>OW964833.1:0-10000000 GCA_943142095.1 Ophonus ardosiacus
ACTAAGTGGAATTCTTTGTCGAATCTTGCAAATTTGAATTCTACATGGAATTCTACGTCCATATTTGTTAAGTTAGTTTTTAAAAATTAATTAGGGCAGAAGTTATTAAGGGATAAAAAAATTTACATGTAGAAAAATTAGTTTTTCTTTAATAACTTCTGAACTAAATTTAATTCTATGTCTATTCTTGCAAATTTGAACTCTACATGGAATTCTACGTCCATATTTGTTAAGTTAGTTTTTAAAAATTAATTAGGGCAGAAGTTATTAAGGGATGAAAAATTTTACATGTAGAAAAATTAGTTTTTTTTTTAATAACTTCTGAACTAAGTGGAATTCTGTGTCGATTCTTGCAAATTTGAATTCTACATGGAATTCTACGTCCATATTTGTTAAGTTAGTTTGTAAAAATTTATTAGGGCAGAAGTTATTAAGGGATGAAAAATTTTACATGTAGAAAAATTAGTTTTTCTTTAATAACTTCTGAACTAAGTGGAAATCTGTTTCGATTCTTGTAAATTTGAACTCTACATAGAATTCTACGTCCATATTTGTTAAGTTAGTTTGTAAAAATTACTTAGGGTAGGAGTTATTAAGGGTTGAAAATGAACTATGTTTTATTTGTTCTCAATTATTGTAAAATACATTTTAAACTGAATAAAACTTGTAAAAATGAATATATTCTTTTATTTTACAGCCCTAATTATTGTCCAGCCCTTTTAGTTTTACCATACGAGCGCTAATTACGGGAATTTCATTGTTTTTTTTTGGGGTCAATGACCGATTTTACTCAGTTTTTGAATCGAAAATTTTTGATGGTATCAGGATAACAGGAATAAAAAGAGTTCTCATATTTTAAATGTAACGACGGATTCGTGTTCTACGGGTCGTAATTAGTCTAAAAAACCCTGTCCGGCCCTTTTAACTTCTATATTTTACGAGCTACAACACTTTTCTTAACTCAATTTTTGGGGTCAATGACCTGAATTTACTCAGTTTTTGAATCGAAAATTTTTGATGGTATCAGGATAACAGGAACGAAAAGAGTTCTCATATTTCAAATGTGAGACCGGATTCGTGTTCCCCGGGTCCTAATTAGTCTAAAAACGCTTGTCCGGCCCTTCTAACTTCTGTAGTTTTCGAGCTATGAAACTTTTTTCTTAACCCAATTTTACTCAGTTTTAGGTCGAAAATTTTCGATGGTATCAGGATAACAGGAACGAAAAGAGTACTTTAAAATATGAAAAATGAGAGCTCTTCGCGTTCCTGTTATCCGGATACCATCAAAAATTTTCGACCAAAAACTGAGTAAAATTGGGTTAAGAAAAAAGTTTCATAGCTCGAAAACTACAAAAGTTAGAAGGGCCGGACAAGGTTTTTTAGACTAATTACGACCCGTAGAACACGAATCCGTCGTTACATTTGAAATATGAGAACTCTTTTCATTCCTGTTATCCTGATACCATCAAAAATTTTCGATTCAAAAACTGAGTAAATTCAGGTCATTGACCCCAAAAATTGGGTTAAGAAAAGTGTTGTAGCTCGTAAACTACAGAAGTTAGAAGGGCCGGACAAAGTTTTTTAGACTAATTACGACCCGTAGAACACGAATCCGTCGTTACATTTAAAATATGAGAACTCTTTTCATTCCTGTTATCCTGATACCATCAAAAATTTTCGATTCAAAACCTGAGTAAATTCGGTCATTGACCCAAAAAAAAAAAACAACGAAATTCACGTAATTAACGCCCCTAGGGTAAATCTGAGGGTTAAACAAGAAGGATAAAGTACATTTAAAATAAAAGAACTCCTCGCATTCCTGTTATCATCATAATTTCGAGGAAAGAAGTGTTATAACTCCAAAACTATAAAATCTAGAGGGGTTGGACAAAAATTAGGGCTGTGAAATAAAATAATATATTCATTTTTACAAGTTTTATTCAGTTTAAAACAAATATAATGTATTTTACAATAATTGAGAACAAATAATACATAGTTCAATTTCAACCCTTAATAACTCCTACCCTAATTAATTTTTACAAACTAATTTAACAAATATGGATGTAGAATTCCATATAGAATTCAAATTTGCAAGAATAGATACAGAATTCCACTTAGTTCAGAAGTTATTAAAGAAAAACTAATTTTTCTACATGTAAAATTTTTCATCCCTTAATAACTTCTGCCCTAATTAATTTTTACAATCTAGCTTAACATATATGGACGTAGAATTCCATATAGAATTCAAATTTGCAAGAATCGACACAGAATTCCACTTAGTTCAGAAGTTATTAAAGAAAAACTAATTTTTCTACATGTAAAATTTTTCATCCCTTAATAACTTCTGCCCTAATTAATTTTTAAAAACTAACTTAACAAATATGGACGTAGAATTCTATGTAGAATTCAAATTTGCATGAATCGACACAGAATTCCACTAATTTCAGAAGTTATTAAAGAAAAACTAATTTTTCTACATGTAAAATTTTTCATCCCTTAATAACTTCTGCCCTAATTAATTTTTAAAAACTAACTTAACAAATATGGACGTAGAATTCTATGTAGAATTCAAATTTGCATGAATCGACACAGAATTCCACTAATTTCAGAAGTTATTAAAGAAAAACTAATTTTTCTACATGTAAAATTTTTCATCCCTTAATAACTTCTGCCCTAATTAATTTTTAAAAACTAACTTAACAAATATGGACGTAGAATTCTATGTAGAATTCAAATTTGCATGAATCGACACAGAATTCCACTAATTTCAGAAGTTATTAAAGAAAAACTAATTTTTCTACATGTAAAATTTTTCATCCCTTAATAACTTCTGCCCTAATTAATTTTTAAAAACTAACTTAACAAATATGGACGTAGAATTCCATGCAGAATTCAAATTTGCAAGAATCGACACAGAAATCCACTTAGTTCAGAAGTTATTAAAGAAAAACTAATTTTTCTACATGTAAAATTTTTCATCCCTTAATAACTTCTGCCCTAATTAATTTTTAAAAACTAACTTAACAAATATAGACGTAGAATTTCATGTAGAATTCAAATTTGCAAGAATCGACAAAGAATTCCACTTAGTTCAGAAGTTATTAAAGAAAAACTAATTTTTCTACATGTAAAATTTTTCATCCCTTAATAACTTCTGCCCTAATTAATTTTTAAAAACTAACTTAACAAATATGGACGTAGAATTCTATGCAGAATTCAAATTTGCATGAATCGACACAGAATTCCACTAATTTCAGAAGTTATTAAAGAAAAACTAATTTTTCTACATGTAAAATTTTTCATCCCTTAATAACTTCTGCCCTAATTAATTTTTAAAAACTAACTTAACAAATATGGACGTAGAATTCTATGCAGAATTCAAATTTGCATGAATCGACACAGAATTCCACTAATTTCAGAAGTTATTAAAGAAAAACTAATTTTTCTACATGTAAAATTTTTCATCCCTTAATAACTTCTGCCCTAATTAATTTTTTAAAACTAACTTAACAAATATGGACGAAGAATTCTATGTAGAATTCAAATTTGCAAGAATAGATACAGAATTCCATTTAGTTCAGAAGTTAATAAAGAAAAACTAATTTTTCTACATGTAAAATTTTTCATCCCTTAATAACTTCTGCCCTAATTAATTTTTAAAAACTAACTTAACAAATATGGACGTAGAATTCCATGTAGAATTCAAATTTGCAAGAATAGACACAGAATTCCATTTAGTTCAGAAGTTATTAAAGAAAAACTAATTTTTCTACATGTAAAATTTTTCATCCCTTAATAACTTCTGCCCTAATTAATTATTACAAACTAACTTAACAAATATAGACGTAGAATTTCATGTAGAATTCAAATTTTCGAGAATCGATGCAGAATTCCAATCAATTCGGGAGTTATCGGCGCTGGAATGAAGTCAGGGGGGCCGTTGAAGATGTTTCCCAACTCAAGCAGGTCCGGAATTCCCAGGATTTCTGTAGTTGCCACCCCCGGAAGTTGAATGCAGTTCATTGACCCTAAAGAAAAAGTTATTAATAAGCGGAAAACAAAACTTTTGTTATATACATTTTAAAGACGCCACAAGACAAAATCATTTCCGAACCTTATACTAAATAGTTTTAAGGGGTGAAAATGTTGTGAATTATATTTTAAAGTCCAAGGAATGCGATTCTGCACTCGAAATGGGGATATTTTTACCCGTTGAGGAGTTATGAACAAGAGAAAATAAGTTTCCGAGATATCAACCCTTAGGGCCTGTAACTCTGAAACTATGAGGGGTAGAAAGGCCGCACAACTTTTATTAAACTAATTTCGATCCGTAGAACACGAATCCGATGTCAGATTTGCCCTACGGCCGTTTGTTATGTGAGATTCATTGTTACATTTTATGATATTATATCATTGAATTACGTAAGAACTATTCGTAATTTGACAATTTGGACGCCGGATTCGTAATTCTTGGGGTCGAATTAGGGGGATGCCATGTCTAACTCAAAATATTTTTTCCCGATCGAAATTGAAAACCATGGACTAAAGCCTTGGGGTTTTTTTGGCAAAAAAAACTTTTTGACTCCGATTTGGTTCAAATTTGGTTTACGTATATTAGGGACAAAGGTCTAACGAATAGGGAAATCTGAGCCCATACGGGTTGATATTAGCGGAGTTATTCAACCCTAAAGTGGGTTATTGCAAATAATGGGAAAACTATAGACTTTAGACAAAAGTTTTATTAGGATTTTTTGTTACAAATTAAATTCTAAACAACTATTATTCTATATATTTAACCCTAAACTTGTAATTGTTGATGAGGTCAATGACCTGTTGAAATGTAACAATGAAACTCACGTATTGTGTTATTATCTTATTTATTGTATTATTCTGTGTTCAATAAACGATTATTCCTGTGAAATTGTACATTTGTTCCTTTTTAAATCCTTCCAGAAATCCTGAAATTCCTACGAGTTAGTAATGGTAAGTTTCAATAAATTTAAGCAATTTATCATTGAATATCTTGAAAAGTAATTGAGATAGCGACTTGGGGGATTATAAACCAATAAAAACAATAAATAACATGATTTACAACAAAAAAAAAAAAAACACTTTAAAGTGTGGCATATTTACCCCCAAAACTCCAATTTGGAGCACCAAATCCAAATAAATTTTGGGTGATTCTTATATAACTTTTAATTCTCTACAACTTTTGTCATATACATTTTTTTCGTAAAGTTGATGGTTTAGCCAGAAATGACGTCATACCCAATAATGGGTGGAGACTCAATTTTACAATATCGATTTTTGAATTCTACGTATTTTTCTACATACATACCCAAAATATGGCTATATTATAGTTAAAAATAAGGGCACTGTAATTGACATACCCGGAACTGGGTGTACATACAAATTCCGCACCCAGAGTTTTGAAATCTACGTATTTTATTACATGTATATCCAAATTTTCGTTACTTAATATTTATAAACACAGGCGCTATGAATTTTTAAATATTTTGAAAATGTCCCATTTTAATCGGCTACTGAAAATTTCAAATTTCGTAAATCATATCTCGAAAACGGTAAGAGATAGCGAAAAAGTGTATAGGACCTTTTCGATAGAAAATTAAATTCTAGGTCTGGTATACATTTAACTTTTTATGATACGACGTACCAGTTCCGAGTTACGACGGTTTTTGTGGCTCTGTACGGGTTTTCAGCCTCTACACCCTTAATTTGGGGTTATATCGAAAAAAGTTTAATATACGATTTACATAACTTAAAATTCTCTACAAATTGGTTATATGATATTTTTTTGTAACATTGATAGTTTAGCCGGAAATTACGTCACACCCTAAAATGGGTAGAAATTCAAAGTTTGGATATCAATTTTCGGAATCTACGTATTTTTCTGCATATATACCCAAAATTTGATTTCTCAATTATTAAAAATAAGAAATGTCCAAAGTTTTTTATGCCCAAAACTGGGTCTAATAGGTCAAATATGAAATATATTTTTGTTGAATCCTACATAACTTTTGGTTCTCTACAAATTTGGTCGTATGAGTTTTATTTTTAGAATTTATAGTTTAGCCGGAAATGACATCACACCTTATATTGGGTAGTGATACAAAGTCGTCGTAATTTTTTTCGGAATCTACGTAATTTTCTGCATATGTACCCAAAAATTTTGTTATTTAATAGTTATAAACAAAGGCCCCACGATTTTTTAAAGTTTGAATTTTTTCATTGGTCGCCCCCTAACTCCACCCTCAAATGGTGGAGCTGCGGCAGCCAATGAAAATATAAGCAACTTATTTTCTTATTGGCTGCTGTAGCTCCGCCTCCTGCCAATCACAGAGTAGCAATTAGGGGCGACCAATGAAAAAATTCAAAACTTTAAAAATTCGTAGGGCCTTTGTTTATAATTATTAAGTAATAAATTTTTGGGTACATATGCAGAAAATTACGTAGATTCCGATAAAAAATACGGTGACTTTGTATCTCTACCCAATATAAGGTGTGATGTCATTTCCGGCTAAACTATCAATTCTAAAAATAAATTTCATATGACCTAATTTGTAGAGCACAAAAAGTTATGTAAGTTACAATAAAAATATATTTCATGTTTGACCTATTAGACCCAGTTTTGAGCATGGAAAACTTAGGACATTTCTTATTTTTAATAATTGACAAACCAAATTTTGGGTATATATGCAGAAAAATACGTAGATTCCGAAAATCGATATCCAAACTTTGAATTTCCACCCATTTTAGGGTGTGACGTCATTTCTGGCTAAACTATCAATGTTACAAAAAAATATCATCTAACTAATTTGTAGAGAATTTTAAGTTATGTAAATCGTATATTAAACTTTTTTCGATATAACCCCAAATTAAGGGTGTAGAGGCTGAAAACCCGTACAGAGTCACAAAAACCGTCGTAACTCGGGACTAGTACGTCGTATCAAAAAAAGTTAAATGTATACCAGCCCTAGAATTTAATTTTCTATCGAAAAGGTCCTATACACTTTTTCGCTATCTCTTACCGTTTTCGAGATATGAATTACGAAATTTGAAATTTTCAGTAGCCGATTAAAATGGGACATTTTCAAAATGTTTAAAAATTCATAGCGCATGTGTTTATAAATATTAAGTAACGAAAATTTGGGTATATACGTAATAAAATACGTAGATTTCAACAAAAATGGGTGCGGATTTTTTTATCCACCCAGTTTCGGGTATGCTAATTACAGTGCCCTTATTTAGAATTATAATATAGCCATATTTTGGGAATGTATGCAGAAAAATACGTAAATTTCAAAAACCGATATTATAAAATTGCGTCTCCACCCATTATTGGGTATGATGTCATTTGCGGCTAAACTATCAACTTTACGATAAAAATTTACATGACAAAAGTTGTAAAGAATTAAAAGTTATGTAAGAATCACTCAAAATTTATTTGGATATGGTGCACCAAATTGGAGTTTTCAGGGTAAGTAAATATGTGGCACTTTAAAGTGTTTTTGTTGTAAATGGCGATATTTATTGGTTTATTTACAAAATAAACTATGTACACATGCAGAAAGAAGTGCGTTGAATCTAAAATTACAATCCCCAAGTCGCTATCTCAATTACTTTTCAAGATATTCAATGATAAATTGCTTAAAACTATTGAAACTTACCGTCACTAACTCGTTGGGATTTCAGGATTTCTGAAAGGATTTAAAAAGGAACAAATGTACAATTTCACAGGAATAATCGTTTATTGAACACAGGATAATACAATAAATAGGATAACAGCACAATAGACAATAAATACAACAATTGACACAGGATGTGAAGGATAAAATACGAGTTGTTGGACGGGACGGCGTGAAAACTATGTTTTTCCTACCTTGATAGCTTCAGGGCGCGATGTCTGTCCATCTGTTCGGCTGTAGGGCCCCAATTCCCGGCGTTGTCTTCGGCCAATCGTCGTTCAAGTTCAACAGGTCCAGAATTAAGTCAAGCGATGTCTGTTTGTCTCTCCGTCTACTTGCAACAGGGCTTCATACAGCTGTCAACAACAATAAAAAACACTTGTAACAAACCAAATCACAAATATATTCACGTACCGTTTACAAGATTTTCTCCAGCGATGTAACTTCATTTTCTCTTACTCATAACTCTTAAACGGGTAAAAATATCTACATTTCGGGTGCAGAATCGCATTCCTTGGAATTTAAAATATAAATCACAACATTTTTACACCTTAAAACTGTTTGGTATAAGATTTGGAAACGATTTTCTCTTGTGGCATCAGCTGATAATTTCCTCCAAATCTTCTGTAACCTTAAAAAAGGTTTTTGTTAAATTACTCACTTATTAATGTATAAAACTTACTGAAATTTATGGAGAATGTGTATAATTAAATATATATTGTTATTTTGTACTTAAAACAGGCTAAATTTATTAAATATTATTGATTTGATAGGTATAACATACGGTATGACATCAGCGCTAAAATGCTCCAACTAATTTAATTATATATTCTAATTATTAATAATTTATGTATATGTATATTTAAATATTGTTTTAAACAATAGTTTTAAATGAAATATTAGTTTAAAAGTTAATTTTACTATATAATTATTCTCATAGGTTAGAATATGCTTGTATTACAATTTGTCTAATAGATGGCACTGAAGGCTAAAGGTTGATTTACATATTATGCTAAAGCTTGATTTACACAATTTTTCATTCATTATAAAATTTAAATATGAGCGTAATTCGAGTTATTCCGTACAAAACAGCAATATATACTTCATTTTGAAGATTCTACATAAATGTCAGTAAGTTTTCTGCATTAATTAGTGAGTAAAGTTTTTAGTGTATGACGTCATTACGTTAGTAATATTATATGATGACGTGCGTCTTCTGCCTAATCATTTTTACTATAAAAATTATTTATTTTCTTATATAAAAATAAAATTATATTAAAGAAAAACTAATTTTTCTGCATGTAAAATTTTTCATCCCTTAATAACTTCTGCCCTAATCAATTTATAAAAACTGACTAAACAAATATGGACGTAGAATTCTATGTAGAGTTCAAATTTGCAAGAATAGACACAGAATTCCACTTAGTTCAGAAGTTATTAAAGAAAAACTAATTTTTCTACATGTAAAATTTTTCATCCCTTAATAACTTCTGCCCTAATTAATTTTTTAAAACTAACTTAACAAATATGGACGAAGAATTCCATGTAGAATTCAAATTTGCAAGAATCGACACAGAATTCCACTTAGTTCAGAAGTTATTAAAGAAAAACTAATTTTTCTGCATGTAAAATTTTTCATCCCTTAATAACTTCTGCCCTAATTAATTTTTTAAAACTAACTTAACAAATATGGACGAAGAATTCCATGTAGAATTCAAATTTGCAAGAATCGACACAGAATTCCACTTAGTTCAGAAGTTATTAAAGAAAAACTAATTTTTCTACATGTAAAATTTTTCATCCCTTAATAACTTCTGCCCTAATTAATTTTTTAAAACTAACTTAACAAATATGGACGTAGAATTCTATGTAGAATTCAAATTTGCATGAATCGACACAGAATTCCACTTAGTTCAGAAGTTATTAAAGAAAAACTAATTTTTCTACATGTAAAATTTTTCATCCCTTAATAACTTCTGCCCTAATTAATTTATAAAAACTGACTAAACAAATATGGACGTAGAATTCCATGTAGAGTTCAAATTTGCAAGAATAGACACAGAATTCCATTTAGTTCAGAAGTTATTAAAGAAAAACTAATTTTTCTACATAAAAAAATTTTTCATCCCTTAATAACTTCTGCCCTAATTAATTATTACAAACTAACTTAACAAATATAGACGTAGAATTTCATGTAGAATTCAAATTTTCGAGAATCGATGCAGAATTCCAATCAATTCGGGAGTTATCGGCGCTGGAATGAAGTCAGGGGGGCCGTTGAAGATGTTTCCCAACTCAAGCAGGTCCGGAATTCCCAGGATTTCTGTAGTTGCCACCCCCGGAAGTTGAATGCAGTTCATTGACCCTAAAGAAAAAGTTATTAATAAGCGGAAAACAAAACTTTTGTTATATACATTTTAAAGACGCCACAAGACAAAATCATTTCCGAACCTTATACTAAATAGTTTTAAGGGGTGAAAATGTTGTGAATTATATTTTAAAGTCCAAGGAATGCGATTCTGCACTCGAAATGGGGATATTTTTACCCGTTGAGGAGTTATGAACAAGAGAAAATAAGTTTCCGAGATATCAACCCTTAGGGCCTGTAACTCTGAAACTATGAGGGGTAGAAAGGCCGCACAACTTTTATTAAACTAATTTCGATCCGTAGAACACGAATCCGATGTCAGATTTGCCCTACGGCCGTTTGTTATGTGAGATTCATTGTTACATTTTATGATATTATATCATTGAATTACGTAAGAACTATTCGTAATTTGACAATTTGGACGCCGGATTCGTAATTCTTGGGGTCGAATTAGGGGGATGCCATGTCTAACTCAAAATATTTTTTCCCGATCGAAATTGAAAACCATGGACTAAAGCCTTGGGGTTTTTTTGGCAAAAAAAACTTTTTGACTCCGATTTGGTTCAAATTTGGTTTACGTATATTAGGGACAAAGGTCTAACGAATAGGGAAATCTGAGCCCATACGGGTTGATATTAGCGGAGTTATTCAACCCTAAAGTGGGTTATTGCAAATAATGGGAAAACTATAGACTTTAGACAAAAGTTTTATTAGGATTTTTTGTTACAAATTAAATTCTAAACAACTATTATTCTATATATTTAACCCTAAACTTGTAATTGTTGATGAGGTCAATGACCTGTTGAAATGTAACAATGAAACTCACGTATTGTGTTATTATCTTATTTATTGTATTATTCTGTGTTCAATAAACGATTATTCCTGTGAAATTGTACATTTGTTCCTTTTTAAATCCTTCCAGAAATCCTGAAATTCCTACGAGTTAGTAATGGTAAGTTTCAATAAATTTAAGCAATTTATCATTGAATATCTTGAAAAGTAATTGAGATAGCGACTTGGGGGATTATAAACCAATAAAAACAATAAATAACATGATTTACAACAAAAAAAAAAACACTTTAAAGTGTGGCATATTTACCCCCAAAACTCCAATTTGGAGCACCATATCCAAATAAATTTTGGGTGATTCTTATATAACTTTTAATTCTCTACAACTTTTGTTATATACATTTTTTTCGTAAAGTTGATGGTTTAGCCAGAAATGACGTCATACCCAATAATGGGTGGAGACTCAATTTTACAATATCGATTTTTGAATTCTACGTATTTTTCTACATACATACCCAAAATATGGCTATATTATAGTTAAAAATAAGGGCACTGTAATTGACATACCCGGAACTGGGTGTACATACAAATTCCGCACCCAGAGTTTTGAAATCTACGTATTTTATTACATGTATATCCAAATTTTCGTTACTTAATATTTATAAACACAGGCGCTATGAATTTTTAAATATTTTGAAAATGTCCCATTTTAATCGGCTACTGAAAATTTCAAATTTCGTAAATCATATCTCGAAAACGGTAAGAGATAGCGAAAAAGTGTATAGGACCTTTTCGATAGAAAATTAAATTCTAGGTCTGGTATACATTTAACTTTTTATGATACGACGTACCAGTTCCGAGTTACGACGGTTTTTGTGGCTCTGTACGGGTTTTCAGCCTCTACACCCTTAATTTGGGGTTATATCGAAAAAAGTTTAATATACGATTTACATATCTTAAAATTCTCTACAAATTGGTTATATGATATTTTTTTGTAACATTGATAGTTTAGCCGGAAATTACGTCACACCCTAAAATGGGTAGAAATTCAAAGTTTGGATATCAATTTTCGGAATCTACGTATTTTTCTGCATATATACCCAAAATTTGATTTCTCAATTATTAAAAATAAGAAATGTCCAAAGTTTTCCATGCCCAAAACTGGGTCTAATAGGTCAAATATGAAATATATTTTTGTTGAATCCTACATAACTTTTGGTTCTCTACAAATTTGGTCGTATGAGTTTTATTTTTAGAATTTATAGTTTAGCCGGAAATGACATCACACCTTATATTGGGTAGTGATACAAAGTCGTCGTAATTTTTTTCGGAATCTACGTAATTTTCTGCATATGTACCCAAAAATTTTGTTATTTAATAGTTATAAACAAAGGCCCCACGATTTTTTAAAGTTTGAATTTTTTCATTGGTCGCCCCCTAACTCCACCCTCAAATGGTGGAGCTGCGGCAGCCAATGAAAATATAAGCAACTTATTTTCTTATTGGCTGCTGTAGCTCCGCCTCCTGCCAATCACAGAGTAGCAATTAGGGGCGACCAATGAAAAAATTCAAAACTTTAAAAATTCGTAGGGCCTTTGTTTATAATTATTAAGTAATAAATTTTTGGGTACATATGCAGAAAATTACGTAGATTCCGATAAAAAATACGGTGACTTTGTATCTCTACCCAATATAAGGTGTGATGTCATTTCCGGCTAAACTATCAATTCTAAAAATAAATTTCATATGACCTAATTTGTAGAGCACAAAAAGTTATGTAAGTTACAATAAAAATATATTTCATGTTTGACCTATTAGACCCAGTTTTGAGCATGGAAAACTTAGGACATTTCTTATTTTTAATAATTGACAAACCAAATTTTGGGTATATATGCAGAAAAATACGTAGATTCCGAAAATCGATATCCAAACTTTGAATTTCCACCCATTTTAGGGTGTGACGTCATTTCTGGCTAAACTATCAATGTTACAAAAAAATATCATCTAACTAATTTGTAGAGAATTTTAAGTTATGTAAATCGTATATTAAACTTTTTTCGATATAACCCCAAATTAAGGGTGTAGAGGCTGAAAACCCGTACAGAGTCACAAAAACCGTCGTAACTCGGGACTAGTACGTCGTATCAAAAAAAGTTAAATGTATACCAGCCCTAGAATTTAATTTTCTATCGAAAAGGTCCTATACACTTTTTCGCTATCTCTTACCGTTTTCGAGATATGAATTACGAAATTTGAAATTTTCAGTAGCCGATTAAAATGGGACATTTTCAAAATGTTTAAAAATTCATAGCGCATGTGTTTATAAATATTAAGTAACGAAAATTTGGGTATATACGTAATAAAATACGTAGATTTCAACAAAAATGGGTGCGGATTTTTTTATCCACCCAGTTTCGGGTATGCTAATTACAGTGCCCTTATTTAGAATTATAATATAGCCATATTTTGGGAATGTATGCAGAAAAATACGTAAATTTCAAAAACCGATATTATAAAATTGCGTCTCCACCCATTATTGGGTATGATGTCATTTGCGGCTAAACTATCAACTTTACGATAAAAATTTACATGACAAAAGTTGTAAAGAATTAAAAGTTATGTAAGAATCACTCAAAATTTATTTGGATATGGTGCACCAAATTGGAGTTTTCAGGGTAAGTAAATATGTGGCACTTTAAAGTGTTTTTGTTGTAAATGGCGATATTTATTGGTTTATTTACAAAATAAACTATGTACACATGCAGAAAGAAGTGCGTTGAATCTAAAATTACAATCCCCAAGTCGCTATCTCAATTACTTTTCAAGATATTCAATGATAAATTGCTTAAAACTATTGAAACTTACCGTCACTAACTCGTTGGGATTTCAGGATTTCTGAAAGGATTTAAAAAGGAACAAATGTACAATTTCACAGGAATAATCGTTTATTGAACACAGGATAATACAATAAATAGGATAACAGCACAATAGACAATAAATACAACAATTGACACAGGATGTGAAGGATAAAATACGAGTTGTTGGACGGGACGGCGTGAAAACTATGTTTTTCCTACCTTGATAGCTTCAGGGCGCGATGTCTGTCCATCTGTTCGGCTGTAGGGCCCCAATTCCCGGCGTTGTCTTCGGCCAATCGTCGTTCAAGTTCAACAGGTCCAGAATTAAGTCAAGCGATGTCTGTTTGTCTCTCCGTCTACTTGCAACAGGGCTTCATACAGCTGTCAACAACAATAAAAAACACTTGTAACAAACCAAATCACAAATATATTCACGTACCGTTTACAAGATTTTCTCCAGCGATGTAACTTCATTTTCTCTTACTCATAACTCTTAAACGGGTAAAAATATCTACATTTCGGGTGCAGAATCGCATTCCTTGGAATTTAAAATATAAATCACAACATTTTTACACCTTAAAACTGTTTGGTATAAGATTTGGAAACGATTTTCTCTTGTGGCATCAGCTGATAATTTCCTCCAAATCTTCTGTAACCTTAAAAAAGGTTTTTGTTAAATTACTCACTTATTAATGTATAAAACTTACTGAAATTTATGGAGAATGTGTATAATTAAATATATATTGTTATTTTGTACTTAAAACAGGCTAAATTTATTAAATATTATTGATTTGATAGGTATAACATACGGTATGACATCAGCGCTAAAATGCTCCAACTAATTTAATTATATATTCTAATTATTAATAATTTATGTATATGTATATTTAAATATTGTTTTAAACAATAGTTTTAAATGAAATATTAGTTTAAAAGTTAATTTTACTATATAATTATTTTCATAGGTTAGACTATGCTTGTATTACAATTTGTCTAATAGATGGCACTGAAGGCTAAAGGTTGATTTACATATTATGCTAAAGCTTGATTTACACAATTTTTCATTCATTATAAAATTTAAATATGAACGTAATTCGAGTTATTCCGTACAAAACAGCAATATATACTTAATTTTGAAGATTCTACATAAATGTCAGTAAGTTTTCTGCATTAATTAGTGAGTAAAGTTTTTAGTGTATGACGTCATTACGTTAGTAATATTATATGATGACGTGCGTCTTCTGCCTAATCATTTTTACTAAAAAAATTATTTATTTTCTTATATAAAAATAAAATTATATTAAAGAAAAACTAATTTTTCTGCATGTAAAATTTTTCATCCCTTAATAACTTCTGCCCTAATCAATTTATAAAAACTGACTAAACAAATATGGACGTAGAATTCTATGTAGAGTTCAAATTTGCAAGAATAGACACAGAATTCCATTTAGTTCAGAAGTTATTAAAGAAAAACTAATTTTTCTACATGTAAAATTTTTCATCCCTTAATAACTTCTGCCCTAATTAATTTTTTAAAACTAACTTAACAAATATGGACGTAGAATTCCATGTAGAGTTCAAATTTGCAAGAATAGACACAGAATTCCATTTAGTTCAGAAGTTATTAAAGAAAAACTAATTTTTCTACATGTAAAATTTTTCATCCCTTAATAACTTCTGCCCTAATTAATTTTTTAAAACTAACTTAACAAATATGGACGAAGAATTCCATGTAGAATTCAAATTTGCAAGAATCGACACAGAATTCCACTTAGTTCAGAAGTTATTAAAGAAAAACTAATTTTTCTACATGTAAAATTTTTCATCCCTTAATAACTTCTGCCCTAATTAATTTTTTAAAACTAACTTAACAAATATGGACGTAGAATTCTATGTAGAATTCAAATTTGCATGAATCGACACAGAATTCCGCTTAGTTCAGAAGTTATTAAAGAAAAACTAATTTTTCTACATGTAAAATTTTTCATCCCTTAATAACTTCTGCCCTAATTAATTTTTTAAAACTAACTTAACAAATATGGACGTAGAATTCTATGTAGAATTCAAATTTGCATGAATCGACACAGAATTCCACTTAGTTCAGAAGTTATTAAAGAAAAACTAATTTTTCTACATGTAAAATTTTTCATCCCTTAATAACTTCTGCCCTAATTAATTTATAAAAACTGACTAAACAAATATGGACGTAGAATTCCATGTAGAGTTCAAATTTGCAAGAATAGACACAGAATTCCATTTAGTTCAGAAGTTATTAAAGAAAAACTAATTTTTCTACATAAAAAAATTTTTCATCCCTTAATAACTTCTGCCCTAATTAATTATTACAAACTAACTTAACAAATATAGACGTAGAATTTCATGTAGAATTCAAATTTTCGAGAATCGATGCAGAATTCCAATCAATTCGGGAGTTATCGGCGCTGGAATGAAGTCAGGGGGGCCGTTGAAGATGTTTCCCAACTCAAGCAGGTCCGGAATTCCCAGGATTTCTGTAGTTGCCACCCCCGGAAGTTGAATGCAGTTCATTGACCCTAAAGAAAAAGTTATTAATAAGCGGAAAACAAAACTTTTGTTATATACATTTTAAAGACGCCACAAGACAAAATCATTTCCGAACCTTATACTAAATAGTTTTAAGGGGTGAAAATGTTGTGAATTATATTTTAAAGTCCAAGGAATGCGATTCTGCACTCGAAATGGGGATATTTTTACCCGTTGAGGAGTTATGAACAAGAGAAAATAAGTTTCCGAGATATCAACCCTTAGGGCCTGTAACTCTGAAACTATGAGGGGTAGAAAGGCCGCACAACTTTTATTAAACTAATTTCGATCCGTAGAACACGAATCCGATGTCAGATTTGCCCTACGGCCGTTTGTTATGTGAGATTCATTGTTACATTTTATGATATTATATCATTGAATTACGTAAGAACTATTCGTAATTTGACAATTTGGACGCCGGATTCGTAATTCTTGGGGTCGAATTAGGGGGATGCCATGTCTAACTCAAAATATTTTTTCCCGATCGAAATTGAAAACCATGGACTAAAGCCTTGGGGTTTTTTTGGCAAAAAAAACTTTTTGACTCCGATTTGGTTCAAATTTGGTTTACGTATATTAGGGACAAAGGTCTAACGAATAGGGAAATCTGAGCCCATACGGGTTGATATTAGCGGAGTTATTCAACCCTAAAGTGGGTTATTGCAAATAATGGGAAAACTATAGACTTTAGACAAAAGTTTTATTAGGATTTTTTGTTACAAATTAAATTCTAAACAACTATTATTCTATATATTTAACCCTAAACTTGTAATTGTTGATGAGGTCAATGACCTGTTGAAATGTAACAATGAAACTCACGTATTGTGTTATTATCTTATTTATTGTATTATTCTGTGTTCAATAAACGATTATTCCTGTGAAATTGTACATTTGTTCCTTTTTAAATCCTTCCAGAAATCCTGAAATTCCTACGAGTTAGTAATGGTAAGTTTCAATAAATTTAAGCAATTTATCATTGAATATCTTGAAAAGTAATTGAGATAGCGACTTGGGGGATTATAAACCAATAAAAACAATAAATAACATGATTTACAACAAAAAAAAAACACTTTAAAGTGTGGCATATTTACCCCCAAAACTCCAATTTGGAGCACCATATCCAAATAAATTTTGGGTGATTCTTATATAACTTTTAATTCTCTACAACTTTTGTTATATACATTTTTTTCGTAAAGTTGATGGTTTAGCCAGAAATGACGTCATACCCAATAATGGGTGGAGACTCAATTTTACAATATCGATTTTTGAATTCTACGTATTTTTCTACATACATACCCAAAATATGGCTATATTATAGTTAAAAATAAGGGCACTGTAATTGACATACCCGGAACTGGGTGTACATACAAATTCCGCACCCAGAGTTTTGAAATCTACGTATTTTATTACATGTATATCTAAATTTTCGTTACTTAATATTTATAAACAAAGGCGCTATGAATTTTTAAATATTTTGAAAATGTCCCATTTTAATCGGCTACTGAAAATTTCAAATTTCGTAAATCATATCTCGAAAACGGTAAGAGATAGCGAAAAAGTGTATAGGACCTTTTCGATAGAAAATTAAATTCTAGGGCTGGTATACATTTAACTTTTTATGATACGACGTACCAGTTCCGAGTTACGACGGTTTTTGTGGCTCTGTACGGGTTTTCAGCCTCTACACCCTTAATTTGGGGTTATATCGAAAAAAGTTTAATATACAATTTACATAACTTAAAATTCTCTACAAATTGGTTATATGATATTTTTTTGTAACATTGATAGTTTAGCCGGAAATTACGTCACACCCTAAAATGGGTAGAAATTCAAAGTTTGGATATCGATTTTCGGAATCTACGTATTTTTCTGCATATATACCCAAAATTTGATTTCTCAATTATTAAAAATAAGAAATGTCCTAAGTTTTCCATGCCCAAAACTGGGTCTAATAGGTCAAATATGAAATATATTTTTGTTGAATCCTACATAACTTTTGGTTCTCTACAAATTTGGTCGTATGAGTTTTATTTTTAGAATTTATAGTTTAGCCGGAAATGACATCACACCTTATATTGGGTAGTGATACAAAGTCGTCGTAATTTTTTTCGGAATCTACGTAATTTTCTGCATATGTACCCAAAAATTTTGTTATTTAATAGTTATAAACAAAGGCCCCACGATTTTTTAAAGTTTGAATTTTTTCATTGGTCGCCCCCTAACTCCACCCTCAAATGGTAAAGCTGCGGCAGCCAATGAAAATATAAGCAACTTATTTTCTTATTGGCTGCTGTAGCTCCGCCTCCTGCCAATCACAGAGTAGCAATTAGGGGCGACCAATGAAAAAATTCAAAACTTTAAAAATTCGTAGGGCCTTTGTTTATAATTATTAAGTAATAAATTTTTGGGTACATATGCAGAAAATTACGTAGATTCCGATAAAAAATACGGTGACTTTGTATCTCTACCCAATATAAGGTGTGATGTCATTTCCGGCTAAACTATCAATTCTAAAAATAAATTTCATATGACCTAATTTGTAGAGCACAAAAAGTTATGTAAGTTACAATAAAAATATATTTCATGTTTGACCTATTAGACCCAGTTTTGAGCATGGAAAACTTAGGACATTTCTTATTTTTAATAATTGACAAACCAAATTTTGGGTATATATGCAGAAAAATACGTAGATTCCGAAAATCGATATCCAAACTTTGAATTTCCACCCATTTTAGGGTGTGACGTCATTTCCGGCTAAACTATCAATGTTACAAAAAAATATCATCTAACTAATTTGTAGAGAATTTTAAGTTATGTAAATCGTATATTAAACTTTTTTCGATATAACCCCAAATTAAGGGTGTAGAGGCTGAAAACCCGTACAGAGCCACAAAAACCGTCGTAACTCGGGACTAGTACGTCGTATCAAAAAAAGTTAAATGTATACCAGCCCTAGAATTTAATTTTCTATCGAAAAGGTCCTATACACTTTTTCGCTATCTCTTACCGTTTTCGAGATATGAATTACGAAATTTGAAATTTTCAGTAGCCGATTAAAATGGGACATTTTCAAAATGTTTAAAAATTCATAGCGCATGTGTTTATAAATATTAAGTAACGAAAATTTGGGTATATACGTAATAAAATACGTAGATTTCAACAAAAATGGGTGCGGATTTTTTTATCCACCCAGTTTCGGGTATGCTAATTACAGTGCCCTTATTTAGAATTATAATATAGCCATATTTTGGGAATGTATGCAGAAAAATACGTAAATTTCAAAAACCGATATTATAAAATTGCGTCTCCACCCATTATTGGGTATGATGTCATTTGCGGCTAAACTATCAACTTTACGATAAAAATTTACATGACAAAAGTTGTAAAGAATTAAAAGTTATGTAAGAATCACTCAAAATTTATTTGGATATGGTGCACCAAATTGGAGTTTTCAGGGTAAGTAAATATGTGGCACTTTAAAGTGTTTTTGTTGTAAATGGCGATATTTATTGGTTTATTTACAAAATAAACTATGTACACATGCAGAAAGAAGTGCGTTGAATCTAAAATTACAATCCCCAAGTCGCTATCTCAATTACTTTTCAAGATATTCAATGATAAATTGCTTAAAACTATTGAAACTTACCGTCACTAACTCGTTGGGATTTCAGGATTTCTGAAAGGATTTAAAAAGGAACAAATGTACAATTTCACAGGAATAATCGTTTATTGAACACAGGATAATACAATAAATAGGATAACAGCACAATAGACAATAAATACAACAATTGACACAGGATGTGAAGGATAAAATACGAGTTGTTGGACGGGACGGCGTGAAAACTATGTTTTTCCTACCTTGATAGCTTCAGGGCGCGATGTCTGTCCATCTGTTCGGCTGTAGGGCCCCAATTCCCGGCGTTGTCTTCGGCCAATCGTCGTTCAAGTTCAACAGGTCCAGAATTAAGTCAAGCGATGTCTGTTTGTCTCTCCGTCTACTTGCAACAGGGCTTCATACAGCTGTCAACAACAATAAAAAACACTTGTAACAAACCAAATCACAAATATATTCACGTACCGTTTACAAGATTTTCTCCAGCGATGTAACTTCATTTTCTCTTACTCATAACTCTTAAACGGGTAAAAATATCTACATTTCGGGTGCAGAATCGCATTCCTTGGAATTTAAAATATAAATCACAACATTTTTACACCTTAAAACTGTTTGGTATAAGATTTGGAAACGATTTTCTCTTGTGGCATCAGCTGATAATTTCCTCCAAATCTTCTGTAACCTTAAAAAAGGTTTTTGTTAAATTACTCACTTATTAATGTATAAAACTTACTGAAATTTATGGAGAATGTGTATAATTAAATATATATTGTTATTTTGTACTTAAAACAGGCTAAATTTATTAAATATTATTGATTTGATAGGTATAACATACGGTATGACATCAGCGCTAAAATGCTCCAACTAATTTAATTATATATTCTAATTATTAATAATTTATGTATATGTATATTTAAATATTGTTTTAAACAATAGTTTTAAATGAAATATTAGTTTAAAAGTTAATTTTACTATATAATTATTTTCATAGGTTAGACTATGCTTGTATTACAATTTGTCTAATAGATGGCACTGAAGGCTAAAGGTTGATTTACATATTATGCTAAAGCTTGATTTACACAATTTTTCATTCATTATAAAATTTAAATATGAACGTAATTCGAGTTATTCCGTACAAAACAGCAATATATACTTAATTTTGAAGATTCTACATAAATGTCAGTAAGTTTTCTGCATTAATTAGTGAGTAAAGTTTTTAGTGTATGACGTCATTACGTTAGTAATATTATATGATGACGTGCGTCTTCTGCCTAATCATTTTTACTAAAAAAATTATTTATTTTCTTATATAAAAATAAAATTATATTAAAGAAAAACTAATTTTTCTGCATGTAAAATTTTTCATCCCTTAATAACTTCTGCCCTAATCAATTTATAAAAACTGACTAAACAAATATGGACGTAGAATTCTATGTAGAGTTCAAATTTGCAAGAATAGACACAGAATTCCATTTAGTTCAGAAGTTATTAAAGAAAAACTAATTTTTCTACATGTAAAATTTTTCATCCCTTAATAACTTCTGCCCTAATTAATTTTTTAAAACTAACTTAACAAATATGGACGAAGAATTCCATGTAGAATTCAAATTTGCATGAATCGACACAGAATTCCACTTAGTTCAGAAGTTATTAAAGAAAAACTAATTTTTCTACATGTAAAATTTTTCATCCCTTAATAACTTCTGCCCTAATTAATTTATAAAAACTGACTAAACAAATATGGACGTAGAATTCCATGTAGAGTTCAAATTTGCAAGAATAGACACAGAATTCCATTTAGTTCAGAAGTTATTAAAGAAAAACTAATTTTTCTACATAAAAAAATTTTTCATCCCTTAATAACTTCTGCCCTAATTAATTATTACAAACTAACTTAACAAATATAGACGTAGAATTTCATGTAGAATTCAAATTTTCGAGAATCGATGCAGAATTCCAATCAATTCGGGAGTTATCGGCGCTGGAATGAAGTCAGGGGGGCCGTTGAAGATGTTTCCCAACTCAAGCAGGTCCGGAATTCCCAGGATTTCTGTAGTTGCCACCCCCGGAAGTTGAATGCAGTTCATTGACCCTAAAGAAAAAGTTATTAATAAGCGGAAAACAAAACTTTTGTTATATACATTTTAAAGACGCCACAAGACAAAATCATTTCCGAACCTTATACTAAATAGTTTTAAGGGGTGAAAATGTTGTGAATTATATTTTAAAGTCCAAGGAATGCGATTCTGCACTCGAAATGGGGATATTTTTACCCGTTGAGGAGTTATGAACAAGAGAAAATAAGTTTCCGAGATATCAACCCTTAGGGCCTGTAACTCTGAAACTATGAGGGGTAGAAAGGCCGCACAACTTTTATTAAACTAATTTCGATCCGTAGAACACGAATCCGATGTCAGATTTGCCCTACGGCCGTTTGTTATGTGAGATTCATTGTTACATTTTATGATATTATATCATTGAATTACGTAAGAACTATTCGTAATTTGACAATTTGGACGCCGGATTCGTAATTCTTGGGGTCGAATTAGGGGGATGCCATGTCTAACTCAAAATATTTTTTCCCGATCGAAATTGAAAACCATGGACTAAAGCCTTGGGGTTTTTTTGGCAAAAAAAACTTTTTGACTCCGATTTGGTTCAAATTTGGTTTACGTATATTAGGGACAAAGGTCTAACGAATAGGGAAATCTGAGCCCATACGGGTTGATATTAGCGGAGTTATTCAACCCTAAAGTGGGTTATTGCAAATAATGGGAAAACTATAGACTTTAGACAAAAGTTTTATTAGGATTTTTTGTTACAAATTAAATTCTAAACAACTATTATTCTATATATTTAACCCTAAACTTGTAATTGTTGATGAGGTCAATGACCTGTTGAAATGTAACAATGAAACTCACGTATTGTGTTATTATCTTATTTATTGTATTATTCTGTGTTCAATAAACGATTATTCCTGTGAAATTGTACATTTGTTCCTTTTTAAATCCTTCCAGAAATCCTGAAATTCCTACGAGTTAGTAATGGTAAGTTTCAATAAATTTAAGCAATTTATCATTGAATATCTTGAAAAGTAATTGAGATAGCGACTTGGGGGATTATAAACCAATAAAAACAATAAATAACATGATTTACAACAAAAAAAAAACACTTTAAAGTGTGGCATATTTACCCCCAAAACTCCAATTTGGAGCACCAAATCTAAATAAATTTTGGGTGATTCTTATATAACTTTTAATTCTCTACAACTTTTGTCATATACATTTTTTTCGTAAAGTTGATGGTTTAGCCAGAAATGACGTCATACCCAATAATGGGTGGAGACTCAATTTTACAATATCGATTTTTGAATTCTACGTATTTTTCTACATACATACCCAAAATATGGCTATATTATAGTTAAAAATAAGGGCACTGTAATTGACATACCCGGAACTGGGTGTACATACAAATTCCGCACCCAGAGTTTTGAAATCTACGTATTTTATTACATGTATATCTAAATTTTCGTTACTTAATATTTATAAACACAGGCGCTATGAATTTTTAAATATTTTGAAAATGTCCCATTTTAATCGGCTACTGAAAATTTCAAATTTCGTAAATCATATCTCGAAAACGGTAAGAGATAGCGAAAAAGTGTATAGGACCTTTTCGATAGAAAATTAAATTCTAGGTCTGGTATACATTTAACTTTTTATGATACGACGTACCAGTTCCGAGTTACGACGGTTTTTGTGGCTCTGTACGGGTTTTCAGCCTCTACACCCTTAATTTGGGGTTATATCGAAAAAAGTTTAATATACGATTTACATAACTTAAAATTCTCTACAAATTGGTTATATGATATTTTTTTGTAACATTGATAGTTTAGCCGGAAATTACGTCACACCCTACAATGGGTAGAAATTCAAAGTTTGGATATCAATTTTCGGAATCTACGTATTTTTCTGCATATATACCCAAAATTTGATTTCTCAATTATTAAAAATAAGAAATGTCCAAAGTTTTCCATGCCCAAAACTGGGTCTAATAGGTCAAATATGAAATATATTTTTGTTGAATCCTACATAACTTTTGGTTCTCTACAAATTTGGTCGTATGAGTTTTATTTTTAGAATTTATAGTTTAGCCGGAAATGACATCACACCTTATATTGGGTAGTGATACAAAGTCGTCGTAATTTTTTTCGGAATCTACGTAATTTTCTGCATATGTACCCAAAAATTTTGTTATTTAATAGTTATAAACAAAGGCCCCACGATTTTTTAAAGTTTGAATTTTTTCATTGGTCGCCCCCTAACTCCACCCTCAAATGGTGGAGCTGCGGCAGCCAATGAAAATATAAGCAACTTATTTTCTTATTGGCTGCTGTAGCTCCGCCTCCTGCCAATCACAGAGTAGCAATTAGGGGCGACCAATGAAAAAATTCAAAACTTTAAAAATTCGTAGGGCCTTTGTTTATAATTATTAAGTAATAAATTTTTGGGTACATATGCAGAAAATTACGTAGATTCCGATAAAAAATACGGTGACTTTGTATCTCTACCCAATATAAGGTGTGATGTCATTTCCGGCTAAACTATCAATTCTAAAAATAAATTTCATATGACCTAATTTGTAGAGCACAAAAAGTTATGTAAGTTACAATAAAAATATATTTCATGTTTGACCTATTAGACCCAGTTTTGAGCATGGAAAACTTAGGACATTTCTTATTTTTAATAATTGACAAACCAAATTTTGGGTATATATGCAGAAAAATACGTAGATTCCGAAAATCGATATCCAAACTTTGAATTTCCACCCATTTTAGGGTGTGACGTCATTTCTGGCTAAACTATCAATGTTACAAAAAAATATCATCTAACTAATTTGTAGAGAATTTTAAGTTATGTAAATCGTATATTAAACTTTTTTCGATATAACCCCAAATTAAGGGTGTAGAGGCTGAAAACCCGTACAGAGTCACAAAAACCGTCGTAACTCGGGACTAGTACGTCGTATCAAAAAAAGTTAAATGTATACCAGCCCTAGAATTTAATTTTCTATCGAAAAGGTCCTATACACTTTTTCGCTATCTCTTACCGTTTTCGAGATATGAATTACGAAATTTGAAATTTTCAGTAGACGATTAAAATGGGACATTTTCAAAATGTTTAAAAATTCATAGCGCATGTGTTTATAAATATTAAGTAACGAAAATTTGGGTATATACGTAATAAAATACGTAGATTTCAACAAAAATGGGTGCGGATTTTTTTATCCACCCAGTTTCGGGTATGCTAATTACAGTGCCCTTATTTAGAATTATAATATAGCCATATTTTGGGAATGTATGCAGAAAAATACGTAAATTTCAAAAACCGATATTATAAAATTGCGTCTCCACCCATTATTGGGTATGATGTCATTTGCGGCTAAACTATCAACTTTACGATAAAAATTTACATGACAAAAGTTGTAAAGAATTAAAAGTTATGTAAGAATCACTCAAAATTTATTTGGATATGGTGCACCAAATTGGAGTTTTCAGGGTAAGTAAATATGTGGCACTTTAAAGTGTTTTTGTTGTAAATGGCGATATTTATTGGTTTATTTACAAAATAAACTATGTACACATGCAGAAAGAAGTGCGTTGAATCTAAAATTACAATCCCCAAGTCGCTATCTCAATTACTTTTCAAGATATTCAATGATAAATTGCTTAAAACTATTGAAACTTACCGTCACTAACTCGTTGGGATTTCAGGATTTCTGAAAGGATTTAAAAAGGAACAAATGTACAATTTCACAGGAATAATCGTTTATTGAACACAGGATAATACAATAAATAGGATAACAGCACAATAGACAATAAATACAACAATTGACACAGGATGTGAAGGATAAAATACGAGTTGTTGGACGGGACGGCGTGAAAACTATGTTTTTCCTACCTTGATAGCTTCAGGGCGCGATGTCTGTCCATCTGTTCGGCTGTAGGGCCCCAATTCCCGGCGTTGTCTTCGGCCAATCGTCGTTCAAGTTCAACAGGTCCAGAATTAAGTCAAGCGATGTCTGTTTGTCTCTCCGTCTACTTGCAACAGGGCTTCATACAGCTGTCAACAACAATAAAAAACACTTGTAACAAACCAAATCACAAATATATTCACGTACCGTTTACAAGATTTTCTCCAGCGATGTAACTTCATTTTCTCTTACTCATAACTCTTAAACGGGTAAAAATATCTACATTTCGGGTGCAGAATCGCATTCCTTGGAATTTAAAATATAAATCACAACATTTTTACACCTTAAAACTGTTTGGTATAAGATTTGGAAACGATTTTCTCTTGTGGCATCAGCTGATAATTTCCTCCAAATCTTCTGTAACCTTAAAAAAGGTTTTTGTTAAATTACTCACTTATTAATGTATAAAACTTACTGAAATTTATGGAGAATGTGTATAATTAAATATATATTGTTATTTTGTACTTAAAACAGGCTAAATTTATTAAATATTATTGATTTGATAGGTATAACATACGGTATGACATCAGCGCTAAAATGCTCCAACTAATTTAATTATATATTCTAATTATTAATAATTTATGTATATGTATATTTAAATATTGTTTTAAACAATAGTTTTAAATGAAATATTAGTTTAAAAGTTAATTTTACTATATAATTATTTTCATAGGTTAGACTATGCTTGTATTACAATTTGTCTAATAGATGGCACTGAAGGCTAAAGGTTGATTTACATATTATGCTAAAGCTTGATTTACACAATTTTTCATTCATTATAAAATTTAAATATGAACGTAATTCGAGTTATTCCGTACAAAACAGCAATATATACTTAATTTTGAAGATTCTACATAAATGTCAGTAAGTTTTCTGCATTAATTAGTGAGTAAAGTTTTTAGTGTATGACGTCATTACGTTAGTAATATTATATGATGACGTGCGTCTTCTGCCTAATCATTTTTACTAAAAAAATTATTTATTTTCTTATATAAAAATAAAATTATATTAAAGAAAAACTAATTTTTCTGCATGTAAAATTTTTCATCCCTTAATAACTTCTGCCCTAATCAATTTATAAAAACTGACTAAACAAATATGGACGTAGAATTCTATGTAGAGTTCAAATTTGCAAGAATAGACACAGAATTCCATTTAGTTCAGAAGTTATTAAAGAAAAACTAATTTTTCTACATGTAAAATTTTTCATCCCTTAATAACTTCTGCCCTAATTAATTTTTTAAAAACTAACTTAACAAATATGGACGAAGAATTCCATGTAGAATTCAAATTTGCAAGAATAGACACAGAATTCCATTTAGTTCAGAAGTTATTAAAGAAAAACTAATTTTTCTACATGTAAAATTTTTCATCCCTTAATAACTTCTGCCCTAATTAATTTTTTAAAACTAACTTAACAAATATGGACGTAGAATTCTATGTAGAATTCAAATTTGCATGAATCGACACAGAATTCCACTTAGTTCAGAAGTTATTAAAGAAAAACAAATTTTTCTACATGTAAAATTTTTCATCCCTTAATAACTTCTGCCCTAATTAATTTATAAAAACTGACTAAACAAATATGGACGTAGAATTCCATGTAGAGTTCAAATTTGCAAGAATAGACACAGAATTCCACTTAGTTCAGAAGTTATTAAAGAAAAACTAATTTTTCTACATGTAAAATTTTTCATCCCTTAATAACTTCTGCCCTAATTAATTTATAAAAACTGACTAAACAAATATGGACGTAGAATTCCATGTAGAGTTCAAATTTGCAAGAATAGACACAGAATTCCATTTAGTTCAGAAGTTATTAAAGAAAAACTAATTTTTCTACATAAAAAAATTTTTCATCCCTTAATAACTTCTGCCCTAATTAATTATTACAAACTAACTTAACAAATATAGACGTAGAATTTCATGTAGAATTCAAATTTTCGAGAATCGATGCAGAATTCCAATCAATTCGGGAGTTATCGGCGCTGGAATGAAGTCAGGGGGGCCGTTGAAGATGTTTCCCAACTCAAGCAGGTCCGGAATTCCCAGGATTTCTGTAGTTGCCACCCCCGGAAGTTGAATGCAGTTCATTGACCCTAAAGAAAAAGTTATTAATAAGCGGAAAACAAAACTTTTGTTATATACATTTTAAAGACGCCACAAGACAAAATCATTTCCGAACCTTATACTAAATAGTTTTAAGGGGTGAAAATGTTGTGAATTATATTTTAAAGTCCAAGGAATGCGATTCTGCACTCGAAATGGGGATATTTTTACCCGTTGAGGAGTTATGAACAAGAGAAAATAAGTTTCCGAGATATCAACCCTTAGGGCCTGTAACTCTGAAACTATGAGGGGTAGAAAGGCCGCACAACTTTTATTAAACTAATTTCGATCCGTAGAACACGAATCCGATGTCAGATTTGCCCTACGGCCGTTTGTTATGTGAGATTCATTGTTACATTTTATGATATTATATCATTGAATTACGTAAGAACTATTCGTAATTTGACAATTTGGACGCCGGATTCGTAATTCTTGGGGTCGAATTAGGGGGATGCCATGTCTAACTCAAAATATTTTTTCCCGATCGAAATTGAAAACCATGGACTAAAGCCTTGGGGTTTTTTTGGCAAAAAAAACTTTTTGACTCCGATTTGGTTCAAATTTGGTTTACGTATATTAGGGACAAAGGTCTAACGAATAGGGAAATCTGAGCCCATACGGGTTGATATTAGCGGAGTTATTCAACCCTAAAGTGGGTTATTGCAAATAATGGGAAAACTATAGACTTTAGACAAAAGTTTTATTAGGATTTTTTGTTACAAATTAAATTCTAAACAACTATTATTCTATATATTTAACCCTAAACTTGTAATTGTTGATGAGGTCAATGACCTGTTGAAATGTAACAATGAAACTCACGTATTGTGTTATTATCTTATTTATTGTATTATTCTGTGTTCAATAAACGATTATTCCTGTGAAATTGTACATTTGTTCCTTTTTAAATCCTTCCAGAAATCCTGAAATTCCTACGAGTTAGAGACGGTAAGTTTCAATAGTTTTAAGCAATTTATCATTGAATATCTTGAAAAGTAATTGAGATAGCGACTTGGGGGATTATAAACCAATAAAAACAATAAATAACATGATTTACAACAAAAAAAAAAAAACACTTTAAAGTGTGGCATATTTACCCCCAAAACTCCAATTTGGAGCACCAAATCCAAATAAATTTTGGGTGATTCTTATATAACTTTTAATTCTCTACAACTTTTGTCATATACATTTTTTTCGTAAAGTTGATGGTTTAGCCAGAAATGACGTCATACCCAATAATGGGTGGAGACTCAATTTTACAATATCGATTTTTGAATTCTACGTATTTTTCTACATACATACCCAAAATATGGCTATATTATAGTTAAAAATAAGGGCACTGTAATTGACATACCCGGAACTGGGTGTACATACAAATTCCGCACCCAGAGTTTTGAAATCTACGTATTTTATTACATGTATATCCAAATTTTCGTTACTTAATATTTATAAACACAGGCGCTATGAATTTTTAAATATTTTGAAAATGTCCCATTTTAATCGGCTACTGAAAATTTCAAATTTCGTAAATCATATCTCGAAAACGGTAAGAGATAGCGAAAAAGTGTATAGGACCTTTTCGATAGAAAATTAAATTCTAGGTCTGGTATACATTTAACTTTTTATGATACGACGTACCAGTTCCGAGTTACGACGGTTTTTGTGGCTCTGTACGGGTTTTCAGCCTCTACACCCTTAATTTGGGGTTATATCGAAAAAAGTTTAATATACGATTTACATAACTTAAAATTCTCTACAAATTGGTTATATGATATTTTTTTGTAACATTGATAGTTTAGCCGGAAATTACGTCACACCCTAAAATGGGTAGAAATTCAAAGTTTGGATATCAATTTTCGGAATCTACGTATTTTTCTGCATATATACCCAAAATTTGATTTCTCAATTATTAAAAATAAGAAATGTCCAAAGTTTTCCATGCCCAAAACTGGGTCTAATAGGTCAAATATGAAATATATTTTTGTTGAATCCTACATAACTTTTGGTTCTCTACAAATTTGGTCGTATGAGTTTTATTTTTAGAATTTATAGTTTAGCCGGAAATGACATCACACCTTATATTGGGTAGTGATACAAAGTCGTCGTAATTTTTTTCGGAATCTGCGTAATTTTCTGCATATGTACCCAAAAATTTTGTTATTTAATAGTTATAAACAAAGGCCCCACGATTTTTTAAAGTTTGAATTTTTTCATTGGTCGCCCCCTAACTCCACCCTCAAATGGTGGAGCTGCGGCAGCCAATGAAAATATAAGCAACTTATTTTCTTATTGGCTGCTGTAGCTCCGCCTCCTGCCAATCACAGAGTAGCAATTAGGGGCGACCAATGAAAAAATTCAAAACTTTAAAAATTCGTAGGGCCTTTATTTATAATTATTAAGTAATAAATTTTTGGGTACATATGCAGAAAATTACGTAGATTCCGATAAAAAATACGGTGACTTTGTATCTCTACCCAATATAAGGTGTGATGTCATTTCCGGCTAAACTATCAATTCTAAAAATAAATTTCATATGACCTAATTTGTAGAGCACAAAAAGTTATGTAAGTTACAATAAAAATATATTTCATGTTTGACCTATTAGACCCAGTTTTGAGCATGGAAAACTTAGGACATTTCTTATTTTTAATAATTGACAAACCAAATTTTGGGTATATATGCAGAAAAATACGTAGATTCCGAAAATCGATATCCAAACTTTGAATTTCCACCCATTTTAGGGTGTGACGTCATTTCCGGCTAAACTATCAATGTTACAAAAAAATATCATCTAACTAATTTGTAGAGAATTTTAAGTTATGTAAATCGTATATTAAACTTTTTTCGATATAACCCCAAATTAAGGGTGTAGAGGCTGAAAACCCGTACAGAGCCACAAAAACCGTCGTAACTCGGGACTAGTACGTCGTATCAAAAAAAGTTAAATGTATACCAGCCCTAGAATTTAATTTTCTATCGAAAAGGTCCTATACACTTTTTCGCTATCTCTTACCGTTTTCGAGATATGAATTACGAAATTTGAAATTTTCAGTAGCCGATTAAAATGGGACATTTTCAAAATGTTTAAAAATTCATAGCGCATGTGTTTATAAATATTAAGTAACGAAAATTTGGGTATATACGTAATAAAATACGTAGATTTCAACAAAAATGGGTGCGGATTTTTTTATCCACCCAGTTTCGGGTATGCTAATTACAGTGCCCTTATTTATAATTATAATATAGCCATATTTTGGGAATGTATGTAGAAAAATACGTAAAATTTAAAAATCGATATTATAAAATTGAGTCTCCACCCATTATTGGGTATGATGTCATTTGCGGCTAAACTATCAACTTTACGATAAAAATTTCCATGACAAAAGTTATAAAGAATTAAAAGTTATGTAAGAATCACTCAAAATTTATTTGGATATGGTGCTCCAAATTGGAGTTTTGGGGGTAAATAAATATGTAGCACTTTAAAGTGTTTTTGTTGTAAATGGCGATATTTAATGGTTTATTTACAAAATAAACTATGTACACATGTAGAAAGAAGTGCATTGAATCTAAACACCCTATATTTAAATAAAAGTGTAACAATTTCTACTAAATCAAACGTGCTGATTGCGAAAAAAATAGTAAAAAAATTCCCAGGATTCTAGTTTTAGAAATACAAAGTTTTATTTCCCCTAGAAAACTAACACGTTTATTTCACTTTGCCGAGCTACGTAATAAACCAAAATATTTAAACACCCTATATTTAAATAAAAATGTATCAATTTCTACTAAATCAAACGTGCTGATTGCAAAAAAAATAGTAAAAAAATTCCCAGGATTCTAGTTTTAGAAATACAAAGTTTTATTTCCCCTAGAAAACTAACACGTTTATTTCACTTTGCCGGGCTATAACTAATGAACGGTAAAAGGTACGTTAACGGGCGTGACGGCAATCGATTCTAGGGACTTTTCTACGTATGTACACTAATTTTTAACTGTCGTGTTCAGCTGATACAAAATTACCATGCAATAAATCAAAAAATGGTACCTTGGAATCTTCAGTAGCCAGTTATAAACCAAAATATTTAAACACCCTATATTTAAATAAAAATGTATCAATTTCTACTAAATCAAACGTGCTGATTGCAAAAAAAATAGTAAAAAAATTCCCAGGATTCTAGTTTTAGAAATACAAAGTTTTATTTCCCCTAGAAAACTAACACGTTTATTTCACTTTGCCGGGCTATAACTAATGAACGGTAAAAGGTACGTTAACGGGCGTGGCGGCAATCGATTCTAGGGACTTTTCTACGTATGTACACTAATTTTTAACTGTCGTGTTCAGCTGATACAAAGTTACCATGCAATAAATCAAAAAATGGTACCTTGGAATCTTCAGTAGCCAGTTATAAACCAAAATATTTAAACACCCTATATTTAAATAAAAATGTATCAATTTCTACTAAATCAAACGTGCTGATTGCAAAAAAAATAGTAAAAAAATTCCCAGGATTCTAGTTTTAGAAATACAAAGTTTTATTTACCCTAGAAAACTAACACGTTTATTTCACTTTGCCGAGCTATAACTAATGAACGGTAAAAGGTACGTTAACGGGCGTAGCGGCAATCGATTCTAGGGACTTTTCTACGTATGTACACTAATTTTTAACTGTCGTGTTCAGCTGATACAAAATTACCATGCAATAAATCAAAAAATGGTACCTTGGATTTTTCAGTAGCCAGTTATAAACCAAAATATTTAAACACCCTATATTTAAATAAAAATGTATCAATTTCAACTAAACGAAACGTGCTGATTGCGAAAAAAATAGTAAAAAAAATCCCAGGATTCTAGTTTTAGAAATACAAAGTTTTATTTCCCCTAGAAAACTAACACGTTTATTTCACTTTGCCGGGCTATAACTAATGAACGGTAAAAGGTACGTTAACGGGCGTGGCGGCAATCGATTCTAGGGACTTTTCTACGTATGTACACTAATTTTTAACTGTCGTGTTCAGCTGATACAAGATTACCATGCAATAAATCAAAAAATGGTACCTTGGATTTTTCAGTAGCCAGTTATAAACCAAAATATTTAAACACCCTATATTTAAATGAAAATGTATCAATTTCTACTAAATCAAACGTGCTGATTGCAAAAAAAATAGTAAAAAAATTCCCAGGATTCTAGTTTTAGAAATACAAAGTTTTATTTACCCTAGAAAACTAACACGTTTATTTCACTTTGCCGGGCTATAACTAATGAACGGTAAAAGGTACGTTAACGGACGTGGCGGCAATCGATTCTAGGGACTTTTCTACGTATGTACACTAATTTTTAACTGTCGTGTTCAGCTGATACAAGATTACCATGCAATAAATCAAAAAATGGTACCTTGGATTTTTCAGTAGCCAGTTATAAACCAAAATATTTAAACACCCTATATTTAAATAAAAATGTATCAATTTCAACTAAACGAAACGTGCTGATTGCGAAAAAAATAGTAAAAAAAATCCCAGGATTCTAGTTTTAGAAATACAAAGTTTTATTTCCCCTAGAAAACTAACACGTTTATTTCACTTTGCCGGGCTATAACTAATGAACGGTAAAAGGTACGTTAACGGGCGTGGCGGCAATCGATTCTAGGGACTTTTCTACGTATGTACACTAATTTTTAACTGTCGTGTTCAGCTGATACAAGATTACCATGCAATAAATCAAAAAATGGTACCTTGGATTTTTCAGTAGCCAGTTATAAACCAAAATATTTAAACACCCTATATTTAAATGAAAATGTATCAATTTCTACTAAATCAAACGTGCTGATTGCGAAAAAAATAGTAAAAAAATTCCCAGGATTCTAGTTTTAGAAATACAAAGTTTTATTTCCCCTAGAAAACTAACACGTTTATTTCACTTTGCCGGGCTATAACTAATGAACGGTAAAAGGTACGTTAACGGGCGTGGCGGAAATCGAGTCTAGGGACTTTTCTATGTATGTACACTAATTTTTAACTGTCGTGTTCAGCTGATACAAAATTACCATGCAATAAATCAAAAAATGGTACCTTAGATTTTTCAGTAGCCAGTTATAAACCAAAATATTTAAACACCCTATATTTAAATAAAAATGTATCAATTTCTACTAAATCAAACGTGCTGATTGCGAAAAAAATAGTAAAAAAATTCCCAGGATTCTAGTTTTAGAAATACAAAGTTTTATTTCCCTTAGAAAACTAACACGTTTATTTCACTTTGCCGGGCTATAACTAATGAACGGTAAAAGGTACGTTAACGGGCGTGGCGGAAATCGATTCTAGGGACTTTTCTACGTATGTACACTAATTTTTAACTGTCGTGTTCAGCTGATACAAAATTACCATGCAATAAATCAAAAAATGGTACCTTGGATTTTTCAGTAGCCAGTTATAAACCAAAATATTTAAACACCCTATATTTAAATAAAAATGTATCAATTTCTACTAAATCAAACGTGCTGATTGCGAAAAAAATAGTAAAAAAATTCCCAGGATTCTAGTTTTAGAAATACAAAGTTTTATTTCCCCTAGAAAACTAACACGTTTATTTCACTTTGCCGGGCTATAACTAATGAACGGTAAAAAGTACGTTAACGGGCGTAGCGGAAATCGATTCTAGGGACTTTTCTACGTATGTACACTAATTTTTAACTGTCGTGTTCAGCTGATACAAAATTACCATGCAATAAATCAAAAAATGGTACCTTGGATTTTTCAGTAGCCAGTTATAAACCAAAATATTTAAACACCCTATATTTAAATAAAAATGTATCAATTTCTACTAAATCAAACGTGCTGATTGCGAAAAAAATAGTAAAAAAATTCCCAGGATTCTAGTTTTAGAAATACAAAGTTTTATTTCCCCTAGAAAACTAACACGTTTATTTCACTTTGCCGGGCTATAACTAATGAACGGTAAAAGGTACGTTAACGGGCGTGGCGGCAATCGATTCTAGGGACTTTTCTACGTATGTACACTAATTTTTAACTGTCGTGTTCAGCTGATACAAGATTACCATGCAATAAATCAAAAAATGGTACCTTGGATTTTTCAGTAGCCAGTTATAAACCAAAATATTTAAACACCCTATATTTAAATAAAAATGTATCAATTTCTACTAAATCAAACGTGCTGATTGCGAAAAAAATAGTAAAAAAATTCCCAGGATTCTAGTTTTAGAAATACAAAGTTTTATTTCCCTTAGAAAACTAACACGTTTATTTCACTTTGCCGGGCTATAACTAATGAACGGTAAAAGGTACGTTAACGGGCGTGGCGGAAATCGATTCTAGGGACTTTTCTACGTATGTACACTAATTTTTAACTGTCGTGTTCAGCTGATACAAAATTACCATGCAATAAATCAAAAAATGGTACCTTGGATTTTTCAGTAGCCAGTTATAAACCAAAATATTTAAACACCCTATATTTAAATAAAAATGTATCAATTTCTACTAAATCAAACGTGCTGATTGCGAAAAAAATAGTAAAAAAATTCCCAGGATTCTAGTTTTAGAAATACAAAGTTTTATTTCCCCTAGAAAACTAACACGTTTATTTCACTTTGCCGGGCTATAACTAATGAACGGTAAAAGGTACGTTAACGGGCGTAGCGGAAATCGATTCTAGGGACTTTTCTACGTATGTACACTAATTTTTAACTGTCGTGTTCAGCTGATACAAAATTACCATGCAATAAATCAAAAAATGGTACCTTGGATTTTTCAGTAGCCAGTTATAAACCAAAATATTTAAACACCCTATATTTAAATAAAAATGTATCAATTTCTACTAAATCAAACGTGCTGATTGCGAAAAAAATAGTAAAAAAATTCCCAGGATTCTAGTTTTAGAAATACAAAGTTTTATTTCCCCTAGAAAACTAACACGTTTATTTCACTTTGCCGGGCTATAACTAATGAACGGTAAAAGGTACGTTAACGGGCGTGGCGGCAATCGATTCTAGGGACTTTTCTACGTATGTACACTAATTTTTAACTGTCGTGTTCAGCTGATACAAGATTACCATGCAATAAATCAAAAAATGGTACCTTGGATTTTTCAGTAGCCAGTTATAAACCAAAATATTTAAACACCCTATATTTAAATAAAAATGTATCAATTTCTACTAAATCAAACGTGCTGATTGCGAAAAAAATAGTAAAAAAATTCCCAGGATTCTAGTTTTAGAAATACAAAGTTTTATTTCCCCTAGAAAACTAACACGTTTATTTCACTTTGCCGGGCTATAACTAATGAACGGTAAAAGGTACGTTAACGGGCGTGGCGGAAATCGATTCTAGGGACTTTTCTACGTATGTACACTAATTTTTAACTGTCGTGTTCAGCTGATACAAAATTACCATGCAATAAATCAAAAAATGGTACCTTGGATTTTTCAGTAGCCAGTTATAAACCAAAATATTTAAACACCCTATATTTAAATAAAAATGTATCAATTTCTACTAAATCAAACGTGCTGATTGCGAAAAAAATAGTAAAAAAATTACCAGGATTCTAGTTTTAGAAATACAAAGTTTTATTTCCCCTAGAAAACTAACACGTTTATTTCACTTTGCCGGGCTATAACTAATGAACGGTAAAAGGTACGTTAACGGGCGTGGCGGCAATCGATTCTAGGGACTTTTCTACGTATGTACACTAATTTTTAACTGTCGTGTTCAGCTGATACAAGATTACCATGCAATAAATCAAAAAATGGTACCTTGGATTTTTCAGTAGCCAGTTATAAACCAAAATATTTAAACACCCTATATTTAAATAAAAATGTATCAATTTCTACTAAATCAAACGTGCTGATTGCGAAAAAAATAGTAAAAAAATTCCCAGGATTCTAGTTTTAGAAATACAAAGTTTTATTTCCCCTAGAAAACTAACACGTTTATTTCACTTTGCCGGGCTATAACTAATGAACGGTAAAAGGTACGTTAACGGGCGTAGCGGAAATCGATTCTAGGGACTTTTCTACGTATGTACACTAATTTTTAACTGTCGTGTTCAGCTGATACAAAATTACCATGCAATAAATCAAAAAATGGTACCTTGGATTTTTCAGTAGCCAGTTATAAACCAAAATATTTAAACACCCTATATTTAAATAAAAATGTATCAATTTCTACTAAATCAAACGTGCTGATTGCGAAAAAAATAGTAAAAAAATTCCCAGGATTCTAGTTTTAGAAATACAAAGTTTTATTTCCCCTAGAAAACTAACACGTTTATTTCACTTTGCCGGGCTATAACTAATGAACGGTAAAAGGTACGTTAACGGGCGTGGCGGCAATCGATTCTAGGGACTTTTCTACGTATGTACACTAATTTTTAACTGTCGTGTTCAGCTGATACAAGATTACCATGCAATAAATCAAAAAATGGTACCTTGGATTTTTCAGTAGCCAGTTATAAACCAAAATATTTAAACACCCTATATTTAAATGAAAATGTATCAATTTCTACTAAATCAAACGTGCTGATTGCGAAAAAAATAGTAAAAAAATTCCCAGGATTCTAGTTTTAGAAATACAAAGTTTTATTTCCCCTAGAAAACTAACACGTTTATTTCACTTTGCCGGGCTATAACTAATGAACGGTAAAAGGTACGTTAACGGGCGTGGCGGAAATCGAGTCTAGGGACTTTTCTATGTATGTACACTAATTTTTAACTGTCGTGTTCAGCTGATACAAAATTACCATGCAATAAATCAAAAAATGGTACCTTAGATTTTTCAGTAGCCAGTTATAAACCAAAATATTTAAACACCCTATATTTAAATAAAAATGTATCAATTTCTACTAAATCAAACGTGCTGATTGCGAAAAAAATAGTAAAAAAATTCCCAGGATTCTAGTTTTAGAAATACAAAGTTTTATTTCCCCTAGAAAACTAACACGTTTATTTCACTTTGCCGGGCTATAACTAATGAACGGTAAAAAGTACGTTAACGGGCGTAGCGGAAATCGATTCTAGGGACTTTTCTACGTATGTACACTAATTTTTAACTGTCGTGTTCAGCTGATACAAAATTACCATGCAATAAATCAAAAAATGGTACCTTGGATTTTTCAGTAGCCAGTTATAAACCAAAATATTTAAACACCCTATATTTAAATAAAAATGTATCAATTTCTACTAAATCAAACGTGCTGATTGCGAAAAAAATAGTAAAAAAATTCCCAGGATTCTAGTTTTAGAAATACAAAGTTTTATTTCCCCTAGAAAACTAACACGTTTATTTCACTTTGCCGGGCTATAACTAATGAACGGTAAAAGGTACGTTAACGGGCGTGGCGGCAATCGATTCTAGGGACTTTTCTACGTATGTACACTAATTTTTAACTGTCGTGTTCAGCTGATACAAGATTACCATGCAATAAATCAAAAAATGGTACCTTGGATTTTTCAGTAGCCAGTTATAAACCAAAATATTTAAACACCCTATATTTAAATAAAAATGTATCAATTTCTACTAAATCAAACGTGCTGATTGCGAAAAAAATAGTAAAAAAATTCCCAGGATTCTAGTTTTAGAAATACAAAGTTTTATTTCCCTTAGAAAACTAACACGTTTATTTCACTTTGCCGGGCTATAACTAATGAACGGTAAAAGGTACGTTAACGGGCGTGGCGGAAATCGATTCTAGGGACTTTTCTACGTATGTACACTAATTTTTAACTGTCGTGTTCAGCTGATACAAAATTACCATGCAATAAATCAAAAAATGGTACCTTGGATTTTTCAGTAGCCAGTTATAAACCAAAATATTTAAACACCCTATATTTAAATAAAAATGTATCAATTTCTACTAAATCAAACGTGCTGATTGCGAAAAAAATAGTAAAAAAATTCCCAGGATTCTAGTTTTAGAAATACAAAGTTTTATTTCCCCTAGAAAACTAACACGTTTATTTCACTTTGCCGGGCTATAACTAATGAACGGTAAAAGGTACGTTAACGGGCGTAGCGGAAATCGATTCTAGGGACTTTTCTACGTATGTACACTAATTTTTAACTGTCGTGTTCAGCTGATACAAAATTACCATGCAATAAATCAAAAAATGGTACCTTGGATTTTTCAGTAGCCAGTTATAAACCAAAATATTTAAACACCCTATATTTAAATAAAAATGTATCAATTTCTACTAAATCAAACGTGCTGATTGCGAAAAAAATAGTAAAAAAATTCCCAGGATTCTAGTTTTAGAAATACAAAGTTTTATTTCCCCTAGAAAACTAACACGTTTATTTCACTTTGCCGGGCTATAACTAATGAACGGTAAAAGGTACGTTAACGGGCGTGGCGGCAATCGATTCTAGGGACTTTTCTACGTATGTACACTAATTTTTAACTGTCGTGTTCAGCTGATACAAGATTACCATGCAATAAATCAAAAAATGGTACCTTGGATTTTTCAGTAGCCAGTTATAAACCAAAATATTTAAACACCCTATATTTAAATAAAAATGTATCAATTTCTACTAAATCAAACGTGCTGATTGCGAAAAAAATAGTAAAAAAATTCCCAGGATTCTAGTTTTAGAAATACAAAGTTTTATTTCCCCTAGAAAACTAACACGTTTATTTCACTTTGCCGGGCTATAACTAATGAACGGTAAAAGGTACGTTAACGGGCGTGGCGGAAATCGATTCTAGGGACTTTTCTACGTATGTACACTAATTTTTAACTGTCGTGTTCAGCTGATACAAAATTACCATGCAATAAATCAAAAAATGGTACCTTGGATTTTTCAGTAGCCAGTTATAAACCAAAATATTTAAACACCCTATATTTAAATAAAAATGTATCAATTTCTACTAAATCAAACGTGCTGATTGCGAAAAAAATAGTAAAAAAATTACCAGGATTCTAGTTTTAGAAATACAAAGTTTTATTTCCCCTAGAAAACTAACACGTTTATTTCACTTTGCCGGGCTATAACTAATGAACGGTAAAAGGTACGTTAACGGGCGTGGCGGCAATCGATTCTAGGGACTTTTCTACGTATGTACACTAATTTTTAACTGTCGTGTTCAGCTGATACAAGATTACCATGCAATAAATCAAAAAATGGTACCTTGGATTTTTCAGTAGCCAGTTATAAACCAAAATATTTAAACACCCTATATTTAAATAAAAATGTATCAATTTCTACTAAATCAAACGTGCTGATTGCGAAAAAAATAGTAAAAAAATTCCCAGGATTCTAGTTTTAGAAATACAAAGTTTTATTTCCCCTAGAAAACTAACACGTTTATTTCACTTTGCCGGGCTATAACTAATGAACGGTAAAAGGTACGTTAACGGGCGTAGCGGAAATCGATTCTAGGGACTTTTCTACGTATGTACACTAATTTTTAACTGTCGTGTTCAGCTGATACAAAATTACCATGCAATAAATCAAAAAATGGTACCTTGGATTTTTCAGTAGCCAGTTATAAACCAAAATATTTAAACACCCTATATTTAAATAAAAATGTATCAATTTCTACTAAATCAAACGTGCTGATTGCGAAAAAAATAGTAAAAAAATTCCCAGGATTCTAGTTTTAGAAATACAAAGTTTTATTTCCCCTAGAAAACTAACACGTTTATTTCACTTTGCCGGGCTATAACTAATGAACGGTAAAAGGTACGTTAACGGGCGTGGCGGCAATCGATTCTAGGGACTTTTCTACGTATGTACACTAATTTTTAACTGTCGTGTTCAGCTGATACAAGATTACCATGCAATAAATCAAAAAATGGTACCTTGGATTTTTCAGTAGCCAGTTATAAACCAAAATATTTAAACACCCTATATTTAAATAAAAATGTATCAATTTCTACTAAATCAAACGTGCTGATTGCGAAAAAAAATAGTAAAAAAATTCCCAGGATTCTAGTTTTAGAAATACAAAGTTTTATTTCCCCTAGAAAACTAACACGTTTATTTCACTTTGCCGGGCTATAACTAATGAACGGTAAAAGGTACGTTAACGGGCGTGGCGGAAATCGATTCTAGGGACTTTTCTACGTATGTACACTAATTTTTAACTGTCGTGTTCAGCTGATACAAAATTACCATGCAATAAATCAAAAAATGGTACCTTGGATTTTTCAGTAGCCAGTTATAAACCAAAATATTTAAACACCCTATATTTAAATAAAAATGTATCAATTTCTACTAAATCAAACGTGCTGATTGCGAAAAAAATAGTAAAAAAATTACCAGGATTCTAGTTTTAGAAATACAAAGTTTTATTTCCCCTAGAAAACTAACACGTTTATTTCACTTTGCCGGGCTATAACTAATGAACGGTAAAAGGTACGTTAACGGGCGTGGCGGCAATCGATTCTAGGGACTTTTCTACGTATGTACACTAATTTTTAACTGTCGTGTTCAGCTGATACAAGATTACCATGCAATAAATCAAAAAATGGTACCTTGGATTTTTCAGTAGCCAGTTATAAACCAAAATATTTAAACACCCTATATTTAAATAAAAATGTATCAATTTCTACTAAATCAAACGTGCTGATTGCGAAAAAAATAGTAAAAAAATTCCCAGGATTCTAGTTTTAGAAATACAAAGTTTTATTTCCCCTAGAAAACTAACACGTTTATTTCACTTTGCCGGGCTATAACTAATGAACGGTAAAAGGTACGTTAACGGGCGTAGCGGAAATCGATTCTAGGGACTTTTCTACGTATGTACACTAATTTTTAACTGTCGTGTTCAGCTGATACAAAATTACCATGCAATAAATCAAAAAATGGTACCTTGGATTTTTCAGTAGCCAGTTATAAACCAAAATATTTAAACACCCTATATTTAAATAAAAATGTATCAATTTCTACTAAATCAAACGTGCTGATTGCGAAAAAAATAGTAAAAAAATTCCCAGGATTCTAGTTTTAGAAATACAAAGTTTTATTTCCCCTAGAAAACTAACACGTTTATTTCACTTTGCCGGGCTATAACTAATGAACGGTAAAAGGTACGTTAACGGGCGTGGCGGCAATCGATTCTAGGGACTTTTCTACGTATGTACACTAATTTTTAACTGTCGTGTTCAGCTGATACAAGATTATCATGCAATAAATCAAAAAATGGTACCTTGGATTTTTCAGTAGCCAGTTATAAACCAAAATATTTAAACACCCTATATTTAAATAAAAATGTATCAATTTCTACTAAATCAAACGTGCTGATTGCGAAAAAAATAGTAAAAAAATTCCCAGGATTCTAGTTTTAGAAATACAAAGTTTTATTTCCCCTAGAAAACTAACACGTTTATTTCACTTTGCCGGGCTATAACTAATGAACGGTAAAAGGTACGTTAACGGGCGTGGCGGAAATCGATTCTAGGGACTTTTCTACGTATGTACACTAATTTTTAACTGTCGTGTTCAGCTGATACAAAATTACCATGCAATAAATCAAAAAATGGTACCTTGGATTTTTCAGTAGCCAGTTATAAACCAAAATATTTAAACACCCTATATTTAAATAAAAATGTATCAATTTCTACTAAATCAAACGTGCTGATTGCGAAAAAAATAGTAAAAAAATTCCCAGGATTCTAGTTTTAGAAATACAAAGTTTTATTTCCCCTAGAAAACTAACACGTTTATTTCACTTTGCCGGGCTATAACTAATGAACGGTAAAAGGTACGTTAACGGGCGTGGCGGCAATCGATTCTAGGGACTTTTCTACGTATGTACACTAATTTTTAACTGTCGTGTTCAGCTGATACAAGATTACCATGCAATAAATCAAAAAATGGTACCTTGGATTTTTCAGTAGCCAGTTATAAACCAAAATATTTAAACACCCTATATTTAAATGAAAATGTATCAATTTCTACTAAATCAAACGTGCTGATTGCGAAAAAAATAGTAAAAAAATTCCCAGGATTCTAGTTTTAGAAATACAAAGTTTTATTTCCCCTAGAAAACTAACACGTTTATTTCACTTTGCCGGGCTATAACTAATGAACGGTAAAAGGTACGTTAACGGGCGTGGCGGAAATCGATTCTAGGGACTTTTCTACGTATGTGCACTAATTTTTAACTGTCGTGTTCAGCTGATACAAAATTACCATGCAATAAATCAAAAAATGGTACCTTGGATTTTTCAGTAGCCAGTTATAAACCAAAATATTTAAACACCCTATATTTAAATAAAAATGTATCAATTTCTACTAAATCAAACGTGCTGATTGCGAAAAAAATAGTAAAAAAATTCCCAGGATTCTAGTTTTAGAAATACAAAGTTTTATTTCCCTTAGAAAACTAACACGTTTATTTCACTTTGCCGGGCTATAACTAATGAACGGTAAAAGGTACGTTAACGGGCGTGGCGGAAATCGATTCTAGGGACTTTTCTACGTATGTACACTAATTTTTAACTGTCGTGTTCAGCTGATACAAAATTACCATGCAATAAATCAAAAAATGGTACCTTGGATTTTTCAGTAGCCAGTTATAAACCAAAATATTTAAACACCCTATATTTAAATAAAAATGTATCAATTTCTACTAAATCAAACGTGCTGATTGCGAAAAAAATAGTAAAAAAATTCCCAGGATTCTAGTTTTAGAAATACAAAGTTTTATTTCCCCTAGAAAACTAACACGTTTATTTCACTTTGCCGGGCTATAACTAATGAACGGTAAAAGGTACGTTAACGGGCGTGACGGCAATCGATTCTCGGGACTTTTCTACGTATGTATACTAATTTTTAACTGTCGTGTTCAGCTGATACAAAATTACCATGCAATAAATCAAAAAATGGTACCTTGGAATTTTCAGTAGCCAGTTATAAACCAAAATATTTAAACACCCTATATTTAAATAAAAATGTATCAATTTCTACTAAATCAAACGTGCTGATTGCGAAAAAAATAGTAAAAAAATTCCCAGGATTCTAGTTTTAGAAATACAAAGTTTTATTTCCCCTAGAAAACTAACACGTTTATTTCACTTTGCCGGGCTATAACTAATGAACGGTAAAAGGTACGTTAACGGGCGTGGCGGCAATCGATTCTAGGGACTTTTCTACGTATGTACACTAATTTTTAACTGTCGTGTTCAGCTGATACAAAATTACCATGCAATACATCAAAAAATGGTACCTTGGATTTTTCAGTAGCCAGTTATAAACCAAAATATTTAAACACCCTATATTTAAATAAAAATGTATCAATTTCTACTAAATCAAACGTGCTGATTGCGAAAAAAATAGTAAAAAAATTCCCAGGATTCTAGTTTTAGAAATACAAAGTTTTATTTCCCTTAGAAAACTAACACGTTTATTTCACTTTGCCGGGCTATAACTAATGAACGGTAAAAGGTACGTTAACGGGCGTGGCGGAAATCGATTCTAGGGACTTTTCTACGTATGTACACTAATTTTTAACTGTCGTGTTCAGCTGATACAAAATTACCATGCAATAAATCAAAAAATGGTACCTTGGATTTTTCAGTAGCCAGTTATAAACCAAAATATTTAAACACCCTATATTTAAATAAAAATGTATCAATTTCTACTAAATCAAACGTGCTGATTGCGAAAAAAATAGTAAAAAAATTCCCAGGATTCTAGTTTTAGAAATACAAAGTTTTATTTCCCCTAGAAAACTAACACGTTTATTTCACTTTGCCGGGCTATAACTAATGAACGGTAAAAGGTACGTTAACGGGCGTGGCGGAAATCGATTCTAGGGACTTTTCTACGTATGTACACTAATTTTTAACTGTCGTGTTCAGCTGATACAAAATTACCATGCAATAAATCAAAAAATGGTACCTTGGATTTTTCAGTAGCCAGTTATAAACCAAAATATTGAAACACCCTATATTTAAATAAAAATGTATCAATTTCTACTAAATCAAACGTGCTGATTGCGAAAAAAATAGTAAAAAAATTCCCAGGATTCTAGTTTTAGAAATACAAAGTTTTATTTCCCCTAGAAAACTAACACGTTTATTTCACTTTGCCGGGCTATAACTAATGAACGGTAAAAGGTACGTTAACGGGCGTGGCGGCAATCGATTCTAGGGACTTTTCTACGTATGTACACTAATTTTTAACTGTCGTGTTCAGCTGATACAAGATTACCATGCAATAAATCAAAAAATGGTACCTTGGATTTTTCAGTAGCCAGTTATAAACCAAAATATTTAAACACCCTATATTTAAATGAAAATGTATCAATTTCTACTAAATCAAACGTGCTGATTGCGAAAAAAATAGTAAAAAAATTCCCAGGATTCTAGTTTTAGAAATACAAAGTTTTATTTCCCCTAGAAAACTAACACGTTTATTTCACTTTGCCGGGCTATAACTAATGAACGGTAAAAGGTACGTTAACGGGCGTGGCGGAAATCGATTCTAGGGACTTTTCTACGTATGTACACTAATTTTTAACTGTCGTGTTCAGCTGATACAAAATTACCATGCAATAAATCAAAAAATGGTACCTTGGATTTTTCAGTAGCCAGTTATAAACCAAAATATTTAAACACCCTATATTTAAATAAAAATGTATCAATTTCTACTAAATCAAACGTGCTGATTGCGAAAAAAATAGTAAAAAAATTCCCAGGATTCTAGTTTTAGAAATACAAAGTTTTATTTCCCTTAGAAAACTAACACGTTTATTTCACTTTGCCGGGCTATAACTAATGAACGGTAAAAGGTACGTTAACGGGCGTGGCGGAAATCGATTCTAGGGACTTTTCTACGTATGTACACTAATTTTTAACTGTCGTGTTCAGCTGATACAAAATTACCATGCAATAAATCAAAAAATGGTACCTTGGATTTTTCAGTAGCCAGTTATAAACCAAAATATTTAAACACCCTATATTTAAATAAAAATGTATCAATTTCTACTAAATCAAACGTGCTGATTGCAAAAAAAATAGTAAAAAAATTCCCAGGATTCTAGTTTTAGAAATACAAAGTTTTATTTCCCCTAGAAAACTAACACGTTTATTTCACTTTGCCGAGCTATAACTAATGAACGGTAAAAGGTACGTTAACGGGCGTAGCGGCAATCGATTCTAGGGACTTTTCTACGTATGTACACTAATTTTTAACTGTCGTGTTCAGCTGATACAAAATTACCATGCAATAAATCAAAAAATGGTACCTTGGATTTTTCAGTAGCCAGTTAGAAACCAAAATATTTAAACACCCTATATTTAAATAAAAATGTATCAATTTCTACTAAATCAAACGTGCTGATTACGAAAAAAATAGTAAAAAAATTCCCAGGATTCTAGTTTTAGAAATACAAAGTTTTATTTCCCCTAGAAAACTAACACGTTTATTTCACTTTGCCGGGCTATAACTACTGAACGGTAAAAGGTACGTTAACGGGCGTGGCGGCAATCGATTCTCGGGACTTTTCTACGTATGTACACTAATTTTTAACTGTCGTGTTCAGCTGATACAAAATTACCATGCAATAAATCAAAAAATGGTACCTTGGAATTTTCAGTAGCCAGTTATAAACCAAAATATTTAAACACCCTATATTTAAATAAAAATGTATCAATTTCTACTAAATCAAACGTGCTGATTGCGAAAAAAAATAGTAAAAAAAATCCCAGGATTCTAGTTTTAGAAATACAAAGTTTTATTTCCCCTAGAAAACTAACACGTTTATTTCACTTTGCCGGGCTATAACTAATGAACGGTAAAAGGTACGTTAACGGGCGTGGCGGCAATCGATTCTAGGGACTTTTCTACGTATGTACACTAATTTTTAACTGTCGTGTTCAGCTGATACAAAATTACCATGCAATAAATCAAAAAATGGTACCTTGGATTTTTCAGTAGCCAGTTATAAACCAAAATATTTAAACACCCTATATTTAAATAAAAATGTATCAATTTCTACTAAATCAAACGTGCTGATTGCGAAAAAAATAGTAAAAAAATTCCCAGGATTCTAGTTTTAGAAATACAAAGTTTTATTTCCCTTAGAAAACTAACACGTTTATTTCACTTTGCCGGGCTATAACTAATGAACGGTAAAAGGTACGTTAACGGGCGTGGCGGAAATCGATTCTAGGGACTTTTCTACGTATGTACACTAATTTTTAACTGTCGTGTTCAGCTGATACAAAATTACCATGCAATAAATCAAAAAATGGTACCTTGGATTTTTCAGTAGCCAGTTATAAACCAAAATATTTAAACACCCTATATTTAAATAAAAATGTATCAATTTCTACTAAATCAAACGTGCTGATTGCGAAAAAAATAGTAAAAAAATTCCCAGGATTCTAGTTTTAGAAATACAAAGTTTTATTTCCCCTAGAAAACTAACACGTTTATTTCACTTTGCCGGGCTATAACTAATGAACGGTAAAAGGTACGTTAACGGGCGTAGCGGAAATCGATTCTAGGGACTTTTCTACGTATGTGCACTAATTTTTAACTGTCGTGTTCAGCTGATACAAAATTACCATGCAATAAATCAAAAAATGGTACCTTGGATTTTTCAGTAGCCAGTTATAAACCAAAATATTTAAACACCCTATATTTAAATAAAAATGTATCAATTTCTACTAAATCAAACGTGCTGATTGCGAAAAAAATAGTAAAAAAATTCCCAGGATTCTAGTTTTAGAAATACAAAGTTTTATTTCCCCTAGAAAACTAACACGTTTATTTCACTTTGCCGGGCTATAACTAATGAACGGTAAAAGGTACGTTAACGGGCGTGGCGGCAATCGATTCTCGGGACTTTTCTACGTATGTATACTAATTTTTAACTGTCGTGTTCAGCTGATACAAAATTACCATGCAATAAATCAAAAAATGGTACCTTGGAATTTTCAGTAGCCAGTTATAAACCAAAATATTTAAACACCCTATATTTAAATAAAAATGTATCAATTTCTACTAAATCAAACGTGCTGATTGCGAAAAAAATAGTAAAAAAATTCCCAGGATTCTAGTTTTAGAAATACAAAGTTTTATTTCCCCTAGGAAACTAACACGTTTATTTCACTTTGCCGGGCTATAACTAATGAACGGTAAAAGGTACGTTAACGGGCGTGGCGGCAATCGATTCTAGGGACTTTTCTACGTATGTACACTAATTTTTAACTGTCGTGTTCAGCTGATACAAAATTACCATGCAATAAATCAAAAAATGGTACCTTGGATTTTTCAGTAGCCAGTTATAAACCAAAATATTTAAACACCCTATATTTAAATAAAAATGTATCAATTTCTACTAAATCAAACGTGCTGATTGCGAAAAAAATAGTAAAAAAATTCCCAGGATTCTAGTTTTAGAAATACAAAGTTTTATTTCCCTTAGAAAACTAACACGTTTATTTCACTTTGCCGGGCTATAACTAATGAACGGTAAAAGGTACGTTAACGGGCGTGGCGGAAATCGATTCTAGGGACTTTTCTACGTATGTACACTAATTTTTAACTGTCGTGTTCAGCTGATACAAAATTACCATGCAATAAATCAAAAAATGGTACCTTGGATTTTTCAGTAGCCAGTTATAAACCAAAATATTTAAACACCCTATATTTAAATAAAAATGTATCAATTTCTACTAAATCAAACGTGCTGATTGCGAAAAAAATAGTAAAAAAATTCCCAGGATTCTAGTTTTAGAAATACAAAGTTTTATTTCCCTTAGAAAACTAACACGTTTATTTCACTTTGCCGGGCTATAACTAATGAACGGTAAAAGGTACGTTAACGGGCGTGGCGGAAATCGATTCTAGGGACTTTTCTACGTATGTACACTAATTTTTAACTGTCGTGTTCAGCTGATACAAAATTACCATGCAATAAATCAAAAAATGGTACCTTGGATTTTTCAGTAGCCAGTTATAAACCAAAATATTTAAACACCCTATATTTAAATAAAAATGTATCAATTTCTACTAAATCAAACGTGCTGATTGCGAAAAAAATAGTAAAAAAATTCCCAGGATTCTAGTTTTAGAAATACAAAGTTTTATTTCCCCTAGAAAACTAACACGTTTATTTCACTTTGCCGGGCTATAACTAATGAACGGTAAAAGGTACGTTAACGGGCGTGGCGGCAATCGATTCTAGGGACTTTTCTACGTATGTACACTAATTTTTAACTGTCGTGTTCAGCTGATACAAAATTACCATGCAATAAATCAAAAAATGGTACCTTGGATTTTTCAGTAGCCAGTTATAAACCAAAATATTTAAACACCCTATATTTAAATAAAAATGTATCAATTTCTACTAAATCAAACGTGCTGATTGCGAAAAAAATAGTAAAAAAATTCCCAGGATTCTAGTTTTAGAAATACAAAGTTTTATTTCCCCTAGAAAACTAACACGTTTATTTCACTTTGCCGGGCTATAACTAATGAACGGTAAAAGGTACGTTAACGGGCGTGGCGGCAATCGATTCTAGGGACTTTTCTACGTATGTACACTAATTTTTAACTGTCGTGTTCAGCTGATACAAAATTACCATGCAATAAATCAAAAAATGGTACCTTGGATTTTTCAGTAGCCAGTTATAAACCAAAATATTTAAACACCCTATATTTAAATAAAAATGTATCAATTTCTACTAAATCAAACGTGCTGTTTGAAAAAAAAATAGTAAAAAAATTCCCAGGATTCTAGTTTTAGAAATACAAAGTTTTATTTCCCCTAGAAAACTAACACGTTTATTTCACTTTGCCGAGCTATAACTAATGAACGGTAAAAGGTACGTTAACGGGCGTAGCGGCAATCGATTCTAGGGACTTTTCTACGTATGTACACTAATTTTTAACTGTCGTGTTCAGCTGATACAAAATTACCATGCAATAAATCAAAAAATGGTACCTTGGATTTTTCAGTAGCCAGTTAGAAACCAAAATATTTAAACACCCTATATTTAAATAAAAATGTATCAATTTCTACTAAATCAAACGTGCTGATTACGAAAAAAATAGTAAAAAAATTCCCAGGATTCTAGTTTTAGAAATACAAAGTTTTATTTCCCCTAGAAAACTAACACGTTTATTTCACTTTGCCGGGCTATAACTAATGAACGGTAAAAGGTACGTTAACGGGCGTGGCGGCAATCGATTCTCGGGACTTTTCTACGTATGTACACTAATTTTTAACTGTCGTGTTCAGCTGATACAAAATTACCATGCAATAAATCAAAAAATGGTACCTTGGAATTTTCAGTAGCCAGTTATAAACCAAAATATTTAAACACCCTATATTTAAATAAAAATGTATCAATTTCTACTAAATCAAACGTGCTGATTGCGAAAAAAAATAGTAAAAAAAATCCCAGGATTCTAGTTTTAGAAATACAAAGTTTTATTTCCCCTAGAAAACTAACACGTTTATTTCACTTTGCCGGGCTATAACTAATGAACGGTAAAAGGTACGTTAACGGGCGTGGCGGCAATCGATTCTAGGGACTTTTCTACGTATGTACACTAATTTTTAACTGTCGTGTTCAGCTGATACAAAATTACCATGCAATAAATCAAAAAATGGTACCTTGGATTTTTCAGTAGCCAGTTATAAACCAAAATATTTAAACACCTATATTTAAATAAAAATGTATCAATTTCTACTAAATCAAACGTGCTGATTGCGAAAAAAATAGTAAAAAAATTCCCAGGATTCTAGTTTTAGAAATACAAAGTTTTATTTCCCTTAGAAAACTAACACGTTTATTTCACTTTGCCGGGCTATAACTAATGAACGGTAAAAGGTACGTTAACGGGCGTGGCGGAAATCGATTCTAGGGACTTTTCTACGTATGTACACTAATTTTTAACTGTCGTGTTCAGCTGATACAAAATTACCATGCAATAAATCAAAAAATGGTACCTTGGAATTTTCAGTAGCCAGTTATAAACCAAAATATTTAAACACCCTATATTTAAATAAAAATGTATCAATTTCTACTAAATCAAACGTGCTGATTGCGAAAAAAATAGTAAAAAAATTCCCAGGATTCTAGTTTTAGAAATACAAAGTTTTATTTCCCCTAGAAAACTAACACGTTTATTTCACTTTGCCGGGCTATAACTAATGAACGGTAAAAGGTACGTTAACGGGCGTGGCGGCAATCGATTCTAGGGACTTTTCTACGTATGTACACTAATTTTTAACTGTCGTGTTCAGCTGATACAAAATTACCATGCAATAAATCAAAAAATGGTACCTTGGATTTTTCAGTAGCCAGTTATAAACCAAAATATTTAAACACCCTATATTTAAATAAAAATGTATCAATTTCTACTAAATCAAACGTGCTGATTACGAAACAAAATAGTAAAAAAATTCCCAGGATTCTAGTTTTAGAAATACAAAGTTTTATTTCCCCTAGAAAACTAACACGTTTATTTCACTTTGCCGGGCTATAACTAATGAACGGTAAAAGGTACGTTAACGGGCGTGGCGGAAATCGATTCTAGGGACTTTTCTACGTATGTATACTAATTTTTAACTGTCGTGTTCAGCTGATACAAAATTACCATGCAATAAATCAAAAAATGGTACCTTGGAATTTTCAGTAGCCAGTTATAAACCAAAATATTTAAACACCCTATATTTAAATAAAAATGTATCAATTTCTACTAAATCAAACGTGCTGATTGCGAAAAAAATAGTAAAAAAATTCCCAGGATTCTAGTTTTAGAAATACAAAGTTTTATTTCCCTTAGAAAACTAACACGTTTATTTCACTTTGCCGGGCTATAACTAATGAACGGTAAAAGGTACGTTAACGGGCGTGGCGGAAATCGATTCTAGGGACTTTTCTACGTATGTACACTAATTTTTAACTGTCGTGTTCAGCTGATACAAAATTACCATGCAATAAATCAAAAAATGGTACCTTGGATTTTTCAGTAGCCAGTTATAAACCAAAATATTTAAACACCCTATATTTAAATAAAAATGTATCAATTTCTACTAAATCAAACGTGCTGATTGCGAAAAAAATAGTAAAAAAATTCCCAGGATTCTAGTTTTAGAAATACAAAGTTTTATTTCCCCTAGAAAACTAACACGTTTATTTCACTTTGCCGGGCTATAACTAATGAACGGTAAAAGGTACGTTAACGGGCGTAGCGGAAATCGATTCTAGGGACTTTTCTACGTATGTACACTAATTTTTAACTGTCGTGTTCAGCTGATACAAAATTACCATGCAATAAATCAAAAAATGGTACCTTGGATTTTTCAGTAGCCAGTTATAAACCAAAATATTTAAACACCCTATATTTAAATAAAAATGTATCAATTTCTACTAAATCAAACGTGCTGATTGCGAAAAAAATAGTAAAAAAAATCCCAGGATTCTAGTTTTAGAAATACAAAGTTTTATTTCCCCTAGAAAACTAACACGTTTATTTCACTTTGCCGGGCTATAACTAATGAACGGTAAAAGGTACGTTAACGGGCGTAGCGGAAATCGATTCTAGGGACTTTTCTACGTATGTACACTAATTTTTAACTGTCGTGTTCAGCTGATACAAAATTACCATGCAATAAATCAAAAAATGGTACCTTGGATTTTTCAGTAGCCAGTTATAAACCAAAATATTTAAACACCCTATATTTAAATAAAAATGTATCAATTTCTACTAAATCAAACGTGCTGATTGCGAAAAAAATAGTAAAAAAATTCCCAGGATTCTAGTTTTAGAAATACAAAGTTTTATTTCCCTTAGAAAACTAACACGTTTATTTCACTTTGCCGGGCTATAACTAATGAACGGTAAAAGGTACGTTAACGGGCGTGGCGGAAATCGATTCTAGAGACTTTTCTACGTATGTACACTAATTTTTAACTGTCGTGTTCAGCTGATACAAGATTACCATGCAATAAATCAAAAAATGGTACCTTGGATTTTTCAGTAGCCAGTTATAAACCAAAATATTTAAACACCCTATATTTAAATAAAAATGTATCAATTTCTACTAAATCAAACGTGCTGATTGCGAAAAAAATAGTAAAAAAATTCCCAGGATTCTAGTTTTAGAAATACAAAGTTTTATTTCCCCTAGAAAACTAACACGTTTATTTCACTTTGCCGGGCTATAACTAATGAACGGTAAAAGGTACGTTAACGGGCGTGGCGGAAATCGATTCTAGGGACTTTTCTACGTATGTACACTAATTTTTAACTGTCGTGTTCAGCTGATACAAAATTACCATGCAATAAATCAAAAAATGGTACCTTGGATTTTTCAGTAGCCAGTTATAAACCAAAATATTTAAACACCCTATATTTAAATGAAAATGTATCAATTTCTACTAAATCAAACGTGCTGATTGCAAAAAAAATAGTAAAAAAATTCCCAGGATTCTAGTTTTAGAAATACAAAGTTTTATTTACCCTAGAAAACTAACACGTTTATTTCACTTTGCCGGGCTATAACTAATGAACGGTAAAAGGTACGTTAACGGACGTGGCGGCAATCGATTCTAGGGACTTTTCTACGTATGTACACTAATTTTTAACTGTCGTGTTCAGCTGATACAAGATTACCATGCAATAAATCAAAAAATGGTACCTTGGATTTTTCAGTAGCCAGTTATAAACCAAAATATTTAAACACCCTATATTTAAATGAAAATGTATCAATTTCTACTAAATCAAACGTGCTGATTGCGAAAAAAATAGTAAAAAAATTCCCAGGATTCTAGTTTTAGAAATACAAAGTTTTATTTCCCCTAGAAAACTAACACGTTTATTTCACTTTGCCGGGCTATAACTAATGAACGGTAAAAGGTACGTTAACGGGCGTGGCGGAAATCGAGTCTAGGGACTTTTCTATGTATGTACACTAATTTTTAACTGTCGTGTTCAGCTGATACAAAATTACCATGCAATAAATCAAAAAATGGTACCTTAGATTTTTCAGTAGCCAGTTATAAACCAAAATATTTAAACACCCTATATTTAAATAAAAATGTATCAATTTCTACTAAATCAAACGTGCTGATTGCGAAAAAAATAGTAAAAAAATTCCCAGGATTCTAGTTTTAGAAATACAAAGTTTTATTTCCCCTAGAAAACTAACACGTTTATTTCACTTTGCCGGGCTATAACTAATGAACGGTAAAAGGTACGTTAACGGGCGTGACGGCAATCGATTCTAGGGACTTTTCTACGTATGTACACTAATTTTTAACTGTCGTGTTCAGCTGATACAAAATTACCATGCAATAAATCAAAAAATGGTACCTTGGAATCTTCAGTAGCCAGTTATAAACCAAAATATTTAAACACCCTATATTTAAATAAAAATGTATCAATTTCTACTAAATCAAACGTGCTGATTGCAAAAAAAATAGTAAAAAAATTCCCAGGATTCTAGTTTTAGAAATACAAAGTTTTATTTCCCCTAGAAAACTAACACGTTTATTTCACTTTGCCGGGCTATAACTAATGAACGGTAAAAGGTACGTTAACGGGCGTGGCGGCAATCGATTCTAGGGACTTTTCTACGTATGTACACTAATTTTTAACTGTCGTGTTCAGCTGATACAAAGTTACCATGCAATAAATCAAAAAATGGTACCTTGGATTTTTCAGTAGCCAGTTATAAACCAAAATATTTAAACACCCTATATTTAAATAAAAATGTATCAATTTCTACTAAATCAAACGTGCTGATTGCAAAAAAAATAGTAAAAAAATTCCCAGGATTCTAGTTTTAGAAATACAAAGTTTTATTTACCCTAGAAAACTAACACGTTTATTTCACTTTGCCGAGCTATAACTAATGAACGGTAAAAGGTACGTTAACGGGCGTAGCGGCAATCGATTCTAGGGACTTTTCTACGTATGTACACTAATTTTTAACTGTCGTGTTCAGCTGATACAAAATTACCATGCAATAAATCAAAAAATGGTACCTTGGATTTTTCAGTAGCCAATTATAAACCAAAATATTTAAACACCCTATATTTAAATAAAAATGTATCAATTTCTACTAAATCAAACGTGCTGATTACGAAAAAAATAGTAAAAAAATTCCCAGGATTCTAGTTTTAGAAATACAAAGTTTTATTTCCCCTAGAAAACTAACACGTTTATTTCACTTTGCCGGGCTATAACTAATGAACGGTAAAAGGTACGTTAACGGGCGTGGCGGCAATCGATTCTCTGGACTTTTCTACGTATGTACACTAATTTTTAACTGTCGTGTTCAGCTGATACAAAATTACCATGCAATAAATCAAAAAATGGTACCTTGGAATTTTCAGTAGACAGTTATAAACCAAAATATTTAAACACCCTATATTTAAATAAAAATGTATCAATTTCTACTAAATCAAACGTGCTGATTGCGAAAAAAATAGTAAAAAAATTCCCAGGATTCTAGTTTTAGAAATACAAAGTTTTATTTCCCCTAGAAAACTAACACATTTATTTTACTTTGCCGGGCTATAACTAATGAACGGTAAAAGGTACGTTAACGGGCGTGGCGGCAATCGATTCTAGGGACTTTTCTACGTATGTACACTAATTTTTAACTGTCGTGTTCAGCTGATACAAAATTACCATGCAATAAATCAAAAAATGGTACCTTGGATTTTTCAGTAGCCAGTTATAAACCAAAATATTTAAACACCCTATATTTAAATAAAAATGTATCAATTTCAACTAAACGAAACGTGCTGATTGCGAAAAAAATAGTAAAAAAAATCCCAGGATTCTAGTTTTAGAAATACAAAGTTTTATTTCCCCTAGAAAACTAACACGTTTATTTCACTTTGCCGGGCTATAACTAATGAACGGTAAAAGGTACGTTAACGGGCGTGGCGGCAATCGATTCTAGGGACTTTTCTACGTATGTACACTAATTTTTAACTGTCGTGTTCAGCTGATACAAGATTACCATGCAATAAATCAAAAAATGGTACCTTGGATTTTTCAGTAGCCAGTTATAAACCAAAATATTTAAACACCCTATATTTAAATGAAAATGTATCAATTTCTACTAAATCAAACGTGCTGATTGCAAAAAAAATAGTAAAAAAATTCCCAGGATTCTAGTTTTAGAAATACAAAGTTTTATTTACCCTAGAAAACTAACACGTTTATTTCACTTTGCCGGGCTATAACTAATGAACGGTAAAAGGTACGTTAACGGACGTGGCGGCAATCGATTCTAGGGACTTTTCTACGTATGTACACTAATTTTTAACTGTCGTGTTCAGCTGATACAAGATTACCATGCAATAAATCAAAAAATGGTACCTTGGATTTTTCAGTAGCCAGTTATAAACCAAAATATTTAAACACCCTATATTTAAATAAAAATGTATCAATTTCAACTAAACGAAACGTGCTGATTGCGAAAAAAATAGTAAAAAAAATCCCAGGATTCTAGTTTTAGAAATACAAAGTTTTATTTCCCCTAGAAAACTAACACGTTTATTTCACTTTGCCGGGCTATAACTAATGAACGGTAAAAGGTACGTTAACGGGCGTGGCGGCAATCGATTCTAGGGACTTTTCTACGTATGTACACTAATTTTTAACTGTCGTGTTCAGCTGATACAAGATTACCATGCAATAAATCAAAAAATGGTACCTTGGATTTTTCAGTAGCCAGTTATAAACCAAAATATTTAAACACCCTATATTTAAATGAAAATGTATCAATTTCTACTAAATCAAACGTGCTGATTGCGAAAAAAATAGTAAAAAAATTCCCAGGATTCTAGTTTTAGAAATACAAAGTTTTATTTCCCCTAGAAAACTAACACGTTTATTTCACTTTGCCGGGCTATAACTAATGAACGGTAAAAGGTACGTTAACGGGCGTGGCGGAAATCGAGTCTAGGGACTTTTCTATGTATGTACACTAATTTTTAACTGTCGTGTTCAGCTGATACAAAGTTACCATGCAATAAATCAAAAAATGGTACCTTGGATTTTTCAGTAGCCAGTTATAAACCAAAATATTTAAACACCCTATATTTAAATAAAAATGTATCAATTTCTACTAAATCAAACGTGCTGATTGCAAAAAAAATAGTAAAAAAATTCCCAGGATTCTAGTTTTAGAAATACAAAGTTTTATTTACCCTAGAAAACTAACACGTTTATTTCACTTTGCCGAGCTATAACTAATGAACGGTAAAAGGTACGTTAACGGGCGTAGCGGCAATCGATTCTAGGGACTTTTCTACGTATGTACACTAATTTTTAACTGTCGTGTTCAGCTGATACAAAATTACCATGCAATAAATCAAAAAATGGTACCTTGGATTTTTCAGTAGCCAATTATAAACCAAAATATTTAAACACCCTATATTTAAATAAAAATGTATCAATTTCTACTAAATCAAACGTGCTGATTACGAAAAAAATAGTAAAAAAATTCCCAGGATTCTAGTTTTAGAAATACAAAGTTTTATTTCCCCTAGAAAACTAACACGTTTATTTCACTTTGCCGGGCTATAACTAATGAACGGTAAAAGGTACGTTAACGGGCGTGGCGGCAATCGATTCTCTGGACTTTTCTACGTATGTACACTAATTTTTAACTGTCGTGTTCAGCTGATACAAAATTACCATGCAATAAATCAAAAAATGGTACCTTGGAATTTTCAGTAGACAGTTATAAACCAAAATATTTAAACACCCTATATTTAAATAAAAATGTATCAATTTCTACTAAATCAAACGTGCTGATTGCGAAAAAAATAGTAAAAAAATTCCCAGGATTCTAGTTTTAGAAATACAAAGTTTTATTTCCCCTAGAAAACTAACACATTTATTTTACTTTGCCGGGCTATAACTAATGAACGGTAAAAGGTACGTTAACGGGCGTGGCGGCAATCGATTCTAGGGACTTTTCTACGTATGTACACTAATTTTTAACTGTCGTGTTCAGCTGATACAAAATTACCATGCAATAAATCAAAAAATGGTACCTTGGATTTTTCAGTAGCCAGTTATAAACCAAAATATTTAAACACCCTATATTTAAATAAAAATGTATCAATTTCAACTAAACGAAACGTGCTGATTGCGAAAAAAATAGTAAAAAAAATCCCAGGATTCTAGTTTTAGAAATACAAAGTTTTATTTCCCCTAGAAAACTAACACGTTTATTTCACTTTGCCGGGCTATAACTAATGAACGGTAAAAGGTACGTTAACGGGCGTGGCGGCAATCGATTCTAGGGACTTTTCTACGTATGTACACTAATTTTTAACTGTCGTGTTCAGCTGATACAAGATTACCATGCAATAAATCAAAAAATGGTACCTTGGATTTTTCAGTAGCCAGTTATAAACCAAAATATTTAAACACCCTATATTTAAATGAAAATGTATCAATTTCTACTAAATCAAACGTGCTGATTGCAAAAAAAAATAGTAAAAAAATTCCCAGGATTCTAGTTTTAGAAATACAAAGTTTTATTTACCCTAGAAAACTAACACGTTTATTTCACTTTGCCGGGCTATAACTAATGAACGGTAAAAGGTACGTTAACGGACGTGGCGGCAATCGATTCTAGGGACTTTTCTACGTATGTACACTAATTTTTAACTGTCGTGTTCAGCTGATACAAGATTACCATGCAATAAATCAAAAAATGGTACCTTGGATTTTTCAGTAGCCAGTTATAAACCAAAATATTTAAACACCCTATATTTAAATAAAAATGTATCAATTTCAACTAAACGAAACGTGCTGATTGCGAAAAAAATAGTAAAAAAAATCCCAGGATTCTAGTTTTAGAAATACAAAGTTTTATTTCCCCTAGAAAACTAACACGTTTATTTCACTTTGCCGGGCTATAACTAATGAACGGTAAAAGGTACGTTAACGGGCGTGGCGGCAATCGATTCTAGGGACTTTTCTACGTATGTACACTAATTTTTAACTGTCGTGTTCAGCTGATACAAGATTACCATGCAATAAATCAAAAAATGGTACCTTGGATTTTTCAGTAGCCAGTTATAAACCAAAATATTTAAACACCCTATATTTAAATGAAAATGTATCAATTTCTACTAAATCAAACGTGCTGATTGCGAAAAAAATAGTAAAAAAATTCCCAGGATTCTAGTTTTAGAAATACAAAGTTTTATTTCCCCTAGAAAACTAACACGTTTATTTCACTTTGCCGGGCTATAACTAATGAACGGTAAAAGGTACGTTAACGGGCGTGGCGGAAATCGAGTCTAGGGACTTTTCTATGTATGTACACTAATTTTTAACTGTCGTGTTCAGCTGATACAAAATTACCATGCAATAAATCAAAAAATGGTACCTTAGATTTTTCAGTAGCCAGTTATAAACCAAAATATTTAAACACCCTATATTTAAATAAAAATGTATCAATTTCTACTAAATCAAACGTGCTGATTGCGAAAAAAATAGTAAAAAAATTCCCAGGATTCTAGTTTTAGAAATACAAAGTTTTATTTCCCTTAGAAAACTAACACGTTTATTTCACTTTGCCGGGCTATAACTAATGAACGGTAAAAGGTACGTTAACGGGCGTGGCGGAAATCGATTCTAGGGACTTTTCTACGTATGTACACTAATTTTTAACTGTCGTGTTCAGCTGATACAAAATTACCATGCAATAAATCAAAAAATGGTACCTTGGATTTTTCAGTAGCCAGTTATAAACCAAAATATTTAAACACCCTATATTTAAATAAAAATGTATCAATTTCTACTAAATCAAACGTGCTGATTGCGAAAAAAATAGTAAAAAAATTCCCAGGATTCTAGTTTTAGAAATACAAAGTTTTATTTCCCCTAGAAAACTAACACGTTTATTTCACTTTGCCGGGCTATAACTAATGAACGGTAAAAGGTACGTTAACGGGCGTAGCGGAAATCGATTCTAGGGACTTTTCTACGTATGTACACTAATTTTTAACTGTCGTGTTCAGCTGATACAAAATTACCATGCAATAAATCAAAAAATGGTACCTTGGATTTTTCAGTAGCCAGTTATAAACCAAAATATTTAAACACCCTATATTTAAATGAAAATGTATCAATTTCTACTAAATCAAACGTGCTGATTGCGAAAAAAATAGTAAAAAAATTCCCAGGATTCTAGTTTTAGAAATACAAAGTTTTATTTCCCCTAGAAAACTAACACGTTTATTTCACTTTGCCGGGCTATAACTAATGAACGGTAAAAGGTACGTTAACGGGCGTGGCGGAAATCGAGTCTAGGGACTTTTCTATGTATGTACACTAATTTTTAACTGTCGTGTTCAGCTGATACAAAATTACCATGCAATAAATCAAAAAATGGTACCTTAGATTTTTCAGTAGCCAGTTATAAACCAAAATATTTAAACACCCTATATTTAAATAAAAATGTATCAATTTCTACTAAATCAAACGTGCTGATTGCGAAAAAAATAGTAAAAAAATTCCCAGGATTCTAGTTTTAGAAATACAAAGTTTTATTTCCCTTAGAAAACTAACACGTTTATTTCACTTTGCCGGGCTATAACTAATGAACGGTAAAAGGTACGTTAACGGGCGTGGCGGAAATCGATTCTAGGGACTTTTCTACGTATGTACACTAATTTTTAACTGTCGTGTTCAGCTGATACAAAATTACCATGCAATAAATCAAAAAATGGTACCTTGGATTTTTCAGTAGCCAGTTATAAACCAAAATATTTAAACACCCTATATTTAAATAAAAATGTATCAATTTCTACTAAATCAAACGTGCTGATTGCGAAAAAAATAGTAAAAAAATTCCCAGGATTCTAGTTTTAGAAATACAAAGTTTTATTTCCCCTAGAAAACTAACACGTTTATTTCACTTTGCCGGGCTATAACTAATGAACGGTAAAAGGTACGTTAACGGGCGTAGCGGAAATCGATTCTAGGGACTTTTCTACGTATGTACACTAATTTTTAACTGTCGTGTTCAGCTGATACAAAATTACCATGCAATAAATCAAAAAATGGTACCTTGGATTTTTCAGTAGCCAGTTATAAACCAAAATATTTAAACACCCTATATTTAAATAAAAATGTATCAATTTCTACTAAATCAAACGTGCTGATTGCGAAAAAAATAGTAAAAAAATTCCCAGGATTCTAGTTTTAGAAATACAAAGTTTTATTTCCCCTAGAAAACTAACACGTTTATTTCACTTTGCCGGGCTATAACTAATGAACGGTAAAAGGTACGTTAACGGGCGTGGCGGCAATCGATTCTAGGGACTTTTCTACGTATGTACACTAATTTTTAACTGTCGTGTTCAGCTGATACAAGATTACCATGCAATAAATCAAAAAATGGTACCTTGGATTTTTCAGTAGCCAGTTATAAACCAAAATATTTAAACACCCTATATTTAAATAAAAATGTATCAATTTCTACTAAATCAAACGTGCTGATTGCGAAAAAAATAGTAAAAAAATTACCAGGATTCTAGTTTTAGAAATACAAAGTTTTATTTCCCCTAGAAAACTAACACGTTTATTTCACTTTGCCGGGCTATAACTAATGAACGGTAAAAGGTACGTTAACGGGCGTGGCGGCAATCGAGTCTAGGGACTTTTCTATGTATGTACACTAATTTTTAACTGTCGTGTTCAGCTGATACAAAATTACCATGCAATAAATCAAAAAATGGTACCTTAGATTTTTCAGTAGCCAGTTATAAACCAAAATATTTAAACACCCTATATTTAAATAAAAATGTATCAATTTCTACTAAATCAAACGTGCTGATTGCGAAAAAAATAGTAAAAAAATTCCCAGGATTCTAGTTTTAGAAATACAAAGTTTTATTTCCCTTAGAAAACTAACACGTTTATTTCACTTTGCCGGGCTATAACTAATGAACGGTAAAAGGTACGTTAACGGGCGTGGCGGAAATCGATTCTAGGGACTTTTCTACGTATGTACACTAATTTTTAACTGTCGTGTTCAGCTGATACAAAATTACCATGCAATAAATCAAAAAATGGTACCTTGGATTTTTCAGTAGCCAGTTATAAACCAAAATATTTAAACACCCTATATTTAAATAAAAATGTATCAATTTCTACTAAATCAAACGTGCTGATTGCGAAAAAAATAGTAAAAAAATTCCCAGGATTCTAGTTTTAGAAATACAAAGTTTTATTTCCCCTAGAAAACTAACACGTTTATTTCACTTTGCCGGGCTATAACTAATGAACGGTAAAAGGTACGTTAACGGGCGTAGCGGCAATCGATTCTAGGGACTTTTCTACGTATGTACACTAATTTTTAACTGTCGTGTTCAGCTGATACAAAATTACCATGCAATAAATCAAAAAATGGTACCTTGGATTTTTCAGTAGCCAGTTATAAACCAAAATATTTAAACACCCTATATTTAAATAAAAATGTATCAATTTCTACTAAATCAAACGTGCTGATTGCGAAAAAAATAGTAAAAAAATTCCCAGGATTCTAGTTTTAGAAATACAAAGTTTTATTTCCCCTAGAAAACTAACACGTTTATTTCACTTTGCCGGGCTATAACTAATGAACGGTAAAAGGTACGTTAACGGGCGTGGCGGCAATCGATTCTAGGGACTTTTCTACGTATGTACACTAATTTTTAACTGTCGTGTTCAGCTGATACAAGATTACCATGCAATAAATCAAAAAATGGTACCTTGGATTTTTCAGTAGCCAGTTATAAACCAAAATATTTAAACACCCTATATTTAAATAAAAATGTATCAATTTCTACTAAATCAAACGTGCTGATTGCGAAAAAAATAGTAAAAAAATTCCCAGGATTCTAGTTTTAGAAATACAAAGTTTTATTTCCCCTAGAAAACTAACACGTTTATTTCACTTTGCCGGGCTATAACTAATGAACGGTAAAAGGTACGTTAACGGGCGTGGCGGAAATCGATTCTAGGGACTTTTCTACGTATGTACACTAATTTTTAACTGTCGTGTTCAGCTGATACAAAATTACCATGCAATAAATCAAAAAATGGTACCTTGGATTTTTCAGTAGCCAGTTATAAACCAAAATATTTAAACACCCTATATTTAAATAAAAATGTATCAATTTCTACTAAATCAAACGTGCTGATTGCGAAAAAAATAGTAAAAAAAATTACCAGGATTCTAGTTTTAGAAATACAAAGTTTTATTTCCCCTAGAAAACTAACACGTTTATTTCACTTTGCCGGGCTATAACTAATGAACGGTAAAAGGTACGTTAACGGGCGTGGCGGCAATCGATTCTAGGGACTTTTCTACGTATGTACACTAATTTTTAACTGTCGTGTTCAGCTGATACAAGATTACCATGCAATAAATCAAAAAATGGTACCTTGGATTTTTCAGTAGCCAGTTATAAACCAAAATATTTAAACACCCTATATTTAAATAAAAATGTATCAATTTCTACTAAATCAAACGTGCTGATTGCGAAAAAAATAGTAAAAAAATTCCCAGGATTCTAGTTTTAGAAATACAAAGTTTTATTTCCCCTAGAAAACTAACACGTTTATTTCACTTTGCCGGGCTATAACTAATGAACGGTAAAAGGTACGTTAACGGGCGTAGCGGAAATCGATTCTAGGGACTTTTCTACGTATGTACACTAATTTTTAACTGTCGTGTTCAGCTGATACAAAATTACCATGCAATAAATCAAAAAATGGTACCTTGGATTTTTCAGTAGCCAGTTATAAACCAAAATATTTAAACACCCTATATTTAAATAAAAATGTATCAATTTCTACTAAATCAAACGTGCTGATTGCGAAAAAAATAGTAAAAAAATTCCCAGGATTCTAGTTTTAGAAATACAAAGTTTTATTTCCCCTAGAAAACTAACACGTTTATTTCACTTTGCCGGGCTATAACTAATGAACGGTAAAAGGTACGTTAACGGGCGTGGCGGCAATCGATTCTAGGGACTTTTCTACGTATGTACACTAATTTTTAACTGTCGTGTTCAGCTGATACAAGATTATCATGCAATAAATCAAAAAATGGTACCTTGGATTTTTCAGTAGCCAGTTATAAACCAAAATATTTAAACACCCTATATTTAAATAAAAATGTATCAATTTCTACTAAATCAAACGTGCTGATTGCGAAAAAAATAGTAAAAAAATTCCCAGGATTCTAGTTTTAGAAATACAAAGTTTTATTTCCCCTAGAAAACTAACACGTTTATTTCACTTTGCCGGGCTATAACTAATGAACGGTAAAAGGTACGTTAACGGGCGTGGCGGAAATCGATTCTAGGGACTTTTCTACGTATGTACACTAATTTTTAACTGTCGTGTTCAGCTGATACAAAATTACCATGCAATAAATCAAAAAATGGTACCTTGGATTTTTCAGTAGCCAGTTATAAACCAAAATATTTAAACACCCTATATTTTAAATAAAAATGTATCAATTTCTACTAAATCAAACGTGCTGATTGCGAAAAAAATAGTAAAAAAATTCCCAGGATTCTAGTTTTAGAAATACAAAGTTTTATTTCCCCTAGAAAACTAACACGTTTATTTCACTTTGCCGGGCTATAACTAATGAACGGTAAAAGGTACGTTAACGGGCGTGGCGGAAATCGATTCTAGGGACTTTTCTACGTATGTACACTAATTTTTTAACTGTCGTGTTCAGCTGATACAAAATTACCATGCAATAAATCAAAAAATGGTACCTTGGATTTTTCAGTAGCCAGTTATAAACCAAAATATTTAAACACCCTATATTTAAATAAAAATGTATCAATTTCTACTAAATCAAACGTGCTGATTGCGAAAAAAATAGTAAAAAAATTCCCAGGATTCTAGTTTTAGAAATACAAAGTTTTATTTCCCCTAGAAAACTAACACGTTTATTTCACTTTGCCGGGCTATAACTAATGAACGGTAAAAGGTACGTTAACGGGCGTGGCGGCAATCGATTCTAGGGACTTTTCTACGTATGTACACTAATTTTTAACTGTCGTGTTCAGCTGATACAAGATTACCATGCAATAAATCAAAAAATGGTACCTTGGATTTTTCAGTAGCCAGTTATAAACCAAAATATTTAAACACCCTATATTTAAATGAAAATGTATCAATTTCTACTAAATCAAACGTGCTGATTGCGAAAAAAATAGTAAAAAAATTCCCAGGATTCTAGTTTTAGAAATACAAAGTTTTATTTCCCCTAGAAAACTAACAGGTTTATTTCACTTTGCCGGGCTATAACTAATGAACGGTAAAAGGTTCGTTAACGGGCGTGGCGGAAATCGATTCTAGGGACTTTTCTACGTATGTACACTAATTTTTAACTGTCGTGTTCAGCTGATACAAAATTACCATGCAATAAATCAAAAAATGGTACCTTGGATTTTTCAGTAGCCAGTTATAAACCAAAATATTTAAACACCCTATATTTAAATAAAAATGTATCAATTTCTACTAAATCAAACGTGCTGATTGCGAAAAAAATAGTAAAAAAATTCCCAGGATTCTAGTTTTAGAAATACAAAGTTTTATTTCCCTTAGAAAACTAACACGTTTATTTCACTTTGCCGGGCTATAACTAATGAACGGTAAAAGGTACGTTAACGGGCGTGGCGGAAATCGATTCTAGGGACTTTTCTACGTATGTACACTAATTTTTAACTGTCGTGTTCAGCTGATACAAAATTACCATGCAATAAATCAAAAAATGGTACCTTGGATTTTTCAGTAGCCAGTTATAAACCAAAATATTTAAACACCCTATATTTAAATAAAAATGTATCAATTTCTACTAAATCAAACGTGCTGATTGCAAAAAAAATAGTAAAAAAATTCCCAGGATTCTAGTTTTAGAAATACAAAGTTTTATTTCCCCTAGAAAACTAACACGTTTATTTCACTTTGCCGAGCTATAACTAATGAACGGTAAAAGGTACGTTAACGGGCGTAGCGGCAATCGATTCTAGGGACTTTTCTACGTATGTACACTAATTTTTAACTGTCGTGTTCAGCTGATACAAAATTACCATGCAATAAATCAAAAAATGGTACCTTGGATTTTTCAGTAGCCAGTTAGAAACCAAAATATTTAAACACCCTATATTTAAATAAAAATGTATCAATTTCTACTAAATCAAACGTGCTGATTGCAAAAAAAATAGTAAAAAAAATTCCCAGGATTCTAGTTTTAGAAATACAAAGTTTTATTTCCCCTAGAAAACTAACACGTTTATTTCACTTTGCCGAGCTATAACTAATGAACGGTAAAAGGTACGTTAACGGGCGTAGCGGCAATCGATTCTAGGGACTTTTCTACGTATGTACACTAATTTTTAACTGTCGTGTTCAGCTGATACAAAATTACCATGCAATAAATCAAAAAATGGTACCTTGGATTTTTCAGTAGCCAGTTAGAAACCAAAATATTTAAACACCCTATATTTAAATAAAAATGTATCAATTTCTACTAAATCAAACGTGCTGATTACGAAAAAAATAGTAAAAAAATTCCCAGGATTCTAGTTTTAGAAATACAAAGTTTTATTTCCCCTAGAAAACTAACACGTTTATTTCACTTTGCCGGGCTATAACTAATGAACGGTAAAAGGTACGTTAACGGGCGTGGCGGCAATCGATTCTCGGGACTTTTCTACGTATGTACACTAATTTTTAACTGTCGTGTTCAGCTGATACAAAATTACCATGCAATAAATCAAAAAATGGTACCTTGGAATTTTCAGTAGCCAGTTATAAACCAAAATATTTAAACACCCTATATTTAAATAAAAATGTATCAATTTCTACTAAATCAAACGTGCTGATTGCGAAAAAAAATAGTAAAAAAAATCCCAGGATTCTAGTTTTAGAAATACAAAGTTTTATTTCCCCTAGAAAACTAACACGTTTATTTCACTTTGCCGGGCTATAACTAATGAACGGTAAAAGGTACGTTAACGGGCGTGGCGGCAATCGATTCTAGGGACTTTTCTACGTATGTACACTAATTTTTAACTGTCGTGTTCAGCTGATACAAAATTACCATGCAATAAATCAAAAAATGGTACCTTGGATTTTTCAGTAGCCAGTTATAAACCAAAATATTTAAACACCCTATATTTAAATAAAAATGTATCAATTTCTACTAAATCAAACGTGCTGATTGCGAAAAAAATAGTAAAAAAATTCCCAGGATTCTAGTTTTAGAAATACAAAGTTTTATTTCCCTTAGAAAACTAACACGTTTATTTCACTTTGCCGGGCTATAACTAATGAACGGTAAAAGGTACGTTAACGGGCGTGGCGGAAATCGATTCTAGGGACTTTTCTACGTATGTACACTAATTTTTAACTGTCGTGTTCAGCTGATACAAAATTACCATGCAATAAATCAAAAAATGGTACCTTGGATTTTTCAGTAGCCAGTTATAAACCAAAATATTTAAACACCCTATATTTAAATAAAAATGTATCAATTTCTACTAAATCAAACGTGCTGATTGCGAAAAAAATAGTAAAAAAATTCCCAGGATTCTAGTTTTAGAAATACAAAGTTTTATTTCCCCTAGAAAACTAACACGTTTATTTCACTTTGCCGGGCTATAACTAATGAACGGTAAAAGGTACGTTAACGGGCGTAGCGGAAATCGATTCTAGGGACTTTTCTACGTATGTACACTAATTTTTAACTGTCGTGTTCAGCTGATACAAAATTACCATGCAATAAATCAAAAAATGGTACCTTGGATTTTTCAGTAGCCAGTTATAAACCAAAATATTTAAACACCCTATATTTAAATAAAAATGTATCAATTTCTACTAAATCAAACGTGCTGATTGCGAAAAAAATAGTAAAAAAATTCCCAGGATTCTAGTTTTAGAAATACAAAGTTTTATTTCCCCTAGAAAACTAACACGTTTATTTCACTTTGCCGGGCTATAACTAATGAACGGTAAAAGGTACGTTAACGGGCGTGGCGGCAATCGATTCTAGGGACTTTTCTACGTATGTACACTAATTTTTAACTGTCGTGTTCAGCTGATACAAAATTACCATGCAATAAATCAAAAAATGGTACCTTGGATTTTTCAGTAGCCAGTTATAAACCAAAATATTTAAACACCCTATATTTAAATAAAAATGTATCAATTTCTACTAAATCAAACGTGCTGATTGCGAAAAAAATAGTAAAAAAAATTCCCAGGATTCTAGTTTTAGAAATACAAAGTTTTATTTCCCCTAGAAAACTAACACGTTTATTTCACTTTGCCGGGCTATAACTAATGAACGGTAAAAGGTACGTTAACGGGCGTGGCGGAAATCGATTCTAGGGACTTTTCTACGTATGTACACTAATTTTTAACTGTCGTGTTCAGCTGATACAAAATTACCATGCAATAAATCAAAAAATGGTACCTTGGATTTTTCAGTAGCCAGTTATAAACCAAAATATTTAAACACCCTATATTTAAATAAAAATGTATCAATTTCTACTAAATCAAACGTGCTGATTGCGAAAAAAATAGTAAAAAAATTCCCAGGATTCTAGTTTTAGAAATACAAAGTTTTATTTCCCTTAGAAAACTAACACGTTTATTTCACTTTGCCGGGCTATAACTAATGAACGGTAAAAGGTACGTTAACGGGCGTGGCGGAAATCGATTCTAGGGACTTTTCTACGTATGTACACTAATTTTTAACTGTCGTGTTCAGCTGATACAAAATTACCATGCAATAAATCAAAAAATGGTACCTTGGATTTTTCAGTAGCCAGTTATAAACCAAAATATTTAAACACCCTATATTTAAATAAAAATGTATCAATTTCTACTAAATCAAACGTGCTGATTGCGAAAAAAATAGTAAAAAAATTCCCAGGATTCTAGTTTTAGAAATACAAAGTTTTATTTCCCCTAGAAAACTAACACGTTTATTTCACTTTGCCGGGCTATAACTAATGAACGGTAAAAGGTACGTTAACGGGCGTGGCGGCAATCGATTCTCGGGACTTTTCTACGTATGTATACTAATTTTTAACTGTCGTGTTCAGCTGATACAAAATTACCATGCAATAAATCAAAAAATGGTACCTTGGAATTTTCAGTAGCCAGTTATAAACCAAAATATTTAAACACCCTATATTTAAATAAAAATGTATCAATTTCTACTAAATCAAACGTGCTGATTGCGAAAAAAATAGTAAAAAAATTCCCAGGATTCTAGTTTTAGAAATACAAAGTTTTATTTCCCCTAGGAAACTAACACGTTTATTTCACTTTGCCGGGCTATAACTAATGAACGGTAAAAGGTACGTTAACGGGCGTGGCGGCAATCGATTCTAGGGACTTTTCTACGTATGTACACTAATTTTTAACTGTCGTGTTCAGCTGATACAAAATTACCATGCAATAAATCAAAAAATGGTACCTTGGATTTTTCAGTAGCCAGTTATAAACCAAAATATTTAAACACCCTATATTTAAATACAAATGTATCAATTTCTACTAAATCAAACGTGCTGATTGCGAAAAAAATAGTAAAAAAATTCCCAGGATTCTAGTTTTAGAAATACAAAGTTTTATTTCCCTTAGAAAAACTAACACGTTTATTTCACTTTGCCGGGCTATAACTAATGAACGGTAAAAGGTACGTTAACGGGCGTGGCGGAAATCGATTCTAGGGACTTTTCTACGTATGTACACTAATTTTTAACTGTCGTGTTCAGCTGATACAAAATTACCATGCAATAAATCAAAAAATGGTACCTTGGATTTTTCAGTAGCCAGTTATAAACCAAAATATTTAAACACCCTATATTTAAATAAAAATGTATCAATTTCTACTAAATCAAACGTGCTGATTGCGAAAAAAATAGTAAAAAAATTCCCAGGATTCTAGTTTTAGAAATACAAAGTTTTATTTCCCTTAGAAAACTAACACGTTTATTTCACTTTGCCGGGCTATAACTAATGAACGGTAAAAGGTACGTTAACGGGCGTGGCGGAAATCGATTCTAGGGACTTTTCTACGTATGTACACTAATTTTTAACTGTCGTGTTCAGCTGATACAAAATTACCATGCAATAAATCAAAAAATGGTACCTTGGATTTTTCAGTAGCCAGTTATAAACCAAAATATTTAAACACCCTATATTTAAATAAAAATGTATCAATTTCTACTAAATCAAACGTGCTGATTGCGAAAAAAATAGTAAAAAAATTCCCAGGATTCTAGTTTTAGAAATACAAAGTTTTATTTCCCCTAGAAAACTAACACGTTTATTTCACTTTGCCGGGCTATAACTAATGAACGGTAAAAGGTACGTTAACGGGCGTGGCGGAAATCGATTCTAGGGACTTTTCTACGTATGTACACTAATTTTTAACTGTCGTGTTCAGCTGATACAAAATTACCATGCAATAAATCAAAAAATGGTACCTTGGATTTTTCAGTAGCCAGTTATAAACCAAAATATTTAAACACCCTATATTTAAATAAAAATGTATCAATTTCTACTAAATCAAACGTGCTGATTGCGAAAAAAATAGTAAAAAAATTCCCAGGATTCTAGTTTTAGAAATACAAAGTTTTATTTCCCCTAGAAAACTAACACGTTTATTTCACTTTGCCGGGCTATAACTAATGAACGGTAAAAGGTACGTTAACGGGCGTGGCGGCAATCGATTCTAGGGACTTTTCTACGTATGTACACTAATTTTTAACTGTCGTGTTCAGCTGATACAAAATTACCATGCAATAAATCAAAAAATGGTACCTTGGATTTTTCAGTAGCCAGTTATAAACCAAAATATTTAAACACCCTATATTTAAATAAAAATGTATCAATTTCTACTAAATCAAACGTGCTGATTGCAAAAAAAATAGTAAAAAAATTCCCAGGATTCTAGTTTTAGAAATACAAAGTTTTATTTCCCCTAGAAAACTAACACGTTTATTTCACTTTGCCGAGCTATAACTAATGAACGGTAAAAGGTACGTTAACGGGCGTAGCGGCAATCGATTCTAGGGACTTTTCTACGTATGTACACTAATTTTTAACTGTCGTGTTCAGCTGATACAAAATTACCATGCAATAAATCAAAAAATGGTACCTTGGATTTTTCAGTAGCCAGTTATAAACCAAAATATTTAAACACCTATATTTAAATAAAAATGTATCAATTTCTACTAAATCAAACGTGCTGATTGCGAAAAAAATAGTAAAAAAATTCCCAGGATTCTAGTTTTAGAAATACAAAGTTTTATTTCCCTTAGAAAACTAACACGTTTATTTCACTTTGCCGGGCTATAACTAATGAACGGTAAAAGGTACGTTAACGGGCGTGGCGGAAATCGATTCTAGGGACTTTTCTACGTATGTACACTAATTTTTAACTGTCGTGTTCAGCTGATACAAAATTACCATGCAATAAATCAAAAAATGGTACCTTGGAATTTTCAGTAGCCAGTTATAAACCAAAATATTTAAACACCCTATATTTAAATAAAAATGTATCAATTTCTACTAAATCAAACGTGCTGATTGCGAAAAAAATAGTAAAAAAATTCCCAGGATTCTAGTTTTAGAAATACAAAGTTTTATTTCCCCTAGAAAACTAACACGTTTATTTCACTTTGCCGGGCTATAACTAATGAACGGTAAAAGGTACGTTAACGGGCGTGGCGGCAATCGATTCTAGGGACTTTTCTACGTATGTACACTAATTTTTAACTGTCGTGTTCAGCTGATACAAAATTACCATGAAATAAATCAAAAAATGGTACCTTGGATTTTTCAGTAGCCAGTTATAAACCAAAATATTTAAACACCCTATATTTAAATAAAAATGTATCAATTTCTACTAAATCAAACGTGCTGATTACGAAACAAAATAGTAAAAAAATTCCCAGGATTCTAGTTTTAGAAATACAAAGTTTTATTTCCCCTAGAAAACTAACACGTTTATTTCACTTTGCCGGGCTATAACTAATGAACGGTAAAAGGTACGTTAACGGGCGTGGCGGAAATCGATTCTAGGGACTTTTCTACGTATGTATACTAATTTTTAACTGTCGTGTTCAGCTGATACAAAATTACCATGCAATAAATCAAAAAATGGTACCTTGGAATTTTCAGTAGCCAGTTATAAACCAAAATATTTAAACACCCTATATTTAAATAAAAATGTATCAATTTCTACTAAATCAAACGTGCTGATTGCGAAAAAAATAGTAAAAAAATTCCCAGGATTCTAGTTTTAGAAATACAAAGTTTTATTTCCCCTAGAAAACTAACACGTTTATTTCACTTTGCCGGGCTATAACTAATGAACGGTAAAAGGTACGTTAACGGGCGTGGCGGAAATCGATTCTAGGGACTTTTCTACGTATGTACACTAATTTTTAACTGTCGTGTTCAGCTGATACAAAATTACCATGCAATAAATCAAAAAATGGTACCTTGGATTTTTCAGTAGCCAGTTATAAACCAAAATATTTAAACACCCTATATTTAAATAAAAATGTATCAATTTCTACTAAATCAAACGTGCTGATTGCAAAAAAAATAGTAAAAAAATTCCCAGGATTCTAGTTTTAGAAATACAAAGTTTTATTTCCCCTAGAAAACTAACACGTTTATTTCACTTTGCCGGGCTATAACTAATGAACGGTAAAAGGTACGTTAACGGGCGTGGCGGCAATCGATTCTAGGGACTTTTCTACGTATGTACACTAATTTTTAACTGTCGTGTTCAGCTGATACAAAATTACCATGCAATAAATCAAAAAATGGTACCTTGGAATTTTCAGTAGCCAGTTATAAACCAAAATATTTAAACACCCTATATTTAAATAAAAATGTATCAATTTCTACTAAATCAAACGTGCTGATTGCGAAAAAAATAGTAAAAAAATTCCCAGGATTCTAGTTTTAGAAATACAAAGTTTTATTTCCCTTAGAAAACTAACACGTTTATTTCACTTTGCCGGGCTATAACTAATGAACGGTAAAAGGTACGTTAACGGGCGTGGCGGAAATCGATTCTAGGGACTTTTCTACGTATGTACACTAATTTTTAACTGTCGTGTTCAGCTGATACAAAATTACCATGCAATAAATCAAAAAATGGTACCTTGGATTTTTCAGTAGCCAGTTATAAACCAAAATATTTAAACACCCTATATTTAAATAAAAATGTATCAATTTCTACTAAATCAAACGTGCTGATTACGAAAAAAATAGTAAAAAAATTCCCAGGATTCTATTTTTAGAAATACAAAGTTTTATTTCCCTTAGAAAACTAACACGTTTATTTCACTTTGCCGGGCTATAACTAATGAACGGTAAAAGGTACGTTAACGGGCGTGGCGGCAATCGATTCTAGGGACTTTTCTACGTATGTACACTAATTTTTAACTGTCGTGTTCAGCTGATACAAAATTACCATGCAATAAATCAAAAAATGGTACCTTGGATTTTTCAGTAGCCAGTTATAAACCAAAATATTTAAACACCCTATATTTAAATAAAAATGTATCAATTTCTACTAAATCAAACGTGCTGATTGCGAAAAAAATAGTAAAAAAAATCCCAGGATTCTAGTTTTAGAAATACAAAGTTTTATTTCCCCTAGAAAACTAACACGTTTATTTCACTTTGCCGGGCTATAACTAATGAACGGTAAAAGGTACGTTAACGGGCGTAGCGGAAATCGATTCTAGGGACTTTTCTACGTATGTACACTAATTTTTAACTGTCGTGTTCAGCTGATACAAAATTACCATGCAATAAATCAAAAAATGGTACCTTGGATTTTTCAGTAGCCAGTTATAAACCAAAATATTTAAACACCCTATATTTAAATAAAAATGTATCAATTTCTACTAAATCAAACGTGCTGATTGCGAAAAAAATAGTAAAAAAATTCCCAGGATTCTAGTTTTAGAAATACAAAGTTTTATTTCCCCTAGAAAACTAACACGTTTATTTCACTTTGCCGGGCTATAACTAATGAACGGTAAAAGGTACGTTAACGGGCGTGGCGGCAATCGATTCTAGGGACTTTTCTACGTATGTACACTAATTTTTAACTGTCGTGTTCAGCTGATACAAGATTACCATGCAATAAATCAAAAAATGGTACCTTGGATTTTTCAGTAGCCAGTTATAAACCAAAATATTTAAACACCCTATATTTAAATAAAAATGTATCAATTTCTACTAAATCAAACGTGCTGATTGCGAAAAAAATAGTAAAAAAATTCCCAGGATTCTAGTTTTAGAAATACAAAGTTTTATTTCCCCTAGAAAACTAACACGTTTATTTCACTTTGCCGGGCTATAACTAATGAACGGTAAAAGGTACGTTAACGGGCGTGGCGGCAATCGATTCTAGGGACTTTTCTACGTATGTGCACTAATTTTTAACTGTCGTGTTCAGCTGATACAAAATTACCATGCAATAAATCAAAAAATGGTACCTTGGATTTTTCAGTAGCCAGTTATAAACCAAAATATTTAAACACCCTATATTTAAATAAAAATGTATCAATTTCTACTAAATCAAACGTGCTGATTGCGAAAAAAATAGTAAAAAAATTCCCAGGATTCTAGTTTTAGAAATACAAAGTTTTATTTCCCCTAGAAAACTAACACGTTTATTTCACTTTGCCGGGCTATAACTAATGAACGGTAAAAGGTACGTTAACGGGCGTGGCAGCAATCGATTCTAGGGACTTTTCTACGTATGTACACTAATTTTTAACTGTCGTGTTCAGCTGATACAAAATTACCATGCAATAAATCAAAAAATGGTACCTTGGATTTTTCAGTAGCCAGTTATAAACCAAAATATTTAAACACCCTATATTTAAATAAAAATGTATCAATTTCTACTAAATCAAACGTGCTGATTGCGAAAAAAATAGTAAAAAAATTCCCAGGATTCTAGTTTTAGAAATACAAAGTTTTATTTCCCCTAGAAAACTAACACGTTTATTTCACTTTGCCGGGCTATAACTAATGAACGGTAAAAGGTACGTTAACGGGCGTGGCGGCAATCGATTCTAGGGACTTTTCTACGTATGTACACTAATTTTTAACTGTCGTGTTCAGCTGATACAAAATTACCATGCAATAAATCAAAAAATGGTACCTTGGATTTTTCAGTAGCCAGTTATAAACCAAAATATTTAAACACCCTATATTTAAATAAAAATGTATCAATTTCTACTAAATCAAACGTGCTGATTGCGAAAAAAATAGTAAAAAAATTCCCAGGATTCTAGTTTTAGAAATACAAAGTTTTATTTCCCCTAGAAAACTAACACGTTTATTTCACTTTGCCGGGCTATAACTAATGAACGGTAAAAGGTACGTTAACTAGCGTGGCGGCAATCGATTCTAGGGACTTTTCTACGTATGTACACTAATTTTTAACTGTCGTGTTCAGCTGATACAAGATTACCATGCAATAAATCAAAAAATGGTACCTTGGATTTTTCAGTAGCCAGTTATAAACCAAAATATTTAAACACCCTATATTTAAATGAAAATGTATCAATTTCTACTAAATCAAACGTGCTGATTGCGAAAAAAATAGTAAAAAAATTCCCAGGATTCTAGTTTTAGAAATACAAAGTTTTATTTCCCCTAGAAAACTAACACGTTTATTTCACTTTGCCGGGCTATAACTAATGAACGGTAAAAGGTACGTTAACGGGCGTGGCGGAAATCGATTCTAGGGACTTTTCTACGTATGTACACTAATTTTTAACTGTCGTGTTCAGCTGATACAAAATTACCATGCAATAAATCAAAAAATGGTACCTTGGATTTTTCAGTAGCCAGTTATAAACCAAAATATTTAAACACCCTATATTTAAATAAAAATGTATCAATTTCTACTAAATCAAACGTGCTGATTGCGAAAAAAATAGTAAAAAAATTCCCAGGATTCTAGTTTTAGAAATACAAAGTTTTATTTCCCTTAGAAAACTAACACGTTTATTTCACTTTGCCGGGCTATAACTAATGAACGGTAAAAGGTACGTTAACGGGCGTGGCGGAAATTGATTCTAGGGACTTTTCTACGTATGTACACTAATTTTTAACTGTCGTGTTCAGCTGATACAAAATTACCATGCAATAAATCAAAAAATGGTACCTTGGATTTTTCAGTAGCCAGTTATAAACCAAAATATTTAAACACCCTATATTTAAATAAAAATGTATCAATTTCTACTAAATCAAACGTGCTGATTGCGAAAAAAATAGTAAAAAAATTCCCAGGATTCTAGTTTTAGAAATACAAAGTTTTATTTCCCCTAGAAAACTAACACGTTTATTTCACTTTGCCGGGCTATAACTAATGAACGGTAAAAGGTACGTTAACGGGCGTGGCGGCAATCGATTCTAGGGACTTTTCTACGTATGTACACTAATTTTTAACTGTCGTGTTCAGCTGATACAAAATTACCATGCAATAAATCAAAAAATGGTACCTTGGATTTTTCAGTAGCCAGTTATAAACCAAAGTATTTAAACACCCTATATTTAAATAAAAATGTATCAATTTCTACTAAATCAAACGTGCTGATTGCGAAAAAAATAGTAAAAAAATTCCCAGGATTCTAGTTTTAGAAATACAAAGTTTTATTTCCCTTAGAAAACTAACACGTTTATTTCACTTTGCCGGGCTATAACTAATGAACGGTAAAAGGTACGTTAACGGGCGTGGCGGTAATCGATTTTAGGGACTTTTCTACGTATGTACACTAATTTTTAACTGTCGTGTTCAGCTGATACAAAATTACCATGCAATAAATCAAAAAATGGTACCTTGGATTTTTCAGTAGCCAGTTATAAACCAAAATATTTAAACACCCTATATTTAAATATAAATGTATCAATTTCTACTAAATCAAACGTGCTGATTGCGAAAAAAATAGTAAAAAAATTCCCAGCATTCTAGTTTTAGAAATACAAAGTTTTATTTACCCTAGAAAACTAACACGTTTATTTCACTTTGCCGGGCTATAACTAATGAACGGTAAAAGGTACGTTAACTAGCGTGGCGGCAATCGATTCTAGGGACTTTTCTACGTATGTACACTAATTTTTAACTGTCGTGTTCAGCTGATACAAGATTACCATGCAATAAATCAAAAAATGGTACCTTGGATTTTTCAGTAGCCAGTTATAAACCAAAATATTTAAACACCCTATATTTAAATAAAAATGTATCAATTTCTACTAAATCAAACGTGCTGATTGCGAAAAAAATAGTAAAAAAATTCCCAGGATTCTAGTTTTAGAAATACAAAGTTTTATTTCCCCTAGAAAACTAACACGTTTATTTCACTTTGCCGGGCTATAACTAATGAACGGTAAAAGGTACGTTAACGGGCGTGGCGGCAATCGATTCTAGGGACTTTTCTACGTATGTGCACTAATTTTTAACTGTCGTGTTCAGCTGATACAAAATTACCATGCAATAAATCAAAAAATGGTACCTTGGATTTTTCAGTAGCCAGTTATAAACCAAAATATTTAAACACCCTATATTTAAATAAAAATGTATCAATTTCTACTAAATCAAACGTGCTGATTGCGAAAAAAATAGTAAAAAAATTCCCAGGATTCTAGTTTTAGAAATACAAAGTTTTATTTCCCCTAGAAAACTAACACGTTTATTTCACTTTGCCGGGCTATAACTAATGAACGGTAAAAGGTACGTTAACGGGCGTGGCAGCAATCGATTCTAGGGACTTTTCTACGTATGTACACTAATTTTTAACTGTCGTGTTCAGCTGATACAAAATTACCATGCAATAAATCAAAAAATGGTACCTTGGATTTTTCAGTAGCCAGTTATAAACCAAAATATTTAAACACCCTATATTTAAATAAAAATGTATCAATTTCTACTAAATCAAACGTGCTGATTGCGAAAAAAATAGTAAAAAAATTCCCAGGATTCTAGTTTTAGAAATACAAAGTTTTATTTCCCCTAGAAAACTAACACGTTTATTTCACTTTGCCGGGCTATAACTAATGAACGGTAAAAGGTACGTTAACGGGCGTGGCGGCAATCGATTCTAGGGACTTTTCTACGTATGTACACTAATTTTTAACTGTCGTGTTCAGCTGATACAAAATTACCATGCAATAAATCAAAAAATGGTACCTTGGATTTTTCAGTAGCCAGTTATAAACCAAAATATTTAAACACCCTATATTTAAATAAAAATGTATCAATTTCTACTAAATCAAACGTGCTGATTGCGAAAAAAATAGTAAAAAAATTCCCAGGATTCTAGTTTTAGAAATACAAAGTTTTATTTCCCCTAGAAAACTAACACGTTTATTTCACTTTGCCGGGCTATAACTAATGAACGGTAAAAGGTACGTTAACTAGCGTGGCGGCAATCGATTCTAGGGACTTTTCTACGTATGTACACTAATTTTTAACTGTCGTGTTCAGCTGATACAAGATTACCATGCAATAAATCAAAAAATGGAACCTTGGATTTTTCAGTAGCCAGTTATAAACCAAAATATTTAAACACCCTATATTTAAATAAAAATGTATCAATTTCTACTAAATCAAACGTGCTGATTGCGAAAAAAATAGTAAAAAAATTCCCAGGATTCTAGTTTTAGAAATACAAAGTTTTATTTCCCCTAGAAAACTAACACGTTTATTTCACTTTGCCGGGCTATAACTAATGAACGGTAAAAGGTACGTTAACGGGCGTGGCGGCAATCGATTCTAGGGACTTTTCTACGTATGTACACTAATTTTTAACTGTCGTGTTCAGCTGATACAAAATTACCATGCAATAAATCAAAAAATGGTACCTTGGAATTTTCAGTAGCCAGTTATAAACCAAAATATTTAAACACCCTATATTTAAATAAAAATGTATCAATTTCTACTAAATCCAACGTGCTGATTGCGAAAAAAATAGTAAAAAAATTCCCAGGATTCTAGTTTTAGAAATACAAAGTTTTATTTCCCCTAGAAAACTAACACGTTTATTTCACTTTGCCGGGCTATAACTAATGAACGGTAAAAGGTACGTTAACGGGCGTGGCGGCAATCGATTCTAGGGACTTTTCTACGTATGTACACTAATTTTTAACTGTCGTGTTCAGCTGATACAAAATTACCATGCAATAAATCAAAAAATGGTACCTTGGATTTTTCAGTAGCCAGTTATAAACCAAAATATTTAAACACCCTATATTTAAATAAAAATGTATCAATTTCTACTAAATGAAACGTGCTGATTGCGAAAAAAATAGTAAAAAAAATCCCAGGATTCTAGTTTTAGAAATACAAAGTTTTATTTCCCCTAGAAAACTAACACGTTTATTTCACTTTGCCGGGCTATAACTAATGAACGGTAAAAGGTACGTTAACGGGCGTGGCGGCAATCGATTCTAGGGACTTTTCTACGTATGTACACTAATTTTTAACTGTCGTGTTCAGCTGATACAAGATTACCATGCAATAAATCAAAAAATGGTACCTTGGATTTTTCAGTAGCCAGTTATAAACCAAAATATTTAAACACCCTATATTTAAATGAAAATGTATCAATTTCTACTAAATCAAACGTGCTGATTGCGAAAAAAATAGTAAAAAAATTCCCAGGATTCTAGTTTTAGAAATACAAAGTTTTATTTCCCCTAGAAAACTAACACGTTTATTTCACTTTGCCGGGCTATAACTAATGAACGGTAAAAGGTACGTTAACGGGCGTGGCGGAAATCGATTCTAGGGACTTTTCTACGTATGTACACTAATTTTTAACTGTCGTGTTCAGCTGATACAAAATTACCATGCAATAAATCAAAAAATGGTACCTTGGATTTTTCAGTAGCCAGTTATAAACCAAAATATTTAAACACCCTATATTTAAATAAAAATGTATCAATTTCTACTAAATCAAACGTGCTGATTGCGAAAAAAATAGTAAAAAAATTCCCAGGATTCTAGTTTTAGAAATACAAAGTTTTATTTCCCTTAGAAAACTAACACGTTTATTTCACTTTGCCGGGCTATAACTAATGAACGGTAAAAGGTACGTTAACGGGCGTGGCGGAAATAGATTCTAGGGACTTTTCTACGTATGTACACTAATTTTTAACTGTCGTGTTCAGCTGATACAAAATTACCATGCAATAAATCAAAAAATGGTACCTTGGATTTTTCAGTAGCCAGTTATAAACCAAAATATTTAAACACCCTATATTTAAATAAAAATGTATCAATTTCTACTAAATCAAACGTGCTGATTGCGAAAAAAATAGTAAAAAAATTCCCAGGATTCTAGTTTTAGAAATACAAAGTTTTATTTCCCCTAGAAAACTAACACGTTTATTTCACTTTGCCGGGCTATAACTAATGAACGGTAAAAGGTACGTTAACGGGCGTGGCGGAAATCGATTCTAGGGACTTTTCTACGTATGTACACTAATTTTTAACTGTCGTGTTCAGCTGATACAAAATTACCATGCAATAAATCAAAAAATGGTACCTTGGATTTTTCAGTAGCCAGTTATAAACCAAAATATTTAAACACCCTATATTTAAATAAAAATGTATCAATTTCTACTAAATCAAACGTGCTGATTGCAAAAAAAATAGTAAAAAAATTCCCAGGATTCTAGTTTTAGAAATACAAAGTTTTATTTCCCCTAGAAAACTAACACGTTTATTTCACTTTGCCGAGCTATAACTAATGAACGGTAAAAGGTACGTTAACGGGCGTAGCGGCAATCGATTCTAGGGACTTTTCTACGTATGTACACTAATTTTTAACTGTCGTGTTCAGCTGATACAAAATTACCATGCAATAAATCAAAAAATGGTACCTTGGATTTTTCAGTAGCCAGTTATAAACCAAAATATTTAAACACCCTATATTTAAATAAAAATGTATCAATTTCTACTAAATCAAACGTGCTGATTACGAAAAAAATAGTAAAAAAATTCCCAGGATTCTAGTTTTAGAAATACAAAGTTTTATTTCCCCTAGAAAACTAACACGTTTATTTCACTTTGCCGGGCTATAACTAATGAACGGTAAAAGGTACGTTAACGGGCGTGGCGGCAATCGATTCTCGGGACTTTTCTACGTATGTACACTAATTTTTAACTGTCGTGTTCAGCTGATACAAAATTACCATGCAATAAATCAAAAAATGGTACCTTGGAATTTTCAGTAGCCAGTTATAAACCAAAATATTTAAACACCCTATATTTAAATAAAAATGTATCAATTTCTACTAAATCAAACGTGCTGATTGCGAAAAAAATAGTAAAAAAATTCCCAGGATTCTAGTTTTAGAAATACAAAGTTTTATTTCCCCTAGAAAACTAACACGTTTATTTCACTTTGCCGGGCTATAACTAATGAACGGTAAAAGGTACGTTAACGGGCGTGGCGGCAATCGATTCTAGGGACTTTTCTACGTATGTACACTAATTTTTAACTGTCGTGTTCAGCTGATACAAAATTACCACGCAATAAATCAAAAAATGGTACCTTGGATTTTTCAGTAGCCAGTTATAAACCAAAATATTTAAACACCCTATATTTAAATAAAAATGTATCAATTTCTACTAAATGAAACGTGCTGATTGCGAAAAAAATAGTAAAAAAAATCCCAGGATTCTAGTTTTAGAAATACAAAGTTTTATTTCCCCTAGAAAACTAACACGTTTATTTCACTTTGCCGGGCTATAACTAATGAACGGTAAAAGGTACGTTAACGGGCGTGGCGGCAATCGATTCTAGGGACTTTTCTACGTATGTACACTAATTTTTAACTGTCGTGTTCAGCTGATACAAAATTACCATGCAATAAATCAAAAAATGGTACCTTGGATTTTTCAGTTGCCAGTTATAAACCAAAATATTTAAACACCCTATATTTAAATAAAAATGTATCAATTTCTACTAAATCAAACGTGCTGATTACGAAAAAAATAGTAAAAAAATTCCCAGGATTCTAGTTTTAGAAATACAAAGTTTTATTTCCCCTAGAAAACTAACACGTTTATTTCACTTTGCCGGGCTATAACTAATGAACGGTAAAAGGTACGTTAACGGGCGTGGCGGCAATCGATTCTCGGGACTTTTCTACGTATGTACACTAATTTTTAACTGTCGTGTTCAGCTGATACAAAATTACCATGCAATAAATCAAAAAATGGTACCTTGGAATTTTCAGTAGCCAGTTATAAACCAAAATATTTAAACACCCTATATTTAAATAAAAATGTATCAATTTCTACTAAATCAAACGTGCTGATTGCGAAAAAAATAGTAAAAAAAATCCCAGGATTCTAGTTTTAGAAATACAAAGTTTTATTTCCCCTAGAAAACTAACACGTTTATTTCACTTTGCCGGGCTATAACTAATGAACGGTAAAAGGTACGTTAACGGGCGTGGCGGCAATCGATTCTAGGGACTTTTCTACGTATGTACACTAATTTTTAACTGTCGTGTTCAGCTGATACAAAATTACCATGCAATAAATCAAAAAATGGTACCTTGGATTTTCAGTAGCCAGTTATAAACCAAAATATTTAAACACCCTATATTTAAATAAAAATGTATCAATTTCTACTAAATGAAACGTGCTGATTGCGAAAAAAATAGTAAAAAAAATCCCAGGATTCTAGTTTTAGAAATACAAAGTTTTATTTCCCCTAGAAAACTAACACGTTTATTTCACTTTGCCGGGCTATAACTAATGAACGGTAAAAGGTACGTTAACGGGCGTGGCGGCAATCGATTCTAGGGACTTTTCTACGTATGTACACTAATTTTTAACTGTCGTGTTCAGCTGATACAAGATTACCATGCAATAAATCAAAAAATGGTACCTTGGATTTTTCAGTAGCCAGTTATAAACCAAAATATTTAAACACCCTATATTTAAATGAAAATGTATCAATTTCTACTAAATCAAACGTGCTGATTGCGAAAAAAATAGTAAAAAAATTCCCAGGATTCTAGTTTTAGAAATACAAAGTTTTATTTCCCCTAGAAAACTAACACGTTTATTTCACTTTGCCGGGCTATAACTAATGAACGGTAAAAGGTACGTTAACGGGCGTGGCGGCAATCGATTCTCGGGACTTTTCTACGTATGTACACTAATTTTTAACTGTCGTGTTCAGCTGATACAAAATTACCATGCAATAAATCAAAAAATGGTACCTTGGAATTTTCAGTAGCCAGTTATAAACCAAAATATTTAAACACCCTATATTTAAATAAAAATGTATCAATTTCTACTAAATCAAACGTGCTGATTGCGAAAAAAATAGTAAAAAAAATCCCAGGATTCTAGTTTTAGAAATACAAAGTTTTATTTCCCCTAGAAAACTAACACGTTTATTTCACTTTGCCGGGCTATAACTAATGAACGGTAAAAGGTACGTTAACGGGCGTGGCGGCAATCGATTCTAGGGACTTTTCTACGTATGTACACTAATTTTTAACTGTCGTGTTCAGCTGATACAAAATTACCATGCAATAAATCAAAAAATGGTACCTTGGATTTTTCAGTAGCCAGTTATAAACCAAAATATTTAAACACCCTATATTTAAATAAAAATGTATCAATTTCTACTAAATGAAACGTGCTGATTGCGAAAAAAATAGTAAAAAAAATCCCAGGATTCTAGTTTTAGAAATACAAAGTTTTATTTCCCCTAGAAAACTAACACGTTTATTTCACTTTGCCGGGCTATAACTAATGAACGGTAAAAGGTACGTTAACGGGCGTGGCGGCAATCGATTCTAGGGACTTTTCTACGTATGTACACTAATTTTTAACTGTCGTGTTCAGCTGATACAAGATTACCATGCAATAAATCAAAAAATGGTACCTTGGATTTTTCAGTAGCCAGTTATAAACCAAAATATTTAAACACCCTATATTTAAATGAAAATGTATCAATTTCTACTAAATCAAACGTGCTGATTGCGAAAAAAATAGTAAAAAAATTCCCAGGATTCTAGTTTTAGAAATACAAAGTTTTATTTCCCCTAGAAAACTAACACGTTTATTTCACTTTGCCGGGCTATAACTAATGAACGGTAAAAGGTACGTTAACGGGCGTGGCGGAAATCGATTCTAGGGACTTTTCTACGTATGTACACTAATTTTTAACTGTCGTGTTCAGCTGATACAAAATTACCATGCAATAAATCAAAAAATGGTACCTTGGATTTTTCAGTAGCCAGTTATAAACCAAAATATTTAAACACCCTATATTTAAATAAAAATGTATCAATTTCTACTAAATCAAACGTGCTGATTGCGAAAAAAATAGTAAAAAAATTCCCAGGATTCTAGTTTTAGAAATACAAAGTTTTATTTCCCTTAGAAAACTAACACGTTTATTTCACTTTGCCGGGCTATAACTAATGAACGGTAAAAGGTACGTTAACGGGCGTGGCGGAAATCGATTCTAGGGACTTTTCTACGTATGTACACTAATTTTTAACTGTCGTGTTCAGCTGATACAAAATTACCATGCAATAAATCAAAAAATGGTACCTTGGATTTTTCAGTAGCCAGTTATAAACCAAAATATTTAAACACCCTATATTTAAATAAAAATGTATCAATTTCTACTAAATCAAACGTGCTGATTGCGAAAAAAATAGTAAAAAAATTCCCAGGATTCTAGTTTTAGAAATACAAAGTTTTATTTCCCCTAGAAAACTAACACGTTTATTTCACTTTGCCGAGCTATAACTAATGAACGGTAAAAGGTACGTTAACGGGCGTAGCGGCAATCGATTCTAGGGACTTTTCTACGTATGTACACTAATTTTTAACTGTCGTGTTCAGCTGATACAAAATTACCATGCAATAAATCAAAAAATGGTACCTTGGATTTTTCAGTAGCCAGTTATAAACCAAAATATTTAAACACCCTATATTTAAATAAAAATGTATCAATTTCTACTAAATCAAACGTGCTGATTGCGAAAAAAATAGTAAAAAAATTCCCAGGATTCTAGTTTTAGAAATACAAAGTTTTATTTCCCCTAGAAAACTAACACGTTTATTTCACTTTGCCGGGCTATAACTAATGAACGGTAAAAGGTACGTTAACGGGCGTGGCGGCAATCGATTCTCGGGACTTTTCTACGTATGTACACTAATTTTTAACTGTCGTGTTCAGCTGATACAAAATTACCATGCAATAAATCAAAAAATGGTACCTTGGAATTTTCAGTAGCCAGTTATAAACCAAAATATTTAAACACCCTATATTTAAATAAAAATGTATCAATTTCTACTAAATCAAACGTGCTGATTGCGAAAAAAATAGTAAAAAAATTCCCAGGATTCTAGTTTTAGAAATACAAAGTTTTATTTCCCCTAGAAAACTAACACGTTTATTTCACTTTGCCGGGCTATAACTAATGAACGGTAAAAGGTACGTTAACGGGCGTGGCGGCAATCGATTCTAGGGACTTTTCTACGTATGTACACTAATTTTTAACTGTCGTGTTCAGCTGATACAAAATTACCATGCAATAAATCAAAAAATGGTACCTTGGATTTTTCAGTAGCCAGTTATAAACCAAAATATTTAAACACCCTATATTTAAATAAAAATGTATCAATTTCTACTAAATGAAACGTGCTGATTGCGAAAAAAATAGTAAAAAAAATCCCAGGATTCTAGTTTTAGAAATACAAAGTTTTATTTCCCCTAGAAAACTAACACGTTTATTTCACTTTGCCGGGCTATAACTAATGAACGGTAAAAGGTACGTTAACGGGCGTGGCGGCAATCGATTCTAGGGACTTTTCTACGTATGTACACTAATTTTTAACTGTCGTGTTCAGCTGATACAAAATTACCATGCAATAAATCAAAAAATGGTACCTTGGATTTTTCAGTTGCCAGTTATAAACCAAAATATTTAAACACCCTATATTTAAATAAAAATGTATCAATTTCTACTAAATCAAACGTGCTGATTACGAAAAAAATAGTAAAAAAATTCCCAGGATTCTAGTTTTAGAAATACAAAGTTTTATTTCCCCTAGAAAACTAACACGTTTATTTCACTTTGCCGGGCTATAACTAATGAACGGTAAAAGGTACGTTAACGGGCGTGGCGGCAATCGATTCTCGGGACTTTTCTACGTATGTACACTAATTTTTAACTGTCGTGTTCAGCTGATACAAAATTACCATGCAATAAATCAAAAAATGGTACCTTGGAATTTTCAGTAGCCAGTTATAAACCAAAATATTTAAACACCCTATATTTAAATAAAAATGTATCAATTTCTACTAAATCAAACGTGCTGATTGCGAAAAAAATAGTAAAAAAAATCCCAGGATTCTAGTTTTAGAAATACAAAGTTTTATTTCCCCTAGAAAACTAACACGTTTATTTCACTTTGCCGGGCTATAACTAATGAACGGTAAAAGGTACGTTAACGGGCGTGGCGGCAATCGATTCTAGGGACTTTTCTACGTATGTACACTAATTTTTAACTGTCGTGTTCAGCTGATACAAAATTACCATGCAATAAATCAAAAAATGGTACCTTGGATTTTTCAGTAGCCAGTTATAAACCAAAATATTTAAACACCCTATATTTAAATAAAAATGTATCAATTTCTACTAAATGAAACGTGCTGATTGCGAAAAAAATAGTAAAAAAAATCCCAGGATTCTAGTTTTAGAAATACAAAGTTTTATTTCCCCTAGAAAACTAACACGTTTATTTCACTTTGCCGGGCTATAACTAATGAACGGTAAAAGGTACGTTAACGGGCGTGGCGGCAATCGATTCTAGGGACTTTTCTACGTATGTACACTAATTTTTAACTGTCGTGTTCAGCTGATACAAGATTACCATGCAATAAATCAAAAAATGGTACCTTGGATTTTTCAGTAGCCAGTTATAAACCAAAATATTTAAACACCCTATATTTAAATGAAAATGTATCAATTTCTACTAAATCAAACGTGCTGATTGCGAAAAAAATAGTAAAAAAATTCCCAGGATTCTAGTTTTACAAATACAAAGTTTTATTTCCCCTAGAAAACTAACACGTTTATTTCACTTTGCCGGGCTATAACTAATGAACGGTAAAAGGTACGTTAACGGGCGTGGCGGAAATCGATTCTAGGGACTTTTCTACGTATGTACACTAATTTTTAACTGTCGTGTTCAGCTGATACAAAATTACCATGCAATAAATCAAAAAATGGTACCTTGGATTTTTCAGTAGCCAGTTATAAACCAAAATATTTAAACACCCTATATTTAAATAAAAATGTATCAATTTCTACTAAATCAAACGTGCTGATTGCGAAAAAAATAGTAAAAAAATTCCCAGGATTCTAGTTTTAGAAATACAAAGTTTTATTTCCCTTAGAAAACTAACACGTTTATTTCACTTTGCCGGGCTATAACTAATGAACGGTAAAAGGTACGTTAACGGGCGTGGCGGAAATCGATTCTAGGGACTTTTCTACGTATGTACACTAATTTTTAACTGTCGTGTTCAGCTGATACAAAATTACCATGCAATAAATCAAAAAAAGGTACCTTGGATTTTTCAGTAGCCAGTTATAAACCAAAATATTTAAACACCCTATATTTAAATAAAAATGTATCAATTTCTACTAAATCAAACGTGCTGATTGCGAAAAAAATAGTAAAAAAATTCCCAGGATTCTAGTTTTAGAAATACAAAGTTTTATTTCCCCTAGCAAACTAACACGTTTATTTCACTTTGCCGGGCTATAACTAATGAACGGTAAAAGGTACGTTAACGGGCGTAGCGGCAATCGATTCTAGGGACTTTTCTACGTATGTACACTAATTTTTAACTGTCGTGTTCAGCTGATACAAAATTACCATGCAATAAATCAAAAAATGGTACCTTGGATTTTTCAGTAGCCAGTTATAAACCAAAATATTTAAACACCCTATATTTAAATAAAAATGTATCAATTTCTACTAAATCAAACGTGCTGATTACGAAAAAAATAGTAAAAAAATTCCCAGGATTCTAGTTTTAGAAATACAAAGTTTTATTTCCCCTAGAAAACTAACACGTTTATTTCACTTTGCCGGACTATAACTAATGAACGGTAAAAGGTACGTTAACGGGCGTGGCGGCAATCGATTCTCGGGACTTTTCTACGTATGTACACTAATTTTTAACTGTCGTGTTCAGCTGATACAAAATTACCATGCAATAAATCAAAAAATGGTACCTTGGAATTTTCAGTAGCCAGTTATAAACCAAAATATTTAAACACCCTATATTTAAATAAAAATGTATTAATTTCTACTAAATCAAACGTGCTGATTGCGAAAAAAATAGTAAAAAAATTCCCAGGATTCTAGTTTTAGAAATACAAAGTTTTATTTCCCCTAGAAAACTAACACGTTTATTTCACTTTGCCGGGCTATAACTAATGAACGGTAAAAGGTACGTTAACGGGCGTGGCGGCAATCGATTCTAGGGACTTTTCTACGTATGTACACTAATTTTTAACTGTCGTGTTCAGCTGATACAAGATTACCATGCAATAAATCAAAAAATGGTACCTTGGATTTTTCAGTAGCCAGTTATAAACCAAAATATTTAAACACCCTATATTTAAATGAAAATGTATCAATTTCTACTAAATCAAACGTGCTGATTGCGAAAAAAATAGTAAAAAAATTCCCAGGATTCTAGTTTTAGAAATACAAAGTTTTATTTCCCCTAGAAAACTAACACGTTTATTTCACTTTGCCGGGCTATAACTAATGAACGGTAAAAGGTACGTTAACGGGCGTGGCGGAAATCGATTCTAGGGACTTTTCTACGTATGTACACTAATTTTTAACTGTCGTGTTCAGCTGATACAAAATTACCATGCAATAAATCAAAAAATGGTACCTTGGATTTTTCAGTAGCCAGTTATAAACCAAAATATTTAAACACCCTATATTTAAATAAAAATGTATCAATTTCTACTAAATCAAACGTGCTGATTGCGAAAAAAATAGTAAAAAAATTCCCAGGATTCTAGTTTTAGAAATACAAAGTTTTATTTCCCCTAGAAAACTAACACGTTTATTTCACTTTGCCGGGCTATAACTAATGAACGGTAAAAGGTACGTTAACGGGCGTGGCGGCAATCGATTCTAGGGACTTTTCTACGTATGTACACTAATTTTTAACTGTCGTGTTCAGCTGATACAAGATTACCATGCAATAAATCAAAAAATGGTACCTTGGATTTTTCAGTAGCCAGTTATAAACCAAAATATTTAAACACCCTATATTTAAATGAAAATGTATCAATTTCTACTAAATCAAACGTGCTGATTGCGAAAAAAATAGTAAAAAAATTCCCAGGATTCTAGTTTTAGAAATACAAAGTTTTATTTCCCCTAGAAAACTAACACGTTTATTTCACTTTGCCGGGCTATAACTAATGAACGGTAAAAGGTACGTTAACGGGCGTGGCGGAAATCGATTCTAGGGACTTTTCTACGTATGTACACTAATTTTTAACTGTCGTGTTCAGCTGATACAAAATTACCATGCAATAAATCAAAAAATGGTACCTTGGATTTTTCAGTAGCCAGTTATAAACCAAAGTATTTAAACACCCTATATTTAAATAAAAATGTATCAATTTCTACTAAATCAAACGTGCTGATTGCGAAAAAAATAGTAAAAAAATTCCCAGGATTCTAGTTTTAGAAATACAAAGTTTTATTTCCCTTAGAAAACTAACACGTTTATTTCACTTTGCCGGGCTATAACTAATGAACGGTAAAAGGTACGTTAACGGGCGTGGCGGTAATCGATTTTAGGGACTTTTCTACGTATGTACACTAATTTTTAACTGTCGTGTTCAGCTGATACAAATTTACCATGCAATAAATCAAAAAATGGTACCTTGGATTTTTCAGTAGCCAGTTATAAACCAAAATATTTAAACACCCTATATTTAAATAAAAATGTATCAATTTCTACTAAGTCAAACGTGCTGATTGCGAAAAAAATAGTAAAAAAATTCCCAGGATTCTAGTTTTAGAAATACAAAGTTTTATTTCCCCTAGAAAACTAACACGTTTATTTCACTTTGCCGGGCTATAACTAATGAACGGTAAAAGGTACGTTAACGGACGTGGCGGCAATCGATTGTAGGGACTTTTCTACATATGTACACTAATTTTTAACTGTCGTGTTCAGCTGATACAAAATTACCATGCAATAAATCAAAAAATGGTACCTTGGATTTTTCAGTAGCCAGTTATAAACCAAAATATTTAAACACCCTATATTTAAATAAAAATGTATTAATTTCTACTAAATCAAACGTGCTGATTGCGAAAAAAATAGTAAAAAAAATTCCCAGGATTCTAGTTTTAGAAATACAAAGTTTTATTTCCCCTAGAAAACTAACACGTTTATTTCACTTTGCCGGGCTATAACTAATGAACGGTAAAAGGTACGTTAACGGGCGTGGCGGCAATCGATTCTAGGGACTTTTCTACATATGTACACTAATTTTTAACTGTCGTGTTCAGCTGATACAAAATTACCATGCAATAAATCAAAAAATGGTACCTTGGATTTTTCAGTAGCCAGTTATAAACCAAAATATTTAAACACCCTATATTTAAATATAAATGTATCAATTTCTACTAAATCAAACGTGCTGATTGCGAAAAAAATAGTAAAAAAATTCCCAGCATTCTAGTTTTAGAAATACAAAGTTTTATTTACCCTAGAAAACTAACACGTTTATTTCACTTTGCCGGGCTATAACTAATGAACGGTAAAAGGTACGTTAACTAGCGTGGCGGCAATCGATTCTAGGGACTTTTCTACGTATGTACACTAATTTTTAACTGTCGTGTTCAGCTGATACAAGATTACCATGCAATAAATCAAAAAATGGTACCTTGGATTTTTCAGTAGCCAGTTATAAACCAAAATATTTAAACACCCTATATTTAAATAAAAATGTATCAATTTCTACTAAATCAAACGTGCTGATTGCGAAAAAAATAGTAAAAAAAATCCCAGGATTCTAGTTTTAGAAATACAAAGTTTTATTTCCCCTAGAAAACTAACACGTTTATTTCACTTTGCCGGGCTATAACTAATGAACGGTAAAAGGTACGTTAACGGGCGTGGCGGCAATCGATTCTAGGGACTTTTCTACGTATGTGCACTAATTTTTAACTGTCGTGTTCAGCTGATACAAAATTACCATGCAATAAATCAAAAAATGGTACCTTGGATTTTTCAGTAGCCAGTTATAAACCAAAATATTTAAACACCCTATATTTAAATAAAAATGTATCAATTTCTACTAAATCAAACGTGCTGATTGCGAAAAAAATAGTAAAAAAATTCCCAGGATTCTAGTTTTAGAAATACAAAGTTTTATTTCCCCTAGAAAACTAACACGTTTATTTCACTTTGCCGGGCTATAACTAATGAACGGTAAAAGGTACGTTAACGGGCGTGGCAGCAATCGATTCTAGGGACTTTTCTACGTATGTACACTAATTTTTAACTGTCGTGTTCAGCTGATACAAAATTACCATGCAATAAATCAAAAAATGGTACCTTGGATTTTTCAGTAGCCAGTTATAAACCAAAATATTTAAACACCCTATATTTAAATAAAAATGTATCAATTTCTACTAAATCAAACGTGCTGATTGCGAAAAAAATAGTAAAAAAATTCCCAGGATTCTAGTTTTAGAAATACAAAGTTTTATTTCCCCTAGAAAACTAACACGTTTATTTCACTTTGCCGGGCTATAACTAATGAACGGTAAAAGGTACGTTAACGGGCGTGGCGGCAATCGATTCTAGGGACTTTTCTACGTATGTACACTAATTTTTAACTGTCGTGTTCAGCTGATACAAAATTACCATGCAATAAATCAAAAAATGGTACCTTGGATTTTTCAGTAGCCAGTTATAAACCAAAATATTTAAACACCCTATATTTAAATAAAAATGTATCAATTTCTACTAAATCAAACGTGCTGATTGCGAAAAAAATAGTAAAAAAATTCCCAGGATTCTAGTTTTAGAAATACAAAGTTTTATTTCCCCTAGAAAACTAACACGTTTATTTCACTTTGCCGGGCTATAACTAATGAACGGTAAAAGGTACGTTAACTAGCGTGGCGGCAATCGATTCTAGGGACTTTTCTACGTATGTACACTAATTTTTAACTGTCGTGTTCAGCTGATACAAGATTACCATGCAATAAATCAAAAAATGGTACCTTGGATTTTTCAGTAGCCAGTTATAAACCAAAATATTTAAACACCCTATATTTAAATAAAAATGTATCAATTTCTACTAAATCAAACGTGCTGATTGCGAAAAAAATAGTAAAAAAATTCCCAGGATTCTAGTTTTAGAAATACAAAGTTTTATTTCCCCTAGAAAACTAACACGTTTATTTCACTTTGCCGGGCTATAACTAATGAACGGTAAAAGGTAAGTTAACGGGCGTGGCGGCAATCGATTCTAGGGACTTTTCTACGTATGTACACTAATTTTTAACTGTCGTGTTCAGCTGATACAAAATTACCATGCAATAAATCAAAAAATGGTACCTTGGAATTTTCAGTAGCCAGTTATAAACCAAAATATTTAAACACCCTATATTTAAATAAAAATGTATCAATTTCTACTAAATCAAACGTGCTGATTGCGAAAAAAATAGTAAAAAAATTCCCAGGATTCTAGTTTTAGAAATACAAAGTTTTATTTCCCCTAGAAAACTAACACGTTTATTTCACTTTGCCGGGCTATAACTAATGAACGGTAAAAGGTACGTTAACGGGCGTGGCGGCAATCGATTCTAGGGACTTTTCTACGTATGTACACTAATTTTTAACTGTCGTGTTCAGCTGATACAAAATTACCATGCAATAAATCAAAAAATGGTACCTTGGAATTTTCAGTAGCCAGTTATAAACCAAAATATTTAAACACCCTATATTTAAATAAAAATGTATCAATTTCTACTAAATCAAACGTGCTGATTGCGAAAAAAATAGTAAAAAAATTCCCAGGATTCTAGTTTTAGAAATACAAAGTTTTATTTCCCCTAGAAAACTAACACGTTTGTTTCACTTTGCCGGGCTATAACTAATGAACGGTAAAAGGTACGTTAACGGGCGTGGCGGCAATCGATTCTAGGGACTTTTCTACGTATGTACACTAATTTTTAACTGTCGTGTTCAGCTGATACAAAATTACCATGCAATAAATCAAAAAATGGTACCTTGGATTTTTCAGTAGCCAGTTATAAACCAAAATATTTAAACACCCTATATTTAAATAAAAATGTTTCAATTTCTACTAAATGAAACGTGCTGATTGCGAAAAAAATAGTAAAAAAAATCCCAGGATTCTAGTTTTAGAAATACAAAGTTTTATTTCCCCTAGAAAACTAACACGTTTATTTCACTTTGCCGGGCTATAACTAATGAACGGTAAAAGGTACGTTAACGGGCGTGGCGGCAATCGATTCTAGGGACTTTTCTACGTATGTACACTAATTTTTAACTGTCGTGTTCAGCTGATACAAGATTACCATGCAATAAATCAAAAAATGGTACCTTGGATTTTTCAGTAGCCAGTTATAAACCAAAATATTTAAACACCCTATATTTAAATGAAAATGTATCAATTTCTACTAAATCAAACGTGCTGATTGCGAAAAAAATAGTAAAAAAATTCCCAAGATTCTAGTTTTAGAAATACAAAGTTTTATTTCCCCTAGAAAACTAACACGTTTATTTCACTTTGCCGGGCTATAACTAATGAACGGTAAAAGGTACGTTAACGGGCGTGGCGGAAATCGATTCTAGGGACTTTTCTACGTATGTACACTAATTTTTAACTGTCGTGTTCAGCTGATACAAAATTACCATGCAATAAATCAAAAAATGGTACCTTGGATTTTTCAGTAGCCAGTTATAAACCAAAATATTTAAACACCCTATATTTAAATAAAAATGTATCAATTTCTACTAAATCAAACGTGCTGATTGCGAAAAAAATAGTAAAAAAATTCCCAGGATTCTAGTTTTAGAAATACAAAGTTTTATTTCCCTTAGAAAACTAACACGTTTATTTCACTTTGCCGGGCTATAACTAATGAACGGTAAAAGGTACGTTAACGGGCGTGGCGGAAATCGATTCTAGGGACTTTTCTACGTATGTACACTAATTTTTAACTGTCGTGTTCAGCTGATACAAAATTACCATGCAATAAATCAAAAAATGGTACCTTGGATTTTTCAGTAGCCAGTTATAAACCAAAATATTTAAACACCCTATATTTAAATAAAAATGTATCAATTTCTACTAAATCAAACGTGCTGATTACGAAAAAAATAGTAAAAAAATTCCCAGGATTCTAGTTTTAGAAATACAAAGTTTTATTTCCCCTAGAAAACTAACACGTTTATTTCACTTTGCCGGGCTATAACTAATGAACGGTAAAAGGTACGTTAACGGGCGTGGCGGCAATCGATTCTCGGGACTTTTCTACGTATGTACACAAATTTTTAACTGTCGTGTTCAGCTGATACAAAATTACCATGCAATAAATCAAAAAATGGTACCTTGGAATTTTCAGTAGCCAGTTATAAACCAAAATATTTAAACACCCTATATTTAAATAAAAATGTATCAATTTCTACTAAATCAAACGTGCTGATTGCGAAAAAAATAGTAAAAAAATTCCCAGGATTCTAGTTTTAGAAATACAAAGTTTTATTTCCCCTAGAAAACTAACACGTTTATTTCACTTTGCCGGGCTATAACTAATGAACGGTAAAAGGTACGTTAACGGGCGTGGCGGCAATCGATTCTAGGGACTTTTCTACGTATGTACACTAATTTTTAACTGTCGTGTTCAGCTGATACAAAATTACCATGCAATAAATCAAAAAATGGTACCTTGGATTTTTCAGTAGCCAGTTATAAACCAAAATATTTAAACACCCTATATTTAAATAAAAATGTATCAATTTCTACTAAATGAAACGTGCTGATTGCGAAAAAAATAGTAAAAAAAATCCCAGGATTCTAGTTTTAGAAATACAAAGTTTTATTTCCCCTAGAAAACTAACACGTTTATTTCACTTTGCCGGGCTATAACTAATGAACGGTAAAAGGTACGTTAACGGGCGTGGCGGCAATCGATTCTAGGGACTTTTCTACGTATGTACACTAATTTTTAACTGTCGTGTTCAGCTGATACAAAATTACCATGCAATAAATCAAAAAATGGTACCTTGGATTTTTCAGTTGCCAGTTATAAACCAAAATATTTAAACACCCTATATTTAAATAAAAATGTATCAATTTCTACTAAATCAAACGTGCTGATTACGAAAAAAATAGTAAAAAAATTCCCAGGATTCTAGTTTTAGAAATACAAAGTTTTATTTCCCCTAGAAAACTAACACGTTTATTTCACTTTGCCGGGCTATAACTAATGAACGGTAAAAGGTACGTTAACGGGCGTGGCGGCAATCGATTCTCGGGACTTTTCTACGTATGTACACTAATTTTTAACTGTCGTGTTCAGCTGATACAAAATTACCATGCAATAAATCAAAAAATGGTACCTTGGAATTTTCAGTAGCCAGTTATAAACCAAAATATTTAAACACCCTATATTTAAATAAAAATGTATCAATTTCTACTAAATCAAACGTGCTGATTGCGAAAAAAATAGTAAAAAAAATCCCAGGATTCTAGTTTTAGAAATACAAAGTTTTATTTCCCCTAGAAAACTAACACGTTTATTTCACTTTGCCGGGCTATAACTAATGAACGGTAAAAGGTACGTTAACGGGCGTGGCGGCAATCGATTCTAGGGACTTTTCTACGTATGTACACTAATTTTTAACTGTCGTGTTCAGCTGATACAAAATTACCATGCAATAAATCAAAAAATGGTACCTTGGATTTTTCAGTAGCCAGTTATAAACCAAAATATTTAAACACCCTATATTTAAATAAAAATGTATCAATTTCTACTAAATGAAACGTGCTGATTGCGAAAAAAATAGTAAAAAAAATCCCAGGATTCTAGTTTTAGAAATACAAAGTTTTATTTCCCCTAGAAAACTAACACGTTTATTTCACTTTGCCGGGCTATAACTAATGAACGGTAAAAGGTACGTTAACGGGCGTGGCGGCAATCGATTCTAGGGACTTTTCTACGTATGTACACTAATTTTTAACTGTCGTGTTCAGCTGATACAAGATTACCATGCAATAAATCAAAAAATGGTACCTTGGATTTTTCAGTAGCCAGTTATAAACCAAAATATTTAAACACCCTATATTTAAATGAAAATGTATCAATTTCTACTAAATCAAACGTGCTGATTGCGAAAAAAATAGTAAAAAAATTCCCAGGATTCTAGTTTTAGAAATACAAAGTTTTATTTCCCCTAGAAAACTAACACGTTTATTTCACTTTGCCGGACTATAACTAATGAACGGTAAAAGGTACGTTAACGGGCGTGGCGGAAATCGATTCTAGGGACTTTTCTACGTATGTACACTAATTTTTAACTGTCGTGTTCAGCTGATACAAAATTACCATGCAATAAATCAAAAAATGGTACCTTGGATTTTTCAGTAGCCAGTTATAAACCAAAATATTTAAACACCCTATATTTAAATAAAAATGTATCAATTTCTACTAAATCAAACGTGCTGATTGCGAAAAAAATAGTAAAAAAATTCCCAGGATTCTAGTTTTAGAAATACAAAGTTTTATTTCCCTTAGAAAACTAACACGTTTATTTCACTTTGCCGGGCTATAACTAATGAACGGTAAAAGGTACGTTAACGGGCGTGGCGGAAATCGATTCTAGGGACTTTTCTACGTATGTACACTAATTTTTAACTGTCGTGTTCAGCTGATACAAAATTACCATGCAATAAATCAAAAAAAGGTACCTTGGATTTTTCAGTAGCCAGTTATAAACCAAAATATTTAAACACCCTATATTTAAATAAAAATGTATCAATTTCTACTAAATCAAACGTGCTGATTGCGAAAAAAATAGTAAAAAAATTCCCAGGATTCTAGTTTTAGAAATACAAAGTTTTATTTCCCCTAGCAAACTAACACGTTTATTTCACTTTGCCGGGCTATAACTAATGAACGGTAAAAGGTACGTTAACGGGCGTGGCGGCAATCGATTCTAGGGACTTTTCTACGTATGTACACTAATTTTTAACTGTCGTGTTCAGCTGATACAAGATTACCATGCAATAAATCAAAAAATGGTACCTTGGATTTTTCAGTAGCCAGTTATAAACCAAAATATTTAAACACCCTATATTTAAATGAAAATGTATCAATTTCTACTAAATCAAACGTGCTGATTGCGAAAAAAATAGTAAAAAAATTCCCAGGATTCTAGTTTTACAAATACAAAGTTTTATTTCCCCTAGAAAACTAACACGTTTATTTCACTTTGCCGGGCTATAACTAATGAACGGTAAAAGGTACGTTAACGGGCGTGGCGGAAATCGATTCTAGGGACTTTTCTACGTATGTACACTAATTTTTAACTGTCGTGTTCAGCTGATACAAAATTACCATGCAATAAATCAAAAAATGGTACCTTGGATTTTTCAGTAGCCAGTTATAAACCAAAATATTTAAACACCCTATATTTAAATAAAAATGTATCAATTTCTACTAAATCAAACGTGCTGATTGCGAAAAAAATAGTAAAAAAATTCCCAGGATTCTAGTTTTAGAAATACAAAGTTTTATTTCCCTTAGAAAACTAACACGTTTATTTCACTTTGCCGGGCTATAACTAATGAACGGTAAAAGGTACGTTAACGGGCGTGGCGGAAATCGATTCTAGGGACTTTTCTACGTATGTACACTAATTTTTAACTGTCGTGTTCAGCTGATACAAAATTACCATGCAATAAATCAAAAAATGGTACCTTGGATTTTTCAGTAGCCAGTTATAAACCAAAATATTTAAACACCCTATATTTAAATAAAAATGTATCAATTTCTACTAAATCAAACGTGCTGATTGCAAAAAAAATAGTAAAAAAATTCCCAGGATTCTAGTTTTAGAAATACAAAGTTTTATTTCCCCTAGAAAACTAACACGTTTATTTCACTTTGCCGAGCTATAACTAATGAACGGTAAAAGGTACGTTAACGGGCGTAGCGGCAATCGATTCTAGGGACTTTTCTACGTATGTACACTAATTTTTAACTGTCGTGTTCAGCTGATACAAAATTACCATGCAATAAATCAAAAAATGGTACCTTGGATTTTTCAGTAGCCAGTTATAAACCAAAATATTTAAACACCCTATATTTAAATAAAAATGTATCAATTTCTACTAAATCAAACGTGCTGATTGCGAAAAAAATAGTAAAAAAATTCCCAGGATTCTAGTTTTAGAAATACAAAGTTTTATTTCCCCTAGCAAACTAACACGTTTATTTCACTTTGCCGGGCTATAACTAATGAACGGTAAAAGGTACGTTAACGGGCGTGGCGGCAATCGATTCTAGGGACTTTTCTACGTATGTACACTAATTTTTAACTGTCGTGTTCAGCTGATACAAGATTACCATGCAATAAATCAAAAAATGGTACCTTGGATTTTTCAGTAGCCAGTTATAAACCAAAATATTTAAACACCCTATATTTAAATGAAAATGTATCAATTTCTACTAAATCGAACGTGCTGATTGCGAAAAAAATAGTAAAAAAATTCCCAGGATTCTAGTTTTACAAATACAAAGTTTTATTTCCCCTAGAAAACTAACACGTTTATTTCACTTTGCCGGGCTATAACTAATGAACGGTAAAAGGTACGTTAACGGGCGTGGCGGAAATCGATTCTAGGGACTTTTCTACGTATGTACACTAATTTTTAACTGTCGTGTTCAGCTGATACAAAATTACCATGCAATAAATCAAAAAATGGTACCTTGGATTTTTCAGTAGCCAGTTATAAACCAAAATATTTAAACACCCTATATTTAAATAAAAATGTATCAATTTCTACTAAATCAAACGTGCTGATTGCGAAAAAAATAGTAAAAAAATTCCCAGGATTCTAGTTTTAGAAATACAAAGTTTTATTTCCCTTAGAAAACTAACACGTTTATTTCACTTTGCCGGGCTATAACTAATGAACGGTAAAAGGTACGTTAACGGGCGTGGCGGAAATCGATTCTAGGGACTTTTCTACGTATGTACACTAATTTTTAACTGTCGTGTTCAGCTGATACAAAATTACCATGCAATAAATCAAAAAATGGTACCTTGGATTTTTCAGTAGCCAGTTATAAACCAAAATATTTAAACACCCTATATTTAAATAAAAATGTATCAATTTCTACTAAATCAAACGTGCTGATTGCAAAAAAAATAGTAAAAAAATTCCCAGGATTCTAGTTTTAGAAATACAAAGTTTTATTTCCCCTAGAAAACTAACACGTTTATTTCACTTTGCCGAGCTATAACTAATGAACGGTAAAAGGTACGTTAACGGGCGTAGCGGCAATCGATTCTAGGGACTTTTCTACGTATGTACACTAATTTTTAACTGTCGTGTTCAGCTGATACAAAATTACCATGCAATAAATCAAAAAATGGTACCTTGGATTTTTCAGTAGCCAGTTATAAACCAAAATATTTAAACACCCTATATTTAAATAAAAATGTATCAATTTCTACTAAATCAAACGTGCTGATTACGAAAAAAATAGTAAAAAAATTCCCAGGATTCTAGTTTTAGAAATACAAAGTTTTATTTCCCCTAGAAAACTAACACGTTTATTTCACTTTGCCGGGCTATAACTAATGAACGGTAAAAGGTACGTTAACGGGCGTGGCGGCAATCGATTCTCGGGACTTTTCTACGTATGTACACTAATTTTTAACTGTCGTGTTCAGCTGATACAAAATTACCATGCAATAAATCAAAAAATGGTACCTTGGAATTTTCAGTAGCCAGTTATAAACCAAAATATTTAAACACCCTATATTTAAATAAAAATGTATCAATTTCTACTAAATCAAACGTGCTGATTGCGAAAAAAATAGTAAAAAAATTCCCAGGATTCTAGTTTTAGAAATACAAAGTTTTATTTCCCCTAGAAAACTAACACGTTTATTTCACTTTGCCGGGCTATAACTAATGAACGGTAAAAGGTACGTTAACGGGCGTGGCGGCAATCGATTCTAGGGACTTTTCTACGTATGTACACTAATTTTTAACTGTCGTGTTCAGCTGATACAAAATTACCATGCAATAAATCAAAAAATGGTACCTTGGATTTTTCAGTAGCCAGTTATAAACCAAAATATTTAAACACCCTATATTTAAATAAAAATGTATCAATTTCTACTAAATGAAACGTGCTGATTGCGAAAAAAATAGTAAAAAAAATCCCAGGATTCTAGTTTTAGAAATACAAAGTTTTATTTCCCCTAGAAAACTAACACGTTTATTTCACTTTGCCGGGCTATAACTAATGAACGGTAAAAGGTACGTTAACGGGCGTGGCGGAAATCGATTCTAGGAACTTTTCTACGTATGTACACTAATTTTTAACTGTCGTGTTCAGCTGATACAAGATTACCATGCAATAAATCAAAAAATGGTACCTTGGATTTTTCAGTAGCCAGTTATAAACCAAAATATTTAAACACCCTATATTTAAATGAAAATGTATCAATTTCTACTAAATCAAACGTGCTGATTGCGAAAAAAATAGTAAAAAAATTCCCAGGATTCTAGTTTTAGAAATACAAAGTTTTATTTCCCCTAGAAAACTAATACGTTTATTTCACTTTGCCGGGCTATAACTAATGAACGGTAAAAGGTACGTTAACGGGCGTGGCGGAAATCGATTCTAGGGACTTTTCTACGTATGTACACTAATTTTTAACTGTCGTGTTCAGCTGATACAAAATTACCATGCAATAAATCAAAAAATGGTACCTTGGATTTTTCAGTAGCCAGTTATAAACCAAAATATTTAAACACCCTATATTTAAATAAAAATGTATCAATTTCTACTAAATCAAACGTGCTGATTGCGAAAAAAATAGTAAAAAAATTCCCAGGATTCTAGTTTTAGAAATACAAAGTTTTATTTCCCTTAGAAAACTAACACGTTTATTTCACTTTGCCGGGCTATAACTAATGAACGGTAAAAGGTACGTTAACGGGCGTGGCGGAAATCGATTCTAGGGACTTTTCTACGTATGTACACTAATTTTTAACTGTCGTGTTCAGCTGATACAAAATTACCATGCAATAAATCAAAAAATGGTACCTTGGATTTTTCAGTAGCCAGTTATAAACCAAAATATTTAAACACCCTATATTTAAATAAAAATGTATCAATTTCTACTAAATCAAACGTGCTGATTGCGAAAAAAATAGTAAAAAAATTCCCAGGATTCTAGTTTTAGAAATACAAAGTTTTATTTCCCCTAGAAAACTAACACGTTTATTTCACTTTGCCGGGCTATAACTAATGAACGGTAAAAGGTACGTTAACGGGCGTGGCGGCAATCGATTCTAGGGACTTTTCTACGTATGTACACTAATTTTTAACTGTCGTGTTCAGCTGATACAAAATTACCATGCAATAAATCAAAAAATGGTACCTTGGATTTTTCAGTAGCCAGTTATAAACCAAAATATTTAAACACCCTATATTTAAATAAAAATGTATCAATTTCTACTAAATCAAACGTGCTGATTGCAAAAAAAATAGTAAAAAAATTCGCAGGATTCTAGTTTTAGAAATACAAAGTTTTATTTCCCCTAGAAAACTAACACGTTTATTTCACTTTGCCGGGCTATAACTAATGAACGGTAAAAGGTACGTTAACGGGCGTGGCGGAAATCGATTCTAGGGACTTTTCTACGTATGTACACTAATTTTTAACTGTCGTGTTCAGCTGATACAAAATTACCATGCAATAAATCAAAAAATGGTACCTTGGATTTTTCAGTAGCCAGTTATAAACCAAAATATTTAAACACCCTATATTTAAATAAAAATGTATCAATTTCTACTAAAACAAACGTGCTGATTGCGAAAAAAATAGTAAAAAAATTCCCAGGATTCTAGTTTTAGAAATACAAAGTTTTATTTCCCTTAGAAAACTAACACGTTTATTTCACTTTGCCGGGCTATAACTAATGAACGGTAAAAGGTACGTTAACGGGCGTGGCGGAAATCGATTCTAGGGACTTTTCTACGTATGTACACTAATTATTAACTGTCGTGTTCAGCTGATACAAAATTACCATGCAATAAATCAAAAAATGGTACCTTGGATTTTTCAGTAGCCAGTTATAAACCAAAATATTTAAACACCCTATATTTAAATAAAAATGTATCAATTTCTACTAAATCAAACGTGCTGATTGCGAAAAAAATAGTAAAAAAAATCCCAGGATTCTAGTTTTAGAAATACAAAGTTTTATTTCCCCTAGAAAACTAACACGTTTATTTCACTTTGCCGGGCTATAACTAATGAACGGTAAAAGGTACGTTAACGGGCGTGGCGGCAATCGATTCTAGGGACTTTTCTACGTATGTACACTAATTTTTAACTGTCGTGTTCAGCTGATACAAAATTACCATGCAATAAATCAAAAAATGGTACCTTGGATTTTTCAGTAGCCAGTTATAAACCAAAATATTTAAACACCCTATATTTAAATAAAAATGTATCAATTTCTACTAAATCAAACGTGCTGATTGCGAAAAAAATAGTAAAAAAAATCCCAGGATTCTAGTTTTAGAAATACAAAGTTTTATTTCCCCTAGAAAACTAACACGTTTATTTCACTTTGCCGGGCTATAACTAATGAACGGTAAAAGGTACGTTAACGGGCATGGCGGCAATCGATTCTAGGGACTTTTCTACGTATGTACACTAATTTTTAACTGTCGTGTTCAGCTGATACAAAATTACCATGCAATAAATCAAAAATGGTACCTTGGATTTTTCAGTAGCCAGTTATAAACCAAAATATTTAAACACCCTATATTTAAATAAAAATGTATCAATTTCTACTAAATGAAACGTGCTGATTGCGAAAAAAATAGTAAAAAAAATCCCAGGATTCTAGTTTTAGAAATACAAAGTTTTATTTCCCCTAGAAAACTAACACGTTTATTTCACTTTGCCGGGCTATAACTAATGAACGGTAAAAGGTACGTTAACGGGCGTGGCGGCAATCGATTCTAGGGACTTTTCTACGAATGTACACTAATTTTTAACTGTCGTGTTCAGCTGATACAAAATTACCATGCAATAAATCAAAAAATGGTACCTTGGATTTTTCAGTAGCCAGTTATAAACCAAAATATTTAAACACCCTATATTTAAATAAAAATGTATCAATTTCTACTAAATCAAACGTGCTGATTGCAAAAAAAATAGTAAAAAAATTCGCAGGATTCTAGTTTTAGAAATACAAAGTTTTATTTCCCCTAGAAAACTAACACGTTTATTTCACTTTGCCGGGCTATAACTAATGAACGGTAAAAGGTACGTTAACGGGCGTGGCGGAAATCGATTCTAGGGACTTTTCTACGTATGTACACTAATTTTTAACTGTCGTGTTCAGCTGATACAAAATTACCATGCAATAAATCAAAAAATGGTACCTTGGATTTTTCAGTAGCCAGTTATAAACCAAAATATTTAAACACCCTATATTTAAATAAAAATGTATCAATTTCTACTAAAACAAACGTGCTGATTGCGAAAAAAATAGTAAAAAAATTCCCAGGATTCTAGTTTTAGAAATACAAAGTTTTATTTCCCTTAGAAAACTAACACGTTTATTTCACTTTGCCGGGCTATAACTAATGAACGGTAAAAGGTACGTTAACGGGCGTGGCGGAAATCGATTCTAGGGACTTTTCTACGTATGTACACTAATTATTAACTGTCGTGTTCAGCTGATACAAAATTACCATGCAATAAATCAAAAAATGGTACCTTGGATTTTTCAGTAGCCAGTTATAAACCAAAATATTTAAACACCCTATATTTAAATAAAAATGTGTCAATTTCTACTAAATCAAACGTGCTGATTACGAAAAAAATAGTAAAAAAATTCCCAGGATTCTAGTTTTAGAAATACAAAGTTTTATTTCCCCTAGAAAACTAACACGTTTATTTCACTTTGCCGGGCTATAACTAATGAACGGTAAAAGGTACGTTAACGGGCGTGGCGGCAATCGATTCTAGGGACTTTTCTACGTATGTACACTAATTTTTAACTGTCGTGTTCAGCTGATACAAGATTACCATGCAATAAATCAAAAAATGGTACCTTGGATTTTTCAGTAGCCAGTTATAAACCAAAATATTTAAACACCCTATATTTAAATAAAAATGTATCAATTTCTACTAAATCAAACGTGCTGATTGCGAAAAAAATAGTAAAAAAAATCCCAGGATTCTAGTTTTAGAAATACAAAGTTTTATTTCCCCTAGAAAACTAACACGTTTATTTCACTTTGCCGGGCTATAACTAATGAACGGTAAAAGGTACGTTAACGGGCATGGCGGCAATCGATTCTAGGGACTTTTCTACGTATGTACACTAATTTTTAACTGTCGTGTTCAGCTGATACAAGATTACCATGCAATAAATCAAAAAATGGTACCTTGGATTTTTCAGTAGCCAGTTATAAACCAAAATATTTAAACACCCTATATTTAAATAAAAATGTATCAATTTCTACTAAATGAAACGTGCTGATTGCGAAAAAAATAGTAAAAAAAATCCCAGGATTCTAGTTTTAGAAATACAAAGTTTTATTTCCCCTAGAAAACTAACACGTTTATTTCACTTTGCCGGGCTATAACTAATGAACGGTAAAAGGTACGTTAACGGGCGTGGCGGCAATCGATTCTAGGGACTTTTCTACGTATGTACACTAATTTTTAACTGTCGTGTTCAGCTGATACAAAATTACCATGCAATAAATCAAAAAATGGTACCTTGGATTTTTCAGTAGCCAGTTATAAACCAAAATATTTAAACACCCTATATTTAAATAAAAATGTATCAATTTCTACTAAATCAAACGTGCTGATTGCGAAAAAAATAGTAAAAAAAATCCCAGGATTCTAGTTTTAGAAATACAAAGTTTTATTTCCCCTAGAAAACTAACACGTTTATTTCACTTTGCCGGGCTATAACTAATGAACGGTAAAAGGTACGTTAACGGGCATGGCGGCAATCGATTCTAGGGACTTTTCTACGTATGTACACTAATTTTTAACTGTCGTGTTCAGCTGATACAAAATTACCATGCAATAAATCAAAAATGGTACCTTGGATTTTTCAGTAGCCAGTTATAAACCAAAATATTTAAACACCCTATATTTAAATAAAAATGTATCAATTTCTACTAAATGAAACGTGCTGATTGCGAAAAAAATAGTAAAAAAAATCCCAGGATTCTAGTTTTAGAAATACAAAGTTTTATTTCCCCTAGAAAACTAACACGTTTATTTCACTTTGCCGGGCTATAACTAATGAACGGTAAAAGGTACGTTAACGGGCATGGCGGCAATCGATTCTAGGGACTTTTCTACGTATGTACACTAATTTTTAACTGTCGTGTTCAGCTGATACAAGATTACCATGCAATAAATCAAAAAATGGTACCTTGGATTTTTCAGTAGCCAGTTATAAACCAAAATATTTAAACACCCTATATTTAAATGAAAATGTATCAATTTCTACTAAATCAAACGTGCTGATTGCGAAAAAAATAGTAAAAAAATTCCCAGGATTCTAGTTTTAGAAATACAAAGTTTTATTTCCCCTAGAAAACTAACACGTTTATTTCACTTTGCCGGGCTATAACTAATGAACGGTAAAAGGTAAGTTAACGGGCGTGGCGGCAATCGATTCTAGGGACTTTTCTACGTATGTACACTAATTTTTAACTGTCGTGTTCAGCTGATACAAGATTACCATGCAATAAATCAAAAAATGGTACCTTGGATTTTTCAGTAGCCAGTTATAAACCAAAATATTTAAACACCCTATATTTAAATAAAAATGTATCAATTTCTACTAAATCAAACGTGCTGATTGCGAAAAAAATAGTAAAAAAATTCCCAGGATTCTAGTTTTAGAAATACAAAGTTTTATTTCCCCTAGAAAACTAACACGTTTATTTCACTTTGCCGGGCTATAACTAATGAACGGTAAAAGGTACGTTAACGGGCGTGGCGGCAATCGATTCTAGGGACTTTTCTACGAATGTACACTAATTTTTAACTGTCGTGTTCAGCTGATACAAGATTACCATGCAATAAATCAAAAAATGGTACCTTGGATTTTTCAGTAGCCAGTTATAAACCAAAATATTTAAACACCCTATATTTAAATAAAAATGTATCAATTTCTACTAAATCAAACGTGCTGATTGCGAAAAAAATAGTAAAAAAATTCCCAGGATTCTAGTTTTAGAAATACAAAGTTTTATTTCCCCTAGAAAACTAACACGTTTATTTCACTTTGCCGGGCTATAACTAATGAACGGTAAAAGGTAAGTTAACGGGCGTGGCGGCAATCGATTCTAGGGACTTTTCTACGTATGTACACTAATTTTTAACTGTCGTGTTCAGCTGATACAAGATTACCATGCAATAAATCAAAAAATGGTACCTTGGATTTTTCAGTAGCCAGTTATAAACCAAAATATTTAAACACCCTATATTTAAATAAAAATGTATCAATTTCTACTAAATCAAACGTGCTGATTGCGAAAAAAATAGTAAAAAAATTCCCAGGATTCTAGTTTTAGAAATACAAAGTTTTATTTCCCCTAGAAAACTAACACGTTTATTTCACTTTGCCGGGCTATAACTAATGAACGGTAAAAGGTACGTTAACGGGCGTGGCGGCAATCGATTCTAGGGACTTTTCTACGTATGTACACTAATTTTTAACTGTCGTGTTCAGCTGATACAAAATTACCATGCAATAAATCAAAAAATGGTACCTTGGATTTTTCAGTAGCCAGTTATAAACCAAAATATTTAAACACCCTATATTTAAATAAAAATGTATCAATTTCTACTAAATCAAACGTGCTGATTGCGAAAAAAATAGTAAAAAAAATCCCAGGATTCTAGTTTTAGAAATACAAAGTTTTATTTCCCCTAGAAAACTAACACGTTTATTTCACTTTGCCGGGCTATAACTAATGAACGGTAAAAGGTACGTTAACGGGCATGGCGGCAATCGATTCTAGGGACTTTTCTACGTATGTACACTAATTTTTAACTGTCGTGTTCAGCTGATACAAAATTACCATGCAATAAATCAAAAATGGTACCTTGGATTTTTCAGTAGCCAGTTATAAACCAAAATATTTAAACACCCTATATTTAAATAAAAATGTATCAATTTCTACTAAATGAAACGTGCTGATTGCGAAAAAAATAGTAAAAAAAATCCCAGGATTCTAGTTTTAGAAATACAAAGTTTTATTTCCCCTAGAAAACTAACACGTTTATTTCACTTTGCCGGGCTATAACTAATGAACGGTAAAAGGTACGTTAACGGGCATGGCGGCAATCGATTCTAGGGACTTTTCTACGTATGTACACTAATTTTTAACTGTCGTGTTCAGCTGATACAAGATTACCATGCAATAAATCAAAAAATGGTACCTTGGATTTTTCAGTAGCCAGTTATAAACCAAAATATTTAAACACCCTATATTTAAATGAAAATGTATCAATTTCTACTAAATCAAACGTGCTGATTGCGAAAAAAATAGTAAAAAAATTCCCAGGATTCTAGTTTTAGAAATACAAAGTTTTATTTCCCCTAGAAAACTAACACGTTTATTTCACTTTGCCGGGCTATAACTAATGAACGGTAAAAGGTACGTTAACGGGCGTGGCGGAAATCGATTCTAGGGACTTTTCTACGTATGTACACTAATTTTTAACTGTCGTGTTCAGCTGATACAAAATTACCATGCAATAAATCAAAAAATGGTACCTTGGATTTTTCAGTAGCCAGTTATAAACCAAAATATTTAAACACCCTATATTTAAATAAAAATGTATCAATTTCTACTAAATCAAACGTGCTGATTGCGAAAAAAATAGTAAAAAAATTCCCAGGATTCTAGTTTTAGAAATACAAAGTTTTATTTCCCTTAGAAAACTAACACGTTTATTTCACTTTGCCGGGCTATAACTAATGAACGGTAAAAGGTACGTTAACGAACGTGGCGGAAATCGATTCTAGGGACTTTTCTACGTATGTACACTAATTTTTAACTGTCGTGTTCAGCTGATACAAAATTACCATGCAATAAATCAAAAAATGGTACCTTGGATTTTTCAGTAGCCAGTTATAAACCAAAATATTTAAACACCCTATATTTAAATAAAAATGTATCAATTTCTACTAAATCAAACGTGCTGATTGCGAAAAAAATAGTAAAAAAATTCCCAGGATTCTAGTTTTAGAAATACAAAGTTTTATTTCCCTTAGAAAACTAACACGTTTATTTCACTTTGCCGGGCTATAACTAATGAACGGTAAAAGGTACGTTAACGGGCGTGGCGGAAATCGATTCTAGGGACTTTTCTACGTATGTACACTAATTTTTAACTGTCGTGTTCAGCTGATACAAAATTACCATGCAATAAATCAAAAAATGGTACCTTGGATTTTTCAGTAGCCAGTTATAAACCAAAATATTTAAACACCCTATATTTAAATAAAAATGTATCAATTTCTACTAAATCAAACGTGCTGATTGCGAAAAAAATAGTAAAAAAATTCCCAGGATTCTAGTTTTAGAAATACAAAGTTTTATTTCCCCTAGAAAACTAACACGTTTATTTCACTTTGCCGGGCTATAACTAATGAACGGTAAAAGGTACGTTAACGGGCGTGGCGGCAATCGATTCTAGGGACTTTTCTACGTATGTGCACTAATTTTTAACTGTCGTGTTCAGCTGATACAAAATTACCATGCAATAAATCAAAAAATGGTACCTTGGATTTTTCAGTAGCCAGTTATAAACTAAAATATTTAAACACCCTATATTTAAATAAAAATGTATCAATTTCTACTAAATCAAACGTGCTGATTGCGAAAAAAATAGTAAAAAAATTCCCAGGATTCTAGTTTTAGAAATACAAAGTTTTATTTCCCCTAGAAAACTAACACGTTTATTTCACTTTGCCGGGCTATAACTAATGAACGGTAAAAGGTACGTTAACGGGCGTGGCGGCAATCGATTCTAGGGACTTTTCTACGTATGTGCACTAATTTTTAACTGTCGTGTTCAGCTGATACAAAATTACCATGCAATAAATCAAAAAATGGTACCTTGGATTTTTCAGTAGCCAGTTATAAACTAAAATATTTAAACACCCTATATTTAAATAAAAATGTATCAATTTCTACTAAATCAAACGTGCTGATTGCGAAAAAAATAGTAAAAAAATTCCCAGGATTCTAGTTTTAGAAATACAAAGTTTTATTTCCCCTAGAAAACTAACACGTTTATTTCACTTTGCCGGGCTATAACTAATGAACGGTAAAAGGTACGTTAACGGGCGTGGCGGCAATCGATTCTAGGGACTTTTCTACGAATGTACACTAATTTTTAACTGTCGTGTTCAGCTGATACAAGATTACCATGCAATAAATCAAAAAATGGTACCTTGGATTTTTCAGTAGCCAGTTATAAACCAAAATATTTAAACACCCTATATTTAAATAAAAATGTATCAATTTCTACTAAATCAAACGTGCTGATTGCGAAAAAAATAGTAAAAAAATTCCCAGGATTCTAGTTTTAGAAATACAAAGTTTTATTTCCCCTAGAAAACTAACACGTTTATTTCACTTTGCCGGGCTATAACTAATGAACGGTAAAAGGTAAGTTAACGGGCGTGGCGGCAATCGATTCTAGGGACTTTTCTACGTATGTACACTAATTTTTAACTGTCGTGTTCAGCTGATACAAGATTACCATGCAATAAATCAAAAAATGGTACCTTGGATTTTTCAGTAGCCAGTTATAAACCAAAATATTTAAACACCCTATATTTAAATAAAAATGTATCAATTTCTACTAAATCAAACGTGCTGATTGCGAAAAAAATAGTAAAAAAATTCCCAGGATTCTAGTTTTAGAAATACAAAGTTTTATTTCCCCTAGAAAACTAACACGTTTATTTCACTTTGCCGGGCTATAACTAATGAACGGTAAAAGGTACGTTAACGGGCGTGGCGGCAATCGATTCTAGGGACTTTTCTACGAATGTACACTAATTTTTAACTGTCGTGTTCAGCTGATACAAGATTACCATGCAATAAATCAAAAAATGGTACCTTGGATTTTTCAGTAGCCAGTTATAAACCAAAATATTTAAACACCCTATATTTAAATAAAAATGTATCAATTTCTACTAAATCAAACGTGCTGATTGCGAAAAAAATAGTAAAAAAATTCCCAGGATTCTAGTTTTAGAAATACAAAGTTTTATTTCCCCTAGAAAACTAACACGTTTATTTCACTTTGCCGGGCTATAACTAATGAACGGTAAAAGGTAAGTTAACGGGCGTGGCGGCAATCGATTCTAGGGACTTTTCTACGTATGTACACTAATTTTTAACTGTCGTGTTCAGCTGATACAAGATTACCATGCAATAAATCAAAAAATGGTACCTTGGATTTTTCAGTAGCCAGTTATAAACCAAAATATTTAAACACCCTATATTTAAATAAAAATGTATCAATTTCTACTAAATCAAACGTGCTGATTGCGAAAAAAATAGTAAAAAAATTCCCAGGATTCTAGTTTTAGAAATACAAAGTTTTATTTCCCCTAGAAAACTAACACGTTTATTTCACTTTGCCGGGCTATAACTAATGAACGGTAAAAGGTACGTTAACGGGCGTGGCGGCAATCGATTCTAGGGACTTTTCTACGTATGTACACTAATTTTTAACTGTCGTGTTCAGCTGATACAAAATTACCATGCAATAAATCAAAAAATGGTACCTTGGATTTTTCAGTAGCCAGTTATAAACCAAAATATTTAAACACCCTATATTTAAATAAAAATGTATCAATTTCTACTAAATCAAACGTGCTGATTGCGAAAAAAATAGTAAAAAAATTCCCAGGATTCTAGTTTTAGAAATACAAAGTTTTATTTCCCCTAGAAAACTAACACGTTTATTTCACTTTGCCGGGCTATAACTAATGAACGGTAAAAGGTACGTTAACGGGCGTGGCGGCAATCGATTCTAGGGACTTTTCTACGTATGTGCACTAATTTTTAACTGTCGTGTTCAGCTGATACAAAATTACCATGCAATAAATCAAAAAATGGTACCTTGGATTTTTCAGTAGCCAGTTATAAATCAAAATATTTAAACACCCTATATTTAAATAAAAATGTATCAATTTCTACTAAATCAAACGTGCTGATTGCGAAAAAAATAGTAAAAAAATTCCCAGGATTCTAGTTTTAGAAATACAAAGTTTTATTTCCCCTAGAAAACTAACACGTTTATTTCACTTTGCCGGGCTATAACTAATGAACGGTAAAAGGTAAGTTAACGGGCGTGGCGGCAATCGATTCTAGGGACTTTTCTACGTATGTACACTAATTTTTAACTGTCGTGTTCAGCTGATACAAGATTACCATGCAATAAATCAAAAAATGGTACCTTGGATTTTTCAGTAGCCAGTTATAAACCAAAATATTTAAACACCCTATATTTAAATAAAAATGTATCAATTTCTACTAAATCAAACGTGCTGATTGCGAAAAAAATAGTAAAAAAATTCCCAGGATTCTAGTTTTAGAAATACAAAGTTTTATTTCCCCTAGAAAACTAACACGTTTATTTCACTTTGACGGGCTATAACTAATGAACGGTAAAAGGTAAGTTAACGGGCGTGGCGGCAATCGATTCTAGGGACTTTTCTACGTATGTACACTAATTTTTAACTGTCGTGTTCAGCTGATACAAAATTACCATGCAATAAATCAAAAAATGGTACCTTGGAATGTTCAGTAGCCAGTTATAAACCAAAATATTTAAACACCCTATATTTAAATAAAAATGTATCAATTTCTACTAAATCAAACGTGCTGATTGCGAAAAAAATAGTAAAAAAATTCCCAGGATTCTAGTTTTAGAAATACAAAGTTTTATTTCCCCTAGAAAACTAACACGTTTATTTCACTTTGCCGGGCTATAACTAATGAACGGTAAAAGGTACGTTAACGGGCGTGGCGGCAATCGATTCTAGGGACTTTTCTACGTATGTACACTAATTTTTAACTGTCGTGTTCAGCTGATACAAAATTACCATGCAATAAATCAAAAAATGGTACCTTGGAATTTTCAGTAGCCAGTTATAAACCAAAATATTTAAACACCCTATATTTAAATAAAAATGTATCAATTTCTACTAAATCAAACGTGCTGATTGCGAAAAAAATAGTGAAAAAATTCCCAGGATTCTAGTTTTAGAAATACAAAGTTTTATTTCCCCTAGAAAACTAACACGTTTATTTCACTTTGCCGGGCTATAACTACTGAACGGTAAAAGGTACGTTAACGGGCGTGGCGGCAATCGAATCTAGGGACTTTTCTACGTATGTACACTAAATTTTAACTGTCGTGTTCAGCTGATACAAGATTACCATGCAATAAATCAAAAAATGGTACCTTGGATTTTTCAGTAGCCAGTTATAAACCAAAATATTTAAACACCCTATATTTAAATAAAAATGTATCAATTTCTACTAAATCAAACGTGCTGATTGCGAAAAAAATAGTAAAAAAATTCCCAGGATTCTAGTTTTAGAAATACAAAGTTTTATTTCCCCTAGAAAACTAACACGTTTATTTCACTTTGCCGGGCTATAACTAATGAACGGTAAAAGGTAAGTTAACGGGCGTGGCGGCAATCGATTCTAGGGACTTTTCTACGTATGTACACTAATTTTTAACTGTCGTGTTCAGCTGATACAAGATTACCATGCAATAAATCAAAAAATGGTACCTTGGATTTTTCAGTAGCCAGTTATAAACCAAAATATTTAAACACCCTATATTTAAATAAAAATGTATCAATTTCTACTAAATCAAACGTGCTGATTGCGAAAAAAATAGTAAAAAAATTCCCAGGATTCTAGTTTTAGAAATACAAAGTTTTATTTCCCCTAGAAAACTAACACGTTTATTTCACTTTGCCGGGCTATAACTAATGAACGGTAAAAGGTACGTTAACGGGCGTGGCGGCAATCGATTCTAGGGACTTTTCTACGTATGTACACTAATTTTTAACTGTCGTGTTCAGCTGATACAAAATTACCATGCAATAAATCAAAAAATGGTACCTTGGATTTTTCAGTAGCCAGTTATAAACCAAAATATTTAAACACCCTATATTTAAATAAAAATGTATCAATTTCTACTAAATCAAACGTGCTGATTGCGAAAAAAATAGTAAAAAAATTCCCAGGATTCTAGTTTTAGAAATACAAAGTTTTATTTCCCCTAGAAAACTAACACGTTTATTTCACTTTGCCGGGCTATAACTAATGAACGGTAAAAGGTACGTTAACGGGCGTGGCGGCAATCGATTCTAGGGACTTTTCTACGTATGTGCACTAATTTTTAACTGTCGTGTTCAGCTGATACAAAATTACCATGCAATAAATCAAAAAATGGTACCTTGGATTTTTCAGTAGCCAGTTATAAATCAAAATATTTAAACACCCTATATTTAAATAAAAATGTATCAATTTCTACTAAATCAAACGTGCTGATTGCGAAAAAAATAGTAAAAAAATTCCCAGGATTCTAGTTTTAGAAATACAAAGTTTTATTTCCCCTAGAAAACTAACACGTTTATTTCACTTTGCCGGGCTATAACTAATGAACGGTAAAAGGTAAGTTAACGGGCGTGGCGGCAATCGATTCTAGGGACTTTTCTACGTATGTACACTAATTTTTAACTGTCGTGTTCAGCTGATACAAGATTACCATGCAATAAATCAAAAAATGGTACCTTGGATTTTTCAGTAGCCAGTTATAAACCAAAATATTTAAACACCCTATATTTAAATAAAAATGTATCAATTTCTACTAAATCAAACGTGCTGATTGCGAAAAAAATAGTAAAAAAATTCCCAGGATTCTAGTTTTAGAAATACAAAGTTTTATTTCCCCTAGAAAACTAACACGTTTATTTCACTTTGACGGGCTATAACTAATGAACGGTAAAAGGTAAGTTAACGGGCGTGGCGGCAATCGATTCTAGGGACTTTTCTACGTATGTACACTAATTTTTAACTGTCGTGTTCAGCTGATACAAAATTACCATGCAATAAATCAAAAAATGGTACCTTGGAATGTTCAGTAGCCAGTTATAAACCAAAATATTTAAACACCCTATATTTAAATAAAAATGTATCAATTTCTACTAAATCAAACGTGCTGATTGCGAAAAAAATAGTAAAAAAATTCCCAGGATTCTAGTTTTAGAAATACAAAGTTTTATTTCCCCTAGAAAACTAACACGTTTATTTCACTTTGCCGGGCTATAACTAATGAACGGTAAAAGGTACGTTAACGGGCGTGGCGGCAATCGATTCTAGGGACTTTTCTACGTATGTACACTAATTTTTAACTGTCGTGTTCAGCTGATACAAAATTACCATGCAATAAATCAAAAAATGGTACCTTGGAATTTTCAGTAGCCAGTTATAAACCAAAATATTTAAACACCCTATATTTAAATAAAAATGTATCAATTTCTACTAAATCAAACGTGCTGATTGCGAAAAAAATAGTGAAAAAATTCCCAGGATTCTAGTTTTAGAAATACAAAGTTTTATTTCCCCTAGAAAACTAACACGTTTATTTCACTTTGCCGGGCTATAACTACTGAACGGTAAAAGGTACGTTAACGGGCGTGGCGGCAATCGAATCTAGGGACTTTTCTACGTATGTACACTAAATTTTAACTGTCGTGTTCAGCTGATACAAGATTACCATGCAATAAATCAAAAAATGGTACCTTGGATTTTTCAGTAGCCAGTTATAAACCAAAATATTTAAACACCCTATATTTAAATAAAAATGTATCAATTTCTACTAAATCAAACGTGCTGATTGCGAAAAAAATAGTAAAAAAATTCCCAGGATTCTAGTTTTAGAAATACAAAGTTTTATTTCCCCTAGAAAACTAACACGTTTATTTCACTTTGCCGGGCTATAACTAATGAACGGTAAAAGGTAAGTTAACGGGCGTGGCGGCAATCGATTCTAGGGACTTTTCTACGTATGTACACTAATTTTTAACTGTCGTGTTCAGCTGATACAAAATTACCATGCAATAAATCAAAAAATGGTACCTTGGATTTTTCAGTAGCCAGTTATAAACCAAAATATTTAAACACCCTATATTTAAATAAAAATGTATCAATTTCTACTAAATCAAACGTGCTGATTGCGAAAAAAATAGTAAAAAAATTCCCAGGATTCTAGTTTTAGAAATACAAAGTTTTATTTCCCCTAGAAAACTAACACGTTTATTTCACTTTGCCGGGCTATAACTAATGAACGGTAAAAGGTACGTTAACGGGCGTGGCGGCAATCGATTCTAGGGACTTTTCTACGTATGTACACTAATTTTTAACTGTCGTGTTCAGCTGATACAAAATTACCATGCAATAAATCAAAAAATGGTACCTTGGATTTTTCAGTAGCCAGTTATAAACCAAAATATTTAAACACCCTATATTTAAATAAAAATGTATCAATTTCTACTAAATCAAACGTGCTGATTGCAAAAAAAAATAGTAAAAAAATTCCCAGGATTCTAGTTTTAGAAATACAAAGTTTTATTTCCCCTAGAAAACTAACACGTTTATTTCACTTTGCCGGGCTATAACTAATGAACGGTAAAAGGTACGTTAACGGGCGTGGCGGAAATCGATTCTAGGGACTTTTCTACGTATGTACACTAATTTTTAACTGTCGTGTTCAGCTGATACAAAATTACCATGCAATAAATCAAAAAATGGTACCTTGGATTTTTCAGTAGCCAGTTATAAACCAAAATATTTAAACACCCTATATTTAAATAAAAATGTATCAATTTCTACTAAAACAAACGTGCTGATTGCGAAAAAAATAGTAAAAAAATTCCCAGGATTCTAGTTTTAGAAATACAAAGTTTTATTTCCCTTAGAAAACTAACACGTTTATTTCACTTTGCCGGGCTATAACTAATGAACGGTAAAAGGTACGTTAACGGGCGTGGCGGAAATCGATTCTAGGGACTTTTCTACGTATGTACACTAATTTTTAATTGTCGTGTTCAGCTGATACAAAATTACCATGCAATAAATCAAAAAATGGTACCTTGGATTTTTCAGTAGCCAGTTATAAACCAAAATATTTAAACACCCTATATTTAAATAAAAATGTATCAATTTCTACTAAAACAAACGTGCTGATTGCGAAAAAAATAGTAAAAAAATTCCCAGGATTCTAGTTTTAGAAATACAAAGTTTTATTTCCCTTAGAAAACTAACACGTTTATTTCACTTTGCCGGGCTATAACTAATGAACGGTAAAAGGTACGTTAACGGGCGTGGCGGAAATCGATTCTAGGGACTTTTCTACGTATGTACACTAATTTTTAACTGTCGTGTTCAGCTGATACAAAATTACCATGCAATAAATCAAAAAATGGTACCTTGGATTTTTCAGTAGCCAGTTATAAACCAAAATATTTAAACACCCTATATTTAAATAAAAATGTATCAATTTCTACTAAATCAAACGTGCTGATTGCAAAAAAAAATAGTAAAAAAATTCCCAGGATTCTAGTTTTAGAAATACAAAGTTTTATTTCCCCTAGAAAACTAACACGTTTATTTCACTTTGCCGGGCTATAACTAATGAACGGTAAAAGGTACGTTAACGGGCGTGGCGGAAATCGATTCTAGGGACTTTTCTACGTATGTACACTAATTTTTAACTGTCGTGTTCAGCTGATACAAAATTACCATGCAATAAATCAAAAAATGGTACCTTGGAATGTTCAGTAGCCAGTTATAAACCAAAATATTTAAACACCCTATATTTAAATAAAAATGTATCAATTTCTACTAAATCAAACGTGCTGATTGCGAAAAAAATAGTAAAAAAATTCCCAGGATTCTAGTTTTAGAAATACAAAGTTTTATTTCCCCTAGAAAACTAACACGTTTATTTCACTTTGCCGGGCTATAACTAATGAACGGTAAAAGGTAAGTTAACGGGCGTGGCGGAAATCGATTCTAGGGACTTTTCTACGTATGTACACTAATTTTTAACTGTCGTGTTCAGCTGATACAAAATTACCATGCAATAAATCAAAAAATGGTACCTTGGATTTTTCAGTAGCCAGTTATAAACCAAAATATTTAAACACCCTATATTTAAATAAAAATGTATCAATTTCTACTAAATCAAACGTGCTGATTGCGAAAAAAATAGTAAAAAAATTCCCAGGATTCTAGTTTTAGAAATACAAAGTTTTATTTCCCCTAGAAAACTAACACGTTTATTTCACTTTGCCGGGCTATAACTAATGAACGGTAAAAGGTACGTTAACGGGCGTGGCGGCAATCGATTCTAGGGACTTTTCTACGTATGTACACTAATTTTTAACTGTCGTGTTCAGCTGATACAAAATTACTATGCAATAAATCAAAAAATGGTACCTTGGATTTTTCAGTAGCCAGTTATAAACCAAAATATTTAAACACCCTATATTTAAATAAAAATGTATCAATTTCTACTAAATCAAACGTGCTGATTGCAAAAAAAAATAGTAAAAAAATTCCCAGGATTCTAGTTTTAGAAATACAAAGTTTTATTTCCCCTAGAAAACTAACACGTTTATTTCACTTTGCCGGGCTATAACTAATGAACGGTAAAAGGTACGTTAACGGGCGTGGCGGCAATCGATTCTAGGGACTTTTCTACGTATGTACACTAATTTTTAACTGTCGTGTTCAGCTGATACAAGATTACCATGCAATAAATCAAAAAATGGTACCTTGGATTTTTCAGTAGCCAGTTATAAACCAAAATATTTAAACACCCTATATTTAAATAAAAATGTATCAATTTCTACTAAATCAAACGTGCTGATTGCGAAAAAAATAGTAAAAAAATTCCCAGGATTCTAGTTTTAGAAATACAAAGTTTTATTTCCCCTAGAAAACTAACACGTTTATTTCACTTTGCCGGGCTATAACTAATGAACGGTAAAAGGTACGTTAACGGGCGTGGCGGCAATCGATTCTAGGGACTTTTCTACGTATGTACACTAATTTTTAACTGTCGTGTTCAGCTGATACAAAATTACCATGCAATAAATCAAAAAATGGTACCTTGGATTTTTCAGTAGCCAGTTATAAACCAAAATATTTAAACACCCTATATTTAAATAAAAATGTATCAATTTCTACTAAATCAAACGTGCTGATTGCGAAAAAAATAGTAAAAAAATTCCCAGGATTCTAGTTTTAGAAATACAAAGTTTTATTTCCCCTAGAAAACTAACACGTTTATTTCACTTTGCCGGGCTATAACTAATGAACGGTAAAAGGTACGTTAACGGGCGTGGCGGCAATCGATTCTAGGGACTTTTCTACGTATGTGCACTAATTTTTAACTGTCGTGTTCAGCTGATACAAAATTACCATGCAATAAATCAAAAAATGGTACCTTGGATTTTTCAGTAGCCAGTTATAAATCAAAATATTTAAACACCCTATATTTAAATAAAAATGTATCAATTTCTACTAAATCAAACGTGCTGATTGCGAAAAAAATAGTAAAAAAATTCCCAGGATTCTAGTTTTAGAAATACAAAGTTTTATTTCCCCTAGAAAACTAACACGTTTATTTCACTTTGCCGGGCTATAACTAATGAACGGTAAAAGGTAAGTTAACGGGCGTGGCGGCAATCGATTCTAGGGACTTTTCTACGTATGTACACTAATTTTTAACTGTCGTGTTCAGCTGATACAAGATTACCATGCAATAAATCAAAAAATGGTACCTTGGATTTTTCAGTAGCCAGTTATAAACCAAAATATTTAAACACCCTATATTTAAATAAAAATGTATCAATTTCTACTAAATCAAACGTGCTGATTGCGAAAAAAATAGTAAAAAAATTCCCAGGATTCTAGTTTTAGAAATACAAAGTTTTATTTCCCCTAGAAAACTAACACGTTTATTTCACTTTGACGGGCTATAACTAATGAACGGTAAAAGGTAAGTTAACGGGCGTGGCGGCAATCGATTCTAGGGACTTTTCTACGTATGTACACTAATTTTTAACTGTCGTGTTCAGCTGATACAAAATTACCATGCAATAAATCAAAAAATGGTACCTTGGAATGTTCAGTAGCCAGTTATAAACCAAAATATTTAAACACCCTATATTTAAATAAAAATGTATCAATTTCTACTAAATCAAACGTGCTGATTGCGAAAAAAATAGTAAAAAAATTCCCAGGATTCTAGTTTTAGAAATACAAAGTTTTATTTCCCCTAGAAAACTAACACGTTTATTTCACTTTGCCGGGCTATAACTAATGAACGGTAAAAGGTACGTTAACGGGCGTGGCGGCAATCGATTCTAGGGACTTTTCTACGTATGTACACTAATTTTTAACTGTCGTGTTCAGCTGATACAAAATTACCATGCAATAAATCAAAAAATGGTACCTTGGAATTTTCAGTAGCCAGTTATAAACCAAAATATTTAAACACCCTATATTTAAATAAAAATGTATCAATTTCTACTAAATCAAACGTGCTGATTGCGAAAAAAATAGTGAAAAAATTCCCAGGATTCTAGTTTTAGAAATACAAAGTTTTATTTCCCCTAGAAAACTAACACGTTTATTTCACTTTGCCGGGCTATAACTACTGAACGGTAAAAGGTACGTTAACGGGCGTGGCGGCAATCGAATCTAGGGACTTTTCTACGTATGTACACTAAATTTTAACTGTCGTGTTCAGCTGATACAAGATTACCATGCAATAAATCAAAAAATGGTACCTTGGATTTTTCAGTAGCCAGTTATAAACCAAAATATTTAAACACCCTATATTTAAATAAAAATGTATCAATTTCTACTAAATCAAACGTGCTGATTGCGAAAAAAATAGTAAAAAAATTCCCAGGATTCTAGTTTTAGAAATACAAAGTTTTATTTCCCCTAGAAAACTAACACGTTTATTTCACTTTGCCGGGCTATAACTAATGAACGGTAAAAGGTAAGTTAACGGGCGTGGCGGCAATCGATTCTAGGGACTTTTCTACGTATGTACACTAATTTTTAACTGTCGTGTTCAGCTGATACAAAATTACCATGCAATAAATCAAAAAATGGTACCTTGGATTTTTCAGTAGCCAGTTATAAACCAAAATATTTAAACACCCTATATTTAAATAAAAATGTATCAATTTCTACTAAATCAAACGTGCTGATTGCGAAAAAAATAGTAAAAAAATTCCCAGGATTCTAGTTTTAGAAATACAAAGTTTTATTTCCCCTAGAAAACTAACACGTTTATTTCACTTTGCCGGGCTATAACTAATGAACGGTAAAAGGTACGTTAACGGGCGTGGCGGCAATCGATTCTAGGGACTTTTCTACGTATGTACACTAATTTTTAACTGTCGTGTTCAGCTGATACAAAATTACCATGCAATAAATCAAAAAATGGTACCTTGGATTTTTCAGTAGCCAGTTATAAACCAAAATATTTAAACACCCTATATTTAAATAAAAATGTATCAATTTCTACTAAATCAAACGTGCTGATTGCAAAAAAAAATAGTAAAAAAATTCCCAGGATTCTAGTTTTAGAAATACAAAGTTTTATTTCCCCTAGAAAACTAACACGTTTATTTCACTTTGCCGGGCTATAACTAATGAACGGTAAAAGGTACGTTAACGGGCGTGGCGGAAATCGATTCTAGGGACTTTTCTACGTATGTACACTAATTTTTAACTGTCGTGTTCAGCTGATACAAAATTACCATGCAATAAATCAAAAAATGGTACCTTGGATTTTTCAGTAGCCAGTTATAAACCAAAATATTTAAACACCCTATATTTAAATAAAAATGTATCAATTTCTACTAAAACAAACGTGCTGATTGCGAAAAAAATAGTAAAAAAATTCCCAGGATTCTAGTTTTAGAAATACAAAGTTTTATTTCCCTTAGAAAACTAACACGTTTATTTCACTTTGCCGGGCTATAACTAATGAACGGTAAAAGGTACGTTAACGGGCGTGGCGGAAATCGATTCTAGGGACTTTTCTACGTATGTACACTAATTTTTAATTGTCGTGTTCAGCTGATACAAAATTACCATGCAATAAATCAAAAAATGGTACCTTGGATTTTTCAGTAGCCAGTTATAAACCAAAATATTTAAACACCCTATATTTAAATAAAAATGTATCAATTTCTACTAAAACAAACGTGCTGATTGCGAAAAAAATAGTAAAAAAATTCCCAGGATTCTAGTTTTAGAAATACAAAGTTTTATTTCCCTTAGAAAACTAACACGTTTATTTCACTTTGCCGGGCTATAACTAATGAACGGTAAAAGGTACGTTAACGGGCGTGGCGGAAATCGATTCTAGGGACTTTTCTACGTATGTACACTAATTTTTAACTGTCGTGTTCAGCTGATACAAAATTACCATGCAATAAATCAAAAAATGGTACCTTGGATTTTTCAGTAGCCAGTTATAAACCAAAATATTTAAACACCCTATATTTAAATAAAAATGTATCAATTTCTACTAAATCAAACGTGCTGATTGCAAAAAAAAATAGTAAAAAAATTCCCAGGATTCTAGTTTTAGAAATACAAAGTTTTATTTCCCCTAGAAAACTAACACGTTTATTTCACTTTGCCGGGCTATAACTAATGAACGGTAAAAGGTACGTTAACGGGCGTGGCGGAAATCGATTCTAGGGACTTTTCTACGTATGTACACTAATTTTTAACTGTCGTGTTCAGCTGATACAAAATTACCATGCAATAAATCAAAAAATGGTACCTTGGATTTTTCAGTAGCCAGTTATAAACCAAAATATTTAAACACCCTATATTTAAATAAAAATGTATCAATTTCTACTAAATCAAACGTGCTGATTGCGAAAAAAATAGTAAAAAAATTCCCAGGATTCTAGTTTTAGAAATACAAAGTTTTATTTCCCCTAGAAAACTAACACGTTTATTTCACTTTGCCGGGCTATAACTAATGAACGGTAAAAGGTACGTTAACGGGCGTGGCGGCAATCGATTCTAGGGACTTTTCTACGTATGTACACTAATTTTTAACTGTCGTGTTCAGCTGATACAAAATTACCATGCAATAAATCAAAAAATGGTACCTTGGAATTTTCAGTAGCCAGTTATAAACCAAAATATTTAAACACCCTATATTTAAATAAAAATGTATCAATTTCTACTAAATCAAACGTGCTGATTGCGAAAAAAATAGTGAAAAAATTCCCAGGATTCTAGTTTTAGAAATACAAAGTTTTATTTCCCCTAGAAAACTAACACGTTTATTTCACTTTGCCGGGCTATAACTACTGAACGGTAAAAGGTACGTTAACGGGCGTGGCGGCAATCGAATCTAGGGACTTTTCTACGTATGTACACTAAATTTTAACTGTCGTGTTCAGCTGATACAAGATTACCATGCAATAAATCAAAAAATGGTACCTTGGATTTTTCAGTAGCCAGTTATAAACCAAAATATTTAAACACCCTATATTTAAATAAAAATGTATCAATTTCTACTAAATCAAACGTGCTGATTGCGAAAAAAATAGTAAAAAAATTCCCAGGATTCTAGTTTTAGAAATACAAAGTTTTATTTCCCCTAGAAAACTAACACGTTTATTTCACTTTGCCGGGCTATAACTAATGAACGGTAAAAGGTAAGTTAACGGGCGTGGCGGCAATCGATTCTAGGGACTTTTCTACGTATGTACACTAATTTTTAACTGTCGTGTTCAGCTGATACAAAATTACCATGCAATAAATCAAAAAATGGTACCTTGGATTTTTCAGTAGCCAGTTATAAACCAAAATATTTAAACACCCTATATTTAAATAAAAATGTATCAATTTCTACTAAATCAAACGTGCTGATTGCGAAAAAAATAGTAAAAAAATTCCCAGGATTCTAGTTTTAGAAATACAAAGTTTTATTTCCCCTAGAAAACTAACACGTTTATTTCACTTTGCCGGGCTATAACTAATGAACGGTAAAAGGTACGTTAACGGGCGTGGCGGCAATCGATTCTAGGGACTTTTCTACGTATGTACACTAATTTTTAACTGTCGTGTTCAGCTGATACAAAATTACCATGCAATAAATCAAAAAATGGTACCTTGGAATTTTCAGTAGCCAGTTATAAACCAAAATATTTAAACACCCTATATTTAAATAAAAATGTATCAATTTCTACTAAATCAAACGTGCTGATTGCGAAAAAAATAGTGAAAAAATTCCCAGGATTCTAGTTTTAGAAATACAAAGTTTTATTTCCCCTAGAAAACTAACACGTTTATTTCACTTTGCCGGGCTATAACTACTGAACGGTAAAAGGTACGTTAACGGGCGTGGCGGCAATCGAATCTAGGGACTTTTCTACGTATGTACACTAAATTTTAACTGTCGTGTTCAGCTGATACAAGATTACCATGCAATAAATCAAAAAATGGTACCTTGGATTTTTCAGTAGCCAGTTATAAACCAAAATATTTAAACACCCTATATTTAAATAAAAATGTATCAATTTCTACTAAATCAAACGTGCTGATTGCGAAAAAAATAGTAAAAAAATTCCCAGGATTCTAGTTTTAGAAATACAAAGTTTTATTTCCCCTAGAAAACTAACACGTTTATTTCACTTTGCCGGGCTATAACTAATGAACGGTAAAAGGTAAGTTAACGGGCGTGGCGGCAATCGATTCTAGGGACTTTTCTACGTATGTACACTAATTTTTAACTGTCGTGTTCAGCTGATACAAAATTACCATGCAATAAATCAAAAAATGGTACCTTGGATTTTTCAGTAGCCAGTTATAAACCAAAATATTTAAACACCCTATATTTAAATAAAAATGTATCAATTTCTACTAAATCAAACGTGCTGATTGCGAAAAAAATAGTAAAAAAAATTCCCAGGATTCTAGTTTTAGAAATACAAAGTTTTATTTCCCCTAGAAAACTAACACGTTTATTTCACTTTGACGGGCTATAACTAATGAACGGTAAAAGGTAAGTTAACGGGCGTGGCGGCAATCGATTCTAGGGGACTTTTCTACGTATGTACACTAATTTTTAACTGTCGTGTTCAGCTGATACAAAATTACCATGCAATAAATCAAAAAATGGTACCTTGGAATGTTCAGTAGCCAGTTATAAACCAAAATATTTAAACACCCTATATTTAAATAAAAATGTATCAATTTCTACTAAATCAAACGTGCTGATTGCGAAAAAAATAGTAAAAAAATTCCCAGGATTCTAGTTTTAGAAATACAAAGTTTTATTTCCCCTAGAAAACTAACACGTTTATTTCACTTTGCCGGGCTATAACTAATGAACGGTAAAAGGTAAGTTAACGGGCGTGGCGGAAATCGATTCTAGGGACTTTTCTACGTATGTACACTAATTTTTAACTGTCGTGTTCAGCTGATACAAAATTACCATGCAATAAATCAAAAAATGGTACCTTGGATTTTTCAGTAGCCAGTTATAAACCAAAATATTTAAACACCCTATATTTAAATAAAAATGTATCAATTTCTACTAAATCAAACGTGCTGATTGCGAAAAAAATAGTAAAAAAATTCCCAGGATTCTAGTTTTAGAAATACAAAGTTTTATTTCCCCTAGAAAACTAACACGTTTATTTCACTTTGCCGGGCTATAACTAATGAACGGTAAAAGGTACGTTTAACGGGCGTGGCGGCAATCGATTCTAGGGACTTTTCTACGTATGTACACTAATTTTTAACTGTCGTGTTCAGCTGATACAAAATTACTATGCAATAAATCAAAAAATGGTACCTTGGATTTTTCAGTAGCCAGTTATAAACCAAAATATTTAAACACCCTATATTTAAATAAAAATGTATCAATTTCTACTAAATCAAACGTGCTGATTGCAAAAAAAAATAGTAAAAAAATTCCCAGGATTCTAGTTTTAGAAATACAAAGTTTTATTTCCCCTAGAAAACTAACACGTTTATTTCACTTTGCCGGGCTATAACTAATGAACGGTAAAAGGTACGTTAACGGGCGTGGCGGAAATCGATTCTAGGGACTTTTCTACGTATGTACACTAATTTTTAACTGTCGTGTTCAGCTGATACAAAATTACCATGCAATAAATCAAAAAATGGTACCTTGGATTTTTCAGTAGCCAGTTATAAACCAAAATATTTAAACACCCTATATTTAAATAAAAATGTATCAATTTCTACTAAAACAAACGTGCTGATTGCGAAAAAAATAGTAAAAAAATTCCCAGGATTCTAGTTTTAGAAATACAAAGTTTTATTTCCCTTAGAAAACTAACACGTTTATTTCACTTTGCCGGGCTATAACTAATGAAAGGTAAAAGGTACGTTAACGGGCGTGGCGGAAATCGATTCTAGGGACTTTTCTACGTATGTACACTAATTTTTAACTGTCGTGTTCAGCTGATACAAAATTACCATGCAATAAATCAAAAAATGGTACTTTGGATTTTTCAGTAGCCAGTTATAAACCAAAATATTTAAACACCCTATATTTAAATAAAAATGTATCAATTTCTACTAAAACAAACGTGCTGATTGCGAAAAAAATAGTAAAAAAATTCCCAGGATTCTAGTTTTAGAAATACAAAGTTTTATTTCCCTTAGAAAACTAACACGTTTATTTCACTTTGCCGGGCTATAACTAATGAACGGTAAAAGGTACGTTAACGGGCGTGGCGGAAATCGATTCTAGGGACTTTTCTACGTATGTACACTAATTTTTAACTGTCGTGTTCAGCTGATACAAAATTACCATGCAATAAATCAAAAAATGGTACCTTGGATTTTTCAGTAGCCAGTTATAAACCAAAATATTTAAACACCCTATATTTAAATAAAAATGTATCAATTTCTACTAAATCAAACGTGCTGATTACGAAAAAAATAGTAAAAAAATTCCCAGGATTCTAGTTTTAGAAATACAAAGTTTTATTTCCCCTAGAAAACTAACACGTTTATTTCACTTTGCCGGGCTATAACTAATGAACGGTAAAAGGTACGTTAACGGGCGTGGCGGCAATCGATTCTAGGGACTTTTCTACGTATGTACACTAATTTTTAACTGTCGTGTTCAGCTGATACAAAATTACCATGCAATAAATCAAAAAATGGTACCTTGGATTTTTCAGTAGCCAGTTATAAACCAAAATATTTAAACACCCTATATTTAAATAAAAATGTATCAATTTCTACTAAATGAAACGTGCTGATTGCGAAAAAAAATAGTAAAAAAAATCCCAGGATTCTAGTTTTAGAAATACAAAGTTTTATTTCCCCTAGAAAACTAACACGTTTATTTCACTTTGCCGGGCTATAACTAATGAACGGTAAAAGGTACGTTAACGGGCATGGCGGCAATCGATTCTAGGGACTTTTCTACGTATGTACACTAATTTTTAACTGTCGTGTTCAGCTGATACAAAATTACCATGCAATAAATCAAAAAATGGTACCTTGGATTTTTCAGTAGCCAGTTATAAACCAAAATATTTAAACACCCTATATTTAAATAAAAATGTATCAATTTCTACTAAATCAAACGTGCTGATTGCGAAAAAAATAGTAAAAAAATTCCCAGGATTCTAGTTTTAGAAATACAAAGTTTTATTTCCCTTAGAAAACTAACACGTTTATTTCACTTTGCCGGGCTATAACTAATGAACGGTAAAAGGTACGTTAACGGGCGTGGCGGAAATCGATTCTAGGGACTTTTCTACGTATGTACACTAATTTTTAACTGTCGTGTTCAGCTGATACAAAATTACCATGCAATAAATCAAAAAATGGTACCTTGGATTTTTCAGTAGCCAGTTATAAACCAAAATATTTAAACACCCTATATTTAAATAAAAATGTATCAATTTCTACTAAATCAAACGTGCTGATTGCGAAAAAAATAGTAAAAAAATTCCCAGGATTCTAGTTTTAGAAATACAAAGTTTTATTTCCCCTAGAAAACTAACACGTTTATTTCACTTTGCCGGGCTATAACTAATGAACGGTAAAAGGTACGTTAACGGGCGTGGCGGAAATCGATTCTAGGGACTTTTCTACGTATGTACACTAATTTTTAACTGTCGTGTTCAGCTGATACAAAATTACCATGCAATAAATCAAAAAATGGTACCTTGGATTTTTCAGTAGCCAGTTATAAACCAAAATATTTAAACACCCTATATTTAAATAAAAATGTATCAATTTCTACTAAATCAAACGTGCTGATTGCGAAAAAAATAGTAAAAAAATTCCCAGGATTCTAGTTTTAGAAATACAAAGTTTTATTTCCCCTAGAAAACTAACACGTTTATTTCACTTTGCCGGGCTATAACTAATGAACGGTAAAAGGTACGTTAACGGGCGTGGCGGAAATCGATTCTAGGGACTTTTCTACGAATGTACACTAATTTTTAACTGTCGTGTTCAGCTGATACAAGATTACCATGCAATAAATCAAAAAATGGTACCTTGGATTTTTCAGTAGCCAGTTATAAACCAAAATATTTAAACACCCTATATTTAAATAAAAATGTATCAATTTCTACTAAATCAAACGTGCTGATTGCGAAAAAAATAGTAAAAAAATTCCCAGGATTCTAGTTTTAGAAATACAAAGTTTTATTTCCCCTAGAAAACTAACACGTTTATTTCACTTTGCCGGGCTATAACTAATGAACGGTAAAAGGTACGTTAACGGGCGTGGCGGAAATCGATTCTAGGGACTTTTCTACGTATGTACACTAATTTTTAACTGTCGTGTTCAGCTGATACAAAATTACCATGCAATAAATCAAAAAATGGTACCTTGGATTTTTCAGTAGCCAGTTATAAACCAAAATATTTAAACATCCTATATTTAAATAAAAATGTATCAATTTCTACTAAATCAAACGTGCTGATTGCGAAAAAAATAGTAAAAAAATTCCCAGGATTCTAGTTTTAGAAATACAAAGTTTTATTTCCCCTAGAAAACTAACACGTTTATTTCACTTTGCCGGGCTATAACTAATGAACGGTAAAAGGTACGTTAACGGGCGTGGCGGAAATCGATTCTAGGGATTTTTCTACGTATGTACACTAATTTTTAACTGTCGTGTTCAGCTGATACAAAATTACCATGCAATAAATCAAAAAATGGTACCTTGGATTTTTCAGTAGCCAGTTATAAACCAAAATATTTAAACACCCTATATTTAAATAAAAATGTATCAATTTCTACTAAATCAAACGTGCTGATTGCGAAAAAAATAGTAAAAAAATTCCCAGGATTCTAGTTTTAGAAATACAAAGTTTTATTTCCCCTAGAAAACTAACACGTTTATTTCACTTTGCCGGGCTATAACTAATGAACGGTAAAAGGTACGTTAACGGGCGTGGCGGCAATCGATTCTAGGGACTTTTCTACGTATGTGCACTAATTTTTAACTGTCGTGTTCAGCTGATACAAGATTACCATGCAATAAATCAAAAAATGGTACCTTGGATTTTTCAGTAGTCAGTTATAAACCAAAATATTTAAACACCCTATATTTAAATAAAAATGTATCAATTTCTACTAAATCAAACGTGCTGATTGCGAAAAAAATAGTAAAAAAATTCCCAGGATTCTAGTTTTAGAAATACAAAGTTTTATTTCCCCTAGAAAACTAACACGTTTATTTCACTTTGACGGGCTATAACTAATGAACGGTAAAAGGTAAGTTAACGGGCGTGGCGGCAATCGATTCTAGGGACTTTTCTACGTATGTACACTAATTTTTAACTGTCGTGTTCAGCTGATACAAAATTACCATGCAATAAATCAAAAAATGGTACCTTGGAATGTTCAGTAGCCAGTTATAAACCAAAATATTTAAACACCCTATATTTAAATAAAAATGTATCAATTTCTACTAAATCAAACGTGCTGATTGCGAAAAAAATAGTAAAAAAAATTCCCAGGATTCTAGTTTTAGAAATACAAAGTTTTATTTCCCCTAGAAAACTAACACGTTTATTTCACTTTGCCGGGCTATAACTAATGAACGGTAAAAGGTACGTTAACGGGCGTGGCGGCAATCGATTCTAGGGACTTTTCTACGTATGTTCACTAATTTTTAACTGTCGTGTTCAGCTGATACAAAATTACCATGCAATAAATCAAAAAATGGTACCTTGGAATTTTCAGTAGCCAGTTATAAACCAAAATATTTAAACACCCTATATTTAAATAAAAATGTATCAATTTCTACTAAATCAAACGTGCTGATTGCGAAAAAAAATAGTGAAAAAATTCCCAGGATTCTAGTTTTAGAAATACAAAGTTTTATTTCCCCTAGAAAACTAACACGTTTATTTCACTTTGCCGGGCTATAACTACTGAACGGTAAAAGGTACGTTAACGGGCGTGGCGGCAATCGAATCTAGGGACTTTTCTACGTATGTACACTAAATTTTAACTGTCGTGTTCAGCTGATACAAGATTACCATGCAATAAATCAAAAAATGGTACCTTGGATTTTTCAGTAGCCAGTTATAAACCAAAATATTTAAACACCCTATATTTAAATAAAAATGTATCAATTTCTACTAAATCAAACGTGCTGATTGCGAAAAAAATAGTAAAAAAATTCCCAGGATTCTAGTTTTAGAAATACAAAGTTTTATTTCCCCTAGAAAACTAACACGTTTATTTCACTTTGCCGGGCTATAACTAATGAACGGTAAAAGGTAAGTTAACGGGCGTGGCGGCAATCGATTCTAGGGACTTTTCTACGTATGTACACTAATTTTTAACTGTCGTGTTCAGCTGATACAAAATTACCATGCAATAAATCAAAAAATGGTACCTTGGATTTTTCAGTAGCCAGTTATAAACCAAAATATTTAAACACCCTATATTTAAATAAAAATGTATCAATTTCTACTAAATCAAACGTGCTGATTGCGAAAAAAATAGTAAAAAAATTCCCAGGATTCTAGTTTTAGAAATACAAAGTTTTATTTCCCCTAGAAAACTAACACGTTTATTTCACTTTGCCGGGGCTATAACTAATGAATCGGTAAAAGGTACGTTAACTAGCGTGGCGGCAATCGATTCTAGGGACTTTTCTACGTATGTACACTAATTTTTAACTGTCGTGTTCAGCTGATACAAAATTACCATGCAATAAATCAAAAAATGGTACCTTGGATTTTTCAGTAGCCAGTTATAAACCAAAATATTTAAACACCCTATATTTAAATAAAAATGTATCAATTTCTACTAAATCAAACGTGCTGATTGCAAAAAAAATAGTAAAAAAATTCCCAGGATTCTAGTTTTAGAAATACAAAGTTTTATTTCCCCTAGAAAACTAACACGTTTATTTCACTTTGCCGGGCTATAACTAATGAACGGTAAAAGGTACGTTAACGGGCGTGGCGGAAATCGATTCTAGGGACTTTTCTACGTATGTACACTAATTTTTAACTGTCGTGTTAAGCTGATACAAAATTACCATGCAATAAATCAAAAAATGGTACCTTGGATTTTTCAGTAGCCAGTTATAAACCAAAATATTTAAACACCCTATATTTAAATAAAAATGTATCAATTTCTACTAAAACAAACGTGCTGATTGCGAAAAAAATAGTAAAAAAATTCCCAGGATTCTAGTTTTAGAAATACAAAGTTTTATTTCCCTTAGAAAACTAACACGTTTATTTCACTTTGCCGGGCTATAACTAATGAACGGTAAAAGGTACGTTAACGGGCGTGGCGGAAATCGATTCTAGGGACTTTTCTACGTATGTACACTAATTTTTAACTGTCGTGTTCAGCTGATACAAAATTACCATGCAATAAATCAAAAAATGGTACCTTGGATTTTTCAGTAGCCAGTTATAAACCAAAATATTTAAACACCCTATATTTAAATAAAAATGTATCAATTTCTACTAAATCAAACGTGCTGATTACGAAAAAAATAGTAAAAAAATTCCCAGGATTCTAGTTTTAGAAATACAAAGTTTTATTTCCCCTAGAAAACTAACACGTTTATTTCACTTTGCCGGGCTATAACTAATGAACGGTAAAAGGTACGTTAACGGGCGTGGCGGCAATCGATTCTAGGGACTTTTCTACGTATGTACACTAATTTTTAACTGTCGTGTTCAGCTGATACAAGATTACCATGCAATAAATCAAAAAATGGTACCTTGGATTTTTCAGTAGCCAGTTATAAACCAAAATATTTAAACACCCTATATTTAAATGAAAATGTATCAATTTCTACTAAATCAAACGTGCTGATTGCGAAAAAAATAGTAAAAAAATTCCCAGGATTCTAGTTTTAGAAATACAAAGTTTTATTTCCCCTAGAAAACTAACACGTTTATTTCACTTTGCCGGGCTATAACTAATGAACGGTAAAAGGTACGTTAACGGGCATGGCGGCAATCGATTCTAGGGACTTTTCTACGTATGTACACTAATTTTTAACTGTCGTGTTCAGCTGATACAAGATTACCATGCAATAAATCAAAAAATGGTACCTTGGATTTTTCAGTAGCCAGTTATAAACCAAAATATTTAAACACCCTATATTTCAATGAAAATGTATCAATTTCTACTAAATCAAACGTGCTGATTGCGAAAAAAATAGTAAAAAAAATTCCCAGGATTCTAGTTTTAGAAATACAAAGTTTTATTTCCCCTAGAAAACTAACACGTTTATTTCACTTTGCCGGGCTATAACTAATGAACGGTAAAAGGTACGTTAACGGGCGTGGCGGAAATCGATTCTAGGGACTTTTCTACGTATGTACACTAATTTTTAACTGTCGTGTTCAGCTGATACAAAATTACCATGCAATAAATCAAAAAATGGTACCTTGGATTTTTCAGTAGCCAGTTATAAACCAAAATATTTAAACACCCTATATTTAAATAAAAATGTATCAATTTCTACTAAATCAAACGTGCTGATTGCGAAAAAAATAGTAAAAAAATTCCCAGGATTCTAGTTTTAGAAATACAAAGTTTTATTTCCCCTAGAAAACTAACACGTTTATTTCACTTTGCCGGGCTATAACTAATGAACGGTAAAAGGTAAGTTAACGGGCGTGGCGGCAATCGATTCTAGGGACTTTTCTACGTATGTACACTAATTTTTAACTGTCGTGTTCAGCTGATACAAAATTACCATGCAATAAATCAAAAAATGGTACCTTGGATTTTTCAGTAGCCAGTTATAAACCAAAATATTTAAACACCCTATATTTAAATAAAAATGTATCAATTTCTACTAAATCAAACGTGCTGATTACGAAAAAAATAGTAAAAAAATTCCCAGGATTCTAGTTTTAGAAATACAAAGTTTTATTTCCCCTAGAAAACTAACACGTTTATTTCACTTTGCCGGGCTATAACTAATGAACGGTAAAAGGTACGTTAACTAGCGTGGCGGCAATCGATTCTAGGGACTTTTCTACGTATGTACACTAATTTTTAACTGTCGTGTTCAGCTGATACAAAATTACCATGCAATAAATCAAAAAATGGTACCTTGGATTTTTCAGTAGCCAGTTATAAACCAAAATATTTAAACACCCTATATTTAAATAAAAATGTATCAATTTCTACTAAATCAAACGTGCTGATTGCAAAAAAAATAGTAAAAAAATTCCCAGGATTCTAGTTTTAGAAATACAAAGTTTTATTTCCCCTAGAAAACTAACACGTTTATTTCACTTTGCCGGGCTATAACTAATGAACGGTAAAAGGTACGTTAACGGGCGTGGCGGAAATCGATTCTAGGGACTTTTCTACGTATGTACACTAATTTTTAACTGTCGTGTTCAGCTGATACAAAATTACCATGCAATAAATCAAAAAATGGTACCTTGGATTTTTCAGTAGCCAGTTATAAACCAAAATATTTAAACACCCCTATATTTAAATAAAAATGTATCAATTTCTACTAAAACAAACGTGCTGATTGCGAAAAAAATAGTAAAAAAATTCCCAGGATTCTAGTTTTAGAAATACAAAGTTTTATTTCCCTTAGAAAACTAACACGTTTATTTCACTTTGCCGGGCTATAACTAATGAACGGTAAAAGGTACGTTAACGGGCGTGGCGGAAATCGATTCTAGGGACTTTTCTACGTATGTACACTAATTTTTAACTGTCGTGTTCAGCTGATACAAAATTACCATGCAATAAATCAAAAAATGGTACCTTGGATTTTTCAGTAGCCAGTTATAAACCAAAATATTTAAACACCCTATATTTAAATAAAAATGTATCAATTTCTACTAAATCAAACGTGCTGATTACGAAAAAAATAGTAAAAAAATTCCCAGGATTCTAGTTTTAGAAATACAAAGTTTTATTTCCCCTAGAAAACTAACACGTTTATTTCACTTTGCCGGGCTATAACTAATGAACGGTAAAAGGTATGTTAACGGGCGTGGCGGCAATCGATTCTAGGGACTTTTCTACGTATGTACACTAATTTTTAACTGTCGTGTTCAGCTGATACAAAATTACCATGCAATAAATCAAAAAAATGGTACCTTGGATTTTTCAGTAGCCAGTTATAAACCAAAATATTTAAACACCCTATATTTAAATAAAAATGTATCAATTTCTACTAAATGAAACGTGCTGATTGCGAAAAAAATAGTAAAAAAAAATCCCAGGATTCTAGTTTTAGAAATACAAAGTTTTATTTCCCCTAGAAAACTAACACGTTTATTTCACTTTGCCGGGCTATAACTAATGAACGGTAAAAGGTACGTTAACGGGCATGGCGGCAATCGATTCTAGGGACTTTTCTACGTATGTACACTAATTTTTAACTGTCGTGTTCAGCTGATACAAGATTACCATGCAATAAATCAAAAAATGGTACCTTGGATTTTTCAGTAGCCAGTTATAAACCAAAATATTTAAACACCCTATATTTAAATGAAAATGTATCAATTTCTACTAAATCAAACGTGCTGATTGCGAAAAAAATAGTAAAAAAATTCCCAGGATTCTAGTTTTAGAAATACAAAGTTTTATTTCCCCTAGAAAACTAACACGTTTATTTCACTTTGCCGGGCTATAACTAATGAACGGTAAAAGGTACGTTAACGGGCGTGGCGGAAATCGATTCTAGGGACTTTTCTACGTATGTACACTAATTTTTAACTGTCGTGTTCAGCTGATACAAAATTACCATGCAATAAATCAAAAAATGGTACCTTGGATTTTTCAGTAGCCAGTTATAAACCAAAATATTTAAACACCCTATATTTAAATAAAAATGTATCAATTTCTACTAAATCAAACGTGCTGATTGCGAAAAAAATAGTAAAAAAATTCCCAGGATTCTAGTTTTAGAAATACAAAGTTTTATTTCCCTTAGAAAACTAACACGTTTATTTCACTTTGCCGGGCTATAACTAATGAACGGTAAAAGGTACGTTAACGGGCGTGGCGGAAATCGATTCTAGGGACTTTTCTACGTATGTACACTAATTTTTAACTGTCGTGTTCAGCTGATACAAAATTACCATGCAATAAATCAAAAAATGGTACCTTGGATTTTTCAGTAGCCAGTTATAAACCAAAATATTTAAACACCCTATATTTAAATAAAAATGTATCAATTTCTACTAAATCAAACGTGCTGATTGCAAAAAAAATAGTAAAAAAATTCCCAGGATTCTAGTTTTAGAAATACAAAGTTTTATTTCCCCTAGAAAACTAACACGTTTATTTCACTTTGCCGGGCTATAACTAATGAACGGTAAAAGGTACGTTAACGGGCGTGGCGGAAATCGATTCTAGGGACTTTTCTACGTATGTACACTAATTTTTAACTGTCGTGTTCAGCTGATACAAAATTACCATGCAATAAATCAAAAAATGGTACCTTGGATTTTTCAGTAGCCAGTTATAAACCAAAATATTTAAACACCCTATATTTAAATAAAAATGTATCAATTTCTACTAAATCAAACGTGCTGATTGCGAAAAAAATAGTAAAAAAATTCCCAGGATTCTAGTTTTAGAAATACAAAGTTTTATTTCCCCTAGAAAACTAACACGTTTATTTCACTTTGCCGGGCTATAACTAATGAACGGTAAAAGGTACGTTAACGGGCGTGGCGGCAATCGATTCTAGGGACTTTTCTACGTATGTGCACTAATTTTTAACTGTCGTGTTCAGCTGATACAAAATTACCATGCAATAAATCAAAAAATGGTACCTTTGATTTTTCAGTAGCCAGTTATAAACTAAAATATTTAAACACCCTATATTTAAATAAAAATGTATCAATTTCTACTAAATCAAACGTGCTGATTGCGAAAAAAATAGTAAAAAAATTCCCAGGATTCTAGTTTTAGAAATACAAAGTTTTATTTCCCCTAGAAAACTAACACGTTTATTTCACTTTGCCGGGCTATAACTAATGAACGGTAAAAGGTACGTTAACGGGCGTGGCGGCAATCGATTCTAGGGACTTTTCTACGTATGTGCACTAATTTTTAACTGTCGTGTTCAGCTGATACAAAATTACCATGCAATAAATCAAAAAATGGTACCTTGGATTTTTCAGTAGCCAGTTATAAATCAAAATATTTAAACACCCTATATTTAAATAAAAATGTATCAATTTCTACTAAATCAAACGTGCTGATTGCGAAAAAAATAGTAAAAAAATTCCCAGGATTCTAGTTTTAGAAATACAAAGTTTTATTTCCCCTTGAAAACTAACACGTTTATTTCTGCCGGGCTATAACTAATGAACGGTAAAAGGTAAGTTAACGGGCGTGGCGGCAATCGATTCTAGGGACTTTTCTACGTATGTACACTAATTTTTAACTGTCGTGTTCAGCTGATACAAAATTACCATGCAATAAATCAAAAAATGGTACCTTGGATTTTTCAGTAGCCAGTTATAAACCAAAATATTTAAACACCCTATATTTAAATAAAAATGTATCAATTTCTACTAAATCAAACGTGCTGATTGCGAAAAAAATAGTAAAAAAATTCCCAGGATTCTAGTTTTAGAAATACAAAGTTTTATTTCCCCTAGAAAACTAACACGTTTATTTCACTTTGACGGGCTATAACTAATGAACGGTAAAAGGTAAGTTAACGGGCGTGGCGGCAATCGATTCTAGGGACTTTTCTACGTATGTACACTAATTTTTAACTGTCGTGTTCAGCTGATACAAAATTACCATGCAATAAATCAAAAAATGGTACCTTGGAATGTTCAGTAGCCAGTTATAAACCAAAATATTTAAACACCCTATATTTAAATAAAAATGTATCAATTTCTACTAAATCAAACGTACTGATTGCGAAAAAAATAGTAAAAAAAATTCCCAGGATTCTAGTTTTAGAAATACAAAGTTTTATTTCCCCTAGAAAACTAACACGTTTATTTCACTTTGCCGGGCTATAACTAATGAACGGTAAAAGGTACGTTAACGGGCGTGGCGGCAATCGATTCTAGGGACTTTTCTACGTATGTACACTAATTTTTAACTGTCGTGTTCAGCTGATACAAAATTACCATGCAATAAATCAAAAAAATGGTACCTTGGATTTTTCAGTAGCCAGTTATAAACCAAAATATTTAAACACCCTATATTTAAATAAAAATGTATCAATTTCTACTAAATGAAACGTGCTGATTACGAAAAAAATAGTAAAAAAATTCCCAGGATTCTAGTTTTAGAAATACAAAGTTTTATTTCCCCTAGAAAACTAACACGTTTATTTCACTTTGCCGGGCTATAACTAATGAACGGTAAAAGGTACGTTAACGGGCGTGGCGGCAATCGATTCTCGGGACTTTTCTACGTATGTACACTAATTTTTAACTGTCGTGTTCAGCTGATACAAAATTACCATGCAATAAATCAAAAAATGGTACCTTGGAATTTTCAGTAGCCAGTTATAAACCAAAATATTTAAACACCCTATATTTAAATAAAAATGTATCAATTTCTACTAAATCAAACGTGCTGATTGCGAAAAAAATAGTAAAAAAATTCCCAGGATTCTAGTTTTAGAAATACAAAGTTTTATTTCCCCTAGAAAACTAACACGTTTATTTCACTTTGCCGGGCTATAACTAATGAACGGTAAAAGGTACGTTAACGGGCGTGGCGGCAATCGATTCTAGGGACTTTTCTACGTATGTGCACTAATTTTTAACTGTCGTGTTCAGCTGATACAAAATTACCATGCAATAAATCAAAAAATGGTACCTTGGATTTTTCAGTAGCCAGTTATAAACCAAAAATATTTAAACACCCTATATTTAAATAAAAATGTATCAATTTCTACTAAATCAAACGTGCTGATTGCGAAAAAAATAGTAAAAAAATTGACAGGATTCTAGTTTTAGAAATACAAAGTTTTATTTCCCCTAGAAAACTAACACGTTTATTTCACTTTGCCGGGCTATAACTAATGAACGGTAAAAGGTAAGTTAACGGGCGTGGCGGCAATCGATTCTAGGGACTTTTCTACGTATGTACACTAATTTTTAACTGTCGTGTTCAGCTGATACAAAATTACCATGCAATAAATCAAAAAATGGTACCTTGGAATGTTCAGTAGCCAGTTATAAACCAAAATATTTAAACACCCTATATTTAAATAAAAATGTATCAATTTCTACTAAATCAAACGTGCTGATTGCGAAAAAAATAGTAAAAAAATTCCCAGGATTCTAGTTTTAGAAATACAAAGTTTTATTTCCCCTAGAAAACTAACACGTTTATTTCACTTTGCCGGGCTATAACTAATGAACGGTAAAAGGTACGTTAACGGGCGTGGCGGCAATCGATTCTAGGGACTTTTCTACGTATGTGCACTAATTTTTAACTGTCGTGTTCAGCTGATACAAAATTACCATGCAATAAATCAAAAAATGGTACCTTGGATTTTTCAGTAGCCAGTTATAAACCAAAATATTTAAACACCCTATATTTAAATAAAAATGTATCAATTTCTACTAAGTCAAACGTGCTGATTGCGAAAAAAATAGTAAAAAAATTCCCAGGATTCTAGGTTTAGAAATACAAAGTTTTATTTCCCCTAGAAAACTAACACGTTTATTTCACTTTGCCGGGCTATAACTAATGAACGGTAAAAGGTACGTTAACGGGCGTGGCGGCAATCGATTCTAGGGACTTTTCTACGTATGTACACTAATTTTTAACTGTCGTGTTCAGCTGATACAAAATTACCATGCAATAAATCAAAAAATGGTACCTTGGATTTTTCAGTAGCCAGTTATAAACCAAAATATTTAAACACCCTATATTTAAATAAAAATGTATCAATTTCTGCTAAATCAAACGGGCTGATTGCGAAAAAAATAGTAAAAAAATTCCCAGGATTCTAGTTTTAGAAATACAAAGTTTTATTTCCCCTAGAAAACTAACACGTTTATTTCACTTTGCCGGGCTATAACTAATGAACGGTAAAAGGTACGTTAACGGGCGTGGCGGCAATCGATTCTAGGGACTTTTCTACGTATGTGCACTAATTTTTAACTGTCGTGTTCAGCTGATACAAAATTACCATGCAATAAATCAAAAAATGGTACCTTGGATTTTTCAGTAGCCAGTTATAAACCAAAATATTTAAACACCCTATATTTAAATAAAAATGTATCAATTTCTACTAAATCAAACGTGCTGATTGCGAAAAAAATAGTAAAAAAATTCCCAGGATTCTAGTTTTAGAAATACAAAGTTTTATTTCCCCTAGAAAACTAACACGTTTATTTCACTTTGCCGGGCTATAACTAATGAACGGTAAAAGGTAAGTTAACGGGCGTGGCGGCAATCGATTCTAGGGACTTTTCTACGTATGTACACTAATTTTTAACTGTCGTGTTCAGCTGATACAAAATTACCATGCAATAAATCAAAAAATGGTACCTTGGATTTTTCAGTAGCCAGTTATAAACCAAAATATTTAAACACCCTATATTTAAATAAAAATGTATCAATTTCTACTAAATCAAACGTGCTGATTACGAAAAAAATAGTAAAAAAATTCCCAGGATTCTAGTTTTAGAAATACAAAGTTTTATTTCCCCTAGAAAACTAACACGTTTATTTCACTTTGCCGGGCTATAACTAATGAACGGTAAAAGGTACGTTAACGGGCGTGGCGGCAATCGATTCTAGGGACTTTTCTACGTATGTACACTAATTTTTAACTGTCGTGTTCAGCTGATACAAAATTACCATGCAATAAATCAAAAAATGGTACCTTGGATTTTTCAGTAGCCAGTTATAAACCAAAATATTTAAACACCCTATATTTAAATGAAAATGTATCAATTTCTACTAAATCAAACGTGCTGATTGCGAAAAAAATAGTAAAAAAATTCCCAGGATTCTAGTTTTAGAAATACAAAGTTTTATTTCCCCTAGAAAACTAACACGTTTATTTCACTTTGCCGGGCTATAACTAATGAACGGTAAAAGGTACGTTAACGGGCGTGGCGGAAATCGATTCTAGGGACTTTTCTACGTATGTACACTAATTTTTAACTGTCGTGTTCAGCTGATACAAAATTACCATGCAATAAATCAAAAAATGGTACCTTGGATTTTTCAGTAGCCAGTTATAAACCAAAATATTTAAACACCCTATATTTAAATAAAAATGTATCAATTTCTACTAAATCAAACGTGCTGATTGCGAAAAAAATAGTAAAAAAATTCCCAGGATTCTAGTTTTAGAAATACAAAGTTTTATTTCCCCTAGAAAACTAACACGTTTATTTCACTTTGCCGGGCTATAACTAATGAACGGTAAAAGGTACGTTAACGGGCGTGGCGGCAATCGATTCTAGGGACTTTTCTACGTATGTACACTAATTTTTAACTGTCGTGTTCAGCTGATACAAGATTACCATGCAATAAATCAAAAAATGGTACCTTGGATTTTTCAGTAGCCAGTTATAAACCAAAATATTTAAACACCCTATATTTAAATAAAAATGTATCAATTTCTACTAAATCAAACGTGCTGATTGCGAAAAAAATAGTAAAAAAATTCCCAGGATTCTAGTTTTAGAAATACAAAGTTTTATTTCCCCTAGAAAACTAACACGTTTATTTCACTTTGCCGGGCTATAACTAATGAACGGTAAAAGGTAAGTTAACGGGCGTGGCGGCAATCGATTCTAGGGACTTTTCTACGTATGTACACTAATTTTTAACTGTCGTGTTCAGCTGATACAAGATTACCATGCAATAAATCAAAAAATGGTACCTTGGATTTTTCAGTAGCCAGTTATAAACCAAAATATTTAAACACCCTATATTTAAATAAAAATGTATCAATTTCTACTAAATCAAACGTGCTGATTGCGAAAAAAATAGTAAAAAAATTCCCAGGATTCTAGTTTTAGAAATACAAAGTTTTATTTCCCCTAGAAAACTAACACGTTTATTTCACTTTGCCGGGCTATAACTAATGAACGGTAAAAGGTACGTTAACGGGCGTGGCGGCAATCGATTCTAGGGACTTTTCTACGAATGTACACTAATTTTTAACTGTCGTGTTCAGCTGATACAAGATTACCATGCAATAAATCAAAAAATGGTACCTTGGAATTTTCAGTAGCCAGTTATAAACCAAAATATTTAAACACCTTATATTTAAATAAAAATGTATCAATTTCTACTAAATCAAACGTGCTGATTGCGAAAAAAATAGTAAAAAAATTCCCAGGATTCTAGTTTTAGAAATACAAAGTTTTATTTCCCCTAGAAAACTAACACGTTTATTTCACTTTGCCGGGCTATAACTAATGAACGGTAAAAGGTACGTTAACGGGCGTGGCGGCAATCGATTCTAGGGACTTTTCTACGTATGTACACTAATTTTTAACTGTCGTGTTCAGCTGATACAAGATTACCATGCAATAAATCAAAAAATGGTACCTTGGATTTTTCAGTAGCCAGTTATAAATCAAAATATTTAAACACCCTATATTTAAATAAAAATGTATCAATTTCTACTAAATCAAACGTGCTGATTGCGAAAAAAATAGTAAAAAAATTCCCAGGATTCTAGTTTTAGAAATACAAAGTTTTATTTCCCCTAGAAAACTAACACGTTTATTTCACTTTGCCGGGCTATAACTAATGAACGGTAAAAGGTAAGTTAACGGGCGTGGCGGCAATCGATTCTAGGGACTTTTCTACGTATGTACACTAATTTTTAACTGTCGTGTTCAGCTGATACAAAATTACCATGCAATAAATCAAAAAATGGTACCTTGGATTTTTCAGTAGCCAGTTATAAACCAAAATATTTAAACACCCTATATTTAAATAAAAATGTATCAATTTCTACTAAATCAAACGTGCTGATTGCGAAAAAAATAGTAAAAAAATTCCCAGGATTCTAGTTTTAGAAATACAAAGTTTTATTTCCCCTAGAAAACTAACACGTTTATTTCACTTTGACGGGCTATAACTAATGAACGGTAAAAGGTAAGTTAACGGGCGTGGCGGCAATCGATTCTAGGGACTTTTCTACGTATGTACACTAATTTTTAACTGTCGTGTTCAGCTGATACAAAATTACCATGCAATAAATCAAAAAATGGTACCTTGGAATGTTCAGTAGCCAGTTATAAACCAAAATATTTAAACACCCTATATTTAAATAAAAATGTATCAATTTCTACTAAATCAAACGTGCTGATTGCGAAAAAAATAGTAAAAAAATTCCCAGGATTCTAGTTTTAGAAATACAAAGTTTTATTTCCCCTAGAAAACTAACACGTTTATTTCACTTTGCCGGGCTATAACTAATGAACGGTAAAAGGTACGTTAACGGGCGTGGCGGCAATCGATTCTAGGGACTTTTCTACGTATGTACACTAATTTTTAACTGTCGTGTTCAGCTGATACAAAATTACCATGCAATAAATCAAAAAATGGTACCTTGGATTTTTCAGTAGCCAGTTATAAACCAAAATATTTAAACACCCTATATTTAAATAAAAATGTATCAATTTCTACTAAATGAAACGTGCTGATTACGAAAAAAATAGTAAAAAAATGCCCAGGATTCTAGTTTTAGAAATACAAAGTTTTATTTCCCCTAGAAAACTAACACGTTTATTTCACTTTGCCGGGCTATAACTAATGAACGGTAAAAGGTACGTTAACGGGCGTGGCGGCAATCGATTCTCGGGACTTTTCTACGTATGTACACTAATTTTTAACTGTCGTGTTCAGCTGATACAAAATTACCATGCAATAAATCAAAAAATGGTACCTTGGAATTTTCAGTAGCCAGTTATAAACCAAAATATTTAAACACCCTATATTTAAATAAAAATGTATCAATTTCTACTAAATCAAACGTGCTGATTGCGAAAAAAATAGTAAAAAAATTCCCAGGATTCTAGTTTTAGAAATACAAAGTTTTATTTCCCCTAGAAAACTAACACGTTTATTTCACTTTGCCGGGCTATAACTAATGAACGGTAAAAGGTACGTTAACGGGCGTGGCGGCAATCGATTCTAGGGACTTTTCTACGTATGTGCACTAATTTTTAACTGTCGTGTTCAGCTGATACAAAATTACCATGCAATAAATCAAAAAATGGTAAATTGGATTTTTCAGTAGCCAGTTATAAACCAAAATATTTAAACACCCTATATTTAAATAAAAATGTATCAATTTCTACTAAATCAAACGTGCTGATTGCGAAAAAAATAGTAAAAAAATTCCCAGGATTCTAGTTTTAGAAATACAAAGTTTTATTTCCCCTAGAAAACTAACACGTTTATTTCACTTTGCCGGGCTATAACTAATGAACGGTAAAAGGTACGTTAACGGGCGTGGCGGAAATCGATTCTAGGGACTTTTCTACGTATGTACACTAATTTTTAACTGTCGTGTTCAGCTGATACAAAATTACCATGCAATAAATCAAAAAATGGTACCTTGGATTTTTCAGTAGCCAGTTATAAACCAAAATATTTAAACACCCTATATTTAAATAAAAATGTATCAATTTCTACTAAATCAAACGTGCTGATTGCGAAAAAAATAGTAAAAAAATTCCCAGGATTCTAGTTTTAGAAATACAAAGTTTTATTTCCCTTAGAAAACTAACACGTTTATTTCACTTTGCCGGGCTATAACTAATGAACGGTAAAAGGTACGTTAACGGGCGTGGCGGAAATCGATTCTAGGGACTTTTCTACGTATGTACACTAATTTTTAACTGTCGTGTTCAGCTGATACAAAATTACCATGCAATAAATCAAAAAATGGTACCTTGGATTTTTCAGTAGCCAGTTATAAACCAAAATATTTAAACACCCTATATTTAAATAAAAATGTATCAATTTCTACTAAATCAAACGTGCTGATTGCGAAAAAAATAGTAAAAAAATTCCCAGGATTCTAGTTTTAGAAATACAAAGTTTTATTTCCCCTAGAAAACTAACACGTTTATTTCACTTTGACGGGCTATAACTAATGAACGGTAAAAGGTAAGTTAACGGGCGTGGCGGCAATCGATTCTAGGGACTTTTCTACGTATGTACACTAATTTTTAACTGTCGTGTTCAGCTGATACAAAATTACCATGCAATAAATCAAAAAATGGTACCTTGGAATGTTCAGTAGCCAGTTATAAACCAAAATATTTAAACACCCTATATTTAAATAAAAATGTATCAATTTCTACTAAATGAAACGTGCTGATTACGAAAAAAATAGTAAAAAAATTCCCAGGATTCTAGTTTTAGAAATACAAAGTTTTATTTCCCCTAGAAAACTAACACGTTTATTTAACTTTGCCGGGCTATAACTAATGAACGGTAAAAGGTACGTTAACGGGCGTGACGGCAATCGATTCTAGGGACTTTTCTACGTATGTACACTAATTTTTAACTGTCGTGTTCAGCTGATACAAGATTACCATGCAATAAATCAAAAAATGGTACCTTGGATTTTTCAGTAGCCAGTTATAAACCAAAATATTTAAACACCCTATATTTAAATGAAAATGTATCAATTTCTACTAAATCAAACGTGCTGATTGCGAAAAAAATAGTAAAAAAATTCCCAGGATTCTAGTTTTAGAAATACAAAGTTTTATTTCCCCTAGAAAACTAACACGTTTATTTCACTTTGCCGGGCTATAACTAATGAACGGTAAAAGGTACGTTAACGGGCGTGGCGGAAATCGATTCTAGGGACTTTTCTACGTATGTACACTAATTTTTAACTGTCGTGTTCAGCTGATACAAAATTACCATGCAATAAATCAAAAAATGGTACCTTGGATTTTTCAGTAGCCAGTTATAAACCAAAATATTTAAACACCCTATATTTAAATAAAAATGTATCAATTTCTACTAAATCAAACGTGCTGATTGCGAAAAAAATAGTAAAAAAATTCCCAGGATTCTAGTTTTAGAAATACAAAGTTTTATTTCCCTTAGAAAACTAACACGTTTATTTCACTTTGCCGGGCTATAACTAATGAACGGTAAAAGGTACGTTAACGGGCGTGGCGGAAATCGATTCTAGGGACTTTTCTACGTATGTACACTAATTTTTAACTGTCGTGTTCAGCTGATACAAAATTACCATGCAATAAATCAAAAAATGGTACCTTGGATTTTTCAGTAGCCAGTTATAAACCAAAATATTTAAACACCCTATATTTAAATAAAAATGTATCAATTTCTACTAAATCAAACGTGCTGATTGCGAAAAAAATAGTAAAAAAATTCCCAGGATTCTAGTTTTAGAAATACAAAGTTTTATTTCCCCTAGAAAACTAACACGTTTATTTCACTTTGCCGGGCTATAACTAATGAACGGTAAAAGGTACGTTAACGGGCGTGGCGGCAATCGATTCTAGGGACTTTTCTACGTATGTACACTAATTTTTAACTGTCGTGTTCAGCTGATACAAAATTACCATGCAATAAATCAAAAAATGGTACCTTGGATTTTTCAGTAGCCAGTTATAAACCAAAATATTTAAACACCCTATATTTAAATAAAAATGTATCAATTTCTACTAAATGAAACGTGCTGATTACGAAAAAAATAGTAAAAAAATTCCCAGGATTCTAGTTTTAGAAATACAAAGTTTTATTTCCCCTAGAAAACTAACACGTTTATTTAACTTTGCCGGGCTATAACTAATGAACGGTAAAAGGTACGTTAACGGGCGTGACGGCAATCGATTCTAGGGACTTTTCTACGTATGTACACTAATTTTTAACTGTCGTGTTCAGCTGATACAAGATTACCATGCAATAAATCAAAAAATGGTACCTTGGATTTTTCAGTAGCCAGTTATAAACCAAAATATTTAAACACCCTATATTTAAATGAAAATGTATAAATTTCTACTAAATCAAACGTGCTGATTGCGAAAAAAATAGTAAAAAAATTCCCAGGATTCTAGTTTTAGAAATACAAAGTTTTATTTCCCCTAGAAAACTAACACGTTTATTTCACTTTGCCGGGCTATAACTAATGAACGGTAAAAGGTACGTTAACGGGCGTGGCGGAAATCGATTCTAGGGACTTTTCTACGTATGTACACTAATTTTTAACTGTCGTGTTCAGCTGATACAAAATTACCATGCAATAAATCAAAAAATGGTACCTTGGATTTTTCAGTAGCCAGTTATAAACCAAAATATTTAAACACCCTATATTTAAATAAAAATGTATCAATTTCTACTAAATCAAACGTGCTGATTGCGAAAAAAATAGTAAAAAAATTCCCAGGATTCTAGTTTTAGAAATACAAAGTTTTATTTCCCTTAGAAAACTAACACGTTTATTTCACTTTGCCGGGCTATAACTAATGAACGGTAAAAGGTACGTTAACGGGCGTGGCGGAAATCGATTCTAGGGACTTTTCTACGTATGTACACTAATTTTTAACTGTCGTGTTCAGCTGATACAAAATTACCATGCAATAAATCAAAAAATGGTACCTTGGATTTTTCAGTAGCCAGTTATAAACCAAAATATTTAAACACCCTATATTTAAATAAAAATGTATCAATTTCTACTAAATCAAACGTGCTGATTGCGAAAAAAATAGTAAAAAAATTCCCAGGATTCTAGTTTTAGAAATACAAAGTTTTATTTCCCCTAGAAAACTAACACGTTTATTTCACTTTGACGGGCTATAACTAATGAACGGTAAAAGGTAAGTTAACGGGCGTGGCGGCAATCGATTCTAGGGACTTTTCTACGTATGTACACTAATTTTTAACTGTCGTGTTCAGCTGATACAAAATTACCATGCAATAAATCAAAAAATGGTACCTTGGAATGTTCAGTAGCCAGTTATAAACCAAAATATTTAAACACCCTATATTTAAATAAAAATGTATCAATTTCTACTAAATCAAACGTGCTGATTGCGAAAAAAATAGTAAAAAAATTCCCAGGATTCTAGTTTTAGAAATACAAAGTTTTATTTCCCCTAGAAAACTAACACGTTTATTTCACTTTGCCGGGCTATAACTAATGAACGGTAAAAGGTACGTTAACGGGCGTGGCGGCAATCGATTCTAGGGACTTTTCTACGTATGTACACTAATTTTTAACTGTCGTGTTCAGCTGATACAAAATTACCATGCAATAAATCAAAAAATGGTACCTTGGATTTTTCAGTAGCCAGTTATAAACCAAAATATTTAAACACCCTATATTTAAATAAAAATGTATCAATTTCTACTAAATGAAACGTGCTGATTACGAAAAAAATAGTAAAAAAATTCCCAGGATTCTAGTTTTAGAAATACAAAGTTTTATTTCCCCTAGAAAACTAACACGTTTATTTCACTTTGCCGGGCTATAACTAATGAACGGTAAAAGGTACGTTAACGGGCGTGGCGGCAATCGATTCTCGGGACTTTTCTACGTATGTACACTAATTTTTAACTGTCGTGTTCAGCTGATACAAAATTACCATGCAATAAATCAAAAAATGGTACCTTGGAATTTTCAGTAGCCAGTTATAAACCAAAATATTTAAACACCCTATATTTAAATAAAAATGTATCAATTTCTACTAAATCAAACGTGCTGATTGCGAAAAAAATAGTAAAAAAATTCCCAGGATTCTAGTTTTAGAAATACAAAGTTTTATTTCCCCTAGAAAACTAACACGTTTATTTCACTTTGCCGGGCTATAACTAATGAACGGTAAAAGGTACGTTAACGGGCGTGGCGGCAATCGATTCTAGGGACTTTTCTACGTATGTGCACTAATTTTTAACTGTCGTGTTCAGCTGATACAAAATTACCATGCAATAAATCAAAAAATGGTACCTTGGATTTTTCAGTAGCCAGTTATAAACCAAAATATTTAAACACCCTATATTTAAATAAAAATGTATCAATTTCTACTAAATCAAACGTGCTGATTGCGAAAAAAATAGTAAAAAAATTCCCAGGATTCTAGTTTTAGAAATACAAAGTTTTATTTCCCCTAGAAAACTAACACGTTTATTTCACTTTGCCGGGCTATAACTAATGAACGGTAAAAGGTAAGTTAACGGGCGTGGCGGCAATCGATTCTAGGGACTTTTCTACGTATGTACACTAATTTTTAACTGTCGTGTTCAGCTGATACAAAATTACCATGCAATAAATCAAAAAATGGTACCTTGGATTTTTCAGTAGCCAGTTATAAACCAAAATATTTAAACACCCTATATTTAAATAAAAATGTATCAATTTCTACTAAATCAAACGTGCTGATTACGAAAAAAATAGTAAAAAAATTCCCAGGATTCTAGTTTTAGAAATACAAAGTTTTATTTCCCCTAGAAAACTAACACGTTTATTTCACTTTGCCGGGCTATAACTAATGAACGGTAAAAGGTACGTTAACGGGCGTGGCGGCAATCGATTCTAGGGACTTTTCTACGTATGTACACTAATTTTTAACTGTCGTGTTCAGCTGATACAAAATTACCATGCAATAAATCAAAAAATGGTACCTTGGATTTTTTAGTAGCCAGTTATAAACCAAAATATTTAAACACCCTATATTTAAATAAAAATGTATCAATTTCTACTAAATGAAACGTGCTGATTGCGAAAAAAATAGTAAAAAAAATCCCAGGATTCTAGTTTTAGAAATACAAAGTTTTATTTCCCCTAGAAAACTAACACGTTTATTTAACTTTGCCGGGCTATAACTAATGAACGGTAAAAGGTACGTTAACGGGCGTGACGGCAATCGATTCTAGGGACTTTTCTACGTATGTACACTAATTTTTAACTGTCGTGTTCAGCTGATACAAGATTACCATGCAATAAATCAAAAAATGGTACCTTGGATTTTTCAGTAGCCAGTTATAAACCAAAATATTTAAACACCCTATATTTAAATGAAAATGTATCAATTTCTACTAAATCAAACGTGCTGATTGCGAAAAAAATAGTAAAAAAATTCCCAGGATTCTAGTTTTAGAAATACAAAGTTTTATTTCCCCTAGAAAACTAACACGTTTATTTCACTTTGCCGGGCTATAACTAATGAACGGTAAAAGGTACGTTAACGGGCGTGGCGGAAATCGATTCTAGGGACTTTTCTACGTATGTACACTAATTTTTAACTGTCGTGTTCAGCTGATACAAAATTACCATGCAATAAATCAAAAAATGGTACCTTGGATTTTTCAGTAGCCAGTTATAAACCAAAATATTTAAACACCCTATATTTAAATAAAAATGTATCAATTTCTACTAAATCAAACGTGCTGATTGCGAAAAAAATAGTAAAAAAATTCCCAGGATTCTAGTTTTAGAAATACAAAGTTTTATTTCCCTTAGAAAACTAACACGTTTATTTCACTTTGCCGGGCTATAACTAATGAACGGTAAAAGGTACGTTAACGGGCGTGGCGGCAATCGATTCTAGGGACTTTTCTACGTATGTACACTAATTTTTAACTGTCGTGTTCAGCTGATACAAAATTACCATGCAATAAATCAAAAAATGGTACCTTGGATTTTTCAGTAGCCAGTTATAAACCAAAATATTTAAACACCCTATATTTAAATAAAAATGTATCAATTTCTACTAAATCAAACGTGCTGATTGCGAAAAAAATAGTAAAAAAATTCCCAGGATTCTAGTTTTAGAAATACAAAGTTTTATTTCCCCTAGAAAACTAACACGTTTATTTCAATTTGCCGGGCTATAACTAATGAACGGTAAAAGGTAAAATAACGGGCGTGGCGGCAATCGATTCTAGGGACTTTTCTACGTATGTACACTAATTTTTAACTGTCGTGTTCAGCTGATACAAGATTACCATGCAATAAATCAAAAAATGGTACCTTGGATTTTTCAGTAGCCAGTTATAAACCAAAATATTTAAACACCCTATATTTAAATGAAAATGTATCAATTTCTACTAAATCAAACGTGCTGATTGCGAAAAAAATAGTAAAAAAATTCCCAGGATTCTAGTTTTAGAAATACAAAGTTTTATTTCCCCTAGAAAACTAACACGTTTATTTCACTTTGCCGGGCTATAACTAATGAACGGTAAAAGGTACGTTAACGGGCGTGGCGGAAATCGATTCTAGGGACTTTTCTACGTATGTACACTAATTTTTAACTGTCGTGTTCAGCTGATACAAAATTACCATGCAATAAATCAAAAAATGGTACCTTGGATTTTTCAGTAGCCAGTTATAAACCAAAATATTTAAACACCCTATATTTAAATAAAAATGTATCAATTTCTACTAAATCAAACGTGCTGATTGCGAAAAAAATAGTAAAAAAATTCCCAGGATTCTAGTTTTAGAAATACAAAGTTTTATTTCCCTTAGAAAACTAACACGTTTATTTCACTTTGCCGGGCTATAACTAATGAACGGTAAAAGGTACGTTAACGGGCGTGGCGGAAATCGATTCTAGGGACTTTTCTACGTATGTACACTAATTTTTAACTGTCGTGTTCAGCTGATACAAAATTACCATGCAATAAATCAAAAAATGGTACCTTGGATTTTTCAGTAGCCAGTTATAAACCAAAATATTTAAACACCCTATATTTAAATAAAAATGTATCAATTTCTACTAAATCAAACGTGCTGATTGCGAAAAAAATAGTAAAAAAATTCCCAGGATTCTAGTTTTAGAAATACAAAGTTTTATTTCCCCTAGAAAACTAACACGTTTATTTCACTTTGACGGGCTATAACTAATGAACGGTAAAAGGTAAGTTAACGGGCGTGGCGGCAATCGATTCTAGGGACTTTTCTACGTATGTACACTAATTTTTAACTGTCGTGTTCAGCTGATACAAAATTACCATGCAATAAATCAAAAAATGGTACCTTGGAATGTTCAGTAGCCAGTTATAAACCAAAATATTTAAACACCCTATATTTAAATAAAAATGTATCAATTTCTACTAAATCAAACGTGCTGATTGCGAAAAAAATAGTAAAAAAATTCCCAGGATTCTAGTTTTAGAAATACAAAGTTTTATTTCCCCTAGAAAACTAACACGTTTATTTCACTTTGCCGGGCTATAACTAATGAACGGTAAAAGGTACGTTAACGGGCGTGGCGGCAATCGATTCTAGGGACTTTTCTACGTATGTGCACTAATTTTTAACTGTCGTGTTCAGCTGATACAAAATTACCATGCAATAAATCAAAAAATGGTACCTTGGATTTTTCAGTAGCCAGTTATAAACCAAAATATTTAAACACCCTATATTTAAATAAAAATGTATCAATTTCTACTAAATCAAACGTGCTGATTGCGAAAAAAATAGTAAAAAAATTCCCAGGATTCTAGTTTTAGAAATACAAAGTTTTATTTCCCCTAGAAAACTAACACGTTTATTTCACTTTGCCGGGCTATAACTAATGAACGGTAAAAGGTAAGTTAACGGGCGTGGCGGCAATCGATTCTAGGGACTTTTCTACGTATGTACACTAATTTTTAACTGTCGTGTTCAGCTGATACAAAATTACCATGCAATAAATCAAAAAATGGTACCTTGGATTTTTCAGTAGCCAGTTATAAACCAAAATATTTAAACACCCTATATTTAAATAAAAATGTATCAATTTCTACTAAATCAAACGTGCTGATTACGAAAAAAATAGTAAAAAAATTCCCAGGATTCTAGTTTTAGAAATACAAAGTTTTATTTCCCCTAGAAAACTAACACGTTTATTTCACTTTGCCGGGCTATAACTAATGAACGGTAAAAGGTACGTTAACGGGCGTGGCGGCAATCGATTCTAGGGACTTTTCTACGTATGTACACTAATTTTTAACTGTCGTGTTCAGCTGATACAAAATTACCATGCAATAAATCAAAAAATGGTACCTTGGATTTTTTAGTAGCCAGTTATAAACCAAAATATTTAAACACCCTATATTTAAATAAAAATGTATCAATTTCTACTAAATGAAACGTGCTGATTGCGAAAAAAATAGTAAAAAAAATCCCAGGATTCTAGTTTTAGAAATACAAAGTTTTATTTCCCCTAGAAAACTAACACGTTTATTTAACTTTGCCGGGCTATAACTAATGAACGGTAAAAGGTACGTTAACGGGCGTGACGGCAATCGATTCTAGGGACTTTTCTACGTATGTACACTAATTTTTAACTGTCGTGTTCAGCTGATACAAGATTACCATGCAATAAATCAAAAAATGGTACCTTGGATTTTTCAGTAGCCAGTTATAAACCAAAATATTTAAACACCCTATATTTAAATGAAAATGTATCAATTTCTACTAAATCAAACGTGCTGATTGCGAAAAAAATAGTAAAAAAATTCCCAGGATTCTAGTTTTAGAAATACAAAGTTTTATTTCCCCTAGAAAACTAACACGTTTATTTCACTTTGCCGGGCTATAACTAATGAACGGTAAAAGGTACGTTAACGGGCGTGGCGGAAATCGATTCTAGGGACTTTTCTACGTATGTACACTAATTTTTAACTGTCGTGTTCAGCTGATACAAAATTACCATGCAATAAATCAAAAAATGGTACCTTGGATTTTTCAGTAGCCAGTTATAAACCAAAATATTTAAACACCCTATATTTAAATAAAAATGTATCAATTTCTACTAAATCAAACGTGCTGATTGCGAAAAAAATAGTAAAAAAATTCCCAGGATTCTAGTTTTAGAAATACAAAGTTTTATTTCCCTTAGAAAACTAACACGTTTATTTCACTTTGCCGGGCTATAACTAATGAACGGTAAAAGGTACGTTAACGGGCGTGGCGGAAATCGATTCTAGGGACTTTTCTACGTATGTACACTAATTTTTAACTGTCGTGTTCAGCTGATACAAAATTACCATGCAATAAATCAAAAAATGGTACCTTGGATTTTTCAGTAGCCAGTTATAAACCAAAATATTTAAACACCCTATATTTAAATAAAAATGTATCAATTTCTACTAAATCAAACGTGCTGATTGCGAAAAAAATAGTAAAAAAATTCCCAGGATTCTAGTTTTAGAAATACAAAGTTTTATTTCCCCTAGAAAACTAACACGTTTATTTCAATTTGCCGGGCTATAACTAATGAACGGTAAAAGGTAAAATAACGGGCGTGGCGGCAATCGATTCTAGGGACTTTTCTACGTATGTACACTAATTTTTAACTGTCGTGTTCAGCTGATACAAGATTACCATGCAATAAATCAAAAAATGGTACCTTGGATTTTTCAGTAGCCAGTTATAAACCAAAATATTTAAACACCCTATATTTAAATGAAAATGTATCAATTTCTACTAAATCAAACGTGCTGATTGCGAAAAAAATAGTAAAAAAATTCCCAGGATTCTAGTTTTAGAAATACAAAGTTTTATTTCCCCTAGAAAACTAACACGTTTATTTCACTTTGCCGGGCTATAACTAATGAACGGTAAAAGGTACGTTAACGGGCGTGGCGGAAATCGATTCTAGGGACTTTTCTACGTATGTACACTAATTTTTAACTGTCGTGTTCAGCTGATACAAAATTACCATGCAATAAATCAAAAAATGGTACCTTGGATTTTTCAGTAGCCAGTTATAAACCAAAATATTTAAACACCCTATATTTAAATAAAAATGTATCAATTTCTACTAAATCAAACGTGCTGATTGCGAAAAAAATAGTAAAAAAATTCCCAGGATTCTAGTTTTAGAAATACAAAGTTTTATTTCCCTTAGAAAACTAACACGTTTATTTCACTTTGCCGGGCTATAACTAATGAACGGTAAAAGGTACGTTAACGGGCGTGGCGGAAATCGATTCTAGGGACTTTTCTACGTATGTACACTAATTTTTAACTGTCGTGTTCAGCTGATACAAAATTACCATGCAATAAATCAAAAAATGGTACCTTGGATTTTTCAGTAGCCAGTTATAAACCAAAATATTTAAACACCCTATATTTAAATAAAAATGTATCAATTTCTACTAAATCAAACGTGCTGATTGCGAAAAAAATAGTAAAAAAATTCCCAGGATTCTAGTTTTAGAAATACAAAGTTTTATTTCCCCTAGAAAACTAACACGTTTATTTCACTTTGACGGGCTATAACTAATGAACGGTAAAAGGTAAGTTAACGGGCGTGGCGGCAATCGATTCTAGGGACTTTTCTACGTATGTACACTAATTTTTAACTGTCGTGTTCAGCTGATACAAAATTACCATGCAATAAATCAAAAAATGGTACCTTGGAATGTTCAGTAGCCAGTTATAAACCAAAATATTTAAACACCCTATATTTAAATAAAAATGTATCAATTTCTACTAAATGAAACGTGCTGATTACGAAAAAAATAGTAAAAAAATTCCCAGGATTCTAGTTTTAGAAATACAAAGTTTTATTTCCCCTAGAAAACTAACACGTTTATTTAACTTTGCCGGGCTATAACTAATGAACGGTAAAAGGTACGTTAACGGGCGTGACGGCAATCGATTCTAGGGACTTTTCTACGTATGTACACTAATTTTTAACTGTCGTGTTCAGCTGATACAAGATTACCATGCAATAAATCAAAAAATGGTACCTTGGATTTTTCAGTAGCCAGTTATAAACCAAAATATTTAAACACCCTATATTTAAATGAAAATGTATCAATTTCTACTAAATCAAACGTGCTGATTGCGAAAAAAATAGTAAAAAAATTCCCAGGATTCTAGTTTTAGAAATACAAAGTTTTATTTCCCCTAGAAAACTAACACGTTTATTTCACTTTGCCGGGCTATAACTAATGAACGGTAAAAGGTACGTTAACGGGCGTGGCGGAAATCGATTCTAGGGACTTTTCTACGTATGTACACTAATTTTTAACTGTCGTGTTCAGCTGATACAAAATTACCATGCAATAAATCAAAAAATGGTACCTTGGATTTTTCAGTAGCCAGTTATAAACCAAAATATTTAAACACCCTATATTTAAATAAAAATGTATCAATTTCTACTAAATCAAACGTGCTGATTGCGAAAAAAATAGTAAAAAAATTCCCAGGATTCTAGTTTTAGAAATACAAAGTTTTATTTCCCTTAGAAAACTAACACGTTTATTTCACTTTGCCGGGCTATAACTAATGAACGGTAAAAGGTACGTTAACGGGCGTGGCGGAAATCGATTCTAGGGACTTTTCTACGTATGTACACTAATTTTTAACTGTCGTGTTCAGCTGATACAAAATTACCATGCAATAAATCAAAAAATGGTACCTTGGATTTTTCAGTAGCCAGTTATAAACCAAAATATTTAAACACCCTATATTTAAATAAAAATGTATCAATTTCTACTAAATCAAACGTGCTGATTGCGAAAAAAATAGTAAAAAAATTCCCAGGATTCTAGTTTTAGAAATACAAAGTTTTATTTCCCCTAGAAAACTAACACGTTTATTTCACTTTGACGGGCTATAACTAATGAACGGTAAAAGGTAAGTTAACGGGCGTGGCGGCAATCGATTCTAGGGACTTTTCTACGTATGTACACTAATTTTTAACTGTCGTGTTCAGCTGATACAAAATTACCATGCAATAAATCAAAAAATGGTACCTTGGATTTTTCAGTAGCCAGTTATAAACCAAAATATTTAAACACCCTATATTTAAATAAAAATGTATCAATTTCTACTAAATCAAACGTGCTGATTGCGAAAAAAATAGTAAAAAAATTCCCAGGATTCTAGTTTTAGAAATACAAAGTTTTATTTCCCTTAGAAAACTAACACGTTTATTTCACTTTGCCGGGCTATAACTAATGAACGGTAAAAGGTACGTTAACGGGCGTGGCGGAAATCGATTCTAGGGACTTTTCTACGTATGTACACTAATTTTTAACTGTCGTGTTCAGCTGATACAAAATTACCATGCAATAAATCAAAAAATGGTACCTTGGATTTTTCAGTAGCCAGTTATAAACCAAAATATTTAAACACCCTATATTTAAATAAAAATGTATCAATTTCTACTAAATCAAACGTGCTGATTGCGAAAAAAATAGTAAAAAAATTCCCAGGATTCTAGTTTTAGAAATACAAAGTTTTATTTCCCCTAGAAAACTAACACGTTTATTTCACTTTGACGGGCTATAACTAATGAACGGTAAAAGGTAAGTTAACGGGCGTGGCGGCAATCGATTCTAGGGACTTTTCTACGTATGTACACTAATTTTTAACTGTCGTGTTCAGCTGATACAAAATTACCATGCAATAAATCAAAAAATGGTACCTTGGATTTTTCAGTAGCCAGTTATAAACCAAAATATTTAAACACCCTATATTTAAATAAAAATGTATCAATTTCTACTAAATCAAACGTGCTGATTGCGAAAAAAATAGTAAAAAAATTCCCAGGATTCTAGTTTTAGAAATACAAAGTTTTATTTCCCTTAGAAAACTAACACGTTTATTTCACTTTGCCGGGCTATAACTAATGAACGGTAAAAGGTACGTTAACGGGCGTGGCGGAAATCGATTCTAGGGACTTTTCTACGTATGTACACTAATTTTTAACTGTCGTGTTCAGCTGATACAAAATTACCATGCAATAAATCAAAAAATGGTACCTTGGATTTTTCAGTAGCCAGTTATAAACCAAAATATTTAAACACCCTATATTTAAATAAAAATGTATCAATTTCTACTAAATCAAACGTGCTGATTGCGAAAAAAATAGTAAAAAAATTCCCAGGATTCTAGTTTTAGAAATACAAAGTTTTATTTCCCCTAGAAAACTAACACGTTTATTTCACTTTGACGGGCTATAACTAATGAACGGTAAAAGGTAAGTTAACGGGCGTGGCGGCAATCGATTCTAGGGACTTTTCTACGTATGTACACTAATTTTTAACTGTCGTGTTCAGCTGATACAAAATTACCATGCAATAAATCAAAAAATGGTACCTTGGAATGTTCAGTAGCCAGTTATAAACCAAAATATTTAAACACCCTATATTTAAATAAAAATGTATCAATTTCTACTAAATCAAACGTGCTGATTGCGAAAAAAATAGTAAAAAAATTCCCAGGATTCTAGTTTTAGAAATACAAAGTTTTATTTCCCCTAGAAAACTAACACGTTTATTTCACTTTGCCGGGCTATAACTAATGAACGGTAAAAGGTACGTTAACGGGCGTGGCGGCAATCGATTCTAGGGACTTTTCTACGTATGTACACTAATTTTTAACTGTCGTGTTCAGCTGATACAAAATTACCATGCAATAAATCAAAAAATGGTACCTTGGATTTTTCAGTAGCCAGTTATAAACCAAAATATTTAAACACCCTATATTTAAATAAAAATGTATCAATTTCTACTAAATGAAACGTGCTGATTACGAAAAAAATAGTAAAAAAATTCCCAGGATTCTAGTTTTAGAAATACAAAGTTTTATTTCCCCTAGAAAACTAACACGTTTATTTAACTTTGCCGGGCTATAACTAATGAACGGTAAAAGGTACGTTAACGGGCGTGACGGCAATCGATTCTAGGGACTTTTCTACGTATGTACACTAATTTTTAACTGTCGTGTTCAGCTGATACAAGATTACCATGCAATAAATCAAAAAATGGTACCTTGGATTTTTCAGTAGCCAGTTATAAACCAAAATATTTAAACACCCTATATTTAAATGAAAATGTATAAATTTCTACTAAATCAAACGTGCTGATTGCGAAAAAAATAGTAAAAAAATTCCCAGGATTCTAGTTTTAGAAATACAAAGTTTTATTTCCCCTAGAAAACTAACACGTTTATTTCACTTTGCCGGGCTATAACTAATGAACGGTAAAAGGTACGTTAACGGGCGTGGCGGAAATCGATTCTAGGGACTTTTCTACGTATGTACACTAATTTTTAACTGTCGTGTTCAGCTGATACAAAATTACCATGCAATAAATCAAAAAATGGTACCTTGGATTTTTCAGTAGCCAGTTATAAACCAAAATATTTAAACACCCTATATTTAAATAAAAATGTATCAATTTCTACTAAATCAAACGTGCTGATTGCGAAAAAAATAGTAAAAAAATTCCCAGGATTCTAGTTTTAGAAATACAAAGTTTTATTTCCCTTAGAAAACTAACACGTTTATTTCACTTTGCCGGGCTATAACTAATGAACGGTAAAAGGTACGTTAACGGGCGTAGCGGAAATCGATTCTAGGGACTTTTCTACGTATGTACACTAATTTTTAACTGTCGTGTTCAGCTGATACAAAATTACCATGCAATAAATCAAAAAATGGTACCTTGGATTTTTCAGTAGCCAGTTATAAACCAAAATATTTAAACACCCTATATTTAAATAAAAATGTATCAATTTCTACTAAATCAAACGTGCTGATTGCGAAAAAAATAGTAAAAAAATTCCCAGGATTCTAGTTTTAGAAATACAAAGTTTTATTTCCCCTAGAAAACTAACACGTTTATTTCACTTTGACGGGCTATAACTAATGAACGGTAAAAGGTAAGTTAACGGGCGTGGCGGCAATCGATTCTAGGGACTTTTCTACGTATGTACACTAATTTTTAACTGTCGTGTTCAGCTGATACAAAATTACCATGCAATAAATCAAAAAATGGTACCTTGGAATGTTCAGTAGCCAGTTATAAACCAAAATATTTAAACACCCTATATTTAAATAAAAATGTATCAATTTCTACTAAATCAAACGTGCTGATTGCGAAAAAAATAGTAAAAAAATTCCCAGGATTCTAGTTTTAGAAATACAAAGTTTTATTTCCCCTAGAAAACTAACACGTTTATTTCACTTTGCCGGGCTATAACTAATGAACGGTAAAAGGTACGTTAACGGGCGTGGCGGCAATCGATTCTAGGGACTTTTCTACGTATGTACACTAATTTTTAACTGTCGTGTTCAGCTGATACAAAATTACCATGCAATACATCAAAAAATGGTACCTTGGATTTTTCAGTAGCCAGTTATAAACCAAAATATTTAAACACCCTATATTTAAATAAAAATGTATCAATTTCTACTAAATGAAACGTGCTGATTACGAAAAAAATAGTAAAAAAATTCCCAGGATTCTAGTTTTAGAAATACAAAGTTTTATTTCCCCTAGAAAACTAACACGTTTATTTCACTTTGCCGGGCTATAACTAATGAACGGTAAAAGGTACGTTAACGGGCGTGGCGGCAATCGATTCTCGGGACTTTTCTACGTATGTACACTAATTTTTAACTGTCGTGTTCAGCTGATACAAAATTACCATGCAATAAATCAAAAAATGGTACCTTGGAATTTTCAGTAGCCAGTTATAAACCAAAATATTTAAACACCCTATATTTAAATAAAAATGTATCAATTTCTACTAAATCAAACGTGCTGATTGCGAAAAAAATAGTAAAAAAATTCCCAGGATTCTAGTTTTAGAAATACAAAGTTTTATTTCCCCTAGAAAACTAACACGTTTATTTCACTTTGCCGGGCTATAACTAATGAACGGTAAAAGGTACGTTAACGGGCGTGGCGGCAATCGATTCTAGGGACTTTTCTACGTATGTGCACTAATTTTTAACTGTCGTGTTCAGCTGATACAAAATTACCATGCAATAAATCAAAAAATGGTACCTTGGATTTTTCAGTAGCCAGTTATAAACCAAAATATTTAAACACCCTATATTTAAATAAAAATGTATCAATTTCTACTAAATCAAACGTGCTGATTGCGAAAAAAATAGTAAAAAAATTCCCAGGATTCTAGTTTTAGAAATACAAAGTTTTATTTCCCCTAGAAAACTAACACGTTTATTTCACTTTGCCGGGCTATAACTAATGAACGGTAAAAGGTAAGTTAACGGGCGTGGCGGCAATCGATTCTAGGGACTTTTCTACGTATGTACACTAATTTTTAACTGTCGTGTTCAGCTGATACAAAATTACCATGCAATAAATCAAAAAATGGTACCTTGGATTTTTCAGTAGCCAGTTATAAACCAAAATATTTAAACACCCTATATTTAAATAAAAATGTATCAATTTCTACTAAATCAAACGTGCTGATTGCGAAAAAAATAGTAAAAAAATTCCCAGGATTCTAGTTTTAGAAATACAAAGTTTTATTTCCCCTAGAAAACTAACACGTTTATTTCACTTTGCCGGGCTATAACTAATGAACGGTAAAAGGTAAGTTAACGGGCGTGGCGGCAATCGATTCTAGGGACTTTTCTACGTATGTACACTAATTTTTAACTGTCGTGTTCAGCTGATACAAGATTACCATGCAATAAATCAAAAAATGGTACCTTGGATTTTTCAGTAGCCAGTTATAAACCAAAATATTTAAACACCCTATATTTAAATAAAAATGTATCAATTTCTACTAAATCAAACGTGCTGATTGCGAAAAAAATAGGAAAAAATTCCCAGGATTCTAGTTTTAGAAATACAAAGTTTTATTTCCCCTAGAAAACTAACACGTTTATTTCACTTTGCCGGGCTATAACTAATGAACGGTAAAAGGTACGTTAACGGGCGTGGCGGCAATCGATTCTAGGGACTTTTCTACGAATGTACACTAATTTTTAACTGTCGTGTTCAGCTGATACAAGATTACCATGCAATAAATCAAAAAATGGTACCTTGGAATTTTCAGTAGCCAGTTATAAACCAAAATATTTAAACACCTTATATTTAAATAAAAATGTATCAATTTCTACTAAATCAAACGTGCTGATTGCGAAAAAAATAGTAAAAAAATTCCCAGGATTCTAGTTTTAGAAATACAAAGTTTTATTTCCCCTAGAAAACTAACACGTTTATTTCACTTTGCCGGGCTATAACTAATGAACGGTAAAAGGTACGTTAACGGGCGTGGCGGCAATCGATTCTAGGGACTTTTCTACGTATGTACACTAATTTTTAACTGTCGTGTTCAGCTGATACAAAATTACCATGCAATAAATCAAAAAATGGTACCTTGGATTTTTCAGTAGCCAGTTATAAACCAAAATATTTAAACACCCTATATTTAAATAAAAATGTATCAATTTCTACTAAATCAAACGTGCTGATTGCGAAAAAAATAGTAAAAAAATTCCCAGGATTCTAGTTTTAGAAATACAAAGTTTTATTTCCCCTAGAAAACTAACACGTTTATTTCACTTTGCCGGGCTATAACTAATGAACGGTAAAAGGTACGTTAACGGGCGTGGCGGCAATCGATTCTAGGGACTTTTCTACGTATGTACACTAATTTTTAACTGTCGTGTTCAGCTGATACAAGATTACCATGCAATAAATCAAAAAATGGTACCTTGGATTTTTCAGTAGCCAGTTATAAACCAAAATATTTAAACACCCTATATTTAAATAAAAATGTATCAATTTCTACTAAATCAAACGTGCTGATTGCGAAAAAAATAGTAAAAAAATTCCCAGGATTCTAGTTTTAGAAATACAAAGTTTTATTTCCCCTAGAAAACTAACACGTTTATTTCACTTTGCCGGGCTATAACTAATGAACGGTAAAAGGTAAGTTAACGGGCGTGGCGGCAATCGATTCTAGGGACTTTTCTACGTATGTACACTAATTTTTAACTGTCGTGTTCAGCTGATACAAGATTACCATGCAATAAATCAAAAAATGGTACCTTGGATTTTTCAGTAGCCAGTTATAAACCAAAATATTTAAACACCCTATATTTAAATAAAAATGTATTAATTTCTACTAAATCAAACGTGCTGATTGCGAAAAAAATAGTAAAAAAATTCCCAGGATTCTAGTTTTAGAAATACAAAGTTTTATTTCCCCTAGAAAACTAACACGTTTATTTCACTTTGCCGGGCTATAACTAATGAACGGTAAAAGGTACGTTAACGGGCGTGGCGGCAATCGATTCTAGGGACTTTTCTACGTATGTACACTAATTTTTAACTGTCGTGTTCAGCTGATACAAAATTACCATGCAATAAATCAAAAAATGGTACCTTGGATTTTTCAGTAGCCAGTTATAAACCAAAATATTTAAACACCCTATATTTAAATAAAAATGTATCAATTTCTACTAAATCAAACGTGCTGATTGCGAAAAAAATAGTAAAAAAATTCCCAGGATTCTAGTTTTAGAAATACAAAGTTTTATTTCCCCTAGAAAACTAACACGTTTATTTCACTTTGCCGGGCTATAACTAATGAACGGTAAAAGCTACGTTAACTAGCGTGGCGGCAATCGATTCTAGGGACTTTTCTACGTATGTACACTAATTTTTAACTGTCGTGTTCAGCTGATACAAGATTACCATGCAAAAAATCAAAAAATGGTACCTTGGAATGTTCAGTAGCCAGTTATAAACCAAAATATTTAAACACCCTATATTTAAATAAAAATGTATCAATTTCTACTAAATCAAACGTGCTGATTGCGAAAAAAATAGTAAAAAAATTCCCAGGATTCTCGTTTTAGAAATACAAGGTTTTATTTCCCCTAGAAAACTAACACGTTTATTTCACTTTGCCGGGCTATAACTAATGAACGGTAAAAGGTACGTTAACGGGCGTGGCGGCAATCGATTCTAGGGACTTTTCTACGTATGTACACTAATTTTTAACTGTCGTGTTCAGCTGATACAAAATTACCATGCAATAAATCAAAAAATGGTACCTTGGATTTTTCAGTAGCCAGTTATAAACCAAAATATTTAAACACCCTATATTTAAATAAAAATGTATCAATTTCTACTAAATCAAACGTGCTGATTGCGAAAAAAATAGTAAAAAAATTCCCAGGATTCTAGTTTTAGAAATACAAAGTTTTATTTCCCCTAGAAAACTAACACGTTTATTTCACTTTGCCGGGCTATAACTAATGAACGGTAAAAGGTACGTTAACGGGCGTGGCGGCAATCGATTCTAGGGACTTTTCTACGTATGTACACTAATTTTTAACTGTCGTGTTCAGCTGATACAAAATTACCATGCAATAAATCAAAAAATGGAACCTTGGATTTTTCAGTAGCCAGTTATAAACCAAAATATTTAAACACCCTATATTTAAATAAAAATGTATCAATTTCTACTAAATCAAACGTGCTGATTGCGAAAAAAATAGTAAAAAAATTCCCAGGATTCTAGTTTTAGAAATACAAAGTTTTATTTTCCCTAGAAAACTAACACGTTTATTTCACTTTGCCGGGCTATAACTAATGAACGGTAAAAGGTACGTTAACTAGCGTGGCGGCAATCGATTCTAGGGACTTTTCTACGTATGTAAACTAATTTTTACCTGTCGTGTTCAGCTGATACAAGATTACCATGCAATAAATCAAAAAATGGTACCTTGGATTTTTCAGTAGCCAGTTATAAACCAAAATATTTAAACATCCTATATTTAAATAAAAATGTATCAATTTCTACTAAATCAAACGTGCTGATTGCGAAAAAAATAGTAAAAAAATTCCCAGGATTCTAGTTTTAGAAATACAAAGTTTTATTTCCCCTAGAAAACTAACACGTTTATTTCACTTTGCCGGGCTATAACTAATGAACGGTAAAAGGTACGTTAACGGGCGTGGCGGCAATCGATTCTAGGGACTTTTCTACGTATGTACACTAATTTTTAACTGTCGTGTTCAGCTGATACAAAATTACCATGCAATAAATCAAAAAATGGTACCTTGGATTTTTCAGTAGCCAGTTATAAACCAAAATATTTAAACACCCTATATTTAAATAAAAATGTATCAATTTCTACTAAATCAAACGTGCTGATTGCGAAAAAAATAGTAAAAAAATTCCCAGGATTCTAGTTTTAGAAATACAAAGTTTTATTTCCCCTAGAAAACTAACACGTTTATTTCACTTTGCCGGGCTATAACTAATGAACGGTAAAAGGTACGTTAACTAGCGTGGCGGCAATCGGTTCTAGGGACTTTTCTACGTATGTACCCTAATTTTTAACTGTCGTGTTCAGCTGATACAAGATTACCATGCAATAAATCAAAAAATGGTACCTTGGATTTTTCAGTAGCCAGTTATAAACCAAAATATTTAAACACCCTATATTTAAATAAAAATGTATCAATTTCTACTAAATCAAACGTGCTGATTGCGAAAAAAATAGTAAAAAAATTCCCAGGATTCTAGTTTTAGAAATACAAAGTTTTATTTCCCCTAGAAAACTAACACGTTTATTTCACTTTGCCGGGCTATAACTAATGAACGGTAAAAGGTACGTTAACGGGCGTGGCGGCAATCGATTCTAGAGACTTTTCTACGTATGTACACTAATTTTTAACTGTCGTGTTCAGCTGATACAAAATTACCATGCAATAAATCAAAAAATGGAACCTTGGATTTTTCAGTAGCCAGTTATAAACCAAAATATTTAAACACCCTATATTTAAATAAAAATGTATCAATTTCTACTAAATCAAACGTGCTGATTGCGAAAAAAATAGTAAAAAAATTCCCAGGATTCTAGTTTTAGAAATACAAAGTTTTATTTTCCCTAGAAAACTAACACGTTTATTTCACTTTGCCGGGCTATAACTAATGAACGGTAAAAGGTACGTTAACTAGCGTGGCGGCAATCGATTCTAGGGACTTTTCTACGTATGTAAACTAATTTTTACCTGTCGTGTTCAGCTGATACAAGATTACCATGCAATAAATCAAAAAATGGTACCTTGGATTTTTCAGTAGCCAGTTATAAACCAAAATATTTAAACATCCTATATTTAAATAAAAATGTATCAATTTCTACTAAATCAAACGTGCTGATTGCGAAAAAAATAGTAAAAAAATTCCCAGGATTCTAGTTTTAGAAATACAAAGTTTTATTTCCCCTAGAAAACTAACACGTTTATTTCACTTTGCCGGGCTATAACTAATGAACGGTAAAAGGTACGTTAACGGGCGTGGCGGCAATCGATTCTAGGGACTTTTCTACGTATGTACACTAATTTTTAACTGTCGTGTTCAGCTGATACAAAATTACCATGCAATAAATCAAAAAAATGGTACCTTGGATTTTTCAGTAGCCAGTTATAAACCAAAATATTTAAACACCCTATATTTAAATAAAAATGTATCAATTTCTACTAAATCAAACGTGCTGATTGCGAAAAAAATAGTAAAAAAATTCCCAGGATTCTAGTTTTAGAAATACAAAGTTTTATTTCCCCTAGAAAACTAACACGTTTATTTCACTTTGCCGGGCTATAACTAATGAACGGTAAAAGGTACGTTAACTAGCGTGGCGGCAATCGGTTCTAGGGACTTTTCTACGTATGTACCCTAATTTTTAACTGTCGTGTTCAGCTGATACAAGATTACCATGCAATAAATCAAAAAATGGTACCTTGGATTTTTCAGTAGCCAGTTATAAACCAAAATATTTAAACACCCTATATTTAAATAAAAATGTATCAATTTCTACTAAATCAAACGTGCTGATTGCGAAAAAAATAGTAAAAAAAAATTCCCAGGATTCTAGTTTTAGAAATACAAAGTTTTATTTCCCTAGAAAACTAACACGTTTATTTCACTTTGCCGGGCTATAACTAATGAACGGTAAAAGGTACGTTAACGGGCGTGGCGGCAATCGATTCTAGGGACTTTTCTACGTATGTACACTAATTTTTAACTGTCGTGTTCAGCTGATACAAAATTACCATGCAATAAATCAAAAAATGGTACCTTGGATTTTTCAGTAGCCAGTTATAAACCAAAATATTTAAACACCCTATATTTAAATAAAAATGTATCAATTTCTACTAAATCAAACGTGCTGATTGCGAAAAAAATAGTAAAAAAATTCCCAGGATTCTAGTTTTAGAAATACAAAGTTTTATTTCCCCTAGAAAACTAACACGTTTATTTCACTTTGCCGGGCTATAACTAATGAACGGTAAAAGGTAAGTTAACGGGCGTGGCGGCAATCGATTCTAGGGACTTTTCTACGTATGTACACTAATTTTTAACTGTCGTGTTCAGCTGATACAAGATTACCATGCAATAAATCAAAAAATAGTACCTTGGATTTTTCAGTAGCCAGTTATAAACCAAAATATTTAAACACCCTATATTTAAATAAAAATGTATCAATTTCTACTAAATCAAACGTGCTGATTGCGAAAAAAATAGTAAAAAAATTCCCAGGATTCTAGTTTTAGAAATACAAAGTTTTATTTCCCCTAGAAAACTAACACGTTTATTTCACTTTGCCGGGCTATAACTAATGAACGGTAAAAGGTACGTTAACGGGCGTGGCGGCAATCGATTCTAGGGACTTTTCTACGTATGTACACTAATTTTTAACTGTCGTGTTCAGCTGATACAAAATTACCATGCAAAAAATCAAAAAATGGTACCTTGGAATGTTCAGTAGCCAGTTATAAACCAAAATATTTAAACACCCTATATTTAAATAAAAATGTATCAATTTCTACTATATCAAACGTGCTGATTGCGAAAAAAATAGTAAAAAAATTCCCAGGATTCTCGTTTTAGAAATACAAAGTTTTATTTCCCCTAGAAAACTAACACGTTTATTTCACTTTGCCGGGCTATAACTAATGAACGGTAAAAGGTACGTTAACGGGCGTGGCGGCAATCGATTCTAGGGACTTTTCTACGTATGTACACTAATTTTTAACTGTCGTGTTCAGCTGATACAAAATTACCATGCAATAAATCAAAAAATGGTACCTTGGAATTTTCAGTAGCCAGTTATAAACCAAAATATTTAAACACCCTATATTTAAATAAAAATGTATCAATTTCTACTAAATCAAACGTGCTGATTGCGAAAAAAAATAGTAAAAAAATTCCCAGGATTCTAGTTTTAGAAATACAAAGTTTTATTTCCCCTAGAAAACTAACACGTTTATTTCACTTTGCCGGGCTATAACTAATGAACGGTAAAAGGTACGTTAACGGGCGTGGCGGCAATCGATTCTAGGGACTTTTCTACGTATGTACACTAATTTTTAACTGTCGTGTTTAGCTGATACAAATTTACCATGCAATAAATCAAAAAATGGTACCTTGGATTTTTCAGTAGCCAGTTATAAACCAAAATATTTAAACACCCTATATTTAAATAAAAATGTATCAATTTCTACTAAGTCAAACGTGCTGATTGCGAAAAAAATAGTAAAAAAATTCCCAGGATTCTAGTTTTAGAAATACAAAGTTTTATTTCCCCTAGAAAACTAACACGTTTATTTCACTTTGCCGGGCTATAACTAATGAACGGTAAAAGGTACGTTAACGGACGTGGCGGCAATCGATTGTAGGGACTTTTCTACATATGTACACTAATTTTTAACTGTCGTGTTCAGCTGATACAAAATTACCATGCAATAAATCAAAAAATGGTACCTTGGATTTTTCAGTAGCCAGTTATAAACCAAAATATTTAAACACCCTATATTTAAATAAAAAATGTATCAATTTCTACTAAATCAAAACGTGCTGATTGCGAAAAAAATAGTAAAAAAATTCCCAGGATTCTAGTTTTAGAAATACAAAGTTTTATTTCCCCTAGAAAACTAACACGTTTTATTTCACTTTGCCGGGCTATAACTAATGAACGGTAAAAGGTAAGTTAACAAGCGTGGCGGCAATCGATTCTAGGGGACTTTTCTACGTATGTACACTAATTTTTAACTGTCGTGTTCAGCTGATACAAGATTACCATGCAATAAATCAAAAAATGGTACCTTGGATTTTTCAGTAGCCAGTTATAAACCAAAATATTTAAACACCCTATATTTAAATAAAAATGTATCAATTTCTACTAAATCAAACGTGCTGATTGCGAAAAAAATAGTAAAAAAATTCCCAGGATTCTCGTTTTAGAAATACAAAGTTTTATTTCCCCTAGAAAACTAACACGTTTATTTCACTTTGCCGGGCTATAACTAATGAACGGTAAAAGGTACGTTAACGGGCGTGGCGGCAATCGATTCTAGGGACTTTTCTACGTATGTACACTAATTTTTAACTGTCGTGTTCAGCTGATACAAAATTACCATGCAATAAATCAAAAAATGGTACCTTGGATTTTTCAGTAGCCAGTTATAAACCAAAATATTTAAACACCCTATATTTAAATAAAAATGTATCAATTTCTACTAAATCAAACGTGCTGATTGCGAAAAAAATAGTAAAAAAATTCCCAGGATTCTAGTTTTTAGAAATACAAAGTTTTATTTCCCCTAGAAAACTAACACGTTTATTTCACTTTGCCGGGCTATAACTAATGAACGGTAAAAGGTACGTTAACGGGCGTGGCGGTAATCGATTTTAGGGACTTTTCTACGTATGTACACTAATTTTATAACTGTCGTGTTCAGCTGATACAAAATTACCATGCAATAAATCAAAAAATGGTACCTTGGATTTTTCAGTAGCCAGTTATAAACCAAAATATTTAAACACCCTATATTTAAATAAAAATGTATCAATTTCTACTAAATCAAACGTGCTGATTGCGAAAAAAAATAGTAAAAAAATTCCCAGGATTCTAGTTTTAGAAATACAAAGTTTTATTTCCCCTAGAAAACTAACACGTTTATTTCACTTTGCCGGGCTATAACTAATGAACGGTAAAAGGTAAGTTAACAAGCGTGGCGGCAATCGATTCTAGGGACTTTTCTACGTATGTAAACTAATTTTTAACTGTCGTGTTCAGCTGATACAAGATTACCATGCAATAAATCAAAAAATGGTACCTTGGATTTTTCAGTAGCCAGTTATAAACCAAAATATTTAAACACCCTATATTTAAATAAAAATGTATCAATTTCTACTAAATCAAACGTGCTGATTGCGAAAAAAATAGTAAAAAAATTCCCAGGATTCTAGTTTTACAAATACAAAGTTTTATTTCCCCTAGAAAACTAACACGTTTATTTCACTTTGGCCGGGCTATAACTAATGAACGGTAAAAGGTACGTTAACGGGCGTGGCGGCAATCGATTCTAGGGACTTTTCTACGTATGTACACTAATTTTTAACTGTCGTGTTCAGCTGATACAAAATTACCATGCAATAAATCAAAAAAATGGTACCTTGGATTTTTCAGTAGCCAGTTATAAACCAAAATATTTAAACACCCTATATTTAAATAAAAATGTATCAATTTCTACTAAATCAAACGTGCTGATTGCGAAAAAAATAGTAAAAAAATTCCCAGGATTCTAGTTTTAGAAATACAAAGTTTTATTTCCCCTAGAAAACTAACACGTTTATTTCACTTTTGCCGGGCTATAACTAATGAACGGTAAAAGGTACGTTAACTAGCGTGGCGGCAATCGATTCTAGGGACTTTTCTACGTATGTACACTAATTTTTAACTGTCGTGTTCAGCTGATACAAGATTACCATGCAATAAATCAAAAAATGGTACCTTGGATTTTTCAGTAGCCAATTATAAACCAAAATATTTAAACACCCTATATTTAAATAAAAATGTATCAATTTCTACTAAATCAAACGTGCTGATTGCGAAAAAAATAGTAAAAAAATTCCCAGGATTCTAGTTTTAGAAATACAAAGTTTTATTTCCCCTAGAAAACTAACACGTTTATTTCACTTTGCCGGGCTATAACTAATGAACGGTAAAAGGTAAGTTAACGGGCGTGGCGGCAATCGATTCTAGGGACTTTTCTACGTATGTACACTAATTTTTAACTGTCGTGTTCAGCTGATACAAGATTACCATGCAATAAATCAAAAAATGGTACCTTGGATTTTTCAGTAGCCAGTTATAAACCAAAATATTTAAACACCCTATATTTAAATAAAAATGTATCAATTTCTACTAAATCAAACGTGCTGATTGCGAAAAAAATAGTAAAAAAATTCCCAGGATTCTAGTTTTAGAAATACAAAGTTTTATTTCCCCTAGAAAACTAACACGTTTATTTCACTTTGCCGGGCTATAACTAATGAACGGTAAAAGGTACGTTAACGGGCGTGGCGGCAATCGATTCTAGGGACTTTTCTACGTATGTACACTAATTTTTAACTGTCGTGTGCAGCTGATACAAAATTACCATGCAATAAATCAAAAAATGGTACCTTGGATTTTTCAGTAGCCAGTTATAAACCAAAATATTTAAACACCCTATATTTAAATAAAAATGTATCAATTTCTACTAAATCAAACGGGCTGATTGCGAAAAAAATAGTAAAAAAATTCCCAGGGTTCTAGGTTTAGAAATACAAAGTTTTATTTCCCCTAGAAAACTAACACGTTTATTTCACTTTGCCGGGCTATAACTAATGAACGGTAAAAGGTACGTTAACGGGCGTGGCGGCAATCGATTCTAGGGACTTTTCTACGTATGTACACTAATTTTTAACTGTCGTGTTCAGCTGATACAAATTTACCATGCAATAAATCAAAAAATGGTACCTTGGATTTTTCAGTAGCCAGTTATAAACCAAAATATTTAAACACCCTATATTTAAATAAAAATGTATCAATTTCTACTAAATCAAACGTGCTGATTGCGAAAAAAATAGTAAAAAAATTCCCAGGATTCTAGTTTTAGAAATACAAAGTTTTATTTCCCCTAGAAAACTAACACGTTTATTTCACTTTGCCGGGCTATAACTAATGAACGGTAAAAGGTAAGTTAACGGGCGTGGCGGCAATCGATTCTAGGGACTTTTCTACGTATGTACACTAATTTTTAACTGTCGTGTTCAGCTGATACAAGATTACCATGCAATAAATCAAAAAATAGTACCTTGGATTTTTCAGTAGCCAGTTATAAACCAAAATATTTAAACACCCTATATTTAAATAAAAATGTATCAATTTCTACTAAATCAAACGTGCTGATTGCGAAAAAAATAGTAAAAAAATTCCCAGGATTCTAGTTTTAGAAATACAAAGTTTTATTTCCCCTAGAAAACTAACACGTTTATTTCACTTTGCCGGGCTATAACTAATGAACGGTAAAAGGTACGTTAACGGGCGTGGCGGCAATCGATTCTAGGGACTTTTCTACGTATGTACACTAATTTTTAACTGTCGTGTTCAGCTGATACAAAATTACCATGCAAAAAATCAAAAAATGGTACCTTGGAATGTTCAGTAGCCAGTTATAAACCAAAATATTTAAACACCCTATATTTAAATAAAAATGTATCAATTTCTACTAAATCAAACGTGCTGATTGCGAAAAAAATAGTAAAAAAATTCCCAGGATTCTCGTTTTAGAAATACAAAGTTTTATTTGCCCTAGAAAACTAACACGTTTATTTCACTTTGCCGGGCTATAACTAATGAACGGTAAAAGGTACGTTAACGGGCGTGGCGGCAATCGATTCTAGGGACTTTTCTACGTATGTACACTAATTTTTAACTGTCGTGTTCAGCTGATACAAAATTACCATGCAATAAATCAAAAAATGGTACCTTGGAATTTTCAGTAGCCAGTTATAAACCAAAATATTTAAACACCCTATATTTAAATAAAAATGTATCAATTTCTACTAAATCAAACGTGCTGATTGCGAAAAAAATAGTAAAAAAATTCCCAGGATTCTAGTTTTAGAAATACAAAGTTTTATTTCCCCTAGAAAACTAACACGTTTATTTCACTTTGCCGGGCTATAACTAATGAACGGTAAAAGGTACGTTAACGGGCGTGGCGGCAATCGATTCTAGGGACTTTTCTACGTATGTACACTAATTTTTAACTGTCGTGTTCAGCTGATACAAAATTACCATGCAATAAATCAAAAAATGGTACCTTGGATTTTTCAGTAGCCAGTTATAAACCAAAATATTTAAACACCCTATATTTAAATAAAAATGTATCAATTTCTACTAAATCAAACGTGCTGATTGCGAAAAAAATAGTAAAAAAATTCCCAGGATTCTAGTTTTAGAAATACAAAGTTTTATTTCCCCTAGAAAACTAACACGTTTATTTCACTTTGCCGGGCTATAACTAATGAACGGTAAAAGGTAAGTTAACGGGCGTGGCGGCAATCGATTCTAGGGACTTTTCTACGTATGTACACTAATTTTTAACTGTCGTGTTCAGCTGATACAAGATTACCATGCAATAAATCAAAAAATAGTACCTTGGATTTTTCAGTAGCCAGTTATAAACCAAAATATTTAAACACCCTATATTTAAATAAAAATGTATCAATTTCTACTAAATCAAACGTGCTGATTGCGAAAAAAATAGTAAAAAAATTCCCAGGATTCTAGTTTTAGAAATACAAAGTTTTATTTCCCCTAGAAAACTAACACGTTTATTTCACTTTGCCGGGCTATAACTAATGAACGGTAAAAGGTACGTTAACGGGCGTGGCGGCAATCGATTCTAGGGACTTTTCTACGTATGTACACTAATTTTTAACTGTCGTGTTCAGCTGATACAAAATTACCATGCAAAAAATCAAAAAATGGTACCTTGGAATGTTCAGTAGCCAGTTATAAACCAAAATATTTAAACACCCTATATTTAAATAAAAATGTATCAATTTCTACTAAATCAAACGTGCTGATTGCGAAAAAAATAGTAAAAAAATTCCCAGGATTCTCGTTTTAGAAATACAAAGTTTTATTTCCCCTAGAAAACTAACACGTTTATTTCACTTTGCCGGGCTATAACTAATGAACGGTAAAAGGTACGTTAACGGGCGTGGCGGCAATCGATTCTAGGGACTTTTCTACGTATGTACACTAATTTTTAACTGTCGTGTTCAGCTGATACAAAATTACCATGCAATAAATCAAAAAATGGTACCTTGGAATTTTCAGTAGCCAGTTATAAACCAAAATATTTAAACACCCTATATTTAAATAAAAATGTATCAATTTCTACTAAATCAAACGTGCTGATTGCGAAAAAAATAGTAAAAAAATTCCCAGGATTCTAGTTTTAGAAATACAAAGTTTTATTTCCCCTAGAAAACTAACACGTTTATTTCACTTTGCCGGGCTATAACTAATGAACGGTAAAAGGTACGTTAACGGGCGTGGCGGCAATCGATTCTAGGGACTTTTCTACGTCTGTACACTAATTTTTAACTGTCGTGTTCAGCTGATACAAAATTACCATGCAATAAATCAAAAAATGGTACCTTGGATTTTTCAGTAGCCAGTTATAAACCAAAATATTTAAACACCCTATATTTAAATAAAAATGTATCAATTTCTACTAAATCAAACGTGCTGATTGCGAAAAAAATAGTAAAAAAATTCCCAGGATTCTAGTTTTAGAAATACAAAGTTTTATTTCCCCTAGAAAACTAACACGTTTATTTCACTTTGCCGGGCTATAACTAATGAACGGTAAAAGGTAAGTTAACAAGCGTGGCGGCAATCGATTCTAGGGACTTTTCTACGTATGTAAACTAATTTTTAACTGTCGTGTTCAGCTGATACAAGATTACCATGCAATAAATCAAAAAATGGTACCTTGGATTTTTCAGTAGCCAGTTATAAACCAAAATATTTAAACACCCTATATTTAAATAAAAATGTATCAATTTCTACTAAATCAAACGTGCTGATTGCGAAAAAAATAGTAAAAAAATTCCCAGGATTCTAGTTTTAGAAATACAAAGTTTTATTTCCCCTAGAAAACTAACACGTTTATTTCACTTTGCCGGGCTATAACTAATGAACGGTAAAAGGTACGTTAACGGGCGTGGCGGCAATCGATTCTAGGGACTTTTCTACGTATGTACACTAATTTTTAACTGTCGTGTTCAGCTGATACAAAATTACCATGCAATAAATCAAAAAATGGTACCTTGGATTTTTCAGTAGCCAGTTATAAACCAAAATATTTAAACACCCTATATTTAAATAAAAATGTATCAATTTCTACTAAATCAAACGTGCTGATTGCGAAAAAAATAGTAAAAAAATTCCCAGGATTCTAGTTTTAGAAATACAAAGTTTTATTTCCCCTAGAAAACTAACACGTTTATTTCACTTTGCCGGGCTATAACTAATGAACGGTAAAAGGTACGTTAACTAGCGTGGCGGCAATCGATTCTAGGGACTTTTCTACGTATGTACACTAATTTTTAACTGTCGTGTTCAGCTGATACAAGATTACCATGCAATAAATCAAAAAATGGTACCTTGGATTTTTCAGTAGCCAGTTATAAACCAAAATATTTAAACACCCTATATTTAAATAAAAATGTATCAATTTCTACTAAATCAAACGTGCTGATTGCGAAAAAAATAGTAAAAAAATTCCCAGGATTCTAGTTTTAGAAATACAAAGTTTTATTTCCCCTAGAAAACTAACACGTTTATTTCACTTTGCCGGGCTATAACTAATGAACGGTAAAAGGTAAGTTAACGGGCGTGGCGGCAATCGATTCTAGGGACTTTTCTACGTATGTACACTAATTTTTAACTGTCGTGTTCAGCTGATACAAGATTACCATGCAATAAATCAAAAAATGGTACCTTGGATTTTTCAGTAGCCAGTTATAAACCAAAATATTTAAACACCCTATATTTAAATAAAAATGTATCAATTTCTACTAAATCAAACGTGCTGATTGCGAAAAAAATAGTAAAAAAATTCCCAGGATTCTAGTTTTAGAAATACAAAGTTTTATTTCCCCTAGAAAACTAACACGTTTATTTCACTTTGCCGGGCTATAACTAATGAACGGTAAAAGGTACGTTAACGGGCGTGGCGGCAATCGATTCTAGGGACTTTTCTACGTATGTGCACTAATTTTTAACTGTCGTGTTCAGCTGATACAAAATTACCATGCAATAAATCAAAAAATGGTACCTTGGATTTTTCAGTAGCCAGTTATAAACCAAAATATTTAAACACCCTATATTTAAATAAAAATGTATCAATTTCTACTAAATCAAACGTGCTGATTGCGAAAAAAATAGTAAAAAAATTCCCAGGATTCTAGTTTTAGAAATACAAAGTTTTATTTCCCCTAGAAAACTAACACGTTTATTTCACTTTGCCGGGCTATAACTAATGAACGGTAAAAGGTACGTTAACGGGCGTGGCGGCAATCGATTCTAGGGACTTTTCTACGTATGTACACTAATTTTTAACTGTCGTGTTCAGCTGATACAAAATTACCATGCAATAAATCAAAAAATGGTACCTTGGATTTTTCAGTAGCCAGTTATAAACCAAAATATTTAAACACCCTATATTTAAATAAAAATGTATCAATTTCTACTAAATTAAACGTGCTGATTGCGAAAAAAATAGTAAAAAAATTCCCAGGATTCTAGTTTTAGAAATACAAAGTTTTATTTCCCCTAGAAAACTAACACGTTTATTTCACTTTGCCGGGCTATAACTAATGAACGGTAAAAGGTAAGTTAACAAGCGTGGCGGCAATCGATTCTAGGGACTTTTCTACGTATGTAAACTAATTTTTAACTGTCGTGTTCAGCTGATACAAGATTACCATGCAATAAATCAAAAAATGGTACCTTGGATTTTTCAGTAGCCAGTTATAAACCAAAATATTTAAACACCCTATATTTAAATAAAAATGTATCAATTTCTACTAAATCAAACGTGCTGATTGCGAAAAAAATAGTAAAAAAATTCCCAGGATTCTAGTTTTAGAAATACAAAGTTTTATTTCCCCTAGAAAACTAACACGTTTATTTCACTTTGCCGGGCTATAACTAATGAACGGTAAAAGGTACGTTAACGGGCGTGGCGGCAATCGATTCTAGGGACTTTTCTACGTATGTACACTAATTTTTAACTGTCGTGTTCAGCTGATACAAAATTACCATGCAATAAATCAAAAAATGGTACCTTGGATTTTTCAGTAGCCAGTTATAAACCAAAATATTTAAACACCCTATATTTAAATAAAAATGTATCAATTTCTACTAAATCAAACGTGCTGATTGCGAAAAAAATAGTAAAAAAATTCCCAGGATTCTAGTTTTAGAAATACAAAGTTTTATTTCCCCTAGAAAACTAACACGTTTATTTCACTTTGCCGGGCTATAACTAATGAACGGTAAAAGGTACGTTAACTAGCGTGGCGGCAATCGATTCTAGGGACTTTTCTACGTATGTACACTAATTTTTAACTGTCGTGTTCAGCTGATACAAGATTACCATGCAATAAATCAAAAAATGGTACCTTGGATTTTTCAGTAGCCAGTTATAAACCAAAATATTTAAACACCCTATATTTAAATAAAAATGTATCAATTTCTACTAAATCAAACGTGCTGATTGCGAAAAAAATAGTAAAAAAAATTCCCAGGATTCTAGTTTTAGAAATACAAAGTTTTATTTCCCCTAGAAAACTAACACGTTTATTTCACTTTGCCGGGCTATAACTAATGAACGGTAAAAGGTAAGTTAACGGGCGTGGCGGCAATCGATTCTAGGGACTTTTCTACGTATGTACACTAATTTTTAACTGTCGTGTTCAGCTGATACAAGATTACCATGCAATAAATCAAAAAATGGTACCTTGGATTTTTCAGTAGCCAGTTATAAACCAAAATATTTAAACACCCTATATTTAAATAAAAATGTATCAATTTCTACTAAATCAAACGTGCTGATTGCGAAAAAAATAGTAAAAAAATTCCCAGGATTCTAGTTTTAGAAATACAAAGTTTTATTTCCCCTAGAAAACTAACACGTTTATTTCACTTTGCCGGGCTATAACTAATGAACGGTAAAAGGTACGTTAACGGGCGTGGCGGCAATCGATTCTAGGGACTTTTCTACGTATGTACACTAATTTTTAACTGTCGTGTTCAGCTGATACAAAATTACCATGCAATAAATCAAAAAATGGTACCTTGGATTTTTCAGTAGCCAGTTATAAACCAAAATATTTAAACACCCTATATTTAAATAAAAATGTATCAATTTCTACTAAATTAAACGTGCTGATTGCGAAAAAAATAGTAAAAAAATTCCCAGGATTCTAGTTTTAGAAATACAAAGTTTTATTTCCCCTAGAAAACTAACACGTTTATTTCACTTTGCCGGGCTATAACTAATGAACGGTAAAAGGTAAGTTAACAAGCGTGGCGGCAATCGATTCTAGGGACTTTTCTACGTATGTAAACTAATTTTTAACTGTCGTGTTCAGCTGATACAAGATTACCATGCAATAAATCAAAAAATGGTACCTTGGATTTTTCAGTAGCCAGTTATAAACCAAAATATTTAAACACCCTATATTTAAATAAAAATGTATCAATTTCTACTAAATCAAACGTGCTGATTGCGAAAAAAATAGTAAAAAAATTCCCAGGATTCTAGTTTTAGAAATACAAAGTTTTATTTCCCCTAGAAAACTAACACGTTTATTTCACTTTGCCGGGCTATAACTAATGAACGGTAAAAGGTACGTTAACGGGCGTGGCGGCAATCGATTCTAGGGACTTTTCTACGTATGTACACTAATTTTTAACTGTCGTGTTCAGCTGATACAAAATTACCATGCAATAAATCAAAAAATGGTACCTTGGATTTTTCAGTAGCCAGTTATAAACCAAAATATTTAAACACCCTATATTTAAATAAAAATGTATCAATTTCTACTAAATCAAACGTGCTGATTGCGAAAAAAATAGTAAAAAAATTCCCAGGATTCTAGTTTTAGAAATACAAAGTTTTATTTCCCCTAGAAAACTAACACGTTTATTTCACTTTGCCGGGCTATAACTAATGAACGGTAAAAGGTACGTTAACTAGCGTGGCGGCAATCGATTCTAGGGACTTTTCTACGTATGTACACTAATTTTTAACTGTCGTGTTCAGCTGATACAAGATTACCATGCAATAAATCAAAAAATGGTACCTTGGATTTTTCAGTAGCCAGTTATAAACCAAAATATTTAAACACCCTATATTTAAATAAAAATGTATCAATTTCTACTAAATCAAACGTGCTGATTGCGAAAAAAATAGTAAAAAAATTCCCAGGATTCTAGTTTTAGAAATACAAAGTTTTATTTCCCCTAGAAAACTAACACGTTTATTTCACTTTGCCGGGCTATAACTAATGAACGGTAAAAGGTAAGTTAACGGGCGTGGCGGCAATCGATTCTAGGGACTTTTCTACGTATGTACACTAATTTTTAACTGTCGTGTTCAGCTGATACAAGATTACCATGCAATAAATCAAAAAATGGTACCTTGGATTTTTCAGTAGCCAGTTATAAACCAAAATATTTAAACACCCTATATTTAAATAAAAATGTATCAATTTCTACTAAATCAAACGTGCTGATTGCGAAAAAAATAGTAAAAAAATTCCCAGGATTCTAGTTTTAGAAATACAAAGTTTTATTTCCCCTAGAAAACTAACACGTTTATTTCACTTTGCCGGGCTATAACTAATGAACGGTAAAAGGTACGTTAACGGGCGTGGCTGCAATCGATTCTAGGGACTTTTCTACGTATGTACACTAATTTTTAACTGTCGTGTTCAGCTGATACAAAATTACCATGCAATAAATCAAAAAATGGTACCTTGGATTTTTCAGTAGCCAGTTATAAACCAAAATATTTAAACACCCTATATTTAAATAAAAATGTATCAATTTCTACTAAATCAAACGTGCTGATTGCGAAAAAAATAGTAAAAAAATTCCCAGGATTCTAGTTTTAGAAATACAAAGTTTTATTTCCCCTAGAAAACTAACACGTTTATTTCACTTTGCCGGGCTATAACTAATGAACGGTAAAAGGTACGTTAACGGGCGTGGCGGCAATCGATTCTAGGGACTTTTCTACGTATGTGCACTAATTTTTAACTGTCGTGTTCAGCTGATACAAAATTACCATGCAATAAATCAAAAAATGGTACCTTGGATTTTTCAGTAGCCAGTTATAAACCAAAATATTTAAACACCCTATATTTAAATAAAAATGTATCAATTTCTACTAAATCAAACGTGCTGATTGCGAAAAAAATAGTAAAAAAATTCCCAGGATTCTAGTTTTAGAAATACAAAGTTTTATTTCCCCTAGAAAACTAACACGTTTATTTCACTTTGCCGGGCTATAACTAATGAACGGTAAAAGGTACGTTAACGGGCGTGGCGGCAATCGATTCTAGGGACTTTTCTACGTATGTACACTAATTTTTAACTGTCGTGTTCAGCTGATACAAAATTACCATGCAATAAATCAAAAAATGGTACCTTGGATTTTTCAGTAGCCAGTTATAAACCAAAATATTTAAACACCCTATATTTAAATAAAAATGTATCAATTTCTACTAAATCAAACGTGCTGATTGCGAAAAAAATAGTAAAAAAATTCCCAGGATTCTAGTTTTAGAAATACAAAGTTTTATTTCCCCTAGAAAACTAACACGTTTATTTCACTTTGCCGGGCTATAACTAATGAACGGTAAAAGGTACGTTAACGGGCGTGGCGGCAATCGATTCTAGGGACTTTTCTACGTATGTACACTAATTTTTAACTGTCGTGTTCAGCTGATACAAAATTACCATGCAATAAATCAAAAAATGGTACCTTGGATTTTTCAGTAGCCAGTTATAAACCAAAATATTTAAACACCCTATATTTAAATAAAAATGTATCAATTTCTACTAAATCAAACGTGCTGATTGCGAAAAAAATAGTAAAAAAATTCCCAGGATTCTAGTTTTAGAAATACAAAGTTTTATTTCCCCTAGAAAACTAACACGTTTATTTCACTTTGCCGGGCTATAACTAATGAACGGTAAAAGGTACGTTAACGAACGTGGCGGCAATCGATTCTAGGGACTTTTCTACGTATGTACACTAATTTTTAATTGTCGTGTTCAGCTGATACAAAATTACCATGCAATAAATCAAAAAATGGTACCTTGGATTTTTCAGTAGCCAGTTATAAACCAAAATATTTAAACACCCTATATTTAAATAAAAATGTATCAATTTCTACTAAATCAAACGTGCTGATTGCGAAAAAAATAGTAAAAAAATTCCCAGGATTCTAGTTTTAGAAATACAAAGTTTTATTTCCCCTAGAAAACTAACACGTTTATTTCACTTTGCCGGGCTATAACTAATGAACGGTAAAAGGTACGTTAACGGGCGTGACGGCAATCGATTCTACGGACTTTTCTACGTATGTACACTAATTTTTAACTGTCGTGTTCAGCTGATACAAAATTACCATGCAATAAATCAAAAAATGGTACCTTGGATTTTTCAGTAGCCAGTTATAAACCAAAATATTTAAACACCCTATATTTAAATAAAAATGTATCAATTTCGACTAAATCAAACGTGCTGATTGCGAAAAAAATAGTAAAAAAATTCCCAGGATTCTAGTTTTAGAAATACAAAGTTTTATTTCCCCTAGAAAACTAACACGTTTATTTCACTTTGCCGGGCTATAACTAATGAACGGTAAAAGGTACGTTAACGGGCGTGGCGGCAATCGATTCTAGGGACTTTTCTACGTATGTACACTAATTTTTAACTGTCGTGTTCAGCTGATACAAAATTACCATGCAATAAATCAAAAAATGGTACCTTGGATTTTTCAGTAGCCAGTTATAAACCAAAATATTTAAACACCCTATATTTAAATAAAAATGTATCAATTTCTACTAAATCAAACGTGCTGATTGCGAAAAAAATAGTAAAAAAATTCCCAGGATTCTAGTTTTAGAAATACAAAGTTTTATTTCCCCTAGAAAACTAACACGTTTATTTCACTTTGCCGGGCTATAACTAATGAACGGTAAAAGGTACGTTAACGGGCGTGGCGGCAATCGATTCTAGGGACTTTTCTACGTATGTACACTAATTTTTAACTGTCGTGTTTAGCTGATACAAATTTACCATGCAATAAATCAAAAAATGGTACCTTGGATTTTTCAGTAGCCAGTTATAAACCAAAATATTTAAACACCCTATATTTAAATAAAAATGTATCAACTTCTACTAAATCAAACGTGCTGATTGCGAAAAAAATAGTAAAAAAATTCCCAGGATTCTAGTTTTAGAAATACAAAGTTTTATTTCCCCTAGAAAACTAACACGTTTATTTCACTTTGCCGGGCTATAACTAATGAACGGTAAAAGGTACGTTAACGAACGTGGCGGCAATCGATTCTAGGGACTTTTCTACGTATGTACACTAATTTTTAATTGTCGTGTTCAGCTGATACAAAATTACCATGCAATAAATCAAAAAATGGTACCTTGGATTTTTCAGTAGCCAGTTATAAACCAAAATATTTAAACACCCTATATTTAAATAAAAATGTATCAATTTCTACTAAATCAAACGTGCTGATTGCGAAAAAAATAGTAAAAAAATTCCCAGGATTCTAGTTTTAGAAATACAAAGTTTTATTTCCCCTAGAAAACTAACACGTTTATTTCACTTTGCCGGGCTATAACTAATGAACGGTAAAAGGTACGTTAACGGGCGTGACGGCAATCGATTCTACGGACTTTTCTACGTATGTACACTAATTTTTAACTGTCGTGTTCAGCTGATACAAAATTACCATGCAATAAATCAAAAAATGGTACCTTGGATTTTTCAGTAGCCAGTTATAAACCAAAATATTTAAACACCCTATATTTAAATAAAAATGTATCAATTTCGACTAAATCAAACGTGCTGATTGCGAAAAAAATAGTAAAAAAATTCCCAGGATTCTAGTTTTAGAAATACAAAGTTTTATTTCCCCTAGAAAACTAACACGTTTATTTCACTTTGCCGGGCTATAACTAATGAACGGTAAAAGGTAAGTTAACAAGCGTGGCGGCAATCGATTCTAGGGACTTTTCTACGTATGTACACTAATTTTTAACTGTCGTGTTCAGCTGATACAAAATTACCATGCAATAAATCAAAAAATGGTACCTTGGATTTTTCAGTAGCCAGTTATAAACCAAAATATTTAAACACCCTATATTTAAATAAAAATGTATCAATTTCTACTAAATCAAACGTGCTGATTGCGAAAAAAATAGTAAAAAAATTCCCAGGATTCTAGTTTTAGAAATACAAAGTTTTATTTCCCCTAGAAAACTAACACGTTTATTTCACTTTGCCGGGCTATAACTAATGAACGGTAAAAGGTACGTTAACGGGCGTGGCGGCAATCGATTCTAGGGACTTTTCTACGTATGTGCACTAATTTTTAACTGTCGTGTTCAGCTGATACAAAATTACCATGCAATAAATCAAAAAATGGTACCTTGGATTTTTCAGTAGCCAGTTATAAACCAAAATATTTAAACACCCTATATTTAAATAAAAATGTATCAATTTCTACTAAATCAAACGTGCTGATTGCGAAAAAAATAGTAAAAAAATTCCCAGGATTCTAGTTTTAGAAATACAAAGTTTTATTTCCCCTAGAAAACTAACACGTTTATTTCACTTTGCCGGGCTATAACTAATGAACGGTAAAAGGTACGTTAACGGGCGTGGCGGCAATCGATTCTAGGGACTTTTCTACGTATGTACACTAATTTTTAACTGTCGTGTTCAGCTGATACAAGATTACCATGCAATAAATCAAAAAATGGTACCTTGGATTTTTCAGTAGCCAGTTATAAACCAAAATATTTAAACACCCTATATTTAAATAAAAATGTATCAATTTCTACTAAATCAAACGTGCTGATTGCGAAAAAAATAGTAAAAAAATTCCCAGGATTCTAGTTTTAGAAATACAAAGTTTTATTTCCCCTAGAAAACTAACACGTTTATTTCACTTTGCCGGGCTATAACTAATGAACGGTAAAAGGTAAGTTAACGGGCGTGGCGGCAATCGATTCTAGGGACTTTTCTACGTATGTACACTAATTTTTAACTGTCGTGTTCAGCTGATACAAAATTACCATGCAATAAATCAAAAAATGGTACCTTGGATTTTTCAGTAGCCAGTTATAAACCAAAATATTTAAACACCCTATATTTAAATAAAAATGTATCAATTTCTACTAAATCAAACGTGCTGATTGCGAAAAAAATAGTAAAAAAATTCCCAGGATTCTAGTTTTAGAAATACAAAGTTTTATTTCCCCTAGAAAACTAACACGTTTATTTCACTTTGCCGGGCTATAACTAATGAACGGTAAAAGGTACGTTAACGGGCGTGGCGGCAATCGATTCTAGGGACTTTTCTACGTGTGTACACTAATTTTTAACTGTCGTGTTTAGCTGATACAAATTTACCATGCAATAAATCAAAAAATGGTACCTTGGATTTTTCAGTAGCCAGTTATAAACCAAAATATTTAAACACCCTATATTTAAATAAAAATGTATCAACTTCTACTAAATCAAACGTGCTGATTGCGAAAAAAATAGTAAAAAAATTCCCAGGATTCTAGTTTTAGAAATACAAAGTTTTATTTCCCCTAGAAAACTAACACGTTTATTTCACTTTGCCGGGCTATAACTAATGAACGGTAAAAGGTACGTTAACGAACGTGGCGGCAATCGATTCTAGGGACTTTTCTACGTATGTACACTAATTTTTAATTGTCGTGTTCAGCTGATACAAAATTACCATGCAATAAATCAAAAAATGGTACCTTGGATTTTTCAGTAGCCAGTTATAAACCAAAATATTTAAACACCCTATATTTAAATAAAAATGTATCAATTTCTACTAAATCAAACGTGCTGATTGCGAAAAAAATAGTAAAAAAATTCCCAGGATTCTAGTTTTAGAAATACAAAGTTTTATTTCCCCTAGAAAACTAACACGTTTATTTCACTTTGCCGGGCTATAACTAATGAACGGTAAAAGGTACGTTAACGGGCGTGACGGCAATCGATTCTACGGACTTTTCTACGTATGTACACTAATTTTTAACTGTCGTGTTCAGCTGATACAAAATTACCATGCAATAAATCAAAAAATGGTACCTTGGATTTTTCAGTAGCCAGTTATAAACCAAAATATTTAAACACCCTATATTTAAATAAAAATGTATCAATTTCGAATAAATCAAACGTGCTGATTGCGAAAAAAATAGTAAAAAAATTCCCAGGATTCTAGTTTTAGAAATACAAAGTTTTATTTCCCCTAGAAAACTAACACGTTTATTTCACTTTGCCGGGCTATAACTAATGAACGGTAAAAGGTACGTTAACGGGCGTGGCGGCAATCGATTCTAGGGACTTTTCTACGTATGTACACTAATTTTTAACTGTCGTGTTCAGCTGATACAAAATTACCATGCAATAAATCAAAAAATGGTACCCTGGATTTTTCAGTAGCCAGTTATAAACCAAAATATTTAAACACCCTATATTTAAATAAAAATGTATCAATTTCTACTAAATCAAACGTGCTGATTGCGAAAAAAAATAGTAAAAAAATTCCCAGGATTCTAGTTTTAGAAATACAAAGTTTTATTTCCCCTAGAAAACTAACACGTTTATTTCACTTTGCCGGGCTATAACTAATGAACGGTAAAAGGTACGTTAACGGGCGTGGCGGCAATCGATTCTAGGGACTTTTCTACGTATGTACACTAATTTTTAACTGTCGTGTGCAGCTGATACAAAATTACCATGCAATAAATCAAAAAATGGTACCTTGGATTTTTCAGTAGCCAGTTATAAACCAAAATATTTAAACACCCTATATTTAAATAAAAATGTATCAATTTCTACTAAATCAAACGGGCTGATTGCGAAAAAAATAGTAAAAAAATTCCCAGGATTCTAGGTTTAGAAATACAAAGTTTTATTTCCCCTAGAAAACTAACACGTTTATTTCACTTTGCCGGGCTATAACTAATGAACGGTAAAAGGTACGTTAACGGGCGTGGCGGCAATCGATTTTAGGGACTTTTCTACGTAAGTACACTAATTTTTAACTGTCGTGTTCTGCTGATACAAAATTACCATGCAATAAATCAAAAAATGGTACCTTGGATTTTTCAGTAGCCAGTTATAAACCAAAATATTTAAACACCCTATATTTAAATAGAAATGTATCAATTTCTACTAAATCAAACGTGCTGATTGCGAAAAAAATAGTAAAAAAATTCCCAGGATTCTAGTTTTAGAAATACAAAGTTTTATTTCCCCTAGAAAACTAACACGTTTATTTCACTTTGCCGGGCTATAACTAATGAACGGTAAAAGGTACGTTAACGGGCGTGGCGGCAATCGATTTTAGGGACTTTTCTACGTATGTACACTAATTTTTAACTGTCGTGTTCAGCTGATACAAAATTACCATGCAATAAATCAAAAAATGGTACCTTGGATTTTTCAGTAGCCAGTTATAAACCAAAATATTTAAACACCCTATATTTAAATAAAAATGTATCAATTTCTACTAAATCAAACGTGCTGATTGCGAAAAAAATAGTAAAAAAATTCCCAGGATTCTAGTTTTAGAAATACAAAGTTTTATTTCCCCTAGAAAACTAACACGTTTATTTCACTTTGCCGGGCTATAACTAATGAACGGTAAAAGGTACGTTAACGGGCGTGGCGGCAATCGATTCTAGGGACTTTTCTACGTATGTACACTAATTTTTAACTGTCGTGTTCAGCTGATACAAATTTACCATGCAATAAATCAAAAAATGGTACCTTGGATTTTTCAGTAGCCAGTTATAAACCAAAATATTTAAACACCCTATATTTAAATAAAAATGTATCAATTTCTACTAAGTCAAACGTGCTGATTGCGAAAAAAATAGTAAAAAAATTCCCAGGATTCTAGTTTTAGAAATACAAAGTTTTATTTCCCCTAGAAAACTAACACGTTTATTTCACTTTGCCGGGCTATAACTAATGAACGGTAAAAGGTACGTTAACGGACGTGGCGGCAATCGATTCTAGGGACTTTTCTACATATGTACACTAATTTATAACTGTCGTGTTCAGCTGATACAAAATTTCCATGCAATAAATCAAAAAATGGTACCTTGGATTTTTCAGTAGCCAGTTATAAACCAAAATATTTAAACACCCTATATTTAAATAAAAATGTATCAATTTCTACTAAATCAAACGTGCTGATTGCGAAAAAAATAGTAAAAAAATTCCCAGCATTCTAGTTTTAGAAATACAAAGTTTTATTTACCCTAGAAAACTAACACGTTTATTTCACTTTGCCGGGCTATAACTAATGAACGGTAAAAGGTACGTTAACGGGCGTGGCGGCAATCGATTCTAGGGACTTTTCTACGTATGTACACTAATTTTTAACTGTCGTGTTCAGCTGATACAAAATTACCATGCAATAAATCAAAAAATGGTACCTTGGATTTTTCAGTAGCCAGTTATAAACCAAAATATTTAAACACCCTATATTTAAATAAAAATGTATTAATTTCTACTAAATCAAACGTGCTGATTGCGAAAAAAATAGTAAAAAAAATTCCCAGGATTCTAGTTTTAGAAATACAAAGTTTTATTTCCCCTAGAAAACTAACACGTTTATTTCACTTTGCCGGGCTATAACTAATGAACGGTAAAAGGTACGTTAACGGGCGTAGCGGAAATCGATTCTAGGGACTTTTCTACGTATGTACACTAATTTTTAACTATCGTGTTCAGCTGATACAAAATTACCATGCAATAAATCAAAAAATGGTACCTTGGATTTTTCAGTAGCCAGTTATAAACCAAAATATTTAAACACCCTATATTTAAATAAAAATGTATTAATTTCTACTAAATCAAACGTGCTGATTGCGAAAAAAATAGTAAAAAAAATTCCCAGGATTCTAGTTTTAGAAATACAAAGTTTTATTTCCCCTAGAAAACTAACACGTTTATTTCACTTTGCCGGGCTATAACTAATGAACGGTAAAAGGTACGTTAACGGGCGTGGCGGCAATCGATTCTAGGAACTTTTCTACGTATGTACACTAATTTTTAACTGTCGTGTTCAGCTGATACAAAATTACCATGCAATAAATCAAAAAATGGTACCCTGGATTTTTCAGTAGCCAGTTATAAACCAAAATATTTAAACACCCTATATTTAAATAAAAATGTATCAATTTCTACTAAATCAAACGTGCTGATTGCGAAAAAAATAGTAAAAAAATTCCCAGGATTCTAGTTTTAGAAATACAAAGTTTTATTTCCCCTAGAAAACTAACACGTTTATTTCACTTTGCCGGGCTATAACTAATGAACGGTAAAAGGTACGTTAACGGGCGTGGCGGCAATCGATTCTAGGGACTTTTCTACGTATGTACACTAATTTTTAACTGTCGTGTGCAGCTGATACAAAATTACCATGCAATAAATCAAAAAATGGTACCTTGGATTTTTCAGTAGCCAGTTATAAACCAAAATATTTAAACACCCTATATTTAAATAAAAATGTATCAATTTCTGCTAAATCAAACGGGCTGATTGCGAAAAAAATAGTAAAAAAATTCCCAGGATTCTAGGTTTAGAAATACAAAGTTTTATTTCCCCTAGAAAACTAACACGTTTATTTCACTTTGCCGGGCTATAACTAATGAACGGTAAAAGGTACGTTAACGGGCGTGGCGGTAATCGATTTTAGGGACTTTTCTACGTATGTACACTAATTTTTAACTGTCGTGTTCAGCTGATACAAATTTACCATGCAATAAATCAAAAAATGGTACCTTGGATTTTTCAGTAGCCAGTTATAAACCTATATATTTAAACACCCTATATTTAAATAGAAATGTATCAATTTCTACTAAATCAAACGTGCTGATTGCGAAAAAAATAGTAAAAAAATTCCCAGGATTCTAGTTTTAGAAATACAAAGTTTTATTTCCCCTAGAAAACTAACACGTTTATTTCACTTTGCCGAGCTATAACTAATGAACGGTAAAAGGTACGTTAACGGGCGTGGCGGTAATCGATTTTAGGGACTTTTCTACGTATGTACACTAATTTTTAACTGTCGTGTTCAGCTGATACAAATTTACCATGCAATAAATCAAAAAATGGTACCTTGGATTTTTCAGTAGCCAGTTATAAACCAAAATATTTAAACACCCTATATTTAAATAAAAATGTATCAATTTCTACTAAGTCAAACGTGCTGATTGCGAAAAAAATAGTAAAAAAATTCCCAGGATTCTAGGTTTAGAAATACAAAGTTTTATTTCCCCTAGAAAACTAACACGTTTATTTCACTTTGCCGGGCTATAACTAATGAACGGTAAAAGGTACGTTAACGGGCGTGGCGGCAATCGATTCTAGGGACTTTTCTACGTATGTACACTAATTTTTAACTGTCGTGTTCAGCTGATACAAATTTACCATGCAATAAATCAAAAAATGGTACCTTGGATTTTTCAGTAGCCAGTTATAAACCAAAATATTTAAACACCCTATATTTAAATAAAAATGTATCAATTTCTACTAAGTCAAACGTGCTGATTGCGAAAAAAATAGTAAAAAAATTCCCAGGATTCTAGTTTTAGAAATACAAAGTTTTATTTCCCCTAGAAAACTAACACGTTTATTTCACTTTGCCGGGCTATAACTAATGAACGGTAAAAGGTACGTTAACGGACGTGGCGGCAATCGATTCTAGGGACTTTTCTACATATGTACACTAATTTATAACTGTCGTGTTCAGCTGATACAAAATTTCCATGCAATAAATCAAAAAATGGTACCTTGGATTTTTCAGTAGCCAGTTATAAACCAAAATATTTAAACACCCTATATTTAAATAAAAATGTATCAATTTCTACTAAATCAAACGTGCTGATTGCGAAAAAAATAGTAAAAAAATTCCCAGCATTCTAGTTTTAGAAATACAAAGTTTTATTTACCCTAGAAAACTAACACGTTTATTTCACTTTGCCGGGCTATAACTAATGAACGGTAAAAGGTACGTTAACGGGCGTGGCGGCAATCGATTCTAGGGACTTTTCTACGTATGTACACTAATTTTTAACTGTCGTGTTCAGCTGATACAAAATTACCATGCAATAAATCAAAAAATGGTACCTTGGATTTTTCAGTAGCCAGTTATAAACCAAAATATTTAAACACCCTATATTTAAATAAAAATGTATCAATTTCTACTAAATCAAACGTGCTGATTGCGAAAAAAATAGTAAAAAAATTCCCAGCATTCTAGTTTTAGAAATACAAAGTTTTATTTACCCTAGAAAACTAACACGTTTATTTCACTTTGCCGGGCTATAACTAATGAACGGTAAAAGGTACGTTAACGGGCGTGGCGGCAATCGATTCTAGGGACTTTTCTACGTATGTACACTAATTTTTAACTGTCGTGTTCAGCTGATACAAAATTACCATGCAATAAATCAAAAAATGGTACCTTGGATTTTTCAGTAGCCAGTTATAAACCAAAATATTTAAACACCCTATATTTAAATAAAAATGTATTAATTTCTACTAAATCAAACGTGCTGATTGCGAAAAAAATAGTAAAAAAAATTCCCAGGATTCTAGTTTTAGAAATACAAAGTTTTATTTCCCCTAGAAAACTAACACGTTTATTTCACTTTGCCGGGCTATAACTAATGAACGGTAAAAGGTACGTTAACGGGCGTAGCGGAAATCGATTCTAGGGACTTTTCTACGTATGTACACTAATTTTTAACTATCGTGTTCAGCTGATACAAAATTACCATGCAATAAATCAAAAAATGGTACCTTGGATTTTTCAGTAGCCAGTTATAAACCAAAATATTTAAACACCCTATATTTAAATAAAAATGTATTAATTTCTACTAAATCAAACGTGCTGATTGCGAAAAAAATAGTAAAAAAAATTCCCAGGATTCTAGTTTTAGAAATACAAAGTTTTATTTCCCCTAGAAAACTAACACGTTTATTTCACTTTGCCGGGCTATAACTAATGAACGGTAAAAGGTACGTTAACGGGCGTGGCGGCAATCGATTCTAGGAACTTTTCTACGTATGTACACTAATTTTTAACTGTCGTGTTCAGCTGATACAAAATTACCATGCAATAAATCAAAAAATGGTACCCTGGATTTTTCAGTAGCCAGTTATAAACCAAAATATTTAAACACCCTATATTTAAATAAAAATGTATCAATTTCTACTAAATCAAACGTGCTGATTGCGAAAAAAATAGTAAAAAAATTCCCAGGATTCTAGTTTTAGAAATACAAAGTTTTATTTCCCCTAGAAAACTAACACGTTTATTTCACTTTGCCGGGCTATAACTAATGAACGGTAAAAGGTACGTTAACGGGCGTGGCGGCAATCGATTCTAGGGACTTTTCTACGTATGTACACTAATTTTTAACTGTCGTGTGCAGCTGATACAAAATTACCATGCAATAAATCAAAAAATGGTACCTTGGATTTTTCAGTAGCCAGTTATAAACCAAAATATTTAAACACCCTATATTTAAATAAAAATGTATCAATTTCTGCTAAATCAAACGGGCTGATTGCGAAAAAAATAGTAAAAAAATTCCCAGGATTCTAGGTTTAGAAATACAAAGTTTTATTTCCCCTAGAAAACTAACACGTTTATTTCACTTTGCCGGGCTATAACTAATGAACGGTAAAAGGTACGTTAACGGGCGTGGCGGTAATCGATTTTAGGGACTTTTCTACGTATGTACACTAATTTTTAACTGTCGTGTTCAGCTGATACAAATTTACCATGCAATAAATCAAAAAATGGTACCTTGGATTTTTCAGTAGCCAGTTATAAACCTATATATTTAAACACCCTATATTTAAATAGAAATGTATCAATTTCTACTAAATCAAACGTGCTGATTGCGAAAAAAATAGTAAAAAAATTCCCAGGATTCTAGTTTTAGAAATACAAAGTTTTATTTCCCCTAGAAAACTAACACGTTTATTTCACTTTGCCGAGCTATAACTAATGAACGGTAAAAGGTACGTTAACGGGCGTGGCGGTAATCGATTTTAGGGACTTTTCTACGTATGTACACTAATTTTTAACTGTCGTGTTCAGCTGATACAAATTTACCATGCAATAAATCAAAAAATGGTACCTTGGATTTTTCAGTAGCCAGTTATAAACCAAAATATTTAAACACCCTATATTTAAATAAAAATGTATCAATTTCTACTAAGTCAAACGTGCTGATTGCGAAAAAAATAGTAAAAAAATTCCCAGGATTCTAGGTTTAGAAATACAAAGTTTTATTTCCCCTAGAAAACTAACACGTTTATTTCACTTTGCCGGGCTATAACTAATGAACGGTAAAAGGTACGTTAACGGGCGTGGCGGCAATCGATTCTAGGGACTTTTCTACGTATGTACACTAATTTTTAACTGTCGTGTTCAGCTGATACAAAATTACCATGCAATAAATCAAAAAATGGTACCTTGGATTTTTCAGTAGCCAGTTATAAACCAAAATATTTAAACACCCTATATTTAAATAAAAATGTATCAATTTCTGCTAAATCAAACGGGCTGATTGCGAAAAAAATAGTAAAAAAATTCCCAGGATTCTAGGTTTAGAAATACAAAGTTTTATTTCCCCTAGAAAACTAACACGTTTATTTCACTTTGCCGGGCTATAACTAATGAACGGTAAAAGGTACGTTAACGGGCGTGGCGGAAATCGATTCTAGGGACTTTTCTACGTATGTACACTAATTTTTAACTGTCGTGTTCAGCTGATACAAAATTACCATGCAATAAATCAAAAAATGGTACCTTGGATTTTTCAGTAGCCAGTTATAAACCAAAATATTTAAACACCCTATATTTAAATAAAAATGTATCAATTTCTGCTAAATCAAACGGGCTGATTGCGAAAAAAATAGTAAAAAAATTCCCAGGATTCTAGGTTTAGAAATACAAAGTTTTATTTCCCCTAGAAAACTAACACGTTTATTTCACTTTGCCGGGCTATAACTAATGAACGGTAAAAGGTACGTTAACGGGCGTGGCGGCAATCGATTTTAGGGACTTTTCTACGTAAGTACACTAATTTTTAACTGTCGTGTTCTGCTGATACAAAATTACCATGCAATAAATCAAAAAATGGTACCTTGGATTTTTCAGTAGCCAGTTATAAACCAAAATATTTAAACACCCTATATTTAAATAGAAATGTATCAATTTCTACTAAATCAAACGTGCTGATTGCGAAAAAAATAGTAAAAAAATTCCCAGGATTCTAGTTTTAGAAATACAAAGTTTTATTTCCCCTAGAAAACTAACACGTTTATTTCACTTTGCCGGGCTATAACTAATGAACGGTAAAAGGTACGTTAACGGGCGTGGCGGCAATCAATTTTAGGGACTTTTCTACGTATGTACACTAATTTTTAACTGTCGTGTTCTGCTGATACAAAATTACCATGCAATAAATCAAAAAATGGTACCTTGGATTTTTCAGTAGCCAGTTATAAACCAAAATATTTAAACACCCTATATTTAAATAAAAATGTATCAATTTCGACTAAATCAAACGTGCTGATTGCGAAAAAAATAGTAAAAAAATTCCCAGGATTCTAGTTTTAGAAATACAAAGTTTTATTTCCCCTAGAAAACTAACAAGTTTATTTCACTTTGCCGGGCTATAACTAATGAACGGTAAAAGGTACGTTAACGGGCGTGGCGGCAATCGATTCTAGGGACTTTTCTACGTATGTACACTAATTTTTAACTGTCGTGTGCAGCTGATACAAAATTACAATGCAATAAATCAAAAAATGGTACCTTGGATTTTTCAGTAGCCAGTTATAAACCAAAATATTTAAACACCCTATATTTAAATAAAAATGTATCAATTTCTACTAAATCAAACGGGCTGATTGCGAAAAAAATAGTAAAAAAATTCCCAGGATTCTAGGTTTAGAAATACAAAGTTTTATTTCCCCTAGAAAACTAACACGTTTATTTCACTTTGCCGGGCTATAACTAATGAACGGTAAAAGGTACGTTAACGGGCGTGGCGGCAATCGATTTTAGGGACTTTTCTACGTAAGTACACTAATTTTTAACTGTCGTGTTCTGCTGATACAAAATTACCATGCAATAAATCAAAAAATGGTACCTTGGATTTTTCAGTAGCCAGTTATAAACCAAAATATTTAAACACCCTATATTTAAATAGAAATGTATCAATTTCTACTAAATCAAACGTGCTGATTGCGAAAAAAATAGTAAAAAAATTCCCAGGATTCTAGTTTTAGAAATACAAAGTTTTATTTCCCCTAGAAAACTAACACGTTTATTTCACTTTGCCGGGCTATAACTAATGAACGGTAAAAGGTACGTTAACGGGCGTGGCGGCAATCGATTTTAGGGACTTTTCTACGTATGTACACTAATTTTTAACTGTCGTGTTCAGCTGATACAAAATTACCATGCAATAAATCAAAAAATGGTACCTTGGATTTTTCAGTAGCCAGTTATAAACCAAAATATTTAAACACCCTATATTTAAATAAAAATGTATTAATTTCTACTAAATCAAACGTGCTGATTGCGAAAAAAATAGTAAAAAAAATTCCCAGGATTCTAGTTTTAGAAATACAAAGTTTTATTTCCCCTAGAAAACTAACACGTTTATTTCACTTTGCCGGGCTATAACTAATGAACGGTAAAAGGTACGTTAACGGGCGTGGCGGCAATCGATTCTAGGGACTTTTCTACGTATGTACACTAATTTTTAACTGTCGTGTTCAGCTGATACAAAATTACCATGCAATAAATCAAAAAATGGTACCCTGGATTTTTCAGTAGCCAGTTATAAACCAAAATATTTAAACACCCTATATTTAAATAAAAATGTATCAATTTCTACTAAATCAAACGTGCTGATTGCGAAAAAAATAGTAAAAAAATTCCCAGGATTCTAGTTTTAGAAATACAAAGTTTTATTTCCCCTAGAAAACTAACACGTTTATTTCACTTTGCCGGGCTATAACTAATGAACGGTAAAAGGTACGTTAACGGGCGTGGCGGCAATCGATTCTAGGGACTTTTCTACGTATGTACACTAATTTTTAACTGTCGTGTGCAGCTGATACAAAATTACCATGCAATAAATCAAAAAATGGTACCTTGGATTTTTCAGTAGCCAGTTATAAACCAAAATATTTAAACACCCTATATTTAAATAAAAATGTATCAATTTCTGCTAAATCAAACGGGCTGATTGCGAAAAAAATAGTAAAAAAATTCCCAGGATTCTAGGTTTAGAAATACAAAGTTTTATTTCCCCTAGAAAACTAACACGTTTATTTCACTTTGCCGGGCTATAACTAATGAACGGTAAAAGGTACGTTAACGGGCGTGGCGGTAATCGATTTTAGGGACTTTTCTACGTATGTACACTAATTTTTAACTGTCGTGTTCAGCTGATACAAATTTACCATGCAATAAATCAAAAAATGGTACCTTGGATTTTTCAGTAGCCAGTTATAAACCAAAATATTTAAACACCCTATATTTAAATAGAAATGTATCAATTTCTACTAAATCAAACGTGCTGATTGCGAAAAAAATAGTAAAAAAATTCCCAGGATTCTAGTTTTAGAAATACAAAGTTTTATTTCCCCTAGAAAACTAACACGTTTATTTCACTTTGCCGGGCTATACCTAATGAACGGTAAAAGGTACGTTAACGGGCGTGGCGGTAATCGATTTTAGGGACTTTTCTACGTATGTACACTAATTTTTAACTGTCGTGTTCAGCTGATACAAATTTACCATGCAATAAATCAAAAAATGGTACCTTGGATTTTTCAGTAGCCAGTTATAAACCAAAATATTTAAACACCCTATATTTAAATAAAAATGTATCAATTTCTACTAAGTCAAACGTGCTGATTGCGAAAAAAATAGTAAAAAAATTCCCAGGATTCTAGTTTTAGAAATACAAAGTTTTATTTCCCCTAGAAAACTAACACGTTTATTTCACTTTGCCGGGCTATAACTAATGAACGGTAAAAGGTACGTTAACGGACGTGGCGGCAATCGATTGTAGGGACTTTTCTACATATGTACACTAATTTTTAACTGTCGTGTTCAGCTGATACAAAATTACCATGCAATAAATCAAAAAATGGTACCTTGGATTTTTCAGTAGCCAGTTATAAACCAAAATATTTAAACACCCTATATTTAAATAAAAATGTATTAATTTCTACTAAATCAAACGTGCTGATTGCGAAAAAAATAGTAAAAAAATTCCCAGGATTCTAGTTTTAGAAATACAAAGTTTTATTTCCCCTAGAAAACTAACACGTTTATTTCAATTTGCCGGGCTATAACTAATGAACGGTAAAAGGTACGTTAACGGGCGTGGCGGAAATCGATTCTAGGGACTTTTCTACGTATGTACACTAATTTTTAACTGTCGTGTTCAGCTGATACAAAATTACCATGCAATAAATCAAAAAATGGTACCTTGGATTTTTCAGTAGCCAGTTATAAACCAAAATATTTAAACACCCTATATTTAAATAAAATTGTATCAATTTCTACTAAATCAAACGTGCTGATTGCGAAAAAAATAGTAAAAAAATTCCCAGGGTTCTAGTTTTAGAAATACAAAGTTTTATTTCCCCTAGAAAACTAACACGTTTATTTCACTTTGCCGGGCTATAACTAATGAACGGTAAAAGGTACGTTAACAAGCGTGGCGGCAATCGATTCTAGGGACTTTTCTACGTATGTACACTAATTTTTAACTGTCGTGTTCAGCTGATACAAAATTACCATGCAATAAATCAAAAAATGGTACCTTGGATTTTTCAGTAGCCAGTTATAAACCAAAATATTTAAACACCCTATATTTAAATAAAAAAGTATCAATTTCTACTAAATCAAACTTGCTGATTGCGAAAAAAATAGTAAAAAAATTCCCAGGATTCCAGTTTTAGAAATACAAAGTTTTATTTCCCCTAGAAAACTAACACGTTTATTTCACTTTGCCGGGCTATAACTAATGAACGGTAAAAGGAACGTTAACGGGCGTGGCGGCAATCGATTCTAGGGACTTTTCTACGTATGTATACTAATTTTTAACTGTCGTGTTCAGCTGATACAAATTTACCATGCAATAAATCAAAAAATGGTACCTTGGATTTTTCAGTAGCCAGTTATAAACCAAAATATTTAAACACCCTATATTTAAATAAAAATGTATCAATTTCTACTAAATCAAACGTGCTGATTGCGAAAAAAATAGTAAGAAAATTCCCAGCATTCTAGTTTTAGAAATACAAAGTTTTATTTACCCTAGAAAACTAACACGTTTATTTCACTTTGCCGGGCTATAACTAATGAACGGTAAAAGGTACGTTAACGGGCGTGGCGGCAATCGATTCTAGGGACTTTTCTACGTATGTACACTAATTTTTAACTGTCGTGTTCAGCTGATACAAAATTACCATGCAATAAATCAAAAAATGGTACCTTGGATTTTTCAGTAGCCAGTTATAAACCAAAATATTTAAACACCCTATATTTAAATAAAAATGTATCAATTTCGACTAAATCAAACGTGCTGATTGCGAAAAAAATAGTAAAAAAATTCCCAGGATTCTAGTTTTAGAAATACAAAGTTTTATTTCCCCTAGAAAACTAACACGTTTATTTCACTTTGCCGGGCTATAACTAATGAACGGTAAAAGGTACGTTAACGGGCGTGGCGGCAATCGATTCTAGGGACTTTTCTACGTATGTACACTAATTTTTAACTGTCGTGTTCAGCTGATACAAAATTACCATGCAATAAATCAAAAAATGGTACCCTGGATTTTTCAGTAGCCAGTTATAAACCAAAATATTTAAACACCCTATATTTAAATAAAAATGTATCAATTTCTACTAAATCAAACGTGCTGATTGCGAAAAAAATAGTAAAAAAATTCCCAGGATTCTAGTTTTAGAAATACAAAGTTTTATTTCCCCTAGAAAACTAACACGTTTATTTCACTTTGCCGGGCTATAACTAATGAACGGTAAAAGGTACGTTAACGGGCGTGGCGGCAATCGATTCTAGGGACTTTTCTACGTATGTACACTAATTTTTAACTGTCGTGTTCAGCTGATACAAAATTACCATGCAATAAATCAAAAAATGGTACCCTGGATTTTTCAGTAGCCAGTTATAAACCAAAATATTTAAACACCCTATATTTAAATAAAAATGTATCAATTTCTACTAAATCAAACGTGCTGATTGCGAAAAAAATAGTAAAAAAATTCCCAGGATTCTAGTTTTAGAAATACAAAGTTTTATTTCCCCTAGAAAACTAACACGTTTATTTCACTTTGCCGGGCTATAACTAATGAACGGTAAAAGGTACGTTAACGGGCGTGGCGGCAATCGATTCTAGGGACTTTTCTACGTATGTACACTAATTTTTAACTGTCGTGTGCAGCTGATACAAAATTACCATGCAATAAATCAAAAAATGGTACCTTGGATTTTTCAGTAGCCAGTTATAAACCAAAATATTTAAACACCCTATATTTAAATAAAAATGTATCAATTTCTACTAAATCAAACGGGCTGATTGCGAAAAAAATAGTAAAAAAATTCCCAGGATTCTAGGTTTAGAAATACAAAGTTTTATTTCCCCTAGAAAACTAACACGTTTATTTCACTTTGCCGGGCTATAACTAATGAACGGTAAAAGGTACGTTAACGGGCGTGGCGGCAATCGATTTTAGGGACTTTTCTACGTAAGTACACTAATTTTTAACTGTCGTGTTCTGCTGATACAAAATTACCATGCAATAAATCAAAAAATGGTACCTTGGATTTTTCAGTAGCCAGTTATAAACCAAAATATTTAAACACCCTATATTTAAATAGAAATGTATCAATTTCTACTAAATCAAACGTGCTGATTGCGAAAAAAATAGTAAAAAAATTCCCAGGATTCTAGTTTTAGAAATACAAAGTTTTATTTCCCCTAGAAAACTAACACGTTTATTTCACTTTGCCGGGCTATAACTAATGAACGGTAAAAGGTACGTTAACGGACGTGGCGGCAATCGATTCTAGGGACTTTTCTACGTATGTACACTAATTTTTAACTGTCGTGTTCAGCTGATACAAAATTACCATGCAATAAATCAAAAAATGGTACCTTGGATTTTTCAGTAGCCAGTTATAAACCAAAATATTTAAACACCCTATATTTAAATAGAAATGTATCAATTTCTACTAAATCAAACGTGCTGATTGCGAAAAAAATAGTAAAAAAATTCCCAGGATTCTAGTTTTAGAAATACAAAGTTTTATTTCCCCTAGAAAACTAACACGTTTATTTCACTTTGCCGGGCTATAACTAATGAACGGTAAAAGGTACGTTAACGGGCGTGGCGGCAATCGATTTTAGGGACTTTTCTACGTATGTACACTAATTTTTAACTGTCGTGTTCAGCTGATACAAAATTACCATGCAATAAATCAAAAAATGGTACCTTGGATTTTTCAGTAGCCAGTTATAAACCAAAATATTTAAACACCCTATATTTAAATAAAAATGTATCAATTTCTACTAAATCAAACGGGCTGATTGCGAAAAAAATAGTAAAAAAATTCCCAGGATTCTAGGTTTAGAAATACAAAGTTTTATTTCCCCTAGAAAACTAACACGTTTATTTCACTTTGCCGGGCTATAACTAATGAACGGTAAAAGGTACGTTAACGGGCGTGGCGGCAATCGATTTTAGGGACTTTTCTACGTAAGTACACTAATTTTTAACTGTCGTGTTCTGCTGATACAAAATTACCATGCAATAAATCAAAAAATGGTACCTTGGATTTTTCAGTAGCCAGTTATAAACCAAAATATTTAAACACCCTATATTTAAATAGAAATGTATCAATTTCTACTAAATCAAACGTGCTGATTGCGAAAAAAATAGTAAAAAAATTCCCAGGATTCTAGTTTTAGAAATACAAAGTTTTATTTCCCCTAGAAAACTAACACGTTTATTTCACTTTGCCGGGCTATAACTAATGAACGGTAAAAGGTACGTTAACGGGCGTGGCGGCAATCGATTTTAGGGACTTTTCTACGTATGTACACTAATTTTTAACTGTCGTGTTCAGCTGATACAAAATTACCATGCAATAAATCAAAAAATGGTACCTTGGATTTTTCAGTAGCCAGTTATAAACCAAAATATTTAAACACCCTATATTTAAATAAAAATGTATCAATTTCTACTAAATCAAACGTGCTGATTGCGAAAAAAATAGTAAAAAAATTCCCAGGATTCTAGTTTTAGAAATACAAAGTTTTATTTCCCCTAGAAAACTAACACGTTTATTTCACTTTGCCGGGCTATAACTAATGAACGGTAAAAGGTACGTTAACGGACGTGGCGGCAATCGATTCTAGGGACTTTTCTACGTATGTACACTAATTTTTAACTGTCGTGTTCAGCTGATACAAAATTACCATGCAATAAATCAAAAAATGGTACCTTGGATTTTTCAGTAGCCAGTTATAAACCAAAATATTTAAACACCCTATATTTATATAAAAATGTATCAATTTCTACTAAATCAAACGGGCTGATTGCGAAAAAAATAGTAAAAAAATTCCCAGGATTCTAGGTTTAGAAATACAAAGTTTTATTTCCCCTAGAAAACTAACACGTTTATTTCACTTTGCCGGGCTATAACTAATGAACGGTAAAAGGTACGTTAACGGGCGTGGCGGCAATCGATTTTAGGGACTTTTCTACGTAAGTACACTAATTTTTAACTGTCGTGTTCTGCTGATACAAAATTACCATGCAATAAATCAAAAAATGGTACCTTGGATTTTTCAGTAGCCAGTTATAAACCAAAATATTTAAACACCCTATATTTAAATAGAAATGTATCAATTTCTACTAAATCAAACGTGCTGATTGCGAAAAAAATAGTAAAAAAATTCCCAGGATTCTAGTTTTAGAAATACAAAGTTTTATTTCCCCTAGAAAACTAACACGTTTATTTCACTTTGCCGGGCTATAACTAATGAACGGTAAAAGGTACGTTAACGGGCGTGGCGGTAATCGATTTTAGGGACTTTTCTACGTATGTACACTAATTTTTAACTGTCGTGTTCAGCTGATACAAATTTACCATGCAATAAATCAAAAAATGGTACCTTGGATTTTTCAGTAGCCAGTTATAAACCAAAATATTTAAACACCCTATATTTAAATAAAAATGTATCAATTTCTACTAAGTCAAACGTGCTGATTGCGAAAAAAATAGTAAAAAAATTCCCAGGATTCTAGTTTTAGAAATACAAAGTTTTATTTCCCCTAGAAAACTAACACGTTTATTTCACTTTGCCGGGCTATAACTAATGAACGGTAAAAGGTACGTTAACGGGCGTGGCGGCAATCGATTCTAGGGACTTTTCTACGTATGTACACTAATTTTTAACTGTCGTGTTCAGCTGATACAAATTTACCATGCAATAAATCAAAAAATGGTACCTTGGATTTTTCAGTAGCCAGTTATAAACCAAAATATTTAAACACCCTATATTTAAATAAAAATGTATCAATTTCTACTAAGTCAAACGTGCTGATTGCGAAAAAAATAGTAAAAAAATTCCCAGGATTCTAGTTTTAGAAATACAAAGTTTTATTTCCCCTAGAAAACTAACACGTTTATTTCACTTTGCCGGGCTATAACTAATGAACGGTAAAAGGTACGTTAACGGACGTGGCGGCAATCGATTCTAGGGACTTTTCTACATATGTACACTAATTTATAACTGTCGTGTTCAGCTGATACAAAATTACCATGCAATAAATCAAAAAATGGTACCTTGGATTTTTCAGTAGCCAGTTATAAACCAAAATATTTAAACACCCTATATTTAAATAAAAATGTATCAATTTCTACTAAATCAAACGTGCTGATTGCGAAAAAAATAGTAAAAAAATTCCCAGCATTCTAGTTTTAGAAATACAAAGTTTTATTTACCCTAGAAAACTAACACGTTTATTTCACTTTGCCGGGCTATAACTAATGAATGGTAAAAGGTACGTTAACGGGCGTGGCGGCAATCGATTCTAGGGACTTTTCTACGTATGTACACTAATTTTTAACTGTCGTGTTCAGCTGATACAAAATTACCATGCAATAAATCAAAAAATGGTACCTTGGATTTTTCAGTAGCCAGTTATAAACCAAAATATTTAAACACCCTATATTTAAATAAAAATGTATTAATTTCTACTAAATCAAACGTGCTGATTGCGAAAAAAATAGTAAAAAAAATTCCCAGGATTCTAGTTTTAGAAATACAAAGTTTTATTTCCCCTAGAAAACTAACACGTTTATTTCACTTTGCCGGGCTATAACTAATGAACGGTAAAAGGTACGTTAACGGGCGTGGCGGAAATCGATTCTAGGGACTTTTCTACGTATGTACACTAATTTTTAACTGTCGTGTTCAGCTGATACAAAATTACCATGCAATAAATCAAAAAATGGTACCTTGGATTTTTCAGTAGCCAGTTATAAACCAAAATATTTAAACACCCTATATTTAAATAAAAATGTATTAATTTCTACTAAATCAAACGTGCTGATTGCGAAAAAAATAGTAAAAAAAATTCCCAGGATTCTAGTTTTAGAAATACAAAGTTTTATTTCCCCTAGAAAACTAACACGTTTATTTCACTTTGCCGGGCTATAACTAATGAACGGCGGCAATCGATTCTAGGGACTTTTCTACGTATGTACACTAATTTTTAACTGTCGTGTTCAGCTGATACAAAATTACCATGCAATAAATCAAAAAATGGTACCCTGGATTTTTCAGTAGCCAGTTATAAACCAAAATATTTAAACACCCTATATTTAAATAAAAATGTATCAATTTCTACTAAATCAAACGTGCTGATTGCGAAAAAAATAGTAAAAAAATTCCCAGGATTCTAGTTTTAGAAATACAAAGTTTTATTTCCCCTAGAAAACTAACACGTTTATTTCACTTTGCCGGGCTATAACTAATGAACGGTAAAAGGTACGTTAACGGGCGTGGCGGCAATCGATTCTAGGGACTTTTCTACGTATGTACACTAATTTTTAACTGTCGTGTTCAGCTGATACAAAATTACCATGCAATAAATCAAAAAATGGTACCCTGGATTTTTCAGTAGCCAGTTATAAACCAAAATATTTAAACACCCTATATTTAAATAAAAATGTATCAATTTCTACTAAATCAAACGTGCTGATTGCGAAAAAAATAGTAAAAAAATTCCCAGGATTCTAGTTTTAGAAATACAAAGTTTTATTTCCCCTAGAAAACTAACACGTTTATTTCACTTTGCCGGGCTATAACTAATGAACGGTAAAAGGTACGTTAACGGGCGTGGCGGCAATCGATTCTAGGGACTTTTCTACGTATGTACACTAATTTTTAACTGTCGTGTGCAGCTGATACAAAATTACCATGCAATAAATCAAAAAATGGTACCTTGGATTTTTCAGTAGCCAGTTATAAACCAAAATATTTAAACACCCTATATTTAAATAAAAATGTATCAATTTCTACTAAATCAAACGGGCTGATTGCGAAAAAAATAGTAAAAAAATTCCCAGGATTCTAGGTTTAGAAATACAAAGTTTTATTTCCCCTAGAAAACTAACACGTTTATTTCACTTTGCCGGGCTATAACTAATGAACGGTAAAAGGTACGTTAACGGGCGTGGCGGCAATCGATTTTAGGGACTTTTCTACGTATGTACACTAATTTTTAACTGTCGTGTTCAGCTGATACAAAATTACCATGCAATAAATCAAAAAATGGTACCTTGGATTTTTCAGTAGCCAGTTATAAACCAAAATATTTAAACACCCTATATTTAAATAAAAATGTATCAATTTCTACTAAATCAAACGGGCTGATTGCGAAAAAAATAGTAAAAAAATTCCCAGGATTCTAGGTTTAGAAATACAAAGTTTTATTTCCCCTAGAAAACTAACACGTTTATTTCACTTTGCCGGGCTATAACTAATGAACGGTAAAAGGTACGTTAACGGGCGTGGCGGCAATCGATTTTAGGGACTTTTCTACGTAAGTACACTAATTTTTAACTGTCGTGTTCTGCTGATACAAAATTACCATGCAATAAATCAAAAAATGGTACCTTGGATTTTTCAGTAGCCAGTTATAAACCAAAATATTTAAACACCCTATATTTAAATAGAAATGTATCAATTTCTACTAAATCAAACGTGCTGATTGCGAAAAAAATAGTAAAAAAATTCCCAGGATTCTAGTTTTAGAAATACAAAGTTTTATTTCCCCTAGAAAACTAACACGTTTATTTCACTTTGCCGGGCTATAACTAATGAACGGTAAAAGGTACGTTAACGGGCGTGGCGGCAATCGATTTTAGGGACTTTTCTACGTATGTACACTAATTTTTAACTGTCGTGTTCAGCTGATACAAAATTACCATGCAATAAATCAAAAAATGGTACCTTGGATTTTTCAGTAGCCAGTTATAAACCAAAATATTTAAACACCCTATATTTAAATAAAAATGTATCAATTTCTACTAAATCAAACGTGCTGATTGCGAAAAAAATAGTAAAAAAATTCCCAGGATTCTAGTTTTAGAAATACAAAGTTTTATTTCCCCTAGAAAACTAACACGTTTATTTCACTTTGCCGGGCTATAACTAATGAACGGTAAAAGGTACGTTAACGGACGTGGCGGCAATCGATTCTAGGGACTTTTCTACGTATGTACACTAATTTTTAACTGTCGTGTTCAGCTGATACAAAATTACCATGCAATAAATCAAAAAATGGTACCTTGGATTTTTCAGTAGCCAGTTATAAACCAAAATATTTAAACACCCTATATTTATATAAAAATGTATCAATTTCTACTAAATCAAACGGGCTGATTGCGAAAAAAATAGTAAAAAAATTCCCAGGATTCTAGGTTTAGAAATACAAAGTTTTATTTCCCCTAGAAAACTAACACGTTTATTTCACTTTGCCGGGCTATAACTAATGAACGGTAAAAGGTACGTTAACGGGCGTGGCGGCAATCGATTTTACGGACTTTTCTACGTAAGTACACTAATTTTTAACTGTCGTGTTCTGCTGATACAAAATTACCATGCAATAAATCAAAAAATGGTACCTTGGATTTTTCAGTAGCCAGTTATAAACCAAAATATTTAAACACCCTATATTTAAATAGAAATGTATCAATTTCTACTAAATCAAACGTGCTGATTGCGAAAAAAATAGTAAAAAAATTCCCAGGATTCTAGTTTTAGAAATACAAAGTTTTATTTCCCCTAGAAAACTAACACGTTTATTTCACTTTGCCGGGCTATAACTAATGAACGGTAAAAGGTACGTTAACGGGCGTGGCGGTAATCGATTTTAGGGACTTTTCTACGTATGTACACTAATTTTTAACTGTCGTGTTCAGCTGATACAAATTTACCATGCAATAAATCAAAAAATGGTACCTTGGATTTTTCAGTAGCCAGTTATAAACCAAAATATTTAAACACCCTATATTTAAATAAAAATGTATCAATTTCTACTAAGTCAAACGTGCTGATTGCGAAAAAAATAGTAAAAAAATTCCCAGGATTCTAGTTTTAGAAATACAAAGTTTTATTTCCCCTAGAAAACTAACACGTTTATTTCACTTTGCCGGGCTATAACTAATGAACGGTAAAAGGTACGTTAACGGGCGTGGCGGCAATCGATTCTAGGGACTTTTCTACGTATGTACACTAATTTTTAACTGTCGTGTTCAGCTGATACAAATTTACCATGCAATAAATCAAAAAATGGTACCTTGGATTTTTCAGTAGCCAGTTATAAACCAAAATATTTAAACACCCTATATTTAAATAAAAATGTATCAATTTCTACTAAGTCAAACGTGCTGATTGCGAAAAAATAGTAAAAAAATTCCCAGGATTCTAGTTTTAGAAATACAAAGTTTTATTTCCCCTAGAAAACTAACACGTTTATTTCACTTTGCCGGGCTATAACTAATGAACGGTAAAAGGTACGTTAACGGACGTGGCGGCAATCGATTCTAGGGACTTTTCTACATATGTACACTAATTTATAACTGTCGTGTTCAGCTGATACAAAATTACCATGCAATAAATCAAAAAATGGTACCTTGGATTTTTCAGTAGCCAGTTATAAACCAAAATATTTAAACACCCTATATTTAAATAAAAATGTATCAATTTCTACTAAATCAAACGTGCTGATTGCGAAAAAAATAGTAAAAAAATTCCCAGCATTCTAGTTTTAGAAATACAAAGTTTTATTTACCCTAGAAAACTAACACGTTTATTTCACTTTGCCGGGCTATAACTAATGAATGGTAAAAGGTACGTTAACGGGCGTGGCGGCAATCGATTCTAGGGACTTTTCTACGTATGTACACTAATTTTTAACTGTCGTGTTCAGCTGATACAAAATTACCATGCAATAAATCAAAAAATGGTACCTTGGATTTTTCAGTAGCCAGTTATAAACCAAAATATTTAAACACCCTATATTTAAATAAAAATGTATTAATTTCTACTAAATCAAACGTGCTGATTGCGAAAAAAATAGTAAAAAAAATTCCCAGGATTCTAGTTTTAGAAATACAAAGTTTTATTTCCCCTAGAAAACTAACACGTTTATTTCACTTTGCCGGGCTATAACTAATGAACGGTAAAAGGTACGTTAACGGGCGTGGCGGAAATCGATTCTAGGGACTTTTCTACGTATGTACACTAATTTTTAACTGTCGTGTTCAGCTGATACAAAATTACCATGCAATAAATCAAAAAATGGTACCTTGGATTTTTCAGTAGACAGTTATAAACCAAAATATTTAAACACCCTATATTTAAATAAAAATGTATTAATTTCTACTAAATCAAACGTGCTGATTGCGAAAAAAATAGTAAAAAAAATTCCCAGGATTCTAGTTTTAGAAATACAAAGTTTTATTTCCCCTAGAAAACTAACACGTTTATTTCACTTTGCCGGGCTATAACTAATGAACGGTAAAAGGTACGTTAACGGGCGTGGCGGCAATCGATTCTAGGGACTTTTCTACGTATGTACACTAATTTTTAACTGTCGTGTTCAGCTGATACAAAATTACCATGCAATAAATCAAAAAATGGTACCCTGGATTTTTCAGTAGCCAGTTATAAACCAAAATATTTAAACACCCTATATTTAAATAAAAATGTATCAATTTCTACTAAATCAAACGTGCTGATTGCGAAAAAAATAGTAAAAAAATTCCCAGGATTCTAGTTTTAGAAATACAAAGTTTTATTTCCCCTAGAAAACTAACACGTTTATTTCACTTTGCCGGGCTATAACTAATGAATGGTAAAAGGTACGTTAACGGGCGTGGCGGCAATCGATTCTAGGGACTTTTCTACGTATGTACACTAATTTTTAACTGTCGTGTTCAGCTGATACAAAATTACCATGCAATAAATCAAAAAATGGTACCTTGGATTTTTCAGTAGCCAGTTATAAACCAAAATATTTAAACACCCTATATTTAAATAAAAATGTATTAATTTCTACTAAATCAAACGTGCTGATTGCGAAAAAAATAGTAAAAAAAATTCCCAGGATTCTAGTTTTAGAAATACAAAGTTTTATTTCCCCTAGAAAACTAACACGTTTATTTCACTTTGCCGGGCTATAACTAATGAACGGTAAAAGGTACGTTAACGGGCGTGGCGGAAATCGATTCTAGGGACTTTTCTACGTATGTACACTAATTTTTAACTGTCGTGTTCAGCTGATACAAAATTACCATGCAATAAATCAAAAAATGGTACCTTGGATTTTTCAGTAGACAGTTATAAACCAAAATATTTAAACACCCTATATTTAAATAAAAATGTATTAATTTCTACTAAATCAAACGTGCTGATTGCGAAAAAAAATAGTAAAAAAAATTCCCAGGATTCTAGTTTTAGAAATACAAAGTTTTATTTCCCCTAGAAAACTAACACGTTTATTTCACTTTGCCGGGCTATAACTAATGAACGGTAAAAGGTACGTTAACGGGCGTGGCGGCAATCGATTCTAGGGACTTTTCTACGTATGTACACTAATTTTTAACTGTCGTGTTCAGCTGATACAAAATTACCATGCAATAAATCAAAAAATGGTACCCTGGATTTTTCAGTAGCCAGTTATAAACCAAAATATTTAAACACCCTATATTTAAATAAAAATGTATCAATTTCTACTAAATCAAACGTGCTGATTGCGAAAAAAATAGTAAAAAAATTCCCAGGATTCTAGTTTTAGAAATACAAAGTTTTATTTCCCCTAGAAAACTAACACGTTTATTTCACTTTGCCGGGCTATAACTAATGAACGGTAAAAGGTACGTTAACGGGCGTGGCGGCAATCGATTCTAGGGACTTTTCTACGTATGTACACTAATTTTTAACTGTCGTGTGCAGCTGATACAAAATTACCATGCAATAAATCAAAAAATGGTACCTTGGATTTTTCAGTAGCCAGTTATAAACCAAAATATTTAAACACCCTATATTTAAATAAAAATGTATCAATTTCTGCTAAATCAAACGGGCTGATTGCGAAAAAAATAGTAAAAAAATTCCCAGGATTCTAGGTTTAGAAATACAAAGTTTTATTTCCCCTAGAAAACTAACACGTTTATTTCACTTTGCCGGGCTATAACTAATGAACGGTAAAAGGTACGTTAACGGCCGTGGCGGCAATCGATTTTAGGGACTTTTCTACGTAAGTACACTAATTTTTAACTGTCGTGTTCAGCTGATACAAATTTACCATGCAATAAATCAAAAAATGGTACCTTGGATTTTTCAGTAGCCAGTTATAAACCAAAATATTTAAACACCCTATATTTAAATAGAAATGTATCAATTTCTACTAAATCAAACGTGCTGATTGCGAAAAAAATAGTAAAAAAAATCCCAGGATTCTAGTTTTAGAAATACAAAGTTTTATTTCCCCTAGAAAACTAACACGTTTATTTCACTTTGCCGGGCTATAACTAATGAACGGTAAAAGGTACGTTAACGGGCGTGGCGGTAATCGATTTTAGGGACTTTTCTACGGATGTACACTAATTTTTAACTGTCGTGTTCAGCTGATACAAATTTACCATGCAATAAATCAAAAAATGGTACCTTGGATTTTTCAGTAGCCAGTTATAAACCAAAATATTTAAACACCCTATATTTAAATAAAAATGTATCAATTTCTACTAAGTCAAACGTGCTGATTGCGAAAAAAATAGTAAAAAAATTCCCAGGATTCTAGTTTTAGAAATACAAAGTTTTATTTCCCCTAGAAAACTAACACGTTTATTTCACTTTGCCGGGCTATAACTAATGAACGGTAAAAGGTACGTTAACGGACGTGGCGGCAATCGATTGTAGGGACTTTTCTACATATGTACACTAATTTTTAACTGTCGTGTTCAGCTGATACAAAATTACCATGCAATAAATCAAAAAATGGTACCTTGGATTTTTCAGTAGCCAGTTATAAACCAAAATATTTAAACACCCTATATTTAAATAAAAATGTATTAATTTCTACTAAATCAAACGTGCTGATTGCGAAAAAAATAGTAAAAAAAATTCCCAGGATTCTAGTTTTAGAAATACAAAGTTTTATTTCCCCTAGAAAACTAACACGTTTATTTCACTTTGCCGGGCTATAACTAATGAACGGTAAAAGGTACGTTAACGGGCGTGGCGGCAATCGATTCTAGGGACTTTTCTACGTATGTACACTAATTTTTAACTGTCGTGTTCAGCTGATACAAAATTACCAAGCAATAAATCAAAAAATGGTACCTTGGATTTTTCAGTAGCCAGTTATAAACCAAAATATTTAAACACCCTATATTTAAATAAAAATGCATCAATTTCTACTAAATCAAACGTGCTGATTGCGAAAAAAATAGTAAAAAAATTCCCAGGATTCTAGTTTTAGAAATACAAAGTTTTATTTTCCCTAGAAAACTAACACGTTTATTTCACTTTGCCGGGCTATAACTAATGAACGGTAAAAGGTACGTTAACGGGCTTGGCGGCAATCGATTCTAGGGACTTTTCTACGTATGTACACTAATTTCTAACTGTCGTGTTCAGCTGATACAAGATTACCATGCAATAAATCAAAAAATGGTACCTTGGATTTTTCAGTAGCCAGTTATAAACCAAAATATTTAAACACCCTATATTTAAATAAAAATGTATCAAGTTCTACTAAATCAAACGTGCTGATAGCGAAAAAAATAGTAAAAAAATTCCCAGGATTCTAGTTTTAGAAATACAAAGTTTTATTTTCCCTAGAAAACTAACACGTTTATTTCACTTTGCCGGGCTATAACTAATGAACGGTAAAAGGTACGTTAACGGGCGTGGCGGCAATCGATTCTAGGGACTTTTCTACGTATGTACACTAATTTGTAACTGTCGTGTTCAGCTGATACAAGATTACCATGCAATAAATCAAAAAATGGTACCTTGGATTTTTCAGTAGCCAGTTATAAACCAAAATATTTAAACACCCTATATTTAAATAAAAATGTATCAATTTCTACTAAATCAAACGTGCTGATTGCGAAAAAAATAGTAAAAAAATTCCCAGGATTCTAGTTTTAGAAATACAAAGTTTTATTTCCCCTAGAAAACTAACACGTTTATTTCACTTTGCCGGGCTATAACTAATGAACGGTATAAGGTACGTTAACGGGCGTGGCGGCAATCGATTCTAGGGAATTTTCTACGTATGTACACTAATTTTTAACTGTCGTGTTCAGCTGATACAAAATTACCATGCAATAAATCAAAAATTGGTACCTTGGATTTTTCAGTAGCCAGTTATAAACCAAAATATTTAAACACCCTATATTTAATAAAAAATGTAACAATTTCTACTAAATCAAACGTGCTGATTGCGAAAACAATAGTAAAAAAATTCCCAGGATTCTAGTTTTAGAAATACAAAGTTTTATTTTCCCTAGAAAACTAACACGTTTATTTCACTTTGCCGGGCTATAACTAATGAACGGTAAAAGGTAAGTTAACGGGCGTGGCGGCAATCGATTCTAGGGACTTTTCTACGTATGTACACTAATTTTTAACTGTCGTGTTCAGCTGATACAAGATTACCATGCAATAAATCAAAAAACGGTACCTTGGATTTTTCAGCAGCCAGTTATAAACCAAAATATTTAAACACCCTATATTTAAATAAAAATGTATCAATTTCTACTAAATCAAACGTGCTGATTGCAGTTTCAAACTAACCCCCCCGCCCCCTAGAATTTAATTCTAAGAAACTTTTTTCAAATAAATATTGTTCTCAAGTAAACCGTTTAGCCTGAAATGAATTTTTTTACCATTATTCAATAACTTTTAAAAATTTGCCAGGGCTGTACTAATAAGAATTGTTGTATTATTTTTGTTTTACAATGTTGAGGAACACTTTTAAATTTGGGTATATACGTAATAAAATACGTAGATTTAAAAAAAATGGGTGCGGATTTTTGTATCCACCCAGTTTCGGGTATGCTAATTACAGTGCCCTTATTTATAATTATAATATAGCCATATTTTGGGAATGTATGTAGAAAAATACGTAGAATTCAAAAACCGATATTATAAAATTGCGTCTCCACCCATTATTGGGTATGATGTCATTTGCGGCTAAACTATCAACTTTACTATAAAAATTTACATGGCAAAAGTTGTAAAGAATTAAAAGTTATGTAAGAATCACTCAAAATTTATTTGGATATGGTGCTCCAAATTGGAGTTTTGGGGGTAAATATATATGTGGCACTTTAAAGTGTTTTTGTTGTAAATGGCGATATTTATTGGTTTATTTACAAAATAAACTATGTACACATGCAGAAAGAAGTGCGTTGAATCTAAAATTACAATCCCCAAGTCGCTATCTCAATTACTTTTCAAGATATTCAATGATAAATTGCTTAAAACTATTGAAACTTACCGTCACTAACTCGTTGGGATTTCAGGATTTCTGAAAGGATTTAAAAAGGAACAAATGTACAATTTCACAGGAATAATCGTTTATTGAACACAGGATAATACAATAAATAGGATAACAGCACAATAGACAATAAATACAACAATTGACACAGGATGTGAAGGATAAAATACGAGTTGTTGGACGGGACGGCGTGAAAACTATGTTTTTCCTACCTTGATAGCTTCAGGGCGCGATGTCTGTCCATCTGTTCGGCTGTAGGGCCCCAATTCCCGGCGTTGTCTTCGGCCAATCGTCGTTCAAGTTCAACAGGTCCAGAATTAAGTCAAGCGATGTCTGTTTGTCTGTCCGTCCACTTGCAACAAGGCTTCATACAGCTGTCAACAACAATAAAAAAAAAACACTTGTAACAAACCAAATCACAAATATATTCACGTACCTTTGACAAGATTTTCTCCAGCGATGAAACTTCATTTTCTCTTGTTGTTCATAATTCCTCAACGGGTACAAATATCTACATTTCGGGTGCAAAATCGCATTCCTTGGACTTCGAAATATAAATCACAACGTTTTCACTCCTTAAAACTGTTTGGTATAAGATTTGGAAACGATTTTCTCTTGTGGCATCAGCTGATAATTTCCTCCAAATCTTCTGTAACCTTAAAAAATGTTTTCGTTAGATTACTCACTTATTAATGCATAATACGTACCGAAATTTATGTAAAATGTGTGAAATTAAATATATATTGTTATTTTGTACTTAAAACAGGCTAAATTTATTAAATATTATAGATTTGATAGGTATAACATACGGTATGACATCAGCGTTAAAATGCTCGAACTAATTAAATTATACGTTCTAATTATTAATAATTTATGTATATTTAAATATTGTTTAAAACAATAGTTTTAAATGAAATATTAACTTAAAAGTTAATTTTACTATATAATTATTCCAATAGGTTAGAATATGCTTGTAATACAATTTGTCTAATAGATGGCACTGAAGGCTAAAGGTTGATTTACCTATTAGGATAAAGCTTGATTTACACAATTTTTCTTTTACTATAAAAAAAACTTTTTTGACTCCGATTTGCTTCAAATTTGGTTTACGTATACTAGTGACAAAGGTCTAATGAATAGCGAAATCTGAGCCCATAGGGGTTGATAGAGGAGTTATTCAGCCCTATAGTGGGTTATTGCAAATAGTGGGAAAACTATAGACTTTAGAAGAAAGTTTTATTAGGATTTTTTGTTACAAATCAAATTCTAAACAACATTTATTTGAAAAATTTTCTTGTCCAACTTTTCTTTTTCGAGAAAATTGTTAGAAAAGTATAATATTGTAACGTCACTAGCACAGAGCTGTATTTAAAAAAATTTCACAAGCAAATTTTGGGTATATATGCAACACAACTCGTAGATTCCAAAAATCGATAAGTCGACTTCGTAGGTTTACCAATTTTTGGGGTGACTGCCACTTGCCTAAAAATGGGTGGTGTTAGAAAATTGGCTTATCGATTTTTGGAATCTACGGCTCGAGTTATGCATGTACCCAAAATTTGGTTAATTAATAATAATAAACAAAAAAGTTTTTTTCCAAAAATTTTCTCTGAAATTAAAATGTGTCCAAGACCCTATTTTCAAAAATGTGAGAATCTTAAAAAAAGTTTCAAACTAACCCCCCCTAGAATTTAATTCTAAGAAACTTTTTTCAAATAAATGTTATTCTCAAGTGAACCGTTTAGCCGGAAATGATTGTTTTTAGAATTATTCAATAACATTTAAAAATTCGCCAGGGCTGTACTTAAAAAAATTTCACTACCAAATTTTGGGTATATATGCAACACAACGCGTAGATTCCAAAAATCAATATGTCGACTTCGTATGTTTACCAAATTTTGGGGTGACTGTCACTTGCCCAAAAATGGGTGGTGTTAGAAAATTGGCTTATCGATTTTTGGAATCTACGGCTCGAGTTATGTATGTACCCAAAATTTGGTGAATTAATAATAATAAACAAAAAAGTTTTTTTCCAAAAATTTTCTCTGAAATTAAAATGTGTCCAAGACCCTATTTTCAAAAATGTGAGAATCTTAAAAAAAGTTTTAAACTAACCCCCACTAGATTTTAATTCTAAGAAATTTTTTTCAAATAAATGTTGTTCTCAAGTGAACCGTTTAGCCTGAAATGATTTTTTTTACATTTATTCAATAACATTTAAAAATTCGCCAGGGCTGTACTTAAAAAAAATTCACAACCTAATTTTGGGTATATATGCAACACAACGCGTAGATTCCAAAAATCAATATGTCGACTTCGTATGTTTACCAAATTTTGGGGTGACTGTCACTTGCCCAAAAATGGGTGGTGTTAGAAAATTGGCTTATCGATTTTTGGAATATACGGCTCGAGTTATGTATGTACCCAAAATTTGGTTTATTAATAATAATAAACAAAAAAGTTTTTTTCCAAAAATTTTCTCTGAAATTAAAATGTGTCCAAGACCCTATTTTCAAAAATGTGAGAATCTTAAAAAAAGTTTCAAACTAACCCCCCCTAGAATTTAATTCTAAGAAACTTTTTTCAAATAAATGTTGTTCTCAAGTAAACCGTTTGGCCGGAAATGATTTTTTTTAGAATTATTCAATAACATTTAAAAATTCGCCAGGGCTGTACTTAAAAAAATTTCACTACCAAATTTTGGTTATATATGCAACACAACGCGTAGATTCCAAAAATCGATATGTTGACTTCGTAGGTCTACCAAATTTTGGGGTGACTGTCACTTGCCCAAAAATGGGTGGTGTTAGAAAATTGGCTTATCGATTTTTGGAATCTACGGCTCGAGTTATGTATGTACCCAAAATTTGGTGAATTAATAATAATAAACAAAAAAGTTTTTTTCCAAAAATTTTCTCTGAAATTAAAATGTGTCCAAGACCCTATTTTCAAAAATGTGAGAATCTTAAAAAAAGTTTTAAACTAACCCCCACTAGATTTTAATTCTAAGAAATTTTTTTCAAATAAATGTTGTTCTCAAGTAAACCGTTTGGCCGGAAATGTTTTTTTTTTATAATTATTCAATAACATTTAAAAATTCGCCAGGGCTGTACTTAAAAAAATTTCACTACCAAATTTTGGGTATATATGCAACACTACGCGTGGATTCTGAAAATTGATATGTCGACTTCGTAGGTCTACTAATTTTTGGGGTGACTGTCACTTGCCCAAAAATGGGTGGTGTTAGAAAATTGGCTTATCGATTTTTGGAATCTACGGCTCGAGTTATGTATGTACCCAAAATTTGGTTAATTAATAATAATAAACAAAAAAGTTTTTTTCCAAAAATTTTTTCTGAAATTAAAATGTGCCCAAGACCCTATTTTCAAAAATGTGAGAATCTTAAAAAAAGTTTCAAACTAACCCGCCCTAGAATTTAATTCTAAGAAACTTTTTTCAAATAAATGTTGTTCTCAAGTAAACCGTTTGGCCGGAAATGATTTTTTTTAGAATTATTCAATAACATTTAAAAATTCGCCAGGGCTGTACTTAAAAAAATCTCACTACCAAATTTTGGTTATATATGCAACACAACGCGTAGATTCCAAAAATCGATATGTTGACTTCGTAGGTCTACCAAATTTTGGGGTGACTGTCACTTGCCCAAAAATGGGTGGTGTTAGAAAATTGGCTTATCGATTTTTGGAATCTACGGCTCGAGTTATATATGTACCCAAAATTTGGTTAATTAATAATAATAAACAAAAAAGTTTTTTTCCAAAAATTTTCTTTGAAATTAAAATGTGTCCAAGACCCTATTTTCAAAAATGTGAGAATCTTAAAAAAAGTTTCAAACTAACCCCCTCTAGAATTTAATTTTAAGAAAATTTTTTCAAATAAATGTTGTTCTCAAGTAAACCGTTTAGCCTGAAATGATTTTTATTACATTTATTCAATTACATTTAAAAATTCGCCAGGGCTGTACTTAAAAAAATTTCACTACCAAATTTTGGTTATATATGCAACACAACGCGTAGATTCCAAAAATCGATATGTCGACTTCGTAGGTCTACCAAATTTTGGGGTGACTGTCACTTGCCCAAAAATGGGTGGTGTTAGAAAATTGGCTTATCGATTTTTGGAATCTACGGCTCGAGTTATGTATGTACCCAAAATTTGGTTAATTAATAATAATAAACAAAAAAGTTTTTTTCCAAAAATTTTCTTTGAAATTAAAATGTGTCCAAGACCCTATTTTCAAAAATGTGAGAATCTTAAAAAAAGTTTCAAACTAACCCCCTCTAGAATTTAATTTTAAGAAACTTTTTTCAAATAAATGTTGTTCTCAAGTAAACCGTTTAGCCTGAAATGATTTTTATTACATTTATTCAATTACATTTAAAAATTCGCCAGGGCTGTACTTAAAAAAATTTCACTTCCAAATTTTGGTTATATATGCAACACAACGCGTAGATTCCAAAAATCAATATGTCGACTTCGTAGGTCTACCAAATTTTGGGGTGATTGTCACTTGCCCAAAAATGGGTGGTGTTAGAAAATTGGCTTATCGATTTTTGGAATCTACGGCTCGAGTTATGAATGTACCCAAAATTTGGTTAATTAATAATAATAAACAAAAAAGTTTTTTTCCAAAAATTTTCTCTGAAATTAAAATGTGTCCAAGACCCTGTTTTCAAAAATGTGAGAATCTTAAAAAAAGTTTCAAAATAACCCCCACTAGAATTAAATTTTGAGAAACTTTTTTCAAATAAATTTTGTTCTCAAGTGGACCCTTTAGCCTAAAATGAATTTTTTTATAATTATTCCATCTGCAACATTGCAAATGTTTGGAGTTATCCAGCGAAGAATACTGTTGTTTAAGGGTTGAAAGAACGCAGGACCAAACTCCAGGGTTTAATGAAAAAAAATAAAAACAAAAAAATGTAGGTGCTATGTCAGTGTTATACATAATAATTTTTATTTATTTTGTATTATATGTTCATATCTGTAAACTGTATTATTAGCATAATGTTTACAATATGTTATAGTTAACAATTATTGTATATAATATTAATAAACAATGAAATACTTTTATTCTGTACACTCCATAAAGTATATAACAAAATATGGTGTTTATTATAATAAAAAATGAATAATATGTACAATATTATATTTATTTAACCTCCAGGTTACATATAATAACAATATTTAATTCAAAAATTATCGTATGTGGTCAAATTTTGAAGAAATTCCAATGTACATTTTATGGTATTTAAGCGCCAGCGCCAGTCATATTTTGCATTCCATAAATAATTTGTTGCTATCACACAAGACGTATTCAGGAAATTTTCTGCTAGTCAATATTTCAGTATATATTCTTAAATAAACAAGTTTGATAATTTATTTTGTATTTTTTATAAACTATTGTCTTATCCTTGTTGAAATACATATAAATTTTGGCCCAAAAAACTGTTAAACATGTTTTGTAGACAATAATTTTTAATTACAGTCCTGGTTTTTATGAAGGTCAGATTTGCTGTAATACACGTGGAGACATCTTGCTGCAGATATAACAAACGTCAAATAAAATTGACAAAGAAAAGCATATTTTAGTTATAATAAACATAAAATCATGTATGAAATTATATTTTCATTATTAATTTATTTAAAATAATAAATTTAACAAGATTTCCATTTGTCATTTGAATAATAATCAAATGACATTTGTTTAAACAATTTTTCTCCCCGCTTAGATCCCATGCACATTTCCGCGAACTTGATTGGTTAATTGATTTGTCGATTTTATTGATTTTCTCCCATTTACACGATACATCAACGTACTTTCTTATAACACGACATAAAAATATAGTTCATAAGTTTCATCATAGAGTACAGCAGCAGTATTGTTTTGGTATTAATAATATTGAGAAAATCCATTTTTTGGCTAAACTAATAACATTTCGACTAAGGTTGTCATAAGAAAAAATATTTGTAATTAAAAATAAGAGGCAGTCTTGTTGAAACTTTTTTTTATATTCGTTTTAATTCCAGAGATAATGAATAAAAATAAAAATCAATTTATTTCTCGCAAACAAAATTTTTTACAAAATAATTTTTGTAACAAACTCTATTTATTATTTAATTCTAAATATATTTTAACTTATAATTTATTTTATTTACGTATAGTTCTTGAGAAAATGTATTATTTATTTAAACATTTATATCTCTAAAAATACAAACTATATAATTAAGATTGTTATATAAATAATTAAAATAGGATATTTTGAGCAAATTTTATTTGAAACTATTTTCTATTTAACGCCCCAGTTTTGAGATAATAATTAAATAAGATAAAATTTCCAACCAGTGTTTATAATTTTTGTCAATAGGTGGCTATACCAATATTTTATTGGAATTATTAATCCATAAATTATTAAATAACGGCTTTATTTCTCATTTTTAAAAAAAGTTTATTTGAAGATATTTACTCACAATTAAAAGTTACATATTTCTGTATTTTTATATTCACATAAAATTATTTTTTTTTTGGAAATATTGATTCAAAAATTACTATCTCGGTATCCCATACCTAAAAATGGGTGGAGATGGAATTTTGTTGTAGCACCATTAGATTCCACTTACTTTCTTATATAAATAACCCAGTTTTCAAAATTTTTGCTTAATTGGTCTAAGTACCATAAATAAATTAGTAAAAACATTTTTGAATAGCGATATATGTAAATACCATTGTTGATAATATTACAATTAAAAATGGACCATTCCAAATAATTTGATAAAAATTACTGTACATATGTATTTTGATCCGAGGAATCGATTTTTAATAAAATTAAACCTATATCTTTAACCCTTAAATGGGTAGATGTATACTACCCAAAACTGGGTATAGATACACACACGCCGGATTCACCATTAGAATCTACATATTTTCTGTACATGTATACCAATTTTCAGAATTATTGTACTATTGGTATAATTATAGTAATAAAAGATTCTGAATCCTACACATTTAGGGTCAATGACCTCTGAAAATTTCATTTTGATATTACTAAATTATCTCTTGTAATATTTTAACAAAAATTAATAAATATGTGTATTATGACCCAAAGAATCGATTTTTCGTAAAATTAAAGTCGTACCCTCAACCCTTAAATGGGTAGATATTCACCACCCAAAACTGGGTACAGATAAACAAATTTAGACTTCACCATCAGATTCTACGTATATTCTTACATAAGTGTACCAATTTTCAAATTTTTTTTGTTGAAGGAATTCCTAATAAACACATTTTGAATTTTACCGCAAATCTTTGAATTTTTAGTGCGCAAGCTACGCGTCAGACGCCGGCAAAAATCCTGAAATTTAGGGCAAATACAAGTTCAAATATTTAGTATATCCTTTAGCGAAAATTACCAAAAATTGGTATACATATATATTTTGACGCGAGGAATCGATTTTTTATAAAAATAAACCCCTATCTTCAACCCTTTAATGATTAGATATACGCTACCCAAAACTGGGTGGAGATACAAACCTGCTGACTTCACCACTAAATTCTACGTATTTTTTAATACAAGCATACTAATTTTCAAAATTATTGTACTAGTTGTTTAAGCCCAGTATAAAACGATTTTTGAAACCCGTATTTTTGAACAATAGCATGAAAACGAATAACTTTTGTGTTCTTAAGAATATTCAAAAGAAAATTGGTACACATATGTATTTTGGACTGAAAAATCGATTTTTTGTAAAATTAAAACCGTAGGGCCTGCCAGTTAATGGGTAGATTTTCGCTACCCAAAAATGGGTTGAGATACAAATTTGCCGATAGAGCCGCTGGATTCTACGTACTTTCCTATATAAATATCCCAATTTTCAAAATATTTCCTTTACTAGTTTAATAGCTATGAATAAATTAGTAAAACAATAATAGAAATTTGAATAACACTGTCCTCAAATTTTATTTTTTTAAGACAGATAGCAGCACTTCAAATTGTTTTACTTTTTCCAGTGCAGGCGTTTTCTTTAAGGGACTATTATTTAACGTGCATTTAAATACTCATATAAACAATATTCCCACTGCAAAAAAATTGTATCGACAGGTATGGAATGGAAACAGCCTTCAAATCCTATACACATTTTCTCGAACCTGATTGGTCAATTGATCGATCGATTTTATTGATTTTCTCCCATTTACACGATACATCAACGTACTTTCTTACAACACAACATAACAAATATAGTTCATAAGTTTTATTATAGAGTACAGTAGTAGTATTGTTTTGGTATTAATAATTTTGAGAATATCCATTTTTTGGCTAAACTAATAACATTTCGACTAAGGTTGTCATAAGATAAAATATTTGTAATTAAAAATAAAAGGTAGTCTTGTTGAAACTTTTTTTTATATTCGTTTTAATTTCAGAGATAATGAATAAAAATAAAATCTATTTATTTCTCGCAAACAAAATTTTTTACAAAATAATTTTTGTAACAAACTCTATTTATTATTTAATTCTAAATATATTTTAACTTATAATTTATTTTATTTACGTATAGTTCTTGAGAAAATGTTCTATTTATTTAAACATTTATATCTCTAAAAATATAAACTATATAATTAATATTGTTATATAAATAATTAAAATAGGATATTTTGAGCAAATTTTATTTGAAACTATTTTCTATTTAACGCCCCAGTTTTGAGATAATAATTGCTAAAAATAAATAAGATAAAATTCACGAAGTCCAACCAGTGTTTATAATTTTTGTCAATAGGTGGCTATACCAATATTTTATTGAAATTATTGATCCATAAATTATTAAATAACGGCTTTATTTCTCATTTTTAAAAAAAGTTTATTTGAAGATATTTACTCACAATTAAAAGTTACATATTACTGTATTTTTATATTCACATAAAATTAAATTTTATTGGAATTATTTTAGGTGCCTACCTGTTATTAAAGTGTATGGATGAATTTTCATATTATGGTCAATAAAATTTGTATTTCTGTACAGAATTGAACAAAATTTGGTATACACCACGTTTAATATATGCGGAATCTAAAAATAATACTTTCATATATTCACCGTGAGTGGTATTAACAGAAAAAATTGGAAATATTGATGTTTTCATCTGACGAACTTAAACGGAGTTTTATGATATTTTAACTATGTTTATTCTTACTGGGGTTTATTATACAGTCAAAATAATGTGTATTAATAACAATAGAGTTGTTTACAATACATAAAACCACTCCACAACTTGTATATTTATTGGAACTGGAGCAACAGTTTTGGATCTTGATAATTTTAGCTATTTATATACGCCATTCCTTTATATTTCAATCGTTTGCCCCAAAAATGGGTATAGGGGTTTAAAATAATGTAGACTTTGATTTTTATGTCAGAAAACCTGGTTCGATTACGTAAATCTATCTTAAGTCTCAAGATTTGTTGACGGTTGTTGCAGATACCTATAACATAACCAACTATTTCTATTCCCAAATATCTTATACGTGAACAGATTACCTTAAAAATGGGTACACGTTCAGAACGATATATATTTTGATTTTTATACCAGAAATCCCGGTTTGAAATTGTAAATCTGCCAAAAATTAACCTAAATATAGCAGAAGTTGTAGAAGGTGTTTTTGATCCAAAACACTTCAAACTCACTTGATTCCCATTCTCTTATAAATGAATCAATTACCCTAAAAATGGGTATAGATGTTCGAAATCATCCCTATTTTGATTTTCACACCAAAAAACCTGGTTTGGTTACATAAATAACCACTTTGAGAGTCTGTCTGTCGTGTTGTGGTTTCATCCGGTAGTTTAAGGTTTATTTATCTCATGCACCCAAAACTGGGTTTTATGGGCTGCCACTTGGGTGGATTGTTTGGAATGATGTCTATTTTAAGTTTCGTATGCCAAAAGGGCTTTAGATTGAGGAAAAAGTAGTGAAATTGTTAATAACCGGTCTTACACCGAGAATATTTATGTCTTAATTTCATACCCTAAAATATGTTTTTAGGGTTTGTGGCTGCGGCTAGTTTATTCATTTGGACTGTATTTTAGATTTCTCATGCCAAAAGGGCCGTAAATTGTGTGAGAAATGAATAATCAATGAAATACCTCCTAATCTGAATAGCATTGCGAGATGGAAATTCGTTGATTTAGGGTATTAAATTAATAAATAGGGGTTGAAAACTTATGATAATATGTTTTTATTATTATTTATCATCGTTTTAGGGTGTAAAACATGTGTATAGGGCTTTAATTCGTTCAGAATCATTATTGAAAAGTAGAAATGTCAAATTCTAGCCTCGAAAGTTTGGAGGCTATTTTCTCCTATTAAAAAAAATATAATCGCAAAAGTAAATATACCATTAGAATCAGCAAAAAATAGCACATCTTTTTAGCATATTAATTGATTTTTAGAATAAAATTAATTTTGGCTTTATTTTCCGATTTTCAGTTGTTTATATTCGTCTGATGCGCTACGACATGCGTCCGCCAGTTACTTCTCTTTTCGTTGCGTGTATGCAGTCAACGACGTATGTCTGATCCGAGATCTTATTACTTGTAAAACCAGTCAGTATCTGTACAAAATCAGTTGTTAGTCAGTAGTTTTACAGTTTGGACGTATGTTGGATGGCTCCTCAAAAATAATTATTTTATTAATTAATTACAATAAAATATTAAATAAAACAATTGTTATAGTGAGTAATTAACACATATTGATTGGAATTTATATATTTGGGTATGCAAATTAAAGTTTTTATCGCTAATGTGAACAAAAAGTGTTTAGATATTAATAATTAAAGTGTTTTGTGGACATTTAGTGAACAATTATAAAATATTAGTGTTCAATAAGTGACAAATGTGCCACAATGTGCCATGTGCCGGGTCCAGAACATCAGGTGCGGATTTCATCCCTTGTATGCAGTTTCCCACAGCAGTTGGAGCAGTATTCCGGACTTTTCCAAAGGTTTACATCATAAAAAGGGTAGGAAATATTTTATTAGCCATTTTGCCTTCCAGCACATGTACTAAAATGTAAATTTTCTCTCCCAATGGTTAGCTACTAGTTTTAGAAATTTACTAACCCATGTTTTACAGCCTAATTAAATTTATTTCACAGCTAACCTTTTCTTTCAGCTCTTTTTCAGCTAGTATTAAGTTATTTTCATAGTCTTTCAGAGGTAGGGAACTTTAGATTAGCCTGCCGCGCAGAGCCTGAAGTCCTGAAGCTGAAGGCGCCCCTCAGAGACCAAAGGACATCGGGATTAATAATTTTTCTTTCTTAATTTCAGTTAAGCTAGATATAATTAGGTTAAGGAATTTTGAATGTTTGTAAAAATTTCCTATCGTACAAATACAAGTTTTAAAGTTTTTTGAATGTTTTGGACAAAAATCGTACGATGTTTGGAATTTTTACGGTGAATATATATACCTATTTGTTCAATAAAATAATTGTTATTATTTTAATAATTGAATGTCTTCATAAATAGCAAAGTACCCTTATATTTTCAATAAATATTCTTTATTTTGTTTAAATACCTAATCATTTTAAACAATTGAAATATTTAATCAATAATTCTTGTTTAGTATCTTTGTAGTTTTACAACAATTAATTTGGTGCTTTGTTAATAAATAAATCAACAATTAATATTTTTGTGTTAGTATCTGTTGTTTAATATTTATGGTATATATTTCACACCCGCTGGAAGGCAAAACCTTGTTATATTTTGGATAATTACCCATATTTACCCACCGTGAAAGAGCCGTTAAAAGGCTAAAGCGATTAACAATGTTTAATATTACCAATGACAACTTTTTGGCGTCAAACAATAAACGTTTTAATAATTTATCAATTTTTAATTGAAATATTTCACTATTAGTCATTTTTCCCCAAATATTAATAAATAAATAAATAAATATAACTGTTTTAATAACATTAAAATCATTTTTAATCTAGAAAATATTAATTTTGATTGTATATTTTACAGCTATACTTTGACATTTCATTTTATTGTTGTGTAAAGATATAATATATTTAATATTGGACATTGAACAATAAATAATGTAATAGTTTATATTTTATTAATTTCAACAATTGTAAAGTTAATCATTATGGCTAATTAACGGCTCAAAAACCAGATGCGCCCCTAAAATTATCCAGAGTAAATCAAGGGGCACCCATTTCTTTTATATTGTTGTTTTTGAAGTGCACCCGTGCCCGTACCGTAGAATAAGTGTTTAGGGACAAAGCCCTGCAAATTAGTTGCGCCTTAGTTTTAAGTTAGTTTTTCGATTCCGCGTTTTACGATCGGTCGTCGGCAGGCATTAAATGGCCCCGCGAGGCTTTTGCGGGCTCTTGTATTACCGCCCTAGAGCCAGAATATTAATTTATGCTGGCACTAGGGTACGACTTTATGTCGGTGGTAATATCCAATGAATCGGAATTTTGCTTTTCGTTCTCGCGATTTTCAGGAAATCAGGATAAACAAATTTGCTCTTATTGGGTTCGATTCCCGAAGGGGTAAATATGACAATACAAATATTAGGTTAGGTTAGGTCTACTATTTATAGGGTTTAATTTTAAAACAGAAGTATTAGGCAGTTTATAATTAGGGACAAATATAATGTGTTATAGACTCTACCAAAATGATTGGTCGAATTAACATAATCCTAGGTTAAGGGTTGCATTGTTAAGGTATGTTTAGATAAATTACAAGCTAAATGTCCAAATATTCATTTCACAATTCGTCTAGTCATTTTGAAAAAGCCTGGGCGTATTATAAAAACACTGATTTTACAATCTGTCTACATTAGATGTATACAGAGTGTTTCATGTAGCAGTACAAGGCTTTCATACTCCGAAGCCTTTTACTGATACATGAAACACTTTATATTTCAGGTGTCCATGATAATTCATGACATAGATGGTTAACATGGAACAAGACAACTGCGCCTGACAATTAATTGTTGGGCCCTTTATTTAGTTTTAAGTTGCGCCTTTACGGGTACGGGACCGGCACTATATTTATATTTATGTATGTGTCTTGCGCCTTGCCACCCCTAGACGCTAGTTTCTACGGGGTGGCCCATTATTATAAAGTTTCAGCTCATCAAAAGTTTCGCCTAGAAGTCGTGCTAACGTCACGCAAACTTAAGTCCTCCTAACGTGAGGCAAATTTATGAAATTTATGAATAGACTTTGAAAATTGTGCCATTATATTGCAAAAATATATAAAAAATAATATTTAATAGAGAAAAATAAGTAAACACACACATACACACACACAAATGTTATTTATTAAATTATGCCATATTATTGAAAGAAAAATATGATAAATTAATATTTGATATAGAAACAGAAATAAACACACACACATACACGTACACACACACATACACGTACACACACACACAAACGGTATTTTTCAGTATGAATTCAAGATGGACCGAACACCATTTCAAAACCACCCCAAACCACTCGGACGTTGAGAAAACATCTCTTAAGGATGAATGGAAAAGTATGTCAAATTTAAATACAAAAAATATGAAATATTAAAATAAATATTTGTTTATAGATAGAAAATAGAGGAACCACTCAGGTACTGCAAATATATGAAGAAAATATCTGCGTCCCCAAACAAAGGTATTAAATTAATATATTTCTCCCCCAGAATAATATAATACAATAATTTTATTTTTTTACAGGGAGCATCCACCGATCCACCCTATTTTGAAGAATCCCCCCTATTTTGAAGAATCCCCCTCCCCCAAATGAAATGTTATATAAAAAAAAAATAACATATGAAAAGAATCTACCATTTAATTCTTTAATTATTTATTTATTTCAGCTCTTATTTTATTTATAAGTGTGTATTAATTATCATATTTTGATGTAATTACACTACACATAAAAAAAATACACAACACAATCACAAATAGTAGATTAAAATAATGGCATGGGTTTCGAAGTCTGCGCCCAAAATACAAGAAAAATCTGTTCGCGATTTCGTAATATAATATTGGGTAATTAACAATTAATGAACACATAACAGTATTTATTGCTTATCCTATTAGATTTTCATTTGAATTAATAGTGGGGGATTACACCATTTTTTTTTTATAATTTCATCTGAAAATATTAGGAAAACTAAGACTATTGATGAAAATCCGGTGAAAAAATTCCTATTAATAAGCGAGTTATGGTCTCCCGAATTTTGAAAAGATTGACGTGACGTCACATATATATGTTTTTATATCAAACTGTTTTCATCATGGACCTAAATGTTCTTGAAATTATATGCTATTTTAAGTTATATTTACATAAAAATAAATGAATATTATAACACTGAACAAGTCTACATACTTTATAATTACAGGTGTATTTAAATTATTAAATTTAATGCAAGAAATTTGTGTTAAAATAAAAACTGTTTGAAAACTGTAGTACAGGAATGTTAGCCCCTCCTTTCGAACTTGAATTTCTTAACTTCCATTGGTAGTAATCCCACCTCCTAACACGCTATTTGTAATGCATGTATAGGCGGTTTCTCGGCCGCCAATCAAAATATTTTCATATTAGTGTCGAAGCGCTATAACAAAAAACCCTTTATTTCCGAAATATCTCAATTATACCATTTCATTTTTTTATTAATATTCGTTATTCAGCATATACATTCGTAATTTTTTACTATTTTCCTTTAATTCGATTGAGCCGTAATCCCCCATTATACAGTATGATGAATGGGGTCCTCTACCATAGTAACAAACAATTATAACATGGGTCATTTATATTAAAAATAGGCCTTAAAACGTTATGAAAATGTACGTAGGGATAAGGACTGTATAATAGGAACTATTAATCTTTAAAAAAGTTAGTAGTTATTAAACATTACAAGCTGATTAAATACATGTTTCAATCTATGATGCTACGCCAGATAAAAACCACGTGCGTTTACATGAAAGTGAAAGAAATGGTGAATGAGATAGGCTGCCAGTGGCAATCAAACGTAGGGAAAATGAGCTTAACATCTACGTCATACAATATTAAAAAATTAATACGGCCTAATGAATAACAATTAATGCCCAGTTGCACCACCGACAGTTAAAAGTTAAACTTCGTTTTATTTAGTTAGCCAAATAAATTGATGTTAATTCTTGTTGAATATTTTTATAGTGTAAAATTGAATTGACCAAGTTTAAATTTTAAATAGTGGTGCAACTGGGCAAAGACTTTTTAGAGCTATAGATCGCTCTTAATTTAGATTAAGTATAATAAAACAATAGTGGAGGATCCATGAAAAAATAAAGATATCTTTAGAGGATTTCAGGTGTTGTTTAGATATGTCGGCCTCTTAAGGTGTCTATAATTATATATTATAGAGAACAGATCACCTTAGGAGGATTTCAGGTGTTATTGTATTATTTATATGTTGGCCTTATAAGGTGTCTATAATTCACACTTTCCACAAAGTATTTTAAATGAAAATTAATATCATTTTTTTCTTTGTAATAAAAAAATAATAATTTGTTATTAATTTCGTAAATAATTGCCATAGTTTATTACATATATAGCTGTATGAACTTTGATGTTACATCCTGTTTCAAATCAACTGACTTTGTAAAATATTACACAAATTTCAATAATTAGTTAATCATTGATTTAGCATACTTTAGATTTAAAGAACAATATTTTATAAAATTTAGTGCTTAGAAGGCATATTAAAATTCTTGCAACAGCACTATTCTATAGTTTGTAATTATAGATAATAGACTACCTTTAAAGGATTTCAGGAGTTATTGTTTTATTTATATGTTGGCCTCTCAAGATAGATATCTATAATTTATAAGAAATTGTAGATAATCTTTTGAGGATTTCAGGTGTTACTGTTTCATTTATATATTTATATGTATGTCTCGGCCTCTATAAGATATCTGTAGTTAACTACCCAATATTATGGTAAAAATACGGTTTGCGCTTGCGTACAAAATAAATAGTAATATATAATTTAACCAAAATATTTAAAAAAAAAAAAATAAATGAAGTAAAAATATTGTTTTCGGTGCATCTATGCACAGTGAAAATAAAACGGTGGTACAAAATAAATAATATTAATATTGCGCCTATAAACCAATACGTAGATATTTCCAAAAATAAATAATATAATTTTGGAATTAATGTACAAATGATAAAAAAAACTATCAGGTACGTCGTAAAAATATTAATAAAGTATATGATACGTACTACAAATAAGCAATTCAGGTTGAATAAATAAAATAATTTGGGCAATAATAAAAATATATGTGACCAAGTATAAGTTTTGCGGGTGGTAAAAATATATAGTCCAGTATACAAAAGGATTTTTCCTACAAAAGGTCAAATAGTTCTGTATTTTTAAAGTATTTTAGATTTTTCACTAAAGTAGGGACTTTTATCCTGACTAAAAAGTCTTGTAACTCATGAACTGTTTTTTCATGCACCACTCATACACGGTTAAATGCAGTTAATTTTGAGACATCTTTTTACAAAGTGATGAATATTACGGAACCTCCCGCTTACTTTGTGAATATTGCGGCACCTTCCGCGATAGAAGTAGATGAATTCGAGGTTTTCAAGATGCCGAGTAGCCGAGATACCGAGTAGCGTAAGTCGAAATGTACCTCTTCTTCTTTATCGCTATTTGATTTTCGTTAAAATTAGCCAGTTTCACTTTTTTAAGTATCTAATGATATTTTCAGATTTCTGGCTAAAAACTTCAAAATTTTCAAAAATCCAATTTTTATGCTATTAGATACTTCTCAATGCGCTGATTCCAAATTTTGAAACCGCAGGTCGTTATCTCTTTTCGTTCTCGAGATATTTAGATTTTAAAGTTTTTCTCAGAACTGCCCATTTTTGGGTAATAACCCAAAAATGGGTCGAGATATGAATTTGGCGATAGCACCATTCGATTCTACGGGCAAAATTACATAAGTACACCAATTTTTATCATTTTTGAACACCGCATACAAGCTCTAAAGCAAAATTACTGAAAATGGCCAAAAATCGAAAAAATCGTAAGGGGTACCCCTTACCTATTTTTTCAGAGTATGCCAATTTTCAAACTTTTATTCATAAAAAATGAACCGGTTGGTGAAAAACTTATGAAAATTGGTATACATATGTATTATTGTCCGTAGAATCGAATAATGAAGTCGCCAAGTTCATATCACGACCCATTTTTGAATTATTGCCCCAAAACTCAATATACCCGATTTCAGATAAAAACTTCAAAATTTTCAAAAATCTAATTTTTATGTATCTAGATACTTCTCAATGCGCTGATTCCAAATTTTGAAACCGCAGGTCGATATCTCTTTTCGTTCTCGAGATATTTAGATTTTAAAGTTTTTCTCAGAACTGCCCATTTTTGGGTAATAACCCAAAAAATGGGTCGAGATATGAATTTGGCGATAGCACCATTCGATTCTACGGGCAAAATTACATAAGTACACCAATTTTTTATCATTTTTGAACACCGCATACAAGCTCTAAAGCAAAATTACTGAAAATGGCCAAAAATCGAAAAAATCGTAAGGGGTACCCCTTACCTATTTTTTCAGATTATGCCAATTTTCAAACTTTTATTCATAAAAAATGAACCGGTTGGTGAAAACTTATGAAAATTGGTATACATATGTATTATTGTCCGTAGAATCGAATAATGAAGTCGCCAAGTTCATATCACGACCCATTTTTGAATTATTGCCCCAAAACTCAATATACCCGATTTCAGATAAAAACTTCAAAATTTTCAAAAATCTAATTTTTATGTATCTAGATACTTCTCAATGCGCTGATTCCAAATTTTGGAACCGCAGGTCGATATCTCTTTTCGTTCTCGAGATATTTAGATTTTAAAGTTTTTCTCAGAACTGCCCATTTTTGGGTAATAACCCAAAAATGGGTCGAGATATGAATTTGGCGATAGCACCATTCGATTCTACGGGCAAAATTACATAAGTACACCAATTTTTATCATTTTTGAACACCGCATACAAGCTCTAAAGCAAAATTACTGAAAATGGCCAAAAATCGAAAAAATCGTAAGGGGTACCCCTTACCTATTTTTTCAGATTATGCCAATTTTCAAACTTTTATTCATAAAAAATGAACCGGTTGGTGAAAACTTATGAAAATTGGTATACATATGTATTATTGTCCGTAGAATCGAATAATGAAGTCGCCAAGTTCATATCACGACCCATTTTTGAATTATTGCCCCAAAACTCAATATACCCGATTTCAGATAAAAACTTCAAAATTTTCAAAAATCTAATTTTTATGTATCTAGATACTTCTCAATGCGCTGATTCCAAATTTTGAAACCGCAGGTCGATATCTCTTTTCGTTCTCGAGATATTTAGATTTTAAAGTTTTTCTCAGAACTGCCCATTTTTGGGTAATAACCCAAAAATGGGTCGAGATATGAATTTGGCGATAGCACCATTCGATTCTACGGGCAAAATTACATAAGTACACCAATTTTTATCATTTTTGAACACCGCATACAAGCTCTAAAGCAAAATTACTGAAAATGGCCAAAAATCGAAAAAATCGTAAGGGGTACCCCTTACCTATTTTTTCAGAGTATGCCAATTTTCAAACTTTTATTCATAAAAAATGAACCGGTTGGTGAAAACTTATGAAAATTGGTATACGTATGTATTATTGTCCGTAGAATCGAATAATGAAGTCGCCAAGTTCATATCACGACCCATTTTTGAATTATTGCCCCAAAACTCAATATACCCGATTTCAGATAAAAACTTCAAAATTTTCAAAAATCTAATTTTTATGTATCTAGATACTTCTCAATGCGCTGATTCCAAATTTTGAAACCGCAGGTCGATATCTCTTTTCGTTCTCGAGATATTTAGATTTTAAAGTTTTTCTCAGAACTGCCCATTTTTTGGGTAATAACCCAAAAATGGGTCGAGATATGAATTTGGCGATAGCACCATTCGATTCTACGGGCAAAATTACATAAGTACACCAATTTTTATCATTTTTGAACACCGCATACAAGCTCTAAAGCAAAATTACTGAAAATGGCCAAAAATCGAAAAAATCGTAAGGGGTACCCCTTACCTATTTTTTCAGATTATGCCAATTTTCAAACTTTTATTCATAAAAAATGAACCGGTTGGTGAAAACTTATGAAAATTGGTATACATATGTATTATTGTCCCGTAGAATCGAATAATGAAGTCGCCAAGTTCATATCACGACCCATTTTTGAATTATTGCCCCAAAACTCAATATACCCGATTTCAGATAAAAACTTCAAAATTTTCAAAAATCTAATTTTTATGTATCTAGATACTTCTCAATGCGCTGATTCCAAATTTTGAAACCGCAGGTCGATATCTCTTTTCGTTCTCGAGATATTTAGATTTTAAAGTTTTTCTCAGAACTGCCCATTTTTGGGTAATAACCCAAAAATGGGTCGAGATATGAATTTGGCGATAGCACCATTCGATTCTACGGGCAAAATTACATAAGTACACCAATTTTTATCATTTTTGAACACCGCATACAAGCTCTAAAGCAAAATTACTGAAAATGTCCAAAAATCGAAAAAATCGTAAGGGGTACCCCTTACCTATTTTTTCAGATTATGCCAATTTTCAAACTTTTATTCATAAAAAAATGAACCGGTTGGTGAAAACTTATGAAAATTGGTATACATATGTATTATTGTCCGTAGAATCGAATAATGAAGTCGCCAAGTTCATATCACGACCCATTTTTGAATTATTGCCCCAAAACTCAATATACCCGATTTCAGATAAAAACTTCAAAATTTTCAAAAATCTAATTTTTATGTATCTAGATACTTCTCAATGCGCTGATTCCAAATTTTGAAACCGCAGGTCGATATCTCTTTTCGTTCTCGAGATATTTAGATTTTAAAGTTTTTCTCAGAACTGCCCATTTTTGGGTAATAACCCAAAAATGGGTCGAGATATGAATTTGGCGATAGCACCATTCGATTCTACGGGCAAAATTACATAAGTACACACCAATTTTTATCATTTTTGAACACCGCATACAAGCTCTAAAGCAAAATTACTGAAAATGTCCAAAAATCGAAAAAATCGTAAGGGGTACCCCTTACCTATTTTTCAGATTATGCCAATTTTCAAACTTTTATTCATAAAAAATGAACGGTTGGTGAAAACTTATGAAATTGGTATACATATGTATTATTGTCCGTAGAATCGAATAATGAAGTCGCCAAGTTCATATCACGACCCATTTTTGAATTATTGCCCCAAAACTCAATATACCCCGATTTCAGATAAAAACTTCAAAATTTTCAAAAATCTAATTTTTATGTATCTAGATACTTCTCAATGCGCTGATTCCAAATTTTGAAACCGCAGGTCGATATCTCTTTTCGTTCTCGAGATATTTAGATTTTAAAGTTTTTCTCAGAACTGCCCATTTTTGGGTAATAACCCAAAAATGGGTCGAGATATGAATTTGGCGATAGCACCATTCGATTCTACGGCAAAATTACATAAGTACACCAATTTTTATCATTTTTGAACACCGCATACAAGCTCTAAAGCAAAATTACTGAAAATGTCCAAAAATCGAAAAAATCGTAAGGGGTACCCCTTACCTATTTTTTCAGATTATGCCAATTTTCAAACTTTTATTCATAAAAAAATGAACCGGTTGGTGAAAACTTATGAAAATTGGTATACATATGTATTATTGTCCGTAGAATCGAATAATGAAGTCGCCAAGTTCATATCACGACCCATTTTTGAATTATTGCCCCAAAACTCAATATACCCGATTTCAGATAAAAACTTCAAAATTTCAAAAAATCTAATTTTTATGTATCTAGATACTTCTCAATGCGCTGATTCCAAATTTTGAAACCGCAGGTCGATATCTCTTTTCGTTCTCGAGATATTTAGATTTTAAAGTTTTTCTCAGAACTGCCCATTTTTGGGTAATAACCCAAAAATGGGTCGAGATATGAATTTGGCGATAGCACCATTCGATTCTACGGGCAAAATTACATAAGTACACCAATTTTTATCATTTTTGAACACCGCATACAAGCTCTAAAGCAAAATTACTGAAAATGTCCAAAAATCGAAAAAATCGTAAGGGGTACCCCTTACCTATTTTTTCAGATTATGCCAATTTTCAAACTTTTATTCATAAAAAATGAACCGGTTGGTGAAAACTTATGAAAATTGGTATACATATGTATTATTGTCCGTAGAATCGAATAATGAAGTCGCCAAGTTCATATCACGACCCATTTTTGAATTATTGCCCCAAAACTCAATATACCCGATTTCAGATAAAAACTTCAAAATTTTCAAAAATCTAATTTTTATGTATCTAGATACTTCTCAATGCGCTGATTCCAAATTTTGAAACCGCAGGTCGATATCTCTTTTCGTTCTCGAGATATTTAGATTTTAAAGTTTTTCTCAGAACTGCCCATTTTTGGGTAATAACCCAAAAATGGGTCGAGATATGAATTTGGCGATAGCACCATTCGATTCTACGGGCAAAATTACATAAGTACACCAATTTTTATCATTTTTGAACACCGCATACAAGCTCTAAAGCAAAATTACTGAAAATGGCCAAAAATCGAAAAAATCGTAAGGGGTACCCCTTACCTATTTTTTCAGATTATGCCAATTTTCAAACTTTTATTCATAAAAAATGAACCGGTTGGTGAAAACTTATGAAAATTGGTATACATATGTATTATTGTCCGTAGAATCGAATAATGAAGTCGCCAAGTTCATATCACGACCCATTTTTGAATTATTGCCCCAAAACTCAATATACCCGATTTCAGATAAAAACTTCAAAATTTTCAAAAATCTAATTTTTATGTATCTAGATACTTCTCAATGCGCTGATTCCAAATTTTGAAACCGCAGGTCGATATCTCTTTTCGTTCTCGAGATATTTAGATTTTAAAGTTTTTCTCAGAACTGCCCATTTTTGGGTAATAACCCAAAAATGGGTTGAGATATGAATTTGGCGATAGCACCATTCGATTCTACGGGCAAAATTACATAAGTACACCAATTTTTATCATTTTTGAACACCGCATACAAGCTCTAAAGCAAAATTACTGAAAATGGCCAAAAATCGAAAAAATCGTAAGGGGTACCCCTTACCTATTTTTTCAGATTATGCCAATTTTCAAACTTTTATTCATAAAAAAATGAACCGGTTGGTGAAAACTTATGAAAATTGGTATACATATGTATTATTGTCCGTAGAATCGAATAATGAAGTCGCCAAGTTCATATCACGACCCATTTTTGAATTATTGCCCCAAAACTCAATATACCCGATTTCAGATAAAAACTTCAAAATTTTCAAAAATCTAATTTTTATGTATCTAGATACTTCTCAATGCGCCGATTCCAAATTTTGAAACCGCAGGTCGATATCTCTTTTCGTTCTCGAGATATTTAGATTTTAAAGTTTTTCTCAGAACTGCCCATTTTTGGGTAATAACCCAAAAATGGGTTGAGATATGAATTTGGCGATAGCACCATTCGATTCTACGGGCAAAATTACATAAGTACACCAATTTTTATCATTTTTGAACACCGCATACAAGCTCTAAAGCAAAATTACTGAAAATGGCCAAAAATCGAAAAAATCGTAAGGGGTACCCCTTACCTATTTTTTCAGATTATGCCAATTTTCAAACTTTTATTCATAAAAAATGAACCGGTTGGTGAAAACTTATGAAAATTGGTATACATATGTATTATTGTCCGTAGAATCGAATAATGAAGTCGCCAAGTTCATATCACGACCCATTTTTGAATTATTGCCCCAAAACTCAATATACCCGATTTCAGATAAAAACTTCAAAATTTTCAAAAATCTAATTTTTATGTATCTAGATACTTCTCAATGCGCTGATTCCAAATTTTGAAACCGCAGGTCGATATCTCTTTTCGTTCTCGAGATATTTAGATTTTAAAGTTTTTCTCAGAACTGCCCATTTTTGGGTAATAACCCAAAAATGGGTCGAGATATGAATTTGGCGATAGCACCATTCGATTCTACGGGCAAAATTACATAAGTACACCAATTTTTATCATTTTTGAACACCGCATACAAGCTCTAAAGCAAAATTACTGAAAATGTCCAAAAATCGAAAAAATCGTAAGGGGTACCCCTTACCTATTTTTTCAGATTATGCCAATTTTCAAACTTTTATTCATAAAAAATGAACCGGTTGGTGAAAACTTATGAAAATTGGTATACATATGTATTATTGTCCGTAGAATCGAATAATGAAGTCGCCAAGTTCATATCACGACCCATTTTTGAATTATTGCCCCAAAACTCAATATACCCGATTTCAGATAAAAACTTCAAAATTTTCAAAAATCTAATTTTTATGTATCTAGATACTTCTCAATGCGCTGATTCCAAATTTTGAAACCGCAGGTCGATATCTCTTTTCGTTCTCGAGATATTTAGATTTTAAAGTTTTTCTCAGAACTGCCCATTTTTGGGTAATAACCCAAAAATGGGTCGAGATATGAATTTGGCGATAGCACCATTCGATTCTACGGGCAAAATTACATAAGTACACCAATTTTTATCATTTTTGAACACCGCATACAAGCTCTAAAGCAAAATTACTGAAAATGGCCAAAAATCGAAAAAATCGTAAGGGGTACCCCTTACCTATTTTTTCAGATTATGCCAATTTTCAAACTTTTATTCATAAAAAATGAACCGGTTGGTGAAAACTTATGAAAATTGGTATACATATGTATTATTGTCCGTAGAATCGAATAATGAAGTCGCCAAGTTCATATCACGACCCATTTTTGAATTATTGCCCCAAAACTCAATATACCCGATTTCAGATAAAAACTTCAAAATTTTCAAAAATCTAATTTTTATGTATCTAGATACTTCTCAATGCGCTGATTCCAAATTTTGAAACCGCAGGTCGATATCTCTTTTCGTTCTCGAGATATTTAGATTTTAAAGTTTTTCTCAGAACTGCCCATTTTTGGGTAATAACCCAAAAATGGGTCGAGATATGAATTTGGCGATAGCACCATTCGATTCTACGGGCAAAATTACATAAGTACACCAATTTTTATCATTTTTGAACACCGCATACAAGCTCTAAAGCAAAATTACTGAAAATGTCCAAAAATCGAAAAAATCGTAAGGGGTACCCCTTACCTATTTTTTCAGATTATGCCAATTTTCAAACTTTTATTCATAAAAAATGAACCGGTTGGTGAAAACTTATGAAAATTGGTATACATATGTATTATTGTCCGTAGAATCGAATAATGAAGTCGCCAAGTTCATATCACGACCCATTTTTGAATTATTGCCCCAAAACTCAATATACCCGATTTCTGATAAAAACTTCAAAATTTTCAAAAATCTAATTTTTATGTATCTAGATACTTCTCAATGCGCTGATTCCAAATTTTGAAACCGCAGGTCGATATCTCTTTTCGTTCTCGAGATATTTAGATTTTAAAGTTTTTCTCAGAACTGCCCATTTTTGGGTAATAACCCAAAAATGGGTCGAGATATGAATTTGGCGATAGCACCATTCGATTCTACGGGCAAAATTACATAAGTACACCAATTTTTATCATTTTTGAACACCGCATACAAGCTCTAAAGCAAAATTACTGAAAATGGCCAAAAATCGAAAAAATCGTAAGGGGTACCCCTTACCTATTTTTTCAGAGTATGCCAATTTTCAAACTTTTATTCATAAAAAATGAACCGGTTGGTGAAAACTTATGAAAATTGGTATACATATGTATTATTGTCCGTAGAATCGAATAATGAAGTCGCCAAGTTCATATCACGACCCATTTTTGAATTATTGCCCCAAAACTCAATATACCCGATTTCAGATAAAAACTTCAAAATTTTCAAAAATCTAATTTTTATGTATCTAGATACTTCTCAATGCGCTGATTCCAAATTTTGAAACCGCAGGTCGATATCTCTTTTCGTTCTCGAGATATTTAGATTTTAAAGTTTTTCTCAGAACTGCCCATTTTTGGGTAATAACCCAAAAATGGGTCGAGATATGAATTTGGCGATAGCACCATTCGATTCTACGGGCAAAATTACATAAGTACACCAATTTTTATCATTTTTGAACACCGCATACAAGCTCTGAAGCAAAATTACTGAAAATGGCCAAAAATCGAAAAAATCGTAAGGGGTACCCCTTACCTATTTTTTCAGATTATGCCAATTTTCAAACTTTTATTCATAAAAAATGAACCGGTTGGTGAAAACTTATGAAAATTGGTATACATATGTATTATTGTCCGTAGAATCGAATAATGAAGTCGCCAAGTTCATATCACGACCCATTTTTGAATTATTGCCCCAAAACTCAATATACCCGATTTCAGATAAAAACTTCAAAATTTTCAAAAATCTAATTTTTATGTATCTAGATACTTCTCAATGCGCCGATTCCAAATTTTGAAACCGCAGGTCGATATCTCTTTTCGTTCTCGAGATATTTAGATTTTAAAGTTTTTCTCAGAACTGCCCATTTTTGGGTAATAACCCAAAAATGGGTCGAGATATGAATTTGGCGATAGCACCATTCGATTCTACGGGCAAAATTACATAAGTACACCAATTTTTATCATTTTTGAACACCGCATACAAGCTCTAAAGCAAAATTACTGAAAATGGCCAAAAATCGAAAAAATCGTAAGGGGTACCCCTTACCTATTTTTTCAGATTATGCCAATTTTCAAACTTTTATTCATAAAAAATGAACCGGTTGGTGAAAACTTATGAAAATTGGTATACATATGTATTATTGTCCGTAGAATCGAATAATGAAGTCGCCAAGTTCATATCACGACCCATTTTTGAATTATTGCCCCAAAACTCAATATACCCGATTTCAGATAAAAACTTCAAAATTTTCAAAAATCTAATTTTTATGTATCTAGATACTTCTCAATGCGCTGATTCCAAATTTTGAAACCGCAGGTCGATATCTCTTTTCGTTCTCGAGATATTTAGATTTTAAAGTTTTTCTCAGAACTGCCCATTTTTGGGTAATAACCCAAAAATGGGTCGAGATATGAATTTGGCGATAGCACCATTCGATTCTACGGGCAAAATTACATAAGTACACCAATTTTTATCATTTTTGAACACCGCATACAAGCTCTAAAGCAAAATTACTGAAAATGGCCAAAAATCGAAAAAATCGTAAGGGGTACCCCTTACCTATTTTTTCAGATTATGCCAATTTTCAAACTTTTATTCATAAAAAATGAACCGGTTGGTGAAAACTTATGAAAATTGGTATACATATGTATTATTGTCCGTAGAATCGAATAATGAAGTCGCCAAGTTCATATCACGACCCATTTTTGAATTATTGCCCCAAAACTCAATATACCCGATTTCAGATAAAAACTTCAAAATTTTCAAAAATCTAATTTTTATGTATCTAGATACTTCTCAATGCGCTGATTCCAAATTTTGAAACCGCAGGTCGATATCTCTTTTCGTTCTCGAGATATTTAGATTTTAAAGTTTTTCTCAGAACTGCCCATTTTTGGGTAATAACCCAAAAATGGGTCGAGATATGAATTTGGCGATAGCACCATTCGATTCTACGGGCAAAATTACATAAGTACACCAATTTTTATCATTTTTGAACACCGCATACAAGCTCTAAAGCAAAATTACTGAAAATGGCCAAAAATCGAAAAAATCGTAAGGGGTACCCCTTACCTATTTTTTCAGATTATGCCAATTTTCAAACTTTTATTCATAAAAAATGAACCGGTTGGTGAAAACTTATGAAAATTGGTATACATATGTATTATTGTCCGTAGAATCGAATAATGAAGTCGCCAAGTTCATATCACGACCCATTTTTGAATTATTGCCCCAAAACTCAATATACCCGATTTCAGATAAAAACTTCAAAATTTTCAAAAATCTAATTTTTATGTATCTAGATACTTCTCAATGCGCCGATTCCAAATTTTGAAACCGCAGGTCGATATCTCTTTTCGTTCTCGAGATATTTAGATTTTAAAGTTTTTCTCAGAACTGCCCATTTTTGGGTAATAACCCAAAAATGGGTCGAGATATGAATTTGGCGATAGCACCATTCGATTCTACGGGCAAAATTACATAAGTACACCAATTTTTATCATTTTTGAACACCGCATACAAGCTCTAAAGCAAAATTACTGAAAATGGCCAAAAATCGAAAAAATCGTAAGGGGTACCCCTTACCTATTTTTTCAGATTATGCCAATTTTCAAACTTTTATTCATAAAAAATGAACCGGTTGGTGAAAACTTATGAAAATTGGTATACATATGTATTATTGTCCGTAGAATCGAATAATGAAGTCGCCAAGTTCATATCACGACCCATTTTTGAATTATTGCCCCAAAACTCAATATACCCGATTTCAGATAAAAACTTCAAAATTTTCAAAAATCTAATTTTTATGTATCTAGATACTTCTCAATGCGCCGATTCCAAATTTTGAAACCGCAGGTCGATATCTCTTTTCGTTCTCGAGATATTTAGATTTTAAAGTTTTTCTCAGAACTGCCCATTTTTGGGTAATAACCCAAAAATGGGTCGAGATATGAATTTGGCGATAGCACCATTCGATTCTACGGGCAAAATTACATAAGTACACCAATTTTTATCATTTTTGAACACCGCATACAAGCTCTAAAGCAAAATTACTGAAAATGGCCAAAAATCGAAAAAATCGTAAGGGGTACCCCTTACCTATTTTTTCAGATTATGCCAATTTTCAAACTTTTATTCATAAAAAATGAACCGGTTGGTGAAAACTTATGAAAATTGGTATACATATGTATTATTGTCCGTAGAATCGAATAATGAAGTCGCCAAGTTCATATCACGACCCATTTTTGAATTATTGCCCCAAAACTCAATATACCCGATTTCAGATAAAAACTTCAAAATTTTCAAAAATCTAATTTTTATGTATCTAGATACTTCTCAATGCGCTGATTCCAAATTTTGAAACCGCAGGTCGATATCTCTTTTCGTTCTCGAGATATTTAGATTTTAAAGTTTTTCTCAGAACTGCCCATTTTTGGGTAATAACCCAAAAATGGGTCGAGATATGAATTTGGCGATAGCACCATTCGATTCTACGGGCAAAATTACATAAGTACACCAATTTTTATCATTTTTGAACACCGCATACAAGCTCTAAAGCAAAATTACTGAAAATGGCCAAAAATCGAAAAAATCGTAAGGGGTACCCCTTACCTATTTTTTCAGATTATGCCAATTTTCAAACTTTTATTCATAAAAAATGAACCGGTTGGTGAAAACTTATGAAAATTGGTATACATATGTATTATTGTCCGTAGAATCGAATAATGAAGTCGCCAAGTTCATATCACGACCCATTTTTGAATTATTGCCCCAAAACTCAATATACCCGATTTCAGATAAAAACTTCAAAATTTTCAAAAATCTAATTTTTATGTATCTAGATACTTCTCAATGCGCTGATTCCAAATTTTGAAACCGCAGGTCGATATCTCTTTTCGTTCTCGAGATATTTAGATTTTAAAGTTTTTCTCAGAACTGCCCATTTTTGGGTAATAACCCAAAAATGGGTCGAGATATGAATTTGGCGATAGCACCATTCGATTCTACGGGCAAAATTACATAAGTACACCAATTTTTATCATTTTTGAACACCGCATACAAGCTCTAAAGCAAAATTACTGAAAATGGCCAAAAATCGAAAAAATCGTAAGGGGTACCCCTTACCTATTTTTTCAGATTATGCCAATTTTCAAACTTTTATTCATAAAAAATGAACCGGTTGGTGAAAACTTATGAAAATTGGTATACATATGTATTATTGTCCGTAGAATCGAATAATGAAGTCGCCAAGTTCATATCACGACCCATTTTTGAATTATTGCCCCAAAACTCAATATACCCGATTTCAGATAAAAACTTCAAAATTTTCAAAAATCTAATTTTTATGTATCTAGATACTTCTCAATGCGCCGATTCCAAATTTTGAAACCGCAGGTCGATATCTCTTTTCGTTCTCGAGATATTTAGATTTTAAAGTTTTTCTCAGAACTGCCCATTTTTGGGTAATAACCCAAAAATGGGTCGAGATATGAATTTGGCGATAGCACCATTCGATTCTACGGGCAAAATTACATAAGTACACCAATTTTTATCATTTTTGAACACCGCATACAAGCTCTAAAGCAAAATTACTGAAAATGGCCAAAAATCGAAAAAATCGTAAGGGGTACCCCTTACCTATTTTTTCAGATTATGCCAATTTTCAAACTTTTATTCATAAAAAATGAACCGGTTGGTGAAAACTTATGAAAATTGGTATACATATGTATTATTGTCCGTAGAATCGAATAATGAAGTCGCCAAGTTCATATCACGACCCATTTTTGAATTATTGCCCCAAAACTCAATATACCCGATTTCAGATAAAAACTTCAAAATTTTCAAAAATCTAATTTTTATGTATCTAGATACTTCTCAATGCGCTGATTCCAAATTTTGAAACCGCAGGTCGATATCTCTTTTCGTTCTCGAGATATTTAGATTTTAAAGTTTTTCTCAGAACTGCCCATTTTTGGGTAATAACCCAAAAATGGGTCGAGATATGAATTTGGCGATAGCACCATTCGATTCTACGGGCAAAATTACATAAGTACACCAATTTTTATCATTTTTGAACACCGCATACAAGCTCTAAAGCAAAATTACTGAAAATGTCCAAAAATCGAAAAAATCGTAAGGGGTACCCCTTACCTATTTTTTCAGATTATGCCAATTTTCAAACTTTTATTCATAAAAAATGAACCGGTTGGTGAAAACTTATGAAAATTGGTATACATATGTATTATTGTCCGTAGAATCGAATAATGAAGTCGCCAAGTTCATATCACGACCCATTTTTGAATTATTGCCCCAAAACTCAATATACCCGATTTCAGATAAAAACTTTAAAATTTTCAAAAATCTAATTTTTATGTATCTAGATACTTCTCAATGCGCTGATTCCAAATTTTGAAACCGCAGGTCGATATCTCTTTTCGTTCTCGAGATATTTAGATTTTAAAGTTTTTCTCAGAACTGCCCATTTTTGGGTAATAACCCAAAAATGGGTCGAGATATGAATTTGGCGATAGCACCATTCGATTCTACGGGCAAAATTACATAAGTACACCAATTTTTATCATTTTTGAACACCGCATACAAGCTCTAAAGCAAAATTACTGAAAATGGCCAAAAATCGAAAAAATCGTAAGGGGTACCCCTTACCTATTTTTTCAGATTATGCCAATTTTCAAACTTTTATTCATAAAAAATGAACCGGTTGGTGAAAACTTATGAAAATTGGTATACATATGTATTATTGTCCGTAGAATCGAATAATGAAGTCGCCAAGTTCATATCACGACCCATTTTTGAATTATTGCCCCAAAACTCAATATACCCGATTTCAGATAAAAACTTCAAAATTTTCAAAAATCTAATTTTTATGTATCTAGATACTTCTCAATGCGCTGATTCCAAATTTTGAAACCGCAGGTCGATATCTCTTTTCGTTCTCGAGATATTTAGATTTTAAAGTTTTTCTCAGAACTGCCGATTTTTGGGTAATAACCCAAAAATGGGTCGAGATATGAATTTGGCGATAGCACCATTCGATTCTACGGGCAAAATTACATAAGTACACCAATTTTTATCATTTTTGAACACCGCATACAAGCTCTAAAGCAAAATTACTGAAAATGTCCAAAAATCGAAAAAATCGTAAGGGGTACCCCTTACCTATTTTTTCAGATTATGCCAATTTTCAAACTTTTATTCATAAAAAATGAACCGGTTGGTGAAAACTTATGAAAATTGGTATACATATGTATTATTGTCCGTAGAATCGAATAATGAAGTCGCCAAGTTCATATCACGACCCATTTTTGAATTATTGCCCCAAAACTCAATATACCCGATTTCAGATAAAAACTTCAAAATTTTCAAAAATCTAATTTTTATGTATCTAGATACTTCTCAATGCGCTGATTCCAAATTTTGAAACCGCAGGTCGATATCTCTTTTCGTTCTCGAGATATTTAGATTTTAAAGTTTTTCTCAGAACTGCCCATTTTTGGGTAATAACCCAAAAATGGGTCGAGATATGAATTTGGCGATAGCACCATTCGATTCTACGGGCAAAATTACATAAGTACACCAATTTTTATCATTTTTGAACACCGCATACAAGCTCTAAAGCAAAATTACTGAAAATGGCCAAAAATCGAAAAAATCGTAAGGGGTACCCCTTACCTATTTTTTCAGATTATGCCAATTTTCAAACTTTTATTCATAAAAAATGAACCGGTTGGTGAAAACTTATGAAAATTGGTATACATATGTATTATTGTCCGTAGAATCGAATAATGAAGTCGCCAAGTTCATATCACGACCCATTTTTGAATTATTGCCCCAAAACTCAATATACCCGATTTCAGATAAAAACTTCAAAATTTTCAAAAATCTAATTTTTATGTATCTAGATACTTCTCAATGCGCTGATTCCAAATTTTGAAACCGCAGGTCGATATCTCTTTTCGTTCTCGAGATATTTAGATTTTAAAGTTTTTCTCAGAACTGCCCATTTTTGGGTAATAACCCAAAAATGGGTCGAGATATGAATTTGGCGATAGCACCATTCGATTCTACGGGCAAAATTACATAAGTACACCAATTTTTATCATTTTTGAACACCGCATACAAGCTCTAAAGCAAAATTACTGAAAATGTCCAAAAATCGAAAAAATCGTAAGGGGTACCCCTTACCTATTTTTTCAGATTATGCCAATTTTCAAACTTTTATTCATAAAAAATGAACCGGTTGGTGAAAACTTATGAAAATTGGTATACATATGTATTATTGTCCGTAGAATCGAATAATGAAGTCGCCAAGTTCATATCACGACCCATTTTTGAATTATTGCCCCAAAACTCAATATACCCGATTTCAGATAAAAACTTCAAAATTTTCAAAAATCTAATTTTTATGTATCTAGATACTTCTCAATGCGCTGATTCCAAATTTTGAAACCGCAGGTCGATATCTCTTTTCGTTCTCGAGATATTTAGATTTTAAAGTTTTTCTCAGAACTGCCCATTTTTGGGTAATAACCCAAAAATGGGTCGAGATATGAATTTGGCGATAGCACCATTCGATTCTACGGGCAAAATTACATAAGTACACCAATTTTTATCATTTTTGAACACCGCATACAAGCTCTAAAGCAAAATTACTGAAAATGTCCAAAAATCGAAAAAATCGTAAGGGGTACCCCTTACCTATTTTTTCAGATTATGCCAATTTTCAAACTTTTATTCATAAAAAATGAACCGGTTGGTGAAAACTTATGAAAATTGGTATACATATGTATTATTGTCCGTAGAATCGAATAATGAAGTCGCCAAGTTCATATCACGACCCATTTTTGAATTATTGCCCCAAAACTCAATATACCCGATTTCAGATAAAAACTTCAAAATTTTCAAAAATCTAATTTTTATGTATCTAGATACTTCTCAATGCGCTGATTCCAAATTTTGAAACCGCAGGTCGATATCTCTTTTCGTTCTCGAGATATTTAGATTTTAAAGTTTTTCTCAGAACTGCCCATTTTTGGGTAATAACCCAAAAATGGGTCGAGATATGAATTTGGCGATAGCACCATTCGATTCTACGGGCAAAATTACATAAGTACACCAATTTTTATCATTTTTGAACACCGCATACAAGCTCTAAAGCAAAATTACTGAAAATGTCCAAAAATCGAAAAAATCGTAAGGGGTACCCCTTACCTATTTTTTCAGATTATGCCAATTTTCAAACTTTTATTCATAAAAAATGAACCGGTTGGTGAAAACTTATGAAAATTGGTATACATATGTATTATTGTCCGTAGAATCGAATAATGAAGTCGCCAAGTTCATATCACGACCCATTTTTGAATTATTGCCCCAAAACTCAATATACCCGATTTCAGATAAAAACTTCAAAATTTTCAAAAATCTAATTTTTATGTATCTAGATACTTCTCAATGCGCTGATTCCAAATTTTGAAACCGCAGGTCGATATCTCTTTTCGTTCTCGAGATATTTAGATTTTAAAGTTTTTCTCAGAACTGCCCATTTTTGGGTAATAACCCAAAAATGGGTCGAGATATGAATTTGGCGATAGCACCATTCGATTCTACGGGCAAAATTACATAAGTACACCAATTTTTATCATTTTTGAACACCGCATACAAGCTCTAAAGCAAAATTACTGAAAATGTCCAAAAATCGAAAAAATCGTAAGGGGTACCCCTTACCTATTTTTTCAGATTATGCCAATTTTCAAACTTTTATTCATAAAAAATGAACCGGTTGGTGAAAACTTATGAAAATTGGTATACATATGTATTATTGTCCGTAGAATCGAATAATGAAGTCGCCAAGTTCATATCACGACCCATTTTTGAATTATTGCCCCAAAACTCAATATACCCGATTTCAGATAAAAACTTCAAAATTTTCAAAAATCTAATTTTTATGTATCTAGATACTTCTCAATGCGCTGATTCCAAATTTTGAAACCGCAGGTCGATATCTCTTTTCGTTCTCGAGATATTTAGATTTTAAAGTTTTTCTCAGAACTGCCCATTTTTGGGTAATAACCCAAAAATGGGTCGAGATATGAATTTGGCGATAGCACCATTCGATTCTACGGGCAAAATTACATAAGTACACCAATTTTTATCATTTTTGAACACCGCATACAAGCTCTAAAGCAAAATTACTGAAAATGGCCAAAAATCGAAAAAATCGTAAGGGGTACCCCTTACCTATTTTTTCAGATTATGCCAATTTTCAAACTTTTATTCATAAAAAATGAACCGGTTGGTGAAAACTTATGAAAATTGGTATACATATGTATTATTGTCCGTAGAATCGAATAATGAAGTCGCCAAGTTCATATCACGACCCATTTTTGAATTATTGCCCCAAAACTCAATATACCCGATTTCAGATAAAAACTTCAAAATTTTCAAAAATCTAATTTTTATGTATCTAGATACTTCTCAATGCGCTGATTCCAAATTTTGAAACCGCAGGTCGATATCTCTTTTCGTTCTCGAGATATTTAGATTTTAAAGTTTTTCTCAGAACTGCCCATTTTTGGGTAATAACCCAAAAATGGGTCGAGATATGAATTTGGCGATAGCACCATTCGATTCTACGGGCAAAATTACATAAGTACACCAATTTTTATCATTTTTGAACACCGCATACAAGCTCTAAAGCAAAATTACTGAAAATGTCCAAAAATCGAAAAAATCGTAAGGGGTACCCCTTACCTATTTTTTCAGATTATGCCAATTTTCAAACTTTTATTCATAAAAAATGAACCGGTTGGTGAAAACTTATGAAAATTGGTATACATATGTATTATTGTCCGTAGAATCGAATAATGAAGTCGCCAAGTTCATATCACGACCCATTTTTGAATTATTGCCCCAAAACTCAATATACCCGATTTCAGATAAAAACTTCAAAATTTTCAAAAATCTAATTTTTATGTATCTAGATACTTCTCAATGCGCTGATTCCAAATTTTGAAACCGCAGGTCGATATCTCTTTTCGTTCTCGAGATATTTAGATTTTAAAGTTTTTCTCAGAACTGCCCATTTTTGGGTAATAACCCAAAAATGGGTCGAGATATGAATTTGGCGATAGCACCATTCGATTCTACGGGCAAAATTACATAAGTACACCAATTTTTATCATTTTTGAACACCGCATACAAGCTCTAAAGCAAAATTACTGAAAATGTCCAAAAATCGAAAAAATCGTAAGGGGTACCCCTTACCTATTTTTTCAGATTATGCCAATTTTCAAACTTTTATTCATAAAAAATGAACCGGTTGGTGAAAACTTATGAAAATTGGTATACATATGTATTATTGTCCGTAGAATCGAATAATGAAGTCGCCAAGTTCATATCACGACCCATTTTTGAATTATTGCCCCAAAACTCAATATACCCGATTTCAGATAAAAACTTCAAAATTTTCAAAAATCTAATTTTTATGTATCTAGATACTTCTCAATGCGCTGATTCCAAATTTTGAAACCGCAGGTCGATATCTCTTTTCGTTCTCGAGATATTTAGATTTTAAAGTTTTTCTCAGAACTGCCCATTTTTGGGTAATAACCCAAAAATGGGTCGAGATATGAATTTGGCGATAGCACCATTCGATTCTACGGGCAAAATTACATAAGTACACCAATTTTTATCATTTTTGAACACCGCATACAAGCTCTAAAGCAAAATTACTGAAAATGTCCAAAAATCGAAAAAATCGTAAGGGGTACCCCTTACCTATTTTTTCAGATTATGCCAATTTTCAAACTTTTATTCATAAAAAATGAACCGGTTGGTGAAAACTTATGAAAATTGGTATACATATGTATTATTGTCCGTAGAATCGAATAATGAAGTCGCCAAGTTCATATCACGACCCATTTTTGAATTATTGCCCCAAAACTCAATATACCCGATTTCAGATAAAAACTTCAAAATTTTCAAAAATCTAATTTTTATGTATCTAGATACTTCTCAATGCGCTGATTCCAAATTTTGAAACCGCAGGTCGATATCTCTTTTCGTTCTCGAGATATTTAGATTTTAAAGTTTTTCTCAGAACTGCCCATTTTTGGGTAATAACCCAAAAAATGGGTCGAGATATGAATTTGGCGATAGCACCATTCGATTCTACGGGCAAAATTACATAAGTACACCAATTTTTATCATTTTTGAACACCGCATACAAGCTCTAAAGCAAAATTACTGAAAATGTCCAAAAATCGAAAAAATCGTAAGGGGTACCCCTTACCTATTTTTTCAGATTATGCCAATTTTCAAACTTTTATTCATAAAAAATGAACCGGTTGGTGAAAACTTATGAAAATTGGTATACATATGTATTATTGTCCGTAGAATCGAATAATGAAGTCGCCAAGTTCATATCACGACCCATTTTTGAATTATTGCCCCAAAACTCAATATACCCGATTTCAGATAAAAACTTCAAAATTTTCAAAAATCTAATTTTTATGTATCTAGATACTTCTCAATGCGCTGATTCCAAATTTTGAAACCGCAGGTCGATATCTCTTTTCGTTCTCGAGATATTTAGATTTTAAAGTTTTTCTCAGAACTGCCCATTTTTGGGTAATAACCCAAAAATGGGTCGAGATATGAATTTGGCGATAGCACCATTCGATTCTACGGGCAAAATTACATAAGTACACCAATTTTTATCATTTTTGAACACCGCATACAAGCTCTAAAGCAAAATTACTGAAAATGTCCAAAAATCGAAAAAATCGTAAGGGGTACCCCTTACCTATTTTTTCAGATTATGCCAATTTTCAAACTTTTATTCATAAAAAATGAACCGGTTGGTGAAAACTTATGAAAATTGGTATACATATGTATTATTGTCCGTAGAATCGAATAATGAAGTCGCCAAGTTCATATCACGACCCATTTTTGAATTATTGCCCCAAAACTCAATATACCCGATTTCAGATAAAAACTTCAAAATTTTCAAAAATCTAATTTTTATGTATCTAGATACTTCTCAATGCGCTGATTCCAAATTTTGAAACCGCAGGTCGATATCTCTTTTCGTTCTCGAGATATTTAGATTTTAAAGTTTTTCTCAGAACTGCCCATTTTTGGGTAATAACCCAAAAATGGGTCGAGATATGAATTTGGCGATAGCACCATTCGATTCTACGGGCAAAATTACATAAGTACACCAATTTTTATCATTTTTGAACACCGCATACAAGCTCTAAAGCAAAATTACTGAAAATGGCCAAAAATCGAAAAAATCGTAAGGGGTACCCCTTACCTATTTTTTCAGATTATGCCAATTTTCAAACTTTTATTCATAAAAAATGAACCGGTTGGTGAAAACTTATGAAAATTGGTATACATATGTATTATTGTCCGTAGAATCGAATAATGAAGTCGCCAAGTTCATATCACGACCCATTTTTGAATTATTGCCCCAAAACTCAATATACCCGATTTCAGATAAAAACTTCAAAATTTTCAAAAATCTAATTTTTATGTATCTAGATACTTCTCAATGCGCTGATTCCAAATTTTGAAACCGCAGGTCGATATCTCTTTTCGTTCTCGAGATATTTAGATTTTAAAGTTTTTCTCAGAACTGCCCATTTTTGGGTAATAACCCAAAAATGGGTCGAGATATGAATTTGGCGATAGCACCATTCGATTCTACGGGCAAAATTACATAAGTACACCAATTTTTATCATTTTTGAACACCGCATACAAGCTCTAAAGCAAAATTACTGAAAATGTCCAAAAATCGAAAAAATCGTAAGGGGTACCCCTTACCTATTTTTTCAGATTATGCCAATTTTCAAACTTTTATTCATAAAAAATGAACCGGTTGGTGAAAACTTATGAAAATTGGTATACATATGTATTATTGTCCGTAGAATCGAATAATGAAGTCGCCAAGTTCATATCACGACCCATTTTTGAATTATTGCCCCAAAACTCAATATACCCGATTTCAGATAAAAACTTCAAAATTTTCAAAAATCTAATTTTTATGTATCTAGATACTTCTCAATGCGCTGATTCCAAATTTTGAAACCGCAGGTCGATATCTCTTTTCGTTCTCGAGATATTTAGATTTTAAAGTTTTTCTCAGAACTGCCCATTTTTGGGTAATAACCCAAAAATGGGTCGAGATATGAATTTGGCGATAGCACCATTCGATTCTACGGGCAAAATTACATAAGTACACCAATTTTTATCATTTTTGAACACCGCATACAAGCTCTAAAGCAAAATTACTGAAAATGTCCAAAAATCGAAAAAATCGTAAGGGGTACCCCTTACCTATTTTTTCAGATTATGCCAATTTTCAAACTTTTATTCATAAAAAATGAACCGGTTGGTGAAAACTTATGAAAATTGGTATACATATGTATTATTGTCCGTAGAATCGAATAATGAAGTCGCCAAGTTCATATCACGACCCATTTTTGAATTATTGCCCCAAAACTCAATATACCCGATTTCAGATAAAAACTTCAAAATTTTCAAAAATCTAATTTTTATGTATCTAGATACTTCTCAATGCGCTGATTCCAAATTTTGAAACCGCAGGTCGATATCTCTTTTCGTTCTCGAGATATTTAGATTTTAAAGTTTTTCTCAGAACTGCCCATTTTTGGGTAATAACCCAAAAATGGGTCGAGATATGAATTTGGCGATAGCACCATTCGATTCTACGGGCAAAATTACATAAGTACACCAATTTTTATCATTTTTGAACACCGCATACAAGCTCTAAAGCAAAATTACTGAAAATGTCCAAAAATCGAAAAAATCGTAAGGGGTACCCCTTACCTATTTTTTCAGATTATGCCAATTTTCAAACTTTTATTCATAAAAAATGAACCGGTTGGTGAAAACTTATGAAAATTGGTATACATATGTATTATTGTCCGTAGAATCGAATAATGAAGTCGCCAAGTTCATATCACGACCCATTTTTGAATTATTGCCCCAAAACTCAATATACCCGATTTCAGATAAAAACTTCAAAATTTTCAAAAATCTAATTTTTATGTATCTAGATACTTCTCAATGCGCTGATTCCAAATTTTGAAACCGCAGGTCGATATCTCTTTTCGTTCTCGAGATATTTAGATTTTAAAGTTTTTCTCAGAACTGCCCATTTTTGGGTAATAACCCAAAAATGGGTCGAGATATGAATTTGGCGATAGCACCATTCGATTCTACGGGCAAAATTACATAAGTACACCAATTTTTATCATTTTTGAACACCGCATACAAGCTCTAAAGCAAAATTACTGAAAATGTCCAAAAATCGAAAAAATCGTAAGGGGTACCCCTTACCTATTTTTTCAGATTATGCCAATTTTCAAACTTTTATTCATAAAAAATGAACCGGTTGGTGAAAACTTATGAAAATTGGTATACATATGTATTATTGTCCGTAGAATCGAATAATGAAGTCGCCAAGTTCATATCACGACCCATTTTTGAATTATTGCCCCAAAACTCAATATACCCGATTTCAGATAAAAACTTCAAAATTTTCAAAAATCTAATTTTTATGTATCTAGATACTTCTCAATGCGCTGATTCCAAATTTTGAAACCGCAGGTCGATATCTCTTTTCGTTCTCGAGATATTTAGATTTTAAAGTTTTTCTCAGAACTGCCCATTTTTGGGTAATAACCCAAAAATGGGTCGAGATATGAATTTGGCGATAGCACCATTCGATTCTACGGGCAAAATTACATAAGTACACCAATTTTTATCATTTTTGAACACCGCATACAAGCTCTAAAGCAAAATTACTGAAAATGTCCAAAAATCGAAAAAATCGTAAGGGGTACCCCTTACCTATTTTTTCAGATTATGCCAATTTTCAAACTTTTATTCATAAAAAATGAACCGGTTGGTGAAAACTTATGAAAATTGGTATACATATGTATTATTGTCCGTAGAATCGAATAATGAAGTCGCCAAGTTCATATCACGACCCATTTTTGAATTATTGCCCCAAAACTCAATATACCCGATTTCAGATAAAAACTTCAAAATTTTCAAAAATCTAATTTTTATGTATCTAGATACTTCTCAATGCGCTGATTCCAAATTTTGAAACCGCAGGTCGATATCTCTTTTCGTTCTCGAGATATTTAGATTTTAAAGTTTTTCTCAGAACTGCCCATTTTTGGGTAATAACCCAAAAATGGGTCGAGATATGAATTTGGCGATAGCACCATTCGATTCTACGGGCAAAATTACATAAGTACACCAATTTTTATCATTTTTGAACACCGCATACAAGCTCTAAAGCAAAATTACTGAAAATGTCCAAAAATCGAAAAAATCGTAAGGGGTACCCCTTACCTATTTTTTCAGACTATGCCAATTTTCAAACTTTTATTCATAAAAAATGAACCGGTTGGTGAAAACTTATGAAAATTGGTATACATATGTATTATTGTCCGTAGAATCGAATAATGAAGTCGCCAAGTTCATATCACGACCCATTTTTGAATTATTGCCCCAAAACTCAATATACCCGATTTCAGATAAAAACTTCAAAATTTTCAAAAATCTAATTTTTATGTATCTAGATACTTCTCAATGCGCTGATTCCAAATTTTGAAACCGCAGGTCGATATCTCTTTTCGTTCTCGAGATATTTAGATTTTAAAGTTTTTCTCAGAACTGCCCATTTTTGGGTAATAACCCAAAAATGGGTCGAGATATGAATTTGGCGATAGCACCATTCGATTCTACGGGCAAAATTACATAAGTACACCAATTTTTATCATTTTTGAACACCGCATACAAGCTCTAAAGCAAAATTACTGAAAATGTCCAAAAATCGAAAAAATCGTAAGGGGTACCCCTTACCTATTTTTTCAGATTATGCCAATTTTCAAACTTTTATTCATAAAAAATGAACCGGTTGGTGAAAACTTATGAAAATTGGTATACATATGTATTATTGTCCGTAGAATCGAATAATGAAGTCGCCAAGTTCATATCACGACCCATTTTTGAATTATTGCCCCAAAACTCAATATACCCGATTTCAGATAAAAACTTCAAAATTTTCAAAAATCTAATTTTTATGTATCTAGATACTTCTCAATGCGCTGATTCCAAATTTTGAAACCGCAGGTCGATATCTCTTTTCGTTCTCGAGATATTTAGATTTTAAAGTTTTTCTCAGAACTGCCCATTTTTGGGTAATAACCCAAAAATGGGTCGAGATATGAATTTGGCGATAGCACCATTCGATTCTACGGGCAAAATTACATAAGTACACCAATTTTTATCATTTTTGAACACCGCATACAAGCTCTAAAGCAAAATTACTGAAAATGTCCAAAAATCGAAAAAATCGTAAGGGGTACCCCTTACCTATTTTTTCAGACTATGCCAATTTTCAAACTTTTATTCATAAAAAATGAACCGGTTGGTGAAAACTTATGAAAATTGGTATACATATGTATTATTGTCCGTAGAATCGAATAATGAAGTCGCCAAGTTCATATCACGACCCATTTTTGAATTATTGCCCCAAAACTCAATATACCCGATTTCAGATAAAAACTTCAAAATTTTCAAAAATCTAATTTTTATGTATCTAGATACTTCTCAATGCGCTGATTCCAAATTTTGAAACCGCAGGTCGATATCTCTTTTCGTTCTCGAGATATTTAGATTTTAAAGTTTTTCTCAGAACTGCCCATTTTTGGGTAATAACCCAAAAATGGGTCGAGATATGAATTTGGCGATAGCACCATTCGATTCTACGGGCAAAATTACATAAGTACACCAATTTTTATCATTTTTGAACACCGCATACAAGCTCTAAAGCAAAATTACTGAAAATGTCCAAAAATCGAAAAAATCGTAAGGGGTACCCCTTACCTATTTTTTCAGATTATGCCAATTTTCAAACTTTTATTCATAAAAAATGAACCGGTTGGTGAAAACTTATGAAAATTGGTATACATATGTATTATTGTCCGTAGAATCGAATAATGAAGTCGCCAAGTTCATATCACGACCCATTTTTGAATTATTGCCCCCAAAACTCAATATACCCGATTTCAGATAAAAACTTCAAAATTTTCAAAAATCTAATTTTTATGTATCTAGATACTTCTCAATGCGCTGATTCCAAATTTTGAAACCGCAGGTCGATATCTCTTTTCGTTCTCGAGATATTTAGATTTTAAAGTTTTTCTCAGAACTGCCCATTTTTGGGTAATAACCCAAAAATGGGTCGAGATATGAATTTGGCGATAGCACCATTCGATTCTACGGGCAAAATTACATAAGTACACCAATTTTTATCATTTTTGAACACCGCATACAAGCTCTAAAGCAAAATTACTGAAAATGTCCAAAAATCGAAAAAATCGTAAGGGGTACCCCTTACCTATTTTTTCAGATTATGCCAATTTTCAAACTTTTATTCATAAAAAATGAACCGGTTGGTGAAAACTTATGAAAATTGGTATACATATGTATTATTGTCCGTAGAATCGAATAATGAAGTCGCCAAGTTCATATCACGACCCATTTTTGAATTATTGCCCCAAAACTCAATATACCCGATTTCAGATAAAAACTTTAAAATTTTCAAAAATCTAATTTTTATGTATCTAGATACTTCTCAATGCGCTGATTCCAAATTTTGAAACCGCAGGTCGATATCTCTTTTCGTTCTCGAGATATTTAGATTTTAAAGTTTTTCTCAGAACTGCCCATTTTTGGGTAATAACCCAAAAATGGGTCGAGATATGAATTTGGCGATAGCACCATTCGATTCTACGGGCAAAATTACATAAGTACACCAATTTTTATCATTTTTGAACACCGCATACAAGCTCTAAAGCAAAATTACTGAAAATGGCCAAAAATCGAAAAAATCGTAAGGGGTACCCCTTACCTATTTTTTCAGATTATGCCAATTTTCAAACTTTTATTCATAAAAAATGAACCGGTTGGTGAAAACTTATGAAAATTGGTATACATATGTATTATTGTCCGTAGAATCGAATAATGAAGTCGCCAAGTTCATATCACGACCCATTTTTGAATTATTGCCCCAAAACTCAATATACCCGATTTCAGATAAAAACTTCAAAATTTTCAAAAATCTAATTTTTATGTATCTAGATACTTCTCAATGCGCTGATTCCAAATTTTGAAACCGCAGGTCGATATCTCTTTTCGTTCTCGAGATATTTAGATTTTAAAGTTTTTCTCAGAACTGCCCATTTTTGGGTAATAACCCAAAAATGGGTCGAGATATGAATTTGGCGATAGCACCATTCGATTCTACGGGCAAAATTACATAAGTACACCAATTTTTATCATTTTTGAACACCGCATACAAGCTCTAAAGCAAAATTACTGAAAATGTCCAAAAATCGAAAAAATCGTAAGGGGTACCCCTTACCTATTTTTTCAGATTATGCCAATTTTCAAACTTTTATTCATAAAAAATGAACCGGTTGGTGAAAACTTATGAAAATTGGTATACATATGTATTATTGTCCGTAGAATCGAATAATGAAGTCGCCAAGTTCATATCACGACCCATTTTTGAATTATTGCCCCAAAACTCAATATACCCGATTTCAGATAAAAACTTCAAAATTTTCAAAAATCTAATTTTTATGTATCTAGATACTTCTCAATGCGCTGATTCCAAATTTTGAAACCGCAGGTCGATATCTCTTTTCGTTCTCGAGATATTTAGATTTTAAAGTTTTTCTCAGAACTGCCCATTTTTTGGTAATAACCCAAAAATGGGTCGAGATATGAATTTGGCGATAGCACCATTCGATTCTACGGGCAAAATTACATAAGTACACCAATTTTTATCATTTTTGAACACCGCATACAAGCTCTAAAGCAAAATTACTGAAAATGTCCAAAAATCGAAAAAATCGTAAGGGGTACCCCTTACCTATTTTTTCAGATTATGCCAATTTTCAAACTTTTATTCATAAAAAATGAACCGGTTGGTGAAAACTTATGAAAATTGGTATACATATGTATTATTGTCCGTAGAATCGAATAATGAAGTCGCCAAGTTCATATCACGACCCATTTTTGAATTATTGCCCCAAAACTCAATATACCCGATTTCAGATAAAAACTTCAAAATTTTCAAAAATCTAATTTTTATGTATCTAGATACTTCTCAATGCGCTGATTCCAAATTTTGAAACCGCAGGTCGATATCTCTTTTCGTTCTCGAGATATTTAGATTATAAAGTTTTTCTCAGAACTGCCCATTTTTGGGTAATAACCCAAAAATGGGTCGAGATATGAATTTGGCGATAGCACCATTCGATTCTACGGGCAAAATTACATAAGTACACCAATTTTTATCATTTTTGAACACCGCATACAAGCTCTAAAGCAAAATTACTGAAAATGTCCAAAAATCGAAAAAATCGTAAGGGGTACCCCTTACCTATTTTTTCAGATTATGCCAATTTTCAAACTTTTATTCATAAAAAATGAACCGGTTGGTGAAAACTTATGAAAATTGGTATACATATGTATTATTGTCCGTAGAATCGAATAATGAAGTCGCCAAGTTCATATCACGACCCATTTTTGAATTATTGCCCCAAAACTCAATATACCCGATTTCAGATAAAAACTTCAAAATTTTCAAAAATCTAATTTTTATGTATCTAGATACTTCTCAATGCGCTGATTCCAAATTTTGAAACCGCAGGTCGATATCTCTTTTCGTTCTCGAGATATTTAGATTTTAAAGTTTTTCTCAGAACTGCCCATTTTTGGGTAATAACCCAAAAATGGGTCGAGATATGAATTTGGCGATAGCACCATTCGATTCTACGGGCAAAATTACATAAGTACACCAATTTTTATCATTTTTGAACACCGCATACAAGCTCTAAAGCAAAATTACTGAAAATGGCCAAAAATCGAAAAAATCGTAAGGGGTACCCCTTACCTATTTTTTCAGATTATGCCAATTTTCAAACTTTTATTCATAAAAAATGAACCGGTTGGTGAAAACTTATGAAAATTGGTATACATATGTATTATTGTCCGTAGAATCGAATAATGAAGTCGCCAAGTTCATATCACGACCCATTTTTGAATTATTGCCCCAAAACTCAATATACCCGATTTCAGATAAAAACTTCAAAATTTTCAAAAATCTAATTTTTATGTATCTAGATACTTCTCAATGCGCTGATTCCAAATTTTGAAACCGCAGGTCGATATCTCTTTTCGTTCTCGAGATATTTAGATTTTAAAGTTTTTCTCAGAACTGCCCATTTTTGGGTAATAACCCAAAAATGGGTCGAGATATGAATTTGGCGATAGCACCATTCGATTCTACGGGCAAAATTACATAAGTACACCAATTTTTATCATTTTTGAACACCGCATACAAGCTCTAAAGCAAAATTACTGAAAATGTCCAAAAATCGAAAAAATCGTAAGGGGTACCCCTTACCTATTTTTTCAGATTATGCCAATTTTCAAACTTTTATTCATAAAAAATGAACCGGTTGGTGAAAACTTATGAAAATTGGTATACATATGTATTATTGTCCGTAGAATCGAATAATGAAGTCGCCAAGTTCATATCACGACCCATTTTTGAATTATTGCCCCAAAACTCAATATACCCGATTTCAGATAAAAACTTCAAAATTTTCAAAAATCTAATTTTTATGTATCTAGATACTTCTCAATGCGCTGATTCCAAATTTTGAAACCGCAGGTCGATATCTCTTTTCGTTCTCGAGATATTTAGATTTTAAAGTTTTTCTCAGAACTGCCCATTTTTGGGTAATAACCCAAAAATGGGTCGAGATATGAATTTGGCGATAGCACCATTCGATTCTACGGGCAAAATTACATAAGTACACCAATTTTTATCATTTTTGAACACCGCATACAAGCTCTAAAGCAAAATTACTGAAAATGTCCAAAAATCGAAAAAATCGTAAGGGGTACCCCTTACCTATTTTTTCAGATTATGCCAATTTTCAAACTTTTATTCATAAAAAATGAACCGGTTGGTGAAAACTTATGAAAATTGGTATACATATGTATTATTGTCCGTAGAATCGAATAATGAAGTCGCCAAGTTCATATCACGACCCATTTTTGAATTATTGCCCCAAAACTCAATATACCCGATTTCAGATAAAAACTTCAAAATTTTCAAAAATCTAATTTTTATGTATCTAGATACTTCTCAATGCGCTGATTCCAAATTTTGAAACCGCAGGTCGATATCTCTTTTCGTTCTCGAGATATTTAGATTTTAAAGTTTTTCTCAGAACTGCCCATTTTTGGGTAATAACCCAAAAATGGGTCGAGATATGAATTTGGCGATAGCACCATTCGATTCTACGGGCAAAATTACATAAGTACACCAATTTTTATCATTTTTGAACACCGCATACAAGCTCTAAAGCAAAATTACTGAAAATGGCCAAAAATCGAAAAAATCGTAAGGGGTACCCCTTACCTATTTTTTCAGATTATGCCAATTTTCAAACTTTTATTCATAAAAAATGAACCGGTTGGTGAAAACTTATGAAAATTGGTATACATATGTATTATTGTCCGTAGAATCGAATAATGAAGTCGCCAAGTTCATATCACGACCCATTTTTGAATTATTGCCCCAAAACTCAATATACCCGATTTCAGATAAAAACTTCAAAATTTTCAAAAATCTAATTTTTATGTATCTAGATACTTCTCAATGCGCTGATTCCAAATTTTGAAACCGCAGGTCGATATCTCTTTTCGTTCTCGAGATATTTAGATTTTAAAGTTTTTCTCAGAACTGCCCATTTTTGGGTAATAACCCAAAAATGGGTCGAGATATGAATTTGGCGATAGCACCATTCGATTCTACGGGCAAAATTACATAAGTACACCAATTTTTATCATTTTTGAACACCGCATACAAGCTCTAAAGCAAAATTACTGAAAATGTCCAAAAATCGAAAAAATCGTAAGGGGTACCCCTTACCTATTTTTTCAGATTATGCCAATTTTCAAACTTTTATTCATAAAAAATGAACCGGTTGGTGAAAACTTATGAAAATTGGTATACATATGTATTATTGTCCGTAGAATCGAATAATGAAGTCGCCAAGTTCATATCACGACCCATTTTTGAATTATTGCCCCAAAACTCAATATACCCGATTTCAGATAAAAACTTCAAAATTTTCAAAAATCTAATTTTTATGTATCTAGATACTTCTCAATGCGCTGATTCCAAATTTTGAAACCGCAGGTCGATATCTCTTTTCGTTCTCGAGCTATTTAGATTTTAAAGTTTTTCTCAGAACTGCCCATTTTTGGGTAATAACCCAAAAATGGGTCGAGATATGAATTTGGCGATAGCACCATTCGATTCTACGGGCAAAATTACATAAGTACACCAATTTTTATCATTTTTGAACACCGCATACAAGCTCTAAAGCAAAATTACTGAAAATGGCCAAAAATCGAAAAAATCGTAAGGGGTACCCCTTACCTATTTTTTCAGATTATGCCAATTTTCAAACTTTTATTCATAAAAAATGAACCGGTTGGTGAAAACTTATGAAAATTGGTATACATATGTATTATTGTCCGTAGAATCGAATAATGAAGTCGCCAAGTTCATATCACGACCCATTTTTGAATTATTGCCCCAAAACTCAATATACCCGATTTCAGATAAAAACTTCAAAATTTTCAAAAATCTAATTTTTATGTATCTAGATACTTCTCAATGCGCTGATTCCAAATTTTGAAACCGCAGGTCGATATCTCTTTTCGTTCTCGAGATATTTAGATTTTAAAAGTTTTTCTCAGAACTGCCCATTTTTGGGTAATAACCCAAAAATGGGTCGAGATATGAATTTGGCGATAGCACCATTCGATTCTACGGGCAAAATTACATAAGTACACCAATTTTTATCATTTTTGAACACCGCATACAAGCTCTAAAGCAAAATTACTGAAAATGTCCAAAAATCGAAAAAATCGTAAGGGGTACCCCCTTACCTATTTTTTCAGATTATGCCAATTTTCAAACTTTTATTCATAAAAAATGAACCGGTTGGTGAAAACTTATGAAAATTGGTATACATATGTATTATTGTCCGTAGAATCGAATAATGAAGTCGCCAAGTTCATATCACGACCCATTTTTGAATTATTGCCCCAAAACTCAATATACCCGATTTCAGATAAAAACTTCAAAATTTTCAAAAATCTAATTTTTATGTATCTAGATACTTCTCAATGCGCTGATTCCAAATTTTGAAACCGCAGGTCGATATCTCTTTTCGTTCTCGAGATATTTAGATTTTAAAGTTTTTCTCAGAACTGCCCATTTTTGGGTAATAACCCAAAAATGGGTCGAGATATGAATTTGGCGATAGCACCATTCGATTCTACGGGCAAAATTACATAAGTACACCAATTTTTATCATTTTTGAACACCGCATACAAGCTCTAAAGCAAAATTACTGAAAATGTCCAAAAATCGAAAAAATCGTAAGGGGTACCCCCTTACCTATTTTTTCAGATTATGCCAATTTTCAAACTTTTATTCATAAAAAATGAACCGGTTGGTGAAAACTTATGAAAAATTGGTATACATATGTATTATTGTCCGTAGAATCGAATAATGAAGTCGCCAAGTTCATATCACGACCCATTTTTGAATTATTGCCCCAAAACTCAATATACCCGATTTCAGATAAAAACTTCAAAATTTTCAAAAATCTAATTTTTATGTATCTAGATACTTCTCAATGCGCTGATTCCCAAATTTTGAAACCGCAGGTCGATATCTCTTTTCGTTCTCGAGATATTTAGATTTTAAAGTTTTTCTCAGAACTGCCCATTTTTGGGTAATAACCCAAAAATGGGTCGAGATATGAATTTGGCGATAGCACCATTCGATTCTACGGGCAAAATTACATAAGTACACCAATTTTTATCATTTTTGAACACCGCATACAAGCTCTAAAGCAAAATTACTGAAAATGTCCAAAAATCGAAAAAATCGTAAGGGGGTACCCCTTACCTATTTTTTCAGGATTATGCCAATTTTCAAACTTTTATTCATAAAAAATGAACCGGTTGGTGAAAAACTTATGAAAATTGGTATACATATGTATTATTGTCCGTAGAATCGAATAATGAAGTCGCCAAGTTCATATCACGACCCATTTTTGAATTATTGCCCCAAAACTCAATATACCCGATTTCAGATAAAAACTTCAAAATTTTCAAAAATCTAATTTTTATGTATCTAGATACTTCTCAATGCGCTGATTCCAAATTTTGAAACCGCAGGTCGATATCTCTTTTCGTTCTCGAGATATTTAGATTTTAAAGTTTTTCTCAGAACTGCCCATTTTTGGGTAATAACCCAAAAATGGGTCGAGATATGAATTTGGCGATAGCACCATTCGATTCTACGGGCAAAATTACATAAGTACACCAATTTTTATCATTTTTGAACACCGCATACAAGCTCTAAAGCAAAATTACTGAAAATGGCCAAAAATCGAAAAAATCGTAAGGGGTACCCCTTACCTATTTTTTCAGATTATTGCCAATTTTCAAACTTTTATTCATAAAAAATGAACCGGTTGGTGAAAACTTATGAAAATTGGTATACATATGTATTATTGTCCGTAGAATCGAATAATGAAGTCGCCAAGTTCATATCACGACCCATTTTTGAATTATTGCCCCAAAACTCAATATACCCGATTTCAGATAAAAACTTCAAATTTTCAAAAATCTAATTTTTATGTATCTAGATACTTCTCAATGCGCTGATTCCAAATTTTGAAACCGCAGGTCGATATCTCTTTTCGTTCTCGAGATATTTAGATTTTAAAGTTTTTCTCAGAACTGCCCATTTTTGGGTAATAACCCAAAAATGGGTCGAGATATGAATTTGGCGATAGCACCATTCGATTCTACGGGCAAAATTACATAAGTACACCAATTTTTATCATTTTTGAACACCGCATACAAGCTCTAAAGCAAAATTACTGAAAATGGCCAAAAATCGAAAAAATCGTAAGGGGTACCCCTTACCTATTTTTTCAGATTATGCCAATTTTCAAACTTTTATTCATAAAAATGAACCGGTTGGTGAAAACTTATGAAAATTGGTATACATATGTATTATTGTCCGTAGAATCGAATAATGAAGTCGCCAAGTTCATATCACGACCCATTTTTGAATTATTGCCCCAAAACTCAATATACCCGATTCAGATAAAAACTTCAAAATTTTCAAAAATCTAATTTTTATGTATCTAGATACTTCTCAATGCGCTGATTCCAAATTTTGAAACCGCAGGTCGATATCTCTTTTCGTTCTCGAGATATTTAGATTTTAAAGTTTTTCTCAGAACTGCCCATTTTTGGGTAATAACCCAAAAATGGGTCGAGATATGAATTTGGCGATAGCACCATTCGATTCTACGGGCAAAATTACATAAGTACACCAATTTTATCATTTTTGAACACCGCATACAAGCTCTAAAGCAAAATTACTGAAAATGTCCAAAAATCGAAAAAATCGTAAGGGGTACCCCTTACCTATTTTTTCAGATTATGCCAATTTTCAAACTTTTATTCATAAAAAATGAACCGGTTGGTGAAAACTTATGAAAATTGGTATACATATGTATTATTGTCCGTAGAATCGAATAATGAAGTCGCCAAGTTCATATCACGACCCCATTTTTGAATTATTGCCCCAAAACTCAATATACCCGATTTCAGATAAAAACTTCAAAATTTTCAAAAATCTAATTTTTATGTATCTAGATACTTCTCAATGCGCTGATTCCAAATTTTGAAACCGCAGGTCGATATCTCTTTTCGTTCTCGAGATATTTAGATTTTAAAGTTTTTCTCAGAACTGCCCATTTTTGGGTAATAACCCAAAAATGGGTCGAGATATGAATTTGGCGATAGCACCATTCGATTCTACGGGCAAAATTACATAAGTACACCAATTTTTATCATTTTTGAACACCGCATACAAGCTCTAAAGCAAAATTACTGAAAATGTCCAAAAAATCGAAAAAATCGTAAGGGGTACCCCTTACCTATTTTTTCAGATTATGCCAATTTTCAAACTTTTATTCATAAAAAATGAACCGGTTGGTGAAAACTTATGAAAATTGGTATACATATGTATTATTGTCCGTAGAATCGAATAATGAAGTCGCCAAGTTCATATCACGACCCATTTTTGAATTATTGCCCCAAAACTCAATATACCCGATTTCAGATAAAAACTTCAAAATTTTCAAAAATCTAATTTTTTATGTATCTAGATACTTCTCAATGCGCTGATTCCAATTTTGAAACCGCAGGTCGATATCTCTTTTCGTTCTCGAGATATTTAGATTTTAAAGTTTTTCTCAGAACTGCCCATTTTTGGGTAATAACCCAAAAATGGGTCGAGATATGAATTGGCGATAGCACCATTCGATTCTACGGGCAAAATTACATAAGTACACCAATTTTTATCATTTTTGAACACCGCATACAAGCTCTAAAGCAAAATTACTGAAAATGGCCAAAAATCGAAAAAATCGTAAGGGGTACCCCTTACCTATTTTTTTCAGAGTATGCCAATTTTCAAACTTTTATTCATAAAAAATGAACCGGTTGGTGAAAACTTATGAAAATTGGTATACATATGTATTATTGTCCGTAGAATCGAATAATGAAGTCGCCAAGTTCATATCACGACCCATTTTTGAATTATTGCCCCAAAACTCAATATACCCGATTTCAGATAAAAACTTCAAAATTTTCAAAAATCTAATTTTTATGTATCTAGATACTTCTCAATGCGCCGATTCCAAATTTTGAAACCGCAGGTCGATATCTCTTTTCGTTCTCGAGATATTTAGATTTTAAAGTTTTTCTCAGAACTGCCCATTTTTGGGTAATAACCCAAAAATGGGTCGAGATATGAATTTGGCGATAGCACCATTCGATTCTACGGGCAAAATTACATAAGTACACCAATTTTTATCATTTTTGAACACCGCATACAAGCTCTAAAGCAAAATTACTGAAAATGGCCAAAAAATCGAAAAAATCGTAAGGGGTACCCCTTACCTATTTTTCAGATTATGCCAATTTTCAAACTTTTATTCATAAAAAATGAACCGGTTGGTGAAAACTTATGAAAATTGGTATACATATGTATTATTGTCCGTAGAATCGAATAATGAAGTCGCCAAGTTCATATCACGACCCATTTTTGAATTATTGCCCCAAAACTCAATATACCCGATTTCAGATAAAAACTTCAAAATTTTCAAAAATCTAATTTTTATGTATCTAGATACTTCTCAATGCGCTGATTCCAAATTTTGAAACCGCAGGTCGAATATCTCTTTTCGTTCTCGAGATATTTAGATTTTAAAGTTTTTCTCAGAACTGCCCATTTTTGGGTAATAACCCAAAAATGGGTCGAGATATGAATTTGGCGATAGCACCATTCGATTCTACGGGCAAAATTACATAAGTACACCAATTTTTATCATTTTTGAACACCGCATACAAGCTCTAAAGCAAAATTACTGAAAATGTCCAAAAATCGAAAAAATCGTAAGGGGTACCCCTTACCTATTTTTTCAGATTATGCCAATTTTCAAACTTTTATTCATAAAAAATGAACCGGTTGGTGAAAACTTATGAAAATTGGTATACATATGTATTATTGTCCGTAGAATCGAATAATGAAGTCGCCAAGTTCATATCACGACCCATTTTTGAATTATTGCCCCAAAACTCAATATACCCGATTTCAGATAAAAACTTTAAAATTTTCAAAAATCTAATTTTTATGTATCTAGATACTTCTCAATGCGCTGATTCCAAATTTTTGAAACCGCAGGTCGATATCTCTTTTCGTTCTCGAGATATTTAGATTTTAAAGTTTTTCTCAGAACTGCCCATTTTTGGGTAATAACCCAAAAATGGGTCGAGATATGAATTTGGCGATAGCACCATTCGATTCTACGGGCAAAATTACATAAGTACACCAATTTTTATCATTTTTGAACACCGCATACAAGCTCTAAAGCAAAATTACTGAAAATGGCCAAAAATCGAAAAAATCGTAAGGGGTACCCCTTACCTATTTTTTCAGATTATGCCAATTTTCAAACTTTTATTCATAAAAAATGAACCGGTTGGTGAAAACTTATGAAAATTGGTATACATATGTATTATTGTCCCGTAGAATCGAATAATGAAGTCGCCAAGTTCATATCACGACCCATTTTTGAATTATTGCCCCAAAACTCAATATACCCGATTTCAGATAAAAACTTCAAAATTTTCAAAAATCTAATTTTTATGTATCTAGATACTTCTCAATGCGCTGATTCCAAATTTTGAAACCGCAGGTCGATATCTCTTTTCGTTCTCGAGATATTTAGATTTTAAAGTTTTTCTCAGAACTGCCCATTTTTGGGTAATAACCCAAAAATGGGTCGAGATATGAATTTGGCGATAGCACCATTCGATTCTACGGGCAAAATTACATAAGTACACCAATTTTTATCATTTTTGAACACCGCATACAAGCTCTAAAGCAAAATTACTGAAAATGTCCAAAAATCGAAAAAATCGTAAGGGGTACCCCTTACCTATTTTTTCAGATTATGCCAATTTTCAAACTTTTATTCATAAAAAATGAACCGGTTGGTGAAAACTTATGAAAATTGGTATACATATGTATTATTGTCCGTAGAATCGAATAATGAAGTCGCCAAGTTCATATCACGACCCATTTTTGAATTATTGCCCCAAAACTCAATATACCCGATTTCAGATAAAAACTTCAAATTTTCAAAAATCTAATTTTTATGTATCTAGATACTTCTCAATGCGCTGATTCCAAATTTTGAAACCGCAGGTCGATATCTCTTTTCGTTCTCGAGATATTTAGATTTTAAAGTTTTTCTCAGAACTGCCCATTTTTTGGTAATAACCCAAAAATGGGTCGAGATATGAATTTGGCGATAGCACCATTCGATTTCTACGGGCAAAATTACATAAGTACACCAATTTTTATCATTTTTGAACACCGCATACAAGCTCTAAAGCAAAATTACTGAAAATGTCCAAAAATCGAAAAAATCGTAAGGGGTACCCCTTACCTATTTTTTCAGATTATGCCAATTTTCAAACTTTTTATTCATAAAAAATGAACCGGTTGGTGAAAACTTATGAAAATTGGTATACATATGTATTATTGTCCGTAGAATCGAATAATGAAGTCGCCAAGTTCATATCACGACCCATTTTTGAATTATTGCCCCAAAACTCAATATACCCGATTTCAGATAAAAACTTCAAAATTTTCAAAAATCTAATTTTTATGTATCTAGATACTTCTCAATGCGCTGATTCCAAATTTTGAAACCGCAGGTCGATATCTCTTTTCGTTCTCGAGATATTTAGATTATAAAGTTTTTCTCAGAACTGCCCATTTTTGGGTAATAACCCAAAAATGGGTCGAGATATGAATTTGGCGATAGCACCATTCGATTCTACGGGCAAAATTACATAAGTACACCAATTTTTTATCATTTTTGAACACCGCATACAAGCTCTAAAGCAAAATTACTGAAAATGTCCAAAAATCGAAAAAATCGTAAGGGGTACCCCTTACCTATTTTTTCAGATTATGCCAATTTTCAAACTTTTATTCATAAAAAATGAACCGGTTGGTGAAAACTTATGAAAATTGGTATACATATGTATTATTGTCCGTAGAATCGAATAATGAAGTCGCCAAGTTCATATCACGACCCATTTTTGAATTATTGCCCCAAAACTCAATATACCCGATTTCAGATAAAAACTTCAAAATTTTCAAAAATCTAATTTTTATGTATCTAGATACTTCTCAATGCGCTGATTCCAAATTTTGAAACCGCAGGTCGATATCTCTTTTCGTTCTCGAGATATTTAGATTTTAAAGTTTTTCTCAGAACTGCCCCATTTTTGGGTAATAACCCAAAAATGGGTCGAGATATGAATTTGGCGATAGCACCATTCGATTCTACGGGCAAAATTACATAAGTACACCAAATTTTTATCATTTTTGAACACCGCATACAAGCTCTAAAGCAAAATTACTGAAAATGGCCAAAAATCGAAAAAATCGTAAGGGGTACCCCTTACCTATTTTTTCAGATTATGCCAATTTTCAAACTTTTATTCATAAAAAATGAACCGGTTGGTGAAAACTTATGAAAATTGGTATACATATGTATTATTGTCCGTAGAATCGAATAATGAAGTCGCCAAGTTCATATCACGACCCATTTTTGAATTATTGCCCCAAAACTCAATATACCCGATTTCAGATAAAAACTTCAAAATTTTCCAAAAATCTAATTTTTATGTATCTAGATACTTCTCAATGCGCTGATTCCAAATTTTGAAACCGCAGGTCGATATCTCTTTTCGTTCTCGAGATATTTAGATTTTAAAGTTTTTCTCAGAACTGCCCATTTTTGGGTAATAACCCAAAAATGGGTCGAGATATGAATTTGGCGATAGCACCATTCGATTCTACGGGCAAAATTACATAAGTACACCAATTTTTATCATTTTTGAACACCGCATACAAGCTCTAAAGCAAAATTACTGAAAATGGCCAAAAATCGAAAAAATCGTAAGGGGTACCCCCTTACCTATTTTTTCAGATTATGCCAATTTTCAAACTTTTATTCATAAAAAATGAACCGGTGGTGAAAACTTATGAAAATTGGTATACATATGTATTATTGTCCGTAGAATCGAATAATGAAGTCGCCAAGTTCATATCACGACCCATTTTTGATTATTGCCCCAAAACTCAATATACCCGATTTCAGATAAAAACTTCAAAATTTTCAAAAATCTAATTTTTATGTATCTAGATACTTCTCAATGCGCCGATTCCAAATTTTGAAACCGCAGGTCGATATCTCTTTTCGTTCTCGAGATATTTAGATTTTAAAGTTTTTCTCAGAACTGCCCATTTTTGGGTAATAACCCAAAAATGGGTCGAGATATGAATTTGGCGATAGCACCATTCGATTCTACGGGCAAAATTACATAAGTACACCAATTTTTATCATTTTTGAACACCGCATACAAGCTCTAAAGCAAAATTACTGAAAATGGCCAAAAATCGAAAAAATCGTAAGGGGTACCCCTTACCTATTTTTTCAGATTATGCCAATTTTCAAACTTTTATTCATAAAAAATGAACCGGTTGGTGAAAACTTATGAAAATTGGTATACATATGTATTATTGTCCGTAGAATCGAATAATGAAGTCGCCAAGTTCATATCACGACCCATTTTTGAATTATTGCCCCAAAACTCAATATACCCGATTTCAGATAAAAACTTCAAAATTTTCAAAAATCTAATTTTTATGTATCTAGATACTTCTCAATGCGCTGATTCCAAATTTTGAAACCGCAGGTCGATATCTCTTTTCGTTCTCGAGATATTTAGATTTTAAAGTTTTTCTCAGAACTGCCCATTTTTGGGTAATAACCCAAAAATGGGTCGAGATATGAATTTGGCGATAGCACCATTCGATTCTACGGGCAAAATTACATAAGTACACCAATTTTTATCATTTTTGAACACCGCATACAAGCTCTAAAGCAAAATTACTGAAAATGGCCAAAAATCGAAAAAATCGTAAGGGGTACCCCTTACCTATTTTTTCAGATTATGCCAATTTTCAAACTTTTATTCATAAAAAATGAACCGGTTGGTGAAAACTTATGAAAATTGGTATACATATGTATTATTGTCCGTAGAATCGAATAATGAAGTCGCCAAGTTCATATCACGACCCATTTTTGAATTATTGCCCCAAAACTCAATATACCCGATTTCAGATAAAAACTTCAAAATTTTCAAAAATCTAATTTTTATGTATCTAGATACTTCTCAATGCGCCGATTCCAAATTTTGAAACCGCAGGTCGATATCTCTTTTCGTTCTCGAGATATTTAGATTTTAAAGTTTTTCTCAGAACTGCCCATTTTTGGGTAATAACCCAAAAATGGGTCGAGATATGAATTTGGCGATAGCACCATTCGATTCTACGGGCAAAATTACATAAGTACACCAATTTTTATCATTTTTGAACACCGCATACAAGCTCTAAAGCAAAATTACTGAAAATGGCCAAAAATCGAAAAAATCGTAAGGGGTACCCCTTACCTATTTTTTCAGATTATGCCAATTTTCAAACTTTTATTCATAAAAAATGAACCGGTTGGTGAAAACTTATGAAAATTGGTATACATATGTATTATTGTCCGTAGAATCGAATAATGAAGTCGCCAAGTTCATATCACGACCCATTTTTGAATTATTGCCCCAAAACTCAATATACCCGATTTCAGATAAAAACTTCAAAATTTTCAAAAATCTAATTTTTATGTATCTAGATACTTCTCAATGCGCTGATTCCAAATTTTGAAACCGCAGGTCGATATCTCTTTTCGTTCTCGAGATATTTAGATTTTAAAGTTTTTCTCAGAACTGCCCATTTTTGGGTAATAACCCAAAAATGGGTCGAGATATGAATTTGGCGATAGCACCATTCGATTCTACGGGCAAAATTACATAAGTACACCAATTTTTATTCATTTTGAACACCGCATACAAGCTCTAAAGCAAAATTACTGAAAATGTCCAAAAATCGAAAAAATCGTAAGGGGTACCCCTTACCTATTTTTTCAGATTATGCCAATTTTCAAACTTTTATTCATAAAAAATGAACCGGTTGGTGAAAACTTATGAAAATTGGTATACATATGTATTATTGTCCGTAGAATCGAATAATGAAGTCGCCAAGTTCATATCACGACCCATTTTTGAATTATTGCCCCAAAACTCAATATACCCGATTTCAGATAAAAACTTCAAAATTTTCAAAAATCTAATTTTTATGTATCTAGATACTTCTCAATGCGCTGATTCCAAATTTTGAAACCGCAGGTCGATATCTCTTTTCGTTCTCGAGATATTTAGATTTTAAAGTTTTTCTCAGAACTGCCCATTTTTTGGTAATAACCCAAAAATGGGTCGAGATATGAATTTGGCGATAGCACCATTCGATTCTACGGGCAAAATTACATAAGTACACCAATTTTTATCATTTTTGAACACCGCATACAAGCTCTAAAGCAAAATTACTGAAAATGTCCAAAAATCGAAAAAATCGTAAGGGGTACCCCTTACCTATTTTTTCAGATTATGCCAATTTTCAAACTTTTATTCATAAAAAATGAACCGGTTGGTGAAAACTTATGAAAATTGGTATACATATGTATTATTGTCCGTAGAATCGAATAATGAAGTCGCCAAGTTCATATCACGACCCATTTTTGAATTATTGCCCCAAAACTCAATATACCCGATTTCAGATAAAAACTTCAAAATTTTCAAAAATCTAATTTTTATGTATCTAGATACTTCTCAATGCGCTGATTCCAAATTTTGAAACCGCAGGTCGATATCTCTTTTCGTTCTCGAGATATTTAGATTATAAAGTTTTTCTCAGAACTGCCCATTTTTGGGTAATAACCCAAAAATGGGTCGAGATATGAATTTGGCGATAGCACCATTCGATTCTACGGGCAAAATTACATAAGTACACCAATTTTTATCATTTTTGAACACCGCATACAAGCTCTAAAGCAAAATTACTGAAAATGTCCAAAAATCGAAAAAATCGTAAGGGGTACCCCTTACCTATTTTTTCAGATTATGCCAATTTTCAAACTTTTATTCATAAAAAATGAACCGGTTGGTGAAAACTTATGAAAATTGGTATACATATGTATTATTGTCCGTAGAATCGAATAATGAAGTCGCCAAGTTCATATCACGACCCATTTTTGAATTATTGCCCCAAAACTCAATATACCCGATTTCAGATAAAAACTTCAAAATTTTCAAAAATCTAATTTTTATGTATCTAGATACTTCTCAATGCGCTGATTCCAAATTTTGAAACCGCAGGTCGATATCTCTTTTCGTTCTCGAGATATTTAGATTTTAAAGTTTTTCTCAGAACTGCCCATTTTTGGGTAATAACCCAAAAATGGGTCGAGATATGAATTTGGCGATAGCACCATTCGATTCTACGGGCAAAATTACATAAGTACACCAATTTTTATCATTTTTGAACACCGCATACAAGCTCTAAAGCAAAATTACTGAAAATGGCCAAAAATCGAAAAAATCGTAAGGGGTACCCCTTACCTATTTTTTCAGATTATGCCAATTTTCAAACTTTTATTCATAAAAAATGAACCGGTTGGTGAAAACTTATGAAAATTGGTATACATATGTATTATTGTCCGTAGAATCGAATAATGAAGTCGCCAAGTTCATATCACGACCCATTTTTGAATTATTGCCCCAAAACTCAATATACCCGATTTCAGATAAAAACTTCAAAATTTTCAAAAATCTAATTTTTATGTATCTAGATACTTCTCAATGCGCTGATTCCAAATTTTGAAACCGCAGGTCGATATCTCTTTTCGTTCTCGAGATATTTAGATTTTAAAGTTTTTCTCAGAACTGCCCATTTTTGGGTAATAACCCAAAAAATGGGTCGAGATATGAATTTGGCGATAGCACCATTCGATTCTACGGGCAAAATTACATAAGTACACCAATTTTTATCATTTTTGAACACCGCATACAAGCTCTAAAGCAAAATTACTGAAAATGGCCAAAAATCGAAAAAATCGTAAGGGGTACCCCTTACCTATTTTTTCAGATTATGCCAATTTTCAAACTTTATTCATAAAAAATGAACCGGTTGGTGAAAACTTATGAAAATTGGTATACATATGTATTATTGTCCGTAGAATCGAATAATGAAGTCGCCAAGTTCATATCACGACCCATTTTTGAATTATTGCCCCAAAACTCAATATACCCGATTTCAGATAAAAACTTCAAAATTTTCAAAAATCTAATTTTTATGTATCTAGATACTTCTCAATGCGCCGATTCCAAATTTTGAAACCGCAGGTCGATATCTCTTTCGTTCTCGAGATATTTAGATTTTAAAGTTTTTCTCAGAACTGCCCATTTTTGGGTAATAACCCAAAAATGGGTCGAGATATGAATTTGGCGATAGCACCATTCGATTCTACGGGCAAAATTACATAAGTACACCAATTTTTATCATTTTTGAACACCGCATACAAGCTCTAAAGCAAAATTACTGAAAATGGCCAAAAATCGAAAAAATCGTAAGGGGTACCCCTTACCTATTTTTTCAGATTATGCCAATTTTCAAACTTTTATTCATAAAAAATGAACCGGTTGGTGAAAACTTATGAAAATTGGTATACATATGTATTATTGTCCGTAGAATCGAATAATGAAGTCGCCAAGTTCATATCACGACCCATTTTTGAATTATTGCCCCAAAACTCAATATACCCGATTTCAGATAAAAACTTCAAAATTTTCAAAAATCTAATTTTTATGTATCTAGATACTTCTCAATGCGCTGATTCCAAATTTTGAAACCGCAGGTCGATATCTCTTTTCGTTCTCGAGATATTTAGATTTTAAAGTTTTTCTCAGAACTGCCCATTTTTGGGTAATAACCCAAAAATGGGTCGAGATATGAATTTGGCGATAGCACCATTCGATTCTACGGGCAAAATTACATAAGTACACCAATTTTTATCATTTTTGAACACCGCATACAAGCTCTAAAGCAAAATTACTGAAAATGTCCAAAAATCGAAAAAATCGTAAGGGGTACCCCTTACCTATTTTTTTCAGATTATGCCAATTTTCAAACTTTTATTCATAAAAAATGAACCGGTTGGTGAAAACTTATGAAAATTGGTATACATATGTATTATTGTCCGTAGAATCGAATAATGAAGTCGCCAAGTTCATATCACGACCCATTTTTGAATTATTGCCCCAAAACTCAATATACCCGATTTCAGATAAAAACTTTAAAATTTTCAAAAATCTAATTTTTATGTATCTAGATACTTCTCAATGCGCTGATTCCAAATTTTGAAACCGCAGGTCGATATCTCTTTTCGTTCTCGAGATATTTAGATTTTAAAGTTTTTCTCAGAACTGCCCATTTTTGGGTAATAACCCAAAAATGGGTCGAGATATGAATTTGGCGATAGCACCATTCGATTCTACGGGCAAAATTACATAAGTACACCAATTTTTATCATTTTTGAACACCGCATACAAGCTCTAAAGCAAAATTACTGAAAATGGCCAAAAATCGAAAAAATCGTAAGGGGTACCCCTTACCTATTTTTTCAGATTATGCCAATTTTCAAACTTTTATTCATAAAAAATGAACCGGTTGGTGAAAACTTATGAAAATTGGTATACATATGTATTATTGTCCGTAGAATCGAATAATGAAGTCGCCAAGTTCATATCACGACCCATTTTTGAATTATTGCCCCAAAACTCAATATACCCGATTTCAGATAAAAACTTCAAAATTTTCAAAAATCTAATTTTTATGTATCTAGATACTTCTCAATGCGCTGATTCCAAATTTTGAAACCGCAGGTCGATATCTCTTTTCGTTCTCGAGATATTTAGATTTTAAAGTTTTTCTCAGAACTGCCGATTTTTGGGTAATAACCCAAAAATGGGTCGAGATATGAATTTGGCGATAGCACCATTCGATTCTACGGGCAAAATTACATAAGTACACCAATTTTTATCATTTTTGAACACCGCATACAAGCTCTAAAGCAAAATTACTGAAAATGTCCAAAAATCGAAAAAATCGTAAGGGGTACCCCTTACCTATTTTTTCAGATTATGCCAATTTCAAACTTTTATTCATAAAAAATGAACCGGTTGGTGAAAACTTATGAAAATTGGTATACATATGTATTATTGTCCGTAGAATCGAATAATGAAGTCGCCAAGTTCATATCACGACCCATTTTTGAATTATTGCCCCAAAACTCAATATACCCGATTTCAGATAAAAACTTCAAAATTTTCAAAAATCTAATTTTTATGTATCTAGATACTTCTCAATGCGCTGATTCCAAATTTTGAAACCGCAGGTCGATATCTCTTTTCGTTCTCGAGATATTTAGATTTTAAAGTTTTTCTCAGAACTGCCCATTTTTGGGTAATAACCCAAAAATGGGTCGAGATATGAATTTGGCGATAGCACCATTCGATTCTACGGGCAAAATTACATAAGTACACCAATTTTTATCATTTTTGAACACCGCATACAAGCTCTAAAGCAAAATTACTGAAAATGGCCAAAAATCGAAAAAATCGTAAGGGGTACCCCTTACCTATTTTTTCAGATTATGCCAATTTTCAAACTTTTATTCATAAAAAATGAACCGGTTGGTGAAAACTTATGAAAATTGGTATACATATGTATTATTGTCCGTAGAATCGAATAATGAAGTCGCCAAGTTCATATCACGACCCATTTTTGAATTATTGCCCCAAAACTCAATATACCCGATTTCAGATAAAAACTTCAAAATTTTCAAAAATCTAATTTTTATGTATCTAGATACTTCTCAATGCGCTGATTCCAAATTTTGAAACCGCAGGTCGATATCTCTTTTCGTTCTCGAGATATTTAGATTTTAAAGTTTTTCTCAGAACTGCCCATTTTTGGGTAATAACCCAAAAATGGGTCGAGATATGAATTTGGCGATAGCACCATTCGATTCTACGGGCAAAATTACATAAGTACACCAATTTTTATCATTTTTGAACACCGCATACAAGCTCTAAAGCAAAATTACTGAAAATGGCCAAAAATCGAAAAAATCGTAAGGGGTACCCCTTACCTATTTTTTCAGATTATGCCAATTTTCAAACTTTTATTCATAAAAAATGAACCGGTTGGTGAAAACTTATGAAAATTGGTATACATATGTATTATTGTCCGTAGAATCGAATAATGAAGTCGCCAAGTTCATATCACGACCCATTTTTGAATTATTGCCCCAAAACTCAATATACCCGATTTCAGATAAAAACTTCAAAATTTTCAAAAATCTAATTTTTATGTATCTAGATACTTCTCAATGCGCTGATTCCAAATTTTGAAACCGCAGGTCGATATCTCTTTTCGTTCTCGAGATATTTAGATTTTAAAGTTTTTCTCAGAACTGCCCATTTTTGGGTAATAACCCAAAAATGGGTCGAGATATGAATTTGGCGATAGCACCATTCGATTCTACGGGCAAAATTACATAAGTACACCAATTTTTATCATTTTTGAACACCGCATACAAGCTCTAAAGCAAAATTACTGAAAATGGCCAAAAATCGAAAAAATCGTAAGGGGTACCCCTTACCTATTTTTTCAGATTATGCCAATTTTCAAACTTTTATTCATAAAAAATGAACCGGTTGGTGAAAACTTATGAAAATTGGTATACATATGTATTATTGTCCGTAGAATCGAATAATGAAGTCGCCAAGTTCATATCACGACCCATTTTTGAATTATTGCCCCAAAACTCAATATACCCGATTTCAGATAAAAACTTCAAAATTTTCAAAAATCTAATTTTTATGTATCTAGATACTTCTCAATGCGCTGATTCCAAATTTTGAAACCGCAGGTCGATATCTCTTTTCGTTCTCGAGATATTTAGATTTTAAAGTTTTTCTCAGAACTGCCCATTTTTGGGTAATAACCCAAAAATGGGTCGAGATATGAATTTGGCGATAGCACCATTCGATTCTACGGGCAAAATTACATAAGTTCACCAATTTTTATCATTTTTGAACACCGCATACAAGCTCTAAAGCAAAATTACTGAAAATGACCAAAAATCGAAAAAATCGTAAGGGGTACCCCTTACCTATTTTTTCAGATTATGCCAATTTTCAAACTTTTATTCATAAAAAATGAACCGGTTGGTGAAAACTTATGAAAATTGGTATACATATGTATTATTGTCCGTAGAATCGAATAATGAAGTCGCCAAGTTCATATCACGACCCATTTTTGAATTATTGCCCCAAAACTCAATATACCCGATTTCAGATAAAAACTTCAAAATTTTCAAAAATCTAATTTTTATGTATCTAGATACTTCTCAATGCGCTGATTCCAAATTTTGAAACCGCAGGTCGATATCTCTTTTCGTTCTCGAGATATTTAGATTTTAAAGTTTTTCTCAGAACTGCCCATTTTTGGGTAATAACCCAAAAATGGGTCGAGATATGAATTTGGCGATAGCACCATTCGATTCTACGGGCAAAATTACATAAGTACACCAATTTTTATCATTTTTGAACACCGCATACAAGCTCTAAAGCAAAATTACTGAAAATGTCCAAAAATCGAAAAAATCGTAAGGGGTACCCCTTACCTATTTTTTCAGATTATGCCAATTTTCAAACTTTTATTCATAAAAAATGAACCGGTTGGTGAAAACTTATGAAAATTGGTATACATATGTATTATTGTCCGTAGAATCGAATAATGAAGTCGCCAAGTTCATATCACGACCCATTTTTGAATTATTGCCCCAAAACTCAATATACCCGATTTCAGATAAAAACTTCAAAATTTTCAAAAATCTAATTTTTATGTATCTAGATACTTCTCAATGCGCTGATTCCAAATTTTGAAACCGCAGGTCGATATCTCTTTTCGTTCTCGAGATATTTAGATTTTAAAGTTTTTCTCAGAACTGCCCATTTTTGGGTAATAACCCAAAAATGGGTCGAGATATGAATTTGGCGATAGCACCATTCGATTCTACGGGCAAAATTACATAAGTACACCAATTTTTATCATTTTTGAACACCGCATACAAGCTCTAAAGCAAAATTACTGAAAATGGCCAAAAATCGAAAAAATCGTAAGGGGTACCCCTTACCTATTTTTTCAGATTATGCCAATTTTCAAACTTTTATTCATAAAAAATGAACCGGTTGGTGAAAACTTATGAAAATTGGTATACATATGTATTATTGTCCGTAGAATCGAATAATGAAGTCGCCAAGTTCATATCACGACCCATTTTTGAATTATTGCCCCAAAACTCAATATACCCGATTTCAGATAAAAACTTCAAAATTTTCAAAAATCTAATTTTTATGTATCTAGATACTTCTCAATGCGCTGATTCCAAATTTTGAAACCGCAGGTCGATATCTCTTTTCGTTCTCGAGATATTTAGATTTTAAAGTTTTTCTCAGAACTGCCCATTTTTGGGTAATAACCCAAAAATGGGTCGAGATATGAATTTGGCGATAGCACCATTCGATTCTACGGGCAAAATTACATAAGTTCACCAATTTTTATCATTTTTGAACACCGCATACAAGCTCTAAAGCAAAATTACTGAAAATGACCAAAAATCGAAAAAATCGTAAGGGGTACCCCTTACCTATTTTTTCAGATTATGCCAATTTTCAAACTTTTATTCATAAAAAATGAACCGGTTGGTGAAAACTTATGAAAATTGGTATACATATGTATTATTGTCCGTAGAATCGAATAATGAAGTCGCCAAGTTCATATCACGACCCATTTTTGAATTATTGCCCCAAAACTCAATATACCCGATTTCAGATAAAAACTTCAAAATTTTCAAAAATCTAATTTTTATGTATCTAGATACTTCTCAATGCGCTGATTCCAAATTTTGAAACCGCAGGTCGATATCTCTTTTCGTTCTCGAGATATTTAGATTTTAAAGTTTTTCTCAGAACTGCCCATTTTTGGGTAATAACCCAAAAATGGGTCGAGATATGAATTTGGCGATAGCACCATTCGATTCTACGGGCAAAATTACATAAGTACACCAATTTTTATCATTTTTGAACACCGCATACAAGCTCTAAAGCAAAATTACTGAAAATGTCCAAAAATCGAAAAAATCGTAAGGGGTACCCCTTACCTATTTTTTCAGATTATGCCAATTTTCAAACTTTTATTCATAAAAAATGAACCGGTTGGTGAAAACTTATGAAAATTGGTATACATATGTATTATTGTCCGTAGAATCGAATAATGAAGTCGCCAAGTTCATATCACGACCCATTTTTGAATTATTGCCCCAAAACTCAATATACCCGATTTCAGATAAAAACTTCAAAATTTTCAAAAATCTAATTTTTATGTATCTAGATACTTCTCAATGCGCTGATTCCAAATTTTGAAACCGCAGGTCGATATCTCTTTTCGTTCTCGAGATATTTAGATTTTAAAGTTTTTCTCAGAACTGCCCATTTTTGGGTAATAACCCAAAAATGGGTCGAGATATGAATTTGGCGATAGCACCATTCGATTCTACGGGCAAAATTACATAAGTACACCAATTTTTATCATTTTTGAACACCGCATACAAGCTCTAAAGCAAAATTACTGAAAATGTCCAAAAATCGAAAAAATCGTAAGGGGTACCCCTTACCTATTTTTTCAGATTATGCCAATTTTCAAACTTTTATTCATAAAAAATGAACCGGTTGGTGAAAACTTATGAAAATTGGTATACATATGTATTATTGTCCGTAGAATCGAATAATGAAGTCGCCAAGTTCATATCACGACCCATTTTTGAATTATTGCCCCAAAACTCAATATACCCGATTTCAGATAAAAACTTCAAAATTTTCAAAAATCTAATTTTTATGTATCTAGATACTTCTCAATGCGCTGATTCCAAATTTTGAAACCGCAGGTCGATATCTCTTTTCGTTCTCGAGATATTTAGATTTTAAAGTTTTTCTCAGAACTGCCCATTTTTGGGTAATAACCCAAAAATGGGTCGAGATATGAATTTGGCGATAGCACCATTCGATTCTACGGGCAAAATTACATAAGTACACCAATTTTTATCATTTTTGAACACCGCATACAAGCTCTAAAGCAAAATTACTGAAAATGGCCAAAAATCGAAAAAATCGTAAGGGGTACCCCTTACCTATTTTTTCAGATTATGCCAATTTTCAAACTTTTATTCATAAAAAATGAACCGGTTGGTGAAAACTTATGAAAATTGGTATACATATGTATTATTGTCCGTAGAATCGAATAATGAAGTCGCCAAGTTCATATCACGACCCATTTTTGAATTATTGCCCCAAAACTCAATATACCCGATTTCAGATAAAAACTTCAAAATTTTCAAAAATCTAATTTTTATGTATCTAGATACTTCTCAGTGCGCTGATTCCAAATTTTGAAACCGCAGGTCGATATCTCTTTTCGTTCTCGAGATATTTAGATTTTAAAGTTTTTCTCAGAACTGCCCATTTTTGGGTAATAACCCAAAAATGGGTCGAGATATGAATTTGGCGATAGCACCATTCGATTCTACGGGCAAAATTACATAAGTACACCAATTTTTATCATTTTTGAACACCGCATACAAGCTCTAAAGCAAAATTACTGAAAATGGCCAAAAATCGAAAAAATCGTAAGGGGTACCCCTTACCTATTTTTTCAGATTATGCCAATTTTCAAACTTTTATTCATAAAAAATGAACCGGTTGGTGAAAACTTATGAAAATTGGTATACATATGTATTATTGTCCGTAGAATCGAATAATGAAGTCGCCAAGTTCATATCACGACCCATTTTTGAATTATTGCCCCAAAACTCAATATACCCGATTTCAGATAAAAACTTCAAAATTTTCAAAAATCTAATTTTTATGTATCTAGATACTTCTCAATGCGCTGATTCCAAATTTTGAAACCGCAGGTCGATATCTCTTTTCGTTCTCGAGATATTTAGATTTTAAAGTTTTTCTCAGAACTGCCCATTTTTGGGTAATAACCCAAAAATGGGTTGAGATATGAATTTGGCGATAGCACCATTCGATTCTACGGGCAAAATTACATAAGTACACCAATTTTTATCATTTTTGAACACCGCATACAAGCTCTAAAGCAAAATTACTGAAAATGGCCAAAAATCGAAAAAATCGTAAGGGGTACCCCTTACCTATTTTTTCAGATTATGCCAATTTTCAAACTTTTATTCATAAAAAATGAACCGGTTGGTGAAAACTTATGAAAATTGGTATACATATGTATTATTGTCCGTAGAATCGAATAATGAAGTCGCCAAGTTCATATCACGACCCATTTTTGAATTATTGCCCCAAAACTCAATATACCCGATTTCAGATAAAAACTTCAAAATTTTCAAAAATCTAATTTTTATGTATCTAGATACTTCTCAATGCGCTGATTCCAAATTTTGAAACCGCAGGTCGATATCTCTTTTCGTTCTCGAGATATTTAGATTTTAAAGTTTTTCTCAGAACTGCCCATTTTTGGGTAATAACCCAAAAATGGGTCGAGATATGAATTTGGCGATTAGCACCATTCGATTCTACGGGCAAAATTACATAAGTACACCAATTTTTATCATTTTTGAACACCGCATACAAGCTCTAGAGCAAAATTACTGAAAATGGCCAAAAATCGAAAAAATCGTAAGGGGTACCCCTTACCTATTTTTTCAGATTATGCCAATTTTCAAACTTTTATTCATAAAAAATGAACCGGTTGGTGAAAACTTATGAAAATTGGTATACATATGTATTATTGTCCGTAGAATCGAATAATGAAGTCGCCAAGTTCATATCACGACCCATTTTTGAATTATTGCCCCAAAACTCAATATACCCGATTTCAGATAAAAACTTCAAAATTTTCAAAAATCTAATTTTTATGTATCTAGATACTTCTCAATGCGCTGATTCCAAATTTTGAAACCGCAGGTCGATATCTCTTTTCGTTCTCGAGATATTTAGATTTTAAAGTTTTTCTCAGAACTGCCCATTTTTGGGTAACAACCCAAAAATGGGTCGAGATATGAATTTGGCAATAGCACCATTCGATTCTACGGGCAAAATTACATAAGTACACCAATTTTTATCATTTTTGAACACCGCATACAAGCTCTAGAGCAAAATTACTGAAAATGGCCAAAAATCGAAAAAATCGTAAGGGGTACCCCTTACCTATTTTTTCAGATTATGCCAATTTTCAAACTTTTATTCATAAAAAATGAACCGGTTGGTGAAAACTTATGAAAATTGGTATACATATGTATTATTGTCCGTAGAATCGAATAATGAAGTCGCCAAGTTCATATCACGACCCATTTTTGAATTATTGCCCCAAAACTCAATATACCCGATTTCAGATAAAAACTTCAAAATTTTCAAAAATCTAATTTTTATGTATCTAGATACTTCTCAATGCGCTGATTCCAAATTTTGAAACCGCAGGTCGATATCTCTTTTCGTTCTCGAGATATTTAGATTTTAAAGTTTTTCTCAGAACTGCCCATTTTTGGGTAATAACCCAAAAATGGGTCGAGATATGAATTTGGCGATAGCACCATTCGATTCTACGGGCAAAATTACATAAGTACACCAATTTTTATCATTTTTGAACACCGCATACAAGCTCTAGAGCAAAATTACTGAAAATGGCCAAAAATCGAAAAAATCGTAAGGGGTACCCCTTACCTATTTTTTCAGATTATGCCAATTTTCAAACTTTTATTCATAAAAAATGAACCGGTTGGTGAAAAATTATGAAAATTGGTATACATATGTATTATTGTCCGTAGAATCGAATAATGAAGTCGCCAAGTTCATATCACGACCCATTTTTGAATTATTGCCCAAAACTCAATATACCCGATTTCAGATAAAAACTTCAAAATTTTCAAAAATCTAATTTTTATGTATCTAAATACTTCTCAATGCGCTGATTCCAAATTTTGAAACCGCAGGTCGATATCTCTTTTCGTTCTCGAGATATTTAGATTTTAAAGTTTTTCTCAGAACTGCCCATTTTTGGGTAATAACCCAAAAATGGGTCGAGATATGAATTTGGCGATAGCACCATTCGATTCTACGGGCAAAATTACATAAGTACACCAATTTTTATCATTTTTGAACACCGCATACAAGCTCTAGAGCAAAATTACTGAAAATGGCCAAAAATCTAAAAAATCGTAAGGGGTACCCCTTACCTATTTTTTCAGATTATGCCAATTTTCAAACTTTTATTCATAAAAAATGAACCGGTTGGTGAGAACTTATGAAAATTGGTATACATATGTATTATTGTCCGTAGAATCGAATAATGAAGTCGCCAAGTTCATATCACGACCCATTTTTGAATTATTGCCCCAAAACTCAATATACCCGATTTCAGATAAAAACTTCAAAATTTTCAAAAATCTAATTTTTATGTATCTAGATACTTCTCAATGCGCTGATTCCAAATTTTGAAACCGCAGGTCGATATCTCTTTTCGTTCTCGAGATATTTAGATTTTAAAGTTTTTCTCAGAACTGCCCATTTTTGGGTAATAACCCAAAAATGGGTCGAGATATGAATTTGGCGATAGCACCATTCGATTCTACGGGCAAAATTACATAAGTACACCAATTTTTATCATTTTTGAACACCGCATACAAGCTCTAGAGCAAAATTACTGAAAATGGCCAAAAATCGAAAAAATCGTAAGGGGTACCCCTTACCTATTTTTTCAGATTATGCCAATTTTCAAACTTTTATTCATAAAAAATGAACCGGTTGGTGAAAACTTATGAAAATTGGTATACATATGTATTATTGTCCGTAGAATCGAATAATGAAGTCGCCAAGTTCATATCACGACCCATTTTTGAATTATTGCCCCAAAACTCAATATACCCGATTTCAGATAAAAACTTCAAAATTTTCAAAAATCTAATTTTTATGTATCTAGATACTTCTCAATGCGCTGATTCCAAATTTTGAAACCGCAGGTCGATATCTCTTTTCGTTCTCGAGATATTTAGATTTTAAAGTTTTTCTCAGAACTGCCCATTTTTGGGTAATAACCCAAAAATGGGTCGAGATATGATTTTGGCAATAGCACCATTCGATTCTACGGGCAAAATTACATAAGTACACCAATTTTTATCATTTTTGAACACCGCATACAAGCTCTAGAGCAAAATTACTGAAAATGGCCAAAAATCGAAAAAATCGTAAGGGGTACCCCTTACCTATTTTTTCAGATTATGCCAATTTTCAAACTTTTATTCATAAAAAATGAACCGGTTGGTGAAAACTTATGAAAATTGGTATACATATGTATTATTGTCCGTAGAATCGAATAATGAAGTCGCCAAGTTCATATCACGACCCATTTTTGAATTATTGCCCCAAAACTCAATATACCCGATTTCAGATAAAAACTTCAAAATTTTCAAAAATCTAATTTTTATGTATCTAGATACTTCTCAATGCGCTGATTCCAAATTTTGAAACCGCAGGTCGATATCTCTTTTCGTTCTCGAGATATTTAGATTTTAAAGTTTTTCTCAGAACTGCCCATTTTTGGGTAATAACCCAAAAATGGGTCGAGATATGAATTTGGCGATAGCACCATTCGATTCTACGGGCAAAATTACATAAGTACACCAATTTTTATCATTTTTGAACACCGCATACAAGCTCTAGAGCAAAATTACTGAAAATGGCCAAAAATCGAAAAAATCGTAAGGGGTACCCCTTACCTATTTTTTCAGATTATGCCAATTTTCAAACTTTTATTCATAAAAAATGAACCGGTTGGTGAAAAATTATGAAAATTGGTATACATATGTATTATTGTCCGTAGAATCGAATAATGAAGTCGCCAAGTTCATATCACGACCCATTTTTGAATTATTGCCCCAAAACTCAATATACCCGATTTCAGATAAAAACTTCAAAATTTTCAAAAATCTAATTTTTATGTATCTAGATACTTCTCAATGCGCTGATTCCAAATTTTGAAACCGCAGGTCGATATCTCTTTTCGTTCTCGAGATATTTAGATTTTAAAGTTTTTCTCAGAACTGCCCATTTTTGGGTAATAACCCAAAAATGGGTCGAGATATGAATTTGGCAATAGCACCATTCGATTCTACGGGCAAAATTACATAAGTACACCAATTTTTATCATTTTTGAACACCGCATACAAGCTCTAGAGCAAAATTACTGAAAATGGCCAAAAATCGAAAAAATCGTAAGGGGTACCCCTTACCTATTTTTTCAGATTATGCCAATTTTCAAACTTTTATTCATAAAAAATGAACCGGTTGGTGAAAACTTATGAAAATTGGTATACATATGTATTATTGTCCGTAGAATCGAATAATGAAGTCGCCAAGTTCATATCACGACCCATTTTTGAATTATTGCCCCAAAACTCAATATACCCGATTTCAGATAAAAACTTCAAAATTTTCAAAAATCTAATTTTTATGTATCTAGATACTTCTCAATGCGCTGATTCCAAATTTTGAAACCGCAGGTCGATATCTCTTTTCGTTCTCGAGATATTTAGATTTTAAAGTTTTTCTCAGAACTGCCCATTTTTGGGTAATAACCCAAAAATGGGTCGAGATATGAATTTGGCGATAGCACCATTCGATTCTACGGGCAAAATTACATAAGTACACCAATTTTTATCATTTTTGAACACCGCATACAAGCTCTAGAGCAAAATTACTGAAAATGGCCAAAAATCGAAAAAATCGTAAGGGGTACCCCTTACCTATTTTTTCAGATTATGCCAATTTTCAAACTTTTATTCATAAAAAATGAACCGGTTGGTGAAAAATTATGAAAATTGGTATACATATGTATTATTGTCCGTAGAATCGAATAATGAAGTCGCCAAGTTCATATCACGACCCATTTTTGAATTATTGCCCCAAAACTCAATATACCCGATTTCAGATAAAAACTTCAAAATTTTCAAAAATCTAATTTTTATGTATCTAGATACTTCTCAATGCGCTGATTCCAAATTTTGAAACCGCAGGTCGATATCTCTTTTCGTTCTCGAGATATTTAGATTTTAAAGTTTTTCTCAGAACTGCCCATTTTTGGGTAATAACCCAAAAATGGGTCGAGATATGAATTTGGCGATAGCACCATTCGATTCTACGGGCAAAATTACATAAGTACACCAATTTTTATCATTTTTGAACACCGCATACAAGCTCTAGAGCAAAATTACTGAAAATGGCCAAAAATCGAAAAAATCGTAAGGGGTACCCCTTACCTATTTTTTCAGATTATGCCAATTTTCAAACTTTTATTCATAAAAAATGAACCGGTTGGTGAAAAATTATGAAAATTGGTATACATATGTATTATTGTCCGTAGAATCGAATAATGAAGTCGCCAAGTTCATATCACGACCCATTTTTGAATTATTGCCCCAAAACTCAATATACCCGATTTCAGATAAAAACTTCAAAATTTTCAAAAATCTAATTTTTATGTATCTAGATACTTCTCAATGCGCTGATTCCAAATTTTGAAACCGCAGGTCGATATCTCTTTTCGTTCTCGAGATATTTAGATTTTAAAGTTTTTCTCAGAACTGCCCATTTTTGGGTAATAACCCAAAAATGGGTCGAGATATGAATTTGGCAATAGCACCATTCGATTTTACGGGCAAAATTACATAAGTACACCAATTTTTATCATTTTTGAACACCGCATACAAGCTCTAGAGCAAAATTACTGAAAATGGCCAAAAATCGAAAAAATCGTAAGGGGTACCCCTTACCTATTTTTTCAGATTATGCCAATTTTCAAACTTTTATTCATAAAAAATGAACCGGTTGGTGAAAAATTATGAAAATTGGTATACATATGTATTATTGTCCGTAGAATCGAATAATGAAGTCGCCAAGTTCATATCACGACCCATTTTTGAATTATTGCCCCAAAACTCAATATACCCGATTTCAGATAAAAACTTCAAAATTTTCAAAAATCTAATTTTTATGTATCTAGATACTTCTCAATGCGCTGATTCCAAATTTTGAAACCGCAGGTCGATATCTCTTTTCGTTCTCGAGATATTTAGATTTTAAAGTTTTTCTCAGAACTGCCCATTTTTGGGTAATAACCCAAAAATGGGTCGAGATATGAATTTGGCAATAGCACCATTCGATTCTACGGGCAAAATTACATAAGTACACCAATTTTTATCATTTTTGAACACCGCATACAAGCTCTAGAGCAAAATTACTGAAAATGGCCAAAAATCGAAAAAATCGTAAGGGGTACCCCTTACCTATTTTTTCAGATTATGCCAATTTTCAAACTTTTATTCATAAAAAATGAACCGGTTGGTGAAAACTTATGAAAATTGGTATACATATGTATTATTGTCCGTAGAATCGAATAATGAAGTCGCCAAGTTCATATCACGACCCATTTTTGAATTATTGCCCCAAAACTCAATATACCCGATTTCAGATAAAAACTTCAAAATTTTCAAAAATCTAATTTTTATGTATCTAGATACTTCTCAATGCGCTGATTCCAAATTTTGAAACCGCAGGTCGATATCTCTTTTCGTTCTCGAGATATTTAGATTTTAAAGTTTTTCTCAGAACTGCCCATTTTTGGGTAATAACCCAAAAATGGGTCGAGATATGAATTTGGCGATAGCACCATTCGATTCTACGGGCAAAATTACATAAGTACACCAATTTTTATCATTTTTGAACACCGCATACAAGCTCTAGAGCAAAATTACTGAAAATGGCCAAAAATCGAAAAAATCGTAAGGGGTACCCCTTACCTATTTTTTCAGATTATGCCAATTTTCAAACTTTTATTCATAAAAAATGAACCGGTTGGTGAAAACTTATGAAAATTGGTATACATATGTATTATTGTCCGTAGAATCGAATAATGAAGTCGCCAAGTTCATATCACGACCCATTTTTGAATTATTGCCCCAAAACTCAATATACCCGATTTCAGATAAAAACTTCAAAATTTTCAAAAATCTAATTTTTATGTATCTAGATACTTCTCAATTCGCTGATTCCAAATTTTGAAACCGCAGGTCGATATCTCTTTTCGTTCTCGAGATATTTAGATTTTAAAGTTTTTCTCAGAACTGCCCATTTTTGGGTAATAACCCAAAAATGGGTTGAGATATGAATTTGGCGATAGCACCATTCGATTCTACGGGCAAAATTACATAAGTACACCAATTTTTATCATTTTTGAACACCGCATACAAGCTCTAGAGCAAAATTACTGAAAATGGCCAAAAATCGAAAAAATCGTAAGGGGTACCCCTTACCTATTTTTTCAGATTATGCCAATTTTCAAACTTTTATTCATAAAAAATGAACCGGTTGGTGAAAACTTATGAAAATTGGTATACATATGTATTATTGTCCGTAGAATCGAATAATGAAGTCGCCAAGTTCATATCACGACCCATTTTTGAATTATTGCCCCAAAACTCAATATACCCGATTTCAGATAAAAACTTCAAAATTTTCAAAAATCTAATTTTTATGTATCTAGATACTTCTCAATGCGCTGATTCCAAATTTTGAAACCGCAGGTCGATATCTCTTTTCGTTCTCGAGATATTTAGATTTTAAAGTTTTTCTCAGAACTGCCCATTTTTGGGTAATAACCCAAAAATGGGTCGAGATATGAATTTGGCGATAGCACCATTCGATTCTACGGGCAAAATTACATAAGTACACCAATTTTTATCATTTTTGAACACCGCATACAAGCTCTAGAGCAAAATTACTGAAAATGGCCAAAAATCGAAAAAATCGTAAAAAATGAACCGGTTGGTGAAAACTTATGAAAATTGGTATACATATGTATTATTGTCCGTAGAATCGAATAATGAAGTCGCCAAGTTCATATCACGACCCATTTTTGAATTATTGCCCCAAAACTCAATATACCCGATTTCAGATAAAAACTTCAAAATTTTCAAAAATCTAATTTTTATGTATCTAGATACTTCTCAATGCGCTGATTCCAAATTTTGAAACCGCAGGTCGATATCTCTTTTCGTTCTCGAGATATTTAGATTTTAAAGTTTTTCTCAGAACTGCCCATTTTTGGGTAATAACCCAAAAATGGGTCGAGATATGAATTTGGCGATAGCACCATTCGATTCTACGGGCAAAATTACATAAGTACACCAATTTTTATCATTTTTGAACACCGCATACAAGCTCTAGAGCAAAATTACTGAAAATGGCCAAAAATCGAAAAAATAGTAAGGGGTACCCCTTACCTATTTTTTCAGATTATGCCAATTTTCAAACTTTTATTCATAAAAAATGAACCGGTTGGTGAAAACTTATGAAAATTGGTATACATATGTATTATTGTCCGTAGAATCGAATAATGAAGTCGCCAAGTTCATATCACGACCCATTTTTGAATTATTGCCCCAAAACTCAATATACCCGATTTCAGATAAAAACTTCAAAATTTTCAAAAATCTAATTTTTATGTATCTAGATACTTCTCAATGCGCTGATTCCAAATTTTGAAACCGCAGGTCGATATCTCTTTTCGTTCTCGAGATATTTAGATTTTAAAGTTTTTCTCAGAACTGCCCATTTTTGGGTAATAACCCAAAAATGGGTCGAGATATGAATTTGGCGATAGCACCATTCGATTCTACGGGCAAAATTACATAAGTACACCAATTTTTATCATTTTTGAACACCGCATACAAGCTCTAGAGCAAAATTACTGAAAATGGCCAAAAATCGAAAAAATAGTAAGGGGTACCCCTTACCTATTTTTTCAGATTATGCCAATTTTCAAACTTTTATTCATAAAAAATGAACCGGTTGGTGAAAACTTATGAAAATTGGTATACATATGTATTATTGTCCGTAGAATCGAATAATGAAGTCGCCAAGTTCATATCACGACCCATTTTTGAATTATTGCCCCAAAACTCAATATACCCGATTTCAGATAAAAACTTCAAAATTTTCAAAAATCTAATTTTTATGTATCTAGATACTTCTCAATGCGCTGATTCCAAATTTTGAAACCGCAGGTCGATATCTCTTTTCGTTCTCGAGATATTTAGATTTTAAAGTTTTTCTCAGAACTGCCCATTTTTGGGTAATAACCCAAAAATGGGTCGAGATATGAATTTGGCGATAGCACCATTCGATTCTACGGGAAAAATTACATAAGTACACCAATTTTTATCATTTTTGAACACCGCATACAAGCTCTAGAGCAAAATTACTGAAAATGGCCAAAAATCGAAAAAATAGTAAGGGGTACCCCTTACCTATTTTTTCAGATTATGCCAATTTTCAAACTTTTATTCATAAAAAATGAACCGGTTGGTGAAAACTTATGAAAATTGGTATACATATGTATTATTGTCCGTAGAATCGAATAATGAAGTCGCCAAGTTCATATCACGACCCATTTTTGAATTATTGCCCCAAAACTCAATATACCCGATTTCAGATAAAAACTTCAAAATTTTCAAAAATCTAATTTTTATGTATCTAGATACTTCTCAATGCGCTGATTCCAAATTTTGAAACCGCAGGTCGATATCTCTTTTCGTTCTCGAGATATTTAGATTTTAAAGTTTTTCTCAGAACTGCCCATTTTTGGGTAATAACCCAAAAATGGGTCGAGATATGAATTTGGCGATAGCACCATTCGATTCTACGGGCAAAATTACATAAGTACACCAATTTTTATCATTTTTGAACACCGCATACAAGCTCTAGAGCAAAATTACTGAAAATGGCCAAAAATCGAAAAAATAGTAAGGGGTACCCCTTACCTATTTTTTCAGATTATGCCAATTTTCAAACTTTTATTCATAAAAAATGAACCGGTTGGTGAAAACTTATGAAAATTGGTATACATATGTATTATTGTCCGTAGAATCGAATAATGAAGTCGCCAAGTTCATATCACGACCCATTTTTGAATTATTGCCCCAAAACTCAATATACCCGATTTCAGATAAAAACTTCAAAATTTTCAAAAATCTAATTTTTATGTATCTAGATACTTCTCAATGCGCTGATTCCAAATTTTGAAACCGCAGGTCGATATCTCTTTTCGTTCTCGAGATATTTAGATTTTAAAGTTTTTCTCAGAACTGCCCATTTTTGGGTAATAACCCAAAAATGGGTCGAGATATGAATTTGGCGATAGCACCATTCGATTCTACGGGCAAAATTACATAAGTACACCAATTTTTATCATTTTTGAACACCGCATACAAGCTCTAGAGCAAAATTACTGAAAATGGCCAAAAATCGAAAAAATAGTAAGGGGTACCCCTTACCTATTTTTTCAGATTATGCCAATTTTCAAACTTTTATTCATAAAAAATGAACCGGTTGGTGAAAACTTATGAAAATTGGTATACATATGTATTATTGTCCGTAGAATCGAATAATGAAGTCGCCAAGTTCATATCACGACCCATTTTTGAATTATTGCCCCAAAACTCAATATACCCGATTTCAGATAAAAACTTCAAAATTTTCAAAAATCTAATTTTTATGTATCTAGATACTTCTCAATGCGCTGATTCCAAATTTTGAAACCGCAGGTCGATATCTCTTTTCGTTCTCGAGATATTTAGATTTTAAAGTTTTTCTCAGAACTGCCCATTTTTGGGTAATAACCCAAAAATGGGTCGAGATATGAATTTGGCGATAGCACCATTCGATTCTACGGGCAAAATTACATAAGTACACCAATTTTTATCATTTTTGAACACCGCATACAAGCTCTAGAGCAAAATTACTGAAAATGGCCAAAAATCGAAAAAATCGTAAGGGGTACCCCTTACCTATTTTTTCAGATTATGCCAATTTTCAAACTTTTATTCATAAAAAATGAACCGGTTGGTGAAAACTTATGAAAATTGGTATACATATGTATTATTGTCCGTAGAATCGAATAATGAAGTCGCCAAGTTCATATCACGACCCATTTTTGAATTATTGCCCCAAAACTCAATATACCCGATTTCAGATAAAAACTTCAAAATTTTCAAAAATCTAATTTTTATGTATCTAGATACTTCTCAATGCGCTGATTCCAAATTTTGAAACCGCAGGTCGATATCTCTTTTCGTTCTCGAGATATTTAGATTTTAAAGTTTTTCTCAGAACTGCCCATTTTTGGGTAATAACCCAAAAATGGGTCGAGATATGAATTTGGCGATAGCACCATTCGATTCTACGGGAAAAATTACATAAGTACACCAATTTTTATCATTTTTGAACACCGCATACAAGCTCTAGAGCAAAATTACTGAAAATGGCCAAAAATCGAAAAAATAGTAAGGGGTACCCCTTACCTATTTTTTCAGATTATGCCAATTTTCAAACTTTTATTCATAAAAAATGAACCGGTTGGTGAAAACTTATGAAAATTGGTATACATATGTATTATTGTCCGTAGAATCGAATAATGAAGTCGCCAAGTTCATATCACGACCCATTTTTGAATTATTGCCCCAAAACTCAATATACCCGATTTCAGATAAAAACTTCAAAATTTTCAAAAATCTAATTTTTATGTATCTAGATACTTCTCAATGCGCTGATTCCAAATTTTGAAACCGCAGGTCGATATCTCTTTTCGTTCTCGAGATATTTAGATTTTAAAGTTTTTCTCAGAACTGCCCATTTTTGGGTAATAACCCAAAAATGGGTCGAGATATGAATTTGGCGATAGCACCATTCGATTCTACGGGCAAAATTACATAAGTACACCAATTTTTATCATTTTTGAACACCGCATACAAGCTCTAGAGCAAAATTACTGAAAATGGCCAAAAATCGAAAAAATCGTAAGGGGTACCCCTTACCTATTTTTTCAGATTATGCCAATTTTCAAACTTTTATTCATAAAAAATGAACCGGTTGGTGAAAACTTATGAAAATTGGTATACATATGTATTATTGTCCGTAGAATCGAATAATGAAGTCGCCAAGTTCATATCACGACCCATTTTTGAATTATTGCCCCAAAACTCAATATACCCGATTTCAGATAAAAACTTCAAAATTTTCAAAAATCTAATTTTTATGTATCTAGATACTTCTCAATGCGCTGATTCCAAATTTTGAAACCGCAGGTCGATATCTCTTTTCGTTCTCGAGATATTTAGATTTTAAAGTTTTTCTCAGAACTGCCCATTTTTGGGTAATAACCCAAAAATGGGTCGAGATATGAATTTGGCGATAGCACCATTCGATTCTACGGGAAAAATTACATAAGTACACCAATTTTTATCATTTTTGAACACCGCATACAAGCTCTAGAGCAAAATTACTGAAAATGGCCAAAAATCGAAAAAATAGTAAGGGGTACCCCTTACCTATTTTTTCAGATTATGCCAATTTTCAAACTTTTATTCATAAAAAATGAACCGGTTGGTGAAAACTTATGAAAATTGGTATACATATGTATTATTGTCCGTAGAATCGAATAATGAAGTCGCCAAGTTCATATCACGACCCATTTTTGAATTATTGCCCCAAAACTCAATATACCCGATTTCAGATAAAAACTTCAAAATTTTCAAAAATCTAATTTTTATGTATCTAGATACTTCTCAATGCGCTGATTCCAAATTTTGAAACCGCAGGTCGATATCTCTTTTCGTTCTCGAGATATTTAGATTTTAAAGTTTTTCTCAGAACTGCCCATTTTTGGGTAATAACCCAAAAATGGGTCGAGATATGAATTTGGCGATAGCACCATTCGATTCTACGGGCAAAATTACATAAGTACACCAATTTTTATCATTTTTGAACACCGCATACAAGCTCTAGAGCAAAATTACTGAAAATGGCCAAAAATCGAAAAAATCGTAAGGGGTACCCCTTACCTATTTTTTCAGATTATGCCAATTTTCAAACTTTTATTCATAAAAAATGAACCGGTTGGTGAAAACTTATGAAAATTGGTATACATATGTATTATTGTCCGTAGAATCGAATAATGAAGTCGCCAAGTTCATATCACGACCCATTTTTGAATTATTGCCCCAAAACTCAATATACCCGATTTCAGATAAAAACTTCAAAATTTTCAAAAATCTAATTTTTATGTATCTAGATACTTCTCAATGCGCTGATTCCAAATTTTGAAACCGCAGGTCGATATCTCTTTTCGTTCTCGAGATATTTAGATTTTAAAGTTTTTCTCAGAACTGCCCATTTTTGGGTAATAACCCAAAAATGGGTCGAGATATGAATTTGGCGATAGCACCATTCGATTCTACGGGCAAAATTACATAAGTACACCAATTTTTATCATTTTTGAACACCGCATACAAGCTCTAGAGCAAAATTACTGAAAATGGCCAAAAATCGAAAAAATCGTAAGGGGTACCCCTTACCTATTTTTTCAGATTATGCCAATTTTCAAACTTTTATTCATAAAAAATGAACCGGTTGGTGAAAACTTATGAAAATTGGTATACATATGTATTATTGTCCGTAGAATCGAATAATGAAGTCGCCAAGTTCATATCACGACCCATTTTTGAATTATTGCCCCAAAACTCAATATACCCGATTTCAGATAAAAACTTCAAAATTTTCAAAAATCTAATTTTTATGTATCTAGATACTTCTCAATGCGCTGATTCCAAATTTTGAAACCGCAGGTCGATATCTCTTTTCGTTCTCGAGATATTTAGATTTTAAAGTTTTTCTCAGAACTGCCCATTTTTGGGTAATAACCCAAAAATGGGTCGAGATATGAATTTGGCGATAGCACCATTCGATTCTACGGGCAAAATTACATAAGTACACCAATTTTTATCATTTTTGAACACCGCATACAAGCTCTAGAGCAAAATTACTGAAAATGGCCAAAAATCGAAAAAATCGTAAGGGGTACCCCTTACCTATTTTTTCAGATTATGCCAATTTTCAAACTTTTATTCATAAAAAATGAACCGGTTGGTGAAAAATTATGAAAATTGGTATACATATGTATTATTGTCCGTAGAATCGAATAATGAAGTCGCCAAGTTCATATCACGACCCATTTTTGAATTATTGCCCCAAAACTCAATATACCCGATTTCAGATAAAAACTTCAAAATTTTCAAAAATCTAATTTTTATGTATCTAGATACTTCTCAATGCGCTGATTCCAAATTTTGAAACCGCAGGTCGATATCTCTTTTCGTTCTCGAGATATTTAGATTTTAAAGTTTTTCTCAGAACTGCCCATTTTTGGGTAATAACCCAAAAATGGGTCGAGATATGAATTTGGCGATAGCACCATTCGATTCTACGGGCAAAATTACATAAGTACACCAATTTTTATCATTTTTGAACACCGCATACAAGCTCTAGAGCAAAATTACTGAAAATGGCCAAAAATCGAAAAAATCGTAAGGGGTACCCCTTACCTATTTTTTCAGATTATGCCAATTTTCAAACTTTTATTCATAAAAAATGAACCGGTTGGTGAAAACTTATGAAAATTGGTATACATATGTATTATTGTCCGTAGAATCGAATAATGAAGTCGCCAAGTTCATATCACGACCCATTTTTGAATTATTGCCCCAAAACTCAATATACCCGATTTCAGATAAAAACTTCAAAATTTTCAAAAATCTAATTTTTATGTATCTAGATACTTCTCAATGCGCTGATTCCAAATTTTGAAACCGCAGGTCGATATCTCTTTTCGTTCTCGAGATATTTAGATTTTAAAGTTTTTCTCAGAACTGCCCATTTTTGGGTAATAACCCAAAAATGGGTCGAGATATGAATTTGGCGATAGCACCATTCGATTCTACGGGCAAAATTACATAAGTACACCAATTTTTATCATTTTTGAACACCGCATACAAGCTCTAGAGCAAAATTACTGAAAATGGCCAAAAATCGAAAAAATCGTAAGGGGTACCCCTTACCTATTTTTTCAGATTATGCCAATTTTCAAACTTTTATTCATAAAAAATGAACCGGTTGGTGAAAACTTATGAAAATTGGTATACATATGTATTATTGTCCGTAGAATCGAATAATGAAGTCGCCAAGTTCATATCACGACCCATTTTTGAATTATTGCCCCAAAACTCAATATACCCGATTTCAGATAAAAACTTCAAAATTTTCAAAAATCTAATTTTTATGTATCTAGATACTTCTCAATGCGCTGATTCCAAATTTTGAAACCGCAGGTCGATATCTCTTTTCGTTCTCGAGATATTTAGATTTTAAAGTTTTTCTCAGAACTGCCCATTTTTGGGTAATAACCCAAAAATGGGTCGAGATATGAATTTGGCGATAGCACCATTCGATTCTACGGGAAAAATTACATAAGTACACCAATTTTTATCATTTTTGAACACCGCATACAAGCTCTAGAGCAAAATTACTGAAAATGGCCAAAAATCGAAAAAATAGTAAGGGGTACCCCTTACCTATTTTTTCAGATTATGCCAATTTTCAAACTTTTATTCATAAAAAATGAACCGGTTGGTGAAAACTTATGAAAATTGGTATACATATGTATTATTGTCCGTAGAATCGAATAATGAAGTCGCCAAGTTCATATCACGACCCATTTTTGAATTATTGCCCCAAAACTCAATATACCCGATTTCAGATAAAAACTTCAAAATTTTCAAAAATCTAATTTTTATGTATCTAGATACTTCTCAATGCGCTGATTCCAAATTTTGAAACCGCAGGTCGATATCTCTTTTCGTTCTCGAGATATTTAGATTTTAAAGTTTTTCTCAGAACTGCCCATTTTTGGGTAATAACCCAAAAATGGGTCGAGATATGAATTTGGCGATAGCACCATTCGATTCTACGGGCAAAATTACATAAGTACACCAATTTTTATCATTTTTGAACACCGCATACAAGCTCTAGAGCAAAATTACTGAAAATGGCCAAAAATCGAAAAAATCGTAAGGGGTACCCCTTACCTATTTTTTCAGATTATGCCAATTTTCAAACTTTTATTCATAAAAAATGAACCGGTTGGTGAAAACTTATGAAAATTGGTATACATATGTATTATTGTCCGTAGAATCGAATAATGAAGTCGCCAAGTTCATATCACGACCCATTTTTGAATTATTGCCCCAAAACTCAATATACCCGATTTCAGATAAAAACTTCAAAATTTTCAAAAATCTAATTTTTATGTATCTAGATACTTCTCAATGCGCTGATTCCAAATTTTGAAACCGCAGGTCGATATCTCTTTTCGTTCTCGAGATATTTAGATTTTAAAGTTTTTCTCAGAACTGCCCATTTTTGGGTAATAACCCAAAAATGGGTCGAGATATGAATTTGGCGATAGCACCATTCGATTCTACGGGCAAAATTACATAAGTACACCAATTTTTATCATTTTTGAACACCGCATACAAGCTCTAGAGCAAAATTACTGAAAATGGCCAAAAATCGAAAAAATCGTAAGGGGTACCCCTTACCTATTTTTTCAGATTATGCCAATTTTCAAACTTTTATTCATAAAAAATGAACCGGTTGGTGAAAACTTATGAAAATTGGTATACATATGTATTATTGTCCGTAGAATCGAATAATGAAGTCGCCAAGTTCATATCACGACCCATTTTTGAATTATTGCCCCAAAACTCAATATACCCGATTTCAGATAAAAACTTCAAAATTTTCAAAAATCTAATTTTTATGTATCTAGATACTTCTCAATTCGCTGATTCCAAATTTTGAAACCGCAGGTCGATATCTCTTTTCGTTCTCGAGATATTTAGATTTTAAAGTTTTTCTCAGAACTGCCCATTTTTGGGTAATAACCCAAAAATGGGTTGAGATATGAATTTGGCGATAGCACCATTCGATTCTACGGGCAAAATTACATAAGTACACCAATTTTTATCATTTTTGAACACCGCATACAAGCTCTAGAGCAAAATTACTGAAAATGGCCAAAAATCGAAAAAATCGTAAGGGGTACCCCTTACCTATTTTTTCAGATTATGCCAATTTTCAAACTTTTATTCATAAAAAATGAACCGGTTGGTGAAAACTTATGAAAATTGGTATACATATGTATTATTGTCCGTAGAATCGAATAATGAAGTCGCCAAGTTCATATCACGACCCATTTTTGAATTATTGCCCCAAAACTCAATATACCCGATTTCAGATAAAAACTTCAAAATTTTCAAAAATCTAATTTTTATGTATCTAGATACTTCTCAATGCGCTGATTCCAAATTTTGAAACCGCAGGTCGATATCTCTTTTCGTTCTCGAGATATTTAGATTTTAAAGTTTTTCTCAGAACTGCCCATTTTTGGGTAATAACCCAAAAATGGGTCGAGATATGAATTTGGCGATAGCACCATTCGATTCTACGGGCAAAATTACATAAGTACACCAATTTTTATCATTTTTGAACACCGCATACAAGCTCTAGAGCAAAATTACTGAAAATGGCCAAAAATCGAAAAAATCGTAAGGGGTACCCCTTACCTATTTTTTCAGATTATGCCAATTTTCAAACTTTTATTCATAAAAAATGAACCGGTTGGTGAAAACTTATGAAAATTGGTATACATATGTATTATTGTCCGTAGAATCGAATAATGAAGTCGCCAAGTTCATATCACGACCCATTTTTGAATTATTGCCCCAAAACTCAATATACCCGATTTCAGATAAAAACTTCAAAATTTTCAAAAATCTAATTTTTATGTATCTAGATACTTCTCAATGCGCTGATTCCAAATTTTGAAACCGCAGGTCGATATCTCTTTTCGTTCTCGAGATATTTAGATTTTAAAGTTTTTCTCAGAACTGCCCATTTTTGGGTAATAACCCAAAAATGGGTCGAGATATGAATTTGGCGATAGCACCATTCGATTCTACGGGCAAAATTACATAAGTACACCAATTTTTATCATTTTTGAACACCGCATACAAGCTCTAGAGCAAAATTACTGAAAATGGCCAAAAATCGAAAAAATCGTAAGGGGTACCCCTTACCTATTTTTTCAGATTATGCCAATTTTCAAACTTTTATTCATAAAAAATGAACCGGTTGGTGAAAACTTATGAAAATTGGTATACATATGTATTATTGTCCGTAGAATCGAATAATGAAGTCGCCAAGTTCATATCACGACCCATTTTTGAATTATTGCCCCAAAACTCAATATACCCGATTTCAGATAAAAACTTCAAAATTTTCAAAAATCTAATTTTTATGTATCTAGATACTTCTCAATGCGCTGATTCCAAATTTTGAAACCGCAGGTCGATATCTCTTTTCGTTCTCGAGATATTTAGATTTTAAAGTTTTTCTCAGAACTGCCCATTTTTGGGTAATAACCCAAAAATGGGTCGAGATATGAATTTGGCGATAGCACCATTCGATTCTACGGGCAAAATTACATAAGTACACCAATTTTTATCATTTTTGAACACCGCATACAAGCTCTAGAGCAAAATTACTGAAAATGGCCAAAAATCGAAAAAATCGTAAGGGGTACCCCTTACCTATTTTTTCAGATTATGCCAATTTTCAAACTTTTATTCATAAAAAATGAACCGGTTGGTGAAAACTTATGAAAATTGGTATACATATGTATTATTGTCCGTAGAATCGAATAATGAAGTCGCCAAGTTCATATCACGACCCATTTTTGAATTATTGCCCCAAAACTCAATATACCCGATTTCAGATAAAAACTTCAAAATTTTCAAAAATCTAATTTTTATGTATCTAGATACTTCTCAATGCGCTGATTCCAAATTTTGAAACCGCAGGTCGATATCTCTTTTCGTTCTCGAGATATTTAGATTTTAAAGTTTTTCTCAGAACTGCCCATTTTTTGGTAATAACCCAAAAATGGGTCGAGATATGAATTTGGCGATAGCACCATTCGATTCTACGGGCAAAATTACATAAGTACACCAATTTTTATCATTTTTGAACACCGCATACAAGCTCTAGAGCAAAATTACTGAAAATGGCCAAAAATCGAAAAAATCGTAAGGGGTACCCCTTACCTATTTTTTCAGATTATGCCAATTTTCAAACTTTTATTCATAAAAAATGAACCTGTTGGTGAAAACTTATGAAAATTGGTATACATATGTATTATTGTCCGTAGAATCGAATAATGAAGTCGCCAAGTTCATATCACGACCCATTTTTGAATTATTGCCCCAAAACTCAATATACCCGATTTCAGATAAAAACTTCAAAATTTTCAAAAATCTAATTTTTATGTATCTAGATACTTCTCAATGCGCTGATTCCAAATTTTGAAACCGCAGGTCGATATCTCTTTTCGTTCTCGAGATATTTAGATTTTAAAGTTTTTCTCAGAACTGCCCATTTTTGGGTAATAACCCAAAAATGGGTCGAGATATGAATTTGGCGATAGCACCATTCGATTCTACGGGCAAAATTACATAAGTACACCAATTTTTATCATTTTTGAACACCGCATACAAGCTCTAGAGCAAAATTACTGAAAATGGCCAAAAATCGAAAAAATCGTAAGGGGTACCCCTTACCTATTTTTTCAGATTATGCCAATTTTCAAACTTTTATTCATAAAAAATGAACCGGTTGGTGAAAAATTATGAAAATTGGTATACATATGTATTATTGTCCGTAGAATCGAATAATGAAGTCGCCAAGTTCATATCACGACCCATTTTTGAATTATTGCCCCAAAACTCAATATACCCGATTTCAGATAAAAACTTCAAAATTTTCAAAAATCTAATTTTTATGTATCTAGATACTTCTCAATGCGCTGATTCCAAATTTTGAAACCGCAGGTCGATATCTCTTTTCGTTCTCGAGATATTTAGATTTTAAAGTTTTTCTCAGAACTGCCTATTTTTGGGTAATAACCCAAAAATGGGTCGAGATATGAATTTGGCGATAGCACCATTCGATTCTACGGGCAAAATTACATAAGTACACCAATTTTTATCATTTTTGAACACCGCATACAAGCTCTAGAGCAAAATTACTGAAAATGGCCAAAAATCGAAAAAATCGTAAGGGGTATCCCTTACCTATTTTTTCAGATTATGCCAATTTTCAAACTTTTATTCATAAAAAATGAACCGGTTGGTGAAAACTTATGAAAATTGGTATACATATGTATTATTGTCCGTAGAATCGAATAATGAAGTCGCCAAGTTCATATCACGACCCATTTTTGAATTATTGCCCCAAAACTCAATATACCCGATTTCAGATAAAAACTTCAAAATTTTTAAAAATCTAATTTTTATGTATCTAGATACTTCTCAATGCGCTGATTCCAAATTTTGAAACCGCAGGTCGATATCTCTTTTCGTTCTCGAGATATTTAGATTTTAAAGTTTTTCTCAGAACTGCCCATTTTTGGGTAATAACCCAAAAATGGGTCGAGATATGAATTTGGCGATAGCACCATTCGATTCTACGGGCAAAATTACATAAGTACACCAATTTTTATCATTTTTGAACACCGCATACAAGCTCTAGAGCAAAATTACTGAAAATGGCCAAAAATCGAAAAAATCGTAAGGGGTACCCCTTACCTATTTTTTCAGATTATGCCAATTTTCAAACTTTTATTCATAAAAAATGAACCGGTTGGTGAAAACTTATGAAAATTGGTATACATATGTATTATTGTCCGTAGAATCGAATAATGAAGTCGCCAAGTTCATATCACGACCCATTTTTGAATTATTGCCCCAAAACTCAATATACCCGATTTCAGATAAAAACTTCAAAATTTTCAAAAATCTAATTTTTATGTATCTAGATACTTCTCAATGCGCTGATTCCAAATTTTGAAACCGCAGGTCGATATCTCTTTTCGTTCTCGAGATATTTAGATTTTAAAGTTTTTCTCAGAACTGCCCATTTTTGGGTAATAACCCAAAAATGGGTCGAGATATGAATTTGGCGATAGCACCATTCGATTCTACGGGCAAAATTACATAAGTACACCAATTTTTATCATTTTTGAACACCGCATACAAGCTCTAGAGCAAAATTACTGAAAATGGCCAAAAATCGAAAAAATCGTAAGGGGTACCCCTTACCTATTTTTTCAGATTATGCCAATTTTCAAACTTTTATTCATAAAAAATGAACCGGTTGGTGAAAAATTATGAAAATTGGTATACATATGTATTATTGTCCGTAGAATCGAATAATGAAGTCGCCAAGTTCATATCACGACCCATTTTTGAATTATTGCCCCAAAACTCAATATACCCGATTTCAGATAAAAACTTCAAAATTTTCAAAAATCTAATTTTTATGTATCTAGATACTTCTCAATGCGCTGATTCCAAATTTTGAAACCGCAGGTCGATATCTCTTTTCGTTCTCGAGATATTTAGATTTTAAAGTTTTTCTCAGAACTGCCCATTTTTGGGTAATAACCCAAAAATGGGTCGAGATATGAATTTGGCGATAGCACCATTCGATTCTACGGGCAAAATTACATAAGTACACCAATTTTTATCATTTTTGAACACCGCATACAAGCTCTAGAGCAAAATTACTGAAAATGGCCAAAAATCGAAAAAATCGTAAGGGGTACCCCTTACCTATTTTTTCAGATTATGCCAATTTTCAAACTTTTATTCATAAAAAATGAACCTGTTGGTGAAAACTTATGAAAATTGGTATACATATGTATTATTGTCCGTAGAATCGAATAATGAAGTCGCCAAGTTCATATCACGACCCATTTTTGAATTATTGCCCCAAAACTCAATATACCCGATTTCAGATAAAAACTTCAAAATTTTCAAAAATCTAATTTTTATGTATCTAGATACTTCTCAATGCGCTGATTCCAAATTTTGAAACCGCAGGTCGATATCTCTTTTCGTTCTCGAGATATTTAGATTTTAAAGTTTTTCTCAGAACTGCCCATTTTTGGGTAATAACCCAAAAATGGGTCGAGATATGAATTTGGCGATAGCACCATTCGATTCTACGGGCAAAATTACATAAGTACACCAATTTTTATCATTTTTGAACACCGCATACAAGCTCTAGAGCAAAATTACTGAAAATGGCCAAAAATCGAAAAAATCGTAAGGGGTACCCCTTACCTATTTTTTCAGATTATGCCAATTTTCAAACTTTTATTCATAAAAAATGAACCGGTTGGTGAAAAATTATGAAAATTGGTATACATATGTATTATTGTCCGTAGAATCGAATAATGAAGTCGCCAAGTTCATATCACGACCCATTTTTGAATTATTGCCCCAAAACTCAATATACCCGATTTCAGATAAAAACTTCAAAATTTTCAAAAATCTAATTTTTATGTATCTAGATACTTCTCAATGCGCTGATTCCAAATTTTGAAACCGCAGGTCGATATCTCTTTTCGTTCTCGAGATATTTAGATTTTAAAGTTTTTCTCAGAACTGCCTATTTTTGGGTAATAACCCAAAAATGGGTCGAGATATGAATTTGGCGATAGCACCATTCGATTCTACGGGCAAAATTACATAAGTACACCAATTTTTATCATTTTTGAACACCGCATACAAGCTCTAGAGCAAAATTACTGAAAATGGCCAAAAATCGAAAAAATCGTAAGGGGTATCCCTTACCTATTTTTTCAGATTATGCCAATTTTCAAACTTTTATTCATAAAAAATGAACCGGTTGGTGAAAACTTATGAAAATTGGTATACATATGTATTATTGTCCGTAGAATCGAATAATGAAGTCGCCAAGTTCATATCACGACCCATTTTTGAATTATTGCCCCAAAACTCAATATACCCGATTTCAGATAAAAACTTCAAAATTTTTAAAAATCTAATTTTTATGTATCTAGATACTTCTCAATGCGCTGATTCCAAATTTTGAAACCGCAGGTCGATATCTCTTTTCGTTCTCGAGATATTTAGATTTTAAAGTTTTTCTCAGAACTGCCCATTTTTGGGTAATAACCCAAAAATGGGTCGAGATATGAATTTGGCGATAGCACCATTCGATTCTACGGGCAAAATTACATAAGTACACCAATTTTTATCATTTTTGAACACCGCATACAAGCTCTAGAGCAAAATTACTGAAAATGGCCAAAAATCGAAAAAATCGTAAGGGGTACCCCTTACCTATTTTTTCAGATTATGCCAATTTTCAAACTTTTATTCATAAAAAATGAACCGGTTGGTGAAAACTTATGAAAATTGGTATACATATGTATTATTGTCCGTAGAATCGAATAATGAAGTCGCCAAGTTCATATCACGACCCATTTTTGAATTATTGCCCCAAAACTCAATATACCCGATTTCAGATAAAAACTTCAAAATTTTCAAAAATCTAATTTTTATGTATCTAGATACTTCTCAATGCGCTGATTCCAAATTTTGAAACCGCAGGTCGATATCTCTTTTCGTTCTCGAGATATTTAGATTTTAAAGTTTTTCTCAGAACTGCCCATTTTTGGGTAATAACCCAAAAATGGGTCGAGATATGAATTTGGCGATAGCACCATGCGATTCTACGGGCAAAATTACATAAGTACACCAATTTTTATCATTTTTGAACACCGCATACAAGCTCTAGAGCAAAATTACTGAAAATGGCCAAAAATCGAAAAAATCGTAAGGGGTACCCCTTACCTATTTTTTCAGATTATGCCAATTTTCAAACTTTTATTCATAAAAAATGAACCGGTTGGTGAAAAATTATGAAAATTGGTATACATATGTATTATTGTCCGTAGAATCGAATAATGAAGTCGCCAAGTTCATATCACGACCCATTTTTGAATTATTGCCCCAAAACTCAATATACCCGATTTCAGATAAAAACTTCAAAATTTTCAAAAATCTAATTTTTATGTATCTAGATACTTCTCAATGCGCTGATTCCAAATTTTGAAACCGCAGGTCGATATCTCTTTTCGTTCTCGAGATATTTAGATTTTAAAGTTTTTCTCAGAACTGCCTATTTTTGGGTAATAACCCAAAAATGGGTCGAGATATGAATTTGGCGATAGCACCATTCGATTCTACGGGCAAAATTACATAAGTACACCAATTTTTATCATTTTTGAACACCGCATACAAGCTCTAGAGCAAAATTACTGAAAATGGCCAAAAATCGAAAAAATCGTAAGGGGTATCCCTTACCTATTTTTTCAGATTATGCCAATTTTCAAACTTTTATTCATAAAAAATGAACCGGTTGGTGAAAACTTATGAAAATTGGTATACATATGTATTATTGTCCGTAGAATCGAATAATGAAGTCGCCAAGTTCATATCACGACCCATTTTTGAATTATTGCCCCAAAACTCAATATACCCGATTTCAGATAAAAACTTCAAAATTTTTAAAAATCTAATTTTTATGTATCTAGATACTTCTCAATGCGCTGATTCCAAATTTTGAAACCGCAGGTCGATATCTCTTTTCGTTCTCGAGATATTTAGATTTTAAAGTTTTTCTCAGAACTGCCCATTTTTGGGTAATAACCCAAAAATGGGTCGAGATATGAATTTGGCGATAGCACCATTCGATTCTACGGGCAAAATTACATAAGTACACCAATTTTTATCATTTTTGAACACCGCATACAAGCTCTAGAGCAAAATTACTGAAAATGGCCAAAAATCGAAAAAATCGTAAGGGGTACCCCTTACCTATTTTTTCAGATTATGCCAATTTTCAAACTTTTATTCATAAAAAATGAACCGGTTGGTGAAAACTTATGAAAATTGGTATACATATGTATTATTGTCCGTAGAATCGAATAATGAAGTCGCCAAGTTCATATCACGACCCATTTTTGAATTATTGCCCCAAAACTCAATATACCCGATTTCAGATAAAAACTTCAAAATTTTCAAAAATCTAATTTTTATGTATCTAGATACTTCTCAATGCGCTGATTCCAAATTTTGAAACCGCAGGTCGATATCTCTTTTCGTTCTCGAGATATTTAGATTTTAAAGTTTTTCTCAGAACTGCCCATTTTTGGGTAATAACCCAAAAATGGGTCGAGATATGAATTTGGCGATAGCACCATGCGATTCTACGGGCAAAATTACATAAGTACACCAATTTTTATCATTTTTGAACACCGCATACAAGCTCTAGAGCAAAATTACTGAAAATGGCCAAAAATCGAAAAAATCGTAAGGGGTACCCCTTACCTATTTTTTCAGATTATGCCAATTTTCAAACTTTTATTCATAAAAAATGAACCGGTTGGTGAAAAATTATGAAAATTGGTATACATATGTATTATTGTCCGTAGAATCGAATAATGAAGTCGCCAAGTTCATATCACGACCCATTTTTGAATTATTGCCCCAAAACTCAATATACCCGATTTCAGATAAAAACTTCAAAATTTTCAAAAATCTAATTTTTATGTATCTAGATACTTCTCAATGCGCTGATTCCAAATTTTGAAACCGCAGGTCGATATCTCTTTTCGTTCTCGAGATATTTAGATTTTAAAGTTTTTCTCAGAACTGCCCATTTTTGGGTAATAACCCAAAAATGGGTCGAGATATGAATTTGGCGATAGCACCATTCGATTCTACGGGCAAAATTACATAAGTACACCAATTTTTATCATTTTTGAACACCGCATACAAGCTCTAGAGCAAAATTACTGAAAATGGCCAAAAATCGAAAAAATCGTAAGGGGTACCCCTTACCTATTTTTTCAGATTATGCCAATTTTCAAACTTTTATTCATAAAAAATGAACCTGTTGGTGAAAACTTATGAAAATTGGTATACATATGTATTATTGTCCGTAGAATCGAATAATGAAGTCGCCAAGTTCATATCACGACCCATTTTTGAATTATTGCCCCAAAACTCAATATACCCGATTTCAGATAAAAACTTCAAAATTTTCAAAAATCTAATTTTTATGTATCTAGATACTTCTCAATGCGCTGATTCCAAATTTTGAAACCGCAGGTCGATATCTCTTTTCGTTCTCGAGATATTTAGATTTTAAAGTTTTTCTCAGAACTGCCCATTTTTGGGTAATAACCCAAAAATGGGTCGAGATATGAATTTGGCGATAGCACCATTCGATTCTACGGGCAAAATTACATAAGTACACCAATTTTTATCATTTTTGAACACCGCATACAAGCTCTAGAGCAAAATTACTGAAAATGGCCAAAAATCGAAAAAATCGTAAGGGGTACCCCTTACCTATTTTTTCAGATTATGCCAATTTTCAAACTTTTATTCATAAAAAATGAACCGGTTGGTGAAAAATTATGAAAATTGGTATACATATGTATTATTGTCCGTAGAATCGAATAATGAAGTCGCCAAGTTCATATCACGACCCATTTTTGAATTATTGCCCCAAAACTCAATATACCCGATTTCAGATAAAAACTTCAAAATTTTCAAAAATCTAATTTTTATGTATCTAGATACTTCTCAATGCGCTGATTCCAAATTTTGAAACCGCAGGTCGATATCTCTTTTCGTTCTCGAGATATTTAGATTTTAAAGTTTTTCTCAGAACTGCCTATTTTTGGGTAATAACCCAAAAATGGGTCGAGATATGAATTTGGCGATAGCACCATTCGATTCTACGGGCAAAATTACATAAGTACACCAATTTTTATCATTTTTGAACACCGCATACAAGCTCTAGAGCAAAATTACTGAAAATGGCCAAAAATCGAAAAAATCGTAAGGGGTATCCCTTACCTATTTTTTCAGATTATGCCAATTTTCAAACTTTTATTCATAAAAAATGAACCGGTTGGTGAAAACTTATGAAAATTGGTATACATATGTATTATTGTCCGTAGAATCGAATAATGAAGTCGCCAAGTTCATATCACGACCCATTTTTGAATTATTGCCCCAAAACTCAATATACCCGATTTCAGATAAAAACTTCAAAATTTTTAAAAATCTAATTTTTATGTATCTAGATACTTCTCAATGCGCTGATTCCAAATTTTGAAACCGCAGGTCGATATCTCTTTTCGTTCTCGAGATATTTAGATTTTAAAGTTTTTCTCAGAACTGCCCATTTTTGGGTAATAACCCAAAAATGGGTCGAGATATGAATTTGGCGATAGCACCATTCGATTCTACGGGCAAAATTACATAAGTACACCAATTTTTATCATTTTTGAACACCGCATACAAGCTCTAGAGCAAAATTACTGAAAATGGCCAAAAATCGAAAAAATCGTAAGGGGTACCCCTTACCTATTTTTTCAGATTATGCCAATTTTCAAACTTTTATTCATAAAAAATGAACCGGTTGGTGAAAACTTATGAAAATTGGTATACATATGTATTATTGTCCGTAGAATCGAATAATGAAGTCGCCAAGTTCATATCACGACCCATTTTTGAATTATTGCCCCAAAACTCAATATACCCGATTTCAGATAAAAACTTCAAAATTTTCAAAAATCTAATTTTTATGTATCTAGATACTTCTCAATGCGCTGATTCCAAATTTTGAAACCGCAGGTCGATATCTCTTTTCGTTCTCGAGATATTTAGATTTTAAAGTTTTTCTCAGAACTGCCCATTTTTGGGTAATAACCCAAAAATGGGTCGAGATATGAATTTGGCGATAGCACCATTCGATTCTACGGGCAAAATTACATAAGTACACCAATTTTTATCATTTTTGAACACCGCATACAAGCTCTAGAGCAAAATTACTGAAAATGGCCAAAAATCGAAAAAATCGTAAGGGGTATCCCTTACCTATTTTTTCAGATTATGCCAATTTTCAAACTTTTATTCATAAAAAATGAACCGGTTGGTGAAAACTTATGAAAATTGGTATACATATGTATTATTGTCCGTAGAATCGAATAATGAAGTCGCCAAGTTCATATCACGACCCATTTTTGAATTATTGCCCCAAAACTCAATATACCCGATTTCAGATAAAAACTTCAAAATTTTTAAAAATCTAATTTTTATGTATCTAGATACTTCTCAATGCGCTGATTCCAAATTTTGAAACCGCAGGTCGATATCTCTTTTCGTTCTCGAGATATTTAGATTTTAAAGTTTTTCTCAGAACTGCCCATTTTTGGGTAATAACCCAAAAATGGGTCGAGATATGAATTTGGCGATAGCACCATTCGATTCTACGGGCAAAATTACATAAGTACACCAATTTTTATCATTTTTGAACACCGCATACAAGCTCTAGAGCAAAATTACTGAAAATGGCCAAAAATCGAAAAAATCGTAAGGGGTACCCCTTACCTATTTTTTCAGATTATGCCAATTTTCAAACTTTTATTCATAAAAAATGAACCGGTTGGTGAAAACTTATGAAAATTGGTATACATATGTATTATTGTCCGTAGAATCGAATAATGAAGTCGCCAAGTTCATATCACGACCCATTTTTGAATTATTGCCCCAAAACTCAATATACCCGATTTCAGATAAAAACTTCAAAATTTTCAAAAATCTAATTTTTATGTATCTAGATACTTCTCAATGCGCTGATTCCAAATTTTGAAACCGCAGGTCGATATCTCTTTTCGTTCTCGAGATATTTAGATTTTAAAGTTTTTCTCAGAACTGCCCATTTTTTGGTAATAACCCAAAAATGGGTCGAGATATGAATTTGGCGATAGCACCATTCGATTCTACGGGCAAAATTACATAAGTACACCAATTTTTATCATTTTTGAACACCGCATACAAGCTCTAGAGCAAAATTACTGAAAATGGCCAAAAATCGAAAAAATCGTAAGGGGTACCAAAAAATCGTAAGGGGTACCCCTTACCTATTTTTTCAGATTATGCCAATTTTCAAACTTTTATTCATAAAAAATGAACCGGTTGGTGAAAACTTATGAAAATTGGTATACATATGTATTATTGTCCGTAGAATCGAATAATGAAGTCGCCAAGTTCATATCACGACCCATTTTTGAATTATTGCCCCAAAACTCAATATACCCGATTTCAGATAAAAACTTCAAAATTTTCAAAAATCTAATTTTTATGTATCTAGATACTTCTCAATGCGCTGATTCCAAATTTTGAAACCGCAGGTCGATATCTCTTTTCGTTCTCGAGATATTTAGATTTTAAAGTTTTTCTCAGAACTGCCCATTTTTGGGTAATAACCCAAAAATGGGTCGAGATATGAATTTGGCGATAGCACCATTCGATTCTACGGGCAAAATTACATAAGTACACCAATTTTTATCATTTTTGAACACCGCATACAAGCTCTAGAGCAAAATTACTGAAAATGGCCAAAAATCGAAAAAATCGTAAGGGGTATCCCTTACCTATTTTTTCAGATTATGCCAATTTTCAAACTTTTATTCATAAAAAATGAACCGGTTGGTGAAAACTTATGAAAATTGGTATACATATGTATTATTGTCCGTAGAATCGAATAATGAAGTCGCCAAGTTCATATCACGACCCATTTTTGAATTATTGCCCCAAAACTCAATATACCCGATTTCAGATAAAAACTTCAAAATTTTTAAAAAATCTAATTTTTATGTATCTAGATACTTCTCAATGCGCTGATTCCAAATTTTGAAACCGCAGGTCGATATCTCTTTTCGTTCTCGAGATATTTAGATTTTAAAGTTTTTCTCAGAACTGCCCATTTTTGGGTAATAACCCAAAAATGGGTCGAGATATGAATTTGGCGATAGCACCATTCGATTCTACGGGCAAAATTACATAAGTACACCAATTTTTATCATTTTTGAACACCGCATACAAGCTCTAGAGCAAAATTACTGAAAATGGCCAAAAATCGAAAAAATCGTAAGGGGTACCCCTTACCTATTTTTTCAGATTATGCCAATTTTCAAACTTTTATTCATAAAAAATGAACCGGTTGGTGAAAACTTATGAAAATTGGTATACATATGTATTATTGTCCGTAGAATCGAATAATGAAGTCGCCAAGTTCATATCACGACCCATTTTTGAATTATTGCCCCAAAACTCAATATACCCGATTTCAGATAAAAACTTCAAAATTTTCAAAAATCTAATTTTTATGTATCTAGATACTTCTCAATGCGCTGATTCCAAATTTTGAAACCGCAGGTCGATATCTCTTTTCGTTCTCGAGATATTTAGATTTTAAAGTTTTTCTCAGAACTGCCCATTTTTTGGTAATAACCCAAAAATGGGTCGAGATATGAATTTGGCGATAGCACCATTCGATTCTACGGGCAAAATTACATAAGTACACCAATTTTTATCATTTTTGAACACCGCATACAAGCTCTAGAGCAAAATTACTGAAAATGGCCAAAAATCGAAAAAATCGTAAGGGGTACCAAAAAATCGTAAGGGGTACCCCTTACCTATTTTTTCAGATTATGCCAATTTTCAAACTTTTATTCATAAAAAATGAACCGGTTGGTGAAAACTTATGAAAATTGGTATACATATGTATTATTGTCCGTAGAATCGAATAATGAAGTCGCCAAGTTCATATCACGACCCATTTTTGAATTATTGCCCCAAAACTCAATATACCCGATTTCAGATAAAAACTTCAAAATTTTCAAAAATCTAATTTTTATGTATCTAGATACTTTTCAATGCGCTGATTCCAAATTTTGAAACCGCAGGTCGATATCTCTTTTCGTTCTCGAGATATTTAGATTTTAAAGTTTTTCTCAGAACTGCCCATTTTTGGGTAATAACCCAAAAATGGGTCGAGATATGAATTTGGCGATAGCACCATTCGATTCTACGGGCAAAATTACATAAGTACACCTATTTTTATCATTTTTGAACACCGCATACAAGCTCTAGAGCAAAATTACTGAAAATGGCCAAAAATCGAAAAAATCGTAAGGGGTACCCCTTACCTATTTTTTCAGATTATGCCAATTTTCAAACTTTTATTCATAAAAAATGAACCGGTTGGTGAAAACTTATGAAAATTGGTATACATATGTATTATTGTCCGTAGAATCGAATAATGAAGTCGCCAAGTTCATATCACGACCCATTTTTGAATTATTGCCCCAAAACTCAATATACCCGATTTCAGATAAAAACTTCAAAATTTTCAAAAATCTAATTTTTATGTATCTAGATACTTTTCAATGCGCTGATTCCAAATTTTGAAACCGCAGGTCGATATCTCTTTTCGTTCTCGAGATATTTAGATTTTAAAGTTTTTCTCAGAACTGCCCATTTTTGGGTAATAACCCAAAAATGGGTCGAGATATGAATTTGGCGATAGCACCATTCGATTCTACGGGCAAAATTACATAAGTACACCTATTTTTATCATTTTTGAACACCGCATACAAGCTCTAGAGCAAAATTACTGAAAATGGCCAAAAATCGAAAAAATCGTAAGGGGTACCCCTTACCTATTTTTTCAGATTATGCCAATTTTCAAACTTTTATTCATAAAAAATGAACCGGTTGGTGAAAACTTATGAAAATTGGTATACATATGTATTATTGTCCGTAGAATCGAATAATGAAGTCGCCAAGTTCATATCACGACCCATTTTTGAATTATTGCCCCAAAACTCAATATACCCGATTTCAGATAAAAACTTCAAAATTTTCAAAAATCTAATTTTTATGTATCTAGATACTTTTCAATGCGCTGATTCCAAATTTTGAAACCGCAGGTCGATATCTCTTTTCGTTCTCGAGATATTTAGATTTTAAAGTTTTTCTCAGAACTGCCTATTTTTGGGTAATAACCCAAAAATGGGTCGACATATGAATTTGGCGATAGCACCATTCGATTCTACGGGCAAAATTACATAAGTACACCAATTTTTATCATTTTTGAACACCGCATACAAGCTCTAGAGCAAAATTACTGAAAATGGCCAAAAATCGAAAAAATCGTAAGGGGTACCCCTTACCTATTTTTTCAGATTATGCCAATTTTCAAACTTTTATTCATAAAAAATGAACCGGTTGGTGAAAACTTATGAAAATTGGTATACATATGTATTATTGTCCGTAGAATCGAATAATGAAGTCGCCAAGTTCATATCACGACCCATTTTTGAATTATTGCCCCAAAACTCAATATACCCGATTTCAGATAAAAACTTCAAATTTTCAAAAATCTAATTTTTATGTATCTAGATACTTCTCAATGCGCTGATTCCAAATTTTGAAACCGCAGGTCGATATCTCTTTTCGTTCTCGAGATATTTAGATTTTAAAGTTTTTCTCAGAACTGCCCATTTTTTGGGTAATAACCCAAAAATGGGTCGAGATATGAATTTGGCGATAGCACCATTCGATTCTACGGGCAAAATTACATAAGTACACCAATTTTTATCATTTTTGAACACCGCATACAAGCTCTAGAGCAAAATTACTGAAAATGGCCAAAAATCGAAAAAATCGTAAGGGGTACCCCTTACCTATTTTTCAGATTATGCCAATTTTCAAACTTTTATTCATAAAAAATGAACCGGTTGGTGAAAACTTATGAAAATTGGTATACATATGTATTATTGTCCGTAGAATCGAATAATGAAGTCGCCAAGTTCATATCACGACCCATTTTTGAATTATTGCCCAAAAACTCAATATACCCGATTTCAGATAAAAACTTCAAAATTTTCAAAAATCTAATTTTTATGTATCTAGATACTTCTCAATGCGCTGATTCCAAATTTTGAAACCGCAGGTCGATATCTCTTTTCGTTCTCGAGATATTTAGATTTTAAAGTTTTTCTCAGAACTGCCCATTTTTGGGTAATAACCCAAAAATGGGTCGAGATATGAATTTGGCGATAGCACCATTCGATTCTACGGGCAAAATTACATAAGTACACCAATTTTTATCATTTTTGAACACCGCATACAAGCTCTAGAGCAAAATTACTGAAAATGGCCAAAAATCGAAAAAATCGTAAGGGGTACCCCTTACCTATTTTTTCAGATTATGCCAATTTTCAAACTTTTATTCATAAAAAATGAACCGGTTGGTGAAAACTTATGAAAATTGGTATACATATGTATTATTGTCCGTAGAATCGAATAATGAAAGTCGCCAAGTTCATATCACGACCCATTTTTGAATTATTGCCCCAAAACTCAATATACCCGATTTCAGATAAAAACTTCAAAATTTTCAAAATCTAATTTTTATGTATCTAGATACTTTTCAATGCGCTGATTCCAAATTTTGAAACCGCAGGTCGATATCTCTTTTCGTTCTCGAGATATTTAGATTTTAAAGTTTTTCTCAGAACTGCCCATTTTTTGGGTAATAACCCAAAAATGGGTCGAGATATGAATTTGGCGATAGCACCATTCGATTCTACGGGCAAAATTACATAAGTACACCTATTTTTTATCATTTTTGAACACCGCATACAAGCTCTAGAGCAAAATTACTGAAAATGGCCAAAAATCGAAAAAATCGTAAGGGGTACCCCTTACCTATTTTTTCAGATTATGCCAATTTTCAAACTTTTATTCATAAAAAATGAACCGGTTGGTGAAAACTTATGAAAATTGGTATACATATGTATTATTGTCCGTAGAATCGAATAATGAAGTCGCCAAGTTCATATCACGACCCATTTTTGAATTATTGCCCCAAAACTCAATATACCCGATTTCAGATAAAAACTTCAAAATTTCAAAAATCTAATTTTTATGTATCTAGATACTTTTCAATGCGCTGATTCCAAATTTTGAAACCGCAGGTCGATATCTCTTTTCGTTCTCGAGATATTTAGATTTTAAAGTTTTTCTCAGAACTGCCCATTTTTGGGTAATAACCCAAAAATGGGTCGAGATATGAATTTGGCGATAGCACCATTCGATTCTACGGGCAAAATTACATAAGTACACCTATTTTTATCATTTTTGAACACCGCATACAAGCTCTAGAGCAAAATTACTGAAAATGGCCAAAAATCGAAAAAATCGTAAGGGGTACCCCTTACCTATTTTTTCAGATTATGCCAATTTTCAAACTTTTATTCATAAAAAATGAACCGGTTGGTGAAAACTTATGAAAATTGGTATACATATGTATTATTGTCCGTAGAAATCGAATAATGAAGTCGCCAAGTTCATATCACGACCCATTTTTGAATTATTGCCCCAAAACTCAATATACCCGATTTCAGATAAAAACTTCAAAATTTTCAAAAATCTAATTTTTATGTATCTAGATACTTTTCAATGCGCTGATTCCAAATTTTGAAACCGCAGGTCGATATCTCTTTTCGTTCTCGAGATATTTAGATTTTAAAGTTTTTCTCAGAACTGCCTATTTTTGGGTAATAACCCAAAAATGGGTCGACATATGAATTTGGCGATAGCACCATTCGATTCTACGGGCAAAATTACATAAGTACACCAATTTTTATCATTTTTGAACACCGCATACAAGCTCTAGAGCAAAATTACTGAAAATGGCCAAAAATCGAAAAAATCGTAAGGGGTACCCCTTACCTATTTTTTCAGATTATGCCAATTTTCAAACTTTTATTCATAAAAAATGAACCGGTTGGTGAAAACTTATGAAAATTGGTATACATATGTATTATTGTCCGTAGAATCGAATAATGAAGTCGCCAAGTTCATATCACGACCCATTTTTGAATTATTGCCCCAAAACTCAATATACCCGATTTCAGATAAAAACTTCAAAATTTTCAAAAATCTAATTTTTATGTATCTAGATACTTCTCAATGCGCTGATTCCAAATTTTGAAACCGCAGGTCGATATCTCTTTTCGTTCTCGAGATATTTAGATTTTAAAGTTTTTCTCAGAACTGCCCATTTTTGGGTAATAACCCAAAAATGGGTCGAGATATGAATTTGGCGATAGCACCATTCGATTCTACGGGCAAAATTACATAAGTACACCAATTTTTATCATTTTTGAACACCGCATACAAGCTCTAGAGCAAAATTACTGAAAATGGCCAAAAATCGAAAAAATCGTAAGGGGTACCCCTTACCTATTTTTTCAGATTATGCCAATTTTCAAACTTTTATTCATAAAAAATGAACCGGTTGGTGAAAACTTATGAAAATTGGTATACATATGTATTATTGTCCGTAGAATCGAATAATGAAGTCGCCAAGTTCATATCACGACCCATTTTTGAATTATTGCCCCAAAACTCAATATACCCGATTTCAGATAAAAACTTCAAAATTTTCAAAAATCTAATTTTTATGTATCTAGATACTTCTCAATGCGCTGATTCCAAATTTTGAAACCGCAGGTCGATATCTCTTTTCGTTCTCGAGATATTTAGATTTTAAAGTTTTTCTCAGAACTGCCCATTTTTGGGTAATAACCCAAAAATGGGTCGAGATATGAATTTGGCGATAGCACCATTCGATTCTACGGGCAAAATTACATAAGTACACCAATTTTTATCATTTTTGAACACCGCATACAAGCTCTAGAGCAAAATTACTGAAAATGGCCAAAAATCGAAAAAATCGTAAGGGGTACCCCTTACCTATTTTTTCAGATTATGCCAATTTTCAAACTTTTATTCATAAAAAATGAACCGGTTGGTGAAAACTTATGAAAATTGGTATACATATGTATTATTGTCCGTAGAATCGAATAATGAAGTCGCCAAGTTCATATCACGACCCATTTTTGAATTATTGCCCCAAAACTCAATATACCCGATTTCAGATAAAAACTTCAAAATTTTCAAAAATCTAATTTTTATGTATCTAGATACTTTTCAATGCGCTGATTCCAAATTTTGAAACCGTAGGTCGATATCTCTTTTCGTTCTCGAGATATTTAGATTTTAAAGTTTTTCTCAGAACTGCCCATTTTTGGGTAATAACCCAAAAATGGGTCGAGATATGAATTTGGCGATAGCACCATTCGATTCTACGGGCAAAATTACATAAGTACACCAATTTTTATCATTTTTGAACACCGCATACAAGCTCTAGAGCAAAATTACTGAAAATGGCCAAAAATCGAAAAAATCGTAAGGGGTACCCCTTACCTATTTTTTCAGATTATGCCAATTTTCAAACTTTTATTCATAAAAAATGAACCGGTTGGTGAAAACTTATGAAAATTGGTATACATATGTATTATTGTCCGTAGAATCGAATAATGAAGTCGCCAAGTTCATATCACGACCCATTTTTGAATTATTGCCCCAAAACTCAATATACCCGATTTCAGATAAAAACTTCAAAATTTTCAAAAATCTAATTTTTATGTATCTAGATACTTCTCAATGCGCTGATTCCAAATTTTGAAACCGCAGGTCGATATCTCTTTTCGTTCTCGAGATATTTAGATTTTAAAGTTTTTCTCAGAACTGCCCATTTTTGGGTAATAACCCAAAAATGGGTCGAGATATGAATTTGGCGATAGCACCATTCGATTCTACGTGCAAAATTACATAAGTACACCAATTTTTATCATTTTTGAACACCGCATACAAGCTCTAGAGCAAAATTACTGAAAATGGCCAAAAATCGAAAAAATCGTAAGGGGTACCCCTTACCTATTTTTTCAGATTATGCCAATTTTCAAACTTTTATTCATAAAAAATGAACCGGTTGGTGAAAACTTATGAAAATTGGTATACATATGTATTATTGTCCGTAGAATCGAATAATGAAGTCGCCAAGTTCATATCACGACCCATTTTTGAATTATTGCCCCAAAACTCAATATACCCGATTTCAGATAAAAACTTCAAAATTTTCAAAAATCTAATTTTTATGTATCTAGATACTTCTCAATGCGCTGATTCCAAATTTTGAAACCGCAGGTCGATATCTTTTTTCGTTCTCGAGATATTTAGATTTTAAAGTTTTTCTCAGAACTGCCCATTTTTGGGTAATAACCCAAAAATGGGTCGAGATATGAATTTGGCGATAGCACCATTCGATTCTACGGGCAAAATTACATAAGTACACCAATTTTTATCATTTTTGAACACCGCATACAAGCTCTAGAGCAAAATTACTGAAAATGGCCAAAAATCGAAAAAATCGTAAGGGGTACCCCTTACCTATTTTTTCAGATTATGCCAATTTTCAAACTTTTATTCATAAAAAATGAACCGGTTGGTGAAAACTTATGAAAATTGGTATACATATGTATTATTGTCCGTAGAATCGAATAATGAAGTCGCCAAGTTCATATCACGACCCATTTTTGAATTATTGCCCCAAAACTCAATATACCCGATTTCAGATAAAAACTTCAAAATTTTCAAAAATCTAATTTTTATGTATCTAGATACTTCTCAATGCGCTGATTCCAAATTTTGAAACCGCAGGTCGATATCTCTTTTCGTTCTCGAGATATTTAGATTTTAAAGTTTTTCTCAGAACTGCCCATTTTTTTGGTAATAACCCAAAAATGGGTCGAGATATGAATTTGGCGATAGCACCATTCGATTCTACGGGCAAAATTACATAAGTACACCAATTTTTATCATTTTTGAACACCGCATACAAGCTCTAGAGCAAAATTACTGAAAATGGCCAAAAATCGAAAAAATCGTAAGGGGGTACCAAAAAATCGTAAGGGGTACCCCTTACCTATTTTTTCAGATTATGCCAATTTTCAAACTTTTATTCATAAAAAATGAACCGGTTGGTGAAAACTTATGAAAATTGGTATACCATATGTATTATTGTCCGTAGAATCGAATAATGAAGTCGCCAAGTTCATATCACGACCCATTTTTGAATTATTGCCCCAAAACTCAATATACCCGATTTCAGATAAAAACTTCAAAATTTTCAAAATCTAATTTTTATGTATCTAGATACTTTTCAATGCGCTGATTCCAAATTTTGAAACCGCAGGTCGATATCTCTTTTCGTTCTCGAGATATTTAGATTTTAAAGTTTTTCTCAGAACTGCCCATTTTTGGGTAATAACCCAAAAATGGGTCGAGATATGAATTTGGCGATAGCACCATTCGATTCTACGGGCAAAATTACATAAGTACACCTATTTTTATCATTTTTGAACACCCGCATACAAGCTCTAGAGCAAAATTACTGAAAATGGCCAAAAATCGAAAAAATCGTAAGGGGTACCCCTTACCTATTTTTTTCAGATTATGCCAATTTTCAAACTTTTATTCATAAAAAATGAACGGTTGGTGAAAACTTATGAAAATTGGTATACATATGTATTAATTGTCCGTAGAATCGAATAATGAAGTCGCCAAGTTCATATCACGACCCATTTTTGAATTATTGCCCCAAAACTCAATATACCCGATTTCAGATAAAAACTTCAAAATTTCAAAAATCTAATTTTTATGTATCTAGATACTTTTCAATGCGCTGATTCCAAATTTTGAAACCGCAGGTCGATATCTCTTTTCGTTCTCGAGATATTTAGATTTTAAAGTTTTTCTCAGAACTGCCCATTTTTGGGTAATAACCCAAAAATGGGTCGAGATATGAATTTGGCGATAGCACCATTCGATTCTACGGGCAAAATTACATAAGTACACCTATTTTTATCATTTTTGAACACCGCATACAAGCTCTAGAGCAAAATTACTGAAAATGGCCAAAAATCGAAAAAATCGTAAGGGTGTACCCCTTACCTATTTTTTCAGATTATGCCAATTTTCAAACTTTTATTCATAAAAAATGAACCGGTTGGTGAAACTTATGAAAATTGGTATACATATGTATTATTGTCCGTAGAATCGAATAATGAAGTCGCCAAGTTCATATCACGACCCATTTTTTGAATTATTGCCCCAAAACTCAATATACCCGATTTCAGATAAAAACTTCAAAATTTTCAAAATCTAATTTTTATGTATCTAGATACTTTTCAATGCGCTGATTCCAAATTTTGAAACCGCAGGTCGATATCTCTTTTCGTTCTCGAGATATTTAGATTTTAAAGTTTTTCTCAGAACTGCCTATTTTTGGGTAATAACCCAAAAATGGGTCGACATATGAATTTGGCGATAGCACCATTCGATTCTACGGGCAAAATTACATAAGTACACCAATTTTTATCATTTTTGAACACCGCATACAAGCTCTAGAGCAAAATTACTGAAAATGGCCAAAAATCGAAAAAATCGTAAGGGGTACCCCTTACCTATTTTTTCAGATTATGCCAATTTTCAAACTTTTATTCATAAAAAATGAACCGGTTGGTGAAAACTTATGAAAATTGGTATACATATGTATTATTGTCCGTAGAATCGAATAATGAAGTCGCCAAGTTTCATATCACGACCCATTTTTGAATTATTGCCCCCAAAACTCAATATACCCGATTTCAGATAAAAACTTCAAAATTTTCAAAAATCTAATTTTTATGTATCTAGATACTTCTCAATGCGCTGATTCCAAATTTGAAACCGCAGGTCGATATCTCTTTTCGTTCTCGAGATATTTAGATTTTAAAGTTTTTCTCAGAACTGCCCATTTTGGGTAATAACCCAAAATGGGTCGAGATATGAATTTGGCGATAGCACCATTCGATTCTACGGGCAAAATTACATAAGTACACCAATTTTTATCATTTTTGAACACCGCATACAAGCTCTAGAGCAAAATTACTGAAAATGGCCAAAAATCGAAAAAATCGTAAGGGGTACCCCTTACCTATTTTTCAGATTATGCCAATTTTCAAACTTTTATTCATAAAAAATGAACCGGTTGGTGAAAAACTTATGAAAATTGGTATACATATGTATTATTGTCCGTAGAATCGAATAATGAAGTTCGCCAAGTTCATATCACGACCCATTTTTGAATTATTGCCCCAAAACTCAATATACCCGATTTCAGATAAAAACTTCAAAATTTTCAAAAATCTAATTTTTATGTATCTAGATACTTCTCAATGCGCTGATTCCAAATTTTGAAACCGCAGGTCGATATCTCTTTTCGTTCTCGAGATATTTAGATTTTAAAGTTTTTCTCAGAACTGCCCATTTTTGGGTAATAACCCAAAAATGGGTCGAGATATGAATTTGGCGATAGCACCATTCGATTCTACGGGCAAAATTACATAAGTACACCAATTTTTATCATTTTTGAACACCGCATACAAGCTCTAGAGCAAAATTACTGAAAATGGCCAAAAATCGAAAAAATCGTAAGGGGTACCCCTTACCTATTTTTTCAGATTATGCCAATTTTCAAACTTTTATTCATAAAAAATGAACCGGTTGGTGAAAACTTATGAAAATTGGTATACATATGTATTATTGTCCGTAGAATCGAATAATGAAGTCGCCAAGTTCATATCACGACCCATTTTTGAATTATTGCCCCAAAACTCAATATACCCGATTTCAGATAAAAACTTCAAAATTTTCAAAAATCTAATTTTTATGTATCTAGATACTTTTCAATGCGCTGATTCCAAATTTTGAAACCGTAGGTCGATATCTCTTTTCGTTCTCGAGATATTTAGATTTTAAAGTTTTTCTCAGAACTGCCCATTTTTGGGTAATAACCCAAAAATGGGTCGAGATATGAATTTGGCGATAGCACCATTCGATTCTACGGGCAAAATTACATAAGTACACCAATTTTTATCATTTTTGAACACCGCATACAAGCTCTAGAGCAAAATTACTGAAAATGGCCAAAAATCGAAAAAATCGTAAGGGGTACCCCTTACCTATTTTTTCAGATTATGCCAATTTTCAAACTTTTATTCATAAAAAATGAACCGGTTGGTGAAAACTTATGAAAATTGGTATACATATGTATTATTGTCCGTAGAATCGAATAATGAAGTCGCCAAGTTCATATCACGACCCATTTTTGAATTATTGCCCCAAAACTCAATATACCCGATTTCAGATAAAAACTTCAAAATTTTCAAAAATCTAATTTTTATGTATCTAGATACTTCTCAATGCGCTGATTCCAAATTTTGAAACCGCAGGTCGATATCTCTTTTCGTTCTCGAGATATTTAGATTTTAAAGTTTTTCTCAGAACTGCCCATTTTTGGGTAATAACCCAAAAATGGGTCGAGATATGAATTTGGCGATAGCACCATTCGATTCTACGTGCAAAATTACATAAGTACACCAATTTTTATCATTTTTGAACACCGCATACAAGCTCTAGAGCAAAATTACTGAAAATGGCCAAAAATCGAAAAAATCGTAAGGGGTACCCCTTACCTATTTTTTCAGATTATGCCAATTTTCAAACTTTTATTCATAAAAAATGAACCGGTTGGTGAAAACTTATGAAAATTGGTATACATATGTATTATTGTCCGTAGAATCGAATAATGAAGTCGCCAAGTTCATATCACGACCCATTTTTGAATTATTGCCCCAAAACTCAATATACCCGATTTCAGATAAAAACTTCAAAATTTTCAAAAATCTAATTTTTATGTATCTAGATACTTCTCAATGCGCTGATTCCAAATTTTGAAACCGCAGGTCGATATCTTTTTTCGTTCTCGAGATATTTAGATTTTAAAGTTTTTCTCAGAACTGCCCATTTTTGGGTAATAACCCAAAAATGGGTCGAGATATGAATTTGGCGATAGCACCATTCGATTCTACGGGCAAAATTACATAAGTACACCAATTTTTATCATTTTTGAACACCGCATACAAGCTCTAGAGCAAAATTACTGAAAATGGCCAAAAATCGAAAAAATCGTAAGGGGTACCCCTTACCTATTTTTTCAGATTATGCCAATTTTCAAACTTTTATTCATAAAAAATGAACCGGTTGGTGAAAACTTATGAAAATTGGTATACATATGTATTATTGTCCGTAGAATCGAATAATGAAGTCGCCAAGTTCATATCACGACCCATTTTTGAATTATTGCCCCAAAACTCAATATACCCGATTTCAGATAAAAAGTTCAAAATTTTCAAAAATCTAATTTTTATGTATCTAGATACTTTTCAATGCGCTGATTCCAAATTTTGAAACCGCAGGTCGATATCTCTTTTCGTTCTCGAGATATTTAGATTTTAAAGTTTTTCTCAGAACTGCCCATTTTTTGGTAATAACCCAAAAATGGGTCGAGATATGAATTTGGCGATAGCACCATTCGATTCTACGGGCAAAATTACATAAGTACACCAATTTTTATCATTTTTGAACACCGCATACAAGCTCTAGAGCAAAATTACTGAAAATGGCCAAAAATCGAAAAAATCGTAAGGGGTACCCCTTACCTATTTTTTCAGATTATGCCAATTTTCAAACTTTTATTCATAAAAAATGAACCGGTTGGTGAAAACTTATGAAAATTGGTATACATATGTATTATTGTCCGTAGAATCGAATAATGAAGTCGCCAAGTTCATATCACGACCCATTTTTGAATTATTGCCCCAAAACTCAATATACCCGATTTCAGATAAAAACTTCAAAATTTTCAAAAATCTAATTTTTATGTATCTAGATACTTCTCAATGCGCTGATTCCAAATTTTGAAACCGCAGGTCGATATCTCTTTTCGTTCTCGAGATATTTAGATTTTAAAGTTTTTCTCAGAACTGCCCATTTTTGGGTAATAACCCAAAAATGGGTCGAGATATGAATTTGGCGATAGCACCATTCGATTCTACGGGCAAAATTACATAAGTACACCAATTTTTATCATTTTTGAACACCGCATACAAGCTCTAGAGCAAAATTACTGAAAATGGCCAAAAATCGAAAAAATCGTAAGGGGTATCCCTTACCTATTTTTTCAGATTATGCAATTTTCAAACTTTTATTCATAAAAAATAAACCGGTTGGTGAAAACTTATGAAAATTGGTATACATATGTATTATTGTCCGTAGAATCGAATAATGAAGTCGCCAAGTTCATATCACGACCCATTTTTGAATTATTGCCCCATTTCAGATAAAAACTTCAAAATTTTCAAAAATCTAATTTTTATGTATCTAGATACTTCTCAATGCGCTGATTCCAAATTTTGAAACCGCAGGTCGATATCTCTTTTCGTTCTCGAGATATTTAGATTTTAAAGTTTTTCTCAGAACTGCCCATTTTTGGGTGATAACCCAAAAATGGGTCGAGATATGAATTTGGCGATAGCACCATTCGATTCTACGGGCAAAATTACATAAGTACACCAATTTTTATCATTTTTGAACACCGCATACAAGCTCTAGAGCAAAATTACTGAAAATGGCCAAAAATCGAAAAAATCGTAAGGGGTACCCCTTACCTATTTTTTCAGATTATGCCAATTTTCAAACTTTTATTCATAAAAAATGAACCGGTTGGTGAAAACTTATGAAAATTGGTATACATATGTATTATTGTCCGTAGAATCGAATAATGAAGTCGCCAAGTTCATATCACGACCCATTTTTGAATTATTGCCCCAAAACTCAATATACCCGATTTCAGATAAAAACTTCAAAATTTTCAAAAATCTAATTTTTATGTATCTAGATACTTCTCAATGCGCTGATTCCAAATTTTGAAACCGCAGGTCGATATCTCTTTTCGTTCTCGAGATATTTAGATTTTAAAGTTTTTCTCAGAACTGCCCATTTTTGGGTAATAACCCAAAAATGGGTCGAGATATGAATTTGGCGATAGCACCATTCGATTCTACGGGCAAAATTACATAAGTACACCAATTTTTATCATTTTTGAACACCGCATACAAGCTCTAGAGCAAAATTACTGAAAATGGCCAAAAATCGAAAAAATCGTAAGGGGTATCCCTTACCTATTTTTTCAGATTATGCCAATTTTCAAACTTTTATTCATAAAAAATAAACCGGTTGGTGAAAACTTATGAAAATTGGTATACATATGTATTATTGTCCGTAGAATCGAATAATGAAGTCGCCAAGTTCATATCACGACCCATTTTTGAATTATTGCCCCATTTCAGATAAAAACTTCAAAATTTTCAAAAATCTAATTTTTATGTATCTAGATACTTCTCAATGCGCTGATTCCAAATTTTGAAACCGCAGGTCGATATCTCTTTTCGTTCTCGAGATATTTAGATTTTAAAGTTTTTCTCAGAACTGCCCATTTTTGGGTGATAACCCAAAAATGGGTCGAGATATGAATTTGGCGATAGCACCATTCGATTCTACGGGCAAAATTACATAAGTACACCAATTTTTATCATTTTTGAACACCGCATACAAGCTCTAGAGCAAAATTACTGAAAATGGCCAAAAATCGAAAAAATCGTAAGGGGTACCCCTTACCTATTTTTTCAGATTATGCCAATTTTCAAACTTTTATTCATAAAAAATGAACCGGTTGGTGAAAACTTATGAAAATTGGTATACATATGTATTATTGTCCGTAGAATCGAATAATGAAGTCGCCAAGTTCATATCACGACCCATTTTTGAATTATTGCCCCAAAACTCAATATACCCGATTTCAGATAAAAACTTCAAAATTTTCAAAAATCTAATTTTTATGTATCTAGATACTTCTCAATGCGCTGATTCCAAATTTTGAAACCGCAGGTCGATATCTCTTTTCGTTCTCGAGATATTTAGATTTTAAAGTTTTTCTCAGAACTGCCCATTTTTGGGTGATAACCCAAAAATGGGTCGAGATATGAATTTGGCGATAGCACCATTCGATTCTACGGGCAAAATTACATAAGTACACCAATTTTTATCATTTTTGAACACCGCATACAAGCTCTAGAGCAAAATTACTGAAAATGGCCAAAAATCGAAAAAATCGTAAGGGGTACCCCTTACCTATTTTTTCAGATTATGCCAATTTTCAAACTTTTATTCATAAAAAATGAACCGGTTGGTGAAAACTTATGAAAATTGGTATACATATGTATTATTGTCCGTAGAATCGAATAATGAAGTCGCCAAGTTCATATCACGACCCATTTTTGAATTATTGCCCCAAAACTCAATATACCCGATTTCAGATAAAAACTTCAAAATTTTCAAAAATCTAATTTTTATGTATCTAGATACTTCTCAATGCGCTGATTCCAAATTTTGAAACCGCAGGTCGATATCTCTTTTCGTTCTCGAGATATTTAGATTTTAAAGTTTTTCTCAGAACTGCCCATTTTTGGGTAATAACCCAAAAATGGGTCGAGATATGAATTTGGCGATAGCACCATTCGATTCTACGGGCAAAATTACATAAGTACACCAATTTTTATCATTTTTGAACACCGCATACAGGCTCTAGAGCAAAATTACTGAAAATGGCCAAAAATCGAAAAAATCGTAAGGGGTTACCCCTTACCTATTTTTTCAGATTATGCCAATTTTCAAACTTTTATTCATAAAAAATGAACCGGTTGGTGAAAACTTATGAAAATTGGTATACATATGTATTATTGTCCGTAGAATCGAATAATGAAGTCGCCAAGTTCATATCACGACCCATTTTTGAATTATTGCCCCATAACTCAATATACCCGATTTCAGATAAAAACTTCAAAATTTTCAAAAATCTAATTTTTATGTATCTAGATACTTCTCAATGCGCTGATTCCAAATTTTGAAACCGCAGGTCGATATCTCTTTTCGTTCTCGAGATATTTAGATTTTAAAGTTTTTCTCAGAACTGCCCATTTTTGGGTAATAACCCAAAAATGGGTCGAGATATGAATTTGGCGATAGCACCATTCGATTCTACGGGCAAAATTACATAAGTACACCAATTTTTATCATTTTTGAACACCGCATACAAGCTCTAGAGCAAAATTACTGAAAATGGCCAAAAATCGAAAAAATCGTAAGGGGTATCCCTTACCTATTTTTTCAGATTATGCCAATTTTCAAACTTTTATTCATAAAAAATAAACCGGTTGGTGAAAACTTATGAAAATTGGTATACATATGTATTATTGTCCGTAGAATCGAATAATGAAGTCGCCAAGTTCATATCACGACCCATTTTTGAATTATTGCCCCATTTCAGATAAAAACTTCAAAATTTTCAAAAATCTAATTTTTATGTATCTAGATACTTCTCAATGCGCTGATTCCAAATTTTGAAACCGCAGGTCGATATCTCTTTTCGTTCTCGAGATATTTAGATTTTAAAGTTTTTCTCAGAACTGCCCATTTTTGGGTGATAACCCAAAAATGGGTCGAGATATGAATTTGGCGATAGCACCATTCGATTCTACGGGCAAAATTACATAAGTACACCAATTTTTATCATTTTTGAACACCGCATACAAGCTCTAGAGCAAAATTACTGAAAATGGCCAAAAATCGAAAAAATCGTAAGGGGTACCCCTTACCTATTTTTTCAGATTATGCCAATTTTCAAACTTTTATTCATAAAAAATGAACCGGTTGGTGAAAACTTATGAAAATTGGTATACATATGTATTATTGTCCGTAGAATCGAATAATGAAGTCGCCAAGTTCATATCACGACCCATTTTTGAATTATTGCCCCAAAACTCAATATACCCGATTTCAGATAAAAACTTCAAAATTTTCAAAAATCTAATTTTTATGTATCTAGATACTTCTCAATGCGCTGATTCCAAATTTTGAAACCGCAGGTCGATATCTCTTTTCGTTCTCGAGATATTTAGATTTTAAAGTTTTTCTCAGAACTGCCCATTTTTGGGTAATAACCCAAAAAATGGGTCGAGATATGAATTTGGCGATAGCACCATTCGATTCTACGGGCAAAATTACATAAGTACACCAATTTTTATCATTTTTGAACACCGCATACAAGCTCTAGAACAAAATTACTGAAAATGGCCAAAAATCGAAAAAATCGTAAGGGGTACCCCTTACCTATTTTTCAGATTATGCCAATTTTCAAACTTTTATTCATAAAAAATGAACCGGTTGGTGAAAACTTATGAAAATTGGTATACATATGTATTATTGTCCGTAGAATCGAATAATGAAGTCGCCAAGTTCATATCACGACCCATTTTTGAATTATTGCCCCAAAACTCAATATACCCGATTTCAGATAAAAACTTCAAAATTTTCAAAATCTAATTTTTATGTATCTAGATACTTCTCAATGCGCTGATTCCAAATTTTGAAACCGCAGGTCGATATCTCTTTTCGTTCTCGAGATATTTAGATTTTAAAGTTTTTCTCAGAACTGCCCATTTTTGGGTAATAACCCAAAAATGGGTCGAGATATGAATTTGGCGATAGCACCATTCGATTCTACGGGCAAAATTACATAAGTACACCAATTTTTATCATTTTTGAACACCGCATACAAGCTCTAGAGCAAAATTACTGAAAATGGCCAAAAATCGAAAAAATCGTAAGGGGTACCCCTTACCTATTTTTTCAGATTATGCCAATTTTCAAACTTTTATTCATAAAAAATGAACCGGTTGGTGAAAACTTATGAAAATTGGTATACATATGTATTATTGTCCGTAGAATCGAATAATGAAGTCGCCAAGTTCATATCACGACCCATTTTTGAATTATTGCCCCATAACTCAATATACCCGATTTCAGATAAAAACTTCAAAATTTTCAAAAATCTAATTTTTATGTATCTAGATACTTCTCAATGCGCTGATTCCAAATTTTGAAACCGCAGGTCGATATCTCTTTTCGTTCTCGAGATATTTAGATTTTAAAGTTTTTCTCAGAACTGCCCATTTTTGGGTAATAACCCAAAAATGGGTCGAGATATGAATTTGGCGATAGCACCATTCGATTCTACGGGCAAAATTACATAAGTACACCAATTTTTATCATTTTTGAACACCGCATACAAGCTCTAGAGCAAAATTACTGAAAATGGCCAAAAATCGAAAAAATCGTAAGGGGTATCCCTTACCTATTTTTTCAGATTATGCCAATTTTCAAACTTTTATTCATAAAAAATAAACCGGTTGGTGAAAAACTTATGAAAATTGGTATACATATGTATTATTGTCCGTAGAATCGAATAATGAAGTCGCCAAGTTCATATCACGACCCATTTTTGAATTATTGCCCCATTTCAGATAAAAACTTCAAAATTTTCAAAATCTAATTTTTATGTATCTAGATACTTCTCAATGCGCTGATTCCAAATTTTGAAACCGCAGGTCGATATCTCTTTTCGTTCTCGAGATATTTAGATTTTAAAGTTTTTCTCAGAACTGCCCATTTTTGGGTGATAACCCAAAAATGGGTCGAGATATGAATTTGGCGATAGCACCATTCGATTCTACGGGCAAAATTACATAAGTACACCAATTTTTATCATTTTTGAACACCGCATACAAGCTCTAGAGCAAAATTACTGAAAATGGCCAAAAATCGAAAAAATCGTAAGGGGTACCCCTTACCTATTTTTTCAGATTATGCCAATTTTCAAACTTTTATTCATAAAAAATGAACCGGTTGGTGAAAACTTATGAAAATTGGTATACATATGTATTATTGTCCGTAGAATCGAATAATGAAGTCGCCAAGTTCATATCACGACCCATTTTTGAATTATTGCCCCAAAACTCAATATACCCGATTTCAGATAAAAACTTCAAAATTTTCAAAAATCTAATTTTTATGTATCTAGATACTTCTCAATGCGCTGATTCCAAATTTTGAAACCGCAGGTCGATATCTCTTTTCGTTCTCGAGATATTTAGATTTTAAAGTTTTTCTCAGAACTGCCCATTTTTGGGTAATAACCCAAAAATGGGTCGAGATATGAATTTGGCGATAGCACCATTCGATTCTACGGGCAAAATTACATAAGTACACCAATTTTTATCATTTTTGAACACCGCATACAAGCTCTAGAACAAAATTACTGAAAATGGCCAAAAATCGAAAAAATCGTAAGGGGTACCCCTTACCTATTTTTTCAGATTATGCCAATTTTCAAACTTTTATTCATAAAAAATGAACCGGTTGGTGAAAACTTATGAAAATTGGTATACATATGTATTATTGTCCGTAGAATCGAATAATGAAGTCGCCAAGTTCATATCACGACCCATTTTTGAATTATTGCCCCAAAACTCAATATACCCGATTTCAGATAAAAACTTCAAAATTTTCAAAAATCTAATTTTTATGTATCTAGATACTTCTCAATGCGCTGATTCCAAATTTTGAAACCGCAGGTCGATATCTCTTTTCGTTCTCGAGATATTTAGATTTTAAAGTTTTTCTCAGAACTGCCCATTTTTGGGTAATAACCCAAAAATGGGTCGAGATATGAATTTGGCGATAGCACCATTCGATTCTACGGGCAAAATTACATAAGTACACCAATTTTTATCATTTTTGAACACCGCATACAAGCTCTAGAGCAAAATTACTGAAAATGGCCAAAAATCGAAAAAATCGTAAGGGGTACCCCTTACCTATTTTTTCAGATTATGCCAATTTTCAAACTTTTATTCATAAAAAATGAACCGGTTGGTGAAAACTTATGAAAATTGGTATACATATGTATTATTGTCCGTAGAATCGAATAATGAAGTCGCCAAGTTCATATCACGACCCATTTTTGAATTATTGCCCCAAAACTCAATATACCCGATTTCAGATAAAAACTTCAAATTTTCAAAAATCTAATTTTTATGTATCTAGATACTTCTCAATGCGCTGATTCCAAATTTTGAAACCGCAGGTCGATATCTCTTTTCGTTCTCGAGATATTTAGATTTTAAAGTTTTTCTCAGAACTGCCCATTTTTGGGTAATAACCCAAAAATGGGTCGAGATATGAATTTGGCGATAGCACCATTCGATTCTACGGGCAAAATTACATAAGTACACCAATTTTTATCATTTTTGAACACCGCATACAAGCTCTAGAGCAAAATTACTGAAAATGGCCAAAAATCGAAAAAATCGTAAGGGGTACCCCTTACCTATTTTTTCAGATTATGCCAATTTTCAAACTTTATCATAAAAAATGAACCGGTTGGTGAAAACTTATGAAAATTGGTATACATATGTATTATTGTCCGTAGAATCGAATAATGAAGTCGCCAAGTTCATATCACGACCCATTTTTTGAATTATTGCCCCAAAACTCAATATACCCGATTTCAGATAAAAACTTCAAAATTTTCAAAAATCTAATTTTTATGTATCTAGATACTTCTCAATTCGCTGATTCCAAATTTTGAAACCGCAGGTCGATATCTCTTTTCGTTCTCGAGATATTTAGATTTTAAAGTTTTTCTCAGAACTGCCCATTTTTTGGGGGTAATAACCCAAAAATGGGTCGAGATATGAATTTGGCGATAGCACCATTCGATTCTACGGGCAAAATTACATAAGTACACCAATTTTTATCATTTTTGAACACCGCATACAAGCTCTAGAGCAAAATTACTGAAAATAGCCAAAAATCGAAAAAATCGTAAGGGGTACCCCTTACCTATTTTTTCAGATTATGCCAATTTTCAAACTTTTATTCATAAAAAATGAACCGGTTGGTGAAAACTTATGAAAATTGGTATACATATGTATTATTGTCCGTAGAATCGAATAATGAAGTCGCCAAGTTCATATCACGACCCATTTTTGAATTATTGCCCCAAAACTCAATATACCCGATTTCAGATAAAAACTTCAAAATTTTCAAAAATCTAATTTTTATGTATCTAGATACTTCTCAATGCGCTGATTCCAAATTTTGAAACCGCAGGTCGATATCTCTTTTCGTTCTCGAGATATTTAGATTTTAAAGTTTTTCTCAGAACTGCCCATTTTTGGGTAATAACCCAAAAATGGGTTGAGATATGAATTTGGCGATAGCACCATTCGATTCTACGGGCAAAATTACATAAGTACACCAATTTTTATCATTTTTGAACACCGCATACAAGCTCTAGAGCAAAATTACTGAAAATGGCCAAAAATCGAAAAAATCGTAAGGGGTACCCCTTACCTATTTTTTCAGATTATGCCAATTTTCAAACTTTTATTCATAAAAAATGAACCGGTTGGTGAAAACTTATGAAAATTGGTATACATATGTATTATTGTCCGTAGAATCGAATAATGAAGTCGCCAAGTTCATATCACGACCCATTTTTGAATTATTGCCCCAAAACTCAATATACCCGATTTCAGATAAAAACTTCAAAATTTTCAAAAATCTAATTTTTATGTATCTAGATACTTCTCAATGCGCTGATTCCAAATTTTGAAACCGCAGGTCGATATCTCTTTTCGTTCTCGAGATATTTAGATTTTAAAGTTTTTCTCAGAACTGCCCATTTTTGGGTAATAACCCAAAAATGGGTCGAGATATGAATTTGGCGATAGCACCATTCGATTCTACGGGCAAAATTACATAAGTACACCAATTTTTATCATTTTTGAACACCGCATACAAGCTCTAGAGCAAAATTACTGAAAATGGCCAAAAATCGAAAAAATCGTAAGGGGTACCCCTTACCTATTTTTTCAGATTATGCCAATTTTCAAACTTTTATTCATAAAAAATGAACCGGTTGGTGGAAACTTATGAAAATTGGTATACATATGTATTATTGTCCGTAGAATCGAATAATGAAGTCGCCAAGTTCATATCACGACCCATTTTTGAATTATTGCCCCAAAACTCAATATACCCGATTTCAGATAAAAACTTCAAAATTTTCAAAAATCTAATTTTTATGTATCTAGATACTTCTCAATGCGCTGATTCCAAATTTTGAAACCGCAGGTCGATATGTCTTTTCGTTCTCGAGATATTTAGATTTTAAAGTTTTTCTCAGAACTGCCCATTTTTGGGTAATAACCCAAAAATGGGTCGAGATATGAATTTGGCGATAGCACCATTCGATTCTACGGGCAAAATTACATAAGTACACCAATTTTTATCATTTTTGAACACCGCATACAAGCTCTAGAGCAAAATTACTGAAAATGGCCAAAAATCGAAAAAATCGTAAGGGGTACCCCTTACCTATTTTTTCAGATTATGCCAATTTTCAAACTTTTATTCATAAAAAATGAACCGGTTGGTGAAAACTTATGAAAATTGGTATACATATGTATTATTATCCGTAGAATCGAATAATGAAGTCGCCAAGTTCATATCACGACCCATTTTTGAATTATTGCCCCAAAACTCAATATACCCGATTTCAGATAAAAACTTCAAAATTTTCAAAAATCTAATTTTTATGTATCTAGATACTTCTCAATGCGCTGATTCCAAATTTTGAAACCGCAGGTCGATATCTCTTTTCGTTCTCGAGATATTTAGATTTTAAAGTTTTTCTCAGAACTGCCCATTTTTGGGTAATAACCCAAAAATGGGTCTAGATATGAATTTGGCGATAGCACCATTCGATTCTACGGGCAAAATTACATAAGTACACCAATTTTTATCATTTTTGAACACCGCATACAAGCTCTAGAGCAAAATTACTGAAAATGGCCAAAAATCGAAAAAATCGTAAGGGGTACCCCTTACCTATTTTTTCAGATTATGCCAATTTTCAAACTTTTATTCATAAAAAATGAACCGGTTGGTGGAAACTTATGAAAATTGGTATACATATGTATTATTGTCCGTAGAATCGAATAATGAAGTCGCCAAGTTCATATCACGACCCATTTTTGAATTATTGCCCCAAAACTCAATATACCCGATTTCAGATAAAAACTTCAAAATTTTCAAAAATCTAATTTTTATGTATCTAGATACTTCTCAATGCGCTGATTCCAAATTTTGAAACCGCAGGTCGATATCTCTTTTCGTTCTCGAGATATTTAGATTTTAAAGTTTTTCTCAGAACTGCCCATTTTTGGGTAATAACCCAAAAATGGGTCGAGATATGAATTTGGCGATAGCACCATTCGATTCTACGGGCAAAATTACATAAGTACACCAATTTTTATCATTTTTGAACACCGCATACAAGCTCTAGAGCAAAATTACTGAAAATGGCCAAAAATCGAAAAAATCGTAAGGGGTACCCCTTACCTATTTTTTCAGATTATGCCAATTTTCAAACTTTTATTCATAAAAAATGAACCGGTTGGTGGAAACTTATGAAAATTGGTATACATATGTATTATTGTCCGTAGAATCGAATAATGAAGTCGCCAAGTTCATATCACGACCCATTTTTGAATTATTGCCCCAAAACTCAATATACCCGATTTCAGATAAAAACTTCAAAATTTTCAAAAATCTAATTTTTATGTATCTAGATACTTCTCAATGCGCTGATTCCAAATTTTGAAACCGCAGGTCGATATGTCTTTTCGTTCTCGAGATATTTAGATTTTAAAGTTTTTCTCAGAACTGCCCATTTTTGGGTAATAACCCAAAAATGGGTCGAGATATGAATTTGGCGATAGCACCATTCGATTCTACGGGCAAAATTACATAAGTACACCAATTTTTATCATTTTTGAACACCGCATACAAGCTCTAGAGCAAAATTACTGAAAATGGCCAAAAATCGAAAAAATCGTAAGGGGTACCCCTTACCTATTTTTTCAGATTATGCCAATTTTCAAACTTTTATTCATAAAAAATGAACCGGTTGGTGAAAACTTATGAAAATTGGTATACATATGTATTATTATCCGTAGAATCGAATAATGAAGTCGCCAAGTTCATATCACGACCCATTTTTGAATTATTGCCCCAAAACTCAATATACCCGATTTCAGATAAAAACTTCAAAATTTTCAAAAATCTAATTTTTATGTATCTAGATACTTCTCAATGCGCTGATTCCAAATTTTGAAACCGCAGGTCGATATCTCTTTTCGTTCTCGAGATATTTAGATTTTAAAGTTTTTCTCAGAACTGCCCATTTTTGGGTAATAACCCAAAAATGGGTCTAGATATGAATTTGGCGATAGCACCATTCGATTCTACGGGCAAAATTACATAAGTACACCAATTTTTATCATTTTTGAACACCGCATACAAGCTCTAGAGCAAAATTACTGAAAATGGCCAAAAATCGAAAAAATCGTAAGGGGTACCCCTTACCTATTTTTTCAGATTATGCCAATTTTCAAACTTTTATTCATAAAAAATGAACCGGTTGGTGGAAACTTATGAAAATTGGTATACATATGTATTATTGTCCGTAGAATCGAATAATGAAGTCGCCAAGTTCATATCACGACCCATTTTTGAATTATTGCCCCAAAACTCAATATACCCGATTTCAGATAAAAACTTCAAAATTTTCAAAAATCTAATTTTTATGTATCTAGATACTTCTCAATGCGCTGATTCCAAATTTTGAAACCGCAGGTCGATATCTCTTTTCGTTCTCGAGATATTTAGATTTTAAAGTTTTTCTCAGAACTGCCCATTTTTGGGTAATAACCCAAAAATGGGTCTAGATATGAATTTGGCGATAGCACCATTCGATTCTACGGGCAAAATTACATAAGTACACCAATTTTTATCATTTTTGAACACCGCATACAAGCTCTAGAGCAAAATTACTGAAAATGGCCAAAAATCGAAAAAATCGTAAGGGGTACCCCTTACCTATTTTTTCAGATTATGCCAATTTTCAAACTTTTATTCATAAAAAATGAACCGGTTGGTGGAAACTTATGAAAATTGGTATACATATGTATTATTGTCCGTAGAATCGAATAATGAAGTCGCCAAGTTCATATCACGACCCATTTTTGAATTATTGCCCCAAAACTCAATATACCCGATTTCAGATAAAAACTTCAAAATTTTCAAAAATCTAATTTTTATGTATCTAGATACTTCTCAATGCGCTGATTCCAAATTTTGAAACCGCAGGTCGATATCTCTTTTCGTTCTCGAGATATTTAGATTTTAAAGTTTTTCTCAGAACTGCCCATTTTTGGGTAATAACCCAAAAATGGGTCGAGATATGAATTTGGCGATAGCACCATTCGATTCTACGGGCAAAATTACATAAGTACACCAATTTTTATCATTTTTGAACACCGCATACAAGCTCTAGAGCAAAATTACTGAAAATGGCCAAAAATCGAAAAAATCGTAAGGGGTACCCCTTACCTATTTTTTCAGATTATGCCAATTTTCAAACTTTTATTCATAAAAAATGAACCGGTTGGTGGAAACTTATGAAAATTGGTATACATATGTATTATTGTCCGTAGAATCGAATAATGAAGTCGCCAAGTTCATATCACGACCCATTTTTGAATTATTGCCCCAAAACTCAATATACCCGATTTCAGATAAAAACTTCAAAATTTTCAAAAATCTAATTTTTATGTATCTAGATACTTCTCAATGCGCTGATTCCAAATTTTGAAACCGCAGGTCGATATGTCTTTTCGTTCTCGAGATATTTAGATTTTAAAGTTTTTCTCAGAACTGCCCATTTTTGGGTAATAACCCAAAAATGGGTCGAGATATGAATTTGGCGATAGCACCATTCGATTCTACGGGCAAAATTACATAAGTACACCAATTTTTATCATTTTTGAACACCGCATACAAGCTCTAGAGCAAAATTACTGAAAATGGCCAAAAATCGAAAAAATCGTAAGGGGTACCCCTTACCTATTTTTTCAGATTATGCCAATTTTCAAACTTTTATTCATAAAAAATGAACCGGTTGGTGAAAACTTATGAAAATTGGTATACATATGTATTATTATCCGTAGAATCGAATAATGAAGTCGCCAAGTTCATATCACGACCCATTTTTGAATTATTGCCCCAAAACTCAATATACCCGATTTCAGATAAAAACTTCAAAATTTTCAAAAATCTAATTTTTATGTATCTAGATACTTCTCAATGCGCTGATTCCAAATTTTGAAACCGCAGGTCGATATCTCTTTTCGTTCTCGAGATATTTAGATTTTAAAGTTTTTCTCAGAACTGCCCATTTTTGGGTAATAACCCAAAAATGGGTCTAGATATGAATTTGGCGATAGCACCATTCGATTCTACGGGCAAAATTACATAAGTACACCAATTTTTATCATTTTTGAACACCGCATACAAGCTCTAGAGCAAAATTACTGAAAATGGCCAAAAATCGAAAAAATCGTAAGGGGTACCCCTTACCTATTTTTTCAGATTATGCCAATTTTCAAACTTTTATTCATAAAAAATGAACCGGTTGGTGGAAACTTATGAAAATTGGTATACATATGTATTATTGTCCGTAGAATCGAATAATGAAGTCGCCAAGTTCATATCACGACCCATTTTTGAATTATTGCCCCAAAACTCAATATACCCGATTTCAGATAAAAACTTCAAAATTTTCAAAAATCTAATTTTTATGTATCTAGATACTTCTCAATGCGCTGATTCCAAATTTTGAAACCGCAGGTCGATATCTCTTTTCGTTCTCGAGATATTTAGATTTTAAAGTTTTTCTCAGAACTGCCCATTTTTGGGTAATAACCCAAAAATGGGTCGAGATATGAATTTGGCGATAGCACCATTCGATTCTACGGGCAAAATTACATAAGTACACCAATTTTTATCATTTTTGAACACCGCATACAAGCTCTAGAGCAAAATTACTGAAAATGGCCAAAAATCGAAAAAATCGTAAGGGGTACCCCTTACCTATTTTTTCAGATTATGCCAATTTTCAAACTTTTATTCATAAAAAATGAACCGGTTGGTGAAAACTTATGAAAATTGGTATACATATGTATTATTGTCCGTAGAAACGAATAATGAAGTCGCCAAGTTCATATCACGACCCATTTTTGAATTATTGCCCCAAAACTCAATATACCCGATTTCAGATAAAAACTTCAAAATTTTCAAAAATCTAATTTTTATGTATCTAGATACTTCTCAATGCGCTGATTCCAAATTTTGAAACCGCAGGTCGATATCTCTTTTCGTTCTCGAGATATTTAGATTTTAAAGTTTTTCTCAGAACTGCCCATTTTTGGGTAATAACCCAAAAATGGGTCGAGATATGAATTTGGCGATAGCACCATTCGATTCTACGGGCAAAATTACTTAAGTACACCAATTTTTATCATTTTTGAACACCGCATACAAGCTCTAGAGCAAAATTACTGAAAATGGCCAAAAATCGAAAAAATCGTAAGGGGTACCCCTTACCTATTTTTTCAGATTATGCCAATTTTCAAACTTTTATTCATAAAAAATGAACCGGTTGGTGAAAACTTATGAAAATTGGTATACATATGTATTATTGTCCGTAGAAACGAATAATGAAGTCGCCAAGTTCATATCACGACCCATTTTTGAATTATTGCCCCAAAACTGAATATACCCGATTTCAGATAAAAACTTCAAAATTTTCAAAAATCTAATTTTTATGTATCTAGATACTTCTCAATGCGCTGATTCCAAATTTTGAAACCGCAGGTCGATATCTCTTTTCGTTCTCGAGATATTTAGATTTTAAAGTTTTTCTCAGAACTGCCCATTTTTGGGTAATAACCCAAAAATGGGTCAAGATATGAATTTGGCGATAGCACCATTCGATTCTACGGGCAAAATTACATAAGTACACCAATTTTTATCATTTTTGAAACCGCATACAAGCTCTAGAGCAAAATTACTGAAAATGGCCAAAAATCGAAAAAATCGTAAGGGGTACCCCTTACCTATTTTTTCAGATTATGCCAATTTTCAAACTTTTATTCATAAAAAATGAACCGGTTGGTGAAAACTTATGAAAATTGGTATACATATGTATTATTGTCCGTAGAATCGAATAATGAAGTCGCCAAGTTCATATCACGACCCATTTTTGAATTATTGCCCCAAAACTCAATATACCCGATTTCAGATAAAAACTTCAAAATTTTCAAAAATCTAATTTTTATGTATCTAGATACTTCTCAATGCGCTGATTCCAAATTTTGAAACCGCAGGTCGATATCTCTTTTCGTTCTCGAGATATTTAGATTTTAAAGTTTTTCTCAGAACTGCCCATTTTTGGGTAATAACCCAAAAATGGGTCGAGATATGAATTTGGCGATAGCACCATTCGATTCTACGGGCAAAATTACATAAGTACACCAATTTTTATCATTTTTGAACACCGCATACAAGCTCTAGAGCAAAATTACTGAAAATGGCCAAAAATCGAAAAAATCGTAAGGGGTACCCCTTACCTATTTTTTCAGATTATGCCAATTTTCAAACTTTTATTCATAAAAAATGAACCGGTTGGTGAAAACTTATGAAAATTGGTATACATATGTATTATTGTCCGTAGAATCGAATAATGAAGTCGCCAAGTTCATATCACGACCCATTTTTGAATTATTGCCCCAAAACTCAATATACCCGATTTCAGATAAAAACTTCAAAATTTTCAAAAATCTAATTTTTATGTATCTAGATACTTCTCAATGCGCTGATTCCAAATTTTGAAACCGCAGGTCGATATCTCTTTTCGTTCTCGAGATATTTAGATTTTAAAGTTTTTCTCAGAACTGCCCATTTTTGGGTAATAACCCAAAAATGGGTCGAGATATGAATTTGGCGATAGCACCATTCGATTCTACGGGCAAAATTACATAAGTACACCAATTTTTATCATTTTTGAACACCGCATACAAGCTCTAGAGCAAAATTACTGAAAATGGCCAAAAATCGAAAAAATCGTAAGGGGTACCCCTTACCTATTTTTTCAGATTATGCCAATTTTCAAACTTTTATTCATAAAAAATGAACCGGTTGGTGAAAACTTATGAAAATTGGTATACATATGTATTATTGTCCGTAGAAACGAATAATGAAGTCGCCAAGTTCATATCACGACCCATTTTTGAATTATTGCCCCAAAACTCAATATACCCGATTTCAGATAAAAACTTCAAAATTTTCAAAAATCTAATTTTTATGTATCTAGATACTTCTCAATGCGCTGATTCCAAATTTTGAAACCGCAGGTCGATATCTCTTTTCGTTCTCGAGATATTTAGATTTTAAAGTTTTTCTCAGAACTGCCCATTTTTGGGTAATAACCCAAAAATGGGTCGAGATATGAATTTGGCGATAGCACCATTCGATTCTACGGGCAAAATTACTTAAGTACACCAATTTTTATCATTTTTGAACACCGCATACAAGCTCTAGAGCAAAATTACTGAAAATGGCCAAAAATCGAAAAAATCGTAAGGGGTACCCCTTACCTATTTTTTCAGATTATGCCAATTTTCAAACTTTTATTCATAAAAAATGAACCGGTTGGTGAAAACTTATGAAAATTGGTATACATATGTATTATTGTCCGTAGAAACGAATAATGAAGTCGCCAAGTTCATATCACGACCCATTTTTGAATTATTGCCCCAAAACTGAATATACCCGATTTCAGATAAAAACTTCAAAATTTTCAAAAATCTAATTTTTATGTATCTAGATACTTCTCAATGCGCTGATTCCAAATTTTGAAACCGCAGGTCGATATCTCTTTTCGTTCTCGAGATATTTAGATTTTAAAGTTTTTCTCAGAACTGCCCATTTTTGGGTAATAACCCAAAAATGGGTCAAGATATGAATTTGGCGATAGCACCATTCGATTCTACGGGCAAAATTACATAAGTACACCAATTTTTATCATTTTTGAAACCGCATACAAGCTCTAGAGCAAAATTACTGAAAATGGCCAAAAATCGAAAAAATCGTAAGGGGTACCCCTTACCTATTTTTTCAGATTATGCCAATTTTCAAACTTTTATTCATAAAAAATGAACCGGTTGGTGAAAACTTATGAAAATTGGTATACATATGTATTATTGTCCGTAGAATCGAATAATGAAGTCGCCAAGTTCATATCACGACCCATTTTTGAATTATTGCCCCAAAACTCAATATACCCGATTTCAGATAAAAACTTCAAAATTTTCAAAAATCTAATTTTTATGTATCTAGATACTTCTCAATGCGCTGATTCCAAATTTTGAAACCGCAGGTCGATATCTCTTTTCGTTCTCGAGATATTTAGATTTTAAAGTTTTTCTCAGAACTGCCCATTTTTGGGTAATAACCCAAAAATGGGTCGAGATATGAATTTGGCGATAGCACCATTCGATTCTACGGGCAAAATTACTTAAGTACACCAATTTTTATCATTTTTGAACACCGCATACAAGCTCTAGAGCAAAATTACTGAAAATGGCCAAAAATCGAAAAAATCGTAAGGGGTACCCCTTACCTATTTTTTCAGATTATGCCAATTTTCAAACTTTTATTCATAAAAAATGAACCGGTTGGTGAAAACTTATGAAAATTGGTATACATATGTATTATTGTCCGTAGAATCGAATAATGAAGTCGCCAAGTTCATATCACGACCCATTTTTGAATTATTGCCCCAAAACTCAATATACCCGATTTCAGATAAAAACTTCAAAATTTTCAAAAATCTAATTTTTATGTATCTAGATACTTCTCAATGCGCTGATTCCAAATTTTGAAACCGCAGGTCGATATCTCTTTTCGTTCTCGAGATATTTAGATTTTAAAGTTTTTCTCAGAACTGCCCATTTTTGGGTAATAACCCAAAAATGGGTCGAGATATGAATTTGGCGATAGCACCATTCGATTCTACGGGCAAAATTACATAACTACACCAATTTTTATCATTTTTGAACACCGCATACAAGCTCTAGAGCAAAATTACTGAAAATGGCCAAAAATCGAAAAAATCGTAAGGGGTACCCCTTACCTATTTTTTCAGATTATGCCAATTTTCAAACTTTTATTCATAAAAAATGAACCGGTTGGTGAAAACTTATGAAAATTGGTATACATATGTATTATTGTCCGTAGAATCGAATAATGAAGTCGCCAAGTTCATATCACGACCCATTTTTGAATTATTGCCCCAAAACTCAATATACCCGATTTCAGATAAAAACTTCAAAATTTTCAAAAATCTAATTTTTATGTATCTAGATACTTCTCAATGCGCTGATTCCAAATTTTGAAACCGCAGGTCGATATCTCTTTTCGTTCTCGAGATATTTAGATTTTAAAGTTTTTCTCAGAACTGCCCATTTTTGGGTAATAACCCAAAAATGGGTCGAGATATGAATTTGGCGATAGCACCATTCGATTCTACGGGCAAAATTACATAAGTACACCAATTTTTATCATTTTTGAACACCGCATACAAGCTCTAGAGCAAAATTACTGAAAATGGCCAAAAATCGAAAAAATCGTAAGGGGTACCCCTTACCTATTTTTTCAGATTATGCCAATTTTCAAACTTTTATTCATAAAAAATGAACCGGTTGGTGAAAACTTATGAAAATTGGTATACATATGTATTATTGTCCGTAGAATCGAATAATGAAGTCGCCAAGTTCATATCACGACCCATTTTTGAATTATTGCCCCAAAACTCAATATACCCGATTTCAGATAAAAACTTCAAAATTTTCAAAAATCTAATTTTTATGTATCTAGATACTTCTCAATGCGCTGATTCCAAATTTTGAAACCGCAGGTCGATATCTCTTTTCGTTCTCGAGATATTTAGATTTTAAAGTTTTTCTCAGAACTGCCCATTTTTGGGTAATAACCCAAAAATGGGTCGAGATATGAATTTGGCGATAGCACCATTCGATTCTACGGGCAAAATTACATAAGTACACCAATTTTTATCATTTTTGAACACCGCATACAAGCTCTAGAGCAAAATTACTGAAAATGGCCAAAAATCGAAAAAATCGTAAGGGGTACCCCTTACCTATTTTTTCAGATTATGCCAATTTTCAAACTTTTATTCATAAAAAATGAACCGGTTGGTGAAAACTTATGAAAATTGGTATACATATGTATTATTGTCCGTAGAATCGAATAATGAAGTCGCCAAGTTCATATCACGACCCATTTTTGAATTATTGCCCCAAAACTCAATATACCCGATTTCAGATAAAAACTTCAAAATTTTCAAAAATCTAATTTTTATGTATCTAGATACTTCTCAATGCGCTGATTCCAAATTTTGAAACCGCAGGTCGATATCTCTTTTCGTTCTCGAGATATTTAGATTTTAAAGTTTTTCTCAGAACTGCCCATTTTTGGGTAATAACCCAAAAATGGGTCGAGATATGAATTTGGCGATAGCACCATTCGATTCTACGGGCAAAATTACATAAGTACACCAATTTTTATCATTTTTGAACACCGCATACAAGCTCTAGAGCAAAATTACTGAAAATGGCCAAAAATCGAAAAAATCGTAAGGGGTACCCCTTACCTATTTTTTCAGATTATGCCAATTTTCAAACTTTTATTCATAAAAAATGAACCGGTTGGTGAAAACTTATGAAAATTGGTATACATATGTATTATTGTCCGTAGAATCGAATAATGAAGTCGCCAAGTTCATATCACGACCCATTTTTGAATTATTGCCCCAAAACTCAATATACCCGATTTCAGATAAAAACTTCAAAATTTTCAAAAATCTAATTTTTATGTATCTAGATACTTCTCAATGCGCTGATTCCAAATTTTGAAACCGCAGGTCGATATCTCTTTTCGTTCTCGAGATATTTAGATTTTAAAGTTTTTCTCAGAACTGCCCATTTTTGGGTAATAACCCAAAAATGGGTCGAGATATGAATTTGGCGATAGCACCATTCGATTCTACGGGCAAAATTACATAAGTACACCAATTTTTATCATTTTTGAACACCGCATACAAGCTCTAGAGCAAAATTACTGAAAATGGCCAAAAATCGAAAAAATCGTAAGGGGTACCCCTTACCTATTTTTTCAGATTATGCCAATTTTCAAACTTTTATTCATAAAAAATGAACCGGTTGGTGAAAACTTATGAAAATTGGTATACATATGTATTATTGTCCGTAGAATCGAATAATGAAGTCGCCAAGTTCATATCACGACCCATTTTTGAATTATTGCCCCAAAACTCAATATACCCGATTTCAGATAAAAACTTCAAAATTTTCAAAAATCTAATTTTTATGTATCTAGATACTTCTCAATGCGCTGATTCCACATTTTGAAACCGCAGGTCGATATGTCTTTTCGTTCTCGAGATATTTAGATTTTAAAGTTTTTCTCAGAACTGCCCATTTTTGGGTAATAACCCAAAAATGGGTCGAGATATGAATTTGGCGATAGCACCATTCGATTCTACGGGCAAAATTACATAAGTACACCAATTTTTATCATTTTTGAACACCGCATACAAGCTCTAGAGCAAAATTACTGAAAATGGCCAAAAATCGAAAAAATCGTAAGGGGTACCCCTTACCTATTTTTTCAGATTATGCCAATTTTCAAACTTTTATTCATAAAAAATGAACCGGTTGGTGAAAACTTATGAAAATTGGTATACATATGTATTATTGTCCGTAGAATCGAATAATGAAGTCGCCAAGTTCATATCACGACCCATTTTTGAATTATTGCCCCAAAACTCAATATACCCGATTTCAGATAAAAACTTCAAAATTTTCAAAAATCTAATTTTTATGTATCTAGATACTTCTCAATGCGCTGATTCCAAATTTTGAAACCGCAGGTCGATATCTCTTTTCGTTCTCGAGATATTTAGATTTTAAAGTTTTTCTCAGAACTGCCCATTTTTGGGTAATAACCCAAAAATGGGTCGAGATATGAATTTGGCGATAGCACCATTCGATTCTACGGGCAAAATTACATAAGTACACCAATTTTTATCATTTTTGAACACCGCATACAAGCTCTAGAGCAAAATTACTGAAAATGGCCAAAAATCGAAAAAATCGTAAGGGGTACCCCTTACCTATTTTTTCAGATTATGCCAATTTTCAAACTTTTATTCATAAAAAATGAACCGGTTGGTGAAAACTTATGAAAATTGGTATACATATGTATTATTGTCCGTAGAATCGAATAATGAAGTCGCCAAGTTCATATCACGACCCATTTTTGAATTATTGCCCCAAAACTCAATATACCCGATTTCAGATAAAAACTTCAAAATTTTCAAAAATCTAATTTTTATGTATCTAGATACTTCTCAATGCGCTGATTCCAAATTTTGAAACCGCAGGTCGATATCTCTTTTCGTTCTCGAGATATTTAGATTTTAAAGTTTTTCTCAGAACTGCCCATTTTTGGGTAATAACCCAAAAATGGGTCGAGATATGAATTTGGCGATAGCACCATTCGATTCTACGGGCAAAATTACATAAGTACACCAATTTTTATCATTTTTGAACACCGCATACAAGCTCTAGAGCAAAATTACTGAAAATGGCCAAAAATCGAAAAAATCGTAAGGGGTACCCCTTACATATTTTTTCAGATTATGCCAATTTTCAAACTTTTATTCATAAAAAATGAACCGGTTGGTGAAAACTTATGAAAATTGGTATACATATGTATTATTGTCCGTAGAATCGAATAATGAAGTCGCCAAGTTCATATCACGACCCATTTTTGAATTATTGCCCCAAAACTCAATATACCCGATTTCAGATAAAAACTTCAAAATTTTCAAAAATCTAATTTTTATGTATCTAGATACTTCTCAATGCGCTGATTCCAAATTTTGAAACCGCAGGTCGATATCTCTTTTCGTTCTCGAGATATTTAGATTTTAAAGTTCTTCTCAGAACTGCCCATTTTTGGGTAATAACCCAAAAATGGGTCGAGATATGAATTTGGCGATAGCACCATTCGATTCTACGGGCAAAATTACATAAGTACACCAATTTTTATCATTTTTGAACACCGCATACAAGCTCTAGAGCAAAATTACTGAAAATGGCCAAAAATCGAAAAAATCGTAAGGGGTACCCCTTACCTATTTTTTCAGATTATGCCAATTTTCAAACTTTTATTCATAAAAAATGAACCGGTTGGTGAAAACTTATGAAAATTGGTATACATATGTATTATTGTCCGTAGAATCGAATAATGAAGTCGCCAAGTTCATATCACGACCCATTTTTGAATTATTGCCCCAAAACTCAATATACCCGATTTCAGATAAAAACTTCAAAATTTTCAAAAATCTAATTTTTATGTATCTAGATACTTCTCAATGCGCTGATTCCAAATTTTGAAACCGCAGGTCGATATCTCTTTTCGTTCTCGAGATATTTAGATTTTAAAGTTTTTCTCAGAACTGCCCATTTTTGGGTAATAACCCAAAAATGGGTCGAGATATGAATTTGGCGATAGCACCATTCGATTCTACGGGCAAAATTACATAAGTACACCAATTTTTATCATTTTTGAACACCGCATACAAGCTCTAGAGCAAAATTACTGAAAATGGCCAAAAATCGAAAAAATCGTAAGGGGTACCCCTTACCTATTTTTTCAGATTATGCCAATTTTCAAACTTTTATTCATAAAAAATGAACCGGTTGGTGAAAACTTATGAAAATTGGTATACATATGTATTATTGTCCGTAGAATCGAATAATGAAGTCGCCAAGTTCATATCACGACCCATTTTTGAATTATTGCCCCAAAACTCAATATACCCGATTTCAGATAAAAACTTCAAAATTTTCAAAAATCTAATTTTTATGTATCTAGATACTTCTCAATGCGCTGATTCCAAATTTTGAAACCGCAGGTCGATATCTCTTTTCGTTCTCGAGATATTTAGATTTTAAAGTTTTTCTCAGAACTGCCCATTTTTGGGTAATAACCCAAAAATGGGTCGAGATATGAATTTGGCGATAGCACCATTCGATTCTACGGGCAAAATTACATAAGTACACCAATTTTTATCATTTTTGAACACCGCATACAAGCTCTAGAGCAAAATTACTGAAAATGGCCAAAAATCGAAAAAATCGTAAGGGGTACCCCTTACCTATTTTTTCAGATTATGCCAATTTTCAAACTTTTATTCATAAAAAAATGAACCGGTTGGTGAAAACTTATGAAAATTGGTATACATATGTATTATTGTCCGTAGAATCGAATAATGAAGTCGCCAAGTTCATATCACGACCCATTTTTGAATTATTGCCCCAAAACTCAATATACCCGATTTCAGATAAAAACTTCAAAATTTTCAAAAATCTAATTTTTATGTATCTAGATACTTCTCAATGCGCTGATTCCACATTTTGAAACCGCAGGTCGATATGTCTTTTCGTTCTCGAGATATTTAGATTTTAAAGTTTTTCTCAGAACTGCCCATTTTTGGGTAATAACCCAAAAATGGGTCGAGATATGAATTTGGCGATAGCACCATTCGATTCTACGGGCAAAATTACATAAGTACACCAATTTTTATCATTTTTGAACACCGCATACAAGCTCTAGAGCAAAATTACTGAAAATGGCCAAAAATCGAAAAAATCGTAAGGGGTACCCCTTACCTATTTTTTCAGATTATGCCAATTTTCAAACTTTTATTCATAAAAAATGAACCGGTTGGTGAAAACTTATGAAAATTGGTATACATATGTATTATTGTCCGTAGAATCGAATAATGAAGTCGCCAAGTTCATATCACGACCCATTTTTGAATTATTGCCCCAAAACTCAATATACCCGATTTCAGATAAAAACTTCAAAATTTTCAAAAATCTAATTTTTATGTATCTAGATACTTCTCAATGCGCTGATTCCAAATTTTGAAACCGCAGGTCGATATCTCTTTTCGTTCTCGAGATATTTAGATTTTAAAGTTTTTCTCAGAACTGCCCATTTTTGGGTAATAACCCAAAAATGGGTCGAGATATGAATTTGGCGATAGCACCATTCGATTCTACGGGCAAAATTACATAAGTACACCAATTTTTATCATTTTTGAACACCGCATACAAGCTCTAGAGCAAAATTACTGAAAATGGCCAAAAATCGAAAAAATCGTAAGGGGTACCCCTTACCTATTTTTTCAGATTATGCCAATTTTCAAACTTTTATTCATAAAAAATGAACCGGTTGGTGAAAACTTATGAAAATTGGTATACATATGTATTATTGTCCGTAGAATCGAATAATGAAGTCGCCAAGTTCATATCACGACCCATTTTTGAATTATTGCCCCAAAACTCAATATACCCGATTTCAGATAAAAACTTCAAAATTTTCAAAAATCTAATTTTTATGTATCTAGATACTTCTCAATGCGCTGATTCCAAATTTTGAAACCGCAGGTCGATATCTCTTTTCGTTCTCGAGATATTTAGATTTTAAAGTTTTTCTCAGAACTGCCCATTTTTGGGTAATAACCCAAAAATGGGTCGAGATATGAATTTGGCGATAGCACCATTCGATTCTACGGGCAAAATTACATAAGTACACCAATTTTTATCATTTTTGAACACCGCATACAAGCTCTAGAGCAAAATTACTGAAAATGGCCAAAAATCGAAAAAATCGTAAGGGGTACCCCTTACCTATTTTTTCAGATTATGCCAATTTTCAAACTTTTATTCATAAAAAATGAACCGGTTGGTGAAAACTTATGAAAATTGGTATACATATGTATTATTGTCCGTAGAATCGAATAATGAAGTCGCCAAGTTCATATCACGACCCATTTTTGAATTATTGCCCCAAAACTCAATATACCCGATTTCAGATAAAAACTTCAAAATTTTCAAAAATCTAATTTTTATGTATCTAGATACTTCTCAATGCGCTGATTCCAAATTTTGAAACCGCAGGTCGATATCTCTTTTCGTTCTCGAGATATTTAGATTTTAAAGTTTTTCTCAGAACTGCCCATTTTTGGGTAATAACCCAAAAATGGGTCGAGATATGAATTTGGCGATAGCACCATTCGATTCTACGGGCAAAATTACATAAGTACACCAATTTTTATCATTTTTGAACACCGCATACAAGCTCTAGAGCAAAATTACTGAAAATGGCCAAAAATCGAAAAAATCGTAAGGGGTACCCCTTACCTATTTTTTCAGATTATGCCAATTTTCAAACTTTTATTCATAAAAAATGAACCGGTTGGTGAAAACTTATGAAAATTGGTATACATATGTATTATTGTCCGTAGAATCGAATAATGAAGTCGCCAAGTTCATATCACGACCCATTTTTGAATTATTGCCCCAAAACTCAATATACCCGATTTCAGATAAAAACTTCAAAATTTTCAAAAATCTAATTTTTATGTATCTAGATACTTCTCAATGCGCTGATTCCAAATTTTGAAACCGCAGGTCGATATCTCTTTTCGTTCTCGAGATATTTAGATTTTAAAGTTTTTCTCAGAACTGCCCATTTTTGGGTAATAACCCAAAAATGGGTCGAGATATGAATTTGGCGATAGCACCATTCGATTCTACGGGCAAAATTACATAAGTACACCAATTTTTATCATTTTTGAACACCGCATACAAGCTCTAGAGCAAAATTACTGAAAATGGCCAAAAATCGAAAAAATCGTAAGGGGTACCCCTTACCTATTTTTTCAGATTATGCCAATTTTCAAACTTTTATTCATAAAAAATGAACCGGTTGGTGAAAACTTATGAAAATTGGTATACATATGTATTATTGTCCGTAGAATCGAATAATGAAGTCGCCAAGTTCATATCACGACCCATTTTTGAATTATTGCCCCAAAACTCAATATACCCGATTTCAGATAAAAACTTCAAAATTTTCAAAAATCTAATTTTTATGTATCTAGATACTTCTCAATGCGCTGATTCCAAATTTTGAAACCGCAGGTCGATATCTCTTTTCGTTCTCGAGATATTTAGATTTTAAAGTTTTTCTCAGAACTGCCCATTTTTGGGTAATAACCCAAAAATGGGTCGAGATATGAATTTGGCGATAGCACCATTCGATTCTACGGGCAAAATTACATAAGTACACCAATTTTTATCATTTTTGAACACCGCATACAAGCTCTAGAGCAAAATTACTGAAAATGGCCAAAAATCGAAAAAATCGTAAGGGGTACCCCTTACCTATTTTTTCAGATTATGCCAATTTTCAAACTTTTATTCATAAAAAATGAACCGGTTGGTGGAAACTTATGAAAATTGGTATACATATGTATTATTGTCCGTAGAATCGAATAATGAAGTCGCCAAGTTCATATCACGACCCATTTTTGAATTATTGCCCCAAAACTCAATATACCCGATTTCAGATAAAAACTTCAAAATTTTCAAAAATCTAATTTTTATGTATCTAGATACTTCTCAATGCGCTGATTCCAAATTTTGAAACCGCAGGTCGATATGTCTTTTCGTTCTCGAGATATTTAGATTTTAAAGTTTTTCTCAGAACTGCCCATTTTTGGGTAATAACCCAAAAATGGGTCGAGATATGAATTTGGCGATAGCACCATTCGATTCTACGGGCAAAATTACATAAGTACACCAATTTTTATCATTTTTGAACACCGCATACAAGCTCTAGAGCAAAATTACTGAAAATGGCCAAAAATCGAAAAAATCGTAAGGGGTACCCCTTACCTATTTTTTCAGATTATGCCAATTTTCAAACTTTTATTCATAAAAAATGAACCGGTTGGTGAAAACTTATGAAAATTGGTATACATATGTATTATTATCCGTAGAATCGAATAATGAAGTCGCCAAGTTCATATCACGACCCATTTTTGAATTATTGCCCCAAAACTCAATATACCCGATTTCAGATAAAAACTTCAAAATTTTCAAAAATCTAATTTTTATGTATCTAGATACTTCTCAATGCGCTGATTCCAAATTTTGAAACCGCAGGTCGATATCTCTTTTCGTTCTCGAGATATTTAGATTTTAAAGTTTTTCTCAGAACTGCCCATTTTTGGGTAATAACCCAAAAATGGGTCTAGATATGAATTTGGCGATAGCACCATTCGATTCTACGGGCAAAATTACATAAGTACACCAATTTTTATCATTTTTGAACACCGCATACAAGCTCTAGAGCAAAATTACTGAAAATGGCCAAAAATCGAAAAAATCGTAAGGGGTACCCCTTACCTATTTTTTCAGATTATGCCAATTTTCAAACTTTTATTCATAAAAAATGAACCGGTTGGTGGAAACTTATGAAAATTGGTATACATATGTATTATTGTCCGTAGAATCGAATAATGAAGTCGCCAAGTTCATATCACGACCCATTTTTGAATTATTGCCCCAAAACTCAATATACCCGATTTCAGATAAAAACTTCAAAATTTTCAAAAATCTAATTTTTATGTATCTAGATACTTCTCAATGCGCTGATTCCAAATTTTGAAACCGCAGGTCGATATCTCTTTTCGTTCTCGAGATATTTAGATTTTAAAGTTTTTCTCAGAACTGCCCATTTTTGGGTAATAACCCAAAAATGGGTCGAGATATGAATTTGGCGATAGCACCATTCGATTCTACGGGCAAAATTACATAAGTACACCAATTTTTATCATTTTTGAACACCGCATACAAGCTCTAGAGCAAAATTACTGAAAATGGCCAAAAATCGAAAAAATCGTAAGGGGTACCCCTTACCTATTTTTTCAGATTATGCCAATTTTCAAACTTTTATTCATAAAAAATGAACCGGTTGGTGAAAACTTATGAAAATTGGTATACATATGTATTATTGTCCGTAGAATCGAATAATGAAGTCGCCAAGTTCATATCACGACCCATTTTTGAATTATTGCCCCAAAACTCAATATACCCGATTTCAGATAAAAACTTCAAAATTTTCAAAAATCTAATTTTTATGTATCTAGATACTTCTCAATGCGCTGATTCCAAATTTTGAAACCGCAGGTCGATATCTCTTTTCGTTCTCGAGATATTTAGATTTTAAAGTTTTTCTCAGAACTGCCCATTTTTGGGTAATAACCCAAAAATGGGTCTAGATATGAATTTGGCGATAGCACCATTCGATTCTACGGGCAAAATTACATAAGTACACCAATTTTTATCATTTTTGAACACCGCATACAAGCTCTAGAGCAAAATTACTGAAAATGGCCAAAAATCGAAAAAATCGTAAGGGGTACCCCTTACCTATTTTTTCAGATTATGCCAATTTTCAAACTTTTATTCATAAAAAATGAACCGGTTGGTGAAAACTTATGAAAATTGGTATACATATGTATTATTGTCCGTAGAATCGAATAATGAAGTCGCCAAGTTCATATCACGACCCATTTTTGAATTATTGCCCCAAAACTCAATATACCCGATTTCAGATAAAAACTTCAAAATTTTCAAAAATCTAATTTTTATGTACCTGTAATTTTTATGGCAGAAGGCACCATATGTAAAATCCACCCACACAACCTTGAAATTCTTTAGTTTTTCCAGTGCAGACGCCTTCTTTAGGGGGCCTGTTTTTTAAATGCCCCCAAACACTCATATAAATAATACATGGCAAAAACTTTGCACCGACAGGTATGGTTTGGAATGTATAAGATTGATCGATCGAAAAATCAATAATATTGATCATGCGCAGTAAATCGAATTAAAATGATTTAAAGATCCTGTTTTCAAAAATGTGAGAATTTTAAAAAAAGTTTTAAACTAACCCCACCTATAATTTAATTTTGAGAAACTTTTTTCAAATAAATTTTGTTCTCAAGTAAACCGTTTAGCCGGAAATGATTTTTATTCCAATTATGCAATTACATTTAAAAATTCGCCAGGGCTGTACTTATAAAAATTTCACAATCAAATTTTGGGTTTATATACAACTCGATCCGTAGATTCCAAAAATCGATAGGTCGACTTTGTAGGTCTATTAATTTTTGGGGTGACTGCCCTTTACCCAAAAATGGGTAGTGTTAGAAAATTGGCTTATCGATTTTTGGAATCTACGGCTCGAGTTATATATGTACCCCAAATTTGGTTAATTAATAATAATAAACAAAAAAGTTTTTTTCCAAAAATTTTCTTTTAAATTAAAATTACTCAAAGATCCAGTTTTCAAAAATGTGAGAATTTTAAAAAAAGTTTCAAACTAACCCCACCTAGAATTTAATTTTGAGAAACTTTTTTCAAATAAATTTTATCCTCAAGTAAACCGTTTAGTCAGAAATAATTTTTATTCCAATTACGCAATTACATTTAAAAATTCGCCAGGGCTGTACTTATAAAAATTTCACAACCAAATTTTGGGTTTATATGCAATTCGATCCGTAGATTCAAAAATCGATGAGTCGACTTCGTAGGTTTACCAATTTTTGGGGTAAATGCCCTTTATCCAAAAATGGGTGTTGTTAGAAAATTGTCTTATCGATTTTTGGAATCTACGGCTTGAGTTATATATGTACTTAAAATTTGGTTATTTAATAATAATAAACAAAAAAGTTTTTTTTCAAAAATTTTCTTTTAATTTAAAATTACTCAAAGATCCTATTTTCAAAAATGTGAGAATTTTAAAAAAAGTTTTAAACTAACCCCACCTATAATTTAATTTTGAGAAACTTTTTTCAAATAAATTTTGTTCTCAAGTAAACCGTTTAGCCGGAAATGATTTTTATTCCAATTATGCAATTACATTTAAAAATTCGCCAGGGCTGTACTTATAAAAATTTCACAATCAAATTTTGGGTTTATATACAACTCGATCCGTAGATTCCAAAAATCGATAGGTCGACTTTGTAGGTCTATTAATTTTTGGGGTGACTGCCCTTTACCCAAAAATGGGTAGTGTTAGAAAATTGGCTTATCGATTTTTGGAATCTATGGCTTGAGTTATATATGTACCCCAAATTTGGTTAATTTATGATAATAAACAAAAAAGTTTTTTTCCAAAAATTTTCTTTTAAATTAAAATTACTCAAAGATCCAGTTTTCAAAAATGTGAGAATTTTAAAAAAAGTTTCAAACTAACCCCACCTAGAATTTAATTTTGAGAAACTTTTTTCAAATAAATTTTATCCTCAAGTAAACCGTTTAGTCAGAAATAATTTTTATTCCAATTACGCAATTACATTTAAAAATTCGCCAGGGCTGTACTTATAAAAATTTCACAACCAAATTTTGGGTTTATATGCAATTCGATCCGTAGATTCCAAAAATCGATGAGTCGACTTCGTAGGTTTACCAATTTTTGGGGTAAATGCCCTTTATCCAAAAATGGGTGTTGTTAGAAAATTGTCTTATCGATTTTTGGAATCTACGGCTTGAGTTATATATGTACTTAAAATTTGGTTATTTAATAATAATAAACAAAAAAGTTTTTTTTCAAAAATTTTCTTTTAATTTAAAATTACTCAAAGATCCTATTTTCAAAAATGTGAGAATTTTAAAAAAAGTTTTAAACTAACCCCACCTATAATTTAATTTTGAGAAACTTTTTTCAAATAAAGTTTGTTCTCAAGTAAACCGTTTAGCCGGAAATGATTTTTATTCCAATTATGCAATTACATTTAAAAATTCGCCAGGGCTGTACTTATAAAAATTTCACAATCAAATTTTGGGTTTATATACAACTCGATCCGTAGATTCCAAAAATCGATAGGTCGACTTTGTAGGTCTATTAATTTTTGGGGTGACTGCCCTTTACCCAAAAATGGGTAGTGTTAGAAAATTGGCTTATCGATTTTTGGAATCTATGGCTCGAGTTATATATGTACCCCAAATTTGGTTAATTTATGATAATAAACAAAAAAGTTTTTTTCCAAAAATTTTCTTTTAAATTAAAATTACTCAAAGATCCAGTTTTCAAAAATGTGAGAATTTTAAAAAAAGTTTCAAACTAACCCCACCTAGAATTTAATTTTGAGAAACTTTTTTCAAATAAATTTTATCCTCAAGTAAACCGTTTAGTCAGAAATAATTTTTATTCCAATTACGCAATTACATTTAAAAATTCGCCAGGGCTGTACTTATAAAAATTTCACAACCAAATTTTGGGTTTATATGCAATTCGATCCGTAGATTCCAAAAATCGATGAGTCGACTTCGTAGGTTTACCAATTTTTGGGGTGAATGCCCTTTATCCAAAAATGGGTGTTGTTAGAAAATTGTCTTATCGATTTTTGGAATCTACGGCTTGAGTTATATATGTACTTAAAATTTGGTTATTTAATAATAATAAACAAAAAAGTTTTTTTTCAAAAATTTTCTTTTAATTTAAAATTACTCAAAGATCCTATTTTCAAAAATGTGAGAATTTTAAAAAAAGTTTTAAACTAACCCCACCTATAATTTAATTTTGAGAAACTTTTTTCAAATAAATTTTGTCCTCAAGTGAACCGTTTAGCCGGAAATGATTTTTATTCCAATTATGCAATTACATTTAAAAATTCGCCAGGGCTGTACTTATAAAAATTTCACAATCAAATTTTGGGTTTATATGCAACTCGATCCGTAGATTCCAAAAATCGATAGGTCGACTTTGTAGGTCTATTAATTTTTGGGGTGACTGCCCTTTACCCAAAAATGGGTAGTGTTAGAAAATTGGCTTATCGATTTTTGGAATCTACGGCTCGAGTTATATATGTACCCCAAATTTGGTTAATTAATAATAATAAACAAAAAAGTTTTTTTCCAAAAATTTTCTTTTAAATTAAAATTACTCAAAGATCCAGTTTTCAAAAATGTGAGAATTTTAAAAAAAGTTTCAAACTAACCCCACCTAGAATTTAATTTTGAGAAACTTTTTTCAAATAAATTTTATCCTCAAGTAAACCATTTAGCCGGAAATGATTTTTTTCCAATTATGCAATTCTCCATCCAAAACTGGGTATAGATAAACAATTTTCGACTTCACCATCAGATTCTACGTATATCCTTACATAAATATACCGAATTTCATTTTTTTTTAAAGGAATTCCAAATAAACACACTTTGAATTTTACCGCAAATCTTTGAATTTTCAGTGCGCAAGCTACGCGTCAGACGCCGGCAAGATTCCTGAAATTTAGGGCAAATACAAGTTCAAATATTTGGTATATCCTTCAGTGAAAATTATCAGAAATTGGTATACATATGTATTTTGACACGAGAAATCGATTTTTAATAAAATTAAACCCCTGTCTTAAACCCTTAAATGGGTACATGTATGCTGCCCAAAACTAGGTAGAGATACAAATCTGTCGACTTTACCACTAAATTCTACGTATTTTTTACTACAAGTATACCAATTTTCAGAATTATTGTACGAATAGTTTAAGCCATAATAAGAAAACTATTTAAAATGGTTTAAATACAAATAAAATGTAACACTTGTTTTCCTAGTTTAAATTTTTTATGGCAGGTGGCATCATATGTAAAATCCACCCACACAACCTTGAAATTCTTTAGTTTTTCCAGTGCAGACGCCTTCTTTAGGGGGCCTGTTTTTTAACATGCCCCCAAATACTCATATAAATAACACATGGCAAAAACTTTGCACCGACAGGTATGGTTTGGAATATGTAAGATTGATCGATCGAAAAATCAATAATTCTGATCATGCGCAGTAAGTCAAATTGTTTTTTTTATGAATAAATTTATGAAATTTAATTTGTTTAATTATTTTTTTGAATATATTCGTCAATTTTATGCACCAGAAATTAATAACAACTAATATTTTATTAATTGTTAATAACAATTATTGTTATAACCTCAAATGGCAGATGACAACAATAATGGATAAACAAATGTACATAATTGGAACTGAAAACAAAAGTAATTTATTCAGTTTTTATTTTGTTACAAGGTGATATTTGGTTAGTAAACATTTGTTTAAACAATGGATATGTAAATAAATTGTATTTCAGGGCATGAAACCAATTTTTCAGTAAAATAAACCAGATTTTGAGCGAGTATTGAACTTGAAAAACCGGTTTGGGAAGAAACTGTTCATAAAAACCAGTACCAAACCGGTTTGTATGGAAACTAGTTAGAAAAACCGGTTTGCAAAACAGGTTTAGAGACAACAAGGTTTATTAGCTCTTACATAGAGCTTCAGGCAATAATTTTTACAAATTTAATATAAACACTATTGGTTCATTTTATAGATTTTTGCAAAGATGCTACAGCTTTCAATGCCTCTTAAACCAAATGGACATAACAATATTTCATGTATTATATTACGGTATGTATATTTGTATATAATAATCAATACACAGCATTATTATTATCATTGTATAAGTTTTTTTACAGAATGCCAAATGAGATTATTACAAGAACCTATTAAATGCAAACATTACAAATGTTTGGAGTTGTCTAGCGAAGAATATTGTTGTTTAAGGGATGAAATACCGCAGGACTAAACTCCGGGGGTTGTTTTTATGTAGACGAAGAATGTGGGACGAATCAAAGAAGACAAAACACAAACAGATGACATCAAACAACAAAATAATGATAAATAACCTTTAATAAGACTAGATGGATAATGTTAGTGTTACTTTAATATTTTAGTACAAGTATTTAGTATCATTTTACTCAGTGCTTCACGCTGAATCTGCTGATGTATAATTTATTAACTTTTAATGAAAATTTTGTATTGAAAATTGTAACTGAAAAAAGTCCAAGTATGTCAGATGAAAAGTATAAGATATTAGCGATATATTATAGTTATAATTTATGAATTTTATATTTTTATACTCAGAATTTTGTGCTAAATCTTCTGATGTATAACACATTAACTTTTTATGAAAATTTAGTGAAGTAAAATAAAAACAAAAAAATGTAGATGCCATGTCAGTGTTATACATAATAATTTTTATTTATTTTGTATTATATGTTTATTTCTGTAAACTGTATTATTAGCATAATGTTTATAATAATAACAATTATTGTATATAATATTAATAAACAATGAAATACTTTTATTCTGTACACTCTATAATGTATATAACAAAATATGGTATTTATTATAATAAAAAATGAGTAATATGAACAATATTATATTTATTTAACCTCCAAATTACATATAATAACAATATTTAATTGAAAAATTATTGTATATAGTCAAATTTTCAAGAAATTCCAATGTACATTTTATGGTATTTAAGCGCCAGCGCCAGTCATATTTTGCATTCCATAAATAATTTGTTGCTATCACACAAGACGTATTCAGGAAATTTTCTGCTAGTCAATATTTCCGTATATATTCTTAAATAAACAAGTTTGATCATTTATTTTGTATTTTTTATAAACTATTGTCTTATCCTTGTTGAAATACATATAAATTTTGGCCCAAAAAACTGTTAAATATTTTCTATAACCAATAATTTTTAATTACGGTCCTGGATTTTGTGAAGGTCAGATTTGCTGAAATACACGTGGAGACATCTTGCAGCAGATATAACAAACGTCAAATAAAATTGACAAAGAAAAGCATATTTTAATTATAATAAACATAAAATCGTGTATTAAACTATATTTTAATTATTAATTTATTTAAAATGAGAAGTTTAACGTACTTTCTTACAGGACAACAAAAAATATAGTTCATAAGTTTCATCATAGAGTACAGCAGCAGTATTGTTTTGATATTAAAGAATTTGAAAAAATCCATTTTTTGGCTAAACTAATAACATTTCGCCCAAGTTTGTCATAAGAAAATATTTGTAATTAAAAGTAAAAGGCAGTTTGGTTGAAACTTTTTTTAATATTCGTTTTAATTCCAGAGATAATGAATAAAAATAAAAATCAATTTATTTCTCGCAAACAAAATTGTTTACAAAATAATTTTTGTAACAAATTCTATTTATTATTTAATTCTAAATATATTTTAACTTATAATTTATTTTATTTACGTATAGCTCTTGAGAAAATGTTCTATTTATTTAAACATTTATATCTCTAAAAATACAAACTATATAATTAAGATTGTTATATAAATAATTAAAATAGAATATTTTGAGCAAATTTTATTTGAAACTTTTTTCTATTTAACGCCCCAGTTTTGAGATAATAATTTCTGAATATAAATAAGATAAAATTCAGTCAGTGTTTATAATTCTTGTCAATAGGTGGCTATACCAATATTTTATTAGAATTATTGATTCATAAATTATTAAATAACGGCTTTATTTCTCATTTTTTTAAAAAGTTTATTTGAAGATATTTACTCACAATTAAAAGTTACATAATACTGTATTTGTATATTGTTATATATATTTTTTTTTAACTTTAACTACACATTGCATGTGCATGAAAGCTTGAATAACTTTTGTATTCTGAGGAATATTTGAATGAAAATTGGTACACATATGTATTTTTAAGCGAGGAATCGATTTTTGATAAAATTAAATCCACATCTGTTACCCAAAAATGAGTATAAATTCACCACCCGTAAATGGGTGGAGATGTATTTTTTTCTATAATATCATTAGATTCTACGTACTATCTTATATAAATAACCCAGTCTTCAATTGCTTAATTGGTCTAAGTACCATGAATAAATTATTAAAACCGTTCTTGAGTAACGATTCAGATACCATTGTTAATAAATGTTACAATTAAAACTGGACCATTCAAAATATTTTGATGAAAATTACAGTGCTTATATATTTTGAATCATGGAATTCATTTTTGTTAAAATTAAACCCCTATCTTTAACCCTTAAATGGTTGGGTATATAGTACCCAAAACTGGGTCGAGATACAAACCTGTCGACTTCACCATTCGAATCTACATATTTTTTTATACATGTAAACCAATTTTCAGAATTATTGTACTGCAGTAATATAAGGTTCTGAATCACACACCTTTAGGGTCAATGACTTCTGAAAATTTTGTTTTGATATTACTGAATTACCTGTTGCAATATTTTAACAAAAATTAGTAAACATATGTATTATGACCCAAAAAATCGATTTTTCGTAAAATTAAAGTCGCACCGTCAACCCTTAAATGGGTAGATAATCACCACCCAAAACTGGGTAAAGGTAAACAATTTTCGACTTCATTTTCAGATTCTACGTATATTGTTACATAAGTGTACCAATTTTCAAATTTTTTTGTTAAAGGAATTCCAAATAAACACACTTTGAATTTTACCGCAAATCTTTGAATTTTTAGTGCGCAAGCTACGCGTTGGACGCCGACAAGATTCCTGAAATTTAGGGCAAATACAAGTTCAAATATTTAGTATATCCTTTGCAGAAAATTAACAAAAATTAGTACACATATGTATTTTGACACGAAGAATCGATTTTTTCTAAAATTAAACCCCTATCTTTAACCCTTATATGGGTATATATACGCTACCCAAAACTAGGTAGAGATACAAACCTGTCGACTTTACCATTCGAATCTACATATTTTTTTATACATGTATACCAATTTTCAGAATTATTGTACTACAGCAATATAAGGTCCTGAATCACACACCTTTAAAATCAATGACATGTGAAAATTTTGTTTTGATATTACTGAATTACCTGTTGCAATATTTTAACAAAAATTAGTAAACATATGTATTATGACCCAAAGAATCGATTTTTCATAAAATTAAAGTCGTACACTCAACCCTTAAATGAATAGATATTTACTACCCAAAACTGGGTACAGATAAACAATTTTCGACTTCACCATCAGATTCTACGTATATTGTTACATAAGTGTACCAATTTTCAATTTTTTTTGTTGAAGGAGTTTCAAATAAACACACTTTGAATTTTACCGCAAATCTTTGAATTTTTAGTGCGCAAGCTACGCGTTGGACGCCGACAAAAATCCTGAAATTTAGGGCAAATACAAGTTCAAATATTTAGTATATCCTTTGCAGAAAATTAATAAAAATTAGTACACATATGTATTTTGACACGAAGAATCGATTTTTGATAAAATTAAACCCCTATCTTCAACCCTTATATGGGTAGATATACGCTACCCAAAACTAGGTAGAGATACAAACCTGTCGACTTCACCATTCGAATCTACATATTTTTTTATACATGTATACCAATTTTCAGAATTATTGTACTACAGTAATATAAGGTCCTGAATCACACACCTTTAAGGTCAATTACATGTGAAAATTTTGTTTTGATATTACTGAGTTACCTGTTGCAATATTTTAACAAAAATTAGTAAACATATGTATTATGACCCATAGAATCGATTTTTCGTAAAATTAAAGTCGTACCCTTAACTCTTAAATGGGTAGATATTCACCACCCAAAACTGGGTATAGATAAACAATTTTCGACTTCACCATCAGATTCTACGTATATTCTTACATAAGTGTACTAATTTTCAATTTTTTTTGTTGCGGGAATTCCAAATAAACACTCTTTGAATTTTACCGCAAATCTTTGAATTTTTAGTGCGCAAGCTACGCGTCGGACGCCGACAAAATTCCTGAAATTTAGGGCAAATACAAGTTCAAATATTTAGTATATCCTTTGCATAAAATTAACAAAAATTGGTATACTTATGTATTTTGACCCGAGGAATCGATTATTTATAAAATTGAAACCATATCTGAAACCCTTAAGTGGGTACATATATGCTACCCAAAACTGGGTGGAGATACAAACCTGTCAATTTCACCGCTAAATTCTACGTATATTTTAATACAAATATACCAATTTTCAGAATTATTGTACGAATGGTTCAAGCCATAATAAGAAAACTATTTAAAATGGTTTAAATACAAATAAAATATGACACTTGTTTTCCTAGATTAAATTTTTTATGACAGGTGGCACCATATGTAAAATCCACCCACACAACCTTGAAATTCTTTTGTTTTTTCAGTGCAGACGCCTTCTTTAGGGGGCCTGTTTTATAACATGCCCCCAAATACTCATATAAATAATACATGGCAAAAACTTTGCACCGACAGGTATGGTTTGGAATGTGTAAGATCGCTCAATCGAAAAATCAATAATGGGCAGTAAATCAAATTAAAATGAGTCCAAGATCCTGTTTTCAAAAATGTGAGAATTTTAAAAAAAGTTTCAAGTTAACCCCACCTATAATTTAATTTTGAGAAACTTTTTTCAAATAAATTTTGTCCTCAAGTAAACCGTTTAGCCGGAAATGATTTTTATTCCAATTGTGCAATTATATTTAAAAATTCGCCAGGGCTGTACTTATAAAAATTTCACACCCAAATTTTGGGCTTATATGCAACTTGATCCGTAGATTCCAAAAATCGATAGATCGACATCGTAGGTCTACCAATTTTTGGGGTGACTGCCATTTACCCAAAAATGGGTGGTGTTAGAAAATTGGCTTATCGATTTTTGGAATCTACGGCTCGAGTTATATATGTACCCAAAATTTGGTTTATTAATAATAGTAAACAAAAAAGTTTTTTTCCAAAAATTTTCTTTTAAGTTAAAATTACTCAAAGATCCTATTTTCAAAAATGTAAGAATTTTAAAAAAAGTTTCAAACCAACCCCATCTAGAATTTAATTTTAAGAAACTTTTTTCAAATAAATTTTGTCCTCAAGTAATTCGTTTAGCCGGAAATGATTTTTATTCCAATTGTGCAATTATGTTTAAAAATTCTCCAGGGCTGTACTTTTAAAAATTTCACAACCAAATTTTGGGTTTATATGCAACTCGATCCGTAGATTCCAAAAATAGATGTATCGACTTCGTAAGTTTACCAATTTTTGAGGTGATTGCCCTTTACCCAAAAATGGGTGGTTTTAGAAAATTAGCTTATCGATTTTTGAAATCTACGGCTCGAGTTATATATGTAACCAAAATTTGGTTAATTAATAATAATAAACAAAAAAGTTTTTTTTCAAAAATTTTCTTTTAATTTAAAATTACTCAAAGATCCTATTTTCAAAAATGTAAGAATTTTAAAAAAAGTTTTAAACTAACCCCATCTAGAATTTAATTTTAAGAAACTTTTTTCAAATAAATTTTGTCAAGTAATTCGTTTAGCCGGAAATGATTTTTATTCCAATTGTGCAATTATGTTTAAAAATTCTCCAGGGCTGTACTTTTAAAAATTTCACAACCAAATTTTGGGTTTATATGCAACTCGATCCGTAGATTCCAAAAATAGATGTATCGACTTCGTAAGTTTACCAATTTTTGAGGTGATTGCCCTTTACCCAAAAATGGGTGGTTTTAGAAAATTAGCTTATCGATTTTTGAAATCTACGGCTCGAGTTATATATGTAACCAAAATTTGGTTAATTAATAATAATAAACAAAAAAGTTTTTTTTCAAAAATTTTCTTTTAATTTAAAATTACTCAAAGATCCTATTTTCAAAAATGTAAGAATTTTAAAAAAAGTTTTAAACTAACCCCATCTAGAATTTACTTTTAAGAAACTTTTTTCAAATAAATTTTGTTCTCAAGTAAACCGTTTAGCCGGAAATGATTTTTATTCCAATTATGCAATTACATTTAAAAATTCGCCAGGGCTGTAGTTCAAATATTTAGTATATCCTTTGCAGAAAATTAACAAAAATTAGTACACATATGTATTTTGACCCGAGGAATCGATTTTTGATAAAATTAAACCCCTGTCTTTAACCCTTAAATGGGTAGATACACGCTACCCAAAACTGGGTGGAGAAAGAAACCTGTCGACTTGATCATTAAATTCTATGTATTTTTTAATACAAGTGTGCAAAATTTTCAGAATTATTGTACGAGTGATTTAAGCCTAGTAAAAAACGATTTAAAACCGTATTTTTTTTGGGGTCAACGACCTTTAATAATTTTTCAATTAAATGGCCATTTGTTTAAATATTTTAATGAAATTTGGTATACATATGTATTTTGAATGGTCCATTTTTTAATGTAACATTTATCAACAATGGTATTTATATTGCTATTCAAAAATAGTTTTACTAATTTTTTTGTGGTACTTAAAAACTTCAAATACGGGTACTTCCGGTTCTCCAATTATAACCAAAATCTTATCAGCTGTTCATATAGATGTAAAGAAGAGGAATACGAAAGAATTATGATTTTTAGAATTGTAATGTTGGTGTTATCGTCAGAGAAATTTTTGACACGCACACACAGACGCACAGACAGACACACATGCAGACATCATCGTAAAACTAGTAAAATCGTATTCTAGGGATCCTAAAACGTGTTTATTCTTCTTGGTTCTTCTTCATCACGAATAGTCTCAAAGTTAAACCATGTATTTGCATTTTTATCAGAGTTCTTGATAGAAAAATAACTCATCATTTAAAATGAAACATTTTCCAGCAACGTAATAAAGGTTAATGTACAACAAATTATATTTTTTTGTAGAATGTGTTATAATATAAATTGATAAGAAAATTAGTTTATTATTCAAGAAATATATGATATTCTTCCAAAAAACAATGATTAAACATAAGATTCTGGAATCATTTTATCATATTTTATACATATCTTAAACTATATTTTGCGTACATATTTTTATTTATATATCAATAAAAGTTAATGTACAACAATTTACAAGTATTCGTGACTATTTAACAACAATATATAGTTCCAAATAGTTTATATTTTTAAAGATATATACTTTGAAACAGTCACATCTTGGAATCAGCTGTTTTTGCAATAATATTTAGAATGAAATTATTACATTTATGGAACAATTAGAGCAATATTGTAATTGGAAATATGTGAAACAATGTTTGAATATTAATTTTTTACTAATAAATTATAGAAATATTTAATGAAATAGTTCAATATGTGCCCCTATTTCCGGAGCCAAATTTACATTAAAAACATTGTAAATTTTGACAATTTATAAATAAATAATGAAAAATTGTTTATAGAATATTATAATATGAATAATAAGCACCATTTTTTCATAAAAATATATTGCAATGCTATTAAAACAAATACATAAATGACTGGTACAGGTATTATGTAACTCTGACAAAATACAACAATTTATTATTAATTACAGTAAAAGCAAGCATGGAATATTAAAATAGGAATAATAAGGATCATTTTTATTCAAAAACATATTACAATAATGTTTAAACAAAGCCAATAACTATAATCAACATTTTAACAATATTCTTGGTTAACAGCTGACAGTTCCAACTTCAAGTCGTTGAATTTTCGCCGATTTCTCGGAAATACTAAAATCTACAAATGTTTCAAGTACTTTTTCATGAATAGCATATAAAATGGCATGTTTTTATAAAGATTATTTATCATTTAATGATAATTGATAATTCCAAATCATCCATCATCAATCTGACGTTGGGTATCTTCTATCTCTCTCCAACACACGTCCTCTTATGCAAGTTCGCGAGCGACTCCATGATTCAGTCTAGATTCAGCTCGCGGTGTGTCCACGTCGCGCTGCTCCGCGAAGGCGCCATCTAGTTTCACGTTGTGACACTTTTGCACAAGATTCCAAGTTATTTCGTGTTCATTGAACGTAACTGGGTGTTTATCAACACTAATAATTATTTAAATAGTGTTTACGATATTTTAATAACATTTTACAATGAAATTGAGAAAGTGTACGTGTGTTTGAAGGAATATTGTGTTGAATAACATTTGGTGAAATAAGTGATCAAATTTAAGAACATTTATTGATGTTTACGAACAATGCCGAGCCGATAATAGTTGCTGAGAAATTTGCTGCAATTTTAACACGCTGTTTGCTGTCAGTTTTATTTGCTGTTCGTTTTACACTGGTCCTGGATTAACCTCAAAAGGTAAGTGAAATTATTATTTATTTCATATTTATTTTTCGTTTCTTTATGCATAAATACGAGCCCCTTCGCATATTAGTTGGCCCACCCGGTTTAATTTAATTTAATTAGTTAATATATGATTTAAGTAATAACTACTATAAACTATCGCCAATTTTTATTAATATTACCTATTTTGTCGTTCTAATGACATATAGCAAGATATGTTTTCTAAAATTGTTATGTAGAATGGAATTAATACTTTGTTTTACGAAGGCATAGATTCTGTGAGACTCCAGCGACTGTAATTGTTCAATTATTTCCATAATTAATAATATAAAGTATATTATATTATGTAATTTTAATAATTACTTCTTAGCGTCTGTGATTATGCTAATTTTTTAAATCTTTATCTACTTGAAAGCATTTGGAACATTGATTTTTACAACTTATCTTTAGTTTAATATACAATTATCATAGTTTTAAAAATCATGAATAATTTATTCGCCCTTATGTCAAGCAATCTTAAGCGTGCATCACACGATCAAGTTTTTCTTTTCAAGTGACTTGAAAAGTTCTCTCTCGCACAATGGCATAAGTGCAAGAGAGACAAACAAATAGACTTTTAAAGAAAAACTGGATCATGTGCTACTTTTTCTTAAAAGTCCCTATAAGTATGTACCTTTGTGCATATGTGTATGAATTTTCAATTGTCGTTCCCAGCTGATACAGTCAGAGAAAGCAAAAAACAAAAAATGGAAATTTCATGTAATCTGTAGTACAGTAAAAAGCCATTCACCCTGTATTTAAATGAAAAGTATCATTTTCCTCTAATTCGGTCATACTGATTACGGGAAAAGTAACGAAAAAATTCTCTGGGCTTTAGTTTCCAAAATAGAAATCCCGTATTTTATTTTATTTTCATTTTGTAAATAAATTTTTTATCTGCATTGAATTAACAAAATCAAGCGTAATTACGGTCGGCATTCCAAATTAAACTCGTTCGTGTTCGTCTGTAATGTTCTTACTTGTAACTTGTATAGCTGTCGTCTTCAAGCAAATATTTATTTTATTTTGCTGCTAAAAATGCATTTATTGTTGATATATTATTGTTTTAATAGTGAAATATTGTTATCTACTGTTGCAAATTAATAACAATCGTAAGTTTAAATAACATTCCAACTTTATTAATGGTTATATAAGTTGATAATGTGTCTGTATGAGAATAAAATATTTTATAATTTTAGTTAAGCTTTGTGTGCAATTTTATAAACTATTAAATATTTCATAGCAAACATATTGATAACAAACTAAAATTTGAACAATAACAAATGTTTTAACTAATTTATTTATTAGAAATCGATTAAAATGCATTCAATAGAAAACAACACTTTAATTTTTATGTTTTTGTCAATTTGCAGGTGAACAGAAATTGCCGAGTAATTGAAAACGAGTTTGCAGAGATACCGAGCAGTTGAGTACGAGATTGCAGAGATGCCGAGTAGCTGAGATCTTCTAATGTAAGTCATACTAAATAAATTATTTTTTTCGTTTTGATAATAAATAAATAAATCACCACGGTTCGAATATTTCATAATTTGTGGGTGTGTCAATCAACACAGTTATCAGTAATGATGATAATATCAGGGGCAATTTTTAATATCCTCTTAATCCGACCACGCTGATTACAGAAAAAAATAAACTTAAAATTCTCAGGGTTTTAGTTTCCAAAATAGAAAGTTTTTTCACTTTGCCGACCTATAACTAATGAACGGTTAAAGATACATTGACGCGCTTTGCGCCATTTGTTTCTATGGACTTTTGTACATATGTGAGGCAATTTGAAATTATCGTGTCCGACTGGTACAGTTAAACCAAGCAAAAAACAAAAAAATGGAATGTTCAAACAAGCAGTAGTCTACTAAAAATCAGATCGCCCTGTCTTTAAATGAAAAGTATCATTTTCCCTTAATTCAGACATGCTGAATACGGGAAAAATAATATAAAAAATCTCTGGGCTTTAGTTTCCAAAATAGAACTTTTTATTTTTAATGCAAAATTGACAATATTTTTTGAATTTGAGACTATAACTAATGAATGGTAAAAGATACAGTAACGGGCGATTCTATGGACTTTTCTACATATGGTAACTAATTTTGAATAACCGTGTTTAGCTAGTATAGTAAGAGTAAGCAAAAATGAAAAAAATGGTAACTTTAAACAATTCAATAGTCCACTAAAAATCCGACCACCCTATATTTAATTGGAAAGTATTATTTTCTCTTTATTCAAGCATGCTGATTACGGGAAAAATAATGAAAAAAATATCTAGGCCTTAGTTTTTAAAATAGAAATTTTTATTTTTAAAGAAAAATTGACAATATTTTTTGACTTTGACGTACTATAACTAATGAATGGAATAATATACAGTAATGGGCATTGCGCCATTCGATTCTATGGACTTTTCTACATATGGTAACCAATTTTGAATAGCCGTGTTGAGCTAGTATAGTAAGAGTAAGCAAAAATGAAAAAAATGGTAACTTTAAACAATTCAGTAGTCCACTAAAAATCCGACCATCTATAATTAATTGGAAAGTATTATTTTCTCTTAATTCAAGCATGCTGATTACGGGAAAAATAACGAAAAAAATATCTAGGCCTTAGTTTTTAAAATAGAAATTTTTATTTTTAAAGAATATAGAATCAATAATATCGTTAGTCATGCTAAATTATTTTTTTGTTTTGATAATAAATAAATAAATCATCACGGTTTGAATATTTCACAAATTGTGGGTGTGTCAATCAACACAGTTATCAGTAATGATGATAATATGAGGGGCAATGATCTCATAAAGGCGTAAACACCATTTTAACAATGGGGTATTTGTAATTTTCACTTAATCCGACTACGTTGGTTACAGGAAAAATAATATAAATATTCTCAGGGCTTTAGTTTCCAAAATAGAAATTTTTATTTTGATTAGAAATCTCCCATAGTTTTTTTCACTTTGCCGGGCTATAACTAATGAACGGTTAAAGATACATTGACGCGCTTTACGGCATTCGATTTTATGGACTTTCGTGCATATGTGTTTCAATTTTCAATTGTCATGCCCGTCTGGTACAGTCAGACAAAGCGAAAAACCAAAAAATGAGATCTTCAAATAGACAGTAGTCTATTAAAAATTCGATCACCCTGTATTTAAAAGAAAAGTATTTTCCCTTAAAACAGTTACCCATTTTTGGGTAATAACCCTAAAACGGATGGAAATACATACTTGGCGATATCACAAATCGATTCTGCGAATATAGCTTTATAATTATGCGAATTTTCATTTATTAAGCATATAAAACAATTTTTAGAAAGAAAATAATGAAAAAAAATCAATTCAAAAATTGACTTTTTAGGGTTTTTGTATTAAAATATCGGTCGAAGAATTATTTGTTCCACAATTTTTTTTATAGTTTTAAGTCTATATTTAAAGAATTTTGTAGGAATTTTTAATCATTTGTCCAGAGTTTATGATTTGTTGAAAAAGTAATCCCATCGAATTTTATGCACATCAGACAAAATAAGACATGTTTCTTTAAAACGCCTGAAACACATAGATAAATTCAAAATTGATATTAAAATAATTAAATATTAAATAATTTCACGACAAATTTTATATTTTGCGTAATTTATTTCCAAATAAATTTCAACTTGAATCACGTAGTACTTGATATTCCTACGCGTACACGGCCACACAACAAGTTCACAACTACATGTTAGAACAAAATGGCGAGGTGACGCCAACTTGCATTTTGCTGTGATAAAACGTTTATTTTCCTCGTTAAATCTCAAGACACATAAGAAAAATTATGTAGAAAAGTTTTATAAAGTGAGTGTTCATCGTTTGAGATAATAATTGTTACCGGGGTCGACTATTTGTGCAAGAAAATTACGTAAAATATGAACACAGCTCTTGGTACATGTTGTACAAAAGTGACCGGTTTGCATTGTAGTGTAATAGACGTTTATTTTCTTCGTTAAAACTTGGGAAACGTATGAAAAATCATGTAGAAAAGTGAGATAAAGTGTTGGTTGAACGTTTGAGACAATATTTGTTGTTGAAGTTGATATATTTGTACGAGAAAATTACTGGCGAATTACAATGTTGAAATCGTGAGTACAGTTTTATTTGTGCATAGAAATTGGAAATATACTGCTAAGTGTTATTTTTCTTTATATTTTACATGATTTTATATGTATTTTGAAGTGTTCTCATAATAATGTGCATACAAGTTTGGCGTGGGTTTGTTTGGAAAATGGCGTATTTTGTGCACATAATGTAAAAATATCTATTCGTTAAAATATAATGTATTTGGTGTTTCATATTGTTGCAAATTAATAATAATAGTAAGTTTAAACAATGCTTCAATTATATTAATTTAAAGTTTCGGCAGTTGAGAACAATTTAAAATAGTTTCTGGCAATTCTTAATAAATTTTATTGGTATGTAATTTTACGTTCAAATATTCATGAATGCATTTTGAAGTCCTTTATTTTGTATTATTTTTATTTTGTAAATAATTTTTCTATCTGCATTGAATTAACAAAATCAAGCATAATTACGGTCGGCATTCCAAATTAAACTCATTTGTGTTCGTCTGCAATGTTCTTACTGGTAACTTGTATAGCTGCCGTCTTCAAGCAAATATCTATTTTATTTTGCTGCTAAAAATGCATTTATTGTTGATATATTATTGTTTTAATAGTGAAATATTGTTAACTACTGTTGCAAATTAATAACAATCGTAAGTTTAAATAACCTCCCAACTTCATTAATGGTTATATAAGTTGATAATGTGTTTGTATGAGAATAAAATGTTTCATAATTATAGTTAAGCTTTGTGTACAATTTTATAAATTATTAAATATTTCATAGCAAACATATTGGTAACAAACTAAAATTTGAATAATAACAAAATAGCTTTTAAGTAATTTATTTATTAGAAATCGAACGAAATGCATTCAATAGCAAACAACAATTTAATTTTTTTTTGTCAATTTGCAGGTTAATAGAAATTGCCGAGTTCCCGAGTAATTGAAAACGAGTTTGCAGAGATACCGAGCAGTTGAGTACGAGATTGCAGAGATGGCGAGTAGCTGAGATCTTCTAATGTAAGTCTTGCTAAATTAATTCATTTTTTCTGTTTTGATAATAAATAAATAAATCATCACGGTTCAAATATTTCACAATTTGTGGGTGTGTCATTCAACACAGTTATCAGTAATAATGATAATATCAAGGGCAATTTTTAATATCCTCTTAATCCGACCACGCGGAAATAAATAAACTAAAAATTCTCAGGGTTTTAGTTTCCAAAATAGAAAGTTTTATTATTATATAACTATTAAACGGTACAAGATTTTTTGACGCGGTTAGCGGCATTCGATTCTACGGACATTTGTACATATATGTACGAATTTTCAATTGCCGGGCCCTGCTGGTACAGTTAGACAAAGCGACAAACCAAAAAATGGATACTTCAAATAGTCAGTAGGGCAGCAAAAATTCGATCACCCTGTATTTAAATAGAAAGTATCATTTTCCCTTAATTCGGACACACTAATTATAGGAAAAATAGTTAAAAAAATCTTTGGCCTTTAGTTTTCAAAATAGAAAGTTTTATTTTGATTAGAAATCTCTCATGTTTTTTTCACTTTGTCGGCCTATAACTATTAAACGGTACAAGATTTTTTGACGCAGTTTGCGGCATTCGATTCTACGGACATTTGTACATATATGTACGAATTTTCAATTGCCGGGCCCTGCTGGTACAGTTAGACAAAGCGAAAAACCAAAAAATGGATACTTCAAATAGTCAGTAGGGCAGTAAAATTTCGATCACCCTGTATTTAAATAGAAAGTATCATTTTCCCTTAATTCGGACACACTAATTATGGGAAAAATAATTAAAAAATTCTTTGGCCTTTAGTTTTCAAAATAGAAAGTTTTATTTTGATTAGAAATCTCTCATGTTTTTTTCACTTTGTCGGCCTATAACTATTAAACGGTACAAGATTTTTTGACGCGGTTTGCGGCATTCGATTCTACGGACATTTGTACATATATGTACGAATTTTCAATTGCCGGGCCCTGCTGGTACAGTTAGACAAAGCGAAAAACCAAAAAATGGATACTTCAAATAGTCAGTAGGGCAGTAAAATTTCGATCACCCTGTATTTAAATAGAAAGTATCATTTTCCCTTAATTCGGACACACTAATTATGGGAAAAATAATTAAAAAATTCTTTGGCCTTTAGTTTTCAAAATAGAAAGTTTTATTTTGATTAGAAATCTCTCATGTTTTTTTCACTTTGTCGGCCTATAACTATTAAACGGTACAAGATTTTTTGACGCGGTTTGCGGCATTCGATTCTACGGACATTTGTACATATATGTACGAAGTTTCAATTGCCGGGCCCTGCTGGTACAGTTAGACAAAGCGAAAAACCAAAAAATGGATACTTCAAATAGTCAGTAGGGCAGTAAAATTTCGATCACCTTGTATTTAAATAGAAAGTATCATTTTCCCTTAATTCGGACACACTAATTATGGGAAAAATAATTAAAAAATTCTTTGGCCTTTAGTTTTCAAAATAGAAAGTTTTATTTTGATTAGAAATCTCTCATGTTTTTTTCACTTTGTCGGCCTATAACTATTAAACGGTACAAGATTTTTTGACGCGGTTTGCGGCATTCGATTCTACGGACATTTGTACATATATGTACGAAGTTTCAATTGCCGGGCCCTGCTGGTACAGTTAGACAAAGCGAAAAACAAAAAAATGGATACTTCAAATAGTCAGTAGGGCAGTAAAATTTCGATCACCCTGTATTTAAATAGAAAGTATCATTTTCCCTTAATTCGGACACACTAATTATGGGAAAAATAATTAAAAAATTCTTTGGCCTTTAGTTTTCAAAATAGAAAGTTTTATTTTGATTAGAAATCTCTCATGTTTTTTTCACTTTGTCGGCCTATAACTATTAAACGGTACAAGATTTTTTGACGCGGTTTGCGGCATTCGATTCTACGGACATTTGTACATATATGTACGAAGTTTGAATTGCCGGGCCCGGCTGGTACAGTTAGACAAAGCGAAAAACCAAAAAATGGATACTTCAAATAGTCAGTAGGGCAGTAAAATTTCGATCACCCTGTATTTAAATAGAAAGTATCATTTTCCCTTAATTCGGACACACTAATTATGGGAAAAATAATTAAAAAATTCTTTGGCCTTTAGTTTTCAAAATAGAAAGTTTTATTTTGATTAGAAATCTCTCATGTTTTTTTCACTTTGTCGGCCTATAACTATTAAATGGTGCAAGATTTTTTGACGCGGTTTGCGGCATTCGATTCTACGGACATTTGTACATATATGTACGAAGTTTCAATTGCCGGGCCCGGCTGGTACAGTTAGACAAAGCGAAAAACCAAAAAATGGATACTTCAAATAGTCAGTAGGGCAGTAAAATTTCGATCACCCTGTATTTAAATAGAAAGTATCATTTTCCCTTAATTCGGACACACTAATTATGGGAAAAATAATTAAAAAATTCTTTGGCCTTTAGTTTTCAAAATAGAAAGTTTTATTTTGATTAGAAATCTCTCATGTTTTTTTCACTTTGTCGGCCTATAACTATTAAACGGTACAAGATTTTTTGACGCGGTTTGCGGCATTCGATTCTACGGACATTTGTACATATATGTACGAAGTTTCAATTGCCGGGCCCTGCTGGTACAGTTAGACAAAGCTAAAAACCAAAAAATGGATACTTCAAATAGTCAGTAGGGCAGTAAAATTTCGATCACCCTGTATTTAAATAGAAAGTATCATTTTCCCTTAATTCGGACACACTAATTATGGGAAAAATAATTAAAAAATTCTTTGGCCTTTAGTTTTCAAAATAGAAAGTTTTATTTTGATTAGAAATCTCTCATGTTTTTTTCACTTTGTCGGCCTATAACTATTAAACGGTACAAGATTTTTTGACGCGGTTTGCGGCATTCGATTCTACGGACATTTGTACATATATGTACGAATTTTCAATTGCCGGGCCCTGCTGGTACAGTTAGACAAAGCGAAAAACCAAAAAATGGATACTTCAAATAGTCAGTAGGGCAGTAAAATTTCGATCACCCTGTATTTAAATAGAAAGTATCATTTTCCCTTAATTCGGACACACTAATTATGGGAAAAATAATTAAAAAATTCTTTGGCCTTTAGTTTTCAAAATAGAAAGTTTTATTTTGATTAGAAATCTCTCATGTTTTTTTCACTTTGTCGGCCTATAACTATTAAACGGTACAAGATTTTTTGACGCGGTTTGCGGCATTCGATTCTACGGACATTTGTACATATATGTACGAAGTTTCAATTGCCGGGCCCTGCTGGTACAGTTAGACAAAGCGAAAAACAAAAAAATGGATACTTCAAATAGTCAGTAGGGCAGTAAAATTTCGATCACCCTGTATTTAAATAGAAAGTATCATTTTCCCTTAATTCGGACACACTAATTATGGGAAAAATAATTAAAAAATTCTTTGGCCTTTAGTTTTCAAAATAGAAAGTTTTATTTTGATTAGAAATCTCTCATGTTTTTTTCACTTTGTCGGCCTATAACTATTAAACGGTACAAGATTTTTTGACGCGGTTTGCGGCATTCGATTCTACGGACATTTGTACATATATGTACGAAGTTTGAATTGCCGGGCCCGGCTGGTACAGTTAGACAAAGCGAAAAACCAAAAAATGGATACTTCAAATAGTCAGTAGGGCAGTAAAATTTCGATCACCCTGTATTTAAATAGAAAGTATCATTTTCCCTTAATTCGGACACACTAATTATGGGAAAAATAATTAAAAAATTCTTTGGCCTTTAGTTTTCAAAATAGAAAGTTTTATTTTGATTAGAAATCTCTCATGTTTTTTTCACTTTGTCGGCCTATAACTATTAAATGGTGCAAGATTTTTTGACGCGGTTTGCGGCATTCGATTCTACGGACATTTGTACATATATGTACGAATTTTCAATTGCCGGGCCCTGCTGGTACAGTTAGACAAAGCGAAAAACCAAAAAATGGATACTTAAAATAGTCAGTGGGGCAGTAAAAATTCGATCACCCAAACATCTCATTTTGGTCTGTGCGCGGCTTAAGATGATCTTTCAGATGTAAACAAAAAGTCTCATTTAATTCAAGTCGTAACTATTATAGTTTTCGAAATAAAAATTGATTTTCACCGTCTTATATATCGGAAACTATTGAAGGTAGGACCCACGTTTCAATTTTTTTAACTTATTTTAGTCATAATACTATAGGTAGGCCTTTATGTTTGTATCGAAATTGTGATACACCTATATAGTTTGCATCCTAAATTCGTTTCTCTTGTGAATTTGAAACATATACAAAGGTCATTTAACGTATTTTCATACCTAACATAGAAAGAAACAACAGGAACGTTTAAAGCAATTATATTTTTCAAAATAATCTCTGAAAATGTTAGTAATACATTTGGATATCGTTGAAAAGGGCTTTGATGCCTGTGAAAAATAAATTCCTTTTCTTCTTATGCCAGCCACTTATTTATATTTGTGATAACATCGTCAATGTTTGGAAAATATGTTATTTTTGTTGTATATTTGGTCCACTTTCCAAGTTTATTTGCTTAATAAATAATTAATATACTCTTTTATTATTAAAACATACTGTTGAATGATGAATTTAACGAATACAAGTCAGAAATAATCATTCAGATATTTATATTTGTAAATATATTCGAAATAACTGAACGCAAATAGCGCAAAATTGATAGAATATTTCATACTTCGATGCTGCATTCGAACGCTGGCATTTATGACCAATCACAGGCCTCGTTATTATAGCCAATCAGGTGAGCCTAACGCGTCTACCGCGGTCCACTCAGAGCACGGCTTGTTCGAGAAGACTCTTAGCATTTCTCAACGACAAAAGATATTTCAACAGCGTTTTTGATATTTTATGATAGTTTTATAGTGAAAATAATAAAGAAAATGCTTGTTGTGATAGTATATCATGGTGTTTAACTATATTTGGTAAAATTACGGGTGGAATTTTTGTGGATTTGTGTACATTGATTCAATTTCAACAGGTTGATGATCTCAAAAAGTGTTTTGGCGGACAAGTGTACAACAAACAACAACAGAATAAGATTATGATGAACAGAGAAAAGCATTGTTATTAAAAATGTAGAATATGCCTGGCCAAAGAATTTCTTCTCGAAGTGTAAGCACATTTTACATAATTTTGATTTGTAGCCGGTAATATTTATTTCGATATATTTATGTGAATATTGTTTATTTTTTTACGAATTACAATGTACATAAAATAATTTGTTAGAAAATTTTGAGTATTGCAATTATTAGAACTAACATTGCTTTATATTAGATTAATTAACGTGGATGGAATTAGTTAAGCTCATTTTCAAAGCGTACAATCTACATAAAAAATAAAATTGTTTTAATCGTTTTCAAGAATAGAAACAAGTTAGAACATATATTGATTGTAATTTTTTTAGTATATGGAGTTTTTTTAGTACTGATAATATTACAAAGTGTAACAAATTGTTTTAAAAAGCAAATATGTGTGAAATTGAGAGATTAATATATCATAATATTCCGTACTATTTCTCTATTTTTTTTTTTTACAGATTGAAACGGAAATTATTTGAATAGATGTGTTTGTAAATGGGGCCCTATAGCGAAAGGAATAAAACCTGATTTATATATTGCACAGAATAGAATAAGGAATGGAATAGCACAGGGAATAGAAATATAAACAAATGTAAATGCATGTAACTATTTATACTTGCACAGAATGGAATGGAATAGGATATAACCAAATTTTATTTCTTATTCTATTCCATTCAGCTTGCTCCGATAATATTCGTGTGACTTCGTTGCTTTAACGTAAAAACTTTCTGTAGGTAACAGTTTTTTTGCGAAATATTATATTTTATAGCAGAAATATTGCAAAAACAAACAATGACATTATCGTCGGTTTACAAACAAAACACATTGTCAAAAGTATTAGTATTGAGAAAATTGAGTAAAATTCGTGATTTGGGACTAATAAACAATATAATGAAAATAATGATAAAACCAGTTTTGATAGAATTTAATGGAATTTATCAGACAATAGAACTGCAAGAAAGGTATGACATAGTGTGAATAAGTCGTAATTGAAAAAAAATGACACTGTGTTTTGCTTGTGAACCGACGTTATTCAAATCACATAGAAATTTAATGTAGAAGTGACACAAAAGTGACGTCATTCTATTCCATTCTTTTCTGTCCAATCCATAAATCAGGCTTAATAGAGGCTTAAATGGAGGAAAGGGCAAACATCGCTCCTTGGAGGATCTTGTGTATAAGGTAGGATAAGTTTTATTTTTATTACTTTTTATCGTTTAATAACTTTTTAACATATTACATTGATAGTAGTTTTTTAGTATATCTTTTTTTTTTAGTACAGATAATATTAGTGTTGTAAATTGTTTTAAAAAGCAAATATGTGTGAGATTAAAAGAGTAATATATCGTAATATTGCGTACTATTTCTCTATATTTTGTTACAGATTGAAACGGAAATTATTTGAATAGATGTTGTAAATGGGGCCCTGCAGCTAAAGGAATAAAAGAGCAAATGGAGGAAAAGACAGACATCGCGACCTAGGGGATCTTCTCGTGTATAAGGTAGGATAAGTTTTATTTTTATTATTTTTGTACCGTTTAATAACTTTGGATTTTAATTGAAGAGCAAAACCTTAGTCCATTATTTTGAATTTGAAACAATACATTCTCGTTAGAGATTTATATAATTCAATTTAATTAAAAGCCATGATTAAATATTAAAAAATAGATAATAATTTTGGCAATTACGTAATTATTAGTAACTGTTATAGACATTAATTGATTTGTAAGAAACATAATTAGCAAACAGAAAATCAAAGAACATTTTCTCATGTAATATCTTGTGACTAAGATTTTTTTTTGCGAAAAACAGTTTTAGCAAACTGTTAAATATTCTTGAAAGTGGATCGCTGAATATGTTAAACAAATTTACAGTATTTGGACTATGGTTGTTCTAAATTTTTATAAATACAGTAATGGTTGCCAGCGATAATTAATACTTTTTTAATTATTTCAGATGCAATAGACATCATCGAAATTGCTGATTCTTCATTTCATGATTGCTGTTTGCAGAGATAGACTGGCGATGTTAGATCCGAGATCTTCAGCAAATGTAAGTGATTATAAAAATATATTATGTAGACTTGTAAGCTAAAGATAGGAATAGGAATGTAATTTTTTTATACTATTATTTGTACATAGGAAATTAAATTTTTAATTGTTTAGCTATACAATATTGTCCAATAATTAAATTATTAATAATAAATGAATATTATTTTGTTATTGAATAATCTGATTGAAAATTAATTTTCCTATTCTTCCTACTAGAAATCGATTCTATGAACATTTGTACATATGTGTTCAAAGTTTCAATTGTCGTACCCCTCTGGTACAGTTAGACAAAGCAAATAATAAAAAAATGGTAACTTCAAATAGTCACTATCCGAATAAAAATCCGATCACCCTGTATTTAACTGAAAAGTATCATTTTCCCTTAATTCAGACATGTTGATTACGGGAAAAATAATTAAAAAATTCCCTAGGCCTTAGTGTCCAAAATAGAAATTTTTATTTTGATTAGAAACCTCTCATGGTTTTTTCGCTTTGCCGGCCTATAACTAACGAACGGTAAAAGATACGTTGACGCGCTTTGCGCCATTCGATTCTAGGAACTTTTGTACATATGTGTTGAAACTTTCAATTGTCGTACCCGTCTGGTACAGTTAGACAAAGCAAATAATAAAAAAATGGTAACTTCAAATAGTCACTATCCGAGTAAAAATCAGATCACCCTGTATTTAAATGAAAAGTATCATTTTCCCTTAATTCAGACATGTAGATTACGGGAAAAATAATTAAAAAATTCCCTAGGCCTTAGTGTCCAAAATAGAAATTTTTATTTTGATTAGAAATCTCTGATGGTTTTTTCGCTTTGCCGGCCTATAACTAATGAACGGTAAAAGATACGTTGACGCGCTTTGCGCCATTCGATTCTAGGAACTTTTGTACATATGTGTTGAAACTTTCAATTGTCGTACCCGTCTGGTACAGTTAGACAAAGCAAATAATAAAAAAATGGTAACTTCAAATAGTCACTATCCGAGTAAAAATCCGATCAGCCTGTATTTAAATGAAAAGTATCATTTTGCCTTAATTCAGACATGTTGATTACGGGAAAAATAATTAAAAAATTCCCTAGGCCTTAATGTCCAAAATAGAAATTTTTATTTTGATTAGAAATCTCTGATGGTTTTTTCGCTTTGCCGGCCTATAACTAATGAACGGTAAAAGATACGTTGACGCGCTTTGCGCCATTCGATTCTATGAACTTTTGTACATATGTGTTGAAACTTTCAATTGTCGTACCCGTCTGGTACAGTTAGACAAAGCAAATAATAAAAAAATGGTAACTTCAAATAGTCACTATCCGAGTAAAAATCCGAACACCCTGTATTTATATGAAAAGTATCATTTTCCCTTAATTCAAACATGTTGATTACGGGAAAAATAATTAAAAAATTCCCTAGGCCTTAGTTTTCAAAATAGAAATTTTTATTTTGATTAGAAACCTCTCATGGTTTTTTCGCTTTGCCGGCCTATAACTAACGAACGGTAAAAGATACGTTGACGCGCTTTGCGCCATTCGATTCTATGAACTTTTTTACATATGTGTACAAACTTTCAATTGTCGTATCCCTCTGGTACAGTTAGACAAAGCAAATAATAAAAAAAATGGTAACTTCAAATAGTCACTATCCGAGGAAAAATCCGAACACCCTGTATTTATATGAAAAGTATCATTTTCCCTTAATTCAAACATGTTGATTACGGGAAAAATAATTTAAAAATTCCCTAGGCCTTAGTTTTCAAAATAGAAATTTTTATTTTGATTAGAAACCTCTCATGGTTTTTTCGCTTTGCCGGCCTATAACTAACGAACGGTAAAAGATACGTTGACGGGCTTTGCGCCATTCGATTCTATGAACTTTTTTACATATGTGTACAAACTTTCAATTGTCGTATCCCTCTGGTACAGTTAGACAAAGCAAATAATAAAAAAAATGGTAACTTCAAATAGTCACTATCCGAGTAAAAATCCGATCAGCCTGTATTTAAATGAAAAGTATCATTTTGCCTTAATTCAGACATGTTGATTACGGGAAAAATAATTAAAAAATTCCCTAGGCCTTAGTTTTCAAAATAGAAATTTTTATTTTGATTAGAAACCTCTCATGGTTTTTTCGCTTTGCCGGCCTATAACTAACGAACGGTAAAAGATACGTTGACGGGCTTTGCGCCATTCGATTCTATGAACTTTTGTACATATGTGTTGAAACTTTCAATTGTCGTACCCGTCTGGTACAGTTAGACAAAGCAAATAATAAAAAAAATGGTAACTTCAAATAGTCACTATCCGAGTAAAAATCAGATCACCCTGTATTTAAATGAAAAATATCATTTTCCCTTAATTCAGACATGTTGATTACGGGAAAAATAATTAAAAAATTCCCTAGGCCTTAGTGTCCAAAATAGAAATTTTTATTTTGATTAGAAATCTCTGATGGTTTTTTCGCTTTGCCGGCCTATAAATAATGAACGGTAAAAGATACGTTGACGCGCTTTGCGCCATTCGATTCTATGAACTTTTGGACATACGTGTTGAAACTTTCAATTGTCGTACCCCTCTGGTACAGTTAGACAAAGCAAATAATAAAAAAATGGTAACTTCAAATAGTCACTATCCGAGTAAAAATCAGATCACCCTGTATTTATATGAAAAGTATCATTTTCCCTTAATTCAAACATGTTGATTACGGGAAAAATAATTAAAAAATTCCCTAGGCCTTAGTTTTCAAAATAGAAATTTTTATTTTGATTAGAAACCTCTCATGGTTTTTTCGCTTTGCCGGCCTATAACTAACGAACGGTAAAAGATACGTTGACGCGCTTTGCGCCATTCGATTCTATGAACTTTTTTACATATGTGTACAAACTTTCAATTGTCGTATCCCTCTGGTACAGTTAGACAAAGCAAATAATAAAAAAAATGGTAACTTCAAATAGTCACTATCCGAGGAAAAATCCGAACACCCTGTATTTAAATGAAAAATATCATTTTCCCTTAATTCAGACATGTTGATTACGGGAAAAATAATTAAAAAATTCCCTAGGCCTTAGTGTCCAAAATAGAAATTTTTATTTTGATTAGAAATCTCTGATGGTTTTTTTTGCTTTGCCGGCCTATAACTAATGAACGGTAAAAGATACGTTGACGCGCTTTGCGCCATTCGATTCTATGAACTTTTGGACATACGTGTTGAAACTTTCAATTGTCGTACCCCTCTGGTACAGTTAGACAAAGCAAATAATAAAAAAATGGTAACTTCAAATAGTCACTATCCGAGTAAAAATCAGATCACCTGTATTTATATGAAAAGTATCATTTTCCCTTAATTCAAACATGTTGATTACGGGAAAAATAATTAAAAAATTCCCTAGGCCTTAGTTTTCAAAATAGAAATTTTTATTTTGATTAGAAACCTCTCATGGTTTTTTCGCTTTGCCGGCCTATAACTAACGAACGGTAAAAGATACGTTGACGGGCTTTGCGCCATTCGATTCTATGAACTTTTGTACATATGTGTTGAAACTTTCAATTGTCGTACCCCTCTGGTACAGTTAGACAAAGCAAATAATAAAAAAATGGTAACTTCTAATAGTCACTATCCGAGTAAAAATCAGATCACCCTGTATTTATATGAAAAGTATCATTTTCCCTTAATTCAAACATGTTGATTACGGGAAAAATAATTAAAAAATTCCCTAGGCCTTAGTTTTCAAAATAGAAATTTTTATTTTGATTAGAAACCTCTCATGGTTTTTTCGCTTTGCCGGCCTATAACTAACGAACGGTAAAAGATACGTTGACGGGCTTTGCGCCATTCGATTCTATGAACTTTTGTACATATGTGTTGAAACTTTCAATTGTCGTACCCGTCTGGTACAGTTAGACAAAGCAAATAATAAAAAAAATGGTAACTTCAAATAGTCACTATCCGAGGAAAAATCCGAACACCCTGTATTTAAATGAAAAATATCATTTTCCCTTAATTCAGACATGTTGATTACGGGAAAAATAATTAAAAAATTCCCTAGGCCTTAGTGTCCAAAATAGAAATTTTTATTTTGATTAAAAATCTCTGATGGTTTTTTCGCTTTGCCGGCCTATAAATAATGAACGGTAAAAGATACGTTGACGCGCTTTGCGCCATTCGATTCTATGAACTTTTGGACATACGTGTTGAAACTTTCAATTGTCGTACCCCTCTGGTACAGTTAGTCAAAGCAAATAATAAAAAAATGGTAACTTCAAATAGTCACTATCCGAGTAAAAATCAGATCACCCTGTATTTATATGAAAAGTATCATTTTCCCTTAATTCAAACATGTTGATTACGGGAAAAATAATTAAAAAATTCCCTAGGCCTTAGTTTTCAAAATAGAAATTTTTATTTTGATTAGAAACCTCTCATGGTTTTTTCGCTTTGCCGGCCTATAACTAACGAACGGTAAAAGATACGTTGACGCGCTTTGCGCCATTCGATTCTATGAACTTTTGGACATACGTGTTGAAACTTTCAATTGTCGTACCCCTCTGGTACAGTTAGACAAAGCAAATAATAAAAAAATGGTAACTTCAAATAGTCACTATCCGAGTAAAAATCAGATCACCCTGTATTTATATGAAAAGTATCATTTTCCCTTAATTCAAACATGTTGATTACGGGAAAAATAATTAAAAAATTCCCTAGGCCTTAGTTTTCAAAATAGAAATTTTTATTTTGATTAGAAACCTCTCATGGTTTTTTCGCTTTGCCGGCCTATAACTAACGAACGGTAAAAGATACGTTGACGGGCTTTGCGCCATTCGATTCTATGAACTTTTGTACATATGTGTTGAAACTTTCAATTGTCGTACCCGTCTGGTACAGTTAGACAAAGCAAATAATAAAAAAATGGTAACTTCAAATAGTCACTATCCGAGTAAAAATCAGATCACCCTGTATTTATATGAAAAGTATCGTTTTCCCTTAATTCAAACATGTTGATTACGGGAAAAATAATTAAAAAATTCCCTAGGCCTTAGTTGTCAAAATAGAAATTTTTATTTTGATTAGAAACCTCTCATGGTTTTTTCGCTTTGCCGGCCTATAACTAACGAACGGTAAAAGATACGTTGACGCGCTTTGCGCCATTCGATTCTATGAACTTTTGTACATATGTGTTGAAACTTTCAATTGTCGTACCCCTCTGGTACAGTTAGACAAAGCAAATAATAAAAAAATGGTAACTTCAAATAGTCACTATCCGAGTAAAAATCAGATCACCCTGTATTTATATGAAAAGTATCGTTTACCCTTAATTCAAACATGTTGATTACGGGAAAAATAATTAAAAAATTCCCTAGGCCTTAGTTTTCAAAATAGAAATTTTTATTTTGATTAGAAACCTCTGATGGTTTTTTCGCTTTGCCGGCCTATAACTAACGAACGGTAAAAGATACGTTGACGCGCTTTGCGCCATTCGATTCTATGAACTTTTGTACATATGTGTTGAAACTTTCAATTGGCGTACCCGTCTGGTACAGTTAGACAAAGCAAATAATAAAAAAATGGTAACTTCAAATAGTCACTATCCGAGTAAAAATCAGATCACCCTGTATTTATATGAAAAGTATCGTTTTCCCTTAATTCAAACATGTTGATTACGGGAAAAATAATTAAAAAATTCCCTAGGCCTTAGTTTTCAAAATAGAAATTTTTATTTTGATTAGAAACCTCTCATGGTTTTTTCGCTTTGCCGGCCTATAACTAACGAACGGTAAAAGATACGTTGACGCGCTTTGCGCCATTCGATTCTATGAACTTTTGTACATATGTGTTGAAACTTTCAATTGTCGTACCCCTCTGGTACAGTTAGACAAAGCAAATAATAAAAAAATGGTAACTTCAAATAGTCACTATCCGAGTAAAAATCAGATCACCCTGTATTTATATGAAAAGTATCGTTTACCCTTAATTCAAACATGTTGATTACGGGAAAAATAATTAAAAAATTCCCTAGGCCTTAGTTTTCAAAATAGAAATTTTTATTTTGATTAGAAACCTCTGATGGTTTTTTCGCTTTGCCGGCCTATAACTAACGAACGGTAAAAGATACGTTGACGCGCTTTGCGCCATTCGATTCTAGGAACTTTTGTACATATGTGTTGAAACTTTCAATTGTCGTACCCGTCTGGTACAGTTAGACAAAGCAAATAATAAAAAAATGGTAACTTCAAATAGTCACTATCCGAGTAAAAATCCGATCAGCCTGTATTTAAATGAAAAGTATCATTTTGCCTTAATTCAGACATGTTGATTACGGGAAAAATAATTAAAAAATTCCCTAGGCCTTAATGTCCAAAATAGAAATTTTTATTTTGATTAGAAATCTCTGATGGTTTTTTCGCTTTGCCGGCCTATAACTAATGAACGGTAAAAGATACGTTGACGCGCTTTGCGCCATTCGATTCTATGAACTTTTGTACATATGTGTTGAAACTTTCAATTGTCGTACCCCTCTGGTACAGTTAGACAAAGCAAATAATAAAAAAATGGTAACTTCAAATAGTCACTATCCGAGTAAAAATCAGATCACCCTGTATTTATATGAAAAGTATCATTTTCCCTTAATTCAAACATGTCGATTACGGGAAAAATAATTAAAAAATTCCCTAGGCCTTAGTTTTCAAAATAGAAATTTTTATTTTGATTAGAAACCTTTCATGGTTTTTTCGCTTTGCCGGCCTATAACTAACGAACGGTAAAAGATACGTTGACGGGCTTTGCGCCATTCGATTCTATGAACTTTTGTACATATGTGTTGAAACTTTCAATTGTCGTACCCCTCTGGTACAGTTAGACAAAGCAAATAATAAAAAAATGGTAACTTCAAATAGTCACTATCCGAGTAAAAATCAGATCACCCTGTATTTAAATGAAAAGTATCATTTTCCCTTAATTCAGACATGTTGATTACGGGAAAAATAATTAAAAAATTCCCTAGGCCTTAGTGTCCAAAATAGAAATTTTTATTTTGATTAGAAATCTCTGATGGTTTTTTCGCTTTGCCGGCCTATAACTAATGAACGGTAAAAGATACGTTGACGCGCTTTGCGCCATTCGATTCTATGAACTTTTGTACATATGTGTTGAAACTTTCAATTGTCGTACCCCTCTGGTACAGTTAGACAAAGCAAATAATAAAAAAATGGTAACTTGAAATAGTCACTATCCGAGTAAAAATCAGATCACCCTGTATTTATATGAAAAGTATCATTTTCCCTTAATTCAAACATGTTGATTACGGGAAAAATAATTAAAAAATTCCCTAGGCCTTAGTTTTCAAAATAGAAATTTTTATTTTGATTAGAAACCTCTCATGGTTTTTTCGCTTTGCCGGCCTATAACTAACGAACGGTAAAAGATACGTTGACGCGCTTTGCGCTATTCGATTCTATGAACTTTTTTACATATGTGTACAAACTTTCAATTGTCGTATCCCTCTGGTACAGTTAGACAAAGCAAATAATAAAAAAAATGGTAACTTCAAATAGTCACTATCCGAGGAAAAATCCGAACACCCTGTATTTAAATGAAAAATATCATTTTCCCTTAATTCAGACATGTTGATTACGGGAAAAATAATTAAAAAATTCCCTAGGCCTTAGTGTCCAAAATAGAAATTTTTATTTTGATTAGAAATCTCTGATGGTTTTTTCGCTTTGCCGGCCTATAACTAATGAACGGTAAAAGATACGTTGACGCGCTTTGCGCCATTCGATTCTATGAACTTTTGTACATATGTGTTGAAACTTTCAATTGTCGTACCCCTCTGGTACAGTTAGACAAAGCAAATAATAAAAAAATGGTAACTTCAAATAGTCACTATCCGAGTAAAAATCAGATCACCCTGTATTTAAATGAAAAGTATCATTTTCCCTTAATTCAGACATGTTGATTACGGGAAAAATAATTAAAAAATTCCCTAGGCCTTAGTGTCCAAAATAGAAATTTTTATTTTGATTAGAAATCTCTGATGGTTTTTTCGCTTTGCCGGCCTATAACTAATGAACGGTAAAAGATACGTTGACGCGCTTTGCGCTATTCGATTCTATGAACTTTTGTACATATGTGTTGAAACTTTCAATTGTCGTACCCCTCTGGTACAGTTAGACAAAGCAAATAATAAAAAAATGGTAACTTCAAATAGTCACTATCCGAGTAAAAATCAGATCACCCTGTATTTATATGAAAAGTATCATTTTCCCTTAATTCAAACATGTTGATTACGGGAAAAATAATTAAAAAATTCCCTAGGCCTTAGTTTTCAAAATAGAAATTTTTATTTTGATTAGAAACCTCTCATGGTTTTTTCGCTTTGCCGGCCTATAACTAACGAACGGTAAAAGATACGTTGACGCGCTTTGCGCCATTCGATTCTATGAACTTTTGGACATACGTGTTGAAACTTTCAATTGTCGTACCCCTCTGGTACAGTTAGACAAAGCAAATAATAAAAAAATGGTAACTTCAAATAGTCACTATCCGAGTAAAAATCAGATCACCCTGTATTTATATGAAAAGTATCATTTTCCCTTAATTCAAACATGTTGATTACGGGAAAAATAATTAAAAAATTCCCTAGGCCTTAGTTTTCAAAATAGAAATTTTTATTTTGATTAGAAACCTCTCATGGTTTTTTCGCTTTGCCGGCCTATAACTAACGAACGGTAAAAGATACGTTGACGCGCTTTGCGCCATTCGATTCTATGAACTTTTGGACATACGTGTTGAAACTTTCAATTGTCGTACCCCTCTGGTACAGTTAGACAAAGCAAATAATAAAAAAATGGTAACTTCAAATAGTCACTATCCGAGTAAAAATCAGATCACCCTGTATTTATATGAAAAGTATCATTTTCCCTTAATTCAAACATGTTGATTACGGGAAAAATAATTAAAAAATTCCCTAGGCCTTAGTTTTCAAAATAGAAATTTTTATTTTGATTAGAAACCTCTCATGGTTTTTTCGCTTTGCCGGCCTATAACTAACGAACGGTAAAAGATACGTTGACGCGCTTTGCGCCATTCGATTCTATGAACTTTTGTACATATGTGTTGAAACTTTCAATTGTCGTACCCCTCTGGTACAGTTAGACAAAGCAAATAATAAAAGAATGGTAACTTCAAATAGTCACTATCCGAGTAAAAATCAGATCACCCTGTATTTATATGAAAAGTATCATTTTCCCTTAATTCAAACATGTCGATTACGGGAAAAATAATTAAAAAATTCCCTAGGCCTTAGTTTTCAAAATAGAAATTTTTATTTTGATTAGAAACCTCTCATGGTTTTTTCGCTTTGCCGGCCTATAACTAACGAACGGTAAAAGATACGTTGACGGGCTTTGCGCCATTCGATTCTATGAACTTTTGGACATATGTGTTGAAACTTTCAATTGTCGTACCCCTCTGGTACAGTTAGACAAAGCAAATAATAAAAAAATGGTAACTTCAAATAGTCACTATCCGAGTAAAAATCAGATCACCCTGTATTTAAATGAAAAATATCATTTTCCCTTAATTCAGACATGTTGATTACGGGAAAAATAATTAAAAAATTCCCTAGGCCTTAGTGTCCAAAATAGAAATTTTTATTTTGATTAGAAATCTCTGATGGTTTTTTCGCTTTGCCGGCCTATAACTAATGAACGGTAAAAGATACGTTGACGCGCTTTGCGCCATTCGATTCTATGAACTTTTGTACATATGTGTTGAAACTTTCAATTGTCGTACCCCTCTGGTACAGTTAGACAAAGCAAATAATAAAAAAATGGTAACTTCAAATAGTCACTATCCGAGTAAAAATCCGAACACCCTGTATTTATATGAAAAGTATCATTTTCCCTTAATTCAAACATGTTGATTACGGGAAAAATAATTAAAAAATTCCCTAGGCCTTAGTTTTCAAAATAGAAATTTTTATTTTGATTAGAAACCTCTCATGGTTTTTTCGCTTTGCCGGCCTATAACTAACGAACGGTAAAAGATACGTTGACGCGCTTTGCGCCATTCGATTCTAGGAACTTTTGTACATATGTGTTGAAACTTTCAATTGTCGTACCCGTCTGGTACAGTTAGACAAAGCAAATAATAAAAAAATGGTAACTTCAAATAGTCACTATCCGAGTAAAAATCAGATCACCCTGTATTTAAATGAAAAGTATCATTTTCCCTTAATTCAGACATGTTGATTACGGGAAAAATAATTAAAAAATTCCCTAGGCCTTAGTGTCCAAAATAGAAATTTTTATTTTGATTAGAAATCTCTGATGGTTTTTTCGCTTTGCCGGCCTATAACTAATGAACGGTAAAAGATACGTTGACGCGCTTTGCGCCATTCGATTCTAGGAACTTTTGTACATATGTGTTGAAACTTTCAATTGTCGTACCCGTCTGGTACAGTTAGACAAAGCAAATAATAAAAAAATGGTAACTTCAAATAGTCACTATCCGAGTAAAAATCCGATCAGCCTGTATTTAAATGAAAAGTATCATTTTGCCTTAATTCAGACATGTTGATTACGGGAAAAATAATTAAAAAATTCCCTAGGCCTTAATGTCCAAAATAGAAATTTTTATTTTGATTAGAAATCTCTGATGGTTTTTTCGCTTTGCCGGCCTATAACTAATGAACGGTAAAAGATACGTTGACGCGCTTTGCGCCATTCGATTCTATGAACTTTTGTACATATGTGTTGAAACTTTCAATTGTCGTACCCGTCTGGTACAGTTAGACAAAGCAAATAATAAAAAAATGGTAACTTCAAATAGTCACTATCCGAGTAAAAATCCGAACACCCTGTATTTATATGAAAAGTATCATTTTCCCTTAATTCAAACATGTTGATTACGGGAAAAATAATTAAAAAATTCCCTAGGCCTTAGTTTTCAAAATAGAAATTTTTATTTTGATTAGAAACCTCTCATGGTTTTTTCGCTTTGCCGGCCTATAACTAACGAACGGTAAAAGATACGTTGACGCGCTTTGCGCCATTCGATTCTATGAACTTTTTTACATATGTGTACAAACTTTCAATTGTCGTATCCCTCTGGTACAGTTAGACAAAGCAAATAATAAAAAAAATGGTAACTTCAAATAGTCACTATCCGAGGAAAAATCCGAACACCCTGTATTTATATGAAAAGTATCATTTTCCCTTAATTCAAACATGTTGATTACGGGAAAAATAATTTAAAAATTCCCTAGGCCTTAGTTTTCAAAATAGAAATTTTTATTTTGATTAGAAACCTCTCATGGTTTTTTCGCTTTGCCGGCCTATAACTAACGAACGGTAAAAGATACGTTGACGGGCTTTGCGCCATTCGATTCTATGAACTTTTTTACATATGTGTACAAACTTTCAATTGTCGTATCCCTCTGGTACAGTTAGACAAAGCAAATAATAAAAAAAATGGTAACTTCAAATAGTCACTATCCGAGTAAAAATCCGATCAGCCTGTATTTAAATGAAAAGTATCATTTTGCCTTAATTCAGACATGTTGATTACGGGAAAAATAATTAAAAAATTCCCTAGGCCTTAGTTTTCAAAATAGAAATTTTTATTTTGATTAGAAACCTCTCATGGTTTTTTCGCTTTGCCGGCCTATAACTAACGAACGGTAAAAGATACGTTGACGGGCTTTGCGCCATTCGATTCTATGAACTTTTGGACATATGTGTTGAAACTTTCAATTGTCGTACCCCTCTGGTACAGTTAGACAAAGCAAATAATAAAAAAATGGTAACTTCAAATAGTCACTATCCGAGTAAAAATCAGATCACCCTGTATTTAAATGAAAAATATCATTTTCCCTTAATTCAGACATGTTGATTACGGGAAAAATAATTAAAAAATTCCCTAGGCCTTAGTGTCCAAAATAGAAATTTTTATTTTGATTAGAAATCTCTGATGGTTTTTTCGCTTTGCCGGCCTATAACTAATGAACGGTAAAAGATACGTTGACGCGCTTTGCGCCATTCGATTCTATGAACTTTTGTACATATGTGTTGAAACTTTCAATTGTCGTACCCCTCTGGTACAGTTAGACAAAGCAAATAATAAAAAAATGGTAACTTCAAATAGTCACTATCCGAGTAAAAATCCGAACACCCTGTATTTATATGAAAAGTATCATTTTCCCTTAATTCAAACATGTTGATTACGGGAAAAATAATTAAAAAATTCCCTAGGCCTTAGTTTTCAAAATAGAAATTTTTATTTTGATTAGAAACCTCTCATGGTTTTTTCGCTTTGCCGGCCTATAACTAACGAACGGTAAAAGATACGTTGACGCGCTTTGCGCCATTCGATTCTAGGAACTTTTGTACATATGTGTTGAAACTTTCAATTGTCGTACCCGTCTGGTACAGTTAGACAAAGCAAATAATAAAAAAATGGTAACTTCAAATAGTCACTATCCGAGTAAAAATCAGATCACCCTGTATTTAAATGAAAAGTATCATTTTCCCTTAATTCAGACATGTTGATTACGGGAAAAATAATTAAAAAATTCCCTAGGCCTTAGTGTCCAAAATAGAAATTTTTATTTTGATTAGAAATCTCTGATGGTTTTTTCGCTTTGCCGGCCTATAACTAATGAACGGTAAAAGATACGTTGACGCGCTTTGCGCCATTCGATTCTAGGAACTTTTGTACATATGTGTTGAAACTTTCAATTGTCGTACCCGTCTGGTACAGTTAGACAAAGCAAATAATAAAAAAATGGTAACTTCAAATAGTCACTATCCGAGTAAAAATCCGATCAGCCTGTATTTAAATGAAAAGTATCATTTTGCCTTAATTCAGACATGTTGATTACGGGAAAAATAATTAAAAAATTCCCTAGGCCTTAATGTCCAAAATAGAAATTTTTATTTTGATTAGAAATCTCTGATGGTTTTTTCGCTTTGCCGGCCTATAACTAATGAACGGTAAAAGATACGTTGACGCGCTTTGCGCCATTCGATTCTATGAACTTTTGTACATATGTGTTGAAACTTTCAATTGTCGTACCCGTCTGGTACAGTTAGACAAAGCAAATAATAAAAAAATGGTAACTTCAAATAGTCACTATCCGAGTAAAAATCCGAACACCCTGTATTTATATGAAAAGTATCATTTTCCCTTAATTCAAACATGTTGATTACGGGAAAAATAATTAAAAAATTCCCTAGGCCTTAGTTTTCAAAATAGAAATTTTTATTTTGATTAGAAACCTCTCATGGTTTTTTCGCTTTGCCGGCCTATAACTAACGAACGGTAAAAGATACGTTGACGCGCTTTGCGCTATTCGATTCTATGAACTTTTGGACATATGTGTTGAAACTTTCAATTGTCGTACCCCTCTGGTACAGTTAGACAAAGCAAATAATAAAAAAATGGTAACTTCAAATAGTCACTATCCGAGTAAAAATCCGATCAGCCTGTATTTAAATGAAAAGTATCATTTTGCCTTAATTCAGACATGTTGATTACGGGAAAAATAATTAAAAAATTCCCTAGGCCTTAATGTCCAAAATAGAAATTTTTATTTTGATTAGAAATCTCTGATGGTTTTTTCGCTTTGCCGGCCTATAACTAATGAACGGTAAAAGATACGTTGACGCGCTTTGCGCCATTCGATTCTATGAACTTTTGTACATATGTGTTGAAACTTTCAATTGTCGTACCCGTCTGGTACAGTTAGACAAAGCAAATAATAAAAAAATGGTAACTTCAAATAGTCACTATCCGAGTAAAAATCCGAACACCCTGTATTTATATGAAAAGTATCATTTTCCCTTAATTCAAACATGTTGATTACGGGAAAAATAATTAAAAAATTCCCTAGGCCTTAGTTTTCAAAATAGAAATTTTTATTTTGATTAGAAACCTCTCATGGTTTTTTCGCTTTGCCGGCCTATAACTAACGAACGGTAAAAGATACGTTGACGCGCTTTGCGCCATTCGATTCTATGAACTTTTTTACATATGTGTACAAACTTTCAATTGTCGTATCCCTCTGGTACAGTTAGACAAAGCAAATAATAAAAAAAATGGTAACTTCAAATAGTCACTATCCGAGGAAAAATCCGAACACCCTGTATTTATATGAAAAGTATCATTTTCCCTTAATTCAAACATGTTGATTACGGGAAAAATAATTTAAAAATTCCCTAGGCCTTAGTTTTCAAAATAGAAATTTTTATTTTGATTAGAAACCTCTCATGGTTTTTTCGCTTTGCCGGCCTATAACTAACGAACGGTAAAAGATACGTTGACGGGCTTTGCGCCATTCGATTCTATGAACTTTTTTACATATGTGTACAAACTTTCAATTGTCGTATCCCTCTGGTACAGTTAGACAAAGCAAATAATAAAAAAAATGGTAACTTCAAATAGTCACTATCCGAGTAAAAATCCGATCAGCCTGTATTTAAATGAAAAGTATCATTTTGCCTTAATTCAGACATGTTGATTACGGGAAAAATAATTAAAAAATTCCCTAGGCCTTAGTTTTCAAAATAGAAATTTTTATTTTGATTAGAAACCTCTCATGGTTTTTTCGCTTTGCCGGCCTATAACTAACGAACGGTAAAAGATACGTTGACGGGCTTTGCGCCATTCGATTCTATGAACTTTTGTACATATGTGTTGAAACTTTCAATTGTCGTACCCGTCTGGTACAGTTAGACAAAGCAAATAATAAAAAAAATGGTAACTTCAAATAGTCACTATCCGAGTAAAAATCAGATCACCCTGTATTTAAATGAAAAATATCATTTTCCCTTAATTCAGACATGTTGATTACGGGAAAAATAATTAAAAAATTCCCTAGGCCTTAGTGTCCAAAATAGAAATTTTTATTTTGATTAGAAATCTCTGATGGTTTTTTCGCTTTGCCGGCCTATAAATAATGAACGGTAAAAGATACGTTGACGCGCTTTGCGCCATTCGATTCTATGAACTTTTGGACATACGTGTTGAAACTTTCAATTGTCGTACCCCTCTGGTACAGTTAGACAAAGCAAATAATAAAAAAATGGTAACTTCAAATAGTCACTATCCGAGTAAAAATCAGATCACCCTGTATTTATATGAAAAGTATCATTTTCCCTTAATTCAAACATGTTGATTACGGGAAAAATAATTAAAAAATTCCCTAGGCCTTAGTTTTCAAAATAGAAATTTTTATTTTGATTAGAAACCTCTCATGGTTTTTTCGCTTTGCCGGCCTATAACTAACGAACGGTAAAAGATACGTTGACGCGCTTTGCGCCATTCGATTCTATGAACTTTTTTACATATGTGTACAAACTTTCAATTGTCGTATCCCTCTGGTACAGTTAGACAAAGCAAATAATAAAAAAAATGGTAACTTCAAATAGTCACTATCCGAGGAAAAATCCGAACACCCTGTATTTAAATGAAAAATATCATTTTCCCTTAATTCAGACATGTTGATTACGGGAAAAATAATTAAAAAATTCCCTAGGCCTTAGTGTCCAAAATAGAAATTTTTATTTTGATTAGAAATCTCTGATGGTTTTTTTGCTTTGCCGGCCTATAACTAATGAACGGTAAAAGATACGTTGACGCGCTTTGCGCCATTCGATTCTATGAACTTTTGGACATACGTGTTGAAACTTTCAATTGTCGTACCCCTCTGGTACAGTTAGACAAAGCAAATAATAAAAAAATGGTAACTTCAAATAGTCACTATCCGAGTAAAAATCAGATCACCTGTATTTATATGAAAAGTATCATTTTCCCTTAATTCAAACATGTTGATTACGGGAAAAATAATTAAAAAATTCCCTAGGCCTTAGTTTTCAAAATAGAAATTTTTATTTTGATTAGAAACCTCTCATGGTTTTTTCGCTTTGTCGGCCTATAACTAACGAACGGTAAAAGATACGTTGACGGGCTTTGCGCCATTCGATTCTATGAACTTTTGTACATATGTGTTGAAACTTTCAATTGTCGTACCCCTCTGGTACAGTTAGACAAAGCAAATAATAAAAAAATGGTAACTTCAAATAGTCACTATCCGAGTAAAAATCAGATCACCCTGTATTTATATGAAAAGTATCATTTTCCCTTAATTCAAACATGTTGATTACGGGAAAAATAATTAAAAAATTCCCTAGGCCTTAGTTTTCAAAATAGAAATTTTTATTTTGATTAGAAACCTCTCATGGTTTTTTCGCTTTGCCGGCCTATAACTAACGAACGGTAAAAGATACGTTGACGGGCTTTGCGCCATTCGATTCTATGAACTTTTGTACATATGTGTTGAAACTTTCAATTGTCGTACCCGTCTGGTACAGTTAGACAAAGCAAATAATAAAAAAAATGGTAACTTCAAATAGTCACTATCCGAGGAAAAATCCGAACACCCTGTATTTAAATGAAAAATATCATTTTCCCTTAATTCAGACATGTTGATTACGGGAAAAATAATTAAAAAATTCCCTAGGCCTTAGTGTCCAAAATAGAAATTTTTATTTTGATTAAAAATCTCTGATGGTTTTTTCGCTTTGCCGGCCTATAAATAATGAACGGTAAAAGATACGTTGACGCGCTTTGCGCCATTCGATTCTATGAACTTTTGGACATACGTGTTGAAACTTTCAATTGTCGTACCCCTCTGGTACAGTTAGTCAAAGCAAATAATAAAAAAATGGTAACTTCAAATAGTCACTATCCGAGTAAAAATCAGATCACCCTGTATTTATATGAAAAGTATCATTTTCCCTTAATTCAAACATGTTGATTACGGGAAAAATAATTAAAAAATTCCCTAGGCCTTAGTTTTCAAAATAGAAATTTTTATTTTGATTAGAAACCTCTCATGGTTTTTTCGCTTTGCCGGCCTATAACTAACGAACGGTAAAAGATACGTTGACGCGCTTTGCGCCATTCGATTCTATGAACTTTTGGACATACGTGTTGAAACTTTCAATTGTCGTACCCCTCTGGTACAGTTAGACAAAGCAAATAATAAAAAAATGGTAACTTCAAATAGTCACTATCCGAGTAAAAATCAGATCACCCTGTATTTATATGAAAAGTATCATTTTCCCTTAATTCAAACATGTTGATTACGGGAAAAATAATTAAAAAATTCCCTAGGCCTTAGTTTTCAAAATAGAAATTTTTATTTTGATTAGAAACCTCTCATGGTTTTTTCGCTTTGCCGGCCTATAACTAACGAACGGTAAAAGATACGTTGACGGGCTTTGCGCCATTCGATTCTATGAACTTTTGTACATATGTGTTGAAACTTTCAATTGTCGTACCCGTCTGGTACAGTTAGACAAAGCAAATAATAAAAAAATGGTAACTTCAAATAGTCACTATCCGAGTAAAAATCAGATCACCCTGTATTTATATGAAAAGTATCGTTTTCCCTTAATTCAAACATGTTGATTACGGGAAAAATAATTAAAAAATTCCCTAGGCCTTAGTTGTCAAAATAGAAATTTTTATTTTGATTAGAAACCTCTCATGGTTTTTTCGCTTTGCCGGCCTATAACTAACGAACGGTAAAAGATACGTTGACGCGCTTTGCGCCATTCGATTCTATGAACTTTTGTACATATGTGTTGAAACTTTCAATTGTCGTACCCCTCTGGTACAGTTAGACAAAGCAAATAATAAAAAAATGGTAACTTCAAATAGTCACTATCCGAGTAAAAATCAGATCACCCTGTATTTATATGAAAAGTATCGTTTACCCTTAATTCAAACATGTTGATTACGGGAAAAATAATTAAAAAATTCCCTAGGCCTTAGTTTTCAAAATAGAAATTTTTATTTTGATTAGAAACCTCTGATGGTTTTTTCGCTTTGCCGGCCTATAACTAACGAACGGTAAAAGATACGTTGACGCGCTTTGCGCCATTCGATTCTATGAACTTTTGTACATATGTGTTGAAACTTTCAATTGGCGTACCCGTCTGGTACAGTTAGACAAAGCAAATAATAAAAAAATGGTAACTTCAAATAGTCACTATCCGAGTAAAAATCAGATCACCCTGTATTTATATGAAAAGTATCGTTTTCCCTTAATTCAAACATGTTGATTACGGGAAAAATAATTAAAAAATTCCCTAGGCCTTAGTTTTCAAAATAGAAATTTTTATTTTGATTAGAAACCTCTCATGGTTTTTTCGCTTTGCCGGCCTATAACTAACGAACGGTAAAAGATACGTTGACGCGCTTTGCGCCATTCGATTCTATGAACTTTTGTACATATGTGTTGAAACTTTCAATTGTCGTACCCCTCTGGTACAGTTAGACAAAGCAAATAATAAAAAAATGGTAACTTCAAATAGTCACTATCCGAGTAAAAATCAGATCACCCTGTATTTATATGAAAAGTATCGTTTACCCTTAATTCAAACATGTTGATTACGGGAAAAATAATTAAAAAATTCCCTAGGCCTTAGTTTTCAAAATAGAAATTTTTATTTTGATTAGAAACCTCTGATGGTTTTTTCGCTTTGCCGGCCTATAACTAACGAACGGTAAAAGATACGTTGACGCGCTTTGCGCCATTCGATTCTAGGAACTTTTGTACATATGTGTTGAAACTTTCAATTGTCGTACCCGTCTGGTACAGTTAGACAAAGCAAATAATAAAAAAATGGTAACTTCAAATAGTCACTATCCGAGTAAAAATCCGATCAGCCTGTATTTAAATGAAAAGTATCATTTTGCCTTAATTCAGACATGTTGATTACGGGAAAAATAATTAAAAAATTCCCTAGGCCTTAATGTCCAAAATAGAAATTTTTATTTTGATTAGAAATCTCTGATGGTTTTTTCGCTTTGCCGGCCTATAACTAATGAACGGTAAAAGATACGTTGACGCGCTTTGCGCCATTCGATTCTATGAACTTTTGTACATATGTGTTGAAACTTTCAATTGTCGTACCCCTCTGGTACAGTTAGACAAAGCAAATAATAAAAAAATGGTAACTTCAAATAGTCACTATCCGAGTAAAAATCAGATCACCCTGTATTTATATGAAAAGTATCATTTTCCCTTAATTCAAACATGTCGATTACGGGAAAAATAATTAAAAAATTCCCTAGGCCTTAGTTTTCAAAATAGAAATTTTTATTTTGATTAGAAACCTTTCATGGTTTTTTCGCTTTGCCGGCCTATAACTAACGAACGGTAAAAGATACGTTGACGGGCTTTGCGCCATTCGATTCTATGAACTTTTGTACATATGTGTTGAAACTTTCAATTGTCGTACCCCTCTGGTACAGTTAGACAAAGCAAATAATAAAAAAATGGTAACTTCAAATAGTCACTATCCGAGTAAAAATCAGATCACCCTGTATTTAAATGAAAAGTATCATTTTCCCTTAATTCAGACATGTTGATTACGGGAAAAATAATTAAAAAATTCCCTAGGCCTTAGTGTCCAAAATAGAAATTTTTATTTTGATTAGAAATCTCTGATGGTTTTTTCGCTTTGCCGGCCTATAACTAATGAACGGTAAAAGATACGTTGACGCGCTTTGCGCCATTCGATTCTATGAACTTTTGTACATATGTGTTGAAACTTTCAATTGTCGTACCCCTCTGGTACAGTTAGACAAAGCAAATAATAAAAAAATGGTAACTTGAAATAGTCACTATCCGAGTAAAAATCAGATCACCCTGTATTTATATGAAAAGTATCATTTTCCCTTAATTCAAACATGTTGATTACGGGAAAAATAATTAAAAAATTCCCTAGGCCTTAGTTTTCAAAATAGAAATTTTTATTTTGATTAGAAACCTCTCATGGTTTTTTCGCTTTGCCGGCCTATAACTAACGAACGGTAAAAGATACGTTGACGCGCTTTGCGCTATTCGATTCTATGAACTTTTTTACATATGTGTACAAACTTTCAATTGTCGTATCCCTCTGGTACAGTTAGACAAAGCAAATAATAAAAAAAATGGTAACTTCAAATAGTCACTATCCGAGGAAAAATCCGAACACCCTGTATTTAAATGAAAAATATCATTTTCCCTTAATTCAGACATGTTGATTACGGGAAAAATAATTAAAAAATTCCCTAGGCCTTAGTTTTCAAAATAGAAATTTTTATTTTGATTAGAAACCTCTCATGGTTTTTTCGCTTTGCCGGCCTATAACTAACGAACGGTAAAAGATACGTTGACGGGCTTTGCGCCATTCGATTCTATGAACTTTTGGACATATGTGTTGAAACTTTCAATTGTCGTACCCCTCTGGTACAGTTAGACAAAGCAAATAATAAAAAAATGGTAACTTCAAATAGTCACTATCCGAGTAAAAATCAGATCACCCTGTATTTATATGAAAAGTATCGTTTTCCCTTAATTCAAACATGTTGATTACGGGAAAAATAATTAAAAAATTCCCTAGGCCTTAGTTTTCAAAATAGAAATTTTTATTTTGATTAGAAACCTCTCATGGTTTTTTCGCTTTGCCGGCCTATAACTAACGAACGGTAAAAGATACGTTGACGCGCTTTGCGCCATTCGATTCTATGAACTTTTGTACATATGTGTTGAAACTTTCAATTGTCGTACCCCTCTGGTACAGTTAGACAAAGCAAATAATAAAAAAATGGTAACTTCAAATAGTCACTATCCGAGTAAAAATCAGATCACCCTGTATTTATATGAAAAGTATCGTTTTCCCTTAATTCAAACATGTTGATTACGGGAAAAATAATTAAAAAATTCCCTAGGCCTTAGTTTTCAAAATAGAAATTTTTATTTTGATTAGAAACCTCTCATGGTTTTTTCGCTTTGCCGGCCTATAACTAACGAACGGTAAAAGATACGTTGACGCGCTTTGCGCCATTCGATTCTATGAACTTTTGTACATATGTGTTGAAACTTTCAATTGTCGTACCCCTCTGGTACAGTTAGACAAAGCAAATAATAAAAGAATGGTAACTTCAAATAGTCACTATCCGAGTAAAAATCAGATCACCCTGTATTTATATGAAAAGTATCATTTTCCCTTAATTCAAACATGTCGATTACGGGAAAAATAATTAAAAAATTCCCTAGGCCTTAGTTTTCAAAATAGAAATTTTTATTTTGATTAGAAACCTCTCATGGTTTTTTCGCTTTGCCGGCCTATAACTAACGAACGGTAAAAGATACGTTGACGGGCTTTGCGCCATTCGATTCTATGAACTTTTGGACATATGTGTTGAAACTTTCAATTGTCGTACCCCTCTGGTACAGTTAGACAAAGCAAATAATAAAAAAATGGTAACTTCAAATAGTCACTATCCGAGTAAAAATCAGATCACCCTGTATTTATATGAAAAGTATCGTTTTCCCTTAATTCAAACATGTTGATTACGGGAAAAATAATTAAAAAATTCCCTAGGCCTTAGTTTTCAAAATAGAAATTTTTATTTTGATTAGAAACCTCTCATGGTTTTTTCGCTTTGCCGGCCTATAACTAACGAACGGTAAAAGATACGTTGACGCGCTTTGCGCCATTCGATTCTATGAACTTTTGTACATATGTGTTGAAACTTTCAATTGTCGTACCCCTCTGGTACAGTTAGACAAAGCAAATAATAAAAAAATGGTAACTTCAAATAGTCACTATCCGAGTAAAAATCAGATCACCCTGTATTTATATGAAAAGTATCGTTTTCCCTTAATTCAAACATGTTGATTACGGGAAAAATAATTAAAAAATTCCCTAGGCCTTAGTTTTCAAGATAGAAATTTTTATTTTGATTAGAAACCTCTCATGGTTTTTTCGCTTTGTCGGCCTATAACTAACGAACGGTAAAAGATACGTTGACGCGCTTTGCGCCATTCGATTCTATGAACTTTTGTACATATGTGTTGAAACTTTCAATTGTCGTACCCCTCTGGTACAGTTAGACAAAGCAAATAATAAAAAAATGGTAACTTCAAATAGTCACTATCCGAGTAAAAATCAGATCACCCTGTATTTATATGAAAAGTATCATTTTCCCTTAATTCAAACATGTTGATTACGGGAAAAATAATTAAAAAATTCCCCAGGCCTTAGTTTTCAAAATAGAAATTTTTATTTTGATTAGAAACCTCTCATGGTTTTTTCGCTTTGCCGGCCTATAACTAACGAACGGTAAAAGATACGTTGACGCGCTTTGCGCCATTCGATTCTATGAACTTTTGGACATATGTTTTGAAACTTTCAATTGTCGTACCCCTCTGGTACAGTTAGACAAAGCAAATAATAAAAAAATGGTAATTTCAAATAGTCACTATCCGAGTTAAAATCAGATCACCCTGTATTTATATGAAAAGTATCATTTTCCCTTAATTCAAACATGTTGATTACGGGAAAAATAATTAAAAAAATCCCTAGGCCTTAGTTTTCAAAATAGAAATTTTTATTTTGATTAGAAACCTCTCATGGTTTTTTCGCTTTGCCGGCCTATAACTAACGAACGGTAAAAGATACGTTGACGCGCTTTGCGCCATTCGATTCTATGAACTTTTGGACATATGTTTTGAAACTTTCAATTGTCGTACCCCTCTGGTACAGTTAGACAAAGCAAATAATAAAAAAATGGTAACTTCAAATAGTCACTATCCGAGTAAAAATCAGATCACCCTGTATTTATATGAAAAGTATCATTTTCCCTTAATTCAAACATGTTGATTACGGGAAAAATAATTAAAAAATTCCCTAGGCCTTAGTTTTCAAAATAGAAATTTTTATTTTGATTGGAAACCTCTCATGGTTTTTTCGCTTTGCCGGCCTATAACTAATGAACGGGAAAAGATACATTGAAGCGCTTTGCGCCATTCGATTCTATGAACTTTTGTACATATGTGTTGAAACTTTCAATTGTCGTACTCCTCTGGTACAGTTAGACAAAGCAAATAATAAAAAAATGGTAACTTCAAATAGTCACTTTCCGAGTAAAAATCCGATCAGCCTGTATTTAAATGAAAATTATCATTTTCCCTTAATTCAGACATGTTGATTACGGGAAAAATAATTAAAAAATTCCCTAGGCCTTAGTTTTCAAAATAGAAATTTTTATTTTGATTAGAAACCTCTGATGATTTTTTCGCTTTGCCTGCCTATAACTAATGAACGGTAAAAGATACGTTGACGCGCTTTGCGCCATTCGATTCTATGAACTTTTGTACATATGTGTTGAAACTTTCAATTGTCGTACCCGTCTGGTACAGTTAGACAAAGCAAATAATAAAAAAATGGTAACTTCAAATAGTCACTATCCGAGTAAACATCTGATCACTCTGTATTTAAATGAAAAATATCATTTTCCTTTAATTCAGACATGTTGATTACGGGAAAAATAATTAAAAAATTCCCTAGGCCCTAGTTTCCAAAATATAAATTTTTATTTTGATTAGAAACCTCTCATGGGTTTTTCGCTTTGTCGGCCTATAACTAATGAACGGTAAAAGATACATTGACGCGCTTTGCGCCATTCGATTCTATGAACTTTTGTAAATATGTGTTGAAACTTTCAATTGTCGTACCCGTCTGGTACAGTTAGACAAAGCAAATAATAAAAAAATGGTTACTTCAAATAGTCACTATCCGAGTAAACATCTGATCACTCTGTATTTAAATGTAAAGTATCATTTTCCCTTAATTGAGACATGTTGATTACGGGAAAAATAATTAAAAAAATCCTTAGGCCCTAGTTTCTAAAATATAAATTTTTATTTTGATTAGAAACCTCTCATGGTTTTTTCGCTTTGCCGGCCTATATCTAATGAACGGTAAAAGATACATTGACGCGCTTTGCGCCATTCGATTCTATGAACTTTTGTAAATATGTGTTGAAACTTTCAATTGTCGTACCCGTCTGGTACAGTTAGACAAAGCAAATAATAAAGAAATGGTTACTTCAAATAGTCACTATCCGAGTAAAAATCTGATCACTCTGTATTTAAATGTAAAGTATCATTTTCACTTAATTAGAATTTATTATTAATCTGTCGGTGTTTAGTTCGAACATTTTGTCGCTGATATCAGAGTTAATGTTATGTAGGTTGGATAGTACAACAACTTTCTACAATCACCATTTTGTACACGTTTGTTTTCGTTTTGTCTACGTACTTTGATCCATAAAAGTTGAATTACTTCAGTAATTATTCTGAAAATTTGTGAATTTGTTCATCTTTTTACCAAAAATCGATTAGTAAAGTTGTCAGTGATGTATCCATTCGTATTTTTGACTAAATATATAGCAAAGTGCATATATTTGGGGTTTCATATTGTTGCAAATTATCAATAATAGTAAATTTAAACAATATTTCAACTATAAATTATTTTTATCTGTCAATATTCTTTATCAAATATACTAATGTCAATCGAATTGATAATTTTGTTGTATATTACAATGAATTATTTTCTTTTCAGAAGAAATCATCGAATCTGCAGTGTTCCAAACCATTTGAAATAATATCCAGACTCGAGATACAAATTTAAAAGAGCAGAGAACAGAATCCTAGCGGTTCAGAATGTTCAGATACAAATTTAAAAGAACAGTGAATATAATGCTAGCGGTTCAGACAGCAAGAAATCACCAAATGTAAGTGGATATTTATATTTTTCTCTTATTTTATATTTCTGTTGTCATTATTTTTTGTTGGAACAGCTAATGTTGTTAACGCAACAATACTTTAAAGTCTACGAGTCGAATCGTAGAATAAAAAATTAACTAGTTCAAATCTAGTTATTGGCCAATAGTATTATTTTATATTTCTGTTGTCATTATAATAGTGCATAGAAAAGATCAAACTGCATCTAATCTTCTCATCACTATTTTCTTACGTGAAATGAAGTATAAAATGTTAATATATGAATGTTTATCTTACGTTGTTTGAGTGTAGTAACTGGGTGGCCTTCTCTGTACTTTTTTTTATGAAATGTGCTTTTGAAATATCAAATTAAAGAAAATTTCAAATGTATTTGTAACCATTTAAATCTGTTGGATAAATTATCGCATTGTACAAGTGTCTTGCGTAATGAATACTAGTTTGCCATACGAAATTGTATCCAACAGTTTTTTAAATGGTTTAAGGAATACCACAAATTAATAATTAATATTTAATAGGGAGACCTATGTTGGTCTGATGCGTCAAGAAACTTGAAAATTTGGATACAACTTTCGATCTATGGATTTCAACACTGCAGATATTCTGAAGCAGTTTTACAAAAGCTTCTTTAGTTTGCAACTTTAAGGATAGCTGAGTACCAGACAAATCTTCGACGTAGGCGGCCATCGATGGATGAACTGGTATAAAACTTTATTTTTTTTCGTAGATGTAACGTTTATAAAATACTATCTTGTACTCATGATCAACCATGAGAACTTACAGTCAAAGGAATATGATTTTATGCCTAATTATTATCTTGTTCTCATACTCAGCCATGAGAACGTATAGTCTAGGGAATATGACTATGCATTACTATTATTTTGTTCTCATACTGAACCATGAGGACTTATAGTCAAAGGAATATGATTATATGCCTAATTATTATCTTGTTCTCATACTCAGCCATGAGAACGTATAGTCTAGGGAATATGACTATGCATTATTATTATTTTGTTCTCATACTCAACCATGAGAACTTATAGTCAAAGGAATATGACTATATGCCTAAATATTATCTAGAACTCAAATTCAGTTTTGAGTACTGTAGTAAATTAAATATAACTTTAATAAATGTCCTTATGATATCCAAACAATTTGAAATTGAAATATCGACTATTTATCAATAAAATTAATATCTGGGAACAATTGATTAGCATTTGTCTTTCAGGAATCGGACATCTAGAAGATTAAAATAATAGTACCTTTATAAGTGTTAGTATTATTTAAAGTCTTAGTATTATTTACGTAAGAATGGCATTGCGCACAATAAAGTGTAAGCTTGTTAGACACGTAATTGAAGTAGTTTTTTTTGTCACAGTTTATAGAATCGGTTCATAAGGCAACCGTCTGTTGTAACTCTGTTTAGGAAATAATTTGAAATAATCAACATAGTTCGTATACATTAACGTGTGTTTTAACATTTTAGTGTCACGTGATGTATCAATAATGGTTGTTTGTGCATTTCTTGATGCAGGAAAAGATAGTTTTATGTCAGCACAGATTATAAAGCGAATTGAACTTGCGCAATGCCATTCGTACGTGAGGAATACTATAGTTTTAAGTTCTTGGAAATGTATTTTCAGGTTTTAATTAAACTTTGGCTCATCGCGCCGTCGAGCAAACACGCGTTTTCTTTAAAAATTAAAAATAAATTGATTAATTTGAAGTGCATCCCGTGGCGATCATCCTAAAATCGTGCGTCTACGGTTGCACCGGTAACCGTACGCGTGGCTTACCCAGACGGTAGCTAGGGAGAGTGCTTGGGAAAAGAAAATAAGGACGTATCGGGGCATGAATCAGTGAGTGGATGGGTTTACAATTTTTCTTAATTGCAGTAATTTTTTTAATTTTTGATGTAGAAATATTCTTTTCTTCTTCTTTTCTTTATTAATATCAATAGAATGAGTCAGGAAGGAGGTAACAGTGCGAAACTTGTTGGGGGTGTTCGGGTTCCTTTTTTCAATTAACTTCACACGGTCAGAGGGGCTGGGTAGGTAGGTTCGTGCGCGATAGCCATAATTGAGTGGACTGATATGTACCAGCGTAAAACCTTGTAAACCCTGTTGTTATCGCTTCACTCTTATGTGATGGGATCAAGGGATCAAGGGAGATTAAGAAGAATAATTACACAGGAAGCTTTCTTATGGCCATATGTGCTCTCCTCATCCGGAGGCAACGTAATCATCTTTTAATGGTAATAGCAACGACTAGGTAAAGTTTTTGTTTGAATTAACTTTGTTGAGCACACGGGTTAATAACCGCGTTCGGTGTAGGGTATCCGCGAGAGGCGCGGGCGAATGTCTCCGGGAGTAGCTAGATAGGTGGCGTCCTGCCTAGCCAGTTACGTGTGACTGCTGTCCAGGTCTCTATCTAGTTCGGTTTTTAGGCCGTAAATGCTCTGCATCGCGTGGGGTCGGCTTAACCCCCTCGTAAACGTCCGTGAGAACCAACAACGGCGTTCGACGCCACGGCGTTCTCACCATTTGCTTAGCTCGTACTCTTTCTCTCTCACACGCCTTTAGCTTAGTTTAATCTAGATATAAGATAGTTCGCGTAGACATAAGATAGCTTAGATTTAAGTAGGTGGGGTTGTTTTTGCTTTTTGAGAGAGAGAGAAAAATTAACGTAACTTGACATTTTTAGACTTGCTTTTCTTTGAAATCGTTATTAACGTAAGATAGGCTTTTTTAGATTTGTTTTTCTTTGAAATAGATCTTTAACGTAAGATAGGGTTTTTTGCGCACTTCACTAATTTAATTTGGGGGGGGAACTACAATAATTTAAGTTAGATTATAAGTATTATTGTACACGAAACTGTATTTAATAAATGATATATATAAGGGAACGTGGGTTTGGCATTTAAGGGCGGTGTTTCCCTTATATATACTATTTATTAAATAAAGGGTTTCGTTTTTAGTTCTAAGATAGTTTTAAAGTTAAAAAAAACTCCCCACCGCCACTATCTTCAAGATTGCAGTGCCGACTGGAGACGCAGACCATGGCTTCTTCTTCATTTGTTTAAAATGTATGTACAATAAAACAAACTTTTATTGCGTTTATTTTAAATTAATACCCATGTTCCTTTAGTTTTAAAGTAGGTAGTTTTAGTAAAAATTGTAATTATTATTAGGTATTTAGACGCGGTCAGGGCAAAGTTAGATTTTAAGTATTGTAAACGAAACTTTGTATTAATAAATATTATATATTTTGGTAAGTGGGAGGTTTGGGTGGTAACAAAATATATAATATTAATATAAAGTTTCGGAAACGGTCTTCAACTGAATAAGAAATCTTTGTACCTTTAAAAATGGGAACAAGGAATCTTATTTAGGGACCACCAAGATTTAATTTGTTAAATTACTATTGTAAACGAAACTCTACAATATAGTTTTATTTTACTTTAAAACTTAAATAATTTGAATGTAGAGTTTCGTATTAGTTATAAAACTGAAATGTTTGTTATCAAATAAAATTGTGGTTATATTATTTGTGTTCAATTCTATTGCATCTTTATTCAGTCCACAGAATAAAGATACAAAATAATTAACAACAAATAATACAACTATAATAATGACAATTTTATTTGGTGACAAACGTTTTAGTTTTATAACTAAATCATGTTTGACACTGTCATAAATTGTTATTAGATTTGTTGACAAATTTAGTAACAATTGTGAACAGAATTATAACACAAAAGAAACGTAAAAGGCATTTGTGTTTAAATATTCTGTTCATAATTATTTCTTGTTAACAAATTTGGTGACAATTTTTTAACGTTGCCAAACAGGCTTTAGTTGTAAAATTGAAATGTTTGTTACCGAGCAAAATTATCATTATTTTGATTGTAAATATCAATTATTTTGTATCTTTATTTTGTAATACAAGTTATACTTTTATTACAAAATAAAGATTCAAAATAGTTTATAATATCTGCAACCAAAATAATGATAATTTTACTTGGTAACAAACATTTCAATTTTACAATTAAAGCCTGTTTGGTAACGTTAAAAAATTGTCACCAAATTTGTTAACAAACTTAGTTGGGAAATAATTATGAACAGAATTTTCAAACACAAATATCTTCTACGTTTCTTTTGTGTTGTAATTCTGTTCACAATTGTTACTAAATTTGTCAACAAATCTAATAACAATTTATTTTAATGTCAAACGGTCTTCAACTGAATAAGAAATCTTTGTACCTTTAAAAATGGGAACAAGGAATCTTATTTAGGGACCACCAAGATTTCATCTGTTAAATTACTATTGTAAACGAAACTCTACAATATAGTATCATTTTACTTTAAAACTTAAATAATTTGAATGTAGAGTTTCGTATTAGTTATTAAACTGAAATGTTTGTTACCAAATAAAATTATGGTTATATTATTTGTGTTCAATTCTATTGCATTTTTATTCAGTCCACAGAATAAAAATGCAAAATAATTAACAACAAATAATACAACTATAATAATGACAATTTTATTTGGGAACAAACGTTTTAGTTTTATAACTAAATCATGTTTGACACTATTATAAATTGTTATTAGATTTGTTGACAAATTTAGTAACAATTGTGAACAGAATTACAACACAAAAGAAACTTGAAAGACACTTGTGTTTGAAAATTCTGTTCATAATTATTTCTCACTAAGTTTGTTTAACAAATTTGGTGACAATCTTTTAACGTTGTCAAAGAGGCTTTAGTTGTAAATTAGAAATGTGTTTTACAACGTATATCTGTCATTACAATTTGATTGTAAATATTATAAACTATTCTACATTTTTATTTTGTAATAAAAGTAACTAATATTACAAAATAAAGATGTAGAATAGTTTATAATATTTACAATCAAATTGTAATGACAGATATACTTTGTAAAACACATTTCTAATTTACAACTAAGGCCTTTTTGACAACGTTAAAAGATTGTCACCAAATTTGTTAAACAAACTTAGTGAGAAATAATTATGAACAGAATTTTCAAACACAAGTGTCTTTCAAGTTTCTTTTGTGTTGTAATTCTGTTCACAATTGTTACTAAATTTGTCAACAAATCTAATAACAAATTATTATATTGTTAAAGTCTTTTGTAATAATAGCAATAAACTTTAATTTTTATAAGATAAGTCTTGTGTATTTTCTTATAATATAAATATATTTGTATAGTTAAAAATTGAATTTTTTTTTCTAAGTCCCTACACGTATGTAGTTTTTAAAATGACCACCAGGGTGCAGCACCTGTTGAAAAACGTTCCAACTTAGAGTAAATTTAACTCAAAAAAGTTTCATTTGTGTACATACGCACGTACATACATCATTTTGGGGTATACCTAATGGGAATTTAACGCTCTGAATATGGCACGCATATATTTGGATATTTTATGCCTTGAAAATGAGACCTTTACTTGATTTAATTTAACTCAGAAACATTTGATGAAAAATACTAGGTATAATTCCCAATAGGTATACACCTTTTTTAGAGCCTTTTCGTCCCATTTTCACTAACTCAAATACCCAAAGTGAACGTCCCATATTTACTGGGTTAAATTCCCATTAGGTATAACAGTAAAATGATGTATGTACGTATGTTTATTCAAAGTGGAGTAGTATTTCTGGTTGCCTATATTTTAGGCGCAAACCACTTTCTAATAGGTGCTGCCCTCTAGCGGCCATTTTAGAAACTATATACGTGTAGGGGCAGTAAAGGGGTAAAAAATAAACAATTTACATCTTAATTTATATTTTATTGTGTAATATATTGTACATTAAGGGTAGTTACATGAAATACAACAATGTAAAATACATATTAACAATAAATACAAGTAAAATGTATACAAACTATTATTTAAACATCCCTATTTCTAATTTTTCAGGACAAGGGTAAGTATATTATTTATTTACAAAGTACATTAAGGGTAGTTACATGAAATACAACAATGTAAAGTACAAATAAACAATAAATACAAGTAAAATATATACAAACTATTATTTAAACATCCCTATTTCTAATTTTTCAGGACAAGGGTAAGTATACCATTTATTTACAAAGTACATTAAGGGTAGTTACGTGAAATACAACAATGTAAAATACAAATAAACAATAAATACAAGTAAAATGTGTACAAACTAATTAAACATCCCTATTTCTAATTTTTCAGAATAAGGGTAAGTATATCATTTATTTACAAAGTATATTAAGGGTAGTTACATGAAATACAACAATATGAATTATAAATACAAGTGAAATTTATACAGACTATTATTTAAACATCCCTAAGCATATTTGTTTATAAAATACAAATAAGAATACATAGAATTTGAGCTATGAACATAATAAACAATAAATATTTCTAAAACCAATACAATTTTTATTTAACAACCCGTCATTTATTTCAGGGAGATGTACCACAACAAAGAGACAGGGAAGTATGTAGTTATGTAACATTTATAAGGGAAATAAGACATGGGAAATTTTTTATGTTCATTCGTGTTCTACGGATTGTAATTAGTCTAATAGAACTAGTCCGGCCCTTCTAGTTTTTATAGTTTTGGAGCTATAACACTTTCTTCTTAACTTAACTTTACCCAGGTTTTGAGTCGAAAATTTTTGATGGTATCAGGATAACAGGAATGAAAAGAGTTCTCATATTTTAAATGTGACGACGGATTCATGTTCTACGGGTCTTAATTACTATAAAAAACCCTGTCCGGCCTTTCTAACTTCTGTAGTTTACGAGCTACAACACTTTTCTTAACCCAATTTTTGGGGTCAAAGACCTGAATTTACTCAGTTTTTGAATCGAAAATTTTTGATGGTATCCGGATAACAGGAATGAAAAGAGTTCTCATATTTTCAATGTGAGACCGGATTCGTGTTCTACATGTCGTAATTAGTCTAAAGAACCCTGTCCGGCGTTTCTAGCTTTTGTAGTTTTGGAGCTATAACACTTTTTTTAAACCCAATTTTACTCAATTTTACACAGTTTTTGAGTCGAAAATTTTTGATGGTATCCGGATAACAGGAATGAAAAGAGTTCTCATATTTTAAATGTGAGACCGGATTCGTGTTCTACGGGTCGTAATTAGTCTAAAAAACCCTGTCCCGCCTTTCTAGCTTTTGTAGTTTTGGAGCTATAACACTTTTTTTAAACCCAATTTTACTCAATTTTACTCAGTTTTTGAGTCGAAATTTTTTGATGGTATCCGGATAACAGGAATGAAAAGAGTTCTCATATTTTCAATGTGAGACCGGATTCGTGTTCTACGGGTCGTAATTAGTCTAAAAAACCCTGTCCGGCCCTTCTAACTTCTGTAGTTTACGAGCTACAACACTTTTCTTAACCCAATTTTTGGGGTCAAAGACCTGAATTTACTCAGTTTTTGAATCGAAAATTTTTGATGGTATCCGGATAACAGGAATGAAAAGAGTTCTCATATTTTCAATGTGAGACCGGATTCGTGTTCTACATGTCGTAATTAGTCTAAAAAACCCTGTCCGGCCTTTCTAGCTTTTGTAGTTTTGGAGCTATAACACTTTTTTTAAACCCAATTTTACTCAGTTTTTGAGTCGAAAATTTTTGATGGTATCCGGATAACAGGAATGAAAAGAGTTCTCACATTTTAAATGTGAGACCGGATTCGTGTTCTACGGGTCCTAATTAGTCTAAAAAACCTTGTCCGGCCCTTCAATCTTTTGTAGTTTAGGAGATATAAAGCATTTCTTAATTAAAAAGTGTCGCATTTTGAGTCGAAAATTTTCCATAGTATCCGGGGAACAAAAATGAGAAAGAGTTCTACGGATGGTTATTTTATTGCTTATAGTGCTTAAAAAATAAATAATAAAATTTTGGTGTAAACAAAAAAAATCAAAAAATGTTCAAAAATTTTCAAAAACCCTTATTATAAAAAACTTTGCCCTACGCCCTTCAAACTTTGGTATGATGTAGTTTGACCCTATATTACTCATTCGAATTCCCCTAAGGAACAGCGTTTTAAGGAAAACGCTGAAAACCCAGCCGTTTTCGAGATATGAGCCCTTAAAGTTTTTTAAAGGGACTAACATTTAAATTGGTCCATTTATAGGGCTAAAGGGCCGGAAAATAGCGAATCGGGGGGATTCGAACCCGCGCTTTCCGTTGGCTTGCACAGAATTGATAAAAACCCTTTGGTTTACAATATATTTGCCCTTCAAGTTTGTGGCGAAGGGCCTGCGCTAATTCCTGAACTATAAGAGCTAGAAAATCCGGACAAGTGTTGTTAAACCTATTTGGATCTGCATAAATGAAATCCGTGGTCAAATTTTCCCTAAGGGCTCAAATAAGCCCTTAGCCCTTTATAAAAGGGCGGACTCCTGTCGGATGGTTATTTTCGTACCTAGAGAACTTAATACTAAAAGATAGCATAGAAAAATTCGGAAAAATCCTTAAATATTAGAATATTTCCCTGTTCCTTTTGTTATTACATAGGAAAGGTAAGAAAAGTACTCTTTTATTTATTTATTCTTATAAAAAATCATATATTATCATCAGCCAGTGTTGTAGTTACCGTATCCTATTGCTGGGTGTACTAGGCCCTTCGCAAAACCTGTAAACAAACATAAACATTGTATATTTTGAGCGGCAAAGTATAAAGATAAACACTTAATTAGAGTGGGGGTATTACGTGATAATATTAATATTATGTTTTTAGAATAAAGACTTCAGTTCCTTTCGGTCTTTGGTGAAGTGAACATCGTGTGCTTGTGTATAATCGTGTAGTGCCATATAGCTACGAAAAAGTTTGAAATTTTTATTGAAATCGTTCTCTTTTTACATCGTATAGTTCGCGATATATTTTAAAAAAGTTAGATCTACCTTATAACTTTCTTAAAATTATTTAAATAACTTTAAATAATTTTCAATTTGTTTAAACTTTGTAAAAGAAATCTAAATTTAATAAGTTAATAGTGCATTCAATTTAAATGTGCATATGTACATTTTTTTTTTGCAATAAAATCTAAATATTCAAAATTTATTTTTAACTTATACAACGTATTTCCGCTTATTATAATTTTCGATATTATTTAAAATGTTGCATAAGTCTCTGTTCTCCCGTTAGTGTTCATTATTTTATCCTTAGTCAAAATTTTATTGTCGTATCGTGAGTTAGTTTACTATACGGTTGATGTATATTTAAAAAAAAAACCGTTTTTACTATTACTAAAGCAAGTATAATTGTCCGTAAAAGTGTAGTGTATTGTCCTATAATACCAAGTGTTATAGAAGTTATTCTATTTGGTGTGAGTGTTACGTAATATGTGCTACAAAGTGTATTCTAATCCGAGAAAATCGCCAATGATGATATATTACAGTGATGATATAACAGCGGATGATATATTATGAAAATTCGCGGAAGGTAAGTATAAACCTTTGACATTACATTTACATTTCTTCTAAGTTGTTCAGCACAAAACAAATGTGTCTGCCGTATCCAAATAGTAAATTTTATGTAAAATATAAATTTTTACTTTCCTATTTACTATCTTTATTCTTGTAGTAGTGATAAATGAAAATATGGAACAAGTGTACAGACTAAAATACATTTATTTTAACGCCCTGTAACTCCTGAACCAATCAAAGTTAGAAATTATAGTTGGACATATCATAAAGAGAATTTTATGTAGATTCCAAATTTTCATTGCGCAAGTTGCTATCTTTAACCATGTAGGAGTAATAAATAAAAATGTGAAATAACAACGCATGACGAAGTTTAGTGGAATACACAGTTTAACTTACATTTATATTTCACAGAATTTGAAGTCTGGAGATCAGGCGAACCGGTTCACGACTTCACGATACCGCAGGAGATGGTTTCCTGCTCCAAAACGAAATCATGTCCACCAGGTCCGAAGAGAAGCCCCAGGATACTGTAGATACACGGACGGGTTCTCCAAGTCACGATGTCTGCGTCTCTTACCGCTGGAACGTCGAAAACGTGATCATCTGCAAAAAGAAATGATTTATAAATAAGATTATAAATGTAATAACTTATTTATTGTATCTGCAAATTGTATTTATGTGTGTTATTAATACCGCTTTCCTCTATTAATACCTAAAGTTGAAATTTCCTGTAGAAAAATATTTGTCAATAGTTCAACAATTTTAAAACTTTACTTATGTGTACAGAGATGAATGCTCAAAACAAAATTGAAACGTACATATTCCTATCTTAATTTCAGAAATTTTGAGCCCTAAAGTTGAAAATTCCAATTCGAATTCATGAAACGTAGTGCACATTCAGAAAACAACCCCCTGAATTCAAATTTGAAGACTGCAAGTCGCTATCTCACTTAGTTTTTAAAATATGTTACTTTTATCATGGCATACACAAAAGACATTTACCTATCTTGAAACAAACATGATAGATTTTTTTTTCAGTAATTCGAATTCCTGAAACTTAGTGTACATATTAAAAACACCCCTGAATTCAAATTTGAAAACAAAGTCGCTATCTCACTTTTTTACCTTCTGTTACCTTTAGGTAAGGAAGGTATTGTCTTTCTTAAAAAAAAAGATGCGTTAGACAGGAATGAGTGAAAAAGAAGAGTAAGAAACAGTGACCCCTAATAAAATTGGAGAAAGCTGAAGAAGAAAGAAGGAATTGTCAAGTGCAATTTACATAGTGTATGTTCATGTTATAATTTTATTGGATTTATAGAATCTTTTCAAAGGAACTTTTGGTATGTAACTTGTAAAAAATAGTATGTGTTCGTGTAATAATATTATTGGGTATATAGAATCTTTTCCAAGAAACTTTTTTATGGCATTTATCCATTTTTATTTCAATACTTTTACTTCTAAAAATTCACACATAGTTGTTCAAATACTCTAAAAATGCGTACACTTACGTAACATTCTCTTTGCAATCAAATAATATTACTGCCAAGCATATATCTCTACCCATTTTTTGAATTATTGCCCCAAAAGTCAATATACCCCCCATTTACATAAAAACTTCAAAATTTCCAAAAATCTAATTTTTATGTATCTAGATACTTCTCAATGCGCTGATTCCAAATTTTGAAACCGCAGGTCAATATCTCGTTTCGTTCCCGAGATATTTATATTTTAAGTTTTGCTCAAAACTCCCCATTTTTTGGCATTAACCCAAAAATGGGTCGAGATATGAACTTGGAGATATCACCATTCGATTCTACGGACAAAAATACATAAGTATAGCAATTTTCATAATATTTGTTCAACCGGTTCATTTTTAATGAATAAAAGTTTGAAAATGGCCAAAATCTGAAAAAATCCTAAGGGGTACCCCTTACGATTTTTTCAGATTTTGGCCATTTTCAGTTATTTTGCTTTAGAAACTGTATGCGGTGTTTAAAAATTCTGAAAATTGGTGTACTTATGTGATTTTGCCCGTAGAATCGAATGGCGTTGTCAAAAAATTCATTTCTCGACCCATTTTTGGGTTATTACCCAAAAATGGACTGTTTTGAGCGAAACTTTGAATCTAAATATCTCGAGAACGAAAAGAGATATCGACCTGCGGTTTCAAAATTTGGAATCAGCGTATTGAGAAGTATCTAGATACATAAATATTAGATTTTTGAAAATTTTGAAGTTTTTATTTAAATGTGGGGTATATTGACTTTTGGGGCAATAATTTAAAAGTGGGTAGAGATATAAACTTGGTAGTAATATTATTTGATTTTAAAGAGAATGTTACGTAAGTGTACGCAATTTTAGAGTATTTATAGAGGTGTATTGGATTTATAAAATATTTTCCGATGAACTTTTGGGATTTGTACAAAACACATTAAATTAACGGAAGGTCTTGTGCTGGCCACAACAGATTTTTCTTCAGGATTGAATAGCACCCTTTCTATCAACCCTAAAATTCATAAAATATATTTCGCGTGTAATCCATAGACCTTGTTACAAATAATAATTAAAAAAAAAAAACTTACGAGCGACTACAAAATTATGTAATACATAGACATCAACTATAATTTATAAATACTCATTATTTTGATTGTTGACTACCATTTTTTTTATTATTGTTATCTAATGCCTAACTGTTACATAGATCAATTTTGTCAGTTTGTCAGTTTCATTGTTACAGTGCTAGTGAACAGACGTGTGGTGTGCTCGTGTAGTGTGCCTTCGAGGACGACTTCCTAGTGCCTGGAGAGGACTTTTGGACATCTTCAAGACTTGGACTTATACTTAGGGAAATAATTTATTCATAGTAAGTTTTTTTTTTTTAATTTTTAAACTACTTTTAGTAACCATTATTGGGTATATAAGCCATTATTTCTAAAGATTGTTTCGGGTGTATATATATATATATACTTTATATTTGAATTATAATTGTTGATGTGTGGAAAAGAATTTGAATTAATTTAGAGTTATTTATAGTATTACTACCATACACAAATATCATATATTATTAAATAATTAAAAATTTAAACATTCTTTTCAATATTAAATTTCTCACACTTACTTTCATATTAGGTATTTTATTTTAAATAATTACAAACGATTGAAACAGTTCTAAATCCATCCATATTATTATCTGTAACAACTAATCCAAATATTAATACGAATATATTTTTATTGTTACAGAAACATGTAACAGAGGTGAACTACAGTCCTGGCCGAGCCGTAGAAAGATGTTAGTGAGTTGCAGAAGGATATCTACGCTAATTTCAGCGTTGGAGATGATCATATTGTTGCAGAGCATAACACTGAAGATACCCCAACATGTTTTGGTGCCCCTCAAGACTTATTTGTAAGATTTATGTAAATAAATAAATAAAAGTTATCCTCCTAAAGATTAAGTACTTGAATAACTAATATATGGCGAAAAAAATTGGCACATAATCAATTCATGTCATTAAGCAACACATATCTTCATTTTCATATATATTACAGTTTATTAAATAAGAAATTCATATACCATACATTCATGCATACATAACATTTAAAAGGTACAGAAAAACAAAAGGCTAAGTTCAAATATTTCCTAATAAAATTTAACGATTTGTATAAAGGTACCATTTTTTTCACTTTTGCTTACTCTTACTATACTAGCTAGACACGGTTATTAAAAATTGGTAAGCATATGTAGAAAAGTCCATAGAATCGAATGGCGCAACGCCCGTTAGCGTATCTCTTACTATTCATTAGTTATAGTCCGTCAAAGTCAAAAAATATTGTCAATTTTGCATTAAAAATAAAAATTTCTATTTTGAAAACTAAGGCCTAGAGATTTTTTTCATTATTTTTCCCGTAATCAGCATGCTTGAATTAAGGGAAAATGTTACTTTTCATTTAAATACAGAGTGGTCAGATTTTTAGTGGCCTACTGAATTGTATAAAGTTACCATTTTTTTCACTTTTGCTTACTCTTACTATACTAGCTAGACACGGTTATTAAAAATTGGTTACCATATGTAGAAAAGTCCATAGAATTGAATGGCGCAACGCCCGTTAACGTATCTCTTACTATTCATTAGTTATAGTCCGTCAAAGTCAAAAAATATTGTCAATTTTGCATTAAAAATAAAAATTTCTATTTTAAAAACTAAGGCCTAGAGATTTTTTTCATTATTTTTCCCGTAATCAGCATGCTTGAATTAAGGGAAAATGATACTTTTCATTTAAATACAGCGTGGTCGGATTTTTAGTGGCCTACTGAATTGTTTAAAGTTACCATTTTTTTCAATTTTGCTTACTCTTACTATACTAGCTAGACACGGTTATTAAAAATTGGTTAGCATATGTAGAAAAGTCCATAGAATCGAATGGCGCAACGCCCTTTAACGTATCTCTTACTATTCATTAGTTATAGTCCGTCAAAGTCAAAAAATATTGTCAATTTTGCATTAAAAATAAAAATTTCTATTTTGAAAACTAAGGCCTAGAGATTTTTTTCATTATTTTTCCCGTAATCAGCATGCTTGAATTAAGGGAAAATGTTACTTTTCATTTAAATACAGAGTGGTCAGATTTTTAGTGGCCTACTGAATTGTATAAAGTTACCATTTTTTTCACTTTTGCTTACTCTTACTATACTAGCTAGACACGGTTATTAAAAATTGGTTACCATATGTAGAAAAGTCCATAGAATTGAATGGCGCAACGCCCGTTAACGTATCTCTTACTATTCATTAGTTATAGTCCGTCAAAGTCAAAAAATATTGTCAATTTTGCATTAAAAATAAAAATTTCTATTTTAAAAACTAAGGCCTAGAGATTTTTTTCATTATTTTTCCCGTAATCAGCATGCTTGAATTAAGGGAAAATGTTACTTTTCATTTAAATACAGAGTGGTCAGATTTTTAGTGGCCTACTGAATTGTATAAAGTTACCATTTTTTTCACTTTTGCTTACTCTTACTATACTAGCTAGACACGGTTATTAAAAATTGGTTACCATATGTAGAAAAGTCCATAGAATTGAATGGCGCAACGCCCGTTAACGTATCTCTTACTATTCATTAGTTATAGTCCGTCAAAGTCAAAAAATATTGTCAATTTTGCATTAAAAATAAAAATTTCTATTTTAAAAACTAAGGCCTAGAGATTTTTTTCATTATTTTTCCCGTAATCAGCATGCTTGAATTAAGGGAAAATGTTACTTTTCATTTAAATACAGAGTGGTCAGATTTTTAGTGGCCTACTGAATTGTATAAAGTTACCATTTTTTTCACTTTTGCTTACTCTTACTATACTAGCTAGACACGGTTATTAAAAATTGGTTACCATATGTAGAAAAGTCCATAGAATTGAATGGCGCAACGCCCGTTAACGTATCTCTTACTATTCATTAGTTATAGTCCGTCAAACTCAAAAAATATTGTCAATTTTGCATTAAAAATAAAAATTTCTATTTTGAAAACTAAGGCCTAGAGATTTTTTTCATTATTTTTCCCGTAATCAGCATGCTTGAATTAAGGGAAAATGATACTTTTCATTTAAATACAGAGTGGTCGGATTTTTAGTGGCCTACTGAATTGTTTAAAGTTACCATTTTTTTCACTTTTGCTTACTCTTACTATACTAGCTAGACACGGTTATTAAAAATTGGTTACCATATGTAGAAAAGTCCATAGAATTGAATGGCGCAACGCCCGTTAACGTATCTCTTACTATTCATTAGTTATAGTCCGTCAAACTCAAAAAATATTGTCAATTTTGCATTAAAAATAAAAATTTCTATTTTGAAAACTAAGGCCTAGAGATTTTTTTCATTATTTTTCCCGTAATCAGCATGCTTGAATTAAGGGAAAATGATACTTTTCATTTAAATACAGAGTGGTCGGATTTTTAGTAGCCTACTGAATTGTTTAAAGTTACCATTTTTTTCAATTTTGCTTACTCTTACTATACTAGCTAGACACGGTTATTAAAAATTGGTAAGCATATGTAGAAAAGTCCATAGAATCGAATGGCGCAACGCCCGTTAACGTATCTCTTACTATTCATTAGTTATAGTCCGTCAAATTAAAAAAATATTGTCAATTTTGCATTAAAAATAAAAATTTCTATTTTGAAAACTAAAGCCTAGAGATTTTTTTCATTATTTTTCCCGTAATCAGCATGCTTGAATTAAGGGAAAATGATACTTTTCATTTAAATACAGAGTGGTCGGATTTTTAGTGGCCGGATTTTTAGTGGCCTACTGAATTGTTTAAAGTTACCATTTTTTTCAATTTTGCTTACTCTTACTATACTAGCTAGACACGGTTATTAAAATTTGGTAAGCATATGTAGAAAAGTCCATAGAATCGAATGGCGCAACGCCCGTTAACGTATCTCTTACTATTCATTAGTTATAGTCCGTCAAATTAAAAAAATATTGTCAATTTTGCATTAAAAATAAAAATTTCTATTTTGAAAACTAAGGCCTAGAGATTTTTTTCATTATTTTTCCCGTAATCAGCATGCTTGAATTAAGGGAAAATGATACTTTTCATTTAAATACAGAGTGGTCGGATTTTTAGTAGCCTACTGAATTGTTTAAAGTTACCATTTTTTTCAATTTTGCTTACTCTTACTATACTAGCTAGACACGGTTATTAAAAATTGGTAAGCATATGTAGAAAAGTCCATAGAATCGAATGGCGCAACGCCCGTTAACGTATCTCTTACTATTCATTAGTTATAGTCCGTCAAATTAAAAAAATATTGTCAATTTTGCATTAAAAATAAAAATTTCTATTTTGAAAACTAAAGCCTAGAGATTTTTTTCATTATTTTTCCCGTAATCAGCATGCTTGAATTAAGGGAAAATGATACTTTTCATTTAAATACAGAGTGGTCGGATTTTTAGTGGCCTACTGAATTGTTTAAAGTTACCATTTTTTTCAATTTTGCTTACTCTTACTATACTAGCTAGACACGGTTATTAAAATTTGGTAAGCATATGTAGAAAAGTCCATAGAATCGAATGGCGCAACGCCCGTTAACGTATCTCTTACTATTCATTAGTTATAGTCCGTCAAATTAAAAAATATTGTCAATTTTGCATTAAAAATAAAAATTTCTATTTTGAAAACTAAGGCCTAGAGATTTTTTTCATTATTTTTCCCGTAATCAGCATGCTTGAATTAAGGGAAAATGATACTTTTCATTTAAATACAGAGTGGTCGGATTTTTAGTGGCCTACTGAATTGTTTAAAGTTACCATTTTTTTCAATTTTGCTTACTCTTACTATACTAGCTAGACACGGTTATTAAAAATTGGTAAGCATATGTAGAAAAGTCCATAGAATCGAATGGCGCAACGCCCGTTAACGTATCTCTTACTATTCATTAGTTATAGTCCGTCAAATTAAAAAAATATTGTCAATTTTGCATTAAAAATAAAAATTTCTATTTTGAAAACTAAGGCCTAGAGATTTTTTTCATTATTTTTCCCGTAATCAGCATGCTTGAATTAAGGGAAAATGTTACTTTTCATTTAAATACAGAGTGGTCAGATTTTTAGTGGCCTACTGAATTGTATAAAGTTACCATTTTTTTCACTTTTGCTTACTCTTACTATACTAGCTAGACACGGTTATTAAAAATTGGTTACCATATGTAGAAAAGTCCATAGAATTGAATGGCGCAACGCCCGTTAACGTATCTCTTACTATTCATTAGTTATAGTCCGTCAAAGTCAAAAAATATTGTCAATTTTGCATTAAAAATAAAAATTTCTATTTTGAAAACTAAGGCCTAGAGATTTTTTTCATTATTTTTCCCGTAATCAGCATGCTTGAATTAAGGGAAAATGATACTTTTCATTTAAATACAGAGTGGTCGGATTTTTAGTAGCCTACTGAATTGTTTAAAGTTACCATTTTTTTCAATTTTGCTTACTCTTACTATACTAGCTAGACACGGTTATTAAAATTTGGTAAGCATATGTAGAAAAGTCCATAGAATCGAATGGCGCAACGCCCGTTAACGTATCTCTTACTATTCATTAGTTATAGTCCGTCAAAGTCAAAAAATATTGTCAATTTTGCATTAAAAATAAAAATTTCTATTTTGAAAACTAAGGCCTAGAGATTTTTTTCATTATTTTTCCCGTAATCAGCATACTTGAATTAAGGGAAAATTATACTTTTCATTTAAATACAGAGTGGACGGATTTTTAGTGGACTACTGAATTGTATAAAGTTACCAATTTTTTCACTTTTGCTTACTCTTACTATACTAGCTAGACATGGTTATTAAAAATTGGTAAACGTATGTAGAAAACTCCATAGAATCGAATGGCGCAACCGCGCAACGCACGTTAATATATCTTTTACCATTCATTAGTTATAGTCCGTCAAATATTTGTAATAATGTAACTCACCATTGTTGAGTGCTTCTGGTTACAATGTCGGTACTCCAAGTCGCTAAGTCTGCAACACCAGGATGTCGGCTTTTCACACAGCTGCATCTGAAAAGAACATACATATTTAATATAATGTTATAACAAAAAAAATGTAATTTTGTATTTTGTGCACTCAAATATTTTCGCGCTACTTCTACATTCATAAAATTCAAAACACCTTGAACGAATTACATAATACGTGAGAAGCAATTATTATTTATAATGACTCATTATTATTTAATTGTTGACTAGTATTTATGGGGGGTAAATTATTTAACACCCTAACTGTTACTTGGATTAATTCTTTCAGTTTGTTTGTTACAGTGCTAGTGTAAAGACGTGTGTGTAGTGTGCTGGTGTACTGTGACCACGAGGACGACTTCCTGGTGCTTGGAGAGGACGTTAGGATACCTGCAGGACTTGGAGTTATATCCATAGATTTCATTTATTCAAAGTGAGTTTTTTTTTTAATACTTCATTCATAGTTGTATTTTTTATTTGATATATTAACCATGAATTTGGAGGGATTATTCTAGTATAGATACAAGATATAAGCTATATTTAAATAATTGCTCATATTATATCGAAAAGAGTTTGCATTAATTGATAATTATTTAATATTTCTACCATATACAATCTTCTAATATTTTATTCTGTAAATACTATGTATTAAGCACCCCATATAGTTTTACGGCACAGATATTTGAAAAAAAAAATATTTTCTAATGTTAAACATCTATGTCATGAATTGTGTTCATCCTGTATATAATTTAATATCATGTATGTCCTATATATTTTACTACATATATTTTGTTCCATATATACGTAATTATGAATGTGTATGATAATACAAATAATGACGTCATTTTTTTTTTATGGTGAAATTACGTAACATACCTTATTATGAAAATACTTTAATATCGTACACATTATGCATTAAAATTTAAATGATCGATTGAAATAATTATTCATTATTTTGTAATATTGAATATCTCGCACTTTCTTTGGCATTAATATATCTTTTTAAATAATAATTATATATACTTGAAATAATTCTTAATAATCTACAAATAAAATCATATTATTTTCTATGACCATTAACCACTAATTCGTATTTGTTGCTTTCGAGTATATTTTCTATTGTTGCAGAAAGATAAGCTGTGCCCTTAAACAGACGATGCTGCAGATGTACCCGAGCGAGTTGCAGTTCATGAATCCTGATAACCCCATTGGAGATGGTCACCCTGTTGCAGAGCATCGCATCCCAAAACAACCCCTACATGGATTTTGTACACCCCAAGTCATATTTTATCAAATTTATGTATATAAATAAATAAAACCACCTCACACCTATAAAGTACTTATGTTATATAACCATTTAATGTGAAAAATCATCTGCTCTACTAATAAAAACTTTATAAACAAATATCGAAGACACTCATACATGTAAACATATTTAAATCATGTCATTATACAATTCATATATTTTCATTTTCATAATTATATTTCAACATCTCAAAGCGTATCGTATTGCGTTAGGTTGACATACATACATCACAAACACATATTACATACATATTATTTGAAGTGTACAAGAAACGAAAGAGCTAAGTCTAAACATCACTGATTTTTTTCAGCGATTCATACATTTGAAAAAGAATTACAAAATACTGTCCTACATCCAAATTTGAAAAGTGCAACTGGCTATTTCTCTTAGTTTACGAGATATTGATTTTTAAACTTGCTATTTTCAATAGAGATGTACTCGTCTTGAAACTAACATTACTGAAAATTTTTTCAGCGATTTACATACTCTACAACTAAATTTTGAAAATGCAAGTCGCTTTTTCTTTTAATTTTTCATATACTCATTTTTTTAAATTGCTATTGTCAATAGATATACCTGTTGTGAAACAAGCATTGCTGAAAATGTTTTCAGCGATTCCAAAGTGCTGAAATTTCGTTTACTTATAGAAAATAGTCCAACAAATAAAAATAAGATTAGGATAATTTGCTATCACTCTTAGTTCTTGAAGTACTTAATTTTAAAGTTATTATGCACAACATATGAATCAATAGTACATATTTAAAACTTTAAAATTTCAATATCTCGAAACTATATAAGTGATTGGGACTTAGCTCTATTTTTCTGTACCTCATTTGTATCCCCTACATACATCCGAGTACACACTTGTAATCTAATACTCTGATCGTTCTTAATAAAACATAGTAAGAAAAAACCTGATTTGTATTATTATATTTAAAATACACTTCATAATATATTCGCACATTGCAAAATAGTTATTTGTGTATCTAGAGCGGAAAATGATACTTTACACATATTTTCTCTGTGTCCGTTGATAAAGATGATAAAAACATTTTGGTTTCAAATCACCTATGTACCAAGTCTTCTAATTTAAAACTATCACAAAATAAATGTCTCTCCTGTAAGTATGACGTAATAAGAGTTTCGATGTAATTAAAAATATTACATTTTAAACTTCGAAATGCATTAATTAAGATATTAAACTGATAAATTGACACATTACCCCTATTTATATAGATCACAAATTGCGATTACACAAAGTTAATCAATATATCAACATTTACATGTTTGATACAATTTAAAACAAATATAGCTAATAGTTCAAATATATTTTATATATTGCAATGACTGAAAATTTTTTAAACTTCATTTTCATATTCAACAATCGAATTAAAAAACCATCTCATAATTTTCTTTTCATTTTGTTTAAACTTTAGTTTACATATTTTAAATATATCTTTCAGCTATGTGCGAATTCGAATTTGAATCCCAAAAGTTTATAGCAAGAGAGACATTCATTTTGAAGTTGTAAAATATATTATTTTAAACTTAGAATATATTTTCAATACTCAAAAAATGTTAGGGAAAAACTTTGTAAGGATTTTCTGTTATAAATAAACATATGATCATCTTATACATAATTAATGTCTTCTATTATTTCTATTTGTTAAAACAAATGATCCTTATAATAGTTCTTTCAACAATTAATCGATCTATTGTTGTCAATCATATATGTTAGCCTACTTGTATATTTCAACGAATCATAATAAAGAATTTATATCATATGTTCTTATATATATATATATAATTAAAAAAAACCTATATCAAATATCATCTTTCAAAGTGTTACAGATCAAGATACATTTATTTATGTATATAATTGTCATTCGCATATATCTTTGCAAAATATAGCAATGTATTATGTACACCATTATGTAATATATTTATGACCAATAAATACCGATAATACTATATAATATTTCATTCTAACACCCTACTTCCAAAACACAAAAATTGCAATCCAAAGATCTAAGTTCATATCCCGCTTAGAAACCATTTCACAGCCTATAGATCCACAACCAGAACGACGACTAACAAAAATCTCCCATCCTAAAGATCCAGGTTCGAATCCCGCTTACTAGCCACCAGGAACCAGCCGAGCATCCCATTCTAGCTACCAGCAACCCGCCCTAGCCATCCACGAGCGCGCCTAGGCTACTAGCCGAAGGCAGCACGTGGGTGCTAGGCGGGTTGCTGGGAGCTGGGATCGGATCGCTCCGCTGGTTCCTGGGGCCCAGCCAGCAAAAAATTCTGGAAACCTGTATATAGCTTGAAATAGACGTTATTACGTAATTTCACGACAAAGAGTGTCCGGTAGGACGCCACCACTCCCGCTGCACGAATGGCTGTAAATTCAACAGACAGCCAGTATTATACATAGCTAGAAATCTGTGGTGGGAGACTTGAGATTCATGATTTGCGCACCAGGCCTTACTTCAGCCTACCGTATTGCCAGAAATTTGAATTTTTGTGGGTGAATACATTTCGATCGGCCAGAGAGCTCACAAATTCTCGTTTTCGTGACTAGTAGTCTTGCTACACGCTGTACATCGCCGATTCTACACGATTTTTTAAATTTTATCAGCCAGAATCCTAGCAACAGTATTGCAATCGATGGATATCTGAATTTTGGTGGGTAAATGCCTTGCGATCGGCTGAAAATCCGTCTGAGAGCTCAAAAATGCTCGTAACAGCAGTAAAGTGCTACTTTTCGGCCGCTACGGCCCTAAAACGTCGATTTTACACGATTTTTGCGATTTTGTCGACCAGAAGCCTTGCTGGGGCTTGCGGATCGGATTTTGCTAGCTAGGAATTTTTTCGTGTAGGCTACTTGCTTTTGTAATCTGTTGTGCACTAGGTTGAAATTTAGGCGCTAAAATTATTCATGCAGGTTGTAGGTCGGCGATCGCTTTGCGGTGCTCTCGATTCGATTTTTGCTAGTTATTTACCTATAGGCCGTAAATCGTTCATATCCTGCTGATCTCATTTTGATGATCTAGTTCGTATTTTGGTGAATTTCTGGTTTCTGGAATGCAATTTTTGAGGATAGGAAAATAGGTTTTTCAATTGAGAAATTGTATTCTTTCTTACTGTTTTTATTGGTCATTTATATAATACATTTCATTTGTGTTACATATTGTAATGATATTATTCTATGAGGACTTGTAAATAAATAAATAAATAAATAAATAAATAATGAAATATATATCGCCAAATATTTATTAAATTGTATCGTATAAGTTGTTACATAATATTACAGATTTTTGCGATTATAATGTATAACATTTTTTTTCTAAGACTTATCGAAATATAGATTACTTTAATATACCTATGTAAATACTTTCAAATAAATAATAGTGATGCAAAGATTCATATATAGAGATACAATTAAAAATAGATCAATAATTTAATACAAATATATGTTTAATTTGAATATATTAACTGCTATATTGTGACTGTCTTAGAAAAAAACTGTATCAATAGGAAATAAAGTAGAGCAATTATAATATAATACTGATATATTCACTATCACATATTCACTATCACAATATTAAGGTATATTTTTCACCAAATTACACACAAATGTAGTTATATAGGTCACTGTAATCGAAACTCTAATATAATGTAAATACTTACAAATAAATAATACACAATTCAATATTAATTTAAGTTATTGTCTAACAAAATGGTGAAATACACCCACTTTCAGGTACGAGAATCCGCAATAAACCTTTCTCGTCGAGGAGAGGTTTCTCGTGAGATAGCAGACTTCCTAATGATCGATAAAAGCACAGCAAATGGAATTATCACCAAATATACATTGCCAAAATCATTAGCTGCCAAGCCAAGATGCAATAGACCCCCGTAAACCAACAAAGCGAACAGATAAAATAATTAAACTAAAATCTAAAGTAATAAACTAATTTTTAGGTCAATAAAAGTCCAAATTCTTGTTTGACCACCCTAATCTCCGAATTTAAATTCAATAAAACATTTAAGCCAGAAGTTAAACATCCGCGATGGAAAAGAAAAACAAGCCTGAATTATGGAACCATTTAGAAAATGAATGACAAGATGTACACCACAAGAAAGTATTACAAATTTAATTAAATCAACGTCTCGACAGTATTCTGCAGTGATTATATCAAAAGGAATGATGATAAACTATTAAATATGGATAACAAAATAAGACTAAACAGATTTATTGGTTATTTTGAAATACGCATATTTTTGGCGCAATATTTTTGCATAGCACTAGAAATTATTTTGTTACTTCATAATTTTATTTACCTACATAGTTTTTGGTTTATAATAGGAACATATTTTATGCACAAATGCATATGTTTATTAATATAACTGTATCATTGTTGTATCACCTTTACAATATATGATAATGGTTTTAAAATCTGTTTGGCTTAAAACTTTTGCACACCTCTATAGATAAACATTACATAACATTATGGACATTTCTATAAAGTTGCATATGATATTCAAAAAGCAAAATTAAAAATACTCAAATGTAAAATTGTATTAGCTGCTGTTTAATGATGAATTTGATACCTATACAAATGTATATTTAGAACTAGAAGATGTACGTAGCGTCATTAGATATTTCAATATGATTTTTGTCCTTACATTTATTATAAAATTATATAATATACCTTTCAAACTGCAGCTAGATATATACACTACACGATTTTACGTTTAAATTCTTAAAAATATGATACTGAAAGTTGCAAATCATGTACGACCTTCAAAGAGCAAGGTTAGACACTCTGCGTCGTATAAGAATGTATTAATACTTTACTAATGTAAAAGAATGTTAAATGCAACAATATATTACATGTATTAAGGCTGTTTTATGATGAATTCAATATACAAATACATATTTATGTAGAACTTGAAGATGTAAGTACGGTTACGTAAATATTTATGTCCTTAAATTTATTAGAAAATCAAGTAATTTACCTTTCAAACTGCGGCTAAGCATTCGAATTCAACTGCTTCAAGTCCATTTCACAAATATAACACGTAAATAAGTTATTTTAATCACAAAATATATCACAAAAACATAAAACCACTTCTTAACATCAACTTGCTTGCAACACATGTAACGCAGTGACGCTTACGACAGTGTTGCCAACCTCTTAAAATTGAATTATGTTACCGCTCAGAAAATTATGCTCAAATATTAATGACATAAAAAACAATGAAAAATACACAAAAAAAACAATATTTTAATGAACATTTAATACAAACGATAAACAATAAATGTTAAACAAAAAACTTTAAAACTAAAAATATATTTCATTTCATTTAAGAAAATAGCAGATGGCGCTTGAGAGCCTGCCACTTATACTTTTATACACGCAGTAAATAAGTAATGACCAAGTAACAACTTAAGAGAAAATCTGTCAATGACGACAAGTAACAACCCTATTGTAGACATGGCGAAAATAAATATTAAGTAAAATATAATAATGACTAATTTATAACGACTGGAAAATATTTGTAATAATGCTACGGTTGGCAACACTGGGCTTACGACGTGGTCTCATGTGATTGGTGAAAATCTGGTGAATATAACGATTGTGATTGGCAAAAATAACGAAGCTTGTGATTGGTGGAAATACAGCGAGAATTCGAATACGATAGCGTACATCAATTTTTACTGGAAATTATACATAAATAATAACACAATACAAGAAATATTTCGAATTAATTTGGTTTTATTGATAAGTAGATGGCAATGAGCATAAATACCTTTAAAATAGGGTTTATGGGGAGGGCATAAGGGTGAATTTTTCTCTGGAAATTCTTCTCCACGTCTCGGTATTCATTCTCCAACGATGATACTGGAAGAAATCAGGTTTCATGAGGGTACATTCGAAAGGTGTATCGAGTATCGGCCATACTGCATAGAACCCTGCAACAATCAAAATAAATAAAAATTAGGATATTTAAAAGATAAAATATATTTTAATATTTAAATTTAAAGTGTCCAACCCCTATTTTTAAATTCATTGTTAAATAACCACCACCAGATAATGACCAAAAATGGCCCATTTGGAAAATTTTAAATCGCCTATGAAATACATAGGTACAACTGGGGGTACCAAGTAGAACCCACTTTATGTCATTTTAGTCAAGAACTCACCTGCTCACGTGCGCCATCTTAGAAGAGGAATGCACGAGAGAAGATCTGGCTAAAGGATCATTAGCTGCTCTAAATTGGACTATTTTCTGGAAAAATTACTAAATTGACAATTTTTGTATTAGTTTATTTTACATATATTATATATTTTTACCTCCCGCCACACCATAGGTAAGGGAGGTAACGTTTTCGGTCCAAAAATTCGAAAGAGTTTTTAGTAAATAAGCACGAATTAAGGTACTTACAACACAATTTTTCCTTAAAATCTACTAAAATATGAGCCAAAACTTTGGTATTTAAAACTCGTATATAATTTGAAACATATTAGATTTTGACTTTGATAAACCGGTAGTGATACTTTACATGAAGCTCTTAACAGATTTTTGAGGAAAAACATAATAAAATATAATCCAAAATTTGGTATTACAGACTTTTCTATTTATTGGAACAACAAATTAGATCAACCGGAAGTGATACTTTACTTAAAGATCATTTCTATTTTAAACATGGAATTGGCGGGAGGTCATCAAATTTTATAATTATATCCCGCAAGAATTAATATTTTATTTGTTCATTTATTAAAATAATTGCATTTAAATAAAAAATATCGAATTAATATGTGCCAAAATAATTATTTTCTTAATATATTAACCAAAAACAGATATTAATTCGATAGTTTGTGGAGACGTTGGTCCCACCCCAATTTGGGTATGGTTAAGCCCTGCCACCACGGCAAGGTCTCTCCACGTGGGCAGGGAACCCTGTCCAAACCTCCTGCGATTCAAAGGAGTTGAGGTCAGAGCCACCCCGGCCTAAACCACGACTGGGGTGTCCTACAAAACACTAACGATCTCATACCAACTATAAATAGAATCGCCCGCGCCTGAAACCCTAACAAAAATGATAATGAGATGAAATGAACCTATTTGTGGCTTGTTCACGGACGCGGCCTGCTGGGGCCAAGCGCGTTCCAACCACTGATATGCATACGCCGATAAACTATTGCTCATCGTCATATTCCATACAGTGTTTGGACCTACGACCGCGCCCTCCCCATTCCGTGAAAACCGACCCCGTGCAATCCATATAGGAGGGTAAGTTTTCTTGGACGAGGGTTGCTCACCTCACAATAAAAAACAACTTCATTGTGATTACCAAATTCGCTGCTGGTACTAATTTTAGTAATCTGCAACAAAGCTCTTTTTTACCATGTGTAAAGTCCACCGAACATTTTCATGCCCGCGAGAGACTTTCGGCGGAATTTGATGAGTATTCATTGATCAGTATTCAAAATACTGGCACGCCAAATACTCAGTGCCCTAGGAAAAAAGCATAACATACAAAATAAATATATTATATCATATTTATATTATATACGAGCATATATAATATAAGATAATATAATATGAACAATCCCAAAATCCCACCCCAAATAAATCGTTTATAAATCGATTTTCGCGAACGAATTTATGACAAAAATTAACCCTGCAAACCCCAAACTACAGTTTAAAAAATATATTCCCGATACAACAAAAAATAAAATCAATATCAAAATCTGTTCAAAATTTCCCGTAACCGGTTCGCAACAAATTTCGAATATATTCGCGTCTTTAATTCGCCTTGAAGACTTGCTCCTTTCTCGATCCCTCGTTGTCCCCCGTTGTCCAGGTCCTGGGTTCCTGGCCTAATCGATCCGGACCTCATACCGGATTACACGAGCTAATAATAAAGAAAAAAAAAAAAAAAAAACTAAAACAATCCGGACCTCATGCCGGCATGAAATCTACCATTTAAAAGTTAAAGTTAGGATGACGATTATATCCCACGGAGTCTAGAAGGACGATAATATCCAGGTCCAAAAGGATCCTGGCCTGTACGATGTCAATGGAACGGAAACGATCCGGATCTCATGCTGGATATGCGGAAGTTAGCGACCCGGACCTCATGCCGGGTTACGCGAGCAAATTCACCCGGGACGAAAGTTACAATTTAAGTTAGATTTACAAGTTAAAGTTAGGATCACGACGCGCCCCCTTAAACTAAACTTAACTAGGCTGTACTGCAATGAACGTTTTTATTTAACTTATTAAATACTTAATTTTAATTTTAAAATCTGCATAAATACAAAATATATCTGTTTATTATAATGTTCTTTGCCCCTAGTTGGGTGTGACATCTTTTCTCTAAAGACCCAGAAAATCTCATTTCAAATGAATGAAATAGATTCAAAATTCTTTCAAAGAGATATAAATATTTTTTATCAGATATTTATCAATACTAAATAAACCTCAATCACACAAAACATTCAGGGGATCATTCATAAATAAAAATTGGTTTTTATTTTCATATTATTCTTATTTTTTTTATTTTTTTTTTTTATATTTTACCCATACATACGATCCACTCTCACTCACACCTTTCATTCTAAATTATTATTTATTCTTATTTATTAATAATTGAACGTTCATTGCAATGTACAGCAACTTTCCCAGCAAAATTGTAATAGGTAAGACTTTAAAAATCAAAGTTTTCAAAAGCATTTAATATAGTACAATATATATTTATTAATAGATATTTATACACCAAATGAGCTAAGATAATGTTTATTCATGAGAAGAAAGCTTAACCCACGAGCCCGTAAGGGCGAGTTGGTTAATTTCTTCGACTGAATAAACATTCTTAACTCACGTAGTTTATGTAATATTTTATTTAATTTTGACAAAATAGTAATAACCAATACGAATTTAATTTTGAAAAAATAAAATGCGATACGTTATTCTGAATTTGTAAAAATTAAAAATTATGTATCAGAAAATTGGGTCAAAAACTTAAACATTTCCTCTGTTTAGCAATTGTTGAGTGCGGGATTTGAACCCAAAACTAATTGGCATACAATAACAGTTAAAAAATGTAGACAAATCAATTAAAAAATGAATTGAAATTATTGAAAATGAAACAATTTTTAATGAATTTTGCAGACAGGATTTTCCCAAATTATTGTTATAGAAATATATTCAAATAATTGTTTATTAATAATTAACTATTTATTAATATGAAAAAAAAACTGAGTACAAATATGGCGCCCTATCTTATAACTAACTTATCCTAAGCTAACCTTAATTAAAGCTAGTCTTACACTATAAAATTTCCCAGGCAATTTTATAGAGCAAGATTTCGCTTACCCAATCACTCACACACTGTCATTCCTTTATATGCCGCATTGTACTCAGTTTTAAGTTTATTTAAAGTTGAAATCAAAATATATTTAATACAAGTCTGTTTAATAGTAAATAATTATATCATTACTGCTTATAACCCATTGTTGGGTGCGTCATTTACTTTATTTTTTATTATTAATAGTTTGTATATTTAAATAACTAAATGGAAAAATCCGTGTCACAATCCATGAGACATATATTGTAAAGTTTTTTGGGCAAATAAATTTTGAAATTGTAAGTTTTAAATAATTTAAAAAATATGTACCTATTTTAGATATTTTATGTATTATGTAACACTAGTACAAATACTGTATTTTAAAATATTAAATTTGAATTGTTGTACAATTCATTGTATTGTATTTATAACGTATTGTTATGCCTTATACCCTAAAATTACGGGTACAGCAACAATTGTTAGAAGGAGAAACATGTCAAGTTAATTGACCTAAAATATTTTAAAAATTGATAAATTTTCAATTTGCTGGGAAGTTTATTTTCACATACCTTGTCTCAGGATAAACCTGGACATTTTACCAAACTACCATTACACAAATATGAGTATCCCCACGTTGTCCTTCTGGGCCCTGGGTTGGTCTAGGCGCACTTTGATTTAAAGAATTTAATTCTAAAATTTAATAATTTATTTTAAGGGTAGAGGTAACTACCACAGATTTAAATACTATGAAATATAAATACAAAAAAATAGAAAGGAATGGTCGAGCACGGTCCAGCAAACCAGAAGAGTACAACCATCCTTTCACTATGAAAGACAAATTGTAAATGACTGTTTACTACTTTAGAAGGTATATTTTTTTAAAAGAATTAGTTATCTAATACTTTGTTAATGACGTAACAACCGGCAAAAGGCCTGTGCTGCAGACAGAAATAAACAATTAAATCGTAATTTTTAATCGGAGATAAATTTACGTAATTAAAAATTTAAAAAAATATTTTGAAAACTAAGGCCAAGAGATTTTTTTCATTATTTTTCCCGTAATCAGCATGCTTGAATTAAGAGAAAATGATACTTTAAATTTAAATACAGGATGATCGAATTTTTAGTGGACCACTGAATTGTTTAAAGTTACCATTTTTTTCATTTTTGCTTACTCTTACTATACTAGCTACACACGGTTATTCAAAATTGGTAAACATATGTAGAAATGTCCAGAGAATCGAATGGCGCAACGCCCGTTAAAGTATCTTTTACCATTCATAAGTTATAGTCCGTCAAAGTCAAAAAATATTGTCAATTTTGCATTAAAAATAAAAATTTCTATTTTGAAAACTAAGGCCTAGAGATTTTTTTCATTATTTTTCCCGTAATCAGCATGCTTAAATTAAGAGAAAATGATACTTTAAATTTAAATACAGGGTGATCGAATTTTTAGTGGACTACTGAATTGTTTAAAGATACCATTTTTTTCATTTTTGCTTACTCTTACTATACTAGCTACACACGGTTATTCAAAATTGGTAAACATATGTAGAAATGTCCATAGAATCGAATGGCGCAACGCCCGTTAAAGTATCTTTTACCATTCATAAGTTATAGTCCGTCAAAGTCAAAAAATATTGTCAATTTTGCATTAAAAATAAAAATTTCTATTTCGAAAACTAAGGCCTAGAGATTTTTTTCATTATTTTTCCCTTAATCAGCATGCTTGAATTAAGAGAAAATGATACTTTAAATTTAAATACAGGGTGATCGAATTTTTAGTGGACTACTGAATTGTTTAAAGATACCATTTTTTTCATTTTTGCTTACTCTTACTATACTAGCTACACACGGTTATTCAAAATTGGTAAACATATGTAGAAATGTCCATAGATTCGAATGGCGCAACGCCCGTTAAAGTATCTTTTACCATTCATAAGTTATAGTCCGTCAAAGTCAAAAAATATTGTCAATTTTGCATTAAAAATAAAAATTTCTATTTTGAAAACTAAGGCCTAGAGATTTTTTTCATTATTTTTCCCGTAATCAGCATGCTTAAATTAAGAGAAAATGATACTTTAAATTTAAATACAGGGTGATCGAATTTTTAGTGGACTACTGAATTGTTTAAAGATACCATTTTTTTCATTTTTGCTTACTCTTACTATACTAGCTACACACGGTTATTCAAAATTGGTAAACATATGTAGAAATGTCCATAGAATCGAATGGCGCAACGCCCGTTAAAGTATCTTTTACCATTCATAAGTTATAGTCCGTCAAAGTCAAAAAATATTGTCAATTTTGCATTAAAAATTAAAAATTTCTATTTCGAAAACTAAGGCCTAGAGATTTTTTTCATTATTTTTCCCTTAATCAGCATGCTTGAATTAAGAGAAAATGATACTTTAAATTTAAATACAGGGTGATCGAATTTTTAGTGGACTACTGAATTGTTTAAAGATACCATTTTTTTCATTTTTGCTTACTCTTACTATACTAGCTACACACGGTTATTCAAAATTGGTAAACATATGTAGAAATGTCCATAGATTCGAATGGCGCAACGCCCGTTAAAGTATCTTTTACCATTCATAAGTTATAGTCCGTCAAAGTCAAAAAATATTGTCAATTTTGCATTAAAAATAAAAATTTCTATTTTGAAAACTAAGGCCTAGAGATTTTTTTCATTATTTTTCCCGTAATCAGCATGCTTGAATTAAGAGAAAATGATACTTTAAATTTAAATACAGGGTGATCGAATTTTTAGTGGACTACTGAATTGTTTAAAGTTACCATTTTTTTCATTTTTGCTTACTCTTACTATACTAGCTACACACGGTTATTCAAAATTGGTAAACATATGTAGAAATGTCCAGAGAATCGAATGGCGCAACGCCCGTTAAAGTATCTTTTACCATTCATAAGTTATAGTCCGTCAAAGTCCAAAAATATTGTCAATTTTGCATTAAAAACAAAAAATTTCTATTTCGAAAACTAAGGCCTAGAGATTTTTTTCATTATTTTTCCCGTAATCAGCATGTTTGAATTAAGAGAAAATGGTACTTTAAATTTAAATACAGGATGATCGAATTTTTAGTGGACTACTGAATTGTTTAAAGTTACCATTTTTTTCATTTTTGCTTACTCTTACTATACTAGCTAAACACGGTTATTCAAAATTGGTAAACATATGTAGAAATGTCCAGAGAATCGAATGGCGCAACGCCCGTTAAAGTATCTTTTACCATTCATAAGTTATAGTCCGTCAAAGTCAAAAAATATTGTCAATTTTGCATTAAAAATAAAAATTTCTATTTTGAAAACTAAGGCCTAGAGATTTTTTTCATTATTTTTCCCGTAATCAGCATGCTTAAATTAAGAGAAAATGATACTTTAAATTTAAATACAGGTGATCGAATTTTTAGTGAACTACTGAATTGTTTAAAGTTACCATTTTTTTCATTTTTGCTTACTCTTACTATACTAGCTACACACGGTTATTCAAAATTGGTAAGCATATGTAGAAATGTCCATAGAATCGAATAGCGCAACGCCCGTTAAAGTATCTTTTACCATTCATAAGTTATAGTCCGTCAAAGTCAAAAAATATTGTCAATGTTGCATTAAAAATAAAAATTTCTATTTCGAAAACTAAGGCCTAGAGATTTTTTTCATTATTTTTCCCGTAATCAGCATGCTTGAATTAAGAGAAAATGATACTTTAAATTTAAATACAGGGTGATCGAATTTTTAGTGGACTACTGAATTGTTTAAAGTTACCATTTTTTTCATTTTTGCTTACTCTTACTATACTAGCTACACACGGTTATTCAAAATTGGTAAACATATGTAGAAATGTCCAGAGAATCGAATGGCGCAACGCCCGTTAAAGTATCTTTTACCATTCATAAGTTATAGTCCGTCAAAGTCAAAAAATATTGTCAATTTTGCATTAAAAATAAAAATTTCTATTTTGAAAACTAAGGCCTAGAGATTTTTTTCATTATTTTTCCCGTAATCAGCATGCTTAAATTAAGAGAAAATGATACTTTAAATTTAAATACAGGGTGATCGAATTTTTAGTGGACTACTGAATTGTTTAAAGATACCATTTTTTTCATTTTTGCTTACTCTTACTATACTAGCTACACACGGTTATTCAAAATTGGTAAACATATGTAGAAATGTCCATAGAATCGAATGGCGCAACGCCCGTTAAAGTATCTTTTACCATTCATAAGTTATAGTCCGTCAAAGTCAAAAAATATTGTCAATTTTGCATTAAAAATAAAAAATTTCTATTTCGAAAACTAAGGCCTAGAGATTTTTTTCATTATTTTTCCCGTAATCAGCATGCTTGAATTAAGAGAAAATGATACTTTAAATTTAAATACAGGCTGATCGAATTTTTAGTGGACTACTGAATTGTTTAAAGTTACCATTTTTTTCATTTTTGCTTACTCTTACTATACTAGCTACACACGGTTATTCAAAATTGGTAAACATATGTAGAAATGTCCAGAGAATCGAATGGCGCAACGCCCGTTAAAGTATCTTTTACCATTCATAAGTTATAGTCCGTCAAAGTCAAAAAATATTGTCAATTTTGCATTAAAAATAAAAATTTCTATTTTGAAAACTAAGGCCTAGAGATTTTTTTCATTATTTTTCCCGTAATCAGCATGCTTAAATTAAGAGAAAATGATACTTTAAATTTAAATACAGGGTGATCGAATTTTTAGTGGACTACTGAATTGTTTAAAGATACCATTTTTTTCATTTTTGCTTACTCTTACTATACTAGCTACACACGGTTATTCAAAATTGGTAAACATATGTAGAAATGTCCATAGATTCGAATGGCGCAACGCCCGTTAAAGTATCTTTTACCATTCATAAGTTATAGTCCGTCAAAGTCAAAAAATATTGTCAATTTTGCATTAAAAATAAAAATTTCTATTTTGAAAACTAAGGCCTAGAGATTTTTTTCATTATTTTTCCCGTAATCAGCATGCTTAAATTAAGAGAAAATGATACTTTAAATTTAAATACAGGGTGATCGAATTTTTAGTGGACTACTGAATTGTTTAAAGATACCATTTTTTTCATTTTTGCTTACTCTTACTATACTAGCTACACACGGTTATTCAAAATTGGTAAACATATGTAGAAATGTCCATAGAATCGAATGGCGCAACGCCCGTTAAAGTATCTTTTACCATTCATAAGTTATAGTCCGTCAAAGTCAAAAAATATTGTCAATTTTGCATTAAAAATAAAAATTTCTATTTTGAAAACTAAGGCCTAGAGATTTTTTTCATTATTTTTCCCGTAATCAGCATACTTAAATTAAGAGAAAATAATACTTTAAATTTAAATACAGGATGATCGAATTTTTAGTGAACTACTGAATTGGTTAAAGTTACCATTTTTTTCATTTTTGCTTACTCTTACTATACTAGCTACACACGGTTATTCAAAATTGGTAAACATATGTAGAAATGTCCATAGAATCGAATGGCGCAACGCCCGTTAAAGTATCTTTTACCATTCATAAGTTATAGTTCGTCAAATTCAAAAAATATTGTCAATTTTGCATTAAATATAAAAATTTCTATTTCGAAAACTAAGGCCTAGAGATTTTTTTCATTATTTTTCCCGTAATCAGCATGTTTGAATTAAGAGAAAATGATACTTTAAATTTAAATACAGGGTGATCGAATTTTTAGTGGACTACTGAATTGTTTAAAGTTACCATTTTTTTCATTTTTGCTTACTCTTACTATACTAGCTACACACGGTTATTCAAAATTGGTAAACATATGTAGAAATGTCCAGAGAATCGAATGGCGCAACGCCCGTTAAAGTATCTTTTACCATTCATAAGTTATAGTCCGTCAAAGTCAAAAAATATTGTCAATTTTGCATTAAAAATAAAAATTTCTATTTTGAAAACTAAGGCCTAGAGATTTTTTTCATTATTTTTCCCGTAATCAGCATGCTTAAATTAAGAGAAAATGATACTTTAAATTTAAATACAGGTGATCGAATTTTTAGTGAACTACTGAATTGTTTAAAGTTACCATTTTTTTCATTTTTGCTTACTCTTACTATACTAGCTACACACGGTTATTCAAAATTGGTAAGCATATGTAGAAATGTCCATAGAATCGAATAGCGCAACGCCCGTTAAAGTATCTTTTACCATTCATAAGTTATAGTCCGTCAAAGTCAAAAAATATTGTCAATGATGCATTAAAAATAAAAATTTCTATTTCGAAAACTAAGGCCTAGAGATTTTTTTCATTATTTTTACCGTAATCAGCATGCTTGAATTAAGAGAAAATGATACTTTAAATTTAAATACAGGGTGATCGAATTTTTAGTGAACTACTGAATTGTTTAAAGTTACCATTTATTTCATTTTTGCTTACTCTTACTATACTAGCTACACACGGTTATTCAAAATTGGTAAACATATGTAGAAATGTCCAGAGAATCGAATGGCGCAACGCCCGTTAAAGTATCTATTACCATTCATAAGTTATAGTCCGTCAAAGTCAAAAAATATTGTCAATTTTGCATTAAAAATAAAAATTTCTATTTTGAAAACTAAGGCCTAGAGATTTTTTTCATTATTTTTCCCGTAATCAGCATGCTTAAATTAAGAGAAAATGATACTTTAAATTTAAATACAGGGTGATCGAATTTTTAGTGGACTACTGAATTGTTTAAAGTTACCATTTTTTTCATTTTTGCTTACTCTTACTATACTAGCTACACACGGTTATTCAAAATTGGTAAACATATGTAGAAATGTCCAGAGAATCGAATGGCGCAACGCCCGTTAAAGTATCTTTTACCATTCATAAGTTATAGTCCGTCAAAGTCAAAAAATATTGTCAATTTTGCATTAAAAATAAAAATTTCTATTTTGAAAACTAAGGCCTAGAGATTTTTTTCATTATTTTTCCCGTAATCAGCATGCTTAAATTAAGAGAAAATGATACTTTAAATTTAAATACAGGGTGATCGAATTTTTAGTGGACTACTGAATTGTTTAAAGATACCATTTTTTTCATTTTTGCTTACTCTTACTATACTAGCTACACACGGTTATTCAAAATTGGTAAACATATGTAGAAATGTCCATAGATTCGAATGGCGCAACGCCCGTTAAAGTATCTTTTACCATTCATAAGTTATAGTCCGTCAAAGTCAAAAAATATTGTCAATTTTGCATTAAAAATAAAAATTTCTATTTTGAAAACTAAGGCCTAGAGATTTTTTTCATTATTTTTCCCGTAATCAGCATGCTTAAATTAAGAGAAAATGATACTTTAAATTTAAATACAGGGTGATCGAATTTTTAGTGGACTACTGAATTGTTTAAAGATACCATTTTTTTCATTTTTGCTTACTCTTACTATACTAGCTACACACGGTTATTCAAAATTGGTAAACATATGTAGAAATGTCCATAGAATCGAATGGCGCAACGCCCGTTAAAGTATCTTTTACCATTCATAAGTTATAGTCCGTCAAAGTCAAAAAATATTGTCAATTTTGCATTAAAAATAAAAATTTCTATTTTGAAAACTAAGGCCTAGAGATTTTTTTCATTATTTTTCCCGTAATCAGCATACTTAAATTAAGAGAAAATAATACTTTAAATTTAAATACAGGATGATCGAATTTTTAGTGAACTACTGAATTGGTTAAAGTTACCATTTTTTTCATTTTTGCTTACTCTTACTATACTAGCTACACACGGTTATTCAAAATTGGTAAACATATGTAGAAATGTCCATAGAATCGAATGGCGCAACGCCCGTTAAAGTATCTTTTACCATTCATAAGTTATAGTTCGTCAAATTCAAAAAATATTGTCAATTTTGCATTAAATATAAAAATTTCTATTTCGAAAACTAAGGCCTAGAGATTTTTTTCATTATTTTTCCCGTAATCAGCATGTTTGAATTAAGAGAAAATGGTACTTTAAATTTAAATACAGGGTGATCGAATTTTTAGTGGACTACTGAATTGTTTAAAGTTACCATTTTTTTCATTTTTGCTTACTCTTACTATACTAGCTAAACACGGTTATTCAAAATTGGTAAACATATGTAGAAATGTCCAGAGAATCGAATGGCGCAACGCCCGTTAAAGTATCTTTTACCATTCATAAGTTATAGTCCGTCAAAGTCAAAAAATATTGTCAATTTTGCATTAAAAATAAAAATTTCTATTTTGAAAACTAAGGCCTAGAGATTTTTTTCATTATTTTTCCCGTAATCAGCATGCTTAAATTAAGAGAAAATGATACTTTAAATTTAAATACAGGTGATCGAATTTTTAGTGAACTACTGAATTGTTTAAAGTTACCATTTTTTTCATTTTTGCTTACTCTTACTATACTAGCTACACACGGTTATTCAAAATTGGTAAGCATATGTAGAAATGTCCATAGAATCGAATAGCGCAACGCCCGTTAAAGTATCTTTTACCATTCATAAGTTATAGTCCGTCAAAGTCAAAAAATATTGTCAATGATGCATTAAAAATAAAAATTTCTATTTCGAAAACTAAGGCCTAGAGATTTTTTTCATTATTTTTACCGTAATCAGCATGCTTGAATTAAGAGAAAATGATACTTTAAATTTAAATACAGGGTGATCGAATTTTTAGTGAACTACTGAATTGTTTAAAGTTACCATTTATTTCATTTTTGCTTACTCTTACTATACTAGCTACACACGGTTATTCAAAATTGGTAAACATATGTAGAAATGTCCAGAGAATCGAATGGCGCAACGCCCGTTAAAGTATCTATTACCATTCATAAGTTATAGTCCGTCAAAGTCAAAAAATATTGTCAATTTTGCATTAAAAATAAAAATTTCTATTTTGAAAACTAAGGCCTAGAGATTTTTTTCATTATTTTTCCCGTAATCAGCATGCTTAAATTAAGAGAAAATGATACTTTAAATTTAAATACAGGGTGATCGAATTTTTAGTGGACTACTGAATTGTTTAAAGATACCATTTTTTTCATTTTTGCTTACTCTTACTATACTAGCTACACACGGTTATTCAAAATTGGTAAACATATGTAGAAATGTCCATAGAATCGAATGGCGCAACGCCCGTTAAAGTATCTTTTACCATTCATAAGTTATAGTCCGTCAAAGTCAAAAAATATTGTCAATTTTGCATTAAAAATAAAAAATTTCTATTTCGAAAACTAAGGCCTAGAGATTTTTTTCATTATTTTTCCCGTAATCAGCATGCTTGAATTAAGAGAAAATGATACTTTAAATTTAAATACAGGGTGATCGAATTTTTAGTGGACTACTGAATTGTTTAAAGTTACCATTTTTTTCATTTTTGCTTACTCTTACTATACTAGCTACACACGGCTATTCAAAATTGGTAAACATATGTAGAAATGTCCAGAGAATCGAATGGCGCAACGCCCGTTAAAGTATCTTTTACCATTCATAAGTTATAGTCCGTCAAAGTCAAAAAATATTGTCAATTTTGCATTAAAAATAAAAATTTCTATTTTGAAAACTAAGGCCTAGAGATTTTTTTCATTATTTTTCCCGTAATCAGCATGCTTAAATTAAGAGAAAATGATACTTTAAATTTAAATACAGGGTGATCGAATTTTTAGTGGACTACTGAATTGTTTAAAGATACCATTTTTTTCATTTTTGCTTACTCTTACTATACTAGCTACACACGGTTATTCAAAATTGGTAAACATATGTAGAAATGTCCATAGAATCGAATAACGCAACGCCCGTTAAAGTATCTTTTACCATTCATAAGTTATAGTCCGTCAAAGTCAAAAAATATTGTCAATTTTGCATTAAAAATAAAAATTTCTATTTTGAAAACTAAGGACTAGAGATTTTTTTCATTATTTTTCCCGTAATCAGCATACTTAAATTAAGAGAAAATGATACTTTAAATTTAAATACAGGATGATCGAATTTTTAGTGAACTACTGAATTGGTTAAAGTTACCATTTTTTTCATTTTTGCTTACTCTTACTATACTAGCTACACACGGTTATTCAAAATTGGTAAACATATATAGAAATGTCCATAGAATCGAATGGCGCAACGCCCGTTAAAGTATCTTTTACCATTCATAAGTTATAGTCCGTCAAAGTCAAAAAATATTGTCAATTTTGCATTAAAAATAAAAATTTCTATTTTGAAAACTAAGGCCTAGAGATTTTTTTCATTATTTTTCCCGTAATCAGCATGCTTAAATTAAGAGAAAATGATACTTTAAATTTAAATACAGGGTGATCGAATTTTTAGTGGACTAATGAATTGTTTAAAGATACCATTTTTTTCATTTTTGCTTACTCTTACTATACTAGCTACACACGGTTATTCAAAATTGGTAAACATATGTAGAAATGTCCATAGAATCGAATGGCGCAACGCCCGTTAAAGTATCTTTTACCATTCATAAGTTATAGTCCGTCAAAGTCAAAAAATATTGTCAATTTTGCATTAAAAATAAAAATTTCTATTTTGAAAACTAAGGCCTAGAGATTTTTTTCATTATTTTTCCCGTAATCAGCATGCTTAAATTAAGAGAAAATGATACTTTAAATTTAAATACAGGGTGATCGAATTTTTAGTGGACTACTGAATTGTTTAAAGATACCATTTTTTTCATTTTTGCTTACTCTTACTATACTAGCTACACACGGTTATTCAAAATTGGTAAACATATGTAGAAATGTCCAGAGAATCGAATGGCGCAACGCCCGTTAAAGTATCTTTTACCATTCATAAGTTATAGTCCATGAAAGTCAAAAAATATTGTCAATTTTGCATTAAAAATAAAAATTTCTATTTTGAAAACTAAGGCCTAGAGATTTTTTTCATTATTTTTCCCGTAATCAGCATACTTAAATTAAGAGAAAATAATACTTTAAATTTAAATACAGGATGATCGAATTTTTAGTGAACTACTGAATTGGTTAAAGTTACCATTTTTTTCATTTTTGCTTACTCTTACTATACTAGCTACACACGGTTATTCAAAATTGGTAAACATATGTAGAAATGTCCATAGAATCGAATGGCGCAACGCCCGTTAAAGTATCTTTTACCATTCATAAGTTATAGTTCGTCAAAGTCAAAAAATATTGTCAATTTTGCATTAAAAATAAAAAATTTCTATTTCGAAAACTAAGGCCTAGAGATTTTTTTCATTATTTTTCCCGTAATCAGCATGCTTGAATTAAGAGAAAATGATACTTTAAATTTAAATACAGGGTGATCGAATTTTTAGTGGACTACTGAATTGTTTAAAGTTACCATTTTTTTCATTTTTGCTTACTCTTACTATACTAGCTACACACGGTTATTCAAAATTGGTAAGCATATGTAGAAATGTCCATAGAATCGAATAGCGCAACGCCCGTTAAAGTATCTTTTACCATTCATAAGTTATAGTCCGTCAAAGTCAAAAAATATTGTCAATGATGCATTAAAAATAAAAATTTCTATTTCGAAAACTAAGGCCTAGAGATTTTTTTCATTATTTTTACCGTAATCAGCATGCTTGAATTAAGAGAAAATGATACTTTAAATTTAAATACAGGGTGATCGAATTTTTAGTGGACTACTGAATTGTTTAAAGTTAGCATTTAAACACCATCCCACAGGAAAACACTGAACTATTGAATATTGGCTGCGGTCCACTATTCACTGTTAAGAGCATAAAAGTGGTGTACTAATTTCTTAATTTAGTATATAGAGCGCAACATACGAACAGTAGTGTTTATGCAGAAAATGATGTATTTAAATATGTTTCAGCTATCCTGAAATTCTGAAACTAACTTTTTCTTTTGAAAACGTCCCTCCTGAATTCAAATATGAACACGACGAGTCCCTATTTCTTCTAGTTTTCGAAACCTTCTTTTTTTTATTAGAAAGAAAATAAATCTACTTTTGATGTCCAGAAATTCTGTAACAAAAATGTCGTTAATATTTGTCTTCAACTATTTGTGAAGGTGAGGAAATCCTGAAAGAGAAAATGTACATTATTTTTTTGAAGTTTATTTGAAATTTTCGACGTTTTCGACGCAGTTTAAGTTATATTTTACCGCAATTAGATAATTTATTATTAATTATTATTGTTTTTATACATCCTACCTAACATTTTAGCTAAGAAATACACATAAATACATACATATGAAAAACATAAATAAATAAATAAATAAATAAATAAATAAATGATGATGTGGGCCTCCTGATAAAACTGAAAAGTAAACATACATATTCATATTAAAATGAGGGAACCTAACAATGTGTACTCAACGACGGTGTTGAATTGTGTAAAGTGTGTACGTCCCTAGGGTCTTCCTTGCCATTGAAATGGCTAGGTTCGCACCACCGCGAGTGTGGCAGACCAGGCCCCGGAACTTGGGTGCTTATCGTGCAATGAAGCCGAAGCATTCTGAATAAGCACCCAAGCCCGGTTAACGCTCTTTCAAGCCCACAACTTTAGTTGCAGCGAGAAAGGAAAGGGGCCGAATACCGCTAGACGCCCAACCGCCTAACGGCCCGGCACCTGAAAGGGAAAAGTTAGCTCAGGAGGCCCCGTTGAAACTGCTCACGCCCTAACCATAATATACATATACATAACACACATGTATAAATATATAATATACGTACATAAATACATAAGAAATCAACAATATATACGGACGAAATCGCGGCGACGAACGGAAAAATTATTCAAAAGCTAACGCGAATACTAAAAACGAATTTTCTTCATATATCTATTAACTTTAATAGATATATTATTCTGTATGTGTGTGTGTGTGTGTGTTTTTGCAAAATTAATACAAAAGCAAGTGCGTGTAACTACAATTTAATAAATTAAAACTATAAACTAATATTTTAAAATGCACGCAAACTTATTGAAACTATTTAAAACTGTAAATAAACTATGTAATTGTAATCATTTAAGACTGCAAACTAATACTTTAAAATGCAAGTAAACCAATTATACTAAGTTTAAACTACAACTTAAAAATTTAACCGCAAGTAAACTAATGATATACCAATTTAAAACTGTAAACTTAAACTAACTCTAACTATAATTTAGTGTATCTGTTTGAATGGCACAAGAGTGCCTCCTGTAGTGCACTCTCCATGCAGGCGATGAGTGCCCGTGAGGCGTCGAAAATGCATGCATTTATATCTACTTCAAAAACTGGGAATCAGTACAGGGGGTTACTCAGTCCGGCGGCCCATAGTGTAGGTACAGGCGTCCTTCCCAGAGGCCCCACTGCCCTATCCCAGAGGGGAGCAGCGAAAAGAACGACCAAGTTTGCCCAATGGGTCCCAGTCGTTCTTGGGAAATTGATTTTAATCTAACAGGGGCATACTAGAAAGAGCTGCTTGGATAGTAAAGAGGAAAACTGAAAAAAAAACAAAAGCATGCAGGGAAAGGTGGTTCTTCTTTCTTCAACTGATGTTTTCTTTACCTGAAATCGCGAAAAATCTATTGTTTTTACGATCTACAGCCGGTGCTATAGATCATTGATAAATGTAGTTTCGTTTCTAAATGAAGTGTCCATTCTTTAATTATTTACTACAAAATTAATAAAATTATTGAATCAAAATTAAATAAATTTAAATATTAAAATATGTGTACGTCTTTAAATAAATTATACAATGAGGTCCTCCACTATTTTTTATTTTTTAATACAATAGTTCACGTCTTGATTGCCACTGGCAGCTACGTCATTCATCATATCTTTAATAATGTAAATGATGGGGTAGACACTTCAAATAAAAACTACGCTACCCTGTCCTTAAATATCGCGGAAACCGATCCGAACCCGAAAAAGTATCGACGAAACTTTAATTATATTTTATCCTTACTTTAAAATGCAAATGAATTTAATTTGAATCTAATATTAGCAAAAATTAATCGCGACTTTAATAACTAAAATAATTTTAACTATTTGCTGCCTTCTGGTGGTTGTATATTGGCCTTAAAGTTGTTAAAGCCTTAGACAAAACTTTAGAAAAGCCCTGTTGTAGAATCAAAGGCTTAAACCAGCCTTTACACCCCTTGAAAACTTCACTGGAACCCTGTATTGTAAACTGTACTTGGTTAAATATTAATTTAAACAAATACAATTTTTTGGGGAAGAAACCTATCACTGAACGAACGGATATTCAATTAAACTAATTCAAAAATGAGAAAAGCTAATTATTTCTATAAGTTTCGCCGATTTATTTACGATATTGTAACGAGTAACGACGCCCGATGTTAATAACATTAATAGACATTCACAATGTGCCTCGGAAAAGAAATAAAGAAGAAAATATGATTATTTGAATTAAATTCAACAACATAAACCATATTTTCAGGAGAAAAATGAATTTACTTTTGTGTTAAGCTGAAAAAAATAGCAAAAAAGCGACAGTGAAGAGAGGCACATATTATAGCGACTTACATTGATGAATACAGCTCAGCTACCAGCAAACAGCGACCCCCAAAACAGCTCTGGTACGCCACTGGAACAAAGAAAACAATATTTTAAAATTGAAATATTTCAATAATAGAACATGTTATCAGCAAAAATTAAAATTAAAATAGTTAAACTATTGTTTAAACTTACCATTGTTGCTAATTTGCAACAATATACAACAATATTTCACTATTAAAATAATATTTTTACAATATAAAGAAATAAAACCGGACGAACTTTTCCACAGTTTGCTATCATGCAACAATCTACGGAGCGTACAAGTTTGAGACGGTTTTTAACAAACTAAATCTTGGGTTTTATATGGAAAATCACTATTAAATAGCAATATATGTATTTAAACGTAAAATATAGACATTTTTGTATGTTTTACGTATAAAATTTGCCATTTTGTGATCGAAATTATGCTTGAGAAATAAATACAAACACATTTATATGATATTCTAATCACCTTAAAATGTATGAAATCATGAGAAATACAAATTAAATTACAAGAATTACTACGAAAGGAATGTTTTTCATAGTTTGAAATACATTTAGAATTATTTAAATATAAATAAACAACTAATACATACTTGCATTTGCTGCTTCGACGATTCCCAAAGACGGCACACATAGTTCATTATTTTCACTCATTTAAATTGCGATTCCCGTAAAAATTATTATTAGAAACGTTATATTAACACTTTATCTTTGATTTTCACATAAATTTTCTATTGTTCTTGCAATATTTCCGCACATTTTAATATTTTAAAATACCGAAAGCGACTTCACGGAGTAACGTTGTTCAACTGTCAGCGTAGGACTGAACATCGGATTGTCTCAAGGTTGCCACCAAACTGTAAAGAAAAAACACTGAATTAGTAATAATATTATTGAAATATAATAATTTAAATTGTAAAATATTAATATTTAAGTATATATAATAGTATATCATGTATTTGTAATAAAATAAGTAAATTTTTATACTTACTTTGTTGTCTGGTTTGTATTTATTTGTAATCTCTAACCGAATATAACCAAGTCTCAGCAGAAGTTTTGAAGTGCTGTAAATCATGAATTATTAGATTATTACAGTGTTATTGAGCTGTAAAATTGTTAAAAATATATAAAATGAAACTAAACGAAAAGAATTTAGGCGCATTTGCTGCATTGGCGACTCCTGGGGTTGAAGAAGTTTAGGGTTCGTTTCGTTCGTTTTGAAAGGAAATCTTCTATTGCGGATAACCGCTTAACAATTTAACAGGGACACACACCACAAATTGCGCTATGGTGTCGCTAGTAGTTCACCAACCCTTTTCTATCCTGAAGGGGCTTATTTTAGGGTGGTTTAGGAATTAAGATAGGGAAATAAAAACATATTTATTTAAGCGGAATCGACTGTATATTATTTATATTATAAAAAATTGTAGTTTCCACATTCTAGATCTGGGTGTAGTCAATACCCCAGTAAACAAACTAAAGAATAATTAATATTTGTCTTACAAACATTAAAAATTAGATTTACTTAATTTGCGTATGCAAATAGTAAATTAAAATACGTTATTTTTCCAATTATTTAGTAACTCAATTTTAGGTTTCCAATTAATTTAATTAACAGATTTCACGATTTCAGAGAATGAGGTAAAATGCCATTTGAAATAGTCAATTTAGATCAGTTTAATTATACTATTTTATTATTAAATAATTACATATTTTTTTACAAATAAAATCTATATTTCATTTGCAATTGCTAAGTAAAATATTTACTTCTCTTCTTTTATATACAACTCACAACACAAAATACTATACTTACCATAATGAAGTAAAAATCTATATCTATGTGTAGCATTGCAAAACATTATCTGCTCGGGAAATATTTGAGTAACTGTAATGAAAATAATTATATTGTTTTCTAAATAAATATAATAAAACTATAATACATCATTTCCAAATAAAATGCATTTACCCCAAGATAATCCAAATGATTTAGCTTTTTTTTTTGTCCATATTTTTCCCATTCGAATGCTGTGCATTGTCATTTAACAATATATTCCTTAAGAATAAAATCTTCTTAAATGAAATCATTCCTGCATCTTATTCTACGTCTGTTCTGATAATATACGTCACAATTAGGTAATGACAATAGATGTTAAATTACAGTTGTGCTTGTGAGAAAATTATCGTAAATACATTTTCAAATTCAAGACAATAATATTACAGAAGTCGAGACAATATTGAATATTATACAAAACATGTAGATATATTTTTAAAAGAATAAAGAAAGTATTTTTTTGTAGAATGTCAAAATATGTTTTACTAAATATACTCATTATTTTAAATAAAATTAATCTGGATTATTAATACCAAAACTACATAAAAACAAAAATAAGTTCATTTTCTGATGTGTTTTCCATTTATGTAGTATAAAATGTCTCATTCCTACAGTGATTCAAAATTAACATTCTACAAAAAATAGAACATTTGATAACATTTACATAAGTGAAAATAAAAAATAAAATTCCTAGTCTCTGATTATGAAGGCAAAAATAATTAAAGCTCTATTTTTTTAATATCCTTAATTAATTTATATGCACATTTTTATTTTATTTTTTCTTACTATATGTTGTGTATTTATATTCGCCTTTACGTGCAGAAAATAAAACTATATGTAGCACAATTTTCTATTCGTATCGTGGCACCAAAATATTTACCTAATTTTATAGCTTTATCAAATTAAGTTTAAAAATAGCCTACATATTTATTAAAATATTTTAGCTAGATTTATCTCAAAAATACACACAAATAGTTTTTTCTTAATATTTTAAACTTTGATCTAGAAATGTGGTATAATTGACAATTCAATAAACTGATAAATTTGTGAAAAAAGATTAATTTGTAGATATATGTATGTATATGTCGAATTTTTACAAGTCTAGTTGTAATTTGTATAAATGGGTAATTTTTCAAAATATAATTCTTTGGAAAGTTTTTACTGATTTGTTTACTTTTTACAAAAAAGTATTTCTGCAAAAGTATTTTTTTTATTATTATTTTAATTTTAAACAATGTTTCCAAAGAATTTATTGGAAAAAATTGCCAGCTACGATTCATTTGTATATATAAATAGTTAATAAATATGTATATACACAAATAAACTTGACACTAATATAAATTATTAAGCCTGTTTGGAACAGTATCATTTTGTACTTTTTATAAATTATCTTGTCAAATTTCATAATAATAAAATGAAGTAAATGAAACAGTAAATTTTACCTCTATATCTAACAGCGAGTAACACACATAAGAATTTGAATAAGCAATGAGCACAAAAATATGTTGAGAAAATATATTTTATACATTGAATTACTTGACATTCCATTCATCCACAGAAAATAAGAAAAAAAGAAAAAAATGACAAGACTTCAGAACAGAACGCATGCTCATTCTGAGATCACAGCCACAGCCTACCAAAGAATGAGACGTACGGAAAAGAATCGCAAATACCACTAAAAACTAAATATACTGTTAATAGAACAACAAAACAATCAATCAATCTCAATTGGTGAAGTATGGTTAAGTGTAAAGAGAATTCAACGTTGTATGATAAGTGATGAGATCGTTGATACGTTGCACATGAGAATAGAGGTCATAGCAGAGGCAAGGAACGGTCAGGTCCTACACCTGTGGGTCTACGAGGAGGAGGCGATTACGGCCGGCACCGATGGAGTGCTAGACGGCACGAACTCTGCTGCCAGAGGGTTCAGTTTACTTGACTTGGCCAACTCCACTGTATCTTCCTCTACTCGTAGGCTGTTCATTTGATTGCATAGTTCGCTGTTGCTATAACAAATTATTACTAATAGTGCCACAACAACAAAACTACTACAAACATTCAATTCAGCAAATCGACAAATAATTACTTTCAAGGGAATTGCTACAAATTTAAAATACCTAATGTAACGTACTTTTACAAATATTCTACTAATTAAATATTTACCCATTACTAAGTGGCCAGTGGTTAGATTCTTGATTCAATTCATCTTCTAGCATAGCTTCGATACACTGCTCCATTAGAGCTTCTTCTTCTAATTGCTGCATCACCTTAAAATCAAAAATATTTACATGTGATGACTGTACTGCCATTAGAAATAAATAATACATTACATATACAGAAAAGTCTCGATAATCCGAGGCAACTTTTTTCCAATTTATAATTTACAATATTATATATTACGACTTTTTTTATTTACGTATTGTATACATGATTTCTTACATTAGTCAAAATAATTACGAATTGTGACTAAGAAATTCATAGTTGTACAATATTCTTTGAAAAGAAGAGGGGGATGACGAGGAGTAACATAATATAGGGTGAGCCAGGGAAGACACACACACAAATCCCCTCCCCCTATCATGTTATTATAGGTAATAGAAAAAATGGTTCATATAAAAGTTTTATTATTTTAATATACTATAATTAATTTAATGAAATATAAACCGTCATTTTTTTCTCTTTTCAGCGATGTAAAAGTATAAATATTATGTTTATTCAAATATTCTAGCTGGATATGTGAAAATAAACAAAATGTAACAATAAAAAAAAAACAACGAAATAAAATAGAAATTTAATTGTTACTTGCTTAACGTGTTTTTTTAATTTAATTCCACAAAGCCACCTAGAATATTTGAATATAATAATATCTAATATTGTTCAATTATCTAATTTTTCTCGATTTTTTTTCATATATTTGATATATAAACTTTTACATTGTTGAAAAAAGAAAAAAATGGTGGTTTATATTTTAGTAAAATAATTATAGGTTGCTATTTAAAAAATAAAAGTTGATGGTCGTATCTTGTAAACCTGGCTTTATAAAAAAATTCTATATCTGCCATTAAACAGTATATTTAAAAATAATAAAACTTTTATATAAACCATTTTTCCTACTACCTATAATTAAAATAGATAAAAAGGGGTGCATCTTCCCAGACTCACCCTCTTTATTCGATTATTATTAGTGATGGAACGAAGATCCGGTTTTTATGAAAATTTTTTCGGAGAATTCCAAAAATTTAAGTAAGGGAGCTAGCTTATGTTTCTTCATTGTTAAAAATAAATACATATTAACATATAATCACGGCAAAGATATAGTTAAAGAAGACATATTCGTACCGTGCGGGTGTTTAATAGGCGACCCGACCCAAAATTAACCAATTTTAATAAAATTTCGAATAATAAGCCAGAATTCGAGGTTCGGTAGTTTGGTTTTTCGACGATCCGTTCATCACTATAATTATCTTTCAAGAAAAGTAAGTGAAAAATATTAATAACATGCAAATATTATTCAATATTATTAAAGGAATATTACTCAGATATGTTATCGGGGAAAAATATACAATATTTTTAAACATAAAAAATATAGTTTTCCTTTTCTTAATTATTTTTAATAATATTTTTAATTATGCAACTCAATACTAAGCAAATGTTAATTATACAAAACAACAATTGGTTCCCGAATAATAATCCACAGGAAATGTAATGAATAATTTATTTGAAAGTTTAATAAACTCTAAATAATTGCAAGGCATTAATAATTTATGTGCTGTGTCATCTATGTTTATTAAACTGCTGTAATTTGGATCATTAATATTTTTAACATGTTTAAAATATGTCCCAAAACTACTGAATAACTTTCACTTTTTACAAGAATATCGTTTTCGAAATGTTTCAAAATATTTTTAGGTCTTGTATTTATTTTTGTTCTATTTACTCGTTTAAAAATAGTTTTGGATTGGACAATATGTTTACTGTAGCAGTTTCAAATATTTTGTAATATATGTCTATTATTTTAGATTTCAACATTTTAACTTGTCAAGGCAAATGCATTCTCTTTATTTACTGATCTAGATTTTAAGAGAATTTTGCCTTGAATTTGTAAACTCAATTTTTGATAACAAAACAAAAATATTCACAAAAAAAAGATAAAACAATTTTGTTATCTTTGATAATAAATAATAAACAAATTCTTACTTCTTTGTCAAATTCTTCTTCGTTTTCCATCCAAAGATATTCTGAGAAATCACCATCTGTCGTTGGCGAATCACAGTCATCTATGGAATTGCTGTTTGCTGGTGTACCATTTTCACTACCGTTGTTTTCCAAAAAATAGGTGTCCCCGTAATTATAGTATCCATTTCCTATGGAGTTAGATGATGGGATCTTCATTTTCATTAAATCTTGTTGAATTTTTGTCACTAAAAAATATCACTCCAATATTAATTGACAAACTCTGTATTACTTTTTGTATTTGCACTTCAAAATTTTGATTTTTTTTATTTATTTTGCTTTAAAACTACAACACAACCATTTTTGTTTGTTACAAGTACAGCGTAGTAGCAGAAAGCGAACAAAAAAAAACTCACCAGAATTTATCAAAAGTAGACTATATATATAGATACTATATAAATTGTAATAATTCTAATTTATTAGCATCCAAGTTATAGTATTTAATTGTTTAAAACTGTTGTATTTTTTCTAATAAAACCACATTAAGGTCCAAATAGAACGTACAACATACGCTGTCGTATGTCACTGATAATACCAATAATAATTCGAAAAACGAAAATATTCCTGCTATACTCCACATATGGCGCTTTTGCGAAGAATTTTGTCTTAATTTATTGCTAAAACATACACTATGAACATTTCTTTATTTAATAATTTGTTGTTAGTATACTGGATAAATATTTATATATTAGACCTACCAAATAGAAATATAAATAAAAAAGCGATAATGGAAAATTATATTTAGTTGTAATATTAACCACCAGAGTACCATAACCGAAAAATGTAATTAATTAAATTAATGATTTTTCAACTCAAAAGTCCGCAACGTTTAATATTAAATATATCTTATTTGAGATTATTATTAAGAATGGTTATTTTCTAGATATCTAGGTTATTTATATTGGCCAACCTGTGTTTCCATGACAACCCGGGTACCTTCTTTATTATGAAAGTTTCTCCTTGTTTCTTTTCCATTTAGAAGAGTTTTGATTTGGTTCTGAATTTTTCCTCTAATTTTCGAAAAGTTTTAATGGTTATTAATCCATTTATGGCATTTGTCATTGACAAAGTATCTGAAGATACATTTTACGAGAATATGTTCTTAGGAGTAACAAAAGAATTAGGTAACTTTGAAACTTTGGCACCCATTCATCTTTTATAGGGTATGTTTTACAGAGAGAAATCACAGTATTAAAAATGTGGTGCTACAACGACATCCAGCTTGTCTTCCTAGTGAGATTACAATGTGGGAGCAAATTAATTGCCTCAAGTTACCTGATGATATCAGAGATTTCTACCTCGCTTCTAACGGGATGCGTCTCACTTGGAGCTACGTCTTTTCACGTAAATCATTGATTCATTACTTTTAATAGAATATTATGTTTTATAAACCGTTTGTATTTCATTATTAGTATGCTACTGGTTATAATTTCATCTATATTTAGATGAAAAGCAATGTTTGTTAAATTGTACCCGTACTTCGTAAAGTACAACTATCATACCAAGTAACAAAATTTATTTTACAAGTGGCATTTTTTTGAATGGCATACCAGATCTGTTTATAATGAGCCTTTAATTCATGTTTAGTCGGCTACGAATGTTGAAAAAAATTGATACAAAAAATGCAGAATTTTGTTCTCAAAATTTATGTGCAAAACTGCTCTCTGAGTATAGCTTACAGATATATTTTGTTTCTAGAAGAAGAGATACTTCCAGTGGGCAACATTAGTATCTTGCCTTTGAATGACTTACTTGTAATTACCGATGCGAATTTGCAAGTGGCTTCTGATTTAAGACCTCTGAAAAATAATAAAATGTATGCTCACTGCAATTCTGAGGCCAAAGGTATCGGTATAAGCATCGTAGATGATAATTCCATGGTAAGGAACTATTTCTTATTATTATTATTATTCCATTCAATTAGTGGATAAGATATCATGATACTTTATATTAATTAGTAGTGTGTTTAAAACCGATTCACTTTCGAGCTGTGAGTCTTGCTCTTTACTAGTATGTTAGATTCTAAACAGATATTAATAAATGATCAATTCTTAGTACCCAGGTGTAAGGTTTGATAGCATTATGTATTTTATGATTCACGTCCTGCATCTAGATTTGTGATTTGGATAGAAGAACCTTAAATCTAAAGATCACAAAATGTATACAATATTCTTTTCTGTTGTCGGTTATTAATGAGTTCATTGACGTATACAAAATCGTTTATTAATGACCTGTGTTAAAGCATGATTTTCCATTCAGAATGATTTTAGTATAAATACGTTACTACCTTAATAATGTTTATCATGAAATAAAATTTGATTTTCTCAAATTTAATTATATACAATCAATGGAAAAATATTGTAACTAATATGTGTTAGTTGCCGATTGATAATCAATAGCATGAGCGTCTTGATTATCAATTGCCCTTATTAAATAATTGTTATACAGGACTAGTGTAAAAAAATAACAGCGTATTCATGAGAACATTTTTGAGTAAAAAATGCCATATCATTTATTATAAAACGTAATTCCGTAATCGGTAACCAACAGGAATAGAAGCTATGTGCATATGACATTTTTTACTGAAATACGCTACGAGTCCTGATACACTCTGTATGTTCGCAGGTTTGCATAATTAGTAGCAGCAATTTCCGCGTACCTCCATGTTACTATTTGGTTGAAAATTGCACCCAATGTCATTATTTGACTAACACTTTCAAAAAGTATTTGTTGATGTCCATCGCCCACCTTGGACTGCCAATGTGGCAGTACTGCTTCACTTACCAAGGGGTTCCCACTTGGGTTGAGGTAACTGCATTCACTAAGCGAATAAACATCATATTTACATTTCATTTTTATTATAGCAAATGATGATCATGGTTGCTCCACATTTGGATGTTGGTCGTCCGTGCAGATTCTATGAAGAACAAATAATTGATGAAAAACTTGGCTATTATCACCACCGCACTTACCCAGCTAATAAACTAGACACCAGCATTTTCAAGACCAAACGTCGTTCTAGCAAAAATAATGCAGATAATATGCTGAAATATCGCCCAAAACGACATTAATATCAAAATTTTCATAGTCTTCGTTTGGATGATGTTCTTTTCTTATGTTCAAAATTCAATATTTACAATAATAAAGTTTTTCACAAGACATACTAGTTTTATTTCACAAAATAGATTTTCACAGGAAAGCAAAACATTCAAATTTACAAAGTATTCTAACAGTATAAATTAAATAAATAACAATAAAGTACATTAATGATGTAGGGTACAAGATTGCATACATCAAGGATAAAAGTTTCAAAGTTTATCTTTATATTTTACAGAAGAATTTAATAATTACCCATTTAAAATATTTCACAGTTCTCGACTAGAACTATGTTTTGTTTTTCTAAATGATATATATACATACCGGGTGTAACACGACAAATCGGACCATACAGTTTTTCCTTTTGTGGCCTACTAATTTTATATAAAAATGTTTCAAATAATGTTGTAGAGAATTAAATTCTTCACCTAAACCAATAGTCAAAATTATATAAAACTTACTTCTTACCTGTCAGAAACTATAAGATAAGTTTTCATCAATATAAGACGACTATTTTTTTCTCTTCTTGTGAATAATTCTCAATTTTCGGTAATAGTAACTCAAAGCAGAGCGTTTCTGATAGGTGAAATTACAAACGAATAGGTATAATGACATTTTAAAAACGTATATGTCAGATTATGATATATTTTACTTGTCAGAAACGTATCTGTCAGATTGTGACATATTTTATCTGTCAGAAAAGCTCTGTTTGATTTATCATTATTGAAAATGGAGAATTATACACAGGAAGAGAAGATACAAATCAATGAGTAATATTATTTTGATGAAAACTATATTTTATAATTAATGACAGGTAAAATGTCATAAAATTTGTTTGAGATTTTATTTCAATACCATGGCTAAAATAAATAAGCTACTTGGCCTGGTTTTCGTGTTATACCCGGTATATATATACATATACATACATTTCACAATTTAATTAAAACTCTTTGAGATCTGAATTTAATAATGAAAATATTACAACCTATGAAATTAATCTCTCTTTAATACGTACATAATTATACAATTTGAGGTAAAATTATCATGATATATAAAAATTATTAACAAAAATTTAAAATTGTATAATAGGTACATATATACTATACCGAAGTATTTAATAGTAAACAAGATTTTCAAATATATATTGTTGTATAAAACAATATCTATAGAAATCGGAGTTTTTGTTAGATGGGATAGGAAGACAATGAAGAGAGTATAGTAGAATTTAACGATTTCACATTTAAAATAGCTGTATTATAAGTATAACAATTAATGAATAAAACTGCGTTCTTCACAACATTTACAAATACGTTGATACGATCCGATTTCAATAAATATTATACATTTATATAGCGTATTAAAAGATATCAATGAAGCTTTATTCACTTAGCCATAAAACATTTTTTTAATATTACAACCGAAAGAATTTTTTGTATAGTGCGTTTCATTTGACATTTAAATTCTGCTTGTAACAAATATTACTCAGTATTACACACGAATGGCAGTATTTTATTTATATTATTTCATTGGAACATCGAAGGACATCAGCAATAAAAGTAATGAATAAAGCTCATATTGGTGTAAATGGCACAGGAAAATCTTGTTTAATATATTAAAGATGTTTTAATTTAGTTTAATAACTGGCAAATGTCTGTGAAAAACAAATTCAAATTCGGGTGGAACTGTTGAATCCTTTTTATGTCCTCCAGCGAGAAGTTTCAAGACGACAAAGTTAGTTTTTGCTACTTTCAACAAGTCGTTAACCTAAATAAAGGATAGCTACGTTTAATGCTTAAATCATACGATACGCGGAATGTGTTATGTGTAGGATCGAGAGAGCACTGCTCTCGCTCTTACACAGTAACAGCAATGTATTGAAGCGTTTATTTTATAAGGAAAAGTGTCCAGCAGAAAATTATGCCATGATATAGAACATGATACATCTTACCTTACACATCATTTAATATTAACTACTTTAATATTACTGCATAAATTGCAATGGGGTCGCGTGGCCGTGTGCGTATAGTGTCTGGTTGCAAATCTGGTGACCCGGGTTCGACCTCGGCCAAGGCAGACTTTTAATTGCACAAAATGATCCCTGTGGTGCACTCTCCACACCAGCTACGAGTGCCCGTTAGGTGACGCCTGGTAAGCGCCCACACGGTAAAATATATCGTCATCATTACCGATGTCTACAAGTGTTGTAGATACTGGCACACCTAATAATGAGTAATATGCCGTGATGATATATTTATTTATTATTTTCAAATAAATAATTGTTTCACTTTTTTATTATGCAATATGAAAAGATTTTCAAATGTCGGCGTAGAACAATGGTTAGAACAACTGCCTTAGAAATTTTAAATTGAGGTTCGATTCCCCTATAGGATAATTATTTTTTTTTATATACATATATAACAATTGTTGAACTTTTAAAAATTTGTGTTATAATTCGTATTACAGTCATTTAAAAATAATATTGTAATAAAGAGAAAATAATTGATTACAATAATCAAAACATTTATATGATAACAATGCATTGTATTTTCTTTTGATAAATACAGTAAAATCATAATATATACACAAATATATTATATTTCAGTTATTTTTATTAATATCAATAAATATTATGATTATTATAATCAATTATAGCGAATCATTTTCTCTTTATTCACTACAATGTTATTATTTATCAATGACTGTAATACGAAATATAAGACAGATTTTTAAAAGTTCAACAATTTTAATGTAAAAAATAAAATAATTATCTTATTGGGGAATCGAACCCCAATCTAAAATTTCTGAGCAGCTGCTCCACGTCGACATTTGGAAATCTTTTCATATTGGATAATAAAAAAGTGAAACAATTATTTATTTGAATTTTTTTGTAACTGATTGCAATTTATGCAATAATATTAAAGTAATAATTATATATTAAATAATGTACAAAATGTAATGTACTATTACCATGTTCAATATCATGGCATAATTTTCTAACGGACTTTTTATTTACAAAAAACTGTTTTCTCATGTTAAACGCCTATGTTTACTCATAAAATAAACGCTTCAATACATTGCAGTCAATCATTCATTCTGTAACTATGGTAATGATGTACCCTTTGTTTACTGATAAAATAAACTCTCGGTGTTAATCCTTATTCCATCTCTCTTAATCCTATGCATAACACAAACTTTAATGAGAGCTATTAAGAAGCAAAAATAATGGCCCGTATTACAAGCGCACAAAAGCGCTTTTATTATAAAAGTGCGCTCGTAATACGCCAATATATACCGTGGTATTAAAATATGGAATATTAAAAAAAAACGCTGAAACACGTCGATTTTAGTTTTTAAAAATACACATTAATACTTAATACGTGCGATTCATCTTCCGGCTTTTTGTTTTTCAGATAGTGATTTTTCTTCCCTTTATGATCATGCAAATAAATCATAAGGATGCATTAACAAAAATTGTGCGAAAAATCGAGCTAAACATCTAATACGTAATAATGAATAAGCAAGATACCTAGCTGTTTCATACTAGCATTCTTGTAGTTTAGTGTTGAATTGTAAGACTGACAAAATGCTAGTGAATATTTGTTACCTCTGAGTCCCTGGGGGTGATTGTTTCCAGTAGACACCTAGCCTGATGGAAATGTTTACATCCAGCAATATATAAGTAAGAACTATCCACAGGTTGTTGTGGATACCTCATTGGTGAAGTCATTTCTCGAAATTCCACGTATTGAACAGGAGGAGGTGTTAGTAATCCAGCAAATGGGGCAAATCGGTGTTCATATCGCACTTGTTCACTGTCAAACTGAGGATGAGGCATTCGGATTTTGCCATCCATCCGAAAGCCGAAAAGGGCCTGCGGGCAGGAACGAGTTCAGAAAAAGGCGAGGGCGAGCTTTCATTTACTTACCTTGTAATAGCCTCCACACATGTTTTGCAAAGCTTGATAATACAAGATTTCCCTTCGATATTTATATGGTTTCGGCTTCTTCTTTTTAGTTCTGGCTCTTTTATTAGGCTTATTCTTTGATATTTCAATAACGTCTTGCCCAACGATAAAGGAATCAGCTCTGGTCAGAGCAGATACGAGCCAGCCGTATAAAAACTCATACAAATACCAGAACACGTAGTAATATTCATGTACACTATACAATTCTAATTCAAATCCAGCTAATAAATACATTATCATAATTCTTAATGTATGATAAAGGACCCAAGTTCCAAAATATGCTAAATGAGGACGAGACCATTCACATTTTACTGATAAATTATGAAGATAAGCATCAACTCTTTCAGCCTAAAAAATTCATTGCTCAATCGGGTATTCCACCATTTTGGAAGACATACTATATAAATCATAGTTTCACTTAAAAATAATTTGTAATATATGAGAAATTAATAATTAAAATCTGGTACAAAATTCAAATTTCGTTCAACGTCATTCTCCCTGAGACCGGAAAGAGAGAAAACTGTTACAGACCGACACTAGCGCCTCCAAGCGAGCAGCGATAGAAGCTTGTTTGTTTACATTCAGCATAACTGATGATAATTCTGCAAGTTTAATAAAATATATTGTAAATTTGAGAATATATTACTAGTACTACAATACAATCTTATTAAATGAGATAAAACTCTAACCAAAAACCAAATGTCGTTTTGGAACGAATGAGAGTTTTGTTGAAGTAAAAAATTGAAACCGGTGTAGTGATCGAGCGGGTTAAAGCGCTATGTCTACATGTTCAGACCGAATCTGAGGTTCCACAATATCGGACACTCACATGCGATGACCCGACCAGTTGTCCATGTTAAAGATAGATGGTGCCAGTTGTAGAAGGAGTATTTTCGCTGCCGCAGTGGTTGTCGCACGGATTAAGTACACCAACTGCTCCAGTACTATCGGTCACGAAACGAGTACCTACGGTATTTGAGGCCTTGGCTCTACAAGGGATGTTGTGCCATAGATGATGAAAAAATTGAAACTAAATTAAAAAAGTTAACAAAACTACTTATAATTACAACATTAATGTCAAGCCCGTATTACAAGCGCATTTTTATAATAAAGCGATTTTATGGAGCACTCTCCTCAATACAATGTGAAAGTAAGCCCCATAAAAGCGCTTTTATTATAAAAGTGTACTCGTAATACACGCCAACGTGTTTTGTTTACTTATGTTTATTTTCAACCAAAAGCATGTTTTCTTTCTCAAGAAGGCAAATTATTTTCATACTTTGAGTAATTTCGTACTCTAAGAGTAGGATTTTGGAACACAGAACGCAGCCATGGTCGAATGATTGCACTATATTTCTCTCTTTCTTAGTACAATTGTCTCAATTTCCTATTACAGGGAGCGTGACGTAGTGACCAAAAGGCGGGAAATGAGTGAATTATTTATAAATTAATTGTAAGCTTATTCGAATGCGTATAACATTGTTTATATTTTTTTCAGAACTGTTATAAAAAGTAATTTATGCCTAAATATTTGAACTTACCTCATCTTGTAATGAAGTAAATTCCTCTAACAGATGAGCTAATTTATCTCGCTGCCTGGCTCTATTATGTCCGCAAAGTTGTATAAAATTTGCAAACGGTCGAGTGCAATGAGAAAAGAAATTGTCCACATATAGTTTCGCCTGTGAATTTAAATTAATGGATGATTTAATTAAAGCTGGGGGTGATATAAAAGAACGAGCTGCATCTCTGAGAACATCAACGAAAGGAATACTCCCAAAAACTAAATGCCCATGACTGATGTATAATAACTGCAACACTGATCTTGACAATATGCAAGGACCATTACGACTAAATTCAAGAAAGAAATCCTAAAATCAAATTCATATACAGGAACAGGTGTTACAAGAACAGTGATCAACTTGATTATACTAATGGATTTAATACAAAATCATTAAGAAAAAGTTTTATTTCATATCAAATATATATATGTTTCAGCTGTGGCACACGGAGGGTGTAAACTAAAAAATCGTCCTACAGAAGTTGAAAACTCTAAGATAAACGAAACGAAAAAGCGGGAGCGAGATAGAGAGAATATAGGAAAGCATAGACGAAGTGTGCGCGCACACATGCCAGCGTTGTATATACGAGACCTGCGCATACATACCGGTGTCTTCTTGAAATTTGTAATATAGGCAATACAATGTTATTTTTTCATTTTGCTGTCATTTCTGACCTATTCAATTTAGAGAAAAGTTGTTCAGAATTAAAAACTATACAATCACAATTTCTTTTTATTTTACGAAAAAAAAAACGCAAATTAAAATTCGCAATTTGCAGCATATTTCAGAGTGCCATGCAATTATTGATGTTTTTTTGTTTTTATTTGATATTTAACTTTTGACATATTATTATTATAATTAATTTTGATTGTTAAAATATCATTCATGAATCATTTTGTACTTTCTTTTTGTGTTCAATTATACTTTTAATAATGATTTAAAATTATTTATTGACAAGAGTAGAATTGAGGTCTGTCAAATAAAAAAATTAAACATCAGTAATTCATGGCACTTTAAAATTTGCTGTAAATTACGAATAAATAAAATGATATTGTGATTAATTTTAGTCTCACATTGTGTATTTTTTATTTCTGAACAACTTTTTTATTTACAACTTTTCTCTAAATTTAATAGTTCAGTAAGTATAGCAAAATGAAAAAATAACATTGTATTCCCTATATTATAGATTTCAAGAAGACACCCGGTATATTACATATTACATTTATTAATGATAAAAACGCATTTTTTGCTAAATCCACTAGTTAGGGAAATAATCGAGCTGGATCACTTTTCTTGAAACACCCTGTATGCAGGGTGTTGACAACGACGCCGGAACACAGGACTTTTAACATGTAAAATCATACTTTCTTAATTTCCTGCTTCCCTAATTATTTTAGGTGGAAAAGCATCAAATAAAAGTTGTAGAATATGAAATTCTACATCAGCATTAATAAACAAAATTAATTTTACATTCTCAAAAATATTGAAAATTAGCTCAATTGTTACATTTCCAAGGCTATCCCCATTTTATAGCTAATTTTCAATATATTAATATTTAATTTCTGCCGTTATAGAACATGTAAAATTAATTTTGTTTATTGATTCTGATGTACAATTTTATGCTCTATAACTTCTTTTATTCAAAGCTTTTTTACCCAAAAGGGGAAGCAGGAAATTAAGAAAGAATGATTTTACGTGTTAAAAGTCCTACGTTCCGGTGTTGCGGTCAACATCCTGTATATTTTTTTAATGGGGTATTCTACAGTAAAATTTACAACTAAAACTATATTAATATTAAAGATATAAAAAAGAAAAATGAAATTATAGTTTAGCTTGCAAATCGTGTGACGTAGATTTCCCTGATAACATTTCTAAAAAATTATGAACATACACGTGCAATAAAATAATAAACAATGTAAGTAACTAATATGAACATCGAACACAATAAATGAATCAGACATTTACTGTTTTGTTAAATACCGCCTAACAAAAGTCACAAGCGGTGATGTTTCTACATTTCAATAGTAGGCTGTCATCGGGAAAATCTACGTCATTGCGGTAAAATTAAAAACAAATATAGCAATTTTAAAAAAATCATAATCTCGCTCAAATTGAATGAAGAACATTTGTATTTGAAAAAGGAGTAGTATGAGAAAAAAGTAGTAGAATACCCCATTGCAATTAGCTTACCAGTGCATTGTGAAAAGATACAAATGTATTAACTTTGCACACAGTTTTTAATCGGTCAATCATTTCATCAAAATAATCAAGAGCTTCAGATCTCGGTTTAATTTTCGTATATCGTGGAAAAGTTGGAGGAAGAAGTCGTTGATTAACTAAAGGTTCAAATCCCATAATTTGAGCTTGATTTGCTAAAATAAAATTGAAAATTGAAATGCACTATGCAAACAACATGAAAAAAATATAAAACTTACACGGATCTAAGGATTGAACACCTAAATGGACAGTATTATGCATAACAAATAACATTTCGCCGCAAAGCACCAACAGACGTTGGCAATCAGGTAAAACTGTAGATCTTTCATCTTTAGAATGTTGTAACAAAGCGTAAAGACATTGATAAAAAGCTCTTGTGAATTTAATTCGAGAATAAAGTGCAACTAATTCTTCAGCCTAATAATTGAAAACTCATTATTTATGGAATGAATAAAAAATGATTTGTTACCTCATGTGGATATTTTTCTTCAGACTGTTTTGCTCGAGACCGTTTATGTAAATCTTCTTCAACTTCTCGTAACATACCTATAATTCTCTGTTCTGAAATATCTGGATTTAATCGGTAACCATATTGCATAGGTTGAAAATCCTCTTCCTCAAACACCATTGCTCTACAATAATCACTTCAAAAAGTATAATTGTTTTCATTTTTTAAAAATATTTTTAACATCTGAAATTTGGGGACAAGAAATTTATTTCTTTTTCTAATCCAAGCTGACAAGAAATCAGAGAATTATGAATGGCAGTTGTTGACTTTGAAACAATTGACGAATTGTCTAATGAACACAGTGGTGTAGGGGTTGTATAAAATAAAATTTATAAAGTTTGCACTTACTTGTGTATAAAGTCTTTAATAATGTCGATCAGTTTATACATAGCCAGACAAAATGCCTTAAGAACTTTATCTTCAATGGTGTACGCTTTATGAAGATATAAATTAGTGAAAACAGTTTGTGCCAATGAGTGTCCTTCTAGCCAGGATACTATGCAAGCCAAAGTTGTGTCGACAATACCAATGATTTCACTATTTGTTAAATTGTCTAATTTCAAAGTTCCAGCCTAAAAAATAACGACGTAATCGAGCATTTACCTAAAAATTTCAAATCATATACCTCTACAGCTTGTTCAAATGACAAACACTTTTTCTTTCCCCGATTACAAATCATTCCTGCATCCATTTTTGGATCCATCATTTCTATAGCTGACATCGCTTCAAATAATCCAAATAATTTATCATGCAAAAGTTCTCCTAAAGCTAAATCTGAAATGGTAAAATGGTTACAAAAAGTCCATTAAAATAGAGCTCATTTAATAATACCTTTAACAGCCTCCGCAAATTCATTAGTTATATTGACCCAATTATATACAACTGTAGAGTACGAATTCGATGGACTAAAAATATTATTAATACATATAAAATACATAAATTATATGATTTGCATACCATTCGCTGATAATATCCATGATTATTAGTATAATTCAATATGTTATTAAAAGTTTAACGTCTGTATAAGCATTTAAATTGTGTATATAAAAATTATTTAAAAATTTTACATGAATTTAGTAATTTGGTTTACATTACAAGCAACAAAAAAGGTTATGTCACTTTTGACCGTTCTTCCCTAATCATGATCATGCGATGTTTATCTTTCAGGTCGTGCAGATGTCGTTTTTAGAATTGTGGGAAATTTAAAATAAATCATAGTATACTTTGCGCTATAAAATTAACTGTTCTTCTCTTAGGCACTCGAGTAAATTTTAAATGTTAACGAAAGTTTAATATTACCACTGTTCAATTACTAATTCTCCAACACTTTATTGGGCAAATGAATCAAAAAGAAAGAGATATTCTAATGTATTAGGAATAGGAGCAATAAACACAAAAGTAATGAAATTTAATGTTTATTGATTTCAAATTCTTATGAGGCATTGCAACACTTTACTACAAGAGGTAATTGCATTTTTCAGTTACACAGCAGATATAATAATACATGTTTATTGATGCTCAGATTTTAAATATTATCAGTAAAATATTTCAAGTACTAATTTCAAACAAATCTGAACACAACTACAGGAAAGAATAAACAAAACATTTTTTCTTATAGACAATGTAGTTTACTCATTACATACAATTTAAAAGAAACTTTTTATAATAAAGTTGATACAACGATTTCTTAATTAGTACGTACAAAACATTTATATAAACAGTGAAGTTCACATCTTGTCAGAAATAAATTTCAAACATAAAATCTTCCCACATTATTTTATATTTTTATCAAATATAAAATGATAATTCTACTGTGGGTATACTATAAAAATAAGAATCTAATTTCTTTAGTTTATTTAACATTCATATTTTTCATATTAGATAAATGATATTGATAAAAACATTGTATAGTTATGTCAAACATGAAATGAAATAAATTGTTATTCATACACAAAACTGTATACATAAGTAAAAATAAAAATAAATTCTAATAAAATCACAGTATATACGAGATGAAAAATCCGAGCCAGAATATTTATTTAGGGAAAATATTTCATATAAATAAATGTTGATTAAAAAAAAAGTACAAATGATATATTTATTTATTGAGTTTGTCCCATATAGTAAAGAATAGGTATAAGTTACAGTGCAAATTCTAAACATCATGCCATACGAATAACAAGTTCACAGAGACACACATCACTTGTTTGTTGCATGTTAAGAAATACACGACCAGTAGAGACCCCATCACAATCAATTTGAACTGTGTATAGTATAGTATACTAAGACAAGAGTATGTATCTAGAAAAATTGAATTTGTTTTTCCTTTGCCACTAGTAAAAGTAAAACGAATGTTGAACACAGCGATGCGATTGATTGCGAACAGGGTCTAAAACAAATACCTACATGGATATGGTTTAAACGTGAAACAAATAGCCTTATAGCCTCAAGAAAATTGAAATCAATCTACAGACAATATGCCGCTAAAGTGCAGCTCAGAATCAATCGTCCAACTTAGAAGTACTTTACTCGATAAAATTTCAATAAATAATATATAAATAACAATTAACAGCACTTTCCAACTATACGGATGATAGTTTATTATGAAGAAATGTAAAATATGATAAAATATTACATATATGTATATATTCAACTAACTGTCAATTATGACACTTCCACATAATATTTCCTGATTCTGAACTACAGCTAAAATAAAAGTATCCCCTTTACGCCTTCTGCCCAAACAAAGCATAATGGGGACCAAGCACTGGACGAACAATTCCAGTGTGCAACAAGCAATACATAACTAGAATTAGTCAATTATATATGAAATCATGGCGCATATATATTATATCCATTCATAGACTTATCATTTGTTTTCTTGTGTTCGCTACGTACCTCATAATTTCACCATTATGTAAAATAAAAACTAACGTTTCTGTAAAAATATAAACTGACCTACAACTTACCATAATTTCATTCCTCTCTACATACATTGCAGTATTTCAAAATTTCTGGTTCATTATTTGGCGATTTACTTCAGAAAACAAAAATTGATTCTTTTAAAATAGCCTATTTTAAATAACGAATCTATGATACCAGAAATATAAAATAAGAGGCGTACGCGTAATTATGGTCGTATTATCTTTTTATTTACTTTAAATGTACTTTTTGATATTTTACATAATATAAAATTACAAGTCGTGCAGAATTTAAACATAAAATAACGTGATTCCTAATTCATGTTACAAATGATTTTACTAATTATTTTTTCACTTACTTATATTTTCCATATTATTACTTTCATTCAAATTAAGCCTAATCTAATAAGTCTAAAAATAAGTTTGCAACAATTTGTAGGCTACAAAAATTAAATATAATTCTTGTAATAATATGAAAACTCTTAAACAATCAACCAAAAAGTATATGATCATCATGTGTAACACGACTTGTGAATCACAATATATACATACATTTATGTATACAGGGTGTATCAAGATAATGGAGCAGTGCATTTTATTCGTGTGTATAACAAGTTACACTAAAAAGTGATTAAGATATTTTGTAAGGACACATTTTGACATCATTTTAAAGCAAGTGCTACTCAACTTATGGATCAATGTTATATTTTTTTAAATGGCATTATATATTTTTATTAACTCATTTAAAAGATAATATTCTTCTGAATTCAACGATATAATATCATACTCTTACATTGTAAAAAAATGATGGCAGAATATTTAACAAATACTTAAAAATTATTTTATTTATTAATGTGAGATCCATCAAAATGTAGTAGTAATCATGCGAAATAAAAAAATAAAGAACGCGTCAAGAAATCTTTGTATCGTAGAGGCAGCACAAGTCGTTATAATTTTAAAAATTAAGTTTATGTGTTAGTAAGTAAAACAACATGAACATTTCGAAAAAATAATTTAATAATTTATAACAATGACATACGAAAATGACAGATAATTTTCTTTTGTTGAATTTTTATCAATTTTTTCTCAATGTAAGTGTATGATATTATTTAATCGTTGAATTCTGAAGAAAATTCCCTATTTAATGAGCTAATAAAAAATACATGCCATTTAAAAAAATATAGCTCTGATCCATAAGTTGAGTAGCACTTGTTTTAAAATAATAGTGGTATGCCAAAATGTGTCCCCCTCAATGCCTTTACACTTGTATGTGTAAATTTTCATATACATGAATAAAATGCATTGTTCCAACACCCTGTATGTATATGTGTGTAGTGTTATACACACATGAGTTCACATAAAGAAAATAAAATATAATTCTTAGTTAGAATTGCGACATGGCCGCATGAAGTTGGAAAAACTAAGTTGGAATTAGGATATTTTTTTTGTTAAAATGATAATTCACCTTTTCGGATGATAATTTACTTCTTTATCCCATTGCTAATCATTCCAGATTTAATCATCACGGGATTCTTTGAGACATGCACCCTGGAACACAATTATTGTAATAATGATGCCGTTTTCACACACCATGAAATCATCCTTATTGAGTTAAATCATTTACAATTCAAAAGTTAGTTTTTATTTCAATTATGTCAAGTTGCATGAAAACTGGTAAGGAATCATCCAATGTAACATGAATTATCGTAAAGTAAAAATACGAAATAAAAACTTACCCATCAGTAGGAGATTGCTCCTTCTTAGGTATAACGTTGTCCAATCCGAGTTCAGAGAGCACAGTGAGAGCCTCTAGAGCTGCCTTTTCATGCGACGCTTCTGTGGTGGGACCCTCGCCGTGACATACTTGCGGCGGAGTAGTGGACAGCGATACCAGCGTCAAATACATCTCGTGATTAGCCTTGGGGAAGTCGGAAAACTGAACTTGTACCCCCAGTAATTGAGCTAGATACAACAGCTGATCCTTGGAGCGAATGCCTTGGGGTGCGGGCTGCTTGTTGTTTGCTGTCTGTGGAGCTTTAGCGCCTTGTTTATTAGCTAGAGCATCTGCAGTCGGTGACGTGCCACCTTTAAGGAATTCTTTAGCAATTGCTGCTGTCTGTTGCATGTTGATGTTCATTTTGCCTTGAGCTTGGTAGTTTGTATTCTGGTCACCCATCAGCAATACGCCGGGTACAAGTTGACGACCACCACTTCCTCCTACAGGTACTTCACTTTTGTCTTCCATAAATTTCACTTTCCGAGGTTTGTCTTGCGTTTCATTTGTAGCAGTTTCCTTCTCAGTCTTTATTGATGGCTTCGTAGGTTGGCTGGCTGACTTAGAGTAGCCGAGTCGTTCTAACAGGGCCTCAGCAGCTGCACGTTTCGCCAATTTCTTATTCGGGCCGGTTCCCGTGCAAGAAATGCCGTTTACAGAAGCTTCAATAACAAACTCACGACGACGTGGGGCGCCACGTTCTTCAATCACTGTGTAAGTTGGCTCCTTCTCTTTGCCAGCTTGTTGAATTTGAATCAAACGAGATATTGGGTTAATATCTTCGCCATATTCCGAACCTGGTTTCTCTTGATTCACTTTGATCAAATTTCGTATCTTCTTTTTGGTAACAACACGTTTGCGTTTTAACCTGGGTGCAATATCATTCATGTAGGGGAGAGGTGGTAACTTTGAAAGTTCCTCAAGCATTTTCTCTGCAGCGCGTTTCTTGGAAATTTTCTTCCCATTGCCCTCTCCTTCAGCCACTAAGTCGCCAACGCGGCACACAGTAACGAACACCTTCATATGAGGTGGGCCTTTCTCACTCAGTACCTCAAAGATGACGTTCAGGTTCCGTTTGAGAGCAATTTCATGAACGAGGGAGATGGGTGATTTGAGTTCGGTACTGAGATCGGGCATGCCGTTGTCAGCGTTGTTGTCGTTGGAGTTGTCCACGTTGGTGATGATAGTGTTGCTGACGTCCGCGTCGCCAGGTGCCGGCAGCTGCTTGAGCTCGTGCAGTGCCTTGGAGGCGGCGTTGTGTCTGGCTGCTTGCACCGTGTGTCCTTCGCCTGTGTACTCGCGCGCGCCAACCCGCAGGATGACGTTAAACATTTCCCCGTGATGTCCGTGTCCGTGCGGTGGTTGGTGCTGGTGCGTGTAGTTGTGTGGTTTGTATTGGTTGTAGGCGTAGTGGCCCATGTAGTGTCCGCCCCGCGCCGTATGGTTACGTCGCGCGTCGTAGTTGTAACGGGGCTGGCTTTGTGGGCCGTATATGTTATTGCGATGGTAGCCGTATGTGTTGCCCGGCTGTGTCATGAAGGGATTTGGTGGCACAGTTTCTAGCAAGTACATGGTGCGTTCGCCTCGCTTCATTGCTAGTGCGTTCAGTTCCACTGTCGGTGTCAGGATGCCTGTGCCTCCGTGCTTTCCTGTGTTTCGCACGTTGCGCGTGCTCTTCTGTGGTGGATGTTTGAACTGCGTTTTTGCTAGAGCTTCGGCTGCTGCGGAGTGTTGTGCTTTCTTGATGCTAGCACCCTCGGCTTCGTACTCTTCCGTGCCGAGTTTTAAGGTTACCGTGAATCTCTTCTTGTGTGCCGGGCCTTGTTCGCTTGTCAGGCGGTATTGATGTTGGATCTTATTATATCGAGCTAACTCGTTGATGAGACACATCGGCGTTTTCTCTTTAGTGTTGGCCAAGTTTGCGGGCAGGCTAGTGTTGTTCGAGTTCTGTGTGGTTTGAACAGGGCTTTGTGGATTCGGTATTTCAGCTTCTGCGGCAGCAACTGTTTAACAATTTTAAATATCGATTACAATACTTTTATACTCTACTGTATCTTCACATTCTAACTAACCAGGTGATAAATGCTTAATGACTGCTTGTTGTGGGACTGGTGCTGTACTTATAAGAGCTGGTCCCGTAGGCATAGAGACTAACACACCTGTTTCAATACATAGTGCAAATTACTACTAATCATATCACCCACAAAATATTTCATTTAAATGTCTTTTTTGTTTAAATTGGATCATTACAATACGACGTAATTATCACCAACTATACGTAAATTTCTCCTAAAGTGAAATTAATACTTAATCAAAATAAATTCTCTGGTCCGTATTACAAGCGCGCTTTTATTATACAAGTGCGCTTGTAATACAAACCTTTGTATCTATGTTACTAATTTCTTCAATCTCATATACAGTTTAAAAAAGATATATTTAGTTGTTTAATTAATTCGTGTAAATGTGTCGTTGTCTACAACTAAATGTATTATCGATTATATATTTCATATATAGCAAAAACTATAAATATAATATTAATATTTCAGAACTATAAACTTGCATTAATATAGTTACTTTTCAAATTTTCATATTATCTTTTTCATCCTTTTAACAACGTAATGTAATAATATAAACAAATCATGATAGGTAATATTTTAATAAAAAAAAAAAATAGCCAGAAATTAGACTAAAAAATAAATTTAGTTTCCCTAAATAATTGTGGTTACAACTATTAATATTTTGAAACTGGAATTCGGGAAAATAATATTTAGAATATTCAAAAAATTCTAACTATTCTTTATAAACTTCAATTGCTTAAATAAAAATGTAAAAATCTTACATTTTTATACTCATAATAAATATAATTTAATCATTCTAAAAAATAATACTGAAATACTCTTGCTAGTTAATTCAATTTTATCGGTAATCAATAATGTTAGAAAACTATATTTGAATTTATTAAATAATAATCGAAGTAAGGTTATTTCGTGTTTGTAAATAACACGTGACATACTTAATCCTTATCAATAAACTGTATTAAAAATTTAAGATCCCTGAAAGCTGCATGCTATTTACTTTCATTTTCATTTACTACCTTCGATACATAATTTCGATCCAAAGAGATCTTGTAATTCATCTACTGTTAACCCTGCCGAAACTGATCTTGGGCAAATAATAACTGCTAAAACAATGTATATAAACATTGTAGTCTTGCGCAGATTTTCTGTAAATAAAGAATATCTCAGAGAATGCATAATTCTCCATAAGTTTTAAGAATAACAATAATATTTCGCATTAAATAACACTATGAACACTAAATAACTTGCACCTTGCACAACATATACTACTATAGACTATAGCAATAACACGCAAAACTTTTGTGATTCCCAGATGACGTCATGTGCGTAAATAATGAATGCCAACTTCGTAGAAACAGAATAATACATTCCTAACATTGCAATTTTTATTGAAAAGTATACAAATTGTTGTAAAACTGTAATTGAATTATTAACAAATCCATAAATGTTTATTTTTCAAGACGTATTTTTACCACGTGAGTATTTAGCGAAGCAAGACGACTGGGACTGAAACGTGTTTTAGCTCTGCCTATCCGGAGACATGCGAACAATTTGCTGACCGCGAACTTTAAATGTACTAATATGACAAAATAAAAGAAACTTTAATTTTATATCGGAAATTATATTTTGTTGCCATGGAAACGGCTGATGTATTTAGTAATACTTTTTTTCAATTTAAAATTAATATTAAAATTTACTGCCCACACAGACCTTGTTAATAAAGTGCATTTTCTACAATTCTACATTAAATTTGCAGGGTAAACAAACTCGTTAGAATAAAATCAATAGCTTTACAATATTTTTATTGTTTCACAATTAATGACTGTTGCAAAATTAAGATAAACATAAACTAATTATTAAAATGTTTGGAAACTGTTTGTTTTCAAAGTTAGAAAAACATTGTTAAAAATCGGGAAAATATTTTCAACTTACAATAAAATTTACAGGATGGTGGCAGTTAAGGGTGAATATAAAATGAACAGGAGAGCCGGAAATTTCATAAACTAAAATCATATGTTTACCCCAAACCGCCACCAGCCTGTATATGACCTGTTTTTACCCAAATTGAAAATAATCTATTCATTTTTAAATGTTTATTTTGCATTACATCCGCCCGCCCACAAAATTAATTATATTATTTCAAGTATAGTAATGAAATATTTCGTTTACATATTCTTTTAACTAAAAAATATATTAATTATAATATGAATGCTGGAATAACTGAAGTTCTACATTTATAAAAATATAATGTATACGGTATAATATAGATTTAATTTGCAATATTATTTTATTTTTCGAGCGAATATTACTAAATAAATATACAAATAATACTACATCAATGACAGCAATGATAAAAAATAATATACAAAGCAAATATAGACATCAAAATATATTAACACAAGTAAAAATTTTAATCAATAATATTAATTTCACTCTAAATAATGTATATTTGGACGTCTATTTTTAATTTTAACTTTGAATTTATAAGATTATGTCTCGTTATTAAATAAAACTTGATTTTGGACTTCCATTATCTTTTTTATTATTATGAAGTAAAAACAAAAATAATATCACAATGTTTCGGTAGATAAGTATCTGCTGCCGTTATCAGGTGTACTGATAATACTATCTAATTCCTAATACTCGAGTCATATCTAGTGAAATGATGTACTTTCGATTGGAAGTGTGATACTCTTTGGAGATGATTTTTCCGCGGTTGTGGTAACACTGCAGCTTTGAAATTTTTTACTTATTATTTTGGCACTCCTGCCCTATCGGTAGATGTGTTTACCACCCCGGTACGACTATTAGTTCATCAGCTGTATCGTGTTTTGAAAAAGTGTGTTATTGGTGCTCGTCACAAAAATGGAAAAGCGTAATTTAGAGCAACGTGGAGCGATCAAATTTTGCGCAAAACTGGGCGATTCGGCAACGGAAACGTATGGTAAAATACTTAAAGTGTATGGTGGTGATTCTCTCAGTCGTGCACAAAGAATTCAAAGATTGCATGAGCAAGTCCAAAATGAAAACCATGCTCATCTGTTTCTTCGACAGCCGCGGGGTGGTCCATAGGGAGTTCGTTCCACCTGGACAGACCGTTAACTAGATCTACTACCGCGAAGTACTCGATATACTTCGAAAAAGAGTGCGTCCCGACTGTCACACCGCGTCCAGTGTGACCCAGTTTTTGACCTCCAAAGGGATCACGGTGTCACCACAGCCGTCGTACTCGCCTGATTTATCACCCTGCGACTTTTTCGTGTTCCCCAAAGTCAAGCAGATGGTAAAAGGAACGCATTTTGAGTCGATTGAAGAAATCCAAGAGATCGTGACGATGGTACTGTCGGGAATTCCGATCAAAGCTTTCCAGAACTGCTACGATCCACCTGGTAGATTCCTGTCTCAATTCCCGCTGTTTTTGGAGATGTCGTGGAGGATAGTTTAAAGAGAAATCAGGGAAAGGTTTTCCTTCAGGCAGGCCATTGTAAAAATCAAAGCACATTGGAACACGACCATTTCTCAAAACACATCACTGAAGATTGTAACCATGGAACCACCAACACAAGAACAACCAATCATGGACCACCGGACACACATGAATTCACAAGCACGCTTCAACCCTCAATTCAAGACGCGTAGTATTAGGAATTAGTACATCTGATGAACCCAAACTTTGTGATATTTGTGTTACTAGTTCAACATTTTAATTTTGCTCAACAATTTTTGTATAAATTACAAAAATAATTGTACACTAACCTGTTACAGGCACGGGTGAAGGCTGTAAACCGACCATCATAGGCTGTCCTCTGGTTTGTGGAGGTTGCATTCTATGCATTCTACACAGAAACATATTAATTTTTTCATACATCTCTTGCATAGTGTTTAATATTTTAAGTCTTTTTCAAAAAAATAAACAAGTAAACTATAAATAACGCAAATTGTATCGTTAATGTTGGTGTTTTGTCTCAGAGTTTTATAATTGAAAAAGGTCTTCTATTCTTGTAATATTGTATGTAAGTAATAAAATAAACAAAGTGCGTAAAATAATTTGTTATATATAGCAAGATTGTACATTCTTGCATCCAATCATTACAATCCAATGATTGACAATCTTTTGTACAAAATTAAAGGAGTGATTCATCCCTCGATAATTGTACACTTTGTATCATCAATAAAGTATACCTACGATAAAATATTGCAACTTAATACGTATTACATTTCCAATTTAGAAATTTATAAATAGAAATATATAACCTGATTTACCGATGGTAGCAAATTTCTTTATATAGATTTTCTTTCAGTTACTTATATTTGTTTTGTTATAACCCTATACAAATTATATAACAGATCGCGTTATGTGACCGGTTGTCCGATCCAAGTTGGATTCCAATTTTCCAATTGCACAAAAGTGACTCGCACAAATATCATTAGAGAAATCTGCAGACTGGCACACCCAATAATGGGTAATGCAAATTATCTCGTGGCCATGTGCCTGAGTGCCATGTCACAAATCTGGGGATCCGGCTTCGATCCCGATCGACACCAAAAGCGATGAGTACCAGTGAGGTGACGCCTGATAAACGCCCGCACATTACGAATATGTCATCATCACCGATATTTGTATACAAAGCAGATTGGCGCACCAAGCAATATGTTATATGCCGTGATAATATACGAATATTTATTTATATATTTAATCTTTATTTATTTATATTTAAGGGGAAAAAAAATTAAAAATTCATTCATGCGCGGTTTACAGTGAATTCAAATAAAAATATTGATAATCTACAGACGTCGCGTGGGATTTCATTTCATCAATTATTGGCCAGTAGGCATCGTAAATATCCGTAGGTGTATTTCAGGAAAAGAGAAAACTGGAGGGGTTCAAATAATTATTCGTTATTATTCTGATTCTACTTCTTATTTTTAACTTATACATTTTTTAAAATCTATTTTAAGCAGTACAGTTTGTGTCTTTTCAGCATATTTGCTTAAGCGATTAGCAAGGATAGGAAAACAGAGATATTCACATTTTTTTTCCAATTACCACATTTAAAACAGTTAGCACAAATTAGATATTAAAATTCATAATAAAGTTACAATTTATTATTTAATATGTTTATATTTTTTAAATTTTACAAATATTAAAAACATTGGAAACATAAATTAACAATCAACAATAATGCTTTCGTCACATTTTGCAAATATTAACTAATAGAGAGAAGTTTTTTTTTTTTTGTACATTTTGTAAACTTTCCGGCGGATATCAGCTTCAAATTCACTGACCACTCGTAATTTACTGGCGTCACACACCTACGTTTTCTTGATGTAACTCCGTTGCTAACAATTCGGCGCACAGTGTAATAATTCACTTTTGTTAATTCTGCCGTTTTTTTGGATACTTCACTTCCATCAACACTTCAAGGAATTATACACATTTAAAATAATTTGTTTTGCGCCGTTAGATAAAAATTTTTGTTTAACATGTTCTCGTTCTTCACTTAAAATATCAGAATTATCTTCTTCATCAGAAGAATCACTCCACTTCAGTTGTTTACAAATGAACACTTGAAACAAATTTTTGCGAAATTTTCCTGGTTTGTAATGTAAATTTGGTAATCCGCTCCTGGCCTCTCAGGTAAGGAAATATCCCGGGGTGATCGGTTAACCGAGCTTAAGAAGTCGAAGCCAATGTGTCTCACGAAAAATTAAATTGTAGACAAAATTTCGAGAATGATTCTAAACCCTTTTTAATATTTACATCCCTTGTTAAGACTGAAAATTGACAACCTCCAACATTTTAATGCAGTTGTTATTTCAACAAGTGGAATTTCCGCCTCATGCTCGACAATAAAGTTGAAAGAACTCGTAAATAAAAGTTTCATCGTGGCCTGATCCAAAACCATTTTTAATGAGAAATGCAACCCTTATACTTATAAACTACAACAAATAAGTACTACAATAATAATAATTATCGTGCAAAGTGAAAATCATGAAATTTTTTGGGGGCTACCCCCGTTGCCGGTAGCCGGCTTCGTATATTAATAACCTAACGCACAAAAGTCACGCTTGGAAAACTCGGGTCACGGTTTTTGCGTCACGTTATTGTTGTTATATTTAGAGAAATGTACCAGTTTTGTCGTCAGAAATGAGACGTCAGGGCGTAAGGCACACCGTTACATGAATAAAAAAGACATCCTGAAGAGCCCTGTGAGAACAACGATAATACTTAGGTAAAATTAAAAAAATAGTTCTCCAGCATACGATTTGTCGAGTTCAACACCGGTAAGTTTGCTATGTGTGAAAATGCACATTTGAATACATTGTATCCGATGCTCCGGTTTAGCCGGTGCCGGTGTGTGTGAAAACGGCCTAATTGTTGATATTTGAATAGAATAGGTAAATAATTAATACTGTCAATAAATTTGAGTGGTGAAATTAGAAAATAAAAATGATAATTATTAATATAAATTTCCAACAATAACAATCCAAGTAATTAAATAAAATCCTGCATAAAGTACACAACTAATTGAGCCCTTCACTTATCGTCGTTGAAAGGAGTGAGATGTGAGAGCGCTAAAATTCTATCATACAGGTACCTTTTTCTTTCAAATTTTTCATTTAATAAATTTAAATTATAGTAAAATATTATTTATGGCCAATAAAAGCAAATTAGCAACTACATTCTCTTGTAAACTAAAATGAATAAATTCAAAATTTCCTTAGTAAGATACAATCCTCACTTCCAACTTCTAAGAACTAAAGCCATGTTTAATATAACCTCTTTTTACAAATTATTCCCGTTTAACTCTACTTCGGTAATACTTCTACATTAAAAACAAATATTTCTAGTAAAAAATAATTGCACAATATCTTATTGTTGAGTATATATGTTCCATAATTTAAATTTATTGTAAATATTTTTTTTTTGTTTTGTAGGCTGTAAATTCTACTTTTACTAGTTTTTAGAACACAAGATAGTATTTTCATTAATCTTTAAATATTAGGCATAGTAAGTTATTTCATAAATTATAAACAAAATCTACAAAACCAAAAATTATTCAATTTATAAATAAGGTTATTCCTAATCAATAATAACAATTTGATGACTACGAAGATATGGTCAAATTTCATTCAATTTGTTCTGTTTCCAATTACATTTAACACAACAATTCCAAAACACGGCTCTGTTCTTTAGTATAGTAAAAAATTCTTGTAAAATCATTAATGTAGGTAATTTATATTTTGATTTGCACCTGTAGTTTATAAATGCTGATGTAGGTATTTAAGTACAATAGCTCGCATGACACACGCAAAATGTTTGTTGTTATAAGATAACACTGATAAGTCATATGAAACAGACCTGTTCGGATCTCTCTGTAGCTGATTAGGAGGTAAATGATGTTCTTGATGACGCATCATTGTCACCGAAATTTATTCCTCTACCAGTACCTGTTGAAAGAAAACAAAACATGTCTATCAACAATGCTTTAATATTAACAATATAACATTTCTGCCAGCATCGAACAAAAAAAAAGGAGGCAACTTTCAAGATAAATATACAAGTACTTGCCTTCAATTCTTAAAACACGATGCCTATGAACTATTCACAAAGAACAAAACTTAAACAGAACTTCTGAACAGCACTTTAGTAGAAAATAGTTGGCAAACAGTAAAGAAAACTGCATTTAACATGCGGCCATGTTACTGTATTCGCAAACGACTTGCTATCATTTTATTCTTGACAGGCAAGCTATGCGTAATGTCGCTTTATTCACACACTGCGCACCCTTGCTGCAGTTGAACAGGACCGGCTTCAGATTTCAATTAGTCCTAACTAGATCAAAAAATCTACTGTTTGTATTTACTTTTCTTTATTATACTTTAAACATTCGTAAAAATTAAAAAAGAAAATATATATTTGTAATTATATTATCATTCTTAAGCGCTTAACTTTATAATTACTTAAATGAACATTAAGTTACTGTACAGATAGTTTCTAACAATTTGATTTAATTTGACTTTAAAACTGAAACTTAAAATATAATTGGTTGTTATGTATCGTTCTGCATTTTTTATTTGTTGCTGTAAGAGGTTCAACATTTAATACTTGGGAACACAGTAGAACCGAAAAAGGAACCCTTGTTTTTAATGGAAAAGAAAACAATGAATATAATGCACCCAAAAATGTAATTTAACTTCAAGTAAAATGATTTACACTAAATATTTTCCTTGTACTTTACTGTAATAGTTATTTAAGGGTGTAATAAATCCTTGTTTATTGTTTTCCTAAATTGGCTAAAGTATTTCTTTTATGTCTTTTATAGCATATAGATAGCGGATACTGTGGTAAATATTTGATAAGAACTTAGGAATTGAATTGCATATGCATATATGAATAAGTTAAAATTATTTCAAGAATGTTATTTGTTAGTGTCGGTGGTAGCATTCATATTGAAAAAATATAAGGGTGGTATTTAGTTAATAGTTTTAGGGGTAACTGTTTAAAAGAAATATAAGTTTAGTATAAATATCGTGCAATGAATACGTTTCACAAGTTTTAATTATTAAAATAAATGTTAAAATAAAATGCATAGCATAAGCATAACCTGTAAGTTGAATTTGTATTAATGAGCGCTTTTTATTAGAATTGCTTTGTACGCCATAATAATTTGTCGTAAACGTAAGATTTTATTATAAAAGTGAATTCAACGTACTGGATTATATTTTCTGCCCTTTTTTAATGATACAACATGAAAAAAAAATCGATAAGTGCAAAAAAAAAATACAAAGTCTACGGTAACGTTTATAAATATGAATTTTGGTAATACAGTAGTACTTGTTAGATTTAATTTTGGGGACAGAGCCTTCAAGCATCATTCAAAATTTGGGCGAAGTCGACTCTGCAGTTTTCTCTTATTTTTCCTAGTAGTGGAAATCAAGCCTTAGTGTCTGTTGTTGGTACATCTAACCAAATACCAAAATAACAGATAACAAATTTTACCGTTTTATCTCCATATTGAGCGTATCAAATGCTGGTATTTGTTGAAATTTTGAGCGGTCAAAATTATTTTAATTAAAAATTTAGGCAATAACGTATATTCTCTAAGTTTTGACAAAAATATTTGGGTTCTTCATACACAGCATGGGTGATATGATTGTTAAGGATAACTTAAATGGATTTACAGAAAATTGTAGCGAAATGGGTAATACATTTGAGATTTTTAACAAGCAAGCTAACCCCGAAGAGGAACAACAAAATACAGAAGATTTACCCCTTAAAACAGAACAAATAAAACATGTCAATAGTGAACCCAGAAAAGTTATAAGCTGTCATAAGGCAGAAAGTGAGAAAAAAGTAATGTATACACTTTTGATTATGTATGGATGTTTTCATTATTGTTTACCTCACTTTTAGACCTGCATTGCACATCGCACTCAGTGCATAGCATCAAAATGTGATCTTAATAGTGAAAGCGGGATAGATTTAAGGTATGATAAGATTCCATAAATGTTGCATTGGATTCAATATTAAATGTCACAAATCACCTTTTAGCAAAGCTAATTTTGAAAAATTAAAAGAAGTGCAATCAAATTGGATAGAATTGCACAAATGCATAAGATTTATTTATAAAAACGCAATATCATCTGAGCCATGTATTGTTGCTAAGGAAGAAATACCGAAGCGTATTACAGACGCAGTTGAAGTACTTATTGAAAAGTAAGTGCTGATTTAATATAATAACAATATGATAAGTAATAACTATCCTATTTTTATAGACTATGCGAAGAAGATTGCCAACAATTATTTATAAGAGTAGAGCTATTAGTTCGAGACTTCGTATTAGAAGCAAAGGATCGGTTAAAAGATCTACAGAACAATGTAGATGATATACCAGTATTATATTTACGAGGTAACTCAAATTCCTATTATAAAACAACAATTATTAAACATAATTTTATTTGAAGGTTTGTTAGCCAGTTATGGTGCATTTTGTGTAGCAGCCGATAATTTAGCACCATATATTCCGCAATTAGATAATTTATTAATGAAGAGGTTTTCCGTCAATTTTCAACTTTTGAATAAATATCTTTTTCAAACATGCTTATATGCTGATTCGTTTGTGCAAAACAATGTTCCTTTATACATCAGTCAAGTAAGTTGATCATTTTTATTTTTCTTTTTTTTGTTTACGACAATAAGCTGGACAATGAAAATGGGGTATTCCACTCAATTTTTTTTATTGTTTTAAATAAAACTTCATTCGGTTTTGAAGCAATTCATAGTATTAAAAAATCTTAATTGTTCCTAGTTTAACAGTATTTTATTTTCGAGAAATCAGTGTAACGTCACATTTCCCCTATACTTGTCTTTCTCACACACACTGCTCTGAGTACGCTGCGAGAGAAAGATAACAATTGTATGACGTCAATTTTCCCTTTTAGCAAATGTGAAATATCTCGTAAAGTAATTATTTAAAAAAAAATTTAATTGTTTTAACTATTATTTATTGAGCCATACTTTATGTAAAATTGATTTTTTTAAAAAAATTTTGTTATGGTGGAATACCCCATTCAATCATCTGTGAAAATGGAACAAACTGTAGAGAATCCTATCTTATAGACATTTTAATTTCAAATAAACTTCGTTCCATAGTATTTAAAATAATTTTGTACAAGTTGGTCTGTTACACAAACTATAGACTTGTTTATAAAATATATACATAGTTTGTTTAGAAAAACATATTGGCTAGTAGTATTTGCTTAAAATTTTAGTCACCCAAACTAACATTCATGAATGGTGACTAACTAATTACAATGAGTACAAATATAAAACATAGAAGGATGTATAAGAAACATCGTTTAGTCAGTGCCCCATTTCTTGAACACACTTGATTTGAAGTGAACGCTACCAATCGTACTGATAAAAATGATTTTTTAGTTGAGAACATCTAATTCAGGGACTCATTTTACAAATCAAGATCTCGTCCATTCATATCTCGCATTTGACGATGAAATGACTGACATTGCTTCGACATGGCTAGATGTGAAGAAAATGATTTTAAAATTAAGTAAAAAACGTGTTTTATCTAATTGTAAACAACCATTACTTCTAGAGGATTGGAAATTATATCGAGAACACCGAGAGCTTGCAGCTAGTCGAACTTGGCAGCTTAGAACTGTTAAAAGGTATGTATGATTTTACTTTATTCTATACTTTGTTGACGTGTACTACGTGTAGTACTAATATAATAATAAATAATATGTGCACTTTGGTAGAAAGGTATAAAAATGTTTTTTCTGTCTTATGATTGTTTTAGCTTAATGGATTTTATAGTACTTTTAACTGATTTTGTTTTTCTTGTAGAGATTTGGCAGAATTCGATGTCCAATTATTATCATTATTAGACGATATAACAAGTCATATGTGTGAATTAGAGATCAGCTCAAATATGAAATCAGTACTGAGCACATGTCGAAATTGTAATACTGATATATTGTGTTCATGTGATGATTGTACCATAAAACACATTCTCAGTTGTGTGGAAACACCACCGGCTTCACCCAGACGAAAAACAGGTAACATAATAATTATTTTTCAAATAAAATCTATCTCATAATTGTTGTACTTTTCAGATAATTCTCTAAATTTTACATCGTTGAATTTTATGCAGGAGATTGATTCATTGTCTATGGTAAGCGAATTGATCTGTTTTGTTTCTAATAGTGTATTATTATTGAAAACAAAATTTTAGCTCTCAAAATCAGAAAAAGGTACCGAACAAAGTAAAGGAGATCCGCCTAACTCAAATTTAAATTCACATTCTTCATGTTTTTTTCCTATGCCATCAAATAAATCTTCACAAACAAATCAAGAAGACGATACAAATGCACTATATTTTCGAAATAATAAAGTTAATAAAATAGCTATGCCGAAAAATTTTTTAAAATTAATTACTGATAAAGTAATGACAAAGTCTTTTGTGTCCGAAGATACAAAAGATGAAGTAGAAAATGAGCCTGCAGCAAGTCGAGTGCCCACGACCACTGTTGTGAGCACATCTACCACTGCCACCTCTTCTACTGCTACCTCAAAGTAAGGCACGATTTATTATTGATTCCTAATGTATTCATCTATCGATTTTTGTCTTATCTATATTTTTTAGAGTACCTGCATCGACAAGTGTGGCAATCAGTATTACTCATTCATCACTTGCTCATAATTTAACTACAACTACAAGTACTACTGTAAGGTAAAATATTTTTTATTGATTTTATTCTGGAGTACATAATATAACTTAGTTACCACGTATATCCCAGTTTTTCATCATTGAATTCATAGTGTTTTTCATCAATTTGTAGTGAAAAACAAGGTCGGATACTAAAAGAGGTAACGAAAACTACACCTAGTAAACTGAAATGTAATCACACATATCAACTTGTGAATAAAAAAGAAACGAAAGACACGAACACAGCACCTCAAGTTTGTAAAGATGGATGTGCTGACCATGGAACGGTCAATAACAAAACAAAAGATAAAGAGTCTAAAAGGTGTGATTGCCCACATTGTGAAGTTTTTGAAAGTGTGAGTATTTGTCCGTATATTTATTTATAAATACTAGCAAAAAATAATCAAAGTGGCAACACCAAGTCAATTATAAATGAAGTGAAAGTCTTTCACCAGAATTTGTTTACAAGTACAATTTGACTCATCAAACAACAACTGAGATTGAACAAAAAGGTTATTACAGTCGAACTTCAGTAAGTCGAACTTCGATAACTCGTATTTTTGATAACTCGAATCAAACTGGTTGGCAATAGCGCCAAGAGTGAGAATTATGGGTAATTTTTACTTGATAACTCGAACTTCGATTACTCGAATATCTTTATAATTCGAACAGAATATTTGGCGCCAGCTTCAATAAGTCGAATTCTGGGGGGAAAATTGCCAAAATTACACCAGAAGGTGTCACGTTAAATGATTTTATACATTTGGATTACGATATTGTTACTTCGGAGTTTCCCACAGATGAAGATATAGTCGAGCTCTACAAATCTGAATCCGAATTTGTAGAGTTCGACAATACAGATGACAGCGAAAGTGATATGATGGAGGATGATTTGCAGCAACCACCTTCAAACGAGTTGGTTGAAAATTCGTTGAGCGTTTTGAGTTCGTAATTAAATATTAATGAACATACAACCGATTCCCTGTATAATGGTTTAAATAACATTGAAGCTTTTTTTTTATTGAAAATCAAAATAAAAAATTATCTCGTCAGTCACAAATAACTGACTTTTACACTAAAATAATGTTTATAACTTTGATCTGTACTTATATATATCAATCTGTATATGTATATCATAAGGTAAGTGGTTTTTACTCGAATAAATACATACATGAATAATATTTATACATGTGCATTATATTTAATAACCCGAAGTCTTGATAACTCGAACTTTTTTTGTGGCAAGTCATGATTTGAGTTATCGAAGTTCGACTGTATTTGTACACCTTATATATTTTCGGTTAATATTGTATTCAATATAAAGCAAAAAAAGAAAAATATATTAGCAATATCAACATAATTTTTTTTAAAAAAAAAAAAAAGAAATTCGTCGATTTGTATGTGATATCTAAAGTAATTTTATTTTACTATATTTGATAATATAAAATTTTTTTTGCAAGAGTACTATTAAAAACTACGTATGTATTCTTGATGATTTATTGCACATATTGTGTATATCTTAGTCTATAGTAATTTATAGAATGAAGTATTTTATTTCATAAATACAATTACAGACTCTTTTGATATACAAGTTACATTTTTAAATCTACGAAAATGGGACTTCTTTTGACAAACCAGGTTAAACAAACAATAACAGCCAAAATAATTATTAGTTTGATTTAATGAATTTTTTTTTCACAGGCAAATTCTCAAAACACGTTAAAGAACAATAAAACTAGAGAAAGACTTCGAATACGCCTGAACGAAAAACGAAATAAAGCTTTAAAAGATAAGAATGGAAAGAGCCAGGAAAATAAAATTTCAGAAACCGAAAAAGCAAAAGCATCAGAAAATGTCTCTCCTGAGACATCGCATCCAGCATCAGGAGAAGATACGCGAGATATAAGAGATTTGATAAATTTTATAGAAGGGAAAGATAATAACCAGAAACTTCTAAACACCCAGAAACGTTTAGCGAAAAAAGCTCGTCGTTTAGAACGGAAGGTAATGAAACAAACAAGTATATTTATATTAATTCTTATACATATTATATTTTAGATGGAAGAAGAATTTGCCAAAGAACAAGAAAGACAGCGAATAGAAGCCGAGCGATTATTAGAAGAAGAGCGTAAGCTTCAAGAACAAAAACGATTAGAGGAAGAAGCAAGATTAAAAGAGTTACAACAACTGCAAAATTTAAAACGAAATAAAAAGAAGGGCAAGAACAATAAAGCAAAGGAGAATATAAAACCGGGCGCTAAACCGAATAACAACTTAAAAACAAATCAAAAAAATTCAGAGTCTTCAGAATTTGTGACGAATGAAAAAACTCGCACTCAGAATTCAACCGGACAAATGGTGACCATAAAAAGAGTAATGGAGTGTACTAACTCAGAACCAACTGTTACTATTACATTAAAAGGTTCCACACCAGATAAAGATAAATTATTGTATACTCTAGTTAATGGACAAAGCGATTTAGGTAAGATGTAATTGTTGTTGTATGCAATATTGGGTGTAAGATAATAAAACTCTCATATAGATAAGGCCTCCTTTAAACTCTTACTTATGTGATATTCTTTCTTTTTGTAGGACGATCAGTCGAAGAAGTATCTAATACTTGTAAAACAAAAAAAGAAAAGAAAAAAGAAAAACAGCAGCAACAGCAAAAACCGTTGACTACTACAACTGTTAATACTAATCAGCCTCTTAGCAAAAAGCAGAGAAAAAATTTGAAAAAAGCCGAGAAACAAGCTCAAAGTCAAAACAACGTGCAGAAACACAACACAAAACAGGAAACTAATGAAGTTAGGAAGAGCAGTCTTACTAGTCAACAAAGTACCAATAGCTCAACTAAATCTGACTCTTTAAATTTACAAATGCTACGATTACCACCGGGAATAACTATTACAAAAGTTGATGGTCCCGCCGTTAATCGAAAACTTAAATTAAATGTAAGTTTACGTGAATAATCATTTTAATCTATATCTTAAGAGGGAAATAAATGATCAAATTTGGCTTTGAATTTGATCGTGTTTGTCGGATATTAACAAGTATTGTAATCATGTGACAAATGTCAAATTACGATAGTTACTAATCTGAATAGATTCATTAAGCCTCCATATTTACTTATTTTTAATTAAGTTTATTATTCTTTGATAATGTAATTTCTTGTAAACAGCTGTACAAAACAACCATTACAAATCTCATTATACATAGACAATTATAAATATTAAGATTTATTTATATTTTGAAATTATTTTACCCATAAAGTTTTTGTCTAAAATTAAAACTTAACGCGTTTTCAGGCTAAAGCAGAACCAGTACAACCTACCCCCATACAGCCAGCTGAAAATCGTTCTGGCGTTATTGTTGTAGACACTGTCAAATTAAAAGAAGTTCTACCTGCAGTTGGTAAGTTTTATTTTTCTAATTTGTTTACATGTTTTGAAAAATTTCGAAATAATTATTTTCTTAAGTTCCCAAAGTATAACTTAAATTCTCTGGCTTAATACTAATCATTTTCAAGAAAAATACTTAATTATTGTATGACTAATATTAATATTTACTGATCTAAAGCGATTTCTGATGAAATTTATAACTGTCCATAGAAAGTTATAAATATCCTTAATATCTTATTGACTTTCAATCACGCAATTTGTACGTCATTTTCCTTTACGTCATATTAGAAACGTTAAAACATCTTTTTCGTGTACTATTATTGAATAATAATGACTTTTTAATATTTATTATAAAAATAAACTAAAACACGAACAGATAATTTGCTATTAAAGACATAATTATGAGTAAAATTTTCAAAAAGTTCATGAACTTACGACATTTAATCAATTTTTATTTATTAGTACCTCTAATTATGGGTTATTCACATTTTCAGAGTACATTTTGGATATGTTATACCTACAATTCATTTCCACGTATACGTGTTATTTTAATGAGCATTAATTTTTTATTGTTTGTTTTGAGAAAAATAAATTGTATTGATATTTAAATCAATACGTTACAGTCACGTGTTAAAATTTTCCATTATTCAACTTATGTCATGTTGCAGTTGTTTTGCCGGTTGATTGTTTTAAAATTGATCCGTTCTTTAAATAATAAATAGCAAACAAATCATTTTTATTGAGTAGACAAGTATTACATTTTGTGTCGTTGCTAATTCATTTCATTTTGTTTTCTTTGAAATTATTATAATTTTCCCGGCAATAATTGTAAACTGAGTTATATTAAAAATATCAATTTTTGTATGTGTTTCAGAACGACAGCAACAATCTGCTTCAGCAACTACACAAAATACAAACGGAAAGAAAAAGAAGAAAAAAAACAAGAACAAGACTGAAAATACTAATGGACAAAATGCTACTAACGGGCACCAACAAAATCTTTCGTTTTCTTACAAAATTTCACCTGACGGTCAAACGCCAGTGAAAACATCTGCAAATAACAATGGAAATTCCATTGTTACAATAAAGAATCCTATGTTTTATCAGTTACAAGAATCTCTGAATAGCAAAATGAATAAACAAAATAAAATACCCGAAAACAACAGCAAAGATGTTAGATCTCAGCAAGCCTCTATCATTAAGGGTGCTAATGGAATGGTGACCATCCGAAGCCCTAGGCTTAACAGTACCCCTATGTCAAATGGTCACGCAGAAACAATGATGCCAATGGCTTCGGTTGGAGGACCAATTTTGCCCGACTTGAAACCAGTTATTGGTCCAAGTACATCTGTTTTTAAACCGATTAAAACAGACAGCAAGCCATTTAATGCTCAAGAAATTTTGAGTGGACTACCTGGTATTGAAATTACAAAAATTAACAAGAATACTACCAAAAACAAAAATGAATGTAAGGTATTTCAACCAGCAGATGTATCCATTATACCCACCAATGTAGGAAATGGCACCAATGGAGATGTATACAAATTATTTTGTGATAATACGGACTGGAGTTTAGGTACATAATATACATATGAATTTATTTTTAATTTTATGCTAAAGAAATGTGTATTATTTTACAGAGAGTGTCTTCGCGCCGAAGGATATAAAAGAAGATGAAGTTTTAGATGCTGACGAACTCGAACTCGAAGCATTTAAACGTTTTTGTTCACAGTCTATTCCCCCCGAACGAAAAGAGAAGGTGGCACATTTAAATGTCAAAGATATTGTGCTTAAAAAGAAAACTTCAAACAGTGGATGTTAACCTCTTTAATATACTTAATGGGTTTTCAACGATGTACAACTTGATTAGTATAGTGTGATTGATTAGACTTTTATAATAAAATGACTTATTATTAATGTGTAACATTTATGTAAATCTGAAATGTGATAATTTTCACAATATTTAAAACCAGAACGCACTAAAAGAAAAAAAAAACAAAAAGTATTGTATAGTATTTGTAATCATTACATTATGTAGAAATATGTTTTTATTTTTTACCAAATTGTAAAGGAATACCTATTTCCTCAATAAAAAAATAAATTAATTAATTTGTGCTTTTGTTTTGTACCTTGCAGCTTGCAATTACACATATTGTACAATAGTGTATGGAAAATTTGTTGAATGTATGTTTCATGATAAATTAGATCAATATGGATTTCTAAGAATGCGCCGTAATGTGTAGGAGTAGGAAGTTATTAGTCCGGTTCCGGTATGTTCCGGACTAAGTAAAGGAGATGTTGGCGGTAGTAGGCCGTTTTGTTTTGTCGGACAGCACTAGAGGCAACAGCTTGACGACGTGCCCGAGTTAGTAAAGAAACTAATTGTTGACGTCTCCGGTTTTGATTTTCCCTTGCCCTTGCACCACTCACCCCCGAGAAAGTCGTATACGGTACGGAGTACGGAATATTGATTTCGGTTGTTTCCACTGAGGAAAGCCGCGCGTGTGCAAACTGTACAACAGAGTTATTCGACATTGGCAGTCTTTATCAAGTAAAACTAAAATCAAGTGCAACAAAATTAGTTCTTGTGATATAAAGATTGAAAGTGCAAGTCAAAAGCAAAAGCATCTCAAATGAATTTAGGTTTTTTAGTACAGTGTGAAAAAACTATACGATGTCACTGCCCCGAGAGTGGAGTTTCCCAACAAGTACGGCCGTTTCGGATATGTCGATGGACGGCCAAGTTGGCTGCGCTGAGATCGAGGGTCTTGACAGCAACCAGAATGCTCTCGGCGGCTCGTTGTTCTCCATACACTCGGCGCCAGTGTTTGAGCTGAATGTCGGCAACGACTCGCCGAAGAGGCCTTCGTCTCTCGTGATCCCAGTGCTGTCGGAGGCGAATGTCGATGGCACCGAGCGCCTGCCCGTTCTGGTGGCCAACGGGACGCACATCAGCTCGCCGGAGACCGTCGACGACGACGACAATTTGCTGACCATATCAAGCCTGACGGCGCGCCCGCTCATCGCCAAGTCCAGGGAGTTACGGTCTTTCAAGGCAGCCAAGTGCAGCAAATGGAGGCGCACCGACCACGACAGAATCACCGACTTCAACTCCAATCCCGTAGACGGTGGCTATGGGTGGGTTATTGTGTTTGGCGCCTTCTTCGTGCAGTTCTGGGTAGCGGGTCTCGTCAAATCCTACGGCGTCCTCTTCGTCGAGATCATGGAAACCTACAGAGATTCCAGCGCAGCTGTTGCCTCCTGGATACCGGCGATCCTTTCCGCTTTGTGCCTCGCGTTAGGTCAGACACATTACTTACCACACATTCCTGTGAGTACTAAAACTTTGTTTATTTTTGTAGCTCCATTATCTAGCGCGCTATGTGAGAAATTCAGTTGTCGTATCGTCGTTTTCGTCGGCGGTGTTTTCTGTGCTCTAGGTCTCACTCTAAGTTATTTCGCTACCAGTCTCGTTCATCTCTTCTTTACTTTCGGAGTTCTTACAGGTATGAAAAATTTTATAAATTGACTACCTACGTCGTTTGTTTTTAAATATACCTATATAAAAAATAAAGCTCAAAAATTTGATGGTGGGTAATACATTTCAAAACAATAAAAAAATCATATAAACATGTATCCGGAAATGCGTAGTTTCAGAGATATAGCAATTTTAATATTTTATTTCTATTATATACGTCTAATATCCTTAACATAGAATCACATTGGCTGTACCAATGAAACGCAGTCAAAGTTTGTTTTTCATTGATTGTGAGAGTTTAGTTTATGCAGTGCAGTACCAGTCAATAACGTTGATGACCTACGTCAAAGAATTATTGGCTGGAACGCATTCAAGGGGGTTATTTTGACTATTTTTCATTGTTACGGCTACAATGATTTTATTTTAATGATAAAAGTATTAGTTAGAAGTTATTATATTAGTTATAGAAATAAAATATTAAAATTGGTATAGCTCTGAAACTACGCATTTCCGGATATATGTTTGTATGAACTTTTTTATTATTTTAAGATGTATTGCCCGCCATTAAATTTTTGAACAGCCTGTAGGTTAACAATTTTGTAATTAACACAGGGATTGGGGGTGGTTTGTCAACCACACCGGGCATTGTGATGGTTTCACAATACTTCAACCGTCACCGAGCACTAGCAAACGGCATTTGCGTATCCGGAACAGCCGCTGGTAGTTTTGTTTTCCCTCTGTTGATTGAGCGTCTTTGCGACACATTTGGTTTCCACGGCACAATTCTACTTCTTGGAGGATGCATGCTACACGTTTGTGTGAGTGCTACACTGTACCGTCCTCTTATCACCAAGAAATCTAAGAAACAAACCTCTTCTTCGGCCCAAATTACACTGCCGCTTCCTCCACCAGACTCCACTAGAATACTCCTTCCGCCGGACGAAAACAGGTCTTATTTGCGAGGAAACAAACATTTAGAACTCATTTTTATTAATGACCAGCCAGGTTCCACAAAAGAAAAAATTAAGAATAATATTTTAAATGACTTGTTTAATAACCAAAACACGATGTTAATTGATGCTAAAGTTTCTGATAGCGATGAAGAAAAAGATGTTATAGGAGAAACTATTTTTATGAAACCTATTAGATCTATGAGAAGTTCTAGTATTTTGCACAGCGTTGAAGATCTTAGTACTGACTCAACTTGTGTTTACAAATCTCGTCAGAGGGATGGTTTATCCCGAAGTATGTTTTTAATGCCTTCAGAACCTATTAAGGATGTGCGCAATACACATCACGTAGAACCACCAGTAAAACCAAAATCGACCTGGTACCAGAAGATAACAAAATATATAGATCTAAGTTTATTGAAAAATGCTCAGTTCATTATGATGTGTTTATCCGTAACACTTATGTCTACTGGGAGTCCTTACATGTTGTATTATTTGCCAGCCTATGTGCTTTCTGCAGGATACACAAAAACAGAAGCAGGATATCTTGTTGCTATTAGTGCCGCTTTAGACTTATGCGGACGACTTGGCTTGGGTTGGCTTTCAGACTTACAATTGTTTAATAGAAGAAAAGGATATATTGGCAGGTATGATCAAATTGCAAACTTTTCTCATTTACATAAAAAGTTGTAGTAATGACATTGAAATACGTGGAATAAATATTTATGTAAATGAGTTGTCACAAATTCTAAAACACGGAACTTTAATTTTAGTGTTGGAAAACTAGGTCACCCTTATGTAACAATGTTTCTGCCCTAAATACAAACAAAATAGCAAAAAATTAAATACAACTACTTAAAATATTTTCAAATATGGATCATTAATTATTCCATTTATTTTTGGGCTGCTGAAAACTAATATAACAACAGTATTAACTCAGAAAGAAGTGATGTATGAACTCATTTGCGTTCTTCAAAATTTATACATTTAATAAGGTTTTTTTTTTTGTATATAAACACAGTACTACAGTATTAGTATATCGAGAACAGTATGATAGGTATTTGTGCTCAAAAAAATTGGCAACCAGTAAAATTTGAAAATATAGTAGAACTGAACCAAATTGATGAAAAATAATTGTATTGAATAAGTGACAGCAATGACTGTAGCAGAATGCATCAGAAAATATGAAAGCTATTGATTTTGTGTTGCAGTATTGTCGGTGCAGGAGTAGCCGTCCTTGTAATACCAGTAGCTGATTCATTTTATGTGCTGGCATGTTCCGTTGGCATGTATGGACTCTGTCTAGGGTGCTGGTTTCTTCTTGTTCCAGTTCTACTAGCAGATCAATTTGGAACTGATAAAATAAGCTCATCTTACGGACTTGTCAGAATGTTTCAGAGCGTTGGAGCGATATCCATACCGCCTCTTGCTGGTTAGTGACTATTTTATTGCTCAAACTCAAAATCTAGGTCACTTTATGACATGCTCATAAAAAGTTCTATTCACTCTCCTCCGGAATATCATTTCAATATGTACATATTACGTCATTTCATATTTCTAATTTCAATTATTAATCAAATATATGCCCTTTTTATAATTTTAATTATGAATAGAAATCTAAATTAAATAGGTACCTAATAATGCAATTTGTGTTCTAATTTTGTCAAGTTAAAACAAAACATTAAAAATGGAATGGTCCAAAAATTTTTGCGAAACAATTATTGTGCAAGGATGTGTCAGTCAAAGATACTGGAAAATTTCGAAGCGATCGATAAAAGTGAGGTCACAGCTGGTTTCCATTCAGCTTCAGGCTTCATTCAATAGTCAACAAGTAGCTCTACGTTTTGAAATATTTAATATTAATAAACAAAGGAAGGACTATATTTTCTTGTAGATGAAACTACTGATAGATTGCTGAAAATGTAAATTAAACGTAATGGAAACTTATTTAAATTTATAATGTGCAATTAAAATTTATCGTGGTGTAATAAAGGCCATACAAATGAGTTTTTTAACGACCGCCCTAAGGTACCGCCTGTCATTTTCTAATGACATCATTAACATGTTTTAAACTTTTTTTGTTTCACTGGAAAATTATGAATGTTAAAATGATAAATACGAAACGAACACATGTCGTAATAATTTAATAATTTAAATAATATAGTATATGTACTAGCGAAAACTCGGCTACACAACCTGCCCACGCAATATGCCCACCCAAACTGCCCACGCAACCTGCCCACCGAAAATGCCCACGCAACCTACCCACCAAAACTGCCCACGCATCCTGCCCACCCAAAATTCCCACGCAACCTGCCCACCAAAACTGCCCACGTAACCTGCCCACCCAAAATGCCTACGCAACCTGCCCATGCAACCTGCCTACCCAAAGTGCCCACGCAACCTGCCCACCCAAAATGCCCACGTAACCTGCCCACCCAAACTGCCGCACACAACTTGCCCACCCAATCTGCATGGCAGCCCTCGACGATACCTCTTATTTGATACCAAACACGACATGGTTCTGACAACTTTAAGCAAAAAACAAAAGCCGATCGAGCTGTCTAATATTTGACATTTGCGCATGACAGCCCTTAACGTTACCTTTCATTTGATACCAAACACGACATGGTTCTGACAACTTTAAGCAAAAAACAAAAGCCGATCGAGCTGTCTAATATTTGACATTTCCGCATGACAGCCCTTGACGTTACCTTTCATTTGATACCAAACACGACATGGTTCTGACAACTTTAAGCAAAAAACAAAAGCCGATCGAGCTGTCAATTTTTTGACATTTCTGCATGGCAGCCCTCGACGATACCTCTCATTTGATACCAAACACGACATGGTTCTGACAATCTTATACAAAAAACAAAAGCCGATCTAGCCGTCAAATTCTTGACATTGGAATATTTTTAAATCATGGACATAAACATTCGAAAATTATGATTTTTAAATATAATGCTTTAGGCCTTTTTAACCACCGTGGAATAACCGCCCATTGTCATAATTTATGTTTATGAATTTAACTTGTTTCAAATTGTTCTCATTTCATGAATAATTCCATTTAAATGTTATGATTGACATGTCAAATAAACGTTTTTCGTCTTAAAATTTTCATGGAGAACTCAGATATTTCGTTTCAAAAAGCCAAAATTGCACCTTTAAAAATGTTTTACACAAAAACTATGCATCGTACAGAAAAATGACCTATTACCAGGAAATCAAGTTGAGTTATTCTCTACATCCTAGAAAAATTTTCATTATAATCGCTTGTACCGTTTAGGCTGTACAGGCGAATAAAATTTTCGCGATCGTCGTGATGAATTGAGAGATATATATATATATATATATATATATATATATATATATGTATATAGAAATAAAAAACTATGCATATATATATAGAAATATAGATAGTGAGTTTACCTGTTTAGTATAAAAGATATGAAATATTTAGCTAAAATTTGTAAATATTTTCCTATAGGTTTTATGCGAGACATTACTGGGGGTTACGAATACTGTTTTTACGGCATGGGAACATGCATGGTACTTGGTGGAATACCACTCCTTCTGGTGCCTGACTTTGTGGAGTCAGACTCCGACAGCAGTACAAGTGGAAAAGTCAGCAGAGTATCCACTGGATCAGAATAAGGAAAGCCGAACAGACTCACCGGTCGTATTTGGCAAGTTTTGCAATGAGTTTCAACAAGGTATAGTTTTTTTTCATTTACCTTCTCATTATTTACAAAATGTATACTATGATTTGCTTAATGCTTGAAATTACCGTTAATAAAATTAATGTGGTTTCGTGATGTTTTGTAAAAGGGCGTATTTTAAAACTATTAAACAATGTCTGATTTTGCTTAATAGTTTAACACAGGCCAGCTTTTTTATGCTGTAATCTCATCAATGGTGTATAATTTTTGAAATTAAGGGTTAATACATTTTATCAGGGTAGTTTACTTGACTATTTTTACAATGAAATAAGAAAATAATCTACTTATACAAGTTTTTTACGGTAACTCACTGATAAAATTTAAATCTTGAAATGCTTTAAAATCAATCATTTAATAAACTTGTTGGCCACCTCCGAAGTACACATTTCGTTTGAAGTTTGATGTATGATAAGAAATAAATATAATCACATAGATAACGTTGAAATATCTTTTAAACATTATAATATTTAGTTTGTTATGGTGTTACTGATCATTATTCAGACGAATTGTGTATATTGCTTGTTGCATGGCATAAAATAATTTAGTTTTCGAATCACACAAGTAATATATATATATTTTAAATATGCCCATTTTGTAATATATTTACATTTAAAATATTTGATTACAGTGCAAATCACATTGAATGTTGTTTACAGCTTACAAGAATTTAATATTTATTTATAAAATTGTTCATTTTAAATACTGATGAACTAAGTTGCGTGAGCAACTAACGCATCAAACGACGTAACAATAAAAATGGAAATATGAGCAACAAAATAATTAGAACAATGAATTACAATAAATAAATATTAAAATATTGTTGCTTTATTGTAAAGATATGAATATAGAACTCTAATAGCAAAATATTTACGCAAAAATTTGTATTATGTGTTACTAAATGTTACTGAATTCAAAGTAAAATATTTATTTTCAATATTGTTTTATTTGAAACCACCAAATTGAAAATTAATCAGTAAATAAATACAAGTTTATCAGTTAAGGTACGTCAAACGAAAGAAGAATAACTTCTTCAAAAATACAGGTAAGAATCATCGTTTTCTAAAACTAAATTTCACAAAAACAAGCAAATGTATTCATTCTATTTTCAACACTTATGTAAGATATGTATATACTTTTATTTTTAAAATGTGAAACATGAATGAACATAAAAAAGGGTATATTGCGTTATACAAAACACATATATACGCCATCATTAAGTAATTTATTTCATATCTTTGAATTAAACATTCACTGTACCTACTTATAATTCAGAAACATCTTTAAAAAGTACCAAAAAATTGAAGAAACTAATAAATTTGACTAATAATGTACTTGAAAGAGCTTGTATGAATGCAATTATGAATGTGGATGATGTGAAAGGAGTCTATTTGGCAAAGGACAACATAGGCGTTTAAACATGAGAAAACAGTTTTTCCCTAATATTATCTATCCTGCAAAACTTTATTTTACTCTATTAGTGATCAAGTAATCTTAATTTGAAGATATCATATAAAAAGATCTAGTATGCTGCAATAAAAAATGAACATGGAATCTCATTTTTTTAAATAACACATACTAGGTGTACTTTTAATACGTCTTTAAATTATGTTTAATTCTATTTTGAGGGCCAGATAATATTTGAAAAAAAATGTTCCCGTGTTAAACGCTTACCTATGTCACGGACTCTCGTGTATAATAGTACAATCTAAATTTGTATGCTTGTATTTTATTGCGAATTTTAATATAATATACTGATGTAATAAAATCAAAAAAGGCATATTTCTAATAAGCTAATAATTGAAATGATTTTTTAGGATAAATTAATGCTTTTTTTATTTATTATGAGGTAAAATGCATTATACTGATTTTCAAAACAATATGTGTACCTATTACAAAACAAATATTATTTAATACGCCACATTTTAGAATTTAAAAACACTTGTTTTGAACACATATCGATGGTTAAGAAACAATAGCTCGTATGCCACAAATATTAATAATGTTTAAAATAAAGAGAAATAACACGAACGATATTAGTATGATCGCTAGTTTTAATTCCAAATATTATATTCATTTTTCAATAATATGTTTAGTGAACCGTATAAACTGCCACAAAAACACAAAAATAATAAAAATAATTTTTGTGCCTTTCAGGATTTAACAGGATCTTGTCCAGGTAAGAAGAAAGAAATGTTACCTTTCGCTGGATTTGGGAACCTTGGAAAACGAGTACGTACAATTTGCGTATACGAATATCTCAGGTTGCTTGGAACATAGCGGTGAATCGTAAAAGGTTTTAAAAATGTTAGAATACAGACAAACACAAGTTACTACACTAATAGAAGAGTCGACTGCACAGCACAAATATTACATTTTCGCCAAAATTTTGCCAGTCTACTCTTCTTTAATTGTGTAGTATTCACTATGCTTTTTGAAAAATTGCTTTTGTTTGCAACGATACTTATCTGTAAGTTAACCAAGCCTATTGCAATTGTTATTTTGAATTACAATTATTTATGTTAAAAAGAAAAAACGACCATATGCTTTTAATTTCAAAGTTTCTTTGTTTTAGTGTATATAAGTTTGAATGTAAATATTTTCAAGAGTTGAAAAACGAAGCAAATATGAGGTTTTTCAAAAGTTTTTGAGAATAACAACTTTACATACACTAACATTTTATATACCATCCAGTTTTATAAATTTTTACCATTTTCTAATATATATTTACTATTGTTAATTAATATAGAGAAATATATATTTAGAATCAAGTAATATTTCTGGCATCATTTTCGGTAAACGTTCATATTTAAATCTTAAACTTAAGACATACTGTACTATATGTCATTTAACTTAAACTCTGAACTTAAATAACGGGACAGACTGTACACTAATCTTATCGTAATTTAATAATAAATGTAATGTTAATATCAATATTGTATTTGTCCTAATATTTAAGGGAACATTTGCCGACTATATTCCAAACAAATGGTGCCTCTAAATTTAGCCTTATTTCACATTGAACTTTGTTTATTTTCATTTATCAATTTCTCCATTGTAAATAAATTGAGAAATCATGAAAACTTAATTTATTGCATACGTTAATTCAATTTCAATGGGTACTTGTCAATCATAACCATTTTCAAAATGTACTGAAGTAGATTGTTATAAAAGTAAATTGTTATGTGGGTTTAACAAAATTGTGTGTAAATAATCTAAGAACAAACAGAAATGTTAAATTCTGACAAAACGAACTTATGCTAACAATACATCAAATTTACTTGTATTTGTAGTGTAGAAAAGTATTAATAGTATTATTTATATTGTCCAAACAGTTCGTTTTGTTAAATTGTTTAAGAAATACTTTAAGAAACAGTTTTCAAAATTATGTCAATAGATGAGTGTAAACATAGAAGCTTTTCAACAGTTGGCTGCAACCTGCAACAATAGAACTAAACTTGTTGAAAAATAATTATTTAAAAATGCAACCGCTATTGGCCAAGTTTCCTGGGACATCTGTACATACTCAGACTCAGACATCTGCGAAATATGTGAAAGTTGTACTTGTACATCATTTTGTTCTGTGGTCTTTTTGCATGATATGTGGTATGGCATATGACGAATACGAATACGTGAAGTGTTGTGTCTTGTGTATGTTCTTAGTAGTAGACTGACCATACCATTACCATTGTTAGAACAAGGTGTACATTTATGGTGAACTAAGATCCTTGTGTTTTTTCGGTAGTAGAAACGTTGTCTTCGTATGTTTTTCTTTCTCCAATTTGCTGATAGATTCACGGAGTGTAAAATCAATGGAATGTAGAAATTTATTATTTGGAAATTGTGAATTGGTACATTTTATTGTAAATATGTAACGAGTACTTTTATTTATTCAAGGTGAAGTCTCACCTGAGCAAAAAGTAAAATTATACTTCACTCTTGCTATTATAGATTCATTGTGTATTATGCTTATGGCCCAAACATTTGGGGAAATGTACCTTTTCTTGCCTATATTAGTTTTGGCACGTGAAATTCACAATTTTCAAATAATTATAAATATGATAAGGAATTCAATATTTGCATTTCATTTAGCATATCCAAATTTAAATTATAAAATATTGTTATGTGGATGGGCGGAAGTAATGAAAACTTTTACATAGCCTTCTTCAAATCACGACTTGTGCACTTCATTCATTTTATACTCCACCACAGTGTACTTCATGGGTTAGATTTGCGGAGTCGAGAAATGCATAATGCATTTGAAGATGGCTATGTAAAAGTTTTCGTGTGTGTTATGCAATCCCGAAATAGCTGAGCGTATACAATAGGAGTGATAGCGTTCGGTAATTATGTGTTCTGGTAGCTGCGTGTTTACATATGGGATGACTTTCTATCCTCTCTCATATGTATAGTCTGGACGATATAACTTGGCGAGTTGAAGTAATTTATAATTTCCCTGAGGCGAGGGAAAAGTTGTAAAAACCATAATAATTATTTATTTATTACATTAAAAAAAAAAATCTGTTGTGGCCAGCACAAGACCTTCCGTTAATTTGATGTATTTTATACAAATCCCATACCAAAAGTTCATTGGAAAAGATTCTATATATACAGTAAAATTGTAACACGAACATAATACAATATTTTACAAATTCCATACAGAAAGTTCCTTGGAAAATATTCTATAAATCCAATAAAATTATCACATGAATGTATACTCATATATAAATACTCTAAAAATGGGTACACTTACGTAACATTCTCTTTACAATCAAATAATGTTACTACCAAGTTTATATTTCTACCCATTTTCGAATTATTGCCCCAAAAGTCAATATACCCCACATTTAGATAAAAACTTCAAAATTTTCAAAACTCTAATTATTATGTATCTAGATACTTCTCAATACGCTGATTCCAAATTTTGATACCGCAGGTCGATATCTCTTTTCGTTCTCGAGATATTTAGATTCCAAGTTTTGCTCAAAACTGCCCATTTTTGGGTAATAACCCAAAAATGGGTCGAGATATGAATTTGTCGACAACACCATTCGATTCTACGGGCAAAATTACATAAGTACACCAATTTTCAGAATTTTTGAACACCGCATACAATCTCTAAAGCAAAATAACTGAAAATGGCCAAAAATCGCAAAAATCGTAAGGGGTACCCCTTAGGATTTTTTCAGATTTTGGCAATTTTCAAACTTTTATTCATAAAAAATGAACCGGTTGGTGAAAAATTATGAAAATTGGTATACTTATGTATTTTTGTCCGTAGAATCGAATAATGAAGTCGCCAAGTTCATATCACGACCCATTTTTGAATTATTGCCCCAAAAGTCAATATGCCCCATTTTCAGATAAAAACTTCAAAACTTTCAAAAATCTAATTTTTATGTATCTAGATACTTCTCAATGCGCTGATTCCAAATTTTGAAACCGCAGGTCGATATCTCTTTTCGTTTTCGAGATATTTAGATTCAAAGTTTTGCTCAAAACTGCCCATTTTTGGGTAATAACCCAAAAATGGGTAGAGATATGAATTTGCCGACAACACCATTCGATTCTACGGGCAAAATTACATAAGTACACCAATTTTCAGAACTTTTGAACACCGCATACAATCTCTAAAGCAAAATAACTGAAAATGGCAAAAAATCGAAAAAATCGTAAGGGGTACCCCTTAGGATTTTTTCAGATTTTGGCCATTTTCAAACTTTTATTCATAAAAAATTAACCGGTTGGACAAAAATTATAAAAATTGGTACACTTATGTAATTTTGCCCGTAGAATCGAATGGTGATGTCGCCAAATTCATACATCGACCCATTTTTGGGTTATTACCCAAAAATGGGCAGTTTTGAGCAAAACTTTGAATCTAAATATCTCGAGAACGAAAAGAGATATCGACCTGCGGTTTCAAAATTTGGAATCAGCGCATTGAGAATTATCCAGATACATAAAAATTAGATTTTTGAAAATTTTGAAGTTTTTATCTAAATGTGGGGTATATTGCCAATACCCATATTTCGTCAATATAACATTTTATTTTTTTTTTGTTTTGTGCTTTATATGTTTTTAAAGCTCTTAGATATTTACAACAAATTGCAATATTTATGGGGTCGAGTGGCCGTGTGCCTATAGTGTTTGGTTGCCAATCTGGTGACCCGGGTTCGATACCGACCAATGCAGACTTTTAATCGCACAAAAGTGATCCCCCCAGCTATGAGTGCCCGTGAGGTGACGCCTGGTAAGCGTCCACACGGTATCGTCATCATTACTGATGTCGACATGTGTTGTAGAATTTTCCTTTTAATTTTAATAAAAGTCCTGATTTGTTACTGTAAGGAAAATCAATTTTTTGTTTTCATTTCATCTTCTATAATTCTGGGTTTTTCTTGTAATTGTGTTTAAAACATCATCTTTAGAGTGTAATTATGAGAAGATTTTAGCTTACATTATAATATGTAAATTAAAATAACCGATTACTACTAAGTTACAAAATATAAATATTTGTCAATACGTTTACTTTGCTAACATGATATATGTAATATTTGAAATAAATATTAAAAAAAATTGAATCATTTGTAGCTTTCTTATTATCAGTAGGAAAATTTATGCACGCCTATATGCAAACAGAACTGTTTGAGTGTAAGTCTATAAAAGACCCCGATTCGGAGGGTTTTTCTATTTTGTTAAACAATGGTTTTAAAATCACTGTTCCACTTTTAACGAAGTGCGGTATCTAAGGAAAACTATATATTTAACACAACTAGTGAATCGAACTGCATTCTTTTTACTTGCCAAGTAAAATCGTCCAGAATATAAATGCATAAGTACCAGAACAACTGCTATCACTCCTATTGTATTTACTTGGCTATTTCTGTTCCCTTCGATCGCGTTCGGGCCTTTCGCTTGTTGGGCCTATAGGTACCCAACCCATCCACGTATGGTAGGTTTAAGTCCTACCACCTACCACTACCAGTAAATAATTTAATATTGTGTTGAGCACTTCAACAATAATTTGATATAGAATAATTGTAACACAGCCATACAACAGACACTGAATAATTTCAATATTCATTTATCGGTATAATATCAATATATGTACTTTTAATGGACAATGTTGTTAAAAAATTATAGATATTGGCTTGCAATACATCTAGGAATTGAATTAGTATTTGATTGTACTATAATTTATAATTATTCCTGACATATTGCTAATAATACACAATTCAAACTTCAAATTAATTTAGTATACTAAAATACTTCAATTTATGTCTAATTTTAAATGATACATTTAATAACATTGTTCAAAAGTATCATTTGTACTTATTTATACTAATTGTTAATAAAAAATGACACTTAGTATAAATAAATATATATATTACAATTAATTTAAATTTACAAAAGAGTTAAAATATTAAAACATTTCACATGACATATTTATTTACATTCTGTTTTGTAAATCCAGAATACAATAAATAATATGTAAATATTCAATTAACAATGGTTTAAGCATTACAATCATTTTTAGTTGATTATGACAGAATTACTTATTAGTATTTTATTCATAGAATATAGTGCTAAAAAGGATTATTTGTGATATTTTAAGTACAATTAATTTCAATTTTCATTTATAAATTCTTCTTAATTCTAAAGTATTTTATCAATAGTAACGCTCATATAGTATTTTTCAATGTACCTATATGAAGTAGGTATATATTATGTGCATTTACATTATTATTATTATTATTATTATTATTTTTTACTTTAAACTTATTTAAATTCAGTGGAATGCATATCATTAAATTATTAGATATATCATGAAATGATATCATATTTTAATAGGACATATGAAATTGTAGTATTATTTAAAATTATTTAATTCTGTGATGATTTTATGTAGATTTAATACATTTTTAAAATATTATTTGAACGTTACTAGAAATTAACGTCCGAATCACAATATACGCTTAAACGATGATAAGGTGTCTAAAAATATTAAAATTACTCAGAACAAATTAAAAACTATGAAATTTTTTATATTTCAATGTTTTTTCCTTTTTTTTAAACTGATTTTTATCGATAATAGTGCTTATTTTTCCGTATTATAAACACATTTCCAGTATATTTTGTTATACATCTATTTATTGTTGAATTTGTTTAGACATCTTGTCATTGAAATGCGATCACATTAACATGTTGGAAGATATTATTACGACAAGCATTGTGGAATAATATAATGAACAGGAATTATAACAATTAGAGTTTAGATGATTTTGATTAAACTGATTGATGGCAACATCAATCTGTTTAGAGTGATTTCTATAGTGAGATAATAACAATAATTTCTCAATATTTGGTTAGATTTTATATTATGTTATGCAGAGATTTTTATGAAAACTTTTGTATTAAAAACGAAAAGAAAACATTATCTAGCTTAAATTTTATTTTATAGCGGGCTAAGCCAGTTCTGATGTTATTTTGTTTAGCTTAAGAAATGTATTTATAACATATACTTCATTAAATGACATAACTCGTAACTTCAAGGTACGGCAAACTTAGTTTCATTTTTCAAAACTGCTTTAAAAATATTGTCGTGTGATTCAGTTATACAAAGTGGCAATGATTAATATTTTACTAGATAATGTTTTAAAAATAATTTCTTTAATTATTAACATGTGTCAAATACTAAAAATACTTGACTGTAGTTAATGTTAAAGAAAATTTAGCATTTATCAATTATTTACGTATTATATACAATGTGACCTTATGAAGAGCTTCATTATGTTTGAGTTTAAGAAGAATTTGTTATTTATAATGCTTATTTGACAAAGATCTATTTTTGACAACGTGTAACACAATGTTCTAATTAATAATTACAAATATAAATAAATAAGGTACATAGTACGTTGCAGTATTATACTGTTGTAAAATTCTAATTTTCATTATTTTCGTTTATTAAGAAATGTGTAAATAAATTGTACTTTTTTTGTTGTTACTCATGTGTTTAATTAATCGAACTATAAGTATTATTAAAGGCAATAAAAGCTTATCTTTGTAAACTAATATTTTAGTACACCCTGACACCCTCGTATACATCTTTTACCGTAATAGTTTTAATAATTGTATATACAATCAGGACAAGAAACCGAAAAATTAACAGTTAATTGTCATTGGTTACCCGAAATCGGGAACCTTTATTCCTGGTCTAAGGTTCTCCCAGTAAAGCCGTAATGTGGAGGTATGTTTTTCTATAAGAGATGTCTAATGTACGATTTTTATACAAAATCCGGTTTATTCTTAACCGGTTCTTAAAACGATTAGATTAACCGGATAACAAAATTAAAAAGGTAAAAAACATGTATTTATATAAATTATTTTTCCTATACTCGTTAATTTTTTTTTCTTCATTTTAGTGAAAACAATTGTTCCTTTGGTTAGTAAAAAAAGTTTAAAATAGTGCACTTTCTCTTTCCTTTTAATTTATTTCGAAGAATGTTACCGGTTTTTAGTAAACAAAAATATCGGTTTCAGTTAAATCACGTTTCTATGGACTTAAAAAATCGGTTATAACAGATCTTTCAAACCGGGTTCTTGCCTTTTAAAAAATATCATTTCAGTACTCTGTATCTATTTTTTATAACTAAGTTTTTTTTAAATAGAAATTACGAAAATATTTTTCTAATTTATATTTTGTTGTGGGAGGAACTATTTTTACCGAAATCTTGAACACTTTACTACCATGCATGAAATAGCGTTTAGCATTTATAATCAGAATTGTTTTTAAACAATATTATGTGATTTTAGTAAGTTTTATTTTTATAAGAGCTAAAAATAATTCGTACAACTTGGCTCTTTCTCGTACATGATTTAGGTCGTACCTGTATCGAACAAAACCATTTAGTGCGGCTATAATGTTAAACATTATTTATGAGATCATTAGAAATATTGCCATATTTATTATAGTGACTTACATACATACCGTACTGTAAATTGATTCATAAATCCTATTTTTATAGACTGTTATAAAATATTTTTGGTTTAACTCAGAAAGATAAAAAAATGTGTATGTTACGGCGAATGTGCGAAGGGCAAATTCACGAATAGTGAAGTACGAGTATGATGAATTAGGTTATATAGCAGAATAATCAGAACTTCTGATTATTTGTGTAGGACTGATATGAACCCATCAATAGTGCATTTCCCATTATGGCTAATGTAGGTATATTCGCTGGCGTGTCGCTGCGACTTCTTTCATTTGTAACGAAAACATTTTCTTTTTTCATTACTTCTATTATACCTTTTTTTATTTAAAGTATTACTTGACGAGGTTCTTGTAGCTGCTAAATTAGTGTTTTTCATTAGTATATCTTCACAATTGTTTAAATGAGCAATTCTGGCGTTAAAATCGCCTGCTTAGAGGCAAAATGATTTGGAAAGTTATCCATTATCGACTCCAAAGTTTCCGAAAGTAGGTTTAGAAGTATGAAAAATAAATTATACACGAATTTTAGATTTTATATTTAAGAATATCCAGTGCGTGTCTTGTTTAATTATTGTAATATTGTTGATATACTTTTTAGTAAAAATTGTGGTTCCGCCGGACTGGAATATTTCAATCTCAATAAAAGATAGCAAATCGTTTAACAGTTTATGAAGTGTTAAAAAAGTTTAATGTGATACCCTGACTTTGGCATACACACATAACATAAATGCTTTTATTGTTTATTGCGTTGCATAAAATTAATTATATGATTTGCAGTTCAATTTTACACTTGTAGTCTGGCTTCATTTACAGACAGACAATCGAGATGCATAAATTGTGAATCTATTTTCGGAAAGGCTATAAAATGTAAATCCCACATTGTTATACTTGGTTTCTAACAATAACTCGTAAACAAATATGTATTCTAATTTTCATTGCTTTTATTTACAAAATATTAAAATCAAAACTATATAAAATACCTATTTACAATTAAATTTTAGTTTTATTTACATTTTAAAATGCTACTGCAATTTTATCTTTTACTAATGAATGGTACCTACAACCTATAGTATAGAAATATGTACGATTAATAATTAATGTTTTGTTTCTATATGGGTGACTGTTTTTCAGTTTTAAATTTTATTTTGACTACATTATAAAATGTTTTTATACAGTTATTTTTGTAACATTCAGAATTATTAAATATAAATAGCGAAGAAATTTTTTTGTCAAGTAATTTTATTTTGATTTGATTGAGTTTATGATACTCGTATGTAATATCGTTGATAGATGTTTTGTAGTGTGTACTTGTTCAGGTTCAGGCGTTCAGGCAATGAGATTACAAGACAGGTGTGACGTGAAAAGAGCTGTTAATCATCAACAACAACAGAGGTACACATAAACAATCAACGACATCCTGAACAGCCGTCGGTGAGACGAAGACATGAAACGCAGATAGATCACAGATTGGGATTAGGAGAAGGGTAGAGGTAGAGTCAAGACGATGCGTGCTCAGGACACCTTATATGGCCCCGATGCCGATGTGCTGTGCCTCTTTAGCTGGCTGGCAAGATACCGCCAGGCTAGCGGCAGCGGCTAAATATATCACATTCACGGATGAAAGCGCGAACGGAGACACTCTCCGTACTCTTTAGCCTTATTTCTTTTAACATCTCTTCTCTACTCACTAGCGGCTAAGTTCATGGTGGACACCAGGTGAAGGTCGAACCAAGGGATCTATGTTGCTAAAATTGGAACACCATTTTTCTATTCAAACTCCACTCATTAATATTTCACCTGGCCTCATTTACTGGTTGTTCCGTAAAAAATTATTATACACATTCCACAGAGAAATTGTTCCCGGAAAATTCATGGGTTTCACTGGGAATTGAATAGAAGTAATAAAATTTTGATTAGTCTAATATAAGAAGATAATAATTTTGAGAGAAAAGCAAATATTGGCGTCCTTACCATATCGTGAATGAATTTTGAATTGACACATCGCTGAGTGTTGTAGCAACGTAAGGGGTTAGTAAATATATGAGAAGAAGATGTCCATGTTGGTCACAATCGCAAGTCGTAAGGCAATCACGTAACTGGCAGCGAAAGAGCGTAGGCAGTAGGCAGAAGCAAGATGATGGTGAGGTAGCGATGACGACGTTCGTAGGGCATGGCGCCGACGAGTGGCGGAATCGAACGGAATAGCAGCGGGACGGCGAAGGCGACGGCGACGGCGTCGGCGACGGCCAACAGCCAGCGGACGCGGACGCGGACAGTTCATTCCGACCGATGGCAATGCGGTGGTGGTCTGGCGCTGTCTCCGGGTTACTCAGGCTGTGTGTGGCTGTGTCCGTGTGCATGTGCATGCAATAATATTACAGATATTCCTAGTTAAGTGTCACGGCACCTCTGTGTATGTGTGTGATAGTTTACAACAGATAACGTCAAGTGTCTATCATGGCGGTTCGTGTGCGGATTACATCAATACCGTTGATGTTTCTGCTCTTGTGCTCCGCTTTACTCGCCACCACCTTGCAGGGTATGTGTGTGTGTGTGTGTAACGTGTGTGCGTTCTCTTCCAAGCGCAAAACCGACCGATACCGGCACGGCACTATTGCCTTCATGCTTTCAGCCTCCAACGAAAGTGAAATCCATATATGCATGCCACTAGCCACCATCCATGCCATCATTATGCTTCCAATGCAGAAAACAGAAACCGTACCAATCTAAAAGTAGAAAGACAGCGGGACCATACAGTTATGCAGCTGACGACGCGTTCAGGCGTCCAGCCAAAATCAAAGTCCATGATGATATGATATTACCTTCACGTCTGTTTCTGTTACACCAAGCTTCACTGCTCTATATTTAACACTCACTAGCAATCCATTTATACACGGCCGTAGCCAGGCAATAGGCAATCGGCAATCCGTTAAAACTACAATTAAGACTTTCATCACTGATAACGATATCGCTGGCCAGGAAAGTCTTAATTTGCACAAACATACATCTATCAAAATAATAATAAAAAAAAAATAAGTGCTGTATGACGTGTGATAATATATCTCATTAGCATAACTTTCTATGTTTAATATTATTAGCATGACAGCGATTTTCATATTAGTAGCTGGTTTAACTGTTAGCGCAACTTTTTTCACGTCAACTGTGTAACGCACCCAAAATATCATGGTTAGTGTCAATCTACTAAAAAGATTCATTTAAGAATGTAGCAAAGACACATGAAAACAGATAAATTTAGAATCGTCCTGATTCTAAAACACTGTGCTTGTTTATTTAGAATGGAAATAACAAAAAGCAGATGCAGAAACTAATAAAAAAAATATTAAGTATTTACGTCTCAAAGAGAAAATAACTAAAAGAAATTTGCATGTATTAGATATAGCTATTATTCTTCAGGATCAAGTAATGCAAACAAAAAATACAAGACAATAATTTTTTTCAATATTTAGAATTTCAGGCAAAAGTTTATTTGGTTCATATCAAATATAAAGTTATTATATTTTTATTACAAAAGATTTCAATAGTCTACAAATACATGATAAATATGAATCTGTGTATGAAGATTTTGGGGACACCTGTTGTATAATCTAATACACTTTTCATACTATTTATTCTTTGTAAATTGCTAAAATTTTATAAATTTTGATAAAATTAAACTTGAATTTCAATTACATTTAATTATTCCAGAAATATCGCAAGAATTTTCACAAATTAAAATGTTTACCCTTTTTCCATTACTTAGAACTAACTCTCAAACAATGTAAGCGATGATGCAAAACCTGAATAAATATTACTATCGTTTCCGGTGGAAAACGTTACAAAAACATAAATGTATGAGTTATTACTTTCAAAATAACTTTTATACTTCTGTTATGTATGATCAAACTTCGAATGTTTATGGTACCAGCGGACAATATTTTCAAAATAAATGCTTCATATACTAAGGGGTCCGTGGCCGCGTGCCTGACTGTCTGGTCGCGAATCTGAGGAACCGAGTTCGTTCCCGACCAACGTCAAAAATATTTCGAATTTTAAATGGCACAAAAGTGGCTCCTGTGCTGAATTCTCCACGCCACTAATGAGTGCCCGGTAAACGCACACACCCAGCAATTGGTAAAACGAGTTGAAAAACTTAAACTGTAAACGAAAGCGAAGGTGTATAAAATACTATACATTTTAAACTATTTATTCACAAAATTTCTTCATAACTAAATCCATATTTTTGTATTCCGCTTATATTTAATTGGCCATTTTTTATGTATTCATACTAACACTAAACTAAAAAAAGCGCACAGTCGTAGTAATATTTGTTAATAGAATACATTGATCGTCAAATGTCAAATTCATTTGGTAGGTATATGAAAAATGTCAACTGTGCAAGCATGCGAGACATACGTCTGACGTTCTGCGTATGACCGTGAATTTGAACATATTTTGGGAGGGGGACAATTTCAAGGCTGCCCCCAATGTAGTGGGGATTCGTTAGATTTGGAGGGAGTAGTTTAAAGGGGGGGATTCCAAGGACTAAGGGGGGACTAATAGAATTTTCAAGGTTTCCCGGGGAAAAAGACAAAAATGATGTAATAATTTTTTATCGTAGACATTCCAAACGATTCTAAAGTTAAAGTAATGCCAATTTCATCACACGATTTTTGACGTCACTGGGATTTGACAGTAGTATTATTTATCATTGAGTATTTTTATTTAATATAAGAGTGCTTTCAATTCTTTTATAATTTGTCTATTGATAAAAATTCGTACATGATTAATGCCCGATTGCATCAATATATTATTTTTGTTAAATTCCCGATTAAAATATTGGTGCAATCGGACATTAAACAAGTAATATTTTTATTTTAATAATAAGTTTCCTGCTTTTGTATTTTGCTAATGCTTGCTTCATACATGTAGATGTTTTAGTTTTTACCATTTGAAATAATATTATTGATCACATTGTTGTGTTATTAGAAACGCATATAGGTTTAAAATTTATCAATTTTTTTAATTTAAACTTCAGTACATACTGTAAAAAATTAATTTTTAGAAAATATAAACTCAAATATGAATATAACATTTTTAATTTTCATAGTTAAAATTGTAAAAAATAAACAAATGTTTAACGCAAAAAATAAATAATGAAAACTTATTTTTTTTATTTTTCATTACATGCATGAATTCTATAAAAAAAAAAAAAAATAAATAAAGTAAGTGTTTTATTATCATTATACTGTAGTATTATTTAACAAAATACGCTATACTGATATTTCAGGTGTGCAAGGTGAGGTCGATGTGGAAGGGCCGTCTGAATCTGAATGCCGGCCGTATATTGAAAAAGCCCTAAAACAACTCGAAACCGGAGACACGCAATCAGGTAATCCAAAAAATAAGGAACTACATATAAAACAATGGAATTATTTTGTCTTACTGCAGCGGATGTACAAGATGATGACATAACACACATAGTCACGACAGACGACTCCGATACACAAAGCGGAGAAGCAATCGAATCAAATGAACCTATAAGTGTCGAAGAAGGGACGCAAGAGGTTGAGGACGAACAAAATGCTAGTGAAAGAGATACAAGAGAAATTGAATCCGTTGAGGTTGAGTCTGCCAAAGAAAGCGAAACTGTCCAAACTGTAATTTCTAATATAGAGGGTCCAAAGCAAAAACCGAATCAGTTGTTTACTTATCTGCTCAACTTTTTCAATTTCAATGTTAAAAAAGTTTGTATTGGAACCTCTAGCTCTACGCGAAACTTATAAATTCAATTGGATCTTAGAAAAGTGTTGTTACAGGGAGATACACAAGAGGCAAGCGCTGAAAGACGAGTTGAAGAATCACGAGAACAAGCTGATGCTGCCTCAGCAGACGGTGCAACTGAGGAAGCTGAAAGTGCCGAGGGAGCAGCTAGTGTAGGAGAAACTGAAGAAACAGAGGAACAAACAAATGAAGAAACTGCTGAAAACGGCGCCACAAGCGATGAAGAAACAGAAGGTGCGGTAAGTGTAGAACAAGAAGAGGGCGCAACTAGTGCAGAAGACGGTGCCGCAAGTGTTGAGGAAGAAACCGCTACCAGTGTTGAAGAAGCTGAAGCTCAAGCTAGTGCAGAGGAAGCAGCAACAAGTACCGAAGAAGAACAAGCAGCAACAAGTGCGGAAGAAACAGAAAGTGCAGAAGAAGCAACAGCAAGTGCAGAAGAAGCAGCAGCAAGTGCGGAAGAAGTTGCAGCAAGTGAAGAAGAAGCTGCAGCTAGTACAGAAGAAGCAGCAGTCAGTGCTGAAGAAGCAGCAGCAAGTGCAGAAGAAGCAGCTGCAAGTGCAGAAGAAGAAGCAGCAAGTGCAGAAGAAGCAGCATCAAGTGCAGAAGAAGCAGCAGCAAGTGCAGAAGAAGCAGCTGCAAGTGCAGAAGAAGCAGCAGCAAGTGCAGAACAAGGTGCAACTAGTACTGAGGAAGCAGCAGTCAGTGCTGAAGATGGAGAAGCTAGTGAACAACAAGAAGAGGGCGCAACAAGTGCTGAAGAAAAAGCAACTAGCACAGAAGAAGCTGCTGGTAGTGCTGAAGATACGGCAGAAGCCGCTAGCGCAGAGCAAGAAGAAACTGCAGAAGCTGCAAGTGCTGAACAAGAAGATGGAGCAGATAGTATAGAAGAAGCTGCTGCTAGCGCCGAAGATACTGCAGAAGCCACTAGTGCTGAACAAGACGAAACAGCAGAAGCTGCCAGTGCTGAACAAGATGGCACTGCAGAAGCTGCCAGTACCGAACAGGAAGGCGAAGCTAGTGTAGAAGACACAGTTGAAGAAACAACAGAAACTGCTAGCGCTGAAGAAACTGCTAATGCTGAACAAGACAACACAGCTGAAGATGACACAGCAGAAACTGCCAGTAATGAACAAGACGGAACAGCTAGTGCAGAAGACGGTGCGGTCAGCACTGAAGAAACAAAAGAAGTTACTAGTGCTGAACAAGAAGCAGCAGCTAGTGCAGAAACAACTGAAACTGCCAGTGTTGAAGAAACTGCAGAAACTATTAGTGCTGAACAAGATCAAGCCGCTAGTGCTGAGCAATCAGAAGCTACTGCTAGTACCGAACAAGCTGACGAAGCTGCAAGTGCTGAAACACAACCTAGTGGCGAGCAAGCAGAAAGCGCAGAAGGAGAACAAGCCGATGAGCCCAGTGCAGAAGCAGGAGCTGAAGATGTTGATTCCCAACAAACGGAAGAAGAGGCCGCTTCTACCGAAGGCGAATCTACTCCAGAAGAAGACTTAACTTGGGAAGTTGAAGTTCCATCGGAATTGAGACCACGAGAACATGTTAATGATATTTTGAACTTAAATGATGAGGATGCTGTAACAGACAATATAGTCCTTAAGGCAGCTGATAAAACGTTAAATGAACTGAAAAGAATTTATGAAAATGCCATTAAACCGTTGGAAACACTTTACAAATATAGAGATCTCAGCAATAGGCATTTTGGAGGTATTTTTCTATATTAATGTAGTATAACAAATTATAATTTTTTTTTTATATTTCAGACCCAGAAATCTTTTCAAAACCTCTGGTACTTTTCATGGGACCATGGAGTGGAGGCAAATCCTCAATTATTAATTATTTACTGGACAATGAATACACACAAACTTCTCTGAGAACAGGTAAATATATTTTTAGTGATATTTATAAGAATGAAATAAATTAAAACAATTATATGGTTGAAGAAAATGAATAGAATAAATTTCAGTTTGATTGGCAGGAGCTGAACCATCTCCCGCATACTTTAATATTTTGATGCATGGAGAAGAACCCGAAGTTCTTGAAGGAACGCAGTTGGCTGCAGATTGGACTTTCTCTGGTTTACAGAAATTTGGACAAGGATTGGAAGAAAGGCTCCGCGGATTGAAACTTCCCAATAGGCTTCTGGAGAAAGTATGATTCAAATTTTTCTTGTTTAACAAATATATAAAATAATGAAAATTTCAGATTAACATTGTTGAAATTCCCGGAATTTTGGAAGTCCGCAAACAAGTGTCCAGAATGTTCCCTTTCAATGATGCTTGCCAATGGTTCATTGACCGGGCTGACATTATTTTCCTAGTTTATGATCCGTCCAAATTAGACGTAGGACCAGAAACCGAAGCTATTTTGGACCAACTGAAAGGACGCGAATATCAGGTACATATAATATTTAATACGAGCCCAAACTCAATATATCGACCGGTTTACATTTTCAACAAATTATAAAATCTATACAAATGGTTAGAAATTTCTACAAAATTCTTTCGGCTACTTAAACTGTGGGCTAAATGATTGGTGATAATAGTTCCACCGGTATTTTAAGGACCATCTTCTAGTATAGATTTAGCTTCTACCGAGACCCTTTACTTTTGGCAAACTAAAAAACAACTTTGTAAATATCAAGCACGAACAGTAAAACCTACCTTGGACAGTACTCAGAGAAAAGTGGCATTACAGCTCAACCAACGAGTCGTGGCAGTTGAGCTAAGATGCGCAGTGGGGGGTGAAATATAAATTCCCTGTTTCATATTAAAGAGTACATTGCGTAAAGTACATTCTGTGCGAAAATGGAGTTTAAAAGTAAATTAAACGGGCGCGCTCTCAATAGCCAAAGTCGGGAGATTATCGCTAACATTTATTCTTTTATGAAGGAAGAGAGTGAAAATGGTGCTCCAATTTATTGTACTAATAGAAGCGATGAAGCCTAATATTATATGAATAACATATTCAGTTTTTGTAAGTTGACACATTTACTAATATTATTGTTTTATTTAGACTCGCATTATTCTCAACAAGGCTGATCAGGTGAAACCTGAAGAACTGATGAGAGTACAAGGAGCGTTGATCTGGAATATCTCACCACTTATGTCGTCCGCTCAACCCCCTATTATGTACTCGACATCATTATGGTCCAAACCTTACGAATCCGGAGCTCCTATCAGATTGTTGCTTGCTCAAGAGCGAGCATTCCTTAGAGATTTAAGAACAGCTGTAGACAAGAGGATTGAGAATAAGATTGCCAGTGCTAGACGTTTTGCGGTAAAATTACAGGACACCTGTGTTTCATAACATAGACAATTTATAGTGAGTATTTGTGTGATGTGACTAATGCTAACATTGATTACAGGTTCGCGTTCGCAACCATGCCAAAATGGTCGACTGTTACTTGACAACTTACTACAACCACAAATCGGTGTTCGGTAACAAGAAACTGGTTGCCGACCAGATAATTGAACACCCACAAGACTATCATATCTACGAGGGCCTGTCGACTTTGACAAACATTTCACGCTACGATCTGCCAGATCCAGATGTGTACCGTGATTTCTTCCGACTGAACCCTCTGTATGACTTCCAGCAGCTGTCGGCAACGTGCACTTACTTCCGCGGCTGCCCCATCAATAGGCTAGACATTGCAATCGCTTACGACTTACCTGAACTCGTGGGCAAGTACAAGAAGATGATTGAGCCAGCCACAAACAACGCAGATTCATCAACCAAGAGTTGAACATAATGTAGCGAACACTTTGAAGCAACCAGTGCAACTCATCCGCACCGCACAACTAGTCAATGAACATTTTCATCAAACTTATCGTTCCACAGTTACCGCATTGTAAATCACTACACTTGTCTTAATTTTATTATCATATTTTGTCTATTTACGATTTAGTCACAGGATTCAATGAAATTGAGAGCTTCATTTCACGACTAGCATTCGTTAGGATGCCAGTTCATACTTCTTATATGTATATCTTGAAACCTTTTTAATACCTATATCAAGTGTCAACGTGTATAGGAAGTGATCTTGGAAAATACAAGAAACCATTGCAACATGTCCACATTACATTTATGTATTCCAAGTCAAAGTATCCCTTTAAATTAATTATTAGACAATAAACCGTAACTAAGGAGAGTACAGGACTTTCATTTTTCCTTTATGGTCTACTTCTACTTGTTGCCTACGTTATAAAGACAATCCAAGCTTTTCGACATGTGTTGTTGAATTAGACTTTACGTTTACCAGAATTGTGTGTCACATTGATCGCATTTATAAAATCATTGTTAATTAAACGGAGTGTTCAAACTTTTATTTGAAACGTTGTGTCAAGACACAGGTGTATAATTCCTTGTTAGTATACAAAATTCATCAGTTGTATTTGTATTATTATTGAATAAAGTGAAATATGTACATTTATTTATTACAATTGCATTTTTATCATTTCGTTTCATTCCTACTTTTGTTTCATCCTATTTGCGTTATCAAATCTATTTTCTTTTCGGTATAAAACCAAAAAAAGTGACACACATTCATAATAAAAACTGCTATTCAAATATTTTTATGCTAATTTCAGTTTTATTGCGTACCTACTATGCTTAAATATTACAGGTAGGTAATTTATTTCAAATGCTCCCATAACTATTTTAATTATGTGATGAATGAGGGATACTTTTTCGAAATAATATTGAATGAGATATTGTACTAATAAGGCATTCGTATTATAAAAATAATAATGGAATATAGGGTACATGGAAACCAACGTTTTAGAATTCGTTTTTGATCTATTTCAGATCTCGAACTGTTTTACTATGTAAATATTCATATATGTACAAATATATATTTTATGATTTTTACAAAAAATATAGTAATACATTCGATTTAACATAGAGCGAAAATATACGTAAATTAGGTATTGAATTGAAGGTAACGTAAATATAAAAAAAAAATAATTGTAATTTGCAAATGGTTAAAAATGACTTACCTACGAACACTCAGATTCGTATAAAATGAAAAAGTTGCCTAATTATCACTCTGAGGTATTTCTGTTGAGGATAAAGCACTATCGTCATAATCACTCTCATTATCTGATTCGTCCTCCTCGAACTCAGGTTCTTCTACTGGCGATTTTCCTTCATCACTGTCATTAATTATGACAACGTCCTCATCACTATCGTCATCACTCCCACTGTATATACATTTAATTATAAAGAAACGAATACATATGTTTTACAACTACACATATTACCTTTCTGCCATTTCATCGGATATCAAAAAGAAATGTAATGGGTTTACCCAAACATCTTCTTTTATTGCCTAGATAACAAATTTAGGTAAAATCAAATGAATCATATTTGTTGTATGCATACCAAAGCTATTTCGAAGTCATTTGTAAGATAATTTGCAGTAGTTAGCCAACAGAAAAATGATTTCTTCTCCTTTAATTTTTCACTCGCATCTTGTCCTTCTTTCCAGTCTATGCTCGATACGACTATATTTTGTTTTTCTTTGACGCCTGTTTCTACAATACAATACCATTATGTTATGCCCGAACAATATGAATAATGCTTCAATTATTCAAAACAATACTTTACCGATATAATTCTTAACAAGGGTCTTGTTCTCGAAATATGGATTTTCTCTAAAGTGAAAAACGATTCTGTAAATACATTATACATTAAAAACATTGTAAACAGCAAAATAATATTATATTACTTAAAAGAGATTTCCTTCTCATTTTCAAATTCTACATCGCATTCCAATCTCATAAGATATAATAAGTATTCTTCGTCCGCATCATTCAGTACATGCGATATATCACGATGGTTCATCAGCTAATACATTTATGAAGGATATATTTGTATTTAAATTATGTTACAAAAAACTATATTTTTCAAAGGATACTGCAGTGAGCCAAAAATTGGGTATATGAGATATTGCCTCTTCTCTTTTAGCATAGATGGGTTTTCTCTGATACTCGTATTTCTTTTCTAATCTAAGAATATCTTTCTCAAATTCATCTTGCAAACCACCCAATTCATCTTGAACTGATTCTATAAGTTGTATAGATTTTAAATTGCTATTGTCACTTTCTTCTTTTAGAGAATATTTCATCTTTTTTGCTTCACTCATTTTTGGATTAAATTAATTTTATTCAATAGCCTTAATTTACTGTTTACATATTATAGTTTTCACAGACAGCACACTGACATCTTTAATTTTGTAGGTTAGACAAAACACTATCATCATCATCATCATCATCGCTTACTGATTTGCATCAGGAGTCCAGGGTTGCCAAATGCGAAATTGTACTAATATTTCTCATTTAAATCGTAATTCGCGAAAAAAATCGAAGTAGCTGACCTCTACAGCGCCAATTGCGAACTAGAGAAAGAAGGAAAACTTTGGTTTTATCACTTGTGCATGTATGAAAAAGTTGCTCTAATTTTAATTGTTGTTATTAGAATATATTTTAAGAATTGTTTTTATTAGATCTAGTATTTTATTAAGTTTGTAAATAATAGTGTACATAAGTTAATGGTTTTAGTGTAAAACGTTTTTAAATGAAGGTTAAGAGTGACAATGACAAGTAAATCTAAGCGGTATTGTTCGGTTCCACAGTGCAATAATTATAAATCAGATTCTATAAGTATTCATTTCTTTCCAAAATATCCTAAATTATGTAAAAAGTGGGCTATTGCACTTAAAATCGGTAAGCCAGTTAGTAAATGTATGACAGTTTGCTCTGATCATTTTCTGCAATCAATCAGACTTTCATCCAGGTAAGAATAATAATACATTATTTGTTACAAATAAGTAAATAAATATCATTTATTAAAATAAACTATAAAAATATTGACTGCTCATAGTTACTAATAAGTAAATAAATATCATTTATTAAAATAAACTATAAAAATATTGACTGCTCATAGTTACTCAAAATTTTAGTCACCCAGTCACCCTAACTAATTACCATGGCTATCATAAAAATACATTGGAATGATTAAAAAACAATTGAATTTGTTATTTTAGTCATTGCTTAATAACCCCCGATTACGTGCCACTTTTTCAATCTTCAGTTAAAATTTTAACTGGCAGTTAAATAAACAAAATCGAAACGAAATGAAATGTCAAATGACAGATTTGTCATTGCATTCGATAATCCGATTCAATATTGTTTATTTAACTGCCAGTTAAAATTTTAACCAGAGATTGAAGAACTGGTCCTAAGAGTAAATACTACCAGTCTTTGATATTAATATTTATTTCTTAATACAGCAACTATGTGTTTGCATTTTCCTCCTAACCCGGCCTTACAAGTACATTTGCCTTGTAAATTTGGCTTTAATAACACTTCAATAAAGTGTGGAGCTTCATTTAAATTGCTCGTTTGAAGGCAAAATCCAAAAACTGAGTTTAAATCAGTGTTCTTCAAACCGCACATGGTTACATGGCCTGCTTTATACACAGCTTCTCCTTCCTTTATTGGCCTTGAAGAACCAATGTAGTCAAAAATATCACTTAGATCAATATTCACTTTTTCCATTTTGCACTTTTTGCTGCACAGACACTGGATACTTCTCTGTTACAGATGTAAAATAATACTGTCAACTGACGTTACAGGTATACGCGTGCATCTGTTTTCCTTCTTTCGTCTCCATTTTGTCGCCGCTTGACCTGACATCTATAGCTAATTTTTTTCGCCTATAGAAAGTAATAAAATACTTTAAAATTTTAGGTATATATAATAATAATAATAATAATAATAATAATAATAATACAAAATAACATATGTATATTACAAATGAACATTTTATATGATGACTAAAAATAAAAATTAAATAAAATGTAATATGTATGTATAAAACAAATATTTTTTCTACGACTACCTGAAATAGGTTACATTTTTAATTACAAATCTTTTTTATTATGACAAACATAGTCGAAATCTTTTTAGTTTAGCCATAAAATGGATTTTCTCAAAATTATTAATACCAAAATAATACTGCTGCTGTACTCTATGATGAAATTTGTGAACTATATTTGTGGAATGCAAAACATGGTAGACGCTGGCGCCTAAATACCAAATAATAAATACTCGTATTTCTTCAAAATTTGACTATGTACTAATATTTTCCAATTAAATATTATTATATCAATTATAAAGGTTTAATAAATATTACATTGCACATATTATCCATATATCATTTAATAAATATCATATTTTGTATAGCATTAACAGAAAAAAGAACTATTTAATTGCACATAATATTTTATAAACAATAATTATTAACTATAACTGATTGTAAATATTGTACTAATAATATAGTTTGCAGAAATAAACAAATAATACAAAATAAATAAAAAATTATGTATAACATTGACATGACACTTATAACATATTATCTTTAATTTTCTTCGTTAAATATTTATAAAAAGTTAATGTGTTATATATCAGAAGAATCAGCATAAAATTCTGAGTATAAAAATATAAAATTTATAAATTATAACTATAACATATCGCTAATACCTTATACATTTCGTTTAACACACTTGGATTTTTTCAATTACAATTTTCAGTACAAAATTTTCATTAAAAGTTAATAAATTATGCATCAATACATTCAGCGTGAAGCACTGAATAAAATGACATTAAACACTTGTACTGAAATACTAAATTAAAACTAAAATTAGTTGTCTAATCTACGGTCAAAGTATTTCATCATATTTTGTTCTCTGATGTCATCTGTTCTGTTTGTGTTTTATCTTCTTTGAGTCGTCCCTCAGTTTTTGTCTACATAAAAATCAACCCCTAACAGCATTCTTCGCTGGAAAACTCTAAACATTTATAACGTTTGTATTTAGTTGAACATTGTAATCAGATGAGTTGCAGTTCTGCAAGTAATATTTATATAGTAATAAATGATTATTATATACAAATATACATACCGAATTGTTATAATACATAAAATATTGATATGCTCATTTGGTTTGAGGCATTTATAAGCTATAGCATCCTTGTAAAAATATACGTGATGAACTAGAATTGTTTATTAGTAAATATGGAATAATTCTTGTCTCAAGATCTACACAAGAGTTAATAAATTTGTTCTTTACAAAAATAACCAGTTTTTACAATTCTAATTTGAAACCGGTTCGGGTAACCGGTTTTTATAACTGGTTTCTTCTAAAATCCGGTTTTTCACGTATAGTACTCATTAAACAGGTTTATTTACTCACATCTTTCGGAAAATTGGTTTAAGTTTTTTGTTCTAATTGTGTTATTTATCCATTATTATCAGCTGTCATTTGTTGTCAGAGGTTATAAATATTGTTATTAACAATTAACAATATATGAGTTATTAATTTTTAATGCATAAAATTGAAAAAATATATTCAAAAAAATATTTATATAAATTAAAACACTTTTGTTTAAATATGTAAAATTATTAGTTCAGGATTTTTCTTAGAGATGGCAGCACCTATATTGATTTAGGCCTTGAACAAAATATATATCAATATATCGATTTTTTTCGATAATACAAGCATTTTCAGAAAACTTTTATGTGAAATAATATACAGTTTTAAATGTTTCAATTATAGTATTATTTTGTCTATGGTGTACAGCTGCACAGTGCTGCACTTAATTCTTTGATGGGAATACCCTTTTAAAAAACAATTCTCATTTTCTTATTGGTTCGATTCAAATACAACGTTGCCAAGCAGTACTTTCGAGAGCAAAGTAATGGAAAATTTAAAAATGTAATAGAAATGGGATATTTTTCAAAATTGTAGTAATAGCGTAATGGCGAGCATGCTATTGTACTGGATTTAGCAAAATTGTTATAGCTATTTCAACTCTGTACTGATACAGTTTTCGAGACAAACAAATTAATCAGTATTATAATACCAGTGAGTGCCCCCTACAGTTAGTACTCTGCTAGCATCTACTATAAACATTTGCCTTGCGATTCTTATTTTGGAGGTAATAGTCGTATTAATTAAAGATAGTATACGCTATTTATACTTTAAATATACACTATTTAAAAGGAATACTGTCTTCTCAGCAGTATTTGTATATTCATACTCGTAAGAGCAAAATGTTATCCGAACCATCATCAAGGATATAAACAATTAACAGTGAGTCAGTTGTTAGTTCGCGCCAAATCAAAGATAACCTGTAAATTTTTATTTTGTAGTAATCATATTTAAACATCACTATAAATATTGAAAAGCCAGTGCAATTTTTACAACTTTGACAAAAAGGTAAATTATTTTGTTTCACATTAAACATAAATTTTAACTGTAATTTGTTTCAGTAGACAAAATCATGACTGAATATACTTTTGAAGATTTGATGTATGATTTATTAAATGAAGAAGATAAATGCAGAATTTGTCTAAAGAAAGGTTCCCTACAAAGTATTCGATCAGATTATTATTCCAATTTTAAAATTTACGACATGCTACGAAAGCTAAACGTAAGTATTATTTGTTTAACATATAACAGTTCTCCTATGAATTTGTTTGTAGTGTGTTTTAGATTCCAATACAACCACAAAAATATGTACTAAGTGCTTAGAAAGACTTAAAACTGCTTATGAATTTACGTTAAGTTTTGATGAAGCTACAAAATATTATGAAAATCTAAACCCCTACTTTAATGTTAATGAAAAAAAATGTAATGAAAATATTTTTTTTTCCGAAGCAATGACTCCGGAAGATAATAACTTGTATATTAGCGTTGAACAAAATATTGCTAACGAATCAACAACTGTTGATAAAAATAAGCTCAGTTTTAGCAATGATTGTAATTCAGTTCAAGAAACAACTCTCGACAATTACCTCTATTTTAGTAAACAAAATTCTGCTACCGAAGCTACAACTAGCGACAAAAATAAGTCCTATTTTGAAAGTGATTGTAATTCCGAAAACGAACCAATAACTCCTGAATTGTATACTTACCTAGGTATTAGTAAACGAAATACTGCTAACGAATCAACTGTTGATAAAAATAAGCCCAAGTTTAGCAATGATCATAACTCAGTTCAAGAAACAACTCTCGAAAATTACCTAGATTTTAGTAAACAAAATACTACTAACGAATCATCAATTGTTGATGAAAATAAGCCCAGTTTTAGCAGTGATTGTAATTCAGTTAAAGAAACAACTCTCGAAAATAATTACCCCTGTTTTAGTAAACAAAATTCTGCTAACGAAACTACAGCTATCGATAAAAATGATTGTAACTTCGTTTACAAACCAATGAGTCCCGAATTATTTAGTTACCTCGATTTTAGTAAACAAAATACTGCTAACGAATCAGCAATTGTTGATGAAAATAAGCCCAGTTTAGCAGTTAAAGAAACAACTCTCGAAACTAATTACCCCAGTTTTAGTAAACAAAATTCTGCTAACGAAACTACAATCGATAAAAATGATTGTAACTTCGTTTACAAACCAATGAGTCCCGAATTATTTAGTTACCTCGAGTTTGGTAAACAAAATACTGCTAACGAATCATCAATTGTTGATGAAAATAAGCCCAGTTTTAGCAGTGATTGTAATTCAGTTAATGAAACAACCCTCGAAAATAATTACCCCTGTTTTATTGAACAAAATACTGCCAAAGAAACTACAACTATCGATAAAAATGATTGTAACTTCTTTTACAAACCAATGAGTCCCGAATTATATAGTTACCTCGATTTTAGTAAACAAAATACTGCTAACGAATCATCAGTTGTTGATGAAAATAAGCCCAGTTTTAGCAGTGATTGTAATTCAGTTCAAGAAATAACTCTCGAAAATAATTACCCCTGTTTTAGTAAACAAAATACTGCTAACGAAACTACAACTATCGACAAAAATGATTGTAACTTCTTTTACAAACCAATGAGTCCCGAATTATATAGTTACCTCGATTTTAGTAAAGAAAATACTGCTAACGAATCATCAGTTGTTGATGAAAATAAGCCCAGTTTTAGCAGTGATTATAATTCAGTTCAAGAAACAACTATCGATAAAAATGATTGTAATTTCGTTTACAATCCAACAAGTCCTGAATTATATAGTTACCTCGATTTTACTGATTTTAGTAAACAAAATACTGCTTATGAAGCTACAACTATCGATAAAAATGATTGTAATTTCGTTTACGAACCAATAAGTCCCGAATTTACTTACCTCGATATTAGTAAAAATACCGTTAACACATCGACAAATGTTGATGAAAATAAGTCCTATTTTGAACAAAATTCTACTTATGAGCAAACAGCTATTGATAAAAGTAATTCCAGTTTTAATTATAAACAAAAAACTAATGAAACTGATCTAGATTTTAACATGGAAGAGTTCTTTGTTTTCGATGTAACAAATGTTGATAACAATAACACCAGTTTTAACAAAGAAGAAAATCCTATTCACGGCGGATCAACTGTTGACAAAAATTACTTCCGTGATTGTTTTGTTCGTTTGGAGAAAATGTCTCAAAAATATGAAAACATTAAAAACAAGACTAAAGTGAAAACTTCGTCTAAAAAAATAGAAAAAATAAGAAGTAAGCGAATTGCTAAAATTAAAAAAGAATGCCCGCCATTGGAAGAAAATATTAGGAAAACCAACAAGACTAAAGTAAAAACTTCGTCTAAAAATTTTAAAAACATAAGTAAGCAAACTGCTAAAATTAAAAAAGAGGGCCCTCCATTGAAAGAAAATATCCGGAAAGCCAACAAGTTAAAAGTAAAAACATCTATCAAACAAGCAGAAAAAAAGAGCAAAAAGAAGCAGTTAGATAAAGAATGCCCCCCTTCGGGAGAAAATTTGAAAAAAGGTATGAATATACCCATCCAACAGGAAAGAAAAATGCACAATATGCTAGAAAAAATCCTTAAAGCAAATAACCCATTTTTAAGCAGAGTTGAATTTATTAATACCCAATTCTCTAAACAACCTAGAAACAAACGAAATGTGAAAAACAAAACAGGACGTCCCGCATCGGAAGCAAATCTAAAGAAAAATAGAGTTCTCGTTGTTTCTACTACCGCAATTCGGGAAGTTTTTCAGAAACAAATTAGTCCTGCTGTACTAAAAAATAAAGATAAAAATTTTAGTATAAAAACTACAGTGCTTCTTTGTAATACTTGTGATAAGTTGTTTCTCTCGGAAAGTGTTTTGGAAGCACATCATTGCTTCGGAGAAGGAAAAGTTCTTTTAAGTTTAAGAAAAAAGGAAATTAAATGTAGTCGCTGTGACAGAAAATTCAAAAATGTTCAACTTTTAAGTAATCACGTTTGCTTTTTATTAAAATGTTTGAAGTGCAAAATACTTTTCAAATCTAATAAGGATCTTGAAGAGCATGAAAACGAAAATTGTTCGTAATTATGATAGTATTAATATTTATAATGTGTTTTTTTTTTCTATTTGTTACGGAGAATGTTATTTATTTATGAAAATAAAAATAGGTTAATTTATATTTTGATGTTAATAAACATATTCTTTCCCTCACTAATCTAAAAATAAGGGCTAGCGGTAGGTACGTTATCTGTAATCTGTACTTATAAAATTTACTATTAAAAAAATAAGATCGACAGTATCTATACCCCGAATACTTTTAAGAAAAATGAGACAAGATGACTTACAGTACCTTTTTTATATTTAACAAACCTTTTGAATTAACGCCTTGTTCTTATTTATAATTCATAAATTAAATAAACAGATAAAATTTGGAAAGTTAACTTACTAGAATCTGGTAATGGTCGTAAAAATATAAAACAGATACCAAGAAAATTGTTTTAAATTATTATTATTTATATTTCTTTATTTACCTATTACTAGATGTGGCAGGTGTAAGTTCGGAGATAATGGATAACATACCGATCGCAAAATACTTAGAATGTTAAATTGTTAATAATAATAATTAATAATATTAGTTGAGTTGTATGCTGCGGTTTCTTGTTTTTCTATTTATATTTTTCTTCAATTTTAGTTTTTTATTAATAATTGAATAGAAACAAATAAACAAAAAAATATACATAAACATGTAAGATTCACTTTACAGTGTCCCACACTCTATCTTCAGTGTAGCGGAGATAGCCAATGTTATTCTTATGGACGTTTTTTGTACCATGTTGCCAATTTTTTTTTGCTCTTTTGTAGACACAGCCAGTAAATATGGCAACATGGTACTCCATAAGACCCTATACTGAACATGGAGTGTGGGACACTGTGAGTGATTAAACTCACAGTCATTCTAATTATTGTACAGGTATGATGATCGGGTGCAAATCAACAGATGCTTGATTGATATGTTTATACACCGTTTGTGTATTTGAAGTATACATTTGTATTATTTGTTTGTGGTCACATCGTGTAGTTATATCCTAATATCCGAGGGGTTGTCTGGGACAACCCTGGGTCCATAGAGCCTCGTGCTCTGAAGGTGGCTAGAGTACAGAGTGGAGAAACACCAAGTGGGTCTGGGACCCACAAGCCTCTAGGAGATCGAGCTCTGGGAGTTCAACATGTCTGGGACATGTGTTGGTGGCTACGGTACTGCTAGTGATACCAAATGAGAGGCTGAGATTCACGAGAACGTCTGGGACGTTAGGGATAAACCTGGGGTTTATTATAATAGGTTTGGGACCTACGTGTGATCGAAAGCTAAATTCTCATGATGGCCTCTTTGAGATCGAACTCTGGGACATGCGTGGCGACGGTATCGCTAGTGGCTTAAAGTCACAATTCACAAGAGCCGTATTCCAGCAGATTGTCCCTGCACTAGGTGCATACTTTTGCGGATAGGGGTACCGGAACCCACGAGGTGCTAGGCCGCATTTAATATGCGGGGCGCCTGCCCAAGTCTGGGACTGGGAGTAACCTTATTCTTGCCCCCCTCCTTTCTATCTCATTAGATGATAAGGCATGCCTGTGATAATTGTTGTGATTAGAATGACAATGTGTATTTATAACACCTAGGGGAACGCGCCCTAGGTGAGCTGTCCCACGCTGATGAGCTCGTGTGCGTGTGAAGAGGTTACAAGGAATGTGAAATGTATATTATATTAATGCATGTATTATCGCCCATATATTCCTGACAATACATAGTTCTATAGTAATTAGCCCAACTCTACATGCAATGACTATCAAGGAAAGAAAAGATTATAGTATAATACAATATGTTTATATCATATCTCTGTTCTATATTCAAGTTAAATACTAATTGAGAAACATTAATTAATTAAAAAACAAACTTTTTTTATATCTTTTAAACATTTGGAAAAAAAATTTTTTTTCTATTTTGGTTTTTTAATATGTATTTTATCAAACATATAGATGTCAAAAAGTACTTTTGATTTTGGTGTTTTGCTTTTGCACCTTGAAAGTTATTACTAAAATTCCCTCAAAGTATCAAAAAAAAAAATCCTTTTTCCCTCAGCATTGTCAAAAATACATAAAAAGGGAAAAATTCCTCCAGTTGGCAACACTGTGTCCGATGTCCACGTGTTTATTCATACGCAGCGTGGTTGCCCTCTCTTGAGTAATAATACAAATATTAACCAAATCATTGACATCGACAGAATAGCATTCTTGTTTTAGTATATAATAAGAATAAAAAAATTTATGTTAAAATAGACATCGCGAAAGAAAACGTTGAATTATTGTTCATCAATGAGAGCCAAAAATAGTTTTTCTTTAATATTTATTTTGTATTGTCATTTTATATTGAAAATTTTATTACTTATATTACAACTAAATATTGTTTGCTATTATTTTTTAACAAAATATAAATTATTATTTTTATTATTGGAAACCGTGTGATTATTTTTGGGAGAAAAAGAAACGTACAAAAGGTATCATGCTTATACAATTATATTTGAACACAGGAAATGCAATATAAACGCTACATATTGTCATTTTGAACTATTTAAACATACAAAAATAGATCTATGAAAACTAATTTACTATTCAGAATTTTAAACCTAACAACTAAAATCAGAACATTCTGAACATATTAAGTGTTCATAATACTGATACGCATATATATCACAGCCAATATAAATTATTTATACATAGTACTTTATTATGAATATTATTTTAATTTTCTTTCTAGTTCATCAATCTTATGTTTTCTAATTTTACATAACTCAGTTAACTGTTCATTTTTCTTCCGTATCTTATCGTACTCAGCTTGAAGCTGTGTAAATTTTTGTCGTTGTTCCTGTAAAAAAATAATAATTAATAATAAATAAATATAAAGTTTTAAATAATTTACATCGACTTGTTTTTCTAGTAATGGTTGGCGTTGCTTTTTGGTTTCATCAGACTTTTTGGTATCACAAGACGGTTTATTTTCATCTAAAAGAAATATAAAATTAATATCTTTAGGATGGACCTTAAAAGGAGTTAAGTCGAATTTTAACCGGGCTATCCCTTAATTTAAAAAAATGTGCTGCCAATGATTCCGCAAAATAATATTTAACTGTGCCTAAATGCAGTTGATATTTCCCTTTTAAATAACATTGAATTTTAAATCATTTTGGAACTTTATTTTTTTCTGCCCCTCAATATTGGAATGACCCGAATATATGTGGACACAATTTGAAGTCCCAATCAGTATTCTTAAGATAATTGTAGATGGTTAAACTATTGCACATAAGCCCAAAAAAGCTGTTTATAATTATTTTAAAAATAATGATTGGGACTTCCATTTTTCTTTTATACTTTTTATCCAAATCTGGCATTCGTTACCATACATACTTTTTAATCTCTTACTTACCAATTATACTACTATGTTCATCGCTAGAAAGAGATCTTGATGAATCATGCAAGCTTTGACGTTTTTCTTTCTTAATTTTTTCTCTTTCCTTATTTTTTAACTCGTACAATTCAAATTTGATATCCTCCAAAGTCTCTTCTAATAAACGTGCACTTTCACTATATTTTTCGTTTTCTTTGTTTAATAAATGCATATTAGTTCTAGTCAACTGCAATTGTTCTTCAGTTTTATGTAATTTTTCTTCCAATTCCTTGGTAACGTTTTGAAGGAGTTGGTTGTCTTGTTTTACCGAGTCAAAACTTTTTTTAGATAAGGTCATTTCATGGTTCTTCGTATGAAGTTGTTCTTGGTAGTCTTCGATAACTTTAACAAGTTTTTTATTCTGCTCTTCCATTGTGTTGATTTTAGACTGCAGTTTTACTACATCTATATCAGCACATTTATATTTATTATCTGATTCTTCTTTCAACACAAGTAGTTGACTTTGTAATGCTTGATTGGAAGTTCTTTCATTATGAATTTGTACCTTGAGCAGATCTTTATCTTGTTTCAATTTAACCATTATGTTATTATATGAAGAAATTTTAGAATTAGCCTTTTCAGTAACTTTTTCTACTATTTTCTTATAGTCATCGTTTTTCTTTTTTAATTCAGTCATTTCCCGAATTGTAGTATTATATTTACTTTTTAGGTCATCTATTTCAGATTGCATTTGAATATCTTTTATTTCTTCAAAGCAATCTGTTTGACAACTAATACTTATTTTCTTAACAGAATTCTTTTCATAAAGAACTTGTAGTTGCTTATCTCGTTGATTTAAATCTTCTTTTACATTTTTAATTTCAAAATCTTTATTATTAATAATTTCTGTTTGCTTATTTATCATAGTTTTTAATTGATTTATTTCTCCAATTTGTAGAGATACGTTATTTTTATAGTCGTTTAATTGCAATGTTAGATTCCTTATTTCACCATCTTTAAGCATTATTTGATATTGTTCATGTTGTAATTGAGATTTACATTTGCTTAATATTTTCTCATGAGTATCAATTTCAATACATAGTTCTGTAATTTCAGTATTTTTGTTTTCAATTAGCTGCGTGTTGGCTTGTATTTCAGATTCATACATATCCACATTGTTATTAGCTGTTGTCACCTGCATGTTCAACTCTTCTATTAATGACGTTAATTCATCAATTGTTTCGTCTTTAGATAGAACAAGCTCTTTCAATTGTTTGTTTATAGAACTTATTTCTTCAAGTTTTCTCGAGTCTTGGTCATATTTCCTTATTTTTTCATCACTTTCGCCTATCAGAGCAATATAATAATTTATATTGGCCGATAATTTTTTAATATCTTTATCTTTACATTCCACAAGATTCTCTAGATAGCGGAAACTAGTTTCATACGAATTTATTGTTTGTTTATTCGAGGACAATTCCTTCATGTAGTCATCTATTTTAGAAGATAACTCTTCAATTTTGTTATCTTTAATTTCTGAATATCCGTCTTTACTTTTCAAAGCAACTTCTAATTGGCTTACTTTTTCTTCTGTCGAAGATAATTGATTTACATAATCAATAATATTAGAAGACAGCTCCTCAATTTCTTCGTTTTTTGATTGTATTATATCGTCGTATTTCTTTTTATCCGACTCACACTGGTCTAGTTTTTCTTCAAGTGACGACAATTGACTCAGATAATCCATAATATTAGCAGATAATTCTTCTATTTCAGTATCTTTCTTGTGAACCAAATTTTCTTGAAGTTTTAAATTTTCTTCATACTTATTCGCTGTTGCAGTAATAGATGTTAATTCATTTAAATAATGAGTAATTCTTGATGAAAGTTCTTTTATTTCTTCGTTTTTAGAAGCAATTACATTATTGGATTTTATGTCATTTAATTCTTCTTCAACGGCAGTAAGTTTTTGTAAAACACTTTTAATTTCTTCCTCTTTCGTCTCAAGCATAGCTTTGTAAATTAGGTAATTCGACTTATAAGTTTCTAATTCTTCAGAATCATCAACTATTTTGTTGTTTAATTCTGTAATTAGTTTATCTTTAGCTTCTAAGAAATTTTCCGTTTCCTGAATTTTTAACATATAGTTATGTAGATCTACATCATCTTTTAGAATTTTGTTTTTCAATTCTTCTATTATTTCTATGTTGATTTCGTCAAGACTTCTATTTTCATTTACAATTGCTTTATATGTTAGGAGCTCTTCTTCTACTGCAGTTAATTTGATCTTTTCTTTATTAATTTGAGAAGTTAATTCTTCAATTTTTATATTATTAACTTCATTTTCACGTTTTTCTGCTTCATACAAATCTTGAATATCAGAAAGTTCTTTAACAAATGATAATATTTTTTCTTCCTTCTCTTCGTGCAACTTAGAATTAGAGGAAATATTTGATTTTAAATCTTCAATTATTTTATGTGTTAGTTCATTTTGATACTTTTCTGAATCATATTTTTCTTGAATATCTGACAACTTTTTCGTATATGAAGATTCTATTTCAGTTAATTGGGATTTGTAGGCAGTTATCTCTTCGGTTAATTTATTAATTTCTTCATTTTGGTGTTGTTTACAATCAATATTTTCTAGAATAACAGCCAAGCGCTGAACATATGAAGTTAAATTAATAAATAGTTTATTTGTTTCTTCATATACAGATTCTGTCTCTGATAAATTGTTTCCGGCAGTTATCTCTGACGTTAACTCGTCAATTTCTTTATCTTTTACGTCATGTTGGTGTTTTTCTAGAATATCGGCTAACTGTTTAACAACAATTTCCACACGAGATTTTATTTCATGTAATTTGGATTCACGAGAATTGATCTCGGAAGTTAGTTTAACTAATATTTTTTCTTGTTCTTCATATTTAGATTGCATTTTAAATAAGTTTGATTTAATAATATTGCTTTCGGCGGTTAATTCGTCATTTCGTTTGCCTTTGGTGTCATTTTCTTGTTGAACCAACTCATATTTTTCTTGTATATTCGAAAGCTGTTCAATGTATGAAGAAATGTCGCTACTAGTATCAATTTTTAATAGTAAATTTTCAATTTTCTCGTCTTTTGCTTCATTTTCTTTTTTCTGGTCTTCATATTTCTCTTGCAGATCAGAAAGCTGTTTAATATACGAAGATTCTATTTCATTTAACTTAGAATTCATAACAGAAACTTGTAACGTTAATTCGTTAATTGTTTTTAATTTAGTTTGATTTTCCTGTTTTTCTACTTCATATTTTTCTTGAATTTCAGAAATCTGTTTGGTGTGAGAAGATTCCATTTCACATATTTTGGAGTTATAAGCAGCAACTTCTAATGTAAAACTGTCAATTACGTTGTTTTTAGCTTCATTTTCTTGTTTTTCTACTTGATATTTTTCTTGAATTTCAGCAAGTTGCTTAGCGAACAAAGATTCTACTTCGTCACGTGTTTGACTATCGAGATTTTTGTTGTCATTTTCTTGTTTATTTGAACATATTTCATGTAATGCACATTTGGCGGCATTAATTTCCAATATTAATTCCTCTATTTTTGTACTATTTATTTCGTTTGAGTTTCGTTGATCGTTATACATAGTTTGGATATCACAAAGTTTTTCTTCCATTTCTAAGAATTTGTTATTAGTTGAATCGATTTCTGTTAATAATTCATCAATTCTTTTACTTTTTATTTCATTTTGTTCTTTCTCTGTTTCACACATTTTTTGGATATCAGCAAGCTTTTCTTCGTATGAAGATACAATTTCATTTAGTTTGAGATTATTCGCATTGATCTGTGATGTCATTTCGTCCATTATTTTCACATTTGTTTCGTTTTCTTCAATGTCATTCATAGTAGTGTTGGTACTGCAGTCCAAATCAGTTTGTATAGACAAATCTAATTTAATTACTTCTTTGTACCTTGAGATTTCATTTTTGTGGTTATTTAACTCACTCATGTACTGTAAAATATTATCTGAAAGATGTTTTATTTCTTCATCTTGTTTACTGACTAGTAATTCGTATGTTTTTTCTTTGTTTTGGAAATATGCAACTCGATTTTGTAAATGTTCTTTCACTGTTTCTAATTCATGAATATGAGTATTATCAAGTAGAATAAGAGATATTAATTCGAAAGTAAATTTGTACAAATTTAATAAGTCTTGAAGTTCTTCGGAACAATCTGAGGAGTTGTTTAACAATTCTTCATTTAATTTCTGCAAATCGCAAAATAGTGATTGTATAGAGCATAATGGTTGATTTGTTTCCAATTCGAATTTTAGAATATTTAACTGTTTTTTGTATTTGTCAAGAAATTCATACATGGTTGATGGTGTTGGTAAACCACTTGTGATTACATTAGTCTTTTCGTCGTCAGTGTTATTTGTATTAGACTTTAACAATTCCCGGGCTTCATTCAAACTATCTAATAATTCTTTCTCTCGTTTTTTGTATTTTTCTTTATACATTTCTGCTATGTATTCACAATCATTTTTGATATTATTCTCTGCTTGCAGTTTCTTCGTTAATTTTAATAATTCATCGTTTTTCTTCATCATCTCTTCTAAATTTATCTTCATAGTCTTCTTTTCCTCGGAAAATTTCTTCTCATTGTCTTTTCTTAATTTTCTTTCGTACTCTAGTTCATTTTTCGTATGATCTAATTCTGCTTTTAATGTTTCTACCTCGGAATTAAATTCAGTTGTTAATAGCAATTTTTCTTGTGTCGTTAATTCCTTTAATGATCTAAATTCATGTTCATAGTATTCAGCGCGCTCTCTTAGTACGGATTTTGGCGTATCGGTATCCGAAGAATTTGTCAACCAATTTATATTTACTGGTTTTTTAGAATCGGTTTGTTCATTTTTATTTGATTCTTTAGAAATACGTAATGAAATATTAGGTTTTCCGTGTGGTGTAGTCCAAGGAGACACTTTTTTCTTTTCGGAAGGAGGTGCAGAATTATCTTCATCCAAAATTTCATCATAAGGACAAACTTCTGACTCAATATTTGGTGTGGTAATTATATCTGAACTTAACTGATCTGATAGCCTTAAAACATCGGTTTCATAGATAACAGGTAATGTTCTGTTACAATCATTGGGAGCAGACCACGTTTTACGTCTACTTTTATTATTATTAGTTTTCTTTGAATATAATATGCATTTTTCTAACAAAGCAATTCTTTGGGCTTGTTGCGTGGTATTATCGTTCGCCATTTCTAATTTACGTTTAAGTTTATTAATTTCTAAAGCGTATTTGTTTATAAGTGCTTCATCAGTCATGACTTCATTTAATAATGGCCGATTTTTCACAGTTTTAGCTCTAGAAGCAAAGGCTAAAGTAGAATGAGTTTCTTCCAGAGCTGCGGGAGTAACAGCACAAATAATTGTAGTTAAAGCATTGCCTCCTAAAGATGATTGTAAAATTCTAGTTAGTTTGCTATCACGGAAGTTGATAAAATCTTGAGATTCGCTAAGTTGTTTCATTACTAAACTAAGAGTAGATAGAGATTTGTTAATATGAACACCTTCTTTTAATCTTTGGCCAGTTGCTTTTGTATGCGTCGCTCGTTCTGAACCAGCAAGATCAACTAGATTCAAATGAGCAACGTTAACCAAGCCAGTGTCATTAATATCTGACGATTCTATAATTATTCTGAATATTGTGTGAGATCTGCTGCTTTTTTCGTTCATTTGTGTTTCGCCCATTCTTCGAGCTTTATCTCCTTGTTTCATTATATCGTAAACTTTTTCTGCACAGTCCGTAACTTCTTCTTTTACATTTACTAGTACTGATCCGCTGTAGTCTTCGCTTATTTTCACGGCACTTTTAATGTCCAGCAGATCGTGTATTTTCTCGTTGTATATTTCCATATACGATACACTAAAAAAAAAAGTCTGATATTTATGGGTTTATAGTTTGAAAATATAAAGACGTCTCAAAAGTTACACTTGTTTGATAGTTCATTTTTACCAAGTGATAAAAACAAATATTAATATTTTATATATTTTCAGTTGAGGCGGAACTTCACAAAGTAGGAGTTCATACTTAAATCCTATTTGAAATACGCACGTACATGTTCTGCGTCATAAAAACCAAAACACCCCTTATTTTTTTAGAGGGAGTAATTTATAATTTAAAAAATGGAATTTTCCATAACCTTTAACAGTTATCTTTCATATTTTTAATAAATTTTTACTATTTTTGAATACAGCCTAGGACCGACCGTACTTTAAAATTCATCATTGTTTCATGATAAATCTTTCGAATGTTTACATTCAAATGGAAAGTAACTTATTTTAACACGGTTTGTAACACAAGCTATGAAATATATACTTTCCCAATATTATTCATTTTTAATAAAGTTTAAATGTTCATATTTGTTTTTTAACAATAACTTAATAACCAAGGTTTATCAGAAAATTTCTCACTTTAATTTTTGATTTGTTTTAGCTCTTTGAATCAAATCCCAAAAGCACGAGCGTCACTTTTGAGACATCTATATATATATATATATATATATATATATATATATATATATATATATATATATATATATACAGGGTGTCTCAGGACGAGCTTACGCTATCTATATTTTAAATACTATTTAATATAATTTAACGAAATTTGGTATCTAGGGGTTATCCAACATGCCCGTTTTAACTAAAATATTTTCAAAGCAATAGCACTTCCGGTTTGACCGGAAATTGACCTCAACTTTCTTATTTTAAATGGAATATACTATATTTTATTTTACCATTGAATGCAGCGGAAAATTTTACATATGAAGCAATAAAAACATTTTACTCATGATCAACTACTTCCGGTGTTATTCAACTTTTTTTGATTTTTTGTCTGAAATCCGGCACATTTTCAAAACTCTATATATCGGGAACGAGATCGAATTTTTATAATCTGAAAAAAGCCTTTTATAAAGGAGACTTTAAGCTACATTACCCATAGAAGAGTCATCGATTATTTATAAAAATGTGACGGGTACGTTACACCAAAATTACAGTTGACAAACTTCAAAAAAGACAATTTTTTTAAATGGAACCCCCCGTTTTTTATTACATAAATGTATTCTACGGCAAAAAATAAGGGTACTTTATGTAACATGTCCTATGTTGAAAGTTGATAGAATTTCAGTAAATTAGAAAAACATGTAATCTGTGTATAATTATTTTATTAATACGGATAAGTAAGCCATGGAAAAAGAATGTTTGTTTTTACAAACTCATCCACTTGATTTCTTAGATAATTTACCGTTGGATCAAAGGAATTTAATATGGTACCAGCATGATGGCGCTCCACCCCGCCATAGAATAAATACTTTTTTGGAAACAATTTTTGAAGATAGGTGGCTGGCAAATAATGGACTACATAGGTGGCCTCCTCGTTCACCCGATTTAACTCCACTTGATTTTTTTGTTTGGGGTTACATAAAAAACGGCGTCTATCAAAAATCTTTAACTACTAAAGAAGATTGCCAACATAGGGTACGAACAGCATTTAACAACATGTCTCCTCGGATTATAAAAAATGCTACACAAGAAGAAGTATTGAATAGAGTAACAATGTGCTTACATATGAATGGAGGACAATTTGAATATGTATTAAATTAATCATGGTTTTGTATTTAGAATTTATTTGTTTTTTCCATGGCTTACTTTTCCGTATTAATAAAATAATTATACACAGATTACATGTTTTTCTAATTTACTGAAATTCTATCAACTTTCAACATAGGACATGTTACATAAAGTACCCTTATTTTTTGCCGTAGAATACATTTATGTAATAAAAAACGGGGGGTTCCATTTAAAAAAATTGTCTTTTTTGAAGTTTGTCAACTGTAATTTTGGTGTAACGTACCCGTCACATTTTTATAAATAATCGAGGATTCTTCTATGGGTAATGTAGCTTAAAGTCTCCTTTATAAAAGGCTTTTTTCAGATTATAAAAATTCGATCTCGTTCCCGATATATAGAGTTTTGAAAATGTGCCGGATTTCAGACAAAAAATCAAAAAAAGTTGAATAACGCCGGAAGTAGTTGATCATGAGTAAAATGTTTTTATTGCTTCATATGTAAAATTTTCCGCTGCATTCAATGGTAAAATAAAATATAGCGTATTCCATTTAAAATAAGAAAGTTGAGGTCAATTTCCGGTCAAACCGGAAGTGCTATTGCTTTGAAAATATTTTAGTTAAAACGGGCATGTTGGATAACCCCTAGATACCAAATTTCGTTAAATTATATTAAATAGTATTTAAAATATAGATAGCGTAAGCTCGTCCTGAGACACCCTGTATATATATATATATATATATATATATATATATATATACATATTGCATCTATTATAATTTATTATTACACTTTTATAACACTAATCACATATTCTGCAATTACATAAAACATATAAAATTTAGTGCTTTCTCAAAATAATTAATTTAATTAGGAGACAGTATCTGGCAATTTGAAAAATTCGATATATTTTTAAAAAAGCGTGAAAGAATTTGAGTACGTACGATAAGAAAAGTTCAAGTTCATTTTTTTATTTGTTCGATAAAATAATTAGACCAATAAATATAAAAAAATGTTGGAATGCATAAAATTTTGTTATCTAAGCAATATTTCGTAAATAGTCATTACAAAAAATGCGATATATGATATGTAACTTAATTCGTATGGTACATAGTGCACAATAAATTACAAAGTAAATTTAAATAAATAAAACTTTATAAGCACTTTTCATATATTTTCAAATGAAGTTCTAAATACAGACAATTACTGTCTGTTACGACATACAACAATAGAAATTAAATGCGCCGAAATCAACAAAAGCGTGTTACAGTCATGCAATTTTAAACCATTGTGTTTCATTGAGCTCACGGATAATCAAACAAAAACTTAAAAAAATATTTTTCAAAAGTGGAGTAATTATATATCTAATTTAAAAAATGTGAAGACAATTTTTTCTTTGATTTTGAAGGAACATTTAGTAATTTATTACTGATTTACCAACACTCACCGAAGTAAGAATTTCCTATTAACTGAATGTTCTATGGCTAGAAAGATGTTCTGGACGACTATAGATATAAGGCCATCTTCTTGTGCATTACCCATCATTGTGTATGTCTTTCCAGAACTAGTTTGTCCATAGGCAAAAATAGTTCCATTGAAGCCATTCATAGCTTTATCTACTACTGGATGAACAACTGTGCTATATATATCAGCATTACAACACGTACTATTGAAAATATGATCTGCAACATTTTGGCGGTTATGTTATTGTATCCAAACAAGTAGTAATAAAAGTACAAACCGAAGTAGTAAACATCGCCGTTTCTTTTCCCTGTGCTCACATCAATGGGATATATTGAATTTTCGTTCACTTCCCATTGTTCTTTAAGTTTATCATTTTTTTCGCGTGAAATCAACGGTCGAACTCTGATAGCAACTTGTATATTACTAGACATCTAAAAATGATTGTGAATTATTATCACAAACAATACACATTTAATTATATTTGTACTGCTACCTTTAAATCTATATATCACTATATCACATATAATTTCAATAACGTTTAACGTTCTAAAAACTTCAAACTGCTGTTGCTCGAATTTTGACCAATCACGACATGTTTGAACATTACAAACTGAATGGCTTACTTCTTCTTTATATTATGGAGTATAATTCAAATTTCTACGCAGAAAAAACTGAAATATTCTTTTAATTTCAGAATAGGAGAAGTAATTATACTGTATTACAAGTATATAATATGATTATATGTTGTATAAAAGTATTGTTAATTAAATATTTGTAGTTTATTTTAATCCATTTTAAATTTGACAGTTTTCTCACTAAATATAGTAATATTTTATATTCTCATACAGTTGGCAAGCTTTCCTTCTTTATACTTTTTTCGCACTGTCAAATTTTCGTGGATATTACCTTGTTAATTTTATTACATTTTCACGGGATATATACATTAAAAATCGGTAAGTTTAAAATATGTTTCATATTGAATAATACTTATTCATTACAGGTAGATTTATAGAACATTACAACAGATTTTCATTGTCTTAATAACTTTGACGTTTCTAACCTTCCACGTGGGTGATCTAGTTTTTAAAATTATAAATTGATAATTAAAATATTTTTAATATTATTTTATTAGTGGAATTTTTGCTACAAATTAATATGTAGAATAGATTTGTTCTTAATTCAATGAAAATATGTAAGAAAATATATTGTGTAACATCATTTTCCATATGCCGGTTGAATCTTGATATTTGTAACACATTTTTAAATATTTTATGATTATTGCTTATTTTGTAATAATATATACATTTTTGTAGAAAATGTCTTGTCCATTGACCAACGAAAGAGTTTGGAGCGAGAAATCCATGCAAGATGATGCGGAGAGGAGATATTACGAACATTTAGCTAAAAGCAAGGTATAATATAAATAAAATAATATATTTATAAGGAAAGAAAATTTTAATCAATTTTTATTTCATTATTCAATTGATACTAACATATTTTCATTTACTAATGGTGAAAAATTATAGAACTTGCGGCCAAGTATAAAATTGTATAAAATAATTTACTTTATATGATATAGTTATTAATAAAAATCTAAGTTGCTATTTTTTTAATTTCCTATTTTTTGGCTGTAATCAAAAACATAAGTTTCTTGGTGTAGGCTCCTCTAACACCTTTAGCAGATGAGGTGGCCAAGGCTAGACAGCGATTAATTGAAGTTAAAGATACTTTTGATAAAGTAAGTCTTGTAAATATGGTATATGTATTACAAAAATCGCATGTTTTGTTGCAATTTAACCCTTATTTTATTATAAATTAACAAGTATAAAAATATTTAATACAAAACAAGCGAGTAAATTTGCTTTTGTAAGTTTATAAATTAGCTTAGTTCATTATTTATTATTTCTATAATAAATAGTTTTGCATGCTTTTTTCGAAATTTAAATCATTTTAATAAGTGGAAAAATACTACCTTTTTTTTAGTTTAAGTTCTGTAATTTATTATTTTAACCCAACGTTTCGGCACCATAAACTGGTGCCTTCTTCAGGGGATACAATGACATATTTTTTGAAATAATAAAAACAACAAGTAACTAAGGTAACAAGAAATGTTCATAAATGTTACCTTTTTATGTATACAATTTTCTAGACAAAATATGCATGTCCGGCAAAAAAAATATATATATAAAAAAAAAATATGTCATTGTATCCCCTGAAGAAGGCACCAGTTTATGGTGCCGAAACGTTGGGTTAAAATAATAAATTACAGAACTTAAACTAAAAAAGGTAGTATTTTTCCAATTAATAATATGAGTTCTGAAAGATATTTTAATCATTTTAATAAGTATTTTTGACTTAAAAAATATTTATTATTAGTTACACGGGATGCGGTATGATAAAGGGACGTTTTTGAAATAAACAGTACTACTCTATTTTTGAATGAAAAAATTATTGTTTGACAGAAAATCATCCGTTTCTCATGTCGCACCCTGTACTTGCAACTAGATGTCCATTATAATCTTTAAATAATTCGTTTGTTAATAACAACATAAATTTTTATTTTCTTTTAGGATGTACCAGCAGTCGGAAATATTGAACAAGTTAGGACTTTAGAAAGCAAAGTAGCTCAATTAAACGACAGTAAGAACAGTCATTCTTTTATTCTTCATAAATATAACTATTTTATATTTCAGTTGTTCTTGCTCTGCAGTCCACAGTGAGATCTCTAGAAAGCAGACTGTCTAGTTTAGAAGGTAGATGCGTTCAGCAGTGTACCAGGCCAGCGCCATCTGTTCCAGTGAATATGCAGAATGCACCAACAGCGAGAAATACAGAGCCAGATGATGACGACGATGATGAGGTGGATCTTTTTGGATCCGACTCTGATAATGAAGAAAGTTCAGAGGCGGCAAAGGTCCGTGAACAAAGGTTGGCAGCCTACGCTGCCAAGAAGTCCAAGAGTAAGTGTTGATAATGGAGATATTTTCATCTCAAAATGATTTTATCTCTTTCATATTCACCGCGAACGTATTTACAGATGCAAGGTTACTGGTTAATAGGTTCTTTAAGACGAACATGTAATTAATATATATATATATATATATATATATATATATATATATATATATATATATATATATATATATATATATATATACAGAGTATCTCAATAAGCTTGCTCACTATTGGTAACTTTTTTATTTGAAGAGATACGATGTTGGTTAAATTAGCAAAATTGTGCCATTTTATATTAGAAAATTGGTCATCTAGACAAAATAAAAATTGTGTCAGCGGTTCCCAAAATTTGGGACAAAATATATATTTTTTAAATGGAACTATATATTTTTTATTATCTTATTGGAAAGAGTATTTTTTTCTCTTTCCAATAAGGTAATGTTGTTTATGTACAATTTTTTCAAGTAAACGAGTTATTTGCGGTTAAAAATTTAAATTTTGTAAACTATTTTATTAGTTTTTTAGTCAAGTAAGCCATGGAAACAATTGATTCTTTGTTTGTTTGACGTTTAATCATTTCTCCCGTAAAGTTCTCTGTGTTTAATAATGTTTAATAACTTATAAATGAAGAAAAGCTAGATATGATCTTGCTATATGGAAAGTTATATCTAAACTCCAGTTACGTAGAACGGTCGGCTCTCTTTCCAAAAGAGTTTAAATGTGCGAAAGAAATAATTGCTTTAAATTTGAATATTTTCTTTGTTTTGTTATTACTGTAAAATAAATTAATAAAATAATAATTTTATAAAAAACAATTGTTTCCATAGTTTACTTGACCTAAACTAATAAAAGATAATTTTTATCTTTAAACGTAAATAACTCGTTTATTTGAAAAAAACGTACATAAACATTACCTTATTGGAAAGAGAAAAAAATACTCTTTCTAATAAGATAATAAAAATATATAGTTCAATTTAAAAAAAATATATTCTGTCCCAAATTTTGGGAACCGCTGACACAATTTTTATTTTGTCTACATTACCAATTTTCTAATATAAAATGGCACAATTTTGCTAATTTAACCAACCTCGTATCTCTTCAAATAAAAAAGTTACTAATAGTGAGCAAGCTTATTGAGACACCCTGTATATATATATATATAATAATAATAATGTACAACACAAAAATTATTTTATAGTGTAATATAGTTAAAACAGAAGTTAAGTTGGATCATAGAATAAATGATCAGTCAGCTGATATTTATGTTTATTTATTCATAACTATTGATATTTTTACAAATTTGGAAGCATATTATATTAAACCTGATACTGTTATATTCTGATAGTATGAAAAAAACCTGGCATCAATGTTTTTGAACATTATTCAATATAATTCTGCTTTCCCCACTTATTGCACAACGGTATGTTGCAAGTGTATTTCTAAAAACTCTAAAAGTCATCGGTCAAATATACGTCCTATCCTCAAAATTTTAAATTTGTAATAATTTTTTAAAAATTATGTCATTTAAATTATATGGAAAACACCTCAAAATTTAATTATCCGTGCAAAAGGTAGTTTAAAAATAATTATTTATTTTTATAAATTATGTATTTTGCAATTGGAATAAAAATTGTCTTATTTCATTCAGAGGATTTGACGCACTTGGCTACGGCTCGTGCCGTATCTATTCGTAGAATAAGACTATGCTTTTTAATCATGTTGCATAAATATTTATTTTCTACTCCTACAATAAAAGCGCGAAAAAAGTGTCATAGTGTTTATTTTTTTCCCGATTTGCGTTAAAAAAATACACACCTAGAAAAAAATAATTGAAGAAGTTGTAATGTAATAGCGTTGAATTGTTGTAGAACCAGCCCTCATTGCCAAATCTAACATCATTTTGGACATAAAGCCCTGGGACGATGAAACAGACATGAAACTAATGGAAGCAGAAGTACGAAAAATTGAAACAGATGGCCTTTTACTTGGTGCAGCAAAACTTGTGCCACTTGCATATGGAATCCACAAACTTCAAATCTCATGCGTTATTGAAGACGACAAAGTGTCCGTTGATTGGCTTCAAGAACAGATCGAAGCAATTGAGGATTACGTAAGTCAAATTGTTTTTATCTGCTTGCTAAAAATAGCAGTGTATGATTATTTTATCATTAGTTTAGTTATAAAATAAAAAATTCTTATTTAACTTGTTTTTCCTTTATAGGTTCAAAGTGTGGACATTGCAGCTTTCAACAAGATTTAGATTTTTGTTTGTGGTGTCTGCATGAAATTGTAAAAAGTTTCGATTGTGAAATTAATTCTGTTGTTTTTATTTTGATTTGTACTATTTTTTAAATTATTGTATTTTATTTTGTATCATCATGTTAATAGATTTACTATTTGTGAGAATTTGACAGTTGCGCCCGTGAAAATGTTCGATATTTTTACAGTTTCAATAAAATGATATTATGAAAACGTTGTTTATAATCACTGGTGAGGGAGATTTGGACTGAATACAATAAAGATTTTTAAAATTTCAATCTTTATTTTTCTACAGATCCTGATAAAAATCATATAATTCAAGTTACGAGCGAGTTGCGTTAGTTGCATATACCTCTACAGACAAATTTGTAAAATGTATTTTATCATTTAAAATTTAAATCATTTGTTGTAAATATTGTTATAAATTTAAATTTTCTTTTCCTTTTTAGTGTTAAAAAAATTATGTTTAATAATAACCCGAAAATTTAACCACTGGTTCTCAAACGGTAGAACAAAATTATATATTTTTAATGACACCCTATATAATTTTTTAGTCCATTAGATAGAGCATATTTTTTTGATTTTATACATACATACATACATAAAATCACGCGTTTCCCACTTAGTGGGTTAGCAAAAACCCGAAAACAATAAGAAAAGGGATGAAAGTAAGAGCTCCACTGAATCACTTAACTCTTTAAAAACATTCTTCTTTCGCCTTGTCCAAAATCATCATAACATTCATACAAGAACATATTAATGTGACCGATTTTCGATAGCGAATAACCGCATCCGGACCACAATAATAGTTACGCAACAATCATCCTTTGCCACACATTCCTATCCATGCACACTTCTTTCACCTCAGCCACATTCATAAACGTATTCATACATAATAACATATTAAAGTGACCGATTAGAAATGTTACAATATTGAAAAAGGCTGTGCATTACACAATTATTGATACGACTGTTATCTAGGTGACACTAGTAGTAAAGCTTATTTTTATAACATTATTCCTAATTTTTAATACCATTTTTCTCGAAATAATTCTTATCCAATTCTATACAATATTTATATCGCTAAAATCAGAAAAAATCTATCTAATGGACAGGATACTATTTAAAAAATATAATTTTGTTCTCCCATTTGAGAACCATTGGTTGAATTTTCTGTTTGTTATTACCGTTAAACTTCTTGATCATTTTTTGTATATAACATTTTTCTCTAAAGTCATTAGTTCGCCCTAAAAAGGACTAGTTGTTTTAGTACCCTGTATAGTAATAAAATGTATAAATAGAGTTATAAAAAATGTGGTCGGAAATTTTGAGGGCGTACAGTACTGAAAAATAAAACTATCCATTTCAAAGATATAAGTTATTTTCTATTGTTCATTTAGTTTAGCTACACGTGTACCAGTAATTTTTCACATTTACTTCGGAGGCATGCGCTGCGTAGGGCGCCGGTAACTTGCCTCGCATCGTACATGTAACAGGCTCCGCCCACTGCCCAACCGATCCCCGCACCGCACCTAATAGCGCCCTTTTCTAAACATGTCTCGGGTACTTTTACTTTTGTACATATGAAGCAAGCTATCTCTCCGACAAATATCGAAAATCTGCTAACGGTTAAAACTTAACTATAGATACATATCATCCCCTATTGTACCACCTTGAGGGATGATTTTTAAAAAACGCTAAAACACTTGTTATTTCTTACCAAAAGCATAAATAATAATTTCTATATCCCTAACTTGAGAAATGACGGGTACTCCATACAAACTTTCATCCCCTATTTCACCCCCTTCAAGTTTTATTTTCGCGTCAAATGGTAGCCTATGTCTCTTCAAGGTCCAATCTATCTGTATACCAAAATTCATCAAAATTGGTTTGGCGGTTTAGGCGCGAAAACATGACAGACAGACAGACAGACTCACAGACAGACAGAGTTACTTTCGCATTTATTATATTAGTATGGATTTAACCAGTGCTTTTTTTTGTAGAAAAAAAGGTTCCGGAACGTACATTTCATCAGTGGCCAAAATTTTGGTGGGGTAGGGTACTACGAAAAAAAGGCGAAATTTTTTTTTATTCCAGGTCAAATGTCTTATAATTGAAAATTAAATATTTTATTTTTTATTAAAAAAAATATATATGCTGACATTAATTTATGACATTAGAAAAATTCATAATAATTTCCACCTGCACAGCTTGTGTGTAAACATTTAACAGAGCGTATATTTTTGTCATTTATTATTATGCGCATATGTATAAACCAGGAGTCGAAGCTTAGGCGATTTACTAGATTAAAAACACCGCTGAGAAGTGCAATACTGTTTATATGTATGCTGTGCTTGAGATTTGTGAATATTTCATTGGCGTAATTTTTATATCCACAACTTAATAAAATTATCAAAATAAATAAAATAGTAAATAATTTTCAAAAACGAAAACCCGTCGAAAAAAGGTGCCGGAACGCCGTTCCGATGCGTTCCATTACAAAAAAAGCCCTGGATTTAACCAAAAATTAACCATAGAAAATAGCTCATATCCCTGAAATGTAGATTAAGTTTTAGTTTTTGTTTCACTTAAAATTTTCGACCGCATTTTTTTAACATCCTATATGGAATTACTGCCTTATTTAAAAAATATATTAAGTAGAGAAATTTTAAAAATGGATGTGAGCGAATTAGTTAGTTTTTTAAAATTTAAATATAAAAAAGTTTTAGCAAACAATGTATTATGCAAAGTATGAGTTTCGTTTGATGAAAGTAATATTCTTATATTAGCTAAATGACTAAAAAAACTTTTGAAAAGTTTGTAAATACTGGTGCGTAGTGAGCAATTGTAATAGTAAGTTTAATGGGTATCCTCATCTTGTTTTAAGTAGAAAGTATTATGCCGGAAGTGAGGTGTTGTGGTGTTTTAGTTGTCGACGTCGAGCGTCGCTAGGAGCTCCACCGCACCCTACTTACACTATTGATCTTGGGGTAGTGGAGAGTCGGTAGCGGTAGAACCGTGTACTCACTCACTTCGAGCAACGAGCTTAGCTGAACGCTTAGCGTCAGCCGTCAGCGTCAGCGTACCGTGTGTTGTCTCGTGCTCGTGCTCGTGCTCGTGGTGGGGTAACCCACATTACGTACGGTGCAGGCTCACAGCGTCAACGTTAGCGTCAGCGTGCTATATCCTTATGACACTGACACTACTCGGCAAATATTAAATTCTCTCTTTTCAAACTTTCTCGTCGCGAGTGAATTTTCTAAGGCTGATTTTCTTTGCTGTTTGACAAGAACGCATCGATCGTCCTGCGTACGTTTTCGAGGGGGCGTATGGCTTCAGCGTGCGAATAAAATACGTTTTTTAATTTATATAATTCATTGATTTTGATTGTGTTCATCAGTATACCTACCTCATGATTGGTTCATTTTGGAATTTGTGCAGAGCGTGCCCATCAATGCCCGTAGATAAGGTAAATATTAATGCTTTAGTCTTAATACATATGTATTACTTTCTTCCTGTTTCTCATTACTCATTATAATGTATATGTTGCTTGTCTAACCGGCAACATCACACAGGCCTACAGTTTTAAATAAAGTTATTATTTTACACTAAACTGCACATGTTGTTTTTATTTATTATATTTCCTTATATTAGCTTTTAGGTTGTTTTATTTTTGTTGATGCAGTAGTTTGTTTTGAAGATTCATCGTTTTTCTTCTTGCATTTCGTCTACAAGTCTATCCGGTAATATAATATTACATACTCCCATTTCTATTTCTCCTAGTCCAATATTTGTTGTATTATTTTGTTGGAACGCATGGATTTTGTTGTCCCAAATATGTTATCTGTTCCTCAGGCTAGGCTACATGCAAATTAGTTAGTCCTCAGGTAGGATATTGCAAGTCAGCTTCTGCAATAAATTTGTATTATTGCATTACTTTTTTTTGAAAATCTACGAAAACATTTTTATATAAAATTGTTAAAATAATTTTTATGTAAATGAGTTAGTCCTGAACTCTCCGCTTCTGTAATAAATGTATATTATTGCAGTACGTTTTTCTTAAATTCTACGAAACGGTAACATTTTTTTAAATATTATCTTGTGTTCATACGAAACTTTATTATATTTTGATAATATGGCTAATATAAGTTGAACAAAAGCAGAAGCATATGTGTTCCGTAGTGCAGATGCAAACTGCAGGAATGTATATAGATTTGATATAACCTCAGGCATTACCGGAATCGAAATTATATCAGAGAATCCGATATGGCAATTATGTGGTTCACCAGGTATATGTGATACATATTCGAATGCCAATAAATGTTACAGTATTGTCTGTTGGATATGTGTTACTAGTCTACGGCAATGTGTGAATAAGTAACAAACTTGGCATTCAATGCAATTGAGTCTATAGTCTCGTAATATCGTTTTAATGTTCATGTAATATGTGCTAGTAGTCTCTCGGGTAATGTAAGTTGGTAACATACTTGGAACTTGATACAGTTAATTGTTTTCTGGGGGATGGTCCATTCTTCGAGGTATTCATACAGAAATAACTACTATTATACCTTAAATTTAACTGCATCAGTTGAAATGTTTTATTTTGGTTGTATACATGCACTTTCTTCTATGTATGCAGGAATATTTGTCATCGATTTTCTCATTTACATATAAAGGGAACAAAATTCATTAAAAACAAATTTACATATAATGGGAGTACTTTTCATGTACCTACCACCTCATTAACTTTTTGTTGAAAACTCTGGAAAATATATATTTTTTCATATTTATTATATAATGATACAGTTTAGCTGTTTATTCTCTAGAATGCATAATGGGTCCATTTTGACCCCATCTTTCATCATTATTTAAATAATAATAATATAAATTCTGCATGTTCCACCTAATTATGCTTATAAAAATCTTTATCACCATTTGGGGTCAAACTGACCCCACGTGTTCATCTAGTGATAAAATTTCACTCTTCTTAGTTAGTCAAAGACAGTTTGGTACGATATGGTGTATTCCTAAATTAAAAAGTGTTGAAAAATGTTTCGGAACGCTTAAAATCTCAAATTTCCTTTAATAAAGCATTAATAGTCAAAAGGTCAACAATTTTCTGTAAGAACTTTAAAAAACTAAAATTTTATTATATAGTTTTATTCAAAATATTAGAAAATATAGTTCCGGACCCTAACACGCCACTGGGAATCAAACTTCCTGCAGATGATAGACCTAACAGTAGAAGACCTTCATGCACAAAAAAAACCCATAAAATGTTCAAAACCGCAAATTATGTCTTGTCATAAATGCAAAGATCCAATTTGTAAAAGAAATTTGTTGTTTGGAATTGTGATAAATAAGTATTTTCAGTAATAATAATAATTTGATTTAAACTTGCATAATCATTTTTACGTTGTATTTCTCCCATTCATATTATTAACACTTAAAATATCGATGGGGTTATAAAGACCATATAGAATTGCAGAAAAAAATCCATGTAAAAATGAACCCTATTAAGCACAAAATAAAATTCAGTTTTGTTTCTTCAAAGTCAAAACCAGAAATTAATTTTTAAATATCTAGTGACCAATGCATTTTTTAGAAAAATAAATTAATGGCTAAAATGGCGTAATAATACGACAACTTTTTTTATAATTATACCAAACGTTTCACTAATAGCTAATAGTTCTCGTGAACCCCTTGTTGAACACGATGTTTGGGACATTTGCATTTAGTCTTTCATAAATGAAGGGTACATGGAATAAACCAGATGTCACTTTGCCTTCAAAACAAGAAAAATGTATTTGTAAATTTAAAACAACTGTGTTCTTCTCGTAGGTAGGTATTCATCAATTTATTATATATTGAAAAATAAAAAATATGAATTATTTTTGTTTGTTGTTACTAGCAAATTCATAATATATTTCCCTTATAGGTTTTTATTGAATCATTTTTCCAATAAATAGCAAATCCATACTGGCACTCATACATACGTATCTATCTATTCGCCTACTCACTGTCATGTAAATTAGACCTCACCGTATCCAGCTGAATTGAAAATAGATTGAATGTATTCACGTCACATTCTTCTTTGCGAATCGAGCAGAAAAAAATGAATTTGACATTTGACGATAGCTTGAACATCACGTGTCCATGCGATGATTTAATATCTTTTTTCATACTTATGTATGTGTGAAAGCATCTTGCAAATTATATTGCACTCCAACCTATTTTAATAAAAATTCAAAAGATATTGACGTCAACGAAGTTGCAATCGTTTTTAATGAATAAATTTAGAAAAATTCATTTACGAATCAAAGAGAAAAAGTAATGAGGAAATGGCTGAATTTAATTTTCAACAACCAAGTTTGAAATTAAATTTGACAGATTGAAAGCGCAGGACAAAATCCCGTGGAAATGGTATTTTTCACAATCGATTCGGTATTTGCAGATTGCGTCGTTTGAGCGATATTCAGTTTGTGTGAAATGAAATTTCAGATGAGGTGTAAAATGCCCACATATCAAATGTAGCACGAAAGATCATTAAACCGAAAGATTGAAACAAATTTTCGATGCTGGGAAATTGATATGAAAAATGTGTTGAAAGACAAGCAATATTTTCCCTATATACCTAAAATACACATACTTAGATAGTAAATTTGGCAATAATTTTGGTTTTACATGCTTTGAATAAGAACCCCTTTAAAATTGACCAATTACGTCATGGGTCAAAATTTTGTAAGAAATTAAAAACCAATGTGTTCTCTAGAAAAAATGTTGATTGCCAAAACTGTGTTTTAAAAGTTTGGCACTGAAATCAACAATTATGAGTGGCTATTTCGCAGACGGTTTTACATGGTCGAACCGTTGAACGAAGATTGAAATTGAAATTTCGTTGGATGTAAAACCGTATGCAGAACAGCCACTTACAAGTATTGTTTTCAGCGCCAAACTTTTAAAACATTCTTTATAGTTTAAAAACAGACTATAGAATTATTGAGAAACTTCTGAAGCCTACTTTACTCAAATGTAATATGGATTGCCTACTATTTTAATATTACCAATTTTTAGTTATTTAGAATAAAAAATTTGAGAATATTGATAATAAATATTTAATACTATAATATTTTACGTGTAAATGATGAAATTTTTAATTATGAGAAAATCCTGAACTCTCCGCAAAATCCTGAAAATTAGCAAAGTTTTTGTGGTTAAGCAATTTATTAAAAGAACATTTTTCATTTCGACATTACTCTTGTCCAGGATAATTAATTGCCCACAATTCCTTATAACTTTTATCTATTGAGAAAGGTTTTACATGGAAAAAACCGACAACATCTAACAAGTTCCGTATAACACGAATATTGAGCTATTAAAAAAATGTCTATCTTGGGAAATTAGCTTTTATGGAAGATTTTTGAACCTTCCTCTTTTATGAACCCGTTCTATCTTTTTTCCTCTATATTTCTTGATGAAGTCCATTGCACTCTATGAACAGCAGGAATGAAAATACTTCCACACTTCATATCACGAATTCCAGAAACAATTTCCTTCATTTCTCATATGTTCCTTGTAAATATTGCACGAGAGAAGAAAAGTTTGTTTCATTAGAATGTTTTTCTTGATTCATTTGTATTTATCCTTATTAACAAATATTAGTCATATTACATTTCATATTGGCGTCAAAAAAGTTACTGTTCCATAGAAATTATAACCAGGTTTTAAAAATATTATTTTCTATGGGTACTATAAATTTGAACAAAATATTGAATGGTTGACTATATAAATGAATAATTTGGTAATCATTGTTAAATATGATGTTTTGTTATTAGACATTTTATATGTCAGAGATTTACAATCATTTCATTTTTTAAATGAGTAAAAAAAAAATATTTTTTTTTCGATTTTTGTTAATCATTAACTGTTATTATTTCGGTTTCTTGCCTTGATTTTAATTAAGAGATGACATATAAGACAAATATATTAACATAAGTCAATATGTTCTTATATTTTAAGCACTAAAGATTACTTCTATAAGCAAAACAAATTGGGCGAATTTTAAAAGTGAAGACGGTAGGATGAAAATTAAGTGGAAGGGAACTCCGAGAATAGATGTGACGAAATTAATTCATTTTAACATTTTCAATGGATTTTGATGTTTCGATATCTAATATAATTAATAGGTACCTACCGAAAACAAAAAAAAAAGAAATTCTATTTTTGTAAATGAATTTACATTGATTATTCATAGAATTCTGAAATACGATGACCCTAATGTATACAGATACAAATATCATAAAATCAATAATTCCCCTATTAACATATCCTTCCATAATGACTTATAACGTAATTGGATACGGTCAGCCAAGGACAATAATTATTTATTAATGAACGACTTACATGCATTAGATATTGAGTGTCTATCAAGTATATCAACCCTTACCACACAGGGACTAAATTCTGACGCCCTAAGTGTAATATCACGAGTTTATAATGGTATAAATGTCAAGAAAGCTTCAACTAAATCTTGAGAAAAGGTCAGAATTATCCAACTTTGTATTAATAAAATAGAAACAATTTTATAGCACTTTAGAAAGTTGCAAGTTCGAGTAAATGACATTTTATTTGTAACGGAAATGAGATTTCCGGACGTCTTTTTATAGATAGTGGTGTATCGGAGATGGAACTATTCGGAAACCGTTTCCGTAATTTTTAGCAGGAACGCGTACCGGATTTTTTCCTGCAAAACACTTCACGACAAATCATGGTTCAATTCTTGCTATTGACAACTTATCAGTTACAAGTTATAAGACATTATTTTGAAAGCATTCCAAAATGAGAACCACATACTTTGAACATATTTAAAATAAAATTCTAAAAAATATGAAAAATCGTGTGTTATTCTCCCTTGTATCAATATTTCTATTTTTATCTAGTTAGAAAGATTATTTTTTAGTTTAATCATCTAGTTAAGTTATAGCTCCGTAGAATTAAATTTCGCAATTCTAACCAGTGAAGAAAATTTCAATTTGTTTTCATTTCGTTCATTTATTTGTCAACCCTACGAGTTTCCAAAATCAGAATTACATACGGAGAATGTTATTTCTAGTAACATGTTCTTCTCAGTCTGTGGTTATTTATCTTGAAGCTCGTCAGACTGACGACCTTTGACCTATTCCATTTGCAGAAATAGAAAAATATCGCAGACAATAAAGTCAGTTGAATTAAAGTTAGAGAGACGAGGGCGTACTTACGGCAAATGAGTTTTGTCATGATGTAGCTTTAGGAATTTTCGCATTACTTCTCTTATGTTTTACTGGCATGTTTCCTCGGAGTTAATTTAATATCGGCGTACCATTTAAAATTAAAATATAACAAAAATATTTCAGCTGTTGCGCAAATTTCAGTTGTGACGACAAATGTTTACAGCCTTATTTTTTTAATAAAAATACAAGTTTTGCATGTAATCAATTCCAGGCTTTCACAAACCAAACTTAAGTGATATAATTTAGATTCTCTCAGGAACGAAACTCCAAGCTCGAGAGCAGTATTTCAACCGCTGGTCTACGGTTATCGGTAGTGTTCCTGCTTCTATCGCTCCCCCGTCGTCCCTTTGCTCTTTGGCGCAACCCTTGAAGCTTCGAGCGCCCACTTCGGGGTCGTTGATCTAGATCTAGAATACGGATAGACATGGCTGATGACTCGGTTAGTGAGTGAGTTATTGTAGGTTACGTTTGGGGTTACTACCTTCCTATATTATCGTTACTACGTTACTGGATATGCCATTAAGATGTTATAAATAAATAAGTGAATACACTCAATTTTTATATTCAAAGTGTTTTATAGTTGTTATGAACGTGCCAAAGGGATCATTTTTTGAGACAAATAAACACAACATTTGCCGAGGGCACTCATTGTTGGCATCAAGATAAAACGATATTTTTTTACATCTCGATCCTGATTTTAGTGATAGAATTTTTTGATAATAATTTTCTTTTAAGACTTTAAATTCTAAAAATTGTTGTTCAAATACTCTAAATATGCGGGCACTTACGTAACATTGTCTTTACAATCAAATAATATTACTAGCAAGTTTATATCTCTATCCATTTTTGAATTAATGTCCCAAAAGTCAATATACCCCATATTCAGATAAAAACTTCAAAATTTTCAAAAATCTAATTTTCATGTATCTAGATACTTCTCAATGCGCTGATTCCAAATTTTGAAACCGCAGGTCGATATCTCTTTTCGTTCTCGAGATATTTAGATTCAAAGTTTTGCTCAAAACTGCCCATTTTTGGGTAATAACCCAAAAATGGGTCGAGATATGAATTTGGAGATATCATCATTCGATTCTACGGGCAAAATTACATAAGTATACCAATTTTCATAATTTTTGAACACCGCATACAGTCTCTAAAACAAAATAACTGAAAATGGCCAAAAATTGAAAAAATCGCAAGGGGTACCCCTTAGGATTTTTTCAGATTTTGGCCGTTTTCGGGGGTTTTCAAACTTTTATTCATAAAAAATGAACCGGTCAGTCAAAAATTATGAAAATTGGTATACTTATATATTTTTATCCGTAGAATCGAATGGTGTTGTCGCCAAATTCGTATCTCGGCCCATTTTTGGGTTATTACCCAAAAATGGGCAGTTTTATGCAAAACTTTGAATCTAAATATCTCGAGAACGGAAAGAGATATCGACCTGCGGTTTCAAAATTTGGAATCAGCGCATTAAGAAGTATCTAGATACATACAAATTGGATTTTTGAAAATTTTGAAGTTTTTATCTGAATATGGGGTATATTGACTTTTGGGGCAATAATTCAAAATCTAGCCCAGCAATGGGTAATTTTGAGAAAATATTTGAGTTTGTATATCTCAAATCTAAAAGAGATATCGACCTGCATTTTCATGATTTGGAATTAGTGCTTGGGATGTACGAGATACATGAAAATTGGATTTTTGAATATTTTCAACTTTTTAACCAAATGCAGGTATTTATGACTTTTTAGGGTAAAAACTTAAAAATGAGAAGAGTTATGAACTTTGTGGTAATATTAGGCTATTTTACACACAATATTAGATATGTAACTATACCAATTTTTATGAGTATGAAACAAAAAGTTTAACAACGCTTTAGTTTTCACATAATCTACAATTTTGCACAAATACCAAAGTTTTCTAGTATTACACTGCGCCTCATGCCTCATCGGGATTTTAATTTAACAAAACAATCTTGAATTCGGGACTGTCCATTTTTAATTCTGGTGATCTAGTGTATGCCTCAACAGAAAGAGTCATACAGAATATTTCAGAATGAAAAACCATGTTTTCGATCGAGTGCATCCTTAACTACATTGATATATTTGATTAATAGCCTTTATGTTTGAGACGCCTACGCTGGTATTTATTTTTTAAACACTTGCTCTAGTTTCTTTGAAGTTATTGACCAACGTATGCAAATATGAAAACATATTTTGAAGAAATTATATGGTTGATGCCATCAATTACTACATACATACATATTTAAGAGCTTTTAAAACGAGTAAATGACCCATTCAAACGATGCGTGAAATCATAAATTTTACATGTAACAAGATATTAGGGATATTGATATCTCGTTTGCCTGTATAAATTTTGCTTTTTACATCATTTCGCTTTTTATTCCACTGCCCAGATAAAATAAATTGCTTGCTGATATCAGTTCTCCGGAAAAACAGCACTATTATACAAGGGAAATGACACTCGATAAAAGAAATAAACAAATTGACAAAGTTTTAATTGCTTTTTTTAGTATGACAGTTGTGCAACAAATAATAATATATTAAGAGCAAAATCTGATAACGTTTAAAACTTTGAACGGGTGATATGATATTTCCATTGAATACAAACTTTATATTGCAATACTTGGAAGGATTGCAGCGCGAAAGTTTTACTAAACTGAAACTTATATCGGTATTCAAGCTTTTTAATATTCATTTTATATTATAAAGCTTCAAGCACATTATTCACAAATCTTAAAAAGTTTTGAGAATTTAAAAATGTTTAAGCGGCCCTAGACATTAAATAATTTTTTGTGCCTCCGTCCATTATAAGTAGTATTACATATCTCCAAACCGTCCGTAAACACTTATTTACAGCGAGACAAATTCCAAAATAATTCTTTCGCAGAATATTGAAGAATGTTCTAGATTCTAGATCTACCCTGTTTCAAGTATATATGTAAGGAGAGACGGTTTAGTATTTTGTTTCAGCCGTGATGTTACAATAAATAGATTTACTGAAATTTCTCAATATTTCACGCTATGTTATACACTAGGGGGTATTAGATTATAGAGTATATCATGGAAATATTGCTATTACTAGGGGAAAGTTGGTAATATGAAGAAAATATCATTTGAAAAAGTAGATATTCCATAGAATAATATGAAAATATACGATAAAACATGAGTGTGCAAAATTTTGGAGCACGAATAACTTCTTCATACATTAAATTCATGCTGGTAAGGTGTAGAATATTAATTTGAGTCCGGCGTATAAGTGGATGAAGGTTATATATAATGAGCAAAGTTTCCGGATGAGAAGAATAGGAGAGGTTGCATTATTGCAGTTATGAATGTAAACGAGGCGAAAGAAAATGAATTACGGTACTAAACCTACATTTTTGAAAAATAATTATGAATCCCTGAATTTGTATATTTCCTTCTAAATTTAAAATTTCCTTAACAGTTATCAATAAGAAGAGTTCACTCAAGTTCAGCAGACGTGTTACGTTGGAAATCAATGAAAAAAGAGAGGATTCAGTATATTTACGAAAGTTTACAGAAGTCGCTAAAAATGATGATATGCTTGGACACCACTTAATGTTTCAGGAAAATATTAAATTATTTTATTAATTGAAACAAAAAATTATAGATAAATGGATTTAGAAAAAATAATATTGATAACTATTGTGTGACAATTTTTCTTTCTGATGCTAATAATACTAATAATAATATAAGTAATATATATATACCGAGAGTTTTTTTTATCAGTAAACATGGGCGTATGTCATTACCATAGTTACATTTAAAATGATTGACAGCAATGTATTATCGCGTTTTTTTTAAAACTGGACATAGGACGTGACATTTAGTATATCTGTCAATGTCATCAAATTGTCATATTTCAAAATGTATACAGTTGAAGAAAAAGTTCAAATTGTATGGTATAATTCTATACTCTGACATAAGTCTAAGGCAAGAAATAATTAATATAAATTATATTTTATCCCTATTTTTTAATTGATCAATATTTATTTTGTCACCATTGTAAATACATTTTTTTTAAATGGCCCCAAAGAAAAAAAAATTGTTTGTGGCATTGCAGGCCACTCCACTTCTCCACCACGTCCTATCCAGCGTTGGGGGAATACCTGGTGCAGATATAAGTGAAAATTTTGACGACTCCAATACCTGCAATTTTGTGAATTTACTTCCCGATTAATATAAAATGTCGCTTCATCCGTAAATAAAATTCGATCCAGTAATATTTCCCCACTATTAATTTTGTTCATCATATCTTCGCAAAAGATATTTCTTCGTTCTATATCGTTGGGTAATAATTCTGATATTTAAAACTCTTAAAATGTTCTTGTCTTAAAACCTTGTATACTAGTATTCTTAATTTCAGAAAAAAAATTGTTGACAGGGTGTTGTCACTTTCAATTAATTGCATAATTTCTTGTTTCTTACTATTAACTACAGTACTTGGTCTGTTTTTGTTCTTGTGCTGTTTATTGACGTATCCTTTAGTTCTATAGTCATTGTAATTTTTTCTTATAGTTGTTGGACTGGGTCGCTTATTAAAAGTTAATGCACATAAGTCAGAAATTTGTTGTAGACTCGTTATAATTACTCCAATTTACAATTTGAACTTTTCTTTAACTATACATTTTGAAGTATGACAATTTGATGATATACTCAATGTCACGTCCTATGTCCAGTTTAAAAAAAAACGCGATAACCATTGCTGTCAATCATTTTAAATGTAACTATGGTAATGACATACGCCCATGTTCACTGATAAAATAAACTCTCGGTATATATATATATATACGTGTATTTGAAATTTTAAGGAAAAAAATTCTGAACGCGTTCTTGATTTGGAAATAGAACCGGAAAATATTCTCAGACAAAATTAAACTCATTAAACCTTGTATAATAACATTAAAAACTTATGCGAATTACACTTGTTATTTTCAAGATTAGGTAGAAAATCTCCCCTTTACATTAAAAGCGAAATATGATCTATAATCTGTCATTTTTCCAGAATGATAACCTGAAGTTTTGTTTTCAGCTTCATTCTGAGTACCGAAGCACGTACAAATGGCACGAATATACGGGAAACAGACAAGAGGTGGTTCGGCGACCCCCTCAAGCCAACACTGGCTCGACAGGTGAGGAATTACCATTTTTCTGTTATTTTCTCATTTTTCTCACACATGTACGAACACACGCATGCCGGCACATACAGAAACACGCATTGTAACTATATGTAGATTATGTAATATAAGAATTTTTTTGTAAGGGTTAAGATTTTAGGTTCTACTGATCTAAATTGAAAAATGCTGCGTTGGTGGTTTAATTACTCTTTCTCGATAATCGATTGCAGGATTTTCGGTATGTAGGACAGTATGAAAAATTTAACCTATGTTCGTAATAAATTTTATGATGAACACTTATTTTTATATGATATATTCGTTAAAATGTGTAGATAGTTTCTTTGCCAAATGTAGTATATATAATAGACGTTTTATAACTTCTTATATAGATTCATTTTTATACTTATTTCTATGCAGTTTATATATTTTAGTAGATAGCTTTAGAATATAATAGTTTGTAGATATTCACTCACATATAGTATCTATATTAGGTTTATTAAGTTACATACATGTATATGTACAATAAAAATATTATATTATACATCAAAATGACATAGAGGTTTCATAGAATTTTATTTATTTTTTGTATATTAAGCAACCACTTTTTAATAATAATAATAATATGAAGATTTTAAGTACTTTCCAAGCAGGATAATTCACAGCTAAGTTAAAAAACAACGTTTTTCTACGTCCTTTATAAAAAGCTCCTTTTATTTTATTCATTTTACTGCACAAAGTAATCGTTTTCATTACCGTGAAAAAAGTAAAAGAGAGTAAAAAAAGTTCCATTACGTGTCATTATTTCACTATTTTGCACTCGTAACCATAATTGAACCGTTTACAAGCCAAAGCGAGTAAATCTATGTCTTCAATTTTTATATTTAAAATAAATTTTCATTTATTAAAAGCTATGACTACAATAATACATTCTGCAATGTTTATTTGAATTTTAAAAAATAATTTACTTAGGTACCTATATTATATTATTTATTTTCTCTAGTTTTTGTTTTGCAGAGTTAATCGCTGTCAAACTTTACTTTGTGAAATAAAACAACCCACTCTTATTGAATAAGTAACAACTTTTCACTCCAAGTAGTAGGTAACTTTATTTTAAATTTGAAAATTGTGTTATTTGTAAAACTTTTATCTTTTCTATTTTCGTAGTTAAAAAGTATCGGAATAATGTTTTTTTTTTTAATTATTAGTTCAAAACGATATCTCCTGTTCAATGCTTTGTATTATTTTTTACACTAACTATGATTCCTGTATATTTAAATTATATTTTTTATGTGTAAGTCGATATAAGAAAAATGAAATTGGCATTATTTATGAATATGTTCCGTTTTCGTATAATTGTTTGTCAATTTTTGGAACCATTTTAAAAATCTTTACAATACGTATCTTTTCTAAAATTGTTTAATTTCTTGAAATACATATATCAAAGAGTTCAATGTTTTTAAATTGTTTAAAATTTTCTTTTGTAATACCTATGCATAATTCATTTTCATGATACTGATATGTACTAATTGTATTCTGTAGCTTAATGCAAGAATAACCAAAGTCAATTTTTGATTAAAATGAGATTGTGTTATCGGAAAAACAAAGTCTAATGAAAGTTTTGTTGATTTTAAATCATTTATACCCAAAATTACGATTACGAAATATTGAAACTAGTTGTTCTTGCATTAAGCCCGAGAACTATAGTTTGCTTTATCATTAAGCACAATTTCATTTCGATAATAGTCTAATTTTCGTAATTAATTGATATGATTCTCGAGGCATTCCGAAAGCACAAAGTAATTATAACTATTATCACCAATTTCGCCATTTCGGAGATAGCACCATTGTCAAATGCTAAGCTCATTTATTCTTCAGTAATTTGTCAACGGGAACTGGAATTGCAAATGTATGAAGCTTACGAGGGTATCTCGATTATAAACTATACTGAAATTTGCTAAATGACATCAGTGGTATCAATGTTTCACTAGGGTTTACACTGTCATTTGTGACGTGACAGTAATTCTGATAAACTTAGAAAGACTTACCAATGTTAAATGGCTTAAAACTTGAGCACTTCAGATCATTAATTATTAAAATTTTGTTTCAAGGTAGTTACTTATAGTGCCGTGAAAGTTCAAAACTCAAATTTGCTTATAGTTCACTAAATTTAAATTAATTTTAAATTAATATTTTAATTATTTATAAATTATAACAATTTATTTATTTATTTATTTATTTAGAGAGAAAAGATCAACAGGCCAAGGCCCAATTACAGATCAAATACAAATAATTACAAAGTTTCACTTTTCAAAAACATATTAAAGCATAAATAATAATAATAATAGAACAGTATAATGCCAAAACAGTTTAAGCCAGAAGCTATAACGAGGAGAAAAAAAATCAAGAAGGTAAAAATAAGAAATAATTAACAGCAATAATTGAAACAGTCTCTTTTAAATTTAATAAAAGAGCAACCAAAAATATCTAGTTCATTGTTGTTTATCGAATTGTATAGGGAACACATAGTATATAAAGGAGATTTTAGGAGTAGGTTAGAAGACGCAATTGGCAGATGGAAACAATTAGTATGTCTTGTGGATATTAGAGGAATATGGAAGCGTATCATGGATAGAGTATAGGAGTCATCAACTAAGTTATAAATGATTTTATACAGAAAAATTAATGAATGAGCACGACGTCGATATGAAAGCTTAGAAAATTGGAACAAGCGCAACAATTCATCATACGAGATATTAATAGTAGGATAAATGTTATTCTTTTTATAATATAAATATCTAAGAAATTTACGTTGTACCGATTCAATTAAATTTTCATATTTATAGTAGAAAGGATTCCAAATTATGCTGCAGTATTCAAGTTTTGATCTAACGAAACTATAATAAAGAGCTTTAATTGCATGAATTGCAATTGAAGAGCTTTTGGCAAAAACAACCATAGTCTAAATATATTTATATGAATCTTAATATGGCTAAATAGTAATACAAGATGGCAGCAAAATACATAACGCATATACGATGTGCTACGTAAATGCTCATAAGGTTACCAATTTCTAAGTACATACGAGTATTATTAAAACAATGCAATATCTTTTGTCATGAAGTACCTAGTAGATGTTATTATAAATAAAATTATGCATTTTGTTTCATTGTCACAACCACTGTTTTACCCTATAAATTTATTAAATGTTGCATTTTTGCTGTTTGAGAAAATAGAGATAAATAAGTTAAACATCGTTGGGAAACTATAAAGCTTCTTTTCATTAGTGCAGTGTAAGTTTCCATTATAGCATTAATATAAAAATCGTAACTGGTATATTTCGTGTTAAATTCAAGGTTCTTGGGATCAATTCTTTTTATGGTTAATGCGTTTATCGTAAAAATGTTACATCAGGCATTAAATCACTATGACGAATCGATTCGTGAACGAATGCTTTGGTACAGTAAAAAATGCCATAACAATACACCTAGTTTAAATTTTACGTCGCAGTTGTGTGCATTATATAACAATACTAAAATAAATTATAAACTTCAAAAAAAAAAAAAAACAAATTTTATTTTACAAAGCTTTTGTGAGATGAACTTATTGCATCCGTATAGTTGTTATTATGTTATTATGGTGTGTATATATATGGCTTAGGAAATGTAGATGAACTATATTTACTTGAAAATTAAGTACTGAAATATTTTCCTTTTTTTTAAAGCCGAAAGAGGAATGAATGACTGCTGTCTAGACTACTATTTATCTGCAAAAGTCGGAATACAAGTAGAGTCTTAACCAGAACATTTGTTGAGCTTACAAAACAGTTTGTAGATATATTTTACAACTAAACTTTTTTTTTACTTGCGTTTAAATTACTTAACACTCATCTCATGTAATTGCAAAAAAGTTCATCTAATTAAAAATGATGATTTAGTTAATCTTTTTTTCTAAATTGCATTCAATTATGTATAATTTTTTAATTTTTTTGGAATATGAAATTTAAATAATGTTTTCTATTTATATTGTTATCAGTGACTTTGACATGTTAGTTGATGACTATTTTCCTGACTGTAAAATAAATTATAATGAGTATTAATAATTATAATTAAATTTAGTATAATGCATGATGATACATATATTACTTTTATAAATGTATTGTTTTATGCATTATATACTGTAGGTATAGATATTTATCAAATAATTTAATATGAAAACAGATTTCAATCTGGTGTCGCTTATTTAGTAAATTATAACATATATGATGAAATTTTGTAATTATAATATATTTTTTACCAATTTTGTAAATTTACAAAGTTAATAATTTCATGTTTTACATTTATAAAGTTACTTTATTTACGTATATAAAAAACATTGTTATATTCAGCTTCCTTTAAATAATAATAAAAAAATATTGGCCTTCGGTTTCTTAGAAGAAGAAATTTTGTTTGTTAAGACTCAATCTTATATTCTTATCTAAAATTTTAGCTTCCAGATAAATAAACAATATTAAATCCGATTATTGATAGCAATGATAAATTTGTCATTTGATATTTCATTTCGTTTGTTTCAATGTTTTTAATTTTCTGTTAAATTTTTAACCAGAGATTTGTAATAGGCACTATATTTCTAGCATTTTTTGTAGAAACGCTTGATTAAGATGTAAATTATAATAATATTCTGGCTAGTACATACAGTTGGCCCATTGAGATCTTGACGATTTTATTTATTATTTTAATTAAAAAAAAGATAGAAAATATTGGATTAATATTTTTATTTTTCATGTAATTGGATTTTTATTAAAGAAAATTTATGAACATCATTCAAATCAGAAGAAGCTGATTAACTGTGTTAAATATATTAAACTATTAAAATGTTCTATTCACAATATATAAATAAAAATATAAAGTTGAATCATATCTAACGATAGTTTAAAACTTGATTATTGAAATAGAAAGACATACGGATTTTTTGCAAGAAATCATTGGAAAGATTACCTGTGTTAATGCGGCTGAAAATGGCGCCTAGCGTGTTCAGTTTTCCATTAAACGTGTATAGAGTTCATCACACTTTCATTTCATATTCAGTAAAAACTTCAAGTTTTCATGAAAGTTTTGTAAATATATAAAACGGAACTATAATAGTAGGGTTCTACGTTATTTATTCGACAATTATGGAAATCTTTATCTCATTTGCGAGCCAGATGTGGATTTGGAAAACAGAATTCTGCTTAGGATAATATGCAGATATTTAAACTTTTTTTCATAAAAATTTATGTTGCATTCAGGCTTGTAAGTTTTCATACATTCTGAGCAATTTATCATTTTTATGCTCTTTTCAGCCTCATATAAAATTTACTGTCACTTTACATTCATATTTTACTTTGTGGATTAAAAGTACATTGTAAGGAAATTGAATCAATAAAAGTTATTTAATAATTATTGTGAAATTTTTCAAAAATAATTTTTGAATATGAAGTTATACTTGATTTGTTGTATCCGAAATAAACAAACAATATTTAATAACAGATGTTATTAAATTTTCCATAATATGATTTCATTTCGTTGTTATTGTGATTGAAGATATGATAGTATCGACCAATCGATAGAAATGTTTTTCTATTGAATTGCAGACATCAAAGTAAAATACTTTTGTGAAATGAAATTAAATTGTTTAAAAACAAATGAAATTTATGTTATATTAAATGTTTCATTTATTCATATTAATATAAAGGAATATTCACTAAATTTGCAATTTGCAATAAAGTTTCATTATTTCCAACTTTTGTATGTATTAGGAGTATGTACAAAGTTCTAGCAATCCAATTACATTTTACACATGAAAATTAATTACTTTTGCACGATCAACAACATAAAGAAATATAGATGTAGGTACTATAACAAAAAAATCAAATACATATAAAATAATATTTTTAAGAATTAAAAAATATAAAAATATATTCTTTTATAAAGAATATATAAATAGTGCATTTACATATGTCTTCATCATTATGAAGCGCTTCTTCATGGGTCATTATTTAATAATAAAGAATAACATTAAAAAAACAAAAATTAGTGAAATAATATATAATAAAATATTCTAATATTTTTGCATATTTTAAAATAGTTTGTATGCAATAAAAGTAAAAATTATAGCTTTATTTGATAAATCCTATGAGTTGTATACAAAGTTTTTTACGTCTGCTAAAAGTGTAAAAAAAGTGCTATAATATTTTATTATTTCACCCATTTACTTTAAAAAAGTGCACTATTTTCACGCTTACTTTGTGTTAAAAAAGACATGCTTTACAAACTCATTTTAATGAATAAAAGTATACTCTCTCTAACAGACGTAAAAAATATCTTTTAAGTCCGTGGTTTTCGTTTTTAAAACTTAATCGATGCCAAACAAAAAATATTTTTAAAAATCTTATGCAATATGGAGAATGGATAGTATTGTGTTAACAATATGAAATGTAATTTTTAAGAAAATGAATGAAATATATATATAGAAATTAAAACACAGTTTCTACAATTTTGTAAACAACTCCTGCACGAAAATTTTTCTAATTAAAATTAAAAGGATCAAGAGATAAAACGCAAACATTAAAACGAAAAGCTAACAAAGTATATACGGCAGTAATGTATTATGATTAAAAAACTCATTTATTCATACCTATACATAATTTTGGAAAATTAAAAATAGCACGTAATCATTCTGCCTCTTTTTGTTTATTTTACAGAATACAAATCACAATACAAAACACATTCATGCACATATATTTTTCTTTACACACAAAAATATCGCACGTAGTATATCTGTTTTGTTTACGTGTGTTTTCATACAATTTCCAGGAGAAAATGAAAAAGAAAAGTTGCAAAACATGCATCTGCGGGAAGAGGATGGCCCGAATACAGGTACTTTAGTGTTAGACCGAATAAAATTGTGTATATGAAAATAACGCTATGAATATATTTTCCGAATAAATTATTCAACACGTAAAATATTTCAAAGACGGATACAACGTGAGCAATGAATAAATTATATATTTCTACTACGTATGCTGCAAATTACATTAGACATTGGCTCAGAAAAAGTACAGCAGATCTGAACATATCTTTCTTTTATACAAAACAAGAAAAAAAAAAATTTTCATTTTTATTAACTACATTTTTATTTTTTATTTTCATTTATTTACATTTTTATTGAATGAATAATTTACTACATGGATGGCAACATCAATATTGATGGTTATTAGAACCGATACAATAAAGTACAATAAAAATGTAATAGTGTTTATACTAAGCTAATGAGTTTTATATCTGTAAGGTAAAATAATTTTGTATGTTGTTTCGGTTGTATTTGCTAGATCTTCTTTAATAGAGTTGAACTGTCAGGTTAGATTAAATGTAATTTTACTGTTTATTTAACGTTGCTTGGTTCGCAGGTAGTAATTCTCAAATTAACAGAAAGAGGTATTATAAGATTATTATTTGTATAATTTACAACCCCTAATAAATAGACCCTCGGCCGGCAGACAGTGGTTTCAAGAACAGCAACACAGCAAGCTCCTTTGTTTAATGGTTGCATAAGATTTTGGAGCAAAGACGAAATTTGTATTCACTCCGGAACGCCCTTAAAATGTTCTAAAAATGATTGAGCTATCTATCTTTCGATACATTTACTATTTTTCTTATGCAACGTTATGCACACAATATGAATTATATATTAGTTATTTTTATATTAAATGATAAATAAATAAAATTCAAAATATTCATGTAAGTATTGAAAACAAATAAAAATTTAGAATGGACAAAGATAAAAATAATATCTTCTCTTTATTTAACATTATATTATATATTCTTTCTATGTCATCCATGATAAAGTTCTGCATTATAGTGTCGAGATACAATCTAATGTACGTCATAGATGACAACATGAAATCAAAACAATTAACCTATATATTTTTATAAATAATCTGGAAATTCGGCTTCATTTAAAAAAAAAATTATGTTAAAATAATGTTGCTGCTCCTCTCTATCATGGTATGAGTGCTTTAAAAAGGATCTGTGTAACCGTAACTCTGTAAATTATAGAAAACAGGTGTCTATTGAAAAGAAAAGTATTTTTTTAAATTTTAACTGATTTTAGAAAATATATAAAAAAATACAAAAAAGAAAATATCTAAACCTTAGCATTGAGGACATTTTTCGACAAAAATTGATGGATACTATGTAGGTGCTATAAAAATCAAGAATTTAATTAAAGATAAATGTTTATTTTTATAAATTGTTTAAGAGTATGAAATGTTAATTTCTTTAAAAGGCAAGAGATAGTAGAGTAAAAAGTTTAGTAAAAACGGCTCAAGTAAAAAAAAATATAACACACATTTCTTTTAAACTTCTCTTTTCAATAGGCGCCACTTCATTTTAATTTACAGCGTCGGGGTTGCTCATATTTTTTTTAATACTTACTACCGCGAAAATTGTTTATTGATCGACCACCCTAATGTTGAAATTTAATGTGTTTTTTTATGCGTATACTACAAAAAAGGAAAAAAATGTTAAATGACGTGCAATGGTTGATATCTTAACATTATAAATTTGCGCGACTTACATTGCCGTTCTTACAGTAAATTATTTATTCAACATCATACACAATGAAAATTAATATTATTTTTATTTATTTGATTTAATTCTATTAATACATATTTCGACACTGTTTATATTTTATTTTGTAGAAACATATTGAAATCACTTCTATGAAACTAAAGTTTATATCTGATATGTAAAAGCGTTTATTTATACCTGCTTTTCATATATCCATTTATAGAACTTTTGATGAAGCACAATATTCTATTTTGAAAACAAAAGATCGGTAATAACAAACAAATGCTTTTGTTGAAATTATTTTATGTGATTGTTTTTCTTAGAAAATAAAATTTCACTAGTTCTGTTTACCTTCGATAATGAAACGAATGGTTTCTACTATTACTTATTGATTTTTTCGATTACACATTGCGGAGTAATGGTTATATGTCAGATCAATGATGTGGAAATATTATTTGAAGATAAGAAAATGATAGACGGGCAACATTAAATGTTATAGATGATTTGACATTGACTCTAAGTGCAATATCCTTTCCACTTTGTTTCGCTTTTCTAAAAGAAATCTCCAAGAAATTATTATAAATAGGGCCCGGTACTCATTTTTCGATTATGTTTTTTCTGAAAGATTGAATAAAATGATACATTTTAGCATTTGTTACATTTTTCAAATGTGTAATGTTACTGAAATTAATTTTTTGTAAACATTTCACTGAATTTCAAATTACACCGGGTAGTGGCGGTTAGAGGTGAACATAAAGATTTAATATGAGATTTCAGTTTTATGCAATTTCCTGATTTTATTTTACGGTAAAAATTATACAGTGCAAAGATATCCAGAATTAAAAGTTGCATACAAAACTGATTCTACATTTTTATATTACGTATTTGGTTTCTTTAGAATATCATAAAGAAAATTTACAAGTTCCTTAATTAGTAACATTAGCCGTGATTAAGGACATTATAGAAGACAATATTATTGTATTCATATTCTATATTTTTTTTTGTAAAAGGTAGATTAAATAAAGAGTGTTTATTTTTATTCGAATGAGAAACGTGTCTTTATTATTAAGAACATGAAATTTATTTTCCTTAAGTTAGATTGACGGTAGTTTTCCTCTATACGGTTTAATTAATTTTCTATATCCAATCGTTCACATTTCTCACAAACCGATCTTGCTTTCAGTTACTGAAATTTTAATGAATTCACGGAAACATGAAGTATCTTCTTCTGGATTCTCGTTTCCCTTAATGCAGTAGCTAATGCAATTACAGAAAGGTTTTGCAGTTGCTCCAACAAAATAAAATCAGACATTTAATTTAATAAGACGTAGCTGATTAGCAAAGCTCGCTTTTAGAAGTTACCAAACAAACCTTGGTACCTCTTTTAATCACATACGCCCATACGACACACATTTTTGTTTTTTAATTATACGAGTTACCATTAACTTCTGAAATTAGTTTATAGTAGAATTTATTACTTTCAATAAAAAATTCCGAATGGATTTAAATAAAACTTACTTTAACGTAATATTGTTATGAGATAGCTATACGAACTAAATATTTTTGGTGGTTTAAGGCAAATTGCTAAGAAAACTTGTTTTATATACGAAAAATTATACAAAATTAAAAAGTGGAGTTATTCGTTTTTGGGCAGGTTGCGTGGGCAGGTTAATTGTTTGGATGACTAATCATTGTCCACCTAAATCCGAAGTCTTTAGGTAATGTTTGGGTGAGCATTTTTTAAAAAGTTGCATGCCCAGATTTTTGCGTGGGCACTTTGGGTGGGTATGTTACGTGGGCAGTTTGGGTGGGCAGGTTGCGTGGACAGATTGTTGGGAAGGTTGCGATGGAAATTTGGGTTGGTTGATCACTGTCTACCTATTTCTCTGTCTACCTACCTCGCTGTTTACCTATTTCTCTGTCAATCTAAAACCACTTTCTACCAAGTTGTCTGTCTACCTAAAATCATTGTCTGCCTATCCCACTTACTACCTTTCTACAAGCGTCTCACCATTGGGATCTCTATTATCTTAAAAGACTTTCTTATGAAGATATATGAAGTCGGTTAAATTAATGGAAACTTGCCCCATTAGTACAAAAAAAAAAAACATTCGACATAAAATAAAGAAATGCAAACAAAAATATATATAGTAAAGCTCCGCTAATCCGAATCAGTTGAAACTGGCTCAATCCGGATTACTAGAGTAATATTAAACTAATTAAGCAAAGGCGTAATAAATGCTAAAACATTTAAATTTTATGTAAGTCTCTAGATCAGTGCGTATTTGCATTTTTAATTAAATGAAAAAGGATATTCATTGAAGCGCACTGTGTTTAAAAAAATTATGTATTATTTATTTATCTTTGTGACAATCGATTTCACCTTATAGATGAGCATATCATCAGATCACAGAGACAAGTTAAGAGAATGGGTTTGTACTGAGAAGTAAAATATGGTGGAGGCGCCTATACAACGCATGACATGCTACGTATTCGTGGTCGGTCCGCATTACAAGGTATAAAATACAAAATCTACATTTTTTAATTTGGCCTGGATTACCAGGATATCTGGATTAGTGGAGGTTTGGACTAGCGGAGCTTCACTGTATTATTTTATACTTAAAATTTGATATTTTATATTTAATTAATGACCTACACATTTTTAGGGAAAAACAAATACATTCCTTTTTAAAATTGCCTGCTAATGGATCAACTTTGTTTAAATTTAACCGACTTCATATCTCTTTAAATAAATTAGATTCCGACGGTGAGTTAGAAAAATGGACACTCTGTATGCCCAAATTGGTTGAATAATATTCCATTTTGGTTATGGTGATTATCTAAATGTCGTATTCGAAATTATAAATTAATAAAGACCACTTGTAATTAGCGTTTAATAAAAAAAATTCTAACAAACCGCTACATATTAAAATGAAAATGCCGATAATCATGTAGGATTTTAATTGGGTAATCCAGCTTTATCCATTAATAATTATTTTCCAAACTGGTCGACATCCAATGTGGAATTGAATGTTGTTAAAATGTATTGTATAGTTTAGTAACTGTTTTTATTTTGTCACTCACCATATCTTTCTGCCAAAATTCGGTTTTACATACCTGTAACAAAAAACAAAATTAGTGATATATTAATTCCATTTCCATAAAATAAATATAAAAAATATATTATCACGGCTTATTATGAAATTCTGTTTCTATTCACAAATTTTGGTAATGACGATATATTTGTACCGTTGAAGGCATTTGCCAGATGTCACCTCACGGGCCTTCAAAGCTGTAACGGAGAAAGCAACGTAGGAGTCACTTTTGGGCTATTTGAAATTTTAAAATAATTTTTTAGTTTCAAGTTTGAAGTTGGTCCAACAATATACAAAGAGTGAGATCATCTGCATTTTGCCCGCTTTATCCGCAATATTATGGGTAAACCAAGGGCAAACCCTGAAGGTATTTTGTAAATAAAGCTTACGGAACTTAGTCCATTATATTCGCTTTTCATGGAAAATTTATCAATACGTTCCATCCCACTATGCGTGGTTACTGTGGCTAAGCTTGACAAACAATGACGGAGTTTTCTATTTAAAGCTGTTTGTCAATTCTAGCCACGAACAGTATCTACGTAATGGCAAATTTTCCTACATGTCCAATTTACAAAACGAATACGGTTTAAATCCCCAGGGTTTGAATCCTGACAGATGTACACAGAATGAAGCGAGCTTACTTACAAAACTTTCGGAGCATCGAACTTAACAAACAACGGGGTCGAGTACTTTGTTGTTAAATCACAAACTGGAACCGAGCTCAATATTAGATGAACTCTATTCGACACCAAAACTTAATTAAACAAATATATAAATTTTTAAAGGATCGCTCCTAAAACGGTAGTGATTAAAGAGAGACCTGAGGACTATACTTCGTTTTTTAGCCGAATGGTCCGTCAGACCGGTGCGTGCGCTTGTATCAAAATTTAGTGCGTGTTCTGGAGGGTTAAAATTGAAGAGTTATTAGTTTAATAGTCTGGTCAATATCAACTCAAAATAATTATAATACATTTGTATTCATAGATTATTCTTTTTTTGAATAGGCACCATTTTCCTGTAATTTACAGAATCGGGGTTGCGCAGATTTTTTTAAAAATAATTTATTACCGTTTTAGGGGGCGTCAGCTAAATCTAGACCGCCATTCTTATTGTTATAATTTTTTTTTATGTTATGTATAAAAAAAATACAACAGTTGTGTAACTCCTTTCATCGCGATCAGTCGCATTTTCATATATTCTTTCATGTAAACTATTTTGTAACCATAACTAGAGGTAACGAGTTGGTTGCCTTATAATAAACTTCGTAAGCCCCACTATTTGTTTATTCAATGTAATTAAATCTATATTTTTACAAGACGTGGTAGCAGAGAGGTCTGCCGTCATTTTATATTTTATATACTGCCATTAGCAAAATCGTTTAATAAAAGCAAACTGGCCATTTCTATGCATTTTTGATTTGTTGAGCTAATTTCATCTAGCAAATTCTATTTCTGATTCTGACTGAATTTAGTAATTTAATTGTTTGTGTCTACTCTAAGTCCCAAAATAAATAATTTCGACTAATTTCAAATCGTTGTATTCAGTAATTCAATTTTGTTAAAGTTAATTCTAGTTTAAATCTAATTACTTAAAGCCAGTTTTATCAAGTTCAAACAAGTTTCAACATATCTATGCACTTATTTTGTGTATTAAATTCTCTTTAAATAATTTTGGATTTTAATGGTAACAAATACACAATATACACATCAAATAGTTACAATTTTTAATTTTGTTAATAATTTAATTTTTTTTATAACAGTGAGTATTTTTTTCATTTACTTCATACGAATGTGACGCCTAAATTAAAATTAAAACAATGTATTAAATTAATAATAAATAAAGTTCATATTTTAGAAATAACGCATGTGCGTAGTTTATAATAAAAATGTAGTAAATTTTGTACAAATATTTATGAAACATGAAAATTTATTCTGCGTTAGTTTAGTTTAAGAAAATTAGGTTATATATCGTGTAAATATAAATTAATTTCGTTGCGCTGTATAGTAGCAAATTGATAAAAATATAGCTCGCTTCGTAGAAATATTAAGAAATGAGGTAGAGTAGAACCAATTTGACTCAGCTAGCTTTTAGTGGTAAACACACGAGTACTTCTTTAGTTCTTTGTAGTGAATCGATATTTTGGTCGTTGTTTAGGTTGCAAAATGGAGCCAGCGATGCCTCGTCGCAAGAAACACCCCGAGCTGGCATACCGGACGCACGAATTCCTAGCGTACGATGAGGACGGCTCCAACGATTCCGTGGATGTCTCCATTCGCCCGGACCGGGCCAGGGTAGATATAACCTCTCTTTTTCATTGTAGACTCGCAGTTTAAATCTTTCCACAGACTACACTACAACGAATGCGAATACGGTTTGCTATTCGCTAAACTGTATGTGTATATACATACATGGTTATATTACATAAAGTCTCACTTTTAGTTACAGTCCTGTAAAGTTTCAATGTCTTTTTTTCGTTCATTTAGAAGCAGGCACATGTATTTTGTTTTATTGATCTGATTTTTTCGCTAGATTCATCGTATTGTTGGGTGTATATATCATAAATTTATTATCAATGGTCTATAACAGAGCAACTTAAATTTATTATTTATTACGGTACGGTCAGTTTTACTGCTTGGCATACAAACTAAAATTCATATTTAATAACTTCTGCACTATAGTTCGTAAGGATAGTATCATTAATATTGAAATTGTATTTTTATTACTGCGGAAACATTTCGACAGTTATATATTTTAGTGCACAAAGATAATAAATTTTTATACGAGTCACGAAGGTATTGTGGATTTGTGCCAGTGTCGATTAATACAACTGATATCCATTAAAGTTAATTATTTATGATATCTCGTGAGAAACATCGGAAAATGGTGCTGCTTTGTGCATTAACAGATTTTCAAACATCTCTTTTCAATAGGCATGAGTTCCCTTTAGTTAGCCGGGTTGCACACATACTTTTTTTAATCATTAGCGTTGTAGGGAGCGACAGCGAACATGTTTTTTAAAGACCATTCTATTTATAAGAAATATATTGCAGAGAATTTTTTTTTATAAAAAAAATACAGATGCCATATCGTAAATTGAACTCAATATCCACTCAATCAACGTCCTTATGTAGATAAAATCAAAACTTTTAAGTACCCGGTTATACTTACGGTATTTGCAACGTGACTATTTATCATATATTTGGCGTTTTATAGTAATATTTTATACCACCCTTATAAAAGTTTTTCTGGCTGAGCTTGAGCTTAAGATAAAATGGATGAAAAGGTAATTCACTTGCACTTAATTTGAAAAGCACTGACCTGTAAAAAGCAGTACTCTACAAATAATCAATATTTACGCCATTCTATATTATGTTGATTTTATTTTTATTCACTATATATATATTCAATAAATATTAAATAAGAAATGTAAAGTTTCTTTTAAATTTGTTCCGTAGAATTGTATAGACCATGATAACGTCAAAGTTGAAAGAAAAATAAAACAATTTATGATTTACGCTCAACAAAATCGCAACTCGTCATGCAGATAGTAACATTTCATCCGACTTTGAAATTTTACATTAATATTGAAGACTTATATGTAATATTTTAAATTATTAACAAATGGTCGTTTTTTTTTTTTTAAATCAGATACATGCATGCAACATTTACAAATAGTGATGCATTGTTATATTAAAATTACATACCTACATGTGTTAGTTAGTACTTGTGTTAATAATTTGCTCGACAACACGATTACATTAAATTGGAAAAAATAGTAATTTGTTTTGAATGCTATAGAAATAGACGTGATAAAAGAAATGATACGACGATTAATTAATAGGGTGTTCAGTTAGATTTATGTTTAGTAATGGTATATTCATTAGAGTTGAGGTAGAAGTCCCTTGATATACAATAATAATGATAAAAAATATTCAGAATCAAAAAAATTATAAATTATTTGAATATCGCGGTGTATTGATATCGCATCAATAAGGGATCGTATTTTGACAAGTAATAAATAAGCCACATAAACCAAGCTATAAATCATGGTTGCAAAAATGGGGACAGCAGGATTTCACAAAACCTATAAATTTTCTCGAATTTACCCAAAAAAGGTTATATTTTAGTCAAATAAGATTTACGGGAAAATAATGACTTCCTTTACGGTTTTTTATGTTGTATATCAATATTTGGGCAATGAGGGTATTACAGTACAGTATGTATGTGTATTTATAAATAATTGGTTATTTGCACATACCATAACCTAAGAAAAGGATTTTTGAAGCAATTAATAACATTTTGTTTTATAAAAACTACAGTTTTTTCTCAAAAACCTAACATAACCTAAATGAACTTAACTTAATATTTACCATTTTTAAATAATTATTTTTAAATAATCTAATTATTTGATAATTGACAATATTTCTTGATAATATTACATTCATTTTTAAGGAATCGTTTTGGTATTGATTGGTGACTTCATTTTGGTATAAACCATATTAATTACGAAATTCAATTTAATTGGTGATAGCTAAAATGAAACCCTTTTTTATTATTTTAAAGTTCATTTAATTTTGAAGCAATTCGTTGTATTAAAAAGTCTTAATTGTTTTTGGTTTACCTGTATTCATTTTCAACGACACCTTTTGATATATTTCTCTCATACCAGACTATAGTAAGCTTCGAGAGAAATATAGCAATTGTGTGACATCACAGTGACACTAGCAACAAATTGAAATACATATTTCGCAAAGTAGTTATTGAAAAAAAAGTTTTTTTCATCTTAATCATTATTTATTGAGTAATACTGGAGTCCTCTACCTCAACAAAAAATAATGAAATGTACACTTTATACTTAAAGTATTACTCAATAAATAATGATTAAGATGAAAAAAACTATACCTAGGTACAAGGTAATACCAAAAAAAAAATCATTATTTGAAAATTTGCCTGGAAATATATTTTTTTTTCATCAAAATTGAATTTAAGAACCTAACATGGATAATGTATGTGAAAATAGCCATTTTCATATTTATATGCATGGGGGAAATTATTATTCGAAAATTTGCTTGGATATAAAAATATTCTTTATTTAAATAGAATGAGTACATGTATAGCTTGTTGGTAATAAGTATTCAATACACATGTGGGGAAAAATGATATTTTAAGTGTTATTGTTGAAGTTGTATATCGAGGGATACTGACTCACAAAATGTAGTAGAAATATAAGTTTCGTTGATAAATTTAGATATAAATCAAAGTTAATTTGACGGTTATACTAATTGCTACTTGGGGTAGAATTACGCAGTACTAAAATTGCTTCCACGAAAAATGCGGCAGGTAATTTTGCGCTGAAATCAATACTAGCGTGCAGAAGGCAATGACACCTTTAAACACTAATGTTCTTATTTCAACACGCGTTATTAAGCGATGATTCACTGATTTTATCTTTCACAGTTTGCTTGTTTTAAATCACTAAAGAATGCAAATAATATGCAGTACACTGTTTTAGTCAGGTCATCGTGAACCTAGAATACTATTGATCGAGCTTTTAACAAAAGCTCAGAAACTATCAATAGTCAAATTGATTCAACATGGCGGTAGATGTCTTCATAGAATGATTTTTTAAATTATATACTTATTTAGATTAAAAAAGTAATCAAAAACTATATATTTTTGCATGTAAGGGTAGAATAAATAAAATTGTAATTAAAAATCGACCATGTTTAATATTTTAAATAATATCGTTAAAAAGGCCACGAAAGTATTTTTAAAATTAAAGTTAGGTGGCAAAATAAATTTAGAGTAATTCGTAATAATGTATGTATATACAAGGTATTAAAAAGTTGAAAATCGCATGTTTTTAGCAAATTATTTATAGCTCTAGAATATAAGTTCTAATTTTCTAAATGGGGTGGTTTTCAATTGATATTAATATCCTGTGTATAAATTGTAGGTACCTATTTTCATTAATTGCCTGTAGTCTGAAGTTCATATATATTTACTTTATATATTTACACAAATACATAAATAAATATTATTTCTTTGTGTATATTACGTCGAAAATTTGTTACTGTTGTTTCACAATTTTAAATATGCAGAAAAAATTGACATTATAATCCTTCTTTGAAAATTTGATATGATTGCGTTTCATGTTTCGTTTGAAATTTAAATATATGCAAATACAAATACGCAGAAAGGCGTATAAATTTTTTTATATTCAAAGAAGTCGTTGTTTTTAGTTGAAAATATCATAAAAAAAATTGTGAAGCGACGAAAGTCAAATTTAATGAAAATATACATAAACATAATATAGGATTCAGGAAAATGAAACAAAAATAAAGCATAGGGTACATAAAAAATTAAGGGTTAAACTTGGTTTATAATACCACTTGATTTGTTATTTTCCGCCACGTATTATAAACCATGCAATGCACGCGCGCGCGTTCGCTCGCTCAGCACAACGAAAAGCAGACTTATTTATTAACCACAATATTATCTACTAGTCACCAAAGCTTATGTACGTGCTTTTAAACATTAGGCATGCTATTTAAAAGCTTCTCACGCATAGGTGCCGAAAAATATTCAACTATATTACGTATACACCAGTACAAAGGATTTTGCTTGCAATTTACGCTATACTGTGGGATTTTGACAACAATAGATGTAGATTTAGAGGTACTAAATTTTAAGTTGGAGAATTTGAAGAAATGAGTATTTGAGGCTTTTCTATATGTTTGGCGTATCCAGTTTGGCTGTTTTCTAATGTTGTAATGGTTGAAAATGCGTAAATTATTACAATTACATTATTTTGATCATTTGTAATGTCACGAATTGTTCAGCCGGTATCACTATTGATATTTTTTCCATTTAAAAGTTGCTATAGTGAATGGGGTTGTTTACCAATTAAAAATTTTCACTGAATAAGTAACATAAAATTACTAACAATTAAGTTAGTTTTTGAATTTAGCATTTTTCGAACGAATTTGCAACAGCAAAAGAGTGACAGATATTGTAACGTCAGACATTCATACCAATAAGCAAGAAATAAAATGAAATGACGAATTTAAGCGTATTTGTAAAAGAAAATAAATTAAATGCTATTAACAATACAATTAAAAAAAAAGATTTTATATGGTATTTATTAATTTCCTCTTAGCATTTTATTTGCATCCTTTTTAAAACATATTTTCATAACTGCTGAGCACTTTTAAATAGCAAAAATTATGTTTTCGTATACACCATAACTCCAATATTATAAAAAATAAATAATAAAACTGGTAAACGACCTCATTGCTTATCAAAATAGACACCAATGTAACAATTGGAATTGAAAGTTTCGTTTTCGAAAAACGGAGTATTGCAAGAAGACAGCCTTGGAAGCCAATGAATCGATGACATTTTTAATATTTTTGTGTTTTTAAACTCCAGGTAAATGATGGAGGCAAATTTTTACTTACATAGAATATCATCTGGGAAACATCAAGAAAGGTACTAGAGTTGACGAGAACCCTTGTAGGTTGTTTTAGATCACTCGGAGTTTATGTATTGTTGAAATACTTCGTCACACAGACTAACGTAGGAAGCATGTTTTGCTATAGTTTTGGGAGTTAAAACTGTAGGTTTTCTTGTAAAATACGTCTTTTAATGTGTCATCACTTTTCAAGGTTAAACAGGTAGCGTCTTCGATAGTAATGTGCTTTCTTTTGGGCATGGTTGATCATTGAAATAATTAGGTACTTGTAATAAATGATGTACAGATTTCAGATCATCAATTTTTCATCCATTGTAATATAATCATTTTTCATTAGTATCACCGTCTTTTGTGAAATATTTCTGGTGTATATTTTCTTCTTTAGAGAGCTAAGTAATTGTAAAGTGTGAAGTATTTAAAGATGTACAGGGTGTGTCAGGAGGAAAGTGCCAAATTTCGGGAGTGTGTACTACACATAAATATGACTAAAAACTCAAAACTAACAGCACGTGTTTCTCTTTTCGAGTTCACCTTAACGTTCCTTTATGTAATGCTGTAACATTTAAAATAAAATGAATTTGTACATCTCGATTATTCAATTCTGTTTTATGCACCTCACTTTTCAACCAACCCTACAAACAAAAGTCAAATAGAGAGAGTTCATATATGTGGCATTGTTTGCCACTTTTAAACAATTAATACTGAGTGACAGGTTATTGTTTGACAATTAAAATGTAATGGCCTACTTCATTGAATTTAAACTATTATTTCAAAATTAATAAAATTTGGATTACAATTTTTGGGTTTTTTTTTTTAGTTTCATGTGTAGTGATACACTTCCGAATTTTGGTATTTTCCTCATGATTCATCCTGTAGATTTTTATATCTTATTTTGAGGAAACCTGACTATATTCTGCAAGATTTTGAAGAATATTTTCAATTTTTATAATAAATTGTAAAAAATAGTAATTGAATCGTTCGTTACGAGATCGTGGTTTCGAGCTTTGAATAACATTTATAATGTTATAATGAATGTTGGTTTAAAAGTCTTCGTTCCGTTGAATATTCTGCCGCTCCGGCTGGTTTTTCGTTTGAAATGTCTGGATGAATGGTACTTGTGCTCGTAGAGAGTATAAGTATTCGTTGGTTGAAGTAGATGTTTGTCGGCACCTATGTCGTGCTCGTGCAACGACGCTTAAAGCGCTCGCGTTCAAGGTCAATACACAGAACAACCGTCAGCAGTAAGTTGAGTAGCTGCTTAGACTAAAGCCTAAGCTCTAAGCTGAATGTTGAAAGCGTATTGCATAAAGCGTACGTACTATGATATTAGTAAATATAGCATAGTATACTGGTAGGTTGGGCTTGGGCATTAGGCAGTGGATAAAGAAGCGAAGCGAAGCGAAGTGAAGCGTTAAAAGCGTTCGATGAACGAGGCTGGGATGGGGCGTTAGAGTTTGGCGTTTAGCGTTTGATGGGAGTGTTTGAAAGTGTTGGTATCGGTAATGATATGCATGGTACTTGACTTGATACTCCTATCACATGTTGACTAGCGATTGATTCAATTTCCATTGGGTGTTGTGCATGCAGATTGAGATTGAAACGTTGACAAATTGGCTGTTAAAATGAATACGTTTCCAGTTTGGATTTGGATATGGAGTAAGAGTAATTGTCCCTCGGTTTATTGTGCATGAGTTCAGAGTTTGGCGTTTTTGGATTTGGAGTTTGACCAACGGAACGTGAACGTCCGCTGTATAACGTTACCTTGCGTTGCGTTACGTTTACATTCATCGGCATGCGTGTCTCATTAGAGATGTATTCATTTTAAATTGCAGTCGGAGGAGCGAACAGGTTATCACTTGAGGTCTTCGAGGCGCAGTAGGTCGGAGGGCCCTCCGCGAGGGCCTGCGATGAACAATATCTCATGCCGGAACGAGATCACGCGCCGAAGAGACTCCGACCCTGACTTGGAGCCAATGGTAAACCTTACAGAAAACCACACAGACTCTATCCAGTCCGGCTCAGGCTAAACCATTCCGGTATCCAACACTACGCCTACGCCTACGGTAGTTGTTCTGTGTATTCTCCAGGCTGTGGCCATGGCTCTTCACCCAGACACCACCAGGTTGTGGGTGTGCCATGGCCAATGGCCTACACTGACCTGTCCCGACCCCATCAGGCTACACACTAAACTGCACAATCAATGTACATACCTGCCCCAATCTGTACACTAACTTCAAAGACGAAAGACCAACAAAAACACTACTTTATTATCTGTTCTATTTGTACAATGTACACTACGCTCATTTCAAAAGATGCTTTGTATGTGTATAATGAAGGAAATAAGTGCGAGCTGTCTTGTTCATGTTCAGTTCCTTTAGACCAGATGAAATTGCTTCGCAAACACATTGTGGAACGGTGCACTCTTCTTTTTGTTCTCTTATTTATTTCCTGATTTGTACACAGCGTCACAGTGCAGAGTGTGGGCATGGTACTCCAAATTACACAAAACACTCCCCATAACAACTACGGTAGATTCCATATTATCCTACTTGCATTTTTGTTTTCTTGTATCAGGTGTGATTTTAAATAGAGAATATTTCAATGCTTTTATTATTACACGAAGAAGAAGTTTCTCAGTCATTATTAGCAAAACGGTGGACGTCAGGAAATCGAAAGCTGCTTAAATTTACAAGGCTTCCTAATAAACCCCGTGTCCTAAAATTGGTTTATACGTATATAAAAACTTGACCAATATTTGAATTCGCCCTTATACAAGGATTAAAATGCGAAAATGTTTGATGGTTCTTAAATTCAAACAGAAAATTAATTTTTCTATCAACAAATATTTGAAATATTAAATCAAAAAATATCTTGAACGCTTGGAATAATTTGTTTGGAAAGACGCAGTATATAATTATCTCGGTAATTAAATGATATAATTTAACTTTTTAATAAAGCTTGCCGAACTTGAGAACCATTAAATATTAAGGAGAATACTGCTCAATTTAAAAAATTGCGCACCTAAAATTGAACTAATTTGTTCGAGAAACGATAATTATTTTCATCTTAAAACAAATGAAATGAAATTTTAATTGATTCATTTAAAACTTGTTTTCCTTAAAGGATTTGTTGTTTGTATCTCAATAAAAAGAATTTTAAATGAGATTTTTTTGTAGAAGCTTTCAAAGGATAAATATAATCTCCTTTCCGTAGATTTGATTCAGAATTTCTTTCTTTATCTTTTAAAGTGTTGCTGCAGATATTGAGCAGTAGCAATTAATTCCCTAATGCTGAGGGTAATTGAATTGAAGTGAGCAGTATTCCCACAAATCACTCTAGAACACCACATTGGAACACATGTAAGTGAAATTGCGCACACCATCGGCAAAACGCGTGAGCGAGCGGACGATCTAGCGAGCCGTTTCTCTGTACCCATCGTTCGATCGAATCTCGAATCAGGCCGTTTCACACGGACATTTTTTACCAACATCGTGTTGGTGGATTACAACCGTTTTTTAAGGAAAATATCTGTTTTGGATGATTTCGCACAAAAGGTTAACGGATGTTCAAGAAGTCATTACTAATGCAAAAACACTTTCAACAATAGACAATGAAATGAGAAAATTTTATACAAACTTTTTCAAAATTATCAATGTTGTTATTATTTATAAGTTACATTTAATATTATATTCAAGGGGAGTGATAATTTCCGAATAAATTGAAATGAAAATTTTATTTACATTTAGCTGCAGTATCTGTGGTTGTGGAAATTGAAACATAAATACACCAATCTGTAAACAATATTGATTTAATGAATATTAACTACCTATCAAAAACAATAAATACGAATACATGTTTCTGTTAAATTGTTGTATATTTATTATAAATTCATGAATTTAAATTGGTTTTGAAGTACACTTTGTGAAAACAATATTAATAATATCAATAAACAGTTTATTCTACTTTTATAAATTTATTACTTATTAAAAACAATTACTCAGTAACATTAGTATAGTTTATACTTTTTAAATTCGAGGGATTGACATGAAACGATTAAACGCCTTTAGACTACGAAACTACAAAGAATGCTCTTAGCACTACGGTTGCCTATGCAAGCAAGAAAATTGTGTTACCTCCTGTGTATTATCGTCTTGCATGAACAAAAATATGTGTCAGACGACAGTATATTATTTTTTTGAATATTGAATTCATCTTGATATTTAAATCAAATCATATTGAGCTTACACAAAATTAATTTTTATAATCAGTTAAGACAAATCTAAATTAAAAAATCCAATCAATGAATTTAGAGGTATGATTGGTATATTATTGATTTCTGAAAATTTACATGTACTGACCACATGCGGGTAGATTTTAATGAAAAAGCTATTAATTAAGATTTTATATTAAAAATTCTATATATAAAATATTTTCACAACTTTTATCGTTGGTGATAGCATATGCGAGTTTTTACAGTTGTTGGCAAAAGGAAAATAAGTAAAAACTTCCGTAGGTTAGTTTTAAGTTCTTAATTTGTTTCTTTACAAAAAATGTATTGACTATTGATTTTCCAGAGTTCAAATTGCACCATATGTTTTAGAGAATAGAAAAATTATTATAAAATTGCTTATTTGAATTTAAACTTGAGCAATTAAATAATTTTCATATAATAAAATTTTCACTAACTGTATCATTTGATAAATTTAATATAATTTTTTACATTTGAGTGAACATTACGTATATTAAATTGCATTTCAATTTATGAATGTTTTAATTTTTATTCATTAGGTACACTTGTTTCATTTAATTCCACCAAACGGTGTTATTTACATTATAGATACAAAATAAAATATGTATAAATTTGAATGTTAAATATTGGCTAATAATTTTAATACAAATACCGACACACAAATTTTAATATTTACTGGAAAAACATAATTTAATTGTGCTAATTTGCACAAATTTTAATAGGTAATATTAAATAATACTAATAATTCCACTGCCTCACTTTTTTTCAAAAATTTAGTTAATGTGTTTCAAAATATAACTACATAGTAAGTGTTTATTTACTTAATTGACTGAACATTAAAAGACTTAACAAATACGATTTATAGCAATGAACACAACAATATCAACAAAACATATACTCGAACTCAATGTTAATTAAGATCTGACTATCATAACATTGTCTTTTTTGTTAATCTGACCAATTCGCATAATTCTGTATGTACTTTTGACAAAAAAATGGTTTTAAATTTTTTTTTATTTTATACGTTTCCTGCAGAGTATGAAATCCGGTAATATGAACACGGGTTAGGAAATATTTGTTATAGTATAATAGTATACATTGCGTAGGCATTATGAATAGTGCACTATTAATGGGTACATTGCCTGCCGGTAACTTGACTGTAAAAATAAGATTTTTATTAACCATAATATTACATACATTGAACAGGAAATGTAAATAAAATATCATTGAAATTTACCAAGTTTTTATAGGTTAACACATCTAAAAAGAAGGTACCTAAAGAGAACATTCACCTTTAAAAATAATTTTCTTTCCTTCCCTTATGCTCGTAATAAAAATAATAAAAACTAAATGATGAGCCATTCAAGATTACCTCGGCCATAAAATTTAAAATCCGATAATTTTACATTTATAAGCGCAGAAGAAAATTTTCTCATTTGTATAATTTATTTTACGCTGTAATACTGTTTTCATAGTATAAACATAACAATTGAGAATTGACAAATACATGTTTATAAAAAAATCTTTATGTGCGAAGTCATCCGATTTATCATACATACCATAACATAATATTGTACAAGGGATGAAGAAAAAAATTATATACCTATACAAAGTTATGATTTGCGTAAAGCAGGTAAATTAAGAGAGAGACAAGATTTGAATTTCTTATTGATTTTAGAATAGCTACAACGTTCTCACTACTCAAAAGAAATTTTATACCTTGTTTATACCACAAACAATGAATTTTATTCAAAAGAAACACCATTTTTCTTTTGTAAGAAAATAACAAAGAATTTTTTACTGTAACTGTTCGAAAAATATCAGTTTTTGCTTTTCACAAATGAAACAATGTTTTGCGCAGATACAATACTGTGTTTAGTATTTAGTGATATATCATGTTTTCTATATTTTTTAATTTTGGTTCATATATTTAAATTTATTTTCATGATAGATTATTTATCTCAATTATATGGTAACAGTACCACATATTTATATCCATCATTTATTTTTATTGGATTTTTCTTATTTCTAATCAATTTCAATACAGTTCATTTAGAAATTAATAGAGATAATAGAAAATCCATACCTACTCAATAATAAATGAAAATTAGTAAAATATGAAACTTTATTTTACGAAATCATGAACATGATAAAGTTTTACAGAACTCAATAAATATCATCCATTTTTTTACCAGACAAGTAATACATTAAATATTATTTAATGCAGAGAAGAATCTATTTTGCGCACATGATATACATCGTTCTACATTCAATGTTCACACCTCACGGGAAATATGTGACATAATAAACTTTTTCTCTAACCACATTTTTTCTTAAACTTTTGTCAGTAATAATTTAAATAACCTAAAAGCTTGGGAATATGAATTTCCTAAAAAATATAAAGTTAAGAGATGAAGAAGAAACCATAATTTACAGTTAAAATTAACTATATATAATTTTCATGTAATTATAACTTTACTAAATGAAAAGTTTAATTTTAAGTCATTTACAAATTACAATCATTGTATAGTCTTTATTTGTTTACAAATCAAATAAGGAGTTTTTTTTCTGCGAATTTTTTATATTTATTCCATTAACTATTACCGTTAGATTAAAAAAATGACTAAACTTAATAAAAAAATGAGACTCGGAAAATAAGAAGGAAAATTTAATTATTATCTTAATACATATGTATCGAGTGGAAGAACAAAGTATTTCTTTTGTAGAGATTTAAAAAATAAATAATAACAGGAAAGTAATAATTTGTATGCAGTTCGGAACGCAGACCTATGCTTCGTGTTATATTTTACAATTACGTTTCAAGCTGCGCTGCCCTATAAAAGAATATGCAAATTTCTGTGTTAAATTGTATTTGCAAAATTTATCGCGACCTAGAAAATATCAAAATTTATATTTTTTGACATTAATAACCAGAGCAACATTTGTTTTACTATATGTGTTCCACAGCGTATTTATTAGATAATAAATAAATAAAATAGAAATATACATCATGACAGCTTATTACCTATTTTTGTGTATGTCAATTTGCTTTTATTAGTAGTAGATGTCAGCTGTGACAGTATACATACATATTTGTATTGTTGATTACCTTTACCAGGAATGGGTACGTTCAACATACGAAAATAGTATATACTGCTGGAGCTGAATTGTAGCGAAATGCTAGATAGAATGGAATGACATGATTTTGACATTTACTAGCTAGGAAGCATTTATTAAAAAAGAGAATAAAAATATTCTTCCTTATATCCCTTGAAACTAAATGCAAATATTATTTAACTAATGCATATAAATAACTTTGAAAATGTTTGTTTGTGATAAGTTAAACAGTGATATTTGATATGTCTGGCTTTTCAATGTACTCGTGAAATGGTGACAAAAAGGACAACTGTAATACAAAGTACAGAAATTTTATGTATGTAGGTACTTTAATTAAAACAACTGTGCTAAATTTATGCTTCGTTACTCGTGTTGATGTTTTACATTGCATCAGATTTCATAACTGGAACTTTATCATTGTTTTGCTGGACAGATGAAACTCTTAAAATGTGTTGAACAGTTTTCAAACATATGCGCAGTTTATGTTAGATTGGAATGTTCTTGCTATTGATTTCTGTCCGTTCTAAATACTTGTTTACGTTATAAGGAGAAGATTGATTGATTAATTGATAAGAGTAATGAAAGGTCTGAACACATATTAAGAGACATTGAGGACATCAAGTAATATCATTTGTTATAAGGGATTTCCCACGAAACACTAGCGATGGACGTAAGATCCTTTATTAATATTCTTATCCATTTTGTTTAAATACATCTAAAAAAAATTGTACTATATTTTATAAATATAATAAAATAATTAAAATTGTAGTAAATATGAAAATGGAGAATTTTAGGGTAAAAATAAAACATACCTTTTATTATTTTAATACGAGTGATGTATTATTATTTGGTGCATAATTAAATATTATAAAGTTTTAGTCTGTAGCTCAAAAACAAGACGATCGAAAATTCCTGTGGTACCTATTAAAGTTGTCTCAAAAATTTGGCCCATACAGATCTACATCAATTTTCTGGTTCGTACATAATAAGCAAGTTTTTCATATGTATATATATATATATATATATATATATATATATATATATATATATATATATATATATACGAATTTGTTCCATCACGTACGTACCTTATACAACAAAACAGTTTTACGAGTGGAAATTTACACACCAAGAATTTGTACGACTGTGTACGTTTTTCGCTTGCAACTTTTGTAAATATAACATAACCTAACGCATAAAACTGGAGCCGTTATATTCCATCTTGTAATTGCATTTATATTTTTAACATTTTTATTACTTTTTTTGAAAAGAAATGTTTATGTACATGTTTTCTATGTAAAAAAATCTGCGAAACTACATTTTTCTTTAGTAGCCTTTTTATTTTCTTTTCCATATTTTTCATTGCAATTTCTATGCTTTCTTCTCTGAATAAACGTTATTTCAAGAGATTCCTTGTCGCAAGCACTACTTGAAAGGAGCTGATATTTTCACGTTGGGACAAAGTAGACTTAGTCCTTTTATGTAGTTTCCACCAGTAAAATGTTTTTACTATGATTGATTGGCGAGGTTTCAATTTTTTTTATTATCTGTCCTTTTTCGTGTTAGCAACGATACGTTCAGTTTGTCGTGATACAACCCGGTCTGATGTTATCCTGTTTTCCTGTCGCATTCATTCGAATCGATTGTCTCTGTTGTCCTAATTTTATCCCATTCGCTTGCTGGGTTAGACTCAATTTTACCCAATTATTCGAAATTTCACAACAGAGCCACTTTTTTATATTTAGATAATTAAATTAAATGACCAAAATATAGGAAAAAACAAGCAACAGTTTTATTCTATTAGGAAATGAATTTTTGTCGACTATCATTATTTTAATTGTGTGGTACGTTGTCCGACTATTCAAAGCTTTCGTGGAGGATCAGGAATTTCTGCAATTAATTGAACATAACTTGATAGGATTCTAATTGAGGTTGCTTCAACATCAAATGATTATTTAATGTTTTTTGAAATTGCACCCCGTAATATAATACATAAAAAATAAGATGAGTAAGTAATAAACTTATGTTTGTGTACTTACTGTTTATACTTTTTTTTCGTACGATAATTTTGTACAGTAAATACATATTATTCCCTACCCTTCACGGTAGAAGGGAAATGGACTATATATATATATATATATATATATATATATATATATATATATATATATATATATGTTGCCATTCAGATCTCTTTGCATAATAAAATGTAGAATATAAATTTCTTGTTCAAACTGAGTCGAATAAATATATAAACAGTGTCAATATCACCAATAATAAAAATATTCACAATTTGGGAACTTTATTTTTGATAGAACCGTACACAAAATTATCGAAAATTTTCGTCCCGGACTATGCAATTTTTTTTGTTATAAATTGGATTACATGTTAAATAAAAAGTTAAAAAGATGTTCATATAAGCAATGTGAGATCCTTTCATTCCTAATTTGGTTAAAGAACTTAACTGTTTAACTGTGATATGCTTTAACACTTGAACACATACACCCACACAGATTCATAAACGCTAACTAAATTCATTTAAATAGATTTATCTCTTTCCAGTTCGATTGAGATCTGATTTGAATCATTCTAATGAAAAATTTGACCCGTTAGGAATTAACCTATCGTAGTTGAAGTTTGCTTTAAACTATTCAGCTCTGCATCATGTTAAATTCATCAGAAACTAGAAACTATCCTATAATAATTTCCAATTATGATCAGATTCTGTTGCAACCAGCTTGTGGTGTGTGATAAATGGATAATCCCAAACACTATGGAACTTGAGGTTAGATTAGATCTGCAGAGATTGAAGTTCTAAAGAGCGACAATGATGTTATCAATGAAACTGATTCAAATCAACTGTGTCTCTCTTGAAATGCCTGCTATTAAGTAATACTGTTGAGAATATGTCATGCGATGAGTCCCTTATACAATATGATGATGATTGCATTGCATTGGTGTATTGGTGAGGGTGAGGCAACAGATGACTTGGCACTATACAGCTCGGCATCGATAATTCCGCACAGGACAACATGGCAATGAAATGAATATCGACACAATTGTAACAGCTGCAGGAAATTTGACAAATGTAATTAATCAATTTTAATAAAATCTAACACATTCTAAATTTAACTAATTTACTCTAACCGTAGTAGAGAGGATTCGCCGGTTCTGCGCCATCCACAATTGTGGACGGCTGATGGCTGATATATTGCAAAGGTGCAGTGTATATGTAAGCTGACACTCGGCTCTCTTTCTCTCTCTCACCCATGTGTGTGTATGTGTGTGTGTGTGTGAGAACGCGTGTTTGTGTGTGTGTGTATTTAATTTTAGATAATATTTACTACCCATTACAGGATAATCCAATTTATTTGATTTAAAAATATCGGTAATGATGACATATTTGCAGGTGTTTGACAATCTGTAAATAAAATAAATTTGATTATCCTGTAATGGATAATACGTCGTTATGTTTATTTACATAAATATTATCTAAAATTAACCATACACACAGACACACCAAGCACGCGCGCGCGCCCACACACTCGCAAGAATGCGCACGCGCCCACATACACACACACACACAGACATAGACACAAACACACACACACACACACACACACACACACAGAGAGAGAGAGAGAGAGCCTGCTTGCATACACACGGCATCTTTGCAATATATCAGCCGTCTCTTATAAGCGACAAAGGCACTCAATAAGACATTCGATCCACAATTGTGGATGGCGCAGAACCGACGAATCCTTTCTACTAACCCTGTTGAAACGGTGTTGGTGATGTAAATATAGTGAGATTAACAACATTACCCACGAAAATCAGCTAAAGTTCGATTGAGTCCGTAAAATTTAGTTTTAGTCGCAAGTTAAAGCTCTAGCATGTTTGATTTTGATAGAAGCATATGGAATTGTATTTATCTTTAATCTGATAAAAAAAATTTATTCTTTATAAAAAAAATCTGGATGTCGTCCAACTACCAAATTCTTAAATATACAGGCTGTCGAGAATAATTAAAAATGTTATTTGGAAAAGTTGTTTAGAATTTGAATTTAAGCTCAAATTAAAAAAAAAAACTGAACAGATTGTCAACTGTTTATTAAAATTAAAAATAGTTGGAAATGTTACTATGAAAAGTTGTGCAGAATTAAAATTAAAGTTTAAATTTTAACAAAATGGCAATTGTTTTGTGTATGGTTATAAATAGATCTAATAAAAAAATGATAATTTGTGCATAAACTTAAATTTTTATCAACTTTTCTAAATAACTTTTTTATGTAATAAGTACTTTACTTAAAACTGAAAATAGAAACATTGACTTTCAGGCCCTCTATTATATTTTAGAAATTAAATCTGTGCATTCTTAGTAGTTTGAGAATATTAAAAAAATTATAAAGGGTAAAACTTTCTGTCACATTAATATTAAAAGGAAATTTCCCCTGTGCTACTACCAAAATAAATCGTATAATAATTTGTCAGTAGATCAAGATTGGAGGACCAATTTTAAATTTGTATTTCAGAAACTGATTGAAATACAAAACAATTTAAAATAATCAAACGTAACTGATGTGACGTTATTAACCCCCCGGAAGTGGCGCTCTTTTCTGACACGGGAAGTGGCGCCGGGTCTGAGAGATCTTGGATAGATCCATGTAAAAAATACTACCGGGGTATTTTTGTTACACAAAATGGTTTGAGTTGACGAATTGAACCTTTTTTTTCTATGAAAACGAATATTTCATATAAAAAATAAAACAAATAAGAATATAACCAACAAAAAAATTCACAATATGTTATAAAATCGGTCGGGTCTGCCAGACTGGGCGCCACCTCCTAAGGATTAATTTGGTTAATTCGTTGACCTACTGATATCTGGTCTTCTTTTAAATTATTATAAGGATGACATGTGTTTAGCTAGGATACCCTATTTTTGACCGATTTTCTTGACATTTCGTGTTCTGGCTAGACTTTGAATTGCGGGATTAGCTAGTGCCGAGTTGTTTTGTGCCTCGTTATCTGTGTCCGTACTGAGGGTATCGTGTGAACCGGCCGTAACCCCGATGTGCAGGGCACTGCCGATGAGGGCGGCCTTCTCCGCAAGGCGATCAGTAAAATCAGCACGGAGTACCGACTGCAGTTCGCATGGCCGCCGGGGCACAACTCGCGCGCTGACTCCCATCAAGCTAAAGATGGCTCTCTCCCTCGTAAGTCCTTGTCCATGGGGGCGATTAAGCCGTCCGCACACTCCATGGTTCATAAGAAGCACAACGAGCTCGATACCAAGGATGGTAAACATAAAAGCGAACGTTCACAACGATGAGATATTGTCAAATCAATGGATATTACCCTTATTACTTGCGAGGATGCTCTATAATCTATATGAAGACTAAAAATTATTGGTTCAATTGAATAGATTGTACCAGTGTGTTTTAAGCTTGTCCAATAAGTATAACTGGTTAAATTAAAGAAAAATATTATGAAAATTGTAAAAAATGATCAGATTATTAAGTAATTATACTGAATCCGTGACAAACAGTTTCTTTTTAGATATACAGGCAGTATTCTCGAACATGGGACTTTAATATGTAAATCAATCTTTCAATTAAGTTTAATCAGTTACAAAAGACGAAAATTCCAAAATTATGCAAAAAAATCAAAACATTCTATTTATAAAACACCGAAAAGTTTTATGGAAAAAAAATATTTGAAAAAATTGTTTTCTCATGTTAAATGCCTATGTCGCAGGATTCTCGCAGGATTGGCGTATTTTAATGTAATTTTATATTGCTGATTTTATTTTGCTTAATCTTACAGTTATAATGCTTCCTCATTTGACAGTAGGCATATCTTTAAAATTTCGTTTGAATATCACTATGCATTATGTATTTGACAAATATTTTGCCATATTCTTAACAGAAGCCTCAAAAAGATTTTAATGCAACCCACTGAATTTCACCCTACTTATACATAAGTTTAACTTTTTAAAATAGAAATTACGAGGTGACCGACAAGCACAATATCTAAAGAACTTTCAAAAGAAAATTAGCATATTTAATTAATAAAATAATTTTGTCATCCATAAACTCCATTCTACTTCGGTTATTCTTTACATTCCCTTATAAAAGAATGAAGATATTTAAATTATTTTAAGGTTTTAATCATATTGTGGAATAATAGAATTGTAAAAAAACTGCACTTGTTCGTCTAGGTCTAAAGAATAAAAGTTAAGATTTAAATTATATGCTTTCGGCTTCTTTTCATAAGTTTATGATAAGAAAGGAATTTGAAAAATATGTGACTTTAATGTACTCTCTGATAAAATATAGGATGTTACAGAACAGGTTAAGATCAGACCAATGTTCATTAAGCTTTTTTTTTACTAATTTTGATCAGTACTTTATTGCCTTAAAGTTTTTACCCGAAGTTCAATAACACCCTATATAGTGTTTTGCATGTTCTCCTAAAAATACGTACTAGATTTGAGAATAATATTAACACAATTACGAATCGATTTCTTTGAAAGTAAAAATCAATAAATTCATTTAACAACTGCGTTGTTAGTTTAATACGACATAACATTAAAAAAAAAAAATTGTGAGACTTTAAAACATTATATAATATTAGAAAAAAATAAATAAGTAACTAAAGGCTAACTTTTTAATTGATTACTTATTTGTCTAAGTAGGTACCAATATAGTTACAGTAACACTATCACCATCTATGCTTTTTCACTTGACTAATTATTTCTGTTTTTGTAATTTTAACAAATAATTCTGTTTCAATTATTCAGTATAATTTTTAAAAATAGCTATATTGGTAAACTTTAACAATTTATTTATATATATATATATAAGTTCATCAGATAAAATTGGTCATAAATATGCTTCTAATAATCAGGAATAGTGACATAAATCAAGATTATATTTTTCGAGAGATGGAGCTAATGTCATTTCGTTTCGAGCTAATGTAAGTAACTTTACATTCGAGAACTGTCTTCTTTAATTTAAGTTTTACGCAAAACTATTTTTTGGACTTGTGTCACTCTTCTCGCCGGGGTGCGATATATATATAGTGCAAGATTATTTTTGAAAACCGGTGCGACAATTTGTTTTCTTTTGTTCAATTAATTTTCGTTATTTTAATGTTTTTAAGGTTCTAATGCGACTAAAATTTTTAAGTTTGTTATTATTTCGTAATTAGATTTTTATAATTTAATATAGATTTTAAAGTGCAACTAATTGAAATTTCCAGCATGCGGCGTTATTAGGTTAGGTTAGGTCAATAATGTGGCTTTTTAACATTAAAAGGTTCTCTACCCTTGTAAGTGAGGCATAAAGGGAAGATAATGAAGTTTACAAAACGACGATTCTTTTAGCAGTGACTTTTCTACATAAATCTTTAATGTAACAACATTCTCACATAACGTTTCATACAATTATATTCTTCTATAGCAGAGTACATTAATGTCATATTTCATTCAAATTCAAGAAATCATATAAAATGATTTAAACGGAATTGTTATTCTCTTTATGAGTTACATTTCGCCGTATATTCGAAGTTAACGTCTGTTGGTTCAAGAAAAGTTGAATATTGACCATTTGATGTGCAAATTAGCGTTCATTTGCAGCAAACAAACATACAGTTGTTATGTCTAAACTACTGAACAAAACATTTTAAACAATTCTGAACTAGCGAACTATGATCTATGTGAACTTCTGCCGACCGCTTCGAAACACCTAACTTCCTTGAATACTTTTTAATCTGTTATGTATTTTGTTATTGTTCTGGCATCTTTTGACATATGAAATATCGCCGTAAAAAGATAGACACAAAGGAAACTACACCTGTTAGGTTTCTAAAAAGTATAAAGTTTGATTAGTTTATTCCAATGATCATAAGTACAAAAGATACGAAATTAGAAATAATTTCCTGGATTGAACAGTATAATTAAAAAAATGTCAAATATTTAAAATATGGTTATATACTTTCAACGAACTTTTAGGAACAATTGGACAAAATGTTTGTACTCTTCAAATTTCAAAATACATTATTGAGATTGATACATTCTGATTACATATTTAAATTTTTAGCATTTTTAAAATTTATTTTACAGTTTATTCATAATACATTAAATGTGTTTCTATTAGTTTATTGTTTATTCTTTTCAAAATAATTCGAAGACATTCAATGAATGAAGGAAACATTTATTTCTTTTTACAGTAAGTGTTGAAGTATATGACTATTATTAGACGGTGCTTATCTTGTTCTGGAAATCTGTTCTTTATTTACATCATTATGTGTGAGTATCAAGTTCGTCCGTTTCATTCGCTCAATTGAAAGACATTTCTTAGAAATCAGTCTAACTCAATAAAGAAATATGAGGTAGGATATTCGCTGTTATCTTCATTATTGTTAAACAATTTCTTACATGATACTTGTTTGTTCATAGCGATTAGGAACAGGCCTGATTTACTGGGAATATAGCATTAAATATTCAAAATTTTGAGTGAGCGAACAATTGGACAACCGGAAGTAGTAGTTTCTTAAAAAAAATCTTCTAAATTTTATTTTTTCTCTATCCAATACATTGAACATTTTTATTATATCTTCTGTACATTTAGAGATAGAGACTCATAAATACATAAAATAATCCGTTACAATCAAATAATGTTACTACCAAGTTTATATCTCTACCTACTTTTGAATTATTCCTCCAAAAGTCAATATACCCCATATTTAGATAAAAACTTCAAAATTTTCAAAAATCTAAATTTTATATATCTAGATACTTCTCAATGCGCTGATTCCAAATTTTGAAACCCCAGGTCGATATCTCTTTTCGTTCTCGAGATATTTAGATTCAAAGTTTTGCTCAAAACTGCCCATTTTTGGGTAATAACCCAAAAATGGGTTGAGATACGAATTTGGCGATATCATCATTCGATTCTACGGGCAAAATTATATAAGTATACCAATTTTCATAATTTTTGAACACCGCATACACTCTATAAAGCAAAATAACTGAAAATGGCCAAAAATCGCAAAAATCGTAAGGGGTACCCCTTAGGATTTTTTCAGATTTTGGCCATTTTCAAACTTTTATTCATAAAAAATGAACCGGTTGGACAAAAATTATGAAAATTGGTACACTTATGTAATTTTGCCCGTAGAATCGACTGGTAGTGTCGCTAAATTCATATCTCGACCCAATTTTGGGTTATTACCCAAAAATGGGCAGTTTTGAGCAAAACTTTGAATCTAAATATCTCGAGAACGAAAAGAGGTATCGACCTGCGGTTTCAAAATCTGGAATCAGCGCATTAAGAAGTATCTAGATACATAAAAATTAGATTTTTTAAAATTTTGAAGTTTTTAACTAAATATGGGCTTTTGGGGCAATAATTCAAAAATGGGTCGATATATAAACTTGGTGGTAATATTATTTTGTTGTAAAGACAATGTTCCGTAAGTGTACGCATTTTTAGAGTAATGTATCTAGTAGCTCAAATAACTCCATGGAAACCAGTTGAAAAATTAAAATGTAATTGACAGAAAAATGTGAGTTGTCAGTATCAAAAATCCATTTACATTACTGAAGGCTTTTTCTGGGAAGTACATTTAATGTTTCTTATTTTATTATTAATTAAATAGTTAAAATTATAGGTACATACATATATAGATATATACACATCAGAAATACCGCCAAATTCGTCAATGAATTTGATGAATCTCGAACATTTAGAAGAGTAGGAGGAAACTTATAGAATGAATTAAAAAATATAAAAATATATTAATAATTAGAATTTTTATGCATGTACCAGAAACAGTACTTACATAGCCTAATATGGAAATGGCGAGAAGTCTTGTGTTAGCTACAACAGATTTTTTATTTTGAGTTTTTATTTTACAATAAAATTATTTGTTATGTTATAATGCTGAATGAAAAGATTATGAAAATAATGTAAATAACATTTGGAATATAAATCACATCTTCTTTATAATCGTTCTATATAATATTTCTTCCAAGAAATATCCTTTTGTATTTTATTTTTATTGCAGACAACAGAGAACAGACAACAAATTGAATTAAAGATGAAACATATTCTAAACCAAGGAAATTCAAGATAAAACTCTTTTGAATCTTTTATAAACTACAGCTTAAGAATAATATATTTATTTCTAGATAGGAACACATAAATAAATATGTTCATATATTTGAACAAAATGAATTTCAGTTTTATTCATTTTCATTTGTTACTTGTAAATCAAATTTTGAGGAATATACAATTATATGAAATGTTGATACTTTATTATAAAACAAAGATAAAGAAAATGTAAAATTCTTAATCTTTTATTCTCATTTATTTTTGATCTCATTTTTAAGAAACACAGTTGTTCATTATCCAGATTAGTAAACGTTTTCAATCCTGTCGTACATCCTGTTTTATTTCTCGTTTCTCGTTAGCGATTAACCTATTACGAAGAATCAAAATCTCATTTTGCCAAATCAAAAATAAATCAATGGCATAGCCAGAAGCTGAACATCGTGCGGTGCCTTAGAATTGAATATCAGAGATCAATAAATAGTTTTAAAATCTAAACAATCTGCAATGATTTGTAGAATTATTCTTATTCGAGAGTGGTAAATCAGTTGTGAAAAGTTATATTGAGAAATTTGCGTTGTCTAGAATTGTATCGTAGTATTCAAATGATATAAAGATAAATATGGAAGGAAAGAAAATAGATTTATGAATCCCAAGAGAATTCTTATCTTCCATAAATATTTTGAAAGGAAGTGTTATGAAAAATTTTGTTACGCAATCCAATATTCTTAAAATAGTTTGTTACATTAAAAAAATGAACCAGCGAAATTCTTATCGTGATATGATTTAATGTTTGTAAGTGCTTTTCCATGAATTCATTTCGCATAACATGGTCAAACCGCAAATAATTTATTATATTAAAAGCTTTTCACCCTCTATAGCCAGTTGGTAATAGTTATATACAGTTGCGTGCAAAAGTTTTGAGCCCCATTCATTTTATCTTTTATAAACGAATATAAATTTTTTGTAATACTTATTTTTTAACGAAATGGTGACATACACCCACTTTGAGCTACGAGAATCCGTAATAAACCTTTCTCGACTAATGAAAGGTTTCTCGTAAGATAATCGTCTTTCTAATGATCGATAAAAGCGCAGCAAATGGAATTATTACCAAATATAAGTTACCAAAATCAACAGATATCAAGTCAAGATGCGATAGACCAGATAAAATAATTAAACTAAAATTTATACCAGATCCATGTAAACTGCTGTGGATATTTCAAAAGAAATTCTAATCGAAAACCTTGCCAATGTCAGCTGATAAGTATTGTGTCTCCACGTCTTCAAGACAAAGAACGTATTGGACATGCCAGTGTTAAAAAAACGTTTAGTTAATAAGAGATATAAAAAGGCGAGACTAAATTTTGCAAAACATGAACAATGGAATGAAGAATGAAGTCGAATAGTGAAAAGTGCTATTGTCGAATGAAGCAAACTTAGATATTTTTGGAAATGATGGTACGAAGTATTTTTGGCGACCAACAAGTGCAAGATACAATTCTAGATACCAAATCCTTACAGTTAGATATGGCAGAGAAAATGTGATTTTATGTTTTCACGACGTTGTAAGTCCATTAGTCGAGATAAAGAGTATTCTGGATTTTCTAATGTACAGACATATTTCAAAAAAAGCTTATTGCAGAAAAAACTGCCGTGGGGATAGGTTTTAAACAGGACAGCGAACAGCGATCCTAAATATACTTCGAACGTAGTAAAATAATTTGTAGATCAACATCACTCCGAATTCTTGCCTGATCACCCCAATCTTCGGATTTAAATTCAATAAAACATTTATGACGGAAGTTAAAAATACGCGACGGACAAGGAAAACAAGCCTGAATTATGAAACCATTTAGAAAATGAATGGAAAAATGTACCTCAAGACTGTGTTACAAATTTAATTAAATCAATGTCTCGATGGCATGCTCCATTGATTTTATCAAAAAGATGATAAACTATTAAATATGGAGTATAAAATCATAAATAAAACAATGAAACCGATTTTTGAATAGTTTTCAAATACACATATCTTTGGTGTAAATTTTTGAACAGCGCGATAAATTATTTTGTTACTACATAAGTTTATTTACATAGTTTCCGGTATGTAATATGAAAATATCTTATGCATATGTTTATTAATATAACTGTTTCATTTATGTGTCACCTTACAATATATATGGTTTAAAATATGCGTGGCTCAAAACTTATGCACGCAAATGTAGGAAATATATATATATATATATATATATATATATATATATATATATATATGTAGATTTTTTTTAATTCTGTGATATTGTCTGCTGCAATTTGTTAAAATAATTTAAACTAAAAAGCAAAAAACGAGGGGAAATGAAATAAAACTATAGAAATGAAAAAGGAAATGGTGTTTAACAAATAAAGGTAGAACTTCTTTGAATTGTGCTAGAAACGGTATACCTTTATATTTTTCGGGCTTTTTGAGGTTTTTACCTAAAACTTGTACCTTTAAAGGTGATGCTACCGAAGTTGAACGGAATTTCAATAAATAAACTTGTTTGATTATTGTATGAAAAAGGCAATTTTCAAAACAAATCATACGGGAATTCTGAAAGATTCCAAATTCAGTAAATTGACTTAATGGTCTAGGTGTGTTCATATTTTCGTTTGGTAGCAACAATACACTCAAAATTAGAAATGGAATTTGTATCAACAATAAATAGAATCAAAATTTCAAAAAAAAAAAAAAATTGTTGACTTCGTTATCTTAGGAACATATCAAATATATATTTTTCAGTTGATTACAAATAAAAATAATTTCTTCTAATCTTTTTGTTTCCAATAACCAGTCACTTAAAACTTTTAGACTGATATTATGAGCTCCCGAATAAGTATGCGATTCAATTTTCATAATGTGATAATAAATTCATAGTCGGGAGCTTAGAATACCAGTCATATATCTTTAAAATTAAATTACGACTATTACTAGGCTAGGCAAGAAAAGTTTATACCGTTTATATTAATTAACAATAGAGTGTTAAACAAACATATTTCCAAAAACTCTGCTTATGAGACTCGATTTTGGTGTTAAAATCTCCATGATTATGATATAGATTTTGGTCAAGGTTTCCAGAATGAGGTTTGCATGCTTATTGGCGATTAATTTGTTAGAGAAATACATTCATTCATTTAAGGCCGCATACGTAAAAATAAAAGTTCATGAATTATCCTACAAATAAAAATAACCGCACTACATAGGAATTTAATGTGACGTACTTTACATAAATAGTCTTTGGAACATTGTAGCTGTCATAAACAGAAAGTCGTTAAATCACCGTGATTATTTGTTTCCGTAACGAGATTTTTTTGCTTGGAAAAAGTAAGATACAAGAGCACATCCATTAGTGACAATATCTCCTCGTGTCGAAACGGCTTAGACGTAGAGACATCGCTAAAGTAATGATCTCTATCGGTTATGCGTAGTTAGCGAGTTAGAACCGCTTGTCAATGACAGCTCCGTCAACGTCAATGAGAAGAACATCAGAAATGAGAAATTTCCACCGAAAGATTTCAACACCGAGTACAAGAAAAAGTTCAGGCCATTCTCGCAGTATGATTACTCAGAGACAGAAGGCCGATTTGCGAATAAAGACGACAGCAAAATGGAACAGGAGACATTGATTGAAACTAAGGAGAATGGACCTAATCTTTTGTATGGGAAGATACCTTCGGGATGGTTCAAAGAAGTTGTAGAACTTCGTAAGAAAGCTGGGGAATATAAGGTATGTAATTGGGTTTAACCCACTAGAGATTTTCTCAAAATGGCCTTTTCATCAAATTGATTCATCTATCACTCTTACCATTTATTGCTTCACCTCTAAACACTCTTGACCCGCAGGTCGATTCCAATTTTGCCATATTTTATTTTCTTTTGTACAATTCAATGGTTTCAGAATTTTGCAGTATCTAGTTAATTGAAAACTTTAGGTAAAATTGAAAGTTACAAGCAGGGATGGTAACCATAAAAAATATCGGTTTGGGTTACAGTTTCGATCATCGTGAAAATAAAAATTCGGTTTTGATTTGGGTTTTGGTTTTTATAGAGCAATCGGTTTTGGTATACCGGTTTTACTAAAAGGGTTTCGATTTTTGCAAAAGTTATTTACGAGAATAATAATATTATTAATTTTGAACAATTAATTATTATAATGATGCAAAAAGTGTCCACAAACACGAGTACAAAGTTTTATAACAATCAGTTTTAATGGGAAGCAAATATTTTAATTTCCCGTGTTAAATGTCTATGTAAATGTAACATGTAACGGATTTCGAGCGCCACCCGATTCAGGTACTACGTTGCAAATTGAAATACTTTTCGACAAAAAAAAAATAACAGAAAATAAATTTATATTTATACTTATACATAAGTATAAATAATAAACATTTACAATATTTAACAACCAACAAGAGACCTGTATATAAAGCGGTTAACCGATAAATAAAAAAGGGTTTTGCTTTCGGTTCCGGTTTTGTATCTGTTTCGAATTTCGGTACAGGTTTCGGTTTCGGTTCTCATTTTTTTTCGGTATTTTTCGGTTTATGGTTTCGGTATCGGTTTTGGTTACCATCCCTGGTTACAAGCCAATTTCACATTGAAATTCGTCTAATTTGTTACGTTATAAATTTTATAACAAAACTCTTAATGTAACACTGACTACACATACGTATACCTGTTAGGGTTGTTATTTAAAAAAAAATCGCTGCCGCTCCCTGAAATAGTAGTGATTAAAGAAAGAATTTGTGCCTCAACGGTATTAAAACAGGGTAAAAAAATGAAGGCTTAAGTTTAATCAACATGGGTCCGATCTTCAATAGTTTCTGGGATATAAGACAGTAAAAAATGAGTTTTTGCGGGGTTTACCTGCCATCTCGAAAACTATGAGTTACGACTTCGATTAAACGAGACTTTTTGTTTACCTTTTAGAGATCTTGTTAGATGTGCTTTTGTTGTCCAAAATATTCAAATAATTGTACTGCGCTAAATGTTCTGGCGACCTTGACCAATATTTAATTTTCAAATATCTTCGTAACTATTAGGAATTGAGAAAATGTTTCATATAAAATTTGATTGTATTTTTATAGTCTATTTACTGACATAGATAAGATTTTGTTCGATCATTATCTTTATCAGTTTTCTTGGCCTCTTTCTCGGAAACAGTTGATGAGACATATGTTGATTAGACGTTTTTTACTCAATTTGCCCTCATAATATTTTACTCTTCTTTAACACCCTACATATTTAATTAAATAACATGTGACAGAATTGGCATACTCGTTCCCATCTCCATCTTTCTCATTTGCTTCCCTTCCTTTGAGGCAATTTTGAGAATATCTTACCATCCCAGTACAGAGGAAGATTGTTAAAATATCAACAAAAATTCAAATGATTTCACAGATCCCACAGTACTAACGTTACGACGATAAGTAGGTACCTATCATGCACAACAAGATTTCCGTTTTATATTTTTGCGAAATATTTTTATACAGAGGACTTAAAGGAGTTTAATACATTGATTGAATTTTGCATATTGATTTAACATAACGAATTTTTTATAATTCTTATACAGTAAGCTTTTATATCCAGCAAAATGAAAAAAACAGATGAATTTTAATAAGGTTTGCGATGGTTTATTAATAGAATTTTCAATTATATTATGTTAATGACAATCTGCATATTTTAAATTATTTTGTCGCTTTGTACCTTTTTACTTTATTTTAGAAAATTTGTTGTCAGTTGGTTGACATTGAAGGCAGTAAATATTTGAATATTTGTGATATTTTAAACAATTTAGTTAACTAGTTAGTAGAATAACTTCAAACGAAAATTGAATTGTCAAGCACGTAGCTTAATAAGTATAACAAACAAAAATAAACGCAATTACACTGTGTGTAGGGTTGTGTTTGCGAAAAGCACATCGCATCTATGTGTTGCATGGATTTTAGCACTATACCAACAAATGAATATATTAATTAGTTATTAATGCCCACGGGAATAAAATTAAACAAACAGAAGTTACAAATTTCGTGCTGATGACAAAATAATATTTGTGACTGCATGACGCAAAATGTGTCTATTTACATGAAAATTCGCTGTGCCTGTTTCTTTTTTACATTTTCAGTTTTTTTCTAATAGGCAAACAGAAATGAACTACTAATGTTTACACAGTTGAAATATTACATGTACACAAATACAGACGACATTTTTATATGTTAGCATTTATATACATACAACCTACTACCTCTTGTATTTATTCCAATAATACGGGGATTTTGTTCAAAGGAAAATCGTTTTAATCCTCTTAGAATATTATTTTTATGTTCTATCCGCTTTAATTTCAAACATCATTTAAACGACACAAGAAAGCTTTTGTAACAATATTTTTTAAATAAATATTTACAAAAATGTTTGTAAATTTGAACCATGATTTTTATTGTAGTACTATTTATATAAAAAACTAAATTGTAAAACGTTTAATGAACTTTGTTTATCAGATGCTAAATTTTTACACAAGACTTCGTTATGATGTGTACCTTACGCTTTACTTATATTTTGAGATTTTCAAAACAAGTCGACTATTTATAGTTCATTTTTCAAAAATTATAAAAATGAACCAAAAAAAATTATGTTTTATATTATTTCATTACTTTTTAATAGATTTAAATAATAATTATTATTTATTTCTTATTATTGAGGTTAATAACAATAGTAGATGTAATGTAGTGCATTTTTACTAATGTTTGAGAAAAAATGTGAAGACACGTAATTTTGCTTTGGGTGCCTTAGGAAAAATGTAAATGTATATATTTGACTGATGTAAATGTTATAGATAGACTATGTGATTATTTCGGGCACTATTCATATTGCCAGGGTAATGTGATAAATCGGACACTAACAAACAATTTGTAATTTATTATTCTGAACAAAAATGTCCAAAAATCCAAATTTTTAAGAAACAAATGAAATCGATATTTTCTTTTTGTAAACCTTTGAAAGTATAAATTTATTATTATTATACATAATAAATATAAAAACAAAGTGTTCTAATTAAAATTTTACTTTATGGATCCATCCTTTAATATAAAATATATCTGGATTTGTTTGGTTTTTATAAAAAATTATTATTTATTATTATTTTATTAAAAAAAATCAAATCCCTTACAAAATTTTTTTTAGATACAAATACATCTTTGTTCTTTGCTTTGTTCTTTGCTTGGTTTTTGACAAAACTTGTTGCTCATAATGTGAAGCGACCGAAATTAATCGACTTGGTGTCATAAACCGGAAATTTCAATAAATGGACTTGCTCAATTTTTGTGGGAAACCCTTCAATTATGAATATGGACGCCTCAAAAGATGTGTGTTTGGATAGGAATATGTGGCGAAGGATGATTGTTATAAACGCGAATGTATGTATAATTTAGTAAATATTGCACTACTACAATCTAAATTTAATTTTAATAAGTTTCATTCATATTGAAAATAATATTATTATTATTTATTTATTCTAGTACTATGTAGTATTATACCCAAACGTTATTTTCGTGCTACAAATATAATTTCATTTTGTTACTTTAAATTTATGTACATAGCTCCAAAATTAAAATGTCATATTCCAAGTAGGTACAATATTTGTAAAGGTTAACATGAAAACTATTTTCTTGTTTTATCTTGATCTGTATTTTGCAATGTTATTTCCATTTCAGAACATTTTGTAACTATCAGTTATGTATATTTTCCCATATTTGATATCTATACTAGTGTATTTTCATGATTATTGACTTTACAGTAGTTATCATGTAAAATATAGTATAAATTAAGTTTAATATGAAATAATGTTGATGTAGATTATATCTGTGGGAAGTTAACGTGTGAAATGTTTTCTTCCAGCACCGAGGTTGGGGCACGGAACTAGCTCCAGAGCATATAACGGAGCTCTACAACAAGCAAATCGAACTTTGGGAGCAAGTGTCAAGAAGAAGCTCTCTCTCTGCTTTGTCGTTGGCTTCAACTACGCGCAAGTAAGATGTTCTTTATGATAATTAATCCTCTGCCTGTCCAAGCAATTAGCATACTAAACAAACGTGACGGGGTGAATTCTAGTTTTATTCAAAAGCTTTGTATATCAAATATTTTTTCTACTCCTATGTTTTAATATACTTCAGTATGTGTCATTTGTACTTGAATGATACTCATTTTGATCCAAATTTTTATTATAATTCATATTATCATTAGGATACAGATTAATAATATTAAGTGTTGGTAGTCGGTACTTGGTGGAACATATTAATAATTTAAATAATTAAATAAAACACAATTCTTGGTTTTTCCCCTTTATTTAAAAACTCGTGACGGAAATTACTAATACAGAGTTTACCGAACACTGTGTCAATATGAAACATTCTTTTGATGGGGATTTCAAAATTATTCATAAAGCACCGAAAGGGATTACGATTGAACTGTTTAGAGAATCTAGAAATTAGAAGAGCTGTTAATTCGGGGAAAAATATTTGTAATGACCAAATTGAAGTTTCTGTCTCACCTTTACTGAACATATAAATCTGTATTAAACTATGTAATTTTAGACTGATCATGTCCGAGAGGACAAAACGGCCGTCACGAGTTTTCAAATAAAGTGGAAAAACCAAGAATTGTGTTTTATTTAGTTATTTAAATAGATACAGATTAATTTTATAACCAATTTAATGATTTTTAGTTTATATTTTTAATTATTATGAATAGTCGTAAAAATAGTGTATGCAACTCATGTATAATGATTATTATTTTATTTTATACAACAATAGTTCATAAGAATCAATAACAGATTCTCAAATTACTAAAAAAATATCAGCAGTCGTAGAAATACAAGTAAAAGTACCATTTTAAATTATTTTCAATTTGGCTTTTAAATGTGCCAAATATAAGGTGAAACATGTCAATATGATTTTATATTAGAGTTGTAAGTGAATATAATTCTGTTAGTAGTTGAGTTTTGTTATTGGTGCGATTGGACATAAATTTCTAGAGCGAGCGAGTGATACTGTTAGCGGAATGAAAAAAAAAAAAATTATTGATGTAATTATTAGTGCAGAGCATATTGTTGAAAGTTTTGTAGTGTCATATCTGATCGTTTCTTTAATCAAGATTTAAATCATATCCACTCCTGTATTCATTATATGATAAAAAAACGTTTTGACCCAAAACTTTATATTCCGTATTACATTTTTATATAGAAAAGAGTAGTTCATCTACAAATAAAGTATTTAAATGCTCACCTTAATAAAAAATATTCAAACGATTTAAAGAAGTACCTATTGGAGCACTCACCTGAAACAAAAAAAGAAAGTTTAATTAATTATGGACTTTAGGAGAAAAGTTTGACAAAAGAATAAAAATTGATGTTTACATTATTTTATAATATATTATATTTTTTTTTATTCTATTTCTAACTTCGTGCAACTATACGTATGTGCTAGGTAATATATGTACATACATATTTTTTTTAAACAAGAAATATCAATGTTTTTCGATATTTGATGTTTGGAAATACAGCTTTCCAGCTCTGTATTTCTTCTCATTTTTTGGGGGATGGAGTTTTGGTTCGATCCATTTTTGAGTACAGAATCCTAAACCAAAATTGAAAATGGGATAAATATGAATAACATTACGTAGTTTTATATTTGTATTGTTGAAAATTTGGAATTAAGCGTCGAGGATACCACAGTAGCGTTGCTGCTTCGTACGTTTTTAACTTTTCATCTTCAACATATAGTTACAAAAAGAAAAACATCAGCAACAAATTGCAAATAATAAAAGCTTAACTAAATATACATATCAATATCAAGTAATTATCGAACACTGCAGTACTTTAATTAATTATAAAAATTAAATAAGCATTTTACCCACATGCGTAGTTTTTTTTTATTAATTAGTTAATTTGCACCTGAATATACATTTCTATTCAAATAAAAGTTTCGGACCGTGTTCATACTTACAGAAAAATTGTATATAACTCGACATAACAATTTTCGTTTAAATTACAGAACGATGTATGAAAAAGTCAAATGTATATTTATCAAATTGTAAATAATAAAAGTTTAATTAAATGTACATGTTAAAAACAGTTTTAATGAGGTAATTGCAGAAAACTGAAGCACTTTAATTATTTTTAAAAACTGTGTAACCATTTTACATGTGTTGTTTTTATTACCTTTAAATTAACTTGCACCGGAATATACATTTTTATTCAAGTACCAATTAAAAAAGTTCCGTACCGTGTACATAGTTCACACTCTAAAAAATTAATGAAAAATTGTATCGACGGTTTCAAAGTATAACTTGATATTACAATTTTCGTTTGAAGTAAAATGCAATTTACAAATTACATCGCTTCTATGTGCATTATGTGACCTGTTGTAGGTTTGATACATCCGATGTTAAACTTGCAAATAATTTTCAAATAGCACAAAAGGATGATAATTTCATACTTTGTTGGTAACATGGCTGACAACGTCGTTCTTTTAGGACCCTGTATAATAGATGCCAAATATTGATTTAATTTTTTCTTTCTTTAATTTCCAATTAAAATGGTGCAACCGGGCATTATATAGACTTCATAATATTCAATTATTAAAACATTTTTTATTGAAAAACTTCAAAATGTAGAAAAGGTTCTCAGATCCCTCTGAATTTAAATGTTTCTTTTTTATTGAATAAATGGTTCTGCCTTTGATTTAAAGTTTGTATCTATTATGACATACATACATATCGGTTCCCACTATACTTTAGTTTATTAGCTAAAGTACAAGCACTACACAATTATTTGCAAATTTTAATTCGATCTTTTATAAAAATTCCGTTAACATTATAATTGTTTTTACAAAAATAATGCTTTTACATTTGTGAAGTCACTGACCCCTTCTTTACGTTTTTGTCTGTTTCAAGACCTTACACCAAGGAAGAGAAGGAAGAAGAGAACAATAAAAAGAGCTCCCCATCTAAGGCTGTAACTAATGCGAGAAATGTCTCGTATAGAAAAGGAAGAGATAGCATAGATAATTCCACTAGAGCTGTTAAAGAAATAATTCGCCATCATCTGGAGAGAACTACAGGAGGATCAGGTAATTCATTCAAATAACCAGAAAGAAAAAACAGCAGAACGTCATTAATATTTATTTAGCCATTTTGTCAGATTTTTATCTTTACGGTAGAGTCTCGATTAACCGAACTGGCTTATGAAAAATCTCGGATTGTTGGAAAATATAATAGTAATCGAATACATAATAAGAAATTAAAACTTTATTGAGAAAATAATAATCATAAAAAAACAGTTTAAAATGAGATCATTAGTTTTTAGTAAAAGTTCAAAATTATGTTGATGTATGTAAGCATACGTATTTATATACCATAAACTGTAGTCAATAGGAACACTTTTCGACATATTTCGTGATGTGTACCTTGCTTCATATAGAAAATATATAGTGTTTTTTAGTATCTAAAAGTGAGTTCTTGCATTACTAATGACATTTAATAAAAAATAACCTTTGAAAAAAATTAATTATAAATGCTCTTAACTTAAATAGCTTCATACTGAATCAGCAATACAATTGATAAATAAAGTATTGTCCTACAATACTAGTTAATATAATAGTAATATTTTGTTTTATAATAACTAAAAAATAATTTCAAACTTTTTCCGGAAAATTGTCTTTATTGAAATTTAAGTCTCGAAACACCCCAGTTTACGGTAGTTTTGAAATACAATAAAAAAGTCGTAATGTATAATATAATTCATAAATAACAAACGCTGTAAAATTTTAAAACAAAATGGCTTGAATTATTGTAAACTCGGGTTACGAACACTCTACTACACTTCATTCTCGGAAAATAATGCTTCCTCTTTATTTTATCACCTTCAGATTCTTTATTTTTTATTTGCATAATCTTGTACAAATACTACGTAAAGCTTATCCATGTTTATTTTTCAATAAACTTTCAACAAACTTTGATTTACCTATCTTTACCCTGAGATATTGAGCTAAAGTCATACAAATACCTACGTACCTACGGTACGATAATTATTACCTATATATTACGTATCCGTCTTTTATAAGGGTGGAAACTTGAAATACGATTTCACAGTCTGTAATTTCAGTATATTTGTTTTTGCTTTTAATACCTCAAATGGCTTGCAAAGCGTGGGAATACTGTCATCAGTAATATCTATTTTCAGTGAAGATGAAATTATTGAATACATAGTGTATTGGAAAATTGATGTAGGTCGTCTTCAAAATTGGAGCAAATCTACAAATTCTATAAATAAGAAATTCGAACTTAATAAAATATGATACTATACTTGCTTTTATTTTTAGTATTCATATCTCAGTTAAAATAAAAAAAGAATTCCCTATTATAGCCTTTTGTAGGTGCACCTCATTATTAATAACTCTAGTACTAGTTGCTCTAAAGAGAAAAATTAAGTTCATGTAAATTTATTCCTGGATATCTCATTACCGTTACAATGTCTATAAATAAACACAATACCTGCACATTTACAACACTAAAATTTTCCATTTTTTTAAATTAACACAGAAAACAAATAGCAAAAATGGAAATAAGATAACTGACAATTACACAGATTTTGTTTGTTTTTTTTTCATATTTCGTTCTATTTCCTATGGGAATTTAATTGTTACCTATTTCTTTTTAAAATTTTTTTTTTTATATTAAAATATCTGAAAAACTACAGCGTTTATCAATTTGTAGTAAAGTATCTTTTTATGTATTATTGTATTGTATGTAATATTTTATTAGTAAAAATTAAAAAATGTTGATAGGTAAAAGAAAAAATAATGAAAACTTTCACAACTTCTCCATACGAGATGACTCTGTTTGAGATAGAGAAACAACAGAAGTTATAAACATGCATTTAAATAAGTAGTATCTCAAACCAGGTTTCAATATATTCATGTAACTAGTACCAGAGTTAATAAAAAAGTGCACCTTCAAAAGGGCTGTAAATCTCTAACGAAACGTTTTCGGACATACCTTCATGTAACAATTTTTTTAATAAAAACTATTTTCTTAAAGATGTATTCCAATAAACTAAAGCACTGTTTGTTATATAATCCATCTTGTTTGAATTATACATTGTATGTACACTTACACTATAATAGGTCTTCTATATATTTAAATTTATAATCAGTCGGCACCATGCTTTCTAGTTCATTTTACTCCTATCCGTAATACTTCTTATGCTAATCCTTCTATTCTCCATTTAAATTCCACGTTTATGCATAAAGCTTACATTTGAATTCTACTGTACATGCGATATTCACTAATACTCATACTTATATGAACTTGAGTTCCAGCGGCGCGAAATTTATGGAAATTAGTTTCTTTTTTATATAAATGAAATATGTGACTTAAAATTAAAGCAAATGAAAATACCTGTGTTCGTATTAGTAGTTTTACAATAAAATGATTTAAAAATTGTATGTCACATCATTTTGGCACCTTTAGGTAAAGATATGTCGTTACGTCACGGTAAAAGTGAAAATATAAAAATTTAACTATTTTTACAAGATTTCATTTTTAATTCAATCATTCTTTTAGGCTTTGGTTGTTCCTGTATTGTATATAAATACAACTTTTTAAGTCAATGATACAATCATTTGTCCTTGAATTAATCTTTTTTTTTAACTTTGGTCACAAATCTCATAACAAAATATTTATAATCAATTAGTCATGTTTTCCAGATATGACATTTGAAACTAAAAACATTAAAATTTACATTATTTTAATATTTACAGCTTTAATTCCAACGAAATTGTATTTTCATTGAGGTATACTCGTATGTTTATATTTTTCCAATCTTAAGTTATCGCGATTCCTATTTGATTTTTCCATTTCTCGGGAAAATTTCATTTCCCAAACGTCAGACTTTGATTAGTTTCCAATGTTTCCAAAAAAACATTTTTATGATTGCTCTACTTATTGATTAAAGATTAAGTAGTGATTTTCTGTTTTATTTTTCCAAACTTGTTTTTATTCTTATTGATAACTTTGAAACTTTGGTTTTGAATTTATTAATAATTAAGTAATGCTTTCTTCTTGTTAAAGAATACGATGGTCTAATTTTGTCTCCAACTCGGGAAAAACTAGAACCAACTATTCCTAAACGCAATGAGGATCATAGAGATTTATCAAAAGAAAATCAACAGAGGTCTAGTCCAAAGAAAGATTCTCCTCAGAAATCAAAACGAGCAACGACAAAAACAAATGGTACGAAGCCTGCTTTAAGAACTAGTAAGTAGATTTTCCTTATAAGATCAGTGCGACGGTCTATATATGTCCAACACTTACACAGGGGGTAACACTATTTTCTTGCCTGCGTAGACTTAGTATTTTTCGATAGATTTCACTTGTAGACCTAATGGTAGTTTTTATGACAATGCCGGTTTTACACACGACGTGTATAATGAACCTATTTATATAAAACTTTGTATTTATTATAAAGCTAGAAATCAGTGTTTTATTCTTCAAAATAGTTTTCATTTTTCGTAGCAGAATCACTTTAGATGAACCGTTAAGGATTGTTTAAAAAAGATGTTACCTTGGAAGCCCCCATTATAATGAATGTATAAAATTGGCAGTGTATAATTTGTCTTGTTTATTTCATGTAAATACCTAATGATATATACCTATAAAAATTTAAGGGTCCGAAGGGTCCATTCATCAGTTTCATATGTATCACATGTTTATAAATTATCCAAATTGTTTAGCGTTGGGTTACTATGATTCGTTACATCACATATACATTTGTTTGTAAAAAAATAATGTACAGTCATTTGCACGATAGTATGTACATATTAATCACATTTCATGTGTATATACCATTAACAATGCTGTGTCTGTTTTAAAAATGTCTCATATCTCCAAATGAAACGTAATCCACGTTATTTATATGAATTTTAATATTATTTATCATAAGAATAATATAAATTTGAAAAATAAAGAATTTATCGTCGGTTTAGAATTTTAAAACGCAATATTTTAATACAAATAAAGAATTCAACACAAACACAAAATTCAATAAAAACATTTATATAAATTTTCAATATAAAATATAATGATAAAAATTAATACAGAATTGCATTAATAATTGAAGCATTTTAGTTTTTAAAAGGATCCAAGTGCTGAAATATTTTATGTTTTTTTTATGAAAAAACATGGCTGGCAAAAATCTAGGATTTTTAAAAATTTTAAATAATTGTATGTTAATATTAATATAAACACTATAAATTAAACAAATTTAGTTTTCTTGTATTTTGTTAATTAAAAGGAATAGGTTGTCCACATATACAGAGTACCTACTTTACATCCATGAAATTTGTTAGATATTTTTGAACTAAGGCTTCAATTAAGTTCCAAATATATATATTAAGCTTAAAAGCTTTTATAAATTAAAAAAAAAAAAAACTGTTATTCAATGTTGTTCGAATGTTCATTTTCAGTTTACAACGAAAACTCTTCACTTGAGAGTGTTTAAATTTGCAAAGGTGAAAATGGATTACACTTTTGTATCTAGAAATAGAACAAATAAACTTGATTTCGATGCTGGCAGAGAGGAATGAGTGTACAAATCAAATAGATAGGGAAAAATATAGGTCAAGGTGGGTAAACATTGAACTACCTAAATGGCTAAATTGAACGGAAGTCGCGTTATTGTAATGAGTCAGATGGAGGAAGTTACGTCAACAAAAGTTTGCCATAACATGTGCATAAAATTGAAAATGTTTAAGGAATGAACAGGTGTGGAATTTTCAGCAAAATTCCGCTAGATAATTATAGAAACTGAATTTTCAAGGACGTTGAAAAAGAATTAACTATATATTTCACATTTTGTTTTATGCAACCAATTTTATTTAGTTGCTTCTGCTATTTTCAATTCATTTGAAATCACTGAAACTTTCATCTTAATTCTATCAAAATCTAATATTCAGCCTTTTTGATGTTTTTCTCCTTTTTTGCTTTTCAGTCAATTCTCGGCCCCATCAAAATCGCTTATACCAAAATATCCCATTGTATTTTCCCCAGTAGGCCATGGAAAACAATGAGCACAATTATTTTAAACAGTTATTTATTTGTCTTTTGAAATTAAACAAAAGTTGAATTAGAATTCCAATCATTTTTTTATATCTATCATTATGAATGGAAATATGAAATTAACCAAAGAATATTTTGGTGACTTAAAAAAATCCAGTTTGAAGAAAAGTTTGATGCTGCAATTCAGTATAATTTTGAAAACATTCAGCATTTCATATCAATATGAGCTGGGAGCTTTTTAGAAGTGGAAGCAAAGAATGGTGAACTGTATTATTGTTGAAGGACAACTTTTAACATATTTAAAATAAAATTTAAAAAATGAACCATGTAACTTGTTCTCAATAATTCTAGCTTGGCACTCTTATATGCATAATTTTTGGCTCATCGTCGCCTTTTGTTAAGATTTACAAATCTGTTTCATTTCACTCATTTTTTATACTCAAACCTGCAGAACTCTTTTAATTTGAAAACTTTTCTTGAACTAAACATTTTCTCTATTGTAATAATTTGAAAAAGTTTTTTGATTTTCCATGTCAAGAAGAGTTTTAACTCTTTTTAATGATTTGGGTTTGAATTCATGAGACATTTTTAAAATGTGAAGTGATATGTACTTAGATAAAATATGATGGGCAAATTTGTCTTAGTTCGATCTCAAAGCGTGGGTCCAACTGAAGTGACCGAAAAAAGTTCTCCGAAGCGTTTATCGCGCTCAACAACGGTTCGACAGCAAAAAACTCCTAGGGATTCAACTAGTTCACCGCCTTCAAGTACGGTACGGCGTCCCAGACCATGTAAGTCTCTTTAAATAATTGCATTTGCTTAAGTCAAATAACTGTTATTTTGCCAGGTGTTCAAACTATTTCAATCTATCCCTGTCTAAACTAAAACTATTTTGTGCATTTGTATTGTACTAGCTATAATAATTTAAATGTAATATTACAGTATTCATAAAAATATATGAGTATTATATTATTATACCATAATATATGCACGTATATATCGATAAGTAGCATTGCTGCATAAATTGTCCAATATTTGGAACTAGATTTCTTAATATTAGTAATTTTAGAAATCTTTTGTATATATAACTTCTTTTGAACTTGGTAATAACGTAAATTATTAAAGTAATTATGGTAAAAGTACAAATATAAGTAACTAGCATGTTTAGAAGTATACTGAGTATAATTATACTTTTAGATACAGTTAATACAATTTCCACAGAATAACAAAAATTGGTGAAATACACAAAACTGTCCTCACCTTAGAATTAAATTGAACCTCTTCAATCCTCTTCATTTACACATTTAATCAACACGAAAAATGGTTAGAAGTGCATGGCGTTCTGACTTTTCTAAACGTACTTAAATATAACCTAATCTGAATTAATTAGATTATGTTATGTTGCAGTAAAGAGTCACAGCACCACTTTTAATTATTTTTCTCGTCAAAATACATATATTGCAAAAGGTCTCTTTTCAAGATTATTAGGGTTAGATCAGAACGTCAATTTTGACTATTTTACAAGTTTTTTTTTAGCTTTAATTGTTTATTAGTTATTTTGTTAGTTAGGATCAAATCTTGTAATCCAATTTTGCTTTAATTTCACATATTCAATCGACTTGAAACTTTGCACGTATACGCAATTACGACAATATAATATTTTCGTGAATCAAATAAATAACTAATTTTTTTTTGACGTTTGATTTTCAAAAGAGATTTTTAGCAACTAATTATAACCATTCCATTAACAATACAATATATTCGTGAAAAAATAATGAATTATGGATATTCGACCGATTTGTAAGTTTGTCACACATGCATTTGTTTTTAAAATGTTTTTTTTTTTAAATTAAATAAAGTTAAAACAAACTTTTTTAATAATAAGCTTTTATTAAAATGCACAAATAAGAATATTTTTTCTTAGAATTTCTGTTTCGGTAAATATAAGCGTCGGCGTAAATACTGAAATATCCCTTTTATATATAAATATTTATTTTCTCTTCTCTTTGTATTCATTATATATGCCCACGATTTTATTTACAGAGACAGAAAGCTTAAGAACTTTTTTTCCTGTTTGGTGAATATAATAAAAGCTTGTTTTTAAAAAGTTTCTTTACTTATTTATTTCCTTTTGATCGGATGTGAAACTAAACAGTACAAAAGGTTTTATTCAATTCTGAGTTGAGGACAGCTTTCTGCAAATTTACCCAAAAACTGCTTTATTTATTTAATTATTGTTTATTGTTTTTTTTATCATTTTCCAATATCAAAAATAGAAATTAATTTATTTTGTAAATATTTATGTCTAAAAATATTAGGAAGTGTTGTTCCAAGAAACAAAAATACTGTAACACTAACAAAATAATCTTTTAGGAAGTTGCAAAACTCTTCTGGTAAAGTTTCAGTTACATTTTGAGTTCCTAAATCAGAAATGTACACAAACACAATAGAATCTAGAAACAACAATGTAAATATCACAAAGAAATGTACAATGTATGTACACTTTTGTAAAATGTGAATACAACTGTGTGCCAAGTATCGTTAGCGACAAAACGCATGATTCAAAACTACATGCATGTTCTGTCCTGTCGGTAGTCCGTCCTCAAAAAGTCCTTGCTTGACGTTTGACGATAGATAGAATTATTCGTACTCTTTCTCGTTGTTTCGTACGTACATACATCTCATATATTCTATTCATAATCTTGCTTGTAGTTTTCTTTCTATTGAGTATTTGTTTTCACTACTGCGCAACATTTAGAGTTTTGATTTGATGTAGAAATTGACCATTAGAGTTTCTTCTAAATTCTTTCATGTACATAGTCCACACCAGATGACTTTAAAATGACTCTTCTTTAAAACAATTTATTCATTGATTATGATTTAACTGTATCCTGTTCTTAAATAAAGCCGGTTGTAAAAAAGGTTCTTCGTTTTTTAATCTAATAAAATGTTGGTATCAATGAAATGACGTATATTGTATTAGCTAATTTGTTGTCACCTATTTAACCAGAAGCTTGGTATATGAGTTTGTTTATATCTTTTCTTAAGAAAAGGTAACAAACGCCAAGAGAAATATAATTGTTAGGTTTGTTTCGTTTTCTGTTTATAATTTATGGTATAATCCTCAAACGATCCGGCAATAATATCATTCATTCGTAAAGCTCCTAAAAAAATATTCCATGTTAAATATACAAGAATGAAGAAGATATAATGAATGCTCTAACAAAATTGCGTATTAAATTTCTTCGTTGTTGTGAAAAGAAAAGTAGGTTGTTCCACTTTAATTGATTTGACGCAAGAATCGTTTATTCTATAAATAGGCAATTACTTAGGGTTTACATTCGCAGCTATATATAGTAGATATAATACAGAATAAAAATTGAAATGTGGGACAATCTAATTTTTAAATTAAATTTTAAAAGATGTTTCAACAAAGAAGCACAACTAACATCATTTTCATTTTTATAATTTTACTTCATCGGGTAAATGCAAATTCCACGTGTTCTTTTTCTTATTTTGTAATAAATAGTGGATCCACAAAATAAAATTTTAAACTGAATTTCTTGTTTTTTTCTTGATTACATGCACAAAAAAAAAAATGTTACAACCATACAATGAATGGTTTTAAAGTGATTTACGCTTTATATCCGAATTTTAAATGTTTGATTCGACTTTTGCGAAAAACCGCTTAACCATATTATATGTAATTGTAACGGTAATAGTACCTATGTAACTAACTACTATATATTAATAATTTTGACGGTTGCTATTTGTACTCCTGCTTTCCCTCATCAAGCAAATGAGTATGACATGTAAACAAGTAATAGCACTAAGATTTAATAATATCATGGCAACCATAATGAGGTGACACGGATTTCAGATGTCATTAAATCCTACAGAATTTCCCTTTAACTTTATATTATGTTTCTACATTATCAATGCACTTTACATTTCTAATAAATCTTGGTATTAAATTGTAATAATATTTAATTCATTGTCGAAATATTCTATATAAATTCTTTTTATAAAATTGAGTATCTAAATATAAAAATTTTATTTTAAGATTAATCATATTAAAAAAAAAATTTTTTTCATGAATTATAATTAAAAAAAGTTTAAAAGAATGAAAAAAGGGCACTTTGCCTTTCTTTTTAGAGATTGTTTATAAAACAAGTTATAAATTGTATATAGTAGGTTGATAGTTACTGGTTTTTCAGTAAATAAAAATAATGGTTTGGTTAAACATTAGACATTGGACGAATTTGGACTTAAAATGCTCTAAAAAAAAAAACATGTTTCTCGCCCTTATAACACACTGTCAATATAAATGTGAAGAAAATATTTGCTTATTGTATTATTTAGGATAGGAAATAATGATAACAAAAAAGGTAAAATACATTTTTTGTAATTTCTAACTTAATGAAATATGGTTAAATGTATAATTGTCATAAGTCATCTGGAAATGTACATATATGTAAATATTAAAATTTGTAATATATTAGTATTAAATTTAAGTACCTATATTTATGGTTTAATAAATAATTTAAAATTTAAGTAATATTTTGGAAAAATTTAAGTGTACGAAGAATGTTGAATGAATTTGAAACGGTCAAAATATAAAAACGGCATAATAGACAATTGGTAAATGAAAGGACCGTAAAGACTACTGACATCAAAATAGCTGAATATGTTTTGTTTATTGTTGAGTCCACGCTACTCATAATTAGAATTTTACTGGCACATATCATTGCTACTCAAACTCATGAACATCATTACAAATGCAGCCATAATCCAATATGAATAATGTAGTACTTATAAATATTAGAACTTTTGTATGTCCACCAAAGTTGATACTTTTGTACTAAGGCCACTGCCACTAAAGATCAATTTGATTCGTGTTGCACAGCGCTTTTAGTGTGTAGTAAAATGTTTGTTTGACGCAGTCACATATTTTTATCATTAATTTAATTTTTCAATTTTTCTAGCATCCCTGAACACCACTGCCTTCTCCCGATCTAAATGTAGTTCAGTTCCTCCTAAAAGCGCACCCTCGGAGGACCGTTTGTCAAATACAAAGACAAACAAAACTAAAGACAATAACACGGGCACTTCTAGTGTCAGGGGGCAAAGTAAACACTCCGGTAAGTGACGACAGAAGGCGACGACCAACTTTGCATGCCTTGCCATTGCCAATAATTGCCATTGCAAACACGCATGTTGATGCTATGCCACATGCCACATGCCACCCGATCATGCATAGTGCAAAAGCATAAAGCAAAGCCAAAGCATCGTTATCGTTGCATCGCAATATGTCTTACAGTTAGTTTTAGCGATTCTTGGCACATATCTGAGCTGTGTGACTCTGACTTTCTATGTGATCATAGGTACCAATACCAAAAACTTTACTACATTGGAATCACGCAAACTACCTTACAGAAATTCTATTTTCCCATGTTTACTCATGTATTAGACATTAAAGAGAACAAAATGGCTGATTCGTTTCAAACATGAATTTCTAATCATGATTAAGCATAGGAAAAAATTTAAAATCTTGTGAATGGAATCTATAAATGAGCACATTTCCAAAGCTACCATTGGCTACGGACTGCGATATGAACTGCCTTATATGTGACATTATTTAAATTTGACTAGGTTTGGAAAATACTTTTGTATTATCTGAGTAGGGTGACCAGATATGTATATATCTATCTGTTAAATGTTTGACATAACATTTGCATATTATCTAAAGAATTGTAATACTCATTTATACGTACCTTGAGTTTCAGCTAAGATGCAATATTTACTATTCTGTCATTAATGTATTACTATGGATACCACTTACACATACTGCACCGCTCCTGATAAAAGGCAACATAGGTTGTCAAAGTTGTCAATGATATTTACTAAAGAAAAAAAAAAAAATCGAATGATTACTTGATATAATACTGGTTATAGTATGAGAAATATTTGTGATATATAAATTTATCTTCTGAACGTCCAAGACCAAATCCTTCTACAGTTTCGAGAATATTTATAAAATTTCAAAGTGGTGGATGTTAAGATAAGAATTATACGAAAAGGCCAAGAACAAAAACTGCACGAACTGAAGAAAATAAAAATAATTTACTAGTGCAATAGGAGAAAAAAATCAGCTGTCTACAAAAGTTTTGACAAATCAATTAAATGTTAGCAAAACTTTTGTATTTAGATTATTAAAAAACGACAAATTTCATTCTTGTCATTTTCAAAATCTTCAAGAGTTAAGATACTGCTCTTATTACTTTCTTACCTTATTTATAAATCAGTAGTATTATGATGAAAAGTTCATTTAACATTGACAACCTATGTTGTATTTTATCTGGAACGATACAGTATGTGTAGGTATCCATGGTAATACATTAATGACAAAATAGTAATATTGCATCTTAGCTGAAATTCACGGTATATTATAAAATATTTTATTATACATGTTTTTTTATTTTGTAATTTAAAAAAAATACATATTTAAAAATTTCTGCTTGGCAATAAGTTAAAAAAAATGTCGTAATTTTACAGGTGGATATTTGAAAAACAGGATTTGTACTAGAAAATTTGGATATCTGGTCATCCTATATCTGAATTATAATGTAGTATAAATATAAAATAGACACTTTCTTTTATAATGGTTTGCAGATATTATTGATGAAAAAAAAATATGTAAAATTATATTTCTTTTTATTTAAAAGAACATTATACAGAAAATGTTAAACGATAAGAAATTGTCTATTTTTTGTTTAGTTATTTCAGCGATGTGTTGCACAAATTGTAGCCAATAAGAAATTGAAAAGAAGAATAAACAAAAAAACTTTTAGAAAGGATGTACAGTTTTCTTTATCAAACAGAAGTAATGGAAAGAGAAAGAAAATAAATTTATCAATTTTTGTCAGTTTATTGATATCACTTTCTTCAAATTTCTTAATGACTATAAGAACCAACTCTGGATGAACGACTGCAGACTACACGCAGAAAAATAAATGGTGCTATGGTGTGATTGGTGTGTTTAGATGGCAGCACCAAAATGTGCAAGGCGCACAATCACAAAGAAATGCACAAAGTTCAACAAATACATATCAAGTTAACCAATTTTGTTATTTCAGTAAATGATTTTCTAAAAAAGCAAATACTCATACACAGTTACAAATACTAAAAATGACGCACGTAATGCCTTTGTCACACATTTCTTTTTATTCAACAAGTTTTTTTTCAATTTTTAAATACTTACTTACTTACTTAATCCTGCACCTTTCTACCCTCACTTATTTGTTTATTATATACAAAATGGGCAGCAGCTATCATCTCATACCTGTAGCCTAATTAATATAAAAATACTTTTTAAATATTTGTTTTGCAATAAATAATTTATAAAAAATTACAAGTTTTTAAAATATTAATTATAGAAGAGAAATGCCTTATTATTTTTTTAAAAAAATAACGTGAATCTGTTTTTCATAACGTAATTCATGCACAATAATCTGCCAGTAGCATGTCAATTATAATTTTATATGTAAAATGTAAAACTTAACCATCTTTACAAGTTTTCATAAATTAATAACAAATTTTTGCAATAACAGTCTCTATTCTGTCCTTTTTTGGTCATACATTCCATTGTGAAATAAATTTCGAGACGAAATCTTAAAAAAATTCTTTTTAAAAAATATAAAATGTGACAAAGGCATTCCATAACACATGTAACTATACACTAGCAGCTTTGATCGTAAATTTCTCACTCGGTTTGAGAACTACTGATTTAGTCTGTAGCGACGTCAAAAAGCCAATTTGCTCCTCAAAGAAGTCTGGTATAAGGGCAACTGGTAATTTGTTGAAAATAAAAGTATGACAGGAGCAGTCACGAATACTATTGTGCTAAACGAAATACATAATACTTCTCATGTGTGAAGAAAAGGCTCGAGATTGTACCTGTCAACCTGACAATATATAATGTACAGTTGAAGAAACAAATATAGTCACGCAATTTTCAAAACTTTTTTAGTTTTGTATAATTGGCATTATACACTTATTTTTTATTATAAATGTTTCACAACTTGTTTTTACAAAGGTTTCATCACAAATTTTATGCATTTTTGTTTTAATTTGTATTTTGTGTGTAAAGGAAAATTTGTATATAAAAATATGTAAACTGAAATGGGTATTATGAATAAATGGTATTTTGTTTTTTAGTTACTTTTAAATTAAATCTTCAAAATATTTTTAGGGTATACCTACAATAAATTTTCATCTTTTATTATGCTACTCGGTATTATTTATTACATATATTACATTATATTATCGATTTATATTTAAAAATTCAAATATGCAAGCAGTTATTTTCACAAACAGTTTGTAGGTACTAGTAATTGACTCCAAAGAATTTCAAAAGTTTTTGACTAAGTTTAAAAATTAATTGGGAGAGAGCACCACAGTAGTCACTGTTGTGCTATTTGAAAATTAGAAATCATTTTTTCAAGTTTTAAGTTTGATATAATTTAAGTAAACATCAAAAAGTTATATATTTGCTCAGAAGCGTAGAAAATTGAGTTCTAAAATTAAGTATTCGTACTAATCTTTTTTAGAGAGAAAAATTACTCTAGCATTTTTGCTTTAGTATTTCGTCAGAATTAATGTGGTTTTTACTCAAAATATCTTCCTGATCTACCATATTTCTGCTCTAATTTTCCTTTCAGTAGCGCTGGCATGTGTGCTCTAATTTATGCTGAAAAATGAACCGAAACTATGAATTCGAGCATATCAAGGCACTAGATTAAAGAACTTCAAACACTCCCCCGAAATATGATTTAGTGCCCCCCGTTTCACAAATTAGAACTTATAGATCACGGGTGACTAATTTAAAGGTCCGGATTTCTTAACATGTAAACCCTTTTTCTAAAACTTTGAATAGAAATCGCAACTACACAGAAAAAAAAAAAATAACCAGTGTGAACTATTAGGTCCATTCTATTTTTAGTGTTAAAAATAATATTAGAATTTATTTTTGTGTTAAGTGTTCGCTACATGTAACACAGGCATCTTACTGTACTACTATATAATACTGTATGTGAAAATATCCTCTTTGATTTTGAAATCTAAAACAAATAATAATAATATAAATAGATATAAAGGGAGTAAAATATGAATCGTAAAGGAAGCATTATAACGTGAGTGTTTAACCTTGTGGTATGTGTAGCGGACCCCGTGACAGCAGCGGAGAAGTGCACCGTGTCAACAGCTGAAGAAGAGAACTGCGAGCCCGATATGGGCCACGTAGTGAAATCTCCTCCGGAACCTACGAGGGTTAAATCTCCAGAACAAATTATGATGCGCTCTCCAGATCCGGTTAACTGGACTGTGCCATTGGATACTGGCAAGACGTTTACTGTCACGCAGAATGTCAGAGAAGGTAAGGATTTAATACATATATATATATATATATATATATATATATATATATATATATATATATATATATATATATATACAGGTGTTATGTAAGAAGGTGTACAACACTTAACCTATCGTAAAACTGACCCCCTAGATAGTAAATCTGGCAATAATTTTTATTTAACATGCTTCCTACAAGAACTGGGGGCCTTTAAAACGGACTAATCACGTCATAGTTCGAATTTTCATGTATTTCGTACTTCCCAATGAACTAATTCCAAATCATGAAAACTCAGGTAGATATCTCTTTTAGTTTTGGAGATATTCAACCTCAAATATATTCTCAAAATTACCCATTTCTGGGCTAGATCTCTACCTAGTTTTGAATTATTGCCCCAAAAGTCAATATACCCCATATTCAGATAAAAACTTTAAAATTTTCAAAAATCTAAATTTCATGTATCTAGATACTTCTCAATGTGCTGATTCTAAATTTTGAAACCGCAGGTCGATATCTCTTTCCGTTCTCGAGATATTTAGATTCAAAGTTTTGCATAAAACTGCCCATTTTTGGGTAATAACCCAAAAATGGGCCGAGATACCGATTTGGCGACAACACCATTCGATTCTACGGATAAAAGTATATAAGTATACCAATTTTCATAATGTTTGACTGACCGGTTCATTTTTTATGAATAAAAGTTTGAAAACCCCCGAAAACGGCTAAAATCTGAAAAAATCCTAAGGGGTACCCCTTACGATTTTTGCGATTTTTGGCCATTTTCAGTTATTTTGCTTTAGAGACTGTATGCGATGTTTAAAAATTATGAAAATTGGTATACTTATGTAATTTTGCTCGTAGAATCGAATGGTGAAGTCGCCAGGGTTGTATCTCCACCCATTTTTGGGCTATAGCCCAAAAATGGGTAAAATTTGAAATGTAAATATCTCAAGAACGAAAAGAGATATCGACCTGCGGTTTCAAAATTTAGAATCAGCGCATTGAGAAGTATCTAGATACATAAAAATTAGATTTTTGAAAATTTTGAAGTTTTTATCTGAATGTGGGGTATATCCGGCCCGGTTCAAATGCATACCTTGGCCCATTACAACACTGCTTATGAATGATTCACTCATTTAGTACATTCGTTTTGTTTTTTAGGTGAAATGATGAATCGACCACACAGCGAAGTGAAGGCATGGACGCCTCCAGACGTTCCACCACCAGCTGCACAGTCAGCTCCTCCAGAACTAGCCGAACAGGCGAAAGAGCAAGCAGCTCAGGGCCAGCAGCAGCAATCGAATCCACAACAAGAACATGAGCCGGAGCAGCAGGACCAGGAGCAGGAGCAGAAACAACAACAACTACAGAAGGAAGAACAACAACCACCTCAGCCGCAGCAGAAGACTGATGGAGAGCAAGGCACGTTCAGCCCTAGCCCTGACTTAGTCGTTCAGGCCTGTTAAGCGCCGCGCCAATGCCGCGTTACCGCTCGTATTTCATTTTACCGCTTACATAGGTATGAGCCCCATATCCGCGAACCCGCGGTCCGCGATGTCTTGGTGAATACACTATCATTTCTACTATACCACATGCTCAACGAAGATTACTGTTATTGTTAAAAACATAAGTATAACCAATTATGAGGGCATATAGTACTGACCAAAACGAGTAAAAAAGCTTAATCAACATGGGTCCATTCTTCAACTGTTTTTAAGAAAGAGACTATTTTGGATTAGAATGATAAAGACAGTGATTGAACAAAATTTTGTCTTTATCAGTAAATAAACCATAAAAAAATAATAACATTTTATATGAAACATTTTTTTTTCCACTTTCTAATAGTTACGAAGTTATTTAAAAACTAAATATTAGCCAAGGTAGCTACAATATTTATCTTAGTACAATTATTCCATTTTTTTGAAAAACAAAAACACATCTAAGATGAAAGGTAAACAAAAAGTCTCATTTAATCAAAATCGTAACTCTTAAAGTTTTCAAGATAGCAGAAGTAAAAAGTAAAGCACTGTCTTATATGTCGGAAACTATTGAAGATCGGACCTATATTGATTAAGCTTTTTTTATTCATTTTAGTCAGTACGATATGCATCTATAACGAAATTAATTTCAAATTATTTGAAAAATTAAGCCACTATCTAGGACTTGATCCTGGTTCCTATGGATTCTTTAATATTGTTGTACTAAACACTTTCTTAACATAAAGCAGAATTGGGGTATATAACCAATCTTTTTCAATCCATCTAATTATAGAGTTGAAAATAATGTACCCGTATTTTATATTTGATAAATTATTCGTTGATTATGTATATGGTATGAATCAAACTTTATGCTACACTTAAAAGCTTACCAATTTAAAAATTCATATCACACCGCTTACAGCTTATTGCTAGAGCCTTTATTTATGTATAAGTTATTATTTAAATTTTCGGCTACACGCTATAGCAATAATTTATAATATTATTTTAAGTTTAAAGTTCTGTACATAAAGATAAGCCAACATTGAATAATAATTTATTAATTTTAAAATTTTAAGTTTATTTTTTGTTCCAGGAAAGACTGTAGAGCCTTACAGAACTTTAAATAAGAATAGACATTAGTTAGTATAGTAGTTAAATTTAATATATTTATTTTTATAAATGCCATAAAAATTCTGCAATGCTAGTTTGGTTACCTGTATTGCAAAAATTAATTGAAATATAAAAATATTTATTATGCCTGACTATTGGCTTATAGTTAATAATATATTATGCTAAATTTTAGCTCATTTTAGGAGAAGATAGATAAGAATAGTTAGTTATCGCTTTAAAAGCGCATGCAAATACTGTAGTATTAAATTTAAGGCTTTTTTAAAAATAAATTATATAATTAAAGTTTGAAAAATTTAGCAGTACATTTTGAAAGTAAAGTAGCTTGAAATGCAATTATTATTAAACATATGTACTTATTTTCAGAACAGGACTAAACTTTTTTTAATGCTTCTAAAAATATAGGTTGTAAGTACTGAATTGGTAAAACCTTAAAATATGTTAAAAATACATTCTGATTTCTTGTAATTTTTTCATAACTAAACAATTTTAGATACACTATTTTCTACATTGTTCTTATGTTTTTATCATAGTCAAATCAAATTTAATGTTTACCTTTGTCGTAAATAAATAAATAAATAAATAAGAAAAGTTAAAAAAAAGTCCTATTTATAAAGTGGGTTACTTGAAGGCTTTGTAAATTATAACTTAATATTTTTGATACATAGCCTAATTAATGATTTATGCTATGACAGATTATAAAATCTAAACATACTATACATGAAAGGAATAAAAATCAGTAATATGTATAGTATATTTCGATTAATTCGTGCATACATGTTCCCAGACTGGACTATGGTGTCAGTGTTTAAAAAAAAATATCAAAAATTTGTTTTATTTTGTTTTAATGAGGAGTAAGAAAATTTTCAAATGGAAATAGAAACTTTCAGAGGTTAGTTATTTATTATGAAATTTCCTATTGGTTATGGGCACAAGGGCACACATGTGACTTTTTGTTTTTAGCCAATCGTGGTGTACATAACCAAACAAAATGTCGTACTGCTGTGAAAATAAAAAAGGGCATTCATTTACAAAAAACGAAAGTATAAAATGCTTAGATTAGATTGAAGTAATAGCTCAAGAAGAATGGAAAATAACGATAAATTAAAATTAAATATAAAATAAATTGTGTGAACAGTTTTGCTGCCATCTGCAAAAGTTTGGCGTGAACGCTCCCAATGGACATCCACTTTTTCACTACACTAGTTTAATGTATTTGAAACAAATAAATTATACAAAAAACTTATATTCATTACAAAATTGGAATAATTTTTTTGGAAAAATGAAAGCTAAGACAATATCTTGAAGTCATATTTGAATACGTTCCTATCTTATTAATGTGGAAATCAACGACGAAAATATGGATAGCGATTATTCGTGCCACCACCAGATATTGCAAATGCAGCAAAAGTTGTTATTCTGAGTCTGCTTCCCGAAAAATCTGGAGCAAAATATAAACTCTTTATTACGTAGTGCAAGAATAGAAAAATTTAAAGATATAGAGAAAACTTAATGGTAGCAAACTTTTCTGTATATTAATCGTTATTTATTGAGTAGTACCGTAAGTACAAAGTGTACATTGTATCATTTTTTATTATGGTGGAGGAGCGCAGACTATAGAAAAAATCTTGTGTGTGTTTCGAGCGCAAATGGACATTGTCGATTTCGAGAAAATACCTCTCAAACGACAATGTCCCATTTTGCGCTATTAATATACAAATAGCTATTTTTGTTCTGGTATTGTTAATACAGTGCCTAATTTTTGAACATCCCTGTATAATGGACGGTTTTTAAATGATCTGTAGGTAACGTGAAAATAACGAACTTAATTTCTTAAAATTTGACAAATACTGCCCAAGCCGTAAATTAACTAGAAAAAAAAGTGACGTTTGTGACCACGTGCTATATTTATTTGAAGAAATTCTGAAGTTTCTATTTCATTTGCAATATTGAATTAGTCGTGACTAAAATATTTATTTTGGATTGGAACAGCGTCCTAACAATTTGAGTTTTCAGAGTGATAGTTTTACGGCAGCAAACGCTCTAGTCTAGTCAACCTCGGCGACCCTTCGTCACATTGGCATGGTGTTGCAGCTCGGAACGTGGAGCCTGCAACTACAACTGCAACTGCAACTGCAACAGCAACAGCTACGGCAACACCGAATCCAACTCCGAATCCGACCCCGAATCCGAATCCGAATCCACCCAGCACCGTTGCTGCTCCGGAGGAGGGCAACCCCTCCCACAGTCGCTCGCTGGCGTCCGAAGTGCTGGAGAAGGCACGCACTCGCTTCGACGAGTTCTGGGGTAAGAACAAACAAGACTCCAAGGAGGAGTAAATCACTCTCATACTACATTCCAAGGCAATTCGTACATGCATCATTTACCCCAACGTTTATAGCAAAATCAAACTATTTCTTACAATTATTACAATATAGATTATAAAATTCAGCGTGTCATTCATTCCGACTTGATCTTTTACATTTATGATGGATGGTAATAATACACGCAATTTTGCAACTTCTGTATGATAATCTATAAGATTTATAAAGTTACTGCTAAGTACTACGATAGCAGACGAGTAGATTATTAAAACATGTCTAGTTTTCTTTGCATGCTATTGTCCCTATTTGGACTAATTTATTTATGTTTGTTATACTAGGGGTTGATTTGATATCTGTCAGAATTTCATTGGCTTCGCTGGGACGTGACTCCGTGGCTCAAATGGTTAGAGCACCACACTAAATATGTGGAGGTCCGGGGTTCGAGTTCCCGCGGTATCATTGAATTTGTCATAATATTTATAAATTCTCCTTGATCGTTAAGGCCATTTCTATGTTTATTATCAGAATAAAGGTCAAACACAACAAATGGATCACTCACATAATGTAAAATTTTGGCATTTTCATTTTTATCCTAATCATTATTAATAAATATACATAAATTTGAAAATTAAACATTATTATTTTCAATATTTAAATAATCTTTATTTGAAAATGTGGGTAATTTTTTCAACTATAGTAGTAGTATAGATTAGGTATGAACATTTATTCAAAATCTCACTCAAACACCATTTGTTCCTACAAAACCCTTACCATAAAGAAATTAAACGTCAGTTTTATAAGAATAAATGCAGTTTGAAATTTCAAGTAACACCTAATCTATTTAAAAAAATGAAATCCACTAAAACGATTGTTGCGTTATCTGACAAGATACTTCTCTTAATTGTTTCATTACTACTGCCATTGTTTTTAGCCTATAAATTTAATATTTTTTGCTTTTCTTCCGTTTGAAACAAATGTTCATGGACAATTTATAAATGTACTCGTTTGACGTCATAAACAATACACCCTAAAGTAATCCCTTAATGGGGCAACTTTTTCTAATTTAACCGACTTCGTATATCTTATGGTTCTTGAGATCCTCATGTTGGACAGGATTTAATAATAATAATAATTAGAAAAAAAAAAACGACGAAATTGTGCATTATGTGATTGACCCTTTTGACGTATTTGACCTTTCATTCTGCCAGATAAATACTAAAAGGTTCCGCGTTCTATTGTAAGAAATAGTTATCGTTATAGATTTGTAATTCTTTTCAAAAATTTGTGAGTTACCTTACATATTAATTTGGTTCTGTCTGAATATAAATCTTATGGGTTATCTTTAGTCGTTACTATTACAGTACATAATAAGTAAATAATAAACGTAAATAATTGTATTTTATGTGGAAAATTTTACAATCCATCTGAAAGGAATAGAGAAGTGACTGATATGGTATATGATATTTACTTAGGAAGCATCCGTCATAGGTCATGTGAAATAAGTTTTGTATTGAAATAGATACAACATACAGGGTATCTTACTGAACTGTCTGATCATTGTCGACTTTTTTGTTTGAAAAAATTAATGTGCGAGCATTTAGTGAACTAAAGTATGATAGCAATATTTGTCTATTTACCTACAATAACTGAGATACCCACCACAAAAGTTGTTATTACTGCAAGTAACACCATTTCTCTTCAAATAAAAAAGTTTACATGTTAAGATAGTTTGCATACGCTGTTGAAAATGTGATTAAATAAATTGTTGCCGAGATATTAGAGGTACATAACATACTCATATTTGTCAGGGGTGGGTTGTAGTTTACGAATTGCCGACGAAATAGAAAGATTCGCGAAACCGTTGCAGGTTGCAGGTTAAATCTGCAGATAACTAAGTGATATGTTATGTAATGTAACGAGCTGGAATTACAGACTTTTTCATGCTATATGTTCACCATAGTTTGTTTCTCCACTCATTGAATGCTGATGAAATTATTTGGCTCATTGTATACCCTGATATGGCACGTTAGTTGATGTTTAAGTATAGGTTACGTGCACAACAATTAGTCAAGTTTAATTTATTTTTTTAAGTGCCTAAATGCAACAATTAACATCCAAATTGTTAAATGGCAAACATATACAATAAATTATAATGTTGTAGCATGACTGTTGACTGGTCATGATCAAAAATAATCATCTAAATAGTCAACAACAATCATTTTTCCAATCATGGTTTGGTTGATAAAATTAATGTTGTTGACTGTGTTTTGTTTACTTTTATCCTATCATAATCGAAAAATGCCTATTCAATATTTTTGTTGATTTACATCAGAAGAAAATGTATGAGGGTGTTTAATCAAACGATAAAATCGATATGGATGTGAGTGCATTGATCTGTGAAAGTTACAAATGATGTTAGGTTTATATTAACAAATTTTATGTAATTTCGTAAGTACAGTACACGTATGTACTTTATATATGATATGAATATGATACTGATACTAGATACGGAATGGTGCGAACGTCCCTACTTGCTTGTTGGGACAAGATAAATAAGATTTATAAGGCTACACTCACGTTATTTTTATTCTATTACTGCGATCATACTCAGCCTTAATCATATATCTGTATGTAATAATATGCTTATGTTTTATGCCATCCATATTCGAAATGTAGGGACTGAATTGTAAAGTCTGTTTAGAATCAATCCAATAGTCATCAATGGCTCTAATATAACATAAGTTTGTTTCATCTAATGCGGTTCATTTCATAACAAAACTCGCACTTGTATCGAGTATATTTTTATTTTTCTTTTATTACTTCAAATCACTAACACCATAAAAAGGTAAATATGCATTCCACTTTTGGAATACCTTATCTTGAAATAATAATATTTCATATTTTTCTGTTAGTGAATTTAGTGGTAAAAGAAAAACAAAATCATACTACAATTGTTTTTAGTGCACTGCAAATTTCCTAAGCAACTGTATGAGACCAGTTTTTCAAATGGTACCTACTTTTTAATAACTGGCAGACTGATTATCTTGATTGATATTGTTTAATACCTATCGCAGATACTATTCCTAGAATTAAAAATGTTTTTCTGTTACTATTAAACACAGATTTGTTTTATGAAATAAAACAATTAATACAGTTACTCAGTTTTTTTATTTTATAGTCTAGATTTTTCCTTATTTTTCAGGTTTTCTATTTTTATGTTTGTTTTGTAGGATTCTTAGAATTTCATGTACCATTTAGAAATTAACTGGTACTCATGGTAGCTACAAAAATGAAACTTTAAAGATGTTATTACATTTACGTGCACTTATAATTAAGACTATTAGTAAGAATATAAGTAACATGCACATTTTATTTTAAAAATGTAATATTTATTTTGGACTTTAATTTAAAATTAATGATTATTATTGCAAAGGTAAAAACTGTAAATTTACACTTGCTAACTATAGACGTATGTATACTTATTAACTGAGAAGCAAAACTAACAATCGTGGTGATCAACCGAAATTAGAACCTTTAATATACTAAATCAATGAGAAGCCCTTTCTATACGCTCTGTAAAACCTGTGTGCTCATTTTCCCCAAATCCATTAGGGCGTTACAAATGGCGCCCGAGGAGGGACTCCATTATGGCGTTATAATCTTTAGATACATATTAGAATGTTGATAAACTAAGAAAAACCTATTTTTGACATGTTACTCATTTTCTAAATTGTACCTATTTTCATAATCAAAGACTTAGAAGAGGTATGAGCCTGGCAACTTCGCCATTAGTATATTAACAAAATTACTTACATAAATTTACCAATTTTCACAAAATATGTCCCATTAGTTCAGTTTGTACAATCAAACAACTGAAATCCCTGAAAACATCAACGCCTTAGATTTTTGCGATTTTGTATTCTTACGTAGTTTTTTCCATAATATCAAGTGGAAAAATCGCCAAAAATGTATCTCCATCTAAATTTAAAAGAATCAGCGCATTAAAACGTATCTAAATGTATGAAAAGTAGATTTTTGAAATTTTTGAACATTTTACACAAAGGTATGTATAAGAGTTTTGAGGTTCACGATTCCACAGTAGGTAGAGATGACTTTTGGAGGGACTTCCACCATTTTATCGCCTCGGGGCTAATTTTAAATTTGAGGTTTAACAACTGCCATTTGTCTACATATAGAACCATAATCGCTCTGGTGCGTCGGAAGCACTCGGATATAATGGGACGTCGTCGGCATTGAACGAGGTGATTGTAAATTTACAGTTAGTAAATGTAATTTTCAGTTAGTAATAATTGAGTGAGACTTTGTAGTCGGTACATGGTGGAACATTTCTAATAAGTTATAACAAAAAACAAATATACTCTTGATTTATCCACTATATAACTATTCTGTAACGATTGTTTCGTCCTTTCGGACATCTCCAGGCAATTGGCTTACAATCAGTGAAACATCGTATTTATTTATAAGTTTAACAAAGTTTACAGAAAGTTAGCGTAAATTTACAGTTTTATTGTTTTTTTTTTTTCAATTAACCCTCTACGATGTTATTTATAGTAAATTATTTATATCAATCATGTTTTAAATTCTAATGAATAACATCTTTAAAATTTTGACCGAGTTTTGATAACAGCAGAAAATGCCGCAGAAAGAAAGCAGTGGTGTCAAATCTACGGGTTCAAGGATAACAATGTTGCTATTTATTAATTTTTGTGCATAATTAATTTGTCTTTATACCTACCATTTAATTCATCCTGTTTAAATATTTTATATATGAAAATTGTATTGTGTTTAGCCAGTAAAGAAATAAGTGTGAAATTAGATGCTTAATCAGCTTAAAAATATACTATCTTTGCTTTTAATGTATTTATGGTAGATACTTTAAAAAATTTCAAATAATTTCCAAAAAAAAGATACAGGATGTAGTTCGGTCTATGTGGTAGGTATAAGAAAATTCTGCTTTGTATTTGCAATGCTTTAATAATTTCGGTTAGCACATTTAAATTATGTACAATAATTTGGTATTAGTTTCATTGTACGAAATGATTGTAATAATGACATGTATTAGCCTAACATTCCGATTTGATTTGCTACGTTCTATTGAATTCTAGCTACTTTCCCGTAAGATAAATGCTATTTCCTGAGCCAAAAACATTTTATAAGCCAAAACTGATGCGTCCGTACAATATTTTCGGGTTATATCTACCACCTGTCCATTTTCGTTTATAAAATACTGCTTAAAATTAATATCGATGTAATATTGAGCACAGAATATTTTATTGTGCTAAGTAATGGTTAGAAACGATTGTTCCTCGTATCGTTATTTATATCTGTACATTAAGAGAGATTAGATACTCGGTATTTTTATTGAATGATTTCACTGGTTAATGTGACAGTGACTGGATCGTATACGCTATACGGGAAAGCAGCAGATAGCTGATTATGAGCTAATTTAATGGCATTAACTGGTGTTAAAATAGCTTTTAATAATGTAATCATAACGCGAAAAAGTATAATTATTTCAAACCAAAATCAAGCTGTGTACCGCCGATATATGTTGACGTTACCGTTACCGTTACCCTTACAAATGACCACGTTGAGAGACGAGTGTCATAGTAAACTAATCCATAAGTCACACACATTAATTCATTCTGATCAGGTATACAGGTTCTGTTTTGCCTGCTCAAGTACTTTCTGTTTCTTTTTCATATGTAGATTGTTTTGTTGGTTAAACGAACAGTTACTCATATTCATTATGAAATTTATGGTTGCTATTAGATAAATTATTTGTTGTTAATCTATTGTAATATGTATTACGAATAACACTTTTTAATTGAATAAAATAATTCGGATTCCCTTTGGCACTCTCATTGATACATTTTATAGATATGACCTTCTCATCTTAGTAGGTAGGTACTTTAATTCCAAAGGATCTTTATTGCTTAAGGTAAGTCACAATTTGTCAAACTGTAGTCCACGATAAGAGTTTATATGGCCGTGGACAACACAACATTTTACTATTATATAATTACAGGCATAAGATTCAGGGTGACCAAGAAAAACCGTGACATAGGCATTTAACATGGATTTCTGTTTTCTGTATCTATAAAACATTGTAATACTTTGTACAGAGATTTAGAGAAAAATAATTTGGGTGCTAAAATTTTTCAATTTAGGCTTTTGGAGCCTGAATAAACTTTATTTGGAACAGGGCATCGAACCCAAATCTCAGATATATTTTTCAATTGAACCCGTGTCAGAACCGTTTCTTGGTGTTAGGGGCCTGAAACTGAACCGGGAACTAAACTGACAACCCGAATTTTTGATGAATCTGAATCTGAACCGAACCTTTATTTGCCAAAGTTAATAAAAGATGAACCGAATTTAAACCATTTTAAATTCAGATTCGGTTCAGATTTGTTAAATATATAATTACAGATAGTAAGAAAAATGAAATTATTAGTAAGATTTTTATATGTTTGTATTCATTTGCTCTCTAAACCGAAATTTGAAACCGAACCCAAAACTGATGAACCGTTATATTTTTCATTTTCTTGAACCGAAACTAAACTTGAACCGATATTTATTTCCTGAATCTGAACCGAAACTGAACCATAAATACATTTGGGTTCAAGTTCCTGCTTATATCAGATTATTCTTCTTTATCTCTAAATCTATATAGAAGATATAATAAACAATATTTATTTAATATGATATTCATATTATTTCTATTCATAATCGCTCAAAAGGTAATTTTTTAAATGATTTTTGTTTCATTATTTTCTTTCTAAAATTGTTCTATTTGTCAGTTTTTGGCGGATTCGATGTTCTGATTTAAAAACGTGATAAAAATGGATCCAGTATGCAACATGTTAAAAATAGGTATATTTGACAGTTTACCAACGCTCATTTATTGAAATAAAGTATATATCTATTAAATCTATTTTAGTACTTCTTCAAATTAAGTTTCTTCGGGCATCAAAATCGTAAATTTAAAAAAAATTACACCCAAAAATTCAGTACTATATTCTCTAAAATTATGCATAAATCACACCATAAGACAGTGTCTGTATTTAGTGTATTTCAAATGTTAGGTCTTAAATAATAATTCTGATAGAAAAATTAAATATTTGTTGCTGAAATTAACAAGCATTCTATCAAATTCTAGATTTTTGAGTACCGTTTATGGATAATTTGAGGCTAAAATTTTTATTTGGGTGGCGAATAAAAAATATTTGGAGATCAAATCAATATATCCTTCGTGCTTGGTTGAATTTAAATTAAATCTTGTAAGAATTAACTAATCTGTTATAAATAAATCTAATTTAGAATCTTTTCCATCAGCGATATACTTAAATGCAACCAGTAGTACATGAGTACATATGCCGGGTGTATACTCTTTTATCAACCATATGAAACACTATGGAAAATTTTTCATTATCTGTAATTTCAGCCCCATTAATTATATAAAAAAAGCGTCAATACAAAAAATGTTGAATTTAAAAATTGCATCAAATAATATGTTCCTTTCCTATCATGAGATCGTAAAATAAAATTTCCTGTTCACAGATTTCAGTGCAAGACAAAACATAAAATTTAGAATTCAATTGTTTGAGTTCGACAGATAATTTATTAATTAAAATTGATTTGAAAATCTGAAATGGTAAATGTATATGTATATGATATCTAATTTTATGACAGATGTCATCTGTTAATAAACTCAATACAACTACTTAACATTTTTGTATAATTGTTCATGGTAGTCTGAAAATAGCTAAAAATTATAACTCGAATGAAACTCATGTAAACAATAATTTTGTATTTATTAGATGCAGTTTTTAATTCTGAACATTTTTTTATATTTACATTTTTCTTCTAAAATTAATAGGGTAGCAATTATAGCCATATGAAAATTTTACCACTGTATTCATAAATAAGTAGACAACCGGTATTTAAAGCGAACTACTGGTCAAGTTATTTGTTATAATTTATTATTGTAAAAAATATTTCTACGTGACAAATTGTAGTTTGACAGTTTTAGGTAGTTATACAACGTTCTTCTGCCATTTTCAAGTTATGCTACCATGGAAGCTACAGTTTCTGCGCTTTTTTCGAACGCATTAAAATGACAAATAAATAGTAAAACAAGTCAAAAAAAAGATAAGTATACATTTCATCAATTTTGTTATTCCGTTAAATAATATGAATACTGTAGTAAATTAATTATATTTTTAAGAGGTAATGAGATGTAAGTTAGAAACTTTATACTAACTATATACTAACATTTTATGTTTCAAAAAAATGTTTAGTTTTTCGCGCTGGTCATTGTATTTAAATACAAAAAATCCTACCTTTAATAGTACAGTTGGTCTCCCAAATCCTGAAAATAAAAAAATAAATGCTGCATTAAATTGTATATTATAATAATAAGGTAAAAACAGACAGACATGTTATACAGAAATGATAGATATTATACTGATCTTATATGTGATATGTCCAAATGATGGAATTAATAAACAAATATATCTAGACATATCAAGTAGTAAAATACATTTAATACATATTAATAAGAGTGGAGAACAATTTATCGACGCAAATGATCATTGCGTGCAATGTGGAATCTCCATGCAACTTAACAAGAAGGGTGCTTCTCACTAACTAATGACTGACAAAGAATAATGTTGTTTTCACGTCACATTAGCACATTGCGTAAATAACTATTCTTTAGAGAAAATTGCCACACTTCATTTAGAAATATCTGTGACTATATCTAATGTCTCTTAAAACACTTGTGTGCATATACGAATGAATAATGTTTTAAACTGATGCACGAAAGGTAAATATTTTTTTTATTACTAGATAATTCTTTCTTCGTAAAGATAATAGAAAAAATGAATTTTAATCATTTACCACAAAAATTGAAATATGTTAATACATACATTAACGAATTTTTAAATAATTAACTGTCTGTACATATGTTTTTTATCTTTATATATTTATTGTTTATTGCATGTTCTACTTTTTTATGTTACATATTTGATATTTTGCTATATTCATTTATTTTTTGTATTGACAAGCCAATTGCATTTCTTTGTATTTTTTATGACAAATAAATATTATTATTTTGAATTTGTTTTAAATAACAAAAATGAATTGATTATTATACTTATAGGGCAAAAAAAATGGTTTGAAAATAAGGTAACTATTTGCTCCGACATTTCAGCAACTCCTGCTTTCGTTGAGTATTGCGGGTTAATATTATGGAGCGATGATATCCCATACATGCTATTTATTTTAATGTCGTGCTTTGAGACACTGGTAATTACATATATATATATATATATATATATATATATATATATATATATATATATATATATATATATATATATATATATATATATATATACCGGGTGTCTACTTTTATTTCCGAACATAGGAAATTCAATGTTAAAATTTTGATTCGGCGATATCTCTTTACCTATTAATTTTAGAACAAAAGTGTAATGAAGATAAATGTTCAGAATAAAAAACTTCATTGATTAAGTACCAAGTTTGTTGTTCAATTGTTTTTATGTATAAGTTAGAAGCAAGAGAAAATACACGATTTAATGCAATTATCAGAGTGCCATGAAAAAGAAAACAATAATTTATATTTCTTGTCTCTGGCATATCTGACAGATTTGTCATTTCTCTTTATTTTATTATTATTAGAATATGGGAAGAGTTAATCTAGAAGAAAAAAAATAATAATCACAAATTCTAAAAAGAATAAAAAAAAGAAATGTCAAATCTGTCAGATATGCCAGAAACAAGAAATATAAATGATTGTTTTTTTTTCATGGCACTCTGATAATTGCCTTAAATAACGTATTTTCCTTTGCTTCTAACTTGTAAATAAGAAACAATTGAACAATAATGTTGGGTCTTGTTGATGCAGTTTTTTATTCTGAACATTTTTTTCCTTACACTTTTGTTCTAAAATTAATAGGTAAGGAGATATCGCCAGATCAAAATTTTAACATTGAATTTCCTATGTTCGGAAATAAAAGTAGACACCCGGTATATATATATATATATATATATATATATATATATATATATATATATATATATATATCACTTTTTTGACTATGTCAATCAAAAGTCATAAAATATAATAATAATTTCGCTTCTTAATATGCAATGATAAACTTGATGATAAATTATATAATCAAAATTATTTTAAAAGCAAAGTAGGTATGATATTATTTACTACATATAAATTCTCTTCATAATTGTAAAATATTTTAAAACTATCCTTTGCAGAATTGCTTTCTCACGATGCCTCGTCTGGGATTATAATTTACCGGTAGATATCGATCACAATTTATTAAACAATCACACGCATATTTTCACTAAATGTTTTATGTTTTTATATACAATGAAAAACAAATACAGTTTTTTATTATTACAGAATTCTCAATTCTTTTGGTTTTTTCTCTCATTTGTTTTTGATTATTTTTAACTGTTAAAAATTAAGAAAATATCATTATTTATATTTAAATTTACTTTAACTTTATTCTTTCATGAATTTTAGACAATTCGAATTGTTTGGATAATCAAAATCAAATTATACATCAGATAAATTGCAAAATACATCCTCAAACGAAGAACGCACAAATGTCATGGCAAACTGATAATACATTAAATTATCATAATTTTAAATACTTTCCGAAAATATAAATATAGGTATATGTACCATTCCATTTAAAAAAATCAACGAAGATTTCGCTTCCGGCGAAAGCGCAACTTTGTAAATTAAGCTATAGGTCTAATATTAATAATAACGAAAATAGCTATTTGTTCTAATTTTTTCATTCACCCTGTATATCAAGCTTAACAATCGAAGGCTCCATTTATGCGGGGGATTATTTTAATTCAATATATCCAATGTTGTCATTTATTAAAATCGAAATGTTTCATAAAAATTATCTTGTTAAATACATATATAACTTTTGTTAAATATGTTTTTTTTTAATTTTTTTTGAACTACCTTTAAAAATGTATAAATTAAGAAAAGTGCAGGTACAAACAAACAAAAAATTTTACCCCTCCAAAAAAAAAAACTTAAAAAAGTAGCTTAAAAAATTGGTGGTTATATAAGTGGTTTATAGGTTAGAAAACCATAAAGGAACATCTGAAAAATCTCTGGCATAATTTGTGTGTTTCGAAACGTAAACAATTTGAACTTGCTGTAAAAAATAAAATATGTCATTTTTAGGTTATTCACATAAAAAATTATGCTATATTTGCATAAACTATAATGCATTGTTTAATTTTTTAAACTTTTATTGCGAAATATTTTATGCTACATTTATTATGATTATGCTCGTACTGTTGGATCTCTCTTCATAAACTAGTAATATAAAAATACATAAATTATATTTTAATAAGTCTGCATATATCTATATTATTAATTATAATACCAATTATACGGACTGTACTCCAATTATAATTTTCAAAAGCTTTACTTGCTCTACTTTATAATTGGACTAACCGAAAATTTAATTTAAAAAGTTCTTACGAAAATAACGAACTAATTTCCCAGAAACAAAATTTCGTAAAATTGAAAGAAACATATTTATTTTTAATCTAGTCATCACGAACTGGAAAAAAATTTACAAATTGAAATTTGGTAAAAGTAAATTAAGCAGAAAAGTGTGGAAAATAAACAGGTGTAACGGATTCTAACAATAAATACAGCAACATCGACAAAAAAGGTACCTAAGAGAAAAGAAATAAAAGAAAAAATCCACCTTCTGTGCATTGTGTACACTGAAATTTAATGTAGGAAAGCAGGCAATAGCATCTGATCAAAAACATTTAGTGACCAGTCGCATTTTTAACAATACGTAGCGTGCTACACAACTAATAATTGATCTACGTAGGTGGGCCATTGTGTTCAATTTAATGGATTTTAACATGGCTTGCTCGGATATAGATTCCTTTCAGAACCGTATTGAAAAACAAAATCAAGTGTGCGATCCTGACATTGTTTGTTCTGACAGCTTAGGCGTTTTTCTATTGTTCCTCAGCCAACTATTCTCCTGCGTGCATCGTTCGCGGCTCTTTTCAAATCCAATGACTAAATGGAACAAATTAGAGATGCTATTTGCAATATCGATTGAAATTTGGATCCTGGATGATTTATTTTTGGTGAGATTGGAATTACATGCACGTTTACCTATAAACAGATGCTACTATTTTTTACACATTTTTTCGAGGCTACGTTCACTTTTTTCTGGTTAATTTCGTATCCGAGCGAGTTAATCTACCGGCCAATTTTTTTTTCCAAAATTTAACACCTTTTAAATTGATCTCGAAGTGTTTTCTTTATTTGTGTACTTACGACCGACCAAAAAATCCAGTTAAATTTAAACTCGTTATACTTGTTTGTTACCAGTTTTCGAATATTATTTCTATTTCATTTATTTCTTACAATATAAATAAAAAATCTGTTGTGGTCAGTACAAGACCTCTCGCCATTTCCATATTAGGCTATATAACTATTGTACATATTTGACATTTCTGATACACACAAAAACACATATCGCACCCCGGCGAGAAGAGTGACACAAGTCCAAAAAATAGTTTTGCGTAAAACTTAAATTAAAGAAGGCAGTTCTCGAATGTAAAGTTACTTACATTAGCTCGAAACGAAACGACATTAGCTCCATCTCTCGAAAAATATAATCTTCATTTATGTCACTATTCCTCATTATTAGGAGCATATTTTTGAACAATTTCTGATGAACTTCGAATTTCTAAATTTCGATTTGTGTCACTATTCTCGCCGGGGTGCAATATCTTCTTTATATATTTTTTAATTCATTCTATTCACTCTTATTCTTGCCAGGAATGTCAGATTGAGAAAACTGCAGTTAAATATTTTTTAAGTCTTATAGTATTTGAGAAACCTTGGTTCCAACATCCACACATCCACACACACACACACACACACAAACACACACACAACGTTAAAATCGGATTATAAGGACCTTAAAACGTGCTTATCCACTAAAATCTGGATATGCGATTTTTAGCATGATTGGTGGATGTACCTATCTGTTTTCACTGCAAATTTCTGAAAAATTGCTACATGTGACGCCTCATGAGACAGAGGTAGTATAATATATTAAAATGAATAAAATCTGAATAAGTACGGTAATACAATAGGCAATAATGGTGTTGTATAGAGATCTGTAAACTGCAGACCATATTATGGCCGCTCATAAATAAGGTATGTACATAAAATAATATACTAATAATGTTTTAGCATTTACTGTATTGCGTAGTAGAGTTAACGCTTATAGCAACAATACTCAATATATTTGTATATTCATTACAAGTGTTGATGTATGTGCCATAATGTAAATATACCGCCTAACAAATTATGGAAATTTCAGCTTCTGCTAATATACTACTTCATAAAAGCTCTTAGACATGAAGTTTTAATATTTTTAATGTTGAATAGAAATGAGTACTGCACACTAATTTAGCTAATATTATATTTTTGTACAAATATATTCACATTTATTATTTATTGTGTTTTCAAGTTTTGAAGTATATAAGTAGCAGATTTGAAAATCTATAAGTATGTACTTATATTTACAAATGTCCAGAGATTCTTCGTATTACAAAAAATCATTCAATGGTATATAGGTACAAAGCGAATTCGAAGATCCGTGAATTTTATAATTATGTATTAATCAATTTTAGTAACAATACTTGGTTGATTTTTTTTTTTAATAATAGGTACTCTCTTATTGGAAATCGACACTAAAGTGCCCAAAAGATAATTTGGATAACTGTAATGTACGTAGCAAATAGTAAATTTGTACATAAAATGACAAAAAGTAGTGCAAGAAGAACAAATTAAATAATTCCGATGAAGAAGTAACTTTTCAATTTCAAATAAAATTTAATATGCACTTCGGCACTGAATTTCCTTTTTTTCACTAAATTCTACATTCGTGAAAAAAAAGTAGATCTTCAGTACCTTGATAAAAATATAACTATTTTTATACTAAATATATACATAAATTATAAAACCTAGACAACCAAAGAAAATTATTGTAACTACAATTTTATATTTTCTACGGTACTTTTATCATTTGTGCAAAGAAAAATGACATTTTGTTGAAAATATAATATACCCGCATACATTAGCAGGATATCTTCATTAAATAATTTTACTGTTTTTACAGTAAAGTAAATTAAATAAATGTTTTATATTTTCTGTTTTACAGTTTTGTTGCTATTTTAATAGACAATACATCACAAAATAATTGAAAAGTTACAAGTTTTTATTTAGCTTTCTGAGTACATAATGATATTAAATTTATTTTCAAATAAAAGAAGTGATAGTAATTTTTTACTTTACAATGTACATTAAATACTAAGTTATAATGTATAAATTGTATTGTTACTTTGAAGTATTCATGATATTTTTTACATAAACATAATCCTTGTGTTTCAGTCTCTACCTTAAATAGAAGAGCTCGTAATGTAAAAACAAAGTTGGTACGCGATTATTTCAAAGAATGGGTCAAACCATATAGAATATATATATATATATATATATATATATATATATATATATATATAAACTGATTTTCCATGTTAAACGCCTATGGCCCGGTTTTCGTGTTACACCCGGTATATATATATATAATAAAAAAACTATTTTCTTTTGAAAGGCTATGCGATATTGATATTTACCTACCTTGAATGTATTGAGAGCGGTGAACAGTAGCAAAAATGAATAATTTACGGTATCGGAATGCGATTGTCATCGACATTTAGGGGTATAATGAGTACCTACGAGGAGTACATTGAGTAGCCGTTAGTAAAAACCCGTTGTTAGGCAGACAGATGCGTTCAACCATACAGAAATAATTAAATTTATTAAATGCGATTTAATTGGTGCGCATAATGACTTAGCGCACGATTATATAGCACGAAGTACCTGTTTATGTAAATCCAAATATTACATGTGTATCGTGAATGAATGATGTTCTTTGTACTAATTAAAATACGTTTAACATACGAAAAGATCTTTCGCTTAATAGAACGCTATTGTTCCTTTTAATTACGAAGCTTCCGAGAGAGTAGACGATACGGGCGTTAACATTAACACGCGTTTACTATAGGTATAGGTACCTACCATACTATAGGTATAAGTACGTACCTTTACTTATACATATGCTTATACTGAACAAAATTCTATACTCATCACTACTTCTATTTAATATTCTTTTTAAAAGCAATTTATATCTCATCTTGTATACAATAATTTACAACTCAATTGCTATGTTAAATATTTAAGTACAATTTTTATTTACATTTCTTATATATTTTAAACTTCTGAATTAGGTATATGTTTAATTTAAATTATTTTTATTTTGCTAGACTATTACAATGAGCACAAAAGCTCTTCATATGGATGTAAAGAGGAATACGAAGGAATCATAATTTTTAGAATTGTAGTTTTGGACTTTGGAGTCATCGTATCAAATTTTTTGACCAAAGACAATACCTACCTTACCTAAAGATGACGGAAGGTAAAAAGCATCTATTGGAATACATTTGAGTAGTAATATCCCATACTATAGTCAGGCATAAGACAGGTTTTAAATCACAGAATTAGTGACATTTGAAATGATTATTGATAGAGCAAAATGTCAAATTTCACAGAAAGATATTATCAGATTATCACTGAAAGTTATTTTGTTGATTTTAAATCATTCATTCTCAAAATTATAAAATATTAACATTGGTAGATGATGACTTAACCAGCATAACATGAAAGTTTTGTATTGTATTTTACTGAGAACATTGAAACCACAAGCTGTCAGTTATCAACCATTATCTCATCTCAGAAATAATATTTAGACAGCAATAATTAGTAAAAGCACCATCCAATGAAAACAAAAGTATCCCATTGTATTCCACCCTAAATTTATAAATTTACCTACCCTACAATGCTGCTGTCAAAGTCGCTCCTCCCACTACGAGTAGTTCGCTAGCGATATTTTATTCGTTATTATAATTTACATGATAATAGGCCTTTCATGTTTACACAATTATACAAGTACATGCATCAACTATATACCTAATAATTATATTTTACTTTTACGATAGCGTAAGTTGTAGCTACGAACTACGATCGTCATATATGTACAACTTTCTTGCACACAATTGTTACGTATTTGTTTTCTTTCCATAGGTTTAGCAACTTTTTTATGTGCAAAATAATGCAGCGTTCACAAAATTACACAGAAACAAAGTTATAATGTGAAACAGGGTAAAACTAAATTATATCTGCTATAAATATTATTGTAATGGGTGATCCAATTAGGGTTTTCGAACTTTTAAAAAAAAAACCACAAAAATTTAAGGAAATCTTCAGATTTTTTTTATTAGTCGAAATTGTTACGTATTTCATTAATTATGAAAAATAATATCAATTAAATAGCCACCTCTGAACCTTTGCAGCAGCCGATCCTTTGCCGAATGTTGTTTTTTAGTTCCTCCAACGTTTTGGGTTTGTTGGCGTAGACACAACTCTTAACGTAACCCCATGACGTCACCAAAACGTGAAATAATGCAACCTGGGGACTTTTTACGCAAAACATCCAACGTTGCACCTGACGGGTGCAAGTTGCGCCGTCTTGTTGGAACCACATGTCTTCCACATCAATATCTTTGATTTCGTGCCAAAAATAATCGGTTATCATGTGCCTATATAGCGCTCACCATCGACTGTTACAGACCATCATCGTTTTCAAAAAAATAAGGTCCAATGCTTCGTGAATCGCATTTGGATTTTTCTCACCCCATATCTTGCAGTTTTGCTTATTATCATATCCAGATGGGTGGAAATGTGCCTTATCAGAGAAGAAAATTTTCTTGAAAAATCAGCATCAGATTTCTGGTGCTCCAAACCCATTATAAAATACATACCTCTGAAAGATTGCATGAAGATGAAAAGAGATCATTTTGTATTTGAAATAACTTCTTCTATATATTGGTTGAAAAACTCGACATCCGATTTAGCAATATTATTGCTAAATACACTTAAATGTGTCAATTTTCAATATTAATTAAATATCTGTACGTTATAAATTAAATATTTGATTAACTATAATTATAAATTATTGCTATGCTGGTACTACCTATCAATAACTGTTAAATGTGAAGTAATATTACGTATCATGAATAATTTTGACATATTTAATCAAGCTAAGTTATTGCAATATTTTTTAAGACACATTAAAACGGTAAAAGTTTAGTTCAGAGTTGTAATTTCCATATTAAAATATTAATAACAAAGTGAAAATTATTACAAATAATTTCGACATTATATCTTAGACATTTTAATTAAAATATCAATATTTTAACTACATATACAATGGGGATAGGTGTATAAATCATATCGTACCACCAGAAATATGAAGAAATTTTAGCAAGAAAATAATGTTAGTAGTAGAATACAGAATATGAAAGAAACGTAAATCAAACAATTTATATTGAAACCTCACGGGCACTCATTGCTGGGCAGTGAACCACAGGGGTCACTTTTGTACTATATAAATAATTTTGGCGTCGGTCGGGATCGAACGTGGGTCACAAGATTCGCGACCAGACACTTAGACATACGACCAAAAGACCCCATAAAAAACGTTACAATAATATAACAAATAAATTATTTTTTTCAAGTGTTGTAAAATAGATGAACAAGAAATGATGAAGAACATAGTTATATTTATATATGTACATGTGCAGTTTTGACAACAACCATATTACTTGATTCGTAAGTATTTCCTGTTATTATAAATCTGATAACTGTCAATTTGCACTAAATAATTTTATTGTATAGAAACAATATTAAATCTAGAGATATTTTTTTAATATATGTATGTATTCAAATGAAGTGTAATTAGTTTCTTAAAAGCAGAAGGGACTATCTGAAAGCGTCATTCGATTTATGATTAAATTTTTATTTATGTATTGGTCGTTTAACATATTTCAGCAAGTGTCTTCTGTTATTATGCAAATTTTGATTCACATTGTTGTTGTAATAGGCCGCTTTAGCAAGTATCTAGATTGAGATAAAAATCTTTCGTCCTATAGATACAGAATATAGATCCGATCATAGGTCACACAAGTCCAGATGGACTATACTTAGATGCAGGTATCAAAATTAATATCTTAATTATGGATCAGCACCGTTTTTAATAAAACAGTGCAGAATATGAACGCCTTACACACCTTTATTTAGCAATTAAAATTTCGGTGTTCATAAATATTTGTTTCATATTTAAACTTATTTAAAAATATAATTTTAATGATAGCTTATATTGAAAACACTTGTCGATTGCATTTACTAATATGTAAATGCATTAAAATACTTGTTTTGCAGTAACCATTAATTAATTTTCTTATTTAATAAACTATACATACCTGGTTCATAAATGAATTTATTCAAGATTTAAAAAAAATATCTTTCCTGTGGTTTATTTCTCACTGACATTAAAAATGTGATTTTAATAAACAAATTATAAAACCTACACAAATGGTGAGCAATTTCTAAAAAATATTTTCGAGTAATTTAAAACACCGAGTGTAAACCCATATTCCGCATTTTCTCCAAAATCTTCAAAATTTTCAAAAATCCAATTTTTATACATGTAGGTACATCTCAACGCGCTAACTTCAAATTTTAAAACCGCAGGTCGATATCTCTTTTCATTCTCGAGATATTTACATTTCAAATTTTACCCATTTTTGGGCCATAACCCTAAAATGGGTGGAGATACAACCTTGGCGACTTCACCATTCGATTCTACGGACAAAATTACATGGGTATAAAAATTTTCAAATTTTTTGAACAATGTGTACAATTTCTAGAGTAAAATAACTAAAAATTGCCAAAATCTGAAAAAATGGCAAGGGGTACACCTTAGATTTTTCCGATTTTTGGCCATTTTCAGTTATTTTGCTTTAGAGATTGTATACGGTGTTCAAAAATTATGAAAATTGGTATACTTATGTAATTTTGCCCGTAGAATCGAATGGTGAAGTCGCCAGGGTTATATCTCGACCCATTTTTGGGTTATGACCCAAAAATGGGTAAAATTTGAAATGTAAATATCTCGAGAATGAAAAGAGATATCGACCTGCGGTTTTAAAATTTGAAGTCAGCGCGTTGAGATGTACTTACATGTATAAAAATTGGATTTTTGAAAATTTTGAAGATTTTGGAGAAAATGCGGAATATGGGTTTTGATGTATTATAACCTGACTGGAACAAAGATTTAAATCTTTGACAAAATGAATTCTGTTAACAAAGTATGATCTTGTTTTTTATGCAGTTAATTAGCAATTTCAACGAATATTCTCAATAATCGGAATAAAAATTGCTAAATGTAACAACTATAGTTGGACATTAAATTAGGAGTATTTAGATACTCTTCGATGCCAAATTAAATAATCTTTCTAACCATATCAAAAACTCCCATTATACTCTTGCGGGACAGATAATATTTAAAAAAAACTGTTTTCCCATGTTAAATGCCTATGTCACGGTTTTCAGTGTTCACACTGTATATATATATTATTTTTATGAGTGAACAGTAGTGTGATATGTATAGTTGTCAGCCATATATCCATATTCGAATTCTTGTTGTTGACTGTTGACTGCATTCTTCTCACGTCAGTCAATTGCATGCAGGTCTGCAACATGTTACTGACATAACAAACAACAAAACACACATCAAGTTAACAATGCTTTGTTGTCACAAACATTCACACACGAAGACAGGGCACAAGTGTGTTTTATACTTGTTTCTTTATTGTTCAAATTTGTTTCGTGTAACTGAAACATGTTTTCAAGGTAGTGTGTAGTTAATTGTTTAGTTATACTATACTCATTTATTTTGTAAATTAAAGGATTCTTCTTTTCATTTTCAGTAGTATAGTTTCTGTTTCTCTTTTTATCGGTATTCAAAATATTAGTAATTATTATGTTATCATATCAGTTATCAGAATCACATATTGTAACTATATTATTAATTATTATACACTTCATTTTACAGAATAACGTTTTGAATTATTTGATGACATATTTTTTGAATATACGTCTATGATAAGCAAAAAAAAAATTATTTAACGTCAACATTAAATCTATCTAAATGCATGAAAAACTGTTTGTAAATTTTTAGTAATGTTTTTGGTTTCTTTACAATTTTAAAAAGAAATTTCAAAATTTCTGTAAATTAGTAGCAATAGCACTTGTTTTTTTTTCTAGAGTTCATAAATTATTTATAAACCTCAAACGTCAATCTAACTTATGGAAAATATATGTATACCGTATTCTTCTATGACGATTTCCACCATAATAATTATTTAATTACTTATTACAAAAAAATGGCAGAATATGAATAAAACAATATTGTTTTCTATAATGCCATAAGTATGGCAATGGTTATACTAATTAACAAATTGTGAATGAATCTAAAACAAAAAAATGTAAACACTGTTTTGTATGTAACTTTTAACTCTGAACAATTTTTCACTGTATTGTCGTAAGATGAACAGGAGAAGAGAAAATTGCATGAAACTAAATGACATGTTAAATTCTTATGTTCAGTCTTAATCGTCCCCACCAGGTATAAAAAAAGTTTTCAAATGTTGACCAAAATTATAAATAGAATACTTAAATTAGTTTATAGCTGACTTGTGGTTGAAATAGAATTATAAGAAATTCTTTAATTGTTTGGATACCTGGAAATTTTTTGAAATATTACAATTGCTTATAAACTTTAGACGAATTATACATGTAATAAAAGGCTAAGTTGTATAATGAACGTGATAAAATGTCAAACAATAGTTGTACATTCGGGCCAGAATAATTTTCAACTGGGAGTAGGTCACGATATGATTAAAATGAGAATAGTGTTTCTATATAATGATGTTTAAAGATTATTTAATTTTATAATTATTATAATTCAAAAACACAAAGTGTTCATTTCATAAAACGTTATCTGTACACAAGTAAATATACTTACCACGTATGCATTTCCAATTTATTTATCCGTTTATGTTTTTTTATGTATATTTACAATAAAAACTGTACGTACATTATTCTTTGTGGATTTATATTTTTTGTTGAATTTTCAATTTTATTTCTTCTTTGAAATAAACGGAGGTAATGTTTATTACCAAAATTGACATGTATTTTACGCATGAGTGAATTACAAGATTATATTTGGTTTGTATCTCAAACCACAAGAATACCAACATTATTCACAACATTGCAACATGTAAAACTATTTCGGTTTAATAAAACTAGAAATAAATTTGGTGTCAGTCGCAATCGAACTCGGGCCCCCAGATTTAGGACCAGACACTCAGCCACTATACAGGTGACCCAAATTAAGAGGGTTATTATTGGGATCTCAGAAACTATAAAAGCTAAGAGGTGGTTTAATTGGACACTGTTGTGCAGTTTTGAGTGCTCATTCAGATCCCGTTGAGTAATATTTAAAATTCCAAACAGATTAAAATTATTCAAAAAAAAAAACAATTAAAAATCGCGATTTTAAAAAGTGTCAAATAACTTCAAACATACCTTTATACCATTGCAAAGAGAAAAAAGTACTTAACTATTTTTTTAAAGTAAAACTCAAATGGGTTCCATTTGAAATAAGAAAGTTATTAATATATTGAAAACACTTTTAAGTTTGTGTCATCAAATCATGTAACTTTTACATGAAATATTTTGTTATATCTTTTATAATTACGAAGTTATTTGACATTTTTAGAAATCGCAATTTTCAGTTTTTACCTTCCCTCATATTTAGGTAAGGAAGGTATTGTCTTCGGTCAAAAAATTCGGTGGTGAGTTTTTAATGCATAAGCACGTTTTAGAGTCCCCACTATACGAATTTACTATTTTTAGGATGATGTCTATATGTGTGTCTGTGTGTCCGTGTGTGACAAATTTTTATCCGACGATAACTCCAATACTACAATTCTAAAAATTATTATTCTTTCGTATTCCTCTTCTTTACATCCATATGAAGAGGTGATTAGATTTTGGTTATAATAATATGATCCTAATGGATCCGACTGTAAACAAGACAGAAAATGAAACGAACAGCAATTATACAGATCAACTACTAATATAAGAAAGTCTGCGTAGCTTTAAAACTTATTTGGTCAACTGTTAGATGTTATATTAGGTATGCGCGAAGTAAATTAATTGTTTTTCATGTGGCTTTAAACGGAGCGCGCATATTAGACAGTGATTCGTGCTAACATATTTTCCATAGTTCATCTTTCGTGTCCCGCACTACATATGCTAAACTCTATACCCGACTTCGGGTATTGTCAGAAAAATTTGCTTAGAACTAGCTTAGAACACTGTGTCGAACTGAGAATTTGACCGAAAAGAATATAGCTATTATTAACACTGAAAATTTCTTATTTATTATAAATAGCTCATTCCCAAAATTCTGAAATGTTAAGATTGGTTGTTCTTGCATTAAAAACAAAATTATATTCGGCACTTGTTAAGTCCATTTGAATTTAAATGCTTCAATTGTATAGGCACTGAAAACCTACACCATAAAATTACAAATAAAATTATCGCTTAAACCTTAAACGGTTTAAATTCCTGATCAATAATTTGAAACGGACGTAAATGTTTTAAATAGCTAGGTATAAATTACTGTTTATTAATTGGCTAAATTGATTGTTTAAGAACAAAAACTGAAACATATAACTATAAAACAAGGGAAAGTGGAAAAATAAACAAAATAAAATCTGGTATTGCAAATAAAAGACGCTAGGCAGGTAATGAAGGATGTAAAATAATTTCTTTGGACACAAAGGCCGATACAAACTGTCGTAAATGTAACCTCATTTAATTTGTGAAAAGAATTTTAACCAACTTAACAAGTGTAAAGCAAGTCAAAGTATTAAATTTCAAAAGTACTTTTGCGATGCGGTGAGAGCTCTTATATTTCTTTTTGTGTATTCTTGTAATGTTAATAGTTTGCAGAAAGTTTTTATTATGTTTTTATTTTGTGGTAAGTAACAAAATGAGTTGCTGCTGCAACACTTTTAAATATATTTATTTTCTTGTGTAAATTGTTTCATTATCTTTCGTGTGAAGTAAAGTAAACTCAAATGAAAATGTAAACAGTAAATATTGTTGCGACATATGTATGTATATATAAATTGCACTGCGTTACAATTATTGCAGGAAAAAAGAAAATATTCGGGACTGCGGTCTAGAAGATTTTATTGATTTCAAATTGACGTTTCGATCACAACTATGATCTTCTTCAGGGTTAAATCAAGTCAGAAAAACAACGAAATATTTGTGACAAAACGTTAACAAACATCGATAATTATATGTGAAATACACAATGTTATAATAATGATGAAAAATATTTTTAAAATATAATATAAACGGAACAGAATGAATGAACAATTTATATAAAACTGTTTTACAAAAATTGAACCTCAAAGAAAAATGAATTTTTGTGTAAAATCAAATATTTTCCAAAACAGTTTCGATTTGTATTCTTTATAAGCGTTGTTTTCATTTGTTTTACTTTTTCGCTTTAATTCAATGATTCAAAATTTTACTGTGATGTAAACGACTTTCAACAGGAAATAAAATTTAAACACATTTTGCTTTAAACAATAACCAATGAATGAAGCTTTACAACTGTCAATTGTGTTATATGTTTTAATGGGAAAACCCGGAAAAGTAACGTACATTTAATGTTTTGATAAAAAAACAATACACCACATATTGATAAATATTATTATTTTATATGGATTTATTTCATTTGATGATTTATTTTTTATGATAATTTGCATAGTAAAAAAGATACTTTACAATAAAAATTAACCTATACTAAAACATATAATTTTATTGTATTTATAGAATCTTTTCCAAGGAAGTTTCGATACGGAATTTGTAGAAAATAGTTATGTTCGTGTTACAATTTTACACAAATCAGGTGATAAGGCTTCAAAACCCATATTCCGCATTTTCTCCAAAATCTTCAAAATTTTCAAAAATCCAATTTTTATACATGTAGGTACATCTCAACGCGCTGACTTCAAATTTTAAAACCGCAGGTCGATATCTCTTTTCATTCTCGAGATATTTACATTTCAAATTTTACCCATTTTTGGGCCATAACCCCAAAATGGGTGGAGATACAACCCTGGCGACTTCACCATTCGATTCTACGGGCAAAATTACATAAGTATACCAATTTTCATAATTTTTGAACACCGCATACAATCTCTAAAGCTCAATAACTAAAAATGCCCAAAAATCGAAAAAATCTAAGGTGTACCCCTTGCCATTTTTTCAGATTTTGGCAATTTTCAATTATTTTACTCTAGAAATTGTACACATTGTTCAAAAAATTTGAAAATTTGTATACCCATGTAATTTTGCCCGTAGAATCGAATGGTGAAGTCGCCAGGATCGTATCTCTACCCATTTTGGGGTTATGGCCCAAAAATGGGTAAAATTTGAAATGTAAATATCTCGAGAATGAAAAGAGATATCGACCTGCGATTTTAAAATTTGAAGTCAGCGCGTTGAGATGTACCTATACATGTATAAAAATTGGATTTTTGAAAATTTTGGAGAAAATGCGGAATATGGGTTTTGATGACTTTAACCTGACTTGAACAAAGACTTAAATTTTTGACAAAATGAATTTTGTTAATAGTGATATTATTACGATAACTTTCTGTTAAGAAATACTTGTTTACCTTGCGTCACCTTTAGGTAAGGAAAGTATTGTCTTTGGTCAAAAAATTCGGTACAGTTTTTTATAAATATCTATGCACGTTTTGTTATACCGAGTGTAAAAGTGGCCAACAGAAATTCTTTCTTCATTCAATTTGCATTGTACTCAGATTTCGGTAATGATGATGACATATTTCTACCGTGCGGGCGTTTACCGGGCGTCACCTCACGGGCACTCATTGCTGTCGTGGAGAGTGCACCACAGGGGTCACTTTTCATTAGATTGGTTAAAAGTGAACACCTAGATTATTTAGGCAAGATGCAATAAAAATTGGTAGAAATTATACAAAAGAAAGAAACCGTAAAATGTGTTTGTCGGTTTCAGTAGACTGCAATTCCTAAAATATAACCTTAAATTTGTTCCAGTTCCTTCCGTTACTACCGGAAAACCGAAAACATCAAACATTAATTCAGAATTAAATACAAATTTCCCCAAAATATCACGGTACATTTACTCTAAATGTCAAAACATACCTTTCTAGCATTCAGCTAACAAAAAGTAAAAATTCTTATTGAAACAAGCGTGTCAAATTGTGGGTACATTTGAACCTTTCTTCCTCGGCGAATTATGCTGTATTCTGTATTGTAAACGTATTTACATTGTGCTGAACAATACTAGGTTTGTGCTACTCAACCAAAAGGGAATGGCGGTGTGTTTGAATATTGCTATGAATGTGACAGCGTCTGACACCAATGAAAGGTTATGTAATTTATTATGTCGGCTTTGACAGAAGTGTGTTGCGATTAGAACCGTTAATGTAAATATTTTCGACTATGAAATGAGATTTTAAGTGAAAAATTAACCTTTCAGAAAACTATACGAGTAGTGAACGAGAATCTAGACACGCGATGTAATGAACAAAATTAATACATATTTCACTTTAAAATTACTTTTTTTCAAATATATTTTGCTGCTATATAACAACGCCTGATAATTATAAGAATTAGAAAGCAATTTTAAAACGTACACATGACATATTTGTACCGTGCGGGCGCTTACCAGGCGTCACCTCACGGGCACTCATTGCTGGCCTTGAGAGTGCACCAGGGGTCACTTTTATGCCATTTAAAATTCGAAATATTTGGCGTCAGTCGGAATCGAACCCGGTTCACCAGGTTCGCGACCAGACACTTCGGCACGCGGCCACGGGACCCCATAAGAATAATGTATGTTTTAATTAATTTAATTAATATATATAATTTTTTTATGGCCAGTACCAAGCTTTAATTTCAAAATTTTATAGCTTTATGATAAAAATAAAAAGAGAACATTTCGCATTTTTTATTGTAGGTACAGTGTGTTCAGCCAAAATCCTAATTTGGAGTAAGCTATGAACAAAAAAACATATGTCAATTTGAAAATATTTAATTAAATGTCAATTTGGCACGAGATATTCTTAAAAATATTATTTAAATAAATCAAAGATTTTCTTCTTGAATCCTTATTATCCTTAATAGAAATACATTAGAAATCGGTAAATGACAATATTCTGTATCTTTTCTTCTTAAAATTACATTTCACGGTCAGTTTTAAGACCTTGCCTTTTGAATTGAATACGTTTCTGTGTTCATAGCCTACTCCGAATTAGGTTTTTTTCTAAACACACTGTATATTGTATAACAGAAAAAGCGGGCGTCTAACACGGAAAAACAGTTTTTGCATCAAGTAAATATTGTAGAGAATTAAATACAATTATCACATTTTATTTTGCACGTTTCGCAAAAGAGCAAATTGATTTTTTTTAAAGCAAACAGAAAAGTGAGTAATTCTTTAAAAAGACAGCAAATAATCTTTAGATTTTTATTTTGTATAACTGTTTACTGTTTCAATTTTTCAACAGTCCTACTCCAAACGAATTTCAGCAAAATTACATTTTTGTCACAGAATTATTTGGAACAATTATTTGACAACTATCAAACTAAAAACTAGAATATAGCATGAATGAGAAGAATCATTCTTCTCAGAATAATGAAAATGTAGTTTTATTTTAGATTTCTTCTCCCTACATCAAAACGTATGAATGAACTGAAATAAATATAAGCGAATTAGAAGCTAATATTATAGATAAATGAAAAATTTAAATTGTATGAAAATTGTTTTTTGCAATGTGCTAAATAAAATTTAAGTAGCATAAAAATAAATTAAAATGTGAACTTTAAACTTTTGACGGCATTACCTAAAATCTAAATAATAAATTTAACATGAAACAAATAAATAATTGTGAAAATTAGAAAATTATAGTCCTTTAAAAAAAAATATTCGAGAAATACTCTTCGCTGGAAATGAAAACAATAAGTCAATTTTTTGACTAAAGGACTAAACCCTACATAACAATGGCTATCAGCTATCAGATTTAAGATAGTCTTAAGGCACATGTTATTAGGCAGGCAGATAATGTACTACCCGGGCTGAAAACATATGTTACGCACACCTGCTTTCATGATTCCGACTAACCCGACTACCAATTATAATAATCGGCGACGCCTATTCTAAACACATCAAAACTTTAAATTAATACCTTTTTTATTCTTGCTAATAGCTAATAGGTGTGTGCATAGATAACTAACTATTGACGTTCTTTTTACTTTTAGAAAATGAAATAATTTTTTTGGAAGTAGCATGTGGTGCGAGTGAAAATTAGATTTTTTACAATTAACGAAAAACAGCTAATTACAAAGAATGTAAAATTTACGAGTAAATACCTACACTAAGAGTTAATACCTAATATCAAACATTATTTATTGGTTGTCAAATGGGTATTAAATAAATAGGTTAATTATTTAAAAAAATGTTAATAGTGTTTCAGATACAAAAGCGATCATGGCACAAAATAAAACGACGAAGGCTATGGCATCATTATAATTTTAACATTAATGTTAAATTTATGAAGAAATTATTTGAAATTATATTTATCTCAAATTTAAATGAATTTTAATATTTGCTAGACCTACATTGAGAAAAACGTTTGTGCCCGTTTTTTTAGCAAGAAAACACACGTTTCCGATGAAAATATTTGTAACTCATTTGAATATTATGTATCTAATTTTAAACGATCCTTATAGTTTAAAATATATAAAAACGACGAAATGTGAACTCAATGGATGTGTTTTGTAATTTCAATAAAGAATTCTTCGACCAATATAATGATAAATTTAACAGCAACCGATGAAAAGATGAAATAAATAAAACCATTGATGCCCTAGTGAACTCGGTATATGAACAATACCGTGATCGACATATCGTACCATGTCCACTTTTTGAAAAAAAAAAAATAGATATAGTCAAATTCAGTTTCCTGGTATTTTTTTGTACCATGGGCAGTAGAAATAATATCAAATTCAGTACTTCTTGTATTTAAACAGCCTTATAGTTTTCTACCATGTTCCTTAGAATGACATACACTAATAATTGTTTTGAATCAAGTCCAGAGCCAATCAGATTTCATAATTCTGTCACGTGCTTCTGGACATAGTACGGTAAAAATAATAATAAAAAGTGTGGACATGATACAAAAAGTCTCTTTACAGGATTTTTTTTATAAATTTACTATGTTATTTTGAACCATGTCCATCTAGGTCCTCTTATATTTCGAAAATATTTAAAAATTACAATTTAACAAATTTCATACAAATAAAAATGAAACTATAACAAAAAAATCAACATGTGCATTCATTATTCATTCTTTACAATAAAATTTCAAATGTTTGACGCAGTTTTTCTCGAAAGTAATATTTGTGGACATAGTATATTCCAATAGTCGGCCGACGATATTTTATTTTAATAACAATATTAGGTATTATCATATCAGTGCATTATATTATATAGAAATATTCTTTACGAAAAATTTTGTAGGAAAAACTTTGTATTTAGATTATTATTTAAGCTTGCTATTGTGGCCACTACTAATATGTTAATAATTTCATTGCTAAAAATGTATTGTCTTACCTGTTTTACCCGTGAGCCGCGTATGTAAAGTTTCCTTCACTGGTTTTCACTATTAAAAATATTCCTCAGTTCAAATTTCGAGTCAATACACTTAGAACATCATTTAACTAAACATTTACGATATATATTTCATTAGAATTCACTGTTTTTAAACACAAATCACTTAACAACTTGGAGCAAATTCACATTTGCACTGAAACAAATGAATTAATACTTCAAGTTTTCCTCTGCCGTCACAGCTTGTCATTTCTCGTTGGTCGACGATCAAAGCGCGCGTTGCTTGTATTAATTCATTTGTTTCTGTCACAAATGTGATTTCTTTCCCAGTTTTTATGATTGTTGTTTAAAATCAGTGTATTATTAATGAGATTTTTATCTTCAACGTTTAGTTAAGTGATATTCCAAGTGTTTTGATTCAAAATTTGAACTGAGAACTTTTACTAGTGAAAAACAACGAAGGAAGCTTTTCGTTCGCGGCTTAGCGTAAGGTAAAATGACATTACATATTCAGCCCGATTCTGTAAAAAGTATCTAACATTGTTACTTGTTAGCAACGTTACTATGAAGTTATTCTGATAGCAACTATCCTAGTAACTGAATACATATTTCGTATTTTGTAATTATATGTTTAGGAATGTTACTCCCAGAGTAACTAAACAAACTTAGTTACTAAGATAGCAGGCAAATGAGGAACACGAATTGTGGTGCGCATGCGTATTTCTTCATCTGCGTGTGTTCTAATCTGACAAGTGACATTTATTAGTGTTTATAAGTAACCATAGACAAAAAAGAAACTATAGTTTCTTTTTTGTCTATGTAAGTAACCAAGTGTTATATCTGTTTGCATCATGGTATATAACAAGCCTAGGGGTTCAAGAACAACCAACGAACAGTTGGAAATATTAATAGCTTATTTAAAAAACCACAAAATAATGCTCGAAATAAAAATACATCCTCTGAAAACTAATGAGCTTAAATTGTCATGGGAAGAACTTACAAATATTTTGAATAATACAAAGAAAGGAGCCAAGAAAAATGTACAGATTACTTTTAAATGAATAGGTACGCCTGTTGATCTTATTGAAGGTTCCGCTAACGGAGTTACTTTTTCAATAAGATCTTGTACAATTGGTTTTGGTAATCGGAACAATTTTTAAAATTTTATATCCGGAATTAAGAAAGGATTACTCTCGTCTCTTACCAATCTATTTTCTAACCTATTTCTTCTTCTGTGAAATAAAAATATAAATTTATCAAATAAATTTTCCAATTTCATAAATAAACGTTACCGAAAATTATTTACAGTTACTTTTTTATACATACCGATTTTCCAAAGCTGCCAGTGCTCTATTAAATTCAAAATTCATCCAAATTCCAGCCATTCTGAAAGGTTACTACACCTTAAATACTACGTTTGGCTAGTCTCTAGCGTAATAACTTGTTTAACAACTAAGTATCTAAAACTGTAATGACTCTGTGCTTATAGAATACAAAAAATAACAAGTTACTGTAGTTGTAACTGACCTTCATTTTAAAGACTATTTTAGTAACTTTATTCTAGTAACTCTTCTTACAGAATCGGGCCGATTGTATGTGTATGTATATTAGTATAATCGGCCCGATTCTGTAAGAAGAGTTACTAGAATAACGTTACTAAAATAGTCTTTAAAATGAAGGTCAGTTACAACTACAGTAACTTGTTATTTTTTGTATTCTATAAGCACAGAGTCATTACAGTTTTAGATACTTAGTTGTTAAACAAGTTATTACGCTAGAGACTAGCCAAACGTAGTATTTAAGGTGTAGTAACCTTTCAGAATGGCTGGAATTTGGATGAATTTTGAATTTAATAGAGCACTGGCAGCTTTGGAAAATCGGTATGTATAAAAAAGTAACTGTAAATAATTTTCGGTAACGTTTATTTATGAAATTGGAAAATTTATTTGATAAATTTATATTTTTATTTCACAGAAGAAGAAATAGGTTAGAAAATAGATTGGTAAGAGACGAGAGTAATCCTTTCTTAATTCCGGATATAAAATTTTAAAAATTGTTCCGATTATCAAAACCAATTGTACAAGATCTTATTGAAAAAGTAACTCCGTTAGCGGAACCTTCAATAAGATCAACAGGCGTACCTATTCATTTAAAAGTAATCTGTACATTTTTCTTGGCTCCTTTCTTTGTATTATTCAAAATATTTGTAAGTTCTTCCCATGACAATTTAAGCTCATTAGTTTTCAGAGGATGTATTTTTATTTCGAGCATTATTTTGTGGTTTTTTAAATAAGCTATTAATATTTCCAACTGTTCGTTGGTTGTTCTTGAACCCCTAGGCTTGTTATATACCATGATGCAAACAGATATAACACTTGGTTACTTATAAACACTAATAAATGTCACTTGTCAGATTAGAACACACGCAGATGAAGAAATACGCATGCGCACCACAATTCGTGTTCCTCATTTGACTGCTATCTTAGTAACTAAGTTTGTTTAGTTACTCTGGGAGTAACATTCCTAAACATATAATTACAAAATACGAAATACGTATTCAGTTACTAGGATAGTTGCTATCAGAGTAACTTCATAGTAACGTTGCTAACAAGTAACAATGTTAGATAATTTTTACAGAATCGGGCTGATTATGTTTTAAAGATAAAATTAACTGGTAACAATAGAAAAACAAGTAATAGATATTATTCACTATGTCATATTTAGTTTTACGATTCCGTAAATATCTGATCATTCCACATATGCGTGCATTTAATAACAATTGCTGTATGAAATAAAAATTTAAATAATCAACATTTAATATTGTTTGCATATGAAAAACGTCATTATTATAACTACCACTTGTGCAAAAATGCAATAAAATCATCTTATGTAAAGAAACATTAATTAATACAAGATAAAAAGTAATTACGAACAATATACTTGGATATGTAGATTTACTTAATCATTAAACAGTTCATGAGAGATAGTTGAAGAATTTAAATAATTGTATACTGTGATTTATAATTAAAATGCAATTTAAACTGTCTTTTCAATTAGGTAATACACAGATGAAATTTATATGCAATACCTGCAGTGAATAATGATATTAATAAAGTGCTAGTTGAACTAGTAAATAAAGAATCATTACACATTTTGATTGGCGCCTATGTTCAGAGATAATTATATTCTATAAGTCTGTGTCTGTGCTACTTTGAACTGTAGGATATGATTGAACCTTTTAAAAAATTAAATTTATATTTAAAAAATCATTTTTATTTTAAAGTAATTTAAATCTTCTTACACATTTTGTTTAAGTATGTGCTGCACACTCGCGGCGGACATGAGTCAGAATAATTTGGTACTCGTACAATTTTAACGATAGTGGAAGTGAAGTATAAAAATTGAGAGTTATCGGATTATAATATATTTTAAAAAGTATACCATATCCCGTATTATGAACAAAAATAAAGTAATTTATTTTCAACAAATTCACAGTAGCGACATTTAAATTTAATTTAATTTTAATTGTCAGAAACGTCTGTCACGTTGTGACATATTTTCGTCAAAAACGTCCTGTGTGAGTCATCATTATTTAAAATCGAGAATAATTTAAGAAGAAAATTATTATAAGTAGTATTATTTTGATGCAATTTATATATTATAATTTCAGGTAAAATGTCATTACATTTGTTTATGATTTTATTTCAATACCAAAGAAGTATCTTTTATAACATTTTAAATTCAATTTGCTTGATTACGAAACGTGCAAAATAAAATGTGATTATTGAAGATGAAAAATTACTTCTCTACAACATTTATTGACAGCATTAATGTCTAAAATTAATAGGCTACTTTTGAGCATGAAAAAAACGAATTTCCCATGTTAAACTCCTACTGCCCGCTTTTCATGGTACACCCGGTATAAAATTAAAGTTAAGTGAGGAATATATTTAACTAAAAGTTAAATGAATGTAAGATTTGATATAGTTTCACAAATATCCTTTATGTACAATTTCTGCTAATTACCCTATCACCGCATTATAAGAATTTATTAATACCGTATATAAGAAACAAACATAATGACGTTTCAATTTATTTTATGAAATAAGGTCATTCTTATAATTTTATTCGTCGAGCAAAGGAGCAAACTTAAATAATCTACAACTGTATTTTTTTTTGTTCTGTTTTCTTTTTTCTTCTGAATAGGATTAAATCCCATTTACAAAGTGGATTCACATATATAAACATCCATGCCTTAGCGAGATTCAAACCCGGGACTCCAAGCGTACTCATCACTAAGAGCCGTTGCTCTAACCACTGAGCCACCGGAGCCGATAATATTTAATATTTCTGTTATGTTTATAAAAAAATTTAAAAAATCTGAACTCCTAAAATTATATTAAGTAAATTTCAAAAGCATTACCCTGACCTCGTCTTGATAGTCCGAGATATTCGAGATGATTTTTCGATAAAGCGATAAATACGTGCATGTGATAAATTACCGAAACACACTTTTAAAACGATTGGTATATTCAGCAAACGGAATATAATTATATTTATTTCTTTATAGTAAGTCTCTTAGTAAGAGGACAATCAATGTGAATATTTTGTAATTCTGGAAATAAGAGATTTAAAATAAATAAAAAACTTTCATTATTAATATCTTTCTATGAAACTTGACATTCTGTATTATTAATGTTAAATACAAATATCACTAATTCTGTGATTTAAACTGTTTATAGCACTAAAGCCTTTCAAGACATTACTAACATATCTAAAGTGGTTATTATTGCAACAAGTATTTTTTATGACATAAAATTGGTTCACTGGATACAGATTCCTACACGCAACAAAATTCAATATCTACTAGATTTCAAGCTTTAGTGTTAAAAGTAACAGAACAATTTATTTTAGTGTAGTTAATTTTTTTTAGCTGGTTGCACAATCGATTTCATTTTAGATTTTAGCCAAAAATTGGCATTAAAGATAAATATTTATGTTAAATTGAAAAAAAAGTGTCAAATTAAAAGTAGAAATGTGAAATATCAAATCCATCAAATCATTTGTCATAACCTTTAACGTTTTATATTAAATAAAAACTTTGATGTAGAGTTGTACAGTAACAAAAGGAAATAAAATCAATTTACTTGCATTCTAAATTGTGTTTTTTAAATGCTATATTATTAGATTGCAATAAAATTACTTACTTCATAGTAGCATTACAGTGTTCAAATATCTTATTGTACAATATATCAGTTCAAGAATTGAAATAAACGAAGTGCTCTATTAAGATCTCTGTTCTTGTTAGTATCCAGTTTCTCTCTTTGCAATTGAATTTATATCATTGATATAATAATCACTTGTTACCGTGTATTAGTTTTCTTATTAATTAGATATATCTATTAACAACAGGAAATATAAAAAGAACCCCTTGTATAGTCAATTAGAATCAGTTGTAGATTATAGAGTAAAATTTAATTAACAATCTTAGAATATTGGATTTAATCTGTAATTATTTTATAGAACAGGTAAAATATCATTAAAATGTAAATATTACTGATATTTTCTATGTAATATGAAGAAAAGAATGTATTTGAAAATATCATGAAATATACCTATGTAATTTATTTTGTGAAATAAATTATGAAAGACAAATAATCGTAGTTTGACTATAATTACAAACTATTTTTAAGTTTTTTTCCAATTAACCGTTCATTAAAACAATGAATAATGATCCTTCTGTTATCTTGCAAAGTAAAATTCGCAAAGTTCGCGGAATAACAATTTACCTCTAAGCAGATAAACACACTGTTAATTTAAATATCTCTGATTTACACAACATTCAGCAGTAAATTTATTGTTTAATTCTCATTATTTAGAAAGCTTAATGCTGAGAGCATAAAAAGGTGCATTTATAACTACTTTACTGGATATTTATGTTGGTATTTAGTTGTCATATGTTGTGTTGAAAATGAGAAGTAAACTTTACGAATTGTTAATTGTGTTGAAATATAATTATGATGAAGATTAATATTATTTTGATAACAGCTTGTTTTTTATTACTGTTGGTTTTACTTTTTTCATGTCTCATTTACTTTTTTTCGCGTACACTCAAAATTATAGTTTATAATAAATTATAAAAATGTATAAATTTTATTAATTTTGACAACTCGTTTTTTATATTTAATATACTTCGAAAATAAAAATTCCTATTGACATAAAATTAATTGTTTTCTAATATTATTTTAAGAAAAATGTAGGTTCTGATGGTACACTATCTAATGTACCATCAAGTCCACACTATTTGTAGTTGTAAACAAATACTCGAAATCTGTCATACATTATTTATTTTTACAAAACCGACGTTTCGGTATACATCTTCTTTCAGGGTACGTACCATATAGATTCTTAAATATAAAATCATGTAGGTACACCAGTGTTACAAACATAGTACTAAACGGAATGTTCAACCAGAAGTATTTATGTGTAAATGATTTTATATTGACGAATTTAATTGAATCTTAATTACCCTGAAGAAGATATACGTGTATACCGAAATTTGTTAACACGCAATCTACATAACTATCAAGAAATTTACCTACTTTTACTATATTTAGGGCCAATCTTACCATCTCTGGTTAAAATTTTAACTACTAGTTAAATAAACAAAACCGAAACGAAATGAGCGGTCAAATGACAAATTTATAATTGCTGTCAATAATCCGATGTAATATTGTCGATTTCACTGGTATAGTTAAAATTTTAACCAGAGATGGTAGAATTGGGCCTTAGTGTTCAAAATAACACTACAATTTATTTTAGTGTTCCACATTTAACTCGGGCGAAATTTTTAACTGCATACAAAAATAAATGAAGAACATTGAAAAATAATTGTCGAACTATCAAGCATTAATTTATATTAATATAAGTAGTGATTGGAATTGAATGAAAAACTATAGACCGTAAACCGGAAAAATCTATAAACAGCTTTATGTTTAATGTGCGAGTTAAGTAATTATTGCTGGAAAGGCAATGGCAATTCACGTGGACGTTGGAAAGAGCGATATTTCAAAAACAATATCTACGGATCGCTAGCAATAATGAAGTTGATAATTTATTTACAACATGTTAACAAGTTAGTTTTCGATTCGGTATCTCGTGTACGATTAGTTTAAAAATAGCACGATATATAGGCAGACACGCGTACTTGTACTTGAGTCCATAATAAATAGGTAGTAATAATAATGTAGTTATAAATGATACACGAGTCATAAATGAAACACAACTTTTATTCCATGTTTAGTGTAACTGTAGGTATATATATACACAAAGTTTGTTACAAGCGTTGTAAAACATTAACATCATGATATAGGTACAGAAATATCAACAAACTTACATGACTAATAAGTACGTAATATTGTTTTGCAGGCATCTACTTAGTAAGTATATGTACACGTCGTCGCTAAACTAATTCTAGATAAATATTACAGTATCGCTATTTCGGATGACAGCGCTAGCTAGATGGCGACTTAGTCTAACATAGTACTGATTGCACACGGCAGTTCTAAACCTAGATCTGGGCCCGACCGACAGAGATCAGTGATCACAGCCCCAACGTACTAAGCGTGCGAAATATCACGCTGGGGCTTCGTCAGATCGACAATCAATGCAAGGCGAGAACCTCCAACCTCGCTAATATCTATTCAGTCGATTCGCGCTAAATCTACATATTGCATGACGGAAAGCAACATCGAACATTGAGCGTTTCTCTTTCTTCTCAATATCAACTAATCATCGTATTGTTTAGTAAATTAAATTAGGTATATATCACATGAAAAGGATTTATAATATGTACAGATCACGTATAAATTCGAACAATGACTCTTGATAATAAAACAAAGGAGCCATCGGGCAACGGAAAACAGATACGCACGCACTTGGCATCACGCGACCGGCGACCGCTAGGCGAGATTTAAGCCTACCGCACATTGTTGGAGTCCGTCGGCGGGTAGGCTCACACGTGCGCCAGGGAGTACTGGTGCGGCGTGAAGTAGTTCCCCGGGGGCTGCATCACCATCAACGGGGGCACCAGCGGCAGCTCGCAGTACGGCGCCGCTGTCTCCACGCTGTGCTGGTACCGCTGGAGGAACAACGCACTGTCCGCCGTCGTCATCGTCACCGGCGCTTCGAACTGCTGCCCACTATACCGACTCTCCGTCGGCGTTGGTGTCGACGGCTTGTCCGGGCTAATCAAACTCTCTATTGTAAAAGACCTCTTCGGCCTCGTCTCCTGCACTGCTGTCATTGTGCTATTACTCGTCGGCGTCGTCGTCGTTGTTGTTGTTGTACTTGGTAGTCTAGCAATAGGGCTTGTGTATGCGATCGAAGGATTCGCCTCCGGCACAGGAATTGGAGCAAATAGAAATCGATTGATGTTTGCCAATGCGGCTAACTCACTGTCCAACACATCCTTGTCGTTCTTGAGTAATTTAAAACGTTTGCGCCTTCGGAGAAGGCTACCGTTTTCGAACATGTCAAAAGCTGCAGGGTGAAGCGCCCAGTATGCCCCTTTACCTGGACGATCTGGTCTGCGAGGTATTTTTATGAAGCAGTCATTGAAGGATAGGTTGTGCCGAAGGGAATTTTGCCACCTCTGTGTATTCCGGCGGTAGTAAGGAAATCTTTCAGTGATGAATCGATAGATGTCGGACAACGGCAGCATCTTTTCCGGAGAACTCCAGATTGCCATAGCTGTCAACGAGATGTACGAATATGGAGGTTTCTGATCTCCGTAGGATTCACGAGATGGTCGCGGCATTGTCAACTAGGTTATGGCACTTTTCACACTCAACACTAATAATAACGCATAGCAAGCACAAATTTGAGTTAGCAAACAAGTTAGTAACACTCTGTTCTATGCGTCGCAAGATACTGCCTTCGTCGGCGGTACTACACTCAAATCCTGAGCTCAACGCTGCTCTTTGTCGCGGATTGGTGGATCAAGTACAATGGCTCGGATCATTCTCGACTTAGCTCCGCCTTTCGGGGGTGTGTTTTGTGTTGCCATTGGTGATCGGTGCACCAACTAGTCTTCTTGCAATAACATTATAATGAGATAAATATCAGCTATGTATCTATCCTGGGATAATTACTGTACACTCTTGAACATGGTATGTGACATAATCAATTGCTTATACAAATTGAACTACTTAGATCTGAAAAAGCGTGTTCTACACGAGAAAATTATGTTGTTGGTTAAAACTTGTAGACTTATTATCACACATTTTGCTTAATTGTAATGTTTAAATGTGCACGGCAAATAGTCTGTATTTATTAGCATGCTTTTGCTTGTGCTTGTATTGTCAGCGTGAAGATATACGCTTAGTGCACTAAGTATTGATGTTTATTTCTTCAAAGCTGAAGCGATTAATTGCCTACAAATTATTATCCATTGTTATGGAGCAGCAGAGAAAATTCATGATTGATGAGATGCGTACATGTATGTGGGATGTTCGTTCTTATATTACATCTAAAAAGTACCTGCACGCCCAATGCTTCATGCTTGTACTGCAGCGAATTTATACAGTAAAAAATTCTAAGTACGAAATAAATTAACGGTGAATTATTAATGGTTTATTTGCTGCACTATCTATTTTACCATCATTCAAAGAAAACATAAATCAATTTAAAATACTAAAAATTTATACCCCTTCCCTTAGGAAAATAATTATAATGCTTTGATTTTGTTTAAAATTGAATATGAATTTAAAAACTATATTAATTTTTAAACAAATCTAATCTACGAAACTAAAAAAACAATAATTATTTAATTTATATGTGAATGTAAAAGCATTGGAAAAAAAAACTAACAAGATAAAGTAAGTAATTATTATTATATTAGCTTTTAGCAGCTGTCAAAATTTGCAGAAAGAAATTTCACAATCTGATTTTTTATAAGCCGACAAACTCTAAACTTGATCTGAAATATTTGAAAACGTGACATTTATTTTGGCATGTAACCACAGAAATATTGCACACCTATTTATACCTATTTATGAATTCTGTGTTATAGTAGGATAATTTCAGAATTCCTAAAATAATTCGTACTCCAGTATCAATTAAACAAATATTTAATTATTTAAGAAATAATGTATTTTTATTTTCTGATTTTGTAATATACATAATTATTAAATACCTTTTTTATATTTATTGTTGACACATAGGGGATTGCGAGTGCATAATAGTGTCCCATTTTTATTATAGCAAAATAATAGTATAAATGTAGATGATTATTATATTATGTAGAAGAACATGTTTACCGCTGTGTATAGTATGTTATTATTTAAGTAATTAAATAAAAATGAAATGGTAGCACCTGTTGAAGACTGAATGTTGTGTAGAATTCATTAGAAACAATGTCTACCTATTTGATGGAATTTACCAGATAAACAAATCTCCTGTACTATAGCACTACCATAACGCTTGAACATGCATGCGATTGAATTAACTGGGCAAAAAACTACTTTGCAAACTTCCTTTATTTTTAAATACACTGCCTTCAAAAAACACAATACATTCTTGCTCAGCTGTAAATTTCATTATATATATATATATATATATATATATATATATATATATATATATATATATATATATATATATATATATATATATAGGGTGTTAGCTGTGGCAATAATTTTTGTTTTACATGCTCTCTATAAGAACAGGAGCCCGTTAAAACTGATTAATTACGCCATTGTTCAAAATTTTGTAAAAAAAATAAAATCAATGTGTTTTCTGGAAAAAAATGTTGATTGTCAAATTTTTTTTTGCAGAGAGTATATTTTCAGTACCTAATTTTTAAGAGGAAAGCAAATACATTAATCTTCATATTCCAAAATTCGAACTACAGAAACAATCATTTCAAATAAAATCGAATATAATTGAAATGAACAAAAAGAAAAACATATATGTTAATCTGTTATTAGGTAATAATTACAATTTATTTAGTGAAAAAAGGAACCCGTACAGTACGCGCTTTTATAATTAATGCAACATTTTATTAAAGCCACTTTTAACAAAAACGTCAATTAGAACACACAAGCATATGGAATATGATTTCTTTTATCTCAAAATCTACTTGGCATTGAGGACATAAATAACTTTGTATCATTGGCTACATAAAATAATTTAAATCATCCGTAAGAAATTTTGAAACATCTGAAAAACAAAATCTCGCTGATTCTACCAAAGAGAATTAATAACTCCCCATTTAACTAACAACGCTATTCAAATCTCCCTAACCCTCTTTTTGATTGCGTAGTAAAGCAACAATATTGTAGTGTCTTGTTCGTCGCTATCGCTCCCCTCAAATTATTTGTGCATAAAACCCTAAACAGATTTATTTAGGACCGTTAAAACCATTACCAAGTTGTGATTCCTTCCCTGACAATGTTAGTGTCGTTATACATAACCTCAAATATTGCCAACAAATGGCAAACGACAATATCTGTACGCTAGGCGTCTGTTGATAGATGACGTTATTTCGACTTAATGTCGCATGAAATTTGAAGAGGCACAGTCCATGTCGGTTGATATCTGCCCACTGATTGACCGTGAAACATCCCCTTATCCATTAAATGGAGCCCGCCTTCTTTCGGTGGATGAAACTTTACAATTATAACGGGGCCCGGAGGCTCTAATACACGGAAATACACTTTTAACTCCTGGCAATTTGTAATTACACAAAAAATATATCATCACACGATAATCCATGAAATTTTGGGTTGACTTTTGATCGTAATCTAGAATTTTTATGGTCTAGACGTTTTTGTCATGAAATTAAACTTTGAGGGCGGAAATATTTATAATACAACAACGGAATGAAAGATGTGACCAGTGCTAATATATTTCCTTGGGGCTATTTTATATTATTTTATGTAAATATCGTAATTAATATAAATTTCATATGGCGGGCACCGTGGAATGAATGTACAAGTCCATTTTTTACAAAAATTAGATAAGGGTAAAGATAATATTTATTTGACGTTCTCTTAAATTCAAAATTTTGGGACTTCTTATACTATGTACTTTACCATGTACTGATGATATAAAATCAAATTTTGTAAAGAACAGAACATGACGTAAGTAACTTGGCAATACCTCCTACGTGATTTTACGTAAAGTTTACGGAAAACTTTTAAATTGCATTGGAAAAATACTACCTTTTTTTTAGTTTATGTTCTGTATTTATTAATTTTAACCCAACGTTTCGGCACCATAAACTGGTGCCTTCTTCAGGGGATACATTGACATAAATATGTTAAAAAACAATAATAACAAGTAACCAAGATAGCAAGAAATATTCATAAATGTTACCTTTTTTATGTATACAATTTTATAGACAATATATGCATGCCCGGCAATAACATGGACGGCGAACATGCATCTTCTCAGGAAAAAATCTCCTTTTGCCAGAGGAAAAACCGTCCCAAAAACTGGCAGAGAAGTGATCTGTATAACTCAGAGACGCTTTATCGGTAGCGAAATACCGCAGCCGTACTCTCAAAGAGAACATAAACTAAAAAAAAAGGTAGTATTTTTCCAATTAATGATATGAGTTTCTGAAAGATATTTTAATAATTTTAAATTGCAATTTATAAATACTCGCAGAATCCAAATCTACTAATAACTCATTTTTATGTGGAAGATACGAGATATTGTTGTTGTATAAAATACACTAAAATATTGGTTTATAGGTCCAGAGGTCCAGACGATGTTGTGTAAATTTAACCACTTAAATACAAATTTAGTATAAAAGTACATGCCGATCTGGTTCAAAAATGAATAAAATACGCATATTTTCGTAACATGGCAACTAGTATACGTATATATTATAAATAAATAAGTACAATGGGCCGAATTCAACACCCTTTACTATAGTCTAGTGCTCGTCTCTAGTAACTATGAAAACGGCTTGCACCTTTTTCTTATTAATGCATTACTGCATATGTCTCTCTCTTTATTTTGTTATTTTTAGTTAAGCTTCTTTAGTTAAAGGAGAGTGCTGAATTCGGCCCAATATGTTTATAGATCTCATTTATAGAATACATTTTACATAGATTAAATGATGGTAATTGTACTTACCGGGTAATGGAAAATGTTCAAACCTAATGCCTTGCCTTCCTTCGAGGAAACACATTTACACAAATTTTTGTATTGCACTTTAAATGTAAGTTTAAACATTATCATTTGATACACAGAAATATAGGTCAATCCACAACGAAATATCACAACAGACTAACTACTTTGCGATTTTTAACTTGTTTCATAAGGAACAAGACACCACTGATCACAGTGGTAGATTGAAATTTCTTTATAAAAATTACTGTAAATAGTGTAAGATTTTTAAAACTGCTTTTTATCTCATTTTATTATTTATATAATTTTTTCCAAGGAACTTTTTTATAGAATTTTAATATTTTTATTTCTAAAAATTCATTCTTGTTCAAATACTCTAAAAATGCGTACACTTACGTAACATTCTCTTTACAATCAAATAATACTACTACCAAGTTTATAACTCTACCCATTTTTGAATTATTGTCCCAAAAGTCAATATACCCCACATTGAGATGAAAACTTCAAAATTTTCAAAAATCTAATTTTTATGTATCTAGATACTTTTCAATGCTCTGATTCCAAATTTTGAAACCGCAGGTCGATATCTCGTTTCGTTCTCGAGATATTGAGATTTAAAGTTTTGCTCAAAACTGCCCATTTTTGGGTATTAACCCAAAAATGGGTCGAGATATGAATTTAGCAACATCACCATTCGATTCTACGGACAAAAATACATAAGTATAGCAATTTTCATTATTTTTGTCCAACCGGTTCATTTTTTATGAATAAAAGATTGAAAACCCCTGAAAATGGTCAAAATCTGAAAAAATCCTAAGGGGTACACCTTAGATTTTTTGCGATTTTTGGCCATTTTCAGTTATTTTGCTTTAGAGATTGTATGCGGTGTTCAAAAATTCTGAAAATTGGTATACTTATGTAATTTTGCCCGTAGAATCGATTAGTGTTGTCGCCAAAATCATATCTCGACCCATTTTTGGGTTATTACCCAAAAATGGGCAGTTTTGAGCAAAATTTTGAATCTAAATATCTCGAGAACGAAAAGAGATATCGACCTGCGGTTTCAAAATTTGGAATCAGCGCATTGAGAAGTATATAGATACATAAAAATTAGATTTTTGAAAATTTTGAAGTTTTTGTCTAAATGTGGGGTATATTGACTTTGGGACAATAATTCAAAAATGGGTAGAGATTATTTGACTGTAAAGAGAATATTACGTAAATGTAGCATTTTTAGAGTATTTATATATGAGTATACATAATTCATGTGATAATTTTATTGGATTTATAGAATATTTTCCAAGGAACTTTCTGTATGGAATTTGTAAAAAAAAATGTATTATGTTCGTGTTACAATTTTACTGGATATATAGAATCTTTTCCAATGAACTTTTGGTATGGGATTTGTACAAAATACATCAAATTAACGGAAGGTCTTGTGCTGGCCACAACAGATATTTATTATATATACACCGACTTTCAGTTACGAGAATCCGTAATAAACCTTTCTCGACAAGGAAAGGTTTCTCGTGAGATAGCCGGTTTCTAATAATCGATAAAGTACAGATAATATGAATTACTACCAATTATAGGATAAAAAAATCATTAGTTGACAAGCCACGGGATGTAAACGAACAAAGTGTACAGATAAAATAATGAAACTAAAAATCTATAGCAGATCCAACAAACCGTTGTGGGTATTTCGAAAGAAATTCGAACAGAAAATATTGCCAATGCTAGGCGAAGTAGTGCGTCTCGACGTCTTCTAAAAGTAGGACGTATAAAATTTGTCAGTGTTTAAAAAAGTGCTCTATTTTTCGGATGAATCAAAATTGTTTTGGATCACATATTTTTGATATTTTGCTGAATTATAAAAATATCTATATTGAAAATGTAATATACATTAAATATTTAATGTGCAAGTATTTATGTACGTTATTAGAAATTCTAGAACATATGATACATTTATGCATTATGCAACTGAAATAGAAATTCAAATCAAAGCTATTAAAATGAATTCCTGTAGCTTTAAAGTATTTAACATTATATCGATTTTATCAGCAATACTCGCATATTCACATAAAACTTCATAAAGCTATAAAAATATGCATATACTTAGTAGTTATACCTGCAGTTGGAAACCTTTGAAAATGGCGTGAATGAAATTGATCAGGGCGGTATATGGTTATTAAAAGAGGTCTGTTGCTCGCCTGATATCTGTTTTTCGTTTCCTTCGGCCCATTTGGCAGATGTTTTTGGGAGAAGTGTAAATTAAAACCACTTTAAAGTTCTTTTGTCTTCAGGAATGTTATACAAGTTTCGGTGTTTATTTAGAATTAACTCGGTATAATTTTATAATTAGGCTAAGTTAGATTTTTCAGTAATTTAAATTTAAAATCCAATTAGCTCAGTCGTAAATTCACAGATTTGCGTCAAATATTTTAATATTTAGTGTAACATTTTATCTGGCATATTTCACAAACTTTATTGGTTTTTAAACTTAAGCGACAAATTTTTTTTGCCAGTAAATGGGTTCAGCATATTTACTGTTTTTGTATTTATTTATTTATTTATTTATTAAAAACATTAATTTCTACATAAATTCTATTTAAATGTAGTTGCACCAAATCAGTTCTATTTTTACTTTTTAAGTATCATTTCCTTATTCATTTTTATATTTTTGTATCATCCGATAAAATATAAAATTTCTACAAACTCTCAAACAAATCCAAGTGTTTTTTTTTTTTTTTTGTAGCCATACTCCTATGTACACTATACAATTTATAAAATTATGTAGACTTACGCGAGCCCATTTTAGTTAATAAATTTCATCTCTATTATTTTAAACAAATATATGTCATGAATTTTAATATAATTAACCTTTAAAGCACAATACTATACCTAAACGATTTTTCTATGGAATAATCATATTATGTTTGACATTAATATTTTACTATTACACATAATAAAAAGGGAAAAATAGAATATTTTTTTATCATTAACCTAACTTTTTTATATGTTCAGTATAAAATTACCTTAATTTTAATATACAATACAATATGCTCTACATTATTACCTAACATATAACTCGTGAATAAATATACAAACATGAAAAATATATTACAAATATATAAATTGTTTTTATGACGGTCATTTATATTTTGCTGTAGGTGTACTACATTATTGTGATTTCATGTTATTACATTAAAATATATTTATATGGAAAACTAGATAAAATGGTCAGAGGTTAATCAAATAAAAAAAGAAAAAAAAGCAAATGTTTCTCTTTTGTCAATCAAAATAATTGAATATGAATATTAATAAATTAAATATTATTTTTTAACTTGTGTTTTTTATAATATAGGTAGGTACTTTTGTTTTCAAATTTTTCATATTGATGTTAAACTAATGTTTTTGAATAAATATAATTATGTATATTATGACTAATAAAAATATTATTTTATATTAGATTCGAATGGAAAAGAGTGTATCTTATAACACATTTATTTCTAAAGTATACTTTTAGTTATATTGAAAAGTTTTGTATTGTAATTTGCTATATTAAATGTATTTTAACTCTGATGGTAAACATATAAGTTAATAACAAAAAGAAAAAGTGGTAATATTAAAGTTTCAGTATCTATGTGAATATCATAAATTTATTATGTATATTATTGTTTATGTTTTCAATCTCACTCATTGCAATAGTAGAAGAAATTGTTTATTTTGTTCGGTTTGAAACTTTATTTTAGCTGCAATATAAATGTTATTCATGTACAATAACTGGAATAACAGAGTAAATTACTGTTTTTTTATTTTATTTACTATTAAAGCTAACTTTTTAGAATATATTTTATTTAAATGCAAAATCCATTTAAATTACATTTTGTATTTTTCTATAAAGCTATGTAGAATATAAATAATATTTGCATTTTACAGTTTGACAGAAGTGCGGACTGAAGACTAAATTTGCAGTTAATTTCAAATTTATTCAATTAAAGATTATTTCTAAAAAAATAAAAATCTCTTAATTAAATTGAATTGAAAATTATGATAGTTCAGATATAGATACATGAAAAATTCAACTGTTCATAGTTTTCATTAGCTCAACTGGTAAAATATTGGACTAGCAATTCAATGGTCCTGGGTTCATGAGTTCATGTTTTGAATGAGGACTAAGTTTTTCAATTCATTATTTGGGTATTTAACATTGGAGAAGCTAAGTTCAAAAGTGGTATATGTGCAAAAAATATTAACACTACTAATTCTATATTATTCATTTCAAATTTAAGTTGCATCTTTCTTCATTATTTTCTCAGATTAAATATTTTGTCACCATACAAAAAATGCCAAATTTATCATTGCTGTTTATAATCTGATTTAATATTATTTATTTTGAAAATTTTAACTGGGGATTCTTTAGTGATTTTATATTTTCCCTTGACTTCGATAACGGCTTGATAAGTTTTAGTCATTTTTGTATTTAAGAGTAACTTATTTCCAAATGTTTCACCTATTAATTATAAATAAAATTTAAAATTTATTAATTTCAAATTAATTTCCTTCAAGACTTGAACTTGAAGAGAATTTTGTTTTTATTTCCAACAAAATTAAAAATTTAAACACAATGCACTTTATCATTATTCAAGTTCCAACTACGGTAGATTTTTAGAGTTTTATTGATGTCAGCATGTTTGTTGTATTAGAAATTTAAGGTTCATTAAAGTGTAATAATTGTACTATTAGACTTCTAAAGCCTCCCCTATGTGTATGTACCCTGTATAATTTTCTCACCACAGGGATACAAACATTTTATTATCAGTGCTTCTAAAACTTCCTTGCATTAGGTATGCAGTTTATTAAGAATATTACATTTACGATGTACGGTGCCCGTTGATATTTATTCCGATATACTGGTGAGAAAATGCATATATATATATATATATATATATATATATATATATATATATATATATATATGTTTATTTTTTAATAAATGTGAAGCATACATGAATAAAGAAAATATTAATACATCATCACATTTTTTATGTTTGCATTTTTTTGGTGTCAAAATATTTTTGTCATGAAAACTATCACACGTATTCATAGCTGGTAAATAATTGCGAAAAGGTTTATTGTCAGATTTTTTATTATATTAATGTAAAAGATAATATAAAATTTAAAAAATTATGTTTGACATGTTTCACAAAATTTCAGTCCCTGAATCAACATTTGATTCAGAGGCTGAAAACTTGTGAAACGTGTCAAGAACGATTTTTTAAATTTTATATTAGAACAGTTTCACCAAGAATATTGCAATTGAACTTTGTACATTTATTATTAAATAGATAATTGTTCAGTTAACCCCTTGAACATACAATACAAATATAATTAAAAAAAAAAAAAACTATTCTAACCTGACAAATCGTTGACTTTTTGTTAATTTTTTGTTTCAAATCCATGGCTATCGCTATTTTTAAGGTGATTTTTAACATTTTCATGCCTAAATGTTAATTTTGTTTATTGATTCAGATGCCGTATTTTATGCCCTTCAACTCGTATTTGAAGCTTTTTTTAAATTATCAGGATGTGGACAATTTAAATCACATGTAGTGATGTATCTGATACGATTAAATAAATATTTAAATTTTTGTTTTTCAACGATTAACAGATAAATTTACTTTACACCCCACCATCGTAACATTATAGCATGCACTGGTTCATCGCTCCCCGTGCCATCCCCATCTTCATCTCCATAAAGCATTTAACAGCGGATTCGTTTCGGTCGGGCGTCGGTCGTAGTCGTGAGCGACAGCATCAGCATCAGCATCAGCATTGCGTCGTCTCGGTCGTCGGTTTTTCACTCGGGATAAACGGCCCGCGAAAACAATGGGGTGACTCAGGGAATCTATGCCGCAGCATAACCGCAGGACGCAGGACAAGTGACATATGAGCAAAGTGAATTCAATTCCACACTTATACATACATGACTGAAGCATGAACAAGGGATTGATGATGAGGATAATATTTTTATGAGGTATTATTCAATGAGAGTTGTATGAGAAACTTCGTGAAATATGACCACATTTAAAAATTAACATTAAAAACTGTGTTGAAATGTTGAAATAATGAATAACTTGATTTTGGGGCCTGGTTCGATCCCGTCCTGCGCCAAAATTATTTTGTACAATACATTAGATATCATTTCCCATTTTTACTAATAAATAATTACTTGATTGTGTCAACAAACAGAGGAACTCTATCAATAATTGTGGTTAAGAATACAGAAAGTATCCACACGAATAAGAAATCGATTTGTAAACTACTATCCTACACATAAATAATTCATGTCACTTTACTGAAATTTAAGTAGATAAAAATTACGTATTGTATGCTTTTAGTAAATGAGTATTATTCGTATATATAATATGTGTTTTGCCGTATTGTACAAGTATACTACAACATTAATACAAATGATTTATGGAAAGGGGAAACTACTGAAATTAATGTTTGATATGGACAACATACGTTTTCCTTGTGAGTACATAATAAGTATTAAAGTAGATATTCAAATAAAAAGAAATATTTATATTATATTTTACATATCCTCGTAAGTAACAGTTCTGCACAAATATTTAGGAAGAAAATGAATGAATAATTAATAATAAAATTAAAAATTACCCCTTAATTTAAAATTAAGTTAAATAAGTGAAAAAAAAACTATATACGTACTTGAAGAACAATTAAAATTTTACGCGAAACTGTATCAAAAAGGTAAAGAAAAATTTGAATTACTCAACATGTCTACGGCATGTAGGGGTCTGAAGAGCTCTTTTTTCAAAAAGTAAATAAGATTACTCAACATGTAAACCATGCCGGAAAATTTGAATTATTTAAAATAACAATAATAATTCGACAAATGAATCAAAATATTTTGATACTTGTACAATACTTAGTTGGTTGACAATTAATCCGACGTTCATTTTTTAAATAATAGCATATGTAGGTACTAGATATATTTTTACCGGATCTTTGAACAGTTTACTTAGTCGCTAGACTCAAAACTCAAAAATTTTGGATTAGATATATTTTTATATATCGCACCCTGGCAAGAAGAGTGACACAAGTCCAAAAAATAGTTTTGCGTAAAATTTAAATTAAAGAAGGCAGTTCTCGAATGTAAAGTTACTTGCATTAACTCAAAACGAAACGACATTAGCTCCATCTCTCGAAAAATATATTCCTGATTATTAGAAGCATATTTTTGACTATTCTCGCCGGTGTACGATATATATAGATATATATATAGCTTTAAAAAAAAACCTTAGTAACATAATGTAATAATTCGAAAATTATTATTTGGGGCATATATTCTTTTTGTTTCAAAATTTTGATTTGAATATTTAAGCCGAAGTACTGCAACAGTTAGTTCGTTCTAAGTAAGATGAGCTCCTTGCAAAACTTTTTTATTTTAGCTATTTATTTTGTTGGTAGGTAATTCTGCTCTGATTTCTCGTTAAATTACATTTTGAAGTTAAGAGAATAATTTTAACAAGACAGGTATATAATTAATTAATTTTAATTATACATCATATAAGTTGAGACAAATTTTCATAATGAGTTTACGAGTAAAAACACTAAGCAGTCATGCCTTTCAGTTGGATATTATCCCGCATGCCGCATATTACTCTAAAATTCGCAGAACAAAAAGTCCTTAATTCGTGTCAAGAGTGGCCATTAAAAGGCTGCAAGAAAGAATGTTGAACAAACGTAAATATTAATTTCACGTATAAATAGCACATTTGTTAAGAAAATACATTCGCGCTAATGTGCATTTCGGTCTGCAATCTATAAATCAGCCAGAAAACTTGTGGGCTCGGTCGCTCGCAGCCTGATTGGCTAACAACAGAGGACAGACAAAGATCCACGTTGAAAGAGACAAAGAACGCGACGAAGGTTCATTTAAGACTGCTTCTGACTATACGCGCGGTTTAATAACTCTCCGACTAATTTTAATTAATTTTTTAGATTAATGATTTTAGTTATGAAAAGGTTAATCTCAAGTTTTCAAAGTTGTTATAAAACAACACCCCTGTTGACTTTTTCCTAAGATAATTATGTTGACATGATAGATTGGCTCTGATATGCCATGCCACAACCAATTTTTTACTTTCATCAAAACAGAATGTTCATATTCGTTATTAATTTCATTCATTCAATTTAACTTTGCATCGCATTCTTAATCTTACATTAAAAATATTAACTAGGTACATTTGCTTTGAAATTTTCATTGTATGTTGACATTAGTCTATTAATGGGAGATTTTCTATGAGTGTTAGTAGCAACTTTATGTAGATGAAATAGTGAACTAGATCGAGTCGCTTTCTGAGGGATATGAAAATTAAAATATTGTAAAAATGAACTGCAGTTTATCTTGTTATTAAAATTTTTATATAGCAATATCATGTCTGATAAAATTCTCCTGTTTTCAAGGCTCTTTATGGTGAAATGTTGAAGTCTAGCATCATAGTTGGTAATATCAACATTAAATTTAACACACAGTACTTTTAAAATCTTTTCTGAATATTCTCTATTAGATGTATGTTCTTTTTATACATCGGGTTCCAAATAACTGATGCAAATTCTAGTTTACAACGTACAAAAGCGTTATACATACATATGCTTAATAGAAAATGGATCAGTAAAACTTTTACAAATACGTAAAAAAAACAAGCATTCGGTAAGAGTGTTTAACCATGGAATCAATGTGGAAGTTAGGAAGTTAGTTTAGGATCAAACATAATTCCTAAATCTTTAACAATGGTTTCTTTTTTATTGCACTTTGATTAAAATTATAAGTTAAATAAAAAACACCATAATTTCTAGTATAATTAACAAAATGACACTTATCAATGTTAAGAGACAGATAGTTATTTTTGCAATAAAAATAGAATTTATCTAAATCCCGTTGTAGGTCGACCGAATCGTTTACACTGGTTATAGTTTTGGAAATTTTTAAAACATTTGCGTACATTAGAAAATTTGAATTTTGAAAACAAGTAGTTACATCATTTAAATAGATTGAACAAAATAGAACCAAGGTGCGAACCTTGAGGAACTCCAGATGTTACTATTATTGATCGAGACTTATATCCATTGCAGTAAACGAGTTGTGACATATGAGATATAAATGACTCAATCCATCTTAACAACGATCCATGTATTTAGTCAGTTTGTATATAAATGTAGGATGATGTACCCGATCAAACGCTTTACTAAAATCCGTATATATTACATCCACTTGTTTCTTTTTTCCATATTTGAGCTTAAAAATTCTTTGAATTCATGTCCTCCAAAATCTCACTTGGTTGGAAAACTGCCAAGAATTAGTTTAAAAAAATTTAGGATGAAATCTGAATGCATTCTAATTTATTTTATAATCTATATTTTTTTTTAATTAAAATTTACTACAATAAATATTAATGTTTAATATAATATCCGAAAGTCTTGTTGCCCAAAAAAAAATTTACCGATATGAAAAAGTCCAGTTTCGACACAGTGGTATGACTCACATTAGCAAGCGTTTCATCGCGTAGGTAATCCTTTAAATATTCCTTGTGCTAATTTCCGCCCGTCAACAGATTTTCGTCACGTCTTATTAGTATCTCGACACGTACAGAGAGTTTTCGAATACGGTCGTTTCGTTCTCGATTTGCTACACTTTTCGGAGACATAAATTTTGTAAGAATGTCATTTACAGTTGATTTTACGATTGATAATAAAGCAGCTATTATACGAGATGAATTTTCTTTGAACGTTTCACAATTTAAATAGGTATGTATGTATAAAATTATCATCATCTATTTAAAAACTTTTTCAGTACGTAACTATAAATTTATTTTGTACTTGATTCTATGCGCGAACTAGGGTGCGATTAGTTAGATCAGATTTTTAAAATAAGTGATCTGTGCATAATAAGGACGATGGAGGGTATTTTTGAAGCCTACTAAACTATTGGGAACCAGAGTTCATAAAAATTCGCAAAACTGTGCCGAAGCAATGAAAAAGTACGATTCCTCCATAAAATTACGGTTTTGTCGGGCCCGTCAACAATTCTTATCAAAAGCGTGAAAAACCAAGCTACTTGATGTTCGAAGGCTTTGGCTAGAAAATTCAAGCTTTTTCTAAGCTTGGTTTGGGCTTTATGAAATAGAAGCTTGGCTTGGTTGCTTGAACGGCAGGCTTGGTTTGATTCTTCAAGCTAAGTCAAACTTTCAAATTACAAGCATGTGAATCTGTTAATTCAAATTTGAAATTATATATATATTAACATAACATAAATAACATAAATTGCATATGTATATATATATATATATATATATATATATATATATATATATATATATACATATATATACATATATGGAATCATTACGAGTAGGTAATATTGCTGTGTGGAAGAACTAGAGGAATATCTTTTATGAAAATTATTATATTTTTGTTTGATTTTTATTGGAATATTCATGATCAGAGACATATATTCCATTTATAAAAGAAATAAAATTCAATAACATTTTGTTTTTTGGAATAACCCTATTAGGATAAATACTTAGTAATATTCGATATTTTGCACAGAAGACCTAACTCAAAAACGATATTACAACATATTTGCAACCAATGATAAATATATATAAAATAGGAAGTATTGTTTAAATCAATTTTATTTTAGTGGCTTATTGTGTTTAATTTAATCAGACTTTTGTCTTACTATTAAAAAATATATATTTTCTTGAACATATTTTTTTTTAATTCAATAGTTGGAGTTTAATTACATAAAACTATATTTAATATAATAGTTCTACATTAGACAAAATGTTTCGTCTTTATAGTAGATAAACCTAATGTCTACTATGGCGGCACTACAAAGACAAAATTTCATTATAATTATGTCCTAGACTCCTATAGAGTATTGGTTATTTTCTACCTGTATTTATTTTTCTTTAAAAAGAATTAATTCATTAATTTAAAATTTAGATTGCAACAATAGCACTAATATAAATATTTAAATGAGTCAATTGAACCAAATGACAGAATTATAAATGACCTAAACTATTCATTGTAATACCTGGAGGTAGATACTTTTGTATTGTACTTGTGTTCCTTTGAAACAACCGCAGAAAGTAAAGAATTGTCTACGGTCGACCCACAGTCCAAGTTTTTTTTTTTTAAACCAGAAATTAATTATTATGCATTTTTCATTTGCTATTCGCAAAAATATTATACAACAAACAACACGTTCTCATTTCATTACCTGTCAATATATGCTTTGCAGCAGAAAGAAAATAAATCTACAAACATTTTCAAAATAATAAACTTTGCGGTATATCGTCTGGTCATAGAACCATTATTTATATATATATATATATATATATATATATATATATATATATATATATATATATGTGGAGCGTACTTGTCACTGTGTTTCGATTAGATAATGAGAAAAATTTAGTGGGTGTATCACTGGAAGGTTTTCAGGGCTTTAGTTATTATAAATTCTTTTAAAATCTGTCAAACTTTCGTGTATTACTAAATTAATACAGTGGCGTACCCAGAGGGGGGGCGATAGGGGCGATCGCCCCCCCCTAGACCTACGTATTTTTGTTATTTACACATACATACGTAATTTGGGGAATGCCAAAAAAGCTTTGTATTTAAAAAAGTATGTACTCTTTGTCTTTTCATATTTGTGTTGGAAATTCTTAATCTAGAAGAAATAAAAAATGACAATATGACACCCAAATATAGCCACCTAATAAAGATTGATTATCATTTGTGGAGATCTTAAATATTGCTTGGTCTTTAGTTTTATTAAATATGGGTGTTCAATTCGAATTCACTATAGATCAAGGGTTAACAATCATTTGTGCTTTTGTCGTCGTTTCAATTTTAAGTATTTAAAGTAAAAAAAAAAATTAACATTGCCTGTTAGTACAGCGTCGCCAGAGAGGAGTTTTTCAACACTTCGTCGATTAAATACATACGTAATTACGAAATAAAATGGACGAAGAGAGGTTAACAGGTTTAGCACTTCTACACATTCACCGAAATATTAATATAGTTGCTGGAAAAATAATAGAACGTTTCGCAAAAAGAACCAACCGTAAATTAGATTTCGTAATATAATCTCGTATCATCTCTGTGTGATATAATAATATACAATAGGTAATATTTTTTTCTTCATGTTCTTATTTAAAATATCTTATTTTCTTGTTTAGTGTTTCTTATATTTTTATGTTAACCTTCCTACCTTAATATCTTATAAAACATAAATATGAGAAAATAAATACATGAAATTATTTAGTCGCCTAGACACTACATCAAATTTACTGTCTTGTACCAACATAATTGTAAAAACAAAATAGAATTTGTTGCAATATGGCGTACTACAAAAACTTGCGATTTTGTCACAATTAATATAAGTTTGTATTTTTGTAAATGTAAATTTAGTGGGTATATCAGTGGTAGATTTTCAGGGCCTTAGTAGATTCTTTTAAAATCTGTCAACAACAAATGAAGTTAAATAAGAATTTCTAAAATGTACATAGATTCTTCTTACTAAATGAAAAACAAGTTATATTTTTCACCCTATTCTAATCATTGTTTGTACAATGTCCATATTTTTTTGGCCACTAGTGTATTCGTACGAGTATAATTGAATATGAAGTATAAAATTAGTGACAAATCTCCTTTATGTGGAGATGCCGATGATGTAAATCTGGCTTTATGACTTGAGCCGAGGGCCGAGGCACGAGCGAAGAGCGAAGCCTTGGTGTTGAATGTTCGGTGTTCCTTAGAGTTGGAGCTGGATTTCGGTCCCAGTAACGCTTTGAGGTGTTGCGGTTAGTTTAGAGGTTGAGAGTTAAAAAGGCAATTTTCGATGGTGTGAGCCACACTATATTTAACGTTTAAAGTTTAACGTTCGATGCCTTTGCGAATGATGTGTAAGGTTTGCATAATTTTAGCGACTGATATGCTTTTTGTGCTGGTTTGTTTTTAGCAATTTCATTTTACGATTTAAATTTATGATATATTTTAACCAGATTCTTCAACTAGAATAAAAAACAAATGTAAGAATTTTGTTTCTAATTATATTAACATTATATTATATTTATAAAGGGTATCAATACTAAGTCGGTACACCCGAAAATGATAGTTAGAACTCATTAAAACAAACAACTTTTCTTAGTTTTCGTAGTTATTTTCTGTAGTTCTTTTGTTTTTCAAAAATTGTCATAACTCTCTTATTTTAAGGACTATTGAAATTCTTTTTTTCAATATTACCTTTCGGCTCTCTAAAACATTTGGCATTTACAATTATTTTTATTTTTTTAAATGACAAAATGGCGATCGATGAAAAATTTCAAAACAAATTTTTTTATAACCCCTCCATCGATTTTCGAAAATAAAACATTTATAAAACCCTTAAACCATCTACTACAATATTTGTCCTAAACATTTTTTCCATCTATCCTAAAAAAGTCTTTATTCATTTATTTTACTTACATAAGATCGGTGTGTTTAAAAAAACCTATTTTGGAGTAGGCTATGAACATAAAAATATATCTGATCACTATTCAATTCAAAAGTGAAGTTAGCACAATTCATCGTGAAATGTAATTTGAAGGAGAAAAGATAATAAAGAACGATACAGATCATTACCATTCACCGTTTTCTAATTTGTTTCTATTTCTAAAATAAGTTTTTAAAAATATTTCTTTAGATAAAATTTTTGACAATATCTCGTGTCAAATGGACATTTAATTAAATAATATCAAATTGACATACGTTTCTTATTTTGTTCATAGCCCACTCCGAGTTAGGAATTTTTTTAGTTTTATACAGTTATTTTAGTAATGATTCACTTTTAAATACAAAGAAAGAATTTTTGAGCATCCTACTAGACATAGGAAAATCCTGGGTTCAAACCCAGGTTAAGTACATGAAATTGTAACAAAAATTCTTTCTTCGTATTAACATTAGAATAATTTATGCTCCAGCACATATTTTTATTTATTGTTTCCTGCTCGTTGCAGATTTTATTGATAACATCAATCAGTATATTATCTTGAAATAAACAGGTGATATCATTTAGAGTAATAATTAATGAGGCTTTGATTCTGATAAGTCAAATGCAATTTCAGGTTATATCAGTTTCCTTTCATCTAAATGCATTATTATTTAGAAATATTAGAGCTGCAAGTAAATTTATTTTTGTACGGCAGGAACTAAATTTAAATTTTGTAAAATAAAAATAATTAAATATAATCAATGTCAAGTATAGCACATTATAATAGATTCGGTACAAGATACAATCCTTATATGCTAATCTGCGACAAACAATAACTTTTGCAATTTTTTAAGTTTGATTCTTGTGTTCCCTATTTCTTTATTACTACCTACCAATACAACAGAAATTATGTTTAACAAAAACCTCAACAGGATTAAATCCCAATTACAGAGTGAGTTCACATACAGAAACATCCATGCCTTATCACCTTTATCCTGATGAATGCATAAGTGTTTGACTATAAGAATTCTAGTAATTGTTATTGTTAATAAATTGTTTGTATAAATGGTAGAATTTCATATCAGTTTTCGTGCAGTTGTCATTAAAAATGATAAAATATTTAACACTATTTCGCTATTTGCGTTAAATTTAATTGAATAAATAAAACTAAGGATATAAAAGGAGCATTAAAATAATTATTGGGTATTAATTTTTCTTAACAATTTTGTAATGGTTACTGAAAGATAGCGTAAGCACCGAAAACAATAAATGAGAACTGTAAAGCTGTTAGATACTAGAAATATATTTTACAAAGCATTGAAAAATAGCAAAATTAAGTTTTGATAAACGAATATCAAAATTAATAATTGAGCTTTTTATACAGGAAACCAAGTATAACGGCCCGGAATTTAGTAATTTTGAGTAGCAAATAATATTTGTGATAGGAAAATAAAATATTTGGTGCTCAAATTAATAATCAGTCCACAGATTTTAACTTTTTTGTGTGCCGATTTTAAGTAATTTGGGGCTGAACTTTTGGTACCTAGATGTTACTTTGAGTGACGAATAACAAATATTTGGAAATCCTTTTGGTGTTTAATTAAATTCAACCCTAAAACTAATAACGCAAAAGTAACTACAAGTCCAGTTTATCTTTTTGCATTATAAAGGTAATCTTTTTCTCATTCTCATTACTATTCTAATATCTGAGTAGTGTATTTTGCGTTGCGCAGAAAGCAGATAGGCATCAGTAGGAGATATAACCAGGTTGTCAGTGTTTGTGGTTGGTGGTTTGGTTACGCTGCCAGCAGGGAGGGGAGGATGTCACTTGTCGCGCCTCGCGCTGCGCTCCGAATGGTTTGTGGCAGAACGCACAACGCCGGTTTGTTTCTGTCTGTTTTAGGGGAAAAGGCGTGACCAGGGTGGAGATACTGTTATGGATGGATACCCGTGCCCCTGCCTTGTATCAGGATTGTGGAATTTCACTTATTGTTCTACTAATGTACCTATTGTTTCTCAAACACCAGTTTCAATTCTTTCTTTTTTATGGCACTCTTTGTGTTTTTAACCTTAATGATGTAATTTTTAAACGATCATTTATGATAATATCGGTTTTTTATTGTTATTAGCATCCGTTTACAGACACTGTTGTGATAGAAATAATATACTAAAACAATAATATTTCTTGAGCGCAAAAGAAATATTATTGTTTTAGTATATTTACTTTTGGGGGTCCAAGTAACGGGTCTGGTGGGTGGTTAAAAATCACCGCCGCTGCGACGTTGTATTAATCCACAAAGTGTGTGGAGATGATGACCTAGGCAGCATGGGTGTATTTGGCTGCTTACTAGTGCTGTTACACTGTGTCGGTTTTATTTGTTTACTACCTCTAGTTAAGTCCACCTATTAACTAGCTATGCTGTACTGATGAGCTCTAACAAGAGCGAAACACGTGTCTACGGCTGCAATTGAGTGATAATCCTAAGGAAAAAGATTTCTTTACTGATAGAAATAATGTTCAAATTTTTGTCTATGTATAATAACGCATATTTGTTTATATTGATTATTATTTATTATTAAAATGGTATTGCGTGACTGGTTGATATTCTGATGGCCCGAGTTCGAATCTAATCGACCTTAAACGGCTTAACCATTGCAGCCGACAAGTTTCGGTAAAGATGCGTACCGTTAAGGTTGGGGGCTCTTACTTCTGTCATATTTGAAAATTGTAAATAATTTGATACCGCTCGAATTTAAAACCGGGCCGTGCAACCACAAACAAAATATGTCTCTAATTTACACTATCCTTTCAAGCAAGGCATAGAACCCGAACCTGAACCGAACCAAAACCGGAACCAAATCATAACATTTTAGAGAACCCAAACCGAGAACCGAACCTCAGATATATTTTTAATTGAACCTGAATCGAAACCGAACCGAGTATTAAAATTCATGTTCGGGGTTCAACTCCGGTTCAGGTTAATTTTTAGTTCGAAAAGTAAATACAGCCGATAATCGACGTCTTAGGCGTCTGCGTTGCTGTCTGGGCTGACGTTTCGTGAAAATTGTATTCGTTTCTTGTTGCGTTTTGCGTAAATTTCGGCTCTCATTTTACATTATTTCGAACCTGAACCGCGAACAAAACCGCAAATTTTATTAATACTTGAACCAGAACCGCGCCCGAACCCATCTTTCAAAAAACAAATTAACCTGAACCTAAACCGAACCCAGTTTTTGGCGGGTTCGATGCCCTGCTTTCAAGAAATCACAAAACATACATATGGCTGTATTTTTGTATATTTTTAATGGGGTTATTATTATTATTATTATTATTATTATTATTTGGGGTCTCATGGCCGCGTGCCTGAGGGTCGTTTCGCGAATCTGGGGAACCGGGTTCGATCTCGACTAGGGATGCATTCGGGCCGGGCTTTGAGGTTTGGATCAACTCGACCCGAAAATAAAAATTGCCGGCCCGACTCGAAGATCGACTAGACAAAAAATTAGCTGGCCTGGCTCGAAAATTGACTCGAAATCGGGCCGGGCCTAAGCTCGAAATTGCGGGCATCCGACATTCCTAATTTTGATTTTTATGTGAGGCGAAATGTGTAACTTTTTTCATGTCAAACTAAAAAACAACCTCTACAGCCTTATAACGTTCAACATTAATTAACATAAGTTGTAAAAAAAGAGTTTGTTATAAAAATTACAGACCTACGAGTATTTAACACTTTGTTTTACCAAAACTCCATACATTTTTATTAAAATATTAAGAAAACTGTATATTTGATTGAACTATAAGATTTTTCGGGCCGGCCCGAAAATTCGTCCGACTCGCCTCAACTTTTGCAAATGGTTTGCCCGATTCGACCCGATAAAAAATATCTTCGGTCCGGCTTGATGATCGACTCGAAATCGAGGCGGGCTTAGGGCCGGACCGGGCCAAAGCTCGAAATCAAGTGCATTCCTTCCCGATCGACACCAAAAAGAAATATTTTGAATTTGAAATGGCACAAAAGTGACACCTGTGGTGCACTATCCACACTAGCACTGTACGAATATCATCATTACCGATATTTGTACAAAACAGATTGGCGAAAAAAAAACACACACACATGCAGACACACACATGATATCATACTTGAACAGATAACAGATACTTATGTACCTAAATTGAAGATCGTACAAATGAGATTCTCATACGATTCAAGCAATTCTTTATTAACTGCAACTGTTGCATTCCATAGACGAGTGTCCTTGAAATATCGGTTCGAAATCGGCATACAGAAATTATGGTAGAGCATGATGACAAACATATTTGTAAATTTTGATATATCTATGTACCGATATGTGTTATTTTTTGATTAGTTGAATAGATAAAAATGGTGTAATGGCAAAGTGGTGTTTTGGAGGATAGATGAAAGAAGATCGTGGAACGAAGCAGCTCTTGACGTTGTAAGACGCGCGGCAACCTATATCAAGGTACGTCGCCTGCGGCAGAGCGCGGCTCGCTTTGCGTTCAGGCGGCGCGCTTTACTCTACACCTGGTCAGCCTTTATAAATAGTCGAGAACACTTGCGTTTACCTGCGTCCCGCTGAGCCAGCCAATAAAAGAACTCGTAATAAATCACCTGAAGCCAAGTCGACTAAGAAGGAATTTGTAAAACATGGAGCAAGGTGTTGATTAAAGGAGCGGCGCGCGTTTACCAGTGCCCAGCTCGATCAGGGAATGGGAAATGGGAATGGACTAGAGTGGAATGGAATGGTGTGGAGAGCCTCCTCATCCCAATCCTTCCTTCCATTCAAATCCCGGACTGAACACCATCTACACTTTCTGCACGCACAAATTCAAAAATTTGAATATTTTTCTTACTTGCGTGAATATGACCAGTTATGGTACTGATGGCTCGGGTTCGAATCCTACCAGAGTCAGTCAAAATTATTATTACCATTTCCAATATTCTAATAGTAGGTAAGATGTGGGGTAAGTTAGTAAACGGGGCAAATGCATATACCGGTTATTTTTATTATAATATGAGCGAAATTTCTCATGCTAGTATGTAGTAATGTACTACAAGCTAATATGAGCTATTCAACAGAGATGTCGCGTAAGAATGAACGTAGTGTCCTCGCTTAAATCAACTAGTGCGAAACAATCACGTGAGAAGTACACATACAACGTTGAGGTTGCCCTAAACTTGTAATAGTTCTTATGTTAATTATATATTCTGTGTTGTTACTTATGGTAAGTATAAAGAATATCGATGTAAGTCAAAATTTACATGTTTTGGATTTAAACATTATACATTATTTGAAGAAGTAGTAAACGACTGTGCTAAGGATGAAAGTAAAGATGTACTCAGGATTTCAGTCAGTGATAATAATTTTATTCTACAGCCAACGTTTCGCCCCCATTTGGAGCTTCATCAGGGCAAAGAACAAGTTAAAATTTTACAGTACAAGAATGTCATAAATATATCTTAACGATATCTTCTAGATATATTTATGACATTGTTGTACTGTAAAATTTTAACTTGTTCTTTGCCCTGATGAAGCTCCAAATGGTGGCGAAACGTTGGCTGTAGAATAAAATTATTATCACTGACTGAAATCCTGAGTACATCTTTACTTTCATTATACATTATTGTTCAAAATTTGTACACTTTTGTAGAGTCCTGATGAAGCCCTAAATCATTAGGCGAAAGCTTGACTGAAAACGAATCAACTATATAGGTAACTATTTAATCCAATAAACACTGCACACCCACGAAAAGTTTTTTTTTCCTTAACTATTCGAATCAGTGACGAGTAGGTACCATAACTCTATATATATATGTCGAGTAGGTACCATAACATCTATATATATATATATATAAGTACGTAAAATTTTATTTAAATCCTTACCTAAAAATAACTACCTCAGATCAACACAATTACTAGGCATTATCTATTTGAGATATTTCTGCATTGATTGAAAAGTATACTTATTAGGTACGATGTTTTCTTTGTCACCCTATAAAAGCTAAAATAATGAACAGACTTCAAACAAACAAGATTGCTTTTGATGTAACTGTAAGGAGATAACAGGTTTAATAATATTTTGTCGTAAATCAATTTGAGTTGAAGCAAATGAGTGTAGTTTTGCTATTGCGTGACATGGTTGCCACCACCCCATATGGCTGGTGACAGCAGCAAGCAGCAACTGCTGCAGAGCTTCTCGTGAATGAAGTCGTGAACGTGGTTCCGGTGTCATTTCCAAATAATGAAACATTCTTTCCTGTGTAATTTTGTCACTAATGTCTCTTTGATTTGCAGGTTTTTATGCCTTTATGCGGTCATTAAGAGTTGTTGTAGTGCTTGACGGCTTGGCGCTTGCAAATTGTCAACGTGTTGACACACCGTGACCAAGTCGCTGTCGCTACTACAAGAGAAATTAGAAACTTTGTCATTATTTTAATTGCTCTATTTTTATGCAGATTTATCTACATGTCTTGCTCGTGCTCAAAAATGGAAACTTTTACAATTACATTTTCTGCTTTTTTAAATCTCCTCATAATTAACTCGTAGCATAACTAAACATTAATTACCCCTAACCTTAACAATATTTTTTCGAAAACTATGGTACATACTTATGTCAAGAACATAAAAATATTAAAAATAATTCTGAAAGGAGTTAAGACTCAACTTCTCAACATCTCAACCATCAAGAGACCCAGAATAACGTAGCATACGAGTATATTATTAATTTTTGGATTTTTATACCTCTAATCAATTTACCAATATATTTATAGCTTATTGTCCATTTTTTGGTGTACCAATCTGCTTTTATCTGTAAATTTTAAAGATTTTCAAAACTGTCGTTGTTTCATCTACAATATTTTTTTTTATTTTTTAAGCCCGTATGACAAAGTTAATATGTATGTGTATTTTGATAGTCAATCAAAAAATATTTTTCTTTATTTTAATAAATTTTAATATTATTAAAATACAAAACTTGCTCTACTTCTAGTCATTGCTGATTAAATTTGATGAAATATTTTCTAAATTTCAAAATAAAATAAATAACTGATGGATATATTGAAAAAGCACCATTGTTGGAGATAGAAAATGAAGTCTTCATTTTTAAAGTTAATAATAATATGCAATATTCACCTAACATAAAAACTGTTAATGTGCCTTAAAATTGATCGTTGTGGGTCATGATTTAAAATAGGAATATTTTTTAAATTTCACGTTTCATTCAAGTCACATAGCAATTTTTTATACTTTAAAACAAAAACTTAGGATGACTCAAGTGTCTTAAACTGAGTCATCTTTTTAAATTACATGAACAACACAAATATAACTGTAATATTGTTATTCGTTTTTTAAATTTTTTATTACATTATAATTTCCATATATTTTTCATGGACTGTGCGATACATAATTTTTGATTAATTTAAAAAAGATAATAATTCATAATACTGAAACAACATAAATCCAACATTACAAATAATAAGTATATGATCACAGTTTATTAGTTATTATATTACCCATTTATGGGTGCGCCAATTTGCTTCCATTCGTAGATTTCGGTAATAACAATATATCTGCACTGTTAAAACGATTGTCAACCGTTACTTCATATGATGTCAAATTTGTCTTGAAAAAAAAACACCACTACTCTATTTAGGGTCTATATACAGCTGTCGCCATTTGCAATGTTTTGCATTATGTTTTAATATGGTTTTTCATTAAAATCTATTATAGGCTTCAAGTAAAGTACCAGTTCCGGAAGTTATGTTATGACCAAAAAGGGAGGTGCACAAATAGATGAACGGTAATAAATACAAAATTTAAACTTTCTACAGCTTACCGTTTTTGAGTTATGCGAGATACGTACGTACATACGTCACGAAGAAATTAGTCAAAATGGATCCAGGGATAGTCAAAATGGATATTTTCGTTGAAATCTAGAAACCGAAATTTTTCGCGATTACAATACTTTTTTTTATTACTTATAAGGAAGTAAAAATATGCACATATCTCAGCCATATCTTTCAATTCTTGTGGGAAACCCTTCACTTACCGGAATTTTTGGTCAAATTAAATATTTATAATATATTATAAAAATTACTTTAAATGGAATGCATGTTAACCTATTTTTGACCTTTTATATTACATAATTTTAATTGTCGAGTTAAAATGATTATTGTGTTTATATAAAATATTACCTACAATCTGTGCTATCTCTATTCAAAAGTGTTAAATTTGAGGTAATTATGCTTTCAAAACCAAAATTACAAATTACAGGTCTTCACAAATTGACACCTGAAAAACTTTTAGTCTATTAAATCGGGATCATACTTCAAAGATTACGAATAAAACTATTAAAACAATAATAAAAGTTGCTAGAAGGAAAAATGCCGAAGCAATTATATTCATAAATCTCGGCAGTCTTATAAATCACTCTCGTCGATAAAATAATATTTAAGTATCTACCTACATGAAAGATATGGGAGAAGCGACTTGGTGTTTATCACAGAGGAACGAGCAGCTCAATGCATTATTAGCAGTGTTTTATAGGCTCTATACACTAATATATGTTGATAGGTTATTGTCTAACGCTGTACAAGTAATAGACATGCGTGCTATACAACTAAGAACAGAAGAAAGTGCCTAGATTCTAATACAACACACTCTCTACGTCTACGTCTAGTTTGATATTTGAGATGATTATTTACATAATTAGTTGCTGTAACGCTAAATACGCGCGCTTTATTTAACGATCAACGTGGGAGTGAACTTTGCTTAATTAAATACCATAAATTATGTTAAACATCACGATATCAAATTATATGCTCATTCAAATGAGTTATTTACCTTTCTTCTTATTGGTGCATAATCTTACTTTACATATTATATTAACAACTAGATGCATTTCTTGTAGTTAACAGAAATCAAATGATAGAACATCAAACGGTATATTAAATAATAGTGAATTAAATATATTATTAGTGTAACTACCCATCAAGAAATAGATGCGATTATATTTTCTTCGAAATGATGTATATTTATAATTTTTTTCTGCAAAATGTAATTGAATATAATGGGAAAATAAAATAATAAAGAAAATAACTGTTCTATCATAGAAATACATAATTTCTGCGAACAAACTTAATAATAATATCTATTTTTACCTAATAAAAATGCATAAGGTTTAAAGTTTAAAAATAAATAAATAAACATATCATCACGGCCTATTACCCATTTCTGGGTGTGCCAGTATCTACAACACATGTAGACTTCGGTAATGATAATATATATTACCGTGTGGGCGCTTACCAGGCGTCACCTCACGGGCACTGATAGCTGGTGTGGAGAGTGCACCACAGGGGTCACTTTTGTGCCATTTAAAATTGGAAATATTTGGCGTCTGTCGGGATCGAACCCGGTTCCCCCAGGTTCGAGACCAAACAGAGTTTAATATGTCTTAATCATTAAAACCGTTCCAAACTTCAGCTCTGATGACGTTAGTTGACAATTCTGATTGGCCAACAAGAGAACTAGATAAAGTGATAATAATTAACTGATAATTTATTGTTTTATTGCTATAACTATTATTTAACCCATAAATTTAATAATTGTATTTTTCATATATATATATATATATATATATATATATATATATATATATATATATATATATGTAGTCATTATTTTTACATTAATTAATTTATTATGAAAATTAATATAATTTTACATAGAAATGTCAAACAAAAGCGTGTTTCATAATTTTTAATTTTTTTTAAGCAAGTTATTGAATTTCAAACTCAACTGACTATAATTATATCGACGATAGTTCACATCTGTTGACTCTTAAAATCGACAATAGAAATCTTTTGTCAAGAAATTTACCCATTTACTTTGATTCTATTACTATTTTGTTTGATGCCCAACTTTGGTGCAACCCAAAAAGTAATGGTCATTTCGTTTCATTTTTTTTATATAAAAATTATTATGGTATAATTACATAATTTTAAGTATACTAAGAAATTTATTGTAATTTACAATTCCAATAGTACAAGATAAATAAGATTTAATTAAAACCCAATAAAGAAAAACGTGCCTAAACCGTGATTTAAATTATTACTCCATGTTTCAATAAATTTAATATTAATTTTTTAAGGAAATGTCAAAATTACAAAAATGTAAGAAATTTATAGAAGGTATGATAAATGTAGCAGGTGCATAATTTATATTTCCTTGAAGCGAATTTTATTAATAAATAAGACTATTGTGAAAAAATTAATTCGATATCAATATGCATTCAACACTCTTTCCAAAAAATAATTTATAGCTGTCCAAAACGATAAAATTCTATTTCCGAATAAATAAAACGATGTATTATTAATGTAATAAATGATGTTATGAACACATTTTTACATTAATTTTAATATAAGATAGAAATTTTGTCATGTCAGCACACAAAACAAAATTTATATTTATGGAAATTTAGGAATTAGGTATCAACCACGAATTTTAATAACAATTGATGTGTATTACTAAAGGTCCATTGTATTCTTTGGACCACAGGCAAACAGAGTGTACAATAGAACCGGAAAATCTTCTACCTGGCGTTTTCATTCTTGAACGCCTAGCCGTAGCCATCCATTGCTTGGTGGTGGTGTCGACTTGTTAGCAATCTATCGAAATATAAGATTGGAACGATAAATCCATTATTATATTGAGTGTTAAAATGCATTTAGCCTCTATTGATTTTATTCTAAATAGAAATTTCTTATTTTCCACGAAGTTAAACCGAGAAAAAAACCTGAATAGTGAATAAAAGAGGTGCCACATAATGCTTTTTTCCTTTGTAATTTTCTACTCTATTTTTTGTTAAATTTAATGTTGCGATACAATATTAGCTGCTGGCTTCAATATTTAAAATACAACAAATATGAAATGATCTCCACACTCGTTATAAATAAGAGGGAATTGTAATTTGAAATTAAATTGAAGCATTTAAATTAAAAATAGTTAGTGTTATTTTTATACTTAAAGTTAAATTTAAAAAGTTTTCTTCAGGAATTGACGACGGTGTCTATTCTGACTATATCTTTTTCTTCTTCTTCTTCTTTTATTATTCTTTATACCCATTCTGTTATACTACACAACCTTTGTAGTATTAGGTACCTTGGGTGATTATTCTGATATTTACTTGAACACAAATGTTTTACTTTTAGCAGAAATATTTGAAAGATTTCGACATGTATGCATGAATGTATAAAATTTAGATCTTGTCAATATCATACTACTCCCGGTTTTACTTGGGATACAAAGTTATAATGTACTGGAATTAAACTTGATCTGTTTACAGATATTGACATGTTACATTTTGTTAAAAAAGGTATTCGAGGTGGTATCTCACTGTTCACGTCGATACTCAAAAGCAAATAATAAATATTTACCAAGTTATAGTTCCGAAAAAAATTGTAATTATATAATTTATTAGGATGTAAATAACTTATATGAAGATGCAATATCTAAGACTTTACCAATAGGTAATCTTAAATGAAATTGATTATTTAAATCACATGGGTATACGAAATAATTCAGATACAGGATATATTTTAGAATTAGATTTAGAGTACCCTAATTATTTATATGATTTTCATAATGATTTGCTATTTTGTTTTGAAAATATAAAAGCACCAAATTCAATACAGACCAAACGAATAAGTAACTTAAATAACAAAAAGAATTATATTATTCATTATAAAACTTTACAGCAAGCAGTATTATCAGGTTTAGAATTAATAAAAATACATAGGGCTTTAAGTTTTAGACAATCTGAGTACTTAACGACGTATAAAAATTTAAATACAAATTTAAGAATGAAAGTTAGTAATAATTTGGAGGAAGAATCATTCCTTCCAATCAAACTAAAATCAATTTTGTCTGAAAAAAATAAAATAGATTGCAAAAAGAAATTGATAAATTTAAATTGCATATATATATTGGGTTTAGTAAATAAAACTCTTAAAAAACTCAATTAGTTTTTAGAAAACAAAATATTTTAAATACTTACTCTAAAAAATTAAAATTTTTCAAAATAATACAAACATTATCATAGATGTACCTAAATGTATAAATTGTACTTAATACATCATAATGTTATTGGCTAGAAGAATATATTTTTATAATAAGTTTTTGGAAAAAATCAGAGAGTGATTAATAATCACAACAATTAGTGTCTTACTCGTTCTTTTAGTAATTATTCATTAAGTAACATTATAGCATAAACTAACATTTCTTAATATATCATGTCAGCTGAAAATGGTTTTATAAAATGAAGCACCACGTTTCAAATAAATAAAAAACCAAATCTCTTCGCTCGTTGTATAGGTAAAACAATTTAATTTTGCAATTTTCATTTACTTTTCCAATCACTGAATGACACCATTAGTTAACAATTTATGCATGAAATTACCATTTCTTATCGTCTAACTTCTTATTAAATTGAAAATAAAAATCATCTACACTTATCTGATTAGATAACATTTACCTACGCTAGAATATATATTAAAATGAACAATTTATGTTATTTTCTACGTCCAACAATAAAGAAAAATAACAACAAACTTATTTGTCGTTGTTCGATAATGGGAGATAATAAATAGGTGGCTCTGATTATTTTCCGGATTCGAGTGAAACAAAAAATATTAGACATTTTTTTTGTTGCTCTAATCTGCTGCTGATGGACTTTCACACTTGATGATTATAGTTTTGGAAATATTCGGATTCGCAGCGTTATAACGATAGCTTGAACAAAGGAACCGCCTAGCCGACGTCAAAAATGTTTAGTTTTCACATCGATGCCGACAAACGCACGCAGGGACGGACTTAATATTTGTGATTTTGCGAAGAAATTATTGGGTAATGATTCTGTATTCTGTTCTTTTGTATTTGAGTTTGCCTTAAACCTGTTTCACATTATACTTCTCGCTTAAATCCAGTTTCAATACTGAAACCTTTTTTACGGCGAACTAGTAGACACTGTTCGATTTACTTCTCTTAAAAATAGCCGACAATTGATATATATATATATATATATATATATATATATATATATATATATATATATATATTCTTTATAAAATTATCCACAACACTCCTCGGATTAGCTCTAGATTCAATTTTATTTTCTATTTGCCATGTGCGCGTACAAACGCTTTATCAAAATCACCTATAGACATAATGTGCAATAATTATAACTTCATTTCCGCTAACACCGACATATTTTTCTGCCCTCTAAAATATTGTAAGATTGTTTATCAAATGAATGATGCCCATAATCTATTTTTAAAACGGTATCTGTATTATGATTCATATTATATTTTTTTCTGTATTAAATTAAGTTTATACCGTTAATGTAAGAAGGACTGGTCAAATTTCTTTCAACTCAAAAACACCCGTTTTTTTTTTATAAAAATCTACAAAATACCCATCCGAATTTTTTTATAAATTCACTTAAAAAACCTACAGAAAAAGCCCAATCCCAAATCTGTACATATTTAAAAAAACCAAAAAGATTAAATCCCAATTACAGAGCGGATTCACATTCATGCCTTAGTGAGATTCAAACCCAGAACCTGGAGCGCACTCATGACTAAGAGGCGTTACTCTGGTCATTGAGCCACCGAAGCCGACAAAATTAATAATCAATTCAAGTATCATTAGACACATAAAAATATATATTTTGCTTTTTTTTTTATTTTTGCATACCGAAAACCTTGTTGAAATTTACGAGTAGTGGAAAACATCACGTACAGCAAATTCTGAAATAAGAAGTTTTACCGAAATCGAAATCTCAGTCGTTGGGCACGTTTATAATTTAATTTAATTTATTTTTGATTTGTTCTTTGAGATAAGGTATTCCAATTATTTCTTTGGTTAATACTATTTGCATTTAATGACGTTAGTTATTTTTCTGTGCACCTGTAAAAAGGTACAGCTTGCAGTCAATTTACTCGGATATAATTACATTATTATTAGAGTATGAGTAACATTATAATTTTTTGTCTTCATTAGCAGTCTCTAATAATTGTATAGCATGAATATTTACTTAAAGAAAGTGTAAACAAAAACAAAGCAGATAATAGCTATTATAGCATGACGCTATTTTTTGAAACTGACCTTTTATCATTAACAGTAAATACGATTCAATAAGTATCTAGTTTAAAACTTGGAAAAAATAAACAAATAAAATAAAATCTAATTAATGATAATTTTTATTTTACATAAATGACAGATGCATCACACATTTGTTTGTCCTTTTGACTAGCACTATTAATTGTAAATCTCGAAATTTCATATCTTATTTCTGCAGTTACAAAATATTTTAAATGAATTTTTTGTACTGATTTATTTTATGTTCTACAACTTTTATTTCAAATATTTTTTTATAAAATAATGTTAAAAGCGGTATATATATAAATAAAATAAATAAATATATTATCACGGCATATTACCCATTTCTGGGTGTGCCATTATCTACACATATATAGACATCGGTAATGATGACGATATATTTTACCGTGTGGGCGCTTACCAGGCGTCACCTCACGGGCACTCAGCTGGTGTGGAGAGTGCACCACAGGGGTCACTTTTGTGCCATGTAAAATTGGAAATATTTGGCGCCGGTCGGGATCGAACCCGGTTCCCCCAGGTTCGCGACCAGACACTTAGGCACGCGGCCACGGGACCCCATATATATATATATATATATATATATATATATATATATATATATATATTAAATAAACTGGAATTGTAAAAACGCATACTTCTAAGGAGGAAAAAGTAATGTAAAATAATTGCAAAATGTGCAAAAAATATGTAATGAATACAGATTATTTATTCAAATCGTTCATCTGCAATAATAAAAATTCATTACTTAAGGTCGTAATGTACCTGCTACATCTGTAATCTGTATCTACATAATAAATTTTTAACTTTTGGAATTTTACTTTTACAGTTTAATGAATTGTTACCTACAAATGTCTTTTGTTTGTAGTTTCAATATTGTTTATTGATTTTTGTACATCCCTAAATTGATTTTCAATGGTGTGAATGGCAAAAAATAAAAAACTGAAGAGGCCATTTTAAAACTATAATTTCATTTCTCTGCTACTCAATAAAAATTATTTTACAGTAACAATAAAAATAGCTACAAGTTATTTTTTTATTAATCCATATTTCTTGCTTGTTCAATGAAAATTGATCATTGAATTTTTTGACCAGACAATACCTCCCTTACTTATGTATATATGACGACAGATAAAAAATTAGTATCTGCACTGGTTTAGACTCCTGTCAGATATAAAATCGATCTATCAATCACTTATCACTTACAGATAATGAACCGAACGACGATTTTCGAAATGGGCAAAAATCGTGGTGGTCGTCAACATAGTAAAAGATAAAAAACACAAGTCATAATTGCAACGAAACATCAGATCACGTACAAACTGAAATTTTTCACAGCAAATCCACTTTCCGTCGGTAAACGCAAACCTATCTTCTCCCGTTGGCGAGAGGAGGACAGACGATCGCATTCCTCAGGATGTGAAGATTCAGAAATTGCCGGTACAAATCTCGGCATTTTCGTCCGATATAAAGTTTTTGTCAGTGACATAATTAGAAATTTCATGGCATCCTTTACAACGTTCGCGTTTGAAAAGCAGATGGTCGAGACCAAGGAAAGTACCTGAAACTATGAGAGTTGTGCGGCAACCAATGATAGTCGGCTACAAATTCGTGCATATGAATTGTGATGCGGTACTACCACTCATTGGCGTGCTACATTTTTTTTTCAAAATTCACCCTTTTCTCTTGATAAAATAATTACTTTTAACGTTTAACATAACATATTTTCATTACTTGCAGATTTTTGTCTGTCATGCAATTTGGGCCAAAGATTTCCTCACGGGCACTGAAAGCTGAAATGCGGAATGAATTCAACTTTATTATAAATATGAAATTGTTTTCTATACAATATTTTCGTGAAAAAATATATTCATTATACTTTTTTTTGGAAAGTTTATTAAGCCGAATTGGAGTAGTTGGAATGGAAATAAAACTTTTTTAGTTGGATTACTGGCTTTATTGTATATTTCCTTTAATAAAAATGCGATGTTTCGGCTAAGATCCTGGCCATTATCAAGCATGTATGCAATTTACATTAAAAAATAATAAAAATGTAACTAAAGTATAAACACTAACAAAAAAATGTTACGTAGTTGGTATACATTCAATAGCTTTGAGCTTTTTTAAATAAATATTTTTCTCTTTTAACAGAATCATAAAATACTTAGCGATTCATTTCAAAATTTAGTTATTAGTAATTCTGACTTTATTCTGTTTATCGAATTATGGAAAATATAGGAGAATTTATCTTGTCTATAGGATATAGGATATTTGAACAAAATATAGGAGGTCCAGCAACCCTAACTGTAGATGACTGCGTGGCAGTTGAAATGTACATTTTGTATTTAAAAATGTATTGTAAAAAAAAAGTTTTTTACTGTTGTTATTTTGCAATCTAATAGCTTTAATAATTTCAAATAATTAAAAAAAAAAATTCCCAATATAATATTAGTGACAACAAAATCAACGTTTTGAGTTTGTTATTTGAGTTATATAATATTTAGTACCAATTGGATATTCAACAAAAGTTATGAATTTTTTTATTTTGATATACTTGAAATGTCGATTACAAAAGCCGTAGCCTAGTTTAAAATTAGAAATCCAAGCCCCTTTGTCATTCGATTAATCTGAAAAATCGAAAGTGATTCAAGCTTAAATGCTGTTATTTAAATTATAAAAGCGAACTATTCTATTCATCTCGATATCAAAAATGAGAAAAAGTCTTGATTGTACACATTTGATACGGATTTGCTTGACATTTGACGAACAATAGTTGGTTGTGTTGTAGCTAGAGGCTAGACGACTAGAGACTAGACTAATGGTTTTCTGAAGGTTTTTGTTTATTCTTCTGAAAGAAGATGCATGATGTGTGAATAATACTGTGAACGCCTATGCTTTGTAGTTGCTGTTGTTGTTGTCCGCTCCTATAGTTAATGGCACTCCAAAGGTGAGATGATTTCCTTGGACGTGCCAGCGTGTGCTTGTTCAAGCTATACTTTGTTTCACTTTAAATTGACAGAAAACAGACATTGGAAATGAGTTACTCACCAACCGACACTGTTCATGAAATAGACCTACATATATTCACATCACTTATCATGAAATATTGCCGCACTTAAAATGCTAAAAGCATTTTATATTTTCTAAAATATTTATTCTTCTTTAAAAATTATAGCTGCAGGTTTAACTGTCTCTCAAAAAATTTCTATTTATTTCGCATATGTATATTTGAATTTTATGTCCACATTTTATTACTTTAACAATAAACAACGGTGATGTAAAGGTCCCGGGTTCAAATCCCAGTTAAGGTATGGTTGTTTGTGTGTATCATCAACCCAAAATCCACAGTATAGAACAACAAAGTTACAAAATAATGCGAAAATTAACACCCCTATTAATATCAATTGTAATAAATTATGAAAACTTAAATTATAATAAATACATTATTATTACTTTAACAAATTCAAAAGAGTAGATAGAATAGATATAAAGATATATATATATATATATATATATATATATATATATATATACAGGGTGTCTCAGGACGAGCTTACGCTATCTATATTTTAAATACTATTTAATATAATTTAACGAAATTTGGTATCTAGGGGTTATCCAACATGCCCGTTTTAACTAAAATATTTTCAAAGCAGTAGCACTTCCGGTTTGACCGGAAATTGACCTCAACTTTCTTATTTTAAATGGAATACGCTATATTTTATTTTACCATTGAATGCAGCGGGAAAATTTACATATGAAGCAATAAAAACATTTTACTCATGATCAACTACTTCCGGCGTTATTCAACTTATTTTGATTTTTTGTCTGAAATCCGGCACATTTTCAAAACTCTGTATATCGGGAACGAGATCGAATTTTTATAATCTGAAAAAAGCCTTTTATAAAGGAGACTTCAAGCTACATTATCCATAGAAGAATCCTCGATTATTTATAAAAATGTGACGGGTACGTTACACCAAAATTACAGTTGACAAACTTCAAAAAAGACAATTTTTTTAAATGGAACCCCCCGTTTTTTATTACAAAAATGTATTCTACGGCAAAAAATAAGGGTACTTTATGTAACATGTCCTATGTTGAAAGTTGATAGAATTTCAGTAAATTCGAAAAACTGTAAACTGTGTATCATTATTTTATTAATACGGATAAGTAAGCCATGGAAAAAACAAACAAATTCTAAATACAAAACTATGATTAATTTAATACATATTCAAACTGTCCTCCATTCATATGTAAGCACATTGTTACTCTATTCAATACTTCTTCTTGTGTAGCATTTTTTATCATCCGAGGAGACATGTTGTTAAATGCTGTTCGTACCCTATGTTGGCAATCTTCTTTAGTAGTTAAAGGTTTTTCATAGACGCCGTTTTTAATGTAACCCCAAACAAAAAAATCAAGTGAAGTTAAATCGGGTGAACGAGGAGGCCACCTATGTGGTCCATTATTTGCCAGCCACCTATCTTCAAAAATTATTTCCAAAAAAGTATTTATTCTATGGCGGGGTGGAGCGCCATCATGCTGGTACCATATTAAATTCCTTTGATCCAACGGTAAATTATCTAAGAAATCAAGTAGATGAGTTTGTAAAAACAAACATTGTTTTTCCATGGCTTACTTATCCGTATTAATAAAATAATTATACACAGATTACAGGTTTTTCTAATATACTGAAATTCTATCAACTTTCAACATAGGACATGTTACATAAAGTACCCTTATTTTTTGCCGTAGAATACATTTTTGTAATAAAAAACGGGGGGTACCATTTAAAAAAATTGTCTTTTTTGAAGTTTGTCAACTGTAATTTTGGCGTAACGTACCCGTCACATTTTTATAAATAATCGAGGATTCTTCTATGGATAATGTAGCTTGAAGTCTCCTTTATAAAAGGCTTTTTTCAGATTATAAAAATTCGATCTCGTTCCCGATATACAGAGTTTTGAAAATGTGCCGGATTTCAGACAAAAAATCAAAAAAAGTTGAATAACGCCGGAAGTAGTTGATCATGAGTAAAATGTTTTTATTGCTTCATATGTAAAATTTTCCGCTGCATTCAATGGTAAAATAAAATATAGCGTATTCCATTTAAAATAAGAAAGTTGAGGTCAATTTCCGGTCAAACCGAAAGTGCTACTGCTTTGAAAATATTTTAGTTAAAACGGGCATGTTGGATAACCCCTAGATACCAAATTTCGTTAAATTATATTAAATAGTATTTAAAATATAGATAGCGTAAGCTCGTCCTGAGACACCCTGTATATATATACTATTTTAATTTACCCGATTGGTAACCGAGTAAACTTAATTTAAAAACGTGTAAAATAGATCCAGTATGTATCTTTTTATTTTGCTATTTGATACGACAACTAATTACAATAATTTTCGGAAAAGATAACCAGTTAACCGGTTACTACGATTGGACGATTAAACCGGTTTGCGTAACCGCTAAACTTGTTTGCGTAACCGACTAAACCAGTTTAGCGTAACCGGTTACTCGGGTAAGCTGCAAGTAGTCACTTAACGGTTTACATGTAGTTATATACATGCGATGAATAGCCGGGTTTTCCGCGGTTATCCAGTTAACCGGTTGGCATTATAACCGTAAATTACCGGCTATCGCGGTTAGCTGGTTCACCTCAAAAAATGGTTATCGCGATTAGCCGTTTAACCGTGAAAATCCGGCTATCGCAGTTTACCAGTTAACCACGATTAGTAGTCAGTAATCACTGTTAACCAGCTATATTACTCATTACTGGATGTGCCAGTATCTACATTACATGTAGACATCGGTAATGATGACGATATATTTTACCGTGTGGGCGCTTACCAGGCGTCACCTCACGGGCACCTATAGCTGATGTGGAGAGTGCACCACAGGGATCACTTTTGTGCCATTAAAAGTCTGCACTGGCCGGGATCGAACCCGGGTCACCAGATTGGCAACCAAACTCCAGGGAGTCGCTATTTGAAAATTGGAACTAATATTCAAGTTTTCTCAGAATCGAATCCAGATCGTCAGAATCATAGTCGGTTATATAAAGCACACAGCCACGTGATCACATAAGTGATAATTAACACATTATGACTGTGAGAGATAAACAAACATTTTTTTATTTATATAGTTATTTAATGACGTCTGCACTAAAGTGTTTTTTAAGAAAAACTGTAACAAAAGCAAAGTTTCTATTAAGTATTTAGAAGCTATTTACCTTAGAAAATCCAACAACTAAACTATTATAACCACAGTCTCAGTCTCCTCTCCATCCTAAAATTAGTTCACATTCCAAAGTCCTGTTCACCATCACCTCACCATAGCTACATCCTGTTAAGCGTTTTGTATCTTCTCGCCTGCTCTGTCGCCGCGCAGTCTCGTCCAATCACACTCCTCCCTTGCTCTTCGGCTCCTGCAGTGGATATTAGCTTGATGGCTTGAGCCTAGGCAAGCGGTTTCTCCATAACGTCTGCGGCGGTCGGCGATCGCCGGCCGGTCTACGTTTGGAATTCGACACAGGTGTGAAACAAAAACCTGATGGGGATCTGGAGTGATGATGGTTTGGAGGAACTTCAATGGAATAGAATTATGTAATGGATTACAGATTAGACCTAGATGAAGATAATATGAAGAGTGTTATGACGTGAACGTGAAATAGAATAAAAAGAACTAGCGTTTATGCTATTATATGATGCACTGTAATGTATATGGGGGAAGACGAAAAACCGTGTCATAGGTGTTTAGTATGGGAACATAGTTTCTTTCAAATATTAACTTTCCCGCAAAACCTTTTGGAATGCTTTATTCATAACACTAGCCAGTACCGTAGACAAGGGGGAGGGGGTTTGAGTGCAAGTGCACTCTCCTAAATTTTGGAAGACAAGTACATATTTGAATTTTTAATTATTTGATAAATATTAAAAAATGTTCACCTACAACTCTATAATTTCATATAACTAATATAAGTTAATTACCTATATGTAGGTTCAGATGCAATTCAAATGCAAAACAAGTACGTCGTCTTTTTTATAGTTGTGTTTTTAAACATATAAGTGTACTAAAATTACATAAATATTCAACTGCTTTGTACAAGACACCGTAGAACTATAAAAATTGGCAGAAAATCTTCTTCAACTCCGCATACTCTTTTAAATTTAAAAATTACAATTTTGGCAACATATCTCGAAATTTAAGAGTGCTAAAAAATGTACATCGCCATTTGAAACCTAAAGATGTGTAAACCAAAATCCAGTATTATTTAATACTTGAAAGTATATATATATATATATATATATATATATATATATATATATATATATATATATATTTTCTCCTACATCTAGTAAACTACGATATTTTTCTGAAAACCCTAAAGATGTGTAAACCAAAATCTAGTAATATTTCACACTTGAAAGTATATATATATATATATATATATATATATATATATATATATATATATATATATAAATAAATAAATATATCATCACGGCATATTACCTATTTCTGGGTGTGCCATTATCTACACATATGTAGACATCGGTAATGATGACGATATATTTTACCGTGTGGGCGCTTACCAGGCGTCACCTCACGGGCACTCATAGCTGGTGTGGAGAGTGCACCACAGGGGTCACTTTTGTGCCATTTAAAATTGGAAATATTTGGCGCCGGTCGGGATCGAACCCGGTTCCCCCAGGTTTGCGACCAGACACTCAGGCACGCGGCCACGGGACCCCATATATATATATATATATATATATATATATACATTTTCTCCTACATCTAGTAAACTACGATATTTTTCTGAAAACCAAATAATGATTTTTCTACCCATGTATTTAAAAATATTAAGATCAAATACCTACCAATATTGACATTCTTTCGTTTAGTCTAGTGCGATACAAATTGAAAATATAATTTTAAAATTTGATTAAAAAATCTGAAATCAGAATTCCATAGGTATAACCGTTTTTACGTAAATCACATAAACATTAGGAAAATAAAACTGTATCATTGTTTTTATATAATATTTAGATATTAATTTCATTAGTTTTTGAACACCACAAAATAATAATAATTTACCCATATTAATTTTTTTTTTCTGTCAGTTTAAACCACGCACTCACGCACAAGAAGTGCTTAATCATAATGTTAGGTGTTGAACCAAATGTCAAAATTCCTATGAAAATTATGTCATTTAATGTCGACCATATGTTCTGTATAATGTAGATACCTATACATTATTTTACGCTTTAAAAATAACTTAAATATCAATTTTACGGAAAATGATCTGAATTAGAACATATTGCATTGTCAACCGTTTTTTTACCCCGAAGATAATTCTTCAAGTTTCATTCTTTTTATTCATCAAGAAAAAAATATTCCTGATTGTTTTCATTTATAACTGTCAGAAAGTGATGTGTCATCACTGAAGTAAAAAACATTTTTTTTTTTTATTTTAGGAATTGATTTTTTATAGATTGCTTGTTTTTATGTATACTTTTATAATTTCAAAGCAATTCTTTTTATCTATATGGAAAATAATTAGACCTATCTTCTTTTGATTTATGCTTATTACGTTTCAATTATAATTTTAAAATTTGTTTTAATTTATTATTATCTCAATTAAGTAAAAATTTCTTGAATATCAATTAGTTTTTTTTTTAATTATTCGGTCATACGTGGTTAACTTATCATTTATATTGAACGTTAAACCAGTTTATGAACTTAACCAGTTATTGTATGTTAACAAGTTATTCACAGTTTTTCGGTTATTAACGGTTAACCAGTTTTTATTACGGGCAATCAATGTTAACGAGTACCTTGTCCACAGTTTTTATTTTAAAATTTACAACATACAATTTTATGGTGATTACAAATATTTCTAATTGTATGAGTCAAATTTTAAATTCGCTGTATTTTTTACGTTGGTTTATATAACATTATTTTTGTGGAAATAAAGACTTAGGCATAGGTACTATATGGCCAGAGGTTCCCAAACTACAACACATGCGGTCTACGAAGAGTAAGAATGCACTTAGGTATGCATTCGGACCGGGTCGGACAAAGCTTTCAGGTTTGGATCGAGTCGGCCCGAAAATAAAAATTGCCGGCCCGACTCGAAAATCGCCTCGACAAAAAAAAACCGTGTCATAGACGTTTCACTCAGTTGTTCAAATGATCTAAATATGCGTACACTTACGTAACATTGTCTTTACAATCAAATAATATTACTAGCAAGTTTATATCTCTTTCCATTTTTGAATGAATGTCCCAAAAGTCAATATACCCCATATTCAGATAAAACCTTCAAAATTTTCAAAAATCTAATTTGCATGTATCTAGATACTTCTCAGTGCACTGATTCCAAATTTTGAAACAGCAGGTCGATATCTCTTTTCGTTCTCGAGATATTTAGATTCAAAGTTTTGCTCAAATCTGCCCATTTTTGGGTAATAACCCAAAAATGGGTCGAGATATGAATTTGGTGACATCACCATTCGATTCTACGGGCAAAATTACATAAGTGTACCAATTTTCATAATTTTTAAACATCGCATACAGCCTCTAAAGCAAAATAACTGAAAATGGCCAAAAATCGCAAAAATCGTAAGGGGTACCCCTTAGGATTTTTTCAGATTTTGGCCGTTTTCGGGGGTTTTCAAACTTTTATTCATAAAAAATGAACCGGTTAGTCAAAAATTATGAAAATTGGTATACTTATGTAATTTTTCCCGTAGAATCGAATGGTGGTGTCGCCAAATTCGTATCTCGACCCATTTTTGGGTAATAACCCAAAAATGGGCAGTTTTATGCAAAACTTTGAATCTAAATATCTCGAGATCGAAAAGAGATATCGACCTGCGGTTTCAAAATTTAGAATCAGCGCATTGAGAAGTATCCAGATGCATGAAAATTAGATTTTTGAAAATTTTGAAGTTTTTATCTGAATATGGGGTATATTGACTTTTGGGGCAATAATTCAAAACTAGGTAGAGATCTAGCCCAGGAAGGGGGAATTTTGAGAAAATATTTGAGGTTGAATATCTCCAAAACTAAAAGAGATATCGACCTGCGTTTTTATGATTCGGAATCAGTGCATTGGGAAGTACGAGATACATGAAAAAAACTTAAAAATGAGAAAAGTTATGAACTTGGTGGTAATATTAGTCAATTTTACACACAATATAAGATATGTAACTATACCAATTTTTATGAGTATGAAACAAAAAATATAACAACGCTTTAGTATTCACATGTTCTACAATTTTGCACAAATACCTAACTTTTCTAGTACTCGAATTCATAATGTTATTCATTTTTTTTTTCCCGACCGACGCCAAATATTTCCAATTTTAAATGGCACAAAAGTGACTCCTGTGGTGCACTCTCCACGCCAGCAATGAGTGCCCGTGAGGTGACGCCTGGTAAGCGCCCGCACGGTACAAATATATCATCATCATTACCGATATCTGCGATAAAGCAGATTGGCACACCCATAAATGGGTAATATGCCGTGATGATATATTTATTTTTATTTATTTATTCATTTTTTTTTAAAAAAAGAATGTGGGTACTAAATCCCATTGTCAGTTGGTGTTCGTTTAAATGTTGGGCGAGACGAATGCGTGTAATAGAAGGTGACATTTTGAGAATCACTGCATTACGCAGCATTATGCTATCCTCATCAGCTCACGTTCACGTTCACGTTCACGTTCACGTTCGGTTCTCCCTGGTCGGATTGAAGTACGAGGTGTATACAAGGTACGAGAGTACGTGTCTGTCTACGTGCGAGGTCTCGGGTGGTGCGTACAACGTACACTTACACTGCCTACGACCCAGGTGTTCACAGTGATCACCATCAACCAGCCTCTCGAACCTAATTATTTCGCGCGGGTATACGTGAGCTTATGCGCCCGCAATACCGAAATACAGGTACAGCTTAGGAATGTCTACGCTAATTAATTTTCTATCAATATCGACAATACATGTTATTATGTAAATTATGAACAAGGTATGCATTCATACTTGCACCACAATAAGGACTGTGTCTGCCATCTATCAACAATACATCGTATGTTAATAACAAAATACGAGGTGTGACTATTAAATAACGAGATTTATTTTTTCCGGCTTACCTGTAAATTTAGTAACATTGCAAGGTGTGTCATATTAAATTGTCATCTTCCCTCCATTCACGGCTAAAATTTCAAGATAATTAGGCAAACCGTTCGGCAGCAGCATTTGATTAAAATTAACCGCTTTCTCGTAATCCGCCGAAATTATGTTAGTGTCAATATGAAATTATGTGTGAAACTTGAAAAATCTGCTACAGAAATGTACGATTTGTTGAAGAATGTGATGAAGGTCTATGTAGAACTCAAGTTTTCGAGCAGTTTAGAAGATTTAAAGAAGAAAGAAAAGAGATCGGAGACGATTAGTGCACTGATGTTTTTTTCGGAATCCGAGTGGTTAATCACATGGATGAGGAACAGTTCGTTAACCAGGTGTACTACAAGAAGGTTTTGATAACTCTTCATGCACGGGTGAAAAGAAATAGGGCTGTCTATCAAGACATTTTTGACGAAACAAAAATTCACATTGCTCACCTGACCTAGTGCCATGTGATATACTTTTATTCCCAAATTTTAAATCTGCGTTTACCAAATGCACTCGATTTCGAGCTTTGGCCCGACCCGGCTCGAAGCCCGCCTCGATTTCGAGTCGATCATCGAGCCGGGCCGAATATATTTTTTATCGGGCCGAATCGGGCTAATCATTTTCAAAAATCGACTCGAGTCGGACTTTTGATTTTGGCCCGGCCCGAAAATTCGAGCTTTTCGGGTCGGCCCGAAAAATCTTATAGTTCAATCAAATGCACAGTTTCCTTAATATTTTAATGAAAATGGATGAAGTTAAAAAGGATCAAAATGATTTAATAACAACACACATATTAATAAATAAAAATGTATTATTTTACTTCAAGAATTTAAGGTTATCCATTAAAGCATAATAACTATATTGTGATGTTGCTATTATTATTGTTATTACTCGATACTTAAATAAGAGTGATTTTTGTTCCTACCATAAAAATTTCTTGTCCTATTTTTGAACAGAAACAAAGTTAGATAAAAAATCCTTATTTAAATTAATTACAATTTTTGTATATAAGATTTGTGAAAAAGTTGTTTAAATTCTTTGGTATACAAAGTGTTAAATACTCGTAGGTCTGTAATTTTTATAACAAACTTACACTAGAAGGGTCTCGTTTTTAACTACTTACGAAAAAAGTTAAACATTTCGCCTTAACATAAAAATCAACATTAGGAATATCGGATGCACCCAATTTCGAGCTTTGACCCGGCCCGGCCCGATTTCGAGTCAATTTTCGAGCCGGGCTAGCTAATTTTTTTGTTGAGTCGGTCTTCGATTCGGGCCGGTAATTTTTATTTCGGGCCGAGTCGATCCAAACTTCAAAGCCTGGCCCGGCCCGGCCCGAATGCATCTCTAGAGAAAAAGTGTCGAAGCTTATGAACAACCCAACAAAAAAGGCCTGCAAGCATCGCTTCCAACAATGGAATATTTGCATCGGGCGGTATAGGGTTCGGGGAGGAGAGTACATTGAGGGTGGCAATATTTATTTTGTGTAATTTTATAAATTGTCAATGTTCTAAGATCAATCTCGTCCACTTAGCTATCGCCCAGTTGACCATCGCCAGGTTGACTCTGTCCGCCCGAACTATGTTCCGCGAAACACTGCTTACCTACCCTACAAAATGTGTGTTTGCTTGCAGGAAATGTTTGAAAAATTCTGGCTTAATGAATGAGCTATGAATGACGGCGGAATTACATGTGTAGTAAGCGATGAACGATAAAAGTAGGGTTGCAGTTGTAGTTGGAAATGGGATAATTTAGGCGTTTTCTGTGTTATATTATATTATATGAGTGATGTTTATCTCCCACCCCGTTGTGGGTAGATTCGTTCCGGTTCATCCGCATCTGTAGTGTTTAGTGAGTACGAAGCGAATTGGCTGTAAATCTCTGGTTTCATCGCAGCCGCCTAACAAAGCCCGATGTGCTCTATGATCGCGCCGCGCTCAGCATGCTCAGCATCGCTCAGCATGGCTCTTACCACCAACACTAACACTTGGACTTCGGCACTCTGAGTCTGCCTTTGCTTTCCCGTTCCCGCCAGGTGTACAGGTGTGATGTGGGCGTTTCCACTGTCAAGTCGAATCTCTTTCAGGGTAACCGCTATAGCTATAGACTCCGTGCTCGTTGATGAGACGGCGACCGCGGCCGCACAAACTCAAACTGACCAGGCCCACCTCAACACCAGATCAGGATGAGATGTATTTGTCAATGTAATTATTTTTCTTTCACTCCTGGGAATATTTTAGTTTCAGAAAAGTGACCACCTTGAAATGCCACGGCTAAGGGATTTTTCTCAATGTCATTATTTTCGACCTAGTGTTTCAAAAACTACCGAAACAATTATCACTTTTCTTCACAAAACCCTTAGAAATTTCTTTGTCATTTACTTTGTACCTGGAGTGACCATCAAACCGACAATGATCTATTGGGAAATAGTCAATGACTATCTGCTAATTTCACATTAAAAAAGTGACATTGCTGTAATTTATAGAAATAAACCAGGATATCGAACCCGAACCTAAACCGAACCAAAACCGGAACCAAACCGTAACATTTTAGGGAACCCAAACCGAGAACTGAACCTCAGATATATTTTTAATTGAAACTGAGTCGAAACCGAACCGAGTATTAAAATTAAGGTTTGGGGTTCAACTCCAGTTCAGCTTATTTTTTAGTTCGAAAAGTAAATACAGCCGATAATCGACGTCTTAGTCGTCTGCGTTGCTGTCTGGGCTGACTTTTCGTGAAAATTGTGTTCGTTTCTTGTTGCGTTTTGCGTAAATTCCTGCTCTCATTTTACATTATTTCGAACCTGAATCGCGAACAAAACCGCAAATTTTATTAATGCTTGAACCAGAACCGCATCCGAACCCATCTTTCAAAAAACAAATTAACCTGAACCTACACCGAACCCAGTTTTTGGCGGGTTCGATGCCCTGAAATAAACATATGTATTTGATATTAAGAAATCCATCGGTTGTAGCTTTGACGACTGAAGTTTGAATCTGGCAAAAATTAATTATGTATTTACAAAATATTTGTCCTTTTGTACTATCTGACTGCCCAGAATGTGAGATTTGGCAAATAAACCTACGTTGGAAATGTGTATATCGTCATTTATCGCCTAGGAGGTAGGACACATGACGAAAATTAATGAACATTAACTACTATATTACATACTTAATTTAATTGCCATGTTCTGTTAATATATGACTGCCTTCTTCTTCTTCAGGGTACTGCATCTAATAGAAAAAACCCAACCGAACTATTTGGTCTTTGGTAATTTCATGTGTACATATTGTACATATTGTACATACAAACACTGCAACTATCAACTAAGAATTTAGGTAATGTTAATTGCAAATACCGTCATTCTCAAGTATTAAGCAGAGTAGGAAATATTCAAAAATTAGTAATAATTCTGTGCAGATGCATTTATTTATATATTTATTATGCAAAACGGCTTGTCATAATTTAATGCTTAACGTATTCATCTAATGTCTAATACATAGCGAAAGCTAATGAGTTCAAATTTCATACCTATTACGAATCAAAATCACTGTAGCAAAATGATTCGGATGTTCAGAATCCATTATAATCTATAGGTATTTTGCAAATTATAAGTCGACAACATGCACAAAAGGAATACAAGTAAAATGGTATGTGAAGTTTTGCAAAGATATTAAATGATTTCCGAACAATTTTATTTTAAAAACGCGATAATACATTGCTGTCAATAATTTTAATTGTAACTAAGGTAAGTCATTACGCCCATGTTCACTGATAAAAAAAAAAACTCTCCATATGTAAAAGTACAATACATAGGTAAGTATATAATGAATATAGACATAACTTTGGTTCATATCTTATAGCCTACAACCAATATTAGTTTGTACATACACGTATCTGTATCGATATTGAATCCAATGACTTCATTTAAAACTCCATTGCTGAAATTGTGTAATTTATCTAATCTAATCAATAAACCCTTTATATTTTTCGGTGTAGGGTACCAGGCAAACCGAGCCTCAGTGTGGTAGCTATATTTCTTTATAGAACGATCAACCATCTATTCCTACTTTGAATTCTGCTTGAACATATCAATCACAAGATTATCTTTCTCGCACGGTGGACTCAAACTAAGTTTCAATCTTGTTCGGAAATTTCCTGCTATTCGTTGATTTCCAGTGCATGCGCAAAGCAGTTTGATAGAAAATTACTAGATTTAAGTAACTAAACATCGAACGAGGTACTTACTTAATTTTATTTATAATTTGCTAAAAAATAATAACAACATTCAGATGACAGCATGTGACACTATGAGTATTTTATATATATATATATATATATATATATATATATATATATATATCAATTTTATTCTTAAGTAGGTCGTAATGTAACAAAGGTAATTTTTATTTATAAAGTAATTTATTAAAAAAAAGGAAATTGAGAAAATGACTCTGTTGTTAATTTGTGACTTTTCGATACACGTGCATCCTTCTTTTATTACAAATTCAAAACCTGATATAAATATCCCCTGCCGAGATTTAAAAATATACGAAATTAACACAACGTGTTGTCAAGTTGATTACTTGACTTTCTTTGTCGTTGAACTTATTGCTGTAAGTACTTTTTAAACCATTACGTCCTATGTGATTTTCAACAACTTTGCCTATTAATTTTTTGTCAGGTATTATTAAGTGTTGAAAGAATAAATCTAGCCTAATAGTTTTTATTAAAATTGACATAATTAATTTAAAGAATCAAAATTCCAAGTAAAAGAAAACAATAATTGCATTATATTTATTTTCTTTTTATAGCAATGCAACAAGGTACCTCGCTTAATGTTTGTTTTGTAATATGTTTGGTGGTGTGGTATAATGGCACTTATTGTGCTGTTAGTGTTAAGAATACAAACAGTCGGTTCACACCACACAACAGAGAACAATTTTTTCAAAATCCATCATTTCTACCTGATCTGGTTGCGTGCTCGAAAACGATGAAAGAGTCTAAGTCCGTCGCTGTTCTTTCCTCAAACGAAAAAAAATAATTTATCGTTTTAGGCGGACAACGTTTTGATACCCTAACGTGTAATTTATAAATGATTTTGTTTTATAATGCCTTTGTGTATCTTGAAGTCATCGCAGAGAGAGCAGGTCGCATCGAACAGAGAAGCGGCAGGCAATTTACCATATGATATGTTTGCTTAGGGGCAAGGCCTTTGTGCCTACAGACCGACATAAGCCGGCTTCACACTTCACTTTGCCGATGAGATCTCAGATCCCACTATTTAGTGCTCTGCTCAGGTATAATATCTTCGCACCTAACAATCTTAACTACAACTACTGAACGACCACAAATATTTGTTGAACATTTTCAAGTCAATCGTATTACTCGAATCAACAGCTTCTGACGGTGACACGGTTTATGCTTTTGCTTCAATTTTTTTCGTAAATGAGATTAACATAATCTCATTTGCTCAGTAAACGAGAGGTTGCGGAATCCAATCTTTTACAAGGAAAATATACTGTACTTTACTAAGTAGCTTAAAAGTTTTATAAAATAAGTCAGATTCTTACTGAAGTTGGCTAATAGGTAGGTTATATTACTTCCAGGCACTGCGATGACATTTTATGTCAAATCATGAATGAAAAATATAATCTTTTAAATTTTTTTATGAAGATAGAATATAAAGTAAATTTTTCATTTATGATTTTTTTGGGATGATCCAACAAATGGTGGTCTGTAAATACAAACCTTTGAGTTTACATGGTGTCCACTTTGATACACATATATTTTCATTCCATAATATGCGAATAAAAGTATTATACTGGTGCGTCTACAGCCTAACAATGGGTACTATAATAAGCTGTGATGAAATATAATATGATACGCTTTTACAAATTAAGTTTAATTAAGAAACCAGGTTCTCTAAATTATTATAATTAAGTGCATTTTTGAAAACAAAAATAAAGTAAATACTAATATCTAGTATACATGTATATATATATATAAGTATTTCCTATATAGCATAGTGGTAAATAGGTAAGTAAAATGTGCTTAAATAAAAATATTAGCTTTGTCCGATTCGAATTAGGTTCAATAAAATCACACTCAATATTTTAGTGGACACAAGAATTCAGAAAAATGTTTCTCTTTAAAAAATAATTTACCCTGCCAATAAAAAAGTATAATTAGCAATTTTAATTATAAGAATTTTCTAATGCAAAAACCCTTATTAAAATACCTAATAAAATATGCTATGTTTAATTAAAAATTTTATTATTACTCTACTACTAATTATATAAGTAATAATAATATGCTTGGTTAAAATATTTGTCATTTATTTACATGTAATTTTTATGAATTTATTGTCATTAGAATTCAATAGAAGTTAATTATGTGTCATATAAATTAAAAACAAATTCAACCAAGACTTTTAACATTATAATAAGAACACTTTTATTTGTTTAATTAATTTCATAAAGAAAGGATTGTATCGGTTAACAAGTACAAGTAATAAAATATTTTGGGTCAGAAGTTTTGATCATATATGTAAACAAAATTGTAACTGTTTTATTGGTTCATACATACTGATGATATATTTATTATATTAGAATTATCATGAATTTTATAATGTTTTCACGTTGTTTTGTAGATATTATTTTTATAAATAGGTTTCAATTTTAAATCTCAATAGCCTGACGTCAACGCATACGTCCCTTAGTCCAACGAACCAGCTCATTGAATCAGACAAAATATGAATTACGTGTTTTTGTTTTCAAGTATATGTATCAGGTCAGACGTTTATTTGTAGTTCAGTTAATAAAATTAATCGTGGGATCAGGTTTTGAAAAGGCAAGAAACTTGCACTTGACGTTTGTAGGTAAGTATATGACATATGAGTAGCGAATGAGTGACGTCTCAAAAATCGTATGAATAAATAAATGTATCAAACACATTTCTAGGTGTGCCAATCTTCTTTTTACCCAGATATCGGTAATGATAAAATATTTGTACTGTGCGGGCGCTAACCATGAATCCCCTCACGGGCACTCATTGCTGACGTGGAAAATGCACCACAGGTCATAGATTCCATTTCTGAAAAAAAAAATCATTAACTCTTTTTTGACGACCCCATTTTTCAAATCCTAAAATTAATATTTCATAATATCCTGTAATATTAAAAAAAAGTTATAACTTTCTCATAGTCATAATGTGTTGTTGGCAAATTCCTATATCACCTCCGGTGTGAAAATCGAAATCCCAGATCAGTTGCCTGTTTCCCCGGCTTTAGTTTGGTCCGCGCACCGCCGAAACAAGTCGGACCCATAATTAAGGCAGACTCATTTGTGCTGGCCTGACACCTTAAAGATAGGCATTTAGTCAGACGTCAGCGGCACCTTTTTGTTGGCGGCCGTGCGGCCGACACTCCTGCGGCTTGTATCTCTTCAAAAACAATCTGTTCGATTAACAAACTGTTTAAAAAAAAACACTGAGGGTGGGGCTTGCATCCAAAGGCTGAGAATAAGGACGAGAGAGACGGGGCAAGGAATGGCGTTATGGGGTGTAAGGGTGCTGAACCATCGTTGTCGATTATGCAAATGAATAGGCACGTGTTTGGGATAAAGGACGCCGACTAATGAGAGTCTGGCTAGACGGTGTGACGCTAACTTCTTCCATTCATTCTTATTCTCTACTCAATATCCAGAACCTAATAAAAATAAATAACAGCTTGCCTGAATTCGGTCTTACTCTAGATACCCTCTTAATCACATTCATTGTTCCCCAAGTTGGCAAACGTACTATTTTTCAAAATCCAGTAATCCGAACACAGCGTAGAAATAAGTACAACTACTCTTTAATCCGAACAGCGGTACAAAATTTCTCCGGATGCAAGAAGCACGTGTGTTCCCTGGGAAACCAATCAAATTTTGCCTTAGTTTCCACCTCTGTAGAGGTATCGACACCTGGAAGAAAGATTCCGAACGAAAGAGTAACATTGATGTCCTGCTCAAATGCCACTGGAAGTCATAGGATAAAATTACTGGTGCTATGAAAGTTACAAAAACCTCGTTGTTTTGGAAATTCCTTTTTACCTGCATCAGAGAACAACATACCATCTCACCAATTAATTTTACTACGAGAACTTCGGAAACAAGCGATCAAAGTGGGAATGAACGCCCGAAAACAAACCAAAATTGAAGATGTTTTTCAGATGTAATTGTTTTTGTTTCTATTTTTTAAATTATAGTTCATTAAAGTACTTACCGTAATAAATATGTAAATACGTACTTTCTAAATTAACGTTATTTTCACTTATCTATAAAAATCCAGTAATCCGAACAAATCGTTAATCCGAATACCCTCTTACAATTAGTAATTCGAATTAAAGGGTCTCTACTGTATATATATATATATATATATATATATATAAATAAATAAATAATCTGTAACCCTTTTAGTACCTTTCGGTGTAAGGATGCCGGGCGCACCTAGCCGCAGTGTGAGAAATTTTTGTTACTGAGCGTTCACCCATCCAACATATCGCTGCTGTGTAGCCTGCTCGGACTTGCCGATCACAAAGCTGACACTCTAACCACACTGCCGTACTACCTCAAAAATATAAATAATAATAATTCGTTAATGTATTCAAGTTTATTTACAACTTGTTACAAAAATTAATCAATGGGGGTGATTCAGTTTTACTTATATTCTTATAACTTTCTCGACGTATTGCATGATGGAGATGAGATGATGAAAGCAGGGACATGAAACTGAACCCGAACCTAAACCGAAAACCCGAATTAACCAAAATTTTTGATGAAACTAAACCCAAACCAAACCTTTGACTTGCGAATTTTTGACAGCAGTGATTCAAATGTCATAAGAACATAGAAATTGGTTGGAATTTGTTCACTTTATTAAATTTACTTTGGAACTAAATTTAACTGGACGTTTATAATACCGGCCCCGAAATTCGAACTCGAACCGAAAACCGATGCATCGCCCGGCAATAATTAGAACAGGGAGGACGCATCTCCTTCGGAAATTCCTCCTTCGCGCCAGTGCAAAACCATCTGCAAATCCCTGGTAGAGGAATCGCCTAGCTAAATTGTATTCTTCCAAAACATAGCACAGTTTAGAGCAGCTGATGTTGATTTAGTATGCAGTGAATTTATTTATGTTACGGTTGACTTATTTTATACACATGTTACTCTATTTCTTTTATTCTTTGTCATTCAAAGTTCTTCCTCTTTTGGAGCTATTACGTCACAAACATTAAGCATTTTCCGAAAACTTAACTTTTGGTAATTACACCACAGCAGTTTGGTAAAGGCCTTGAACGGTACCTACCTACCTTAGACGTATCGACATCAGCCAAATCTGCGAATAGAAGCATATTGGTTTGGTACGACTAGCGAATAAAAGTTGACTTTAATTATTTTACTAATGTGGTTTCTTTTCATAACTTAGTGAAGAATAGAATTTCACGAAATATTCAGGTATGAGAATTTTTGTAACAACCAATTAAATACTAAACTAAGAAATCCCAGAAATACATTACTATGTCTTGCTTAAAAAAATGGATCACTACGGTACCTGCATAATAGCAGAATAAAAAAACAAGGGTCCATTTAAAATATTTGAAACATTTTTTGTTTATTTTGATTATAACAAAATATTTTGACCTTTAGACTATTTAATTTGGCAATGATATGGAATATGATTATTTTTAATTTCCTCTAAAAGTAATTCCGTCTCGAACAAACCATAATTCGCGGTATTAAAATTTTAAAATACATCCCTTAATCCTGTTGCTAAGGTAATTTTAAATCCTCCTTGTATTGCAGTCGTATTGAGTACAATTCTCCAACGGAATATATAAAGGTCAGTTTCCTTTCAAATCAAATCATGGGACAAAGTTATGAAAAGAAACTACATCTATAAAATAATTTAAACGGCAACTTTCATTCGCTACTCGCATAATAAGCCGTCATAATATATTTATTTAATTTTTATTATGAAGAAAGTAATACATATTTTTTTGTTTTACAGGAATCCGGAACCCTTGACCTACGAAACGACATTGCTACACATGCATTAGATTCGTGAGTAATTTTTATGTTATTAGTATAATGATAGTAATATAAAATATAAATAGTGTACTAGATTAATGTATTTGGTTATTTTCAATACAACACAATCAATGAATATTATTCAATTTAATATAAAACAACAGTCCATTGTAAATTACTAATATATTGATTCAATAGTAAAAGCAAATTGAAAGTAGCCAACATATTTTGACCTATAACATTCAAATAAATTTAATATTTGCTAACAAATAACAGCAAATTCATTTTGTAAGCAAAATACTATTTATTTAATTTAAGCAACACTGATTCCTTTGTATAGTTCAAGGCAGTTAGTATATTACAAGCTTTTATTTAGCTTCATTTTTGTTTGTTACTTAGGATCAAATTCATAACGTAATTTTGACCCAGTTCCAAATATTCAATAAATAATTTAGATCATTTCTCATATTTTCATGCACCACTCATATACGGTTGAAGATAGAATAACGCACGATGAAAATCTGCATGAAATTCTCTTTCTTTTCATGTCATGCATGATTTGTTTACATTATCGGATTTCGAGTTACAGCTTCAAACGGTTGTAACTCGAGATCCAATAATGTAAAAAATAATGCATGGCATGAAAAGAGAGAGAACTTCATGCAGACTTTTATCGTGCGTTATTCTATCTTGAACCGTGTATGAGTGGTGCATGAAAATATGAGAAATAGACTAAATTATTTATTATTAATTTCGAATTCTGAAGTACTCGTAGTTATAATATTTATAGTTTTGTAATCCTTGTAAAAAACAAAATTACATGGTAGGTACCTATCCACATTGTCTTCATTAGCATGAAGCCATTTAAATCGACATCTCGATGTTCATAACATCTTTTACCCCGAAAATTAGGAGCAAAGATGATGATACACCAGTTTAATTACATCTCATTTAATTGTGAGTTAACGTTGAAGATCTCTCGTACTCTCGTATTTTGCACAAACTGTTTATTTAAATGATCACAAATTACTCCCATAAGTTCGTTGCACCTTAAACAGTTTCTTCATGCTGCCTAATTTAAACAACAAAATTACACGATAATTAAGTGTAACCACTTAAAGTATACTCTCATTAATTACGTAACAGTGAATCTCGAATTGTTGAAACCTAAATTTACGAGATGATGAGGATGAGATGATGTGTTTAACATAGACGACGTTCCCATAACTTCACCACTATAAATGAAGAAATTGTTGGTATCTCTAAATATATACAGCAGAGTCTCGTTGGATAGAACCAAGACCCTTTTGGATTATCAAAAAATATGAATTTTAATCGAACAAAAAGAAATTAGAGCATAAATCAAATTTTACAATTAGCTCCTCCACCATTTTTTTTAATGAAATTTCATTTAAACTAAAAACAATTTATAAATTTAGTAACTTTTTGTAGTTATTCATTATTAATTATTTTTTTAATATTCTGTGACGTATATATATAGAGATGATGATATAAAATAATTGATAAAAAAATCTGTTGTGGCCAACACAAGACCGTCCGTTGATTAGATGTATTTTGTAGAAATCCCATATCAAAAGTTCATTGGAAAATATTCTAATATATCCAGTAAAATTGTAACACGAAATAATACAATTTTTTACAAATTCCTTACAGAAAGTTCATTGGAAAATATTCTATAAATCCAATAAAGTTATCACATGAATATACATTATGTATACTCATATATAAATACATCTAAAAATGCGCACACTTACGTAACATTCTCTTTACAATCAAATAATATTACTACTAAGTTTATATATCTATCCATTTTTGAATTATTGCCCCAAAAGTCAATATACTCCATATTCAGATAAAAATTTCAAAAATTTTCAAAAATCTAATTTTTATGTATCTAGATACTTCTCAATGCGCTGATTCCAAATTTTGAAACAGCAGGTCGATATCTCTTTTCGTTCTCTAGATATTTAGATTCAAAGTTTTGCATAAAACTGCCCATTTTTGGGTTATTACCCAAAAATGGGCCGAGATACGAATTTGGCGATACCACCATTCGATTCTACGGATAAAAATACATAAGTATACCAATTTTCATTATTTTTGACTAACCGGTTCATTTTTTATGAATAAAAGTTTGAAAACCCCCAAAAACGGCCAAAATCTGAAAAAATCCTAAGGGGTACCCCTTGCGATTTTTTCAATTTTTGGCCATTTTCAGTTATTTTGTTTTAGAGATTGTATGCGGTGTTCAAAAATTATGAAAATTGGTATACTTACGTAATTTTGCCCGTAGAATCGAATGATGATATCTCCAAATTCATATCTCGACCCATTTTTGGGTTATTACCCAAAAATGGGCAGTTTTCAGCAAAACTTTGAATCTAAATATCTCGAGAACGAAAAGAGATATCGACCTGCGGTTTCAAAATTTGGAATCAGCGTACTGAGAAGTATCTAGATACATAAAAATTAGATTTTTGAAAATTTTGAAGTTTTTATCTGAATATGGGGTATATTGACTTTTAGGACATTAATTCAAAAATGGATAGAGATATAAACTTGCTAGTAATATTATTTGATTGTAAAGACAATGTTACGCAAGTGTATGCATATTATACTCGTAGGTCTGTAATTTACACTAGAAATGTGTCTTTTTTAATAACGTATGTTAACCAAATATTAGATTTTTGAAAATTTTAAAGTTTTTATCTGAATATGGGGTAATAATATATTGTACGAGTAATAATCATTTTAAAACTACAACTACAATTAAATTCTAGTATAACCTCCAGACACAAAAAAATAGAAATGCTTAGAAATGTGAACTTGACAATGATAATGTAAAAAAAATCATAACTTAGTTAAACAATCTATTTATGAATAATAACCAAAGGCTTTGAAAAAAATATTTCCGGAAACTTATTACCCATTTCTGGGGTGTACCAATCTGCTTATATTCTCAGATTTTGCGTCAATAGAACCAGCCATAATAAATTGACTGAAATTGACGATTTTTATTTCTTTTTAATTTTTCCATCTACTAATTGAAAAATTTTGAGTACGGTTCTGGCAAACTAATGGGCCAAACCCGAACTGCATCCGCTATTCCCAGCACAACTGTTCGTCAAACAACGGACCCTGTTGCTGTTGCCGTTCGTTTAATTTGATAACTCTTAAAAATAATTAGGCAGTAAATATTCTTGGCAGCTAATGGACATATTAGTTTGCCACTAACTTACCACGTAAAGACTGAACACTAAATTCATCACTGCATAACACACTTGGATACAAAAATAATTATGTGACTAGCACATTATCTTCAAGTTATTTCATATTAATTTTTTTAATTAATGAGCCATTGAAGTCGACTTTTTGAGGTATGTTTAGAGAAATCAAAGCATTTGTTCTTGATTTTGTCAACGCAAATGTCACTTTGGCGCTCATGTGCGACAAAATAGAAAAATCGAATTTCTAACCACAAAATGTCTCTTGTCTACATCTTTATAGGAACGTTTAGTCATGAACTAATGGCGCTTTAGTTACTTACACATTTACCACCTCCACAAGTCAATCTGACATATGACATATGACTGCTTTGTCGGTATATTACATAACTAAACAAAATGCAGTACTGCTGTGTAAAGGAATACAGAAATAAAATAGGGCATTCCTTTAAAAACGAAAGTATAAAATGCTTAGATTAGATTGAAGTAATAGCTCAAGAAGAAACGATAAATTAAAATTTAAAAATATAATCGTTATTTATTGAGTAATGCTGTACGTACAAAGTAGAGCTGTGAGGATCCGGCAAAACTTGGATCCGAGTACCCGGATCTCAAAATATCCGGTTCCTCGGATATCCGATGTTGGGATATTGAAGCGGATATCAGTAAATTTAATTCGGATTTGGATCCGGAACCCTATTTGGATCCGGATCCAGATTTGAGTCTGGATCCGGGTTCGATGTTTTGTTTACGGATCCGGATCCGAATTTTAATTCTGGATCCAATTCTATTAACTATATCAAACAAAAATTTATTGTGGATTATTTCAGATTTATTTGATTTTGAAACTCCATGATAATACTTATACATTCAAATATTATCATCGGGTTCAATACTGAGAATATTCGAATCCGACAACCGATGCGGATTCTGAAATTCCATATCTAAAATCCGATACTCATACTTATATTTCGAACCGGATCCAAAATCCAATACTCAGATTTGGATCCAAAATCCGATTCTCAGATCAGGATCTAAAATCCGATACTCAGATCCGGATCCAAAATCCGATACTCAGATCCGGATAGTTCAACAATCAATTATCCGGATATCTGGATATGAATCCGAAACCGAAACTATCCGAATCCGGATCCCACCACTAGTACAAAGTGTACATTTTATTATTTTTTGTTATGTTGGAGGACTCCATTGCGGCAACTGTAGAAAAAAATTTGTGTGTTTCGAGAGACCTCTCAATCGACAATATTCCATTTTGCGCTCTTAATACATAAATAGCTATTTCTTAACGAAAAAAAATATACCAATCGTTTCTGTTCCTCTCACCCAGATGTCTGCCGCCCACTTAACCATACTAAAAAAATTCTGAATTTATTTATTTTAAATTAAAAACGAATTATAATACGAATTGATCAAGAAGCATGTACCTACCTATAATAATATGTAAAGGCTGTTTTAAAATTCTTTTATTCGCCGCCGTAAAATAATAATTATCAAAATGTTAATACGAACTTTACTAACATAACAATATTAATAAGAAGCAATGAATTATTCATACTATAAGTAATAAGAGTACATATATCTTAAACAGTGAATTATATGTAAATATCTACATATTATTCTTGAAATATTAATGCAGCTTTCACATACTGGGTATGTGTTGAGTTGCATATGTCAAATTAAGTTATAACAAAAAAACGTTATTATTTTTAATAATTAGGTAGTGATGCACATTATGCTATAGAATTACTGTAGCCTTCCGGAAAGAACAGGAAAAGGAAAACCACAAATAAAACCTCATCTCGACGAATGACAAACTCAAAATAAAGTAATAATTCAAACTACAATATATGTCACGAAACTTTGTTTATTGTTTGTTCTATGATTAAAATTAGTTTATTTCATTGTCTACTAACAAATATAACATGTATTAATATGTAGGGCTAGTTCTACCCTAAAGCGAATAAAGCGGTCGCTTCGAGCCTAAAAATTTTGGGAGCTCCGTTATCCATAATCTCCTAAAACACCCCTCTTGGGTACGCCACTGCGTAACAATAATACTAATGATCAGTTGTCAAGAATTTTAGAATCGAAAAAACAAATTATTAGAACGAAGAAGATAATAAATTTAGTATTATTCAAGAAACGTACATCCCATAAATAATATTTTGATTAACCACAAATTTCTTCATAACATAAGCATAGACACACCACACAATCACAACAAATAACATTCTCCGTTATTCTAATGGCGTAAAAGTCACGTCTGAAAATGCTCAAAGACATCCAAATAACCTTAGCATTATGCAAAAACTCCCTATAATCTTCATGAGTTCTGCAAGCAAATCTTTCAAATAGCAAATAAAGTATGATTCTGGAGGCAACAGGGAAATTTTAAATCACATATGATCAAAATGGAAATTTACATCCAGTATCCAGTACATCTTTGTATTTGTATTGTATTGGAATGCATTTCTGAAAAAAGGAAAGAATGAAAATAGTAGGTATGAGTTCAGAGGAGAAAATTACAGAAGACTTTTGTAGTAAAATTTTATTTTGTATATATATATATATATATATATATATATATATATATATATATATATATTTATATTTGGTAGCGAATGTGACCTGGGGTAATTTTAAATAGCACAAAAATTACCATTGGTGTGAAGGGTGGCCCTTCAGATGATATGATCCTAGCTTCCTAGTTAAAAAGGGCGATCCAACAAGCCTGGTTGACATCTTGGACCGAATTAAATTGAGCGAATAATATAAATATACGAATTTAGCAGTGCAATGATGCAGGAATAAATGCATTGAAGAAGAAATTGGCTCAACTGTTTTCATGTGATTCGTTAAAAAGATCATATTAGCATATACAACAAAAAAATTGAAAAGCAATAACAAAAATTTTAGTCGAAGAAATTAATAGGTATTTTTTGTTGCGAAAATTGGGCGATGGTAAATTGAGCGATGAACAATTGGGTAATGGTCAACTGGCGTTCGTTAGAGCGATAAAATAATAACAATAATGTAATGTATCATCACGGCATATTACCGATTGCTGGGGATACCTATCTGCTTGTACATAGACGATATTAGTATTCGTACCGTGCCCCGTGCGGGCGTTTGCCAGGAGTCACCTCTGGGTATTCATTGTTGGCGTGAAGGGGGTCACTTTTATACCATTTAAAATTTATAAAATTTTGGCGTTAGCCTGGTTCACCAAATTTGCAACACTCAGGCACGTCCAATTGTCGAGTACCTGTATTTCTATAGCTGCTATCTCTAGAAATTCTTTAATAACCCTTTGGTATAAGACTATAGTAAATAATAGTAACAATATACTAATTCTTTATTGTATTTAAAAATTTTACATCTTATTACAATGTGTTGTATGGGAGTGAATTAATTGCTGCATATAGTTTTGTAACTTTTACATTGTATACATTGCATAGATGAAGATGAATTGATGAAAGGGACACTCATAAATAACCATATCTTATGCTGGATTCGAACCCGGAACATTGGGTCATGAGTCGACTACGTTGTCCACTAAACTACCGGGGTCGGTTATAAGACTATAGTAAACAAGTATAACTGTAAATATTGTGGCGTAGTAATTACCTTTAATCATGAGTTGTTAGTAACTAGACATTGACTATAGTCATGCCTAAAAATCAGTAGTACCTATTTATGGTATGACTCAATTGACATCTCCAATTGTTTTGAAACAAAACATTTTAGTGATGGTAATTACTTATCCGTGATTAAAATAGGTTAAGATTTAGTACATAGTAGCACATAGTGAATAATTTGAGAGTGAAGAGAAGAATGTGAAAATAACGTGGGACATATTAGTGGTAGAATGAAAGTGGGCAATGATCAATATAAGAGGGGCGGGTTGGGGAAATAAGGAAGATGAATTGGTAGCCAGAGCCGAAGAGCTGAGTTGAGAGCTGGCCGAGTAGAATGAGAGAGCTGAGCGGCAGAACGATTCGGTTTCGTCGGCGTTTGTAAATAATCACAGAACTGCGTACGCGGCCGGCGAGAATACAACAGTTCGACGCGCGAATGGACTCAGTAAACAGCAATTAAGCGGCAACTTATACCACCATAATCACGGACTTAACTTGCTACTTTGGTATCATAATGGCAGGTGTTTGTAGTTTGCGCCGTCGTCGGTTCGAACGAACCATCGGATTGCCCGAGCCCGATTGCTTTGGTGCATACGTATACGGCCAGGGACGGTTGAAGGAGGACGACTTATAACGCCTTGTTATTCAACTTTTTTTTATTTTTCTTTTCTTTCTCATTATGTAATTAGCGAATTTAAGAATTGCCACTTATATTTAATTTCATCATCTACATAGGTACTCTCACTGCTATATACTCATACCTACTAATTACAGTTTCACAATTTTTATTTTCTATATATAAACAAATAATTCAATGAAACCTGTTTATAAATTACAATATTTGAATTCGTATATTTCGCCGATGGCAATGCAAAACTTGCTCGATATTTTTATAGAATAATTGACCTAAGTTATCTATAATACAAGTTTCGTTTACTAATGATTATATTAACAAGGGATTGATAAATTTCATGTACATATGATATATTTCACAAAAGTTTCAATAACTATTACCGAATACGAAATAAAAAACACTTTACTCTTAAAAATGAGAAATCTAACTTAAATATTAATGTAAAAGAAAAACCAAAATTTTTAAATTTTAATATAATTCTGAATATTTCTAAATGTGTTCAATCAATCATAATGTATTTACTTAAGGTGTCCCGGCAGTCACCCATCCAGATATTAACTTTGCCTACCATTGCTGGACTCTAAAGCAGGAACAGACTATTGGTTGATTGCGATCGTCCGGTCGATCATAAAAAGATTTTTAGTCCTGTTGAGTTAAGGAACAACCCTGTTAAATTTCATGTCAGCCGTTTGAAGTTACATGATTTTTCATCGAAATTTTGTGTATTTTCAATAATACAATAGTTTAGCGTGTGAATTTATGTACTTTTGGTAGTGGTCGTCGGAAAACTAAATTTTCTCTATACTTGTAGTTTTTTCAAACAATGATTTCCTTTTTCGGCTAAATGTTAATGTGAGTGAGTGATTCCTTTTTTATAGACTATAGGAAAGAGACACAATGGCAAAATTGTCAGATGGCTATCATTTCTACCCTAAACTTCCTAATAAAATCAAAATGACACATCTTACAAGAGTAACAATAGATAATAACAATAAACACTAAACAAAAGGAAATAAGAATAATTTTTCTTACTATTGACAAAAATAAAGCTACTTTTTACATTTTGATACTAACACAATATTTCTCTCTGTTTCTTGAGAAAATGTAAGTAGGTCCATAAGAAAGAGAATTTGTCAGGGCAATTCTTTTGACATCACCCCCTAGCGTAACACCATATATCCACAGTTCGTAGGGTGTTGAATTTGGGCAGAAAATAAACAGCCACTCAGAAGCCATTGTTATCCGTGTGACTTGTATATTTATTACGCACACATCGACGTAAGCCATGAGGTGGTGTATGCTGTGCACCGTCCATGCAAGATGGAGTGCGCTACTGTCGACGAACAAAGAAAGCTCAAAGTAACACTTCCAGGACCGTCAACTACAACATTCTCAGGGTAGGGCCTTATCACATCACACCACTAAATTTTCGATAACCATATTTGAAGATATTAAATCGAAAAAAATCGGATATTTGGTCTTAGCAGTAGCAGTTGGTTATTAATTTGAAGATTACTTCCACAACAGATTGAGAGCTTTAAGGTTATCCCTAGTAAGCACCCTTTATGGCTGATATTTTTTTTTATCTAGCATTCTCAACAGGACTAATGGCCGTTTGCACAGATGTAATCTTAAGTTCTCCTTTGCTAAGTTTTACTTAAAGTTACGGTTCACCTTAAATTTTATTCTGTTGCACATGTAAATTTTAAGGTCTACTTAGCTAAGAATAGGATTTAGTTAAAAAGTTAAGGTTTTTGATTTAGGTATTACAGGAAGGCAGTTAGTTTGACATTTCATTGGACTTTTTTTAACAGGTTAGTATTTAAAACTTGCAAAGTTTATTATTATTAATATTAATGCTTGTTTTATTAAGAAATAATTTAAATAAAAATAAAAATTACAAAAAAATGTGAGCAGACGGTGCAGTTACATATTGTAACTATAGCGCCACCATAGGCATAGGGATGCACTTTCTAGACCTAAGTAATAAAATTTGTGCACTTTGGTAGGTGTACGCTAGTGCGAAGTACTCATAATTGGATAATCTGGTATTAAAAGTGACAGATCGTTTAATATTTGGATTCTCCTTTAAAGAAATTATACTGATCTTGCTTGCGATAAACTAGAGTTAGTAAAACTTCGATTAAAATTAAAATTCATCCTCATAGAAATCAAACGCATCCATTGTCAAAGTTGATCTTAAAGGTTAAGTGCATCTTAAGCCACAGAAATCTGAGGCTTAAAGAAAGTACACCTTAAGTATAACTTAGCAAACGGTACAATACATTTTTAAAATTGGTACAATACATTTTTAAAATTTAAGTACTACTTAATGTTAAATTATAGTTAAATAGATGCGGTGCAAACGGCCATAAGTTATTTATTCATATATCGTCATTTTCTTTTACCGAAATCTACTTGTAAAGGCAGATTGACACACTCAGAAATGGATGATACGCCATAATGATACATTTATTTATTTATATACACAAAAAATACAATAATAAATAAAATAAATAAATATATCATCACGGCATATTACCCATTTCTGGGTGTGCCAGTATCTACAACACATGTAGACATCGGTAATGATGACGATATATTTTACCGTGTGGGCGCTTACCAGGCGTCACCTCACGGGCACTCATAGCTGGTGTGGAGAGTGCACCACAGGGGTCACTTTTGTGCCATTTAAAATTGGAAATATTTGGCGTCTGTCGGGATCGAACCCGGTTCCCCCAGGTTCGCGACCAGACACTCAGGCACGCGGCCACGGGACCCCATACAATATTAGTGTTAAAAATAACAATACAATAGGTAGAAGCATTTTTTGTTGAAAATAGTTTAGATGCGGTCCTGGGGCCACGGTACATAGATTCCAACTCCCTCTCAGCAAATTCGCTCGCTTTATGTGTGCACAATGCAGAATGATTCAACCAAAAGTACCCTGTCCTCTGTTTTACCTCACAAGGCGTTTCACATAATAGCAATGCCAATTCTTTTCAATCTATTACAAATCAACTGTGACACGATTCCATGAATTCAACTTATTCACTTTTTCAAAAAACAATGAAGAACTTTTTACAGCGTTGATTCTTAGGATAAACACTGTAATTGTTACGGTAATATTGTGTTCTTACTTTACTAATACGGTGTACATTTACTCATTTATGCATATTGAAGATTTCATTATAATACGGTATTTGCAACATACATTTTCATTTGACACTTAAAGAAATCATCATGTACACTAGAGGATGTAGATTTGAAATGTGTTATACCTATATAGCATACGTGAAATATTTATGTTTTCCTTTTAATTTGACAATTGTTGCTTCCCTAATTATTTTAGAAAAAGTATTTCAAATAAAAGTTGTGTAGAGTGTAGAGCATAAAATTCAGCATTTAAATCAGTGAACAAAATTCACTGCGTATGTTTTGTAACTGCAGAAATTAGATATAATAATTCCTAAAATTACAATTCAATAGTTCTAGTCATGAAAATAAAACAATAAGACTAACAGATTTGTGAAACTTTATCTATATTCATCATTTTTAAAATGTCTTTTTGTACATGGATATGTCATCAATTTTTTTAGCTCCTTCTGGTGTTCCACAGGGTTCGGTACTCGGCCCTTTATTGTTTATATTGTAAATGATATTACTAATGTCGTCAAGTATGCAAAATGTCTATATATATATATATATATATATATATATATATATATATATATATATATATACATTGTGTTAATTAAAAATCTGGCCATAAGAGTTTAATATGGGAAAAATGTTTCAAATAAAAATTGTAGATAATTATATTCCACGCCTAAGCCACTAAACAGTTTTAATTTTGCAAGTATGTCTGATCATTATTCTGTTGAAAAGCCAAGTTGTCAAAATTGATCGCGAAGTGTAAAAGATAAAAAAGAAAGATACAGAATATTACCATTCACCTTTTTCTAATTTATTTCTTTTTCTAAAATAAGAAAATGTCTCGTGTCAAATTGACATTTAATTAAATACTTTCATGTTGATATACGTTTTTTTGTTCATAGCCTACTCCGAATTAGGATGTTTTTAACACATTGTAGAATAAACTCTGGGCTAAATAGTAAAATTATGTTAAATGTAATTTTCTTTACGGTTGCATAAGATTTCGGGGCAAAAATTTGTATTTACTCCGGAGTGCCCTTAATGTATAAATGATTTCGTACAAATGTCAAAAACTAGAAAGTTCTGTATGTAAAGGTTACAAATACTTTTGCTTCTACATAAAAAGACTACAATAAGTATCTATAATGCAAGTTACATTATTACTGTAAATATGAAAATCCGTATGAAATTCATAAAATTAAACAAGTATTAGTTCGATTAGTAGTTTGACGAATAATCATCTGAGCGGAAGATCGTATGTCATTAGTCGACAAAGCTACATATTAGATATTACCGTTAAAATTACATAAATAATGAAAACAATATATACACGAGCGTAAAGTTATAAAAACTGAAATAATGGTTGCCAAGCAGAAGCTGTGTACCTACTTATTAATGAATTTTTTGTCAATAATAGAATATTTCACTAAACTTTATTTTGTTATGTTATTCTTTATAAAAGAAATAATGAACACGTATTATTTTTGTTTGACCATACAAATAAGTTAAGTGAAAATTAATACGAAGTGATAAAGAATATTTAACAATTCGTAAATATTTCCTATAATGCATAAATCTGACAACTGTCGATTTATATATCGGTTTCATTGTAGTTTAAATGAATATTCATTGCATGAGTACAGGTATAGGGGGGGTGAGGGGGGTCCATTTTCTCGCGGGGTTGCGATGTGTGAATTGCGAATGCGTAACGTCGGCTCACCACTGAACAAAACCCTGGTTAACTCGCCGTATCCGTAAGTACACACAACGGCTAATGCATTCTTTATGTTTTCGCTAATAGAGAATGCAACGTGATTTGCAAACTCTAATGTGTTCTGACTTCGGCAGCCTGCTGTTTGCAGCGAGAGCGAGCTTACCCTTGCAGCCCTAGGCAATATCAATTTGCACTTGTCCTTTTGTCAATTTTTTTAAAATTATAAAAATACTATGCTACTTTTAACCAAGAAAAAAATAATTTATTACAATATGTATCTCATATTAAATAATCAAATATACCAGATATGATCTAGGGGTCCCGTGGCCGCGTCTGGTCGCGAACCTGGAAAATTGGCTTCGATCTCGACCGACGCCACATATTTCGAATTGTAAATGGCACAAAAGTGACCCCTGTAATGCACTCTCTACGCCAGCAATGAGTGCCCGTGAAGTGACGCCTGGTAAGCGCTCGCACGGTACAAATATGTTATCATCATTACCGATATCTGTGAAAACAGACTGGCACACCCAGAAATGGGTAATATGCCGTGATGATATATGTATCCAGGTCGATCGCGAAGCAATTTTTGATTTATTGCAAAGTAGTTTCTGCTCGATTGCGGAGCAATTTTTATTGATCGCGAGCTTAGTTTTTCGTCGATTTCGAAGCAATTTTTTTATTGATAGCGAAGTAGTTTTTGGTCAATCGCGACCCGTAATTCCCAATTTTAATATGTATTATGTAGGTATGTAGGCTGTAGTCCTATTTATTATTTATAAGGGTATTTTGTATGGGGTCCCGTGGCCGCGTGCCTGAGTGTCTGGTCGCGAACCTGGGGGACCCGGGTTCGATCCCGACAGACGCCAAATATTTCCAATTTTAATTGGCACAAAAGTGACCCCTGTGGTGCACTCTCCACACCAGCTATGAGTGCCCGTGAGGTGACGCCTGGTAAGCGCCCACAGAAATGGGTAATATGCCGTGATGATATATTTATTTATTTATTTATATTTGTATGTGCAGTGATTTACGTGCAGAATTTAATTATCTGCAACTTTTAATTGAAAACTATGAATTTCTGACAGTTCAAACGATACGTATTTCTTTGTAACTGTTTCAATTCCATGGGTGTCGCTGCAAATGAGCAAAATTTGTACAATTTCAAATTAGATTTTACAAGTTACCAAACGTGCTAAATTATTTAGGTGTAGATTATAATTATCTACAGCATTTATTTGAAATATTTTTGTCTAAAATTAATTTTGGACTTTTGCGCAAAAAAAGTTTTTTCCCATGTTAAACGCCTATATATACGATCTGTAATTACATATTTAACAAATCTGAACAAAATCTGAATTTAAAATGGTTTAAATTCGGTTCGGGTTTATTAACTTTGACAAATAAAGGTTCAGTTCAGATTCAGATTCATCAAAAATTCGGGTTTTCAGTTTAGTTCCCGGTTCAGTTTCAGGCCCCTGATATATATATATATGTACAGGACTTATGGTATTATTCTGTATTTGGGTATAACCTGTTGAATAATAAACATATACCTATTATGTCAAAGTCATCCGTGACGTTCTTATAAAAATAGCAAATATTTCTTAGTTCCTACAAAATCATGGAACTAAACGAATGATTAAATAAACTATTACTGTTGACGAGCAAATTATGAATATAAACTATAATGGCGAAACGAAATAAAACAATGTTACAATACTAATACTAGTATGTGAAGAAAAGCTACACTAGTGTTTTCAATTAGCAATTTGTTATCGAAACTTCACGTAACTCATCTCATATATTTTATAAACAGGATGCTTTAAATCCCTCTCAAACGGAAATTATCTATCACATTCAACAATGTTTTTCCTTCTGTTATAAATCTAAATTTTCTCTCTTCTTGACAAGTACATGAAAAAGTTCCATGTGGCAGCTTTTAAAATGTCTACATTCGCAGACAACACAACATACTCAGTCAGGAGAAATAAATGTTAGATCAACGGAAAAAATAAGTGATTAATAAAATTAAGCTCATAAAAAATATAAATAGTGTATAATTATGACAGCAATAACAATTTCCTAAAATGCAATGAATATGAACAAAATAACTTTTAAATAATAGGTGTACTGACATTTCCTAAATAGCTGAAACTGATGTCTTTTTATTTTATGCTTTAGTAATACTAATTATCTAATTATTTTTCACATAATGTAAAAGTACTTAAAAATCGATTCAAATTTAATTCATCTGACACACATAAGTACAATAAATTTGGTCACTGATTGTATTGTATAATTAAAAATCCGGACACTTTCACCATTTATATTTTTGACTATTAACAATCACCAGTGTGGGGTATTCACCGGATATTATTCATATCTGAAAACTAAGTAGTTTACAAATATTTTGTAACTTACACCGTGAGTTTCAGCTAAGATGCAATATTTACTCTTCTGTTATTAAAGCATCATTTTGAAAGATGACTTTGACAACTGTTTAATTAAAGAAAAACGCAATAATACATTGCTGTCAATCATTTTAAATGTAACTATGGGAATAAGATATTAGTGAAAAAAAGTATAATGTAAAACATTGCCTGTTTATATAGTACACTTAACCAGTTTAATTACATTCGTTTGAATAAATACTATAAAACTTTGAAGGTAAATGCTTAGATATGATCAAAGAAAGGCAACGGCAACGGCTAAAGATGACATAACACATGGTACAATTGTGTTGTGCAGACAAACCGCAAGACTAAAGGTAAATCCACAAGTCATAACACCTGTATTTTGACATGTTAAATTGCCTTTGGGCGTGGTATCTATTACCAGCATGCACCTACGTTTTAATACATTTAATTAATATAAACTTGTTTGCAAATGCTCCAAGGAGCGTAAACTTATCTATTTGTAAACTGTCATTAAATATAAGTGTAAAATTTGCGATCCTGTACCTACTATGTACTATTTCATTTACGTATGTATATTGTCAAAAATCATACACTTTTTATTGCGCAATGTCATTCTTACTCTTATGAATAATAACTATACAATTCGAGTCACAGGCCTTTAAAATGAGAAAACATTTTTTATTTAATATTATCTATCCCTTAAAACCTACACCTTTAATAACTGGGTGTAAACATAAAATAGACATGTAAAAATAAGTGTGCGATATATATATATATATATATATATATATATATATATATATATATATATATATATATATATACAGTGTGAACACTGAAAACCGTGACATAGGCGTTTAACATGGGAAAACAGTTTTTCTGAAATATTATCTGTCCCACAAGAGTATAGTGGGAGGAGTTTTTGATATGTTTAGAAAGATTATTTAATTTGGCGTCGAAGAGTATCTAAATACTCCTAATTTAATGCTTTATTATTGAAATATTTACGAAAATATAATGCTACTTGACAGTTATTACTTATAACTTACTAAAAACAGTAATCATGGAAATCAAGTTAATATTTTTATTATTTTTATATATATTTTCTACAATTTATTATTAAATAAATTACAAAATTAAAACAAATAATTTTTTGGTACATCAAGTATTTTATTGATTAAATGTACAAGAAGTGAAATAAATATGTAAATTTTTTCTTCTAATAAAAAATCCATTGGATTTACAAAGTTTTCGGAAAGAATGTATTTAATAATACAAAAATAAATATAAAAATATTAACTTGAACCGGGAGGGATTTGAGCTTGTGAAAAATTATCATGGAGCCTTGATTTAACCAAGTCAGCTACCGAACACGTTTCCATGATTACTGTTTTTAGTAAATTTCGTAAATATTTCAATAATAAGGCATTAAATTAAGAGCATTTAGATACTCTTCGATGCCAAATTAAATAATCTTTCTGGACATATCAAAAACTCCCACTATACTCTTGCGGGACAGATAATATTTAAAAAAAAACTGTTTTCCCATGTTAAACGCCTATGTCACGGTTTTCAGTGTTCACACTATATATATATATATATATATATATATATATATATATATATATATATATATATTAGTTGCCATGTTACGAAAATATGCTTATTCTATTTAATTTTGAATCAATTCAACATGTACTTTTATACCAAATTTGTATCTAAGTAGTTAAATTTACACAACATTGTGTGGACCTATATATAAACCAATTTTAGTATATTTTATACAGAATTTCTTAGAAGTTATTACTGTTAATTTGGTTTATTTGACACTCGTGGTAAAATTGTGAATTTAATGCCTTGATACAGATAACTAATATTCAAATTGGTGGCAAAATAGATCTATAACTCGTTCCTGTTCTGAAAAATATACCGGAGCGGTATTCCTACTCGAGTCGTACCGGCCGCAACACACAACTGCTTTGATGGGTAACCTTTTACATACGACCTTATCAGTTGCACGACCGCAAAATATAATAAAAAGTTCATGATAAAAATGCATTATGTCGAAAGGGTAAAATAAGAATCTAATTAATTAATACACAATGACATTATTAAAGAGTACACACAAGTTAACAGAGGCAAGAGCGCAGATTTGGACGTGAGATCAATACGTAATCACCGGCGTGAAGAATGCTGAGTCGCCTCAGCCAAGCCAACCTCGGCTCGGGTCTTTCTCTATTCTTGCACCCTCTTTCGCTCTTTGCTCACGAGCCAATCTCGAACAATCGCCTCATTAATTTTGCGAGCACGTTCGCCAATTTTACCGCCGATTATTGATGTAACTTATAGAAGTCTTTCAAACTGTTTATACATTACAAACAATAGCTTTTCGTGGGTTTCGAAAATCTTTTCAACGTATATTTTTCGCGTACGTTTTTGTGTTTTATTGTGTACTTATATAGATTGTGTGGGTAAAATAATATAACGTAGGGCGGGATGGAAAAATCACTAAAAAAATTCCATTATTGTTATTTTTAAAATATAACAACGATGTGTTTTTGCTGTGTATTGTAATTTGCTACGTATATGGAAACGTGAATCAAAAGTATATAAATCTACGTAATATAATTGAATTGTTATTTATGTATTGTATGCACATATAAATAGAATTTATACACGTGCACGGTTGTCAAATAAATACTAAAATTCAATAGATTAAATGAATGTCATTATACTCATTTTATATGTCACACACGTTGCTACAGATATGTAATTTAACTACGAAAAATGTCAATAATATGAAAATTAATGGTTACATTATTAATATCTTTTTGATATGTTAAATTATTTGTCAGTCACTACAATTTGAGTTTGTGATAAAAAATATTTGAATTACACGAAAACGGTTTACGTACTTTTAACAGGATATGAAAAAAAAAAACAATTTTTTCATCTAAATATTAACGAAATCACTAAAGCAAAGAACATATCCAATTTTTACCATTGTTTTTTTTATAGATATATAATATATATATATATATATATATATATATATATATATATATATATATATATGGGGTCCCGTGGCCGCGTGCCTGAGTGTCTGGTCGCGAACCTGGGGGAACCGGGTTCGATCCCGACAGACGCCAAATATTTCCAATTTTAAAAATGGCACAAAAGTGACCCCTGTGGTGCACTCTCCACACTAGCTATGAGTGCCCGTGAGGTGATATCTGGTAAGCGCCCACACGGTAAAATATATCGTCATCATTACCGATGTCTATATGTGTTGTAGATACTGGCACACCCAGAAATGGGTAATATGCCGTGATGATATATATATATATATATATATATATATATATATATATATATATAATGTATACAATACGAGCCCAGGCTCATAATAGTTCGGTCCTTTGTTCAACCAGTTTACATTTTCAACAAACAATACATTCTTTTATTTCTTATTAGTTTTTTAATTTTTTGTAAATGTGACAACTATAAAGGTGGATTTATAAGTAACACAAAACATAGAACATAATTTACAACAGATTAATTTAGCATTGAAAATATAGAATTTTGTCAGGGGTTTTATAAAGTCACACAAAATATAGAGAAAATAAGAAGTAAAAGAAGTACCTTTCATTTTCAAATAAGAAGAAGAAAAACATGTTTGCCTTTGTGAAATTTTTTATAAATTTTGTCAGATTTGATTTCGAATTAGTGTTGTTATTTGGTTTTGTTATTTATGGTTAAATTTATACAAATAAGTTTGATGTCGTCCATTTTAACCAACAAATGACTCACACGTGTTTCAACCTCGTAGCGGTATTTACAAATATATATTTGAACTAACACGAAATGTTACGAAGATGCTCGGAAAACATAGGGCGCACAGCAAAGACATAGAAAATTGAACATTGGTCAATTCCTATGTGTCTCTTATAAATGGATATATTATTTTCCGTATGACCAAATTCTATGTTTTTTTTATACTAAATTATGTTCTGTGTTCTGTGTCAGCTATAAATCCACCTTAAAACAATCCGAAAGACCTGCGTAGATTCTTTCGAGTTGAAATGTTTCAACCATGTAATTGACTGTGAAAGAAAATGTCAAAGATGTGTAAAATCAACATTTTTTAATTAAAATGTAAATTAAATTCACTAGAACAATATCCATTTCCTTCTGAAGTGTCTATTCTGAAGGAGCTAGCCTATCCATATCCCTTATTTGTCAAACGGAAGGAAGTCCGAAATTACTCCCGTCTCCCCTCAAATTGATATTTGATAATGATTAGAGAACAATAAGTATTTAATGAGGGGGCAATCCAAATCCAAAGGTGTAACGAAATATCCTAACATGGAAGCATCGAAAGGGAAAGCGAAAGCATAGCGTGCGTTAGTCAGATGGCTGAAGGCATGAAGGCTGTAGGGTACAAATTGACAGACATGTACACACGACTATTGAACGCTACACGCCAGGGTACATGACACGATCAGGACCCGGACAGAGGGAAAATTTAGGGATGCTAAGGGCATACGGATCATGGGAATCATTCACTATTTTATAATCTATAAGTCCCCACTGAATAGTGATTTTCTTTTACTAGAAAGGGCATATTTGTTGACAAATTAGACAATAAGCCTTAGTCGGCGACAGAGAAATATCAACAAATATATTAAGTAAATTTTAATTCTGAATGATCTCATTTTTCAAACTAATAAGTAAGTATATATAGTTTGAAAAATAAATTGAAATGAAGTACATCATCCGAGACAAGTCATTTAAGAACATAATAATATGCAAGTTTTCCACAAAGATAACGAGCCGAGGGCACTCATTGTTGGCATGGGGAGTGTACCACCAAGATAAAACGATATATTTTTACTGCTCGAGAAGTATTGGATTCATGCTAAAAATCGCATATCCTGATTTAAGTGAAGAAGCATCATTATAAGAACCCTAGAATTTTTGGGATAATTTTTAAAATTACATTACGTCTCACAAACTTTCAATTGCTTGTAGTTTTCGAACGAATTAATATCTAAACATTTTTATGTCATTAATACTCATACAAGAATAACGCGATTTCAATTTTCTTTTAAGACTTTAATTTCTAAAAATTCTCTCAGTTGTTCAAATGCTCTAAATATGCGTACATTTGCGTAACATTGTCTTTACAATCAAATAATATTACTAACAAGGTTATATCTGTATCCATTTTTGAATTAATGTCCAAAAAGTCAATATACCCCATATTCAGATAAAAACTTCAAAATTTACAAAAATCTAATTTTTATGTATCTAGATACTTCTCAGTGCGCTGATTCTAAATTTTGAAACCGCAGGTCGATATCTCTTTTTGTTCTCGAGATATTTAGATTCAAAGTTTTGCTCAAAACTGCCCATTTTTGGGTAATAACCCAAAAATGGGTCGAGATATGAATTTGGCGACATCACCATTCGATTCTACGGGCAAAATTACATAAGTATACCAATTTTCATAATTTTTGAACAGCGCATACAGTCTCTAAAGCAAAATAACTGAAAATGGGCAAAATTCGCAAAAATCCTAAGGGGTACCCCTTAGGATTTTTTCAGATTTTGGCCGATTTCAGACTTTCATTCATAAAAAATGAACCGGTTAGTCAAAAATTATGAAAATTGGTATACTTATATATTTTTATCCGTAGAATCGAATGGTGGTGTCGCCAAATTCGTATCTCGGCCCATTTTTGGGTTATTACCCAAAAATGGGCAGTTTTATGCAAAACTTTGAATCTAAATATCTCGAGAACGAAAAGAGATATCGACCTGCGGTTTAAAAATTTAGAATCAGCGCATTGAGAAGTATCTAGATACATGAAAATTAGATTTTTGAAAATTTTAAAGTTTTTATCTGAATATGGGGTATATTGACTTTTGGGGCAATAATTAAAAACTAGGTAGAGATCTAGCCTAGAAATGGGTAATTTTGAGAAAATATTTGGGATCGAATATCTCCAAAACTAAAAGAGATATCGACCTGCGTTTTCATGATTTTTGAATATTTTCAACTTTTTAACCAAATGCAGGTATTTATTACTTTTGGGGTAAAAACTTAAAAATGAGAACAGTTTTGAACTTGGTGGTAATTTAGTCAATCTTATACACAATATTAGATATGTATACCAATTTTTATCAGTATGAAACGAAAAGTTTAACAACTGTCCTCGTAGTAATGAGAACAAAAGAACACTCTGTGTTGACAACAGCATTTTATCCTTCCAGGACATCGGTCAAACGGGCGACCAGAGACGATGGCTCGCCCAAATAAAAGAAGACATGAAACATGTCAAGATATTACCCATCAAGCCAAATACAAACGAGCTTGCATATGTATATGCGCACCCTACATATTTTAGAAAACATAGTGTATTTAAGTGAAAATAACAGTACAATGTTGCATTATGTATATTAAAAACTTGAAAAGCTAAAAGTTATTAGGCATAAAAAAGATTTAATTAGGCAGAAGAAATGAAATATAATGTACGACAAAATAAAACGGACGTCACTAACGATATATTGTGGTACATATTTCCTGAGTTTTATTGCTATTTGTCAGTTGCCCTTCTCTGACTAAACATATTAGCTCCCTCCTCACTAAATATTAAATGAGGATTTAATGGTGATATTGTCCGTTGTCCTATTTTTACGAGATCGCAAATGATTTATTACCCAGTGTTTTTGGAATGTTGTCTGCCTTTTTATTTCCAAAATATGCTTCACGAATATTCAAATTTCAGTAATTATCATTCAATTTTTCATACAAGATTGAAATACAGCCGAAATGCTATTGTTGCAATTACAGTCGAAACTTTTCATTAATTACAAGTCTTCGCAGAATTTGTAATTGTAAGTATACATTAATAGAAAGATTTGTATAATTGTGATTAATTACAGTACACTTGTAATTAATGCTACTTACATTATCTTGATTAAAATTGAGGTAATTTCCAAAATTAGTTATGCTCGAATTGTAACGAAATTCTTTTAAAAATGTAATTTAACTACAGAATATTGAGAAATTTATATTTCACCCTATAAATTTTATAATTGTATTCATTTTTGCTATTTCAAATAAAGGAATATGAATTAATTTTACATTGTTGGAAAATGAATTCTTTTTTCAACAATGTAGCTTAATAATTATGAATTGAAGTTATTTGCTAAAATGAAAAAATCAGTTAACTCAAACGCGCTTTTCGTGTTACACAGAAGAAAAAACCTTCTAAATTTACTAAAGAAATTCTTTAATTTTCAGCCTACTAATATGGTTCATTAAATTATCTAAGTTGATTTAGTTAAATTTTCTAAATTTGTAATAACAAATTATAGTAAAATTAAATACAAAATTAGATTAAAGACTACATTTAGTATTGAACTAAACATAAATAAAGAAATTAACTAAATATATATTTAAATTTTCTATTTACTTACTTAATTCATTAGATAAATTATCGAAAATTGTAGGACAAAAATAATGAAGCCAAAATATAGTAAAATTAAATAAGTAATTAAAATAACCATTTGCATTATTAACGATTTTTTACAAAACATTTATTATATATTTCGGATTAGTTAAAATGCTAAATAAAGGTGTGTAAATTATACTAAATTATTAGACATATTGCCTAATAAAACAACATCTAATTATAATTAGACAAATTTTCAATTATATTTTTCTCTGTGTACACCTGGTATATTCTAAGCTAAAAAAATTACACCTGTGAAAAGTTAAAAATTTATTTTTGGAATTTAAAGTATGGAAAAAAACCATGAACTTATGTATCAGCATGTCATAAAGCATAAACGTGAGAAAGAAACAAAAAGTCTTAATGCCATCATACTACACGCTAATTTCTGGCACAGGCAAAGAGTTAATGCATGTCATATTTTCAAGCATTGTCAATAAGTAATAACCTGGTCGATTAGTATACCAGATGGAAAAAATGTCATAAAATACTGGTCCTCAGTTAAGCATAAAACAAGTTTCAACTTAACGCATCGTTACTTAACCAACGATTTAATTGTCGTGTCTCGACTCGAAATTTCAACTTTTAAGTAGTATGTACCTTGTTTCAACTTAGTAATGTCGGATTATTATTAAATTCTACAACTTAACAAATCACAAATAACGGATAATCTACCAACACTATAATGCCACTAAAAGCTATTTTACATTATACATTTTCTGAATAAAATCTAATTCTAATATTGAAACTAGACATTAGCATGTGAAGTGATGTATACAGGGTGTTGAAGGTCAGGTGTGAACATAGGGATTTAACATTATTATTAGGCATTATTCATTTTACGGCAAAAAGTGTAGGGTGTTCAGAATTAAATGTTGCATACAAAACTGTCTCCCGCTGAAGTAGTAAAATCCGAATTTTCAAGTGTTCAAACCTATTTCTGATTAATTTTTTCGGGCAATGTCCGAATACGGGCATAGATTGTAAAATTTATTAAATGATACTTCATTATCTGTACATAATTTTCAATTCAAATACCACCTGTTACAAGCTTAGTATCACTTCCAAACTGTTCTTACATACAACATTACAATAATGTTTTATCTCAAAAATTCCATATAAAAAGTTTTAAATGTTCATTAATTTAAAAAAAAAACTATGTATTTTTTTTTTAAAGGAGAAAAAGATAATACAAATATTTTAATTTGCTATCGTTTATTAATTATTGTGTACCCATTTGTAAAATGTCAGCGATGAATATTGCAAGTAGTTATTTTATAAAATGATGTACATCTTTTCACTTAGCGTACCGCTTGAAAACAAGTAATTAAATTTGAATTTTAGTCATAAAATAAATTGTTACTTACCTGTAGGTGTACAGAAGTTTAAAGTCGGTGTGAAAACATAAAATCATTCGGTTCGCAACTGACGAATAAAAGATTATGTCGAAAAGGCCTATGAATGAGAATGAAGCGAAAGGATATAATTTGCACAGTAATCGACACATTGAGTTATAGCTTCCTGCGACTCACTAAATCATTATTTTTTGGTTTACATCTAAATTTTAATGGACTAGTATTGCAGAAATTGTTAACAAGATTTTACCAAAAGCTATTTTTTATATTTTCATTATTGTTAGTGAAAAATTAGATAATAGTCGACTTAATTACATAATCGCGTGGCTGAATACCTAGATTAAGTGACCACAGTGTTGTACGGACGGGCCGGGTTCGAAAATTGTAAGAATGAAGAAGAAAATTTTCCAGACATCCTCAATAGTTATGGTACTATTGTCGGTAAGCAATTTCATTAAAAGTTGTTATAAAATAAATAAATAAATAAATATTTCAACACGGCATATTACCTATTTCTAGGTGTGCCAATCTGCTGTCACAGATATCGGTAATGATGAAGATATATTCGTACCGTGCGGGCGTTTACCAGGCGTCACCTCATGGGCACTTATTGCTGACGTGGAGAGTACATCACAAGGGTCACTTTTGTGCCATTTAAATTTTGAAATATTTGGCGTCAGTCGGGATCGAACCCGGTTCCCCAAGTTCGCGACCAGACAGTCAGGCACGCAGCCACGGGACCCCAAAAGTTGTCATTAGTTTTTGATTATATTTTCAAAAATCGCTTGTACCAACTTATTGGAATTTTTATCAAAATTCGTATGTACTCTATCATTTCAAAATTAACAAGTGTATATCTTGGGAATATTGAAGGAAAGACCTGTTATGGTAGATATTAATTAACAATTTGAATAAGACCAAACTAGTTATAGAAATGAAATGAAATTCTGCTAAAATACTTTTGCAATTCACCTTTTCACATAACACATAATCAACAGAAATGGTCAAATTTATTACTGCCATTAAATTAAAAGGCAGTGTTCTCGACTACCGACACTACTACTACCACATTTGTCGCCTGGAGCTTCATTTTGAATTCCCTGTAACCCCTTCTTCCAGTGGTACTCAAACTGTTACATTTCGTTTCGTAACTCCTAAACACTTTATTTAAAAATCACTAAAAGCATCACTTTATTAGTAAATATTTTCCAGTGTAAATTACATTTTTGTTTTAAAAATGGATTTGATCTCTGAAAACAAAGCAGATTTAAATTTGTTTTTGGACCTCTTGCATGGTTGACATGTTGAGTAATCCAAAACTGATCTGTTCTTAGACGTAAGTTTACTGATGATGGCAACTTAGTTGCCCAAATACGTATCTAGTTTTAGCGTTTTTAGTTAAGGTTTAGGGATTTTTTAACTATTATCTATTTAACCTTAGACTCCAATAAAGTTTTACTATCAACGTCAAGGAGGCAGAGAATAAACGATGGTCTGAAGAGAGAGATACAGACAGAATTCACTAATGCTGATGATGACGTCAAGTTTGCTTTGCCAAGCTTCCAAACTCCAAACATTTTTCCTCCCTTAGTCGTAGATTTAATAAAAATCATCAATAGTCATTTTGAAGATTTGAGCTCAAGCCCAAAATATAAATTTATATGAATGGTAAGATGATGTTTGAGTAGCACTGAATTTAACAGTGTTAGTTGCTTTGCTGGCGGTGAGATCACAAACAACGGTTCAGATTAACATAATCATCAGGAGTTGAGTTTAGTGTATAATGTGAACGAGTTGTGAGACTGATTAAAAATCTCAATGAATTAATGAATGAGTAGCCTCTTTTAAGGAATATTTGTTACTTACAAACTAATTTCAACTTATAATTAACTTTTAATTCTACACTTACCATTTTTTATAATATGTTCTAGGTTCTAGGGTAAAATGATAATAGAAAAAATTGAGAAAATTAAATTTCATTCTGTAACTCAGTGGTTAATTTTTAGCAACTGGTTAAAATTTTAGATAAATACTGCGACTTTCACGACCGGTGTCAATATCAAAATTGCCGAATTCCGGGCTATCGAGCCGTGGTCCATTCGGTGTTCAGCGAGTTCTACGTCCAAGCATCCTCTAAAGATGCTCAGCTAGTATTGGGCGGAACGTTTTGATATGATTAAAATTTTGTTAAGTTTTGTTTCAATTCCATGCCTGTCGTTATTTTTGGGGTGATTTGCAATATTTTCATACTTAATTTCTGCCGTTAAAGAGAATAAATTAATGTTGCTTATTGATTCAGATGCAGAATTTTATACTGTACAACTTTTATTTCAAGCTTTTTCCCTAAAATAATTAGGAAAGCAGGAAATTACGAAAGAATTATTTAACATGTTAAAGATCTATGTTCGGGAATATCGATCACCACTAGGTATAACAAAATAAGGATTTTGAGTTGTTAAATCAATATCTATTGGGTTAAGTTTTAACCAGTTGCTAAAAATTAACCCCTGCTTTATACATAAAATTATAAAAGATAAACTGAATTTTTTAATAAAGTATGTTTGTACAGGAATATGTAGCGAAAGATGATTTTTGTGTAACTATTATTGTGGTCCGAATGCGGTTATTCGCTACCGAAAATCGGTCACTTTAATATGTTATTATGTATGAATACATTTATGAATGTGGCTGAGGTGAAAGAAATGTGCATGGATAGGAATGTGTGGCGAAGGATGATTGTTGCGTAACTATTATTGTGGTCCGGATGCGGTTATTCGCTACCGAAAATCGGTCACATTAATATGTTCTTTGTATGAATGTTATGATGATTTTGGCAAGGCGAAAGAAGAATGTTTTTAAAGAGTTAAGTGATTCAGTGGAGCTCTTACTTTCATCCCTTTTCTTATTATTTTCGGGTTTTTGCTAACCCACTAAGTGGGAAACGCGTGATTTTATGTATGTATGTATGAACTGAATTTTTAATGCAAAGATAATGAACGTTGCTTATCCGTCAAACCAAGTTGAAATAATTTTTGACAATGAATTGGATTTTCAGTTTTTCAAAATGTCTGGAAAAATTCTTTTGATTTCGGTAATTTACCCATCACTACTTATATCTCTTTTAATTAAGATGCTTCTTATTACTAAAGATGCACCTTTTGTTGATTTGAAGGGTAAAATAAATTTGAAGTTGCCATTAAACCTTGAGACAATTAATAAATGTAAGGCGTTATTTTGTTGCTCGACTAGTTAGTCATTGCTAAGTAAGTAATTTCATAGTCATCTAAAGTAGGTGTGTTCTAAATTCCAGTGGCATAATTCCGAGAAATTTCATGATGAAATTTATGCACTTTGTCCAGACAAATGTCAGACGTGAAGGCATCTAGGGAAAATATTTTCTTTATCAACATAATGAAGTAACCTTAAAATCATTGTATTTACTATACAGGATGAACAGGAGTATCCGTGAAATAGACGTTTAATCTAGGAAAATATCAAATATTATGTCCCGTAAAACTTTATACGTACAGATTTAGAAAAAAAAACTGAATTTTTGGATGCCAAAATTCTTAAATTTATCAGTCACTCTATTAGAGCAAAAGGAGCGAGATGGATAGGGCATGTTGCACGGATGCCGAAGAGTAGAAATACTAGGCGAGCAGTATTAGGGGCTGAAGAAGGAAAGAAAAGAAGAGGGAACCGAAGAAATAATGGATAAATGTTATAAAAAAAGATCTACGGAAATGGAAAGAAGTAGTAAAGAAAATAGAAGCCCAGGGCCTCGAAGGCCTGTAGCGTTAACATATATATATCATCACGGCATATTACCCATTTCTGGGTGTGCCATTATCTACACATATGTAGACATCGGTAATGATGACGATATATTTTACCGTGTGGGCGCTCACCAGGCGTCACCTCACGGGCACTCATAGCTGGTGTGGAGAGCGCACCACAGGGGTCACTTTTGTACCATTTAAAATTGGAAATATTTGGCGCCGGTCGGGTTCCGGTTCCCCCAGGTTCGCGACCAGACACTCAGGCACGCGGCCACGGGACCCCATATATATATATATATATATATATATATATATATATATATATATATATATATATATATATATATATGTATATATGGGGTCGCGTGATCTAATTTTAAATGACAGATAAACAACTATTTAAAATGATAGTGCAATTTTTTTCCATGGCCTTCCTAATATTCTTATTCTCAATCATTCTAGCGTAACCCTTGTATTTATATTAATAAAACAATTATTCAAAGTTTTATAATTAACTGACGTTTGTAGTGTATTTAGAAAAAAAAACTATTTACATGAATATTTATTCAAATAATTTTTTTACAATATTATTTTTATTCGTACATATAATTTCCTTGTAAATACTATTCTTGAATATATAATTTATAAATGCAAAACATTTGCATATGATTTGTTTGCTCTGTTTGAACAGATAAGCATTTATTTCATTGCCGCACGCATTTGTGACACGACATTTTCACATGCGATGCAAACACTTCTGATATGAGGTCAACATTCTCACCTTACTGTTTTTCTATTTTGCATTTCCATTTAAAACTTCTCTATAAGGAAAAATCATACTCTATAATGGAACCCAAATATAACTCATTTTGTACGAATTATTTTTGTGGTTGCTTTCGAATATCCTTAACAAATAAGCACGATTTAATTGAAAAAAGTTATTTTTCTGTTTTAATTTTACTTTCAATTAAAATTTATGTGTAAATATTACATAAACATATTGATATATGAATTTAAAACGATACAGAGGACAAAAGGGAAATGATATCCTTGAGCACGATGTCATGGAATAATAAACAAATTTATATTGACTATATGGTTGACTATGTTCCTTTATATTCAACAGATAGAGCTAAAGAGATTAACCTTCATAAATCAGCTAGCTTTGCTATAATCACCTTTAAAACAGCTGATATATTCAAATAATTCTATTTGACAGACGTCAGTGTCAACTGCAATTTACATGTATGTTCGTGTTGTAATTTTATTGTATTTATAGAATGTTTTCCAAAGAAGTTTCGGTACGGAATTTATAGAAAATAGTTAAGTTCTTGTTACAATTTTACACCAGTTAGGTGATAAGGCTTCAAAACCCATATTCCGCATTTTCCCCAAAATCTTCAAAATTTTCAAAAATCCAATTTGTATACATGTAGGTACATCTCAACGCGCTGACTTCAAATTTTAAAACCGCAGGTCGATATCTCTTTTCATTCTCGAGATATTTACATTTCAAATTTTACCCATTTTTGGGTCATAACCCCAAAATGGGTGGAGATACAACCCTGACGACTTCACCATTCGATTCTACGGGCAAAATTACATAAGTATACCAATTTTCATAATTTTTGAACGCCGCATGTAATCTCTAAAGCAAAATAACTGAAAATGGCCAAAAATCGGAAAAATCGTAAGGGGTACCCCTTGCCATTTTTTCAGATTTTGGCAATTTTCAGTTATTTTACTCTAGAAATTGTACCCATTGTTCAAAATATTTGAAAATTTGTATACTTATGTAATTTTGCCCGTAGAATCGAATGGTGAAGTCGCCAGGTTTGTATCTCGACCCATTTTTGGGTTATGACCCAAAAATGGGTAAAATTTGAAATGTAAATATCTCGAGAATGAAAAGAGATATCGACCTGCGGTTTCAAAATTTGAAGTCAGCGCGTTAAGATGTACCTACATGTATACAAATTGGATTTTTTTAAAATTTTGAAGATTTTGGAGAAAATAGGTTCTTTTATTATAACGTTTTTTCGTATTTTGTCCTCCTAATAATACAGTTATTACAATGAATCTAACATGATTTTAGTTAGCTTTGAAATATTGACAAATGATTATTAATTCTAATTTCAGATAAAAAAGAGTTAATTGAATAAACTACAAGTATTTTGATTTTCGCCGTTTTTTTTTTCTTCTGAAATTAGAACTAATAATCATTTGTCAATATTTCAAAGCTAACTAAAATCATGTTAGATTCATTGTAATAACTGTATTATTAGGAGGACAAAATACGAAAAAACGTTATAATAAAAGAACCTTACATTAATTAAAAGTTTTAATAACTGAAACATGCGTTTTAATTCAAGCAAATTTTTTCTTCCCTTGGCATCTTTTCGTAAAATCAAAAATAATTTTTTTTTTCTCTTGTAAACTCAATCCGGGGACATACTGTATATATATATATTATTCTGACAGTTTAACAGTTCAAACATTAAGCATTTATTTGTAATTTTATTTTAGTTCCACGGCTATTACTACAAACGGCAAATATTTATAAAATTTCACAGGTTAACCGTACGCTCCATAATTTTAGTATATTCAGCCGCGTACTTTTTATATAATGAGATCATAACCGTTTGTTAGAAAATATTAATTTTTGTACTTGTGGCGGTGGCCACCCGCATATAAAGAGAACCCTTCATGTTCTTTTTTACATATTTATTTATGTATTGTTGTTTAGTTAAATTTCAAGTAATTAAAGTAAAACGCATTACATTATATTAATTAGACATAGAGTAAGGAAAATTAAATCAATATATCCGGCTGTTTTCTCCGCAGGAAGCGGATGTTAACCGTAAACTTGTTCACATTAAGCGATAAAACCTTCTTCATTTTCGGCACTCCGAAATGAAATTAATCATTAAAATGCCGCATATAATTTTCATAAAATATGATATTAAATAGTTCATTAATAACTAAAATTTACATAAAAAGTATATAAATAATATGATACGTATACAGAGAATTAATTGTTGGGACTAACACAAATTACATTGTATGAACACAGGGTGATCTACATTAACAAATAATTAATATAGTTTTTTTTTTTTTTAATTAATCATGTAAATAGTGCAACTATGTATAACGTAGTACATTGGAGGTCAATATTAATTGTGTAACATTTTATATACTTATTGCTTTTTATTTTCATTCGAAAACTAATCAAAGATATTCCAGCGTAAAATTTACTTGTTTTCCTTTTTTAATGTAAAGAATAAAATATAAAAACTAAAAACGAACAAGTGGTATATTTGCAAACACTTACCATTCGATGTCTTTCTTGATATTTTTCTGGCCAGGGATCCTGTCGATGACGTCTAGACATCTTGCACTCTCAAAATATCTGATGCTGATGTACCAGAAAAGATCTTCCATAAATCATTAAAATAAAACACTATTAAGTTATGCGATTTTTTGTATTATAATTCTCACAACATAACACTACCATTGATTATAAGAAACTGATTTTAATTCTGCGTCCGCACTGACAAAGTGACGAACTAAAACCTGCAAAAACAAACAAACGCGCATAAAATTCATGAATAGCTGATGGCTAGATCTTTATTTGTGGATATATTTTTTACTCATTTTGGTCAGTACTATATGCTCTTAAAGTGTGATCCATAAGTATTGAAACACCTGCATAGGGATAGGGAAAACAATATTTATAAAATTTCAAATTCAGTTTTACAGGTTAGAAAACGTGCAAAATAAAATCTGAATAGTGATTTAGGTGTATTACCTACAACTTTTATTTGAAACAGTTTTGTCTAAAATTAATAGGTAGGTAACTAACTACAGCAAAATAAAAAAAATAACAACAGATTTCAAATAGACATCCGGCATAAATTCGTAGGTACACTTCTGTGCAATAAAATTAAGCACACAAAATATTTTATAGTTTAAAGTGGACATGATAAGATGCCTAGCAACGAAAATATGTAAATTTGTCATTTTTCTTATTAATGTCAAAATGTCGCGTCATTTAGACAGTATTATTATTGTCGGGAGGTGGTTCATTCTTGCCCCTGTACTGCGACCTTTCTGGTCTATTGTACCCTCCGTGTTTCCTCCTATTCTAGGAGCCCTGTATGTTTTGTAAACTCCAGGATTTTCTTTAGACTAATGTCCTTTAGTGTCTCAGTGTGCAATTTCTTTGCTACTAAAAAGCTATGTCTGCTTGCCATTTAGACAGTAATTCTAAGATTAGAAATATAACTGGAAACTGGAATAGAAGATGGTTTCTCCAAAATACAAATCGCTCGAATGATGAATGTTAGTAAAGACACCGACTTCAGAATTAAATCGTCAGATTTGCGAAATAGAGTAGCAGTTAAGAAACCCGAATTACAAAACTAAAATTTGCGAAAAAATAGTCGCAAAACTTGTGCTTAATTTTATTGCACAGAAGTGTACATGAGAGAGTATTTAGAATAGGATCTACCTATCACTGAAAGAAAACAATTATTGAATGTTATTTTATCTAGCTTCCCTTCATTTTTCCTTCCACTATAATTTCACCGTACAATATTCTGGCACATCTTCCCCTATACTCGCAGAATCATTTTTAATTAATGCCCTTTTGTATAAAAAAAAAACTTTACAATATAATGCTGTTTCAATTTTTTGCAGAAACACCAAAACTCTTCACAGCATAAATTACAATAAATTATTTTTTCTTCATAGTTAGATAACATTTTAAATCACTCTCGTATATTTACGATAATTTATATGAGACGTTTTCCACAAGAATTGAAGTTTCTGGGTTATAGCGCCGTATCGTTTTATTCCGGTTGCCCGACGTGTGCAGCAAGATTTCACCAAAAATTAAACAAACATGAAAATTAAGGGTGCAAAGATTGTAATTCTACAAAAACCAAACTGGTTCGTGTATTTTTGGCCAAATAGGAATTATATTTCTGGCTAGAACCAAAGTTCTAACTTTATCTGACTTTATTTTTTAAACAGAGCCTTGTTCCGCAAGGTAGAAATAAAAACATATAGGGATTGAACATTTTTACTTTCCGTCACCTTTAGGTAAGGAAGGTATTGTCTTTGGTCAAAAAATTCAGTGGTGAGTTTTTAATGAATAAGCACGTTTTAGGGTCCCTACAGTACGAATTTACTATTTTTAAGATGATGTCTGTATGTATGTATGTATGTATGTGTGTGTGTGTGTGTGTGTGTGTGTGTGTGTGTGTGTGTGTGTGTATGTATGTCCGTGTGTGACAAATTTTTCTCCGACGATAACTCCAATACTACAATTCTAAAAATTATAATTCTTTCGTATTCCTCTTCTGTACATCCATATGAAAAGTTGATTAGATTTTGGTTATAATTGATCCACCGAAAGTACCCTTATTTGAAGTTTTTAACAGTTTTTCTTAAAAAAACGCAGTTAAATATTGTTTTTTGACATTTTGTTATTATACATATTAAGGAATATATTCTTCTCTATACAGTTTGATTATACATTTTCTTTCATATTCAATAGATGTAGATTTAAAGCATTATAAAGAAATTAATTTTCAAAAATTAGTCAGCTTTGCTATTTATCATGGAAACAGCTGATGCTGATATATTAAAAAAATTCTAATTGACAGATGTCAGTTGCAAGTGCAAAACCAAATATGGAAAGTGTAGGATCACAAAATTGGTATGCCATAGTGCTCCTCGCAAGTGACACGCAGAGAAAGGCCAAAGAGAAGATGGAAGGACTGTATCGCAGAAGACTGAAAGGAATGCCTGTGTCAAGAAGATGTGTTGGATAGGAATGAGTGGAAGAAAAGAGGAAACAGCTACCTCTAATAAAATAGGGGAAGCTGAAGGATAAGAAGAAGTGTCAAGTGCATTTTACTTAGTGTATGTTTATGTTATAATTTTATTGGATTTATAGAATAGAAATAGTATGTGTTCGTGTTTGATTTTACATGATATTATATAGAATCTGTTCCAAGGACCTTTTGGTATGGGATTTGTACAAAATACATCGAATTGGCGGAAGGTTTTGTGCTGGCCACAACAGATTTTTTTAAACATTATATCCTTGTTCGTTTTCATAATTTTATTTCGTTGGGCAAATATCCCCAAAACCAAATAAGTCCAGATATTTTTTCATGGATAATGGTACCTACCTATCTAACCACAAAATAAAATTTCAATCTAACGGCGTTTTTTTTTATTTATTATTATTTTTCATTGCAACGGACTAAACATTAAATATCTATGAAGAAACATCTAGCCATCTTATGCGTGTTAATTTGTTTTTGCAGGTTTTAGTTCGTCAACGGGTCCGTACTCACCGTTGAAATCAGTTTCTTATCATTAGTTGCAGAATACACATAGTGCAGTGCAGTGTTTTGAGAATGATATGCATAGAAACAATCGTATAACTTTAATATTGTGGTGGATTATTGACGAACTTTCTTGGTGCATGTGCATCAGACATTTCGGGAGTGCAAGTCGTCTTCCTTCGACACAATCCTTGGCCGGGAAAGATAACCAGAAAGACATCGAATGGTAAGTCTTTTCAAATATACTATTTATTCGTAGTTCGCTTGCCAAAGTAAAACAAATAAATATTACGTTGTAAGAATTTTAGTTCATTTACTAGTGAAAATAATAAGGAATAAACCTATAAAAAATGTATTAATTTTCACAAACAAAATTTTTAATTTTAAGTCGCAGGAGAAATAGATAGCAAATCTAAAAATCCCTATTAACAACAGAAATATTTTCATGCAGTATGCACCCATCTATGGCTTATTGCAAGAACAACCAATATCAACATTTCGTAAATCTGTGAATAAGTAATACATAATCAACAATAAACTTTCATTGTTAATAACACGAAGAAGAGCTTTCTGTTAAACTTTACTACATTATTATTAACAAGAACAAATATGCAAGTAAAGAAATTATATAGGTATTAATTATTTAGGTAGACAACACAGCAAGAATTTTTATAATTTTCACACTATATACATATTTTTAGTAAAAACCACAAATTAAATTTTTCAAAAATATTTTCCAAAGTACATAACTATATATACTCTTTTCTTTTCATATTTTATTCAAGATTTTATAAAGAATTACTGAATTTTAACTACTAGGGACCTAGACTTTCATATTAGTAATACCTATATAAAAATAACGCATAGGGTTAAGATTATTTTTTAGTCTTCTTCAAAAACGACAAATTAGGTAATGTTTTGATTGTTTTGAACATAATTAATGAAATTTAAAAACACTTGTTATATTTAAATATAAAAACCAAGTCTAAAATAAATTTCCATTTTCATGAATTTTAAAAATGAAATAAAGAAATAAAATTTAATTATGATGTTTTTAATATGCTAATCTGAAATTAAAACAAAGGTATCAATAAAATATGAACAATATTTTAACACAAATTTATTAATTTTTAATTACAATACAATAAAATAATATTGTTCAACATTATTATTTTATGATATTTAAGTAAATATGCTAAAGCATTATGTCAAAATGATCAAATATATTACAATCAATGATATGACAAATTATACTAATAAATATGTCAAAATTTTAAATAAATATTGCAATTTCTACGTTTATAATTAAATTTCATAAATTGTCGACATACTTATTAATCTAAGTATTTATTCTACAATAATAATTCGATTTTCATAGAGAATATTGTGATACGTGATTAGAATTCAAAATATTTTTGAAAGGAAACAATATAAATAGAAATTGTTGTAAATAAAAAAGTGTAACACATATTTGAGATTAAAACAAGATGGGTAATTTATGAAATTACGTACAGCAATCTTAAAACAACTTGTAAAGTATGTTTTTGTCGTTTCTGTCTCAGTTAATCGTGTGTTGCGTTTAATCTTTTAATTTTACGGTACAGCTTTAAAACGCTGTAGGTATGTGATTAACTTAACGTTAATTTTCAGTTGTTAAGTTACATTCTGTACAAAGTAATTCAATTTTCATTTTCAGTTTGTATTATCACACATACTTATTATATTTCGCGCGTGAATTAACCAGTAAATATGGCATTTTTATGTTATTTTGTATTTCTTTTAGCATGATAAATTATTTTACAACTCGTTTACTAAGAAATAATTTTCTTTATTTCATTCTTTAACTACCATAAAATTTTAATTCATTTAAGATGCTGTGTGAAAAATATAACTTATTGTCACCGATAACTGACTAACAACATTTTCAGTTTTCGGGTGTGTTTTTTTTAAGAGAAATACTGACTTTTGTATGTACAAAATGCATGTGAAACACAATAATCTTTACAAAAACCAAACCAACTTAGACAATAATTATTAAAAATTGTTTGTCAACAAAAATTATCCTTAACTTACTGATTTTCGTCACGTAAGTGAGTTATGCGGGTTGGTGATCACGTTACACAAATCACTGACACTAGGGGGCGGAATTCCAGCTGGAGGAGTTCCCCTAATCATAAGACCGGGGTGTGTGGGCCCCACAACCATCGAACCGGCACAGGGCGTCGGGAACACTCCCAACGCAGCGGCATACTCGAAGAACGCCGACATCCGATGGAATTCTTCCCGCTGCTGTTGGGCGAACACCATCGCCTCATCGTGGGATACTGTCTGTGACTCCTGAGGAGTTGATTTCATGATATCTTCGATGCTGAATGATTTTACAGAACTTTGTTGTTTTAACGGTGGTAACAAAGGAAGCGTCGAAACAGGATTCAACATTGGAGGTAAAGGAACTGATAAAGGAAACGATGGTAAAGGAGGGAGTGAACTAGATGGTTGAGGGATGTTATCAGGAATTGAATTTGGGCCTTCTTTATGCTTCAAGCTTTCTATATGCTCCCGAAAATGCCTGGGAAGTTTGAAACGTTTACGACGCCTAAGAAAGCTCCCGTTTTCAAACATGTCTAAAGCGTCGGGGTGGAGCGCCCAATATGCCCCTTTACCTGGACGGTCAGGCCTGCGAGGAATTTTGATGAAACAATCATTGAATGATAAGTTGTGGCGTAAGGAATTCTGCCACCTTTGCGTATTGCGACGGTAGTAAGGAAACCGCTCGGTTATAAATCTGTATATATCTGACAAAGGTAGCATCTTTTCTGGAGAGCTCCATATTGCCATAGCTGTCAAAGAAATGTAAGAATACGGCGGCTTTTGATCGCCGTAGGATTCTCTGGAAGGCCGAGGCATGCTTAATCCTTACTTTTTGAGATTACGTGATCCTTATCCAAAATCTTTGGTGGCCAAAAAGACGTCCTGGAGTCATTGTGGATCACAACACTTCGCACGTGCATACACTAACACAAATTCTCTTTTATCGCCTACATTCCACATTGATAGCTTAGTTTAGCGCTTGGCGATTCACTTCACATTGTGAACACGGTGTTGTTTTGTTAGCATCATGTTAACAAATCGTGATGTGGCGCCAAGAGGCGGTGCCAAACGCCGGCAACGCCTTCCATGGAACGGCATTGGTCGATATGTTGATGGGAATGAATTTTACGTTGGCCAAGAAAACTCCATTTTGTTCTCTATCTTTGTTTCCAAAAAGTCCATCAATTTTGAAATGCCCGATATATTCAATATCGAGCGCATTTTTACACAGAATCTATATGATTACAATACAGGTTCATTGTTCCATGTATACTTTTTATAAATTATTTAATTATCCGATTGACATAGTCAATAGTGGGTAATAATCCATTATAATATATTTATTTGTTTTAGAAATTTTATTATGTTTCAGAAAAAATAAAAATATAAACGCCAATCTATTAAAGTACCTAGGTAGTTGTTTCAAACTGCCCAAATTCGAATCTAACTTAACGCCAAATAGAACTTAAAAATTATCCTTATGGTCTCCATAACTAATGTAGTAGGCACTTTTAATATAAAATAAAATATTGTTATTAATTACAGAACTATTAATTATGAGTAGAAAAACCCCAGCAAATGGATGAAAAACTATGCACTACATTTAAATCTAAAAGCCTCTTTTACATTAAAAAAATTATCATTATAATATGTAGACATTCTAATGCCATGTAAACTAATAAATTTACAAACAAAAATAGTGTTTTATAAATAATGAAGTGTTGTAAAATATGCTTTACCAACAATTATTAAAAGATCGAAAATGACGTTAATAATAAATCTACAATAAAATAGGTTGTATGCAACTTAATTCAAGATACCTATAGGTACCCAGTATCTATTTGATAATACAAAGTTATTTTTTAAATTTTTATTGAGATACCTATTAATTTTAGAGCACAGTTGTAAATAATAACTTATTTAAAATTTAAAATTGCGCAATATAAAACTAAAATCAATCAACAAATTTATTTATTTGAAAAAAACGCAAAAGAAAAACCTACGTCATTTACAGCTTATTTCAGAGTAGGTATCAGTGTGCTATGGAGCTAGTGACATGTTATTCGATCTGTCAAAAAAAAAAAAAACAATACCTAAATAATATCATTATAGTTTCATGACACTAAAAATATGGTGTAAATTGCGTTATTTTTTGTAAAAGAAATCATATTGAGTTTAGTTTTATATTGTACGTAGTTTTTAATTTACAATAAATTTTGTATTACAACTTTTCTCTAAAATTGGTAGGTAAGTAACTTTGGTAAAATAAAAAAATAACATCGTATTTTAGATTTCGAGATAGACACCCAGTACAAGTATAAAATTATATTCCATCAATGCATATAAATTTTCAAATCTTATTTTTATTTAACACGTTAAGCGCCACGTGGTCTGCGAATGGCCCACACTTTTACTTTGCTCCGTGCCCGACTGTACACTTCGTAAGTTATTACTGAAACGCACCAGTGTATTTCAGTTTTTTGTAGTAATATTTCTCATTTTTTATTACATGGTATTAAATGGATATTGTATAAGAAACCTTCAGAAGAAAAAATAATACACATCGAACAAAAATGTGAATAACTTTTTTAAAAATTGTCGTACAGGGTCCCGCTTTTTTTTAAATTGAAGCTTGTTTTACCGTGGGACCGAATACAATAAAATATTGTATATTTCTGCTGGACTAGGATTTATAAAACCAATATAAAAAAGAATAAGCTATGGGTCAATTACGGACCACGCGGTCCACCAAGAATCAAAATGTGTGGGTCATCGGCAATCCACATGGGTTCTCAAACAAGATTTGAAATTAACATTGTTGGCGCTTAACGTGTTAAAAATAGCATTGCTCATTATTATTTTTTTTTTTAATCATTCATTTAGTTTAAAGGAAAATCAAAAGGCTTGAATGGTCCACGTATGATGTAAAATTATTTATTACGGACGTTTCGGGATTAAGGCAATCCCATCTTCAGCTATTGTTACAATAACATTAGCAAAAAACAGTATACAGGAAAAGTATATAATATTTCTTACCTTACGCTGAATATACAATAATACTGATGAATTTTATTATTAGGTAGGCACAATGATCTTTAAGCTACGTTGTTAAAATTTTAAAATACAGTATTTCATTTTCAACAAACCTCCGAATCAATTCGGAGTTGGTGAAATACTAAAGAGAAAAGCTGGAAGCATAACACAACCAATGAAGTTATAAGTGTGGTAGTTGGTGACTTCAGTTTATCTATGGAGTTTTTTTTTTATATATTTTAAGTTATGTTTAAAGTCTGTTTAGAAATTAACACACATATTTATTTATGTTAATATGAAGTGTCTCTTTAAGTAAACGAGGATATTTGTTATTAACTTTATCAATAATTTTAACATCATTAAATTTAAATTTATTTATTATTTTTTAACTGTGTGGTTAGTAAGTGCACTATAATTTGGAAATAATAGGTTACTGTGATATTTTTGATGATACATTCTTTTTTTAAGGGGTTGAGAAGTTTTCCCGATGTATATATCATTACATTTTCCGCATTCTTTCATTTACATTTAAATTATCTAATTGACATTTTTTTACAAGTAGTCAATTTTTTTTTTATATGAAAAATCATAATTTCCCTTTGTAATATCAACATTTTAGTATTTGTACTTTTTGAGCTACTCAACCCTTTGTTTATAAAACATTGTGCTTTTACTCATAGAAATTTTGCATGTAAAATTTTTATTTAATATTTTTTGGCACTTAAATCCAAGTTGAATTCAAATGCTCCAGCTGATTTCTTAAATATAGCTATAATGAGAAACAATTTTGTAATAATTATCTATAAACTTTGATAAAACAACATTGATATATAACGATAAAATGTCCAATAAAAAGCTCTCCAAAATTCGTAATAAATATACTTTTAAGATAAAACATAATTACATAATTTAAAATTCACATTATCTATAATTAATAACTCTAATGGGAGTGATAAAAAAGCGATTAATTTTAAAAGCTAGAGTAGGTATATACTTACTTGTAGCTGGAAGCGTATGATTTTGGGTATGTTAATATAATGTTAAAGGAACAGGATGTAATTTTCGGAGGGACATCAGTAGTTAAGTATATCGGTAGATTAAAGAATAGATTTAACACCCCTCTGAAAATAATTCCATACTACAAAAATGTACTCAAACTGTTATATCTCGATCTATTAAAATTTAATCAATAAATCAAAAAGAAAAATTCTACGGAAAGATTCAGTTAATAAATCAATATATTTTATCATTAAAATTATTAAATATTCACGTTTTTTTATTAAAATATTAATAAATTCTTGAAAAAAATATGCAGACAGAAATATACTGAATTCATTAAATTTTATTTTGGTGCGTACCTACTTTTAGAACGTTCAAAATAGCATGGCAAACCTTGCAATTAGAAAAGCTTAAAAAACATGGTAAAGCTCCTAAACTTGCTCCTAAATAAAAGTGAAAAAGTATGAAAAAGCGTGGGAAAATATGGGAGAGCCTGGAAAATTTTAAAAAGCATGAGAAAACTGGATAAATTGAAAAAATTCAAAAATCGTGGGTAAAATATAAACGCATGAAAGCTGGGATAAGCATTGAAATTCTTCGAAAAGCGTGACTATGGAAAGCATAGTAAAGTTGGGGAAAACTTGGAAAACCGGCTTTGAAAATTTTAAAAATTATTTGAGGATTCGAGCTTTGGCCAGGCCCGAAGCCCGCTTCGATTTCGAGTCGATCATTGAGCCGGGCCGAAGATATTTTTTATTGGACCGAATCGGGCTAATCATTTGCAAAAGTTGAGGCGAGTCGGACTTTTGATTTAGGCCCGGTCCAAAAATTCGAGCTTTTCGGGCCGGCCCGAAAATCTTATAGTTCAATCAAATGCAAAGTTTCCTTAATATTTTAATAAAAATGTATGAAGTTAAAAAGGATCAAAATGATTTAATAACATCTTACTTTACATCTTAATAAATAAAAATGTTATTTTACTTCAAGAATTTAAAGTTATTCACTAAAGCATGACAATCCTATTGTGATGTTGTTATTATTACTATTGTTACTACTCGTATACTTAAATAAAAGTGATTTTTGTTCCTACCTAATGATTTCTTGTCTTATTTTTGAGCAGAAACAAAATTAGATAAGATTTGTGAAAAAGTTTTTGAACGCCTTTGGTAAACAAAGTGTTAAATACTCGTAGGTCTGTAATTTTTATAACAAACTTACACTAGAAGTGTCTCTTTTTTAACAACTTATGTTAACTGTTTTTTTTTAAGTTTGACACGAAAAAAGTTAAACATTTCGCCTCACATAAAAAACCAAAATTAAGAATGCCGAATGCATTCAATTTCGAGCTTAAGCCCAGCCCGGCCCAATTTCGAGTTAATTTTCAAGCCGGACCAGCTATTTTTTTTTGTCGAGTCGATCTTCGAGTAGGGCCTACAATTTTTATTTTCGGGCCAAGTCCATCCAAAACTCAAAGCCCGGTCCAGCCCGGCCCGAAAGCCTCCCTATTTGAGGAAGCTCAGAAAAAATTTGACTGCACATAGAAATTAAATTAAAATTTTAAATTCCTTGAAATTTAAAGTAATTTCAGAAGCTAAACATTTTAAACTACTTAGCTTGGTGAGTCATTAGTTTTATTTATAGAGCTTCCAAATTTTCTTTAAAATTTCAAATACACTAAAATTTAAAAAAAAAATAATAAGATTCACATATCTCATATACTTTTTATTTATTTGTATGTTATTTAAGAACACGATTGATGAGTTAGTTGCATACTCTACACATAGAGAAACTGTTTTCTTCTGAAAATTGCAAAACAAATACAGATGTAATTATATAATACAAACAATAAGGATTAGTTAATATAGTTACATCTTTTATTTAATATGAAGATCTTCGATAGCTTAGATTACCAGTTCTCCAGAATTTAGTATCTGTATTAATTACGTACATACATACAAAATGGTCAACATACGAATTTACATGGGATTTTAGTTTTACTCAATTTCCTGCTCTCCTATTCATTTTACAGCAAAACCTTAGAGTGCAAAGTTCTTCAGAATTAAAAATTGCATAAAGAACTGTTTTTGCATTTTTTATTGTTTCTAGTTTCATCACAATTTTAAAAAGGAATTTCAAAATTTCTGTTCATTCGTAGTAATTGCCATAATATTTGTTTTCTTTTCTCTGGTTTTCACAAAGAATACGGATTCTTCGATAACTATGTATTTCCATCATATTAATTCTTTATTCGAATAAACATTAATTATTTAATTTAGTTTATACAAAAAAAATGACAGAATATTAATATTGTTTTCTAGAATGTCATAAGTTATGGTTTCTTACTAATTATCTATTGGAATTTATGAAATTTCTTTTTAAAATTGTGAAGAATCGAAGAATACATATTACATTTAGTACACAGCACCATCTATGAGTTAATATGGAAACATTTTCTTCTTCTGACAGAGGAAAGAGAATTCTATTAATTTATGTTTAAAAATACTGATAATATAATTCTTTGGGAAACTATAAAAAAATGTCACATTTCAGATAATTTGATTTCAAATTTATGAAAAATGTAATAACTTCTTGACGAAATGCTATGCCACTCCCACCATCTAGCTTGCGTTCGCAGTACTCATGTCACGGCCATCTATAGAATCGATGACAAACACAATATTTCGGCGCTGAATAATTTTAAATATTTCCTTACATTATTGTTATTTTTTATGTCTTTTAATAAACTTTGGTTTATAATGATTATAAAACAATAAGTCGTCAGTTCATGAAATAATTGTGGCCACAATAGTTTGAATTTTTTTGATAATCATAACATTAGTCATACTTAAAAACAAAAGAGTCGTATTACTCCGGTGTAGAGTTATAATATTTATATTGATATATTTACAAATGAGTCAACTAAAATATTTCGCTGAGTAACACGTATTATGTTTCAATTAATTTATACCAAACAGGATAACTTCACGAAGTGCAAAATGAAATTTGTATGTTATTTTATAAAGTTATCAAAAGTAAAAAATTATATATCAGTTAAATTGCTTATTGATGAGGTGTTTTACGATACTATATCCGTTCTCCAAAACCTCATGATTTTAATTAACATTTTGATGATTAAAATATGTACTTTATTTATATATAAATAAGAGCGCCAAGAGTCAGACATGGTATTGGTCAAATTGGCCACCAATGAAATTCAAAGTCAGATGATTCGTTCGTTATAATTTTATTTATAACAGTAATATATATTTTAAATAGAAAATGTTTTCTTCAAACATATTGTAGTGCGCTAAATATAAAAATAAATATAAAAAGTATACTTTAATTTGATTATGGAATCAAATAACGTGACTAACTTCACATATAAGTTTTCTCTCTTGTGATGACATTTAATTTTGTCGGCTCGGCTCGGACATTTTTCTTTGTCGGTCAGGGCGACGTGCAGTCGTCAGTTTACCGTTGATTTTTAATATTAAATTCCGGCAAATACGCCGGTCTGTTTTTAAAAAAGTGTTTTTGTGTTATTTACAACGGTGGATCTGCAATTCATCTATCTATCATCTTGTTTCGGCTGAATGCACATCAGCAATCAACAGTATAAAATGCATATATGAGTATGTCCACTCGGTTCCAATGTGTAGTTTGTTTGGTTCAGTTTTACATGTTGTAAATTGCAGTTACTTTTAAAATTGAATCGTGGATATTTATTATACTTGGTCAACATAAACAGTGTCAAAATGGCAAGCGTATCGTATCAGATTGCTAACCTCTTAGAAAAGGTCTGTTTATTTTGGCACATTATCGACTGAACCATATTCTCACAATATTTTAATTACAGATGACATCTACTGATAAGGATTTTAGGTTTATGGCAACAAATGATTTAATGTCAGAGTTACAGAAAGACAGCATCAAATTAGATGATGATTCTGAGAGAAAAGTTGTTCGGATGCTCTTACGTCTTCTTGAGGATAAAAACGGTGAAGTTCAAAATTTAGCAGTAAAATGGTAAATTTTTGAAAATTCTTTTGTTTTCGTGATTTACTTTCAATTGTTCATTATAGTCTTGGTCCATTGGTGAATAAAGTAAAAGAGTATCAGGTAGAGACTATTGTAGACTCTTTGTGTGCCAATATGATTTCTGACAAGGAACAATTAAGAGATATTTCTAGTATTGGACTGAAGACTGTAATTAGTGAACTACCGCTTGTTTCTAGTTCTTTAGCTGCTAATGTGTGCAAACGCATCACTGGTCGTTTGAGTAACGCCATTGAAAAAGTTAGTATATACATGAAGTTTGTACATACGGACATTATATTTGAATGAATGCTTTTAGCAAGAAGATGTTTCTGTACAATTAGAAGCTCTGGATATACTAGCTGATTTATTATCTCGTTTTGGTGGTTTACTGGTGACTTTTCATACCGTGATTTTAAGTGCATTGCTTCCACAGCTTCGGTCTCCAAGACAGGCCGTCAGAAAACGAACAATAGTAGCTTTGAGTCATTTAGTGTTGTCATGCAATCCAGCTTTATACGATAAACTAATCGATTATTTACTGGAAGGATTGTCTACAAATGTGAACACTTCAACCACCCGAACTCTAATTCAATGCATTGCTGCTATATGGTAAATTTTACGACTTACATTTGACTGATAAAATTTAACATGAGGTATTGCACGATTTTTTTCTTTGCATTATTTGATAGAAAACTAAAAAATATTTGCCCCGTATTTTTTATTTTTATTCAAATTAATCTCTAAAAAGAGAAAATTATTAAAAGTGATATAATATGATTTTTATAAACGACTGTATATATATACAGATGTCCCATTTTAATGTACCACCTGGAATATCTTCAGAATCATGCACCGTATTAAAAAATGTTTTAAATAAAAGTTTAACGATATGGAGGGGGACATCCGATCTTGTAAAGAAATTTAACCCCCAACCCTCAAGGGAGGCCGGGGAGGGGGTAATTTTAAGTGGAAACTCCTATTTTTTATAGCAGAATCGGATAGAGCGTGAAAAAATAAGTAGATTATATCTAAAAGAAATTTTTGCAGACAAACAAATACATATACACACGAGACGTAAATTCTACCGAGCAACCTCCTCGTGGTACGTCTCCGGTAATGCTAAGGACGGCGGTAAATTATTATCAGGATGTCCTCACCGATACACATACACAAACATACACACAAATACAAACACACACCCACACTGCTTTGATTGTTTCCGGAAAATTATGTATTGAAAACAATTTTGTTGTTTGCAGCGCCATCTACTAAAGTCACAAATTTTTTTTTAGATAAAATTACTTATTTTTTCACGCTTTATCCGATTCTGCTGTAAAAACTAGGAGTTACCATTTAAAATTTTAAAACTAGCCCATTTCCAGCTTTTTCTGGGGGTGGGAGGTTGAATTTATTTGTAGGATTGGATGTCCCCCTCCAAATCATTAAATTTTTATTTGAAACATTTTTTCGTATGATGCATGATCCTGAAGATATTCCAGGTGGTACATTAAAATGGGACACGCGGTATATATATATATATATATATATATATATATATATATATATATATATATATATATATATATATATATATATATATATATAGTATGTCCCCGGATTGAGTTTACAAGAGGAAAAAAAAATTTATTTTTGATTTTACGAAAAAATGCCAAGGGAAGAAAAATTTTTGCTTGAATTAAAACGCATATTGCAGTTATTAAAACTTTTAATTAATATAAGGTTCTTTTATTATAACGTTTTTTTCGTATTTTGTCATACTAATAATACAGTTATTACATTGAATCTAACATGATTTTAGTTAGCTTTGAAATATTGACAAATGATTATTAATTCTAATTTCAGATAAAAAGAAGAGTTAATTGAATAAACTACAAGTATTTTGATTTTCGCCGTTTTTTTTTTTTTTTCTGAAATTAGAATTAATAATCATTTGTCAATATTTCAAAGCTAACTAAAATCATGTTAGATTCAATATAATAACTATATTATTAGGAAGACAAAATACGAAAAAACATTATAATAAAAGAACCTTACATTAATTAAAAGTTTTAATAACTGAAATATGCATTTTAATTCAAGCAAAAATTTTTCTTCCCTTAGCATTTTTTCGTAAAATCAAAAATAAAATTTTTTTCCTCTTGTACACTCAATCCGGGGACATACTGTATATATATATATATTTAAAATAAATAGGAACTTCAGTCATGTATTAGAAATGTTTTATTTCTTTATCTACGTTCAATTATTGTAGTGTCTAATGAAGGAATAAATATTTCCAAAACGTAGCCAAAGAAGTAAAACATTTCTAATACATGACTAAAGTTCCTATTTATTTTAATATATATATATATATATATATATATATATATATATATATATATATATATATATAATTATATATACGTCACAATTTCGGCAACGTTTTAAATGCATAATACTTTAAATTGTTTTTTCTAATCCAAATGAACAAACTTTTATATAAATTGTTATATTAAATAAAATTATGAAGTTAAAATATTCGTATTAACGAATAAAATAGACATGTTAATATTTTTTGCAATACTTCATTATCCCTAATATTGATTACCTCGTAGTCGGCAAGCTGGTCACAGATTCGGTGAACACATTGAAAGAATAGTTCCTTTAATCGTTCAATACACGTACGAAGAAGATGACGAATTAAGGGAACATTGCTTACAAGCCTTCGAAGCTTTTGTCCATCGATGTCCTAAAGAAATTACTCCGCATGTGGGCACAGTAAGTTTTTTAGATTTTCATTGCCGGCTGAGGTTGACCAATTCATTAAATTATAGATTACTAATTTGTGTCTGCAATATATAACATATGACCCGAATTATAACTACGATGACGATGTAGAGGACGGTGAAGACGGCAGTATGGAAATGGAAGAAGAAGCAGAAGACGACGAAAATGATGAGTATAGTGATGATGATGACATGAGCTGGAAAGTGCGCCGTTCTGCTGCAAAATGCCTTGAAGCAGTCATTTCCACTCGTCACGAACTTCTACCGGAATTTTATAAAACTGTGTCACCTGCACTTATTGCTAGATTCAAAGGTGAAGCTTTTTTGTGAAAATAATCCTAGTTTCTCCAATTTTTCTTTCGTTGCAGAAAGAGAGGAAAACGTGAAATCTGATATATTCCATGCATATGTAGCCTTATTAAGACAAACGAAACCAACAACTGTTGTTAATTTTGACCCTGAAAGCATGGAACACGAAGAACTCCCTGTAGGAATGTTGCAAGCACAGGTTCCTTCTGTCGTAAAGGCTTTACAGTCACAAATTAAGGATAAAAGCATTAAAACTAGACAGGATTGCTTTAACTTGCTCAAGGAATTGGTTGCAGTTTTACCGGGCGCCATGTCGAATCATATGCCGGTGCTTATTTCTGGTATTCAATATTCCCTGGGGTACGATTTATAATCATTTTCATTAGAAAAATTGGCTTATATAACATTATTGTAGGGATAAGAATTCCAGCAGCAATATGAAGATTGATACACTAACTTTCGTTCATTGTTTGTTGAGTTCTCATCCACCAGAGGTGTTCCACCCTCATATGGGAATTTTGATTGCTCCAGTAATTGCAGCGGTAAATGATCCGTTCTATAAAATAACAGCTGAGGCTCTTCTTGTGCTGCAACAATTGGTAAAAGTGATTCGTCCGTTGGATTCACCATCCAATTTTGATTTTACAATATTCATCAACGATTTGTACACTTGTACTTTGGTACGGTTGAAGGCATCAGATATTGATCAAGAAGTGAAAGAACGAGCAATTTCTTGCATGGGACAGATTATTTGCAATTTAGGTGACTATTTACAAGGTGAACTTCATATTTGTCTTCCTATATTCTTAGATCGTCTACGAAACGAAATCACCAGATTAACAACAGTAAAAGCGCTTACGAAGATTGCTGCTTCGCCCTTAAGGGTTGACCTACCTATTATGGTATGTATTTAAATTGAAGTATTCCGACATTTTTTTTTTTTTTTTTTTTTAATTTCATTAGTACAGAAGTGTAATAGTTTTGAGTAAATATGACGAAAAATACAGATATACAGGGTGTATCAAGATAATGGAACAGTGCCGTTTATTCGTGTATGTGAAAAGAGACAGAAAAAAGTGATTAGGATATTTTGTAAGGGATGGAGAGGGACACTTTTTAGCATAAACTTTATTATCATAAATCCAGTGGTACTCAAACTATAGGGCAATATTACATTTTTTTAAATGACATTATATATATTTTATTAACTCATTAAATAGAGAATTTTATTCTGAATTCAACGATATAATAATATCATACCCTTACATTGCGAAAAATTTGATAAAAATTAATTCAAAGTTAATATTTCATTTCTACTGTATCTAAGTAATCTGAGCAAACATTCCATCAATAAAACAAAAAATTTATTTTAAAAGTTGAATTTATTGCCAAAATCGTAGCTTACTTGAACGTAATAAAACTAAAATAAATTTTATTTTGTTTTATTGATTGAATGTTTGCTCAGATTACTTAGATAAACTAGAAATGAAATATTTACTTTGAATTAATTTTTATCAAATTTTGCGCAATGAAAGGGTATAATATTATTATATCGTTCAATTGAGAACAAAATTCTCTATTTAATGAGTTAATAAAATATATATAATGCCATTTAAAAAAATATAATATTGCCCTATAGTTTGAGTACCACTGGATTTAAGTTAATAAAGTTTATGGTAAAATGTGTCCCCCTCTATGCCTTACAAAATATCTTAATCACTTTTTTATGTATCTTTTCACATACACGAATAAAATGCACTGTTCCATTATCTTGATACACCCTGTATATTTAATATTTCATCGAAATTCAAATTGTCATATGGCACTCGCTTATGTCGCTTGACCGCCTGTTGACATCTACACTGAACTTCAGCGCTTAAACCCACGTCTTCATAGACATCCATTTGCCTGTTTATAACTTTTGAAAAATAAAACGTAGATAAACATATTAAAGAAAGAGCAAACAAAATAAATAAAATATCAAATACAAAAAACGCCCGTACTAGCACTAGCGGTATCTGAGTTCTTAACCGCATATATTTCATCTGAAAAGAGCAACAACATCGAATTTCGAATGTACATCACAATTTTGAAGAATCTACCCGCTGAAATATAGGTGGGCGGGTGGTCTTTTGGATCCACACTAACTTTCCAAAAACGCCTAATCAAATTATGAACGAAAACTTTTTACTGAACATGTTTTGTCTAATATGCGAAGATTTAGCTATTGACAACTGTAGAGAATCGATATGACATCTGGTGACTAAATTTTAAACTAGTGCATGACGGTAGGTCCGAGCAAATACAACATATTGTTAGCATACATTTTTTAAAAGTATTTCTTTTATACGAAAATGAATGTTGCAAAACGCGGTAAAAGCAATATTATGTGTTGCGTATAGGGGTGTCATTCGCTTATGAGTAGGGAAACTCATTTAAGTTTCCACATTTTTCAAAAAAAAAAATAAAGTGCCTATAACTACAAATGCAAGCATTCAACAAACATTGGATAGATTTCAAGCTTGGAAGTATATTTCACGTTCTGGAAAACAAATTTCCAAGTATATAAGAGTATATTCGAGACATTTTAAAGACAGTGGCTGGTAGCACAAACCTTGTTTTAACTAAAACACTGTTTTAAAAAATGTCAAATTCAAATTTCAATATTTAATTTCACCTTTATGCGTATAGAACGATTTTTTATTTTAAATATTTGTTCTGATATTATTTATTTTTATTATTAAATAATGAAATTTGACATTTCTTAAAACAGGGTTTGTGCTACCAGCCAATGACTTTATTCTTCCAGGTATTATTATTAATAATTATATTTGAAACATATTTATGATTATTTAAATTTTTAGAAATTCCTTCTCAACGGACAAATTAAAAAAAAATGCTGTATCATATTTGTGACGAGAGCACTTGCTTGAAGACAGAGTGATATTACATTTATAATTTCTCGATAACTCGGTAATTCCATTTTAAATAAAGTAGTAAATGAACATTATAATATACAATCATACCTTCAACAATATTCCTAGAATGATCAGTAGCCTTTAGAAAGTCAAATATGTGAATAATACTTAGCTTCATTTTCAAGAAACACAAGCAAAATTGTATTATATGACAGTGACAGATTGTACACCTATCGTCATGCATCCGCCATATTGAAAATGCTTGCAGCGCCTCTATCGGTTATTTCAGTTGAGAATAGAAAAAAGTTCCATAACAGCGGAATACCCCACCATGTGCCTATGATGGCAATATCACATTTTAATTTATTTTTTCAGGACGAAGCAGTACCAATTCTTGGTTCCTTTTTACGCAAAAATCAACGGGCCCTAAAACTAAGTACTTTATCTTTGTTAGATACATTGGTACAAAACTACAGTCATTACCTATACACAGATTTACTGCGTAGTGTGATAAGCGAAGTGCCTCCTTTGCTAAGCGAGGCTGACCTACATATTGCTCAGCTCACTTTAGTTCTTTTAACTTCTATCGCTCGCGTGTACTCCGGTGCTCTAGTGGATGTTTCTGACACAATTCTCCCCGAAATTCTCCAATTGGTAAAAAGTCCTCTTCTTCAAGGCGCAGCCTTGGACTCCATGTTGGAGTTCTTCCAAGCATTGGTTAGTTGTTGTTTGCCAGGACTGAGTTATCATGACGTGTTGAAATTGTTGGTTCGCCCCGTTAGTGTGGGAGGCCCAACCAATACTTTGCATAAACAAGCTTTTCATTCTTTGGCTAAATGCGTTGCAGCAATTACAGTCATCTTCCAACAAGAAGCGCTCCCAGTTGTTGAGCAGTTCATGAAAGATGTTGTCAGTGCTAATAATGATGCTCAACATGTGTTTGCCCTTTTGGTTATTGGCGAAATTGGTCGCCATATTGATCTCAGTTCAGTTAGTTCCTTGAAACAAGTCGTACTCAATTCTTTCTCAAATGTATCGGAAGAAGTAAAATCTGCAGCTAGTTACACATTAGGAAATATATCTATTGGCAACTTGCCACAATACTTACCTTTTGTACTACAAGTCATTGAAGCACAACCAAAACGACAATATCTGCTCCTTCATTCTTTAAAAGAAATAATTTCTTGTCAATCTGCTACTAAAGAGGGCATACAAGAACTCTTGCCTTTTGTACCAGCAATTTGGACTTTATTATTCAGACACTGTGAATGTAATGAAGAAGGAACTCGAAATGTAGTCGCAGAATGTTTAGGAAAACTAACTTTGATTGATCCTGCAAATTTACTTCCAAGATTACAAGAATCTTTGACGTCCCCATCTCCTTTAATGCGTACTACTGTAGTTACTGCAGTGAAATTCACAATTTCTGATCAACCACAGGCTATTGACCCGTTACTCCGCCAGTGTATTGGGGAATTCTTAGGCACTTTACAAGATCCTGACTTAAATGTCCGAAGAGTTGCGCTCGTTGCGTTCAATTCGGCTGCTCATAATAAGCCTTCCTTGATTAGAGATCTTCTAGATACTGTATTACCTCAGTTATACAGTGAAACTAAGATTAAGAAAGAGTTAATAAGAGAAGTTGAAATGGGTCCCTTCAAGCATACCGTAGATGACGGTCTCGATCTTCGAAAAGCGGCATTTGAGTGCATGTATACCTTGCTGGATTCTTGTTTAGATCGGCTTGACATTTTTGAGTTCTTGAATCACTTGGAAGGGGGTTTAAAAGACCACTACGATATTAAGATGCTGACTTATTTAATGGCTGCTAGATTAGCGCAGTTGTGTCCAAATGCTGTTCTTCAAAGGTTAGATAGATTAGTTGAACCGTTACGAGTAACATGTACAATGAAAGTTAAGGCAAATTCTGTAAAACAAGAATATGAAAAACAAGATGAACTTAAGAGATCTGCTATGAGAGCTGTTGCTACCTTACTGACTATTCCTGATGCTGGTTAGTGTTTTCCTCTATCCAATCATCAAAACTATACAGTAATTTTTCATTATTAATTTGCAGATAAAAATCCACATCTCAGTGAATTCGTATCTCAAATTAAATCTGCAACAGATCTGCAGCCAATCTTTGAATCTATACAGAAAGACACAAGTGGACTTATGGATTGTTTCTTGATGGATCAAAGTTGAAAATCTAAAAGATATATTTTAGAGCCTGTGATGAGTGATTTAGTTTGTGTAATACGTTTAAAAGAATGATTTATTCAACTTTGCATAATTTGTTCTTCACAGAGATATGCTTTATGAATTAGAATAGCAATAATTTCTTCTTTATTATCAAGATACAGAAAATATATTTTGTAAATCAAGATATTTGTCCCATATGATCTGAAAACAATTTAATTGTTGGGGAACAGAATCATGTTTTTTTTTTTATATTTCATATGGGACCCGTACTTTCAAACGTATGAAAACATTTAATTTTTACCCATTTTGTTCTAAAGTTTATACATTTAATTTTACAGAACTGAAAAAATAAAAAAAAAAATCATTAAAATTAGTTCCGCATATAAATTTAGTTAACTCAGTGTTTAAGCTACAAGGTGTTCTAACATTAGTTACTAAACAAATAATCTTGAAAGAGACAACACGCCAAATTATTGGAAAAATGTAAGGATTTAATATTTTTTTATTTTATCACACTATATAGAAGCAATGATTTGTTTTTTATGTGTTCTGTTCTGAACATTTATTTTGTTAGCATTTGGTTACATTTTTGGAAATAATTAAAAACTTATTGGAAAGTCGACGAAAAAAAAAATATATCTAACCGCAACATGTTCAGATTTATATGATTAAAAATTATTTTTTCGGTATCTGCAGTATATACAACTATGAATATTTCTTTTTCTCTTTTTTAAATATCATTTTACATATTTCTGTATTCATTCTTTTAGGCAAAGTTTTGTCTTAAGATCTAGACTATTATCTTTAAAATATGTAATTGTAGGCATTTTGTGAAGAATCGAATATTATTTCATTTTAATAATAAATTATTGTTTTGAAAGTATTTTTGTATTTCATTTGTAAACCTTGTTCCTCCTTAAAAACCTTTGGTCTCAATGTAATTTTACTAGAATATATTCGAGGCCGATTTATTTAATTAAAAGAAAAGCTTTCGAAATACGAAATATTATAGAAAAGAAATCGTTACTTTAATATTTCAATATTAGTGGCAATATGCATTTTGTTAAATTTATATATATATATATATATATATATATATATATATATATATATATATATATATATATATAAACTAGGTTCGTAGGGTAATCGCTCAATTTCTAGTTTTTATAACTTTATGCTCACGATATATATGTATATATATATATATATATATATATATATATATATATATATATATATATATATATATATATATATCGCTCATTGGCTGTACCACTGACATAACTCAAAAATTGGTATTTTCGAGTTACTCTATATATATATATATATATATATATATATATATATATATATATATATATATATATATCGTGAGCATAAAGTTATAAAAACTAGAAATTGAGCGATTACCCTACGAACCTAGTTTATATATATATATATATAAACTTAACAAAATATATATAGTTAAGGAGGAAAACTGATAATACCCACAAAAATTTCCTCATATATATATGTCAAATTCTTGCCGGCATGTGTGAATTGCGCAACAAGGAAATTATATTTTTTCAAAAAAATGTCGATACGTTCATTTTACTTTTTTAAAATTTGTGCTAAAAATATGTTTAAAAATGACTTGTTGTATATATAGCGTTTGCAATCATAATAATATTGAATTTGTTAAATATTGATATAACAAAATAGTTGAATTTCATCAAAATAATAAATTTAGGATTGTATGCAAATCAACTCCTCCTACATCAGAAGTTAGCCGCAAAGTATCACGAGATTCTTTTTACCGATATACCCCACCCATCCAAACGTCAAATGCAACTTTCTTCGAAAACTTTCCTTTTTAAAACACACATCGACGACACGACCAGTTAGTTATGATTGTGCAGGGTTGACTCACTTTTTCATTTGTTTCGCATATGTTTAGTTTATATTTTTAATTCGATTACCATGAATCCTAAAAATAATGAAAATAAAATTCATAAATCAGTTTATGTTGTGTTCGTTTCATTGTTGCTCGATTTATTGGCATTTACAATGATTTTACCGCTCTTTCCATCATTGTTGGATCATTACCGCGTGAATGATGAATGGGGTTTGTATTCTTGGTTATCGAATCGTGTAAATTATTTTCAAACGTTAGTTGGGGCGCCGGAAAAATTCAATTCCATCTTGTTTGGAGGTTTTTTGGGTTCTATGTTTAGTTTTCTTCAGTTTGTAGCTTCTCCAATTGTTGGGGGTATATCTGATGTTGTGGGAAGAAAAATAATGATGGTAATTTGTCTGGTAAGAATATTTTGTTTTGGAGAAAATACGTTTTTTCATAGTTACAATATTTCAGATTGGTATTTCGTTGTCATATGTCTTATGGGCTCTATCCACAAATTTAGCATATTTCTTCATTGCTAGATTTATTGGTGGACTTAGTAAAGGAAATGTTTCGTTGAGTATGGCAATTATTACCGATGTATCGAGTGTAAACACTAGAGGAAAAGGAATGGTATGCATGTTAACAATTATCGTAATCTATGTATTTACTCCAATCTAATCGTAGGCGTTAGTGGGTATAGCTTTTTCAATTGGATTTATTATTGGACCAATGATAGGTGCTACATTCGCAGTTTGGGCAAAAAATCGCACAGATGCTTGGTTTACAGTTCCTGCATTGTTTGCTCTCTTTTTGTCACTTTCTGATTTAATATTCTTTTCTCTTTATTTCGAGGAATCGTTACCAAAAGTGAGTAATATTTTATATTTTTATTATTTGTAGTTACACCTTTATATCTTTTAGGAAAAACGCAATAAAAGTTTCAAAAATAGCATTAATAATGTAAAAGCATTTGTATATGTCTTTGATTTATTTAAATTTGCTGCAGTTACAAATTTAAAACCAAAAGATGAACGAGATTTGAGATCATTAGGACTTGTATATTTCGTATATTTGTTTATTTACAGTGGATTAGAATTTACTTTAACATTTTTGACTCATCATGTTTTCAATTATACTTCCATGCAACAAGGATGGATGTTTTTGGCCATAGGTACTTTTGTTAAATATGAATCTGACAAAAAATTATAAAAAAAAAATTCGCAGGTTTAACAATGGCTATCATCCAAGGAGGCTATGTGCGTAGAATTCCTGCCCATAAAAATAAATCCACAGCCATCTTAGGATTGTGGATAATAATTCCATCATTTGTTTGTGTCGGGTTAGCATCTTCAGCACCTTTATTATACTTCGGGCTTTTCCTTTTCGCTTTATGTAAGTAATTTAACACAATTCCAAATCATAGGAATAAATTAATTTTCTTTTATAAAAGCTACGGCCTTAGTAGTACCATGTACTATGACAATGGCATCACAGTACGGTACCGTACAACAGAAGGGAGCTGTTATGGGAATTTTCCGATCGCTAGGTGCCCTAGCGAGGGCCATCGGGCCAGTTGTAGCTAGCATTATGTTCTGGAGTACTGGATCGAAACTGACCTACCTTATTGGTGCTGTGGGTCTTTTATGGCCAGTATTAAAGCTACAGTATTCAAAATAAATACGTATATTTTTTCTACAATCTACATTTGACTTAACAGTATCAAGATAACTTTTAATTTTGTTTGCAGAAAATTTATCGCTCTTATCGTGCAATAAATATATAATTTTTGCATTTATTACATAAATAATTATTAGTCAGCGAAAAAGAGTTAATATCAGTATTTTAATACAAGTTTTAAATTTTACAAAGATCAACAGTATTTTCGACTAATAATTCTATTTATTACTAAATAGCACGCTTTTTATTTTTACACATTTATATACAAAGTAACAATTTATAAAACGTATTTTAAGCTTTAAACATCGAAAAATTATGACTGTTATTTATTGTTTTATAATTTTAAAAAATATTTATATTGAATCAATGTTGTTTTTATTGCAAATATTTATAATATAATATGAATACGTAATGTATATGGATTACTAATGTGATGGGACCACAAGACAGAAGTGATAAAATCACTTTGGGTGGCGGTCCGGTTAAAATTCGACTTGACCCCTTTTAAAGTCCACCCTAATATATATTAAACTAATCAAAAATATTCGATCGTGTATCGATTTCCCTCAGGTAATTATTTTTGATTGGCATCACTTTTCTGTGATAAGCAATATCTTCTCTTAAAAAATTAAATGTACAATTTTTTAGAAAAACGTTTACATCTTGTTTTTAAAGTAAGAATATTTTGTAATTATAAATTGTAAATAATTATTACTTATAAAGAACGTATTTTGTAAAATTATATGTATTGTTATTAATGAATATTTTCTATACTTACCTATTTTATAAATAACATAACACATGCTTTTTCTGATGTATTTAATAATTTATTGTCTTACATATAAATGGCAAATTATAATGTATCTGTATTTTTTTGTTTTTTCATAAATATGGCAGTATTTTTTTGACACATATCACTTACTGTATGCTACATATATTTGCATAATACAAATTATTTTATATCAAATTTACGAAAAATTACATCAATATCCTTTTTGATATGTTATATACAGGATATCTTACTAACACAAATATCTTTTCCCTTCTAATGTATTATGAGAAAATCATGTGAATGAAGTTCGAATTTTGCTTAATATGTATTTCCAGGTACAAATATATAATTCGATGTTTTTTCTAAAATTTTCAGGCATTAAGTGAATTTATTTCATGATATGAAAATAAAAACAAAATCGTTTAAAAGATAGTATATTTAACTTAAAATAAAAGCAAATTATATAAAAATGATAATACAAAAATATGTACTTAAAATAAAATTTCCTTTTTAGTAATAAATAAATAAAAGTGTAAATATTAAACGTAAACCAAAATATTCATCTATAAATCTCAACCTTATGGCATAACCAAACAAATTTCTTTATTTTAATATAATAATAGAGATTTATACATGTTTTATATTTACATAAAATGAAAGTATAGAACAAAAATATCCACATACTGAATAAAATAAAATACTTAGTGGTACAGGTACCAGGGTAGCTACTAGTACTGATTTTATTCAAGTAACGAGTTCTTTCTGGGTGCCTGATTTGCAAACAAAATATTATTTTATAATAAAAAAGTTTAGATTAGGCAATAGTTTACATCGCGTATTTGTATATTTTTATTTTTACATAAGGATTTAAAAAAGGCTGCAAATTATATGTTTGACAAAAAAGGATTTTACGTTATAAATTATGAAAGTATTATATCGTGAGCGCAAAGTTATAACACTAGAAAAAAATGTTCGCAGGGAACATTTTTTTCTAGTGCTATAAATTATGTTAAGTACACAATTTACATATTAAAAAAATTTATTAAAAAGAAAATGAAACTATACATTATCAAATCAAATGTATAAAAACTACAAAAAATAAATAAATTATATACACTTGTCTACAACACTGGCATAACAAATTTCCTTTTAAAATATGAATATTACAGTACGGCTGCAAATTAAAATTTATAATCTTTAATACTGTTTGTATTTGCAAAAGTTGACATGTTATTTTTTTACAAAACAATGAAATTTGTGTAAAAATACACTTGTAAAATGTTTCTATTGCCCAATCTAAAGCGGGCATACCAAATACTTATTAGTAAAGATTATACAGTATATTTAGGAATGTCAGTATGTCTTAACCAGGCAACCATTTTAATCACTATCTTATCCTTAATCAGATTTAAACAAAACCTAAAAAATCTGTACTTCCTTAGCATAAAAATGCACAGATTTCACAGCAATTGTCGGACCAATCAAATCATGAATTGGTTTCTGTAAAGACATAAATGATTTGTCCATAATCTTCTGTGCCATGTTAATAATAATCACAAAGTCTCATTCGATAATGAGATTACAAAAAATGTTAGCGATATGATGCATGAGTCGTGCTAAAATATAATGGATCGTACAATAAAATCAAAATGACTAGAAATAATAAATAAAAACCAATTTTGTAATGTAATACGATTTGAAATGAAAATAATGGTTTTGTGCATGTTTGTTTGGTTCTCGTTAGGTTCGTTATCCAAAATTTGTGCGTAAGATTATTCTGCATATTCTTCATACATTAAGCTTTATATAATCACACTGTACAATAAGTTCCACAACTGACAGACTGCTTGTCATAAATGTAAATATGTGAGTTTTAGTTTAGTAATACAAAAGTCAATTTATTTAATATCATCTATACAAAATCTTGGCGTACGTACCACACAGAAGTATTTATGTATTAAATATCTAGCTTTGGAATGCGCTTATCGTATATAACCATTTAAAAAAGTATCACTTACAAATCATAGTACAAGGTATGGCACAGACGCTTCATTTAAAACAAATAAAAACTTATCACTAATCAACTGCTATCCAGTCCACTTGTGTTGTATAAAAATATTACTCACAATTTGTAAAAAAATCAAACTTACGAATTATCGCATAATTGATGTAAGTCAGCATAGTTCATTATAGCGCGGTGGAGAAATTCATATTGAGCCTAAATCACAATTATAATTACTGTCACTTTCAATAAATATTAAACGCAAATACTTACAAAAGTACTAATCATTCCTTGTCGTTGAGATCTGAGCTTGCGTGTTGTCGTAAAGACGTCTACTCGTTTTTCCACTCTTAGTTGTTGTATTAATATACTCAATCCCACGAACATCGAACTTCTATCTGATCCAAAACTGCAATAAACACACAAAAAAAATACACTCGTAGTAAAAAAAAGGACTCATATATATATATATATATATATATATATATATATATATATATATATATATATATATATATATACTTTGTTCTATAGTATTTTTTTTAACTATAATAATAAAGGTAATAATGGCGGTGGTCGGTGTACGTGTTACATCCTGTATATATATGTATGTATGTATGTATGTATGTATGTATGTATGTATGTATATATATATATATATATATATATATATATATATATATATATATATATATATATATATATATATATATACAGAGGGTGTAAATTTTAAAACGGGTCATAGGACTATAACATAGAAAAACAGTTTTTTGGAGATAGATATGTATACATATATATATACACACATATATATACAGGATGTAACACGTACACCGATAGATAGATAGATAGATAAGTATACATATATATATATATATATATATATATATATATATATATATATATATATATATATATATATATATATATATATATACAGGAAGTAACACGTACACCGACCACCGCCATTATTACCTTTATTATTATAGTTAAAAAAAAAATACTATAGAACAAAGTTGTAGGGGACCAAAGGGGACATCCTTTCAGAGAAGGCCTACTGTACAATAATATTAAAAATAAAAATTTATTAAAATTTCAATCGCATTTTTTTCAATATTTTTATTATGTAAGTATATAAAATTAATACATGGTTGAATTCAGAAAAAAATATTCTATCGAATAGGCATAAAAAATATGTAGAATCCCATTTGAAAAAATATAACTTTGTGTTGTAACTTGAGAACCACTGGTTTAAATAAATATTTTCTTCTCTGAAAGAATGTCCCCCTTGGTCCCCTACAACTTTGTTCTATAGTATTTTTTTGTAACTATAATAATAAAGGTAATAATGGCAGTGGTCGGTGTACGTGTTACACCCTGTATATATATATATATATATATATATATATATAGGTGTTTAAGGAAGTTGCATCAGAAATAATGAGTCAAAATAACATTTATATTTTTTGTTCTTTACTTGCTACACTAGTTGTAAAAACTTATAATTTTAATTAATAAACTTGTAATGAGAGATACCACCATTTTTTAAAATCCTTTGGGCCTTGTGGTCTTTTACATTTATTTATGTTATTTTAAGTTTCTAAAGTAAATATAACTTTATTTCATTAATAGAATTATTATTTGGGGCTGAAAGGGTTATATATTAGAACGTTGAAAAAGTCAACTTTATAAGCGTTTTTATAAGAAACTAGACGGTGGATTGTTTTTAATTTTTAGAATAGTTGGATAAGACATCCTTCGTGATAATTACAAAATTTGAAACCATAAAGTTGGAAATTAATTTTTACATGAGACTCGCTCCAACCTCCTTAAGTTAAACAGATCAATTTATGTGACTCCAGTTATTAGTAAACTCCTCAAAACAAAATAAGATTCTTCATAGCATATTTAAAAAAATATTACGCTTTACGAATAAAAATTCAGATTTTCCTAGGTTCTACAAAATTTCTACTCATACACATTTTACATTGATTACATTTAAAATGTTACTTACTTGCAATGAACAACAAGGGGGGCAGTGAATCCATGCTGCGTCTGAACACCTTGCGTTTGATCCACTAATTCAATTAGTCCTCGGGTAACTTCAGGGACTTCACCTTCGACTGTAGGCCAACCATGATACTGGAACTGCGTGACCATTACTTTTTCGTCGCTCTTGTTGTTGGTGACTATGAATTCGCGTCGAGTGTAGTAGGGACAGCTTTCAGACTGAATATATTTCACTAATATGTGGTCGTAGGCAATTTCGTCATCCGGCCAATACCGGGGACACTTTTTCGCACTGTCGCCCAAGTTAGAGAGCATAACAATAACGCAAATTCCTTGCTCGGAAATCATCCTCCAGAAATCTGCAATCGTTTGTTCAAGAGGATCTTGCGTGATGATAAATGATTCTGAATTATCGTAGCCTTCAATAAACGAGGCATTAATGTAAGTAGAGTGTTCTCGACCAGGAATTGGTGTCAGTATTACACGATTTCTGTCATAAGGAATTACAAGTTCACTTCGATTTTTTATGTGGTTTTCTTCACCACCTCCAACTGTGAAAGACTTGCGATCTTCTATAACGTTCTTTATTTTCTGAAAAGAAAATGACAAATAATTGCTCAGTCGAGTTGTTCGAATATATTCTTACTTCATAATCATCCTCCATTTTACTTCTTCCCGAGTCATTTCTTTTGAGTTTGTCTACAATTGTTTTTAGTTCTACAGCTTGAATTTCCGTGTCCCCGTATTGTGCAACTTCCATCAACGCTCGATAAATAAAGATGTATTGTTTCTGTAATATAAAATATCAAGTAACACAATAAATGATTGCATCTTACCTTCTTACCAATGACTGAACTAAGAAATTTCTTTGATGTCTCAAATCACAAACTGTGTTAAATATAGCGACTTGTCCTTCTTCAGCTAACTGTTGTAAAAGAGAATCCAAAGCTACTAATGTACCTGTTCGCCCAACACCAGCACTACAATGAACCAAGATGGAACCTTTCTCCAAGGAATAAGCTTCATTCATACGTTTTATGAATTTGATAATGCCGTGAGGGTGTTCGGGCGCCATGAAATCTTTCCAAACTAAATAATGATACTGGGTAATAAAACGTTCATCTTTGGCACGTCCGGTATTCTGTCTTGCAATTTTCAATTGCCTGATTATGTAATCTGAACAGCGTTTTTCCTCCAGATGGGTGACTGTTATGTCCCCGAAAGTCTTTTCTCCTTCAGTTTTATCTGGCCAATACTTGGCACATTTTGTTTTACTATACTCTTCTAAATTTGTAAGCATAAGAATTAATTCTAAATGTTGTTCCCAAATCATTCGCCAGTAATCACAAACTGTATTGTCCATTGGTCCTTGCGCACAGATAAATTTCTTTCTCTCTTTGTACCCAATAACAAAATTCGCGTTGATGTAATCCGAGCCTGCTATGCTGTCAATTTGTGCAAGTTTTACTCTTGTTTGATCGTACGCCTTGATGTCTGGGTACCGGTTTTTGTAAATATTTTCTCTAGCTTCGGAAGCCCGAGTTGTTCTGTCGCTAAACCGGTCTGGAAGTAATTCGAATTCACGTTGGAAGCCATAATCTGAGTCTCTGTGTCGCTCGATGTAAACGTTTACAAGATCAGCTTTTGCTATGGGACTCATATCCGAAGGACTCAGGGATACGAGACGGTGTCGTCCACGGAGACTCCTACACAAATGCCTGTCACAATATTTCAAAATTAAGTAGTATCCATTTAATCAAACATTTTGTCTAAACACAAGAAAAAATTAAAAGACAAAAGTAATGCGTTAATTTACTAATTGTTGTGTGAAGACAAAATGATGATAACTAAAAGTAGCTATGAAACTATCTAACGAATGACTTCATACCTAAAAGAGTTTCGGAAAGTAATCATTTCAATTCCTTGTGCATGAGCAACTTGTTTCGTATAACGATGTAATACACATAAAGCCATGAGTAATACAAGAACAACCAATATAAGAGCACATAATATTTGTATTACTATTCCCAATATTTGAGTTGGTGGCACTTCCATTACTGGTGGTACGGGATTTAAAATACCAAAGTAATTACTATAAGCAGTCAATGTCTCTCCCTTAATTGTACCGTATACTAAAATTAACATTTTATATTAACTTCCATAAAAAATTTTTTAAAAATTTCAACTTACCAATAACTTCCACAAAACCAGTATAATTACTACTGGCATCTAGCAACCCGTCATGAGGGGGTACATAATCTAATTCTTCTTTAACGCTTCTTCTCCTTTTCAAAGTAACATCACTATCTTCCACTATTTTTTCATCAGGGGCATCGGTAAAATCAATGACTGTACTAGCAATTGCAGTTGTAGTAAAAGTAGGAATAGGAGTTGTTGATGTAGTTGTAGTTGTGTGAAGTCTTTTAGAAGGACTTCGAGTCATCTTGCTGATTCCAAGACATTGAAGGCATGGGGAATGTGTGAAGTTTATTACTTGGTCATCGCCCAAAAATACGTCAGAGTGGAATGCATCGCTAAATGGAAATAAAATATACATAATAATAAAAAGATACGATCACGCTAGAATAGGCTATTCCACAGTAATCAAAAATAGTAAAAGTTTATTGAAAATAAGAATGATAATACTTAAAGGATAAGGAAAACCATATTTCTTTTATTATAAATTATTCCTTCTAGAAGACACGGGTAGTTTTGCTTTTGATGATGCAGGACATGTGTACGAATATTTGAGCAAATAGGATCCAAGTATGACCTCCGATTTTGAGAAGCCCCGCCCTAACTAAGAATATACTTCTTCGGGTGTGTCGGATTTGTTCGGGTGACCTTCTAATTTCTTTATTTTTATAAAATGAGAAAAAAAGTGAAATAAATTAAGTGAAATAATTTATTTTATGTCTCTAATAATGAATTATAATATTACAATTTAAATATACATACATTATTTTGTAATTTGTTTAACAACTTTTCGTGGTTTGTGAACCACTGTTTGTTTACTTCTGGTATATCCACATTACCTACGTCACAAAGCAGATTTAAAATTCGGACCTTAATATCTCGCTTATTTGAAGGAATTTTTAACTCGGACTTTCACATGTGGTCTTATATTTTTATGTATTTCAAGAAAAAAAAATTTAAAAAATGTCGTGGAATAGCCTATTATGGAGAATAAAAATATGCTACCTCTTCTCCAAAGTATCATATATATGAAGATCAAAATTTATGAATGAAGAGAGAAACAATAAATACTGGCTATCAAGTGATGAGAGGAGTTGCAGGCTATGCGGGAGAAGAGGAAACTATCAGGCATTTAAGGATTTCGTGCAGGGAAGTTACGAGAAAAGGAAGGAAAGAAACGATATAGGGTCGGGACAAGATTGGATGAAGGAAGTCATCGAGAAACGGGGGGTTAATTTATGATGTAGTACCACAATTTATTGTAATATATATAATATGTAATTTTGGCGTGATCCTGATAGAAATAAAAAGAAACACACCTTGAAAACATTTCGGCGACATATGCACCTCCTTTCGGAGTACGATGAGCTTCAGAATAAGTTCCAATAGGAAGATCTTCTGGAGAAGAAGGAAGCTCTGCTAAACCTTTATTCGTTTCCATACGAATCAAATAAATCCTGAATCAAAATATATTATTTAATAATCCTTATCAAAATGAATTATTTATTACCTATAGCAACAAATAGCACCATTTCTTTCTGAAATTCGGGGTAAATATAATTTAAACATCAATTTCCCTTGATCATCTACTCTATTCCAACTAAATCTAGATAATTTACTTTTGTCTGGAGTTGTAGGTGGCAGAGTGCAATGTTTTACTATTTGTTTACCGTATTTTTTCATTCTAGTAACGGCAGATATTTTAACAGTATAGTTTGTATTTGCAGACATGTTATAAAATCGGTAGTGGAATACTTTTTCACTTATACTGCTCAACTTTGGTCCCCAGGTTGAATATTCATTTCTTCCTTGTTCGTTTATGTAATTTGCTTCGCCTTCTAGTCTTATCTGAATAAATTAAAGTACAACTTTTTATATATAGTCATTAAACTTTGTTTTCAAAAAAATAAAAAACAAATATAAACTATCTTACAATAACAAAAATGATTTATTACAAAAAAAATGTAAATAAATATTACAAATTTACTACGTTTCCACCTCTTAAACACAGTCATATTTTATTTACGTCATAGAAAATAAATTACTAAAAATTGGAAACATAAATTGGCTTTATAAATTAATGTACGTATTCAATGTACTTATAGTTATCATTCGATACACTCATATTTTGCTCGCTCGATTCGAATCTATAATAATGTTTTTTCATACAAATAACTATTTTACATAAATACTGTTTCACCGACTAATTGTAAAACATTACTTTTAAAAACATCCTTTTGTTTACGATAATTTATTGGAAAATAAATCGTAATAACTAATTAAAATATTAATTTTTAACTTATTTTGTTACAGGAACAAATTATTACGCTGATAAGATAAGACGTATATTTATAACAACAGTAATTTCTTGTATATTCATTACCGGAATTATTTTTTTGTGACGCAAAAAAACCGCGGTTTATTTATAAATAACCACGCAAGATATTATAATGAAACACCTAATTATTTGGTCTCAAATTAAAAAAAAAGTTATTTACGCATTTTTGAAAATACAATAGAAACATACTTTGAATATATAATCATTAAGAAAATAAGTATTACAATTTAAAAATGAGAATAGCCTTGACTTTAACTTAATTATGTATTATTTATAATAACATTACTCATCAAAATAAAAATTGACGATGCGAAAAATTAAATCTAGATAAGCAAACCGACCTATCCCTCTAATTTTTATACACGGAAGCGAAAAAAATTGAATATCGATCGAAGTCAAACTTAACATTAAATACGTATGTTAAAGGACTTATAGCCTAATATGGCACGTAATTGCTCAGTCAAGTCGACGAAATTAATGACATCACTATTGTTTTCCGGCTTAAAGTGGGCTGTAATTCGCAATTTCGCGTGTTTACACTCATTAAAATTATGAAATAAATCGGATATGTGTGGAAAATACGCTAAATTGAGTAGCCTTCGCTGGAAATAATTCTGCGTAAATTTAATCTTGTATGCGGTTCATCGCGGAAACTAAAAGTTAAAACAAGTGTTCTAGTTTTGTTTAGACATAAAAAGCAAATTAATATTTTTTTATTATTAATAAAAACTAGGTACCTTATATAAATTGTTTATACTAAGTTAAATTTAGAAATGAAAATAAATTAAAAAAGTTTTTTTCTACTCCCGTGCGTGAAGTGAGTACTTCACGTATCAATTTTTATGTGTGAAGTTTGATTTTTTGCACACTGTGCGTGAAGTGTTATTTCACGCACCGTTCATTATTTTAAATATTACAAACTGAATTTTATTTTAATAAAACAAAGCTGTTAAACACACGTAACGTTGGTAACCATGGTTACACAAGTCGATAATACAGAGGCTTTACGTTAAAAGAATGACAATGTGAAGAAAAAATATATTTTATTGCGAGGTCGTAGAAAAAGTATAGTATGTAACACGTGTGTGAAGCCTATTTTACATTCGGGTGGTTTGCAACACTCGCCTTCGGCTCGTGTCGCAATCTCCACCCTCATGTAAAAATTGCAGCTTCACACACTTGCCACATAATATACTATTATGCAAATGAAAATATTTACATACATTATAGTGGATGATTTTTCCATTTGGGATCTTGGGAGGTTTCCACGACACATACACCGAACTTGTGTGACTAACATTATCATAATTACAACTGAGATTCACATTTTCCGGCGGTTCGGATATGCCATCGTTTGTAGTACCGTTAATTATATTCGACCAATTACCACATTTTTTAGTTTCACTACATGCGGCAACCTAAAATATAGATAATTATGAAAATGCCTACAACAAAACGATGAGATGTTTTACCTTAAACTCGTAAGTGGTAGCCGGCATAAGATCTTTAAACATGTATAGATGTCCACCCGGCGCAATTGCTTCTGTAGGTGTTGTACTATTCAGAGGCCACAATTTTAATTTGTAATAATTGAAAAGTTCTTGCGGCAAGGGTGTCCAAGAAACGGTTATAGAAGAAACTGTTACACCGGTTACTTTAACTTCAGGAATAAAAATCGGATCTTTGTCTAAAGTTTTTACTTTTACTTCATTAGATTTCACGTTTGAATCTATACTATTTTTAGCTTCCATTCGGATTTTATATTCAGTGCTATTTTTAAATACATCTTCAAGGATGGCGCTTGTTTGAGGTCCTTTTATTGGTTCTTTGTAAACCAACCAGGAACCACCTTCTACTCCTTCTTGTAGGTACCATATCATGTATTTTAAATTATCTGGATCGTTTCCATCGTTTATAGTCCAATTTAAGAAAATTGTATTTGTTCCTAAAGCTTTAACAGTATCTATTTGAACTTGGGGTTTATCAAGTACTTTTAATACTACTTCACTGGATACTTTTTCGTTGTTAGCACCTGTAGCTTCGCAAACATAGCTACCATTATCTTTTTTTGCAACGCTCTCAATATTAAATGTTATATTTTGAACTGTTTTATTTAAACTTTCAATAAAAGTGTTCTTAACTAAATTGTTATTAACATCGTCCTTTTTATACCAACTAATGTTAAATAACGGGTAACCCTCTATAATACAATATAGAATAGTTTGGCCATGAATTTTTATTCTTGCTACTGGATTATGATCCAGTACACGAGGAGGTGCCGTTATATTAAGAGTCATCGAGGCATGTTCATTAGATGTTAGACAGGTATAATTTCCAACTTGGTCAAAATCCACAGAATTGATGTGTAATTGAGAAATAGACGGGTTTTCAGCATCATCTTCCGTTTGAAATGTTTGAGTATAACTAAAATATATAATTTATAATGACAATATATGGTGAGAATCAAACTGAATTTTTTTTTTGAATAGTTTCATTGATAAAACTATATACATAATACTAACATGTTATTATCGGTGATATTTAATCCATTGAAAGACCACTGAATAAAATCAGTGTTATTATTTTTACATACAAGGGTTACATTCTTTCCTAAGGGAATTTGAGTATTGTTATAATCTAGGACTTCAATAGAAGTTTCATACTCTAAAACAATAACAAATGTCATGAGCTACTACACTTTTTTTATTCATTTATATTTGTACCATAAATGAACATATGTCTTCATATATTATATACGTAGGTCAGGCATTGAATAATACTTACCAATGTCATTGGAACTACAAAAATTTTTACAAAAAGTATTGTAAAGCAATAATCCAAAGAGAATATGATGGGCTTGGTCACGAAACATGGCGTCGGCATATAATGCAATCAAATCACACTTCTTTAGCCAGAAACTTTCAATATTGTTACAGTAAATTAAGCCACTGCATTATGGTATTTATACTTTTAAAGCACAGATACTTCACCAACTTCTTACACAACCGATATAGTAAAATGATAACAATGACAAACTTTTGCAATGACTTTTAAAGGCGGAATTCTCTACCGGTCACATTTAAATCACTTTTTCCACAATCAAACACTGTTTTATAGTGTGTACAAGTAGAACAGAAGTTGCTTAAAGCTTTATAGTACTAATATCACTCATAAGTTTCAAGACATTACACAAAATTCTTATATTTTAAAACATTCAACCAATGTTGTCAACAGTGAAACCACAACAGATCTTGCCGACACAACGTTGCCAGGCGAAGTGTATTGATTATTAATACCTTCCACCGCCGATAGATGTCGATACGATAACATTCGAGCCCAACAATTGACTATGCAGTATGTAATAGGCAATTTGCACATTCAGTATGTATAAGTAATTGACTATTTTTGCACGTACAGTTGCTAAAGAGATAAAGCATTCAATATTTTATTATTCGAAATTTACAGTATTTTCTTTGCGTAATCCTAAAGTAACCTAACTATAACTAACTGAAACCGAACTAAATCTAACTTACTGTATTATATAGAAAGATAGTTAATTATTCGTACATATTGTATAGTAATTTGCGTTTCACATTAAAATTTATTTCATTGTGATGTGTTATAATATACAAGTGCAGTATTTTATTTAAAAGTTGAAAACCATTATTCAATTATGAATCATCTTTGTCAGTAAGTTTATGAACTGCCAATATTTGTTTTATAATTTCATTTAAATCTTCTGCTCTGTAGGTCCAGCGAAAATAAGTTATTAGTAGATTTAGATGTTGCATCGTTATTTACGTTGTAATTTAAAAGTTTTCTCTACTAGCAATATCTCCTACCTTCTATTTTAAGAAAAAAAAGTTATTAACTGATTTGAATCCTGCGTTCCCATTTTAAAAAACTATGTTGTAACTTGAGAACCACTGTTTTAAAAAAAATATTTTCTTCTCTAATGAGATATCTACAACTTTGTTTTATAGTATTTGCTTCTAGATTTAATAATAAAGAAAATAATGACGATAGTAGTTTATGTGTTACATCCTGAATAGGCAAGATTACAGTTATTAAGGCCACTCTGGAGTGAATATAAATTTCGTATTTGCCCCGAAATCTTATGCAACCATTGAACACAGAGACTTGCTATGTTGCTGTTCTTGAAAAAAATCACTTTATTCTTCTAAACCCACCATGAGATTTAATTTTTATATTTTTTGGAACGAATTAAGGGTTAGTGAGATCTGTAATCTTCAGAAGAGTATATAATAGGTACAGTTTTAATTTAAAATTGCGCAGCAATAAGTTTGAAACTTAAAAATATGAAAACCGTAGTTAGAAGAAAATCAGTCAGACGATATAGACACGAAAAGAAAGCGTATTCATTTATCTGATGAGGCAAAACAAATTATTATAAATGTGTACAATAGTTTAAAAAGTGACGAAAAGGATGAAGCCCCTTTATCAAAAACTGCTACTTTAACTAAAGTTCCGTATCCCTCCAGGTTTTTCCTTTTTCTAAGGCTTCTTTCCAAACCGTGCGTCTCCATGTATTGGCCGGGCGACCTCTTTTTCGGGAACCTTGTGGGTTCCAGTCTAAGTTTGATTTGAAGATGCATTGGTTTTTGGTTGCAGCGTTGCCAAAGATCTGCGGTAGATATCATGTTTGGCCAGAATATTTGTAGTAGTTTTCGAAGGAGTTTGTAAATTAGTGTAATTAATATATATTTTTATTGTCAATTAAAATATTTTTCATTTCCCAATCCCAGTTTATGAATAAATATTTTTTAAAGCATATTGTTGTACACTTATTTTTAATTTGTTCTTGATTTTAAAATAGCAGAAATTGTATAAATACAGTCCAGGAATTTTTGATTTACAACCTGCGCGAGTAAAAATTATAACAAAGAAAAGAAAGATCATATTTTTTAAAAAAAAAATGGGCTCAATCCCTCAATAAGAATGGAAAGCAATGTAATCTTGAATAGTTTTAAATGGTATTTGTCGATACATGAACTGAAATATAACAAAATTATTGGAAAACGGAGATATGGTATATGGAAAAATTATAACTAAAAATTAATACTGGAAAATAAAAATGAGTGATTTTTTTATTATAGATGAATAAAATATACGAAAAATTTGTATAATTTTGAAGAGTATAGTGAAATGTTCTTCAATCATTGCATGTGAAGCCTAAAAACAACATTTTTTTTATTTTTTTAAATTTTATGTTCATAGAAAAATATTCTTACCGGTTTAAATGTAATGGAACCACATTTTGAATACTGATAATACTACTAGGGTTGAAAAGATACTGTTTTCTTTTAAAAATGGAAGATTTGTCTTCTACCTATAAATTAAAGAAATATTTTAATCATTCCATTTATATTCTACTATTAAATAAATTTATCACCAATTATTTAGAATATATTTAATATTATTTTGTGTATTAAATTACTATAACCGTACCATTACGAATTAAAATAAGTCTATTTGCTTGGTTCCTTATTCTCCATATTGAAAAATTAAGCTTGCGTGCCCCACTAAAATTTAATAAGTTAAGAACGCATACACAAATATTACTGAATTATCTTACTTTGCAAATAGTTGTCGTGATCTCTGTTTATAAATTGAATAAATATCGTTTTTCATTAATTCAACAGGTCGTTCCATAACATAGTAATGTATGAGTTTATAAATACGATATAATATGAATAGACTTAGTAAGGTTATAATGAGTTCACAATAGAAGTTGACGAAAATCTGGAAATATATAAAATTTGAAGAATGTAACTTTACTTGTAGTAGCTACAAATTATACTTACATGAATTATGAGGCGATACAAAAGTATTAATAATTCAATGAAAAACATTTTGCCAATTTTGATATAAGAACTTTTAAACTGTTGCTAACCGTCACCGTCAAAGAAAAATAAGTCTAAGTTGTCAACTGTTTCCGGGACCGGAAAGAGGATGTTGTGTGTCGCCATCTATCATTTGACATATCTTTAATTATCTGTATGTCAAAATATGAATTAAATTACATTTAAAAGTCAAAATCAAACAAAATATTAAACAGATTGCACACTAACTAGTAAGAACTCTGAACACGAACTAAATATGTTTATAAACAAACACAAGACAAACTAAACTTCAATTATCTATTTTATTTTATATCTGTGTTTTGGCGCGAGTTCATAGTTTGACTTCCCTAGCATAGGTTTCATGTGGGAGTTTGACTTTACAGAAAAAGAAAAGTTATTTTGTAAAACAAGGCCTTGTAAAGAAATCTGGGCGCCAGACCGTTCTTCCAAAATGTTTCGATGATAATCGAGTGGCCATTTTGGTTAAAGAAAAGAAAATTGAAATTATTTCAAAATAAATTTTATTTTAGTATTTGTGGTTTCATAATGAGAACGAATAACACTCTTGAAATATTGTAATTTTGTTTGATGGTGAACTGTTAATAGCCTGAAAATAAAAGATTAAATTAATACAAAGTATATATTAATATATATCATTTTGTACATTTACTATTTTTCTACTTGATTTTTGCTCATTTTAACGCATATAGACATAATATGTTCTTCGTGGATAACGACGTCGCGCATCGGCTACCTGTTCTTGATATATTTCATCAATGCTAAAACAAAGTATAGGTTAGAGTCCACAAATGGTTACGTTAACATTATCTTACGCCTTTTTTTCCAGTAGTAAACGTATATTTGCAGCTAAAACTGCACATTTGGTTTCTAGGGTGCGAGGATAAAGAATGAAATAACAATACAATAATGTACTGATCATATATGCCAGGTAAAAACAAGCAGTAATGACGATGAAAACTTGCAGATAGCTGCCAAAGGTCTGAAAAACATATGAAATAAGCAAATTAAGAATATATCTATAGTACAATTTATACTTACATGAGTAAGGACTTGAAAAATGTATGAAAGTAAATTGATTATGAAGTACATAATGAAAAATTTGGCAAATTTTGATAGAGGTTACTTTCCTGACACACGGCCCAAAGAAAAAGAGAGAGCGGAGCGCAGCGAATTGCCTAGTTACCAGTTACTTCCAGTTTTGTGGTGGGGATTCGGCGCGAAATTTGAAATTAAAAATAGAAAATTTTTTTACAAGAGGAGTTGTTGAACTGAAAAAATTCTTCCATAAAAATATATTCTCTTCGACAGAAGTAGTTTATATTATTGAATTTAAAATATGTTTGTAAACTGAAATAATTTACTTTCTGGGAAGGTAGATAGTAGTAATTACAAATGTATATTCTCATTTATTAAACTCTTCTCATTCAAAACTAACTTTTTGGATAACATTTTGGGGTAATCCCAAATGAAACTAGCCTTTCTCGATCCACCGAATATTATTTCAAGTTAATTTTTATTTTCAAAATGATGCCAGTAGTAAGCAAAGGGATATCTGGCTTCTTATTTATATTTTGAAATCTTTAAAGCCCTTAAAATCTCAGAAAGACTTTATGGTTTATCAGGACATTAATCATTCTCAAATAGGTTTTCCTCGAAATTTAAGATTAATTGTAATATCGTGTAACAAAACAAAATTTATTTTACAAGTGGTATATAACAGTTAATCTGACTTTTATTATTTAAAGTGACACATACTAGATCTAAAATACAAAGTGTTAGTATCAAAAAATGTAGAATTTTGTCCATAACATTTTGCACTAAGTTTACAGTCGATAACACGAAATTCCTTAGACCGCTTTTCTCTAGTGTCATCGACTGTAGTACTAATTTCCATTCTTAATTGCCTTATGTTCAAAATTTTGGCAAATACGCTGGCTATCAAAGAGTTTTTCAGTTTATACAGTATATATTAAGAAGAAAAAAAAAACACATTAAAAAATAGTAAATTTTAATACAATAAGGACATTTTAACAAAGTAAAAAATTGGTGAATTTTAACAACAAGATAATAAAAATAAAACATTGCATGTATACAATAAAAATTGATAATACAACAATATAACATTTTAACAATTCAAAAATTTATGAAACGCCGGCCGTGAAAGCTTCAGTAATTATATATTTTTAATACGTTTTACCAAACCATAAAAATTGATGAATTTTGACAGGTACATTTCGAAAATAAAAAAATTGATGAATTTTAATGTCGTCGTCTTCCCCTTCGTTCATGCTCCTGGATTAATCGTATTAATTCGTCTCCTTCTATACCTCTCTGTTCAAATAAAAATTGTTAGAAATAGATTATAATTTTTATGATCATTTTCTTACTAAATCTCGTTCTGAAGGATATGGTCTCGGCATATAGAATTTTTCTAAAAGTATCGAGATGATATATGCCACTGCGAAGAAGAATATCAGTATAAGGATCAACCAAGTCATGAACCAGTATACTTTTTTTAGCACCCAGGCATAAACCTAAAACATAAATTTTAGACTGCATTAATTTATAATTCGTTTTAGATGGGATCATTGCTTCAATCCAATCTAAGCATTTTTTACTTTCGTTTTTATAAATGTGCCCTATTTTATTCCTGTATTCCTTTACACAGCAGTATGACATTTTGTTTGGTTATGTAATATAACGACAGAGCAGTCATATGTCAGATTGACTTGTGGAGGTGGTAAATGTGTAAGTGACCATTAGTTTCTGCCTAAACGTTCCGATTAAGAATGTAGACAAGTGACATTTCTCAACATTTTATAATTAGAAATTCGAATAGCGCGCGTTTTTCTACTTTGTCGCGCATGAGAGGCAAAGTGACATTTAGCATTAACAAAAGCGAGCACAAATGCTTACTTTGTATATAGATTGTAGAAAAACATGTTTTTGTTTGTATGAAATATGATTTCATCAAGCTTTTACCCTTCAATCATGTTTGGAATTACGTTACATCTTTGCAGTTGCTAATTTTCGTAACCAAGTATATTTATTAATAAATAATTATACCATCACGGCTTATTACCCAATATTAATAACTTTTTTAACATTTTGTGTTTGTTTTATCCATGGACAACAAATTTAAAGTAAAATGTGACATAAACAATATATGACTTGGTTTAGACATAACAAAATTAAAAAATGCTTTTTCTAATACTTACATGGCAAATAGTTAAGTTAAGTTCGCATTTTAATGGTTCCATCAAGTTGAAAAACACAATAAAAATAATGGTTTAAAAGATTCGAATAATACTTTTGGATTGTTAGAAGGAAAAGATGTGTTACAAAGAAAACAGTGATGCCAACAAATATTACCAATACCAACTTATTTTTGAAAATTGACTATTTTGTAAAATGATAAAAGTGAATATAAATTGTTTATAGGGCTTAATAGATTACCACTTAATGAAATACCTTTATTGTTTTCTATTTTTTTTTTATGATAATGTAAAATATTGAAAAAGTTCAAAATTTTTTTGTTTATGGATTATATATTAAAAAAATTACCGATTTGCATACATATGTTGGTTGCTTATACCACTGAAAGTACAAGTACACTGTACGCTTCTTCATTAAAAAACATATTCTGAATCAGTGGTGTAGCAAAGAGTAAATGGATTGGGCTGTAAACAGGTCTATAATGTTTTTTAATAAACTTTTAAATTTTGTTGTTTATTATTACTTTCTTTATTTTGTCTGTAGTTTATGAAACTGTGTGTGGTGTATTATGTGTAATTGCGACCCCTTTAAAAATTACACATATGGAATATCATGGAAAACAAACAACAAAAAAGTCGCCTTTGTGTATGTGGAAAGTTATATTTTAGCGCCCCCCATAATAACACAACAATATCAGAAAAATGTCACTTTGACAGGATATTTCTTTTACTTTTTTCTACTAAATTTTAATTAAAATATTGGGTTCATTCTTGTAATCACACACAATCACAGTCATTAATTCAGTATTTGTTGAAATTTTTATTAAGATACAGTGAAGTGAAAATAATATATAAAAAATGTGTTACATTATGTTTCTAGTGAATACAATGAATGAAAAATATATACAATTTTCAAGAGTTTGTATAATATATATATATATATACAGGGTGTAAATTTTAAAACGGGTCATAGGGCTATAACATAGAAAAACAGTTTTTTAGATGCCAAAAGTTTCTGTATTTATTTATTGAAAAAATAATTAGTGCCTATTATAAAGAAAAAAATTACGAATTTTTTACTACCAAACACATTACATTTTTGTCTCATATAAAGTCAGAAAATAAATTTAAAAATTTGGACAATTAAGAAAAAATATCGATAGCCGTGAAACTGACAGAAACAAAACAATTGTTGACTTAGACGCTCATTAATAAACGTTTCTGACACATTATTTGTTAAATTTTCGTTTTATTAAGAAGATATCATGGATAATTTGTCTCATGAAAAAAAATTACAAATTATTAAATGGTTTTAATTGTTTCCTTGCAGTTTTTCTCGTTTCTTATAACTATTTTTTTATTACATGCAGATCATCTTGAATTTGTAAATACCTGTTACAATAAATAATAATTTTTTCTTAAATAAATATCCTAGTGTTTACTTTATTTTGTATTAGTTCATAAATTAATAACTTTAATCTTTAATTGTCCCCTATCATGTTAGTAAAAAATGACAGTGTTTTATTACTACCAGTTTCATGGCTAATGATATTTTTTATTAATTGTACAAATTTTTTAATTTATTTTCTGGCTTTAAATGAAACAGAAATGTAATGTGTTTGGTATGTTATAGACCTATGACCCGTTTTAAAATTTACACCCTGTATATATATATATATATATATAATATATTTGTATAAAAAACATGTTTCATATGGCACATAACACACTTGTCCTTTGAAAAACTCGTCGTGATGCGGCTCGTTTTCTAAACTTTGACTCGTACGTTAACAGATTGCTCTACGAAACTTTTTTTTAATATACTATTATTGTACTTCAGTATTATATTGTTTATTTTATTACTATTGAACGTACCTAATACATTATTTTTTGTTTATTTTCAGGTTGTCGGAATTTCAGCATCATTGGGGTAAGTTTTTAATAAACTAATAATTTATATTTTGTGGTTTACACAACCAAAGTGTTCTACATAGATAATATGAAATTCGGCAATTGTTGACAACATTCTTAAATTCAGACTTTTGTTGACCGAATAAATTTAATTTAAAGACGTTAATTATTATAACAGTTACTACTATTATTTCCTTGAACCCATATTGTTATTGTTGTTGTAGTTATGAAACATAAGTTTAGCATGCTAACGATATTTTTATGGCCATATTAATATCAATCAAATCACGTGAAATTTGTGAACGTGGTTCAATTAAATTATACTACAATGTTTTCATAGAATGATTAAAGTTGTGGTTACCCGTAAACCATTTTAATGGTAATGATTACAGTACGATTATTAACGTGAGACTAAGTCCAATGTCACATGATTTTGTCTCATGTATTTTTTTTTTGTATTTTCCCAAAATAATATCAAAGAATCTAACTCGCAGAACTCTATTTGGCGAAACTCGGCTGGTTCGTTGTTATAATTTTTCCTCGCGCAAGTAAAACAATATTTTTTTTTGACCTGACCGCTTCTTTCATTATGTGAAATGTAATTTTACTGGTCATTTACCGTTGCTTGATTAAATAAATATATCATCACGGCATATTACCCATTTCTGGGTGTGCCAGTATCTACAACACATGTAGACATCGGTAATGATGACGATATATTTTACCGTGTGGGCGCTTACCAGGCGTCACCTCACGGGCACTCATAGCTGGTGTGGAGAGGGCACCACAGGGATCACTTTTATGCCATTTAAAATTGGAAATATTTGGCGTCTGTCGTGATCGAACCCGGCTCCCCCAGGTTCGTGACCAGACACTCAGGCACGCGGCCACGGGACCCCCTGCTTGATTAGCAGGTAGTAATTCTCAAATCAACAGAAAAAGGTATTATAAGATTATTATTTAGATAATTTACAACCTCTAATAAATAGACCCTCGGCTGCAGACAGTGGTTTCAAGAACAGCAACACAGTAAGCTCCTGTGTTTAATGGTTGCATATGGTTTCGAAAAATGCTGCTGTTCTATAGGACCAACCGTAGGTACCTACTTTTTCGCTATTTTGCTTTCTGCGTTCTTCTTTTTGTGGAATTTAGTGTTTTTAATGGTTTGGAACTATGTGTAACTATCAAAATAAAATTCTTGGTATTCTACAGTGTGTTCAGAAAAAAAAAACTTAATTCGGAGTGGGCTATAAACACAGAAACGTATGTCTGATTATTATTCAATTCAAAAGTCAAATTGTCAAAATTGATCGTGAAATGTAATTTTAAGGAGAAAAGATAATAAAGAAGGATATAGAAGGTTTCCATTCATCGTTTTCTAATTTATTTCTATTTTAAAATAAGGATTCAAGAATAGTTTTTTAGATAACATTTTTAGCAATATCTTGTGTCAAATTGGCATATAATTAAATACTTTCAAATTAACATACGTTTTTTTGTTCATAGCCTACTCCGAATTAGGATTTTTTTAACACACTGTAGTTAGCAATATTATTTTATTCATATTAATTTTTTTTTTTTTGAAAAGTAGATAATTAATGTTTATTCGAATGAAAAAAGAATCATTATTATGAAGAATTATAATTGGGGAAATAGTTTTACATCGGTGTATATTTTCCATAAAGTATGGTTGATGTTTATAAATAATTTATTAGAATTTTCTTGGGATCCAACGATTTGAAAAGTAGAAAAAAGAAAACAAATGCCATGGCTTTTGCAACTAATTTATAGAAATTTTTAAACTGTGAATAAAACAAACAAAACAATGTAAAACAGTTTTATATGCAATTTTTATTTTTGAATAACTTCACACTTTGCAGTTTTGATCGTAAAATGAATAGCAGAGCAGGAAACTGCATGAATAAATATCTTTTTAAAAGTAAGTGCTTTCATATTCAAATACCTTGTCCCGTTAGTCAAAGAGTCCTCTTCAGCTCCTATGTTCCTAATAATATTCATTATAATATCATATCATTGTTATTTTATTGCTCATAGTATACTTACCTTTTATAAAAAATACATATAGTTAGAAAATAAAGTAGGTAATGAATGAATAGTACATAGAACCTGGTATAGTTTTCTGTATAAATGCGATGTATTTCTGTCAACAATCACAATTACAAACTTACATTACAATAACTAATTTATAATAAATAATTTTATTTAAGACATAAATATTAAAAAAGCTTTGTCAACGAAATAAAAATATTCACATTGGTCAATCACTGACTCTTAATAGTATAATATGTAGTTGTAGTTTATAATTTAATAATTATATGCTAGCTACGAGTATTCAATATCACAGAAGAACAAATAGTATATACAAATTAAACATATCATAAGTATAACCCGTACAATCCGATGATATAAAAATCTGATGTGGCCAACACATAACCGACTGCTTAGTCAATAGCAAAGTACCATTTTTTACTTAGATAACGATCACTAATTCTAAAGTAGTACGATATAAAGTTTACAAATTTTGCGTCGAAATAAAAATAAAATTTATGAAAGTGCTTACCAAAAAAATTTAGAAATGTCAAATTTCGTGCGATCACAATATTTATCTTATTCATACTAAGCAGTCGGTAAAAATGACAAATAGACTAATCTTTGGTAGATCAATTCAGATTAGTATTCGACGATCTGAAGCTGATTTTTCAGTCATTTGCCAATTTTTCATCTTTGTGACTTTCTTGCAATATCACAATCTTTCAAATAACTAAATCACTTGAATCAGATGACATCATTTTCGTAATTACTAAATCAATGGTAGTTACGGTTAATGATGTATCAATCTAAATAAACTGATGTGTTCGTCTCTTTTTTGAAATATTAGATGGTGACTTTATTCTCATGTTTAAATTTTGAATTAGGGAATGTTAATGTATGCTTTGATACTGAAAAAAGTCACTAAAATATGTTTGTTTTGGCTAACTGATGAACGTTCATTGTCCAATTAGTATCTAACTCAGTTATCAAAAACACAAAAGTTTTACGTACACGCACATTCTAACACAACCATGTTGTCCCATGTTTTCATGACTAACTTTGTGTGATCCTCTGCATCCACCGTAAGTATCTCTAATTGGTTAAGTTTACTTGGTGCGCAACAAACTCTTGGTGTTAAATTTTTGTTTTTCTTCCACATTATACTTTGTAGAAGTGCGTGGTTGTGAGCTGCATTGTAACGCGGGGGACACCTTCCTTTGCAGATGCCTCCATCGAACTTCTTTGGCTGGATGATGAAATTGAAATTTAACTGACTTAGATCAAATTCCATTTTGTGTCGGCAACATCTCTTGTTGTTTCCGTTGCGACAGTCAGTCCTTCTGTTTTTCTCGTAGAACAAAGCTTGTTCTGCAGATCTTTTGTCTCTGGAGTTGTCTTTGTGAACAGTCATAAGTGCATTAATAACAGGAGAATTATCTTCCTGCACAATTGGATAACCTCTGTGTTTACATTCTGGGCAATGTAGTTCTAATCCTAGGTTTGGTTCGTTGTTTTCCACCCAGTTTCGGACGGCTTTAGTTACGTCAAACTCGCACCATTTGGTGGCGCCGGCGACCAAGTAGACGTCCCTTTCATCGATGAGGCGTGTTCTTGGTCGCTTTGCGTCTCGAGATCGGTGGAGAATCTGGAAGACCTGCACTCGAACTGGGCCAGTCTTTTCGCTGCTGTCAGCAAGCAGACGAAGAGTGGAATGTTCTACTGACGTTGACGTTAGAGGATTTGAAGAGATGTTGAAGATCATGTGAGTAACGCTCCGTCGTCGCTTTCTCCGCACTTGGCGATCTGCAACAACAAAAATAAACTTATTAGTGATTTGCTAATTATATATTCATTAAAATATTTTTCAATCTTATTCTATTTTGAAAAACTATTAACCCGCAGACACGCGTACTTTTTTAAGCACATCTGGCGAGAATCTTATGTTTCATTTTCTTACTAATGTAATTTTTAATTCATTTAAATAAATCAATTTAATTGGCTCAAATATAGCCTATATATTTATTTTTAAAGCTTAATTTTGCAATATAATTTGAATAGATTTATTAAAAATAATTACAATTTAGTATAAAATTATTAAACTCTTATTTTTGTCAAAAATAGAACAATTGTTTTTTTACCTCGCACACGTGTGTGTGTGTTGGAGGAAGTTTCTCAAATTCTAGAATCCTAAAGACCAATTTAACTACGTATTCCTTAATCTGACATTAATGGGAAGAGCTGAAAAGGTTTTGGTGACAATTGGACAACCGGAAATAGTAGTTTCTTAAAAATAATCTTCTGAATATTATTTTTTGAAAGTTTTTGTTACTACAAATATTGAAAAATATAAAATTCTCTATCTAATACACTTAACATTTTTGATATTTCTTGTATAGATTTAGAGATAAAGAAAATATAATATACAGAATAATCTGTTGCAATAAATCGCACAGTCCAAACTACACCAAGGAAACCAGTTATCAATTTCAAATGTTTGTAATTGACAGAAGAATGTCATTGTCAAAAATCAATAGTTTTACTGACATTACTGAGTATATTTCATATTTCTTATTGAATTATTAATTAAATATTTAAAATTGTAAGTAGGTAATACCGTCAATCTTGTCAGTGAATTGGAACCATCTTGAACATTTTAGAAAAGTAGGACAAGATTTCTTATAGAATAAAAGAATAGATATAATTAGAATTATTTGTGTTCAATACGATATTTATGTAACAAAACGGAAATGGCGAGAGGTATTGTGCTGTCCACAACAGATTTTTTTTTTTAATTTGTTTTGTGTAATTCTATCGTGACTCTCGGAAGAATAATATGATTGAACAGTGAAAGAAATAATGTTGTGGCATTTATTGACTTTTTTAAGTAGCGAACAAATTTCACATTTCAATGTTATTTAAATGCCTTTCATGTATTGACGTTATAATAGATACTCGTTAATAAAATATGAAATAATGATTTTCAATTTCAATATATTTTTCATACTTTGCTTGAGGCTTACACGTTATGAACTGTCATTTTTATATTTATAGGAGCTGATAGATGAAGAAATCACTAAAATTAATCACGTTCATCTTGATAGATCTCATTCTGGTGGCTTTTGATGCATGATGATGTATCTCGATTTCGTGGTAATCATGCAGAAGATCGCCCACACACATTGATACAATCTCAAATAGAATCTTTAGCAAAAGCTGAATTATCTTAATATTACGCATCATATTTGCATTCATTTTTCATTTATGTAAAATCATGTCTTGAAATAATTACTAATGTCAATTTACTTTATAGAAAGTGTATGGTGTGTGTGTTCATTCGTTAAGATGGTATTATGAATGTATATTATTGTTAGTAGATACGTAAATGATTATTTATGACAGTTTAATAGATGTAAAGATTACAAAGCAATTTTGAAAGAATACATTTGGGCAGAGCAGGTTTCACTATAAAACGGATGAAGTATGAAGCGCTCTTTAGGGTTCACAAAAAAAAGTCAAAACTAAAATATATAGCATTATTTTTGTGATCCATACAATTTTTTCAGATTAACAATATACCACTAACATGGCTTCCTCGGAAACTTGTATTTAATGATTTCATTAATTGCTTAAAACAAAGAGCGTAAAGATTAACTGAAAAATGAAATTCAAGTGTTTTCTACAAAAACCAGACATGCAGAATTCAAATTTTCAGAAAATAAAAAAATTCCCATTTCAAAACCGTTTATTGTAAGACTGTCACATTTTTTTTATATATGGTAAACACGAGAAATTATGGAAAAATAGTTTTTTTTTCAAATATTAACTGTCCAGTAAAACTATACGGTGTTATATATATATATATATATATATATATATATATATATATATATATATATATATATACAGGGTGTCTCAATAAGCTTGCTCACTATTGGTAACTTTTTTATTTGAAGAGGTACGAGGTTGGTTAAATGAGCAAAATTGTGCCATTTTATATTAGAAAATTGGTCATGTAGACAAAATAAAATTTGTGTCAGCGGTTCTCAAAATTTGGGACAAAATATATATTTTTTTAATGGAACCATATATTTTTTATTATCTTATTGGAAAGAGTAAATTTTTCTCTTTCCAATAAGGTAATGTTGTTTATATACAATTTTTTCAAATAAACGAGTTATTTACGGTTAAAAATTTAAATATATATATATATATATATATATATATATATATATATATATATATATACCGTGAGTATTTTTTAACGTGAAACATTGGATTTGTCATCCATGGTTACGACTTGACATTTGATTGACAGCAATGTAGTTGCCCGTCCCATTTTAAATGAAACATAGGGAACGAATTTGACATTTGACAAGACGTCAGTGGACGTTTTGTTTAAATAATTCTATCTGTTTTCTAAATTAAATTTAGTTGTAGAAAAAATATTGTGTGCACATTGTGATTTTCTGACAATACTTAAATATAATACTTCTTGTCAAATTCATTCCCTATGTTATAAATGAGACAGGTAAATACATAGCTGTCAATCAAATGTCAAGACGTAATTTATAGCGGTTATCTGTCATATTGACATGATGTCATTGGAGGTTAATTTTGTTTAAATAATTATACCTTTCTAAAAATTAAATTTAGTTGTAGAAAAAATATTGTGTGCACCTTGTGCCCTAAATATGTTTAGTGCTCTTGAGTGGTTTTCTGACTTGGGTAAATTTCTTACAATATTTAAATTATAATACATCTGTCAAATTCGTTTCCTATGTTTCATTTTAAGTGGGACACGCAAATACATTGCTGTCAAAAGTCGAATCATAACTATGGATATGACAAACCAATGTTTCACGTTAAAAAATACTCACGGTATATATATATATATATATATATATATATATATATATATATATATATATATATATATAGAGTATAAAATTCTGTTCATTTCAAATTATATTTTATGGATTATTAAAAAAAAAAAAAAAATAGAAAAACTGCTAATCTTGTTTGGTCAAGATCAAAATTACAAAACCGAAAAAAAAACATCATGTTAGTGTTAAAGTATAAAGGGTATATTTTTCAACTTTTTATTCCTTATAATCTCAAATCCCTTGCAAAAATATTTTATAATAACGTGAACGGAGTCGAATGGTATGGCGCCCTAAACTGGAATCATCCAAAAAGGACTTTTGTGGGAAACCTTTCAATTGTATTAAGAATCTAGTTATAATGGGTAACTTATTACAATTTTTTTTTATAGTTTTTAATAAGAAAACACCTGAAACAAGATAATGAATAGAATATCAAAAACTGAATCATAATTAAAATTGTTATACAAACCAAACGATTTAATTATTTTATAGTAATTCTGTTATTATTATTGTTTGTATTTCTATTTGATAATAATGAAGTCCCAAAATAAACAACGCTTGAGGTCCCCAAATATTTGAAACCGGCACTGCATTTGAATAGTATAAGAAAGTATAAACCTAGCATAGAGACACCCATTCATAGAGAAAGAGGAAGTTATATTAGTAAATAAAGTTAGGAATGTAATTCTGTTCTTTCTTCATTCCTCTAATGCACTTATATATAGTTTTATTGTGTCCTAATAATACTGCCTATGACAGTGTCTAAAAATTTGTATAACCTTACGCAGTTACTTAAAAATTATGATGCTCCAGAAACATAATTTCTAATTCTAGTTTCTGGAATTGTTGAAATATATTTAAGCATGTACAACAACAATGTATAAAGTATTCCAAATTTATGTGAAAGAATATGTTGTAGCAACTTTGGGAACAAATAAATAGCAAAATTCCTCATTATTATCGCGAATAATTTACGATATGGACGTCAGTAGATGGCTCTGACACCAACGCTTGTATAAGGAAGCTGCAAAAGCTGCGGTGTCTTCTTTTTCTTGTTCTTACGTACGCGGATTCCAATTTGATGATGTCATATAACAACCGTGCGTGTGTGAGTGAATTAAAATGGGAAATGATCATATGATGTCGATGTTTTATATACCACATGTATATTGGCGTCCTTGTTTGCAAGAATTCCAAATATTTCTGAATTTTATTCAACGGACTAGCTTTGATGTTATAGATAGATTTTAGACTCATTTTTGCTTATTTACGCATACTTCTCCTGGGTAAACCTGTGTATAAATTCTTTATTATAAAAAATATTTGGTTTGTTCTTCATTTAATCGATCTTGTAAATATTTACATTTTTTTCCAGCAAAATTGCAATTTTTTCATTGGAGAGATCACCTCATAAATTATTTTAAAACTCTACGTAATGTATTTCTAACATTTTTCAGGCTATGTTTTTCTACCTGAGCAGCAAAAAATATACTTTACATTCATTTCTATGTTACTTCATATGTAATTAGTGAATGTATGACGACTCAAAATTATGTTCCAAAAAATTATTCGTATACATGTAAGGTACTATTAAAAAAATTGCCATTTTTACATTGTAATTTAAAATAACCAATATCAGTGTAAAGGAGATTGGTACCACCCAGCAGTGGGTACTATACCGTGATATACCTATTTATTTTTATTCTCTGATATGTAAAGCTGGTACTTTACACCCTGTTTGCTGTGATTTTGTATTTTATTTACTTTACACATTATAGAAGAGCTACCACTATCAATACACGTGTGGCATTTAAGTTGTATGACCTAAATTTAGTTTTTTTCTGTACATTTATGATGATAATACTGACTGAGTACTGCAGTATTAAACTTCAGATCTGTTATCTGTCACATGTGAACTCTGTATTTGGTGTGTTCAAATTGTCGTCTGCTCGTCTGTCAAATTTCTAATTTGTTTCAGGAATGTTATTTTTTAAGGCTGTATAAAAAATCTTGTATGCTCTTAAGTGCAAAAAAGCTTTATGACATTCGGCCAATAATTTATATTTTATAGTTAAGGATTTTGCGTCTATAGCACTAAAACCCTTTAAGATTTTGCTGTTCACATTGAATATTATTGCAAAAATTAATATTATATATATATATATATATATATATATATATATATATATATATATATATATATATATATATATATATATATGTTCCTTGGCAGTTAGAATTTAGTTGTTTTTGTATTTTGTTTTAGCATTTTTTGGTCGATTCCACAATCAATATTAGTTTCGTGAAAAATTTACATTGGTTTTTCTTGCATTAAGCAACTGATAGGATGTACTAAATTAAAAAAATATTTACCATAAAATTAAATTATTGAAAAGTGAAAATACAACTGCTTTTTGACGTTGAAAATATCAGAAAAAGAAACTTTTTTATGAAATATATATATATATGAAGCGATTATGTGAAAATTTAAAAAAAATGTGCTTGGTGTAAATAACTTTTAGTTTAAAAATACACTATAATTTTTGTGTAAATTTGATTTATACTGATTTTAGTAAAGACGATATTTTTTCCGAAAAGAACGCCTTTGTTCCCAAAAGTCATAACTGATGTGGAAAGTGTTCCACAGTAATCTCTTTTACGAGATTTTTTAACTAAAAAAAATATTCGCACTTTCATGAAAAAGCAAACATTAGTAGATATCTTTGTTCAGCGCTTAATAAATATTAATTTTGTCAGTATTTGCAAAGTTTAACGCATGTAGAAAGCACTACATTAATTTTTATAAAAGCAAATTGGGGTCAAATAATTTATTCCGTATTTATCATTTTGCATAATGACTTCAAATTTGCATATATGAAATTATAATTCTCCAATTAAAGAAGATTTTATTTGTACTAAATATAAAATGTTGTTTATTTATTACAGTTAAAATTTATGATATACATGAAAGTATAAGTTGCTCATGTCAAAATAAAATTTGCTGTACACATTAATTTTAACATGGGAAAACAGTTTTTCCTTGCGCAAAGGTGGCCTATTAATTTTAGACAAAAATGCTTCAAATGGAAGTTGTCAAAGACAATACCTTCCTTACCTAAAGGTGACGCAAGGTAAAAAAAGTATTTCTTAATAGAAAGTTATCGTAATAATGTCGCCATTGACAGAATTCATTTTGCCAAAGATTTAAGTCTTTGCTCCAGTCAGGTTATAAGGCATCAAAACCCATATTCCGCGTTTTCTCCAAAATCTTCAAAATTTTCAAAAATCCAATTTTTATACATGTAGGTACATCTCAACGCGCTGACTTCAAATTTTAAAACCGCAGGTCGATATCTCTTTTCATTCTCGAGATATTTACATTTCAAATTTTACCCATTTTTGGGTCATAACCCAAAAATGGGTCGAGATACAACCCTGGCGACTTCACCATTCGACTCTACGGGCAAAATTACATGGGTATACAAATTTTCAAATTTTTTGAACAATGTGTACAATTTCTAGAGTAAAATAACTGAAAATTGCTAAAATCTGAAAAAATGGCAAGGGGTACACCTTAGATTTTTTCGATTTTTGGCCATTTTCAGTTATTTTGCTTTAGAGATTGTATGCGGTGTTCAAAAAAATTGAAAATTTGTATACTTATGTAATTTTGCCCGTAGAATCGAATGGTGAAGTCGCCAGGGTTGTATCTCGACCCATTTTGGGGTTATGGCCCAAAAATGGGTAAAATTTGAAATGTAAATATCTCGAGAATGAAAAGAGATATCGACCTGCGGTTTCAAAATTTGAAGTCAGCGCGTTGAGATGTACCTACATGTATAAAAATTGGATTTTTGAAAATTTTGGAGAAAATGCGGAATATGGGTTTTGAGGCCTTATCACCTGACTGGTGTAAAATTGTAACACGAACATAACTATTTTCTACAAATTCTGTACCGAAACTTCCTTGGTAAAGTTTCTATAAATATAATAAAATTATAACACGAACATACACTATGTAAATTGCAGTTGACAATGACATCTGTCAATTAGAATTATTTGAATATATCAGCTGTTTTAAAGGTGATTATAGCAAAGCTGGCTGATTTATGAAAGTTATTCTCTTTATAATTCTTTAACTCTATATCTATTGAATATAAAGGAACATGTACCTATAATCAAACCATATAGGCAATAAGATATTCTTTCATACTGATAATCACATAAAATGTCAGAAAATGATATTTAACTAAAAATTGGAAAAAACTTCAAATACGGGTACTTCCGGTTGACCAATTATAACCAAAATCTAATCAGCTCGTCATCAAAATAATAGTATTCAATGATTGTTTTCCCATGTTAAACGCCTAAATATTCAGTAGCTTGTTAATGTAACATATAATTAACATATATCTTATAGTCAGTACTCAATAAATTTTTATTTATTGACCATTAATATAAACTGCAGTCAATATATATTACAAGTCTGTCATATTTAAATTAATATATTAAGTTTAAAGTTACCGAAATTTGAAATATGTACATAACTTGTACGCAGTACTTTCGTAAATCTAAAGTTGCATGTTGAACTTATGAATGGTAATCTATTTTTAAACGTTCTTTCACCGATAAATACGCGATTGCTAAAAAAAAAGTTAATTCATCAGTAGGTCAAGAAGTTTGAATTTAAAAAACAAATTTCTGTTTCATTGAGTTATTTGGTATTTCAATCAAATGTCAAGTTAAAGACCTCAAGTGATTTTTTATAAATAAACCGGAAGTGGAAGTTTATTCATTTCATTATCCTGTTTATCTTCAGTATTTAACAAAAATATTTTCTAGAAGAACTATTTAAAATATTATTTTTGATAATTTTAATTAAATTGTTTATTTAGTTTCAGAAGTATTAATGAATTTTAATTTGTTAGTAAACATACTCTCATATTTTGCATATTACTCAGGACATTGCTTGCGTGCAAAAATAATTTAATCATTTCCGTTTGTTTATGAGTTATAATTTTAGAAATTTTGAATCAGTTTACTAGAAGTAATTGCAATATTTCTGTGTGAATCATCATTAGCATCTTTAATATGTGAAGTATTACCCGCAGAACAAATATTTAACTATCAACAACTTCAACACTATGTTTGGCACTATTTTCAGTATAATTTATTCACACGGTGATGTGTAGTAAAATAAAGCACTAGCATATGGGAACTTATTCTTTTTGCCTATTTTAGAAACAAATTATTTGGCACCATATCTACGACATTACGGTATTCAAAACTTGGCAGAGAGTTGTTTCACAATGTGTGGTTGCCCAGGTGACGTATTCCTTTAGCACAAAAATTTTTCTTTCTTCCTGGTATTTTTTTTCTTACTATAGTCTGATTTTAAAAGAAGAGGAGTAAAATAAAATTGTGTTTTTGATGGGCTAGTGTATTTACTCCCCCAAACACGAATAAATTTTTAATTTCGATATAATTTTTACACCCCAGTCTGGTGTTCCTCAGGGTCCCAATTTAGGTCCTTTTCTCTTTGTTCTATTTGTTAACGATATTAAGAGTAATATCGCAGAGGCGTCGAACATGTTTATGGTTTTTGTTAACTATTGTTATATTGATCCCTTGTAATTGGGACATTACATCTTGAAAGGAGGTCATTAATAAATAAGTAAATTAATAAATAATGTTATTTATCAAATTAATTACATGTGACTTTTTTGAGAAATTTATTCATTAAAAAAAGTTCTAATTAATTTAATGGTATCACATTTTGGAGATTGAAAATCCAATAAATTTAATCTGTTTTAAGTATTATTTCTTATTACCCATATCTGTGTGTACCAATGTGCTTCTATTGGTAGATTTCGGTAACGACGATTTTGTACCGTTGGAGTTTACTAGGCGCTACCCTACGGGCACGTAGAAAAGCGTTTTTGAATTTAATTTTCTTAATTTAAACCCGAAAATTATACGTTTGTAATTTTATAAGAATCATTTAATTATTTTCTTTTTCGTTTGCATAATTTTCTTTTCAAATTGAATACCTCATTTTTATGCGTTTTGAGACATTGAAATAGGTTTAAAGGATCAAGGAGAAAATAAATAAACGAAGAAAGAAATTATGAAAAATTCAAAAACACTGCAGGGTTTGAACCCCGGACCTCTAACCAAGCGTTCTGTGACGGCTAATTGTTTCGCGCTGAGTATTCGTCTATTCCGTTTAGGACAGTGTACTCACCTAAGAATATTGTAAAAAGAATTGGCTTCAATGGGAACGGACTCCGTGGTTGATTAGAGCGCCTCAGTAGATAAGAGGAGGCCCAGGGTTCACACCCCCGCGGTGTCTTTGAATATTTCATAGTTTCTTTCTTCGTTTATTTAAATTCTCCTTGATCATTTAAGCCTATTTCTATGTCTAAATACTTCGGGTAGGATCACAGTTAATTATTATTACATTTTATGCGTATTACATTTACTGAAAAAAATAAGACAGTCATAAAATGAACGAAAAAAAAACTTATGCGTGTAGGTGTAAATACGACTAAAAATTAACCATTCACAATTAATAATATTTCTCCTAGTTAACAAACAACTATAGGTACTATAAAATTTGTAAAAAAAAACTGTTAAATAATCTATGTGGATGTAATTATTAAAAAAAGAAAAGTATATGGAACATTACAACTCTGAATTACTTCAGTACAATTATGTATCATGCAAATGATTACACTTGTTATGCGACATTATATAAATATTATGTAAACTATGTGAAGAATGTAAAAAGACGCAATTTTGCCACCTACTTGTTAAAATTTTATTACAAATTAGTTATCTGGATCATTTAGGATCGTAAAATGAATCAGTTTGCCACATCTGTAGGATTATACAGTTGTAATATTACTCATTAATGTTCTCCCCACACAATACTATTTTTACTTCTGTATTCTATTTCCAACTATTATGACTAGTAAAACAAACTCGTATGTTTCTATTTTTTTCTAGAATTCTTCAACGATCGATTTGTAAAGCTACCGTTTAGACTGTTTAGACTTAACCACAACAAATGTAACATGGCACACATTAACAGTATATTGGTGAAACAACACAATCCATGCTGTGAATTAAAACTGAGACACGTCCTTTATTCTCTCAAAATTGAAAGTGGCATTTCTATTTTTGGATTCTTGGCTACTCTGGCCTGGTGCTGGTATATATGATATCAAACAAAGCTTCATGTTTGTATGTTGTCATTTAAATATATTTATTTTCTTATGGTTTTGATTATATGTTAGGTAGGTTCAATTTATTTTTCCTACTAGTTTGCTTCCAAAGCTGCTACGTTTCTGAATACATGCCAAAATAAGTAGCACGAGATTAAAAAAAAATAATAATAATAATAATAATAATAATCGTGGATTCAGGTTACTTTTTTACATTATGTTATTCACTTTTTTATTTTTTATTACTCATTTTTGGAAGTGACAATCTGCTTTTATACGCCGATTTCGTATATATGTATATATTAGGGTGTCGTTAAAAAGATATTCGCAGATATCCCTTTAGGTAGTAAGGGATTAAAAAAAAATAATGATTTGTGTAATCTCTACTCTGTAAATTAAAAAGAATAGGTGCCTATTGTACAGAGAAAATAAAAATATTTTACAACGTGCAATGTGCAATAGAAAAAAATCAGCTGTTTACAAAAGTTTTGGCAAATGAATTAAACATTAGCTAAACGTTTGTATTTAAATTATTAAATGACGACAAATTTCATTCTTGTCATTTTCAAAATCACCAAGAGATAAATTACTTCTCTTATTACATACATTAGCTCTGTTCAATGAGAAGTGCTTCAAGTGCAGAGCAGAATAGTGCAGTGCAGTGTAGTGTACACTAGTTCAGTCTAATTCTTGTAGTTTCATAAAACACACTAGTGTATATTTGGGCAAGTTTGCTCAGTTGTGAGTAATTAAGCCAAGCGTAGCCAAAGGTGTAAAAGGTTAGGCTGTTTATAAACACAGTCATATCATAAAGCTGCAAAGAAGTGACTGCAGAAATATCTTTTTAAAGAGCATAATGTTTGAACTAATAAACGATTCTGACGAAGATCAATCATCACTTGATTCTTCATTAGATTCAGAGACAGATATATTAATTAATTCTTTATATAACAAAACAAAGAGAATATACTATATCTGAATCCATTATTTTATTTTCTCAATGTGTAAAATTTTAGGTTAATAAACAGATGTGTAGATAGGATAGAATTAAAATGTCTATCGAACAACATTTAGTTACCCCCACTCCTACTCTGCACTTTCTACAACACCTCGCGACTCAGGTCAGAAACGTGAGCACTAGTTCTTAAAATTTTTGTCATCGAACAGCCTGCCAGAAGCTGCCCGTTTCTCATAAAACATGTTAGTGTAAGAAAGTTAACACTAGGGCGGCCTAGTACATGTCATCGAACAAAGCTATTATTTATAAATCAGAATTATTATGATGACAAGTTCATTGAACATTGACAACCTATGGTGCATTTTATCTGAAACGATACAGTATGTGTAACTGGTATCCATAGACAGAATAGTTAACATTGCGTCTTAGCTGAAACTCACGGTATCTACCCTAAATGGAAATCAAATTTATGATAGAAAATTACATATTGTTGCATTTAACATTTGCAATGATTCATAAACCGAACTTCGCAGTAAAAACTGTAAACAACAAAATAAATATACAACACAAGGTTATTTAAGATTTCAATTTCCTAGATATTAAGACATGTCCTCATTTCATGAATGGAACAAATCTGAATCAATTAAGTGTAAAACCACAAGATTTTGGTTCACATTGTTTGTTTAGCACGTGCTAAAACGGAATTCAACAGTTAAATGTTATAAATAGTACCGTTCCTAAATAAATTATATTGTGTAACAAAGTGGTGAAAGTGTTTTCACTTTTTTATTTTTTTAGAATAGTTTCAATAAACCATTTCTTTGAAACGCTGAACTATTTGTTTTTATTTCATAATAACCTAGAAATAAAGAATTGAGATCCTATCCTGATAGCTCCCCATAGATATTAGTTTCGGTAATTATAGAACCTTAGCCCACATTTCCGAGTTAAATTTAGATTTATGTTTTAGATTGAACTGAACTTTTATGTTTTAGAAGCGAATAAACAAGGAAAATCCAATCACTATAATCCGTCGTACATTAGATTTACTAGTAGAGTTTTATTTTTGATTGCGAAACCTAATGCTTCCAGCTTTTTATTTTGATATTTAATTTGTATATTCTAACCGTAAAATAGAGATTTAATTTTGAAATTTTTCTTATTTATAACCTGAATCTAAACCAAAATGTACAAGTAGTTTTTCATACTTACTACCAATATTTAGTTTAGTATATTTTTTTCCATTTTAATTAATACAATTAAGAAATAATCAACAACTTTCTTTTAAAAATTTAAATTAGGATCAAGGATTTTTGAAGTGGTCTGTTCCGTAAAGATGAAGGAACGCAATATATTTTTTTTGTGCTACAAATAAAAATTTCAAACATTTTTTCAAAAAAATAATAAACAAATAAACACACGTTTGTCTATTTTTAATTTTCATTTTTATTCCTTTAATATTCGATGCATAGTACGATCTTTTAAAAGTAGGATAGAATGATTTATGACATTTATTTTCTGAACCACAATAAAGTTTGGTGCTCATTTTTTTTCTGAAAGATTGAAAAATGATGAATTTTAGCGTTTGTGACACTTTTTAAATGTATATGAAATGAAAATATAATTTTTCAAACAATTCACTGAATTTCAAATTATGTGACGTCTGACCTTTTAGTATGTGTACTTCTTAGTGTGTAAAACAAGAATTAAACAACCTCATGTTAGTAGTGAGAAATTTTGAATAATATAAAATTATATTTTTCTACCTTAATACTACTATAATCATTGTGAAGTTGTGATGTTTTTATTATAATTATGAATGAAAAGTTTTATATTTTCACAAAATTTTGGTATCAATTTATCTAAAATTTGTCATATTTTGACAATTTGACAAAAAATATGCAACTATTTTTTTAGTAGTGGGCCCGACTAGACATACCTCTTTAATTCGATTTTTCATTTTATATTCTTTTGGTAAAGATCAAATTTATTTAAAGTAAGGTAAGGAAACAAACTTTCTTTTTTACTAGTGTTCTTTTCTACAAGAATCGAAATTTGTGCTACGTAAGGTCATAAATCATCTGTTCCTTTTTTCAGGAGTTCTTAGTGTACATCTTTGACAGGTCCTGGTTGATATTTATAGCTGATATTTATTAAGCAATTGTAAAATAAATTATTCATACAATACAGATAAAAGAAATGAAAGTGGTAATAATTAACACATTATGTTGTCAGTGACATTTTTTTTTTACTTTATATACGACATATGCAATGTAACAAATAAAATTATGTTATTAGAAAAAGACATAAACGATCAGTTTTCCTAGTATAAATTTACGTTTCGCAATAGGTTAGCGTTAGATGTTGCAAGACGCAGTACACTTAAAATTTTCAAAGATGTAACGTAACAGGATTGATGAAACACCTATAAAGTTTATAAAAAAATTGCTGACTAGGACCTTCATTGAAATGTCATTATTTACATTTTTTGGTATTTATTAACAGTTGTAAAGAAGATACGCATAATTATAAAACTTGAAGGCAACGATTTATTATCATATTATGCAGAATATTATTTTATAATATTATGAGAGGGCTGGGCAAATAAACGATTAATAAAAAGATAATCGACTATCGATTTCTGTGATTTTTGTTTTCAAATAATCGGCTAACCATTTCTTTAATAATCGATTATCATTTTTCAGAAACGTTATTTATGGTAATGATGTTTTTTTATAACCCATTTTGTTCTTCTTTATAACTATACAAATAAATAAATAAATTTATCATCACGGCATATTACCCATTACTGGGTGTGCCATTATCTGCAACACATGTAGACATCGGTAATGTTTACATATATTTTACCGTGTGGGCGCTTACCAGGCGTCACCTCACGGGCACTCATAGTTGATGTGGAGAGGATCATTTTTGTGTGATTAAAAGTCTGCACTGGCCGGGATCACATTGGCAACCAGACTCTATATGCACACGTCCACGCGACCCCATATATATATATATATATATTACTAAAAAGTATAGGAGAATATCGATAATCACGAATTCCATTATATCAGTCTCCAAATAACTGATAATCGACAATTCACTACTTGATTAGATAATCGATTATTTTATTGCAGAATCGATAATTGATTAATCAAAAATATCGTTTAAATTAAGTAATCGATATTCCATTACTGAATTTCATAATCGCGCAGCTCTAACAAAAGACAATAGATCATATTGGTTTATGTTCCGTTAAAACTACAATAAATTTTTATTAAATGAGTAACGCGTTTATGACAAGCTATTAAATGGTACTTATGCTTTTTTTGCCAGATCTACAAAACGTTTACAAATGTCAACAAGTACTTAACTAATCGTAAATAGTTGTAAGTACAATTTGATTAATAAGTTTTTCATTTGTAGTTTGAAGTATATTCAATCTCTAGAACTGTTTTGATGTATTTTTGATTGTGACTAAATGCCAATATGAATAATGAATGACGATTCTCAAGGAAATTGTAAATTAAAAAATTTGGCTAATAAATTATAGATACAATAAATAAAATACGCGAAAGAATAAATCAAAATATTATTATTACATAACAACCCACAATATTTTGATTTGAATGTGCGCATCACTGTACAAAAATGTAAAATCCAGACGGCATAGATCACACATTATATATTTTGATTGCAGTAATGAATGTGTATAATTCGCAAGTAGCTATTTTAAACATAGAGAAATTATTTTTAGATGTGGTGGATCAAGAATAACTTGCTAATAATCTTCCTACATGTTTAACAAGTGTGATCCTGATCAGTAAGTGTAAACGGACACTAACAAAACAAAGTTCAAGTCAAGGTCATTTTGAGATGAGAATTCGCGTGAGTGTTAAGTTTACATATTTTACTTCTAAACAAATTTTATGTAGCATGAATGAAGACATATATCATCTACATGTCGTTTCGGATAAGAATGCATCATAACATATATAGTGTTAGAATACAAATGAGTTCTGCACTCTGATTGGTCAAAACGCAAATAAATGACAGGTGGATAGTATCATCTGATAATTTACCCCGTTTTTGATATTGTTGTTAGAATGTTATTCAGGTAAAATATGAACAAAATTTTCAAGAATTTTTTTAGTCAAGTGCTATTTACTCCATGATTAACTTAAATGAAATATAAATATAATAAATGAAAGTATTATATCGTAAGCGTAAAGTTATAAAACTGAAAAAAATTGTTCGCAGGGAATCGCTCAAAACAGCGGTAGACACGTGTTTCGCTCTTATTAGAGCTCATCAGTACTGATGATATAATAAATAAATATAAAATATATCATCACGGCATATTACCCATTTCTGGGTGTGCCAGTATCTACAACACATGTAGACATCGGTAATGATGACGATATATTTTACCGTGTGGGCACTTACCAGGCGTCACCTCACGGGCACTCATAGCTGGCGTGGAGAGTGCACCACAGGGGTCACTTTTATGCCATTTAAAATTGGAAATATTTGGCGTCAGTCGGGATCGAACCCGGTTCCCCCAGGTTCGCGACCAGACACTCAGGCACGCGGCCACGGGACCCCATAATACCCATATGATATAATACCTCTGTTAAATTCATTCCCTATGTTTCATTTTAAATGGGATAGGCAAATACATATTGCTGTAATTATAGATATGACAAATCCAATGTTTCACGTTAAAAATACTCACGGTAGATAACAGTTTAAGTAAAAAAAAATAATTATAACACATTTTTATTAACAGATTATTAAATTTCTCTTTCCTCTTTTAAATTTCTTACTGTTTTAGGGGGCGGCAGCGAAATTTTTAACAGCCACACTAATGCGAAATTTTATGTAAAACAAATTGTTTTTATGTATCGGTGATTAGTTAAAACAAAAACATAGTAAATAGTATAAAAACTTCGGCATCGTTTAATCGCTAATCAATGCGTTCATCGAACGACATCTTTGTTTATTTGTGTAGTAAAGATTCCATATAAGAATAGACATCGTTTGTTTAGAAGAGTAATCAAAATAGAAGAAACACTCATGTAGGAATCAAAAGAAAATAATAAGGATGGCGCCAGAAAACTATGCCAAACCACCTCGTAGGTTGCAAGTTCAGGACATAATTTACTACATTCGAATGTAACGTTTCTATGTTAAACTTATTGAATGAAAAGTTTGTCGTTTTATATCTCATTGCAATGTTATATAAACTCTGCCATTTTAACTTGTTGTTGAAATTTGTTCCGTACACCAGGTGTCAATAAATAATTTTGACATATTATTAAGACAAGCATTTTGCGTTTCAAATTCTTTTGTATTATACTGCGAAGAAAGTCTTACGTCAAAACAAAACCGGGAAAATAGTTTAACAAAAACGATCTAATAATTTTCGGAAGGAATGTTAACACAAACAGGAAGTTCTGCATCATATTATGAAAGTACTGTAGATAAAATATTTGCGAAAGTTTAAGCTATTATCAAAAGAGAAAATATTTTGTGTCATCTTCGACACAATCTGATGTTAAATTTTTTCTTACATGAAAGAGTATCTGTCTTTTATAATGCTTGAAGCGCAATGGGGTATGGGACCAAATTTTTATTTTTACATATATTAGACAAAAAAAATAGAAGACCCGTTTTTTAAATCGATTATTTGTAGTTTACGAGAAATAAATTATTTAAGTTTGGAGAAGGGGTATCCTAAACGATTTCTGTAAAACTAAAAATTTATGACATTTTAAATAAGTACAGACATGACTTCATTGTTTCATATTTTACCCCAGCAATTTTTTTGAATTTCCGTTCTGTAAACATAGCTTTATATTTATATTTAACACATTTCTTTGTGCGATTGGACACACCTCTGTATTATTATATTTTGGAATCGATGTAAATATTTTCGTGAAATATTTTAGAGAAACAATAACAATAAATTTTTTCACTTCACAATTGCGTGGTGAAAGATTTATTTCGGTTTTTAAACTTTGTTAAAAATAAAACTGCTGCTGAATTCCATGTTAATTCAAATATTATTTCAGTCTTTTATAAAGTTAAAGAATGCGATAAAACAAGTGAAACATTTTGTTACATTGCATTTAGTTGTATTCTCTATAACACTTTCATACGACAAATGACAACGACAGCTTTTTTATTTTGAAAAAACCACAGGAATCTTAGTTATTATGAATGCAACATGTACATGTGATGCATCATTTTAACTCAGAAACAAATTCCATTTAATAAAACATCGCAGACTAACAATTACATGCTAAGATAAGAAGTAATATTGTGTACAAACAATAAATAAAATAGTTTTACTGCTATAAAATTAAGTTCAATTGAACAAAAGTTTTCGCCATTTTGCTGTATTGTAAGGTAACTTTGGAATTGTAACTTGAAATTCAGTAGTGACAAAAATTAGTATCGCCATTTGAAAGAGCTTAAAAAAGTGTCCTAAATAAGTGCAAATAAAAATCTGAAATAATTTCTCACTTAGTTATTCAAAAAAAAAAACTGCAAAATTTACATTCATTGCTAAAATGGTATCCTAATATAGGACAACTTTTGTCTAATGAACGACTTCGCAAAGACAATTAACAAAATAAAATAATTAATGACCCGTTTTTCTTTGCACCTGAGTGTAATTGAATTAATACGGTATTTTCTTAACTATATTATATAAATTTGTAAATTTGGAAATAATTCTGTCTTACCTTTTTGGTGAAAAGTGTAAAATCTGGGCATATTTTCTATATTGGAATCTTCATCTTCTATTTGCCTCTGGTTCAGGCGACTGAGATACACATCGTACATCCGTGAATACTCTTCTTGGCTGACGTTCATCTGTCAACAGAAGAAAAGTAAAGTGTTTGCTGTCTCAGAAAAAAAGTTTTCTTTTTGCGCTATGTTATGGTGTTAAACGCAACAAGAACAGATTGTTGTATGTCTTGTTAACGTGTGTGGTACGTTATGTTTTGTTATCGTAAGATTCAAGTTTTATGCGTTTGACAATAGTGAAACAATGCTTTGTTAGGTAAATAAAAGTAAAAGAATTTCCTGGTTATTTATGTTCCTATAAAAATTGTTTATTATTACACTAGTAAACAATTACTCATTTCAATGCAAGAAAAATTGCTGCTGATAATTGGTGCAACTATGTATGCATAATAAGTTGTAAAAATGTTATTTATGTATGATTTTTTTATGGAAAATCATCCTACGAGTAGAGGTTTGCAGATGTTGCAGGTCGTTGCCATTGTTTGGGTTGAAAAAATATTGCATAATTTATATTTACACCAAATTATGGTGGCAAAATTTATTGAAAACACTGTACAAGTTATCATCATGGCGACAGGTGAAGCTTCACAGTTTTTTCTTCATCGTTTCTATTATGATTACCAATAAATCCTAGAGTTGATTTATTTGTACAACTTGTAAAGATGTATCGATAATTGGATTTCAAAAAAAAAAATTTTATTTTTACCTATTGCTGAAGATGGGCTATTTTTTTCCCGGGAACGTTCAAATATTATGTAAATGTTTAAATAAATATATGGAACATTAAGACCAAAATCACTCGACTTCGAATCCCGTGAATGTTCCCAAAGGATACTCCAATTAATATTTTAAGTAAGGATTTTTATGTAAATTTTGAAATGTTCTAATATTGTCTCCCCTAATTATTTTTCAGTAAAAAAGTTTGCATTTGGTGTCGAGTAGACATTAAACCAAATGCATATGTCAAAAAATTGGTTAATCAATATCAAATATTATCAATGACAATAGTCCGTATACTCAGCGCACTTTTAAATAAAATCGGTAAATAAAAGCTTATTTTTATTTTATTACTGTGAAAACACTACATTTAATAATATCATAAATAAAACGAGTTTGTTATACGGGCCAGTGGCATTATAAATGTGAAATTTATAAGTGCACATAATGATGATGGTACGAATTTATGAGTTCCCATATATGTACCTATGTTTGTAAACGAGATAAAGAAACACAACAATATGTGAAAGAAATTTTTGTTTCAAGGATAATTGATCTGTGTTAATGAGGGTATTGTATGTTTTCATACGAAGACGTGATGTCTGGAAGAAATGATGCTTTAAAGACGAGGACATGTATAAGTAATTAGGATTTCTTCGTAAAAATCAAGTGTATTAAGAGTGTTATTATAAGAATTTTTCACTGATGGACCCGGTCTTTTGTTTGTACATTTTGCAGTCAAAAATGGAGCCCGGTAATGGTAGAGTTTTTTATTTTTCTTGTGGTAAATTTATATGGACAGGTGTTGTACATTCATAATTTTTAATGTTCATTAAGAATTTTATAATGTATGAAAATAATAAGCACATAAAAATTTATGGGAATTTTCTATAATTTTATATCTGTATTTATAAATAATTATCTATATTCATTAAGTTTTATGCGATTTTAATAATACCATATATCTTTTAAATATTTTTTTATGTTCAATATAAAAACAAAAGATATATTTTACAAGTAAATAAATAAATAACTGTCAATATTTTTTTTTCCATGTTTTTGATAAAAATAAAAACCGCTTTAAATCGGTTAATATTTAATATTTATACATTTGTATGTTTAAAAAATGAATAAAACATCACCCATAAAATTTAAATAGTTTTAAATAAAATTCAGGGTTTCCCTTTAAAAAATATATACCACCCATTCTGTATCTATCTGCGTGTAGGTTAGTGTAAAGTCGTATTCTGTTGCGCTATATTTCATAATGTTTAAAACTGATTATCGTCCGGTCATTAAATTTCTAACAATAAACTCTAGGACGTAGAAAGAATTTTATAAATGATTCATTCGAAGGTTCCCTCTGTGCTTTTGTGGAAAGGCAGAAATTCCTTCTTTTTCATTCACAATTTTTACATTTCAATAGGGCAGGTTTTCAGTCTACCTTTACAAATGGAGCCTAGTTTTATGTCAGGGGTAAATTATACAAAAAATATAGTGTGTATAAAAAAATTTTACAAGGTGATACTAATTCTGCCGCAGTTTTAAGTTAATCCTGATATAATTTTATATGGCAAAAACTGACACATTTTTGTTGTTTTTGTAAATTACTTGACTTGAAAATCAAGCTTTTCAAAAATTCATTACTTAACTTGACTTGATTTTCTGTTGTGACTAATTGACTTGATCAAGTGATTTCAAGCAAATTCAAGCTACTTGATAACGAACCGAAAACACCCGAATTAGTAGAATCGTAACCTAGCCTTGTGTGGTAACGGTGTAGCGCGCCATAATGCTATGCTGACAAAATTTGAAGTCCTAATGGGGTATACCACCATAACAAAAAAATTCAAAAAAATTCAATTTAACATAAAGTATGGCTCAATAAATAATAGCTAAAACAATGAAAACATTTTTTAAATAATTACTTTACGAGATATTTCACATTTGCTAAAAGGGAAAATTGACGTCATACAATTGTTATTTTTCTCTCGCAGCGTACTCAGAGCAGTGTGTGTGAGAAAGACAAATATAGGGGAAATGTGACGTTACACTGATTTCTCGAAAATAAAATACTGTTAAACTAGGAACAATTAAGATTTTTTAATACTATGAATTGCTTCAAAACTGAATAAGGTTTTATTTAAAATAATAAAAAAAATTGAGTGGAATATCCCATTATTAAAGACAACTGTACATGGTTAAACTGTCGCACAAAAAACCAAAAAGCTATACTTCATTCAAATTAAGAATAATAATTGGGACTTCAGATTTTCTGGTAATTAAAAAATAACTACTTGATTTTTTCAAGTAAATGAAAAATAACTACTTGATTTTTCAAGTATTTGAAATTGTAACTACTTGACTTGACTTGATTTTCGGCTACTATTACTTGACTTGAGCTTGGCTTGATTTCAAGTCAAGTCAAGTAACTTGAATATCAAGTCAAGCCGCGAGACTCTCTCATAACAAGTTTTGAACACCTAAAAATGCTCCTACCTGAATTTATCCACCACAACGGATATTAATCAGGATTGAAAAATAAGTAATGGTTAGATTAGGTTATGTTACTTTTTATATTGTTCAATTCTGATTAATGAAACAAGTGAAATACCTATTCCTTTTTCCATGTTACATAAAAGAGAAAATCGAACGGTACAAAAACCTAGTGGCATTTGATTGAAATATAATAACAGTAATTTGATTTTATGGGCTTTGCTTTAATGTATGGTTTTGTGTGAAAACACATGATCCCGTAAGAAAAGTCACTGTCCGCCACTGTCAGCTATAAAATGACCTGTACGCAAGCAACAAGTTTCCATTGAACAGACGGCAACAAAGAATGTGGCGTTACGGATACTTTGCGGGCACGTCTCTGCGTACACGCATAAAGGTTTAACCAGATTCTGTAAGATGTCAGGATGTATTGATATATTTTTTTAATCTGATACATAAATTTGAATGTTAAATTATGCTTCAGATCAGGGGTTTCCAACAGGTGAAAATTTTAACGAATTGAGGGAGCATTCATTCATTATACCAGAGGTGGGGAAAGCGTAACAAGGGACCTGAACCGAAATGTATTTATGGTTCAACTTTGGTTCAGGTTCAGGAAATAAATGTCGGTTCAGGTTCAGTTTCGGTTCAAGAAAATGAAAATTATAACGGTTCATCAGTTTTGGGTTCGGGTTCGAATTTCGGTTCAGAGAGGAAAGTGATTACAAGCATAAAAATTATGGTGAAATTACTTGATTTGGTTTTTGTAGGAATTTTGCACCTGACAAAATTTATGAAAAAGAAGAAGGAAATTATATTTAAAAAATAAAGTTCAATATTTTGTTTAGGAATGACGATGGGTACCCGGGCACTCGGAACCTACCCGATAATAATGTACCCGGGTATAAAATTTCTTACCCGATTACCCGAAATATACCCGCTACCCGGTAATTACCCAATACCCTTTAATTACCCGAACAGTTTGCAGCTGCCGAAAAGATTTTATCTAAAAGAAGAGCTTTTTATTATCATATCATAGGTAATTAATATAATTTATGTTAAGTTTTTTATAGAGATACAGTATATTATTTATTTGTATTACTTTTTATTTAATAAATATATGTAAACAATAATTATAAATTTTATTTAAAAGTAAACTGCTAATATAAAGGTAACTAGTAATTAGCAAATTAACGAATTGCGTATATGTACTTAAAGGATAACGTGTAATTAAAGGGTATCGGGTAATTAACGGGTAAAGGGTACTATCCGGGTAGTTGTTTCGGGTACTCGGGTACCAAAATTATCGGAATTCGTCATTCCTAATTTTGTTATTGAGAATTACAAGAACCTATTACATTAATAAATTTAGGCTCATTTCATGCAGTTTTTAGTTCTGGATATTTTTTGTATTTAATCTTTAGTTCTATTAATAGGGCAGAATTGAAAACCATTTGAAAATTTTACTCATGTATTTTCCATGGTCCATAAAAACAGTAGACACCCGGTATTTGCGTATATATATAGTTAATTATACATACACACTGTATGTGTAAATAAATACTGCATGTGCAAATAGCTTCATTACTTTAATTTACACATATGATATAAGTAAAATCATAATTATTCCTGATATTTGCAGGACATTACAAAAATGAATAAAACATTACTATTAAAATTCCTAATGGATATAAATAAAAGTCATAGTAGTTTTCTTTTCACTTTTACGGTTGAAATAGTTTTTTCTAGCGTACGGTAAGTTTTTAAGTAATCCGGTACACATATGCATTGTAAAGTTGATTTATGACAGGGTATAACCTAACACACACTAAGTATAGCATGGAATGATGTTTAAAAAGCAAGATTAGAATTTATTTTTTCAATCCTAATCAAATATGCATTTATGCATATTAAATTCAAACAGTAGACTTTCGATAAAAAATTGTTGAAACAAATATTTTGAGAGCGTGTAAAATTATACAAAAATTCGGGGATTTTTCATAATAAAAATCATGTAATTACTGATAATACAACAACTTTTTTATTAATTCAATTCTATTGATAGAAAAATGAAGACGTGTGATAAACAAAAAACAAATATGCCGTTCTACTAGTTTTGAAGTCCTGACCTCATCTAATAATCTACATATTGACCTCAAAATTAGTTGATATGGAAATTTAATTATTTTTTCATCGATATTGGTAATTGAATTATCACTAAAAATATACTTCAAAGAACAGGTGTTCCAATTTCTATTTAATAGGCTATTACATTCAAAATAAAACTGTATGTGGTAATAGCAGTTACCAAGCATTTTAGTATTTTAACAAATAAGACATTACTTGTGATTTGCTATTATGAAATTATTGACACCAAGAAAATAAAAATTGATGTTAATCAATGAGCACGTAGAAACCAGTCAGTGTCCGGAAAATTCCGGATTTATTCTGAAAATTTTTTCATTGCCCGAAAATTTTCTTAGGGACTGATGGTAAAATTTTTTTGACAGTTTTTTTACATGGAATTTAATAATCATGTACTAATCAACATCCTGGTTTTTCATACTAAGAAAATACATACTATTGAATATTCATCTTTTGATTATAAAAAAAAGCTACATTTTTGTGCTGATCGTCTGTGTGTTTTTTTCTTAAATAATATGAGACGAAGTACACGAAAATATTCATAGGTAAAAATTAATATTTCGAAAATTGCACCTGCCGTGGTCGTGTTAATATGTTTTAGCATTTAGCAGATAAAATCAACCATGTGTGCCAAAAAATGTATAAATGTGGTAAATTATTTAAGTGTTTGTCAACTTTAATTATTATGTTTGTTATTTTGAAATACCTAACTATTTTTACGGCATATAATTTAGGACAGGTATTTAAATTAGTTTTACTCATAAATCCAAGAATATATAATGTATAATAAAAAAAAGTTTGAATTATTTTTTTTCTTCAATTAATGTATTTTTTGAAATAATAAAATTTTTACACTTCTGCTTATTTATGCATTTTTTCGAAAAACAAATGTATCATTAAAATTGCCTCCTAACGGGGTAACTTTAATTTAACCGATTTCGTATCTCTTATATTTTCCAAGATCCTAATCTGTATGCAGACGTTTTCATATGTTCACATTCTTAAAAAAAAAAAAAAAAATGTGTACCAAAGCATTTGATTGATGTTTAAGTTTTTTTTTTTAATAAATTATCTTAGTATTTAATCTAAATTACACTAAAGATTTTTTGTTAAATAGATCAATAAATAAATTATTTCAAAGGCCGATTTTATCAACTTTTTCTACTTTTTGTTTTGTGAAATTATTTGATTTCACAAATTACTGTCAATTTTCACTTTTCATTGAAAATTGTTTTCAAAATAATGACGTATTACGAACATACTTTTATAATAAAAGCGTGTTTATGAAGCACAGTCCTCATAAAAACGTAAAAAAGCGCTTATATATATATACACGCACATTATCTCTCTAAAAGTTAGTATCTTTTTTTAAAGATTTAAGAAAATTTCATACATGATAAGAATTGAAAAAATGCGGAATTCTTGCTAAAATATTTAGTAACGGTTGTACGCCTGTTACATGTGTCAATACTTTCACTATTATTAACCACACTTTTTTTCTGGTATGCAATATGCGTAGACCAACCAACAGACTGTTTTTATTTTCCTTCACATCCTGAATCCGGTGTATGTTTAATTTTCAAACGACTATAAAAACATTATTAATTATGTGCTTTATGTTACTAGATTAGACAGTCGGAAAAGTTTTTGCTAATTGCTCAGATAATTTAAGCATGTTGCGTGTAAGGTACTTTTTTCTCTTTGTTATGGTCAGGACTGGACTGGCCCAAAATAATACCGGAAATGAACTCACGTCAAAACAAACAAGTTTTTGCAGGATTGGAAATAATGTTTTCTTTATTTTTAAATTCTAAAACAATGTAGTAATACTTTGAGATGACGCATGTGAAATGCATTCAACGATTCAAATATCGTCATTACCACAATCTATATAGAGGCAGATTTGTACACCCAGAAATGGGTAATAAATCGTGATGATGATACTGATGATTATAATGATAATGATGATGATGATAATGATGATGATGGTGATGATGTTGATGATATAGATACATGAAGTAATTTAATAAATTTATGCTAAAATTATATTAATTAATTAATTAATTATTAATAGTATAATGAAATGTAATAAACTTTATATAAAAAGGAAAATTCATTATTTACAATACAATGGAGCTCAATTTATAATTACCTACTTATTTATAGGTATTTAAAAAAATAATCAAGTTTGCATATATTGCGGAATAAATTTCCAATAATAAAATAATTTATATTCTGCTTATATATTTATAGCTTGTAAATTCAATAGCTGTCCAGTAAAATTAATTTTAGAAATTTAAAACATGTTGTAAGTGTATAATAATATATGCATAAAGAATTGCAAATTTCAAAACTGTTTACCTGTATATTACTTTACATTATTTTAAAGAGAATATTGTCAAATATAAGTACCTATACAAAGGAAACCAAAAAAATATTTACTTTTAATACATGTTTTAATTTTCGGATTAATTGATTTAAGTACCATTTATAATGTATGAATGCAACATATGTTTTTAAAATTTTATTAATGTAACAACCTAATGTTTTTTTTAATTGAAAAAAAAATAATTAATTACTATCAGAAATTTTACATTAATTAACCGAAAATACCCGGGATTTTATGTTTTTCTTGTTATTCATACAATTACTGAAGTTTCTGATTACATGTCAGAAACCTATAAAGATAGCGCAAATCGCAAAATACACAATTTTCTATTATTTAAGTATGAACCAGTATATATAAATATACGAATATTTACGTAAGTAATTTTGTTTTTACAATTATATATTGCAATTTTTTTGAATGTATAGTGTTAAATATAAAAGAAAACAAACAATGTTTGGGATCTCCAAACAATAATATTTACTTAATGACACTATTTAAATAAAAATAATAATGTGCACATGAGTGAAAGGAGTTTTTGAATTTCAAAATGTGCTTCATGTAAATTAATTAATATGCCATACCTATACCTAATGAATTATATTCGTTTTAAAATGTACCTTTTCAATTTCACTTAAAAAAAGTATCTTCAGTTTCAGAAAATATTAAAATTATTTCCGGAAAAAGTAACATCACATCAGTCATTTTTTTTTACAAAAAATAAACTTATGCAGATTTAATGTCAAATTGTTTAATACTTTTACTGAATTAAATTAATTTTTTCCGAAAATGAATGTACTTTTTCTGATATTGAAAAGGTATAGAAAAAGTTAATTTGATATTAACTTTAAAAAAACATATTTTAACGAATGCAAATATTAAAAATAAATGGTTTTAGTTAAATTCATTTTCTTATTATATGTAGTACTTTTATCTATGAATACTAATAAAATCTAACTTAACCTATAAACTTAATGTGCAAACAGTCAATTTTATGTATGTATAGGTAGGTACATATTATATGTAAAAATGACTACTTTTATACAGATATGGGTAATGATAATAATATATTTATTATGTTCAGTTATATTAAGATAGTTTATTTTACGAATACATGGAAAAAAATTAAGTTTTATTTAAGGAATTAGAATTTTTGAAGTTTGCGGAGTCCATCTCTGCTTACGGACATAGCGATTGCCGTTCCACTTAGTTGACATCAGTGTTATTGTTACTGGAAATTCCAGTTTCCGTAAATCCATTTATAATAGTAAAATGATCTTATACATACATCAGATTTTGGGATTACCCACAAGTTTACTATTGACGTCTCATCACAATCATAAAATATTTCTGGCATTCTCTCACAATTATTAAATTATCACGAACCATATCGACAATATGCTAAACATTCCAAAAACTTTGAGGGGGACCCCCTTTTCTTTTCGTAAGTTCACACCTACAGCGAGTGCGACCAATGACAAGAATGTGTAAGTGAAATGACTTGTTATAAATTTGGTTGGGCTCTCAGAAGAAATACAGAAAAAATAAATGTTTGAATGTTTCGTTTATGAATCGACAGCTATATTTATGAATACAGTAATTCTTACACATGTAATATGTAAGACCAAATGGCAAAGAGTAATATACAGAATTCTTCATAGTGTTGCTATTTTAATCAATTACAGGGAATTAACCTTTTCTATTGATAAATTGACATATTACTTGGTAACATTCTAATAAAAGCACTATGCACATATACTTATCAGAATTGCCGTACATTGTGAAGTGGTACAAATTTTAATAATTCTCATTATAACATGAAATACTACGATATACTTCTGTCACATGTGTAAATCGCTAATAAATTTATGCACAAAACATTTATTACTGAGGACTTTCAATTTCAATAATATACAAAAAAATTATCATTACGGAATGTTACCCATTACTGGGTAGCCAAACTGCTTTGAATACAAATATCGAGATATCGATAATGTTGATTACATATTCATACTGTGCGAGCGTTTACCAGACATCACCTCACAGGCACTCATTGGTGATGTAGAGAGTGTACCACAACGGTAACTTCAAAGCCATTTAAGATTCGAACTAATTCGGTCTAGTACGTCCTCAAATTACAAATATATAATTTATAACTCATAAAATTAATAAAAAAAAAAAAATATTGGTGATTTGATAATGAAATCATGTTTTAATTTTTTACCTTTAGATTTTTGTAACAAAAATTAAAAATAGATTTATGAAAATCATTTATCATTTCGCTTGTTTTCCTGGGCTAATTTCTTATTTTCAACCATTGTTATATTTTTTTTAATACCACAAATGATGTACTTTTATAAACCGCGATTTAAAAAAAAATCGGTAATCGGTGGTAATAGCAAAACACGTACGTAGGTACAATGACAATTACTTGAAAACAGTTGAAAATTATGTTATAATATTAAACAATTTATTTTACAGTTAGTTATCCATTTGAAAAAGTTTTTGTAAAAATCGGGAAAAAATTGCTAAATATAACTAATGGGACAGAGGTACCTATCATATCTTTACGTATTTTATAAGAATGAAACCAACATTAACATAAAAATAATTACAAACTACATTGAACGCATTTAATGCATCTAATGGTCCTATAAAATCATGAAGAATATAGTGTAATTACCTTAATGCCAAGTAATCTTTCTTAAATTTGTTCACAGCTCATTGCTAAGTAGAAATAAATTCTTTATATTTCATCTCCTCAGTCCTTTCATTAATCTTGTCGCTGCCACAAGTAACTTCTCATTTTACTCCATAGTATGATGACTAACTTTGACTTAACTACGGGTGGTCGAAGATGGATGTCAAATGACATACATATTCTCCTAGACATTTGTCGACAAATAATTTTCTACGCTTAATTGTTGTACCAAACCGTTATATTTTATTATGTTCTTTTTCATATTAAACGAAGTATATTGTTGCTAAATTGACTATAATCAATTGTTGTTTTATTTGACCACGATAGCTATTCAACTATTTAAATATGATTATTTTTATGTGATGTACAGTTTGGTATTACGGTACTAGTTTTTATAAGGAATTCGCGATTTTTTGTAACCTACATATTAATTACACATTACAAATGTTTCACTATATACAGTGTATATGTTTTTTTATGGTTTTTACAAAGATCATAAAGGAGTTATCCATTTTATTATTTAAAAAAAGTTTTTCCTTTAAGTTATCTAAATCTAATTGAACCTAGCTGAATTTAATAGAGGTTATTTTACAAAAACCGAAATTTACTGGAAACAAAAAACATTTTATTCTATTACCGTTATTTGTACGACTGGAGATGGTGGTATTTTTTCTCCACGCAGACAATAAGCATAAAAACAAAGTGTTCAGTTTGAAATTTTATTTATTAAAATATCTAAAAAACATTTGGACTTTTTTCGTTTTTGTATGAATTTTGCGTTTACTCGATGAAAATTATGAACATGAAGAAAAAAATTATATATAAAAAAATAACGTTAGAAATATGTTATTTTTTATTATTTTGTTAAACAAGATTTCAAACCCTTATAAAAATATTTTCAAACAAGAGAGGAATAATCAGGATTTGCGATAATCCGTACAATTTTTGTTAATTTTTTCCCAAAACATTCTGTTATTTTTACAATATTTTATATTACGATTTTTTATATTTAGGAATTTATTGTCTTATTTTTTACTTGTTTTTTATTTTTTTATTGTTTTTAATTTTTTTTATTGTTTTTGTTGATTTCGGTAAAAACAATATATTTCTGGGTTTAAATCAAAGTGACATCAAACTTAAAAATAATTTCTTATTTTCAAACAGGACAAAAGGATTTTAAATCATAATTTTTGACTAATCCTGATGAAGTGTGTATGCAAATAATATTGTATATATTACCAAATATATTAATTCCGAAAGTTTATTATACACAAAGACACTATTTGTACATGCAATAAAAATGTTCATATGTATGCTCAACTATGTGAACATACGGCATATATCAATGTTGTGCTCAATCTAGCTTTTTTAAGTTTATTTGTCTAAGTCAGGAAAAGATGAAAAATTTCAAAATAGTTAAATTTAGTCTCAGGATTCATTCATAGGGTTTTTAGGTTATTTCATATTTATATGTATCTACATAAACTAATGCACCGATATTTTTTTTAAAAATTCATACATTATTAAATATTAATGTTCTTTCCAAGTCAACCATTTCTGGAATTTTATGAAACACTAGAATGTGTTTCATATCAAAATGTTATCAATCATCTCAAATGTGCATAATAATAATAATAATGATTATTGAAGCACTTAAACTATGATACTTCACAATACTTTATTACAATTATATGTTTACACATTTGTATTTCTTATTTAATTTTATTAACTGTTTCTCAATTGTCTATGTACGATTTTTTTTATGCGACATACAATTTGTATGTATGTGCAAAATTTATTATTATTAGTACATTATTAATTACAAATGTTATCAAAACCAGCTAATTAGCCAAAAAGTGGCATTTGAATCCTTGAAAAACAAACGTTATGTTGTAAAACTATTAAATGTTATATCTGTTCATAAGATGGAACGAAAACATAATACATTGTTTTCCATATAAGACAACGCTCTCACTCTTCGATAGCTGTCATCTTGTATCCGGGTTCTAATGAAAATTAAAACGCTATACATATACATTTCATTCATTTTTGTATTAATATTTTGTTACTTGATACTAGTCACTTTTTTAAATTGTAAATAACATAGTGAATGTATGAAAAATTATTTTTTTTATATGTTGAAATATATATTTTGTATTTGAAACGGAACTATAGTACGAGAGTAATTAAGCAATTATGTAAATTACAATGTCATTTAAATTGGATTGAGAGATTCCGGGTTCAAATCTTATGAATATTAATTTAATCTAAAATTTTGACATGCAAAATTTGTAGAAAACAATAATTTCTTTATTGGTTCAGGTCATCATATTTGATGTCATTATAAACGTCAGAATAATTGATTCATATTTAGCAGCACGGAAAATTGACATTTTATTGATTAAATCAAATTTGCCATAAGTGTAATTAGAAACAGCGTAAATAATTTATAAAATCAATAATTAATTGGTCCCGAAATAGATTCCGAAAATAAATTTATTTTTTATTCATATCACAATTTTTCCGCAATTGTATGTTTGATCTAACATGAAATCAGTTTGGCTTAGCATACTATTAAATATTTTATAAATACACTTAATAATTTATAACACTTTATACAAAAATAGACCGCGTATTATTTTTAACAAGATAATATTAGTATCAGTAATAGGAAAATAACATTCATGCAAACTTTAATTACTTGTCATGTAAGTATTTTGAAATCAGTCAAATACATTGCAACGCGAAGAGGTGATTACATTTTTTGTTAATGTTTTGTCGTAACTGCAAAATATTAGCCAATTCGTTAATAAATTTCATATATGCACGGATTCACGTGGCAGTTGTTTTGATTTTGCTGCACGAAGATATTCAGTGGCGTGGAGGCTATTTTTATCGAAGGGCGCTTATTTATATATAATAGCCGAGATAATAGCTTTTCTGATACGAACATTTCTTAGTCTAAGAATCTGCATTAGGAATTGTAACTGTCAACTACAAATTCAATAATTTCCAAGAATTCGTATCAGATATTTTGAGAAATAATTATTATACGCGGTATTTGCTACACTTGTGACTCACACACTGTTTATTAATTTTAATTCTTAATTTACGTTTGCAATGCAGTCGTTATCATTTAATGCATGCACATGATATTTTTAATATGCGCCCTAAGAAAAGCACGTTTTGAATTTGGCTAGGGCACTAGGCAACGCAAAGACCGGTAGTAAGTGTTTATGTGTTTTGACTGTTGATACGCTCCAAATATACAAATGGTGTTGAGCCAAGAAAAATTTACCTTGGTGACATCAGGAACCTTCTTAAAACCCAATCCTTCAATCATAGTCCTTTTGATATTATCTAGTTCTTGCTCTTCCAACTCGCGCTGTTCGAATTCGTAATCATCCGCGATTTCGTCCCCCGAGAATTTGTCCATCTCTAAGAGATTTCGGTCCGCCACGGAAAACATGAGTGACACACTTATATTGTTTATGAAAACAAATATAAAAAGTAACAGTTTCAGTTGTGGAGTCCGTTTAAATAACTGAACGCCCATAGCCGGGAATAAGTACACAATATTCTCATGAGGAACTTCACTGTAACTTGTCAAACTTCAATGGGGTGCTATCACATTGCGTCTGGTGTTGGTGTGGAGGAAACCCTGTGACACCTGCCTTGCACTTCAACACTCATGGGAGACTGTGTCAAATACAGCTGGCAGACTTTATATTTGAATCGCGGGCCTCAGCCAGGCCGCTGTCTATTGGTCTGAACGAGCCTGTGGAGGGGTAAGCCAAACCTCTATTCTATATCTTTCCCTGAAGAATTATATCATTACAGGTTACAGGGCTCTATATACGATTCCTATTACAACTATGCGTGTTTCAGGAAATGCGATAACTTTCAACGAGAAATTATGCGCACAAACATTTTATTGAAAAATAAACCACCCGCATTAGTTACGGGAATTACGAGCACCCCTTGCCAATTTTACAAACTTGCACTTGCATTAGTCCGCCTAGTTTCATCATCACAGACATTTTCATTATTCCTCAATATTTGAAGACTGGTGTAAAAAGGGATAAGTACATTTTTTAAAATATAAAGATTTGCGAAGAAAATTAATAAATATACTTCACAAAGTATTAAAATCGCGAAATATAGTCATAGTGAAAAAAACAAACATTATACTAGTTTAATTTTTTAATCTGAAACTTGTCCCCTTTTTGCAACAAGGTCTTCATTTTTTTTTTTTTTTTGTTGAACCATCATTAAAATATTGATTCATGATTGCATTTTTTAAGATTAACTTAGGGGTCGGTATTATAAACGTCCACTTACATTTAGTATATTTAATTAAATGAACAAATGCAACGCGAATTTTTGATAGCAATGATTTAAAAGTCATAAGTACCTCTGGAAATTGATTCGAATTTGTTCACTCTTTTAAATTTACTATGGAACTAAATTTAGCTAAACGTGTATAATACCGGCCCTTAGACCGTTAAGAGACCAGTTGTGATTCCGACGATTCAAGTGTGAATTCGGTCGAAGTCAAAAAATGATTTCGAATTATTTATATTATAAAAATGATCTCCCTATACCTCGACAAATACAAGTCTGGTAAATATTTTTATGGTAAAAACTTATCTTTATCACCAAAATCTAAGAACAAAAATAATACACTCAAATATATGAGTTTATATTTAGCTAGGGTTGCCAGATTTTAAAAACTTTTATATAGGAGAACAATGTACAATTTTTTTTTGTAAATATAGGATACATTTCAGTTCAAACTTTTAATTAAAGTATTAACAACAAAAAAATGGTTAGTTATCATACTTTCCATGGCTTTAGAATTTTCAAAAAATATTTTTCTCTTTTAACAGAATCATAAAATTCTTAGCAATTCATTCCAAAATTAATAGTTATTAATAATTCTGATTTTATTCTTTTTATTAAATTATTGGAAATATAGGAGAATTTATCTTGTTTATAAGATTTGAACAAAATTTAGGAGACACCTATTAAATATAGAAGGACTGGTAACCCTAATTTTATCAGCATTTTATACTGAATGATCAATTTTTAATTACCAGTAAATATGAATATTGTGTCCAGATCAAATTGGGTCCAGCCCTATAGTAGACAAATAAAATGTGCAATAAAGAATTTCTTCCTTAATGCAAAATAATTTCCATGCAGTTACTGCGAAAGTTATGGAATATGAAATGTTTTCCGTCTTTGCGGTGGTGGTTATTGGTTACCTGGCAAAGGCACGCCCGTTCCATCTTTTCCTTAGGAGAGGTTCTTAATAAATAGGCTTGTACGTCCGGTTTGAACTCTCCATGTGGTCATTCTTTTTAATAATTATTAATTATTTTAGTTAAACCAGTATCGAAAGAATTTGCCTTCAGCCAAAGTAAAAAAAATATAATTCCGTGAACTCAAGGAATAAGTAATTAAAAGATATATATACATTTCGCATTGTGAAAAAATGTGATAATTCAGTTTAGAATGATATATCAGTTCTGTGAAATCATGCTCTGGTAAAAGGTACTTCTCTTGTTTCTACTAAATAATCTCCTCAATTATTAATGCATCTTCACGTATATTGTATATTACATATTTAATAATATTACTTTCCAGAATTGCATTCATTGTTTTCATCAAGTATGTTGTAAAATGAATTTTTCGCAGTTTTCCCCAAACATGACATACGGGTCAAGTAATTATAAAATATTGTGATTGGATCAATTGTCACCTTGTACTTGAACTCATTCATGTATACATTAAGAAAAACCCATAGCTAATATAATTTAAGATTTTATTGTTTCTTTGAATCTATTTCCTAAATTAAATACTGTATGGAGCATGAGCATGTACAAGTAAAAAAAATACTAAATTTTATAAGATGATTTTATTATTTTACAATACTATTCAAAAGTATTGTACTATTTTCATGTAATGCATATTCGGTTCAGTTTTATTTAGGTATAGGTTTAGATCTTATTTTTCGATTGTTAACATTATTGTAACAATACTAAAATAACGTTAAATATGTTTATTTTATCTGAAAATAATAGTGTTTTTATAGCTTATTAAAAAAATTTATAGTGCATTATTTTGCATTTTATTTTTGGGTTTTTACAAATGTAGTATAACATTTCTATTCCTCAAAGAAGTAAAATTTTGTAAATCTAACTTAAAATTTTTATTTTATCTTAGAAGTGCTCGAAAGGCCCAAATTTTGAAAGCGTTTCAATTTATGAAGGAAATAGTACACTTCGTATTCAAAAGTAATAAAATATTTAATATCTAGTATTAACTTTTTAAAATTACCACTTATTCAAACAGATAATTATCCGTAAAATACATCTGTATTTAGATTGAACTATCATATTATTTACCATTCTATTCATAATTAAGTTTGGTAATTTTGTTTTTATTAAAATTTCAATAACTAATACATATGTCAACTAATTTTAGCGTTTAGTGGTTTATACTTTTCATCTTTCACAGTGTCGTTTTTCAGCTGTCACGGAGAAAACACCACATGTGTCACTTTTGAGCTATATGAAAATTGAAAATAATTGTTAGTCATTCGAACCCAGGTTGTCGCTAGAATATCTGTATGTACTATTTAGTGTAAAATTTTGTGCTGGAGCATCACAAGGATCATTTTATATGGTACACTGAAAATTGACATAATCGAATTCAATGCTATTATGGGCAGAACGAAAAGATATGAAAATAGTTAATATAATATCATCACGGCTTCTGCGTGAGCCAATCTGCGTGTATTCGCTAATTTTGGTAATCACGAGATACTTACCTGTACTGTTGAGATCCTTTATTAGGGATTACTTCACTGGCTCTCAAAGCTGTTATAGGAAGAAATACTGGTTTCAAATTTGGTTTAATTCGAATACATCGCCGTGCTAGAACAATACTAAGACAACTTAAAAAAGTTAGTATCGAGATAAATACGTTTTAAAGTTTTATTATTAATTTTGTAAGTCTTGTTTCAGAAGTTACAGTATTGCACCATTTGGTTTCAGAATATATGTATAACTCAAAACCTACATTTTTTTTAAGTTGTCTTAATAATCTTCTTCTTTTTTCTCTTAGCCTTTTCCCGTGTTACACAGATCGGCAAAATATTTCTGATTTTGTTGGGTTGCATGTATAGTACGAAACAACCTTACACCAAATCAGGGTTAATGTTAATGTTAATGTTCCCACAAAGAGTCACTCCATTAACATTATTTCGTGTAATGATTTCGACTTAAAATGATGTCCTTTAATAATTTTATAATATGTTACGGATTGTAATATTTGGATAACTATTGATTTCTACCGTGTTTTAATATGTAAGGAAAGTATGAACAATATTCCCGACGCCCCTTGGTCAATGTACACAAATATTACATTAGTTGTGCAATACAGCGAATGAAGGAATGAAACATCAACCGATAAGATCAAAAACACACCAACTTTCTACCTTTCTCACCTTTCCTACAATTTTATTCGACTTGCCGGGTTGGACCGACGTCGAATTTTCCGAGAATCCTTCGTCACTTAATTCCAGAGTCATTGGCAGTGCCATTGCATCACAAGAAGGTAAAGTATACTCAGTTCAGTCAGCAGAGAGCTGAAGGTAAGCCTAGCCAAGCCACTGAATCGATACGCGACCTCTTACCGCTTTCGTTGAAGTCGTTATAATGTAACCGCCTATTGGTGACTAATCGCTAAACGGATAACGCCTAGTTGTTGATATCCTCGAAATGTGCAGCAGGATGACGATTTTCGACTGTTCCCAATTCGACACTCAACGGATGCAAGTCACCAATTTTATTTTATAAATAACAAATTTTACAACATTAAGCTTATTAGGAGGGGTGTGGAGAATAAGTATACTATAATTGAATATTTTAGTTTTTATTCATTCCTATGGTTGCGATCGATTTCGGGATTTCAAAGAATCCCATCATTAAAAAAAACATTAAGTTTATTTTATATTACAGTCGAACTTCCCTAATATGAACAAGTAGTGTTTCAATAAATAGTTTGGGTGTTGATTCTTCCCTTTTTTGTATTTTATAAGCTTCTATTTAATTTCGCTTATTTGTTTAAGTTAAATCTTGTAAACCGAATCTATATACCTGAAACCTTGCGCACATACGTAGTTCCGATGACCTTACAATATTTTCATAAAAATATTAATGAAATTAATTAACTCTTTTAAATTAATTAGGTCAGATTGAAATTTTTAATATATTTTTTTTATGGGGTCCCGTGGCCGCGTGCCTGAGTGTGGTCGCGAATCTGGGGGAACCGGGTTCTATCCCGACAGACGCCAAATATTTCCAATTTTAAATGGTACAAAATGACCTCTGTGGTGCACTCTCCACACCAGCCATGAGTGCCCGTGAGATAACGCCTAGTAAGAGCCCACACGGTAAAATATATCTTCATCATTACCAATGTCTACATGTGTTGTAGATACTGGCACACCCAGTTATGGGTAAAATGCCGTGAATCTATATATATATATATATATATATATATATATATATATATATATATATTAAGTTCTTTTTGCATACTTAGTTTTTTTAAAGCTTTTTATGAAAATGTATTAAAAGAGGAATATTTCAATATTTAATTAATTAAATATATATCTATATATATATATATATATATATATATCATGACGGTTTTTACCCACTGTTTTCTGCAATAGTCAACTATTCGCTGATTTTGGTAATGGTGATATATTTTTATATTATGAGAGTATTTAGCGCTGACATCACTTCAGGAATTTTCATGGTTATAATGAAGAGTGCACCCTAGAAGTGGTGTAGCTACCGATAGGCAAGACGAGGCAATGCCTAAGGGCCCAAGCGTTTTAAGGGCCCATTTTTTTTATATATATATATATATATATATATATATATATATATATATTCGTTTAATAAATATCATTTTTCCATATTTGCATTTTACGATTTATCTATACTCAATTGGAATAATTAATCCAAAACTGTATAGTATTATTCTCAGGAGTTAAAAGAAAAGTATTATCCAATTAACAAAAATTAATCAAATATTGCTTTACTACTAGTTTAAATTAAATAAAAAAATCAAGTATTGTTTCAAAAGGCAAACAAATATTTGCTCGCATATATTTACTGTCTGAATAAGCACGACACGAAACAGGATAATTACAATTCCGAGCTGAACGCTGAACACTGAACTTTGAGCTTTGAGCGTTGGTAATGTTCGGTATAATTTCTGATTTATTCTTCGAACACCAAATTTATTCTGTATATTTTCATTTCTGATTAGCTATTATTAATTAATATGAAAATGCAATATGACTCATAATCATTAGTTACATAACTGTTATGATGAAAAACTAATTCATACGTAACAATCGGAGTTTTCCAAAGCTTTATTCTGAAAAACATTACAATACAATACTTTACGAATGACACTGAATATTATACCTTCTCATGCTTTACAGAATATGAAAATTACCCTAATCATTTATACAATAATATAAATACAAAATAAGTACTTCCTTTTTCTATTTTCCAATTAGCTCAGTTTTCATCCAAGTTTCATATCAGACGCAACATAAAAACATTTTATAAAATAATAGTAATAAACAAACAAGCATTTGAAATTTTGAATTTACAAAGTTTTTGACCAAAATCTAGCCATATTTGCGCACGGTATAGTAAGGCCAACATAGCTGTAAACAAACACCAAAATATTTTATATAGAATTATACCACAAATTTCTTCGTAATAATGTTGTCTAAAATTGCAATATCGCTTCCCTGTTTATTTTTTCAAGTGTCAAAAACTGTATGCCAAACAATTGCAAAAAGACTAAAATGGTAAAATGGTAAGTTAGAAAAACCCTTACTTATGGATGAAAACTATCATGTCTTCTAACATCTAGCTAAAAGAAAGTTTCTGAAAACTAGTATAGAATTTAGCCAAAAAACGTATAATGTAGACAAGACTTATTAAAAGAAATGCTTTTGTGAATGTTGATAAATGAAAGGTTTAGTGTTTGAAAAGAGTAAATTGGTAACTGAATGCAATGTGTTGGTGGATGAAGTGAAACTGGAACAAGCAAATGAGTTTGTATATTTGGGTCATATGATGTCGAGGAATGGACGTATTGATCCGGAGATTAAAAGACGAATAAAAGCAGAATGTGAAATAGAACATTGTGATCAAGAATTATGGAAAAAAAACTCTCCTTCCTGATTTATCCACGTCATACTTTGTGTTCTCTTTCATCATTAAATTTATTTTCACTGATATCACTAAGTTTGTAAATTCAAAATGGCACAATTTCGCTTGACGCATTTCTTCAAATAGAAAGTTACCAATAGTGAACGAGCTTATTGGTTTTGTTACATAACCTTTGTCGTATATTTTTTGGTCCTTATTGTATTGCTTACCTTTCATCCGTTATTTTGAGTATAGTAGCCCTTTTCTGAAAAAATATTAAATAATAATATTGTCTATCTTTTGGTTATGATTTATTTTTGAAAAATAATACAAAAACTTTATTTATACAACTCGTAAGGCAAAAGTACGCACACAGATAAATTTTTACATTCATTCAGACACTCCTTAGAATACAATATTTTATTATATGCTACTCTAAATGTAATGTTTGTACAAAACTCTTTTCATCAATGAAAAACTGTCCTAGTAGAAAGGCAGAATCCTTCCCGAATTTAGGCCACGTTCAGAGAGGAAGCATGTTACCCGCTTCAGCTTAAGCCGAATGGCTACCCCTGCCTATTATAATATGAAGCAAAAATTCAAATAAATTGTTCCTGTAGTGGAACTGTTAACATTTTAATAAATTTAACATGAGACAAACATACTTTTTTAAAAGAAGTATTATTGAAATCTATTAGTATTTGACTTTGATTTTGTAGGAAAAACGAGAAATGCCTTTTTTCTTATAAAATCAAAGTCAAATACTAATAGATTTCAATAATACTTTTTTTTAAATGCAGGTTTATATCAGAAGTATGTTCGTCTAATGTTGAATTTTTTTAAATATTAACAGTTCTATTACAGGAATATTTTCTTTGAATTTTTCCTTCATATATAGTAGGCAGGGGTAGCCATTACAGGAATCAGGAAAGAGGTAATCTGCTTTTTCTCTGAACATATCCTTACACTTTTCATAGAGTAATTTTCTTCATTTTAAAGATTGTTTCCTACACTCCATTTTAATGCACAAAAGATGAAATGTTTTATTGCTAAATGAAGTATAGGAAACCAAACAAAAATTCTATAAGCTGCAATTAGTTTTAATAACTAAATGCAGGTTTTAAAAATGGTTTAGTTGTTATGTTTTACAATAATACTGTAGTGCGCTATAATGCTTTTCGTATTGCTCGTCATCCAGTTCCATCATGACAATACATCCGCCTGGCAGGTGGAACTCTACTAGTTGTAGTTTTTGAAAATATCCTACGAACATGAAGAAAAGTAAAAACATTTCTAAATACGGTCTCCACTATTTTTTCTATTTTTATGAAACTATCTAAATATAAAGCGATCTGTAGTTCTAGAAATTCTTAATAACGAACTAAATAATTTCGATGAAAACGTTTGAGATAATTTTGAGTGATTTTTACGATAACTTCAATCTCCGATGTTAGCAACATTGAATGTCAGATTGACAAATTATACTTAAACATAACCTATAAAATAAATATTCCTTTCATTTTCATAGTTTTTCGATTGCAAATAAAATTTAACAAGCACCTCGGCACTGAAGTTCCTTTTTCCACAATCGTAATAAAAATAGAATTTTAGTGCCTTGAGACATAAATAACTATATTTGTGACGTACTCTGTAATTTTCGTTTGAGTAATTTTAATGATATATGACGTGGCCATAATAAGCATAGTGCAGTTCAATGAAGTTGGCCATGGAAAAAACAATAGACCAGAAAAGTAAGGTTAGAATTTTCCTTTGGCGCGAGTTCATAGTTTGAATTTCCTGTTCGGGTTTCATATGGGTAAAAAGTATTTTGTGAAACAAAAATTTTGCTTATTTTTTTTCTTACCTCCTGAAGGCAGCTTTGCTTTTGTATCCTGTTCCTCAGTCTCCATGGACGTATTAACTTGTATGGGGTTCATAGCAACCCCTTCTCTTTCGACACTTTCTCCCGGTTCGGATTCATTTTGACCAAATAATGGACCTGTGATCGGGTCGAGAGTGAAATCGCGAGGGGGCGAAACTGATTCAGGGCAAAGGAGGTCTTTGGGGAATGGGTCGAAATCGTCTTTAGAGCTGGAGGAAAGTTCCCCTTCAGGGATTTCCAGTAAGGCATCCTTTTTAATTTGAGGGACGTCGATCTGCTTGCGCTGTGCTTCTAATTTCTGACCTAGAAGAAGGAAATAGAGAAAAATATTGTAAAGTAGAACACAATATTTTTCTGAAAGTTTCTGACAATATGATAATTACCATATGTCGAATTATTTGTTTGCAATATACGACTCATAATAAGATATATACTGTAATAAAAGTCACCAATTTTATGTAAATATTTCAAAAAAATTATGTGTGCTTCAGACCGCACGTCTAAAGTGAAAGCTTAAATGGTTGACGTTTGGATCGTACAGCAATGCCATCTCTTGACTGCTTCCGGAAGCTTTTTAAACTTAAATGTTTAAGCTCATTACATTTATATTTTGTTATAAGATGTCAAAATCCTGTGAGCATTTAAAACCAAATTCTAACAAAATTTTCAAGAAAGAATTTTAATTTTCTTGGGAGAAGGCTAGGAAACAACTCAAATTTTATTTTAAAATTTTGCCAAAACCCCCAAAAACAGTTTTAAAACGGGTGATGAGTGTGTCATTAAGTTGTAACGCTGTCAACACAGTTTTTCATACAGGATTTTTATTTTACAGACAAAAAAGTATTTTGTAAATAAATATTTTGCTCATATTTTTCCTTACCTGGTGAAGTCAGCTCAGTTTTGACCTGCATATTGCTATCTTCCGACGTGTCGTCTTCTGTGAGGTCAATAATAACCTCTTCGACGCTTTTGCTTCCTGTAACTACCTCACTTTCATTTCCCCCCATGGGAGTAACATAACCGTGAAGTGCAGGTATTTCATCTTTGAGAAAATGCGCAACCATCTGCAAATCTTCCGACGTCTTCGCTTCCATGAGCTCCATAATAACGTCTTCGAAAAAATTTCCTCCTATTACTAGTTCATTGTTACTTCTTCCCGGGGGGACAATATAAATGTGTTGTTGTTGGCCGTCAAGGTTTTGCGCTACGAAATGAAAATGCCCATTTTCGTTCAGCCCAGAAAATTCATAGATGAGGCCATCTTCTCCAGTGATCGTCAACGGCTCTTCACTTCTGGGTAGAGTATTCGTTGTTGATTCCGCCATAGGCATGTCCTGACCTGTCGATACCTCTCCCACTTCTTGGACAACAGTCCAAGAAGTCAGTCCCTCCTGAGTCGCTGATTGTGTGGTGTGGGTCGTTTCTGTAGGCTCGGGTTCATTTTGACTCAAAAGAATGATCGGGTCGAGAGTGAATTCGTGAGGGGGCGAATCTGGTTCAGGAGGAGGGAGGTCTTTGGGGAATGAGTCGAAGTCGTCCTCAGATCTGGAGGAAAGCTCCCGGTTACGGATTTCCAGTAAGGCAGCCTGGAGAAAGAGTGTGCGGGCCATCGTTTTTTGACGACTTTGATTTGAGGGGCACCGATCTGTCGAAAGAAAAATAGTGTAAAATAGAACACAATAAGTTTTTGACAATGAGGAATTATTTGTTTGCAATATGCGACTCATAATAAAATATATATTGTAATAAAAGTCCCTAGAATTTTTGCTTGTAGTTTTCGACATTTTTTTAAACATTTTTTTTTTTCATTAATATTCATACAAGAATAACGCGATAACAATTTTCTTTTAAGACTTTAATGTCCCAAAAGTCAATATACCCCATATTCAGATAAAAACTTCAAAATTTTCAAAAATCTAATTTTCATGTATCTAGATACTACTCAGTGCACTGATTCCAAATTTTGAAACCGCAGGTCGATATCTCTTTTCGTTCTCGAGATATTTAGGTTCAAAGTTTTGCATAAAACTGCCCATTTTTGGGCAATAACCCAAAAATGGGCCGAGATACAAATTTGGCGACATCACCATTCGATTCTACGGATAAAATTATATAAGTATACCAATTTTCATAATTTTTGACTGACCGGTTCATTTTTTATGAATAAAAGTTTGAAAACCCCCGAAAACGGCCAAAATCTGAAAAAATCCTAAGGGGTACCCCTTGCGATTTTTTCAATTTTTGGCCATTTTCAGTTATTTTGTTTTAGAGACTGTATGCGGTGTTCAAAAATTATGAAAATTGGTATACTTATGTAATTTTGCCCGTAGAATCGAATGATGATATCTCCAAATTCATATCTCGACCCATTTTTGGGTTATTACCCAAAAATGGGCAGTTTTGAGCAAAACTTTGAATCTAAATATCTCGAGAACGAAAAGAGATATCGACCTGCGGTTTCAAAATTTGGAATCAGTGCACTGAGAAGTATCTAGATACATGAAAATTAGATTTTTAAAAATTTTGAAGTTTTTATCTGAATATGGGGTATATTGACTTTTGGGACATTAATTGAAAAATGGATAGAGATATAAACTTGCTAGTAATATTATTTGATTGTAAAGACAATGTTACGTAAGTGTACGCATATTTGGAGCTTTTGAACAACTGAGTGAATTTTTAGAAATTAAAGTCTTAAAAGAAAATTGTTAGCGCGTTATTCTTGTATGAGTTTTATCTTGGTGGTGCACTCTCCATGGTAACAATGAGTGCCCTCGGCAAATGTTGTGATGTTAGTAAAGTTTCCTAGTAAAATATTACAAATATTGTGCTATAAGTCGTCTGTACTTTATCCAAGACGAAAATTCCTCTAATAAATTTCTTTCAAACTTAAGATGCATTTCAAGCAGCTCGTTGATGAGTATTATATCAAAGCAAATAATAATTATATTTAAATTGAGTCAAAGATATTTTTAAAATCAAAGAAGTCACTATTCAAGAGAAATTGCAAATCGTGTATGGAAACACAGTATTACCTCTAGATTAATATCATAATAATGATTGTGTGTAAATAATAGTTGAAAGTATGTGTCATACTTAAATAATATATTTTTACATCATGACAGGAGCAAAATTGGTGCTTCTGTTTTGAAAAAAGATATACTTGTAAACGTCATATAAACAACATACCTATAACGTTGAATGACGTAATCGAAATGAATCACCTGCTCCTAATGATTTACGGAGATTCAGAATTCACTAAATTACTCTCAAATAATATAATACATTTTCACGTAAAAGTTATGGATGAGACTCAGCAAATTAGTAGTTTGTTTACTTTGTCTTCCTCTGTCATTATCTTATTAGTCTTGTATTTAGTATTAGTATACCATGACTTACAGGAATTAACTATAGTCATAATTTCCGGTCACACAATATTCAATCAAATATTGATCTTGGTCATATGTTGTAATGAATAAATCTGTGGTTATTTTTCGCGATTTTCTGTTTTTAATCGAATTTGTTTATTTTCATTATTCTCGTGGGTAAGAATGATATTATCAGCACTCCATAAAAACATACATTTGTGAAGTATTTTTATATTATAATTAGATGAAGATAAATATCATAAACATTATTTATTTTTAAAAATACAATGCGAAATAATTACCGATAATAATATTTATACCATGTTAATATTTACTTTTATATATTTAGAAGTAGTTTTTTCATGTATCTAATTATTTCTGAACTTAGCTATAAAAATAGAGACATCAGATGAAATATATATTGTATCACATCCAGTCAACAGAAAAAATATTTAAAAGTGGGGCTTTAACTTTTCTAAACATATTGTAACATAACCTAACGCACAACCTCACGGCTGAAAAACTCGGAACTGTATAGCGCCGTAGCTGTTAAGATGTTAGGAATTAATTCACCGGGTAATGTTACGAGGGGTCGTTTTTATATTCCCGGACTAGGCACGAAAAGAAAAGATTAGAACAGCAACAAAAATTTATTTTTCAATATAGGCCCCTTTGGATCCATTATAAAAATATTCCTTTGTTTTGTCCGCAAAATGCCTTTCAACAGCTGCTAAGTTCGTTATCATCCTTAATTTTTTTGAGATTTGGAAACAAAAAATAGTCACAGGGGAGTAGATCTGGACTATAAGGCGGATGGTTATTTTCTAGGAAGCCACATTGAACAACGGTAGCTTTTGAAAAGTCTAGTCTTGTGAGCTGGTGCATTGCCATGAAGCAACAGCACACCTTACAAACTGACAGATATTAAAACTAATATTGCTGCAATTGTTTTGTAAATTGGCGCTCACGTTACCAAGGCATACGTGATTAAAAACAATATAATATACATTAAAGTGTAAACTGCCTAATCCGGGAATATAAAAATGGCCCCTCGTAGGTTTGTACTGTATGCGAGTTCTACTTAACTGCGTCTAGTGGTGGTCGTAATTCCTAGTAGTATAACTGGAAGAATAATTGTTTTGAATTTTGATATGATTTTAGAGCAGTTTTTAAATGTCTATAAAATATTTTTATTATGCTGTTTGATTGAGGGTGGTAGGCTGTAGTTTGAAGATGTGATCCTAGTAGTTTAATAACATTTTGGATTAGTGAAAAGTTGAACTGTTGTCCCCTATCTGTCGTGATGTTGACTGGAACGCCAATTTTGTGACGGATTACGCGGAAATATCTTTTAATGGAATTGCTTCTGGTCATTTGGTGAATCTATCAATGCAAGTTACAGTGTAAGAATATTTTGTTGTAGTCTATACTTTGATGATGAAAAACTGTATTGATGGAGCGTCTGTGACTGGATTTTGTTTTCCGGATATGTGACGTATGTCAGTTGTAGATTGAAGCATGAAATCTAATTAGCGTATTTCACGTGGAGAATAGTTGTTATTGTGAATTAGTTTCTATATAGTATCTAAATTTTTGTACTGCTAAAAATATGGCTAGAAGTTCTCTACCAATAGTACTATAATTTTTTTTGTGTATTTGTCAGCGTAGTGGAAAAGATGAAAATTGGTTACCAATGATTTTCAATATTTTGTTGAAGAACACCGACGTCTGAAGCATCAACCATAATGTTGACTTCAGTGTCATGTTTTGGGAAAGATAATGTTTGTGTCAAACTATCTTTAATTAGGTTAAACGAATTTGTAGCGTTTGCGGTCCAAATAATTTCTTTTAAACTAAATACAGCATTCCCCTTTACGCATTTTTGACTAATAAACTTATGCTGATTTTTTTAACATTTAAGCGTGTACAATTTGAGTTTTTCGTATTATTTTAAAAAAGTGAAACCTGTTCCTAACCCTAGGAGTAACCTGTTGCTTTCAAGTTCATTGCAACCGCAGCCCGAGTTGGAAAATTCGATTTTGACCTCTTTTCCAAACAAATCAATGTCTCGTTTTTAGATTCGAACGTAACATCTTGCAAAATGAAAAAAAGCTAAAAAATTTAAAATAGTAATAATTAGGACTGTCTACATAATATAAAACATTTAAAATATTTTTAAATGTATATTTAAGCTCATTTAACAAACGGAAGGATCTTATTAAATCATCAGTATGTGTGTGGGTGAGCTGTGAATATACTTATTTAACTTTACTGTTACTTTTTTATTACACGTTTATTATGATACTTGTCTAAGAATGTAGGTACTAATTAATTCATTCATAATATATTTTATAAAGTACTTAAAACAAACAAGGTATGACATTTTTATATCTTCTCACTTATGATTTCAATTAATTACTGTTTTTTTGTCTAATAATATACATGTATGTTTCACGGCTAATTTACAAATATATTGATGTAATGTTGTTTCTTATTTAAGTATGGCTAGGTGATGCTCAATATTATTTAGAAATTAAAATGTAATCGCAAAAAAACATGTGGGGGGGGGGGAATTTATACTCTATAATGAAGAGAGGGTAGCAAAATAAGAATAGATCATTTTGAAATATTTTCCGATATTTTTCATTGGGGGGTCCTGCATCACTGTAACAAATTAGAAAATGGGTCCTTTGAATTAAAACTAAATCTTAAAACTAGGAATTATCAATGTTTAAAAAAGTTATTAGTTTTTAAAATATTCGAATTTTTAATGACCTTAACATATTTACTTTATTCGAAATTCTTACTACTTTCAAGCCTTCTGCTACCGCCGTTTTCAAATCCGAAATTCATTTTCAAGTAAATGAATGCAGACAATAACAAAATGAACAAAGTAAACCAAATTATACTTGTTTGAATTTATGATGCCACGTCAAATAGAAATCACTTCCGTTTGTATGAAGCAGAAAGATATGTTGTATATTTTTTTTATTAATTATTTTATTAAATTACTTCTTGTCCACGCATTGTGACAGTATTTTTCGTTGTCAAAAGTAAGGGTATAAGTTCTTAAACATCTAAATTTATTTTCCATATACGATAAATGGTTGCAAATTGTAAATATTCTTTTACTTTTGAAAGAACTAAAATTTGGCGAAATCAAAATTACTAAAATGGTACAATATCACACTGCATGGGATGCACACAATTTGTTTATGTCATTCAAGTCACCATCTTGAAGTGAAGGCAGCTTTCTATAATTTTAACAGAATTAAAATAATGAATTTCAATTATATAATAATTTTTTTACACGATATGTGAAATGTAACTTTTAATATGCCATTTCTACGAAACAAATTACCCGTTATTCCGATCGACTGAATTCATAAGAACTAACGATTTTTTATATGCATTGTGTTATTAATTCCGTTATATACTTCAGCTATATCCTACATGGAAAAAATATATAGGATATAATAGAGAAACCTTTAAATATCAATGAAATCGAAACGCAATACATCATCGCTTAATTTTGCCAAATGATTCATGAAAACTAATAGAAAATTCCAGTACCTACAGTGAAAGGTAAAAGGTCCTTTGCTTATGAATACTTCCTCGAAATGAAGTTTAAAGAAATTGTCAAAGAATTTGATGAATCAGAAAGAATTAATATTTGAAGAGAAATAGTTTGCATGCTAGTAGTTTATACATTTCTACAACATCAATAAAGGTTGTTGTCCTTTATGAATGGTACGAACCTACCTAGGTGATTCAGATTGTGTCACGTATGCGCTAAATGTACTCGTAATCGTATTCGTGGGATGACCACCGCTTGATAATGATTTTTCCCGGTTTAGTCAGGGGTTTCTGCAAGGTGTGTTCCAGATCTTAATCGCCCTTGTAAACTGTACTTCACAGTTTTTTGCTGAGGCTTTGGCTTTGTGATTTACAATTCGTATAGAAAACAATAATTTTTTTATGATCTCATTCTTTAATTACGGAGCGTGTTCGTGAAAGGTGGATGAATAAACGTTATCTGCAGGTAGAGACGGATCTAAATAAAATAATAAAAATTTGTGGTTAGAAATAACCCCAAAGTGTTCCTAAGATTTACAATACAATAATCAGTAATTGTAATGTTTAGATATTATTTTATTAGGCAATATGTCTAATAATTTAGTATAATTTACTAATCTTACTTTAGCATTTTAACTAATCCGAAATACATAGATAATAAATATTTTGTAAAAAATCGTTAATTTAAATATGCAAATGGTTACTTTAATTACTTATTTTATTTAATTTTACTATATTTCGGCTTCATTTTTTTTCTTACAATTTTCGGGAATTTATCTGATGAATTAGGTAATTAAATAGAAAATTTAAATACATATTTAGTTCATTTCTTTATTTATATTTAGTTCAATACTTATTACAATATAAATAAAATCATTTCATCTAATTTTGTATTTAATTTTACTATAATTTGTTATTACAAATTTAGAAAATTTAACTAATTCAACTTGGGTATTTTAATGAAACATTTTAGTATATATTTTTTATGAATTTAATGTGCCAAAAATATTATTAAGATTTTTAATGAAAGAATATTTAATGAACAGATATTGTTTTGTTATGCTGCCATTTTATTTTTCGATTTAATATATGTATGTATAAACCACAAATAGATGAAGAAGACATTAAGAAGATAATTATTTTGAAATTATAAATGTAAAATAGATACAATTACGTTTTAATTCTATGAAGTGCAATCTGTTATTACTCAATTATTCATCTTAAGCAGTTAGAAAACACCTTTACAAGATATCTAGATACCTACATTAATAGTATAATTATATATCAGACCAAATTATATAGGATTTAATCATAGCTTAATTTTCACGGATGTTTTTTTTTAGTACTTTCTATTCCATCTACTCTGTTAAACAATTGCTTCCGGCTCGATCACTCGAAATTTTGGAGTTGTTTAATCTTAATCTAATTTGTAGCTGTTACCATTTTCTCTTTACAATTTCACGTCACATCTTGTTATAAAGATAATATTTAATTATCAGATTATTGTAGAGACAACTACAAAAAATAAAAAAAATCTTTTTATAAAGGCCTATAATTCTACGATTCAAATAATCCACATAATTTATCATATACTAAATGTACCACATTCATTCCGTCAATACGAAATGACTAACGACTTTACCCTATTTAATAACGTCGAATAAAAAGCATAAAGAAATCTAGGTTCTTGGGATAACAAAATTTGATACGGTAAAAAAATCAGAAGTATTGAAAAATGTAATTATAATTTAATAATAAAAAGTGCTGGGTGTGCCAATTGACTTTGTACTCAGATATCGGTAATGACATATTTGTACCGTGCGGGCACTCATTGCTGGTGTGGAGAGTTGTACACAGTGATCACTTTTAAACCATTTAAAATTAGTAATAATTTCGGCGTTTCCAATTTCAAAACCAGACACTCATTAAAGGCACGAGTGTTTAATGGCTCTTATTTTTATTATACCTGCATAGTATGGTGGAATAAAGGATCTCAATTTTTTTTGAAAAATTTCATTAATTCAGTACTACGGCTTACATTTTTATATTTTTTCTCCATTCAATTAAAATTTGTGAAATATACTGTTTCTGATCTAATTAACAAAGAAAAAGTAAAAAAAAAATCTGTTCCCTTTAGTTTAAAGAGTCCGAGGTTATACAGATCCTTTTACTAACTATTTAGGAGGTAACCCTAATATACATAATGTAAAATTTTAGAATATTAATGAAAAATAGGAAAATAGAATACTAATTTGATTTATATTACTGGCAACAACAATTAAAAAACAAATTAATAAGATTTAAGAGGTTTACTTAACCTAATGAATATAATAGGATATGAATTTTTAATTATTGCGAAAATTATTGTGTATTTAAAAGATTTGAAATCATTAGTAGTCGGATTGTAAACAACAGAACAGTTGTATGTGAATCGCGTTTAAATAATAAATTTCAAGAGAGTGTAGAGTATAACGAACGCAAAATGATTTTTTTTTTTAAATTGGGTCTGCGTAAAATTTTAATATGGTGGAACATTAGATATTATTATGCTGTAACAGTGAATAACACATTTTTCCATAATACATAATAATATTATCTTCTTAAATATTATAATTTTTAATAAAAACAACCACAAAAGTGTGTTTGTATTAATCACAAGCTCAAATTAAAGTATTCACCACTTAACTAAACCGCACAAAATAACTAAGATAAAGCTATCTTAACAATTAAATGGATAAAAACCGCAATGAGCAAGAAAATTGTTAGTAAAAGAGTAAAAACGAGACTAATTCAGTTAATTTATAAACTGATTAAGTAACGACTGCATTCCTAGAGAAATGAATATGAAAGTTATTCCTCGTATTGAAAATGTGTGCTGCACATTTCTTCGTAGCGCATATAAAGTTTTTATACCTTCATCCTTGCTGACCTATTTTATAGTGTAACTATAGCATAAAAACAAATAACACAATATATTTTATGCTAATAGTAAAAGTGCTTTGCTTAAGATACTCTTTCTTCATTTTATTGTCCGAACAAAAATATTGAAACTAAAATAATATTCCACTTATTATTTTTAGCTTCTCAGAGAGCTGTTAATTTTTAAAAGAATTATAACAGTCAAACCTTAATAAAATAAAATTAATGATGACAATAATTAACATTTTATCTTTTTAGTATATTTTCTTTTATAAAATTTTATAGGTACTGGCTAACTAAAATGATTTACTTCAACTTCCTTGTTCTATTATTATTATGGATTATTGTTTCTTAATGCAACGAAACACATTTAAAGTCAATAAGTACGAAGTAAGTATGAAAGAGTTTTACGATACTTACTTGGATATTATAGGTGTTAAACTGAAATTATCTAATGTTGTTGCAGTGATACTATTAAATTTCAAATATTGATAAAGTTTTCTTAATTTCTGTTTTAAATTGTATTTACGAAGGGCAACAGATTTATGTATTTTTTTTTTTTTAATGAACACTGAATATGAAATTAATTTTATATAAATAGTTTAATATTATTTTCATGACATTGCACCTTGCTCCAAAATATTCAAATCCTGAGAAAGTTTAGTAAACTATAAAAGCTTCATCACACTTCCATCTTTGAAATTAAAAAATACGTATCCCGTTTAATAAGTTTTTCTTTTTAAATCTAGTTTTTATTAATCTTCATATTGTTTTTGAAATTTTATCAAAAAATAATATGTTTATGTAAATAACATTTAGTAGGTACTCAGCCAAACAGAACAAAATATATTCGTGTACTGATTGACAAATATTGCTGTACATATACATTCCTGGATTTATTAATATATTTAATTGTTTCAAATATGTCCATTACGTTGAACATTTTGCTTAAAATGGGCAAACCGGAAGTGATACATTACCTGAAGCTGTTAACAGTTTTTCTTGAAAGAAATGGTTTTATTTTGATTTTAGAAATAAATGCTTCAAATAAAAGATTAGAGAATTAAATTCTACGTCTAACACATGAAGTATTATTAAATTAGCCCTTTGTAAAAGCAAGATGTAAATTTAAAAAGTATATACTTTTTGGTTTTTGTAATTAAATTTGCTATGGACTTGGTAAAAAAATTACAAAAAATAAAAAAATTAATATCAATGTAAAATTATGTCAAATACGTGCAATTTTATAATTGGGTCTGTTATAATATATATTTTAGTTATTAACAAAATATGTATAGTATAATAGGCGTACAAGGAAGTCATGTAGTGTCCAAATCAGATTTTTTAACATAAATAAGTTAAATCTTGTTCTATTTTTGTATCTGGTCATTCACTTTAAATGTTCAAGATAATAAAAAATATGTGTACTTTATACAATTAGCAATATTGGAAAATTGATTTTACTAATTACTTATTTACGTTCGTCTTAAGTTAGGAAGTCTAATACGAGAACACGTTCTATATATAAATTTCATTGTGTTTATGATCTAATAAACGTTCGTTTACTTAAACCGTAGATAACTTATTGACAAATTACTTTACCGTATATGACGAAATACGAAATAATTTTACATATAATACATGTAAATTTTTACGCACGTGGATTTACTTATTAACATTAGAATTTAGAAAGTTTAAATTTAATAGTAAAATTCGCAAAAAACATAAAGATTATAAAAAATTAATCATTTTAATACGATGAATCAATTTTTTTAAAAATATTATTATAGTATAATTTACGATAATAAATAATAAACTATTGGCCATTAAGTCAAAAATACTGTATTTAAGACATACTTCTCCCATTTTATAATTTCTGAAATGATATATGTAATGATGGTGCAGATATTGAAATATTAAAAAATATACATACATGAATTATTTAAAATATAATTATTTTTCATATCGAAGTTTAAAAGTATGAAACATATGTGCGAGTACAATACACGTAAATCATTTTATCATAGACGTAGAATCTTTTTGAAGCTCATGTATATTTTTTTTATTTTTATATCTACAATATCTACAATAGCTAATATAAACTCAAAATTTAACAATAGCTAAAATATTGATTTTTTTAAATACATCAGTACTAATTAATTATTTATCTTTTTGCTGTAAATAGAAGCACGCACGCCACTGGTAAAAGAAATTTAATCTATCTTAAAAATCGTTTGGTTACGTGGAAAAATTATAGTGAACTTTATCTGTATTTTCTCCATGAAAAATGGAAGAATTTAATCCCATGGTTAAATGTAAAAATGTGATTCTTGACATGAAGTTAATATAATATACATAATTCTTATAAAATATATACAGTATTCGTGGGAAATTGATTCCAGGATCCTACGCGGTTTCCAAATATCTTAAAGAACAAAAACGTTAGCAAACTGTCTCATATTACATGTATATATATATATATATATTTAAATGTAGTGTTAATTTAAAATGCTGTTTTCTTTTACAAAAAAAGTAGTTGATGTGGAAGAGCCAAGTTGGTATTACATGTTTCTTATTTGTTTCCAATAAAGAATGCCAAAGTATTAATTACTAAGAAGAAAAATAAAAAGAAAAAAAAAATTGTACAGATGTTCCAAAAACACAAAATGCACACCTAGCTCACAAAAGCAAATAAAATGGACAGAATTAAATGATATTTAAGCATGTTTGTGATATCGACTGTAATTTTTAATATTCAGGTATATGGTACATTTTTACAGAAAAAAATATGTAGTAATAACAAAGATGGTTGATGCGATGTTAAGAAAATATGCGTATTTAATTTTGAACCAATTCAATGAATGTATACTTTTATACCAAATTTGTACCTAAGTGTTCACATTTACACAACATCGTGTGGACCTACATAAACCAATTTTAATTTATTTTATACTGAATATCTTAGAGTCTACCAAAAAAGTACGTTACTTAGTAACGTGACCATTTACGATGAAAAAATGAATTATTTCAACAGTTCACCAAATTTGTGATAGGTGCATGTTACATAAAAATATATAAGAAATTTGAAAAGGAACTTTTTATTGCATTTTCCATTGTGAGATCCTCCATGAATTTTGCCGAAAACATTCCCTAACATCCTGTATTTAAAGACCATTATAATTTTTTTTGTCCATTTGTGTAGATAATTAATTTTTAATCATATTTCCATTAAAACATTAAAACTTCCAAGTGGTTTGCATTTTGAAAAGTTTCTATAACATGCAATTTGAATTTCTTAAATTGGATATTCGGTATATATGTATAAAAGAGATTTGAGATAAAAATATTTCTCGGAAATTAAAATTCGTCAATTAACACCTAGCTCTCCTTTTAAAATAGTAATTTATATCGTCAAATTTCAACAAATATTTGTGATTAATTAAAATAAATTAAATTGATATAGAAAGTGTAATAATAAGTATAAAATTTCCCGGGAATATATACAAAACACGATTGTTTGCCGAGTATAAATTGAGTGTTTCTGCGAAAAATTATCACGATTCCCAGTATTCTGTTATATGTTTGCCCAAGAAGCGAAAGATCATTAAGGAAATAATAATTATATTTAACCAATTCTTCTTCCACTTCCAACTTTTTGTTCCTTCCAGGAAATCCAGAAAGAAATTTGTGGATCAAGATCAGGCAATTACCTAGGTATATTTGCTTTCTTCACGTGCGTTGAGCGTAATATATAATGATAATATGTGGCTATGTGGGTATATATTTCTGCAAAGGTTAGGGGTCGTGTCATATGTACTATTTAAAAAGACTTAGAACTTATGTAACGATAAGTGACTTTTTTTAAATTAAAATATTATATTTTTATTAAATGCAGATAGATTTGCATTTCATTTATTTTATTACATTTTATAAATTTAAATAAAATTATGTTCATCTACTAGAACACATTTTAGACATTTGTTTAGAAAATGGATACACATTTTTTGATATTTAATTATTACATTTGTCATTTAACGTCGAGTTATTAGGATGCCGTATGCAAAAAACTGAATTGCAAAGTCTTGTATTTAATAAAATTGTAATATTTCATTCAAATAATACAAAATATGATTGTTTTTATACATTTCAATAGAAAATTTCATGTGCTTTTAAAATATGAACAAATATGTAGGGTGTTCCATTTGAAAATTAGAAATTGCTATTAACGACTCGGAAACCGTAAATAATAATACAGACAGTTTCCTCGGACATTATGTAAAGGGGTCTCTATAATTTGTTATATACGTGAATAATAAGTAAGATGAAAGGGTGTACCTACTTTTTTTAACACTGTATATTATATAATATTTATTAATATGTGCATGATTTAAGAAAATTCAAAAAATTATTAATTAATTGTTTGATTTAGGCCACAGTATTTCATATATGTGTTGCTGTATGACATAATAAAATGAACTAAATTTAAAATAAGTAAGTACTTACATGGTAATAAAACAAAAATAATAATAATAATAATAATCACAATTTATGCATTATATTTGTAATTTTTATACGAAAAATATTTTATTTATTTTAATGTGTATTTTTTTAACTTAGTATGTATTTTAATTAATTTTATTACAACTAAATTTTAAGAACCGTTTTAATTTTTTTAATTTAGGAATACACCCTACCGATTTAGAATTTATTTTATACATTTAGGTAGATCTGCGCTGATTTCAAATTTTGAAATCGTAGGTCGATATCTCTTTTCATTCTTGAGATATGGCCCAAAAATGGGTCGACGTGTTTATTTCTGAATTAATTACTTATATTTGAAATTTAAAAATTATTAGAAAATAGTGCAAAACCTCGCTGGTTCGCTTAGTAATTTTTGTGCATATTAATTAAAAACAAAAACAAAAAGTTTACAAGCAACAATATAAAAATAGAAATTTGGTGTGTGCAAGTCTGCTACAGCCTAATGTTAACACGCGCTCAAAAGCATAAATTCACGATTTTATTTTATTCAATTTATTTATAAAAATTGCGAATTTCAACAAGTTGGTGCTGCCACCAAACAACATAAATTTATACTACTAGGCTAATAGAATGTTTAAATATAATAATTATAATTTTGTGTAAGTGGTGTTACATATGTTTTTAAAATAATTTTTATGGGTGATTTCTCCACTACAGCTGCGAGTATTTGTGAGGTACATAAAAGTTCCAACTTATTAAAAATCCAAATACTTAAAAAAAGATCATATTATAGTTAAAATAACAATTAAAAATATTATATCCCTTAATAAGTAAAAGAATTGGTATGCATATAATTTGTTATATGAACTAATTATGAATTCGCAGAAAAGAAGTAACATATATTTTTCATTAATGAAAAGTAATTTTAGTGACAGCTACATATATCGATTGTTCTTCATCACATATTCATTTTAACTTTTATATTATTTATACTCTATCGTAAAAAATACGACGTAGGGTAGTGGTAGTACATTTCTAGAAGCTATGTTTCATCTATAGTTCCCCGAAAAACAAATAACTGAGCAAAGAGGTAAAGAATAAGAACGCATACTCGTATATTGTTCGTACGGGTACTTCGTGTTTGCACGTTTTCCTGCGAGCGAAGTTCCAGGAACCAGGCCTTCGCCTTGGTTGTTAGTTTACTTACGTTAACACCTTAACCCCACGCAAAAAATAATATCGTAAAGATGCTCTCTTGAGGCTTTCATGTTAAAATATTCAAAAACTTGAAAGAAAAATTGCACTAAAACGTGCTTTTGTCGAATATTTTTAACGGAATCATTTAAATGATCACCAATTTCTTTGATAAATTTATGTATTGGTTACCAAGAAATTACTTGAGAACCAGAAATATTCAATGAGCTCTGTATTTTTAAAATAACATTGTCACATGTATAACAACACCTCGCTCATTTCCTGCAAAAATGACATTACTAAAAAAAATTTGTTTTCTAAAAAACCAAGTTTAAAAGTTTTAAAGTGTCATAATTTTTTTATTAATATAATGTAAATATTTATATTGTTATAATTTAGTAAAATTGAATTTGATACTCTTCATCGTTAAAAGCATTACTCAATTTAAAATTGTGATGAATTTTAGTAGCTCAGTTATGTCGTTCTACAAGCAAAATGTACTAACAGAAACATTTAGTTTTGTATAACTAACTCGAAAATGGCAATTTTTTAGTTTTGTCAGTGTTACAGCAAATGAGCAACTTGTAAATTTAAATGTAACAAAATCTCCTGATGGTTAGCAATTTACAATATTATTTTGTATATTTTGGCATATGTATGTATTTTATATTGGAACGTTTGTTTTCCTTTGTTAACCAACACTGAGGATGGTTTAATAAAAACCGAAACATTTGTAAATTATATTCATTTATTTTCCTTCATTTTATCCATCATCCGTCGATATTCTTCATTTTCATATATTTTTTATCTGTAGATTCAGTATGAAAACATTTTCTTCTCCTCATATAAATTAACGAATTACACATTACTGATGTTGATAATTATAAAAAATATAATGTATTTGTTAAAAATATACATTAATGTACTTCTGTAGATGTAGATGTAGATGTAGATGTAGAATGTACATTATACAAAAATTAAGTTATTTATCATAATCACTAAATCGTTGTGCATATTTTATTTTTCTAATAACTCATTCCTGTTCTTATTGATCTGAATATTTTACGTATTTGTATTGAAAATTATGTTTTTTACATAATTTGTCATGTTTCAGTGACTCATATTTAGTAAATTGATTTCAGAATATGTTGCAATAAAAACAGAGAAATAGGTGATATGTTTTATTTATTTATTTATTTATTTATTATCTTTCCAGAGAAATGGTTACAAGTCACAATTTTATTCAATTATTAATTCGCACTAGTGAAAATGTTATTTTCAAGTACTTCGTATTTAATTTTGGGTTACACAGCCTTTATTAGTAATAACAGATTTAATTTTAGGCAATGTATCCACAAGCCCTGCACATTCTTGTGTTAAAGTACACTCAATGAAATTTTAGCCGTGTATTTGGTAATTAGCAACTAAAAGTGAAAATCAACACTAATTTTTTTTTAATTTCGTTAAATAATGTAATTTATAAAATCTTACACCATTTGTAGGAAAATTTATAAAGAAATTTCATTCTACGCTATGATCCGTATCAGGGAAATGCTGTTCTGGTCCTAATAAAACAAGTTAAAAATCGTAAAGTAGTTAGTCTGTTGTGGTATTTCGTTGTGTGTTGACGTATATTTCTGTGTATTAAATGACAATGTTTAAACTTACATTTAAAGTGCAATACAAAAATTTGTGTAAATGTGGTACCTTGAACGAAAGCTTCAGGTTTCAAGATTTTCTATTGCCCGGTTAGTACTATTACCAACATTTAATATATGTAAAATGCATTTTATAAATGAGATCTATAAACATATTGTTCTTATTTATTTATAATATGTATATTGTAAGATTACATACATAGTCAAAATACATTGGTTGATGCCAAGTTATGAAAATATGCGTATTCAATTTTGAACCAACTCAAAGTACCGGTATTAATTTTATACAAAATTTGTACCTATAAGCGGTTAAGTTTACACAACATCGTGTGGACCTATGTCCTAAATATGTAAATTCTAAATCAAATCTATAAATTTCACTTGTTTATAACGTTGGTGGTTGGACGTCTATATAAAATGTCACAAACGTCAAACAGAACCTGCGTACGAGCGCACGGTACCATAACCATATGAAGTTTGCAATATTGGGGCCGTGACGTCACAACATTATTAAATAATATTTATATTCACTTTTTTAATAAAGTATAAAACTTGGACGAAAGAAAATAATGTGTGAGTTAGTTAGAAAAAAGTCTAATAAATTGGCACCTAAGTTTCATAGGTATTAGTAGGTACTAGTACCTATGAAACTTGGATGCGTTTTACTCTGCTTTACTGACCTCTAGTTCCAATACTGGAAGATTTTAGGTAGAAAAAGAATAATGTGAAGCAGGTTTAAGACATGCTACCGAGAAAATCATATAATGCAAATATAAGTAAGAATTATTGTTGTTAGCTTGCATTTGCATCCAACTTCCAACATTGTTATGAACGTTCCGGATACGGCACGGCTAGATCCCTTGGGTACGTCCTTGATGCCTGACATAAACGTAACCATAACCACACGTAACTAGATCGCACAGTTGACATATTTCCCGGAATCGCAGCTACGGTAATGGATTGGTGTTTTTCGTTTTTATTTACCTAGACTCGTTTCTCGTTCCCTCTTTCTGCTTTTCCTTTACACTTCCTATCGATCATTTTACTTCGAATTTTTTCTAATAATCTGCATCGTTTATAACATTTCCCCACGCAAACAATTAGCAGTCTTTTAAAATTATGTTACTTTTTTTTCAATACGCAAGCAAATTTTCAAAAACATATTTCTGGATTTTATATTTTTCTTTATCTTTTTTTCTTATACCCAAGATGGGTGTCGGAATTTTGAGATTTGTCTAGTTTCCTACGAAAACCCGTAGGTACCTACTCGTTTCGAGACCGATAGTACTAGAGCAGTTGGTGTACTTAACCCATACGACAACGGAAATACTCCTTCTACAGCTAGTATAGCACCATCTATGTTTAACATGGGCAATTGGTCGGGTCATCGCATATATTTTTACTTAATTAAATTACATCGTTACATCTTATAATTTACATGTGGCTATGGATTATGGTTCTTTGCTGACGAAAATCTTAAAAGTTTTGTTGGTCAAGATAATCACGAAATTTCAACTATTTTTTTTTTTTTTTTTAATGGGAAACAACAATAATACGATAAAGTCACCCAGGACATGAAACGTAATAAGAGTTGTAAATTGAAGTCCATGAGGTTGAAGTTGAATTGTAATAACTACTAAAACCACAAATTGTCTCTCAACGCTTAACCTTAATTTAAGAAAAAAAATTGTATATTCGCAGTATGAGATAAGAAAAAAGTTAAATTTAAAATACGTATATGGAAATTGTTCTTATTAAACTTCATCTTTCTGTAATCATCCGGATTCAGGATTTCATTATTAAGTAATTTCCTGTATGTGAAAATTGGAGAGATGACGAATGAAATAAAAAGATTTGTATTGATTACCATTGTTTTAAGATTTATTCTTTTAATTTATAGCTGTCATGGTTCATTTCAAATTTATTTAAATTGAGATATCACCAGAGAATAACCACTCTCGGAGAAACCATGCCTTATTGTTTTCCCGGATTTAAAAAAATCATAATTTTAGTGGCGCCAGTATTAATGTAAAATTTTCAGCTCCCCACAATGACGCGAAACTATTCACACCTATTGTTTTCTTATTCGGGAAATAACTAAATAAATAAACTTTCCTACACGCTGTACTGTTATGTTATTCTTCAATCCATGAAGTTCTTTTCTAATTAACTTTAACAATAGTTACATGCCTTAAATATATTTAAATACGTTTCCTATATTGACAATAAAATCGTACTAAATAACAATATTAACAATAATAGTTATTTGTGTATTAATAGCTTTGTCGATTAAGAAAGCGACAATGACACTTTACGCTCTTCTGTTAAACGAAACGATGGTTTGCGACGTTTATATGTTTCACAGATTCCAAAAACCGACATTAGTTTCCTATCTTTCAGTTAGTGTCGTGTTTGGATTTAAAATAATGCATGTATGAAAGGAAAAATGTCTAAATTCTGTAGTTATTAACTATTTTCTTTTGTTTCAGGTAAGTCAACATGTTTTCTCTTTCTATGTTCTTCAACTGAAATAACTGTAAGTCAACCAACTTTCTTAAATTACTATTTTCTTGTATTACTGCAATAAGAGACATAAATAAATAAATAAATAAATAAATATATCATCACGGCATATTACCCATTTCTGGGTGTGCCAGTATCTACAACACATGTAGACATCGGTAATGATGACGATATATTTTACCGTGTGGGCGCTTACCAGGCGTCACCTCACGGGCACTCATTGCTGTTGTGGAGAGTGCACCACACGGGTCACTTTTGTGCCATTTACCACCAAATTCACCAACCGTGAATCAAGTCTTGATTCTCTGAACAACACTGATCTGTGAATTAAGTTCTGGGTTAGCTTGGAGATCAACAGTTTTATCAAAGCAACAGTGTCAAATTTTGTTGATCAGAGAATCAAACTTGATTCAGGGATGGTGAATTCGGCCGTTAAAATTGGAAATATTTGGCGTCTGTCGGGATCGAACCCGGTTCGATAAGAGACAATAAGAGACATAAGAGACATCTTGTTTAAAAATTGTTCATTTGCCTAGGATGGAAGTTGCCTACTTTAATGTGCAATTATACAGAGTGATCAAAAAGAAATGATGTAGTTGGCAATATAATTCTAAGGATCTTTTTATCCTACAGTTGCACTACGTTAGGCAAAACTGGAAATACTATTGACATTGCCATGTGATCTTTATACAATAAATAGAAATAGGTTATGTCAGGGGCTTGATAGCTAGCATTTTGAGTGATAGAAAAATGCCAACTAGTAATCTCATTTTGCACTCCCGTTCGAAAATATCTAAGTTGGTTTTTATAAATTGATTTTATTATTCTGAAAATAATTATAATAAACATAAAAGTATATAATAATGGAATTATAAGTAAATAGATTAAGCATATCTGAAAAGAATAATTAAATTATACGTTATTAATTACTATATAGAGCAAACATAATGATGTCAACGAATAATTACTAAAACAATCTAATGACAGATAATTCCAAAATCATGTAGTTTGATGATAAATATTTCATATTTATAAAAGTGTCATGTTCCAATGTAAAAACCATTTTAATAAAAAATTATAAATGTATTTAAATTTTCATATGCCACTGTCAACAACCGGAAATAAATTTTTGTATCCGTGTTACCAATTTCAAGTAAGTTTTTATTATTACCAACTGCATCAGTTGTTTTTTTATCACTCTGTATATTCCTCTTAAAAATATGTTATAAGTACTACTGCAATTAACTTTGCGTGGGTGAATGCATTGTGACATTGTGATTCTGGCGTTTCGGGTTCGAAGCCAACCGATTTTAAATTTGAAAACTATATATTTACTATTTTCAAAAAGCACACAAGTGAGCCCTGAAGTTCTCTGCATGAAAGCTTTGAAAGCTCGCAAGGTGACGCCTAGTAAGTGCCGGTAACGACAGAGATATATCGTCATTACCAATATCCACTAATAAAAACAGATTAGATTAGCTAACCAGGAAATGTGTGATAAACCGTAATGACAAAAGATATTATATTATTTTCGAAGATTCTGTCGTTTTTAAGTAATTTCTAGTAGAATACAAAAATTACTTATTTTTATTGTCTATGCAATGGCGTATAAATATTTTTTCTTTTCCATAAGTGCCTTTCTTTTTCTGTGAATGAATTCAAATTTTTGTTAATGAATTTCATAACATTCCTAGAAAAGGACCGAAATTTCTACTATCTTGAATACTACGAATAATTACATATTGCGTGCACAACAGTTATAAAGAATATGATTTATGTTATATAACAAAAATGTTTTCTTATCTACCACTCATTCATGAAAAAAATATTTTCGTAGTACAGTAGAAACCCTTTTATCCGAACCCACGTTAATTTGAACGAAAATAAATAATCCGAACAATGACTCTTTAATACGAACGGCACTTTACTTGAAACATCTATAGACTTATAGGAGAGCAATATTAAAATTAGTCTAAAATCCGGTTTAAAGTGCTCTTCTATATATCATCGTTATATATAGATGATCTATAATCCATAAAACATGTAACTAATTCCGGAACTATTTGAAATATAGTTCCATTTCAAAGAAATGAGTTATCCGCCCCAAGTGATTCCAGTATGAATTATGAAAGTTCCCATTCTGATTCCAAGTACAATGATAGTTCCTTAACCGGATACCAATTACAATCGCGCAGCTTCTGCATTAGAGCGTTTAAGAGTGAGTCATTTTTAGAGCAGAAGGTCCCCCTACACTTTATAATTCCATTGCGGTTGGTACATTACATGCATAATTAGATCTACTGATAGTTTTGAGTAACCGAGTAGTGTCAAACTCATAAGAATTTATTGGGTTGACGTCACATCAAATTGAAGGTTTTCTTTTTGTTATAAATTAATTTAAACTTTCAATTTAGCTTTCTTTTATAATGTTAATAAAAAATTAGTGGAATCTCGTGACTGGTTGAAGGCCCGAGTTTGAAAATTATTTTCAATTTTTAATCGTTTATTTATTTTATGGGACAGGCAAATACACTGCTGTCAATCAAATGTCAAGTTGTAACCATGAATATGACAAATCCAATGTTTCACGTTAAAAAATACTCGCGGTGGATTGATAACCACAGGTTTGAAATTTTTTCTTGAAGAACAATTTTCATTTGGATGATTTTCTTCTAGTCCCAATAAAAATACTAAAAGATATACCATACTCGTGAAACACCCTGTATAATAAACATTGCTTAGATTTAAAAAAAACTTGCATATTTCATTATTCAAACTTCTGAAGAAAGATTTATAAAGACTAATGAGTGTATGTAATAAATTTCTAATTTTAATAGTACCTACCGCTGACCAAAATTATTCGGTGAGACGTGCAGATTTGCACGTATCTGCCAAAATATTTGCAATTGAAAAAATGGTAATGTATATTGTTCCATGAAGTATAAGATGGGCTAGTGACGTCAAATTCACGTAAATCCTAGGAAAAGGTAGGACGCCGTCGGCGTCGAAACGATCGTCTCGAATAGTGATTTACACATGTGCGCACAAACGCCTTCATTCGGAAATTATAGTCGATGATTCAACAATAAGTAAATTTGTTATTTTTCTAATACTCTGTGGTATGCAGTATGCATTTAGACCTTAGCCGATCTATATTTGAAAGTGAAGAAAACGAAAGATTTTGTAATTATAATTGTTGTTGTGCGTGTGTGTGTATGTATGTTTGTGTGTGTATGTACATATGTGTGGATGTTGGAGGGACGAGTCATCAAAAACTATAACACTAAAGACCAATTTAACTACGTATTCCTTAATCTGACAATTTGACATTAATGGGAAGGGCTGAAAAGGTTTTGGTAGCAATTGGACAACCGGAAATAGTAGTAAGTAAGAAACTAACTTCTAAATATCACACTGTTCTTGAATGCGGAAAACCTAAAATTCGTACGTGGACAAGTCGAGATGTAATAGTATTTATAATATGCTATTGGTATAAAAAAAATGGAATTTATTTAAAAGTCAAAGTATGTACAGTATCAGTGTCCACTAAACACGCGCTTGCTATACATATATTTCCTTATATACTCTTCAGAAATACCGCCAGTCTTGTCAATGAATTGGAAGAATATCGAACATTTAGAATAGTAGGATGAAACTTATTCATAGAATGAATTGAAACATAAAGAATAGATATAATTAGATTTTTTTGTGTGTACCAAGAATGTTTAATTCAGTACTTATATAGCCTAATACGAAATTGGCGAGAGGTGTTGTGCTACCCACAACAGATTTTAAGGATTGTAATTTTAAAATATTAATAAAAAAATGTACAATCATTTTGTAATATTGTTAAATTTTAATTCTGAATGATCTCATTTTTCAAACTAATAAGTAAGTACCTATATATAGTTTGAAAAATAAATTATAATGAAGTACATCATCCGAGACAAGTCATTGAAGAACATAACAATCTGCAAGTTTTCCACAAAGATAACGAGCTGCTTGAAATGCATCTTAAGAAGGCACTCATTGTTGGCATGGAGAGTGCAGCACCAAGATAAAACGATATATTTTTACTTCTCGAGAAGTATTGGATTCATGCTAAAAATCCCATATTAATACTCATACAAGAATAACGCGATAACAATTTTCTTTTAAGACTTTAATTTCTAAAAATTCATTGTTCAAATGCTCTAAATATGCGTACATTTACGTAACATTGTCTTTACAATCAAATAATATTACTAGCAAGTTTATATCTCTATCCATTTTTGAATTAATGTCCCAAAAGTCAATAAACCCCATATTCAGATAAAAACTTCAAAATTTTCAAAAATCTAATTTTTATGTATCTAGATACTTCTCAATGCGCTGATTCCAAATTTTGAAACCGCAGGTTGATATCTCTTTTCGTTCCCGAGATATTTAGATTCAAAGTTTTGCTCAAAACTGCCCATTTTTGGGTAATAACCCAAAAATGGGTGGAGATATGAATTTGGCGACACCACCATTCGATTCTACGGGCAAAATTACATATGTATACCAATTTTCATAATTTTTGAACACCGCATACAGTCTCTAAAGCAAAATAACTGAAAATGGCCAAAAATCGCAAAAATCCTAAGGGGTACCCCTTAGGATTTTTTCAGATTTTGGCCGTTTTCGGGGGTTTTCAAACTTTTATTCATAAAAAATGAACCGGTCAGTCAAAAATGATGAAAATTGGTATACTTATATAATTTTATCCGTAGAATCGAATGGTGGTGTCGCCAAATTCGTATCTCGGCCCATTTTTGGGTTATTGCCCAAAAATGGGCAATTTTATGCAAAACTTTGAATCTAAATATCTCGAGAACGGAAAGAGATATCGACCTGCGGTTTCAAAATTTGGAATCAGCGCATTGAGAAGTATCTAGATACATGAAAATTAGATTTTTGAAAATTTTGAAGTTTTTATGTGAATATGGGGTTTATTGACTTTTGGGGCAATAATTGAAAACTAGGTAGTGGTCTAGCCCAGAAATGGGTAATTTTGAGAAAATATATATTTGTATTTATTAAGATTTTAACTCGATCCATTTTTATTAAAATATTAAGGAAACTGTGCATTTGATTGGATTATAAGATTTTTCGGGCCGGCCCGAAAAGCTTGATTTTTCGGGCCGGGCCAAAATCAAAAGGCCGACTCGCCTCAACTTTTACAAATGATTGGCCCGATTCGGCCCGGTAAAAAATATCTTTTTCGAGTCAATCATCGAGCCGGGCCGGGCCAAAGTTCGAGATCGAGTGCATCCCTACTCTGGTATGTTATTACAAACGTTTCACACCCAAAGAACACAAATTAAAGTTAAATATATATACGCTTTTGTCAAATTATTATTTATCCATATGGTAACAAGTACGAAACAATGTACATATCGTCAATGTAATTAGCAAAGTGCCTAACTCCATTGTTAGATGAAATAAAGATTTCTGTGAGATCTGATGAAAAAAATCAACGAATGTGATGGAAAATTGTCAAAGTCCAAATAAGTTTTGTTGGTGTGGTAAACTGAATTCGGAAGAGTTCGTAACTCCAGCCCGCCATTTTGTTATACACAATTTTCGTATCTCACTTGCTAAGTACACCGGCGATTGTTCATGTACACTAAAAAATATTTATTTTACGATAATTCATAATATTTTTGAAACAGTTCGTTGCATTAATTAGATAGTTTTGTAATATAAATCGTGTAAACTTGATCATAACCTTACCTAAAAACTACTGCAAGTTAACAACAATTGTTTATTGCACTAGAAATTGAATTAAAACACTGGACAACAAAGAATTCTTTAAATCACTTAACACTTATTATCTAATAACAGTTTTTCATTCATAATTTTTACAGATTGTTTTTGCAATGAACAAGTACCAAACGTTAAGAACCTGCTTGAACTTAGCAATAATTTTTAATTTGTATATTTTATTTATATCCAATTTTATTAAAACTTGTTTAAATTTATTTCATTGTTAAATTTAACTTGTTAAATTTTGATTATGATAAATTTGAAAATATTACAGTGTAAAAAATAAATAAATTGTTTGTAAGGACCCTTGTGTCGTGAGTCGGCAATGTTGTTCACTGCACGACAGGGTGGTACTAATAATATTTATAAATTTTTCACAATTTGACATAAGTTAAATTTTTATGAAACCGGACAATAGTTATTTTTCTCCCAAAATTTAGTATATTTTATTTCAAAAATCATTATTTTATTTTAAATATAAAATTTATGTATATATTCTTATCATTTCTTCTAATATTTGTTTCTATGTTATATTTATGAACTTTTTATCACTGACTGCTATACAACTTCTTACTACATACATATATTTATTTGGTACATTATACACCGCACATATACAGGTGTTAATTAATTAATAATTAGTTGTTTCTGAAATTATTATGGGGTCCCGTGGCCGCGTGCCTAAGTGTCTGGTCGCGAACCTGGGGGAACCGGGTTCGATCCCGACAGATGCCAAATATTTCCAATTTTTAAATGGCACAAAAGTGACCCCTGTGGTGCACTCTCCACGCCAGCTATGAGTGCCCGTGAGGTGACGCCTGGTAAGCGCCCACACGGTAAAATATATCGTCATCATTACCGATGTCTACATGTGATGTAGATAATGGCACACCCAGAAATGGGTAATATGCCGTGATGATATATATTATTGTTTCTGAAATTGATTCACCTTCGTGTAATTAATATTTGAGTAAGGAATATAGGATTTTAATATACAGAGTAATAAATTGGTTTTGATGCCAAATCTTGTACTATATAATAATAAATGCAGGGTGCCCATTTTATCTGTTCCCTCCTGAAAATTCGTAAATAGGCAACCAATTTTACTTTTCATAAGTGACTTGGTTTTCAATATTATATTTTCTCTACCTGCTGTGATTATTCGATTTAAAGTAATAATAATTTACTCGAAGTAGCTAGTGAAATATATTCTGTTGCGTATTGTTAAACTTTCAGGTGGGAACAATAAATTGGGCATTCTGTACCGTGTACCTCTATATAATAATAATTAAAAATACTTGAAAATATGAGATTAACAATATAAAGTCAATAAATATAACTTGACAGCCATTGGTCAAAAATGGCTAATAATTGAAGTATTTTAGTCAAATGAATCTAAGTAATTTATTCACCAATCAAATTTGAATGAAACGATAGCTCCAACTTCTTTTTCTATTAATATTCTTATCCATTTTATTTATATACAACATGCTAAACATGTACAACCCTTTGACGTATATGAGTTAACATATTTAAGTACTTGTACTTAAACATAGAATAGGCTTAAAGGATGAAGAAGAATTTAAGCCTATTTTTATGTTTAAATGCTACAGGTAGTAATAATAATTAATGGAACACTTGATGTAAGTTTCACAAAATCACAAATAGGTTTTATTAATCACTTAATCAATTTCGGCTTATTTACTTAGTGGAATATACCAAATAAAATGTAACGATTGTAAAACCTCTTATATAGGTGAAACAGGCAGGACCTTTAATATTAGGTTTAATGTTTATATGAGATCTTACAATTTAAGAAAGACGATTTCAATTTGGCAAAACATTTGAATGAAAAGAAAAATCTTAAAGTTCTACATTTAGCTGGCAAAGGCACGAAGATGGATTTCCTAGAAGCCTATGAAATTCAAAAAACCATTAAAAACGATTCAAACATTAAATGAACGGGTAGATTTATTTCATTCGGATGTCTGGCAAATCCTTATAGAAGAATTTTCTAAGTAACCCTGTCTTTGGTCACCAGATGTTAACATAGAGTTTAAGAACATGTAACAATTGGTGTATTTAGTTTAATCCTGTACTTCTGACGAAGGCCTAATAAGCCAAAATAGATTAAGTACGTATTTGTGAAACTTGTATCAAGTGTTTCATTAATTATTATTGTTATAATCATTCGCTAAGTGCCTAAGCTGAATCTATAAATTTGATTACTTCGGGTATTTATTATCAACAAAAAATAATCATTTTGCTTCTCTACTTATGTAGAAAGGATAGGTCAGCAGTATTGCATATTCATAGTGTAAAATATAGTTTATATTATAATAATAAGTTAAGTTTAACAGTAAGATCCGCATATTTTTTTGTGATTTGAAATTTATCAGGGTTTCCCCCAGTACCTGCATACTCATTTATTCGCTTCAAATGAACTTGAATCTTTCTATATAAAGTGACATACACCTATATAATTTCAGTAAATATGTATAATTAAATATGTGTTTTCCCATTGTTTTATAATTTGTTGCTTGAAAAAATGTGAATCAAGTGACTTTTGTGCAAATGTATAAAACATTATATCAAATATGGCAAATTTGTCTATATCCCATCTACAATGCAATGTAAGAATATTATGCATCTTCTTAAATTTTGATAAACTTACACCATAGTTAATCTTATCCTTGGATAATCTTCTCGTCTCCTGTTGAGTGGACCTTTCTCCACCGGTATGGTCTCACGTTGAAATATGCTGTTCTCTGTTGAGTTTCGGCAATGTCTTTTTTCACTTGACGGACCATCGCATAGATGATTTTATTCCATGATTTTCAGTTCTCGTCTAATATATTTATATCTAATTATAATTATTACAAAATTACAAGGGCATTAAAAAAGGTGCCCGTTTAAATTAGGGTAAAGTTGCTCCATTAGTATACCATTTTGAAGACGTATTTGTTTTTTCCGAAAAATGCATAGTTCACTAGATAAACGCAAAAGTCTAAATGTTGCGAATTTTTATAACTTTTAAATATGATATGATATGGAATTTTGCTTTGATCTACTTTATAGGATACTTTTTTACTTTCTTTCTATCAACGATGCATCAAAAATGATATAACTAAAGTTGGGACCAAATTGCGTTACCTTTATTCAGGGCGTTAGGAACAGCGAGAAAAAAAATGGTGTTACAACTTATTAAAAGTAGTAATACAACTTTTAAAAAGTGGTAGTATTAGTCCATAAATGAATAGTACTACAAAAAAAGTAGTATTACCTATTTATAAGTAATTAAATTAGGTATTACGGATTATAAATAAGGCATATGTAGATTTCAAAATATTTTGTTTTAAACAATATTTTTACCCTTCGCCCTACGCTTTCGTATTAAAGACAAAAGGAGAAGAAGAAGTAAACATAAAGGTAGATGGCTCTGATTAATAGACTGGAAATTAGCAATTAAAGGTTAAATATATTTGGCCCTAATAACAAATTTTAAACGTATTTATTGTTACTACTAAATGGAAATTTAATATATATTTATTAATAATAAATACAATTAGTATTAATCCTAAAATACGATATGTGCAATAATAAAATTTAAAAACTAGAGTTGTCACACGTCCGACCGGAACAAGACGCCATGTTTTAGTCTTTCATATATGTTTTGACGCAGAAACAAGTGTAGTGTTTACTAATTTTATAATATGTAACAAATTATGTTTGTTTCATATATATTTATTATAGGTAAGTTTTCTTTAAGATATGTAACACATCTTTCTTCATTTTAAATTAAATTTTCAGCCTTAGTTTTAGTATAAAAGCAATTTATTCAAATGGAACCTACTGCACAAAAGAATTTTTCCTTCTATCTAAAACCAGCGAGAATATTATTCTTCAAGACCGATATTAATGAACGAGATCCCGACAATGCCTTTTTATATATGGCCAGAACAGCTCAAAAATTTGGAAATGACGTGGACATCTTTACATCTAGTTGTGGAAGAAGAGTCTTGAATGCAGAACTCAAAAATGTCACAGTTCATCAAGTTAGTTATTTATCATTTGAGGAGCAGACTTCCTATCAGCTGTATCAATTTTATTATCTACAACCTTTTTTTGAAACATTTTGGCTAAAATTAATAGGTAACTACTACAACAAAATTAAAAAAAAACTTTACATTGTGTTCCCTATATAACGGATTTCAAATAGACGCCCAGTATGTTCACCTTCTACAATCTCCATTGCTAAGAATACTTTAAATTTTAAATGTAAGAATAATAATAAGAATAAGAAAATCGGAAACGAACCGTCTAGTGTGTCTAGTGCATATCGTATTTCAGTATGTACCGCTTGTCGCTTGAGGACAAAACGCTATAGGTGAATTTATCAGTTCGCAACGGACAAAATGCATTTCTACGTCCAAGAGCTTTTATTTATTTTTCTGACAGAAGGTAAAATGCACTTGAAATATTCATGACATTGAAAAATGAATTTATACGTATAGAAAATAATAAAACTTTATTGGAGTCTAAGGTTAAATAGATCATAGTTAAAAAATCCCTAGATCTTAACTAAAACATTGAAACTAGATACTTATTTCGGCAACTAAGTTGCCATCATCAGTAAACTTACGTCTAAGAAGAGATCAGTTTTGGATTACTCAACATGTCAACCATACCAGAGGTCCAAAAACAAATCTGAAAACAAAGCAGATTTGTTTTTGGACCTCGCCATGGTTAACATGTTGACTAATCCAACTGATCTGTTCTTAGACGTAAGTTTACTGATGATGGCAACTTAGTTGCCGAAATACGTATCTAGTTTTAGTGTTTTTAGTTAAAGTTCAGGGATTTTTTTAACTATTATAGAAAATAGAAAACAATACCGTCTATAGTACGTACAACGGACATACATATGTATAGCATTTTGGAAGTCTGCCCCTCATTTGTGTTTAATCAAAATTTTAATAAAACTGTGTTCGTAGGTTGGAAAATACATTCCAAAAGATATTTTTGGATGGGGTCGCACAATAATGTACATGATACGCACTATTTATATGCTCTTGTGGTTCTTCATAATGAAAAAAGATTTAAATCCAACTTTTGTTGTAATACAGAATTCAATTGAACTTCTTGTATTTTTTAAAATCATAGCACGTTGTACTGTTGTGCTGATGTACACATTTAGAGAAGAAGAAATGCTCAGAGCTACTTTCAAGGGAATTATTACAAATAGAAATTGCATTCAAAGTTTTTTAATCCGATTGGCCGACGAAATCATCGTACTCAACAGACTATCAAGTACCATCCTAATGAATGCTTTTAAATTCACTTTGAGTGACAAGCCCCCTGTCGTTCACTATCCATGCATTTTTGGATCAGCTTTCGAGAAAAGCCCCATAGTACCATTGGAGAACATTATGGACGTCAAACAAAATGTCATGATACTCGTTTGCTTCGGACCAATGCGTCCGACTTCAAATTTTGAACTGTGCATTCAAGCATTTTCTTTAGTACTGAACAAGACAAGAATTTCAAATTCCTACCTTTATTATAACACAATTCTAGTCATTGCTAGTCAATACCGACCCACCAAAGAATACGACAAATATTGCTCTAAACTAGAAAACCTTTCCCAGAGTCTGTGCGGCTACAGACCTTCTGTGGTCATTCTGCACGAATCACCATTAACATACAGGAAAACACTGATCTCTAGATGCGAAGCAGTTCTTGTTCCAATGGTTTGTTTAAACCCCCGTACCATTCTCGAAGTCAGTGCTATGAAGAAGCCAATCATTGCAGTAAATTGTGGCATTGCTAGTGAACTAATTACAGAAGGACAGAATGGATTTCTACCACCAGCTGATGAATATGAATTTGCCAGATGTATGCTTACTGTACTATACAACGGACATCAACAATTTGATGTTTCACAGCAAATCTTCCAGTTCTACCAGGAGAATTTCGGCTTGCCCAGATATGTTAATGACTTCAAAGAAATTGTTGAGCGAAATTCGCCTCTTCCATAAAATCATCTACGGTTCCAAAAATTGTATTTTATTCGGCTGTTAAATTTTTGTAAAATGTTAAACAAAAAAATATGCTTTCAAAATTCTAAAATAAATTATGTACCTCCATATTTTTTAGGCAAAATTTAATATATTTTTTATAAAATTAAACTGTGTTTTACTGCTTCCTTATTCTTATATCCTGATGGAGATTGTCATTTGTCACTGTGTATTTTCATTCACGATAATTTGGAAAAGCGAAAGTCTAGACTTCGCTGCGAATATTTCGCATTGGTTTGGGAAAACCTTTAATAATTTTGCGAACGGTTCCCTATTGGTAAAGGAGGAGGCTATCATGCCTATAGTTATTGAAAAAATAGTATAGTAAGTTTTGTACAAAATAATATTATAAATAAAATATCATTCCAGCAAATAGTTTTGTTATAATTGTTAGAAATAATTCGCAGACATGAAAATATATTTTGAGACATTTCTTATTCAAAGTGGCAATATCAGTTGATTGCATTCTTAACTTATAAAAAATTGATAAATTTCTAAAATATATTCAAATAAGCCCTCTACAACTTTAAATAATTTTTAATTAAGAAATGTAATGATAGATGGCTTGCTAATACTGAACCGGAAATTATCAAGAAAAGGTTTAATTAATTTGATTCTAATAACATAAATTTCACATTATTTGGCAATAACTTAATACACATTCACTAATAATAAATAGAAACAATATTTACAAAATAGGACCTCTACAGTAATGATATTTAAAAACTAGAGAAGTTACTTCCGTAACGTTTCGGAGAAAGACGCCATGTTTTGTGTTTCATGTAGTTTTTGTTAACAGAGACACACGCAGTGTCTTCTAATTTTTATATTTAACAGATTTTGTTTGTTTAATGTGTTTTTTTAAGGTAAGATATCTTTAAGATTTGTAATACATATTTCTTCATTTTGAATTACATTTTTAGCTCATTTTGAGTACAAAAAGACATTCTAATGGAACCCAACAGAAATTTTAATTTCAAAGTCGAACCAAAGAAACTACTATTCTTTATAACAGATATTAATGAAAAAGATCCTGAACATGCGTTTTTATATTTGGTCAAAACAGCACAAAATCTTGGCCAGCATGTAGAAATTATAACTTCTGGATGCGAAAGCAAATTCTTTGAAGATCTCAAAGATATCACAGTCCATAAGGTCAATTGTTTATTATTATTATTATTCGAGGGTCTAGAATAACGAGATTATAACTGCGAGAGAGTAAAATGGTAGGAAATTGTTTAACTCGCTCTTATTAAAAACATTAACCGTTAAGAATGAATAACTGATTAAAGCCTGATTTATAGAATGCACAGAATAAAAGACTTTGGAATAGAATGACGTCACTTTTGCATTAAATTTACTATATTTATTGGTGATTTGAATAATGTCATAGTTTGTTTTTGCAATAAAATATGGTATTTGTGTAAAAGAACTGTTGTCTACAGAAAATTTTTACGTTAGGGAATAGGCCAAAAGCAACGAAGTCACAAGTCACGAATATTATCGGAGCAAGCCGAATGGAATAGAATAAGAAATAAAATTTGGTTATATCCTATTCTATTCCATTCTATGCAAGTATAAATGGTTCCATGCATTTACATTGGTTTATATCTTATTCCCTATGCTATTCTCTTCTATTATATTCCATTCTGTACTATGCAATCTATAAATCAGGCTTAAAGATTATTAGCGAGTATAGATAGAATCTAACTCTACAAAAATCTCATTTTATCAAAAGTTTGCAGTTATTACAACCTCGTTATTCTAGACCCGCGATTTATCAAAATATTAATTGAAATGTATTCGTAGGTGGGGCAATCTATTCCCAAACATATTTATGGGTGGGGTTACAAAATAATGTACATAATTCGTATTCTGTATATGCTTTTCAAGCTTATCTCAATGGAGGCAGATTTTGTTGTTGTGCATAATTCAATTGGGCTTCTTCCACTCATTAAATTAATAGGACACAAAATCATACACATGTATACGTTTAATAAAAATGAAATACTAGCTGCTGTCCTCAAAGGTCATGAGAAAAGCAACTTCATTTATAGTTTTTTTATGCGTTTGGCCGACGAAATTGTGGTGACCAACAAACTATCAAGACTTATCTTAATAAATATGTTCTTTTTGGCGCCTAAGGTACCTAGAGTTCTTTATCCTTGCTTGTATGGAACAGCATACGACCAAAGCCGAGTAGCACCAATAGACACCATTATGAGTTGTGCAAGAGATGATATTTTACTCGTAAGCTTTGGACCAATGTGCGAAAGTTCTAACTTCGAATTATGCATTGAGGCATTTGCTCTATTTTTGCACCAGGCAAGAACTTCAAATTGGTACTTATACCAAAACACTTATCTAGTCATTGCTAGTCAGTATGAACCCACTGAAGAATACGACAATTATTACAATAAACTAAAACAGCTCTCCCTAACTGTATGCGGCTTTAGACCTGCTGTGGTCTTCCTCCGTGACTCGTCACCAAGATGCCGAAAGACTCTGATCGCTAGATGCGAAGCTCTTCTTTTTCCAATGGTATGCACAGAGGCACGTCCTCTTCTCGAAGCCGGAGTTATGAGGAAACCTGTAATTGCTGTAAATATCGGAGTCGCTAGAGAAATAGTCAGAGAAGGAACGAATGGTTTTATGCCTCGACCTGATTCTATTGAATTCGCCAAATGTTTGGTTACTGTCTTGTTTAACAGACATTTTCGCTGTGGTTTTACCCAAAGGATTTTCAGCTTTACACATCTCAACTTCGGTATGCATAGATATATTCATGATTTTAATGACCTCGTCATGCAAAATTCGCCTTTTTAAATAAAATCATCAACGGTTCCAAAAAAATTCTTGTAAAATATTATACAAAAAACTTAATTTCAAAATTCTAAAAAAATTATATATTTTTGTATTGCTTCATACAAAATTTAATAAATTTTTAAAAAAAATAACTGTGTTTTATTGTTTATTTACACAACATCTAGTGCTGATTCGCCGAAATGGAGTCAACGCCAATGAAGAGAAAGAATTATTAATCCAAACCAATTATATACGGTTCTATAGCGATGAGGCAATTTCTGCACTGAAAAATTGGCAGATGAATCAACTAACATCAAGAAGACACGGTTTTGATACAACGAAGTAAAAGTGACGCGTACTGCTGAACTATGAGGGTAAATTATTAAGAATTCTAGAAAATAGTGCTTATCGCGCGAAACTCCCCAGCCTTTATTTCTAGGTATTTGAGAATAAATTGTTAGTATGTTATTAATATAAAACCATTGAACAATATGTTCAAAACGAAATTTTGCAAAGGATTGATATCAGCTATCAAAAATAACTGTTTTGCAAGTAGTAATAACTTGGCCCCTTAAAATTTTTTTCAAAAGTATACGGTCAATTGTAGATCATACTTTCTTCTTCCATATATATATATATATATATATATATATATATATATATATATATATATATATATATATATATATATATATGGAAGAAGTATATATATATATATATATATATATATATATATATATATATATATATATATACACGTATATATATATAGTTTGTATTGAATAGTTCAATAATACGGACTGTAGCGTATCGTACAAATCTCATGTTTTATATATCATTTTCAGGACTGTTATAAAATCGTCTTAAGTATTAAATTTTTGTAAATTTGAACAAAAAAATTGCACTCTTAGAATTTAAAAAATGTATTTATTTTTATATTTTTGTTAGAGTCGCTGGTCCAATATGTAAATAGAGCGGATCCCTAAAGAATAAGTTTCCCAAAAAAGTACATTATTAAATCGACTAGCAAGCCGCAAGTTGTATTGCTGGGTCTTGCGGGTTGCATATTACATTGACAAAATGTTGCCAAAGGATGTCACGCGCGGGTCGTAGTGTGCCGCTACGAAACAACTGGGCGATTGTTAAGTGGGCGACAGAAACTTAAAAATTTTGTACGCTTAGCAGACATACAAATTGGTAGATTTGTATGTATCATGATTTTTCTAAACATATCTTTAAAATACTGGGAAACCAATCACTCCGTTTCGCTATGCATGTCTAACTTTTTAGGAACGAAAAGAACTCCATTAACCGTAGTTTTAACTGGGAAGAAGGAAGGGCTGGAATTTAAGGTTGAACAAAAACTAGATCTACTGGTTGCAATAGATATATTTATTTAAAAAAATCTGATTTTAGCATAAGTTATTTATTTTGTATGTTATTTATTTATTTATTTATTTTGTCACCCTGGCTCGCTATTCGTCATTTCACAAATCTGCCGGCAAGGCAATAAGTAATATGGACTATTAACGTGTTTATTTACTAAAGTCTGGATATGTGGGATTTAGCATGATTTGTATATTTACTTCTTTTGCATAGGTGGTGAAAAGTAGTTGATTTTCAAAAACCTTACTTTTTAAAAAAATAATTTTTAAAATACTATAAAAGTAGTACCTATTAGAGAGATAGGTAATATTTGTTGTCAGTTTTCCCTATTTTCATTTTGTTACCTTACATTAAGATAGAAATAAACATCATAGATAAATATTTTATTTTATATGCTGTTTTTGACAGCTTATTAGTTACAAACTTACAAAATGTATATAAAACTTACGAAATAAGTATGCAACATGCATGTGTATGAAATCCATATCTTTGCAATAACAAAGATACAAGAAAAACTAAAATTACCTCATAAATGCACTTATAATATGCAAGACATGGCAACACTATAGCTATCAAAGTATTAATAAATTTGTTGATTTATTACAACAATGAAATAAAACACTAAGAACACGAATCTAATCTGACTACTTTCATATTTATGGCTTCCAGATCTTCTCTTAATTTCTCATTTAGTGAATCTATCGTATCCGAAATATTCTTTAAGTTTTGTTCATGGTTATGATGTGCTCTTTGGATTTCTAAAACAGGATTGTTGTATTATGTACAAAAGATATATACCTTATATATTTACCTTGTAAATCAGTCAAAGTACTATTAGTTTGGACTGTTAAATTAAGCGCACGTGTCAAAAGTTCATTTGCTCTATCTCTAGCGGAGTGAGAACGACTAGACTTTTCCATGAGAGTTTTATTTACGTTAGCGTATTCTTTTTGTAATCTTTGAGCTTGAATTTCTGAAATTTTAGCTTGTTCTTCAACATTCTTTATATTTGTGCTGACTTCAGTTGCAAATACGTTGTTCTTAATAACATTTTGTTGAAGACGTATTAAATTCTTTTGTAGACTTTCGACTTTACCCGCAGTTTCGTTGGCTTTTGATTGTGCTAAATCGCTTTCGCTTTTAATCTACAAAGAATAAAATTTATTAAATAACAAATAATCAATTAATTTGATGCCTTTGAAAATGATTTTTACCTGTATTAAATTATTTTCGGCAGTGGCAATATCACTATTAACTTTAGCAATGGCAGCTTTTGCAGTTTCTTGAGTTTTATTAGCTTCATTTAAGGCGTCAATAATTCGAACAGCAGATGTATATGTACTGTTAGCATTATTTCTGGAAATCATAAAATACATTAGTATGTTCCTTAAGGAGGTTACATCGGAACTACATTTATATTTTTTTGTTCTTTTAATTAATTGAAATATGTGATCTAAAAAAGTTATGTGGCAGTTCAGTTTTAATATACTTGTTTTATGTTCAAGTTTGAAAGATCAATATGAAACAAATAAAAAAAGTATATATAAGAAAATGTTTCTGCCGTAAGAGCTCAAGGAATTAGAATTTTGGAAACGTCAACTTTATAAGCGTTTTTTTTTATAAAAAAAAACTAGACGGTGAATTGTTTTTTAATTTTTAGAATAGTTAGACAAGACATCCTTATTACAAAATTTGAAACCATAAAGTTGGAAATTAATTTTTATACGAGATTCGCTCCATAAATAAATTATAAACACAATATTACTTGGCTTCATCGGCACTTTTTTTCAGTGCTATAGCTTTGTCCAAACTAGGTGCAGTTTCTTTCAATATTTGATCAATGTTAGTTAAAGATGAAAGTGTGTTTTTAATTTTCTGAGCTAGAAGTTCGATTTCTGCAGGTTCCAACTGTATATCCATTTTTTGTACCTAAAACATGAAACAATGTAAACATTGCTAAAAACAAATATTTGTGATATTACTTTATTAGCTAAAGCTTTGACGTCTTTCGGATTATTTTCATCTTGTTCCAAGAAATCGCGCATGCTGTTATACTTGGAATTCCTGTCTGTAATCGAATTGTTTAATAACTCATTTGCTTCAAGACTTTTATCGTATGCTTTCTTAGCCATATTTTTGGCTTCGTTGACATGTTCTTTTAATTGAGTTGCCTGGAAAAAATCTGTATATATCATCATTTAAAAGAAAAAATTAATGTACTTACTGCTCGCAACATTTCATCAACTTTTAATTCTTTTGTTATGAGGTCTTTATCGGCCTGTTTAACGATAAACAACGCGTTGTCTGCCTTCTTTGTTGCACCTTTCTCACAAGAAACACCACCGCAGAATCCACAACCAGCACCTCCACAGAGAGAATCGCACGGATCTCCTTGTTTGTCGCACATCTACAAATATTTGATTCAATTATTTTGCAAACTAAATATATAGATGGGGCCTATTTTGAAGTAAGCCAACTAATATTTTATTATTTAAGAAGCCTACTTGATTGTTGATTTCGGGAATAGCACCATTATATTCATCCAAAGTGATTTGGAGCTTTTCTAATGCTTGATCAATGTCGTCCTTAGTTTCGTTGAATTCCTTTAGAGTTCTATTCACACGATTTTCTGTGCTTCTGCATTGACGTTCTGCTTCTTCCAAAGTGCGCTATAAAACAAAAAATATAAAAAATGGAAATTAATTTTGAATTAATGTTCCTACCTTGGCTTGATTAACTTGATCTTCCGCACCAGCAGCTTTTCTTCTTGCGTCGTTAATCAACCCGAGAGCACCCTGCACATTTGCTTCTTGTAACAAAGTCGCATTATTCTTCAACTCTGCCGTAATATTCTTTACAGCCTTTTCTTTGTCTTTGAGCTCATCCAAGACAATTCTTTTAACTTTTATCTCTTGGGTGACATTGTTCAAGATCTTTTCTTCAATATTCTTTAGCAAATCAACATCTTGTTTAAGTTCTTCATCGATTAGATCTTGCGTGTCTTGAATATCTTGCATGTCATCGGGGGCTATAGAAGTGTTACTGAGAAGATCTTTAATTTCGCCGAGTTGTGACTCTGTAATTTCGAATTCTCTGGTGTATCCTCCAGCGGCTCCTACTGTCTTCATGTTCTTGGCTTTGTTGATGATGTCCACAGTTTGTTCTAAAAAAGAATAAATTCCTCAACATTCGTTTTTACGGTATATATCTATGAAAATATTTACGTTCTCTTTCATTTAAGATTCTATCCCAATTATCGAAGCATTCCCCACAAGGAGAACAATGAGGAGCATCTCCTATATATCCGCGAGCACAAACATCGCAGTTATGGCCACCAATTCCAGGTAGACATACGCAAGATCCGTTTTCCCTGTTACATTGAAGAGTTTCTGACCCTTCTTGGTTACACTCACAGGCTGAAATATTAATTTATATGTATATTAATAACTTATTTTCATACAAATAAAATTACATGACATCTATAAAGCTATATGTATTCACTTATAGAGTAAGCTATTACGAGATTATAGAGTAAGCATATATATATAAGGAACGTCCTGCCGGTGGATGTTCAGTAGCAGCTTTCGGGAAACCAAAGCTTTTGGGTTCCGAGGGAAGTATGGTTGCAAAGCTGAAACTTAAAGGAATTGACGGAAGGGCACCACCAGGAGTGGAGCCTGCGGCTTAATTTGACTCAACACGGGAATTAATGAAACAGGATCTTGGTTCTATTTTGTTGGTTTTCGGAACCCCAAGGTAATGATTAATAGGGACAGATGGGGGCATTCGTACTGCGACGTTAGAGGTGAAATTCTTGGATCGTCGCAAGACGGACTAAAGCAAAAGCATTTGCCAAAGATGTTTTCATTAATCAAGAACGAAAGTCAGAGGTTCGAACGCGATCAGATACCGCCCTAGTTCTGACCATAAACGATGCCAGCTAGCGATCCGCCAAATTTCCTCCGATGACTTGGCGGGCAGCTTTCGTGAAACCAAAGCTTTTGAGTTCCGGGGGAAGTATGGTTGCAAAGCTGAAACTTAAAGGAATTGACGGAAGGGCACCACCAGGAGTGGAGCCTGCGGCTTAATTTGACTCAACACGGGAAACCTCACCAGGCCCAGACACGGAAAGGATTGATAGATTGAGAGCTCTTTCTTGATTCAGTGGGTGGTGGTGCATGGCCGTTCTTAGTTGGTGGAGCGATTTGTCTGGTTAATTCCGATAACGAACGAGACTCGAGATTGAGCAATAACAGGTCTGTGATGCCCTTAGATGTTCTGGGCCGCACGCACGCTACAATGAAGGAATCAGCGTGTCTTCCCTGGCCAAAAGGTCCGGGTAACCCACTGAACCTCCTTCGTATATATGCGTACTCTTAATCTCAAAAAATATTTATCAGCGTTTTCTTATTTTTTCTTAATTTGTAACAATGGCCAAAGACGTAATTTCATTTCGCGAATCCATTAAATATCAATTTTGAAATACGAAATACATCCAGATATTTGCTAATTTAAATTTTTTGTAGTCCGACCCTACGCGACAGGTAGTACTACCCCCAGTTGTGCTGTTATCTATCCTGTAAAACTTTATAGAGTACTTTATAACAGATGGTGTTGGTTACGGGACGACATGGGGATTTAACGTGTGACATTAATTTTATGTAATTTCCTGCTCTCCTTTTTATTTTACGGCAAAAACTGCAGAGAATTAAATAAAATGAACCCAAAATTATAATACAAATATGGAAAATATGATAAAAAAATTAGTATACCCCATTATAGCAACAGATTTGGCACACCCAGAAATGGGTAATACACCGTGAGGATGTAAATTTGTTACTTACCTATGCATTTTTCATTTGGATTTCCCCAATGGTCAGCTTGACACTCATTACACTGTCGCCCTCCGAAATGAGGTTTACATTGACATTGCCCGTCATACTATACACAAAATATACAATAAATAACACAGTTTTAAAATATAGAATTTGCAAAAACTTACACTATTGCACTGAGCAGCCAAAGATCCTACTGGATCACAATCACATGGTTCACAACCTTCGCCACTAGCAATTTTCCAATGATTTTCTTTACATTGATCACATTCTATACCGATAACATTTTTCAGGCAATTACATTGACCCGTATTTTTATCGCAAGGTCCGGCGGTTCTATTTGTTCCCAGAATGTCACATACACATTCTGAAATGAAATAAACAATACAATAAATTTGGCGCCCAACGTGGGGCCCGAATTTATTACATACCTATACAGAGTCCTTCATCATCAAGTCTAAAATATCCATCCTTACAAAGTTCACAGTGATCTCCTTCTCGGTTGTAAAGGCACTGTAAACACTTCCCTGTATGTGGATCACAATTTCCTGGTCGAGTTATGTCAACCATATTGCTGCAGTTACAAGGTTCGCAAGAACCCCCAGGAACTTCAGGATTTCCATAGTAGTTATCGGCACAAACATCACACCGAGATCCTACCGATAAATATAAGAGAATTATTAACACCGCAAAACGCATTTCTACGTGAGGATGTTTGTCAAATGATCAGATAAGATAAAAAGATGTTTATTGAGAAATTTTTATTGAGAACCATCGATTAAATCGTGTCATGAAGATAAAAGAGGTAATTAGAATAAGTCTTGCTTTTCTTCGAGTTTGTTTGTAATATTCTTGACGGTTTACTTTAAAGTGTTTCACGGTTTTCACATTTTCTGTTATAAAAATAGATAAATATGTGTCATAAAGGCTATAAATAGCTGTAGTACATACACCGTAGAGAATGGGAAGGAAATTTTACTTACTAACTAGCAATATGCGGCAAAATTTATAATTCAGGTGTAAAAAAAAAAATGGTGTTACGCAAAAAAATGCACAAACGCAAAATGAGGTCATTGTAATTAGTAATATTTATATTGTACAAATATATGTAATTTTAATTATATTTTCTAGAATATTTATATTTTTTAATATTTACTATACAGGGTGTTAAATAAAATCATTTAAAAAATTTAGGAGCGTAAAGTACAGATCAAAATGATTGAAAAATGATAATGTAAATTGAGATATGAGCTATTTTCAATATCTGTAAGTATAGTTTAGAATTTATTAACGGTTTATTAGGTTTGCTACGTTAAAAAGTAAAATCTTGTGAACAAATTTAGTTAACAATTAACACATTTTTATTTCTGTCTTGTTTTTTACTGTTTAATACTTTTCTTTGACATTATACCGTCCAAACAATTAGCGTATAATTTTTTCATACATTTATGTCATTATGAATTATTGTTTCATTCATATGCTTTATGAATCACGTATGATACGCTGTTCCACAAGATCCTGGTCGTTTTTATACAATTCATTCAAACAAAAAATTTAAAATGAATAAACAGGACATAATAGTTATTTCCACAGATAACTATAGTACAGATCATGAAGAAAATTAAAAACAGTGTTCTCCAAGCAAATTTTAAAATGTATGTCTCATTTTCGTTGTTTTTATGGTACCTCGGTTTATATTAACGATAGAACACAATATAGAGAATAGTTAATATTCTCCCTCAGGAATTTTCGATCTTCTTTTGTTTTTGAGCTGCAGGTAAAATCAAAAACTCGTTTTTCACTCATTTCGAAAATATCTCATATCTTATTTATTATGATAGGAGAAAAATTGTTTCAACAAATCTTGTACCGTTCTTAGGTAGATTGAAATGGCGTAATTAGATTTTTTGAAAACTTATTAATTCTCGAGATATAACACAAACTTAAGATTTTTTAAATGGGAACCTACCTATGTTGAAAATAGTCTCATCTTTTTGCTTATTTTATAAGCTTTTCTTTCAATGACAAATAACAAATCTACATTCTTTTGTACTAAACATGAATAAAAGATATATTTTAATGTACTGGAGTGAAAAAATTGAAAATGATTAAGAAACAAATGAAAAAATCTATTACAGATCATTACTTTTTATTTTGATTCTATATATATATTGGGCGAACTAAAAGACAAATTGATACTCGGTTTAAAGAACATTTCTATCATTTAAAAAGCGGTAATCCTGATAAATCTAGTGTAGCACAACATATGTTTATTAATAATCATAAAATTGACAATTCTAATATAAAATTATTGAAACAAGTTGATAATAATAGATATTTAGACGCACATGAGTGTTTGATAATACATAAATTTAAAGATAAATTGATGAACGCGGACCTAGGTCCCATCCCAAATTCTAAATTATATGAGTTAATATAAGACAATTACTCTGTTTAATCTTAGTTACCCAATTAGGTATCCATTCACCTATGACTCCTGTCCCTATATAACCCGTGTTCTCTCCCTTATTCCTCAGAGCTGTTTTGACCTCTGGCATGGTTTACATGCTGAGTAATCTTAACTTCTCTGTTTTCACTTTGTAGTTTCTACTGATGATGAGAACTTAGTTCTCGAAATACGTATATAGTTTTTAAATTTATTGTTAAGGTTAAGGGGTTTTTTCTTTAGTTATTGATTCTATATCTATTATTATGATCTTAAAACTATGTATTCTTAACTAATTATTATTATTTTCGGCTTAGTTAAATTATGATATATGGATGATATAGTTGGCTTTGGTTCAATTTGAAATTAATATTAAACTAATTAATAATTTAAGTTTCTTACCTGCATATCCTTCCTGGCACTCACAAATAACATCTCTGGAATAAGCATCCAGCGAACACCTCTCTGCATACGAATGTCCAGATCCCGCTACTCCTGGGCATGGACAAGCTCTACAAGGAATATCCACTCCAAACCTAGGATCTCCGTAATGTCCTTCAATGCATCGATCACAATTATGTCCTTCCGTGTAGTTCCTACAGCTGATACATGCCCCAGTCTTAGATTCGCAGATATCTGCATGACCATTACACTCGCAACGTTGACAATTAGGGAAGTTCCAGAAACCAGGTTGACATTGATCACATTCACGGCCATATGTATTTGGACGGCATTTGCATTGGCCGGTTGTTACGTTGCAGAAGTTGTCCAAAGCGCCTATGCTATTACAGTCGCAAGCTGGAAGGGAAGTTCAGTTTGTTTTGCAATTTATGTTTTTAATTTGATGATGAATCAATATAACACCACAATATATGTTTATAAGAAAAGCAATAAAAAGCAGAAAAAGCATTATAGTTCGATAATGGAGCTCCATACCAATTTTTTTTAATAATTTATTTTTTGTAAGAACAGGATAAAAAGAATGTCAGTGTACACACAACTTAAAAATTGTAATAATACAACCTTTTTGTTTTCGTTCTGGGATATTTTATGTTCCAACGTTTTGGCACCATTGACCGATGCCTTCTTCAGGGAAAATGACAAATTAATTACGAGACAAAAGCGAAAAAACTAATCAAGGTAACATATAAAGTACATACATGATCATCTCAGGATAACCCTCCTTTTGCCAGAGGAAAAACCGCCCGCAAAAAAGTGATCTGTATAACTCAGAGACACTTTTCGGTAGCGAAATACAGCAGCCATACTCTTTAAAAAAGTTTTAAGCGAGTTGTGAATTTTAAAAGTCCAGAACTTGGCGCGTCCTCACCAATTTTAATTTAAATTTCTTTAGAAATGTTTTATAACCAATAGACACTTACAAAATTGACGTCACTGCAAGAGAGATATAAAAGGTGATGCATACAAACAAACCTCCCCTCGTTGTCTTGCGTCCCGTTCCCTGTTCCTATCTGTCATTGTATTCGCATCTGTTATTCAGTGTTAAACCTAATTCTTTATTGTGATGTGTACGTTGTGTTTAATAAAAATGAGTTTAAAACCAGAAGATGTGTCTGGGGCAACTTTTTTATTTAATAATATTGAAGATCATTCGATTATTCAACTAAAACGATGGCTAGAGTGTAAAGTCTACGGTTGATGACAGGTCTTTGTTTGTACGGGGTAACCATAGCAACCTTGATTTCTATGCTTCGCCGTTAGAGGCGCTCGTGCAAATTGCAATTTTGTAAGTGTCTATTAATAACAGAGTTCGATCCCGACCGACGCTACAACTATCTCGAATTTTAAATACTACAAAAATGGCCCCTGTGGTGCACTTTCCACGCCAGCAAGAGTGCCCGTGAAGTAACGCAGATTGGCACAACCAGCAATGGGTAATTTACCATGAAGATATAATTTTTATTTATATAATGTCCCGAAAACAGTTGGAGTTATTATTATTAAAGAGTTAGTACTTATTGCAACATAAAACTACTAGCATTCAATTTACAATATAAAATATGTAATTATTATCAATAAAAACATACTTTTCAAGCTGAAGATTCTGTACCTTCTGGCTATGGCTAAAAGTTCAACCTAAAAAAATAAGCCTTTGTTATTACGTTAGTATTGTTAGTAATGCACTATTTTTGTTAAGCTCGATTTTGTTACATGCCACTTTATGAAATATTAGTTAAAAAAAAGCAATAATTTCAATATTAATACAACAAATCAGTTTCTCTTTTATCAAAGTCATTTTTGTTGAATTAACTTTTTTAAATTAATATCTATAATTAAAAAAAACTGTGTCTATGTGCAATTGCATGCTAAAAAATATATTCTTAAATACCTGTGCATCCTTCTGGTCCAAAGCCATAAGTTCCTGGTCCACACCTATCGCATCTTCTTCCAACAACATTTGGTTTACAGTGACAGTTACCTCCATACTCATCGCAAAGTTTACTCAAAGATCCAGTTGGATCACAAGAACAAGCTAAAATAATATTTTACTAGAGAAAAATTCAATATATTAAAATAAAACTTACATAAAGCACCGTTGTAAATATAAAATCCAATACTATTGTGATATTTCTTACAAATATCTGGAATAGGTCCTCTATTTACCGTGTATAGATATTGACCGCATCTGTACCGTTCATATTCTTGTCTGCGATTATTAGCCGGTAAAGAGCCTTTAAAGAACGGAATAGCTTCAATACGTGGAAGAAGAATGACCTAAAAATATATATTGAATTCTTGTAATATCTTAAACCATATGTTCGCCACATCAGTTTTCTTTTACTTAAAAATTGCTACTTACAGAATCTATTAGAATGGAAGCTGGAGATGATTCGTGTTGAGCGTTATATCGTTTGAAGTCTAATCTGACTTTATAATTTTGATCTGGCTCCAAACAAACATCAGGTACAGCAATAGTGCTGCGCATTCCTTTTGGCAAAGAAATATGCCTCAAATCATTTTGAGGATTATAATCTCCACAAGGACCATTTGGGTCAATAGGTCCAGGTCGTTCTATGGATACTACCACCAAATCCCATTGTTCAGAGTGCTAAAACATACTGGTTGGTAAATGAGAAAAAATGTGATTAAATATATTTACCTGTGGTTCATATCTTAATATTATGTCGTATCTAAGAGGAGTAATAATATCGTCAATGGTAAATTCGATGAAAGAACCTTCTGGTGCTCGCATAAAACCTATTCCTGTCCAAGTGTTTTCTCTGCCGTCTCGATACGGTTCTCGGATTACTACCTGACATGTCTACAAGAATAAAAAAGATCATATAAATTATTTATTAAAAAAAAACAGTGACATCGTTTTTAAAGAAAATATACACCAAATGTAACCTTTTATTAAATATATTTCTTGTTCTGTCTATTTTCAAGTACATCATAATATCAGAACAACAAAATTGTATCATAGGATAACTCGGTCTAATAAGTCTATCCAAATTATCCTTTCATCTAAAATTTTATAAAAAATGGCTTAATATAAAATTAAACATTCGAATATTAAATGGCCTAAAATTGACCCCTGTGGTCACTCTTCACACAATATATATACAGAGAATTTATTTTAAAATGCAACATTATAGTTCATCACTTCCATGGTTACTCACTATTGTCAAAAAATGACAGCAATGTAATATTTGTCCATTTTAAAATGCAACATTATAAATAGTATTGCAGCACAAGAGATACCTACAAAACATATCACAAATGGTGTCTAGACCGACTAGAATATTGCCTCAGAGTGATTGGGGGTATTTTTAACATTTATTACATGAAAGTTATGAATTTTTGTAAGCTAAAGTTTTTTAAGATGTACAACATTCATGTTTTGATTATTTGTTAATCGTATGTAGGCTAATTTATTGGAAATTAGTTTTGATAATACAAAACTACAAATTTTGTATGTTGCATTTTAAAATGGACAAATATTACATTGCTGTCATTTTTTGACAGTAAGTAACCATGGAAGTGATTCACCATATGTTGCATGTTAAAGTAAATTCCCTGTATATATAATAGTAAATACTCGCACGGCACGAATAAGTCACCATCATTACCGATAAAAAACCTAAAAGCCAAAATGTGTTCAAGAATTTCAAAAACAAAAAATAAAATAAGGACAGCGAAAACCAATTATAAAGGTATATTTATTGTAAAAGGTCCATTCGAACCCGAAACCCGAAGTGCACCGGGTCACCATGAAATTGTTTTGTTTCAAAATTGATCGTGAATGTACTTTTAGAATTTCAAAATTTAAATTTTAAAAAATTTTGATAGACGCCCATTTCTTACAGTTCCTATTTCAAGAGAAAAAATAAAAATCCACTTACAGGTGATCCCTTGGCAGATTCAGCTTCGTAGACCAAATAGTCAATAGATCCAGTGAAATAGTGTTGTTTAGGCTGGTTACAAGTTCTTCCTTGTACTTGTTCCCTACATCTACATTGTCCCGTAATTACATCGCAATTATTGTCCAATGAGCCACCTGCATCACAATCGCATGGTTTGCATCCGTCTCGTTCTTCCGATAGACCCCAGTATTCAGGGAGACACTGATTACAATCCCTAAAATTAAATTAAAATAATTTTACTCGTTTTTATATTCATGTTACGAAAAAAAGTTAATAAAATAAAATATGCTTACCTTCCTGTGACATATCGCTTGCATATGCAGTCCCCGGTATGATCATCGCACCCTTGGTTGTTAGTTGTGCCCAGTGTGTTACAAGTACAAGGTTGGCACCCATCTGGGTTATTCGCATCAAAGTTCCAGAAACCATTCTTACAAGTATCGCATCTTCGTCCCTCCACATTTGTTTTACAATGACATGAACCTGCTTCTAAACTGTTGGAATTGTCAGTCAAAGAATCGCAAATTCCGCCGTCCAGAGAACCATGGGGGTCGCAATCACAGGCTGGAAACAAAAATAATATCGAATATTAGATAATAATGAAAAGGAACCAGTCGAGTTGGAGGAAGTACAGTGTGGCTATTTACCGGAAATGGATTCCAGATTGCAAGGGAAATTTTTAAAAACTAATCTTTTTTGATAGTTCCTGCAATAAAATTTTAAGGGAAACATTTAAAAGCTACTCTGTGCACAAGCAAAACATTTTCGAGAGCACTTTTTCATGCATTTTTTGTTAAAAGAAAATAAGAAATCTATTTTCTAAAACAAATAATTTTCACTTACGTCTACAAACTTCAGGATCCTGAATATCCCTAGTAGGATCTCTGTAGAAGAATGGCTTGCACTGTTCGCAATTAGGTCCCATGGTATTATGTTTGCATCCGTCACAAACACCACCACTAATTCTACCAGTTAATTCATAAACAGCGGCATCAAAATGACAACTTGTTGCATGGTTATTACAATTACATCCTGTAAATTGAATCGATTATCAAATTAATGTCGAATGTGGTAATGCGAGGGTTGTACAGTATTTATTGTCCTTAACATAGTAGGCTTTGAAATAACAACAGCAATTGTTTATTGTTTATCTGTTAAACGAAGTGCTAAATTTGATTATTCTAGTGTTAATGATTTGCAACGCTTCATAAGATGTCGGCAAGATGGGTACCCCGAAGATTGGCGTCCGAACAAAAACGAGAGAGAGTCACCTCCTCAGAAGCCAATTTGGCGTTGTTTAATCAAAATCCAAACAGCTTTTTCGCTCGCTTTGTTACAGCTAATGAAACGTGGATTTACCACTTCGATCACGAATCGAAATTTACTAAGTATGAAATGGCGACATTAACGATCTTCTCCACCTTGCAAATTTAGGGTCCAGTTAGATTATGGTTACTGCACTTTGAGATGCTGATGGAATTTTAATGATTGATTATCAAGAATGTGGCCACACAACCACTGGTCAATATTAGGCAACATTCATTGCTAAAATTCGTGTTGCATTACAGAAAATAGAAAAGGAAAATTTTCTGTCCCTCAAGTTCATAAAAGTCTTGTTTCCATGAACGCAATTCACGATTTCGGTTTTAGACTGATGTTACATCCACCGTATTCGTCTAACCTAACGCCTAGTGATTTTTATTTCTGAAGCTGAAGGAAAGTATACGAGGTCGAAATTTTAAAACCGACGAAGCTGTTATGACAGCAATTTAGAACTTCATTTGCGATAAAGACTACAATACAAGATAAAAAAACATTACGAATTTAAAGTATTGCGCAAAAGTTTGTAATTCAAGCGAAATATGTCTAAATCAGAGAATTTCTTATTGTAAAGAGCACACATACGGAAGAGTGGAGAAGACATGAGCAGATAGGTACGGGAGAAAGGGAGATAAAAAGTGGAGGAGAAGCGAGTAGAGATAGAGGGGGCGTGGAAATTTAGTAGAGCAAGACAGCAGGGATCATCGATTCTATTATTAATTAGATTAAATAGATGAAGAATAAGAGTGTTTTCCCGGCGTTCCAAAAGGCTCTTTACATCGAACATGCTTAATAAGGCTGAATAAGGCATATTTCTTTCAGGGTAAGATTTATTAATTTTAAAATAAATAAATTTAAGAAATTTTTTTTTGAACTGATTCCAGCAAATCTTGGTGAGTCTCGTAAACAGGATTCCAAATTATGTTGCAATATTCCAATTTGGATCTAATAAATGAATAAAATAGTGAAAAAACAGCAGAAATATTATTGAAATCTCGAGTATTCCTGATTACGAAACCCAACATATGCATAGCTGAATTGTAAACATCACGAATATGAGGCACAAATGATGGAGTAGGGTCAAATTTGACACCTAGATCTTTAACTACTGTAGATCTTTGCAAGGTTATATTATTCAGTGAATATTTAAATGAAAAAGGTGTCATTTTCCTAGTGAATGTCATAACTGTACATTTCTTTATATTAAGATGGAGGTTATTTAAAGAACACCAATTAAATAAGCTATTCAGATCATACTGAAGCAGAAGGCACTCAGCTGGGGAAGAAATGGTATAAAAAATTTTCATATCATCGGCAAAGAGTAGTTTATCACAATGCAACGCACTCGTAACGTCATTTATGAAAATTAGAAAAAGTAGTGGTCCAAGGTTAGAGCCTTGAGGGACACCGGAAGTGGCGAGAAAATGAGAAGAATTAGTATTGAGATACTGAACGAAGAGTTGACGATTCTGTAAGTAGGAAGAGATGATAGTAATAAGGGGAGTAGAAAAAGAAAAGGTACACAGTTTGCGGACCAAAATATTGTGATCTATACGGTCAAAGGCCTTAGCAAAATCTGTAAAAATGCAGTCAAGTTGGCCATTGGAGTCGAGACAGTTGAAATTTTTTGCGTAAAATACATTAAGTTGGTCACTGTAGACCGCTTACTGATGAAGCCATGTTAACAAGGAGAAAACTGATGTTTAATTTTATCATAAACGCTGTTGTAAATAATTTTTTCAAATATTTTACTGAAATTTGACATGGCTATAGGTCGATAATTAGCAACATTGGAAACTTCTCCTGACTTAAAGAGTGGGGTTATTCTGGTGGTTTTCCAAACTTGGGGAGTACAAGATTTAATACTAAGATTAAAAATATAAAATAGTGTTACTATGTTAGAACATAGGTGTAATAAGTGTCTTCAAGTACACGGTGATTATGTAGAAAAATAAATTTGTTTTATATATTAGGGACAGTAAATACTGTACAACCCTCGTATATCACAATAAATTACTTTTGCAAGCATTGGTCTGTTTTCCAATAGCAGGTCTCCAGGGTAGATCGTTGAAGAAATCTTCACATTCTTCACAGTTTCTTCCTTTTGTGTTGTGAGTGCATTCACACCTTCCGTGGACCATATCAGGTTTGGGTTCAACTCCCGGTAAGGGCAGACACCTATTGGCGTGGCCGTAGCAAGAACAAGATCCTCTAACAACCATATCAGATATAGCGTAGTAGTATTTTTCTTGAATTTCTTCTCTTTTGTCTAGGAGATCGTCACCAAGTGTGTGCAGTTTAGTGAAATTGATTCTTAAGTTTGTCATTTTAAGCAAATTTTGTACTTCTTTTGAATAAGGATTATCGATGTGAAGATTTGGAGGTAGAACTCGATAGATAATTTCACCGTCTGTTGATGGAGCGACTGAAGAATAGCGGGATTCGCACACAACGTCGGTTAAGTTTCGCGGAACCTCGGATTTTACATGAGGGAAGCTTTCAATGCAGTTGCTGGCGAAATATCTGTAAACCTATGATATATTCTTCTCTTAATAGGCAAATATAAATTAAACAATAAGTATAGTTTGTACAGAAATCTATCGTTATGACACTGCAGGCCTACTGTTAGTGATTTAAGCTTGATTTATGGCGGGAAATAATAAATGCCTAAAATATATACCACCCTATTTTTTAAAAAAATGTTTTCTTCGATTGTTCCCCTCAATCTACTGCAACTTTTAAGAAAATAATCGAGGTGTTCCGTATCTGTGAAACATCGTGTACCTTAACTCAAACAATACGTTAAACTGTTACAGGTGTTATTTAAAAATATACCTAACCCTAGACTGGTACATCAGGGTTAATTTAACCTTACACAATTTTAAGTCACTAATTGTTTGTGTATTTTACATTCTATCGGATTTCCACTGCATGTAAATTCGCTTCAGTATATATATATATATATATATATATATATATATATATATACCGAGAGTTTTTTTTATCAGTGAACATGGGCGTATGTCATTACCATAGTTACATTTAAAATGATTGACAGTAATGTATTATCGCGTTTTTTTTTTTTAAATTGGACATAGGAATACCTGGTGCAGATATAAGTGAAAATTTTGACGACTCCAATACCTGCAATTTTGTGAATTTACTTCCCGATTAATATAAAATGTCGCTTCATCCGTAAATAAAATTCGATCCAGTAATATTTCCCCACTATTAATTTCGTTTATCATATCTTCGCAAAAGATATTTCTTCGTTCTATATCGTTATGTAATAACTCTTGGTGATTTTGATATTTAAAACTCTTAAAATGTTCTTGTCTTAAAACCTTGTATACTAGTATTCTTAATTTCAGAAAAAAAATTGTTGACAGGGTGTTGTCACTTTCAATTAATTGCATAATTTCTTGTTTCTTACTATTAACTACAGTACTTGGTCTGATTTTCTTCTTGTGCTGTTTATTGATGTATCCTTTAGTTCTGTAGTCATTGTAAATTTTTCTTATAGTTGTTGGACAGGGTCTCTTATTAAAAGTTAATGCACATAAGTCAGAAACTTGTTGTTGACTCGTTATAATTACTCCAATTTACAATTTGAACTTTTCTTTAACTGTATACATTTTGAAGTATGACAATTTGATGACATTGACAGACATACTAAATGTCACGTCCTATGTCCAGTTTAAAAAAAACGCGATAATGCATTGCTGTCAATCATTTTAAATGTAACTATGGTAATGACATACGCCCATGTTCACTGATAAAAAAAAACTCTCGGTATATATATATATATCAAATAAAGTAATTATTATTTTTTTATTATTATTAGGTTGATATGTCCATATTAGATACTAAATTTAACATTTACTATTTTTTTAAATACTGGGTTATAATGATCGTACCTACCAAAATCGTAACTTTGTAAGGCTGTACCGGTCTAGGGTTAAAAATCTATGTAGAATGTAATATGTATACTTAGAAGGTTGTTATTTGTATTTTCGACATAAATGAGGAGTAGTAGAAGTTATTTTGAGATTTCATTAAAATAGCGAAAAATGACTGCACTCAGAGTCATGTGCAATTACTTTATCAGCTAACATCCGGTTTCTGATACATTTACTTTAAGTAAACAAGCATAATTTAAATAAACGTTTCATTTCGTAATATGCAAAGAATTACAAAATTTCTTACCTGCCACGTTTTTCCAAAATCATATGACCTTTCAATTAACATAGCTGCTGGTCTAAAAGTCTTAAATACAATAATCATATGCGTAAAATGAAATTCTGCTTCTAAATCTAACTGAATTGTCACATTTTCTTTTCCATTTTCCGATTGCCACCATGATTTTTGTCGAGTTCTGTAACATTCAACTGCTTTTCAGATACTAAAAGACAAATTTTGATGTATTTCTTACCCTGGCAACATTCTGTACACTATATTACTAATTTGGTGATTAATTTGGGGTTTATTGGCAGTATGTTTTCTGGAATCGCACCAGAAACACTTTTTCCTCTCTTCTAAGTGAGAGACTATACAATATCGTTGCTGTAATAGAAGCACAAATAAGTAAACATCTTCAATGTCTAATATAAGCCGAGGGGTAACTCGAGAAGGAACTGCCAAACAAACAGTGAAACACATAATTTATGACCGTTATTTTATGTTCCTGTTAGTCGAGGGAGTTACATTGTGTTCTTGTTTTGAATATTAACATAATATAACAAAGGATAATAAAATGTATACTTTATACTTAAAATACTACTCAATAAATAACGATTAAGGTAAAAACAATACATTTTTTTAATAATTACTTTGTGAGATATTTGAAATTTGTTGACACTGACATTAAAAATCAAATGCAGTTTATCTAAAAACAATTCAAACTTTTTAACTTTAATGACCATGTACATTCACAACAACCGGGATAAATGCCCGTCCACTGTGGAAATGCTGACCGAAGCAACAAATGTGTATTTGGCTGTTTACTAGTGCTGTTACAATTTGTCGGTTTTCTAATTACTACCTCTAGTTAATCTGTATCTATTAACTAGCTATGCTGTACTGATGAGCTCTAATAAGAGCCAAACACGTGTCTACAGCTGCTATTGAGCGATTACCCTACGAACTATATATATATATATATATATATATATATATATATATATATATATATATATATATATATATATATAGAGCCCCGTCTCACAGCAGTTGGCCCACCCGCTTTAATTTAATTTTGTTAATTATAATATAAATAATAACTAACATAAATTATCGCCACTTTTTATTAATATTACTAACATTTTGCTGTTCTAATGAGAGGTAGCACGATATGTTTTCTAAAATATTTCATTTTTATTGTAAAATGAATTAATATTTAGTTTTACCAAAAACTGAAGAAAACCGGAAAAAAATAAACGAATTTAAATCGTAAGGTTCTTAGATTTTCTTAAATAAAATGTCTAAAAGAATTATAGTAATTTAGAATAAAAAGCGATGTTACGCAAAATTAATAAATAACATTATATTAATATATCGATTTGTGTTACAATTATAACCGTTAAATTTTTAATTTTTAGAGAAAAACTTAATTTAACATTAAGGTATATTGTTGAAAATTTTCATTTTAAATAAAAAGTAAAGATTTATTTAATTAATATTACAAACTCTATTAGTTGTCATGATAAATTAAAATTTAAAAAGTGGGCCAACTGCTTATATAAATATATATATATATATATATACATATATATATATATATATATATATATATATATATATATAATAAGACAATGGTGGGAAAACTGTTCCCTGTCAATAGTACAGTTATCATGTATCTACCTACAATTTTTTTAGAAATTTTATCAATTTGTCATTTTTTGGTATAACCACAATATTATAACAGTTTTTACCTTAAATTAGTAAAATACCCTATTGAAGATATTTAGGTGTAAAATTTTGTTGCGCGAGTTACCCCTCCATTCGGCCTTACCTGTCCATGTAAACCGCAAGTAGATGAAGCGGTTAACTGACTCTCTCTTCCTATTAACAAATTACCTGTAGCAGGGTAACACGAACTTTCTTCGCAGGGGTGTAGTTTTCTAGGTGTATACCCTAAACATATGATTAAAACATGAATTCATAATAGTTACGCACAACCTAAAATTGGTTAATGAAAAATATGAATTCGCTCGCCAGGGGTTAAACTGTTAAATTCTAATCAAAGAATTACTCCGTTAAAACTGAAAACTCTTTCTTGGATGCTGACTATATTTTAATCAAATCATTCACTCTACATTTCCTCGTTTATTCAAACTCTTCCAAGGTAAGTAAGTTCACTCATTAAATCAGTTCACTTTATTCTAAATTTACCGTATTATCCTAGGTACAATAAAATAAACAATTTTTATAGGTCAAAAATGAACAAATATTACAATATGTAGAAGAAAATAATACGAAATTTATAAAACAAAAGTTGTGCCAAAAAAGTTCCTATATTAGATTAAGAGAGTTGTAAATTGCTTATATAAGTACGAGTGAAGGAAATCACTCACCAATACTAAATTGTATAAATCAACCACCGGTAGTACCTATAGTGGGTAAATTTATAATATTTTTCTGAGTAATTCTTTGTGTGTTAAAATAAAAATCAAACAATATAATGTAGTAGTTGTTAAATCCAACACCAAGCGTGCCTGAAATGTGAAATAGCAAATCTAACAATAAGAATTAGTTTAGTCAACACTGTGAAGTCCACACCGTCGTTAGGAGCCGAAAACTCGAAATTGCTAACATCTAACCTCTCCTTTGGCTGTTTGTAAAATGCGTGTGCGTGTTCGAATTCCAATGCGAATGTGAATGTGAATGCGAGGCCAACTCAGTCAGAGGATGTACCTCTTCCTCAAACAACTCATCGCTGCTATCTGCTGGGGGAGGTTGGTCACCCCTAACTAACTTACTTGCATAATACTGATCACCTACTGCATAGTATTACATCAAATTTATACACTACACTTACATACATTATCATCAAGCTTATTCCATTTGCACACTTACATATTTATATAAATCTTTAACACAAGATCTTTTAAAATTATGGAGAATTAGTCGTTAAGAATTATTCGAAATCTCACTGATACACTACTTATTCGCACAAAAAAACAGAGGTTTCAGTATACACTTATCCTGAAGAAAGTATAAGTTTATACTGAAAAGTTGGGTTTGTAAAAATAATGTATGACAGATTTCAGAAGTGTTTCCGGATCTATTAAAAAAAATTTACAACTTTGTAATTATTTACAGAAATCTGAAACCCATTGTGAATCTGGTGGTTCGAGTTTAAATTTAATCGGGGTCAAAATGTAATTATATATATATATATATATATATATATATATATATATATGTGTGTGTGTGTGGCTTGGAACAAGAAGTGCCTGTCACTTTTTTTGTCAATTAAAAGTCATAAAATATAACAATAATAATTTTGTTTTTTAATATGCAATGAAAAACCTGATGATAAACCCTTTCCAAAAATATGAGAAATACAAAACAATTGTTTAAAATAAAGCAATTAAGCAAATTTACAGCAAAATTCGGTTGTACTGAACACCAACAGATTTTGACATAGGCACTTCTTGAACCAAGCCAACGATATATATATATATATATATATATATATATATATATATATATATATATATATATATATATATATATTTCAATAATTTTTTTAACAATTTTTAGTATTAGTCTACAAAATATACAAATTCACGTATGCCAAATATAACATATGAATGCATATAATTATCCATCTGTGGGTCGTCGTATTATGGTGTAAATTATGTTATTTTATCGTTATTTTATTAGCAAAAAAAAAGAAGTCGATAGATCATAATATTTTTTAATTGTTTAAAAATAAAAACTAGTAAAATTTTAGTTGCACTAATATATCTAGTGCTAATATTTCGTGATTTTGGGAGGATAGTTTCAATGTTATTGTAACGTTTTTATTTATTTAATGTGGGTTTAAAAATTTAACCAAGTGTTTATTTACTACATATTTATACATAATGTATGTATGTATCGATACCCGTAACGTTATAATAACGTTTCATTCATCAATTCTTTAAAATAACGTAACATTTACAAAATAATGTTATGTAACCGTAACGTAACAAATAAAATACAAATTTGTATAAAAAACTGATTAATCGTATATTGTATGCGAACAAATGGAATAAAGCTTTTAGTTTTGGAAAATTATTCCTCAATACAATAAAAATATTTCATTAGCAATATAAATATTCACGAAACAGTAATATTTTAATAAAATAGAATTTTGTTATGTTATCAAAATAATGCTGTACTGCATTAATCAAATCGCATGTTGAAATTTAATGAGGAATAACTCAGCAGAACTAAAAAATTTGCAAGAAATGCGAAAAAAATATTTTGCAAACCTCTAGTGGGATTCCCCCTTTCTCGATCCCGCGCTCCCGCATACTGTGATAATGTTGGATGATTTCCTAAAAACATCACGAAGCTCATATTCTGTTCATGTCACATTATAAAAACTACCATACCTATCGCTAATAATAATAACAACGTTGTGAATAAATTGGACATTGTTAAATTCTTCTAGAGTCGTCTTCAGTCTTAGCTGTCAAAAGAAATTATTATCAATAACAAAAAAGTAAAATTTATGTAGTTGACATGAAATTGAAATTATTCTATATTTTATATTACAATTTTCAAGGTATGTTGTATTTATGCATTGTTATGAGCATATGCATAGCACCTGTATGCACTATAAAAGCTATAAAATATGCTATGAAATCGTTTAATATGTTAAACAAGTAATGAAATAATCTAAGGCACATTTGTTAATGGATATTTATGCAACATAAGTAAAAAGTACAGTCTTATTTCACGAATAGGAAAATTTTCATCAAATCCTATGAGTGACATAAGACACTTTTTATTACTGTAGTTGCATACATTTTTTTTTTTTGTTTCGTCTACAATAAAAGCATGAAAAAAGTGCCAAGCGTTTCATTTATTCACCGGTTTTGCGCTTTATTGTGTAAAAATACGTACTTTATGAACCTATTTAAATAAAAAGCGCACTTTTTTTAACGGACGTAAACAATTACAATAGGGGATTATAGCTCGATTGTATTAAGAGAAATTAGTAAAAAATATTAAAAGTACATGCTTAATAATAAATATTAATAAAAAAAAATAATATTTAATTGAAATACCTCGGAAATAAGGGTTTTTTTTTTGTTTTATATATATATAGTGAATACCGAGTTAAGGGGACTTTTGAATTGAATAATGATCAGACATACATTTCTGTGTTTGTAGACTACTCCGAATTAAGCTTTTTTGTACACTGTACAGTGTTATAATATTCATTTGTTTTTTATAAAAATTTGTTATACATCTTAGATGCAGTTTTTAATTCTGGACATTGTCTATATTTACACTTTTGTTCTATAATTAATAGGGCAGAATTTACAGTCATGCGAAAATTTTACCATTGCATTTCCTATGCTCCACAAAAAAAGTATAATGACAAGCAAAAAATTGAGTTTAAAATCATGATGTATTTCAAACTGAACTCAATATTTTGCTCGTCAGTACAGTATGTAATTCATTTAAAACAAAATTATAATTTTATCTTAGCCTTAACTGATCGTATTCAATTCGTAACATAGTAATTAGGCAGGTACACATTTAGATTTGGCGTCAATGGTACTGAATAGGTACATGTACCAGTATATCGGTGATATACACAGGTAGTCGTTTATTGTGGGAAAACAGTTTTTTATAAATTCAAAAATTTTGGCTCAGAAAAATTCTGAATATGTAAATTCCATAAATTTATTTATAATTACGTATACAGTATTTCTTTTGTTTATAATGACGTATGGAGTATTTCTTCCCGAAAATATTTTTGTTGAAAACAATATCTTCATTAAATATTGACATTAATGCTAGAAATATTCAGATAACATACGTAGTTTTTAAGAAAAAATTAACAGGATATTTTGTCATATTTACTTAAATCCGTTAGAAAATTTAGAACTTCCGTTTTATGTAGAGGGGTCAAAGTGTATCTAACAAAAAACATTACTGATTATATTATTGTTACTAAGAATTTAGAGAAAAAAGTTATTTATATAATTAATATACCATTTTCTTGAAAATAGCCATTCAAATGATGAATTCCAATCATTCGTAATTAATTATATTTATTACACGCATAATTGCAGATAATATAAACTGAGATATATAAACGATATCAATTTCCGATAATTTTAGTATATTCAATTAATAGATGAATGTAATTTATGGAAAATTAATTACATTAATTTTAAATAATTTCCATATTAAACAAAATGTGATTTCTCTATATTGTAATGTAGTATAAGAATTAATATTAAAATTTAATATTATTATTATATATTTGTTATATTTCACATGTCTGTATTCCTTATTAAATTCTATATATATATATATATATATATATATATATATATATATATATATATATATATATATATATATATATATATATATCTTTATCATAATAATTAGGTCATTACGTCAATATTTTATTTCATAATTTGTGATTAAAAAAATATTTTTTAAGTCTTGTAAAATTAGACTACCCATATATTTATATGTAAAATAAAGTAAAATTTAGAAGAGAATTGAAGGCATCAAAATAACATTTAAATAAAACTAATAAATTAATAATACAATTTCACGAGCTAAGCCCAGGAAAAAAATTAGGCAAAAGTTAGACAATCCTTAGCACAATTTAGAAAACTTTGAAAATCACAAAAAAATTAAAGAAAGCCTAGGAAAAACTTGGAAAAGAATTGAAATTTTAAAATTAATGCATGTATTTTCAAACTACTTAGTAAGTTACTACTAAATAATGAAGAAATTTACAATAGGTAGGTACGTTACACTTTTGATTATCTGGTTATCTTCATTTTATTTCTAAATATCATTTCAATAATATGAAGGAATAATGTTGATATTAAATACTAATCAAGATGAAATATATCTGCAATTATTTCGGATTCAACATTTAAAAATATATTACCAATTAACGAAATCTGCGAACAGCAGAACGCCCAACAAAAGTGAAAGGGATGGTATAAATAATTTATAAATTAATATTATGTATTCTAGTTTTAATGGCGTTTTATATAGCTAATTTCCTCTATCTCTACTTTTTTATTTTAATGGTTCGACATGTAATATAATACATATATTTTATGACCAAACAACCACGTGCATTTTCGACCCTCGAGTTAATGTCTACATACATAAAAAGACATAAAAAAAACTCAAGTGCTAGTTGAGAAACATGTAAGTTTATATACAAAAAAATACATTAAAATTATTTGAATGAATTTTATAAATGCTTTCAATTATTTTTGAACACTTATTTTCTATAGTTAATAAAAAACGTGCCTGGCACACCCAGAAATGGGTAATAATAATAAGCCTTGATGAAAAATTTAATTTGTCTTATTTAGTTAAATAAATCAAATGTGCATATATCTTGATCATATTACTCAACCCAAATTTATTGCTGTCGTTTTAAACAATGCAAATTAAATACGTCTATTCATCATGCGGTTTTAATCAGTTATGATATCATTAAAAGAGGATGATATTATCAATTTCCTGCTTTATCTGTTTCATGTCAAATGTTAAAAGCAAATTCTACCTATAAAAAAAGAACTTACTAAATGTAATGACGACAAAATTATGTCACAATGACATCATTTTCTAAGTGAATTAATACACAGATGTAGGTCCATGGACATAATCGTAACAATAACGCTTAAATATCATATACCCGCAAATTGTTTAACATACATTCATTTATAATCAAATTACTTCTTAGTATACTTTTTGGTTCACATTTTATTTTTTACTATTTAAAATATTGTTTATTATAGATTACCAAAAGTAAAATTTGTGGATTATTAAAACTATTTTTATATACACTAATAAATTAATAAACAATTAACTTTTTGTAAATGTCTCGGTAAAAGTACTTTCACGCATTGTTATTAACAAAATCTTGTAATGTTTCATTCACGAAATTCAATTATTCAACAAAATTTTGGTATAAATATATTATAACAATTTGATCATAAATATATTTTTAAAAGCATATAAAATTTATAGCAGTAATAAATTGCACATATTATTTGTAAATTGTAAGCGGATATGGTAATATTTTCAAACAATAAATATTATTAATACCATAAACAGTTAAGTTTACAAACACATGAAAATGTTGTATATATATTTATCCTTTAGGAAATGAAAATATAGTGCTATATTTAACACAATATCACCGATAGAGTTCAATATTCTCTGATTATTTATGTGTGAAGAACAGAACATAACTAAAGTAGCAAGATTTGTTCCTTAAAAGTAAAGAACTGTGAGTAAGAATAGGTAGCAAGCAATGTTTACACGAGAACTGTCATACACACACGTGCATTCTGCTATATATACCTGGCTTTATCCTTTCTGTCAGCCAGACCAAATTTCTGTGATGTTAGCACCAATCATCAGTCGATTTTTAACAAAACACCGCGTAAATTAAAACACAGAAACAAAACATTACACACACAACACAAATCTCGAGCACAGGCAGTCAGTATTGTGAACGACGATTGCCGAACGACAGCTTGTTTCTACTAAAGGTCTGGGGTCTGGCAACATTACAGACGAACAGCTAAGTTGACTTCGATAATGCTACGGTGTCCCATCTACAGAATGAACCACTTGCCCACTGGATGTTCTACGCTCTTGTGCATAGGCGTTACACCTAGATTTATTGGGGGCTATTTCTGAGTTACCAATTTGTTTTCAAATACAATATTTACTACAAAACCTCAAGATTTATAACCGTCATAAAGTATAGTGTATATAACTGTTTTCTACTTATTTTCCTAGAAATTGTATAGTTCGGTTAACATCTTGGAACTCTCAAGGTCATGCCGATAAATGCTTAGTAGTTGCAAATGGCGAAAATATCGTTTATTTCTCCATTGGATGGCATAGACGCTCTGTACTTGTACTACTTACTTTTTATTGCATACCCATCAATGATCTTGAGTTACTGATATATTAATGATGCTCAGTGATTTAACTTTCAAGGTCATGCTGATGGATGCTCATTGGTTGTAAATGGAAAGATCATTTTATATCACTCGTTGGACTATATAGTCGTACTGTACTAGTACTCCCTATCTTTTACAGTATGCGCAACGATGACCTTGAGAGTTACAGAGATTAACAATACTCAGTGCTGTAAATGGAGAAAAAATCACTTACTTGTGGCTTTATAAGTAACACAGAACATAGAACATAATTTAGCACAGATTAGCATAGAAAACATAGAATTTTGTCAAGGGGTTTTATAAAGTCGAAAAGAGAAAATAAGAAGTAAAAGAATAAGTATCTATCGTTTTCAAATAATAATAAGAAGAAAAACATGTGTTTGCCTTTATGAATTTTTTAAAAAATTTGTGAGATTTGATTTCGAGTTGGTGTTTTATACAAATAAGTTTGATGTCGTCCATTTTAACCAACAAATGACTGACACGTGTTCAATCTCGTAGCGGGATTTACAAATATATATATATATATATATATATATATATATATATATATATATATATATATATATATATATATTCGAAATTTGAACTACCACGAAATGTTACGAAGATGAACGGAGAACTTAGGGCGCACAGCACAGACAGAAAATTGAACATTGGTCAATTCCTATGCTATGTTAAATTATGTTCTGTGAGCTGTGTCTCTTATAAATGGATAAAGTTTATGTATTATTTTAGAGAAAAAACTTCAAATAATAGCTATAGAAAAATTAATTGTACGCAACGTGTATTTGAAGTGTTTTTCTCTAAAATAATCCATAAACAATTGACAGAGCTAAAACACTGCACATTTACTCCTTCTGGTTAAAAAGTTAATAAATGGAGAGATCGTTTATTTCACTCATTGGGAGGTATATTTGTATTGTACTAATAATACATATACTATATTATGAAGGTTCCCAAAGGATATTCCAATTAATATTAGACAGTTACTTGTTTAATCTTAGTTATTCACTCACCCATGACTCCTCTCCCTATATAATCCGAGTTTTCTTCCTTACTCCTCGTCCTCAGAGCTGTTTTGACCTCTGGCATGGTTTACATGCTGAGTAATATTTACTTCTGTCTTTTATTTTTAGTTTCTACTGATGATGAGAACGTAGTTTTCGACATACGTATACAGTTTTTTAAAAATATATAACAGAAAAATAACTATTGTACAATAAAAAAAAATGTATGGGACACCCATGGCAAGATCTCTGTGCTGTGTACCTACTCGTCCGCTGTTCAATGCACGAAAAGCTGATTTAACGCATTCCGTATTTACTGAATGTAAAATTCTATTCTAATCATTTTTTAGTCAACGCTTGAAAAATTCATTTTACAAAGCAAACATACTGTAAAGTAAACAAACTAGGAGCTTTATGACTTAACACTTGGGAAGATGGCAAAAACAGCAGGAGGAAGAGCGGCTGGTTATTTGAGACGACCGGGAAACCCTAAGTCTAAGAACTGAGAATGAGTCGGGCATTAGAGAATGGCCTATAGCTTAACGGCGGTACAGATGTGCTCAAAGTGACATATATAGAAACAACCGAGTTCCTGAGAAACATGTGATAAGCACTTGTGACTAGAGACAGTTAATCGTTCGAAGAGAGATAATAGTTTTTTGTACCCAATCCAACATATAAATAATCAATGGAAACTGTCAAAATTTATGATGTACAAGAGAGCATTGATTGCTTATCACTAACTGACCCATTAATGTAACTTTTGTACATTTAGGCAAACAAGTTGAAAAATGTCACGTATCAGAAAGAGGATTATCATTTCCGACTGATGAACCACCCTACGAGCAACGTGGGTGTTGTTGATAAGGAGAACGATGTATCCGGCTGGTTGACACCAACACGGACATCTAAGCAAAGTGCGATAATTATGTACAGTTGAATTAAGTAAATCACATAATAATTCAACATTTTCCTCACGTACTTATTCAGGGACACAATTTTGTAACAACCATTTCACTAAAATAATTGGTAATATTTATTCTTCAAATTAAATTCAATTTTAAAACAATTCATTTTTGAACATGACATAATTTAGTATGAAAATATATCTTATACCGGGTGTCTACTTGAAATCCGTAATATAGGGAATATAATGTTATTTTTCCATTTTGCCACAGTTACCCACTAAATTTAGAGAAAAGTTGCAAATAGAAGTTATTCAAAATTAAAAACTGCAAAATATGAGACTAAAATTAATCTCAATTTCATTTTTATTTTACGAAAAACGCAAATTATATTTCGCAATTTACAGCAAATTTCAGAGTGCCATTGAATTACTGATGTTTACTTTTTTTATTTGACAAATCGCATAATTCTACTCTTGTCAATATAGCTATTTTTAGTACAAGTGAGCAAAGTATGTCTTTTTCTCACGCGTCCGGAAATTGGCCGCACGAGCGGAACCGACTGCGCCAACTGGACAATTGTGCAAAACGTGATTTTTTCCGCAATTTTTTAATATAATTTTTCTAAAAAAACGAAACGTACTTTTTTATTAATGAAAAACAGTACATATGTTAATAACTGAATTTAATGTAAGTTAAATACAAAACATTATTGTTCCTTCATGTAGAATAGTAGATATTTACTGTACAATTTGCAATTCCATCAAAATTTATACTCCTTTATTTATTTTGCTCACTTGTGATTCAACATGCTACTTTGCTCACTATTTTAAGTTGAATAATAATGATGTTTGCTGACGATTATGGAAAAAATAATATATATATATATATATACATACATAGGAAACTGGATAGTGGGTTTGACAGTCAATTTGTAGGCTTAAGTGTAGTACACTCTTTTTAATTTGTCAAGCTTTCGGTTATATTTTTAACTATCCTCAGGACACTGTAATACAATAATGAAATAAGTTCAATTTGTTTAAGAATAAATTTGGCATTTAGTACTCACATTAGTTGAGATTTTTTGTAGAATATACAGCATTTACAAACATGTAATTTTGAGCATGCACACGCGCATGGTTTAGTAAAATAATAAATCGAAATACCTGAATTACATATTAAAAATTTTTGGCCAAAATAGTTATCACAGTAAAATTGATAAATTACAAACTAATAAAGTAAACAATTTTGTTAAAATAATGTTAAACTTATATATATTAAAAATATAATTGAACACAAAAAGAAAATACAATAAAATTAATTATAATAATATGTCAAAAGTTAAATGTCGAATATAAACAAATAAAACATCAAAAATTCAATGGCACTCTGAAATATGCTGTAAATTAAGAATTTTCATTTGTTTTTCTCGCAAAATAAAAAGAAATTGTAATTAATTTTAGCCCCATATTGTGTAGTTTTTAATTCTGAATAACTCTTTTATTTACAACTTTTCTCTAAAATGAAGTCAGAAACTACAGCAAAATGAAAAAATAACATTGTATTCCCTATTTACGAATTTTATGTAGACACACGGTATATGTCTATTATCATTCTAAATACACGAAAAGAGTTCAAATGTTGAAATAATTTCTTTATCATTATTTCACGCTTGATGTAGAATATGTATCAGAAATAAGAAACATTAGATTTATTTTTAGAATTATCGTTAAAGTATACGTGATATGACAAATTGTTATTGTTAGACTTGTAATTTTATTATTAAAATACATGACACAAGGCAAATATTACATTTTTAAAAAATTGATTTTTTGCTTCGAGAAATAATAAAACTATTGTATGCATTTAAAATTACTAATTTATTCGATAAATATATTCGTTGCAATATTAGCAAAATGCGCTCACATTTAAAATATAAACCATACATATTTCTACTGTTTGTTATGTTGGCGCGCTCTTACGTTACCGACATGAAACACAGTAGTCATAGATGGCGATACCTGTCAGTTCGTATTTTGGTTTGAAAGATAGAAAACTCGTTTGAAAACAACCATATACAGATCTAATTCGAATTACATTATAACTCTTAATAACATATAACCATTTATTAAGACATATTAATTGAAAACCATATAAAACACTTATATAAAAAGAAATAACATTGCAATATTTATGTTATAATACATTTATATGCTTCAATATCAATACCCTTGTCCAACAAGTTAAACAACATTTATTTACTCTTTTTGAATAGCATCAAGAAAATAAGTAACATGTTCTGGATTAACATCCGGATAAATGCCGTGCCCTAAGTTTGCAATGTATCTGCTGCTTGTGAATTTGTTCTTCATAGTTTTAGTGATCCTCTTGATGGTTTCTTCGTTTCCATATAAAGCGCAAGGATCTAAGTTACCCTGTAGAGTTACGTCTGGACCCATGACTTTGCGAGCATGTTCGGGATCTATTGTCCAGTCAATTCCAACAACTTCGTAGCCTAATTTAGCTTGAATTGCTAAGGAATAGTGAGCACCTTTGGCAAATAATATCTGAAAGACGGACAATATCCACATTAGGATTTAAATTATATTTAAGTTTTTAAATAGTAAGTAAGAATAATTATACAAAGAGCTATTGCGATATACAAAATTGCATAAAATAAGTATAAACTATATTCCGAAATATGATCAAGATACGAATTTTCTACTATACTCGAAGTAGGCTATGAAGAAAAAAAAAATACATGTCAATTTACACATAATCAATAGTTTAACTTAAAATTAGTTTTAAATAAATGTAGTTTGAAATTATTTCATTAATATATATATATATATATATATATATATATATATATATATATATATATATATATAAATAAAATATTAATAATTAACAAATGAGCCATATACGTTTAACATAATTAATCAGTGTTTTCTTGCGCAAAACTTCCCAACTAATTTTAGAAAAAATGATTCAAATAAAAGTTGTAGGTAGATAAATAAATTCTACATTCTACATACTTTGCGAGTATATTTGTGATTATTGTTTTGTTTACTATTATCTTTTTTTTCATATATTTGATATACAAACTTTTACATCGTTGAAAACAGAAAAATGGTGGTTTATATTTTAGTAAAATAATTGTTGTTATTTATAAATAAAAGTTGATGGTCGTATCTTGTAAACGTGCCTTTATAAAAAATTTCTATATCTGCTATTAAATAGTATATTTAAAACAATGTAACTTTTATATCAACATTTTTTTTCTATTATCTATAATAAAGAAAAGAAGGAGGGGGGTGTGCATCTTACCAGACTCACACTATATATATATATATATATATATATATATATATATATATATATATATATATATATATATATATATATATTGTATTTGTTTAGTGCTTTAATAGTAGCATTCAATTTGCAACAAATATATTAATCTCAGCTCACTTCAGTTGAGACCCGTTTTTGACTCAAATACATTAAAATTTTAATTTTGCTTTATTTGTTCAGTATATTTAGATGTCAGCATTTATTTTTTAACTTATTTACAGATATAAACCATGGAAAATGATGCAGATATCGGTTATATAATGTCAATTTATATAATGAATATGAATATTGGCAATTTTCTTTTTAAATTTCCTACACCTACATACATGTAACCATAGAAAAAAAATGTAACATCACTCTTCACCACACCTTTTTCTGCAAGCACACTGTTTTCGCCTTGTCTACATTCATACAATTTCGCTTACAAAAACCAAATTTAGCAAAATTTTAAGTTATGTAATAAACTAAATTTTGATTTTTTTTTTTTTATTAAATGAAACCAAATTGACGGAGGAAACTTCTCACCATTGGAATGTCTTCCATGCCTAAAGACTTCAAGCGACTCTTGACAGAACTACGGATATGTTTCAAGTACGGCAGTAAGAATTCTTCAAAAAGCTGTGCGTTTAAAAATTCAGCGCTAGACTCAAATATTTGTAGGGTTTGTGCTCCAGCTTCTACTTGCATGAATAAATAGTCAACAATGATATCAGATAAAATTGTAAGTAAATTGTGACTTTCTTTCGGATATTTATAAAGCCATTTCTTGGCTTTCATCATGGTCTTACTTCCACCGCCCTCTATCATGTAGCCCATCAATGTCCACTGAAAAAATAATACATTTCAATAATTAGTGTATATATATATAAAAGCATTCGTACAGCATAGCTAGTTATTGTCCATCTATTAACTAGCTATGCGATACTGATGAGCTCTAATAAGAGCGAAACACGTGTCTACAGCTGTTATTGAGCGATTACCCTACGTATATATATATATATATATATATATATATATATATATATATATATATATATATATATATATATATAGAAAATTTATGTTTTAATACTCACAGGAGCCCCAGAAAATCCGATAAGAGGAACTTTTCCTTCAAGACATTGTCTGGTAAGAGAAATTGCCTCTCCAACATATTGTAGTCGATTAACAACTCCCTCCGTGTTTAATTTTGTAAAATCGCTTGGTGTCTCCAGCGGATTCGTTAAAACTGGACCCTAAATATCAATTTTTGTAACACTTTAAAAATAAATGTAATTATTAATGCACTTACAGTGCCAGCAACCATGAGAACTTCCATTCCAAGTGCTTGGGGTACCACCAAAATATCGGAGAAAATAATTGCAGCATCTAGCGGATAACGTCTTATAGGCATCAATGTAACTTCGCAAGCCAAACTCGGTGTTTTACAAATCGTAAAGAAATCATGTTTCTTACGAAACTCTTGAAATTCTGCATCAAATGTAAAGGTCAAAATAATGTTAAGTCACGGTTTTTATTCATAATTCTTACCTGGCAAATATCTTCCAGCTTGTCTCATAATCCATACCGGAATACGATCTACTTCTTCTCCCCTGCATGCTCGAAGAAAACGATCATTTGTAAGAATTGGGAAATTCTGCGAAACAGTTTTGCGATGTTTTTTATTCATTTTTGTCGTAAAAGTCTGAGTTTTGAGGTTATAATCAAACTAAACTTAACTTACTTTGGAATTTGACGACATAATTAAACTTGTTATAAATGAAAAAGGTTGGAACAATTTACTAGGATGGCAAATGAAAAAGGAAATTAAATAATCATGTCAATTAATTAATGGAAAACAATACAAGGATGAAATGAGTACAGGCTATCTCGTGAACTTGTCATGTCATACTGATTAAAAAATACGTCATGAATCAGCGCGTATTTCAAAAATGTTTACATATGATTTTTGATAAAATACGTATGTTGCTGATATAATTATCACTAGATTATAATCATTTTGACAATAAATTCGAGATTAGTTTGTGTAAGATTAACATTTTGTGAAAAATAGTCATAGATGGTTTATAGATAAGATTATCAATTTGGAGCAATGGAAAAAATATAATTTATTACTTAAGTTTTTGTTTTATAAATTTGTAATTTCTATGTTCTGGTGTTCTTTTATAATTTAGTTAATTATTTGGAAGATTTTTCAATCAATACAAATAAACACAAATAAAAATGAGTAATTATTGCTTCCACATTGAAAATTTTATTTATAATTATAATAAAATAGTATAACAATCGATTAAGGACTTTATAATTAAAGTGAGTTTGAAAGTAGTGCATTTTTACTGAGTCAACTATACCGCCGTCTACTGGGAAGCCCCCGAATTAAGTGCTATCCAAACAAACGGACTGTCAAAGAACTAGAATTAGAAACCAATATGGCGCGATATCTTACGACTGTGTATTGACGTTTGTAATAAAAGTGCGATTATTAAATGGGTATTTCGTATCGTAGAGTCGCATGAGTGGCAGCAAGAGCACATAAAGTAAAGCACTAAGATTTACGTTATTTATAATGTAGTTAGTTTGATGCAGAAGTGATTCTCAGTGACAATGTGTGACAACTGTGGGAGGTCCTCTATGGCTGGTGGAAATTCGGCTACTTCTGGAGGCCCCGATGAAATTGGAATTAATGCCACCCTAGCTGAAAAAGATGCATTTATTCGGGAGCAACGCGATCATATCATCCAGCTCAAAAGAGAACTTGATGGTGTGGTTAGTGAAAGAGACTTATTACTGTGTGAAGTAAGCAACCTGCGCTTCGAATTGGAGATGATCGAACTTAAACGTCTGCAAGATGAGAGGTAAGTCTTAAAATTTTGCTCTTATAAGTAGAAATTTTCTTTTCTTTTTTGCGGAATCTAGCGCGCGTCAATAGTACTTGATACAGCTCTTTGAGAACTGGGTACACGTTTTTCATTTAATTATTTATGCAAAGTGAATTCATTAATTCGTCCAAAACAACATAAAAGTACTTATATTCATATGTGCAACATAACATAATAGTATATTGATCACATACGTAAGTAGGTCTTCCTTTGTTTAAATAAAAAGACTTGGAAAAAACTTTAAAAATCTTTGACCCTTGTTAGATTAGGAAGATTTATCATTTGTTGATATAAAAAATAATAAATTGGCTATCACATCATGTAATATTGTGTCGGGAATTGAAACATTTATCATTTCGTGAAGATAAAGATTTGACAATGAGAAATATTATGATCCGCATTGTTTTTATTGTGCTAATGATTTAATGACATGAGAAAACCTACTGAATAATATAAGCCGTGAGCTAAATAATTAGTAAACCATACAGACCATTTTACTACTTTACATTTAAAATCAGGTGTCTTGAATTATGTAATTAAGCAGCAGATGGTATCTGCATATCAAAATATTTCTAAGAATTCGATGTTCCTTAAGATTAATAATAATATGACTCAGATGATTTGTTACTAAGCTATTCAACTTATACAGTTTAGTACAATTATTAGTTCATTATTATACAAGCAAGAAACTATCGTAATACCTACGTGATAAATATTTTTTTTTATCTAAATATCAATACGTTATCAGCAAAGCATAAATTATGTATTTTTTATTACATTTATAGTGTAGTTACAATTTTATGTGCAATTTTACATCCAACAATAAATGAAAATGCCATTATGGAATTTATGTTTCTACTATAAAAATACTGTAATTGTTCTAACACTGACTCACTGAAAAAAATATTTTCTTTTGTGTTACATCTTCTTTGTGAGAGCAGATAAATGTTTTCCATACAATTATATCAAACAGAAATAAAAATTTAATTAGGTGAATTCATTGTTTTGTTCTTTTTAAAAGCAGCTATTTTTGGAAACAAAATCACCTGTCTTATATTCTTCAGAATAAAAACGTAAAGTACGTATCATTAAAATGAAAATATATCTTGAATTGATACTAAATTTGAATAAAAATTGTTGTATTGGGGAGCAATCTGAGAAATAATAACATATTTCAGGTCTAAAAACGATGTTTTCTTTTTCTATAATTTTTAAGTACAGTCGTAAAATAAATTCCATTTCTTTTATTTCAGATAAAATTTATAGGTGCCAATAAAAAATTTTCATTACTTAAATACTTAGAAACAGTAGTTTATAAATTCTTAACTCTTACAAACATTTATGGTTGTTATGCATACCTACTTTGTTTTGAGTATTTTTTGTTTATTACTCAGTAATGTTTAAAGTACACAGGTATATAATTCTTTTACATAAAACAAAGTAAAATATGTATATATTTGAGAAAGGGGATTATTTGCATTTCAATAAATATATAACTATATTATTGCTGGCTATGCCAATGTGCTTTATACTCATTGCTGGCATGGCGAGTGCACCACAGGACTCACTTTTCTGTTTTGTGCCATTAAAAATTTGAAATATTTTTGGCATCGGTCGGGATCGAATCCGGTTCCTCAGATTCGCGACCAGACACTCAGGCACGCTGCCACCAGACCCCGAAAGTTTGTATACATACGATAATTTTCACATATTCACATCTAATATTTTCCTGTATACCCATCGAACTGGATATCTACTTTTATCAAATATTTCTTTCGTAATATTAAATTTTACCAAGTAATACTGATATTACTTGGAAATCTATTGCAATTCCAATATATCCCTAAATTGTATCTTAAGAATTACTGTATTGTCCTAAATATACCTAATTTGTACGTGTAATACCTAGAATTCCAATAGAAATGTAATACCTTTTTTTGTGCACAATATTTCCTTTGCGATTTGTTCGTCCAATTTGCGTTTGTTTCAATATACATATTTTTGTTTTTTAATAAAATTTATCTAAATCCTGGTAACACCTTCGTAATTTATGTAATTTAGTAAGTAGGTAATACGGTAATACCTAAATTTCACCTGTATCACCTAGAATTCCAATTAGTAATGTAATACCTATTCACCTAAATCAAATTTTCTTTGCGAATTATTTATGTTTAAGTATTTGTTGTTTTAAAAAAATATCTAAATGTTTGTAATAGCTTCGTTGGAATTCCTGTATTTACCTAAAAATACCTAAATTTTCAGCTGTAATACCTATAATTCTAATTGTATGTAATACCTCTCTGTGTACACCATATTTTCGTTACGAGTTTCCCTCAAATTTGTATGGTATAATGATTTCTTTGTTGTTTTAAAATATTTGTCTAAATCATCTGTAATACCTAGAATATCTATAGTAATGTAATACCTCTCTGATACCATATTTCCTTTACAGAGACCCTCGCAGTAACCCGTTGAATTTGTATGGTTTAATGATTTCTTTGTTGTTATGAATTATTTGTTAAATTACCTGTAATACCTAGAATTCCATTAGCACTGTAATACTTTTCTCTGTACACCATATTTCCTTTACGTGTTAAATTTTTTATCCAAATCTTAGCAATACCTTTTGGAATTCCAAAATTTCTCTAAATAATACCTGAATTTCTCCAGTAATACCTAATATTTGTTGTTATTGTTGTTGTTTTATAGTATTTATTCAAATGCTGGTAATATCTTCGGAATTCCTGTATTCCACCAAATAATATCTAAATATTTCTTCTGTAATAGTTGGAATTTTCATGGTGTGTAATACCTCATTGCGAGTTACCCATAAAGTTAGTGTTGTGCAGATATTTCTTCTAGTTTTAAAGCCTTTATTTATTTTTTTTATTTGTTTAATATACATTTTAAAAACATTTTCAATATTTGTTTATACTTAGAGCTGCTTTTTCTTGTAATAAAATTTCTATTCATTTATAGAAGTGTCGACTGATTTCTGTTTCTTTTGAAAGTAAGCTATCAAGTGGCTGTTTTTATTCTGTTCTTAAAACGGAATAGAAAGATTCGAATACACTCTAACTTCCATATCTAGAACCAACAAAAACTTCGTTAATGTGAAAAAAGAAAATATTGAAGAAATGTATTAGATATTTCTTGTGGCCAATATATGAAAACCATCAATCTACGGAACCCTGAAATTTAATTCAGAGGTTAGGTTTTGTATCTAATCTAATTTGAAATACTGAATATAAATGTTCATATTTATATCCCGAAATTGCTTTCTAGATAATGAATTCAACCCTTGATTAGATTTATGGAAATCAAGCACATATTGCAGGCTTCGTTGCAGGATTAGGAAATAAGAAATTGTACCGTTTTAGTTGTAGATAAACAAGAAATCCTTGGTGTGATAAAGAAACTTACTATAGTCAAAAAAATTGATTCTGTCGGGTCTAGCAATAAAACTATAAATATCGTAATTATGACGAAGTAAATTTTTCTGACTATAGTCTACTTTGTAGTAACTAGTAACGATTTTATTTTACCTGTGAATAGAATCAGTATCTCATATTTTTATTTGTTATTGTTTATGGAAGGTAAATATAAATTCTGTTTTATAACCAAACAATAGATTGCATATTGAATGCAGTCCTGAAACTTATAACAAGAATTGTAAAGAAATATGATCAAGAAAATAATGTAAAATTTTATTATGGTTTCCTCTGAGTCTCGGCTTCAATTCTATTGATAGGTGAACACAGAAAAATGAAAAATAATTTCAAAGAAAATAACTGACGAAACTAACTATGTAAAAGTTCTAATAGTTAGAGGAAACTTACAAATACAATTTATTTTTAAACTAAGTATAAATCTCGGTATAAATTTAGCTGCAATCGAGGCTGCAATTTTTGTTTACTAATACATGGTAAGTTTGCCAACATGGATATTTTTCGTTGTGTAGTATCAATAACTATGCAGTGTGAACACTGAAAACCGTGACATAGGCGTTTAACATGGGAAAATAGTTTTTTTCAAATATTATCTGTCCCGCAAGAGTATAGTGTTTTAATTTTGTAATTTATTTAATAATACATTGTACAAAATAAATATAAAAATAAAAAATATTAACTTGAACCGGGAGGGATTTGAACTAATGAAAAATTATCGTGGAGCCTTGATTTAACCAAGTCATTTACCGAATACGTTTCCATGATTACTGTTTTTAGTAAGTTATAAGTAATAACTGTCAAGTAGCATTATATTTTCGTAAATATTTCAATAATAAAGCATTAAATTAGGAGTATTTAGATATTCTTCGATGCCAAATTAAATAATCTTTCTAACCATATCAAAAACTCCCACTATAGTCTTACAGGACAGATAATATTTGAAAAAAACTGTTTTCCCATGTTAAACGCCTATGTCACGGTTTTCAGTGTTCACACTGTATTTGAAGCATAGCAATTTAAATTTTAAAAGAATATAACTATCATTTTTATACCTATTTTAATTTTTTTTTTAACAAAAACAAAAAGTACCCGAAACAATAATGATAGGTGCACTTTCTTGTTTTATTTACATTCTTATTTATATTGCTAAAATGTTTGCTAAATATGACACGACCCTTCGACGCGAGTTTCGACGTATGAATCAAAATATTGTAGTATTTGTGCTTTGTTTATAATATGTCTATAATTTTATGATACTTGTATCATTTCACATAGATCATTATCGACAGTTCAAACGATGTGCATTTCTATGTTTGTAATTTTATTTTAATTCCATTGCTATTATCAGTATAAATGTATCAAATAAAAGTTGTAGATAAATAAATTGTATATTTAAATTTTATTTTGCCCGTTTGGTAACCTATAAAATCGAATTTGAAATTTTACAAATATTGCTCATCTGTAGTGATAGCTATAGACTTGAAACAAAATTACAAAGAAATGCATATCGTTTGAAAGGTTCCCGGAAAATTAATTGCGGGTAAATTGATCGCGGAAAATTCATCGCCAATGAATTGATCGCGGGGAGAATTAATCAATATTTTGGCGATCAATTTAGCGACGATAAATTTTCCCCTCGATAAATTTACAGGCAATCAATTTGATATTGAAAGTATATTTCCTCCAATCACATGTTTGCAACTATGACCTGAATATTGGTTATGATTTTCAGGTCGGCCATAGTTTTGAAAACAATCGTGCTATTTGATTCGTTAATATTTTCCACAATTTATAAATAACTGTCAAGTGAACCGAGTCGATTTGCATTTACAAGAAATTATTCCTAGACAACATTTGTATTTTGCGTGTATGTATATTGTTTTTGTCTAATGAAATTTATCTAAACTAGGTTGTTTTATTTAGTGTATTTCTCTGTGGCTTAATGCAAAAACAAACAATCATCACTTTTTGTACTTTTCGGAATGAGAACAAGTACCATCTTAAGCCACATATTTGAACTTGGGGCCACACCCAAAAAGATGGGCATTCTGGCCAGACATCGTGATATTATTTTAAATTTATTCTATATCTGAATCTACATCCTGTGGCGTTAAAGAGGATTAAACCGATTCTTTTGAAAACAAGCCACACGAACATGGCTTAACCAAGCCTGCCACTTTTTCAATCAGTTCTTTCTCATGGCGTAATGTGCGATTAGCCGACACCACGGTCCTCGTTCCCGTTCCCGTTGCCGTTCTCGTTCTCGTTCTCGATTCAGTAGGGTTGCATGCCGAGGGTGAATCATAGGTAAAGGGCGCGAATGCACCGAAAGTGCGCTGCGCCCTCTGTTGTACGCAGCCCAACAGCTAAATATGTATCACTCAGGGCATGCAGGGACTCTGAGTCATTTGGTGGCAGCTGTATGTGGAAGTGCAATGCGGATACTATGCAAGCGGTCTGCCATGAGGTATATTTTTTATTCAAATTCTAATTGTACTCTACTATGAATAATTTCATTGTTCAAGTTATTACTCTTAAAGTAATACTGTACAGTACCGTCCAAATATCTAATAATTACGTAAAATAAAAATAATTGAAATGATTTAATTGAGACACAAAGTATTTAGTGAATATCAATTTTCATTTCTTCGAGAAAACCTCCTCTGCCTTTGATAACGGCTTGACAAACTCTGAAGGTCCAGGCATTATTTGTATTAGTATTAATAGAAACCAGGGCTTTTTTTTAACTCGGCCCAATGGGAGTTTTGGGCTTTTTTTTTTTGGGAAATATTGAGTTTTTCAATTTTAAAGAATTAATATTATTTTATACTAATTTCAATGTAAACAATATAAATTAACCAAATTTTCAATATACACATTTTTATTTAAATCCATTAAATTGTACTTACGATTAATTTTTATTGGAGTTAATGATATATTGGCTATTAGGTTTTATTTAATAAATTGTGATTACTTTGTATAAATTGAGTTGTTTAAAGTTTTTTTTTTTTTGTTGGGGAAAATAGATCATCAATGCCAGAAATTGATCTCTAAATATTTTGAATCGTTGCAAATTCTCCCATAACGGATTTACATTAGTTGATGACTTGTCTTTTTCTTTTATCTCACAAAAATTTGACAGGATTAAAAGAAACAAAAGTAAACAGTAGCACAAATATGAATTTAGGATGGCAACATTGGTTGATTTTTACAAATCAGCAGGTGTACCTATGTTTTTGGACGGTACTGTATACAGCGAACTGCTATATAATACGAGTATTTTTAATATGTACAAATTTGTAATCTATTCGAACGTTTCAGTCAGCTATGAGACATTTTATTCTAATTGTAGTTCAGTATGAATAATTTTATTGGTAAAGTGGTTATTGTTATAGTAATATATATATTTAAAGTAGTATGGGGTCCGCCTGAGTGCGCGTACCTGGGGGAACCGGGTTCGATCCCGACAGACGCCAAATATTTCCAATTTTAAATGGCACACAAGTGGTGCACTCTCCACACCAGCTATAAGTGCCCGTGAGGTAACGCCTGGTAAGCGCCCACACGGTAAAATATATCGTCATCATTACCGATGTCTACATGTGTTGTAGATACTGGCACACCCAGAAATGGGTAATATGCCGCGGTGATATATTTATTTATTTATTTAAAGTAGTGCACTCTAATTTCATATTTTCCCAGTTCATTGGATGTGAAAATGAATAGGATTTTTTTTCCATAAATAAAACATTTTCATTTTTTTATTTTATTGTTGGTAAATCACTGGTATACGAAATATATTGTCGTCTAAAGTCGTAGAAATGCATGCCGATTTCTACTATATGATATAAATTATAGTATGTTAACTCCTCTATAAAATTTGGGAAGTAATTCAATACTATTACTTCTGGTTTTTGAGTAATTGATAACAACTTTAAATTTTCAAATGGAACATCCCATATATTCTTTCAAATTTGAAAAGAACATGAAATTTGCTAACCATTTGTATAAAAAAATCGTATATTATTAAAAAATAATGGCGAATGATTTAAATACATATTACATTTTCATTATACAAAGTGTATAATTTTTGTTCCAATCGACTTTGAATGCAGATAAATTGACTTCAACTAACTGTGTTTAATTTTTTGCTACACGTGCAGTTTAATGGCAGAAAATTACGTCCTGAGCAACTTCCCTTTCCGGTAGTAATTTTTATAACATTTAATAGTAAACACCTACATTCACTAACACATCTTTTGGCACAATTCTAGCCGTAATTTATAAATTGAAAAGACGATTAAGAAATTTTGCGCAGTAATTTTCTCTACTGCGGAAAAGTGATAAAAGTATTAAAAGAATAAAAATATAGGTAATTTTTACAAAATGCAATTAAACTAGAACCACAATAAAAGAAGATTGCCACATTCAGGTAATAAATTGAGATGATTGTTTTGTTTTTAAATTTACCAGTGTTGTAACGGTGTTTATAATGAACAAGTTGAATGGGACCCGGCACTAATCTTTCGATTTTATTTTTTTTTCAAAAAATTGAATAAAATGGTGAATTTTAGTGTTTGTTATACTTGTATGGTTATTTGAATTCTTTTGTTTTTAAACATTTCATTGAATTTCAATATCGCAAGACCTCTAAAATGTTCGCTTGTTAGTGAATAAAGCGCTGAATTCAAGTTTACATTTGTTATTTTTTATTTTTTTATTTTTATTAAAATGATGTTGAAAAGGACTCCATTGTATGCACTTATTTGATTTTAGCTAATATTTTTTATAAAGAACTAAATACGTTAATGGCGGAAAGTTACATTTCTCTTGGGAAAATTTTAAAATAAACATTACTTATGAAATAATAATTTATTTTTAAATGTTTAATCTAATACACTTTTTAATAAGCAAAAATGGTTAATTGTATAAAAACGCGATTATTTATCAATAAAACTGTTTTGAGAAACTTATCGGCCAAAGTCGAAAAATGACATATACGATTTTTTTTTAATATCAAAAATAAATATTGACGTAAGTAGGAATAAATAAATAACAAAACCTCTGTTTTTCCATATGAAATCACATTAAAATAAGAAAATTAAAAATATTCAAAAAAAGTTATCTAGTAGTTTGTATGTTAACAGACATCAGACAATGTATTCTTTACTGTTTGATGGTTTATTAGAGTTAGATGTAGAGTGCTTTATATACATACTTTTTGTTAAAGATGATATAAATGCATAAGTTCATTTAATGTACAACAGCACAACATAAATAAATGATATAGTCATGTCTGGATTTTACTTTAAACATAATGCTTTTATTTTTATGAAGTATGATGCACATTAAATATTATATTATACAAAAAGTAAAGTAAAATACAATATCTGATATAGGTAGATTGAAATATATGATGTTATCTAAATAATTAATAAAAGCTGAATTTAACCATTACTGCATTACTGTGGAATTGAATACAATCTTTTTGGTAAATATTAATGTAGAACAGGCTTTGCTTTGAAATATTTACCACCTATTTACGAATGGAATGTGAAAAATACATTTCTCGGGAATTTTTAGGAGCGCTACAAATATTGAAAAACATTTTAACCTTTATTACTGTTATTGAACTCATGTTTTATAAATAGTGGAGAGACTTATAGGTATTGCTGCTTAAAATTTCGAAAATGCTCCACAGAGTGTTTAGAGAATATAAAAAAATATCTTTTTGTTTTATTTATTTCGAATGGAGAGTTGTACAGAGGTATATCTCTGCTATCTCGAAAACTGAGTTACAACCAATTAAATGAGACTTTTTGTTTACCTTTGTGAGGTCATCTTGGATGGGCTTTTGTTTTTCAACTAAAATCAAATAATTATACCAAGTTAAATGTTGTGGCGACTTTCTTTGGCCAATATTTAATTTTCAAATAACTTCCTAAGTATTAGAAATTGAGAAAAATGTTTAATACAAAATTTTACTGGTTTACCTCAAAATAATGTTTTGCAAAATGGCATGCTGACATATATTTCTCACAAAGCCACTAATTATTAAACCAATATAAAATAATTATTTTCAAAATGGCATATCAAGTACATTTTTTCTTAAAACAACTAAATTAAAATTATTATAGTTTACTTGGTATTTCCAAATGTAGAATAAAGAATTATTGTATGATTGATATGTATACTACAGTATTTATAATGCCAACCCTTGGTAAAAGTGTATTTTTACTTTAAACCAATAAATGTATTATTATTACTGGTTTATTGTAGTACATTTACTGACGTAGACAAAATTTTGTTCGACCGCTATCTTTCTTAGTTTTTCTTTGATTCTAATACAAAATGGCCACCTTTTCGAAAACGGTAGAAGATCAGATCTACGTTGATTAAGTTTTTTTTACTCATTTTGGTCAGTACTATATGCCTTTAAAGTTCATATCTGAAGTTGTTGGACCTTCTGTATATTTCTCAACATATTTCAAAGATGTCATTTTTAAATACAACTTTTTCATTAATTTCAAAAATTACGAGTCTCATATTTTCTTTACTCGTAAAAAAGTAATCTACCTATTTTTTTCTTTTCTTTTCCACTTATTTTGTTCGTAAAATATAATTAAATATAAAATAAGATTAGAGTAGAAACTATTTCAAAGTTAATTAAGAAGCGACGACAGATTTCTTCGAAACCTTTCTGTATTATTGCTTCTATATCCTCTAGTGTCTTATATATTTAAAGACAATTTCATTTGAGTCTTTTCCAATTCAATTCAATTTTCCTCTGCACTAAGATCGCTGTAAAAACTTCATCCTAGTTACGCCAGGTTAGCCTGTCCTGAAAGAATAAAAATAGAGAAGCAACAAGATGCTCCGTATATATTTTCTGTTAAGTTTTGCTATGTCTTATAGAAATAATATGAAACTGTTAACGTTTTATTATTAGAATGTTGCTGACGTGGTATATAATTATACAAAAATCGCTATGATTCATAATTCATTCTTTGTCAGTTTAATAATTGCATTTGACATTTAAATTTGTTTGAATAGTTTGAATATAGATTTACTCGAATGCACTATTGTGATTCGGAAGACTTAGGTTCAAATCTGTCTGGAGTCCGTTTCTATTTATCGCACAAAGGAGATCCTTACAATGCACTCTCCATCCTAGATTTTAAATTGAATTTTTGTGCAACCCTCAGTGGGGTCATCCCACACTTTTTTTTGTTTTTTTTGACAGACTACAGAAGACCGATTTTAATTCATTTTAACTTTTGCTTTTATATAAAATTACATCTTACTCAATTTTCTAAGAGAGACATAATCACAAAAGACAAAACATTTATCTGCCTGTTTTCGTAATCTGCTGTGAGACTGAATGTTGTAAAAGAGAAAATTATACTGATTATCTGCCATGTTGGTGCAAAAGAAGTGTTCATTTGTCAGTTCGTGCTGCGTTTGTGCTCTGCTTTAACTAAGAAAAGCCCCGTAAACAATAGATTCTGTATTAGGTCTTAAGCAGTTTCCGCTGACACCGGAAACTCTGACTTGTTCACCTTAGCATCTTCAGGTAACAGGTAACTGACCCCTGTAATTATTTAAATGTTTTTCCTTTTTATTCCATAAAGAAATCTCTTTGTAACACTTTATTTTGTCAATTTTTATGTTTTATTTTGAATGATATTTTATTAATAGTTTACTACTACCAGAATAATTTTATTGTGCACCTTTTGTTATGCAAACCGATATTCGATTTGTAAGCATGTAAATCTGTAAATAGATTTATAGATCGCATAAATTGACAGACGTGACAGAATACGGATTTATCCATATTTATTTATGCTTTCGTATTCATATCATGGATTTTCTGAGATTTATAACACAGAAAATAACATTTGTTTACGCATGGAATAACGAAATTACAAATAGGTTATTCAAAACTATTTTCTATCAATTCATGTTTGGTATAATATATTTAAAAACTATAAATAAATATAAATTCGTTACAACGAAACAGGGTTGAAGAAAACCCGGGTTTTATTAAAAAAGCCCGGGTTTTATTTACAAACATCGAAATATAGTATGTATCATTTTTAACTTTAGTTTTATAAAGTATCTTAATACACATACACAAGTCGGCGTAATATATAATAGATATTAATATTATTAATATATTTTTTTAAGGGTGTAATGCAATAATCAGTAAATTAACTAGTGAGTGTACATGTGTATAAGTTACGAATTAATATTAATAGTTGCAAGTTTGTGTAATGTAAGTGTGTACAAGAATAAGATCCAAGTGCCACAACTAATAGTATGTTTAATACGCAACTCAAAAAATAATGAAAATGCTGACACCAGGATTCGAGTTGTTCAAATATAAAAGAAACACTGCGCAAAGTTCGCACAGCAATGAAAAATATATTAAAAATATCAAACACGAAGTACACAAAATGAAATTGATTGTAAAATGTTGCCGGTGACAAAATTTTATGTATATACATGTGTACCATATAAGTATGTACCATATTTTTAGATGGTTTTTTTTTTTAAAAACCCGGGTGGGTTTTTTTGGGTCGGGCAAAATTACAACAACCCTGCAACGAAATACGTTGCCCGGTGGGTTTCATTTTTATTTTTGTACTAAATTTATATAATATTTCTTCTCTAAATTAAAAGATAAAATTGATCCAAATAATCAGAAAGATGTCGTTTAATGTGGATCTTATAATAAAAGATATTTTGGCGAAACTTCCCAAACCCTAAAAAAGAGATTTTATCATCATTTTCACTGTGCAAGACTTAATGAACATCATAGCGCATTGTCTAAACTCCATGTCAATTTCATAATTCTAGAACCTAAACTTTATCATAAACGGTTACTGTATGAAACCCTACCTATTGAAAATTATTTAAATTTTGGGCGCGTGTTTTCTTGTGTATTCTGGATTCCGGCCTTGATCATCTGATATTTGCTTCTTCTTACTCTTACTTATTGTTAAGAAGATCGTAACTTGTAACAAACTAATATTTTTTATGCAGAGGATGGCCACATGTTCTGGCCGAAACGTTCATATTATTTTTGTATATACGATTGCGTATATATATCGCAATCTAGGAACTTATAACTATAAGCCCAATAAATAGATTACATATAATATTTTTTTTGTAACTTTTATAATAAACAATCATTCTTTTTAAGTATCAGTCATTAGACACATGTTTCTAGTTCGTGAACAAAATTCAAATAAGTAGAATTACTATTTCGCTGATTCAAACGCCAACCTTAATTCATAGATAGCACTGTGTATTTCTATGGCACAAGGGAATTAATTACGACATATCAGCTGAATTAAAAATTTGTAGTAATGTTTAAAAAATTGTATCTCGTTTAAATAAAACGAAAAACAACTTAAAATTTTACATTTGTAATTCAAACAAGTAGTCTCAGATAAGTAATATAAAAAAAATAATACCCAGTGGAATACTACAGACATCTGACTACGCGAAACAACTAATAGCATCTATGCACGAAACAATTTGTCAAGTGTCTTTTTATAAAAAAAATCGTTTATTACTGCAATACGACTTTGTAGCGTTTATAGAAAAGAATTGCCGTAATCATTTAAAAATAAAGGACAAAATTGGCTTTTGATTGAAGAAATAAATAAAGCTAAAACAGTTTCCTGATACAAAGCATTGTCCATTAAAATAAAGGATGTATATGGCTACCGTAACTATACTCTCCCACAATGTACCAGTCACCATATTAATAATTCGGATCCGGCCTAATTAATGTACTTCCTATAATTGTCGAATTGTGCTCCGAAGGTTTCATACGTTAGTGGCCTCTAGATGTCGGTCCACAAACTAAATTATAATTTGTCCATTGATAGTTTAGTAATGAGTTTCAATAGTGTATTAAAATAGTTTATTAATGACTCGTATTAATGTACGGTTTTCTATTTTATAAATACACCGACCCCGGGGGTATAGTGGGCGACGTAGCCGAGTCACTAATCAAGGGCCCCGGGTTCGAATCCCGGATAAAGTATGGTTGTTTGTATGGAAATGGAACAACTAGCAGCTCAAAAGAGACCAAGTAAAGGTTCTCACTTATTAAGTAATACAACTTATAATATACGAAACAAAACTTATCTTAAAGAATCTTAAACTCGTTTCTTGAAATTATTAATAGATGAATTAAATAAATAAATTGGTTATTGTAGATAGACATTAATCGATTTTTGAAATAGAATCTATAGTTGTTAGTATTGCTTATTAGAAATGCACGCGAGACGAGACGAGGCGAGAAATGTAAAATATTGATCTCATCTCGTTCTCGGATTCGTAATCTCGATCTTGTTCTCGTCTCGCATAACGCTACGAGACGAGACAAGATACGAGAAATCTCTCGCCTCATGCATCTATAATAATGCACGCAAGGCGAGAAATGTAAAATATTGATCTCGTCTTGTTTTCGGTTCTGCAATCTCGTTCTCGTTCTCGTCTCGCATAATGCTACGAGATGAAACGAGATGCGAGAGTACTCTCGTCGTGCATCACTATTGCTTATCATCTCATTGATGATAACGTTGCTACGTATACATTACAAAGTTACAAAAATTTTAAGCACCCCCAACTGTCACGATTTGTAATGTTATAAAAACAAAAACAATATCTAATTTGAGGAACAAAGGGTTGTGTAAACAGGTATAGTTCATCTAGGGATAATTTTCCGAAGACTCGTTATCGTTTTATTATGGGTGCACAATAGCTAGTTCAGTATATGCAATGCTGGTATATATTTTACGCCCAGTATTCGACTGAAGACCAAGACTCTACAACATCCCTGGTAATCGGTTTAGAAAATCTGGAAAGTGCAGTCTTGGTCTACAGTCGAATACTGGGCGTAAAATATATACCAGCATTGCAAATACTGAACTGGTCGACTGTACGGACCGAAATATTTTGGCATTGCGGGTTTAGCTATTGTGCACCCATAATAAAATGATAACGAGTCTTCGGAAAATGATCCCTAGATGAACTATACTAAAATATTTTTACATATACATCGAAGGGTTGGAAGTATTTAAACAAAATTGAATAAAAAAGAAATTGCAACTATCGCTCTTATTTGTGTGAGACACTTTTTGCATTTAAATAAAGGTGTGTATATATATATATGTATAGTGGTATTTTTGAGCTCTATAATAAAAATCAACGAAATATTGTCGGTCTACAAACGAGTTAGTGGCCGAAAGAGTAAAATTTATCTCTTTCTCGTTTTGATTGTAGGTTGTCAATATTTTCCTGTAAAACACGTTGCGTTATAGGGGTACTATATATCGTCGCGTTCAAGGCAAAACGACACAAGCGCCATTTACATAATAAGCCAGGAGACACAAATAACTGTCTGCGCATTTATACAAATATATTTTTAATGTCTTAACTGCATTAAAAGTAAGCAGATTTTTTAAAACACTTACTTTGACATCAATAACTCGGGCCATTTCACTCTGCATTCACCCATAAGAAACTACGTAGAAATGGAGCATATGCCATTTTAAGCCTGCGTAATAAAATTGTGATTGTCGCTTGCGCAACTTCAAAGTGAAATATCTACTTAAATAAATTTTTCGTACTTATGCCACTGTGTTTAATAGATGGAGGTTACGCCAATCTATCGAAAGGTACCAAAATCGCAAATTACGATTTTTTGGCGCTTAGGCCGTTTTGCCTTGAACGCGACGTATGTACTTCCGACATTATCAAACAATGTGTCTGTTCGTTTTATTGCTTGATTACGTTAGGCGTACAGAAATAGTGCACCTAGAACTTCTGTTTCGAGAAACGAAAGATTACCCGGATCTAAGTGTTCAGAAATAGGATTCATTGATGTTTGGTACAATAAAAATAAATGGATTTTATGTTGGATAAAATGTATTTGCAGGTCATATATAAAATTCGTGATACATGGCGTTCTTGTTCAGTATACAAGTAGACGACAAATCTTCTACATTCATATAGTTGGTGCAGAAAATGCACCATGGTGTCACTTTTATAATTATAAATAACGAAGAATTTGTGAAAAATTCATTGACCCCATTGGGATTTGAACCATGTTTTTGTCAGACATAGATGGAGTATTGAATACTCATATAACAGCGCGACAACACCTTTAGTGGTAAGTGGGGTATTCTAATGCAGTGAAATATAGGGCAAAAATGGCATAACATTGTAGATTACGCTAAAAAATGTCCGAATAATGTGAAATGATTTATTTTGTAATTTATTTTGACTCGAAAAAGGTATCACGTGGTTAGTAAAGTTTGAGTGATTGATTCCCAAATTTTTGTACATAGTATGTATAACTTTACCATTAACAAATATCAGTTCTTCTGCTATTGACGCATTGTCAGATATCTTATTTGTGTTAGTTTTATTACGTTTTGTGTGTTTAAGTTTTCTATTTGTATATATTTCTGAATGTCATCAGCTCTTATTCGTCACATCCGGTAAAATTGAAATTTTCAAGTAATGTATAAAAATTCATATCTCGCTGAAATTTATTAAAAAAGAACCCAGAATTTTAGATACATAATATAAATAATGTTTCATTATTTATGTAACAAAAGTGTAAAATAAGCTTTATGGCATGAGGTCAAGTAATTGTTGACCGAATTTTTATTATTATTCATAATTTATAGGAAATTTTATATTAATTCTATTTTTAAAATTTCCCAGTACATCAATATTTGTTATTTTAAAATAACATTTTTTTCGCTTTCACTTTTTTATTTCTTATATTAGACATCTGACACAATATCAAACACGGAAAAAGTTCAATTCGATAAATATACAGACGTACAAAACTTTTGACATTTTTTCTATATTTGGAAGTTTAAGAATGTTTTTCGCTGGCAAAAATAACTTTTCTCCTTTTAGAATTTAATTTTGAAAAGGAAGTTTCTTAACTTGCCGAAATTGGATATGTAGTTCAAATTGAGAAAACATTAATTATAAATTGATATTTATTACTAATTATTGAATAAATATTCTCATTTTATATTTGTTTGCAATATATGTATGTGCATTTGTATTTATATGGAAAACTATTTATCTATTAGTCATATGGTATATTTTATATAAAATATTCATTATTTTTGTCTTCGATCTTTAGAACTAAAACATACCTGAGATATAAATATATATATAATTTTGCAACATATCTAAAACGGAGTACAATAGATGGCAATGATTCATTTAATTAACTAATCATATTTACATAGTCAATATTATTTTAAATATTTATAAATTTTCATTAAGTTTCGAAAATACGGGTATTATTTACAAAACATACGTACATTTGTTTATAGATCTGTATAATAATATTATTTAAATATAATTTTAATTACATATTAATTTACAATATGTTTAATCTATTTACACTTCATTTTAATTTTATAGATCTGACTCTTTTTAAAAGCAAATAACATCTAATTATAAAATATATAATTAAAATAATGAGCCAGTACCTCGCTTACCGTAAATGTAATTCTGATTGCATAAATTCTTTCCTCTTGCATTAGTAATCAATAGACATCACATTGTTTAAGGTTGTGATTACGTTAAGACAAATAGGTTAGAGTAGACCTTGATCCATAAGGGTTATCGTAATATACATTGAAAATAAATCATTACTATGTAATATATCAATAAATTAGAACAAAAACACTATGTACCTCGAGATACAGTGCGTTCAGAAAAAACCTAGGCTATGAACATATACACGTACGTCTGATCATTTTTCAATTTTAAAGTCAAGTAGTCAAAATTGATCGTGAAATGTAATTTTAAGGAGAATACAGAATATTACCGTTTTCTAATTTATTTCTATTTCTAATATAAGTATTCAAGAAGAAAAGCTTTGATTTCTTTAGATAACAATTTTGACAATATCTCGTATCAGATTGACATTTAATTAAATACTTTCAAATTGACATTTTTTTTGTTCATAGCGTACTTTGAGTTAGGATTCGTGCTTTTGTTAAAAGTAACGTTTAATCTCGTAAGAATATAATGTAAAAATGCTCTTTATAATAGCGCTATTATAATACTGTGTTCCTAATACGAGCCATTGTTAGTACCTACAGTAATCTAGGGTTGTCCTATTAAGTTTTTAATGATCGATTATTGATTATAAAAAATAATCGATTAATCAAATAGTCAAGTAATCGAACAATTGTTTAATCAAAATCAAAATAATCAATCTAGTAGTCGAATAATCAAAATAAGCAAACGACCAATAATCGAGTAATTAAAAAATCGGTTCACTAAAATAATCGGACGATTGATACTCAATTAATCAAATTATTTGATTGATCGATTAATTGATGATATTTGATTATTCGATTATTTAGCATAGCTCTAGAGTAATCATACTGTTCATAGAAAATTTCGTGTAGTATGAAACCGTGTTATGCGAGACTAATAATCATTACATAATATATGGAGAGTTACTTTTTTAGTGGAAAATCATTTCTAGATTTTGTCAGTTCGCGTGGCTGAATATCTTTAAAACTTAACAATACCAACAATGGTACATAATCTCTTTGCATTTAAATGATTCTGATTCAATTATATTATTCATAAATGATTCAAGGCACTTCCTACTCAATGACATTTCATTATTATCTGTTTTGTAAAATATCTCATTTCACAGGAAAAGTATCAGAAAAATTCCACATGATATTAAATTTCGTAGGCGTATCGCGACTGGTACATAGGCGTTTGCGGGAACATACTGATATATTACTTTGTAGCTACTATCCTGCAATTTTAAAAAATGGAAAAAAACGTTGCGACCGTCACATGACCTCCTGACCTTCCTTTTATCGCACACATCTTTTTTTATTTTTTTGCAACGTGGATTATTAATTAATACAAGATACTTTTTTTGCAAATGACATGGGTTGAGAATCATATCAGCACATTTTTTGGTTGTTTTTGTAACATATTTTTTATAATACAGAATAGGGTTTTACATACATAAATATAATTTATCATTTATAAGAAAAAACAGGTCAAACATTAATAAATAAGAGTAAGTCTTGCTTGTTTTATGAATATTAATTATTTTGGGAATTGGGGATAATATTTAGATCATTTAGAAGTAGGTTAGGAAAACAAAACAATTATGACCGAATTCAGAGATAACAACTGACACTAAAACCCAATTTCTGCTCACATTTTATAACCAAATTTACCGGCTGGCAAAGTTTGTTGAAACTCGCCATGTTTCACAAAGTTTCAGCATCTGAATCAACCTTTCGGTCATCATTAGTTGCCGGCTGTGCCCAGCGTTTCGCAGCTCATCAGTGTGGTGTAACTGCCGTCTCTTTGCAGAGACCATCCACCAACTGGACACACCGAGAGATATATATCTCATATAAGATAGATGGCTTGAGAGGTAACGAACCACATATAGAGCCATCTAGCGAACAGTCGCCGTAAAGCACTGGCAGCTATTGAAAAACAAAAGAGTGAACTTTCTGCAAAGACACGGCAGGTACACCATACTGATGAGCTGCAATAACAGCGAAACGCGTCTGTGGTTACTAGCTGGGCACGGCTGGCATCTGATGATGACCGAAAGGTTAAATTCAGATGCTGAAACTTTATGATATATGACATGGAAAACAGTTTTTTCAAATATTATCTGTCTCGTAAAACATACACACAAAATTTAGAGAATAAAATTCAGAATTTTTCAGTGCTTAAATTTTTATTTTACGCTTTAGGTTACGATATTCGGGATCGAGCAGTGGAACCGATAATCGTATCCTACTAGTAAGATCGATGCTCAGATTCGGTTAATGCAACTGATGTTGCCATGTCCTGTTTTATTTAAAAGATGTGATATTGGCGTTTTTGGAATATGTAATTTAAGTGAAAATAAAGATGTTTATTCAATTAATAGACAGATGGACGAAGGTAAAAGCGTAAAAGACATTCACTTGTATGAATATGAATCAATATTTCATTTGTAAGATGCAGGAATTCTTAAAATTTGTTTAGAAAATTGAACCATTTAATGTAGCAAATTGCAAATTGAATCAATTTTATTTTCAAATCTAGATTTTATGATAACAGAAAAGATTATGTTGTAACAATATTTTCTCTAATTTTATCAATATGCCCCAATAAAATCGATCATATTTAAACTGTGTTGTCAGAATCGGAGTACAGACGCCATTGAAATTAAAAAATACAGTGTGTCCCATTTAGAGGTGCCACCATTGGGATCTCGAGAACTATAAGAGATACGATGTCGGTTAAATGGAACTTTTTATGCGCCTTTGGGAGGCCATCTCAGATGTGCTTCTATTTTTCCAAAAATTCTCATAGGGCACTAGATAATGACGAAAAACTGAATATTGTTGATTTTTTCTTTTTCAAATAACTTCTAAACTATTAATAATTGAGAAAAAAGTTTCAAATATAAAAGATAGATATTTTTATTAACTAACCAGTGGCGTACGGAATAAATTTTTATATCCGTAAAGTTTTGAGATACAACACAAACTTATATTTTTTTAAATGGAATCCATATCTGATTTTAGTCTCAAAAAAATAAATATTTTTTTCTCTTTTCAACGATGTAAGGGTTATTATGTTTTATATTTGTTTTGCCTTCATAATTATTATTTTTTCCTTATTTTGTATTAAATTTACAATTATTTTAAAAATATTGGTAGATTTCTATTTGGAAATACTCCTTGTATTTAAATAATTTATTTCGTTAGAAAATCTTGCTCAAAATTCGTATCAAATTAATTTTTATAATATTTTGTATCAGGTCGCCCTTGGCTCATCATAGTGTAATTTGTAATTATGAGTCTAGAATGAAAATGTTAAGTAATAAAGGCATAAAACAAATTATTTTGATCAAATACAATATAATTAATAAAAATAATAATGTTTTTTTGGAAAATAATAAGAAAATTCAGGAAAATAAGGAGAAAAATTAAATTTTAGGAGCAAAACAAATATAAAACATAATAACCCTTACATCATTGAAAAGAGAAAAAATTATTGATTTTTTTGAGACTAAAATCAGATATGGGTTCCATTTAAAAAAATATAAGTTTGTGTTATATCTCGAAAATTTACGGATGTAAAAATTTATTTCGTACGCCACTGGTTAGTTAATAAAAATATCTATCTTTTATATTTGAAACGTTTTTCTCAATTACTAATAGTTTAGAAGTTATTTGAGAAAGAAAAAATCAACAATATTCAGATTTTCGTCATTATCTAGTGCCCTATAGAATTTTTGGAAAAACAAAAGCACATCTGAGATGGCCTTCCAAAGGCGCACAAAAAGTTCCATTTAACCGACATTGTATCTCTTATAGTTCTCGAAATCCCAATGGTGGCACTTCTAAATGGGACACACTGTATATGAGTTGTACATGTTACAGTAAAATGTGATTCCTACTGATTTAAATATAAAACGCTATTGTTTTCATTTTTTTATTATTTTAAATGATAAAAAGTGCTTGCTTTTTTACAGGTTTTGTGATTATATTCACACTGAAGTCTTTTGAATAAAGAGAACGTATTTCAAAACAGATTTAATTCTCTTTTGTGTAATTAATGAATCTGTGCGACCGGTGTTTGTGTGTATTGTGACTTGGCTTGTTTGCTGTCATTCAATTTAACTTCAATTCATTGTTTTATTGAAGTTCTATCTGTTTTGCTTCTTTTTTTTGTTTTTACTTTGCTTTACAATTTGTATTTTTGTTTTATCATTAATTAAAGTAAGAAATTTTAAAATGTAAGTATGTTAATAACAACTGTCATTAATCTAGTTATAATTTATGCGTGCAATATTTTTTTGCACATGTAATCTTGTTCTTTTATGAGAAAACTGATGATTTATTATTCCTTAATTTGTTTTACAATTACTGGATTTCATTTTGTGTTGACTTTTAAGTAGTTGTTTTACACGCAACACACATTACTGCTGAGGTATGTAGGTTGCCAACTTTTTGTATACTTTTATTATAGTTTTGAATAACAAACTGTCATTACCGTTTTTAATGTAAAATGAAATAATCTATTATTAAAATCATACTATGTATAATGCTCTATATAATTTTTCTTGTAATGTATTCTAATTTATTTGTAGCTTGGGGAAAGTATAATTTGAGTAGGCGGTGTTTACACATAAAATCGATTTACTATTGACTACGATAATATATATTTTCTACTGGCAGTATACAGGTTGCTATGCAAATCAAATTTATTGAAAAATGAAAGTAGGGAAATATTATTTACGGTAGAAGGTAATAATACTTCATTAGCAATTATTATCAGAATAAATGTTATAGAATTTGAGCAATTCTCGACTTTCTCAATAAATATAAGATTCAGAAAATTATATTTATAGGCTTTCAATAATAATATATAGTCTTCATTATACTGAGTAAACAAAATGAATAAGATAGCAAATTGGCTATATTACTAAATATTAACCTACATTTTGATACATTAAATTCTTATTGTACAAAATAAAAGTAAGCCAGCAATCTTGTTACTTTGTTGTACTTGCAATTACAAATATTTTAATTTCGTATATTAAGTTTTTTTTTTTTAATTATTGTGCTTATTAAATAGGAAATGAATATATAAATTCTCTTTAATCTTAATTTTAATTTTCTCAAAACGTATTTATTTAGTGAAGTGAGTGTCACGAATATAATAATTAATAAAGCTGATCCTCAATTGTATACAAATTATGAGAACAATAAGCCAAGCAAGCAATGAATCCATTGTCTTATATTAGTGAAATGAATTTCAAGAACAGTCAAATTATAAAAGTTTTTCTTTTGGAAGAGTTTTTAGAGTGCCTATATTCGGCTTTCACACTTTTCATAGAAAATACTGAAAGTTTTTTTTTGGCTTTGGTCGTTGTCCCAAGAGGAATTCTGCGGCATGTCGTATAAATGCATACAGATTACTTTAAGCTTGTTTACTTAAGTAATGTGCAGAATACAGTTATCATATCCATTTGGAGAAAACCGTGGGTTGATTCTATATCTATATTTCAAATCATGCCCGGACATATGATAAAAACATGATTACCATGCCTTATTTAGGACGTATAAAGAATATTCCGATAAGAATAGAACTTCATTTGACCGATATAATTTTTCGTACGTAACCAAACAAAATGGCCGGTGTAGTGGCCGTGCACATTAAGGCCCTATGTCTCTATCTGTTCCGATAGAATCTACCGGCTAAGTGAGTGCGTAGTCGTTAGAATGCCACCAAATAACCAATTGTCCATGTTAAACATAGATGGTGCTAGCTGCAGAAGGAGTATTTCCGCTGCCGCAGTGGTTGCATAGCAATCAAACGAGTATAATGAAAATAAATGGGCAGGAGACTTACGTCTAATCCGACAACCATCTCGCGAATAAGGAAAAGAAGAAGTAAACAAGATGGCGTGTTTTCACGTACACATTTTGCGCTCTTAATACATAAATAGCTATTTATTTATTTATGTGTAGATCTTCTTATGTACAGAACTGCCATTAATAATATTAAAAAATATCATTGTAATGTCAAAAGTAGACAATGCTTGCTGAGCAGCGTATCCTCAGTGATAACTATGAATTATTTAAAGTCATGTCTGAATTACATAATCCTGTTTTTTTATGACTCTGAACTATTTACGGAATCTGCCTTATAAGAAAACGATATATTTATTAATAATAAACCAAGGTTACAATTCAAATGTACCAGCAGAATTACATATAAGTATTCTAATTTTAATATTCAACATTATTTATATAACGATCTTTGTTTAGATCTTTGGAAGCTGAAATATTTTTCTGTTTATTGAATATGTATTCATATTCGTTCAAGTCGAATTCCCTCATAAGGCAAGGTTAGACTTAATTACTTGTGTAATAATTAAAAATTAATATGATTCTTTACCTTAATGATACCCACGCGGATTCTGTGATTCAGGGATTAAATGTTGTTTTCAACAAAAATTCATGAATAATAAAACAACTTTTATTGTTTTTCGAACTAGTAACCTTCTACAGATTAACTAATGAATTTTTAATATCTCAGCTATTTCAATTTGGATTAAAATCAAAAAATGTTTATATTCCATATAATTTACATGGTATCTCTAAAATAGGGGGACATGGCTTAACCACAGATTCTTGAGGTGTCCCAACACTGGTTAAAAAGTTGAAAATATTCCAAATTCCAATTTTCATGTATCTCGTACTTCCCAATGCACTGTTTCCAAATCATGAAAACGCAGGTCGATATCTCTTTTAGTTTTAGAGATATTCAACCTCAAATATTTTCTCAAAATTACCCATTTCTGGGCTAGATCTCTACCTAGTTTTGAATTATTGCCCCAAAAGTCAATATACCCTATATTCAGATAAAAACTTCAAAATTTTCAAAAATCTAACTTTCATGTATCTAGATACTTCTCAATGCGCTGATTCCAAATTTTGAAACCGCAGGTCGATATCTCTTTTCGTTCTCGAGATATTTAGATTCAAAGTTTTTCATAAAACTGCCCATTTTTGGGTAATAACCCAAAAATGGGACGAGCTACGAATTTGGCGACACCACCATTCGATTCTACGGATAAAAATATATAAGTATACCAATTTTCATAATTTTTGACAAACCGGTTCATTTTGTATGAATAAAAGTTTGAAAACCCCCAAAAACGGCCAAAATCTGAAAAAATCCTAAGGGGTACCCCTTAGGAATTTTGCGATTTTTGGCTATTTTCAGTTATTTTGCTTTAGAGATTGTATGCAGTGTTCAAAAATTCTGAAAATTGGTGTACTTATGTAATTTTGCCCGTAGAATCGAATGGTGTTGTAGCCAAATTCATATCTCGACCCATTTTTGGGTTATTACCCAAAAATGGGCAGTTTTGAGCAAAACTTTGAATCTAAATATCTCGAGAACGAAAAGAGATATCGACCTGCGGTTTCAAAATTTGGAATCAGTGCATTGAGAAGTATCTAGATACATGAAAATTAGATTTTTGAAAATTTTGAAGTTTTTATCTGAATATGGGGTATATTGACTTTTGGGACATTAATTCAAAAATGGATAGAGATTTAAACTTACTAGTAATATTATTTGATTGTAAAGCCAATGTTACATAAGTGTACGCATATTTAGACCATTTGAACAATTGAGTGAATTTTTAGAAATTAAAGTCTTAAAAGATAATTGTTATCGCGTTATTCTTGTATGAATATTAATGAAAAAAAAAAATGTCTAAATATTAATTCGTTCGAAGACTACAAGCAATTGAATGTTTGTGTGTCATGTCATGTAATTTTAAAAATTATCGCAAAAATTCTAGGGTCCTTAAAACGATGATTCTTCACTAAAATCAGGCTATGGGATTTTTTCATGAATCCAATACTTCTCGAGAAGTAAAAATATATCGTTTTATCTTGGTGGTGCACTCTCCATGCGAACAATGAGTGCAAATGTTGTGATGTTAGTAAAGTTTCCTAGTAAAATATTACAAATATTGTGCTATATAAGTCGTCTGTACTTTATCCAAGACGAAAATTCCTGTAATAAATTTCTCTCAAACTTAAGATGCATTTCAAGCAGCTCGTTATCTTTATGGAAAACTAATTATAAGCAAAATTAATTTTTTTTCGAAGAACTTTGAAGCAGAATACTGGCTAAATAGTACACTTTCCGGTAGTAGCAAGTTTAGTTAAATCTTCTTATATTAGCCTCAGGAATCTGTGGTTAAGCCATGTCCCCTTATTATAGAGACATCTCTATAATACTTCTTCAGTGAACTTTTAAATTTATTATAAAGGTCAATCGGATTGAAACTTCTCTGCCGTGAAATTTTCATCCAGTTTTCAAGTCAGGTTCTGATTCGGATTGCATTACATTTTCATTAGATCACTGTATTCCATTTTCTAATAAAATATTCATGCATGTTGAATTGGATGGATTATTTCAGAGGTTTGGATTGGACTCTGAAAAATTCATGCATTGCCTACCTAATGCTTTGACGTCGAAAATTCAAATTTATCATTCAGTGAGCTTAGCAGACTGACAGAGAAGAAGCCATGTTGTCACTACACTATCTAATGAAGGACATTCATTGACTTAGGCCTGTTCTACAATAAAGCCCCATTCAGATATAGTTTAGTGCAGTTGTAGCGTATTTATTTTGTAGTGCAGAAAGGTTGTATAGGGACAGTAAACGCAAGCGTTCACATTCAGACTTTCGTGGTATTATTTGAATCTATAGGTACTAGGTAATGTAGAAATCCGAAATGTTGCCCCAAAAGTCAATATACCCCATATTCAGATAAAAACTTCAAAATTTTCAAAAATCTAATTTTTATGTATCTAGATACTTCTCAATGCGCTGATTCCAAATTTTGAAACCGCAGGTCGATATCTCTTTTCGTTCTCGAGATATTTAGATTCAAAGTTTTGCATAAAACTGCCCATTTTTGGGTAACAACCCAAAAATGGGCCGAGATACGAATTTGGCGACACCACCATTCGATTCTACGGATAAAAATATATAAGTATACCAATTTTCATAATTTTTGACAAACCGGTTCATTTTTTAAGAATAAAAGTTTGGAAACCCCCAAAAACGGCCAAAATCTGAAAAAATCCTAAGGGGTACCCCTTAGGATTTTTGCGATTTTTGGCCATTTTCAGTTATTTTGCTTTAGAGATTGTATGCGGTGTTCAAAAATTCTGAAAATTGGTGTACATATGTAATTTTGCCCGTAGAATCGAATGGTATTGTCGCCAAATTCATATCTCGACCCATTTTTGGGTTATTACCCAAAAATGGGCAGTTTTGAGCAAAACTTTGAATCTAAATATCTCGAGAACGAAAAGAGATATCGACCTGCGGTTTCAAAATCTAGATACATGAAAACTAGATTTTTGAAAATTTTGAAGTTTTTATCTGAATATGGGGTATATTGACTTTTGTGACATTAATTCAAAAATGTATTGAGATTTAAACTTGCTAGTAATATTATTTGATTGTAAAGACAATGTTACGTAAGTGTACGCATATTTAGAGCATTTGAACAACATCAAACCCCGGTCCGGCCCGGTCCGAATGCATATCTAGCTGTCGTTGTCGGATCGGAAGTTGGCCATTTCCCATCTTTTTACGACAACGACACGACGACAGTAACGTAAAAATGGACGAAATGACATTAGACGAAATAATTGTACATTTTGTAGAACAAAATAGTAGTTTATATGAAATGGATTAGATACATACATAATAGCAGAATAACAAAACAGGGGTTCAGGAATATCGTTATCAGTTATCCAATTCTAAGCAAAAATTTAACTCCTCGTTATACATTTTATTGTCAATGACAAGTTCTTTGTTATTATTTGTGTATAAATATATATTCAACAATTTAACATTTATTTTTTGTTTTTCAGGTAAGGACGCTTTTTTACATCAAATTCAGATTTCATTCCAAAGTAGAATAGCAATATCTGTAAGTAATTCTAATTATCTATTAAATTATTAACCTCTAATGTCAATGCCACATTACATAAATAAATATTTAGGAAACGGCATGTATAGGTATTTAAAATTTAAATATTCTAAAACTACAAAATTTTGTGCCTTATATGTACTTTAATATTATTCATTAAAAGTATTTTTAATCTTTCTTCAAAACTGTAGAACGAACTAAAACTTCTATCCCAAAATTAATTAATTAAAGGTACAGTAGCTTTATAGTTGGTTTAGTTTAAAACTAGAACATCAAGCTTTTGGATTTTCCTGGTAACATACATATCTCATTAAGCGAATATATTGATTTCGGATTTAGTCATTCGGTAATTCCTGCAATATTTAATTAATAAATAATAATTATATTAAAAATAACATATCATCAGAGGCTTATTACCCGTTAGTGATCGGCACAGTTAATTTTATATATCTATAATAAACTTTCATTACCTACTGAAAGCTTCTCTAATAATAGTACATTTTACAATTAAAAAAAGCCTTCACAGGATTCGTCAATAGGAAAATATCAAATTTCGGGAGTATACCTTTAACATAAATGCTATTTTTGGAAAAATTTCTTATGAGAATGAAAACTGTAGTTCCAAAAATTATTTCATACAAAAATAGCATTTATGTTAAAGGAACAGTAAGATTATTTTACTATACAGAGCACTCAGACCAGGTAGAAGTACAAAATGCAATATAAGTCTTTATTCCAAATAATGGCCCGTTTGGCATCCAATGTTATATTGCATGCAGTGAGCAATATGCCGCTTTGTTATAATTACGATATTTATAGTTTTATTGCTCGACTCGATAGAATCAATTTTACCGACTATAACTATCATAATTTCCGCACTCAGCATGTCGGCATAGTAGCATGAACATTGTGTGATTACAATCCCATTGTAGAATTAAACGAGTTTGCAAAAACGTTCCGCTTTATGAAATAATCTCAATAAATTTTGATGACAGAGTGCAAGTGAAAAAGTTAAATTGAGTTAATTCTGGCAACGAGGTAATTGGTGAAAACAATCCCCATTTAGTGTTTTACCGTTTACGCGTAAATGAAGCGGCTTTACACGAATATTCTGCAAATTAGTTAATTGTGTGTTAAATAATTATTTCAATTTGCGACAAATGAAGTTAGGTTAATTTATTTATCCTTGCATGTAATGTGGTTACGGGCGTGGATGTGCGTAGCCGAGGGTGATACGTGAGCGAGAAAATTTTATTTTCCCTCTTTGTTACTGTTCATCAAAAGCCTAGGGGAACTTTGTATACAAACACTAAAATTGCCAGTTGAGTGGTATACTACAGAATTTGTTTAGGTTGTAACTGGGTTTAAATTATTTTAATAAATAAATACAGTAACTCCAAAGTTTAAAAAATTTAAGATAACTCCAGAACTTTACAATTCTTATTGAAAATAATAAAATTGTTAATAGAAAACCCTTCAACAATTCAGGTATTTATAAAATCTCATGTCAAAATTGTAGCTATAAATATATAGGACAAACTAAAGTAATGTTAATATTCGTTATAAATAACATAGAACTGGTTTTAAAAATGGTAAAACTACTGTCAAGTGTTATAGTCAGCATTAAAATTGGAGTATATTGAAATAGAAAAAAATTCTTTAAATGTGTGGTACGTCAATATGGTTTTGTAGGAAAAATCATATTTCCTTTGATGCCACAAACACCACATTCGAAAATTTCGTTGCTCAAAAAGCGATTATTGTCGTCATCCATTTTACAAATTCTTCCCTGAATTGAATATTGAATGTGTGTGATCACCTGAAAAGGCTGAATCAGAAGGGAAAGGGGACAGTGGTTTAGTGATCACAAAATGAAAAAGTGGGGGTAACTAACAGAAAATGAAGGAACATGATTCTTTTTAATCATTATTACTCCGATCATTTAGATTGCGAATCACAGCCCAAAAGAACTCGGCTTATGATGCCCGAGGAATCTCAGCATTTCGTTAGAAGCAAATCCGTTAGTTTTCTGGCGCTATGAAGTTCATTACCTAAATTTGAAAAAAGTGCTACAGTTTTCAAATGAGTTTTGTGAATACGAGAGAAATTTATTCCTGCATTTTGAATTTTCTGGAAATTTTCAATTACAAGTTAAAATTGAATCAAGCAACAAATTGAACTTTCTTGAATTTGATTCGATTTTATCGAGATTCGTACCTAATTATATTTTAGAGTTAAATTTATTTTCAACAATTTATATTCCATCCCGAAAATATAGGTCATAAAGATAAAATTTTCATGAGGAAATAGAAAATTATTGCCTTTAATTTCATTATTTTCATTTTTACACTGTTTCAGTAATTATCAAGTATTTTACTACTGCTGTAATTGTCTAAGTTTGGGGGTATTTTCGCATAAAATAGAACCATAGAAAAGTTTTAAATTGATCAATTTAGAAGTAGGTACTAGTAATTTTGCATGTTTAAGTTTATAAAATTGTAGAATACCTCTAAAAAAAGTTGCATTAATATTAAAAGAGCAAAGAAAAAAAATCCTTTTCCAAATGATATTGAGGGGTACCCACTTGTCCATTTATTGAAGTTTTTGGCTTATGGCGTTATATTGTTCAATTTTGGACAAAAACCAAACAAAGCACGAAAAATAGTGTGTAATGTTAATAATTCTATAAGACATAAATTAGTCCGCGCCCTTTTCAGAGGGCAAAACAAGTCTTTTTTTGGGAAGAACTACATAATTCCTCACTTTATAAATATAAAAATAATATATATATATATATATATATATATATATATATATATATATATATAATAATATTTTGGTAAATGATAGTTTTATAAAATAAAATTTCAAACTGAATGCCTTGTTTTTATATTCATAATGAACGATTTTGAAATGAGAAGATTTTTATGTTTTCTGATAATTTGTATTTTTTGGACATTACGTTTTTGTTCTTCTACAAGGCGCAATTTTCTGCGGACTCCTATCATTAGATTTTGGACGGCATTTAAACCGATTTCTTGGAATTTTCTATATACTCTGCGTGGAAGTTCCTCCTCATTTTGGGCTTCCCATCCTCCATCGTAAACTTTACGAGATAAAAGAGCCCAAAAATGTTCTATGGGACGAGCCTGGGGAAGGTTAGGGGGATTGTCATTCCGCGGAATAAATGGTATGTTTCTGCTAGCCAAGTTTGAGTCTGTCTTGCATAGTGACAAGATGCGAGGTCTGGCCAGAACATAATCATCCTCAGCATGTTCTTCTTCAATAAAATTAACCAATTTCGTTAGGCAATATGTACCTTTGACTATCCAGTGCTTCACCTCTTACTCGGCCCACATAAAGCCTGGATACATCCATTATGGAAATGGCGCACCAAACCAACACCATATCTGCGAATTTGGCTTTTTGTTTATATCTGACATTATTAGGGACTTCTTCAACATTGTCAGTATAAAAACCATCATTTCCTTTCATTTCGGAGTTACTCAGCGTGAAGTACTTTTCATCATCCATAATTATCACGGGGTTATTCGCAAAATGTACCCTTCTTAGATTACGGCAGCATATCGGGATTCTGGCTAGGTGAGGCTTTCCTTCGTTTTATGAATTTTTGACCATTCCGTGACAGTCCCCGCGATGTTCGATACTGGTGTGCCAGTTTTCTTAATGAAGTACCAAGTACTAGTGCTTCGGCTCTTATACTGGTAAAAATTCTAGGTCTTCCACTTTTGGCAGGTTTAAACAAGGAATACCTTGCTTACATTAAGCAGTTGTCGATAAATGGTTCTTCGGGATATATGTTGATTTTCAAAAATTCGTAATATTTTGGCTTTAGGAACTTGCCCAACTGAATTATATATACTCTTTCGGGTTTATAATTTGTAAGCCATATCTACATAAATGACTGACAATATTGAGCTGCCAAAGTTAAGATAAGATGTCAAACAAAATTTTTGTTTTCATAGCAACTTGTTATTACTAGTGACGGGATCCTGATCCGGATAGTTTCGGTTTCGGATCCAAAAATATCCGGATATCCGGATAATTGATTGTTGAACTATCCAGATCTGAGTATCGGATTTTGGATCCTGATCTGAGAATCGGATTTTGGATCCAAATCTGAGTATTGGATTTTGGATCCTGTTCGGAATATAAGTATGAGTATCGGATTTTAGATATGGAATTTCAGAATCCGCATCGGTTCTCGGATTCGAATATTCTGAGTATTGAACCCGATGATAATATTTGAATGTATAAGTATTATCATGGAGTTTCAAAACCAAATAAATCTGATTATGAAATAATCCACAATAAATTTTTGTTTGATATAGTTAATAAAATTGGATCCAGAATTAAAATTCGGATCCGGATCAGTAAACAAAACATCAAATCCGGATCCAGATGCGAATCCAAAAGGGATCCGGATCCAAATCCGAATTAAATTTACGGATATCCGCTTCAATATCCGAACATCGGATATAAGAGGAACCGGATATTTTGAGATCCGGGTACTCGGATCCAAGTTTTGCCGGAGCCTCGCAGCACTAGTTATTACTGATTTTATAGCATCTGAAATTTGTGCCAAAACTTATGAGACCTACACGTTATTAAACGAAGCTAACGAACAATTTATCGATGATTCATCGAAAGTTTGCAGAAATCTTCCCAGATTTGTTTTGACACATGTTTGTTGTTTACGCGGAAGTAAACAAACCTTTCCTGCATTCAAACTTTGGCGCTTGCGTATGTGGGACAGTGTGGGGATTGCGCCGTCGCGAACGCGAATAAACCGCGCGGTGGCAAACCTAGTCCGAGGCCCGAGCTCTCGGCTCCTGATCGACGTTCTAACTTTCAGTTATGCGCAAGACATATGCCGATTCTGTTGTTTTCTCATTTATTTTACACTACTCGTTACGTCATTCCAGTCAGCTGGCTTTTTATATCTAGGACATACGTGAAAAATTTCAAATTATTGGGTACCACCTTCATTTGTTTCGACGGTTCGGAGTGAATTTGCGATGTGCAGTGTCAGTTTGTGAGTTCAGTTGGGCTTTTTTGTGTTTTATGTATTAAAATGGTTTGAATTTGTTGTTATTATTGTTGTTGGCTTGTTGTATATTATAGTTTCGCTTGTCATCTTGTTTGTTGCAGAAATGTCAATGTTTTTTCAATTATCAAAAATTGAATCTTATATTTGTTTGCTCGTGTAGTTTCTTTTGTTTTGTTAGAAAAACATGTACAAACTATTTCTTGTCATTTTCAAGGATCAATTTTGCATGTAAAAACGTTTGACTTTTATGTTAAATCTTTCTGAATTTTGTCTCCGAAAGTACATAATCAAAAATACGCACGCTATATTAGGCACAAACTGGTGGTTTTATAACTTATTGATTTATTAACAGTTCATTACTTGCTTGTGTATCTCTCAGGAAATTCAATATTCGATAATGAAAACATTGAAAACGCTGCTTTAATACAGCCGAAATTCATTAAATTGTAATTAAAAAACCAATTTTCAGAATGACATTTGTGTAATCACAAACAGATAATAAGAGAGAATACTATTATTTTTTTGTTAAATTATTTGTTGGAAATTCCCAAATCTGTATTTTTTTCTTGAATAATTTATAAATAATGACTCAAGCACTGAAGAAAACAACAATAATTAATTACGTAACTCAAATCATGGACAATCAGAACATATATTGCGAGATGTCAAGTGCAGACATAAGGAAAGATGAAATGTAAGGTTAAGGCAAAGACAGAAAACCAATAAGCGTGCGAAATCCACGATGAAGTGCGAGCACAGTATAAAAATCCGTCGTTCGTTCGACGACGTCAGCAGCAGCGGCACTGGTAGCTCGCGCAGCAGCACCAGGTCTGTGTACAGCTCGGTGAAGCTGGACAGAGTTCGTATGGTGTGCACGACCACAAAGCAACAATGCTTTCGCACGGTGACAGTTACCGATCGGGTTCCGGCGCTGCCGTCGAATTTTCCCACTTCCGTTAACAGGAGATATGTCACCACTGTCAGGTAATTACTGCTAAAACGGTAAAAACACTTAGTATGATGGTGTTTGCTGCGAGTACAAGCACTAATAGATTGATGAGTGCTGACATACATACAGAATTAAGTTTGTTTCTTTGTTTTATACATGTGGGTTACTATCGGTATTAATTTGACATAAAATATGATATTGGGTGTTTATCAAAAACTTGAAAGTGGAGAAAACATGGCCAATAATTTAGCACTAAAATTAAATAGGTAGCAGTGCACTCTGAAAACTGATTTCTCAGAAAAAAAAAATACTGTTCATAACTAATTTAAATATAAACAGGATTCAAACAAACAAAAACAAAGGGAAATTTATTCACCAAACTCAAGGCAGATATAGATAAAAATTACAGATCCAATATATAAAATAGCTTGCGAAAACTGCCCAGCAAAATATACAGGCCAAACAAAACGCTACCTTAAAACCAGATTAGATGAAACAAAAATAATACTAGCAATACTGGAAAATGTGCTTTAGTGGGACACGGAGAATCATCTAGACACAATTCTAATTTCGATAGTGTCAAAATATTATATACTGAATACAACTTACACAAGAGATTAACCCTAGAAATGTTACACATAAATAATGATAAAAATAATGTAAATTTAAAAACAGATATAGCACACATCAATAAAATTTATACCAATATCTTAAAATACAATAAACACAAAAAATACAAGAAATATTCTTAGAAATTAACATAAAACAAATTCCCCTTTAACTAATGGCGACAATTTTAGAAACCTGACCTTCGGAACTCTGCAAATCATAACAATTATTCATTTCCTAGGGTACAAACCTTCATATTTTTCAAAATAATTTTTCTGCAAAATTTGTAAAATAAACTGTTTATGGGTTGTATTTAATCTTTTTTCTAATTATTATCCATTTGAGGGCGAGGCAGCGAATTTTTTGTTTAACTACCACCCTAGGGCACCCTACTTTTCATACATAGCCGACAATAACATTTGGTTCTAATTTATAGATGCATTATTTAACCGTGCCCATCGTGGCTTATCAATGGCGATTATGCCTTAAATCTTTCTTGAAACAGTAGATTCTACAATTTTGGTACTACAATTATTCTACACTGTATCAGGTCTATATATATATATATATATATATATATATATATATATATATATATATATATATATATATATATATATATATAAACTGCGGTATGTATATAGTATTCAAATCTTTTATTTATAATAGTTTAACAAATATACAAATAATTTGTATAATGTTTGTGCATGTGCTTTTTGGTCCTTTTTGCACTTATTTTATTCTGGATTTAGGTCTTGCCCGTTTGCCGATATGTGCTCTTTGTCTGACATGTGGCTTTTTTTGTTATATTGCAAATATAATAGTAATTTTTTTGTTTATTGATAATTTCTAATTAACTGATTTGTCACACCTAGTAGGAGTAACATTATGATACACTTACATAAATATTTATGTAATGTATGAAATAATAATAACTTAATGTTTTATCAGATAAAATTTTCGAAAGAGTTAATTATCACGTTTGCTTTTACTCATATGAGAAATATGTAGTTGGAATGCCACCTGTTTCATAATTTTTACGTGTAGGTTAATTGTGCATGTTATTGAATCTTTGCTATAGGTCTCGTACTTTATATTGTTACATCGGTTGCAATTTGGAACCAGCAGTTTTGTTGTTTTATATTTATAAAATAATAATAAAATTTCAGAGAAATTTTGAAGATTATAAATACATAAAATTTGTTTGGAGAATGAGGAATGAAAAAAGTAAAATGAGGACAAACAGACATCGATGGTTTTATAAAACCGTAGTCCATTTGATGGCTGTCTTGTAACTAAAACGTCAGGCGGGGCAACGTATAGGTATATTTTTCAGTCGCATCTTATTAAGAAATAGTGCCAGTTCTGGCAAAAATGCAGGACTAAAAGCAAGAAAGAAGAAGTTCACCAAGAATTTAGTTAAATTTATTTTGATATCTTTATATGAGTATTTTGAAACACGGAACTGAAAGCTAATAATTATATTATCATATTCATAAAATTTTCCTGATATTTAATGTGCAACTCATGTTTTGACTGACATTTATATCTACTGTTTATATTATATTCATGATTATAAATATTTCCTCAAATAAGAACATTTTAATTATGTCATTTTCATTGTACCTACTGATTTGTTATCTTTTTCTTTTTTGTTCAGACTTCTTAACAAAGGTAAAAACTACAGTTATACTTACTGATAATGAGCATCCAAGTAAAACATCTTTAATTAGATTTATATAAAGATATAAAATTGTGTGGAAAACATGTTTTTCTCACACGTAGCTGGAAGTGGGCTATCTGTAAACATTAAACAACAAAAATACTTTTATGCACTCAATCAACGACCTTTTCGTTGCCCGCCTTAAAATTACAGACCGTTATATAAATAAGTTTTAAATAAAAAAATATACATACATGCGTATTTGTTAAATCTGAAGTCATTTTAGATAATTGCAGATTTCGCTCATCGTCTCTGTATTAGTTAAAATTTGCTAATCACACATCAAAAGTTGGCTCCATACTTATGATATTAAAATTGTAATAGTTTTTATATTATTACTTTTCGCCATAATACTCACTGTAAGAAACGTAAATTTTTCGAAAAAAGTAGATCTATTGAACATGAAAAAACATTATAAAATGAAATATAACTTGTAGAAATTATTAGGTGTTATTTATTTTTAAAAAAGGGAAGAGAAAAAGTACTAGTATTGAGAAACGTATATATTAATGAAATTTACAATTATTACTGTCAATTCGCATTCCTTTTACGGAATATAAAATTATTTGCAGTAATTGTAGTTGATTTTCATACCATACATTGGCATATGACCATGTTTTGTTTACATTGAATTTTATATCGATCGAATATCTATCCTGTCATTATTCTGTCACTTAACTGTCAGTTTTCTCTGCGTTAAGTATTCGTGACGTGATGCTGTATTATTTGTTTGTTTTTAAGTAATATGCTATAATACATCCATAATTATGCCTAATCTCAGAAGCTAATAATATCATGAACTATTTTGAACGGGAACTGATCAACGGTGATCCATTGATTCCGTTGAAAGTCGTGTGAGAGGTAATTTTTCTCAAATATTTCTTTTCTTATCAAACTTTAATTGAATTATGTATTTTTAGACAGCAGCAAATGCCCTGCAAATAAGTTAATCAGTTGTAAACGTAGTAGTATATGACGTCATTACTTTAGTGATCTTATTTGATGACATGTTTAATCATTTTTACTGTACTATAAAAACCAAGGATTTAATTAATGATAAATGTTTCTTTCCAAATTATTTAGGAGTACGAAATGTTAAATTATTTAAAAGTTGAGAGATAATAATACCTGTATTATTATTTGCTTCAAAAATAACTAAATATATTTTCATATACTTGTTTAATATGTAATTACAGGTAGTTAAATAGTAATTTTAGTACATTATTTGAGATATTCCGGGTATTTTAAAAATGTAAAGTATTAAGTGAAGTCTACAAATGTAGCAACATAATCGTAAACTTGGAAGTGACCAGTGACCTCTATTTTAACATCGACTGCAGAATTCCACTGCAGAGCTTTAAAAATTTATAGAACGACCTTGTTTGCAGATATCAACAGATTATATGTTTCTGCAAAGCAATGTATGTACATTTACTAGCCATCAATTCCGAGCTATCTTTGTAAAAGCAGTCTCACTATCATTCTCATTCTGATGTATCATAAATCATTGAAATTACAGCGGATGTTTGAAATGAAGTATGAAATGAATCCCAGTAGAGGAAGAAGAAAGTAATTCCTCAAACCGGAAAGATCTGCTGGAGTTGCTTTTTATTTGCTATTTGGCATTCGTAAGTTGGATTTTGCGTTTTTCTACTGCCTTGTTGTTTTATTACATCAGTGAATGTAAACATGGAATTAAACCCTTCTAATTCTTACGCTGTAAAAGCAATATACTGATTTCATTATGTGGTTATAGCTACTTTCACAATTATGAAATTTCTAGTGACTGTCAAAACCAGAACTGATAACTGGAAAAGCGTACCTACATTATCATCAAACGCATTGTGAAACTTTCAATTGAACATGACGTAGGCGTGGATATATTAAAAAAAAATTGAAAAAGATATCTTCATAATTATGGTTATATTATACAAAAAATGAGACGCTTTTGACAAACAATCTAGTAAAAAACTTTTTAACTTACCTTTAAAGATTTTTTAATTAAATTTAACGCAAGTTCATGACTAAATGGATGTTAAGTACCAGAAATTAAACGATGGTGAGTAATTATCTATTTATTATTGATTTTTATAGGACATTAAATCATTTTAATTAGCAATGGGATTGTGTTCTACAAGTGGTTCTACTGTATTACAACATATTTATTATTTATGCTGTGTCTGTTGTTGTTTTTGCAAATTTGAAAACAAATTAAATAGTAAATGTAATATTGTTTTTACAATTTACAAAGAAAAACACAGACGTAATTGTTATGTAATTCCACTTTCCTGGTCTATCATTCAATTGTCTAATGCAAGAATGTTTCTTTATTTAATTTATAGATAGCGTTGTTAACTTAATGTGAAAAACATCTTAAAATTTCAAAATTACAATTAAAATAAGCAATGAAGCAATAGTTTCACTAAAACAAGAAATAGAGGAAATAAGTTTTTCTCTAAAGAATAAACATCACATTTTTAATAAATTATAGTTTTGGAAATTATTTTACTCTGTAGCATGTTGTCATATATCAATGAATAAAGTACCGAATAAAAATGTTTGCTAATTATTATTTATATGTTTCAAAGGACGTATGAATAATGTATTAAAATTTAAATAAACAGATGAGTTAAAATGAACTTGATGAAAATTGAGTTCAAGTGTAGGCCGGAATTTGATATTAGCATCCTGTCATTATTAAAATATATCATTTTTATATTATTGTATGATATGGGATCCGGTAACTCTTTTGCAGACGATTTGTTTCATAATAAATTTACTTGCTTTTTATTTGTACATGTTTGATTTTTCGTTGCAAATAAACTACAGCCTCTTATAAGTATGGGATATATTTGGCTATAATTGAATTTTAACAAAAATATGTTAAAAAATTTTTAAAATGTGGAATTTTCAGGATTTACTGAATCGAGAAATGCATAAGTCGTTATTTGAAGAAGTCTTATGTAAAAGTTTTCGTCTGTTGAGACCCTAGCCGAATTTTCTAGACAATATAATATTGTAAAAATTATATTTGAAAAATATTTTTTTTAATAAAAAAAAGCAAAAACCACTGAAATATGATAATTCTTGTTCCATCATTTCGAAGTTTGTATATTTTTGTTGATTAGTACTTGTGATTGCTAAAATTGTAAATAAAAATTCGTGACAAAGTAAAATATTTAGTTTTTACATTTGTATTTAAAATTATCATTATCGTGACGTACTAACCTCCAAATATATGATTGGTCCGAAATTATAACAATTGCCATTTGACAAACAAGTGCGCAAGCCGATGCGCATGTTTATCTGTCAACTTGTAAATAAAACATTTTTCTTATTTCTGTCTTTTATTAGTCAGCAATCAGTCTTTGCCTAAAGCTACAGTAATGGCGTCATATATTAATCCTAAAATTGTATTTTTGGAAATCTACGCATACTTTAAAGAATTAAAAAGACGCGGGTATGTTTTTTTACTTCAATATTTAACATAGTTTAGATCGTTGATTGTATTTAACTTATTTAAATGTAACAAATTTGAAATAATTTATTTTCAAAAATACTTTTAATAATTGAATCATTGTGCTTTAAAGGAAACTAAATGCCACTATTGTTTTAAAGTTACAACGTAACGAAACAATAACGATGGGTGTCTTTTATTAATATTCTTATTCATTTTGCTTTAATCATCATTTTTGTAAACTATATATTATATATTACTGTGTCTCACTTACTGGATGTTATCTGCAAAAATTCAGGGTTGAAAAAACCCGAGTTTTTTTATAAAAGCGGGTATTATTGACAAACATCGAATTATAGTACGAATATGTATCATTTTTAATTTTAGTTTTATAAGGCATCTTAATAAGAACATGAACATACACAAATCGGTGTAATAGATATTACATATTAATATTATTATTATTATTATTATTATTATTATTTTTGAAGACTGTAATGTATATGTAAAGTGTAGATTGGGTACCGAGAGGGCTCAAAAATTAGTTAATATATATATATATATATATATATATATATATATATATATATATATATATATATATACTTCAGACACCACCCTTCAAATTAAAAAAAAATTGTAGATATATAAGATATAATAACACAAATGAGTGTATGAGTATATGTTTTGTTTGTTACAACTAACCCTGCAAAAATTTGACATGTTTATTACATTTGTATGAAGGCTAAAATAAATTTTATACAGTGTATCCGGGTAAAATTCGTTAGCCTTCATATTCGAGCAAATATTTATCTTGACATTTTTACGCAATTTTGGCTGAGTCGGCTTATAACCCTCGGAATATACTCTGTTTAAACAGATTTTGGAAGTCTATCCCTTGTTCAGTTTGGTTTTCCATTAAAAATTCAATGCTAATTTAATGAAGATTGATCATTTTTTGAAGAGCTCATATTTAAATTGACATCCCTTTTTTATATAAAATTCGTTCAATATAATATACATTATATTTATACAAGAATTATTTTTTTTATTATATTTACTCACATTTTTTGTTTAACATAGATGTAGAGAAAAGATCAAAAGTAATATGCCGCATATAATGTATTTTATTAATTCAACATGAAGAATATAATTTTACTCAAAATGAAAATAATTATAATCTGTTTTGATATTTCTGAATGTTTTTCTTTTTAATGTTTGAGAAAATTGTAATGTTCAATAAAATGAAAAATAATAGAACGGAAATGAAATGGAACGGAAATTAGCATGATAGACCATATGAAGAAAGTTGAAAAGTTGAATATTGAACTCGTATTAAAAATTTATTATAATTATTTTTGAATGTAAATAAGCAGTATGCAATAAATAAAGTAATTATCGCGAGTTAAAATTTATTAAAGCAATTATTGAGAACGCATTTTCATCTGTACCTTTCATTTATTTAAATACAACTATTACGTCCGTTTTTACTTGTTTACATGACTATTGGCTTAAATTTCCAGAGTTCCCTAATTTATTATATTAGTGACAAATACAAAAAATCAACTGATCTCGAACCCGAGACCTTCCACTTGCCGAGCGGAAATTCTACCACTGAGCTATGAGGCACCGGTGATGACATTTTTAATTTATCAATTTATTTTTGAAATGTAGTTTAAAATGCTATAGTGTCTATTGTAATTGAGTATCATTGTTTAAAATTTATACCGAAACATTTAAATATTTGTAAAAAATGAAATAGTTTGCAGCATTTTTTTTGCATTTAAAATAGCGTCATTGTAGAACGTTGGAATGAATACTGTAACACAATATCATTTCAAGTAGCTATTGTTTGTCATTTCGAATTTTGTTGTGTGTTTTAAATTTCTGAACATAGTTGATATTATATTTTGAAATATGTGCAATTTTTGAAAATATCAATATGTACTTACCTTAAAACAATAAACTTCGATACCTAATGTATAGTTTTAAAAATATTTATAATGTATAAATGTAACAATATGATATTATCGCTACGACATGTAAATATAATCTTTAATAAGTTTCGGCAATTATAACGGAACAATAAACAATTTTTTATTTATTTATAAATTTTAGTCTATAAATATTTTCATACAGCTTATTCTCGTTGTAGTACATAAAATAAAAAATGCACTGTGCATTCATATTTATAAACTGTTCGAATTTACGAAAACATATACATACTCTTTATTTTAAAAATAATCTTCAGGTGTAAATGTAATAAAAAAAGTTGTCACTAATAAGGAGAGGTCGCGACCTCACCGATTTAGATAAATTTTGTGGACAGTATTCTCTCTATACAGTAGGTATGCCGAATCATTTGATGAAATAAAAAAAGGATTTTTCAGGGGATATCAAATAATTATACTTATCGTAATGTTCGCATTGCCGAGTGCTGCGCTGATATTTTGTATTTTATTATTGGATCCAATGGCATACTTTCCATAAACAGTATAAATATAAGCATCCGTGACAAGATTTTAACATGGAAAAACAGTTTTTTAAAATATCTGTCTCGTAAATATTTTGAATTTATGCCTTTAGTAGTCGAGTAAATGTAATTAAAAATAGATCTAGAAATAAATATATCATCACGGCATATTACCCATTACTGGGTGTGCCAGTATCTACAACACATGTAGACATCGATATATTTTACCGTGTGGGCGCTTACCAGGCGTCACCTCACGGGCACTCATAGCTGGTGCGGAGAGTGCACCACAGGGGGTCACTTTTGTGCCATTTAAAATTGGAAATATTTGGCGTCAGGCCCGCGGCCACGGGGCCCCAAAATAGATCTACTATGCGATTATTTCCAAAACTGTCCAAGAGTAAAAAATATTTTACAAAAAAAAACCTCTGTCTACCAATTATGAATTGTCAGTTAGGTATTGTTATAGTTGTCTTTTTTTAAAAAAAACCCAACCAAATCAATACCTAACTGACTATACACCTAATTGGTAGACAGCAGTGGTTTTTAGGTAGATTCGAGAAGTGGCCGCTAGAATTGTCCGCTAAATTCCGTCTGGTCCAGGTGCGACAGTTCATTAATTTTTTTGCCGCTCTGTCTGGACCATGCAGTAGACACTTCCTAATAAAAAAGACAAATTCAAATATAACAACTTTGGTGAACAAGTGTCGTACTTTACATATTTTTTATTTAAAAATTATAGTAGTTTCATGTATGGCATTTTCTTGTTGCAGACAGAAAATAAAAAGTACTGTTTACATTAATAAAATATTTATTAGAAGTTATTATTCACGTTCTTATATCAAACCATGATGAATAAACATCGGATTCATAAAATAAGGTATTACAAACATGTGCAATGATTACTCTCCATTATACGGGTGTGAAAAAAAAGATTTTAATATACGTAATAAAATTAAGTATTCATAAACATTATTTACTTCCCTGTTTCCTTTGTTGTATAAATAATTTAATCCATAAAATAAGGTACTGTAAACATGTGACAAATTGCGCGTGTAATAATTATTCTTCGTAATAAAGGTGCGAAAAAAGGGTTTTAATGTACCCACTTGATAAACTTCGTTAAAAATAACAAAACCACATATGCGGTTTCCCCTCTATATCACAAAGTAAACACACATGTTGCAGAGAGTTAAGTCGCCGCCAAAAGTGAAAGGAAATTACATGATGACATTTAGACTTTTTTATCCATTTTAATTAAGTTTTAAATTTCTATTTCCTTCAAATTCACCATCGTTGGAACAAGGTGCACGCGGCCAATTGTTGTAAACTTTTTTAAAAGTGGGTACAGTACCGTTAATAAAAACTGGGTGTGCTACGAATACAAGTTAGCGCGTTAATGTTTGTGTACTTAATATTGTTGTTTACTCTAACCTACATTGGTCTGTTACAGTTAAAGCTAGTGTCATTTAAGTTTATGGGAAATTTTCTACGGTTTTTGTGGGGTTATGTGCGTTGACAAGATGTATTCTTTATGTTTCATGCGATATACACATTGTATTTTTGTAATCCAATCATTTTTAAATTTAAATATACTGGGTTTCTACTTGAAATCTTTTGTGCATTTTGTTAAAAAGTTGAAAATATTCAAAAATACAATTTTCATGTATCTCGTACTTCCCAATGCACTGATTCCAAATCATGAAAACGCAGGTCGATATCTCTTTTAGTTTTGGAGATATTCAACCTCAAATATTTTTCTCAAAATTACCCATTTCTGGGCTAGATCTCCACCTAGTTTTGAATTATTGCCCCAAAAGTCAATATACCCCATATTCAGATAAAAACTTTAAAATTTTCAAAAATCTAATTTTCATGTATCTAGATACTTCTCAATACGCTGATTCTAAATTTTGAAACCGCAGGTCGATATCTCTTTTCGTTCTCGAGATATTTAGATTCAAAGTTTTGCATAAAATTGCCCATTTTTGGGTAACAGCCCAAAAATGGGCCGAGATACGAATTTGGCGACACCACCATTCGATTCTACGGATAAAAATATATATGTATACCAATTTTCAAAATTTTTGAATAACCGGTTCATTTTTTATGAATAAAAGTTTGAAAATCCCTGAAAACGGCCAAAATCTGAAAAAATCCTAAGGGGTACCCCTTAGGATTTTTGCGATTTTTGGCCATTTTCAGTTATTTTGCTTTACAGATTGTATGCGGTGTTCAAAAATTCTGAAAATTGGTGTACTTATGTAATTTTGCCCGTAGAATCGAATGGTGTTGTAGCCAAATTCATATCTCGACCCATTTTTGGGTTATTACCCAAAAATGGGCAGTTTTGAGCAAAACATTGAATCTAAATATCTCGAGAACGAAAAGAGATATCGACCTGCGGTTTCAAAATTTGGAATCAGTGCATTGAGAAGTATCTAGATACATGAAAATTAGATTTTTTAAAAATTTCAAGTTTTTATGTGAATATGGGGTATATTGACTTTTGCGACATTACTTCAAAAATGGATAAAGATATAATCTTGCTAGTAATATTATTTGATTGTAAAGACAATGTTACGTAAGTGTACGCATATTTAGAGCATTTTGAACAACTGAGTGAATTTTTAGTAATTAAAGTCTTAAAAGAAAATTGTTCGCTTAGCACGGTTTTATTCCCAAAAAGATAGCTCCACTTCTGTAATACAATTGAGGTTATTTTTTTTCAAAATTCGGACATGGTCGTATAGTACATACAATATGCATAGCAACAAGTTGTTTAGTTTGAAATTTTATTTTATTGATGAAAAAATGAAGAGAATGATTTTCAAAAAATCAGTTATTTAAACCAGAAACGATTTAATATGACTAAATAGTAAAATAAGCAAAGATGGCTGCAAAATACTTGAACAGCTTCCTGGTATTTAGTACTGTATTATTTGCAGTTTAACATCATTTATGAGCACAGTATTTGCAGAAAAACAGTTGTCGCAATTATTACATCATCTATTATATTGTTGTTATTTATACAGAAATAGATTGATATGTTAAACATATGAGTGTACTGCAATCATTTAATTGTTTAACATTACTTTCAATTGTTTGACAACTATGGTTTAATAAATTATTTGTGATTTGATTTTTAATTATTTATAAATCACTTTAATTAGTACTAACTCTTAATGTGTTTTGAAAATAAATTTTGTTTATGATTTTAAACATAAATCAAATCATAATTTATACATACATATTAATTAATAAACAATAAAAACGACACAATTTTAATGAATAAATTTCGTTGAATTATCAAAAATGATCTCACAGACAATGAAAATTACATTGGAGGGTGCATAAATTCATATTAGATTTTGGGAATAATTTAAATGAAAATGAGCATCCAAATATTATTTGAGCACCTTTCCTTCGAATTTTAAGTTACTGGCTGGTACAAAAAACTCGAGCCAGTGAAATTTTTCGGTTTTATTATTGGCGAAAATTTGATTTGCATATTCGGTTAATTTACTTGTCAACTAACACTAACAATATTTCAAGATATCTGTACTCACATTCAGTATTGTTAGAAATAGCACTATCATTTCGGTTGAAGAAAAAAATATTGTATGCAACTCGTGTGTAAATAGTATTTTTTATAAATTATTAAAAAATCTTTCAGAACACATAATACGCTAGGAATAATAAAACCTTTTTAGTATTCGTTCTGTAATATTTTATTAGTTCCAATGTTTCTGCACCATTAATTGTTGCCTTCTTCAGGGAAAATCACCAATAAATTACAACGAGACAAAAGCAGTTGTATTAGTTCTAGTATTTTTTATCTGGTGCTAATTTCCGCATTCGATTGTGTCTCATTCGTAAAACATCGTACTCGACCAAAAAAATACAACTTTACACACTTGTTGTATAAATAACTATTTTTACCCTAGTTGATAACGTGAAATCATAAACGAATACCAAAAATAATAATTCGGTTTCTTATACTTTGCAAATTCAAATAAATTATAAATAATAAGAAAACGAAAAAGAGGAAATTTATATTTTTGCTTGTAGGTACCTATAAGTTATTTTTTCAAGATCGAATATATCACTAAAATTATTTTTAATTGGGACAACTTATTTCGTATTTGTTACATCGTCGAAATTCCGATCTTGTTTAAATTTAATTTATTTAAATGGATGTAAAGATGTCCAATATTATTTGCAGTTTTCCTGGGTTAAACATATGACTAATACTGAATACATGTTTAAACTCTTAAATACATCATTGTTTCACAGAACATGTGCCCTCGGAAACCAACACCTCCACAAAAGTAGTCGATGATTCACTAATTATTATTATTGTATCTTCCAATTTGGAGAAGAATAACTGTTGTTCATTTGCAACAAAATCATTATATTTTTTGCAACTTTAATTTTACAAACTACTAATCTATGTTGTGAAAGACATTAAAGTCTATTTGGGATCCCTATACTTCCGTTGTTTATTGTAGATTTTCTATATAAGTCCACATACGTTGCAGAGCGCTAAATGAATGATAATGAGAAAAACAGTTTTAAATCACAATCGATATTTATTATTCATAAATTATGCTGGTAGTGTACGAAATTCATATTATATGAAGTACAGTTATATTTGAGTTAATAATTCTCTTTTTGTCGTGTAGGTAACAGCGAAAATTAAATTAAAATTAATTTGCGACCACAAAATTATAAAATAATGATGTTTTTTTTTTGATGAAATAATGTATTGAAAATGTATTAGGTATATTTCCGAAACATTTTAATTATCTTGCATTTTTTGAATGATGGGAAATAGAACGTGGTCTATTTTTTCGATTGCAATCTGTTATTCAAATGTCGAAAATCTAGTTTAACCTTGAATATTTCATATACTGCTATTGTAGATTTGTTGTTTCATTCACTTATGTTCCAATAATTAAATTTTAAAGAAATAAGTGTATCATCACGTTTTGTTCTCCTTTCTGGGAGTGGTTTATGCAGCTTTTCTAATGATTTTATTTACTTTTTGAGGTTATTCCAAATTTTCTTAGGCATTTTGAACATTATTAAATGTTAATATAATACATAGATACTTTCATCTTTAAGCCTGAGAAAACTCATATATTTTTTTTTGTTTTATTGGATTCTATTGACTTTTCAATTATATTAAATTCATTAACATTATGTACTTTTTAAATAATTGTATATTATTGTTACTATAAACATTGTAAATTAAGCAAATTTTCATAATAATAACTTATTAGTTTATATTAAAATATAATTTCATTCGCAGTTATTGTAGTTAATTTCACGTAAGAAAATATGCTCTCTAATTAGTCTGAATGCACATCTAGTTTATAAAAACGAAAAAAAAAAAAAACACCGGTCAGTTGTCAATTATCAAATAAAATCGACAGAATTAAATGATATTTAACCATTTCGACTTTGTATAGTACGGTATTTTTTGTATATAACAATGTGTATTTAGTATTGAAATAGTTTGGTTTTACGACCTTAAATTATTGTTTTACAATTTTGTTTAAATACAGTGACTTTTTGTTATTATTTTAAATGTCAAAATAATGGCAATATTGGCACAAGTTCTAATGTACGATTTCTTATTGTCAATATGAAAAATCAAAACAATTTTGAGAATTGAACATCATTTGACTAAGAAACACATTTCATCCGACGTGTGAATATTTGAATACTTATTTAATAAATCGTAATTATTTTGTATTCAATATTTTTTTTATTGGTTTTTAAAGAAGCGTTTTGAAAACTTAAATACAGGTAGTGTTTTAGATGTTTTTATTTTTCTTAAAAATCGGGGTTATACATATACGTTTTATAATTTTGTTACTTCACTGTTACTACATTATTTATTTGTGTTTCGTGTGGATGTAATTAAAATATTTTATATTTTACACATTTATATGATAAATGGAAGAATAATATTTTGAATAGCTACATTACTTTAAAAAGTTAAGAAAAAATAATGAGAATAATTACTCGTAATTACGAACACAGTTTTATAGGGCGCTTTTGTTATAAGATTATAATAATGTCAAAACGCTCTTCATAATACCATTATTATTATAATAGTGTGCAATAGTAATACGGCAATTATTATGTAGTGTACCCTTTTTTGAGGAGAAAATTGTTTTTAGCCTTCTGATAAGGGTTATTTTTAAAAATAAAAAAGCTATTCATTAATCGAAAATGATAGAAGTTACATATTCGTATTTGCTGTATAATTATTGATGTACATATTTCACAAAATGATACAACCTCATTATCCATTAGTCGTGGCCACATATCAATTAAACACGCAACAATATGGGGATATTTGATGTTATAACATGTAAATGCGATTAAAATTGTATAATCTTTGCGTAACATGCGTAAATTACAGATAATTCGCATATGTACATAAATGCTTGATTATTACGTTAAATGAAATTATAAATGTTGCAATGAAATGATTTAAGGAAATTAAAATTTTGGGTAGATATGCAAATTATATTGCAAAATGATGATCATTTCATGTCATTTCAAAAATTATGTAATTTTAGCAATGATATGTCATAATTAGGTATATTGACAGATGAATTAGGAATGGTTTCAAAATTAAATATCAAGGATTTATGACTGAATTTAAATTTTTAGATATGCAAGCTTAACTCCAAGTGCAGGGTGTCCATTTTATAAGTTCACGCCTTAAAGTTTAAAAATAGGCAAAAGAGAATACATTTTATAAGCCACTTGGTAAATATTATTACTTTAAATCGAATAATCACAGTAGGTATAAGAGCAAAACAAAATTTTAAAAACCAAGTCACTTATGAAATGTATCATGGGTTGCCTATTTTTATAATTTAAGGCGGGAACTTATAAAATGGACATCCTGTATATTCGCAGCAACTAGAATATGGAACTTTTAATTTGCGTCTAGTACGTGACTATATCAATTAATTTGAGCTCCTTTAATTTCATTTTTAATACTTAGGACGTTTGTTCCAAAATTATTAGTGACAAATCTATCGCCAAATTAAAATTCTACCATTGTCTGGTTGCGAACCTGGGGAACCGGGTTCGATCTCGACTGACGCCAAAAATTTCGAATTTTAAATGACACAAAAGTGAGCTTTGTGGTGCACTCTCTACGCCAGCAATGAGGGTCCGTGTGTTTATGTGTGGGTATGACCTGTAGCATAATAATCAAATAATTTATATCATGTTATACATTATTATGTATTATGTACATAATAAACATTTGAAGTATCAACATGGCAATAATATAAACAAATTTATTATGTTTTTGCAGCTGTTGAACAATAGGTATTATAAATCTCAAAAATCTATAAAACAGTCTTTCGAGACACCTGTGTGAAGCACATATTATTAAATATTTTCTAACATTGTTTCAGTCTAAAACCGTGCATCATTGTAATGTCATTTACTTTGTGAGATACCTATTTCAATTGTAGTAAGAAATTATAGCAGCGTGAATGAAACGAAAACAATACTTGTCAGAGTAGTACAGTATTTTCGTTTCACAGATTTTGTTTGTGTGTGATGCGAGCAGTTTTTCGTCACATTTTCGCAACTATTTACCGGAAATGTCGTCATCTTGAAAATAGCTTGACATTTTAACTGCTTTGACAGAAACGAGAAACATGATCCTGAGCTAAAAGCACTAAAGGATATACCAACATTCTTCAAAACCACAAACAAGGAGTATTTTCGTATTTGTAGAATTTACTAGGAAGACATCAGATATTTTAACCTGGAATTAATTAGAAAATAGGAATTTATAAATATAAATTAGAAGAGATGTCAAAAACAGTAATATAAGGCTAAAAAGTTAATAAATATTTTTTATTACTGTTCAACATAAATCTACCTGTTTCTTGGAACTTTTTTCTTATGTATTTTTTAATTATACCTATTTAACATTTTGTTTAAAATCCTGCGGACATAGTCTTGTTTACACTCGGATCCATTAGGATTATAAGCGTACACAAATGAGAAGCACAAAGTTACAGTAATAATTATTATTTGACGGCGTTTATGAAATATCACGATATGAACATTTCTTTCCCTTACCTCTCACCCTCAGGTGAAGAATTGTGTCCCACACTATACTTGTTTATCGTTAAGCGTTTCACGTCAGTTTTGACAATCAGTATTTTTTTTTTTTCAGAGAACACATTGATTTTAATTTTTTTTTTTATAGAATTTTGAACCATGACATAATTGGTCAGTTGTAAGGGGCTCTAGTTCTTATAGAAAACATGTAAAACAAAAGTTTTCAGATTTACTATTTATGGGGTTGGCCCTACCGTCGGTTATGCGTTGTACGCTTACTTAGGTAACACCCTGTATACATTCTTCATTTTCGGATAAAAGTTCAAAATTTGCAAAAATCTAATTAGATTAATTTTAGATAAGTAATTCTTAGTGTGCTAATTCCAAATTTTAATACTGTAAATTGATATCTTATTTATATTCAAGATATTTACATGTGCATATTAAAATGTATATTATACACATTACTTTATTACTTAAAGGAATTTTATTATTACTAATAAATATGTTCTCACGTAGGTACTTATTTCCGGGTGTGATAGTTTCGTTCGAATGTTAAATATTTTAATTTTATATTCATGTTAGTATAAATTTTATTTGATTATGTATTACTTTTAGTGCTACACTAAATGTTAAATAAACCTACGCTTAATATATGCAATACTTAAAACAATAAGTTATGTGTAAGGTAATAACTGTTGTATTTTTAAAATAAAAATGACGTATATTGTATTCTAAATTAAAATGACTGTTCCATTTTCTAGGCATGTCTCAAGTAGATAGTATTTTATGACATTAAGAAGTTCGTAATTATAGTATTTATTTATTTTATTTGATTTCTCTTTTATTACTTTGGAGGTACATTAGCAATATAAAGAAGTACATAGTTGAAATGAAAAGTATTAAATTCTTAAAGGTTCATTGCCATAGGCGTAGTTAGGGTAGTATTTGGATGTGCTTAGCTTCCCCAGATTTTGAATTAGCACCCTCATACAAAATTTCTGTAAATTTTAATAACGATTCTTTTCATCTTAATTCGAAGCATCGACACAGAACGATAAGATGTCTCTATACTTATAGTAATGTACACTTTTCTGTTAATCAGGTATTTATTAGTGCTGTGAGGATCCGGCAAAACTTGGATCCGAGTACCCGGATCTCAAATTTAATTCGGATTTGGATCCGGATCCAGATTTGAGTCCGGACCCCTTTTGGATTCGGATCTGAACTTGGATCTGGATCCGGATTCGATGTTTTGTTTACAAATCCGGATCCGAATTTTAATTCTGGATCCAATTCTATTAACTATATCAAACAAAAATTTATTGTGGATTATTTCATAGTCAGATTTATTTGGTTTTGGAGCTCCATGATAATATTTATACATTCAAATATTATCATCGGGTTCAATACTGAGAATATTCGAATCCGAGAACCGATGTGGATTCTGAAATTCCATATCTAAAATCCGATACTCATACTCATATTCGGATCCGGATCCAAAATCCAATACTCAGATTTGGATCCAAAATTCGATTCTCAGATCCGGATCTAAAATCCGATACTCAGATCCAGATCCAAAATCCGATACTCAGATCCGGATAGTTCAACAATCAATTATCCGGATATTTTTGGATCCGAAACCGAAACTATCCGGATCCAGATCCCACCACTAGTAACAGTAAAATCCATTAGTTCCGAACTCTGGTTATTAGCGACTGTGAGTTTCTGACTTTTACCCCATTTTTTTTTCACAATGTGTTTAATTTGTTTCATTGTAAAGAACTCTGTATTATTACTTTACATTTAAAACACGTTTCACTCTGAAAATTTTCAAAAAAATTTCTTTTCACAAATTTTGCATACATCGATGGATGTACGCTTTTGGGAAAATTCAAAGTTGGCAACCCTGTACCCCCCCCTTGATAATTTCACCTGCGTCCGCAGTTGGGACCCCCAATTTTAAAGTCTGACTTCGCCTATGTTCATTGCATTCGTTAACAGTGTAACTATTTTTTTTTTATTCGTAGTTTTTGTAAGATACAAACGTCGTCATAATCATTAAAAGGAAAATGATATTCAAGTTATTAAGAAATAACTGGTCTTAAAATAAGTATCTTTTACATGTATGTTGATCGTATGTTAGATGATACTTGCACTATAAATAAGTATTACGACATTAACACAATTTTCATCCCATATTAAAATGACTTCGACCTCAGCCATACAAACTTGACCTAATAATGTATACAATCCATTTTTGTGAGAGTTTGAGAACCCCTGAGCACCCTATAGGGCCACAACTGCTCAAAACACATGTGCTGGGCCAACATAGCAGCTGCCGTTTTAGAATTTATTTTTTCATTCTGTAATACAAGTTTCGGATATGGTTCTCTCTCTATCTACCTTGTGCGATGGGCATCTGTTCATCTTCGTCTCAAGGTTACCTTTCGCTTGATCAAGTGGCCTGAGGTAAACGAAGATTCAGGGTTTCTTTCCTTGTCAGTAGCCAGCTGTTTGGATGCTCAGGACAGGATAAGCTGTCAGTACTTCGTGGGCTTTGGACGTTATTGCTTATGGTGTAAAGTTTGTGTGTATTATGAAAAATGATTATCTGCATTTCTGGATTTTTGGTTGGAAGCGGAGCGGATGTTATCATAGATTCAAGGTAAATTTTGCTATTTAATTTAAGTTATAAATTGTTTACCCAAAATACGAAAATAGCGATTTGACATTGGTAATTAATTAATCTGTAGGCACGTGTTTCGCTCTTATTAGAGCTCATCAGTACAGCATAGCATGTTAACAGGTTGACATTAACTATGAATATTTTTCAATTTTGACAAATTCACGCTCGTTTATAAAAAAAAATTTCAATTATTTTTATAGTTTGCGTTACTTTCCATTTCATTTTAGAGCTAAATTCTTAACACGCAAATATGGAACACAAAATTGTGTAATTTTAAACAACTCCAAAAACTTATTAAAGACTTACTTATTTCAAATACACAACGCTTTACCCATTTTAGAACTGACCCTATAAATAGTAAATCCGGCAATAATTTTTGTTTAACATACTTTCTAAAAGAACTGGAGACCTTTAAAACTGACCAATCACGCCATAGTTCAAAATTTTGTAAAAAAATGTAAAAATCAATGTGTTCTCTGGGAAAAATACTGATTGTCAAACCTGACGTTAACCTTTTTTTGCATAGACGAACAATTTATATTGTTTTTTTGATATTTTCAAAATGTCATTGATTGGTTAGTTTTAAGTCCTCCAGTTCTTGTAGAAAGCATGTTAAACAAAAATTGTCAGATTTACTATCTATGGGATCAGTTCTACCATTGTATACTTACAATAAAATGAAATATTTTTAAATTAGATAATTTCATATCTGAATTGCCAGGTGCCAACAAAAAAATTGAAATTTAACTGATTTATCAATTAAAAATTAATTCATTTTATTATATATTAGTAATAATAAAATACCTTTAGTACACCACATAGAATGTAGGGTTAATTATGAAATACAAAAAAAAAATACATCTTACATTGTTTTTTAAAATTTATAATTCTGTAGAATGCTACTTTTATCTTTTATGTATTTATATTAATATTTCAACTCTTGCAAATTATGAAAAATAGTAATTCTTAGTTCGTGATTTTCAAGAGTATTTACAAATTTCTTACGGTTAGGAAATCGTTTAAAAGTTCGTTGCTTGTGTAAACAAACGTTTCCGTATCTTGCAAAACATATTTCAATTTCTTATCTTCAAAAAGAAACAAAATGTTTGGTTTCGGATATTTGTAACAAAATAACTTTATTATTTAATAATAATTAATTTGGATTCTACCAAAAGTTATTAAACAAAGAAATAGGCTTAAAGGATCAAGGAGAATTTAAATATACGAAGAAAAAAATTGTGGAAAATTCAGACACCGCAGGGATTTGAACCCCGGACCTCCTCACTGAGTCCGTTCCCATTGAAGTCAACGAATCTTCCACCATTTCTTTTTACAATTTTCGTAGGTGACTACACTATCCTAAATGGAATAGATGAATACTCACGTATAGATTTTTGTGATATGAAGTTCATCTGAAATATATATTTTATGTAACATATACATTATATAGGAGTGTTGAACTGGTTTCATAAATTATACATATATACGCAATGTCAAGAAAGTTTCTGATTTAGGGTAAAAATAATTCATGTATATGAAGTTTTTAACCCATATTTTATTCAAGATTCAGTTACTAACTGAAATATGAAGTTCTATAGAATACATACATTTATAATGTATGTAAATATTACCTTTTGTTGGAATATTCTATATATTTTCTTTGCCAGATGTATAATTAATTTTTAAAGGTATAAGAGACTTTTAAACGGCAGGTGGATTGAAGGAAACTTAATTTATTCAAAAAAAAATTCTACACGTGGATCGTAGATATCACATAAAAAGAAGAACAAATTAAAATAAAACGAAAGTGTATTTTAAAGGTTTCAAAAAAAAATGTGAACTTTTAAATATTCATGTGCTATCTTCTTTATTATTAATTCCAACAATATTTGTAATTAATTAAATACATGCGGGTACAACAACGTATATCGTAATTTAAAGTATCACACTAGAATTTTTACTCTATTTCTGCTTACGGTATTTGAACTGCGACCTAAACAAACTAAACTGTAATTAACCTGTAAAATAAACAACAAATATGAAACTGTGGTCGCCATATGTCTTGTGTCAAACTGTATCAAACATACCAAGAAAACAAACAAATCGTATTAATCATTTAAAACACATCAGTAATCATAAGCCATAAGTACAGGTCAACGGTTCTCAAACAATGTAAACACAGAGAATGACAAACAAATGCCATAACGAGGAGAGATTTATTGCCAAACTTGTAAAGGTAAATAAATTCATTAATACATGTGTTTTTGGCAATTATAACTATTTGTATACCTGTTCGACTTTCGAAATTTCAATTAAGGAGTTGTAAGAAAGAAAGGCCACCTATTACAGATTTGTAAATAATGTTTTCACGTCATTTGTTTTGTAAATACATTTTTTTGTATAGGTTTGTTTGTTTTTATAAAATCGTACCTATTTCATCTGAAATATACTTGAAATTACCGAAAAAACCCTTATGCTTCAAAATCTTCAATTAGACCTGTTCTTCAAATGAGTCGTATGACGGTTGTCGTAAATCGTTGGACGTTAACACCACACGACATTCCTCTCTACAATAGTCGCAAGAATCGTGTCGAAGGTGTAGCGAACTGGTACTTTTAATTGTATCTCTACGAATTTTAATTTAATTGCAATATGGCTTCAAATAATAAAACTACGACGTTTGATGCAAAAGAGAATACAGAAACAAATATAAGACGATGGTGGATAAAACATAACCGTTGATGTTAGGCAAAATTTTGATGCGCACAGAAAATTATTTTCATATTTCAAGTTAAGTGATTGCGAAGAATTTTTAAATTTACAAGAATATCTGTACAACAATTTAAATATTTTTTTAGTTGTCTTGCTTATGGAGACAGCATTATTTCCACGTCTTAACTCACCTATACTAATATATATACCGAGAGTATTTTTAACATAAAACATAGGGAACGAATGTACCATTTGACAAGACGTCAATAGGGATTAATTAAATTAAAATTAAATTTGGTTGTAAAAAAAATATTGTGTGCTTGTACCCGAGTAATTTTCTGACTCGGCTAAATTTCTTACAATATTTGAATATAATACTTCTGTCAAATTCATTCCCTATGTTTCATTTTAAATGAGACAGGCAAATACACTGCTGTCAATCAAATGTCAAGTCGTAATTTAATTCAACGATTATGTCATATTGTCAAGATGACATTAGAGGTTAATTTTGTTTAATTAATTATACTTTCTTTCTCAATTAAATTTAGTTGCAGAAAAAATATTGTGTGCACCTTGTACCCGAAATATGTTTAGTGCTCTCGAGTGGTTTTCTGACACGGTTAAATTTCTTACAATATTTAGGTATAGTACTGTCAAATTCGTTCCCTATGTTTCATTTTAAATGGGACAGGCGAATCCATTGCTGGCAATCAAATGTCGAGTCGTAACCATGGATATGACAAACCCAATGTTTCACGTTAAAAAGTACTGACGGTATATATATATATATATATATACATACATTTTTTATATTAATGGAAATTTGTCTTCTCTTTTTGTATCTTAAAATATAATTTTGTTGTACATAATATATAACTATTTTCTAATGTCATTTTGTCCATTATTACGTTACTGTCGACGTGTCGTTCAGTGTTGTTGTCGTAGAAAGATGGGGAATGACCAACTTACGATCCGATATCCGACAACCCCTACCGCCAAATTTCAGCTTCTTGCATACGCGTACGACATCCGACAACGACAAACGACTTATTGTAGAACAGGCCTTAATAAAGAACACATTTTGAGAAGCACTCCTCCCATCTCTTGACTTGACACATTACTTGTTCCAAGTTGAAATATTTTTTTCCTGGGCAGCTGGCACACGCAGGACAGGTGCTGGAAAAGATAACCACTAGCCACAGAAGCGGTAAGCGGTCTTCGGTCGCGCACATGCCAGCTTTAGGCAGCTTTTGCTGCGATTGGTCGACTGCGGTACAAATCATTGCTTTCGTAACATGATTTTTTGGAGGCACCACGTGCCAGATGATGGGTTTTGGAATCGTGTGGTAGTGGTTGGAATTATAATCATGGAATTGAATGTTAAGCAAATTAAGGTTTTAATAAAGTGGGCTACATATTGATGATGAATTAATATGGTAATGGAAAATATTGGGAACACGTACATTACCGAGATTAAAATTAAATTAACAAATTGCATCAAACCGCAAATGTTGGTATCAGCACCTGTCAGTATATATAAGCATTATAGCCAGGTACTATTTTTATTCCATTTATAAGATCAAAATATTTTTATGGCGTAATGCAACAATAACCAATGTATATATACCGTGAGTATTTTTTAACGTGAAACATTGGGTTTCTCATATCTGTGGTTACGATTCGACATTTGATTGACAGCAATGTATTTGCGTGTCCCATATAAAATGAAACATAGGGAACGAATTTGACATTTGACAAGACGTCAGTAGAGGTTAATTTTGTTTAAATAATTATACATGCTTTCTAAATTAAATTTAGTAGTAAAAAAAATATTGTGTACACCTTGTGCCTGAGTGTTTTTCTAACTTGGGTAAATTTCTTACAATATTTAAATATAATACTTCTGTCAAATTCATTCCCTATGTTTTAATTGAGACAGGCAATTGCATTGCTGTCAATCAAATGTCAAGTAGTAACTTATAGGAAAATTCAGCGATTATCTGTCATATTGACAAGATGTCATTAGAGGTTAATTTTTGTTTAAATAATTATACCTGTTTCCAAAATATTAAATTTAATTGTAGAAAAAAATTTGTGTGCATCTTGTGCCTGAAATATGTTTAGTGCTCTCGAGTGGTTTTCTGCCTTGGCTAAATTTCTTACAATATTTAAATATAATACATCTGTCAAATTCGTTCCCTATGTTTCATTTTAAATGAGACACGCAAATACATTGCTGTCAATCAAATGTCGAATCGTAACCATGGATATGACAAACCCAATGTTTCACGTTAAAAAATAGTCACGGTATATGACTAGCAACTGAGTTGCTAGTCATATTGGGACTCTTGAAGTGGTTTTTTACTTTTTTAAACTTGACTATAAAAATGTAACAAAAATGCTTGGTAATGGCCAGGATCTTAGCCGAAACGTCGCATTAAATTAAATACGTTTGCTACAATTTTAGCATGTTTTACATACTTTTTTTTGTGTATGTGATAATTTTATTGATAATAATTATGCTAATACTGTATGTCATACGGATTATAATTTGCAGACAATATTTAATAATATTCTTTAAACCTTTAATTAGACGTCGGTTTGCGTAGGCACAAAAAGTAATTTTATTCCTTTTCCGCATTGAAATCATTTGTTTATAAAATATTTTCAGTTGATTAGGTTGCATTCCATATTAATAAAACATATGTAAATATAATACATAGAAAGGTTAAAATGACAATTATAATGTTTTAAACCAGATATAAATTTGTACCAATAAAATTATTTTAAAATTAAGTAGATACTTAAATGTTTAATATCTGGTTTATTGTGTCCTATACTGTTATGTAATGAGTATAAGAAAAACTATGAAATACATAATATATGTCATCGGTAGGAAATCATACTTTCCATAAAAAGTGAAGTTTTTCCACCTGTTCTTCAGAAATTTTTAATTACATTTTAATGTTGCTGGTTAACAGCCTACATGGGAATTATAGCAGATCATTTTCACAATTATAAGTTGATTAAATATATTTTTGTTATAAATTTAAAATTAATTTGTTGTTGTGCTACTTACAAAAACTTTTAATTCAAGTTTTGATTTTCATAGCATAGGAAGAAAACTTAAATAATGACCCAAAATTGATAGGGTGTGAAAGATAAATTGCTGCACTAAAACCATACTTCTCTTATCTGCAAAATAAGGGATAGCTACACGTACACCATTTTGCTGATAAATATTTGTGATTTCCTATAGATGATAAATGCATATGTTTCTGTTAAATAATCATAAAATCGATAAGTAATCTGCTAATTGCCCGTTAAAATATGAAGATTAATGGCAAAATAAAAGAGCAGCAAAGTAGAGCAATTCATATCTGCAAATCACCTAAATTAAACACCGTTACAATTATATTTATGGTTTACCCTCCATTGTTAAGAGTAGAACACAATGATAAAGATATCATTTTATGCAAACAATAGAGAAAATTTGTTGTTTAACTGAGAAGACATGAGAACAATGTGATAACATCATGGATGAAATGTGAACAAATTTTAATCTCTTATCCGTTTTTGGATCGTACCTTGCAGAGGAAAATCTGGAATTTCGTATATTTGATTCTTCTTTATTCGTAGTTTCAAGATTTCCTAGACTTGCAAATACATTTACAGATATTTATCTTAACTACTAAAAAGTAAATAATTTTGCGTCGTATGTAGATTTTAAGACGAGGTTATGTTATTAAAAACTCGAATATTATAAAAAGTAATTTTGTAATCCCTATCATACAGGACAGTTTTAAAGTATAGTTTATAATATGTAAATGTCCTACGTTCTAATTCATTCGAAAGATTATTGAATTTAGCCAATATAAAATTTCATTTAAAATCAAAAGACATTTATGAATGCACCTAATATAAGTCGACTCTAAATCAAACTCTCTTTTATTTGAATTTTTCTCTAAATCGAATTATTTTTTTGACATGTTCAACTGTATATGCTTTTATATGTAAAAAATATTCTATAAATCGGTTTTTTTTTAATTCGAACTTTCCTTTAATCGAATTAAATTTTGGGCATTTGCCATCAATTTCATTGAACTTTGCCTCTCTATAAATTGAATTTAGATATAGATAACTGAAATGTTTTAATTTATATATTTTCTAGGTGTGTGCATCTCATTTTTCTAAAAAATAAAAAATGTAATATTTTTGTTATATTAACTGAATACACGTCGTTTTCCATCGCATATACATACTCTTTGTAATTTATACAAATGTTCATTTAATTTCCTTTTACTCTAGTTCAAATTCTCTCTAATTCGAACAAATTCAAATTCCCTTTGCGAATTCGATTTGTAGAGAGTCGACTGTATGTGAAATAATTAAAAAATAAACAAATAATTGACAACAAGACAATTACTGTTAGTTGCAAATTTTGTTCTTTCAAAACTTTTAAAACTTTCCGGTTCATATATTTTAGGTAGAAGCAAAAATAAATCATTCTTGTCAAGTTTTCCAGATTTGTGATTTTCTAAAATGACCTGTAACTGTAAATTCAAATTATCCGTAACGAGCCACTACTTTTCGAAGTGCAACACATAAAAGAACTTCTTGTCATTAATTTTACTTAAAAAGCTTTGGTATAATATACCGTAAAAATCGATTAGGTGTATATCAGTTTACTTCATAAAGGCAATAAATTTAAATCAATGTTTGAACATCGTTAAAGGTTACGAACACTAAAGTAAATCTATAATTAAATAATCCGAAAAGCTTTAATAAGGTTATAGATCAAGTTCTTTGACTCTGAGTTCAAACAAATCGTCGTTTAATTGTGGTAAGAACCTTCGAAATCAATTTTTCACGAGGAGAAACGTAGTAGGTACTTATTATTATCATTTTATTATAAATTTAGGTATTAAACTTTTTTTAAGTTACACTTTTTACCTAAATGTAAAGTGTTTTATATTGCACAATATGTTGTTTAATTTACTATGACCAATGAAAATTGTTTAATTTCTTTTTGTAAATTGAATGTAAAAAACGACGTGAATTAAGAAAAAAATTAACCACATGTATTATTTGTACACAGTATGGTGATGTTATCCAGCCCTATATTCAACAAAATATATTTTATTATTTTATCCATTAGATTTAAATATAATGATGAATACTTACGACTCTTCATACAAATCAAAATACATATTTAAGTCCTTGTATTTGTTTACTTGTACAAACCTTTGTTCATAAAATTAGTTTCATCTTTGGCCTTATATTTCAACCTCGTCTGGAATTTCATGATACTTTAAAAACTCTGGTACATGGTATTTAGAACGTTTTCATGTATTTTTTATTTTATGTTAATTATTTGTTTTGTGGTTTATTTATCAGTATTATTTCGGAGACATAGGCTACATTTTCTTTTTGAATATTAGAAAATTAATTGTATAATTATTATTTTGCCATAAAAATTATTTTCAAATAATTCAATTATTTTAAACTAATAGGTATATTGAATGAATTCTAGTTTAATATTGAAAAGAGTTTATTAAGAAGTGTTTTGATTTTCACTAAATAATAATTTATAATCTCGCAGGTGTACGCATTTATAAATTATAAATAAATTAGTATTAAGAAGTGAAATTTCTCAAATTTATATTATTATAGATTGTAAGCTAACATTTTTTTGTCATTCTGGTTGTTTCAAAAACTTTCTCATATATAGACAGCTATTTGTTTTATTTACATATACAGCGTTCACATTCAAATGTGAAATTTTACTTTTCCCTGCATAATCGGATATATCGGTATATATTAATATGTCATATAATAATTCTGCAACTAATTTAGCAAATGACCGTAGTTTATCATTTGAAAAACGTGCATAAATTACATCTAATACTTATAAATTTTCTTCTCATTGTGAATGGAACAGCGTATAGTAAGAGAAAGTTATAAATTCGTATGTCATTTTAAAAATTCACTGCTTAGAATGTACTGTATGCTGTGTTTAAATTGAATAATGAATATTTAAATGTTTCGCTTAAGGCTTAAGTCAAAAGAAAAATGACAACATTAAGTTAGAATAATCATATATTTTGACACAACTGACTGGTCAGAAGTATGTAGGTTGATGTTAATAACATTAGCGAACAGGACATTGAAACCGGAAGTAGCTGTAGCGTCAAACAAAAGAGGAAAAAGTGTGTTGACGTTGTTTATTTCAATATTATTGCGTTTTGGTGTGCTGTAGTACGTTACTCGTAACAGTATTATGCGGGTATCATTTGTTCAATTTTCATGTGTTTGGTTAATATAAAACCTCTTTTATATCTATTTCAAATTTAAATTAAATTTCAATTTATCTGAGATAATATTTTTCTATACAAAGGCTACAAGATATATATTAATATGGAAATGATGTGACAATGAAGAGAGAAACAATATATACTGGCTATCAAGTGACGAAAGGAGTTGTAGGCTGTGCGGGAGAGGAGAGGAAACTATCAGGCATTTAAGGATTTCGTGCAAGGAAGTTACGAGAGAAGGAAAAAGAAACGGTTCTGTTAGACGATATAGGGTCGGGACAAGATTGGATGAAGAAAGTCATCGAGAAACGGGGGTTTAATTTATGATGTAGTACTACAACAGCAAATTGAAGAATTACAAATGAAAATTTTGTTTTAGCAACCAGTAAAAGAGTGTGACAAATATGTTACATCTAAACGTTAGGTGGAGCGACGCTTAATCCTGCGAAATTAGTAGTAAAAATGATTATGAATGTTATATAAACTGTTTAGTTCGTATGATTATGTTTTGTGAGAAAATGTATAAATAGAAAATAATATTCTTCTCCATACAAAGTTGTGCAATTGTAATAACACCCGTATTAAATTATAAAATATCATGAATTCTCTGCAGGAAATGTGTGTTTATATTTTACGTAACGCTGTACAAGTAAAAAAGTCATGAAAATTAAACAAGTGCTGGGAAACAAAAAAATCATGTCTATTCTAACGAATTCTTAATATCATTGAACATTGTTCAATGTAGTCACAAAAAATGTCTTAATTCAACCGTAAAAACTAAACGGCTATGATATGCGGCATTGGTGTCTACGAATTTTTATTACTATACCGGGAAGTACTGGATATGTTTTAATTTAATATTATTAATTACTATATTAATCAATATATTTTTTTTTTTGTAATTTATATTTTAATTAAAATTTTACGTTGGTTTCATTAACCCAAAGTTGTTTTTTCCGTAAAAACTTAAGATTTTCGTAATCCAGGTATAAAGTCAACCTTTTTATTTATCACTTCAAATCGTGTATGAATTTTAATTATCTGACATTATAATATTGCAACATTTTCAATTATGAAACTGTAGTTCAAATTTTTTAAATTTTTTGCGTTGTTGGATAAGTATCTCTCTTAATTTCTAATCTTAACACATCAAGAAATGTTTGAAAGTTTTTCCAACCATATCTGTCAGTTATATAACAGTTTATTTTAAGATATGTATAAACAGGTGAAAACAAGAATGTAGAAAAAGTAAAACAATAAATCATTGATAAATATGTAAATAAAATTTGTATAACAATAACAATATTCTCAGTAAACTAAGAGAGTATATATGATTTGGAAAATAGAAATTCCTAAGACATCAGTAGATAAAATCAGGAAAGTACGTATATCACTTAGAAAAATTTGGTATTACAAATTTATAGTATTTTCTTTAAAAAGTAGGTACATACCATGGAAGTACGTGTTAAAAAAAACTGAGTAGGCTATGAACAGAGAAACGTACAACTCCGAATTGATTCGAAAGTTTGTTGAAATGCTGTATTTAGAATTGTTATCGACGTAATTCATACAGATAATCGTGTCTAATACAACTTAAAAAAATTTGTAATGAATTTTAATAATTACTTTATATTCAACGATTGCTGAAGATGGGCTTGCCCAAGTCCGAAACATCCGTAATAAAGAATTTTACAATACACGTGGACCATTTATGCCTTTTGTTTTCATGTTTAAACCATTCAACGGTTGGTCATTCCACCCCTTCTTTAAAAAAAATTGACATCGTTTGATACTAATTTATTTTTTTTACAAAAACATGATAGGTACCTACCTATCATGTTTATTCATTTAACCTTTTATATAATTTTTAAATTATTTAATATGTCTAAGACATTTTGCACATTTTTGCTAGTTTATAATTTATTTAAAATAAATCCTTAAATAATCTTACCAAAAATTGATGTAAATTCAAAACGATGCAAGTCGAGGTATTTATTACTGTATAGCCTTGAAAATTGGTATTTAGTTGACGTTTGAACGGAATTCATATACAAAAATAGATACAGCACTTTCCTGAAATTTCGTGGCCTACGAGTCCATGAATATATGTAGATAATATAAAAAATATCCAAGTTTCAATGTCCTGTTGTGATGATCTAGGACAAGAATATAGTGACAATAAAATTTAACGGCTTGTCGAGCGAAGTCTGCGTCACAATGTCACATATTTGAATAAAATTGCGTGTGAAAATCTACGCTCAAACGAAAAATTAAAATGATAACCACTTTGTCTTCCTGTTATTAACGTGAAATAGTATTTTCACGTAACGTACATTTGTTTCTTACATAACACAATAAATCCGCTTGTTAGTTAACTCGAGTTTTAGACTTATGTGGGCTGATACAAGTTTCATTTATTAATATACCAAGTGATGAAGAAAAGCATGTTGTAGATATAAAATATTAGTTTTTAATCACGTATGGAAGGTAGTTGTACAGTCAAATCAAGGATTGTTGTAGAAACTTATCAACAAAAACAAATATAATTATCATACACTTTCACCTAACATTTATGTTACCTATTAATGCGGTATTATAACGCTAGACAGTCGTTTTTGTTTACTCGCTTAGAATTTAAGTTGTAGTGATTTCAACATAATGCTTATTAGGATTTGGTAACTACAAAAATAATATTCATATTGTTTTGTATTTATTAACCATATATTTAAATTCGTGAAATTTAAATTTATTATTGTAACATTTCTTTTATGTTTAAATGTTTCTGTGACCTTCATAAATTATTGTGAGCGGTATTATTTAAAATAAAACTAGAGAAAAATGTGGTTTCTTCATAATATTATAAAAAAGTACAATTGGTGTGGGAAGCTGAATGAAAAGTTGTTTAAATATTTGAAAAAAATGTCGGTTACTATTTTGTTATGTACCGTCAGTAGGTAGTATTAATAGAAAACACAATTATCTGGTTATTGAATTAATAACAAATAAAAAGTGATTTTCTTGTGTACTTCTGTATGCAACAAAAGCGTAATTTTAAACATTGCATCAAAAACTTTCAGAGTTTTATTCTTTAAAATTCTATGTGTAAAGCACCGTATAAAGTTTTATGAGCTGTAGTGCTAGATAATAATTGAAAAAAAAAAAAACTGTTTTCCTATGTTAAACGCTTATGTTATACGGTTTCTCGTATTCGCTCTGTATAAAATATACTTGTTGAATAAATACAAATACATAAAAAAATAATAAATCATTTAAATTTTCACGATATTTTTACTAATTTATATTAATTATGTGAATTCGTTTGACATACGTAAATTGTTTTACCAGGGGTAACTCGAGAGGGAAATATGATGTTCAAAAGGAGGTATTATCGTGCCAAAAGAAATCCAGGTATTACGGGAGAAATACAGGTATTATTAGGAAATATAGGAAGTCCAAAGGTATGACCATTACATATTGAAAAAATTAATATTACAAATAAAATATTAAGTGAAACAGTAGGTATATCATAGACTATTTTATAGGAAATATCAGGTATGGGAATATTTTGATTACAAATGTATATATAATGATTCTGTAATCATTTTTTTTTTCTGACAGAAACTTTGACAAAGACTTAACCTAGTACTTGTACTACAATATGAACAAAAATTAAATATAGAGTAAATGCACTAAAGTTTGCATAATTTGCGGCAAATATCAATATTTTTTTCCTACAACCATGTGTAAAGTACATACTTTACGCACTCTTTACAATGTGTAAAAAAAAGCACTAGTGCTTGCAAAGTAAATAAGTTGCTAGACAAAGGAGAATTAGCACTAACATTTCGGTTGTAGAAAAAATATTGTATGCAACTCGTGTGTAAATAGTATTTTTTATCTCGTGCTAATTTCCGCACCGACCAAGAAAGTACTACTTTACACACTAGTTTACATACATAACTATTAATGGATTTTAGGTATTTTCAATTATTATTCAGATGTTAACTAATTAATTAATTTGTTTGAGGTTAATGCCTTTATTGTTGATAACGTGCTTTGGCTGATATTTTAGTCTCACATATACGAATACGAATAATGAGATAAATACGTTTATATCTTTGACCATCCTTTTCTGCCATATTCTTACGTTGTTCTTATTCGTAATACCCGTATTCGTACTTTATCTTCTCTGTCAGCGTTTTGAATGATATCAAGATCTAATTCATTCTTTTTCTTTTCAGTTTTCCGCAAAAGATGGATCGTCCGCAAACCACTGCTCTCACTTCATCGTACACAGAAGAACAAACATACATACAAGCGCAGAGTTATATCCAGGGTCAGAATTACCTGACACCTACGTTTTCTCAAGGACAGAGCTACAGTAGAAATTCGCCAAATACCACCTATCCAGCTGTTGTGACGACGGCTTACAACCAGCAACAGAGCCTACATAAGAAAGGGTCCCTGAGGAACGGAGATGTGCTCAAAAGAAGCAGGAATCAGAATATGTAAGCAACGAAATAGTTTTAAGTTTGCTAGAGTAAGTCGTATAAGGTAATGGTGATTGTTGGTGGGCGACAGGTCGTGGGTTCAAATCCTGTAACCGACATCTATTAATCAAAATACCGCTATATCCGAACAGTATAAAATCAATTATAAACTATAGCTCTCTTTCAGAAGCAGAAAAAACAACTACAATAGGGTCATTTCATATTTTCTGATTTATTTTTTTCTTGAAAGAACAGGTCAAAATAAATATATAAGTGTATGTTTTACACCTTACAAGTCTTTAGAAATAGAGACATGATTTTTTAAAAGTTGCGTTTAATTTCAAATATTTCAACGGCTATGACTATATGTCTTCACGGATACGACTATACGTCTTCACGGATACGACTATACGTCTTCACGGATACGACTATACGTCTTCACGGATACGACTATACGTCTTCACGGATACGACTATACGTCTTCACGGATACGACTATACGTCTTCACGGATACGACTATACGTCTTCACGGATACGACAGTCGAGCTCTAGCGGTATACTGCACTAGTACTTTTAAAGAAATAGAAAGTAATAATAATCTTCTCTTAGGTTAGATTACTGTTTTATGTTGTGGAGCGTAAATGTGTGTTTGGGAGAGAAATGCCTTTGTCTGAAGCCGCGACATTACAAATTTTGTGCGTGTTTACAACCGCGAAAGTTTATTATCAAACTTATGAATGAAAAATCGTATCTTTCAAATTATTTTATATTATTATATTTATGAAATGAGACGGATTTCATGATTTTATAAAAAAATTACATTTTTTTTAAATGACCCCATTGTCCCATAAGAGTTGATATATTTAGCAACTTTTATTTCAATTTTTGAGAACATTAATTCAAATTGTTACTTTTTTATGACGAATTTTATCATGTACCGGATGTCTACTTTTTATAGGCCATAGGATATGGGTGTAATTTCTGCCCTATTAATTTTAGAATAAAAGTGTAAATACATAAAAAGTTCAGAATTAAAAACTGCATCAAAATGAGCATAAGTATTGATATAATAGGTTTTTGTCATGACAAACGTAAAATAAAATATAAACACACAGTTCAAATAGTCGTATTGTTTGACTTTGACAAATAAAAGTATATTAATTGATATGGTAAATAATCCATGATTACTGATAAATAATTTAATGAAATCATTAATTATTAAAACTTTATGACATGTCATGTGCCAAACTAAAGTAATACAACTTTTTAACATTTTGCACTTTGGTTAACATATTTTTATTGACAATACTTTAATGTCTGCTCAAAACGATAGTGAAAATTATTTCCAGAGCCTGTTAGATTTTCTAGCTCTCAATAATTCTAACACAACCGTCGTATCATAAATAAAATGAAAAATACTTTAAAAATTTAAAGTTTCAGGAAAACGTAACTTCAAAGTCTACAGTATTATGGAATTCTTGACATTTCATATTGTAATTTAATTTTGTGCATATTTCTGCTTTTACTAACCTTTAATATTTATTACTTTTATTGCTCCACATATTATTTACTATTGAGAACACTTTTGAAAAGAATAGTAGAATTTTTAAAATGTCATTTCAGATACATCACATTTTTTCTATCAACCTGGATATATTTCTAGTAAAACCAGACTCCGGGGATTTGTATTAAAACCCGGAGTCTCCGGAGGCATGGCAACCGTGATTGTACATGTATGCACGTATAATGCAAGCAAGTGGTACATAATCGCATTATCTGTGTAGATAACCATTTTACCACTAATAAAGACATCGTTAGTGCACATAGAAGCAGAAATTCAATTTTGAACGAGATGCAGACGTAATTTAGTTCTGATTTAATTCAATATTTCAATAAATTTCACGCCGTGTTAATAAATTAATTTGCTTAATCCTTTGCCTAAATTTTTGATTTTCATAATACCTACCTATCTATTTTTTCGAATAAATGTCTCAGTACTAACTACTAAGGTTTATAGTATATATATATATATAGATAAATTACTTCATACTATTTTTCGGGGTAGTATAGGGCAACGAAAACATTTTTAACGACTACCTTATACATACACGGTGGTTCACATAAAATTACGAGCCTTGTATGCATGACTTGTGCCTGGAAATTCGAGTTATAGAGAGTACAATATTACTGAATGGTTTCGAATTATGGAGATTTTCGAGTTACAGAAATTCGAGTTAAAGAGGTCAAAATACATTGTAAATATATAAAATGTGTAAACTTATAGAGGTTCGACTGTATTCGTAAATAAGTAAAGTTTTACTGGTTGTACTTAAAGTTCATCGGGTTCATAAAGTTATGTGAATAGAGTATAACGTGTAGAATGAAATAGATCTTTGGGTTATGATGAATAAATCTTACATTGATTGTAATATAAGCTCCCGCGGATCTGTGTGCGTGAAAAAAGTATTTTTTAGAAAGGTTGTTATGTAATTAGTTCTGTTATGCTTAAATGTCAGTTATTTGCGTTTATAAGTGTAAAGGGTCTTTCTCAATATCTTATTTTATAAACATAAATTTCTACCAATGCAGAAAATATTACTGTAAGGAAGGTGTGGTTATTTGATTTTATTGTTTGGTCTTATATTTTTTATATATTGGCAGTAGTGGTTCGACACGTTTGTTTATCGTTCAAAAAGTCGTTGGATCAAAACGTAACCCGCCACAAATTTTAACGACAAAATACAGTATGTCCACGAAATTCGAAAGCTCCTTTTGTACCGCCGAACCATGGCACCCGAGTAAACCGTTCATTCCTGAATTAAGGAGCAATAATGACGTTACCACTCACCCCCGAGCTGCAGTCGGCGGCGGCGGGGGTGGCGTCATAGAATATATTTCATAATTGTATTGACATTTTAAATTTATTTATAAAAACATAAAAATTGGAAAATTAAAATGAAAATTCTGCTGAAACAAACAGTAAAAAAATTTATCGGTTTCTTGATATTATGCCTTTATTTATATTATATATTATAATTTTACAAATGAATGTACATAATTCCCAGAATTATTTTTTTATAAACTAAATTTATTTTTATTATTTCCTTGAATGTTATTACTGATCTTTCACCTTTTCTTGGAAAATTTTTGATAAGTAAATAATTTGTTTTATTGTCATTATGATGGTAATAAAACTGTTCGCAAAATTCTAGTAATAGACGCATTATTAATTTTTTGCTTAAATTGTGCTATAAAGCTAAAGCAAAACATTTATAATTCTGCTGTTATTTACTGCTAAAGGATAAGTATAGATAGCTGTCAGGTAATATTCATTCGATTAAACAGTAATCGCAGTGATATTGCTAATATTGTGAAATAAATCTGTAGGAGGCAGAAATATTACTCGATACACGTTGTGATTTTCACATCAAGGTCGAAAACTTGCATTTGATTTTGATGATATTCTTTTAAACTAGTCTGTTTAATAAACTAACTGATGTTGAGATTTCAATCCCGTGTTTTGGTCACGTAATGAACTTCTGTTACATTTATTTTCAAAATACATTTGCATTTGTAAATATTTTGATTTCGCAAACATTCGTGTTTTGTTTTCATAATGTCAACAACTTTATTGTTTTGAAAATATTCCCAAATTGTCTAACAATTGAATTATTAAATTGTGCCAATTCGTAGTTTTAGTAAAACTTTATTGTTTAGTAATAAAATCTGGTAAATCGGATTTATTTTCTTCTTCTCCTCCTACTTCTCCTTCCCCTTCTTTTTGTTCTTCTTCTCCTCCTACTCCTTCTTCTCCTTCTCCTTCTTTTTCTTCTTCTCCTCCTCCTTTTTCTTCTTCTTCTTCTTAGTCCTTAGCCCTTCATTTGTGGCAAGTGGCAGGGTCGGCACTGTTTCATGCGAATGTAGATCTAATATACGTATCTATCACACATCAATGGAGTGACAAAGCAGAATTTTCATTTCTGAGTGTTTGGTCGCGAATTTGGGGATCCGGGTTCGATCCCGACCGACGCCAAAATTATATCGAATTTTAAATGGCACAAAAATGTGTTGCATTCTCTACACTAGAAATGAGTGCCCGTGTGGTGACGCCTGGTAAACGCCTGCATATCATCATCATTATCAATATCTGTGTGTTAAGCAGATTTGCACATCCAGCAGTGGGTAATATGCCATTATGATTATATACACTCGCTCCGGTATATATATATATATATATATATATATATATATATATATATATATATATAAATAAATCTGTAACCCTTTTAGTACCTTTCGGTGTAAGGGTGCCGGGCGCACCGAGCCGCAGTGTGATAATTTTTTGTTAAATGTATATATATCATTTTTCACAAAATTATGTAAGTACTTAATTTATTATATACATAACACTTTAATTTTTAAAATTTCACTAATATTTTGTGAAAAAATTGGGCGCCATGCAAAGATCGATTTTTAAAATACAATGTAAGAGTTTTGCATTATCAAAGTGATAAATTGAATTTTACATTATATAATGTTACATAATTTCCGGTTCTATAATGCATGTACAGTTAACACTGAATTATCGCGTAATTTGTATAATTTCATATAATTTTTTGAAAGATGAACAGGAAAATTCCTACTTTGTTATTCACATAGAAAGAAGTGTTTTTCAATGTGTAGCCTATGGGTCGCCTTCCTACCACATCAATAAAAGAAGAGAAAAGGGGTTTATAATAGAATTTTATTTGAGTATATAAATTCAACTTTATGGTCGGAAGTACCTATTGCTAAGTTTTTGCTTTTTTTGTTGCTGTATCAATAGACACATTTTGTGCTTGTTTGGGTGATCTAAATTCGTTGGGCAGTAAAAATTTTATCATATATTTGTATTTATTGTAGCCACAAAAAAGTAATAACGAAGTTTGAAAACTCGATTCTAGTTCATATTTAAGTTGATTTTCGCAATAAACCGTATACATTGTTTTCAAATCTAATTGACTGATGACGTCAACAATTAATGTATCATCAAAATGCACTGGTTTGAACTGCAGTTGAATTAATTCTTAAGAGTTTTGAGAGCTTGAAAACAATGAATAGTGAATCATGAAATATTAACTTTAATAAGATGCATTAACGAAGAAAATGAAAATCACATGGATTTCTTAAGGGATATATATATATATATCATCGCGGCATATTATCCGTTTAGCAGGCGTCACCTCACGGGAACTCATTGGTGGCGTGGAGAGTGCACCACATGGGTCACTTTTGTGAATTCGAAATATTTGGCGTCGGTCGAGATCGAACCCGGTTCCCCAGGTACGCGGCCACGGGACAATACAGAAAACAAATATCTTAATTTCATTGGGCAGCGATACTTATAAGCAAATGATGTTTTGAACAGTGAGTAGAAAGTTAAATAAATACGATTTTTATTTAAATAAATAAATATTTCATTACAGCTTATTAACAGGGCTGACAAAAACCCCAGAGTAAAAAAAAAAACGACCTATTGGGTTTCATTGGTATTTTTGGATTTTATTGAGTAATATTGGTTTTTTAATTTATTCATATAATTGTTATAAATTAACAAATTTTCATATTAAACGATATTTTCTTTAATTTATTTAAATTGGCATCCTATATATTTACAGATTTTGGTATTGAAAGTGGGGGCTTTCTTATAGGTTTTTTGAAAGTTTTTATAAAAATACCGGGTACATGTTATTTTGTGTTGGGGGAACTTTAACCCGTTCTGCTTATTACCCGTTTCTGGGTGTGCTAATCGACTTCTTTATAATCAGATTTCTGTATTGACATATCTGTACTAATAATAGCCTCTCACGGGCTCTCAAAGTTTGCGTGGACCGTAAGAGCAACTACAGTGGTCACTTTTGTGTGTTTTGAAAATTGGAAATAATTTTTAAGTTTGTGAATGAGGGAACACGGTTCGATTGTGACGTTACCATATTCGATCGAGAAAATGTTTTATCACTATTAATTTCATAACATGAAAAAGCTCTGAGCGTCACAGCAAGCAATAGACTATATAAAATTATGAATTTCCCTGTTATGCAATCTTCATATTATTAAAAATTGAAACATTGTCTTTTGTAATTACAGGTACGAACTATCCCAAGATCTTCTGGACAAACAGATAGAAGTTCTAGAACGAAAATATGGCGGAGTGAAAGCCCGCACTGCTGCCCTAACCATCCAGAGAGCATTTCGACGTTACACCCTTCTGAAGAAATTTGCTGCAATTACAGCGATGGCAAAAGCAGAAAAACGAATCAGTCGAAAACTTCCTAGCTCGACAGACGCTGAGAATTTGCCGAGTTTGTCACCTAGTGCCACGGAAAATGAACAGTGTAATGAGCCCAACTTCCCAAAAACATACGAGACAAAGTAAGTTATATTTATCCTTGTGTTCATTTAGTAAACGTAACTTTTAATGGCAGGGTAGTTTGTTAATGTACAAGGGTGAAATAATAGTTATTTACTTTTCAAGGCAGGAAAGTTCGTTTTTTCATGACAAATACAGAGACAGAAATATAATTTTTCCTTGTGTACAGTGACTGTCATTACACATCAAACCAAACGAGTGTATTGAACCACATGGCAAAATTCTATTAAAGTTTGCAATGAAAAAATGAATGAATGACATCGATTATTCGTCGCTTTCATTTCAAGTTCCGTCTTTTTGTCACTTTTTGCTATAATTTAAAGTTCAAATAAAAAGATTTATAGTGGTCAATAATAAATATTTCAGTTCCCAATATAACATATCTGTAATAGGTACCAGTTTATATTTCAATTCTTTTTTAGTTTCATATTGGCATGTGTTGAGTATCGTATTTTAATGTGTTATTTATGCGTTTCTGTCACCAGGTAACTGATATAAACTTTATTATTTTTTTGTTTTATTTGCTTTTGAGTTTATAACAATAAAATCACATATACCTTTATTGACCAGAGCTGTTAATCATTGTGTTTTCTTGACTTCAAATTTTTATGAAGGCAATATGAGAAGAATAAAAAGAATAATGTACAAAATTTGATGAGTGAAATATGAAAATGCCGATTCCGTATATATAGTGCGGGACACGAAAGATGTACTATGGAAAATATGTTAGCACATATCACTGTCTAATATATGCACGGTAAATAAAAACTTTGTTGTGATTACTAAAAATAAGTTCCATTAGCAATTTTTTTTTGTAAATATAGGACCAGCAAATATATTTGTTACAATTACCAAGGTAAATTTGCTGGTAAAAAATTGTTGTGGCAACAAATACAGTTTTGTTATATATAACAAAGATATTTGTTATGCGAACAAATAAAATAAGTTACCATTAACAAGTATACATTTGTTATGCGAACAAATAAATTAAGTTACCATTAAGAAATATAAATTTGTTATTCGAACAAATAAAATAAGTTACCATTAATAACTATAAATTTGTTTTAGAAACTAATTAATTTTGATTGATATGTACAATGAGGTAGTAAGGTAAAAATTAAATACATGCGTATTATATTATTTTTATTTATTTATAATTATAATCTATATACATGTAACAAATATTATATAAAAAAAATAACATATGAAACAATAGTCACTTAAATTATATAGATTTATCAGTAATCTATACATACCTTCAAATTTCTCAATAAGACACTCTAATTGCCATTGTTTTAAAATATCTTTTACAAAATCATCCATTTTTATTGACGGGCACAAGAAACAGGCACTTTTAAAACACAATTTTCGACAGGCTAAACTTAACTGCGCAAGCAAATGCGACACGACGTAGTATAGTACACGAACAGTGAATTATGCTGTATACCAGGGAATACCCTGTCTACATAAAAGTTTTAGTTACCTGTACAAAGTATATGGCGAGAAAAGAAATAATTTGTAATCTTTACAAAATATAATGTCACAGGAAAAAAAAAAATAATATTTGTCCCAGTAACAGATGAAATATTTTTAATTGTTGCAAAATGATTTTGTAATCGGAACAAAGTAACAAAATGACTGCTTAGTACTACTAATAATAATTGCTGCCATGACTAATATTTTGCAGCAAATAATACTTTTTATATACAACAAAAATTGTTTAGTTTACGAAACTTAAAATACAAAGTTCTTCGTATACACGGCAAAAACTTATTGTTGAAATAACAAAAAAAAATGCAGCTAACTAAATTTTGTCCGGAATATCAATGTAATTTTTTACCGTGTGCGCTCCGGTTAAATTCACATAATGTACAATTAATTTATTTCGCGCATATCTAATATAACATGTAACAGTTGCCCAAATAAGTTTTAAAGCTACGCAGCCTTTCTTATATTGACAGTTGATCTGTGCAATTACTGTTCGTTTCAGTTCCTGTCTTGTTTACACTCGGATCCATTAGGATCATAAGCGAATACAAATGAATTAGAAGCACAAAGTTACGGTAACAATTATTATTTGACGGCGTTTGCTATGAGCATTTCTTTCCCGTACCCCTCAGGTCAAGATGCGTGTCCCGCACTATAGATCGATATTGTGATATTATTAAACAAAAGTATACGACAGTTTAACATTTTTAGTGGTCCGGTCAAATTTTTTAGGAAATTCGTGCCACCGTTAAAAAAACCTATGTAAAAATTTCTTTTCTAGTGGACAAGATTTCGTAAGTTCATCTGCATCTCGCCCTCTGCCAGTTCGCTCTCTTTCTCTTCGGGAGCGACGTAACGTGAACAACATTCCTCTTCCGCGAAGTCAGTCTGGTACCAACAACGTCTGCTGGGATGGGTATGTGTCTTACCAACGCTCTCCTCATGCACAGCAGCACGCTCACTGCTACAGCCCCATTCAAACGACGGAATCCAGCAAACACGAACTATATAATCAGAGCCCCTTGTGGACCAGAGCTGATGGAAGTCAGATGGTCTCCAGCAATTCTTCTAGCAGCAATATTAGCGGGTAAGGGTTTTTACTTTACGATCTACAAGTTGTAGAATCGTGATTTAAGTGTAAACATGGTAACCAGAAAGTCATAATTTTGTTGGACTTGGCTGTTTGCACGTACATTAACTTGAAGAAAGAATTTGAATGAGAGCATTTAGTAAGGAACTAATGGCGCTGTAGTTCCTGACACATTTATCCCCTCCAGATTTTTTGTTATCATTCAACTGTCAATTTGACATTTGTATATTATATTGCTGTGTAAAGGGATGCAGAAATAAAATAGAGCATTCATTTCCAAAAACCGAAAACTTAAAAACTGCTTGTTTACATTTCACTTCACATGCGGTATGCTTTATACTGCGAAAACGCGAACATGCGAACACTAATCGAAATTAGTTTTAGTTTTATGATATTTATATTTAACACAATTTAATAGTAAATTATGAGAGTATGCCCTACACGTTTTGTGAATGGTTTTATAAGATAACATGGTGTCATTGTTCTTGAAATAAAAATATAAATTACAAAACTAAAACTAATTTTGATTTGTGAATAAAATGTCAACTTTCACAAAATTATGTGAACAGCTGTGCTGCCACCTGCAAAAGTTTGGCGTGAACGTTCTCATTGCTAGATACAATTTGTGGTGAAAAATGAATTAAATAGCGATGCCATCTACGGTCGATTCACATCGCGAAATATTTAAACACATTTATTAATTACAGTTAATGATATTCTTAGAAATACCAAAAAAATATAAAATTTACTTGAACTAATTGGTATGCTAAGTACAATTTTTACAGTGTAAGTCTGTCTCGGTAATGGGGATTTCCAAGTTAATGCCTATACCAATATTAAACCTTAAGTATGTTGTAATGAAACTAAGGTAATGTTGTGACGTCACGGCCCCAATATCGCTAACTTCATATGCAACGTTTGTGACTTATTGGACATGTGAAATTTTATTGCAAAATCAATATTTAGTTTGTATAAATATGTTCTGTCTGGACTCAAAAATGTACAAAATAAACAGAAACATGAAATCAGGTTCGGTTATGTTTTACGCTTCGCTCTACTTTATCATTCTACTTGTCCTACAGCAGTACAGAGTGATTAAAAAAAATGATGCAGACCATAATTACAAATAGGTTATGTCAGAGCAGAGGCCTGACAAGTAATAGGATTTTGAGTGATTGAAATGCCTTAGGTTATTACTTATGGGTAATGTAAGAAATAAAAGTACGTGGGTAAGAGAAATAACCATTTTAATAAAAAAATTAAATTTTTCAAATGTTACTGTCAGTAGTGTCAAAAACAGGAAATAAATTTATGTATCAATCTTACCAATTTCAAGTATTTTTCAAGTATTGCCAACTGAATCAGTTATTTTTGATCACTCTGTACTTTTGGGACCATTTCGTCACAAACAATTTTCATCATCTTTATTATTTTTTTCTCGGATGTTATTAATTTGTTGGATAAAATTGGGCCTCAAATTTTTGGTCAAAAATAACATAAAAAAATTCAGGAAACTGTGGAAATCTCCATTAGCCTATCACCGACGAGGAAATATAAGCCCTACTTTGTCATTTTTAATTTTTTTTTTGTAATTACTAATAAGGGGCAATAGAAAACGTATCTTTTTAAATATCTCTTTGAAGCAAAAATAATGACATCAAAAAACACATTAGTGAAAACAATAACAATGATGCCAAGAATGTCATTCTCATGGTGTAATTAATAAAGTTAGAAAACCATTTATGATGATTTGGTTAATGATTGAAATATAATTTTCCGGGCTGTACGAATTAAATTTTTTATTTTTTTAAAAGTTATCTGAGTTACTAAAATGTTTTTTGTATGTTTCATTAGTTATATGAGACCTCGAAACGGAAACCAAAGCAAAAAAGTGCCACCGGAAGTACCAAAGAGAACGTCTAGCATATCCTCTAAGTCGGTGGAACCGAGACAGCACAGACCAAATGGCTTAAACAAAACCACAGAGAATGGAAGTCTTTCCAGCGTCCAGAGTTCGGGTAGTGATAGCAGCATATCGACTGATAAGCTCATTTGTGATGGCACAGAACGGTAAGCAATAACAATCGGTGTTATCTGTTTAACTATATAAAGATTCGCAAAGTTACATGTTCGTCAGATTTGTCATTGTGCAAGCATCGAAATGTACGAAAATGATATTACATCAAAGTTTTCCGTTTATTTCCAGATATTCTGCTTCTCCAGTATGGAAACGCCAAGGCCATATATCAGAATATAGCGAAGTAACCCCGGAGAACAGTTTTGGAAGCATTTCTCACACCAGTGGTTCCGCTTATACGTTAGATCAGCCGATAGCAACCCCCACTAGTTATAAAATATCGGAAACTGTTCGCAAACGACAGTACCGCGTTGGGTTAAATTTATTTAACAAAAAACCAGAACGGGGCATATATTATTTAATTCGAAGAGGATTTCTAGAGAATTCACCCCAAGGTGTAGCAAGGTTCCTCATTTCAAGAAAGGGACTTAGTAAACAGATGATTGGAGAATATTTAGGAAATCTTCAAAGCTCATTCAGTATGGCTGTTTTGGAGTAAGTTATTTTCATTTTTATATAATTGTTTTATTTTAATTACTGTATTTCATTGCAGATGTTTTGCTCATGAGTTAGATTTATCGGGAATGCAGATTGATGTAGCTCTTCGCAAATTCCAAGCGTATTTCAGAATGCCAGGCGAAGCTCAAAAAATTGAACGGCTAATGGAAGTATTTTCTCAGCGGTACAGCCAGTGCAATTTAGATATTATAGCCAGATTACGATCTCCAGATACGGTAAATATTAATTAATTAATGGGGGATTACGGCTCAATCGAATTAAAGGAAAATAGTAAAAAAATACGAATGTATATGCTGATTAACGAATATTAATAAAACAATGAAATGGTATAATTGAGATATTTCGGAAATAAAGGGTTTTTTGTTATAACGCTTCGACACTAATATGAAAATATTTTGATTGGCGATCGAGAGACCACCTTACAAATAGCGTGTTAGGAAGTGGGGATTACTACCAATGGAAGTTAAGAAATTCAATTTCGAAAGGAGGGGTTAACATTCCTGTACAGCAGTTTTCAAACAGTTTTTATTTTAACATAAATTTCTTGCATTAACTTAATAATTTAAATACACCTGTAATTATAAAGTATGTAGACTTATACAGTGTTATAATATTCATTTATTTTTATGTAAATATAACTTAAAATAGCATATATTTTAAGAACATTTAGGTCCATGATGAAAACAGTTTGATATAAAAACACATAAATGTGACATCACGTCAATCATTTCAAAATTCGGGAGACCATAACTCGCTTATTAATAGGAATATTTTCACCGGATTTTCATCAATAGTCTTAGTTTTTCTAATATTTTCAGATGAAATTATAAAAAAAAAATGGTGTAATCCCCCATTGTTACTTTTATCTTTCACAATATTTATTTCAAAATTGACTTATAGAAATCTTCAGCAATCTAACTTGTAGAAATTCTCTTCCAGGTATTTGTTCTCGCTTTTGCCATCATAATGTTAAACACTGATCTTCACACTCCAAATCTCAAACCAGAACGAAGAATGCGAATGGAAGACTTCATTAAAAATTTACGCGGTATTGACGATTGTGGTGACATTGATAGTGATATGCTTGCCGGAATTTACGAACGTATTAAAATGAATGAATTCAAGCCTGGTTCAGATCATGTCACTCAAGTCATGAAAGTACAGGCGACAATAGTTGGAAAGAAACCGAATCTAGCTCTTCCCCATCGTCGGTTGGTGTGCTATTGTCGGTTGTATGAAATACCAGACGTAAATAAAAAAGAAAGACCTGGAGTTCATCAAAGAGAAGTGTTTTTGTTCAATGATCTGCTGGTCATAACGAAAATCCTCAGCAAGAAAAAGTCTTCAGTTACGTACACTTTCAGGAATAGTTTTCCTCTGTGTGGAATGGTTGTAACATTATTTGAATCTGCATGTAAGCATTTTTACAAGAATAGTTTAACATGATATTAAATTCTGGTTTATTTTTCTTACAGATTATCCGTATGGAATAAGATTGTCCCAAAAAGTGGACGGAAAGTTACTTATAGTTTTCAACGCACGAAATGAACATGATCGTTATAAATTTGCCGAAGATTTACGCGAATCAGTGAGCGAAATGGACGAAATGGAAAATTTACGAATTGAGGCCGAATTGGAACGACAAAAATCCAATCGTGGCAACCGACCAGGTAATAATCCTACTTTTATCCTTCTCCATAATATATATATATATATATATATATATATATATATATATATATATATATATATATATAGGTGTCTCAGGACGAGCTAACGCTATCTATATTTTAAATACTATTTAATATAATTTAACTAAATTTGGTATCTAGCGGCTATCCAACATGCCTGTTTCAACTAAAATATTTTCAAAGCAGTAGCACTTCCGGTTTGACTGGAAATTGACCTCAACTTTCTTATTTTAAATGGAATAAGCTATATTTTATTTTACCATTGAATGCTGCGGAAAATTTTACATATGAAGCAATAAAAACATTTTACTCATGATCAACTACTTCCGGCGTTCTTCAACTTTTTTTGATTTTTCGTCTGAAATCCGGCACATTTTCAAAGCTCTGTATATCGGGAACTAGGTCGAATTTTTATAATCTGAAAAAAGCCTTTTTTAAAGGAGACTTTAAGCTACATTATCCATAGAAGAATCCTCGATTATTTATAAAAATGTGACGGGTACGTTACACCAAAATTACAGTTGACAAACTTCAAAAAAGACAATTTTTTTAAATGGAACTCCCCCTTTTTTATTACATGAATGTGTACTACGACAAAAAATAAGGGTACTTTATGTAACATGTCCTATGTTGAAAGTTGATAGAATTTCAGTAAATTAGAAAAACATGTAATCTGGGTATAATTATTTTATTAATACGGATAATATATATAGCATTATATGTAAACTAATCTTTTCTTCTTCCAGGAACAGAAAATCGAGATAGCGGTGTAGCAGACGTGGAAGTATGTCCATGCCCTTGCGGACAGAATATGAATATTCGCGCAGTAGAAGAGACACAAATAGAACATGAAGCGATTCATGACGCACAGTTTAAACGTTCGGCCCTTAGCAACTCTCTTTTGGATATTCATGACCAATGTAAGTTTTGTTTTTTATATGGCTTTAGACGGGCAAATTTTCTAACCTCTAAAAACTGTTAATACATTCTGAAAATTGTCGTCACTATTCCTTAAAGCGTTTACAACCAAGTAATTTCAATTGCCAATAGGGGCTTCCACTCATATCGAATTTTTATATAAATTATATACGTAATAGGCTATTCCACGGCATTTTTTTAAATTTTTTTTCTTGAAATACATAAAAATATAAGACCAAATGTGAAAGTCCGAGTTAAAAATTCCTCCAAATAAGCGAGATATTTAGGTCCGAATATTAAATCTGCTTTGTGACGTAGGTAATGTGGATATACCAGAAGTAAACAAACAGTGGTTCACAAACCACGAAAAATTGTTAAACAAATTACAAAATAATGTATATTGAAATTGTAATATTATAATTCATTATTAGAGACATAAAATAAATTATTTCACTTAATTTATATCACTTTTTTTTATCATTTTATAAAAATAAAGAAATTAGAACGTCACCCGAACAGCAACCGAACAGATCCGACACACCCAAAGAATTATATTCTTAGTTAGGGCGGGGCTTCTCAAAATCGGAGGTCATACTTGGATCCTATTTGTTCAAACACTCGTGCACATGTCCTGCATCATCAAAAGCAAAACTCCCCGTGCCTTCTAGAAGGAATAATTTATAATAAAAGAAATATGGTTTTCCTTATCCTTTAACTATTATCATTCTTATTTTCAATAAACTTTTACTATTTTTGATTACTGTGGAATAGCCTATTATTTCTTCCCCCATTAAGTTGTGGAAATCTCTAAAAAGTAAGGAAGCTAGAAAGTTTATTCTCTGTCGCCTGATGTAAAATTTGGCCGTTTAAAGCCTTCGCCTGACCCGTACGGACAAAAGCATTGATTTACAGTGTAGTTGCAGGCGAGAAAGCCCAACGCCGTGGCTCAGTCGGTTCCCTAGACAGCGGCATGTCCGTCTCCTTTCAGTCCACCGTCACTAGCAACGGTTCTCGCGGAGAGAAGATTCCTGGCGTGTACACTTCCAAGGGGAAATCTGTCACTTACCAGCAGTCTTTCCTTGGCGGCCTCTTCAATAAACGTGAGCGCCATGCCTCGCGCTCGGAAGACCCCGGGACATTGGTTAAGTCAACAGAGGTGTAAAATTTAACCGGGAGAAGGATTCTGAAGAAAACATGACCCATGGTACAGCAGATACAACTACTGCGGAAGGGTAACTAAGAGTTTTGTTTATTTTTTATTTTGAGAGAATCTCTTTTTTATTTGTTCAAATTAGATTTGTTTAACAAGCTAAAAATATATCAGAAAATATTGGCAGCATACCTCATAATATGATCATTACTTAATATGGCAAATCTTAATATTATTTACTTTATTTAAAATCATACTTAAATTTATTTATAATTGAAAGATTATTAAAACAATGTAAATCTATTATCAGAAGTATGCGATTTCAAGAATAAAAATGTCGAAAATTTCACTCGTTGAATTTATTAAATTAAAAATTACAGTATTTACTCAGAAATGAAAAATATCCAGATCTAATAATATTTTAAGTTTGTTCATTATATTTTTCAAAAACATATACCTAGCAGATGATTCAACGAGTTTTTTTTTTTCAAAATGGTTTTAATCGCATATTTAATTCTTTAAATCCTAAATTACGTTATAATATATTCGTCTAGTTTTATTTTTAACGGGAGGAAATGCTTAAGATTAGGTAAGAAAAATATATTCAAAATTGCATGAAGAACAAAGATAATAATCAAGGTAGCTAATTCTTATTCGTATATGCAGACATGTTGTCTAAATATCGTGCAATCTATTTTAAAATCGTATTAGTGTGACAAAAAAAAAAACAGATCTTAAAACAAATAACTCTTACTAAATTTCATACTACAAATTACAAATTAATTGAAACAAATTATTTCACCCGATAACAAATAAGTATTACTTTATTCAAACATTCTAAAGTAATAATCATTGTCATTGTCATTTATTTTGACCATGCGCAATTCAATAATTTAGGAAAATATATTACAAATTTGAAATAGATTGTCCTATATTCCTAAGCATTTTAGTTATTTCATTTCGGCTAAAATGAGAGGCACAAGAAAAGCAACATTTTTTAAATATAGTACAGTGTGTTAAAAAAAAAACCTAATTCGGAGTAGGCTATGAACACAAAAACATATGTCTGATTATTATTCAATTCAAAAGTCAAGTTGTCAAAATTGATCGTGAAATGTAATTTTAAGGAGAAAAGACAATAAAGAAGGATACAGAATATTGCCATTCAACGTTTTCTAATTTATTTCTATTTCTACAATAAGGATCCAGGATAACATTTTTGTCAAATTAAATACTTTCAAATTGACATACGTTTTTTTGTTCATAGCCTACTCCGAATTAAGATTTTTTTTGAATACACTGTATCTAAAATCTGATTGATATGGGGATCTAGTAAAAAACTATGCGAAAAAAATATAATGTATTTTAGGCGAAATTGCAGTTAAAATATTGTTTTGTTAACTATTTCAGAATAATTCTGTTTAATTTATTTATTTATTTTCGTTTAATTTATAAAGTATGAGATATTCAATATGCAGAAAGCTCATGTTTTTTAAAACCCAGAATCTTAATCCCGGTCGAAACTGTAAGTACTCAGATAACAATAACCAAGTATATATATTTCATAAATGTATTTTTACCATTCACTTTATATGTTACCAAAAAATACTAAGTATGGCTGTACTAATTTATTACTTGATTTGTAATTGTTGTTATTCGTGATATTAGTAATCATTTACTGAGTAAGAATGAAAAGTGTGCTTGATAATTATTGTACATAGTGTATTTAAAAAAGAGTAACTGATTGTAGTTTTTCTTACACTTGTGTATTGAGTTCTTTTTGTTGCTGTTACCTAAACCCAAACTTATGAAAGTTGACATGTTTCATGAAACAAATCGTTCACGTCCATTCATTCATTCATATATTCATTAATGTATTTAATGATAATGAGAGAATGAGAAACTGTTTAAAATAATTTACCTATATAATTATAGTGTAAACTAAACCAAAAACTTAAGAGTGTTTATAATAAATAATTTAGGAAATAGCTCACTATACTAATTATGAACCAGAGCTATATGACATCTAGTAAAACTAACAGATACCTGTTGTGTAATATAGAATAGTCATTTAATCAAGTTATTACTGATATTTGTGATGAACTGTCGTATGTCGTCACAGTACAGTCGTATTTTGTTTATCAGTTCTTGAAATAAACTAGAAGTACATATAAAGAAATGTGTGTTACGTACAAAATTATATCCAATTTACTCCATAAATTTAAAGAGATATTTGAGCATGGAGGCCAATTTTAATCTACTGCCAGTTCTTTTTCTGAACACACTTCCAATACAGTACAGTCTTCAAATAGTCAATACACAAATGATGGACTAAATTCAGCTTCAATAACTTCAGATGAAAGCTTCCTAAATTTTTGAATACTTTTTCAAAAGTTTATGAACATATATTATGTAAAATCTCAATCTAATTTTGCTGAAATCAAATAAAGAAGGGCGTAATTTACCCGAAACAAAAGGCAATATATTTTTCATAGAATTTTATTGACAACTAATCAGTACTTAATAAAAATATTTTGTCTGTTGTATTAGTAATATGCTTTTTTATATGAATTTAGTGAAGTAGGTAGAGATTTTACACAGTAGTTAAATTTAGCAAATTATATTCGGCCAATTCTTGTTGTGATGATAGCCGTACTTTATTCCTACTACTTAAAAATATTTGGCAGCTGTCAAATTAGGTGTAATTTTAACTATGGCCGGCCAGTTACAATTTAAAGAATATATTAATATATATTACATTTCACATTTGAACAGAACTTTTAATAAAATTAATTGTATCATTCAGTTAATTTAAAAGTACTGACTTGTATTTATTTGAATTACATTTTTAAATAAATATCTTTGGATAGAATCGGATTCATGTATGAAATTATGTCTTATCAGAGATATAATACTCAAAAAGTAAGCTCATTATTTAAATATTTGAAAGTGTAATTTGATTTAATTATTGCAAGAGCAAAACAGTTCTAGTCGAAATTGTAAATAAGAGGTAGGAACTTTGAAATATATTTCATGTATTTACAATATTTAATTATTTTTTTACTTTTAAAACAATTAATTTGTATTTAGTGTAAGAATAAACAATGTGTATTTTATTATTTAATATGCATTGTAATTTCAATTTGTATTTTCTATCATTCTTCTAAATGTTACAAAATAAAAATGAAAAGTAAAAATTACACTTTGTGTAGACAAGAAATGTAACCACAAATTCATGTTTTTTTATTCCAGATATACTAACTAAAGTTCATTATATGCAACCGTTAGACGATCAAAATGATTGTGCAATAATATTAATAATCTCCCTATACAGCTCAATGAACTGAACTTAATTGTGCAATATTTTAATTCATTATTCACAAATTTGCTTTTTTTTCATGCTTACAACTTCAAAACTACACATAAATATTGCCTTATAATACAATATTTCACATAAAAAGATTTTGAGTGAAAAAATATCAATATTTGATCGAATGACTTCTAATGGACATATTAAAACTTTGTCAACATTTGCGGCACATTAATTTATTTCAGTAATAGATATATTGCTTCATTTTTATTGAACTATATATATTCAGTGCCCCAATAAAAATCCTATCATCCTATATAAACTGAAATTCAGACACGCCGATTACGGAAAAAATAATGAAAAAAATGCCATGGGCCTTAGTTTCCAAAATAGGAATTTTTATTTTGATTAGAAATCTCAAGGGCGTTACGGCATTAGATTCATGGAGTTTTCTACTTAATTATTTATAGCAATTTTTAATTTTCATGTCTTTCTGATGCAATATTATCAAGCAAAATCAAAAAATGATATCTTGAAATTGCAAGTAGTTCATTAAAAATTCGACCATTCTGTATTTAACACTTCTGAGGTGGTGTCCAGTCTGTCAGACTGGCCGGTATGATTTTTTTAACACGGGTCTCTCAGATCGGGCGCCATCTTATAGAAAAGGGCGCCACTCCTGAAGGGTTAAATAAAAAGTATACATAGTATTCCTACGAGTATTCGAATTTATTATTTTAAAAATACATATTTTATTTACAATTAAAATTACGTAAGTTTATCTCCGATTAAACATTATTATTTAATTTTTTATTTCTGTCCACAACACAAGCCTTTTGCCGCTTATTACGTCATTAACAAGTATTAGATAACTAATTAAATTAAATAATATACCTCCTAAAGTAGTAAACAATCATTTACAATTTGTCTTTCATAGTGAAAGGATGGTTGTACTCTTCTGGTTTGCTGGACCGTGCTCGACCATTCTTTTATGTTTTTTGTTTCTGTATTAAGTAGTATTCAAGTAAGTGGTAGTTACCTCTACCCTTAAAATAAATTATAAAATATTAGATTAAATTCATTAAATTAAAGTGCACCTAGACCAACCCAGGGCCCAGAAGGACAACGTGGGGACTCCTGAGACAAGGTATGTGAAAATAAACTTCCCAGCAAATTGAAAGTTTATCAATTTTTACATTGAAGTTAGAATTTTTTACATTTAAAAAAAAAATAACATTCAAATTCACTATTATGCTATCATTAATACCTTTTTGTTACTTTAGTTTTAATATTTCAAGTTTCTGCTAATTTAAATAACTTATAACAATTTACAAACTAAATATTATATTAAATTTTAAAATATTTTAGGTCAATAACTTGGCATTTTCCTCAATCTAATAATTGTTGCTATACCCGTAATGTAGGGTATAAGGCATAATAATATGATATAAATATAATACAATAAATTGTACAATTCAAATTTTAATATTTTAAAATACAGCACTTGTTCTAGTGTTACGTAATATATAAAATAGCTAAAATCTTTTATATTTTTTAAACTATTTAAAACTTACAATTTCAAAATTTGTTTGCAAAACGTACATTACTATATGTCTCATAGATTGTTGACATGGATTTTTCCATTTAATTATTTAAATATACGAACTATCAAATAAAAAAACTGAGTACAATGTGGCATATGAAGGGATGACAGTGTGTGAGTGATTGGGTAAGCGAAATCTTGCTCTATAAAATTGCCCGGGAAATTTTATACTGTAAGACTAGCTTTAATTAAGGTAGACCTAAGTAGCTTAGAATAAGTTAGTTATAAGATAGGGCGCCTTACTTGTACTCAGTTTTTTTTCCTTCATATTAAAAAATAAGTAGTTATTTATTAATAAACAATTATTCCAATATATTTCTATAATAATAACTTGGGAAAATCCTGTCTGCAAAATATGTTTCATTTTAAGTTTTAATATTCCATAATACCAATTCATTCTTTTAATTGAAATATTTTTCTATATTTTTTACCGTTATTGTATGACAATTAGTTTTGGGTTCAAATCCCGCACGCAATAATTGTGAAACAGAGGAAATGTTTAAGTATTTGACCCAGTTTTTTGATACATAATTTTTAACTTTACAAATTCATAATAACGTATTTAATTTTTTTTATTCAATTTTGACATGTTAAACTGCCATTATTAACGAATATAAGTAACTGCTTATTCGCTAGTGAATTAATAGTTTCATATGCAACGAGTTGTATTTTAATAGTCATTATACATGAGTTGCATATGCTATTTTTTCTATAATTATTCATAATAAATAAAAAATAAACAATAAACCGTCAAAATTTAAGAAATAACGACGATCATCATGCATTTTTATTTTGTCAAAATTAAATTCGTAATTGTTGTTATTACTATTTTGTCAAAATTGAATAAAATATTGTATAAACTACGTGAGTTAAGAATATTTATAAACATTATCTTAGCTCACTTGGTGTATAAATATCTATTGTCAAATATATATTTTACTATATTATATGCTTTTAAAACATGCATTTCGAAAGTGTTACAATTACAATTTTGCTGGGAAGTTGCTGTACATTGCAATGAATGTTCAATTAAAAATAAATGAAAATATAAAAATAATTAAGAATGAAAGGTGTGAGTGAGTGTGGATTGTATATATGGGTAAAAACAAAAAAAAAAAAAAAAATAAGAATAATAAGAAACAAAAACTAATTTTTATTTATGAATGGTCCCCTGAATGTCTTGTGTGATTGAGGTTTATTTAGTATTGATAAATATTTGATAAAATACATAATACTTCAATATTTTTATTCAGACAATAATATTTTTCAATATTTATATATCTTTAAATGAAAATTTTGAATCTATTTCATTCAGTTGAAATGAGATTTTATAGGTCTTTAGAGAAAAGATTTTACACCCAACTTGGGGTAAAGAACATTATAATATACAGATATTTTGCATTTTCAATAAGTCAAATAAAAACATTCATTGCAGTACAGCCTAGTTAAGTTTAGTTTAAGGGGGCGCGTCGTCATCCTAATTTTAACATTTAAATCTAACAAACAGTAACTTTCGTTCCGGGTGAATTTGCTCGCCTAACCCGGTATAAGGTCCGGGTCGCTAACTTTCGCATATCACGGCATAAGGTCCGGATCGTTTTCGTTCCATTGACGTCGTATAGGCCAGGATCCCATTGGACCTAGTCATCGTCATCCTTCTAGACACCGTGGGATATAATCGTCATCCTAACTTAACTTTTAAATTGTAGATTTCATGCCGGCATGAGGTCCGGATTTTTTTAGTTTTTATTATTATCTCGCGTAATCCGGTATGAGGTCCGGATCGATTAGGCCAGGAACCCAGGACCTGGACAACGAGGGATTGAGAAAGGAACAAGTCTTCAAAGCGAATTAAAGACGCGAATATATTCGGAATTTGTCGCGAACCGGGTACGGTAATTGTTGAATAAATTTTGATAATATTGATTTTATTTTTTGTTGTATCGGCAATATTTTTTATGAACTGTAGTTTGGGGTTTGCAGGGTTAATTTTTGCCGTAAATTCGTTCGCGAAAATCGATTTTTAAGTGATATATTTGGGGTGGGATTTTGGGATTGTTTATATTATATTATCTTATATTATATATGCTCGTATATAATATAAATATGATATAATATATTTATTTTGTATATTATGCTTTTTTCCTAGGGCACTGAGTATTTGGCGTGCCAGTATTTTTAATACTGTGCAATGAATACTCATCAAATTCCGCCGAAAGTCTCTCGCGGGCATGAAAATGTTCGGTGGACTTTACACATGGTAAAAAAGAGCTTTGTTGCAGATTACTAAAATTAGTACCAGCAGCTAATTTCGTAATCACAATGAAGTTGTTTTTTATCGTGAGGTGAGCAACCCTCGTCCAAGAAAACTTACCCTCCGTAAGGATTGCACGGGGTCGGTTTTTGCGGAATGGGGAGGGCGCGGTCGTAGGTCCAAACACTGTATGGAATATGACGATGAGCAATAGTTTATCGGCGTATGCATATCAGTGGTTGGAACGCGCTTGGCCCCAGCAGGCCGCGTCCGTGAACAAGCCACAAATAGGTCCATTTCATCTCATTATCATTTTTGTTAGGGTTTCAGGCGCGGGCGATTCTATTTAGTTAATATGAGATCGTTAGGGTTTTGTAGAACACCCCAGTCGTGTTTTAGACCGGGGTGGCTCTGTCCTCAACTCCTTTGAATCGCAGGAGGTTTGGACAGAGTTCCCTGCCCAAGTGGAGAGACCTTGTCGTGGTGGCAGGGCTTAACCATAACCCAAATTGGGAATGGGACCAACGTCTCCACAAATTAACAAAAATAATCTGTTTCTGGTTAATAGATTAAAAAATTATTATTTTGGCACATATTAATTCGATAATTTTTATTTAAATGCAATTATTTTAATAAACAAATTAAGTATTATTATTATTTCTCGTATCCAAAGCCATACATGCGGAATATAATTATAAAAAATCTGATGTGACCAGCACATGACCTCCCGCCAATTCCATGTTTAAAATAGCAATGAGCTTTAAGTAAAGTATCACTTCTTGTTGATCATTTGTAAACAAAATCTAATTTGTTGTTCCAATAAATAGAAAAGTCTGTAATATGAAATTTTGGATTATATTTTGTTTTTCCTTGAAAATCTGTTAAGAGCTTCAAAGTAAGTACTACATACCAAATTTGAGAAGTTTTGGATCATATTTTAATAGATTTTGAGAAAAAAATCATGCTTATTCACAGAAAACTCTTATCTAATTTTTGGAGTGAAAACATTACCTCCCTTTCCTTTGGTATGGCGGGAGGTAAAAATTCATAATATATACAAAATAAACTAATACAAAAATTGTCAATTTAGTAACATTTCCAGAAAATAGCGCAGTTTAGAGCAACTGGTGAGCTGGCGGTACTCTAGACAGATCTTCTCTCGTGCATTCCTCTTCTAAGTTGGCGCACATGAACAGGTGGGTCATTATTTGTTCTTGTCTACAATGATATAAAGTGGGTTCTACTTGGTACTCCCAGTTGTACATATGTATTTCACATTTTCCTACTTGACTTCATAGGCGATCTAAATTTACCAAATGGGCCATTTCTGGTCATTACCTGGTGGTATTTTCTCATCTTTTGCAGTAACAAATAAAGTAAAAAGAAAATTGTAATAAGTTAATTAACAATGGATTTAATTCATGTAATTCGAAACAAAATATTAGATATCTTTATGAGGATTTTGAATGTCTTTACTTATAACAAAAAAAAATAGGAGTTTGACAATAAATTTAAATAACAAAATATATTTTATCTTAAAAATATCTTAATTTTTATTTTTTTAATTGTTACAGGCCAGCAGGGTGACCAAATTCATTGTTGGAGAGTGTATCCCAAGACGCGAAGAAGAACACAGCCCTAGGCCCTCCCCAAAAACCCTATCTTGAATTTATTTGTGCCCATTACCCTTTACTTGCCAGTAAAATCAAAATAAGGTAATTAATAAAAATTCATTATGTTATTATTTGTTGTATTTTACATAAATACTGATGTATGCTTGTTGTATGATGAATTTAAGTTGCAAATTATTATTTAGGAATTAAATGTAATAGTTATTTCCAAATAATTGCACTTTGTGAGTTCAGAATTTATAGATTTAATAATTTTATATTTAAAATTTCATATTTGAATTCTCGCTCTATATCCACCAATCACAAGCTTCGTTATTTTTGCCACGCTGTGCCGTGAGCGTTAGCCGTTAGCGTTGAGCGTCACTGCGTCACATGTTGCGCAAGCAGGTTGATGTTCGCACGTGGTTTTATGTTTTTGTGATATGTTTTGTGATTAAATTAACGTATTTATGTGTTATATTTGTGAAATGGACCTAGAGCAGTTGAATTCGAATCCCTAGCTGTAGTTTGAAAGGTAAATTACTTGATTTTATAATAACTTTAAGGATGAATCATGAGGTAACCTTACCTACATCTTCAAGTTCTACATAAATATGTATTTGTATATTGAATTCATCATAACACAGCCTTAATACGTATTATTGCATTTAATATTCTTTTACACTAGTAAATTATAAATACAATCTTATACAACGCAGAATGTTTAACCTTGCTTTTTGAAGGTCGTGCATAATTTGCATCTTTCAGTATCATATTTTTAATAACTTTGTCGTAAAATCGTGTAGCGTATATTTCTAGCTACAGTTTTAAAAGTAAATTATTTAATTTTATAATAAATTTAAGAACAAAAATCATATTGAAATATCTAATGACGCTACGTACATCTTCAAGTTCTAATATTATATTTGTATAAGTATCAAATTCATCATTAAACAGCAGTTAATACATTTTTACATTTGAATATTTTTAATCTTGCTTTTTGAATATTATATGCAACTTTATCGAAAAGTCTTTATTGTTATGTAATCTTTATCTATAGTGGCGTGAAAAGTTTTGAACCAAACAGATTTTTAAACCATTATCGTATATTGTAAAGGTGACAATCAAACAATTGTATTAATAAACATATGAATTTATGCATAAAATATTTTCCTATTATAAACCAGAAACTATGTAGGTAAATAAAATTATGTAGTAACAAAATAATTTATCGTACGGTGCAAAAATATACGTTCTTGTCTCAATATTTAATAGTTTAAGTAGAGAGTATTCGCCGGTTCTGCAACCTCCTCCTCCGTGGAGGAGCGTTCTGGGGCTGATTCTTATTAACTCTGCGCATATGGATCATTTTCGCTCAACCATGTTAGCGTTTACAGTCTATTTTGTGATTGTAACGTGAAAAATTCACGTAATTGGCGTAATGCGGCTGATCCTTATTAACTCTGCGCATATGGACCATTTTTCTTCAATGGGGGATTCCATCTCAATCGAATTAAAGGAAAATAGTAAAAAAATACGAATGTATATGCTGAATGACGAATATTAATAAAAAAATGAAATGGTATAATTGAGATATTTCGGAAATAAGGGGTTTTTTGTTATACCGCTTCGACACTAATATGAAATCTATATAGAGGGTGTTTATATACCTCTGCACGAAACTTCATTGACATATAATTTGATATACTGATTATAGCTCAAAAAGAATTTTTTTTTAAATTCGCAAAAATAAGGGCAGTGTATTCGTTGCGCACATTTTTAGTGCCACTGGTTTGATAGTACACAAATATTTATAATTATGTTAGTAATGAACCAAACTAATCAAATTAAACGTATTACATAATTTTCAGGAACAAGTGAATGTTTTGATTGTTTTGGTAGGTCAAGGAAAAAATAAAATTTAGGATATCAATTTTTTAATTTCACATCAGAATAAACTGCAACAAGTCATTGTTACAAAAATTATTCAAAATTATTTCCTCCTGCAGCCATACAAAATGCAGCATATTGTATCAAACTCACACACACGCCCGATGCAATGAATTTTGTTGTTTTATTACTTCCGCACAGTTCTCAATACGTTGCCTCAATTCTGCGACTGTTTCTGGTTCTTTTTTTGATTGTCATCAACTAGAGATTTTAAATGTTGCCATAAATAAAAATCCAATGGATTAAGATCTGGTGTCCTAGGAGTCCATGATACAGGTGCACCACGACATATCCATCTACATACCTTCAAACACTTCATTTAAATGTTGCCGAACATTTCTTGTAAAATGCGGTGGTGCACCGTCATCCATGAACCAAGCTTGTTGACGTACATTTAAAGGAACATCTAATAATTCCGGTAAATTATTTTGAAGAAAATGTAAATAATTATTTCCATTCATTCTGCTTGGTAGTATGTAGGGTCCAATTAATGTACCATTTACAATTCCTGCCCAGACATTTAAAGAAAATCAACACCTTGAAAATTACTTCTCACAACATGCGGAACAATGAGCACTATGAATGTTGTGAATTCCACGAGGGGTGAATCACTCCTACAATCATTGTACAAATCGCTTACAATCACAGATACATTCTTTACAATAGCAGTCTACATTCACTACAGTCATTTACAATCCTTATAATCACGTTACAATCAGTTACAATCCTTATAATCATATACAATCACGCTACAATCAGCTACAGTCATCATTACAATCATGTACAATAGTATATACCTTAGGATAATGTTTGTCTTATTGAGGTGAACATATTCACTATTTTCCCTATTATTTTTGTTTTAACTCAGGCTTAACTATACAAAAGGTAAAGAAATTACTATTTTACAATGTGTGTTTTATAAGTGCAGTATTAAATTATTTCGTTGAAGATCAAGTCACTGTTAATATAAATTTAAATACTGTATGCAGAATGTCCAGGATAACTTGTCCAACATGGGGATCTCGAGTACTGTAAGAGATACGAGGTCGATTAAATTAAACAAAAGTTGCCCTATTAGGAGGCAATTTTGTTATTTGATCAAAAATGCATAGGTCACTAGATATAGTCGAAAATGTAAATTTTGCAAGTTTTTATTTTTGCAAATATCTTCGAATTGTGAATAATATTAGATTTCAATTTGCACATCTTTATGGCACTTTTTCATATTTATTTGAGATATGATGTCAAAGTTTTAGTTGTTATATGGACACTATGAAAGTTCCACCTTTGAAAACTTATTTTTTGAACTATCCAACGACGCAGCAAAACGCATCTTGTGTTTGTGTTGTCTGTGCCAACGATGTAACTTATAATAATATTAAATTCATACGTTAAAGTCAGTGAATGTTGTAATAATTGATCAATTGAAAAACAGATAATTTCGCAAAAATAAAAATTGTAAAATATACATTTTCCTTTATGCATTTTTTCTCACATAATGAAACACTACTAATGGCTGTATTATGGTCAAAATTGTAAAAAAAAAACTGACAAAACTCAGCCATTTTTGTTGATGTTGATTAATATAAAATTATATATAAGAGTGGGAAATTTCGTTGCGATTTTGTTCACTATTTACAGATTTGACAGGCTTCGTATCTCAGTTCTCGAGATTATACATTCTTACGTACAATCATTACAATCGTCTTACAATCCAATGATTGTATAATCTTTTGTACAAAATTGAAGGAGTGATTCACCCCTCGGAATTCCATCTCTTGTAAAAATTGCCTCATCACTGAATATTATTTTTGACGTAAAATTAGCATTTAAGCTTATTGTTCTAACAACCACTCACAAAATGTTACTCTGTGAGGATGATCTTGTGGAATTAGTGCCTGAACTCTTTGGAAATGAAAGGGACGAAAATTATAATCTGTAAGAATTCTCCAAACTGAACAACGAGACACTTCACCCATAGCACGAGATATTCTTCTTTTACTGATGGTAGGTTCAGCGGCCACAATTTCCAAAACTTCATTTTCAGCATTGTTGCGTAATCTTTGACGACCTCCACCTCGTCCCGCATTTCTCTGTAAGGTTCCCTCATCACGAAGACCTTATGTGATCCTCACAAACATTTGGCGATGTGGACGATGTCTTTGAGGATAACGTTGTGCATAAGTTCGCGCTGCTAATTTGAAATTTTGTGCCGCTGCTCCATACACTAATAACATACACTAATTCACTGTTGCTATACATTTTTCTCAGATTTCTCCCACAACACCTACCCTTTCAATACCTTATAAGAAATCAAATATGGTACTCAAATAAAAAAAAATACTTGTTTAAAAATCATTACGCAATAAGGTATTAGACATAATACTTAATTAATAAATTATTATTTGTAGGCAGTGTTTATACTTCTATTTCATTAATAACAAAATTATAAATAATTAAATATGCTATTAAACCAGTGGCACTAAAAATCTTCGCTAAGAATGAACTACCCTTACTTTTGCGAATTTCCAAAAAAATCTTTTTGTTCTATAATCATTATATCAAATTATATGTCAGTTTCGTGCAGAAACACCCTGTATAATATTTTGATTGGCAACCGAAAGACCGCCTATGCATGCATTACAAATAGCGTGTTAGGAGGTGGAGATTTACTACCAATGGAAGTTAAGAAATTCAAATTCGAAAGGAGGGGCTAACATTCCTGTACTGCAGTTTCCAAACAGTTTTTATTTTAACAAATTCCTTGCATTAAACTTAATAATTTAAATACACCTGTAATTATAAAGTATGTAGACTTATACAGTGTTATAATATTCATTTATATTTATGTAAATATAACTTAAAATAGCATATATTTCAAGAACATTTAGGTCCATGATGAAAACAGTTTGATATAAAAACACATAAATGTGACGTCACGTCAATCTTTTCAAAATTCGGGAGACCATAACTCGCTTATTAATAGGAATGTTTTCACCGGATTTTCATCAATAGTCTTAGTTTTTCTAATATTTTCAGATGAAATTATTAAAAAAAAAAAAAAAAAAATGGTGGAATCCCCCATTAGGCTAGTGTTTAATACCCAGTTTGTGGACGGAAAGTGAAAGGCACAAGTAATAAATTAAATAAATTTGTTTTAAGGCGGGTTTAAATAATAAAAATTAGGATAACATATAAAAACATTTTATTCATATAAGGTTGAATTAAATACATAGAGTATAAATATTCACATTGTTACATACACTTTACATATAAGAATATTAATCATTTCTTTTGATACAATCACTGCATAATACTGTCGAGATATTGATTTAATTAAATTTGTAATATTGTCTTGTGGTGTACATCGTGTCATTCATTTTCTAAATGGTTCCATAATTCAGACTTGTTTTTCTTTTTCATCGCGGATGTTTAACTTCTGGCTTAAATGTTTTATTGGATTTAAATTCGGAGATTAGGGTGGTCAAACAAGAATTTGGACTTTTGTTGACCTAAAAATTAGTTTATTACTTTAGATTTTAGTTTATTTTATCTGTTCGCTTTGTTGGTTTGCGGGGGTCTATTGCATCTTGGCTTGTCAGCTAATGATTTTGGCAATGTATATTACGTGATAATTCCATTTGCCGTGCTTTTATCGATCATTAGGAAGTCTGCTATCTCACGAGAATACTCTCCTTGTCGAGAAAGGTTTATTGCGGATTCTCGTACCTGAAAGCGGGTGTATTTCATCAATTTATTAGACAATAACAAGTTAATATTGAATTATGTATTATTTATTTGTGTATTTACATTATATTAGAGTTTGGATTACAGTAACCTATATAACTACATTTGTGTGTAATTTGGTGAAAAATATTGTGATAGTGAATATGTGATAGTGAATATATTAGTATTATATTATAATTGCTCTACTCTATTTCCTATTCATACAGTTTTTCTCTAAGACATAGTCACAATATAGCAGTTAGTATATTCAAATAAAACATATATTTGTTTAAAAAACTTTGTGTTCAATTATTGATCTATTTTTAATTGTATCTCTGTATATAAATCCTTGCATAACTAGTATTTATTTGAAAGTATTTACATAGGTATATTAAAGTAATCTATATCTCGATAAGTCTTAGAAAAAAAATGTTATACATGATACTCGCAAAAATCTGTAATATTATGTAACAACTTATACGATACAATTTAATAAATATTTGGCGATATATATTTCATTATTTATTTATTTACAAGTCCTCTAGAATAATATCATTACAATATGAAAGACAAATAAAATGTATTATATAAATGACCAATAAAAACAATAAAAAAGAATACAATTTCTCAATTCAAAAACCTATTTTCCTATCCTCAAAAATTGCATTTCAGCAACCAGAAATTCACCAAAATACGAACTAGATCATCAAAATGAGATCAGCACAATATGAACGATTTACGGCTTATAGGTAAACAACCAGCAAAAATCGATTCGAGAACACCGCAAAGCGATCGCCGATCTGCAACCTGCATTAATAATTTTAGCGCCTAAATTTCAACCTAGTGCACAGCAGATTACAAAAGCAAGTAGCCTACACGAAAAAATTCCTAGCCAGCAAAATCCGATCCGCGACCACCAGCAAGGCTTCTGGGCGACAAAATCGCAAAAATCGTGTAAAATCGACGTTTTAGAGCCGTAGCGGCCGAAAAGTAGCACTTTACTGCCGTTACGAGCATTTTTGAGCTCTCAGACGAATTTTCAGCCGATCGCAAGGCATTTACCCACCAAAATTCAGAAATCCATCGATCGCAATAGTGTTGCTGACTTCTGGCTGACAAAATTTAAAAAGTCGTGTAGATTCGGCGATGTTCAGCGTGTAGCAAGACTACTAGTCACGAAAACGAGAATTTGTGAGCTCTCTGGCCGAACGGAACGTATTCCCCCACAAAAATTCAAATTTCTGACAATACGGTAGGCTGTAGTAAGGCCTGGTGATCGAATCGTGAATCTCAAGTCTCCCACCACAGATTTCTAGCTGTGTATAATACTGGCTGTCTGTTGAATTTACAGCCATTCGTGCAGCGGGAGCGGTGGCGTCCTACCGGTCACTCTTTGTCGTGAAATTACGTAATCACGTCTATTTCAAGCTATATACAGGTTTCTAGAATTTTTTTGCTGGCTAGGCCCCAGGAACCAGCGGAGCGATCCGATCCTAGCTCCCAGCAACCCGCCTAGCACCCACGTGCTCGCCCTCGGCTCGTAGCCTAGGCGCGCTCGTGGATGGCTAGGGCGGGTTGCTGGTAGCTAGGATGGGATGCTCGGCTGGTTCCTCGTGGCTAGTAAGCGGGATTCGAACCTGGATCTTTAGGATGGGAGATTTTTGTTGGTCGTCGTTCTGGTTGTGGATCTATAGGCTGTGAAATGGTTTCTAAGCGGGATATGAACTTAGATCTTTGGATTGCAAGTTTTTTGTTCTGGAAATAGGGTGTTAGAATGAAATATTGTATAGTATTATCGGTATTTATTGGTCATAAATATATTACATAATGGTGTACATAATGCATTGCTATATTTTGCAAAGATATTGTTTTAGTACAGAGATATATGCGATTGACAATTATATACATAAATAAATGTATCTTGATCTGTAACACTTTGAAAGATGATATTTGATATAGGTTGTTTTTAATTATATATATAAGAACATATGATACACATTCTTTATTATGATTCATTGAAATATACAATTAGGCTAACATATATGATTGACAACAATCGATCGATTAATTGTTGAAAGAACTTTTACAAGGATCATTTGTTTTAACAAATAGAAATAATAGAAGACATTAATTATGTATAAGATGATCATATATTTATTTGTAACAGAAAATCCTTACAAAGTTTTTCCCTAACATTTTTTGGGTATTGAAAATATATTCTAAGTTTAAAATAATATATTTTACAACTTCAAAATGAATTATCTCTCTTGCTATAAACTTTTGGGATTCAAATTCGAAATCGCACATAGCTAAAAGATATATTTAAAAATATGTAAACTAAAGTTTAAACAAAATGAAAAGAAAATTTTGAGATGGTTTTTTTTAAATACAATTGTTAAATATAAAAATGAAGTTTAAAACATTTTCAATCATGCAAACAATATATAAAATATTTTTGAACTATTAGCTGTATTTGTTTTAAATTGTATCAAACATGTAAATGTTAATATATTGATTAATTCTGTGGAATCGAAATATGAGGCCCAAAATTTTGTGATCTATATAATTAAGGATAATGTATTAATTTATCAGTTTCATATCTTAATTAATGCATTTCGAAGTTTAAAATGTAACGTTTTTAATTACGTCGCAACTCTTATTACGTCATTCTTACAGGAGAGATAATTATTTTGTGATACAGTTTTAAATTAGAAGACTTGGTACGTAGGTGATTTGAAAGCAAAATGTTTTTATCATCTTTTTCAACGGACATAGAAAAAGTATGTGTGTAAATTATCATTTTCCGCTCTAGATACACAAATAACTATTTTTTAATGTGCGAATATGTTAAGTGTATTTTAAATATAATAATACAAATTAGGTTTTTTCTTACTATGTTTTATTAAGAACGATCAGAGTATTAGATTACAAGTGTGTACTCGTATGTATGTAGGGGATGCAAATGATTGTACAGAAAAATAGAGCTAAGTCCCAATTACTTATATAGTTTGGAGATATCCCTGTGATTCATATATTGTGCATAGTAACTTTAAAATTAAATACTTGAATAACTAAGAGTGATAGCGAATTATCCTAATCTTATTTGTATTTGTAGGATTATTTTCTATATGTAAACGTAATTTCTGCACTTTCGAATCGTTGAAAACATTTTCAGTACTGCTTGTTTCAAAATAGGTACATGTGTATTGAAAATAGCAACTTAAAAAATGAGTATATGAAAAATTAAAGGAAAAAGTGACTTGCATTTTCCAAATTTAGTTGTAGAGATATATTTCCTATATTTCGAAAAGATTAAATCGCTAATTTTTTTTTCAATAATGTTTATTTCAAAACGTGTACATGTTTATTAAAAATAACAACTTCGAAATTGAATACCATGCAAACTAAAAAAAATAAAGTCTCGTACTTTTTAAATTTGTATATAGAGGGTAATTTTCTATATGTATAGTACTATACATAATTTCAAAAGGTTTCAATCACTGAAAACAATTTCAGTAATGTTTACATATTATACGTCTTATATGTTTATTGAAAATGGCAAATTTGACAATGAATATAAAAGAAAAACTAAGAGAAATTTTCATTATAGGGAGTCATTTACCATATGTATACTTAATTTCGAAAGGTTTAAATCGCTGATTTTTTAAATTAATGTTTATATAACGATATTCATGTTTATTGAAAAGATTAACTTTGAAAGTGAATAACATGAAAACTAAGAAATAGCTACTTACAGTTTTCAAATTTGGATTTTGGTAGTAATTTTCTATATGTATTCTTAATTCCAAATGTTTAAATCGCAGAAAAAAATAAGTTTAATAATAATGTTTATTTCAAGACGCGTATATGTTAAATGAAAATAGTAACTTTAGAAATGAATATCACGAAAATTAAGAGATAGCGACTAGTACTTTTCAAAGTGATATTAAGGAATTTATTTACTATATGGTAAACTTAATTTGAGACTATATGAATCGCTGAAAAAGTTTTCAGTAATGCTAGTTTCAAGACGAGTACATCTCTATTGAAAATAGCAAGTTTAAAAATTAATATCTCGTAAACTAAGAGAAATAACCCTTTGTACTTTCCAAATGTATGATTCGCTGACAAAAATCAGTAATGTTTAGACTTAGCTCTTTCGTTTCTTGTACCCTTCAAATAATATGTACATATGTAATATGTGTTTGTGATGTATGTGAACCTAACGTAATACGCTTTGAGATGTTAAAATACATTTATGAAAACGAAAATATGTGAATAGTGTAATGCCATGATTATATACTATCATTTAAATATGTTTATATGTATGAGTGTCTTAGACATTTGTTCATAAAGTTTTTATTAGTAGAGTAGATGATTTTTCACGTTAAATGGTTATATCATATAAGTATTTTATAGGTGTGAGGTGGTTTTATTTATTTATTTATTTATTTACATAAATTTGATAAATATGACTTGGGATGTACAAAATCCATGTTGGGGTTATTTTGGGGTGCGATTCTCTGCAACAGGGTGACCATCTCCAATGCGGAAATCAGGATTCATGAACTGCAACTCGCTCGGGTACATCTGCAGCATCGTCTGTTTAAGTGCACAGCTTATCTTTCTGCAACAATAGAAAATATACTCGAAAGCAACAAATATAAATTAGTGGTTAATGGTCATAGAAAATAATATGATTTTATTTGTAGATTATTAAGAATTGTTTAAGTTTATGTAATTATTATTTAAGAAAATATATTAATGTCAAAGAAAGTGAGAGATATTCAATAATACAAAAGAATATATAAATATTTCAATAGATTAATTATAGATTATAATGCATAATGTGTACGATATAAAAGTATTTTAATAATGAGGAACATTACGTAATTTGAAAAAAAAATGACGTTACCATTTGTTGTATTATCATACACATTCATAATTACGTATATATGGTACAAAATATATGTAGCAAAATATATAGGACATACAATGATATGATAAATTATATACAGGATGAACACAATTCGTGACATAGATATTTAACATTAGAAAACATTTTTTTTTTTAATTTCTGTGCCGTAAAACTATATGAGGTGCTTTATAAATAGTATTTACAAAATAAAATGTTAGAAAATTGTATGTGGTAGAAATATTAAATAATTATCAATTAATGCAAACTATTTTCGATATAATGGGAACAATTATTTAAATATAGCTTATATCTTGTATCTATACTAGAATAATCCCTCCAAATTAATGGTTCATGGATCAAATAAGAAAACAACTCTAAAATATTAGAAAAGCAAAAAAAAAAAAACTCACTTTGCATAAACGAAATCTATGGATATAACTCCAAGTCCTGCAGATATCCTAACGTGCTCTCCAAACACCAGGAAGTCGTCCTCGTGGTCACAGTACACCAGCACACTACACACACGTCTTTACACTAGCACTGTAACAAACAAACTGAAAGAATTAATCCATGTAATAGTTAGGGTGTTAAATAATTTACCCCGTAGAAATACAAGTCAACAATTTAATAATAATGAGTCATTATAAATAATAATTACTTCTTATGTATTATGTAATTCATTCACGGTGTTTTGAATTTTATGAATGTGGAAGAAGCGCGAAAAAATTTGAGTACACAAAATACAAAATTACCTTTTTTTATTGTACTATTTAATTAACTATGTGTGTCCTTTTCAGATGCAGCCATGTGAAAAGCCGACATCCTGATGTTGCAGACTTAGCGACTTGGAGTCCCGACATTGTAACCTGAAGCACTCAACAATGGTGAGCTACATTGTTGTTGATATTTCTTGTAATCTCGCCCATGGGGATTTACTGTTAAATCTTCGTTTTCATGAATACAATCCCTGTAAAAATAAATTAAACAATATAATACTATATGTAGTTCACTAAAAGTCCAACTATTTTCCCTTAATTTGAACACGCTCATTAAGGGAAAAATAATGCAAAAATTTTCTAGGCCTTAGTTTCCAAAACAGAAATTTTTATTTTTAATGAAAAATTGACAATAGTTTTTGACATTGACGGCCTATAACTAATGAATGGTTAAAGATACATTAACGGGCGTTGCGCCATTAGATTCTACGGACTTTTCTACATATGTTTACCAATTTTGAATAACCGTGTCTAGCTAGTATAGTAAGAGTAAGCAAAAATGAAAAAATGGTAACTTTAAACAATTCAGTAGTCCACTAAAAATCCGACCACCCTGTATTTAAATGGAAATTATCATTTTCTCTTAATTCAAGTATGCTGATTACGGGAAAAATAATGAAAAAAATCTCTAGACCTTAGTTTCCAAAATAGAAATTTTTATTTTTAATGCAAAATTGACAATATTTTTTAAATTTGACGGCCTATAACTAATGAATGGTTAAAGATACATTAACGGGCGTTGCGCCATTAGATTCTACGGACTTTTCTACATATGTTTACCAATTTTGAATAACCGTGTCGAGCTAGTATAGTAACAGCAAGCAAAAATGAAAAAAATGGTAACTTTAAACAATTCAGTAGTCCACTAAAAATCCGACCACTCTGTATAACTTTAAAATGAAATTATTGAAGAACTAAGTGAAATAGTTGTTTTGTACAGCTACGTAATGTTGCAGGATTTCGAATTGCTGGAAAAAAATTCAATTTGTTTCAAGATAGCTAAATTATCTATTGTGTATACCATGTTAAAAATAAAATAAATTAAAAACTAAGTGAGATAGCAATTTGCAGTTTTCAAATTTGGATTCCGGGGGTTGTTTCAAATATGTATACATAGTTTTAGAAATTTGAATCGCCGGATACAGAGTTAAATTTCAGTAGGAAATATTTGAAATTAGCTTTTTGATTTTCTGTACCTTTTAAATAGTATGGATGCATGGATGTATGGTATGTGAATTTCTTATATAATGAACTGTAAAATATATGACAATGAAGATATATGTGTTGCATAATGACATGAATTGATTATGTGCCAATTTTTCTTGCCATATAATAGTTATACGAGTACATAATGTTTAGTAGGATAACTTTTATTTATTCATTTACATAAATCTTATAAATAAGTCTTGAGGGGCACCAATACAAGTTGGGGTGTCTTCAGGGTGATGCGCTGCAATATGATCATCTCCAATGCTGAAATCAGGATAGATATCTTTCTGCAACTCACTCACATCCTTCTACGACTTGGCAAGGATTGTAATTCATCTCTGTTACATGTTTCTGCAACAATAAAAGTATAATCGAAATAATATTTGGATTAGTGGTTACAGATAATAATTGGATGGACTTAGAACTGTTTCAATCGTTCGTAATTATTAAAAATAAAATACCTAATATGAAAACTTACACTTCCGTGAAAAATTCGATATTGAAAAGAATATTTAAATTTTTAATTATTTAAAATAAAATATTTATAGTAAAATATATAGTATGTCCAATAATATATGATATATGTATATGATATTAACAGTATAAATACCTCTAAATTAATTCAAATTCTTTTCCACACAACATCAACAATTATAATTCAAATATAAAGTATATATACACCCGAAATAGTCGTTAGAAATAATGGCTGATATACCCAATAATGGTTACTAAAAGTAGTTTAAAAATGAAAAAAAACTTACAATGAATAAATTATTTCCCTAAGTATAAGTTCAAGACTTGAAGATGTCCAAAAGTCCTCTCCAGGCACTAGGACGTCGTCCTCGAAGGCACAGTACACGAGCACACCACACGTCTGTTCACTAGCACTGTAACAATGAAACTGACAAACTGACAAAATTGATCTATGTAACAGTTAGGCATTAGATAACAATAATAAAAAAATGGTAGTTAACAATCAAAATAATGAGTATAAATTATAGTTGATGTCTATGTATTACATAATTTTGTAGTAGCTCGTAAGATTTTTTTTAAATTAGTATTTTTAAGCAAGGTCTATGGATTACACGCGAAATAGAATTTATGAGCTTTAGGGTTGATAGAAAGGGTGCTACTGAATCCTGAAAAAAAAGTGAGAGCGACTTGCACTTTTCAAATTTGAATTCAGGGGGTGTTGTTCTATATGTACGCTAAGTTTCAGGAATTGAAAATTTCAGGACTGAAAAAGAGAAAATCTGTCATGTTTGTTTCAAAATAGGAAAATGTCTTTTGTGGATACCATAATAAAAAAACATATTTTAAAAATTAAGTGAAATAGTGACTTGCAGTTTTCAAATCTGAATTCAGGGGGTATTTTTTGATATGTACACTAAGTTTCAGGAATTTGAATTACTGAAATGAAATCTATCATGTTTGTTTCAAAATAGGAAAATATCTTTTATGTGTACCATGATAAAAGTAAAATATTTTAAAAACTAAGTGAGATAGCGACTTGCAGTTTTCAAATTTGAATTCAGGGGGTGTTTTTCTATATGTACGCTAAGTTTCAGCAATTCGAATTACTGAAAAAAAAAATCTGTAATGTTTGTTTCAAGATAGGAAAATGTCTTTTGTGTATACCATGATAAAAGTAAAATATTTTAAAAACTGAGTGAGATCGCGACTTGCACTTTTCAAATTTGAATTCAGGAGGTGTTTTTCTATATGTACGCTAAGTTTCAGCAATTCGAATTACTGAAAAAAAAAATCTGTAATGTTTGTTTCAAGATAGGAAAATGTCTTTTGTGTATACCATGATAAAAGTAAAATATTTTAAAAACTAAGTGAGATAGCGACTTGCAGTTTTCAAATTTGAATTTAGGAGGTGTTTTCCGATATGTACACTAAGTTTCAGGAATTCGAATTACTGAAAAGAAATCTGTCATGTTTGTTTCAAGGTAGGAAAATGTCTTTTATGTGTACCATGATAAAATTAAAATATTTTAAAAACTAAGTGAGATAGCGACTTGCAGTTTTCAAATTTGAAGTCAGGGGGTGTTTTTCTATATGTACGCTAAGTTTCAGGAATTCGAATTACTGAAAAAAAATCTGTAATGTTTGTTTCAAGATAGGAAAATGTCTTTTGTGTATACCATGATAAAAGTAAAATATTTTAAAAACTGAGTGAGATCGCGACTTGCACTTTTCAAATTTGAATTCAGGAGGTGTTTTTCTATATGTACGCTAAGTTTCAGCAATTCGAATTACTGAAAAAAAAATCTGTAATGTTTGTTTCAAGATAGGAAAATGTCTTTTGTGTATACCATGATAAAAGTAAAATATTTTAAAAACTGAGTGAGATCGCGACTTGCAGTTTTCAAATTTGAATTCAGGAGGTGATTTTCGATATGTACACTAAGTTTCAGGAATTCGAATTACTGAAAAAAAATTCTGTCATGTTTGTTTCAAGATAGGAAAATGTCTTATGTGTACCATGATAAAAGTAAAATATTTTAAAAACTAAGTGAGATAGCGACTTGCAGTTTTAAAATTTGAATTCAGGAGGTGTTTATCTATATGTATGCTTAGTTTCAGCAATTCGAATTACTGAAAAAAAATTCCACATATTTGTTTCAAGATAGGAAAATGTCTTATGTGTACCATGATAAAAGTAAAATATTTTAAAAACTGAGTGAGATCGCGACTTGCACTTTTCAAATTTGAAGTCAGGGGGTGTTTTTCTATATGTACGCTAAGTTTCAGGAATTCGAATTACTGAAAAAAAATCTGTTATGTTTGTTTCAAGATAGGAAAATGTCTTTTATGTGTACCATGATAAAAGTAAAATATTTTAAAAACTAAGTGAAATAGCGACTTGCAGTTTTCAAATTTGAATTCAGGGGGTTGTTTTCTGTATGTACACTAAGTTTCAGGAATTCGAATTACTGAAAAAAGAAATTCTGTCATGTTTGTTTCAAAATAGGAAAATATCTTTTATGTGCACCATGATAAAAATAAAATATTTTAAAAACTAAGTGAGATAGCGACTTGCACTTGCAAATTTGAATTCAGGAGGTGTTTTTCTATATTTACACTAAGTTTCAGCAATTCGAATTACTGAAAAAAAATTCTGTCATGTTTGTTTCAAGATAGGAAAATGTCTTTTATGTGTACCATGATAAAAGTAAAATATTTTAAAAACTGAGTGAGATAGCGACTTGCAGTTTTCAAATTTGAATTGAGGGGGGTGTTTTCTGCATGTATAGTAAGTTTCAGTTTAGGGCTCAAAATTTCTGAAACTAAGTAAGATGGGAACTTGTATGTTTCAAATTTGATTTGCACATGCATCTTTGTATACATAAGCAACGTTTTAAAATTGTTGAAATGTTGACAAATACTTTTCTATAGAATTTTTCAACTATACATATTAATATGAATAGAAAAGTGGTTTTATTAATGCAAACACAAAGTGCAGATACAATAAATAAGTTATTACATTTATAATTTTATTAATAAATTATTTCTTTTTGCAGATCATCAAGTTTTCGACGTTCCAGTGGTAAGAGACGCAGACATCGCGACTTGGAGAACCCTTTCGTATGTCTACAGTATCTTGGGGCTTCTCTCCGGACCTGGTGGACATGATTTCGTTGTCTGGATCAGGAAACCATCCCCTGCGGTATCCTGAAGTCGTGAACCGGTTCGCCTGGTCTCCAGACTTCAAATTCTATGAAATATAAATGTGAGAGTTAAACTGTATATTCCACTAAACTTTGTCATGCGTTATTTCACATTCTTGTTTATTACTCCTACATGGTTAAAGATAGCAACTTGCACAATGAAAATTTGGAATCTACATAAAATTCTCTGTACGATACGTCTGATTATAATTTTTTAACTTTGATTGGTTTAGGAGTTACGGGGCGTTAAAATACATGCATTTTCGTCAAATTTTCTCTGTACACTTTTCCATATTTTCATTTATCACTACTACAAGAATAAAGATAGTAAATAGGGAAGAAAAAATTTATATTTTACATAAAATTCGTCATTGGCAGACACATTTGTTTTGTGTTCAACAACTTAGAAGAAATGTAAATGTAATATCAAAGGTTCATACTTACCTATGGTGAATTTTCATAATATATCATCCGCTGTTGTATCATCACTGTATATCATCATCGGCGATTTTCACAGATCAGAATACACTTTGTAGTAAATATTACGTAACACTTACTCCAATTAGAATAACTTGTATAACACTTGGTATTAGTAAAACACTTTTACGGACAATTATACACATTTTAATAATAGGAAAGACTTTTTTTAAAATATACAGCAACTGTATAGTAAACTAACTCACGACACAATATAATTTTGAATAAGGATTAAACAATGAACACTAACGGAAGGACAGAGTCTTATGCAACATTTTAAATAATATCTAAAATTATAAGAAGCAGAAATACGTTGTATAAGTTAAAATGAATTTTGAATATTTAGATTTTATTGTAAATAATAATATACATATGAACATTTAAATTTAGTGTACTATTAAATTATTAAATTTAGATTCTTTTTTAAAAGTTTAAAACAAAATGACAATTATTTAAAGCTATTTAAATATTTTTTAAATATTTATAGAGTAAATCTAACACTTTTAAAATATATAGCGAACTATACGATGTAAATAGAGAACGATTTCAATAAAAATTTCAAACTTTTTCGTTGCTATATGGCACTACACGATTATTCACAAGCACACGATGTTCACATCACCAAAGACTGAAAGGAACTGAAGTCTTTATTGTAAAAACATAATATTAATATTATCACGTAATACCCCCACTCTAATTAAGTGTTTATTTTTTATATCTTTTGTACTTTGGCGCTCAAAGTAAACAATGTTTATGTTTGTTTACAAGTTCTGCGAAGGGCCTAGTACACCCAGCAATAGGATACGGTGACTACAGCACTGGATGATGATAATATATATGACTTTTTATAAGAATAAATAAATAAAATAGTAGTTTTCTTACCTTTCCTATGTAATCACAAAAGGGACAGGGAAATATCTTAATATTTAAGGGTTTTTCCGAATTTTCCTATGCTATCTTTTAGTATTAAGTTCTCTAGGTACGAAAATAACCATCCGATAGGAGTCCGCCCTTTTATAAAGGGCTAAGGGCTTATTTGAGCCCTTAGGGAAAATTTGACCACGGATTTCATTTATGCAGCTCCAAGTAGGTTTAACAACACTTGTCCGGATTTTCTAGCTCTTTTAGTTCAGGAATTAGCGCAGGCCCTTCGCCACAAACTTGAAGGGCAAATATATTGTAAACCAAAGGGTTTTTATCAATTCTGTGCAAGCCAATGGAAAGCGCGGGTTCGAATCCCCCCGATTCGCTATTTCCCGGCCCTTTAGCCCTATAAATGGACGAATTTAAGTGTTGGTCCCTTTAAAAAACTTTAAGGGCCCATATCTCGAAAACGGCTGGGTTTTCAGCGTTTTCCTTAAAACGCTGTTCCTTAGGGGAATTCGAATGAGTAATATAGGGTCAAATTACATCATACCAAAGTTTGAAGGGCGTAGGGCAAAGTTTTTTATAATAAGGGTTTTTGAAATTTTTTGAACATTTTTTGATTTTTTTTGTTTACACCAAAATTTTATTATTTATTTTTTAAGCTCTATAAGCAATAAAATAACCATCCGTAGAACTCTTTATCATTTTTGTTCCCCGGATACTATGGAAAATTTTCGACTCAAAATGCGACACTTTTTAATTAAGAAATGCTTTATATCTCCTAAACTACAAAAGGTTGAAGGGCCGGACAAGGTTTTTTAGACTAATTAGGACCCGTAGAACACGAATCCGGTCTCACATTGAAAATATGAGAACTCTTTTCATTCCTGTTATCCGGATACCATCAAAAATTTTTGACTCAAAAACTGAGTAAAATTGAGTAAAATTTGGTTTAAAAAAAGTGTTATAGCTCGTAAACTACAGAAGTTAGAAAGGCCGGACAGGGTTTTTTAGACTAATTACGACCCGTAGAACACGAATCCGGTCTCACATTTAAAATATGAGAACTCTTTTCATTCCTGTTATCCGGATACCATCAAAAATTTTTGACTCAAAAACTGAGTAAAATTGAGTAGAATTTGGTTTAAAAAAAGTGTTATAGCTCGTAAACTACAGAAGTTAGAAAGGCCGGACAGGGTTTTTTAGACTAATTACGACCCGTAGAACACGAATCCGGTCTCACATTTAAAATATGAGAACTCTTTTCATTCCTGTTATCCGGATACCATCAAAAATTTTCGACTCAAAAACTGAGTAAAATTGGGTTTAAAAAAAGTGTTATAGCTCGTAAACTACAGAAGTTAGAAAGGCCGGACAGGGTTTTTTAGACTAATTACGACCCGTAGAACACGAATCCGGTCTCACATTTAAAATATGAGAACTCTTTTCATTCCTGTTATCCTGATACCATCAAAAATTTTCGACTCAAAAACTGAGTAAATTCAGGTCATTGACCCCAAAAATTGGGTTAAGAAAAGTGTTGTAGCTCGTAAACTACAGAAGTTAGAAGGGCCGGACAGGGTTTTTTATACTAATTACGACCCGTAGAACACGAATCCGGTCTCACATTCAAAATATGAGAACTCTTTTCATTCCTGTTATCCTGATACCATCAAAAATTTTCGACTCAAAAACTGAGTAAAATTGAGTTTAAAAAAAGTGTTATAGCTCCAAAACTATAAAAGCTAGAAGGGCCGTACTAGTTCTATTAGACTAATTACAATCCGTAGAACACGAATGAACATAAAAAATTTCCCATGTCTTTGTTCCCTTATAAATGTTACATAACTACATACTTCCCTGTCTCTTTGTTGTGGTACATCCCCCTGAAATAAATGACGGGTTGTTAAATAAAAATGTATTGGTTTAAGAAATATTTATTGTTTATTATGGTCATAGCTTAAGTTGTATGTATTCTTATTTGTATTTTATAAATAAATATGCTTAGGGATGTTTAAATAATAGTCTGTATAAATTTTACTTGTATTTATTGTTTATTTGTACTTTACATTGTTGTATTTCATGTAACTACCCTTAATGTACTTTGTAAATAAATAATATACTTACCCTTATCCTGAAAAATTAGAAATAGGGATGTTTAAATAATAGTTTCTATACATTTTACTTGTATTTATTGTTTATTTGTATTTTACATTGTTGTATTTCACTTAACTATCCCTAATGTACAATATTATACAATAAAATATTTTTTAAGATATAAATTGTTTATTTTTTACCCCTTTGCTACCCCTACACGTATATAGTTCTTAGAATAACCGCTAGAGGGCAGCACCTATTAGAAAGGGGGTTGCACCTAAAATATAGGCAACCAGAAATACTGCTCCACTTTGAACATACATACGTACATACATCATTTTGGGGTTATGTCTAATGGGAATTTAACACACTAATTATGGGACGTTTAAAAATTGGACGAAAAGGCTCTAAAAAAGATGTATACGTCATGGGAATTTAACACATTAAATATGGGACGTTTACTATGGGAATAGTAGTCTTTGAAAATAGGATGATACATGGATGTTTGCAATACGGAATGGATTCTCAAGATTGTGTGGAAGTTATTAAGTCTGAATAGATTCTTATCTACTACATAAGAGTCGTTGTGTCTGCTATAATAGTATTTAAATCCTATTTCTAATATATCTAAGTACTAAAGGCATCAAAAATTAGGTATGTACGTACGTATGTACACAAATGAAAATTTTTTGATTGATTTTATACTCAAAGTTGGAACGTTTGTCAACAGGTGCTGCCCCCTGGTGGCCGTTTTAAAAACTACATACGTGTGGGGACTTAGAAAAAAAAATCAATTTTTAAACAATAATATATTTGTATTATACCAAAATTACAAGACTTTTTCTTATAAAAATTATAGTTTATTACTATTACAAAAGACTAACATTATAATAAATTGTTATTAGATTTGTTGACAAATTTAGTAACAATTGTGAACAGAATTATAACACAAAAAAAACTTAAAAGACACTTGTGTTTGAAAATTCTGTTCATAATTATTTCTCACTAAGTTTGTTTAACAAATTTGGTGACAATCTTTTAACGTTGTCAAACAGGCTTTAGTTGTAAGTTAGAAATGTGTTTCAGAAAGTAAAACTATCATTATTCTGATTGTAAATATTATAAACTATTCTACATCTTTATTTTGTAATATAAGTTACTTTTATTACAAAATAAAAATGTAGAATAGTTTATAATATTTACAATCAAATTGTAATGACAGATATACGTTGTAAAACACATTTCTAATTTACAACTAAGGCCTGTTTGACAACGTTAAAAGATTGTCACCAAATTTGTTGAACAAACTTAGTGAGAAATAATTATGAACAGAATTTTCAAACACAAGTGTCTTTTAAGTTTCTTTTGTGTTATAATTCTGTTCACAATTGTTACTAAATTTGTCAACAAATCTAATAACAATTTATAATAGTGTCAAACATGATTTAGTTATAAAACTAAAATGTTTGTTCCCAAATAAAATTATCATTATTATAGTTGTTTTATTTGTTGTTAATTATTTTGCATTTTTATTTTGTGGACTGAATAAAAATGCAATAGAATTGAACACAAATAATATAACCATAATTTTATTTGGTAACAAACATTTCAGTTTTATAACTAATACGAAACTCTACATTTATATTATTTAAGTTTTAAAGTAAAATGATACTATATTGTAGAGTTTCGTTTACAATAGTAATTTAACAAATGAAATCTTGGTGGTCCCTAAATAAGATTCCTTGTTCCCATTTTTAAAGGTACAAAGATTTCTTATTCAGTTGAAGACCGTTTGACATTAAAATAAATTGTTATTAGATTTGTTGACAAATTTAGTAACAATTGTGAACAGAATTACAACACAAAAGAAACGTAGAAGATATTTGTGTTTGAAAATTCTGTTCATAATTATTTCCCAACTAAGTTTGTTAACAAATTTGGTGACAATTTTTTAACGTTACCAAACAGGCTTTAATTGTAAAATTGAAATGTTTGTTACCAAGTAAAATTATCATTATTTTGGTTGCAGATATTATAAACTATTTTGAATCTTTATTTTGTAATAAAAGTAACTTCTATTACAAAATAAAGATACAAAATAATTGATATTTACAATCAAAATAATGATAATTTTGCTCGGTAACAAACATTTCAATTTTACAACTAAAACCTGTTTGACAGGTTAAAAAATTGTCACCAAATTTGTTAACAAGAAATAATTATGAACAGAATATTTAAACACTAATGCCTTTTAAGTTTCTTTTGTGTTATAATTCTGTTCACAATTGTTACTAAATTTGTCAACAAATCTAATAACAATTTATGACAGTGTCAAACATGATTTAGTTATAAAACTAAAACGTTTGTCACCAAATAAAATTGTCATTATTATAGTTGTATTATTTGTTGTTAATTATTTTGTATCTTTATTCTGTGGACTGAATAAAGATGCAATAGAATTGAACACAAATAATATAACCACAATTTTATTTGATAACAAACATTTCAGTTTTATAACTAATACGAAACTCTACATTCAAATTATTTAAGTTTTAAAGTAAAATGATACTATATTGTAGAGTTTCGTTTACAATAGTAATTTAACAAATTAAATCTTGGTGGTTCCTAAATAAGATTCCTTGTTCCCATTTTTAAAGGTACAAAGATTTCTTATTCAGAAGACCGTTTCCGAAACTTTATATTAATATTATATATTTTGTTACCACCCAAACCTCCCACTTACCAAAATATATAATATTTATTAATACAAAGCTTCGTTTACAATACTTAAAATCTAACTTTGCCCTGACCGCGTCTAAATACTTAATAATAATTACAATTTTTACTAAAACTACCTACTTTAAAACTAAAGGAACATGGGTATTAATTTAAAATAAACGCAATAAAAGTTCGTTTTATTGTACATACATTTTAAACAAATAAAGAAGAAGCCATGGTCTGCGTCTCCAATCGGCACTGCAATCTTGAAGATAGTGGCGGTGGGGAGTTTTTTTTTTAACTTTAAAACTATCTTAGAACTAAAAACGAAACCCTTTATTTAATAAATAGTATATATAAGGAAAACACCGCCCTTAAATGCCAAACCCACGTTCCCTTATATATACCATTTATTAAATACAGTTTCGTGTACAATAATACTTATAATCTAACTTAAATTATTGTAGTTCCCCCCCCCCCCCCAATTTAATTTGTGAAGTGCGCAAAAAACCCTATCTTACGTTAAAGATCTATTTTAAAGAAAAACAAATCTAAAAAAGCCTATTTTACGTTAATAACGATTTCAAAGCAAGTCTAAAAATGTCAAGTTACGTTAATTTTTCTCTCTCTCTCGAAAAGCAAAAACAACCCTTCCTACTTATATCTAAGCTATCTTATGTCTACGCGAACTATCTTATATCTAGATTAAACTAAGCTAAAGGCGTGTGAGAGAGAAAGAGTACGAGCTAAGCAAATGGTGAGAACTCCGTGGCGTCGAACGCCGTTGTTGGTTCTCACGGACGTTTACGAGGGGGTTAAGCCGACCCCACGCGATGCAAAGCATTTACGGCCTAATACTCGAACTAGGTAGAGAGCACGGCAGCAGTCACATGTAACTACCTAGGGTGCACGCCAACCTACCTAGCTACTCCCGGAGACATTCGCCCGCGCCTCTCGCGGATACCCTACACCGAACGCGGTTATTAACCCGTGTGCTCAACAAAGTTAATTCAAACAAAAACTTTACCTATTCGTTGCCATTACCATTAAATGATGATTACGTTGCCTCCGGATGAGGAGAGCACATAAGGCCATAAGAAAGCTTTCTGTGCCAACTATATGGATTAATGTCCCTAGAAACATTCACACAAGTGTGAAGCGATCCACCATAACAACAGGATTCACATGACGGTGCGTTGTACATATCAGTCCACTCAATTATGGCTATCGCGCACGAACCCTACCTACCCAGCCCCTCTGACCGTGTGAAGTTAATTGAATAAGGAACCCGAACACCCACATCAAAGTTTCGAATCTGTTACCTCCTTCCTGACTCACTCATCCATCCACCTGCAAGCATCCCCCGATACGTCCGGTATTTTCTTTTCCCAAGCACTCTCCCTAGCTACCGTCTGGGTAAGCCACGCGTACGGTTACCGCTGCAACCGTAGACGCACGATTTTAGGGTGATCGCCACGGACTGCACTTCAAATTAATCAATTTATTTTTAATTTTTAAAGAAAACGCGTGTTTGCTCGACGGCGCGATGAGCCAAAGTTTAATTAAAACCTGAAAATACATTTCCAAGAACTTAAAACTATAGTATTCCTCACGTACGAATGGCATTGCACAAGTTCAATTCGCTTTATAATCTGTGCTGACATCTAATAAGAAACTATCTTTTCCTGCATCAAAAAACGCACATGAATTGATAAATCAACACTAAACACAAAAATGTTAGAACACCCGTCAATGTTTACGAACTATGTTGACAGTTTCAAATTATTTTCTAAATGTTGCCTTATGAACAGGTTTTATAACCTGTGTGCCAAAAAAACTACTTCAATTGCGTGTCTTTAACAAGCCTACACTTTATTGTGCGCAATGCCATTCTTACGTAAATAATACTAAAACTTATAAAGCTACTACTTTTTAATCTTCTAGATGTCCGATTCCTGAAAAATAAATGCTAATCATTTGTTCCCAGATATTGATTTTATTGATAAATAGTCGATATTTCAATTTCAAATTGTTTTGATTTTATAAGGACATTTATGAAAGTTATATTTCGTTTACTACAGTACTCAAAACTGAATTTGAGTTCAAATTAATATTTAGACATATACCTTTGACTATAAGTTCTCATGGTTGAGTATGAGAACATAATAATAATTATGCATAGTCATATTCCCTAGACTATAAGTTCTCATGGCTGAGTATGAGAACAAGATGATAATTAGGCATATAGTCATATTCCTTTGACTATAAGTTCTCATGGTTGAGTATGAGAACAAAATAATAATTATGTATAGTTATATTCCCTAGACTATAAGTTCTCATGGCTGAGTATGAGAACAAGGTGATAATTAGGCATATAATCATATTCTTTTGACTATAAGTTCTCATGGTTGAGAACAAGAACAAGTTAATAATTAGACATATAGTCATATTCCTTTGACTATAAGTTCTCATGGTTGAGTATGAGAACAAAATAATAATTATGTATAGTCATATTCCCTAAACTCTAAGTTCTCATGGCTGAGTATGAGAACGAGATAATAATTAGGCATATAGTCACATTCCTTTGATTATAAGTTCTCATGGTTGAGTATGAGAACAAAATAATAATTATGTATAGTCATATTCCCTAGACTATAAGTTCTCATGGCTGAGTATGAGAACAAGATGATTATTAGGCATATAGTCATATTCCTTTGACTATAAGTTCTCATGGTTGAGTATGAGAACAAAATAATAATTATGCGTAGTCATATTCCCTAGACTATAAGTTCTCATGGCTGAGTATGAGAACGAGATAGTAATTAGGCATATCGTCATATTCCTTTGATATAAGTTCTCATGGTTGAGTATAAGAACAAGTTAATAATTAGACACAGTCATATTCCTTTGACTGTAAGTTCTCACGGTTGAGTATGAGAACAAGTTAATAATTACGTATATTCCTTTGACTATAAGTTCTCATGGTTGAGTGTAAAAACTGAATATGCGAACAAAATATTTTCTAAAAAAAAAAAAAAAGTTCCCTACCAGTTCATCCATCGATGGCCGCCTATGACGTAGAAGATTTATCTGGTGCAGTGCTGAATTCAAAGGTCGAAAAGTGCATCTAATTTCTCCAAGTTTTTTGATGCATCAGACCAATCAAAGATCCGCCTATTAAATAATAATTATTAGTTTGTGGTACTCTTTAAACCATTTAAGAAATTGTTGGATAAAACACTTGAGAAAAGTAACCCTTTTTTTCTCACGTGATATAAATAATGAATAGAAATGTACCATGCGACATTTTGTCCAACAGTTCTTGAATGGTTTCAAAATTATTCAAAATTAGCTTTAATTTGAATTCGATAAAAAAGTAGTTGCTATGAAATATATAAATGGTTATCTCAAGATATAAACATTCATATATTAACATTATAGTAATTGTGCATAACTTACTCTGCACTATTTTTTATTAAATGTACTTTTGGAATATCAAATTAAAACAAATAATTTTTTAAACCATTTAAATAACACTTGCATATAACCGCTTATTTTGCATAACTCTGTCTGTCACCTGGTTATATAATTGGAAAGTGGACCATTATTCAAATGCTTAGTTACTCGAGTGTAAATATTTCACAGCACTATTGGGATTTTCAAATAAGAAATCGCTAATTAGCGACAAATATTAGAACTACAAACAAAGGTACACATTTGGCATTTACATGAAACCACAACTTTGGGGCTACAAAAACTCTATTATACATACTTGAATTATAAATAAAAAATACTAATGAGAAAATATTACGAAAACTAAAATACAATTGACAGCAATGCTACGCTTATAAATGTCAACAAAAAGTGTACCATTGTTTAATACGATCAGCGCCCATCTTTTGATACTTGAAAATCCCAATACAAATAGAACTGTTTCAGAAAGTGCTTCAACTTTAACAATATTGGCTAGCAACTAGATTTGAACTAGTTAATTTATATTCTACGATTCGACTCGCAGATTGTAGTAAAGTATTGTAGATTACCAACAATATTAGTGGTTCCAACTAAATAATCACCAATAACTACACTAGCTCGTCACTATCCACTATATTTGATCCCCAATAACAACACTATTGCGGAGAGGTCTTTTATATTTATCTAAAATAAAGCTAAATCAGCAACATTGAGGAATAAACTAATTAAGAAATAATGTAGTCTAATATTTTCATAGTTAAAATGTCATTTTAATTTGTCTGGGACACTTTCTAGTACAGTACTTGATAGTAGTACTTTTGTTTCAACACAATAAAATTTTATTCGAAGCATGGCTAACTAAACTGGTATTAAATAATCATAAATTAATACAACCCCACGAAAACAAAGGTCAATACACTCCCGGGTTGAAATGAAAGCTTGGACCTTGCAAGGTTTAAGCCGACGTGCAATTCGCCGGGTCAAAATTTCGTTGTAAATGCCTATATGAAAATGCATCTGCTTAGCTTACAATTTTAAGTCTGCCTGAAATTGTGCTTGGATCAAATATGATGTTGAATTACTTGTATAAATACCCGACGGACAGAGTGGTGCAAAATACGCAGTTATATGCAATAGATTTATTTAAATGGATTCTGAATAAATTTAAGAACATTGGGAGTAATTGAAATAATTTTAGGCGATTCTGAATGATTTTAAAACAATTAAGAAGTGCATGAAATAGTTTCACATACATAAAATGAAATTCAAATAAGTTCTAGACAATTCTAAATAACTAGAGGACTACATATTAGTAAATGTATAATTTAATCATCAATTGTACCATTTTTTGAAAAGTTTTTATCTCAACCCATTTCTTGATGCAGTGCGCCGTACCCACAACTGGGTAGACACACGAAGTCAACACCGCGATTTTTGGAATCTACGTATTGAATTGGGTATAAATACCTAAAATTTGGTTACGAAAACTATTGAGTTTTCGGAGATCTAACATAAAAGAACACTACTTAATACGAATAGCAACATTTATTTTGTAAGAGAATAACAAAGTTAACAAAATACATAATAATGAATATGACAGAAGGTTACAATTGTTTGTCATGTATTTTAAATTACCAGTTATCACTTTTTGTGATAACTAGAGGGCTTTGAGTAGTTAGTTTGAATGTACATTTTTTCAACACACAGCTCCTCAAACTGTACTGCGAAGTTATTTTTAATTCTTCTGATTCATGTGATCTAATGTCGTCAACTAGATCCAATATTTGTTCTTTGGTAATCTCTTTGTAAGAACTTGTGTGGGCATATCTTCCGTGACTAAGTAATTCAGTAAATCTCACCATCTTTAAGACCCTCTAGAACAAAATAATATCGGGTTTTCTTCTCTCATTTTTTCGATCACCTCTTCTGTCATTCCTTCGATCATCTCTTCTGCCATCCTTTCTAACATTAGTTATCGTCTCGTTTACGATCCCCTACACCGCCCCATGCGAATATTCCATTGTTGGAAGCAATGCCTGCAGGCCATTTTTGTTAGGTTGTCCATAAGCTCTGCTGGTTTTTCTATAACTGTATCTCGGACCCAAATTTGATTCTCTTTAACGAAGATTTAAATTTTGAGAATAAAAGAAAATCAGATCTCTAGGTAAGGTGAGTACGGTTGACGTACCAACACGGTGATTTTGTTTCGTCAAAAATGTTTTCAGAGACGGCGCGTTATCTTCAAGAATCCATGAATCTTTTTTTTTTGACATTTCAGCCCTTTTTCTTTTCATCCTTAGTATGTCCTCCAGGCACCCAATCCACTTGAACAATTATTAGATTTCGACAAAAACGATGTCCGTACACGGCCGAGGCCTTCTAATCTGCTGGTTTTTCTACAACTGTATCTCGGACCCAAATTTGATTCTCTTTAACGAAGATTTAAATTTTGAGAATAAAAGAAAATCAAATCACTAGGTAAGGTGAGTACGGTTGACGTACCAACACGGTGATTTTGTTTCGTTAAAAATGTTTTCACAGACGGGGCGTTATCTTCAAGAATCCATGAATCGTTTTTTTTTGACGTTTCAGCCTTTTTTCTTCTCATCCTTAGTATGTCCTCCAGGCACCCAATTCACTTGAACAATTATTAGACTTCGACAAAAACGATGTCCGTGCACGGCCGAGGCCTTCTAATCTGCTCGAAAACTTGAATACTAGATAGACACTTATCACCATAAACTTTCTTCAGCAAATCGTAGGTTTCTGTACCGCATTTGTCAAGTGTCACACAGAAATTCATAATAACGCTAACATGATTGGATGGGAAGGAAGATGACAAATTAATTGACACTGCATTGTTGCCAAATTTACAGGGAAGCCAAAAAAAAATATCGTACTTTCCTCTGTTGTGGCGTTCTCGATAGGCAAAACGACCTTGGTCCGGAAAACATTTTAACATTCCGGTATATATTTCAACACCTGCCAAAATATGATTTGTAATACATGAGTGATGGTGACTGAGTGCAATGTGTTGGTGGAGTAAAACTGGAGCAGGTGAATGAGTTTGTATATTTGGGTAGCATGATGTCGAGAGATGGACGAATTGACCGAGAAATTGATAGGAGGGTGAGTGCGGGATGTAAGGTAATGGGTGCTCTGGGTACGTTTGCTCGTAACGTAAACGTATCTAGAGAGGCTCGGTTAAGTGTATATAATGGAGTGTTGGTGTCTGCTTTGATGTATGGAAGTGAATGTTGGGCATGGACGAAAAAGCATAAAAGGAGAGTGACTGCCGTGGAAATGAGGTATTTACGTGGTGTTTGTGGGTATACAAGACGGGATCGCGTGAGGAATAATTTGGTGTATGAAGAATGTATGGTTAGGAAGAATGTTGTTAAGAGAGTTGGAGTGAGTCAGTTGAGATGGTTTGGTCATGTGGAGAGAATGATGAGTGAACGACTTGTAAAACGCATATATGTTGGTGTTCGAGTGCGTGACCGTCCAGTGTGTAAGTGGATGGATGTGATTGGTAGTGTTTTGAAGGAGCGTGAGTTTCCGACTGGAAAAAGAAGAAGAGCATGTATGAATACGATTATGAATGTGGCTGAGGCGAAAGAAGTGTGCTTGGATAGGAATGTGTGGCGAAGGATGATTGTTTTGTAAATATTGTGGTGTGAAGATGTATGGTTAGTAAGAATGTTTTATGAGAATGGAGAGACAGCTGAACTGTTATGTGGACGATGTGAACGAAGTATGATTGTAGAGGAATGTGTGGCGAAAGATGATTTTTTGTGTAACTATTATTGTGGTCCGGATGCGGTTATTCGCTACCGAAAATCGGTCACTTTAATATGTTCCTCTGCTCTTATGTATGAATACGTTTGTGAATGTGGCTGAGGTGAAAGAAGTGTGCATGGATAGGAATGTGTGGTGAAGGATGATTGTTGTGTAACTATTATTGTGGTCCGGATGCGGTTATTCGCTACCGAAAATCGGTCACTTTAATATGTTCCTCTGCTCTTATGTATGAATACGTTTGTGAATGTGGCTGAGGTGAAAGAAGTGTGCATGGATAGGAATGTGTGGCGAAGGATGATTGTTGTGTAACTATTATTGTGGTCCGGATGCGGTTATTCGCTACCGAAAATCGATCACTTTAATATGTTCTTATGTAGGAATGCTATGATGATTGTGGATAAGGCGAAACAAGAATGTTGTTAAAGAGTGAAGTGAGTCAGCTGAGCTTATCCCTTTTCCTATTGTTAATATTGTTTTCGGGTTTTTGCTAACCCACTAAGTGGGATACGCCTGATTTTCTGTATGTATGTATGTATGTATGTATGTATACGTGTATGTATGTATGTATGTATGTATGTATGAGTGATGGTTACATTTTGTTACAAGTTGTTTTCTTTATAAAATTTTAATTAGCCAATCATTTTTGGCGGGTTCCGAAATATATACCGGAATGTTTAACTGCGTCCGTGAAACCACGACAAATTTGGTCTCGATCTGAGAGACCCCGATCTCGCTCCAAATGTGTATCTATAGCTTCCGGATACTTGTGTTGAAAATTTTACAATACTTTTTCCACCAATTTCCGTCGAAGAAAAAATTTGCCAAATACAAATTTTTTGAAAACTCTGGCTCGACGCGCGTAAATCTGTTTTTATACTATACTTTATTTCACGTACAAAAATAGCAGATGATACTTGAGAGCCGATCGTTTTTACATGCATTAAATAATTGAAATTCGTGAAACCAAATTTCGCTAATACTAAATATTTTTATCTGTATGAACATTAAACGAAAACTTGTCAAACGTTACAAACCTAAATTTTTTTATCATGGAATAAAATTAAATTTTCCAATACTGTCAACGAAAAATATTGGGCGCATACAGCAAATTTCTTCGGTCACTGAACATCTGACCGACCGGTCACCGAACAAGGAGGTCTCTGCTGAATGCACTTTTCATTTTGACGTGGTTGAAACGTCAACTTATCGTAACCTTAATTTTATAATAACTTTGTTATTTGTTAAACTAATTAAAATATTGCAATATATGAAAATTTTAATAATTTGACAATAAGTAGTAGTTATTTAACTTTTCAATCAATTTATATTTATATTCATAATACATGACAACAAATACTTTATTTTCGGTGCTTCACATGTAAATAAATATTATTTTGTTTTGCTGCACAGATAATGTATGACCTTAGTTTATTTCTACAAGCAAAAGATAATCCAGTGAAATTAAATATTGCGCGCGAAACAAGTGACCAAGTGATCAGGAACATCTGACCGTACTTTTTTTTACGGTCAGCTGGTAGGTGACCGGGCAGTGAACGGTCTCTAGTGAACAGTGCATTCAGCAGAAAAATGGTGAACATGTTCACCGACCACATGTCTGCTGAATGCGCCCATTTTAACTAACACATGTGTTAATTGGCCATAATGATTTCAACAATTATGTCTCAATCATTAATCGCCCTCATTAACACACTTGATAGTTAAATAACTATTAACGATGAGTAAATGTTTATTGAAACATAAAAGACGACGTTCCGGTCGTGGTTATGACCGTTTTCATGTCAATATTATTTAATTTTTAACTATTAATTTGGCAATTAACTGACAACTGATATTTTTCGCTTTAGTGAACTTTCTGTGTATTCTGACCAATCAGATAGCAGAGTTTATATCTCTATCTAAACCAACGCTATTTTCTTACGTAAGGTAAAGTATAGCATATTAAGGGTGTGTTAACAAAAAAATCTGCACAAACTTTATAACCGTATCATTTAACTTTCAAAAGACAGCATATTAAAACAACTTTACCCTAATATAAACTACAGTTAAATAACATACCTGCATAAAAATTCGCCTCTAATCTCATTTATTTTTGAAAGTCCAGCTACTATTGTCAAAACATTCTCATTTTTGAAGTGGCGAAGTTTATTTTTAATTCTTTGTATGAAATTTCGTATGTCGATTAAATTTATATGCTGTACCATGAATGCTTTATTTATACAAATAACTTTTATTTCCTTCACTAACACTACCATCTTTTACAATTACAAAATTCTTATTCCAAGGCTTGAGATGCAGATCACACATCAATTTTTTGGACTTATTAACTCTTTTCTGTTTATTATTTTTATATTTCTTTCTTATAATGTACGTTTACATTTATATGTGAAATTTTGAATTTTGTCAAATTTTCTTAAAGATTTTCTATCTTTCGCAATGGATTCCGTCTGAAGCTTCTTTTACTCATTTTCATTATTTTCCTAGCTTTTTTCAGACTACCTTACGCTCTTTCTAGTGATTTTCTGCTGTGAACTTTTTTCTCTCATCATACTTAGTTTGTCGTGGTATTTCCATTAGAACAAAATGATTGACAGTGAACAATTTTTCCTATAATCTTTGTTTTAAATAAAAATCGCCAAAAACTTAGATCATTTCTTTTCGAGAAATTTATTTTAGTTTTGTAAACAACTGAAAGAAAAATTATATTATGTTTGGTATAAAGCCTGTTTTACATTATACTTTTTTTGTATAGATTCTAGTACGAGATCCTTTCGAGAAATTTCTAGACAAATCTAGCATACCGTAAAAGAAATTTTCATTCGAAATTCTAGTATAGAAATATACGCCCGGCGCCCGGCCGTATATTTCTGTACGAGTTTCGTACTAGATCGTTAATTCGCATGCGCGAAGTCGTGATATCAACAGTTGCCAACTTTTGTTATGTCATTTATTTTACAAAGTGTGAGGTTATAAATAACATTTCAATAACATTAATATAAAATGTCTAATATGACACAGACACATTTAAAATGAATTTTTGTAATTCCTTATTTTGTGTATTTTATCCATTTAAAAAACAAGCTAACTTTACAAATTTGTTAGGTTGGTATTCATTTATTTTGATTTAAAATACGATACATTCCGAAGATTACCGATTATACTCAACTTGATAGCATGGAAATTGAATGGAACTCGATCAAAAATCTGTTTAGAAATAACATATGAAAATAGACGAAAATAGTATAATGTCAAACGGGCTTTAGACTAATGTAAACTTCAATACAAAATGCTTGCTGCTACACATATTATTACGTTTTAATTGGTATTAATAAATTAAACTTTGTGCAGATGTTTTGTTAACACACCTCATTTTGATTGTCATTCTCGTTGCTTAATGACATATTTTTACGCACTAGTATTTAAAAATGTAACTTTCAAGAACTAAATAAAAAAAATAAAAATTATGAAATTCTTTATTCGTTATAAATATTTACAACTCAATTACTTAAATTACTAAGTTGAACATATGATGTCGTTTTTAGTTCTTCTTCTGGATGCAGGTAGAAATTGAATTAGATATAATGCTGGTTTCTGATTCTTTGTCGACAATTCTTATTTCTTTAATTGCTGTTTCTTTTTCTTCCAAAATTCCTCTTGAATTTTTTTCTTATTCTCCAAAGAATTTTCAACGTAGCCTTCAGCAAAAGAACTTGAACGCTACCCTCCATTTTTTTTATCTTTCTATTGACATCACAACCGTTGTTGTCAGTTGAAACGGGGTGCAACAGATTGCGAAAATCGATGTTCCTGTATTAATGGGTTATGTTTGGGTTTAAAGTATTCACCCTGTATGGAAGATGAATGAATAAAAGAACATCATTCACAGTCACTTCCATATTCCTCAATTTGTCGACGGTGTCGAAAAAATTTCTTAGATGGTCTCTTAACATCGTCGTCTTCACGCATTTATTGAGGTACGACCTGCTTCAGATCATTATCATCAACATCAATTAGTAAATTGTGTCTTTGAACAGGTTTCAACGGAAATGTATCCAAACTAATCTGTCCTGTGCCTCCCTCTTCAGACTCGTAATTTTGTCCGTCCTTAATTTCAGTTAACATTCCAATTTATTTTTCGTCCTCTTCCCCTTCTCCCACGTATTTTCCCTGTAAGTATAATTTTCTGTACACCATCCCTCCTTAAAATATGTCCAAAAGGCACTTACACAATTGCAATTTGTTCAAGCGCATCTAGCGGAAAAGCATAGAACTAAAGGTTGATATGGTTATCATTTACAAACAAAGCCGTAGACCTCTATACTCCAGCCATCATCGTTTTAGTTGAATAATCGAATGATCTGTCAAACAAAAAAGTTGCCCCAGGTACATTTTCTGGTTTGAAACTCATTTTTATTTAACACAACGAACAAATCACAATAAATAATTAAGTTAACACTGAATAACAGATGCAAACAATGACAGATAGGATTCAGAAGCGGGGCGTAAGACAACGAGGGGAGGTTTGTTTGGGAGCATGATCTTCTATCTCTGTGTTGCATACGACGTCAATTCTGTAGTGTTATTCAGTAAGCTTTCCTCTCTCACATTTCTTTCAAAATTCTTCTTTCTTCTCTTATTCTTCTCAACACCTCCTAGTTCTTGACCCACTTCTTTCATCCAATCTTCTTCAAAACAATCGTCACAGCCACATCTCAACTTTCTAAGTAATTTTCTTCTTCTTCCGCATGGTCCACGTTTCGCAGCCATAGAGTACACTGTTCCATACAAGACATTTTGCAAATCTTTTTCGCAGTTCAATATTAATGCATTTATATGTTTATAAACTTTGTATTTTACTGTATGCTGCCTTTCCCTGAGCAATTTTGCTGGCCACTTTGGATGCATTAATTGTTTCTAATTTTTCGCGCACTTCTTGCGATGTTGTGTAATCTTTAATTTGCTTTAATTCCGACGGATGTATCGCTAAAATACTCTCCGACATATCGTTGCTGTCACGATCTTCCCAATCCGCGAGTTCCGTTGCGCTTTTTTCACCTAGCTATGGTTTCACTTTTACCGATGTATTTCTAGCCATCGTTTTTGATTAATATTGCCCGCATGTGAATTCACCATGTAAAATCTGATTCACGAAAGATGACAATGGGGTCCTCCACCATAACAAAAAATAACTAAATGTACACTTTATGTTTAAAGTACTACTCAATAAATAACGATTAAGACAAAAAAAAAAACATTTTTTAATAAATACTTTGGGAGATATTTAATTTTGTTTTCAGTGTCACAGTGACGTCACAGTTTTGCTATTTTTCTTGCTCAGCCTACTACAGAAATTGGTGCGAGAAAGATAGCAGTGGTTTCGCTAAAAATGCAGTTAAACTAAAAACCATAATGACTTTTAAATACTATAAATTGCTTCAAAATTAAAGAGACTTTCATTTAAAATAATAAAAAAATATGAGTGGAGGACTTCATTCAAGGGAACTTGTTCGAAGAAAAAATACAAAGCCCTTCATTAAATAAAATTATTACTACTTGGTTTACATCAAGTCTATATTTTCTTTCGTAAAAAACATAGCTGAAGAAGACAAAACTTTGAGAAAAACATAATTTATAAAGAAATGATATTTTTAAATAAATTACATTTATTTTTTCAGTTAAAATATATCCACGAATATTTCAAGTTTGTACGCCTATGGGTACGAAATGCATTGCAGTTATTTGCAAGTAATATTGCATCAGACGGGCTATAAATGATCTTGAATAGTCATCTTTCGTGAACCAAACTATATCAAAATTGTCTAGCGATAACATAAGTATATACGTATCGTCGCACTCGAAGTCATTTTCCGCACTTTTTAAGACACAAAATGTTCTGAAATCTAAAAATAACGAGCTCGAATTCACAAACTATATCGTCCGTATGTTTTTTCGCGCCGAGTTCAAATTTTACACACCCGTCATTGTATCACCAACCGTGTTCAGTGACAAATGAAAATATATTATTTAAACGGTCGTAACTTGGGAATCCCTTATCGTAAAAAGTGTACGACAGATGATTCTATTTCTCTATAACTCTGGTATAGATTTTTACGTAGATTTCATATTTTTTATAAATAACAGCGCACGACAAAATTATTAAAACAAAAATTATATCATGGGCAATCATATCATACCGTAAGTGTATAAATCAAAATAATTTTCATAATGTCAATATTAAAAACTAGCTGTTTACGTTTTGGACCAACTGTAGAGTTTGGTTCAAAACAGTTTGAATACATTTCGTATATCACGTCATTGTTTACCTTATAGTCTATTCTACGAGACCTTTCATTACAGGGCAACATATGCTTAATATTATGTGAATTTCCACGCTGTTAAAATTAATATCACAGTATACTTATTTACTGTTTTAAGTTCATCATTTGCCACTATAATTTTTACTTACTATTCTGAAATGTATTATAATCTTGTTGATTCTGCATATAGTGTTTTTTTAGTTTATTATTTATTAATTCAAAATCTACATTTTTTTATTAGGAAGTGAAAAAGCAAGCATTGTATTTATTCATTTGTTAACAGTGTAAAAAATAGTAGTGGAATTACAATGGTGCATATAAATTATTTCAAAATTCCCAGTGTGTATCGCAGAATATATCGTATGGTCCATTGTATTAATGAAACCAATAGCAGAACTTTATTCGTCCTTTAATGAAAGGTCTCATGAAATAGAATACATAGGTACTAGATAAATCACAGCTGACTCGTCCGCCATTTTGTTATAAATTTCACAAGTAAATATTTTAATTTGTTTTATTACTTACTTCAAAAATCATAAACTGTATTCTTTCCTCTATTTTTTGAAATATTTTACTCTCAATTTTAGTATACTAAATTATAATCATCAAACAATTAATAATCTTTTTCACAAATTACCAGGAGGTCCGAAGAAAAGAATAAAAATAGTAAATTAATTCAAAAAGACTGATTTAACTTTGGACTATTTTATAATTGTTAATAGAGATCCAGAAATATTCAACTGAATTTTACAGCTACTACAATATGAAACTCAATAACTCAAATCAAAATTAAGCTTGAATTATATACTCTGCCTTTCTATGTATGTATTGATTTGTAATTTTAAATAAACATATGACGAATATGAAACACAAAATGAAATAAAACTAACACGAACAAGATAAATTCTAAGTTGACGCGTTGTCAGTGGCAGAAAATCTACTTTCTGTTACAGTTATGTATATGTACAAAATTCATTTTAGTTGTCGCACGTAAGTTGAGACTGACATAGCATACTAGCTAATTTGAAAATATCGACTACAATTTCTTTGGCTTGTAAATGAATCTCCTTCCCCTTTATACCAATTTTAAATGTTCAAGTGTTTTTCTCGTTGTAATAATAGCATATAATACTTACTAGTAAATAGGTAACAATTATTGCAAATATTCGTCTCACCGTCAATATACGTAATCTCCCTATTTATTACAGTTTGACCCGTCCAAGTACGTTCTGAGCATACTGGATCAATCTCAACTTAACGCGCGCCAGCTACAAAAATATGATCATATATTTCACGTGATATTTTAGCTCCAAAATAAATTACAAGAATACTCATATTAGAAAATATATATATTTTTCATTATTCGGTTATTTTTTAGCATAATTCAGTGTTATAACATATTTTACCTTAAAATGTACTGTATTAAAATACCCTGTTGTTGAAATGGAGCTTACGCCTTTATGATATCATTGCCCTTGATATTATCATCATTACTGATTGACACACCCACAAATGGGTAATATGCCCTGATGATTTATTTATTTATTATCAAAAAAGAAAAATGAATTTATTCAGCATGACTTACATTAGAAGATCTCAGCTACTCGGCATCTCTGCAAATACGAACTCAACTGCTACGCATCTCTGCAAACTCGTACTCAATTATTCGGGAACTCGGCAATTTCCATTCACCTGCAAATTGACAAAAACATAAAAATTAAATTACTGTTTGCTGTTGAATGCATTTTAATAGATTGCTAATAAATAAATAACTTAAAAACATTTGTTATTGTTTATATTTTCCTGTTACCAATATTTTTGCTATGGAATATTTAATAAATTATAGAATTAATTTAACGTGACTTACATTAAAAGATCTCAGCTACTCGGCATCTCTGTAAACTCGTACTCAATTTCTCAGGAACTCGGCATCTCTGCAAATTCGTACTCAATTTCTCAGGAACTCGGCAATTTCCATTCATCTGCAAATTGACAAAAACATAAAAATTAAATTATTGTTTGCAGCTGAATGCATTTTAATCGATTTCTAATAAGTAAATTACTTAAAAATATTTGTTATTGTTTATATTTTCCTTTGTTACCAATATTTTTGCTATGGAATATTTAATAAAGTATAAAATTGTACTCAAAGCTTGACTATTATTATTATGAAACATTTTATTCTATACGATAAAAACATTATGAACTTATATAACCATTAATAAAGTTGGGATATTATTTAAACACGATTGTTAATAATTTGCAAAAATAGTTAACAATATTTCACTATTTAAACAATGATATATTAACATAAATGCATTTGTGTAAATACTTAATAATAATTTTTTTTTATTGTTGTACATACATATATTTTAGTCTTTATGAAGAAGTGGTGGTCTGCGATAGAAAAATTAAATTATAATAGTTCTATAAAAATTTATGCAGAAAAAACTTTGTTTATGTACTAACTCGAAAATGGACAACAATTATTATTAAAGATACCCCATTGTTAAAATAGCGCTTACGCCTTTATGATATCATTGCCCTTGATATTATCATCATTACTAATGTCTGTGTACAAAATAGATTCACACACCCACAAATGGGTAATATGCCGTGATGATTTATTTATTATCAAAAGAGAAAGATGAATTTATTTAACGTGACTTACATTAGAAGATCTCAGCTACTTTGCATCTCTGCAACTCGTACTCAATTTCTCATGAACTCGGCAATTTCCATTCATCTGCAAATTGACAAAAACATAAAAATTAAATTATTGTTTGCAACTGAATGCATTTTAATCGATTTCTAATAAATAAATTACTTAAAAACATTTGTTATTGTTTATATTTTCCTTTGTTACCAATATTTGTACTATGGAATATTTAATAAAGTATAAAATTGTACTCAAAGCTTGACTATTATTATGAACCATTTTATTCTATACGACAAAAACATTATGAACTTATATAACCATTAATAAAGTTGGGATATTATTTAAACTTACGATTGTTATTAATTTGCAACAATAGTTAACAATATTTTGCTATTAAAACAAAAATATATTAACAATAAATGCATTTTTCGCAGTAAAATCAAATGGATGTTTGTTTGAAGACTGCTGCTATACGAGTGACGGTGACGAGTAAGAACATAGCAGACCAATACAAACTAGTTTAATTTAGAATGCCGGCTACCTATAAACAGTGGCGTAACTAGACAAAAAGGCCCCAATGCGAAATTTAATTTCGGGCCCACTATAAAAAAAAAAGAAAAAAGAAAAGTTCCTTGGATTGGCTAGGAAAAAAAAGGAATTTTCTTCTATGCTTAAAAGTGCTAACGAAGAAACACGTTGTTGGCCAATAGCATTTCGTAGATAATTTGTAATTTGGAAAACAAACGTTCTGCAGTGGATATTGTTACAGGTATTGTTAAATACAAAATAAATAGAGAATGTACTTCAGAAACACTAGCATTCATATCATAGTACTTAATTATGTCTAGTTCAGCCAACTCACGAATTGTCTGTAGTTTTTTAATTTCGCTCTTTAAAGATTTAACACAGCAGCAATTGCATTGGCAAAGATACATCTAGATTATTTGAATACATTTCTTGGATCTTTTTTGCGTCTTTTATAATATGCAGTTTGCGAACCTTAATTACTTATAACTATAACGTAATGCGATGTACAACTCAGAAAATGTATTTTTATTACACAAATTTGAGGATGTTTCGATGCAATCTTGCATCATCAGCTTTGGCTCTTTTTTGTGCCGGGGGTGTTGAATTGTTGTAAATTTTAATAGTGTTCATTTTCGAAAGAATATATGATGGTGATGGCTTACATCCAACAAGACTTCTTCGTCAACTTCAGATCTTTCGGATATGATCACTATAAAAATTTACAAGTCAACACCACCAGCACGAAAATGGACAACAATTATTATTAAAAATACCGCATTGTTAAAATGGCGCTTACGCCTTTATGATATCATTGCCCTTCATATTATCATTACTAATATCTGTGTACAAAATATATTCACACACCCACAAATGGGTAATATGCCGTGATGATTTATTTATGTATTTATTATCAAAAGAAAAAATGAATTTATTTAACGTGACTTACATTAGAAGATCTCAGCTACTCGGCATCTCTGCAAATACGAACTCTACTGCTACGCATCTCTACAAACTCGTACTCAATTACTCGGGAACTCGGCAATTTCCCTTCACCTGCAAATTGTCAAAAACAAAAATTAAATTATTGTGAAGCTACTGAATGCATTTTAATCGATTGCTAATAAATAAATTACTTAAAAACATTTGTTATTGTTTATATTTTTCTTTGTTACCAATATTTTTACTATAAAATATTTAATAAATTATAAAATTGTACTCAAAGCTTGACTATTATTATGAAACATTTTATTCTATACGACAAAAATATTATGAACTTATATAAGCATTAATAAAGTTGGGATATTATTTAAACTTACGATTGTTATTAATTCGCAACAATATTTAACAATATGTCACTATTAAAACAATAATATATTAACAATAAATGCATTTTTCGCAGCAAAATCAAATACATCTTTACTTCAAGACGACTGCTGTACGAGTGACGATGACGAATAAGAACATTGCAGACCAATACAAACTAGTTTAATTAGGATGCCGGCTGCCTATTACGTAATGTTATCAGCGGATTTTGCTTGATTTTGTTAAATAAATGCAGATAAAAAAAAATTATTTAAAAAAATAAAAATAAAACAAGGGATGAACTTTAAAGTTAATTAAAATGCAATTATTCATGAAGTAAAAAAATCATACTTAACATGGAAAGAAAGAGAATTTTATGCTGAATATAGACTTTTATCGTCCGTTATTCTATCTTTAACCGTGTATGAGAGGTGCATGAACATATTTAATATGAACTAAATTATTTATTTTAGAATTTTTATTTTTGCGAAATTATCTTTAATGTGTTTTTCAATTGTTCAATTATTACAGCAACTTATGAAATTAATATTATGTCTCTTTTAGTTTTGGAGGTATTCAACCTCAAAGATTTTCTCAAAATTACCCATTTCTGGGCTAGATCTCTACCTAGTTTTGAATTATTGCCCCAAAAGTCAATATACCCCATATTCAGATAAAAACTTCAAAATTTCCAAAAATCTAATTTTCATGTATCTAGATACTTCTCAATGCGCTGATTCCAAATTTTGAAACCGCAGGTCGATATCTCTTTTCGTTCTCGAGATACTTACATTCAAAGTTTTGCATAAAACTGCCCATTTTTGGGTAATAACCCAAAAATGGGCCGAGATACGAATTTGGCGACAACACCATTCGATTCTACGGAAAAAATTATATAAGTGTACCAATTTTTATAATTTTTGACTAACCGGTTCATTTTTTATGAATAAAAATTTGAAAACACCCGAAAACGGCCAAAATCTGAAAAAATCCTAAGGGGTACCCCTTAGGATTTTTGCGATTTTTGGCCATTTTCAGTTATTTTGCTTTAGAGATTGTATGCAGTGTTCAAAAATTCTGAAAATTGACGTACTTACGTAATTTTGCCCGTAGAATCGAATGGTGTTGTCGCCAAATTCATATCTCGACCAATTTTTGGGTTATTACCCAAAAATGGGCAGTTTTGAGCAAAACTTTGAATCTAAATATCTCGAGAACGAAAAGAGATATCGACCTGCGGTTTCAAAATTTAGAATCAGCGCATTGAGAAGTATCTAGATACATGAAAATTAGATTTTTGAAAATTTTAAAGTTTTTATGTGAATATGAGGTGTATTGACTTTTGGGGCAATAATCGGACCTACGTTGATTAAACTTTTTTTACTCATTTTGGTCAGTACTATATGCTGTCATAATTTGTGACACTTATTTTCTAACACCCTGTATAATAAATGAAATTCCTAAATATGATAATAAAATAATAATAAGAGATATCAATGCTAAAGTGGGAAAGGAAGAAATATACAAACAAATATCTGAAGGAAATAGTAAACATATTGAAACCAATGAAAATGGAAAAAAGCAGAATCTGACCACTTTATGGTTAAGGTAGAAATGAAATAAAGATTCCCACAAAAGAGAAAAGCAAAAAGGAATGAGCTCGAAACATATAATTTACAGCTATTTCAAGAAGAAAAAATAAGACATTTTATGGAAAACATTAAAATAAATCTAAAAAACATGGGTCACAATGAAGAAGAATGGAAAACCCTGAAAGGCCAATGGGGTCCTCTACTCTACTTAATATTATTTTAAGTGAAAGTTTGTTCAATTTTGAAACAACTCGTAGTATTAACATTTCAATTGTCATTAGTTTAACTGCATTTCATTTTCAGTATCAGCATGACGTCATGGCGGCACTCCTATCTTTCTCTCGCTCCGCACTAATAGGCTGCGAGAGAATGATAGCAATAGAGTGAAGTTACAGTGACACTGACAACAAATTTCAAATATATTGTAAAGTAATTATTAAAAAAAATGTTTTTTATCTTAATCGCTATTTATTGAGTAGTACTTTAAGTACAAAGTGTACATTTTACAATTTTTTGTTATGGTGGAGGACCCAATTATGTAGGACAGCGGATATGACAATACACAAAAAAAGAAAATGAAGGAAAGAATGGATTGACAAGGAATGTGAAACAGCCTTAGACAAAAAGACTCGGGCCAAGATGCGAATAAATTAAAATCTAAAGAAAGAAAATAAGACAAAATATGAAGAAAAGAGAAATTTTAAAAAGTTGTGCAGACAGAAAAAGAGAGCAAAGATGGAAAATATGTTAGAGTCTATTAAAGATAATTATAAAAATAAATGTGTCAGAAATTTCTACCAAGGAGTAAAAAGACAATAAGAAGGGTATAAACAGAAATCTATATTTTACAGAGGAAAAAGTAGAAGGCTGGTTATGGGAGAAGGAATAGATAAATTTGCTGAATATTTTAGAGAACTATTGAATGATGAAACAGACGACCAAAAAGAGGAAATTACGGAAGAATATCTGGGGGATGAAGAAATATAAGAGATACATCCACTCCAGTTAGAAGAAATCTGCGTTGCTGCTTTTGTTGACTGTTCGTGAAATTATGTTGCTTTATTAATTCCGGCTCGAATTTTTATTTATTAAGATTTTTATTAAAAAAACATTAATTTAATTTTCTTTAGGTCGAACCGAAACTGAATCCGGAAAGAAACCCTAATTTTATTAATGCTTGAACCAGAACCGCACACGAACCCATCTCTCAAAAGCAACAAATTAACCTGAACCGATTTCAGTGGTAATCAAAATGGACTAAAATATACGCAGTTTTTCATTCATTATTTTATTAAATTGTTTATTATCCACCCATATTTCCAATTATTGACTATACGAGAGTTGTTTAAATCATCTTTAGAATTAGAACTACGTTACAGAATAAATAAAATATTACGACTTAATTAATAATAATAAAGCCTTTCTAGTTTCATAAAAAATAAAAATAAAATAGTGAAGAAAGCCATTCTGTTCATAATTATGTATATAATTCTGTGCAGAATTATAGATCGTCACATATGAGCTTAAGAGTGTAAATAAAAAAAAATTACATAGAAATATTAAAAACATTATTAAAATCTATTATGAATTATGGTTTAATTTGCTAACAAAATTATAACCGTATCAAACGGACTTGAAATAGATATTTTGCAAATAATAAGACCTGCTGCCGTAAGTAAATATAAGTAGAAATGTTTTTATTTATTTCGCGCATTTCATGTATAGTAATCCTTCGTCTTACGTAATACGCGACTTACGTAATAAACCTACACAGCAAAAATAGTTGTTCACAAGATATTTTTTTATTGAAAAGTGTTATTTCAGTTTGGTACTGTAGTTACTAGTCAATAATAGAATTTAATATTGAAATTTGGTTCATTCACTAAAAAAGTTTTTCATTTACTATTAAACATAATCATCTAAAATATACGTCTTTATAATAAAATATGCAACTGGCCATAAATAATATAGTAGGCATAAAAACTAAGTGAAGAGCTTTTAGCAAAAATAACCAAAGTCCATTTTAATTTAACTCAGGATCATGATTAAATATTAAAAAATTATATAATGGATGTTAAGAAATTAAACAATGAACATTGATGAGCAATTACATAATAATTAGACATTTATTAAGGTGTTTTTGTAAAAACACTATTTAAAATGTAATAATTTGAGACTAGATATTTTTTGCGAAAAAAACAGTTTTACCATATCCTTTTTGCCAAGAGCTCCACAATTGTTAATGTTCAAATGGCACTTTGCGATACCATTGCCCTCGATAATAACAATAGAGAAAAATGCATGACTTACATTAGAAGATCTCGTACTCAATTCCTCAGGAACTCAGCAATTTCCATTCGCCTGCAAATTGACAAAAATATAAAAATTAAATTATTGTTTGCTAATGAATGCATATGAATCAATATCTAATAAATAAAATACTTACAAACATTTGATATAGTTTAAATTTTAGTTTGTTACCAATATGTTTGCTATGAAATATTTAATAATTTATAAAATTGTACTCAAAGCTTAACTATTATTATGAAACATTTTATTCTATACGATACAAACACATTATCAACTAATATAACCATTGATAGAGTTGGAATGTTATTTAAACTTATGATTGTTATTAATTTGCAACAATATTTAACAATATTTCACTATTAAAACAATAATATATTAATAATAAATGCATTTTTTCACAGCAAAATCAAATGCATGTTTGCTTGAAGACTGCTGCTAGACGAGTGAGAGATAACCTTGTATACCAATACAAACTCGTTTAATTAGGGATGCCGGCCGGCTACCTATGTGTGATGTCACCGTAATTATGCTTGATTTTGTTAAATAAATAGAGATAAAAAATAAACAAAATAAGGGATGAATTTTAAATGTAATTATTTATGAATATTTGAATGTAAAATTTTATGCCAATAAAAATGATACCAAATTTAGTTATCGAAATATCTATGACTTTTTAATTTGTTACAAATACACAAAGTTCAGAATATGTAAGCATGTGAATATAATTTTATTGCAATTTATATTACGTGCTATTAAGGGTAGTTAATCTGGCTAACACTACACAAGTATGTTACAGAAATATAAAGAGAAAAAGATAAATATCTACTCACATTTTGATTATTTCTTGCTGCCCAAAACCGCTGGGATTCTGTTCTCTACTCCTATAGATTTCTAGCTCGTTCTGGACACTGAAAAGAAAATAATTTAATGTATACACAATAAAATTACATATTATTCTGAAAGACATTTGTCTGTATGAGATAAAATATTGATTGATAAAATGCAAACAGTTGAAATACATAAAATCATGAAAATAACTCTTTAAAGTAGATATCGCATGATTTTATTATTGTAGATTAAATAATATTCACCTCACGACTCAAGAATGTAGAAGTTCCACAATAGCGTCCGAACATTTTACTTATATTGTTGTAATAAGATCAACAGCGGTAACAATTCTTATTTCAAACGTTGGACTAATACTTTATCTAACGTTTTCTTATAAATTTTCTTAATTTAGTGTAGTTTTTCCAAGGAAAATAAACGACAACTCACAGCACATGCAATAACACAACATTTCCTCCATTTTGTGTGATGATTTGGAAGTAACGCAGTGTTACCAAAAGTACTTAACAAAATATCGCTAACCAAAAATGTAGATCATGAAATCTGTAATAATTATTAATAATATTTGTAAAACAGCACAATATACGAACAAAAATGCAAATAAACAATAAAATTATTATTCTTAATTCTATTTGTCTGCAAGAGACAATATATGTATATTTAAAATTGTACTCACAACTTAGACCTTCGGAAATGTGTTTTTTTATAAGATAAACACATTATCAACATAAATAACTATTAATATAGTTTGAATATTATTTAAACTTACTATTGTTATTAATTTATTACAATATGAAATCCCAAATAAATATAAACATGAACAAAATTCCACGTACGAACCTACGATTCAAACACAGAAGTAAAATTTGAACTATTTTTTGCTAATAATAGATCAACTCCAATAACAATTATTATCTCAAACGTTCAACTAACCTTTTATCTCACTTTTCTACACGAAATTCTTCAAGTTTTCATATTTTTTCCACGGAAAATGAACATAAAATTAAAGCAAATACATTTCGTACGTTCATCTCCATTTTTTGTTTGGGCTGGCGCAGTGTTGCCAACTAGACTAAAAATGAAATATTTTGTCGATTTTACTCAAAGAAATTTCTCAAAAGTTATTTGTATTTTAAATAATTTTAACTAAAATGGTTGTGGGAACTCCAAACCACAGCTACAAATGAAGCCTATATAAACGACTGCCTGTTATAATTCGTAAACATTTTCGAAGAAGAGTATGTACTTTTTAGATGTTTTACACTTAGATCATATATAGCCTATATGATCTAAGGTTTTACACAAGGAAATATCGAGAAACCAGATTATATATCTGAAAATTTTATATTTTTTGATTGCTCACCTTTATAAAAAGTAGACAATGCATAGAGATTTTCATTTTGAGAAGCCAGTAATTACGTAGAGACATTGGATATTCGGGGCCAAACAACTAAAAAGAAAACTTATTATTGCAAGCAATTTTTATATTCTTAAATATTGACAAACAACTAGAAAATCAGATATAAAGTGGTTCAACATATTTCATGTACACTTCAGTAAGGACCAATTGACAGTCATCATGCAATTTTAATCATGTAAACTATTATATGTATTATGTTTTCTCACCTCTATAAAAAGTAGACAATGCATAGAGATTTTCATTTTCAGAAGCCAGTAACTACTTAGAGACTTTGGATATTTGGGGCCAAACAACTAAAAAAGAAAACTTATTATTGCAAGCAATTTTTATATTCTTAAATATTATCAAATAACTAGAAAATCAGATATAAAGTGGTTCAACATATTTCATGTACACTTCAGTAAGGACCAATTAATAGTCATCATGAACTTTTAATAATGTAAAGTATTTTATATTTTTTAATTGCTCACCTTTATAAAAAGTAGACAATGCATAGAGATTTTCATTTTGAGAAGCCAGTAATTACGTAGAGACTTTGGATATTCGGGGCCAAACAACTAAAAAGAAAACTTATTATTGCAAGCAATTTTTATATTCTTAAATATTGACAAATAACTAGAAAATCAGATATAAAATGGTTCAACATATTTCATGTACATTTCAGTAAGGACCAATTGATAGTCATCATGAACTTTTAATAATGTAAAGTATTTTATATTTTTTGATTGCTCACCTTTATAAAATGTAGACAGTGCATAGAGATTTTTCATTTTGAGAAGCCAGTAATTACGTAGAGACTTTGGATATTCGGGGCCAAACAACTAAAAAGAGAACTTATTATTCCAAGCAATTTTTATATTCTTAAATATTGACAAATAACTAGAAAATCAGATATAAAGTGGTTCAACATATTTCATGTACACTTCAGTAAGGACCAATTAATAGTCATCATGAACTTTTAATAATGTAAAGTATTTTATATTTTTTAATTGCTCACCTTTATAAAAAGTAGACAATGCATAGAGATTTTTCATTTTGAGAAGCCAGTAATTACGTAGAGACTTTGGATATTCGGGGCCAATCAACTAAAAAGAAAACTTATTATTGCAAGCAACTTTTATATTCTTAAATATTATCAAATAACTAGAAAATCAGATATAAAATGGTTCAACATATTTCATGTACACTTCAGTAAGGACCAATTGACAGTCATCATGAAATTTTAATCATGGAAACTATTATATGTTTTTTTGATTTCTCACCTTTATAAAAAGTAGACAATGCATAGAGATTTTCATTTTGAGAAGCCAGTAACTACTTAGAGACTTTGGATATTCGGGGCCAAACAACTAAAAAAGAAAACTTATTATTGCAAGCAATTTTTTTATTCTTAAATATTGACAATAACTAGAAAATCAGATATAAAATGGTTCAACATATTTCATGTACACTTCAGTAAGGACCAATTAACAGTCATCATGAAATTTTAATAATGTAAAGTATTTTATATTTTTTGATTGCTCACCTTTATAAGAAGTAGACAATGCATAGAGATTTTTCATTTTGAGAAGCCAGTAATTACTTAGAGACTTTGGATATTCGGGGCCAAACAACTAAAAAGAGAACTTATTATTGCAAACAATTTTTATATTCTAAAATATTGACAAATAACTAGAAAATCAGATATAAAGTGGTTCAACATATTTCATGTACACTTCAGTAAGGACCAATTAATAGTCATCATGAACTTTTAATAATGTAAAGTATTTTATATTTTTTAATTGCTCACCTTTATAAAAAGTAGACAATGCATAGATTTTCATTTTAAGAAGCCAGTAATTAATTAGAGACTTTGGATATTCGGGGCCAAACAACTAAAAAGAGAACTTATTATTGCAAGCAATTTTTATATTCTTAAATATTGACAAATAACTAGAAAATCAGTATAAAGTGGTTCAACATATTTCATGTACACTTCAGTAAGGACCAATTAATAGTCATCATGAACTTTTAATAATGTAAAGTATTTTATATTTTTTAATTGCTCACCTTTATAAAAAGTAGACAATGCATAGACATTTTCATTTTAAAAAGCCAGTAACTACTTAGAGACTTTGGATATTCGGGGCCAAACAACTAAAAAGAAAACTTATTATTGCAAGCAATTTTTATATTCTTAAATATTGACAAATAACTAGAAAATCAGTATAAAGTGGTTCAACATATTTCATGTACACTTCAGTAAGGACCAATTAATAGTCATCATGAACTTTTAATAATGTAAAGTATTTTATATTTTTTAATTGCTCACCTTTATAAAAAGTAGACAATGCATAGATTTTCATTTTAAGAAGCCAGTAATTAATTAGAGACTTTGGATATTCGGGGCCAAACAACTAAAAAGAGAACTTATTATTGCAAGCAATTTTTATATTCTTAAATATTGACAAATAACTAGAAAATCAGATATAAAATGATTCAACATATTTCATGTACACTTCAGTAAGGACCAATTAATAGTCATCATGAACTTTTAATAATGTAAAGTATTTTATATTTTTTAATTGCTCACCTTTATATAAAGCAGATAATGCATAGAGATTTTCATTTTAAGAAGCCAGTAATTAATTAGAGACTTTGGATATTCGGGGCCAAACAACTAAAAAGAGAACTTATTATTGCAAGAAATTTTTATATTCTTAAATATTATCAAATAACTAGAAAATCAGATATAAAATGGTTCAACATATTTCATGTACACTTCAGAAAGGACCAATTAATAGTCATCATGGACTTTTAATAATGTAAAGTATTTTATATTTTTTAATTGCTCACCTTCATAAAAAGTAGACAATGCATAGAGATTTTCATTTTGAGAAGCCAGTAACTACTTAGAGACTTTGGATATTCGGGGCCAAACAACTAAAAAGAAAACTTATTATTGCAAGCAATTTTTATATTCTTAAATATTGACAAATAACTAGAAAATCAGTATAAAGTGGTTCAACATATTTCATGTACACTTCAGTTAGGACCAATTAATAGTCATCATGAACTTTTAATAATGTAAAGTATTTTATATTTTTTAATTGCTCACCTTTATAAAAAGTAGACAATGCATAGACATTTTCATTTTGAGAAGCCAGTAATTACTTAGAGACTTTGGATATTCGGGGCCAAACAACTAAAAAGAGAACTTATTATTGCAAGCAATTTTTATATTCTTAAATATTGACAAATAACTAGAAAATCAGATATAAAGTGGTTCAACATATTTTATGTACACTTCAGTAAGGACCAATTAATAGTCATCATGGACTTTTAATAATGTAAAGTATTTTATATTTTTTAATTGCTCACCTTTATAAAAAGTAGACAATGCATAGAGATTTTCATTTTGAGAAGCCAGTAACTACTTAGAGACTTTGGATATTCGGGGCCAAACAACTAAAAAGAAAACTTATTATTGCAAGCAATTTTTATATTCTTAAATATTGACAAATAACTAGAAAATCAGTATAAAGTGGTTCAACATATTTCATGTACACTTCAGTAAGGACCAATTAACAGTCATCATGAAATTTTAATAATGTAAAGTATTTTATATTTTTTGATTGCTCACCTTTATAAGAAGTAGACAATGCATAGAGATTTTTCATTTTGAGAAGCCAGTAATTACTTAGAGACTTTGGATATTCGGGGCCAAACAACTAAAAAGAGAACTTATTATTGCAAACAATTTTTATATTCTTAAATATTGACAAATAACTAGAAAATCAGATATAAAGTGGTTCAACATATTTCATGTACACTTCAGTAAGGACCAATTAATAGTCATCATGAACTTTTAATAATGTAAAGTATTTTATATTTTTTAATTGCTCACCTTTATAAAAAGTAGACAATGCATAGATTTTCATTTTAAGAAGCCAGTAATTAATTAGAGACTTTGGATATTCGGGGCCAAACAACTAAAAAGAGAACTTATTATTGCAAGCAATTTTTATATTCTTAAATATTGACAAATAACTAGAAAATCAGATATAAAATGATTCAACATATTTCATGTACACTTCAGTAAGGACCAATTAATAGTCATCATGAACTTTTAATAATGTAAAGTATTTTATATTTTTTAATTGCTCACCTTTATATAAAGCAGATAATGCATAGAGATTTTCATTTTAAGAAGCCAGTAATTAATTAGAGACTTTGGATATTCGGGGCCAAACAACTAAAAAGAAAACTTATTATTGCAAGCAATTTTTATATTCTTAAATATTGACAAATAACTAGAAAATCAGTATAAAGTGGTTCAACATATTTCATGTACACTTCAGTAAGGACCAATTAATAGTCATCATGAACTTTTAATAATGTAAAGTATTTTATATTTTTTAATTGCTCACCTTTATAAAAAGTAGACAATGCATAGATTTTCATTTTAAGAAGCCAGTAATTAATTAGAGACTTTGGATATTCGGGGCCAAACAACTAAAAAGAGAACTTATTATTGCAAGCAATTTTTATATTCTTAAATATTGACAAATAACTAGAAAATCAGATATAAAATGATTCAACATATTTCATGTACACTTCAGTAAGGACCAATTAATAGTCATCATGAACTTTTAATAATGTAAAGTATTTTATATTTTTTAATTGCTCACCTTTATATAAAGCAGATAATGCATAGAGATTTTCATTTTAAGAAGCCAGTAATTAATTAGAGACTTTGGATATTCGGGGCCAAACAACTAAAAAGAGAACTTATTATTGCAAGCAATTTTTATATTCTTAAATATTATCAAATAACTAGAAAATCAGATATAAAATGGTTCAACATATTTCATGTACACTTCAGTAAGGACCAATTAATAGTCATCATGGACTTTTAATAATGTAAAGTATTTTATATTTTTTAATTGCTCACCTTTATAAAAAGTAGACAATGCATAGAGATTTTCATTTTGAGAAGCCAGTAACTACTTAGAGACTTTGGATATTCGGGGCCAAACAACTAAAAAGAAAACTTATTATTGCAAGCAATTTTTATATTCTTAAATATTGACAAATAACTAGAAAATCAGTATAAAGTGGTTCAACATATTTCATGTACACTTCAGTAAGGACCAATTAATAGTCATCATGAACTTTTAATAATGTAAAGTATTTTATATTTTTTAATTGCTCACCTTTATAAAAAGTAGACAATGCATAGACATTTTCATTTTGAGAAGCCAGTAATTACTTAGAGACTTTGGATATTCGGGGCCAAACAACTAAAAAGAGAACTTATTATTGCAAGCAATTTTTATATTCTTAAATATTGACAAATAACTAGAAAATCAGATATAAAGTGGTTCAACATATTTCATGTACACTTCAGTAAGGACCAATTAATAGTCATCATGAACTTTTAATAATGTAAAGTACTTTATATTTTTTAATTGCTCACCTTTATAAAAAGTAGATAATGCAAAGAGATTTTTCATTTTGAGAAGCCAGTAATTACGTAGAGACTTTGGATATTCGGGGCCAAACACCTAAAAAGAGAACTTATTATTGCAAGCAATTTTTATATTCTTAAATATTATCAAAAAACTAGAAAATCAGATATAAAATGGTTCAACATGTTTCATGTACACTTCAGTAAGGACCAATTAATAGTCATCATGAACTTTTAATAATGTAAAGTATTTTATATTTTTTAATTGCTCACCTTTATAAAAAATAGACAATGCATAGAGATTTTTCATTTTGAGAAGCCAGTAATTACGTAGAGACTTTGGATATTCGGGGCCAAACAACTAAAAAGAGAACATATTATTGCAAGCTATTTTTATATTCTTAAATATTGACAAATAACTACAAAATCAGATATAAAGTGGTTCAACATATTTCATGTACATTTCAGTAAGGACCAATTGATAGTCATCATGAACTTTTAATAATGTAAAGTATTTTATATTTTTTTATTGCTCACCTTTAGATTTCCGAGGCTAGTTGACGTTTCAAAATCTCAATGTTTGGCTCCGTTGTTGTTTACTTTTCATCATCGAGATTTCAGAATCTTATATTCACATTCTGCATTGAGCTTTGGTTTAATTTATAATTCAATATAGAATAATTATCTTATCTTTTGATCGTTGTTAATAATATAAACTGATACTGACGTGACGGTTGAGGCTTTCAAAATCGCTATGTTTGGCTTTGTTTTCGATCGATATTTCAGATTTTTATATTTACCCTGTGTAATCTACATTGAGCTTTGAATTAAATTATAAATCACTATAGAATAATTATCTCATCTTTTGATGGTTTTTAAAATATACAGGATGTTTCCTTTAAAACAACCAGTGTGACCTAATGACATAATTTTTTGGTCCATTAAATAGAGTTTTTTCTGACTTTAACGACATAAATATTGTATTGGGTTGTATGACAATAATTTTTTTCTACTCCCGTGCGTGAAGTGAGTACTTCACGTATCAATTTCTATGTGTGAAGTTTGATTTTTTGCACCAGTGCGTGAAGTGTTACTTCACGCACACTGTGCGTGAAGTAACATTTCACGCACCGATCATTATTTTAAATATTACAAACTGAATTGTATTTTAATAAAACAAAGCTGTTAAACACACGTAACGTTGGTAACCATGGTTACACAAGTCGATAATACAGAGGCTTTACGTTAAAAGAATGACAATTTGAAGAAAAAATATATTTTATTGCAAGGTCGTAGAAAAAGTATAGTATGTAACACGTGTGTGAAGCCTATTTTACATTCGGGTGGTTTGCAACACTCGCCTTTGGCTCGTGTCGCAATCTCCACCCTCATGTAAAAATTTCAACTTCACACACTTGCCACATAATATACTATTTCGTCATATAAAAAATTTATGTACGCGGTGGATAAAATTCTCGGTGTGTGTATACATTAATACCACTGGCTGATATTTAGCCATTTCCATATATATAATAAACATAAAAAGGTGCCCAGTTTGATATTATATTTTATGTATCCACTCGTGTATCCATCAATTATTAAAAAAATTAATAAAACATCTAAATTTACGGTTTTTAAATATTTGGAAGTTTGGTGAAAATTATGAAAATGAAGAAGGAAATGGGGCATAAAAAATAAAGTTAGGTATATTTTTATCTTTTATTGAACTGGAATTTGTTTCTTGCAAAACATAACGTTAAATATTTATAAAAAAAAATTAAAATAAATCAACTTTAATTTAAGGATTTCTGATGAGCATGCAGGGAATATAAAGAAATAATTTTCGTATAATGTTTCATATTTTAAACTATTATATATTCATGTTCATAAGAACATGTACCTATCGCTTTCTTAGTAAACGTTCTAAGTTCAAAAAATACAATAATCGGTTTATGCGATAGTATTCGGGGTTTTCCCTCTCACTTAGTTCTGGCCTATATAGCGAGAAATTCGGAGATGGCGTCAGTCGATGCGGTAAAATCTGACCGGTAGAATCGGGACTCATTTGAGATGATTCCGGAAGCTGTCTTTCCGATACATTGTCGACTTCGTGCAGCGGTTTAAGTTTTTTGGTCTTGAGATTTACGTCATCTTCTTCAGACTCAAATTTTCTCTTATTACTCATGATTATAACTTAATTAATAATTTCTGGTATTCTGTAAAGTAGAAATTTATGAAATTTTCCTTAGACTTAAAACCAAGACGAAGATAAATATAAAATAGTATTTTTAGACGACCATTGTGAAAAGTATGACACATTAACGTAGTATACTAACACTGAAAGTTGAACTTATAACATTAGTGTTACGATATATTTTATATCGTAATAGTTGACACGGTTGCTAGGTTACTATGTCATTATTTTCTGGCTATATGTATACATTATTCATTTGTCAGCTGTCCGTACGTTTGAACCTAAATTTCAGTTTTGTAAAAAAAGTAAAATTTATTTAAGTTCGTCTAAAAAATAATGTTCATAACTTGTATGAAATACAAATATCTTAGCTCGTGTGGATTGACTTACCAATTTACACTCGCATGATATTTGGTATATTTCATAACTTGTTACGAAAATAACTATTTAATTGACATATAAATAAATATATCATCACGGCATATTACCCATTGCTGGGTGTGCCAATCTGCTTTGTCACAGATATCGGTAATAATGAAATATTTGCAGATCACCCCACGGGCACTCATTACTGGCGTGGAGAGCACACCACAGAGATCAATTTTGAGCCATTTAAAATTCGAACCCCGATCCCCAGATTCGCGACCAGACACTAAATTGTTTATATAACTTTATCAAAGTGTACGGTACATCATATGACATACAATAACAAACAATATTTTGAAATCTGACGCAAATTTATAGCACAACTCACATTTCAATCTATAAATTGATATTCACTACTTTTATATTATTGTTATTGAAATATCTTATTGCAATCTCAAGTGAAAAGCTAGGTGTTTACAAATACTCGAAAACTTTTGGGATGTTAATAAAAATAACTGAAATATAATAAATTTGTGTAGATATTAAGTTTTTACCTTATACATAAAAAATATTTTTTGTTAGTAAGTACCTATCACAAGAAAATATAATGCATTGTTATTATATCAAAGTTTTGATTATTGTAATTGTGTAGAAAATAAAATAATTATCCCAGTAGAGAATCTAACCCTAATCTACAATTTCAAAGGGAGCTATGCTAACTAATATGCCACGCTGACATTTAATAATCTTTTCATATTGCATAATAAAAATTGAAACAATTATTTATTTGAAAAAAATTATATTTTATTCCAATTTATGCAAAAACAAAAAAGTTATTAATATTAAATAAGTAATAAGTAATGTACTAATAACATGGTCAATGTACTGGCTTAATTTTTTGCCGGACATTTTTTATTTACAAAAAAACTGTTTTTCCATATTAAAGGCATTATTCAAGGTTTTCTTGAGATACCCGGTATATATGCACCCTATTAAATATAATGCTGAGGGTAACAATGAATGTTTGTCTTTCTGCCAGTTGTTACTTAGGCTGTGTCCGATGTCGCATTTTGACATTTAGATTTTAGGATTTAGATTTTCTTCACATAAATACAACTCCGAATGGCACACTAATGACATCCATTGGTTTGTATGGCAACGCTTTAGAATAACAAAAATGAATTATACACTTCGATTTAATTTCATGCTTCAAATTAAATATTAATATTATATTTCGTAAAACAGAAGCTAAGAAGCTATTCTTTGACTGTAAATTTGACGTTTTGAACAAATTATAGCAACGAACATGATTTGTTTAATTAGTGCGCGTTAACTTCAAGGAGCAAGCGAACCAATCTTGTTCCTTGTTCCCATGCACAAGGGATTGCGCGCGAATATTTAAAATTCTGAACATACACTTACATACGGTGAAGTCGCTATACAAATTGACAGTATCAGATATGGGTAATACTACCAGAATTATGAGGAAATTTTAGTAAGAAAATATTGTTAATATTTTGCAGGACTTTCTCAAAATTCTAACCTGCATCTTTTTAAATCACTGACCAGTGTATACATATATTTCAGTGACTTAAATATATTGATAGAAAAATAGAATATGAAGGAAATGTAAACCTAACAATTTATAGAAGCAATTAAGAGAAAATGTTTGGCATAGTTACTAATTGCAACAATAGAAAATTTAATAACATATATTCTTAGTAGATCAAGATTTAGTTAAAATATGAAATAAATAAATAAATGTATCATGACTGCATATTACCCATACCGGGTGTGCCATTATCTAGATACGGTAATGATGACGATATATTTTTCCGTGTGGGCGCTTACCAGGCGTCACCTCACGGGCTCTCATAGCTGGTGTGGAGAGTGCACCACAGGGATCACTTTTTGAACAATTAAAAGTCTGCACTGGCCCGGGTCACCAGAATGGCAACCAGACACTATACGCACACGGCCCCGGGACCCTATACGAAAGAAATTATTTGTGATAATTATTGTAATAGATGAATACGATATGAATAACATAACAATCATATTACTTGATTTGTAATATTTTTTATAAATGACAATATAAATCTGATGACTTCCAATTTATAAATCGTCTTCACAGTAAATAGTTATTAGTGTTTCTGTTTAATGATTTTAATATAAAATGTTAACCATAATTTCATTTTCATTTAAGTCATAAACAAAATAATTTTATAACCAAACACACTACTTTTAACCTTTTGTATTCGTAAAAGCTTTTGGTGCATTCAGGTATAGTAATCTTTTTGCTCTTTTCACTCTAAATGCTCTTCGTGCGTTCGCATATTCAATATGGAGTGAATAGTACTTTTATAAAAGTGTTCGGGTATGTCGGAGTAGAGCAAAAACAACTTGCTCCACAAGTTCTACCTCCAGGTCTGTTCGTTTGTCTCCATGCGTAAATCTGCGTTCGTTTGTCACAGACCATTACTCGAATTTTGTTCGGTTTCAATCTGCAATTGCTCGTATCAGCTTAGATCATCATTTTCTTACTCCACGTAGAGAGGAGGAGTAAGAAAGAGCAAGCAAGTATTGGGGGTATTTTTTAAATTTTAACGAAAAGTTTTGAATGAAATATTTTTATTTATTCATAATATCTTATACAATTTATTAGGTTATTGATCTACGAATGTATTATTTTTTTTTTAACAGTTTTAGACTATTTGTTCGACGTCATATTATGTGTCTCATATAGAAACATATCATTGTCATAATTTATTGTTTGTTTTTTTATTAAAAATCCACGTTTACCAAACATTTGTTTATGGTAGCTCTAAAGTTTTGAAAAGTTACTTGCACTACATAAAAATTACGTTCGTTTGTCTGAGCAAATGCTCAAATCTGATCTAAGCGAATAAGTGAAAAATATCAGAGTACTCTAGCATGTTTAGAGTGTGACAAACGAACAGATCTTCTGAAAGAGGAAACTTCGGAGCAGGCATGCGCAATATGAATTATTGTGTTCAAGAATAAAAGAATAACTTAACCTGTTTTACTTTATCTTTATACTCTGCCTCTGAATCCCAGAAATTAATAAGTTTGTTTATTGAAAATGGATTTCATTGCAAAAAATACACATATGCCGGTTTTTGAAAAAATAATAGCTGCAGATAAGATACTTCTTTATAACAATAGTAGTAAATATATTAGTTATTGAAAGTAATACTCGAATTGTCAAATGAACGATCCGTAACGTTCGCCCGGGTATTTTTGTTTATTCCAGAGATCTAGAGTGCTCCGATGTCACGTGACAAACATCCACTCCAACTCCGTTCGTACACGGTGCGTAAAAACCGAACGCACCATATATGGAAACCGTGACGTCAACTTCGGACAACTTCGGCTGAATTTACGACCACGCCGAATGATTCGAATGTACAAGGGCCCCGCGCCAGTAATGGAGGCTTTGCCCCGGAATCGTAAAAGCTATGTTGAAGCTGTGACGTCAAGTTCGGACAACTTCGGTTGAATTTCCGAACATGCCGAATGCTTCGAACGTTAAATAACGGCCCCGCACCAATAATGGAGGCTTTGCCCCGGAAGATTTTGAAAACATTTTGTATTTTGCAACTACAAGTCAATGTTTTGAATATTGTTTGAATTATTTGTAAAACTTCTTCAAGAAATCAATCATTTATAATAGAAATATTATAGAACTAGCATTAGCATATACAAAATATGGAGTAAATTTGGAAAAAAGAACTACGTAATCATCTCAAATATTAAAAATAATTACATTTCCATACGCACATATTCTCGTATACATATAATTTAATTTATATTAGCATTTTAACTTCTCCCTGTAATTCTATTATTATATAAGTAGCGAAAAGAAATAATTTCACTTACCAAGGTTGATCTATTTATTCCTAATATATTATATTCACAAAAACCTTTTATAAAACACTTGAAATGAAGGATATTACTGAACAAATTTGTATCAAATAGTTTTTATAGTTTGGTTTATACTAAACAAAATGGACGTTGTAGTCAAGTCGGGACGTTAGAGAAAAATGCGCCGTCATCAACACGAACGCGATTCACCTGGAACCGGAAACTCCACGTTTGCAAAATAAAGTCGGTAATGATGGAAATTGAGTAAAAATTATAAATATTTTATTATAAAATAATGAATTTAATTTCTTCTGTAATAAGAAAATAATAAAGCATTTCTTTTCTTATATTGTGCCTCGATAATATAATTTTTTTCCCGAAATATTAAAAACAATCTTCTTCGACATAATTTCTATAATATGACAAGAACAAGCAAATATAAATAATTGACTATTAATTCATTAATTATATGTATATTCCTATAGTTTATTTTCCATAAAAAAGAACAACCCTTAAAATTTTAATTAAAATGTTTATCATTCAACGTTGCTTTGAGAGCAACTCATGTACATTTTTAAATTTTGAATTTAATTTGTGACATCTGCACTCTAAGCTGTTTTTAAAAAGAAATAAATAATGAAATAAAATTATACAATATTAATTCAATTTGCCGATAGATGGTATTAATTTTTGTTTCTGAATCCGTTGCTATGGAGATGAACAATTAATACAATGTTTGCTTCTTCCGGTTCTTGACAAAAGTGCCTGAATGTAAAGTGTGCTTATAAAGTGAAAAAAATATAGTTGTTTTCATATTAAGACATTCATATCGTTCTGGTTTCTAATTAAGAAACGATTATCGACTGATTTAAGTTTCCATAAAGTGAAATTAAGTGAAGGATTTTCATTAGTGATCGTTAAAGTGAAAACTACTTTTGACAATGTCTACGATCTTATTCCTGGTGGATAATACGCCATCCATGTACCAAACGGCGTACACAAGTTCAGGTCGTATGACTTTCTTAGACTTAGCCAAAAGAGCAATAGATATGTTCGTGAAAAGGCGCCAGAAAATACCTGAAGGTCGATTAGATAGATACATGTTGATGACGTTTGATGAACCACCTGATAATATGAAAGTAGGCTGGAAGGATAATTTAGAAACATTTTTAAGGGAACTAAGTTCGTTAGGAGCGTTCTCCCTGGGTTCATTGGAAAGAAATATAAAACGTGCGTTTGACACCCTTATTGTCCAAAGAATGGCTACTGGAATCGACAACTATGGCCAAGGTAGATATCCGTCATGTCTGCAACCCGCCACCATTATTGTAATCACTGAGGGGCGCAAAATATCGACACCATTTGGCGTCCAAAAGGATTTGACAATACCCATCATCCCCTTGGCATTAGGCGCAGATCTTACAAAAGAAGCTTATAGGTGGGATCATCGACTATACGCAATTATTTTACGTATGCCAGGAACACCAGAAAACGAACAAGAATTTTTCTTTCTACTACCCGATGAGACTAACATAGAGAATTTGTGCAAGGAAACTGGTGGGCGTTCATTTGCCGCAAAAACTTCGAGAATTCTAATGCGATCTATACAATATCTAGCAACAAATATTCATCAAGGCTTTCGTTGTCGATTAGAAGAAAATGGACCATTGTCCGACGAACCTATGTGGAATACAATGGAAAAATGTATATTCTTGACTAGGGCGCCACATCAAAGAACCAGGGTGGGACTTTGGCCAATACCTGAAGCGCATTGGCCCGATATAAATATGAGAAGCTTACCTCCAAGGGATGCACATCCAAAAATAGGATTTTCGAAAATTATGACTCCTATGTTGCTTAAGCATTTTCCCACCGACGAATATATTGTACAAACTGGTGCATTTACGCATCTATTACTGACGAACAGTCATGAGGAAGAATACAGTTATTACAGTATACATGTTAATAATAGTTTCCGTTATCCACCAATTGTACACTCCTGCGGATACTTTGTGGCAGATAAAAGAAGTGCTATTGTTAAATTATGCTTAATGCCCTACAATTACCCAAAGCTACTTTTGCTATTAAAAACCTTATTTACAATACACAAAAGTCACCCCGATGAAGAATGGCATAATAATCTTCGAACCTATTTAGAATTTATGCCTACTTATTACATTGATCCTCTACGAACATGTTTTAGATTAATAGGAATTGAAGAAGATTTTATAAAGCAAGTAATACCTATACAGTATCACATCAGTAGTCTTAGTGACGAAATTATTCAATACTTAGGAATTGAGAAAAGTAAAGCAGAAATAGTTATCGAAACAATACAATCGTCACTAATAAAGAAAAGATTGGACAAAGAAACACGAAAACCAATTACAATTACGTCGTGTGTTAACAAAGAAACGGCTATACCTTCTTATTTACCAAATAAAGTCGAATTTAAATTCGTAGATTTTACAAACATTGAAATTGGGGTAGAAGGTAATTCTACACCAAATAAGAAGTTACATTTAGATATCATAGAGACACCCAGGGAACATCTGCTTGAAAAAATAGGTGCTCTTAGATCAAAATTTTATCATTTTGACGGGGGAGACTCTACAGACCAAAAACACAATCTCCCCGTAAGTGAGATGGGAAATGCAAAAGAATACATGGGAAGAATAACCCCTCCACTCAGACAAGTAAACCCAGAACAAGCTTACGAAACATCTACACTAGTTCGAAGAAATTCATCAACTAATCCAAACAGAGGTCCAATACCAAGAGACATCATGTACAGAAGAGGATCCCCTATTATACGCCCTCCTCCGCCTCCTCCTAGATCTACGGATGAATGTCTTACTTTACCTCGGACTTTACAATATCCAGGGTCATTCTACCAAATGAATCCACGACCTGTTCAAAGAATGCCTGTTGCTTCCAATTGGGGTTCTACCGAACGGGCATCGACTAGTTCAAGTCAAAATACTGCCCCATTAAGCCCAATAGTTTCTCCACAAGGTTGTGCAGGGGGCAAAACTGCACAAGAAGTATCTCTTTCGCGAATCGAGAACTGGTTTAAGAAAATTGGGCTGAAAACAAGCAAACCCACTACGGAGGAAAACATTATTTCAAGACCTGGACCTTCTGGTCTAGTTTATCAGAAGCAGTTTGAAGTACCTGCCACTACAAGTAGTACTAAAGAAGAGAATAAAGAAAATATTTCGCCATCCTCAAACATTAATGAAAGAAAAGTAGGAAAAAATGGCGATACATCTAGTTCTTCTGATGAAGAAGACACTGCTGCTTCCAGTCAAGTATCTGTGGGATCAGCTTCCGAGGAAGAGTACTTCGAATAGCATTTTAAAACAATTGTAAACACAACTATACCGTCATAAACGTAACTCGGTAAGTTACAGTGAAATATTGGATATATTTGAAAAAGAAAACAAATTAGCAAATGATATTATCTGTCCCATAATTATTATCAGATTACATTTATGCATTATTCTTTGTCCCACAATAATTTTTATATTTGTAAATAACTAACAAACTCATAACAAATAAAATATTTATTGATGAGGATTTTAAATTTAAATGTAATTGCCTTAACTAGTATTTAAAAAAATTTGTTTGATCTTAAAATTTAAAAAATAGTAAGGTATTTGACAAATTTTAGGAAGGTGTTTCAAATTGTACTATACACCTAATTATATATGCAAAATTATTATTATATTTTCTTTAATCTTTAATACATTTAAAATCGGGTTTTTCAATATGTTTCATATTTCCCGGTAAAACGCTCATATCGCTCATAACGTCACGGTGTAGTAAAGTTTAATAAATATTTTGTAAACTTAAGAAGTTCTTTAGTATTTGTATATACTTTTAAAAAATGAATACTAGAACTTATAAGTGGTGTGTAGAGAAAAGAAAATACAAGTAAACGCGAAAGAACTTCTTATGTTTACAAAGTATTTACTAAACTGTACTATACCGTGACCTTATGGGTAATATGGGCGTTTTAGCGGGAAATTTGAAACAAAAATTTAAAAATCCAGTTATAAATACATTAACTATTAAAATAAATACATAATAATAATAATGGGCTTTTTCTACGTAAAAAATATGTTTAGCTTAAATAATCAAAATGTTACATGGACAGTTGTTGCAATGAGGCTTTAAATTTACAATTGTTTTTGTTTATTTCTACAGAAATTTATATCACCTCTTGCCGACTGTACATGAACAACATTTCTTAGTGTGTAGTTAATACTCCGAAAAGTAATACGTACTGATTTACTTGTTCTTTTACAGAAATTAATAGTGATCAAAATCTCCACTGCCATAATCATCTGGAACCAGAACAATACTGAAAGCTCAAAAAATAAAAAGACTGACTAAATAGTAAATAGATACATAATGTAAACTAATAATACATTTTTCGATAATTTTATTTGTTGTTATAATCAAAATTAGTAAAGTAATATATAACTTTTTAAATTAAAATAACGTAGTTTTATTCGAAGTACCTAATAAAAAAAACATATATATTACAGTATTTTTAACGTAAGAATCGCATTGTGCAATAAAAAGTGTATGATTTTTGACGACGTACTTAAATGAAGCAGTTTTTTTTGTCACAGATGTCACATCTGTCCATAACGGGACGTATGTCGTATCTCTCTCCAAAAAATAATTTGGAACTGTCAATATAGTTCGTATATATTCGCGTGTGTTTTATCATTTTGTGTCTCTTGGTTGATTTACGTGATTTACAATAATGTTATAAGAAACTATTGAAAAGGGCTACAATAATGGTGTTGTTTGCATGTCGGTTTCTTGATACATAAAAACACTGAACAACGTATAAACGAAATATTATTGGGCAATGTCATTCTTACGTGAAGATTACTATAGGTATTTGTGTACGACATGTATTTAAACTTCTGAAGTCAAAACTAAAAAGGTAAGTAACAGTTTCATTCATTTTTATTTTTATGCCAAGTTTTTATATAGAGATTAAAAGGTGATTATTGGACAACATGAATCACAGATTATCGCCCAATACCCGATTGCTATTTGCAAATCGGAACTCCTACTCCGGAACCAGGAACCCCCTTCCTCACCCGCCAAACCGCAATCAACAGGTATCTTTCTCAAGTTTAGTTTATACTTATATGATGCATTAGTATCATGGCTGTTTTAGTATGTTATTCAAATATATATTAAATTACATAAATATAATTTCAAGAGAATTGACAACGGTTATTCCAATTATTCAACCTTAACTATTTGCAAATTTAGTCAATATTTCGAATATACAGTGAGTATTTTTAACGTGAAATATTGGGGTTGTCATATTCATGGTTACGACTCGACATTTGATTGACAGCAATGTATTTGCCTGTCCCATTTAAAATTAAACATAGGGGACGAATTTGACAGAAGTACTGTATTTAAATATTGTAAGAATTTTAGCCGCCAGAAAACCACTCGAGAGCACTAAACATATTTCGGGTACATAGTGTACACAATATTTTTTCTACAACTAAATTTAATTTTTAGAAAACAGGTATAATTATCTAAACAAATTTCACCTCTAATGACATCTTGTCAATATGACAGATAACCGTTGAATTTTCCTGTAAGTTACGACTTGACATTTAATTGACATCAAAGTATTTATTTGTCTCATTTAAAATGAAACGTAGGGAATGAAATTGACAGAAGTATTATATTTAAATATTGTATGAAATTAGGCCTAGTCAGAAAATCACTCGGGCACAAGGTGTTTTCTACAAATAAATTTAATTTAGAAAGCAGATATAATTATTTAAACAAAATACATTGCTGTCAATCAAATGTCAGGTCGTAAGCATGGATTTGACAAATCCATTGTTTCACGTTAGAAAATACGGTATTTGAAAAGCAATACAAAATTATGTTCTACATCAACATAATTTCAAAATCTTTTATGAATGTTTGTATTTTACCAGTTGAAATTAGCGCTGCGCCGAATATTTGTATAAATTATTTTATCATTTTTTTTTAAATGCTAAAATATATTACACACTTTCAAAATGAGCGGATTTTTCCGGGCTTAACCCGGCTCTCTTTTCTTGGCCGACACTATAAATAAGCGTTCCCATCATCATACCAGTGACTGCCAAACTTTTTCACTGGACTATTTGGTTATGGTGTTTATGCGGCTACACAATATTATTTTTACAACTTAAGTACTAATAAATAGTTTAAAGGTAAAACACCAGGCATAAATGGTCCACGTGTATTGTAAAATTCTTTATTATGGACGTTTCGTGCTTAGGGCAAGCCCATCTTCAGAAATCGTTGAATATACAGTAATTATTAAATTTATTACAAAATTTTTAAAGTTCTATTAGACTAGACACGATGATCTATATCTATATGAACTACGTTGATAACAATTTTAAATACAGCATTTCAACAAGCTTCCGTATCTATTCGGAATTGGTGAAAGATATGTATGTCTGGTCGCGAATCTGGGGAATCGGGTTCGATCCCGACCGACGGTAAATATTTCGAATTTGGCGCCTGGTAAACGCCCGCACGGTACCAATATGTCATCATCATTACCGAAATCTCTGTACAAAGCAGATTGGCACACTCAGAAATGGGTAACATGCCGTGATGATATATTTATTTTATTTATTTATAACATAAAAAAAATCCCTCATTATTATACCCGGGGGTACGTTCTAAACACTAGTGCCACCTGTATTTATTATTTATTTGTAAAGTTAAATATTTTCTACATTTTCATCGTCTGCTAAAGTTATTTTACAAGAGCATAAGTTTGTGTGTTGCATGAAGGCATGTACATACATATATTGCATGTGTATATCACCCACGTTATTTAAGGTAGTAGCACGTTTCATATAAATTTGCAATGTCTTTTTATCGGATAATCGGTTAACATTGACATGCTTATTTGTTGCCCTGCAATATTAGCCTAGCGTGACCAAAAACAAGCTTTTTCCTTCTTTTTCTTATGTTGTCTTTACTGATTTGACAGTAGGCGGTAACCAACACAGAATTAACATACATACCATTGCCAAGGTTAACCATGAAAGATATAGGTACAATTAAAACAAACATATTGACATAGTAACTTTTAGGTCAAATGTTTATGTTTCACATGTTATCTTTATTCATAATAATAGTTATTTATAATAGTTTCATCGAAAAATAGGTACCTATACCTACTTGGATAGTAAGTTTTTACAAAAATCGAACAAGTCTATTTATTCTTCTTCTGCAGATACCTGAAACTGAACCCGAACCAGAATGGAAAACTCGAATTAACCCGTATTCTTGATGAACCTGAACCCGAACCAAACCTTTATTTGATAAGGCAAATAAATCTAAATCGAATTTAAACTGTTTTAACTTCTGATTCGGTTCAGAATTGCTGAACATAAAATTGTAAATTCAAAATAAATTATTAACATGATTTTAAAAATTAAAAATATTACCATCTTTTTTGTGCTTGGCTCTGAACCGAAATTCGAACCGGGACCAAAAACCGATGAACCGTTATAATTTGTTTTTTATTGAACCGTAACTGAACCTGAACCGGTATTTATTTCCTGAAACTGAACCGGTATTTATTTCCTGAATCTGAACCGAACTTGAGTCATAAATATGTTTCGGTTCTGATCCCTCTGGGTTCTGACGCCATATCGTTCGGGTCCAGCGGCGAGAAATGTAAATTTTTAATTAAATAAACTGTGATCAAACTTTAGGAACTCTATTTCAAGGTGGGGTCCCGTGGCCGCGTGCCTGAGTGTCTGGTCGCGAACCTGGGGGAACCGGGTTCGATCCCGACAGACGTCAAATATTTCCAATTTTAAATGGCACAAAAGTGACCCCTGTGGTGCACTCTCCACACCAGCTATGAGTGCCCGTGAGGTGACGCCTGGTAAGCGCCCACACGGTAAAATATATCGTCATCATTACCGATGCCTACATGTGTTGTAGATACTGGCACACCCAGAAATGGGTAATAAGCCGTGATGATATATTTATTTATTTATTTATTTATTTATTTCAAGGTCAAGCATTATAATCCAAATTTTCATCTACTTCCACATACTGCAATTAGGAAGATTGTGACTAGAAAATTGTACTTTTGCAGTACAGAAGAAATAATGTTTGCAGTAATTATTGTAATTTTATATTGAAGCATATAACATTTAAAGATCATCGTAACTCGAAACTGACAGAAATCGATTTACGATGATAGTGATTGATATGTATCTTTATACACATACATAGTTTCAATACAATATTTTCGTGGAACAAATTCTTTAATTATGCTTTTATTTAACTTTTTGAATATCAAATCTTTTTAGTATATCTCAATAAAAGCTTTTTTGTAAAAAGGAAATGTATAAACTTATCTATTTATAATTCTTTCTTTTTTATTTTCTTGTTCATTCAATTTTAAAATTAAAAGTGTTCAAGATGTACAACAACATTTAACTTTGTGTGTTCGATATTTTCTATTTTAGGAATACTATCCAAGAATTTAAAGTTAAATATACTTTTTGCTCAATAATGTTCTTATGACTCACATACGTATTCATAGGAATACCATAGGTATTGATATTTTCGGGGTAAATTTAGATAATGTAATATTTTTTCAGCTAATATAGGGGCGACTCACGATATTTTCAATATCTATAAAACATATTCTAAAACTCAATATCAGTCTAAGTTCAATTAATTCGATTCTATAAGCAAAATCACATACCTACGTTCATAATTTTTTATAAAATTTGTCGAGTTAATTTAGTGTGCTCTGCCAAAAACTGAAATTCTTGAAAATGGTTTAAAACGCAAAGTGTACGCTTTAGATTTCTAGCTATTTTCGGTTATTTTGCTCCAGAAATTGTATCTATTGCTCAAGAAATTTTAAAATTTGTATGCTTATGTCACTTTGCCAGTAGAATTGAGTGACAAAATCACCAGACATGTATTTACTTATTTTTGGGTTATATCCTGAAAATGATTATTATTTTCTACAAGCTATATACAAAGTAGGCATTTGCGCTGGCTTTTGTCCGAATTTCTAACTATAAAATGTTGAGAAATGTCACTTGTGTACATTCTTAATGGGAACGTTTTAGTCAGGAACTAATGGCGCTGTAGTTACTTACACATTTACCACCTCCCCAAGTCAAACTGATATATAACTGCTCTGTCGGTATATTACATAACAAAACAAAATGCAGTACTGCTCTGTAAAGGAATACAAAAATAAAATAAGGCATTCATTTACAAAAACGAAAGTAAAACATGCTTAGATTAGATTGAAGCAATAGCTCACGAAGAATGGAAAATAATATATAATCGTTATTTATTAAGTAGTCGTGTTATTTTTTGTTATGGTGGAGGACCCCAATGTGGCGGCTGTAAAAAAAATCTTGTGTGTTTTTCAAACGCAAATGGACATTGTCGATTTCGAACAATCTCCCAATCAATCGACAATATCCCATTTTGCGGTCTTAGTACATCATTACTATACGTTTTTTAAATTACGCATTAACCTTTAGTCCGGCACAACATGGTTTTATACGAAGGATTACCGTACCTAGTATTGGTAATAGTATTTGAAATATCCAACCTGTAATTAGAATTTAAAAAGTATTTCAAGTCCGAGATAATTTTGGTTTCTTAGTGGGAAAATAGATGGAAGCGTGTTTGTCGGCATGCTTCGTGCACGGGTACTCCAAAGCTCATTAATTGTGATTAAATCAAAAAGGGCCGTTGTTCGTTAACTATGGAAAAGGTCAAGGAGCCCTTGTTACCCACACAAACACATATTTTATCGCAGAGCGCAGAAAAATCCATTACGTCATTATTTGGCACGTCATATTGTAGTTGTATTTTTTAACAAATCGATTTTGGAACTAGGAGTACAACAAACTAATTTCACACGCACAGGCCAATTGTGAACGAGAATTGAGGATAATGATTCGTAGAAATTTCTAAGCTCTAAACTCATTTTTTTTTTGTAGTAAGTATTAAGTAGGTATATACTTTTTTGTTTCGAGCTAGTGATACCGCGAGACGAGATATGGCGAGAAACAATGCACTCTCGTCTCGTCATATTTTTCCTTACTTTCCTTCGATCTCGACTCGACAGTCTTGAATTTCTCGAATTTACAATTAGAAATTGTAAATAAATTAACAATTAATATAATAAACGAATACCACTGATTAAAACATTATTTTACTAAGTCTGATGTTGAATGGTAGGCAAAAAATAGGTACTCTCTAATATCAAGACTTTATTACCCGTTGTTGGGTGTTGCAATCTGCTTTGTACGCTAATATTGGTAATTATGATTATATATTCGTATATTTGAAGCTGGCGTGAGCATACCATAGATATCACTTTTGTGCATTTTCTTTTTACTAAAACCTAATAAATCTAAACAACAAACAAAAAAAATATGAATGTAAATGATGAAGCAATTAAAATATGTATTTATACCGACAAATATTATGTACATACATACATAAAATCACGCGAATCCCACTTAGTGGGTTAGAAAAAACCCGAAAACAATATTAACAATAGGAAAAGGGATAAGAGTAAGAGCTCAGCTGACTCACTTCACTCTTTAACAACATTCTTCTTTCACCTTATCCACAATCATCATAGCATTCCTACATAAGAAAATATTAAAGTGACCGATTTTCGGTAGCGAATAACCGCATCCGGACCACAATAATAGTTACACAACAATCATCCTTCGCCACACATTCCTATCCATGCACACTTCTTTCACCTCAGCCACATTCACAAACGTATTCATATATAAGAGCAAAGGAACATATTAAAGTGACAGATTTTCGGTAGCAAATAACCGCATCCGGACCACAATAATAGTTACACAAAAAATCATCTTTCGCCACACATCATGTTATTTTGTATTTTTTAATTACAATTATTTACGTAATATAAAAATATTGTACAATCGAGATCTCGAATTTCTACTCTCATCTCGAGCAAATCTCGAGGGCGTTACTCTCGTCTCGTCCCGAAATATCGAGGCGAGAATAAGATTAATCTCGTCTTGAATTCGAGAAACTCGAGACGAGATCTCGAAAATGAGAGATCACGCGGCATCGCTATTTCGAACTAAAAACTATTAATTTAGCTTTGATATTTCTCACAATCAGTAATGTTTTCCTTATGTTAGGTAATCGTTATTAAAATAACTAATAATTATTATTTGTACGATTCATAATTATTTTATTTAACATATTTTTTCGCTGAATATAATTTAGAGCGTATGATGTAGATTTCCCTGTTGACACTTCTCCCTATAGTGTAAAAAGACCAAAATCTTTCTGGCAGATCACTGTAAGACAAAAAATGTTTCAAACCAGGAGGTAGTGATTTTTTAATGTTATATTTATATTCAAGTAATAACATTATTTACTAATTTTGATTCATCTAAAAATATCTGTAATCCTGACCTATGAAACTACCCAGTTCCCTAAATATACCTTGCAAAATTGATGGGATTATAACGTAAATAATATAATAAGATAAAGAAGGCACATCTTGCTGTTATCATTAGCATTATTGATATAGGAGGTTAACATGAAATATCAGCATATTTTCATCAATTTCAAGAAAAGTCAGTTTAGCAATTTAACAAATGGATGAGATGAAAAATGATGTATTATGTACCTATTTTTCTATGAAATTGCCTCTAAAGGGCGGTGGCAGTTAAGGGTGAACATAAGGATTTTAACGTGGGATTTTAGTTTTATGAAATTTCTTGCTCTCCTGTACATTTTATGGCAAAAACTGTGGACTCTAAAGTTATACAGAATTAATTAAAAAATTATTGTTATAATCACACATTCATATGAAATTTGCTACTTATTGTTATCTAATTCTATATTTCTACAGCATTCCTTATCTTTCTACCAATATATTTAGTTGAGGTTAAGTCCAAAATTTTCTGGAAATCATCGCAAAATATAAAAGGGGGGAGGGAGAGTCAGATGATTCTGTTTTCTCTTTTTCTTCTAACTGGTGGACGCTTGCTGGTTTGTCCACCAGTTTACTGAGACGGAACACCTTTACGCTCACACTATTTTATACTAATTTTAACTTTACCTAACTTTATTTACATAATTACATTAATACTAAACTAAACTGTTATAAACCCTAATTAAGAGTCATGGCGTAAACGCCCAAAAACTAAACACGGACTACATGTCTGACCTGTCTGAGTCCTTAATCTCGACTGTCTTAAAACAAAGGGTTATCTCTTCAACAGGCATATCTGATGAAGGGTGCGAGGGTGTAGCATCCATAGCAAAATAACAAAATTTCACGTAGTCTAGGCAATAACTTATATAGTTAATTGTCAAAACAATAAATGTCTACGCTTTTGACATCTAGACTAAACAGAGATATGAGAGAAATGATTATTATTTCTAAACAGAATTTTGACTTACAAAGATAACAGAATTAAAATGTTGATATTGAAACTATAATTTAGAAGAGTTTATATTAAAGTTATTTACTTGTTATTTCACTATTCTCACCTTGTTACAAAAACATACATTATTGATAATGTTTTTAATAAATTTTTCTCACAATTTTAGTCAACCTATACAGGGTGATTTTTTTCAAGGTGTACATAGTAGATTAACATGGGAAAATCAGTTTTTTCAAAACCATTGCCCGCCGTTTTAACTTACGGAAAAAAAATCCGGATTCTAAAATACCAAATACGTAGAAATTATGAGGCCCATAAATTAGATATTATTAATAGCAATAGCTGTGCCAAATATGAACAAAAACGTAAACAAATGCTTGACATTTTATCTGTCAGACATTGTCGAGAGACATTACGTTTGAGCTATGTCAATTAACCTATTCTGACAGATAAAATGTCAAGAATTTGTTTATGTTATTGTTCAAATTTGGCATTGCTACTGCTATTAATAGGAAAATGAATAAATTTTAAAATTAATTTATGGGCTACATAATTTCTACGTATTTGGTATTATCGGATGGAGAATTTTTTTTATCTTTGTATTGAGACCACAAACCACAACCACTGCCGTAAGTAAAAACGAGGGCAACACATTGAAAAAATCACCCTGTATACTGACACTACTGTAAATGTGAATTTTATTTATTGTAAATTGTTACCATTTATGCATACATCGCAATTTCAGATAAATGTAATAAGTACGTGTTTATGTGGCTTAGACCATAATTCCTACTCTTGATAGATATCTTTACCATAAAAATAGTTTAAATAGGGAAATAAAAACACTATTCGAAGTTAAATTTAGAAAAAAGATGTTGTGATCTAAAATTACAATCGGTAAGTCAATAGTCATTCACAAGTCATTTTGAACGGTCGGTAATAAAATGCAACAGGAAACTAAGAAACCTAGACCGAGTGAATAAATCGTTTCTTCCTTAAATTTCCATTCTCAGGAAAAGCTTAACCTTGATTCTTCGCGTTGATAACGTGATAGATCGAAGCGTTCACAGGGTACACTTCGAGTTCACTTCGAGGTTATTTCGTCATCGAGGACGAAGTAAAAAACGACGGACTCCAGTCATCACCCATGGGGCACGCAAATATAAAGGTTTCCCAAATCTAAGGATTACAAACACGAAACTTGCATGAATGTGGATCAGGAATAAGATCTTGAGAACTACGAAACTATACCAAATGAACTAATTCTAACTGCATCAAACAAAAAGATTGTAATCAGCCAATGACGTACGTAGATTATTAAATGTGCATTACAATAAGAATAAAGTACCTATTGCCAATGTTAGAGAAATCTATCGTATATTAGAAATTACCATGCTTATATATATATAGGGTGTGCAACGAAATGCGAAATATAGGAGTTTAACATAGGATTTTAAACATGTGCGGAAATTGGCTCTCCTGTACATTTTAGAGCAAAAGTACAAGAATGAAAAGTTGTTCAAAATTAATTTTTACTTTCAAAAATTAGTCAATTACTACAATAAAATATGTGCAGCACTAGATATTTAGAAAGTAAAATATCATATTTTCGTGAAAAATCAGATAGTAGTAAAAAACAAATAAAACCAAATATCAATTTAGATCATACTACATAAATATTTAATGTTCATAATACGGGCCAATGTATCTGAAAACATATTTTTCTGCTAACTAGAAATGTTGATTAACACTGAAATTTTTCTCTAGGAAAACATTGAAATTGTGACGACAAACATAAGTGCATGAAGACAGCTTGTTTATTTTACTATTAAATATATATATATATATATATATATATATATATATTTCTATTTCATTGGAAACATTGGCCCCTTGAATGAATATTCAATTTAAGAAATGAATTCCCCGTACACAATGCGCACAATAACAAAAGACCTCCACTGCCCATAATGTAAGTGCCATTATAATATAATATATTTATTTGTCAAAGAATATTCCTTTGTACAAACATATTGATAACATTCGTATCATCTACAAATTATATTAGATATAATATTTAAATTAGCAGGTTAACATTATACATTTAATACAATACATAATATCTTTCCTTTAAGAATACGATATGGACTGTTGTTTTGAAAATCATTATTAAAAATGTGTCGAAATTAATCCATTTCCCTCTTTACGCATTGACGTTTATTAACTACTTCCTACTTTTGTCACTGACCAAGGACAGTAACAGATGCAGTAGGACGTTCCAATATAAGTAACTCTGTTTGACACGAAAGTAGAAATTGAAACATTTTTAATAACATTTGTAATATTCATATTAAACATTTAAAGTTTAAAGCAAATTATATTTACTAAATCAAAGTCACTATTTTTTACGTTTTAGAAAACAAAAATACCCATTTAACTTTGAAAACATTGAATAACAGTTTTTGATCTTATTTTTCAGATGCACTATTATAATGTTAACGTTGTGATACAGAACAGTATGATATATTACTTATAATTTGCATAATATAATAATTTGATTAATATCGTACACAATCTGAGTAAATTTCATTTTCCCTCCAAATACTTGCTTATAATATTTTGTACTTATTATTTTGCCCGGAAATGTTATACTTTTTATTATTTTAAATTATTTGCTTTCATTAGACAAGAAATGAAACAATCAAAATTACTATATATTTAGATTTTTAAGCATTCATTTTTTAATGCAAATGAGCTTAAGGGAAAAGTGGTAGGTACAACTATATTTTCGCCGAAATTTTGTTAAGGGCACGAAATGAAACGATACTTGAAATTCATATTCTTTTAAATGCTACAAGTTCAAGCATGTCTAAATATGGTTATTGGTCTATTTTAATGTCCAAAACCACATAGATTAATTTCATACCATGTTTTCTCAAATTCTTGATTTTGTCACTTCTTTTCGAATGAGCCTATCCAATACTTTATCGTTAATAAAACTTTATTGGAGTCTAAGGTTAAATAGATAATAGTTAAAAAATTCCTAAACTTTAACTAAAAACGCTAAAACTAGGTACGTATTTCGGCAACTAAGTTGCCATCATCAGTAAACTTACGTCTAAGAACAGATCAGTTTTGGATTCCTCAATATGTCAACCATGCCAGAGGTCCAAAAACAAATCTGAAAACAGAGCAGATTTGTTTTTGAACCTCTGGCATGTTTGACATGTTGAGAAATCCAAAACTGATTTGATCTTAGACGTAAGTTTACTGATGATGGCAACTTAGCTTTTTAGCGTTTTTAGTTAAAGTTTAGGGTTTTTTAACTATTAAAATTACTTGTATTTATTAAAAAATAACATAAAATAATTTTATTGTAGAAGGAACCAAGACAAATTGAAACTAAGAAACTGTAACTATGTTTAATTCAGTTAGTTCAGAAATGTAAATGTATGGAAACTACTTACTATACTCCGCTGTCGAGTGTAGAAATTATGCAGAAGACCAATAACCTATTGGGATTCTACTCGCATAAAAATCGAAACAATGTGAAACACGCGAACTTATACCACATAGTTCGCATTAAAAATTTCGAACACAATTTTATTTGTACCTATACGTTTAATATTGTAATTTAACTTTTTTGATTTTTCCTTTGAAAAGGCCACTTTTTTTCAGGGCCGAATTTAAAGGTGGGCAGAGTGGGCAGAGGGTCCCATTATCAAAAAGGGGCCCCCACCAAGAAGGGGCCTCCACCAAGTACAAACAAAATATAGAAAAAATTTATTTACATACAAATATGATATTATTGTAAAATGTTAAATTTTCATTTTTGTGCCATTTGGATACCATCTTTGTATCAACACGTTTTAATTTCTAACATTCATTATCTTTTGAGGATGTGATCAACGATTTTGCCATAAGAAAAACCAAAAAATTGTCTCTATGTACATTATAAATAAATAAATAAATAATATATAATATTTGCGTACAATAAAATGTGTTTTTTATTAAAAATGTTATTTAAAATGCAATTCATTATTATGCATATTATATTGAAGGAAAGAAAAATTAAACACTCAATAAAGAAAATTTTCTGTCCTCCGGTGGACCTCCACCAAATATTCGCCCAGGCGCCTCCACCACTATAAATTCGGCTCTGTTTTTCACTCCATATCTCATAAATGGACTATAATTTAAAAAAACTGTAAAAATATTTTTATAAAGAAAGCTTTTATTTACACTACTATAAACCTATAATCCCAAATTTTTTAAAAATGTAATTTTTATGTCAACGTTAACTTAATACGTAATACCATTTTAGCGGCAAAATAAATTACAAGAAAACTCATATTACTACATAAAAATATACCATTTTCAGGAAATAAGGAAGTCTTGGTTGCCTCCGGTAGCTCAATGGTTAGATCAACGTCTCTCAGTCATGTGTTCGCTCGGGGTTCTGGGTTTGAATCCTACCATTTTTTGCTGAAAATTCCTCACAATTTTGATATCTTTCATGACATATCTGTTAAATTATATTCCGAACCACCATATGAATAAACTTGATTAATGGTATAGATATGAAATACAGTAAAAAATCAAGTGTTTTTGTATTTTTTTTTGCATTTCAATTGACTTTCGATATTCTTATAAAATTTAAACTTTTATTACATTTTATCGTAATGCAGATTTATTCCCCTAAGTTTATACTTAGATGTATGTCTTTTTTTCTTTTATAATTTGAAAAAAAATGCTGTACCTTATTTTTACACTAACAAACTTGATTTATGAAATGTGAACTATAAAATGAAGAAGTAGGTAATTGTTGCTTGAAAATTTAGCGTGATTCTAAGTCTCACAAGTATGAATAATATTTAAGAACCCTAAAGATTAGCGGCGCAAATTAACACATGCAAAGCATATGTATGTTGTGAACATCTGTACATGATATATTATATTATACTATATTCTCACAGTTCAATGTCAATAATATTAATAAAAAATAAGGAATGTACAAATTAGCATAAATATTGCGTACAAGAAAATTATCGTTGGAATAAACAGAATTGTGCGTTGGTAATAAGTAAATACTGAAACTTATATACGAGTAATAAGAATTGGATTTACTATGATTTTTATATTATTTATTTCGGATAAAAAATTTGTTTGGATATTCAACTTACGTTTATGCTCAATCAATACTTTGTATGTACATGTAATTAATGTCAAACTTGTGAAATGTCATTTTGAAAGATAACAATTTGATGACTGAGAACTATTCAACTGTAATACATTCCCTATGGTCACTCATAAAAAAAAGGTTTACCTTTAATGTAACTATGGTAATGACAAACCCCCAAGTTTACTGATAAAAAAAAAAACTCTCGGTGTAAAATTATATAGGCAGTTATTTCAGTATATTGTAATAAAATAACCGTCTGAATATGATATTGTATTACTATTTTCATTTATTTCTCTGAAACTACTAGCTATTAATTTTATTTAATCCTTAAACTACGAATATCAATGATGTCATTAATAGGCGATAATTTTTTTTTTTTTAATTTTGTGAAACATGACGACCAATTTTACGAATTTATATCCGAAGTAAAAGGGTTAAATGAGATAATTGGTAATAAAATTATTACCATTTTCAAACAACGGGTGTAGCCTAAGTTATTAAAAAAAAAATGCTATCTATAAGTGAAATATGCATAATGCCTTATGTGAGAGTTGTGTGATAGACGCCGAGGAAAGAGAAATTATATTAAATTATGTTTTCTTTTTATTTTATTAGTAATGCAACAATAGCTATTTGTGTATTAAGAGCGAAAATGGGATATTGTCTCTAAATCGACAATGTTTATTTGCGCTCAAAATCCACACAAGATTTTTTCTACAGTCGCCTCAATGAAATCCTCCACCATTACAAAAAATATTAAAATGTGCATTTTGTACTTATAGTACTACTCAGTAAATAACGACTATATTCTTTAATTTTAATTTATCGTTATTTTCCATTCTTCTTGAGCTATTGCTTCAATCTAATCTAAGCATTTTTTACTTTCGTTTTTGTAAATGAATGCCCTATTTTATTTTTGTATTCCTTTACACTGCAACACGGCATTTTGTTTGGTTATGTAATATACCGACATAGTTGTCATATTGACTTGTGGAGGTGGTAAATGTGTAAGTAACTACAGTGCCATTAGTTCCTGACTAAACGTTCCCATTAAGAATGTAGACAAGTGACATTTCTCAAAATTTTATAGTAAGAAATTCGGACAGCGAGCGTTTTTTCTACTTTGTCGCGCATGAGTGGCAAAGTGGCATTTGGCAAAAGCGAATCCAAAAGCCAACTTTGTACATAGACCGTAGAGAAATATGTTTTCCTCTAAATAGTTTGATCGTAAACCGCTAGCACTTAATTCTGATATAGATGCTTTAGGAAATATTGACATATACAGGGTGTTAAAAAATAAGTGTCACAAATTATGAGGGCATATAGTAATGACCAAAATGAGTTAAAAGCTTAATCAACATGGGTCCGATCTTCCATAGATTTCGAGATATAAGGCAATGAAAAATGAGTTTTTTCAGAGGTAATCTTAGATGTGTTCCCTCAAAAAAATCAAATAATTGTACTGAGACAAAAGTTGTGGCACCCTTGGCCAATACTTTCAAATAACTTCGTAACTATTAGAAAGTGCAAAAAATGTTTCATATAAAAATGTTATTGTCTTTTTTATACAGAGAATTTATTTTAAAATGCAACATTATAGTTCATCACTTCCATGGTTACTCACTATTGTGAAAAAAATGACAGCAACGTAATATTTCTCCATTTTAAAATGCAACATTATAAATAGTATTGCAGCACAGGAGATACCTCCAAAACACATCACAAATGGTGTCAATTCTTATTACGACCAACTAGAATATTGCCTCAGAGTGATTGGGGGTATTTTTTAAAATTTATTACATGAAAGTTATGAATTTTTGTAAGCTAAGTTTGTTAAGATGTACAACATTCATGTTTTGATTATTTGTTAATCATATGTAGGCTAATTTATTGGAAATTAGTTTTAATAATACAAAACTACAAATTTTGTATGTTGCATTTTAAAATGGACAAATATTACATTGCTGTCATTTTTTGACAATAGTGAGTAACCATGGAAGTGATTCGCCATATGTTGCATGTTAAAATAAATTCCCTGTAGTCTATTTACTAGCATAGACAAAATTTTGTTCAACTACTATCTTTTTTCTTCGATTCTAATACAAAATGGCCTCTTTCTCAAAAACAGTTGAAGATCGGACCCATGTTGATTAAACTTTTTTTACTCATTTTGGTCAGTACTATATGCCCTCATAATTTGTGGTACTTATTTTTTAATACCTTCTATTTTAGAGATATTTCAATTAGTACAGGATTAGTTAATATTTATGTTGGCTCCGTCGCCCGTCGGTAAGGGTAGTATCTGGAAAACGGTGGACAAAAGCCTTCGGTCAAATCTGAGGAGCATGACGCAACGGTTAGCGTGACGCGCGGATATTTAAGACATAGCGGCGTGAAGCGGGAGTATTATCGTTCTAAGATCCTACAATAGCAACATAATGCGCTAGACGTGTACGCATGCGTGCAAGAGAGCAAAGAATCCGAGTCCTCAAGTCGCCACGGTGGTTAGTACGTGACGTTGACTTGACTCTTGAGCAACAACCACTAAGTAACTCCTTTAACGCACCTCTAACTCTAACACAACACATACGCAAGCTTTAGTCCACGGATCAGGCTGTGTGCCCAGTGTTTGCTGCTGACTAGTTCGTCCTACCACCTTCAAGCTGAAGACATTAACAGCAATGAGGAGCGGATTCTACCTGGGGCTTACCCTACCTCTGCTCCTCGCAATGGCGGTCAATGCCTACGGCCTTACCACCTTCGGGAAGTCACAGACCAACGTCAATCAGCCCACCAACTCTCAACCGGGTACAAAAACTCTCTCTAATGCTTTTTATTTGCACTAATAACACTTGTACCGCAGATATATTTCACGCGTTATTAACAATCATGCACATTCAAACAAAAACACAATTTTTGTATATTCTCTCCCTCAAAAATTTAAAAAAAATGTACGAATGTAATATTTTTTAACATCCGTATATTACATTAAGAAATTATTCTTATTTTCACTAAAAATGATTGATGTTACAATAATAAAATGTAATATTTTTAAATGTAAAAAATCTTTTTCATTATATGCACTTTCCTTCAATAAGTCATGAAAAAGATTTTTTATGTAAAAAATCTTTTTCGTTAAGTGTACTTTCATTCAATATGTGTCATCAAAAATCTACTCCTGTGGATTTTTCGATTTATACAATTTTGCATCTAATTTAACTAATCCTTGTTTCACAATAACAAAAGAAAATCATTTGATGATACATATATACATACGCACATGCACAAAAAAGAAAAGCTCTTGTTGAAAAATATGTTCTTGGGATCAACGGAGTTTTAACATTAAATAAAAAATAAGCTGTGTTGTACTAATATAAGCTTCATCACTTACTACTGTAATGCTTAAATGTAAATAAAATGCTTGTTACTTTTAAGACTTTCATTTTCCTTCACTTTGCAATATTATTTAAGCACAATTTTATACTAATTAATAACTTGAAAATTTCTCATTATCATAATAATATAAATAAGTTCTTCTTAAAATAAATCTAATATTTATAAGTCAAATTATATTTGAGTGTCTGGTTGCGAACCTGGGGAACCGGGTTCGATCCCGACCGGCGCCAAATATATCCAATTTTAAATGGCACAAAAGTGCCCCCTGTGGTGCACTCTCCACACCAGCTATGAGTGCCCGTGAGGTGACGTCTGGTAAGCGCCCGCACGGTAAAATATATCGTCATCATTACCGATGTCTACATGTGTTGTATATTCGCATTAATTTGTTTTATAAAATATTTCTAATAACACGGCAGTACTCTGAATACAATGTATTATTTTTCAAAAAAATTGAACAAGTTTTGATAATAAAAGCGGTAAATGAAAGCGCGTTTATATTATATTTTTTATTGTTGTACAAAACGTCACTTTTAACAAAAGGACCAATAAAAGCGATCCCAGGATGTGGCATAGTGGACTACTTTGTTAAGATTGTTTTTAGTAAAAACAAAAACGTAATTTTGAATACCAGATATATGTTATTAAAAAAAATACATAATATTTTTTTGGTAGTGTCCGTTCACTGTAAATGATTGTCGCCAGAAGGTTAAAAATCAGATTTAAAATATTCAATGGTATATTCATCAGAAATCTTTCCCGTTATCAGATTTCATGATACATGCTGCATGCTCAAGCGTAACCTAATTTTCTTATCACTTTTAGCAATCAACTAGTGGAATTAATTACTTATAATATGTATAAAGTAAAAATAATATTTTTCAGCACTAATCACATTTGTAGATGTAGCTTACTAATTTACTAACTTTATATCACACGTAGCTATGATTTATATTACATATTTTTGCAAAGAATTGAAAAAGTTCTTGAAATGTTTGCATGAAAGTTTTACATGTTAAATATTTAACCAGCATTCCAGTTTTCTGGTAATGATTGTAAAATAACAATGTTGGGTTTAATATTAATATATTTTCATTTATTTGTACATTTTAAAGATTTGTGTTTATATTTATAAAGCAATTTGTTACCACAATTATATTCCACTATTATTATTATTATTATTATTATTATTATTATTATTATTATTATTACTATTATTGTAAATTTTATTAAAGAATTTTCAGTACCTACTTATAGAGATGTAAATAATTCTCATTTTATAAAATGTTCGTTTAAAATTTATACCGTGAGTAATTTTTAACGTGAAACATTTAGTTTGTCATATCCATGGTTACGATATTTGATTGACAGCAATGTATTTTCCTGTACCATTTAAAATGAGACATAGGGAACGAATTTGACAGAAGTATTATATTTAAATATTGTAAAAAATTTAGCCGAATCAAAAAACCACTCGAGAGCACTAAATATATTTTAGGCACAAGGTGCACACAATATTTTTTCTACAACCAAATTTAATTTTTAGAACACAGGTATAATTATTTAAACAAAATTAACCTCTAATGACGTCTTGTCAATGTGACATTTGATTGACAGCAATGTATTTGCCTGTCTCATTTAAAATAGGGAATGAATTTGACACAAGCATTATATTTAAATATTGTAAGAAATTTAGCCAGAAAAGTCAGAAAATCACACAATGTTTTTTTCTACAATTAAATTTAATTTAGAGAGCAGGTATAATTATTTATACAAAATTAACCTCTATTGACGTCTTGTCAAATGTCAAATTGGTTCCCTATGCTGTCAATCAAATGTCAAGTCGTAACCATGGGTATGACAAAACCAATGTTTCACGTTAAAAAATACTCACGGTATAAGGTACGTAAAAAAGAATATAAAATTTTATCGGTAACAAATAAGTATTTTCCAAAAATGTACTTCAAAAATGATAAAAATAAATTTCTTAAAGTAATATCAACGTTATTTTGTGTTTTTTTACCCGTTAAATATAATTGAGCGGTTTCTCACAACAAGTCCACTAATTGAAGTTTCCGATGTATGGCTCGATATAAAATTATCGTAATCCCCTAGGAGTGTGAGATTTTTTACAAAATACTTAATAAAAAGTTGAATAATTTACCTATTTATTTTTAAAATATCGTTTTCTTCTTTATTTTCATCGCTTAAATGCAAAATTCTTTCAAAAACCAAACAAGTTTAGAATTTTTTGAATAAATTATGGAACCGTAAAATAAAATTTCAAGCTGAACAACATGTTTTTATGCTAATATGCGAAGAAAAAATTCTATAACCATACAATGAACGGATTTGAAATATGAAATTATAAAGATCAATTTTTGTAAAATATTAAATCAAATTGAATTTTTACAATACTATCAAATAAGAGGACAATCTATAGATATTGTATCTTTTCATTTAGGTTATTTATATTTCTCGAAATACCCTATAAATACCGTTTAATATCGACGTACGTTGAACTGAATTTGATATAAACGTTGACGTTATTTTTTCGGCTTTAGAGGAAAACTCTAATACCGAAATGAAAAATAAATTATGTTGTACAAAAAAATTATTTGCTATTTACGTTTATTGTATTCTTTAATCAATCCGGGTATTACTAATATTTGCACTGACTAGTCAATATCATCTTTGCTGTGATAGTAACTGATTTAGTACAAAAACATTTGATTTATTTATTAATTTGAATATGTTTTTCGTTATAATTTCTTGTAGTGGCGAATGGTCGAGCATGTACGTACGAAAAAGATTGTGGTGGCATCACGAACACTAGCTGCGTATCAGATCCTCTGGAACCCAAAGCCACGAAGTGCCTCTGCGGAGACAACAAGGCCCCACAAAATGGAGCTTGCAAAGCAAAGTACAAAGGTAAGAATAAATTGCATTCTATACCAAAGCCAAGATATTCGTGTAAAATGCCATCGATATTTGAAGCATTTATTCAGAATGCGATAATATTATATAGTATAGGGTTATAGTGAGAACACAAGAGTCGGGTACATAGGCATTTAATATGGGAAAACAGTTTTTCTCTCTTCATGTCAGATTTTAGTAGTTAGTGCAGTAAGATACGGATTAATTTATGTTCCTAATAAGAGATTATTTTCACAGAATGTAATGAAAAATAATAATTATGAATCTTGATAAAGACCTGATTTATTTGATACATTCTTTGATTAGTTAGAAATATGTAAATTATTGTTTATTCCTAACAGTCAACATTTATTATTGTTTAAGTTGTAACTGTGATAAAATTATTTAAATATTTTCAATATATTTTCCTTCAATTTTTAATTTATAGTCATATGAAAATATTCTCATGTGGTAATTAAAAATAGGGATGTTACGGAGGTGATTTTATCGGAGCCGGAGATGGAGTCGGAGCTAAATCGGAATCGGAGTCGGAAGTTACCAAAACAAACGTGAAATTTACAGAAAATAATTCTTATTTCAAGTATAAGAAAACAAATATACTTACATTAAGTAATGTAAAAGAAAAACAAATACAAACTTTTTAAAATATCAATTTAAAACTAATAATCAAATTTTAAAACAGGTAAATTATATTTTATAAACAACATCTTTTGCTGCTTTGTCACCATTCAGTCTATTTCTTAGTGGAATATAAATTAAACCAGCTCCACTAAATCCTCCGTTAAACCTCCGTTTTAATAGTATCGGAACCGGAGTCGGATTCGGAGGTGAAATTTTAACCGGAAGTTCCGACATTTCGGATTCGAAGTCGAAGCTCCGTAACATCCCTGATTAAAAGTAACAATAATTATAACTCTTGATAAAGACCTTATTTGTTTTATTCTGCGAATAATTAAAATTAATTTATAGTATGTTCGTATGCTACTGTTTCTGAAATGTTTTTTTTGTTTATTACCTTAAAAAAAAATAATTTGCAGTCCTAATAATTATGGTTATATATATATATATATATATATATATATATATATATATATATATACAGGGTGTCTCAGGACGAGCTTACGCCATCTATATTTTAAATACTATTTAATATAATTTAACGAAATTTGGTATCTAGGGGTTATCCAATATGCCTGTTTTAACTAAAATATTTTCAAAGCAGTAGCACTTCCGGTTTGACCGGAAATTGACCTCAACTTTCTTATTTTAAATGGAATATGCTATATTTTATTTTACCATTGAATGCAGCGGAAAATTTTACATATGAAGCAATAAAAACATTTTACTCATGATCAACTACTTCCGGCGTTATTCAACTTTTTTTGATTTTTTGTCTGAAATCCGGCACATTTTCAAAACTCTGTATATCGGGAACGAGATCGAATTGTTATAATCTGAAAAAAGCCTTTTATAAAGGAGACTTTAAGCTACATTATCCATAGAAGAATCCTCGATTGTTTATAAAAATGTGACGGGTACGTTACACTAAAATTACAGTTGACAAACTTCAAAAAAGACAATTGTTTTAAATGGAACCCCCCCTTTTTTATTACATAAATGTGTTCTACGGCAAAAAATAAGGGTACTTTATGTAACATGTCCTATGTTGAAAGTTGATAGAATTTCAGTAAATTTGAAAAACATGTAATCTGGGTATAATTATTTTATTAATACGGATAAGTAAGCCATGGAAAAAACAATGTTTGTTTTTACAAACTCATCTACTTGATTTCTTAGATAACTTACCGTTGGATCAAAGGAATTTAATATGGTACCAGCATGATGGCGCTCCACCCCACAATAGCCATAGAATAAATGCTTTTATGGAAACAATTTTTGAAGATAGGTGGCTGGCAAATAATGGATGACATAGGTGGCCTCCTCGTTCATCCGATTTAAATCCACTTGATTTTTTTGTTTGGGGTTACATTAAAAACGTCGCTATCAAAAACCTGTAACTACTAAAGAAGATTGCCAACATAGGGTACGAACAGCATTTAACAACATGTCTCCTCGGATGATAAAAAATGCTACGCAAGAAGAAGTACTGAATAGAGTAACAATGTGCTTACATATGAATGGAGGACAGTTTGAATATGTATTAAATTACGCATAGTTTTGTATTTAGAATTTATTTGTTTTTTCCATGGCTTACTTATCCGTATTAATAAAATAATTATACCCAGATTACATGTTTTTCAAATTTACTGAAATTCTATCAACTTTCAACATAGGACATGTTACATAAAGTACCCTTATTTTTTGCCGTAGAACACATTTATGTAATAAAAAAGGGGGGGTTCCATTTAAAACAATTGTCTTTTTTGAAGTTTGTCAACTGTAATTTTAGTGTAACGTACCCGTCACATTTTTATAAACAATCGAGGATTCTTCTATGGATAATGTAGCTTAAAGTCTCCTTTGTAAAAGGCTTTTTTCAGATTATAAAAATTCGATCTCGTTCCCGATATACAGAGTTTTGAAAATGTGCCGGATTTCAGACAAAAAATCAAAAAAAGTTGAATAACGCCGGAAGTAGTTGATCATGAGTAAAATGATTTTATTGCTTCATGTGTAAAATTTTCCGCTGCATTCAATGGTAAAATAAAATATAGCGTATTCCATTTAAAATAAGAAAGTTGAGGTCAATTTCCGGTCAAACCGGAAGTGCTACTGCTTTGAAAATATTTTAGTTAAAACAGGCATGTTGGATAACCTCTAGATACCAAATTTCGTTAAATTATATCAAATAGTATTTAAAATATAGATAGCGTAAGCTCATCCTGAGACACCCTGTATACAGGGAATTTATTTTAACATGCAACATATGGTGAATCACTTCCATGGTTAATCACTATTGTCAAAAAATGACAGCAATGTAATATTTGTCCATTTTAAAATGCAACATAATAAATTTGTAGTTTTGTATTATCAAAACTAATTTCCATTAAATTAGTCTACATACGATTAACAAATAATCAAAACATGAATGTTGTACCTCTTAACAAACTTTACTTACAAAAATTCTTAACTTTCATGTAATAAATGTTAAAAAATACCCCCAATCACACTGAGGCAATATTCTAGTCGGTCGTTATAAGAATTGATACCATTTGTGATGTGATCTGGAGGTATCTCCCGTGCTGCAATGCTATTTATAATGTTGCATTTTAAAATGGACAAATATTACATTGCTGTCATTTTTTGACAATAGTAACCATGGAAGTGATGAACTATAATGTTGCATTTTAAAATAAATTCTCTGTATATATATATACATATAAAATTATTGTTCATATGTAAAATTTCCTGCTGAATCCAATGGCAAAATAAAAATTATAGCCTTCTATTTAAAATAAGAAAATTAGGTACTATTTCCGGTTAAACTGGAAGTGCCATTGCTTTGAATATATTTTATTTGAAATGAAACGTCACGTCCGAAAACCCCTAGATACAAAATTTCGTAAAATAATATTGAATAGTTAAATGCTGTTTTTCTGAACTTAAAATACTGGTATCCAAACACAATGCAAAGAATATTTGAATTTGAATTTTTTCAGATTTGATTTCGAGTTCGTGTTATTATTTGGTTTTGTTATTTATGATTAAATTTATACAAATAAGTTTGATGTCGTCCATTTTAACCAACAAATGACTGACACGTGTTTCACCCTAGTAGCGGTATTTACAAATATTTATTCGAACTACCACGAAATGCTACGAAGATGCACGAAAAACATAGGGCGCACTGCACAGATATAGAAAATTGAACATTGGTCAATTCCTATGCTGTGGTAAATTATGTTCTGTGCTCCGTGTCTCTTATAAATGGATATATTATTTTCCGTATAACCTAATTGTATGTTTTCTACACTAAATTACATTGTATGTTCTGTGTCAGTTATAAATCCACCTTAAGATTTCAACTATGACAATGACAATGACAATAATACTGCTGCATAAACTTGGCTTTAAGTATTCGTATTTAAATACATTGCAATTCAGCTTTCATATAAAGTATGCAAATTATTATTTAATGTGGCAACGCTGTTTACCACAAATTGTTGACATAATTATCTGATTTATATTCGTATTTGCGCACAAATGCAAGTTGAAGAAAAAGTAAGATAAATGATATATGCATTTATTTTGCTGATGCAATGGTATTTCAATCATATTGTTGTAATTTGTTGAAAAATGTTTTCCACAAATATTTTGGTTTACCGGTCAACAGAAGCATTTATTATTTACAAGTATCCCCTAATTTAATATCCAATTAACTTTGAGGAGTTTCGTGCACTTTATGATAATTAAAGTTTATGTTATTCTTACATTTTATAGTAACCCAACTTTCAATTTATATTGATGGATTTCTATTTATAAAGTTTAAAGTACAGTACAAAATCTACCTGTTTCTTGCGATCTATACAGATTTATAATAATTTAATCATATAAAGATTTTTCAAATGTCGCGGAAACGTGGAAAGGTAAAAAGTTAATTGAAAATACAATTTGTATTTTAATAACTTCAAACCGCTTACTTACTTAGCTTCTTTATTAATTATAAAATCATTAGCGTCAGGAAAATGTCTCAAATTTTTAAAATAAATTTTATCACAAATTTATTTTGGGTGGTTAAAAAAATTATTGCCGGCTTCTAAAATGGTAGAGATTAAAAGAAAGGGATCTGAACATTGCAAATAGGTGCCTATTGAAGAAAAAGTTCGTAATTTTGTTTTATTTTCATTTTTTATTTATAAATTATATTATAAAATATGTTATTAAAACACGAAAAAAATATTTTTAATCTTTAGTATTGAGGAAATTTTTCGAAAAAACTAGAAATAGAAATACATAGTTTATTTGGTTATATGTTATGTTTACAAAACATTTATAACGTCACAAATGTATACAAAAAATATGGTGCATTCTTCTAGAGAATAAAAACAATAATTCATTTAGCATTAATAGTAGATATGAAGTACATACTATAAAAAAAATAAAGATTTAATTAAAGTTAGATTTATCTCTTTTCTAAATTTTTTGAGTATAAATTGTCAATTTATTTTAAGGTAAGGGATGTTAGTGCAAGAACTTAAGGAGTCTAGTAAATACCTACAGCTCAAGTGAAAAAATAATTATAACACGCGTTTGTACTTTATATTGTTTTCTTGAGTTCTGATATTAAACATTATAACATAAATATTTGTTTGAGAATTAGTTAAACAGCTAATTTATATAAATATTTAATAATACATATATCACATTTATACAAATATTATCATTTCACTTCATGTACACAATGTGTTCTTAAAGTTTATTTATACATAAACATTAAACAACATTTGGTTTAAAATAACATAACTTTAGTAGTCTGATTTAAAATATTTATATTGCCTAGTAAAACACTAAAAAAATCGAGCTTTTCGGACCGGCCCTAAAAATCTTATAATCCATTCAAATGCACAGTTTCCTTAATATTTTAATGAAAATGGGTGGAGTTAAAATGATATCTCTTTTAGTTTTGGAGATATTCAACCTCAAATATTTTCTCAAAATTACCCATTTCTGGGCTAGATCTCTACCTAGTTTTGAATTATTGCCCCAAAAGTCAATATTCACATAAAAACTTTAAAATTTTCAAAAATCTAATTTTCATGTATCTAGGTACTTCTCAATGCGCTGATTCTAAATTTTGAAACCGCAGGGCGATATCTCTTTTCGTTCTCGAGATATTTAGATTCAAAGTTTTGCATAAAACTGCCCATTTTTGGGTAATAACCCAAAAATGGGCCGAGATACGAATTTGGCGACAACACCATTCGATTCTACGAAAAAAATTATATAAGTATACCAATTTTCATAATTATTGATTAACCGGTACAATTTTTATGAATAAAAGTTTGAAAACCCCTGAAAACGGCCAAAATCTGAAAAAATCCTAAGGGGTACCCCTTAGGATTTTTGCGATTTTTGGCCATTTTCAGTTATTTTGCTTTAGAGACTGTATGCGGCATTCAAAAATTATGAAAATTGGTATACTTATGTAATTTTGCCCGTAGAATCGAATGGTGCTGTTGCCAAATTCATATCTCGACCCATTTTTGGGTTTTTACCCAAAAATGGGCAGTTTTGAGCAAAACTTTGAGTCTAAATATCTCGAGAACGAAAACGGTTTCAAAATTTGGAATCAGTGCACTGAGATGTATAAAAATTAGAATTTTGAAAAATTTGAAGTTTTTATCTGAATATGAGGTATATTGACTTTTGGGACATTAATTCAAAAATGGATAGAGATATAAACTTGCTAGTAATATTATTTGATTGTAAAGACAATGGTACGTAAGTGTTCGCATATTTGGAGCCTTTGAACAACTGAGACTCCTTACACCACACCGGTAATCTGCAATAACAACGAAACGCGTCTGTGGTTACTAGCTGGACACGGCCGGCATCTGATGATGACCGAAACATCGTTTAACCTAGAGTTCGCTATTGCACTTTTTTTTAAATAAATAATAGGTATTTCAATGAAATAGCTTGTACTATTGAGTAGGTGAAATTCACAAGAAATATTTACTAGTTATTATAGTTTTATGTAGTTACTCGAAGTTCAACGCATTCGAATTCTTTTCTTATCTAAAGTTACATTAACATACCTCGATATACAAATAATATTAAAATTCTAGTTTTATGCCATTAAGAATAAATGCTGCAACAGTTTGAAGGTTTGGCTTTCCAAGTAGCCATGTGACTCAGAGAAATAACAGTTCAAGTTATAAAAAGATTTATGAATATGAATGAGGTTGAGAAAAAAGAATTTTCAAGAAAATTATCGTATATACAAATGGTTTTCATTTTACTACAGTAGTAGGGAAATGTAAGGATAGATATTAAAATGAAACGTAGAATCGTAGTCCGGTGTGCAACGAAACGCGGAACATAGGACTTTAACATAGGATTTTAGAAATGTGCGAAAATTGGCTTTCCTGTACATTTTAGAGCAAAAATAGAAGAATGAAAAGTTGTTTAGAATTAATTTTTACTGTTAAAAATTCATCAATTAATACAATAGAATATCTGCAGCACTAGATATTTAGAAAGTAAAATATGACATTTTCACCAAATATCAGATAGCTATGGGAATAAAAAACAAATAAAACAAAATATCAATTAAGTTCATAATACTTAAATATTTGATGCTGAATTATAACATTGTAAACATATTGATTACAACAATAAGATTAATAATACCGAAATGAACTATCATTTCAGTGTATATCAAAAATGATGAATTATCCTAAAATTTAAGTCAAATACTTAATAATAAAATAAAATCACAAATTCTTCGGTACTGAATAAATCCATTCTATAATGCACATAAACACAGTAAAGTAATTTATGGACTATAACAATGTAGACACAATGATTATAACAATTAACGTCAATAACACTAAAATGAACTGTCAGAATGAGATTTTGTTATTTCTTTTATTTCCATGGCTATCTGATTTTTGACGAAAATGTCGTATTTTATTTTCTAAATATCTAGTGCTACAGATATTCTATTGCATTAAATGAAGACTTTTTGAAAGTAAGAATTAATTCTAAACATCTATTTATTCTTGTATTTTTGCTCTAAAATGTACAGGAGAGCCAATATTCGCAAATTTTTTAAATCCTATGTTAAACTCCTATGTTCCGCGTTTCGTTGCACACCCTATATATATATATATATATATATATATATATATATATATATATATATATATATCAGATTGATGATAAATATAAACACAGAAAACAGGATATCCTACATCAAACGATAACGGGTAATACTGATTGTTTTACAAAAAATTTCAAATTCGCAAAAATAAGTGCAGTTTATTTGAAGTGAACATTTCTTAACACTGATTTCATAGCAAATTTAAATATTTATCAATTATGAAAAAACACAAATCCGAAATTATTTAAAAAATGTTGATAAATACGTTGTTGAATTGTTTTGTTTCAATCAATTTAAGTTTTTTAGTTTGGTTGTATTTCATTTTTATATAACCCAATTTTCTTTTAATTTTAAATTTTACATATTTATAATTATACAACATAATTAACAAAGAAACACTGCTACGTAATAAATATTGGTGGTTGTGTAGTACGTAAAATTTAAATAAAGTGACAGAATAATTTATATATGTATTTAAAACAAAGATAAAATTAAAATGTAAACAGGACCTCTAAACAAATAATGAATGCAGTATACGACCCTTTGTTACTGTGACCTGGTTTCAAAAAATCCTTTTTCAAATTATTTTTCACTTTGTCCTTTTATAGTGTCGTGTGTACGGAATTTGCTAAAAAACTATATATTTCATTGTCATAAGATCAAAAGAAAGATAACATCGATAAATGCTTAAATTATTCAAATATTAAGAATCAGTGCGTGCTTTTGTGTAGTAAATTAAGAAATCTAAATAATTTTGCTTCAAGTCAAGTATATTTATAATACTGTTTCTGGAATTATTATTCTACTATCATAAACCTACAACCTGCAGTTTAGAATTGTATTAAAATTGTAAATTATCTATTAAATACTCAAATATTAAAATGGAGCTCCACATATATTTTCATATCCGCTAATGGTTAAAAGTAAATGTACTTAGTGATCTTATCAGTATTTAAATCCAGAAACATTATAATTTTTTTATGAAATCGTCATTAAAATAAATAAAAAACACTTCAATCAATACCATGGACGAGCTTTTCAATAAATAACCTTAGATGAAATTGTAAACAAGGAACTACATTCATAAATACAGTACCAGATTTTAAGACAAGAAAAAGGTGACTTTTACAGCAGACAGGCAAAATATGTGACACTTTAATCTTACAGAACCTACGAAGTCAATTTCTCATTCAAAATTTCACAATTTTCTAATGTCAGAAAAATGTAGTAATATGTACCTCGACATTTAAATTCGGGTTTTAAAAACTATTGTTTTAATTACTAACCGACAACTATTAACAGAAAAAAAATTAAATAATTTTTTCTAAAACGTTTTTAATAATAAGTGGAATGTGCACTTTTTCACTATTTTGCCTTTTTGAACTGTTACAAAAGTAACTAGTTTTTACACTAAAATTAATAAAAAATATATTTAGGGACAAAAAATATTTTATATGAATAAATTTTTTGGTTTTTAAATGGTTTTATTAACCAGCTTATTTTACCCGTTAATATAACCGATTACAAAATGGTTCAGTAAAGTAAAAACCGGATGTATTAAAACTTTTTACTTTTTAACACCTTTGTTATTTATTTGCTTAAATTTAACGCCTTCACGAGTATATACATAAATATCAATATGAAAATACCAAACAAAATAATCTATTCAAAACCATTTTATTAAATCTGTGGTTCTATTGCTGAAAAAGATTTGCTAATTTCGGCGAGTGTAAAAAAATCTTTTAAAAATGGAATAGCTATATGTCGAATAATATATATTTCTCACATTTATCACTTTATCAATTCCTGCTTGTACTAATTAAAAATCTGATTTTCTGTAAGGTGACAGTTTTGAATTTCCGAAAATATTTGAAAAAGTGACAAATCTACTTTTGCCACAGAATAGATTTAGGTATAACGTAAAAGTAAAAATTAAATAGATAAAGAGCAACATAGGAACATTAAATTGATGTCAACATAATTTGAAAATTACATGTTTAAGATTAAATTTCATGAAACTAAATTTAGTTAGTGTTTGTATTGATTAATCTTATCAAAAAGCGATAAATTATTTGCTAGTAGAATGCAGCAGGCAATTATATGTATACTTATCTCTGAATGCAACTAGTATACTTGGGAAATCAATATTACACATTAATTGATATATTTACACTTAACAGTTCAATTTATGCACCTGTATGAATTTACATAAATTGATAAGTTGATTATTTATTATTATTAAGAAAATTGGCTTAGAAATTATTACGTTGGCCTTATAATTTAAAAATTAACGATAATATAAGAATTTTAACATATCCATTTCAGAGAAAATAAAAAATTCTTTAAGGAAGTTGAATCCAAAATTCAGTACCTATTATTTCCTAACAGTTGTTTTCAAAAATAAATTTTACTGAATTTAAACTCATTATTTCTTAAATAATATAAATAATGATAAACATTATAAAATAACCAAGTTTTTCATAATAAACGATGTTTTATTTTACTGAAGAAAGTTTTTTGTGAAAAATTCATGAAGTTTACTAGAAATTGAAACCAGGACCACTTTGTCTATACCTTTTCAACTTCAAATTGAGACTAAACAATTTCATATTGATACTAAACAACTTCATATTAGACTAAACAATTTCAAATTGAGACTAAACAGTTTCAAATTGAGAATAAACAATTTCAAATTGAGAACAAAAAATTTCAAACCAACAATGCTAATGTAATTGTAAGTACCATTTATTTTTCACATAGCTATAATAGAAATGTTTTAAAACTCACTTCAATCAGTAACACAAACATTCTCAAACCATGTTGTATTCATAGGAGGTAACTTCAACGCTTGGGTCATTTTACTTAAATCAGATGTAGGAGAATCTGGAATCTACTTATAGCAACACAAATCTTACTAGTACAAGATAGCAAATTAAATACAAAAGGTAAAGACCTACTTGTAGTAATGGAATCTGAAAGATTATTCCTCGCCAGTGGAAGATCTTTACGCGATACTCCAGCAAAAGTTAGATTCATAGGGCGAAATGGCACCAGTATTATTGGCCTACTTTGGATAAATTTTAATGCTCTGAAACTCGTATTAGATTTGAAATAATGCACAAAAACACATATATTTTTATTGACTAATATGAAATTATAAATAAATTTTGTTCAATATTTACAGATTTACAGATCTAGGTATAAGACTTATAGTTTACCACATCTATAAATGAAGTTTAGCCACCAAAAGCACAAATTTAAAATTTTTGGTACCCAAAAATCTCTATGTATAAAACAAAGTTTTGTGGACAAACAATACGCAAAAAAAAAATGTTTCCCATGCTGAATGTCTGTATCACTGATTCTCGTGTTTACGATCAAGTGAATGTTTACAAAATATTACAACTACACTTCAAGAAATTCTGTTTCAAATAAACACTGAAATTGGTTCATAGGTCCGCACCAAGTTGTGTAAATTTAACCACTCACAAATTTGGTACGAAAGTACACGTTGAAGTGGTTCAAAATTGAATAGGAATATTTCATAACATAGCACCAACTAATGTATTTTAACTATGCAATGGTGTTACAAGATACATACATATACCATGAATGTATGGATTATAAATAAATAAAACAATATGTTCAAAGATCTCATCTACAGAACACATTTAAATGATGATATAGTACTTACCAGGTAGTGGGAAATCTTCATACCAGAGGCCTTCGTTTAAGAAAACACATTTGCACAAATGTTTGTATTTCCTTTGAAAGTCAGTTGTACATTAGCATGTAATACACAAAACACAGAAATATACATCCGAACGCTTCAAAATTTAACAATAAACTAATCATTGTACGATTTTTAACTTGTTTCATTTGGAACGCGACAACTTTGATCAGAGTGTACAATGAAATTTCTTTAAGTTATTACTATAAATAGTGTAAAATTTTTATAAATTATTAACACTACAATTGAACTACATTTTATTATTTACAGTTAGCAAATTTTATAAAATTTACTGTTGACTTTTACACTAATATATTTCACCACTTATCAAATCGGTTTTTACACGGCTAAAATTTCTTAAAGTGTAATGTGTAGATTTGCAAAAGTTGAGGCGAGTCGGACTTTTGATTTTGGCCCGACCCGAAAATTCGAGCTTTTCGGGCCGGCCCGAAAAATCTTATAGTTCAATCAAATGCACAGTTTCCTTAATATTTTAATGAAAATGGATGAAGTTGAAAAGGGTCAAAATGATTTAATAACAATATACTTCACATCTTAATAATAAAAATGTTATTTTACTTCAAAAATTCAAGGTTATTCATTAAAGCATAATAATGCTATTGTCATGTTATTATTACTATTGTTACTATTCGTATACTTAAATAAAAGTGATTTTTATTTCTACTATAATAATAATAAGTTAGATAAAAAAATCCTTATGTAAATGATATCTTTTTGTATAAGATTTGTGAAACAGTTTAAATTTTCGAGCGCCTTTGGGAAACAAAGTGTTAAATACTCGTAAGTCTGTAATTTTTATAACAAACTTACACTAGAAGTGTCTCTTTTTATTTAACAACTTATGTTAACTAATGTCGAAAGTTATAAGGATGTAGAAGTTTTTTATAAATTTGGCACGAAAAAAGTTAAACATTTCGTCTCACATAAAAATCAAAATTAGGAATGTCGGATGCACCCAATTTCGAGCTTTGGCCCGACCCGGCCCGATTTCGAGTAAATTTTCGAGCCGGGACAGCAAATTTTTTGTCGAGTCGATCTTCGAATCGGGCCGGCAATTTTTATTTTCGGGAGTAGATCCAAACCTCAAAGCCCGGTCCGACCTGGCCCGAATGCATCTCTAGTAATGTGAGATATGTGACTGCCAATGTTTTGTTATTTATTCAATATTAGGCCTTACTTCGAACAGAGCAATTTTCAGTTTGTTCTCGAGATTTTTCAGTCTGATTTTTCATGTTAGTGAAAGTTGAAAATCCTAAGTTTTGAAGGATTTCGCGGCACACTAAAAGATTTTTGCTGCATTGACACACTTGTTTTTTTAAAATATTTTCAATCGGATTTTTTTTAAAAAAAAATCCTGATTTAATATAACTTTCCATCAAAAATACGTCAGGCCATCATTTCAGTAACATAATAATTTGTTAAGTTTTCTCGATAAAATGACTATACCTAATGTAATTTTTTCTAAATCAAGTTCCACACTGTTCATACAAATATAAAAGTAATTATAGAATGATTGTTGTAGCCTTTATATGCAAATTTTAGATATTATCTACTTTCTTTGATTTACAAGTTCTTTACTGCGTTATCAAATAAAATTACCATTCTAGTTTTCATTTTTCTAACCCTTAGTTTCTAGGGTGAAGTCATAACGCATACTATATACATAATTAGTGAAATTAGTTCAGTAGAAGAACATTAATCAAAATTAATTTCGTATATGGGGGAGAAAAATGTAATTTTAATTAATTGATGGAGTATTACCCATAATGAAATAGTATACGACATTTCATGGGTACTAACTAGTAATAATTTCATAATGCTGAATGAAACAAAAGTTGATTGATCGAATTCATAATGACAAAATAAACATTTAATTCTAATAAAATGAATCGTAATTCTGTTGTACCAATTTTTGCATTATTATATTGTATTGTTTTATTTTACTTTTCAATTCTAAATTGACCTATATTTGGTTAAATAAAGCTAACCTCCAAAGTTCTAGATATGTAGACAAAATCTACAAATTTTTTGAGCACGTAATTCAGTTATTCATTTCATTTAGATTAGAGAAAATGTTGATATTCATAAGGATAAAACTCAACCTTGGAAAAATGGCAAAGCTCACGTAAAATGTCACACAGTTCATGAATTCGTTTCTTTTCGGCAATAAAAAGTCTACATTATTTTATGATAATCGACCACCAGATTAGTTTCGGAAACAAAAAATCTCAAGGTATACAATTAAGAAAGAAAATTATTCTATTCTTTTTTATTACTTTTCAAAAAAGTTTTGCAAATATTACATCCTAAATAGAAAAATTATGTAATGTAAAATTTATAGGAGTATAAGATTTTGTTTTATTCATTTATTCAATCACTTTTACAATGACAGTTAGCGTTTTCGAAGAGTATGATAGTTGTTGAATAAAATATGACCATGTTTCATGCTTCCGTTTACTATTTATTGAAAGTATCACAAAACTCATATCAGTTTAATTATATTTCCTAGTGAGATGGATATTATTGGTATTTTTAAATATGTTTTACATTAAGACATTTTTTACATCTATTAAAAAAATTACACTTTTGATTGTTGTGGCTAAATCTTTTGAGCCATGATTGTGACATGAAATCGAATCTGTTCAATCAGATCGGAATCAAAAGAAAACGGCTGCCATCTTTAATTGAGATATACCCTATATACGAGGGCGGATCAAGAAATAGTGAACCTAAAAAAGAGGGCAGCACTAATAAAAAAAAATGAATTTTTTTTATCATTTCGATTGCAAGGACTTTTGTCACCCTAATATCTAAATCCTAAATTTATGTGCCCTAAATCTAGTGATTATTTAGGATTTTAGAAATTAGATTTTAGGGTTTTGCAGGAGCACATTTTGCCTTGAAGTTAACGCATTCTAATTAAATAAATCATGTTCGTTGCCATAATTTGTACAAAACGTCAAATTTACTGTCAAAGAATAGTTTCTTAGCTTCTATTTTAGGAAATATAATATAAAAATAAAAAATTTTGGCTTTGAAGTTCGCACTCTGTTAAAACATTACTGTGAATTTTTTTTATCATTTCGATTGCAAGGACTTTTATCACCCTAATATCTAAATCCTAAATTTATGTGCCCTAAATCTAGTGATTATTTACGATTTTAGGAATTAGATTTTAGGGTTTGCAGGAGCACATTTTGCCTTGAAGTTGACGCGCACTAATTAAATAAATCATGTTCGTTGCCATAATTTGTACAAAACGTCAAATTTACTGTCAAAGAATAGTTTCTTAGCTTCTATTTTAGGAAATATAATATAAACATTTAGACTCAAGCATCATATTAAATCGAATTATACAGGGTGTTATGTAAGTAAGTAAGTGATCAACGCTTAACCCATAGTAGAACTGACCCCAAAGATAGTAAATCTGGCAATAATTTTTGTTTAACATACTTTCTACAAGAACTAGAGGCCTTTAAAACTGACCAATCACGTCATAGTTCAAAACTTTATAGAAAAGTAAAAATCAATGTGTTCTCTGGAAAAAATATTGATTGTCAATCTGACGTTAAATGTTTTTTTACATAGACGTACAATTTATATTCTATTTTTTTGATATTCTCAAAATGCCATTTACCTTCACCAACCCAGAGTATGCAGACATGCATATGGTTTATAGCGAGACATTACAAAATAGTCGTGCTGTTGTAAGACGGTACAGAGAGTTATTTCCAAATAGACAATGATTTTATGTCATTTGTGACAGGTATCACATTTTTTCCAGAGAACACATTGATTTTTATTTTTTTATATAGTTTTGAACTATGCCGTGATTGGTCAGTTTTAAAGGCCTCCAGTTCTTGTAGAAAGTATGTTAAACAAAAATTATTGCCAGATTTACTATCTTTGGGGTCAGTTCTACCATTGGTTAAGCGTTGATCACTTACTTACATAACACCCTGTATAATCCATTTTTGCTATTCTAAAGTGTTGGCATACAAACCAATGGATGTCATTAGTGTGTCGTTCGGAGTTGTATTTATGTGAAGAAGACCTAAATCCTAAATACTGAATGCCAAAATGCGACATCGGACACAACCTTAAACGTAACGTGACATAAGCTCAATATAAAAGCGATGTAATTATAATCGGTACACTTCCATAAACAAATAAAAAAAATATCATTTAATGGTTTGTAGTTACTAACTACATTAATGAGTTTATGATTTTCCATAAAAACATACAAAAAAACTTGTAGTAATTATATGAAGTAGAGCTTTTCATACAGGTTGCCTGCACGACATACGACTTAAAAATAAAAATGTGTTTGTGCCGTTACAGTTACGCTGTACACTCTATAATTGTGCATGGTCCCAATTACTAATCTAAAATCAGTGACATTTGAAAACGGGCACGTCGTTACAATGTACTTAGAACATAATATGGGTAGAAATTTCCTTTTCACGATAAACAATCCTGATCTAAAGGCTGAAAGCGGAAAGGAGGCATGGGCCACAGATACGTGTCTGAAGAGAAATGATGATTCTTTCGCGTGTGAAACTCACGTTCTGCGATAGCTAGGGTCGCAGACTACGTTGGAGGTCTTATTAAAACAGCAGGGAGCCTTCGTTTTTGAAATCTTGCGTCTTGTCTTGCCTTTAAAATAGTTTACAGTGGAAACTGAAATTGGTGGGTGGTTAACTATAAGATAATTTCAGGTTGTGATGATAAATGATTCTCCTGACGAAAATTTATTCATGTTAAATTACCTCCAAATGTTTTATTTATTTGACAATTATGTTGGGATTACGCAATGAAAGGGCTTACGGGTCCATGACTAACGCACTTTTTAATGAGCGAAAAGCCGAGGGCTTCAATTTTTGAAGAGAAGGTAAAAACTTGCTACCCATATTTTTTCTAAATAGCCAGAAAAAAATAATGAAATTTGATTATTTGAATTGCCGCCACGTATGACGTAGAATTATGCCGCACCAATGAATGGCCGTAAAGTCATAGCGTGGTATCGCCCCATAGCAACGGCATGTTGGTGCGGGTAATGTAGATCTCCTGTTTGACGTTTCAACAATAGTTTGGAGGTTAGTATTTTAGTTTGTCTTTTTGGTACCGAAATTTTTATTACATGTAACTATCTATGGACCATCCAGCGAATCAAGCGGTTTACGTCATAAATACAATATCACTAGAAACAATGGCGTCATATGTTAAAAAGTTTATTTGAGCATGTAAAACGAATTAGAATATGATTTGTGGGTTGTCTTCATAAATCCAAATCTTTCTTAAAAAGGTAACACGGCTGATATAATTTTTTTCCAGTGAAATCCAATTTTATTTAAAATATTTTGAACGATACTGCTTACGCCGTTATAAATATTTCATTCTTGTAGTATATGCAACAAACTATCTAGTATTATGTATACAGAATACTGCATACCATACAATTTCTCACTGTTTCTGTACATTGCGTATAGCGTTTGTCACACGCTGTACATATAGATTTAATTTTCAAACTATTACTGACAAATAGAACGAAATATTACCTCAATATTACAATTCAGTGAAAGTAAGAGCCCACCAATCTATTTTTCATTTTCAAAATAAGTCAATAAATTAACTACAAGCTCTTGAATTTGACATGACAGAGCATTTGACATTTTGTCAATGAACAACGAAACCAAAAACAAAATGAAATCACAATACAGGTTGAAAAGTATAATATAGACATATAATATTTAGTAATATACATGTTCAGAATTACCAATATTAAAAAAATATAATCAAACGTCATTTTGCAAAAATTTACAAAATTTTACTTAATAATAATATATCCAAATATAATTATTAAAGGTGTCAAATACATAATAATAATAAAAAAAAACAATAAAATACCGTTAATAAAATATATTTAAAAAAATAACGAAAATTTCAAAAATCCCTAAACGATGACGTAAACCGCTTGATTCGCTGGATAGCCCATATGTGTTTATTTGTACAGTTATTAATGTATTTGAGAGACCAGAGAGAGAGAAAAATGAACTGGTGTCAAATTCAAATTAAAAATTTCTCGCACGACATGCCATCTATAGGTTACATTCTTAAACGTGGTTCCCTTCTCCAGTTCAATATGATGACGTCACAGAAAATGTTTAAATGTAATTTTTTTATATTTAAAACTATATGTATGTACACAATTTTTTGCCCCCCTCGAGATTCTAAAAAGTCGGCCCTTTTTTGATTGCTATTTTTCATTTGTCAAATGTTGATATCTTAAATACTTTTAAATAAATAAATTAATAAATATATCATCACGGCATATTACCCATTTCTGGGTGTGCCAGTATCTACAACACATGTAGACATCGGTAATGATGATATATTTTACCGTGCGGGCGCTTACCAGGCGTCACCTCACGGGCACTCATAGCTGGTGTGGAGAGTGCACCACAGGGATCACTTTTGTGCCATTTAAAATTGGAAATATTTGACGTCTGTCGGGATCGAACCCGGTTCCCCCAGGTTCGCGACCAGACACTTAAGCATGCGGCCACGGGACCCCATAAATACTTAAATACTTTTGTTTCTTATATATCATAATGAAATTGTAAAATAGTATAAAATATTTTTATTATGCATGTGGAAATATGCATATAACTATACCACACACTGCGCTCAAAAAATCATACAGTATACTTATACTTATCTACCCTTTATTGTTGCGTTTTACATTACGTGTAGATTTTATAAGAATAGGGAATATGCTATTATATAGGTAGGGTAGGTATATAAAATGTATGGTGTGGGGTAATAAGTTAATTTTTTACAATTAAAGTAAAATGTAAGTACATTGATTGTTAAACTTTTTTCACAAAAAGAATTATCTCATGTTATTTATATTTTGAATTATTTTTACAAACAGTAAAATTAATCCAACATTTCATTTTTTATTTTTGAATACTTATATCAAGAAAATTTAGGGCCAATCTTACAATCCCTGGTTAAAATAGTAGCTGCCAGTTAATAAACGAAACTGAAAATAAATAAATAGTTAAATGACTCAATTTTCTTTGTTTTAAATAATCCGATTTATTATTAACAGAAGTACAATAGCGTACTCTAGGTGAAACAATGTCTAATAAAGAATTAAAAAACGCGCTATGTTTCACACAATGAATTATGAAAATTAATAGATTTCACAATCTGAATCAACCTTTCAGTCATCATCAGATGTCGGCCGTGCCCAGCAAGTAACAGCGAAACGCAGCTGTGGTTACTAGCTGGACATTGTGTGATACATGGCGAGTGTTTTCTATTTTCTTATCAATTTAATATTGTTTATTAATCTGGAAGTTAAAATTTTAACTGGGGTTTGCATCAATGGACCTTAGTAAATTATTACAATTGTGTACTGCTAATTGGTAATAAATAATAGTGTTACAAACTTAAACTTGAAGTAAATGTTTATATCGAAATTTGATTTGAAAGAAAATGAAGAAGACAAAAGCCGGTCCTATGGAACAATATTATAGTCATTGTCATAGTTGTAGTCTTAGTCATAAGAATTAAAATGTGCTTTTATAATAGAGCTTTTTATGCAACATCGTCATAGTCAGTATTATGAACATAAGCATAATAACAGAATTGTGTTAATTTAAATTGTTTTATGACTATGACGACTTACAAACTGCGCATACCTGAAAACTGTCAGTATATCAGAAAACATAACTTCTATTTTAATTGCAATGTTGTTTACTATGAACAAACTAGCAAAAACTATTTTTTCTCTATTATATATTAACATATCTATATTTATATATTCGGCTAATATAATATTTATTATGAATATAAGTAAATGAAATTAGAAAATGACATATTAACAGTCACAACAAAAATGCTGCATAAACGATCACCTATCTTAAGACTGTTCTTATGACTTAAGACCATGATTATGATTGTGACTACGTTATTGCTGCATAAACCCGGTTTCAAATAAAAAATACAAATTTGGATAGTGGAGACAAGTTTGAAATAAAAAAATATACAAAGCAATTTTTTATGATTTATTTTGGTATTGTGTGATTTGTCCAGCATGTTTTTCAAGTCTCCCCCAAATAGTTGGTACCTTCGTGACTTTTATTTCTCGCCCTTTGTTGGGTGCTTCTGGTGTAGGAGTATGGGTTATACGACAGGTTGAGTAAGAAATACAAATGTGAGGGTGTGATAAGATCCTTTGAAAGTGGAACAAGAGGTCAACAGTTTATGCCAGCCAGTAGATTTACCGACCCTACTCCTTGCTTAAAAGTCAATAAAGTGTTTCTACCTTTTTGCTCAAGAAGGATCACAATTTTTGGTATTATTTAAAAAGCATTTAAAGTTTATTTCATATTGAAACAAAGAAAGGCATTTAAGTTCAAAGAGATTTGAATGTTAAATTTATATATATAGGGTGTAAATAAGTCCAACGATGGTTGAAGGTTGTTATCCCCTTTTACGGCTTTTAACGCACGATGATTTTAAAGCTACACTACTTCCTGCGTTGCAAAAAGCTATGCTGAGGAATCCTGAAATTATTCTAGAGTGCGTTGGATTTGTTATTAGTGGGCTTAAAAAAAAATAAAAATGTGTATATAGGGTGTAAATTTTAAAGTGGGTTATAGGCTAACATAGAAAAACAGTTTTTTAGATGCCAAAAGTTTCTATATATATATATATATATATATATATATATATATATATATATATATATATATAAACAAACTAATTTTATCAATAAAGCCTTGTATACAAAACTGGTCAAAATTTCCCCAACACAAAAAAAGGAAAACTCACGTAAAACTCCCTCTGGTTTTTATAAATTCAATTAGAAATATATAAAAATCAGAAGCCAATTTGTAGATCAATTTTAATAATTACATATTATGATTTTACAAATTCGGGAGCCGTAAAAAGATTTTAATGGTGATATATTTATTTAAATTTAAAAGTAATGGTTATACTTATTATATTTGTTTACTAACGAGTATATGATATTATCAAGAATTTTGAAAATTTGTTTTTATATTTACTTAACCTTTAATTTAAAACTTTTAAAATATTTTATGGGGCCCCCTGGCCGCGTGCCTAAGTGTCTGGTCGCGAACCTTGGGGTACCATGTTCGATCCCGACAGACGCCAAATATTTCCAATTTTAAATGGCACAAAAGTGACTCCTGTGGTGCACTCTCCACACCAGCTATGAGTGCCCGTTAGGTGATGCCTGGTAAGCACCCACACGGTAAAATATATTGTCATCATTACCGATGTCTACATGTACACTGGCACACCCAGAAATGGGTAATATGCCGTGATATTATATTTATATTTATTTATTTAATTAAAATATTTTGTAATTAAAGATAATAACTTGTAGCAATAATTTATAAACAAACAACTAATCATAAAAAAGTTAAATTTTTTCCTATGAAAATGTAAATATGTTGATGTTATGCTATACATTTATTAACAATATAATAAAACCATGACGAATCACTTATATAGTATTTTAAAGAACTTGTGTATTTCACTACACCGGCTATTTTTTATTTTCTTGAATCTATATTTAACTGAATAAAATTATTATAATTTATGACCGATCGAAATTTTCACATTGTTCTCCTCAAAGACAAAATAACATAAGTATGCTAATTTAATTAGTGATGAACAGAATACACACTAAATACGAATTTGAAACTTTCAAAGGTCAAAGAACGATTACTTGGAAATTTTCTTTTTTTGGAATTATGAATAACTAAAAATAATCTCACATATATCAAATTTGTAATTATATTCTATTTATGTTAAAAAATATAAATAACACAAATTTAGGATCAATTTTCTTTAATTATGCTTCTAGGGTAAAGTAATTAAGTTAATTAATATTCATTTTAGATAAAAAAAGGGTTAAGTAGGTACTAAATATCGATTTCGTATCATACATAATTCAACAACTTTCGAGAAGATATTCTTAAATTATTTTGTGACATTTTAATTAGATACTGTACATTTAAACTTTATAAATTAGTATTTATACTTATACTCGTATATTAGGGTGGTCGTCAAAAAGAATTCACTGTGTCCTAAAACTGTAGAAACTGATTAAAAAATAATCTATACAACTCTGTATCTGTTTGAGAACAGGTACCAATGAAATTTTTTAACATTTTTACAATGATGTTTCTGTGTGGATGTGTGTAGCTAATATATGTACTTATACCGTGAGTATTTTTTAACGTGAAACATTGGGTTTGTCATATCCATGGCTACGACTTGACATTTGATTGACAGCAATGAATTTGCCCGTTCCATTTAAAATGAAACATAGGGAACGAATTTGACATTTGATAAGACGTCAATAGAGGTTAATATTGTTTAAATAATTATACCTGCATTCTAAATCAAAATTAGTTGTAGAAGAAATATAGAGTGCACCTTATGCCCGAGTGGTTTTCTGACTCGGCTAAATTTCTTACAATATTTAAATATAATACTTCTGTCAAATTCATTCCTCATGTGTCATTTTAAATGAGACAGACAAATACATTGCTGTCAATCAAATGTCAAATCATAACTAATTTATTTAAATAATTATACCTGTTTTCAAAAAATTAAATTTAGATGTAGAAAAAATACTGTGTGCATCTTGTGCCCGAAATATATTTAGTTCTCTCGAGTGGTTTTCTGACTCCGCTAAATTTCTTACAATATTTAAATACAATAGTTCTGTCAAATTCGTTCCCTATGTTTCATTTTAAATGGAACGGGCAAATACATTGCTGTCAATCAAATATCAAGTCGTAACCATGGATATAACAAACCCAATGTTTCACGTTAAAAACTACTCACGGTATAGCCTAAAACGGAAATGGCGAGAGGTCTTGAGCTGGCCACAACAATTTTTTTTTCTTTTTCTTATTCCGTAATCTGATTTTCGAATTAGTAATCACCTTCAATCGCTTGTAGTTTGTGACCTAATTAATATTTAAACAAATTTTTTTCACTAATACTCATTAATTTATGTATATTTTCGTCTTCTTATTTAAGATAGTTAAAATTTGACTATGGTGTATGATCCCATTGTATAAATTTTAAAAATTGAAAAGATTCTGTAAAAACTATATTATTATCTTATAAACATTTTTTTTTTTAAATCATGTCGTTTTCATTCAATTACAGTGTTATTACAGAGATAAAATGAAATATGTATTCAAAGTACATTAGACTGGACTAATTTTTCGTTTGATGTTTGACATACTTATTAAGACTGCTGGTTGCATTTGAGTGTGTCAGCTCTTGCCTTTATGCATTTGTTACAATTAACCCTAGTTTGTAGTCAAACGAATTAACGACGCTAATTGCATTTGTATGAATTAGTTAAACGCAGAATTTTATTGGGAATTATTTATGTGAAAAAAATTACAGCTCAGTTCAATGTCATGATATTAGAATTTTTTTATAGTAATTGTAATAATAGCTTTAAATTTGTTGCAGGAGTCAAACACGCATGTATGACAAACGAAGAATGCATGGAGGGCAGCGAATGCATGGTGTTCAAAGACGGAGGCAACCGTGGAGTCGACAAGGTCTGCACATGTAGTGAAGGCTACATTGAAGTTGACTTTTTATGCAGTGGTAAGTTTCGTTAGTATAAATTCAACAAAAGATATACAAAGAATAAATTATTCCTGCATTACTTTTAAAAGAGTCAGGCACTTTTTCCAATTTTGAGAAAGTAATTCGGAATAGTCTGTAATGGCGTTTCAGAAAAGAAATTGGTTCGAACGAATAGCTCTAATACAAAGTATAATTAAACTATTGTTTAATGGTTACGCAGTTATTTAACCATTATCTAACTAGTTTTATTTGGTTATTTAGCGGTTTTTAACCGGTTCATGGACGACTACATCATTGTTAAATATTAATAAGCTAACCGAATAACAGTCGATATATAATCAGTTAAAAAATCGACAACTATTTAATAGACTTTTTGTTAACCGTAATTATAATATTTATTCGTTTTTATGATATTTACTAGGAATGACGAATTCCAATAATTTTGGTACCCGAATACCCGAAACAACTACCCGGATAGCACCCTTTACCCATTAATTAATTACATTTACACAATTCGTTAATTTGTTAATTACCAGTTACCCTTATATTAACAGTTTGTTTTTAATAAAATTCATAATTATTGTTTACACATATTTATTAAATAAAAAGTAATACAAATAAATAATATACTGTATCTCTATAAAAAAAAACTTAACATGAATTATATTAATTACCTATGGTATGGTAATAAAAAGCTCTTCTTTTAGATACAATCTTTCCGACAGCTGAAAACTGTTCGTGTAATAAAAGGGTATTGGGTAATTAACGGGCAGCGGGTATATTTCGGGTAATCGGGTAAGAAATTTTATACCCGGGTATATTATTATCGGGTAGGTTCCGAGTACCTGGGTACCCATCGTCATTCCTAATATTTACATTATTTTCGAAAATTACATAAATAACATTTTATAATTTGTATCATGTTTTTTATTTTCTTTGTCCAATGACATACATGTCGAAGACCACTAAATTGAACAGCAATGAAGAATTCTCTATTGAAATTACAAATTGATTATCGGAGGTTCTTAAATTTTTTTCCAATGATTTAAAAACTTATTTTTTATTCCATTTTAAATTTGGTGTCCTAGCAGCACTTAGCAGATCAAGCTAGCGAAGTAATCGGCGCTAGCATTTCTCGCTAGCAAAGCATTAAATATGACGTCACTTATAACGTCATATACAATTCGCTAGCGTAGCAAACTGATTTGCTAACTTCATTGAACGCACCTACTATTCTAATTTTCAACGGTTTAATCATATTTAAAAAAATCCAGTACCAAGAAATGTTATAAAAAGAGCTTTTTTATATTGTTTGGTATCAAAAAATTGAATTTGGTGACCAAGTAAACTTTATTTAAAAATGTGGCAAAAATATGTATATCCAGTAGTGCTCGGAATACCTGTGGATCCAAAAGACCACCCGCTCACCCATATTTCATTGAATTGGATCGGAGTCGATTCTTCATCCATAAGACCCGTAAGATCCATAAAAACCGAAAGAATCGCAGACCCGTAATGAGAAATGATACGGAAAATTAATTTAAAATTATATTTCATGAAACTGAACATTTCGTCGAAGACTTAGATATTGAAATAAAAATTCTCAGAATAATTGCTACTCAAAAACATAAGAACAATATATCAAAATCAGAACCACAGGATTATTACAGAATAAGTATATGTGTACCTAATTTAGATAACCTTGTATCTGAATTAAATTCAAAGTTATTATTGCACCAGCCCCCCCCCCCCTAAATTTTATTTCTAAATCCGCCAGTGGTTGCACTAGGTATTATTAATTTCTTCAATATTTATTTCAATTTTTTAAAAGAATTTTCTTCGACATAGTTGTTATACAACCCTTTACAACATATCGTTCAAATTAGAAAAAAAAATCACTATCTAATAGACTAAAAAATTCTATAGGTTACCATTTAAAAAATAAAAAGAGCAGTGTTGTTTTAAAAGAAACACCCTGTAAAATTTGACATTTATCGAACAGAAATTTAAGCTACCCGGAATCGAATCTGCAACCTTTCTTTCACCTTGCTCATTCGCAGCAGGGGAAAATATTTCCAGTTCTTGGCACGTATTTAGAAAGAAAAAAGGGGAATACTTAATTAGTATAGATATAAAGTGCTACGTTTTAAATGACTACCCTAAATCAGTCAAAACGCCGGAACGTACTTAAATAACGGTGGTGATATGAATACTGCTTTTGCATGATGCAAAAACGAATTAAGTACATGGTCAGTCTACCTCCACTGTCGCTCGATGGTGGTGGTGGTGTGTTAAAGGTGAAAATGTTGCTAGGGCAGACTTTCGTCTAGTCATCATGCAATGTGTTGTGATTACGGGCAAAACATGAGCTTCGTGCAAACTGTCGAGATAAAGAAACCTTATCGTTGATAACGTTTACCCGAAGCCATCGTACGAAGGCATTTAATAGAACGAATGAATTAATATTTGGTTATAAAGCCTTTTTAACGCACGATAGACTTTTCTTTTTGTTCTAAACACGAAAGTCGCCTATACTAGTATGAGGGTTAATAGGACTATTTTTTTTTCGTGTGTAGAACTTACAAGGCTAAAGTTTTATAGTTCTTACAACTAATTATTGGCAACATTTAGAAAATATCACAACTATTAGTAGTTTAAAAGTTATTTCAAAACTATTCCGTTATATGATTTAGGTCAATAATATACGATGTACCAATTGATACTAAGTAAGCTTAAACGTGGCTTAAGTATTTATTTATTAATAAACAGTAATAACTTAATAAACTTTCTGGACTTTTATGCTACTGATAAAAATTTTATGTAGTCAAAATTTATGACACCATTAATTCAAAAAATATGGAGTGCAGTAGAATTAATTACATGATAATAAAGAATACCGTGAGTATTTTATAACGTAAAACATTGGATTTGACATTTGATTGACAGCAATGTCCCATTTAAAATGAAACATAGGGAACGAATTTGACATTTGATAAGACGTCAGTAGAGTTTATTTTTTTAAAAATAATTATACCTGCTTTCTAAATTAAATTTAGTTGTAGAACAAATACTGTGTGCACCTCGTGCCCGAGTGATTTTTTGACTCGGTTAAATTTCTTACAATATTTAAATATAATACTTCTGTCAAATTCATTCCCTATGTTTCATTTTAAATGGGACAGGCAAATACATTGTTGTCAATCAAATGTCGAGTCGTAACCATGGATATGACAAACCCAATGTTTCACGTTAAAAATACTCACGGTATTTAATTAATACCTTAAACATAGAGATATCACTCTATAAAGTTTTACGGGACGTTAGTAAATAAAACAAAATAAAGAAAAACCCACAAAACCCCGAAAAAAAAAAACAATAAAACCGAAGTGGGTTGTACTTTTCCACAAAAACTCGGAATATTCACAACCCTGATTCGTAAATGTAATACCAATTAGTGATTCTGTCGAGACGAGATATTTCTCGATTCTCGTCTCGTCTCGTACTCGAGATTTCTCGTCTCGACGAGACGAGGCAGGAATGTAAAAAATATTCTACGAGACGAGAAATATTTGCCGAGATCTCGATTCTCGAAAACTGTTCCGAGATTTCTCGGTTTTTATTTTTCTCATGAGATATTTGCAAACGTGTGAAATTTAATATAGGTATTTTTAGTGATATCTGTCTCTATTTAGCTATGGCATTTTTGAACAATATATAATAAAGTATTTGACATTTTATCTGTCAGAATTTGTTAAGCATGCATTACACGATAAAATTTTTCTTTTCAAGTTTTCTCTCTCGCACAATGACAAGAGTGCAAAAGAGACAAATGAATAGACTTTTAACAAAAAACTTTTAAAGAATAGCTGGAACTTCCGCTACTTTTTTCTTAAAAGTCCCTACAAATTTTAACTGTAAAGTAACTGTCAAATGTCATTTGTGTTTATATTTTTGATGTATGCAAGTAGTGTTATAAACGATCGATATTAAACTGAAAAATGGCAAAATGGGATAGAGAAGTAATTGAAATCTTAATGTAAGTATAACTTGAATTTTGACACTTGGATATTTTAATTAATGCAAAACTTGATGGTGTAAATATACTTGTAAGGTCACTTATAAAAACTTCATCGAGCAATTCAGGCTTTAGCTAAGATTTTTAGCGTCATTTTCTTTTTAATGTTTTATAAGAGAAAATACTAGATAAATACTACATTAATAAAATTATAACATAATAAAATTTGCACAAGTTTTAGGTTTTATCAAATTTTGACAGATAAAACGACAAATATTTATCTTTTTGTTCAAATTACTACTAATACAAAATTGTATAAATTTAATAATTAGTTATGGGACCAAAATATATATATATATATATATATATATATATATATATATATATATACCTATATTAAATTTCCGTCGAGAAATCTCGGCGAGAATCTCGGCCGAGACGAGACTCTATTGAACGAGACGAGAAAAATTTCGAGACGAGACATAATTTTATGAATTTGAAACGAGACGAGACGAGACAATGAATTTCTCGTCTCGTCTCGACCGAATCACTAATACCAATATAGAGTAAGATTAAATAACGCATATTAAACAACATCATTTTAAACAATAAAGATCTATAGTAACACAAATGAAATAAATCAAGTAAATGTCAACAGTAGACATAAAACAAGTATTATTTATGTTTAAGTGCCTTTTCGTGTATAAGCACGTAAAAGCCAGAAGTCTGATAGACCTCCAGTTCCAGGTTACCTTACTGCAAATAATGGTATCCGACTATAAAATAATTGAATGTATGTTTTGTTCAGATGTTAATGCAATCTCGTGTGCTTTATTTTATCGATCTGCACAAATTTATGCCTCTTTCATTTCTTCACCTTCATTTGCATAACTTCAACAAAGATTGTATTATTGTTAAACAAAGTATGCCCTTTAAATGCGTTAGGGTGAGTTAAGAGGAAAGCGCCACACTTCGGGAGTGTATATTACGCATAAATACGAGGATAGTTCAATAGAAATACTCTAACGCTGTTTTTATTCAATGTATTTAAAAGAAATGAGTCCCACAGATACACTAATCTATAGATTCATCTTTTGCTATTTGCGGGGTCATTTTCGAACAGCAAACTTTACCGAATTGAACCGCTGCTCATTTAGTAATTGTTTCAATGGTTCCCGGAAACTTCATCGCGGGTAAATTGATCGCGGTAAATGTCGCAGAAAATTCATCGCTGAAAAAATTCATCGCCGGTAAATTGATCGCGAGGAGAACAGATCGCCTTAAAATTGAACGCCAGGAAAATTGATCGCTGGAAGCTAGAATATTCATTGCCAAACAATTAATCGTCACGAAAATTGATCAGCGGTAAATTTTTTCGCGAGGAAAATTTTGCGCCAGAATATTGGTCTCCAGGGAAATTAGAAACAAAATTTACTATTATACTAGTCAATTGGTTGGAGTTAGTTATATTAGTCCACAATAATGAATAAATTTTAAGCTGTGCTTAACGCCGACAAAAGGGACTTCAATCACGTCCCGACTTTTATTATATTCTTGGGCAAAAATATTTTTTTTCGTTGACTATGTTTTACTACGTATATTGTGTATATGTTGCATGACTTATATTACCATGTAAAAATAAAAGCTTTCTTGGACAGTGAATATTTGTAGAAAAAATAAATCAGTCTCTGCATTTTCGTACCATAAATTTAGAGATAATCCTTTGTTTATGGTATAGGGGTAGGTAAATCCAATTATAAAGTGTTTCAAGATATTTGCAAATGTACCTGCTTTCGTAATGACGCGGTAGACCGCATAACAGCAGGATATTTATGTTCCTATGCGTCAGAGGAGGATTATCAAAATTTGTGAAAACGATGTAGCGGTATTTTCTCGTAATAGAAAACTATAAAATATATTTTATTATTATTCTTTCTTCTACATAATTTATAAATAAAACTTTACTTAGATAATTATACGAGGTCCCGCGGCCGCGTGCCTGAGTGTCTGATCGCGAACCTGGGGGAACCGGGTTCGATCCCGACCGACGCCAAAAATATTTCCAATTTTAAATGGCACAAAAGTGACCCCTGTGGTGCATTCTCCACACCAGCTATGAGTGCCCGTGAGGTGACGCCTAGTAAGCGCCCACACGGTAAAATATATCGTCATCATTACCGATGTCTACATGTGTTGCAGATAATGGCACACCCAGAAATGGGTAATATGCCGTGATGATATATTTATTTAGATAATTATATTAAAAGTGTAATTATTTGAATCTGTACCTACATACAAAGCAGTTTTAAACACATATTTAAGAATCATGTTGAAAACATAACATGACTTACTGTTTAAAACATTTTTACCGTGTTGATAACATTTTGTATATATTCTTTGTTTTGTATTTCTTAAAATTTAAATGAAATATTAAATTCCACACAAATATTTCGCGTGGCGGATTTCAAATATTTTGTTACAATCCTGTTCTGTTACCCCTCAAGCCCATTTAAGAAGCCACCCGCTGCGTAAGTCGGAGCAGGTACGTTGGCAAATATTTTGAAACAAGTTATACCAAATATCTAGTTCACTCCTACATATTTACAGCTCTCCACCCGTTGGGAGTGTAAACCGTATCAATTGCCAAGCTTAACGGATTAACCAAATGTGTATATCACGCCATTGAAAATCGGAGTAAACTTTTGGTTTTGGATTTTTTAGTCATTTATTTGTGTGTAGTGTACACTTTTGAAGTTTGGTACATTTCTCCTGATTACCCTTTTATATTTCAAATTACGTAATTTAGTAAACATTCATGTTCAAGTAAAAAATGATTGAACGTTTTTTCTAAATATATCTTTGCGATACGGTAATTAACGGTGCAATATAAACTTTTATTACAAATTTTTACTGTTGCTTTTAAATCGTTACTTTTTAATCAATAAAAGTTACTACTTCTACGTGTACGCGAAACAAAAAACTTTATTTACATATGATTATACATGAAAACAATGTTTTAACACACGTTTTTACTATTCATATAAAAATATTTTTACTAAAAATAGATTACTTCATTTTTAACAGTGAGTCTTTAGTTTTATTCTCATTATTAGTAAATAAAAAAGAGGCAAAGCATAAAAATTAGGAACTAAATATATTGTGCAAAAGGCATATGAAAAAATAGGATACGTGATTTTTGACCCCTATATTCTGAACAAAAATTAGACTTACATCAATCAGCTTTATAGTAATTTCATTTTTGGAATGATTTTTTTTTTTCAGTTTAGTCACATGTTCTATTTCACACAATATGACATATAGGTCCAAACGAGGCTTCACATATTGACTAACAATACCCTTTTAATTGGTTCAAAATTGAATCCGCATAGAGTTTTTAATAAATCTTTATTTTATGCTCCAGTTTCCAAAGTTTATGTCATGCATTTAAGAGCTAAGTATTTATTTACGGAAATAAACCCACAGGAATTATACCATAAGATTCGTGCTTCCCCAATAATATGGGATTACGTGTACAAATTATCTGCATGCAAACACGTGCAAACGTTCCTGCAATTTTATTCGTATGCAATAATTATTTGCACTAGTAACGAAAGATGCTAAAATAATGTTTATTAATTAAATTATGCACAAGAATTTTGCGATAGGTAAATACGTAGTAATTTTGTTCGTAGCTTTCAATTGGAAATGTAAATTTCTATGAATAAAAAAAGTTTCAATGCAGGGATATTTTTTATTTTAATCGAAAGAGCAGTATTCATTTTTTTAATAATAATAATAAAATTTTGTGTTTATATATATATATATATATATATATATATATATATATATATATATATATACAGGGTGTATCAAGTTAATGGAACAGTGCATTTTATTCATGTATATGCAAAGTTACACAAAAAAGTGATTAAGATATTTTGTAAGGCATAGAGGGGGACACATTTTGGCATAACCATTATTATTTTAAAACCAGTGATACTCAACTTATGGATCAATGTTATGTTTTTTTAAATGGCATTGTATATTTTTTTATTAACTCATTAAATAGGAAATTTTCTTCAGAAAGATCCTTGGAAAATATTCTATCACATGAATATACATTATGTAGACTCATATATAAATACTTTAAAAAAGCGTACACTTACGTAACATTCTCTTTACAATCAAATAATATTACTACCAAGTTTATATCTCAACCCATTTTTGAATTATTGCCCCAAAAGCCAATATACGCCACATTTAGATAAAAACTTCAAAATTTTCAAAAATCTAATTTGTATGTATCTAGATACTTCTCAATGCGCTGATTCCAAATTTTGAAACCGCAGGTCGATATCTCTTTTCGTTCTCGAGATATTTAGACTCAAAATTTTGCTCAAAACTGCCCATTTTTGGGTAATAACCCAAAAATGGGTCGAGATATGAATTTGGCGACAACAGCATTCGATTCTACGGGCAAAAGTACATAAGTATACCAATTTTCATAATTTTTGAATACCGCATACAGCCTTTAAAGCAAAATAACTGAAAATGGCCAAAAATCGCAAAAATCGTAAGGGGTACCCCTTAGGATTTTTTCAGATTTTGACCGTTTTCGGGGGTTTTCAATCTTTTATTCATAAAAAATGAACCGGTTGGACAAAAATTATGAAAATTGCTATACTTATGTATTTTTGTCCGTAGAATCGAATGGTGATGTCGCCAAATTCATATCTCGACCCATTTTTGGGTTAATACCCAAAAATGGGCAGTTTTGTGCCAAACTTTAAATCTAAATATCTCGAGAACGAAACGAGATATCGACCTGCGGTTTCAAAATTTGGAATCAGCGCATTGAGAAGTATCTAGATACATAAAAATTAGATTTTTGAAAATTTTGAAGTTTTTATCTAAATGTGGCGTATATTGACTTTTGGGGCAATAATTCAAAAATGGGTCGATATATAAATTTGGTAGTACTATTATTTGATTGTAAAGAGACTGTTACGTAAGTGTACGCATTTTTAGAGTACATATATATAATAATTTAAAATATTAAGTATATTTCTTTCCCAAATTTTTCCAGATAATTGACTGTAATTTTACATTATAATGGACAGATCATAGTTAACCAAGTCCATCTACATTACTTTGAGAAAAGTAGTATATTAGTTAGTTATCAACATTCAATTGTTCTATGTACTGTTTTGAAACTCGACTGCCACTGCTGGTAACCTAAGAACTATGAATTAGGTCTAATGTAACTCATTCATGGAACAAATTGAAAATTAATAAACATTTTTTTTAATAATACTTTATTATTGATTATTTCAAAATTTGAGCGTTTCAATCCTGTTTTCTTTGAAAGTTTTGATAAATTTTGATGCAGCTTTAATCATCTTTCTGGAAATATTTGCTCAATAGTGCGAGAGATGTCTTTTTAATGCTGTTTTAAAAGGTCAAATGAGTATGAACCGATAGTAAACAAAATGCACGTGTTATTTTCTTTTAAGAAAAATAGATCGACGTTGTTCAACACGATATTATTTCATCTTGTTGCATAGTTATTATTTGCACAATGTTACAACAGTTGCGTGCTATAAGAACCATTGAATGCACGCACAACTTTGGCTCAACTTCTATACAAACGGTCAAGTACACCGAAAAAATTTACTGAACTACTACAAATTATTAAAATGCTCTTGTTGAAGAAATCATGTATTTGAGAAATACATGCGAACATGCAATGCTATTGCATTCTACATCAAATATATTACAATTGCATTGTTATAATTTGGAGGCAATGAACAAATGAAGTTATTTGTACGAGGAAAAGAAATACATCATTTTCTGTATAAAAACTCATGTTTTTTTTGTCGAATTTCTTTGTTTTTGTTTGTTGAACTCACTTCCTGTGAAACACGGGTAGTGATTAGCCGTTATACACACTATTTTTTATGGAAACATTGATATTACAAATAACTTTTATTATACTTTATATTGATTTCTATAACTATAAATTGCAAATATATATTTTTAAATTACATTTCTATGCCAACCTTGACTTGATTTAATAATTGCGGTATACCGATTTAACAGCGGGTAAATTTGAATTCTACCCTTATAGCTTTGACTACTAAGCCTGTGGTCGACCAGGCACAGCTGGGGGTAGCACTACCTGCCGGCCCGATAAATCTTATAGTTCAATCAAATACACAGTTTCCTTAATGTCTTAATGAAAATGGTTAGAGTTAAAAAGGATCAAAATGATTTAATAACAACATTCTCACATCATAATAAATAAAAAAGGTAACATTTACGAACTTTTCTTGTTACCTTGGTTACTTGTTGTTTTTGTTTTTTCACATTTTTATGTCAATTTTCCCTGAAGAAGGCACCAGTTTATGGTGCCGAAACGTTGGGTTTTAATAATAAATAAATACACAACTTAAACTAAAAAGGTAGTATTATTCCAATTAAATAAAAATATGTTATTTTACTTCAAGAATTCAAGGTTATTTATTGAAGCACAATAATGCTATTGTGATGTTATTATTATTGTTACTAATGGGGTATTTCACCATAACAAAAAAATTGAAAAAATTTCACTTTAACTTAAAGTATGGCTCAATAAATAGTTAAAACAATAAAAACATTTTTTAAATAATTACTTTACGAGATATTTCACATTTCCTAAAAGGGAAAATTGACGTCATACAATTGTTATCTTTCTCTCCCAGCGTACTCAGAGCAGTGTGTGTGAGAAAGACAAGTATAGGGGAAATGTGACGTTACACTGATTTCTCGAAAATAAAATACTGTTAAACTAGGAACAATTAAGATTTTTTAATAATATGAATTGCTTCAAAACTGAATGAAGTTTTATTTAAAATAATAAAAAAAATTGAGTGGAATACCCCATGTTCCTACCATAATGATTTCTTGTCTTATTTTTCGCAGAAACAAAGTTATATAAAAAATCCTTATGTAAATCATATTTTTTTATATAAAATTTGTGAAAAAGTTGTTTAAATTTTCGAACGCCTTTGCATGGTAAAGTGTTATAACAAACTTACATTAGATGTGTTTCTTTTTTAACTTATGTTAACTAATGTTGAACGTTATAAGAATGTTTTTTCAAGTTTGACACGAAAAAAAGTTAAACATTTTGTTTCATATAAAAATCTAAATTAGAAATGCCGAATGCACTCAATTTCGAACTTTGGCCCGGCTCGGCCCGGTTTCGAGTTAATTTTCGAGCCGGGTCAGCCAATGTTTTTGTCGAGTTAGGCCGGCAATTTTTATTTTCGGGCCGAGTCGACCCAAACCTCAAAGCCCGGTCCGGCCCGGCCCGGTCCGAATTTATCCCTAGGTACAAGGTGTTTTCAATTTTGACGGAAATGCAGGACCAGATTAAAATATTTTCGGGCCTGAGGCGCTAACAATTTTCAGGCCCCTAGAATAACCATAATACCCCAAAAATATAATTTATTTCAAAAATCAAACAGAGAAACAATTACAACAGAAATAAACTCGTAAAGTAAATAAAATATAACTCTAAAAAAATAAAAAATCGACAAAATGGTGCTGTATCCGGGCTCTTAACAGGACCGGGCCCTGAGGCGCGCGCCTCATGGTTAATCCGGCACTGCGGAAATGTGTTTTGTTGGCCTTTACCTAATATGTTTTAATTTTTTTTTTCAGGTGGAAGCCGATTAACAAAGCTGTCGTTCCCAATTTATTTTGCTGCCTCATTCGCTCTGCTTGTGGCAGTCTTCACGTCTACCTATTAGGGTAGAGTGGACTACAGCTCTAAGTCACTGTTTGTTGCAGTGAAAGAAGGTGGCCCCGCCATCTACCCTTCATGTTTCTGCTGCACTTCCTTTATTTCTTAGTCAACAACACGTATTTCTTATTATCCGTACTGAATTACTTGTCGTTCTCCATGATTCACTATACTCACTTATTTCATTACTCAAATGTATTGCAGTAATTTTCATTTGAAAAATATGTGATATTTGAAATGTTTAAGCAATGTTACTTGGAAATTGCACTGGATATAAGCACCGTTTTGTTACTTTGTCGTAATATGTGAATGTATCTATCTAAATAGTGTTAATGTTCGGTATTGAGTGAAGATGTTCATTATTGACTTAATATTTATTCACAAATTTATATCTACACATATAAAAGCATCAGTACCATAGCGTTTATGTTGAACACGTACCTTTGGTAATAGCGAATATCTTCACTCAATACTCAAGGTCACCATTAGGATCTTTGTACACTATAAAATACTGTTTGTTACAATCACAAATTTTCACGTTTTTCATGTATAGTCTGTAAATTATGTAAAATTGTGACAGTACATTTCATTATTTAAAAAATAAAAAATTACTCCATCTACAAAGACTTTTTTTTGAAGATCCCAATGGTGAAATGAGTTTAGCAGTTCAAAAAGTAATTTTTAATTACAGCTCAATAATTTTCCTTCTAAGAATGAAAATTTCATTTAATTATTCTATTTTCACTTTTAAGTAATTACTCGTGTATATTTGCATTTAAAACAAGTACTTTTCTGTAATATGAAATTATATTGTTGAAGGTATAAATTTCAATAATTCTCGCGTGTATATATACAGTGAGTTTTTAGAAGTAGCTATAAATTAATAATTCATATTGGCTAAACCTAAAACTACTTCTAATTTAAAAAAAAAAAAAATAGTAACTAGTAAATGTATAAAATGAAAGGCTAGAATTAGACAGATAATATTGTGTGCCAACGGTATTTGATATTCTGCATCAAAATAGAATTTTTTCACAGATTAAGCACTTCTAGCAAACACACTGTATATATACCAAATCACATTTTTCACCATTTTTAAACTACAGTGAGATTCAGTTGGCTGCAGTTTGTTTCAAAAAGTTAAACTCACTAGTTTCATAATTTCAAAATTACCCGAAATCATTGTATTGAAAAAATAGTTCAAAAACCCTGAAAATCATTGATTAAGTGTTAATCAAAATAAACCTGTTTTTAGTAAAATAGTTTCAGTTTAAACACCAGTTTAGTGTTTACAAACCGGTTTTTAAACTGAATTTAGAAAAAAATATCTTTATTATGCAGTTCCAAAATATTCATTTTTTCATACATTAAATAAATAAAAAAAGTGAGTAGAACAACAATAAATTAGATTTTCAATTTAAAAATTTAGAAAAAGGCATCGAATTTTTAAAAAACTTGAAATATCGCTTTCAGTTACAGATAAAAAACATACTTTGCTACAAAAATACTGCTTTCTCAAATAATTTTGTTAATGATTCGTCAAATTTAAATATATTTTTTAGTTTTCTGTACGAACTAAATAGTTCAAACATTAAAATGTTAAAAATAAAAATGTTGAAACCTAGAATTTATTTTATTTTAGAAATTAGATGTGCCCACAATTATTGAAAATTGAAACAAATTGCAGCCTTCATTCCCCACTGTATATATTACTCGTACTTACCTTTAATCTAAAGTAGTACATGCAGATGAATTATAAATGTCTATGTAAAAAGTGCACGCCTGTAGAGTTTATTATCTGAAATAAAGCATGTTATTAACACAAGTTTCGACTCATTTTCAATTTGCAATAAAAAGTGGAGCACACTATCGATCATGCGACAAGGAACAAGGTGGTAATCATACCCGCAAGTGTTATCAGATATCTTACACGACTAATACGATTTTAATAACTTGAAATCGCGATAAAAAAGACGTGCTTGACATTTAACTTCCTTTGATTAATACACACAATTCGAAATATTTTCTCATTCCTTTATTCAATGTAATGTTTAAGACACAAAGGGACTACAGAATGCAGAATATTGTAGGTACATTACATATTTTCCAATGATTCCATTCTATCTTATATTCACATAAAAGATATGTTCAAAATATTGTAATATGGCTAATAAAATCAATACTTTTTTCTAATTTTAAGCTACGCTTGTATTGTACGTGGAAGGGATCGTGACTGTCTAGTGTATAATATAAACAAAATCATTGGTTTCAGTGAATTTATTAAAAAAGTTATCTGAGTCCGACGTTTCGCCCGTATTGCGGCCTTTTTCAGGGAATGCTACATTTTTTTTTTTACAATTAATAAACACATAATATACTGATTAAACAAATACTTACAACAGTCAGAAGTAAGATGTAAAATTAGTAAAGAACAGTCAATGGAATAAAAAATATATAGATAAATAAATAATTGTAGTTCAAATAGATAATAAAAAATCACAAAATGTCGAACGATCAAACTTTAAAACTACAATGAGAGTCAACGAACTTAAACTTTACGTCCTGACATTGTTGGGTTTCGTTTTGGCGATAACTGCTGATCTTGACCAATTTTTCAGTAGTACCTGTTTAATTAGTGTATTATGTGTTTATTAATTGTAAAAAAAAAATTGTAGCATTCCCTGAAGAAGGCCACAGTACGGCCGAAACGTCAGACTGAATAATTATTTTAATAAATTAACTGATACCTGTGATTTAAATAAATAAAAATAAATATATCATCACGGCATATTACCCATTTCTGGGTGTGCCAGTATCTACAACACATGTAGACATCGGTAATGATGACGATATATTTTACCGTGCGGGCGCTTACCAGGCGTCCTCACGGGCACTCATAGCTGGCGTGGAGAGTGCACCACAGGGGTCACTGTGATTTTATTTATATTATTACACTTGTATTGTTTGACATCAATTGGTACAAAATTAGTATCATTGCTATAAAGGAATGTGACAACTATTTATTTAAACAAATATTTTTAAAATATTAATTACAGGGTGTCCCCCGAGGAAGCGGATAATAGGGGCGAACGTTTTGAGCAATAATTATTATAACACTTGTTTTTATTTTTGTTTGTTTGTATACGGCTATATTTGTTGACATTTCTAAAAGGGAGAAGAATTGACCTTTTTTACATAGAATGACCCCTAAAATACAGGGTAAAAGTTTGTCGATTTCCTCAGGGGACAGCCTGTATATTGAATATGTACTTACAGTAATTCTTTTCAACTAAATTTTCACTACATACAAAACATCTTTCAACACTTCAAACGCTGATCACTAACTGAGCTCGAATGAACGGGATTGAACATATATATTAAGAATTAATTCGGAATAAAACTTCTGTAGAAAGTAATACTTCGTACATATGTTACATTTTTATCAAATTTTTCATTATTTGATAGATTAGGAATTGCTCTAAAGTTATAGGAAGATAAAAAAATTGAATTTAGTTACATTATAAAAAAAAAAAAAAAAACTAAATATGCTATCCTGATACATCGTTCAGGTAAGTAGGATAACAGTTTCTTTATACTGTAGAAGTAAGTAAAAGAACATCACATAATTTGTTTTAAATAATTAAAGTTAACGTCAGAATTTTCTTCATCCTTACTCCTACAACATCGCTGTTGAGTTCAAATATTTTAAAATTTCAATAATTTAATTTCATTATTATTATTATTATTATTATTATTATTATTATTTTAAACATGGTACTCGATTGTCAAACATTATTAAAAAAAAAACTTGAGCAATACAAGTTTTTGGCAATACACAATATAAGTTTCGAAGTATAAAATTATATTTGTTTATTTATTGTGCACTAAATTAATTATTTAACTTTGTGTTTGTTTCGTGCTTGTGCATAACAATTGTTGAGCTTATCATATTTAATGTATGCATGATATAATCTAGTAAACTAAGGGGTTTACCTTAGACATTTGAAAGTAATCTTTTTTATTAAATATAAAAGAACTATGTTTTTATGGTTAAATTTAGAAGTTATAATTTCATCAAGTCTGATAAAGAATATTTATTTATACATAAATTTTGAAGTCTTTATTATACTAAAAATATACCTACTAGTACGCCAAATTGAACCATTAAACATCTTTTAATTGGAATATTTTGATAATAAATACTGTAAATGTAAAATATGAAGTATTTTCATATTTTTTATAGTCCAACAAAAGTACGATACAGTATAGTGCGGGACACCAAACTTGACCTGAGGAATAATTATTACAGTAGCTTTGTGCTTCTAACTAATTTGTTTACGCTTATGATCCTAGTGTAAACAAGACAGAAACTATTACGAACGCCAATTGCACAGATCAACTACCAATATAAGAAAGGCTGCGTAGCTTTAAACTTATTTGGGCAACTGTTATTTATGTTATATTAGGTACGCGGAGAGCAAATTAATTGTATTTCATGTGGATTTAAACGGAGCGCATATATTAGATAGTGATTTGTGCTAACATACATACATACATACATAGTTCATCTTTCGTGTCCCGGACTATACTCGAAAAAGACTTATTATTAAAATAATTATTTGGGAAATGAATTAAAATACAAATGTAAGTATTATTATACTGTCAATATATAAATTCTGTCATTTGTGAGTTAAAAATAAATACTCATTTTATTGAAAATATTTTCACATTTCATTTATGTATTTTCATAAAGAGAAAAATATAGCTACCGAGAAATATTATACTCTTACAATATACACTTACATAATATGTTTATTAAAATTAAGCGTAATAGAAGAATAATAAAAATACTGGAAAACTTCCGAAATCATTCGCAAGATAACAATATCCTGCATTCCGCTAACAGCAATTCCGCCAAGATGAAATATTTGGCACTTACTGCTTACAAACAGGAAAACATTTACGAAAGTCAACTCCTTTTTCAGAGTTCTGCACATAAAATTTAGCACAGCCATATATCAATTTGACATTAAAAAATTATCTAAACTAAGTGGAATAAGTGCTGCAATAAAATGCATGAAATAGGTACTAATTCCTGTCCGTTGGTTGGAGATCAACTGATTCCGGTCCTGGAAACGAGAAATAACAACGACGTCATGACGAATAGGCCCGAATTACGCGTTATGCGGGAACCATCGCAACGCAATTCATCCTTAGGATAGAAGTTTGCGGGAAGAGGTTCTTCCGGTATCCTACACCGTTCTTTGCGTCTCGAAAATTCTTCCTGCAACAAAATCGACAAAAAGGATTTTATTTATAAACGAAACAATACAGGGTGTTATGTAAGTAAGCGTACAAGCAAGAAGTATCCATGCAGGTTTACATAAGACCTGTTCTATAGGAGCGTGAAGTTGGTACCCCCAAGTAGGAATAATGAGAAAAAAATTATTGCATAATTTTACCCAAGTTATGCCAAGTTTTGCCCAATACTTAAACACTGCCCACCCAAATTACCCACGCAACATGCCCACCCAAACTGCCTACACAACACTCCGGGCGATTAACTTTTATAACCATACCCACCCAAACATAACCTAAACGTACACTCGATTTTAGGTGGACAGTGATTAGTTATCACAACACGTAACATGCCCACTCAACCTGACCAACCAAACTGACCACCCCATTACAATAATTATAAAAAACAAAATAAAGACATCATGAAATGAATCATAACTCGAATGTATGGTTAAATGTTTATATCTTCATTAAAACAGAGATGCGTAATATTTTTTCAAATATACATATTATCTCGACTTTTCACTAATACTCCATTTTCTGTTATTTTACCCATAAAAATAGGGCTTTTGTTTTTGTGTGAGAAGTAATTTTTCCGTCTAGAGTCTAAATAAACCTACAAACATTTTTTTGGTCCAATTCATATGTGAATGGGCTCGAATTTAGAAGGTTTTTAAAACTAACCCAAAATACAAGTCGACGCTTGTCGATTGTCGCTCCCTCACCTAAAAGCGACAGCGGCAAGAATTACGAGTACCTACCTATTGCAGAAGCGCAGAAGTATCTATTTCCTTACCTATCTATCTACGTAAGGTCGCTATAGCAATAATACATAATAAATTTATAATTCTAATTTTTAAAAAGCGGGTGGGTACAGCCTATTTTTGAGTGGGCAAGTGCCTCCCCGGGCCCACCCCTAGCGCCGCCCCTGAATTGTACAAATGATTCTTAGATTTTACGATTTGATACAAATGTGCAATTTTAAGTTTTTTTTTGTATGGATATCTTGGTTTTTAATCTTACAAGTGATTTTGCTAGACTTTTAGTTTGCACAGTTTTATCAGATTGTTGTAACGACCACTTTTTATTTTAGTACCATTTCTGCAACATTTTTTTCTATAATACGACATTATGGATAATTACATAAGAAACTGCAGTAATAATTTTTTTTAACTGCAGCACAAACAAATTAAGTCTGCTATCTTTCTTAAAAAGTAATTTTTCATTTTGATTTACAGGAATTTAAGAATGCTCAAATATGCATTTTAACAAAATTAAATACCAGCTAGATAAGAGTGTATTATACTGTTTTTAAATTGCACAGCCAAGTTTACACTCGAACACGGTTAATCAATTATTCTAGTAGTTAACTAGTTATTGCAACATTTTTTAAATTAACAGTTCTTGTAACAATCGCACGGTTATTGTTAACATTCAAAGTTTAAAAACTTAAATTTGTTACAGAAAAAAACTTACTTATTTTTTTACTGTTTTTACAGTGTAAATCTGATATCGGACGTTTAAATTAAATAAATTATCTACAACATCTCTACCCAAAATAGAATCTGATTGAATAGTATTCAACTGTATACAAACTTGTAAATTTATGTAAATATGTTTTTTTTTTAATATAAAGTAAATGTGTAACATAAAAAATTGAAAATGACAAGAAATGGAAAATTTGTAGGCTTTACTGATTATGGGTTATTGAAACGAAAGCAAAAAAAAAAACATTTTGATAAACATTGCAGACATGCATAAAAGAAAGCATAAAAATAAGTATTTTAAATATAAAAGGTTATTAGAAAAACAGAATATTTCCATATTTTTATGATAGAAGAAACGCAATAAATTACTATATTGTTAAAGAAAATGATAAAACTATTCCATAATGTTATTAGAAAATCCACAAATAATGCAAATAAAATTTTTTTTATTTATAAAATAAATTCAATAAAATTGTGTGGAAAATTTTAAAAATAGCATTTCTAGAGATATATACATAAACATACATATTTCACACTCGTGACGTAACGATCGAAAGAATGAGAAAAGTTTGAACTTTTCGAAGTTATACAAAAACGTGAATGCTTTAGATTAGCTGAGGTAAAATTACAGCAACGAAAGGTCAACTTTGATCCTAAAATAAATATCTTTCGTCATTTGCATATTCATATTAACCTTTCATGAACCTGAAAGTAACCTCAAACAAAAATAATTTTTCTTTTCTTATAATTTTTATAAATTTTATGCCCAACTATAATTTCTCAAATAATATTTATATTGAACTATGAGAATACTAATAAATTTGAAATAATTATTGCGTTAATAAAAATGATACAGGCAGTGCCATCTTTTGTTGAAGCGAAGTAAAATTACGTCAATATCAGTAACCTGAATACAGGGAATTGTAAAAAGCGGGATACAGGGTAAATGAAAAAAGTAAAAAACTTACCTCACAGAGAACTGTACACGGAGGGCAAACAATAGCGCCCTTATGAAGCCAGTCGTCTTTAATAATCCGAATTCCTATTTCTTGGCCAGGGTGATAGCAAGTGTAAGTATAATTGTTTACCTAATAAAATATTTTTTTATTAAAATTTGCTGCTTTCCTAATAAGAAGAAATATTTCGCGCTCACATTATTTAGTTCAAACTTGCAAAATTTGTTATATGAAACAATAATAAACAATAATTAATATAAATTAATAGAGTTTCTAGAAGTATTTTATAATTTACGGATTTATTATTAATCTTGGCATAATACTACATATTTTCTAGAAAGCTTACTTTCAACTTTCTAGAACAAACCTAAATCGGAATTTAAGGTTTCTGGATTTTTTTAATCAGATTGTGGCTATAAGGATTTTGGACGACTTGATTTTTTTACCATGAGGTTTTACAATGTATGATACAAAAAATAATATAAATAATTGATACATAGTAAATAATGCACCTAATCTTATTTTTTAAGTAAAAAAATTCAAAATAAGTTTATATATTAATTTTTAAAGTAAATGAATATCTACCACACATTTTTTAAAATCTATTTTCAATATTTTAAACAAATTTATGTTAATTTATTTATTATGATAGAGCTTGGATAAAACTACTTATAATTTTCAAATTTTTATAGGCTGTTTAAATAAATAAAAATAAAATTAAAAAACTTAAGAATTTTTTTCTGTATAACCATAAATTATACTTTACGGTCCTATATACACAGTGTGTTAAAAAAATCTTCTCTCGGAGTAGGCTATGAACAAAAATTGTCAATTTGAAAGTATTGAATTATATGTCAATTTGACACGAGATATTGTCAAAAATGTTATCTGAAGAAATCAAATCTTTTCTTCTTGAATCCTTATTTTAGAAATAGAAATAAATTAGAAAACGGTGAATGGCAATATTTATTATCTTTGCTGCTTAAAATTACATTTCACGATCAATTTTGACATCTTGACTTTTGAATTGAATAATATTCAGACATACGTTTTTGTGTTCATAGCCTACTTCGAATTAGGTTTTTCTTTTTTATTTTTAAATTTAATTTTAAATGATTCTGTGGAATAAAAAATAATTTTTTCTCAAAAATATTTGCAAAGATATGGATGGAAAATAGTGTAGAAGGTAAGTCGAACGGTCCAGATGTATCACTTTCATTTCAAAACAAGGTAAATGTATTTTTTATTTTAAGACATCCACACGTGCATTCCAAAATATATAAAAGAAAAAAGTTTTTGAATAAAATGAAAGTCGCAATGAATAAAATAAAATAAAATGAAAATATGTGAACTTACGACAATATGCAAGCGGCCATCTTCACATTTATATCTATAGCATCCAGAACCCCAATGTTGCCATTGTCGAACTTGTCTACATGATCGCTCCTCCCACATTTCGTTGCTATGATCAAAACAACGGGAATTGTCACCATATTTTTCTAAGGCGAAATTTTTATCAGGCCCTTTATTAGACAAAAAACAAACAAAATGTTATAGGAAAACTATAAAGCAACAGTTAAAGTACAAAATCTTTATTTGATTTACAAAATTAGTATAAATATAACATGTATAACTGTTAGTAACTTGAAGCTCTGGAGATGACTTTAAATTGTTTGAAGAATATGACTCTTCAAAACCTTAAACAAATTAGGGTTTTTAATTAAATCTTTTTTTTCGAAAATTTTGGAATATCAAGATGTTAAGATAAAAATATATTGAAAATCAATCAATATTACTCATTAGCATTCATCTATAATACTTGTTTAGTATAATGAAATTTTTAATACTGATTTAGTAAATCATTGAAGCAAATCGAACAAACCTAAGTCAAATAGGTGCAAAATTAAACGGAAGCTAATGAGCTTTTATAAATTTATTAATGACATCACAAAAAAGTTTAGGTCAATATTATAACTTTTCAAATGAAAATCATAATTTCTCCAATAAAAATATATTTTATAAAGTGACTGATCTCACAAATGATGATATATATATATATATATATATATATATATATATATATATATATATATATATAATTGTTTTGTTATTGATCATGGCCTACTGTTTTGTGTTATGTTAAATAAAATTTATTTAATTTTCAAATGAATTTTTCTCAATATTTTTGTTATACAAGAACATAAAATATTAATATGGTTGAATTTAGAAAAAATACTGTGTCGAATGAACCTAAGAATGTATAATATCCCATTTAAAAAAATATAATTTTAGTTTGTAACTTGAGAACCACTGTTTTATTTTATTTATTTTTTTCTTCAATAAGTGAATGCCCCCCTTGATCTACTGCAACCTTTACTTGAATGATTTTCTTCTATTCCAAATAATAAATAAAATAATCGGGGTGTCCCGTATCCGTGAAACACCCTGTATACATATAGTATATATAAATGTCCATCGTTCAGCTAAATGTTTCAAGCGAAAGATAATTTGTTTTAATAAAGTATTTATTAAAAAGTTATAATAATGACTTCACGTACCTATGCATATATTAGAACATAGTTCATACAGAAATTTTATAGTAGATATATATTTAGGCATTGCTATTTATTATATTTTTAATAACATAGCTAATAAAAATCTTTAAAAAGAATATAATTTGTTATTAAAAAAGTACCACTTCCGATTAAAAGTAGTAATAGGCGCATCCAAGATTTCTTTTAATTCTCTAAGTTTTTAATTCTTGAAATAATGTTTAATATAAATACAAATTAGAAGATATAAATATTTTTAATATAAATTTAAAATATTGTTTTAATCTACAATTAGATTATTTTAAAGTTTTCATATTTTCTAATGCATAATTTATTATTTATTTGTAGAAAACAAAACTTTAGGTCAAATATTAAACTACTTATTTCAATTACTAATTAATTAATTAATTAATTAAACAAAATAGGAATCAATACAATCCTGTAATTATTAAATATAAAATTAAAAAAACGTTGGCACATAAAGACCTACATTAATTTTCTGTAGCGTCCTTAATAAGGAAGTTTTTCATATAAGGAATTCGAATTTGTGGCATCCTGTACATTTTGAAAAATAACAATGTGGGAAATTATACTTTTCAAGATTATTTAAAACTTTACATATTTAGTACTTGTACTTAAAATACTCTTTTATTGAGCTATTTTGTACTAGAACGTTTCTGTATGACTAGAAATTCGCTCAAATTTATATATATAGAAAAAAATAAGACTTACTCGGATTATTATCTTCATACTGACAATGAGAACCCCGAATAATGACATTTTTGGACCGCCAGGTAAATTCTTGAATGTAGGGACAATAGTCAGCTAAAGACACCGATCCTCCAAAATATCCTTCGGTACCGGTTGGTACAAATTGAATGCAATCAAAATTCTGGAACAATAATCGGTTTTTAATATATGCTCACATCAAAACAATACAATTAAAATAAATAAATTTAATGATACACATCTGTCTTATACAAATGTCAACTATTATTTTAATGCAATACATCGATACAATTAAATTCATCTAGATTAATAAAGTTTTGATATTCAACAGTGAGTTGTGGAAAACATGTAATAAAGCTCGAGCTTTTTCTTTTAGCAGAGAAAAAAGATAAAAAAGTATATGTATTTACTTGAATTTTAAAACTGGATTTATAATAAGACCCAAGAAGTATCGCAAAGATGCAATGCAGTTGTATAAAAGTATAATGAAAGAAGTTTTATTTGATTTAGATTAACAGTATATATATATACAGTCATACAAAAAAGTCTCCGTACGACAATAGTTTTAATGTATTTTAGAAAAAATAGCAGTCTAAAACCCAATATATTTAATTTTCTTTTAATCCAAAATAAAACGCAGTATATTACGTTATTATAAATATAAAATAAACAAATAATTTATTTAATTTATTTATATTATGGGGTAAACATTGAACACGAAAATTAGTAATTATTGCAACAATGGATAGCAAAGGTTACCTCGATATTTTAAAAGCAAATTTAAAACAAAATGCCGAAAGATAGGGCCTTAACAGACAATTTTAATTTCATGCATCAGAAAAATTCGACAAATAATTCGCGTCTATAAGAGAATGCGTACTGTATAATATTAAAAATATGCTTAATCATCCCTGACAGTCTTCGGACTTTAACTAGATTGAGAAAATGTGGAAAATTCTTAAAATAACTAAAAATATAAAGCAAAAAAAAAAAATATTTAAATTCATTACAAGTAAAATGGCAGAATATAATGCCATAGGTAACCAAAAATTTGGTATATTCAATGACTCATCGCTTAGTTACTGGTGGAAGAACCAAAGGAAAACCCTCCAAATATTATATTTCTTTATGAAACATAAATAAATGGTTTATTATTTAAATGTTTTGGTTATCGTACGGAGACTTTTTTGTCATGAAATTATGAATACTTTCAATGTTTACGTTTACCCCATAATATAAATAAATAAAATAAATTATTTGTTTATTTTATATTTATAATAACGTAACATACTGCGTTTTATTTTGGATTAAAAGAAAATTAAATATATTGGGTTTTAGACTGCTATATTTCGTAAAATACATTAAAACTACTGTCGTACGGAGACTTTTTTGTATGACTGTATATATATATATATATATATATATATATATATATATATATATATATATATATATATATATATATATTTGTACACAGATTTCGGTGTACGTGCTGGCGTTTACTAGGCGTCACCTCACGGGCACTCACTGCTGGCGTAAAGAGCGCACCATTAGCTGTAGATGTAATTTTTACATTTTTTAAATTCTTGTTTAATTAATTTGTATATTTAATTTATTTAATGAAATTAATTATTTTCACTAATAATTGGCTATTTTCATATAGGTATGTACAGTGTTAGATATGTTCAGAATGAAAGTAGATACGTACTTTAATAAAATTATATACTTAGTGTTCTTATAAATATTTATATTTTAGTGTAACAATGTTATTTTTCACTATTTTGATTATGGTGGAAATTCCCATTATTTAATTTCCTAATTAAAATAAATGTTTCAAAATGAACCATTTCTAAAAATTGTTTAATTGAAGATTTTATTTACCTGATACATTCTGGGTAATTCCACAGTATGATTAACAAGATTGCATAAGGCCACAGAGGTTCGATCATCGGTACATTCCGTTTGAAGTGGGTCTCTTTTCACTTTGTTGCAAAATGGATGAATAGATTTTCCTCTGAAACAAAATGACATTTCCGTCCGCAAAAAAAAAGATCAAAGCATGCAGACACCACAAAATACTTTGTTTTTAGTTGCAAAATACAAATTTCCTCAACACATAAAAAATAAAAGTACACAGAAAAAAACATCTAAATTGTAGTTAAATTAACTAAATAAATTCCTTATGTTTCATAAAATTATCTAAGTTGATTTAGTTAAATTTTCTACATTTTTAATAACAAATTATAGCAAAATTCAAACAAAATTAGATGAAATGACTACATTTTTATCGTAAATACAAATAAAGAAATTAACAAAACATGTGTTTAAATTTTCTATTTAATTTACTAATTCTTTAGATAAATTACCGAAAATTGTAGGGCAAAAATAATGAAGCCAAAATATAGTAAAATTAAGTAAAATAAGTAATTAAAGTAACCATTTGCATATTTAAATTAACGATTTTTTACAAAATATTTATTATCTATTTCGGATTAGTTAAAATGCTAAAGTAAGATTTGTAAATTATACTAAATTATTAGACATATTGCCTAATAAAATAATATCTAATTATAAATAGACAAAATTTCAATTCTTTTTCTTTTTGTATATTAGATCCATAACAAAATTTTATGAATCATAATAATCTGCAAATAAATATTAAATAAATGTTTTTTTTTATAATAAAATTATTGCAGACACACGTAAATATGTGACAGAAGTGAATAGTGTAATATTTATGTAATGTACACGTATTATGAATTTTCCTCAATTATTAAATACATGTTTTGAAGTCATTATTATTAATCTATACAAGTATATATTTTTCCTATGGAAATTTACTAAAACGCAAATAAGATTTAATAATTCCTTTAAACATATACTCGCAAACAAAATAAATTACTTTTATTATGACAACAATGCTGTAATTAAGTATGACAAAAATATTGAAAATATGCAGAAATAATTATAAATTATAGTGCCGCTTAATCACGATTTCTGATTAAATGCAAATAACAATAATATGTTTCATCAACAATTAGTGTTGCAGTACAGTTGAGTCATAAATAATCTCTTCTAATTTTTATTTTCCCTTTATAAAATTACACGATGAAACGATTTTTTTTACAAAAAGTATTCAATGAATACGAAAAGGTAAATTCAAAATTTATTTGCTCTTATATGCTTTACGTTATTGGAATTTGAATAATTCCAATAATGTGAATTTGATAATTATTTTATTATTTATAAGTGAAACAGGTATTTCAATATTTTTATATTATATGAAAATTAACGAAAAAATAAAATATCCAAATTTTGCATACATACATATTTGTAATTTTAATATTAATTTTGAAAATTATATCATACGTAGTTACGGCACATTTACCAGACAAGTTGTTGTCTAATGACAGAAAAGTATATACAGTGTGTTAATTAAAAAGCGGGCCATAGGCATATAAAATGGGAAAATAAAATTCACAGATATTATTTTTAGTTTTATAAATTACACTGCAAATTCTTTTTCTGATAAATATAAGAACTAAAGTATCTTTCAAGAAATAAGTTTAAAAAAAGAAATGAAATATTTTATTTTCATTCCGGTAAAAGCTTTTGTTTTTTTTTATTCTCATTATCCGTTCTTCGCTGAATATACCTATGAAGACAATCTAAAAATAAAATACATATATTCTAAAAATGCTACAGATTTTATATTATGTATGCATTTTATGCTCCGCTGCTGTTTAAAATTTCTTTTATTTTAACATCATCACTAAAGAGAACAATACATATGTAATTTTATTTGCTAAAAATACGTCTTCGCATAAAAGATTCATAAAATGTGTTGAAAACAGTAACGAATGCAAATATTTTTAACTGAATTAACTATGTATAATACATATTTAATTCGTTACTTGTAAATATTCTGTTTTACGCACCGTCGTTATATTGAAAAAAGCGTACGAGATGAAAAGTTTTTACGAATATCAGGCAACGTATTATGAATAATTCTATTGTTATGTATTCAAATGTACTTTATATAATTCCTATAGAGAAGAAAAAAAAATATAGCTCGAGTCAACAGAATGTTAAATATAACAATGCAAAAATATATTTTATTCAACAATGAGATGTGCGTAAATTTTTGTAATTTTAAAACTTTTATAATAAATTCTTTTTCATAAAATATTTTATTATGACACTTTTAAACGAGGGCAGATACAGAAAAGAAACGCCTTACTAACAATTTTGTCAAGTAAAAACTGTCACTGTTTTCTTAAATAAATATCAAAATAATAATAAACAGTTGGACCATTGTACAACAATATTGTGACTATAAACTATGGCGGCGGATGGCGCTAGTGTTTGTCCACTGATGTTTTTTCAGTGGGCGGGCGTACAAGACGCGCGAATTTCGCTTATAAAATCCAATGTGAATCACCATTATTAGAGTTTCCGAGATATGACGCAGTGAAAAATGAGTTTTTACAGGGTTTACCTCTGCTATCTTGAAAAATATAAGAGTTACGACTTTAATTAAATAAGATTTTGTGTTTATCTTTTAGAGGTAATCTTAATCTTAGATGTGCTTTTGTTTTTTTTTATTCAAATAATTGTACTAAGTTAACATCGTAACTATTAGAAATTGAGAAAAATGCTTCACATAAAATTTTATTGTTTTTAATAGTCTATTTACTGACATAGACAAAATTTTGTTCGATTACTATCACTATCAGACCTATGTTGATTAACCTTTTTTTACTCATTTTTGTCAGTACTATATACCCTTAATTTTTTTTTAAACTTTTTTTGAAATAGCCTGTATTTTAATATATTAAATACCGATGATCCACCTGTATACATATTATATTTTATTAATTTATTCTTGAAAAATAAATAAGTAAATATGGTTGAACTAACGTATCCATCCTTATTATAAAAACTTAGCTAAAAATAGCCACTTCCATTATATATGATCCCTGAAGTTTCCAGACAACCTCATTATATTTTACATCAACTGCAATATGATTTTTTAATAAATTGCAGCAAAATATGTATTGATAATGCTATTATATTAATACTTAGATCATAGTTATAAAGAGCTTTTAGGTTTTCGTAAAATAATAAGTAGTTTTCATAGAAATTTTCTATAATGATCAATGACAGGGAAATTGAGGATTGAAGCTTTTCTCAGAAATTTTATGGAGGGGTAACAAGTCTTTATCTCAACCACAGGCGAAGTTTGATTTTAAAATGGGGGGGGGGGGGGGGGTTCATATTTTTGTTGTTATTTATACTATACTAAAAATACATTTTTATTATAATTTGAATACTTTTTTCATCTTAGATAAAAATAAACAATAAGTATAGAGACGTTTTATCGTTCTGTGTCCATGCTCCGGATTAAGATGAAAATAATCATTATTAAAATCTACAGAAATTTTGTTTCGGAGGTGCTAATTCAAAATCTGGGGTACCTAAGTACCCCCGTAACTACGCCTATGATGCAAATCTCATTAATATGTTTTAATTGCTTTTTGTTGTGAAACTATAAAAATAACAAAAAAATAATCAATAACAACAATAAATAAATATATTATAATATATAATAGCGAATTAGTATTTATGACTCAACGTACATGCAACATTTCCCGGAAAATAAAAGAAAAACTAGTACTGTACTTGTTGGACTTGATGGCTATCCACTCCTTGCAGCTCTTCATGACGAAGTCGCATCCAAGGCCCTTGCCCCAGGACATGGGCATGGCCAGCGAGTAGTTCGCACGGTACCACCCAGTGTCTTCCATCAGGGCCAGGCTGATGCGAGAAATTAATGGGTTTTGTGTGTGGGTGCCCGTCATGGCTTCGTTCTAATAAAAAATAAAACAATTGTTTTTCTCAACTTACAATGAATTCTTTTTTAATTACTACACAGTAAACAATTCTATGAACTATTTACTCGAAAAGATTATGACGTCTTTTAAAATTTCATTTTAGATAATGCGAAGTTAAGATTCTTTTTTTTAATAAAATAAAAAAATAATGTATACTATGTTTATTACCCATTTCTGAGTGTGCCAATTTGCTTCTAATTTGAATATTTATTATTTACGAGGAATAATGGCATACATATATATATATATATATATATATATATATATATATATATATATATATATATATATATACATATACACAGAGAATTTATTTTAAAATGCAACATTATGGTTCATCACTTCCATGGTTACTCACTATTGTCAAAAAATGACAGCAATGTAATATTTGTCCATTTTAAAATGCAACATTATAAATAGTATTGCAGCACAGGAGATACATCCAGAACACGTAACAAATGGTGCCAATTCTTATTACGACCGACTAGAATATTGCCTTAGTGTGAATGGGAGTATTTTTTAACATTTATTACGTGAAAGATGATTTTTTGTAAGCTAAAGTTTGTTAAGATGTGCAACATTCATATCTTGATTTTTTTGTTAATCGTATGTAGGCTAATTTATTGGAAATTAGTTTTGATAATACAAAACTACAAATTTTGTATGTTGCATTTTAAAATGGACAAATATTACATTGCTGTCATTTTTTGACAATAGCGAGTAACCATGGAAGTGATATATATATATATATATATATATATATATATATATATATATATATATATATATATTAAAATAAGTTTCAAATCATCGTAAACGATACAAGCCCCCAAATGTATTTGCTTAGATTGACACTTGTGGTAGATGACTTGTTCTTTTTATTACATTCATTTCTCTTTCTTCTTTCAACTTATTCAATATGTTTAACACATTTTGATGACTTTGTTCCATTAAATGCGTTCTAGTTACAGTCAAGAATTTAATATAGCGCGTACTCCAAAGTAATTAGTACGTAATTATTATGTCGATTTTCCTTGGATATTAATATTTAGTAGATATAAGAAAATGAGATTAAGTTCAAATTTAATAATTAGCAGAAATTCCTTCTGAGATTATTGTTAAATACGGGTTTGTACCCTAGCTAAGAAGACCCCCTACAGATCTACACTTGACCGCTATTAGTAATTTCCACGCCCCTAACTCTTATATCTTTGCGTCTATTATAAGGCCGTGGTTACACTGAACAATTAACATCGATCAAGCACGATCGAGTAAAAAACAAAAATATTTCGTGTGGTGGATTTCAAATATATTGTTACAATCCTGTTCTGTTGCCCCTCAAGCCCATTTAAGAAACCACCCGCTGCGTAAGTCGGAGCAGGTACGTTTGCAAATATCTTGAATCAAGTTATAACTGACAGCGCAGTGCTCTTTCTCAGGAATGAATAGATTCTGACAGATTGTATAGTTCATCTAGGGATCATTTTCCGAAGACTCGTTATCGTTTTATTATGGGTGCACAATAGCTAAAACCGCAATGCCAAAATATTTCGGTCCGTACAGTCGACCAGTTTAGTATTTGCAATGCTGGTATATATTTTACGCCCAGTATTCGACTGTAGACCAAGACTGCACTTTCCAGATTTTCTAAACCGATTACCAGGGATGTTGTAGAGTCTTGGTCTACAGTCGAATACTGGGCGTAAAATATATACCAGCATTGCAAATTTTTAGCTATTGTGCACCCATAATAAAACGATAACGAGTCTTCGGAAAATGATCTCTAGATGAACTATAACATTTAACATTCTAACCTGTTGAGTTGTTTTTCTTACCAAAATAACAGAACAGTGAACTGTCAACGAAAGCAAAACTGTGCACACAAAGTACATCTGATTCATCAGAACAATGTATCCTCGTCTTTATTATTACGAAGTGTAATGTTTCTACGCATTAAAAAAAAATTGGAAAAATTTAGTAATTTTTAGTATTTGGAATATGATGGGAACCCCATAATCCGGGTACCCTGTTATTTGAATGCATAGTTAACCGTTTTCAGTTTCGAATTTATTCGCCTATTGACATTACATAAAAAGTGATTCTTACCTCGAATACTCGCTTTTCCCAATGAGTTAAGGCAGTGCCTTCTTCCCCTTGGTCTTCAAGCTCAGCTCCTTCCAGAATGGGACAGTCGAAGTACTTTCTGACTTCCTCTACAACACGTGGAGTCACGATCATTTGGATTTCTCTGGAAACCGAGCCTCCACGAACAACCCAGTTTGGTCGAGTTATTGTTTTTATTACTTTATCGCTCCACTGGTATGTTTGTAGTCTAAGAAGGGCAAAATAAAATATTGTGCTAATAGCAATCATTTCTTCATGTATTAAACTCAATTACAATAAAAATTATGCAGTAAATGTGAACCAATTTTTTTATTTAAAAATTTAATCTCTAAATTCAAATAATATGAAACTCCTTCTGCACCAAGTGATGGAATACAACTCTCAAATTAAGATTTATATTTTTTAAGTTTTGTTGATTAATATTCGTAATTGATCAATTTGAGAAAATTTTGGACGCGCTAATTTAAATGTATCTTGATTTTATTGGTTGGATTTTCACTCCTTTCATCTACAGAAGAAAATAGAAGAATTTAACAATTGACGAAACACAAAACAAACTCGCTTCCATCTCTAAATTGAGCAATTTGTCATTATAACTATTTCTATTTCATACTTTATTGATTCTATCGAACAATTATCACTCACGTCATTTCAAAATGAGTTGAAATTGATGATTCTTGTTTCAAAGAGGAAAGAGGGTATAGTAAAAGTCAATAGATATAGTAGTGCGGTGTCACATTTTTCACAATGTGGTTTTGCAAAATAATAAAATAAATAACATAGCTGTCATTCGCAATATGCCCATGGCCTTTGTTATTTCATGCGACAGCAGTACTCAACATTGGATTAGCATCTTTCTCGTCTGGGATTTAAGCCTAAATGAAAGCTGAATTTTTCAGTTCATATCTGCGTAAAAAAGATTATCTCTTATGAATAAAAATGTGTGTTCGTGGAACTGAAGTTCTTAGAAAAACGGAAAATGGTATTATACATATACTTATATGTAATATAGAATAACTACGTGTATAACATAAATTTGTATTAAAAATAGTGTTTCATTCCTTTACGGTTTTTAAATCTGCCAATGCCAACACTGTGTATGTGAAAAAACAAAAAGAGAATTATGTGTATCTCTCTTCACTTATATAGGGTGTTTCAAAGAAAGTGTAAATTTTCTTAAGGGCCTATAGTAAACTGACCAAATTGAGTAAAAATGAGTTTTTACGGAATTTAAGTGTGCTATCTTGAAAACTATAAGAGTTACGACTTTAATTAAATAAGACTTTTTATTTAACTTTCAGAGATCATCTTACGACGTGCTTTTGATAAAAAATCCTTAAATCAATTAAATTATATTTTTTTATATAAGATTTGTGAAAAGGTTGTTTAAATTCTTTGATAAACAAAGTGTTAAACACTCGTAGGTCTGTAATTTTTATAACAAACTTACACTAGAAGGGTCTCTTCTTTAATTACTTATGTTAACTAATGTTGAAAGTTATAAGAATGTAGAGGTATTTTTATAAGTTTGACACGAAAAAAGTTAAACATTTCGCCTTAACATAAAAATCAACATTAGGAATGCCGGATGCCCGGCCCGATTTCGAGTCAATTTTCGAGCCGGGCTAGCTAATTTTTTTGTCGAATCGATCTTCGAGTCGGGCCGGTAATTTTTATTTTCGGGCCGAGTCGATCCAAACCTCAAAGCCCGAATGCATCTCTATTCGTAACTATTAGAAATTGAGAAAAATGTTTCATATAAAATTTTGTTTCTTTATAGTCTATTTACTGACATAGACAAAATTTTGTTGGATCACTATCATTGACAGTTTTTCTTCGATTTTTCATTTATCTCGGAAACAGTTGATGATCAGACCTATGTTGATTAAGCTTTTTTTATTCGTTTTTGTCAGTACTATATGCCCTTAATTTTTTTTACACTTTCTTTGCAACAGCCTTTATAAGTAATGGAGTCCATTTTGGAGTTAAATTTTAGCGCATACGTTTATTCATTCCGTTGTAATTTTAACGTTTAACGAGATACCTTTATAATAGACTTGTTAATACTTTGAACATCCCTCTGCAAAAGCAAGGTGATCCCTGGTATAAAAGGTTGTGTTTAATCATTTATAATTTAGTGATTTCGAAAGCAATTGCGACAAACGTATTCATCGTTAAATAAATAATGATTGTTTTCAAACCTGTCATTTAGGACCGGCTTCCCAGTATCAGGTCTCCTAGGGGTCAACGGGTCCCCATTCTTGTCCCTATAAAACGCATACAAGCTAACCGAAAATCCTAACGCATGAAGAATCTCATGCTTGACTGTAGACAGGAGTGTATCCAGCTCCTGTGGCTTGGTACTGATGCTATCGGGGCATAGATTAGCATGTCCTGCGATGGGCCGGTCCAGTCCTGACTCCTGTTGGCAATGAGCAGCGTAGGCCACTGTTAGGCTCTTCCTGCATCGCTCGGTCTGCATGGCGGAGACATAAAAGACGAAGTCGGCGTCTGAGATGCCAGGACCAGCTGTGGAGGTCTTTTGAGGGGAACAGTCTTGTCCCGTCGCATTGCACGTGCGACAGACCTGAAAAAGAAAATATCAGAGGTGTAGTTTAATTCAAGAACATTCCTTTGACTTCTATGATCCCTGCAATTTCGACTACAATAGCGAAACCCACATATGGTGAACTTACAGCAACAGAAAATTTCTCCTTGATCGTTTAGGTCTTTTCTATGTTTATTAACTTCAGGTACGATCACAAATAATTATTATCAACGAAATAGGTTTACTTACAAGCTTTTTCGCAGGGCATCGAACCCGAACCTGAACCGAACCAAAACCGGAACCAAACCGTAACATTTTAGGGAACCCAAACCGAGAACCGAACCTCAGATATATTTTTAATTGAACCTGAGTCGAAACCGAACCGAGTATTAAAATTCAGGTTCGGGATTCAACTCCGGTTCAGGTTAATTTTTAGTTCGAAAAGTCAATACAGCCGATAATCGACGTCTTAGGCGTTTGCGTTGCTGTCTGGGCTGACTTTTCGTGAAAATTGTGTTCGTTTCTTGTTGCGTTTTGCGTAAATTCCGGCTCTCATTTTACATTATTTCGAACCTGAACCGCGAACAAAACCGCAATTTTTATTAATGCTTGAAACAGAACCGCACCCGAACTCATCTTTCAAAAAACAAATTAACCTGAACCTAAACCGAACCCAGTTTTTGGCGGGTGCGATGCCCTGGTTTTTCGGTTCACAATCGCTTACACAACGACTATATAGAGAATAGACCTGAGAAGTACTCATTGTGAAAATTTTATTAGTAAGATTAGTGGTTAATTTTAATTAAAGTTAATCCGACTCTTTCATACGCTCTTTATTTACAGTATTCATTTTTAATTGGATTTCTTCATAGCACCATTCACAGTTGTAAACTGACAAAAGAATTGTCAAGGATTATCGAAGGGATATAATTTTTACAAAACTTTATTCCGCACTGGTTTAAATCTACAGATTTTGCTGCGAGATTGTGAAATACGTTACTAGGCAACAATGAGTCTGATCTTTAATGAACCAAACCCACATAGTTTAGCAAATCTATATAATAGTTTGCTTAGAATCTACGAATAAATCTCAATACTCTAGTAGAGGTTATATATACTGAATATTAAAACTTCTTAAAACTATTAGAACACTACATTGTTATATTTAGAAAATACATGACAAGTAAAAATAACAATTTTCATAATAACGTTCTTATACAAATAATAGTTAAAACAATTTCATTGATTAATTATCAGTTTCCAAAAATATGTAGATTCGAATAGTGAAGTCGACAGGTTTGCAACTCGACCCAGTTTTGGGTACTATATATCTACCCATTTAAGGGTTGAAGATAGGAGTTTAATTTTATTAAAAATAGATTCCTCAGGTCAAAATACATATGTACAATAATTTTTATCAAAATATTTTGAATGGTCCAGTTTTAATTGTAATATTTATCAACAATGGTATCTAAATCGCTACTCAAGAACGGTTTTACTAATTTATTTATGGTACTTAGACCAATTAAGCAATTGAAGACTGAGTTATTTACATAAGAAAGTACGTAAAATCTAATGGTATTATAAGAAAAAAATCCATCTTCATTTTCGGGTGTGAAATTTATACCAAATTTTGGGTAACAAATGTGAATTTAATTTTATCAAAAATCGATTCCTCGGGTGAAAATACACATGTATACCAATTTTCATTCAAATATTCTTCAGGATACAAAAGTTATTCAAGTTTTCATGCACATGCATTTTGTAGTTAAAAGTTAAAAAAAAAATATATCAATATAAAAATACAGTATTATGTAACTTTTAATTGTGAGTAAATATCTTCAAATAAACTTTTTTCAAAAATGAGAAATAAAGCCGTTATTTAATAATTTGTGAAACAATAATTCCAATATAATATTGGTATAGCCACCTATTGACAAAAATTATAAACACTGGTTGGTTATTATTTCAAAACTGGAACGTCAAATCGAAAAAAGTTTCAAAAAAAATAAAATCTTAATTACATAGTTTCTATTTTTGGAGAAATAAATGTTTAAATAAATAAAACATTTTCTTAGGAACTATAAGTAAATAAACTAAATTATTAAATAAAATATATTTAAAATCAAATAATAAATAGAGTTTGTTACAAAAATTATTTTGTAATAAATTTTGTTTGCGAGAAATAAAAGGATATTTATTTTTATTCATTATCTCTGAAATTAAAACGAATATGAGAAAAAGTTTCAACGAGACTACCTTTTATTTTTAATTACAAATATTTTTTCATATGACAAAGTTAGTCAAAATGTTATTAGTTTAGTCAAAAAATGGATTTTCTCAAAGTTATTAATACCACAGCAATACTGCTACTGCACTCTATGATAAAACTTATGAACTATATTTTATGTTGTACGAAAAATTGTTTAAATGTTTAAACAAAGAAAATACGTTGATGATAAATAGGAGAAAATCAATACTATCGACAAACTAATTGAACAATCAGGTTCGCGGTAATATGCATGGGGTCTAAGTGAGAAGAAAAATTGTTTAAACAAATGTCATTTCATTATTAATCAAATGACAGGTCGAAAAATTGTTAAATTTATCATTTTAAATAAATTAAGAATTAAAATATAGTTTGATACACGATTTTATGTTTATTATAATTGAAATATGCTTTTCTTTGTCAATTTTATTTGACGCTTGTTATATATGCTGCAAGATGTCTCCACGTGTATTTCAGCAAATTTGACCTTCATGAAAACCAGGACTGTAATTAGAAATTATTGTTTAGAGAAAATGTTTAACAGTTTTTTGGGCCAAAATTTATATGTATTTCAACAAGGATAACAAAATAGTTTATAAAAAATACAAAATAAATGGTCAAACTTGTTTATTTAAGAATATATACGGAAATATTGAATAACAGAAAATTTCCTGAATACGTCTTGTGTGATAGCAACAATTATTTATGGAATGCAAAATATGACTGGCGCTGGCGCTTAAATACCATAAAATGTATATTGGAATTTCTTCAAAATTTGACCACATACAATAATTTTTCAATTAAATATTGTTATTATATGTAACCTGGAGGTTAAATAAATATAATATTGTACATATTATTCATTTTTTATTATAATAAACACCATATTTTGTTATATACTTTATAGAGCGTACAGAATAAAAGTATTTCATTGTTTATTAATATTATACACAATAATTGTTAACTATAACTTATTATAAACATTATGCTAATAATTCAGTTTACAGAAATAAACATATAATACAAAATAAATAAATAAATATTATGTATAACACTGACATGGCACTTACATTTTTTTGTTTTTATTTTTCTTCACTAAATTTTCATAAAAAGTTAATGTGTTATACATCACAAGATTCAACACAAAATTCTGAGTATAAAAATATAAAATTCATAAATTATAACTATAATATATCGCTAATAACTTATACATTTCATCTGACGTTCTTGGATTTTTTTCAGTTACAATTTTTAATACAAAATTTTCATTAAAAGTTAATGAATTATAAATCAGCAGATTCAGCGTGAAGCACGGAGTAAAATTATACTAAATAATTGTACTAAAATATTAATGTAACACTAACATTATCCATCTAGTTTTATTAAAGGTTATTTATCATTAATTTGTTGTTTGATGTCATCTGTTTGCGTTTTGTCTTCTTTGATTCGTCCCACATTCTTCGTCTACATTAAAACAACCCCCGGAGTTTAGTCCTGCGATATTTCATCCCTTAAACAACAATATTCTTCGCTAGACAACTCCAAACAATTGTAATGTTTGCATTTAATAGGATCTTGTAATCATCTCATTTGGCATTCTATAAAAAAACTTATACAATGATAATAATAATGCTATGTATTGATTATTATATACAAATATACATACCGTAACATAATACATGAAATATTGCTATGTCCATTTGGTTTAAGAGGCATTGAAAGCTGTATCATCTTTGCAAAAATCGATAAAATGAACCAAAAGTGTTGTTATTAAATTTGTAAAAATTAAAGTGCAAAACAAGCACTGGTAAAGTGGCCTAGTTTAATTGTATGCTTCCAGAAAATAGCACAATATAGAGCAGTTTAACTGATATCATCTAAAAACCAGTTTTTCAAGTCTAGTACTTGCTGTGAAAACCGGTTTCAAATTTAGTATTTGATGTCAGACCAGTTTAAATATCGATACTTCCTCCGAAACCGGTTTATTACGTTACAAACCGGTTAACTTAAATAGTTCTCGTCTAAAAACCGGTTTGAAAGTTTAGTACTTTATCCCAAACCGGTTTAAGCTTAATATTTTATCTGAAACCGGTTTCAAGTGCGATTCTTGTTCACAAACCGGTTTGTTTTATAGTATATTTATTGGAAACTAGTTGTCAGGATCTGAAATGTTATTTATTCGTATATCCATTGTTTAAACAAATGTTTTCTTACCAAAAATAACTTTGCAATAAAACAAAAAGTCTTAATTATTATTGTTTCCCGTTCTTCTCATGTTGTACATTTGTTATTAACAATTGTTCATCATGTCATTTGACGTTTAAGGTTATAAAATTGTTATTAACAATTAATAAAACATTGGTTGTTATTGATTTCTAATACATGAAACTAAAAATATAATCAAAAAAATATAATTAAATAAATTTGTTGGATTGTTCATTAAATAAATAAATAAATGGTAGTTCCACGATATTGACACAGATGTCACTACCAATACCGTTTTGGGCTAATGAAACACAAATATATCGATTTTTTGTTTAAATCAATAATACTACCATTTTTGAAAATTGTATTGTTTAATAAATGTTATTAACGTTACATGTTTCAAGATTTAATTTGTATTAAATACATATTTTACTGAATCATTATTTTATACCAGATAATTTATAAAATATCGATTTATTCATTAGTACAAGATATAAGAACCTTTTTTACAAATTTATTTGAAGTTATTGTTCTAGTATAAATTAATTTTAATTAACCAATCAAGTTCGCGGAAATGTGCATGGGATCTAAGCGGGAAGAAAAATTGTTTAAACATATGTCATTTGTTTATTAATCAAATGGCAGATGGAAAACTTGTTAAATTTATCATTTTAAATAAATTAATAATTAAAATATAGTTTGATACACGATTTTATGTTTATTATAACTAAAATATGCTTTTCTTTGTCAATTTTATTTGACGTTTGTTATATCTGCAGCAAGATGTCTCCACGTGTATTACAGCAAATCTGACCTTCATAAAAACCAGGACTGTAATTAAAAATTATTGTCTACAAAACATGTTTAACAGTTTTTTGGGCAAAAATATATATGTATTTCAACAAGGATAAGATAATAGTTTATTAAAAATATAAAATGAATGATCAAACTTGTTTATTTAAGAATATATACTGAAATATTGGCTAGCAGAAAATTTCCTGAATACGTCTCGTGTGATAGTAACAAATTATTTATGGAATGTGAAATATGACAGGCGCTGGCGCCTAAATACCAAATAATAAATATTGGCACATATAGATAGCGCCTAGAAACTTAATTAGAATTATACCTTTTAGATTTTTCTTAGAATAATAAATCCATTAATTCTTCTTTAAAATATTATTCCTGTTTTCTGCTGCTTCATAATTTCACATTATTTACAGAGAAATTCGCTTTGAAAAAGCATAATGGAGTTTTAATATTAAAATATTGAAAACATAAAATTTATTCTGGTTAAATGAATGCCAAATATTGAACAAATTTTGTTTATAAAAGCATTGGAACCTAGAATTAAAAAAATCTTATTTTTTTGTTAATTTAATAAAACACGCATTACTTAAAGGAATCTTTGATTTTTTAAATTATTTTAAAATGGACAGGTGAGCACGGACAAATGTGTCCCTATGTCCGGTTAAACGGATCTCGGATAAAGGAGTCCGTACTACATTACGTTAAATCTTTTACCAAAGTTCTTTGAAAAATGTATGAAATATTTTCCAAATACTTTCGAAATAAATAATTGTTAAAATAGCCCGAAGAATATGTTTTTTATGTTTTCTTTAGGGTTTACGGAACGAAAAAGCTACAAAGGTTGGAAAACAATGTACTAGTGCGTATGTTGAATGTACAAAAGAGAGACTGAATACTTTAATGTTACAGTTGCTTGACTCTTTACGCATGATGTTTTCTTTGAAGAGAGTAATAGGTTTAGAGTATTTACTAAAGTATTAAAAGCAAAAAACTATGAGTTGTATGATTTTTTTTTGTTATACCCATGTATACCTCGTCCAGATTTCATTTGAACAAATGACTTTTAAATCCTCTGTGTTAATCCTAATCTTTGCTACTGTGAATATTTTTACGTTTCATGCAAATATAGTTTCTTCTCAAAGTACATTATATGTCTATGAAAGTTGAAAATTGCTTGTAACTATTTAAAAGGGGAAAAGTTTTATTGCGGTTCCAGAGAACCATAGTTGACCTGTAAAATTCTTATCCAAGATGTTATGCTTGCTTTAACAATGAACGCTCATTACTAAATTGAGCAACTGGTAGTGCCAAAATGTAAATAAGCACGAGGTACAGGATTGTATTGAGTTATACCCCAATACCCCAATAAAACTTTCCCCCTTTTAAATAGTTACAAGCAATTTTCAACTTTCATAGACATATAACGTACTTTGAGAAGAAACTATATTTGCGTGAAACGTAAAAATTTTCACAGTAGCAAAGATTAGGATTAACCGATTAACACAGAGGATTTAAAAGTCATTTGTTCAAATGAAATGAATGAATATAATAACTATAAAATCTTTTTTTTATAACACAATGAGGTCATGCAAAAAAAAATAATTGTACCTTTTTTCTGTTTAAATCGAAAAAGGATAGTCTAATTCATCGATCAGTATGATTAAATTATTTTTTATTTATATTTTTTGTTGTATAAAATCGTTTTAAAGTATGGTATTTTTAAAAAGTTGCAAAAACCAGCCATGTTTTGTCGTCACAACGTTACAAACGAAGTTCACACTCATTTCAAACAGACATTTTATATGGACACATAATTTCTAAAAGAAAAATATATATAAACTATAAATTGAGGATTACATATCTAAATATGCTATATTATATTAATATAATACCATTCTATTTATTTTTAAAAATATAATTTTCATTTGGCGTGAAATTATCTACGTTACATCAGATGTTTCTTTTACTTTTGAATCTTTGAATTAGACGGTAGGAGGTTATAAACGCATATGAGACATTGAATATATTCCAGAATATTATTTTATTCTTTATTTTGGCACGAAACAACGTTCCATCGACATGTTTACTTTCATAAATTTTAGGTTATCTTCAAATGTCACTTTGACGTTTAGGAATGTAAAAATCAAAATGGTCGTGCTTCTCACTCTGTGACGTCAAATGACAAGGGACGAAGCGGGGGTCTTCAGCCGCATTTTAAAGAATGTCATTTTCAATTACAATTTTTTCATGATTAAAGATCGATTTGAGGAAAAATAAAAAATACGGGTCTATTATTTTTAACTACTCTATCGATTAAAATTATAAAAAAAAAGTCGTGCATGACCTCATTAAAATAAGTTAGTATCTAACCTAATAAACTAAGATTTATGAATGAGACCAAATTTAATGGCTCAGTTGGTTAGAGTTAGAGCATCCTACCGGCAATAGGAAGGACCTGAGTTCAAATCCTGATGAAATCCATGAATTTTTCACATATATTTCATCGTATGTATGTTAAGAATTATAACCTCTTTATTGCGCAATGACTTCTTACATGTGACATCTATATTACTTTGGACGGTTACAATATAATATTAAGGCTTCTGGTTTTCCTTTTATAACTTTTTTGTCTTTGAACATAAAGGATTTTTTTTCAGAGATCCCAAAGAATCCACACATGAAAATGAAAAAATGTAATTAAGAATATATGGAGCAGTTCTTAATGAAATAGCAGGACTCAATCTGAAATAAACAATACTCAAACCACGGTCTGGAATTTCATCCATTTGACTTTATTAGAGAAAAAATATAATTAAATTTTTAGGAATTTTCATATACTAATTCAGAAATACACCAAAATCTGATATCAAAAATATTTCTCTGTTCGCTTGAGTTTATGCTGCATGAAGCTTTATTTCATGAAACGTGTAATTAAACTTTTAATTCCGTACTTACTTGTAGGATTTTTCCGGGTGAAGATCAGTTTACCGTTAGTAATTCAATCCCATCGAAATCAAATAAAGGGTTTCATTAAACAAGCGAATAAGTTCATTTATGGTAATATTTAGGGAAGAAACCCATTTAAAGATTGCTAGATCATAACACATACTAATTTATTTTAATTGTGATATAAACAGAGATTTCGTAATTATTATATTACTATTTCTTGTGTTTTGAATTATAAATATAAAGTTTTTATCAAGAAGAAAAGCTGCAAATAATTGAATGGTATTATTCTTATAAGATTTTGAAAGTTCTCAAAAGTATATTGCAATTCATGAGTGCTGTCAATAAAAGAGCCAGATGATGTAGAAAATTTGATTTTTCCACTGAATTCAATAGTCCCCAAAATTAGGCAAATCAACTTATTTGCAAACCAGATACAAAAAAAAAATCAAATTTGTTGAGCAGTATATTCATATGCCACTCTATATGCAGGCATGATGTATCAAATATTCTGACATCAGTGAAATATTGAACGTCCACAAGTACGTAAGATTTCCTACATAAAAATGAATTTTATCTTTCTCTAAATAAATTTTAGTGAAATTGTAATGAACAAGAGTTATGATTATAATAAATTAATGCCTTATAAAATTTTGCGTCTAGTGATAATTTATATTATTAATTAATATTTAAAAAAAATGTATGGCGAATGCATCGGTACCTTTATATATATGGGGTCCCGTGGCCGCGTGCCTGAGTGTCTGGCCGCGAACCCGGGGGAACCGGGTTCGATCCCGATAGACGCCAAATATTTCCAATTTTAAATGGCACAAAAGTGACCCCTGTGGTGCACTCTCCACACCAGCTATGAGTGCCCGTGAGGTGACGCCTGGTAAGCGCCCACACGGTAAAATATATCGTCATCATTACCGATGTCTACATGTGTTGTAGATACTGGCACACCCAGAAATGGGTAATATGCCGTGATGATATATAAATCCGAACCAAACGTCTGCTTGATCATCAGAATCTTAGGTTAATCAGAATTTTAAATAAATATAAATAAATTAAAATAATTTTAGAAGTACTAATTTACAGAAATGTATACCTTACCCTTGATTTTGAAAATGAAATCCTATATTGTACACAAGTTGTAAATAAAGATTTCATTTTTGAAGTTAAACCGATATTCTCAAGTATGGTATTATTTTGAAATTAATCCGCATTTCAGTTTACTTTAAGCTTATTTTTCCACTTTGTCATATTTTCTTCTTATAAGAGCATTAAAGTTATTTCTGTTATTTGTAAGCTAATATAGTAATTAACTTTTACTGTTTCTTACATGTAAGTATTTTTGTATATTATTTATTTAAACAACAGTGCTAATTACTACGGAGTTTTTCATTACAAACTTTAACGTTATTTTGCATGAATCTTTTTAAAATAAATAAGAAAGTTGTACTTGTAACTTTAAAAGAGAAAAAATGTCTCAGTCTCTTGGGTAAATTTATGAAAATATGATTCTTTACGGAAACAAGAAATAGAATAGAATTCATTTAGATTTTTTTAACCTATTTAATAAAAATTGAGAAAATACCAATTTCCGAAATATTGACAAAAGAGAACGAAAACTATGTTTCAAAATGAAACCCTACATTATTGATATTAACTTTGCTCTTGTGAAAGAATATTAAATAAATTATTTGCGGAACTTTAAATAAAACATTATTTTAATTCTGCTAGAGTTAAGTTTCGTGCAGAAATCAAATCAGTTCCGAAGTTACAAAGCACTAATAATAATTCACAAATTAAGAGCAGTATTTCGACATGTTAATAAATAATGTTCTTTACGCAACTTATCTTTGTTGAATTCACCACAGTTTTGAAACTGAGTGTGAAATATGGTTGTTTGTGCAGAATTGTTTTTCATTGTAGATTAAAAACACTACGTAATTTTCATGTTATGTCTACATGAAATTTTTCATTATAGATTATACATTAAATATATTACATTTCAAAAGTTTTGCGAGCTTTTGTATCACTGAGAAACATCAACAATAATTATAATTAAAAATAAATAAAAGATAAATATGACTGCTAAAATAATGAAATAAGCATTTCAACATATAATACCCATCGCCTTTCCGTTGTAAAATTGATTGCAATAATCTCCATAACATCTATTTAAAATCTCGACAGTGGAAAAATTAATAAATATAAAATATTTATATTGTGAAGCTTATTGATTGTTCATTCAACAGGTTCGCATAAACAGTGCTAAAAAGAGTTTAACAATGAACGTTTTATTATTTAAAATCAGTAATTCTTTCTTCAAGTAATCTTTATGGGCTATACAATCATAGTGGTATGTCAATACATTTTTTCATAACATACAAACACTGTAGTTGCTTATTATAATAATAAAAATAAAACATTTTTTTGTAGTAAAATTATTATTTGAAATTGAATGTTTAGAGAAGGGGCATTGTGACGTCAGCATGAGAAGAACCACGATTTTGTAATTTTAAATTCTACAATAATTGGGTAAGAATAAGCAATAAAAATATGATTATAACCCAACTTTTCCAACTAGACGTTAACAAAGAAAAACCAAACAAAGAACACGAATTCTAGTGCTCCAGACCAGTAGAATTTAAAATCCACTCCAAGAAAAAGTGGAGGAAATCTCAATTCTAGTAGAATTTGAAATTTATTTCAATTTAAATTTGAGGCCCTCCAGTTATGGCATATTGTCTGTCTTTGAATATTACACCATTACTTATCATTTAGTAAAAATACAAATCAATTAAATACATGCCTTAAAAATTCATATCTCGCTTATTACATAAATTTTTAAGTCGCGCTTGCACTAAAACTTTTATTTCATCCTGTTAGAAAATAAATTTAAAAAAAATGTATAGAACCTAGTAGTGTATATGAACTTATCTTGTTCAGAATACCACGAACATAAGTGACATCTCATTTTACTATATATAATTATAAAATATATAAATTGAACTCACGTCTAGATGCTCCTCAGGAACTTGAACTTCTCCACACATTGTCACCTCCTTGCAAGTGTCTATGCAATGTGTGAGGGAGCCTTTCACGAACACGGTTGGCTGTTCGCATTTTCTGCAATAGAAACAATCGAAATGTACAAATATTAAGCCGGTTCCATTTAAAAAAATGTAAGTTTGTGTTATATCTTATTTTTGTATGCCACTGGATACACAATAATAATATCCAACTTTTCTATTTAAAACATTTTTTTCGGTACCCTACTGATGGTTTAGAAGTAACTTGAAAATGACAATATCGACCAAATTCAGTTTTTCACCATTATCTAGTAATTCATGATGACAATTTTTGGAAAAACAAATGCACATCTAAGATGGCCCTAAAATCCTGTATTGTAGTCCGAGTTTTGAGTGCCACCATCAAAGTATGTCATTCATTTTTCACACTTGAGTGTATTCTAACATCACGCTGTTAGTAGCTTCCACGCCCCTAGCTCTTATATCTTTGCGCCTACTATATAAGCGCCAATGATCGATTCTTATTTGAACCTCGTTTGACCATCATCCCTGGCGAATTATTTCTGAACTTTGTAAAATTATACAATATTCTGTATCGGTTAGATTCGAATATATATATAGCTTAGGAAATTATGGTATTAAAAACTCAATTATTTTAAAAAACTAACAACTTTTTCTCTAAAAACGAAAGATAGGAGATATTGCTACTAGTGCCTAAGAAACTTTTAAACTACGATGTAGATATAGCGATGCAAAATTTAAATCTACTTATAAATTAATTTTGCTGAATATAGCAGATATGAGGTGTTCCCAGGTCACCCGCGAATTATTTATTTATTTATTTATTGAAACTAAACAGGCACAAGGACCTAATTACATAGTTTCATTAAAAACTAACTTATACACTAAATTAACTTCTCTGAAAAATACTTAACTAATGTAACTATATTATCTGTAAATATATCTACATTATTGTTATTAATATTATTACAAATTAGGCAACATCTTATTAAAGGGGAATTTTTCCTAATTTTTAATTTATATCTTTTAATATAAAATATATCTTTTGGTTTCGAAAAAATATACATTGGAACATAAAAAGGTAATTTTGATAGTAAGTTAGGACACTGAATAATATTCTGAATTATTTTACAAATAAAAATAATATCTGAAATGTTTCGTCTGGTTTCTAATTTCAAGAAGTTAAAAATGCTTAGTAGTGTGGTATATGGCATGAAAGTTGGATAAGTTCTAAATTTCTTAAAGTACAGATATCTTAAAAATTTCTTTTGAACTTTTTCAACTATTTCCTTGAGATATAGCTCAGATGGATTCCAAATTATACTAGCATATTCTAGTTTAGATCTTACTAATGCATTAAAAAGAAGAACAAGTGGTTGAGTTGATCTGAAAATTATTTGGCAGAAGCCAGACATTCGGTATTCGCCAATTGCCGAATATTCGTGTTTTGCCGAGTAATATTTGTCTATACAGGCAAATAGTCGTTTCCTTTGATTTGGTTTGAAAAACCGACACGAAACGGGAAACAACGAACACCGAATATTTGCCTCAAACACACTGAGAAAAAGGATTATTAATAGGAACAAAATATGTTGTTTTGGGTATGATTTATTTGTTATAAAACTGCTTTATTCACTATAAATACGCTTTCCGCGCTGCAAATAAATTGTGATATTTACAATAAGCATAAACTTTATTTGGAGCATATTTATTTTCACTTAACAAATATATACTATTAAGAAATAAAACAATATCTTTACGGTATTTAAATAAACATTTGTTTTGCTATAAATATAATTATATTTTCAGAAAATATATACGTTGTTTTTTTATAATAAATATCATTTGTTTGAAAGAAAATAATCTTATTTAAATATAATAGCACATTAATTAATACAAAATAAAGTTTCTTTTTAATGAAATAAGAATTATTTATTTGTCAGAAAGAAATCTTTAACGAACAAGAACGAACAAGTCCGTTGAAGAAACAGTTGTTCAGTGTTTCATTTACGATATGTGAAGTACTTCTGTTGTTACTTGCGGTAATACGATATATATGTACATTGAATATAATATGTAAATGATTGTGAAATGGCAGATAGTAAAGTAAAAGAACTGTTAGTGCTGTGGGAAATGCCGAAATTAACTTATAAGTTTACAGGTAAACAAATTATTATAAGCTTATTAATACACATACACATATGTAATTTTTATTTAGAAGAGGGAATAACATACGATACCTGACGGCAATGAAGTACTGGCGAAATTAATTCCCGGATTAGGGCAACAAATAAAATTTAGATCATTCTTAAAATCGCGTATTGCAAATACTTCAATAGAAAAAACCTCTACGCCAACTGCCTACATTCCATCATGTTGAATATGTACTCGTATATGTAAGTCCTTTTTTATATTTATAGAAATACTGTCTTTTTTATATTTATATTTTTAACACTAGAAAATATACAGTTATATTATATATCTATATGTTATAAGGTAAGAAATACGTATATATATATATATATATATATATATATATATATATATATATATATATATATATTATATTTTTTATATCGAATAAATATTTATTTATGTAAAACAATACATTCTTTTCCTTTAACCTTTTCTATATTTTAAAGAACAAAATAATAGCTTTCAAATAAACGGATAAATATTTGTAGATATAAAACATTTATTTGTGACAAATATTAAGAATTTTATGGAACCATGTTGCTCTTTTTAAAATAATAAATATTTATTTACAATAAATAAATTTGTTTGAAATATTAATGGAAACTATTTAAACAACATTTATTTCCGTCAAACAAATTCACTCAAAAAAATAATATATTTCGGTACAAGAAACATTTAATCCGCTGAATTCAAAAGACATATTAGTTTATATGAAATAAAATTGATTTATATGAAACGATCCTTTTTCTCAGTGCAGCCACTAAACAGCATATCCACACATTCGGCATTTGGCGAATATTTGCTCGGGATTCGCCGGAAAATTTGAATATTTAAATTTAATTTAATGCGCCCCTGCTGTTCAAAATGGTGACGTAAGTGGGTATTCTGATGCGTCATAAGAAAATATTCAATATTTGAGTGCCAATGTCAAGAGAATGTTAAGTCTTTGTTATAAACCGCAAAAACAGCAGTTAATTAAATTTAAATAAACTACAATCTTTAAAATTTAAATTGAACATGATGATAAAATCCTAACTTAATAAACAAATATGTGAATTTGCTGTATATATATATATATATATGTACCAAGTCCACTTTTTGAGAATAAAAAATAGATATAGTCAAATTCGGTTTCCCGGTATTTTTTTGTACCATGGCCAGTAGAAAGAACATCAAATTCAGTGCTTCCTGTACTTTAAACAGACTCAAAGTTTTGTACCATGTGCCTTAAAATGACACTAAGACTTGTTTTGAATCAAGTCCAGAGCCAATCAAATTTCATAATTCTGTCACGTGCTTCTGGACATGATACAGTAAAAATAATAATAAATAGTGTGGACATAGTACAAAAAGTCTCTTTATTACATTTTTTTTATAAATTTACTATTTTATTTTGAACCATGTTCAACTAGGTCCTTTTATATTTCGAAAATATTTAAAAAATATAATTTAACAAATTTCATACAAAGTTAAGGAAAATGAAACTATACAAACAAAAAACATTCAACATGTATATTCATTATCCATTCTTTACAATAAAATTTTATAAGTTTGAAGCAGTTTTTCTCGAAAGTAATATTCGTGGCCATAGTACATTCCAATAGTCGGCCGACGATATGTATGCACATAATTCAGAATTTCTACCATATTTGTAATTATTTTTTCTACTGTATGTTCCCTAATAATTATCATAGGAATTGCATGATACCTATTATTTAGCTCCAATTGAGAACAAGTCGTATCTATTCGATGTATTCATTTCTATTAATTTGTTTCATACAATATTCATTACAAATTTCATTGATAATTCAATCATAATAACCGGCATACTAATAGAACATGAAACAAATATGATTGAATTCGAGAAAGATATATGGTAGTCTTTACTAGTATTTTAGCTGCAAACACCAATGGCAAAATATAGTTTCCTTTATAAATCACATAAAAATTTTAAAAATTTACGTTTTAGCTTATATCCATAGCCTGTTTTCCAAATAGAAGAACTAAATTTATATTTTACCAAATACAATTTATGCTTCCAAACGACTAACCATATTTACAGACAAACATACAAAATTTCTATTCCATATTTAATTAATTTGAAATATTATTTGTTAACGAATTCTTCATATGCACAAGCAGCGAAGTTTTCGAACCGGAAAGGTTCGGAACGTCAATATGAAACTTTTTGTGAAAACCCGAACGCGTTCCGAATTTCTTTCTTTTTTTCATGTATTTTGAATTACGATATAAAAATCCACCCAAAAAACTAATGCTGTAATAAAGTATTTACTTTTACTAATAGTAAAATCAATTTTAGAAGAAACAACAATACATATTCAGCACAAAAAGTTTATTAATTTTTTGCAACAAAAAACTTATTCTCATCCCGGATATGTTTGCCAATATAATCGTTTGTTTATCAACTATTCGCATTTATTATTTTCATTGACATAATAAAAATATTTATTTCACTTGATTGGTTTATTGTAAATAAAATAATTGTAATTATAATTTGCTCTGCTTGCACATTGTTTTACGTCACTGTACATATAGTTTTTATTTTGTTTCGCTTTGTTTGAGAAAAAATAGTTAATTGCTATATTGTATTTGCTTAAAGGTGATTTCGTTTTTTTTTTATCTTGTTTTACATTTCATATTTAAATTGTATGCATAATATTATCTTGTTTAAAAACATGCTAATATAAGCCTTTATCTTAATTAGAATAAAACAAACGAAATAAAATAATGTTTCTTAGAATCAGGATTTGATATTATTTACAATCGGTAAGTTAAGAGAAAATATATTTTTATTGTTTTTGTTTTTACTTTTTCAGTAATTTCAAATCAAATTCTACAAAATAAATTGATTAAACTTTTTGTGATTGGTGTGCCAAACACTGCATTGTAGTTCCTTTTGATATCGCCATGTCATTTGCAATCACTAATACTTTCATCCTTAGTTCTGCCAAACCAAAAAAAAAATTCAACCATTTTTCGTAGTAGTGTCATTGATTTCACTGTAAAACATGGCAGGCCATTTTCTCAAATTCTCCAATTATCCTTTCATTGATAATTTCTGGTTTATTATCCTCTTTGGTCAAGAATTTAACGAGTACAACGTTGCTTCATGCTTCATGTCAATAATTATCTTATAATCAAAAAGGTTTGTTCCCATAAGCAATTTCGGACTAGTAATATGCGCATTCATCGACGCGGACCTGTTTGGAATTATTTTTCAGCTCAAGATATGTTGGGTCAGGTCGTAGACTGTTAACTGACACTTTTTGGGGCACTGAAGTTTCTTTCTATCTCTCTATGGTTACATTTAGAACTTCAGTGCCTTGGATACATAAATAGCTATTATTATAATTTATGGAAAGTAAGACTTTTCTCTTTTAATAGAGACTAAGGATACACGGTAGTAACCGAAAGTACGAGAATTGGTAACCCCCAATACTACAACAGATTAATAGGTTTCTTCGCAAACAAAATACGCAACTAATTGTTAATTTTTCAGTCCGCGTGTGTAGTTTGAAATAGGGATGCACACTGAGGCGAGCCGGACTTTTGATACTTTTCAATTTATTGATTCCAAATCATGAAATCGCAGGTCGATATCTTTTTTCTTTTTCAGTTTTGGAGATATTCAACCTCAAATACTTTCTCAAAATGACCCATTTTTGGGCTAAATCTCTATCTAGTTTTGAATTATTACCCCAAAAGTCAATATACCCTATATTCAGAAAAAAACTTTAAAATTTTCAAAAATCTAATTTTTATGTATCTAGATACTTCTCAATGCGCTGATTCTAAAGAAATTTTTAGTTTGTGCGAGCATTGTTGTTCCTACATGCACTTGTATTAGCCAAAGCGAGAGAAAAGGAATATTAATATTTGTTATAAATTCTTCCAAACCACTAAATATTTGCTATATTGTCATGTAGATTCTCGAGCGTAAATTTAAGAGAGCGAGAAATAAACGCAGGAAGAAGAAATTTTAAACAATAAAGTAAGATTATAATATCATTATGTGACAAAGACAAATGCCAACAACAACAACAATTAACACAAGATAAAAACCTTTCTGTTCACTCCAGATGGTAGTAATAACAATAACCTTTAATTGGTTCGTGGAACCTAACAATCATTTTTAGCTCTCGCTAAGAGAGGTATTGGATTCATGCTATATCTCTATCCATTTTTGAATTAATGTCCCAAAAGTCAATATACCCCATATTCACATAAAAACTTCAAAATTTTCAAAAATCTAATTTTCATGTATCTAGATACTTCTCAATGCGCTGATTCCAAATTTTGAAACCGCAGGTCGATATCTCTTTTCGTTCTCGAGATATTTAGATTCAAAGTTTTGCATAAAACTACCCATTTTTGGGTAATAACCCAAAAATGGGCCGAGATACGAATTTGGTGACACCACCAATCGATTCTACGGATAAAAATATATAAGTATACCAATTTTCATGATTTTTGACTAACCGGTTCATTTTTTATGAATAAAAGTTTGAAAACCCCCGAAAACGGCCAAAATCTGAAAAAATCCTAAGGGGTACCCCTTAGGATTTTTGCGATTTTTGGCCATTTTCAGTTATTTTGCTTTAGAGATTGTATGCGCTGTTCAAAAATTATGAAAATTGGTATACTTATGTAATTTTGCCCGTAGAATCGAATGGTGATATTTCCAAATTCATATCTCGACCCATTTTTGGGTTATTACCCAAAAATGGGCAGTTTTGAGCAAAACTTTGAATCTAAATATCTCGAGAACGAAAAGAGATATCGACCTGCGGTTTCAAAATTTGGAATCAGTGCACTGAGAAGTATCTAGATACATAAAAATTAGATTTTTTTTAAATTTTGAAGTTTTTATCTGAATATGGGGTATATTGACTTTTGGGACATTAATTCAAAAATGGATAGAGATATAGCATGAATCCAATACCTCTCTTAGCGAGAGCTAAAAATAATTGTTATGTTCCACGAACCAATTAAAGTTTATTGTTATTACTACCATCTGGAGTGAACAGAAATGTTTTTATCTTGTGTTAATTGTTGTTGTTGTTGGCATTTGTCTTTGTCACATAATGATATTATAATCTTACTTTATTGTTTAAAATTTCTTCTTCCTGCGTTTATTTCTCGCTCTCTTAAATTTACGCTCGAGAATCTACATGACAATATAGCAAATATTTAGTGGTTTGGAAGAATTTATAACAAATATTAATATTCCTTTTCTCTCGCTTTGGCTAATACAAGTGCATGTAGAAACAACAATGCTCGCTAATAGCCAGAAGTTCCAGTGCGCATGCCACAAACTAAATATTTCTTTAGAATCCGCGGACTATTCTATCGGTTGGAAACTGATCAGGGATTGAAATATTTTAATAAACGAACAAATGATTTTGAATAATAGATTTAAAATTTGTGTTGTGTGAATATTTTTAAACTGATGCACGAGCTCAAAATGGTTTGTGACGGTTTCTGGCTGTTGTGTGAACAAATCCAATATCACAGTAAAAAACTGCTATTCTTTTATTTTCATCGGCAAGTTTACGGTTTCTTATTTCATTGTAAATCTGAATAGAAATTCTGTAAGTTTAACAAGTTTTAAATAAAAGCTATTGTGTTATTTCTGATATTTTCTCGTACTACATAGTTTTAATGAACACAACTATTCAGAACAAGAGAATAATGTTAAAACTAAAACAAATACAAGAAAGTTTTTATTTTATCTCATTATAAAATTATTTTTTTCTTCTCACAAGTCATATGTAAATCAAATGAGATTTTGCTCATTATAATAATGGAAGATGAAATTCATTGCAGACAATTAGAAAATCTCTTAAAACTCATCTGAATTTCACTTTTACTATGTGTTTGATACATATCTACAACGTTTCCGTTTGTTTTAGTTATTATAAAAGAGACCTGCATTTCTAGGAAATATTGTCGTTTTATTGAAAGCGCACACCTTGATTTTATTTAAAACAAACCTTTTTTTAAACACTGACCGGAAAGAAAACGGACCACCTTCAATATTATCAAACGTAATGCGCTGAATTTGATCCATAGAGCAGAATCGTTTTTTATAACTTTAATCGATAGAGTAGTGAAAATCATAATCATAAAAAAATTGTAATTGAGAATGACATTCTTTAAAAAGCGGCTGCTAGACCCCCGCTTCGTCCCTTGCCCAGTGACGTGACAGGTTCGGAGCAACGTCCATTTTGATTTTCACACTGTTTTAAACGTCAAAGTGACATTTAAAGATAAACTGAAATTTATGAAAGTAAACTTTTAGAAATTCTGTGTCCATATAAATTAGTCAGAACTTAGATTAGGAATCTGTGACGTCACAACATGGTTGGTTTTTGCAACTTTTTGAAAATATAATACTTTAAAACGATTTTATACAAAAAAAAATAATTTAATCATACTGAACGATAAATTAGACCTATCTTTCCTTTGACTGACGCCAAATATTTCCAATTTTAAATGGCACAAAAGTGACCCCTGTAGTGCACTCTCCACGCCAGCTATGAGTGCCCGTGAGGTGACGCCTGGTAAGCGCCCACACGGTAAAATATATCGTCATCATTACCGATGTCTACATGTGTTGTAGATACTGGCACACCCAGAAATAGGTAATATGCCGTGATGATATATTTATTTATTTTATTTTATTTATCCTTCTTCGATTTAAACAGAAAAAGGTACAATTAATTTTTTTACATGACCTCATTGTCTTTGTTTTTGAGTTCAGGCTCAAACTCGTTTCTTGTTAATTTTGAAAATACCTCGCATCTCGTTTTTACGAGATACGGAGAAAACATTTAAATAATTTTTATTCGATATCTTATATAGAAGAATGTGGTGGTATCATTTGGGTTGCGTTATGATGTATATGAAACATTATTTTTTTTTAGTCTGTTCTACGAAATTCTATAGTTAAATAATAAAAATTGTAATATCATATAGGAGATCCCAGTTAGGTTCTTAACAAACCAAACCATTTGTAGTTTAATATAGTTTCCACATATCTAATATCTCAAATCTGAAAATATATGGATTCAAAAATCAGTAGGTACCGTCACTTACTCATTTAAAGAGAAAAAAAAAAATACTTCTCCACATACAATTACTTTTAATAATTTTTATTATTTTATGAAAAAACCTAAAACCATATAAAACAGAAAATTCTATTTTATTTTCAAAGAAATTTAATTATGCGTGAATTAATTACCGTACATGTACAATTTATTTTTCCATTTTTATTTTTTATATGCAGGAAAAATTAATTATACAAAGTTATACTTCAACGTCAGTATGTTTATTAAAAAGCATTAAACAATGTGCTAGTGCTAGTACATTACTTGAAAAACGCATCATTAATTTAAATTTACGTCAAATCTGTAACATAAACACAACAAAGAGTAGAATCTGTGATTTAGTTGTGACTGCAGTTAAAATTAGGAAGTAAATTAAATTTTAAATATAATGAGTTCTAGTAAAATATCTTACCTTCCTAATCTAATTACATTTTCTGATCTTCTTACAAAAAGCGCTTTCTCCCAAAAATGGACGGCTTCAGGCAATATTGTATTCTGAAAGGAATAAAAATCACAATAAAACATTCATATAAAATTATACATAAAAATTAAAGCATATAAGTGACATTTATACAGGGTGAATAGATATGAAAAACTATGACATTGGCTTTTTTTCATTAAAACTGGTATTACTAAAAATATAAAATGATGGAATACTCGATAAAATATTGAGGTTTTGTAAGTTTAAAATCTATATTTTAATGTTTAAACATGTATCTAATTAAAATTAGCTAAGTCAATTGCGGAAATAATATTGAATTATCTTCTATAAATTTGTAATTATTTTAAACGTAGGTACATAACTCCCTCGATAATACCTGAAATATGAAAATTCCATTAAATTAATTAAATTAAAATAAAGAATAATTTCGTGCAAAAATGCATCATTTATTATCTCATTTCAAAAATTTATTTCAGTTTATTAACGTTAGGGATGCATTCGGCCCGAAGATAAAAAATGCCGGCCCAACTCGAAAATCTACTCGACAAAAAATTAGTTGGTGCGGCTCGAAAATTGACTCGAAATCGGGTCGGGCCAAAGCTCGAAATTGAGTGCATCCGGCATTCCTAATTTTGATATTTATGTGAGGCGAAATGTTTAACTTTTTTCGTGTCAAACTTAAAAAAAAAACCTGTAATCTTTATAACGTTCAACATTAGTTAACACAAGTTGTCAAAAAAAGAGACACTTCTACTGTAAGTTTGTTATAAAAATTACAGACCTACGAGTATTTAACACTTTGTTTACCAAAGGCGTTCGAAAATTGAAACAACTTTTTCACAAATCTTATACAAAAAATATCATTTACATAAGGATTTTTTATCTAACTTTATAACTTTATAACCTAGAATTCTTGAAGTAAAATAAGATTTTTATTTATTAAGATGTGAAGTATGATGTTATTAAATCATTTTGATCCTTTTTAACTCCATACAATTTCGTTAAAATGTTAAGGAAACTGTGCATTTGATTGAACTATAAGATTTTTCGGGCCGACGCGAAAAGCTCGAATTTTCGGGCCGGGCCAAAATCAAAAGTCCGACTCGCCTCAACTTTTGCAAATGATTAATATTATACTGGCTGGTAGCACAAGCCTTGTATTAATTAAAAATCGTCTAAAGCAATACCTTTTTACGAAAGAAAAATTCATAAAAATGAATGACGAAGTAAAACAACAATTTTTTATGTAAATATTTTGTAAAGTATTTTATGAAGCGATAATAGTTTTTGTATCTGTTTATAAATGAAATAATAGAAAATTAAATACCGTGAATAATTTTGAGAAAAAAATTCAATAAAAAGTTGTAACAAACCATGAAGATTATTAGATAAAATATCACGTAATATTCCACTTTTTACTAAATATCTTTTAGATATTTAAAATAAACGCCTTAACAAGTGTTTCACAAGGAATTACAGTATATTTAGTTAAACAGGTGTGTGTTATACTTTACATTATCTTTTGAATTGTGCTCGAATCATTAGAAAAAGTTACTAAAGAACCGAATTCCTTTTTTTAATTGTTGTGTTATGGCATTACATGTAGTTCCTTCGGATTTTCACATTGTATGTATTAATTAATTATGGAAAAAAATGTGGTTCTCCGGCAACATAAAAAAATATTCTAGGTGAGTTTATCAACTTATACAAATCAAATTTTGATAATTTTTTTTTTTTTTGATAACAGTAGGGATTGATGGAATGACCACAGAACAATTCTTTATACTTAAATTCACAACATAATTAGCGAAATAATTTAAATTTTATGGTTATAAATTATAATCTGATTTTAATACATTTAAAGTGCTTTATTAAAGTGAAAGCAAAATAACCAAAAAACAAAAATGTTATAAAAGATTCATAAATAAATGCAAATTTGATCAAATTTGTCCTTTAATGAAAGGTTAAGTATGACATATTATATATGTAAACAAGGAAACAGCAAGTAAAAAATGATTTAATTTAATTTATGTGCATAAATTAATATACGGATGAATGGCATTTACATAAAAAGTTCCTAATGCAATATAAAATGATGTCCATGTAAATCGTATTAAAATTTTAACCTTAACCAAATATTTTGAAAATATGTTTAAAGTAAAATAAATATATAATATTATGAAACTTACATTTATAAGCTCGAAACGTTCGACATCCAATCTGAAATAAAAAAGAAACAAAAATATTAAATATGAATATCATTTTAATCAACGAAGAGCAATACAAGTTAAATTGCAAATAACTTTAGTATTTACACAAAAAGCGCTCACTCAAATCTGAAAAACATACATGCAGCAATAACTAAGTATACTTTTTTATCGAAATGTTCGTTCGCAAATATAATTCGTTGTATGAAGTAATCTAACGATCAATTTTCAATTTGCACCTGTTAAATTTTTTGCTAGCAGCAATATTTTTTGTACAAATTAGAAACTAAATTTAGATAGTAGATAAAAAGTAACGATAATGTAATTACAACAATTTATGTTTCACATATTATTATTCGATAATTTAATTCTATTAATTAATCATTTCGCCTTGAACGTATTCCGGTAAAGTAGTTTTAAAAACTTGCAAATATTGAAAATAGCTCATTTGTAACGGGGATTTCATATTCTTAAATTTTCAGGCGGGAACAGATAAAATGGTCACCAATTAAAACAAATTGTAAAAAAATATGAACCAATAATTCTAGTTCGTATTAATACAATGGGGTCCTCCACTCTATTTTTACCTCTCGCTAAGAGAGGTATTGGAATCATCCTAAAAATCGCATATCCAGATTTTAGTGGATAAGCACGCTTTAAGGGCCCTATAATTCGATTACAACATTTTTACGATGATGTTCGTGGGTGTGTGTATGTGTCGACGTTCGAACTACGGTTTCTCAAATACTACGACTTAAAATATATTTAACTGCAGTTTTCTCAATCTGACATTCCTGGGAAGAGCTGATTAGATTTTGGTATCAATTGAACAACCGGAAGTAACAGTTTCTTTAAAAAAATCTTTTAAATATTATTTTTTGAAAATTTCTGTTATAACTAATATTAAAGAATATAAAAATCTTTATCTGATACATTTAAAATTTTTATTATATCTTCTATGGAGTTAAAGATAGAGACATATAAATATATAAAATAATAAGTTGTAAATAAATCTCGCAGACCATGGAAAACAAGTGGAAAAATTAAAATGTTTGTAATTGACAGATAAATGTGAGTGTCAAAAAGCCAGAGACATTACTAAAGACTTTTTCTGGGAAGTACATTTAATACATATTTCTTATTTTATTACAAATTAAATATTTATAATAATTATAGATACATATATTACATATACCTTTCAGAAATACCGCCAATCTTATCAATGAATTGGAAGAATCTCGAACATTAGAAAAATAAGAGTGAATAGAATGAATTAAAAAATATAAAAATATATAAAGAAGATATGTTTTTTTTGTGTGTATCAAATATATACAATATTTATATAGCCCAATATGGAAATGGCGAGAGGTCTTGTGCTGGCCACAACAGATTTTTTTTATTATTTTAAAGTTCGTTGAATTTTGGAGTAATTCATAGTACTAAAAAGTCTTATTTGTCTTTTGTTTAACTGCATTTGATTTTTAAAGTCAATGTGACGTCACGGCGACACTCCTATACAATAAATTCCAAATATCTCGTAAAGTAATTAATAAATTATTTTTTTTTATCTTAATCGTTATTTATTGAGTAGTACTTTAAGTACAAATTGTACATTTTATTATATTATGTTGTGGTGGAGGACCCCATTCTAACTACAGTTAATGCATGTTTAAGCAAATGAAAAAATCAAATATATAAATTGAAATGTATATCTTATTACAAATTAATTTAACAGTTGCCTGCTTTTGTAAGTTTATTATTGGAATTTTTTTGCGCGTAACAAAAAAGCTGCTGAGTAAAATAGAAACTACGACAAAAACACAAAAAGTGGAAAAACAATATTGAGTTATTTCTGCCCGTGTCAAATGCATTCTATTAAGTCAAAAGTCAATATCGTTCGCTGACATGTATTCATAGTTTGCGTTGTTTCAAAATAAATTGCCTATCTAATGCACACCATCCACAGAGGGGGATTTAGAAAATTATTATTGAAGGAATACAAAATTAAACTTAATAATACGCAATTAGTATTTAGCGTTTATAGTAATAATTAGAAGTTTGAGCGTTTGACTGTGTAAAATGGCGTTCGCGGCTTATCCAACAAAGTATTTCAATTTACAACAAACAGCACCAAATATGCAAAATATGTTCCATATTACTACTTGAAAATGTCAGACAGCTATAAAGGGTATTATACAAAATCAAATTTAATCAAATATAGTAGGTAACTTTCAATATTCAGCTTATTTGTACGGGCTGTTCATTTTCAAGTGGCCATCATTGCGATCTCAAGAACTATAAGAGACACGAAGTTGGTTAAATTTGCAAAGAATTTCTATTTTATATGGGTATTTCAACGATAAGCTGACAAAAAAGTAGTTCTCAAAATATGGATACCAACTTTTTTATTTTAATTGGAAACATATTTTTTATTTGCTCATTCCTTAGAGTATTTTTAATTCTGAATAATATAATACTTTCATACCTTTACATAACGATTTTTTTGAGCAAAATGCAGGTAAAGTTTTATACGAATTTGATTAACATATGGCTATAATAAGAATGCCATGAATGCAAAAAATGAATACGTGCTAATTTTTTTTTTACGCAGAATTAGAGTGCTCTGATAGAAAGAAGTGAATACTTTGTTTTTTCAATTGATCATAAATATTCACGTATTTCTTTCATGGCACTCTAATTCCGTCTGAAAAAAATTAACACGTATGCATTTGATACTGTACTGCCGGCATATATATATATATATATATATATATATATATATATATATTTGTAACAATTTAAACATATTTTAGTACCCTGAGGATGGTTAAAATAAATAACCGAAAGCTTGGTTAATTGTAAAGAGTGACAATTATTTACTAGAGCCCAATATACTCCTAGACTGCATTCCCGCTATTTGTTTTCTTAATTATATATATATATATATATATATATATATATATTAAACATTCGCAATAATAAGAATTAAAATTGCAAAATGATTAAATGACTATTATGAGACAGGGGTACGGGTATAATATATTTTTAGTCGCTTTAAATAAAATGAAAAATGAAATCATGTATTTATGTATTTATGAAAACAGGTATATAATTAACGCTGGCATAAAAAATTAAATTAATGAACTTACCTGTACACGCTATCATCGTACACTAGAAGGATTCTTAGCGGTTGATCAATACTTCGTTTACGCATATTATGTATGGGCTCAATATGTGCACCGTGTACTACCTGTAACAAAAAATACGAATAAATAAATGTTTTCCACGTGCACTTCCTTATGGGTATAGATTGCACGTCATAAATAAAACAGAAATAAAGCATTCTGATACTGCAGTTTAATCATATTTTATATTCAGCATTAAAATCACTGATTACACAGAATGAACTCTGAAACACTATACCTTTTCAACTTCACATTGAGACTAACAATTTCAAATTGAGACTAACAAATTCAAATTGAGACTACACAATTTCAAATTGACAATAAACAATTTCATATTTAGACTAAACAGTTTAAAATTGAGAATAAATAATAAAACAGATCTATAGACCCAATAAATATTGTTATTGAAAAAAGTTTTTTAAGATTTGTTAATATATATATATAATGCACCACTCATACACGGTTGAAGTTAGAATAACGGACGATGAGAGTCTATATTCGGCATGAAATTCTCTTTCTTTTCATGTCAAGCACGATGTTTTTACATCATTGGATCTTGCGTTACAGCCGATTGAAGTTACATGATTTTTCATGGAAATTTTGTGTATTTTCAATAATACAAAATTTCGATGAAAAATCATGTAACTTGAGGGCTATAAAATTGTAGTTTTTCTGTTCTGTATGTTCTAACAAATTAACAAAAAATGAGATTCTGTAATTAATGACATTTGAGCATCGAAAATATAGAGTAAGCAAATAATGATATAACAAATTACGAACCAAGTAAATTTCACAGTTTTTATAAAAAATGGTTAAGTTAGCTTAGGTAAATCTGATATTTTTAAAATGGAAGTAATTGATAAGAGATTAAATGAATCGGAACAAATTAGAACGACATCAAGGGTATCACAGAAACATCAATTATTTTTTTCACTTTGTTGAATTAAATTGACGACTAAATCTCCAACGATGAAAAGAAATCAAACTACATTTATAATGTAAATATTAATTTTCCCAATGAAGCCATAATCATTAACATCATTCCATTTTCCATATCAAATAATAATAATAACACTATTGTTCCATTGTGACGTACTGTTTTATACATAAATTGGAAGTAATTAACATTTCCATAGTTATATATATACATAGATTTAAGCGTGTTAGCCATATGTTATTCATATAGAAATGAAGTCATTTGTCACTATAACTTGTTTGTTATTTATTGTAACGCTTCATACAAAATGTATGTATATTCGGTAACTCAAACATAGTCCTTTATTATTATTTTTGGTGCTCAAGTAATCTTTTGGTAACTAGGGTTTCCACATCTTAAAAATTGGAATGGAAGACAAAGAATTACAGAAAATTATAATTACAAAGTTGCAATAAACAATTATTATATTACGTACCTATCTATCGATAAAGTAGGTACCGTTTCTCGCATATAATTTAGAAATAAAATAAATATATAATTTTATTAATTTATTGAATAGTGCGCTTTACTGGGTCTTGCATCTTAGCATCCACCCCAGCGTGAAGCTAAACTAAAATAATGGGATGCAACTGATACTGATGTCGGCGATATTGTCTTTTAGCCGATATATCAGGATCGGCAATATTTATTTGTCAAACATGATTCTCAGTATTTAGTTTCATTCGACCAACTCTCCAGCACCTAACCTGATTCCCATAAAAAATATTACTAGAGAAGAAGACCCGTTGATTTTCTGGCACTGTGAAGTTTTTTACCCAAATTTGAAAAAAATAGCGCAAAAGTACTGCGGCATTTTTCAAATGCTAATTTTATAAGAAAGGTATTGGCAAAATTTGTATTTTACATTTGCCCTCTTTTATTTTACATTCTAAAATTTATTTGTTAGTATCACTATCGTATCGGCACTAATTGGCAAAATCGAGTATCGTTTCATCCCCATTATAAAATACTAAAATTCGAATAGGACACATGGCGTATTCGAAAACCATCCTATGGCCGAGTAGGGATGCGCAAAATTATAATATATATATATATATATATATATATATATATATATATATATATATGCCGGCAGTACAATATCAAATGCATACGTGTTAATATATTTTACCGCGTGGGCGCTTACAAGGCGTCACCTCACGGGCACTCATAGCTGGCGTGGAGAGTGCACCACAGGGGTCACTTTTGTGCTATTTAAAATTGGAAATATTTGGCATCTGTCGGGATCGAACCCGATTCCCCCAGGTTCGCGACTAGACACTCAGGCACGCGGCCACGGGACCCCATATCGTCATCATTACCGATGTCTACATTTGTTGTAGATACTGGGACACCCAGAAATGGGTAATATGCCGTGATGATATATATATTATTCCCCTCTACGGATAGCAACACCGGGAGGCTAGACACAACCTTAAAATAATGCAAATTTTGTTTTCCAGAGTCTACTTGGATTTTCTTATTCTGAATGAATCTAACTTGACCATCATATTAACATGCCTCAATTTTTTTTATTATTATTACAAAAACATGTTGTGAATGTACATAAATTGTTCTGAGTGAATTCACAGTGAAAATAGAAACCTTATAAACATTTACGTAGCTATGCTAAAAACGTATTTTGGCACTTTTAATTAATCAAATCCGTATTGATCTACATCAGTTATTTACTTCCAAAATGTAATTAACTCTACCTATATTTGTAACAGATACATTTAGCACAAATGATATCATTATTTGTTTTGTTATTTAACACAGAAATAATAAGGTTTCCTGGCCTGGATATCTTTTTTTTTCAAAATAATAAAGAAAATTCTCATTATGTTTTTATAATGATTGAAATCACTGAATCATATGAGCGTTGTTCAACATGAAACAACAATAATAATGTTTAAAATGAAATTTAGATACATGCTGAAACGTTATCACCGCTTATGACATATGCTTTATTTATTATTTAGATAACAATTGATAAAAGTTGTTGTACATACATATGTCTCCGATTCATATGTATTCAACCAGTAAAAAAATTCAAAAATAAATATTTGTCATTCTATTATTTAAAAGAAGATTCTAAATAAATAAATAAAAAATATCTGATGTGGATATGAAAGTCTTATATACTAAATTTGAAAAGTTTTGGATTATATTGTAATATAATATTTCATTAAAATCTATTACAGGCTTCAAATAAAGTACCACTTCCGGAAGTTATGTAATGACCAAAAAGGGAGGTGTATATTATAATAGTCCTATATACAAAATTTTAACTTTCTACGGCTTACTGTTTTTCAGTTATGCGAGATACGTACGTACAGACGTCACGACGAAATTAGTCAAAATGGATTCAGGGAAGGTCAAAATGGATATTTCCTTTGAAATCTGGAAACCGAAATTTTTCGCGATTACAATACTTCCTTTACTTCGTACAAGGATGTAAAAATTAAGTAGTACGCTGTCAAACCAAAGATTTTAATAAATATGTTCATTTTTTTAAATGCAGTTTCTATTGTTAAGATAATACACCTATTTATGATTATACTTATTATTATTATTATTCTCCAGGAATTTGAAATTTGAGCATTCTCTGCGTTCAAAGTATTCTACGTTAATTAAAAAAATATTACCCAAGACGCAAAAGTATTGCAAAAGAAATTAATGCAGCCTTCAATATGCTAACTTAACAGTGTACTGTTATAAATAATAGAACAATCTTTTCTCGATAATGTATAATATATTTATTAAACAATTAAGTGAGTAAAGAGACTTATAAAGTCGGTGCGTAGGCCAAAGTATTTGAAAGTTCTATTCTATTAATAATTTCTGAATATTTGACGGGTGTTCCGCAATTGTTAATTAATTATTAATACGGTACTTTGCATATCGTGTAAAAGACAGAACTTTGACGAGAGGATACTAAATGACTTTACAAAACATTAATCAAATGTCCGTAAAGTTTTCTTGTGCGCGTCTACGTTTATTTGCTTTTATTTAATCCAGTATCAAATATCAACAAGTACAATAAACACATAAAATTTGTTTTATGCTTTGTAATAGCGCTAAAGATAACAACATTGCCGAGAAGTAAAGGTAAAAACAAACTGTTATCACAGAGCCGTAACAAACAAAATAGTATAACATTCATTGCGGAAATCCTATTTGTTCTGTACACAGTGTAATTGATTTTGGTTGTAGCGTTAGAAGGCTTTTTCATTATTACGATAAAAAATAGCAATTTAAAAAAAATTGGATATCTTTGAAAAACCGGTTCAACAACGTGATTTTATTTAATAAAAAACCGGTAATCATTATGCGAAATAAATAAAAACCTGTTCTAAAAAAGGGGCAAGTATACTTTCGTTCAAACTTTTTATAAAAGTAACAAGATTTTTCACAAAAATTAATGGATTTTTTTTACATCTGTTAAAAAAAGTACACTTTTTTCATTAAAATGGGTTTATAAAATATGTCCGTTTTAACAGAATAAATAAAAATATAAATATATCATCACGGCATATTACCCATTTCTGAGTGTGCCAGTATCTACAACACATGTAGACATCGGTAATGACGATATATTTTACCGTGTGGGCGCTTACCAGGCGTCACCTCACGGGCACTCATAGCTGGTGTGGAGAGTGCACCACAGGGGTCACTTTTGTGCCATTTAAAATTGGAAAATATTTGGCGTCTGTCGGGATCGAACCCGGTTCCCCCAGGTTCGCGGCCAGACACTCAGGCACGCGGCCACGGGACCCCATAAACAGAATAAAAGTGTGAAATGAGAAATAAGTGCACGAAAAGGGTGAAAAATGGATATGGCACATTTTTAACAATTTTATAAATAAAATAAATATAAATATACCATCACGGCATATGTACCAATCGGCAATGATGATGACATATTTGTACCGTGCGGGCGCTTACCAAGCGTCACCACACGGGCACTCATTGCTGGCTTGGAGAGTGCACCACATTGGTCACTATTGTGCCATTTAAAATTCGAAATATTTGACGTCGGTCGGGATCGAACCCGGTTCCCCAGAATCGCGACCAGACGACCAGACACTCAGACGAAAAAAATTTTTTATGCAACCAGAGTAAAATGTATCTTACTTCATTCATAGGATTTGACGAACTCGCCTACGGCTCGTTTGGTCAAACTCTCCTATTCGCGAAATAATACTAATTTTTACTCATGTTGCATAAATAACTATTAAAGACCGTTAAAAAATAATTTATGTAAATATAAACATAAGTTTTTTTCCTATTAACCAGTTTATTTAACCGGTTAATCTAACTGTATTAAAAACCTGTTAATCTAACCCTTTTAATAACCCAGGTAAAGAGTAAAACCGGTTTTCAAATTACAGTCTCGATTTCGGTTAACCATTAACCACTGTTTACTTATTTTTAATTGTCCTGCTTTAAAATGCAAAAAATGCCAGTTATTAAAAAAATATTAAAATTGATGTACTTTTCTAATTTTGTCTGCAGATTTGAATGGTCATCTCGACCCATGGCCCATATTTGCATTCCTGCCCAAAAATGGATAGTTTTGTGGTACATATTTAAACACAATTATCTTGTTAATGAAAAGATGTATCGACCTGCGGTTTCAAAATTTAGGACCAAAATAATGACAAGTATTTAAAATTTTGAACTTTTTTTTACCCAAATTGAGTGAATATGATTTTCTGGGATTATTATTTAGAACTTTGTACAGAAACTAACATAGAAAATTACGTAAGTATACTAATCAAATTTTAAAATGCTAACTCAGTTTTTAGATGAAAAACATTGAAAACATTCAGTAGAGCACAAACCAAATAAATCTGCAGAAGCACGAGTTTCTCATATTTCTCGAATTGAAATAATAGGAACACAAGATACAGTTCCTTGTATAAGATCCAGTATCAATTCAGGCATAATATTCTTGAGATTGAAGTGATGCCTGAATACACTCAGTACAGTATGAGCATGCAATACGTATAAACATTTACTGGTACAGTAGAAACGCTTCCAATAATATTTATCAACATGAAACTGTTCCATTTACTGCTTCATATCTGAATGAGCAATATAAATTGCGTTTTATATAGAGAAAATTGAAGTTACTAAATGCAAATATATTCGAATATGTTTATTACGTCGAAGTATTTATCTCAAAAAGTATTACCAGTTTAGTGCTAGTATTCTGTGGAAATCTATGTTTGTAATTCAATCTGCAATGAACGAAAGAGAAAACAGATGACCAGATTAAAGCCTGCTTTTGTTGAAGTATATTATGTAGCAAGTTTTATAAATGTAGCTTTTAAAGCTTGTATCTCAAAAAAAAAAATACCCCAAAACTTATTTTGATTTTTCTTTCGGAATATCAATTATCCTACAGTAATCCTTGTATTTTCCTAAATAAGTATACAGGCTGTTATGTAAGTAAGTGTACAATGCTTAACCCATGGTAGAACTGACCCCATGCACTCGATTTCGAGCTTTGGCCCGGCCCGGCTCGAAGCCCGCCTCGATTTCGAGTCGATCATCGAGCCGGGCCGAAGATATTTTTTATCGGGCCGAATCGGGCTAATCATTTTCAAAAATCGAGGCGAGTCGGACTTTTGATTTTGGCCCGGCCCGAAAATTCGAGCTTTTCGGGCCAGCCCGAAAAATCTTATAGTTCATTCAAATGCACAGTTTCCTTAATATTTTAATGAAAATGGATGAAGTTAAAAAGGATCAAAATGATTTAATAACAACACACATATTAATAAATAAAAATGTATTATTTTACTTCAAGAATTCAAAGTTATTTATTAAAGCATAATAATTATATTGTGATGATGCTATTATTATTATTACTCGTATACTTAAATAAAAGTGATTTTTGTTCCTACCATAATGGTTTCTTGTCCTATTTTTGAGCAGAAACAAAGTTAGATAAAAAATCCTTATGCAAATTAAAATTCTATTTTTTTATATAAGATTTGTGAAAAAGTTGTTTAAATTCTTTGGTAAACAAAGTGTTAAATACTCGTAGGTCTGTAATTTTTATAACAAACTTACACTAGAAGGGTCTCTTTTTTAACTACTTATGTTAACTAATGTTGAAAGTTATAAGAATGTAGAGGTTTTTTATAAGTTTGATACGAAAAAAGTTAAACATTTCGCCTTAACATAAAAATCAACATTAGGAATGCCGGATGCACCCAATTTCGAGCTTTGGCCCGGCCCGGCCCGATTTCGAGTCAATTTTCGAGCCGGGCTAGCTAATTTTTTTGTTGAGTCGATCTTCGAGTCGGGCCGGTAATTTTTATTTTCGGGCCGAGTCAATCCAAACCTCAAAGCCCGACCCGGCCCGCCCGAATGCATCCCCATAGATGGTAAATCTGGCAATAATTATTGTTTAACATGCTTTCTACAAGAACTGGAAGCCTTTAAAACTGACCAATCACGTGAGTTCAAAATTTTGTAAAAAAGTAAAAATCTTACTTTAGTATTTTAACTAATCCGAAACAGATAATAAATATTTTGTTAAAAATTGTTAATTTAAATATGCAAATAGTTACTTTAATTACTTATTTTATTTCTTTACTATATTTTGGCTTCATTATTTTTGTCCTACAATTTTCGGTAATTTATCTAATAAATTAGGAAAATTTAGTAGAAAATTTAAATATATATTTAGTTAATTTCTTTATTTATATTTAGTTCAATACTTATTACGATGTAGTCTTTCCATATAATTTTGTATTAAATCAACTTAGATATTTTAATGAAACATATTAGTAGGCTGAAAAATAAGGAATTTATTTAATTAATTTAACTACAATTTACATAGATAGTTTTTTTCTGTGTAGAAAGGCTAAATGATTAAAAATAAAAAAAAAGTTCTATACTTATCAACTGTCTATTCTGGTAAAATGACGTAGTAAAGCATAATAAAATAAGTTTATAGATACTGTTAATGTTTATAAAATCTAAAACTTTATAAAGTGTATAAAGTTTGTATATAAACTGGAAATTTCTACGCAGTATACGTCAGGCTGCTCGATACCACAAACTTTTTTTAACAAAAAGATAATTCCCTTCTTTACTAGTATCTTAAAACTATTTCTCTGGCCTTCCATATAGCAACTTGCATAATTTTCAACATCAAGTATGTTTTTAAATGGAATTATTTGTGAATTTACCGAGTTTTAACGAAAAAATAGTTATACCATTACCATTAAGCGTTAGGCGTAAATAAAATTCATTTCAATTGAAGTTAGCAGAAAACATCATGTAACATTTCATCTCATCTTGAAAGTGAAAAGTGCATAAATTACATGTACTCGCAGCTATCAATTGAAAATGAATGGTCTACCATTAAAGTTAGATGAAGATGAGGAAGTATCGTGCATCATTCAAGATGATGTACCTACGCACTCCTTTATTTACTACAAGAAGTTATGTTCCATAGTCAGAAGCACAGAAGCAATATATAAGAGATTTCATGTATGTAATGGAGGTATGTAACTAAATTTTTATTTTTACATAAACATATTAGACCCGTATTTCACGATCTATAATTCTGCAGAGAATTATGGACATAATTATAGACAGAATTTTATAGACGATCGCACATAGAAATTTTTATCAGGGATTTCTTCTGTCCATAAAGTTCTATTTTTACACATTTCTGGTATACACAAAAACATATATATATATATATATATATATATATATATATATATATATATATATATATCATCACGGTTTCTGAGTGTGCCACAATCTGCTTTATCGCAGACATCGGTTATGATGATGACATATTTATACCGTGCGGGCGCTTACCAGGCGTCACCTCACGAGCACTCATTGCTGGCGTGGAGAGTGCACCACAGAGGTCACTTTGTGCCATTTAAAATTCGAAATATTTGGCGTCGGTCGGGATCGAACCCGGTTTCCCAGGTTCGCGACCAGACACTCTGGCACGCGGCCACGGGACCCCATATATATATATATATATATATATTAATTCATTCTATGAACAAGTTTCCTCTTATTCTTCTAATGTTCGAGGATTTTTCCAATTCACTGATAAGATTAGCGGTATTTCTGAAGGATCTATGTAATATATGTATCTAGAATTATAAATATTTAATTATTAATATCCCGACCGGCGCCAAATATTTCGAATTTTAAATGGCACAAAAATGACCCCTGTGGTGCACTCTCCACACCAGCAATAAGTGCCCGTGAGGTGACGCCTGGTAAACGCCCGCACGGTACAAATATGTCATCATCATTACCGATATCTGCGACAAAGCAGATTGGCACACCTAGAAATAGGTAATATACCGTGATGATATATTTATTTATTTATTTATTCGTATCCCATTATTATTTTGTCAATAAATTTATTCCATGTACACCGTAATAGTTAAAAATCCCTAAACCTTAACTATTAATAAAGTTTTATTATGAACACTGCACATTTGCAACAAGAAAATTCAAATCGAACAGTCGTCGTGTAAAGTAAATTTATACAATCCAATACTATGTATTAATTTTAATTGCGTTTCTATTTTCTCGAAGCTACTGTATTTTTAATGTCAAGTTTCCCCGCTGCGAGCAACAAAAATGTATTGTGTGGTATACGCATTCTCAATATCGTACAGAAAGTATGAATCTCTGATTATGTATGTATATACTTTTACATAGAAATTTAAGTTAGTTACAATGATAAATACCACTGCGTCCGAAACTTTTTTCATTTCCGCCCATTCTGTTCTACAAACTTATTTCCTGTGTTCTATACTTATCTACTTTATCAACAGCGCTATTACGATTAACTTCTATTCGTAAACTAGAATGATCAATTCAATACTTCGGAAAACCTGAAAGACAACTCATTTTTTTGTCAAGAATTTATTAACATATGGCCATAATAATAGTAAGGAATAGTAATAAACCAAATTATTACAATGATAGCAAAATAAGAATGTTAAACATAGTACGTATTAATTATTTGCGCCAACTATAGTCTATGAAGATCAACTACCACAAATATGTAACCTTCAAATTAATGTTAACATCGTCTAACAGTGATTTTATGTAGGCTGAACAAAATATATTTAGGTATCATCATAATCCATTAATTGACAACATTGTTTACTGCGAATCTACAAACTCGATTTCTTGCTTCACTAGCTTCGAACAAACATGAACTTAGAAACGTGTTTCGCTCTTATTAGAGCTCATCAGTACAGCATAGCTAGTTAATAGGTGGACATTAACTAGAGGTAGTAATAAAAAAAAAAAAAAACTGACAGTGTAACAGAACTAGTAAGCAGCCAAATACACCCATGTTGTCTCGGTCAGCATTTCCACACACATTGTGGATAAATACAACGTCACAGCGGCGGTGATTTATATACCTATTAACTAGCTATGCTGTACTGATGAGCTCTAATAAGAGCGAAACACGTGTCTACAGCTGCATTTGAGCGATAACCCTAGGAAAAAAGAGTTGTTTACAAATTTTGCGCTCAAGAAAAATTATTGTTTTCATGAACTTAGAAACTTTCGTGTAATTGAAATGTCACTTCCTTTTGTCCATACATATTTCTTAGCGCCTTCTATCAGTTTTTTTTTCTGCCTGCTTAGGTATTGTTAATTGCAAATTAGTTAATAGATCATTTATATTACAACTATACTAAGTGTATGATAAAGATTATCAAAGTTTAAAAAAGTTAATAGTATTTAAAATAATAAAATGAATTTAACTTGCGATTATTTATAAAAATGACTGTTGTAATGTAATTTTTTATTTTATGATGTAAGATTCTAGTAACATTTGGATCACACTCTTATTATTATAAAATGTCAACTGAACATATATGTACATACAAAAACTTAAAATATAATATAGTATACAATAACTTATTTTAATAAATGTATGGTTGAGTATTGAGTCTCCGACTTCCACGGCTTTCTCCTTCTTAGGTACTACTTCTTAGTCTTCTTCTTCTGCTTCAAGTACTTCTTTTATTATAATTCTTCTTCGCTTAACATTCGCTGCGGCTAACTTAACCTCAACTACTGTTATTCCCGCCTTTTTCTTCCGCGTCCTCTCTTTTTTCGTTTCCGCTCGCTTCCCTGTTCACTTACGCCGCCTGTGGCACGCACACTACCTATTAAATACAGGTCCGCACTGGCCCATTACAACGTCAAATATATTGCCAAACTGTGTGAACCCAAAACACATGTCAAACAGAAGTATTTGACAGTTAATCAACGAAGGAGGACCAAAAGCGAAATTTAAAAGTTGTGTCACTCAAAAATTCAGGATATTATTCTCTAAAATGAATCACCCTATAAAGTTTTAGGGGATAATATTTCACAAAAACTGTTTTTTGCATGTGTTCATGTTACTGCTTCTCGTTTAACCCTCTTTGCAAAATAGTCATCATTTTCCATCTCCTTTCATTCATTGCTTTGCTGGTGTACGATTTCAATCATTAATGACATTTTTATTGATAATATATCAACCGTCATCTCTCGGGTCCTCAAACTTATTATGGAAAGTGCACCACAGCACAGAAGCCAATTTACTTAAGCGTGATAAATTATAAATGAACGCTGACCTATCAAACCCAAAAACAATTTGTTTGAACCTCACTTCAATCAACTTCCTTTTGGAATATGGAGGTAAAATAATGCCAATAACATCACCCCTTATAAAACAATACATGCCAATAACATGCGTATGCATTTCTACCGCAGGACCAAATAAAACGTCGAAAACACCATTAAAGCTTGCACAAACTAAAATTGTTAGTACAATAATGTATTGGTTACGAATACTGATGTAGAGAAATTTAGTACAGTTACTAGATAGTATGCACAGGAACTACAAAAACATTATGAAACGTAGAAAGTAATAAATAGCATTTCTCTTTCTATAATCTTTCACTGATTGTGTGAGTGATCTATGAGAATATTGTTTTTTGCCTTTAAAAGAAATTAATTATTAGAAGGAATAAATAAATCATGACAATGAAAAATGTGTTGATCTCTAAACGGAATGGTGCAGGATTATTTTTATTTAAAGGAAATTTCACTTGCAGCTTCAAATTTTCCCAAGAGCACCGTAAGTAATCACTTGAAATATAACATGAAATTGAACATGAAATATTGGGAAAATATCGAAAACAAATAAAATTTATGATATCTTATGCCACAGTGTTACAATATTTGAATAAAATACGTGAATATTTCTCATTGCGTGTATCCTGTTTTACTTTTATGTATTAAATTTAATACAAATAAAATTAATAACATTTAATAAATAAACTACAAACGAGGTAAATTATAATTTATGTATATTAGTATTCTGCTCTCATTTCCATTATACATTTTAAAATTAATATATTATAATTACTCGGAATTGGGAAATGTACCGAGTACTTGGTAATCGCATTTTAATGAAATAGTTCCCGATATTAAAACATATAATACTAAATATAAAATTCCTAAATTAAATATAAAGTTTAGAAAACAAGTTACATATTGCATTAATGAACATTTATTTATACGAAAGTTAAAATCATTTTATGATAATTTTATTTTTGATAATCATTTTTATTTTATTAAATATTATATATATATATATATATATATATATATATATATATACAGTGTGTTAATTATGAACCTGGTCATAGGCGTTTAACATGGGAAAACAGTTTTTCTTTGCGCAAAAGTCCCCATTTAATTTTAGACAAAAATATTTCAAATAAATGTTGTGGATATTAATATTCTACGCCTAAATTACAGATAGTAACTTGTAATATCTAATTTGAAATTGTACAAATATTGCTCATTTGTAGCGATACCGCGATACCCATGAAATTGAAACAAAATTACAAAGAAATTCATAAATTTAATTTTATAGATTACAGAATGTGAAAAATTATTAATAATAAAAGTTATTTAAATGTTAGATTTTAAAAATAATACCTGTGTAGTGATTTAGGTGCAGAATTGAATTATCTGCAAATTTTAATAGAAAACTGAATTTCTGACAGTTCAAACGTTACGCATTTCTTTGTAACTTTGTTTCAGTTTCATGGGTATCACTAGAAATGAGCAATATTTTTATAGAATTTCAAATTAGATTTTACAAGTTTCCAAAAGTGCAAAATTAAAACTGTTTACTGATTTAGGCATAGAATATAATTATCTACAACATTTATTTGAAACATTTTGTCTAAAATTAATTGGGGACTTTTGCGTAAAGAAAAACTGTTTTCCCATGTTAAATGCCCATGGCCAGATTTTTAATTAACACACTGTATATACATATATATATATATATATATATATATATATATATATATATATATATTTGTATATATACAAGGTGTGGCAATTAAATAACGAGATTTATTTTTCCGGCTTCCCTGTAAATTTGGCAACATTGCAGGCTATGTCATATTAACTTGTCATTTTCCCTGCATCCACTAGTACGTGCTCATATGCAGAATTCAAGTTTAAAAAATAAAAATTGCCAATAACTAAGAGTACATGCTTCTGAGGCTATAGCGTATATCGTATCGCAATCGGAGCAAGCCAGTTGATACCGATTTAGCAGCACACCACTGCTTGTACATGTTTCGAAAACAGCTACTTATATTCAACGAACACATTAAATGACATACTTATAAAGTCTCGTGTACTACTGTTTCGAAAGTAAAAAATAAATAGTGGTGAGTAAGACTACACTTAACTTGAATGTAAATTATAGATAAAGTTATCTATATTATTTTATTAATAAATGTTTCCTATGACATATAATCGATGATGGTTTTCATTACAGAGTGAATCACCTCGAACAGTTCTGAACCCAGGGTCTTCTGGTTTGCGAAAATAACCTTGCTTCCTGATCTACCAAGGCATTGCATTTTTCAACGTATGTACGTCCTCTTTCAAGTAGTTTTTTAAAACAAGTTTTTATTAAAATGTACTAATGGGAAACAGACAAGAGAAGAAAATTGTTATTTACTTATCAAGGCAAGGAAGTTCGTCTTTTCTTGATGAATATGGAGATTGTTTGTAACCATAATGAGTCATGAAAAGGAACTTCAATAGATAAGTATTAATTTTTTTCTGAAATCATACCAAAATTACTGAATGGTACATATAATATAACCTATTTTCTTGTAACATGTGAATCACATTGAAAACTAATTGTACAAGAATTTAAAACAAATGTATAGTGGACTTCATTCATTTTAATTTTATAATTGCATTACATGTTAAAATGTAAAATGTGTTTGTGAAAATAAGTATGGCAACGTTGCATTTTACTTCCCTGCTTAGGCAGGGAATTCGAATTTCCCTGCCGATTTTGCGGCAGGGAAGTAGTAGATTACATGACGATTTCAAGACAAATCATTAACGAGATATTGGATGATACAGGCAGTGGAGAAAAATGTATGAGCAGAATTATAGAAAGAAGTAAAAATGTAAATATTTAAATACGTTATATGTAAATGTGAAACAAAATTTTAAATAATTAATTCCTTATAATGGAGAGGATACCCAAGTGTGATGAAATGATAATGAGAAAAAAGTAAGGTTTGTTAAATGAATGGTGACCAGTTTCGACCATTATTACTAAATAAACTTTGGACACTGTGATAAAGTCTGGTTTTATCAAAACCTTTCAAACTCTTATTAATCAATTCACAGTTTGCAATGCATTTTCAGACCCATTTTTTGGGCATAAATAAAATTATTTTATGTATTATTAAAATGTACAAATGGTGAAAAAAGTCTATCGGATGTATTCTTTCCATAAAAAATTGAAGTCATCGGCACTACGTATTTGTGCACAGTTTCAAGTCGATCACATATATGAAAGTGAGCCAAATTATTGGATTACAAGATTTGGCCATGATCTAAATCCTAAATAAATAAGTGAAGTTAAATAAAAACCTGTAAAATACTATTATTACAACCGTGCGCAAAGTAGATACTTTACGCACTCTTTACAATGTATAAAGTGTCACTTTTCAAACACTAGTGCATGAAAAGTACTTTTCAAGCACTTGTGCGTGAAACTTGTCAAATAACACTAACAATATTTGAAGATGCCTGTATACTCACACTCAGTATTATTAGAAATGGCACTAACATTTCGGTTGTAGAAAAAATATTGTATGCAACTCGTGTGTCAATAACTATTATGTATAAACTGCCGAAATAAAGCAGGCAGAATTATTTAAAAAAATAAATTATTAATATTACAAGAAGTTATACAGAGATTGATACTGAAAAATGGTTGTAAAGAAAATTGCTCAACAATGGGTTGCATGACAATTCATACGAATCTGTGTATCTAATCTAATGTGTATCGTCACATGATAACACATTTACACATATGTTCAGAATATGACGAACTGTGACTAACTAATAACAAGATAACTAATTATGATTAACATATTTCTGGAAATTGATATAAGACTAAAATGTATACATCAATAATACTTAGTAGTGTTTATAACAAGACTTGATATGATGTCCATATCTCATGAGGATGAATTAAATTAACAAACATATTTTTTATAAATACAGTAACAACTTAATACCTACACAAATATTTCATATTTCAGTTATTCCTATTAATATCACAAGAAAATATAATGCATTGTTATTATATCAATGTTTTCATTATTGTAATCAGTTATTGTCAATTATTTTCTCTTTATTTATTACAATGTTATTATTTTTTATATGACTGTAATAGGAAATATAAGACAGATTTTTAAAAGTTTAACAATTATTGTATAAATAAAATAAAATAATTATCACAGTGGGGAATCGAACCCTGACATTTGAAAATCTTTTCATATTACATAATAAAAAATTGAAACATTTATTTGAATTTTTTTATATTTTATTCTAATTTATGTAGCAATAATAAAAAAATAAGGTACAGTATCTAATGTACTAATATTATGTTCAACACTGTATGTGCCCGTATTTTTTTGGCCGAGCTGGTAAAAATCATATCCGTTTTTTTTAATAGTAGCTCAATTAATTACTCTAAATTATTATGTACATATATCTTTTCTTGTTGAGATGTGATGGCTATGCGACCTTAAGAGAGCTCAGTTTTTTGAAGTAGAGTAACAATGAATCTTTGAATAGACTGTCACCCCGATAATATAGATCAAAGTCGTTCTGATACGTTTATTAAATTTTCAACGTTCAATATAAAAGAAATTTTTATATCCGTTTTTTTAAGTGGTACAGAACGAATATTACTATTTTTTGATTTCGTAGCATTTGGGGGAGCATAATACATTTGTCAAGAAATCCAATATCAACATATTTGATTCAAATTTAATCTTCTATATATAAAAAAATTAATTATACGTAGAAGTATTGAATTAAACTTTATGGCATTTATAAATTTATAAAATCATCAGATATCTCCTCTTCATTAACAAAAATTAACATTTTATATATATATATATATATCGTGAGAGTAAAGTTATAAAAACTAGAAAAATATTGTTACAGCTGTAGACTCGTATTTCGCTCTTATTACGCTGTACTGATGAGCTCTAATAAGAGTGAAACACGAGTCTCTCTCTCTCTCTCTATATATATATATATATATATATATATATATATATATATATATATATATATATAAGGTATTAATTTATTATAAGCACAACTCTTTAATCTGCAAAAAATTTAATTTAAAATTTGATAAAATTGGAGCGCGAGGCAATGTTACGAATTTATAAATACTAAACAGGAATCAATAATACGTTTTATTTAGACATATATAAAATTTTGTTAGGTATGAAACTCGCTTATTAATAGGATTTTTACAGGATTTTCAACTCAACAATAGTCTTAGTTTCACTTATACTTTTAGATGAAATTATAAAAAAAAATGGTGGAGTCGCCCATTAAAAACAGGATTCATATTTTTTTGCAATACCTTTATGCATATTAAATTTAATTCTACAAATATTTTAAAGGTACATAAAAAACATTATGTACAAGAAAATTACATAATTAATAAAGTTAATATTTTCATTTATTAGTACAAAAATGTCCTTATTTAGCTGCAGTTAATATGTAAAAGGATAATAAATTATATCATTCCTGACGAAATAATTTAATAACTTAAGTTAAATTATAAATTCTTAACATGTTTATTTTTTATTACAAATTTTCCTTGTTGTGTACTCTTTAAATTTCAAAGAATAATTAAATAAGAATGTAATTATTTTCCTATGAAACAAATTAATATACATATCTAAGTATTTATTCCCCATTTTTCCGAGAAATATTGCAAAATATTATTAATAATCTGACACAAACTGGAAAAAATAAACATATGCAATAACAAATATAAATGATAAAAAATACGACGTAGGTTAGCAACTGTGAGATTAGGTTGTGTAAACTCTGTCCTATTAGGTAATTTTAGAACAAAACTGTAAATACAAAAAATGTTCATAATTAAAAACTGCATTAAATGTACCTAACCTTATTGATACAATAAGTTTCTGTCATGAGATAGATGTAAAATAAGATCTCCATCTTTAAGCAGTTACGGAGTTCAATGAAAACAATACAATCAGTTGTGTTGTTGATAAAACGCTTATTAATTGATATTTAATGGTTAATATTATTCCATCGATTTTTTTTTGTCATGGTACATAAATATTCCATAATTATTGTTAATAATTTAATGAAATCAATAATTTATGACACATATCATCCGGAATACTGTTCAACATTTGTTTTATTTCCCATGGTACTCCGTAAATAGCTAAAAAAATTATTTTTACTCTTTCTCCCGAACGAGAAGCTTGTAACATTATTAGATCCAGTTTTTAATTCTTTCTAAACAAACCAGTTTAGCACTTGTGGGATTAGGCTTTCTGAACTCTACGTCGCTGGTGGAGAGGATAATTTTAGCACTTGTGGAACTATATGATTATAATATAACACATGGCATGCTTTGAATAAAACAATAATCGAAATACTTGTATATTTTCTACTGTTGAAATAATGAAATAATGATACAATATTTAAAAAACAAAATCTTAATTTATACAGTTATTTTAACAAAGAACACGCTGAATCATATCATTAATTCAAAATGTATTAGTTTTGAATTTTAATTGCATGTGGCACGCAACAAATAAATTTCATGTAGCACAAAAATGTGAACTTAAAAATGGGATCAATTGTTTTCAAGGATACAAATAGTCGTAATTAAAACATGGTGATACAAGTAATTACTGGAATGAATCATCATACGGTTTTCATATTTATTAATTACACATGTTATACATTAAAATTATCGTTAATTAAAATTACTTTCAAACGGTGTAATTTAATGGCTTTTAACTTTGTTTCACCAAAATATGCCAAATTTTGTTCCCACGACGCTTGTTAATATTCTAAAAGTTTTAATTTAATTCATCGCATAAATTAATATCAAAGTAAGTAGATGTACATTAACTAGATTTACTGGTTCAAACTTGTACTATAACTAAAAGTAATAATAACTTGTATTTGAACTCTACATGCATATATAGTTTTAACTATTTATTAAAGCGGTGTTATATTAGACAATGTATTGTTCAATTTAATGCGAACAATAATAATTGTGTAGATTTATAGTGCATAGTTCTACTTCCACACAAAATTGTCTATTAGCTTGTACATTACTTACAATTAACAATGACATTTGTTTTCCTTGCTTTCTTGTTTTTATTTTTAGTCATTTTCTTTATCAGTATGTTTATTGATATAATTTTGAAACTCATATAAGTACCTATAAACAAATGATAATTTTATTTTTTAATACATTTAATTTCAACTAAATCATCTCTAATTTATTATTGTGAACAAATGTTAATACAATATAAATACAAACATTGGATTAACTTTCGACATGTTACTTGATTTAATAATTTAAACGGCGTTCATTTTTTGAAATAATTCATAGAAACTGTTTGCCAATTTAACCTTCTTTGTAACTCATAGTTCTCGGGATAACAAGAGTGATCCATTTAAAATGAACACTTTTTATTTGAATATGTTTTGAAAAAGTTTTCATAAATATGTTTTTCATAACGAAACGATTACCCCTGAATATTGAACCCACCACCCATTACAAATTCCACCTGTAGTACGGGACACGAATCTTGACCTGAGGAGTAAAGGAAAGAAATGCTCATATCGTGATATTCCATAAACGCCGTCAAATAAAAATTATTACAGTAACTTTGTGCTACTAATTCATTTGTGTACGCTTGTGACCCTAATGGATCCGAGTGTAAACAAGACAGGAACTGAAACGAATAGCAATTGCACAGATCAAATGCCAATAAGAAAGGCTGCGTAGATTTAAAACTTATTTGGGCAACTGTTATATGTTATATTAGGTATACGCGAAGTAAATTAATTATATTTCGTGTGGATTTAAACGGATCGCATATATTAGACAGTGATTTGTGCTAACATATTTTTCATAGTTCATCTTTCGTGTCCCGCACTATACTTGCTACTGAAAAATTTCATTAGTAAATACCTACTATGTACACAATGGCAGATTTTCATTAATTCAGTTTTATCTGAATCTGTTCTAAATTGCCTAACGCCTAACGCATCCATAAATCTTCACTCATCTAAGGAAATACGAAATAATTTCGTAAAAAGAAATCAATCATTCTTTTATCCTGTGTCACAGATCGGTTGTTTCCTTTTTGTATCTAAACTCATTTATATAAATCGAAAACTTGTGGTTTTATTGTTATTAGTCAATAATATTTAATTTCTTCAATAAATAATTTGCGAAATAGGACAAGAAATAAATAATAAAGACCTTGTCTTGAATAACAATGGAATAATGGAAATTATAAAACGAAAATAGTAATTTATGCAAGAAGAGTAAAAAAAATGAGGTGTTTTTTCAAGGAAAAAAAATTAATTAGTATATATATATATATATAAAGACGACACACCACCACAGGTTTAGTAAATTATTCATTCTCAGGTCATGCCTTTTGCTTATATTTTGAAACAAACTACATATTTATTAATTAATTTCTCTGTGCCAACCGTATTTTATAATTTCATTTCAGCACTGCTTTAAAACTAATTTAGTTAATATAAAATTATATTTATAAATATAAAGTAGTACTAAAACCAGATCTGGCGAACAACCTGGTTCCGAATGAAATACAACAACCAGAGATGCTTTTCTCAGGTAACTGTCCTTGCCCTATACAAAGTTACTTTACGGAATAACAAGACAAAAACGTGCAGACAACAGATCATTAACTTCTGCACGTTTGTAAAAACATAAATCCTATGTACAAACCAAGATAAAACTCAACATTATGATCTGTGAAACGAAATATTTACTGTTATGGAATGTTAAAATTGTTGACCCGTAACAAAATAACCTAAACAGCTACGTGTTAAATAGTTTTAGGGCTGTGTCCGATGTTGCACTTTTATCTCCCTAAGATCTAAATCCTAAATTTATATGTCTTAAATTTAGTGATTATATAGGATTTTAGGAATTAGATTTTAGGGTTTTGCAGGAGCTCACTATTCCTTGAAGTTAACGCGCACTAATTAAACAAATCATGTTCGTTGGTATAATTTATATAAAACGTCAAAGTTACTGTCAAAGAATAGCTTCTTAGCTTCTATTTTATGAAATATAATAGTAACATTTACTTTCAAGCATCAAATTGAATCGAATTGTATAGTCAATTTTTATTGTTCTAAAGTGTTGCCATACAAACCAATGGATATTCGCCTAAGTCAAACTAGAGAATATTCTCTCTAAGATATTTTATTAACAAATGTTTAATAATTTTGCAAAATATTTCTTATCGAACAGTATTACTGATTGTATGGACCCTTGGTAATTTTGAAATTTTTCTAATTTTTTAATTTAGGGGGTGATCAGAAGATCTGAGATAATTAATTAGTTCAATAATTAAATTACTAATTAATCATTTTTTGTACAAGGTAAATGTATATCAATTATATAGAAATCAAAGAATTGTAATTGGCAATTTCGGAAAATGGAATTATATAATTATATTTTACAATTAGAAGAAATTAATTTTCTTTTGGTAATTTAAATGCATGAGTAGGGAGGGAAATATTTTTTTGATAAAAGCATTAATTGCCTTATCTAATTAGTGAATAAAAAGAAGAAACGATAATGAATAAGTTTTATGTCACATTTAATTTACTGCGATAAATTATATTTATATTTTGTCCAATCATTCTACAGTTTTTTTTTTATATAATCATTAATAGGCATTTAAAATTATAATTGATATTAAATATGCAATTACTAAATTAATAATTTAATTATACATATTTTCAAAGAACTAATTTATTTATATAATAATTCTATTATTTTTACAACAAACAATTTGTAGTTAGTGTAAATTAATTGATTTTTAATAATGTACCCGGCTTTGGTAACAGCGTAAGTTATATAAATGTGTTTAAAAATTTATACATGTGTATAAAGGATAAATTTTAATGGAAACCAGATAATATCTGAATAATAGATGTTGAAATAAAACACAGCAATACGATTATATCATTAATAAATTTCCAATTTATATTTCATTATTATTGAATCACCCAAGTTATATGAATAATTTATTAATATACGAAAACCATTTATTAGAGATTTTTTTACGTCTGTTAAAAAAACTATACTTTCTTCCATGAAAATGGGTTTATAAAATATGTCTTTTTTAGCAAAATAAATATGTGAAAACAGTGCATTTTTTTAACGTAATCGGGTGTAATAATGAAACGCAGAAGTAAAGTAATTTTAGTGGTAAAGATTAAAGAACTTTCGAAATAAAACATACGTACATGTTAAAACGTTCACACACTACAATACGTATTTATCAAAAATCTACATTACATTAATTAAAAAAAAAATATAGTTGAAGCAAGAATATGGAAATTTTTGCTGAAGAGATATTGCAACAAAAATTATATCAACGTCAACTGTTGTATTATGGAACATGTAACACATACAAAATTAGGATAATAGCCCATTATTAAGTTAATTTTATAAACATGTTAAGACGTTAGTAGTGCTTGCTCAACAACTTAAGTTACTTCGTCACGATCACAATAGAATGTAGTATTTCAACGTATTTCAATCACGAAAAAAATTAGTTCTACCAAAATATTTCAATATAAATATATACAAATGTAAAATTAATTTGGTGTAAGAGGAAATCGTAGTTATGGCATTAAATTTCTATCAAAAATAAATGTTTATTATTAAAAATATTCAAATGAAAGTTACATAAATAATTCAATAATTTTTTTTATGGATTTTTTTTTTGATAATATTTGATTTAATCTATAATGTATGTACGTATATTTTCTTTTTTCAATTAACAACAACGTATTTCATGTAATACATCAATATGTTCTAAATATATTTTAACAAAGATAAGAAAAATATTTAATGTTAATGATAAATTTATCGTTGATGATATTTTGAAATACAATGTAGTTTATATTTATAAACATTTTAATTATGGAATGACGAATATTTAACCGTGAAGCAGAAAAGTAATTAATCTACATATTTATTCCAATGAATATAAAAACAAAAAGAATATATACACATTCACATTCATTTATTAGGCAAGTACGCATTCAAATATATTTTACAATACCCGGTGTGCCAAGCAATTTTTTTTTAATACTACCTGTCTCGTAAAATTAGAATTTTAGAGCAAAATTTTTTGTATCTTTTGATACCACTATTAGGTATTTGTTTTAAGAGATAAGTAGCGTTCATTTATAGAAATAATGGCATACTAGATTTCTTTTTACCATACAAAATAGAAGTATCAAAAAAGTCAAAATTTTGTTCTCTAAAATTCTATAGCACCCCATAAAATTTTAGAGACAGATAATAGTTGAATGAAACTATTTTCCCATGTTAAATTGCTCTACCAAGGATTGCTTGGGCGCCCAACGTGGGGATATATTTAGTAAATTTTAAAAAAATTACAAACAATATCAAAGACTTTAATAATGCTTATGAACTTTATAAAAGTTATCAGTAAAGTAATAAAAACAAATTAATTCAAATTGAATTCATATTTTGGTTAACGGTAACTACCGGATAAAAGTGAGAGTAGATATATCTCTGCATAAAATAAACCGATATTCTTTCAATAAAGATATGAATATGTAAATAAGGTTGCTCCGCTAATAAAAAACATATGTCTACAAGATTACCGTTATGTATTAATCAGTAACAGGTGATTAATAATCAAAATCACAACTAATGTAAGTACATTTATTTCAGATATTGAAAGTATATACTTATAAATGTACTTAACCCAAATTTTTGGTAAAAACATGTTTATTTAGAAATACACTTTCATGAAATGAAATTAAATAGGAAAAAGCAAAATTATTAAATATATGTAAATATAAATTATTGCGGATGGGTCAAATTACAAATTTAACTTTCTTTAATGCTAATTTGACATTACTAAAATTTTACTCTTTAAAATAAAAATAAAATGTTTTCCCTATCTTCTATTATAATATGAATAATTTAAATATACAATTTTTACGAACAATTCGAAATTATTTACATAATAAACTTTGCGAAAAGTTGAATGAACAGTAGCTGAAATATATTGAAATTGATGCTTGAAAACTTTTAATTAATAACATAAAACTCGTACAAATTTGAAAGCAAACAATACTAAATAAAATTAATTATTTAAAAAGTTCAATAAAATTCCTGAAACATTAAAAACAACACATGAAAGACTGATAACAAAGTATAAATAAACAGTAAACTATTATTAGCAATGTTGTACATATTTATACATTTATATAAATTTTACTTGAAAATGATAACTAAAACAACTAAAATATTTTCTTAAATTGACCAGAAATTCGCAAAATATAGTCTTTTCACGAAACAATCGATAAAGAGCTAGTTATTCAAGGTTAGAATTCGATTAAAAGTGCAATTATTAGAAAGTAAAATGAACAGAGACTTTACTGGCACATAATATATATCAACAATCTTAGACAATAGGGTAATGACCGTAAAACATACCTCATGTGGCCTAGGATGCACATGTTTGCAATGTTTATGAGCCCATACAGTACTTAAAACACTAGCACTAATAAAATGTATGAGAATAAGACACACATAACACTTCCATTTAACTTTAGGTATCATTGTATTAAAATATAGTGCACTTTCTGTTCATCATTTAAGTCTGGCGCCCATGAAAACAAAACCTTAAATAAGAGGTTTGTTTTCATACCATGTACAACTGACAACTGACAAGTTATAGGAGAAACGGAGCGAGAAACGGTTATTATAAATACATAGCGACTGAAAACCGCGCCGTCTAGTTTCAGCATCCTGAAACTTCAGCCGTCGCGTGCTCCTTTCGCACACGCGCTTGATTCCATTTCCACATTATCCTCATAGTTGAATAAGATGCCAATAGATGGCATTGATATGTTGTGTTGTAAATTACGTAACCATCATGTTTTTACATTAATTTTATAAAAATTGTAATGTAATTTAATAGTTAATTAATTTAATATAATTAATTGGTGATGTTTTCCAAATATAATAAATAATTTTTAAGATATTATGTTAGTTAATTAATTAATATTACCATGTTTCAAATTAAGATAAAGATTTGTTTATACAAGATAAATTAAAAATTTATAATTATAGTTAAAACAAGTATTTATTATATTATAAACATAATATAATTAATTATTAAATTTGCTATATGATATAGAAAATGATAAATTTTAATTATATTTAAAATAAAATTAATACATACGTTTAATATATTAAGTAAACCTTGACGATTACGTAACTAATTCGTTAAATTTCATAAAAAAATTCAAAAAATCATATTTTTTTGTTAAATTGTCCTATTTCTCATTAATACATTTAAATTTCGTGGAAAACTAGCAGTAAATATATTTTTATTTTCATTTAATAGCTAGAAAAACATCAATACAACAAAATTAAACACGCACGTCAAGTGGGCTTTGTGTATATCGATTTTCATAAATTTAAATTTAAATTTTCCCGCTAAAAAGAGAGAGCTAAGATAACACCTTTCAAGAGACAGATGTCCGTGCTAGTATACGACATATGTGTGTGTAACGTGAATGTTGCAGTTTAGTTTGAAAATAACACGAAATAGAAGTGGGCTCACGCTGTGTCCAAGACTTACGGAGAAAGTCTTATAAATCGTTTTTTCGGTTTTGTGTTACTTTATAATAAATTTATTCTTTCAATTAGAATATATATTGTTACTTGTTTTCATTTTCTCTTATTGTTTATGTATTAACAATTAGTGAAAGAAGTTGGTGGTAACAGTATGTGAAACAAGTTTTTCTTATAAAAAAAATATAAGTTGTTTTTAAGTGTACTTTTGTTGTTTTTTTAACCGTAAACAAAAGAAATAATGGATGAAAATGAACAAGAAATCAAATCACCTATTCGACGGCTCGGCTCTACAAGAAAACTGCTTGTGTTTAACAGTAAGTAACTCCAGAGGAACATTTTAAAGTCTGTTAAATTTATGAAAACTATTAAAAAACCATTATGACAGTTTGTTTGGCGTAAAATAAATTCCTAAATATGTGTGAAAGTTTGTATACAAATGAAATGTTTGAGTATAAAAGTATAAAAATATGATATCCGTTGCGATATTTTTAAAACATCTTATTAATATTCTGTGATCGAACATTCTCAGCAAAGCAAACTTAAGTTAAATTTATTTACATACATAGCTTAAACCTAAGATTTTAGCTTATAAAGCTGAAGAATTTAAATAATTAACGCACAGAATATTAACGTAGGTAGCAACAATATATATTAATAAAACTTGAGACTTGTTTCACTTGAAAGCAATTTTCAGTTTAAAATATAGATAGTGCAGAATTCATATTATCTATAAAATTGATATAATACATACAAGCGTGAAACTTCATTTTATAATTAATGTTTTGCATGACATAACATGCATTTTCTCTGTATATACGAGTTCGCTATTATACTGTCCTTCACTCAAATATAACAAATGAAAACTTGCATAATAAATTACATCTTATCACATACCATAAATAAAGTTTTCTCTTTTGTTATATGAACTGTTTCACACATTTCACAAATGTTTCTGTTTACATTAAATTTAAAATTAGAGGAATATACGGTTAAGCAAACAAAAAATTTGAAATATTGAGGGATAGGGTACCAATTATTTGTTAACAAAATAAAATATTATATTAATGAAATCATAAGTAAAATTAGCAACTGCTGAAAAATGTTCTTTGTCACTGGTTGTTAATAAAACAGGCAAAATTATTGAGTCACATTATATAACAATGCATTACCCCAGACATCATCTATCAATATATTAAAAAAAAAATCTTGCTGAGGGCAAGTTAACTTTATATTCATTCATTTATTCAAAATCGATATGTTTATTTCGCGAGCGCATTCGTGCGCCCTTTGTTTGCATTTCAAAACCGCATATTAGACAAAACTTTTGTTAATTTTTTAGTCATATTTTGTAGTACACTGTCACTTTACCATTAGATTTTGCGAACTAATGTAACTCGAATAAAATGCATTGTACACATTGGCGGATTTACAGGGATGCTAATGATGCTGTAATACCTTATTAATTATTGTATAGAATTTAGTCTAATTTTTTATGAGCTTCATTTGCTTTTTGTTTTCAAATAATTTATAAAAATACTGCCTCTGAAAAAAATGGAAGTTGCCATGGAAACAAAATATAGAAAATTGACAAATGATAAACAATTAATTTATTGTAAATACTTATTTTGTTTGAAATTTATTTAAATGATATTGTAAAACTTGATTAAAATACATTTTTCTATTTTATTTTAAAAATTGTAATAAAAAAATTAAATGATTTATGAGTCATATGAACCATTTATTTGTTTTTATTTTATGTTTGTATGAATTTAAATTCAAAAGGATCTAAAAAGAATGTTATACTTTTGAACAGTTTTGAATAAAATGTGTAAGAATATTAATAAAAAGAATTTTCAATTTTCGTTATTGTTTCATGGAAAATAGTTTTTGTTGTATAATTATAAAACATATAATGCCACTTAGATCCGTTTTAATTTAAATTATTCAATGATACGCAACTTTTAAAATTATGTATTGTCATATTCTATTATTTGGTTTTTTATTTAGCAATAATCAATAAATGAAAAAAAGAATGAAATAATTCTTAATTACAACAAAACAAGACCATTTTAATTGTTGCCATTTTATACGTAAAATTACCTGGCTAAATTGTAAAGAATTTTTCCATTTGTATTCTTGGGCAAATTTTGACAAAACTGACCCCAGGAAAGGCATCTGCAGATGTTTTCTACCTTTTCAAGAAACCTGTCAGTGGCGTACAATAGATTTTTTAAAAATAATTTTTAGATAAGATCCCAACGGAATTAAAAAAATTCTAATACGTAGTTATAAAAACTTATTACGTTATGTATTGTATTCGGTAGCTGTACATTAAAAATTGTGATAAGAAAGAAATAAACATTGAGCAGTAAAACAGTGGCGTAACATATTTTTATGGAACTATTATAATATTTTTTATGATTTATTATGAAATGTATAAAATTATTTATAGTAGTTTCTAATGTACATTTTTAATTATAATAATTAAATATGTCAATTCCATATTTGTTGCATGTTACATAAATTGAATCTCCAATACATTATAGTTTATTAATTAGTTAAATGTAAATAATTAATGAAATGATTTCATTTCTACTTGATATATTGGATGTATTTACTATAAATATTATTTCAATTATTTATATTTTATATAACATGCTACCTAAATGTCACAAGTTATATTTTTAATTAATTACCTATATTAAAAATAACTGAATTAAAATTAATCTAAATAAATTATTACATATAATTTAATAATTTTCATGTATATGGATAAAATAGAAATAACAGTAATTTCACTGAAATAACAGAATACATTAATTGAAAATATCTAATAATAAAAACTTAAAAAAAAAAATTCCAAAAACGATATTTCATTCCAAAAATAAATTCTTGACACTATCATAATTTTAGAGCAATTATAGCATGACTATTAATAGTCTCTTAGATTTAAATAATTTAATATGAACTGAACAGTAATCTTTAGTCAGTGTTGTATTTTATCTTTTTATGAATTTCTCCTTCATTATCAATTTATCTATACATTTATATTTTATTTACTAATTATTTGTACTGCCACAGAAAAAATATGAATATAATAGTTGATGAATCTGTTTCCTATGAAATGAACATTTTACATAAAAAAATATAACAAATAGGAATTCAACTTTCAAAATATAATCCAACAAAAAAATTCACATTATTAAATAAAAATTTTACTTTATCATAACACATGAGATATAAAATTGAAAATATTTAAGAAATTAGAAAATGATTGTTTAATGACTTGGATAATATTAAGTCTTAAACACAGAGACTTAGGCTTGGTATTATTTAATCTGCGATTAAATTTAGTTGTTAACTACATTTAATGTCCTGTTATTTTATACGGTAAAATTAATTTAGTTAAAAACTAAATATTAATCGTAGAATAAATGTTTTATAATATCTGCGCTTAGATAAATAAATTTACAGGAATTTCTTTTATAGTAAATACGTATGTTTTTCATATAAATAAGGAAACTAAATATATAATGTAGATTATAGAATGTAAATATGTATATTTATTTAAGTTCTTACATTGAGATGATTTAAAATGACATTAACATGTGGGAAACTGGCAAGTGTAACATTTTTTGCTCTTTGAAATATTTGTATTCGGTCATTTTTTATTTTGGAAGACACATGGTAAAAATATCATGTTACCAGATTGTTTTAATCTGTGCATTTTTTAGCTGCTAAATATTTATTCAATTCAACTTAGAATATACAAGAACATTTTCTACATACGTATTATAAAATATGTTTATTTTCGGTAAATATTTTCTTATCTTACTATTTTTCTCGTTAATGAATCTATGAATACCCAAATGAATGAACCTCGGAATGAACGCTTAACTTTGAAATTTGAGAATATCTGAAAAACTTCAAACGTAGGTTTTCAATTCTACGAAACTTAACATCTGTTCGTCTGGCTAAATAGTATCTTAATTTACGATAGAAAAAACACAAATTACTTAGAGAAAAAATATTACAAGCACGACTTTGTTCTTGAAAAATGTTTCGATTGTGCTATTTTCACCAAGACAATATGTAATGATCTTATAACTGTTTATATCAGGGCGTCGAACCCGTCAAAAAAGTACATTTATTTTTTGAATTACTTTATTAATTAAATATTTAAAATTATGGGCAAAATGCATATATCTATAAGAAATACCGCTAATCTTGTCAATGAATTGGAATACTCTCTGACATATAGGAACTTAGAGATGTAGTCGATCTCGAGCTTTGGCCCGGCCCGGCCCGCCTCGATTTTGAGTCGATCATCGAGTCGGGCCGAAGATACGTTTTACCGGGCCGAATCGGGCCAATCATTTGTAAAAGTTGAGGCGAGTCGGAATTTTGTTTTGGCCCGGACCGAAAAATCGAGCTTTTCAGGCCGGCCCGAAAAATCTTATAATCCAATCAAATGCACAGTTTGCTTAATATTTTAATGAAAATGGATGGAGTTAAAATGGATCAAAATATTACCACCAAGTTCATAACTGTTCTCATTTTTAAGTTTTTACCCCAAAAAGTCATAAATACCTGCATTAGGTTAAAAAGTTGTATCTCGTACTTCCCAATGCACTGATTCCAAATCATGAAAACGCAGGTCGATATCTTTTTTAATTATGGAGATATTCAACCTCAAATATTTTCTCAAAATTATCCATTTCTGGACTAGATCTCTACCTAGTTTTGAATTATTGCTCCAAAAGTCAATATACCCCATATTCAGATAAAAACTTTAAAATTTTCAAAAATCTAATTTTCATGTATCTAGATACTTCTCAATGCGCTTATTCCAAATTTTGAAACCGCAGGTCGATATCTCTTTTCGTTCTCGAGATATTGAGATTCAAAGTTTTGCATAAAACTGCCCATTTTTGGGTAATAACCCAAAAATGGGCCGAGATACGAATTTGGCGACAACACCATTCGATTCTACGGAAAAAATTATATAAGTACACCAATTTTCATAATTTTTGACTAACCGGTTCATTTTTTATGAATGAAAGTTTGAAAACCCCTGAAAACGGCCAAAATCTGAAAAAATCCTAAGGGGTACCCCTTAGGATTTTTGCGATTTTTGGCCATTTTCAGTTATTTTGCTTTAGAGACTGTATGCGCTGTTCAAAAATTATGAAAATTGGTATACTTATGTAATTTTGCCCGTAGGATCGAATGATGATATCTCCAAATTCATATCTCGACCCATTTTTGGGTTATTACCCAAAAATGGGCAGTTTTGAGCAAAACTTTGAATCTAAATATCTCGAAAACGAAAAGAGATATCGACCTGCGGTTTCAAAATTTGGAATCAGCGCATTGAGAAGTATCTAGATACATAAAAATTAAATTTTTGAAAATTTTGAAGTTTTTATCTGAATATGGGGTATATTGACTTTTTGGACATTAATTCAGAAATGGATAGAGATATAAACTTGCTAGTAATATTATTTGATTGAAAAGACAATGTTACGTAAGTGTACGCATATTATACTCGTAGGTATACCGGATGCACTCAATTTCGAGCTTAGACCCGGCCCGGTCCGAAGCTCGGTCCGATTTCGGGTCAATTTTCAATTCGAGCCATCTAATTTTTTGTCGAGTTGATCTTCGAATGCATACCTAAATGAAAGAATAGAATTAGAATGTTTTGTGTGCAAAAGAAGTGATAAACACTTTCAGTTGTTACCTCGTAAAAGTTCAAAATTTTTTAAAATCCAATTTGTATGTATTTAGATACTGATTTCAAATTTTGTAACCGCAGGTCGCTATCTTTTTTCGTTTCCGAGATATGGTCAAAAATACCCATTTTGAGGTAAGATTTAGCATCAACATTAGATTACATAAGTATTCTAGTTTTCAAAATTTTTTAACAACGTATACAATTTAATATATGTATATATATAATAAAATAACTGAAAATGGCCAAAAATTGCAAAATATCTAACAAAAACTGTGCCTGCACAAATGCACTATACCATTGCCAATTTTCCTACTTGTAGAATGGTAAAATACAATAATTAATATTTGTAGAAACACTGTGTAAATTGTAAAATAGGTTTTAAAATTAAAAATATTGTTGCTTTATTGACTTGCCCCATACACACCGACATATATCTTACAATTTCTATAAATATGTTAGCTCATTAGTATGGTTATGATAATTGGTAGTAAGATGATACTCGTATATCTGTTATGTAGGACACTATCTAGTTACATGCATGATATGTGTACTAGTGTAGTACAGTCTATAGTTTGTACAGAAATCTATCTCAGCAGGTCTACTGTTCGGGGTTTAAGCTTGATTTATGGCGGGGAAAGGTACGTATTAAATGTTGTCCTATTTTATTTTACTTCATTTTGTAATAATGAAACAGATTTTTTTAAAACTCCTTTCATGTTAATGAAACAGATATATATATATAACCTTAAAACGTGGTTATTTACTAAAATGCGATTTTTAGCACGATCCCTATAGCTCCCTTACCAAGGGTAGCGGGAGGTAAAAAACAAAATGAAAGTTTAATTTTCTTTCTGAACTTCATTCATTCGCTCTATCGTAAAACTTTCAATTTAAATTTACTATAGGTACTTCAAAGAGTAAATTTAACTTCATATTTTATTAACGACGGTTTAAAATTAGATCACATAGAGTTATAGAAAAACTAATGTAGTATTAAAATCAAATCAAACTTCGTTACTTTATTTCTACAAGCCCAATTTTCCAATTAGAAAGACTAAAACAAAACAAACATCACACAACACAAGACAGGATGCGGTACGGGAGCTAAAAATATGTCTGTTTCTCATTATAAAGCAGACGGAAAATCGTAGGTTGTTCCCTACTGTTCTATACAAAAGAGTAGGGTATAATTCTTACATGAGGCAAAAATTATATGAACTCTACAATGATATGAAAAAATATTAGTAACAAATAAAAAAAACATGTAATTGTCACTATATACGAATAATTTTTTATATCTTTTTTGTTAGTGTACTATATTTAAATATATCGCGGTTAACATGGTAATACTTCCTATTTGTCATTTTTAGCAAAAATAGAATATGGTCGACTCTCTCTCTTTAAATTGACCTCTCTATAATTTGAATTTTTCTCTAAATTGAATAATTTTTTTATGTGTAAAACTGTATAGGATTATGCAGGTTGTTTCAAAAAAGGTGTAAAAAAAATTGAACAGCATATGGTACTGACATAAATGAGTAAAAAAAGCTTAATCAACACAGGCCAACTGTTTCCGAGATAAATGGTAATGAAATAAAATTTAATTTTCATTTGTTTTCATTTGAATATTGTGACCAAAATCGAATCTCCAGAAATAATTCCGAAATTAGTCTTGAAAATTTATGAAAATGTTTTTATTACAAGTCTAACGTTTCGGCAGCCAATCTGTCTTCCCTCTTCCTCAGGGAACTACAAATTAATATTATTATTATGTTTGTCTATATCACGGATATATGGGTTCACCTGCATATCGTATAGTGTTAATTTTATTATTATATTTGGAACCAAACTTAAATATAATGTAAACAAATTATTTCTAAATTATTTGAAGCCTGCCCTGCATAATGTTTACGGAAAAAAAGTTTAATACTATTGATAGTTTATGTGACTTCACAAGAGTTCAAACGGAAATGCACTTTGACCTTTTCAAGTCATATTTTAACATTTTATGAGTGACTGAAAGTAAAAAAGATAAAATTAACTGTAGTTCAAATTTATAATTTCTAAAGTCATTATTTTGTTTGTAGGTCATTATTGACAATATTTCATTATTAATATTCAAATAAAACCAGACAATGAATTCCGTGAAATTTCACGCTTAGTTCAATATAAAATGAAATTAATTATAATTGCTAATTTTATATATTCCATATAATAGTCATGTAATTTTAATATACTATTTTATTTGCCAATAAATAGCCTTCGATTCTAAAAATAACCATAATAAATATGAAATCTCCATAAAATACTGTCCAGCGAACGTATTAAAGATTATAATATTTTCAAAACTATTTAACAGTTTACAGTAAAAAATAATTTATTATCAATTTATATGTTTGACAGTTTGTAATTAATAGATTTTTCGTTGCATAAATTATGAGTATCATATATAACATGACTTGTTCTCAATAATGTTTAAAATGAAAGTAATCAAAATTATTAGTTCGAACATGTACGTGGAACATAAAATATGAATGTATATTCACTTTTTAATGACTCAAATTTCAATATTTACTGTTATATAATTAAAAATTTCACTTTCAAAAGCGAATTTGTTTAACTTTCGGCTTATGTTTTAATATCTGCAAAACATTTTACTATTATAGCTTTCGGTTACAATTATATATATATATATATATATATATATATATATATATATATACAGTGTGTCCCATTTAGAGGTGCCACCATTGGGATCTCGAGAACTGTAAGAGATACGATGTCGGTTAAATGGAACTTTTTATGCGCCTTTGGGAGGCCATCTCAGATGTGCTTTTATTTTTCCAAAAATTCTCATAGAGCACTAGATAATGACGAAAAACTGAATATTGTTGATTTTTTCTTTTTCAAATAACTTCTAAACTATTAGTAATTGAGAAAAACGTTTCAAATATAAAAGATAGATATTTTTATTAACTATCCAGTGGCGTACGAAATAAATTTTTATATCTGTAAATTTTTGAGATATAACACAAACTTATATTTTTTTAAATGGAACCCATATCTGATTTTAGTCTCAAAAAAATAAATATTTTTTTCTGTTTTCAACGATGTAAGGGTTATTATGTTTTATATTTGTTTTGCTTTCAAAAATTATTATTTTTTTCCTTATTTTGTATTAAATTTACAATTATTTTGAAAATATTGGTAGATTTCTATTTGGAAATACTCCTTGTATTTAAATAATTTATTTCCTTAAAAATATTTGCTCAAAATTCGTATCAAATTAATTTTTATATTTTGTGTCAGGTCGCCCTTGGCACATCATAGTGTAATTTGTAATTATGAGTCTAGAATGAAAATATTAAGTAATAAAGGCATAAAACAAATTATTTTGATCAAATACAATATAATTAATGAAAATAATAATGTTTTTCTGGGAAATAATTAGAAAATTCAGGAAAATAAAGAGAAAAATTAAATTTTAGGAGCAAAATTAATATAAAACATAATAACCCTTACACCATTGAAAAGAGAAAAAAATATTGATTTTTTTGAAACTAAAATCAGATATGGGTTCCATTTAAAAAAATATAAGTTTGTGTTATATCTCGAAAATTTACGGATATAAAAATTTATTTCGTAAGCCACTGGTTAGTTAATAAAAATATCTATCTTTTATATTTGAAACGTTTTTCTCAATTACTAATAGTTTAGAAGTTATTTGAGAAAGAAAAAATCAACAATATTTAGTTTTTCGTCATTATCCAGTGTCCTATGAGAATTTTTGGAAAAACAAGAGCACATCGGAGATGACCTCCCAAAGGTGCACAAAAAGTTCCATTTAACCGACATCGTATCTCTTACAGTTCTCGAGATCCCAATGGTGGCACCTCTAAATGGGACACACTGTATATATATATATATATATATATATATATATATATTCTACAACTAAATTTAATTTAGACAGCAGGTATAATTATTTAAACAAAATTAATCTCTATTGACGTTTTGCCAAATGTCAAATTCGTCCCCTATGGTTCATTTTAAATGGAACAGGCAAATACATTGCTGTCAATCAAATGTCAAGTGGTAACCATGGCTATGACAAACCCAATGTATCACGTTAAAAATACTCACGATATATATATATATATATATATATATATATATATATATATATATATATATATATACCATGAGTATTTTTTAACGTGAAACATTGGGTTTTCATATCCATAGTTACACTTGACATTTGATTGACAGCAATGTATTTGCCCGTTCCATTTAAAATGAAACATAGGGAACGAATCTGACAGAAGTATTATATTCAAATATTGTAAGAAATTTAGCGGAGTCAGAAAACCATTCGAGAGCACTAAACATATTTGGGGCTCAAGGTGCACACAGTATTTTTCCTACGTATAAATTTAATATTTAGAAAACAGGTATAATTATTTAAACAAAATTAACCTCTAATGACTTCTTGTCAATATGACAGATAACCGTTGAATTTTCCTATAAGTTATAATTTAACATTTGATTGACAGCAATGTATTTGTCTGTCTCATTTAAAATGACACATGAGGAATGAATTTGACAAAAGTATTATATTTAAATATTGCAAGAAATTTAGCCGAGTCAGAAAACCATTCGGGCACAAGGTGTACACTATATTTTTTCTACAACTAATTTTAATTTAGAACGCAGGTATAATTATTTAAACAAAATTAACCTCTATTGACGTCTTATCAAATGTCAAATTCGTTCCCTATGTTTCATTTTAAATGGAACTGGCAAATACATTGCTGTCAATCAAATGTCAAGTCGTAACCATAGATATGACAAACCCAATGTTTCACGTTAAAAAGTACTCACGGTATATATATAGATGTAGGAGTACTCGCGACTGGTCGAGTAGTTAAGAAGACAAATTTTAAACCGGGATTACAGTCAAATGGAATTCAGTGGGCAGAAAAAAAAATTAGTACATTCTTTTTAATAAAAGTCAAGCTTTCAGTTCATTTGAAACCTTCCTCAGGACAATTAATTTGAGATTCTCATGTAAGATTTCAAAAGTTAACATAATAAACGAATTTTTATAAAACAACAAGATTTTGTAAAAAAATTAAAAATGTAACGTTACAAAAATTACTTAAAATACATAATTACGGAAACAGGAAATTACGAAAATATGATTTTACATGTTAAACTCCGACATAGGCAAAATTAGATGTTGCTATTGCTAGATAATTCATGACATTGTAGTGAACAGTTCAATGACAATTTTAGTACCTTCTTTATCTTAATTCGTTAATATAATAATGGGAGAATATTCAATTTAGGATGTAATCTGTCACCGTTGTATATTTTTTACTCGTGAACTGATCGTAATGAGGAAATTGGCAATTAGGCACAACCCTTCTCAACCTTTATTCGTGCAGATATAATGTGTTCATGACTAACTAGCCAATGTCTATATGGTCAGTTTCACAGCATCACTATGGGTACTTACTGATCACTGAAAAAGAAAAAACCTGAAATTAATACTAAATGAAAGATTGCATTTAATGATTACGGCATTATTTATAGTTCTCAGAAGAATCTCAATAAAATGTAACAAATTTAATAATTTGTTTCTTTACTCTTTTTGAACAGAAGACAAAATCAATGAAGACGTATATTTGAAAATTACATACATATGCATGTAAGATTATAATAATAACTCCTGATAGTAAAAACATTACTCAAACTCTATATTTAGAGCATTTATGTAATATTAATATGTAATCTAATAATTATTTTTATCCATCGTATTTATACAAATACCTCTACAGATGTTTATATTTATCTTACATTATTTTGACATGCGAGTCTAAATAAACCTTTAATCATTTAAGTTTAACCTCAGACAAAGAACCAATATAAGCCATGTCAGAAAAAGGTTAAGAAGATAAAATTAGATCGAGTAACGAACTCCAAGTCGCAAGCAAAATAAAAATCCAACAAAATAAATTCATTCACTTACAATGGCGGTGGCGTATAAACGATATATTTTGTTGCTATTTATTTTTACTCTACGTGAAAAATTTCATACTGTTATACAAAGGCTTTAATAACCTAAATACGTTTAAACTCTATCAGCCTGATTCACAAAAAAGTTTAAGCTAATCCTCATTTTTGGATTAGTGAATTCTATTCTATTCCGGTATTTAAAATTTAATTTTCATGATATTATCAATAAAGGTAGATACTAGGAATAGATTAGACTATATTTTAAGTTATAAACTGTCAAAATGAGAGTAGAATTCGCTAATCCAAAAATGAAGATTAGCTTAAACCTTTTTGTGAATCGGGCTGTACAAGTTTTCGAATAAAATATTTTTAGTGTTTATTTCGTAAATAATACCTATTATAAAAAACTGCAACAAGTTACTATGAATCTGCTTCCCGAAAAATCTAGAGCAAAATATGAAAGACAGTATGAACTGTTTGATACGTGGTGCAAGAATAGAAAAATTGGAAGATATAGATATAGCGAAAACGTAATGGTGTACATTTTATTATTTTTTGTTATGGTGCAGGACCCCATTGTGGTGACTGTAGAAAAAATCTTGTGTGTGTGTTTCGAGAGCAAATGGACATAATCGATTTCGAGAGAATACCGAGATCTGACACTTTTTATTTAGTTATAAACAAAATATAAATAAATCGAAAATAAATTAACGTTCAAATTATTCATAAAGCCTGTTGTTACAACATATTAAAATTTCAATTTTTTCCATTCGTACATTTGAATATTAGACATCAATGAAGTTGAGCATTTCTTCAAACGCGCTAAAAATGGGGGTCATTTTTTATAAATATTGTCATTATTTTTATAATAATTAATTTAAAAAATATCAAACTTAGTGTAATTACTTAGAAATGTATAGTCCATAATTTAAAATGTATCATATTTTTTTTATTTTTTTAAAGCAAGTTATTAAGCTTCAAACTCAACTGACTAATTCTAAAATGGATAGTAGGTTCCCATTTGAAATTCTGAACATATATATGAACTATAATTACACCTACTTCTGGTAAATTTCGGAAATCGAAACTACTGCCATTAAATTTTTCAGATACGATTATGTTTTTCCTGAACCTAGTTCTGAAAAAAGCCTGGAACGAATGGTCTGAGACACCCTGCTCTATGTATAAAATTATCATTTTTCGCACTCGAATTCCACTATAAGGTTGACATTTATAACATTTTGAATATATTACCAGTAATTTATTTTATTTTATTTATAAAATTCCTATTCCACCTTTTTAAATGTAAATGTTGCAGAATTTATTAATTAATAATTAATAAGTAAAATATTTATGATGACATGTGCCCGTGCATATCAAGTATTGTAAATTAAATTTTGCTGTTTTAATTAATTGTGACAATCAAAATGTGCATTTCTGAAAATTCATAAATTAATAGTTTATTATACGTAACATTTTACTATGAAAATACTTATTTAAATTCATGGAACGTACATATTATATTAAGTCAGCAATATTGACGCACTTTTATAATAAAAGTGGAGCAAACTTCTCATGAGAATATAGTGTAAAAGAGCATACATAAAAGTGCTTTTATTATAAAAGTGCTCTCGTAATACCGGCCAATGTGTTTAATGTATAGTTTAAAAAAATGATTATGTTCCCGATAATAATATATTTAAATGCCAATTAGTTAAATATTAAAGAACATATTGATACATTTTTAAAATTCGATAGGTAGGTACTACCCATAAATTATTGTTTTTGAAATCTTATTGCAATTTATTATAAATTATAAATAAATATAATTTGAAATCTAAATGAAAATGTAAAATATCCTGTTTGTAGACAAGCTTGGAGATATTTAGTAAACTTTAAAATTAAAATATATATCATTATTTAGAGAAAGTATGATAATCGATGATAATATATTCATGAATCATTGTAAATGACATTGAAAAGGTTGCATGCATCTTTACATACAAAAATCATACTTTAAATTTTATATTTATAATTTCATATTATTATAGTTTTGTAATTTAATAAGTACGAAAATTACTTTCAAAATTTTTAACATTTAAAGCAAGTAAATGACAAAAATAAAAAACAAGTAAACCTCTACTTCATTATCAGTGCAAAATGTACAAAATTTGTAATGAAGTACCTTGTCTGCAAGAAACTAATGAAAGATCAGGCGCTTAGCAACTACTCTCCTTACGTTTAATTAATCCCATAATACCTTATTTTCTATCAATTAATTAATAAGTCTTTGTAGGTATTATGCATATAATACTCCAAATAAATTAAGTAAAACAAGCACTCAAAATAGTTTTTTTTTTTTCTATATTGCATTTATAACAAAGCTATTACAGCACTCAAAAGAGTTCGTTCGCTCATAATACATTAGTACAATTCATTTTTTTTTAAAGTTGATGACTATGAATGTTAAACATTATGTCAAATATCGCTGAATATACGAACACAAACGATTATTAAAATTTTTGTTTGAAGTTTGAATTAAAAAGTAGTAATAAGAAGCAGAGAAGAAGTAGAGTAGTAAATTTGGAAACAAATAGAAAATATCGTAGATAGTTGGTGTAACAAAAATAAGTAGAATTATGACACAAATTCCCTAAATTTTGGAACTACTACTTTTTATTTAAAAGGGGTATAAAAGGCGCAAAATAGAAAAAATAATATTTGTTGAATGTTCAAAACTTTTATAGACCTGTATGTTTGCTTATTGCAAATATAATTACTTTCTATTTTGTATCGTTTCGTTTCGTTTGTACCATCATGTGTGTTTTCAATTACATAGCCAACAATGACGTTACATTTTTAATATCCATTGGCTATCATCCCCTGTGTTTTACACTAACTCCCCTTGCAGACTGCCTGGTGAATCATCGCTGACGATGACGGTGAATCGAATCAGACACGGAACCCTTCACGCATAACGCGTCGTTCACATTCACATCTTTTCTCTTTCTAATGCATTTACACTATATGGTTATTCTACTCTATTAAATATATGCAGTTTTTATCAAATTAAAAGTTAAAATAAGGCTTTTTCTCTAGGGGCTGTTTATTTAATTTTAATTAGTTTATAGATGTAGTTTTCTACAAGAAACATTACATTACAATCGAGAAAAATTACTTTGAAAAAGGTAATGTCAAAATTAGTTTTTTAAAGTTCATCCCCTTGAATATGTATTTGAAAAAATGACATACTAGGTGACTTTAAAATTCATAATAATAATAAAATTAAAAGAAATGTCAGGTACAAGAAACATAAATTATTGTTGCCTTAAATCGTGTACTTTCTCTTGCTTCTGACTTGTACATAAGAAACAAATGAACAACAAACTTAGTACTGACACTTTTTCTCTAAATTTAAAAGGAAATGAAATGAGATATCACCAAATCAAAATTTTAACATTGAATTTTTTATGTAGACACCGGCATATGTATCTGTTTTTGATGTAGAGGTGAAGTTTCTTGTGTTTTGTAAGACAAACATAAAATAAAAAAACTTTTAAAATGAATGTACGAAATATGCAGAATTGAAAATTAGGTTTTAAATTTTCCCGATAGTTTTAGTTAAATAGTTATAACTATTTTCGTAATTAATAAACGAGTATTCGACTGTTTGCTGGGTATACCAATTTCGAGTACCTGTTTGCAGGGAAAGAAACCGATTTAAAACCGGTTTACTAGTATTTAATTTAAATCCAAAACCTGATTTTTAGTCTAAATATAATTATATACTCGATTATATGTATATTAAAAAACCTATAACCATTAACCAAATTAAATTAAACCGGTTCTAAAAACAAGGGGAAAAGGTACTTTTTCATGGGGTCCCGGGTTCGATCCTGACCGACGCCAAATATTTCGAATTTTAAATGGCACAAAAGTTACCCCTGAGGTGCACTCTCCACGCCAGCAATGAGTGCCCGTGAGGCGACGCTTGGTAAAGCGCCCGCACGGTACAAATATGTTATCATCATTACCGATATCTCTAAAACAGACTGGCACACCCAAAAATGGGTAATATGCCGTGATGATATATTTATATTTTATTTATTTTCTCTCTTTTTTATGTTTTATTTTTTTACTGTAATAAAAGCAACTACTTTTTGCACTCAACGAAAACTTTTCGGTTTCGGATAACCATTAACAGATTTTTTTATTCTAGTCCTGCTTTTTTGTTAATTGATAATTTGTATTTAAGTGTGTGTACCTCCAGGGCAGTCCTTGCTTGTTTGAAGATTACAATGCGTACAAGAAATAATTTGTAATTAGCGTCTCCGACAGAATCCCATAAAATTGTTATAAAACTCTAGCAATAAAAATTGATTTATTCACCAATTTGTAACTCTTATACTATATTTTTTATGACATTGTTGATGATGATTAGCATATCATACTTACTAATTAACTGTATTGTTTGACACTAAAAATTATAAATTAATTTCTATTAGTTATTAGATAATATTTGACAAGTGGTGTAATTCTAATTTTACGACATACATGAGCTAACGTACGTTAAATAACAAAAAAAACTGCTAATGGTATGTGCAATAGAATTGGAATTGAAATTTTTATTTCCTTTGTAGACGTGGCAAATTGAAATGTGGAAGTGCAAATTGAGATTAGAAATTGGGGAGTCGGATTAAGCTACGTTTACATAGGTTGAGAACCAAAGCGAAAAAATGTATGGTTATTCAGAGGATAAAGTATTTAAATTACATACGTCTATTTCTATATTTTGATGCTTGTTTTGATGTTATTTTAGCTATTATAGAATTATCAGTAAAACATAAAATTACATTACTTGGGAACAGGAAACAACGAAGTCATGAATAAAAGCGGAAATTAAATATGTATTGGAATTAAAATTCTGGTTTATTAAAAATTTTCTATAATAAAAATAATTATCAACCATCAAATCTTAGCGAAGAAATACAATAGGGTATTTCATACATAATTTTACAAACTAATGTTTAGTTTTTATTAATTTAATGAGAAACAATACTTTTTATGTATATTTTATGACATTATATTAAAATTATTGAAGTAGTTTTTTTTTGCCACACAGGTTATACAGGGTGTTATGTAAATAAGTGTACTACGCTTAATGCATGGTAGAACTGACCCCATAGATAATAAATCTGGCAATAAATTTTGTTTAACATGCTTTCTACAAGAACTATAGGCCTTTATACCTGACCAATCACGCCAGCATATTTCAAAATTTTCCAAAAAATGTGTTCTCGGGAAAAAATGTCACACCTCTTACAAATGACATATAAAATCATTGACGTCTATTTGGAAATAACTCTCTGTACCGTCTTGCAGCAGCACGACTATTTTGTAATGTCTCGCCATAAACTATATGCATGTCTGCGTACTCGTGATTGGTGAAGGTAAATGGCAAAAAAAAAAACAATATAAATTGTACGTCTATGCAAAAAACATTTAACGTCAGTTTTGACAATCAATATTTTTTCCAGAGAACAAATTGATTTTTACTTTTTTACAAAATTTTGAACTGTGACGTGATTGGTCAGTTTTAAAGGCCTCCAGTTCTTGTACGAAGAATGTTAAACAAAAATTATTGCCAGAGTTACTATCCATGGGGTCAGTTCTACCATAGCTTAAGCGTTGTACACTTACTTATATAACACTCTGTAGCAGGGATGGTTACCATAAAAAATATCGGTTTGGTTTGCGGTTTTGGTCATCGTGAAAATAAAATTTCGGTTTCGATTTGGGTTTCGGTTTTTATACAGCAATCGGTTTTGGTATACCGGTTTTACTAAAAGGGTTTCGGGTTTGCAAAAGTAATTTACGAGAATAATAATATTATTAATTTTGATTGAACAATTAATTTAAATTAATTAATACAAAAGGTGTCCACAAACACGTATACAAAGTTTTATAACAATCAATTTTAATGGGAAGCAAATATTCAAAATATTCTAATATCCCATGTTAAATGCCTATGTAAATGTACCATGTAACGGATTTCGAGCGCCATCCGATTGAGATACTACGTTGAAAATTGAAATACGTTTCGACAAAAAAAAAATATGATTATACTTTTTTATACATAAGTATTTTCATAATAAAAATTTACAATATTTAACAACTAACAAGAGACTGTATATAATGCGGTTAACCGATAAATAAAAAAGGGTTTTGCTTTCGGTTCCGGTTTTGTATCTGTTTCGAATTTCGGTACAGGTTTCGGTTTCGGTTCTCATATTTTTCCGGTATTTTTCGGTTAATGGTTTCGGTTCCGGTTTCTGTTACCATCCCTGCTCTGTAGAACAACGTATGTCGAATGTCGTAACTCTGTTCAGGAAATAATTTGGAATTGTCATCACAGTTCGTATACATTGGCGTGTATTATATTATATTTTTGTCTTGCATCGATTTACGTGATTTATAAATAATGCAATAAAAATACTATCGAAAAGTGCTAAAATAATAATCTTGCCTGCATGTGCTTTTTTAAAACGCGAAGAATATATGTTGGTTGCTTTCCATCATTTTCGCCTTAACATGATTGTCTCTTTTTTAAGAAAAGTTAAAAATTGTTTGTTTAAATTTGAAACAGTTGCCCGTACGGCTACCCATTTAATCTTGTATCATAATGAAAAATTCATAAGATAAATTTTTTGTTGGGTCGTATTCGTCTGTAGTGTAACCACAGCTTAGTTCCATAGTTCACCGTGGTGTCGTGCCTGTAGGCCATGCGTCGTGCGCAACATGCAAGCCGACAAGACGGGCAGACGTGCACTAAATTAACCTCTTCCCTTAACCCTTATACGTCACTTGAGAAGTAGGGGAGTCGAAACTTGTGGGAGGAAACGTACATTCATTCTCGGAATATATGGACGGCAAATACGAACTTTGTTTTATTACTCACTAACTCTAGTACAAGTACTTGTTCAGATTTAAATTAGAATTGTCACATTTGAAAAGTTCAAGAAAGACGTGTTTTTAATGACGTTTTCTATCAATGACTTTTTTAAAAAAATCTGATAATATGAGGTGTGGCTACAAAATAACAAGATTGATCTTAGAAAATTGACAATGTATAAAATTACACAAAACAAATATTGCCACCTTCAATGTACTGTGTAGGAATGACGAATTCCGATAATTTTGGTACCCGAGTACCCGAAACAATTACCCGGATAGTACCCTTTACCCGTTAATTATCCGATACCCTTTAATTACCCGTTATCCTTTAAGTACATATACACAATTCGTTAATTTGTTAATTTTCAGTTACCCTTATATTAGCAGATTACTTTTTAATAAAATTCATAATTAATGTTTACATGTACATATTTATTAAATAAAAAGTAATAAAAATAAATAATATACTGTATCTCTATAAAAAAACTTAACATAATAGTTATTTATGTATTAAGAGCGTAAATAGGCTTTTATGGCCTGCGGCGGGATTTTGAGCCCGAGGATCGTGGTACATACAAAACTTTATGCACGGACGAAAATTTTCAAATTAAGAGTTTTAGAAAAATTACAGCGAAAAGAATTTGTCCCCGTACATCCAGTATCTAGTGTTGCTATGAAAGCTGAAAACAACAGTTTATTGTTGTGTCATTTGAGTTTTATTTTGTGTATCTCCGTGCTTTCCATATAAATATCACAAAATTCATTTTCATTTTTCATTAAAGAATATAAAAATTTTCGACTTGTAATAAAAACTTTTCATGTTGCCTGTTTAAATTGTTTATATTGTAGGTTATAATTTGGTTTGACGTTTCATTATAGCCCGGCGGGCTATAATGAGGCCCGCGGGCTATAAAATGATGTTTATGTCAAATTATATTAATTACCTATGGTATGATAATAAAAAGCTCTTCTTTTAGATACAATCTTTCCGGCAGCTGAAATCTGTTCGGGTAATTAAAGGGTATTGGATAATTAACAGGCAGCGGGTATATTTCGGGTAATCGGGTAAGAAATTGTATACCCGGGTACATTATTATCGGGTAGGTTCCGAGTACCCGGGTACCCATCGTCATTCCTAATACTGTGCTCCCCGTACCCTACACCGTCCGATGCGAATTTTCCATTGTTGGAAGCAATGCCTGGAGGCCTTTTTTGTTAGGTTGTTCATAAGCTCTGCCGCTTTTCTATAACTACATCTCGCCCCGAATTTTTTACGATAATAACCAATTATTACAAAACATTTTCTTCAAAAATTTAGTTTCACCTTTGGTTTTGCATTACAACAACGTCTTATGACACTCAGATTTAACTAAATAAATCTAATTTAATTTTCAACTTATGTATAGCACAAGAAGAACTTTAGTAGATTTAAAATTCATTAATATTATATTTAGCGCAAAAAACGTGATAAATTTAGAAATACACATTTAAATTTTTTTGCAATTTGATATTTACATTGAGAATTTAATGCAATTTCAAAACTTTTAATGGACTTATTATTAATTTTACCTTGGGATATATTTTCGATTACAATAACGCTTAAAATCCATTCATTAAAATATTTTTTTAATAGGAATATTAAAATACATGTGGTTTAAACATATAGGAAATTTCTAGTTTAGAATTTTTAATTAAAAACGTTTACCCGTAATATATCTGAAATATGCATATTTTAAATTTATATTATATGCACAAATTTTCTCTTTTTGCTTCGTAAAACAGGTATAATGAAATTCATATAACAAGAACACTTTGTCGTACAACGATTTAACAATTGCACCATTGTTAGCTTTATGTTGATCTTTCGAGTTTTGGTGAAATCAACCATACCACACGACCAACTAAAACTGAAGAGGGAGAGACATACGACTATGCCATATGGGATAGTCGGCAAATGACATTAGGGGATCTTAACGTTAAATGTTATTCCGCCTCCAACACTACCTGAACATTAGGCTGAGACCCTCAGTAGCTCGACTGTCTGTCTAGCCCTAGTCTAAGATTAGTACCGATAAGGGCCGTAACGGTTCCTTATTTTTCCTTTTAAGGGAGCGCTACGACAAGTTGGATGGGTTACTAGAAAATATAGTTATGTTGATGCCGGAACACGGTTGCTGTATATTTTATCAGAGTTGAACTATTTTTCCAAATATTTGTAATAAAATAAGAGGGTTTTTTCCGCAGAAACTGAACATGGAAAAAATTCAAATTTTCAGGAAACAATAACTTTTTTCATTTCATAACCGTGCAGTGTATGACTGTGACAGCGTGTATATGAACCTATCATTTACTGAAAAAACTAAAATACTAGTGCAATTATTTGGTTTTGTAGAAATTTTGTATGTATCCCTTCCAATGAATTAAAATTATTGAAATGAAAAAATGAAATATGATGTTATGTAAAGTAAAGTTAGGTGTTCTTTGGTTTTTTCAGAAACAGAAGAAATTTATTTTGTCTTTCTTGGAAAATGGGGCGGACAAGTTTAGTTCTTGTAGAATTTACAAACATTATAACTTATATTTTACGTGCTATGTTTGGTATTTGTAGAAACCCTGTTGTTCGCAATGGATTGAACAATATGGCGCCATTATAAATGGACTTATTCAAGTCTTGAGGGGAACCTCTCGTATATATATATATATATTGTGACGGCACACACACATGTGGCTGACGTGGTGACGTCACTATTGTGCTCCTTAAATCCTGGGTATGAACGGTATGCTCGGGCGCCATTTTTACAGCGGTACAAAGGAGCGTGCCTTCGGATAGCCTATTGGAGGTGAGGGCGCAGGGTTGGTTGATATCAACAGAAAAAGACGTGTAGTTTAAATAAATATATTGTAACATATGAAGATATGTAAAACAAAGACACACAGTTTATAAATAAACAAATACATCACCCTTCTTTGCAGAACTGTGACCAGAGTTACCACGGTAAGTACGCAAATTCAGATTAAACAATACATAAACAATAAATAAACAACGTATATTGTTAAATACACGTTACTAAACATTCTAACTGTGACGGTACAATTACAGGTTTACAAAATGAGGGAAAACCCTTAATGGACGAAAGGGCCTATCGTCACAATAAATATATATATATATATATATATATATATATATATATATATATATATATATATAATTAAAGTTTTCATGTCAATTAATTTAGATTATTAAGAATACCGTAGATATACTCTTTCAAAGTTTTTTCCAGATAATAAATAGAAATCATATTATATTACGAAATAAAAATGAAATAATACTTTTTCCTGAAATCGTCATGTAATTTATTACTTTCCTGCCGCAAAATCGACAGGGAAGTAAAATGCAACGTTACCAATTGTTTTCATTAGAAGTAACCGTTCCTGTATTTTTTGATATAACAACATAGAACATACCGTTGGATATAACTAATAACCTATCTGATTAATGTGAATATTTGACGTAATTTTACTTGCCGCTCTTTTCCTGTTTCTAATTTGTTTGAAAAAATGCCAGTTTAAAAGTTCAAATACAGTGCAAATCCGTTTATCTGGATTCCGATCATCCCATTCAGCATTCTCATTTTTTATTATTTTTTTAAAATTTCCTCACATCTATTTATAGCCTTTCGCACAACAATGTTGGAATTAGAAATGACTTACCAAAATACTAAGAAAAGTAAATGTAGATGTATGGAAATAAAACAATGGGTTTCAGTTTCATTACATTGCTAAGGGACACTCTATTTTTCTCGAAGTACCTTTTCCATCTACATTTTAATTGTATTTTTTACTTTCAAACTCAATAGAAATTTGAAAGTGCGGGGCCCCTCAAGCTTCTAGTTTTGGTAAAATGTACCACAGCGTACTAAGTTTTTGTAGACTTCCTTCGCTTTATTTTTATTTTGTTTGTTTACATTAAAAATGTTTAAGCTGGCCTTGAATTATTCAATGATGATTTACATTTATTTTACATTCTAGGTGCAGCGAAACGAAGAGTAGACTTATTTTTAAACTTGTTTCTTTAATTTGCTCATTTAGTAAAACTAAAGAAAGAAAACTTCACAATAACAAATAATTGATTGACTTTACCTAGATGTATAAATAAAAGTGTTTACCACTGAATCACTTTAATTAACATTTCACACTTTAAAAGCCTTTTTAGAAAGATTTGTATCAGACTCATTCTAACTTTTATTAACAATTTACTCTGTCGAGAATTTAAAAACTTTCTAGTGTCCTTACTGTTAAAGATGTCTGTAACTTAATTTAAATCAGAGTCATGTTTAAATATTAGATAATTATTTAATAAATGTTAAATAATAGAAAAATAAACATCAATGACCAATTATATATATTAATAAAATACTTTCTATGAGAAACAGTATTCCTATCAAAATAACAATTAATATTGTGATAATTGTAAAAAGTTTGATATCTTAAAGATAAATGATAGCATTTGTCTCCTTAATAACAAGTTTTCGAAATTTCATCTGATTTTTGTGTTAAACTGCTGTCAATATACGTATACTTTACGGCAATAAAACAAATAAAAAATAATAAAAAAATTAAAAAAGTGTCATTAGAATTCAAAAAAGACATGCTTAAACTATTCAATACAATTTTTGTTATTGCTAAAATATATTGTTTTAAGATGAATTTAGATGTCGCTGTATATAACTCATATTCATATTTACAATATTTGGACTATGGTTGTTTTTGCCAAAACCATAATTAAGGAGTCTAAACATTTGGAAAATGTTTGTGCACAGTTTTAAAACAATTTCAGTTTAGTAATTAAGTAAAATGTTATTGTTGGTTTAAAAAATGTTTAGTTTTAATTATTTATTAAATGCTATGTTTTAAAAATACACGAAAATAAAACAATTTAACTCAAAGGAAAAAATACATTAATAGAAACTTATAAACAATGCAATTATAATTTAAGTAAAGGTAAATATTTAATACGTCACAAACTTTAAAACAAATGTTGATCTTTTCATTTCTTTCTTGACAAATTTCATTTTTTTCACTCCAAAAAATTAATAATTCATGTATTATTCATGTTTAAAACAAAAGAATGTAGACTTGTTATACGTCGTCGAAAAGCGTATGAAATAAGTAAAAATATCAGACTATTTTCCATTTAAAAAATATTATGTTTGTGTGATATCTCGAGAATTATTAAGTTTTGAGAAAATTTAATTATACTACGTAAAAAAAAAAACTTGGGGCAATGATCTCAGAAGATGGAAGATTTGATGAAGAAAGAAGAACAACAGGAGGCAAAATATTCAATAGCATCAAACACAGCTTCTTAGGAAAGAAAGAAATACCGAAAGAGACCACAGTACAAATATTTAAGAAAGTAGTGACGCCTATACTCATACACGGAGCTGAAACATGGACATTAACGCAAAGACAAAAAGAAAAAATTACGGCTATCGAAATGAGATTCTTGAGAAAAATAGAGGGGAAAACGAGACCGGACAGAATTGAAAACACAACCTACAGACAAAACTTAAAAGTAAAAGCAATAGAAGATAAGATAGCAGAAGGACAGATGAGATGGTATGGTCATGTAGAAAGGATGGGAGAGGAAAGAATAGTTAAAAAAGTGTTTGAAGCAAAAATTGGAAGAAAGAAACCACGAGGACGACCAAGAAGAACGTGGCTGGAAGAAGTAAAGGATGCAGCGCAAAGAAGAGGTCTAACTTGGGAAGAAACGAAGACAGCAACACAAGATAGAGCAGAGTGGAAAGAAATATGGAGAAGACCAACGAACCAGAACTCAATCCCCTCCCCCGCAAGCCGGGGGAACGCCGCGAGGGTAGAAAGGTGCAGGATTAAGTAAGTAAAAAACTACAAAAATTTTTTTTTTCTGTATCTCTCATAATAAGCGAGATATGAGGTATTTTCAAAATAAGCGAAAAACAAGTTTTAGCCCGTAGCTCAAAAGCAAAAGACAATCGAAACTTCTTGTAGTGCCAAAGTTGTCTCAAAAAGTTGACCGATAAAGACCTACATGAATTTTCTGTTGCGTTCATAATAATGAACTCAAATTTGTTCCATCCTATACAAATAGCCAATTATTAAAACATAATGTATATAGTCATCCTAAAATATATTACAAATATAAGAAAATTTGTTGATAAAGATTTTATGATTTCATTTAATGATGTAATTTAATTGTTACGATTAATAGTTGATAATTATTTGCAGGAGTGTTGTTGTTTCCTATTTGCAGTGATACAAGTTTTATTTTTGCCAATGATGATAAATCAAAAACATTGTGGATTAATTTAATAAGCGCATTTAGATCACATGATTTTTATGTAGCAAGACATTAAACAAATTATTCACTTCATTATTTGTGACTAAAGCATTGTGTTTACTAATAATTACAGCATGTGCACACCGATTACTCATATAAATTTACCTTCACAATGAAGCTATTTACACCCTAAATTCACAGTAAATTTACTGTCGCTCGCTGCGGGGATTAGTGCAAAGCGTGGCGTTGCATTTTAGAGAGTCCATTTTAGAACTAGCTTTAATTTGTAGTTCCGTTGAAAGAAAAGAATTGTGGGAAATATCTGATAATTTTCTACGCACTTTGCGGAATTTGAACCTTGGTACAGTGCTTCTAAAACTAACGCGTTGTTGCGTTAAGCTTACTTAAACAATAATTATGTTATTAACTTTGACAATGTTTGAACCGTAATATATTTTAGATACGTAGGGATAGATACAATGTTTATCAAACTATGCACGAGTAATATCAACTATGTACCAACTTTTTATCCCCCCGTTTTGACTGAAAAATAAAAGTTTATAAATCTATCATAATTATTATGTTTTTTACAAAATTTGTACATAATGTATATTGAGCCATATTTTTTCATCCTTTATAGAATTAAATTTTCTTTTTCAATTACAGTAGCACAATGGAATCTTGAAATTGCGTTCATTACTAACCAAATTATCTTTACTTCATTTACTTTGAATGAATGATATATGAAACAATTATGTCTCGAATTCTTGGTATAGAAAACACACCTCTATTTCTATTTTTAACCCGACTCGTTTGTGTTTTCTTCCCCTATCGCAATTATCACATTATTAAAATAATTTATGCGACAGCTGATATATATTCTTGATCTTTTCTAGAGGTGAATTATTACAAGGATTTAAAATTCTTAACGCAGCTATAAAAACAATACATGTAATATATTTTCATGCATATGACAAATGCTAATGAGGTTATGCAAAAAAAAATAATTGTATCTTTTTTCTGTTTAAATCGAAGAAGGATAGTATAATTTATCGTTCAGTATGATTAAATTATATTTTATTTACATTTTTTGTTGTATATATTCGTTTTAAAGTATATTTTTAAAAAGTTGCAAAAACCAGCCATGTTGTGACGTCGCAGGTTTCAAACCTAAGTTCAGATTCATTTCAAACAGACATTTTATATGGACACATAATTTCTAAAAGAAAAATATACATAGACTATAAATTGAGGATTACATATCTAAATATGCTATAATATATTAATATATCACGGCATATTACCCATTTCTGGGTGTGCCAATCTGCTTTATCGCAGATATCGGTAATGATGATGACATATTTGTACCGTGCGGGCGCTTACCAGGCGTCACCTCACGAGCACTCATTGCTGGCGTGGAGAGTGCACCACAGGGGTCACTTTTGTGCCATTTAAAATTCGAAATATTTGGCGTCGGTTGGGATCGAACCCGGTACCCCCAGGTTCGCGACCAGACACTCAGCACGTGAGACATTGAATATATTGGAGAATATTATTTTATTCTTTATTTTGGTAAATAAATTTACTGGCAATGGCAAACTTTCAACATGTTTACTTTCACAAATTTCAGGTAATCTTTAAATGTCACTTTGACGTTTAAAACAGTATGAAAATCAAAATGATCGTTGCTCCGAACCTGTGATGTCACTGGGCAAGGGACGAAGCGGGGGTTTAGCAGCTGCATTTTAAAGAATGTCATTTTCAATTACATTTTTTTCGTAATTGAATATCGATTTAAGGAAAAAAAAATACTGGTCTATTATTTTTCTCTACTCTATCGATAAAAGTTACAAAAAAAAGTCGTGCATGACCTCATTATGAACAAATTTTAATACATTTTTTTTAGATTTTGCTGTAGATACTGTATATACAAAACAATTTGTAGTTACTTTGTTGGTTATAGGTAAATACATTTATTTTAGTTCAGCAAAAATTATTTTTGCAAGCAAATGTTATTTACATTTTCTAAATGTATTTTGCTCTGTTTTTGCTAATAGGGTATTTCAATAAAATAAATAAAATTCTTGCCAAATTATTTCAGCGTGAGTGGAAATGTTGTTTTGACGAAGACGAAGTATTGCTGAATGAAATACTTGTTTAAATACAAATAGTGCCAAAAAAATATTCAACGGAACTAAAATAAATTTTGATATGAAATAAGTATAGTTACTGCCAAGAACATCTAATGTAACTAAACTTAAGCTAACATTCAAGAAAAGTTATTTTATGGTTAGAATAAAACAGTAGACTAATGAACCATTAAATATATTTCAAATAGGTTTTTTTTTCTGTAAATTGGTGATCTCTGCATAACATCACCGCGTGTACTTGAAATATGTTAATACATATTTATTTTGCTGTAGTCTGTAGTTAGTTATTTAGACTAAAATGTTTCAAGTAAAGATCGTAGATAATAAAATTCTACATAAAATTGTATTCCTTGATTTCAAGTACAGTGCGATGAACTCACGTACGCAGTAAATTCTTTTTTTTTTAATACGTATATGGCCGAACCATAGTTAAACCACAATTGATATACTATTTTTACGTTCCATTGTGTGTCTTTTGTATTAAAATAAGTTAAATTATCATATAGAGTGTGATAGCCGAGGTGATATTAGTTTTTAATGGAATAATTTAAATCAGCACTAAAAATATTTTTTGATCACTAACTCAAATAATATTTTTGATTGTAAAATTATATATATATATATATATATATATATATATATATATATATATATATATATATATATAAGTGCTCAAATTGATAAACAAGCTACCAGACTCTAGCTTGGATTTTATAAGTAGCGATTCTAAATAATTAGGGTGCCTTTTAACAAATATATATATATATATATATATATATATATATATATATATATATATACCGGGTGTAACGGAAAAACCGGGCCATAGGAGTTTAACATGAGAAAACATTTTTGGCTAAAATTAATAGGCCACTTTTGTGCAAGGAAAAACTGATTTCCCATGTTAAACGCCTATGGCCCGGTTTTTCCGTTACACCCGGTATATAATTGCGATTTCTGTAATTCACTCATTTAATATAGAAAAATCAATTTCTATCATCTTGATACACTTTTATTTACTTTTCAGAAATATAAACTTTTAATAGAATAAACTTTGACTTTTTATTACACAAACCGAGAAAATGAAAATATAATAGCAATATCAGATATTTTCGAGTTTATTATTTACTCAAACAATAAATATAATCGAGATATTGAGACTAATACACATAGACAAAGAAATGGACAGTAAAGCACACAAATGTACATTACAAATACATGAAAGTGAGATAGATGATTTTTGACCTTTATTTTTATATGAAATTTCGACTCGATTTAGGTTAACTATCAAATACAATTATTTTTTGCCTTGTTACTTGGTTTGAGAATTTTCGTTAATTTTTTTAAATAATCACATACTAAAACTTTGTCTAAGGCAAGAAATCAAAATACAATGACAGGTAATAATAAACTAAATTCGAGATCTTGATATTTTAAAAAGATTTTTGTTCAAAAACCGGTTTTGGCTTCGCTAAACCGGTTTAACATTTCTCGATTTAAATTTTATATCGGGTAGATTAACCGATTAGTAAAATCATTCAGAAAACGAAGAAATACTCTTTTTTATATAAATTGTGTTAATTATTTTTGTTATTATGCTCGAAGTGGATTTAAATAATGGTTAACGAAACAGAAACTGACGATGAATGGGGTGACAAATAAATGATGTTTCATTGTTCTTGTACACAGTGCCCAGTGCCTTTATTAAAAAAAATCATTTGTAAGGGAAAAGAAAAAAGTAATTCAACTCGTGTGTAAATAGTATATTTTATCTCGTGTTAATGCTAAAACACAGCACTCGACCAAAAAAGACTACTTTACACACTTGTTACATAAGTAATTATTTTTATCTCGTGCTAATTTTGCACTAACCAAAAAAGTACTACTTTACACACAAAAATATCTTTTGTTGATTACGAACTTCTCGTTTATTGCAGATTTGCGGTAAAATGATATATCCCAATTTATCATCCAATTTATACATATAATTTTCATATTTACAAAAAAAAAAAATAACAATATTTCCCAAACTGTTCACTTTTCACTTGATTAATGCTTTGAAGATTCGTACAGAAGAGATTTTTCAAATTATATTTTGTTATTTATACATGAAAGAAAAATAAGTCGAAAAATAACTCTTGAATATTATAATGAGCTCGAAAATATTGCAGATTTACGTTTATAGAATGACTTTGACTTTGCTGTACTTGCAAGGATACTATTACCAGGGTTTCGTGTGCATATGAAAATTACATCGGATCTAGTTACCTGCGAACGATCGTAGGCGGATATATCGTATGATAGAATCAAAATCATGGTCATATCTAAAGAAATGAATATTCTTTATAATAAGAAGATAAATAAATGTATCATCAAAGTTTATAACTCATTTCTGGGTGTGCTAATCTACATTTATATTTTATTATTTCATATTCAGATGGTCATAGGGTCGTACTTTGAACGTTATCGTAATTTATGAGAAAAAATAAATATCATTTTATTTATGGTAAACTACATTATTCATCTTTTATTTGAAATATAGTTTGTAATATTGTCTCGAAATGATTTGTATGATTTATTTTCAAGTATGTGTAGTTTTATTGCAAATTGAATATTTCATGATCTAAAGCATATTTTATGAACTTCTCTTAATAGAGTGTAATTTTATTATTAACCTTTAAATAACAATGTATAATTGTATTATTAACATTTAAATAACAATGTATATATCTACTGTGGTCTGTGATTATTAGGGATGCACTCGATCTCGAGTTTTGGCCCGAAGCCCGCCACGATTTCGAGTCGATCATCGAGCTTTTTAAAGCATGAAAACGCAGGTTCATATCTCTTTTAGTTTTGGAGATATTCCACCTCAATTATTTTCTCAAAATTACCCATTTCTAGGCTAGATCTCTATCTAGTTTTCAATTATTGTCCCAAAAGTCAATATACCCCATATTCAGATAAAAACTTTAAAATTTTCAAAAATCTAATTTACATGTATCTAGATACTTCTCAATGCGCTGATTCCAAATTTTGAAACCGCAGGTCGATATCTCTTCTCGTTCTCGAGATATTTACATTCAAAGTTTTGCATAAAACTGCCCATTTTTGGGTAATAACCCAAAAAAGGGCCGTGATACGAATTTGGCGATACCACCATTCGATTCTACGGATAAAAATATATAAGTATACCAATTTTCATAATTTTTGGCTAACCGGTTCATTTTCTATGAATAGAAGTTTGAAAACCCCCGAAAACAGCCAAAATCTGAAAAAATCCTAAGGGGTACCCCTTAGGATTTTTGCGATTTTTGACCATTTTCAGTTATTTTGCTTTAGAGATTGTATGCGGTGTTCAAAAATTATGAAAATTGGTTTACATATGTAATTTTGCCCGTAGAATCGAATGATGATATCTCCAAATTCATATCTCGACCCATTTTTGGGTTATTACCCAAAAATGGGCAGTTTTGTGGAAAACTTTGAATCTAAATATCTCGAGAACGAAAAGAGATATCGACCTGCGGTTTCAAAATTTGGAATCAGCGCATTAAGAAGTATCTAGATACATAAAAATTAGATTTTTGAAAATTTTGAAGTTTTTATCTGAATATGGGGTATATTGACTTTTGGGACATTAATTCAAAAATGGAAAGAGATATAAACTTACTAGTAATATTATTTGATTGTAAAGACAATGTCACGACGTAAGTGTACGCATATTTAGAGCATTTGATCAACTGTGTGAATTTTTAGAAATTAAAGTCTTAAAAAATTGTAGGGTCCTTATAACGATGCTTCTTCACTAAAATCAGGATATGCGAATTTTAGCATGAATCCAATACTTCTCGAGAAGTAAAAATATATCGTTTTATCTTGGTGGTGCACTCTCCATGTTAACAAAGAGTGCCCTCGGCAAATGTTGTGGTTAGTAAAATTTCCTAGTAAAATATTACAAATATTGTGCTATAAGTCGTCTGTACTTTATCCAAGACGAAAATTCCTCTAATAAATTTCTCTCAAACTTAAGATGCATTTCAAGCAGCTCGTTATCTTTGGGGAAAACTTGCAGATTATTATGTTCTTAAATGACTTGTCTCGGATGATGTACTTCATTATAATTTATTTTTCAAACTACATATACTTACTTATTAGTTTGAAAAATGAGATCATTCAGAATTAAAATTTAACAATATTACAAAATGATCGTGAATTTTTTTATTAATAATATAAAATTACAATCCTTAAAATCTGTTGAGGGCAGCACAATTTTCGAGCCAGGTCAGCTATTTTTTTTTTCTAGTCGATCTTCGAGTCAGGCAGGCAATTTGTATTTTCGGGCCGACTCGGACCACATCTCAAAGCCCGGTCCGGTCCGGCCCGAATGTATCCCGAACCTCATATATCGGAGTTCTCAAATGGTCAACAAAATCAAAAGCTTTGTTAAGGTCACAGAAAATGCCAACTAGATAATCTCCTTTATGGTGTCTGATGCTGTTGCCTAGACTGGGAAGGCGTTGTGTGAGATTTAAAATCTAAATAAAGTAAAAATAGGGTCCCGTGGCCGCGTGTCTGGTCGCGAACCTGGGGGAACCGGGTTCGATCCCGACAGACGCCAAATATTTCCAATTTTAAATGGCACAAAAGTGACCCCTGTGGTGCACTCTCCACACCAGCTATGAGTGCTCGTAAGGTGACGCCTGGTAAGCGCCCATACGGTAAAATATAACGTCATCAGTACCGATCTCTACATGTGTTGTAGATACTGGCACACCTAGAAATGGGTAATATGCCGTGATGATATATTTATTTATTTTTATTTTAATAAAGTAAACAGTTCCTAACTGAACTTAATCGAACCGAACTGAACCTAATCAAACCTATCTGTACCTAAAATGTAGAATATGCAAAAAATCGATTATTTGCACATACTGTATGTAAAACTAGTGTCTTTCTATTTCTAATAATTGAACGTTGTATTTATGGTTGAATCTGGCTGTTATTGGTAATATGTTTTGTATAATTGAACCTTGAGAGTGAAGCATACAAAAACACAAACTCATTGTGGATTTGGTCGCATTGGATTGGAAGCCATCCACTGGCACAAGCACAAGCAAGGCACAACACAAACACAAGTACAAGTACACATATAAAGTAGTAGTAGTATAGAGCTAGAGCATTGAGCGCCAAGATGTGAGGGCGCATGCGTGATGAGATCGTGCATCTCTGTCGCACTTCCCACGCTAGCGTAGTTCCCCTCGCATTCCGCTAGCCAGCGACTGCCTATCCGCTATCCCGCGTAGCTCTCCATCGCCGCACACCATCCGGTCTCCGGTCTCGGCGAGAGCGAGAACGAGAAGAATCTCCTCGATCCTCGATCTGCGAGAATGATGTTCGAGTCGCGTTAGACGCTGCATGCACGCCGTATCGTACACCTTCACGCACCTACAACGCACCACTCACTGTTTTGTGTTAAATATAGACTCCACGTGCAATCGCTCCGCTCTGCAACAAACTATTCTCCTACTGTTGACTAAACCAAAAGCCGATTTGACTGAGTGCGGGTGCGGGTTCCATCGCGGTGTAAAATGTGATTGAGTGGTTAGTGAACTATAGGGAAGATCGATATGTTCCAGTGTATCATCCAGCAGCGGAATGGTTGGATTCATCAAAACCCAGAAGCAAAAGATGTTTTTCCAGGTGTGTTAGACTTAACAGTTGTTGATTGTTTGGTAGGATCGTTAATGTGCCGCCGCCCCTCTGGTTCTGCACCCCCGCGCATGCCTGTCCCCAGGACCGGATTTAGGGACGTGTAAAAACTCAACAATAAAACTATTATTTCTTCCTAGAGCCTAGACGACACCTCCCCACGAACCCTTCAGACGCTATTGTCCAGCCAAACCGCACCACATTAATCACGTTATGTACCTATGCGGGTATCTAAATCCTCTTTAACAAACACCACGCATCACAACTTACTGCTTTCAATATTAAACTATTATCCGTCTGGCTATTTCATTACCAATTCTGTTAAAACCGTTATAATTTGCATACTTTTGTCCATATAAATAAACATTCACTTCTTTTATTCTTTTAATAGAATAGATTATTTTTTGTTTTGAAAAGTATTCAAAATAAACATTTTTATTGCGAAACACGAGAAATATTCTGAAAACTATTAATTCGAAGCATTTGTTTATTTTACGAAAAGCAAAACAATATCATCAATGTGTTGTTCCCATAAATAGAATTAGTGAAAGTGAAACTTCGAATCGAGAAACGAAACGGAAAATATCTTTTCTTGGAATATTCAGAAAATACGAGCTCACGATGTAGTATTTTTTGTCAAATCCATGTTATTTATTTACTTTTATTGTTAAAGATATTCCAGTATTACTACCTGCTTTGTATAAAGAGCATTTTCTTTGTAGCGTCAAGCACTTCGTATTTTCTTCGCTGATTATTGAGTTGCTTCCGTTGAATGCAATTAAAATATAGATAGTGAAGTTTTTTGTACGTGAAGAATAAAACGACCAAAACAAAAATGGATATATGTTCTACGCCCATTTTGTAGGGTCGGAAGGGCGTATTTCAGCCTAATACGGGTCTGGCATAAGGCCCCTGTGCATGAATGTATTGTGTCGATGTGTCTGTCGTACCCGTACCGTGAACACCGACTGGGCACTTAGGCAATAGTCGAAGAACTTTGCTATTGAATGTGAATCGATTTGCGGAAATGGAAAATATATTATTTGTTTTTGTTTTCTTTATTACATTCAGAAAACACTTTCAAGTTCTCATTAAAATTTAAACGGACGTACGCGAAACCGTCGGTACGTCAAGAATTAACAAGGGAATTCGGTCTTCTGTTTTCGAAATACTATGCGCTTTGAGTAGGTGCTATATATATATCGTCGATGATTCTGAAAAACCTGCTATGTGAAAAAAGGTACTTCTACAGGAATGTCAAAAAACTATTTAAAGAATTAGGTGTCCGTTTTTGACCGCTGCTCCTTAAGCATGTTTTTCGTTATATACTTATAAAGACAACATCAGCATGATATTATCAGCCGATAGAGAAAAAAATAATGAACATAACAATATAAAAACCTAAAAATCACTTATAATGCACATAGCAGGTTTTTCAGAACCAACGACGATATATATATATATTTATTACATGGGGTCGCGTACCCGGGTACGTATAGTGTCTGGTTGCCAATCTGGTGACCCGGGTTTGATCCCGGCCAGTGCAGACTTTTAATCGCACAAAAGTGATCCCTGTGGTGCACTCTCCACACCAGCTACGAGTGCCCGTGAAGTGACGCCTGGTAAGCGCCCACACGGTAAAATATATCGTCATCATTACCGATGTCTACATGTGTTGTAGATACTGGCACACCCAATAATGGGTAATGTGCCGTGATGATATATTTATATATATATATTTACATTTACATTTGTTTTATTTTTCTCTTTAAGCGGATTTAAAACAAACTATTTACTTAGTTTTTATCAAGAGCGGCAGTAGTTTTTTCAATACTTTTATTAGTAAAAAAATAATCTTTTTTGTATTAAAGTTTTACTTTATTTGAAAACATTGATGTCAACATTTAAGCGAGCGACTAATCATTTCCGGTTAGCCGGTGATCACTAATTTTCGATTAGTATACAGTCGACTCTCTCTAAATCAAACTCTCTCTTTGATTTGAATTTTTCTCTAAATTGAATTATTTATTTTACATGTACAACAGTATATGCTTTTGTATATGTAAAAATTATTCTTTAAATCGATTTTTTTAATTCGAACTTTAAAGTAAAAAAGAATTTCTTAACAGAAAGGTATAATGAATAAATAATGCCATCATTAACAGAATTCAGTTTGCCAAAGATTTAATTCTTTATTAGAGTCAGGTTACAGGGCATCAAAACCCAAATACCCCATTTCTCCAAAATTTTCAAAAATCCAATTTTTATACATTTAGGTACATCTCAACGCGTTGATTCCAAATTTTCAGTTATTTACATACATGTATAAAAATTGGATTTTTGAAAATTTTGGAGAAAATCAGTTAGGTTAGATTAGATTAGGTATAGTTAGGTATATTTTAATTGCGAGCATTGTAATGCTTGATTAAAGGCACCTACCTATTTTATTTTTAAATAAATGAAGTAGACCTTAGGTTCTATAAATTTATGACCACATGTCCTAATTTAATTTTATTATAACACATTGAACTTTTCGGACACATATGTATTTGTTCATCCACAGCAAAGATAATAATTATGTTATACATATAATATATATAGTTAAATGTTACATTGTGATGTACTAGTAATATACAATTGTCTTCGCCCATATACCGACTAGAGCAGTAATGGAGTCATTTCACATTTTCTGATTAATTTTTTCTTGAAAAAACAGGTCAAATTAAATATGCAGGTGTATGTTTTACACCTCACAAGTCTTTAGAATCAGAGATATGATTTTTTAAAAGTTGCGTTTAATTTCAAATATTTCAACGGCTGACTTCACAGTTTCACGGATACGACAGTCGAGCTCTACCGGTTTTATTTGGAACTATGATTGTTTGATTTGGTATTTACTTAAATAAATGGTTTATTTACATACCTTATACTGTACTAGTACTTTTAATATATTTATTAATGAGATGGATTTCATGATTTTATAAAAAAAATAAACATTTTTGGAAGTGTAGTTACATTGTTTTATAAAAAAAATCGCCCTAAATCCGTATACACTATTTGTTGCAAGTCTACATTATATCTTCTATTTCAATAACAATTTTACTTGTATTTTGATGGCACAGCCTGTCAACCTACAACGTTTAAGGGACCTACAGTATGTTGTTTTTTGGTTAATTTTCGATTATGCGAATCCAACACCAGATCTTTCATTTAGTATGCCACCATTCTAACTATTGAACTGACTTAAATACTATTATTAGGAAGAACATATTACATATTTTCTATGTTACAAAAAGAAATGCAATATTTCTAAAGAAAGTATTTCTATAAAAACAAAGAGCATCAATTAATAATTGCACAATAAAAGAAAAGTTCTCAAAGGAAACATATTTTTCCGTGATATTTCCAGAAAATATTTTTCTTGGAACATTCCAAGAATCTTATATTGAAACTTCATATCAACCTACATAACAAAATATGTCGATAAAATGCTATTGTCAAAAATAACATATTTTTCTTTGGTGTAAGAATAAATGCAGAAATTCTTGAAAGTATTGTACCTCGGAAGAATATTTGAAACCTTGTTCTCAGACCAATTATTGTACGAATGAAAACTTTTCCCCATAGCGAAAGATAAAATAGTCGTTGCACTACTTTGATGTCTTTGAGTATTCATCCCTTTCTCTCTTTCTGAACTTCGTAGGAATTTTATCATGAAAATAAAAGACCCTTAATTAGGAATTTCTGATATTTTACGATAAATAGCATACAACCTACATCGTACAACTTTGCAGGTATATTAATAACTTGAGCTTTGCTTTCATTTTCATTATACTTCGTTTAAACTATGCCATTTTCCTTGTTTTTTAGAATACAGTATATCCGGAAATATTGGAACCCCTGATGAGTACGGGAACAGCAATAAAAAACATTTAACAAATTTATAAATTCGAATTGAATATGTTTATTTTAACAAAATAGAACATTGTTAATAATTAAAACTAACAATAATTGTCAATAAAATTAAAAATTACCCATAACCTTAAAAGTAAAAATATTTCGAGAACAAAATATTCATATCTACCTGATACATGTAAAATTAGACCTCAAATGATTTATTAACCGTCAAATATGTATTTATGGCCTCTTCGTTATTCTTAAAATAATTCAACCAATAAATACACCGCATAATAATACTACACATTGTACTGCAATTCTAACAAAATAACCAATTCACACGAGCGTTAGCAATTAATTAATTTCTACATCTGCCATACAATATATGTAGATATCTAATAATAAATATTTTCCATATCTAACATTAGGATATAAAATATGTATTAGTATTTGTGTTTACTACGCAGACATTTTCTAGTAAATTATTTACATATAAAATCATTAATAGTGTCAGTATCACCAACTTGTAAATTTAGCTTCGTTGAAGAGTTCTATTATAAATTATTAATTTCACATTTCCGCAAGGACCGAAAACAGGAAATGGCACCTTACTTATCGTCCGATTCATAGATCAACAAATAGCACTACATTTTATGACATTTTAATTAATTGTTAAACTTTGAACAATAACAATAGCAGAGTACTGTTTTACCGGTTAAAATTATGAACGTGATTAATTCGAAATACGATCTCACTATTTTGGAGGCGGTGTTTATATTTTGATTGTTTTGCCAAAGTAATATTAAGTTTAGTCATTAAAGTTTTATGCAAATAATGATATTTTTAAAAATTCGTTAATACTTTTTATTTTGTTTAATATTATTACAACATTTGTTAATATTCAAAATAAGTATATTGTTAAATAAAGGAACGAGGGCCACGTTAGAAATATTGGTTCATGTTTTTTAGAATTTTATTGTATGTTCCCTTCACTTCACTATTCTTTCCTTCCACTTTTTAAAACTTAATTTTTTTGGCATCCATGTTATAATACAAGCAGTGAGTGATATGCCGCTTTATCACAATTACGATATTTATAGTTTTATTGCTGGACCCGACAGAGTCAATTTTTTGACTATATCATCAATTCGAAATAATTGCCCTAATCCGTTTCGAACTTAGAACTAAAATAAGCCCTTATATTAGTTCCTGAAAGTTCTACTTGAACATCTGGCAGAATTGATCCAAGATTATAGTTAGAAATTTTAACCACTATGCGATAATCTTTGATTACCATCTTGGCCATGGCGTGAAGGCGCCACGGAGATAGGTACTCCTACACAACCGTCTACTATATTCCAGATAAACTGGTCAAGTCATCGTGTCCGAATATAAGTACGTGTGTCTCGACGTTTAAAAACTTTTGAATTTAGTAAATCTCTTTTCAATCTTCGGAATAAACGTCCGAGATTGATATTTCATGCAGCTTCAGAATGTCAAGTCCATAAAATAACATGCTTGGAATTATGAAGTGGGTTAACTTCTTTCGAAATAAACAATGAAGCTTTAAATAATATAACTACGCATGCGCAAGGAACAACATAAAAAATATCCATAAACAAAATATTTGGAATGATGAAGATTAAAACAGAAGACAAATGACAACGTGACAATTTTTAGTTTTTGGGGTTAAATTTCCAGCATGACACTACTCATAAACCTGTCGTTGACGGCTGCATAATAAAGCATTTGTTTTAGTCGATATGAATTTAAAGAAAATAAAACTACTTATAGGATACGCATATTTTAATAAAATAATATCACGTTATCGGTGTGGCCATTAAAAAGTTATGGTCTAATCAATATTGGGACACCTAAGTTTCATACACTAGTGGTTCACTAATAATAACAAGTAACATTTTAAAAGATGACTTATAACCATATAAACTGTCATACCAAATTTCATCCGAATCGAATGAAGCGTTCTGTTATTATAAGCAAATTTTTTTTCGAAGAACTTTGAAGCAGTATACTGGCTACACTTTCCGGTAGAAGTCGATATGAATTTAAAGAAAATTTGCTTTAATTTCAATCCGCTGAAATAAATCTACTTATAGGATATGCATATTTTAACAAAATAATTTCACGTTATCGGCGAGACCATTAAAAAGTTACGGTCTAATCAATATTGGGACACCTAAGTTTTATACACTAGTGGTTCACTAATAATAACAAGTAACATTTTAAAAGATGACTTATAACCATAAGAACTGTCATACCAAATTTCATCCGAATCGAATGAAGCGTTCTGTTATTATAAGCAATTTTTTTTTTTTCAAAGAACTCTGAACACTTTCCGTAGAAGCAAGTTTAGTTAAATCGTCTTATTTTAGCCTCAGGAATCTGTGGTTAAGCCATGTCCCCCTATCTGAAAGACACTAGGAATGACCATGGGTACCCGGCTACTCGGAACCTACCCGATAATAATGTACCCGGGTATAAAATTTCTTACCCGATTACCCGAAATATACCCGCTGCCCGTTAATTACCCGATAATCTTTAACTATCGGTACAGTTTTCAGCTGCCGGAAAGATTGTATCTAAAAGAAGAGCTTTTTATTACCATACCATAGGTAATTAATATAATTTATGGTAAGTATTTTATAGAGATACAGTATATTATTTATTTGTATTACTCTTTATTTAATAAATATAAACAATAATCATGAATTTTATTAAAAAGTAAACTGCTAATATAAGGGTAACTGGTAATTAACAAATTAACTAATTATGTATATGTACTTAAAGGATAACGGGTAATTAAAGGGTATCGGGTAATTAACAGGTAAAGGGTACTATCCGAGTAGTTGTTTCGGGTACTCGGGTACCAAAATTATCGGAGTTCGTCATTCCTAAAAGACACCGTGTATGTATAACCAGGGTATACGCATAAATTTTGAAAATAAATGCAAAATAGAATTCTAATTGCTTCATGTACAGACATTTTCTTTTCGAGTGGTACTTTTTTCATATTTCTCTTTCGAAAGTTTGATGTTACGCATTCATATGTAAAATCTATTTGCAAAAATTTGAAAACAAATGCAAAATAAGAAAATGCAGGTAAGGTATATGATATCTGAGCTGCTGAGCGTGTCTTGATTCTTGATAGAGCTCAGTGCATATGATGACGTAGTACCCCAGATTTTGCGGTTCAAGGGAATGCACGCAACAGTAATATTCAAACATTACCTAGTTTCCCATTGCTTTCTTCATATTTTATATACTTACGTACTTCCTGGTACGCAAGTAGTAGAATGCAGCATATTAAATAAAATAGACATAAATCTACTTACTATATTTCTACACCAATCATTGCTTTCCTTATGCTTAATAAATATTGAGAAAGCTGACATTTGTTCAATGAAAGCAATGAAATAAATTAAAAATTCATGAATTTTATTATTATTAATATTATTATATTTTACTATTATTGTATGGCTTGTTTCAAGATATTTGCAAACGTGCCTGCTCCGACTTACGCAGCGGGTGGTACTTAAATGGGCTTGAGTACACCGCAAGCTCATTTAAGAAACCACCCGCTGCGTAAGTCGGAGCAGGCACGTTTGCACACAGATCAGGGTTGTGACAAAATATTTGAAATCCGGCACACGAAATATTTGTGTGGAATTTAATTAATTCAATGGATGAAGCTGTTGGCACTCGGTGAAATATATTGAAAATATTAAATAAAACACTCGGTTTCGTCTCACAAATCAAAAAATAAATATAACTTTATTGATCAATTTCGCCAGTTACGGCATCTTCAGAAGTACTGAGGATGGTTGCGACAAACAAATAAATTTATACATCAGCAGGTAGCGAATCACAAGAAAATTAAGAACTAAAGGAAAAGCCAGACGATCCAAGAACGGATGGTCAACAATGGTCAACAAAATCTAACTCTAAGATCTAACAGCTGATTCGAATCATTTTTGGCAACATAAATTAGCAGCGTTTAACTTTTTAATTAATAGACTGACCAAATTTCCGTTAAACAAAACACGTTTTGAAAATGAATTGAAATATGTTAAAGAAATAGCTAAATATAATGGATTCCCGGTAAAAATTATAGATAAACTAGTCCATAAATTTAAAAATCGTCAATCCGTATTAGATTTCAAAACTTTAACGCCAACTAATAATAAAAATAATAATAAATATATAACATTACCATATGATAATGCCACCAAAGGTTTAAATAAAATTTTTAAAAATCAAAATTTAACGGTAACTTATAGATCAAATAACACCATTAAATCATTATTAGGTAACCCTAAAGATAAAATAGATAATAATAAAAAATCCGGTGTTTATAAAATTGACTGTAAAGATTGTAATAAAGTTTATATTGGGCAAATTGATACTCGATTTAAAGAACATTTCTATAATTTAAAAAGCGGCAATCCTGATAAATCTAGTGTAGCACAACATATATTTATTAATAATCATAAAATTGACAATTCTAATATAAAATTATTGAAACAAGTTGATAATAATAGATATTTAGACGCACATGAGAGTTTGATAATACATAAATTTAAAGATAAATTAATGAACGCGGACCTAGGTCCCATCCCAAATTCTAAATTATATGAGTTAATATAAGACAGTTACTTTGTTTAATCTTAGTTACCCAATTAGGTATTCACTCACCTTTGACTCCTGTCCCTATATAACCCGTGTTCTTTCCCTTATTCCTCAGAGCTGTTTTGATCTCTGGGATGGTTTACATGCTGAGTAATCTTAACTTCTCTGTGTTTACTTTGTAGTTTCTACTGATGATGAGAACTTAGTATATAGTTTTTAAATTTATTGTTAAGGTTAAGGGGTTTTTTTCTTTAGTTATAAGATCTAACTGTTCATTCATTAGGAGTAAGCCCTTGGAATTTAATGCTTCATTTAAATTTTAAGAAATACAGAACAAAGAATATAAGACGGTAAACATGTTTTTTTACTATTCTATAATATTAATATGGTATACAGAATTCTACGGTTATGGCTTTGACTTACTAAGCCTGTGGTAGACCAAGTTATATGAAACTCATTTTAGATTCTGTCAATTGCCCGTTATAAAGTTTTATGGTTTTTGCGGTAAGGGTTCTTGGAGCCAGGTAGAGTTTTCTGTCCTGGACCGTACCCGAAATTTACATCACGATGTTTCCGAATTATGTACTTTTAAATCTATACCTATTAAAATAATAATGCATTTTGAATGTTCTTCTTCTAATATGAATTTGTAAATTGAAAATAGATTAATATATTATAAGATGTTTCCTAATTATGTACTATGTACTGGAGTATAATTTTTTTTAATAGGGCTAAAATCCTGCAAAACAAAAAAGCCCAGTAAAACCCAAAAAAAAACTTGAATAAATCCCACTGATTCGGATTTTTTTTTTTAATCTTTGTGTTTAGCCAATTCGATTTTAAAACTTAACATCTAAGATGATCTCCCCAAGGCACACCACAAGTCTCATTTTACCGATGTCGGACATCCTGTATACCAGATTTCAAGTAGACATGCGACGTATTATATTATATTATATTAATAGTGCTCTAAACATAAAAATTGTCCCTCTGCAGAAATTTCCTTCATCATGGAATTATTGCTTGTGATATCAAAACAGTTTTACTACTTCTGATCTTGTTTAATTACATTTGGTTAATTAAATTTCCCTATATCAACGGACCAGGCAATATCTGTAATTACTTAGTGTGGATTACAGTCTAATTAATAATAGACAGGAGAGGTTTTAAAAAACTCTTGGGGTTCGTTCTATTAATAAAGATCATTGTTTTATATCTACTCTTTATATTTTATATCTGCCAGTAGAAGTAGATTGGCACACCCAGAAAATAATAATAAGACCTGATTATATTTTTATTTTCATAATAAAAAGACTAAAAATTTATATACCTAATAATATTGAAATAATCCAAATTTTCCGTTCATAAATTAATCTGAAAACATAATTATGGTACATAAATAGTATGCATAAGGGCAGATAATATAATTATACAAAGTTGAATATAAATGAACATAATTATTCAACATTAAAATAGTTTTGAAATAAATTTTCTGTTCGTTATACGAATTATATTATTAATTAAAAGTTCTCTGAATAGTTCGTATTTTTGCTTTTTTAATGAATTTCCATTCATTCATATTTATTGTGCATACTTTGGTTACATTATATGAAAAAAAAAAAAAAAACATTCATATAGTCAGAGAAATTTTAAATTAACTGGTAAATAATTTAAAATTGAGTACAAGAACAAGCAAATATTCTTGTGAAACGTGAGTCATAGAAACGTTTGGTTTAATCATACGAATAAAAGTATAAATTGACTTATATTTTCATTTAAGAATAATATGTTACTGTTTTCTTTTATTACTCTCAAAATTTCATTGTTGTCTATTCGCCAAAACAGTGTGCCCTTCAAGTGCGTACAGGTCACTGTTTCAAGGTTAAATAGGTATATATTTTACTCAAATCTGTTTATAAATAGAGCAGCTCCATACAAAATATGAATAAGAGGCGTCATGTTATATTTATTTGAATTATTTATGTAATTATTAAAAAAAGTTATGTATTCTATAATTCCTACGCAACGCATATTAAAACAGTAAATATATTCACATAGGTAATACTAATTCTGTGATATATTTAATTTGAGTCTAATTTTACAGTGCAAAAAACTGCCACACTTATACTAAATTGATAAATATAAATATGTCGCCACAACAAAAAAATCAACAAAAAAGACTGTGATAGATTTGGGAATGTTATGGTAGGTTAGGTTAATTATTAATTTTACTTTTAACTAAATTTTCCTTATACTTACAAAGTAATAACTTTTGTGTAGGGTTTATAATATTTTCTCCATCCCAGAAAACACATCCAGATTTACGAACAAAACTTGAAATAAAACATATAAAACACTTAATTTATGTAAAGTAATTGCAATTTGTAAAATACAAATAATGAGGTTTTTAATACCAAAGTCCAGGGTTGCCAAAAACACGGGTTTTTTCGAAATATTGCCAGCCCACTGGGGTTGAAAAAACCCAACCCATTTCTGCGTTTTTCAAAAAATAATTATTACATTGTTCCTGTAATACAATTAAGTTAGAAATAATTACAAGAAATATTAGTTTATTGTGGTATTTTCATGCGTATACTCTTATAGGTTCTAGCGAACTTGTAGTAACCAACTTGCCGTGCCACTTGTGTTTTGGTTTATGGATGAACTTACTATTTAGTTCGTAGTTGAGTTTCATACATAATATTCACCATGCTGAAAGTAGAGGGTTCTGGGAGAAAGCAGTCCCTGGACTGGGCAAATGGTGTTAAAACAAATGATGGTTAAAGAGTTAAAAAACATGTACGAATTGTCTTTATGAACTTTACAATTCTTTGGTCAATTCTAAATTTTTATAATAACTGGGTTTTAATCGGGATTTTTCAGGTGGGTTTTTGCATAACAACCCTGCCATAACATTTTATTTTCATAAAATTTTTAAAAAGTTTGTATTGTTCATATTAGCAGATAATTTTAATAATGAAATATTATATTTCTTTATAAAAAAATATATTCATATAACTTCGTGACTTAGAAATTGAAAAAAAAGGTTCATATAAAATTTTATTGTTTTTTTTTATAGTCTATTTACTGGCATAGACAAAATTTTGTTCGATCAATATCACTGTCATTTTTTTTCGATTTTACATTTATCTTGGAAATACTTGAATATCAAACCTATGTTGATTTATCTTTTTTACTCTTTTTTTGTCAAAAATATTGGAAACGGAGATAGTGTATAGCAAAATAATAGATTAGATGCGACAGGAAAAAAATGTACCTAGTAGAATTTGTATTTCCTTATTTTAGAGCGATCTGTTTATGATTATGATGATAAATAGAGCAGCTACCTGCAATTTATGAATAACAAGTGTCATGGAACATTCATTTGAATTATTTATGCAATAAAAAATATCCTATTATTATAATTCCCACTCCATGCATATTAAAATATAGTAAACATATTCAAATGATTAGAACTGTTTTTCAAAACATCGTATAACATGTCATCAAAATCTAATTATGAAATGTTTACTATTTTGCCCACGCTATGAAAAAATTTCAATGTCAATTGGAAATATGAACCATATTTAACATGAGATTTGTCAGCATTGCCGATGTAGGTTTTTAACATGTGAAATGACAGTTTTGACAAGATAATTCCTACCTAACCTAGCACCAGGCTTCAAGGTCGCTACATAATTAGGATGCTTTGCTTTTATTTTCTCTCCTTTTTGGCTTGGTCGACCTTTACGTGGTCATTGACCACACTAATGGTTTTTGAGTTGATCTTGTGCAACGATTGTTTCCAGCAAATTATGCTGTGATACTATTGTGTAAGAGTAATTTGAGGTAAATGATGTGTTTTTACGTACGTTTCACATGAAATGGCTTTGACAGAGGGTGATACCAGTTCTACCACGTTTTTAATCTAGGTGTAACTTAAGGAGGTTGGAGCGAATCTCGTCTGAAAATTAATTTCCAACTTTATGGTTTCAAATTCCCGTGGGGGTCCCGTGGCCGCGTGCCTAAGTGTCTGGTTTCGAACCTGGGGAACCAGGTTCGATCCCGACAGACGCCAAATATTTCCAATTTTAAATGGCACAAAAGTGACCCCTGTGGTGCACTCTCTACACGATAAAATATATCGTCATCATTACCGATGTCTACATGTGTTGTAGATACTGGCACACCCAGTAATGGCTAATATGCCGTGATGATATATATATTTTTTTATATATTTTTTAAACTAATGAATTTCAAATAAAAATTTATTAATATTTTACATGAAAACTACATTCTGAATCAGCATGCCAAATATCAATTTTTAATTATTAATAGAAGCTGAGATCTAACACTTTTATTTTTTTAATTGTTATAAACAAAATATAAATAAGTCGAAAATAAATTAACGTTCAAATTATTCACAAAGCCTATGGTTACAACATGTTAAAATTTAAATTTCTTCCATTCGTACATTTGAATATTAGACATCAATGAAGTTAAGCATTTCTTCAAACGCGCTAAAAATGGGGGTCATTTTTTATAAATCTTATCATTATTTTTATATTAATTAATTTAAAAATATGAAACTTAATGCAGTTACGTAGAAATGCATAGTCCATAATGTAAAGTGTGTTTCATAATTTTTGATTTTTTTAAAGCAAGTTATTAATTCTGAAATATATATGTTATATTAATGAGATTTCTTCAAAGCCGGAGATTGCTTCTAATACCCTGCGGAATTACAATGTAAGCAAAAGTAATGTAATATGTAATATGCAATATACTTATTCATCTATATATTTTTCTTGTAAGAAAGGGCCCAGTTTTCTATTTGTATACAAAAGGTAGGGTATCAAATTCAAAATCTGACAATAAGTATAAGCCCGATTCGTTTGGGCTACCTGGTCCTAAAATGGCCAGGTGGTGAATTCGTATCTTTTTTCTGTGTATATTGTATACCCTTGAGATTTTAACCGGTTATTGTATATACCAAGACGTTATATTTTAAGCAATAGATTATATCTTTTGAGAATTACAGTGTGTATAATGGCACTGCAGAATGACGTCCACATTTGAATTTACTGTGATGAAATGTCACTAGATGGCGAAGCAGTATTATTCATTTTAAAACATTACAATTACAATAATATTCTATTGTAATCTCCAAAGACGAAAGCAAGCAATGTTAAGAAATGTCAGTTTGACAAGCAGGTGTTTCTTTGTTTACTACTCGGTTGCCATCTAGTGGTGTTATTAGTATTATTGCATTTGCTTACGTCATTATGACTTGCTATTTTATAGGTCACTATTTAATTTTTTCTGTTGGGCAGATAATAAATAAATAAAAAAAATAAAAAAATAAAAGAAAAACTCAGCGGAGTAATAAGGCCATTGTATGAACAATCAAAAATATGTACATGTTTCATTTTTTTAAAGTATAATGTATAAAAAAATATTAATTAATGAAATACAAATCTAGTATTCAATAAATAAATGGAGTCCCGTGGCTGCGTGCCAGAGAGTCTGGTCGCGAACCTGTGGAACCGGGTTCGATTCCGATCGACGCCACATATTCGAATTTTAAATGGCACAAAAGTGACCCCTCTCCACGCCAGCAATGAGTACCCGTGAGGTGACGCTTTGTAAACGTATCTGTATCTGTGAGAAATCAGATTGGCACACCCAGAAATGGGTAATATGCCGTGATGATATATTTATTTATTCAATAAATAGAAAATACTTTCTATTTTCATTTATGGAGAGTAGATGCACAACAATCTGTTTTGATGTTTATGTTAATGGTGTGTATCAATTAATAGTTTTTCCAAGGTACGAAATGCGTATTTCAAAATAGTTAAAGTGCCAGATGTTTAGTTTATATTCCCAATACTTGACCTGAAATACTATGTAAAGAAACAACATTGTTTACCATCAAATTCTCAACAACTTTTGTATTTTCAGATTTGCATATAAATTCAGAAATACGAGAAATATATAGTCTCCATTCAATCTAAACGCCAGCTTTATCTAAAATTGTTATTTCTGAGTGACATTTCAATGCAAATCTTCAATTAAAGTGAGATTAGCGAAAAACAAATTCAGCGTTCTACAGTGCAAATGAATTCCATACGTTAATTCTCGATTATCCGAGAGTAGAAAAGCCGAAGAGAAGATTCCGTCCCAGCAGATATTTGCTCGTTATCGATGGTGCTCATGTGCCCGATGCGAAACATGGCAAACCTGCACAGCAGGTGTTGGATTTGCTTTAAAATTCTGCAGTGGTTGAGTAACCTTGTCTTTCAAAACTTCGAGGTTTAACAAAGTATTAGCTTTCAAAAGCATTTCCTTTTTTTACATAAACGTACCTTACATCAAGAGTTAATTACGATTTTTTTTTTCTTTGAAACTAATGTAAACGTCTACACAAAAAAAAAATGAAATTTTGTCTAATTATATTATCTATCTAGATATTATTTAGTATAATTTATAAATCGTACTTCAGCATTTTACCTAATCCTAAATAGATAATAAATATTTTGAGAAATGGGGTCGCGTGGTCGTGTACGTATTGTGTCTGGTTGCCAATCTGGTGACCCGGGTTCGATCCCGGCCAGTGCAGACTTTTAATCGCACAAAAGTGACCCCTGTGATGCATTCTCCACACTAGTTGCGAGTGCACGTGAGGTAGCACCTGATAAGCGCCCACACGGTAAAATATGTCGTCATTACCGATGTCTACATGTGTTGTAAATACTGGCACACCCAGTAATGGGTAATATGCGGTGATGATATATTTATTTATATTTTGTAAAAAATCGTAAATTAAATATGCAAATGGTTACTTTAATTACTTATTTTATTTTATTTTACTATATTTTGGTTTCATTATTTTTGTCCTCCAATTTTCGGTAATTTATTTAATGAATTAGGTAAATTAAATAGAAAATTTAAATACATATTTAGTTAATTTCTTTATTTTTACTACAATTCACTTATTATTATATTAGAAAATTTAACTAAATCAACTTTCATATTTTAATGAATCATATTAGTAGGCTGAAAAATAAGGAATTCATTTAGTTAATTTAACTACAATTTATATGTTTTTTTTTTCTGTGTAGATATCGGGAGGCTTTGGGTTCAAATCCCAATGAAATTCATGAATTTTGCACAAATCGGTCTTCGTTATATTGGAACTTAATATTTGTATTTTGGGCAGGTGGCCATTTATACATTTATAAATAAAACTTTCAAAATATGTCTCGCTTAAAATATACTTCAATGCATAAATATTTTTGATTACTTAAATATTGTTTAATAAATACATATTGCAGTTAATATGTTTATATTTATAATAAGAACAGTTGTATGTGGTATGTTCTCAACAAACTCTGACAGATTTTTGAAATACTGTAAACATCGATAAGCTGAACTTGAGCATTAAATAGTGCATTAAATTAAATACTAACCGTAAAAAGGTTTTTAATAAATAACGCATGAACAGATGTTTGTTAAATAGAAACAATCAACACATGATTTAATGGTTTTCTTTACGTGCAGTTTCCTGTAATCATTAAATATGATAATTACAGAATATATTGATATGTAATTGCCGATAAACATGTGATTACTTTTATCACCTTGGTTCCAATTTAAAAATAAGTAAACATGTATTCATAATAATTTGTGTTCAAATTGTCATTATATAATTTACTATTTTCCGGTAAATATAATATATTTATAACAGATATACAGGGCGAACACCAGAATGTTTAACATGAGAAAAAGTTTTTTTTTTCAAAATCTGTCCCGTAAAACTTTGTGGTAAGATTTATACATGAATTTTTAGAGAATAAAATTTTTTTATTGTCAATATTTTTGACGGCTTGAGCGACCCAGAAAACTTAATTTAAAGACGTAGCAAAAACAGATTTAGCATACATTATTACAAGAAATAAGCGTCAATTAATTGTCACATACATATTTTTATTATTATTACTTGGTTTGACAGTTTACTTAACATTCACTCTGACTCCAAAATGGTAAATTTAAAAATTCAGAATTTAATTCTCTATAACATTTATTTGAAGCATTTTCGTCTAAAATTAATAGGCAAAGAAAAACTGTTGTCCCATGTTAAACGCCTATGGCCCGGTTTTCGTGTTACACCCGGTATATATAATATTTGGAAAAAAAAACTGTTTGCCTGTTTTAAACGCCTGTTATGGATACAATGGTGTATAATAATAAATAATTATGATTATAAATTATATCAGAAAATTAATAAAAATTTGCATAACAATAAAATTTATTGATCAATAATAAAGAAAATATTTTCATTTTTCATGAGCTTACTGAATTTAGCTATAACACCTAACTGAATGTAAAATATTTTGACACACACAAAACGGCATCAAATATGTATGATTTAAAATTTGCACATGTACATACACATATTTAGTTTTGTGCTTCAAACAGGAAATAATGAATTTGCAACATTACATCTGTCTTACATTGTACTGTGTTTTGTGACCTTGGAAACGGTACGTACTCTATTTATACAGCATGAAAAATATGTTCTAATTATCAATTACGTTGCAGACAAATTATAAACATTAATTGCTGTTTTCTCATTAAAGTACTTTTCGTTTTCGAATGAAGATTGTGTTATTAATTGCATTTAGAAAGTCTGTTGATTTCATACAGTTTTAACATTATGTATGAAATGGCGAATATTTTAAAATGCAAAATTGAAATATTTTCACACGAAAAGTGTTAATATTAATACTTTCTCCAAAAGTAGTACTACTAATTATTTATTTACATTTATTTATTTTTACGGCTTGTATCATCAACATTAAATTTATTAAATATTGCCGGCTCAGTAGCTCATTTTAATGATGTACGACGTCTTTTTTAAATAAATATCAAGTTCATAATTAATATTATAGAAGAATATGAAGAATACCTGGAAAAAAGCTCTCAAAAGTTTATAGTTCAGAGAAAATTTATTTTTAAATTTTAATCTTTATTGCTGTGTATACTTATATTTTAAACTCGTTATTAATATAAATTGATGGCTTGTTTTTTCATACAAACCTAAACAAGAGATTAAGACAAATCCATTCTATAATAAACGATAAATAATGTTATCTCATTTCTAATAAAAAAGAACTTTTCTTTTTTTTATATTTATCTTTTTCCTGTACAAAATAAAATAAAATTTTAATAAATTAAATGTTGTATTGGAAGATTTGGAAGTCAGTAATAGTAAAAATTTTGGCCGAGCCTGTAAAGGCAGCGCTCAAGCGACCTTCACCGCTCGGCTGTGGGGTAGTGGGTTTGTTTCCCACCAGGGGCTTGGATGTTTGTGTATGTCCTAATAGCAATTTGCCATATATAAAAATTATCATTGGCCAATCGGCACCGTACCGAAAGAAGATAAAAAAAATAGTAAAATTTTGACGCAATATTCCGTACAGTGCGGTATGACGCGTTGCATAATTGTTATTTCAAGTTACATATTTCATAGGAAAATTAAAAATAATTAAGATAGCGATTTGCAGTTTGAAATTTGAATTCAACACAGTGTAATAAATATGAAAAAGTTTGATTCTGAAATTATAAACACCTGAAACAGATTTCAGGACACAAATTAAAAATGCCCATTTTTCAAACTTAAAACTTGGTTTTAGCATTTCATCAGAAAATCTTCCGAGGAAATATTATTCTGAATTTTTAACTCAATTGGACCACAAAATTACTTGTTGCAAAAATTTTCGTACATCTATTAAAAATAAACATTTGTCGCATCAACTTTTTTATATTAACTGGACACCCTATATATTTTTACATTTTTGAATTCTAAGTTAAATTCTGAATACAATGATGTACCACAAGTCAAATTTTTCATAAAAAAGATAAAACAACAAAAGTTGACTGCGGTTTTATTTAAAACAATTGAATCGTACAACTTGGAAACAGATTTCTGTTTTTTGTTGAAATTGTTTATTTTTGCAACAATAAAAATTCCTAAAAAATGTTTGATGCAACTGAATATTCCTTAATTAAGTTAGTGTTTTCATATGTAACTGAACAAAAATTAAAAAATTTCCATATTTTTTCTTGTAAAATTTGATTTGTATTCAGAAGTTGATGCTACTTCCTGTTAAACCGGAAGTGATATGTTCATTATACATAAAAAATGATGCCACATATGTTAAGTTTACAATGTTTGCAACCGCGTTCGAGGCAAAATTATTTACAGAGATCACCTGCGATTCCTATTTGGAAATAGATTTTATGGATGTCTGCAATGTTTACTGAGATTTGTATATTTATAAAGCAGCGTTCTCCAAAATATGGGAAAAGACATGAAGATGGCTTGAAAATTTTATTTGTGATATTATATAATGTTTATATTATCATAAGTTATAGTTTATTAATGATTTTGTTTAATTGTAACTGTTCATTGGAAATACTTCTTAATAAAACAAGAATAGAACATTGACATAATAATTTTTTATGAGATAAGCATGTAAGTAAAGTTCAATATTACAATGAATCCTTTTGAAATTTTAATGCATTAAATATGCATATAAGTTAACTTGTCTGTCAGTAACCTCGATAAAAAACTGACATCCGGAAATGACGCGAAGACGATAAAATTATCAGCGTTACTACATAATGTATTATAAAATGATACATTTGACATTTAGTCGAAGAAATTTCTATGGTGTTTCAGTTTAAATTTATTTACCTATTCCATGTTTATAACATTATATATTACCTGTGTAAGCAGCTTAGGAATATTAGTTCCGTATCAATATGTAGCAGTATTGAATGTATATTAATGCGAACACAAACACAGGAATAATTTCGATGCTTCGTATGTGCTTTGTGCAGTAGTACGTTTATTGGTGCGATTAATTGTAATTACACGAACGTTTTCCAAATCGTTTAACATCAGAGACATACACGTATCATTAATAGTTGCATTTAGTATGTAACGTTGATCAATGCAATAATAATCTGAAGTCAAAGGATACCTTGAGTAATTGACGCATTTGCATTCAAAGAGATTTATACCACAAGTACTTAGTCATATTTATATTTGAAATTATTTACCAAAAAGTGTTTTGCACGAAATAATAATACTAATAGCTGCAATTTATTTTTTAATCAATATTATCTGTTAGTTTTGAATTATTGCCCCAAAAGTCAATATACCCCATATTCACATAAAAACTTTAAAATTTTTAAAAATCTAATTTTCATGTATCTAGATACTTCTCAATGCTCTGATTCTAAATTTTGAAACCGCAGGTCGATATCTCTTTTCGTTCTCGAGATATTTAGATTTAAAGTTTTGCTCAAAACTGCCCATTTTTGGGTAATAACCCAAAAATGGGTCGAGATATGAATTTGGAGATGTCATCATTCGATTCTACGGGCAAAATTACATAAGTATACCAATTTTCATAATTTTTGAACACCGCATACAGTCTGTAAAGCAGAATAACTGAAAATGGCCAAAATCTGAAAAAATCTTAAGGGGTACCCCTTACGATTTTTTCAGATTTTGGCTATTTTCAAACTTTTATTCATAAAAAATGAACCAGTTGGACAAAAATTAAGAAAATTGGTACACTTATGTAATTTTGCCCGTAGAATCGAATGGTGGTGTCGCCAAATTCGTATCTCGGCCCATTTATGGGTTATTACCCAAAAATGGGCAGTTTTGTGCAAAACTTTGAATGTAAATATCTCGAGAACGAAAAGAGATATCGACCTGCGGTTTCAAAATTTAGAATCAGCGCATTGAGAAGTATCTAGATACATAAAAATTAGATTTTTGACAATTTTGAAGTTTTTATCTGAATATGGGGTATATTGACTTTTGGGGCAATAATTCAAAATTAGGTAGAGATCTAGCCCAGAAATGGGTAATTTTGAGGTTGAATATCTCCAATACTAAAAGAGATATCGACCTGCGTTTTCATGATTTGGTCTGTGCATTGGGAAGTACGAGATATATGAAAATTGGATTTTAAATATTGTATGTATTTATGACTTTTTGGGGTACAAACTTAAAAATGAGAACAGTTGTTCATATTTTGTATATGTTGTGGTAGAATTGTAGAAATAAGCGAGGATTGGCACCCCCACCCCTTCTAAGTAACACATTTGTATCCACAGTCAGTGGACGACAGTTAGTCGTAAGAGTCATTCATAATAAATATTTTTATTCTTAAAATCTCATTTGTTCACAACTCCGAATTGATTCGGAAATTTGTTGAAATACTGTACCTATTTAAAATTGTTATCGACGTGGTTCATATAGATCATTGTGTCTAATACAACTTTAAAATTTTTGTAATAAATTTAATAATTATTGTATATTGCCCGAAACGTCCGTAATAAAGAATTTTACAGTACACGTGGACCATTTATGCCTTTTGTTTCACCTGTAAATGACTGTAGTGAATGTAGACTGCTATTGTAAAGAATGTACAATGATTGTAGGAGTGCTTCACCCCTCGGATTTCCCGTGTCAAATACCTATGGTCCGCTTTTTAATTAAAACGTAACTTACAAACACAAAATGGTTCAGTATTTTATTTGAAAAGTACTGGTTAGTTACAAACGTTACGAACTGAAAGCTAGGTCAAAATAATTCATCACAAAAATCTAGTTAAAAATCCGCATTAAAGCCGATCGCCTCCAATGGAATTAAACGTTTGCTAAAAATCAATATTGCATAAAAAATTGTAATTACATTTAAATCGCTGTAATTACTTTCATATACATGTACAATACGTACACTGATTGTAGAGTAGTGGGAATGAAGCGTTGTAGGGGGGAAAGGAAACGGTTATCAAAATTTATTTTCCTGATTACATTTCTCCTCAGTCTCAAATTGCATTGTGGTCTGTGAAAATCATTACCTTATGCTTATAATGTTTATATGATCTGGCTAATTAAGTGCTACTGTAAGTGATTTAAAATGCCATCGTACAATTACAAATCTGGGGCAAATTTACAACCGGGTAAGTAAATACTTTTTATTTATTTTCTTTTTGCAACGGATGCTTTCGAACACCGCTTAATGCGGAAGCTATTCACTTCGTTATTATTGTTTTTGTTTTATATATAATTTTATTTCAGAATCGCTCTTCTCTCGTAAAGTTAAAAATAAAAGATATAGAACAAAATATTCTTTAAAAACAAATATATAGTATAGTAAAAACTTTTCTAGTATGAAATGTTTGTAAAACATATTTTTCGTGATCGTAAATTATTGTTATATTGGGCACGAACACATATGTATATATATAACAAAAAATATTATTGTTGACAAAATGATAACGAATCAAATGCGATTCAGTGATTGAATATGAGTGTTATCGTCTAGGCAAAGTTGCGGTAGGATAATGTGATTATTTTTATTGTAAATTATGATAAATTTTAATGTACACAAAGCGTATCTGTAATTTAATTTAAGTATAATTTGTATAATATGAAAAATAACCGATTTGTAGCCAATAATCTTCATTTTTCAATGTAAGTAATGTCAAACAGAATTAATTAAAAACATAACTGTATTTTCCAAATAATAAAAAATCTGTTGTAACCAGTACAATACCTCTCGCCATTTCCATTTTAGTTTATATAAGTATTGTATTGCATTTCACTGTCGAAACGTCGTTTTTTAATAAAAATATTACAGAACTGAACCCTAATATTGTTTTTTTAATTGTATTTAACATGCCTTGTACACACATACAATTCTATCTATTTTTCATTGTATGAGGAAGTTCCTAATGTCAGAGATTCTTCCATTTTATGAACAAGATTGGCGGTATTTCTTATGGATATATGCATTTTACATATAATTTTAAATATTAATTAATAAAACAATAATAAAGATTAAATGCATTTCTCAGAAAAAGCTGAGAATATTACTGAAACTGTTGATTTTTAACACTGACATGTATTTGTCATTTACAAACTATGTTACAAACATTTGAATTTGTCAACTGGTTTCCTTAGTTTAGTTTAGCCTACTCGACTTATTACATCCCATTATTCTTTATATTATAGCGTCTTTATCTCTAAATTTATAGACGCTTATTCTCTGTTCGGTTAGCCATTACATTGACCATTATTTTTTCGGTTTCTTGTTGTGATTACAATTTTGTAAGGTTATTTCGTATAGAATTACTGGAAGAAAGTACTGCAGATTACAAATAATTTTTCATTTGCTGAAAAATTATACGTACTTAAGTAAACAGCATCCTACAATATGTAATATTTGACTACTTTCCAAATATTGAAATAAGATAACATATTTATGTAAATATTTATAGCAAACATTCAAATAATGGAACTACAATACTATTATACTTATTATATTTGTAAACAAAAGATTTTTATCAAATTGGAAATAAAGACATAATCCGAAGAATTCTATTGTTTGATGCAGATAAAAACAATAGACGAGCCATATCAGAGTTATAATATTTTGCCGTCATTGTTTGATTTTACAGTTCTATCATTGCGGTTTTGTTCTATTTTATTCCTAGAAAGATTTTTGCGGTATTTGTTCTAGGGATTCTAGGAACATTCATAAACAGAATTCCGAAATAGAAATAGGTATTAATTAATCCTACAAAGGACACATAGGAATTAAGTTTCGTTATTGGATATAGAGTTCTGTGGATAAAATGGGACTACCTAAATATATTATCTTTTGTTCTAACTCAGAGAAGTATTCCTGCTCGTGGCAATAAAAAGAAATATAGAAATTGTCAGAGATTTTCGTATTTATATATATATATATATATACAATGTGTTTTCATTGTGCTGTAGTTACTGACCTATTAAATTTAGAGAAAAGTTGGTTAGTAGGTAAATAAAAAAGTTGTTAAGAATTAAAAACCAGCCAATATGAGACTAAATTTAATCACAATTTCTTTTTATTTTACAAAAAAAAATGCAAATTAAAATTCGCAGTTTACAGCAAATTTCAGAGTGCCCTTAAATTACTGATGTTTAATTTTTTGAACTGATGTTTTGAATTAATATTTATACTATGGTGGTGACTGGGGTACAGGGATACCCCATACTTTAATTAAATAAACATATCATCACGGCATATTACCCATTTCTGGGTGTGCTAATCTGCTTTATTATAGTTATCGGTAATGATGACATATTTGTACCGTGCGGGCGCTTACCAGGCATCACCTCACGGGCACTCTTTGCTGGCGTGGTTTCAGAGGGGGCACTTTTATGCCAATTTAAATTCGCAATATTCTTGTCGGTCCGGATCGAACCCCGTTTCTCAGATTCGCGACCAGACACGTGGCCATAGGACCCCACACTTTGTAGTTGATTTTTTTTGGTAGGAAATAAAGTAAGTCCATGTTTTCCAATTCAGAGAGAAAAAAAACTTAGTTTAAAAGAAAGCATTAAACTGTCAGAAAATGTACAATAATTATTCTAAAAGTAATGTTATTACGTACGACATCTTTGCCAATAATATTTTCAAGCACTTATTTTTATTTAAAACGATATTCTTAAAACTATTTATACACACATGCATATAGTTTATCATAGTATGACTTATACCTAAAGTAACGGGTACCTATATGCAATTTAGATTACAAAATGATAATGATGACGGTATCTAGTAATTTATTCTACTATCGTTGGTACGCTTGCCTAAACAACAATATATAATCATTTAGGTTATTTTGTAGCTATTTTTAAACAAGGAAATGCTAGTCATATTATGTATTAAAAATTGTAACAAATGCAGGACCGGATACGAGGTCTGACATCGGCTCGTAGTAGTGGCAGACCGACCCGAATCAAAATTAAGTTTATTGCTGGGGTCGGGTATTTTTGATTTTTGGTATATTTTAAATAACTCGTGGAATATTCGTATGTAAATCTAGTTTGAATAAATATATATTTGAACCAAATTTCTATGCAGTGTAAAATTATATGTAATTAGTTCATAGTAAAAAGCTTAGCGTGTTAAAAATACTTAAAAAAATTCTTACCTTATACGTGTCTACACTGCATGGTCGTAGAGAAAATTTCTTCTTTGCATGTTTTTTGCTCCAAGAAAGCTTGTCACGAAACCGTTGAAACAATCTGTAAATGAGAAGAAATTACGTTATACTAATAATTAATACAGAAAATACTTCATACAACTACTTGCTTTCATGTATGCTCTTTTTTGCAACGCAATAATGTGATTATTAATTTATTATTTTAATTATTTTCTCAAACTGCACTGAGCAAATTTCGCATTTCATTTTATGTTGAAATAATAATTGCAATTAAAAACATTTGCAAACACTAAAAATATTTATTAATTACATGAAATAGATACGTAAATATCAAAATATTTCGATATATCAATACAACTCACAACAGCTAATTAATGGAATAATTTCATTACCAAAACAATATCATTTTAATTTATATTATATATATATATATATATATATATATATATATATATATATATATATATATATATATATATAAATATAATATCACGGCATATTACCCATTTCTAGGTGTGCCAATTTGCTTTGTCACAGATATCGGTAATGATGATGACGTGCGGGCGTTTACCAGGCATCACCTCACGTGCACTCTTTGCTGGCGCGAAGAGTGCGCCACAGGGGACACTTTTGTGCCATTTAAAATTAGAACCCAGTTACCCAGGTTCGTGACCAGGAACGCGACCACGGGACTCCATATTATATATATATATATATATATATATATATATATATATATATATATATATATATATATATATATATAGGGTGTGCAACGAAACGCGGAACATAGGAGTTTAACATAGGATTTTAAAAATGTGCGAAAATTGGCTCTCCTGTACATTTTAGAGCAAAAATACAAGAATAAATAGATGTTTAGAATTAATTTTTACTTTCAAAAAGTTTTCATTTAATGCAATAGAATATCTGTAGCACTAGATATTTAGAAAATAAAATATGACATTTTCGTCAAAAATCAGATAGCCATGGAAATAAAAGAAATATAACAAAATATCATTCTGACAGTTCATTTTAGTGTTATTGATGTTAATTGTTATAATCATTGTGTCTACGTTGTGACCTTAATTGATATTTTGTTTTATTTGTTTTTTATTCCCATAGCTATCTGATTTTTGGTGAAAATGTCATATTTTACTTTCTAAACCTTTAGTGCTGCAGATATTCTATTGTATTAATTGATGAATTTTTAAGAGTAAAAATTAATTCTAAACAACTTTTCGTTCTTGTATTTTTGTATTATATATATCTTCAAATATGAGCGATAATAACATAAGTAGTTAACAAAAAAAAAAAATAAATAGTAATAGCCGATCATTCTGTAATAATAATGAACTAATTAATAGCACGGAATTTGGATACTTTATGGAATCATGTTTTGCACCTTCTTTCACTCATCTTTGAAGTTTCTCATATACTATTACAATACTTATAAGTATTAAAAAGTTTTTTTTTTATGTTTACAATACAATAATAATGACATTGTTTCACGTAAAAGCGTACGTTTTCCGTTTTTCAGTATAAATATACTTTTAACTAAAGTCTGACACTAATTTTAATAAGAAAGGGTAAAATTTTGATACGAAAATATATTTCTAGTACCAACAACATATAATACAAACCCGATGCAACAATTACTTTTACATATATCTTATTATTGTTTACTGTTTGTTTATGTACATATAATATGTATAGAGAAGTTATTGTTTTCATATTTATCAAACAATATGTTTAAACAGTGTTGGTTGTATAGATAACGCTTTAATAAGAGTAAAGGATACCTACGCAGATAACATTCTAGGAATTACATGCAATTATTAATTAAAAGATAATTCATTATAAACGCTTTTGTATGTTGTACATTTTTAATTAATATATTATTTAAAAAAACGAAAATGTTTTAGAGAAACATACAAATGTGCAACATAACATATTAATACATTATTTTATTTTGCTTTTCAAGTATCATATTTTTAGTTTTAAAACAGTAATACATACCAGTAAAATCATAATAGGATTAGGAGTTTCAGAAAATAAACAGATTTTAACGCTTTTTTCTTAATCTCCTACAATTTTATTGTTTTGTTTTTAGGTTGGTGTTACATTTCACTTTCTCTTGTATCTTTTTTATTTTATTTGTTTTTCTGTGTGGTATAACATCCTATCCGCAAGTACTTTAAAAAAAATATAATATAATAATAATTAATATTTACAGTTGTGTGTTTGAAAAATGATCTAAGACAAACAGCCAATTTTTTGTCATTAATATAGGTTAAATATTAAAGATATTGTTCATAATTTACTTTGGCATTACTTTAGGTTGAAAATAAACAAGACAAGACGTTTGAAAAAAGAAAATATCAGAAATTATGAAGCTAAGCCAGTTCTAATTATCATTTAGCATATCTTGAACAAAGCTCGCTTATGAATGGAGGCCTATATCTCTTGAAACCCGTTAACGCCGCTTTATCTTGAAGTTATGTTGATAGTAATGTGTTATTATGCCCTTTAACAAAAACAGTTTGTAAAGTGTTTACAATGTTTACTGAATACTTGTCATTTTCCTTCCTGAAGAGTTATTTTTATTATCCATCAGCAAACCACATGGTTCATTACAGTGTTTATTTTAACTTCTGTCAATGACGACTATGATTAGTTTATATCACTTAAATGTGTTAAAAACAAAAGTATGAGCAGCAAGCACACCACCACAACACTATATGATTCATGGCTTCTTCATAATATTATATATATAATCAATATTTTGATTATTGTAATCAATTATTGTCAGTTATTTTCTCTTTATTCATTACAATATTACTATTATTTTTAAATGACTGTAGAGGAAATATAAAACAGATTTTTAAAAGTTCATCAATTTTTGTGTAAAAAATAAAATAATTGTCTTAATGGGGAATCGAACCCCACTCTGAAATTTCAGAGGCAGTTGTACTAACTAATGCGCTATGCTGACATTTGAAAATCTTTTCATATTGCATAATAAAAAAGTGAAACAATTATTTATTTGAAATTTTTTATAATTTATTGTAATTTATGCAATGATATGAAAGTAATTAGTATTAAATAATGTACAAGATGTAATGTACCTACTATTATCATGTTCAATATCAAGGCTTAATTTTCCGCTGGACAAAAAACTGCTTTCCCATGTTAAAGGCCTATATCAAGGTTTGGTTGAGACACCCGGTATATATATATATATATATATATATATATATATATATATATATATATATATATATATATATATATTTTAGGAGCAAAATTAGTGGGTATATCTGTGGAAGGTCTGGGCATTGATTTTACTAGATTCTTATAAAATTTGTCAAGCTTTCGTGTATTTAGTTTTACACTTCATCAGGACAGTTTTGATGAATTACATAAAAAATTGAATTTTAACATAATTTTGGATAAAATTTACAAAAATAAAACATATTAATTTTGACAAAATCACGTCATGTAGAAAGGTTATATTTTTCAACCTAGGTATAGAAAAATATAACCTTTTAATTTTTATGTCAGAAAACGTTTGATACACGTTGTATAAATGCTTAGAACTGCTCACTTGTTCCAGAAATACATAAAAGTAAAGGACACACTTTCTTTTAAACTCGACTGAACATGCAAAAGAAATGCATACTGAAACCTTTAAGATTCTGTACTGATCTTTAGAAAAGATTTCATATTTCTCGAGCACAAAGCTATACTTCTTTCATAAACTAACAAAGAAATAAAAAAGGTACTTTTATAATTTTCATCATATTTTTCTATGCACAACTTTACAAAAGGATATATGAGACATTTTAACTTTATTGTATAAATAAAACATCTTGTTATGTACTGTGCTGCATATCGTTTGTACATTTAAAAACAGAATAGAGTTTCCTGATATTCTGTAATTTTCTTATGAATGTTTTTAACCCCGAAAATTATTCTTAAAGCAATTGAAATCCAAGAATGTTGGTTTCTGTTATGATTCACGATATTGAATTATATATATTAACTAACTCCATCACAGGGAAAACCTGAAAGTTCCATAGCTACTAAAAATAATAACTCTACATCGAATGAAAAGTAGCGATACTCCACGCTTTGCACTTGAAATTGGTGACGCGGTTTACGCTGATTAGATTATTTTTTAACACGAACTTGATAGTTCTCCAACCCAAGTGGCCATCAAAATCACTTCACGCAATATATTGATTGTTCAATTAAATTACAATTATTTTTATCCTTTGACATAATACTCGTATAATATGCAAGACTATTGTGCTGAAAAATACAATATTTATGAGATATGGAGTACCTACGACAATTATTTTTATTTTTTTAGTTAGGAATTAATTGAAATATTTAGCCCTCATCTGGGACATCAGTGCATCAGATATATATATATATATATATATATATATATATATATATATATATATATATATATATATATATAATACTGCTCAAGGTTTGAACTGGTAGTAAATGTAAACAACCCTTCTTAGGCGTTTGGCATGACTTCCTACATGATCAGGGTTGTGTTTCGGAATGCAAACAAATGCCTATCGAATAACATTTGTCATTCAATTGTTGTTTATCTGTCATAAGTGCAGTTAATGAGCTCGCGGACGCTTATACTTTATCAAGTTTTAAGAGAATTTTTGCAAATTTCTCGAGTAAGTTTTAATTCAGAGTGGTTGACTGCATTTTAAAGATGCCATTAAGGCGTTTAAGTATTGTAAAGATGAGCCAAGCTAAAATGAAGATGTTGTTATTTTTCTATTAAAACATTTGAAATTCGTTATTTAAGTTTCATTCTTTTAATTCTTCGCCCTAAAAGTGTTTCCAGAACCATATACTATCAATTAAGCAAGAAGGTGTTGCTCAAAAAGTAGTAAATTGTTATTTATATATATGTTCTTGTAAGTGTACCAGTTCAAATGTTGAGCAGTGTGTATATATATATAAACCGAAAATCGAAAGATATATATATATATATATATATATATATATATATATATATATATATATATTTACATCCCGCTATCATTGCTGCGTCCTTTCATGGCTAGGACATTGTGGCAACCACCGAAAGGAATAGAGATAGGTATCGGCTTTATAAAGTATATCTACTTATTTTTCTTCCTGATTATGAATTTCGGTTCAAATTTCAATAAAGTCGATTTACAACGATATACGTTTCCTTTCATTTGACGGACATTATGAGCTCCTCCATTCTGAGTGAATCCGACGTCCACAGTATATACTTCGGACATAATCAGTACTTGTGACGTCCAATTTGTATATTTTTATTCATACTACCGTTACAGTGACGTCCAGCAGCGTTGCCAATATTAAATACATTATTCTGATGCAGAAACCAAAGCACTCTTTCAGAACAATATGCATACTTTGCTGTAAACATCATAGATTCCTACAATGTTTGATAATGGTAATTTCTTTTGGCAATCTGTAAGCAATTTGAAAATGGAACTGTTAATTTGTCATTTAAAATGTCATTTTTAATACTTAATACTTTTGTTCTAAAATTATTAGGAAAAAAATTTCTCCAAATTAAAATTTTACCATTGTATTCCTCATACATATAACAAAAATAAAGTAGATACCCGTTATACAAGTAAACAATAACAAAATATTTATGATGTATTTACAGTAAAAGAACTCGATGGTACAAAATGTGATAGAAATGTGAAATGTTCTTGCACTTAGTGTACAAGAACAACAATTCTATTTTCTCCGACGGTAAATGTAAATATGTGAAAATAAATGAAGAATGAACTATTTAAATAACCCCAAAATCTTACAATTAAAAAGTACAGATAGATATTTTTAATAATAATTTAATATAAACTGAATTAATACTTGCAGTATTTTTTTAGTAAAATTTGCCGTCATCCTTTGTATTATAGTCATAAAAATTTTATTTGATAAACAAAGTATTTGTTACATGTCAATAAAATAGTGTAGAAATATAATAATAAGGTTAATATGATTATTAATCTCCGATTTTAATATTTTTATTCTATTTGTTAAACAAATTATTTGTAAAAAAGAGTGAAAATATGTGAAAAACAACAGTTTGGATGCACTTCGGCTATTTGTGCAATAAATTCAAATTTTTATGAAATTTATAATAATAAGCTTATTATTAATATTCAATTCCGATTTTAATACGCTTATTCTAAGTAAATAGCTATTTGTTGAACAAATTATTTTTCACATGTCAATAAAATAGTAAAAATATATGAAAATCAGTCGTTTGGGTTCGGCTATTTTTCCAATAAATTGGAATTTTTACGGAAATTACAATAATATGCATATTATTAAGAAAATTCTAATTGACATAATAAGGCAGTGTCAAGTACAAATTACATAATATGTTTGTGTTATAATTTTACTGGAAATATAGAAATTTTCTATGTGGTATTTGTACAAAATACATGGAACTGCCAGAATGCAATGTAATGAAATACTGGAAATGTAGAATCTTTTGCTAGAAACTTTTTGTATGGCATTTGTATAGAACTGAGGGAAGGTAATGTGATGGCCACATCAATTTTTTTTTATTTAACATAGGAGTATAGTCGAAATTATGGAAATTTGATAAAATATTATAAATCACAGCAAGATAATTTTAGAGTTTTAGCTTGTGAACTGTTCTGAAATTATCAATCTCCCCTGAGAGTTATTGAACCCCTTCGGAGAAAATAAAATGAAAAAATCTGATGTGGCCAACACAATACCTCCCGCTATTTCATTTTTACTAATTTAAATTCATACCTAATTTTTTTTTGCATTGACACATTTGAAATATAAACTGTGTAACAATGGAATTTTGGTTATCTTTGAAACAAAGGCATTGGGATTTATAAAATAATGTGTTGTAGATACTGGCACATCTAGAAATGGGTAATATGCCGTGATGATATATTTATTTGATTTATATTTTTTAAATTTATCTGTAAAATACATAGAAAAATTATTAATGTATGCTTGTAGAAAATTCAATTAGCTTTAATTTTCATGGCATAAAATGCGAAAAAATGACATTTAATGGTATTTTTTGACGAAAAACCATTATGAGCTTCAAGTAAAGTGCCGTTTCCGGTTATCCGATTTACACCAAAATCTAATGGTTTCTTTCATATTAGAATAGGGATAAAACACGCTTCTGAATTTTCTGAATGATAGTATTTGAGTTAGAGCGTTGACAAAATCCATACCCACACATACAGACATCATCGTGAAAATGATAAAATCGGATTCTAGTGACCCTAGAACGTGGTCATTTATCAAAATCGATTTTTAGCAAGATCCCTATAACTCCCTTACCAAGGGTAGCGGGAGGTAAAAACAAATAAGTGAAATTTATGAAATATTTATTATTACATCGAACAGTCCTGCTTATTTCCAGAGAGAGTATTTCATAAACATTAATTTGTTTTATTAATCTTTAGTTGTTACACATAAACAAATTATTTATCCGTGTTTCTTTCTATGTTTGCATATAGATTGCAATAAAAATACGGTGTTTTTAAAAGTTATTACTTTATTATATATTATAATAAAAATAAAAAGCAAATATTTTAACGTATTTAAACTATCTAAAATGTATAAAAATATTTTGTAATTAAAAGAAAACACTTTAATGAAACACCTCAAGTAGAGGAGTAATAGGAAGAAGTACCCAGAATAAAAAATATCTATATACTAAAAGACTAAAACAGATTGCAAATGATTTGGGTCTCAAACAACATATAAATGAATATACTCATTTTACGCAACATAGTAGGAGTACAGTTGATTTAATATTTACGAATGTTAATTATATGGTTAAGTGTAGTGTATATGTAAATAAAATGATCACAGATCATGCAATTATTCTAGCTCGGGTTTCCAGCACATCAAAATGTGGCCAAATTGAATATGTTAGGAGAAAAACAAAAGAAATTGGTATCTTCGGAGCAGCAATAAGATTAATCCCATTTAATTTTCGAGAAATGAATTTAAACATAAAATTTAATAGTTTTTATAAAGAAATTATGGGTATTATTGACAATTTAATGCCAAAAGTTCAAAGAAAATGCCAAAACCAGTCATGGTTTAATCATTTGATTTTAGAAGCAATTAAAGATCGAGATCTGTCATACAAACAATTTCTAATAAGTGGTAATTTAGAGGACTGGGAAAATTATAAAAGTAAACGAAATAATACGGTAAAGGTAATTAGGAAGGAGAAGGTAAAATATTTTGAAAATAAAATTGATAAATGTAGATTTGATCAAAAATTAATGTGGGGGACATTGAAGAAAATGATTGGCAAGATTAATAAATTTAATGGGAAAGAAATTGAATTTGGGAATTTAAAATTAAGAGATAATAATGATATAGCTAATAATTTCAATAAATATTTTGTTAATAGTTTAAATGAGATAATTAACTCTATAAAGCCTATCGATATAAAAGATAATTTGTCTTTTGTCAATAATAATAACATTACTTGCTCATTAAATGAATTCCAATTAATGGAAATAGAAGTATTAGATAAATTAATTATAGGTATGAGTAATAAGAGTAGTTCCGATGATTTAGATATGGAGTTGATAAAAAACTGTTTTGTAGACATGGCCGATATTCTCATTAATATAGTAAATTCTTCTCTTGAATTAGGAGTTTTCCCAGAAATTTTAAAAATGAGTACAATTATTCCTGTAATGAAAGTGCATAATACTAATAAAGCTGAAGAACACAGACCGGTGAATATGTTGCCATCAATAGAAAAAATTATTGAAAAGGTTGTATATCAGCAAATAATTTGTTACTTAAATACAAATGAAATTTTAAGTTGTTTTCAATCTGGTTTCAGAGTCGGTCATAGTTGTGAGACTGCTTTACAATATGTGATTAATGAATGGCGGGAGGCATTAGATGAAAATGAAATAGGTTTAATATTTTTCATGGATTTACAAAGGGCATTCGAAACAATTAATAGAGATAAATTAATAGAAAAGTTAAAATGCTATGGAATTGGAGGCACAGTTCTTAAATGGGTTAATGATTACCTTACAAATAGAACTCAGAGGGTGAAATATTTAAATTCATACTCCAATACTATGAAAATAGATATAGGGGTACCTCAAGGGAGTATCTTGGGACCCTTACTTTTTGTTGTATATATCAATGATATAGGGAAACACATTAAATACTGTAAATAAAAATAATTATACCCAGATTACATGTATTTCTAATTTACTGAAATTCTATCAACTTTCAACATAGGACATGTTACATAAAGTACCCTTATTTTTTGTCGTAGTACACATTTATGTAATAAAAAGGGGGGGTTCCATTTAAAAAAATTGTCTTTCTTGAAGTTTGTCAACTGTAATTTTGGTGTAACGTACCCGCCACATTTTTATAAATAATCGAGGATTCTTCTATGGATAATGTAGCTTAACGTCTCCTTTATAAAAGGCTTTTTTCAGATTATAAAAATTCGATCTCGTTCCCGATATACAGAGTTTTGAAAATGTGCCGGATTTCAAATAAAAAATCAAAAAAAGTTGAATAACGCCGGAAGTAGTTGATCATGAGTAAAATGTTTTTATTGCTTCATATGTAAAATTTTCCGCTGCATTCAATGGTAAAATAAAATATAGCGTATTCTATTTAAAATAAGAAAGTTGAGGTCAATTTCCGGTCAAACCGGAAGTGCTACTGCTTTGAAAATATTTTAGATAAAACGGGCATGTTGGATAACCCCTAGATACCAAATTTCGTTAAATTATATTAAATAGTATTTAAAATATAGATAGCGTAAGCTCGTCCTGAGACATCCTGTATATAACAGGCAAAAATATGCATGAAATTGTAAATAATTTAAATAATGATTTAAGAAACATTGATAAGTGGTTAAGCAGCAATAGCTTAAAGTTAAATGTCTCCAAATCGAAACTAATGTTCATAGGACATGATGTAAAATATAACTTATATTTAGAGAATAAGTTAGAAATAAGTATATCGAACCAAATTATAGATTTAGTAGATGAAATAAAGTATCTAGGTGTTATTATAGATAGAAAACTTAATGCTCATGTTGACTATATTTGCAAAAAAATATCTAAAAAAATTGGTGTTATAAGTAGAGTAAGTGATTTTACTTCTCTAAGAACAAGAGCTATATTGTATAACACCATTGTGCTACCTCATTTTCTATATGCTTCAAGTGTATTGTATACTATATCAAAAAGTGATTTATATAGACTACAAAAATTACAAAATTGGGGAATGCGTGTAATATTAAAGTGCAATAGATTAACTAGTACAAAATATATGTTGAATAAATTAGATTGGTTAAATATTGAAGATTTCATAAAAGTTCAAGTTTTAACATTTGTCCAAAAAATTAAATTGAATCTTTCACCAAATTATTTGTCAAATAAGATCATTCCATTTAACTCGGTTCATAATTATACAACAAGGTATAGAGAAAATTATATGTTAGTTCACACAAATAAAATATCTACCACTAAATCTATATTTCATAAAGGGTTAAGTGAGTACAATAAGCTACCAGAAAATATAAAAATATTGACCAATGTAAAAACATTTAGAAGAAAGATAACTGACTTATTTAAAAAAAATTGATTACTTATTTAATTTTTTGTTATTGTTATTAATAATTTAAAGAAATAGTTGATTGTATGTCTTATGTCTAATTAGTTCCTATTAGCATTAATATATTTTTTGAATTATGTACAATATATTTTTTGTATTATGTATGAAATAGCTGTATATTTATAGCTAAATAAACGATTTATTATTATTATTATTATTATTATTATTATATTTAAAAAATCGTTTGTAGTACACATTAATGTTTTAAACATTTTTTCTTTTAATAATTATTTCTACACTCTCTTTTTCGACTTTGTACTTAATAATTCAGCTTTATGATACGAGTATTTATAAATAATTACCTTTTTTAAATTTATTACATTTGTAAACCATACATTTTGATTTCATAGTTTAATGATTTTGTATTTGCTCAGAGGATTTTACAAGTGCAAAACAAAAGGTTTGATTACATAAATATTAATTTAAAATACTACCAGGAGTGCACAATGTAGATTTAAATACGATTAAAAGAGTTGCGCGCTAATGTAGTATCCAAAGTTCCACTGTTGCCAAGTGTACGGAGTTCAGAATGTCGCTGGAATGAAACTTCAGTATATACATTGTATATACGCCGGGCGACACTAGCGCCGCAAGTGGAATTTTTTTGAACTACAAAAAATATACATTTTCCATTCCGCTATCATTCTGACGTCCATAACAAATTTTGCTATACGATACTAGAGGCCCCCCTGATGTCAGAAAAAAATTTATAAGGCCATGTGCATATGACGTCCGGTATACGGACGTCTTATGCACAAGGACGTCACTTTGAATGTAGAAAATTACACAGGGGACGCCACAATGGTAGTGGGATGTAAATATATATATATATATATATATATATATATATATATATATATATGTATATATAGATTGCTAATCCAATTTTATTTTTCATCTTTCGATTTTCGGGGAATATTATATATGCGTTTACGAATTAATTGCAAATGTTATTTTTTAATACATTTTTCTAATAGATATAGAACAATCTAATGAATATCATATATGTAAATTTGTAACAATGTACAGAATTGCTGTATTTGTATAAATATAATATGTTGATACTCATTATATGTAACTGGTATAATTGAGTGATCAATCGATATTTATAAACGCATAGCACTTTGTAATTCATTAATATGTAATCGCACTCTGCAAAATATCTCACGCTTTTACGTTTTCACTAATAAATTGTTCATTAATAATACCCGCGCAACTGTACAAAGGCTCACAGCTATTAATTAACGTAACCTAACCCAACATAGCACCACTATATTATATTGATCACCAAGAAAATACAGGGTGTTATGTAAGTAAGGGTACAACGCTTAACTCATGGTAGAACTGACCCCATAGATAGTAAATCTGGCAATAATTTTTGTTTAACATGCTTTCTACAAGAACTAGAGGCCTTTAAAACTAATCAATCACGCCATAGTTCAAAATTTTGGATAAAGATAATAATCAATGTGTTCTCTGGAAAAAATGTCACACCTGGCACAAATGACATACCTATAAGATCATTGGTGCATGTCTATTTGGAAATAACTCTCTGTACCGTCTTGCAGCAGTAGAGATGCATTCGGGCCGGGCCAGGCCGGGCTTTGAGGTTTGGATCGACTCGGCCCGAAAATAAAAATTACCGGCCCGATTCGAAGATCGACTCGACAAAAAAATTTGCTAGCCCGGCTCGAAAATTGACTCGAAATCGGGCCGGGCCAATGCTCGAAATTGGGTGCATCCGGCATTCCTAATGTTGATTTTTATGTTAAAGCGAAATGTTTAACTTTTTTCGTGTCAAACTTATAAAAAACCTCTACATTCTTATAACTTTCAACATTAGCTAACATAAGTAGTTAAAAAAGAGACCCTTCTAGTATAAGTTTGTTATAAAAATTACAGACCTACGTGTATTTAACACTTTGTTTACCAAAGTCGTTCGAAAATTTAAACAACTTTTTCACAAATCTTATATAAAAAAAATATAATTTACATAAGGATTTTTTATCTAACTTTGTTTCTGCTCAAAAATAGGACAAGAAATCATTATGGTAGGAACAAAAATCACTTTTATTTAAGTATACGAGTAATAACAATAATAATAGCCACTTGAATAACCTTGAATTCTTGAAGTAAAATAATACATTTTTATTTATTAATATGTGAAGTTTGTTGTTATTGAATCATTTTGATTCTTTTTAACTTCATCCATTTTCATTAAAATATTAAGGGAACTGTGCATTTGATTGAACTATAAGTTTTTTCGGGCCGGCCCGAAAAGCTCGAATTTTCGGGCCGGGCCAAAATCAAAAGTCCGGCTCGCCTCGATTTTTGAAAATGATTAGCCCGATTCGGCCCGATAAAAAATATCTTCGGCCCGGCTCGATGATCGACTCGAAATCGAGGCGGGCTTCGGGCCGGGCCGGGCCAAAGCTCGAAATCGAGTGCATCTCTATGCAGCAGTACTACTATTTTGTGATGTCTTGCTATAAACCATATGCATGTCTGCATACTCTTGATTGCTGAAGGTAAATGGCATTTTAAGAATATTAAAAAAAAAGCAATATAAATTGTACGTCTATGCAAAAAACGTATAACTTCAGTTTTGAGATTTGGTACTGCGAAATACAGAAGAGCTTGTGATTTTTTACCCTTTTTTGATGTTTTCTGATCATTCTTTTTAAATGCTTTAATACCATATTTCATTCGCGATTTACTCTGTTCTGTTATTACCTGTTCATAGAAAAATACGACAATAATAACTCAAAGTTGAAGACAGTTTTAAATGTCTTGCACATACTAAAATGCATGATTTATATATTGTATTTTGTGTTACAGATATAAGATTGCAACTAAACGAACAGCTACGATGCCTGGACGTTCGAATGGAAGCGCAGGTCGCGCTCGTCACAGAACTGCAAGATTTTTTTCGCCGAAGGGGCGAACTCGAGCTCGATTACTCAAAAAATTTGGACAAATTAGCTAAAAGTCTACAGTTACGCCACAAGGAACAAAAACAGAAGTAAGAATTTCACTATTTTAAATGCAGGGTACGGCGGAATTGATTAGATGATTTATAATTATTATTAGAGAAGCTCGGTTAAGTGTATATAATGGAGTGCTGGTGCCTGCTTTGATGTATGGAAGTGAATTTTGGGCATGAACGATAAAGCATAAAAGGAAAGTGACTGCTGTGGAAATGAGGTATTTACGTGGTGTTTGTGGGTATACAAGACGGGATCGCGTGAGGAATAATTTGGTGTATGAAGAATGTATGGTTAGGAAGAATGTAGTTAAGAGAGTTGGAATGAGTCAGTTGAGATGGTTTGGTCATGTGGAGAGAATGATGAGTGAACGACTTGTAAAACGCATATATGTTGGTAAAGTTGAGGGTGTTCGATTGCGTGGCCGTCCAGTGTGTAAGTGGATGGATGTGATTGGTAGTGTTTTGAAGGAGCGTAAGTTTCCGAGTGGAAAGAGAAGAAGAGCATGTATGAATACGATTATGAATGTGGCTGAGGCGAAAGAAGTTTGCCTGGATAGGGATGTGTGGCGAAGGATGATTGTTTCGTAATTATTGTGGTGTGAAGATGTATGGTTAGTAAGAATGTTTTATGAGAATGGAGAGACAGCTGAACTTTCATGTGGACGAGAAGAACGAAGTATGTTTCTACAGGAATGTGTAGCGAAAGATGATTTTTGTGTAACTATTATTGTAGTCCGGATGCGGTTATTCGCTACCGAAAATCGATCACTTTAATATGTTATTATGTATGAATATGTTTATGAATGTGGCTGAGGTGAAAGAAGTTTGCATGGATAGGAATGTGTGGTGAAGGATGATTGTTGCGTAACTATTATTGTGGTTCGGATGCGGTTATTCGCTACCGAAAATCGGTCACATTAATATGTTCTTTGTATGAATGTTATGATGATTTTGGACAAGGCGAACGAAGAATGTTTTTAAAGAGTGGAGCTCTTACTTTCATCCCTTTTCTTATTGTTTTCGGGTTTTTGCTAACCCACTAATTGGGAAACGCGTGATTTTATGTATGTATGTATGTATGTATGTATGTATGTATGTATGTATGTTATAATATGTAAAAATGTTAAAATTGGATTCTGAGGATATCGAAACAAGCTTATTCACTAAAATCTTTATATGCGATTTTTAGCACGATCCCTATACCTTACCTAGGGTGGTAGGGTAAAAAGAAACACAAATGGCTGAAGTATATCAGTAAAAACTGATTCAGCATCCTATAACATCATTAAATGTTTGTCAGATAATATTGGCTTAATTGTCTGAAGAACATGTATGAGTTGTTGAGAGAAGTCGAGAAGTAATTTATAGAAAATATCTGAGCTGAACTTGAACCTGGATTATAATATCCTTGTGCTTATATTAGTCTCATAAGCAGACACGATTTCCATTCCAACAAGTAACAATGCGAATAGAACATTTTGCATACGTTCATTTATTTTCTTTATACATTTATAGCAGTGTTATAAAAATAAGAAATACAATTGATTGTTTTCTCTGTACAAGTGCAAGACAATGAACATTGTTTACACTTAGTGTTTCTTTACCTTTCTTCTTGAAACACGTACGAAATGTTTAGTCTCCGTAGTGTGATTCATAAAAATGTTTCGTTTCTTTTTGTCAGCAAATTGACTCAATTTACAAATAATTTAGTGCTGCGAGCACATATCTTTTCACAGTACAAAAAGTAAAACCGCAAAATATTCACTCGAGTATAATATAGTGAACTCTACTTATATTTCTAATATAAAACTTGAAAACTGGTTGATTTCGGTTGAAATAAAATATTGGACTCAGTATTGGAGTACTGAGATAAAATTCATGGAATCTGCAGCATCCCGTATACCCATATGCGTCTTGTAACACATTCTGGCATTATTATTAATTTGAGTTATTGAGACAATTTGTAATCTTTGTTTCCAGAAGAGAACAGTGGCCGTTATTTTCAAGCTACGCGTGTTGGCAGCAACTCATCACTCAAACACGGAATCTCAGTCGAGATCATGTGGCGTTATCCGAAGTGTATTCCACACATCTAGTGTCTCGTCTAGCCCAAGTGATGGAAGATGTACAGAGGATATACAGAAGAGTGAGTAAACCATAAATGTATTTTTAGTTGCCTTATAGCTTTTTATGTAAACTTACTACATATATTCTCTGCTCCCGTCTAAGTGCTTTTACCGTACAAACAAATAATTTTGCATCTAGAGATATGAAAACAAATAAATAACACTGCATGGCTTTTCTTTTCAAAATACTTAGTAAATAACCAGAAATTGATATACACAATAGCTATTTGCGCAAAGTAGGAGAAGTTGTTGTCAGTATTGTCTCGAAATCGACAATGTCCATTTGCGCTTGAAACACGCACAAGATTTTTTTTACAGTCGCCACAACGAGGTCCTCCACCATAACAAAAAAATAATAAAATGTAGACTTTGTACTTACAGTACAACTCGATAATTACTAATTATTATAAAAAAAAAGTATGCCACCATTACGTTTTCGGTATATCTTCCAATTTTTCTATTCTTGCACCACGTAATAAACAGTTCGTACTGACTTTCATATTTTGCTCTAGATTTTTCGGGAAGCTGAATTTTATACCACTTTTCAGCATAAAGGACGTAGAGGACATAAAAAATTAAAGTGGGGTCATTTAAAAAAAAAATAATTGTCGATTTTTTTTTATAAAATCATGAAATCCATCTCATTTAATAAATATAGTAATAGAAAATAATTTGAAATATGCGACTTTTCATCCATAAATTTGCTAATAAACTTTCGCGCTATTAAACAAGGACTAAATTTGTAACGACACATATTCATACTCACACAAAGACAATTCTCTCTCACACACACACGCTTCACAACATGAAACAGTAACCTAACCTAAAAGTGTGACAGCTGACAGCAAAATATACAAGAGAGAAGATTATTATTACTTTCTATTTCTTTAAAAATACTAGTGCAGTATAAGGTATATAAATAAACCATTTATTTAAATAAATACCAAACCAAATAATCATAGTTCTAAATTAAATCGGTAGAGCTCGACTGTCGTATCCGTGAATATGTGTCGTCAGTCGTTGAAATATTTGAAATTAAACGCAACTTTTAAAAAATCATATCTCTGATTCTAAAGACTTGTAAGATGTAAAACATACACATACATGTTTAATTTGACCTATTTTTTCAAGAAAAAAATAAATCAGAAAATGTGAAATGACCCCATTGTGTATTTACTGACAATATGTCTTCGCAGCGTTAAATGAATGTTTGGAATGTTTGATATATTGATCTATGTGGAAAACGGAGAAATAGTTTTGCAGTGAAAATAGGAACGTATTCAAATATGACTTCAAGATATTGTTTTGGCTTTCGTGTTTTCAAAAAGTTAATGCCCATTTTGTAATGAATATTATAAGTTTTTTTTGTATAATTTATTTGTTTCAAGTACATTAAACTAATGCAGTGAAAAAATGAATGTCCATTGGGAGCGTTCGCGCTAAACTTTTGCAGGTGGTAGCATAATTGTTCACACAATTTATTAAATATTTAATTTTAATTTATCGTTATTTTCCATTATTCTTGAGCTATTGTTTCATTCTAATCTAAGCATTTTATGCTTTCGTTTTTGTAAATGAATGCTTTATTTTATTTTCAAAGCAGTGCATTTCGTTTGGTTATGTACTATACCGACAGAGCAGTCATATATCAGTTTGACTTGTGGAGGTGGTAATTGTGTGAGTAACTACAGCGCCATTAGTTCCTGACTAAACGTTCCCATTAAGAATGTAGACAAGTGACATTTCTTAACATTTTATAGTTAGGAATTTGGACAGCGAGCGTTTTTCTACTTTGTCGTGCATGAGCGGCAAAGTGAAATTTTCCGTTGAAAAAAAGCGAGCGCAAATGCCTACTTTAGACTGTAGAAAAAAAGTATTTTTGCATATAAAACATTACCTGGGGAACATTATGTACGGGAATTGTGGTGTATTAAAATTTTAGAGCAATTCAGTTAATGCAAATATGTGTAGCACCGTAAAATGGTTAACACATAAATCGTTGGTTAACTTAATCAAATGCCATGATTAACAGTAATTAACCACTAAATACCGGTCTGATCGGACGATGAAACTAATTTAATGAAAATAGGGTTGTATAATTAAACAAGTACACATACTAAAATTGTTATTGTTATGTGGAAAACACTGTTCGTATAAAAGCTTTAAAACATAATAATGGCACTAGATTCATTTGAATTTAACTGCATCAACTACTAGAAAAATTCCAGTCAAATTGTTATAATAATATAGCTGTTGGAGTCAATACAAATAAAATAGTTTCTGCTTTTTTATCGTGGAGCAAAACGAGTACCGTATAATCATAAAACATTTCTTTTTGAAAGGCTTCAATGCAAAAGGAATAAAAGCAAGACTAGTTGAAGTTCACGGTGAGTTTGCTCTTCGTGTACAACAATTGCAAATTGCGTTGCAGAATTTAGAAACGGTTGTTCAAGAATAAAGGTCAAAGGAGCTACCAATAAATAAAAACAAAACAGGGTTTTATGTGTCATTTGATTAAACAATTAATATATGACGATGATTTAGAACGTTATCTCTAGAGGGTGATTAGAAGTAACTGTTTCAATTGGCAATAAAAAAATACTTGATACAAAAAATTATTTCCTGTTGTTGACAGTAACATTTGAAAATTTAAATTTGAGTACATTTATGGCCGTTTTGCACCGACTGTACTTAAATAAAACTTAACATTAAGTACGTACATTTTAAAAATGTATTGCACCGTTTGCTAAGTTACACTTAAGGTGCACTTTAAGCCTCAGATTTCTGTGGCTAACTCTATATTATTTCTTCACTCATTGAAAAAATATAAATATTTCATATATCGTAATTAACACAAGTAGCAAGTAGCTAATATTTTTTTGCTACTGTTTACATTTCGGTCTAATGAATGATTTATTGATACGTTCAATGCTCCATATGAAATTTTCAATAAAAGAATACATACATAACTTTGTTTACAGTTGTTCGACAAATATGTGACTCTAAGTAGCCATTGTTTATAAGTAGAAAAAATTTATGGGCTTATAAATTCTTGACTAAATATGCAATAAATTGTAATATCTTACTTTATAATTGTTAATAAATTATTTTCATTGATCGATTATTTGGGTTGTTATAATTTGGTCTCACGTAGCACATAAACCTTGAGTCGAAATATATGGTATACATTTATAACCTATTCTACTCGTAAGTTATGATTTTTAAATTGGTCGTATGAAAAATTGAAAAGCAATGCTATTTTGGATTGGAATGATGATGTACGAAACGGATTATAATCTTGTGGATTGGCGTATCATTTAATATGATACATAAAGCGTGGGAATATAACAAGATGGCACCACTATGCTGTCATACATTAGTGAACATATCAACAAATTATACGCTAATTCCATCAAATAAAAGATTATAAAGATAAATAATAATTGGTCCAACTTTACCCTTTATGCCTAATGGCCGGTTTCATAATAAATATATATAAAAAGGTATTTAAACCGACAATTTTCGTCTTGGATAAAGTACAGACGACTTATAGCACAATATTTGTAATATTTTACTAGGAAACTTTACTAACATCACAACATTTGCCGAGGGCACTCATTGTTGGCATGGAGAGTGCACCACCAAGATAAAACGATATATTTTTAATTCTCTAATGCTCTAAATATGCGTACACTTACGTAATATTTTCTTTAAAATCAAATAATATTACTAACAAGTTTATATCTCTATCCATTTTTGAATTAATGTCCCAAAAGTCAATATACCCCATTCAGATAAAAACTTCAAAATTTCCAAAAATCTAATTTGTATGTATCTATGCGCTGATTCTAAATTTTGAAACCGCAGGTCGATATCTCTTTTCGTTCTCGAGATATTTAGATTCAAAGTTTTGCATAAAACTGCCCATTTTTGGGTAGTAACCCAAAAATGGGTCGACATATGAGTTTGGCGACAACATCATTCGATTCTACGGGCAAAATTACATAAGTACACCAATTTTCATAATTTTTGAACACCGCATACAGTCTCTAAAGCAAAATAATTGAAAATGGCCAAAAATCGCAAAAATCCTAAGGGGTACCCCTTAGGATTTTTTCAGATTTTGGCCGTTTTCGGGGGTTTTCAAACTTTTATTCATAAAAAATGAACCGGTTAGTCAAAAATTATGAAAATTGGTATACTTATATATTTTTATCCGTAGAATCGAATGGTAGTGTCGCCAAATTCGTATCTCGGCCCATTTTTGGGTTATTACCCAAAAATGGGCAGTTTTAAGCAAAACTTTGAATGTAAATATCTCGAGAACGAAAAGAGATATCGACCTGCGGTTTCAAAATTTGGAAACAGCGCATTGAGAAGTATCTAGATACATGAAAATTGGATTTTTGAATATTTTCAACTTTTTGACCAAATGCAGATATTTATGACTTTTTGAGGTAAAAACTTAAAAATGAGAACATTTATCAACTTGGTGGTAATATTAATCAATTTTACACACAATTAATACCTTATTGTACTATGTAACAAGAATTTTGTTCGTCTACTATTTTTAAACAGTACAGAATTGAAAATATAAAATAGTATCATATGCTTCTACTTTGTCAGTGAATACAATTGCAGATCATAGTTCTCACAGTACTTTGAATTTTTTTTATTCTCTCACTTGGTAATTATATTATTTAATTGTCACATGGAAAACTCATTATAATTGTATTGTAAGTAAGAATTTCCTACTATTTTTTAAGATTATTTTTCATGAAGGGGTTCAATGGCATCTTAAACAACTCAATCTAGTTTAATTTTGTTGACACCGTCATTGAAAAGTTTCTGGAAAGGTCTTAGGTCTTAAATGTTGAAAAAGTTGATAACCTTAGGAGGGACTAAATCGATCTTTCCTGAAAAAACTTGCTGCATTACTTTTATCAGTGAAGTTCAATTTTATGAAAATAAAAAAAGAAGATTTAAAAGGGACACTATATTAATAACATAATATCTACACTGAGATCATGTGCATCCTGTATTTAGCAATAGTGTATAATTTTCGACAGAGTTTTAATGAAAATGAAACTCCTTTGTGACTACAACAATTCTAATTATTTCATTTCAAAGTCAAGAGCAGAACATTCAACTAGTGAAACTATTCATATACCTTTGTACATTACGTGCTTCGACATAAAAACATTGCTATTAAGAGCATTGGCATTCATCAGTGTTTGAAATTAATAAATGTGTTTTGCTATTTATAGACAAAACTTATAAGTAATGTACAGAAAATTACTCTATTTTTAACAGCATTAGTTTCGGTAACAAATGTAATAATTTGATATGTTGCCAAAATCAAAGTTTGAAATAAATATAGTTCCACGTAATATTAAAAGTAGGTCATTTTTACAGTTTCACCTATTAATATTTCTAATTTATGGCCTTTAGTTAAGAGATGATGATACATTTATTGCGAATAAACAAAATACGTCCATATTATCATCAAAGCAAGGATAAATGAAAGTCAATTTGGGGTGTGATTGAATTTGTAATTACATGCACAAAACATGTCACTGTAATTTCAATTCAATACATTTACAAATACTTGTACAATGGACAGTAAATACGATAATCTACAATTATTCTATTTACCTAGAATTAAATCAGGCCTCATATTATGTTTATTAGCTTCTCCCAAAGCCGGATTTAAGGACGACAATAAAAATAAAATAATAATAATAATAATAATAATAATAATAATAATGATAATAATAATAATAATAATAAACGGGTGATACCAGTAGGCTCCTCCACCATTTTTTTTATGAAATTTCATCTAAACTCAAAGCAGTTTTTAATATTGTTGGTGTAAAAATGATTTTGTTCACAAACAGTGAAGTTTGCTAATAAATGAATTGATCTTATTCAACATTTAAGCCGGGTTTATGCAGCAATATCATAATCATTGTCGTAGTTGTAGTTTTTGTTTTAAAAATTAAATTATGTTTTTATAATAGAGCTGTTTATGTAAAATCATCGTAGTCATAGACATTGTCATGAACATAACCATCACACAATTGAATTAATAATTAAGAATATGACTATAACGACTTATAATCTGCGCATACCGGAGAACTATCAGAATCAGAAAATATAACCATATATTTTAATTTTATTGCTGTTTATTATAAACAAACTAGCAATAACTATTTTATCTTCTATACTATTTATTAACATATTAATATTTATTTATTCGACAAGTATAATATTTATTATAAGTTAAAGTAATAGAGATTAGAAAATGATATATTAATAGTCAAAACAAAAATGTTGCATAAACGGTCATCTGTCTTAACACTGCTTTTATAACTATAACTTAAGACTATGATTATGATGGTGACTATGTTATTGGTGCAAAAACCCGGCTTTATAAAAATATATAAATACCTATGCTAAAATAACTTTTGTGGTCAATAATTGGAAATATGCGCGCCTGAATGTCTGGTCGCGAACCTGGGGAACCGGGTGCGATCCCGACCGACGCCAAATATTTCCAATTTTAAATGGCACAAAAAGTAACCCTTGTGGTGCACTCTTCACGCCAGCAATGAGTGCCCGTGAGGTGACGCCTGGTAAACGCCCGCACGGTAGAAATATGTCATAATCATTACCGAAATCTGTGTAGAACACAGATTGGCACACTCAGAAATGGGTAATATGCCGTGATGATATATTTATTTATTTTTATTTTTGATAACCAATTTAATAAAATTATTTAAAAAAAACTGCTTATATTGTAGCCCAAATTTTGAGTGCCTCTGGCATTCAACATATCTTTCACTTTCAAACAAACGCATAGAGTATCATTTGGCGTGACATCATAAATTTAAACAAGTGTTATTTTGTTTACTTCCGTTGTTTCGTTATTTTCTGCATTCATTTATTTGGACGGAATTCGAAATGCGCCCGTAAACCAATTTTTTTATTACTTTTTATGAAGCTTTCACAAAGGAGTGATAATTAATGAAAATTTGATGTGAAAATTCTTTATATAAGTTTAATAAACTTAATATTAACGGCAGTCATTGGCGATTTAAATTTGATTAACATAAAAAAGATTTAGAATCTCTTATGAAAATATTAGAATAATCTGCATCTCTTACTATCAAACGACGAATTAATGTTGAGAAACAGATTTACTGAAATGATATTAATTTAATATTGGAAATTATATTCTACGAAAATAGAAATGAGTGAAAAGGATTTTGATTTTTGGTAATTTTTAATACCTTTAGCTAGAGAAAATTATCAATAATTTAATTTCTGTTTACTATAAAATTTATGTTACAATAAATAAATTTATCATCACTGCATATTACCCATTGCTGGATGTGCCAGTTTGCTTAGTAATGACGATGAAATATTTGTACCAGACTCACCTCACTGGCACTCATTGCTAGCGTGGAGAGTGTACCACAGACCACAGGGGTCCTATTTGTGCCATTTAAAATTCGAAATATTTCTTTTTGGCATCGCGCAGGAGTCAGGATCGAACCTGGTTCCCCATATTCGCGACTAAGGCATTCAGGCACGCGGCCACGAGACCCCATACAATTTTTAAATTTAAAGATCTTATATTGTTTTCAAATTCGGTCGTCTTCAAAACTAATAATTTTATATACAGAAATATAACGTATAGCAAATTGTCATATCCAAAAATATAAATAGGTAGGGGAGACCGGGGTTGAATGTTACAGGGGCAGGTTGTTACATTGTAGTTTAACACAAGACCGTAGATAGCAGTACCTTGATAACAATACTACATTTGTATCAGTAAGTAAGGTTGCATCTGGTGTAGTTTTGTTCTGATCGTTAGCAGGTTGCGTTGGTAAGTTTAATTTTTTCATTTTGAATGCTGTTGAGTAAAAAAATTTACCATAAAAATTTCATTTATATTACGTTCAGAATTTTGCTAACAATATTATGAAACTTTATGCTGAATACTTCGATAAATTTAGCATTTTTCTGTTCCATTCACGTTAATATCCAAAGTGTGATTATGTTATAATAAAGTGTTTAATGTCAAATATGCAATTGGGGTACGTTGTTACACGATAAACGGGGCATGTTGTTACAGTGTAACAACCAATCCCAACATTTTCTTTTTATTACTAAATTATTTAATTTATAATTAAATAATGAATTAATGTGATTTGTTTAACTGCAGATAAATATGAGAACTTATAAAAGAAAGACCAAACGGGGAAATGTGTCACAAGATGTTTACCGAAGAGCTGCAGATGAAGTTTTGATAAACAAAAAATCTTTGCGAACTGTTGCTCAAGACTTTAATATAAATTTTATGACTTGCAAAGATTTTGCAAAAAAATTAAAAAATGCAGGTACATCATATTTTTACTATTTGGTATATTTGTATATTAATTATTTTAAAAAACATAGGTTAATTAATAATTTAAGCAAAATTTATTTTCGGATAAAAACGGAAAGAAAAAAATTCCACCTAAAAATATAGTGAAGCAATAACTGATGAATCTAGTTCTGAAGATGAGACTGTGTTTAGTTTGCGACGAGCCATTTTCAAGCTGGAAGCCTGGAGAGAACTGGATTAAATGTACCAAATGTGAAAATTGGGCACATGAAGACTGCACAAATAATCATTATTATCTTGTATGTAAGAACTGTGATTCTGATGACGATGTATAAATATATATAATTTATTTTTCTATTACAAAAATTTATCTATTATTTTGTATACCAGATCTGCAATTCTGATAACTACATGTAAATATATAATATATTTTTATTTGCTGTAACAACTTACCCCACTACTGTAACAACAAACCCCTGAGTGGGGTTAGTTGTTACAATTTGCGGGCTCAATAACAAAAAATGATTACATATCTGTAGTTCATTTTTTTATACAAATTTAATTTTCAGGACGTAAAGGAAGATTCAGTGAATAATTGCACATAAAAATAATTTTTCTATCACATCACAATATTTAAAAAAAAAATCAAAACTGAAAATTGTAACATCCAACCCCGGTCTCCCCTACTGTACAGTATTATTGTAAATGAGAATAATTGATGATTCATTTTTCGCGCCTGTATAATTTAAATAATAGATTACATACGGAAATTAACAAACTCATGTTTATTTTAAACAAATCAATTGCAATTTGTTATAGGTAATTACGAGGCCTTTAACGGGTTTCGGTTTAATGCATACTTTAATCTATAAATTTAAATATTTATATGTGTAATAAAAAATATTGTCTTGGTACGTTTAAAGCACTATTAACATAATATAACATAGCATGATAAAAATATCCCTGTTGTATTTCTTTTGTAATATTTTTCGCTAATGTGTTGGAAATGTTCTAAAATGGTAAGTTACGGTACGTTTTGCTATGTTACCTCTTTTGTTACATTATGTTGTGCTACGTTAAATTATATTATGTTATGTTATATTATATACATAATGTAACGTAGCATAACATACTGTGTGGTCAAAAAATTTCGATTCAATACTTTGAAAATACTTAAAATTGGTATGATTACATAAATTTATTTCTTGTTTTTTACACTGCAGACAGTGACATTTGAAAATTTAAATTATGATGTATTTACATTTTTTTATTAAAATGGTTGTTGTTTCCTTTACCCACGTACTTTTATTTCTTATATTACCCGTAAGTAACAATCTATAGCATTTCAATCACTCAAAATCCTATTACTTGTCAGGCCCCTGCTCTGACATAATATTAAATAGCATAATGTCATTTAACATAGCATGACAAAAATATCTATCATTGTATTTTTATGTAATATTTTTCGCGGTGATCTTAGTAATCTGTTAGAAATTATAATTCTAAGTTATGTTATGTAATGCTATATTACATTCTGTTATGCTACATTAAATTATGTTACAAAATTCTATACATATTTTATAATGTTAGTATGCCATGTTATGCTATGTTAAATTATCTTATGTTATGTTACGCTGTTATGCTGCGAAATTACGTTATGTAAAACACAAATATCATTTAATGGTTATAGGACTAAGGGTTAGTAATATGATCATCTTTTTCAGTGTCGCGAAATAGGCTACGAGACACACGAAGAAATCCTTCGTGTTCTGCACGAGCTCCACACAACAATGAAGACATACCACAGCTACCAAGGAGAGTGCAAGCAAGCGGAGGCCAAATTGCGATTAGCCGAAAGCCAGCGAGGAAAACTGGAGCAGTCGCTCACCCAAGATAAACTAGATAGGTCCAAGAAGTATCGCATGATTGAGAAAGAAGTTATGAAGGTATGTCATGTGTGATTGATTGTCCAAGGTCAACAATTAAATGTGCTACACTGAAAATTGACTTTAATCCATTTGATCCCATTGTACTCCTATGAGTTTGCAATGTTTTAATTCCGTCTGGACTGCAACTAAGCATACCATTGTAATTTTTCTTCCATATTCTTATAATGTTATTAAATCCATAATTAGAGTATAACAATATACAATAATAGCTAGATAATATTTCAAATCAGTTTCCTCTCCCTATTACTCTCTTGCAATTAGAGATGCATTCGAGCCGGGCCGGGCCGGGCTTTGAGGTTTGGATCGACTCGGCCCGAAAATAAAAATTACCGGCCCGATTCGAAGATCGACTCGACAAAAAAATTAGCTAGCCCGGCTCGAAAATTGACTAGATATCGGGCCGGGCCATAGCTCGAAATTGGGTGCATCCGGCATTCCTAATGTTGATTTTTATGTTAAGGCGAAATGTTTAACTTTTTTCATGTCAAACTTATAAAAAACCTTTGCATTCTTATAACTTTCAACATTAATTAACATAAGTAGTTAAAAAAGAGACCCTTCTACTTTAAGTTTGTTATAAAAATTACAGACCTACGAGTATTTAACACTTTGTTTACCAAAGAATTTAAACAACTTTTTCACAAATCTTATATAAAAAAATATAATTTTAATTTATATAAGGATTTTTTATCTAACTTTGTTTCTGCTCAAAAATAGGACAAGAAACCATTATGGTAGGAACAAAAATCACTTTTATTTAAGTATACGAGTAATAACAATAATAATAGCAACATCACAATATAATTATTATGCTTTAATTAATAACCTTGAATTTTTGAAGTAAAATAATACATTTTTATTTATTAATATGTGAAGTGTGTTGTTATTAAATCATTTTGATCCTCTTTAACTTCATCCATTTTCATTAAAATATTAAGGAAACTGTGCACTTGATTGAACTAAAAGATTTTTCGGGCCGGCTCGAAAAGCTCGAATTTTCGGGCCGGGCCAAAATCAAAAGTCCGACTCGCCTCGATTTTTGAAAATGATTAGCCCGATTCGGTCTGATAAAAAATATCTTCAGCCCGGCTCGATGATCGACTCGAAATCGAGGCGGGCTTCGGGCCGGGCCGGGCCAAAGCTCGAAATCGAGTGCATCTCTAGATACAGCCTATCAATCCATATAAAAATTAATAATTTGGTCATCACGAAAATTTGGTGAATATCAAATTTGCCCTTTACAACATTGTTTAGGAGGTAATATAAAATGAAGAAAATACGCAAGATAAATAAATGAATTCACGGCCGGCGCAACGCTGTTAGGTACCGCGATAGGTGCGGTGCGGGTATCGGGAGACCAGTCGGCGGAGCCTTTTACAATACTAACTTTTGTATTCATTCATTATTATATTTTTTAAACTGTATACTTTTCTGCTATTTGAAAATTGAAAAAAAATTTAAGTGTGACGTCCACAAACCGAGCATGACGACCCCATTAAATTATTAAACGAACAAATGTTTTAAGTAAATAAATGCATTAATAATATATGACCTACTATTCAGTAGAAATATGTTTGTAGTACTGAAGTTGAAGTAGGTCATAAAAATAATTATTATTATATTACATTTATTATAATTAACCATTATTTATAAACCCTTTATGTATATCTTTCGGTTTCTGTATAGGGTTTGGGGTGCACCGCAGTACATTAATTTTTGTGTTGAGCGGTCACCCATCCCTATTATTCCTACTGTGAAATGTGCTGGAACATACCGGTTACAGCCTGTCACTGTAGCTACACTTAAATTAACATGCTCTACTTAATATTACAATAAATAATTTATAAGATACACATATTATGAATAAAATAATTAATGCCCTTTATTTTTTTTTCAGAGGAAAAATAAATACTCAGATGCGAAATTAAAGGCACTGAAAGCAAGAAACGAATATATTTTATGTCTGGAAGCATCGAATACAACTATACACAAATATTTTGTTGATGATTTATCTGATTTAATTGATGTAAGTATTTTTTGTAGTAATTATTGTAGTGAAGAACTGTAGATAATTTTCTATGTCATGTAAACAAATAACGGATATCCTTTACACATCCTTTTTAGATTGTGTTTCATGTTTTCATAATATTTGATTCCCCCGGGCTTATGAATAGTAATAAAGTTTTATATTCACCTGTTGTTCATTATTGATTACAGGATAATAAACTGCATCCCGTTGTGAACTTTAAATCAAAAACACTGATTAATTTTCTTTCACTAAAGTGAATTTTATAATATATATTTAATATTCAAACATAAAATATATATATTTTTTATTGATATATGTAATAAATGCAGTTTTGGAATTGTATAACAACAAATTAGGTTAACTTCATTAGTTCGTACAGTTTTTACTGATAAAATATATTAATTTCATAGAATAAACTCACAATTTTATCAATGAAGTGTTGTAAGGATTCAAAACAACAACTTTCTTCATTATAATCACAAAACAAATATCAACACGACATTACGAGAACAAATGACACAAATATCACAGTGGCGTGTCATCTTACAATATTTATGCCGTACCTACCTGGAAAAATTACAATTTACTAAAAATATTGAATGTATATGGACAACTGTACAGATTGTGATGCTCAAAAAATTAAAAAACATATTCATTTATCTTTTCTTAAACTTATAATTAAATTAAAAAAGCAATTCTATTTAAATGGTCTGATCTTATAACGGACCACAATTTATTGCAAACTGTAATAGTAGGTGTTGTCATTAGTACTATGGTGGCAGCGTTTACTGGTTTTTAAGAATAGTCGCGTTTTTAATTAAAATTACGTGATATAAATAATTACGACAATGCCATTTAGGGTCACAAAATTAGTGCATTATTATGTAATCTTCCTTACAATTACTCATATATTTATTAGTTTACTCAAAGAAATTGATCCTTTGTTAATGGTCGTTTTTCGCCCTCCGGGCACATTTTACAACAATGTAATGAATGATAACTTATTGCGTAATTTATAGAATGGTCATATTTAATCACATGCTTCTTTCTAGTGTATGGATTTTGGATTTCACAATTGTGTATCAAGAGCTTTACTTATGCATGTAACTGCAGAAGAGGGTCGCCAACGTTCTGTTCAAAATGGTTTGGACACATTATCTGCGTGTATAAACTCGCTAGATTCACGACTAGATAAACAGCGATTCTTAGAATTTAATCATCAAGCTTTTATGATTCCTAAAAAACTAGAATTTCAAGGGCAACGAAGTGAAGATGTAAGTTATTATTTCTCATATATGTTTTTATAGTTATTTATATTTGTACTGTCTTAGCCACCTGAACCAGAGCTTCAAAAAATACTACACCAAGAGATGGAACTTCGCTTGAATCAATTGCAACAACGAGTAACAACGCTTCGTACAGAGTCTGAAGAAGTGTGGAAGACGTTGGAGACCGCAGAATCTACGTTACTGGAGATGTTAAACGCCAAAGACTACGATTGTAGCGGGTACTTTGGAGACAATGCGGTTCCTGCCTCGAAACCTCCAGAGACTGTTTCAATCAAATTACGTGCTGATAGGCAAGAAACTGAGGAATTTTATTTATCAGTGAGTACGACTGCACTTCAACAAAAATTTGAATTTATCTGAGTAAATATATTTTCTTTATTTTCAGAAATTCCAAGAATATTTGTCTGGCACTACACGTATAGCGCGTTTGGAATCGAAACAAGAATACCTAAGGAAATCATTAACATCAGAAACTTCAGACAGTATTATAGTTGTGAAACCCGGTGCAAAAACACCGCGGCGTAAACGAATAGGTCGATTTCAAATGAATGGTCAGCCTAAGTTATTCGGTGGTTCTCTGGAAGAATATCTGGAATCCACGAACCAAGAAATACCAATAATAGTTAAATCATGTATACGAGTCATTAACCTTTTCGGTAAATTAAATAAACATTATTCACGATCAATATTGAATAAATACATACTTCTTGTTGCAGGACTTCATCATCAGGGTATTTTTAGGGTATCAGGGTCTCAAGTAGAGATAAATAATTTCCGAGAGAGTTTTGAAAGAGGAGAAGATCCGCTTGCGGATATGACTGATGCTTCGGATATTAATAGTGTTGCAGGAGTTTTAAAACTTTATTTACGAGAACTTCGGGAACCTTTGTTCCCGATTTTATATTTCGAACATTTCATGGAACTTGCCCGTAAGTATTTATGTATACACTAAAAATAATACAATCTTTTTAGTTTTCGTTCTGTAATATGTTCCAACGCTTCGGCACTATAAACTGATGCCAGTGATGCCTTCTTCAGGGAAAATGGCAAATAAATTACGAGACAAAAGCAAAAGCAAGTAACTAAGGTAACATAAAAAGTACATAAATGTTACCTATTTGGTAAGTATACAATTTACTAGACATTATATATATCTGGCATTAACTAGGACGGCGAACATGCATCTTCTCAGGAAAACTCTCTTTTTGCCAGAGGAAAAACCGTCCGTAAAAACTAGCAGAGAAGTGATCTGTATAACTCAAAGACGCCTTTTCAATCATTGTGACGCATGACTTCCAATTTTAAATATGTTGTAATATGTATACTTTACGAAACATCTGTTAATAAAGAGTACGGCTGCGATATTTCGCTACCGAAAGGCGTCTCTGAGTTATACAGATCACTTCTCTGCCAATTTTGGCGGACGGTTTTTCCTCTGGCAAAAGGAGAGTTTTCCTGAAAAGATGCATGCTCGCTGTCCTAATTAATACCGGGCATGCATAATGTCTAATAAATTGTATACTTACCAAATAGGTAACATTTATGTTACCTTGGTTACTTGTTTTTGCTGAAGAAGGCATCAGTTTATGGTGCCGAAACGTTGGAACTAATAAAATATTACAGAACGGAAACTAAAAGGGTTGTATTATTCCTAGTGTATTGTGTTCTGAATTTTTTTTTTTATATTTTATTTATATGTTAAATGTATAAAAAGTGATGTTGTTTTTTGTTCTAGAGTTGGAATCAAAACACGATTTTGTTATCAAAATGAAAGAATTGATACAAAATTTACCGAGGACTGTTGTAATTGTGATGCGATATTTGTTTGCTTTTCTGAATCAGTAAGTTTTTATACATTATCAAACAATTTACTAAAATACATATGCCTACATAAAAAATTACTACCATTAACAGTATCAACAATTTATTCAAAAATAAACTTTACGGAATAACATAAAAACTATTTTAATCAGCTCACACATTAATTACCAAACTAGGGTCCTGCTAGAATTATTGAAACTAAAACACATTGTTGATATTTTTGAATATTATTTTAAATATGTTTAAAGTAGTTTTCTTCAACAATAATACACTTTATCATTCTCTCATTCTACTTGTTGAAACCTTCTAATCAATGTTTTTTGCATGCCTTACAACTAATTTTTGGGGACTTGAAAACCGCCCAAGCGTCATTTTGAAAATAAATTCAGTTAACGATATTGTAGAACATGTTTTTTATATTTGCTTTACATTTTTATTGCTAAAAATAATTTATTCGTCGTTTTAGTTTATCTGAATTTTCGGACGAAAATATGATGGACCCATACAATTTAGCCATTTGTTTTGGTCCTACATTAGTACCAGTTCCTGATGATAAAGATCAGGTTCAATATCAAAACCAAGTTAACGAATTAATTAAAAATATTATAATGTTTAATGAAGAAATATTCCCTCATGACGGTGGTATTGTTTATGAAAAGTACATCTCTCAAGAGCCTGAAGATAAGTAAGTGTAGAGTTATTTAGAATTAAGTTTCTAATAATTAATTTGATTATTTTTATTGTAGTGATGTCGGTGATTCACCGTCAGATCACACTCAAGAAGATATGGATTCTGAAGTCTACCCTTCAGAAGATGGTACATATTTATAAAACACCTTTGATGATATTTATTTCATTTCACTCATTCCATTCAACAATAAAATTCAGTCTGTATGTTTTAAAAGTATTTACGGGACCTTGTTCTCATTCTGTTCAGATTCAGAATATATGGAAGCAGTGGCCCAATTTGACTTTCTCGCAAGATCTGATAGGGAATTATCCCTGAAGAAAGGCGACTCTATAACTTTGTATACACAAGTGTCAAATGATTGGTGGCGCGGTGCTGTTAATGGACACGAAGGGCTAATTCCAGACAAATATATTTCTCTAAAAATGAAGTGAGTATGAGTACATATATTAGTTACTGAGCGAAATGTGCGTGCTTTCTTTGTAAACTAGATGACCTTGGATATTTTTAGCTGCAGAACAAAATATCTGATTAAACATACATACATAAATATTAGTTATTATTGTTTTTTTGAATTACGTGGTTTACAATCATTCTTTTGAATTATTGTTTATTAATTTTCCTCATAAAAGCGGATTATGAAAAATCAATTTAAGTATAAGAATAGTATATGCAGGGTTAATCACGAGTGAGTTATTTTGAAAGTCCGTTTGTTTGCAACCCGAAATACAATTGCTATTGCAAAAGCGTCTAGCTCCGTCTCTTAAAAAATCTGTTGTGGCCAGCACAAGACCTGTGTGGTATAATAAATAAGCACGTGATTGGCCTCCATTTTTTTTTTTACGAAAACCGGAATGGCGAAATTTACCTATATTTTCTAACAGGTGGAACTGCCCCCATTGCTGGAAAATTTAAATTTAAATACTAGACAAGGAATATGGTTTCAGCAAGATGGGGCTCCACCTTATTATCATAGAATTGTCAGGGATTATTTGGATGAATATTTTAGAAATTGATGGATAGGTCGGGGATCCAACAATATCTGGCCAGCTCGAAGCTCTAGTTTAACCCTTTTGGTCTTTTCTCTGTGGGGGATAATAAAAGAAAAAGTTTGAGGATCTAAAGGACAGAATACGACGAGAATGTAGGGCTGTAACGCCACAAACTTTACATATAATATATATATATATATATATATATATATATATATATATATATATATATATATATATATATATAAATATATATTATGTCCACGGATCGAGTTCCAAAGAGGAAAAACCTTTTTATTTAAACTGCCAATTCAGTTTAAACATTCTCATATTTTCTTTTAGTTTCAGATAAAAATCGAAAATTGTTCGTTTTAGTTAAATTTTTTAGAAAATTATTATTATTAAGTCCCAAAAAATAAGTTTGCGTTGTCATGGTAATTGTTAACACAACCTTTATTTGAGATATAAATATCCGGAAACTTTTGATTAAATTATTCGACAACTCGACTGATCGCTTTGCCATAGCATTGAATTAGGTAAATTCGTTCGTCTTTTGACAACATTTTCAACGATTATGGTTGATTTTTATAACTGACAGTTAATGAAAATAAATAAATAACGGCAATTACCATGACAACGCAAACTTATTTTTTGGGACTTAGAATAATTTTCAACTCAAACGACCAATTTTCGATTTTTATCTGAAACCAAAAGAAAATTTGAAAATGTTAAAACTGAATTGGCTGTTTCGAGACATCCAAAAACTTTCATCAAGAATACATTTTTTTTTGTAAAATAAAAAAGTTTTTCCTCTTTGGAACTCGATCCGTGGACATACGGTATATATATATATATATATATATATATATATATATATATATATATATATATATATATATATATATAAGACGTATGTATAAGACGATCGTTTTTAAAGAGACTTTAAGCATGTCTACGAGCCAACGGAGAACAATTTGAACATTTGTTACCCTAGTCTATGAATTTAATATTTCATTACTTATTTTGATATACTGTCATTTTGACGGTTTCATACAAATGATTTTGTTCACTTATTCGAATAAAATCAAATAATAATAATAATAATAATAATAATTAAACTTCATTGAGATCCAATATGGTATCAAGTGTTTGTTGTCATTAGTCAAAGCTGGGCAGTAACTAGTTACTTCAGGAACTTAGTTACTAACTAGTTACTTTTACGTAACTTGTAACGTAACTTAGTTACTTTTTAAAATATGCTAACTGTAACTGTAACTTAACTTGCTGAGGAAAAGTAGTTGGTAACTTTACGGTTTTTAGTTACTAGTTACTTGAGTAACTTAAGTTACTTAAAGTAACTCAGATATTAGAATGTAACTTAAGTTAGTCAAAGTAAAAATTAATCATTATCCACTAATAAGTCTAGGAAATAACGTTTGCATGTTTTATACATTATAATGGTCATGTCATGTTAGAAAGAAAGTAGATTCTTTATATCTTGGTATAAGAAATCAAAATTGAAACATAAATTAATAAATTTTAAAAAAATCACAGCAACCGGGCCCTGCGGGCCCCTTGTCAAAGTGGGCCCTAGGCCGTGGCCTCGTGGGCCTAGGCGGTAATAAGGCCCTGTAGGTCCGTTAACATTAACAATAATAATCTGATTGGGTGTTGCCAAGCAATAACGTTAAAATTTAGGTTAACGTAGTTAGTGCAAAAACTCCCTGATATGTATACTACACAATAACTAAGTCAACAGTTTAAGTCTACACTTCACGCCATTAAAAGTAGTTAGAAAGTAACTCAAGGTTACTAAGTTACTTTTAATGAGTAACTAGTAAATAACTTAGTTCTTTCGCCAAAGTAACTGGAACTTAAGTAACTTAGTTACTTTTTTTTGGAGGTAACTGTAACTGTAACTAGTTACATTTTAAAAGTAACTTGCCCAGCTCTGTCATTAGTATTATGGGTTGCAAACAAACGGACAAAAGTAACTCACTCGTGACTAACCCTTATGTTTATGTGAATTTGATAATATATTTCTCATAGATTTTGGTACTTTATTTTTTTTTATTTTAAACTCAACGAAAAAGATTAATTGTTATGGCGATTTTATATTCGAATTTTCTAATTCTTATATAAAATTTCAGAGACGACGACCGCGATAAGCTCGAAAACCTAAAATCCAGTTCCTCTGAAGAATCCATGCGGCGTCGCGCATCCAGTTCCAACGACTCGGTTCTGTCAGAGAGTTCTTGTACTTACAATACTTCTCCTCTGGTGCAGTGTACCCCAGTAACGTGGACTAATCAGTCGGAGGGAGAGCAGAAAGCTAGCAGTCCACTTCTGCACGCACAATCCAGAGAGGTACTAGAAACTACTGTTTAATTCTAAACGTATACGATTGCTGCATGCTTTATTTTGTGTTGTGTGATTTGATTTGTGTTGTTGTGTTTTAACTGAAATTGCTTTGTTTCAATGTTTTTGTTGTGTATTCTGACATTTTTACACGTCCTTCCGTAGAAAGAATAATTGGCAAAAAGAAATTTGCTCTTAGGAGTTATTGCAGTAGATTTTTTCAAGGTGTACATAGGAGATTAACATAGGAAATCAGTTTTTTGCAAACTGTTGCCCCAATGAATATATTTTAAAATTAATTTATGGGCGTAAAATATTGGATAATTTCCAAGTATTTTTTTTTTGGGATGGAGATTTTTTTTATCTTTATATAGACACCACAACCAATGCCGTAAGTTAAATCGGGGGGCAACGGCTTGAGAAAAACTGATCTCCCAGTTAATCTCCTATGTACACATTGAAAAAATCAGCTTGTATACAATGTAGAAATAATAATATTTAAATTACATATTTTAATATATTCTTTGGCAAATATTTTAGTTATACCCACTTTGGTAAATCATTTAGAATATAATGAGGTATTGTTTATCAGTTATAATATAACATCACAAGTACAAGTTTTTTTTTTATGAATGATTTACACTTTTATATCCATAATACATTTGCAAAAGTTTGTTTAAATAATGTTGACTTTTTTTATCTAAGTGATTGTAAATGTATTTAAAATATGCTTTTTTATGTCGTACTGTTTAAGCAAATATTTTTAAGCGCTAAGGAGCTCAGCTTTTATTATAATTAGCTATTTAATATTATAATTTTTAAATTTATTTTTATGTATTTTTACTTCAAGAACATGGCATATTTCAGTAGATTTTTCATTTATTTGAATACTTTTTCATTAGATATGGTACTCAACATTCAATTTTATTGTTATTTTTAAATAATGCTTATTTCAAATGTTCATTGAATTCAATTAATTTGTTATTGTTACCAATAAAGGAACAATTCATTGTTATTTATTGTACATACCCACAAATTTTTACTAAAATACTTAAAAGTGATACATGAATATATCTGTGATGACTAGCTTTATAGATATAATAGAATCGTCCAATTAGTTTCACATGTAATATTCATATAAAATTGTTACGTACTTACTGAAATATGCTTATGAGTTTTTAGCTTTAGGTACACAAAGTATGATTCAAAACAGCAAATTTTAATTTCTTAAATTTCCCGTTTTGAATTTATACTTAAAATATGAATTAAGATTTAAATTTTTAACAGCAAAATTATCAAGTTTTTTATTTGAAATTGTATTTTCTGTGATATTTATATACAAATTTAATGGATGCTTGTAAATATATATTCACTTACAAGAATTGTATATCTTTCAGTAAAATATAATTAAGATAATTCTTAGACTAAATTGCCATTCCTAATTTTATTTTCCAAATGGTAAAAATGTTATTTTGTACCTACTTTTCACTACTATTTTGTGATGTACGTAAATAATATAAGATAATTTAAGTAAATAAAATTATAGGCATTTATTAGTATGTATGGTTTGTAAATAAATGCATGGACTGTGTTTTAGTGTTATGCTGTATTATGCATGCCTATTGCTTAGTTTATTTTATTAAGTAAGCGTAGTAGAGAATAAATATGTTATAATGAAGTATATCTTTCTCTTGATTTAAACCATATTTTCTCTTAAAACACAGTTGTAATGCATGACATATTTTTGAGACTTTAAAGTAAAAAATAGTAAGCCTGTTTTGCTTATTTTAGCATGAAAATACATAATAGTTATATGTAAAATAATGAATATTTTACTGTATACGATAGAAACGAGAACATTATTTCAGTGATACAATATTTTAAAATAACATACAATCAAATACAATATATGCATGTATAAAATGCATTCTTACCTTACTGGCTTGAATATTTACAAAATGAAAATGAAAAATATATTCTAACATATCGCTACTCATTGTCAGTTGTAGTTGAGAAAGTTTTGTTCGTGCAAAGTTACTATATTTTATATTGATATAATGGAATGCTTCTAATAATTTTGATTAATATTAGTTCGCAGGTGCCATATATATTTTTGATCCCGCAGTTTAATAATATTAGAAGATAAGTTTGACGAAATTATTCCTAATTTACAATTTGTTTTAATTTCATATTTGCTACACTACCACCTGCTACAAGTTTTGATGACAGACCATGTTGTAAAGGTGAGCCTACTCACGGAATGAATATTTGTCCAATGGTCGAGTAGCTCTGGCTTCCACTATAAATCACTAACCATAATTTCGCTAAACTGTTTTGCTGTTATATTAGACCATTGGAACATGATATGTTATGGTGAAAATCTAACAAACAATGTTATGTTTCCCGCTTTTTAATATTCGTTGACCAATAATTATTCTTCTTTAATACAGGTCGAAGGATTATGTAACTTTTCTCAAAGTAATTTATTGGATGCGTGCTTTTTCTATCTCTTGTCAGTCCTTGTAGTCACTATAATCTTATTAACATACTTGTAAATTGTTTCAGAATTCTGCTCAACATGGTCGCCAAAGGTTATCTGCTGACAAAACAGAAACCATCGAAAAAGCTCACTCTGATTCGCACAAAGCCAACGCACAAAACACTGTTTCTTGCACAATTACTGATGAATCGCGCAACATTGCTATGAAAGACGTAATTACAGATATGGAGAAAGTTTTTTTAAATCCATGTGACCATAGCATCTTAAAATCCCGCTCAAGATCTCAAAGTCCAGTTGGGGATAGAGAATCTTCTTTAATTTCGTGTCAATCGTCTAAATCTTTAGATAGTCCAGAACTAGCAGTCGAAATCCGTAGAAAATTATATACTAAGTCTCAAGGAATAGATACTGTAGATGAATCAAATGTAAATTTTAATCAAAACCGCGAATTATGGCAAAAAAGAGCCAGCTCTCAATCAAGTTATCACATATCCAGTACTCCGACAGGGAAATGTAACTTACAAAGGCAAATTCATACCCCGGATTTGGTTATGGATTTGCCCGTAGGAAATTCTAGTCCTAAAGAACTGACCAAAAAATCTATTTCATTATCGTCAAATTCGTTTTCTGATTTATCTTCAGGAGAAGAAGACGCAAACTCCATCATTTCATTAGAGAGTCCTCCAGGTCCGGAAAGTCCAGACATGACCACTGCTGCAGAGAGATTTGCAAAGCAGAACCAATGTACTCTGAAAAAGAATACGAAGCTACACGCAGAGACGGTCACATCCTCGAAAACGAGTGAAACTATTGTTACAGTCTGTAGTCCGCTACCCATACGAAACACACAAAAGATAACGAATCCTAGTATGACGACAACAACAACGACGTTCAAACCGCAAATTAAAGCGAAACCACAGGTGCTTAGAAAACCAGTATTATCTTTTACTTTACCTTCGAACCAAGAGCTGGTGCATAAAGAAAACACAGACATTCCTCTTTAAAAGGTCTGAAGCTGAAGTGACGTAAATTCGCAGATTTTAACATATGACAATAAACAATTTGCAGAATTTCGTGTAGGAGTGTTGATTTGATTGTGATGAGGAAACTCAGAAAGTAGAGTTCTTTATTTCTTTGTTGCTGGCCAAACGAAATACTTTGAATAAGAATCAATACTGTATGTCTATAAAAGACTTTATTTGTCATATAAATGTATTAGATACCTAACATATAATTTTATTTTGTGAGTTTCCTATATAGATCCTATACCGCCAGTATTTTTTAACGTGAAACATTGGGTTTGTCATATACATGGTTACGACTTGACATTTGATTGACAGCAATGTATTTACCTGTCCCATTTAAAATGAAACAGGGAACGAATTTCACATTTGACAAGACGTAGATAATTATACCTGCTTTTTAAATAAAATTTCTTACAATATTTAAATATAAATTCGTTTCCTATGTTTCATTTTAAATGGGACAGGCAAATACATTGCTGTCAATCAAATGTCGAGTCGTAACCATGGATATGATAAACCGAATGTTTCACGTTAAAAAATACTCACGGTATGTATCTATGTACTAAATTCTAATGTATGTACTTCTGAGTGCCATGTATCTTGAACGTCACATCGAGATTTCTATCTGTTTAAATATCTATATGTTAAATTGGTGCTCTATATGATCTGATGTTAAATATCATTTAAATTCCAGTGGAAACGCTATGCATGTGATTTTTTATATTAACCACATAAACGATGTAATTTTGTGTGTTTTAAAGTGTAAAGTAACTACCGTTAATTCTTGTAATTTGTTACATCAATTTGCGGTTTACATTATAATTTATTTTAAATCTTTCTTTTATTACTTAATTTACAACTTACTCGCAAATAGTAAATTTTTATAGTATTATTTTAATGTGTAATTTTATTTTAGAAATTTTGTTTTATAATTTAAATTTTATTTGTAAATGTACTGAAAGATAAAGGAAATACATAATTATTATGCTATCACTTTGAATGTCTTCTACAAAATTTTCAACGCTAATAACTTTAGCTAAAAATCATTTGCATGAAGATTTGTAAATTTATTAGCTTTGAAAATATCTACATGTTGTATTTTCCTGGAGTGTTTCTTCAAAATCTATCAATTTTATCCAAGTGTTTAGTATACATATATATGTATTGAGTTCTGACTGAGAATGTATGTGATTGTCACAGCATATACTGTATAGGAATATGATTATTTCACTAAAATAGTTTTTGCTCATATCACAGGTTCTTTTGTATTCTCATAGAAATAGGGACAACATAGATGTTTTCTAGCTCACCTGTAATTTAACAATGATGTAGTGTTTTCCAAATTTTCCTTCAAGCAGAAATAATAATTGGTGACTGGAGAAGCGAATTTGGAAAATCTCTCATGTCATTTCACTGCGTGTTTTTATGTGCAAAATGATATTTTTATATGTGAATACGACTGACGCATGATACAATAAGTAAGGATCTGGGTTTGACTTGAACATTTTATTTGAATCTAAAATAGGTACATTTTCAGACAATATCATACATTAATTGTAAAAAGATGTATTTTTTTAAGAGTAGTTTTTTTAGACTTTTGTCTTCCTCACTTGTTTCACAAGGAATTTACGATCATTTTACTTTGACTTTTAAGTAACACAATTCATGTAACAGGTATATCGTAACAAATTAGTGTTGGCCTAAGAACTGAATAATAATCAAAATTGCTATTGAGGTGTAATTTGTAAGCATTAGAGATGAGAATACAATTGCTTTGTACTATGTAATTCTTATACCCGAGACACTAAAAAAATTAATGATCATTAACGGTTAGTTATAGTATGCGCACGTGAAGTTGAGACTGATGACATGTCAAAATTGTGTCTATTAACGAACCAGAAAATATTCACGTGTTACTTATTGTTTTGTGCTGTACGATTACAATACAATAAGTAGCACGTGGTTACTATATTCAATATTTTCTGCAATTTTGATATGTCATCAGTCTCAACTTCACGTGCATACTATAACTAACCCTTAATGATCATTAATTTTTCTAGTGTGTCTCGGGTATTATATGCCATAAATATTCTTAATGTATCTGATTGTGCCAAACTTTTCTCAATTTTCGGAATTCTTATAAACACAAAAAAAAAAAAATAAGAAAAACGGCCATAATTTTGTAGGTACAGATTAACTACAATCAAAAAATGTAGTTTTGTTAGTTATAAATTAAACGATGAGTAGATCGATCACTTGTTAACAATATTGTGAAACATAGATTTATAACTCTTAAAACTAGTTTTTGAATGTACATCAAGTTTTGCCTTACATTTATAAAGAGTGACATGTAGAATGTAAGATATTAGGAATTCGTACGATATTTGGAATACATAGAAATGGTTTAGTTTAGATGTGAAATGCAATTCACGTTATTTTTTCTATATTATTGTGAAATAAAAATATACCTATTACAGATATGATATATATGTAAGTATATACCTAATTGTTAAAATTTGCTGTGACATAAAGGGAATATACAGTAGATTTTTTAATTATTTATACGTAAATATTGATGTATTTAACCATAAATAAATATATTTACTCAGATTTTATTCACTTACCACTTTTTCAACGTATTATTAAAATAAGTTTATGTAGATTTCAAAATAAAACATTTTTTTGTGGTACATTTTTGTCCTGAAGAATTTTTAATATATCTACTGATTTTGTCATTTTTGTTAAACGTTTCGACACCATTAACTGATGCCTTCTTCAGGGAAAATGACAAATAAATTACAATGAGACAAAAGCAAAAACAAGTAACCAAAAAGTACATAAATGTTACCTATTTGGTAAGTATATAATTTACTAGACATTATGTATGCTAGGCATAACTAAGACTAGGGATGCACTCGAGCTTTGGCCCGGCCCGGCCCGAAGCCTGCCTCGTCGATCATCGAGCCGGGCCGAAGATATTTTTTACCGGGCCGAATCGGGCCAATCATTTGTAAAAGTTGAGGCGAATCGGACTTTTGATTTTGGCCCGGCCCGAAAAATCGAGCTTTTCAAATCATGAAAACGCAGGTTGATATCTCTTTTAGTTTTGGAGATATTCAACATCAAATATTTTCTCAAAATTACCCATTTCTGGGCTAGATCTCTACCTAGTTTCGAATTATTGCCCCAAAAGTCAATATACCCCATATTCCGATAAAAACTTTAAAATTTTCAAAAATCTAATTTTTATGTATCTAGATACTTCTCAATGCGCTGATTCCAAATTTTGAAACCGCAGGTCGATATCTCTTTTCGTTCTCGAGATATTTACATTCAAAGTTTTGCATAAAACTGCCCATTTTTGGGTAATAACCCAAAAATGGGCCGAGATACGAATTTGGCAACACTACCATTCGATTCTACGGATAAAAATATATAAGTATACCAATTTTCATAATTTTTGATTGACCGGTTCATTTTTTATGAATAAAAGTTTGAAAACCCCCAAAAACGGCCAAAATCTGAAAAAATCCTAAGGGGTACCCCTTAGGATTTTTTCGATTTTGGGCCATTTTCAGTTATTTTGTTTTAGAGATTGTATGCAGTGTTCAAAAATTCTGAAAATTGGTGTACTTATGTAATTTTGCCCGTAGAATCGAATGGTGTTGTCGCCAAATTCATATCTCCACCCATTTTTGGGTTATTACCCAAAAATGGGCAGTTTTATGCAAAACTTTGAATCTAAATATCTCGAGAACGAAAAGAGATATCGACCTGCGGTTTCAAAATTTGGAATCAGCGCATTCCGATGTATCTAGATACATGAAAATTAGATTTTTGAAAATTTTAAAGTTTTTATCTGAATATGGGGTATACTGACTTTTGGGGCAATAATTCAAAACTAGGTAGAGATCTAGCCTAGAAATGGGTAATTTTGAGAAAATATTTGATGTTGAATATCTCCAAAACTAAAAGAGATATCAACCAAATTAGATTTTTGAAAATTTTAAAGTTTTTATCTGAATATATTGACTTTTGGGACATTAATTTAAAAATGGATAGAGATATAAACTTGCTAGTAATATTATTGGATAACTAGAAATATAATAAAACATGTAAAAAAATTATTCTGAACAACTTTGCACTCTAGTTTTTGCCGTAAAATGAATAATAGAGCAGGAAATTGCATAAAACTAAAATTCCATGATAAATCCCTATGTTTGCTCCTAATCGCCATCACTTGGTATATTTGAAATATTTTTCTAAATGGGCCAACTGTTTTGGAACTCATAAAAAAGTGATTTTCTAAATTGCAATATGCGAAAAGATTATTGAAATATGCAGTTTCCTTTTTCACCATTATTGAATAGTGCCAAATTTACTAAATTTGTTCATTAAGAGCCACCTAAACAAGAAAAAGCTAAACTATTTCCATTTCCTTTCTAAGTACGGACATAAATCAGAGATGACAGCAGCGTATTGCCGAGCATTTTAATTTGCAAATAAAAGACGTGTAAATTTTATTTACGATCAAGCGCACTTTCTGAATTGAAAAATTAAATACATTGAATACAAAATGTATTTAAAAAGTCGTAAATACTTCTGATTCTGAGAATAAAGTAGATTTATAAAATAATACTAAAATAACAATTATTCTACACGAAATAATAATACCGCGTACCTATAGAAAAATATTAAAAATGAAAAAAATTGATATGATCAACAAATTGTCTTCCACTCGTTTCAAATTTATTATTATGAAATATAAAAAAAATCATTTTTCATTATCGCTCAATAAAATATTAAAATGATAATAGATATAATAAAATTTACTAAAAGATACAACAATATTATTTTAAAAAAAACGTGACTGCATTGAAACATTTCTGTGGTAGAATTTTAATTTCGCAAAAAAAGGTCAATGACTGTGTGAGAACTGTTGATATGTATATATATACAATGATGTTAGATTACGTTTTATGGCGCACTAAAAAGAGATGCATGCAAAATATCAAACATAAAATGTTTTCTAAGTAAAATTTAATTCACAATACCACAAACATTGATTGTTATTTCGAATCAATACTATTTTCATGATTGTGGTATTTTAATGTGCGTCTAACCGTTTTGAGACATTAAAATCAGCATATGTTTTATTTATTAGTATGTAAATCCGAGTTTTTAGTTCTTGTGTACTTCCTCATACTTATCTAGCATACGTGTGTTAATTTAATGCTTCTAAGGATATTTTATGTTATTGACGGAATTTTGAAATTTTCTGATTTTCGACGCAGTAAATATTTATGTTATTCCGTGTGAATTTGTATAAAATTTAAATGAAACATGTTGTGTTTTTAATGACAGCTAACTAAATTTATATATTTGAAAAAACCATAAATAAATGGATCAGGTTAAATATTTATATATTTAAAAATAAACAATGATGGTGAAAACTTTTTTTTCTACTCCCATGCGTGAAGTGAGTACTTCACGTATCAATTTTTATATGTGAAGTTTGATTTTACGCACCGTTCATTATTTTAAATATTACAAATTGAATTGTATTTTAAAAAAACAAAGCGGTTAAACACCCGTAACGTTGGTAACCATGGTTACACAAGTCGATAATACAGAGGCTTTACGTTAAAAGAATGACAATGTGAAGAAAAAATATATTTTATTGCAAGGTCGTAGAAAAAGTATAGTATGTAACACTTGTGTGAAGCCTATTTTACATTCGGTGGTTTGCAACACTCGCCTTCGGCTCGTGTCGCAATCTCCACCCTCATGTAAAAATTTCAGCTTCACACACTTGCCACATAATATACTATTATAAGTATCTATGCGAGAATCCGGGACATCGCGTGTAACATGGGAAAACGTTTTTTATTTTACAGAAGACAAAAAAAGATGATTTTTAGTAAAAAGGATTAACGTTTCGGGAGTCATCATTTTTAGTTCTTCTGAAGAAGGGAGCGATCAGCCCGGCGACCATCAAGAATGCTAAGTTTTATTTTTGTAAATTTTAACCAAATTTATGTCAAAATTCATCCATTTTTTTTTTATGTAAATCAATGACTTTCAAATAACTGCACCAGGACGTAAGTTTATTTAAATTAAATTATTTTATAAATTACACTGTCAAATTATTTATATTTTTACCTCAGTGTCCTGATGAAGTGTAAAACCAAATACAAGAAAGGTTAACAGATTTTAAAAGAATCTACTAAAACCAAAGCCCAGAAAACCTTACACTAATACACCCACTAAATTTTTCTCCTTTAAATATATATATATATATATATATATATATATATATATATATATATATATATATATATATATATATATGGGGTCCAGTGGCCGCGTGCCTGAGTGTCTGGTCGCGAACCTGGGGGAACCGGGTTCGATCCCGACCGGCATCAAATATTTCCAATTTTAAATGGCACAAAAGTGACCCCTGTGGTGCACTCTCCACACCAGCTAAGAGTGCCCGTGAGGTGACGCCTGGTAAGCGCCCACACGGTAAAATATATCGTCATCATTACCGATGTCTACATATGTGTAGATAATGTCACACCCAGAAATGGGTAATATGCCGTGATGATATATTTATTTATATATATATATACCGGGTGTAACACGGAAACCGGGCCATAGGCGTTTAACACCGGCTGCTAAATGAAAGAGCAACCAGTACTACATGTGGACAATGAAGCTGCCATTAAATTAGCTCAAAATCCAGAATATCACAAAACAAATATATTCAACCGAGACATTTTTTCGTCAGAGAATTGGTCAGTTGAAATTAATAAAGTAACTTCAAATGCAGACATCGTGACGAAACCTCTGCATAAGCCGAGACTACAAGGACTTTGCAAAGAAATGGGATTAATTTCAAAATATAAATAAAAGTTTTGTAAAGGTTCAGAATTTAATTAATGGAGGAGGTGTTGAAATAAAAAATATTAAAAAGTAAATTCTGAATCTAGTTTGTTTTGTTATGACAGTTTTGAGTATTTGATACGTTATGACAATTAGTGTTTTTTGTAATCTTTGAAATAGATGAAATATATATTTTAAACAGTAATTAGAGTAAAAATTTAATAGTTGCGCGTGTTTCTAAATTTTTACAAAAATAAAAACAAATATGAATAATTGAACATTTATTTACAATAAATTTTGTACATATCCCAAGAAATAGAATTTTTTACATTATCGCGCAGTGCGACATTATTGTGTCCCATGTACTTTTCTTCTTTTTATTAGTAGATTTTGTGGATTTTGCAGCATTTTGCTCTGGTAAACATTTATTGTTCTGATGAGAATAATGGTGTTTCTTATAATAGATACATGAAGAACAATATGATGCACTTGACTCCTCTTGAGGAGGGAGTTTTTTCAATTCCTTGTGAAGCGTGTTATTATTCTGATTTTTCGACTGTCGGCCTCTTTTACCTGGATTTAATTTCTTAGCTTTTGGTATTCGTTTTGCCTTCTTCTTTTTTTGTTTACGGATATTACTAAGAGCTTCTTTTTCCATTTTGGCTAACTTGTCTCTAGCTTCTTGTCGCTTTCTATGTATAATTCTTCTCCTACTTATCAGAGACTCCATGCACTGAATGGTAGAATTTTCATTAAATTTAAATTCCATTGAAAACGTAGGAATTACTTTCACATCTTTTGATTTGGAAACAGTAGGCGGGCTAATTTTTCTTCGTTTAATTGGTTTCTTTGATATGTTGGTATTAGGGCTCGCTCTTTTTAACCCTTTCTTTGGCGAGACAGCATTGTTGATAATATTTTCTGTAGATTCAGTCTGTTGCTTATTAATGTTTTCTCTTGATATATCAATATTATATTTCTTTGCACTTCCTGTGCAAATGGTGCAGTTGCTCTGTGTCCTATCGCTGATGCTCCGTGGGATGTCTTCCTTTTGTCTATAAAAAAATATTTCTCTAGAATTTGCGTTATCACAATTATGCCCTTCTGTATACACTCTTCAATTTATCAGGGCTGGTCTTCATTTTCACCAACCCGAATAAACCCACCCGGTTAAAAAAAAAACACATAAAAACCCAATAAAACCCAGATTATCTATTTATGTATTAAAATGATGTTTTTGCATTAGACGTAAGGATGCTATGTGCAAAAAACACGATTTTGCAACAAAACATGAACTAGATTTTTTCTAATTCCGTTTAACAACCAGCAAATAATTATCGTAAATTAGAACTACCGCTTTTTGATTAGTGCGAAATAGTGACAAGCTGTCGTTGGTTAATTAATTTGGTCATTTTTTCACACGAATTCAAAAAAGTTGCACATAAACACGCTTATACGAAAAAGAATGTCATTTTGAATGTCAAACTTAATTAACAATGTATAAATAATACAAAAACAATATATAGTAACATTAAGTTCATAAGAGATACCTAACAATGTCCAAGATAACCCAAAAAAGCCCAATAAAACCCAAAAAAAAACACTAGTTTGGTTTAAAATAATAACTCTGTGTTTTAGATAGCCTTATAGTTAAATTATCATTTATTTTTCTGAAAATCACTCACATTTGTTGGTTTATCTTGGCATCATGCACGTTTTCCTCTTCGTTTCCATGTTGGGTGGTCAAAATGTTGAATGTCTTTGATGATGCTTTCATTCTTTAATATGTAAATACGAATTGTTAAATTGTTGTTTAAACTTAACTACAATTACTTACAGAAGTTCATCTAGTTCGCAAATTAAATTCTCAGTTTGGTTTTTACAATCATCAGTCACATCCATAGGAACATCATCTTCCAAAGGTGTCAGCGTTTCTTTCGAGGACGTTCCGTTGCCATTCTCAATTTCTAAGCCTTTTACACAATCGTTAATTATAGCTGCGTCTTCCATACTTAAAACTTGTAAATTTTCTTCAGAAGAACTTTCCCTTTATACGTAAATTAAATAGCAATTATAACTTATTCTAACCTGAATATGTGTAAATACTTACATTGGTTTAACACTAATTTTTCTTTCGTTTTCTATTCCTTGTTCATGGATATCTTCCATTGTGAACTCCTTTCCCACTTATTAAAACAAAAATTCTATAAATTTTGAATAAAAATCACCAATTTGGTACAGAACAAAAATTTTCTGCCCAAATTTCTATTAAAATAAAATGGCTGACGCCGGAAATAAAACAAATGGTTAGATAGTAGTGCCATCTACTTCGGAAAAATTATTATTTTTTAAATTTGTTTTCTTATTACATTCAATTTATTTGAGAAAACAATATTAAATTATTACATAAATATGTACACCGTTTATAAAATTAAAGTTTAATTTAAATAGGGAAGCAAAATCGCATTTGCTCATAAATTGCTTGTTGATATCAAAACCAAACATCTGAAACTTATGCTAAAGTTAACTAATTTTGTTATATTTTTCATAACTTGTATAAAAATAAAAAAAAAATATCATCACGGCATATTACCCATTTCTAGGTGTGCCAATCTATCACATATCGATAATAATGATATATTTGTATCGTGCGGGCGTTTAGCAGGCGTCACCTCAGTGGCACTCAATGCTGGAGTTAAGAGTGCACCACAGGGGTCACATTGGTGCCATTTAAAATTCGAAATATTTGGCGTCGGTCGGGATCCAACCCGATTCCCCAAGTTCGCGATCAGACACTCGGCACGCGGCCATGGGACCCCATATTCTGTATGTTTCTATTAATATATTTATGGAGGTTTTTATAGTAATTATTGGGAAAATACCATTGATTTAATAAATACACATAAATTACGACATATTTATAAATTCTATGGAAAATACTGACGTTATTTTTTAGGTAATCTTTCCTCACAATGAAATGTATAATCTATATCAAATTTGGAGAAAATATTAATATATTATTAAAAAAGGATAACAATAGCATGCTCCTATATTTTCAAATGTGTTAATATTAATAGAATTAAAGCAAAAACGGCATTAATACTTGTGTGCGAAGTTATACAAGCAACGAGAGCGATGAAGTTACGTTTGTACCGATCTCTTTCAATGCTATTGCTTATTTAATGCCGTTTTTCTCGAATTCTATGAATAGCTAACAAATTTTAAATAATACAGGTACTTAATTGGAGACATACCCCATTAAGTCGGTTTTATGACTGATAAGTGTCCACTTTTATATACCGATACCGACACAACGATCTTGACGAGATTATTTTGATGATTTTACAAAAATCAAAACTGATCAAGATGTTAAATTATTAATAACTATACCTACGTGATAATCCACGATGAGATCCCTGATAAGTTCTTCCAAATAATAAAAGCGGATCTAGATTACAAATTATTTACGCTTTTATCAACATCCATTAAGAAGATTTTAATTTTTTTTTTTTTAATAAAACACATATGACTCTTTGAACATTTATTTACAACAAATTTTGTAAATATCCCAAGAAATAGAACATTTACATTATCACGCAATGTGACATTATGCTATCATCTAAACTTTTCTTCTTTTTATTAGTGGTTTTTGCAGCATATGGCTCTGGTAAACATTTATTGTCCTGATGAAAGCAATGGTTTTTGTTACAATAGATACATGAAGAATAATATGTTGCTGCTGACTCCTCTTGTGAAGGGTGTTTTTTAAATTCGTTGTGAACCGTGTTCTTATTTTGATTTTTCGACAGTCGGCCTCTTCTACCTGAAGAATAATATGTTGCACTTGACTCCTCTTGAGAAGGCTGTTTTTTAAGTTCGTTGTGATGCGTGTTATTATTTTGATTTTTCAACTGTCGGCTTCTTCTAGCTGGATTTAATTTCTTAGTTTTTGGTATGCGTTTTGCTTTCTTCTTTTTTTGTTTACGGATATTACTAAGAGCTTCTTTTTCCATTTTGGCTAACTTGTCTCTAGCTTCTTGTCGCTTTCTATATATAATTCTTCTCCTACTTATCAGAGACTCCATACACTGAATGGTAGAATTTTCATTAAATTTAAATTCCATTGAGAACGTAGAAATTACTTTCACATCTTTTGATTTGGAAATAGTAGGCGGGCTAATTTTTCTTCGTTTAGTTGGTTTCTTTGATATGTTGATATTAGGGCTCGCTCTTTTTAACCCTTTCTTTGCTGAGACAGCATTGTTGATAATATTTTCTCTAGATTCAGTCTGTTGCTTATTAATGTTTTCTCTTGATATATCAATATTATTTTTCTTTCCACTTTCTGTGCAAACGGTGCAGTTGCTCTGTATCCTATCGCTGATGCTCCGTGGGATGTCTTCCTTTTGTCTATAAAAAAATATTTCTTTAGAATTTGAGTTATCACAATTATGCTTTTCTGTATACACTCTTCAATTTATCAGGGCTGGTCTTCATTTTCACCAACCCGAATAAACCCACCCGGTTAAAAAAAAAAAAAAAACACATAAAAACCCAGATTATCTATTTATGTGTTTGGTTGTAAAATGATGTTTTTGCATTAGACGTAAGGATGCTATGTGCAAAAAACACGATTTTGCAACGAAACATGAACTAGATTTTTTCTAAATCCGTTTAACAACCAGCAAATAATTATCGTAAATTAGAACTACCGCTTTTTGATTAGTGCGAAATAGTGACAAGCTGTCGTTGGTTAATTAATTTGGTCATTTTTTCACACGAATGCAAAAAAGTTGCACATAAACACGCTTATACGAAAAAGAATGTCATTTTGAATGTCAAACTTAATTAACAATGTATAAATAATACAAAAACAATATATAGTAACATTAAGTTCATAAGAGATACCTAACAATGTCCAAGATAACCCAAAAAAGCCCAATAAAACCCAAAAAAAAACCACTAGTTTGGTTTAAAATAATAATTCTGTGTTTTTGATAGCCTTATAGTTAAATTATCATTTATTTTTCTGAAAATCACTCACATTTGTTGGTTTATCTTGGCATCATGCACGTTTTCCTCTTCGTTTCCAGGTTGGGTGGTCAAAATGTTGAATGTCTTTGATGAGGCTTTCATACTTTAAAATGTAAATACGAATTGTTAAATTGTTGTTTAAACTTATCTACAATTACTTACAGAAGTTCATCTAGTTCGCAAATTAAATTCTCAGTTTGGTTTCTACAATCATCAGTCACATCCATAGGAACATCATCTTCCAAAGGTGTCAGCGTTTCTTTCGAGGACTTTCCGTTGCCATTCTCAATTTCTAAGCCTTTTACACAATCGTTAATTATAGCTGCGTCTTCCATACTTAAAACTTGTAAATTTTCTTCAGAAGAACTTTCCCTTTATACGTAAATTAAATAGTAATTATAACTTATTCTAACCTGAACATGTGTAAATACTTACATTGGTTTATCACTAATATTTCTTTCGTTTTCTATTCCTTGTTTATGGATATCTTCCATTGTGAACTCCTTTCCCACTTATCAAAACAAAAATTCTATAAATTTTGAATAAAAGTCACCAATTTAGTACAGAACAAAAATTTTCTGCCCAAATTTCTATTAAAATAAAATGGCTGACGCCGGAAATAAAACAAATGGTTAGATGCACGATAGTAGTGCCATCTACTTCGGAAAAATTATTATTTTTTAAATTTGTCTTCTTATAACATTAAATTTATTTGAGAAAACAATGTTAAATTATTATATAAATATGTACACCGTTTATAAAATTAAAGTTTAATTTAAATAGGGGAGCAAAATCGCATTTGCTCATAAATTGCTTAATGATATGAAAACCAAACATCTGAAACTTGTGTTAAAGTTAACTAATTTTGTTTATTTTTTCATATTCTGTATAAATTTTTTTAAAAAATCATCACGGCATATTACCCATTTCTAGGTGTGCCAATCTGCTTTATCACATATCAATAATGATGATATATTTGTATCTTGCGGGCGTTTAGCAGGCGTCACGTCACGGGAACTCATTGCTGGCGTGGAGAGTGCACCACAGGGGTCACACTGGTGCCATTTAAATTTCGAAATATTTGGCGTCGATCGGGGTCGAACGCGATTCCCCAAGTTCGCGACCAGACACTCGGCACGCGGCCATGGGACTCCATATTCTGTATGTTTCTATTAAAATATTTATGGAGTCTGACGTCAAATTTTTGTAGAAATTATTGGGAAAATACCATTTAATAAATATACATAAATTACGAAATATTTTAAATTCTGTGGAAAATGCTGAAGTTATTTTTTAGGTAATTTTTCTCACAATGAAATGTATGATCGATATCAAATTTGGAGAAAATATTAATATATTATTAATAAAGGGTAAAAAATAGCATGCTCCTATATTTTCAAATGTGTTAAAATTAATAGAATTAAAGCAAAACGGCATTAATACTTGTGTGCGAAGTTATACAAGCAACGAGAGCGATGAAGTTATGTCTGTACCGATCTATTTCAGTGTTATTACTTGCATTATATAACTTATTTAAGGCCGTTTTTCTCGAATTCTGTGAATAGCTAACAAATTTTAAATAATACAGGTACTTAATTGGAGACATACCCCATTAAGTCGGTTTTATGACTGATAAGTGTCTACTTTTATATACCGATACCGGCACAACGATCTTGACGAGATTATTTTGATGATTTTACAAAAATCAAAACTAATCAAGATGTTAAATTATTAATAACTATACCTACGTGATAATCCACGATGAGATCCCTGATAAGTTCTTCCAAATAATAAAAGCGGATCTAGATTACAAATTATTTACGCTTTTATCAACATCCATTAAGAAGATTTTAATTATTTTTTTTTAATAAAACACATATGACTCTTTGAACATTTATTTACAACAAATTTTGTAAATATCCCAAGAAATAGAACATTTACATTATCACGCAATGTGACATTATGCTATCATCTAAACTTTTGTTCTTTTTATTAGTGGTTTTTGCAGCATATGGCTCTGGTAAACATTTATTGTCCTGATGAAAGCAATGGTTTTTGTTACAATAGATACATGAAGAATAATATGTTGCTGCTGACTCCTCTTGTGAAGGGTGTTTTTTAAATTCGTTGTGAACCGTGTTCTTATTTTGATTTTTCGACAGTCGGCCTCTTCTACCTGAAGAATAATATGTTGCACTTGACTCCTCTTGAGAAGGCTGTTTTTTAAGTTCGTTGTGATGCGTGTTATTATTTTGATTTTTCAACTGTCGGCTTCTTCTAGCTGGATTTAATTTCTTAGTTTTTGGTATGCGTTTTGCTTTCTTCTTTTTTTGTTTACGGATATTACTAAGAGCTTCTTTTTCCATTTTGGCTAACTTGTCTCTAGCTTCTTGTCGCTTTCTATATATAATTCTTCTCCTACTTATCAGAGACTCCATACACTGAATGGTAGAATTTTCATTAAATTTAAATTCCATTGAGAACGTAGAAATTACTTTCACATCTTTTGATTTGGAAATAGTAGGCGGGCTAATTTTTCTTCGTTTAGTTGGTTTCTTTGATATGTTGATATTAGGGCTCGCTCTTTTTAACCCTTTCTTTGCTGAGACAGCATTGTTGATAATATTTTCTCTAGATTCAGTCTGTTGCTTATTAATGTTTTCTCTTGATATATCAATATTATTTTTCTTTCCACTTTCTGTGCAAACGGTGCAGTTGCTCTGTATCCTATCGCTGATGCTCCGTGGGATGTCTTCCTTTTGTCTATAAAAAAATATTTCTTTAGAATTTGAGTTATCACAATTATGCTTTTCTGTATACACTCTTCAATTTATCAGGGCTGGTCTTCATTTTCACCAACCCGAATAAACCCACCCGGTTAAAAAAAAAAAAACACATAAAAACCCAGATTATCTATTTATGTGTTTGGTTGTAAAATGATGTTTTTGCATTAGACGTAAGGATGCTATGTGCAAAAAACACGATTTTGCAACGAAACATGAACTAGATTTTTTCTAAATCCGTTTAACAACCAGCAAATAATTATCGTAAATTAGAACTACCGCTTTTTGATTAGTGCGAAATAGTGACAAGCTGTCGTTGGTTAATTAATTTGGTCATTTTTTCACACGAATGCAAAAAAGTTGCACATAAACACGCTTATACGAAAAAGAATGTCATTTTGAATGTCAAACTTAATTAACAATGTATAAATAATACAAAAACAATATATAGTAACATTAAGTTCATAAGAGATACCTAACAATGTCCAAGATAACCCAAAAAAGCCCAATAAAACCCAAAAAAAAACCACTAGTTTGGTTTAAAATAATAATTCTGTGTTTTTGATAGCCTTATAGTTAAATTATCATTTATTTTTCTGGAAATCACTCACATTTGTTGGTTTATCTTGGCATCATGCACGTTTTCCTCTTCGTTTCCAGGTTGGGTGGTCAAAATGTTGAATGTCTTTGATGAGGCTTTCATACTTTAAAATGTAAATACGAATTGTTAAATTGTTGTTTAAACTTATCTACAATTACTTACAGAAGTTCATCTAGTTCGCAAATTAAATTCTCAGTTTGGTTTCTACAATCATCAGTCACATCCATAGGAACATCATCTTCCAAAGGTGTCAGCGTTTCTTTCGAGGACGTCCCGTTGCCATTCTCAATTTCTAAGCCTTTTACACAATCGTTAATTATAGCTGCGTCTTCCATACTTAAAACTTGTAAATTTTCTTCATAAGAACTTTCCCTTTATACGTAAATTAAATAGTAATTATAACTTATTCTAACCTGAACATGTGTAAATACTTACATTGGTTTATCACTAATATTTCTTTCGTTTTCTATTCCTTGTTTATGGATATCTTCCATTGTGAACTCCTTTCCCACTTATCAAAACAAAAATTCTATAAATTTTGAATAAAAATCACCAATTTAGTACAGAACAAAAATTTTCTGCCCAAATTTCTATTAAAATAAAATGGCTGACGCCGGAAATAAAACAAATGGTTAGATGCACGATAGTAGTGCCATCTACTTCGGAAAAATTATTATTTTTTAAATTTGTCTTCTTATAACATTAAATTTATTTGAGAAAACAATGTTAAATTATTATATAAATATGTACACCGTTTATAAAATTAAAGTTTAATTTAAATAGGGGAGCAAAATCGCATTTGCTCATAAATTGCTTAATGATATGAAAACCAAACATCTGAAACTTGTGTTAAATTTAACTAATTTTGTTTATTTTTTCATATTCTGTATAAAATTTTTTAAAAAATCATCACGGCATATTACCCATTTCTAGGTGTGCCAATCTGCTTTATCACATATCAATAATGATGATATATTTGTATCTTGCGGGCGTTTAGCAGGCGTCACGTCACGGGAACTCATTGCTGGCGTGGAGAGTGCACCACAGGGGTCACATTGGTGCCATTTAAATTTCGAAATATTTGGCGTCGATCGGGGTCGAACGCGATTCCCCAGGTTCGCGACCAGAAACTCGGCACGCGGCCATGGGACTCCATATTCTGTATGTTTCTATTAAAATATTTATGGAGGCTGACGTCAAATTTTTGTAGAAATTATTGGGAAAATACCATTTAATAAATATACATAAATTACGAAATATTTTAAATTCTGTGGAAAATGCTGAAGTTATTTTTTAGGTAATTTTTCTCACAATGAAATGTATGATCGATATCAAATTTGGAGAAAATATTAATATATTATTAATAAAGGGTAAAAAATAGCATGCTCCTATATTTTCAAATGTGTTAAAATTAATAGAATTAAAGCAAAAACGGCATTAATACTTGTGTGCGAAGTTATACAAGCAACGAGAGCGATGAAGTTATGTCTGTACCGATCTATTTCAGTGTTATTGCTTGCATTATATAACTTATTTAAGGCCGTTTTTCTCGAATTCTGTGAATAGCTAACAAATTTTAAATAATACAGGTACTTAATTGGAGACATACCCCATTAAGTCGGTTTTATGACTGATAAGTGTCTACTTTTATATACCGATACCGACACAACGATCTTGACGAGATTTTTTTGATGTTTTTACAAAAATCAAAACTAATCAAGATGTTAAATTATTAATAACTATACCTACGTGATAATCCACGATGAGATCCCTGATAAGTTCTTCCAAATAATAAAAGCTGATCTAGATTACAAATTATTTACGCTTTTATCAACATCCATTAAGAAGTTTTTTTTTTTTTTTTTTAATAAAACACATATGAATCTTTAATCATTTATTTACAACAAATTTTGTAAATATCCCAAGAAATAGAACATTTACATTATCACGCAATGTGACATTATGCTATCATCTGCACTTTTGTTCTTTTTATTAGTGGTTTTTGCAGCATATGGCTCTGGTAAACATTTATTGTCCTGATGAAAGCAATGGTTTTTGTTACAATAGATACATGAAGAAAAATATGTTGCAGCTGACTCCTCTTTAGAAGAGGGTTTTTTTAATTCGGTGTGAAGCGTGTTATTATTTTGATTTTTCAACTGTCGGCCTCTTCTACCTGAAGAATAATATGTTGCAGCTGACTCCTCTTTAGAAGAGGGTTTTTTCAATTCGGTGTGAAGCGTGTTATTATTTTGATTTTTCAACTGTCGGCTTCTTCTACCTGAAGAATAATATGTTGCAGCTGACTCCTCTTTAGAAGAGGGTTTTTTCAATTCCTTGTGAAGCGTGTTATTATTCTGATTTTTCGACTGTCGGCCTCTTTTACCTGGATTTAGTTTCTTAGTTTTTGGTATTCGTTTCGCTTTCTTCTTTTTTTGTTTACGGATATTACTAAGAGCTTCTTTTTCGATTTTGGCTAGCATTTCTCTAGTTTCTTGCCGCTTTCTATATACAATTTTCCTTCTACTTATCAGAGAGTCCATGCACTGAATGGTAGAATTTTCATTAAATGTAAATTCCATTGAAAATGTAGAAGTTACTTTCACATCTTTTGATTTGGAAATAGTAGGCGGACTAATTTTTCTTCGTTTAATTGGTTTCTTTGATATGTTGGTATTGGGGCTCGCTCTTTTTAACCCTTTCTTTGGCGAGACAGCACTGTTGAAAATATTTTCTACAGATTCAGTCTGTTGTTTATTAATGTTTTCTCTTGATATGTCATTTTTCTTTGCGCTTCCTGCGGAATTACTGCAGTTGCTCTGTGTCCTACCGATGATGCTCCGTGCGATGTCTTCTGTTTGTCTATAAAAAAATATTTTTCAAGAATTTGGGTTATGATAATTACGTCTTTCTACATTCACTTTTCAATTTATCAGGTCTGGTCTTATTTTCCCCGACCCAAATAAATCGATCAGGTTTTTTCTTTGAAAAAACCACTTAAAAACTAATAATAACCCAGATAATCTATTTATCTGTTTAGTTGCAAAATGATGATGTATTTCGCACGTAAATTAGAACTGTCGCTTTTGGCATTAGTGCAAAACAGTGACAGGCTATAGTTAGTTGATTGTTTTGATCACTTTTTCCCACTAATGCTAGAAAGTTGCACAAAAAATGCTAATACGAAAAACAATATCATTCTGAATGTCAAATTTAATTAACAATATAAAATTAAAACAAAAAAATATATAGTAACATTAAGTTCACAATAGTTATCTAATAAAGTCCAAGAAAACCCAAAAAAGCCTAATAAGACTAAAAAAAAATCACTAGGTTGGTTTGAAATAAAAACTCTGTTTCTACCAGCCCTACAATTTTAAAATAAATTATCATTATAATTAATTAACAAAACATGAACTAGATTTTTTCTAATTCCGTTTAACAAGCAAATAATTATCGTAAATTAGAACTGCCGCTTTTTGATTAGTGCGAAACAGTGATAAGCTGTCGTTGGTTAATTAATTTGGTCATTTTTTCACACTAATGCAAAAAAGTTGCACAAAAACACGCTTATACGAAAAAGAATGTCATTTTGAATGTCAAACTTAATTAACAATGTATAATTAATACAAAAGCAATACATAGTAACATTAAGTTCATAAGAGATACCTAACAAAGTCCAAGAAAACCCAAAAAAGCCCAATAAAACAAAAAGAACCACTAGTTTGGTTTAAAACAAAAACTCTGTTTTTGATAACCTTATAGATAAATTATCATTTATTTTTCTGAAAATCACTCACATTTGTTGGTTTATCTTGGCATCATGCACGTTTTCCTCTTCGTTTCCATGTTGGTTGGTTAAAATGTTGAATGTCTTTGATGAGGCTTTCATTCTTTAATATGTAAATACGAATTGTTAAATTGTTGTTTAACCTTATCTACAATTACTTACAGAAGTTCATCTAGTTCGCAAATTAAATTCTCAGTTTGGTTTTTACAATCATCATTCGCTTCCATAGGAACATCATCTTCCAAAGGTGTCAGCGTTTCTTTCGAGGACGTTCCGTTGCCATTCTCAATTTCTAAGCCTTTTACACAATCGTTAGTTATAGCTGCGTCTTCCATACTTAAAACTTGTAAATTCTCTTCAGAAGAACTTTCCCTTTATACGTAAATTAAATAGTAATTATAACTTATTCTAACCTGAACATGTGTAAATACTTACATTGGTTTAACACTAATATTTCTTTCGTTTTCTATTCCTTGTTCATGGATATCTTCCATCGTCAACTCCTTTCCCACTTATCAAAACAAAAATTCTATAAATTTTGAATAAAAATCACCAATTTAGAACAGAACAATAATTTTCTGACCAAATTTCTATTAATAAAATGGCTGAAGCCGGAAATAAAACAATTGGTTACATACGCGATAGTAGTTCCATCTATGTTGAATCTCCGGAAAAATTCTTCTTTGTTAAATTTATTTTCTTATTAGAATAAATTTATTGAAGAAAACAATGTTAAATTGTTATTTATGTATACCGTTTTTAAAATTATATTTTAATTTAAATAGGGAAGAAAAACTGTACGTGCTAATCCACGATTAGATCCCTGACAAGTTCTGCCAAATAATAAAAGTTGATCTACATTACAAATTATTTACGCTTTTAACGAGCAGCCATTAATAAGGTTTTTATTTTTTAAAAAATAAAACACATGTGAATCACTGAATATTTATTTACAACAAATTTTGTACAAATCTCAAGCAATAGAATTTTTTACATTATCGCGCAATGAGACATTATTGTGTCCCATGTACTTTTCTTCTTTTTATTAGTAGATTTTGTGGATTTTGCAGCATTTTGCTCTGGTAAACATTTATTTTTCTGATGAGAGTAATGGTGTTTCTTATAAAAGATGCATGAAGAACAATATGATGCACTTGACTCCTCTTGAGGAGGAAGTTTTTTCAATTCCTTGTGAAGCGTGTTATTTTTCTGATTTTTCGACTGTCGGCCTCTTTTACCTGGATTTAATTTCTTAGTTTTTGGTATACGTTTTGCTTTCTTCTTTTTTTGTTTACGGATATTACTAAGAGCTTCTTTTTCCATTTTGGCTAACTTGTCTCTCGCTTCTTGCCGCTTTCTGTATATAATTCTTCTCCTACTTATCAGAGACTCCATACACTGAATGGTAGAATTTTCATTGAATTTAAATTCCATTGAAAATGTAGAAGTTACTTTCACATCTTTTGATTTGGCAATAGTAGGCGGGCTAATTTTTCTTCGTTTAGTTGGTTTCTTTGATATGTTGGTATTAGGGCTCGCTCTTTTTAACCCTTTCTTTGGCGAGACATCATTGTTGATAATATTGTCTGTAGATTCAGTCTGTTTCTTATTAATGTTTTCTCTTGATATATCAATATTATATTTCTTCACACTTCCTCTGCAAACGGTACAGTTGCTTTGTGTGCTACCGATGATGCTCCGTGGAATGTCTTCCTTTTGTCTATAAAAAAATATTTCTTTGGAATTTGCGATATCACAATTATGCCGTTCAATTTATTAGGGCTGGTCTTCATTTTCACCAACCCGAATAAACCCACCCGGCTTTTTTTTTTTTAATAAACACTTAAAAACCAATAAAAACCCAATAAAACCCAGATTATTTGTTTACGTGTTTAGTTGCAAAATGATGTTTTCGCACTAGACTAGAAGATGCAATGAGCAAAAAACACGATTTTGCAACGAAATATATACTAGGTTTTTTTCTAATAAAATTTATAGATTCAGCTGTAGACGCATGGTGAAACATTATAACAATATTAATTAATAAAACACTTAATTTAAGTTCCACAAATAGGTTTTATTAACACTTCAGCTTATTATGCCTTCTGCGGAAGTCTAGATTAAACCAAAGAATGCAAAATTAGTCTCCTTTGATGTTGTAGTTTATTTACTTCAATACCAATTACAGAACTAAAGATCATAAAAGATCAATTACTAAGAACGTTAATATATTCTTACAATCAGAAATTCTTGCTCTATTAGATATTTGTATAGAACAAAATTATTTTAAATTGAACAACCGATACTACAAGCAAAACGAAGGTCTCCCTATTGGATTCTAATAGTCCGTTCCTTGCAGAAATTTTTATGGATAATCTTAATATAATAAATATACAGATCCAAATGAACTTAGTGGAATATACCAAATAAAATGTGACGATTGTAAAACCTCTTCTATAGATCAAACAGGCAGGACCTTTAATATCAGGTTTAATGATCCTATGAGATCTTACAAAAATAAGAAAGAAGACTCCAATTTGGCAAAACATTTGAATGAAATGAATCATAGCTGCGAAAAGAAAAATCATAAAATTTTACATGCAGGTCACAAAGGTCCGAAGATGGATTTCCTAGAAGCCTACAAAATTCATAAAGCCATTAAAAACGGTTCAAACATCTTAAATGACCAGGTAGATTTATTTCATTCTGTTGTCTGGTAAATCCTTATTGAAGAATTATCCAAGTAATCCTGTTATGGTCACCGCAGATGTTAATATAGTATTTAAGAACATGTCACAATTCGTGTATTTAGTTTCATCTTGTACTTCTGAAGAAGCCTAATAAGCCGAAATCGATTATGTGATAATAAAACCTACTTATAAAAATTAAGTACTTCATTAATTACTACTTTTTTTAAAATTCCTGTTAACAAGAAGCAAATAATGAATTATCGTAAATTAGAACTGATGCTTTTTTTGCATTAGTGCTAAGAACCTTAATATAGTCTTACAATCAGAAATTCTTGCTCTATTAGATATTTGTCTAGAACAAAATTATATTTTAAATTCAACAACCGATCCTACAAGCAAACGAAGGTCTCCCTATTGGATTCTCATAGTCCGTTCCTTGCTGAAATTTTTATGGATAATCTTAATATAATAAATATACAGATTGAAATGACCTTAGTGGAATATACCAAATAAAATGTGACGATTGTAAAACATCTTCTATAGGTCAAATAGGCAGGACCTTCAATATCAGGTTTAATGATCGTATGAGATCTTACAAAAATAAGAAAGAAGACTCCAATTTCGCAAAACATTTGAATGAAATGAATCATAGCTGCGAAAAGAAAAATCATAAAATTTTACATGCAGGTCACAAAGGTCCGAAGATGGATTTCCTAGAAGTCTACAAAATTCAAAAAGCCATTAAGAACGGTTCAAACATCTTAAATGACCAGGGGTGGGATTCTATAACTCGTCCGTTATCAAACGGTACCGTTATCACTATGGTTACATAGAAGATCGCATTTCATTTGACAAGTATGACGTAAACATACCAATCATCTTGTAAAAAATACGTTTCTATAGTGATAACGGTACATTTTGATAACGGACGAGTTATAGAATCCCACCCCAGGTAGATTGAAGAATTATCCAAGTAATCCTGTTATGGTCACCAGATTAATATAGTATTTAAGAACGTGTCATAATTCGTGTATTTAGTTTAATCTTGTATTTCTGAAGAAGCCTAATAAGCCGAAATCGATTATGTGATAATAAAACCTACTTAATAAAAAATAAAAATTAAGTGTTTCATTAATTACTACTTTTTTTTAAATTCCGTTTAACAAGAAGCAAATAATGAATTATCGTAAATTAGAACTGTCGCTTTTTTGCATTAGTGCGAAAAAGTGGCAGGCTATCGTTAATTGATTGATTTGGTGACAGAGAAAACACGCTAATGGGAAAAAGAATGTTATTTAGAATGGCAAATTTAGTTAACAATGTATAATTAATACGAAAAAATATATCGGATGTCTACTTTTTTTTTATAGACCACAGGAAATAGAATTTTCATATGGATGTAAATTCTGCCTTATTAATTTTAGAACTAAATTGCAAATACAAAAAAATGTTCAGAATTAAAAACTACATCAAATATGTTTATTGAAATTTATTGAAATAATGGATTCCTGTCATGAGATGACTTTAATTGCTATTTAATTATTAATATGGTTCCATTGAGTTTCTGCGATTGTAAATGTATCCATGATTACTGATAAATAAATTAATGAATTCAATAATTATTATAAATTTATGACAGATGTCATCTGCCAAACTCAAGCAACACAACTGTTTCATATTTTGTGTTATTGCTCTTGCTCATGGCACTGTAAATAGCTAAAAATTATTACATTTATTTAGCTTCTCTTTCGCAAACGAAACGCATGTAAACAATAATTTTGGACTTGTTAGATGCAGTTTTTAATTATGAACATTTCTTTGTATTTACTCTTTTGTTGTAAAATTAATAGAGCAGAATTTACAGCCATATGAAAATTATACCATTGTATTTTCCAGAGTACATAAAAAGCAGACACCCGATATAGTAACATTAAATTCATTATAGATATCTAATAAAGCCCAAGAAAACTCAAAAATGCCCAACAAAACCCAAGAAAATCGCTAGGTTGGTTTTAAATAACTGTGTTTTGCCAGCCCAACAATTTTTAAATAAATTTTTATTTATTTTTTCTGAAAATCACTCACATTTGTTGGTTTATCTTGGCATCATTTACGTTTTCCTCTTCGTTTCCATGATGGACGGTCACAATGTTGAATATCTTTGATGAGGCTTTCATTCTTTAATATGTAAATAACAATTGTTAAATTGTTGTTTAAACTAATCTACAATTACTTACAGAAGTTCATGCCGGTCGCAATTTAAATTCTTAGCTAGGTTTTTACAATTATCAGTCGTAGCTATAGGATCCTCTTCATTTTGCAAGGGTAACAACATTTCTTTCGAGGACGATTCGTTGCCATTCTCAATTTCTGTGTCTTTTATACAATCGTTAATTATAGCTGCGTCTTCCATACTTAAAACTAGTAAATTCTCTTCAGAAGAACTTTCCCTTTATACGTAAATTAAATAACAATTATAACTTATTCTAACCTGAACATGTGTAAATACTTACAATGGTTCACTACTAATAATACCGTCGTTTTCCATTTCTTGTTCATGGATATTATCCATTGTGAACTCCTTTCCCACTTATCAAAACAAAAATTCTATAAATTTTGAATAAAAATCACCAATTTAGAACAGAACAATAATTTTCTGAACAAATTTCTATTAAAATGACTCACGCCCGAAATAAAACAATGGCTAGATGCCCGATAGTAGTTCCATCTATGTTGATACTCGGAAAAATTCTTATTTGTTAAATTTATTTCCGTATTACATTAAATTTATTTAAGAAAACTATTATTTAAATAATTATACTGTTCTTAAAATGAGAATTCAATTTAAAGTGAGACGCAACAATCTCATTTGCTCACAATTTGCTTGTTGATACCAAAATTAAACATTATTTTGTGTTTTTTTATATAATATATTAATATATGTTTCTATTAATATATTTATGAAGGCTGTGATCATTTTTTTGTACAAATTATCAGAAAATACTATTGATTTAATACATAAACATAAATTACGAAGTGTTTATAAGTTCTATGAAAAATACTGCCATTATTCTTTTGGTATTTCTTTTGGGCTTGCATGAATCACACAAATACTTTTACATAGCATTCATCAAATTATGACATGCATTTTTCGACTCCGCAAATCTAGCCCATGAAGTTGGCTTGTCCCAAAGTGCTCAAATCTTGACTTTTGCACCGTTTGACAAGGTGGCTGACTAGTACAATGTGGAGTATAAATTGAATTAGGATTAGATTACGTTATTGGTAGTATTTTTGAAAAAATTGTACTCCATAGTGTACTTGTCAGTCATCTTGTCTAACGATGCACAAGTCAAGATATGAATATTTCTATAAACAATGAAATGTATGAAGTTGAACTACTAGTACATTTTTAAATATGTTAAATATTACTAGAATTAGAGAAAAACGGCATTAATACTTCTGTGACGTCATCTGTACGAAGTTATACAACCAACGAGAGCGAAGGAGTTACGACTGTACCTATCTCTTTCGCTGTTATTGCCGTCTCTCTCGAATTCTGTGAATATTAACAAATTTTAAATAATGCTGATCCCGTGGCCGCGTGCCTGAGTGTCTCGTTGCCAACCTGGGGAACCGGGTTCGATCCCGACCGACGCCAAATATTTCGAATTTTAAGTGGCTCAAAAGTGATCCCTGTGGTGCACTTTCCACGCCAGCTATGAGTGCCCGTGAGGTGACGCCTGGTAAGCGCCCTCACGGTACAAATATGTCATCATCATTACCGATATCTGATAAAGCAGATTGTGTGGCACACTCAGAAATTGGTTATATGCCGTGATGATATATTTATTTTATTTACCTACTTAAAAAAAAATCTTAGGGACATTCCCCACTCAGACGGTTTCAGGACTAAGTGTCCACTTTTTTATACCGATACTGACACCACTAAATGTAAAATTCATTAGGAGCAGACCTTGACGGAATTTTTCTGATGTTTTACAAAAATCAAAACTGATCATGATGTTAAATTATTAATGTTATGTTATAATTCATTTGATACTAAACATGACATGTTTCTTCCAAAAAATAAAAGCTGATCTAGATTACAAATTATTTTCGGACAGCCATTAACAAGATTTTTAAGTTGATAAGTGTCCACTTTTATATATCGATACCGACACAACGATCTTGACGAGATTTTTTTGATGTTTTTACAAAAATTAAAACTGATCAAGATGTTAAATTATTAATAACTATACCTACGTGATAATCCACGATGAGATCCCTGATAAGTTCTTCCAAATAATAAAAGCTGATCTAAATTACAAATTATTTACGCTTTTATCAACATCCATTAAGAAGATTTTAATTATTTTTTTTTAATAAAACACATATGAATCTTTAATAATTTATTTACAACAAATTTTTGTACGTATTCCAAGAAATAGACCTTTTACATTATCACGCAATGTGACATTATGCTATCATCTGCACTTTTGTTCTTTTTATTAGTGGTTTTTGCAGCATATGGCTCTGGTAAACATTTATTGTCCTGATGAAAGCAATGGGTTTTGTTACAATAGATACATGAAGAATAATATGTTGCTGCTGACTGCTCTTGTGAAGGGTGTTTTTTAAATTCGTTGTGAACCGTGTTCTTATTTTGATTTTTCGACTGTCGGCCTCTTCTACCGGAGGAATAATATGTTGCAATTGACTCCTCTTGAGAAGGCTGTTTTTTAAGTTCGTTGTGATGCGTGTTATTATTTTGATTTTTCGACTGTCGGCCTCTTCTACCGGAAGAATAATATGTTGCAATTGACTCCTCTTGAGGAGGCTGTTTTTTAAGTTCGTTGTGATGCGTGTTATTATTTAGATTTTTCGATTGTCGGCCTCTTCTACCTGAAGAATAATATGTTGCAATTGACTCCTCTTGAGGAGGCTGTTTTTTAAGTTCGTTGTTATGCGTGTTATTATTTTGATTTTTCGACTGTCGGCTTCTTCTACCTGGATTTAATTTCTTAGGTTTTGGCATTCGTTTTGCTTTCTTCTTTTTTTGTTTACGGATATTACTAAGAGCTTCTTTTTCCATTTTAGCTAACTTTTCTCTAGTTTCTATTCGCTTTCTATATATAATTTGCCTTCTACTTATCAGAGACTCCATGCACTGAATGGTAGAATTTTCATTAAATTTAAATTCAATTGAAAACGTAGAAGTTCCTTTAACATCTTTTGATTTGGAAATAGTAGGCGGGCTAATTTTTCTTCGTTTAGTTTGTTTCTTTGATATGTCGGTATTAGGGTTCGCTCTTTTTAACCCTTTCTTTGGCGAGACAGCATTGTTGATAATATTTTCTGTAGCTTCAGGCTGTAGCTTATTAATGTTTTCTCTTGATATATCTATATTATTTTTCTTCACGCTTCCTGTGGAAACACTGCATTTGCTCTGTGTCCTAGCGATGATGCTCTGTGCGATGTCTTCTGTTTGTCTATAAAAAGAAAAAATATTTCTATGGAACCCGGTTTAAAAAATAAACACTTAGAAACCCATAAAAACCCAATAAAATCCAGATTATCTATTTATATGTTTAGTTGCAAAATGATGATGTTTTCGCATTATACGTGAAGATGCAATGAGCAAAAAACACGATTTTTCTACGAAACATGTACTAGGTTATTTCCACGGATATATGAAACAAATATGGAGGTAGCTTATGCGAACTCAAATGAAGCCAACTGCTCCCCACTACCAGTCGGGACCATCTGTCATTTTGTGTCGTGTACAGTACAAAGTTTTGTTGAGATTTAATTTTCTGGTGTATTGTGCGAAGTAATATATTGTGGACTATTTTTATTATTGTTACTTCTTTATTAAAAAGGTGTTTACAAAAAATTAGAGTAGAATTCGCTAATCCAAAAATGAGGTTTAGCTTAAACTTTTTTGTCAATCGGGCTGTAAATGTTTTAAAAAAATGTATAAATACATTTTTTTTTACTTTGCATGAACATTGTTTTGAACATGGGCCCCTGGAAAATCATATAGTTCATTTAATTAAATCTATATGTCATAATTATTTTAAAGTTAGTTTGTATTTTTTAACAAAATCAAATATTGATAAATCCCAAAATATTAGAATTTGAAATAACAAAATAACATTGTTTACAAGGTACTAAAAGACTGGTTTTTTATAATAAAAATGATCTAAATCAATTGTTTATTTTTTAATGTACTCTTATACCTTTTCCATTTAATATAACATATTTTATGTAGCTTAATTTTTACAAACTGTAGTGAATAAAAGATTAGTAATTATTTACTAATGTAATTTAATGTCTAGTATATATTTGAAGTAACTTTTTACTATTTAATATTTCCAAATAGTTTTAAATTTATTTTCATAAGAAATATAATTATCAGTAAATCCCTTTTTTTTTAAAGAAAGTAATGATATTGTTTCAGTTACACGTTTTTCGCATTTCGTACTTCAAAAATACCGCGAGATCCCCACTCTAGCTCGGGACCAAGACATGTATTCGTCCGTCCCCACTAGGCGTCACTCCCCTCGCCCATAGTATCGCTTTACGCTCCCTCCATATTTGTTTCATACCTCCATGGTTATTTCTAATTCCGTTTAACAAGAAGCAAATAATGAATTATCGTAAATTGGAACTGTCGCATTTTACATTAGTGCGAAAAAGTGATAAGCTATCGTTGTCTGATTGGTTGATTTGGTCCCTTTTTCGCATTAGTGTAAAAAAGTGGCACAAAAACATGCTAGTGGATAAAAGAATGTCATTTTGAATAATAGATATATAATAAACCCAAAAAGAACCCACTAGGTTGGTTTAAAATAAAAGCACTACTATGTTTCTGCCACCCCTATAATTTTTAAATGAATTTTCATTTATTTTTTCTGAAAATCACTCACATTTGTTGGTTTATCTTGGCATCATTTACGCTTTCCTCTTCGTTTCCATGTTGGTTGGTCAAAACGTTGAAAGTTGTTGACGAGGCTTTCATTCTTTAATATGTAAATACCAATTGTTAAATTGTTGTTTAAACTTATCTACAATTACTTACAGCAGATCATCTAGTTCGCAAATTAAATTCTCAGTTTGGTTTTTACAATCATCAGTTGTACCCATAGGAACATCATCTTCCAAAGGTGACAGTGTTTCTTTCGAGGACGTTCCGTTACCATTTTCAATTTCTATGCCTTTTATGCAATCGTTAATTATAGCTGCGTCTTCCATACTTAAAACTTGTAAATTCTCTTCAGAAGAACTTTCCCTTTATACGTAAATTAAATAGTAATTATAACTTATTCTAACCTTAACAAGTGTAAATACTTACATTGGTGTAATACTGTTGTTTTCTATTCCTTGTTCATGGATATTATCCATTGTCAACTCCTTTCCCACTTATCAAAACAAAAATTCTATAAATTTTGAATAAAAATCACCAATTTAGTACAGAACAAAAATTTTCTGACCAAATTTCTATTAAGATAGAATGGCTGACGCCCGGAATAAAACAAATGGTGAGAAGCGCGATAGTAGTTCCATCTATGTTGAAAAATTCTTATTTTTGTTCAATTTATTTCGTTATTACATTAAATTTATTTAAGAAAACAATGTTAAACTATTATATGGATAAGTATACCGTTTTTAAAATGACACTTTAATTTAGATAGGGACGGAACAATCGCATTTACTAAATTGTTTGTTGATGTCAAAAATAAACATTATTGTTATAATTAACGAAGACATTATTGTTATAACCACACATTCTTCTGAAAATTATTTAAATATTAATTCGTTCGCAAACTATAACCGATTGAAAGTTTGTGTGACGTTTAAAGTTTTAAGCAATTTGATTGGTTGCGCCGCGTTTTCACTAAAATTCTTAAATCTTCGTGTTATTGCAGAAAAAGAAAAAAAAATATTGGTGTAGAACCCTGTAATAATTGATACATTTATACATTTGTAGATAACGACTATATCAATAATTGTTTAATAGTAATCATCTTTTTCTAATGAGGATACTATTCGATAGTGTTTATTTATTGTTGTTTTTTCTAAAATCTTGACATTGCATCGCACTTTATTTTTTGTTTTAAATGAATTAATTCTATATAAAATTTTATGTCTGGTGAAATATGTATGATTTATATTCGAAAAACATAAAATTTGTTCGAAGAAGTATTAAAGAACTGAAATTCTGCGGTAGCGAAGAGTATGAATACAAAACGAGTATGAGCAAACATCGATAGTTTTATAAAATTGTATTTTATGAACATTGACCAATGACCCAACGGTGAAAAAAATGCATTTTCGAAGAATGTCAATATTAGCAAATTAATAAGGTTTTGCGGTTTTTCATGGAATCATATAATCCCTTACTGAATAATAACAATTGTACTACGTGCGTAACTTAAAAACCACAAAAGGCGAATGTAGGCATTCGTGCAAAATGAAAATACTATAACAATACAAATTTGCATAAAATAGAATACGTATTTTCAACAGGAAATATATGAATGAACATATTAAATTTTAATGTCTCGTATCTCGTTTGATGCGTACTCAAAATTCAAATATTGTTTTGTGACGGATATAAAACTGTAGTATTTTTATCGTGAGATCGTTTTATTTGATAATCCGAATTGTATCGTGATTGAATTTAAAAAGATCTGAAATAAATTACATGGAAATTTTATACATTTTACAATAAGTATACAGACTGCCTCCACAATAGAAGGGGCCCTGTAAACATGACTTCAAATAAGAAAATGAAAAATGCTTTGTAGGTTTAATATCTGCAAATACTTGTAGGATGATTAATTTCAACGATTTTGTAATTTTTGCCACGTGCCTAAATGTCTGGTCGCGAACCTGGGGAACCGGGTTCGATTCCGACAGACGACAAATATTTCCAATTTTAAATGGCACAAAAGGGACTTCTGTGGTGCACTCTCTACGCCAGCTATGAGTGCCCGTGAGGTGACGCCTGGTAAGCGCCCACACGGTAAAATATATCGTTATCATTACCGATGTCTACATGTGTTGTAGATACTGGCACACCCAGAAATGGGTAATATGCCGTGATGATATATTATTATTATTATTATTATTATTATTATAAAAAAGAACATTTCAAAAATCATTTGTCATTTCTCTGTTTTTATTGTTTTTTTTTTTATTGTTCCTATTCATTTTTATATAAATTTTGGTGATTAATATCAAAATACGTAAATACGTTAAGTACTTGCTTGAAAACAATTGACAATTATAATATTAAACAACATAGTATTTTTATTTATATGAATTTGGAATTGGAATTCAAATTTTTAAACTGCAGGTCGATATCTCATTTCGTTCTAAAGATATTTATATTTACAAATTAACCCATTTCTAGGTTATGACTAAAAAGTGGGTATAGATGCATAACTGGCTACTTCGCCATTCAATTCAAGGGGCAAAATTACTAATGTTCACAAAAATCTATAGTTCAGTTTATAGAGCTAAAAATTGAAATTCCTGAAAATGGTGGAAATCGCAAAATATCTCAAGGTGTAGGTAGGCACATTTTAGTTTTTTGCGATTTTTGACCATTTTCAGTTATTGTTATGGGGTCCCGTGGCCGCGTGCCTGAGTGTCTGGTCGCGAACCCGGGGGAACCGGGTTCGATTCTGACCGGCGCCAAATATTTCCAATTTTAAATGGCACAAAAGTGACCCCTGTGGTGCACTCTCCACACCAGCTGTGAGTGCCCGTGAGGTGACGCCTGGTAAGCGCCCACACGGTAAAATATATCGTCATCATTACCGATGTCTACATATGTGTAGATAATGGCACACCCAGAAATGGGTAATATTCCGTGATGATATATTTTATTTATTTATTTGTAAATAAAGGATCTATTGCTTAAAAAATTCTATATTTATTTAATTTTTCCGAAGTCACCAGACTGTATTTTCATACATTTTAGAATTATTTCCCAAAAGTAGAATTTTTGAGGTCCAAGTTTAAACGCAAATATCTTAGAAACTAAATGAGATATTAATTTGCAGTTTGAAAATCAGAGCGTTAAAATGCATCTAAAAGTATTAATAGTAGATTTTTGAAAATATTTAAAATTCACCCAAAGGTAGGTACATTTATATGAGTTTTAGGTGGCATAGTACAAAAATAGAGATACAGATTATTTTTTTAACTTTTCATTTAAATGCTAATATTGGAATATCAAATTTGAAAACACGGTAACCATATGAATATCAGAAGATGCACTCCCAAAAAATGGTCGTTCAAAAATCTCCCATACTTCTCAAAATCATTCCTTGTACACGACTAGAAGTTAGGTACGTATTCTTAATAGTAATGAGCAATGTTTAGAGCAGACGAGTACAGATTATAAATTTCGGTCACACATCCCGTTAACGTTAAGAATCTTCCTAGCACTCTTATTTTACATGAGTTGTCCCACGCAGAGAGAATCACAAATGATAGAACAACAGAATTACAGGGCTTGGTGCCTATATAAAGCTATCACTTGGATGTGTCACTTAAAAGGTGAACAGAAGCAAATACTGAGAACATATTGCTCTTGTGGTTCTGACATGACGTCTGGAAAGTGTTTCGTTGTTTTTTTGCTCCTGGGGACGCAGCTTTTGGATGAAAGTGAAGCAGCACTCTATAGACTAAGACCTGGTTTGTAATTTTACTTTTCATTTTATCTATTTCTTTACGTTTTTAAATATTTTTTTAAGTATGGTATTTCTGAGATGTATTTGCCACGATAAATTTAAAGTAACCGTGACATGACGTTTGATAATCTCTCTTAATGGACAAATTAAGGTGTAATAATTGTGGAGTTAAATCCGGCGAACTAGCGGGCCATGCAATCAGGCCATTAGTACCAATCCATTGGTTTGGGAAAAAGGTGTTATAATATTCTGTTACTTGGCGGCAATTATGAGCTGGGGTCCCATCCTGCTGGAAATAAACAGTTTGATCTAAAACGAGTAGTATGTCATCCAGAATTTGTTCAAACAAATTTCGTAAAAATGCTAAATATCTATCACTAGTTAAAGAGCCATTATTATATAAAATCGCAGACCATAGTTTATACTAAATTTATTTTGAAAACATCTACCGCAAACTAAAACAGAATTTTCATCACTTCAGTAGTGATTATTTTTTAAGTTAAACATCATTCCATATTATTAATTTTAAAATATCAGGACCTTCATTTATCGTCGGTTAACTATTAGAATGTACCAAGTCCACTTTCTGAAAAAAAAAAAAAATAGATATAGTCAAATTCGGTGTCCCGGTATTTTTTTGTACCATGGCCAGTAGAAAGAACATCAAATTCAATGCTTCTTGTACTTTAAACAGACTTATAGTTTTTTACCATGTCCCTTAAAATGAAATACACTAAGAATTGTTTTGAGTGAAGTCCAGAGCCAATCAGATTTCATAATTTTGTCCCGTGCTTCTGGAAATAGTACAGTAAAAATATTTAAAAATTACAATTTAACAAATTTCATACAAAGTTAAGGAAAATGAAACTATACAAATGAAAAAATTTCAACATGTGTAATCATTATCCATTCTTTGCAATAAAATTTTAAATGTTTGAAGCAGCTTTTCTCGAAAGTAATATTTTTGTGGACATAGTATATTCCAATAGTCGGCCGACGAAATGACAAAATTCTAATGTTCCCTCTTGATCACCGGATTGAAGATGCTATACTCGGTAGAATTTTTATGGCTTGTACTTAGGTTTCTGTAAGTATTTATGCACGGTTCCTACACTCAAATTGCATTCGGGTGAAGCCATTTTTATCGATGCCCTAGGATTTGCTGCAAAATATGCTGACATTAGTCTCAGCATTTATATTTAAATCGTTTACGTCTTTTTTTAAATGTTTCTGAATTAGCAGCATGAGAATGACACAAAATGTAAATTTACCTTTTCGTCGTGTGTGAATTGATCCATTTTTATTAAAAATTATATGAAGAGGACAATTTCTCATTTGATAGAAGTAGCAATAAAAAAATATATTCACTTTTTTAGTCATGACACTCTTAGTTATTTCATATTACGGGAATTATTTCAAAACTTTATTAATTACTTTTTCAAACATTTTGTTATGTAAGGGCATGAAAATTGTATATAGTTGAAATCAAAATAAAGATCTCTGTTTAATGAGCAAATAAAAGTATATGTTTCTATTTAAAATTAAAAAAGTTGATATCTATATTTTGATAACTACTGGTTGAAATTTTTTCAGTTTATCACTGGAATACACATGTAAAATATAGATTCTTTGCTAATTTAACCAATTTCGTATCTTAAAAATATATGTATCGTTCAAGACGTTTAACAGTCGTCACCTCAAGTCTCAATTTGTAGTAAAGAGTTACCACATTGGTCATTTCTGTAATATTTTAATATGTTTTGTCTCTATTATAATTCTCAATTATGGTGATCATTTAACGAATATTATTCATAATATTATACACCCTCTAAATAATTACATTTATTTTTATTTATTATTAAAAAATGACGTTATTTATCATTAATTCGATACTATTTGAATTTATTCCATCACTGTGTCATTAAAACGTACACATCAAATTTATATTCATCATGGGTCTCATAATTATTAGTAACATTTGCATATTCAGTGCATTTAAACTTTCAATAATTATTAAAACATACAAAAGTGAATAATATATAGCTTTTTCTGCATAAAATTCATTGTGGAATTAGCAATTCTTCTTTGGAATTTCATTCATTTATGCTGATCTCGTTCTTTAAACTGAATGTTTCCGTTTATAAGAAAAATTTATGTTAGCATTATTCACACATAATAAATTATGTTCAAGGTTTCATTTACTAAAGGGGTGTCAGTAGAATAATAAATGTTTTATATAAATCAAATAGTTTTGCATATTTGCATTCTAATATCATTTAATTAGCAATCATTGAAATCATTTATGTAAAGATTAATTTAGTTTTAATTTATTCATCAATAAACGTGTACGTACCTATATAATAAATCCAAAATTCGTTATGTCTTACGTTTCAGTTCTTAAATCTGAAGCTTCTACTGTCTCTAAACATAGCTAATTTTTTTTATAAACCAGGATTAAACAACGTTGTTAGGAATGTTTTTCAGTAATTTCAAAACAACCAAATACAGTAATATTATTTTCATTGCTTTTTTGAATTAAGAAATAAATAACACCTATTTTTAAATAAATACGATATTTATAATAATAATAATAATAAAAGTTACTAAGTATTAGATTTTAAAAATAATACCTGTGTAGTGATTTAGGTGCAGAATTGAATTATCTATAACTTTTATTTGAAAACCGAATTTCTGACAGTTCAAACGATAAACATTTCTCTGTAACTTTGTTTCAATTCCATGGTTATTAATAAGCAATATTTATACATTTTAAAATTAGATTTTACAAGTTACCAAACGTGCAAAATTAAAACTTTTTAGTGATTTAGGCGTAGAATATAATCTACAACTTTTATTTGAATCATTTTTGTCTAAAATTAATTGGGGAATTTTGCGCAAAGAAAAATTGTTTTCTCCTGTTAAACACCTATTGCCAGATTTTTAATTAACACACTGTATGTGTCAAAAGAAATTGCTTTATTCATGTATGTCATTTATTGCGTAATGCCATTCTTACGCAGAGAATACAATAGTACAGAAATGTAACACTTCTTAATGTATATTTTGCAGGGGTATCCCCACCACTTCTTGCAAGACGCCTTCAGCATCGATCAGCGATGTATTATCAACCAGAGATGATGTACATACCAGGAATGACTACATTTACAGCTGGAGATACTTTTACTGGATACCTCGACCCAGTTCCAAACGATAGACCATGTACTTCTTGCAGAATTCCCGAACCTGAACCAGAACCCGAACCTGAACCAGAACCAGAAGTACAACCAGACCCACAAGCAGAACTACCATTAGAACCAAGCCCCCTCCCAGATTTAGAAGAAGTCACCAGGGTGCACAAAACCGAAATCCAATTTCCTCCTGAAGAAGACGTTGGAGCGTCTTCTGTGACTCAAGTTCCGATCTTTGAAGAAAGTACAACACAGAGGACAAAAACGAGGGTTCAAACGAGACCTCCTCCTCCTCTTCCAGAAGAAAAAGAAGAAGAGGATGATGATGATGATGACTGGCCAATTGCAAAGGGTGTGCCCCATAATGTATTCTTCCCAATGATGTTTGGATATTCAGGACAAGGAAGATCTGGACAAGGTGGTTCTAGTTATCCAGGAGTAACGGCTATTGCTAATGCGTTTAGTAGTGGAAAAGGAGGTGTTGCTACTAGTCACGCAACTGCTTTTGGAAATGCTCCGCCGTTGAACAAACATTGGAAAAGATCTCAACATAACAATTAATTTTTAAATATATTACATATTGTTATAAATATTTGTTTTGATACTATATTTTCATTGCTTTTCCTGTGAATATGACTAGTGCAATATATTTGTTCCATGTATAAATAACAATAATAAATAAATACATAAATATAAACAGAACCTTGCGGGTTATTACTCACTTTTGGGTGTGCTAATCTGCTTTTCCACAGATTTCAGAGATGATGATATTTACACCATAAGAGGGTATTTGCAGTTCATTGACCTCACCCCATGGGTTCTAAAGCTATCGTGGAGAGAGTACCACACTTTTGTGCGGTTTGAAAATTTTATACATTTATGACTAAATACACCAATATAGTAATAAATAATTAAACAAAAATTATTTTACAATGAACGCGTAAAAAAGTACAATGCGTTGACATGCGTAAACAGTAAAACAAATATTAGAGTTTGAATTAAACTAATCAATTTCAAATAAAGATTAAATATTTCTTATATAAATTAAATATTTCGTACAAAAATTGCATTCTGAATCAACATGCCAAATTTTAATTCTTAATTATTAATAGAAGCTGAGATCTAACACTTGCTTTTTTTAATTATTATAAACAAAATATAAATAAATAAAAAAACTAATGTTAAAATTTTCCCAAAGCCTATGACTACAACATATTAAATTTTAAGTTTCAAACCCAACTGCCTATAGGTAATAAGTTTTCCGATAGCTTTCTAGATCTAGGTATAATACAAAACTTATGTTAGCAGAACTAGATTGAAGATGAATAGTCTGTCCATGATGATAATCTCAGTAAACAATATCAACACTATTGATATTTCATTTTCTAGTAATATATGTTGTACATTCTGTCAAAGAAATACAATTACAATATACTTCACGGAACAATTCCAGATTGCGAAATTATCTTAACTATACTTACTTCAATTACAATTTATCATAGAAAGCAATATGCACTTACATTTAATCAGCAAATCAATCGTATCAAGTAACAGTGATTTAAACTGTCTATGTCACTAAAGTCCTTTGAGATTTTAATGAAAACTGCAGTGGTTATTATCGCAAGGATTTTATAATTATTATTTTATTGGAATATAACAAAATATTATATTAATAATTATCAAGAAATAATGCATGTATTCAAAAGTTAACACATCTTGGATGATACGTTTTCGAGTTTACCTATCAAGTTTTTTTTTTAAGACCGTAAGCAGTAAATCTCAAATTTACATTTTAAGTTATTAATTATTATTAATACAGGGTGCTTTGGCCAAAACTTAAGTACAATTAAAAAATGTTGAGAAAAGTCGTGTGCCATTTTTCTCTCCCAGATTATAAGTGAGTACTGCTGAAATAATGTATGCCTACTAAAAATTTTAAATGACGTTACTAAGCAACGTAACCAATTACTATGAAAAAATTAATTATGATTTCAGGAGTTCCCAAATTTGTAGTACTTGTTCCATAAAAAAGAGAAAATACAAAAATGGCCGAGGAACTTTTTATTGCATTTTTCATTATGGCGCTGTCCTCTAATTTTGGCCAAAGCATTCCCTATCACCCTGTATTTAATACAACACACTTGTTCAATGGATTTTTATAGGTTCGTTTAGAGTCATACATTTTTTTTATGTATTATTTAGAATCGAGTTTTTTCTAGTTGATTATGCGCAATCAATGTCATTTTGGTAAAAAAATGATATTGGTTATTCTTGCATTAAGCCAAAGATTTTCTTGAATTATAATTTAGTTTTAAATATTTTGGGGAAAACTAGGAAAATAAAAATTTATGTGAATACAAGAAATGTATAAGATTTTATTTCTTCAACATATAAAAATGAAATCACAGAAATACATGAAACATTCTATATTATATTTCACTGATACTTTCAATTTACTAATTTATATTTCTTAGCTTAATTTACATGTTTAGAATTATATGTTATAATCACAATGATGGGTTATAAATTAGACGATAAATCTGAATAAAAACTGAACGACCTCAATTGTAGAGGAAGCCAATTTAAATTCATCTATTCTACGCTTAGGAAGGTGAGAAACTAGTTTTCTGTCTTGTCAAGTACAAGAGTGGGTAGACTATACTGTTTTTTCCATTTCCGGATAAGTTCAGAGATTTTGATTTGGCTTGTCGTGCGTTGTTCTTCCTGGGTACGACCGTCAAGGATGATTCTACGACGATCTCATCGAATGCAACTCCGAACGCAGCTACAAAAAAAAAATAATAATAATAAAATAATCACCAATTATTAAATTCGAAGTTTACTTTAAATTTTTCTAATGTGTCCATATATTTACTTAATCATTATTTCTCATAATAATTGTCACACTTAGTAACTTTTATTCCAATTTTTAGAAAATGAGAATATTCGTTCAAACTGCTATTTAACTGTATAAACAAGTTCATAAATTTTATATATATATAGTGGATTCTGGGCGCTTTAATTAAAGTTGATTCTTTTAAAATCTATCAAGCTTTCGTGTATTTGGTTTTTACACTTCATCAGGACAGTTTTACTAAAGTAGTTTTAAAGTCATTGTTTTACAAAAAAAATAGAAGAATTTTAACATAATTTTGTAAAACAATGATTTTAAATATTTTTTTTATATATATAGTAGTTACTGTACCCACAAATTAACAAAGAATGGAAATAAAAAAATTAAAAAATAAATACGCGAAATGGAAAATGATTTTCGAAATGTTGCTTTTAATTTTTTGATACACACTAAAGGTGAAAAAATAAAATAGGTATCATTAAATAGCAGTCACTTTTTAAAATTATTTACTGCTTTCCATATAATTTGCAATTAAGATTATTGACTGACAATAAATAGACAATGTAAATTTATTCAAACATTTGTATGATTCACTGTGTACTCAATATATTCAACGAAACTCTTCGTCATAAATCAATTTGTTGTAAACCACAGAATAAAATAGTTGTTTATAAACGACACAACGTGAATCATGAAGTTGCAGCTATCATTAATGTTTTGTGCAAAACACTATTTATTTAATAACTTTGAAACATAAAAATGTTTCAAATGTTAAGTGAAAGGTAACATTAATTTAATATACAAATGTTTTGACGAGTTGTCCGTGTTTAGCACGTACTTAAACAATATGAGTAATAAAATTTACAAAAGAAAAAGAGTCAGATATCATTATTGTTTCTTGCAAAGTACCTTTTTAAAAATAACTTTAAATCATAAATGTAAAATCAAAGATGAAATAATAGCAAAATGGATAATAATATTTACAAAACTCTCTCATGAAAGTTTTAACATAAAAGGAAGAAATTATATATATATATATATATCATTTTCGATTTTTTGAGCCAAATACCTTTTTTTGCTACTTTTTATATGAATACTCTAGCATTGTTTTCATGTAAAAGAACTTATTTTTGGAAGAATGCAATTGAGTTTCAAAATTAAAAACATAAATTTCTCGCTTAGAAAAAAGTAACTTTTCAATTATTGTAATTATTATAAATTCAAAAAAAAAATTATCCACGTGTCCTTTACCTAATGTATGAATCATTAATTATTTCCTGATAATCCAGAATTAATTTTCAGGTGTGCAACACATATTTAAGCTATAAAATTCATGACGTTAGATTTCTTGTTAACAATGTTAAATGTATTTAAATATAGAAACAGGTGCTTGTGGTTGATTCATTGTCATTCACTGAGCACGATGCACTTGTACCGTCACTGTCTATTATTTTCTGCTTTAAATTCTATATATGTGTGATTTAATTACTAATTAATATGACAATGAGTAATTATATTTTCTCCAACGGAAAGGATATAATTTCTTTTTATCGAAAATTGTGTGAAATTTTAAAATTACAATAATATTCGATAAATCTTGTATGCAGAGCATGATTTGATACATGGTTATATAATACAATTTCCTGTTTTTTGTCTTCGTCATATATGAATTCGGAAAAATTTCATTTCCTTTTTGGAAGATAGAAAGTTACGTAGGAATACTTGTTGTAAATGTTAAATCAAGAATTATTAAAGCAGTTCTTTGAATTTGTAATTTACATACACATTTTTCTTGAATACATTTAACATTTACTACAATGAATAATATTCTTCTACAGATATTTTGCATTTTTCCTGGGTAATAAGCATTTGTAATACATACAGCGAAGATTATATTGTTTTATAATTAAAAATCATTATTATGCTGGGTGTCTACTTGAAATTTGTTATATCAGATGGGCGCCGAAATCCAGACCGGAATATAAGAGTTTAACATGAGATTTTAATTGTGTGGATATTGGTTCTCCTTTTAGAGCAAAACTACAAGAATAAAAAACTTTATAGAATTAAATTCTATATTAAATAAGTTTAAATTGCAACACGAGATATTTTATAAATAAAATCCTCAGTACAATTTTGTAAAGAAATAGATGGGTTTCGGTGCACAGCCTGTATAATAATACAATTTTTTTTTTATTTTGCTGTACTTACCTATTAACATTCGTAAATACAAAACTTATTCAGAATTAAAAATTACACTATATGAGTCTAAAATCAATGATACATAATTTTTTATTTTACAAAAAAAAAATGCAATTTTCAGGATATTGAACTAGTGATATCAAACAAACATACACACAGTAAATTACCTCACTAGATAATATAGAATAAATTGCAAATTTTATTTAGTTTTCTTAATTCTGAACAAATTTTGTATTTACAATTTTTCTCCAAAATTCATAGGTAAGTACAGCAAAATAAAAAAAAATAGAACAAAAATAATTAGCATTTTATATTCTTTATGTAACAGATTTCATGAAGACGCCCGGTATACGATTTTTTTGAAAAATAAAAATCAAAATTTTATTCTTTTTAACAACACACACCTCTAAAAACATTTATTTTTGTGCTACACTACACAGTATATATCCAATTTATTTTTTTACGAGAATGGATATGGAATTTTGTCATATTTGAAATTTGTTTCAAATGCATATTTTATTGACTCAAAAAAAAACAAGTCAAAAAATATTTTTACTCTTTAACATATATTTTATTTTTTGCACAGGTAAGTATTGGTATTTAAGCTAAATGCGGTTGCAGCCTTTTATAATTAAATTGCTAATAATATGTAATTACATTTTTTATTTACATATATTAAATAAATGTTAAATTGAGAAAATTATGTTAGCAAAAATTTCTGCCAAATTCATAGATATAACCTGTCCAATAGTAAAATAGCTTTTGAAGTAGAAAGTTCAAAATATCTAGGTAACTTTCGAAACATTAATAAACATAAAATTTCATACATAGTAATTTACATAACTGCATAATTTCGCACATATGTATAAAATTGCATCTAAATTCAAACAAAAATTGTTTATTTAAATTTTATTCACATTCAAGAATAAAAATTGTTGCTGGTATATTTGCAAACAATTCTGAAGAAAAAAATATTTTCATTTTGTAATTTTATTTTATAATTATTATTTTATTGGAATATAACAAATTATCAAGAAATAATGAATGTATTCAAAAGTTAACACATCTTGGATGAAACGTTTTCGAGTTTACCTATCAAGATTTTTTTCTTTTAAGACCGTAAGCAGTAAATCTCAAATTTACATTTTAAGTTATTAATAATATTAATACAGGGTGCTTTGGCGAAAACTTAAGTACAATTAAAAAATGTTGATAAAAGTCGTGAGCCATTATAAGTGAGTACTGCTGAAATAATGTATGCCTACTAAAAATTTTAAATGACGTTACTAAGCAACGTAACCAATTACTATGAAAAAATGAATTATGATTTCAGGAGTTCCCAAATTTGTAGTACATGTTACATAAAAAAGAGAAAATCATAAAATGGCCGAAGAACTTTTTATTGCATTTTTCATTGTTGAACTATTGATGAATTTTGGCTAAAGCATTCCCTAACATACTGTATATATTCACATAATGTAGGATTATGATTAATCAGAATTTAAAATTTATTTTCAAATTACAATCGTACATAGAATTATATGGACACAACTGATAATTGCAAAGTGAATAAAATGATTACTTACATTTGGTTTCCTGCGGAGCCGGGTCCTTCTGGTCCGCTGGCAGAGGAGCAGCGGTTGCTGGTTGCCAGAAACAGAAAGCTACAGCTACCAGCAGCAGACAGGGGAGGAGAAAGAACTTCATGTTTCGTTGAATCTGGAGGCTTTCGTCACAGACAGATAACTACGTGAAAATGATTATTTCTCTCGAATACCTGCGCCGGTTCTGAACACCAAACTAGTCTCTCCGCCACTATATTGACCCCCGTACTTCTCTTTTCGTCGCACATGTTATGCAAGTTGTTCCTTTCTCTCTCGTAGGTGAGAAACTTATTTATATGCGTACATAAAAACGACAATCGACAATAATCAATCGGGGAAGCAATAATGCCTTATTATTATTGCTTATAGCTAATAGTGATAGCGTTTTATGATGCAATTAAAGCAATTTCATTTTCTCTTGTTCTGTTCATTCTATACATTATTATTCCAATGTGCAACCGATTTTTAAAAAATAAATATACAGGTGTTCAGGATAGAAAATTTAGATACCTAAAAATATATGTGATGGAAGGATTTTACAAAAACCAAACATGTAAAAAAATAAAGGAAACAAAAAATTCTCATTTCAACACCGTTCATTAGACTGTGACAATTTTTCTCCATACTCCGTACACATAATAACCATTAAACACAAGGTGTTCATTTTGAAATTTTAAATTATGGATCCATGACTTTTTGGTTATTGTAGAAATTTGGCATTTCCAAATTATGAAAATGAATATATAAATTATGTTAAAAAATAAAATATTAAAATAAAAATAAGGTAATGTTCAAAAAGGAAAGGGAAATAGAAATATTTTTAAAATGCTTGTAAATCACATTAAATTATGTATCGATGGCAACAACAAAAACTTATTTTTTTATTTTCATAATATTTTGTAAAAAATCGTTACTTTAAATATACATATGCTTATTTTTTGTTATTATTTAATTCGGATTAGTTAAAATGCTAAATTAAGATTTGTAAATTCTTCTAAATTATTAGACATATTGCCTAATAAAATAATATCTAATTGTAATTAGACAAAAATTGAATTCTATTTTTTCTGTGCGTAAGACTATAGTGGGAGTTTTTGATATGATTAGATATAGATTGGTATCAAAATACTCATAATTTAAAGGCTTATTCTTGAAATATATATATATATAATACGGATTTCATAGTTCATATGTGCATGCATATTACATAAAAATTATTTATTATTATTAGTATATCGATAGAAAAATCTTAATATATATATATATATCATCACGGCATATTACCCATTTCTGGGTGTGCCAGTATCTACAACACATGTAGACATCGATAATGATGACGATATATTTTACCGTGGGCGTTTACTAGGCGTCACCTCACCGGCACTCATAGCTGGCGTGGAGAGTGCACCACAGGGGTCACTTTTGTGCCATTTAAAATTGGTAATATTTGGCGTCTGTCAGGATCGAATCCGGTTCCCCCAGGTTTATTTGACAAAATTTAGATTTTGGAAGAACAAATAAATTGGTACACTATTTGAAAAATGGATATATTAATTGAAGTAAAAATATTAAAATAAATTGAAAATAATAATTATTTTTGGTTCAATCAATCTTCAAAAATTACCTACATTACATTGACATTTTCAAAATGTATGGTCTACCTCTACCCAATTAAAATATAAAAAAATAACTCAATTTAATATTCAGTAAATTTAAGAGGCATACAAGAAAATAAAAAGTAACACACTAGTTATTTGGAACGTAGGCGTTCCTGAATTATTTTTTATTATTCATGATGCGTCAGAGATGAAGACTAAAGATAAAACTTATTTCATATTCTTGTTCGCTGTGATTTTACTCTTTATTTCATTATTGTTGCGTAATTGTAACCAACGAATTTGATTGTATTTTTACATCTAAATGTGATAAAATGCAACGAAGGCATAAGAAAGTTTTTAAAACTGATCAATTTAGTGTGAATAAGTGCAGAGGTTATTACACCTTTCGTTTAAAACAAGTTTGCAAAGTATTACTCATTATAATCTCCATAATTGACAGATACATATTTGAATGACATACTAGGAGAACTGTAGATATGATCAAGCATTTACAGTTTCAATAACGGTGTTTCTTTAGCTTATGAAAAACTTATTTCATAATCTTTATAACTGAGATAACCCAAGAAACATTAAATTGGATTAACTGAATTATTTCCTGTTCCTGTATCAGTGTAATGCCCTTATCGGAATGGTATACGCTACAGAAAAAAATACTAAAATATGAACTAAGCTGTTAGCTGAACACTGATCGATTTGCAACTTAAACCTGCCTGAAAATCTTTTCAATTTCTATGTATTTTCTCAACATTAAGAACACACTATTTACACCAATACAATAGAAAGTAATAATCAACCTGAATTACACCAATTATTAAAAAACCTGGATACTAGAAAAATAAATAATATAGTATACTACACATTATATGCTCTTAAATTGAACAGCTTAAATGAATAAATAAATAATATATATATATATATATATATATATATATATATATATATATATATAAAAGAAAACAAATAGCGGAAATGCAGTCTAGGAGTATATTGGGCTCTAATAAATAATTGTCACTCTTTACAATTAACCAAGCTTTCGGTTATTTATTTTAACCATCCTCAGGGTTATTGTGTGAGATTAAGTATTAAAAATTATATCTACGTCGTACATCGTTTTTTGGAGAAAGAATTTTGAAAAATTTTTAGTTTAGTTCTTGTAACATTTTTAATAACAGAATGTAATGAATTGTCGACATATCACAGTAAATTTAAGTTTTTTAGTCAAAATTTACTGTGATATGTCGACAACTAAACTAAAAATTTTTCAAAATTCTTTCTCCAAAAAACGATGTACGACGTAGATATAATTTTTAATACTTAATCTCACACAATAACCCTGAGGATGGTTAAAATAAATAACCGAAAGCTTGGTTAATTGTAAAGAGTGGCAATTATTTATTAGAGCCCAATATAATCCTAGACTGCATTCCCGCTATTTGTTTTCTTAACTACTCTACACAGTCGCGAGTACTTTCCATATATATATATATATATATATATCATGAGCGTAACAACTAGAAAAATGTTGTTCGTAGGGTAATCGCTCAATAGCAGCCGTAGACACGTGTTTCGCTCTTATTAGAGCTCAACAGTACAGCATAGCTAGTTTATAGATGGACATTAACTAGAGGTAATATATATATATATATATATATATATGGAGTGTAATCGACACTGTGTTTCGATTAGTTAAGGAGGAAAATTTTGTGAGTATATCAATGGATTCTGGGCTTTAGTTAAAGTTGATTCTAAAGAAACAAGTTAAAAATCGCACAGTAGTTAGTTCAGATCAGAATTTATAATGAAATTCTGTAAGTTATTACTATACTACACTAACCGATTTCACCACTTTGGTTTTTACACGGCTAAAATTTCTTAAAGTGTACTTAGAAGCTACTAAAAAATAGATTTGTGAAAAAATGAAATAGTTACATGATTGTACATTTAAAATTTAAATATAATAAATAAATGTATCATCACGGCATATTACCCATTACTGGGTGTGCCAGTATCTACAACATATGTAGATGACGATATATTTTACCGTGTGGGCGCTTACAAGGCGTCACCTCACGGGCACTCATTGCTGGCGTGGAGAGTGCACCACAGGGGTCACTTTTGTGCCATTTAAAATTGGAAATATTTGGCGTCTGTCGGGATCGAACCCGGTTCCCCCAGGTTCGCGACCAGACACTCAGGCACGCGGCCACCAGAATTATTGTGGAAATATGAACTCTTGTTTTCGATTACGGAGACAAGTGTACCTCCTTAAGACACCACATAAATGTTAATAACTTGAAATAATCGTGTCTGATCTTTACTAATAAGGTACATTGAATAAAATCAAAACATTTTGTATGGATCCCTAGCTCCAATGAGAGCGTATTTACAAATGCATCGGTTTTATCCGATTCACCTTACAAAAGTTTTGAATTAAACCCAACATATCATAAACATCTTTTCAATAAACTATCCAATTTATATACGAGTACAACTTTATTTCAATTTGGCGCTGAAACAGTTATATTTCCGTTTTCCGGCAACCCGACAGCCATTGCATTTTTCTAGTACTGGTCAAGTTAATGTTGCAAAAAGTTAGTGCTTGTTATTAATTAACTGTACTTCATCAGCTTTAATAGTAAGTAAATTCAGTTAATATATTGTTAAATTAATAAAACATTAGGTATCGTCAATGTACCCTTGATTACGGTCGAATTTGTTCTTGCTTTTATAACAAAGAAACAAAATTGTTAAAGAAAGAGAAGAATCTTATATTTTCCGTTCACTTCTGCATTAAATACAAAAAAATTGTGCAAAATTAACTGGGAAACAGATATGTTATCATCCCTATTTAACGAAAAGTGGTTGTTTTCTAAAGGTCACTCGCCATTCTTTTCTATAGTTTGCTTGCAAACATTTAGTGTTTGTTAAGTTAATTTGTGAATTTCTGGTGCTTGCAGACATAAAGGTTAGTAAATGAAGTTAACATATTTGTTAAATTTTAAATTATTAATGTTGTATTACAAATAAATACAATTCATTTAGTATCATCGACTTAACCTTCATTACAATCGAATTTATTCCTGTTTATTTAAGAAAGCAAATTTGTTAATGATTCTTATATTTTCCGTTCTCTACTGCATTAAATACAAACAAATTAAAAAAAATTTATTGGGAAACAGACACAGCATCTCAATTCATTGACTGGTGGATGTTTTCTCAAGATCAGTCGCCATTTCTCTTTGTCAAAATTTGTTCTTAGTGTTTGTTAAGTTAATTTGTGAATTTTTGGTGCTTGCAGCTATAAAGGTTAGTAAATTAAGTTAATACATTTGTTAAATTTATAATAGTTAATGATGTATTACAAATAAATACAATTCATTTCTGTATCTTCGACATAACCTTGACTTCAATCAAATTTATCCTTGTTTATTTAAAAAAGCAAATTTGTTAAAGATTCTTATATTTTCCGTTCTCTACAGCATTAAATACTAACAAATTAAAACGAAATAAACTAGGAAACAGACACATTATCTCAATTCAATGAATGGTGGTTGTTTTCGCAAGGTCAGTCGCCATTTCTCTTTGTCTAAAGTCATTTCTTCCTGTAGTTTCCGATTTTTCATGGATTGTGGATCTCGTATCATCCTTTCTTAGTACGAGTCCAAACCATTTTAAATTTCTTATTTCTGTTCTATGTACTATCGTTTTTGCGCTGATATCCGGTCTCTGATATCTTCTTTTCGGGCTCTATATTGGTAAAAATATCGCTCATTATTATCTTTTAAAAAAAATCTAATACATTTACGTATAGTCAGTATAGTTATATATTTATCTTATTTTAAATTGGCGGTAAACAATTGCCATGTCCTGTTTCCGGCAGTCACCATATTTGTCTTCTTCTTTCTCAATTCTCTTACGCGCCGAAAAGAGTGCCGAAAAGTGAATGCTGTGAGCTGTGAGAATTTAATCCAGTGATAACTTCTAATTCTTTTCATAAAATAATAATTAATTGTTTTTCATCAGTTTCCCAGGTGAGCAAATTAAGTTTATATGTTATTAACAATGTAAATAATTGATGTAGTAAAACAAAAATACGAATCAACTGTACGTTAACAATATAACCTCATTGCAATAGTGTTTGATCATATTTCTTGTTGCTGTGGTATGTAATATTCAAAATTTGTTAAGAAATATCTATATTCCATTCTCTATTTTACTTCCGACATAAATACAGATGAATTATTACGAAATTAACATATCTACATCCGTTCTATATCCCTTAAAAGAAGATTTATATGTTCATGTCGAATTATTGAAACAACCTTGCGGTTTTCTATTTTTTCTATTACAGTAATTCATTTTTAAACATTTTGCTCAAGGAAACTACTAAAAGAAACTACCTTTTCTTTAAAAACCATAAAATCTTTCGGTTTATGCTTATTCAGAGGGAAAGATGAAGTAACTTCATATTTCTAATGTTTTCTACGTTTCTCAGTACTCCTTTGAGGTTCAACCAGACAATTTCTAAAGTAACGAACATTTTCTTTAGAAACAATAATAGTTATTTATGTAACAAGTGTGTAAAGTAGTATTTTTTTAGCACGACATAAAAAATACTGTTTACACACGAGTTGCATACAATATTTTTCCTACAACCGAAATGTATGTGCTATTTCTCACACTGAGTGTGAGTGTACAGACATCTTCGAATGTGCATGTTGCCTAGCAACGTATTTTTTACGCACTAGTGCTTGAAAGTACTTTTCGCGCACTAGTGTTTAACAAGTGAAAAACTACACATTGTAAAGAATGCATAAAGTGTATACTTTACACACGGTTGTAGGAAAAATATTTATACATCTTCAATATGTAGAAAGATATATAAAATACAGCTAGCATCTTCATATCTTCAATTTTTTCTGGGATGACCAGTAATTCTTTGAAGACTTTCTTTTTTGTATATTTTATATTACATCCACCCACCTAAAGAAAAATAATATTTTGTCAATATTTTCTAATCTTCAGTTTCTTCTAGGTTTTCCAGAACTTCTCCAAGGTCTTTTTGTATAGCTTCCTCCACGCCATATCTGAAGGTACTTGCTATTTACTTCAATTAAAAAAAGTTATAATCTTCAGCCAGCTAATTCTATTAATATTTATCTTTAAGGCAATGATTTTCTTTTCTATAAAGTAGCTTTAGATAAATAGTATTGTAGGCAGGCAGTATTTTTTTTGATGAATAACTTAATTGTTAAAGTCAGGGCAAATAGAAATTGTTTAAATGCATTTTAGACATATATAATTAAATTTTAAGGCCGATCCATTCTGCTACGTAACAGGTTTGCGAACGTTCACAATCGACTTGAGCGGATAACGTCTAAATTGCTGCATTGTACAAAAAAACAAAAATTGCATTCAGGACACAGAGTCGTTATTTATAACAAAATAATTAAATGTAATAAACAGGCGTTCATTTTTTAATAAATTTTGATTAAGTTCATAGGTACCTATAACATTTTATGTAAAACAAACTTCGTAAGTCCTAGGTAATGTTTTAATCAATTAATATTTTAATGAAATAACATACTTCAACTAAGGATAGCCCATAGTTTACTAGAATACTCTCTCTTATCTTACCCGCTTTCTTTCGTGTCACCGACTGTAGTTACATTTACAACGTTCGCAAACATACAATGCGTTTAAAAAATATCGAAACAATTACAATTTATATATTGTCATTTAAATGCACTAATGGCTTAAAATTCTTGAAATAATCAAATGATTCTACCTAAATAACCATGAAAGCTTTGTTATTGACTTTCCTGAACTAATTAAAAGCTTCTGTTACAGCTATGCCGCGAAGAAAGCGAATGAGTAACGAGTCATTGTTGAGTTTTTTTCGTATCGGTTGGAGGACACTATCAAACGCCCATCCAAATGTTACCACCGGAAGGGTCGAAATCGTCGTTGACGGAGTTGTTAAACACATGTCTGCACTTGAATTTTGGGAGAAAGTAGTTATAGAAGTGGAAGTGAAATGCAAAAAAAGAAGAATAGGCACTTCTAAGTTACCAATGTTGTCATATCCACCAGGGGATGATCAGTGTTCTTCGTCAGGAAATGACAGTTTCCGAAATATATATGGCACTTACTTACACTATTTAATAGTAGGAAGGAACGAATGGTTGCGCTACCATGAACTTCCAGAAAAATCAGAATTAATTCAAATATTATTATACAATGTTGACAATTTCAATGAAGTGAGTAAGAATCTCCAAATGAAATTAATTAATGCCTTGAAGGCATCTCCATCAGGCAGAAATTTTCCAATTTGTGAAAAAGAAAAAGATCCTGTCGAAAAAGATAACCTTGAAATGGAAATAGCAATGCAAACCGAACCTGTCCTTGAAGATAAAATCCCTAGCGAAGAATTGCCTAAAGAACAATTAAAAGATACACCATCCACCTCGCCAGACGATAGCCCAAGTAGAGGTCCTGAGCAAACTCAATTCCCAGATACTCCGCCTCTTTCAACCAAAGAAAGCGTCAGTGAAGATTTTACGAAGACTAGGGTTAAAAGTCAAAAACGTATGCGAAGAAAACGAACACCAAAGGTAATAAAAACTTCAACTGATGAGAGTAGTAGCATTACTGAAGAGAAAAGGAAATCACGCCGTAGAAGTCGTAGAGAAGGACGTAGGGTACGTCAAAGGTACCACCGAAAACATCGCTATGCCAACTTGACATCGCAAACGTAAGAATAATAATTAAAATAATAATTTTAAGTCTCTGTTATTAACATCAGACATATATTATAATGAAGTTTTCCAAAAATTTTTGATTTTTAAATGTCCATCTTTATAAAAAAATATAAGACGACTATTTTTTAAATTTTCTAAGTAGTTAATAATACCAGAGACAAAATTAATAAAGTTTTGTGTTTGTGACGTAATATACACAATGCACAACTATTGATACGACTATTGTACTAATAGTAAAGCCATATTTTATTACATTATTTTTTATTTTTAATACAAATTTTCTCGAAATAATTGTTATACAACCCTACGTTGAAATCAGAAGAAAAAATTCTATCTAATGGACTAAAAAATGATATAGGGTACGAAATAAACTATTGGCTGCTCTATTTCGATGGCTAAAATGATTTTCCTCTTTAGCGTACAACTGCTAAAATATTTCCATTGAGGATATTATTTGTAGTAGTCACGTTATTAGATGTGAGGTTAGGATTACTACTGTATTTAAACATCTTCAGTCCGATTCACAAAAAAGATTAAGCTAATCCTCATTTTTGGATTAGCGAATTCTACTCTAATTTTGACAGCTTATAACTTAAAATATAGTCTAATCTATTCCTAGTGTCTACCTTTATTGATAATATCATGAAAATTAAATTTTAAATACCGGAATAGAATAGAATTCACTAATCCAAAAATGAGGATTAGCTTAAACATTTTTGTAAATCGGGCTGCTTGTGAACATATCAGAAATTACTCGTGTCTCTATCGGACCAATTTTTATTATGAACAATGAATTAACAGTCAGTATTTGAAATTAATTGTGAATAGATCATGTCAGGCATCGGGATTCGAATTCACATATGCGAGGGTTGTATAGTATTTATTATCCCTAATATAAAAAATAAATTTATTTTTCCACATAGTCACAGTGTACTTGAAGACACTTATTTCACCTGTATTCTCATATAGTAACACCTTTTTTTAAAAAAGCTCGGAGTCTTTATCGCAGATGAAGTTCTGAACTGCTGCCATACCAGCTTCGTCGGTATTAAAATTTCTTCCTTGTATACTTTCCTTTAGCATGGGAAATAAATAAAAATCACTAGGCATACGGTGGACATCTTGAATTGCATTCATGGAAACAAGACTTTTATGAACTTGAGCGTTGTGCTGATGAACAGAATTCCAAGCGAAAATTTTCTTTTTCTCTTTTCTGTAATGCAATCATGAATTTTAAAAATTAATATTGCCTAATACTAACCAGTGATTGCGTGGACACATTCCAGATAATCAATCATTCAAATTCCCCCAGCATCTCAAAATACAGTAACCATAATCTAACTGGACTTTAAATTTGCGCGATGAAGAAGATCCTTGATGTTGTTATTCTATACTTTGAAATTTCGACTCGTCATCGAAGTAGTAAATCCATGTTTCATTAACTGTAACAAACCGAGCAAAAAAGCTATTTGGATTTTGATTAAACAACGCCAAATTGGCTTCTGATGAGGCGTCTCTCTCTTGCTTTTGTTCGGGCGCCAATGTTCGGGGTACCCATCTAGCTAACATCTTATGAAGCTTTGCAAATTATTAACACAAGAATAATCAAATTTGGAACTTCGTTTAACAAATAAACATTAAACAATTACTGTTGTTATGAAGAAAATATTTCAAAGCCTACTATGGTAGGGACAAAAAATACTGTACAACCCTCGTAGGGTATCATTTAAAGAAATATAATTTTGTTCTACCGTTTGAATTTTCGGTATTTTATTACTGACAAATTAGTCTCTTATTCTTGTTGATAACATTTTTCTCTAAAGCCATTAGTTTTCTCAAAAAACACTGATTGTTTTAAAAGAAACACCTGCATTTTTTCTTTTTAGACAAACACATGTTTCAATATTACCGGAAAATCCTGAAAATACTGGTGGCCAGCTTGTTGAATGGACATTCGTAGATAATGTACCTGTCTATGGACAGATCCCAGCACCAACTTGGACTGGATATACGGTTCCCGAGGACCACTTAATTTTTGCAGAAGGGCCTTTCTACACCTATGACGGACAACAACTCCCCATACAGAGCGTTTATTATCCGCAACAACAGTTTTATCCGCAAAATAATTATGTATATGTACCTCCTGAACTGTTCTTCCAACATCAAAGCATACAACTCCTTCCGTATCAGATTCCTGAATATCCACAAGGTGTTATACCTCAGCCTCCAGAACCACAGCTTGTGTACGCCCCGCAGTTTCAAGAAGTACTACAAGAACAATACCCTCAACAAAATTTGGAGCCAGGTTTGCAGGAAGAAAATTTGGGGGCCATGGAAATAATCAGTCCAGAATTAGAAAATAACGTTGCCTTACCACCGGAATCAAACGCAGGGTTAAATTCAATAAATGATGAACATAGTAATGAGGCTGAAATGTTAGATATAGAAGAACAGATTCAGGAATTAACCATTTGTTCGGGAATTGAAGAAAACGGTGAATATGATTCATCTGTTCGCCAAGACAACGACGAATACTCTGAGGAATCACAAGTCGATGAAACAGGATCAAGTAGCCAAGAACAGAAACAGGATGGTTCTACATTGGGTAAATTTTTTCTGTTATTCACTTAAATATTTATTGGCATGGTGTTTTCGAGCTACAGGCTCTTAGCACGTTCACTGCCACCCCTTCTCATTTATACAATATCCCGATGCCATTCATTTTTTGTTTTGTCACATTTGGGTTCTAAAACTAACTAACCCGAACCATACCTGCAAAAATATAAACAATAATTCTACTAAGTGCCTACATAACCATACGGATCGACGTTGTGTGCTAAACTGAAAAATTCCATTAGATGAAAACAAACAACAGTGACTCTAAACGAGCCGGTGACACACGCGTAAGCATTCAGTGCCAACGAACGTGCTAAGAGTAATTAACTAACTTAATTTTAGTTTCTTTAGTAATTATTATTATTATTATTATTGTTGTTGTTATTATTACTCAAAATTGTTATACCTCATCTAGGACCACAAGTTATGCAACAGCTTGTATACCCCCCACCGTTTCAAGCAGTACAACCAGAACAATACCCTCGACAAAATTTGGAGCCATGTTTAGAGGAAGAAAATTTGGGGGCCGTGGAAATGACCCCTCCAGAATTAGAAAATAACGTTGTCATGCCACCGGAATCAAGCTCAGGAATAGATTCAAGAATCGAAGAAAATGACGAAATCTCTATGGAAACACAAGTCGATGAAACGGAACCAAAAGAACAAAAAGAGGATGGTTCTATAATGGGTAATTTTTTTTCTGTTATTTACTTAATTATTTATGGGGTGTCGTGGCCGCGTGCCTGAGTGTCTGGTCTTGAATCTGGGGAACCGGGTTCGATCCCAACCGACGCCAAATATTTCGAATTTTAATGGCACAAAAATGACCCCCTGTGGTGCACTCTCTACGCCAGCTTAGAGTGCCCGTTATGTGACGCCCGCACTGTTCAAATATGTCATCATTATTACCGATATCTGTGACAAAACAGATTGGCACTCACAGAAATGGGTAATATGCCGCGATGATATATTTATTTATACACTTAATGAGTATTTGAATTCTGGTTCTGATCTATTCGCCGGTTAGTTTTTAGCTGTTCATATACAGGGTTTTAATGAATACGTGTTACAAATTTATAAGGCATGTAAGGAATGCAAAATATATTAACTTTTACTAATAAACTAATATCCAGAAACGCACTGCTTTGGAACTGCAAGTTTATAAGAGTAATTAACTACCTTAATTTTAATTGGCAGTTACCTGTCACTTCAATTATTAATATTAAACAAAAGTGTTGACAGATTAACATTCCTAATGATACGTTTAATTTGCTGGCTTTTATAACAAGATTCAGCATCAAAACCAGATCTTCGTTCCATCACTAGTACTTATGTGGTACTGGTATGAATAAAATTATTGTTATACATCTCTTAAAATGATAATCAAAGGTTATTGAACAGATTTAGAACCATACACTAACCGATCATAAAATAAATACTATTGGTTTTTGAAGGCTGCCATGCAATTGAGGTTTTTAAAATAACAATAGGTTGATTGCGGTTTCGATTAGAAACGAATTAGTAAATGTTATACAAAAATTTACTTGATCCTAAATTTATTCACAAATTTTGTACACGGATAGGAAGGATACGTGTAAAAATAATAAACAGATAATCGCCTATGATTTGATAGGGTACTTATTGTCTTATTGAGAGAGCAATACACACGTATTTCTAACATTAATAATTCTATATTGTTTAATAATCTAAAAGAATTAAACTCTAAAATATTATTCTTTAATTTACAGCACACCAACAATTCTATCAGTTTTTCTTTCTAATACCGTTTCATATTATAGGCACAAACACCAAACATGACGAAGAAAACCGGGTTACTATAGATGCAGAAGAGCTTGAATTATTGAGTAACCTGATTGATGAAAATAGAGATACACCCAGAAAACCAATAGCAGAGGTTGAAAACTTCAAAAATTTGGATCCAATTCCACCTAGGATATCCGTATCTAATAACACACCTGTAGATAACGTGCCTCGAAATGTAATAGTAACTAATATATCAATATTTTTTAGGACTAACAAACATTTGTTTCAGATAAGGCAGTTAAGTTCAACTTTGCGAGTGTCTGACCCTAGAGTGGTAAGTTTTTTCATTCACAAGTAATTTAACAATATACTATTAATATTTTTGTGCAGAGTATGACTTACAACGCACGTGACCGAGCAACACAAACGATAGATGATGACGAAGAGTTCAACAGCTTTGATCAAGCGACGCAGACTACTGAATTAAGCAGATCACTTCCGACTTATGCGGATATAGTTCGAAAATGCAGTAAATAATTTTAGAAAAAAAATAACTGTGATATTTTTGTATAATATGTTCCATGTTCGTTAATTTTTATTTTAGTTTTAATACATTTAATTGTTTAAATATAAGAATATGAAAGGCTAGGTTAGGGTGTACCTACCTAATATTGTTATGAAATGTAGGTAAAACGCTAAAACGTACATTTCATACTAGATTCACATTAACTTATCCCTAGACACTTCCAATATGAAAATCACTAGAAGTAGAAAATGTTATATTGTTTACTTACCTGATGATAAGAAAAAATTCCAAAAAACGATACCCGACAGAAATGTCAAAATATTTTTACAAAATGTTCCATTTATAGTACTCGTGATGAAATAATTTACTAACAACTTTTGTCCCTTTTGAGACAATTAAGTACAACCTGTCGGGTATCTATTATTAGTATAGTAACTAGTGCCATTTATATTTTTTTATGCAGTCTATGACATTTAGTGATTGTAAACTATTTAAACCATAAATAAACAAAAGGATTTCGGGAACAATTCTCGAGATATAGACTACAAAATGAATCATATCTCTTCCGACGCGAAAAGTAATTTTAAAGAAAATGTGATACTTTATATGATGTTCCATATTTAAAACGTTTTATAATTGTAAAAATTGTTTTAACATGGACATCAATTTGTATAAACCATCCACAAATAGCGAGTAGAAAATAATTTTGTTAAAGACTGTAATGTCATTAGTATAATCTTCAAGATTTGTTAAAACGTTTTGTAATATAATATATTTAACATAAAAATATGAAAATTATTTTGGTTTTCTTTATAGATAATAACTAAAGTGTAGATCACCAACTGTACTTTCCTTTTTTGTTAATTATACATAAGACATTCAATATTTTAATTGATATTTTCTTTAATTTGATCATGATATCTATAACGTATATTGGATTCAGCATATGAAATTATTACGTATACCATTATATCTTACACCATTGTAAAATAAGACGATCATATTTTTTGCAATTATTCATGTAAGAATTTTTTTATTTTTTTGCCTTTAAAAGTGAAATTCAAAGTACTAGGTTTGGCCAATAGTTATTCACGAAGTTTGTTCCACCAATGAAATTCTTTATACAATGCATTTTTGTTTATTAATTTAAGGATGATGATATATTTTACCGTGTGGGCGCTTACCAGGCGTCACCTCACAGGCACTCATAGCTGGTGTGGAGAGTGCACCACAGGACCACACGGATCGAACCCGGGTCACCAGATTGGCAACCAGACACTATACGCACACAATATATGCCTCTGGAGGTACAAGGTTCATTATAGAAAATAAATTATTATTATGAACTTTTATGTGGACGAGAAGAACGAAGTATGTTTGTACAGGGATGTGTAGCGAAAGATGTTTTTTGTGTAACTATTATTGTGGTCTGGATGCGGTTATTCGCTACCGAAAATCGGTCACTTTAATATGTTATTATGTGTGAATACGTTTATGAATGTGGCTGAGGTGAAAGAAGTGTGCATGGATAGGAATGTGTGGCGAAGGATGATTGTTGCGTAACTATTATTGTGGTTTGGATGCGGTTATTCGCTACCGAAAATCGGTCACATTAATATGTTCTTGTATGAATGTTATGATGATTTTGGACAAGGCGAAAGAAGAATAATTTTAAAGAGTTAAGTGATTCAGTGGAGCTCTTACTTTCATCCCTTTTCTTATTGTTTTCGGGTTTTTGCTAACCCACTAAGTGGGAAACGCGTGATTTTATATATGTATGTATGTAATTATTATTAATATTTTATTTGTTTATTCTTTTTTTTTTTCAAGTGTAGATGGCGACATTTACATGTGCGCCAGGTTTGTTCATTTGTTTCTAATAGGTAAGCCATTTTGGTTTGAAGTTTGATTTGTTCGAAGATTAGTTAAAAAGAATACTAAATTAAAATTAAAGATGGGTAAGTTATTAAATTATTAACTATAATGTCAATAATTAAATGTAGAACAGTATTTTTGCATAGAGTTTTAAGTTCTTTTACAAATTCATATTACTTTGACAACGTAAACTTTTCTTGAGATTAGCAACTGATTCAGTGCTGAATTTATGTATTTTATATATTCATATTAGTTGAAATCAGTAAAATAAAAGTAATAAATGAATGAATTACTGAAATCTTTGTATACTTTAGATAAAAGCGCGAAAAAAATTGGGACAGCTGAAGATTCGTCTCCAAGTCTGCCAGGAGTGCCAGGTAATGACATAATAAAAGTATATTTTGTTCTTTTCGATATATATTGCGCTTGTATGACAGTTACGTATTACTCTGCTTTGATCTGAATAAATTTGGCGAACATAAAATCGTTTTTGATTATTGTACCAAATATCTATGCCTATCATTCAAACATGGACTTTATGTCGTCAAGTTTTTTTCAAATCAGTGACTGATTTGGTGTTTGAAGAATGTATAATTGGGAAGAATGTTATGGAAAGAATGGGAATGAATCAATTAAGACGGTGTCTTCTCGAAAGAATGGCGCGTAAAGGTATAACCAAAACATATCTTTGACAGATCGTCAACTGATCATTGGTCACCTGACGATATAAATAATTATGTGTTAGTAAAATTGAGGGTGTGCGTATACTTGGAGGTAAATGGATGGTTGTTATATGTAGTATGGTTACAAGAAACTTCTTGAGTGGAAAAAACAATTGCATGGATGGAATTATAAATGCGGACGAGGCAAAAGGGCGAAAGTAATGTGTTGCACGATTGCATGGTTGCATAATTTTAAAATGGCATATATGCCGATTCCGAGTGGTGGCGCTTAGGGATTTATCACGAGATGTTAGTAGTTTTATGTAATTCCCTTTTGTCCTGTTCATTATACAGCAAAAATTGTATACAGTCGACTCTCTATAAATGGAAAACAACGTTTATTCAGTTAATATAGCAAAGAAATTACATTTTTATTTCTTGAAACATTATACCGAGTGTCCCAAACAAATCTATTTCAGTTATGTAAATTCGATTTATAGAGAGGCGAATTTAATTGAAATTGATGGCAAATGCCCAAAATTTAATTCGATTAAAGAAAATTTCGAATTAAAATATTTGATTTAGAGAAAAATTCAAATATGGGACAGTTTGGTTGAGAGAAAGTTGATTGTAAAGATGCACAGAATTAAAAATTGCATATAAAACTGTTTTTATATTTTTTTATTATATTATTGGTTTCTTCACAATTTTAAAAATAAATTTCAAAATTTCCTTTAATTAGTAGCATAGTTTCAACATTGACTACTATAATTGTAAATAAACATGAATATATTCTTAATATCATATTATCTCGACTTATACAAATTATCTGTTTAGTACCACTACAGATAATTTTATTTTCCAAAAATTTTATATTATGATTAATTTTTTATTTATTATTTTAAGGTCCAAGTCAAGGCGTGGCCAAGAACCCTGAAAATACCGCAGGATCATCTGCATCAAGCACTAGTAATATATTTTACATAAATAATTATTTTCGCCCATATTTTGGGTGTATAAGCTCTTTATTTAGACAAAATGTATATATTTAATCCTTTATCTGTTTAAATAATTAATAACGAGTTAGTTTTGTCCTTTACGCACTGAAACTTCACGTTCACTACGTTTATACGTCGCCTAGGATAGTACGTATAATAACTGAGACGGCGATGTGTTTCACCTAATTAGTACAATCAGTTAAATACATTTGAAATATGTCATTATATTTCATTCGACATTTGTCATTAACAATTAACAATTTTGTTTATTCGACTGCATGAAAAAAGATGAAACTACTCTTAAAATTTCCAGTATGAATGTCACAGGACGTAAATGTATTTAGTTCTGTGGATAAATAAGATAAAAACCTGTAATTAAACAATTAGAAATAATAGATAAGCAAAACGAAAATCAAGCCCTCAAATGTGTCAAAGTCAGTATATATATATATAATACTCTAAAAATACGTACCCTTACGTAACATTCTATTTACAATCAAATAATATTACTACCAAATTTACATCTCTACCCATTTTTGAATTATTGCCTCAAAAAGTCAATATACCCCACATTTAGATAAAAACTTCAAAATTTTCAAAAATCTAATTTTTATGTATCTAGATACTTCTTAATGCACTGATTTCAAATTTTGAAACCGCAGGTCGATATCTCTTTTCGTTCTCGAGATATTTAGATTTAAAGTTTTGCTCAAAACTGCCCATTTTTTTAACCCAAAAATGGGCCGAGATATGAGTTTGGCGACAACACCATTCGATTCTACGGACAAAACTACATAAGTACACCAATTTTCAGAATTTTTGAACACCGCATACATTCTCTAAAGCAAAATAACTGAAAATGACCAAAAATCGCAAAAATCCTAAGGGGTACCCCTTAGGATTTTTTCAGATTTTGGCCGTTTTCGGGGGTTTTCAAACTTTTATTCATAAAAAATGAACCGGTTGGACAAAAATAATGAAAATTGCTATACATATGTATTTTTGTCCGTAGAATCGAATGGTGATGTCGCCAAATTCATATCTCGACCCATTTTTGGGTTAATACCCAAAAATGGGCAGTTTTAAGCAAAACTTTAAATCTAAATATCTCGAGAACGAAACGAGATATCGACCTGCGGTTTCAAAATTTGGAATCAGCACATTAAGAAGTATCTAGATACATAAAAATTAGATTTTTGAAAATTTTGAAGTTTTTATCTAAATGTGGGGTATATTGACTTTTTGAGGCAATAATTCAAAAATGGGTAGAGATGTAAATTTGGTAGTAATATTATTTGATTGTAAATAGAATGTTACGTAAGGGTACGTATTTTTAGAGTATTTGAACAACTGTGTGAATTTTTAAAAATAAAACTATTGAAATAAAAATGGAAAAATTAACACAAACTTTTCTCTAAAATTAAAAGGGCAGAAACTACAGCAAAATGTAAATATATCGAAACTATGGACGTAATTTTCCATTTTTATTTTCAGGCGGATCTTTTGTGACCGTAGTATGCAATGAGTATTACCAAGACCAAATTGATTCACCAAAAGATGGTAGGTACAACATGATAATTTATTTTATTAACTTGTATCCGAAGGTAAGCGAAGAAACCAGTTTAAAAACCGGTTAACAAAGTATTTTCCTAAAATCCAGTAACGATTAATCGAAATAAATTTAAACGGTTTATTAAAAAGTTTTTAAAAAGAGGGGGGAAATGCAGTGCATAGACAATTTATATAAACAAAAGTATCCTTAGTTTCTGAGTTATTTTATTAACCGGTTAATATATGCAATGCTAACCAGTTTAATAAAAATAAACCAGCTTTTAAAGACCCATTTTGAAAATTAAAAGAAAACTGTTTTTCCATTTTATATTAAGTTTTTGGCTTCTTCGCAAATTAAACAAATAAATTCAAATTATCTATTTATGTTATTCTCTATGTTCACCCCTAACTGCAACTACCCAGTATAGTGTTTTTTTTTTAAAATTTTTGATAAATTTAAATTTATTTTACACCCTATTTGAATTGTCATAAATTAGAATTAATACAGCAAATTAGATTTTATATAATAAAGTTCATTGTTTTTATTTCCAGAAAAAACACCAGCGATAAAAGACATAGTTATCGAAATCCCCAATGAAGGTAAATTATATAATTTTATGAATTTATTTTACTACTAGTACTTTCACTCTCTGAATCAACAATCAACTTCTCGGTCATTCATCAGAGACTGGCCCACTCAACCAGAACCACAGAGGCGTTTCGCTTTCATTGAGCTCTTCAGTATGGTGTACTGAAGACTCTAGGAGGCACTGACTAGGTTGAGAGAACGGATGATAAACATCCCAAAAGGACATGATGACTGCAGAAGTAACTAACCATATGTAGAATAAAAGCAAAACGCATCTGTGGTTCAGAGAAGTTGATTCAGAGACTGAAATTTAGTGAATCGTGTCATGCATAATTTTTAAATTTTGTATTATTTAACTAAATTTAAAACAAAAATATAATATTTAGTAGCTATAATGCAACCCATTTAGACCAAATTTAACTTATATTTGACCTTCAACCTGTAAAGGTGAAATTTGTTTCAGATTGAATGCAGAGTATTTATTAATATATCAAAATTTGTAAACATTAATTTTATTCAAATTCTTTCTTGTCTATTAAGCAAAGCCCCTATAAATCTAAAATTAAATTATGTATTTCACTAATAAGATAAGGTTCTCTTACATACACTCCAAGATATTTTGTTTAAAATAAACACTGACCCACAACAAGTTGTGTAAATTTAACCACTTACATATTGATATAAAAGTACTCGTTGAAGTGGTTCAAAATTTAATACGAATATTTCGTAACATACCACCAACTAATGTATTTTAACTATGCAATCATGTTACAAGATACATACATATATGTATGTATGAATGTATGTTTTATAAATAAATAAAAACAATGGGTCGAATTCTGCACTCTTCTTTAACTAAAGAAGCTTATCTAAAATAAACAAAATGAAGAGAGACATACCTATGCATTGATACATTAATACGAAATAGATGCAAGCTGTTTCTCACTACACAAGTGAAGAGTGTCGAATTTGGGCCATTATGTTCAAAGATCTCATTTACAGAACGCATTTAACATAGATTAAATAATGAAATAGTACTTACCTTATTTGCCAGGTAATGGGAAATCTTCATACCTGATACCTTCGTTAAAGAAAACACATTTACACAAATTTTTGTATTTCACTTTAGAAGTTTAATGTTTACATCATCACTTAATATACAAGACACAGAAATAAACATCCGAACAATTCAAAATACAACAACATACTAACTACTGCGCGATTTTTAACTTGTTTCATTTGGTACACGACAACTCTGATCAGAGTGTAGAATGAAATTTCTTTAAGTTATTACTATAAATAGCATAAAAATTTTATAAATTATTTAACACTATAATGTTACTACATTTTATTATTTACAAATTTTACAAAATTTAGTGTTGATTTTTACACCAATATAATTCACCACTTATCAAATTTGTTTTTACACGGCTAAAATTTCATAGAGTGTATAGAACATGAAACATGGAAATGAAGGCTTTAAATATTTAATTATGTGAATATCCTTCAGAATATACATAAAAGATTCATAGTGTTTGTATATTATACAGGGTGTTATGTAAGTACACAACGTTTAACTTATGGTAGAACTGACCCCATAGATAGCGAATCTAGCAATAATTTTTGTTTAACATGCTTCCTACAAGAATTGGAGGCCTTTACGACTGATTTTTAGTTTTTTAAAAAATGTTGAAATATGATTGGTTAGTTTCAAAGACCTCTACTATGGGGTCAGTTTTACCATGAGTTAAGCGTTGTATACTTACTTACATAATAGCCTGTATACTATTTAAAAATCTCAAATTAATTAATTTTTTTAAATTTATTTTCTTAAATATATTGCAAATATCGGAAAAAAGTTCATTATTATCATAATGATTAACTATTTAACCAACTCACTCAACTGCTTACGGATCCAGTAGAACATAATCCAAAATCCAGGACCATTGAAGGTTTGAAAGATATGCCTCACTTACATAATGATTTGCAACTTTTATCTTTAGAAAAACCCGAAGAAGGAGAACAAGTAATCAAAGAACAATTAATAACAGAAGAAGAACTAGGAAAAATAGAAATGCGAGAAGGCGATAAAATTTTCATCATTGATGAAAATGACTTTGATGATAGTAGCACGCAAATTCCAACATACTTGATTCATTATCTCAAGAATACTGACAAATCAGCGGAAATTGGGGCACCAAGTAAGAGTATAAAAAAACATTATACATTATATTTAGCATTACTACAAAATAGCAATAGAAACAGTAACGACTTCGTGATTAAAAATAGCGTAAACGTTAAAGCTCGCTTGGCTTCAATGCGCATGCATACGTAAATTTTGCACGTTATATAAATTAGCGTTTAACTTTTAATTTTATTTGCTCAGAATTTATCGAAATTTTGTGTATTTTCAATACTACAAAATTTCGATGAAAAATCATGTAATTTCAAACGGCTGTAACTCAAGATTCGATGAAGTAAAAAAAATCATGCGTGGCAAGAAAAGAAAGAGAATTTCATGCTGAATGTAGACTTTCATCATCCGTTATTCTATCTTTAACCGTGTATGAGTGGTGCATAAAAATATGAGAAATGGACTAAATTACTTAGTTCATTTCCCATACTTTTATGCACCGCTCATACACGGTTGAAGACAGTGTAACGCACGATAAAATTCTGAATTCAGCATAAAATTCTCTTTCTTTTCTTGATACGCATGATTTTTTAAATGATTTTTTTTATCAAAATTTTGTGTATTTTCAATAATACAAAATTTTCATGAATAATTATGTAATTTCAAACGACTGTAACTCGAGATCCGATATAGTGAAAATATCATGCCTGGCATGAAAAGAAAGAGAATTTCATACTGAATTTAGACTTTCGTCGTCCGTTATACTATCTTCAACCGTGTATGAGCGGTGCATGAAAATATGATAAATGAACTAAATAATTTAGTTCATTTCTCACATTTTCATGCACCACTCATACACGGTTGAAGATAGAGTAACGGACGATGAAAGCCTAAATTCAGCATAAAATTCTCTTTCTTTTCATGCATGATTTTTTTTACTTCATCGGATCTCGAGTTAAAGCCGTTTGAAGTTACTTGATTTTTCATCAAAATTTCGATGAAACATCATATAATTTCAAACGGCTGTAACTCGAGATCCGATAAAGTAAAAAAATCATATCTGGCAAGAAAAGAAAGAGAATTTTATGCTAAATTTATAGTTTTATCGTCCGTTATTCTATCTTTAACCGTGTATGAGTGGTGCATGAAAATATGAGAAATAGACTAAATTATTTATTTCTCAATTCGAATCCACTTCGTGTTAAACTTAACTGGGGTATGTGATACCCCACCATACCAGCGCCGGGTTAACAAAAAAAATGTCTGATTTTTCAGGAAACAATGATGAAGCTGAGGCTGGACCAAGTACAAAAAAGAGTGCTCCTGTAAGTTACACCATTAGATACGAACATACATAATAAAATAAAAATAAATAAATAAATATATCATCACGGCACATTACTCATTTCTGAGTGTGCCACAATCTGCTTTATCGCAGATATCGATAATGATGATGACATTTTTGTACCGTGCATAATGATGTAATTAATTAATTATAACAAAACTATTATTTTTAAATTATGGTTGTTACAGAAGAAAAGGCAAAGGCTACCTCACGCAGAAAGGAAAGCTAAATTATTACGCCGTGTGTTTTATCCCCAACCGGCTCCCGCAAAAGAAGGACGTCAAACGCAATCCGTAATTTATTTGTTTTATCTTGTACATTATCATTTAAATTTATTAGTTGTAACGTTGACCTATAACATTTTTCCAGTATCAGATATTGCTAGATAAAATAATAAATCAAATTATTTCTTTTACAGAAAGCTAAGCCCAAACAAACAAAGAAAAAAGGTCCAAGGGGTGATGAATCAGTAAGCGTAATAGAAACAAATATTTAATATATTTTTAAAATATTTTTTTATTTTTTTTTACAGTCTAACTAAGCTGAAGATTTGTAGAGATTGTTAATGAGAAAATTTGAGTTTAAATTTGTTAATTCACTACGTTGGAGTTTATATTTTATTTAGAAGTTTAAAGTAATCTTAATTAACTCAATTTAATTGTATCTCTATTTTCCAAAAAGTTCATATAATGTTATTATGTATAATTACTGATAAATAAAATAAGTTACAATAAACTTCGAAAGAATTTGAATATTAATTTATTAGAGGGAATCAAAAAATAAATGCAAAAGTATAAATAGTTTCAAATGTAAGAAAACATACTTATATAATAATCAACAGTCCCATAATACAATTTTTGCATATATGTACCTAATTCAGTGTAGGCTATGAACAGAGAAAGGTATGTCTTAATTTGATAGTATTTAATTAAATAACAATTTCATACGAGATATTGTCAAAAATGTTATCTAGAGAAATCAAGCTTTTCTTCTTGAGTATTATTTTAGAAATGGAAATAAATTAGAAAACAGCGAGTGGCAATATTTCTTTGATGCCTGTTACAATGAATTTCAGGAAAATTACATTCTATGATCAATCATTAAAATAATACTAACTTTTTAGTTTAAGTTCTGTATTTAAATTTAATACCAACGTTTCGGCCGCATACACTGCAGCCTTTTTCAGGGGAAAAGAATATAAATGACAAATATTTATTTTATTAAATAATAATACAGAATTTAAACTAAAAAGGTAGTATTATTCTAATTATTAATATGAGTTCTGAAATACAGATGGGCAGGTGGTCTTTTGGATCCACTGATATTCCGAGCACTATACATTGTCCCACACTCTATGTTCAGTATAGGGTCTTATGGAGTACCATGTTGCCATGTTTACCTGCTGTAAATCTGCAAGATAGAAATAGCAAAATAGATGCCCAAAAAGAGATGAAATATTCTGGGTACTTCATTGAATGTATTTATGACTGGTGTACTTTCAGTTTATCTAAACAGGTGGGTGAAAAGAAAAGAAATTAAATTAAATAATGAACTGGTCAGTTTAATAATTTACAAAAAATATAAAATAATACAAATACAAAATGTAAGTAGGATTTAAAATCATAACAAGCGTAAGTAAATGAAATGAATTAACATATAAACTCTAGTCAATTTAAAGTAAATTTTTATAAAACATTTTTGTACTTAATTGGACATTTTACAATCGTCGTCAACAATATAAATTCCCTATGTTACATATTTCTATTCTACGAAAAGATATAAAATTAATACATAAACGAGTACAATATATAGATGTAAAACAGCATAGGTGCGAAGAAAAAAATGAAATTGAATAACACACTGGTCAGTTTAATAATACATATTTTTTATTTAATTTATAACTTCTTATTTGACAATTTACTAATATTTAAGCTTGATAGAAGTACTGCTTATATTTTACATAGTTCATAAGTCTTTATTATTTCTTTGTAATCTCCAATTTGAATTTATAATATTTTAAAATTCTAATTTCTAATGCATTTAATCAAGATTAGTATGCTGGGCGGTTTTAAAATATTGTATTGAAATTTTACTTATTACAGGACAAATAGCCCTGTATATAAAACTATTTAGACAAATATTGGGTGTATACAATAAACACTTGAGTAAATAAGAGACCCTCATAAAACTTAAATTGTACAGTGTTAACTAATTTTGGTATAGCAATGAAAATTTATGAATGTTTCAATATTACATTACATTGAAAAATTGGCAACATGGTACATAAAACCTCCATAAGAATAACATTGGCTATCTCCGCCACACTGAAGATAGAGTGTGGGACACTGTACAGGGTGTCTCAGGACAAGCTTACGCTATCTATATTTTAAATACTATTTAATATAATTTAACGAAATTTGGTATCTAGGGGTTATCCAATATGCCCGTTTTAACTAAAATATTTTCAAAGCAGTAGCACTTCCGGTTTGACCGGAAATTGACCTCAACTTTCTTATTTTAAATGGAATATGCTATATTTTATTTTACCATTGAATGCAGCGGAAAATTTTACATATGAAGCAATAAAAACATTTTGCTCATGATCAGCTACTTCCGGCGTTATTCAACTTTTTTTGATTTTTTGTCTGAAATCCGGCACATTTTCAAAACTCTGTATATCGGGAACGAGATCGAATTTTTATAATCTGAAAAAAGCCTTTTATAAAGGAGACTTTAAGCTACATTATCCATAGAAGAATCCTCGATTATTTATAAAAATGTGACGGGTACGTTACACCAAAATTACAGTTGACAAACTTCAAAAAAGACAATTTTTTTAAGTGGAACCCCCCCTTTTTTATTTCATAAATGTATTCTACGGCAAAAATAAGGGTACTTTATGTAACATGTCCTATGTTGAAAGTTGATAGAATTTCAGTAAATTAGAAAAACATGTAATCTGGGTATAATTATAAAAGTATTTATTCTATGGCTATTGTGGGGTGGAGCGCCATCATGCTGGTACCATATTAAATACCTTTCATCCAACGGTAAATTATCTAAGAAATCAAGTAGATGAGTTTGTAAAAACATTGTTTTTCCATGGCTTACTTATCCGTATTAATAAAATAATTATACCCAGATAACATGTTTTTCTAATTTACTGAAATTCTATCAACTTTCAACATAGGACATGTTACATAAAGTACCCTTATTTTTTGCCGTAGAACACATTTATGTAATAAAAAAGGGGGGGTTCCATTTAAAAAAATTGTCTTTTTTGAAGTTTGTCAACTGTAATTTTGGTGTAACGTACCCGTCACATTTTTATAAATAATCGAGGATTCTTCTATGGATAATGTAGCTTAAAGTCTCCTTTATAAAAGGCTTTTTTCAGATTATAAAAATTCGATTTCGTTCCCGATATACAGAGTTTTGAAAATGTGCCGGATTTCAGACAAAAAATCAAAAAAAGTTGAATAACGCCGTAAGTAGTTGATCATGAGCAAAATGTTTTTATTGCTTCATATGTAAAATTTTCCGCTGCATTCAATGGTAAAATAAAATATAGCATATTCCATTTAAAATAAGAAAGTTGAGGTCAATTTCCGGTCAAACCGGAAGTGCTACGGCATTGAAAATATTTTAGTTAAAACGGGCATGTTGGATAATCCCTAGATACCAAATTTCGTTAAATTATATTAAATAGTATTTAAAATATAGGTAGCGTAAGCTCGTCCTGAGACACCCTGTATAGGAAATAATGAACAAAATATATGATTTGTTTTAAAACAATTTATTTTCTTGGTAAATACAAGTAATAGAGATAAATATAACAGTATTACCATCCTTACTTAGATCACTTCTTCGCTCATCGGTCTTTGATATTATTACATATAATTCCCTATGAGCTGTAAAACCATGAAGAGGCTTTTGGTTTAATAGCGAGGGGTGTGCTTAAATAAAACTGCTTGGTTATAATAAACAGACATTATGTCTTGAAATCCAAATGCTCTCGAGAGAACTAAACAAACTGGTACATAAGTTGCATTATATATTGTTTTCATTAGTGTGAAGTAACCAGGTTTACAAACGGATTTCGCAATAACGCTATCTGCTATCTCACATCTGTCCTGATATGCTGAGAGTACATCTAGTTCTTTGTCCATTAAAAATAATTCTCTCCTTACGTCTTATGCCTTACGGTGCCATTTATACAGTAAGCAATAAAGACTACAAGACTATAGAACAAGCAACCGTTACTACGAACGACCGTTTGAGTAAAATCGGGATGAGAACGTTCCAAGCTGATAATTCATTGTTCAAAACGCATCATCCAATCGAATAAGGCTACAATTCTTTTATAATATTATTCCATGTCACTATGTCATTAGTGGAAAGAAACTTTCAACTTTATATCTTTTAAAGAGAAATTCATTAATTTTGTATTAAGTATTTAAGAAAATGGATTTTTATTTTATATATAAACTTTATTATTTACTATTTATAAGCAGTAAATATGAAAAAACGATTGATATCTTTATTCCACATGTTTTCAAGTTGCAGATGTAAGGTCCAGTTGTATAAAACTTTGTTAACTGAACACATTGTTAACTGTACATGGTTATGTATAAAAATACATAGGGATATAGCCGTTAATATTTAGTGCAACTCCCAAGGTCATCTTTGCGCATGCACTGAAAAGTAGGCGAAATTAAATACAATGCAACTGAAGCAAACGTATTTGTATTTTCTCTTTTTTCGTGACCTTGTGATTTTCACAATATATTAATAGAGTATTGACTAAGTTTACAACGTTTTATAAAACTGAACCTATTCGTTTCTTTCCATTACAGAACAAAATTTATAATTAATGATAAACTATTAATGAACTGTTATTAATGACAAGCAACCTACAACGAATTATCTGCGTCGAATTTTCTTCAACACGAGTAAACGCCAACTGAAACTAGAAACAAACTCGACAACATGCAGTGGTTTTAGTAACTATCTAGCGTATTATTTGCTAATTTAAATCGAATTTACTTTAGTTGCAACGCTAATCGAAAAGGAAGTACTTACAAATCTGAATTTCTACGAACCACTGCATTTGTCGTTGCACTGTACATAAATACTTTAAGAATGTATACATGTACTTGTATTATGATGTGTACCAACTGCGAATAAATGTGTATATATGTATGTGTTGTGTATCATGTTACAGTAATCATATGTGGTGGTGTGGGTACTTGAATATAAGGAGTAATAGATTGGAGTTACTACGTACGACCAAATTTAACATTCAACAAAGCTTTATCATTCATTATAAAAATCATTATTTCTTCCCTTCTTTTAACTTTAAACGTGCAATTGGTTTAATTATTTAATTATCAATTGTTTAAAATACGGATAACAATAAACGATTGCAGTTATATGATATTTTTCAGTAAAATTCATATCATATTCATCTCTGAAAAATAAAATGAAAAGCATAATAGTTATGCAAATATGTCATTTTCAAAATGTTTTTTATTTATACTATATTTAAACATTTTTGAAGAAATGAAAATAAAATTATTTCTGTATTTGAACTAGTTGTATAGTATTTATTAACAATATGTAATGGATATCACAAAAATTTAAAATGATGTTCCTATTTCAATTATACCGTGAGTTTCAGCTAAGATTTATGTCATTAATGTACTACTATGCAGCTACATATACTGCATAGTTCTAGATAAAATGCAACATAGGTTGTCAAATGTCAAATGAATTTGTCATCATAATTACCGATTTATAAATAATGCAATCTCAACTATTGGTGATTTGGAAAATGACAAGAATGAATTATAATAATCTAATACAAAAGTTTTGCTAATATTTAATTGATTTGCCAAAACTTTTGTAGGCATCTGATTTTTAGTAAATTATTTTTATTTTCTTCAGGTTGCACAGTTTTTGCTCTTGCCCTTTTCGTAAGATTCTTATCTAAACATCCACCACTTTTAAATTTTGTAAATATTACTGAAACTGTTGAAGGATTTGATCTTTTACGACTAGTATTATATATCAGGTAGGTAACCATTCGAATTTTTTCTCCTTTATTAAATATATTTAAAGCGTGATGTTAAGTTCGTTTGACATTTGACATTGACAACTTTAACAACCTATGTTGCATTTTATCTGGAACGATGCAGTATGTATAACTAGTATCCATAGTAATACATTAATGACAGAATAGTAAATATTGCATCTTTTCTGAAACTCACGGTAAAATTATTAATACTGCATTAAAATATTCATTGATATTAGAAAGAAAAGAAAACAGATACATAATCATATTAATGTTTGATATTTATGTAAAAGTAATAATTTATTATAATGAATGATAAATATTATTCTAGCAAATATATCTCTGTAACTTATCTAGCCAAAGTATCATTTAAGATGACGTCACTATGTCGTACGTGTAAACATATAATAAATGTAAAACAGCATACTAAAATAACGGTTAGAAATAATGTAGAGGTTCACATTTGTTAAATCAGTAGCGACACAGAAGGAAAAACCTGAAGAGTTCGTCAAAGTCTAGCTGCGAAAGTCGATATCGGTTTACCACACTAACAGATCATATCGTCAGTAGAACATACAGATTACTAAATTATAAAACGTATAGTACATCATACTTCGGTTGTTTGTATTATTGCCCATAGTTTGTGTTTAAATACTTATAAAAATTTCGATACGCTACAGTAAAATTTGGATTATGTACAAACGTACATACTATCTAGAAAATATTTAATTCTTAAACACTAAAATAGATTTATTTATGTACATATATCGCAACACTCAACCCATTTTAGCTGGAAAGTTTCAATTCGTATTACAAATAGACAGTTTAAAGCTAAACGAAAACACATATTTACATTCTGCAACCTAGTGCATGCTACTGGTACTGGTCGTGATAATACCGCATGCCAAGATTCTATAAGGTATTGTTCTTCTTAGTGGAATGCAGCAAATTCCAATAACTGTTATTGTTCTTATTATAAAATTATTTACTCCTTCTGATGTCGCCACCGTAAATAAGGCAGCATTCTTGAATAATCCATACAAAATAACTACGCAAATATTATACCGGGTGGTGTATAAAATTACTTTATTCTAAGCTTATGTCCCAAATGTTATTCATTGTAGTACTGTCCAATCTCTTAGTCTACACACTAAAAGTTATATGCTTTCAAAATTGCATTCTATTAAAATGTATCGCATTTAAGACGTTTTAATAAATTAATTCGTTTTTACGTTTTAATTCAAGAAGAGTTTCTTAATATTAAAAAACTATTCAATGGTCAGTAATAATAAACATTTTGCAATGTTCATATTCTTTTATTTTTCGTATATGAGCAGAGTAACATAATGCTCAATAGGCAACAATTTTCTATTTACTAAAACGTTTTTACAACAAATGTTTGTTGAAATATATCTATATAGAACTGACAGAAATGAGTAAAAAGAGCTTAATCAACATAGGTCTGATCTTCAACTGTTTACGAGATAAATGAAACAAAATCGAACAAAATTTTGTCTATGTCAGTAAATAGATTATAAAAAAACAATAAAATTTCATATGAAACATTTTTCTCAATTTCTAATAGTTACGAAGTTATATGAAAATTAAATATTGGTCAAGGTCGCCACAACATTTAACTTTGTATAATTTTTTGAACAAAAGCATATCTAAAATGACCTGTGAAAGGTAAACAAAAAGTCTTATTTAATTAAAGTCCTAACTCTTACAGCAGAGGTAATTTTTCACTGCCTCATATCTCGGAAGCTATTGAATATCGGACCTATGCTGATTAAGCTTGTTGTACTCAATTTAGTCAGTACTATATGCCCTTAAAAAAATTTACACTTACTTTGAAACAACCTGTATATAAAATATAACAACAATAATAATATATACTCAATAACAGTAATAATTTTTATTAAAAAATTACTTTCATTTTGTTGTCTTTTAATTGCGTAAGAATAATTTAGCTTCGTTTTTATAAACTATACTGTGTATTAATTTAAAATGATTGGAAAAGCATTGAAAAAAGTATCTTTTATTGCCCACCCGGCATGTCCTTATGATTAACAAAACTTGTTATTTTTATTCTGAATGTTTTTTAGTGCCAGCTTTTAACAAGTTTGTATGAGAAAATATAAGCTTTTAAGTAGAGCAACGAATTTACGAATATACGAATTTAGAACCAACTGGTGCCACCGCCGAACTTTGTACTGAGTCCACCGATGCCTTTTCCGAACATGCTACCCACACGGCCAACCACGACGCTAGTCACGTTGCTGATGTTGGATACGTAGTTTCCGTCCTCGCCGAGGGTTTCCATAATATTCACCTTCGGCTTGCCACGTTCGCTGTCGTCATCGACTCCTTCGCTCACTCCTCTGAAATGAAACATCAGCTCATTTAAATATATCTGGCAAAATCTACTTTTTAAATTATTGTTTTTTTTTTTTAACCAAACAGAAAATTAATCAATTTCCTTGGTTTTTGTATATATATATATTTTAAAGCTAGGAGTGCCGCCTGACATTGAAAATCAAATGCAGTTAAACTAATGACAATTAAGAAACGAACTTTCATTTAAAATAATAAAAAAATAGAGTGCAGGGCCCCATTGTGGATGGTGCAGAACCGGCGAATTCTCTCTACTCACAAATTTTATATTTTGTTAATTGTCTCAAAAACTATAATATTTTATACTAGAAATTGTTGTACTAATTGCTGCAGTAACCAATGTAAAAGTTATTTAATTAAAACATTGTTTTTAAAAACAAACTTTTCATAAAAATATTTATTGTCATTAAAATTATGAATTGTGTGCAAAGTTTCAAATCGACTAGTTTTAATTAATTAAAACAATTAATATCACTCGAATGAAAGTTTTTTTAACTGCAAAAGCAATCGGTCATGAAACGAATACATTCGGTATTCTAATTAGTACCGAATTACAGCTGTTGTAGTATTGATGAAAATGATTATTTAAAATTCTGTAGTAATAATAACAATATCCATAACTTCTTTTATTAAAATTATTTGTTTAAATACTTGCTGAATAGTCACCATGTGCTGACGTATAAGTCGAAATATTCTAGAATTTACACTGTTTAGAATTTTCTGTCACATAATTTGTACATTATTACTAAGATGGTGTTTAAAGTTTTTACTAAAATTTGTTTGTATTTATTTAAGAATGATAAATACTGCCATCTAGGACCGATTATCCCGCCAAAAACAAAGACGAACACTTATCAAACTATTGATTTGACAGTAATACTTATACAGTGTAAATCAGCCTGACTTGCGCATTGCTTCAATTATTATTAACAAATATAATCATTGCATTTTCACATTTTGTTGCAAACCAGAAGCTAGACAAGTCACGCAGATGAACAATTTTTGAACAATGAAACTGTAAATCGATTCATATCATAAACGTAAGTAATTTTATACATACATTTTATATCAGTACGCATGTGAATAATTACCGTGGTTTTATCGATTTTAATTTAATCAAGGCAATTATTACAAATTACAAATCGCATAAGTAATTCCTGTGGTGCACTTTCCACATAAGCTTTGAATCCTCGTAAAATGTGTCTATTAATCCTTCGTTAGTCGCGCAGACTTATGTGACGAGTTTAGTCGCGCGATCTACCAATCTCGACCGTTTACACATTTTTATTAACAAAAAATATTTAATGAGACATTAACATGAGTTTCCATCATATAAAATAAAATCTATACTATACTATAATGGTTGCAAAATAAAACAGTACAATTACGCAAGATACGTTTTTTCTCTAAATATACCAAATAAATGTTATTCGGGTAAAAGAAAGGATTAAAATATGTTATTTATATACCAGGTGTCTACTTTTTTTTAAACATAAAAAACAATGTTAAAATTTTGATTTGGTGATATCTCTTTACCTATTAATTTTAGAAGAAAAGTGCAATGAAAAAAATGTTCAGAATGAAAAACTGCAACGATTTAGTACCAAGTTTGTTGTGTATTTGTTTCATATGTACGACTTAGAAGCAAAAGAAAATACATGATTTAAGGCAATTATCAGAATGCCATGAAAAATAATACAATAATTTATATTCATTGTTTCTGGCATATTTGAAAGATTTAACATTTCTTTTGATTTTATTCAAATAACAATAAAATCAAAAGAAATGTCCAAACTGTCAGTTATGTAAAAAAACAACAAACATAAATTATTTTTATTTTATATATATATATATATATATATATATATATATATATATGTACGCATATATAACACGGTTAGTCGCACGGTCTACAACGGCAGACCACTTGTATTTAAGTTGCACAAACTCAAAGAACTACCCTTATAAAATATGTTTAGCATGCTAAAATTGAAGGAGGCCGTATAGACACCAGCTATTGAAAACAACGCCGTCGAAATTAATAACTATAATAGTGTTAAAAATAATTAACACGTACTTTTTTTAAATTTATTAAATATTAATAATATTCGAAGAAAACGGAACAAAAATCTTGGGTTATTGAACTCTATATTAATATTTGCTCTAAATTTGGTCAAGGTCACATACCCCTTTTCTTGGATTTCCCCTGTAGTACACTTTCCACAATAGTTCTGAATACACTTATGCGTTGAAGTCAAAAACAGTGTAATTTTATAAATCAATAATCAGGTGCATTATCTCATAATTGCTTTAACCACGCTCAAGAAACTACCTATCCACATTTAGTCTCTTTAACATATTGCACATTTTGTAGTAACATTATATTATTTTCAATTTATTTCCATAATAACTATTATTTTATCTTCATAATTAATATGTAGTGCAATACATATATGGTTTACACTTACTACTACTACTACTACTACGACAAGATTAAAAATAGATTGTGCAATTACCTGCTGCACGCGCCCGGGTCAAATAATTTACCAGGTGAGCGTTCTATGTTCATTTAATTTCTACTCCTAATTATAATATCAAAAGTGTGGAAATATATTTTAATGATAAAAGGTTCTACAATAAATATATATATATATATATATATATATATATATATATGCATTGCTATATGTAATTTTTAATATAAATATATTGTATACGTAATTTTTTGTGTGTAGCATGTGCCGGTTGTTGTGATAAAAGTGTTTTTGTAAAGTGATATTTAAAAATTGAGAAATAAAATATGATTTTAATCATAACACGAAAAGATAGTCCATAAAAATAAATAATTCAAACATCTCAATAAAAAAATTGTTTTTAAATATAAATTACTGATTAATTTCTAAATTCTTTTTAGAAATAAAAATTTCAGTAATCAGCACATTTTATTTAACATTTTATTAAAAATATTAAAATGGATCCTACTCGTTCAAAAATATTGTGCAGTAATATTGTTTAAAAAACTATTCTTATATGATATTTATTGTAAGAATTTTCATAATCAACACAATTTATTACACTTTTGTCAAAAATATTAATATGGCCCCTACTCGTTCAAAAACATTATACAATAATAACAGTATTTCAATATTTTTGAAAAACGATATAAATAATTTTTTAGTGTATTTTTTATAATCAACGTAATTTATTATACTTTTTTGTCAAAAATATTAACATGGCCCCTACTTGGTCAATAACATTGTGAAGTATTTCTGCTTAATAATAATAATGCTCTTTCTGTATTGGTCAATAAATTAAAATGCAATAATTTATTTTTTCACTGAGTACTTCTTTTTTTTAAATTCTCAGTTTGTCCCAATACTGTACAAAATTTCTAAAATGTTTTGATTGCTAAAATCGTATTTTACAAACGATCAACAATTCTTCAAATATTGCTCAAAATTATAGGTATAAGAAAGCGTCGCTAAACATATGTATATGGATTTGAATAAATAAGTTACATTTGTCTACAGGGTGTAACACCTAAACCGACCAGCGCTATTATTTCGCTACCTACAGCTAAAAACCAGGTAAGTCAAATTTTGTACATTTTACGATATATAAATCTCTCTTATTGGAGCTCTTCAGTGTGGTGTAATGACACCTCTAGAAGGCACTGAGTAAAGTTGAGCGGGCGGATGATAAACATCCCAAAAAGATATGATGACTCCAGAAGTAAATAATTGCATGCAGAGCCATCTATCCAGAACGCCGTGAATTTAACCAGCAATAAATAATAATAAGTAGAATAAGTACAATATAATAGCAACATTTGGTGAAACTGTTCTAATAAAGAATAATTTAATTCTCTACAACATTTATTTGAGGCGTTATTGTCTAAAATTAATAGGCCACTTTTGCGCAAAGGATCTCGGTGCATGATATCATATTTTCACAATTTATTTCTTCTATTAAGGCTGGCGCTTGAATCGGTGAAATAGAAATTCTACCCCATTTCAAAATGTTTTGCTTTAAAAAAATTATACAATTTTTTTCTTATATTAAAAACAAATCTCTATTGATTGACACTATTTTCTAAAAAAAATGTTTTTTTATTATAAAAGTTATAAACAAATATAATTTAAATTTACCACAAAAATAAAAATGAAACCCACCAGTTAATGTATTTGGTTGTGAGGAATTTACATCTATTCATAGTTTTTTAATATATTGCACCAAATTTGAATTGTATAAGAAATACGGTTTTTCCATTAGGGCCAATGCCAATGTAGTTCAGCGTACTTCCACTAGAGGCGTCCCATGTATCAGCGTACCGCCCTCAGTGCCATCTCGGCCATCACGATTTTATGACTATCTCTTCTACCGATTTTTAAATACATTCCTACATTGACGCGGAAAATTTTGTTACGAGGTTGGGTTTTTCAAACGCCAGTCTTAATAAAAATGTTATACGACATAAATTTTATAAATAAAATAAAATGGCATTTCTGAAATAATTACTTTAAAAGTAGACTTACCCATCGACCTCGGCTTGTCCCATTGTTAACGCACAGGTAGCTTCTTCCGTTTGCATCCTCTGAGACACGGTTTGGTACGCTTTAGAGTTCAATTTATCTTCCATTACTCCTTGCAACTCGAAGTCTGTGTAAATTTTCTGAGTATCGAGAAACAATTATTAATTTCATCAATTATTTTCATTGGCCCTACGCATTTTTATTTTTAAATTATATGCAACCTAAGTGCGTATTCAAAAATTATGAACTATATGTTAAAACATTTAAATAAGTGTTTCACTATTTAGTGTGTTTCATGAAATATTTGTTCTAAAGTAGATAAGCGATTAGTGCAAGAAATTGTGTGATCAAAAACGTTTTTGTATTGAATTATTTTAATTATTAAATTTTAAAAAAATATAAAAAATATCTAAGATGTTATTAGGATAAAAAATATAAATAAACGCAACTGTTTTGCGCAATTCATGAGAAACAATTTTTTTTTGTTTCAGTCACATATTCGCATACCTTAATGTAAAATAAAAAATAGTTTGTATTTAAATTACCTTCAAAAATAAAAATAATTTTAGATATTTAATAATTTATTGTGAATGTAGTTATAAAAATGATAAAGTTGTCCATTTCATATATTTAGACTTGTGTGAAATAAACATAAGTATCATTATGTTCTAATGGTTAAATATCTTAATTATTTCCAAAACTTGTTCCATATTATTGTAAGATAATATCTTATAACTTTAAATATCTGATTAAAGTGCTGACATAGACAACTTTCATAATCACCGACACAAATGTGAAAAAAAAATAAAACCTTATTTTATTTTTAGTGTTCCGGGCTTTATACATAATTCAAAATGAATCCATAATTGATGGTGGAGGGAGGACCGAAAACAATTTTAATTGAACATAGAAAAGCATCAACATCAAATAATTTATAGAGGAAGGTTAATAAAGGTAAGAAAAATTTGTAATATGTTTTATAAGAACACAATACAATTTTCTGTTTCATGTTATGTTCAAAGCCTGTAAACCCATAAAGCACCAAATTTCAAATCGGAATCCTATCTGGTTGACAACTCCATAGTTGTTATTTTTTGATAAATGCAAAACAAAATAATAAATAAACACTATAATATTTGCAGTATCACACAGCAACTGCATGTAAGAATATTTAAACCAAATTAATAAATAATGTCATGAACAAGAACAACTTGTGACCTTGGACTAAATAAAACTTAGTAGACATAAAATCATAAAGTCGTCTTTGTATGTATGTAATGAATATATGTAATGTATGTATGTAATGTAATTTTTCTCAAGTATTTTGTAACAGGGTATTTCAAATGGATATCGTTGAATTCAGAAAAAAATACTGAATTGAATAAGTAAATAACAATGATTTGTTAGCTGAGCTGTTGATAAATTCTAAAAAAATAATAATATCGAAACACAAAATTATACAACACCAATTAAATACTGCTTTAAATTCGATCTAAAAAGTCATGGTAACACTCAACTACCTATCTCTCCGAGCTTGTCTTTGTCTAAGGAGATTACTTCGGAACTCAATAGATGGCATTCATAAAATTCTAAAATCCCCGCGCACAACTTGCATTGCGATGAGATCTTTACGTCCACCAAGTTTTATTGCAGTCGGTCAATCCAAGGTCGCGATCTTTCCTTGTAAATATTTAACTAGTGTTTCTATCTTACCTTGGTTATGTGAACAAGGCACGTACACTGATACAGGTGCAGTGAATGGTCTAGTCTCTCTGATAACCAGTTACAAAGCATATTAATCTGCGCTGTATACCACTGCTCGAAAAAATTCAGGATCCACAGTTCATCATTCACTTTACTTCTAATTTGATCCATGCAATTCCTTGTGAAATTCACATACCCTTGCCCCATATCTTTACCAGAACCAGATACATTCTAAAAATTCAATGGGATTACTTTACTGCTTTTAGAATTGAGCTTTTATTGTTACCGTAAAACTTAAAATTGATCCTATCAAACTACCCTCATCATATCGGGATAGTTTTGATAATGTTGCTTCCAATACTGACATTAATTTATTAATCATTCCTTGGTTCATACTGGCTAGGGTTTTATCGATCTGGTCATCGATTTTAGTATGATATTGATGCTGAAATTTGTTGTGATTTTTTAGAATGTATTCTATATTCTACTTTTTTTACCTATATTAGTTACATGATGTCTGACACACTCAATTCTGTTTTTCTATGTCGTTTGTATGTTACAATAAATATGAGAATATTCATAAATAAGAAAAACTTTCAGTTAACCCTTCAGAAGATGCACTAAATTATCACACAAGTTTTTAATTAAAACTACGCATTAATATTAATTTATTTATATATTATAATTATAACAATAAATAACTATGGATAGTAACATAACCACGTGATTAAAGTAATTAGCGAGGAGTTGACTAGCAGTGTTTTAACTCTATCAATTGATTATGGATTATTTTAGAGAAAGTAACAACGATTGTTGTTCATGCTACCACCCTATGTGTTTTTCTAAATTATCTAAACTAAGTTTTTACCTTCTATCAGTAAAAATTAATTTGAAAGGAAAATATACGTTCAACCTTGCAAGAAATTTTAAGAAGGGTGAATTTAAATTTAAATCAATAAACAAATCCATTAAATATTTTATTTATTTGTGTAAATTTTTCAAAATTTAATACACAATGGACTACCTAAGTGATGACGTAGAAAAAGCGGGGTGGTTATGTTTCCACGTGGAAAAAGTCGTGTTAGTTCGTATTGAATGACAACACTTATAACAACTGTCATATCTGAAGTTGATTCAAAATAAACATAATAAATGACAACATCTAAGAATAATCTCAAACGTTATTTACTACAACTGACAGTACCAAATACCGCTTGAGTTTGTTTGGAAACATTTTTATGACGTCACGCTTAGACAGTCCATTATATTTCACTATTATCTTATTTTCTAATTCTCACAAATGTTCAAAAACAGCTAGTGAGAAATTATACAAAAGTCAATCCATAGAAAGGGATAAAAATTACATGCAAATGGGAAAATTCCTTTGTAAAAGTGGAAAATAAGTAGTAATGTAAATACAAATTTCACACAGCACTCTAAAAGGTCATCTGGCTGATCGTAAAATTTTGTTATAATCACTCTTTTCAGTACAAATCGCCAGTTTTTCTTTGAAGGAATAATTTAAAATTATCGTCAAAAATTCGCTAAATATACACACTTATTTTGCATATGCAATATTTGAAAACTTTAAAGGCTATCGTTGCGCATGTAGTGAAAAGTATACGAGAAATCCGAAGCTACCGTACATTGCACATTTATGGGCCTGACCTTGGAAATTCCATATATCAACAGAGCTTTGTCTTTTCTTGTAAAAAGTTGGTAATAGTTTAATATAATTATAAAACAAGCAGATTCATTACTAATAAATACAATACTATGAATATCAAAATGTATTTATTGCAACTACAAAATTGTTGTCAAGTATATTTTATTCTGAAAACGATGTTCGCGTTTAGAGATATATTATACTAGTTTACATTTAATAAAAAACTTTTATTAATAACTAAATTAGTACTATATACCTTTAAATCACTCATTCTCAAAATTACAAAATGTTAACATCCGGCAAATAATATGGCAGTGTTTTATGAAATACCTAGACGTTTTGAAACATGGCGGATTTTACAACATATGTACCCACAACATACTTATTTGCGCCTGAGCTAGAACGCTCCTATATATGCTACTACCTACATTCCTTGTATAGTAGAATTTACGAATATTGTCCACTTTATCGCAAAACATTTTAAGAATATTCCGAATATATTAGACACTATAACAATATATTAGGTATATCATAACATATGTTCAGGATTCCGTTTGCACTTACCTTAACATTATACTTTTTGTAGACTAGGTATGAATATTTTTAACGAAATATGTCCTTGTGGAGTCAATCGGTAGATCACGAGTATTATTTACACAGGGTACTATAGCTCTATTAATAACATGTAAAACTCTCAAGGTTATTGTAAGCAATGAAAGTATGCATAACACGATGATGTGAAATAAATGTATCTTGTCTTTTTATAATTATTGTGCAACCATTCCTGTAACCTTGAAAGTTCTACTTGATATAATATTTTTTTTTAATTCGGAAGAGTAAAAGTAGAAGACAGGTTCACATAGGAACATATAAAAGACGCAAAATAAAGTAATGATTAAACACCTTGTTCAGAAAAGAACTGATTATATTACTTGTAGAATAATAATAAAATCATCTGGGAAAACAATGCACGCTTGATTTAATCAGCTATTGTAACAATCTGCAAACATGGCGGTCAGTTTATCTAAATTTGCTGCAAGTAAGAACAACTTACCGGCAGCCAATCATAATCTTTCTTTTAGACGCATAATTTTTGAATCACTCCTCCGAATTAAAACTACAGAGTATAAAAAGACTATATTCAAATTGTATTTTAGATGTTAGGGCTATATTATCGTTTTACGGCAGAGGCCAACATTCGTCAATTCTACTACACAATGTGCCACAACAAAATTGAAACATGAGACTTTTAATATAAGAATACAATAATCATATTTTTTCAAATAAAATCATTGACTAATAAAATTTAAAATTAATATTTTGAGCGGTCAAAAAATTTAAAAATATTTGTTTTTAATTTTATTCCTTTTTTGCATTTAAGACAATTTGAATTGATCAAAATAATAATAAAAAAACTAATGTAATACATCAGGTAAACACCAAAAGGTGGTATTTACTTCTGCGCACAACTTTGTTATTTAACTATTGGTTTAAAATTTATAAGAAAGAAAAAATATATTTTCTATTTATATTTGTTAGTATTTTCATATCAAACGCCTATCTTTCGATTTTAGAGCACATAAACTGATGGTGAATAAAGAAAATCTACGAAAATTATAGTTTTCTATGTAGACTATATTGTTTTAAAATGATATAAAAACAGAATTGAGTGTACTTCATCTATACTATAGGTATATTCTAAACACTTACAACATCAATTCCGTCCACAGCACATAATTTAAACGACTGGTTCTTCGCGTCTAGAATAACATTCACCATTGCGCACATCTCACACGGGATGATGTAGTCCGTCGAGATAAAAGTTACGGTTTTTTTCAACCACGACTGAAAGGCATTTTCCGTTCGCTGTATGCATGATTCTATCATATCACACGCCATCAACTTAAGTCTTTGTTCTAGGTGTTGTCGGAACTCTGTGTCTGGCCAATGGAGATCGCGGATGAATGATTGCAGTGCGTCCAGCTTCCAAAAAAGGTCTTCTGACGTCGCACAACCGTTACTGCATTCAAAACAGTATTTCATTAGTAAAGTATTTTATTTAATTAAAAAATTAAAACAGTTCAATTTAATAATAATTTGACATATCGTCGGCTTATTATTAGAATGTACCAAGTCCACTTTTTGAAAAAAAAAAAAAAATAGTCAAATTCCCGGTACTTTTTGTACCATGGCCAGTAGAAAGAACATCAAATTCAGTGCTTCTTGTACTTTAAACAGATTTATAGTTTTGCACCATGTCCCTTAAAATGACACACTAAGAAAAGTTTTGAATCAAGTCCAGAGCTAATCAGATTTTACAATTCTATCACTTGCTTCTGGACATAGTAAAGTAAAAATAATAATAAAAAGTGTGGACATGTAAAGGTATAAAACGATTACATGGTTGAATTCAGAAAAAATATCCTATCAAATGGGTTTAAATAATATATGCCATCCCATTTAAAATAAAATATAACTTTGTGCTCTAACTTGAAAACCACTCGTTATCTCTAATAACTTCCAAGAAAAATCGAGTTTCCTAGTTTTGTTTACACCCTGTATTTCTTTTTAACATGTGATCTCAAATAGGTAAACTGATTTATCCAACCTGAATTTTTTTTTAGAATAGTTGGATTTGATTCTATTCGAATGGAATACGCCTCATGCAGCCACCAAACAGTCTACAGTTCAACGACAAAGAAGTGCAAAAGGCGAGCAACGAAATCGCACTGCTAATATGAAGAGCACCACATTCTGCCGGGAATAATGGACTACTCTAGAACTGGCGATATATAACTACTATTATTATTCCAAAAATTGGTATGTTAAAACTATTGTTTTTTATCTGTATTAATGTTATTTTATAAACTTGTTATTAATGATTTTTATCTTGGATTTATTAATAGCTTGGTAAAAATGATAAACCACTGCACTCATTGCAGTGAGATATAAAAGTGCATCAGAAAATATCTTAAAGTGATCTTAAAGTATAAACCTAAGTTTAGCACATTTCTAATTTTGAGAAATCTTTAACATTTTATTTAAATATCTGTTATCGTAACACTCAACGAGAAGAAAATTAAAATTTCTGTAGAATATGACAAAAAAATATTGTATTTTTTCTTTTTATGTTAATAATTACATATATCATTATCAATTTTTTTTTAATTGTCGAGTTTTTAAAAATGCTTCAATTTTGTTTTTCTTTAAAAATCAAATGTACCTTACGGTTTACAATGTGTATTACAAAATAAATATATGATTCTGTTTTAAGATCATATTTATTTCATTTAGATTATGAAGAAAATTTAGGAAAAAAGTCATGTGGATCATACAGAAGACCATTCAAACTGATATAAATCAGTGATCTAGATAATTTGCATCACTAATAATTACGGTACATTTCGTTTATTCATATTATTATTACAATATATTTTTGGTGCATTGATCATGAAAAAAAGAGAAACGAAGCAAATATTAATAAATTTGTTATATAAAATAACATTATTTTTTCTGTAAAAAATTTCTATATTAAATGTCAAGAATAAAAAGTGAAAGTATAAACAACTTTCACTCTCGCAGTGAGCAATCAATAAAAATTATGTAGTAGAAATTCTCGGGAGCCATTCATTTTCGCGCTTCTCCGAAAATATCATTTATCAACAAAAATGGGTGTGTATATCTATCGTATGTGTTAAAAATAATCAGGAAATAGTTACCCTTTGATTTCCCATCGTTCTTTTTCGAATCCTTTGTGAATGGACTGCGCTATTGAGGATTCCATGAGATCAACATACCGTATCACTAAAGGAGCAAACGTATCTCTAAGATGTTGGTGAAATCTTCCGTTCTTTAAGTTATCTGGAATTCAACCAACAGACTTTTATTCAAAATTATTCACATGTTAAGCATTCGACACTGAAAACATTTTTCCCATATACTTGTACTTCATAAATTTTAATTTACAAATAACTATATCATATGTAAAACATATAATCAGTTTTATTAGTTTTTTTTAACCCCGTATATGAGAAATTGAAAGATTAAAAGGTATGAATAACATAATTCATTATCTAATATTCCTTTTAATCTTAAATAGATTTGAAGGGAAGTACATTATATAACGAATGAAAAACATCCTTTCAGGTCCTGACAAATTCAATTGAAATATTTTTTGATTGATTAACCTGAAAGACGTTTTGTTACGTATTATCAACATAAAAAGATAATCAATCATAATTGCTGTATAAACAGCTAATATATGCAAAATAAATATATTTTTACTAGATTTAGAAGACAATAATTTTCTGTTGCAGGTAATATTCATTGCTTTGAAAATTACTGTTTTATTTATTTTTTATATGTTAAATTGTGACTTCTTATTAATATTCTATTCAAGATCAACTTCCAAATTTTTTTTTAAATTTCGAAACATTTCGGAATTATAAATCTTTTTGTAAAATAATTGTTTAAAAACACGAAATATGTACTGAATATTTGTTTATAATAATTTCTACAACTCGAAACTTGGAAATGAAGCAAATATTTTTTTGTACATAAATTTCTACTATTTTTCTTTTTTTTCATTAATGTAGATGAAAAATAAAATAGATGGAACCTTATACTGCTAGTACTAAATTTTAGCAATCATAACAAAGTTTTTTTTACCGTGTAGTATCAAAAGATACTTCCAAGACGGAATTCAAAAGTATATTAATATGTGGACTACGTGCACAGCATTATGAAAAGTTTATGAAGAAAATATAAATTTTATATATCAAGATTTATATAAAAGACTGTAAGAAACTATATAATAATTAAAATAAATAGGACTTCAGTCTTGTAAAAGGTTATTTTATTTTTTGTCAACGATTCGGAATACATTTATTCCTTCATCAGGATAACTAAAAATTAATATATATGAAATACAATAATCAATTATATAAATGAAACTTAAAATATCTACAAAAATTACATTATTTTTTCGTTTCCTGTAATTTTTGTATGAAGTCCTATTTATTTTAATTATTATATAAATTTCATAATCTGTTCCACTTCCAAGTTTCCATATTGTACATTATAAATAATGTCGAAAAAAAATGAGTAACAATAATTTCTCAATTACTTGGAAGTTTATCATTTTAATTTTCTTTTCATTATTAATATTACGTTGTTAATACGTGCAATATTTTTGATAATACAACAAACTACTAGCTGGTTTAGTAGAGGGTCACTGTTTACGACACATAAAGTGCATTTGTGGTGAGTACCGTCAGTACGCAGATAGTCATTCATGATTTGGAACAAGGGGAACGAATCCCAAGTATCAGGCGGTTGTTCGGCTAAGACTCGATCCATGTCCACTCCGAATAGGGACCAGAATATCTCAGCGTGTTCCACCAGTAAGTCACTGAACCATGCAAAAGCCTACGCACAATAAAATTCGTTGTATTATTTGGAACTTCAGTATTTTCAAAATCACTACGTGATCACATAAAAACATTTATTTTTAGGAAATATTCCAGAATCTTTTATATCATTTGCAACTTGCAGTTGGAACATATTTTGAAGAGGATGTAGGATAACAACCTGTAATATTAAAATGAAATGAATGAAAAATTAATAGTAATTATATTTTATCGGTATTTTTTTTTTACTCATGTACTTCAACGGTAATAGATTTTGTATGTGATGCTACAAAATTTAGCAATAAATATAGATTTTCTATTCACAATATATACAAATTGAAATAAAATTAAATGAATAAACATCAAAAGGATTTGAGTTGGTTATTTGAATTACAAAAATTCAAAAGGATAGAATTTAATTAACTAAAATACATGACAATTTCCTATTATTAAATTTTCTATTTCAAATGGAACCTAACGGTCAGTGATCTTATTATATTGCAAAATATTAAAACATGAATTATATTTTATCGAAATTAATAAAATTAATCTATGATAATTTTAAATGTATTTTTTTATCCTGAAGTTATTAATTATAAATAGGTAATAATGTAAAAAATTAGAGTTTTTTTATGTTACGTAAAAATTAATCCAAAGAATATTATACCCATATTTTTTAAATCCTAATGTACAGTTTTCCAATGAGAACATATAGAAAATAAATTATGGCACTTTCACATAAAGAAAAATTTTTGCCTAATAAAAAAAAAAAAACAAGCATTGAAAAGAAGTACCGTCGTAAAGATATTATAAGTGTTATAAAATAAAATATATTAATTGAAATATTTTTGTTGTCATCCTACAACCACTTTATATATTATAATTTTTTTTATTTTTATAAAAAGATACAAATTATGAAATTAGTTTGAGATTTTACTCACAAATTTGCGAATTAAATGTCAAATCACTAAAAATAAATGTTTTTACACTACAATAGATATTAAAAACTTGTTCTATGTTGACATGGTATGAATCTGATAATACAAAATCATAGTCCATGCATAATAGCATGTGATTTTCGTAAATGACTGCCACAATATTGCAAATTTAACCATTCTATGGCTTATCTCAGACATTTTATACAATATTATTTAATAACTGTATATTATAGTTTGAAATTGCATGTTCAATAGATATTTTAATTTATTAAAAATATAATAAAATTAGCTGTTAGAAGTCTCCCTAAACAAGGCTTGTTATTGTTTCGCCATGCTGTCGCTCATAGTCCAATAAATTTTAATTTAAATGCAATCAATCGAATTTTTGCAAGCAAATTTTAGTAGAATACGAAAAGAAGCTTAAATTGTTCAACCGACTCATCGTATAAAATCATACGTACATATATTTCATTCTTTATCTTTTTGATGTGATTTGCTTCACTACGTTCATCTATTCTATACATAGAATGCAAGTTAATGTAATTGTTTTAAACGTTTATAATAACATTTCCAATTAAATTGTATTTTTGTAGTAGTATATATAAAAAAAATCCCGGAAATAGAAATAAATTAGAAAACGGTGAATGGCAATATTCTGCATCCTTTTTTTATTATCTTTTCTCCTTAAAATTACATTTCACGATCAATTTTGACAACTTGACTTTTGAATTGAATAATAATCAGACATACGTTTCTGTGTTGGTAGCCTACTCCGAATTAGTTTTTTTCTGAACACACTGTATTTATAAGATTTTAATTTATGTATATTTATGTTAAAGACTGAATCGTTAAAAATATTTAATGAATTAAAAAATGTGAAAAACATCTTATAAAATGAAAATTAGTTACTATCAGTTTAATTTTAAAGTCCTATGTTCGGGAGTTTCTCTTCACCCTTCATTCAGAACATTTATGAATGTACCCAAAGTTATTACAAACCTTTTACGAATAACTTTAGAACCAATCTTTTTGCATATTTAAAACCAATTGTCCATCTTAATGAAACCAATTTTGGCTTTTAATTTAAGTATTAACAGATAAAACAAAAACACATAATAATACAACTTTTAAAAAAATATTTTGTTTTAAGTTCTAGTCTCATCATCATTGTTTTCACCATCATCATGATCATCATTATCATCATAATCATAATCGCCATCGTCATCACTATCAAAAAGATGTAAAGAATTTGCATGATTTCTTACGACTTAGAAGTAATTTGTTGGACAGCCCAATCAAGCACATCGCATTGACGATCTGGCGATGAATTGGTCACATGTTACATGACTGGTATGACGTATGTCTAAGGTTGCCAACTTGTAACATAGTTGAAGACTTCAATGACTATAAATAATAAAATAAATTGTAAATGTGACTTTATATTGAATGTTTACCAAGAACAACATCATCATGTTTGTCTACTCTTCTAAAAGATTATTTTAATATAAAATTTATTTATGGAAAGCTGCTTTCAACAACTTCCACGAAATGGTTCAATGTACATCATACGTTTCTTTATAATTCTCAACAATGAGGTTCCTCGTTTACAGATATTTATGTTTGCAAATAAATGCAATTTATTTCTAAAAATAATTTATATTATTTCGCAAAAACAGAATGAAAATAACGTTTTGATAATTTTACTCAAAAAAACAGCACGTATGAAATACGAACAACAGATCTTCAAATAAAAAAAAAAAGTTGGCAACCGTAGGCATGGCGTTTATGGTACATGGCAGACACACATGCACAATATCGACAGGCGCTGACTGACACATAGCACTTTACATTTTACATTGTTACATGTTACACTTTGCATTTTACCACGATTAACCAATACCATTCACATTTAGCATTTGCAATTCTATCTAAATTTAGTTGTATGTGGTGTTGCTTATAGTGTTTCTTCAAAATATCATATATTCGTGTATATAAATATAATATGTAAATTACTAAAACAAAATATTTGCTGTTCTGAAAAATTCATAACGTATAGACCCGTAAAGAAAATAAAACAAATAAAAATACATAATTGAGTTTCAGACAAAAGTAATTTGAACAATCATTCTAATTTTATCAAAAAAAATTTGAAGAGTACATTTTTAGTATCACGGCCGACAAAAAATTTTCTTTGATTAAGAATCAGCACATGTATGTAAACATTTACCAAAAAAAAAAAAATCATTTTTTAACATCCCGTATGTCAGATATTAAAAATAATGAACTCGTATTATACAAAGACAAAGAAATCGAAGTTACCAAATAAATTTATGAAATACGAATACACTTTTGTAAGATATTCAACGTAATAACGTAAAAGTGTTTACAAATAATCTAACTAGATATAAAATAAAATTGCATATAAGTGATTTCGCTCCGATAATGAAAATAAGAAAAGTAAGATATAAAGATAAGACTTAAATTTACAGACTCTAATACAAGTTCTGTCTGTAAATAAAACATTTTTGGTGAAATTTTACGTTGAAATTAAATCGCTTCAAATTTACGCAAATGGATCACTACAAAATTTCTCCTTTTTTAAATATTAATGCAGACAAAATTATAATAAAATTATTATTTCAAAATAATATTTAATCATGTGTAGAAGTAGAACATAGAACACATGAACAAATAATTTGTACAAAATTTATTTTTATTCATGACGATGATTACACATTATTGGATATAAATTTTGAACGTAATTATCTTTTGTTGATTGTAATTTAAAACCAGGGGCGGCTCGTCTATAGGAGCCGGGCCCCATATAAATTTGTATGACTAGCCCCAATAATTGTAGTAGTCATCAACCGCCACTGTTTAAAAAGTAACAGTAAAATCAATTAAATTTATATTATATACGAATATACGGTACCTTTGAATACTTTATTGTTTTATGGATTGGTATGCCATGTAAAAATATATCATGAATTTGGATGTAATTTTGACATGTGCGTTACTTGTTTCTTATTCCACAGATATATCAAATATCCACAAACAGGCAACATATACACAAGCGAACAAACGTGCTTATGACACCATCATTTATAGATATTTCATTCCCAGTAGAATGACTAGCCTAATAGAGATAGGAATAGATCACATAGAAATAGTACAGTTTCGATTAGTATAGGGAAAATTTGTTACGCATACCAGCACATTTATACTGAAATTCATACACTTTGAAGAATTTGGTGAAGTGTATGTCTTGTAGCCAGTTAGCGCCTGTTGACTTATGGGTATCGTGTATGTATGTATAGTTTGTCTAAAGAATCAAAGATGGCGTTGTAGTTGGAATACAATTGTAAAAAAATTTATTAAAGTAGAAGCATCATTTTTCATTCGATAGACAAAATACATGTAGGTATTAATATGTTGTATCTGTTGTAGTCATTACTGTTGTTAATATTATATTCACCGAAATTGAAAACGAAACTAAACCGATGGGTATTTTAAGACAAAATATCTGAGGATTTTGTTTTTGATGAATGTCATTTGTTCTTGTCAAATTGTTAGTCAGTGAGTGTACAGATATATCGTCTTAAAATGTTTTATCATGATGAAAATGTTTTATTTGGACTCTCGACATCATTCCGTAATTATTAGTATAATCTGGACGATTTTACTTGACGAGCAAAAAGAATGCATTTCGGTTCACTATCCCTCGGTGCGTTTTGTAAATATTTACTTTTTATTAGTTGCCGCACTGCGTTCAAAATGGAATAGTGATTTTACAACTGTTTATTGCTTAACACAGTAGAAAAACCTTCCGAATCGGGACTTAAACCCAAGCTGTTATTTTTGCACATAGGCGTTTATAATTTTTCTTGCTGGCAATAAGAAAACTACAAACGATTCATTTTTTATATTTATTTCACATATTACATATCTTGAGTATTTTTTAACGTGAAACATTGGCTTTGTCATATCCATGGTTACGACTCGACATTTGATTGACAGCAATTTATTTGCCTGTCCCATTTAAAATTAAACATAGGGACGAATTTGATAAAAGTATTATATTTAAATATTGTAAAAAAATTAGCTAAGTCAGATATTTGATTGACAGCAATGTATTTGCCTGTCTCATTTAAAATAAAACTTAGGGAATGAATTTGACGAAGCATTATATTGAAATGTTGTAAGAAATTTACCCAAAAGGTGCATAAGGTGCACACTTTTTTTTCTACAACTAAATTTAATTTAGAAAGCAGGAATAATTATTTAAACAAAATTAACCTCTACTGACATCTTGTCAAATGTCAAATTCGTTCCCTATGTTTAATTTTAAATGGGATAGGCAAATAGATTGCTGTCAATCAAATGTCAAGTCGTAACCATGGATATGAAAAATCCAATGTTTCACGTTAAAAAATACTCACTGTATAATATGTTAAAGTAAACGTATTGACAAACACTTTGTAGTAAACTGTTATTTTAATTTACATATTGTAATGGAAGCTAAAATCTCATAATTACATTCCAAAGATGATTTAAACATAAAACAAGAAAAACCCGAAGGTTACGTTAGCCAGCAAATATTAAAGTAGAAGCTCAAAACTTTAAAAATTAATGAGAAAATAATATTGTTTTTATAACTTTTCTCTTATAACAGAGAAATTCTAAATTACATCAACTCGCCAAGTAAAATCGTCCAGACTATAACTGTCAACCAAATTGAAAACTAGATACGACCTGCATTTTTTCTCGAGGAGTTGAATTGTTCCCCTTTAAAAAAATCGAAGAGTGGTACTTTGAAAGTTTGATGAGAGTTAGTAGAAGAAGACATAAGGTTGACAGTTGGTATGATGTCGTGATACCCATGTCTACTTAGTTGTAAAGATTAAGGTAAAGTTAAGAGAGAAGATAAGATAGAAATGTACGTGCCGTGGGATCTGGTGGGGTGTAAGTGGCATGCTGAGGCATGCAATAGCGGTACACAGAGCCCTGCTTGGTGTCCCGGCCTGAACTTGCCGCAGGCTGATTGGGCTCTGCCTTTCGCAACTATACGTATACACATACAACAACACACAAACATTAATAACAGTCACACATAACATAGTATTTATATCATATACCTTAAACTACTAGGTATATACCTTCCTCAACAGAATATCTGTTTCAAACTATGATACAATGAAATTCTAAATGGTTTTTTTACTTTGAAATGACATCTATCATCTATCTAAATATGAACATTGCTCTAAGAATATTTATAAAACGGCAATGACAAAATGTTCCACATAGAGTACCGAACTGGTTTTATATTAAAGAAGATAATACGATTTTTGTTAATACCACAAAGTAATTAAAAAGAATTCATTCAGTTGGCAATACAACTCTGGGGATCTTTTTATTCCAGAGTTTACACACACCAGACGAAGGCAGAAATATGATTTGACATGTCATTTTAACAATAAATATAAAAAAGTTATGTCAGAGCAGGGGCCTGAGAGCTAATAGGATTTTGAGTGATTGAAATGTTGCATATTGCTCTATGGGTAATGTAAGAAATAAAAGTACGTGGATAAGGGAAACAACAACCATTTTAATAAAAAAAAAAAAATTTTAAATGTCACTGTCAACAATGTCAAAAATAGGAAATAAATTTACATACCTATCAATCGTACCAATTTCAAGTATTTTTCATTTATTGCCAACTGAACGAGTTATTTTTAATCACTCTGTATTTACACTCGTATTATTTTCAGTTTTTTGATATTACATTATAATTACTTAAAATAAATATGCACTATACAATGCAATATTAAACATTCATTTGAAATTGCTAGCAGTATTGATGGGTTTCTTATCAAATTCAAATATGTCCAAAAATTCTAATTTTCATTAAAGAAAATCATAAAAACAAAGCGATCATTTTTTTTGTACATGCATCATTAAAAAAAAGGAAAACACCTGAACTTGTTTGGTTCTTTGGTTTTTTGTACAAATTCTGAATTTACCCGATAAAGTAAAATTATAAAAATAGAATAAGGTAAAATCAAAAATTCTTTAGTTCCAAAAACAGAAAGCAGGTACATATTTCATTCTTGTTCGGAGAGACGCAAACTAATTTGGTTCTTGCATAATTACAAATATTACATTTATCTTTTTCGTGATTTATTAGATTTTTGCGTAAAAATTGTTGACTTGTCATAAATAGTTAAACATAAAATAATTATGAATCATGGTAACAGCAATAGAAACGAAAAGTAAATGATATATCAGCTTTATCCTCCGAGTTTGTGGTACTATAGGACTCATCGTTAATGCCGCGAAATTTTATTAACAAAATGATGAATGAATGTAAAATATATCGTCATCATTACCGATGTCTACATGTGTTGTAGATACTGGCACACCCAGAAATGGGTAATATGCCGTGATGATATATTTATTTATTTTTTATGAATGAATGTTTGAAAAATACTGTATGATGTGATTGAAATTACTTAAAGTTCCCTTATTAAAAAAAAAATGATTTTTTTTTATTTTGGTAGACCCCGTTATAAACGCTTTTACTCAAAAAAAAAAAAATATATAAAAAACTGGTCCCGTTATTAGGTGTTTTGGATAAGTTTTCTAGATGCATAAATGTATCCAATGATGAAGATTGATAAAAAGATTTGACGGTTCCAGTCGTAGAATTCGCCGTATTAAAAACTTTATCATTTAACAATATAATTGTTTTTTTAAATCTAAATTAATAAATAAATGCAAAATAAACACAGTTGTAAATTTACCTCTGGAAACATAAAACATAAATCAATACTAAACGAGAACTTAATACGGATTAAAACTAAACACATGTAGTTTAACTGAACAATAAAATGATTGTTTACAATAAAGCAATGAATAACACAGAATGTTATTGTTAAATAATTCCATTGTATCATAGTCTTTTCATCACATATATTGATGATATTGAGAAAAATAGTTTTAACGGCATAAAGTTCAACCAATGTAATTGTATTGTAAATTTCAAAATTCTTATTACAGTTAAATATTAAATTTTAATGACAATTTAACACGCTGAATCATATTTCAATAATTTTAAATGAATAATAAATTTAATCTGTTCCTAAATTAATTAAAATAAAAAGCTTGTAGAATACAAACCTCTGCATAGTGCTCTTCATTTTGTTGTAAAAGATCTACACATAATTCTGCTAAGTGGATAAGGTCTTCTAATTTTTTGCTTGGTGTTACGACTACTTCTCCTCTAAGATCATCTACAACAACAACAAAACATACATATGAAGTTATCATCGCGTAAATTTATCAAAATATTTAATTAATTTGGAAATATGAATGAAAAAGTATATCAATGTCTGACGATCAATTGTACGTAATGATCAGATACATTGAAGATTAAGTAATTGTCGTTGACAATATAAATTTAAATTCAAAGGGACATAAATGCCAAAAAATATTATATAAGATTTTTACAAGAAAATGCTAATCAAATGTTTTAGAAATGGTATATATATATATATATTATATCCCTTTGGATGTAAATGCTTTAATTTCAAGAAAATATTCATACATATAATAGTTTGCATTGTAAACGACAACACCAATGTATATCATATGTAGATGTATGGCATAATTGCATAAAGCATAACTAACAATAATTAAGTTGTTAACGTTGTTGTTAACATAACTGTGGTAGCAATGTGTTGTTAACATTGGTAAGCTAATGATGTTTTATGCAACTGGGCCTACATGTGATTGTTGTATAAATAGGATGGTCGTTAAAAAAATGTGGTTTTGTAATAATGTAAAAATAGTATTAATAATGTAGGTTGTTCAATTCTTCTTCTGTATGTGTAGGTATAAGCTTGCAATATGTCGAAAGCTTGTTCAAGTTAAGAGAAAAATATAAAACATAGAATATAAGTAGCTTATGTGTATGCTATGTAAACTGCAATAAAATAGAAACGGTGAAGGATTTATTTATTCATCTTACTTGATGTAGAAAACATGTAAAATGTATAATGCTATACAGAAGGAAAACATATTTTGAGAAATAGTAAGTGCAGATTAAAGCAGATTATTGTATTTGTTGTTCATCGTTTATGTGTAAATGTAGTATGAACAATGTTAAATGTTTCAGTTTAACATGTAAAATAATAAAATGTTTACCATCAATTTTAGCTTCAGCTGAAAGGCGAGTATAGTTGACTAAGGCAGCGGTTTCTAAACATTTTTTAATCATTCCTCGTACTTCTTCAGGCGGTACAGGAGTGACAATATCTTTCATTAATACTCTTTCTAACAACGAAAGAGTAGCTTTTAATGCACCTTCAGGTCGACCGAAAGGAAAGCAGTACCTTTATAAATTTCAAATTCAAAATAATAAATTGGTTTATAGATTTTTACATGTAATCTACCTGAAATTCGTTATTTGATTTTCTAATAATACCCGGAGTCGTTCTTTTATCTCCTGAAATTTCTCTTTTTCTTCGTGCGTTACACTACCTACTCCATCTGGTCTGTACAGACAAACAAACACTTTATTTTTGTGTTATAAATTAATGAATACAACTTTTACAATTGTGCAGCAACGAGAATGAGCAATTATTTTAATAAAACAAATTATTCATTGGTATTAATTAACCATTGTATAAATATAAAATGGACACAATGAAAATTCAAAACTAAAAGGATTCATAATTAACAATTGCATTATCATTTAAATTAAATTATTAAACTAGACAAATTATAAAAATTAATTATATCATTTGTAGTGCTTTATGAAGCTAAAGAGGACCACGTCCATGCATGTTAAATTTGTGATTAAGTTGCTTATTAAAATTGAAATCATAATTGATTTTGTCTGAATTTTCTGTTATGAACTTTTAATTTGGTCATAAATTAAAGGTTAGTACCTTTCTATGAGATTTATATAAAAACGTCACCTTGGTAATTTTATTTTATTTTTTTTTTTTTCGTTTCTATGTCGGATTTGGTTTAGTTATACATTACAACACTTGATATTAAGATTAACAATGATTTAAAAATGGGTAACACCACACGTTACAATATTGTAAATTTAAAACTTGGATTTGGTTTACTTTTATATTGAGAATACTAGATCATAATTTACATAAGACATACATTATCCCTATCTGTTGAAAAAAAAAATTAAAATAGACTTGGTTTATTACAGCAATGAAAAGTATGAGCTTTCAGCTATCGCGTGGATGGTAAATTTACATAATCGCTATTTTATGGACTTGGTCCAGTTCAGCTTGGAATTCCTCAATTATAAAATAGTTATAAAAAAAAACTTTAATCCAGATTTTCATAGCACTTTGAATACAAAAAATACATGAGTGTTTAATCCTTAATTTTCATTATAGTTTAAACCCGGAGAAGAAACTGTTTTTAAACCAGTTAACTAATATGTTGAAAACCGTGATTTTTAACCGAATAGTTATTAACCGAAATAAATAAAAACCGATTTTATAACAAACTAATAAAAGCAACTACTTTTTTTTATTAAAATAAATAAAAAAAATAACTTTATTAGCGGCTATAAAAGAATATATATTTTTTCCTGAATAATTTTAATTAACACCGTCTCAAAAACTGATTAACTAAAGAGTAAATCGGTTTTAGAACTAAATTGTTTTTTAATTACGTTCTCGTTTTCGGTGAAACATTAACCGTTAAGTTTTCGGTTTCTAGTCCCGGTTTAAACAAAAAAATACGCAAATATATCATTTTCAAGTTTAATTAAAATTTGATGAGTATTGCGTGAAATACTAAAAGAAAATAAGAAATATCTACAATATAAGTTGTAGAAATGTTTTATTCTGTGAATTTTAAAATAATTAATGCTTGTAGCAACTTCACGGCGTTATATCTGGGTAATAAACTGCAACATTTTTATAACTCCCAATATTGTAACTTTAAAACTCTTTGAGAATTGGTAGTTTAAATTTGTAAAAGTCTTAAAAAAAACTAAGCTTTAATTTATTATTTCAGAACTCAAGTTGAATAAAACAAAACTTTTAGTTTCATTTAAACTTTTAAAAAAGCTTTCATTAATAAAAATTTTATAATCTTTGTTCGAAAGTGGTTAAAAAAAGTACGTGTGAACTGAACCACAAAGAATTCTCGATATAAAAATGTTAAAGCTCGGCGCGGTAAATTTATTGCGGAGAGTGCTCTTGACAGTTTAGTTGACCTAGTTTCAAAATACGTGAGATAAGCATTTGTGCATGTGTCACATAATACAAGGCCTGATAAAATGTTCATTTTTGTGAAAACGTCAAACAATGTCTATGAATTATATGCAGACATGTAAATGTATGCATTTGAATTTCTTTTGATCTTCGACCAATTTTCGTAATGGAAAGAATTTCTTTTATTTGTGATATATCTCTCTTTAACGAAACAGGAAAATACATTTTTTAAAGGTTAACCAAAATCTTCAAGATAATGTTCAGCTTTACAAACCCGGTTTAACTTAATAAACCTGTTTAAAAAACTGGTTATTTAAACCTGATTCAGGAAATAAAAATTAAAAATTTACGTAAATTATTTTCATTAATTATCGTATGACAAAAAGTTGCGAGTAGTAATTCATTATTTCGAAACAGCTGTTTGATAAAAAGTCAATTAAAACTAGTTTTTTGCATGTCACGTGTTTCAATTAAAATTGTATGAAATTTCCACTTTCATCGTTTTCATTTTCCCGAGATAACTACAAAACAAAAATTAAAAAGCTTGTTACATAGTGAAAAAATTGCCAATTGTCAGTAATAAAAAGATTAATGAATAACGTGTTCATCCCAATTTGTCAATAATACACACATATATGAAATATTGTTAATGCATACATATGTACATTTACCGCATTTTTTATAATGTGTACCTTTAATTAGTAACATGATAATTAACCATTTATAAATCAAAAGAAGAAAAATCAACAAGTAACATGCAGCAAATGTTTATATCCATACACAAGAAACACTCTTTCTAATAATATTTAATTTTTTTTTAGCTCTTTTACAAGCATAAGGTTTTTTTTTGAACTAACCGAATTACTTATGGTTAACCAGATAGTAAGCTTGGTAATCTTGACCATATAGGTTCCTTTCAAGTTAATTACTTGACATCTGACAAATATTTATTTCCTTTACGTTAAATGATATTTCGGAAAACAATATTTGTACATTTTTTTATATATTTTAAAATTACATGCAACGAGGTAAGTATTATTATTTCGGATGTATACATTTTGTAATCGTATTGCAGACCACGGTTATATGTCTGATGTAACCGAAACCAAAAAGGTTACGTTACAATAAAATGCGGTTACCGCGGCAGTTACCATATAACCAGAAATAAATTTACGTAATCGTGCTGAATAAAAAAATAAAAAAAAACACTTAATTGACTTTTAAAGATTTGTAATAATAGAACTACGAATAGAACTTACATAACATCACGTTTACAAATTTCTGTCATTTATATAAATAGTGAGTAAAAATTGAATTTTCTATACTTTTATTTGTTTGCAAAGAAATTTTAAAATACTTTGGTAAAAAAATTACTTTATGAGATTTCATTTTTAATTAAAATGTTCATGTTTTTAATTACTTTTATTAATGACATATACTGCAATGCGATATGCAAAAAAATGTAAATAAAAATATAGGTATTAGGAATGTTATGACCAAAACCCGAAATCTAGCCAGTACGCGAAATGACTGACTAACTATAGATTTAAACAGGAAAATCAGCCGAAACCCGAAATATACTAAATGTATAATTTACTAGTAGATTCTGCTTTGGTCTGCCAATTGTATATCAAACAATAGGTGTTCTGAAATTTTCGGACGAAGTCTTGTAAAAAATATAATTAACGAAGAGTTAACAGTCTATATATTAGAAATAAATTGTGAAGAGATCATGTCAGCCATCGGGATTTGAACCCAAGACCTTCACTTTACCGGAGTAACGCATTACCATTGGCTGCTCTATCACGATGGCTGAAGTGATGGCACAACCAATGTTCGTAAGACGTCACTCCTGCAAAGTGAAAGTCTTGAGTTCGAATCCTGATGGCTGACATGACCTTTTCACAATTTATTTCTAATATATAAACTGTTAACTCTTCATTAATTATAAAAACTGGTCCGACAGGGCCAAGAACAAATTATGACGTGTTCACAAATGTTTAAATATAGTGGTAATTGTAATACCACATCGAGTAACGTGACGAATAAAAATAGTATCCTCGAATGAGAGATGCAGCCAATAGCTTAGCTGGTAAGGGCGTCACTTCGTCAAAGTGAGCGCCTTGGGTTTGAATCCCGATGGCTGACATAATCTTTTCACAATTTATTTCTTGTAAAAAAACCTAATGCACTCTTCTTTTTAGTTCCAAATAGAAAGTTTTAAAATTTCATTAAATATGATTCTACATTGTGAAAAAACTTTTCGAAGTTTAATATGTTGCCCAAATCCGTTAGCATTTTAAGCAGAGTACTAAAAAATTCTTTGACTGACAGTATGCGAAATTTCACTAATTTTTTTTCCTTCTAACCGGTTCGATTGGTCAATCTAATTTAGCATTAGCCAATTCGTAACTGATTTCGGATGTTGGCCATTTGATACAAGTAAATATATTAAAATGCATGTATTACAATAACGTGAAGCTCACCTATTGCCATGAACATGGCTGGCACAAAACGCAAAGCTGTAGTGAATTAACGTGGGGTCAATCATAACGTTTTTCTCTGCCCTGTCTAAAAGATCAGACAAGTAGCAAAGATGTCGGTAGCATCCTCGCACGCCGTACCTAGCACAATATTCGTCGAGTACGAATACCTGCCCGGGACTGAACCAGCCCTAAAAACACAAATACTCATTGGTCCCCAACTGAGATGAATCCCTGGATGCCCGGAAATTTCGTCGTGGACAATTCGTCGTCGAACAGATGCGTATTCCTCCGAACGAAGATGAGATAGCTGCTTTCTTTCCGTCACGAAAACTCATCATACTTATCTTTCACTAAATGGTTGCAAAATTGCAGTTCCATTTACTTGGACAATAGGTGAATTTACTATCGTATCGTATGTTTAGTAGTTCTTCCCGAAAGAAAACAGCTATGATACATTGTAGTACAAAAGAAAAAAAAATTCAACATGATAAATCATAAGATAGAGAAAACAGAACATGATGACTTCTTCACTAAATACATGATATATCAAAATTTGTAGAGCTGCTGAAAGTAGGTATATGCTACATACTACAGAAGATATTTCAAACCAATATATTGCAATATGAAATTCATATATTACCATAACTTCTTACTGCTCTAGCATACTATTGGAGTAAAATTAAATCCTGGGAAGATAACAGGGCCTATTCTGTAACTTGATCGTTAGATTATCCATATTGTTTGCAATTGGAATTAATTTAACACATAGACGTTTAGCGAGTACGACCATAGAGAATCAATAGTCAACCCGTTGGAAACTGATTAGTGTCACCACTTATTTTCCGTTGAGCAACTAACCAACCATATTGCGCATTTGTAGGGAACCGTTTTGTTATTAATATTTGCTTAATCACACACTAACTATCTAGATACTTGATACCTGGCACTGAACTGTAATATTAACGGAACAACGATTAAAAAATATAAAGGTGCCCGTATGGAGTTTAGGTTAGCAACAGTTGGAAACTCACCTTACGCAATATACCCACCCAAACTGCCCACACAACCTGACCACCCAAACTGCCCACGCAACATGCCCACACAAACTACCCTAGCAACATGCCCACCCAAAACCGAGAAAATTTAATATAAAATTGTACAAAACTTACTTCTTTATAGTGTTAGCCTTGGTATTAAAATAAAATTTCAAACAAATTTTATGACATATCTGTCAGAAATTATAAAATATGGTTTTCATCAAAATAGTACTCTTCTCTTCCTGTGAATAATTCTCCATTATCAGTAATAATAACTTAAAGCAGAGCGTTTCTGATAGGTAAAACGACAAACAAATATAATGACATTTTTTCTTGTCATAAACGTATCTGTCAGATTGTGATATATTGTACCTGTTAGAAAAGCTCTGTTTGAGTTACTATTATTGAAAATTGAGAATATGGACAGGACGAGGACAAATCATTGATTAGTATTATTTTGATGAAGAGCTGATTTTGGTTATAATTGGTCAACCGGAAGTACTCGTATTTGAAGTTTTTCTAGAAAAATCGCAGTTAAATATCATTTTCTGACATTTTATGTGATTATTAATATGAAAGAATATCTTATTGTCTATATGGTTTGATTATACATGTTCCTTAATATTCAATAGATATACAGTTAAAGAATTATAAAGAGATTAACTTTCATAAATCAGCCAACTTTGCTATAATCATAAAAACAGCTAATATATTCCCATTAGTCTAATTGACAGATGTCAGTGTCAGCTACATTATTGTATTTATAGAATCTTTTCCAAAAAAGTTTCGGTATGGAATTTTGTAGAGAATAGTTATGTTTTTGTTACAATTTTACACCAGTCAGATGATAAGGCTTCAAAACCCATATTCCGCATTTTCTCCAAAATCTTCAAAATTTTCAAAAATCCAATTTGTATACATTTAGGTACATCTCAACGCGCTGACTTCGAATTTTAAAACCGCAGGTCGATATCTCTTTTCATTCTCGAGATATTTACATTTCAAATTTTACCCATTTTTGGGTCATAACCCTAAAATGGGTCGAGATACAACCCTGGCGACTTCACCATTCAATTCTACGGGCAAAATTACATAAGTATACCAATTTTCATAATTTTTGAACACCGCATACAATCTCTAAAGCAAAATAACTGAAAATGGCCAAAAATCGCAAAAAATCTAAGGGGTACCCCTTAGGATTTTTTCAGATTTTGGCCGTTTTCAAACTTTTATTTATAAAAAATGAACCGGTTGGACAAACATGATGAAAATTGCGATACTTATGTATTTTTGTCCGTAGAATCGAATGGTGATGACGCCAAATTCATATCTCGACCCATTTTTGGGTTAATACCCAAAAATGGGCAGTTTTGAGCAAAACTTTAAATCTAAATATCTCGAGAACGAAACGAGATATCGACCTGCGGTTTCAAAATTTGGAATCAGCGCATTGAGAAGTATCTAGATACATAAAAATTAGATTTTTTAAAATTTTGAAAATTTTGGAGAAATGGGGCATTTGAGTTTTGATGCCTTGTAACCTGACTGGAACAAAGACTTAAATCTTTGACAAAATGAATTCTGTTAATTGACTTTATTACGATAACTTTCTGTTAAGAAATTCTTTTTAACCTTGCGTCACTGTCGTTATCGCTAAACTCGAACAATGTTTTTCAATTAGTATAGATCAAGAATTGACATATTGGCCACCCCTGATATAAACTATTGTAAATAAATAACCGAAAGTTGGAAATCAAACGACATGTGTGTTACAGCATAGGCAGAAATATTGAAGATCATTTTCGGATAAATACGCAACCTATAAGTTGTAAACATGAAACTAATTATGTACTGGCAATGAAATGCTAGGGTCGAACTATAAAAGGGAACAAAGTCGTCGACGAATTGTACGAACACGAACGAACTTTCCTGGAGCCTGGTCGCTGCTTTACCAAAGAGCAGTAGGGGTCATTCAGGCGATAGTCCAACGTCAGGTTCTGTAATAATTTAAAGAGCGAAGCATGATCAAAAGTGCACGGGTCAGCTGATATGAAATCCTCCATTCCATGTTTTCGTGCCCTGTCTGCATCTAAAATTTAGTAAAATACGTTCATACTATGCTGAGTGTGCGTGCCAATGTCTGTGCCACAGGATGGTTCACGGTCTGTCGAAGAGCTATTCAATTCAGATCATTGATGTAGCAGATATTATTGTCACATTTTATTGCTTGTATAATGACTTTATATTTCCGTAATAAAATTAATATGTAAGCAATTTTCATATTAACTTTCATCTTAATCCATATTTCAAAGGATTAATGATATCGTACTTGTGAATAGTTCACGTATTTGCTTTGTAAATCGAAGGTAAATAAAGGAATATCATTTGCGAGTACGCACGTATACGTCAAATAGATATTTCCAATTGTAGTTGTATCTATTTATAAGCTTTCGCAGGAAGTTTAAAGCGGATGACTTCAAAGCTGAATTGTATAATGATATTAAAACAATGAATCTGTTGTTCTATTCTTGAACAATGTTTGTACAACTTTTTATCTCTTTATAAAAACTACGTTAAAGAAGAAAAACTATATGCACAAACTAGTTTACACGAACATTATTTTAAAATAATTCTTAAAGCAAATTTTTGATATTTCAATTACAATTAACGTAAAATAGATACATTACTAAACATGAAATTTATTTAGTAAATAAGCACTAATCTATCAATGGGAAAAATATTTTAAAATCAACTTAGCAGGTTTTGTATCAGGGAGGCACAAAAATACTACGTATTGACAGAATAAATAAATTAAACCAATTAAAGTGTCATTTAAATTTAAGAATTTTGTTTATGTTTTTTTTTCAATATACAGGGTTGTCCAAAAAGATGTTACCACTTATATGGTCCTACATGATTTTAAATTTTCTTTTGTTGCAGACTAGATATATCCACCTGACTTAATTTGGAAGAGAGAAGGAAGGTAGCAGCTTGGATGGAAGTGTTTGGGTCACCCTCAAAATTTCAGCAATGGTTTCATAAGGATCCTCCAAGCCGTTTAACTATCCGTCGATTTTCTTACTATTGAGGGTGACCCAAACTCTTCCATCCAAGCTGCTAATTAAGTCAGGTGGCCATATCGAGTCTGCATCAAAAGAAAATTTAAAATTATTTAGTACCATATAAATGGTAACATCTTTTTGGACAACCCTATGCGGACCGGATAGAATTATTAAACAGGTCGGAGTTTGTGTATCACTCTATAAATTTAATTCATAACAATGCAACACATTGAATAGAATATTTGTAAAATAAAACAAAATATTAAAGAGGACATTACATTTATCAACTATGGACGAAGAAATCTCGCAATTTTGATTGTTTTCATCAAAGTTGAATAGCGTAAACCAACAACAGCAGAGATCAAAGTTGACCAAAATTAACTTTTGATTGTCGGCTGACAGTAATTTAGTCGACCGTCAACACAAATTGACTAATATACCTAATATAGTGGTTCATTGGTTTTCCTTTGTATTTTGAAGGGACAGTTGCTCCCCATAATTTGTTTGGGGGGAGGGGGTATCCGCCCAACAGAACATACCGGGTATCTATTTTTTCTTTTATGAATCATGGGAAATACAATGTAACATTTTCATGTCTGTAATTTTTGCCCTATTAATTTTAGAACAAGAATATCATGGATGCATTTACGATCTGAGGTTTTTAAATGAAAATAAAAGAAAACAGTAATATTTTATTACATTTCAATTAGTAAACATATCTGTCAAACTTAAACAACACGACTATTTGAATTGAATGTTTTGTCTGACACACTGCAAACAGCTTAAAGGCGGAAATTTTATGTTATGTCTATTGCATGACAGGAACGTATATGTCATTTGACGCAGTTTTTAATTTTGAACATTTTTTGTATTTGCACTTTTGTTCTAAATTAATAGAGCAGAAATTACAGACATATGAAGATTTTACCATTGTATTTTCTATGGTCTATAACAAAGTAGACATTCGATATATGTAAATTCTTCATAAAATTTTGAGAAGATGCAATGAAAACAAATACTGAACAGTCCTGAATCAATCTTTGTCATAGGTACCTATTTCTTTTACAAGTATATTACAATGAAATTAAATAAAAAAATAACTACAAGTATTTTTTATTCGTACATATTTCTGCGTTTTATGAACAATGTACTGTTTAAAAAATGATGTACAGGGTGATCATGCAAGAATGAACCAGTAATTATATCCGTTATTAAGCGAGATAGCGATTATCTTCAAACAAGCAAATTTGCTATAGACAATATGTGTTATATTACCTATAGTATCTAAACTTGCTCATTTGAATTAATAACTATCTCCCTTAATGATGGAGATAATTTCTGGTTCATTCTCGCGTGATCACGTGTATTTCACCGATTTTGTAAAATCATTAAACACATTTTTCAAATGTACCTAATTTTTAAATATCATCAGAATATAATTTTTTCAACTATTAGATTTTATTCCTACCTTTGTATTTTTAAAAATTTCCCCGAATTTGAATTTAAGACCCTTCATTTTATAATTTTATTAACAAGACTTTTCACTCTTTCATTTAAAATGAGTAATTGATATTCATTGAAGTTGATCAGTAAAATTAATTACTGCGGAATAATCACAACAAAGTTGTCAGTTTCGTTCGACCAAAGTTGAGCGTTGTAATATGTAATATCCTCTTTAGTTGTACTGAAATGAATAGCCCTTCGATGTGATACGTGAAAGAAAATGACTCTTTTTTTGGAAAGCAAGGATGTATGAAAGTACCTCCTTGTATTTTTGATATGGTTGAATTCTTATCTTGTAGTGTTAGAGGAGGTGTAGGTTTGTGTGATTGACCCGTAGCACGATACATTGCCATTACCCAAAGATGACATTCGTTTTCATCATCACTCGCATATAATATACTGTCACCCTCCCGAACTGCATTGAAGAAAAATCTGCCTCCCTCCAAGTCTGTGAATTGCTCTGTGTTAAACTTTTGTTTACTTGCATTGAAACAAGAAGGATCCTTACCCATTCCCACCATCAAGTTGGCTTTCAAAAAGTATTTTTGTTAGGATATGGTCCTCTACTCTCTATTTAAAGTATTATAAGCACTTACCACTTGATGCTTCAATATAGTCGACTGTGTACCCATCTAGTTGCATCATTTCGCTAGGCTCAGACTTCTTCTCTTTGTAACTGCACATGGCAAATGTGTATTGCGACACTTGAACCAGGACGTAGTACCGTTTCTTCCATTTCTTCCACACTGATTTTCCCAGAGCGTATAGGTACCTGCACACACAACACAATACTTTCAAAGTGAACATTCAAAATTCGACTTCTACAATCTAGATTTGAGAATTAAGATTGAAGAAAGTCATACCCGCAGTGTTTCATGTTTAATGGTTTGTCCATTCGACATGCAATTTTTATTCGCAGATCTTGGTCGGGAAGATTTTTTGGTACTGTCATTTTGTGCCACTCAGGTGCCTATAAAACAAACTTTATGCATTGTTATGATTATATACAGGTGTCCCAAATATCGTACCCTGCCTGATCTCGAGAACCACAGAAACCGTAAGCATAAGTTTTAATAAATAAGTACCCGATCTCATCTGTAGGAGTACCAATCTTTTGAAAATAATCTTAGAGATGTTTATTTTGGTTTCTAATTTGGAGCCTGTATAAAAAACGGTTAAATTAGAAAAGAAGGTTTTTTAATTTTGTACTAAAATCTGAATAGGTCACAAGATATTGTCGAAAATATAAATTGGCTCTATAATTTTAATAATTGTTGCATTTTTCCTTTTTAGAACAAATGGACATGGATAAATTATACAATGGAACGACGCCACTACTTACTATAACGCCTATAAGAATGATAACCCAATATCCAACAATGATAAGAACAATTTAATAAGTTATAGTATACTCTTGATTTATCCACTTTATTAACTATTCTCCAATTTTCCAAGTAATTCACTGATTGTAAGCCAGTTATCTGCAGATGTCCGAAAGGACGAAACTATCGTCACAGAATAGTTAATAAAGTGAATAAATCAAAAGTATATATGTTTTTTATTATAACTTATTAGAAATGTTCCACAAGTACCGACTACAAAAAAAAGTTTTCTCCAATATCTACTGATGGACCTATCCATATTTTTCATCTTGAGATTTCATACAGCCCTCGAGATCCGCACGCAGAGCAAGTTACTTAGGACATCCTATTTATGTGATTGTACCTTTGAAGATAGAGGTGTGGGTTTTAGAACAACTTTCCCAAGTTCTTTGTCTTCTAAGGCCAACATTCCTGGGTTTTCAGTATAAAGTTTGACTTTGACTGCAGGTAATGGATGACTTGTACAAAAATCGCCTTGCGTGTCCCACCTTAAATGCACTGCACGTCAGTCAGCTAGCACAGTTAAATGCATCAGATACAAACATTGGCTTCGATGCTTCAGCTTGATCTGTTTGAAGTTTCTCTCCATTTTCGACTTCCATCGTGCAATAGACTATCCGATTTGGTGCTAATGATTTTAGACCTTTGACTTCCATTACAACGACCTAAAACCCAAATCCCTTAAAAGATCTAAGTATAAAGCAGAAATTATTTATAGTATTTCTATATTTGTTTATGCAGTTAACAACTGAAACTGAAAGTAAAATAGAAGCTAGACAAAAGTTGAACTCAGAAGTTATAAACACAACCAGATATTTCATTAAAAGCGGAGGTCAGTTATTAATGCAGTGATAATACAATGCAGACATATGTTGTTAGCAGTTTGTTGAGTGAAAGTGAAAATACGAGAGTTGGCAGAATGGACAGGGTTTCCTCTATTTTAATTAATGTCGACAACGTGGAAATGTCGCAAGAGATAGAAATGAACGGCATCTCGCAAATGAATGAAATTAACAATATGTACAATTTAGAACTTTATATGAATATATTACAATATAAAATTTTTGATATATGACAATGAATACAAAAGTAATAGTACATTAAAATGGAAAGGTGAATACAATAATGCGTCACATGCGTTTAACATGGAAAAACAACTACTTATTATTTGTCCCGTAAGGCTTTATAGGTACATAGTTTTATTAGGAGATAACATTTTGAATTTTTATTGTTTTTTTTTTAATTTACAACTGTGGTTATCGAGTAAACTTAAATTAATTAAAACAATTTTAAAAACCGAAACCAATATAATATTTACTAAAAACAGAAAACCATTAACTGTAACAAATTCAAATCAGTTTTTAAAACTGGCTCCAGTATATATTTGTTTATGTTTCCTGAATCGGTGAATCTAACCGATTTAAAAACCGTTTCGTTTCGAACAAAAACTGTTTTAAGAATTACGTCCCCGATTTTTGTTAACCATTAACATTGTTATTTTCAGTTTCTTGTCCTAATTAAAAGTAGATTTAATGTGTTTTCATTTTTTTCAAAAATGAACATCTAGTAAACTGTCAAATTCGATAAAAAATATTTTACAAATGATACATGTTTAAAACAACAAATCATACCACCGCGGTAACTCAAAATACCTAGTTTTTAAAAAATCAATTTTGAAGTATTATTTTAACTTTTTAGATAGACAGCAAATAAAAATGAATATTAGGTATAGAGGAGGGATATACAATTCATTGCCCTCTTTACTAAAATAAAATAGTATTGGAGTAATTGTCATTTTAAGTCCGTAAATTGTGTTTATAAATAAAAGTAATGCATTTGCCTCAGTTCAAGAATAAAAAATAAAAAAGGAATCAATTTAAGAAACTCGGTAAAATACACACGTCATACTCTTTCTGAAAGATATATATACATATATATATATATATATATATATATATATATATATATATATATATATATATATATATATATATACGTTGCTTAGACTGAAACGCGACTACTGAAAGGTTTATATGATTAAACCTTTAAACCACATCCACAATAATATCAAAACTAAATCCCTAAATACGGGTCAACATATTGACAGATTTTATTTGTAAAATATATGAATGAAGGAAAAGAATTTTAGACTGCTATAAATTATGAATTATGAAAATAAAATGACGATTTGAATTAAAAGCGATTCTAAAATTCTATCATGACACATGTCCTCAACGTACCTCAAGTTGGAACGTAAGGACGACGTCCATTTTGGTCAGCTGAGTATCACTGTCGGCCGAATCTCCTTCCAGTTTTGCTAAAGACCCTTGTGATCTGAGAAATTTTCTGAAGTAAACAAAATCCCATCTGATGTCTTACTTATGAATGTTATAATATTACCTGTGATTGTATCTCTTTAATTTCTGCAGCCCATATTTCGAATCCATAGATCCTTTCGAAACAGGTAGAGATTCTAAATTTGCCATTAAAAGATTTATTGACGATTTAAGTTCTTCTATGTACAAAGATTCCATTTCTTTTAAAACAAATTTTGGCATTAGTTTTCGGTTCTATAACAAAATATTCATATACTAATTAATAACAGAAAACAATGTTTACGAAGAATATGCAAACATGCACAATGAATCCGACTCATAGCAAAAAATGAATTAAATGTAAAAGACAACAATATTTTTGAAATTAACTGTGAAAGTTTGGATGCTTTCAGTTTTATGTACGCAATAAATCGAAAAGTTATCATAATAAAAAAAACAACAGCAAAACAATTACAAGTTGAATTATATTTGCTCAAAAACTTTCTCATCTTGAGCCAAAACAATGTAATTAAAATATTTTTAATAAAGTTCACAAAGAAAAAATTGTGAAATGTATTTTATAGGACTCTAATAAAAATATTTTAATATGTACATAGCAATGAGCAAACACAAGTATATCAATAATAAATAATCAAACTAATATTTGTTTAACATAATTGCAATGGATATTGTAAACACAATAAATATATTTTATATAAACTAACGCTGTTAATATTTATTCTCTTTTTTCAACTTGAATAAAACTTGTGGACATAAACTCAACGTGTACATAAATGTTATGTCAAAAAATTATATGCGATACTCAAAACCGGCAAAGAGCAAAAATATAATTAATTGATAAAATAATAACGGATATCTCGGCAGTTATTGTAAGGAATTATATTGTTGTTCCATAAAGTAGTTAATTTTATTTAAATTTCCAATATTTCGTTACTCATTTCGTAACTTCATCAGGGAATACTAAAATGTACAATACTTTTGTACAAAGGTAAGTTACATGATTGAATTTATGTTACTTTCTTCCTCCTAACCTGTAATCAGTATGATAAAAAAAATAGCGTGCGGGAATACGTCTTTAATAACGGACGTATAGAAAACGGGTTTTCAAAAATTCAGATTTTGCACCCGTACGTTAAATTTGATGTTATTGTATTTTGGTACAAACATCAAGAACTAATGGAAGAACTATTTGTAGTTTGCTAAATAGCCTTAAAAGTAAAAGATGTACCACATACATATTCCCTAACACGATCAGGAGCTGTATTAGTATTGTGTATTGTGCTATTCCTATATTAATTTTATTACAAGTTATAACTAAGTATCCAGAAATATGTAATATTTAATTTACATTTTTAAATAATCTAATAAAATAGCGCAACATTTTTATTACCAATAACCATAATATTACATAAATTTTGTGTTCCCCAAGTTTTATTCAAATTTAGAGTAACCTTTTTAGTGAGTTTTAAAAAAGATGTTTATGTAAATGCAATGGTGTATTACTAAATAAAAAAACCGAAACGGTTATCTCCAAGAAATTTCAGGAACGCTCAAATTTTCAAATCATCACACAATTTTGTTTTTAAATTCAATTATTCACTTTAAAACTAATTATTTAAAATATTTCGGAAAAAAGTTCCGGAACACGCTTTAGCTGTGACAAACTTCGCAATGACATTCTGAACCATGTGAAAATATGTATAAGTAAAATTATAAAATTTATCATTTTCGTTTAGATTGCAAGTTGCATTATTCATATTATAAATTATAAATATAGCTTTACTTTTTCCATTTCTGATACTCGTTGCATTCGTCCGTCTAACTCTCTTCTAATAGCTGCGGCTTGTTCATCTGCGGAATCTAGCTGCAAATATTAGAAATATACAACAAACTCTTAATTCCATATTGAGTAATATTACCAGAAGGGCATTAAAAAGTAATTGGTGTTCAAATTTTTTAACTCCTAATATTTGTTGAAACATATCATACAATTGTTCCTTAGATAAAATTAATTCTGAATTTAACGACTGTTGCTGCATTCTAGATGGTCGTTTTGAATCTTCATCTCCTAAACCTGAATATAGGTAAAAGTCAGTCATGTATTTTTATTTCCCACTTTAATTACCTTTTAAAATACAGTCGAATTTAGCCATCCAAGATGTTAGCACGGTTTCTTTGCTTAATCCATCTATTTCTGGAAGAGACCTAAAAACAATTCGTTTACCCTTTTCTTCTAATATAATAATATATTACGAGAATCATTGGAATTTTATTTATATATATTCAAGAATTTTGAAAATAAAACATAACCTTGTACGTGCTTCCAGGCTAAAATCTTTATAAATGCTTACTTTACGTGATCTTAGAAAATATTATGAATTCAGAATATTAATAAGTAAGGCAGAATTTTTTATGAGCTAAATAATAAACAAGGGTATAATGAAATATGTAAATATAAATAATTTGATGCCTTAAATCTTGTCAAATGTACTAGTCGAAATATTCATATACCAAATATTACAAATAAAAAAAGAATGACACTATTTATTGTACCGTCTAAAAATATAAGTACTTCTAATAATTCGAGAGAAGCAATAAAATAATTTTAAAAATATTTTTTTCTTGTCATTTGTTGCAGATGAATATTTACATCAGGATAATTTTTTACAAAATAGAGAATAACTAATACTATTGCAGTTTTATACGAATGTTTATTTCAATTGGCAAAATGTATCTATGTATTATGGAATTGTAATCATTTGCACAATACAAAGCAGTAGCATTTATTGCAAATAATTTTTGATATGTGAAATGAAAGCTAAATGCAAATGACGTACAACATGAAAAAGTGGAAAATGACGCAAATATTCGTATCAAATATTAATGAAAAACTGGTCAATGATTATTTAAAACTGATATCGTTTATTACATGTGAAACGCATCCATCAATTATAGTAATTAGTTTTCAATTTTTAAATGTGAAAACGATGTGTTTCATTTATAGGTATTTTCGATTTGGAAATTCAAACTTGATTAATAAAAAAATATTTAATAAGGTTTAATTTTTGTTAAAGGTAATCTTTTTTTCAAGAAAATTAATTGGATGGAAAAATTTAACTCTCATCAGGAACTAGTCAGCTGAATTATTCGAATTTTTCATTTGAACAGTCACATTTTGATAATTAACAAGATTACTAAATGTACAAATCAATGATTACGAATGACATTTTTGAAGCTTTCATTACCACCAAATTTGAATCTTCCATAATTATTCTTTTTTAGAATAATATTTGTACAAAATACTATTACTGAATATATTTAGTAAAAACATTTTATCTCTAACCTCTTAATTTCATTTTAACGGTACCTACATAAATTTCAAGTAATTGTTAGTATTATAAAAAAAAAAAAAAAAAAAAGTAGAAATACTCAATAAAACCCAACAAAAGCATAATTAAACCCCAAAAAACTACTGGGTCGAGTTTTTTGTTTATAAACAAACCCTGGATTTTTACGAGCCCTGAGATAAATACAGATAACTTCTATGAAGTAATATAGAATTTTAGTTTACACTTCTTTATGATACTTTTTTATCTTTCGAACGACGATGCACAATTTTTTTATCACCATAAGATTTCATGTAATGAGATCAAAGTTATTATTAAGTTACATGATTGAAAAGATTATTTTTTTAGATTTCCAACGATGTATATGTCCATTTGTTTCAAATAGTAAAAATGCAACAATTATTAAATATATTATTTTGTATTGTTTCTGGACTAATTTTTTCAGTTAATTTCAAGTTTATATTTTCATTTAATAAATGCCGTCGAAAATATAACGCAAGTAAATGTAAAACAAAATTTCCTGGTAAAATATAGTTGTGAATATCTACAACTACATACCTAACTCTTTTTTCAATATTATTCCTGAAGACTTCCCTGAAATCGTATTGCGAGCAAGCACCAGATTGCACCATTTTTATGACTCTTTCTGACTTTAGAAATACATCATAATAACTTTGTACTGCATTTTGGAAGGCCTCATCGGCCATAATTTGCGTTTCACCTTTTAGGAAACTCTACAAAATTACAGAATGAAAGTAATTCAAATGAATTGCAAATTGCGATTAGAATATTACTTGGAAACGCGCACTGATGGTTTCTAATTGGTGTTTTGTTATCTTCGTCTGCCTTCTGGTCATATCGGTGGGTTGCTTCGCGTTGAAAGGGTATGCAATACATCGAGATATGAACACGTATAATTGAATCCGTCTTTTCCTTTCTTCTTCTTCTCTTTCCTGCTTCTCCTGCAAACACGTTCTCTGTTTTTAGAAAAGGATGTTATGTTTCTTTTTCAATATCTACTTTATCTAAATGAAAATAAAAAGTCTCTGAATTTCATTGAAATCACACAGACTTATTGCATTGCCAATACTCAACAATGGAAATGATGTTCCACAAAAACAATACGTCAGAAGACAGGTTTTCAACATTTCTGGAATAATTAAACTTTTATAAATTGTAAATAATTTGTTTTCCATTAATACCGTTTAACCAAAACGACCAAAAAAAATTCTGTTAAATTACGAATACGAATTAAAGAAAGATGCGACGAATCAAAGCTTTCTGACGTTCTGCTAATGAAACGGTGGAGTGAGATAACAGCTATAAAACGCTGTCAAAAGAAAAAACAAAAGAAAATAGCAGACTTTTTCCAAAAAGCATAATAGGCCTACTGAATAGTTAAAGTACTCTATATACACTATGGAACATCTTTTTTTTGTAAATACTATACAGTACAACAAAAATAAATACTTTAACATTGTACAATATTGCCTTCATTTATTTTGACCTAAAACTTCAAAAAACTATTCCTAATCTCTAAAAATGGCATTTCAATTATTATCCGAAATTTTGGTTATCCGAAACCCTCTCTCCCCCTTTGTTTCGGTTAACAGAGGTTCTACTGTAATTTATTTTTTGAAAATAAAATGTTATTACACTTGCAAAACAGTCAGATATTTCTGCCGCACCTGTATAATAAATTTATTTTTATTAATAAAATGTATGAAAACCGAGTATTTTGTATGTAATTAAATACAGCATAATTAAAATCATAATATATAATATTAATTAATATAATGTGCGGTATAACATTTCATCAATTTTCTAAGAATTTACTCTGATGTACAGTTGAAATACAGTTTTTTTAAAAAAGGCATTGTTCATTTAAATCTTATACTAATCTCATTAGTTTTTTTCTATTTATTTAATATAAATATTTCTGCTCTATTAAAAGTGTATTCATAACACATTTTTCTCGTTCATAGAATTTGTATTATTAAATTTCGCATACCGAAAGGATAATGTAGAATATTTTAGTCTTTATTTTATAAATTATGTGATAATGGAATGACAACAGAATTTCATATTAGCGCTAGTTCATTAGCTAGTCTCGTTACAAATTATTTATTAATTAAAATTTGTGTAATAATGAAACCACATCAAATGTATGTATTCATAAACTAATTATCATAATCAAACACAATTATAATATGTAGGTACTTTCTGTTTAAGACCTTTACGATATTAACACTAACAGAGAGTACAATGTACCTATTGTATAAACTTTGAAAACATTGTAAAAGGGTCTCGAACGATTGAATTCATTTCAATGTAATGGCATCACTAACATTTAGTCAGAATATGTAGATAGGTGCTATTTATAATTGTTCTATTTCTATATCTGCAGCCCTTTATATCAATCACTACAACAAGTAACAAACAATCTGACAGATGAAAACGAGTTGAGCCAACATAATAACATTTCTATAGAATTGCAGATTTCCTTGTAATATTTTACGACAGATTTACAATGCATCGCTTCAAGTGCTAAGTGTTTACTTTGAGGCATTACAGTATAACAAGTAAATGCGTTCTTACTACGTTTATATTATTATCTCCTAATATACATACACAACAAAGAATAAATATATATATATATATATATATATATATATATATATATATAATATATATATATAGATTGAGTCACTTTCTCAAAAAAACTATATTTCAATCGTTCCTGTATTAATTTTTTGTTCACTAATTGATATAAAATATAGAGCGTCAAAAAGGGTAATTTTTTGAAAGTATATAAATACAATTTGATGTGCTGGTTCGGAAAATTATTTTTTATTAGGTATTTATTTAATTCTTGTAGTGTACGATTTTTTTTTTTGTAAAAATAATTAGGAATTACTTTATTTGCTATTTAACTTTAGTTACGTGTATATTGGGACCTTTTTCTCAAACAAATTAAGAAATTAATAAATTTAAAAAAATTGGGAAACGTATTTTTTGTAAATAGCAATAAAAATATTTAATAAGATTTTTATTTGAAGAGTCCCAACACTGTCCTCAACTAACCCTGTATTCATAACTATCAACATGTTTCAATTTGATTTTCATTAAAAAACCTGTAACATTTTCCGGTGTCCTACATATAGCTCAAAGGAAAGTGTCCTAAGGGTTTGAACGATTTGTAATCAACTGATGAAAATCAGCATAAAAGTTATTCCAATGATGCTTTGATTTCTAATATCGTATCAAAGGGGTTTACAAATTCCGGCCTGTGAGCTATTTGCGCAGTATATAAGACATGACATATTTACGATTTTGTAGATATTTTTTGTTAAAATTTTCTGCAAAATATATTGATAAAATTTTATTATTTTTACAAGTATATACCGCATTTTTACCACATGAATAAAAGTTGTATTTAAAATGTTTCAAAAACAATACTGTTAGCAAAAATGAAGAAAAAAGTGGCCCGTTTTTATTGTATCTGAGTGTTTAGCTCAGAAACAGTTAATTTTTAATTTCAACTTAATCAATATAAAAAAAAAAATCGAAATTGTATTGTTTATTTAATTGAAACGAAAACCAATATAATATTTTCAAAAAACCGATGCCGATAACCGAAACAGAATTTTTATTAATGTAAAAACCGTTAACCGTTATAACTCCAATTTTTTCGGTTCGAGTCCCTGGTTTAGCTACACTGTTACAATAATATCTTTTAGTAATTATAAATTTCTCAAACGTGCAGCTTGCTAGGTTTAAAAATAATAATAAATATAGCTCGTTAGTCTATTTGTAAACGTTTGCATCAAATGTTCACAGTGTGATAATATGATTATGAATTGCATTCCAATGAAATTCTCTGAACAACTGAGTTTACGAGTATTTCCAACAATTTCAACATTCCAAAGTTCATTGTACTCTATTATATAGTTTGTTCAATACAAAATCAATTAATTGATTATATTATTTGTATGTATACATGTTACCAAACAAATTTGAAATCCCGATGTTTAAATTTATATTATACTGTGGGTTAAAATTTATTTTTTTTGAGGATACAGACATTTCGATGTGCTGAGTCAATCAAAAACATTTTTTTTTTCCAAAATAGTGACGAATTAATTTATTTGCTTACAGGGTTAGATAATTCATTATTTTTGTAGTTTTTAATCGCAAAAATGTGAAATGCAATTCAAAAGGTATGTTTGGTAAAAAGTTCAATTCAATCAAATGGAAATTATATTTCCATTAAATTAATTAAAAATAAGTTACAGTTTTGTTTTTAAAATGTTTTCAGTACGAGGAAAATGCGTTCAGTTCAATAATTTTATTCAAATAGGTAAACGGATATCTGAAAAAAAGAACTACTGTTGCAATGGTCGTTCATCGAGCAAACTTTGTTTTCGAAAATTGAAACAAAACAGATCGTTTGAATATTTCGCCAGAAGCTAGAAGAACTGATTTTTCAATTGCGGATAAAAATAATATTCAATTAAAAAATACTAGTTAAAGGAATCAAAATTTCCAATGCAACTGCTATTTAAAAATATGTATTACATTTCAATTTTAGTTTTAAATATACGGTAATGAAACTAAGATGTTTAATTATGAAGATCCAATATATTTATGATGCAAAGACGACATTTTTAGATTAAGTTTTCAACGGCAAAGATACGGTCGTGAATAGCTCGGCTTCACTCCTCCGAGCCAATACAATAAATAAGAAAAGAAATTATAGCAGATTACGATACACCGCAACCTTCTTTATTAAGTGGTAACGTATGGCCTTATATAACATTCTCTATAACAGATTTCAAGTAGACACCTAGTGGACAAACAGCAAGCATTTGCCAAAAACTTTGTTATTAGTTTTTTATAAGTACCTATCTATTATAAATTTTATTGCAAAATAAATTTTATATTAGGATAAATAAAATATGTATTTTAATATCTAACGGATTGTTATGAACATCGTAATATAATAAATAACACAAAAAATAAACGGGTTTATGACGCATCACATTCAAGAAGATTCTGTGACATATGTGAGTGAAAAAAATAAATTTAAAATTGATAAAAAAATAGATCTGGTACGAGATTATTTCAAAAAAATAATATCGTATTTACTGTCAAATACTACTTTTATAAATATTTTGTTTTTTTTTTTATAATCGCATACTGCATCTATTTTTACCACATTTTCAAATGAAGCTTACTCGATCATCAAAGAGATACACATTAAAAAATACGAATTTTATTTTTCGTATTAAACTTCTATGTAAAAGATTCTCGTCTTCTCTGTGTATGTAGAATATATAAAAGAAATTCAATTTACTTTTTTAAAAACTGTTTGCAAAGAGAAACTAATCTATTCTGCAAAAGTAAAGAGGTCCTGGCCTGGAGACTACATGCTATAATAAGTAATCTAATTGCCCATCGCAAACATAGAATATAATTCTTTGATGTCAAAGGTATTTCTCAAGTTTGTTTATTTTATTGGATGTTTTATTAATATCTTCTCTGGGATTATGTGTTTAGAGTTTTCCCAAGTATAATTTAAATGCAATTACATCTCGTCTTCTATAATATGGTGTTTATAGAGAAAAAATATAAATAGACTTACCTGTATATCAACTTCTGTCTTTTCCGAGGCAACTGATGGTGATGGACTTGTGGGTCGAGGTAAAGAATTTGCTCTTGATGAGCCTATACTGTGACTTAATGTTTCTACGGATACGCCACTCGATGGTGACAGTGATCTATAAATAAATTCCTATATTATATTCTAATTACAAGTTCAACAATATCTATAAATTTCATATAAAAGTATAGCGAATTTAGGCGTCGATTTTGTTATTTTAAATTCTATTAGATTTTAAATTTTATACTAGAACTAAAAATTTTCTCCCCTTTTTCTCAAAGTAATTTCAAATTCTACTGATCTAGAGGAGTAGAACTAGTGTCCGAATTTTTATCATTTGTTTGATTATGACATCACGTCTAGAGAAAAAATGAAGAAGAAAGCCCTAATTCTAGTAGAATTTGAAATCCAATATAATTTAAAGTTACGGTATACAATCATTGAACACATAAACTATTTTCAAAATTTTGCAGCGTTTTACAGTTGAAAAACATTTTCAGAACTACTCTTTGTAATCATTTAAAACATGAATGTACAGGAAAAACAATTGCAAAGAAAAATATTTATCTCTACCGTTGATAATTATTTTAATGAACAACAACAGTTTGTTTTCATATTTACGAAACAAAAATAAAATGAAAAATGAAAGTTCATTAAAATTTACACGTGCAACGAGCGAATTTTTTTGCTGAATTTACTATATTCATTATCATTCTATAAATAAATTAATGTGCTCGTATATGTATATATAATATTTACAATCATATACTCGCACTCGCCCAGACAGGTCGACGACCTCTTTCAAATGTTTCGGAATACATTTTATTTCGTCTGTGTTGCATGTTGCATAACATTCTCCTGCACGAATAACTGACTACTTGGCATTATTTTTGCACTGGTATTCTATTTCCACACACAATTTCTTTCAATACACAGAGAATCTAAATAATGCAGTATACAGGGTGTTACGTAAGTAAGTGTACAACGCTTAACCCATGGTAGAACTGACCCCATAGATAGTAAATCTGGCAATAGTTTTTGTTTAACATGTTTCCTACAAGAACTGGAAGCTTTTAAAACGGACCATTCACGTCGTAGTTCACTTTTGTAAAAAAGTAAAAATCAATGTGTTCTCTGAAAAAAATATTAATTGTCAAAACTGACATTAAACTTTTTTTGCATACACGTACAATAATTTATGTTTTTTTGTTATTCTGTCATTTTCCTTCACCAATCAAGAGTATGCAGACATGCATATGGTTTACGGCGAGATATTACAAAACAGTCGTGCTACTGCAAGACGGTAGATAGAGTTATTTCTAAATAGACGTATAGCAATGATCTTATATGTCATTTGTGACAGGTGTGACTTTTTTCCAGAGAACACATTGATTTTTACTTTTTTACAAAATTTTGACGTGATTGGTCAGTTTTAAAGGACTCTAGTTCTTGTAGGAAGCAGGTTAAATAAAAATTATTGCCAGATTTACTATCTATGGGGTCAGTTCTACCATGACTTAAGTGTTATACACTTGCAAAACAGCCTGTATTTATATGCAACACAGAAAAATATTTTGAATAAATACCTGCACATAAAAGCTTAATACTGAAGGAAATTTATGAAGACAAGGCAAATCTTGTCCTTTACACACAATAGACAAAAAGATAATCCTCAACAACTATATATTGTCTATTTGGTATTTAGGTATAAGCAGAAAGAAAAGACAGAAGTTGATAATTGTTAATAAATAACACAACAGTAAACTACTTGCATAAAATAGTAGTAAGAATGCAATGGCGGCTTAAGACGTGAGCCACTTAGGCACTGGCTTAGGGCGCCTGGCTTTTTGGGGCGCCCAAAAAATATAACAAACTGTCTTTAGACAAATATATAAATAAACAAAAAAATCAATGTATGGAATATATACCTGTCCTGTATTATTAAATTTGGAGCCCCTCAAAGTTAGTTTTGTGTAAATAAATTGTGTAATTTATTGAATATGCCTTTGCGAAATAATCAAGTTAGGAAGAAATGTTACATAAATTTGCGATAGTGAAGGCACGGAAAGTTACCATATAATTTAATCATTCTTGGATACTCGTTAAATTTAAATTCTGATAGGTACTTTTAACTTCCGTTACCTTTAGGTAAGGAAGATATTGTTCAAATACTGTAAAAATGCTGCCAAGTTTATATCTCTACCCACTTTTGAATTAGTGCCCCAAAAGTCAATATACCCTATATTTAGATAAAAACTTCAAAATTTTCAAAAAATTAATTTTGATGTATCTAGATACTTCTCAATTCGCTGATTCCAAATTTTGAAACCGCAGGTCGATATCACTTTTCGTTCTCGAGATATTTAGATTCAAAGTTTTTTTAAAACTGCCCATTTTTGGGTAATAACCCAAAAATGGGTCGAGATATGACTTAGGCGACAACACCATTCGATTCTACGGACAAAAATACATAAGTATAGTAATTTTCATAAATTTTGTCCAATCGGTTCATTTTTTATGAATAAAAGCTTCAAAACCCCTGAAAATGGCCAAAATCTGAAAAAATCGTAAGGGTACACCTTAGATTTTTGCGATTTTTGGCCATTTTCAGTTATTTTACTTTAGAGATTGTATGCGGTGTTTAAAAATTCTAAAAATTGGTGTACTTACGTAATTTTGCCCGTAGAATCGAATGGTGTTGTCGACAAATTCATATCTCGACCCATTTTTGGGTTATTACCCAAAAATGGGCAGTTTTGAGCAAAACTTTGAATCAAAATATCTCGAGAACGAAACGAGATATCGACCTGCGGTTTGGAATTTGGAATCAGCGCATTGAGAAGTATCTAGATACATTTAAATTAGATTTTTGAAAATTTTGAAGTTTTTATCTAATTTGGGGTACATTGACTTTTGGGGCAATAATTCAAAAATGGGTAGAGATATAAACTTGGTAGTAATAATATATGATTGTAAAGAGAATGTTACGTAAGTGTACATAATGTATATGTGATAATTTTATTGGATTTATAGAATATTTTCCCAAGGAATTTCATAGTGTTTTTATTTCTAATTATTATAATTTATATATTATCAACATTTAAGTTTTCTTTTTCTTTCAAGTTCACAAAAATCAGAAATAATTTTTGTAACGGGTGATGGCGCTCTAATCTAATTTGGCTCAGGGCGCCTATATATCTTGAGCCGGCCCTGTAAGAATGTTTTGGGCTACATGCATACTTTGAGAAGCATGAAATTTAATAAGCACTAGTTGTATGCTGTGTCTAGACTCCAGACAGATCGATGCAACAAAAAGTGGAAAACATTATTTTTGCTGAATAATATGAACATGAAACTATGTACTTTCCCACGATTACTTGAGATTCGTGAGCGTGAGTGACAGTGAATGAAGTATATAATGTAGTACTTAATTGGCCAGGATTACAAGTTTTACTTTCGTGAGCGTGCGTGATCGTGAAAAAAAGTCACTCGCGTGCTTTCTTTACTGTCAGACTTTACTACAAATGTTGTGTCAGTCATTTTCATATTCTATTAAACGTCCATTGGACATTATTTAAGATTATATTGATGGCAATGTGAAAATTCGCTGTGACCATTCGGCTTAGTTCTAAATATAACCACCGTTAAATATCCAAGTGGCGTTTCGCTGTGACGAAAATAGAATGACTTTGAACGGTCCAGAAGTTGCCTTGTTATACTACTACTTAGTCAAATTGAGTATCTATACATTTTTAATACGATAACAATATTTTATTAACAGTCTACTGAACATTTGTTTAAATGTCTAACTCGTCATCATTTACTCATCTCCATAGATGTATTCTGCAATAATTCATTTGTTTATAAAATACCTATTTAGAAGAAAAAATTCAACTTTGTTTTAATAAATTTTATAGTATATTATCCACTTGCCTATAATGTAAACTCTATTTTGCTACATCGCTAAATTAAAACAGAGAGTATCAGATGCAGCACTTATTGGCAATATTTGATTTTCATAGAATATAAGGAAGATACAAAGTGAGCAAAATGCAATTATCCTTCTGATGTCGACAGGTAATTGCGATGATGAAAGCAGCAGCAAAAAGTTATATTCCCACTCATCGATCAAGGATGTATTTTTAATATTTTAACGCTAGACTAACTACTTTTGTAATATAACGCGCATATGCGCTCCATGTACTTACTTCAAAAGTTCTTTATTTATGTATAAAATGTAGTATGTAATTTATTTTTTATATATTTTGTTTTGGCTAATCAAAAGGTCATAGTGTCTCTTTTACAGAATTATAAAAGGATTTATAAAACACTGAAAAAGAAAACAAATTGAAAAAGTTTTACAAAAAAAAAGTTAAGAAAAAGAAAGATGTATGAATAAAATCCTTCTTTCTTCTTTTATAAGATTAAATTGTTTATCCACATTTTTCTTAAATAAAATATTTGTCTTTGTTCTAAAAATTACTTTGTACACTCAGTAATTTTTAGTTTTATAACATTTCGCAGCGTAGGTAGTTAATTAAAACGTTTTAGGAAAACATTAACTTTATATTACTTTATAAATTAAGTCTTTACAAGTTGGGCAAATGTTAGCACAAAATAATGCGTAGTTACACAGAAAACGGAAAATCTTTGAATAAAATAAATATATCATCACGGCATATTACCCATTGCTGGGTGTGCCAATTTGCTTTGTACAGATATCGGTAATGATGATGATATATTCGTACCGTGCATGCGCTTACCATGCGTCACCTCACGGGCACTCATTTCGGGCGTGGAGAGTGCACCACACGGTTCACTTTTGTGTTACTTTAAAATTCGCAATATTTCGATCGAACCCGGTTCCCCAGATTCACGACCAGACTCTCAGGCACGCGGCCACGAGACCATGTCTTTTAAAGTATAAAATGTATCGCTTCATAACTTTAAGCAACAAATGGTTGATTATTAGACTTTTAGAAGTTGATATTTGGAAGGTTTCCAAAAACTGGAGATTATTCGTATTTATGAATCTATATAATTGCATTCATTCAGTTCTAAACACTGTCATGAAAAAAACATGACTTGCACGCAAAGCGAGAATTGATTACAACGAAACAATATGCAGATTGTCGTCGTATTGATCGACTCTACAGTAGTCAATACAGGTGCTGTTCTATTAAATATTCATTCTTATAACGTATATATATATATATATATATATATATATATATATCATCACAGCATATTACCCATTACTGCGTGTGCCAGTATCTACAATACATGTAGACTTCGATAATGATTACGATATATTTTTATCGTGTGGGCGCTTACCATGCGTCACCTCCTTACGGGCACTCATAGCTGGTGTGGAGAGTACACCACAGGGATCACCTTTGGCCAGGATCGAACCCGGATCACCAGATCGGCACGCACACGGCCACGTGATCCCATATATATATATATATATATATATATATATATATATATATATATAAATCTAAAATCCCATGTTAAATCCCTATGTTCACCCTGACCCGCCGCCACCCTGTATAGGAATATACAGTTGTACTTAAATTATGGTAGAACTGACCCCATAGATAGTAAACCTGGAAATAAATTTTCTTTAACATGCTCCCTAACAAAAACTGGAGGCCTTTAAAGCTGACCAATCACGTCATAGTTCGAAATTTTGTAAAAAAGTAAAAATCAATGTGTTCTCTGGAAAAGCTATTAATTCTTTGATATTCTCAAAATGCCATTTACCTTCACCAATCAAGAATATGCAGACATGCATATGGCTTATGGCGAGACATTACAAAATAGTCGTGCTGCTGTAAGGTACAGAGAGTTATTTCCAAATAGACGTCAATGATCTTATATGTCATTTGTGACAGTTGTGATATTTTTTTCAAGAGGACACATTGATTTTCACTTTTTTACAAAATCGGTCAGTTTTAAAGACCTATATTTCTTGTAGAAAGCATGTTAAACAAAAATTATTGCCAAATTTACTATCTACGGGGCCAATTCTTCCATTAGTTAAGCGTTGTACACTTACTTATATGACACCCTGTACAAGCCAGAATGCAAAACATTATTAAGTCAATGAAGGTGACAAATTAGCCGCGTTTCGCCCGCATTTAATTAACAGGCCAATTTGCAGCTGTTTTAACACCCAAATATAACCTTATTTACGTAACGTGCACTTTTGGATATTTTGGGCCCAATAAGTCGGTGCACGTTATATTCCTACGTCATAATGATGACGTTTTAACTTGTGCTAACGTTTCATATGTTTCTACACACTTCCTTTATGAATCTCCTAATGCGATGGCTGCTTTACTATGAACGTAGTAATAGGTTGTAATTTGTAATATATCATGAATGTGCATAGAACCTGAATGTGTAAATTTCATAATACAAATTACTTGTAATTACTACGGAATGAGGACGCTTTGTATTGACTAAATGCTAGCAAACGAAGAGGATAGATAAATGGCAGTACAGCAAGTGCGTAAAGAACAGAAAATGTTACAGCTGATGTCGGACAAAACAAAATAAAATGGACATAGGATTATGACAAAATACACGGGTTTTATTTCAGTTTCATACATTTATTGCCACACATAAAAACATTTATAAATAAACTCAATGTTTTAAAAATAACAAGTATTGAACAACAAACAAAATTTACATACAAAGGAAGATTTTTAAAACAAAATATTATACTACAAATCTGGTAAAATTATAATACATTGTTTCACACGAATATAATATCAAAATCACCTCATATTCTGTACAGGTGATATCAATTCTGCCAAACTCCCTAATAAACACTGTTACAGCATATTTAAATAATTATATTTAACAATACTCTGTTATTTGTCACATTAATACAACAGAATCAAAATAGAATTATCATTTGAAAATTTAAAAAAAAAATTTCACAGGGAAACCGCTCATAGCAGCTGTAGACACGTGTTTCGCTCTTATTAGAGCTCATCAGTACAGCATAGCATGTTAACAGATGGACATTAAGTGGAAATAGTGAATAGAAAATGAACAAATTGTAACAGTTAATGTCCATCTGTTAACATGCTATGCTGTACTGATGAGCTCTAATAAGAGCGAAACACGTGTCTACAGCTGCTACGAGCGGTTTCCCTGTGAAAAAAATTTTTTTTTTAAATTTTGACAGCTTCACGCTCGTTTATAAAAATCTTTCAATTATCATTTGATTTTGTTTATGAAGCATTCAAATTGTGTGTATATTATTTCGGTTCGCGACAACTAGGCGACGGATAATTGGGCGAGTCACACTCGGCGATGGTTAAGTGGGCGACGGCCACGCTATACAGCCATACAAATTGGTACGCAACAGGAAAACTATGTAATTAAAAATGATTTGTAAAATATTTAAAACACTAAGAACTCGCGGCAAGCAATCACTCTTCTTTGTTTCGTATTGGCTCTCATCGACGCTTAATATAACATCCCTAACTTTTCAGGAATTACTCAAATAATTTTGGTTTTAACAAAAGTTTTTTATTTTGCAGTTCCTTACTCTCTGGGGCCGATAAAATCGAAAAATATATTGGGGATTAAAAAACCCAGTAGAAATACCCACTTAATTAATTAAATTCGTATACCTACTAAAATAGAGTAAAATAAAGAAATTATAGGCTTATAGCAAACAAGTTTTTTAAAAAAAATTCTACATACAAAAAGAATAAAATCCTGAATCTTTGAGTGTTAAATTTTAAATTTATGCTTATGGTGCCCGAATAAAGTTAATTTAAAGACGAGATAAAGCTAGATTTAGTATGCGTTATTTCAAGAAATGAACATAGATTAACTGTCAAATATCTATATTTGACAGTATACTTGAAGTTCATTTTTTGAAATAATCCGTACTAAATCCTTTTTATCACAACTTAAAATTAAGTTTAGGCGAATATCAGAAAAGAAAATTTAATAATTTTAGCACACGAAAATTTATTCTCTAAATCTTTATGTATAAATCACTCTGTAAAGTTATACGGGACATATAGTAAATAAAACAAAAGTACAGAAAGACCCACAAAAAACCGGAACAAACTCAAGTGGGTTGTACTTTTCTCGAAAAAAAAAAACGGATTATTCACAACCCTGATAAAGTGAAATTGAGCCCACACATTTTCATAATTCTACACATCTATTATTTTATCTCTCAGCTGTTTGGCGTCCACTTGGATATCGTCTCATCCTGTGGACCATCGCCCAGTCATTCTCGCCCAGTTGACAGTGTCCGTATTATTTTGTATTCTATGCATTTCTACTTGCCTGAAAAGTGTAACAATTTTCGTCTTCAAATTAGATCCGAATTAAAAGTATGGCAGAATTGCTATCACCCATTTTGTAGGTATAATTTTTTATTCGCCCGAAAAGTGTAAAAGTTATTGTATTGAATTAAAATGTGACAGAATTGGCATTTATTTTTGTAGGTATAATTTTCAATTCTATATAAACATACAGATACATTTTTAGCTGCCCGAAAAGTGTGACAGGTTTTGTCAAGTCAAATGAAATCCATTTGCCAAGTGTGGCAAAATTGGTATCACCCGTTTAATATAATCAGTATAATTTTTGATTCTATATAAACATAAGCGGATTCAAGACTGCGATAGTACGAGTCTGTCATGATGATGATGAAGATGATGACAAAATTTGTTCCTTTTTTATTTTTTTACGAAGCCTACGCAGGAATTCCACCAGTTCCAAAGAAGCGCTCAACTAAAAAGAGAAGCATCATCGTTATTGATCGCAAAACAACAACGGTAATAAATTGTATATTGCAGATGCAATTTCAGAACCTATTATATCGTGAGCACAATACAGCAGATCGGTATATTTTAATTTACTTAGAAATCTCCTTTGTGATATTGAAATAGAATAAATGTGTTTTTTTTTTAAGTTTTTATGTATGTATATAAAACTCAGTATTATTATGTATAAATAAATATTTTAATTGCATTTATGAAATAAAAATATAAAGCTTTATTTGTTTTTCTTGTATTGTTAGTAAAGCTATGAATTATTTCGTTTGACATTAAAACAACAAAATATTTCAGAAAATATATCTTGCTATGTAGCACAAGAATCACAAAATATCTATTATATTAAAAAAAAAATACAGATAATTACGTTAGTTATTATTTGTATTATATATGTGCTAAATAAAATAAAATTTTACCGATTAGACTAATATGGATTAGGGTTCGTACTCTATCTATAGAATAGAACGTACCTATCATTATCAGTACCACTCGTACACGCATTAATTAATGTTGACATTATCATTGGAGTCACTATATTTCCTTATAAATATTTAAAATTACGGGATACTAAAGGTCAATTTCATAAAATGAAATATTGATTATCTATATTAAATGCAAGTATATATTACGTAGATTGTATGATTGAATTAAGTACATATCTATTCTTCAGAAACATTCAATAATATTTGTATTTTTTAAATTATTAAAATATCGTTCAGAACTCATTAGATTAATACTACCTTTTAGTTTAAGTTCTGTACATATTTTTTTAATTAAAACCAACGTTTTTGTCATTTACATTTTTTTCACCGTTTTAATAATTTTTAAAATATAATATAAAATTCACGTTAATTCCATTCACTTCCATTAGCTCTATTGTTCCGCCATAATAATATAATATTTACCAGGTTTAATAATAAAAGCGCGATCAGTATAATAAGAAGTTTTGTTATTTTAAAGAAACTTGTTTTTACAGTCCTTTTTCTTTTCATTAAATTGAAATATAACTTCTTGAAAACTAAACTACTAATGAGAGCAACTAACAAATATTCTAGAGAATAAATTCTTGTTTCTTTAGAATTATTCAGACAATGTGCTTGAAAGTATTTTTAGAAAAAAGTTTTACCAAGTTTCATACGCATTAATAATCGAACCTTGCATGCTTATAGTTTTGTAAAAAAACAACTTTTAAATATCATAAAATTTGTTTGATAAACTTTTAATGTTCAGTATTAAATACTATTTTATGGAAATATTAAATTGGGTTTTTGTTAATCAAGTAAAAAAACATATTTGATACATGTATCCAATTAAAATCATATTTAATTAATACAAATTATTACTTTCAATTGAATGATTATTTTATTACAACCATTTTGCCAATTATCATTTTCCGATGAAATGTAATACAGTAATTATTTAGCCAACTACTTTATACAGATGTCCACAAAATCTATGTCTATGTTGAAAACTTTTAAACATTTACCTATGCCCGATTGCACCAATATTTTAATTGGGAATTTAATAAAAATTAAATTAAAATCCACATTCACGTATTGTTCAAGTTTGACAGATAAAAATTTGTGAAATGATATTTAATTCCAATTATTATTTTCTTTTCATTTTGATTTGAAAATCAGATATTGTAAATGTGTCCATGATTAACATTTTTTTGTATTTACACTTGTTCTATATATATATAGAACACACACTATTAACCCACGGACACATTAAATAAAACAATTCCCCCATTCTACGATATTTGAAAAGTGCCAATGACATTGGAACACTCAATAGCTGAATGTGAGAATTTTAACCACCAAATAACAAAACAAAACATCCCAAATAACCTAAAAGATGCCCTATCAAATGTTTGTAACAAACAAAATAATGTTACAAAATACTTCATTGAAACACAGTTATTCAATCAAATGTAACAGTAAAATAGTACAAATTGTATTGATTAATATACTGGACTATTAATTAATTTATTTATTTATTTATTTATTTATTCAACAATCTATCCTACAGAACTATAAAGTTCCAATTACAGGACGATTATAAAAAGGATATACAAAAAAATGCCCTGCAGAAAGTACACAAATTACCCTAATTACATATAATAAACAATTACATACATATTAAATGAAATGAGTATTTTTAACAATAATTAAAGCATTTTAATAACTTTTAACTATGTAAATTAAGTATCTAGTATATATTAAAGACCAAAGTAGTCGAAATATCAAAAAAAAAAAAAAAATATTAAAAACCCCTTCACCAAAAGTTAAGAATGAAAAACAGAGAAGTATACAATTTAAAAAAAAAGTCCGACATTAAAAACAAAATATGAAAAAGTTAAATTTCTTTAAAAATAAATAAATGAAAAACCCCCTCGCCAAAAGTTAAGAATGAAAAACCTAAGAGAACTATCCAATTTTTAAAAAAAGTTTTGACATTAAAAAAAATATAAAATAGTTAAGTTTCTTTGAAAATATCCTTTCTTTAATATTCCATAATTCACTGCAGCCTGGAAAGACTATTAACTAGGTAGTAGAACAACGATTTCATCTCGACCGAGTTAAAAAGCAATTTCGGTGCATCTGACAGGATAATTAATATTTAAATAACTCAAACGAGAACGGAAATTCATATTTTTCAGTTATTTTCAGCATACAGCTCGTTATTAGTATTTAGTAATCGATTTTTGTTCATAATAACCTAGTAATTGATATGTATGCCATATTAAAATTGCATTTATACTAATTTTGGTATCCTTTGAAATCTAAACCTATATTTAGCTCTTTAAACGAAATGTCCTTGTATTATAAGGATCAATAATAGATAGATATTTAAATTGCTGTATGATTTTCATAATTATGATCCCTATCTGAAAGCTATATTTATTTCTCTTGTTTCATGAATATATTATAACTCGAAATCAATGAGTTTTCTATTATATCCTGTTTACAGTATATTCAAACATCGTGAATTTATCGAGCATTTATTTTTTAAAGCTATGTCTAGGGGCACATTTTATTGGAGTTTTATTAAAAGACGGGTTTTACAATATGACCGCCACACAATAAAAATGAAAAACCAATTACAACTGCACTACTATTAATAGCACAGTGACAGAGCGTTAGCCCGGCCAGGTAATGGTCCCGGGTTCGAATGCCAGTGGCTGATATGTACTTTTCACTTTTCACAATTTATTTCGAATAAACTGAAAACTGATTGTTATCTCATTGTTAATATTAACCAATATTGACCTAAATAAATAAATATAGCAACGAAATAACACTATTAATTTTCTGGGTTTTTCTCTAAAGCCAACTTTATGTTGAGGAAAATAGTAAACTTTGTTACAAAAAATGTGGCAAAAGATCTTTACTTCGCTCTTATACACAGTACTCTCGCGTATGTTATATTATGGGGAAATTCATCTCATGCCGAAAGAATATTTAAACTACAGAAGCAATCACTAAGAATATTAAACAAAGTACACAAAAGACATTCTTGCAGAAATTTACTTATTTCTGAGAAAATATTAACTTTACCTTGTATCTTCATTTATTACACATTGCTCCATATGAAAGAAAATTTTAATCAATTAAATAACGATTGATTTTCACAATTATAAAACCAGAAATAGAAACAATATACGCTCAAAGAATATAAAACTAGAAATATCAAAAAAACTTGCCATCAAATATTGGGTGCACTTTGTTCAATAATCTTACGGAACCTGTACGCTTGTTACCCATAAATAAATTTAAACAAAATATTAAAGATAATCTTTCAAAAAATGTTTTTATAGTATACAAGAAAAATCAATTTTGAAATTTTTCATTTCTTCTTTTTTCTTGTGTAACTTTAAACTACATGCTTATATTCATAATATATATATATATATATATATATATATATATATATATATATATATATATATATATATATATATATTATTGACTTGGTTTATACATATTTCTGTATGTTTCTTTTTTTGGGACCTAAATAAATTATTATTATTATTATTATTATTATTATTATTATTTTTTGTCTTTGAACTATTGGGTTAATTACTGAAGGGTTAAAAATTATTTCATATATGTATGTATACCTCTTCAATTTTCTTTATTACAAATCAAAATTTCAAAATATATTTGTGTACCATTATATAATATTATTTTTACAAACTTCTAAATGAAAACAAGAAAATGTTCCCAAATTAATAGATTTTGATGTAATGATCTAACAAAACTTTAAAAAAATAAAAATTTGTAAATTTTTGAGCAGTTTTCGGAAAATAAAATAATAGAAGTCTAATGCAGGGTGGTTATCGAAGTCAGACATTTTCCCAGTCTGATTCTGGTTTCATAGTATGACGTTACCATTGATTTTCAGCGCAGTGTTTTCGCTGCTGCTTCGTGTATTGACTTACGAAAGGCCGACAGGAATGAGAGCACGCAGCACTGAACAGAAACCAGCTCAACGAACTAGATTTTGTCCTGTGCTCGGTGCTCGGTCCTTCGGACTTGCCTCCACGAAAGCTTTTCGTGCAAATCTAACCTTAAAATAATTCACGAATCAACTATATTTAGCATCATCAATCTTTCTACATTTGTTATATTTCCTACCGAGATACGAGATAACTTAACGGTTTAAAGAAAACAGCTTGTATATTTTTACATTTTGAATTCTACGTTAAATTCTAAATACTATGATGCGCCACAAGTCAAATTTTGCAACAAAAAAACCTTAAGAACAATATATTTAATTTTTGTGCAAAGTAACATACAAAACACTAACCTAAAAAAAATACTAAATTTCAATTAAAGAAGATAGAAAATATGCCCAATGGGGTCTGCATATAATAAACCAACAAATGGCGGGAGTCACGATTACGCTCTTATCATATGAGATCCATGGCGTTTGTTTTGTTTTTTAAAATGTTGAACGATGCATTTTTCAACGAGAAGCCACAGCCAAATTTAGTGGTTTTAATTTTAATTTTTTGTGTCATTTTTGTTGCAAAATTTGAGCTGTGGCACATCATTCAGAATTTAAGGTAGAATTCAAAAAGATAATAATATACAAGGTGTTCGTTTAAAATACGGAAGTTGATACCACTACCGGTTGGTGTCACATATATTATATGTTAAGTTTAGGCATATTTCAATAAATTAGATATCTCTATAAATAAAGAAGTTAATAGGGGTGATCCGCTTTCTGTGGACACTGGTATATGTAATCAAATACATGAAAAGAAATAAAACTTTTTAAAAAAATACGAGAAAGGTTAATGATGTCCGCATCATTTTCGTGTTTAATATTATCAGTTTTGTTCAGAGTTGGTTTAATTTTCCCTAACCCAAAAAAAAATACCGTGTTTAAAAAATACATCTAATAAAAGTACCCGGAATTTAAAAAACTCTTTCATAAAACCTATAAAAAACAATTAATGGAGAGCAATTATAATTTATTAAATATGAACTAATAACTGAATAAACACTGAGGTTTTCAATATTAAATTCTGTAAATATTAATATAAATTATTTGTACACGAAATAATTCACGAATAAATACTCACATTTCATTTCATTATTTTACAATCAAAAAAAGATAATGAACACATTTTATTTTCATTTTACCTACTAATTAATTACACCTACAATGTAGTAATTATCTGCTAATATTTTAACGCCAATATATAAAATTATCTGAACGATATTATTACACGTGATAAAGTTATTTGCAAATGCACGAGTTTTATACACGAGTATATTATAATTATAATATTAACTCCATTAATTCTCAACTCTATAAACTGAAATTTACTCATTTAAAATTGCAATATACAGAGGCCAGATTTCGAAGGCCATCATTGAGTTCTCGAAAACTCTAAGAGATACGGCTTCGGTTATATGGGACATCAAGTGCGCACTACAATATCCAAAAAAATGTTTCAAATAAAAAAGATACAGGCATACAAAAAAGTCAATTTTTACTGGCATACAAAAAAAAAACGAGCATAACATTTAGATTATGAAGATTATGAAGATACATAATATAAAAACCAATATAACATTATTTCATTTTGTAACGTCTGTAATAGTGACGTACATAAATGTCACAACAGGCTTAGAACATGTGCAACGTGATTAATTTTTAAAATAAAAAATTCTCTGTTTTTTATTTGACAAAGTAGCTTAAAATGTAAAAGAAAAATTTTGTTATTTTTAAAACCGATTTTTCCACTTAAATTAAACTCCAATTAAAAATATTTTATTATTAAAATTATATTTATAGATAGACGTAAATACGGAACTTCTGTCATGAACGCGCCGAGTTAATTAATTAACAGTAACACTTTCTTTTTAAATAATTAAAATAACTGTAGTATCGATCTTTATAAAATAATTAAAATTGTGATAATAAATAAACAAATATATCATCACGGCTTATTACCCATTCCCAAATTTTGGTAATGATATACATATTCATAATCTATCGTATAAAGGATGTTACCAAACATGCACTGAAAGCTATCGTGGAGACTGCACAAGGGTCACTTTTATGCTATTAGAAAAGTAGAACTTTTTTCCAGTCGGATTCGAACCCGGGCGGTCATAACTACAACCTGATATATTGAATTATTTTAATAATACGTATAAATAAATAAATATATAACAACAAATTCTGTACATCGGTACATCCAAATTTTATATTTTGTCCACGTTATTTATCTACCAAACAAGGAAAATGGAAGGCGGATTATAATATTTTGATTGCTCAGTTAGCAAATTTAAGTGAGAAAGAATTCAACGATGCCTTAATAAATTGTTCCACAAACAAAAGTAAAAATAGAAAAAATATTACATACAGCAACCTCTACATATATCTGCGCAAAATAAAATGTAAATAAAATGTTGCAGCTATCTTTCTCTCAAATTCTGCTTTAACGTCAAATATAAAGTAGTTTCGGACGCTATTTCTTGACAAATAAGGTTAAACGCTATACAGAGTGATTCATCGGTCTGTTTTTTTTTTTTTTAATAACTAGATTATTTTAAATATTATAGTGTCTGGTCGCGTATCTGGGGTACCGGGTTCGATCCCGGCCGACGCCAAATATTTCGAATTTTAAATGGCACAAAAGTGACCCCTGTGGTGCTCTCTCCACGCCACCAATAAGTGCCCGTGTGAACAACGCAGATTGGCACATTCAGAAATGGGTAATATGCCGTGATGATATATTTATTTATTTTATTTACAAAATTTATTTTACATTGAAATTTGCAGTATAGGGTTTTCTACAGAATGTTCCATTTTCAGCCATTGGTATTTAACTTTATATTTTCTGTCAAAACACTATATATATAAATTTAAAAAGTACATAAACTTTTCTATCCATTAGTATAAAAATAATCATATGTTATTTAATTAAAAAAGACAATAGAGAATTAAAATTTTGCATTTTTATTAAATTCAGGAGGCCAAATAAATGAAATGAAAAGCCTTTAATGCATTTAATAGAAATGTAATATTTTAAAATTCCGTGTTCTATTTTTAAATATAACATATGATTTGCAAATTTTATGTACTTTTTCAATTTGAATAAATATATGTTCCATTTAAAAATATAAAATTACATACCATTGTGTGAAAATGGGCCCTGTACCAATATAGAGCACTGTAGAAAAACCTATACGGCAGATTTATATAAGTTTTTGTTTGAAACATTTTTCCATAATATATATTTAAAATAATAGAATTGCTAATAAAACCGGTGAATCATCATGTATACATACCGTGAAAAATTTACATACGCATTCGCATTAAAGCTAAAATGAGCTTTAACGTTCACGCTATTTATTTTGACGTCATGGGAAAACTCCGTAAATGTATAGTTGAGAACTAATCTGTTTATTCTACAATGGAAAACAAATGCAGAATTCAATAATTCTAATTACAACAAGCATAACTTTTCAAATGGAAACCACGTTACAATAACTGAAATTTTTGAAAAATACTTTCAATAAATTCGTTTGAAGGGGGTCACATTAGCTATGCAGCAAAGAATGACTGCATTGTAAATGATCGATGTAAAAATTTATTTAATCGTATGTTTAAATAGCAAAAAAAAATCCGCATAAAAAATTCGTACTGTAATGGATTTTATTTACATGTAGATTTATTTTACTTTTTACAATATAATAAATAATGGATAGTTCGGTATTGGATGTTAATAAATAATAAAATATTCTGCATTTCATTACTATTTTAATGCAAAATAAAATATTTTTTCCATTTTCCAATAAATGTACAAAAATGTATCAAATATTTATCCGTCAGTCTAAAATACATTATCTGACAAATATTTTTTAAATAGTGTTTGTTCATTTAAATAATTTTAATGAAAATTGTAATTTTTGTCTTCATTTTATTATGAAAAGCATATATTAAATTGAATAAATACCATAATGCGGTTGCTGTTATTGAGTTAACACGTTAACGGCTTGCATTTTTTCATGAATTATCAGAATGAGCCAATTTTATTTCTTCCCTTTTTATTGATTAAATTGTTTCGAAAGAAGCCAAATTAAACAAAAATTATATAAATTGTGTTTTTTAAATGAATTTAACATAAAAAAGTCAAGGTGGCATCACATTTGTGATAGCTACAGCGGTCCCAGCATATATTTAAACTAACAGGGAACGCGGTACCGAAGCTTGGAGAATATGTTTTGTGGATATGTGTAATATCTGTTTCTATGGACCGCTGTGGCAGATAACGTGTTAAAAAAGTATTTCATTTTTGCCCTATTGTCAGTAAACAATAATATCACACGATACTATAAATATCTACTATTTTATCAAAACAGCTTTAATAAAAAAATGTATTTTTCTAAAATTGTATATGTTCCTTAACAAAATATCACTCTTCGAAAAAAAAAGATCACAGCCCACAAACACACATGCTTTTACGCTCCCTCTAGTATATAATTCTTAACTCTATGTCCACACATGAGCAATGCTTCTCAATCGCTATATTATGTGGATAACTCAAATGCTCCGCTATATACAAACTTCATGCATAATTTCCATAAAATTTCTTACAATTGTACTTTCTTCAAAATATGCACATTTTTTAAGATTAAAAATATATTTGTTATGTTTGACTTTTTTGTCTTTAGACTTTAGAGTCTAGAGCTTGCGGACAGACAGGCTGAGAAACATTACTAAGTGTGTTTTTGTTAGTTTAAATAATCCTACCTGGAAAGGCCAATACTGTTGTTGGGGACTTCCAGATTGCCCCCTCCCGTGTCTGCTGGGTGCACATGATGGTGGCTCTGGCTGTCAGTCTGAAAAAAAAAAAATAGATTGTACTACCCTCATTTCAAGTGAAATTGTCGGAAAGTCCATCCTTCGAATTAGGATTAATCAATATTAATTAATTAATCAATGTATGTAATCATATTAGTTATAATTTTTTTTACCCTTCTGGCCTTCGGCGGTGAAGGACGCTTGAGCGCTGCCTTCACACACTCGACCACCGAGGCGGCTAAGTTATAATTAAGGTATTATATATTTTATTTGTTATACGATTTGTTTAAAATACTGAAAATAATGTAAATGGGGTATTCCGGTGATATGGAATTAATGCAAAATAATAACTTTTTTCTATAGTTTCCATTTTCATATAGAAGAAAAATATAATAAAACATGTTTAATAAAAAGTTTTAATTCATAATTTAATGTTATAAAATTGGAATTTTTACAGCTCTAGAAACGTCCTTGAAATTTGTGACGTCAAGTTGATAATCTGTTGATCATTTCAAAGTAAATATTTTCGTTTAAAAACACAGATGGCGCGAGTAGTTAACACGCGTGGGTATATTTCTTGTTTGACATTTCGTCCACTTTATAATTATTACTCCTATTTTTACCATTAACAAACACAGGACAAACACCGAAATACACGCTGCTACTAAAATCATATGTAGACAAGCAAATGGCTGTCATGAACATGTGGATTTAGGCGCTGAAGTTCGTTGCAGATGTCACCATCGGATTGACGTCATAAGCGCGCCATGATAAGAAAATTTGAATTGCGATGAATTTTTTTAAAATTCATAACTCATGTGATGCGTACATTTTCTTACTCAAAGTTAGATATTCAGAGTCCTACTGGTCTGTACTAATGTAAAAAAATATTTTTAAAAAATGTCGGAATACCCCATTCTGATTATTAATTATATGTCATTCACATGAACCTAAATTTCAGAGTTCATTTGTATTCATACTTATGATATTATTTTATTTCAATCTTTCTTTGTTCGCACCCTTGCTTTTGAATTTCATGATTCTTAGAATTGTTTTTCACAATTCTTTCAGAAGTAATTCAGAATTTGCAATCGCATTCGCTACATCAGTTCTTAGTATTGTTATTTTAAATGACATTCTGGAACATTTTTGTTCCTTTGTTTAAAATCCTAGATCATTTTAACCCTACCACATCTTTGGGTGGATGGAAGTCGGAAGCAGGTCGGGAAGGTAAGTGTGAAGCCAGAGAAGAATATGTGAGTTAGTCGTTGTCACGTAGTCGTAGTTAGTTGTTGTTAAGAGCTAAAGGCAACTAGTCATGAAGTAGAGTAGTAGAACTTCGTAATTTTAATAAATCACCACTAAGTTAAATAACTGACTTTTGCTTAAAAAAACTTAAAAATTCAGCTTGCCAATCGAAGATGCCCGTGACGCTATAGAAAGGCAGCACTTCTACGGTGAGTCTACGGACGCGTGATTTACAACAAAATGGCATACTAGCATTCGAATCCCAATGGGTCATATACCGAACATTAAAACACTCTTGCCAAGATTCCACCCGGACTTTGAAATCGTCTGGATTTTTAAATTATTTATGGAAAGACACTGAATTATATACCTGCATTATATTTTTATTTGACAAATGAACAAATTGATCATTATTATCCAACGTAAATTATAATAATAAATAAAACTGAACATTTTATTTTATTTTTGCCACTGTCTATCTTAATATTAAAACTTAAAACTGTTGAAGTTTGTTACATGTTACATCGCTTATAAATCACCATGAATAAAAAACATGCCCTCAAAGTTTTATTAAAATTTCATTATATATTATTAACTCTTGTGCTAATTGTTAAAGTCAAATAACATTACAGTAGGTGCCAAATCATTCCCACACATTGATATTTATTACTTAATAGATGTCGGAAGCAAATGTTGAACTTTGACCTTTCCTAAGTTCACGAGCACGCTAACCTTTGTACTCCCGCCAAAGATACATTTATCCGATATTCAAAAACGTTTTCAACAGATTTTATATTTTCTTTGTTGGATGTGTAACCATGTAGGTTGGAATGTGCAACTATGCAAGTTGGAATGTGGCAATTTTTTGTACTATTGCCTCCATAGTGTTCTATTTTTAATTATCGATAATAATCGCATATACAATAGGGGCGTTTACTAATATAAAAATTTCAATAACTTTCACATAATGTGTAAAATAGGCTCTATAAACTTAACTAAAAATAAAGATGTATTTTACCTGGTCTTTAAATTAAATTTATTAGAAATTCAAAATTTGTCCACCAAAAAATATTGAATTTTATGCTTCAGATTTCACGAATTACAAGAAGCGTAATTTCACTGTAATTTCCGCTCATCTTTGTTCGGATTCGAGCTTCTAGCAAAATACAATGAAATCTTCTAAAATTTACCAATGCCCGTAACCGTATATTAAATCTCTTTGTACATATTTTTGATAAACTTTCTGCATAATGTATATTTCTTAGAAATTAATTTCGGTGAAAAATATGAACTAAAAAGCATTTTTATTTTGAAAATAAAAACTATAATTTTTGTGTTCTTCGAATAAATTATGATCAAAGAAGTTCCAGATATTTTTATTCATTCTAGGTAGGTACGACGTATAGAAACACAATTTCACAAACTTAAATTTCTTTCAGAAAATATGATTATAATGTCGACGCAATAAATTACATTTCAAGGAAATATGAAAATGTAATTTGTATTAACGTGATGCAATATTTTTTCGATGTAAAATACCAATAATGAATATTTTATGAAAATACATGGACTTCAGTGTATTGGCATTGGCTATGTAAATTTTTCAATAGTTATCTCATTCATTGATTTTGAAACTGTAATTTACGAGCCCCGCAGGTTCCGACGGAATAATGAGGATACAGATGGAATTATGAATATCTATAAAAAAATAAATATAGAGATAGCTTTTCAGTTTCATATTCTAAATATTATATGCTCTTTTTTTCAATATGATCGTTTATCATTTTTATTATTTCGTAAAATAAACGAAAAGGAAATGAAATCCCAAGGAAGATGGCAGGAAAAAATTGGACAGGGAAAGAAATGAGAACAAGAGGATAATGACAAATCAAATAGGTGGGAAGGCTGGTAAAGTGATGGGGATTCCCGTAGAATCATCCTAGCCGACTACTTGTCGAAGGAAAGAACAATAACAGGAGCCTATTATGCAACATTATTGGACCGTTTGAAAAAAGAGCCGAAGGAAAAGCGACCAAAATTGCCGATGAAAAAAGTGCTCTTTCACCTTCTACTGTAGTTAGCATGATATAACAAAAGCAACTCGGTTGGTATGGACACATAATGAGATTGGAACAGAATAACCTAGTAAGACAAAAATGAGAAGAGAAAGATCGAAGAAAACATTGAAGGGAAGAACACAAAAAAAAACCTTCTAAATTGTAGTTAAATTAACTTAGGGCCTTTAAATATTGACAAAAACTGTGGGCCCAATGACTTTTCAGATATTCGTACTGTACCTACACATTCCTATTTCAATTATTCTCTTTAATCCATCATTCTATTAAATATTTACTGTAGTTCTAGTAGATAGTAGGCATCACCAACTTTGAGATTTGCTTCCTGTAACTTATCTGGCTTCTGGAGAGCAATGATTTCTCTACACATCCTGTGAGGACTGAATGAGTTCGAGAACGAAGTTGAAGACGAAACACTTGTATTCATTCGCAAACGCTTTTCATTCGATGCGAATGTAGGAAGAGGAAGTGTGAAGATATCGATCTTTTGCAACTTGCAACGAACGATTCAAAATAAAAAAAACTGTGTGTAGGTCATTGATGACTAATGAAATAATAATAACTAATTTCAACTCGTACTTAATGAATCTGCTGTTAGTTGTTGCCAGCTTCACACCGTAATACGATCGAAGCCACAGATTATCAAGATAGAAACCAATATGTTAAATCACTTTAACAAAAGTACGAGTGTAGATAGAAATTTATTTGTCACAAATGTGACGAAGTGAGAGCAGAACAATAACAAGCAAATAACTTTATTATAAACTATTCTAAATTATAGTTTCAGTATCAATATTTCAACTTTGTTATCTTTGTGAGTCAAAACTCTGTTTAGAAATTATTCTCTTTCTGTTTAGTCTGGATATCAACGGCTTAGACATTTAGTGTGTTGACAATTAATAATAATAATAATAAATCTTTATTGACAGCATGTCAAAGGCGAGGTTCAGCCAAAGGCTGTTCTTCCACCTAACCTATACATATAACAATTTTAACAATGACATTTAACAATTTAAGTCAGCGGACAAGAAAACATTAACTAGTTATGTTAAAGAAAGGTAATGAAAAAAGGTAACACAGATCGAGCAAATTATATCAGAGACATAAATATATGAGTTATACAAGTTTTTAACATGGTACTTAAAAGAACTATACGTAAGAGACTTTAGTTTATCAGACAAACTGTTATATGAAGACGGTGCTAGGTATGAAAAAGAAGTTTTGAACTTTGATTTTCTATAAATGGCACTATGAACAAATCTTTAATTTGTAGCGTATAGTTATATTTTTTAGGAACTAATTTATTTGTTAGGTAATGTGGAGTACCAGTCAATTTTACTTTATGAACGAGACAGAGGTAAGTACATTTCACACGGTCATCTATCGTATTCATTCTAGCACGTATTCTGTATTGAGAAATATGATAATACTTACATAAAGTATATAAGTTATTGCTAGCCGACATAAAGGGTTGATATTTGGCTATGGATTCCATATGATAACCCTTCACTCCACATCCCTCAGATATGCTCTACTGAAGATGATAACCGTTTGGTTTTAGGGAGTCTAGTTTAAAAATTCATACTGGAAAGATATGTCTGTGTTGGTGTCTCACGTCCAAGCGACATGTAGAGTTTTGGTTTTGGCTCGCGTTCTAATAATAAGTTGTAAATAAAAAGTTAATATAAAAATAATAAGTGTGTCCGTATCCATAATATAAATCTATATGTGTTCATAAGTATTAGTGATAGTGTATGTCTTCAACCTCAAAGAAGCGGTAGTCAAGATGACAAGCGCCCACCAGTTAGTTAAAGTCATTGTCGGAAGGGTATATCAGCTGAATCGCCTCGTGTTACACAAATGTAAAATAATTTTTCAAAATAAAACTAAATACCTAATATAGTCTGCAAAGTATTTTAATTAAAATACTCTAAAAAACTAAAAAAAAATGTTCATGATTAAAGCTTTCACAATTGTAAACAATGTTTTTATCCTTTGAAAGTAGACATCAAACAAATATCAAAGCTATTTTAATGTTAAAAACTTCTACATTATACATAATTGTTATTTTAGTTGTTTTAAAGCGAATGAAAGAGAATTAGTTTCAACAACAATGCGTTTGGACTTAAAGAAGAAACATGTTATTTTTAAACTTTATTATTGAGAGTTATTCAGAAGCAAACACACGAACAACAGTTCTTAAACAAAGTAGATAAGAAATACCGTTTAATATTTATCTACATATGATGAAGAACCTTTCAATAGTTAATATTCCTAATGACGCCATGTCTTCTGTTTTCTGATTAGCCAATAGCCAACGGTAGAACTAGCTTGTTTACGCGTCTATAAAGGTGAAATTAAAAAAAACTTTTCAGGTTAGTTATTTTTATGAATGACAGCTGCCAGCTCCAGCAGCTACCTTCATCAGGTACTTATCGAAACAGTTGTTAATGGTAGCTAGATACAGGCCGTGTCCAATATGATCGAAGCCACAGTTTGTCAAGTTGTGATTAAGATATTGTTTGGCGTCACATTTCAAGAATGAAAATGGAAAAAATTGAATTATTTACATCAACTGTATAGAATGAATGCAATAAAAGTTCTATATTTATACAGTGAATATATTTCGAAATTACGGAACAACTAATCCTGTCACTCCTGTCAGTATTCCATTTTATTTTATGTGCCTATGTGGAAACCGCACAAATAATTATTAGCCAAATCTGCTTTGTAACGTGATTTAAACACACCACATCAAAGAACAGGTAATATTGATGTCATAAAATCATTAAAGGCCATAAAAGCTCATTTATGCTAATACAGAATTATTTCATCTCATCCTGAATTCAATGTGTTACAGTTTGCGTGAATTTATAATAACAATAATAATAATACATATAATATATGAGCAAAATCGTCGAAACATCAAAGTAACAATAATAATTAATAATATATTTCGACAAGTCAAGCTCTCAAGCTCTACATCTACGTTTGCAGGAATATCTACACAAGTTTTATCTATAGCTACCCTATATGCTTATATTAGGTATATGTATTTATTTTTGTTACAGTTTTAATTCAAACTGAAGATTTTTTATATTTGTTATTTTGTGTATTATAATTATGTGATATTATACTTATACATTCCTGTACCTACTTCATGTTCTGTATAAAGGACTTCATGTATAAATGGAAATAATAATATAATGTAAGAAATACGAGTACCATGTTCAAAAACAACCGACCAATTTTTTGCATATTTTTATTTAAATATGCATATTTAGTTTTTTTTTGCACATATGGAGCATATTTTGATGATTTTTTCATGCATATTGCATGCGTGTTTTAAACTTTTTTATTGCATATAATCCGCTCTTTACTCATAATACACCCCACATATTTTTTTTATTTGATTTTGATTTTTTACATTAATAGTAAGCATTTTTTAAATAACTGATAATACAAATATTTAGGTTAGGTTCGGTTAGGTTAATTTATGATTAGGTTAGATTAGGTTCAGTTATATTTTTATGTTTACGCTAATTCTTGACGAAGGAATAAAAGAGACAAAGAAAGAAGTAAAGAAATACTACATAGGACATTGGAAATTGAGAAGAGTGGAAATAGCAGAACTATGCTACGCAGATGACATGGTCATCATAGCAGAAGACGAAAAAACCTTAACAAGGAATATAGAAATATATGATAAAGCGCTACAAAAATTAAACATGAAGATCAATAAAGAAAAAACGAAAACCATGATACTAGGAAGAAACGAACAACACCACACGATACAACTAAAAAATGAAAATCTACAGCAAGTCCAAAAATTTAAATACCTGGGGGCAATGATCTCAGAAGATGGAAGATTTGATGAAGAAATAAAAGAAAGAAGAACAACAGGAGGCAAAATATTCAATAGCATCAAACACAGCTTCTTAGGAAAGAAAGAAATACCGAAAAAGACCAGAGTACAAATATTTAAGAAAGTAGTGACGCCTATACTCATATACGGAGCTGAAACATGGACATTAACGCAAAGACAAAAAGAAAAATTACGGCTACCGAAATGAGATTCTTGAGAAAAATAGAGGGGAAAACAAGACTGGACAGAATTGAAAACACAACCTACAGACAAAACTTAAAAGTAAAAGCAATAGAAGATACGATAGCAGAAGGACAGATGAGATGGTATGGTCATGTAGAAAGGATGGGAGAGGAGGGAATAGTTAAAAAAGGTTTGAAGCACAAATTGGAAGAAAGAAACCACGAGGACGACCAAGAAGAACGTGGCTGGAAGAAGTAAAGGAGGCAGCGCAAAGAAGAGGTCTAACTTGGGAAGAAACGAAGACAGCAACACAAGATAGAGCAGAGTGGAAAGAAATATGGAGAAGACCAACGAACCAGAACTCAACCCCCTCCCCCGCAAGCCGGGGGAACGCCTTACACCCGTGAGGGTAGAAAGGTGCAGGATTAAGTAAAAAACAGATAGGAAAACAATTGTATTGGTAAATTTTGTTATCCTCCTTAATTAATTTTAAAGTTTCAAAAGGAGAATTACGCCGTAGGTTCCATTAATTGATGTAACGTCATTTTATAATTTTATTGAACATTAGTTGGACGTTTAAGAACATAAATTTATCCATCATCAGCATAAAAGTAATTTAAGTAATACGATAAATATAAATAGAGTGCATTTGTTCTAAATCTTAACAAAAGCAGTTAAAATCTTCAACTCCCGTCCAGGTTATCAAAAACCATAGCAGAAAACTTGATAAAAAGAAAATTATAAAATGACGTTACATCAATTAATGGAACCTATGATCTATTTCTCCTTATGAAACGTTCAACGTGTCAGTTCCCAAACTTCAATTTACTAATTTTAAAGTTGGTTGTTGCTAATAGTTGTGTACCGACGTTTACCTTTATTACCCATAAAGTTAGTCCGAACTTCGCCCTAACAACCCAATTTTATTATCTGAATTACGTGTGGAAAATAAACAACAAAAAATAAAATGAAACTGACCTGTCCCTGATGATGGTGCCCGCCATGATGGTGGCTCCCATGGTGGGGGGTGTGGTGCATTCCATGCTCCTCTTCGCTATCTTCTTCCGATGACGACGGATCGATCATTGTAATTAGTTACTATTGTCTATAAGTTCTTCAAACTGAAACAAAACAGATTCGTTACGTTACGCCCATGCGTGGAACGATTCAATTAAGGAAATAATTTAGAACCACATATAGACTGTAATTACACGAAAACAACAACAAAAATAAAATAAATAGTGCACGTGAATTGTTTTCAGCTCTTGTATTATATTCTCAGTTGCGTAGTACGTCATCACATCTTTTATGTTCTATTCGTTAAATTTAACCTTAACCTTTCTGATAACCTTTTGGTGCAATCAAATCTTATATTTTAATGCAGCATTAAATGCAAAAACTTAACTAAAGGAAATTACCAAAATCTGTGTACAAACCAGATTAGCACACCCAGCAATGGGTAATATGCCGTAATGATATATATATTTTTTTTTTATTAATTAAAACTGAAGGAATGTAACAACTGAAATATATTATTTAATGGAAAACACTCATACGTATTATGATAGTGAAAGCCTATTGAATGCCAGCTGCTGGGGGAATCGGCAAACATCGTGACAATTCGTCTCTCTAACAGATATACTATTTCCTTATGTGTCATAATGAAACGTTACTTAACATGAAGATCTTAAGAAATACAGAGAATTTATTTTAAAATGCAACATTATGGTTCATCACTTCCATGGTTACTCACTATTGTCAAAAAATGACAGCAATGTAATATTTGTCCATTTTAAAATGCAACATTATAAATAGTATTGCAGCAGAGCAGATACCTCCAAAACACATCACAAATGGTGTCAATTCTTATTACGACCGACTAGAATATTGCCTCAATGTGAATGGGGTTATTTTTTAACATTATTACTTGAAAATTATGAATTTTTTTAAGCTAAAGTTTGTTAAGATGTGCAACATTCAAGTTTTGATTTTTTGTTAATCGTATGTAGGCTAATTTATTGGAAATTAGTTTTGATAATACAAAACTACAAATTTTGTATGTTACATTTTAAAATGGACAAATATTACATTGCTGTCATGTTTTGACAATAGTGAGTAACCATGGAAGTGACTGACCATATGTTGCATGTTAAAATAAATTCCCTGTATACTATTGTATAGTGATAAATGAACTTAGTTTGAATTTAACAAATGTGTTGTATTATCGTCAACTAAATATCTACATTTAAAGAGTTTAATAACTTTTAATAATAATAATAATAATAATTTGGAGTAACGATGATCGACTGCAGTTTCCGATTACTTTCTTATCTTCTCCACAAAATAATAATAATAATAATAATTCTACCTGTTCGCCTTTAATTGTAATTTAAAAAATAATAATTTATACAAAGATACAACAATACATCGATAAAACAATCCATCGATATATCGGAATTATCGATATTTTTTCAAACCGAATATCGATTTTCAAATCTTATATAAAACATCCCTAATAATAGGAACTAATGTATGAAAGAAAAAATATATTTTATTTATCACAGAAATATTACCGACGAGATGAATGAAACAAACAAATAATTTTATTATACATATATTAAATTGTAGAACAACTTTAATAACATTATATTTTTATTACTATAATAAAATATGGATGAATATTCATCTACAAATTGAATTTAAATTGCCTATTTTATGAAAAGTAATAATGCCAATAACTTTTTACGTTTCAGACAAATAGATTTTGTATTATATTTATGTAGTACATAAAATATTAATAAAGTTCCAATTTTATTTTATGGGAAAATCTAGTTTTAACATACTCGTACAAATAACTTTTTTTTTAAATTTTCATTTACATTAATAACAAATAGAAAATAAATAATTTCAACAATAATATTATGATATATTCGTATAGGAAATGTATTTTAACATGCAACATATGGTCAGTTACTTCCATGATTACACACTACTGTCAAAAAGTGACAACACTGTGCATATTAAAATGCAACATACAAAATTTGTTAACAAAAATCAAATGAAACACATATTAATAAAATTTATATTTGTAATTGTAATGTAATAAATGTTCAAAAATACCGCCATTCACACTGAGGCAATATCCTATTGAATAATAGAACAATGATCAATGGAGTTCCGTACTGTCTCCAGGGAATAAGAAGAGATGCCAATACTAACTGTATAAATTGAATCATACCGTAGCTTTTTGTATCGCATTCATATAAACATTTATCTTATTGTCGGAAATTTAATTCGCAGTAAAATATTCTATCAGATGTTTCGAAATAATTACAATTTTTCTACTCTCCTAATACCTATAGTGAAACCACGAATAATTCAATCAAAAAAAAAAAAATAATAATAATAATAAGTAGGTTTTATTTTAATATATTGAAAGATGTTTTCAGAACTCATTTTAATAAGATAACACAATATTTGGTTTTATTTTGTATAAAATTTCATTTTCTTCATTAAATCAAACTTTAATATTTAGAAGCTTTAAACATCGATTCGAAATAAGTTCGAATCCTATCCCTGCTTTCCAGTCCATTAGACTTTCATACTAACAAAAAGTTATTTATTGCCATGGTAGTAAAAAAATAATGTCTGGATAAAATACAAGAATATCCTGAAAATTATGAACTACAACTATATGAAATAACGCTTATTTAAAAATTAAATTTTACTACAGATTGTTAAAAACTACAAATTTACAACTCTCGTAATCCCGAAGTTTCAGCGTACACAAAATAAAATTTAAAAATGTGTACAACTCCGTACTAATCCCGTATTCGTGGTATATATTGAAATTTTATTAATGATAATTTCAACGAAAAATATGAATGAAATCATTTTCAATACTCAATTAATTTTCACACATCACGATGTAACTTTCAATTCACAAACGCAATTAAATTATATTTTCCAGTCATTTTAATTTTAAAAATAACATACTCTTGTTTTTTTAAATTGTTTACATATCACATGTTGCTCATAATAATTAAATATATTTTAATAGGAAATAATATCTATTAAATATAATATAAATATATTTTTATTATTTACCGTAAAAATTCTCTGCGCCTTCTGCGCTTTGATTAGCAGCTAACCAGCCAAGAAGCTCGAACAGAGTTCTCCACGGCGGATTTAGAACTCTGAAGTCTGCGACGGAGCGCTTCGCTTCGCAGTTTACAGTCGTCTCTATCAGACACACGTATCGGCTTCAGCAATATCCGAAATCACCGGACAGTGTGTCAGAGCAGACCAGCAGTGATTTTACGATGACGAATCAACAGTAGTATAAATAATATAATCTCCAGTTTTCCTTGATTCTAAAGTTCACAGTAGTTTAAATAATATTATTATTATTAATAATAATAATATCCGCAATTTCTCGCCCCTCTTACAGAATGGCGCCCGAAACATTAACACGCAACATAACCTAACTTTTAGAGAAAAACGTGCACGGTATATAAAAACATACCATGTAAACCATGCCAGAGGACCTAAGAACTCTCGTTCTTAAGACCTCTGGTTTATATTAGTCTTAGACTAGACTCCATAACAAAATAAATATATATATATATATATATATATATATATATATATATATATATATATATATATATATATATATATATATATAATCACGACATATTACTCATTTCAGGGTATGCCAATCTGCTTTATCACAGATATCAGTAATGATGATAACATATTTGTACCACCAGGCGTCATCTCACGGGCACTCATTGCTGGCGTGAAGAGTGCACCAGAGGGGTCACTAAAATTCGAAATATTTGGCGTCGGTCGGGATCGAACCCGGTTCTCTAGATTCGCGACCAGACACTCAGGCGCGCGGCCACGGGACCCCATGGAATTTTAACGTTCACGTTATCTACTTTGACATTATCAATGAGTGCCCGTGAGTTGACGGTACAAATATGTCATCATCATTAGGTATCGAAATCTGTGTACAAAACACTCAGAAATTTTTATTAATTTATTTTACGTTATGTGAAAACTCTATTGACGTTATTTTTCAAAGAACGTAATGTTCGGAAGACGATCAGCTGATACACAGTTTGATATTTAATGCAGAAACTCGGTTATGATATAACTCACAACAGTTTATTGAACTTGGCGTACCGTAATTCCAGCCATTTGAGAGAAGAGCTTTATAATAGAACTGCGCTTTGTGCTTGACAGGTGTAACCGCAAAAGCAGGTGATATGCCGGTTGCAGATAAAATAAAAGAGAAATAAACTGCAATTGTTCTAAAAATATTCATTGTGATCTTTAAGCCGTATTATACCAATACATTTTTTTCTTTTAATTCATTTACGTTTATACTGTTTTTAGGTATAGAAAACCAATATGTAATCAATAAACCCACACGTGATAATGGAGTATTCGTTGAACCAGTTTCTGTAATAAAATTGGCAAAAAGAAATAAAAAGGATTTCTTTTATAAAAGTGCTACGGAAATGTGTACAAAGTATAAGCTCTCATTACCGAGACAGTTTTTTTTATAAAAAAACAAATCAATTATAAACTACTTTTAAAAATATTGGTAATCGATAAACGCATATGACGTTGGTCCGTGCGTTGACCTCGCTTCTAAAACTGCTGGGATAAAAGTGGTGTTATACATAATATAAAAGCACTACTTTCATTAGCCACCACTTTTATTATAATAGCAACTTCATCATACGAAATATTACTACTGAAGTAACTCTATTATCATTTTTTTTATTTATAACTTAAAAAAATTGCTGCTAATTGTGCTTTTATGAATATGATGTAATAATGCAATTTTAATTCCTGCTTTTGCTATAAAAGCAACCTGGGCATACAGCTAATTATTTCTTATACATCTATTTGTGAATAGTGTGAATTAGTCACTTTTTACATTATTTTTACATTTCATATTACCAGGGATGGTAACCATAAAAAATATCGGTTTAGGTTACGGTTTCGGTCATCGTGAAAATAAAAATTCGGTTTTGATTTGGGTTTTGGTTTTTATACAGCAATCGGTTTTGGTATATCGGTTTTACTAAAAGGGTTTCGGTTTTGCAAAAGTAATTTACGAGAATAATATTATTAATTTTGATTGAACAATTAATTATTATAACGATGCAAAAAGTGTTCACAAACACGTGTACAAAGTTTTATAACAATTAGTTTTAATGGGAAGCAAATATTCTAACTTCCCATGTTAAATGCCTATGTAAATGTAACATGTAACGGATTTCGACCGTCACCCGATTGAGGTACTACGTTGAAAATTGAAATACGTTTCGAAAAAAAAAATAGAAATTCAATTTATGTTTATACTTTTTTATACATAAATATTTTAATAATAAAAATTTACAATATTTAACAACTAGCAAGAGACCTGTATTTATATACAGGTTAACCGATAAATAAAAAAGGGTTTTGCTTTCGGTTCCGGTTTTGTATCTGTTTCGAATTTCGGTACAGGTTTCGGTTTCGGTTCTCATTTTTTTTTCGGTTTTTTTCGGTTAATGGTTTCGGTTCCGGTATTTGTTACCATCCCTGCATATTACAGTATTTTTTAATTTTTTATGATTAAGAAAAATTTAACAAGCGCATGCTTTTGGTATATAAGTTGAACTAGCTTTTAATATCGCTTTTGTAAAATGTGCTAATCTTCTAATATTATACACAATTTAATGGAGTCTCGTGGCTGAAACCTGAGTGTCTGGTCCGCGAATCTGGTGACCGACGCCGAAAATTATTTCGAATTTTCATTGGCACAAATTTTACTCTTATGGAACACGCTCTACACCAGCAATGAGTGCCCGTGAGGTAACGCCTAGCAAACTGTCGCACGGTGTAAATATGTCATCATCATGAGCGATATCTGTGTACAAAGCAGATTGAATGTAATAGCTTGATTTTAAGTTCGAGTAATAAACCTTTGTTTTACTATATCTCTAAGGCTTTCTTATTGAAAATAAATCTTTTTGACCCAGTTTCAGGACAAAGTAAATGCATGATGAGCCGTACTCTCTTCATTGCTTCATTCTATTGATCTCATGCGTATCTATAGTCTGGACGATTTTACTTGTGCGAGCAAAAAGAATGCAGTTAGATTCACTAGTTCTACGATGCGTTTTGTTAAATATATACATTTTATTAGATGCCGCACTGCATTAAAAGTGAAATAGTGATTTTACAACTGTTTATTTCTTAAACTTCCGAATCGGAGTCTTTTATAGACTTAAAACCAATCAGTTCTGTTTGCACATAGGCGTACATAATTTTTTTTCCTGGCAATATAAAAAACACAAATTTAATTTCAATGCGGAGAAGTATAAATATAAGTAGTGTTGACATTTACCTGCGGTTGTAGTGAAATAATCAATTTACGTTTTCATCTTCACAATACTACAATGAAGTTTCGAAACCTATGATGTACTTCAATAAAACAAACATTTTCCTTACGTTTTAATGTCAAGAACGAATATTTATATTTAAACTCTATCTGCAACCTTACAACGTCAAATGCTGCATATTTTTCTTTTGCAAAAGTACGTAAACAAGATCATATGATCGTTATAAATATGTATATATATATATATATTTAGAAGTAGATAGCTAGACTCCGAGTAGTTCGAAACCCACTATATGGTAACAAGCACCATCAAAATGCAATAAAAATTGTCAGTGAAACAGATAAAAATATACCGTTGTGTTAAATTGATTCGGAACCCACTATAAGCTCTAAGTTTCTTGCGGAACCTGTATCATCAAATGTCATTAAAATTGCTAGTGAGACAGATGAAAATATACTGATTTAACTTAATGGTTTGGAACCCACTATAAGCTGTAGGTTCCATGCGGATGCTATAGGACAACAACCGGACTATCAATATGAATTAAAAATTATCAATAAAACAGGTGAAAATATAGCGACGTATCCTGTGGTTCGTAACCAACTATAAGCTGTAGGTTCCTTCCAGACTGTAAGAACAAACCGTTAAATGCAATTAAAATTTTATAATGAAATAGATAAAAATATGACGGCGTATCCGAATGATTCGGAACCCATTATAAGCTGTAGGTTCTTTACGAAAACTATAAAATGACAACCCACACCATTAAATCACAATTAAATATTATCGATGAAACAAGAGAAATATACCAATATGTCCGAGTGGTTCGGAACCCACTATAAGCTGTGGGTTCCTTGCAGAAGCTATAGGATGACAACTCATCAAAATGAAATTAAAAATTGATAATAAAACTGATGAAAATATTCCAATGTGAACTAGTACTTCGGAACCCACTATAAGCTATAAGTCTCTTGCAAAAGCTGTAGGGTGACAAGGCACACCATCGAAATGCATTTAAAAGTTTCTATTGAAATAGGTGAAAATATACCAATGTGTCCAAATGTTTCGGAACCCACTATAAACTGTGGGTGCTATTCGAAGACTGCAACATGAGAACACGCAACATCGAAGTGCAAGCAAAAATTGTCAGTAAAACAGAAAAAAGTATACCAATATGTCCGAGTGGTTTGGCACCCACTATAAGCTGTGGCTTGGATGCGCAGACTATAGAATAACAACACGCAATAATAAAGTACAAATAAAAATTATCAATGAAACTAATGATAATATACCGATAAGTCTAACTGGTTCGGAACCCACTATAAGCTGTAGGTTCCTTACGAATATTATAGGATGAAAACATGCAACATCAAATTGCAAATAAAAACTGCCATGAAACAGATGTAAATATACCGATGAATTCAAGTGATTCGGAACCCACTATAAGCTGCAGGTTCCTTGCGAAGATTGTAGGACGACAGCACGCAATATCAAAGTGCAAATAAAAATTGTCAGTGACACAGGAGAAAATATATCGATGAGTTGAAGTGTTTCGGAACCCACTACAAGGTGTAGGTTTTTTGGGGAAACTGTAGGATGACAACTCATAAAATACAAGTGAAAAGTCTCTGCGTGGTTCGAAACCCACTATAAATTAACCACGTCTCTTGCGGAAAGTGTAGGATGACAACCAGCATCTTCAAAATGCAATTAAAACTTGTAAAAGAGCAAGTAAAATTTATTCATTTTGAAGATATAGGTACATTCAATTTAACAAACTTTTAATTTACTTTGAAGTTCCTTATTAAAAGCAAATGAATCTGACATTTGTAGTTTAACATAATTTATTATGAGTTTGTTTCGAAAACCTACGAGTTGATGATAATGAGGTTTCTCGAATTAAAACCAAAATCCAACACTAGGTACACGAGTAGGAAGCATTGAACTGCACTTGTAATTACCAAACCACAATTGATCATTTAATGATAATTAAGCACTATATCGAGCGTTAATATTTTAAAATTTGCAATATAAAACTAATTGCATCAAAATAATGAAGATCGAATTACCCGGATATAATTAATTTATGTCTAGTTTAAATATAGAATTATTTTATTTATAAATAAATATTTGATATTTTTAGAATACGTAAAGCTGTAGGTATAAATATGGATATAATCTCTTTTCCATTCATGTGTATTTTGCGTCAACAAATTTTAAAATATGAAGTCTTAAAGCCGTTCCGGAGTAAATACAAATTTAAGATAACATAAAAAAATTCAATTTTAAGAAATTTCCAAGAATACATTTTACATAAGTTTTATAAGTAATGCCGAAGAAAACCTCTAACTGTGCTTACGTTTCCATAGTATCGTATTACCTTATGAAGTTTATCAGCTTCACACTTACACCAAAAGGTTATACAATGCCATTCATATATTACGCCGCCTTAGGGTAAAATCAAATTAATTTCTATATTCGGAAATATCTGCTTTAATTTCTTGATGTTTATCAAGTTTCTCGTTTCATTTATAACACATATTACATTCAAATTTTGTAATTACAGTTAATTTAGTATATTTCCTCTGGTAAAAATTGTGTTTCATTTACCATTTTTTACAAATTATTAAAAACGCAAGGGTCATTTTTATTTTTAAAAATTTTGAAGTTTGACAAGAATGTAAATAATTTTCTTTTTCACATTATTTTTATGTAATTATAAAACTTTTATTTTTCTGCCGCGTTTAATAGTAACAACAATTAAACAAAATACGCTTTAAAAAAGTTTCATTTCATTTTATTAATACCCTTAATATCTTGTTATCGCTTTCAGTTTAATTAATGTTATCGCAAAATTATCAAAGAACTGATAGCAGCACGGCATATTGTCTTGTTACAAAAGAACATCACGTGAATTGCACAAATAAAAATATGATGAAAAACTTTTTGCATTTGTAAAGCTTCCGATCGTAAGTTATTTTTATCTGTAAAAATGAAAATATAATTCTAAGAATTCACCACGTTTCATTCAGTATCGAACAAAAGTAAAAGTGGTTACGATAAAATTTTTCGCTCTACATAAAGTACACGGAAACATTTAAATTAAATCGATAATATTTCCGCATTAAATGTTTAATTATTTTACCTGAAACTGAAAAAAAATTGCACAGGAAAATAATATGAAAAAAATATAAAATTATTAAAAAAATAATTTATTTTAAAATTGAATAATACAAGCAAAAAATGATTATTAAATAAAAACTTACCCTATTCCCGTGTTCTACCGCTATCCCATTACACTACTCGTGAGGGCAACATACGAGTGTCGCACCGGCGTTCACGACCACGAGCACCGTCTGGCAGTCTTTACAACTAACATAGTACGGACTGGCAGTACTGGAGCAAATTGTAGTGGCAACACTGGAGTTCAGTGAGAAATGTGGGGCAATAGGTGTTCCTAAAAAACTGAAAGTATTGATTTTTCCACAGTGCAGCTTCTGTTGCTCTCAGTATATTGTATATCTACTCGGTCGATGGGTTTCTGTCTTTGTCCCACGAATCTGAGCATGCGAACTGCTTCGCGAGAGCTTTCAGCAGGATGCAGGGCAGGGGATGCGGATGCGCATGCGCCCACTCCTCACTATTACGGATCCTGCTGTTTCGGATTCCTGCCCTCAGCATATTAAGCCTTACGATGAGAGACGCTACGGTCCTGCTGGCCTCGTGGCAGCATGCTGCATGCGAGGGGAATCGTTAAACCTTATAACTGACGCTTGCGCAATTATTTCTACCGCGTGCGCTATAGTCTATAGCGCCGCCCTAATACCCCAAAACCACGTGGACTTTCAAGGATACAACGTGTGCGCATGCTTCTACGACAGTGTTGCCAATTTACTAAACCAAAAAATATTCTATCTCTCTCATTCCGATCAGCTGATTACAGAAAAACATAACCAAAAATATGTCAATGTTGTCTTCTTATTTTTAATACTACTTTAGTTTAAATCATAATATAATAGTGCAAAATAATAGTAACATCAAAAACTTGTGTTTAAACAAAATTCAAGCAACTCTTTTTAAAAAATTCATTAAATACTTACAAGTTCACAGGAAATATGATGTACGTACTATAATTTACTATTTTACATATCCCTTTTTTAGTTATTTACGTAAAGAAGCTCATTTTAGAGCAGAATACCGCGCGAATGACAGCCACGCGTCAAACAGGCAAAACATCTGGAAACGTGCTACCCGCCACCCGGAAACCGCCGGTCGCCGGAACGAAGTACCCCCACCACTGAACATGCGTCGGTTGTGGCACAGCTGACTCACGCTCAGTGGTTCCCAATCTGTTTTCTGCAGGATTTTTCAAACAAATACCACAAATTCAATAAATATTCGGTAAGTATATTGTAAATATTTAAATGCATTATAACAAAAAAAAAAAGTTTACAGCACACTATTTTAGGAAACGACTTAAAATAGCATATTATGTATCAAGTTTTGTAAACGTCCAATTAGTTCAGGGGTCGACAAACTGAGGCCAACCACGTCATTTTGTGCACCCCGAGTTACCATGTTGGTAAAATGTTTTGTCGACTTGTTTAATTTTTAATTCCAATAAAAAATGTATATACTTTTTCCTGAACTTCTGTATCTTTTACATATCATTTTGTGTATTACAATAGCAAGATTTTCATTTTTCTTTTAGGAGGACTTTTTTAGTCACATGCGACCCGCTAGGCATGTTACAAATATCCATGTGACGGGCTAATCATGTTACAAACATCCAAGTGGTCGTCAGGTAAAATAATATGCCCATCCCTGATTTAGTCCAAAGAATTTATAAAACGAGTCACTTTTTAGGTTACTTATTTTTACAGAATGAGAGCTGGCAGCTATAGCAACTAACTTTTTCTTCAGCTTTTCTCTATTTAATTACGGGTCGCTGTTCCTTATTTTCGTTTTCCACTCATTCCTGTCCAACGCATCATCCTCACACAGCCCTTTCTCTCTAAAAATCCTTCCACCTTCTCTTTGGTCTTCCTCTCTCTCTTCGACCCAATACCCGATTTTGCTTACTGTTCTTCCAACATAGTTTCCATCCCTTCTCATTACATGCCCAAACCATTGTAACCTTCTCTCCTGAATCTTTCTTGATACCTCCACTACTCCAGCCATTCCTTTTATTGCATCATTCCGAATCCTACCCCTTCGTGTTTTACCCATCATCCACCTTAACATTCTCATCTCAGCGATTTCCAGCCTCTTTTTGTGGACTTTCTTTACTGGCCATGTTTCACCGCCTTAAATATCTTTCCTTTTGTCCTTCTTCCAATTCTCTTATCGCACAACACACCTGTCATCTTCTTCCAGTTCATCAATCCAGGTTGAATCCTGTGAGTAATTTCCCTGTCCAGTTCCCTTTTTTCAGTAACGAAGAACCTGGGTATTAAAACTCTCCAGTTAGAGATAGTCTCTCTTCCAAAAATCTAATAATCCCGATATTTCCACCTCCTCTAAACCACATGTATTCCGTTTTCCTCCTACTGATTCTGTCCTTCATCCTCGACGGCCTATCTCCTCTTCTCCAGCTTTTGTTCTACTCTTTCCTTGTTTACATCCACCGAAACAATGTCATCTGCAAAGAGCATACTCCAAGGAGACTGATCTCTCACCCCTTCCGTCAGTACATCCATTATTATATTGAATAGATAAAAACTTAGCGCGGATTCTTGATGAACACCAACTGTCACAGGAAAACGTTCTGTCAAACCTATATACTTGTTCTTACTCTGGTGTACGTTTCAAAATACATATCATCACCAGCCGCACATACTTTTCCGGTACCTCTTTCTCTCTCACACATCTCCTCCCTAGACACTGTGTCGTAGGCTTTCTCCAGGTCTATGAAAACCAAATGCAGATCTGTTTGCATCTCCCCATACTTTTCGAACAACTGTCTCAAGAAAACAAATCATCTATTGTCCCTCTTCCAAACATGAAGCCAAACTGCTCCTTCGCTATTGATGTTTCTTTTCTCAATCTCCGTTCTATTATTTTCTTCCAAACCTTTAATGTGTGTGATACTATTTTTATACCTCTATAATTTTTACAGTTTTGGATATCACCTTTTTCTTTGTACAAAGGTACTAACATACTCTCTCTCCATGCCTCGGGCATACTCTCCCCTTCATAAATTTTACACATCAGGTCCCACAAAAAGTCTACTCCACCCACGTCAAAAGTCTTCTATACCTCTGCTGGTATACTATCTGGATACCGCCTTCCCGTTTTTCGTTCCCTACAATGGCTCAAGGACCCTCCCGTTCTATCCCAGACTTTTAATTTTAACTCGCTGTATCTTCTCCTTTGTCAATCTTTTGGCGCTCTTGATTTAATAAGTTGTTCAAATATTCACCCCATCTTCTCCTAATGTTTTCCTCAGTCCTAAGTTTTTTCGTTTTTTCCTTTGCTCATATTCTATTTGACCTATTTCACATGGGTGATAGGGTGTAACCTTTTTTTTTGTTTCATCCATCTAATTATGGAGTAAAAAATAATATACCGTATTTTACTTTTTAATATTAATAGAATTTGAGAGGTACAGCATTAAAAAATCGGTGACGTGATCTGTACAAAGAGATACAAGCAAAAAGAATCAAAGTGAACGGTTTGAAACTATCTCTTCGCATTCGTTTCTTGTATTACTTCGGACAGATGACTTCACAGCATTTATAATGCCGTTCTTCTCAAATTCTAATAACATTTAACAAATTTTATACACACGAATATTTTTTTGTTATTTTAACAAGCAAATATAAACCCATGAGTCGAAAGTTATTAATCATCTTAAATTCCTAACATAAACTAGTTTATATCCACCCTCTTTACGAGTTTTCATTAGTCCTAAGTTTCGTAAACCTCGTTGCGTAACCGATTCATCTCCGTGTGGTTTACTTTAAAGTTTGTAATCACTCCAACAACTTATGACAAACTGTAGCCAGAGCCACCACAACTGCAGCTAAGAAACAATTCAAACAATAAATACCGTAGTAGAGACGAAAATTACGAGTATTTTTTGTCTGAAAATCGCTCGACGATGACTTCATCGTGACCAGAAAATAAAAATATTACGGGAAAATCTTGGCAAACTAAAGTACGATAGAAATCATAAAAAAGAGGGATTTATGTCAGAGCATATGACATTTCAAATTCTATTTCTGTATCATCTGCAGTCTCTAAAGAGAACGAAATAAATTTGTAGCGAACTAGACAAAAAAAGAAAATAAATAAATAAAATCGGTAGTCTTGATATTACCGTTGTTAATTTCTTGTTGCTTTCCAGCATTTTTCCAAATTTGAAAAGAAATATAGGTAAGTAAGAACATATTTACTATTTTTATAAATTGTTACAAATGTTGTTTTTCAAAAATCAACTAAAGTCTGGCTATTTAATTTTTCAGCACTTGATAAAAAAATTAAAATAAATGCTGTACTGTTTACTATTTTTGTAACTTAAAGCAACAATTTATTTGTTCTGTATGTTTCTTTAAATTGACAGGATTATATGCTTATTATTTTTCATAAATGTTCACTGTTTTTAATAAATGTGCAGTATTATAATACTTGTTCAGTATTAAAAAGAAATGTTCAGTTAAATAATATTATTTATTTAGTATTAATAACAAAAGTTCAACAGTTAATATAGGGTTGAGCAGAAAGGACGAACGTTTCTAAAACGTCACAAAAAACTGATACTTTTTGCTTAAGAAAAAAATTATTGAGAGATTTTAGTTTGTAATGACATAGCATTTGACAAAATCAAGTGTGGAAAACTGTCGTAATCCGCCCGTATTTTTCCAACGACGATAATGGGACTGCTGCTACCGTGAACTCGGAGCGCCGTATCGAGATGATACACAACCTCTTTTTGCCTAAATTACGAAGAGACCGTGTTCCTATCCGACATATATGGTTTCAGCAAGAAGGGGCGACAGCCCACACAACCAGCGCGTCAATGAAAGTAATTCCCGATCGCCTCATTTCCAGGTTCGGTGACATTCACTGACCTCCTCGGTCCCCTGATTTGTCCATATGCGATTTTTTCTTGTGGGGTCACCTCAAGATACGTATACATAGGAACACAAACCCCGCCCATTGGAAGAACTGAAGCTGGCGTGAAGAGTACACCATGTGTCACTTTTGCACAATTTCTTTTTACTAAAACCACAGTATAAATATAAACAGTAGTTGCACCCCTCAGCAGTGTCTTTTTTCTAGCGATTCGACAGCACACCGGCTAAGCACCGCCTACTGATTTTGTTATCTGTAAAACTAAAATTTGTATACCAAAAAGCGGAGTTAACACATTTGAGGTCAAATATTTTGGTAACCAAATATATGGGCAGTACAACTACCTTTTATATTTATACGGTGAAGCGTACTTGACAAAATATTTTTATCAAAATCCATAAGTATTTGTTGATGATAATATGCTTTTATCTAATATTTGTGTTGGTGAAAAGTTTCTATTTCTCATTATGTAATCAGTTATTGATTTTTTATGCCGCGAGTTTAAACACGTATATTTATGTCGCTACATGTGTTGAAAAAAGTCTATTATTGATTCTTAGTTCATTTTTGGCACAAAAATATACAATCATTCTTCGTATTTTTCTTGGCAATCTCTTTATTGAATTATAATTGTACTCGCGGCCTTGTATGGTATTCCAGCATTGAAATCACTAGAAATTATAATTTCGTATAGCCATTTTTACGACTATACATTTTGTCGGCCAGTGAATTCTAATAGTTTAGTTAGTTATATATTCAAATTTCAAATAAATATGTTCTTAACACTTCAACAAATTAATAACCGCAAATTAAAGAGGATTAAATTTTGCGACAGGATCCCGTGGCCGCGTGCCTGAGTATCTAGGTAACCGGGTTCGATACCGACCGATGACAAATATTTCGAATTTTAAATGGTACAAAAGTGACCCCTGTGGTGCACTCTCCACGCCAGCAACGAATGCGCGTGAGGTAACATCTGGTAAACGCCCGCACAGTACAAAAATTTCATCATCATTACCGAAATTTGTGTACAACGCAGATTGACACACTCAGAAATGGATAATATGCCGTGATGATATACATATTTTTTTAAGATTATGCGTATATTAATTAAATTAATATAACGTATTGATTTAGCGCAATACAGTAAAACTAATATAAAAATTATAGCTTAAATTTTTTTTATGCATAATGTAAATTTTTGCTTTTTTGCATATTTTACCTGTTTCTTATACTTTTTGCATATTTTATTGCGATGTGCATCTAGTATATATATATATTAATGCTTAACGAATAACAATTAAGACTAACTAAATATCTGCCCATAGTATTTCAATATTTTATTGAAATAAAAAAATTAGTTAAATAATAAACCATCGTGTATATTATTACTCCATAATAACAGATTCTAGTGATTTATATTAATAATTAATCGGGTTAATGAAATAGATAGTATGAATGTTTAATTACAATGCAAATATTTAATGAGATGTATTTATACCACATTTCAATATCAGCAGTAATTCCAAGAAATTTCAATTTATACAATGAATTAATACACGAAAATATATGCGTAAAATCAATAGTCATATCACGTTACGATAGGTTAGTATTTCAAATGAAATTTACCCATAGAAAGTAAAAGTTATAGAAATATAAGTTACTTTAACCGCGAAGTAAGTAAAACCTGAAAATGGAATCATAAGTATTAGTATTCTTCGCGTAAGAATGGCATCGCGCAATAAAAAGTGTATGATTTTTGAAAACATGCATAATTGAAGTAGTTTCTTTTTGTACATAAGGCATATGTCCTAACTATGTTCAGGAAATAATTTGGAACTGTCAACATAGTTCGTATACATTGGAGTGTATTTTAGCATGGTTGTGTCTAGTGTTGATTTACGTGATTTATCCATTAAAAAACTAAAAAAGGGATAGAATAATGGTTTTGTTTACATGTGCGTTTCTTGATACAGAAAAATATAGTTTTCTATAATAGGTGTCAGCAAAGATTTTCAGAGCGAACCTATGAACAAATTATTATCGCGCAATACCATTCTTATGCGAAGAATGCTGTTATATTTCAGATAATGAATCTTTGAGGTTTAATTAAGGAGAAAATGTGTCTAATTTTTTTTTTCGAACTCGAAATTCAAAACCATGACATCCATTTTAATTGCAGTTTCAAAATTTAAGTTACAATAAATATATGTTATAAATATTAGACATTTCATACACATATTATTGCTGCAACAAAATAACTTATTTTGAATAAAATAAATCATAATTTTATTAACAGGAATTATGTGTACTACCCTTACATTTTCTCTTGTTTCAATAATAAATTCTTTAATTTTAAATGAAAGAACTTATTTTAAAAAACATTCAAAAACAAGAAAAAAGTCTAAATTATTCTTTCAATACATTGCTAGTCTTCAAATACCATGCCCTAAAATTTACACAAAAAAAAATATCGAAAAATGCTTAAATTAAATCATTCATCGTCTATATTTTCGAATAAACGTGTATCAAAAAGATTTATAGAAGTAAAATCGATAAAACAATAAATTTTATGGTGGATCAGTATAAATCGATATGGATGCTGACATCTTTAGGAAATATCATGAACTAATATTTTTATAAACAATTTAAACAAATATGTTTCAATTTGTTTAATTAATTTTTTTGGAGAAATTATTCAGTTTTATGCATTGAAAAATAATAATAACTAATATTTTGTTACTTGTTAGAAACAAAATGTATAACCTCAAATGTCAAATACAACTTTCTGTCAGTTGAACAAAAAACAGAAACTAATTTATTCAGTTTTTTATTTTATTACAGGGTGACATTTGGTAAACAAAACAGTTGTTTAAACAACAGTAGAGCTATGCAAATAATTTATATTTCAGGAGCTGAAAACCGGTTTGCAATAGTTGTGGGTCATAAAATAAACCAGTTTAGAGCGAATGCTAAACTTGAAAAACCGGTTTGTGGAGGAGAACCAGTTATAAAACCGGTTATGAGAACAGGTTCATAGAAAACAAGTTTATTAGCATATATATAGAACTTCAAGCAAGAATTTTTTCATATTTAGCGAATGCTAAACTTGTAAAACCGGTTTGTGGAGGAGAACCAGTTATAAACCGGTTATGAGAACAGGTTATAAAACCTGTTATGAGAACAGGTTCATAGAAACAAGTTTATTAACTCATATAGAACTTCAAGCAAGAATTTTTTCATATTTATGTTTGTTTAGTAACAACAATATTGAGTCATCCATCAAATAAATTTTTGCAAGGTGATACAGCTTATAAAGCCTCTTAAACCCACTTGGATATAGCAATATTTTATGTATTATAATAATATTAGGGTATGAATATTTGTATACAGGATGTTATGTAAGTAAACGTACCACATCTTCCTCGAATTCGACCAGGAGGCGGCGACTATGCTACTGGCACGCATGGTGGTATACCCGGCCGAGATAGATGACGACCCTGGCATATTACGTTGACTAGATCGTCTCATCCGCAAAACTTCAGGGCGCCTAGGTGCCTGCATCCCTGAAAATGGTTTATTACTTTGTCTCTTTTTTTTAAATAAGTACACATTATTTTTTACAACAAAAAAATATATGTACAGTTGTTGCGTGTAAAAGTAAATATTTCAAACTATATCATTGTTGTAAAAATGATACAAAAATGAACCAGTTGTATTAATAAACATAATTAAATTTGTAATACCGTGTGTGATACATTTTTTCGTAAGAGATTCACGGGCTTGGCGTGAAGCATGAAAACTTGGCTTGGCTTGAAAAACCTTGAAATATCAAGCCAAGCCTGCCATTCAAAAAAGCTTGATATTTCAAGCCAAACCAAGCTTCTGTTCCATCAAGCCCAAGCCAAACCAAGCATTAAAAAAAGCTTTAATTTTCAAGCCAAGCCAAGCCTTCGTTTCTCAAGCAGTTTGATTGAAAACAAGCTTTTCATAATAATTCTAGTAGTTTTTGGTAAGTTCTGCAATTCTTTTATGGATTACGACAAAAAGTGCCTTAGTAGGAGAAATAATCATAGAATTGGGAATTGGTAAAAGTATTTTCAACGAGATTTTTCTTCATTTTCAAAGTGGGCTGAACTAAGATAATTCGCTTTGTTAAGCTCTGTATACCAGCATTCTTTTTCTTTAATAAATGTTGATTATTAAACTAATGGAAGAGCCAAGAGAAGTATCACTCAGTGAATATTTACTTTTTTTTAGAACATTCATAACTATTAACCGTTTTGGATTACTATTAATTCTAATATGAATTTGATATTATTATTACGAATTTATTTCTATCATAGAAACAGAACATAGAAGAAACCACCGTATATTGGAAGCTAACGATAAAATGTAAATATAATATTAACAAACAAAAATATAAGTAAATATTACCTTCCAAAACCTTGCAGGTGTCAATTTTTCAGTGGAAACGAAAAGTGAAATTGAAATTTAGTTACTATGTTACTTAAGATTATTTATTTAATTCAAAATGAAAACACGTTTATAAGGGTAACGGAAACGATGAGTGACAGATGACAGTCCTTCCTACTTCCTCTGATTATTACCAACTTTACGAATGTAATTTAAATGGCTTGAATTTTCATAGAAAGTAGCCGACATTAAAATTATTTGTTGCTCTATTTTGTAGTAAGAAACTATATAAAAATAAATAATTTTTCAAAATATATATGTTTTATATTAATATAATAACAGTAACTTTTATCTATAGATGTCTGTGTATACGTAGCTAACATCAGACCTTATTCCTACTCCTACTCATTGTTATCAAAAACTTCATATCATTTTGTGTTTGAGTACACGTCACACGTCTTAACATTGTATAATTCATTGTCTTATATAAAAAAGAACTTCAGAAACAAGGTACGAAGTCAGGTAATAACATAATAAATAGAATTTAGAATTGAATTGTTTTAGAAAATAGAAGAATGGCAGAAAAGCGTACTTTAACTGATCCGTTGAGTGATGTCAATAACAGCAGCGATTCATCTACACCTTCAGATTCCACCTACAATTTAGAAGATCACATTAGTCCCCCTGTAATAACACCGTTACAACTATCTGGATCTGGAACTGATTCTGTGGATGAAGTCGAATCGGAAATGTCCGATATTATTCCCTCCAATTTATTTCAAATAGACGATCTGATTATTCCTCCATATTTATTCCAAATACATACTGCTGCCAGAGCAAGAAATATGGAGTACAATCGTTGTTTATTGTTGGACATTGACATTTCACCGTCGACATCCCTCTGTGTGCAACTCTCTCAAAGTGGAATTGATTCCATGGTTGAAAGCGAATCGGATATATCCGAAATTATTCCACCGTATTTGTTTGATATACCTTTTGATTATATTATCCCGCCGTATTTATTTGAAATACACTCTAATACAAGAGCGACAAATATGGAATACAACCGATGTTTATTGTTGGATATTGATCCTTTACCATCGACTTCCGGATTTGTATTCACAAGCGAACATATACAGAACGAAATAAGCTCTATGAGAATTGCGGCTCCAAATTCAACCTCGGAATCAAGTTCTAAGTGCAAGAAAATAAATAAAAGGGTACAATTTGCGCTACAAGAAATAAATTTCGAAGATGACTCCGTTTCAACCGACTACGATTGTACCACTAACACAAGCTCCAAGACTCATTCTTCAACTATAGATTCGACTGATGAAGATGTACAGGAAATGCCTGATACTCTGACTTTGACCTCCATATCTACTTTCAGTCTATCAGACAGTGAGAGCATTTTAAATACTGATAGAAGTGATTTGGGACTTAATCATCTGTTCGGCATGTTTTCTCCACGAGTGGTAAACGAAGATATAGAGGCGCCGGATTTTGAATCTGTAGAGCAAATCATACCTGCTTTTCTTTTCATGTAATTCATTCATAACAAAATTCTATTACTTTTTATGATATTTGGCTTTCACATTGTAATTCAAAATTATCAACTTTTTGAAATAAAATTGTAAAAAATAATATTGTGTATTTATTACTAATTTTATGATAAATAACATAACAAATTTGCATCTAAATATCAATAATACTTAGCATATAAATCTAATTAAAGCCGATTTCAAATTTAAAAGATTTTGGGACCAACGAAACAATTTTGACATAAATTTATTTCATTTACATATGAGTTCTGAAACCTTCTTTCAATTTTTTAACGAAACTTTGTTTATCAACAACACATATTTTCTTAAAAAACATGATCTCTTAGGGCGAAGGGTTTGCAAGAAAAAATTTTTAAAAGAAGATCCAAATTTGGATTAACAAATTTTTGGCTAAAATACTACTAATTTCTATATAGGAAAATAGATTTGTAACTTAAAATAAAAGGTAATCTTGTTGGAACTCTTTTATTTCGCTTTAATTTCAGAAATAATGAATAAAACTAAAAATTTATTTCTAGCAAAGAATTTTTGTAATAAATTTAGTAAAAAAATTCCAGATCAAATAAAATACATAATGGAATAAAGATAAATTATAGTTATAGTTTATGTTTTTAATACTTTTTGATTACAGCCAAATAAGTATGAAGACCAGTAACACAAATAAATAAGAGACTTGGATGTTCGAGATACTTCGGAATCGTAAAAGATGACTTGCCGGTATCTTAAAACTACTACACCAAACAAGACCGAACTCAAAGAAGTGACATGAAAGAACGAAATTTGATGAAAGACCTTGGATATAGACGAGACAACCAATTGTAGTGTTAATTTAGTATTTTAGTGCAACTATTTGGTATGATTGTATTCAGTGCTTCACACTGAATCTGTAGGTATATGATTTATTATCTTTTAATAACAATTTTGTAATGGAAATTGTAACCGAAGAAAGTCAAAGGTCAAACAAAATGTTTAAGGTAGTAGAGCCGGATCAAAGATTAGATAGTACTCCGGGGTTGTTTACACCTAAACAAAACAACGTGGAATAAAAACGTTTACAGTAGTAACAAAAAAAATGAGTACCGCCATTCGAAAGAGCTTAAAAAATTGTCCTAAAGAAATGCTAATGAAAATCTACAATTATTTTATACTTAGAAGTTTTTCAAAAACAAAAATCTGCAAAATTTACATATTTGTCCGTATCTAGTGACCTATGTATTTCTTCTGCATAAACAATACATTGCTATAGCAACCTAATATAGGACAACTTATGTCTAATTAACAGACATCGTAGCTCTTATAGTTCTCGAGATAATAACAAAAATTAAAAGTGGCCCGTTTTTTTGCACCTAAGTGTAGTAATAACAGAGCGTAATCAATTAAATTCTCATTTCCCATTGTCTTGTTTGTGTGTGTCCACTTCTAAATCTTGTTTTATTTTGCTACTTATGTTGAAATGAAAAATTGATTATCAACAAATGATTTTATTATAAAATCGTACAAAATTTATTTACAAATTCTTTTAATTATAATCTAAATAAAACGAGAAGCAAAAAAATATTTAATTAACTATAAAAGATTATGAATTTTTATCGATTTCTTCTACAAACGGTTCAGAAGTAGGATCTGATTCATTTGCCTCGGCAAACAGTTTCACAACAGATAGATAGATTCAATTTACGGATAATCTTCAATGAAGGTTCTCTTAAGGGCCTATAATTAATCCTAAAAGCCATCGCACCAAACATGGGCGATCGAACAAAAACGAAACGAAAACAATGTTTAATTAATTATTATGGAACTTTTTATCCTTCAGAACTTTCGTCGACATCCATTTCAATAACGGGTGCTAAATTTCGATCAATTGGTGTCTGTTGCTCTGTTTCTTCCACAGACTCCTCAGAAGTAGGATCTAGTCCAATTTCTTCAGCAAACTGTTTCACAATGCTCAATAGATCCAACTTAGGGATAATTTTGAATGTAGGTTTTACTAAGTGCTCACAATTCATCCTAGAAGCCCTTTGCACCAAAGATGGTCGATCTGTAGACTGCAGATACCCATAGAACCTTGGAACCGGCGGAACTGTTAATGGGTATCGAAGCAAGGGATATGGTGGCAATATAAAAGCCTTTAGCAAAGTATCCGTGTCAAATGTTGTCTGTAATTGTTTCGGAGTTTCGACAGTTTTAATTCCAACTGTTGACATTACAGACGATATTATTTTAACTAAGGATGAGTTTTCAAATTGATCCCTAGGAGTACTTAACGGGTGCAAAAGAGACATATTCCTGACAAAATTCAGGACATATCTCGATGACCTGCGAACAAAAAATATAAGCCTGTCTTAGTCAATATAAAACACAGATGCCAAATTCCAACAATAAATTAAAACAAATATCTTTTATTTTTTCTTCCTTAACCTAAATATTCAGCTTGATGTTTAATAATTTAATGTTTGTTATTCATTAATTGCACATAAGCAACAAATAAGAAAAAAGCAGATCATCTCAAATATACAGCTTATATATATATATATATATATATATATATATATATATATATATATATATATATATTAATTTTAAAATAATTGTTGTTAATATAATTTCAAAATATATTTATAAGTTTTTCAAGCAAACATTCTAATCAACAGTCAGTACAAAACTTTCTTTTTAATATTATCTGTATTAATTTTTTAAATAAATAAATAAAATATATCATCACGGCTTATTACCCATTTCTGGGTGTGCCAGTATCTACAACACATGTAGACATCGGTAATGATGACGATATATTGTACCGTGTGGGCGCTTACCAGGCCTCACCTCACGGGCACTCATAGCTGGCGTGGAGAGTGCACCACAGGGGTCACTTTTTTTATTAATTTTTTACTTTCATTTATATGATTGTTGATATTTTCAAAACAAACGTAAAAAAAATTACTATCATAAAAATAAAGTAATATTTATATCAACAATTGTTTGTTTAATTTTACGATACATTAATTAATAAGATTGTTGATAATGGGGTCCTCCATCTTAACAAAAAATAATAAAATGAACACTTTGTACTTAAAGACTACTCAATAAATAACGATTGAGTTTAAAAAAAAACATTTTTTTAATAATTTCTTTACGAGACATTTAAAATTTGTTGTCAATGTCACAGTGACATCACACTATCACTATCTTTCTCTCGGAGCCTACTATAGAGTCTGGTGGGGAGTGAGAGAAAGATAGGAGTGTCGCCGTGACGTCATACTGACTTTAAAAATCAAATGCAGTTAAACTAAAGACAATTAAGACTTTTTAATACCACGACTTCCTTCAAAATTGAATGATCTGTCATTGAAAATATTAAAAAAGTGGAGTGGAGGACCCTATTTTAAAACAATCAATTTAATTAGCCCCGTGGTGTCTATTTCAAGAACTATTTGCAATTCGACCATTCTTTTACATATCACTTTTGTAACTTTTTCATAGATAGTTGTAATATATTAGTGACACTAAATCACGAGGATGAGTATATATTTATAATATCAAACATAATATCATCCAAAACTTGTGAACTATCATTTGATAAATGTTTCGTTTGATATTACAAAAGTGATCGGTGGAGCCATCTGCGAAAGAATGACCTAATTGCAAATAGTTTTTAATTCAACAATAAGCCATTATATTGAATTTTTGTATTATAAAATTCTTACTGGATAGCTTGATCGCCGATTAGCGCAGATAACACTCTTGCTTGGGGCTTCTCATCATCGCTGTTGACGACATCTTTATCCTTGTTCTCCATATCTGCAAATATTTCACATATTTTTATATACATAACATACATAACTGCATTGCCCCCAAAACGAGGAATGTGAATCAGGCGATATAATCATACAGTTCTTCAGCCTATGGGCCCGCACCACAATACAGTTATTTAAAAAAAAAAATTAATATACTAAAATAAAAAATGTCTGATTTAATATTTAATGTGGTGCGGGCCCTCCATAAAAGGTGATACAGATTACTGTATAAAAATGGGCACCAAATTGTGTATTTTCAATAATACAAAATTTCGATGAAAAATCATGTAATTTCAAACGGCTGTAATTCGAGAACCGATGAAGTAAATAAATCAGACAGGGCATGAAAACAAAGAGAATTTCATGCTGAATTTAGACTTTCATCGTTCGTTATTCTATCTTTAACCGTGTATGGGTGGTGCATGAAAATATGAGAAATGGACTAAATTATTTAGTTCATTTTTCGTATTTTCATGCACCACTCATACACGGTTGAAGATAGAATAACGGACAATAAAAGTCTAAATTTAACATGAAATTCTTTTTTTTTTCATGTCACGCATGATTTTTTTACTTCATCAGATCTCGAGTACAGCAGTTTGAAGTTACATGATTTTTCATCGAAATTTTGTGTATTTTCAATAATACTGACACTGTTTTGCACACAAAACTAAAACAATTTGCGGTGTACCATACTAAACTATTTCATTCTAATTTTATAGTACAGGGGCGGTTAAGCTGTTTATGACTGTCCCTCAATTTTTAGTGACGAGAACTATATCTGCGTCAATTAAGGATGCGGTCAGCTTTTCACAATAGGGAGTATGTCTAAATCCAACCCTGTTCTTTGGATTAATTATACCTGGAAACATTTAGGATAATCCCCCAGTAATAGCTTGTGGTTATACCATCTTAAGGGTCATTTCACTATAGGTATATCCGAGAGGACTATAATTGGATTTACTCACCGCCTACAAGCGTACCATAAACAAAGAGGATTATCTCTAAATTTTTGGGAGTACGTACAGTAAACGAAAAATTTTAATTTTACATAATATAATCCATGAAACGTACATAGTGTTTAAAAAAAGGGTAAAAGAAATTGGAGGATATACTGACCAAAAAGAATGAACCCGTCACCTCAGGATCAAAAGGTCTTATGTGCCATTTTTGTGATTTTAGGTTTTTAATATTGTCTTATGTATTTTTTTACGCTCTACGTACTGACAAATTATTCTTTCGCCATAGTTTTGAGATATATATATTGGCCCATTATTATTATTTATCTAAAGTTTGAAGCTATAATCATTTTAGTAGTACAGCGCGCCTAAAGTTCAAAAGCAAACCCATTTTGACGAGGCAATGGTCGTCGACCCAATTGCAGTGTCTGGGCCAAGAACCCAAAAAAGGTGTCACATTTGCCCCAGATCAAAAAAAGAACTTGCATAACTTGTAAACCATGCGTTCAAATTTAAATTATACTTTTTTGTTTATATTTTTAAAATATTGAAAATGTAATTGTGTTGAATTGATTAACTTTATTTGTTTAAAAAAAAATTCTGACAAAAATGAACCGAAAAACATCTATCCCCCGATTTGGCGCCATATAACGCCACGCGAGCACTAACGTTGCACAGAGCACGCGAGTACTTAAAGGTTATGGGACGTGGCAGTTACGAATTACAATAAATGTCAATCTCGGCATGCTTCGGATGCAAGTTGAAACATAGCGAAATGCTACTAATCATTCTTCGCCAAAAAGTCCTATCAAACCTTTTATTACTCCTCATTCACATTCATAAAAGCCTTAAATTTTGTACTCCGAAACATTCTCTTTCAAAAATTACGTTTGATGATTAAAATAGATCAATATGTTTATTTATATAAATTGTGGTTTTTATGCCCGTTAAAAAGTTTTACTTTTCAGTCATTTTAGTGTAAAAAATAGTTAAGTACTTTTATTACATCTTTCTTTTTAGAAACGGCTGAGTAAACTGATTTTAATGTATTTCGGTTAATAGTTACCGTATTTTAGTAAAATGTAATATCGGATTCAATTTCATTTAAAAATCATGAATTTGGTCTTAAAATACTGGTTAACTGGTTTGAAAAACTGGCTTTTTGCTCTAATTATGACAATATAACTCTGATTACAACAAAAAAATGATTGATATTACAATACTTTGTTGGATTACAACAAAATATATGTTAAATTATAACAAACAAAATCTGATTTCAACAACAATGTAAATCTGATTACAACAATGAAAATGACTGGTGATTCAAAACTATACTTGATTACAAGAGAAAACATTAAATTTTAAATTACAGTAAAGAATGAAATCGGTAAATATTTAAAACCTAACAAATTCGAGTACTGCACTAAGAATTTATTATTTACATGTATATTTTATTAAAATATGTGTTGACGGTATTCACAACCGATTTTTGACCAAACCCCGTCTAAAAATTTTACTTCGGATTTTAATTAACCTTTAAAACTATACAGAAAAGATGAAAATGTCTATAATCAATGCTGTTTTTAAATGTAAAGTGTTGAAAAATAAAACTCTTACCTATAGCCTAAGGATATCCAAAGGGAAACAAATTAAACAAAAACTGATAACTTTATGAAAAATTTAAGTATTGTTTGAAATTTGGTTTTAACTTTTCACGATCTTACGCCAACAATCATTTACCAGACAGCTCACCTCACCGTATTTGTATGAAGACGGCAGACCACCTATTGTCGAAAAATTAAACTACTCTGCGTAAATTTTTATAAACTATTTTTAAAGAAAATGTTTTATAAAATAGTCTTCAACTATTTCAATCTTATTAAACGAAAACCAGACATTATAATCCTATAGTGTTTAACTGTCTAAGTCTAAATAATATGTCATATAAATAGCATATCTCGTTCTGATTACAACAATGTAAATCTATTTACAACAATGAAAATGACGGGTATTACAAAAGTATACTTGTTTACAACAGAAAATATGTTAAATTACAACAAATAAAATCTAATAGCAATAATGTAAATCTGATTACAACAATGAAAATGACTGTAAGCTATGCTTGATTATAACAGAAAACGTATTTTTGCAATAAGGAATGAAAGGAATGAATTTCAGGGCTAGATCTCCAGCTCCCAATGCACTGATTCCAAAACATAAAAACGTAGATCGATATCTGTTTTAGTTTTGGAGATATTCAGCATCAAATATTTTCTCAAAATTACCCATTTCTGGGCTAGATCTCTACCTAGTTTTGAATTATTGCCCCAAAAGTCAATTATGCCCCATATTCAGATAAAAACTTCAAAATTTTGAAAAATCTAATTTTTATGTATCTAGATACTTCTCCATGCGCTGATTCCAAATTTTGAAACCGCAGGTCGATATCTCTTTTCGTTCTCGAGATATTTAGATTCAAAGTTTTGCTCAAAACTGCCCATTTTTGGGTAATAACCCAAAAATGGGTCGAGATATGAGTTTGGAGATATCATCATTCGATTCTACGGGTAAAATTACATAAGTATACCAATTTTCATAATTTTTGAACTCCGCATACAGTCTCTAAAACAAAATAACTGAAAATGGCCAAAAATTGAAAAAATCGCAAGGATTTTTTCAGATTTTGGCCGTTTTCAGGGGTTTTTAAACTTTTATTCATAAAAAATGAACCGGTTAGTCAATAATTATGAAAATTGGTATACTTATATATTTTTATCCGTAGAATCGAATGGTGCTGTAGTCAAATTCGTATCTCGGCCCATTTTTGGGTTACTACCCAAAAATGGGCAATTTTAAGCAAAACTTTGAATCTAAATATCTCGAGAATGAAAAGAGATATCGACCTGCGGTTTCAAAATTTAGAATCAGCGCATTGAGAAGTATCCAGATACATAAAAATTAGATTTTTCAAAATTTTGAAGTTTTTATCTGAATATGGGGCATAATTGACTTTTGGGGCAATAATTCAAAACTAGGTAGAGATCTAGCCCAGAAATGGGTAATTTTGAGAAAATATTTGATGCTGAATATCTCCAAAACTAAAAGAGATATCGATCTACGTTTTCATGATTTGGAATCAGTGCATTGGGAACTACGAGATACATGAAAATAGGATTTTTCAATATTTTCATCTTCAATATTTATCTATTTAATTATTTATTGTAATTTAATATGTTTTCTCTTGTAATCAAGCATGGTTTTGAAAATTTTATCTGAATATGGGATATAATTGACTTTTGGGGCAATAATTCAAAACTAGGTAGAGGTCTAGCCCAGAAATGGGTAATTTTGAGAAAATATTTGAGGTTGAATATCTCCAAAACTAAAAGAGATATCGGCCTGTGTTTTCATGATTTGGAATCAGCGCTTTGGGAATTACGAGATACATGAAAATTGGATTCGACCTATTGTCGAAAAATTAAACTATTCTTCGCAGATTTTTGTAAACTTTTTTAAAGAAAATTTTTAACAAAGTAGTCTTCAACTATTTCAATCTTATTAAACGAAAACCAGACATTATAATCCTATATTGTTTAACTGTCTAAGTCTAAGTAACATGTCATATAAATAGCATTTCTAGTTCTGATTACAACAATGTAAATCTATTTACAACAATGAAAATGAGGGGTATTACAAAAGTATACTTGTTTATCACAGAAAATATGTTAAACTACTACAAATAAAATCTAATTGCAACAATGTAAATTTGATTACAACAATGAAAATGACTGGTGATTCTAAACTATGCTTGATTATAACAGAAAACGTATTAAATTTACTAAGGAATGAAATCGGTAAATATTTAATTCCTAACTAATTCGTATACTGCACTAAGAATTTATTATTTACATGCAATTTTATTAAAATATATTTCACCAAGGGTTGACGGTATTCTCAACCGATTTTTGAACAAAATTTTTTAATCCTATAATGTTTAACTGTCAAAGTAATAGGTCAAAATAATAGCATTTCTCGTTCTGATTACAACAATGTAAATCTATTTACAACAATTAAAATGACGGGTATTACAAAAGTATACTTGTTTAGAATAGAAAATATGTTTAACTACAACAAACAAAATCTAATTTAAACAATGTAAATCTGATTACAACAATGAAAATGACTGGCGATTCAAAACCATGCTTAGTTATAAGAGAAAACATATTAAATTACAATAAATAATGAAATAGGTAAATAATGAAGTTGAAAATATTCAAAAATCCAATTTTCATGTATCTCGTAGGTCCCAATGCACTGATTCCAAAACATAAAAACGTAGATCGATATCTGTTTTAGTTTTGGAGATATTCAGCATCAAATATTTTCACAAAATTACCCATTTCTGGGCTAGATCTCTACCTAGTTTTGAATTATTGCCCCAAAAGTCAATTATGCCCCATATTCAGATAAAAACTTCAAAATTTTGAAAAATCTAATTTTTATGTATCTAGATACTTCTCAATGCGCTGATTCTAAATTTTGAAACCGCAGGTCGATATCTCTTTTCGTTCTCGAGATATTTAGATTCAAAGTTTTGCTCAAAACTGCCCATTTCTGGGTAATAACCCAAAAATGGGCCGGGATACGAATTTGACGACACCACTATTCGATTCTACGGATAAAAATATATAAGTATACAAATTTTCATAATTTTTGATTGACCGGTTCATTTTTTATGAATAAAAGTTTGAAAACCCCCCAAAAACGGCCAAAATCTGAAAAAATCCTAAGGGGTACCCCTTAGGATTTTTGCGATTTTTGGCCATTTTCAGTTATTTTACTTTAGAGATTGTATGCAGTGTTCAAAAATTCTGAAAATTGGAGTACTTATGTAATTTTGCCCGTAGAATCGAATGGTGTTGTCGCCATATTCATATCTCGACCCATTTTTGGGTTATTACCCAAAAATGGGCAGTTTTGAGCAAAACTTTGAATCTAAATATCTCGAGAACGAAAAGAGATATCGACCTGCGGTTTCAAAATTTAGAATCAGCACATTGAGAAGTATCTAGATACATGCAAATTAGATTTTTGAAAATTTTGAAGTTTTTATCTGAATATGGGGCATAATTGACTTTTGGGGCAATAATTCAAAACTAGGTAGAGATCTAGCCTAGAAATGGGTAATTTTGAGAAAATATTTGATGCTGAATATCTCCAAAACTAAAAGAGATATCGACCTACGTTTTCATGATTTGGAATCAGTGCATTGGGAACTACGAGATACATGAAAATTGGATTTTTCAATATTTTCAACTTTAATATTTACCTATTTAATTATTTATTGTAATTTAATATGTTTTCTCTTATAATCAAGCATGGTTTTGAAAATTTTATCTGAATATGGGGTATAATTGACTTTTGGGGCAATAATTCAAAACTAGGTAGAGATCTAGCCCAGAAATGGGTAATTTTGAGAAAATATTTGAGGTTGAATATCTCCAAAACTAAAAGAGATATCAACCTGTGTTTTCATGATTTGGAATCAGTGCTTTGGGAATTACGAGATACATGTAAATTGGATTCGACCTATTATTGAAAAATTAAACTGCTCTTGGTAGATTTTTGTAAACTTCTTTTAAAGAAAGTGTTTAACAAAATAGTCTTCAACTATTTCAATCTTATTAAACGAAAACCAGACATTATTATCCTATATTGTTTAACTCTCTAAGTCTAAGTAATATGTCATATAAATAGCATTTCTCGTTTTGATTACAACAATGTAAATCTATTTACAACAATGAAAATGAGGGGTATTACAAAAGTATACTTGTTTATAACAGAAAATATGTTAAACTACAACAAATAAAATTTAATTGCAACAATGTAAATTTGATTACAACAATGAAAATGACGGGTGATTCTAAACTTTGCTTGATTATAATAGAAAACGTATTAAATTACAATAAGGAATGAAATCGGTAAATATTTAATACCTAACTAATTCGTATACTGCACTAAGAATTAATTATTTACATGTGTCAACGTCTAAGTAATATGTCATGTAAATAGCATCTCTCATTCTGATTACAACAATGTAAATCTATTTACAACAATGAAAATGACGCGTATTACAAAAGTATACTTGTTTTCAACGGAAAATATGTTAAATTACAACAAATAAAATGTATTTTCAACTGATTACAACAATGAAAATGCTTTATTATAACAGAAAAAATGGTAAATTACGATAAAAAATAACTGATGACAGCTATAAACGAAATCGTTAAATATTTAATACCTAACTAATTTGGATATTACACTAATAATTTGTTATATACAAGTACATTTCATTGAAATATGTGTTGACGATATTCTCAAATGATATTGTTAAAAAATATTATATTTTGTCTTCTTTATAAACTAAACAGATTTTATAAACACATTTTGTAAACATTAAACCAATTTTTTAACAAAACACGTTTAAAAATTATATTTTTGATTTTAATTAACCTTAAATTACGATGTACTGAGAGATAAATATGAAAATGCCTATAATGTACGCTGTTTTTAAATGGAAAATAATGAAAAATAAAACTCTTACCTGTAAAGGTTGATGGCTCTTCAAAAAAGTATCAAATTAAACCAAAATAGGGAATTTATAAGCAGTTTTAATGATGATTCTTCTGGGTTTTAACTTATCGCTCTTACTCCACAGTCATTTGCCGCTCAGCATATTTCCATTGAAACGTCAGCAACATCTATTGTCGAAAAACTAAACCAGTTTGCAATAATTTAAAATAATAATCATTTGATTTCAAAATTAATAGTATAGCCATCTATAGTTCAATAGGGAATATACTTATGGTTAGCATTGTAAAATAATTAATAACTGATTCTTAATTGGAAACTTAGTTCGTCCTCTCTCAATACGTCCTAATTTGGCACTTGTGGGATTAGGCTGTCTGAACTCTACGTAGCTGGTAGAGGAAATTACCTTTAACACTTGTGACACTAAAGAATTAAAAAAAAAAACGCTAGAAAGCAGTTCATACAACTGTCAAATATTGACTACTGCTCCATCTCATGAGAGAACCAAAACTTGTGCCCCTTTTCAAAATTTGACTAAAAAGCTATGGTGTACATTATTTTCGGGATTGCACACACTTTAAGAAGGGATTGTATTCAGAATATAAGGCCGTCATTAGACTATAAAAGCTCTTTGACAAAGATCTTTTATAAAATATTCCATAGCATTTATTTCATATTATTTGTTTTACTAAACGTCGGTCGAGATCGAACCCAGTTTCCCAGGTTCGCGACCTGACACTCAGGCCCGCGGCCATGAGACCCCCATAGTTTCATATAACAATGCCATGTAAAATGCAATTGATTCAGACGGTTTTATATATTAAATTTGGCGCGTCGGAAGTTCGACGCTTCGTAAATCTGACAACATGGCATTCTAAATGAAGTGCGCATGACAGAAACATTCAAATTGGTTGTTGTTGTTTTAAGCTATTTGTAGTGTTGAGTGGCAAAGTGGTTCTGTTTGACATTACTATAAATAATTAGTTCATGTACCATATTGTTAAATATTAAGTACAGAATCGTAATTTTCAAAATGTCTTCTTCAAAGAATGTACGCGAGAGAAACCCCCGGCAATCGGAGACTCCGAGGGAGCAACATCCAAGACACCAGTAAGAAAGAATTAGCAATAATAATGTTTGTCTCAAAAGTATCAAAGATTTAAAAATATCTCCACGCGGGTTACAGCATTGCAATAAGATTATAAACTCAACAAAATAGGTCTTAGGTCTTAGTATATACCGCTAGCTAGGGCTCTTCATTCAGGTGTGGTTAGCAATGGAGTTCAAGTGTTGACGTATAACTCAAAATTCATATCATATTCATTTTATGGGATGTGAAAATTACATTAAATTCTAGCTCCTCCTTCATCCCAGTTAAAACCAGGGTTAATGGAGTTATTGTGTTCTTGAAAAGTTAAGGATGCTATAGGCGTCAATGGGAGCCAATACGGAAGCCATATTTAGGCGTTTTATATAAAAATCAAGTAGAGACCAAAAATTAGTTTCAAATAATTTTCACATCCCATAAAAATAATATTTAACCATGCCAATGTATCTAAGAATGGGGGATTCCACGATTTTTTTATTTTTTTGTATGTTATAGTATTTTTAAATTCAGAAATTCTTTAATTTTTTTTAATTCAGCTTCTTATGGAAAAAAATGGCAAATATTTGGTTTCCAGCGTTTGCCGCCTTACGAAGTAAGCGAACCCAGTGGTGGACAGCAATGGCATTAAATCGTGCTTTCTCTCTCAGCAGCTGCTGTATTGGCTGCTGTTGTCAGAGGTTCTAAACCATTTGTATGTTGTGCGCTTTAATTTGAAAATTTCATTTTGTTCTTATTTTCTTTTCTTTTACTTAGGTATCTTAAATTTAGTATATTGTAGTTATAGTTCATTAGCATTTAAATATTTGTAAAAATAATAGTGTGTAGCCGCATAACCACCATAATCAACTACTCCAGTGGAACAGTATGGCAGTCACTGGTTTGATGACGGGAACGCATACTTACAGCGTCGGCCAATAAGAGAGCCGGGTTCGGTAGCGTCATCATGCCCGGAAAAATCCGCGCGTTTTGAAAGTGTGTAATATATTTTAGCATTTATAAAAAATGATAAAACATATGAAGGGTACAGGGGAATTTTCATGCCATCTTGTAGGTAAATACCGAATCTTTTACGTGGAATATTTCTTTTGGGCAAAAACACGGTAGGTCAGAAGTTATTACCAATGGAAAATTTATCGTACAGAGGAAGAAGGCGGGTATGTCCATGCGGTACCAAGCAAAAAGGTGGATTGTCCACTCTCATATATCAAGAAAGTTGATGAGTACAGGGTAAAAAAGCGGTTTGTCAAAAAATGTAAAATTTGCAGGACATAGTTTTTAAGATTTTAAGATCGTATCATTTTTTGGATAGTACCTTCAGCTATGCACAATTTTAATGCAAGATTCTTTACTGTTTTCTAAATGAGTACCACAAATTAGAAAACTTGTCTGGCATCCTGTTTTGGTGAAAATTTTGACTTTTTATTTTGATGTCAAATTAAAAAACCGAAATTTCCACCAAAATAGGATGCCGGATAAGTATTCTAATTTGAGGTACTCATTTACAAAACAGTGAAGAATCCTGCAAAGTTGTGCATAGCTGAAGGCATTATCCAAAAAATGACACGATCTTAAAATCTTAAAAACTGTCTTCAATTATTGTGTATATAATTTATATAAAAATTCGATATGAGTGGAATCCCCTATTCGAAAAATCTAAAAATAAACCTTCTCAATATAATAATCATCATTGATCCGTAGGGACAATAGACCGCGTCCTATTAATTTCCCAAATCAAATAAGAGTTCGCCTCCATGTACCTGTACAAAGACCCTGCGTGCCAGCCCTTATACCCACTGATCCATTCTTAGGACCGTGGCCTTCACAATATCCTCCCAATTATTACCAGAATTATCGAGTGAGGCCCACTCACGGTCCGAGACCCAGGTACCCAATACCACTAGTCCATTCTTAAAGCTCTGGCTTTCTATATATCTAGAATTATTTCTAGGGGATCTGTTCATCAGCGGAGCAATAGACCTACAGCGACAGTGACCTCTGCCAGTTTTGGGGCGTCTACTTCGTATCAATCGTGGCGTAATACTCTCTGGCCTGGTGCCCAACATCTTAGAGGTGCTCAACCGTCCCATTTACCCCTTCTAGTAGATGAACTAGACATGCCATATGCAAGGGGACCCAGAGGGGAAATTACTTACAATAATCGTCAGTCATCGTCGAACATAAATCCGCGATTGAGATCTTCTCGTCATTCTATACCTAGACCCCAAAGAGTGAGACCTAGCCCTATCTCACCTTGTAGGCCACAAACTGAAAGGAACCAGCGAGCTCAAAAATACTGGGCAAGGGTCAATAGTCTGAATCCAGCACCTGGAACTTCAACTGGAATTCAACATTCTTCTACTTCAACACAAACTCGTAGAAAAAAAAATTTAAAGAAGGTGAACCGAAATCCAGCTAAACCCATTGAAGATTCGTCGTCGTCGTCTTCAGAGACTCTTACCCCGAAGAAACAACATACATCTAAATCAAAAAAGAAAATACCACATAAAACAGACAACAGCCTGTCTAGTTCTACCGATTACCCATCCTGGGAAGATTTAAGTCATACATCGTCATATTCAGATTCGGACTTTTAATAAAAAATATTATTGGATCTCGTATATATTAAAAATTGTTTAGTTTATATTTTAAAAAATTTGATTCATGTGTATGCTCTTTTATGAAACATAATAGCTAATAATCATAATATTATCGTATTAATAATATAAGTAAGTTTTCCCGTTAGCTCGACTTTGGGCTAAAAACATTGTTCAAAAAATGAGATGTTGTCTTCCAACAAAAATACTTGTCCTTAATGTGCTAGCGCTGTTTTTTGCCAAAACGAATAATAAACTATGATAAAAAATTAAAAATAATTTATTTTATAAAAAAGTGAGTGGTGCTATCTTTTAAAATTGAGACATCGAATATTTGCACACGCCCAAACCGAGCACGGTTTGTGTGTTATTTCTTGTTTGTAACTGTCGTTTCTTTGCGATGGAGATGATCTTATCGATACAAAAATGAGAATATCGATAAAATCGATACATAAATTTATAGTGCAAAATTCATGGCCATTTATTTTTTAGTAAATTTTAATTAGTTTTATAAAATAAACATTACTTCCTTGTAAAATATAACATAAATTGCACATTTAGGTACATAAATAGATAATTATTTAAATAATATGAAAAAAACAGTAAAGAAATTCTTTAGTAACTGCAAATAATGTTATTTCCATTTTTAAAATTTTTATTATTGAACTTACATTTAAGAGCCAGTGATGCAAATTACCATTACATTATTTTAAATTAGAGTTTAAGAAAATTTCTAAACCAAATCTATATTATTTTTACTGGTATTAGATATCGATAAGGACATCGATACTTAATAGTATCGATACAGCAGTTATTTTTATTGTATCGCTAAGACCATCTCTATTTTGCGACTTTTGACTAAAACAATTACATGTTTATGTAATAAATTGTTTTATTTTAGTTGTGATTTATATTACGTACAACAAGATGAGTTGTTTCTCTTGCGAAAGTGACCAAACTTAATTAAATATTTTCAGGTAAGTATATATATATATATATAAATAAATAAATATATCATCACGGCATATTACCCATTTCTGGGTGTGCCAGTATCTACAACACATGTAGACATCGGTAAAATATATATATATATATATATATATATATATATATATATATATATATATATATATAGACTGATAAAGAAGTGACCGTTTGTAAAAAACAATTTCCGTAGTATTCGTATATATATATATACAGAGTGTCTTTTTATCAGGGTCGCCACGAATACTACGGAAATTGTTGTTTTTTTTTTACAAACGGTCACTTCCTTATCAGTCTATATCTCTAGAATGGAATCGAATTTCAATAATCTGTAAACACTGTTTTATAAAGAAAGCTTTAGTTTAGACTAATATAAATTAATAATCTGGGCGTGCCACTTTTATAAAAATTTCTTTAAACAAATACAACACACTCGTATTTAGGTGATAGTGATTAGGTATCACAACTCACTACACGTAACCCTCCCACTTATAGTATGACTATTATTAACTAAATTACTTCACAGGTCACTTCGCCCAAGTAATCTCTAACGAACAAATATTATCTTACTGAACAATTATTATTAATACTGAACATTTATGAAAAATACTGAACATTTAATTTAAATACTGAACATGTATTATTTTACTGAACATTTATTGTTAGGTAATACTGAACATTTATAAAAAATACTAAACGTTTAATTTAAATACTGAACATATGTTATTTTACAGAACATATATTATTTTACAGAACATATATAGGTCCATGCACCAAGGTGTAACAAATTCGAGTTCCTTATATGAAAAACTTTCTTATTATGCACGTTACAAAAAATTGGTGTAGGTCTTTTTGAACCAACGTTTCGAGACAACTTTAATAGGCACCACAGGAATTTTTTTTTTCGTCTATTTTTGAGCTACAGACTAAAACTTGATTTTTGCTTATTTTGAAAATACCTCATATCTCGCTTACTATGAGAGATAAAGAAAAGATGTTTATACGTAGAATAACGTGGTGCAATTAGATTTTTTCAAAACTTAATAATTTTTTAGATATAACACAAACATACTGAAAATAATATCATCTTTTTCCTTATTTTACAAGCTTTTTAATAATGTATAACAAGTCTACTTACATTTACTTACCTGTATAAAAATCGCGATCCTCGTGTTTTCTTTATAAATATGAAATAAACATAAAACAAAGTTTATTTATTAAAATGTAATTAAAATTTCTTAGTTACAAAGTTCGTAAAACACGAATTAAAATATTAATATATTATATATAACAGTTTGGTATAAAATATAATACATATAAAATGAAAATAATCATCAACATCTGTAAGATTTTGTACAGTTTCCACTTACGAAATATGGATCGCTGAAAAACCTGCATATCCTCTAGATGACGAATCATATTGCGTATTACTTCGATGTAAAGGTTCCTTCTTTTTTCGTATCTAAAATTTAAATGGTACATTATTTTTCAAATCCAATATATATATTGTTTAGAAGTAAAAAATTGTATATCCATTACTATAACAGTTAAATTTAATTCAATATTTACTAATATTCTACCTTTTAATGTTATTTTGTTTAACAAACGGTAACAAATATGTATATGCGATTGTTTACCAATTTAGTTTAGACAAAGCGATAAAGCTCCATTTTATCTCAATTTTGACAAAAAAAAAGCTACAGAAATATAACTTACGTGTTTGTTTTGGCCTGACTTGATTTTCTGTAACGCCGCGCTCTGAATTTTCTGTTGGAGTTGATGCCAAAGGTGTATGGGAATTCGCCACAAATCGAGACCACATTGTAATATCAGTTCAGTCAAACGGCAACAAACCGCTGCCATTTTTACTTGGCCGTTTAAGTCCCCTTTTTCTAAAGCCTGAACGTATTTTGGAGGAAACAAAGAAGGAGCTATAATCATAGCTACGTTATGCAAAGACATTTTGTTGTACTTTTCATTTCTGATAACAGCGTCCAAGAAGGACATTAATGTACGTAATGTTCCGCCATGTTCAATCGGTAATAGAAGAACAAGAAGATTTAATACTTTGTACTGACTTTCTACCGTTGGTAGGGCTGAAACAAAATTATAATATATATACAGAGTGTTCGAAAAATAGGGGACCAAATTATGAGGGCATATAGTACTGACCAAAATGAGTAAAAAAAGTTTAATCAACATGGGCGCGATCTTCAACTGTTTTTGAGAAAGAGGCCAATTTGTATTAGAATCGAAGAAAAATTGACTAAGATAGTGGTCGAACAAAATTTTGTCTTTGCCAGTAAATAGACTATAAAAAAACAATAACGTTTTATAAGAAACATTTTTTTTCTTTCTAATAGTTATGAAGTTATTTAAAAACTAAATATTGGCAAAGGTTGCCACAACTTTTGTCTTAGTACAATTATTTGATTTTTTTTTGAAAAACAAGAACACATCTAAGATGACCTCTGACATGTTGATTAAACTTTTTTTACTCATTTTGGTCAGGACTATATGCCCTCATAATTTGGTCCCCTATTTTTCGAACACCCTATATATATATACGACGGTGGTGGAGAGTAATGACATATCGTGCTTTCTCTCTCAGCAGCTGCTGTCTTAGCTGTTGTTATCAGGTTCTAAACCATGAGTTGTGCAGCTGTTAAATTTGAAAATTTCATTTTGATCTTATTTTCTTTTCTTTTACTTAATTTAAATTTAGTATATTGTAGTTATAGTTTATGAGTATTTAAGTATTTGTAAAAATAATAGCATGTAGCCGCATAACCCATAAGCAAATACTTCAATGGAACAGTCTGGCAGTCACTGGTTTGATGATAGGAACGCCTACTTACAATGTCAGCCAATAAAAGAGAGCCGGATTCGGTTGCGTCATCAAGCCCGAAAAAATCCGCGCGTTTTGAGTGTGTGTAATATATATTAGCATTTATAACAAAATATAGAAAATGAAATTTGATTCAATAATACAGTTATATGGGAAAAAATAATTATGTATATAATTTATATAAAAATTCGATATGAGTGGAATCCTTATTGTTCGATCATGATCCTAAAATCGTGCGTCGACTTTTGCTGCGCAATACACGTCCATCGCGGCTTGTTCAGACTGCAGCTAGGGAGCTAGGGGATGCAGCTAGGGAGCTAGGGGATGCAGCTTCGGAGCTAGGGGATGCAGCTTCGAAACTTTGATGTGGGTTCGGGTTCCCTTTTTTTGATTATTAAATTAATATTACAGTCAGAGGGGGAGGGGGGGGATAAGTAGAGTTCGTGCGTGTTTTTCCATAATTGAGCTTCACACTTGTGTGAATGTTTCTGGGGACAGTTTAATACTTTTGTTCCGGTGCTGACAGCGGGTCGCACCGGCCGCTGCTCTAGATTGGATGCGTTCATCTCTTGAAGAGAAATTACCAATAAAAATAATAATAAAAATAAACTAACTTAAATTAACAGATAAACTATCAAATATTTATTATATATTGTTTTATTTCCACGGCTATCGTTATTTTCGGGAAAATTTTCGACAGTTTCATACCTAATTTCTGCCATTTTACACCACGTAAAATAAATTTTACTTAACTGATTCAGATGCAGAATTTGAAATTAAAGAAATGTTAAAGTCTTATGTCCCCCACCCTGTATATGCATCGCAATATAAAATAAATGAAGGGAAAAACCTTTTCATACCATGAGTTTGGTAAAACAAATTGATGAGTTCTGTCGTAAATAAAGGCTGCGGTAAATCCCTGAGTAACCTCTTAAGAACCGCAACCAATTCATGGCACATGGATTTTTGTAAAAGTTGTCTCACTTCTTCTGGTTTCGTGTAAAAATTAACTTCCATTTCTGAACAAAGAGATTCAACTCTTTGCTTCTGTCCTGCAACTCTTAAAATTCCTTCTTCTTTACAACATCGACTTTCAAGTTCTTCAAGAATAATTTGAAAAATTTGTGGCACTGTTGAATTATCACTACATATTCTTCGATCTCTCATTACGAGAGTTGATAAGTTTACACCGAATACATTTCCATCTATAAAATATAAAACAAGAAATATTAAAATGTATACACTTTCCTTTAAATTACAATTTTTACATATTCTCTGTTTACCTTTTTAAAGGTACATTATGAGAAGTAATTTAAAATTAATAAGATGCATCATAAAAATTCAAGGACATGTTTGATATTTGTTTTAGAAGCAATGCCATTATTGTCTCTATGAACTGGAACATATTTATCTTGCTTATATAAATAATATCTCTTTGTTTATACAACTTATTTTAAATATGTTAATGTTTGTTAGATAATACGTAATAATTGTAAATACAACATTAGTAACAAAATATTTACTTTCTTTGGGTTTCCTTTTATACGGCTTTTTCTTGTGAAATTCTATGGAATGTCTATCAAAAATAGCACTCACTTCAAGCCATAATAATGGTCTCAATTGAGAATAATCAGCATCAGATACTGTATCTATTTCTATATAATCAGTACCACTCAAATCCTACAAAATAAATAAGGCAAAATTATAAATGTATTTAGAATACGCCGAGAATTCCAAAAGATAAGAGACCAAAGCATTCTACGTTCCATACACTCTACTATAAAAATAAAACTATTCAATTATAAAAAAAATACATGATAAACCAAATTAGAGTGATTGGAAGGTATGTTATGCCGCCAAATTAACAAAAGCATTAGTTTTAAAACTCACTAACCGAAATGTAACTAACAGGTTCATTTTCCTGACAGAAGTTTTCAAAACTAACTGGACCACTGGCCTCCACTGCAGTTTCAAACAAACTATTATGACTTCGAGAAACTTCATTTCGATTAGGATTCTTACATCTGAAGTTATACAAATAATAAATAAAATATGCAAATAATAATACAAACCACTATAAACATTCAAAATCATAGCGCCTTTAGCAAAATCAGATAAGACGGAGTATCACTAAAACAACTGATAAAAATGTTTGAATTTTGATTAATACCTTTTAAAAACAAAAACACAATACAATTGTACTACTAGATCAGAAACGAGATAATTATTTCTTGAAAATTAAATTATCTATAAAATAAGTTTGATAATAATAATGACAAAATTATATTTTCAGGCCATGCTACAATGCATTAATTACTAGCCCTAATAAACAAATATAGCTATTTTTAGTACAAGTGAGCAAAGTACGTTTTTTTTTTCACGCGTCCGGAAATTGGCCCAAATGGACAAGTGAGAAAAAGACATGCTCACGTGTGCTAAACATGATTTTTTCCACAATTTTGAAATATAATTTTTTTAAAAAAAGAAACATCGTACTTTTTTGTTAATGAAAAAATCAGCAGTACATATGTTTATAACTGAATTTAATGTAAAGTTAACATTGTTCCTTCATGTAAAATGGTAGATATTTATTGTACAATTTGTAATCCATCAAATTTTATGACTCCTAACGTACATTATTATAGGCTTGTGTATTTTGCTCACATGCTACTTTGCTCACTATGTTAAGTTGAATAATAATGAATTTTGCTAACGATTGTGAAAAAAATAATGTATCAATGCCATACAATATAAATTCATGCAAATTTAAATAAATCATTACAACGCAATTCATTTAAATTTAATTGTGAACATAAACAAACTCCGATCTTAACATAACATGCATATGAATCATAATCTGATTTTTTTTTTAATTTATGGTTTATGCTAGTTAATTGTTAAAATTCAAAATCAAACCTTAGTCGCTCAGCAGTTTTCTGCAAATCCAGGACATCTAGCGGCGATATCGTTACAGCAGGGTCACTCCCACTCCTATTGCGTTCTATCATCCCCTTATGACCTATAGTTCCTATTCTCTGATATCCTAAAAGTTCAATTCCCTCGGAGTTAGAAGCAACATCAACTCGTTGGACCCCAGCCATATTCCAATGGCCCGGTTTACGGAACATTTCATGTCCAGACCGAATTTGAATTTTCGGCATTGGCGCACTGGGAGTACGATGTAATGACTCTCGGCGCTCAGGAAGGCGAATGTCTGGCAATTCGGGCCAATCATCCTCAATCTCAATGACGTCATCCAGTGAATCAGGGGTTGCCGAACGTGATCGGGTACCCGTACTTGAGTTCTGAGGGAATAATTCGAATCTTATTGGATTCTTACAAGAAATTTTCCTTTCGCAATCATTCTTGTAAATAAAAAAGACATGAATTGATAATCAGGCTTAATTGTTGAAGTAATTACCATTCCTTTTTTATTTTTTATAGTGAATTTCATTTTAGGTAGGTACCAGTATACCAGAGCAAAAATTTAACGAAATACTTACTTCCATGTCCCTAAAAACATCGCGAATATCAGGTTTTCTGGGACGACTTCGTTGTTGGCGATAACCATTGCGTATTGTTTGATTCAAAGATTTTACTCTTCTCTTCACAGCTTCAGCTTGTTGTTTGGATAAAAAACTTATACTAGCATTTAATTCGGAATCAGGGATTTCTCGACCTTGTTGAAACGGTTCGATTAAATTTGTAAATCCCACATCCCTTAACCAATCTGCCTCTTTTTCTCCCTCTATGGCACAAAATGTAAACAAATATCTGTAACCTTCTAAACGAAATATATCTACCTTTTAATTGTGGGCATTCTTCCTCTAAGTAATTATCAAGATTTTTAGTTTCCTTTTGTATTTCTTCCAACTCGTTCCAATAATCTTCATAGCTTACACCTGCTTTCTCCATTACACTTGAATTATTAACTTAAGTTTTGTTCTTATCATTCTTTATTATCTGCCATGGGCGTACTGAAAATTTAAATAACAATCCACAAGTTACATATGAATTACAATATGCGAGATAAACAGACAATAAAACGTAGTAGGTAGTAACTTTTTCTACGTAATAAATACGTGTTAAGAATATCCCGAAAAGTAGGTACTGAATTAATCAATTATGAACTTAAAATATAATTAAACGCACTTCATGTAATACTTTTAATCTTTTAAAGGTATTGTTGTTGTTTATGTTCAACTTACATATTATGTTTTATTATTTACACTCACGAATTTATTTTCACTCTTCGATGTCATGCGTAATTTACTTTTGTTTTCTTATGACAAATGCAAATAATACTATTGTTCAAACTTAAAAACATGAAACTTCTCCAGTATTTTGCCAAATGCTACTGATAGATGGCTCTCTACATACGGTTCTTTAGTTTAAACAACTTATCGTAGCTTATTTTTTATAAATTTCAATATCTTATCAGTATAAATAAATCATAAACATGTACTAACAATTTAAATTTGACATTTGACACATACAAATACGAATTTACTAACTTCATTTCATTTATCCCCTGTTTACTTCATGGTACATTGCGTGTCGCTGACATTTGGTACATGTTTGCGAGTTTTCTTGCCACGGCATTTCTTTAACTTTCGGCAAGTGTGAAATTATGGTAGATAGTGATAAAAGTATAAATTAACAAAAAATAAATAAATGCCATCCTACTACACTGCTCTCAGATTTTATTATTGGGTGTGTGAGAAATATTCAATATGCAGTTGTAGAATAATTAAATCCACAAGTTAAGCTGAAGCTGTCAGTGTGAATTTGTGAGTTGTGTGTTTGAATGGAAAGTCGCTTAATAAGTATTGTAACAAAAAGTATTATTTACCTTGGAAAATACCATTCCATATATTACTAAGATGTCAAAAATACAAAATAGCAGTAGCGCAGAGCGTACTAGCATTCATGAAATGTTGAAAGACACACCACCTGTTAATGATAACAGTACTGTCCTAGTAACGAATAGTGAAACTCGAAATAGCTTGACTTACACAAAGAGTGGACAGTCTAGTGTATCATCTGCCGGAAGCACATCTCCTGCATCAATTCCAACATCGCCCACCGAAGATTCCACTGTTATAAAGACAGGTTCATCTAGAATTGAAAACATTAAGAATTGGTCGATCTCTACATACAAATGTACGAAACAGTTAATGTTTGAAAAGCTTGGAAAAACATCCCGTACTGTAGACGCTGGTAAGAACATCAGCTATTGGATTCTTATAAGAATCTAATTGCAAATTATCATTTCAGAGCTAGAGTCGCAAATAGAGCAACTTCGAGACACTCAGCGAAAATACTTGAATATCTTACGCTTGACTCGTGTATTAACAAGCCATTTTTATCATGTAGTCCAGTCACAAGTAAATATTTTACATTTATTACTAATTTATACTAATTATATATTTTTCAGCATGCTTTGGGAGAAGCCTTTTCTGATCTTGCACAAAAGTCTCCAGAACTTCAAGAAGAATTTTTATATAATTCAGAAACCCAACGAAATTTGACGAAAAATGGAGAAACATTACTAAGTGCTTTAAACTTTTTTACTTCTTCAATAAATACACTGTGTAACAAAACTATTGAAGATACACTTCAAACCATTCGTCAGTATGAAACTGCACGGTAAGAAGATATACCGGGTGTTCATGGTTAATATGGGAAAACAGTTTTGCCTATTAATTTTAAATAATAATCCGCCAAATAAATGAGAATGAGGTATGCGACTGATTTTGGAATTTCAATATATGGGTCATGAAATATATAAACTAACCACGATAGTTTCTCCTTAAAAAATTAATCATTATTGCGTAATAATAAGGTTATTTGCAATTGTATGTTTGGGTGTTTACAGTTATATCTGACGTCATCACCCCTTCTCCAAAATTTTAATAATTTATTTCTCGTAACTACAAATAATTAGTCGATATAAAAAATACAGGTAATTTATTTTTTTGTCTAGTTGCATAACAAAAATCAAAATTTAGTCACATAGTCCATTTTGTTTTCCATGTTTTGTGACCAAGAAAATAGAATTTAAATTTTATAAAAGGTGCTTTTCTATAGTGTTAGCCATGAAATTGAAACAAAATCACAAACAAATATAATAACTAATAACGTATAATTAGCCTCAAAATAATACTACTTAATATATATATATATATAGGGTGTTCGAAAAATAGGGGACCAAATTATGAGGGCATATAGTACTGGCCAAAATGAGTAAAAAAAGTTTAATCAACATGCGTCCGATCTTCAACTGTTTTTGAGAAAGAGGCCATTTTGTATTAGAATCGAAGAAAAATTGACTAAGATAGTGGTCGAACAAAATTTTGTCTTTGCCAGTAAATAGACTATAAAAAAACAATAACGTTTTATAAGAAACATTTTTTTCACTTTCTAATAGTTACGAAGTTATTTAAAAACTAAATATTGGCAAAGGTCGCCACAACTTTTGTCTTAGTACAATTATTTGATTTTTTTGAAAAACAAGAACACATCTAAGATGACCTCTGACAGGTAAACAAAATGTCTCATTTAATCAAAGTCGTAACTCTTACAGTTTTCGAGATAGCAGAGGTAAATACAGAATAAACTCATTTTTCATTGCCTTATATCTCGGAAACTATTGAAGATCGGACCCATGTTGATTAAACTTTTTTTAGTCATTTTGGTTAGGACTATATGCCCTCATAATTTGGTCCCCTATTTTTCGAATATCCTGTATATATATATATATATATATATATATATATATATATATATATATATATATGTATATATATATATATATATATATATATATATATATATATTATTGCATTTATTTGTGATTTTGTTTCAATTCCATGGTTAGCACCATAAAAAAGTAACTTTGTAAAATTTTAAATCCGATTTGCTCGGTTGCGAAATGTAGAAAATAAAATGTGAGTATTGAATTGGATGCAGGATTTAATTCTCTACAACTTTTATTTAAAGTATTTTTGTCTAAAATAATTAGGGCACTTTTGCCCAAGGAAAACTGATACCCCCATGATAACGTCTATGCTCGCGTTTCGTGTTACATAATTACGGCAGTATAATTGTGTCATTATTTCAGCGTTGAGTATGATGCATATAGATCTGATTTGGAAGTAGTAACACATAGCCCTCGAACGGATAGCAATTCCGCCAATATTGAAGAGGCTCACAGAAATTACGAACTACATAAACAGCATTTTATGAAATTGCGTGGAGAAGTTGCTATTAAAATGAAGTTTTTGGAGGAGAACAGAGTAAGTTTAATATATTTCTTAATATAATATATTTTTATTTACATTTTTTGTTGTATAAAATCGTTTTAAAGTATATTTTTAAAAAGCTGCAAAAACCAGCCATGTTGTGACGTCACAGGTTCCGAACCCAAGTTCAGACTCATTTCAAACAGACATTTTATATGGACACAGAATTTCTAAAAGAAATATATATGTATATATATATATATAGACTATAAATTTTTCCTTCCTGGCTTGAACAATAATGACCATTATTTTTACCAAGTTTTGTATAAAATCGTTTTAAAGTATATTTTTAAAAAGCTGCAAAAACCAGCCATGTTGTGACGTCACAGGTTCCGAACCTAAGTTCAGACTCATTTCAAACAGACATTTTATATGGACACGGAATTTCTAAAAGAAATATATATATAGATATAGACTATAAATTTTTCCTTCCTGGCTTGAACAATAATGACCATTATTTTTACCAAGTTTTGTATAAAATCGTTTTAAAGTATATTTTTAAAAGGCTGCAAAAACCAGCCATGTTGTGACGTCACAGGTTCCGAACCTAAGTTCAGACTCATTTCTAACAGACATTTTATATGGACACAGAATTTCTAAAAGAAATATATATATATAGACTATAAATTTTTCCTTCCTGGCTTGAACAATAATGACCATTATATTTACCAAGTTTTGTATAAAATCGTTTTAAAGTATATTTTTAAAAGGCTGCAAAAACCAGCCATGTTGTGACGTCACAGGTTCCGAACCTAAGTTCAGACTCATTTCAAACAGACATTTTATATGGACACAGAATTTCTAAAAGAAATATATATATATAGACTATAAATTTTTCCTTCCTGGCTTGAACAATAATGACCATTATTTTTACCAAGTTTTGTATAAAATCGTTTTAAAGTATATTTTTAAAAATGCTGCAAAAACCAGCCATGTTGTGACGTCACAGGTTCCGAACCCAAATTCAGACTCATTTCAAACAGACATTTTATATGGACACAGAATTTCTAAAAGAAATATATATATATATAGACTATAAATTTTTCCTTCCTGGCTTGAACAATAATGACCACTATTTTTACCAAGTTTTGTATAAAATCGTTTTAAAGTATATTTTTAAAAAGCTGCAAAAACCAGCCATATTGTGACGTCACAGGTTCCGAACCCAAGTTCAGACTCATTTCAAACAGACATTTTATATGGACACAGAATTTCTAAAAGAAATATATATATATATATATATATATATATATATATATATATATATATATATATATATATATATATAGACTATAAATTGAGGTTTACATATCTAAATATGCTATAATATATTAATATGACATCGTTCTATTCATTTTTATAAATATAATTTTCATATGGCGTGAACTTATCTTCACGTTACATCAGATGTTTCTTTCACTTTTAATTTGAGATTAGACGCTAGAAGGTTATAATTGTGATACATTGATATATTGCAGAATATTATTTTATTCTATATTTTGGCACGAAACAACGTTTCATCGACATATTACTTTCATAAATTTCAGGTTATCTTTAAATATCACTTTGACTTTTAAAACATTGTGAAATCAAAATGATTGTTGCTCCGAACCTGTGACGTCACTGTTCAAGGAACGAAGCAGGGGTCTAGCAGCCCCGTTTTAAAGAACGTTATTTTCAATTACAATTTTTTCATGTAAAGATGGATTGAAGGAAAAATATAAAATACGGGTCTAATATTTTTCACTACTCTATCGATTAAAGTTATAAAAAAAGTCGTGCATGACCTCATTGTGGTAAAGAGAATTAATGAGTATTTTTATAGATTAAGGTGATGCACAAGCAACTGCTGCTGTTCCATAACGCTATTTCTGCGTATTTTTCGGGCAACCAGACTGCTCTAGAGGCTACGCTGAAGCAGTTCAACATAAAAGTAAAAACACCGAATTCTTCGTTTCCTTCCTGGCTTGAACAATAATGACCATTATTTTTTACTTCACTTACTGTGCACGTTATTTGGTTAACATTATTTAATTATTGTGCTTTAATTGGCTCACGTACATCACCTAAATCATTTCATTTTTCTAGTCACCGTTCGTAAATATATGTGCTATTGTAAATTTTAGATATTTAGACAAAAGTCTTAAATGTGTTACAAAATAGTAACAGAGAAATTTTGGTATAGTTTATTAAATGACCAGTGTATATCAGATATAGAGTTACTGTATTTTGTTCTCACAATCCGCCAAACACTTGATGTACTTGTGCAAGACAAACTTTTAATTAATATTTCATTTGTCAAATAATTAGTATTAAGTATCTGATAGAGAGATGTTAATTCGTTTGTAATTAAAAGAGTGGCAAATGAAATTCTACAATAACTCGTCATTGCACAAGTGAAAATCAAGAATAACATCACATTAACACAACAGAGTTTCCGTAGACACGCGTATTTATTTTTGTGATATATAAGGATCTATGTAATTTCATTTATGTAATGAATTTTTTTATTGTCTACAAGATCATATTAATTTAAAATAATAAAATTCAAAGTAAAGGATACTATTATTATAAACCTTTTCCTTATCCCGATTCCTTACATAAATTTTATTTTGTATACAGGTGTCCGTCTATAAATTAGCCAGTATATATATATATATATATATATCTCGAAACTATGAACGTTGATATATATATATATCGAAACTATGAACGTTGATATATATATCGAAACTATGAACGTTGATATATATATATATATATATATATATATATATATATATATATATATATATATCGAAACTATGAACGTTGATATATGTATATATATCGAAACTATGAACGTTGATATATGTATATATATATATCGAAACTATGAACGTTGATATATGTATATATATCGAAATTATGAACGTTGATATATGTATATATATATATATATATATATATATATCGAAACTATGAACGTCATTTTCCATTTTTATTTTTAGGTGGATCTCTTGTGACCGTTGCGAATTTCAATTTGCGATTTTTTCGTAAAATAAAAAAAATTGTGATTAATTTTAGTCCCATATTGTGTAGTTCTGGACATCTTTTTTATTTACAACTTTTCTCTAAAATTAATGTCAGAAACTACTGAAAAAAAATAACATTGTATTCCCTATATTACGGATTTCAGGTAGACACCCTGTATATTAACATTCAGAACCGTGAACGATTCTATTATTTAATTTTATTTTAATTGGGTTCGGCCTCGCACTTTTTTTACATTGACCCGGAGTTATACAATGGAAGTATTTTTTGAGACACACACAACATCCAAACCCCTGGGCCGAGCGGTGAAGGTAGCTTGAGCGCTGCCTTTACACGCTCGACCAAGAAATATTTTATGAAAAATACATGGACTTCAACGGGATTTGAACCCAGAATCTTCGTATTGCCGGAAGTGAGATTTTTCATAGAAAATTGTTCGTATTTAAATTTTATTTTGTTAAGATTTCAGGTAAACACAGAGACCTTATCTTTTGTTATCTTTAAAGGTTCAAAAAGAGTTTTTTATCACTTACTGCGGCAGTGCGCAAATTTTGAAGATATGGATAGGAGGTCATAATAAATATGTCCAATAGTGAAATTAAACATTACATGAGAAGTGCCTTAACAAAATCTAAAATTCTAGGATACCCAGTATTAGGTGAGTTTCATTTAAAAAATATTTGTTAAGAAAATTTTTATTAGGTTTCTATACTTACAATAAAATCACACTATTAGCAGAATAATCACCAGATTATTGTACAATAATATTACAGCGAAAAGTAAATAAAAGTCTGTTAGACCGCATATTTTTTCTACAGTTCTTGTGAGAATAAATGACTACCGTACTTTGAATATTTGAGCTACAGCTATTGAAACCAAGCTACATTGTGACCAACTCATTACTAACAAAAGGTTATTGTGTCATTTTTACAATGAACTGCCAATCATTTACGTTCAAGGCACGTTATTTAGTTTTACACTGTAAAATATTGTTTATGCAATCTCAATAAAAAGAATTTTTACCCAATCGAATTCACAGTTGAAAATTTTACTTTCCAAAAATACATTTGAAAACATTTATTTATCATTATCATATACATATATCCAATCATTTCATTTTCTTTATCTAAAATATGTCAAAGGAAAACTATGAAATTGATTGAGTGTCAATAAATTCCATTTTAATTTTGCTGAGGAAAATAGGAATATCTAATCAGCACTTCTCTGGTCTACTTGTATGAGACTATGTCAATCATAACTAAACAGTTGGCTCTAGGCTAGTTGAAGATTTGTATAAATCTAGAACTGCGGTATACATGGCTGTTCAAATATGTACAACATATACACTTGAAGTATTAATATAATAACTATTCAGAGTAATACGTACAGGGCAGACTTAAAACTTTACACAGAATTTTCAATGCATTACAATGAAAATGATAAAATTTATTTTCATAAAAATGCATATTCACAAAAATATAAATATAACTGGCAAAAAGCAAAAAAAGTAAACAATATTAAGATTTTTTGTCTGTAAGTCACAGGCAGTGAATAAGTAAACCTTATCAAAGCAGAACTATTCAGAAATCATTCCTTATCATGTAACTGTAATGCAAACAAAGTTACGATTTTTTAAACTATACCGGGTGTAACACGAAAACCGGGCCATATACAGAATGTTATGTAAGTGTACAACGCTTAATCTATGGTAGATCTGACCCCCTATAGTAAATCTGGCAATTTTTGTTTAACATGCTTTCTACAAGAACTGAATGCCTTTAAAATTGGCCAATCACATAGTTCAAAATTTATAAAAAAGTAAAAATCAGTGTATTCTTTAGAAAAAATATTGATTGTCAAAACTGACGTTAAATGTTTTTTGCTAAAGTTGAATATGCGTTATGTATGCATGTGTTTTCTACATATTTCAACAATAAAAATTATTTTATACTCATCTACTTTATTTATTAGTCTAATTACTTATATTCAGTGTTCATAAACATATAATCGGTAGTATTTACTCAAAATTTTAGTCACCCTAACTACCTAATAACCATGGCTACCATTTAAAAATACATTCGAATGATTAAAAAAACAAGTGAATTTATTATTTTAGTCATATCTTAATCACCCCTAAAACTACCAGTCATAGTTTTTCATTATGAAAATCTGAAATATGCCGCGACACCAATGATCTTATATGTCATTTGGGACAGGTGTAGCAATTTTCCAGAGAACACATTGATTATTACTTTTTTACAAAATTTGAAACTATGGCGTGATTGGTCAGTTTTAAAGGCCTCCAGTTCTTGTAGAAAACATATAAAACAAAAATTATTCTCAGGTTTATTATCTATGGGGCCAGTTGAGCCTGGGTTAAGCATTGTACACTTACTTACATAACACCCTGTATAATAAAATGTTGCAGAGAATTAAATTCTGCATCCAATTCAATATTTACATTTTATTTTGTACATTTTGTAACCGGGAAATTGAATTTAAAATTTTATACAAGTTACTTCTTTATAGTGTTAGCCATGGTACTGAAATAAAATCTAAAACAATTTTTATGACATTTACCTGTCAGAAATTATAAAATATAGTTTTCATCAAAATAATACTACTAAATGATTTGTATCTTCTCTTCCAATGAATAATTCTCAATTTTCAATAATGATGTCACAAACAGAGCGAATCTGACATACGTTTCTGACAGGTAAAATGTCATTATATTTGTTTGTAAATTTTCCTGTCAGAAACGCTCTGTTTGAGTTATCATTATTAAAAATTCAGAATTATTCACAGGAAGAGAAGATACAAATTATTGAGAATTATTATAAAACTATATTTATCATTTCTGGTAGATAAAATTTGTTTCATTTCAATACCATGGTTACCACTATAAAGAAGTAACTTTTATTTTAAATTTAATTTGCTCGGTTGCAAAACGTACAAAATAAAATTGAGTATTGAATTGGATGCAGAATTAAATTCTCTACAACTTTTATTTAAAGTATTTTTGTCTAAAATAATTAGGCCACTTTTGAACCAAGGAAAAACTGATATCCCCATGATAATGTGTATGTTCGCGTTTCGTGTTACACCAAGTATAATCATTAAAAGATAAAAGTTTTCCCATTTGATATGCAAATCTGGTGTTCTATAGGCTTTAAGTCGGACCTGATTGCGCGATACTCAAATTATTGCACATTGTTTCATGAAACATGCTTTTTGCAGAGCTTAAAGCTCCCGAAAGTGCCTTTTGCATTAGAATTAAAATACGCTTAAAAGTGTTCTTAATTCTCAAGTGTATTATTGTGTATTATTGGAAACGGTATTTTATTATTAGATTGCATATCTTAACATTTATTGATTATTTACTTTTCTATAAAATAGCGTTTCCATAACTGATTACAGTGTAACTGGCTATCAATACACAATCGGGTAATTTTTTTTTTTTTTCGTTTACAATTATGAATTGACATTAAATGAGATCGACATGCTTTATGCTCTAGTCCTGTTATAAAAAATAGATTATACAAAATACTATACCTATAGCTGCGATAACAAATATGGAATATCACTTCTTTATACATTTTACAGGCAACAGTAAATGCACAGAATCTGTGTTTTACTGTTTATCACACAAATTAGTTAAGTACAAGTGAGTCTGTCCAAGATATGTAAGATATGTCAAAATTACATGGCTTATCTTGCAATAAAACAAAACAATAAACAACTAAGTAAAATTCAACTTGTTAAAAACTATTTTGTGTGTGTAACGACTTTCTTACTGAAAGTATTGAGCAATTTTTTAGAAATACCACAGCAAATTGCAAAATTATCATGTAACTTTGACCTAAGGAATGTGTAATCCCTTTTTTCGTTCACTTGTATCATTTCATTGAAAATCAGAACACTAATCAATTTATTTAAAATAATACTAAAACGTGCGTATGGAAGCAACTTGGATTAGTCATAATTAAGTTGGGATAATTTAGATGACTGAATAATTCGGAATTGTGTACCTCAGAGTTGCATTGTGGGCATTAAGGAATTAGCTTTTAAAAATTACGTCAACCAGTAGAAAGACTAGTTATAATATCAGTCGTGTATAGTATTATTTAAAATTGCACGTATATTCTTAATTTATGAGTCAATATTTACCAATTTCTACTGGTTTGTGCCCGCAATGACTGGTAGGATGTGTGAGTTTATACTTTAACTAAGTCAACGAAATCAGCAACAATAAAATATTACATGTAAAGCTCCATTCAGGTAGAGCTTAGTGCAGAAGCTTGCAAGGTCAATCAAATCCGAAATGTCATAATCTATGTGATTTCTTTTTAATTGCTAAAAAGTTGTCAAAACAACTTAATGACATTCTTGTATATACAAAGAACTCTTCTGTATCTTGTAGACGCTTTTCGTTTAACAAGTTATGATGGTCACCTTGTGAATATTTTTTTATATATTGGACGAACTAATCATCGAGGACGTTTTGTTTTTCTTTTCTTCAATAATAGTACTGCTGCACCAATATGACTTATTTAATAGCATGTACAGCAGTACTAATATTGAAAAAAAGAAAAACAAAACGACGTCGCTGGTGGGCTCGTCCAATATATAAAAAAAATATTCACAAGGTGACTATCATAACATGTTAAACGAAGTGCGTCTACAAGATACATAGAAGTTCTTTGTATATACAAGAATGTCATTAAGTTGTTTTGACAATTTATTAGCAATGGTAGGCCCAACAATGAAAAAGAAATCACAGGATATAATGACATTTCAGATTTCTACATTGCCTGCAGGTTCAAATAATATGCCTCCTTTTGATTGGTCGTTGCATCGCAGCTTTGGTAGTGCAGTGCAGAAGTTTGAAGCTTCTGCACTGCAATACAACTGCACTAAGCTCTTTCCGAATGGGGCTTAATACTTCATGATTGCTTTTTTAAAGAATAAATAGTTATTTGTTGCATTTTTATCTTCTACCCCAATATATCAACTAATATTAATAAAATTACAAATAATATTAGGAGCAAATTAAAAATTATATGATTGCTAGTGGTTTTAGGCTAACTACTAAACTGCATAACGCTTAATCAATATGTATTTTAAAAGTTTGATTCGTACAAATTATTAAATATAACAACTTTTAGATAAACAGATATTTGTAGAATATGTATACACAAATATTTCCATTTGTACTTTGTGTAAAAGTGTAAAATTTTATTATGCAGTCTAGTTGTTCAATTAAAAGTGCTAAAAATCGTATTTGTTCATTGACTTTTGTTCCTATATCACTTTTATGTTTTTAGTTTTAAGTAATAACGATATTCTCTGTTATAAATGACCCAATTGAATATATTAACTTACACCATTTTTATGTAAGTTGTAAGTACAAAGAGAATATCAAAAGTTTTTAAATTCATATTTATCTTTGCACTTTATACACACATCCTAATTTTCAAAAAACAAAAAAGTAGTTGAGCACTTTACAAATAACAAAACATCTTACATTAGCTATATATTTCCGAATTATTAATAATTTATTGCTTTTTTTAATATCATTCATCTACTTTTCCTACCTATTAATTTACTCTATGCAATAAACTAAAATTAGATAAGTTTAATTCTTAAGGTGTCATCAATTCTATTGCTGATTATTCAGGGCTCAACGTAATATTCTAGTTTTTTTAATTTATTCTTATTTTATTATATTACTAATTACTGAAACTAATGATTGTCCTAAATGATAAAAACAAAATTTCCATGTAGTTTAAAATAAAAAATGTCCCCTAAATTTTAAAAGAACATAAATATCACAACACATATTTAACCCTTTCTAGACGAATATAATTGTATATACAATGTGGAATTAAAGTATGGAGTAACAAAAAAAAAAACCGAACTCAGCTGAAACACGTCGATTTTAGTTTTTAAAAAATACACCTTAATATGTGCGATTCATCTTCCGACTTTCATTTGTTTTTCAGTTATGAGGTCATCACAAAACAATTTAAATGGCAACATAGATTTGTAGTGGAATCTAATAGTGATTTTTCTTCTCTTTATGTTCATGCAAATAAATCATAAGGGTGTATAGCAAAAATTCTGAGAAAAATCGAGCTGAACATTTAATACGTAATAATGAATAATCGAGCCAATTGTTTTATCCTAGCATTCTGTCAATCTTATTAGAGTTATTAGAATTCAACAGTAAACTACAATAATTATAGCAAGAGCGTTGAAGATTGTCAAAATTTTTGTTATGCACCCTCATGATTTTTTGCATGATCATAAAGGGAAGAAAAATCACTATCGGATTCCACTACTAAAAATATATGTTGTCATTTAATTTTTTTGTGATGACGTCATAACTGGAAAACAAATGAAAGGCGAAAGATGAATCGCACATATTAATGTGTATTTTTAAAAACTAAAATCGATGTGTTTCAGCGTTTTTAAAAAATCGGCTTAGTTTTTTTGATATTCCATACTTTAATTCCACGCTGTATGAAACTACTTTTGAAAGTCCATCCTTATAGGGTAAAAAAATATTTATTTAAATAGAGGCAATGAGAATTCTAAATGTCTTTTTAGATCTTAGGAATTAATGCATATATTATGACTAGTTACGGATTTTCTACTACTTGATCAAAAAATAAAGTAAATCTCAATATCTATTGGAAGTTATAAATATTTTATAGTTATTTTCTAATTGACTACTGTTATTACATATGCATAACCGAGCATTGAGACATTATCTTTACTTAGAGATTCCTACATTTCATAATCAATGTCTATATATTTTTCCTAATAAATAATATGAAACTAAAATTGTAAAATATTAGCAAATAGTAAAATAGAATAAAATATATAGCTCAACTACTTATTTGTAATTCTTTTTATGCACTATTAAATTGTTTAGGTAAATTATACTAAATCACTCATTCACTATACAGTCGTACATTCGGTTCGCACATCCGACGATGGAGATAGTGCTTGAACTGAAGATACGCCTTTTGTCGTCACCACAGTGCTCGACGGAGTTGTTGTGGCTAGCAAGCCCGAATGGTGAGATTTTTCTTCAAACACTAAATATCAAAAGGAATAATCAATCAACTATTTTCAAATCGACTTAAATAAATAATGAAAATTCGATTTAATGATAGAATAGTAAAATGCTTATTAAAAATTAAATCTTGTGTATTTATTTACATGAAATTTGCGTGACTTTACTATCAATCAATATCAAGGCCATACATTTTTTATAAATGGGGTCATTTCAGAAAAAAATCATGAAATCCATCTCATTTAATAAATATATGTGGACTAGGTCTAAATTTGTGACTGTGGTTGGTATTAACAATACTCGTCACCCACGGAAAAATTAGAAGTAAGAATTTTTTTTAAAAAAATTATATTTTGAAAAATATACAGTTGCCAGACTTAAAACATGTATTAAAGTGAACTTGAACAATTCTTTCAGAAAAGAAATAAATTGCACAATGCGCAACTACCTTATTAAAGGAAACTTTTAAAAAATCATATCGCTGATTCTAAAGACTTGTAAGATGTAAAATATACACCTACATATTTAATTTGACTTATTCTTTCAAGAAAAAAATAAATCAAAAAATGTGAAATGACCCCATGTGATGACCGAAACTTAAAGTACTTACATTTGTCAAGACTGATGATTGAAAAAAATAAATCAAAAATGTGAAATGACCCCATGTGATGATCGAAACTTAAAGTACTTACATTTGTCAAGAGTGATGATTGAAAAATAAATCAAAAAATGTGAAATGACCCCATGTGATGATCGAAACTTAAAGTACTTACATTTGTCAAGACTGATGATTGAGCCTACTAGCTCGTTAGCAGTAACAGCGGCAGTTTCTTCTAACGCCTTTCTTCGTCTAACCAGCCACCAATCCACCAGGAAAATAGCCAGGGCGAGGATTTTAATTCCAGCACACAAACCGACGTACCTATATCTGAATTGCTCAATGTCGTAAAGCAAACATCTGCCTGCTCTCTCACCACAAGAACTCTTCCATAGTAAACATGTCGAGTCGATTAAATTTCCGAAAAGAATCGGAGCAGGAATATAGCCAAATAATCGGAAGATCACGAACTGCATGCCCAGAGCAAATGACCGCTCCTCCTCATCGACAGATCGAAGTACAATCATGAGCAAGGGCATCTGTGTTACAGCCACAACGAATGTCATGAAGAAGAGCAGAATGAGGAAGGGAAAAATCGTCCTGCACGCCGAATTGCAAGGTCCTGCCGTAGCCACTGGTACAACCGTCACTTCGGCGTAATCTGCCGCCGTAAACACACTAAGGTTCCCGTGGATGCAGGCACAATTGGTGTAGTTGGACCTAGAGGAGAAGGCAGTACAACCCGCGTAACACGGACTAAAATACGTTAAGCCATTGTTGCCGCATACTGGCTCCACGTCGTTCATCCGACATTCGCAGCCGAAATTACACGCGGCTGTCAGGTTCACTTGAAACGGTTCAGATCTTGAGCTGGAATTGTTGTATGGAATGGTCGTTCCTGCCATTTTAACATTGTCGCAGCCGAGGAAGAACAACAATCCGTAACACGCAAGGCACACTATGTTCGAGATAAGGACGAACTGAACGGCTCCTTTTGGACGCAACTCCATACGTTTAAGCAAACATCCACCCATGAAAATACCGATACACGCACCCGGAATTGCAATCGACCCTGTGAACACACTCGCTTGACTTTTTCCCACACTGAATTGGGTTTCCAAGTATTTGGGGAGGAATACCACGAAACCGGACACTATTATAAGTTCCATGCAAGCCCCTAAACATGTAACTACGTAAACAGGATTGCACACTAGTCGCCACATGGACCGAGGAATGTCTTTAATGTCTCTACCATAGCCACTATCATTACTAGTCATCTGTGGTGCAGTAGCTTGATTTTGATTTTGTGTTTGTTGAGGGTGGTTGCTATTTGCCCCGATCGTAGTAGTAACACCCGACGAGGAAGCTGCTCTAGATTTCTCCATCAAGCGAATCTTTTCTTTCTCGTGAGTCAACACTTTTGGGAAAGAAAAGAATGGAACAGCTACTAGCATCAGCATCAAACCACACAGAAGGAATCCTCCCCACCACATTCCTACCCAGCGATGATCACCGGGATCTAAAAATACACACAACAAATATTTGAAATAGCTGAAAAAAGTCAAAGAGAAATAATATTACCGATAGGTATAAGTGTAGCTGAAAATGAATCCATGTGAAAAGATAACAAGTATGCGCCTAGTAAAAACCCTAAAACAGGACCGAAGGCAGCCATACTATACATACAACCGATGTATATGGACGCGCTATCAGGACGAACGTGGTCATCGATGTAAGTGGTGCCCAGTGTAAATAGGGGAGAGCCCCCGCACCCCAAAAGTAATTGAGCAAGAACAAACAACATTACCGGTCCAGCAGTGGACGGTGAACCCTAAAAGATCATACAATTGTAACAAAGAATAGGGTAGTTGCAAAAAAAATAAATGTTATTAATTTTAAACAAATTATGTTGTAAAATTAAACAATATTTGGGTTTAGTTCTGTAGATATTTTATTAAATTAACAACGTTTCGACAGCAAGGTACTGTCTTCTTCTACAAATAAATATGTAGTCAAGACTACAAGTATATAAAATCAAAGGTACATTGATAAATGGTTAATATAAAACATACAAATGAAAAAGAAAATTATAAACGAATAACAGGGTACCATGATTTATTTAGTTCATAGCCTGTGTTAAGATTGATATTATTAGGAGACTTCTGAATTTCTATAGCTTCTCTTATCAATCTTCTATTCCAGTGATTTTCCTTTGCTATAATTTTCGTATTTTCAAAATCAACTCCGTGAAGTTCTTTTATGGCATGTTCAGCTACCGCTGATTTATCAGGCTGATTAAGTCTTATATGGCGTTGGTGTTCCTTTATTCTAGTAGCTATTGTTCGGCCAGTTTGTCCAATGTACACTTTTCCACAAAGGCAAGGGATCTTATATATACCAGAACATTGTAGAGGAACTTTATCTTTTACACTTCCAAGAAGATCTCGGATTTTTATACTAGATTTAAAAGATGTTTGAATATTATATTTCTTTAAAATCCTGCCAATTTTGTCTGTAACATTGGCAACAAATGGTAAGGTGGCAAATAATTTCCTTTCTGTAATAACTTGTAGTGGTTTATTCTTGGTCTTTAATGCTCTTTTAATTTGAGCTTTACTGTAACCATTTTTTTGGAACACATCATCCAAAAAATTAATTTCTTCTTTAAGTTTACTTGGATGACATAAAGTAGCTGCTCTCTGATATAATGTTTTAATAGTACAAGCTTTTTGTGCAGGATGGTGGTTAGAGGTCTCATGAAGATATTGATTTGTATGGGTTGGTTTTCTGTATACAGAATGAATTAGCTTACCATCATTTTGTTTTTCTAAAAGAACATCCAAAAATGGTAGGCGATTATTTTCTTCAATTTCAATAGTGAATTGGATGTTCTTGTGTTGCATATTTATATGTTTTACAAAATCGTTCAATTCATCTCTTCCATGAGGCCAAATAGCAAAAAAATCGTCAAAATAACGAAGCCAGACAGTTGGTTTCTTTCTTGCTGTATTTAGTGCTTTTTCTTCAAAATTCTCCATATAGAAATTAGCAATGGAGGGAGAAATAGGAGAGCCCATGGCAACACCATCCACTGAAGAAGACAGTACCTTGCTGTCGAAACGTTGTTAATTTCATAAAATATCTACAGAACTAAACCCAAATATTGTTTAATTTTATAATGAGTTCTGAAAGCATATTTCAAAAAATTATGTTGTAGTTCACCAAAATAAATTACCTGTATACAATTATCGCCCCGCAAATTATTATGCGGTGAAAGGCCAGACGATAGTCTCCCCAGCCCCATATCGCCGTGTTCTCTTAGCGACACACCCCTACAGATGTTGTCATTGGAGCTGTTCATGAAGGTGGTGCTCAAATTCGGCTCCGCTATGAAGTGTGGCACCATGAACACCAACGAACCAGCACCCATTATTACAGCGCCCACAGCTATCCACACTGGAATATGTCGACGACTACCCAAATAACTTACGAAAATTACCGTGATTACATTCCCAATTTCGTACGACGAAGCAACTAATCCCGATAGGCTGGACGGAATTTCAAATCGCTTCTCGATTGTAGTGATTACGGAATTTATATATCCCGAGCTCAAAGCTTGTTGAAGTGTTACCAGAAACGACAAGAGTAACACGAACATCTACGAAGGACAATGTTTTAGAAAAAAATGGACACAATATTTCAAGCAACATTTATTTGTTTAGGTGGTAATAAACACTCGAAATCTTAGTCGTACAGTATTTATCAGGGCATCGAACCCGAACCTGAACCGAATCAAAACCGGAACCAAATCGTAACATTTTAGGGAACCGAACCTCAGATATATTTTTAATTGAACCTGAGTCGAAACCGAACCGAGTATTAAAATTCAGGTTTTGGGTTCAACTCCGGTTCAGGTTAATTTTTAGTTCGAAAAGTAAATACAGCCGATAATCGACGTCTTAGGCGTCAGCGTTGCTAGCTGGGCTGACTTTTCGTGAAAATTGTGTTTGTTTCTTGTTGCGTTTTGCGTAAATTCCGGCTCCCATTTTACATTATTTCGAACCTGAACCGCGAACAAAACCACAAATTTTATTAATGCTTGAACCAGAAACTCCCCCGAACACATCTTTCAAAAAACAAATTAACCTGAACCTAAACCGAACCCAGTTTTTGGCGGGTTCGATGCCCTGGTATTTATACCTTCTTCAACCTAAATCAAATACCATTTAAACCAGTGGTTCTCAACCAGAGTGTCGCCAATGTATAAGAGGGATGCATCAATTTTTTTTAAGATATGTACAGAATGGAACAAATTCGAATTCCTTATATGAAAAACTTTCTTATTAAGCACGCTACAGAAAATTGATGTAGGTCTTTATCGGCCAACTTTTTGAGACAACTTTAATAGGCACCACAGGAATTTTCGATCGCGTTTTGTTTTTAAGCTACAGGCTAAAACTTGTTTTTCGCTTATTTTGAAAATACCTCATATCTCGCTTATTATGGACGATACAGAAAAAATGTTTAGATAATTTTTATACAGTTTTTTACGTAGAATAACGTAGAGTAATTAGATTTTTTCAAAACTAAATAATCCTCCAGATATAATACAAATATCATATTTGATATGCAGGAACCTAAATTGTAAATAGTCCCATCTTTTTACTTATTTTATAAACTTTTCAACGATGTATAACAAGCCTACATTCTTTTGTTTTAAACATGAATAAAACTTGAATGATTAATTTTTGGGGTGAAAAAATGAAATTTGTTAAGAAACAAATAAAGAAATCAATCTTTTTCAAAAAGTTAAATATTTTTATAACCTAACCAGCGACGTACCAAATATTTTTTTTTCCTTTTCAATGATGTAAGGGTTAATGTGTTTTGTTTTTCTTTTTGCCCCAATTTTGTTATTATTTCCCAAAAAAACTTTATTATTTTTATTATTTATGTTGCTCAATATTTTTATTCTAAACTCTTAGTTACAAATTACACTATAATATGCCAAGGGCGACCTGATACAAATTATTTGTGATGAAAGAAGATATTTTTTGGCTCACATTTTGGTTTGGTACTCGAGTGACAAGTAATAGATACCTATAGATATGTTGATGACGAGCAAATATTCATTTTTATGCAGTATTAGAGACATATTTTTTTTAAATAGTACCTCATTACAAATTAATTAAAATACAGGAAAACTCTTATAAATACCCTTGTATGGTTATCATTTTTTCCATTTTAATTATCTTTCTTATAATTTAAATTATCTGTTAATATAAACTGCAAACATGACCAAAATATAATTTTAAAACTAAAATGATAACTATAGTTTGGCATTAAAGAAAAAGTACCTATAAATAAGAGTAAATAAATTTTTAAGTAAAAATTTTAAAATTAACAAATTATAAAGTATTTAAGGACAGGGTGCATGACTGAGATTTCGAGTATTTGTTAACAGCTAATCTACAGTTCAGTTCACACTTATTTGTTTACTTTACATTTTCGTATGAGTAATGATTTTTTACCAAATATATTTGAGGGCACGTGCACTGGCCTACTTTAAGTGCACGTGCACTGAACATTTTCTCCCCAAAAACACGCAAGTAAAAGTACGCAATTTGAATCAGTTATCCATAAGAAATATACATTTATATTCTTAATATAAAAATGAACTATTTTTATGAATTTTACCTTGATTCCGGAAAATTTCTGTAAAAACGCTGGTCTACACGATAAAATTCCACAGTCTTTGGAATCAGTGGATAACAAAATAACGTCGGTTTCTGGACAAGCTGCCCTACTTCTTTCAGCCACCAAGCTAGAGGATGGGTTTCTACTATGGCATTTAACAGGTGCAGAAGTAACAGCAGGTGGAGCTGGGACAGCATCGTCGCAGGTACCATCATTGTCGCCATCAACAGGGGTGGTTTCGGAGTAGAGGCCTGTCATAGCATACATCGACTCTTGGCGCCTGTGCCCCTTGCGATGGCCGCCACCATCGGCGACCGGGGCAGCCCCATCTTTTCCAGATGTCGAGCTCATGGTAACGCCCGTTCGGTTGCTATCTTTATTTACATTCTGTAGATTTCAAGTGGATGTTGTGAAGAGAGATATCACTCCCCAAACTGGGCTTCCATTCATTTGAGAATGGATCAATAAATCAATAATTGTAACATTTGATGTGAATGTGTGCCCAATTCGTTCTGCGAATGTATGACAAACAATGGCAACAAATAATTTATGTTACTGTTACTATTTATTATAATAAATATTTATAATCACAATATTTTATTTTAAATGAAAAATACTGAAAATATTTTCATAAATCGAAAAATTTAGTAAAATTATTGAATGATATATAAAAATGCCGAAATTGGTTGAAGTTGACAATAATTTTTAGATCACACAAATACTAACAATATTTTTTAGAAAAACAATATGAAAAGATTGCTAAATTATTATAAACTTTATTCCGTCGTTTTCATGAAATTTTACTGAATATGATTCTGCACAATAAACAGAATATTATTGTTTAAAAGTGCTTTATTTATACAATAAATGAACAAATGATTAATGACCGACCGATACATACCAGCGATTGTCACACTCAATATCACTATATATTATTTTTGAAAAACACTAATAAATAACAAATTTATAAACACATTTTTTTAGAATTGGTCCTTAGCTTTGTAACTTATTTGTTAAAAAAGTAACACGTAACAAGTAACAACACACATGAAACAATGTTACCCACGCTATTGCGAACAGCTGCTTTGCCATCGAATCGTGTGTAACAAAATAATGAGAAGTTCACTGCACATTCTTAAGCACGCCTGCGCACAAAGCAGCGGTGAATTTAAAATATTAAGATTAAGCATTTATAAACATACTTTTTATCATATTATTCTTATTGATTTATTGTAATTATCAGTACAAGAAAATATTGCATTTACTAATATTTTCATTAACTTTTTTTCTGAAAATAATCGAAAATTTGGTTTGTTTTACTGTGCCAATGAAAAGTATAATGATTTTATTACATTGCGTATTAAACTTTATGGTTTTTATAGTGATTTCATACATAATTGAGATAATACGCCTAATGTCAAAATCATATGATCGTAGGTCCCTAATGCGGGCATGTTAACACATGCGCATTTCACTATCAGCCGTCTTATATTGGAGAACTGATTTATACCTTTTGCGCATCATTGCGCACATAAATTTGAATCTTGCGCATTTATTAAAATTTGATCATTAATTAAAAAACAATGGTCTTTTTATAGAAAAATATATTCGTTTTTTTACACACTGATAATGTAAGCTTTATAATTCTACAGGATATGTTGCGCATCAATGATATTTCCGGCGAATTCTTCGATAAACGAAACAAATCTTTTTGTGCAATTTGTTGTGCTAGTATGGTTAATTAAAGAAATTTCGTAATTTTAAGTTAAGTAACTTGTCACATATAAAAAAAAATTCTTTTAATGTTGAATAGAAGTAAGTGCACATGACATAAACCTTCTTCAAAGTGTTTTATTTATTTTAAAATATGATAAGTACTAGTATGTACGTATATATTCAACCGAATTATCTGATTTAGGTTAAAGATTAGGTGATTCCGGTGACCTTTTTTAGACATTGGGGTTAAAGCTATAAAGTTTAAGAGATATGAAATTCACACTACTGCAGTATACAAAAAAGTATTCTATTTGTTATCTTAATAGTTATGATACATTGTAAATATAATATTATCGTCCTTGAAGTAAATATTGGATAGTTTTTATTCTATTTATTCATTTCAAGCAATCTATCATTTATAATTTGAGAATATAAATTCTTACGACTTATTTAATTACATCACATAGTTCATGAATAAGATCACTTTATTTACTGTATCAAGGTAAAAGTTATATTGTTAGATTTAATTTATTACTGTATTTTAATATAAATTACTAATAAAATCAAAATAAGTACAACCCAATCAATAAATTATAGTTTTAATAAAATATTTATACAGTAATATTTAATGGAATTGTAATTATGCTACTATAAAATGTAATATACCAAATGGATAATTTACTTTCCATATCATAAAAATATGAGACTGTTTTTAAAATATTCAAAATAATGTAACTGTTTTTCTTTTCTATTATTTGTAATTGAATCAATAACATATACTTTCCCATACATATATGAAAACCTGAACATTTCATATATTTCCATAAAAATAAAAAATGTACCTATACAGTGTGGTGACTCGAACATCCGAACATACGACTTCCCTAATTATTTTAGGTATAAAAGTTTCAAATAAAAGTTGTAGAGCTTAAAATTCTGCATTGGAATCAATAAACAAAATTAATTTTGCTTGCTTTGTAACGGCAGAATTTAGGTATGAAAATGTCTCGAGAATTACCCCAAAAATAGCGACAGCCATGGAAATGAAACAAATAAAGCAGCAGATGTTTATCCATTTATCTGTCAGTTTAGGTTAGTTGTTAGTATATTTTTAATAGCTATCATTTATAATTTCTGTTCAAATGATTTTAAATACATAACTATTCACTTGAACCCTTGAACACAAATTACAAATAAAAATAAATTAATCCAAATAGACAAATAAATCGTTTATCATTTATTATTTTTTTTTTATAATTCAGATTTAGAATTTAAAGCTCTGCAACTTTTATTTGAAGCTTTTTCACCTATAAGGAAACAGAAAATTATAAAAATATTATTTTACATGCTAAAGTCCTATATTCGGGTGTTCGGGTCACCATTCTGTATATATATATATAAAGAAAAAAATCACATGCGTCTAATTTACAAAAAAAATTGGCAATTCAAAATTTACGTAAATCTGTCTTTTGTAGTGTAATGAATTGGCATTATTGAAACTGTTCATGGATAATTTTTGCTTGTCAAGATATTGCAAAAGTATAAAATTGGGAAACTACTACAAAAGTGTTTTTTCCCATTTACAATAAAATTATTTTGATACAGGTTGTCCAAATAACGAAACAAGTGTTTTGTTTTTAAACTAAGTAGTAATTGTCTAAAAAAGAGTAAAATAAATGTAAATTAGAATTTTCATTTTTGTCAACATATTACCGTTTCATTTTTAAAATTATTGTATTATATTCTCCATTATTGAGTGAACAAAATTTGTGACAAATGAAAACAAATTACATATAATATAATAATAAAAATAAATAGCACTTTAATTTAAAAATTTTTAAAAATATTTATACCTCCCTTTCTTTTTGACTATTTTATTTTTCCGTTTCCTGTATTAATTTTTTTATCCTGATGAAGGAATAAATGAATTCCGAAACGCTGACAAAAAAATAAATTTACAAGACTGAAGTCCTATTTATTTTAATTATTATATAGTTCCTACAGTCGTTTATAAAAAACTTATTACAAATAATGCCAGGTGACAAACATATTAAAAATGAATATTCAGCGCTCTAGTGCTCCATTTAAAATTGCAATTCTTAAATTTTATTTCCGGAACATGTATTAGTGATATGATTTATCTGTTTGTTTACTAATAATGATGAATATCCAATGCAGAATGATTTATTTGAAAAAATGAAAAATACGTTATGCCCCGTGATAATTATAATTATAAAGGTTTTTTTATTTGTGAAAATTAAAATATGTTTACCATATAACTAAGTGATTCATAATATATTTTATTAATAATAAATTTTTCACTTAGTTATATTAATTATTTTTTAAATTTTCCAGTATAATTACAGATTAAAGGTGAAGGAATTTAACAAGGGATTTTTAATTTTATGTAATTTCCTGTTTTCCTGATCACTTTACGGTAAAAACTGTGGAGTGCAAAGTTGTTCAGAATTAAAAGTTACATATAAAACATTTTTATTAAGTTTCTAGTTTCTTTAAAAGAAATTCCAAAATTTCTGTTAATTCGTAGTAGTAGCTAGCACATTTGTTTTCCTTTCTCTGGTTTTCGTAAATTATTTAAAAACGACAAACGTCAATCTAGCTTCTAACTTATGAAAAATTAATTCTGTATTCTTTGATCAGTATTTCTACCATAATAATTCTTTATAGGAAATAAAAACACGTTCCTCATTCGAATAAACATTCATTATTTAATTTATTTATTACAAAAAATGGCAGAATATGAATAAAATAATATTGTTTTCTAAAATGTCAAAGTCATGGCATTTACTACGAATTATCAGAAATGTTGGAATTTCTTTTTAAATTTAGATTCATAATAAAAATAGTTTTGGGTGCAACATTATTTTGAACAACTTTTGCATGTATATATATATATATATATATATATATATATATATAAATATTTAAACCTTAGAATACTATAAAATTTAAGATTTAATGAATGATAGCTGTTTATTTTTCTTTTTTTTTTCAATGTTTAAGTATCAAACGTCAATTTAATTAAAAGGTAAAAAATAGTATTGTAAAATGTTTAGTAAAAATAATTAAAAAATAGCATATTCGAATAAGCTAAATAGCTAAAATAATAAATATACATATATTTGGGTGGTCGCAGTCCCATAATTTACTAAAACTGAATAAATCGTAAATGATCTGTTTTTACTAATTCGATCAAAAATAGTTTATTTTACAAATCTTAACTAATTATAGCAAAAATATAAAAATATGAAAAAAATATTTAAACCTTAGAATTAAGGATTTTTTTTTGAAAAAGTACTATAAAGTTTGATATTTAATTAATGATAACTGTTTTTTTCAATGTTAATACTATCAAATGTCAGTTCAATTAAATGGTAAAAAATAGTATTGTAAAATGTTTAGTAAATAACAGCTCAAGAAAACAAAAAAAAATCTTCTTTTTAATTACTGCCGTTTAGGTGGGGGGGCGGGGGCGTTTGTGAATAAATAATGTTCAATCTACATTAATTTCAGTAGATAAAATTTATACATTGGAAAATTTAAAGCAAAAGAAATGTAAAAGTAAAATCTAATTTTTAAAATATATAAAAAAATTAAAAATGTGTCTTAAGAACAAAGTTCGTAATAAAAACTTCATATTTAAAAAATAATAACTAATGTTTGAACATAAAATATGTTTACCTTTATTGACATTATAATTTATGTTTCATTATTTATTAATATACATATTTTTTAAAATTTAATGTAGCAATAAATATTAAAACAATACCAACAAATTTTTATAGTTAGACTGTTTAAGTAATTATTAGTTCTTGGAATTATATTGAATATGATGGATGGAAAAATACTAATTTCACGTTTTAACTACACATTACCCAGGAAAGAAATTGTGTGTTGTCAACATTTCATTTTTAACAAATAAGCGAATGTTCATTTTTTTACAATAAAAATTACCTACCTTGAACTTTTTGTGACATTAATGACATCAATACATACTCATATCAATATTTCATAAAAATTACATTTTGCTTTCTCAATTAACTTTAAGATTTGAGTGGATTGGGAAGAAATCTAATACGACAATATTAAATAACAATTGAATGACAATATCCTCAATTTTGTTTTATCGCTTTGCACACATTAAACTATAAACACTGAAAGAAAGTAGGTTGTTTCTTTATCTACCGAATCTTTAAGCAGGTTAGTATAGTAACCAAGGCAAGACAAAAATTATACACATAGATGAGGTGGATCGTTGAAATAAAATACAGTGTTTCTAAACCTATCACAAATTTTAAGGGTATACCGTTTTTTAACGTGAAACATTGGATATGTCATATCCATAGTTACAACTTGACATTTGATTGACAGCAATGTATTTGCCTGTCACATTTAAAATGAAACAAAGGAAACGAATTTGTAATTTTAATACCTATGGTCCTTAAAAAATAGACAACTGGTACCTATATTTAAAAAAAAAATAATAATAGATAAACTGTAAAAATCTTGTACTTTTTGCATTTTGTTTCTACTGATAATGGTTATTATTAAAAAATAATAGTAATATTTATAACAATGAATATAGAATTATAAATTATAAATAAAAGACAAGTAGTACATATTTATAATTTAAAAACAAGTTATACATAATATATGTATTATTTTATAAAAAAATATTTTATTGAAATGAATGTCTTCTGTAAGTTTCTTAAGAAGTATAATTCTTATTTTAAATATAAATTATTTATATTTGAAAATAGCCTGTGCAGGGAATACGAGCCCTAAACCATATTAATTATTTTATTTGCCGCATACATAATACAAATAATAACTAACGTAATTATTGGTATTTTTTTTATATTATAGATATTTTGTGGTTCTTGTGCTACATAGCAAGATATATTTTCTGAAATATTTTATTGTTTTAATGTCAAACGAAATAATTCATACCTTTGCTAACAATACAAGAATAACAAATAAAGTTTCAAAAGAATTTATGTGATTTGTGTGTCAGAGTTTAGAAATAAGACACCATAAAAAAATACGGCAATTTTTAAGAATAATCGGCGAATTACCCAAAATTGACAAATAATTGAATATTACTAATAAATTTGAGTTATTATTATACTGTTAAATATTTTGTTTAGCTAGAAATATAATTTAAAGTTACATTATAATGTGGACACATCTTTATTTTAAATAAAAAATAAGAACTTTCTCTATTATTATTAGAAATAATACTATTTAATCCAGGGTATCGAACCCGAACCTGAACCGAACCAAAACCTGAACCAAACCGTAACATTTTAGGGAACCCAAACCGAGAACCGAACCTCAGATATATTTTTAATTGAACTTGAGTCGAAACCGAACCGAGTATTAAAATTCAGGTTCGGAATTCAACTCCGGTTCAGGTTAATTTTTAGTTCGAAAAGTAAATACAGCCGATAATCGACGTCTTAGGCGTTTGCGTTGCTGTCTGGGCTGACTTTTCGTGAAAATTGTGTTCGTTTCACGTAAATTCTGGCTCTCATTTTACATTATTTCGAACCTGAACCGCGAACAAAACCGCAAATTTTATTAATGCTTGAACCAGAACCGCACCCGAACACATCTTTCAAAAAACAAATTAACCTGAACCTAAACCGAACCAAGTTTTTGGCGGGTTCGATGCCCTGATTTAATCACGATAAATGAATTTAACAAATAGGCCAACTAATATGAATTAGAGCTCGTATACTTATACAGCATACAGACAGAACTATAATTAGTATTCTACAAGTTAATTTTTTTATCTTGTTAGTATATTATTATGCGACTCCTGTATGCAAGTTGCCGACATTTAGGGGTTTCCTCTACTATTAAAAAATGCTCTTTTTTAATTCTACGTGTTCATTTCGAATTTATAAAATTTTTAGTGTTTTTTTTTTTGTTTTCCTCGTAATTGTTAAGTGAATTTATATTAATGGACAGTACTATAGTTATTTTAAGCTAATGACGTTGACAGAAGAATATAAAATATATTGAATTATTATATTATATATATTATAAAACATATAACTTTCCATTAACGGTACCGATGTGTTGATATGTTAATCTTGGCGAATACGGACATCAAATTTAATGAAATATAAAACGTAGTTTAAATTACAGTTATCGGCTGGAACTTATTTGTATCAATATAAATTCGCTTACAAACTTATGTTACAGATAATGATGCAATAAAAATAATAAAATTCCTTTCGTCTTAAATTGAAACTTATTTTATAAAGCGCAATTTTTAACTAAAATTATTTTATTTTGTATCCAGATATTTTTCTGTCATAACAATATCAAAAATATTTTCTTTTTTATTTTTTTCTTTTAATATAAGAAAAATTAAAAAAAAGAAAGGGAGATTATATGAAGTAGGTACTTATTATAATTTATTTGTGGAATATATTTTTAATAATTTTGTATTTTTTGGTTTTAGTAAAAGATAAATGTAAAAACTAAAAAAAAAAAACGAAGATTATATGAAGTAGGAACTTATTTTGAAAATGATATTAAATCATTGATTAAATTATAAATGTATTTGCAAAGCAAAGTTTTATTCCCAAAAGGTATCGCCATCTCTGTAATATAATTATTCTACATACGTGTTGTGATCGTATTAAGTACCTACTTACCTATTCTGAGAAATTTATTTTTAACAAATGCGCCTTAGATTATATCAAAATTTGTTTAATATTTCCGATAAAAATTCAGTCATTTATAAGAAAAAGATTTAATATGAATATGAATTTTTATTTAATAGTAAAATAATCAAAGATGGCAGCATAATACAAATTGCGCTACACAAATGTTCATTCGGTTGCCAATCTATGTAACCATTGATAAACTATAAAACTGATGCTATCTTAAAATAAATATAGGATTATTGAATGCATGCAATATTATATATTTGCATATTATTTCATTAAAACATATTTCATCTATTTGTTATTACAGTCGACTCTCTATAAATCGAATTGGCAAGGGAATTTGAATTTGTTCGAATTAGAGAGATTAAAAGAAAATTAAATGAACATTTGTATAACAAAGAGTATGTATATGAATGGAAAACAACGTTTATTCAGTTAATATAACAAAAAAAATACATTTTTATTTTTTAGAAAAATGAGATTTACACATCCAGTAAATATACAAATTAAAATATTATACCGAGATTCCCAAAAAACCTATTTCAGTTATCTAAATCTAAATTCGATTTATAGAGAGGCGAATTTCATTGAAATTGATGCCCAAAATTTAATTCGATTAAAGGAAAGTTCAAATTAAAAAATTCAATTTATAGAATATTTTTTAAATATAAAGCATAAACAGTTGAACGTCAAAAAAATAATTCGATTTAGAGAAAAATTCAAATAAGAGAGAGTTTTATTTAGAGAGATTCGACTGTAATATCTACAAACTAAATATTAATATAATGAAGTGCTGAATCGTGAAAAATATTACTGGTAAAAAAGTATTTTTTAACAGAAAGATATCGTAATAATGTCACCATTAATAACAGAATTTATTTTGTCAAAGATTTAAGTTTTTGTTCCAGTCAGGTTATGAGGCATCAAAACCCATATTCCGCTTTTTCTCCAAAATCTTCAAAATTTTCAAAAATCCAATTTTTATACATGTAGGTACATTTCAACACGCTGATTCCAAATTTTAAAACCGCAGGTCGATATCTCTTTTCATTCTCGAGATATTTACATTTTAAATTTTACCCATTTTTGGGCCATAACCCCAAAATGGGTCGAGATACAACCCTGGCGACTGCACCAATCGATTTTACGGGCAAAATTACATGGGTATACAAATTTTCAATTTTTTTGAACAATGTATATAATTTCTAGAGTAAAATAACTGAAAATTGCCAAAATCTGAAAAAATCCTAAGGGGTACGTACCCCTTACGATTTTTGCGATTTTTGGCCATTTTCAGTTATTTTGCTTTAGAGATTGCATGCGGTGTCCAAAAAAATTGAAAATTGGTATACTTATGTAATTTTGCCCGTAGAATCGAATGGTGAAGTCGCCAGGGTTGTATCTCTACCCATTTTGGGGTTATGGCCCAAAAATGGGTAAAATTTGAAATGTAAATATCTCGAGAATGAAAAGAGATATCGACCTGCAGTTTTAAAATTTGAAGTCAGCGCATTGAGATGTACCTATATATATAAAAATTAGATTTTTTAAAATTTTGAAGATTTTGGAGAAAATGCGGAATATGGGTTTTGAAGCCTTATCACATGTGTTTAACTACAACTTGGACCAACCATGGATACGGATCAAAAATGCATTGGAATATAAGCATTATCAAAGTTAACAACGTGATTAAAGTTAAGAATGTTTTATGCAACTGGGCCATAATGTCATAAAATTTGTTTGAAATTTTATTTTAATACCAAGGCTAACACTATAAAGAAATAAGTTTTATACAATTTTAAATTAAGTTTTCTCGGATAGCAAAGATGCAAAAGAACATATAACTATTGTTTTAGATGTAGAATTTAATTCTCTATAATATTTATTTTAAGCATTTGAGTCTAAAATTAATAGGCCACTTTTGGGCAAAGAAAAACTGTTTTCCCATGTTAAACGTATATGGCCCGGTTTTCGTGTTACACCCGATATATACAATTAAATTATTCTTAATAATTAAATTAAATACCATTTGCACCGAAAATAATTGTGTAATAGGTACATAAAATATTTCATTATTCTCGGAAGTGTTAGTGACAAGTGATTTTTGCTGTGCTCTTGTTAAAAAAAATGTAATCTAATTCTGAATTAGTGGATATGTTGTTGATTTATGGTGAAGTGAGACAAAACGCGGTTTTAGAAGCAGGTCTGTATGCCGAACGGTATCCTGGAAGACGCCAGCTTGATCGCAGGATGTTCATCACCGTGACACAACGTCTTCGCGACACAGGCAATTTAAGAAGAAATAATGGACGAGATGTTGAAGAATTGAGAACGCGGATTCAAAACTGTGCTGATATTATTAAACAAGAAAATTATATGTGGCATGTAGTGTCTCATTAATTCAACGTAGTGCATTGTGTGTAGCTGTGGTGAAGTGGTACAAAACGCGGTTTTAGCAGCAGGTGTGTATGCCGAATGGTATCCTGGAAGACGCCAGCTTGATCGCAGGATGTTCATCACCGTGACACAACGTCTTCGCGACAAGGCAATTTAAGAAGAAATAATGGACGAGATGTTGAAGAACTGAGAATGCGGATTCAAAACTGTGCTGATATTATTAAACAAGAAAATCATATGAACCTGGCATGTAGTGTCTCATTAATTCAACGTAGTGCATTTTGTGTAGCTGTGGGAGGTGACAATTTTGAACAATATTTATGACTTTTGTGTTTATTCTTCAATTGATTTTTAAGGTAAGTTTTTTTCATATTAATATTGTAACATGAAAAGTTTCCAGTATTGTTGCTATTTATATCTTACACGAGGCAAATAAAAATCATCTTTATTTCTTGTATGGAGCTATAAAGTGCATCTAAAGACTCTTTGTTCAGAAATATATATATAGTTATATAACTCGAGGATATAAATATCAAAAACTGTTAACAATTTAGTATATTGTTTAAAAAGATTTCTACAAGAGCAACAGCGTGGAACTTGTGTTTTTCGTCTTAGTATTTTCTTATGACTAATAAAAACATTTTGTAATGATGAATTATTCTTCCCAAAAACAGATATACAATATTTTATCTCTATCTCTTTTTATATAGGAATTTAAACAGATTGACGCACAAAAGTATAGTCCAGTACTCGTTACTCTATTTAAAAAATATTTTGCTTTTGGCACAATGTACTACGAGTAAAAATCTTTGGCTTTGATCCACATAAGCAGAGTCCACTTAAACCATTAATACATAGTTTTCTTCAACTTTAAGATGTTATAAACAAAAAAAAATTAATGCAACAATGCTATATACTGGCAGGTATGTCAGAAGTAGGTATATTGAAAATCTTTGGATTTTTTTTTGCCTGAATGTCTGGTCGCGAACCTGGGGGAACCGGGTTCGATCCCGACAGACGCCAAATATTTCCAATTTTAAATGGCACAAAAGTGACCCCTGTGGTGCACTCTCCACACCAGCTATGAGTGTCCGCGAGGTGACGCCTGGTAAGCGCACACACGGTAAAATATATCGTCATCATTACCGATGTCTACATGTGTTGTAGATACTGGCACACCCAGAAATGGGTAATATGCCGTGATGATATATTTATTTATTTATTTGGATTTTTTATTTTGTTTTTATTTTTATACCTTGTTATCTATGAAGGATAGTTGAATGTAGAATATTAAATATTTGGATTGTCTCATCTTATTAGGCAATGATGATCACGTTTACAAGTACGTACATAAAGCCAAATGTTTTATATTATGGCATTATTATGAAATTTTAATTTTTGTTAATTCGCTGAATGAAAAGATAAACATATATGTGCAATATTTCACATACCGTGAGTATTTTTTAAGGAGAAACATTGGGTTTGTCATATACATGGTTACGACTCGGCATTTGATTGATATAATAGATTATTATATATTATAGATCGTATGAATTTATATCATACATAACCAGTCGAATTCACAATTTCTTAATCCTTAATCAATAGTCCACAGATCAAAGATGAATCTTTAATCAATCCAATTCACCATTAAAAGTCAAGCTAATCATAATTTTCAAATGTAACTCATTTATCCCTTTTTGTTTATTTTGTTTTGTCATTAAAATTTTATTTGATCAGAATCAAATTAGACAAATCCCTTGTAGATGATCTTTACGGATTTTCAAAAACAAAAAGATACATTTCTCCAAGGTTTTGGTTGTACGACAAAATTTCCTGCAATTTACACCAAATCCGATGAAAAGTAATAGACCCTTGCCCTTGTAGAGGCATTAACGGTGAATGGGGTCATAATCGATCCGTTAAGGATCAATGAAATTTCGAAACAGTCCTCAAAGATTTTATTGTGGGCCATGAAGTGTGCAATGAAAAGGAATATAGTGAATAAATATTTATAGATTATTAGTTGCAATACGATATTACGATTCTCATTTTAATAGCAAAAACAAATATGCGTATATATATATATATATATATATATATATATATATATATATATATATATATATTATGTTTTTATTTTTGTACAACTGAAGATGAGTGCATTGCAGTTGAAATGTACATATTAAAATAAAAATAATTTGTGAAGAAAGGTTATTTATTATTAATATTAAATATACAGGGTGTTCATTTTAAAAGGGCCACCAAAGACGATTAAATGTGCAAACATTTTTGAAATGTCTCATTTGTTTCCTGAAAATTTGAATTTTTGGACTTGTTCGATTATCATAACAATATTTAGATATTCTATACACCGAGTTACTGATAGGGAATATATATATATATATATATATATATATATATATATATATATATATATATATATATATATGGGGTCCCGTGGCCGCGTGCCAGAGTGTCTGGTCGCGAACCTGGGGAACCGGGTTCGATCCCGACCGACGCCAAATATTTCGAATTTTAAATGGCACAAAAGTGACCCCTGTGGTGCACTCTCCACGCCAGCAATGAGTGCCCGTGAGGTGTCGCCTGGTAAGCGCCCTCGCGGTACAAATATGTCATCATCATTACCGATATCTGCGATAAAGCAGATTATGGCACACTCAGAAATGGGTAATATGCCGTGATGATATATTTATTTATTTATTTTTATTTATAAAACTACTATTTTATCCTTAAAACTAACGAAGAAATAACTAAATAATATAAATAATACAGTGTGTTCAGAAAAAAACCTAATTCGGAGTAGGCTCTGAATACAGAAACGTATGCCTGATTATTTTTCAATTCAAAAGTCAAATTGTCAAAATTGATCGTGAAATGTAATTTTAATGAGAAAAGATAATAAAGAAGGATATACAGAATATTACCATTCAACGTTTTCTAATTTATTTCTATTTCTAAAATAAGGATTCAAGATGATTTCTTTAGATAACATTTTTGACAATATCTCGTGTCAAATTGACGTACGTTTTTTTGTTCATAGCCTACTCCGAGTTAGGATTTTTTTGAACACACTGTATAATACATAATAATTAATAATAAACGCCCACACGGTACGAATATGCCATCTTTATCTGTACCTATAGACAAGTCAGGTTGGCACGCCCAGCAATGGGTAATAACTGTGATGATTTATTTGTTTATATATTTGAAAATAACTAAATACTCGGTATGTGTCACAAACTTTATTAACAAATTCTTCATTGCAATTTCGCCATTCCTGCTATAATCAGAAGAGTTACAAGAAATTCTTTTATTCTCCTGTTTATGGCAGGAACGCTGAACTTGCAATAAAGAGTTCTTAATTAAGTTTATGAAACATACTGATCATGAGTGTTCATTTATTCGAATTCTCTCTAATTCGAATAAATTCAAATTCCCCTTGCGAATTCGATTTATAGAGAGTCGACTGTAATACTTTTATGCAGTATGCATGGAAACTATAAACTATAGGTAATTTTTAATAAAAAATTCTTTTTAAAAGAAAAACTTTTCATTCGGATTAAATCCCAATTACTGAATAGGTTCACATACACAAACATCTATGCCTTAGTGGAATTCGAACCTAGAACCCCGAGCGCATTTATGGCTAAAAAAGAGGCAATGCTCTAACCACTTAGCCACCGGAGCCGACATGGGCAATAAAAATATAAAAAAGTATTAGTACGACTACACCTGATAAAATTATTGCACTTGTAGTGATATGAAATTGTAGAAATGGAAAAGTAGTAATTTAAAATACCGATCTATAGCGCAACAACCCTTGTGGGCCAAGGCCAAGGACTTCACTTCCGTATCCGTTGTATTTAATACGTTCCGATATCCGATTTGTATGCCGGATACGGATGGTACCAATCTTGCCATAGTTGCAACACGGGTCTATAGGGCACATATTTTTTTTTATTAAAAGAAATACAGTGACATTTCTTTTGATTTTATTTTTACTTTTTAGAATCTGTGATTAGAATTATGGAAATACTTAATCTAGAAGTAAAAATGAGAAATAATAAAAAATCAAAAGAAATATCAACTATTTCAGATAATGTCGAAAACAACAAACATAAATTAAAGTTTTATTTCTCATGGCACTCTGAATTGCCTTCAATCATTTATTTTCTTTTGCTTCTATCTCGCACATAAGAAACAATTGAACAAATCAATGGATACACTTTTACGATTTTTTGTTATATATCAACATACCTTCTTGATTGGTTAATAAGTTGATAAAAATTAACCACTGAGTTACAGACAGGAATATTGCCTTTATGCACGAAATCCATAGAATGATTTTTCTTTTTCCAAGAAAATAAAAGGGTAGGAGAAAATAAATTATTGGATTTCCTGCAGATGAGCGAACTGCTTTGCATATGACCTAGGATTCAGAAAAGCTCTATAATTTGTCATTAATTACAAAACTTAATAAAGCTCGTGGAACTTCTTCAAGGATAACTGTCAATCCAATCAGAATTTAGGGACTAAAATAATTTTATTGATAAGAAATCAATAAGAAAATTGTTTTTATAAAACTTATTTATATTTAAAAGACGAATTATATAAATAAAAATATAATTGTATGTATTTCATTATTTAATATTTACAAACAGTTATTCAGTTTTAGAACTTGATACCTTGTTACTGGTTCTAATTTACAAACAAACGTATAAATGTAAAGAGAAATATAAATATAATATAATAATACACCTGTTGAGGTTAATGACCTGTCGTGTCTTATTTAATAAATAATAATAGAGAATACAATAATATTTAGATTTAGGCTCGTGTCTGGTATTATTTTTTTTTTAAACTAAACCGCATTTGCTCCGACATCTAGTGTCTTTAAGTAGAACTCTTTGGATGTCCGCAGTGGTACCAACTGCTTAAAATTTTGAATTTTTATTGACCGGCGACTATAGTGATAGTGTAACATAATAATTTTACTTTTTTATCAGAAACTATAAATATTATAATAGATAAGTACATTCTTTCAAGAATTTGTCTTATAATTGTTAAGAATATTTCGATGTCTATAAAAATGTATTTGTAATATTTGTCTTATCGGTTAAATATACCAGATTACATTACTGATAACTCAGTTTTTATTAGGTTTCGTCTATAAACTGAACTATTTGCAGTTATAGTTTAATTCAAGATCATTCCTTTGACTTAAACCCTGCAATTTCGACTACAATAGTAAAAACCGCATATGGTGAACTTATAGCAATAGAAAATAGGTTTTATTTAAAAGCTCTTTCGGTACACAATCGCTTACACAACGACTATACGGAGAATAGACCTGAGAAGAACTCATTGTGAAAAATGCCTTGCAAGAACGACCACTAACAAATTGTTTCACTGGATGCTGTTACTCGATGGCTATTGTAAGTATACCTAGAAAAATCGGTACGAATTGTAAATTTTCCAATTCTCTTTATGGTCGTCGTATAAGCGACTATGAACCGAAAGAGCTTGTAAGTAAAACCTATTTTCTATTGCTATCGGTTCACCATATGCGGTTTTCGCTATTGCAGTCAAAATTGCAGGGATTATAAAAGTCAAAGAAATGATCTTGAATTAAACTATAAAAATAAATAAATAAATATATCATCACGGCATATTACCCATTTCTGGGTGTGCCAATCTGCTTTATCGCAGATATCGGTAATGATGATGACATATTTGTACCGTGCGGGCGCTTACCAGGCGTCACCTCACGGGCACTCATTGCTGGTGTGGAGAGTGCGCCACAGAGGTCACTTTTGTGCCAATTAAAATTGGAAATATTTGGTCGAGATCGAACCCGGTTCCCCCAGGTTCGCGACCATAGGGATGCGGCCACGGGACCCCATATATATATATATATATATATATATATATATATATATATATATATGATGTTTCATTTTAAACGGGACAGGCAAATACATTGCTATCAATCAAATGCCGAGTCGTAACCATGTATATGACAAACCCAATGTTTCACCTTAAAAAATACTCACGGTATGTGAAATATTGCACATATATGTTTATCTTTTCATTCAGCGAATTAACAAAAATTAAAATTTCATAATAATGCCATAATATAAAACACGGGCACTCATTGCTGGCGTGGAGAGTGCACCACAGGGGTCACTTTTGTGCCATTTAAAATTCGAAATATTTGGCGTCGGTCGGGATCGAACCCGGTACCCCCAGGTTCGCGACCAGACACTCAGGCACGAGGCCACGGGACCCCATAAACTAAATTAATTAAACTATACATACACAAAAAGTTTTAGATCCTGTATGTATGTACGTATGTATGTATGATTCATTTATTTTTATAATTTTGGAAAATAATTTTAAACCATTCTGTATTATAAACCATAATGTTGAACCTTTTTAAACTGAAAAAAATTGAAACGTGTAAATATATATAGTTTATATTCGGTAAAAAGGTTTTTTCTGTTGAATGATAACCTATACCCGTGGACCATAATTTACTCTCAGACGTGTGGCAACACTGATAATCGAAAATAGCGTTCTCATATTACTGAATATATGGGCATGAATACTCATAGATAATAACTTCCTTGCTTGTTCGAGATCAAAACGAGTTTATGCCGAAATGCATCTCACCCACACAAAGTTTTAACGTGGCCATGTTGATACGTCATCGTTGATACGAACCTAGAACTCGTGGAAGCCGAACCTTTTGGGTCGGACGGTAACCATCTTGTTCTGACGTCAGTGCAGTGCAAAACTAGTAATCTGCTCGCAGTCGTTGTGGTGTGGCTGTTCCTCTGTGCTCCAACGTTTATTGATATTTCAATGTGTATGGCTATTGTGGTAAGTTTTTTAATAAATGCTTTTTTCATAATTACATCCATCATTAGGGGAGCATTCTCAGGTGTACATATCTATTTTTTAATTTCTAAAATTATCACAGAAAAGTATTATTTTAACCAGTTATTCTGCTTCTAGATCTTTGTTGAGTTAATAAATAATTTATTTTTCATAAAATTGGTTAATTTTTATAACTTGGATAACTGTATATTGCACGTTGAATTTAGAACTATTTGGGTAATTACTTGTAAGTTTGTAACACTTACGATATTTATTTGTAACATTTGATTAGATCTTCAGAATCCATGTACCAATTGGAAAATGTATTCGTGTGACTTAAAAGGTTTACTTATGCGTCTACTGACACATTTCCATTTATGGTATTGTGCTTTTTTCCATCTTGTCTCAGAAAACTTTTATTTGAACTACTGATCAAAGGGTACTTTGATGGTTTATTCGTGGCTATATGTTGTTATATCTGTCAAACAATATACTTTTTATGTAGTTTTATACCAAATAGCACATTCAATCTTGATTTATTTGAGTAACTTTCGCTGGGTTTTTTGTATTAATTTATTTGACTGTGTTATTATTGCAATTTTTTTATTAGAATTAGGTATTCTTATAAGATTAGAGTTGTAATAAATAATACATGGTGTTTGTATATTGATTTTAGATTATTCTAATCTACGAATCATAATAGTTATCTAATTTGGACGTGATATGTAAATATCATGTACAATAATCAACTTGTGTACCGCTCTTTGTACTTCAGTAAATATACAAGAAACATGTTTGGCATTTTCATCTATGGTTATACTATAAATTATACTCGATTAATGTTTGTTTAATGATTTTTGGTTACAGTTACAAGCTATAAATGTTTGTAATAGTTTCAAACGAACAACTTTATAAGTAACTACGAGAGAAAATGCTGTAAAGTATTGGAAATTTCATAGGTTTTCATGTTACTTTGTAAGAATTCGCAATTAGTTGCAAGGATCCTTATTGCATGAAATAAACACAAGATTACACAATGTGAAACATTTAAATTATATATAGTTTAACATTTAGCAAGGTTACGTTCTAACCTCTTCATTTTTGTACTTGATCATGATTTTTTTATGTAAGATCCATGAATATTTTAATCTAAAAATAGAAAAAATTATCATTTTATTTCAATGTCTCTTTGTAACGTGAATAGTTAATAACTTTAACTGAAGTACTGCATGCATAAGTGCAATCTATATTACTATTTTATTTAACTAATATTTTGAATGCGTTACAAATATTTGGTTTTAACTGTTTTTTCTATTTTTGTGGTTTTCATTTTAGAAGTTTAAACTTTATTTGAAAATACTTGAGATCTCCAATAGTTAAAAGTTTACCTATCGCAACACCGCTGAAAATACCTAAATAAAAAATACACTGCTGCCATTTGAACTGAAATAAATATATCATCCTCAAATTTGGCATGCAATATAGAAGGTCAGAAACTGCACTTTTAGCCCTTGCATAATTATTAAGAAAGTATGAGCTGTGAAATTTTTGTCGATGAAAGTCTAGGTACATTATTTTCATTATGTTTACATTTCACATATAAGACTAAAAATTTGTAAATTTGGGCTTTTGTTACTTTACTATTGTCGTGGGGGTGCGAGATATGACTATCATATTTTTCAATTTGAAATGTTGAAAAATATTTCATATTCTTTGTGTTGACTGATATTATAGCATATTTTTAATTATCATAAAAGTATGGGTACATTTTAATATTCTCTAAGTTGTTGTTATTGTTCATTGACAAAAGAAGTTAATATAATGCTTATCTTCTGAAGAGAAATTGTGCAGAGAAAGTATTTAATTTGGACAGTGTTTAGATGACGGTCTGCAAGCTAATGGCCTAAACGTGTCCAAGAAAATGTAAGCTGCATTTAATATTTTTCTTGGAACCCAGATTGAAATTTTTATAAAAGAATTTTGTTTACAGTAAGACTGTTTTTGCTAAATTCACAAAAAAAATGTAGCAACATATGTTTAGGAAAAAATTATAATTTTTTGTTGAGCTTTGTGTGAACTGTTGCTGAGATATTTCTACTTTATTTATCGATTTAAAAACTTTACAAAAGTCGGAATATTGAAAATATGTAGGTACCTATGGAGAAATATTATTATTTTCTTTTATTTGAGAGCAAATGTATTGGTTCGGCGCGTTTTTATAATTTGTTGTAATACATATTAGATTCGATATTAAATATTATATTTTCACTTGGCTAAAAAGTATTTTAATATTTGAATGGAAAAATGTGGCAGAATATTATCACCCGTCTAGATAATTTTATATTTAGTACTTAAAATTCATTAATTAGATGTTTTTATTTACCAAAATGAAATTAAGTATTTTTATAGATTAAGGAATATTTATAAATATTTTAGTTTTTTGTTTATTGAAACTCCTTTGCATATAATTTTAAACAATATTTGTCCGTATATGAGCGCACTTTTATAATAAAAGCGCTTTTATGGAGCATTTTTTTACATTATATTTTTATGAGAAGTATGCTCCATAAAAGCGCTTTTCTTATAAAAGTGCGCTCGTAATGTGGGCCATTATTTTTATATATGTATTTAAAATTTAAATAATTTGTGTTTTTTTTTACTATATTAATCTGCTAATACTAGCCAATGCACAAAATATTTTATTACTATTTTTAAAAATCATATTTTGATATTTCATTATAATTATAATCCTTTTATCAGGATAAAACAGATAGTGCATGTCAAATTTGTGTAGGATCTTTCAATAATTTATCAAAAATTATTGTTCATATTATATTCCGGAAATGACAATATTAAAAGCTTATTCCATTATCGTGACAAGCTTTAACGTGCTAGTTTTATTTTAAATTTTTGTACAATGTTTTTCATTTTTATCACATAACTGAATAAATTACAGTTAATATATTCGATACTTCAATTTTGGAATTTAGAATTTTCTTGTTTGACTGATTTTATTTGTTGATTCGAGACTGTATATTTATTATTTCATATCGAACTACTTTCAGAGTTTATATGTTTATACTATCTTTAATATCTTGTTTGCTGTGTTTTATATATAATTAAATATTTCTATAAATTATCATTTATGGTATTTACATTTTTCAAATAAATAAGGGGATTTATACGGTGCTTCATGTTAGGAAAAAATGATTTATTATATTCATTAGAACAGTTTTATTTTAGTTCCGTATTTATATAGGATAAAAAGGCCAAGGCTAATTTTATTAAGAAGCGTCAGACTTGCAAAATCATAAATGCATACATGATAATTAATTGTCAAATTAGATTAGACCGATTAGACCAATTTAAAATGTTACTGTAGATGGATAAAGCATAGGATTATGAGATGCAGTTGAAATTAAGCACATGCATAATTGAGACTTCTAATAATAATTATTGCACACACATTTATGTAAATGCATATATAGGTACATATGTTCACACCTTAATTCGGACGGCATATATATATATATATATCTCATCACGACATATTACCCATTTCTGAATGTGCCACAATATATATATATATATATATATATATATATATATATATATATATATATATATATTATTTAAAGAGTAATCTGAAAAAATCAGAACGATATCTTCAATAATTACAAAGATATGAGCAGTTAAAGTTAAAAATTGTGAAGACATTTAATTGAGATGATTTTTTCGAGAAATGTGATATTTCAAATGTTCGCAATGAGATAAAACATTCCGAATAACACCATCAAATTTGTCGGAAAATTTCCTATAAGATCACGTAACTTTTAACTTTAACGTAGGTAGGAAGGTTTCAATCTCCAGCTAAAATTATGCCGAAATCCTCCAACATGGCGACGTTCAATTAGTCACAAAGGTTTAACATTACGTCCGCTATCCAGTTATGTATAGAGAGTGGAGCCACTGTATTTCTTATATATCTGAGGTCGGTTTTGGGGTTGAATCCGCTAAAATGTTACGGTTTAGTTCCGGTTTTGGTACGATTCAGGTTCGGGTACGATACCTTGTTCTGTATAAATTTTGGCTTTTATCTGTGGATCAAGTCTTGCAAAAAAATGCTCTACATTTTTTATATATCCCGTTACTATCTCATTGAATTAACAAAAACAAAACGCCATGTAAATAGTAGCTTGTGGAAATTACATTTAATATAACTAGAACAGCTGACAACCGCAATTTTTTTGCTCTAATTATCGTTTTGGGATTACACTGGAACTGGAGTAAATTAACTCAACTTTATAACTAGATAACTCTACTAAAATATGGAAAATCTTAACTTATGTGTATCTGTATAATGAACTAGTTTTTAAACTAGTTATAAAACATGAAGATAATTTATATTAAATTAAAGTAACCTCAAAACTGTGTTTTGTATGCTAATGAAGTGTAGCGTATTACGTAAAAATAAACCTATTTTATACAGGAAACTGCAACAATACCGTCGAATCAAATAGAATAAATTAAGTTTAATACTGTCTACATAATAAATACTCAATTACTTGAAAGATAAAAATCTAGTAATGAGTGATTCAAGTTATTTTTAAAACATTAAATTCAGACCTATGTATGTGAAGTTGGCACCCCCATATAGGAATTTCGAGAAAAAAATTATTGCATAAATTTGCCCAAGTTATGCCTAGTTTTGCCCAATACTTAATTTATTTTGTCCCTGTGAGCATTTTGAGTGGGCAAAATAAATTAAAGTATTGGGCAAAACGGGGCATAACTTGGGCAAAATTTTGCAATATTTTTTTTCTCAAAATTCCTACTTCGGGGTGCTAACTTCACGCACTTTAAATTCAGTAGTTTATTTCGGATTGTGTCTAATCCAATATTAATTTGATCTCCAGTTTTTCTTATATAACACCCTACTAGTATTGACGGAAGGGCACCACCAGGAGTGGAGCCTGCGGCTTAATTTGACTCAACACGGGAAACCTCACCAGGCCCAGACACTGGAAGAATTGACAGATTGAGAGCTCTTTCTTGATTCAGTGGGTGGTGGTGCATGGCCGTTCTTAGTTGGTGGGGCGATTTGTCTGGTTAATTAATTTGATCTCCAATTTTTCTTATATAACACCCTACTAGTATTGACGGAAGGGCACCACCAGGAGTGGAGCCTGCGGCTTAATATGACTCAACACGGGAAACCTCACCAGGCCCAGACACTGGAAGGATTGACAGATTGAGAGCTCTTTCTTGATTCAGTGGGTGGTGGTGCATGGCCGTTCTTAGTAAGTGATTTAGGTCATTTACACATCCGACTTATAAATTCTGTCGCGGTGCCCTTAACTGAGTGTCGAGGCGGGTCGGTACGTTTACTTTGAACAAATTAGAGTGCTCAAAGCAGGCTAACTAATGCCTGAATAATTAGTGCATGGAATAATGAAACAGGACCTTGGTTCTATTTTGTTGGTTTTCGGATCCCCAAGGTAATGATTACTAGGGAAAGATGAGGGCATTCATACTGCGACGTTAGAGGTGAAATTCTTGGATCGTCGTAAGACGGACTAAAGAAAAAGCATTTGCCAAAGACGTTTTCATTAGTCAAGAACGAAAGTCAGAGGTTCGAAGGCGATCAGATACCGCCCCAGTTCTGACCATAAACGATACCAGTTAGCGATCCGCCAAAGTTCCTCCGATGACTTGGCGGGCAGCTTTCGGGAAACCAAAGCTTTTGGGTTCCGGGGGAAGTATGGTTGCAAAGCTGAAACTTAAAGGAAATGACGGAAGGGCACCACCAGGAGTGGAGCCTGCGGCTTAATTTGATTCATCACGGGAAACCTCACCAGGCCCAGACATTGGAAGGATTGACAGATTGAGAGCTCTTTCTTGATTCAGTGGGTGGTGGTGCATGGCCGTTCTTAGTAAGTGATTTCGGTCATTTACACATCCGACTTATAAATTCTGTCGCGGCGGGCCGGCACGTTTACTTTGAACAAATTAGAGTGCTCAAAGCAGGCTAACTAATGCCTGAATAATTAGTGCATAGAATAATGAAACAGGACCTTGGTTCTATTTTGTTGGTTTTCGGATCCCCAAGGTAATGATTACTAGGGACAGATGGGGGCATTCGTATTGCGACGTTAGAGGTGAAATTCTTGGATGTCGCAAGACGGACAAGGCAAAAGCATTTGCCAAAGATGTTTTCATTAATCAAGAACGAAAATCAGAGGTTCGAAAGCGATCAGATACCGCCTTAGTTCTGACCATAAACGATGCCAGCTAGCGATCCGCCACAGTTCCTCCGATGACTTGGCGGGCAGCTTTCGTGAAACCAAAGCTTTTGAGTTCCGGGGGAAGTATGGTTGCAAAGCTGAAACTTAAAGGAATTGACGAAAGGGCACCACCAGGAGTGGACCCTGCGGCTTAATTTGACTCAACACGGGAAACCTCACCAGGCCCAGACACTGGAAGGATTGACAGATTGAGAGCTCTTTCTTGATTCAGTGGGTGGTGGTGCATGGCCGTTCTTAGTTGGTGGAGCGATTTGTCTGGTTAATTAATTAATACATATTAATTTGATCTCCAATTTTTCTTATATAACACCCTACTAGTATTGACGGAAGGGTACCACCAGGAGTGGAGCCTGCGGCTTAATTTGACTCAACACGGGAAACCTCACCAGGCCCAGACACTGGAAGGATTGACAGATTGAGAGCTCTTTCTTGATTCAGTGGGTGGTGGTGCATGGCCGTTCTTAGTTGGTGGAGCGATTTGTCTGGTTAATTAATTAATACATATTAATTTGATCTCCAATTTTTCTTATATAACACCCTACTAGTATGGACGGAAGGGCACCACCAGGAGTGGACCCTGCGGCTTAATTTGACTCAACACGGGAAACCTCACCAGGCCCAGACACTGGAAGGATTGACAGATTGAGAGCTCTTTCTTGATTCCGTGGGTGGTGGTGCATGGCCGTTCTTAGTTGGTGGAGCGATTTGTCTGGTTAATTCCGCAAAAAATTCGATAAAGCTCAATGGGGTCAATGTAGTGCTCATTTATTATTTTTGTATTCAAATTTTTTGTACATATTGCGTAGATTTTTCAGAAAAAGTTGATGCTTTATTTTAGTGCTCAATTTAATTATTCCCATTAAATTTAATAGTTTTTTATTCTTAATTAAGTAAATGGGTCGATTTCTCACGGGATGAATTAACAATCAACTGTATAGTTTGCCCATAAAAAAGATATAAACAAGACTAGTTGTCTAGTATAGGTGACCTTAACAAAGTAATGCGTAACTGCTATATGAAAAAAATATGATAATATTAATATTATAGAACTTAAAGTATGATATTTTTAAAATAAATTTATTATTAATTAATATACATACCTACTATTAATTAGAATATATGTCGGATTTGTGGAAAATTAGATCATTTATTTACATGACAAATGTAAAAATAATTTAGGCATATGTAGGTACTGATTATTCATACATCGGTAATGATTATATGTACATATTTCACATTTTGTAATAAAAAAAATATACTAGTGAATTTTATGAATAAATATTATACGTATCAAAAAAATTGATTTGTTATATATGTACCTACCGCAAAAGTATTTAGTTCATATAATTATGACTAAGATTATTTATTGGTATTTGAAAACAAAGGTATGATAAAATAAAAAAAAATAGCTATAAATAACCGAACAGTGTAAATACGTTTACTAATAGATGTCCTTTTTATGGTTTATATTGCTGTACTTACAATACTCAATATGAATTCAATATTAATACATACTGAAATCAGCATTGCTTAATACAAATGCAAAACACTGCGGGAAAATATTTAATTATTAACATTACATGTATTGCTGGTTTTTAAATTATTAAATACACAACGCAAAACTAAAAGGCAACATGACTTTTATTGAAAACATTAATAATTTTATGTATGCAATTATATTAATAAAATTGCAATCGAGCTTGTTTAATTTTAAATTTTAATTATTTTTGTAAAATTCATTTAAATCCGATTATTCATACCTACATATTTTATAAGTATCTCTCAAATTTATGAGTATGTATTTATTCATATCTTTATACACTTTTAAACTAGATAAATATAATTTGAAAATTGTGTTCGGTGTATATGCAGTGCCCTAGATATATTTAGAGCTAAGTTATGCCGGTTAAAAATATATATGCCAAAACAAGATGTCAAAGCATTAAAAACAGGATAAAACCGAATCAGCTGACTACCTCAATCTGTAAAAAGGGTTCTGTGTGTTTTCATTTATTACTGTAATATTTTTTTTGCCTTTTGTATGCAATGAAGATGTAAGGATCTTGCTAATAATCAAACAAAAAAATCCATTCAAAATTTTCTTTCTAAAATTTGAATTAATTAATTGTAGTATAGTTTAAGTATATATTGGAGTAACGATACTGTCATGTTCGTATCTCTATCGACTTTGGTTTGGAATTCCTATTTTACAAAATGTTTGACGAGTTTTAATTCTTCTCATTAAAAATATTATTCATGTCAAAAAACTGACATACATAACTACTTTATAAAAAGCAATTATACAATTCACTACACAATAATGGCAACCCGTCTTATTAAACGATAATAATAATTGCGATTACTGAGGTCATGAGCATTGTTGTTTCACAATTATTGTATTAGGTTATGTCCTAATCGACAAATTAGACATGTTGAAGGTTTTAAATAATAGCTACTGTATTTTCCCACACCCAGAATAATAATACTTTATTTGAATGAAGCTAGTTTAATGCGGTCAGTAATCGAACAAATGGAGGGTTATACTTTTGACGTCACACGCAAGAAAGGGAGAGTTCTTCTGTTTACTCTTATCGACGATGACTTGGATGAACATTTCTTTGAGGATGATCGCACACGAACACTTAACACTTGAATTGATGATTGATGAACATCATAATATTTCTGTATACTACTAACTTTATTACATATTTACCCTAAACTTATTATTAACTGATTACGCTAAATAAAACTAAACTATTACATTGTAACCATAAATACGAATACTGGCGTGTAACACTCGCCCAAAAACTTGACAAACTACATGGCTTTCCCATATGAATCTTTACCGAAGATTCACTTGTTACATTGTACATACGCGTACTGGCGTGTAACACTTGCCCAAAAACTAAATGACAAACTACATGTCTTTCCCGTATGAATATTTAAACTAGACTGACTTAAAACAAACAGTTATCATCTTCGGCAGAGCATATTTGAGGGGTGCGGGGGTTATCAGACAGCATCCATAGCTAAATATCAACCCTGCACTTCAGTTTGCAATAACTTATATAGTTAATTGCCAAGACAATAAATGTTTAAGCGGTTGACATCTAGACAAACAGAGTTATGTGAGAAAAACGATATTTATTTCTAAACAGAATTTTGACTTGCAAGATAACAAAGTTGAAATATTCTATAATTTAGAAGAGTTCATATAAAAGTTATTTACTTGTTATTGTTCTACTCTCGCCTTGTCATACTATCAATAGATGGCAGCACGAAAATATGTCTCTGTATAACCCTCCATTAGAACCAAATACCCGATTTATAAACTATGTATTTGGATATCCGATAACCGCGTAGAAATCTGGTTAGTGACACCGATTCTAGGGTAGTAAAATCAATGTTTGAAGATTCGAAAAGTTTTTGTTTTTGAGTTGATATTGATAATCATATTATGCCGGTTAATTAAATGTACCGAAATCGAATTTAACTGGACTCGATTTCCACCACTGGTATAAATCGTTGAAACGTGTTAGTAAAATAATATTATATAGTAATTTGTTTGAGTTTGTTTTTCAGAGAGAATACAAAATTGTTGATGCTTTGTAAATAGTTCATGTCTTGGGAATGTACAACAAAATGTTATTTTTAGTTTTATGGAATATCTTACGCATATATTACAACATAATTTACAAATATCTTTAGCAACAGACTCATTTCGCCTCCAATAATAATTTTATGACATTTGTTTATAATAAAGTATAAAACAAAATTACAAGAAGAAATGTTGTATGAAAATCTTTCGTACCTCTATTTTCGATGTAGGACGAACCAGTTTGGGACGAATTGCACAGAGACGAATTTCAAACTGTGACTTAAGAAAAATATTTGGCCCTCTTCCACAACTTTTTGCGGCAACATATAACATGATTGAGATATAGTTCAGTACAGCGCATATGAGAAATAAAATAATATTTACTGCTAACGGAGAAAATAAAGTTTACTTGCTGGAATGAGGAAGTAATTTAGAATGACGGAGAATTCATTTAATTTGAAATTGGATATTTCTAATCCATTTTACCTAAATCCCATAATACTTCTATCACATTTTCAGTAATTTTTATTCCTACTATATTGGGAATATTCGTTCAAATTGCTAAAAAGATCCAGTACCAATTGTTTTCATTTATTTTTTGTGCAAGAGCATGATGAATTAAGATTGTAATACAAACGCGACTTAAAAATTTTACGATATGAGCGAGATATGATTCAATTCATCAGCTCATAACATTATTTTGTAACAAAAATACCCCGGTAATATTTTTTTTTATATGGATTCCTCCGACGCCACTTCCGTAGGATTAAAAATAAGATGAGAGTACTTGTACACATGTACAATATGTACAGTAAGCTCTAAAAGTCAGGCCATTAAACCCACCAAAAACTGGGTTCGGTTCAGGTTTTGAGAGATGGGTTCGTGTGCGGTTCTGGTTGAAACATTAATAAAGTTTCCAGTTTTCTTCCGGGTTCAGGTATTGGGTTCGGTTCGACTTAATGAAAATTGAATTAATGTTTTTTGAATAACAAATTTTATGTAGAAATAATTTAAAATGCGATTCGGAATTTACACAAGAAAAGAAACATACTTACACAATTTTCACGAAAAGTCAACACAGGCAGCAACGCAGACGCCAAAGGTGTCGATTGTCGGTTATTTATTACGCTTATTATTCGAACTGAAAATGAACCTGAACCGGAGTTGAACCTTAAACCCGAATTTTAATACCCGGTTCGGGTCCGCCTCGGGTTCAATTGAAAAATATATTTGAGTTTCGGTTCGGGGTTTGGGCTAAAATGTTACGGTTTGGTTCTGGTTTTGGTTCGGTTAAGTTCGGATTTGATGCCGATACGTAATACTCGTAACAGGCAGAAAATAGGATAAGGTTCCACCATCAGGAATTGATCTAATAACGTAATAAAACGATAACCGAATAAGTGGATTAGTTTCAAAGTAGATTATATGGAAAATTAAATCACCTTGGAATTTATGTGAGGTCAGAGATACACATTTTACATTTTTAACACATTTTTTGATTATCTACTAGTTTATTGAATAATTCATTTTTTTTAGCATGATTGGTCAACACTTCTAGAATTGTGTAAATACTTTACGGTGGACTAAAAGAAAACCAAATCGCATTTTTTTTCATCACAGATTAAATCATCGGTTTGGTACAAAAGTATCCTAAAAAAAAATATATCATCATGGCATATTACCCATTTCTGAGTGTGCCACACTCTGCTTTACCGCAGATATCGGTAATGATGATGACATATTTGTACCGTGCGGGCGCTTACCGGGCGCTTACCGGGCGTCACTTCACGGGCACTCATTGCAGGCACAAAAGTATCCTAAATCATATTTTACTGAAAATAAGATATTTACGACAAATCACAATTTAGCTCATGTATTTGGCGCCTGTAAAATTACGAATATCAAAGTATCCTAACATCAGCTCCATCTTTATGGACTATCTTTCGTGGTACAAATATCTCAATGTATGCATAAGTTATTGGAGACATTGTATATATATAGTAGCGTGAATTCATTTTTTATTTACAATGTTATTTTTAGAATCGTAGACTACCCTTTCGCTTCTATTAATATTGTATCATTTCCATTTATATTTCTGGAAAATGAACGATTTGGTTCATCAGTATAAATTTATATTCATAAAATTGCCTTTCCCTGCTTCCGCATTACAATCTCATGATAAATGCTATAAAGGTTTAAATAAATGCTATGGAGAAATGTAGAATATACTCATAATGTATTCATGTAATTGGATTTTATAAATTTAATATTCATGTTGGCAATAAAATAAATTACGTTTGTAGAAAAATGAAAATGCTTTGTTCTCCAATTATTTAATAATTATTGAAGAGTTTAAACACATAATATATTATTTATTCATAAAAAGATATTAAAACACTGCAATTTTCATGTAGCATCACGCAGGCTTGTTGTTTTGCATCAAGTTCTTTTTTTATTTTTTTCAGATCTTTATATAAGTGCGTAGTACTTAAAGCTTATTATAAATTTGTAACGCCATTTATATTATATTACATTTTGCATAAGTTTTATAAAATAAATAAGCAATATGAATTTTGAAAAATACACAAGAAATATTACATTTTTTGTCGTAAAATGCTTCCTTATACACCTATACAAAGAAATAATTCGACATTTAATAAGGTTAAAAAGCTATTGTGAAGCCCCTATTTCACAACATTGCGAAATAGAAGGAGTAAATTCGATGTTAATTGTTATTTCAACCTTCGGCGGAGAGTGCGTGTACTGCTAATAACGTGACGTCATGCGTACGTCACAGAGACGACACAAAACATCTACTGCGTCAACTCAGTAACTTTTATGTTATCATTAATGGTATTGAAATAGTTGATAAAATATTTTTGCATTGTTCTCACAAAAAGGAATATGTATTTCAATGACGTAAATGTAAGTATTAAGTACGTGATTTGTTAAGTAAATATTACTTATTTTCAACACGTACTACTTTAAATCATGAATATTTTATGTATATTTTCCTTATTTTCATGTTTTATATTTTTTGTTGTTAAATATGCCACAAGTACCTCCGTCTCTTTTTTAATAAATTACCCAAAAATGTGTAAAAGTATTTCTGCGGTCGTAAAAAAAGTATAGTTTGTGACGTTTTATAAACTAAAACGGCGTTTTTACATATTGAGTGAAACTTCTATACGGGTGCTATGTAAATAAGTATACAACGTTTAACCCATGGTAGAATTGACTCCATAGAGAGTAAATCTGGCAATAATTTTTGTTTAACATGCTTTCTACAAGAACTAGAGGTCTTTAAAACTTACCAATCACGTCATAGTTCAAAATTTTGTAAAAAAAGTAAAATCAATGTGTCCCCTGGAAAAATGTCACAAATGGCATACAAGATTTTTGGCATACGTCTGTTTGGAAATAACTCCCTGTACCGTCTTGCAGCAGCACGACTATTTTGTAATGTCTCGCAATAAACCATGTGTATGTCTGCATACTATTGATTGGTGAAGGTAAATGGCATTTTGAGAATACAAAAAAAAAACAGAATAAAAATTGTACGTCTATTCAAAAAATCGTTAAACGTCAGTTTTGACATTCAATATTGTTTCCAGAGAACACATTGATTTTTACTTTTTTTACAAAATTTTGAACATTGAATTTTAAAGGCCTCCAGTTCTTGTAGAAAGTATGTTAAACAAATATTATTGCCAGATTTACTATCTATGGGGTTAGTTCTACCATGGGTTAAGCGTTGTACATTTCATTTACTTACATAACATCCTGTATTTGAAAAAAATAGTGCATTTGATGTAGAAATTTATTTAAAATATCTCATCAAACAATTTTCATTCTAATTGTAATGAATTGGAATTTTGCTGAAAATGTGCAACTGTGTAATTTTAATTTAAAAAGTTGTGAATTTATAATTCATTTGAACTACGAACATACCTACATATATCGAAAACATTTCATTAAATGCATTCTCCATCTATAAATGTTTTTTTTATCAATTTTTGATTAATTGCTGAAACATTTTTGATATTTGAGAGATAGTAATATCGTTATTTTAAAAATGGAAATTTATTAAACGTTTAAACATTTTATGAGAGATGAGCCATAGTAAATATAAAACGTTGAAGGAGACGAAACATTTTTAGCTATTTATAGAAAAAAGTTTATTTACAAATAGGATTAATATTTCAAAGACGAAAAGATACGTCCTGCCTTGATGTTAATCTAGTTGATATACCTATTGTATAGTTTGTACAGAATAACAGAATTCTTCCGTTATGGCTTTGACTCTCTAGTCAATTTAAAGTAAATAATATAAATATTTTTGTACTTAATTGCACATTTTACAATCGTCGTCAACAATATAAATTCCCTATGTTACATATTTCCATTCTACGAAAAGATGTAAAATTAATACATATATGAGTACAAAATATAGATGTAAAATAGCATAGGTGCGAAGAAAAAAATGAAATTGAATAACACACTGGTCAGTTTAATAATACATATTTTTTATTTAATTTATATCTTATTATTTGATAATTTACTAATATTTAAGCTTGATAGAAATACTGCATATATTTTACATAGTTCATAAGACTTTATTCTTACTTTGTAATCTCCAATTTGAATTTATAATATTTTAAAATTCTAATTTCTAATGCATTTAATCAAGATTAGTATGCTGGGCGGTTTCAAAATATTGTATTGAAGTATTACTTATTACAGGTACAAATAGCCCTGTATATAAAACTATTTAGACAAATATTGGGTGTATACAATAAGCCCTTGGGTAAATAAGAGACCCTCATAAAACTTAAATTGTACAGTGTTAACTAATTTTGGTATAGCAATGAAAATTTATGAATGTTTCAATATTACATTACATTGAAAAAATGGCAACATGGTACTGAAAACCTCCATAAGAATAACATTGGTTATCTCTGCCACACTGAAGATAGAGTGTGGGACACTGTATAGCTTTCGAACGTTCCGTTTCCGAATCAATGGAATACATTTAATGTTGCTTGCTCCTGATGTAATAATACGTCATTGGTGGCAAGTACAATGTTAATGCTGTTAAACTTGATTATTTACAATAATCTGTTGTTGGCATAGCCCATTTACTTTAACAATATTGTTTGTTTAGTATTGTGCGCGTTTCATTTTATGGGTAAACTATCGCTTCTAATTATACCCCATAAAGGGTCTATTGCAGATATTGAATATTATCGTGGTTAAACATTTTCAATTAAATCAGGAATAGATAAACATTTTAAACGCTGATACATTACATGCATACATACATTTGCAATAATTAAACGCTGTAAAGTTCGATTTGAATACAATTTACTGAATATATTCGGTATAAAATTTTCATCTCCAATCTCAATTTCATAATGTAATTTTAACATGGTCTAGTTTTAAGTGAGCTCTGTTTTACACTACTTTTTCTGGCCAAAATCAAGTTTAAAAGATTAAGATGTTGGATTACACCCTTTCAACAATGTATAAAACATTGATAAATGTAATTTAAACACAATATAACTGTAATACACTGAAGATGGTCGCATTTATGATCGAAACGTCTGTATAATAAAATTATTTATCAAATGAAACTTAAAGGCCTTATTTCCTATCTACAACAGTAGTTCCCAACACATCAACTTCAAATCAATTTAAAAGATTAAATTAGATTTTAATAAAAAAAAAAATCATTTAGAAAAGGATAAAACAGATCACCGTTTTTTACCAAAAACTTGAAACTACCTCCGACGCTCCGACTTTATTTTAGTTTCAAGTGCTATACTATCCATTCCAGAATTATAGTCAGTTGAGTGCGAAGCTTAATAAATTGCTTTAAAAAACATCAAAAATTATGAAACATACTTTAAATTATGGACTATACATTTCTACGTAATTACACTGTTTCATATATTTATATATGGGGTCCCGTGGCCGCGTGCCTGAGTGTATGGTCGCGAACCCGACAGACGCCAAATATTTCCAATTTTAAATGGCACAAAAGTGATCCCTGCGGTGCACTCTCCACACCAGCTATGAGTGCCCGTGAGGTGATGCCTGGTAAGCGCCCACACGGTAAAATATATCGTCATCATTACCGATGTCTGCATGTGTTGTAGATACTGGCGCACCCAGAAATGGGTAATATGCCGTGATGATATATTTATTTATTTATATATTTAAATTAATTATTATAAAAATAATGATAATGTTTATAAATAATGACCCCCCATTTTTACCTCGTTTGAAGAAATGTTCAAATTCATTGATATCTAATATTCAAATGTACGAATGGAAAAATATGTTGTAACCATAGGCTTTATGAATAATTTGAATGTTAATTTATCTATATTTTGTTTATAACAATTAAAAAATAAAAGTGTTAGATCTCAACTTCTATTAATATAAAAAAATTGATATTTGGCATGCTGATTCAGAATGTAGTTTTAATGTATAATATTAATAAATATATCATCACGGCATATTACCCATTTCTGGGTGTGCCAATTTGCTTTGTCACAGATATCGGTAATGATGATGAAATATATTTCAAATATAAAATATTGTGGTGTATCTAATAACATCATAATTGTATGTTCCATGAGTATTAGTTGACCGATATACTGTGTGTACAGTGAATAAAACTATGTAGGTCGCTTTATCACTACAAGAACGACTTTTAAAGTTTTGATCGCTTCGATACGGAGTAGGTCAAAGGGTTAAACAAAGTTAATTTAAAAGTTGGGTAAATTTGTAATTATGTAAATTAAGTAATTTATTTTGTACACTAGTAATTGCAAAATTAACAATATTACGAGATCTGCACATAATATAAATTATACGTATTATGATTTAAAAACACACTATATTATCAATAAATAACTAAATAGCACTACGTCAACCTAGTACATATTAAATATAACATAACAATAGTTATTTATGTAACAAGTGTGTAAAGTAGTACTTTTTTGATCGAATGCGAAAAGTAGCACGACAAAAAAAATACTATTTACATACGAGTTTCCTGCAATAATAATTTTCAAAATAAGCGAAAAACAAGTTTTAACCTGTAGCTCAAAAACAAAAGACGATCGAAACTTCCTGCGGTGTCTATTAAAGTTGTCTCAAAAAGTTGGCAATAAAGATCTACATCAATTTTTTGTTGCGTCCATAACAGGAAAGTTTTTCATATATGGAATTTGAATTTATTCCACTCTGTACAGGCATCTTGAAATATTGTTAGTGTTGTTAGCAAGTAAATTAAACGAATGTTCATGTTGCCTAGCAATGTATTTAAATTCCACGCACTAGTGCTTGAAAATTACTTTTCACGCACTAGTGTTTGAAAAGTGTCACTTTACACATTGTAAAGAGTGCGTAAAGTATATACTTTACGCACGGTTGTAGAAAATATATTTAATGTTGGTTTAATTTGTAAATATGCAGGCTGTGAAACGAAAACCGGAATATGGGAGTTTAACATGGGATTGTAACTTTTAGAGAATAACTACAACAATAAAAAGTTGTTTAAAATTAAATTTTACATTAAAAAATTTAAATTCAATGTAACAGCACATCTGCAGCACGAGATATTTTAGAAATATCAAGAATAAAGCTGTCATGGCGGACACAGTCAACTGAGAGCGACTAGACGATGATCAACTGGGCAATGGACAAATGGGCGCCGCAAAATTTGGGCGATAAAATAACAGTGTAGAATTACACAATTTTGTGTTAGGTTGTTATGTTAACGTTTGTTTAGAAAAATCCGAGAGTCACTTTTTTTCCTATTGCAAAAAATTGACCATCGCGCAGATCTCGGGGTGCCCAGCTGTCGCATACCGATTATTGTAGTTTTACATTATTTTTGCAAATAAATATCTTTAATCCAATGTCAGTGACGTCATAATATTGGAATCTTCTTTTTCGATGAATTCAGCTCTAGAATTCATGGAATTTTAGTTACAAGAATAAAAATATGTTGAGTTGTCACGAACAGAATATGAGAAAAGTTGAAAAACAATACAATTGAAGCATCTTTTGACATTAAATGAACATCTTTATTATATCTGAAAATATTCAGGGTCAAAATGTTACGTTTTAAATATATATTGATCTGTAGAGTTTTCGTACATAAGTACAATAATAAATAATATAATACTTTGAAATTAATTTGTAACTTTTTTTATTAATAACCGTTAGCATCATTTGGAGGCATTGTAACATATTAACTATTCAAAATACAATATTCGTAATATTGCTTGTTCACGAAGGCCGAAAGTAGTGTACAAATAATCTACATACTTTAAAACTACTTTGCATTATTTATGACATTGTGCAGAGATTCTGCAAAAGTGCACATTTAATAAAGTTTTTTAAGTAAATATAAATGTTATTATTACTATATAAGTAAATCTAAGCATACGAAATTTTCTATATGGGAAATTAGTTAATTATTAATACACAGTCCTTGTGAAAATAATTATAATCAAGCTACTTTATAACATGTATATCAATCTCTGTAGTTAATTTTCCCGTCAATACAGAAGTTAATTAGGTACATTGCTTTGCTTGTAAACAGCGCTTATCAGAACATAATTAAACTATGTTTTCAATTTTTTTATTAACACCAAATGTCACATGACGAGGCTATAAAATCAAATCAAATTTTAGCATTATTTCTTTGTGTTAATTTATGTATATATAGGGTGTTAAAAAATAAGTGTCACAAATTACGAGGGTATATAGTACTGACCAAAATGAGTAAAAAAAGTTTAACCAACATGAATCCGATCTTCAACTGTTTTTGAGAAAGAAAAACTGACTAAGATAGTGGTCGAACAAAATTTTGTCTATGCCAGTAGACTACAAAAAAACAATAACATTTTATATGAAATATTTTTTCTTGGTTTCTAATAGTTACAAAGTTATTTGAAAACTAAATATTTGCCAAGGTCGCCACAGCTTTTGTCTTAGTATTGTGACTCATTTTTTAACACTCTGTGTATATATATATATCACGGCATGTTACCTACTTCTAGATGTGCCAATCTGCTTTATCACAGATATCGGCAATGACCAATGATGATGACATATTTGTACTTTGCGGGTGTTTACCAGGTGTCACTTCACGGACATTCACTGTTGGCGTGGAGAGTGCACCACAGGGATCACTTTTGTGCGATTTAAAATTCGAAATATTTGGCGTGGGTCGGGATCGAAGCCGGTTCCTCAGGTTCGCGACCAGACACTTCCGTACGCACCCCGGCGAGAAGAGTGACACAAGTCCAAAAAATAGTTTTCCGTAAAACTTAAATTAAAGGAGACAGTTCTCGAATGTAAAGTTACTTACATTAGCTCGAAATAAAACGACATTTGATCCATCTCTCGAAAAATATAATCTTGATTTATGTCACTATTCCTGATTATTAGAAGCATATTTTTGACCAATTTTATCTGATGAACTTAGAATTTCTAAATTTTGTCTTGTGTCACTATTCTCGACGGGATGCGATATGTTGTTCAAGAGATATTAAAATTGGTATACTTGAAACATTTTAACTTTTAAGTTTGTTCAATGAAAGACACTCTATTATAATGTAGAAAAAGGTTACAGATAGTAAACATCGGTTTATTTAATGGACAACAATAATTATCAAACATGACATTGTAAGGTTACTTTGTTATTATGGCTTAAAATCCAATAAAAAATGAGTATCGCCGTTCGAAAGACCTTATAAAAGTGTCCTAAAGAAGAGATAACCAAAATCTAGATTTATTTCATATTTTCTTGCAAAAACTATAAAATTTATATATTTGTCTGTATCTAGTGACCTATATGCATTTCTTCTGAATAAACAATACATTGCTAAAATGGTAGCCTAATTAGTCATTAGTAGAAAAAAAATAGTGGCCCGTTTTTTTTTGTGAGAGTATAAGACTAGACATTAATTCATTAAAAATTGAAACAAATTTGTTTCTTACCTACTTACTGACTTTTCGCAATACTAGCATTATATAATCTAAAATTCAAACAGCTTGTATTCACAATAGTTTGCCCGTATTGATCTTGTTGCAGTTTTCATGACAGCCTTGCAGTTGACACTATCATTATTGAAACAGTTATATTACACTGTAAATGTTACGTAAGGTTTATATTGTAAAATGTCATTGAAATATTAAGAGTGAATTTTCCTGATAAGTTCGAACGGGGTGACCTTTCGATTTTTAGCAGGAGACGCGACCGCTACTTACTCCCATATCATGGAAGGGCCGTCTCGTTCAAGGAAGGTCAAAGTTCAGGATGTGTCAAACACAAGCGTCGATATAATTTCGAGGAATTCTGTTCGGGAAATAGGAACTTAGCGATTAATGATTCATCCAAAATTTTAGACCGCACACCGCAGAAAATAGCTTTTGTAAGACGAAATTTATGTAGTAATTTCTTTATTTGTGAATACTTTGTTTACAGTAATCATTATTGACATAGGATAGGCGCGCATTAACGATTTAAATTTAAAAATCATACACCTTAAAAGTTGCCTGCATATGAATGCTGGCGCGCCCTGGTTACTAAATAATTTCACAGTTATTTTCGATATGGATTTTAAGTATAGAGGCCGCATGTGTTGATGTACTTGTATTATTTATTATCATTATTATATTTATTCTTGCCTAACCGGCTTAGAATCTATGTATTATATATATATATATATATATATATATATATATATATATATATATATATATTTTACAATAAATTGTGTATCATAAATTAACCCACCGTTTCTCGATGACTTCCTTCATCCAATCTTGTCCCGACCCTATATCGTTTCTTTTCTTCCTTCTCTCGTAACTTCCCTGCACGAAATCCTTAAATGCCTGATAGTTTCCTCTTCTCTCCCGCATAGCCTGCAACTCCTCTCATCACTTGATAGCCAGTATTTATTGTTTCTCTCTTCATTACCACATCTGAAACTGGCAATCATCTTGACGTTTTTCTTTTCATCCAATAAATACCTTGGTATTGTCGTTTGTATAAATTTATATCTCTTGTTGTAATTTGAGATTTTTATCTTACTTTGTTGTTCTTGCCGCTATATGTCCCAATCTCTCTGGTGATTTCTCCATTTATGCGTAGCCTCTCTATTGTTGATGTACTTGTACTGCGTATACAAGAATAAAGAATTAATAGAAAAGATTTTCTATCTACAAATATTTCACACGACTCCGTCCATCTTACTATATAAATAAGAATTGCCCTTAAGATGACGTCATATTGACATCAAAAATCAAATGCAGTTAAACTAAACACTACGAATTGCTTCAAAATTAAACCAATTTTCATTTAAAATAATAATAATAAAAAAATAAAGTGGAGGACCCCATTGTAATATTTTGCTCATAATTATTAATTAATTGTAAGTGTAATGATAAATTTTTACCATTTGAATTTCATTAGTTTTTTTTTTTTCTAAAATGTAAAAATAAAACATCCAATCCTGCAATTCTTGGAAAATGTAAATTACTTGGAGATATAGACGTAAAACTCTGGTAAATGTAAATTAATTGAAAGAAAGAAGTCTTTATTCTTAGAATTTAATGGAATAATAGAAAACTGGGCATAAATATGTCCTGACTTGTTTACTAACAAAAGCAGATAACACATTAATTATCTCATATTTATTTTAAACCTACCTTACGATAGGTTGATTGTATATTTTACTACTAAATCCAATTACACCATTAATTAAAATGAAAGAGTTAAACATATAAATACATTACTATCAAGTAAGAATCATTTTTATTAATATTATTTCCAGAACCAGCCAGTACCACTGTATTTAAAATATTAATTTTTACATAAAACTGTTCTAAAATTTCTTTTTTCCGTCTGTTAAAAAAAGTATACTTTTTTTCATTAAAATAGATTTATAAAGTGTCTTTTTTTAACACAATAAATGTGTGAAAAAGTGCACGTTTTTAACACCACGGAGTGAAATAATGAAACGTTACGGCACTTTTTTCACAATTTTATTACAGACGTGACAAATGCAACTCGAGTAAAAAAGTGTCTTATTTCACTCATAGGATGTGATGAACTCTCCTGCGGCGCGTTCGATCAAACTTTTCTATTCGTGAAATAAGACTAATTTTTGCACTTGTTGCATAAATAACTATTTTTAAATATTCTATTTTTCGAACTTATTTAAAAGAAACCAATTTCTTGGGGATGTCGGTCCATGGATTAAATAAATTTAATTTTTCTTTTTCATCAACGTTTCGGTATTTTAATTGTATTTCTCATGATTGTGAAACTGATCCCCAAGAAAATGGTTTCCTTTAAATTCTATTTTTCAGTTTGTGTTACCTATAATGTGATTTAAATTTTAAAAATTCAGTTTTTTATATTTTCTATAATATATATATATATAATTATATATCATCACGGCATATTACCCATTTCTGGGTGTGCCAATCTGCTTTATCGCAGATATCGGTAATGATGATGACATATTTGTACCGTGCGGGCGCTTACCAGGCGTCACCTCACGGGCACTCATTGCTGGCGTGGAGAGTGCACACTGTAGAAAACACAATGACGTTCAAAAACACTAAATTTGATGGTCTAGTAAAATGTATTTATTTTCGTATATCTTTTATTTTTTCTTCTTGAATGTGTGGCTGAAAGAAATTTTTACATTTTGATGAAAGGATTAGAATCTAAATCTTGCTCTTGCTTGAAGAGAAATCAATCTCCTATAAATCTCATACAAGCCTTCTATCCTCAAAATATCTTCTAGTCTGATTAGCTCGCCCACTCTGTTCCACCAACATAACTGAAGGTACAGAAGTCTTTAGTCTATATTTAGTCGATCAAAGGTATTAGCAGGCACAATAAAAAGACGACTTCAAGAAATTAATCTTCTTTCTTGTTTGAGTTGCAGCTACAAATCCACTTCACCAGACAAGGAAACAAACAAAAAAAGACGGAATTAAACAAAAGAACAGATTATAAGAATGTTGAAGAAACGTTTAAAGCTTATTACTCAAATAGTTTCATAAATGATCGAATAAAAGTCATCGCAGTAACAAAAACATGAGAATTGTACATTTTAATAATAATAATAATAATAATAATAATAATTTCATAAATGACTTGGTTTTTAAAATTTTTTTTGCTCTTATACCTACTGTGATTATACGATTTAAAGTACTAATATTTACCAAGTGGCTTATACATTGCTGTCAATCAAATGTCAAGTTGTACCCATGGATACGACAAACCCAATGTTTCATGTTAAAAAATACTCACGGTATATATATCTGTACCTTATTTGTCAAGCGCACTGCATTTATAAATGTCCGCGTTAATTAATTTACAAGTTTTTGTTTGATTAATTAGTGGTAATTTTGTTTAATAGTTATTTGCATCACTTGAAAAACAATCTGACACCTACGGAGGCCTTTACGGGTTTCTCAAGAGTAAATATAAACACAGTTTCAAAACAATTCAAATGAAAAAATGCGGTTAAATTTAGCTTCAAGAATCTTATTTAGTGTTAAACGAAGAATTGGATAAATAGGACATTTTTTAGGCTTCTTATTTGTTTTGTGTCTGGTATAATTGTCACTTAAATTTACATATTTATTAAATGAGTGGCTTACTATTAATGAAAATTATCTGTATCATGGCCAATGTTTACGCGCAAAATGTAAATCAATGAGACAAGCCAGAAATTTACCGGCAAATTAAATTAATTGACTGAAAAAGTAATAGATAACTTGTGATGAACAAAGAAATAGTTTGATTTCAAATACAAAACCATTACCTTTACTATTACTTCTACCTTTGCCGCTAATTTTTGATTGCAAATCTTACTAAAGTAAATTTTAAGTTTCCAAGTTTTGCAGTTTTCAAATTGATTTTATAATGAAGCTTTTAGAACTTGTTAATATTTTAATACATGGCTTCATAATAAAGAAGATTAAATTATTAATTTGCATACGTTGCAAAAAAAGTTTTCCTCGAAAATGATAATTAATTCGTGCCTTGGAATTTTATAATTATTTATAGATCAGGTGTTAACCAATATCTACTCGAAATCTTAGTCATACAGCATTTATTCTTACAAAACCGACATGTAAGAAAAAATACTTTATGACTTAGATTTCAAGTATTTGTTAACATCTAATCTACATTAGAGGCGACAAAATTTTCCTGCATTTATAGACATAATAATAATTTGTTTACAGTATATTTTAAAAGTACCGACACAATTTATTTTGTTCTGTCCTGTTTCGAATGTCGAAAATTGAAACCTTTTATCTTTAGGAATATATAAGTGCAACAGTATATTTTCCACAAGCATCTTCGTGAACAAATAACGTCTAAAAAAGTGAATTTGAAATATCAAATATTGACACGTGTAGAAATTCGCTTGTAAGGTTTCTTTCAATGTTTTGAAAGATTTATAGAAATTTAAAAGATATTTTTAGAGTATTTACAAACATTAGTAGTATTTTTTAATTAATTAAAATATAGCAAATGGATATAATATTTAAACTTTTAATGTCGTTAACTTGAGGATGAAAAATTGCGTATCACCAGGGAGCACAGAAAACTTGATACCTTGACTGGCATGATAGGATAAAAAGTGACACGTGGCAAGTTTATTTATAACATCTTTTCATTCCATTTCATCTCTGCTTTGGACATATTGAAATTAAAATTCTAACAAATACGAACCACGTTGTGTCTCTTTCTCCTACTGGTGAAAATTTAAATAACTAACACAGAAAAAAAGGCCACTTCTATTTTTAATCATTGATATTCGATTTAAACCTTCGCAATTTTTTCAGATGTATCGTTTGTTGAATTAGTAAATTTGTATTAACAAATTGTCAAATTCGCAATGAGAGACAAACACGTTCTGTAATTTAATCAGATAATTCTTCGGAGCTTGATGTTTAGCAGCCGGTGTTTCAAAGGCATTAGATTTCATTGAAATTGGAGAGTAACTTTTTTTATTTACACATGGCAAGGCCGGGGTCGGTCATTTGGGGACGTTGACATTTATTTGAAACTCTTAACAGTCTTCTTCTTTCTCTTAGCATTTTCTTGTGTTACACAGGGTCGGCAAAATATTTTTAATGTTCTTGGGTTGCATCTAAATAAAATAAATATAAATATATCATCACGGCATATTACCCATTTGTGGGTGTGCCAGTATCTACAACACATGTAGACATCGGTAATGATGACGATATATTTTACCGTGTGGGCGCTTACCAGGCGTCACCTCACGGGCACTCATAGCTGGTGTGGAGAGTGCACCACAGGGGTCACTTTTGTGCCATATAAAATTGGAAAGATTTGGCGGCTGGTGGGATCGAACCCGGTTCCCCCAGGTTCGCGACCAGACACTTAGGCACGCGGCCACGGGACCCCATAGGGGGTCATCTATGGTACGAAACAATCCTATAGTAAATCAGGATTAATGTTTTCACCAAGAGTCACACCAATAACATTATCACGTCGATTGATGTCGGCTTAAAAAGGTGGCGTCCATTTTTTTGGCCTCTTTTTTTAAGATCGGCTGACCGGTATTGACTTCAGCTGGCTTGGTCCTCCGGTGACTGGATTTTGAAAACTCTTAAGAGTAATGTAAGAAAATATTCTTTGTTACTTGACCCTGCTAGAGATTCACATTTTCTTAATTTCTTTGAACTCAGAAGACATTATTTCAAATTACACTTGGTTCGCTATTTTAAGATTTCATGGAAAGCCTGACATATTCTTCACAACTTCTTTCCATTTCTTCCTGTCTTTAGCTTTCTCTGTCCAGTTCGTCACGTTTTGTTCCCGTAGATTTTTTTTTATAGCATTTATTAATTTTTCTTCGGTCTCCCTCTTCTTTTCTTTCCTCCTTCAGCCCCTATTACTGCTCGCCTAGTATTTCTACTCTCATTAGTTTATGTATATTTTCGTCTTTTTATTTAAGATAATTAAAATTTGACAATGGTATAGTACCCTATTATGCAGTCCAAGTCCAAAAAATAGTTTTGCGTAAAACTTAACTTAAAGAAGACAGTTCTCGAATGTAAAGTTACTTACATTAGCTCGAAACGAAACGACATTAGCTCCATCTCTCGAAAAATATAATTTTGATTTATGTCACTATTCCTGATTATTAGAAGCATATTTTTGACCAATTTTATCTGATAAACTTAGAATTTATAAATTTTGACTTGTGTCACTATTCTCGCCGGGGTGCGGTATATAGAATTAAATTTACGTTAATAAATGTAACACTTAGGTTCTTTAATGTGAAGAAGAAAAATTTCCCTGGTCGCAAGACACAGAGAGCATTGGCAACCAGATACCGCTTGCAAAATGATAGCAGTGGGAATTTGAGCGTGTGGTATTTTATTGGCGGCGTGCGCACTAACCCCTGACGTCTGTGAAAGCTTGAACGTTGACCCGCACGCGTCGGGACGATGCGCCGATTTTCAGGCGCCGCGACGTTGACGTTGGCACCATCACAGGATCAGATCAGATCTCATAGATCTGCATCAATTAGCTGCATTCTGCATTTATATATTTAAATCAATCCTCGAATGGTTAATATAAGTTTCCTTAGTCATTCAATGATCACAGCTGTTACATTATTTTTTTTTAATATTTTACAAAATAAATCTCATGTAGATAAAGTGAAATACATTTTACATTTACATTTCAAACGTCAAACAAAAAGTACTTTTATAAAAAAGTAGTGTAATATTTCATTAAAAATATTTCAAATGATATCTTTCATAAAAAAAGTTGCATTTGTTGATCACAAAAAGTAAAATTAATTTGAACGCTCTTTGACAAAAAAGAATACTATAATAACAAATAAAAATATTATTGCAATAGACACTATTTTATATAGGTATGTATGTTTTTAAAAAATGAATATGGCTCAGAAACTTACTGTTAAATTACATACATAAAATCACGCGTGTCCCACTTAGTGGGTTAGCAAAAACCCGAAAACAATAAGAAAAGGGATGAAAGTAAGAGCTCAACTGAATCACTTAACTCTTTAATAACATTCTTCTTTCGCCTTGTCATCATAACATTCATACAAAGAACATATTAAAGTGACCGATTTTCGGTAGCGAATAATCGCATCCGGACCACAATAATAGTTACACAAAAATTATTATTATTAATAATAATAATAATAATAATAATAATAATAATCTCTTTATTAAGACATGTAAATACATACATATATAGAAAGCGTCAAAAGTATATAAAGTAGATAAAATATATAAATATAAAAATAACCAGAAAGGTTGACTCCAGTCTTGAATTACCAGAGCTGGTCTATGTTAGTTTCAAAGTACTCCTGCGTAAGGAGTACAAGCTTTTATCTATTAAATATTCTTTTAGTGTTTTTAAGTTTATTTTATTTTAGATATATTTACCGGTAGGGAGTTAAATATTCTTAGCCCAATAATATTATGACTGTTATTTGTTAAGTTTATTCTAAAGTATGGAATTTATCTTTGTTACGGGTATCGTGGAGATGAAAATTTTGGTTGAGGTATGTCCTACTACATCATAAATTAACCTCCCCGTTTCTCGATGACTTCCTTCATCCAATCTTGCCCCGACCCCATATCGTTTCTTTTCTTCCTTCTCTCGTAATTTCCCTGCACGAAATCCTTAAATGCCTGATATTTCATCTTCTCTCCCGCATAGCCTGCAACTCCTCTCATCACTTGATAGCCAGTATTTATTGTTTCTCTCTTCATTACCACATCTGACAGAAAGAAAAATGGCTCAAGACTTTTTAACTGCATTTTTTAATATAAAACTGTCTTAAATTTTCACCAAAGCATTCCCTAACACCTTGTATATTTTCTTTTAAAGTGCCAAGGTAAAAAATCTATTTTGATTGTAAATGGCGACCTAATGCCAAAGTCATCTCAAAATGTACTCTCATAATTGAAGAAAAGGTTAAACTACAAAATATCTCTAAATAAAGCGAAACAACCTTGTTAATTTTTTCACTAATATTTTTCGCAAAACTAAAACACTCCTTTTATGTTACATCGATTATAAAAACGAGCAAACGACATGATAAAATATTATATGAACAAAACAAACTCGCAAACAATATGCTGCCAATTAGATACTGAAATCAGTCGCTCTGCGTAGAATAAAAGACATGAGATGTAACAAAGGTTAGATATGTGAAATAAAAATACGAGTAAACATCTTTTTCCAATATAGTTTCCAATTTGTCCAACTACGCAATAGTAGCAATAATATTTTGTGTTTGAGAAATCAACAAATGATGCACCGAGTTTTGATTGTTTGATGTTTTTTTTATTTCTTTCTTCTCAAGGTTTTCCTTACATTAGTAATTAATTTAATTGATTTATTTATTACATACTCCGATTTGAAATTTTGCAACACATATGTAGTTCTGATGACAATACAATAATAACAGAAAAAGTTAATTATAATCCGATGACAATACAATAATTTCATGAAAATTTTTTTGAAAACAATTTTTTAATTAAATAAATAGCTTTTATGCTGTTTACTACAGCATATGGTAAAATGATTTCCAATTTAGAATGGAAATTAAAAAGATTATCAATTTTCATTGTCAAATATGCAAAAATATTACAGAATAAAAAAGATAAAATAATAAAAAACTTTTTTAAAAACAAGCTTTTATTAAAATGCACTATAAAGGAGAAAATAATAATTGTTCCTTTTACAGGGTGACCACGAGGAACAGGGCTTTTTTTGGAAAAATATTACTCGGTTAATTTTGAAGTGAAAAATTATTTATTGACATAAAAATGTAGTGAAATGTATGCCATTAGTTATGTTTGGAAAATAATGTCTGAGAGATGTTGACCGCCTTCAACGACACACTCTTTCACTCTGCCTTTGAAGTTCTCCTACACTCTTTCCAATGTTTGCTGATCAGTTAGTTGGATCTCATCTTTAAGTTCCTTTAATGTACGGGGTTTGACCACATAAACGCGAAATGAGAAGTCCATGGATATTCTTGCAGTATGGGTTGTTGCTCCGTCCTGTTGGAACCAGACAGAGTGGAAGAGTGCATCGATGAAGGTGTTCAATATCTCTCAGACATTATTTTCCAAACATAACTTAAATGGCATACATTTTACTACATTTTTATGTCAATAAATAATTTCTCACTTTAAAATTAACCGAGTAATAATTTTCCAAAAAAAGCCCTATTCCTCGTGGTCATCCCTGTATATACTTATAATATGGGGGGTCTCATGGCCTTGTGCTTGAGTGTGTGGTCGTCAGCCAATCCGGTAACCCGGCTTCGATCCCGACCGAAACCAAAATTATTTCGCATTTCAAATGGTACAAAAGTGACCCCAATGGTGCACTCTCCACGCCAGCAGTGAATGTCCGTGTGGTGACGCCTCATAACGCCCACACGATACGAATATATCATCATCATTACCGATATTTGCGTACAAAGCAGATTAGCATACTTTGGGTGATGATATATTTATTTATACATATGTAAATATATATATATATATATATATATATATATATATATATATATATATATATATATATATTGCTGTACTTATCTTTGGTATTCAATGGCTCGTCGCTTAGTTACTGGTGGAAAAACCAAAGGAAACCCGTCAAAACATATTTTTGTCGTTAAATTATTAATACTGTCAATGTTTACCATATAAAATAACTATATTATTAATTATTATTAAATAATACAAATAAAAATTTAACTGTCACAATCACGTCCTTCATTATAGTCAGTTATCGTATATTCGCTGATAAAAACACAATAAATTATTTACAGAATTAAAAGTATTTTTTCCATAATCATTAGCAAAATTCATTTTTATTCAACTTAAAATAGTGAGCAAAGTAGCATGTTGAATCACAAGTGAGCAAAGTAAATAACTTTCTTCACAAGTGAACAAAAAACGCAAGCCTATAATAATTTACGTCAGGAGTCATAAATTTTGTTGAATTACAAATTGTACAATAAATATCTACCATTATACATGAAGGAACAATAATTTTTTGTTGTTAACTTTACATTAAATTCAGTTATAAACATATGTACTGCTGAGTTTTTAATTAATAAAAAAGTACAATGTTTTGTTTTTTAGAAAAATTATATTTCAAGATTGTGGAAAAAATCATGTTTAGCACACGTCAGCATGTCTTTTTCTCACTTGTCCAGTTGGCCAATTTCCGGACGCATGAGAAAAAGACATATTTTACTCACTTGTACTAAAATAGCTATTTTCTGAGATTTTTTTTAAGTTCTCAAATTCGTTTGTTGTTTCAAATGCTTATTACGAATTTAAGAAAAAAAATTGAATATACATATTCAATACTTTTGCAAATTATTATGCAACATGTATCTGTCATTATTGCATACGATATTGTTGTTACTAACGCAGTATGTAAATAATAATCTGCTTCAAGGTTTTGTTTGTGTTTACTTTTTCATATGCACCATAATTATCAAATTGCTCTTATGCAGTCAAGTAAATACATAATGAAATAAAACAATAATCTGTAATATATATTTTATGTGTTATGTTTGAACAAAATTTTAATTTCCGGTGATCTCATACAAATTATAGGTTAATACTGTATATGAACAAAAAATTATAAAAAAACTTCTGTAAAGCGAATTAAAAACATGGTAATGTAGCTATATTTAATATAATTAGAATTGATCGAAAAATAAATATGATTTGTAAACACGGCATATAAAATCACGAAACTAATACAACGTAGTTTAAAATATACATTGTCAAAGTAAGGAATGAACTTTAATTTCATCTATCATATTTATAGAAATACTCGGAGTTTTCAAACTTTGTACCGCGAATATTCTATTAACTTTAAAGTTATTCCTACTCTTCAACGATAGTAACTGTTTAAAAAAGATCTTTGCAACCTTCGTATTGTTACCTATTGAAAAGAAAAAATTACTGATTTTCATTTTTCGTGTTATTTTTTTTTTAACTTTTATTACTGTTATTTACTAGAATTTTACAGCAATGACTCTTACTTCTTACTTTTTAAATAAATTGACATTTCATACTCTACAATTTGGAAATATTAAACATTTAAAATATTGACCATAAAGATTTAAAGCAACTTTAAAAAAAATCACTTCAAGGAGAACTTTAAAATTAATGTTTCCTTGAAACAAAATTCTATGTTACAATAACTTTCCTAAGTTATAAAATTTATTCCTTTTGTACAGTTTTTATTTTTATGTGTCGCCGTATTTAACTGTTAAGGTGGATTTATAAGTAACGCAAAACCCAAATGCCACAATTCTCCAAAATCTTCAAAATTTTCAAAAATTCAATTTTTATACATTTAGGTACACCTATAATATAACAAAAAAATTACATTTTTATTTTTTAGAAAAATGAGATGTACACACCCTAGTAAATATACAAATTGAAACATTACACCGAGTATCCCAAAAAAAAAACTATTTCAGTTATCTAAATCTAAATTCGATTTATAGAGAGGCGAATTTCATTGAAAGAATATTTTTTACATATAAAGCATATACAGTTGAACATGTCAAAAAAATAATTCGATTTAGAGAAAAATTCAAATAAGAGAGAGTCTTATTTAGAGAGAGTCTACAAACTAAATATTAATATAATGAAGGGCTGAATCGTGAAAAATATTACTGTAAGGTAAAAAAGTATTTCTTAACAGAAAGTTATCGTAATAATGTCACCATTAATAACAGAATTCATTTTGTCAAAGATTTAAGTCCTTGTTCCAATCAGGTTATGAGGCATCAAAACCCATATTCCGCTTTTTCTCCAAAATCTTCCAAATTTTCAAAAATCCAGTTTTTATACATGTAGGTACATCTCAACGCGCTGAGTTCAAATTTTAAAACCGCAGGTCGATATCTCTTTTCATTCTCGAGATATTTACATTTCAAATTTTACCCATTTTTGGGTCATAACCCTAAAATGGGTGGAGATACAAGCCTGGCGACTTCACCATTCGATTCTACGGGCAAAATTACATGGGTATACCAATTTTCAAATTTTTTGAACAATGTGTACAATTTCTAGAGTAAAATAACTGAAAATTGCCAAAATCTGAAAAAATGGCAAGGGGTACACCTTAGATTTTTGCGATTTTTGGCCATTTTCAGTTATTTTGCTTTAGAGATTGTATGCGGTGTTCAAAAATTATGAAAATTGGTATACTTATGTAATTTTGCCCGTAGAATCGAATGGTGAAGTCGCCAGGGTTGTATCTCTACCCATTTTGGGGTTATTACCCAAAAATGGGTAAAATTTGAAATGTAAATATCTCGAGAATGAAAAGAGCTTTCGACCTGCGGTTTTAAAATTTGGAATCAGCGCGTTGAGATGTACCTATATGTATAAAAATTGGATTTTTGAAAATTTTGAAGATTTTGGAGAAAATGCGGAATATGGGTTTTGGAGCCTTATCACCTGACTGGGTGTAAAATTGTAACACGAACATAACTATTTTCTACAAATTCCGTACCGAAACTTTCTTGGAAAAAATTCTATAAATACATTAATATTGTAACACGAACATACACTATGTAAATTGTAGTTGATACATCTGTCAATTATAATTATTGGAATATATCAGCTGTTTTCATGATTATAGCAAAGCTGGCTGATTTGTGAAAGTTAATCTCTTTATATTTCTTTAACTGTATATCTATTGAATATTAAGGAACATGTATAATCAAACCACTATTGCCGTACAGAAACTTTTTTGTATGACTGTATAATATTTTAAAGTAATTATCCGTTTTATCCCGTGGCCGCGTGCCTGAGTGTCTGGTCGCGAACCTGGGGGAACCGGGTTCGATCCCGACCGACGCCAAATATTTCGAATTTTAAAATGGCACAAAAGTGACCCCTGTGGTGCACTCTCCACGCCAGCAATGAGTGCCCGTGAGGTGACGCCTGGTAAGCGCCCTCACGGTACAAATATGTCATCATCATTACCGATATCTGCGATAAAGCAGATTGGCACACCCAGAAATGGGTAATATGCCGTGATGATATATTTATTTATTTATTTTATTTTATTTATATTAATTGGGGTCTCATCGTTCATTTTAAATATTTGGCACAAAACGAGTTGGCGAAATTGAATTATCCTTGTATGAATTGCTAATGCCCTTGTCATGTCATGACACAAATTCGCATAAGATCAATTGAATGAAGAAATAATGAAAACGGGTAGTAACTAGTAAGTAAATTAATGTCCAGTTAGGACCAGCAAACAATTGACAAAATTTATATGAATTATAAAGTAATAAATTGGATTCATGTGACTTCATTCCAGTTATGAACTGGTCTTCAAATTTTCAACTGATATTTAATTTCGTCTCGTTGAGTGCGTTGTAGATATGACCGGTTATGAGTCAGTTTCATTACCGAAATCTGCGTATAAAAGTAGACTGGCGCATTCAGAAAAGGATAATCATTTATATTTTTATTTTTATACTTGAAATTTCACTTTCAAATGTCTGCGAGTAAAATTATTTTTTCATCATCTCATATTCATCAATACTATGTGTACAAAAGAAATGTTATAAAAAAAATAACGAATGATTCACCACCATTAATATCAATTGTAATAACTTAGGTTTATATACAATTAATAATTATTGATTTTTTTCTGAAACATTTTTTAAATGTAGGTATTCTTGATTAGATGTCCCTAAAACTTGCTTATTCATTAAACTCTCATCATCGGTTCGTTTCAAATAATGTGTCATTTTTATCATACTTAATGTTTAGTGTGCATATTCTGTTGTTCTAACTTTGCTGACTTAAAAAAAATGTGGTACATCGTAATGTCTCGCGTTATCAATTGTGAAAATATATGAAATTTATTTTGTTTGCACATCTGCGTTGCATTTCTTATCATTTATCAGGACTTAATAATTTTGATTGATAAATAACATTAACATTAACAAAAGGAACTGATAACAGTTAACCTTTAATGTGATCGTATTCAGAAGGTCACAAAATAACTCGAATACATTTAATTAATATTGTGTTCTAGGTCTAGACGTTGCACATTTAATTTTAGCTTTATTGCATTTATGATCATGATAATAGATGAACAAAAAAATGATAAGTTTAAATTTGAACTCAATGACTTACAAATAAAATTAATAGTTAATTCATTGACTTACTGTAAGACAAAATATTTGTTTGAAATATTTGTAATTATTTGCTCTACTAATTTGTTTTAATTGTTTGTGTTTTTGCTGGTGTAAAATGAGAAGCATCTCTTAATTAATATCAGTAAAGTTAGTGAGTGAGTAAGAGCTTTGTGACTATATTAAATTACTTTTAAAGTGAAGTACTGTTAAACCTGCTTACTTGTTTATTAATTAATGTAATTGTTGGGTGCATTAGTTTAAAAAAAAAGTACGTAGGTAATTATATGACAATTCGTACTTCGAGACTAAAATAATAAACATTGTTCTAAACGTGGCGTCAAGTTTTAATAGACCATTTAATTTTTTAAAAGACATTTTTGCTGTTTATTAAATAAATAAATAAATCATCACGGCATATTACCCATTACTGAGTGTGCCAGAATCTACAACGCATGTAGACATCGGTAATGATGACATTTACCGAGTGGGCACTTACCAGGCGTCACCTCACGGACACTCGTAGCTGGTGTGGAGTTTGCAACATAGGGATCACTTTTCTGCGATTAAAAGTCTGCACTGGCCGGGATCGAACCCGGGTCACCAGATTGGCATGCAGACACTATACGCACACGGCCACATGACCCCATATATATATATATATATATATATATATATATATATATATATATATATATATATATATATATATATATATATTATGTGATTATTGATTTGGATGCAGAATTTAATTCTCTACAACAAGGCCAGTTTTGGGCAAGGAAAAACTGTTTTTCCATGTTAAACCCCTATGGCCCGATTTTCGAGTTACACCCGGTATAAGTAGACATTATAAAGGTATTAAAAGACACGTGTCTATTCGCAGAATTTCCACAATCTCCTTTTCCATCATTATTATTTTAATCCGTCTATTGTGGGTAAACTCATGTACACAATACTCTTAAGTGATTATAGAGCATTAAATATTCTATGAGTTTCTGTTACAAATAAACAAATCATTATAGACTGTTCGCGTTTGCGTTATTCATTAAGTAAGGATTGATTATTTTAATACTTCATGTAGAAATTAATTTCATTGTCGTTATTTACTCGATTTTCTATGAAAACGTAACTAGTAAACATGGGATGTATAAGGATATAAAAATATATCACTGAATTCAGAATTCTCTAACGAGTGTACAAATACAAAATATGTTCTCATTTCAAATAAAAAAGTTAGGTTCGGTACTTAACCTAACCACTGGTAGAAAAAAAACTCTTTAAATTTGTCTCGTAAAATAGAAATGCATCGATGAAGGTGTTCAACATCTCTCAGATATTATTTTCCAAATATAACTTAAATGGCATACATTTCACAACATTTTTATGTCAATAAATAATTTTTCACTTTAAAATTAACGGAATAAATTTTTTCCCAAAAAAACCCTGTTCGTCATGGTCACCTGTATAACAATATCGATGCGATATTTTTATGGCAGTTAAGTTAACTGACATTTTATCCAGAGGTGAAAACAAAGCCTAAATTTTTTTTTTGTACCCTTTTACTTCATTTGTGGGTAGGTAGTAGAGATGCATTCGGGCCGGGCCGGGCCGGGCTTTGAGGTTTGGATCGACTCGGCCCGAAAATAAAAATTACCGGCCCGACTCGAAGATCGACTCGACAAAAAAATTAGCTGGCCCTGCTCGAAAATTGACTCGAAATCGGGTCGGGTTTCGGGCCGGGCTGGGCTAAAGCTCGAAACTGGGTGCATCCGGCATTCCTAATGTTGATTTTTATGTTAAGGCGAAATGTTTAACTTTTTTCGTGTCAAACTTATCAAAAACCTCTATATTCTGATCATTTTGATCCTTTTTAACTTCAATCATTTTCATTAAAATATTAAGGAAACTGTGCATTTGATTGAACTATAAGATTTTTCGGGCCGGCCCGAAAAGCTCGAATTTTCGGGCCGGGCCAAAATCAAAAGTCCGACTCTCCTCGATTTTTGAAAATGATTAGCCCGATTCGGCCCGATAAAAAATATCTTCGGCCCGGCTCGATGATCGACTCGAAATCGAGGCGGGCTTCGGGCCGGGCCGGGCCAAAGCTCGAAATCGAGTGCATCTCTAGTAGGTAGGTATATCGTTTTTAAAAAATTATATTCAAAAATAGCATGGTTTATATTTTGTTTTTTCTATGGGGGCGCCAAGATAGAAATCTGCCTGGGCCGGTCCTGCCTCTTTACATGTTGCTTTCGTGTAATTACATTAATATCTTTTAAGATATTGATTAGTTTGTACATACACGTGATGTTTATCTTTCGGAGTCGAGTCAGAATATATTATTTACAAATGAAGTCGTTTTCTGTTACGGAGAAGAGAAGTTTGCAGTACTCACATTTTGCTTAGATCTATATTTGTTTGAAAATATGGACGCAACGTGTGGGTGAAAAATAATAAAAGGGCGTAAATATTTGTGTCTGAAGAGCGTGCCAAGATTTTGGTATTTAAGCCGGTAAACATTTGACGCGGTACATACGGTTAGCCTAATGCCATTTTTACAAACAAGTTATTGGGAAAAAACTATAATAGATATTTTCGTCCTGCTTTGCATGATTTCATTTGATATTAATATTATATTCAATATTGTCTAATACCATTCATTTAAAACTATTTCAAAAAATTACTATTATATCCTTGTTTATTTGTCTTCTAGATGAAAAGTAATTTGCTTTAAAGCATACATCAAATGCAATATAAATTAAGACTGGCAAAAATCCAAGGTTTTTTTTTTAAAAAAAAAAGCCGGCTTATTGTTTGTTTTTGTTTTTTTTTAGGGTAATGAATGATTTTTCAATTTTATTTAATATTATTTTTTTAGTATTAAACAATTTTTTTAACCAATTGTTTTTAAATTATTAAATTGTAAAATAAATTTTTATTGTATTTTTAATATCTTGGCTTAAAATTTACAGACTTTAGTATTGAAGCTTTTTTTTTAATAAACCCAGGCGAGATTTTTTATGGATTTCTAACTGGGGGGAAGGGGGCTTGGATTAGGGAAAATTGGGAAAATACAACCATACATTGTTTTATATAAAATATTTTTCCTACAACCGTGTGTATACTTTACGCACTCTTTGCAATGTGTGTAAAGTATCACTTTTTAAACACTTGTGCGTGAAAAGTAAATACGTTGCTTGGTAACAATATTTTAAGATTCTTGTACACTCACATTCATTATTTTGAGAAATAGCACTAACGTTTCGGTTGTAGAAAAAATATTGAATGCAATATGCAACTCGTGTGTAAATACGAGTAATATGTTTTATTTTGTGTTAATAAAACATTTCACTCGACCAGAAAAGTACTAATTTACACACTTGTTACATAAATAATTATTTCCTACAGCCGTGTGTAAAATATATACTTTACATATTATTTACAGTGTGTTTCAAATACTAGTGCGTGAAAAGTACTTTTCAAGCACTCTTACGTTAAAAGTAAATAGGCGTTGCTAGGTATCATTCACATTCGATTAATTTACTTTTCAAGTAGATAATTAGATGGTGAATAATTATGAAATTAATAAAATTTATTAAGAAATATTGTACACTGTATAGATTAATTAAATCATAATGCATTTTATAGCTTAGTTAATGTTGATATATATTTATAAATATTTTGAAATATGGTTTTGTTTATAGAGATAGTGAATTTTAAAATAGTTGATCTTCATCAACATTTAATAAATCGGATTATGCGACATGTACGTGAAGGATTATGAAATTAAAATATTTTATTTGCGTGCATGCAAATAATAGGTTTATACAAAAAAAATGAACCTATTATAAACTATGAAAAATTCATACTTTTGTTCAAAAGTACTAATTTCAAAAAAAAAATCATTAAATCTTATTCACCGAAATAACAATATTTATTTCATAAATTCGATCTATCCAGTGCGAAAAACATTTTTTATTTCAAAATATTTATTCTTTATATTTTTAACTGCTGTGACATAAATTGCCTGTGAAATATCGGTTAGTGTACTGATATAACAAAGTTAACGTATGTTGGCCATGTAGTAAAAGATTTAAAAATAGAGCCAATAAGTCTAACAATGCAGTGTGTAGTGGGTGATTTGTCACACGTCGAAGACATAACATCGGTCGATTTAGTTCGCATGTACTTACCTTCCTAAAATAAAACATAATAATAGTACTACGTATACCACTGTCCACTGCTGCATACAAAAAAAAAACTATAATTTATAAATTTAATATTTAATTTTAACGTGCACCACAGGGGTCGCTTTTGTGCCATTTAAAATTCGAAATATTTGGCGTCGATCGGGATCGAACCCGGTTCTCCAGATTCGCCACTAGACACTCGATTACAAAACGTGCAAAATAAAATCTGATTAAGTGATTTAGGAATAGAATTTAATTAGCTTAAAACATTTTTGTCAAAAATTAATAAGTAAATATAACAAAATAAAAAAATATATTTTATTTCCTATATAACAGATTTCAAGTAGACACCCGATGTAAATATTTATATTTCTCAACGTGTCCAATATTTTTATTTACCTAGGCAGAAAGCCTAAAATAATATATTTTCTTCTTTTTCGTGCTTTTTAAAAATATCTTATTTTTTGTTTATTGGCACTTATTATAAATTAAGTTTTCTCTCTTTTCAAAAGATAATCAGTAAAATTTTATGCTCCAAAATTCTATGTATAACATTTTGCTCTAAAATTGATTTCTCATGTTCGAATTTTTATTAATAGTCTATACAGGGTGATTTAGAACTAATGTTAATGTTACAAACTTTGACAGCTTATTCCTGAGATCATTTTAAGCAAAAAATGCTATATGAACATAGGTCCTATTAGGAATGACGTTTTCCGATAATTTTGGTACCCGAGTACCCGAAACAACTACCCGGATAGTACCCTTTACCCGTTAATTACAAGATACCCTTTAATTACCCATTATCATTTAAGTACATATACATAATTCGTTATTTTTTTAATTACTAGATATCCTTATATTAGCAGTTTACTTTTTACTAAAATTCATAATTATTGTTTACATATATTTATTAAATAAAAAGTAATACAAATAAATAAAATACTGTATCTCTATAAAAAACTTAACATAATTATATTAATTACCTAAGGTATGGTAATAAAAAGCTCTTCTTTTAGATACAATCTTTCTGGCAGCTGAAAACTGTTCGGGTAATTAAAGGGTATCGGGTAATTAACGGGCAACGGGTATATTTCGGGTAATCGGGTAAGAAATTTTATACCCGGGTACATTATTATCGGGTAGGTTCCGAATACCCGGGTACCCATCGTCATTCCTAGGTCCTATCTATTCTACTTACCAAAATACAGGAGAAAAATTTTCAAATTTTTGTAATCAAGTTACTTCTGAAAAAGAAGAGTTTTGTTGAAAAGTCAAACTTTATTTGTCATAATTATTTTTATTTGATTAAAATAAACGTATTGCTAAAAAGTATGGAAAGAAAGAACATAATTAGGACAACAAAACACAAGATGACTAATCTAAGTGTTGTTATGTTCTGTATTTATGATTTGTTTATCTGTCTGTTTAATTGCGTAAAATAAAATAAAATAAAAATAATTATGTCAAATAAAGTTTGACTCTTCGTTTTCAGAAGTATCTTGTTTACAAAAATTTGAAAATTTTAAGCTTTTTTTTATAAAACTTTAACCTTTTGTATTTTGGTAAGTAGAAGAGATAGGACCTATGTTCATATAGCATTTTTCGCTTAAAATGACCTCAGGAATAAGCTGTTAAAGTTTGTAACATTAGTCCTGATACACCCTGTATACTTGTACAGTGTAATGTTTGTTAAAAAGCGTAAAAATGTATTAATGAAAAGATTTGCATGGAATATATAATTCATGAGCAAGTCTATTTATAACCCGTTGGGAAATAGATCTTAGGGTGAAGAATTTGCCGTGACCTGTTACAGAGATATCGTCGAGTGCAGCTGAACGCTGAAAGCTGAAGTTGTAGCGCATGTGGTACACCTTCCTTGTAGATTGTAGAGGAGTTAACCTGTTGTTAATTGTCAGTAGTTGAGTGCTAACCGTCAATCGGTCGAGCCTTTGCCGTTGTTTCAAGCTTCTTGCGCAATGCTTATAAATATCCTATCCCGTGAGATGTGAGGTCGGTTTTGATTTTTGGAAGATATGTCGTCACGGCGAACGGCGTTCGGTACCGCTACCGCGCAGTTAACTCGCTGCGAGTGTTTGACGTTGACGTGCTCTAGAGCTAGTGAAGTGCTAACGCTACACTGATATCGTCTCCTGAGGAAAATGTACGTGTACATCGCCTAGCGCCTAGGCCTGTTACCGTATTGTGTGCGTTGTGCGATGTCACTCAGTTCACACTGTTTCAATAAGGTGACTTTGTTATCTTCTTTGTGGAGTTCGTTGGTCCAGTCGCGGTCGGGTTACACGCCGTAAAACACAGATGCTTTTCACGCTTAAATATATAGTTCGCTTGTCACTAAAGTCTAAACGATGAAAGTTGAAAGTTTATAGTAATTATTTATTTGAAATGGATTTAGACTTTGTTTAGAACATCAAAAGTTATGGTTTTAATTACAATACTAACAATTACTCGAAATCTCAGCCATACTCATACAGTATTTCTTCTTACAAAACCGAAATTTCAGTATGTACTTATACCTTCATCCAAGGCAAGTAAAATCTTATAGAATCATAAACAATTCCATATACATATATAGTGTGTTCATTAAAAACCTGGTCATAGGCGTTTAACATGGGAAAACAGTTTTTTTTGCGCAAAAGTCCCCAATTAATTTTAGACAAAATTGATTCAAATAAAAGTTGTAGATAATTATATTCTACGCCTAAATCACTAAACAGATATAATTTTGCACGTTTGGTAACTTAAAATCTAATTTGAAATTGTACAAATAATGCTCATTTGTAGCGATATCCATGAAATTGAAACAAAATTACAAAGAAATTCATATCGTTTGAACTGTCAGAAATTTAATTTTATAGGTTGCAATATGTGAAAATAATAATAATAAAAGTTATTTAAGTGTAAGATTTTAAAACTAATACCTGTGTAGTGGTTTAGATGAAGAATTGAATTATCTGCAACTTTTAATTGAAACCCGAAATTCTGACAGTTCAAACGATACGCATTTCTTTGTAACTTTGTTTCCACTACAAATGAGCTATATTTATACAATTTCAAATTAGATTTTACAAGTTACCAAACGTGCAAAATTAAAACTGTTTACTGATTTAGGCGTAGAATATAATTGTCTACAACATTTATTTGAAACATTTTTGTCTAAAATTAATTGGGGACTTTTGCGCAAAGAAAAACTGTTTTCCCATGTTAAACGCCTATGGCCAGATTTTTAATTAACACACTGAATACGTTTAAACATTGTTTTTAAAACAGAATGTTTATAAAACTAAATGTTTCAACTAGTATATTTATGTGTACTTGAAATTATGAATCTGTGAGATCTTACCTACCTTGATTTATAAATGATATAAACATCGCTGTATGATTTGAGATTTCGAGTATTTATTATCATAATAGAAAAAATTACCCACATATAAATAACACTATTTTTTCAATCAATATCAATATTTAAACATAATTATAAACTAATGTAAATGTTTATTTTAACGAACTGTACTACAATAGTAGTACTTATAAACTATGATGTCATTCGTCATTATATGGGGCTTTTGCAAAAACACATAATTCTAATTACAATGCTATTGTTTCCTTGAACCTGTGATTATTTTTAATGAGTATTTAAAGTTCTCAAAAGATTTGTTAATCTTATTATACAAGTTTCATGTTTTAAACTTTTTCAAAAAGCGTAAAATTCATTATATCATTGACAGATTGACAACTCGTACAGTATTGTGATGTCACAACATTGAAATATAATGGCGGGAACAGTTAATTTGAATCGCCAATAGTGGGAAAAAATGTGATTTATGTATACAAATATTATTTGTTTAAAAGAATTAATCTTATCTTTGCAACTATATTTAGTCATTATCATAAAATCATGTTAAATAATAAAAAATACAACAGTTGTCCGTACATATTGAAAAATATAAAATGTGATTGAAATCAAAATAGAAATATTTTGGTCACTTGGCAGTTTATTAACAAAAATAAGGTCATATTCTCTGAAAACTAATTGTGAAGCAACGTCAACTCGTAAATGATGTTAAGTTCGCGCGTCACAACTATTTTCAATTATATTTTTCAGAAGACGCTAAACTATTTTATTATTTGTTCATATGGTACGCGTAACAGCATAGTGATTTTAGCATCAGCAGTATATAGTGATTTTAGTTCTCATGTGTTGGTTCATTTATGTTGCAGTTCCTTGGTGAAAAAGTGCTCACATTCATGGAGTTTCACTTGGACAGTGCAGAATACTGTCAAGCCCAACACAAATAATCATATAACATCAGTGGATCTGTGCCCTTGGCATTACCGAGTGTACCTCAAATCCACATAAATCTAGGTAAGAACTGATTTACTTTTATTTTATTTATATTGTTTACAAATATATGAATTTACAATTTAATTTCTTAGTGACTAGTAGTTAACAATGTAGTTTATTTCAAGCGGTGACGTTGGTTTTTAAAATTTAGGGAGCTGAGCAAAACAATTTTAAAGAGTAGGTACGCATTCTTTATAAATATTTACATTTTATTTATTACGTAAAAAGGTGCAAAATAATATTTACTACAACTTATTTACTACTTCAAAACAAATAACAAAACAGCCGGGTCGCCCGAAAGGCGTCACGGCGTTCGTAGTTCAAGATATTACTTAGTAGATTAACTAGTTGACGTTTGACGTTTAACGCAACAGCAAACGATTCGGTAAGAAGACATTACAGTTAACTCTCTCTAAATCACTCTTCCTTTTTTGAATTTTTCTCTAAATCGAATTATTTTTTTGACATGTTCAATTGTATATGTTTTTATATGTAAAAAATATTCTTTAAGTCAATTTTTTTAATTCGAACTTTGCTTTAATCGAATTAAATTTTGGGCATTTGCCATCAATTTCAATGAAATTCGCCTCTCTTTAAATCGAATTTAGATTTCAATAACTGAAATAGCTTTGTTTGGGACACTCAGTATAATGTTTCAATTTGTATATTTACTAGGTATGTACATCTCATTTTAGTAGTTACATAAAGCTAGGAAATCACTGTTTTAAAAGATTGAAGTACTTTTTTAAATCTCATTTTTAATTACAAACAATGAATTCTGAACTGGAGTCGTTCATGAACAAAATGACTTCAATGTTTATGGTACTGACGGCTTTTGTTCGAATACAGTTCACTGTTTTTAAAATTAATCGAATAAAATAAATAAATATATCATCATGGCATATTACCCATTTCTGGGTGTGCCATTATCTACACATGTGTAGACATCGGTAATGATGACGATATATTTTACCGTGTGGGCGCTTACCAGGTGTCACCTCACGGGCACTCATAGCTGATGTGGAGAGTGCACCACAGGGGTCACTTTTGTGCCATTTAAAATTGGAAATATTTGGCGCCGGTCGGGATCGAAATGGTGTAAATTCTCTTATTTATTTAAAGACTTTAAAAATTGAAATATGGAGTAAATATGTAATTTTATCCCAATAAGTCAAGTAGTCGTAGTTGTGAAATTCATATATTTGTAGACAAGGTATACAAACATTTATTTTTTATATTTTTTCTCCATGTTTTCATAATTTTAAATAAATTGAAATGTTTCGTTCACGTTCTGAGTATCATTAAAGTACAAAAGAAAATTATTTCATGACAACTGCACCACAACAAAGACTATAAAAGCCACATAAATAAACTTTGATTTAATTTCATTTGCATCTAAGTAAATACATGCAATTATTTTAACTTTAAATTGTGTGTTACCTATCTATGTATATTTGTTCAAAATTCAACATTTGATTTTCTTCCAAATATCTTTATCAAATTAATTGTTGAAATGTTTTGCTTATGTTATTTATTAAGCAACGATTTCAAGCAAAGATTTGCATACTTTCTTATTTCTTCTATAATTTGTATTTAATTTTAATTTTTTTATACTTCTTACATTTTTTTAAATCACAACACAGTTTTATTATTTGTTTTGAAAGGAATGGAGTTACAATTCGTTTGAACAAATTTCAATCAAATGGCTAAGGTAGGTTAGGTCAGTGCAATCGATATGATTGCTATAGAAACATTCGACTTCAAGAAGTTTAATAAATATTAAAGTGAACTTAATAAAAAGACTCTTTGCTTATTTCATTCACCTGCTCTACCAAAATAAGTTGCAAATAGAATTTTATATTTCCTTCTGCAGTATAAATTATTTCAAATTTGTATCAGTTAGCCCAGGGTCGGCTCAAGATGTATAGGCACCCTGAGCCAAATTAGATTAGATTAAATAAGTCAATATACCCCACATTTAGATAAAATCTTCAAAATTTTCAAAAATCTAATTTTTATGTATCTAGATGCTTATCAATGCGCTGATTCCAAATTTTGAAACCGCAGGTCGATATCTCTTTTCATTCTCGAGATATTTAGATTCAAAGTTTTGCTCAAAACTACCCATTTTTGGGTAATAACCCAAAAATGGGTCGAGATGTGAATTTGGGGACAACACCATTCGATTCTACGGGCAAAATTACATAAGTATACCAATTTTTATAATTTTTGAACACCGCATACAGTCTCTAAAGCAAAATAACTGAAAATGGCCAAAAATCGCAAAAATCGTAAGGGGTACCCCTTAGGATTTTTTCAGATTTTGGCCGTTTTCAGGGGTTTTCAAACTTTTATTCATAAAAAATGAACCGGTTAGTCAAAAATTATGAAAATTGGTATACTTATATATTTTTATCTGTAGAATCGAATGGTGATGTCACCAAAGTCGTATCTCGGCCCATTTTTGGGTTATTACCCAAAAATGGGCAGATTTATGCAAAACTTTGAATCTAAATATCTCGAGAACGAAAAGAGATATCGACCTGCGGTTTCAAAATTTGGAATCAGCGCATTGAGAAGTATCTAGACACATAAAAATTAGATTTTTGAAAATTTTGAAGTTTTTATCTAAATGTGGGGTATATTGACTTTTGGGGCAATAATTCAAAAATTGGTGGAGATATAAACTTGATAGTAATATTATTTGATTGTACACAATTTATTTACACAAAACTAACTTTGAGGGGCTCCAAAATTTAATAATACAGGACAGGTATATATTCCATACATTGATTTTTTTTGTATATTTGTCTTTAGTTTTTATATTTTTTGGGCATCCCAAAAAGCCAGGCGCCCTAAGCCAGTGCCTAAGTGGATCATGCCTTAAGCCGCCTTAGCCTTACCTAACATATTTTATAAGTAGGTACATTTAAACATTGAAGGTTTTTATTTTCCAATAATTTACAAAATTTTGGGAGGAAATCGTAACGTATAGAGCATTAAAAGGTTTATCAAATATTGTGAGATAATTCAGAAAACAAATTACTCAATTGTCGTAACTGCGAATCGTCGTAAACTTGAGAACATCTCTATAATTACGTTAACTAATATTATTGTTTTGTTTCATAGTACGAATTCTGAATATAAATAACCTGTATTTTAATTGTCAATTTACAAAATACCTATATATAGTTTAATTTTGTTCTAACATGAAAATTTCGTTCATTTTATCACTTTTTTGATAAAGATGCTAGGCTGCAATCTGCTATGACGACAATGCCTAATAAATGTGACCTAATTCGGCAAAAAATATATGTAGGCGTGATGGAGGTGACAGTTGCGTAGACGTCCAATAAAAATACGGTTTGCATTACTGTGAATCGTCTGTATAAAAGTTGTTTGCTTCGTGATAAATATTTTCTATTTAAGTAAAAACAATAGTGTATTTCGAATAACATAGATATTGAAAAATATTGTTCAGAAATATTTGATTACAATTTTTTTTCATTTCAACTGACAATTTAAACTTTTGCTTTTAAATATATTTTGATAACTGGTTTAGTCGGATTATATTTCATTATGTCTAGACATCGTACATTTTTATATTGTATAACCTTCAGTAGAAATTAAATATAAATAAATATATCATCACGGCATATTACCCATTTCTGGGTGTGCAAATTTGCTTTATCACAGTTATCGGTAATGATGACATATTTGTACCGTGCGGGCGCTTTACCAGGCGTCACCTTACAGGCACTCATTGTTGGCGTGGAGATTGCACCACAGGGGTAACTTTTGTGCCATTTAAAATTCGAAATATTTGGCGTCGGTCGAGATGGAACCCGGTTCCCCAGGTTCGTGACCAGACACTTAGGCACGCGGCCACGGGACCCCATCAATAATTAAGTACAATAATTTCAAAAATTGGTGTTTATACTAAATTAATTACTCAATATCAGTATATATATACAGAGAATTTATTTTAAAATGCAGCATTATAGTTCATCACTTCCATGGTTACTTACTATTGTCAAAAAATGACAGCAATGTAAAATTTGTCCATTTTAAAATGCAACATTATAAATAGTATTGCAGCACAGGAGATACCTCCAAAACACATCACAAATGGTGTCAATTCTTATTACGACCGACTAGAATATTGCCTCAGAGTGATTGGGAGTATTTTTTAACATTTATTACATGAATGTTACGAATTTTTGTAAGCTAAAGTTTTTTTAAGATGTACAACATTCATGTTTTGATTATTTGTTAATCGTATGTAGGCTAATTTATAGGAAATTAGTTTTGATAATACAAAACTACAAATTTGTATTTTGCATTTTAAAATGGACAAATATTACATTGCTGTCATTTTTTGACAATAGTAAGTAACCATGGAAGTGATTCGCCATATGTTGCATGTTAAAATAAATTCCCTGTATATATATATATATTCGTATGAAATAATACAGTACAATATAAAATTCAAAAATTACAAAAATATATACGTAAATAAATATAAAAATAATATCAGTGATGAGTAATAACTAGCAAAAACTTATCAGAGTTTATTTGTTGAGGATATTAAGATGATTCAACAAAAGATGGACTATTATTTACTATGAACAATGATAGATATATTGTAAATCTGACAAAAAATGACATTTAAGTAACAAATATATCAAATTATAAACCAAAAATTTGTTTACCAATAATTGAATAGATTCATATCCAGTATTTTTTATTCTTTTGTACTCTGTTTTTCGGAGAAAGAATGAATTCAAACGAAAGATTTATAATATAAAAACTCCAGGAAAAAACGCTTTTTTCCAAGAACAGTTTTGTTAAATTTCAGAAATATCACAGAAAGAAACCACTAATGAGAATAATTCTTTAAAAGCTGAACTTTAAATGGAGAAAAGAGTCTATATAGAAAAAAATATTTCTGCCGGAGGATAAACAAAAAAATTCTGTTCAGCAAACACTATTACAATCGTGTTCATTCATACAAGCTCATATACCGGGTGTAACACGAATACTGAAAACAGTTTTTCCTTGTCCAAAAGTGGCCTATGAATTTTAGACAAAAATGCTTCAAATAAATATTGTAGAGAATTAAATTCTGCATCTAAACAAATAGTTACATTTTCTTTTGCATCGTTGCTAACCGAGAATATTTAATTTAAAAATTTATAAAACTTACTTCTTTGACTAAACATTCCCATTAAGAATACTTTGTCGCGCATGAGCGACAAAGTGACAAAAGCGAGCGCAAATGCCTACTTTGTATATAGACTGTAGAAAAATATATTATTTTCCAAAATATGTCGAAATTTAAATGAAATGGAAATTGAATAGCATTTTATAATATTAAGAAAGAACCTCTGGTTGGCGTGAGAAATGCTGATGTAAAACAAATATTAAGATCGATTATCTCTTTATATGCAAAGAAAGGAACTGAAATCATAACAATAACAAACGAATGAGAAAACAGTAGTTGATAAGGAAGTACAAGTAATACGTGGTGCAAACTGTTTCAGTCTGTTACCGAAGTTGGTACCATCCAGATCCAGATAAACACGTGAGTGGTGAGGAGGTGAGCATTCGAGAGTCAAGCTTCGATTTTAAAAGACTGATAGACAGTAGCTTAAGGCTAAGATACAAGACAACACAACACAACGTACGTAAAGTAAACAAGATAGAAGAGCAGTAAGCATTTGTATATACGGATACGGACGAGAAGCGGAAGTTCGTTCAGCGGTGTGCGGGTGCAGGCGACCCCGACGTGCGGTGTACGGCGTACGGGAATGAACAATTACAATTCTTCTATAGCAGCAACAGCAACTACATCAATGCGTCAGATAGACATCAGACCCGCTCTTGCGGAAATCGAGTACAAGGGCATGAAGTTTCTGATTACGGACAGGCCGTCTGATCAGACCATCCTGTCCTACATTCAGGTAAGCCTAATTCTTCGTATTTTCTTTATTTTTAGCTTACGGTCGCGTGGCGACAAACTTTCAAGTCATTTCCAATTTTCAAATAGTATAAAAGTGATCTCCAAGAAGCTTACTTAGGGTTGCCAACGTTACAAATTTACAAAAAAGTTCATTTTTCGACAATGTTATTCTGAATTATCTTTCAGTCTAACATTTGTGGAAGATAATGTGAGCCAATGGGAGTCCGCCATAGCTCAATTGGTAGAGCGTTGTCCCGGCAAGACAGTGGGTCTGGGTTCAAATCCCGGTGGCTGACATTATCTTTTCACTCTTTCCTAATTTATTTATGTCATGTTACGAGGGGAGTTTTTTATGTTATCTACCTAGCTATGAAAACACCGAGTTAGAGAACAAATAAAATTTTATTTTTCAACGTAAGAACCGTTAACACTAACACACTTATTCCAACGTTTGTCTAATAAAGCTACGCCTGCAAAAAAAATCTTTTGGTAATTCTGTAAAATACGACTCCACTGCGTTTTCCAAGTCATCATTCGATATAAAGCGACTCTTTCTCAAATATTTTTGAGTTTTGGAAAGAAATAATAGTCGGGCGTGGTCAGGACTGTAAGGTGGATGTTGTAATTCGTCAAAGCCGCATTCACTGACTACTGCTTGAACAATTCGTGCTTTATGCACCCTACAGTTGTTGTGCAGAAGCAGCATTTTCTGAGCATAATTGTGGGGTCTTATTTTCGCGTATAGCCGGTTTCAAGTTCTTAATTGTGTCTTTGTAGACATGAAAAAGTCACAGTAACTTAACATAAGAAAATTATCGCGATAGCATATTGTTTTCATAGCTAGGTAGATAACATAAAAAACTCCCCTCGTACTTTGCTTATGTGAATTTCAGCTAAGAAGCAATATTTACTATTCTGTCATTAATATATTACTGTGGATACTTGAAATCCGTAATTATGTTATTTTTTCATTTTGCTGTAGTTACTGACCTCTTAAATTTACAGAAAAGTTGTAACTAAAAAAGTTGTTCAGAATTAAAAACTACACATTATGAGACTAAAATTAATCACAATTTCTTTTTATTTTATGAAAAAAAATATGTATTTCGTGTGGATTTAAACGGAGCGCATATATTAGACAATGATTTGTGCTAACATATTTTCCATAGTTCATCTTTCGTGTCCCGCACTATACTGTATCGTTCCAGATAAAAAGTTTATATACAACAAAAATGGAAATTTTAATTTACCGATTATACAAGATGGTGGCGGATATGCCACCACTGATAAACTTTACTGGAATTATTATGAGACATTTATTCATTCATTGAACGTTTGGACTATAAAAATATTTTATTTTGAAATATGTGACATGAAATAAAATTTTAATAATAATGATAAATAATATTACTTATCTATTTTTATGTTTACTGTAATATGTTAATTTAAATCATGACAAAAAATAAATAGTGATAAAGTTAAGGAAATAATATTTATTTTATCGTTAAATTTACCATTAATTTTTTCTTTCAATATTTTCTTACATTTTTAAAGAAGCTAAAGCGAGAAATAGAAAAAATGTCGATCATATTTTTGACAAATCGCATTTTTTAAAAAATCTCATTGTAAAATTACTTGAATAGAAAAAATGTTACGTAAGGCCTGTTAACGCACTCGTCCTTTGTAAAATTCGCCTCGCGGCTCGTTTTCCAAACTTGGACGTTAACAGATTACCTTATGATACTTGCTTTTTAATGTACTATTATTATGGGGAACATTTTTTTTTTTATATTTATGTTACTGTGCAATATTCTTTAAATTTAAATAAGCAATTGTTTTAATGTCGAAAATAAATTTTAAAAACGTTTCTTCGTTAAAACAGTTTAAAACTTAGTTTACATTTGTATATGATTAACGATATTATGTTAAACTATTATTACTAAAGTTTTTAATATCATATACAGAAGTTCTTGCAAATAAAAACTAAGTAAAGCTGTAACTCTAAAATTTTCTACAAAATGCTGCCTCATAAAAGTTTTAAGACAAGCCGTCAAATATATATCTTACTATCTCTATTTCTTTAAATTAATTTTGGAAATAATACTTTTGCGTGGAATATTTCTGTTATAATTTTGATAGTTAACCTACTGACTAATGTAGGTACATATATTCTTAATTTGAATTTTCTTTAATCTGGATTGCATCGGTTACAAAATTAGTGAAAAACTTTATATTCTTTGCTGTTTCTTTATAAAGTTTTCACGTCAGTAAAAAACTAGAATTTTTTGTAACTTATAATCAAAACTTTTCCTTAAAGATATTAATTTAACAGGGAAAAGATGAAATGCAATTGTAATATTTATTTAAAGTGCCATAAACGAAGTCATAACGCTAGACAGATGTCAAATTTTTCGTCAACATGTTTTTTATATAAGATATGGAAGCTTTCCAGTTTTAGATTTCGATGTACACAGTTTGTTTCGCATATATAAATAAGAGTATAATCTTAAAAATATCTTTAAAAAATAAGGAATTTTTATGACATTAAACCTAATTTTATTTTATGTGCAGATAATAATTGTTATGGCCTGCACATAATAAACCACTGTTCTTAGATTGTAAATAGTAATTTATTTACTAATATGAAGTTATAGTTGACACAAAATTGTCAACGATATACATTCACACCATACGCCACCTCCGTTTTGGCGATCTAGTCTGCTCTTTATAAATACAAAAGTCATAATACCAGTTGTCAGTGTTTACTGGTTTATTTTAATTTAAAGAAGGTTGTATATGTATGAACGTACCTGCCCAAATTTTATATTTGTCTGCGCGAAACAGGTACGCTCTCTCGTTGAACGAAATGCGAGGTGTGGCTACAAAATAACGAGATTGATTTTAGAACATCGACAATTTATAAAATTACACAAAAATAATGCCATCCTCAATGTACTGTGCTCCCCGTACCCTACACCGCCCGATGCGAATATTCCATTGTTGGAAGCAATGCCTGCAGGCCTTTTTAGTCAGGTTGTTCATAAGCTCTAGCACTTTTTCTATAACTGCATCTCGGCCTCGAATTTGGTGCCTTTTAACGCAGATTTACAATTTGGGAATAAAAGCTAGTTACGTGGCACTAAGTCAGGTGAGTACGGTGATGTACCAACACGGTGATAGACAGAGCGTTGTGTTCCGGCGTGGAGTATCCATGAGACGTTTTTTCACATTTCAGCCCTTTTTCTTCTCACCCGTGCATGAAAGGTTATCAAAACCTTCTTGTAGTATATCTGGTTAACGAACTGACCCTCAGGCACCCAATCACTCAGATTAAAAAAAAAAAACAATGTCAATGCACCGCCGAAGCGCTAATCGTCTCCGATCACTTTTCTTTCTTTTAAACTGCTCGGTTGCGGTTGCTGGGCCAGAATTCGCGAATCCTAACTACTCTTGACTACTAGATAGACTTTCATCATAAACATACTTCAATAATTCGTACATTTCTGTAGCGGATTTTTCAAGTTTCACACATAATTTCATATTGACGCTAACATAATTCCAGCGGATTACGAGAAAGCGGTTAACTTCAATCAAAGGCTACTGCCGAACGGTTTAAAAAGATCTTGTTATTTAATAGCCACACACACATATATATATATATACCGAGAGTTTTTTTTATCAGTGAACATGGGCGTATGTCATTACCATAGTTACATTTAAAATGATTGACAGCAATGCATTATCGCGTTTTTTTTAAAACTGGACATAGGACGTGATATTTAGTATATCTGTGCGACCCAGTCCAACAACTATAAGAAAAATTTACAATGACTACAGAACTAAAGGATGCGTCAATAAACAGCACAAGAAGAAAATCAGACCAAGTACTGTAGTTAATAGTAAGAAACAAGAAATTATGCAATTAATTGAAAGTGACAACACCCTGTCAACAATTTTTTTTCTGAAATTAAGAATACTAGTATACAAGATTTTAAGACAAGAACATTTTAATAGTTTTAAATATCAAAATCACCAAGAGTTATTACAGAACGATATAGAACGAAGAAATATCTTTTGCGAAGATATGATGAACAAAATTAATAGTGAGGAAATATTACTGCATCGAATTTTATTTACGGATGAAGCGATATTTTATATTAATCGGGAAGTAAATTCACAAAATTGCAGGTATTGGAGTCGTCAAAATTTTCACTTATATCTGCACCAGGTATTCCCCCAACGCTGGATAGGACGTGGTGGAGAAGTGGAGTGGCCTGCAATGCCACCAGATCTTGCACCAAACGATTTTTTTTTCTTTGGGGCCATTTAAAAAATTGTATTTACAATGGTGCCAAAATAAATATTGATCAATTAAAAAATAGGGATAAAATATAGTTTATATTAATTATTTCTTGCCTTAGGCTTATGTCAGAGTATAGAATTATACCATACAATTAGAACTTTTTCTTCAACTGTATACATTTTGAAATATGACAATTTTATGACATTGACAGATATACTAAATGTCACGTCCTATGTCCAGTTTTAAAAAAAACGCAATAATACATTGCTGTCAATCGTTTTAAATGTAACTATGGTAATGACATACGCCCATGTTCACTGATAAAAAAAACTCTCGGTATATATATATATATATATATATATATATATATATATATATATATATATATATATATATATATATATATATATACACTTAAATTTGATTGATTCTCAAACTGTTGAATATGATGTGTGTATAATATACTAATATGTATTGTTTTTGATATAGGAACTGAAGAAACATAATGTCCACACAGTGGTCCGCGTGTGCGAGCCGTCGTACAAGATAGAGGAGCTGACGTCGCAAGGCATCGCGGTGCACGATCTGGGTTACGATGACGGAACTTTCCCGCCGAACGATGTCGTAGAAGAGTGGTTCAAACTACTTAAAAAACACTACAGCGAGTCTCCTGAGGGTTGCATTGCTGTGCATTGTATTGCCGGCCTCGGCAGAGCGCCTGTCATGGTTGCGCTTGCCCTCATCGAGCTGGGACTCAAGTATGAGGAAGCTGTCGAGCTTATTAGAGAGTGAGTATATCATAATGTATAAACATCGCACCCAATGACAAAATTCTCGGCAATAGAGGCAAAAACAATTGTACCTTTTTTCTGTTTAAATCGAAGAAGGATAGTTACATTTTTTGTTGGATAAAAATTCAGGGCATCGAACCCGCCAAAAACTGTGTTCGGTTTAGGTTCAGGTTAATTTGTTTTTTGAAAGGTAGGTCCGGGTGCGGTTCTGGTTCAAGCATTAATAAAATTTGCGGTTTTGTTCGCGGTTCAGGTTCGAAATAATGTAAAATGAGAGCCGGATTTACGCAAAACGCAACAAAAAACGAACACAATTTTCACGAAAAGTCAGCCCAGACAGCAACGGAAACGCCTAAGACGTCGATTATCGGCTGTATTGACTTTTCGAACTAAAAATTAACCTGAACCGGAGTTGAACCCCGAACCTGAATTTTAATACGCGATTCGGTTTCGACTCAGTTTCAATTAAAATATATCTGAGGTTCGGTTCTCGGCTTGGGTTCCCTAAAATATTACGGTTCGGTTCAGGTTCGGGTTCGATGCCCTGGATAAAATCGTTTTGAAGTATGATATTTTTAAAAAGACTCATTATATATATATATATATATATATATATATATATATATATATATATATATATATAACCCACGACTGTGGTAAATGAATTCGGGCTTTGTAAAACATGGGAAAAGTACAATTTTCTTTAGTGGTCGTAGAAAATTTTTATTTGTTTTAAAGTGTGCTTCATACAAATAGGTGGACAACAAATAACATATTCTATATAAAATGAAACTTATTACTTGCATTAGACGAATATATCAATAGATCGTTACCAAAAAAGATATACCTAAATTGTCAGCTATTTATTCAGACTAAATATAAGATTCACGAAGAAAAGCTTCAGTTTCTTGACATTTTTGATAATATCTTGTGTCAAACTGACATTTAATTACATACCTTTCTTTGTTCATAGCCTACTCCAAATTAGGTTTAGCACTGAAAAATGTACATTTTTAATAGATATTTTTTTTGTAACTTGGGCGCGACACACTGATTGGAATGTATGGTGTAGACAGGTATAAAAATAGATAAAATTCCAATAAATTAAGTGGATATTACAGCAAGTATATCTTTCTTTCTGGAAATAAGACTACAGAAGGCTATTTTAAGATTGAGATAAATAAAAGCAGGACATGCACTTTATGTTTGTGAAAGCTGAAAATTGGAAAGTATAAATCATGCATTACAAGTGTCATCAATGGTTATATGCAGTTTGTACAAATAATAACAGCCCTCTTTCACATGTTGTTCAGTATTATTTTATATGCTAACTTACACATAGTCGCTGACGGTCAGGGCGCTAATTTTCATCCGTCTGAGCGTACCCATGGCCTGTCGGCCTCGCGTACCGTCAGCGAGCGGACGACCATTGCTGTTATGTAACTTACACATGAGCGGTACATCGGCGGCGCTGATGAGTGACGAGCATTGTTGGCAAATGCAAGTTCAAACTATTAGTCAGTATAAGGGGTGTGTAATAACGAAATTTTAATAAGCGAGGTAGAGAATCGTTCGAAAAGCGCCTTTTAATGATCTTTGACTATTTAAAGGATGCATCCAAAGTCGTTTTTTATTCTCACGTTTTTTGAAATTATTATGTAAGGCATATATGGCAACAGTGTTTATTATTTCTCCATTGGAGTTAATTTTGATGCTGCATATCAGCGACCATGTGAAAAGAGACTCAAACGTGTGTAAAGCAGAGCTGTGCACAAGTACAAGAAAAAAGGATTTAAGTACAAGTACAAGTACTTTGTTGAAAAATGTACTTAAGTACAATTACTTTCATTTTAAAAGTATTTAAGTACAAGTACAGTACTTGTACTTGCAATTTCAGGTATAATACAAGTACATATAAAAAATACGAAAATTGAAAAAAAAAAACATTTAGTTTATTTTTCTTTGACTTTCTTTATGAAACATAAATAAATGGTTTATTATTTAAATGTTTTCGTTATCGTACGGAGACTTTTTTTGTCATGAAATTATAAATACTTTCAATGTTTATCCCATAAAATAAATGAAATAACTACAATATTTGTTTATTTCTTATTTATAATAAAGTAACATAATGGTTTTCATTTTGGATTAAAAGAAAATTTAATATATTGGATTTTAGAGTGCTATTTTTCCTAAAATAGATTGTAACTATTTTCGTACAGAGACTTTATAACTGTATATCTAATAATTCATGGCAAAATATTAAGAGCCTGTACATTCACCGAAATGAGTATTTTTTCTACGGAACTGCGGGTTTCAAACAAAAAACTAACTTTAAACACAAATTGTTAATTAATTTTTATAGATCGTACAAGTACATTACACACCACATTTAGTAAAATTGAAAAATGAATTGAATTTATAACTTAAAAAATAGAGGGCATTGCTTAGTTCGCGAATACGAGACAAACTGGATATATATTTTTTTTTTTTTTTTGTTGCGTAATTTTGCAGGTTGAAACGTGCAAAGCAAAAGTACTTGTCCATGTACTTGTGAACACACAAGTACAATTCCAAAAATATTGGATTTAAGTACAAGTACAATTACACATTGAAAAATTGTACTTAAATACAAGTACAATAAAAATGTATTTAAGTACAGTTTAAAGTACATGTACTTAAGTACATGCACAGCTCTGGTGTAAAGTAGTACTTTTTTGGTCGAGATAAAAAATACTATTTACACACGAGTTGCATATAAATTTTTCCTGCAACTGAAATGTTAGTACTATTTCTTATAATACTGAGTGTGATTGTACAGGCATCTTCAAATATTGTTAGTATTAGTTGACAAAGAAATTAACCGAATGTGCATGTTGTCTAGCAACGTATTTACTTTTCACGCACTAGTGTTTGAAAAGTGATACTTTACACATTGTAAAGAGTGCGTAAAGTATGTACTTTACGCAATTGTTGAAATTTTTACATGAGGGTGGAGATTGCGACATGAGCCGAAGGCGAGTGTTGCAAACCACCCGAATGTAAAATAGGCTTCACACACGTGTTGCATACTATACTTTTTCTACGACCTTACAATAAAATATATTTTTGCTTCACATCGTCATTCTTTTACCGTAAAGCCTCTGTATTATAGACTTGTGTAACCATGGTTACCAACGTTAAGGGTATTTAACAGGTTTGTTTTATTAAAATACAATTCAGTTTGTAATATTTAAAATAATAAACGGTGCGTGAAATGTTACTTCACGCACTGTGTGCAAAAAATCAAACTTCACACATAAAAATTAATACGTGAAGTACTCACTTCACGCATGGGAGTAGAAAAAAGTTATTTTCGTAACAAGTTATGAAATATACCAAATATCATGCGAGTGTAAATTGACGCACGACGCGTAGCGGAGTGCAAGTCAATACACACGAGCTAAGATATTTGTATTTCATACAAGTTATGAACATTATTTTTTAGAAGAGCTTAAATAAATTTTACTTTTTTTTCAAAACTGAAATTTAGGTTCAAACGTACGGACAGTTGACAAATGAATAATGTATACATATAGCCAGAAAATAAAGACATAGTAACCTAGCAACCGTGTCAACTATTACGATATGAAATATATCGTAACACTAATATGATAAGTTCAACTTTCAGTGTTAGGATACTATAGTAAAAATTTTTAGGCAGAGTAGTCACGTCATCATTTCATTACAAAATGAAAAAACACTATAGTATTGTATATGTTTAGGAAAACGAAGAAAATAAATACTATTTTTTGCATACTATAAGTAAAGTATATTTTAATTAAATTTACAATTATTTTAAAGTCGAACATAATGTTTTCAATGAATTTTAATTTATTTAAAATAATTGTAGTTCATTTTTTCACCACATGTTGGTACTATTGGATTTCAATATTTAAACGTTTACATGACATGTTTCTCCCGGAATTGTCAAGCGTCTGCTGTCATTGTTTCGTTACTTTTCTGTTTTTAGTTTGTGTTAATTTCATTAATTGTAAATTATATTATTGGAGTATTTTCAATCAAATATATTTTTTAAATGTTATTTTAATTATATTTTCAATAAATTGAATTTATAGTGCTACTCTTTACTTTTCTATAACACTAAAGAATTGTAAATCTAAATAAAATCAAATCAATTGTTTTAAAAATATATTCAATGTCATTAACATTAATTTTCTTATTTTTCATCAAGTGCTTCATTCACTCCCCGTATTCCTTCTGAAACCCGACTCGATGTGCCCTACACCGAATTTTCAATACCATAAATTGGAAATATATTACATTTTACAATAATATTCAATTGTTATTCGACTATTAAATAAATTAACTTGATCACATAAATTAGCATCGCAGGTAAATACAATTATTTTCTAAAATTAAATTAGTGTACCATGTAAACCTACTAATTTCGTGACGTCATTATCTAGTTACAAACTTTGATGACGTGACTACTCTGCCTAAAAATTTTTACTATACGTTGATATGTCATACTTATCACAATGGTCGTCTAAAAAATATTTATATGCATTAAAATGTAACTTGTACTAATAAAAATGATTTGTGTTACAGAAAAAGAAGAGGCGCGATAAATGCAAAGCAGCTGATGTTCTTGCACAAGTACCGTCCAAAATCGCGCCTGAAACTAAAGAACGGCCACAAGAACTCCTGCTGTGTGCAATAGCTGCTCATGTCTCGTCGAACTTGTTGCCACATCCTTGTGTTCAGTGTGGTTTAATATGATCATTATTGTAAAAAATATATATTCCCCATGTTTTGTATTATTATTGGTTTACCATTAGTTATGGCATACCAGCTTCGACATATCTATATTCGGTTTCAATTTCTTGTGCGATTATTTTTTGTTTTGTTTTTATAAGAGTAACTTTTATTTGTAATTTCATTGTTTACTGTTTAGTTGATTGAAATGTCGACTGTAACTGTACAATATAGTGATGTTTATGTAAATCGCTCAAGAACTGAGAGTTAAATTCAAATTACTATCAAAAGAACGTACTATAGATAAACTAGAAGACCGATATAAGCTGAAGACGTACCAACTGCACAGCTCATCTTCACAAACCAATTACGGAGACGCAACGCAATCTTGGATCAATCAAAAAGAGCAGTCTGTACATTGTTACAATGTGTATTGTAAATTCTATGACTTCAAAGTTATTCGTTCTTTAATTTTGTTACGTATGTTACTTGTTTACTGACATTTAAATTTTACTTCTATATTAACACATAATTTGTCAGATATAGAATTAGGACCCCTATGTTTATCGTAGATGAACAGTTAAAATATATATTTTAATATTTACGATTTATAATATCACATTTATTTCATTAAAAGACAAATCATATGTCAGTAATCTACTTTCAACATAACACTGTTTCATTTAATTAACGCGATCATCGTACTTAACTCTGCCATATAAAAAACAAAAAGAAATCAGAAATATATGAAAGAAAAAACTCGATACCAAATTACCACTAAACACAATCACATTCATCCAAGTATTTTTTTAAATATTGTGAAATAAACATTATTTTATTTATAAACTAACACAGTATAAATATGTATTTAAAGCTACGTGTTCAAAGACAAATATTTGATGCCTTGTATCTCGTAAAAGTAAATCAATAGTACAAAATAATTTTTCTATTTTTTAATCATTTATTTCAAAAATATAAAATATTTTTATTCCAAATTACAGAACGATAATGCAACATATAAAACAAAATTCCATTCAGGATATAGTTGCGAAAAATATTTTTGGATTAGAAAACCTCACGAATTTAAGAGAACATGTCGTCGTAGCCAGGTGGGGGTAGATGATCCGGGTCGGGGTAGCTGCCACTTGGGCCCGGACGGCCAGGCGGCATTCCTCCACGGCCACGCCCATAACTACGGCCTGGGCCTGGTAAAATTGGATCAAAGCGTGCTCCAGGTGGAACAGCACCGCGGGGAAGCAGCGGATCTGGCATGAAGCTTGGGCCCATGCCCATACCAGGAGGCTCGAAGAGCATTCCTCCTCCACCCCCCAACGGGTTCAAATCGCTGGAGCCGACACCAAGTGGGGGATCCCTAGCAACCATTATTATACAATTGACTGCATTAGAAAAATAAATGATGTGGAATATTCCTTCACGACCCTTAAGCTCTATTCAGATAGAGCCTAGTGTAGTTGCAGTGCAGTGTTGGTAGTGCATTTGTATTTTAGTGCGTAAGTATCGTCCACATAGAAAATTAGTGCAGTTGTATTTGCAATACTGGGTAGACATGCCTACTGAATTTGTGTTATAACCTATATTCAATATGTCAAATAACGATGTTTCTTGCGCCAATATGACTTATTAAACAGCATGTACAGCAGTACTATTATTGAAGAAAAGAAAAACAAAACGTCGTCGCTGGTGGGTTCGTCCAATATATAAAAAAAAAATATTCACAAGATGACTATCATAATCTGTTAAACGAAATGCGTCTACAAGATACACAGAAGTTCTTTATATATACAAGAATGTCATTAAGTTGTTTTGACAATTTATTAGCAATGGTAGGCCCTACAGTCAAAAAAATAAAAAAAAATATATCATCACGGCATATTACCTATTTCTGAGTGTGCCACAATCTGCTTTATCGCAGATATCGGTAATGATGATGACATATTTGTACCGTGCGGGCGCTTACCAGGCGTCACCTCACGGGCACTCATTGCTGGCGTGGAGAGTGCACCACAGGGATCACTTTTGTGCCATTTAAAAATCAAAATATTTAGCGCCGGTCGGGATCGAACCCGGTTCCCCAGATTCGTGACCAGACACTCTGGTATACCTCGTCCAGATTTCATTTGAACAAATGACTTTTAAATCCTCTGTGTTAATCGGTTAATCCTAATCTTTGCTACTGTGAAAATTTTTACGTTTCACGCAAATATAGTTTCTTCTCAAAGTACATTATATGTCTAGTTGAAAATTGCTTGTAACTATTTAAAAGGGGAAAAAATTTATTGGGGTATTGGGGTATAACTCAATACAATCCTGTACCTCGTGCATATTTACATTTTGGCACTTCAATTTAGTAATGAGCGTTCATTGTTAAAGCAAGCATAACATCTTGGATAAGAATTTTACAGGTCAATTATGGTTCTCTGGAACCGCAATAAAACTTTTCCCCTTTTAAATAGTTACAAGCAATTTTCAACTTTCATAGACATATAATGTACTTTGAGAAGAAACTATATTTGCGTGAAACGCAAAAATATTCACAGTAGCAAAGATTAGGATTAACACAGAGGATTTAAAAGTCATTTGTTCAAATGAAATCTGGACGAGGTATACACGGCCACGGGACCCCATGGGGTCCCTACAGTCAAAAAGAAACATATTTCGGATTTCTACATTACCTACAGATTCAAATAATATGCCTCCTTTTGATTGGTCGTTGATCTTTCTGCACTACAATACAACGCTACAACTGCACTAATCTCTATCTGAATTTAAGTTTCGTATAATTTTGCACAATATGGTAATAGGAAAAATGTAATTTTTAAAAATGAGTGCGGATAGTGAAGAATAATTATCAGGCACCAATATTATTGAACAATAATACTGAACGTTTAGGGTTCGCTTAAATCCGCAAATTTTATGTGCAAAACTAAGAGTTTTTTTATGAAATATTTTTTCCAAATACTAGTGAATTATTTAAAGTTTTCAGACTGATATAAACCAGGAAACAACAATAGGGAGACTGATATAAACCAAGAAACAACAATAGAGAAGTATGCTATTAAAAAAAAAAATAAAGGGCTCCAGTTCTTGAAAAACATGTAAAAGAAAAATTATTGCCATATATACTAACTACCCCTACGTGGTTAGTTCTATAATTTGTACAGAATTCTACCGTTATAGGTTTGACTTACTAAGCCAGTGATCTCCCGGGCACTACCTTGCGCTTAGGGTCGGAGTGCTAAAAATTTAAATTTACCAATTTCTGTATGCATTTTGTATTTCAAAGTTTCAATTAAGAAAAAAATAAGAAAACGCAGTTAAATATTACTTTTTGAGATTTTATGTTATAAAAATGGAAGAACATTTGATTTTCTATACGGTTTGATTACACATTTTCCTTCATATTCAATAGATAGAGTTGGATATATAAAATTTTTTGCAAGGAACTTTCGGTGAGGGATGTACAAAATACCCAGAATTGACGGAAGGTAATGTGCTGGCCACATCAGATTTTTTTACTACATTATTTCTCAAGTTTTGTGTTTTATATACTATTTGTTTCATTATCATTAAAGTTTTTATAAAAATTTGTTTTATTATTACCAAATTAAGTAAAATAAAGTAGGAAAACATTTAATAAGTACCTGACCTTTTCCTGCCGTAAATCAAGCTTAAATCGCTAACAGCAGACCTGCTGAGAGGGTCATAACGATAGATTTCTGTACAAACTACACCATCAACTAATGCAAGTTCAACCGAGCTAAACTTCCAAATATGTAATATATATATTATTTATTGGTAGACAAATAAAAATAACTTTGTGAAAACACAAATAAGCAGGTCTGAACCATAATAATAATATGTTTTAATTGATAGTAATGATCTATACTTACGTGAAAAAGTCTCTTGCCAGAGGTCGTCCAAGGGGAATCGGTATTCCAAAAGGATTGGAAGGAAGAACTGGTGTAGAAGGAGTACTACTAGCTGGTTCTGTCTGACAATGGACATCCTTACTAGCCGCATTTTTTAACAATGGATCAATTAATTCCTTATTAAGACGATCCTGAATAGATGCCCAATTCGGAATCACTTCTTCCAGTCGTCCTTTTAGCTTTGGTATTTCTTTTAGATTTATTCCAGAGACTGCTATATTATTATCCACCGGGCGCTAAGAAAAGACAATGCTTTTAAATAGAAATACTAGGCATGCAGGCCCGAATACGACCACCAGACAAATGCCAAACTTTAAAATAATAATTGTACTGCAATTTTTTTTAGTCAATTTTCCAAATACATTAATTTAAAATGATTCTTTTTCAAATTGGGATTAATTTTGATTCGGTCCGGTTTAGCACAATTTGCCGTGTAGGCATGATCATAAGTAAATCTATTACTGGTTACTGCCTTGACAGGATGTATCATTTGGTTTATTATTCATAAATTTCAAAAATATCATCAGTACGATAAAGCCTTTGGCGGGGGTCATTTCACGAACTCTTAAAACTGTGTAATACTTACACTCAGATTAATAATAACATCTCCGTCGTCATCAGCCGGATGGACAGTCAACAAATACAATGTTTTGTCGTATAAATAACGCATTCGACAAGGAAGACTGTCATTCCATCCGTCCGGCAAAGCCTCTTGAGTATCCTTTTCATCCGGCAATGATGTCTAACATGTCACGTAAATAAAACAACCTATCAGTGACTTGCAAAATACAACAATGTTAATACGTACATCTTCTCCCAATCCAACATTTTTCAGGCCACGACGCACAAGATTATAGTGACACCAGAGGACAAGTAAATTGGTTTTATCAACCACCTGCTTCTCATACACAGTGGCCAGAAGGCCCCAGTAGAATTGGTGGATGTGCGTTTCCAAAGCACTGTCTTCTGACTCAGACATCGTTAATAACTATATCCACTATCTGATTTATATCAATTTTAAACTTTCAAACACTAAGCAAATTATAGCACAAGTTTGCACAATATATCACAGTGTAGTTACACTACATCAACAAATTTTATCACCTCAACTATCTGGTTTTGCTTGCAGCAATGGCGTGGTATTCTTACGTCTGGGCAATCGTTTCGTTACCATAGCAACCAGCACTATCAGCAGAGTTGCCTATTCATTGCACATGCGCATGTGACACTACGTCGTCAAAAATAGCGCCAAAATTTGGAAATATATAACTTACTAATTATTGACTAGAACTTTAAATAAATATATCATCACGGCATATTACCCATTTCTGAGTGTACCACAATCTGCTTTATCGCAGATATCGATAATGATGACATATTTGTACCGTGCGGGCACTTACCAGGCGTCACCTCACGAGCACTCATTGCTGGCGTGTAGAGTGCACCACAGGGGTCACTCTTGTGCCATTTACAATTCGAAATACTTGGTGTCGGTCGGGATCGAACCCGGTTCCTCAGGTTCGTGACCAGACACTCAGGCACGCAGCCACGGGACCCCATAGAACTTTTATCGCAAAGTATCCAAACACAATCTTTGATCGCCAAACACTACCAAATTGGCCTAATAGGCGATATTACGCTCTTAGGTATCTTTCAACCGGTGGCGGCAATTCTTTTTCCTGCTAGTATCAGAAACTTTCTTTAAAAAATGATTTTCTAAAAAACGATGAAGCATGATTTATTATAACTCACAATATTTCAATTATTAATTACAATATTTCTGCTTTCAAATAATTAAATTGATTTCCAACTGATAAGCATATAATAAATAAACTATGTCATGTACTTCTTAATATTTATTTTATGTATTTAGAAAGAAGGCTATAGAACAGGCCAAAGGCCTAATAAAAGTACAGCACTATAATAATATATATATATATATATATATATATATATATATATATATATATATATATATATATATACATGACAAATGAAAATATTTAGCTAGACAGGAAGTGGATAAACTAGTGCGATATATATATCTATCATGTTTCACGTTAAAATAAACTCTCGGTATACTAACTACGTGTCCAGAGATAGATATTTGATGCCCTGTACAACTCTGAAAGTGAAAGTAAATCAACAGTATAAATTATTTTATATATATTTTTAATGCAAAAATATGAAATTACAGCATGTTAATGCAACATATGCAACATCTTAAATATACTTCAACAAAACTAAATTCTGAAGACATAGATAAACAAATATTTTTTAACATTGATCACCTCTATTCACGAAAACATACGATATCCTGGATAAGCCGGATTATCTGGATTGGGATTATCGCCACTTGGACCGGGACGGGGCTGGTCATTCGGCGTTTTTGCAATACGGACTGGTCCACGAACATTGCTTTGGCCTGGAACTGGTTCAATTGGGTTCAAGTGGATTCTACGTGGAATAGCACCGCGTGAAACTGGTGGAGCTGGCATGAAATTTGGCTCCACTCTCATACCAGGTGCCTGGAAAACCATGCCTGGTCCGCGGCTCATCGGGTTTACCTCCCTATAAGCGAAACCTACTGTAGGATCTCAGCAAAACAAATTTGAACAATATGTAATAGGGAAAAATGTGAATTTAAAAAATGCTGCGATACTGAATCATCATTACATAAATGAATTCAGTTATTGGATTGTATAAGAGGGCACTTATAGTATTGATAAGTTTACTGCACTATAATACTGTATACTATTTGCAAAACATTTCCTATTTCAAACAGTAATCTTCTTTTTCTATGAAATATTTTGATCTACCTAAATAAATAGTTACATGCAAAAGAAGGGTCCATGGGTAAAACAGTAATACTTCATTTTTTCAATTTTGAGTTTGGGTACTTTGTTAGAAGAAGTTTCAATTACCGCATTCAATAAGCGAAAAAACATTAAAAGTATCAATATTTTTAAGGAAAATAAATACCTATCAGTTTATATATTCGAGGGTGGATCAAATATAAACGGGACTGATTTTTTTTTAAATCCCAGACGAGTCATTTACCTAGGAGTGGTTGATTAGCAGGTAGCCTGGGCTATTAAGGAAAGGGTTGACAACCCCAATTCACTCAGGTCTATTTAAGCCTGATTTATAGATTGCACAGAATAGAATGGAATAGAATAGAATAAGGAATGGAATAGAAATTTTTAAGACCATTTATAGATTGCATAGAATAGAAGACTTGAAATAGAATGACGTCACTTTTGCAGAAAATTAACTATATTTATTAGTGATTTGAATAATGTCATTGCTTGTTTTTGCAATAAAATATAGTATTTCAGCAAAATAAATATTGTCTACAGAAAGTTTTTACGTTAGGGGATGGGCCAAAAGCAACGAAGTCACAAGTCTCACGAATATTATCGAAGCACGCCGAATGGAATAGAATAAGAAATAAAATTTGGTTATATCCTATTCTATACCATTCTATTCTATTCCATTCTGTGCAAGTATAAATGGTTCCATGCATTTACATTGGTTTATATTTCTATTCCCTGTGCTATTCTGTTCTATTCTATTCCATTCTGTTCTATGCAATCTATGAATCAGGCTTTAGTATTAAAGAAAACTATGAGCGAGCAAGAAGTGCATGTCTCCGTGGAGCAATGGATTGTTTTAAGTTTTGGGCCAAAAAAGGAGTAAGTCCAATCGAAATTTTGAGGAGGTTGAAGGTCGAGGACAACACGTTGTCAAGGATCCGTGTCTTTTCCTGGCATAAGGAATTCTCTGAAGGGCCGAGAAAGGGTTGAAAATTAGAGCCACAATCACCGCGCAAGGACAAGCGTTACCGAAGCCAACATGAAGTCGGTTCGGAATCTCATGGAGGCCGATAGACCACTGACCAATAATCTAAATTAATGCGTAATTGTCCTACCGAAGGAAGAGGAAAACGCAATCTGTCAGAAAAGTCATCTTGCTTCATAGTAACACCAGGCTCTACACAGCAACCGCTATTAGGCAAAAATTGGACAGAATCGACTGGGAAACGTTGGAACATCCACCCTACAGTCCCGACTTGTCACCATGTGAATTTCACCTTCTTGGGGCCCCTCAAAGAAGCGATGTGAGGCCAGAGATTCGACGACGACCGCGCGGTGGAGGAGTATGTACTCCAATGACTACGCGAACGACCCGCTAGTTTATACGATGAAGGGATTAAAAATCTCCCAATCCGTTGGGAAAAATGCATTTCTAGAGCAGGAGATTATATAGAAAAATAACATGTTTTTGTATATCTATATATAAAGCCAGAATTAAAAAAAAAATCGGTCCTGTTTATATTTGATTCACCCTTATATATATATATATATATATATATATATATATATATATATATAATTAACTATACTTACGAGAAAAAGCTCCTTGGAGGTCGTGCAAATCCAAAACGATTGGGAGGTGCAGCAACAACACCACGAGGTGCTGCAACATATTTTCTAGAGTGTGGGCTTATCAATGGATTTACCAATTCTCTATTAAAACGATCCATAAGTTTTAAAAAATTCGGTAGAACTTCTTCCAGTCCTCCTTTTACTTTTGGAACTTCATGTAAATTCATTCCAGAGAAGCTCATTTTATTATCGCGCGGGCGCTAAGAAAATACAATGATTTCAAATAGAAATGTATCACAAATAAATATATATCATCACGGCTTATTGACCATAGCCGTGTGTATACTGATATATCTGTACCATATAAAGGGCGCTTATCAAGCATCACCTAATCCTAATGGACTTCTAAATCAGTTTGACTTCCCCAAGCAACATTTACCGACTTGTCTAATTAATGACGTTCTAGTGACGTCGTGTAAACGTCGATTTAATGACTACAAGGTGGATACGACGTCAATATTTATCGAATAAACGTTCCACCGACGTCGAATTTCGGGTGTCATCGACGTATCAAACTATTGACGTCCTAGTGACGTTATGTCAACGTCGGTAATTGAGTGTCATAATAAATATCAAATCAATAATAAAATAAATAATACTATGCTACATTTCATGTAATAAAATAGCGTTGGTTTACATAGGGACACAAATTCTGCCCTTTGATTGATAAGAATGCAAACCTAGTACACAAAAACTAAAAAAATATAACCTGTCATTTGTTAGTTATCAAATAAAATCTACAGAATTAAGTGATGTTTAACCATGTTTTGTCGAAACAACGTTGACGATCGATGCCATTACAACGTTGACGATTGACGTCGAAGCAACGTTGATGATCGACGTCGTTTCAATCCACGCATAATCTTCATTCAGACGTCAATAAATCGACGTCATATATCCGTCATTTTGTTGCTTGGGTCGTTACAGAAATAGTATTAACATACCTTAAATTTAACCAAAACCCATCCATCGTCATCAGGGATATTGACTGATAATAGATACAATGTGTTTTCAAAAACGTAACGAATTCGACATGGGAGAATGTCATTCCATCCATCTGGTAGAATATCTAGTATCTCACTTTTACGAGGCATTGCAGTCTAATATGTAATGTAAATAATAACAACCAATTAATGTCTTGTAAAATACAACAATGTTAATACTTACATCATCATCGTCGCCTAATCCAGCGTTTTTGAAACCATTTCTCTCCATAACGTAATGGCACCAGAGGACAACGATGTTAGTTTTATCAACCAACTGATTACGGTGCACAGCATTTAATAGACTCCAGTAATATTTGTGAATGCCTGTTTCAAAATCGTCGCCCATCATTGTAACTATATATAAGATTATATTAATTATTAAATAAGTTTGTACAAAGTATCACACCGCGCGGTAGTTATCTCAAGCATGCAGCACTCTTGAGACAATATTTTGCATCAGCAGATGTTACCATAGCAACCAGCAGAGTTACCAATTTTTATTTCAAATGTTGTCAAATAGTACCAAAATTAGAAAATGTGAAACGTAAAAAAAATTCACTGACTTGGCTTATAAGGACAAAGAAATTTAAAATGATGGCTCAGAGTTCGAACATAAATTTTTACCGCTATATACCATTTAGCCCAACAGGTGGTACTATGACTTTTCTGGGAAAATGACAATCAGTTACACCTTTTCATAGTTCAATCTTAAAACAGTAATAAATAATTGTGAAATATAATTTTAAGGAGAAAAGATACAGAATATTACCACTCACCGTTTTCTAATTTATTTTTCTAGCAACCAGCAGAGTTACCAATTTTTATTTGAAATGTTGTCAAATAGTACCAAAATTAGAAAATGTGAAACGTAACAAAAATTGACTATGACTTGACTTATAAGGACAAAGAAGTATAAAATGATGAAACATAATTTTTTCTCGCCGTATACCATTTAGCCCAATAGGTGTTACTATGACTTTTCTGGGAAAATGACAATCAGTTATACCTTTTCATAGTAGACTATGAACACAGAAATGTATGTCTGATCATTATTCAATTCAAAAGTCAAGTTGTTAAAATTGATCGTGAAATGTAATTTTAAGGAGAAAAGATAATAAATTACCGCTCACCGTTTTCTAATTTATTTCTCTTTCTAAAATAAGGATTCAAGGAAAAAAGCTTTGATTTCTTTAGATAACAATTTTGACAATATCTCGTGTCAAATTGACACTTACATTCGACTCTCTATAAATCGAATTCTCAAGGGGAATTTGAATTTGTTCGAATTAGAGAGAATTCTAACTAGAGAGAGTAAAAGAAAATTAAATGAACATTTGTATAAATTACAAAGAGTATGTGGAAAACAACGTTTATTCAGTTAATATAATAAAACATTTTTATTTTTTAGAAAAATGAGATATACGTACTTAGTAAATATACAAATTGAAACATTATACTATACTACAAACCTATTTCAGTTATCTAATCTAAATTCGATTTATAGAAAGGCGAATTTCATTGAAATTGATGGCAAATGCCCAAAATTTAATTCAAATAAAGGAAAGTTCGATTTAAAGAATATTTTTTTACATATAAAAACTTATACGGTTGAACTTGTCAAAAAAATAATTCGATTTAGAGAAAAAATTCAAATAAGAGAGAGTTTGATTTAGAGAGAGCCGACTGTAATTAAATATTTTCAAATTGGCATACCTTTTTTGTTCATTGCCTACTCCGAATTAGGATTTTTTTCAACACACTGTAGAATTCTGGTATTCAAATTATTATTACCTCATGTAAAATGTTTTATTAAAAGTCAGTAAATCATTAATTATTTTATATTTTTTTATACAAATATAAAGATATATACAAATTATATGAAATATTGATACAAAAAATAAAATATAATTCCCATAATGATAAATTCTTAGTAAACTTGTTTCCAATAGTATTCAAAATAAATTTTTAAACAATAAACTAATTACACAATTATAAATGATGTCTAAAAAATGAATTAAAATTTTAAACATGAATTAAGCTAACGTCTGGATAAAGGTGTGCCACGACCACGTCCACCTCCGCGAACACGTTTATGCCCTCTTGGCAAAGTTGCTCCAGCTGGGAAGCACTCGAATGGCAGTTCTTTCAAGGGGCCGGCAGCTTCTGGTGGCTTCCTATAAAACATTAATTATTAAGAGACACTAAACTTCCAATAATTTTGCATAATATTCAGTGGCGTATTAACCCAGTTTGACGCCACAAGCCCTTGAAATTTTGCCGCCTATATATATATATATATAGGTGATAGGTAATTACGACTGTAATTAGTTAAGGAAACTGGATAGTGGGTTTGACAGTCAATTTGTAGGCTTCAGTGTAATACACTGTCAAGCTTTCGGTTATATTTTTAACCATCTTCAGGACAATTAGTTGAGATTTTTTGTAGAATAACAGCATTTACAGACATGTAATTTTGAAACATGCACACGCGCATGGTTTAGTAAAATAATGCGTCGAAATAACTGAATTACATATTAAATTTTTTTGGCCAAAGTAGTTATCACAGTAAAATTGATAAATTACAAACTAATAAAGCAAACAATTTTGTTAAAATAATGTTAAACTTTTAAAATTGTGCACAAGTTGTCGACGTAAACACGTGTACAACACCATTTTGTGAAAATTGGATTTTCACTGTTATTCTACAAAAATCTCAACTAATTGTTCTGAAGATGGTTAAAAATATAACCGAAAGCTTGACAAATTAAAAAGAGTGTATTACACTGAAGCCTACAAATTGACTGTCAAACCCACTATCCAGTTTCCTTATATATATATATTTCGTCATTCGCTTTTTTTTCGTTACAGACCAGAAATGTTTCAATCTTTTTTATGCCAAGTACGCCCCCTGTAATATTTTGCGACACAAGCCTGAACTTCATGGGTTTGTTGGATAATACGCCACTGACAATATGGTAAGAAAAATTATGACTAAAAAAAAAATGGTTCGGATAGTGCATCTAAATTATTGAACAACGTTACTGCGCAACAATACCCAATGTCTAGTCTAGGGAACGAGAAAATTTATTGGCAAAATTGAATTGGAAAATTATTTTTTCTACGACCACTACAGAAAATTGTACTTTTCCCATGCTTTACAAAGCTCGAAAGTCATTAATTTCCCACAGTCGTGGGTTGAAGTGTGAAAAGTGAGAAAATATTTCTCACACAAGTTGCTGTCTGTAATATAATAATAAGTAACTATTGTAATTATTTTAAATTTCAATTAATTGTTAAGAAAATATTTGTTCTTTATTAAAAATGAATTATTTATATCTTTATGGGGTCCCGTGGTCGCGTGCCTGAGTGTCTGGTCGCGAACCTGGAGGAACCGGGTTCGATCCCGACAGACGCCAAATATTTCCAATTTTAAATGGCACGAAAGTGACCCCTGTGGTGCACTCTCCACACCAGCTATGAGTACCCGTGAGGTGACGCCTGGTAAGCGCCCACATGGTAAAATATATCGTCATCATTACCGATGTCTACATGTGTTGTAGATACTGGCACACCCAGAAATGGGTAATATGCCGTGATGATATATTTATTTTATTTTAGGAATAATACAACCTTTTTAGTTTTCGTTCTGTACTATTCTATTAGTTCCAAAGTTTCGTTGTAATTTATTTGTCATTTTCCCTGAAGATGGCATCAGTTAATGGTGCCGAAATGTTGGAACTAATAAAATATTACAGAACAAAAACTAAAAAGGTTGTATTATTCATAGTGTATTATGTGTTCTGAAAGATTTTTTAATTATTTATATCTCACCAAAGAATGTGGTCGTAGAAAAAGTATATAATAATATACAAGTATTTTATAATATTTGAAGGGTTCAGGGGTAAAACAGTAAAATGGCATTTTTTTCGGTTTTAGAGCTTGAGATGCCATTTAGTACTTTGATAAATAAAATAAATAAATATATCATCACGGCATATTACCCATTTCTGGGTGTGCCTATCTGCTTTGGCACAGATATCGGTAATGATGACGATATATTTGTACCATGCGGGCGTTTACCAGGAGTCACTTCAAGAGCATTCATTACTGGCGTAAAGAGTGCACCACAGTGGTCGCTTTTGTGCCATTTAAAATTCGAAATATTTGGCGTCGATCGGGATAGAACCCGGTTCCCCAGTTTCGCGACCAGACACTCAGTTTCAATTGCTGCTTCAACAAACGGTAAAACATTGAAAGTACAAAGTTTTTTATTATAAAAGAGCATACCATGAAAGAACACTTGAATACTAGTTTAAAAAATCTATAACAGTTCATGTAGTATTAAGTTCGTGATATAATTTACAATCATAATGAAATTATAAACAAATGCTATCAAACTTTTTAACAAACTTGAACTTTCTTCTTACTCTTCTGCAAAACTAGTCAATATGGTCTTTTATTTTTACCCTGGACCCTTCATTTGTTAATTATTAATAAACTAACGTTGTTTGTATTACTTCGCACAGATGACGTCACAGAATTGTTCATGCCGTTTTTCTTGAATTCTTTTAATATTTAACAAATACGAGTATATTATCTTAAACTCTATAATTTGATGGATTCAAAAAATAATTTGGTCACATGCCACATAAAGCGTCTAGTTTTAAAGTAACAGTAAAGAACTATACTTACGAATAAAAATTCGGATTCGCGTCTCCAGAAGAGTTTGAAGAAGGAGGCGGAGGCACAAAATTAGAAAAGTCTCTCACACATACTGGAATCTCAGTAGGAGGAGGAGACGGAGGGTTATTGACGAACGGATCTATTAAGTCTTTTAATATTTGTTTGCGTATAGACGTCCATGTGGGATTATTTTCTTGTATCTGCCCTTCTAGTTTTGGTATTTGATTCAAGTTAAAGATGGTCGAGGTTACTTTATTATCCGAAGTGCGCTAAGAAAAAACAATATTTCAAATAGAAATACTCGTAATGTATCATAAATATATGATCACGAATGGGGTCCTCCACTTTAATTTCAACAATTCGTAGTATTAAAATGTCTTTTTTGGTTTTAGTTTAACTGCATTTGATTTTTAAAGTCAATATGACGTCACGGCAACACTCCTATTTTTATCTCGCTTCGTTCCAGATTCAATAGTAGGCTGCGAGATAAAGATAGTAATAGTGTGACGTCACAGTGGCACTGACAAAAAATTTCAAATATCTCATAAATTAATAAAAAAATGTTTATTTTATCTTAATCGTTATTAATTGAGTAGTACTTTAAGTACAAATTGTACATTTTATTATATTTTGTTATGGTGGAGAACCCCATTACTACCCATCACTGGGTGTGCTATCTGCATTTTACCTCCCGCTACTCTTAGATAAGGGAGGTATAGGGATTGTGCTAAAAATCGCATATAGAGATTTTAGTGAATAAGCACGTTTTTATGTACCCAGAATCCGATTTTAACATTTTTACAATGATGTCAGTAGGCATGTATGTATGCGTGTGTGTGTGTGTGTGTGTGTGTGTGTGTGTGTGTGTGTGTGTGTGTGTGGATCCTGTGTATACGATTACTCAAATACTATCAATCAGAAAATTTTGAAATTTTGTATACCCATTCTTTACTAATGTGGGAAGCGCTCATTAGTTTTCAGTGTATATCGGATAACCGGAAGTAACATTTATACAAGCTTTTAACAGTTTTTCTTAAAATTAATAATGAAACCGTGTTAAGGAGATTGTATTGAGTGTAATGAAATTAAGGTTAGTAAAAATAATATATCTTCCATCATACATAAATATTAGATGTACAGGATGATCCGATATAAATTTAATATATTTGCAGCACTAAAAATCATATGATTAAGCACGTGTTATCAGTGTCAAATATTAGTTTACAACTACACATTAACGAAATGGATCATGTAAAGCGATATATGCAAAGGAACTTACATAGTTTGCAGGATTAATAAATATGTATGTATTTAAATTAATAAAAATTAAAAAGCGGGAGGTATTGTGTTGTTGACCACATCAGATTTTTTATTAGCAGATTTAGGAATGTAAAAACTTTCTACTAATACTTACAGTTAGATTAATAAGAATATCTTCCTCGGAGTCAGTCAGGAACGAACAATCGAATAAATAAGTATATTTTTTATGCAAATACTGTTTTTTACAAGGGAAACTACTATTTAATTGTAGAGGCATTTCTGGATCTGCAACCTTTTGATCCTGATGTGATACCTAACATGTAAAAATAACAATTTATCAATGTCTTAAAAAATACAGCAATGTTAAAATGCTTACCTCTGTTTCCAACTCAGTATGTCTCAAGCCATAATTCTCTAAGACATAGTTGCAAAAATTTAGAAATATATTGGTCTTGGCTTTAATTAGTTGTTCGTAAATTTTTGCGAAAGGGCCATTGCGCCATTTGCGATTGCTTGCTTCCATAGTTAGCAATATATTCACAAACACAGACTGCAGTTCACAACAAAAAAATAAATTTATCTCCCTATGTCTTCAACTGTTTATTCTGCGTCCCGCGAGACTTTTCATTCGAATGGTGAATAAAGCTTTGCTATTGGTTTAAATAATACAATGAACCATGTGCTAACATTCAGCCGTTTGGCGATACACGCTGGGAGTTTTTTACGCGCAACAAAATAGTTCCACCAACATTTCTTACACTGTGCAACACTTGCTTTTGCACTTCTTAATAAAAATAGATTTTGAATAAAAAATAAACTTTTAAAAAACAAACCATATGTAGAAGCAACAAGATTGTAATAAATATCAAAATTACCGCGGGAAATGATGAAATACGTTTGGACAATGTATACCAACGCGCGACTCCACATACACGGAGCGCATGTGCGCGAACCAATCACAGCACACGAATTTGTGTCTCTTATTGTGGATTGGTGGATTAGGCTGCAACATACTCACTTGCAGCAACGTTGGGTTTACGCGGGCAAACGTTATCTCGTTTCGCCCATTAGCGTTACCATAGTAACTAGCAGAGTTGCCGGACTTTTCTCAAGTGTATATTATTATACACAGACAAGGTCATAACCAGTGGCGGATCAAGAAATTTAAATTTAGGGGGGGGGGGAACAAAAATTTGAAATTTAATACATATTTAAACATTATAAATACCTGTACATGTACAGGGTGTAAATCGAAAAGTGAGACATAGGCGTTTTAACACAGGAAATCAGTTCTTTTTTTGCGCAAACGTTACATAATCATTTTATGCAAAAATACATACTTCAAATAAAAGATATAGATATTTAAAACGTAAAAATTAATTATCAAGTTACAATTTTTATGATCTTTTAGTCTAGGAAGCCCAATGCCGGATTACCCATTGGGCAGAGTAGGCAATTGCCTATGGGCCCCGCGCCTTTTAGGGGCTCAGCGCCTATTCGGGCCCCGCGCCCCGCTACATTGGATTAAAATATTATTGATTTGATTTTTTTTTTATTACAAAGAAATCCTTAGATAAAGAAATTTTGATTACAACAAAGAAATGCTTATTTAAAATAATGGAAACTTGATTACAATAATAAAGAATATCAAGCAATATTGGATAAAATAAATTGTTAACGCTATCTATCCTTTACATTGACAGTGATTTATGTAAATATGTATATATGTCTTTTGTTATCTTTTTTATTATATAAAATTATAATAAATATGATATATTTATAGTTTTATTACCATTACCTACATTTGTCATTTGTTGTGAATATATTTGTTCCTGAGAATCAGACTACTATGTATTTTAGATGTTTTTAATTTAGTATATTATGCCGCAATAATATTCAAATTTTAATACTAATATAAAATACGAAAAAATAGTGTACGCACCGAGTCATAAAAATGATTTTACTGTACTCGTATGGCATTTAAGTACTCGCTATCATTCTTGTCTGGTAAACTTTTACTTTTTACCTTCCGTCACCTTTAGGTAAGGAAGGTATTGTCTGGAGAAAGCTGAAGAACGAAGAAGGAATTGTCAAGTGCAATTTACATAGTGTATGTTCATGTTATAATTTTATTGGATTTATAGAAACTTTTCAAAGAAACTTTTGGTATTGAATTTGTAAAAAATAGTATGTGTTCGTGTTATACCTTTATTGGATATATAGAATCTTTTCCAAGGAACTTTTTTATAACATTTTATCCATTTTTATTTCAATACTTTTATTTCTAAAAATTCACACAGTTGCCCAAATACTCTAAAAATGCGTACACTTACGTAACATTCTCTTTACAATCAAATAATATTACTACCAAGTTTATATCTCCACCCATTTATTGCCCCAAAAGTCAATATACCCCACATTTAGATAAAAACTTCAAAATTTTTTAAAAATCCAATTTACATGTATCTAGATACTTCTCAATGCGCTGATTCCAAATTTTTAAACCGCAGGTCGATATCTTTGTTCGTTCTCGAGATATTTAGATTCAAAGTTTTGCATAAAACTGCCCATTTTTGGGTAATAACCCAAAAATGGGTCGAGATATGAATTTGGCGACAACACCATTCGATTCTACAGACAAGAATACATAAGTATACCAATTTTCATAATTTTTGTCCAACCGGTTCATTTTTTATGAATAAAAGATTGAAAACTCCTGAAAATGGCCAAAATTTGAAAAAATCGTAAGGGGTACACCTTAGATCTTTTCTGTTTTTGGCCATTTTCAGTTATTTTGCTTTAGAGATTATATGCGGTGTTCCAAAATTCTGAAAATTGGTATACTTATGTAATTTTGCCCGTAGAATCTAATGGTGTTGTCGCCAAATTCATATCTCGGCCCATTTTTGGGTTATTACCCAAAAATGGGCAGTTTTGAGCAATACTTTGAATCTAAATATCTCGAGAAAGAAAAGAGATATCGACCTGCGGTTTCAAAATATGAAATCAGCGCATTGTGAAGTATATAGATACATAAAAATTTGAATTTTTTAAATTTTGAAGTTTTTATCTAAATGCGGGGTATAATGATTTTTAGGGCAATAATTCAAAAATTGCTAGAGATATAAACTTCGTAGTAATATTATTTGATTGTAAAGAGAATGTTACGTAAGTGTACGCATTTTTAGGGTATTAATGTATACACAATGTATATTCATGTGATAATTTTATTGGATTTATAGAATATTTTCCAACGAACTTTCTGTATGGAATTTGTAAAAAATTGTATTATGTTCGTGTTACAATTTTAGTGGATATATAGAATCTTTTCCAATGAACTTTTGGTATGGGATTTGTACAAAAATGGTTTCATCCCGCACTGATGGCAGCCATGGATTTATGATAAAAAATAAACAAATACATTGTTTTTAACTGTCAATTAGAACTAAAACACTTTACCTTTTTGTGTATTGTGTTAATTTACTACCCTAATCAAAATTTATTTATAATTGACAGATAGAAATAACGCATTTATTTATTTTTACGTTTATAGGTATAAAAAATATTGTGAAATAAACATAACTTTATTTATAAAAGAAGTATAAATATGTCTTACCGCTACATGTTGAAAGACAAAATTGAATTCTTGTATCGCTTGAAAAGTAAAATAATAGTACAAAATATTTTTTTATTTTTTTATTCGTTGATACATATAAAAATAGATAACAAAAATAATACTATTAATGCAGAACAAAAATGTACTCTACATAAATACATATTTAAAACATTTCGTAGCCAGGTGGTGGTCGATGCTCCGGATCGGGGTAGTCCGGACCTCTATTAGACTGCATTACTCCACGGCCACGACCACCGCCACGACCCCTACCATTGCTATGGCCTGGGCCTGATGGAATCATTCTAAAGCGAACTCTAGGCGGATTTGGGCACGGCGGAATTGGCATGAAACTTGGGCTCATTCCCATACCAGGAGGCTGGAACGGGATGGCACCTCTACTGCCCGACGGGTTCAAATGGCTAGAGCCGACGCCCAGTGGAGGGTTCCTGACAAACATACTCAAATTAATACTGAATCAGTGCAAGTGCAGAATTAAATTCGGATGACTGAGGCACTATGCCTTCATCTTCAAGGGATCATATCTACTCATGTTGTACAATATACTATTGTGAAAACACGAATAAGCTGTTCTAAACCATAATTATAGAGCAGCAAAAAAATTTAGTAAACTGTCACACATGCGCAGAGCGGCCATTTCTCGAACAGAACCTAACAAACTGCTGTCTACCAATTATGAATTGTCAATTAGGTATTGTTATAGTTTGTCTTTAATAAAAAAAAATCCAAACAATACCTGACAATTCCTAATTGGTAGACAGTGGTTTTAGGTAGATTCGAGAAGTGTCCGCTAGATTCCGTCTGGTCCAGGTGCGACAGTTCACTATTTGATATGATTTATAGTAATGACTAGGGCTGCGAAAAGAATCGATTGATCGATTTTTTTAAGTCGGATTGATCTTTTTTTAAAAGATCGATCAATTGAAAAAATCGATCAATTAAAAAATCATTTATCCGGATTTCGGAAAATTGATCTTTCTAAAAGATATCGAACTTTTAGATTCTGAAAGATCGGTTTTTCTAAAAAATAGATTTATTCAAAGATCGATAAAAAATCTCTTAATTTCAGCAGTATTGGCATTTGAAGCGCGTTAGTAGTAGAAACTTCTTATCGATAAAAATAGATCTTTTATTAAAATCGGTTTTCTGATCTATTATTTAAATCGATCTTTTGATTCTTTCTCAAAATCAATTTTTTGATACAGCATTACAATTGATATTAGAAGAAAAATCGATCTTTTGCGAATGATCAATCAAATCGATCAATCGCGACAAATAGATTTTATCAAAAAATCGGAAATAGATTTTATCAAAAAATCTAAAATCGTTTTTAAATTTCTAATGAACTGTACTTACAAGAAAAACTCGTTTGAACGAGGTCGTCGAAGACATTTTGGTTTCTGTAATCCATATGGACTGGCAGGAGGAAGCGAAGCAGTTCTCCGAGGACAAGTTGATTCCACCAGATATTTAACATCCTCACTAGCCGTCTTGATCAAGGGATTAATCAGTTCATTGTCTAACCGTATTTGAATAATCATCCAATTAGGAATCACTTCTTCTAATTTACCTTTTATCTTCATTATTTCGGAAAGATTTATTGAAAATAAAGTTATTTTATTGTCCGATGTTCTCTAAAAAAAAGAAAAATGGCCCGTATTACGAGCGCACTTTTATAATAAAAGCGCTTTTATTATAAAACTGCGCTCGTAATACAGGGCAATGTTTTATGTTTTCTAATAGAAATACTTGGAATGTAACATTAATAAATACAGGTGTTAAACAATAAGTGTAACAAATTTTGACGACATATAGTAATGACCAAAATGAGTAAAAAAAGTTCAATCAACAAGGTTCCGTTCTTCAATTGTTTTTGAAAAAGGGGCCATTTATATTAGAATCGAAGAAAAACTCACAAAGATAGTAGTTGAAGAAAATTTTGTCTACGTCAGTAAATAGACCAGAAAAAAAAACAATACAAATTTTTATGAAACATATCATCACGGCATATTACCCATTTCTGAGTGTGCCATAATCTGCTTCATCGAAGATATCGGTAATGATGATGACATATTTGTACCGTGTGGGCGCTTACCAGGCGTCACCTCACGGGCACTCATTGCTGGAGAGTGTACCACAGGGGTCACTTTTGTGCCATTTAAAATTCGAAATATTTGGCGTCGGTCGGAATCGAACCCGGTTCCCTAGGTTCGCGACCAGACACTCAGGCACGCGGCCACGGGACCCCATGTTAAGTTTTTTTTTTTACTCATTTTGGTCAGTACTATATGCCCTCATAATTTGTTACTTATTTTTTATTATCACGTGTTATTGCCCATGACAGGATGTACCATCTGGTTTATTATTAGCAGATTTCGGCAATAAATAATAATATATCAGAACCATAAGCGTCCCGGCACTTAGTCAAAGCTAAAGCAGTATTAACATACTTACAGAAAGGCTCAATAAAACTTCTCCCTCATTATCTGCTGCCAGTATTGTTAAAATAAACAAAGATTTATTTCGTAAATAATGCATTCGACATGGAAGACTCTTATTCCATCCTTCTGGTAAGTCCTTATCCTCTTGATCTTTCGTAGGTGTCTAACATGTGATGTAAACAATAACAAACTATCAATAACTTGCAAAATACAACATTATTAATCATAGGCTGGGACTTTTTCGGGTTTCTGGGCCGTGGTCTTTTAGGTACAACACCTAACGTTTCGTTAGGCATCATGATGATGCCTGACACATTGTTGGGCGACGAAACGTTAGGTGTTATACCTAAAAGACCATGGCCCAGAAACCCAAAAAAGTTCCAGCCTATGATAAATGCCGCCCATGAAAGCCTTAGTAATTACTTAACATTATTAATGCTTACATATTCGCCTAGTCCAACGTTTTTCATGCCGCGACGCACAAGATTATAATGACACCACAGGACAAGTAAATTGGTTTTTTCAACCAACTGCTTCTCGTGCACAGTGACCAGAAGGCCCCAGTAGAACTGGTTAATATGTTTTTTTATAAAAATACTCTCTTCTAACTCAGACATTATTATTACTAGTACTTTTGTACAATTATTATCACAGAGATGTTACACTAGCACTACTTAAATGAATACTACATTACTACAACACTGCTCACTTGCAACGTCGCAACGCAATGAATAATAGCGATGTGTGTGGTAATATTTTGTCTGGGTAGGCGTCGCCGTAGCAATCAACAGAGTTGCCAGGTCTTTTTACATGCGTCGCAAGTAGCGTCTACTTGTCGTCAAATAGCGCCAAACTTTGAAAATGTATAACCTACTAAAAACTGATCATGATTTGATTTATACATTGATAATAAATGTAAAAGTAGTCTATAAAGATCGCCAAGACTCCGACGATAATTTTTGGTCGTCAAATGTCACTTAAAATTAGACCAATTGGAGATATTGCTACGCCTTTTCTGAGAAATTTTCATTCACAGGCGTCCTTGCGATGAAGCGGTAATATAACACATAATTCTTTATGACACCGGTAGATGACACGAGCATTTTAACATTTGAACATTTGTATTCATTTATTCAATGCAAATGTTTGAAAATGTTTTATTAGAAAATCGGCAAAGCAGTATTTATTATATATTTTTACATTTTACAATATTTCAAATATTATTTGTTATATTATATTGTTTGAATGAGTAATATATACTGAAATTCAATTAAACTATTAAACAATTTAATGAAATATTGATATTTCAAATAATTAAATTGATTTTCGGCTGATAAGCATATGTTCATAAAATATATTTAATGTACTTTTACAGTTCAATAAAATAATATAATTGCAAAAACAAAAATAAAATAGAATTATTATTATTTTAAATTCTAGGGAGACTTGTTTTGCGCAGTGTCTAAGGTAAGTTTTCATTCAATTTAGAACAACAGATTAATTAAACATTTAAAAAGATGTGTAAAATGTCAACAAAGTAAAATCTTGAACTTTAATTAAGCTAGAAGCTGATTATAACCCGTTAGAATATATTGTTTGGCACAAATCCGCAAATAGGTATGCAGAAACAAGGCTATAGGCACACGAACGTTGAGCACCCCTGCAGTAGCTGTTTATAACTTGCGCTTCCTATATCAGTTGTTTGCGTTTTCATTTCATTTTACATCGTAGTTTCAGTGCTAGTGGTGTGTGATATTCAGTTTTAATTCGACAAATGTGCTGTATTTTATTTCGCAGAGGTTTGTGTATGCGTGAAAATAATACGCTGTTACGTAATAGAAAATAAGATTCCAAAAGTGTAATATTCGTGTAGATATGAGTTTAAATGTCTTTGAGCGAATTCGGTGACAGTGCTGATTTCAGCTACCGGTATTGTTGGCCCAATATTCCTCTATTATAATTTATTTAATTGGAATATCAGGATAAAGGAATAAAAACGTGACTTACGTACATTATTACGGACGCAGCATGTTAGTCGTTTGATCTATATTTAGTGATAGAATGCGTAACCAAAAATTTAGACTGTCAGTGGTACATACTTGAAAAATTGCCCGTCTGATTTTCTCTAATTTTCCATCGGGCGAAAGAGAAAACTGTGATTTGCAACAATGCATCATCTGTATCCTTCGGTGAAGGGCGATCCACTCTGTCCTTTAGGTTTCCATCCGCAAGTTCGGTGGCCCACAAGGTGTAAGCGGTGCTTTAGGTAAGCTAGAAGTTTTTGCTAATTTGCCAAAGCCCACATACAACTAAGAATCACAATGGAATTATTTTAATGTCCACCAGTAACGATCTGTTTTTACCATTTTTTCTAAATTTGTATTATTCATATAGTTTTGAATACTCTGAAATCATATTTTGTATAATATATATATACAGGGTGTTCCGCGACTCGACCGACAAACTTATACCATATATTCCGGGGGTCATTACGATCAAAAAATGTTATATGACCTATAGGTGAATCCCTCTTTGTTTCGAAGATGTCGAAGGAATTAAAAAAAAAAATGATAAAAGAAAATTTATTCATCAATGGATAGCTAATTAACACAAAATTACAGCAATCGTTCAAAATGAGAACCTCCATTTTCTGAACATACAGATATCCTTCGAGTCATAGAATGTTGACAGTTAATTACTGCTAATTCATTCTTTAGAGAATTAGTAGCTTCAACTATACGGTCAGTCAACTCTTCGCGTGTATCTGGTTTACCATTACTATACACACGAGATTTGAGGCAACCCCACAGAAAATGTATAGGCGCCAAGTCAGGTGACCGAGCTGGGCAATGTATAGGACCATCTCATCCTATCCACCTTCCTGGAAGAAACACCGTCACTAGTCTCCCAAAATGTGGTGGTGCCCCATCTTGCTGGAACCACTGCATTTAAAACTATTTCAGCGTACCCATCTCCATCTCTTTCTCTCACGACGACGTAGGAAAAATCATGTCTCTCTCAAGCAACGAAAAAGTTTGAAAATGTTGTGTGGTGTGGAACAATGCAATCTGGGTATCGCCTGTGGTACTCCGCAGCTACAGCACGTCCACCTCCATTGCAAAAATCATACACGAAAACCTTTTCCGCATATTTTGCATTAGTAAAATGCGGAATAATAGCTTAAATTAATAAAACAGCACAAAAATCATTCATTTGTCAAACATACGTTAATTCGTCAAGGCTAACTCAATTATAATTATTTTTTTTAATTCATTCGATATCTCCGAAACTAAGAGGAATTCACCTATAGGTCATATAACATTTGATCGTAATGACCCCCGGAATATATGGTATAAGTTTGTCGGTCGAGTCGCGGAACACCCTGTATATATATATGGCTTGGAACAAAAAGTGCCTAAATCACTTTTTTTGACTATGTCAATCAAAAGTCATAAATACAATAATTATTTTGGTTTGTTAATATGCAATGATAAACCCTTTCCAAAAATATGAGAAATACAAAATAATTGTGTAAAATAAAGCATTAAGCAATTAAGCAAATTTACAACAAAACTAATTCACTCGTACTGAAAACCAACAGATTTTGACATAGGCCCTTCTTGTACCAAGTCACAGATTATTGTTGCATACAATGATAATTTAAAATGTTTGAATTTTGTGCACTATAATTTCCATATCTCATATTTTTCAATAAATACCTGAAATTGATATCAAATAAAATTCTATGATTTTAATATAATTCTATACCACAAGATTAACAAAAATTTACTAATAAAAAGTCTTACCTACATTTAATAAAAAAAAATTGGTTATATAATTATTATGGAAATTTAGGGATTATAAAGAACATGGAGGACGCAAAAAAGACGATGATATTCTTAGAAAAGATGAAACTACTTTATCTTCCCCTAGTCTTTCTATTTGGAGTTCTACTCGGTATGGAGCAATAAAACTTTCATTAAATTTGTAACTTGTGTTGTTTATTAATTATAACTTTCTTTCTTTGCTTTGAACAAGTTTATTAACAAATAGTAACTTTTAATTCAATGTCTGGCATAATTTAATTACAGAAACTGCAGTGTTGAGTTGTTTGAAGTTTTATAAAACGAAATATCTTTTTGCATACTGTTTTAAGATTAAAATAATTTATTTTTAAGATATAAAATATGATATTCCTCATCAAATTTGATTGTTCTGTTAAGAAGCAAATGCAAAGATATTACGTTTTTCGTGTTTCTGTAACATTTTTTTTTTTGCATTTTTACGTGTTATTTATGAACTTGAAATTTATTTAAGCCTTCTTACAAAACAGTTGAGTGATTTTTAATGTCAAACTAATCAGTATGAACGACAATTTAAAAATACTTGTAAAAATAAAGAAAAAAATTGCCATATATTTTGTTCGCTTTAAATTTAAACCTTTGTGCATAGATAATAAAAATGTAATGCATTCTGTTGAGAAGTATTCATAATTAAAGTGGATTAAATAATTAATTGTACTATTTGCGTGACAATATTCTTTTACTAGGTATGTATGTATTTATATTTTTCTGCGCCGCTGTTTTAAATGATACTTTATGAATAAAATGTTTTGAAGCCAAAATATCTGGAAGGACATTGACCATAAATTATTTGTGTGATTTGGTTTGTCTAAAAATGAGTTTTTGTTAATAATTACGAGTAAAAATAAATTCACAAGAATCTTTTTATTTCACAATTTAAAACTTTTTAAAATTTTCTAGCGATTAGGATTTCTTGATATTTAAATATATCAATAATTTAGAATTAAAAGTATCAAGTACCTATATGATATATTTTTTTAGATTTGAAAGTCATGAATACCTACATTTGGTTAAAAAGTTGAAAACATTCAAAATTTCAATTTTCATGTATCTCGTACTTCCCAATGCACTGATTCCGAATTATGAAAACGCAGGTTGATATCTCTTTTAGTTTTGGAGATATTCAACCTCAAATATTTTCTCAAAATTACCCATTTCTGGGTTAGATCTCGACCTACTTTCGAATTATTGCCCCAAAAGTCAATATACCCCATATTTAGATAAAAACTTTAAAATTTTCAAAAATCTAATTTTTATGTATCTAGATACTTCTCAATGCGCTGATTCCAAATTTTGAAATATCGATATCTCTTTTCGTTCTCGAGATATTTAGATTCAAAGTTTTGCATTAATCTGCCCATTTTTGGGTAATAACCCAAAAATGGGCCGAGATACGAATTTGGTGACATCACCATTCGATTCTACGGATAAAAATATATAAGTATACCAATTTTCATAATATTTGACAAACCGGTTCATTTTTTATGAATAAAAGTTTGAAAACCCCCGAAAACGGCCAAAATCTGAAAAAATCCTAAGGGGTACCCCTTACGATTTTTGCGATTTTTGGCCATTTTCAGTTATTTTGCTTTAGAGACTGTATGCGGGGTTCAAAAATTATGAAAATTGGTATACCTTATGTAATTTTGCCCGTAGAATCGAATGGTGGTGTCGCCAAATTAATATCTCTACCCATTTTTGGGTTAATACCCAAAAATGGGTAGTTTTGAGCAAAACTTTGAATCTAAATATCTCGAGAACGAAAAGAGATATCGACCTGCGGTTTCAAAATTTGGAATCAGCGTACTGAGAAGTATCTAGATACATGAAAATTAGATTTTTGAAAATTTTGAAGTTTTTATCTGAATATGGGGTATATTGACTTTTGGAACATTAATTCAAAAATGGATAGAGGTACAAACTTGCTAGCAATATTATTTGATTGTAGAGACAATGTTACGTAAGTGTACTAATATTTAGAGCATTTGAACAACTGAGTGAATTTTTAGAAATCAAAGTCTTAAAAGATAATTGTTATCGCGTTATTCTTGTACGAGTATTAATGAAAAAAAATGTTTAAATATTAATTCGTTCAAAAACTACAAGCAATTGAAAGTTTGTGTGACATGTCATGTAATTTTAAAAATTATCGTAAAAATTCTAGGGTCCTTATAACGATGCTTCTTCCCCATATTACGGATTTCAAATAGACACCCGGTATAACGTAAATAAAATACATACTTTGTGTATTAAAATAGATATAGAGTATTTATTCTTTAGCAGTTAAATGCTCACATATTAGGATGAAATTTTAGATAAATTTAACACATTGAAAAGGCGATGAATAAAACTATTTTTTCTCTATCTTGAAAAAGCCATGACAAAAATATCTTTCGTAGAAATTTATTGGGTTGTAAAACAATATTTAACAGTCGATATAAAATGAAATTTAATGACAGAAATCCAAACATTTAACTTTTGTTTGATTTGTTATTCTGTCATTTGCTTATACAATATGACAAACACGTACATATTTCTCGTAACCATATTACAATGATTTCGATTTATATTTCATACATGTCAAAATTTGATGCAATAACAAATAATCTTGTTGAAAGCCTTTGAGCCATAAAGGTTGACGTATGGATTGATATTTGGTATATTTATATCACCTATTTTCGTGGTATTGTTTTATAAACTGTAAACCGAAGTTTGTTGAAATAGCTGTCTTTTTTTGTACAATTTGCCAACATCTGTTCCGTGCTCGGTTCCGTGTTTAAAAATACTAGAGAGCATACACTTAGTTTAAGTGCCACAAAAATGTTTGCCGATATTTATTATTTTAATATTATATCTAACAGTTTAAAAAGCAAAAATATTTTTCCTGAGATCGTCATGTAATCTACTACTTCCCTGCCGCAAAATCGGCAGGGAAATTGAATTTCCCTGCCTAGGCAGGGAAGTAAAATACAACGCCGCCATATATATTTTCACAAACACATTTTACGTTTTAATATGAAATACAATTATAAAATAAAAATGAATGATGTCCAGTATACATTTGTTTTAAATTCTTGTACAATTCTAAATAGAGTTCCTTAAATTTTCAATGTGATTTACTTGTTAAATGAAAATAGGTTATATGTACCATTTAGTAATTTTGAATTCTTATACGATTTCAGAAAAAAATTAATACTTATCTCGTCACTGAAGTTCCTTTTCATGACTCATTATTTGTCATGAAAAGACGGACTTCCCTGCCTTGATATGTATAACTATTCCACGAGAATTTTTACGTTAAAAGCATTATTAAATTTTAGTTAATATTTCTGCATCTAGTACATTAATTGATTGCTATTATAATTTTTTTTAACTAAAGGGCTTGATTACCTATATGTAAGTTAAATTTTTTGCAGATTTTTGAGGATCTTTAAGAAAAAGTGGAATAAAAAGAACAGGCAAATAAGTAGTCAGTACAGTAACAAATGACAAAACATAAATTATATTTTAATATTTCAAAAAAAAAAGATTTAATGAGTTAATGGCAGATTTCGAAATAATTATCTCTGAAAATCTATTTTAAGCTTTTAAAACGACTGACCTACTACCAAAATATAAAAAGTACAGAAATATAAATGTTTGGGTAGGGTGAAACTTTTTTGTAATAAATATTTCAATCATCGAGTTGTTTACAAATTCACCATAGCTGCGAACACGTGGATATGTATCGAATCTGGAATCTATTTCGGGAAAATATACACGATTATTTTTTCTGTTTCGTAAAAGAAAATAATATTTTAAAGGAACATATACTTTATGCATTTAAACAGCACCGGATTTAAAGTCGTTGAGGCCCCAAGCTATAAAATATTTGAAGCCCTCTGCTTTGTATAAAATAATTGAATAATTTTAATATATATATATATAGAGAATTTTATGTACATATATCAATTTTTTTATATATATATGTATGTCTATTAATAATGTCTATGGGGTCCCGTGGCCTCGTGCCTGAGTGGTCGCGAACCTGGGGGAACCCGGCTCGATCCCGACATACGCCAAATATTTCGAATTTTAAATGGCACAAAAGTGACCCCTGTGGTGCACTCTCCACTCCAGCAATGAGTGCCCGTGAGGTGACGCCTGGTAAGCGCCCGCACGGTAAAAATATGTCATCATCATTGCCGATATCTGCGATAAAGCAGATTGGCACACCCAGAAATGGGTAATATGCCGTGATAATATATTTATTTATTTATTTTATTTATTAATAAATACAATTTAAGAAAAATAACAATTCTTTAGTTTTTGGACAAAATAAAATAATGCATTATACATTCTTAGATTTGCTAAGAAACATAGTTAATAATAAACTACAAAGCAAAAATACAAATCAATATATAGAAATAAACAACAAACATTATTATTTACATTTTCATTTCACAATTTTGTTCGTTTGTATAAAGATTGAATCGAAGTTAAAGCTGCCAAAATTACAGTCATCGAATATTTAGTTACATATAAAGATACAAAACTTGAGAGGGGTAGGAGGGGGGGGGGGGCAAAGTGTTGTCTTTGCCCTCCCGCCAAAATGTACGAGCCCCCCCTGGTTCCCACGCCCTTGTGTTCACCATTAAAACAAATGTGTGACCTAATAAAAATTAAAGTGATTGAACTAAAATTTTGACCTCAAAATTCGTTCCACGATCATAGTCTATTATTAAATAGCACTATACTGATTATGCAATTTTGTCTATTTATAATTTACTATTATTGTACAATTTTCACGGGTAACCGTGATTCTGTGATTAGCAGTAGCAGAACTTGGACGTTTTCCTGCTAAGTGCAATGCAGTAGAAGACGAGATAAAATTCTACAGGCGACTTCTATGCCCAAAAATACCCACAATCTGCGTTCAAGCATTTAAGAATCCACAGTTTAAGCGTCGATTTAATCATCCTATTCAATCAACACGTGTGGGTTTCTTAGCATTTCACACCATTAAAACAGACATAATAACACATGTGAAATTCTTGCAAATACGTAACGTTCTTCGATAGGGTAGCTACACGTGACACGTATAATCTTACTTTACAAAAACATAAAAGAAATGTATAAACCCATTAGAATAATACAACTTTTTTAGTTTTCGTTCTGTAGTATTTTATTAGTTTCAACGTTTCGGCACCATTAACTGATGCCTTCTTCAGGGAAAATGACATAAATAAATTACAAGACAAAAGCAAAATAAGTAACTAAGGTAACATAAAAAGTACATAAATGTTACCTATTTGGTATTTAATAATACACACCTTTTAGTTTTCGTTCTGTAATATTTTATTAGTTCCAACGTTTCGGCACCATTATCTGATGCCTTCTTCAGGGAAAATGACATAAATAAATTACAAGACAAAATCAAAATAAGTAACTAAGGTAACATAAAAAGTACATAAATGTTACCTATTTGGTATTTAATAATACAAACCTTTTATTTTTCGTTCTGTAATATTTTATTAGTTCCAACGTTTCGGCACCATTAACTGATGCCTTCTTCAGGGAAAATGACATAAATAAATTGCAAGACAAAAGCAAATTAAGTAACTAAGGTAACATAAAAAGTACATAAATGTTACCTATTTGGTATTTAATGCCCGGCAGTAATTAGGATGGCGAACATGCATTTTCTCAAAAAAACTCTCCTTTTGCCAGAGGAAAAACCGTCCGCAAAAACTGGCAGAGAAGTGATCTGTATTATTCAGAGACGCTTTTCGTAGCGAATTACCGTAGCCATAAACCCATATTTCGTTTGTTACAAATCGATAAAAACTTTGTTTAAGTGTCCGTTTTTTGCCACGAGTGTATTATCTGTTAAATCTAATCTTTTATGATTCGATAATCTCAATTGATACCTGTTGAACTTTATACAAAATATGCAAAGATAAAGACTGATTTGTTCTGTTGAATCAGAAAATTATAAACAGACTGATACATTATTTTTCTTGAAATTTTACACTTTAATATAACAATAAGTAGAAAAGATAAACTATATTTAGTTTTAGTAATAATATTTTGAAATTAAATATTTTACTAGAAAATAATGATTTAAACAATTAATATTAGTTAAATTATACGCGAGTATGGCATCACAGAAATCAATAAAATGTATTGATAACAAAGAACCAATGCACTAATTATAAACCTACATATAGGTCAAATTAATTGTTAAATGTTAAATAATAATTGTTCAGAATACTCCTTTTTAAACTATACATTTTTATTTTTATCTTTTTTTGTCTATTTCGGCAGAGTTAGTTGCCAAAAATTTTAGTAGCTTCTCAAAATGTGATTTACACGCGGTGTACCTACTATAAAATATCAAAACCAAATTTTAAAGAAATCATTTTAAGTATGAATAAATCTCTGTTGTTTCGAAATATCTAGCTTACGGAAATAATAATAAATTCAATTTTAAATATTTTTTCACAAATGCAAATTTTTCAACTTACATTTGATATAAGTAGAAAAACAATAACAAACAAATGCCAAATCAAATACAATGGATAATTTACGCTATACAAACATCGTGAAATATATTTTGGCTTCTGGTATGATTGAAACGAATGAATAACAAAAGTATAATTGAAACATTTAAATTTATCAAAAATTATTTTAAATGTTTTGTGAGCCAAACCCAATATTTTAGAAATATGGTTAGTCTTCTGACTAGTTATAATTCAAGTGAGCAAAGTATGGTGTTTTTCTAATGCGTCTTGACAAGTGAGAATAAGACATACTCACGTGTGCTAAACATGATTTTTTCCACAATCTTGAAATATAATTTTTCTAAAAAACGAAACATTGTACTTCTTTTATAAATGAAAAACTCAGTAGTACATATGTTTATAACTGAATTTAATATAAAGTCAACTACAAAGAATTATTGTTAATTCATATAGAATGGTAGATATTTATTTTACAATTTGTAACTCCATCAAAATTTATGACTCCCGACTTAGATTATTATAGGTTTGTGAATTTGCGCACTTGTGAAGCAAGTTGTTACTTTGCTCACTTGTGATTCAACATGCTACTTTGCTCACTATTTTAAGTTGAATAATAATGAATTTTGCTAACGATTGTGGATTTTTTTTTATTTTTTATGGCCAATAAAAAAATTAGACGCCTAGTATATTTTGACTGTACGTCGAAGGGTTAAAATAAATAAGAAGGAAGAAGTCGTTGCTATTGGAAGATTTTTATTGAATAACTTGAGATAAAAATCATATTGAAAACCTTTTGAATTTAAACAAATTATAAAAAACTTTATTTTTGTACATTTTTTAACATGTCGTTCGTACTGTGTCTAATAATCTATGTCGTAAATAACAAATGATCACATGTCCAATTGTCAATTTAGTAAAGATGATACAAATAGTGAACTTGGCAAACGAAGCTGGACATCGAGTACAAACATGAGCAAGGAAGACAAGAACGACAAATCCGATTCCGAAACAACGAACTTCTTCATTCGTCGACCAGCATCCTGGACGTCTACTCCAGACTTAGGCAATTTAAATGACGATACCCACGCTAATATTCCAACCTTTAGTATCACACTACCGAAAAGAAAACCCGCTCCGGTAGATACTGGACAGAAGACGACCTCGAACTCGTCATCTAGTTCTACAATACCGTATTCTACATCGTATTCTACGTCGTATTCTACGCCGTCGTCGTATTCTTCGTCGTCTTCGTATTCTTCGGCATCTTCGCCGTCTTCGTATTCTTCTTCTTATTCTTCGCCTTCGTATTCTAAGCCGTCGTATTCCACGCCATCTACAACGGTTACAGGTAGACTATATTGAGTTTTACAATTTTCTTTACATTTCACTTCCGACTACTTAACTTACCTAAATAGGGTACTATACCATAGTCAAATTATAACTATCTTAAATAAGATGACGAAAATATACATACAGAGAATTTATTTTAAAATGCAACATTATGGTTCATCACTTCCATGGTTACTTACTATTGTCAAAAAATGACAGCAATGTAATATTTGTCCATTTTAAAATGCAACGTTATAAATAGTATTGCAGCACAGGAGAACCCTCCAGATCACATTATAAATGGTGTCAATTTCTTATTATGACCAATTAGAATATTGCCTGAGAGTGAATGGGAGTATTTTTTAACATTTATTACATGAAAGATGAATTTTTGTAAACTAAAGTTTGTTAAGATGTGCAACATTCATATTTTGATTTTTTTGTTAATCGTATGTAAGCTAATTTATTGGAAATTTGTTTTGATAATACAAAACTACAAATTTTGTATGTTGCATTTTAAAATGGACAAATATTACATTGCTGTCATTTTTTGACAATAGTGAGTAACCATGGAAGTGATTTACCATATGTTGCATGTTAAAATAAATTCCCTGTATTAACGTATTAAATGTATATGAATGTGTTCAACGAATCCGGTTTTTAAATACATAATCTTAATGAACTTAATACATTAATTCTTTTATAGGTTTTAAATTTTATTAGCATATATAAAGAAGACTGAGTAGACACTGTCACAACGAATTAAGAACAATTAATCTTTGTTTTCTAAAATATGAAAATGAAGTTTAAAAAATAGCATTTTATTAAATAGTTATTAACAGTGGTCTGCAACTCATTATCAAAGGTCGAAATAATGTTTAGATTTTATTTAATTTTGATTTAGTATATATCAGCGCCAAAGTATATTTATTTAAAATGAAATCATTAGAACAAAAAATTGGTGATTGTGAAATAATTAATTTGACCAAAAAAAAATCGTTGTTATATATTTTACTTCCTTCATCCAATCTTGTCCCGACCCTATAGCATGTAACAGATCCGTTTCTTTTCTTCCTTCTCTCGTAACTTCCCTGCACGAATTCCTCTTCTCTCCCGCATAGCCTACAACTCCTCTCATCACTTGATAGCCAGTATTTATTGTTTCTCTCTTCATTACCACATCTGAACCTGGCAATCATCTTGATGGTTTCGTTATAATATTAATCTCTTTATTAAATATTACTTAACGTATCTTTTCGCATAATTTTTAGAAAAGAAGTCAAATATATTAGCGGATACACCAAAAAAAGAATCTGAAAAACCAGTATTTAATAAAAGCGACAGTTTAGCAACTCGAGCTCGAAAACTTAAAGACTCAAAACTTAGTGCTGCTAGTACAGCAGCTGCTAAGAAAGATAATGCTGCCCGACGAATACAAGTCAAAGAATTGAAATCTGCTGTAGAAGAACCAACGAATCACGACGTCCAATTTCTCATACAAGTTAGCAATTTTCTGATGTATTAATTATCTGAAATAACTTTGACTGTTATATGTAGGTAAAATCCAAAACTTTCGGGAAAGGTAGCGTAACAGAAAGTATAAAAAGTGAGAAAACCATCGAAGATGATGCTTCTAGTACAGCAGGTACAGAAACGACGGATACTACTTTAGTCGACCGAAATGAAAACGAACTTCAAGAACAAATAGATAGTCTGAAACTAGAACTAGACAATATGAAATATAGATGCGAAAAAGCGGAAAGAGAAAAAAGCGATATTCTACTAAGACGGTTAGCAGAAAAAGAAACAACAACTAGCAAAACCACAGCATCTGAGGTTGAAACTAATCATATTTTATTTGAATTAACAATAACCTAATCTTCTTTCTAGATGTTGAAGTTGCAACAAAAGTGTAACGAAATGCAAGCCCTTTTAGAAGACCTCCAAGACGATAAAAAGTCATTATCTTTAAAAGTTAAAGAGTTAGAAACAGAAATAGAAAGTAGACCAACAATGCAAGCTATGCAAAAATTAACTGATGAACTTAAATCAAAATTAATGGCGGCCGAAACGTTGTGTGAAGAACTCATGGACGAAAACGAAGATATGAAGAAGGAATTGAGAGATATGGAAGAAGAAATGGAAGAGATGCAAGATAATTTTAGGTAAAATATAATTTTTAATGTACAGCAAACGATTTTTCGGTTAGATAATAAGTTGTTTGCAAAATTATCTCAGATTTTGTTTATTACAATTAATTCTTTCTAGAAATAAATTTCTAGTTTTTTTACGATTTTTCCAAATGCAGAGGAGCCCCGGTTTACAAACTTAATCCGTTTCTAGACCGTGGTCGTAATCTGAGTTGGGCTGTGTCCGATGTTGCACTTTTATCGCCCTAATATCTAAATCCTAAATTTATATGCCCTAAATCTAGTGATTATTTAGGATTTTGGGAATTATATTTTAGGGTTTTGCAGGAGCAAACTATTCCTTGAAGTTGACGCGCACTAATTAAACAAATCATGTTCGTTGCTATAATTTGTACAAAAAGTCAAATTTACTGTCAAAGAATAGCTTCTTAGCTTCTATTTCATAAAATATAATATAAACATTTAATCTCAAACATCAAATTAAATCGAATTGTATAATTAATTTTTGTTGTTCTAAAGTGTTGCCATACAAACCAATGGATGCCATTCGGAGTTGTATTTATGTGAAGAAGACGACCTAAATCCTAAATACTAAATGCCAAAATGCAACATCGGACACAACTTTGGTCGTAAACCGAAACAAGTTTTCACATTTAAATTAATGTAAATACAATTAAATATAAATTAAAAAACCGAATCATTGTTTGTTAACCGAGTCGAAATTTGGCTGACGAAGTTGGTCATAAACCGAATTGGTCATTAACTGAGGCGATCGTAAACCGAGGTTCCACTGTATGTAAATGTTTATTGTCTTAATCTTAACTGAAAATAAGTTATCAATTATATCATTTAAAATGGTTTAATGAATTCTGCCATCTTTCGGGTGCTAAATTATCTCTTTGCTTACTTTTTTTTTTTAAATTGAAGGGAAGACCAAGCTGATGAATATACATCACTGAAGAAAGAATTAGAACAAACAACTAAAAATTGTCGAATTCTATCTTTTAAACTTCGAAAAACTGAACGCAAAGTGGAACAATTAGAATCGGAGAAATTAGAAGCCGAAAAGAAACTTAAAGAGGTATAATTTATTACTAATTCGATATAAATATACTGGTTTTATCTCCCACAGGTTTCAGATGGTCAGTCAATGTTAGATAAAATAGAAAAAATTAAACATTTGGAACAAGAATTAAAAATGTCTAACGAAGTGTCTCTTAGACTACAAAAAGAATTAGAGGATGTTAAGAAGAAAGCTGAAGAAACAAACACTCCATTAGTAAAAAAGAAGGCACCGATGTTAAGTTCCATTGGCAAAATATCGTCTGCAGATGGCGTAAGTATTTATAAACCAAACTCAATGAGTATGAAGGACGTCAAAACGCTGTAATATATTTAATTCTTTTGTAAAAATGCCAAATTTTGTCAGTTTCAGCCAATATTCATGCTACATTTCCCATACTTCTTACTTTGTTTTATAAAAGTATAAATTAATAAATTAACATCACTCTATATTTCTCTAGTTCTAGACACCACAGGCACAGATGTCTATTTATATAGTTTCTATATTTTATTCCTTTCTTTGTCCAAATATACACCTGTTCTATTGTTACAGCCAAGTTTAATTAATATTTAGTCATGGAAATAATTATACTCTTAATTTTTACTAAAATACTTATGTGGCGCTATAAAATTTTGCTGTCAAGCTACTCTCCTTTAGAAAGGTGTTTAAAAAAAATAGATTGTAAAATCCCAAATTAAAAAAAGGGATTTGTTTCCATTGGAATAAGAAGTTTAATAATCTGTTAATACAAATACGTGTTATATTTGGCAGTTAATTCGACGCTACTATTAAATCCAATTTTACTATGTATTTAAATTAATTGTACTTGATACTAAAGGTGGTAATTCAAATATTTTGGTACCAAAAATTCAAAAATTTTGTTCTCTAAAATTTCATAAAGTTTTATGGAACAGATAATATTTTAAACATATATTTATATTTACAATTCTGATAAAAGAACTCGGAACACAATTAAATTGAAAATTTCATTTTGTTCTTATTTTCTTTTCTTTTACTTATCTTAAATGTAGTATATTGTATTTATATTTTATTATTATTTAAGTATTTGTAAAAATAATAGCGTGTAGCCGCATAACCCCATAACCAAATATTTGCATAACCAAATACTCCTACTTACAATATCGGCTAATAAAAGAGAGCCGGGTGCGGTTACGTCATTAAGCCCGGAAAAATCCGCGCGTTTTGAAAGTGTGTAATATATTTTAGAATTTATAAAAAAGTGATAAAACATATAGAAACGAAATTTGCGTCAATAACACAATGGGGGATTACGGCTCAATCGAATTAAAGGAAAATAGTAAAAAAATACGAATGTATATACTGAATAACGAATATTAATAAAAAAAAATGAAATGGTATAATTGAGATATTTCGGAAATAAAGGGTTTTTTGTTATAACGCTTCGACACTAATATGAAAATATTTTGATTGGCGACCGAGAAACCGCATATACATGCATTACAAATAGCGTGTTAGGATGTGGGATTACTACCAATGGTAGTTAAGAAATTCAAATTCGAAAGGAGGGGCTAACATTCCTGTACTACAGTTTCCAAACAGTTCTTATTTTAACATAAATTTCTTGCATTAAACTTAATAATTTAAATACACCTGTAATTATAAAGTATGTATACTTATACAGTGTTATAATATATATATATTTTTTAATGTAAATATAACTTAAAATAGCATATATTTCACGAACATTTAGGTCCATGATGAAAACAGTTTGATATAAACACATAAATGTGACGTCACGACAATCTTTTCAAAATTCGGGAGACCATAACTCGCTTATTAATAGGAATTTTTTCACCGGATTTTCATCAATAGTTTTAGTTTTCCTAATATTTTCAGATGAAATTATAAAAAAAAAAATGGTGTAATCCCCCATTAGGTATATGGGAAGAAATAATTATGTATATAATCCCCTATTTCGATTGATCGATCTTTTCAAAAAAGAAGATCAATCCGATTTTTGTAAAAAAAGATCGATTTTTTTGTAGCCCTAATCCATACTAATATTTGTTAGAAAATATCCCGAGAATCGTTAACCCGCGGCGGGTCCCAGGATGACCCAGTGCAGCTGTTGAGGGACCTCCAGGATTCGTTAGAACGTGAAGCAGACCTCCGCGAGCAGCTGAAGTTTGCCGAGGAGGAGGTAGGTAGAAGATCAAGGCGGACAATCCTCTCTGTCGCGAGCAGTAAGCAGCATGAAGCCACTGCTATGCGCAAAGTCCAATTGTCCATGTCCATGCTTTTGCCACCTCGACTCCTGCCCTCTCCGATGGCAACTCTTCTCACACCGCTAGGTAAATATGCCCTGTAATGATTTCTCCTGATGTTTACAGGCTCAGAGTCTGCGTAAGAAAGCATCTCGTGTGGAAGATGACAATGAATCTCTGGTGTTGCAGCTGAAGAAAATGGCTACCAAAGCCAGAAGTATGTGGATTTATTCATACTAATTTCACTCACTTAATTATTCATTTCATGAATGGGAAATTTAGTGCTTTTTTTCTACAGTTGCAACAAAGGGTGAATGTTGACTCGTTACCTTGTAATTTAATTATTTATATTTTTAATGTTATAGGTAAATGCATTTTATTCTTCACTTTTAATGTGGCAGCCAATTTTTTTAAATTTAACTCAGCACGCATAAAAATAATCAGGCACAAACAAAAACAGCTTTACGTATTTAACCAGTTACTAGTAAACTAACTAAAATCTGAGGGGTCATTCGCATTCCAAAATTTTGTACACCATATTTTCCATACCTAACATAAATAAATAAATACCGTGAGCATTTTAACGTGAAACATTGGGTTTATCATATCCCTGGTTACGACTCGATTGACAGCAATGTATTTTCCTGTCCCAATTAAAATGAAACATAGGAAACGAATTGGACAGAAGTATTTTATTTAAATATTATGAGAAATTTAGCCGAGTCAGAAAACCACTCGAGAGTACCTACTAAACATATTTCGGGCACAAGGTGCATACAATATTTTTTCTACAACTAAATTTAATTATTTGAACAAAATTAACATTTAATAATAATAATAATAATAATAATAATAAGTTTATTTGCCCAACAGTTTTACACCAATTACAGGACAAAACAAGAAACAATGAAATAATATGTAACAGTACAAAGAAATATAATATTGAAACATAAAAAAATCAAGCACAATAGGTATATAAGTATTAAAAATAAAATTATAATGATTGCAATGTTTTCAAAATTGTATTTATTTTATTTGGCGGTGTCGTGAAAATGTCAAATTCATTTGCATAAATATTTGCATTTTTACACATCACGTACACTGGAGATTTGGTCAAGATATTTGTTCGTGCTTTAGGACAATAAAAAGTGTTAACTTGGCGAGATGGTGCACGAGGTATCTGAAAATTTATATTTTGCAATAAGAACGCGTTATCTATATTGTATTGAATTAATTTAGATAGGAATATAATTGATTTAATGACATCTTATCAATATGACAGATAACCGTTGATTTTCCTATAAGTTACAACTTGGTATTTGATTGATGTATTTACCTGTCTCATTTAAGATGAAACATAGGGAATGAATTTGACAGAAGTATTATATTTAAATATTGTAGAAATTTAGCCAAGTCAGAAAATCACTCGGGCACAAGGTATAATATTTTTTCTACAACTAAATTTAATTTGGAAAGCAGGTATAATTATTTAAACAAAATGAACCTCTATTAACGTTTGTCAAATATCAAATTCGTTCCCTATGTTTCATTTGAAATGGGACAGGCAAATACATTGCTGTCAATCAAATGGCAAATCGTAACCATAGATATGACAAACCCAATATTTCACGTTAAAAAATACTCACGGTATATCATCACGGCATATTACTATTGCTGGGAAGGTAATCCGCTCTGCACACAGATTTCGGTAATGATGACATATTTAAACCATGCGGGCGTTTAACACTAATTACTGACGTGCAGAATGCACCACAGGGGTCACTTTTGTGCCATTTAAAATTCGAAATATTTCGCGTTCGTCGAGATGGAACCCTAATATCCTAATATTTATTTTAATTAATGCCCATATCAAACCACAGCCAAGGGCTTCAATTTTTCATTGTTCCTTTTTTTCAAAAGTAGTATAATAAGAGAGAATACCTCATATCTCTAACGGTTTTTTTAACAACCTGTAATTCCCTTCAAGAGTTACTCCTCTCTAAAATCTGTTTTGTTTTATAATCATCATGATTCTAGAACATCTAGAAATCTTTATTTTTGTATCTTAAATAACTATGGTATTTGTGGAATAATATATGGAGATATTTTGAAAAGTTTTACTTCTGCAGTATCCTGTTTTTGTAAATCTGCACATTTTTGTTTAAAATATGCGTAAAATGTATTCTAAAACTATTCTAGTTCTACATTTGAAATATAACTAAACAATTTTTGAGGTCATGTATTTGGCCTGTAAACAATTTTGACTGTTACAATTCAAGGTTGCTGAGTCAGTCGACACCCGGTATTATATATTTTATTTATAAAAATAACTAAATAGCATGAGCATTTGAAAATATAATTATATTTATTTTTAGTTTATTTTCTAGTTGCATGTCTTAAAAGTATCTGTATTGCACTCACCCAATTTATAAATTAAGAGCCTGTTATTTAATAAAGTAGATTTAATTATATAATTTAAGTCCCCTCTTCCGAAAAGCTAATAAAGATAGCATCGTTAAGTAGCAAGAAAATATTGTCGAATTCCTTTCGAAGCTATTTTGATCTTTGATTATTATTGATTCAAATTTCGGAAATATAACATGTATATTTTTGTTTAAGTTATTGGCGGAGCAACTTGTATCATCAGCTTTAATGTCTAAATTAAATTAATCTAAAAATAAACCAATTTTCTTCAAATTGCTACCCATTCCAGGAGATCGGATCGGTTTATTTTTATGCTTCAGCTAAAATTCTTTGTCTTAAATAGTTTATACATACTTTTTTTTTATTTATACATTCATATTACAGTCTGTCTAAAGCAAAACGGAATTTAGTCACACTTAAATTCAGTATTTTTGTTTTTTTTTTTACTTTTTTTATTTATCATCTTATATTTTATATAACTAAAGAAAAAACCCCTTAACCTTAACAATAAATTTAAAAACTAAATACGTATTTCGAGAACTAAGTTCTCATCATCAGTAGAAACTACAACGTAAAAACAGAGAAGTTAAGATTACTCAGTATGTAAACCATACCAGAGGTCAAAACAGCTCTGAGGAATTAGGGAGAGAACACGGGTTATATAGGGACAGGAGTCATGGGTGAATGGATACCTAATTGGGTAACTAAGATTAAACAGAGTAACTGTCTTATATTAACTCATATAATTTAGAATTTGGGATGGGACCTAGGTCCGCGTTCATCAATTTATCTTTAAATTTATGTATTATCAAACTCTCATGTGCGTCTAAATATCTATTATTATCCACTTGTTTCAATAATTTTATATTAGAACTGTCAATTTTATGATTATTAATAAACATATGTTGTGCTACGCTAGATTTATCAGGATTACCGCTTTTTAAATGATAGAAATGTTCTTTAAACCGAGTATCAATTTGTCTTTTAGTTTGCCCGATATAAACTTTATTACAATCTTTACAGTCAATTTTATAAACACCGGATTTTTTATTATTATCTATTTTATCTTTAGGGTTACCTAATAATGATTTAATGGTGTTATTTGATTTATAAGTTACCGTTAAATTTTGATTTTTAAAAATTTTGTTTAAACCTTTGGTGGCATTATCAAATGGTAATGTTATATATTTATTATTATTATTATTAGTTGGCGTTAAAGTTGTAAAATCTAATACGGATTGACGATTTTTAAATTTATGGACTAGTTTATCTATAATTTTAACCGGGAATCCATTATATTTAGCTATTTCTTTAATATATTTTAATTCATTTTCAAAACGTGTTTTGTTTAACGGAAATTTGGTCAGTCTATTAATTAAAAAGTTAAACGCTGCTAATTTATGTTGCCAAAAATGATTCGAGTCAGCTGTTATAAATCGATTAGTATTCGTAGGTTTCCTATATATGTCAAATTCTAATTTAGTTTTGTTTCTAATAACCAGTGTGTCCAAAAATTAATCACTGTTGTCGCTTTTGTTTCATAAGTAATCATATTATTTCACGGATTAAAGAGTCAAAAGAAAACTGTACTAGTACGAATTAATTAGCTATGAAGAGTACGAAATAGATGTCGAACTACTCATGATAATGTTTAATAATAATAAATCATTCATTAATGATCCTACTTATTGTTTTACTAATATTTTGTTAGTCATATTAAAATCTTTTTAACTAATTCTTAAATTCTTTAAAAAAAAAAAAACTATTTACAAATATTTTTCTAATATTTTCCAGGTCGTAAGTTAAGTCCAACACCTCCAAATAGAATGACTCCAGAACCACTTGACAAAGACGAAGGCATATCTGATGACGATGATCCTCAAGAACTTCGTTTATTGTTAGAACTCAGCGAACAAGAGGCTTCTGTTCTTAGACGAAAGACAGAAGAAATGGAAATGGAAGCTGAAGTAAAGGAAAGAAAAATAAAAGATCTACAAGACAAATTACACGCTAAAATAACGACAAAGAAGACTATTACTGGATCGTTGACAAAGAGTACGTCGATACAGGAGCAAAAGTTAAAGGTAGGCATTTATTCATTTTATTTCATTTCTCACAATGACATCTGTGTTAACCGAACTGAGAAGAAATTCATTATTCGCCGTAGCGTAGAATTACGGTACCACAGACAAACCCTGTGACGGTACCTACCTACCCAAAACTAACCATACCCGATGTAATGCGAAAAAAACTGAAGCTTCATGCTTAAAAAAATAACTGACAATAATGACATAATGGAAATGCATATTTCTTATTCCCAAGTAACCTTTTTATGGGGTCCCGTGGCCGCGTGCCTAAGTGTCTGGTCGCGAACCTGGGGGAACCGGGTTCGATCCCGACAGACGCCAAATGTTTTCAATTTTAAATGGCACAAAAGTGATCCCTGTGGTGCATTCTCCACACCAGCTATGAGTGCCCGTGAGGTGACGCCTGGTAATATCGTCATCATTACCAATGTCTACATGTGTTGTAGATACTGGCACACCCAGAAATGGGTAATATGCCGCAATGATGTATTTATTTATTTATTTTTTAAGTAACCTTTTCGGGAAACTGCATTTGTAATTTTTGTAAGGTACACCAATTTTTCTAAGTTTTATTTTATCTTTTAGGTTTTAGAAGATGAAACAACAGATTTACGTAAAAAACTCATCGAAAAAGAACGAGATTGTGAAAGGCTGCATGCAGAATTAAGTGTAACTCAAAAACGATCCAAAGGAATGCAGAAAAGCAAGTACGTTACCCATAATTCACCAAATTAAAAAGTTTTTAATTATTTTAATTTTTAGGTCTCTCGATGGCGATCAGCAAACTTTGGACCTCCGAAGGCAAGTTCAAGTTATAGAACAAGAAGCTGTTGTTTTACGAACTAAAATTCAGTCCCTCGAAGCTGAAAATGAAAAGATTACAGCTGAAAACAAAAAGTTAGCCCTCCTGAAAGCTACAAAGAAGTTAAGTTCCGCAAAATCAGCAGCAAATGGCGACAATAGTAAATACATCGAACAAATTGCAAGTTTAGAAGTAGATTTAGAAACAGCAAATAAACAAATATCAGAACTCAAAGAAGCTGAGGAAAAGAAGACTGAAGAAATCAACACTTTAAAAAATAAAATTAATATTGTAAGTTAAAACACATTTCGCAAAAGAAATTATTTCAAATAATTTAATTTTTTAGCTGGAAAAAAGTGCACCATCGTCTGTAGACATTAAAGACCCAACAAAATATCTTAAACCAAGAACTCCGAAGAAACCAACTGCTCTTACTACAAGTTCTCAACTGAAAACATGGGTCAATGACCTCGAAAAAGAAATTGCAGAGTATGCCACTGTTCTACAAAAAACTGAAAAAGAAAAGAAGAAACTTGAAGACGAATTAAAGAACACAAGTAATAGCAGCAGCAAAAACAGTGCTGAAGAAGAAAAGAGAATAGCTGAAATTGAAGAACTCAGGAAATTAGTTACAACATTAGAGAAGAAAGTAAACGAATACAAAACAAATGTAACTAAAGAAAAGAGCAAACAAGATGATCTGAACAACAGTTTAACAAAATCTGAAGATACGATAAAGAAACTACAACAAGAAACTAAGAAATTAAAATCCGAAGGAGAAAAGATGGAACAAGAAAAGAAGAAAATTTCAGAACAAGTAGATACTTTAACAACAAAATTAGAGACAATTCAAAAGAAACAGAAAGAAACTTTAGAATCTTTGAAGAAAGCTGAAGTTGCTGAAACAGAATTAAGTGAAAAGAAGAAGGAAATTGCATCATTGAAGAAAGAAATAGACAATTTAAAGAAATTAGAAGACGAGAAAACAAAACTTAATAAAGAGGTAAATATTTTAAATATTAAATTCATTTCATTAAAATATAAATATTTTTGTAGTTGACGGAGAAGTCAAATAAAATGTCTGACATTGAAAGTCGTGTAAAAGAAATGGAAGAAAAGGTGAAGAAAAATGAAAAATTATTAAATACCAGAAAAGAAAAGATATCTAAATTAGAAAATGAGGTATATAAGTAAAATAATAACTTAATTAGTCTCTCATTCATAATTTTCTTCTAGTTGGAATTAGAAAAGCAGAAACTTAAAGAAAAACAAGCTGATTGGTCTGTAGAAAAGAGTTCCTTAGAAGCATCTATTTCTGCAAAGAACTCTACAATTGAAGAACTTAATAACCGAGAATCTTCTGCTCCTAATACATTAGCTAGCGTTCAAGAAGACCTTACCAAGAGTAAAGCAGAGTTAATAGAAACTAAATGTAATTTAGATAATGTAACAAAGAGTAAAAAATTAGTTGAAGACAAATTGTCTAAACTTGAATCTGAATTGAAATCAGAAAAATCAAGTTTAGAACAAAAAATTTCTGAACTACAAGCTGATTTACAATCAGAGAAAAAGAAGATGGATAGAATGAAAGCTAATCATGAAAAAGAACAAAAGAATAGAGAATTAGAACTGAGTTCCCTTAAAATGAAAATACATTCGCTGGAACAGAGATCAGGTGGTAGTGAAAAATTAACCACAGTAAAACAAGAATATGAAGACAAAATAGCTAGTAAGTTAATTTTTATATTATTCTTTACTTAATTCATTTTCATACTTTTCTCTAGAACTTAACAAGAGAATAGCTGACGAAAAACAAGAGTATGATGATTTAACAGCAAAATATGAAATTTTAGAAGAAGAACATGTTGTTACAAAAGCGCAGTTAGTAATGGAAAAAGAAGCATTAAGCAGGTAATATATTGTCATATATATAAATATGTGGAACAATATAATTTATTATTTGTTAAAACTTGTTAATTTTATTTCTAGCCAACTAAACTCAACAAAAAAAGAATTATCTGGTGTAGAAACCGAATTACGAAACTTAAGAGACACATACAACAGTAAAAATGACAACTGGATTAAAGAAAAATTAAGCTTAGAAGACCAATTAAAGGATTTGAAGAAGAAAATTTCTTCCTCAAGTCCTAGTGAGTCTCTTTTACTAGAAAGAGCAAGACTGAAATCTTCTGTAGAAGAAAAATCATCAGAAGTTGAACAATTGAAAAGAGAAAGTGAAGTCATTGAAGATCAACTCAAGAATCTTAGAAAAGAAAATGAAGATCTTAAGCAGAAATTAGATGACTTCGATAAAGTGTCTAAAATACAGAAATCTTTTAATGCCGACTCTTCAGCAATGGAAAAAGAATTAACACAATTGAGATCCAAGTAAGATATTTTATTTACATTTCTAATCTCCCGATCAAGATGTCCATTCTTCGGCGTTACAATTGTTCAAGTATTTAATATTTGTTGTCCTACAGACTTAGTCAAGTTGAGAAGAGCCGTAAAGCAGACGTTACCGAATGTAAAATGCGCTACGATGGTCAAGTAGCCGTCATAAGTGAAGAACTCCAATCTCTTCAAAGTCAAATCACGAGGTTTAAGCGAGAGCGGGACACCTACAAACATATGCTTGAAGGGGCCCAGAAGACTTTAGGAGAACTGAAAATGGCTGCTAGTAAAACTGATAGAAGCAGGCATAATTCTGTTTCCAGCCTAGATGAAGTAAGAATGATCGTTTTCATGTTTTGAGCAAATTTTATATTTATTTATTATAGATTGAAGAACATAGAATGAAAGTTGCTACGCTAGAACAACAGGTCAGTTGTATGGAAGACGAATTATCCGAAGCAAGATTAGAAAGTTCTAAACTGAAGACCGAACTTGTTTCTGAACGATCGGCTTGGGAAGTGAAGATGTCCGAAATGAAGTCGAAGATCAACGAAGTAAGCAATTTCACATTTTGTTTTCTTCACAAGAAATTTACATACTAGAAACGTAAAGTAGTACATAATTACTATCTTCTTTTCGCAGTTAGAGGAAGATCGTCTTCTAAGCAGCGGCCGAACAAAAATAGCAGGTCTTCGAACCCGCATGGAACTTGCTTGGCATAAAGAACGTGAAGAACAAACTCGTCTCTTGCAAGAAACATCTACTCTAGCTCGTGATCTTCGCCAAACCCTCTTCGAAGTAGAAAGAGAACGAGATAAAGAAAGATTAGAAGCGAAACGCAAACAAGAACAACTGAAAAAAACTGCCGAAGAAGAACAAGAAGAAAATCGAAGAAAGCTTAATGAGTTGCAATGTGATCTATTAGAATTAAGGGATGCACATGCCAAACTACGTACTACAAATGAGAAATTAAGAAGAGAAAAGGAGAGAAATGAAAAGGACAGAGAGGATTTAAGGTCGTTAATTACTTCTAAGAAGAGGACAGAAAATGATGATGATAGAAGAGTCAGTGTACTATTAGAACAAGTTGAAATTCTCCTCAAGTCACTTCCTGAAGTTCAATCTGAACAATATACTCCCACACCTCCTAGGCGTACAAAGGTAAGTACTACCATAATCAACTAACAAGAAAGGAAATAAGAATTATCGTTTTTATACGCGAGGGGCCTTTTTTATATAAAATGTTAAGAAAATTAAATGAGGTACGTACTTGAACGTGATGTTTCAATATGCCGGCAAGCAAATGCCTATTTCTCATTACGTTTTTTGGGATGTTGCATCCTCAAAATTATATATAACGATTTAATTGGATTTTATGTGCATTACTTTCAAATCAAGTTGTAGAAGAGTATCAGATAAGCGTATATTTAATAAATTTAAAATAATAATAAGTAACTGTATTATTTGATTTTTCCGAGGGTGAGACTGATATTTTGTTTCAGTCGAAATCCCGAGAATCCTCGCCAGCGTACAGCCGCGAAACCAGTCGAGAGCGATCCATGAGCCGCGCAGACGACGTCCACCACGTCATCCAGCGCTTGAAAGACGCTACTCATGAGATCCGTTCCTCCAGAAACCGACGTGCACCAAGTGTGCGACGTGCAGCATCCACTGAAAACGACTCCACCGATTCCTATTCCAGGGGGCAGCTCCGAAATGGAAGCCTCCATCGCAGGAGTCTTTCTCTGGAGCAGACTGCAGGCGCTGGACCCATGGAACCTATCTGGAAACAGGGAGATGATAATAGTCTTTCTAGTTTGCAGTCTCTGGATGCTGGATCTGACGTGGATACAAGGTAAAGAATAAATTATTTCTAAATAGTACTTAATTAAAGTTTGCAACATACCTTATAATATCAATTATCATCTAGGGAATCAGCTAACCAATTTATACATAATAGCAACTTTCTATAAATTGCTGCCGGTGTCATTATTTTTTATTTTAACTCAGTTACTGGTTACTCAATTAGATTTGTTCCCATTTATGTAAAATGGCAAATGTAATGACTATAATCATTTTCCGTAAAAATGTAAGTAATGGGTGTTCTAATTAGCGTTTCCGAACTTAAAAAACAAATACGTAAATTTAAGGAAATCTTCGATTTTTTTTTATTAGTCTAAAATGTTATGTATTTCATTAATTTCAGTTGGTATCTCGGCTATAAATTGCCGGATGTTGTTTTTTATGAGTTCCAAGGTTTTGGCACGACTCTTAGGGTAACCCCACAAAAAATCCAACGACGTTAAGTCGCATGATTTTATCGGCCAGTTGATATCACCAAAACGTGAAATAATGCGACCTGGTATAGTCTGTTCGCTCCTAGCTGAAACAAGCCGATATTTTATTACCCCAATAGATATTACCACAAACAAATAGAAAATCCTCAGGTAGTGTGGAACAGGGACGTATTCGAAATCTGCATAAGTAAGGGAAAATGTCATTATTACAAGTATACAGTTATATTCGTCATAAAATAATCAAATAATGGCAACTTTCCTTCACCCACTTCTACAAAATGATTATACACATTTAATATAACTTGCTGCGTTTGTTCGTTGATGAAATATTTAAAACAATTTGTGTCTTCATTACTTTGCACAACGTCGGCATCGGTGTCACAGGTATTGACTTCGTCACTAACACTGGCAGAAGCATTGTCGACATCCCAGGTCCTCCACATTTCCATATTTAAAATTTCACTTACAACCGCTGCTAACTAATGTTACATGTACACTGAGTTAAGACGAAAGAAAACCGGGATTATAAAGGAACGAAATTCAATCAAGGGTGACTTAAATGAATAGTAGATTAAATAATTCCTAGAAATTATGATGATGGCCAAACCCGAAAACAATGTCATTAGCCGAAAACGTCTTTCCAGGTAATTCTTAATTATACCTATTCAATGATAATACCTAGCTGTAAATACATTTCAAAAAATTCTCTTAAAAATTTACAAACGCATATATCAAAACGAACTGAATACAATCCTTGTTCAACACTCCATTTACAACTGACCGCCGTTTGATGAACAAAGGCTCAAGAAAGTGGTTTATGGTTTGTGGTAATAACTATTGGGGTAATAAATTATCGGCTTGTTTCAGCTAGGAGCGAACAGACTTTAACATCCAACGTTGCACCCGATGTGTGGCAAGTTGCGCCATCTTGTTGGAACCACATGTCTTCGATTTCGTACCAAAAATAATCGGTTATCATGCGCCTATAGCGCTCACCATCGACTGTTATAATCCGATCATAATCGTTTTCAAAAAAGTAAGGTCCAATTGACCAAGGACCTCTTTGCGCCCCAAACAGTAACTTTTTGGGCATGTAATGCCTCGTGAATTGCATTTGGATTTTCCTCACTCCATATGCTGCAATTTTGCTTATTAACATATCCAGATAAGTGGAAATGTGCCTCACCAGAGAAGATTTTTTTTGAAAAATCAGCTTCAACTTCCTGGTGCTCTAAAACGCAATCTGTGTAAATTCTTCGCTGTATATGATCCATTTTGAAAATTTGTAGTTGTAAACTAAAATTTGACACTTTGAAAACACGTGCTTATGGACAGCTGTTTGATTTATAGTGCTGCAAACATAGGAAACTCAAATTGAATCACCCCTTATTACATGTTTATGACACTGGGTAACTCAAATTCGAATATGATACAGGTTATTTTCTATCAACTTTTCCTAAAATTTTCTTAAATCTCATGAAATACAGGTTAGTGAATATGAGTTTTCTTCGAAGGTACTACAGTATGGACAGTAGGCTCTCAGGAGGATCAACCCAAAGTGAAATGATTCCTGGAGGACCGGATAAGAAGAAGAAAAAAGGTATAATGGGAAAATTAAGGAAGTTAACCAAGACAAGAAGTGTTGAAGAACAGAATTATCAACCGAATGCAGGTGATTCAGTGACGAGCGACGAAATGAGAGGAAGTAAAAAAGATTTGAAGGAACGGCTGACGGGCATGTTTAAGAGGAGTGGTTCTTCTTCTCGTAGTAACAGGTAGGAAATATTTATTTTTCAAATTTGTGATGCTTGCGACTATAAAATGCAGTAATCTCTCATATAACACGGTAGCTAAGTTTCTAAAAAATCTTACCTAGGTCGTGTTGTATAAAATACTTGAAAACACGTATTTCAAGTAGAAAATACAAAATACTAAATAAAAGTATTTCATATGTTTGGTAAAATACGATTATTTTTTTAGTACATATTTCAATTAATACTAATATTTCAAATACTTTTAATTATAAGAAAATAAATGTTACGGTATTGTAAAAATGTTTTTCGAATTCAACTTATTCTCGTATTTTTATTAATATTTAAAAAAACTTCTACATTAACATAGGCATTTGTTTTTTTAAGAAAAAAAAATAGGGACTTATTCCATGTTATATTACTAACAGACCACACATGACAGGATTTCTATTTCAAAAACATATATTTATTTCAAATACTTGTGTATTTTAAATACAAAAATGTATTGCAAATAAAAAAATGTATTTCAAATATTGAAAAGTTATACTTCATGTAAATAATAGTATTTTAATGTATTAAAATATAAAATACTTGTGAAAAGTATTTGAACAAAAAAAAATACAAAATACTTTTATTTTGAAGTATTTGAAATAATTACTTTAAATACTTAATCTAATTCAAATACTTATTTCAAATACATATATTTCAAATACTATACAATACTTACCTAGGTAATCTATATTTTGCCAAAATATCAAATATGTATTACGAACGATTTATTTTAAAGGGTTTTTCATGTTCATTGTCCAGATTTTGAAATTAGATGACTGGTGAATTTATATAAAATTTTAGATCGAATAACAAATGTAACATTAATGTTATAATTAACGACCTTGTTGCTATGACTACAAAAACTCGTATGTTGCATATGACCTTTGATGTTGCACGTCCATAAAACGTAAAAAAACGCTTTAATTACTTTCCTGAAGATTAATCAAGAAAAAATAATGCAGAAATATGATGTAATTTTCAAAAAAAAAGTACAGAGTAGTGTACCTAACTTATTATCTTGCTTTGCAATATTAACAAATTTTGTGTATTAACAATATTTTTAAAAGTAAATTATTGTTCAAATAGTGTGGAACGGTCGAAAACTAAAGAAAGAGATAGTGTTGAACGATTGGAACGACCGGATACTAGTTCAATGCAGAGACCGCTCATGCGAAATGGTGGTGGTAGTAGACCTTCCCCTTCTGTAAGTATGAAAAGATACAATAGAGAAAAATGGGAAAAGCGTAACAAAAAGTGGGACACATGATTTACGGCCATAATTTATTTTTATTATTTTATTAGGGGATGCTCAAAAAATAATGTGGTATTTTAGATTTCATTCAACATATCTATGAAAGTAATTGGATATTATCAGTAATAAAATATTGTTACTCGTAAATCAAATACAAATAGTAACACTGAATTAGTATCTATTTTCCAAGAGAAAATTTATTAAGCAAATATTGTTTCGTTCCTAATGAATTATTTTTAAACTATGTGACGTAGTATCATTTTGCTTACAGTTTCGAAATCTACGTAAGAGTTAAAAGTATTAATACTTTTGTTTATTTCAGCCCAGTGAAAGAAGTACTTCATTGAACAGAGATACGTATTCATCAAAATATAAATAGAAGCCAAAATGGTACGAAATCCATAGCTTCGTTGTAACTGCACCGTTTACAGGTGCCTATTATTAAATATTCGTTTTAACGTATATAGAAAAAAATAAAAATATATTTGAATTATTGAATATATTCAAATGTCTAATTATTTCTTTTTATTTATTTAATTTTATTGTTTATTTGTTTTATTATAAAAATAACTCTCCTTCATTTTCTTAGAATTAAAATGGAAATGAGAGAACATTTCGAAAATTTATAAATTGGTTCCTTATGTTGTTTTTTGCCTTTTTTCAAATCATTATCGTATTACTAAAGATAGTTGTTTTGTGTTACGTTTTGTGTGAATTTTTTATCACATATGGTGTTACGATTTTTTAAATATGTATAGAATCGTTAATTAAAACAAATGAAATTGAAAATGACTATTTATTATTTTAATTATAAAGAATTTGTTAGTATTGATTGTTAGGTACCCTTTTTATAGATTTCGGTAATGAATTAACTAAATGGGACACAATAGTAATGTTTCGTATTAGTCATTGCTATATTACAATGTTGAAGGCCATATGATTGGCAAAAATGAAACCATATTGATTGTTCTACAAGAATAATTAAATGAGTTCAGTTGATACTCTATTGAAAATCAATTAGGTCATTTAAAATTATTGCTTATAGATACAAATCTTTGAAAGACGAATCAGAAAATACATAAGAAGTCAAATATCGAAAAGCAATAAAAATTTAAAATATTGTTACTGGCAAAATGTAACGTCAATTTATTTCTTTTTAACTGATAAAAGTTTATAGCCTGATAAGCCAAAGTACTCAATTCATAGTCGAAACATGATTTTAATGCGTTTGATGACATAAATTTGACATCGTAGCTACTATAAATGTATTTGACCTTTATTTTTACTATCAATTGTTATCAGGATTACAACAATTATTTATGTAATAAATTAATTATTTTCGTAATTCAATTAATTGGAGAATTCTTTGGCAACCTTCATAGGATTCGATGCTGAATGATATTTGGGCCTTAAAGTTCCTTTAGTTTGTTTTAAAATTAAGAGATTTTTTCTTTTATGAAATCCAATGGTAAATATATTTATACATATTACTGGATGTAAAATATTTAAACAATTTAATTTGAACTCTTAACACATGTTCACTGTAACTAAGTTACAGAAATTCAAACAGTTATTTGCACATATATAAATATATTGACCATTGGATTTTGTAAAATAAAAAATCTCTTCGTTTTGCTGATGATGGACTAATATTTGCCTGAAACTTTCGATTTGTACGTATTTAAAATAAACTAATGGAACATTAAGGCATAAATATTATTCGATATCTGATTTAATTAATGATTAATTATAGGTTTTGTAAAGGAAAAGAAACAGATTTTTATACAATTATTTATTTTCCACAATGAATATGATTTTTTATATGATTGGTGCACATGTATAAATATATGACATGATTTTATTACATAAATATTCCTCCAATAAATATTACCATATAATATCAACTGGCAGCAATGGCAGCAAATACAAAAATCACTGAGATCAGTAATATTTTTTATAAAAAAAAATTAAATAAACGTCTTTTAAATACTTATTTTGTCAGATAAATAATACAAATGCATAGCAGTACATGCCATAGTGATCATATTCCCTACTGCAATAGTCATATGTAGTTTCCTAAAAGCACTATGTAACTTAACGTATTCACTGCTGTTTACGAGACATCCAGGATCGTGTTGTCCTATTTCTTTGCCAACACCGGCTTGAATTTCCATTATATTCTTTTCTGTTATCAACAGAATCAGTTTAGGAGCCATGTAAAGGCGAATTGTTAGTTCGATGCAGAAGCAAATCACCAAGGCCATGATCTGAAACAAAAAAATAGTCATCATTTAAAAAACATTGTAAAAGTTTTAATCTTTCACATCAAAAATGACTGAGAATTTTTTTTAACTTACTTGTCGCATAACTAATTCCTGGTTCACGTCATCTTGACAATGAACAAAGCTACACAAAGTAATCAGACTTAAAGTTGCATTGATGAGAAAATATTTGGGAAACAGCACTTTCTGGACATCGCCAAATGTGTGGCGAGGAAGACACAAATACAGGGCTAATCCAGAGATGAATGTCATCCAGATTTGGAAGCCAAAATGTGCAGCAAAACTGGCTAAGTATACTAATTTCACTAATGCTGACGGTGGGTGAAATTCATTTGTCTTTTCACTAGGATTTAACACCACTGCTAGGATAAGCGTTGAAACTAGAGTCACTAGGTGAGCCGGTTGTGTTGTCTTTAATAATAATCTGTAATTGAAAAATTGTCTTAGCAAAAATCAAAAAAAATTCGGAAGAATAACTTACTTGAATAAATACGAGCTCTGCATCTTTTCGTATAAATTATTTAACATTAAAAACATGATTTTGGTGTAATTAGTAGAAACAGCTAAAATATCACTTTTAATGTACTGTTTTGTATCACATTTAGTTTTGGAACTGTCTATCTTCTTCCTCAACTTTTTGCCATGGCTTGTTTGAAGCTTCTGTACATTACCAACACACATGTTGAGATAGATAGGTATGTATTTGTTTTGCACCACCTTATCTCTTCCAGTTATTCAGCTTGACTAACGTTTCTACCGGTGGTAGACATAATATAGGATAACGTAGACACCAGTCCCAGAAGTTCTCAATAGTTTCTTACGGTCTTGAAGCATGGAAACTGTTTTATGCAACGCAACGTGACCGTGAGATAAGGTAGTAGTATTATTTCTTTACTATATTGGAAAACAATCGTAAACACTTGGAAATATTGTGAAATTAAGGAAATTTTCAATGGCAATCAAATAATGAAGTTTATCTAAAAACTGTAAATAAAATTACCTGTAACAACCAATTAAGTAAATACAGAAATATTTTCAACATATATATGTATATATATACAGAGAATCTATTTTAAAATGCAACATTATGTTGTCAAAAAATGACAGCAATGTATTATTTGTCCATTTTAAAATGCAACATTATAAATAGTAATGCAGCACGGGAGATACCTGCAGAACATATCACAAATGGTATCAATTCTTATTACGACCGACTAGAATATTGCCTCAGTGTGAATGGGGGTATTTTTTTAACATTTATTACATGAAAATAATGAATTTTTGTAAGCTAAAGTTTGTGAAGATGTGCAACTTTCAAGTTTTTATTTTTTGTTAATCGTATGTAGGCTAATTTATTGCAAATTAGTTTTGATAATACAAAACTACAAATTTTGTATGTTGCATTTTAAAATGGACAAATATTACATTGCTCTCATTTTTTGACAATAGTGAGCATGGGCGTCATTTCAGCTTTCTAACTGGGGTGGCAAGACCTAAAGGGGGTCCCCCGGAAAAATGTTAAAAACTGGCTTTAAATTTGTTAGTTTCTGAAGCATTTTCTATTATTTCTATCTAAGTTTATAATTTACAAGTTTTCAAAACATCCCTGTTGTAGACTTGTATTTTTCAATTAGGTATTCGTAAATTATTGAGACTTTTACTAAAAACTTCTGAGGTGGCAAAACACTGGGCTCGACAATTCTGGGGTGGCAACTGCCACCCCTTGCCACCCCCGAATTACGCCTATGATAGTGAGTACCCATGGAAGTGATTGACCATATGTTGCATGTTAAAATAAATTCCCTGTATATATATATATATATATGTCTGTGGCTTGGAACAAGAAGTACCTAAATTGAGTACGTCAATCAAAAGTCATAAAATATAATAATAATAATATGCAATGATAAACCCTTTCCAAAAATATGAGAAATTATTTATTATTTTAAAGGAAAATAAAATTAATAAAACGTAATCAATATGATAATAAAATAGTCGTGGATACCTTTGATCTACTTATTTGCCTTATAATGTTTCTTATCTGTTCAGATAGATTTACATTTATCTGAAAATTACGCCTATATATTTATTTTTCATATTTACTTTAATATTTAATTCGATTGCCTACTCATGGTCTGGGTATAATTTATAAAGAAAAATATTATATCAAAATGACGATTTTTTAAAAACAGTAAGAGATAATTTATCTTGAGCCAATTTTTAAATTAGCAACATGCGTATTTTAAATTGAGACAATAGTTATTTATGTAACAAGGCTGTAAAGTAGTATTTTTTTGGTCTAGACAGAAATTAGCACAAGAATTTTTCTCTAAATCAAATTATTTTTTGACATGTTCAACACTATATGCTTTTATATGTAAAAAATATTCTTTAAATCGAATTTTTTAATTCGTACTTTTCTTTAATCGAATTATATTTTGGGCATTTGCCATCAATTTCAATGAAATTCGCCTTTCTATAAATCGAATTTGGATTTAGATAACTGAAATAGGTTTGTTTGGGACCCTCGGTATAATGTTTCAATTTATAGGTATATTTACTAGGTATGTACATCTCATTTTTTCTAAAAAATGTATTTTTTTTGTTATATTAACTGAATAAACGTTCATATACATACTCTTTGAAATTTATACAAATTTTCATTTAATTTTCTTTTTCTCTCTCTAGTTCGAATTCTCTCTAATTCGAACAAATTCAAATTCCCTTTGCGAATTCGATTTATAGATAGTCGACTGTATTTACATACAATATTTTTCCTACAACCGAAATGTTTGTGCTATTTTTAATAATACTGAGTGTATTGTTAGTGTTAGATGACAAGTATACCGAATGTGCATGTTGCCTAGCAACGTATTTACTTTTAACGCACTAGTGCTTGAGAAGTACTTTTCACGCACTAGTGTTTAAAAACTGACACTTTACACATTGTAAAGAGTAAAGTATTTACTTTACGCATGGTTGTAGGAAAAATATTTTTGGTAATTTGAATTTCGAAAAAGTTTGACAGTATCTGCATTGACTTTTTCATTTCCCAGTCTGTGAGTGATTAGTTAAAACCATTGTATGTCTGCTGCATAGGTCAGTGTCATATTGCATAATATTTATGTGACAGTACTTGGGAAAATTATTGAAATAACGGCAACATTTTTTTACATATGCCGAAGTGCACGTATGTGCCACTGATGACTAACTACTAATTTGAATTATGTCAATAAACACATCGTAAAATAATTTATTCGCAATAAAATTCTTGATCTGAATTATATTACGTACTTTATATAGGTGTGTAATGTTTCATTGATAAAAAATTATAAAATGTAGAACACATTAAAAATAAAAACTACAATTGATTGGAAATTACTTGTATTCTGCAGTGAAATGTTTTTTGAAATAAAATCTTGGGAATTTTCGACACTTAATGTGTAACATGAATGAATTTCCCGGAATTAATTTGATAAACTGCAACCAATTTCCGAGGGGATTTTACGCTTCAAAATATTGTTCATCGTAATTTCCCTACCACTCAAATACTTCTTGTTTTAATAATATACCCTTTCTCACAACAAATTTTGCAGATTAATCCGTACTTCCCTCGTATTTGGTAATACCGTTTTACATTTCCATTATTAACTGCCTAATATAATACTTTATATATGTATATATGGGGTCTCGTGGCCGCGTGCCTGAGTGTCTGGTCGCGAACCTGGGGAACCGGGTTCGATCCCGACAGACGCTAAATATTTCCAATTTTAAATGGCAAAGTGACCCCTGTGGTGCACTTTCCACACCAGCAATGAGTGCCCGTGAGGTGACATCTGGTATAAGCGCCCACACGGTAAAATATATCGTCATCATTACCGATGTCTACATGTGTTGTAAATACTGGCACACCCAGTAATGGGTAATATGCCGTGATGATATATATATATATATATATATATATATATATATATATATATATATATATATATATATTTGTACCCTTCGAATATTTCATAATAAGGTTATTTTCTTAGAAGAATTGTATTACTTATAAATTGATTTATTGTTTCATTCGATTAACAAATTGTTGTTTTGAAATTTACTGTAATAGTTCTTATCACAAATACAATTTTTGTTGTTTGCGATCTAAAAAATAAACTTCTATGAATCAAACAGTATAAACAAAATGTTCATGTATAATCTGAGAGTAATGATAATGATAAATTAATTTATGGTGTTTAATATTTAATATAATACCTTTTTTTACCAAATATGTACATTATCATGTCAATGTTTATGGCAACGTAACTTGCATTTCAATAATAGATGTTGTATTTTGCACGTTTAATAACCTGTATGCGTCTTCTCCGGAGATAAACTCCAAATGCCAGAGGAAAAACCGTCCGCAAAAACTGACAGAAAAGTTGCCTAATTTAAGGTGAAAAAATTGCTTAATCTAGAGAAATACTACAACATATTTAATATAGGAAGCCATGCTCGACTAAGTTCTAAACCGTCACAATGATTGAAATTATTATTTCTGGTTTTATAAATCCAATGGCTTCTCTAATTAATCTGTTGTTAATTCGTGTTGGTCTTGCAATAATTTTTGTTTCTTCAAATTTTATTTGGTGGAATTCTTCCAGGGCATACTCTGCAACAGACGATTTCCCAGGCTGGTTCAATCTGATCGATCGATGATGTTCATTCAATCTTGTTACTAAGTATAGTTATCTTCGAGACATCACCGTTAATTTTTATTAAAGATGTTTACGATGTAATGTGCGAAGCGGTTACATTTTAAATATGCTGTGCGTGACTCAGAATTAAGTGACCAGCTGGGCCCCAACTTTTGATACCAATTATTTATAAATATCAATAAGTGTATAACAAGCATGCTTATGCATTTATTTTTTTGAGTAGCACCATTAAATTTTTACTTGGTTTTGCATTTGTTTGATAGTTAATAGCGTCTATTAACAAGTCTTTACAGTATTCCTACAAATACATATATATAGAATTTATTTTAACATGCAACATATGGCGAATCACTTCCATGGTTACTCACTATTGTCAAAATAACGTAATAAATGTTAAAAAAAATATACCCCCAATTACCCTGAGGCAATATTCTAGTCGGTCGTAATAAGAATTGACACCATTTGTGATGTGTTTTGGAGGTATCTCCTGTGCTGCAATATTATTTATAATGTTGCATTTTAAAATGGACAAATATTACATTGCTGTCATTTTTGACAATAGTGAGTAACCATGGAAGTGATGAACTATAATGTTGCATTTTAAAATAAATTCTCTGTATATATATATATATATATATAGTATGTCCCCGGATTGAGTGTACAAGAGGAAAAAAAATATTTTGCTTGAATTAAAACGCATGTTTCAGTTATTAAAACTTTTAATTAATGTAAGGTTATTTTAATATAACGTTTTCTCGTATTTTGTCCTCCTTATAATACAGTTATTACATTGAATCTAACATGATTTTAGTTAGCTTTGAAATATTGACAAATGATTATTAATTCTAATTTCAGATAAAAAAGAGTCAATTGAATAAACTACAAGTATTTTGATTTTCGCCGTTTTTTTTTTTCTGAAATTAGAATTAATAATCATTTGTCAATATTTCAAAGCTAACTAAAATCATGTTAGATTCAATGTAATAACTGTATTATTAGGAGGACAAAATACGAAAAAACGTTATAATAAAAGAACCTTACATTAATTAAAACTTTTAATAATTGAAACATGCATTTTAATTCAAGCAAAAGTAATATCTATAAAATACATAATATAAGAGGAGAATTTTTAGTATAGCACTTTTAATTTCTATTTTTTGGTCTTATCATAAACTGTCAATTTTTTTTTTTACTTATTAAGTACATATTTTGCAAGAACCCCAAATCCAGGTGCTGTCAATACCTTAATGCAACCATTATAAAAAATAGCATAAGAATGAATTGCAATATCAACTTTTCTGACATGACAGCAGTTCACTTGTTTTAAAATAAAATCCATGATCTTACACGTGAGGTACAGACGTTCGAAAGTTCATTAACATACTACATACTCCTTTCTGCGAATTAATGCCATTTTGGCCAATGACACCGCTGCAAGAACTTCGTACTACGTGATCAACCTCACGAACTGTATGTTAGGTCATGATATGCCTTATGGTAAGTGTTTGTATATGCCTTCTTTTATTTTTATTTAAAACTGGTTTATCAGTTTTTTAATCTAAATTTATGATAAGACCCAACGCCAGGTATTAATCACATACTTATAAGGCTATTTGTATGTTTTAATATCAGCTAAGTGCTTGTTAAATAGGGAAAAAGAGAAATTAGATTTTAGAAAATTGTAGAAATTTGAATACCTATAAAAAATTCATGGTATACATGTTTTACACAATGCAGATTATTTTTATTACACATAAAATACGAGTTAAGTTTTAGATGTAATAGTGAAAATATATTTCTTAACAAAATAATATACGTTTACATTTGGTCCATACTTTTAATTTTAAAAATTGAATTAGAAGAGAATTTTAAAAAATATAATTAATGGAAACTTTCAATATCATTAAATTTTTACATTTTCATTTGAAATTATGATTATTATGATGTAGTAATGCCCAAGTAAATGATTGGCTTCAAATTTTAACAGTTGTCACGTGACAAACTGTTGAGCATGTTTATTTAACAACATTATTTTATACTTATTTGATTTTTTAATTTAATTTTTTAAATTATTGTACTGGAAAGTTATGATTGGTTAAAAGATTTAAATATGCAGATATATTATTTGTAAATTAATTAATATGATTATGATATGATACACACGTCATTTTTGCAAATTAAATATTTAAATATATATATATATATATATATATATATATATATATATATATATATATATATATATGCCCGTGAGGTGACGCGTGGTAAACGCTCGCACGGTACAAATATGTCATCATCATTACCGATATCTGTAACAAAGCAGATTGGTACACCTTGAAATGGGTAATAAGCCGTGATGATATATATATATATATATATATATATATATATATATATATATATATATATATATATATATATATGAAAATATCTTTACATAGTTATTAAAATTTGCATAAATAATTAATAAAAGGTGCGATATTAGTAATTTGAAACATAGTTAAATTTCTTTGGGTGACGATATTGTAATCACTAATCAGTTAAGAAAACAACAAATATATAATTTAAAGTACAAGTCCAAAAAAATATTGACTTATAGAATTAAGTACATGCTTTTAAATATAAGCAAATAAAATAAATATCAACATAATTAAGGATATATTAATGTCAATAATATGAATACTATAAAACTATACATATACGAAATAAACATTAATACTTATAAGTAGAACAAAAATGAAAACAATATTCATAAAAATAAACAATTCAGATTCTTTTAGATTGTATTTATTTTCAAAACACATACAAAAAAGTACATTACCTTTTTGTTACAATATTCGTCATTTCCTATTATGCTTTATAATTTAAAAAGTAAACAAATAACTTAAATAATAGCTTTATTTCCTTGAGATAATACGAGTATAAAAATAGTGACATTTTATTATTAAACAGATTGTAAATAAAAATAACTTTTTACAATAACTAATAATAGCAAACAAGAAGTAAAAATAGCAAAAGAATATTCCTGCATACATGAATCATGTTTATTCTATGAGAAGAATGTCATAAAACTATCCAGAATAGGAAAATTGTTTGTAAATATAATATTTTTATGTTCTAATTTATATTTGTGCAATTAAAATTAATATCCCAAACATTCATTATATTCAATAACAAGAAGTTTAAGCCAGTTTTTTGGCTAAATTCTAAATTAGTGTTTAAAATTTTTTTTGGCACATGCTCAGGTCTAAAACGTAGAATTTTTTTTTACTAGATTTTATCCACATATCTAAAAGAGGCTACTTATACATTTGCTCTATAAAATTGCATGCTGTTATTAAAGTTATTGTTATTTATAAATTTCAAAGTATGACAAACATGTTATGCTATAAATATAGAATCAAATATTGACATTCATTAACTTAAACACTACAAATACTGTCATAAATTATGCGGTATGCATCATGACCTAATTATATGGTATTTATGATTAATTTTGTCCAATTTAATAACCGATTTTAGTAATATAAATTTATCGGCTTGTGTTGAATGCATCACTTTTATCTTGTCATTAAAATACACATTATCTTAATGTACGTAAGAGACAAAAAGTAATCTGAAAATCCTTATTTATGAATCTTCATTATTGTTTTAAATCTTATCATAATTTTAATCTAAATTAGCATATATAAAAATTGTAAAATAAATCAGAAGGTTGTCGATGAATGTTATCATTTATGAAAATATAGCTGTCTAAGATAAGACGTACAATTAGGGTAGTAATTTCGCTTCCGCCTACTAAAACGGTAGTAACTGATTAAAAAAGATTTCTGTTTTTACCCCGAATTTGTAAATTAAAGAGAGTAGGTTACAGGTTCCTATAAATAAACTGTAATCTTCTATGTAACCATAGTGATATGGGATCGGTACCGATAACTATCGAACGAGATACAGAAGCCTACCGTAGAAAATTTGTTTTACAATAGTATAAGATTACAATTCCTTTTTATAATAAAAAATATTTGTCTATTTCTTTCCTACATCCTTTAAACTATAAATATTTATCATTATTATATTTAATATATATTATTGATATAAAGAGGCAATGACCTGTATATTCGCTTACTATTTAAACTATATAATGATATATATTTTTATCATTTATGACATAATATTATTACATAATCATAATCCATTTTACAAATATATTTTTAACTGTATATGCAGTAACTATATCAAAATTTTATATTGTTTTTATGCTCTGACTAGACACTACTAAAAACAAATTTATAGTACCAGTATTATGTTAGTAGACAAACAATATAACATGTTGTAGTTCTAAAGTACAAAATGATTATTATTGAAATTAAAATAATGTAGTTTGTTTAAAAAATAAAAATAACAATATGAGATTCCTTTATTTGAAACATTTTTGTCTACAATGAATAGGTAACTAACTACAGCAAAATTAAAAAAAAAATCATTGTATTTCCTATATACAGGTTGTTATGTAAGTGTACAACGTTTAACCCATGGTAGAACTGACCCCATACATAGTAAATAATTTTTGTTTAACATGCTTTCTACAAGAACTAGAAGCCTTTAAAACTGACCAATCACATCATAGTTCAAAATTTTGTAAAAAAAAGAAAAAATTAATGTGTTCTGTGGAAAAAATGTTACACCTGCCACAAATAACATATAAGAACATTGGCATACGTCTATTTGGAAATAATTCTCTGTACCGTCTTGCAATGTTTCGCCATAAACCATGTAATATGTCTACATATTCTTGCTTCGTGAATGTAAATGACATTTTGAGATTATCAAGAAAACAGAATATAAATTGTACGGCTATGCAAAAAAAAAACGTTTATCGCCAGTTTTAACAATCAATATTTTTTCCAGAAATCACATTGATTTTTATTTTTTTAGTATATATATATATATATACAGGGTGTAACACGTACACCGACCACCGCCATTATTACCTTTATTATTATAGTTACAAAAGTTGTAGGGGACCAAAGGCGACATCCTTTCAGAGAAGAAAATATTTTTTCCAGAAATCACATTGTTTTGTATTTTTTTAGAAAATTTTGAACTAATATATATATAACTGATTTCAAGTAGACATCCGGTGTAATACGTTAACTGAATAACCCAAAGATCTATATGATAATCAAATTGAAGTTATGTATAAGTAAATATCATTTATATTAATTATTTACTAAACTAGTAAAAAACAACTTAGAGGTTGAATAAAATGAAATTAAAATGTAAATTTTCCGTCATTTATTTATAATAAATGTAATAAACACTGATATTAATACATATATTGATGAGAATTAGCAACATGTTTTGTCACATTTTGAAACAAATATATTTGTAATATGTTTACAACTTTATTTATTTGACATTGGCGCATCAAAACTATTTACTACTGATGCGGTTTGTGGCACAAATTTGTGGTAATACTTGTAGTATTCATCTGATATGTAATGAAATAATTATATAATAAGTTGTAGCATTAATGACATTATAAAAAATACTGTTATTATTTTTTCTTTTCCTAACACCCCAACAGTGATTTTTTTTAAATGTGACATCATAGTTATATTCTTGTTACAATTTTATACCAGTCAGGTGATTAGGCGTCAAAACCCATATTCCGCATTTTCTCCAAAATCTTCAAAATTTTCAAAAATCTAATTTGTATACATGTAGGTGCATCTCAACGCGCTGACTTCAAATTTTAAAACCGCAGGTCGATATCTCTTTTCATTCTCGAGATATTTACATTTAAAATTTTACCCATTTTTGGGTCATAACCCCAAAATGGGTAGAGATACAACACTGGCGACTTCACCATTCGATTCTACGAGCAAAATTACATAAGTATACAAATTTTCAATTTTTTTGGACGCCGCATGCAATCTCTAAAGCAAGATAACTGAAAATGGCAAAAAATCGTAAAAATCTAAGGTGTACCCCTTGCCATTTTTTCAGATTTTGGCAATTTTCTGTTTTTCCACTCTAGAAATTGTACACATTGTTCAAAAAATTTGAAAATTTGTATACCCATGTAATTTTGCCCGTAGAATCGAATGGTGAAGTCGCCAGGCTTGTATCTCCACCCATTTTGGGGTTATTACCCAAGAATGGGTAAAATTTGAAATGTAAATATCTCGAGAATGAAAAGAGATATCGACCTGCGGTTTCAAAATTTGGAATTAGCGAGTTGAGATGTACATAAATGTATAAAAATTGAATTTTTGAAAATTTTGAAGATTTTGGAGAAAATTTTCAAAAATTCAATTTTTATACATTTATGTACATCTCAACTCGCTGATTCCAAATTTTGAAACCGCAGGTCGATATCTCTTTTCATTCTCGAGATATATACATTTCAAATTTTACCCATTTTTGGGTCATAACCCTAAAATGGGTGAAGATACAAGCTTGGCGACTTCACCATTCGATTCTACGGGCAAAATTACATGGGTATACAAATTTTCAAATTTTTTGAACAATGTGTACAATTTTTAGAGTAAAATAACTGAAAATTGCCAAAATCTGAAAAAATGGCAAGGGGTACACCTTAGATTTTTTCGATTTTTGGCCATTTTCAGTTATTTTGCTTTAGAGATTGTGTGCGGTGTTCAAAAATTGTGAAAATTGGTATACTTATGTAATTTTGCCCGTAGAATCGAATGGTGAAGTCGCCAGGGTTGTATCTCTACCCATTTTGGGGTTATGGCCCAAAAATGGGTAAAATTTGAAATGTAAATATCTCGAGAATGAAAAGAGATATCGACCTGCGGTTTTAAAATTTGAAGTCGGCGCGTTGAGATCTACCTACATGTATAAAAATTGGATTTTTGAAAATTTTGAAGATTTTGGAGAATATGCGGAATATGGGTTTTGATGCAGGGTGACTGGAATCGTGAGCATCCGGAATGAAGATATTATTTAAATAATTTTATAAATTTGTTATTATACATACTTTATGTGAAGTGTGTGCAATATTGAATTTGCAAATAAATATTTATTATCTTATTACTATAAAAATCTCCCTGGAGTCCTAGTTTCCAGATCAAGTCTACGCCTCTGAAATCATTATGCGATAAACTGCACGTAGTCCCTGTTATTCGATCCGCAACAGACTGTACTGGCTGACTAGTTAACTATTACTGTTTATTTTTTGATTTGGTTGTCTCTTGTGGTTCTGGAAATTATACAATCATCACTGTACTGGGTGATAAACTATTTATTATCGATGCAGGACGCGTAATGCATTTTTGTAGTGAAAATCAATTCAGAGAAATAATATTTGGAAGGTGAAATAAAAAATCTCATGGTTAACGGATAATGAAGAAAAAATTAATTTGGAAATCAGGATTTTAAACGGATATTTCATAGATAAATCGAATTATTTTTCATTTAAACTTATTTTCAAAAATACTCAAGTTTAAGAACTATTATTTTTTTCTTCAGATACAAGTAGGGTTGCCAGACCTCCTATATTTAATAGGAGTCTCGCATATTTTGTTCAAATTTCCTATATCCTATAAACAAGATAAATTCTCCTATATTTTCAATAATTCATTAGGCAGAATAAAATCAGATTTACTAATAACAGTAAATTTTGAAATGAATCGCTAAGAATTTTATGATTTTGTTGAAAGAGAAAAATATTTATTGAAAAAAGCTCAAAGCCATGGAAGGTATAACCAACCATTTTTCTTGTTAGTGATAATACTTTAATTAAAAGTTTGAAATTGAAATATATCCTGTATTTTCACCAAATCTCCTAATTTTTTTATACATTCAGTTCTCCTAAGTTTTTAAAATCTATCTAACATTCAATAAAAGAAAAGAAAAATTATGCTGCCTACATTGTGCATGTTAAATATTCTTTCAAGGACACATGAACCAGGTGAAAAGTATAAAATCCGTATCCGTATCCGCGAATCAGGACTTAAAAAATCCGTACCCGTGTCCGTATTCGCGAAGCTGAATTTTATGTGTGATGTGTATATGCTATTGTGTCCTTTGTTTACTTTCATTAGTCATCTATTAATGCCTACAAATTTCTGTCAGAAAAACAAGAAAATGATATTTTGAAAATTAAGGTATTAATTAAAATTTGTTTAAATTTTTGTTATTAAAATCATTTTGTTTTGTTAGATGATTCGACTACCAACAGCATTTTTTTTAAATGACAACCAAAAACCATCTCTTTCAATTGTATTAAACGTCAGTTTTCTCCACGCAAATCGCAATATAATAAACAAACTCAAAAAAAAAGTCAAACACACAACTATACCTAAATAGAACTATTTCCCTCAAGTGACACAGTGACTGGCAAAATGGTTGAATACCTGGCGACTCTTTTATTTGTTGTAAGTAAGCATCCAACATAACATCCTGTAGGGGGCATTCCCCTTTCCCCGGACATCAAGCCGTCGCTTCAAAACATTTTATACCCTAGCACAGGCTATTTCGTGTCTATTGTTATATGGTCGATGGTTCAAAACATCATCATTAGCGACATCTGTGAAAGCAGAATGACATCCATAAATGGTAAATAAACTTTGATGTATTTATTTATTTTAATTAGGAATTATTTTTGAACGGAGCTAAATAATATTTTAGTTATAATTTCTATAAAATTTCTCGAATAATGCAGTGAGTAAAATATTTATGTATTGTTTTAAATATTTATTTGTATAATTGTTCAATTTTATGAAATAAATAATAAGCATTTGAATTCTATCATTTGACAACATTATTCCCTAATGTTGACTATTAGTTAAAAAGAACGTTTTATTTATTAATTTAGACGGCCAAAAATTTGAAATCGTATATTAGTTTTTTCCGTCACTAGTTTCACTGATTCCACAAGCTACGCGCCAGGCGCACGCCACGCTACGCGCATTCGCGCATACGCGTCAGCAGCAGTTAGTTCCATGTTAGGCCGTTGCCCTGTTGTATTGTTTACCACCGGCTGATTGTTTCTCGTTTTCGTATTGTGTGTCTCTTCGAAAAACTGGTAAGAACCTTATTTACAATTGTACTTGAGCAATGTTATGAAAGAAATCATTCATTATAAATTAAACAAGCGTAGACGATATTAGACTCATACATGCATTAAAGAATATCGCATAATGTGTCTTTTCACCTTGTTGGTTACAAACCGCCATTTGTGTGATTTTATATAAACCCATATTTTACGATTTTATAAACGAAATAAGCTAGTTATAAATTAAACAAACGTGCACAATGAAACATAAATATGCACTAAGAAATATCAGAATCAGATAATTCAGGTAAATGTTTATTTAGTATAAATGGTTTAACAAAGACTTGGTTAATATAGTTATTTATTTTAGACTATATTCTTATTTACAGTATTATTTCATATTAGAAATATATGTACATTTCACGATAAATTATTAATTATACGCGGTTCAAATTTGAAATAGTATACTATTTACTTTGGCACTAGTGTCGCTTCTTCCCAAAGTACGAACTGCGCAGCGCAAGCGCAGTTGGTTCCATGTTAGTTCGTTTCATTCTTTTCGTTAGTCGTTTGCCGGCTTCACGTGTGCGTGTGGCCTCTCTTTTGTATATCGCGTTGTAAATGGTATGTATTATATTTACATCTATAGCTTAACAATTGTATAAAAATCAATTTCACATTAAATTGAAAAAGTATGGAGTATAATGCTCGCTCATATGCATTAAGAAATATCAGATAATTCGTCTTTTCATCTTGTTGGTTACACTTGTAGTCGCCATTTTAGTAATTGTATTTTCATCCATATTTGAACAGTTTTATAACAGAAATTAACTCTTTATAAAAGAAACAAACGTAGGTGACATTAGGTACATGCATGCATTAATGAATATCGGATTATTCGCCTTTTTATTTTGTTGATTATATCCGTAACCGCCATTGTGTGTTTGTAATGAAAACTAATTTCCTCTAGAAAATAGCATCATGGCACAACGAAACAATCAAGACGTAAATGTGAAATCGGAGGACAAGGTTGCCGAAAACGGTAATTCCAATAATCCGTCGGGCCCCAATATGCCATCCGGTCACCAAGGGGGCGGCAGTGGTGGTGGTGGCGGCGGCGGCGGCGGCGGTGGTGGTGGTGGCGGCGGAGGAGGACACCAGGGTCAACAGGGGGGACACTTTCAATCTCATCCCTATCAGCGTCGTGGGGGTCGCTTCAGTGGAAACAGGGGTGGTGGACACCAAGGAGGAGGTGGCGGTGGGAGCCATAATCAAAACCAGGTACGACAAATAATATTGTACAAAAAACAAGAACAACACTTTAGGTGCAAACGTCAAAGTCAAAGATAAGTTGCACAAATTTATCTATCGAATGCAGACATTTTTTGGTTAAAAAGGACTAGCTTTTTCTTGAAGGAAATAAGATTATTTATATTTTTTATGTCTTCAGGAAGCCTATTGTAGAACAAATGTTCTTGATAAAATTTAGTTTTATGATGTGGTAACAATTCGTTCCCAATGTTTCATTTTAAATGGGACATGCAAATACATTGCTGTCAATCAAATGTCAAGTCGTAACCATGAATATGGCAAATCCAATGTTTCACGTTAAAAAATACTCAGTAATAGAGTAAACTGTTATTTCTAAACTAATATCCGAATAGCTCTTTTTCGCATTATAAAAACTTTTTTAATGTCAGATGATCTTCCCTATTGTACTACTTCATACTTTAAAACAGAATGTATACATGGAAAATAAAAATTTCTTGTAAATTCTAAACTGCAGAATTTAGTTATAAATGATTAATTTGTGTTACTCATTCAGGGTTTTATAAAACATTTTAACTTGAAATCATAATAGGATTTTAGTTAAAACTTTTAATATAATAATAATAGTTTTAAAATATTAATTGCTTTTGCCAAAATACAAATACCAGTTTTGTTATATTTATCGGGAAATGTGTTAATGTCCATATACCAAAAAATATTTCATAAATAAATGTCGTGTTACGTATTTTGTAAATATTATTGCATTGATTTCATATTTTTCTGTTTAGCAATACCACAATCAGGGCGGCGGAATGGACGGCGAAAGGAAGGGTAAATTCCGCCCTAGACAAGGCCCTAAAAATGAAGGAGGGCCAAACAATCAAGGCCCTGGAGGTCCTCGTAATCCGGAAGATCGACTCATGGAACGTCTCCAGCTCATTGGAGGCCCAACATTCGAGCTACCTCCTCTAGATTTAAGTGAGAAAAAGTTTGCGGGAAGAAATCGTTTGTATGTGGGCAATTTGGCTGCCGATATATCTGAACCAGAATTGATAGAGATGTTCAAGCCGTACGGTGAAACAAGTGAACCGTTCATAAATAAAGAGAAGAATTTCGGATTTATTAGATTGGTAAGTTGGTATTGATTACTTTGTTAACATATTAGCGTTTTTTAAATGAAAAAAAGGTATATTTCATCAAGCAAATATGGCCACGGGTACGGTCCAATTCCCCCAAGGCAATAAAAACGTGTATACCATAAGGTATCAAATTTGAAAAAACAGCCATTTTCAAAAAAACTTCACTAAAAAATGCAAAAAAATATATGAAGGATGTTTTAAATTGTTTCATGTGTTGTAATACAAAAAAAATATATACTTCGTTATTAGCTAAGATTACTATTCGATATTTTGAATATGCTTTTCATTTGTAATTTAGTCGCTCTATTTCCAATTTCAACTTTTAATAGACCCAGTGTTCCATTTTTGGAACTTCAAAAAAAGCATGATATAAACAAAATAACTAAAATGATTTGTTATGTTATACTTTTGATACTTATTCTTGACAAATATTAGCATAGCATAATCAAAATTTCAAAAAAGTATTAATTCGGGCATAAGTTGATTAAAAATGGATTATATTGACAAAATAGCTATTTGTGTATTAAGAGCGCAAAATGAGACATTGTCGATTGAGAGGTTGTTGCCGCGCGACGAAGGAACGCGACATTCTCTCGAAATCGACAATGTCCATTTGCGCTCGAAACACACACAAGATTTTTTCTACAGTCACCACGATGGGGTCCTCCACAATAACAAAAAATAATAAAATGTACTTTGTACTTACAGTACTGCTCAATAAATAACGATTGGCTAATATAAAAGATAAGATTTAAACTCAATATGCAACATTAGCCTTCTATTCCATTATAAAATAAACCAAAATTAGAGCATGGAAGAAAGGATTTGTGATGATTTGATGAGCTTTTGTAGCAAAATGTGTGGTTAGTTGTCACACTGAAAAAATTAACAAATATTTCAAGGAATTTGTGATTATATAGATATGTATGTGCATTGACTGACTTCTCGCAATTATTTAAGTAACGAAATAACTAATAACTTTATTGTAATCAAAATAAATAGTTAACTTGAGATCAGATATCAGATGTCACAGTACACTATATACATACTTCTACCGCCATCTGTGTACAATCATTCCTATTACTAAACATAACTGTTCACATAATTTAAATTTATTTTATATTGAATTTTATTTTATCGTTATTTTCCATACTTCTTGAGTTTTTATTCAATCTAATCTAAGCATTTTATTCTTTCGTTTTTGTAAATGAATGCTCTATTTTATTTTCACAGCAGTGTGGCATTTTGTTTGGTTATGTTAAATACCGACAGAGCATATGTCAAATTGACTTGTGGACGTGGTAAATGTGTAACTATAGTGCCATTAGTTCCTTACTAAACGTTTTCATTAAGAATGTAGACAAGTGACATTTCTCAACATTATATATTTAGAAATTTGGACAGCGAGCGTTTTTTCTACTTTGTCGCGCATGAGCGACAAAGTGACATTTTGCGTTGACAAAAGAGCGCAAATGGCTACTTTCTATAGTGACTGTAGAAAAAAAATGTTTCTCCCCATCCCTAGTTTCATAAGAATTTTAATACGTGAATGACGTCACGGTTCAATAAAAATATAAAAGATTCATTGAAAACGTCAGTAATACCCATAGTAAAGAATAAGGACTATAGATTTTTATTGTTATATTTATTATAGTGTATATTTTTCATTGTTTTCAGGATTATCACGTTAACGCTGAAAAAGCCAAACGTGAGCTGGATGGTACCCTTCGAAAGGGTAGAATGCTAAAGGTGCGTTTTGCGCCAAATGGGGCTACAATTAAGGTTAAAAACCTAACCCAGTGGGTTACTAACGAGCTCTTGTATGCTGCTTTCTCTGTTTTCGGAGAGGTAAGTTTCGGTATACAGTCATGATGCAATGTTTTCGAACTTTTAATTTTTAAATTTATTGTTCACAGATTGAACGCTGTGTCATTATTGTGGATGACCGTGGCAAAACAACCGGCGAAGGTATCGTTGAATTCGCCAGAAAACCAGGCGCTATAAGCGCTTTGAAACGCTGCAGTGAAGGGTGTTTTTTCCTTACGGCATCCCTCCGCCCGGTTATTGCCGAAAGTTATGATGCTATGGACGTTACTGACGGTTACCCCGAAAAGAGTTTGATGAAGAAGAATCAAGAATATCATGAGGCTCGCGAAATTGGGCCACGGTTTGCGGCACCAGGTAGTTTCGAGCACGAATATGGCACACGCTGGAAGCAATTGCATGAGTTATACAAGCAGAAGGAATTGGCTCTCAAACAAGAGTTGTCTATGGAGGAAGATAAACTGGAGGCTCAGATGCAGTACGCTAAGTTTGAGAATGAAACGGAAATGCTGCGCGAGCGTAAGTAAAGTTTAACTTATTCATAGAATAGATCTTGGAAAGATCTGCGGCTTAAAATTCTTATCGCCAAATTGGCGGTTATTTTCGTTGAAAAAAAAAAAAATTGTACGTTTTTTCTGTTCAAATCGAAGAAGGATAGTCTATTTTATCGTTCAGTATGATTAAATTATTTTTTATTTACATTTTTTGTTGTATAAAATCGTTTTAATTTTTAATTTATGTTCTGTTTTTTTATTTAATATCAACGTTTCGGCACCATAAACTGGTGCCTTCTTCAGGAAAAAATGACAAAATGTGACAAAAGAAAAAAAACAAGTAACCAAGGTAACATGAAAAGTACGCAAATGTTATCTATTTTTTATATATACAATTTACTAAACAATATATGCATGCCCGGCAATAACTAGTTATGTAATATTTTATTAGTTCCAACGTTTCGGCACCATTAACTGATGCCTTCTTCAGGGAAAATGACATAAATAAATTACAAGACAAAAGCAAAATAAGTAACTAAGGTAACATAAAAAGTACATAAATGTTACCTATTTGGTATTTAATGCTCGGCATTAATTAAGATGGCGAACATGCATATTCTTAGAAAAACTCTCCTTTTGCCAGAGGAAAAACCGTCCGCAAAAACTGGCAGAGAAGTATAACTCAGAAACGCTTTATCGGTAGCGAAATTACTTATTTTTTGCTTTTGTTACATTTTATGTCATTTTTTCCTGAAGAAGGCACCAGTTTATGGTGCCGAAACGTTGGTATTAATAAAAATACAGAACATAAACTAAAAAGGTAGTATTATTCTAATTATTAATATGAGTTCTGAAAGATATTTTAATAATTTAAATCGTTTTAAAATATATTTCTAAGAAGTTGCGAAAACCAGCCATGTTGTGACGTCACAGGTTCCGAACCTAACTTCAGACTCATTCTAATATTTTATATGGACACAGAATTTCTAAAAGAAAAATATATATAGACTACAAATTGAAGATTACATATCTAAATATGCTATAATATATTAATATGACATCGTTCTATTAATTTTCATAAATATAATTTTCGTTTGGCGTGAACTTATCTACACTTTACATCAGATATTTCTTTTATTTTTGATTTGAGATTATGAGATTAGGCGCTAGAAGGTTATAAACGCATGTGAGACATATATTGAAAAATATTATTTTATTCTTTATTTTGACACGAAACTCCGTTTCATCGACATGTTTACTTTCATAAATTTCAGGTTATTTTTAAATGTCATTTTGACTTTTAAAACAGGTGGAAATCAAAATGGTCGTTGCTCCGAACCTTTGACGTCACATGGCAAGGGATGAAGCGGGGGTCTAGCTTTGATTTCTATAAATAACATTTTTGACAATATCTCTTATCTCATGTCAAATTGACATTCAATTAACTACTTTCAAATTGACGTACGTTTTTTGTTCATTGACTAATTCGAATTAGGATTTTTTTAACACTATTATTGTTTAATGCAGTTAACAATATACCCCTTTTTATTGATATAAAAAATAGCGCTTTTTTAAATGTGTAAAGTTTACTGAATATCTGCGATGAAACATTTAAGTTATTGTTACTTTTTGTTTCTAGAATTACGTGCTCGTGAAATGGACCGTGAACGTCAGAAACGCGAATGGGAAGAACGTGAACGCATGGTAGAAGAACAACGCAGAAGGAATGAAGAACAAATGCGTCTGCAACAGGAGGAAATGCAGATGAGGATTCATAACCAAGAAGAGGATATCCGGCGCCGGCAACAAGAGAACTCACTATTTGTACAAGTTCGTAGCATTAAATTTACATAAAACTTAAAATAATTTAAGGCCGATTTCTTAAATGTCTGCCAAAAATTTGTTCACAATAATTTGACTGTTTCGGATATTGACAATTTTTTCACTAACCACCTGATAGATTTTAACAGCTAGCATATTTTGACAGTTTCATATAGAGCTTCAAATACAAATTACTTTTAAAAAAGTTTTATTAATGTACTTCTAAAGACTGATTAAATTTTTTATTTATTCAGGCTCATCAGCTGAGTAATATGCTTGATCAGCAGGAGCAGGTGATACAAAGCTACAACTCTCCGAATAATGGTCCGGATTATGAGCAAAGCGGTAAGTTATTTAAAATTTCAAATTTTGTAATTACCTGATATTTAGTTTGCATATCCGTCATAAAAATATTAGGACATTTAGTTGCTTAACTACTTTTTTTAATAGTATCTTTGATGATTTCACTTTGGTTACAATGTTAATTAAAGGTTGTTACTCTGATAAATGCTCGTTAAAAATAAATTGGCCTGAGTATTTAAGTCTGAAGTAACAGATAATATTCATTCTTTACAATTATGCTTATGAAGTTCAATTACTTGCTTCAAAAATTTCAGAAGTTATGAAACTCGCTTTAAATTATTATACATTTCTAAGTATTTTTCGTACATTTGAATATTAGACATCAATGAAATTGAGCATTTCTTCAAACGCTAAAAATGGGGGTCATTTTTTATAATTATTGCCATTATTTTTATATTAATTAATTTAAAAATATTTAGTGAAATTCGTAGAAATGTATAGTCCATAAATTGTTTCATAATTTTTAAATTTTTTTAAAGCAAGTTAATTAAGCTACAAACTCAACTGACTATAATTCTGAAATGGACGCAAACAGTAATGCCAACATTGGTATTCACCTTATAATATTTTGTTTGGAAATTAACGAAGTACATGCTTGTGAAATGATGTTTTCTTTTAAGCTCGATTCCTTGTTCATTTTTTGCACAAGTGTCAAAAACTTTATATCAAACTTTGTGAAAATAGATGGCTAAACCGTTTTCATGTATCAGCTGTTTAGTTAGTGAAAACGTCATTTTTAGTTTGGATGAACTAAATATCTTCTAATAAAAAAAAGTTCCTAAGGACTACAGTTAAGCCAACCAAACAAGTCTGTTGGGTAGGCATGGGGTGTTGTCGCTGTATTTTAGAGATACACTCAGTGTCAGTGTTGCCAACCTATTGAAGCAAAAATTCCCTTTATTTTATTAAAAAAATACCTTTTTTCCCTTTTTGATTAAAAGTAAATCAATATTTAGTAGAATTTATTTTCAGACAATGTAAACAAAAATTTATTTCTAGTTAGTACATATATATTTACTTTGAAATGTAAAAAAATACATTACATGTAAATTCAAAACAAGAAGAAACAAAATGATACATATTTTGTTCGGGAATAAGAATAAAGTACTGGGACTGGGATCCAATTCAGTGATTCGTGTAATTGATAACAGATGTCGCATACCGTATTTGGTGCTATTGAGTATCGATAACAAGGGATATTTAAAAGAAAATCTTAATATATTATTCTATTTTTCAATTTTATTTTCATTCTTGTAAAAATACCCTTTTTTCCTATTAAAAACAGAAATATTCCCTTTTTCCCTTTTCGTTGTAAAAACTCCCTTAAAAAGGGAAAAATCCCTTAAATTGGCAACACTGCTCAGTGTCAGTAGTACTTTGGCGGTAAATTTAAACGTAACATTGTTTATTTGCAAGTTTATTAATTTCTCTTATGTACCTACGTTCTTATATAAATTTGTTAAAACTGTTAAAAGAAAATTTAGTAGACAAGTACCAGAATTAGATTTGAGAAGGATATAAATAAGGAAATTTTATTTTTATTTGAGATAAATTTTGTCTACCATTATTAAAATTAGTAAGATGAACGAAAGCAGAGAAAATTAAGAAACAAACGCGATAACGTGTCAATTGCCAGCTACTTCCACTTTTGTCACGGAAGGTACAACGCCGGCAGGAGTTTTAGGTATTGGCTTAAATTTTTACCGCCACAAATTTTAAAATTAACTGTCATATTTTCTGAAGGATTTGTTTGGTTGGTAGCGCTGTGGTGTTGAATTTAATGGGGTCCTATACCATAGTCATATTTTAACTATCTAATATAAGAAGACGAAAATATACATAAATTAATGAGTATTAGTGAAAAAATTTTCTTTAAATATTGACTAGGTCACAAACTATAAGCGATTGAAGCTGATTACTAATTGGGTATGACGCGTTAGGTACTAAGAATTTGATTGGTCGCCTGATTTTAAAAAGGAGATTCGCGCGTCTGCAACGATCACGTTTGAGTCACCTTTAAAAGAATATGAAATGTCATGTTGTTCTATAACCTAACAAAACATTTAACAATTTTGTGTTTGATGAATATTAACAATAATAATATATTTATAATTAAATTAATTTGTAGTATTAATTAAATTAATATTGAAACTTCAAAACAGCCAACACTAGCGCCATCCGTCGTCATACTTTGTGTTTGTCAAACTGTTTCAATGTTCTATAATTTATTAGGAAAAAAATGCTTATTATTTACGTTATTTATACTTAATAATAATTTCTTCATGAATATAACGTATAAGTTTTTATATACAAACATTTCAGCTATGCAAATATGAAAAAAATTGTTCCCTCTATAACTAACAGTTGTCCCATTGTTTGTCGATCACTTGTTAGTACCTGCTACGTCACACACAAATTCTTGAACTTTAAAAATTCATATCGCTTATTCCGTAAAATTTTTAAGTCGCGTTTGCACTAAAATTCTTGTTTTATCCTGTTCTTCCAGAAAAAATAAATAAAAGAAAAATGGTATAGGACCCCATTAAGTACAATGTGAACCAGACTTAACTGTCAAATACCTCGTGCATAATTTCTATGTAGTCTGAAGCATGTGTGACAACTATTAATTTCTTTTTCCAGGACAAGACGGCCAGACACCCATGGTAAGTACTTTTCTTTCTCATTCTCTGATAGATACTATTTTGAGTAAAGCGTACTTCCTTTTTTTTTATAAATATCATTTATTATTTTAAATATGAAATTTTGAAGTTCCATTGCCATTTAAGATGGAATATAATTTATGAAAGATTTGGTATTCGATTTTTCATTCGGTGGAACGTGATTTTTTTGTCTCCTGTAGTTAATTTGAGCAAAGTATTCCAATGGGCGGTAATAATCTATAGCTATGACGTATTCGTTGAGAGGTATATAAGGGTTTCTTGTTTTCTCATTAACTAAAACTTATTATTTAAATACTTTTCGATGCGTGTTATGTTTGTAAATGATAAATGAATGTACAAAAAATTTAAAACACGCATGTGATTTATTATTTATATTTTGTGTGAAAAGGCAAGTACTTGACAAAAAAAAAAAAATGAAAGTTTTTATATATTTGATGTAATATTTTTCATGTATACCTCTTAACATATATGACTATGTTGGAATGCCAATTGTTTCTTTGAATGAAATTGCAGTGAGCTTTTGTGTTCTCTCTTTTTCTTCTATAGTTTCTAAATATTTTCCTGTGTTCTGTGTTTGTAATTTTAGTGTTATACTGTTTTTTTTTACTTAGTTACATCGAAGAAAAAAATTGTGGAAAACGGGCAAAATATATAAAACTAAAATTACCGACAATGATGAGGTATAAAAAATAATTAGAACAATTAGAAATTCTACTTTTTTTATTACAAACTTTTTAGGGTACCTTCTAAAATTTGAATAAAATAAAACAAAAATACAGAAATCTGTCTCACAAGGACAAGTGATATTTTTATCTTGTTCTATTATTGCGAATAAAAATAATCTCATCTTTTTTGGTAATTTTTTATATTATATTTACGAAATTTAAATTTGCAAAATATACAAAAGAAGACGTATACTCTTAAAATTAAATGTAGTTAATATTTTAAAAGAAAAGTTCTTCGTTAGATATTCTGCTATTTTTAGATATTCTATTTAAATATTGCAGTTAAAATATATATAATTTCATCTGACAAAATATTTTTTTTGTTCAAGTATAGTTTGTAGTATTATGAGAAAAATTTAAATATTCACGTTTAATGACGAACTTTTCTTCTTCGTTGGATGGATGTTGTTATAAAATCAAGGTACATCATATGCCATAGAATGTCTTATGTAAATTTATTACTACTTACGGGCAATATTTTTAAGAATATATTTATAAGGTCACTTATATAGCTTGACATTTAACACACGGTGTTTGCTATATTTATGAAATACGAGGTACGTTAATTATAATACGTAAAATTGATTATGAAAACCTATAAAATTATTTAAACATGTGCATAGTATATACCGTTATAGGTATTTAATAATTAATATCGAAAAAATGATATAGAATAAACATAATTTTTTGTGGAATTTGAAATTATATTCTACTCCACTATTTATATAGAAATTACGGTATGAATGAAAAAGATAGAGAGTAATAAAAATTATTTTTGAAGAGCAATATTACGTTAAATAAATTCGTTGAAAAATTCGTTCTAAAATTACATTCTATCTTTTTCACAATTCAGAATAATGTTTTAAGAAGAAAACAAATGAAAGCATAACCTTCAATTTTGACGTGCTACTAACTTATATAACGCAACAATAAGAAATATCAATCTAGTGTAGAATGTTGATAATGGGGTCCTCCACTCTTATTTTTAACTGTATTTGATTTGTAGCGAAACCATTGCTATATTTTTCAAACAAATTTCTACAGTAGGCTGTGCGAGAAAGATAGCAATACTGTGACGTCACTACGGCACTGAAAACAAATTCAAAATCTCAAAGTATTAAAAAAATATGTTTCTTTTTATCTTAATCGTTATTTATTGAGTAGTACATTTTATTATTTTTTGTTATGGTGGACGACCCCATTGTAGGTGGTGGTATTTGGGATGAGATGAATGATTTAGTGAAGTGCTTTTGTTTTGGTGTCGGGTAGGGGAGTGAAACTGGAGCTGGTGAATGTGCAAAATTAGGCAAAATAATAATAATTCAGGGCTAGTTTTATAAACGTCCAGTTAAATTTACTTTCAAATGCAACGAGATTTTTGACAGCAGTGATTTTAATCCCAGAAGAACATGTAAATGAGAAAAGTTCAACGTAGATGGCAGCATCGTAGCTATGAACTTACAATTTTTTTTATTGTGTTTCTGACGTAAAGATACAATTATAAAGTCAAATTCACATGAAACAAGTAACCAGTTGTGTAACTAAAAATTTTTCTTAACGTGATTTTTTTATATTTGGACTTAATTTTTTTTGTTTTTTCTTCTTTCATCCTTTGGTAAACTATAAGAACATAACAAGAACATATTATTTAAAAGAAGAATCCAAATATGTATAAGATAGTTTTATTATATTTTCTTCTTAAAATTACATTTCATGATCAATTTTGAAAACTTGACTTATTGCTTTAGTTAAATTTAATTGAACTAATTTTGGAAATAAATTTAATTGGTCGTTTATGAAACAGGCCCTGAATAGAAAAATTATACTTTGTTATTTTTTTCTAAGTATTTAAAATTTTAAATATTGTAGAAAAGTATTTAAATATTTTCAAATACTTTTTCTCCTTATGGTTTTTTTTTTTTAAATAATACTTAACATTGGTTGAAAAACAATACAATATTATACTTTATGTAAACAATTAATATACATTATGAGATAAATAATTTTCATACATCTATGGTGAATACAAAATACATTAGGTGGTTAATAAAATGCAAACAGATATGTCATTATATACTATTTCGTTGTCTTCTCGTGAGTGAAATAATTTTATTAAAATAAAACAACCTTTAGTTAAAGTTATGTTTATCCAAACCAACGTTTTGGCAGCATGTACTGCTACTGCTATCTTCTTCAGAGTATAAACATAAATAAATAATAATAAAAAAACAATAGCAACAACAAGTAACTAAGGGAACAAATTTATAATTTTTTTAAATAGGAAACTAAGCTCGATTAAGTTCTAAACCGTCTTATTGATTGAGATAATTTCTCTTGGATTTAAAAAACAACAATAGTTTCTCTAATTAATCTGTAGTTGCGTTGCGATAAGTTTTATTGATTATTAATTTAAATATTTTTGTATTGAAAGAAGAGTTTTTCAGTTGCATTGTGAGAAATGGTTCAAGCAAAAATCAAGTCTAATTTTATTACTGGCAAAAAAATCTCCTGAAATAAACGTAATTGAACACAAATTGTTTTTAAGTAAAATTTTTCGTTACATTTCACATATAAAGTATTTTAGACACACATAAACATCATTCCCCCTGGTGGGGGTCCGAGCGGTGAAGGACCCTTTGAGCGCTGCCTCAACACGCTCGGCCACCGAGGCGGCAATAATTTAAATTTGAAATGCTAATTATTACTGTCAATTTGGAGTTTGATTTTTGCTTGAACTCCCACGATATGTTTTATAGATTTGTATTTCTATTGAAAGATTTAATTACGAAATATGTGGGACGTGGAAGATTTGATAGATTGTTTTCGTAATTTCGTACGGTGGTATATATTTTAAGATTCGTAGGGGAAAAAATTATGTTGGTTCCTTGTGCACTTAAACGAATTTGACATATTCTACAAAGGTTTTATTTGACTTAGATAATCTACATGTAATTCTTTTGTGTTTACAATATTTTTGTTTGTAAACGTGTATTTTTTTCACTTTGCTTTATGAAACTGTTACGAAGTATAGAATAAGTGCTGTTTTTGATCTAGACATTTAATATTATTTGGAAGATCCAATAATATAAATTTTTTTTATGAAATTCCAAAATGGTTTTCGATGTTATATTTTATAATCAATAGGTTTAGGAAGCTGTTAAAGCTATTGTGCAGTCTTAATTTGTTTATGTTGTTTATTGTTATTAATAGATTAAATAAATATATCATCACGGCATATTACCCATTTCTGGGTGTGCATTTGCTATGTACACATATTTCGGTAATGATGATGATATATTTGTACCGTGCGGGCGTATACCAAGCCTCACTTCACGGGCACTCATTGAACTTGTAGCGTGTACCTATTACATCCATGTAATGCTTCTGAATTTACATAATTTAATATTTCGGTATTCGCTAACTTGCGTTATTTTGAATGAATTTAACATATTTATGCATTTTTTTTTTTTCATTTTACATATTGTATTTAGACTACGGTAGTCAAGGTACTATCTACTGATTTATCGAATGTACTTAAAGATTTCGAACAATTCTGTGATTCTAAGGCAAAAACAGATGTAACAATATACATTCATCACTTTTTATTAATTTATTAATAGGGTAGTTGCGAAAAAATAAATATTTTTTCCTATTATGAATTATAAACTAATTCTAAACATATTAATGTAAAAATTATTAGAAAATATAAAACTTTTCATTCATAATTCTTGTGACGTAGATTATTAATAATTATATAGTTCGACCAAGTTTGTATGACTCATACAAGCTTGTTTTAATACCACGACAAAGCGAAGAATTATGTTTTAATTGTATCATACAAATATTTACAATATAATTCTAAAAATAAAATAATAGATACAAAAGTATTATTTAACAGTACGTATATTTTATAATTATATACTGGAATACTACATATTTTCAAGATGTTTAATTCTTATAGACTTCATAATTTTGCCACCAGGTGGCTACGAGTTCATTTTCTTCGCCAATAACAAACTTAATACGCTAGTCTATACAGTCCTAGGCATGTATATAAACGTCATTTTTAGTTGATGTTTCACCTATATTTTACGTGTAGGACGACTGATTCGTGTTAAAATCATATTTTTTCTTTTCTGTATCAGCCAGTTTAAGATAAGGTAATGAAACAAATGAATTTGTATGAAAATGAATAATTTCTTTTGAAATAGTGCTAGTGTACAGAGTGTACCGCTAAGAACTTAAAAAAATATATATTTTGAAAAATATACAGTTGCCAGACGTAAAATATGTATTAAAGTGAATAACTTGAACAATTTTTTCAGAAAAAATATAAACTGGAAAATGCGCAACTACCCTATTCTGCTTTTACCATCTATAACTCGAAAAAAAAAAGGAATTTGAAAATATGATAATTTTTAAATTTGTGCTCTTAAAATATTTGAAAAACTGACATTTACTTTTGCGTTGGAACCATAGTTGTACAATTTTTAAATTTGTGCTCTTAAAATAATTGAAAAACTGACATCTACTTTTGCGGTGGAACCATAGAGTTGTCCGTACCATATAAACAGATAACGCAGTATTCAATGATATAATTGATATACTCGTATGGTAGTAATTTTAAATTGTCAAATGTGGTCTGCTGCATCTATATATTTAGATGATATTTTACATATTTTTTAAAATAATATTTACGAAAATTATGAATTGCGATACAACGATTGTTTTACAATAAATTTTAAGAATTATTTTATAAGCTGACTGATTTCCAGATGGGAATATACTGTTGATAATTTTTTACGCCTATAGTTTGCTGAATGTCGCAACTTACCTGGAATGGTGTAGGTACTACCAACTTAATGACAGAAAATATTGAGATGCTTATCATAAAACGTTATATTTGTTGCATACAGAGTTTTAGGCCACCCGTACAGTCATTTTTCTCGAAAATCATAAAAAGTTATTTAAAAAATTGTTTACTTGGTAATTAATTAGAGAAAAATGTCTGACCGGGTGTGAACACCTGTACATTTCTTAGATGAAGTTAGTGATATTTTGAAGATTGGTGTAAATTTACATATGACATTCTGCATATAATTGTGATCTTGGTTTAATTTCTCTTTCTATTATTTGTTGGAGAATTGTTGTTACTTTCATATGATGTACTTACTTTGGTATAGGATCCGAAGTCTTTCATGAATTCATACGAAAGAAGCCATCGCTACGAGGGGCGGGGTATGGGGGATGGTCAAGGTATGCCCTCGAGGGGCTCTGGCCGAGCCCACTGGGGCAATGATAATCGCAGGGATGACTACCAGAGCAAACGCCGACGTTATTAAAGCGAATCGGGAATATGATCTTGACAATGATTACAGTTATTGATTTATAACCGTCGTATTCCGATAATCGTGTAATCAAGAACTTTATTTTTATGATTCATCTATATTTCATATCAACCAACAATATTAATTACATTATTTAAGATTTACATCAATAATATACAAAGATTTAGACGATTTGATTTATAGTGTATTCGTGATGACTATTATTCTGCAACTAAATTGACGGAACGATTTGATGGTATTTTCGTTCTTATATTATGAATCTAATATAAAATATATGATATTGATGTTTAAAGTAATTGAATGATAAATGGACAAATGTTAGATGAAAATGATTTTTTCCCTTATACATATGAACAATATTACATTTGTATTATTGTGTAATACATGAATATAGAATTTTACAATTAGGATTACCGAATATTTTGATTTTATGTCGTTTGCTGAAACTCTAAAAAACTGAAAATGCAGTTGATCATGAAATAGTTTCAGTGAACATTTTATTTCGTAAATTTCGTCTTTACTATTTGTATTATTTTACTACTAATATATATATATCTGTAGTAATGAATTTTTTACTTGAATTATATTAATTGATATTGATAAATATCAGTATTCAGCATCCGTGCATTAAAACCTAGACGCTTGAGGCGACGCTACAATAAAAAAAAAAATACGTCGCAAAAACAACACATAATAATATAAAAACGAAGAACAAATATAAATTTATATACACACGTTACGCAAGGAAAATATATTCTAAAATATGTTCTAAAATATATTCTAAAATATATACTAAAATATATACTAAAATAAATACGATTTCTATACGTATATCGTTATTACTCTCAGGAGGTGAAGCACCACATTGCTTATCTATAGTTTTACTGCTGTAATTTTCTTGTTATTTATTTGTATCAATTAATATAATTTCACGTAATTTGAAAATATAGTGTTTTAGGTTTATATAGTACCATTCTAAATATGACTTAGACGTACAAATTTTTGAACTCCTTGCAGGCTAAATTTTTGTACAACAAATATTTTATGTACTGTGCTGTATACTAATTAAAGTAGGTGAAAAATATTTTCAGTCTTTTAAATTTACAGAAAAGATTTCTTAACTAACTTCAGTTAGAACATTTTTTTCTTTATTTTAATATTTTTTTTAGGTATTTTTATCTTTTATGATTTTAAAATTAGTTTTATTTTATTTTCATATTTTTTTTCGGACATTTTTTTCTGTTTGTGAAACAAATTTGTTGAACTTCTAAATTTAGTTTTGTAATTTTTTTTTTTTAAATCTCTTAATAATTATCTGCAATACTAACAATTCGTAAGTCTAAACTAAAATCGTATATTTTTTTTGCATAGAAAACTTTAAATTAATTAAATCTTACATTCACATATTTATTATTTTTCTCATATACGAATACATAATATATTTATAAAAAAATTAAAGTCACCAAATTTAATTTTTATTTAGATTAAATTCATCTATATATTACATAGATTTTTTTTATTTCAGCTATTTTTATTCGGAGTGACTAAATATCCGCCGTCGATATTATAATAACATATCCACCGCTAAATCTAATATATTCAGCGGGCGCGGCGGAATACATCTATTTTCTGTAGATTTCCGCCGGCCGGCGGTATGTTATAATTTATAAATTCCGCCGTAAACATAACCATGCGATACACGTAAAACTCGGCTACGTGTTGTGATAGCTAATTACTATCCACCTAAATTCGAGTGTACGTTTAGGTTATGTTTGATTACATTTTTTTTTATTATGAAATGTGAACGCTCAGATTGTTGCGTAATGCATTCACGTTGGACGGACGGGTTTTATCTGTCATGCAGCTAATTTCCGCCGCGCCTACTGAATATATTCGGTTTATCGGCGGATTTGTTATTTATAATTGTGATAATTCCGCCGTACGGCGGAATTCTCGGTTTGTGTATATAATACCGCCGGCGGACATTTAGCCACACCGATTTATATATTGTTAGAAGTAAGATTTACTAAAATCGATAAACATTTTTTTACATACGATAAACATTTTTTTACATATTAATATGCATGTTTTATTTCATTCGCATATACAGTGTGTCCCATTTAGAACTGCCACCATTGGTGTATCAAGAACTGTAAGAGATAGTATATCGGAACTATTGTGCGCTTTTCGGAGGCCATCTCAGATGTTCTTTTGTTTTCTCACAAATTTTCATAGGTCACTAGATAATGACAAGAAACTGAATTTTGTTGATTTCTTCTTTTCTAAATAACTTCTGAACTATTAATAATCGACGAAAATGTTGCTAACAGAAAAGTTGATATTTTTATTATCTAGCCAGTGGCATACGAAAAAAAAATTATCTCTATATATATATATATAAATTTTTTTAAATTGAACCCATACCAATATCATATCTCTTATAGTTCTCGAGATACCAATGATGGCAGTTCCAAATGGGGTACGTTTTTTCTAAATTGAACCGAGATAAAAATATATTCTCAATTAACAAAATCTTGTAACAAATTCAACAATGGATCAAAATCTGACAGCCTTAGGCCCGGTTTCATAAAAAAAATCTCTAATTATATTTTACTTCCAAAGTAAATTTAAAACATTAAACAAATGCAATGCCATTTTTTGACAGAAATGAATTTTATATAAGAACATGGAAACTGATAACAATTTGTTATATAATTAAATTAACTTTGGAAGTAAGTTTAACTTGACCTTTATGAAACCGGTCCTTGCTACATTATGTGAGTTATTACCAACTAAAATTTATTTTCACAATAATGTCTACCATTTCAAAACTCAGTTTTCTTTTTCTCCTATAATTATAATCCCTTCTTCACTACATATTCTCAATTTTTTCCATCAACCAAATCCATTCTTTTCACATGACGACAGAAGTCCAGTTGTACTACACATAAATAGGAAATTAGACGTAAAAAAAAATGCTCAATTTTTCTAGCTTTTATGCATAGTACCCGGACACTGTTCATAATGCCTAATATAGGATATTCAGCAAAAACTATCACTAAAAGGCCATTTTTTTTTTTATTAATAGTAGTATAGAATTTAGCTCAAAAAAGTATAATATGGAAGAGGGTTTATTATGTAGTATTTATTCGTTTCGAAAGAGTGTAAGCTGAGTATGAAATAACTGGCGTTTGAATATCGGTGACGTTTTCTTGTATTCCTCTACAACATTTTTAAATACGTTTATGGTGACATACGTCATAAATATAATTTATTTAAAGGGAATTACATTAAGCATTAAGTAAATAAATATTCGGGCAGTGGTACGTTTGAAGTGCTCGCATAGTGGGCGTGAAATTGGGAGTTCAGTTTCCACAAAATCATAATGCTGTCGTGTCCGAGTGGTTCGGAGTTCACTATAAGTTGTAGATCCATCATAGTCATAGTTACGGGTAAATTACTGAAATTGAATGATTTGGAAAATATCTCAGAACTTTTCGAAATTTTTTACGGGTTTTCCGAGAAATATATAAATTTAAAAGTTTTTGAAAATGAATCCAAGTTTATTTAGTAGCATAATACCTATTCATTCAATTTATGGTAAATATATATAATATTTGTCAATAGTACTGTGTATATAATAAAAAATTACGAATATGTAGAAAAAATAAATTATAAATCAAAAATTTCCATGGTACTTTTCTCGCAAATCATGTTTGAGGAAATTTCCGGGAATGGGGTATTCCACCATAACAAAAAAAAATTAAAAAAAATCAATTTAACATAAAGTATGGCTTAATAAATAATAGTTAAAACAATGAAAACATTTTTTCAATAATTACTTTACGAGATATTTAACATTTGCTAAAAGGGAAAATTGACGTCATACAATTGTTATCTTTCTCTCGCAGCGTACTCAGAACAGTGTGTGTGAGAAAGACAAGTATAGGGGAAATGTGACGTTACACTGATTTCTCAAAAATAAAATACTGTTAAACTAGGAACAATTAAGATTTTTTAATACTATGAATTGCTTCAAAACTGAATGAAGTTTTATTTAAAATAATAAAAAAAATTGAGTGGAATACCCCATTATATACTTTCAGCTACTCATCACTTCCGTCATCATTATTTTAAAAATAAAAAATATTTTAATATAATATAAAACAAGGTATTTAAAAATTATATTTACTCAAATCATGGTTGAGGAAATTTTCGAGATTTTTTCCTAGAAATTACATATTTTCAGCTAACCATCACTATCATCATCATCATCATCATTATTATTATCTTAAAAATAAATAATATTTTAATGTAATATAAAACATATTTAAAATGATATTTAGGCCACATCAATTAAAAAAAAAGAAAAAATGAATATATTTGTATCTGTCTACTTCATTTGAGTAATTACGTATCATATATTTTATATGGGGCGTGGTAATACTTGTAAAATAATAATAATTTGCAGTTTGCAAATTAAGTATAAAGTTTGAGCTATTCATCATTATATTTTAAATATAGATAATTATTAGAGGCGCGTTGTTTAACAATTTTCTTAATATAAAACAACAATGATATTTGACTTCATTGCCCGTATTATAATTAAATTTAAATCACGATTAAAAAAAAAAATGCATTGAAATTAATTCGTGAGTTACTAGTATGAATAATATTGATTATTAATTTTCATTTCGTTAAAAAAAAAGAATAATTCCACCGAAATTAAATATTAAATTTGAAGTATTGCAATTTATAAAAGATTGTTTGAGGTATTCGATTTTTATTAAACGTTAAACCAAAACTAAATATTTAAAAATAAAAAAATAAATGGAGTTTTCCGATTTGTTAAACTAAGCTTTAATTTTAAAATCTATTATTATTTGTTAAAACAAACTGTTAACGGTTTAAAAATAAGAAAATATTAAATAGTAAATTACAAGTAAAATTCTTATTTGTATTTTTCTCAAAGTTGTAGTGTAAAGATTTTAAGGATTTGCCATAATACATGATTATGATTACAATTCTAGCAGCAGGATATCTCTTCAGCCGCTGATCTCGCCTAGAAACATTAGTTATGTTATTGGTGAATTGAAGATTCTGATTATATTAGTTATACGTTGAAAAAGTGACAATTATTGTAACTACATTTTCGTAAAAAGTAATGAGCCCTAGTTTTAAGGGATGTTTTCGTTGTAAATTTAAATTCTTCATATTGTTTTTATTTATTCTATATTTTATATAAAAGTACGCTATTTTACTTCAGTAAGCGCCGATTAGTAACTGATATTCTATCTATGAAATTTTTTAAGCATGCAACCTATATGCTTCTACATGCTGTTACGTTATGGACTGATGTATTAGGATCTTTAGAAATCTGTAATAGGTACGTTTAATGTGTCTGTTAAACTTCAAACATATAAATAGTTTTTATAAGCAAAAATATCGTTGAATATAGAACTTTTAAAAAATAGGAGTAGGGACAACTACAAAAATGAAGTTAACTACTTATATTTATATATTTTGTTGCTAATTACTTTTTCCTCTATTCAGAAAAAATATTAACCCTTCTTCACTCGCGATATGTGTTAGAACTTGGGACGGCATTACTGGCGTATTAAATTTTATCTAGTATATGATTTTTTTTAGCAATACGTGAATGTAGATTAAAAAATTAACCAATATTTAAAACATACTTTATTTAATCTCTACAAACAAAGAAAAAAATGGATGTCAGTAATATTATTAAAAATATTTCAATTTTGTCATCTGACTTCGTTTCCAGAGTTTCGTTGTTATAAATAATTCGAAAATTTAGAAATTCGTCACATTCTCAGCTTTTTTTATTTGGGTTGGCTTCGTACTTTTTGCACATGGACCCGGAGCTATTTTAATGGAAGTATTTTTGAACATCCAAGCCCCTGCTGGGAATCGAATCCACAACCCTGGAGCCGAGCGGTGAAGGTCGCATGAGCTCTGCCTTTACACGCTCGACCACCGAGGTGGCTCATTCTGAACTTGACTGGTCGGTATCTGTTACATAATATAGGTATAGGCTATGTTCTGATGGGATATCTTCTTCAGATTTATCTCTTAAAATTAGACAATATTTCAAGTTTTTCTATAAAGTTGAAGGCGTTATTGTTTCTTTTCGTATGACATTTTAAAAATAATAAATAAGTACATCACTCGTGTGTTAGAATTTACGTAACATTGACTAATTTGAACAATATTACTTATGGTACAACAAAACAGATGGTAAAAGGGCTAATTCTGTGTTCCCTACTGGTACATTGCTGGAACCATTCCTCCCATTTTAAGGGAAAAAAATCTGAAAATGTTAGTTAAAATTTAAGGCGAGTGCCGGCGGGTTAATAGTTAGGTATCTTTAATGTTTGTACATTTTAATATGTTGAATTATCTGTTAAATAAAAATAATTTCATGTCTGAAAAAAAAAATTAAATCTTAGTTTTTTTAGCTGTTAGTTTTTTGAAGTTTTTGAATTAAATATATGTACTGATTAATCTAAAATTGATGTATGAGTACGTATGTTTTTAAACATATTTCTCTCCTAATTCATATTTATTTAATAACTTGTGTTATTATTTAATGTTTTGGAAATGCATTAAATTTTAAAATTTATAATTTAACCGGGGAAGGATACGGGAAAAAACCTATACAACATTTGAATTTACCCTTTTTTCCCGTTCCCTTCGTTTTAATTTGATTGTAGTATTGGGAATAACGGTAATTCGATATTAGTGACGAACGGAAATTTATCCTTTGTACTAATTCCGGCCGATCCGGCCAGCAGAATCATATTAATTATGAAAATTAAAAACGAGTAGTTAACAGCTAGTTTTCAAAATATGTATATGATAACAATAATTTGAAAAACTGAAGAATTTGTTTTTTGCTAGACTTTTCATTGTCACTATAATTTGATGAACTGTTCCGAAATATTTTTGTAGTAACTTAACCGCTTCGATAACAAAATTTTCTATATTTGACATCAATGAAAGTTTTACCGAAAAATATCGAATTATCCGTCGGCCGCATTTTCTCTTCTAGCCATTTAACCAATTTGGAAACTGCAGAAAACTACTAGAAAAAATGAGTATACTTACAGGGGTCTTAGTTGTCATAAATTCCTAAAAATTCATAAATTCACCCAAAAATCCTAAAATTGTCATAAATTAAAAAGTATGTCATAAAAAAATCATAAATTCTATTAACAAATTCGAATAACTAATGCAAATCGACATCTTATATGTACGAATAATTTTATATATTTTATTCAATTTTGACTTTTTAAACTGTCATTATTACCTCCATAGCAACAACTATAAGTAACACATTTTTCACATGTGAATTAAATTTTTTTTTAAATCACTCACAAAATTTTAATTCACTCTGAAGCAAATAATGCATTTAAAATAACATCAGGTACGAAAGTAACACTCACCATAATATTTATAAGACATTATCAGCCATTTTCATTATTTTTTACGGCACAAGTGACAGACGATAAAGCATTTTAAATACATGATTTGACGTCTTATCAGCGACGATTGTCATGCTCAGCCTACTAACTGATTAGTTTTTTATTTTTGTAAAATTAAATATAATGGTTTTTATTAGTATTTTCGTCAAAATTGAATAAAATATTGTACAAACCACGTGAGCTAAGAATGTTTATTATTATTATTTACCTTAGCTCACTTGGTGTGTAAATATCTATTATGTAAGGGTATTTTTTATTTTGTTTAATAAACATAAAAGTCCTAAATTTGTCATAATTTCTGTTGTCAAAATGTGCTAAATTCCAAAATAAATTATTAAATTTGTTGCTAAGGCCCCTGATACTAGCAGTTCGAATTTCAGTGTATGTCTTTGATTATTGTAACTCAGGATTTTACATCAATTTTTAAACTATAATCCAGTCGTGTGTGTTCATGGACGATCATTTGGAGCGCTTGTACTTGACTGTACAACTTGTGGAATGATTGAGACAAAAATAATAAGTGATAGGTAATAATGTTTCGGGGTCGGAACGTCGTTCCGGAACTTTTTGTGAAAGACGGGACATGTCTCGTATATTTTAAAGTATAAATGAAAACTATAATGGGGGATTACGGCTCAATCGAATTAAAGGAAAATTACTACCAATGGAAGTTAAGAAATTCAAATTCGAAAGGAGGGGCTAACATTCCTGTACTACAGTTTCCAAACAGTTTTTATTTTAACATAAATTTCTTGCCTTAAACTTAATAATTTAAATACTCCTGTAATTATAAAGTATGTATACTTATACAGTGTTATAATATTCATTTATTTTTATGTAAATATAACTTAAAATAGCATATATTTCAAGAACATTTAGGTCCATGATGAAAACAGTTTGATATAAAAGCACATAAATGTGACGTCACGTCAATCTTTTCAAAATTCGGGAGACCATAACTCGCTTATTAATAGGAATTTTTTCACCGGATTTTCATCAATAGTCTTAGTTTTCCTAATATTTTCAGATGAAATTATAAAAAAAAATGGTGTAATCCCCCATTAATTACTATTTAATAAATTAATGGTAATTTTAAAGTTTGAGCTTTCCGAAACTTTTTGACTTCAACACTTCTGCTATTTTATGGACTGAAAAGGAGTTCCTTTTAACGAATTTTTCTCTGTGGAGATCAAGCAAAAGTCAGAGGGGTATGTTCGGGTGAATAGGGTGGATATTCCAAAGAAACCGGTAACCTTGCTGGTTTCTGTGGTGGCACTTATCAACTAAAATTGTTTCACAACTAGGACGTAAGATTGCGTTATTTAATTGACGCACCTTATTTAACTAATTTATACATAAAGGTAAAGTGTATTTAAGTCAATAAAATATATTGATTTTTAGATAAAAATGTATATCGTATAAAATGATATTTTTTAAAAATTGTTTGATTTAAATCGAATATTGAACGCATTGATATATTAAAGATATTTAATCTTATATTTTACGAACATTTTTGAGATCGTAGGATTTTAATTTTGTATTATAATCGGCGCTTACTGTATATACTTATTAGTCACTTTTTCAACAAAACAAAATTGTTCTTCGTAATGTCTCCTTGCAACAAGCAGGTATCAAGTACTATATGCGGAAGTATTAGTATAATAAGGTAAGCAATTTTATGAAAATAAATATATCTCGTCATTCACTAAAATATTTACGAGTGGTTTAGTTCAATGTTTTAAGGTTTTTATAAACTTGTTCGTCGTTAGAATATATAGGAAATGTGTATTGATTGTACGCCATCTTGTCGTTTTGAACTATAATTCGCATTTTACAATTTAAAAGTAAATTTGATTTATTCTACAGAAGTTACTGAATTCTCGTATAAATGAATTGTAGTTCATTTTAAAATATGATTATAAATTTGTAGTAGGGGCCGATGATGATCACACAAAATAGCGGGAACATGGAACTTATAAAAAATTATGTATGTACTCTATAAAATATATACTATTATTAAAGATTATTATAGACATATTAGTGAAAACCGTAAGTTTTTCAGAAATTAATCTTCATGCTTTATAAGTACAGTCAATGACACGAAAGAAAATCGGTCTGAGGAATGTCAAGGGCTAGCAAGATGGTTTATTAGATAATCACGATTGCGTGGAGTACTTTCCTTTACCAAATCTGTTTTCTTTCGTTTCATCGATTGTAGAGGTGCCTTTAAATGACGGCTTGTTACCGCTTTTAAGGCTAAATATTTGGAATAAGAATATAACAATCCAGAAAAACGACTTGTGAAACATTCATATTAAATAATATAAACAATATCTCGTTATGAATTTGATTTTTTAAAGTAGCGCTGCTCCAATAAGAAAAACATGAACATCTCTGAAACAACGAATTTAGGGACATTTGCTCAAATGAACTTGTCACCTTATTTTTAAGTGTTTAATCCATGATTTTAACTTAGGCCGTTTAAATCTGGGACAACCTGTATAATGTATATTTTTTCTTACTTTACATTCCGCAAAACTACTATTTCTTTTACTTCTATAGTTTTATCTTTTTCTTTTAAATTTCTTTCGCATAGATTTTAGTAATGCATGCATTTTTAATTTATTCCGCTTTTTATGTTTTTCCTGCCAGTAGATATTTGTGAAAAAGCTTTTATGTTTATTTTTTATATTTATTTTACATTTCTTTTTTTTTTTTAATTTTTACGATTTTAACAATTTGTGCTTTTTACTATTCAAAATTTATTATTTATTTATTACTTTTTTTTTTGCTTCTTTTAACTAGTTTCAATAATACTCGTAGTATAATAATTTTCATAGACTTTGAAATAAAAACGTATATGAAAATTATTAACCTTGAACAAACGGTGTTTAGACTTTCTGATAATATTTTTTTTTTCAATTTAATAAAATATATTTTTCTTAAATTCAAATAAACAAGTTTAAATTCAACCATATTGTGTTGTACAGAGTGTAATTCGAAAAGTGGGCGATACCAAATTATTTTATGTAAAAATCTTCATCTGCATCTAAATCATGTGAAACCATTATTTTAGCTCTTCGTATAAACGTAAAAATTAATTATAAAGTTTTTATGAATTTTTAGTCCAGGCAGTCATGGATTCATGACAAAATTAAACAAATGCGTTGTTTTTAACTTTCAATTAGAACTAAAACAGTTTACCTATTTGTGTTAATTTACTACTATTTTAATTGTAAGTTAAAAATAACGCATTTGTTTATTTTTTATGTCATAAATCCATGGCTGCCTAGACTAAAAAAAGTTTATAAAAACTAATTTTATAATTTTTACGTTTGTATGAAGAGCTAAAAGTAATCGTTTCACATGATTTAGATGTAGAATTTATATCTCTGTAATTTTTATTTGAAGTATTTTTGCATAAAATAATTTGGTAATATTTGCGCGAAGAAAAACTGATTTCCCATTTTAAACGCCTATGGCCCACTTTCCGATTTTCACCGTGTACAAATGTTGGCATACCGGAGCAATCAATGTCTGCTCCTTAGTAGGAATGACGAATTCTGTTAATTTTGGTACCCGAGTACCCGAAACAACTACCCAGATAGTACCCTTTACTCGTTAATTACCCTTTACCCTTTAATTACCCGTTATCCTTTAAATACATATAAATCATTCGTTAATTTGTTAATAACCAGTTACCATTATATTAGCAGTTTACTTTTTAATAAAATTTATTATTGTTGTTTATATTTATTAAATAAAAAGTAATACAAATAAATAATATACCTACTGTATCTCTATAAAAAACTTAACATACATTTTATTAATTTTGGTATGGTAATAAAAAGCTCTTCTTCTAGATACAAATTTTCCAGCAGCTGAAAACTGTTCGGGTAAATAAAGGTATCAGGTAATTAACGGGCAGCGGGTATATTTCGGGTAATCGGGTAAGAAATTTTATACCCGGGTACATTATTATCGGGTAGGTTCCGAGTACCCGGGTACCCATCGTCATTGCTGCTCCTTAGTAAGCCATTTTTATATTTTGATTTTCAAAAATAATTTTATTTTGATGTTCACTAAATTATTTCTTATATTGAAACTTTTACATCTTACACTTTTTTCTTTGGCAGCTAATACATTTTTGATGATATATTTGTATATCATTACTATAATTACTGCATTTTTGTCAAATAGAACAAGAGACAAAATGCTAGCGTCTTCTTTTATTAATATAAATTTGGTTATTCCTAATTTTCAGCCATTTTTACCTAACTGTTGCTGCACCTATGTTTACTGTGATAGTTGCATACGTTTTATGTCTAATGTGGATAATTTGGCTAGATTAATGAACGTGAACAACATGGAGGATCTAGTGAGTTTATTTTTTATATTTATTTTTAAACATTTTTTTTTAGTTTTTACAATTTTAACAGTTTATCCTTCTTACTATTCAAAATTTATTATTTATTTATAAATTAAATAAATATATCATTACGGCATACCCATTTCTGGGTGTGCCAGTATCTACAACACATGTAGACATCGGTAATGATGATATATTTTACCGTGTGGGCGCTTACCAGGCGTCACCTCACGGGCATTCAGCTGGTGTGGAGAGTGCACCACATGGGTCACTTTTGTGCTATTTAAAATTGTAAATATTTGATGTCTGTCGGGATCGAGCCCGGTTCTCCCAGGTTCGCGACCAGACACTCAGGCACATTTTTTTTTTTGCTTCTTTTGACTATTAGTTTCAATATTACTCTTAGATCTTAGTATAGGTAATAATTTTCATAAAAACATATATGAAAATTATTACAAATGAGGTCATGCAAAAAAATAATTGTACCTTTTTTCTGTTTAAATCGAAGAAGGATAGTCTAATTTATCGTTCAGTATGATTAAATTATTTTTTATTACATTTTTTGTTGAGAGAAGAGTACTTAATTAGATGTTTCTGTGAATACAAATTATTAAGAAATGTAACTCAGTGAAAATAATTCTCTGGTCTGGTAAACGTCAAAAATAGTGGTTCCTAACATAACTAAGTTTCCTAAAGAAAATATAGTTGCCACCGACGTTTACAGGATAAATAACTTTACTTTATATTTATTGGTCTCACAAGAGTTTTTAGTACATATTCAAGGTACAACTTTTTCAGCATCATAAAAATTCTTGTGGATCAACTAGGTAGTTTCTAAATCATTGTGGCATTAAACGGTGTTTACACTTTCTGAAAATATTTTTTTTAATTTACTAAAATATCTTTTTCTTTATTTTAAATAAACAAATTTTAAAGTGTCGTCAGACATTTAATTTTGTTTTTTTTAATATCTAAATTCAACCACACTGTGTTGTAAAGCGAAAAGTGGGCCATAGGCATTAACATGGGTAATCAGTTTTTCTTTTGCGCAACATTACCAAAATATTTTATCTAAAAATACTTCAGAGATTTAAATTCTTCATCTAAATCATGTGAAACTGTTAAATTAAATTAATTATAAAGTTACAGTTTTTATGAGCTTTTAGTCTAGGCAGCCATGGATTCATGACAAAATTAAACAAATGCGTTGTTTTTAACTGTCAATTAGAACTAAAACAGTTTACCTTTTTGTGTTAATTTACTACTCTAAAAATAGTTTTAAGTGACAATTAAAAATTTGTTTATTTTTGTGATAAATCGATGGCTGCATAGACTAAAACTTAATAAAAACTGTAACTTTATAATTAATGAGGTAATAAAAATTTCTGGATTGCAGTCACAAAATTTTATTTTAAATTCTCGGGTCGACCGGTTTCGAGCTCCACATGAGCTTTCCTCAGGAGATGAGAATTAAGAAAATTTTAGATACATGGCAAAAAAAATTAAAACGTAAGTGCAACATAAAGCACATGGATTTCGTCAAAAGATAAAAAAATAAATAAAATAAATTATATTACTTTACTTAAGTAGTTCCGTGGGTGTGGTTCACGTAGAACATTTGTTCTTAGTTTTTATAAGAGTTTTATATAATTTATTTTATTTATTTTTTTATCTTTTGACGAAATCCATGTGCTTTATGTTGCACTTACGTTTTCATTTTTTTGCCATGTATTTAAAATTTTCGTAATTCTCATCTCCTGAGGAAGGCTCATGTGGAGCTCGAAACCGGTCGACCCGAGAATTTAAAATAAAATTTTGTGACTGCAATCCAGAAATTTTTATTACCTCATCAATATATCCAGTCAAGGAACTTTTTCTATCATCTTTATAATTAATTTTTACTTTTATATGAAGACTTCAAATAATCATTTCATATCATTTAGATGCAGAATTTAAATATCTATAATTTTTATTTGGTAATAACGCTTTTAAAAACTGTAACTTTAAATTTAATTTTTACGTTTGTATGAAGAGCTAAAATAATCGTTTCACATGGTTTAGATGTAGAATTTAAATCTCTATAATTTTTATTTAATGTATTTTGTATAAAATAATTTAAAAAAAAAAACGATTTTCCATGTAAACACCTATGGCCCACATCGAGTTATACCATGTTAAAGCACCACTCAACGCTGAGTGTCATTTTTATATTTTGATTTTCAAAAATAATTTTATTCTGAAATATTCAATAAATTATTTCTGATATTGAAACTTTTATATCTTGTACATTTTTTTTTTATGATATATTTATATATTACTGCATTTTTGTCAAATAGAATAAGAGTGAAAATGCTAGCGGCTTCTTTTATTAATATAAATTTGGTTATTCCTACTTTTCAGCGATTGTTAATAAATTGTACGTGCAGATATATGTTCTGCGGTTTGTGCCCTTTTATACGATTTATGCGAAATTTAAATGACCTCACAAGTTCTTATCAGACCTTTGTACGCGAGCTAACTAGTTTGGGAAACATGGATAATCTGGCTAGTGCATACCAATGTTTAATACACGATCTGACTAACTTGGAAGTGTTCACCAGCTCCCAACTAACTTCGAACGATCATCGTCGTCATTGATTTTTATTGGTGAAGTGAGTTACAGTACAATCTTAACTGGTATAGTATAAATGTAGTTAGACTCGATATTTTTGTAACTTTGTCGTTATTTTCGTTTAACTAGAATTTTGATTTATAAAAATTGAATTTCTTGTAATTGTTGAAAGAATAAATTTATTGGCTATTACAAAATTAACGACCTAGTTACAGAATTTAAAATACTTTAAGGTTAATATATTCGCAGGACGTCGAATCTTACTGCTAATTGTATATTTATAGATACATTTTTACACTTAGGCTGTGTCCGATGTTGCACTTTTATCGCCCTAATATCTAAATCCTAAATTTATATGCCCTAAATTTAGTGATTATTTGGGATTTTAGGAATTAGATTTTGGGGTTTTGCAGGAGCACATTACGCCTTGAAGTTGACGCGCACTAATTAAACAAATCATGTTCGTTGCTATAATTTGTGCAAAATGTCAAATTTATTATCAAAGAATAGCTTCTATTTTATGAAATATATTATTAACATTTAATCTAAATAATGTTGCAAACTTGTCCAAAATTACTAGTTGGAACAAAGTTAGTGTGTCGAAAGGTATCGTAACGGATTTTATCTTAAACTCATAAACATATTATCTGACTACTGCATGATTAGAACTTACCAATGTCAAATTTATTATCAAAGAATAGCTTCTATTTTATGAAATATATTATTAACATTTAATCTAAATAATGTTGCAAACTTGTCCAAAATTACTAGTTGGAACAAAGTTCGTGTGTCGAAAGGTATCGTAACGGATTTTATCTTAAACTCATAAACATATTATCTGACTACTGCATGATTAGAACTTACCTTTAAATTTGTGATCACAAACTCGGCTCCTACTGCTATTAAGATATCGAATATTTAAGTTTGACAGAAACGTAGAGAAATATTATTGTCTGTATTTTGAAAACTCAGATGTATAAAAGTAACTGAATAATTTTTATTATAGAAAATATTTTTTTACGTCTGTTAGAAAAGTACACTTTTTAAATGAATTTATAAAGCAAATGCGTGAAATAATAAAACATTCGACAATTTTTTTTATACTTTTATTACAGACTTAAAAAAAATTGTATGCAACTCGAGTGAAAAGTGTCTTATTTCACTATAGGATTTGACTTTCCTATTCGTGAAATAAGACTATGCTTTTTGCTCTTGATGCATAAATAACTATTGTTTTTAAATATAATAGTATATTGTACAAAATGCTTGTAACAATTATTACAAATATTTCTGTTTTTAGGTTTCCATAAAGCTGAGATTACCCAGGTGAGTTTTCTTTTTTATATATATTTAAGTAACTATTTGATTACGACACACACATAAAACATATCTCACAAATTGCGCTAAGACAGAATTCAATAACATTTATTCAGAAATTATTTAACACCAAACATTTTTATTTAAAAACAACCCAAGTATAATACTTTCACAAAAATTTGATGTGATTTTTGGAACGTAATTTTACAAAAACGTAATACAGAATTATTTTTATTAATATTGTTACGAAAATAATGACATGAACTCTTCATCTATTTTATTTTTAACATTCAGATTTACACACACACACACAAAAAACATAATTACAGAATTTTTGTTAATTTCAATTTATTTTTTTAGCCTAAAACGTTTATCATCATATATGGAGATTCCAACTATCAAGATTAGTATTCGATATTTTTGTATTATTTTATAAGATTATTTTAAATTTTTACATCAAAGATCTGCACGATAATTATGCGGAATGCATTTTTTTGTTTTGTTTGAATCGTGTCTTTTTCGAAAAATTTATGAAGGCTGATATTTTCTTTATTATGATTTAACAGTCTGTGATTTTTACTGTGATTTAAAAGTTATAATAGGTTGTCAAAGATCTACACGATTATATGCGGAATGCATTTTTTTTTATATCGTGTCTCTTGATATCCCATTTTGTATAATATTGTTTATAAAAGGCAGATTTTTAAATTTTTTACATCAAAGATCTGCACCATTATTATGCGGAATATTATTATTTTTTTGTTTTGTTTGAAAAACTTCCTATTTACAGAGTTCAATCTGTGATTTATAACTTAATAGACATTTGTATATACAGGATTCTTTTAATTTTTTACATCAAATATTTGCACCATTATTGTGCGGAATGTTAATTTTGTTTTGTTTTGTTTGAAAAACTTCCTATTTACAGAGTTCAATCTGTGATTTATAACTTAATAGACATTTGTATATATGATTGGATTTCGGAGGACACCATTGGGATCTCGGAAACTATAAGAGATACAACTAAATGGGACCCGCAGTGCACCTGGAAGAAGTAGAGGGGCATCTTAGATGTGATATGATTTCCCAAAAATTCTCATATGTTACTAGATAATGGCAGAAAATATATAGTTTCCGAGGTCCCAATGGTAGCTTTCGAAATCAGGATACCTTTATTTTTGTATATATTTACAATGATTATTACATTTATAGTTTACTCTGTGATTTTATATATACAAAAATAATATTTTGTTATCATATTGAGGGCTTTCCAATAAACGGGCATATCTCTTCCAAAAAATTATTTACTCAAAACTCTATTTTTGTCAATAGGCCCTTTTGTTGCGAAGCCCTCAATATGAAGACGCAAGAACTTGTTCTGGTCAGAACTATTAAAATTTGAAAAATTAGAGATTTTTATTTTATTTGATCAATCAACCTAAAACCTTCTTATTGTATGAGATATTAGAAAGGAATTATTTTGAGTTGGTAAGTGTATTTACTGTTTTTAATATTTGGGCTAAAAGTTAATTTCCAGAATTGATTTGTAGTTAATAGCTCTCTGAACTAATTATGTGCCCATAATATTTTCTTACTTTTTATAAATGAAAAAGAATAATTGCATGGTTTGTTATTCCAACTATAAGAAAATGATTGTAAAATAATAATTTTGTTGGTATCTTGTGATACATTTGTGCCATATGTCAGTATTAGTTTATTTCACAACTGTTGAAACTGTGATATTTTTGAATACTTTTAATAGTTGATACTGAATAAAAGAAATATTTCTTTTGTGATATAAATTATTATTTATTATTATTCATTGTTCTATGTATAATTTCATGTGAATATTTATTGAGATTATGCTACGTACACCTGGACAATGTTGAGAATACAACACTTGGTAGGTAAGTGCCTTAGAATACATTGTTATTTTAGCTTACTAATAATATTAGTTGAAAAAAAGGAGGTATGAATATTAAAATAGAGCTCATAGTGGTTTTAAAAGAGATAGGTAGGTAGGTAGGTAGGTAAATGAATGAAAGATGAATATTTCGAAAAATAGAATTTCAAAACTAATACAACACATTTTATTAAATAACCCAGCTAGACATTATCAACTTTGTATAGATATCTTACAAGGATAAACATTTTATTCCGAAATGTTGCAACTGTTCATATTTTTTTTTTTTTTTTTCTTAAACTATTTTAATGTCAGTTTATAATTAGATACTTTGAAATGTTCTTTTTATAATGCAAAAAACAAAAAATATGTACGTGTTCTTACATTATAAACATCTATAATTATCGTAACATTTTTTGGATTTTTATAATCACGATTGTACTGTTTTTCTTAGATTTATACAATTACAAAAAGACGCAAAGTCGAGAGTCGTAATGAGACTCGAGACAAGACGTGACCGACGTAGTCGAGACTAAGATAAGACCGACCTCAAGATTGTCTCGTGACAACACTAGGCAAGTGCCTGGGGGCCCCAGCCTTTGGAGGCCCAAAGCTAAAATAATTTCCTCTTATGCCCGGTTTTATATAAAAAAAAAATAATTTCGGATTTCAAAATTCGGGATTATAATATATATTATTACATATATAAAATCTTGGATTATAATTAGAATCCTGGATAAAAACTTATTCGCTTTTATAAAACCGGGTATTAGTGTTTTAAAATAAGTTAATGTTTTCAGTAAACATAAAAAAAAAAATTGAGGGGGCCAACAAATATGTATAATTTGCGAAGGGGCTCCAACTATCCTTAAAGGCGATCCTGTAGTGACGAGGCAGTTGCTGCGCTCAGAAATATGCAGATGATTCAACCACAGTCCAAAATACTCAGTATTGATACGTCCCCTTTTGTATAATCTGAGGTAGAGAAGCGTAATGAAGTGAAGGTAGCGCGTAGCTAGACTACAACTGAACTGTGAGCCCAAATTAATAAGAATTTTAGAAAATAGTGTTTATCGCGCGAAACTACTCAGCCTCTATTTCTACGAATTAGAGTATAAATTTTTAGTATGTTACTATCATAAAACCAATGAACAATATGTCCCAAATAAAATTTTGCAAAGGATTAGCTGTTTTTCAAGAAGTCATAACTTGGCCCGTAATTTTTTTTTTCAAAAAGTGATCGGTTAATTTATAGATCATACCTTCTTCTTTCATAACATGTACCTATATTTCAATAATACGGGCTGTAGCATTTCTCAATAGGCTATTCCACAGTAATCAGAAATAGTAAAAGTTTATTGAAAATAAGAATGATAATAGTTAAAGGATAAGGAAAACCATATTTCTTTTATTATAAATTATTCCTTCTAGAAGACACAGGGAGTTTTGCTTTTGATGATGCAGGACATGTGCTCGAGTGTTTGAGCAAATAGGATCCAAGTATGACCTCCGATTTTGAGAAGCCCCGCCCTAACTAAGAATATACTTCTTCGGGTGTGCCGGATCTGTTCGGTTGCTGTTCGGGTTACGTTTTAATTTCTTTATTTTTATAAAATGATAAAAAAAGTGAAATAATTTATTTTATGTCTCTAATAATGAATTATAATATTACAATTTAAATATACATTATTTTGTAATTTCTTTAACAATATTTCGTGGTTTGTGAACCACTGTTTGTTTACTTCTGGTATATTCACATTACCTACGTCACAAAGCAGATTTAATATTCGGACCTAAATATCTCGCTTATTTGGACGAATTTTTAACTCGGACTTTCACATTTGGTCTTATATTTTTATGTATTTCAAGAAAAAATTTTTAAAAAAATGTCGTGGAATAGCCTATCACATGTTTAACATCATTTTGAGGACTGCTTTGGGATCGTCTTCATCGGCCGATACTACGAAGTTTCCATCATGTATACCGGGTGGTCTGCAGTTAGGAGTGAACATACTGATTTAATATGTAATAATAGTTTTATGCGACTTCCTGCTTTCCTGTTCATTTTATACACAGTGGGAATTCCGTAACATCTAAAATCATTAATGAATTGTTTAACATTGAAAATTAGTTAAATCATTCATTCATTCTTATTTGGCTTACTGAGATAAATTTTTTGATTACAAATATTTGTGCAGTAAACTATAATAATCGTAGAGTAATATAATACAATTTATAACAATCATATGTAAATATATACATACAAACATAAAATCACGTCATGGTTATTCGAACATATTTGACGCCAAACATTTCTATAAAAGAAAATTTTATTCGGAAAAGAATTTTGGAAATTCTTATTATTTCTATAAAAGAAAGTTTTATTCGGAAAAAGAGTTATGGAAATTATTCTTCTATTTCTAAAATTCGCATTCCGTAAACGATATGTTCAATCGTTTATGATTACAGCTAAAACATACTGAACCCATAAAATAGGTAAACAAGTTTAATGGTAATTCTTCTTCTTCTTCTTTTGGCTAGGACGCTGTCTTGTTGCCTAGGGCTCATTGTTCTATGGAGGATGATTGCCAACTCTGTGCCCATCTCTTGGGCGGTCGTCCTGGTAAACTCTTCCCCGGGGGGCGTCCATTTTTACAAATTTTGGCAATTCTGTGGTTACCCATTCTCTCAACATGCTCATTCCATTCCTTTCTTTTCTTCTTTGTCTTTAATGGTAATGGTTATGATAATTAAAATTTTGCACGAATATTTTATCTGCGAGTCTCACTCAGCAGAATTTTTAATTATTTATCAGGTTCTATTTTTATTAGTTTTTCTAGTCTTCTAGATTACTACTATAGTGATACCCGTGGCCCCGTGGTATAAATGACTCATAACTGTTTCATTTTCAAAAAAGACTAAAAAGTACTCAATGTGGAAAATTAATTTGGATTAATTTTATCTTGTATTATACGATATACTGTCAGTTCAATTAATGTTAATGGGTTATGAATTTGAAATTAATTACGAATTAAAATGATAGCAACTACATTTTTTTTATTAAAAGCAATATTTCTAAAATAAACTTCGTGATATAAAAATAATAGTAGCAACAGAATTTTGTTTTATTTATTTCAGTATGTACAATTGCAAAATGAAATCAGCTTCTTTTCGAATAAATCTCAATCAATTTTCAATTAATAGTTTTGAAAAATAAAAAGTTTTTTTTAATTGGATCTTGTACTTTTTGTACATTACTTTGACATACACAAACAGCCAAGCCCCTGTTGGGAATCAAACCCACGAGTCCAGGGCCGAGCGGCGAAGATTGCGTGAGCGCTGCCTTTACACGCTCGACCACCGAATCGGCTAATAAAAAGTTTGTACATTCTGTTTCTTATTGGCATTGTAACACCTTAATTAATATCTTTATTCACATATATAGTATTGGTACTGCTGATACGGATATTGAAATGAGAGTACAATCTCTACAATCTTATCTCCTTCTACCGCTGGTTATTTCGACAAATTTGTTTTTCTACAGTTTATCAACGCAAAATACCACTTTGACTCTCATGCGCGACATTCTTAATGGGAACGTTTAGTTAGGAACTAATGGCGCTGTAGTTACTTACATATTTACCACCTCCACAAGTCAATCTGACATATGACTGCTCTGTCGGTATATTACATAACCACATAAAATGACGTACTGCTGTGAGAAGGAATACAGAAATAAAATAGAGCATTCATTTACAAAAAACGAAAGTAAAAAATGCTTAGATTAGATTGAAGCAATAGCTCAAGAAAAATGGAAAATAACGATAAATTAAAAAGTATAAAATAAAATGTGTGAATCGTTATTTATTGCGTAGTACTATAAGTACAAACTGTACATTTTATTATTGTTTGTTATGGTGGAGGACCCAATTTTGGTGACTGTAGAAAATATCTTGTGTGTGTTTCTAGCAAAAAAGGATATTGTCGAGACAATATACCATTTTGCGCTCTTAATACATAAATAGCTATTATCTTTATTCTGTGTTGTTTTATTTTTTCATGCTTTGTTTGTTCAATTATAACCTAAATAACCCTACCCTGTACATCAAGGATCATTGTGCAAAATTCCCTAGCACTGTTTGACTATTATTTCTAGTTTACAAAAGTCATTATTTAAGAAAAATATGTTTTATAAAAATAAATTTATCTTTTTAAAAAAATTATTGCTCCATGCCTCAATTTTAGTTTTATAAAATGAAAATGGATCCATTAAGATTATTTTTTTTTAATATAGTGGTTCAACTTTGCATAACCCGCTTTTGTAAAACTGCATTATTGCCACAGTTGTAGATAAAATAACTTCAAGCAATTAAATAAAAAAATTATAAAATCGCTAAATCAACACAAGAGATATGAGATATGCATATTTTTGCGTAGTAATGAAGTTTAAAAATTGAATGAAAATTTCATCACTGTAAAAACAATTTGGCCCGTATTACGAACACACTTTTATTATAAAAGTGCTGTTATGGAACGCGATTTTCCATTATAATCTTTTGAAGAGCTCCATAAATGCTCGCTCGTAATACGGGTATGGGCCGCATATAAACATTCTAGCATATATTTCGACACTCGCCGAAATATTATCGGCACTCGCCGAAATATTATCGGCTATGACGAAATATTTCATCCAATAAGTGTTCAAGTGTTCGATATTTTAAAAATTTAAATTTTATAAAGAAAGAAACCTCACTGAGAAAAAACTTATAATAGGGAAAATGAAATGGTATAAGACTTACGTCATCTACATACAAGAATAACGCGATAACAATTTTCTTTCGACTTTAATTTCTAAAAATTCACTCAGTTGTTCAAATGCTCTAAATATGCGTATACATTCACGTAACATTGTCTTTAGAATCAATTAATACTACTAGCAAGTTTATATCTCTATCCATTTTTGAATTATTGCCCCAAAAGTCAATATGACCCCATATTCAGATAAAAACTTTAAAATTTTCAAAAATCCAATTTTCATGTATCTAGATACTTCTCAATGCGCTGATTCCAAATTTTGAAACCGCAGGTCGATATCTCTTTTCGTTCTCGAGATATTTAGATTCAAAGTTTTATATAAAACTGCCCATTTTTGGGTAATAACCCAAAAATGGGCCGAGATACGAATTTGCCGACACCACCATTCGATTCTACGGATAAAAATATATAAGTATACCAATTTTCATAATTTTTGACTAACCGGTTCATTTTTTATGAATGAAAGTTTAAAAACTCCTGAAAACGGCCAAAATCTGAAAAAATCCTAAGGGGTACCCCTTACGATTTTTGCGATTTTTGGCCATTTTCAGTTATTTTGCTCTAGAGATTGTATGCGGTGTTCAAAAATTTTGAAAATTGGTGTACTTATGTAATTTTGCCCGTAGAATCGAATGGTGTTGTCGCCAAATTCATATCTCGACCCATTTTTGGGTTATTACCCAAAAATGGGCAGTTTTGAGCAAAATTTTGAATCTAAATATCTCGAGAACGAAAAGAGATATCGACCTGCGGTTTCAAAATTTGGAATCAGCGCATTGAGAAGTATCTAGATACATGAAAATTAGATTTTTGAAAATTTTGAAGTTTTTATCTGAATATGGGGTATATTGACTTTTGGGACATTAATTCAAAAATGGATATAGATATAAACTTGCTAGTAGTAGTGTTTGATTCTAAAGACAATGTTACGTAAGTGTACACATATTTTGAGCATTTGAACAACTGAGTGAATTTTTAGAAATTAAAGTCTTGAAAGAAAATTGTTGTCGCGTTATTTTTGTATGAGTATTAATGAATTAAAAAAAATGTTTAGATATTAATTCGTTTGAAATCTACAGCAATTGAAAGTTTGTGTGACATGTCATGTAATTTTAAAAATTATCGCAAAAATTATAGGGTCCTTGTAACGATGCTTCTTCACTAAAATCAGGATATTTCTCGAGAAGTACAAATATAGCGTTTTATCTTGGTGGTGCACTCTCCATGCCAACAATGAGTGCCTTCAGCAAATGTTGTGATGTTAGTAAAGTTTCCTAGTAAAATATTACAAATATTGTGCTATAAGTCGCCTGTGCTTTATCCAAGACGAAAATTCTTGTAATAAATTTCTCCAAACTTAAGATGCATTTCAAACAGCTCGTTATATTCGTGGAAAACTTGCAGATTATTATTTTCTTAAATGACTCTCTTAGCGAGAGGTAAAAATACATACTTCTAGAACTTAAATTAATGAAATAAATGTATGTTTATTAATGGACGTATGTAGATAAAAGTAATTATCTTTCTTAAGTTGTAGGAGTGCATAATGCAATTTTTTTTTTGTTTTAAATCCAAAGAACGTTTCAAGATACGCACGAATCTAATTCGTGGTTTGCATTTATAATCGGCATTTGTATTTGTGTATGTGGGTGATTATTTATTTGTATTATCATATATTTTAATTAGTAAATAACAATATTTTAATTAATTTATGTGGGCCAATGATTTATGAATTTTATCTTTATGGGTATTTTAGTTTTCTTTTATCGGCAAATCCTTTTATGTCAATCAGATTAAATTTTACTGCGGAAAACAAGTATTTTTCAAATAAATATTTATATTTATTTGGGATTAATTATTAATTTATTAAGTGAAAATAGCTGTTTGTTTTACTGTAAATATGACTTCATGAACTATATACGCGTGCCTCTATTTGGTATAATTATGTTTATTACTTAAAAATTCATATGTTTTCAGTTTTTAGGTATTTAAAGATAATAAATCTTATTTTATTAAGCCTTTAACCTTTTATTATTTTAAAAATATGTGCTAAGTAAACACAAACAAGGTTCATTAATAAAAACGAAATTATTAATCATGTATAATTAAATAAACAAATTTTATATTTGCTTTCCGAGTAATTACACTAATTTAATGAATTTTAATTTACTTTTAATTTTTTGGGATTAACCGCGTCATAATTCCTAGAAGTAATTGAAACTGAAATACATAAATTTACAAACCGAATGATTCACATAACTTTTGACGGACCGTAAATGAACCACCAATACTTATTCATTTATGATTACCTATTAAAAAATAAAAATATTTTTTAACTTTTGTTTTTTTTGGATATCCCTTACAAAATTCAATATCATTGTAAAATGTTTGTATCTAGATATTTATTGTATTTTACTTTTGGGTTGCCTTCACAGTTTATTAGGTTCGTAATTTTATGTGAATCACCTGTATAACTGTAGTTTCGATAATCCGAGCCATTTTTTACAGATTTATGTAAGATGTTATGTAATAAAAACGGGAACTCCTTAAAATTACGTGTCACGGTTCAAAAGTTTATAAAAAAATAAAAACTATATGTTCTCTTTTTGCGCAACCTAAAACGGTTTTCCCACGTTAAACACCTATGGCCGCGATATATATATATATATATATATATATATATATATATATATATATATTAATTGGCACAAAAGTGACTCCTGTGGTGCACTCTCCACACCAGCTATGAATGCCCGTGAGGTGACGCCTGGTAAGCGCCCACAAGGTAAAATATATCGTCATCATTACCGATGTCTACATGTGTTGTAGATACTGGCACGCCCAGAAATGGGTAATATGCCGTGATGATTTATTTATTTATTTTTATATATATACAGGGAATTTATTTTAACATGCAACATATGGCGAATCACTTCCATGGTCACTCACTATTGTCAAAAAATGACAGCAATGTAATATTTGTCCATATTAAAATGCAACATACAAAATTTGTAGTTTTGTATTATTAAAACTAATTTCCAATAAATTAGCCTACATACGATTAACAAATAATCAAAACATGAATGTTGTACATCTTAGCAAACTTTAGCTTACAAAAATTCATAACTTTCATGTAATAAATGTTAAAAAATACCCCCAATCACTCTGAGCAATATTTTAGTCGGTCGTAATAAGAATTGATACCATTTGTGATGTGTTTTGGAGGTATCCCCTGTGCTGCGATACTATTTATAATGTTGCATTTTAAAATGGACAAATATTACATTGCTGTCATTTTTTGACAATTGTGAGTAACCATGGAAGTGATGAACTATAATGTTGCATTTTAAAATAAATTCTCTGTAGAGGGTGTTTTAGAACTTCAGGTTATATATATATATATATATATATATATATATATATATATATATATATATATATATATTTCCGACAAAGAGGCCATTTTGCATTATTAAATATTGTCCGAAGTCACCACAACATTTATCTTAGTACAATTATTTGATCTCTAAAACATTTGTATTTACAATTATTTTTTAGTTTTTCAAATGACAAAATTACGATCGATCAAAAATTTCAATACAAGCTTTTGTTAACCATTCCATCGGTTTTTGAAAGTACAACATTTATAAAATCCTTAACTATCATCTACTACAACATTTGTCCTAAATATATTTAATCTATCCAAAAAAAGTCTTTGTTCATTTACTTGACTTACAGATAACAAACTAAGAAAAAAAAAAACATTTAAAACGAAGTGGCTTCCTATCGAACAATACAGATGTATCATTTTCAAACTTTGGTGAAAGATATTTTAAAATTAGAGTCGGAAATTTTTAAATTTGATCTCGCATTTTCTTTTGCCATAGAACCTCAGGAATTATCTAAGAAATTACAAAAATTATGGTTCTTTGTACAATTTTTTATGGACATCTGTGTTTGACATTTCTTGTGCCAACTACTGGTTGCTAATTACGTTTGTGTGGGAAATAATTTTTAAATTCTCGGAGCGTCCCTTTTAATTTTTGTTCTGTACTGTACCATATGAAAAAAAATCCTATGGCGTCTAGTGAAATGTGATCCTAATTGAAACCATGATGATATATGTGGTGGTATTTAAATCACCAGATTTTTTGTAGGTATCGGTTGAAAAGATTTCCTTGTTTAGAGTGGCTATTGGGAATAGCCGAAAAGTGACAGACAGCTTCCGCCAGGACCAGTAGATGAAAAAGTGAAACATGATATGTCAGTTGTCAGTTGAATCAGAACATAGCATTCGGCACAAGAAAGCATCACGCTGATTCATTTCCTTGGAATGATAGGTTATATTCTGACCTCAAACCTCGATTAAGCAAATGCGCATATAAGGATAAATATACAATATTCTAATCTTCGTGGACTTTGCCTAGGGCTTTATTTTATTTTCTGTTATTTTTTCTCATTTGTTGGTTCGTAGTGTAGGCGGCAGCTTGGAAACAACTCTTATCTTCTTCATTAATTTTTATTTGCTTTCATTATAATCATCAAATCAAGGTTAGCAATTATTTAGAGTAGTAAACATTTTGATGGAAATATGTAATTATAGAACATAAATATTATTTTCGAATAAAATTATTGTGAATTATTTACTTCAGCTTTAGTTGATTATTTAAAATGGTTTGTATTTTGCTCTCAACAGCTGTCATGACAAGAAACAAATGATATCTCAATTGCCATATGCCTCATATGAACTATTTCTGATACAGTTAGCAGACCAGACTTATCAAATTTAATTATGTCTTCCTCAATTAATGGATACTTAAGTTTTACTATATTTCTCGCCATTTTGTATATAAAATAAGGAACAGTTTAACATGATTCATTAATTTTCCGCATATAATGATGTAACTAATGTTTATACTCATTGATTGACCCCAAGATAATATTCCGGAAAATCCAGTAACATCTGAAATGTGATATTCAATATATTGTTTGTTGCTAATATTTCTGGCTGTTTCATACATACATACATACATATATATATATATATATATATATATATATATATATATATATATATATATATATATATATATATATATATACATTTAAGGTACGAATGCATTGGTATCTCGAGAACCGTAAGAGCTACGAGGTTGGTTAAATTAGACAATAGTTGCCCCAAGAGGAGGCTATTTTAATGGTGTTTTGTTATTTGCGAAAAAATGCATAGGTCACTAGATATAGGTGAAAATGTAAATTTAGCTATTTTCTTTTTTTGCTTATAACTTTGTTATATGAAATAATATGAGATTCTGGTTTGCACTTTCTTAAGGCACTTTTATATGGTGAATTTGCAGAAGTACTCAAAAAAATTTATATCTAACCATTTACGAGTTACTGATAGCAACTTTTATTTTTCATATGGAGGTCATATTAAGCTGTGGCATTTTTAAATAGAGATTTTTTTTAGCTTTACAATGATATAAAACAATAATTATTTATTTTTATAATTAACAGAAAAATGAACAAAAATTGATATTTATACTAAAATTGAATTGAAAAAAGTAAATCGAAGGCTGCTATGGAAACAACGAACAACAAAAAAGTGCAAAAATTGAATTTCTGAATTTTACTTGACAATAGTAGATTATTACGAGTAATAAACGAACTTTGACAACGAATGTAATAACTCAACATATCATATTTCAAAAGTGACCCCTGTGGTGCACTCTCCACGCCAGCAATGAGTGCCCATGAGGTGACGCCTGGTAAGCGCCCGCACGGTATATATATATATATATATATATATATATATATATATATATATATTATTAAAACGTAAAATCTGTTTTTTTACACTTTCTTTGAAACACCCCGTATATGAGATCTGCTCATATTTTTTCCCAAAATTTTGTTACCTAATATATTGTAACTGAATTATATTTCATTATATTATGGTTATTATTAGTGGAATATATTATGTCATATTTAAAACGATGTTGTGATTAAATTATGATTATTTTGCTCTGCGCTGTGAAAGGTGGACGAATTGTGAAATAACGATATTTATAAAGAATTTTTGTGTCCTAATTATTGTTTTATAAATCTATAATTTCTCCAAATCTAACATATAAATCACCCCAAATGTCCACGGCACAGATAATATTAAAAACAAAACTGTTTTCTCATGTTAAACGCATGCCATCGTTTTCACCTGTATTCTTTTGTTTAAAATACTTTTTTTTATCAATTCAATGTAAACAAAAAGCAAAATATTTCAGAGTTTAGGGTCGTCTATATCGTCACTATAAATGTCAATGTCAAAACTCATTTTGCTAAAATAAATAAGTGAATGACCGTAGAATTATTTATTTTTTACTTATACAATATTAGTCATCTACATATTTACGATACCAAATTAAAAACACGTGAATTTTTGTTTTTATTTCATTACATTTTATCAACAAAAGTGTAAGATTTAAAAAACACTTGAAGTTTTACAAAATTTAATTTTGAAGCTTTAGAAGTTAGCCAAATATCCGAAATAGTATTAAAAAAATTGTTTTTCAAAGTGTATCCATGTTCTAATAAATGTTGCAAATATCATTAGGAGATAAATTATTTTATAAATACATACTGTCCTTAAGAATTCCAACTCTTATCTAATTTTTGTAAAAATACGCCATTTTTCTACTGAGAAAGATTCTAAAAACTGTTTCTGAATTTGGTTCGTACTGTGACATGAAGTGTGTTATAGAATTCTTTTTATTAAATCATGGTGAAACTATAGAAAACTGCCTACATCTCAGAACTGAATAAAACAATATATTAACGTACAAAACTCACGTCCGCAAAACTCGGAATTGCCTAAAGCTTTCCTCGGCTCAATTTTTGTGGGCGTGAGTTTTTTTTGTTGCTTGAACGTAAAAATAAATAGGTTAGTGATCATATCAAATGTGTCCTAAATCGAATGACGTCAAATTTTGTATATAGTATATGATGCATAAAAGAGGCGTGAACCTACGTAAAATTTGGAAATTCGGTCGATAAGTCATATCGCAACTTTTTTTATTTTATACGCAATTTCCATTGAAAAATCGGCGAGAATAACATTTGACCTTGTCAAATTGTTTGAAATGTTAAATATTGTGGTCACGTGATAAACTTCATGGCAGAATAATCTTTAAACTAAACGCATGTCTTCTAATCTCAATGTTTTCTAAATTTTTATGATTCATTTTTATATAATGAAATTTATATTTCTTTATAATCAAAGGGCCTTCAACTTTGCAAATAAAGCAAAGGTTAATTTATTTATTTAAAAATCTGAAGATAATTTATATTTTAATGAAGATTTATTCCATCTCGGGATAAAATTTATCAAACAAGTATGTTTAATAAAAAAAAATTATATACACAATGAAAGTTTTTTTTTTTATTAACATCTATTACGAATGTCAATCTTAAAATATACATCGTGAATATAAGAACCCTTGACAGACGTTTAACATGGGAAATCAGTTTTTGCAAATATTATACTTTAAGAAATTTTAGCTGGTAAAAAACATTTGGTAAATGATAAAACATACTTGTGTGAAAATCAACACTAAATTTTGTAAAATTTTGCAAATTGTAAATAATAACGAGGTAAAAATTTTATACATGTATTAAATAATGTAAATAATTGTAAAAATCTCACACTATAGTAATTTTTATAAAGAAATTTCATTCTACCACAATGATCATTGCTGTCGGTTCCTAATAAAACAAGTTAAAAGTCGCAAGGTAGTTTAGTCTGTTGTGATATTTCGTTGTGCATTGACGTATATTTCTGTGTATTAAATGACAATATTCGAACTTACATTTAAAGTGAAATACGAAAATTTGTGTGAATGTGTCTCCTCGAAGGAAGGCAAGGCATCAGGTTTGAAGATTTTCCATTACCCGGTAACCGGTAAGTACAATTATCATAATTTAATCTATGTAAAATGCATTCTATAAATGAGATCTTTAAACATATTGGTCCGAATTCAGCACTCTCCTTTAACTAAAGAAGCTTAACTAAAAATAACAAAATAAAGGGAGACATATGCAGTAATGCATTAATAAGAAAAAGGTGCAAGCTGTTTCCATAGGTATTATACAGTATCCCACACTCTATCTTCAGTGTAGCGGAGATAGCCAATGTACTTTTTATGGACATTGAATTTTTCAATGTAATGTAATATTAGGTGCGTTCGGTAAATCATACGGAGTTGGAGTATTTACGGAGCGGTGTTGGAGTGAAATGGGAGTAGAGCTGGAGTTGGAGTAGATCGAGGGTACAAGGTACACTCCTTCATTTGTGATTAACCGAACGAGTAGAGTTAAAATTTTGGTGCACGAATATAATAACCTCCTTTTTTGACAATCTTATATACTGCACTGCTAAAAAAATAAATAATGAACCATACAGAAGTTATTCAGTTTGGTATTATTCTTTAATGATTCTGAAGAAAGTATATATTAGAAAAGGTATAGAATTCTTACCATTCCGACATACTGTGCTTTGTTATATTACAGAACAATTTTATAAATATAAAATAATTGTGTATAATAAAATATTTCAACATAAAAATACAAAATGATCTGACAGATGTCAAATAAAACAAAAAAAAAAAAAAAACTCCATGTATGCTTGCATATCGAGGTTGGGCTTATGGAGTTAACATTTTTCACTCCACTTGACTCTATTCTGCATTTGCCGAACGCTCCATTTTAAGACGCTTATCACTCCATGTAATTACCGAATGGTGCTAGGAGTGTACAGAGTGAAAAGAGTGAACAGAACTCATTTGCCGAACGCACCTATTGAAACATTAATTTTCATTGCTATACCAAAATTAGTTTTTCTTATAATGAATCTACCTTTTATATGGGGAAAATATGGTAGGGGTGATATAATCCCGACCCCGATTAGGTGCTAATATAATTTGGAAACTTTTACCAGTCTTTTAGAAATTACCAAATTATAATCTGTCGTTAGTATAATTGATATTCAAAACTACATAAGTTAATCCAGGCTAATTTACATAAATTCGAACCATAGTAATACAACAATGATAATTTCTTATTTTTGTAATACATATCTTTGCGTCTTTGATTAGGATTATGGATGATTACGTAAGCGTATTGTCCCATAAGATATTTAAATTTTTCCTTGAATCCAACCCTAGAAATGGAGTATTCCACCATAACAAAAAAAAATTAAAAAATTCAATTTAACTTATGGCTCAATAAATAATAGTTAAAACAATGGAAACATTTTTTAAATAATTACTTTACGAGATATTTCATATTTGCTAAAAGGGGAAAATACAATTGTTATCTTTCTCTTGTAGCGTACTCAGAGAAGTGTGTGTGAGAAAGACAAGTATAGGGGGAATGTGACGTTACACTGATTCCTCGAAAAGAAAATACTGTTAAACTAGGAACAATTAAGATTTTTTAATACTATGAATTGCTTCAAAACTGAATGAAGTTTTATTTAAAAAAATTGAGTGGAATACCCCATTGCAGGTATTTTGACAAACAATAGGCAGTTTGCGGTACGCCGCACTAAACTGTTCCTTTGTATTTTTCATATGCCTATTAACTAATATATTGCTAATGCTCGTATCTTTCCCATAAGAGTAGGTGAAGGAAACACTGTGAAATAGAAATATCATTTCTGCATAAGTCCATCTCTCACAAACACCCAACCGGCAATTATGCGCATGCTCGGAAATCTTGACTACTATTGGCTAACGCTGACAGCGTCGCTTGCTGGGCTGCGTTCCAAAATCCTACTCTCAGAGTTTACTCAACCTGTTCTAAAACTGCCAGAGTTTACTCCAAAGTCATGTTCTACTTACTGTACTAACGATGAGGGTATAGAAATTACTCCACGATTCTCAACATATGAAAGTAATTTGTCTTCTTGAGGAAGAAAACATGCTTTTGGTTGAAAATAAACATAAGTAAATACGTTGGCGTGTATTACGAACATACTTTTATAATAAAAGCGCTTTTATGGAACGTACTTTCACATTATATTGAGGAGAGTGCTCCATAAAAGCGCTTTTATTACGGGCTTGACATTAATGTTGTAATTATAAGTAGTTTTGTTAGTTTTTTAAAATTATTTTTAATTTAGTTGTGTTGAATCGGCCCATTGTACTTAAATACATATTCGCTCAGCAACAAAAATTTATCATACCGCGGCTTGGTGCGCCCGGCACCCTTACACCGAAAAGGTTCTAAAAGGGTTACAGATTATATATATAAATACATATTATAGTATAAATTCCGGAAACCAAGTACTGGCATTAAATTCTTCAGGTAGAATTATGTTTTGCTAATTTTCTCCTGAACCTCTAGGAAGTTGTAGTTCTGAAAAAAAAGCCTGGGACAGGTGCTATAAAACATCCGGTATAGATATTTTTCCTGTTTTATATCGATGAAAAGGCACAGCCCTATTAGTATGCAATTTGTTAACGTTTATTGTATTCGAAGAGTGGAAAATTACAAAATGCCCAGTTGTAGGATATAGCAAGACCTTTGCTCTAAAGATTTAAAACATTAAACATGTGATTTTCACAAGTAATATTGCAAAGCCAATTCGCAAAGGCTAAAATAAATAAGCATGTCAATTTCTTGGAAATCAGAGATCACGCATTGAAAAAAACTTGAACCATGTTTGACGAAGTGTGAATATGAATATGATTTTTTATTTGTAGTTATTCAATATGTGCAAGTAATATCTGCCCTTGAAAACTATTGAATATGGGTAATAACTATCGTACTGAAATGAATTACTTTTTCGTTCATTTAATTTAACATGTGAAAGAATTGTATTTTTTATCTCAAATATTTAGATCCGGTAGCAATTTATCATACAATTTTATTTTCATAGAAACATTTTTTTAGGTACTTGTTTGACATTAGTAATAAATCTACAATTATGTCCGAAAATTGATAGTAAATAACAAACAAGAAAATAAACAAAAATAAATACGGTTTTATAAAAATTATAAATATGATTTGACCAGATATATAAAATAATAGGTACATATGAAGTTTTTCATATAAAAATAACTTGAGAATAATTATATTTGAACAATAACGATGCTGACTTCAAAAGTCAAGTTGTCAATTTTTTTTCTATTTCTAAGGTAAGGATTCAAGAAGAAAAGCTTTGTTTTCGCTGGATAGCATTTTTGACAATATCTCGGGTCAAATTGACATTTAATTCAGTACTTTAAAATTGATATATGTTTTTTTTTTTCATAGCCTACTCCGAGTTAGGATTTTCTTTGAACATACTGCACAAAGAATACATAAATATAAGTAATGTGCAATAGATCTACTTCGAAATTTTCAATGAAGAATTTAATTCTTTATTAGTGTACACGTTTTCTAATTTTATCAGAGAATTATTCGATTCTCTTCGACATAGAAATTAGGGAAAAGAAAATTATTACAAAAGAAGATATTTTTTTATAAATAAATACATCACGGTTTATCCATTGTATGGGTTTCGGTAACGATAGTATATCTTTATCGTTGAGGGTGTTTATTGGCATCACCTTTAAAAATAAAGATATTGGCCTGTATTACGAAACCAAATTTATTGGGAGGCTTTGTTAAAAGTGTCTTTCGAAGTTCGTTATAAGTGGTGAATTACAAAATTGCTATTTATTTGAATAAACTATATCTATTTATTTTATTGCATACATAAAAATTGAAACACTTACCACATAAGAAAAGATGATACATAATTATATGGTAGTAAAAATATTCCTACTTAAATAAATGATACAGGGTGGTGTCTCGAACACCCGAATATACGACTTTAACATGTAAAATCAGGTTTTTATAATTTCCTGCTTCTCTAATGGTTTTATAGAGCTTTAAATTCTACATCTGAATCAATAAGCGCATTTAATTTTGAATGCTTTGTATTGGCAGAAATTAGATATGAATATGTCGAAAATCATCCCAAAAATAGCGATAGCCTTGGAATTACAGCGAAAAATTACCAAATGTTAAACGGTTTATCTGTCAAGTTAGATTAATTTATTTTTATTTATAATTTATGTTCAAGTGAATAGTCATGAATTTAATTTGAGCGGGAAAGTATAAATAATACGTAATAGAAATATACTAACCTAAACTGACAAATAAATTGTTAATCATTTGTTACTATATTTGTTTCAATTTCGTGGCTATCGCTATTTTTGATGTGATTTTCTGCATTTTCATACCTAATTTCTGCCCTTACAAAGAATGCAAAATTATTTTTGCAGATGCAGAATTTTTATTTCTGTAACTTTTATTTGAAACTTTTTTACGTAAAATAATTTGGGAAACATCAAGTGATCGGAATGGTCGGATCCAGTATTGTACCTATCTGGGATGACATGTTCATGGAAGTCCTTAGTTTTCTATTTGTAAATTCGCTATAACCCAAAACTTTTTAAATATTATATTTGAAATAAGGTTTGTTTTATTCGAAAGTTCATTATAAACGGGTTTGTTATTTGCGGAAAAAAATTACACACTTCTTATGGTACTTTAGTTCGTACTTTCCAGATTGGTTCGTTATAACCGGAAGTTCGTTGTAAACGAGTTTGTTTTCAGCGGACATTACTGTAGTACTGTTATTATTATAGTGCGTTCATAATACGGGCTGTTGCATTTTTGTATTTTCTATAAATTAGTTAATCTATTATAATTTAAAATGAAAGTTAAGTAAAATATACAAAAAATATTTTTTTTACATTTTTTTATTTATCTCAAATTTAAACGTATTTTTAGTGCATTTTTGTAGATATAATAATTAAAAATAATTGTTTTTATTGCAATAATCATATCGTAATAATTCATGAACTTTTGTGTAATTTTAGTAAACAAGTTTACTACTGTTAAAAAGATTTTTGCTGAAATAATGTATTTGTTCGAAAATATTGATACATAAATCTTTTTTAAAAAAGAAAGAGATAGATATGCAATTTACGTGGAAAATGCAATTTTTTGTATTAAAAATATGAAAAATATTTATTAAAATTTATCATATATACGATATTATTTATTTGTACCAATATTATCAAAAAAGGATACATTATTTTTTCATGAGAGTTACGCCATTTTTCTCACCAATGAGAATGGAAAATGGATAGTCTGTGGGCGGGGCGCTGTGTATTTATAGGCGGGAATCGCAATTTAGAATCAAATCAAAATCCGTCACGTCATAAAATGTATAATTTATTATAACTTTAGGAATAATGTATTTCAAAATTATTTAGCTTTACTACTTATTAATTAGTAATTATTTTACGATTTTTGTATAAATATGTTATATTTCGATTATGGTTTATGGGCCCATTTAGACAATCAACATTTTTTTTTACATAGATAGGATAAGAAAAAGAAATTCCTAAAGAAAAATATTTTTCCTGAAATCGTTCTGTAATCTACTACTTCCGTGCCGCAGAATCGGCAGGGAAATTGAATTTCCCTGCCTAGGCAGGGAAGTAAATTACAACGTTGCTATATCAATTTTCACAAACACATATGACATACAATTATAAACTTAAAATAAATAATGACCAGTATAGAGTTGTTTTAATTTTTTTTACAATTTTAAATCAAAATTTTCAGTTTTCAATGTGATTTACTTGTTAAATGAAAATAGGTTATGTGTACCATTCAGTAATTTTGAATTTTTATACAATTTCAGAAAAAAAAATTAATACTTATCTCGTTATTGAAGTTCGTTTTCATGACTCATTATGGTTATTTGCCTCGGCAAACAATTTCCATATTCGTCATGAAAAGACGAACTTTTCTGCCTTGATAAGTAAATAACCGAAAAACAAATGCCAGAAAGCAATTCTATTTTTCTATTGTTGCAAATTGTCAAACAGTTAATAGAGTTTATTGTTAACTTATAAATTCAGCATTACAATATTTACAATTTGTAATGCAAATGGAAAATTATTATTCATTTGATGATTTGTACCTTGAGGTACTTTATCTGGCTAAAATCTAGTTCCTGAATAGAAACAAGATTTTAGTCAAAAAGAAGTATAATGTAAAACAGGAAATAATATTAATGTAGCGATCTGATAACGAACCGGTGAAAAAGTTTATCATCATTTATCGAAATCTATCAAAAATTATTTGCCACACCTATCAATTGACTCTACTGATATAAATATTTATTAAGCATATATCATAATCTAAATTTAAATTGATTGAACTATATTTAATACATTGCAGTATTTATGTGTTTGTTTATTTAATTTTAATTACATGTAACATGGTTTATTTACTATAAAAGCTTTATGAATTCTCAAACATTCAAACTGCATCAAATAAAAAATAAATGAAAAAGTTATCTCACTTACAAAAAAAGGGTATCTCTCTACGCTATGTCCTTCATAATTAATTACATTCTTTAAATTTTTCTCTATGCAAGTGACTCACGAAAAAAAGAATTTTTTTGGCAATATCCGAATGGCCCGCAGTGCAATAATGGTCACTCCCAAATCTTATCTGCGGGTAAACATTTAGTACTTTTATTATGATTTTGCAATCGCAGTTTAAAAATGAATGTAACGCATCAATGATGAGATGATTGCGACTATCTCATCCACTTTCTTTGACATTTGTTCTGCTGTTATCATTGGTTCAACATTTCTTGCTATTTTAAGATGAAATTGTACTTTTCAGAGATTATTGAAAATCGCCAGTACGGTATACCGGGCGTTCACTTTTTTTGTGGCTCATAGGAAATACTATGGTAAAATTTTCTTATTGCTTATTCAGAATTAAAAACTCTAGGTGAAGCAATGTTTAATAAAGAATTAGAAAACACTCGCCGTGTTTCACAAGATTTCAGCATTTGAATTAACATCTGTCATCATAAGATGCTGCTGTGTCCAGCTAGTAACCACAGACGCGTTTCGCCTTTATTGGGGCTCGTCAGTGTGATGTAACTGCCGTCTCTTTGCAGAGACAATAGGGTACTATACTATAGTCAAATTTTAACTATCTTAAATAAGAAGGCGAAAATATACTTAAATTAATGAGTATTAGTAAAAATTTTTTGTTTAAATATTAATTAGGTCGATTGAAGTTGATTACTAATTGGGTATGACGCGTTAGGTCTTAAGAATTTGATTGGTCGCCTGCTTTTAAAAAGGAGATTCGCGCGGCTGATGCGGTATATTGAACTTTTCTGTTATATCTTCTATAGATTTAGAGATAGAGAATTATAAATATATAAAATAATCCATTGTATAATGAATCAAACAGCCCATGGAAACCAGTTGAAAAATTAAAATGTTTGTAATTGACCGTTGGCATAAATGTCAGTGTCCGGACATTACTGAAGACTTTTTCTGGGAAGTACATTTTATCATTAATTAAATATTTAAAATTATAGATATAGCTGTTGCACGTTAAATTGACACTGTCCTTGAATGCCGAAAACCTAAAATTCGTACGTGGACAAGTCTAAATGTAATAGTAATTATAATATGCTATTGTTATAATAACGAAAAAACTCCGTTAACATCATAAAATGGTATAAAAAGAAAGGGGATTCATTTATAAGCCAAAGTATGTACAGTATCAGTGTCAACTAAACAGGCGCTTGCTATACATGTAATTCATCATATACCCTTAAAAAATACCGCCAATCTCGTCAGTGAATTGGAAGAATTTCGAACATTTAGAAGAGTAGGAGAAAACTTGTTTATAGAACGAATTGAAAAATAAAGAATAGATAATTAAAATAAATAAATAAATAAATATATCATCACGGCATATTACCCATTTCTGGGTGTGCCAGTATCTACAACACATGTAGACATCGGTAATGATGACGATATATTTTACCGTGTGGGCGCTTACTAGGCGTCACCTCACGGGCACTCATAGCTGGTGTGTAGAGTGCACCACAGGGGTCACTTTTGTGCCATTTAAAAATGGAAATATTTGGCGTCGGTCGGGATCGGACCCGGTTCCCCCAGGTTCGCGACCAGACACTCAGGCACGCGGCCACGGGATCCCATAAAGAATAGATGTAATTAGAATTTTTTGTGTACCAGAAATATTAAATACAATATGTACTTATATAGTCTAATATGAAAATGGCGAGAGGTATTGTGCAAATTTTTAAGAAATGCTACCTAGCTGGCAAATTTCAAAATCATGTCGTTCAATTCTATTTAACATTTCGCTACCTAAAATTTCGATGGATCTTGATTGTTTATGGCAGAATATGACAGATTACACTGTTTTTTATTGTATACAAGCCTCCGAGATGTACTCGCCTACGCAGCTTAAGTGCCATTTTGAATCAGTGAAATTACTGCAAAACACTCCAAAAACACGTGTATACCCATTAATATTAAATTATTTGACCTTTCTGTGAATTTCTTTCAAGCATATGAATGAAAGATTAGTGTACATGATTTTCTAAAAAAAAAAAACAATATTTTGATTTCACAGAACTGTTGCGAATAATTCGCACCATATGCATAATGTAATTGATTATTGCATCATTTTTGACAAGAAGATTCTAGTTATTAATAAACTAATAGCATATTTATTTTCATATTTTTTTACTATATATATTGCCATAGTGATAATTTTGTCATTTTTGTGAATAATGTCGTCAATTTGTCAACTTCTTTTATACTTGCCGAACATTGTAAGTATTTTGTTACTGATAACGATAGAGTATTATTTTTTTTTTGGATATCGAACCCGGATTTAAAGATATGAATTTAAATGCAAAGAGTATTTTAAAGATGTTTTACCGCTAAAGTTAGCAAATTTAGTATTTAAGAACAACGGTCCCATTGTGAATTTTTTGTTTTTGTACTTCAACCAATTCATGGGGACCAAAAATCTGGTCTAACTACCTTTCATCACGAACATATTCGATTTACGTGTTGAAGTGCGCGTGCGCGTATTGTGTACATTTTACACTGGCACAACATTAATAACCTCACTTAACACACAAAAATTACTCTCACAATTCAACTAAATATAACAACAATAACCTCACCTAACGCACAAAACTCACCCCGAGTTTTTCAAGAGTGATCAAAGCTAGTACACGACTAGACGAAAAAGAATAGCGCCCCTACATATATATAAAACCAGCACTGCTAAAATGTAAACAATTTAATTTTCTGTATATTCCTCTTAGTCTATGATCCTCATTTGACTTCCAAGAATTTTATGTTGTTTATGACTAATTGATAAAATATAAACATCTGAATTTTCATGAAATATGTTCATTTGATTATTTGTCTAAGTTTGCAATAATCTTGCGAGTAACTGATATTGTGTTTACTTCTTGTATTAATAAATAATAACTCTTCCTTTTTTAAATGTAACTAAAAGAGATAAACAACAGAAAGAGATTATCAAAACAACAACAATGCCCACAAATCAAATATCAAAATCAATCATAAAATAATTGCTATTTGTGTATTAAGAGCGCAAAATGGAATATTGTCGATTTTGTCGAAATCGGCAATGTCTATTTGTTCTCGAAATCCACACGAGATTTTTTCTACACACGCCAGAATGGAGTCGTCCACCATAACAAAAAATTATAAAATGTTCACTTTGTACTTACATTACTACTCAATGAATAACTATTGCGTCAATCTAATCTAAGCATTTTTTACTTTTGTTTTTGTAAATGAATGCCCTATTTTATTTTTGTATTTCTTTCCCCAGCAGTACGGCATTTTGTTTGGTTATGTAATATATCGACAGAGCAGTCATATGTTAGATTGACTTGTGGAGGTGGTAAATGTGTAAGTAACTACAGCGCCATTAGTTCCTGACTAAAAGTTTCCATTGAAAATGTAGACAAGTGACATTTCTCAACATTTTATAGTTAGAAATTCGAACAGCGATCTATTTTTCTACGTTGTCGCACATGAGCGGCAAAGTGCTATTTTGCGCTGACAAAAGAGAGCGCAAATGCCTATTTTGTATATAGACTGCATGAAGCAAGAAGTACCGAATCGGTACTCTCGAAAAGTATCAGAACGATTAATTAGATTAAAATTGATGAATCAGTACTTTTAAAATCTATATTGTAAACTGTTTTTTTTGCCCTCCTGAAGTGTAATGGGAACTTTACAATTGTATACACAGCAAGTGTAACCTACATTTTACGCTTACTGTGTTGTAACTTGTCTAACTATCTAAACTAACTAATAATCAAAATACACTGGACGTTTATGGGAATTTAGAAGGGAAATCATCTTTACTATAATAAAGTTCATGTAAAAAAGTACTACCTACATAAGTTATTTTTTTACTTTAACATTTCCTATATTTAAAATTAATTTATATAAACCAAAATCACGGCTGCGATATCTGTCATTATTGTAAAAACCCGCCGTTACCGACATAGTCACCGATCGATATACCTGTCAAATACGCGAGGCGAACATTGCTGAAATGTCAAATATCGACACCTACCTATTATTTATTACGAAGAAAACATGAGCAAATAAATATATTATCAGTCATAAACAACGTCTATTATTACAAATAAATTTTCGCTAGAAGAAGTACTCTAATGAAGGTAAGTAAAATCAAATTTGGAAATTGACTTAACCCCAGTATTTTAAACTAACCCTTTTCAGAAGTACAACTTATCTCATTAAAAAAAGTGATTTTCATTATCGTCGGCCAAAAAATTTGATACAATTCTCGTGCGTGAAGTATTTTACAGCGCTCCAGCTAATAAGGCACTCGCCTTAAGGGCTCGTGCCTTAAACAAAGCTGTCGCGCTTTAAAATACAACTTACACACACTCGAATGTAAATAACTATTACAATTATTTTTATAATTTAAATCCAGGACCCCCTTAGAGGTAGGCGCGTAAGTAACTTTTTGTTTACGATCACAGCGCACTCTCTCGAAACTAAAAATGTACATTCCGCTTTATATTAATGCTATTGTGATATTATTATTATTGTTACTACTCGTACACTTAAATAAAAGTGATTTTTGTTCCTACCATAATGATTTCTTGTCTTATTTTTGAGCAGAGACATGAAGTTACTTAAAAAACCCTTCCGTAAATGATCGTATATTTTTTATATAAGATTTGTGAAAAAGTTTGCTAACGCCTGTGGTAAACAAAGTGTTAAATACTCGTAGGTGTGTAATTTTTATAACAAACTTACACTAGAAGCGTTTCTTTGTTAACAACTTATGTTAACCAATGTTGAAAGTTGTTAGGATGTAGTTTTTTTTTTTTTAATTTGAGACGAAAAAAGTTAAATATTTCGCTTCATATAAAAATCAAAATTAGGAATGCCGGATGCACTCAATTTCGAGCTTTGGCCCGGCCCGATTTCGAGTCAATTTTCGAGCCGGGCTGGCTAATTTTTTGTCGAGTCGATCTTTGAATCAGGCAGGCAATTTTTATTCTTGGGCCGAGTCGAACCAAACCTCAAAACCCGATCCGGCCCGGCCCAAATGCATCCCTAGCGACAACGCGGTCTTCCACAGGATTAAACTTGAAGCCATAACGATAGAAGTCTGTAAAACTATAGCAGAGTCCTTGTATTAATAAGAAATTTTTACTTATATGTAGAAAGAAGAACTATCTAATTTAGTAGTAATAAAAAACATGAATCAAACTCCACGCACTAGCGATTAGAATTGGCCTCCACGGAGCATTTGTTTATTGTTAGTATTATATAATAAGAAAATCATGTTGATAAAGTATAGGGGAAAGAGAGCCGAAATCTCTGATGAAATGTGTAGGAGATATTTGTCCATTCAAGTGTAGCATGCTCGCACGCGCTGATACCCAACCATATCTTAGAATTCTAGTTCCGATACAAACACAGGGCCAAGGTTCGTTCGGCATATCATCTCCGAACGAATCAGAGATTCCCTGGCGAAAGAGTGGGGTGCGTTGAGATACATAACGTAACATAAATGTGAAGAGTGTGTGTAAACTGTTCAGTAATTCGCAATGTTTGTGACTCAAATATTAACTGTGTGCTTTTTACTGTTTACCTCACAACTGGTTGTCATCAGTTGTGGGGAAACATCATCAAATACATTCCCAAACATAATTTGGAACTCGCTCTTCACCTTTTCGCATAATGAAGAAGTACCGAAGACAACACAGACGAAGCCTGCAAATGACAATGCAATATGTGTCGGGTGTGCTAGTAATCTTTACGAAGACATCGAATGGGAGAAAGAAATTACTGCCTTAAGAATAGAATACATCAAGAACTTAATACTCAAGAAACTGCGATTGAAGGAGAAGCCATCAATTACCTTACCAGTTAAAGGATTGCCAAAACTAGTCACTGAAAATGAAAACTTTTTTCCGAAGTCTGATGAATCTAATGATGATTATTATGGGAAGACAACACAAGCAATTGTTTTTCCACATGAAGGTAGGTGAAATTTTGTTTTGAATGTCCGTAAAGTGATGCTTGATTAGCCACTACAAATTGCCGAATAAGAGCAGATTAGTGTATCCTGCTATGGATAATAAATCGTGATGATATATTTATTTAAATGTAAATAATTGAAACAGTTTTGATAAAGATAACATAAAGAAATTGAACTTCAAATAATTAACTAATTGCTAATTAATTATAAAAAGAATCGTTATGTTATCATGTTTGTATGGAAAATTTTAAATTGGAACAAAACAATGATGACAATAACGACCAATTGCTGGTACTTTGTATTTAAACTTTGTACATATCGGGCAAACATATTTTTGACATATATTTCTTCGGACCGATAAAATGTATTAATTCAATTTTTAATATGTTTATCTACAAAATGAATTATAAATTGTAGTAAATTGTTGCTAAACGACAAATGTTTACTATTTTTGTTAAAACTGCTGCAAAACAAAATTGATTGTCCGGCCTTATTAGATAATATCGACATTCTTGTACCTCTCTTACATCCAGACAAAAATTATATTTTCAATGTCCTAGAGCGAGAACAAATACAGAAACCAAGTCTCCAATTTATATCATGTGTGACAATACTAAAAAAATTGGTAGTGATTTACGAGCCCCGTTGCACATCAGTTTGCTCACATAAATCTTTACTTTTTATTTAAAATGAAGATTTTTCAACATTATGACGTAATATCAAAGTAAATTTTTAGCTGAAGATTAAAAATTTAACGTTATAATCGTAACAGAAATCGATATATTAATTTCATATTATTTATCAATATTGGTGGGTAACATCGTTTTTTGTTGCAAATTACTATTGTAATACTTTTAGACATTTTATTTAATAAAATTTCACAACCTTACGATTTAAATTCGTTTAATTTTTTTCAATATTTCCTGAATTAGTAAAACTAAGTATTATTTCATTTTACAAAAATAAACAATAAAATATTTAAGAAAACATATCTTGCTATGTGTCATTAGAACGACAAAATGTCTGTAATAATAATAAAAATTGACGATAATTTGTTAGTTATTATTTGTATCATATATTAACTAAATTCACCGTATTCTATCATAAATGTATTTACTGATTTGGATTCAGTTTAGATATTTCTTTACTTATATGTTCTATTTCATTTATATATATTTTCTGATTTGGATATAATTTAGATACCTACTTACTTTTTTACTTTTTATGTTATATTTCTTTTTATGTCCATTATGTATATTCCTGCAAAAAAATTATATTCATGTAACTGTATTTTTTTTCCTTTTTGTGGTGTACGCTGTTGGGCAAATAAATTATTATTATTATTCTGATTATTATTTTCAATCCTGCAGTAATTAATAAACATTTTTTTCGTATAGATACCGTGAAATGTACGCGAAAAAGGCGAAACCCAACTGCCTGTTTGCCATTTCAGTTACCTGCCGATTTACATCCTGCTGATGTTAGTATGGCGGAATTATGGGTATACAAGAAAAGTGACAATTTAGATAGTCATAATCAGACGTTCTTAGTTTCCGAAGTGGGTCATTGGGATTCGCAGCTCAGTTTTCAAAAGACGAAACCTATTGCTATGAAAGAAACGCACGTTCAAGGCAAGTAAACATTAATTAACTTACACGCTTGTACAATAATATTATTTTGACCAATATATATTTTATATTTTATCGTAAAGAGGCATGTGAAAATATTAAAATATTCAATGCACATGAGTAGAAAATTCTTTGTTCTAAGAATATACAGGAACCAGCAATACGCATAAGAATATAATTGTCGCGCTTATATTTTCCTTCAGGGAAAATATTTTTATTATCGCTGTAAATTTTTATTTTTTTTCCATCCAAGGAAAATGAACTAGAAATTAATATAAAAAATCAACCCTCATCTCTGGTTTCTAAATGTAATAATAAGGGGCTAATTTATAGACGGACATTCTATATATATATATATATATCCTGTAAAATATGAGCAGATCTCATATACAGAGTGTTCCAAAGAAAGTGTAAATTTTTTAAGGGCATATAATACTGACCAAATTGAATAAAAAAAGCTTAATCAACATGGGTCCGATTTTACAACAATAGTTTCCGAGATATGAGGCAGTGAAAATAAGTTTTTACGGAGTTTGCATCTGTTATCTTGAAATCTATAACTTAGATATGCTTTTGTTTAAAAAAAATCAAATAATTGTACTAAGTTAAAAAATGTTGTACCAATCTTGGCCAATATTTAATTTTCATATAACTTCGTAACTAAGAGAAATTGAGAAAAATGTTCATATAATATTTTATTGTTTTTTATAATCTATTTTCTGACATAGACAAAATTTTTTTCGATCACTATTAGAGATGCATTCGAGCGGGGCCGGGCCGGGCTTTGAGGTTTGGATCGACTCGGCCCGAAAATAAAAATTACCGGCCCGATTCGAAGGTCGACTCGACAAAAAAATTAGCTAGCCCGGCTCGAAAATTGACTCGAAATCTAACATTCCTAATGTTGATTTTTTTGGTTAAGGCGGAATGTTTAACTTTTTTCGTGTCAAACTTATAAAAAACCTTTACATTCTTATAACTTTCAACATTAATTAACATAAGTAGTTAAAAAAGAGATCCTTCTAGTGTTAGTTTCTTATAAAAATTACAGACCTACGAGTATTTAACACTTTGTTTACCAAAGAATTTAAACAACGTTTTCACAAATCCTATATAAAAAAATATAATTTTAATTTATATAAGGATTTTTTATCTAACTTTGTTTCTGCTCAAAAATAGGACAAGAAATCATTATGGTAGGAACAAAAATCACTTTTATTTAAGCATACGAGTAATAACAATAATAATAGCAACATCACAATATAATTATTATGTTTTAATTAATAACCTTGAATTCTTGAAGTAAAATAATACATTTTTATTTATTAATATGTGAAGTGTGATGTTATTAAATCATTTTGATCCTTTTTAACTTCATCCATTTTCATTAAAATATTAATTAAACTGTGCATTTGATTGAACTATAAGATTTTTCGGGCCGGCCCGAAAAGCTCGAATTTTCGGGCCGGGCCAAAATCAACTCGCCTCGATTTTTGAAAATGATTAGCCCGATAAAAAATATCTTCGACCCGGCTCGATGATCAACTCGAAATCGAGGCGGGCTTCGGGCCGGACCGGGCCAAAGCTCGAAATCGAGTGCATCTCTAATCACTATAATTGTCAGTTTGTCTTCGATTTTTCATTTATCTCGTAAACCGTTGAAGATCAGACCTATGTTGACTAAGAATTTTTACTCATTTTTGTCAGTACTATATGCCTTTAATTTTTTTACACTTTCTTTGAAACCGCCTGTGTATGTATAACAAAATAAAAATCTTGTAATTAGATTTGAAATAATGCTGTTCCTGAAAGCCACCATTATTTTGTGGAAGTACGACATGACTTCGTCCACGACCCTATTATGGTGACGTCGCATTTCCCCTAAATTTTTAATAATTAATTTCTCGGAAACTACGAATAATTCAGTTCGTAGATTTTTACCTAATTTCATGTTGATTTAAATTTTTGTTCTCATTTTGTTAGAGGGTTGGGTGAAAATCAACATTGCATGGGCAGTAAAAAACTGGCTGGAGTATAGTGAAAGAACCCGCGTCCTCAATGTAGCCTGTAAGACATGTGGTATGGACAACAATAATTCACCAATCTCATTCGATCAACCGAACAAGCCTTTTCTCGTAATCTACACGTACTCTCAGCCTAGAAGGCGACTGCAAAGAAGAATAAAGAGGAATACAATCTGTGATAAAGACGTGAAGGAATGCTGTAAGGAGAGCTTATATATTTCCTTCGCGGAGATCGGTTGGGATGATTGGATTCTTCATCCACCAGGCTATAATGCGTATTTCTGCAGAGGATCTTGTACTGCTGCTGCCTCTGTTACGATTAGTGGTTCACATCACAGTACGATTCTTCAGGTAAATACAAAATATTTATTGGCAAATCATTGTTCTTGCAGTTTGAACATTAACCAACGCTTCGTATTTTGTGGTGCATTGGATCTATAAATATCAAATTTCACATAGCCACCAAATGGTGCCAGCGGTTCCCAAAATTTGGGACAAAAAAATATTTTTTAAATGGAACCACATATTTTTTATTTTTTTATCGCAGAGTTTTTTTTCTCTTTTCAGTAAGGTAATGTTGTTTATGAACATTTTTTTCAAATTAACAAGTTATTTACAGTTAAAGATAAAAGTTTTCTTTTATTAGTTTATTTAGTCAAGTAAACCATGGAAACAATAGGGTCCTCCGCCGTAGTAACAAATTAGAACAAGGGTCAGTTATATTAAAACTAGACCTTAAAACTACATATTAAGGACTATCAAAGTTTAAAAATAGTTATTAGCTTCTAAAATAATCGAGTTTTTATAACCATTTCCTCATCTCTATATCTACGTCACACATTTATTCTATTTCAAATTTTTACTACTTTCAAACCTTCTGCTACCGCCTTTTTTATAAGTGCAGAAAATAACAACAATAAAACAACAGAAATAAACCAAATAATACTAGTTTAAATTTATGATGCCCTGACAGATTACAAGCGTTGTTATGAAAGTAAAAGACATGTTGAATGACATAGGCTACCAGTGGTAATCAAATCTTGGACTATAATATATACGTAGTATTTTTATTAATTATGATATTAAATTATTTATTATCCACCCATATTTCCAATTATTGACCACATGGGCTATTTTAACATATTTATACATTTTACAAGTGCTGAAAAAATAAATTTATGTGACTTCAATTATTAGCGAAATCCACTGTTTGTGAACAAAATAATCTCTATATCTACGTCACAGAATATTAAAACAAATATTACGGCTTAACGAATAACAATAAAGACTTTCTAAAATTACATATCACTTTCAGTTTAGATGAAGTTTTGTAAAAAAATATTTAAAAAAATATAGTGGAGGGCCCTATTGTATTTTATAAAATTATTATTTTATTAACTTATTTTACAGTAATAACAAAACAATTAAAGAAAATATTCTAATTGAAAGCCATTTAAGGGCAATGCTAATCGCTTGAACATTGTTCTATGCGGTTAATTCCGCTCTGGGGACTTTCTTTCATATTCAATACAAATTCATATTACATTTTCCATATACCAAGATCATATCTAACTTTTCTTCATTTGTAAAGTTATTAAACGTCCTGTATAGTTAAATGTAATAATAATAAGCGAGATAATTGCTGGCTAATTTATAGACGGAAATCTTGTATATATATATATATATATATATATATATATATATATATATATATATATATATATATATATATATATATATATAATTGCTGTTTTTTTGCAGAAATATATGTACCAGCGAAATCTGAAGCTAGTGCCGTGTTGCGCTCCAACGCAATATTCAGATTTGGAGCTCCACTTTATGAAGGATAACAAGACCTTAACGACAACAGTCCTGCCCAGCATGATTGTAGATAAATGTGGTTGTATGTGAAGTAGGTGCACTGAGCTATTTAAATACATTATATAGTCAGAAGTATTTGTCGTTTTGTGTTAGGAGTGTCATTTATCATCTCATTTCATTTTATTCATCGTGATATAGGTTTGAAAGTTCGAATTAGTTTATAACAGGGATTCCAATCGTTATAAAATGCAGTGACCCAAAATGATTTTTATTTATTTAAAATTAATCTACGCCAGTGACAAATTTGTTACAATAGTGGAAGTTTCACAAGAAAATGAATCATTTTAGGTCATTCTAAATAAACTGTAGATTTGTTTTCAGCGGTTAGAATTCCTGCTGGAAGTATTTGCTATACGAAATTTTCGGAAGAAAATTATTCGATTTAGCGAAAGATATTTAGTACATCTTTATGTTTGCATACATTACTTGGGGCTACTTATTTATAATTTGTTATTTTCATACGATTTACGTATTTGAAAATACATATATATATGTATGTGGGGATCAGTTGAGTTCAGATTGAATGCATAATTTCAGAGAAATATATTTGTTGTAATACTAGTCAGTTTAGAACTTTCAAGATCTATAATTCATCATTTTTGTTCGTATTGAAGTTTTTCTTCGTATTTTTAGCCGTATTTATCCTGTCTACAACTATTTATTTTTACTTTAAACATATACCATGTTAGCTAGATATAAGTATTTGTAATATTAATATTTATTTTCGTTATATTTCGTACAAATGTTTTTACTAAATAAAATTGTTAAATTTAAATTATAATTAACTTTTACTGTATTTCTGATTTGAAAATTAAACCCTCTTTAATATTACTGTAAAATTTAGAAGTTAAATCACGGAATTGATATATAACATATATCTTTTCTGTGGTGAACTTAATCCTATAACCCATAGTTCACAATATACATGCAAGAACCTGTCACAAATAAACATCCCTTATTTTCACCCATTAGCATTTTTATATTTCTCTATGGGGTCCCGTGGCCGCGTGCCTGAGTGTCTGGTCGCGAATCTGGGGGAATCAGGTTCGATCCCGACCGACTCCAAATATTTCGAATTTTAAATGGCACAAAAGTGACCCCTGTGGAGCGCCGGCAATGAGCGCCTGTGAGGTGTCATTACCGTTATCTGCGATAAAACAGATTGGCACACTCAGAAATGGGTAATATGCCGTGATGAGATATATATAGCAGTAAACACATACTTACAAAAAACTCAGTTTTATTGTATTACAAGAATAATAAATACAGGTTTTATTCGTGCTTTTATTAAGAATACTTGATAATGTAAGAGTTAATCTTAAACAATTGTTAGAAATTACCAACATTTTATTTTGAAAGAAAAACAACAAACAACAATTAATATTTATTTATTTATATATATATATATATATATATATATATATATATATATATATATATATATATAATCTGTAACCCTTTTAGTACCTTTCGGTGTAAGTGTGCCGGGCGCACTGAACCGCAGTGTGATAAATTTTTGTTGCTGAGCGTTCACCCATCCAACATATCGCTGCTGTGTAGCCTGCTCGGACTTGCCGATCACAAAGCGGACACTCTAACCACAATGCCGTACTGCCGGCATTAATATTTATATTTATGTAAAAAAGTCAGATTAACCCATTAAACAGAATATGATACATACATTATAACAATTATAAATAATAAGTATATAATAAAAATAAGTCATTTCATTGGTAAAGAACAACCATTTAATTATTTAAAACAAAAATTCTATATATATATATATATATATATATATATATATATATATATACAGGGTGTCTCAGGACGAGCTTACGCTATCTATATTTTAAATACTATTTAATATAATTTAACGAAATTTGGTATCTAGGGATTATCCAACATGCCCGTTTTAACTAAAATATTTTCAAAGCAGTAGCACTTCCGGTTTGACCGGAAATTGACCTCAACTTTCTTATTTTAAATGGAATACGCTATATTTTATTTTACCATTGAATGCAGCGGAAAATTTTACATATGAAGCAATAAAAACATTTTACTCATGATCAACTACTTCCGGCGTTATTCAACTTTTTTTGATTTTTTGTCTGAAATCCGGCACATTTTCAAAACTCTGTATATCGGGAACGAGATCGAATTTTTAAATTTTTATAATCTGAAAAAGCCTTTTATAAAGGAGACTTTAAGCTACATTATCCATAGAAGAATCCTCGATTATTTATAAAAATGTGACGGGTACGTTACACCAAAATTACAGTTGACAAACTTCAAAAAAGACAATTTTTTACATGGAACCCTCCCTTTTTTATTACATAAATGTGTACTACGACAAAAAATAAGGGTACTTTATGTAACATGTCTTATGTTGAAAGTTGATAGAATTTCAGTAAATTAGAAAAACATGTAATCTATATATATATAACATAACATAAACCATAAAAACTGTTAAAAACTTCGAATACGGGTACTTTTGGGTCACCAATTATAACCATAATCGAAGAATTTTTTGTCTTATACACACACACACATACAAAAATCAACGTAAAACTAGTAAAATCGTATTTTAGGGACTCTAAAACATGTTTCTTCATTAAAAATACACCACCGAATTTTTTGACCAAAAGCAATAGGTACCTTCCTTACTTAAAGGTGACGAAAGGGAAAAAGGTAAGCCTTTGCATTCATACTGGTTAATTTCCAATACTGAAGGTCAAAAAAATGGTTGGGAGATTTTTAAAGATGAAACTGCGAGAATATCTTTTCGAATTTCTTCTTGGCCTTTCTTCATCACGAATAGTCTCAAAGTAAAACCATGCATTTACATTTTTACCAGAGTTCTTAAAAGAAAAATAACTCATCATTCAAAATGAAACATTTTCCGGCAACGTAATAAAGGTTAATGTACAACAAATTATATATTTGTAGAATGTGTCATAATCTGATAAGAAAATTTGTTTATTATTTAAGAAATGTATGATAATCATCCAAATGAACGATGATCAAATATAAGATTCTGGAATCAGTTTATTAGATTTTGTACATATCTTAAACTGTATTTTGCGTATTTTTATTTATATATCAATAAAAGTTAATGTGCAATAATTTACAAGTATTTGAGACTATTTAACAACAATATATACTTTGAAAAAGTAACATCTTGGAATCAACTGTTTTTGCAATAACATTTAGAATGAAATTATTACATTTCTATAAAAATTAGGGCAATGTAGCAATTAGAAATATATGAAACAATGTTTATATATTGATTTCTTACTAATAAATTATAGAAATATTTAATGAAAAAGTTTAAAATGTACCCCTATTCCCGGAGCCAAATCTATAATGAAAACATTGCATATTTTGACAAATTATGAATAAATAATGAAAATTTGTTTATAGAATAATATAATATAAATAATAATTATCAATATTTGTTAAAAATATATTGCGAAGTTATTTAAACAAATACATAAACAATTGGTAAGGGTAGTTCTAGTACGTAACCCTGTCATAATACAACAATTTATTATTATTATTTACAGTAAAAGCAGGCATGGAATATTAAAATAGGATTAATAAGGATCATTTTCATTCAAAATATTACAATAAATGTTTAAACAATGCCAATAACAATAATCAACAAATAACAATCTCCTTTGTTAACAGTTGTGTAAATTTGATATCATTTTGATGGTATAAAGTTTGTCGTTGGAATATTCATAAATAATTGTATTTTAAAGTTCATCCTTTATTTTTTTTAAATAAATTTTATCTGCATTGAATTAACAAAATCAAGCAAACTACTGTGATGGCATTACGTAGCCGGCCGGTATTACTAATTAAACGAGTTTGTATTAGTATGCAAGGTTCTCAATCACTCGTCTAGCAGCAGTCTTCATGTGAACATGTATTTGATTTTGCTGTGAAAAAATGCATTTATTATTAATATATTATTGTTTTAATAGCGAAATATTGTTAACTATTGTTGCAAATTAATAACAATCACAAGTTTAAATAACATCCCAGCTCTATTAATGGTTATATGAGTTGATAATGTGTTTGTATCGTATAGAATAAGATGTTTCATCATAATAGTTAAGCTTAGAGTACAATTTTATAAATTATTAAATATTTCATAGCAAACATATTAGTAACAAACTAAAATTTAAACAATAACAAATGTTTGTAAGTATTTTATTTATTAGATATTGATTCATATGCATTCATTAGCAAACAATAATTTAATTTTTATATTTTTGTCAATTTGCAGGCGAATGGAAATTGCTGAGTTCCTGAGGAATGGAGTACGAGATCTTCTAATGTAAGTCATGTATTTTTCTCTATTGTTATTATCGAGGGCAATGGTATCGCAAAGTGCCATATGAACATTAACAATTGAGGAGCTTTTGGCAAAAACAAAAACGATATGGTAAAACTGTTTTTTCGCAAAAAGTATCTAGTCTCAAATTATTACATTTTAAATAGTGTTTTTACGAAAACACCTTAATAAATGTCTAATTATTATGTAATTGCTCATCAATGTTCATTGTTTAATTTCTTAACATCCATTATATAATTTTCTAATATTTAATCATGATCCTGAGTTAAATTAAAATGGACTTCGGTTATTTTTGCTAAGAGCTCTTCACTTAGTTTTTATGCCTACTATATTATTTATGGCCAGTTGCATATTTTATTATATAGACGTATATTTTAGATGATTATGTTTAATAGTAAATGAAAAACTTTTTTAGTGAATGTACCAAATTTCAATATTAAATTTTATTATTGACTATTAACTACAGTACCAAACCGAAATAACACTTTTCAATAAAAAAATATCTTGTGAAAAACTATTTTTACTGTGTAGGTTTATTACGTAAGTCGCGTATTATGTAAGACGGAGGATTACTATACTTGAAATGCGCGAAATAAATAACAACATTCCTACTTATATTTGGTTATGGCAGCAGGTCTTATTATTTTGTAAAATATCTATTTCCAGTCCGTTTGACACGGTTATAATTTTGTTAACAAATTAAACCATAATTCATAATAGATTTTAATAATGTTTTTAATATTACTATGTAAATTTTTTTTATTTACACTCTTAAGCTCATATGTCACGATCTATAATTCTGCACAGAATTATATACATAATTTTGAACAGAATGGCGTTCTTCACTATTTTATTTTTATTTTTTTTTTGAAACTAGAAAGGCTTTATTATTATTCATTAAGTCGTAATATTTTATTTATTCTGTAACGTAGTTCTAATTCTAAAGATGATTTTGTTCTCAGTGGACTTCGCTAATAATTGAAGTCACATAAATTGGGTCTTTTTCAGTACTTATTTATATGAGTTAAAACAACTCTCGTATAGTCAATAATTGGAAATATGGGTGGATAATAAACAATTTAATAAAATAATGAATAAAAAACTGCGTATATTTTAGTCCATTTTCATTACCACTGAATTCGGTTCAGGTTAATTTGTTGCTTTTGAGAGATGGGTTCGTGTGCGGTTCTGGTTCAAGCATTAATAAAATTAGAGTTTCTTTCCGGATTCAGTTTCGGTTCGACCTAAAGAAAATGAAATTAATGTTTTTTTAATAAAAATCTCTATAAATAAATTAAAATTCGAGCCGGAATTAATAAAGCAACATAATTTCACGAACAGTCAACAAAGGCAGTAACGCATATTTCTTCTAACTGGATTGGATGTATCTCTTATATTTCTTCATCCCCCAGATATTCTTCCGTCATTTCCTCTTTTTGGTCGTATATTTCATCATTCAATAGTTCTCTAAAATATTCAGCAAATTTATCTATTCCTTCTCCCATAACCAGCCTTCTACTTTTTCCTCTGTAAAATATAGATTTCTGTTTATACCCTTCTTATTGTCTTTTTACTCCTTGATAGAAATTTCTGACACATTTATTTTTATAATTATCTTTAATAGACTCTAACATATTTTCCATCTTTGCTCTCTTTTTCTGTCTGCATAATTTTTTAAAATTTCTCTTTTCTTCATATTTTGTCTTATTTTCTTTCTTTGGATTTTAATTTATTCGCATCTTGGCCCGAGTCTTTTTGTCTAAGGCTGTTTCACATTCCTTGTCAATCCATTCTTTCCTTCATTTTCGTTTTTTTGTGTATTGTCATATCCGCTGTCGTACATAATGGGGTCCTCCACCATAACAAAAAATTGTAAAATGTACATTTTGTACTTAAAGTACTACTCAATAAATAGCGATTAAGATAAAAAAACATTATTTTTAATAATTACTTTACAATATATTTGAAATTTGTTGTCAGTGTCACTGTAACTTCACTCTATTGCTGTCATTCTCTCGCAGCCTATTAGTGCGGAGCGAGAGAAAGATAGGAGTACCGCCGTGACGTCATGCTGATACTGAAAATGAAATGCAGTTAAACTAATGACAATTGAAATGTTAATACTACGAGTTGTTTCAAAATTGAACAAACTTTCACTTAAAATAATATAAAAAAAAAAATTGGAGTAGAGGACCCCATTGGCCTTCCAGGGTTTTCCTATCTTCTTCTACATTTTCATTGTGACCCATGTTTTTTAGATTTATTTCAATGTTTTCCATAAAATATTTTTTCTTCTTGGAATAGCTGTAAATTATATGTTTCGAGCTCATTCCTTTTTGCTTTTCTCTTTTGTGGGAATCTTTATTTCATTTCTACCTTAACCATAAAGTGGTCAGATTCTGCTTTTTTCCATTTTCATTTGTTTCAACATGTTTACTATTTCCTTCAGATATTTGTTTGTATATTTCTTCCTTTCCCACTTTAGCGTTCAGATTGAGATCTCTTATTATTATTTTATTATCATATTTAGGAATTTCATTTATTATACAGGGTGTTAAAAAATAAGTGTCACAAATTATGACGGCATATAGTACTGACCAAAATGAGTAAAAAAAGTTTAATCAACGTAGGTCCGATTATTGCCCCAAAAGTCAATACACCTCATATTCACATAAAAACTTTAAAATTTTCAAAAATCTAATTTTCATGTATCTAGATACTTCTCAATGCGCTGATTCTAAATTTTGAAACCGCAGGTCGATATCTCTTTTCGTTCTCGAGATATTTAGATTCAAAGTTTTGCTCAAAACTGCCCATTTTTGGGTAATAACCCAAAAATGGGTCGAGATATGAATTTCGCGACAACACCATTCGATTCTACGGGCAAAATTACGTAAGTACGTCAATTTTCAGAATTTTTGAACACTGCATACAATCTCTAAAGCAAAATAACTGAAAATGGCCAAAAATCGCAAAAATCCTAAGGGGTACCCCTTAGGATTTTTTCAGATTTTGGCCGTTTTTGGGTGTTTTCAAACCTTTATTCATAAAAAATGAACCGGTTAGTCAAAAATTATGAAAATTGGTACACTTATATAATTTTTTCCGTAGAATCGAATGGTGTTGTCGACAAATTCGTATCTCGGCCCATTTTTGGGTTATTACCCAAAAATGGGCAGTTTTATGCAAAACTTTGAATCTAAATATCTCGAGAACGAAAAGAGATATCGACCTGTGGTTTCAAAATTTGGAATCAGCGCATTGAGAAGTATCTAGATCCATGAAAATTAGATTTTTGAAAATTTTGAAGTTTTTATCTGAATATGGGGTATATTGACTTTTGGGGCAATAATTCAAAACTAGGTAGAGATCTATCCCAGAAATGGATAATTTTGAGAAAATATTTGAGGTTGAATACCTCCAAAACTAAAAGAGACATAATATTAAATTCATAAGTTGCTGTAATAATTGATCAATTGAAAAACACATTAAAGATAATTTCGCAAAAATAAAAATTATAAAATAAATAATTTAGTTCATATTAAATATTTTCATGCACCGCTCATACACGGTTAAAGATAGAATAACGGACGATAAAAGTCTATATTCAGCATAAAATTCTCTTTCTTTCCATGTTAAGTATGATTTTTTTACTTCATTCATGAATAATTGCATTTTAATTACCTTTAAAGTTCATCCCTTGTTTTATTTTTATTTTTTAAATAATTTTTTTTTATCTGCATTTATTTAACAAAATCAAGCAAAATGCGCTGATAACATTACCTAATAGGCAGCAGGCATCCAATTAAACTAGTTCGTATTGGTCTGCAATGTTCTTACTCGTCATCGTCACTCGTACAGCAGCCGTCTTGAAGTAAAGATGTATTTGATTTTGCTGCGAAAAATGCATTTATTGTTAATATATAATTTTTAATAGTGAAATATTGTTAACTATTGTTGCAAATTAATAACAATCGTAAGTTTAAATAATATCCCAATTTTATTAATGCTTATATAAGTTCATAATGTTTTTGTCGTATAGAATAAAATGTTTCATAATAATAGTCAAGCTTTGAGTACAATTTTATACTTTATTAAATATTCCATAGTAAAAATATTAGTAACAAAGGATAATTTAAACAATAACAAATATTTTTAAGTAATTTATTTATTAGAAATCGATTAAAATGCATTCAGCTGCAAACAATAATTTAATTTTTATGTTTTTGTCAATTTGCAGATGAATGGAAATTGCCGAGTTCCTGAGAAATTGAGTACGAGTTTGCAGAGATGCCGAGTAGCTGAGATCTTCTAATGTAAGTCACGTTAAATAAATTCATCTTTCTCTTTTGATAATAAATAAATCATCACGGCATATTACCCATTTGTGGGTGTGTGAATCTATTTTGTACACAGACATTAGTAATGATGATAATATCAAGGGCAATGATATCATAAAGGCGTAAGCGCTATTTTAACAATGGGGTATCTTTAATAATAATTGTTGTCCATTTTCGAGTTAGTACATACAAAGTTTTTTCTGCATAAATTTTTATAGAACTAGTATAATTTAATTTTTCTATCGCAGACCACCACTTCTTCATAAAGACTAAAATATATGTATGTACAACAATAAAAAAAATTATTATTAAGTATTTACACAAATGCATTTATGTTAATATATCATTGTTTAAATAGTGAAATATTGTTAACTATTTTTGCAAATTATTAACAATCGTGTTTAAATAATATCCCAACTTTATTAATGGTTATATAAGTTCATAATGTTTTTATCGTATAGAATGAAATGTTTCATAATAATAATAATAATAGTCAAGCTTTGAGTACAATTTTATACTTTATTAAATATTCCATAGCAAAAATATTGGTAACAAAGGAAAATATAAACAATAACAAATATTTTTAAGTAATTTATTTATTAGAAATCGATTAAAATGCATTCAGCTGCAAACAATAATTTAATTTTTATGTTTTTGTCAATTTGCAGATGAATGGAAATTGCCGAGTTCCTGAGAAATTGAGTACGAATTTGCAGAGATGCCGAGTTCCTGAGAAATTGAGTACGAGTTTGCAGAGATGCCGAGTAGCTGAGATCTTTTAATGTAAGTCACGTTAAATAAATTCTATAATTTATTAAATATTCCATAGCAAAATTATTGGTAACAAAGGAAAATTTAAATAATAACAAATGTTTTTAAGTAATTTATTTATTAGCAATCGATTAAAATGCATTCAGCTGCAAACAATAATTTAATTTTTATGTTTTTGTCAATTTGCAGATGAATGGAAATTGCCGAGTTCCTGAGAAATTGAGTACGAATTTGCAGAGATGCCGAGTTCCTGAGAAATTGAGTACGAGTTTGCAGAGATGCCGAGTAGCTGAGATCTTTTAATGTAAGTCACGTTAAATAAATTCTATAATTTATTAAATATTCCATAGCAAAATTATTGGTAACAAAGGAAAATTTAAATAATAACAAATGTTTTTAAGTAATTTATTTTTTAGCAATCGATTAAAATGCATTCAACAGCAAACAGTAATTTAATTTTTATGTTTTTGTCAATTTGCAGGTGAATGGAAATTCCCGAGTTCCCGAATAATTGAGTACGAATTGCAGAGATGCGTAGCAGTTGAGTTCGTATTTGCAGAGATGCCGAGTAGCTGAGATCTTCTAATGTAAGTCATGCTGAATAAATTCATTTTTCTTTTTTGATAATAAACAAATAAATCATCACGGCATATTACCATTTTGTGGGTGTGTCAATCTACTTTGTATACAGATATCAGTAATGATGATAATATCAAGGGCAATCATATCATAAAGGCGTAAGCGCCATTTTAATAGTGGGGTATTTTAATACAGTACATTTTAAGGTAAAATATGTTAGAACATTGTGGATTATGCTAAAAAATAACCGAATAATGAAAAAAATATATATTTTCTAATATAAGTATTCTTGTAATTTATTTTGGAGCTAAAATATCACGTGAAATATATGATCATATTTCTGTAGCTGGCGCGCGTTAAGTTGATATTGATCCAGTATGCTCAGAACGTACTTGGACGGGTCAAACTGTAATAAATAGGGAGATTACGTATATTGACGGTTAGACGTATATTTGCAATAATTGTTACCTATTTACTAGTAAGTATTATATGCTATTATTACAACGAGAAAAACACTTGAACATTTAAAATTGGTAGAAAGGGGAAGGAGATTCATTTACAAGCCAAAGAAATTGTAGTCGATATTTTCAAATTAGCTAGTACGCTATGTCAGTCTCAACTTACGTGCGGCAACTAAAATGAATTTTGTACATATACATAACTGTAACATAAAGTAAATTTTCTGCCACTGACAACGCGTCAACTTAGAATTTATCTTGTTAGTGTTAGTTTTATTTCATTTTGTGTTACATATTCGTCATATGTTTATTTAAAATTACAAATCAATACATACATAGAAAGGCAGAGTATATAATTCAAGCTTAATTTTGATTTGAGTTATTGAGTTTCATATTGTAGTAGCTGTAAAATTCAGTTGAATATTTCTGGATCTCTATTAACAATTATAAAATAGTTCAAAGTTAAATCAGTCTTTTTGAATTAATTTACTATTTTTATTCTTTTCTTCTGACCTCCTGGTAATTTGGGAAAAAGATTATTAATTGTTTGATGATTATAATTTAGTATACTAAAATTGAGACTAAAAATACAGTTTATTATTTTTGAAGTAAGTAATAAAACAAATTAAAATATTTACTTGTGAAATTTATAACAAAGTGGCAAACGAGTCAGCTGTGATTTATCTAGTAGCTATGTATTCTATATCATGAGGCCTTTCATTAAAGGACGAATAAAGTTCTGCTATTGGTTTTATTAATACAGTGGGCCATACGATATATTCTGCGATACACACTGGGAATTTTGAAATAATTTATATGCACCATTGTAATTTCACTACTATTTCTTACACTGTTAACAAATGAATAAATACAATGCTTGCTTTTTCACTTCCTAATAAAAAAATGTAGATTTTGAATTAATAAATAATAAACTAAAAAACACTATATACAGAATCAACAAGATTATAATACATTTCAGAATAGTAAGTAAAAATTATAGTGGCAAATGATGAACTTAAAACAGTAAATATGTATACTGTGATATTAATTTTAACAGCGCGGAAATTCACATAATATTAAGCATATGTTCGACAACTAATCCGTACACACGAAACCACGTGGATTTGTGGCCCTGTAATGAAAGGTCTCGTAGAATAGACTATAAGGCAAACAATGACGTGATATACGAAATGTATTCAAACTGTTTTGAACCAAACTCTACAGTTGGTCCAAAACGTAAACAGCTATAGTTTTTAATATTGACATTATGAAAACTATTTTGATTTATACACTTACGGTATGATATGATTGCCCGTGATATAATTTTTGTTTTAATAATTTTGTCGTGCGCTGTTATTTATAAAAAAAATCTACGTAAAAATCTATACCAGAGTTATAGAGAAATAGAATCATGTGTCGTACACTTTTTACGATAAGGGATTCCCAAGTTACGACCGTTTAAATAATATATTTTCATTTGTCACTAAACACGGTTGGTGATACAATGACGGGTGTGCAAAATTTGAATTCGGTGCGAAAAAACATACGGACGAAATAGTTTGTGAATTCGAGCTCGTTATTTTTAGATTTCAGAACATTTTGTGTCTTAAAAAGTGCGGAAAATGACTTCGAGTGCGACGATACGTATGTACTTATGTTATCGCTAGACAATTTTGATATAGTTTGGTTCACGAAAGATGACTATTCAAGATCATTTATAGGCCGTCTGATGCAATATTACTTGCAAATAACTGCAATGCATTTCGTACCCATAGGCGTACAAACATGAAATATTCGTGGATATATTTTAACTGAAAAAATAAATGTAATTTATTTAAAAGTGCCGTTTCTTTATAAATTATGCTTTTCTCAAAGTTTTATCTTCTGCAGCTATGTTTTTTACGAAAGAAAATATAGACTTGATGTAAACCAAGTAATAATAGTTTTATTTAATGAAAGGCTTTATATTTTTTCTTCGAACAAGTTCCTTTGAATGAGGTCCTCCACTCATATTTTTTTTATTATTTTAAATGAAAGTCTGTTTAATTTTGAAGCAATTTATAATATTAAAAGTCATTATGGTTTTTAGTTTAACTGCATTTGAGTTTTAGCGAAACCACTGCTATCTTTCTCGCACCAATTTCTGTAGTAGGCTGAGCAAGAAAAACAGCAATACTGTGACGTCACTGTGACACTGAAAACAAAATTAAATATCTCCCAAAGTATTTATTAAAAAAATGTTTTTTTTTTCTTAATCGTTATTTATTGAGTAGTACTTTAAACATAAACTGTACATTTTGTTATTTTTTGTTATGGTGGAGGACCCCATTGTCATCTTTCGTGAATCAGATTTTACATGGTGAATTCACATGCGGGCAATATTAATCAAAAACGATGGCTAGAAATACATAGGGTAAAAGTGAAACCATAGCTAGGTGAAAAAAACGCAACGGAACTCGCGGATTGGGAAGATCGTGACAGCAACGATATGTCGGACATTATTTTAGCGATACATCCGTCGGAATTAAAGCAAATTAAAGATTACACAACATCGCAAGAAGTGCGCGAAAAATTAGAAACAATTAATGCATCCAAAGTGGCCAGCAAAATTGCACAGGGAAAGGCAGCATACAGTAAAATACAATAAACATCTAAATGCATTAATATTGAACTGCGAAAAAGATTTGCAAAATGTCTTGTATGGAACATTGTACTCTATGGCTGCAAAACGTGGACCATGCGGAAGAAGAAGAGAAATTACTTAGAAAGTTGAGATGTGGCTGTGACGATTGTTTTGAAGAAGATTGGATGAAAGGAGTGGGTCAAGAACTAGGAGGTGTTGAGAAGAATAAGAAAAGAAAGAAGAATTTTGAAAGAAATGAGAGAGAGGAAAGCTAACTGAATAACACTACAGAATTGACGTCGTATGCAACACAGAGATAGAAGATCATGCTCCCAAACAAACCTCCCCTCGTTGTCTTACACCCCGCTTCTGAATCCTATCTGTCATTATGTTTGCATCTGTTATTCAGTGTTAACCTAATTATTTATTGTGATTTGTTCGTTGTGTTAAATAAAAATGAGTTTCAAACCAGAAAATGTGCCTGGGGCAACTTTTTTGTTTGATAGATCATTCGATTATTCAACTAAAACGATGATGGCTGGAGTGTAGAGGTCTACGGCTTTGTTTGTAAATGGTAACCATATCAACCTTTAGTTCTATGCTTTTCCGCTAGATGCGCTTGAACAAATTGCAATTGTGTAAGTGCCTTTTGGACATATTTTAAGGAGGGATGGTGTACAGAAAATTATAATTAAAGGGAAAATACGTGGAAGAAGGGGAAGAGGACGAAAAATAAATTGGAATGTTAACTGAAATTAAGGACGGACAAAATTACGAGAGTCTGAAGAGGGAGACACAGGACAGATTAGTTTGGATACATTTCCGTTGAAACCTGTTCATAGACACAATTTACTAATTGATGTTGATGATAATGATCTGACGTAGGTCGTACCTCAATAAATGCGTGAAGACGACGATGTTAAGAGACCATCTAAGTAATTTTTTCGACACCGTCGACAAATTGAGGAATATGGAAGTGACTGTGAATGAGATCTTTTATTCATTCTTCTTCTATACAGGGTGAATACTTTAAACCCAAACATAACCCATTAATACAGGACCATCGTTTTTCGCAATCTGTTGCACCCCGTTTCAACTGACAACAACGGTTGTGATGTCAATAGAAAGATAAAAAACTGGAGGGTATCGTTCAAATTCTTTTGCTGAAGGCTACGTTGAAAATTCTTTGGAGAATAAGAAAAAAATTCAAGAAGAATTTTGGAAGAAAAAGAAACAGTAATTAAAGAAATAAGAATTGTCGACAAAGAATCAGAAACCAGCATTATATCTAATTCAATTTCTACCTGCATCAAGAAGAACTAAAAACGACATCAAATGTTCAACTTAGTAATTTAAGTAATTGAGTTGTAAATATTTATAATGAATAAAGAATTTCATAATTTTTATTATTTTTATTTAGTTCTTGAAAGTTACATTTTTAAATACTAGTGCGTAAAAATATGTCATTAAGCAACGAGAATGACAATCAAAATGAGGTGTGTTAACAAAAAATCTGCACAAAGTTTAATTTATTAATACTATTTAAAACGTAATAATATGTGTAGCAACAAGCATTTTGTATTGAAGTTTACATTAGTCTAAAGCCCGTTTGACATTATACTATTTCCGTCTATTTTCATACTATATTTCTAGACAGATTTTTGATAAAGTTCCATTCAATTTCCATGCTATCAAGTTGTGTATAATCGGTAATCTTCGGAATGTATCGTATTTTAAATCTAAATAAATGAATACCAACCTAACAAATTTGTAAAGTTAGCTTGTTTTTTAAATGGATAAAATACACAAAATAAGGAGTTACAAAAATTCATTTTAAATGTGTCTGTGTCATATTAGACATTTTATATTAATGTTATTGAAATGTTATTTATAACCTCGCACTTTGTAAAATAAATGACATATAACAAAAATTGACAACTGTTGATATCACGACTTATTAACGATCTAGTACGAAACTCGTATAGAAATATACGGCCGGGCGCCGGGCATATATTTCTATACTAGAATCTCGAATGAAAATATCTGATTTACGTTATGCTAGATTTGTCTAGAAATTTCTCGGAAGGATCTCGTACTAAAATCTATACAAAAAAAGTATAATGTAAAACAGGCTTTATACCAAACATAATATAATTTTTCTTTCAGTTGTTTACAAAAACTAAAATAAATTTCTCGAAAAGAAATGATTTAAGTTATTGGCGATTTTTATTTAAAACAAAGATTATAGGAAAAATTGTTCATTGTCAATCATTTTGTTCTAATGGAAATACCACGACAAACTAAGTATAATGAGAGAAAAAAGTTCACAGCAGAAAATCACTAGAAAGAACGTAAGGTAGTCGGAAAAAAGCTAGGAAAATAATGAAAATAAGTAAAAGAAGCTTCAGACGGAATCCATTGCGAAAGATAGAAAATCTTTAAGAAAATTTGACAAAATTCAAAATTTCACATGTACATTATAAGAAAGAAATATAAAAATAATAAACAGAAAATCTGTACAAAGTATAGCAAAATGCAAGAGTTAATAAATCCAAAAACTTGATGTGTGATCTGCATCTCAAGCCTTGGAATAAGAATTTTGTAATTGTAAAAGATGGTAGTGTTAGTGAAGGAAATAAAAGTTATTTTTATAAATAAGGCATTCATGGTACAGCATATAAATTTAATCGACATACGAAATTTCATACAAAGAATTAAAAATAAACTTCGCCACTTCAAAAATGAGAATGTTTTGACAATAGTAGCTGGACTTTCAAAAATAAATGAGATAAGAGGCGAATTTTTATGCAGGTATGTTATTTAGCTATAGTTTATATTAGGGTAAAGTTGTTTTAATATGCTGTCTTTTGAAAGTTACATGATACGGTTATAAAGTTTGTGCAGATTTTTTTGTTAACACACCCTTAATACGCTATACTTTATTTCATGTAAGAAAATAGCGTTGGTTTAGATATAAATATAAACTCTGCTATCTGATTGGTCAGAATACACAGAAAGTTCACTAAAGAGAAAAATATCTGTTGTCAATTAATTGATAAAATTATTAGTTAAAAATTAAGTATTATTGACTTGAAAATGGTCATAACCACGACCGAAACGTCGTCTCTTGTTTCAGTAAACAATTACTTATCGTTAATAGTTATTTAACTATCATGTGTATTAATGAGGGCGATTAATGATTGAGACAATTGTTGAGATCATTAATGGCCAATTAACACATGTGTTAGTTACAATATTTTTTCTACTCCCATGCGTGAAGTGAGTACTTCACGTATCAATTTTTATGTGTGAAGTTTTATGTTTTGCACACTGTGCGTGAAGTAACATTTCACGCACCGTTCATTATTTTAAATATTACAAACTGAATTGTATTTTAATAAAACAAAGCTGTTAAACACCCGTAACGTTGATAACCATGGTTACACAAGTCGATAATACAGAGGCTTTACGTTAAAAGAATGACAATGTGAAGAAAAAATTTATTTTGTTGCAAGGTCGCAGAAAAAGTATAGTATGTAACACGTGTGTGAAGCATATTTTACATTCGGGTGGTTTGCAACATTCGCCTTCGGCTCGTGTCGCAATCTCCACCCTCGTGTAAAAATTTCAACTTCATACACTTGCCACATAATATACTATTTCGTTGACTTTATCTTACTGTATTGGAAAATCTAATTTTTTTCCATGATAAAAAGCTTTAGGTTAGTAACGTTTGACAAGTTTTTGTTTTCCAATTTAATGTTCATGTATAAAGTTTAGTTTCACGAATTTAAAGTTATTTAATCCATGTAAAAACAGCCAGCTCTCAAGTGCTATCTGCTATTTTCTTACGTGAAATAAAGTATAGTATAAAAACAGATTTACGCGCGGCGAGCCAAAGTTTTCCAAAAAAATTGTATTTGGCAAATTTTTCTTTGACGGAAATTGGTGGAAAAGGTACTGTAAAATCTTCAACGCAAGTATCCGGTTGCGATAAATACACAGTTTGAGCGGAATCGGGGTTTCTCAGATCGAGACCAAGTTTGTCGTGGTTTCACGGAAGCAGAGGCGGCGTAGGGCGTGGGCGACGTGGGCCACAGCCCACGGCCTCGCGGTCCGAGGGGCCTCGCGCCTTGGAGATTTATGTATTACTCAAAAGCCATGAACGCGCCGAAAAAAGTGCTTGCGTCTCTATTGCTCACGAGGAATCCCCGCTGCGCGTCGCCGCCGCGCCGGTCTAAAATAGGGTATTCCCCGAACTTGCGTTGCTATCGCTAGCGACGAATTTCCGCCGCAACTTTTGGACGATTTTGTTTTCATACTGTTGGTCGTCAAAGCGTAGACCACTTGGGTTGACTTGTCTGTGAGTCAACACAACAAAGCTAATAACTATACCTACTTATAAATTAATAGATACGTAGCCTAGTATCTATTGAATGGTCGATTATTGATTTATTGTTTGTTATTATTTTATTTACATATAATACTTTATTTTTATATGAAATAAAGGGTAAGGTGTACTAATTATCTAGTAGTATTATGTAAGTACCTAAACCGAGCAGACAGAAAGATAGACGAGACGGAGGCAGTAGCGTAGCTATCACAGGGCAATTCGGGCAAATGCCCGAGGCCCCCAAGTTTTAGTGGTCCCGATTAAATCTAATAAACGATATATTAAAATAATCAATTTTCAATTTCGCAAAAATAATACACAAGGAAATATTTTTAATAATGACAGTTATTTTTTACTTTATACATTTAATGCCTAAATTATTGTCGTCTCTTTCTTTGAATAATTAGCATTCCGTATCGAAAAGAAATTTTAAATATAAGACTACAATATTCATTATATTTTTTTATACACAACCCATATATTATGAGGGCATAATTATACTGTTTATAGTTGTATCATGGCATGGTCCATTTTCTTCCGCGTAGTGCAAAGTTACGGGTTGTGTATAAAATTTTGTATTATTCATATGTCTTATTAGGTATATAAAACACTAAAGAAAAATTTAAACACTCGACCTTCGGTCTCGTGCCGAAATTTTTCTTTCGTATTTTATATGCCTTATAATGCATGCATATGATAAATAACTATTATGCCACTTTTTGTTTTGCATTAAATTATATAATTTTTTTTTTATTTTAAAAATCTGTCTTCATGCGCGAGCAGAGGGCCTCGCAAAATGTATCTTGCCCACATAAAATTATGTTCTTGCGCCGCCACTGCACGGAAGCAGTTAAACATTCCGGTATATATTTCGGAATCCGCCAAAAATGATTCGCTAATTAAAATTTTATAAAGAAAACAACCTGTAACAAAATGTAACCATCACTCATGTATTACAAATCATATTTTGGCAGGTGTTGAAATATATACCCGAATGTTAAAATGTTTTCCGGAGCCAAGGTCGTTTTGCCTATCGAGAACGCCACAACAGAGGAAAGTACGAGATTTTTTTTGGCTTCCCTGTAAATTTGACAACATTGCAGTGTCAATTAATTTGTCATCTTCCTTCCATCCAATCATGTTAGCGTTATTATGAATTTCTGTGTGACACTTGACAAATGCGGTACAGAAACCTACGATTTGCTGAAGAAAGTTTATGGTGATAAGTGTCTATCTAGTATTCAAGTTTTCGAGCAGATTAGGAAGCCTCGGCCGTGCACGGACATCGTTTTTCTCCTAGTATTCAAGTTTTTGAGCAGATTAAAAGACCTCGGCCGTGCACGGACATCGTTTTTGTCCTAGTATTCAAGTTTTCGAGCAGATTATATGGCCTTGGCCGTGCACGGACATCGTTTTTGTCGAAATCTAATAATTGTTCAAGTGGATTGGGTGCCTGGAGGACATACTAAGGATGAAAAGAAAAAGGGCTGAAACGCCAAAAAAAAAACGATTCATGGATTCTTGAAGATAACGCGCCGTCTGTGAAAACATTTTTGACGAAACAAAATCACCGTGTTGATACATCAACCGTACTCACCTTACCTAGAGATTTGATTTTCTTTTATTCTCAAAATTTAAATCTTCGTTAAAGAGAATCAAATTTCGGTCTGAGATACAGTTATAGAAAAACCAGCAGAGCTTATGGACAACCTAACAGAAAAGGCCTGCAGGCATTGCTTCCAACAATGGAATATTCGCATGGGGCGGTGTAGGGGATCGTAAACGAGACGATAACTAATGTTAGAAGGGATGGCAGAAGAGATGATCGAAGGAATGACAGAAGAGGTGATCGAAAAAATGAGAGAAGAAAACCCGATATTATTTTGTTCGAGAGGGTCTTAAAGATGGTGAGATTTACTGAACTACTTAGTCACGGAAGATATGCCCACACAAGTTCGTATAAAGGGATTACCAAAGAACAAATATTGGATCTAGTTGACGACATTAGATCACATGAATCAGAAGAATTAAAAATAACTTCGCAGTACAGTTTGAGGAGCTGTGTGTTGAAAAAATGTACATTCAAACTAACTACTCAAAGCCCTCTAGTTATCACAAAAAGTGATAACTGGTAATTTAAAATACATGACAAACAATTGTAACCTTCTGTCATATTCATTATTATGTATTTTGTTAACTTTGTTATTCTCTTACAAAATAAATGTTGCTATTCGTATTAAGTAGTGTTCTTTTATGTTAGATCTCCGTAAACTCAATAGTTTTCGTAACCAAATTTTAGGTATTTATACCCAATTCAATACGTAGATTCCAAAAATCGCGGTGTTGACTTCGTGTGTCTACCCAGTTGTGGGTACGGCGCACTGCATCAAGAAATGGGTTGAGATAAAAACTTTTCAAAAAATGGTACAATTGATGATTAAATTATACATTTACTAATATGTAGTCCTCTAGTTATTTAGAATTGTCTAGAACTTATTTGAATTTCATTTTATGTATGTGAAACTATTTCATGCATTTCTTAATTGTTTTAAAATCATTCAGAATAGTCTACAATTATTTCAATTACTCCGAATGTTCTTAAATTTATTCAGAATCCATTTAAATAAATCTATTGCATATAACTGCGTATTTTGCACCACTCTGTCCGTCGGGTATTTATACAAGTAATTCAATATCATATTTGATCCAAGCACAATTTCAGGCAGACTTAAAATTGTAAGCTAAGCAGATGCATTTTCATACAGGCATTTACAACGAAAATTTTGACCCGGCGAATTGCACGTCGGCTTAAACCTTGCAAGGTCCAAGCTTTCATTTCAAGCCGGGAGTGAATTGACCTTTGTTTTCGTGGGGTTGTATTAATTTATGATTGTTTAATACCAGTTTAGTTAGCCATGCTTCGAATAAAATTTTATTGTGTTGAAACAAAAGTACTACTATCAAGTACTGTACTAGAAAGTGTCCCAGACAAATTAAAATGACATTTTAACTATGAAAGTATTAGATTACATTATTTCTTAATTAGTTTATTCCTCAATGTTGCTGACTTAGCTTTATTTTAGATAAATATAAAAGACCTCTCCGCAATAGTGTTGTTATTGGGGATCAAATATAGTGGATAGTGATGAGCTAGTGTAGTTATTGGTGATTATTTAGTTGGAACCACTAATATTGTTGGTAATACTACAATACTTTACTACAATCTGCGAGTCGAATCGTAGAATATAAATTAACTAGTTCAAATCTAGTTGCTAGCCAATATTATTCAAGCACTTTCTGGAACAGTTCTATTTGTATTGGGGATTTTCAAGTATCAAAAGATGGGCGCTGATCGTATTAAACAGTGGTACACTTTTTGCTGACATTTATAAGCGTAGCATTGCTGTCAATTGTGTTTTAGTTTTCGTAATATTTTCTCATTAGTATTTTTTATTTATAATTCAAGTATGTATAATAGAGTTTTTGTAGCCCCATAGTTGTGGTTTCATGTAAATGCCAAATGTGTACCTTTGTTTGTAGTTCTAATATTTGCCGCTAGTTAGCGTTTTCTTATTTGAAAATCCCAATAGTGCTGTGAAATATTTACACTCGAGTAACTAAGCATTTGAATAATGGTCCACTTTCCAATTATATAACCAGGTGACGGACAGAGTGATGCAAAATAAGCGGTTATATGCAAGTGTTATTTAAATGGTTTAAAAAATTATTTGTTTTAATTTGATATTCCAAAAGTACATTTAATAAAAAATATTGCAAAGTAAGTTATGCACAATTACTATAATATTAAAATATGAATGTTTATATCTTGAGATAACCATTTATATATTTCATAGCAACTACTTTTTTATCGAATTCAAATTAAAGCTAATTTTGAATAATTTTGAAACCATTCAAGAACTGTTGGACAAAATGTCGCATGGTACATTTCTATTCATTATTTATATCACGTGAGAAAAAAAGGGTTACTTTTCTCAAGTGTTTTATCCAACAATTTCTTAAATGGTTTAAAGAGTACCACAAACTAATAATTATTATTTAATAGGCGGATCTTTGATTGGTCTGATGCATCAAAAAACTTGGAGAATTTAGATGCAGTTTTCGACCTTTGAATTCAGCACTGCACCAGACAAATCTTCTACGTCATAGGCGGCCATCGATGGATGAACTGGTAGGGAACTTATTTTGTTCTTTTTTAGAAAATATTTTGTTCGCATATTCAGTTTTCACACTCCACCATGAGAACTTATAGTCAAAGGAATATACGTAATTATTAACTTGTTCTCATACTCAACCGTGAGAACTTACAGTCAAAGGAATATGACTATATGTCTAATTATTAACTTGTTCTTGTTCTCAACCATGAGAACTTATAGTCTAGGGAATATAACTATACATAATTATTATTTTGTTCTCATACTCAACCATGAGAACTTATAGTCAAAGGAATATGACTATATGCCTAATAATCATCTTGTTCTCATACTCAGCCATGAGAACTTATAGTCTAGGGAATATGACTATACATAATTATTATTTTTTCTCATACTCAACCATGAGAACTTATAATCAAAGGAATGTGACTATATGCCTAATTATTATCTCGTTCTCATACTCAGCCATGAGAACTTAGAGTTTAGGGAATATGACTATACATAATTATTATTTTGTTCTCATACTCAACCATGAGAACTTATAGTCAAAGGAATATGACTATATGCCTAATAATCATCTTGTTCTCATACTCAGCCATGAGAACTTATAGTCTAGGGAATATGACTATACATAATTATTATTTTGTTCTCATACTCAACCATGAGAACTTATAATCAAAGGAATGTGACTATATGCCTAATTATTATCTCGTTCTCATACTCAGCCATGAAAACTTATAGTCTAGGGAATATAACTATACATAATTATTATTTTGTTCTCATACTCAACCATGAGAACTTATAGTCAAAGGAATATGACTATATGCCTAATAATCATCTTGTTCTCATACTCAGCCATGAGAACTTATAGTCTAGGGAATATGACTATACATAATTATTATTTTGTTCTCATACTCAACCATGAGAACTTATAATCAAAGGAATGTGACTATATGCCTAATTATTATCTCGTTCTCATACTCAGCCATGAGAACTTAGAGTTTAGGGAATATGACTATACATAATTATTATTTTGTTCTCATACTCAACCATGAGAACTTATAGTCAAAGGAATATGACTATATGTCTAATTATTAACTTGTTCTTGTTCTCAACCATGAGAACTTATAGTCAAAGGAATATGACTATATGCCTAATTATCATCTTGTTCTCATACTCAGCCATGAGAACTTATAGTCTAGGGAATATGACTATGCATAATTATTATTATGTTCTCATACTCAACCATGAGAACTTATAGTCAAAGGTATATGTCTAAATATTAATTTGAACTCAAATTCAGTTTTGAGTACTGTAGTAAACGAAATATAACTTTCATAAATGTCCTTATAAAATCAAAACAATTTGAAATTGAAATATCGACTATTTATCAATAAAATCAATATCTGGGAACAAATGATTAGCATTTATTTTTCAGGAATCGGACATCTAGAAGATTAAAAAGTAGTAGCTTTATAAGTTTTAGTATTATTTACGTAAGAATGGCATTGCGCGCAATAAAGTGTAGGCTTGTTAAAGACACGCAATTGAAGTAGTTTTTTTGGCACACAGGTTATAAAACCTGTTCATAAGGCAACATTTAGAAAATAATTTGAAACTGTCAACATAGTTCGTAAACATTGACGGGTGTTCTAACATTTTTGTGTTTTTTGTTGATTTATCAATTCTTGTGCGTTTCTTGATGCGGGAAAAGATAGTTTCTCATTAGATGTCAGCACAGATTATAAAGCGAATTGAACTTGTGCAATGCCATTCGTACGTGAAGAATACTATAGTTTTAAGTTCTTGGAAATGTATTTTCAGGTTTTAATTAAACTTTGGCTCATCGCGCCGTCGAGCAAACACGCGTTTTCTTTAAAAATTAAAAATAAATTGATTAATTTGAAGTGCATTCCGTGGCGATCATCGTAAAATCGTGCGTCTACGGTTGCAGCGGTAACCGTACGCGTGGCTTACCCAGTCGGTAGCTAGGGAGAGTGCTTGGGAAAAGAAAATACGGACGTATCGGGGGATGCTTGCAGGTGGATGGATGAGTGAGTCAGGAAGGAGGTAACAGATTCGAAACTTTGATGTGGGTGTTCGGGTTCCTTATTCAATTAACTTCACACGGTCAGAGGGGCTGGGTAGGTAGGGTTCGTGCGCGATAGCCATAATTGAGTGGACTGATATGTACAACGCACCGTCTTGTGAATCCTGTTGTTATGGTGGATCGCTTCACACTTGTGTGAATGTTTCTAGGGACATTAATCCATAGTTGGCACAGAAAGCTTTCTTATGGCCTTATGTGCTCTCCTCATCCGGAGGCAACGTAATCATCATTTAATGGTAATGGCAACGAATAGGTAAAGTTTTTGTTTGAATTAACTTTGTTGAGCACACGGGTTAATAACCGCGTTCGGTGTAGGGTATCCGCGAGAGGCGCGGGCGAATGTCTCCGGGAGTAGCTAGGTAGGTGGCGTGCACCCTAGGTAGTTACATGTGACTGCTACCGTGCTCTCTACCTAGTTCGGTTTTTAGGCCGTAAATGCTTTGCATCGCGTGGGGTCGGCTTAACCCCCTCGTAAACTTCCGTGAGAACCAACAACGGCGTTCGACGCCACGGCGTTCTCACCATTTGCTTAGCTCGTACTCTTTCTCTCTCACACGCCTTTAGCTTAGTTTAATCTAGATATAAGATAGTTCGCGTAGACATAAGATAGCTTAGATATAAGTAGGAAGGGTTGTTTTTGCTTTTCGAGAGAGAGAGAAAAATTAACGTAACTTGACATTTTTAGACTTGCTTTGAAATCGTTATTAACGTAAAATAGGCTTTTTTAGATTTGTTTTTCTTTGAAATAGATCTTTAACGTAAGATAGGGTTTTTTGCGCACTTCACAAATTAAATTGGGGGGGGAACTACAATAATTTAAGTTAGATTATAAGTATTATTGTACACGGAACTGTATTTAATAAATGGTATATATAAGGGAACGTGGGTTTGGCATTGAAGGGCGGTGTTTCCCTTATATATACTATTTATTAAATAAAGGGTTTCGTTTTTAGTTCTAAGATAGTTTTAAAGTTAAAAAAAACTCCCCACCGCCACTATCTTCAAGATTGCAGTGCCGATTGGAGACGCAGACCATAGATTCTTCTTCATTTGTTTAAAATGTATGTACAACAATAAAACAAACTTTTATTACGTTTATTTTAATTTAATACCATGTTCCTTTAGTTGTAAAGTAGGTAGTTTTAGTAAAAAATTGTAATTATTATTAAGTGTTTAGACGCGGTCAGGGCAAAGTTAGATTTTAAGTATTGTAAACGAAGCTTTGTATTAATAAATATTATATATTTTGGTAAGTGGGAGGTTTGGGTGGTAACAAAATATATAATATTAATATAAAGTTTCGGAAACGGTCTTCTACTGAATAAGAATTCTTTGTACCTTTAAAAATGGGAACAAGGAATCTTATTTAGGGACCACCAAGATTTAATTTGTTAAATTAGTATTGTAAACGAAACTCTACTTAATATAGTATTATTTTACCTTAAAACTTTAATAATATATAAATGTAGAGTTTCGTATTAGTTATAAAACTGAAATGTTTGTTACCAAATAAAATTATGGTTATATTATTTGTGTTCAATTCTACTGCATCTTTATTCAGTCACAGAATAAAGATGCAAAATAATTAACAACAAATAATACAACTATTAAAATGATAATTTTATTCGGTAACAAACGTTTTAGTTTTATAACTAAACCATGTTTAACATTGTGATAAATTGTTATTAGATTTGTTGACAAATTTAGTAACAATTGTGAACAGAATTATGACACAAAAGAAACGTAAAAGACATTTGTGTTTAAAAATTCTGTTCATAATTATTTCTTACTAAGTTTGTTAACAAATTTGGTGACAATTTTTTAACGTGTCAAACAGGCTTTAGTTGTAAAATTGAAATGTTTGTTACCGAGCAAAATTATCATTATTTTGATTGTAAATATTAATTATTTTGTAATAGAAGTTACTTTTACTACAAAATAAAGATTCAAAATAGTTTATAATATCTGCAACCAAAATAATGATAATTTTACTTGGTAACAAACATTTCAATTTTACAATTAAAGCCTGTTTGGCAACGTTAAAAATTGTTACCAAATTTGTTAACAAACTTAGTGAGAAATAATTACGAACAGAATTTTTAAACACAAATATCCTCTACGTTTCTTTTGTGTAAAAATTCTGTTCATAATTATTTCTTACTAAGTTTGGTGACAATTTTTTAACGTGTCAAACAGGCTTTAGTTGTAAAATTGAAATATTTGTTACCGAGCAAAATTATCATTATTTTGATTGTAAATATTAATTATTTTGTACCTTTATATTGTAATAGAAGTTACTTTTACTACAAAATAAAGATTCAAAATAGTTTATAATATCTGCAACCAAAATAATGATAATTTTACTTGGTAACAAACATTTCAATTTTATAATTAAAGCCTGTTTGGCAACGTTAAAAAATTGTCACCAAATTTGATAACAAACTTAGTGAGAAATAATTACGAACAGAATTTTTAAACACAAATATCCTCTACGTTTCTTTCGTGTTATAATTCTGTTCACAATTGTTACTAAATTTGTCAACAAATCTAATAACAATTTACTTTAATGTCAAACGTCTTTAGTAATGTCAATAAACTTTGAATTTTATAAGAAAAAGTCTTGTAATTTTGATATAATACAAATATATTGTTGTTTAAAAATTGATTTTTTTTTCTAAGTCCCTACACGTATGTAGTTTTTAAAACTGCCACCAGGGGGCAGCACCTATTGATAAACTTTCAACTTTGAGTCTAAAATCGATTTAAAAAATTTCATTTGTGTACATACGTACGTACATACATAATTTTCGATGCCTTTGGTACTCAGATATATTAGAAATGGGATTTAAATACTATCATAGAAGACATAACGACTCTTGTGTAGTAGATAGCAATCTATTCAGACTTAATAAATTCAGATACAATCCTGATATGCCATTCGCATTGGAAACATCCATGTATCATCCCATTTTCAGAGACTAATATTCCCATAGTAAACGTCCCATATTCAGTTTGTTATATTCCCATTAGGTATAACCATAAAATGATGTATGTACGTATGTATGTTCAAAGTGGAGTAGTATTTCTGGTTGCCTATATTTTAGGCGCAAAGCCTTTTCTAATAGGTGCTGCTACGTGTAGGGGTAGTAAAGTGGTAAAAAATAAACAAATTATATCTTAATTTATATTTTATTGTTTAATAAATTGTACATTAAGGGTAGTTAGATGAAATACAACAACGTAAAATACAAATGAACAATAAATACAGTAAAATTTATACAAACTATTATTTAAACATCCCTACATCTAATATTTCAGGACAAGGGTAAGTATATTTATTTATAAAATACAAAGAATAAGTACAATTTAAACTATGGACATAATGTGTACATACATACCATAGATACTATGCATACCACTATACACACTATATATATCATACACACTATAACATACCATACATACCATATACACCATACACACCATATATACCATGCATACATACACACTATACATACCATGCATTACACATCATACATACCATACACACTATGCATACCATGCCTTACACACTATGCATACCATGCCTTACACACCATACAATTTAAGCTATGAACATAATAAGAACAACAATGTATTACAAATAAACAATAAATAATACTTAAACTAATACACTTTTTTTTTATTTGACAACCCATTGTTGTATTTCTGATAGTATCTATCTACTCGCTTTTGTAATACAACAATGACAAGAGAGTACATAGATGATGTCAGTAATACAACATTTTAAGCTATGAACATAATAACAACAATGTATTACTAATAAAGAATAAATATTACTGAAACTAATACAATTTTTATTTAACATCGTTTATTTCAGGAGAAAATACTACAAAGAGACAGGGAAGTATGTAATTATATAACATTTATAATTCTATACAACAAAAAAATGTAACTTCAAAAAAAAGTAAGAATTTGTTCAATTTTTTTTAAAAACAGGCTGTCAAATTTCAATTAGGCCGCTTTTAAACCCTTTGCCCTACGCCCTTCAAAGTCATATATCTTAATCTACGACCCCTGTTTTTCAAAGGATGCTAAGGGAACGCGAAATTTCAAGGAAATCGCTGAAATCCTAGCCGTTTCCGATATACAAGCCCTCAAAGTTTTCCGAAGGGTATAAGGCTTAAATTCGTTAATTTGTAGGGGTAAAGGGCAGGAAAATAGCGTATAGTGAAGATTTGAACCCGCGCTTTCCATTAGTTTGCACAAAATTGATGAAAACCCTTTGGTTTACTATATATTTATTCTTAAAGTTCATATCGAAGGGCCGACACTAACTAATTATATGTAACATATAGAATTAATCAAAAAAATACACAAAAACATTATAAATTTACTCAGTAAGCTATTCTAATAAAACTACCCTTAAAACATTGTTAAATTTGTTAGAAATATCACGGAAAACACGTATAATGTACAATAGGTAAATAGGACCGACAGTAAAAAAAGTGAGAATTTGTTCAACTTTTTTAAAAAACAGGCTGTCAAATTTTAATTAGTAACCCTTGGCCCTACGCCCTTGAAACTCATATATGTTATTCTACGACCCCTGTTCTTCAAAGGATGCTAAGGGAACGCGAAATTTCAAGGAAATCGCTGAAATCCCAGCCGTTTCCGAGATACGAGCCCTTAAAGTTTTCCGAAGGGTCTAACGCCTAAATTCGTTAATTTAAAAGGCTAAAGGGCTGGAAAATAGCGAATCGGGGGGATTCGAACCCGCGCTTTCCATTAGCTTGCACAGAATTGATGAAAACCCTTTGGTTTACAATATATTCGCCCTTCAAGTTTGTGGCGAAGGGCCTGCGCTAATTCCTGAACTAAAAAAGCTAGAAAATCCGGACAAGTGTTGTTAAACTTACTTGGATCTGCAGAAATGAAATCCGTGGTCAGATTTTCCCCAAGGGCTCAAATAAGCCCTTAGCCCTTTATAAAAGGGCGGACTCCTATGGGATGGTTATTTTCGTACCTAGAGAACTTAATACTAAAAGAAAACATGGGAAAATTCGAAAAAATCCCTAAATATTAGGATATTTCCCTGTCCCTTTTGTTATTACATAGGAAAGGTAAAAAAAACTAATTTTTATTTATTTATTCTTTATATAAAGTCATTTATTATCTTCATCCAGTGTTGTAGTTACCGTATCCTACTGCTGGGTGTAGTAGGCCCTTTGTAAAACCTGTAAACAAACAAAAATATTGTTTTTTTTGAGCGGCAAAGTACAAAAGATATAATAAATAAACACTTAATTGTAGTGGGGGTATTACATGATACTATTAATATTATGTTTTTAAAATAAAGACTTCAGTTCCTTTCAGTCTTTGGTGAAGTGAACATCGTGTGCTTGTGAATAATCGTGTAGTGTATATATCAAACGAAAAACTTTGAAATTTTTATTGCAATCGTTCTCTATGTACATCGTATAGTTCGCTATATATTTTTAAAATGTTAGATTTACCCTATAAACTTTTTTAAAGTTATTTAAATAACTTTAAATAACTTTCTTAATAAGTTAATAGTACACTAAATTTAAATGTTCACATGTACATTATTGTTTACAATAAAATCTAAATATTCAAAATTCATTTTAACTTATACAACGTATTTCTGCTTCTTATAATTTTAGATATTATTTAAAATGTTGCATAAGACTCTGTCCTCCCGTTAGTGTTTATTATTTATTCCTTATTCAAAATTAAATTGTGTCGTGAGTTAGTTTACTACACGTTTTGCTGTATATTTAAAAAGTCTTTCCTATTATTAAAATATGTATAATTATCCGTAAAAGTGTGTTATATTGTTTTACTAATACTAAGTGTTATACAAGTTATTCTAATTGGTGTGAGTGTTACGTAATATTTGCTACAAAGTGTATTCTAATCTGTGAAAATCGCCGATGATGATATAGTACAGTGATGATATAACAGCGGATGATATATTATGAAAATTCGCCGTAGGTAAGTATAAACCTTTGATATTACATTTACGTTTCTTCTAAATGGTTGAACACAAATGTGTCTGCCGTATCCTGATAGTAAATTTTATCTAAAATATAAATTTTTACTTCCCTATTTACTATATTTATTTTTGTAGTAGTGATAAATGAAAATATGAAATAAGTGTACAGAGAAAATTTTACTAAAATACATTTATTTTAACGCCCTGTAACTCCTAAACCAATCAAGGTTAAAAATTATAATTGGACGTATCTTAAAGAGAATTTTATGTAGATTCCAAATTTTCATGGCGCAAGTTGCTATCTTTAATTATGTAGGAGTAATAAATAAAAATGTAAAATAACAAAGCATGATAAAGTTTGATGGAATATACTATTTAACTTACATTTATATTTCACAGAATTTGAAGTCTTGGGATCAGGCGAACCGGTTCATGACTTCACGATATCGCAGGAGATGGTTTCCTGATCCAACAACGAAATCATGTCCAGCAGGTCCGGAGAGAAGCCCCAGGATACAGTAGACACACGAACGGGTTCTCCAAGTCGCGATGTCTGCGTCTCTTACCAATGGAACGTCGAATATGTGATCTGCAAAAATAAATGATTTCTTAATAAAATTATAAATGTAATAATTTATTTATTGTATCTGCAATTTGTGTTGATTTGTATTAATAATACTGCTCTTTTATATTAATATCTACAGTTCAAATTTCCTGTAGAAAAGTATTTGTCTACATTTCAATAAGTTTAAAACTTTGCTTATGTATACAGAGATGCATGTTTAAATCAAAATTCAAACGTACAATTCCTATCTTACTTAGTTACAGAAATATTGAGCCCTAAAGTTGAAATTTCCTATAGAAAAGCATTTGTCTATGAACAAGCAAAACTGAAAACTCTTCAGCGTTTCAGTAATTTTAAAAATTGCTTATTTATAGAAGAATACATGCTGTATTCATATTTGAAACAAGCATATAAATGAAAGTTTTTCATTATTTCACCAACTTTGAAAATTTAGGTATATATTTCCAGAGAAATGAATGCTGAATTCATACCGTGAGTATTTTTTAACGTGAAACATTGTGTTTGTCATATCCATGGTTACGACTTGATATTTGATTGACAGCAATGTATTTGCCGGTTCCATTTAAAATGAAACATAGGGAACGAATTTGACATTTGATAAGACGTCAATAGAGGTTAATTTTGTTTAAATAATTATACCTACATTCTAAATTAAAATTAGTTGTAGAAAAAATATAGCGTGCACCTTGTGCCCACGTGGTTTTCTGACTCGCCTAAATTTCTTACAATATTCTTCTGTCAAATTCATTCCCTATGTGTCATTTTAAATGAGACAGACAAATACATTTTGTCAAATCATAACTTATAGGAAAATTTAACGGTTATCTGTCATATTGATAAGATGTCATTACAGGTTAATTTTGTTTAAATAATTATACCTGTTTTCTAAAAATTAAATTTAGATGTAGAAAAAATACTGTGTGCCCCTTGTGCCCGAAATATGTTTAGTGATCTCGAGTGGTTTTCTGACTCCGCTAAATTTCTTACAATATTTAAATATAATACTCCTGTCAGATTCGTTCCCTATGTTTCATTTTAAATGGAACGGGCAAATACACTGCTGTCAATCAAATATCAAGTCGTAACCATGGATATGACAAACCCAATGTTTCACGTTAAAAAAATACTCACGGTATACATATGATACGTACAAGTTCCTATCTTGTTTAGTTTCAATAATATGAAGTCATAAAATTGAAATTTCCTGCAGAAAAGAATTTGACCTGAATTTTTTTCAACAATGAATAGCACTCTTCCTATCAACCCTAAAGGTCATAAATTATATTTCGCGGGTAATCCATACACCTTGTTTACAAATATTAATTTTAAAAAAATCGTACGAGCGACTACAGAGCTATGTAATACACAGACATCAATTATAATTTATAATTAGTCATTATTTTGATTGTTGATTACTATTTTTTTTATTATTATCTAATGCCTAACTGTTCCATAGATCAATTTTGTCAGTTTCATTGTTACATAGAACAATTAATTCAGTTTCATTGTTACCGTGCTACTGAACAGACGTGTGGTGTGCTCGTGTACTGTGCCTTCGAAGACGACTTCCTAGTGGCTGGAGAGGACTTTTGGTACTTCTTCAAGACTTGGACTTATACTTAGGGAAATAATTTATTCACAGTAAGTTTTTTATTTTATTTTTCAATTACTTTTAGTAACCATTATTGGGTATGTCAGCCATTATTTCAAAATACTATTTCGGGTAAATATATATATATATATATATATATATATATATATATATATATATATATATAATTATTATTATTATTATTATTATTATTATTATTATTATTATTTGTTATTTATGTGGAAAATAATTTAGAATTATTTAGGGTTATTACCATAAACAAATATCATATATTATTGGACATACTATATATTTTACTACATATATTTTTTATTTAAATAATTATGAATAAGCAAAATCAATCATTTAAAAAAAATTGAAAAATTTAAATATTTTTTCAATATTGAATTTCTCACACTTACTTTCATATTAGGTATTTTATTTTTAATATTTACAAACGATTGTAACATTTCTAAGTCCATCTATATTATTATCTGTAACCACTAATCCAAATATTATTTCGATTATATTTTTATTGTTACAGAAATATGTAATAGAGGGATGAATTACAATCCTGGTCGAGACGTAGGATGTGAGTGAGTTGCAGAAGGATATCTATGAGGGGGATGATCATATTGTTGCAGAACATCTTACTGAAAATATCCTAACATGTATTAGTTCCCCTTAAGCCTTATTTATAAGATTTATGTTAAGTAAATAAATAAAACTTATCCTCCTAAGTACTCGTATAATTGATATATGGCAAAAAAAAATTGGCACATAATCAATTCATGTCATTATGCAACACATACCTGTATCTTCATTTTCATATATTTTAGAGTTCATTAAATAAGAAATTCATATGCAATATACACATTAGGAATGACGAATTCCGATAATTTTGGTACCCGAGTACCGGAAACAACTACCCGGATAGTATCCTTTACCCGTTAATTACCCGATACCCTTTAATTACCCGTTATCCTTTAAGTTCATATATACGCAATTCGTTAATTTGTTAATTACCAGTTACCCTTATATTAGCACTTTACTTTTTAATAAAATTCATAATTATTGTTTACATATATTTATTAAATAAAAATTAATACAAATAAATAATATACTGTATCACTATAAAAAACTTAACATAAATTATATTAAGTACCTATGATATGGTAATAAAAAGCTCTTCTTTTAGATACAATATTTCCGGCAGCTGAAAACTGTTCGGATAATTAAAGGGTATTGGGTAATTAACGGGCAGCGGGTATATTTCGGGTAATCCGGTAAGAAATTTTATACGCAGGTACATTATTATCGGGTAGGTTCCGAGTACCCGGGTACCCATCGTCATTCCTAATATACATGCACACGTACTACTTAAAAGGTACAGAAAAACAAAAGGCTAAGTTCAAATATTTCCTACTGAAATTTAACTCCGTATCCGGCAATACGAATTTCTGCAACTATGTATACATATATAAAACAACCCCCTGAAACCAAATATTAAAACCAAAGGTTTCTATTTCACTTAGTTTTTAAGTTATTACGTTTAAACATAAAAGCTATCTTGAAAGAAACGTGACTGAATTCTTTCAGCAATTCGAATTCCCGAAATTTAGCATACATACGTAAAACAACCCCCTGAATCCAAATTTGAAAACCGCAAGTTGCTGTTTCACTTAGTTTTTGAATAATTTCAATTTAAACATACACAATAAACATTTAGTTATTTTTATAAAAACATGACTGAGTTTTTTTTTCAGCAATTCGAATTCCTAAAACATTGCGTGCGTATAGAAAATAATAATAGACATTTAGCTATCTTGAAATAAACATTACTGAATTTTTTTTTTAGCAATTCGAATTCCTGAAACGTAGTGTACATACAGAAAACAACGCCCTGAACCCAAATTTGAAAATGCAAGTAGCTATCTCACTTAGTTTTTGAATAATTTTATTTTAAATTTGTATACACAATAGACATTTAGTTATCTTAATAAAAACATGACTGAATTTTTTTTCAGCAACTCAAATTCCTGAAACTTTGTGTACATATAAAAAAACAACCATCTGAACCCAAATTTGAAAACTGCAAGTCGCTATCTCACTTAGTTTTTAAATAATTTTATTTTTATCATGGTTATACACAAAAGACATTTAGCTATCGTGAAACAAACATGACTGAATTTTTTTTCAGCAATTCGAATTCCTGAAACATAGTGTACATACAGAAAAGAACGCCCTGAACCCAAATTTGAAAATGCAAGTAGCTATCTCACTTAGTTTTTGAATAATTTTATTTTAAATTTGTATACACAATAGACATTTAGTTATCTTGATAAAAACATGACTGAATTTTTTTTTCAGCAACTCAAATTCCTGAAACTTTGTGTATATATAAAAACAACCCTCTGAACCCAAATTTGGAAAGTGCAAGTCGCTATCTCACTTAGTTTTTAAATAATATTATTTTTATCATGGTTATACACCATAGACATTTAGCTATCGTGAAACAAACATGACTGAATTTTTTTCAGCAATTTGAATTCCTGAAACTTAGTGTACATACAGAAAACAACGCCCTGAACCCAAATTTGGAAACTGGAAGTCGCTATCTCACTCAGTTTTTAAATTATTTTACTTTTATCATGGTTATACATAATAGACATTTAGCTCTCTTGAAACAAACATAACTGATTTTTTTTCAGCAATTCAAATTCCTGAAAATTAGTGTACATACAGAAAACAACCCCCTGAAGCTCAATTTGAAAACTGCAAATCGCTATTTCACTTAGTTTTTAAATTGTTATTTTTATCATGGTATACTGAATAGACGTGTACCTATCTTAAATTAAATTAAATCAATAAAACAAAAAAAATATTTTAAAAGTTGAATTTATTGCCAAAATCGTAGCTTACTTGTAAGTAATAAAATTAAAATCAATTTTATTTTGTTTTATTGATTGAAAGTTTGCTCAGATTACTTAGATAAAGTAGAAATGAAATATTAACTTTGAATTAATTTTTATCAAATTTTTCGCAATGTAAGGGTATGATATTATTATATCGTTGAATTCAGAACAAAATTCTCTATTTAATGAGTTAATAATATATATATATATATATATATATATATATATATATATAATGCCATTTAAAAAAATATAATATTGCCCTATAGTTTGAGTACCACTGGATTTAAGATAATAAAGTTTATGCTAAAATGTGTCCCCCTCTATGCCTTACAAAATATCTTAATCACTTTTTTCTGTATCTTTTCACATACACGAATAAAATGCACTGTTCCATTATCTTGATACACCCTGTATATCTTATGCGCAATTTCATACGAATTTCACATTTCCACTGTTAACTCTGCTATCGTATAGTATTTTTTTTTTTTTTATAAAAAAAATCTTGAAAAATTAGTTTCGTAACCAACTATATACATAATCACCAATACTCATTATTTCAATTTCATTATTATTTGTGGTGAACAATGAACAATTAATATTATCTAATACCTAACTGTTACAGGGGTTAATTTAGTCATTTTTATTGTTGTAGCCCCAGTGTACGGATGTGTATATAGTGTAGTGGTGTACCGTCCTTCGAAGACGACTTCTTGGTGCTTGGAGATAAGTTTTGGACACCTAGAGGATTTGGACTCTACGTTATAAATATCATTTTTCTAAGGCAAGTTCATATTTTATTAATTTTGCTTTATATCTTATAAGATTTAATATCCACTTGTTGGGTATGTAGTTAATGAGGATGAAATTATTTTACTTTTTATAAGTTAAGTAATAAAGTTATAAAGTTTTTCTACAACAATAATTTCATGAAACATAATTTTTTGTACATACATTTACATGGTATATGTAATTGCTTTATAAAATCTAAATTATTTATGGCATTCTGATATCTTCAATTTATTAGAATTTCTGATCTGTAAAAAAATGTATTTTATCAATAGCACACTTTACTTATAATTAGGTATGTCACCATAATGAAATTTCAATACATGCATGGGTCATAAAATATAAGAATAACCACTATAGTTTCTCACTATAATAATAAAATTATTATTATTAGGTAATAATATTGTTATTTGGAATTGGATGTTTTTGAAAAGGCGTATAATGACGTCAGCATGTCCTGAGTTTATATTTCCCGTCCGCCATTTTGCAGCCACTTCACTTATTCAATATCAGTATTAGTGTTACAATAGTATAATCAAAAAAATGATCCACAATGACGGGTTGTTCTGGTCCAAATTGTGTAAATCATTCGAGAAATAGTTATAAATTTCACAAGCAAATATTTCAATTTGTTTTACTTATGCAATATATATTTTTTTCTCATTCAAAAATCTTAAACTATTCTTTTGTTTTTTTTTTTTGTAAATATTTTAGTACACTAAATTATAATCATCCAATAATTAATAATCTTTTTCATAAATTACCCGCAGATCCGAAAAAAATAGTAAATTGCAGAAAAAGTTTTGGAGCCCTACCCGAAAAGATTTATATAACTTTGAACTATTTTGTAATCATTAGTCGAGCTACAGAAAATTAAACTAAATTATATAGCTATCACAATTAACTCAACTCAAAATTAAGCTTGAATTATATAATCGGCTTTAGTACAGCGTCGCGAATATCATGTTTTTGAGTGATTTGTAATTATTTTAAATAAACATAATATGATAAATATAATAGTTAAAACATAAACTTCTAAAATCCACTCTGCTATAAGAATGTAGTGTGGCATGGTATAGGGACAATATTTCCTGGCTTGTGATTGGTGCAAACTTGAATCAATTTCAAACTCTCCCAATATTATATTATCGCAACTTTCCTTTGCATTTGTGTACAATAAATTTGACTAGCTAAATTCAATGTAAGTGAAATAATTAATTTTAATATAAATAATTGTAAAAAACTAATAATATAACGTAAAAAGGTTAATGTTAATATAAATACAAAACACACATCACCTGTCAATAACTGTCAAAAATATTTTATTATTCATGCAATTTCACATGTCTGATCAAAATAGTACTTAAATGGATGATATTCAAGATGTTCCATTTCCAAATGATGTGTATGAATGTAAATGCATTTAAATAATATCATAATTTGTAATACATATTAATTTATTGTTTCTGTTTTAGATAAACATCTGCACGTCATCGAAATTATTCAAGTGGAGAGTGCACTTAGACCCTAAGACCGTCTTACAATTGCGGAAAACTTCAACATTTTCTTCAGCAAGACTCCAATACAACATAGTCGTTCTGCAAGGAGTCCATCATCAAGAAAATTTCAAACTGTCCCAATATTATGTTATTGCAATTTTCCTTCAGCATTTGTGTGTAATGTAAGTGAAATAATTAATTTTAATATAAATATAATTGTAAAAAACTAATAATATAATGTAAAAAGGTTAATGTTAATATAAATACAAAACACACATCACCTGTTAATAACTGTCAAAAATATTTTATTATTCATGCAATTTCACATGTACTCAAATGGATGATATTCAAGATGTTCCATCTCCAACTGATGTCTGAATGTTTCGATTATTGTTTAATATTATTATTTTATCGAAATAAAACTTAGATTCGTATTTAACCTTAAAATGTTGCTGTGTAAACCGCTCTCATCAAGCTCCGCCCACCACTGCAATCTTAAAACAGAGTATAGGTATTACTAGTAGCTGTAGTTCGTATGGTGACGTCACTATATCCTTCTCTAAATATTTAATAATTATTATCTCGAAAACTACAAACGGGCTATTTTATTTTTTGTCTTATACGTAAAAATCATAATTTTATGACCTATCCCATTCTATTCTTCAAATAACATACATACATAATATAATGTTATCAATCAATGTATATTTCATTTCGAGCACACAGAATCTAAATATAACAGTAGTATTTAACGTAAATGCATTTAAATAATATTAAAAGTTGTAATACATATTAATTTATTGTTTCTGTTTTAGATAAACATCTGCACCTCATCAAAATTCTTCAAGTGGAGAGTGCACTTAGACCCTAAGACCGTCTTACAATTGCGGAAAACTTCAACATTTTCTTCAGGAAGATTCCAATATAACATAATCGTTCTGCAAGGAGTCCATCATCAAGAAAATGCTTGTTACCCTCCTTAATAAATAAATGCCCCAAAAATCATTATTATGTATTACATATATTCGTACTTAGAAAAGTCATCATATCATTTGCCTTATTATTTATTAAAGAATTAAATGTTTTAAGTATATATTCTTCAATTTTCAAGAATTTAGTACTTTATAAAATATGTGTCACTTTTTCTTATTTTAACATTCTCAATCAATAAATATACAATATTGCAATAATACAAACCAAATAATCAATATGTTTTCATAACTATTTATGAACTACGTTGCATAAATAAATTACAATATATTTGCACAAGGTGATACATCTTCAACTTTTATTGCAAGAATATCTAGTATTTTTGTTATACAGGATGTTAAAAATAATTGTAACAAATTATGAGGGCATATAGCACTGACCTAAATAAAAAAAGCTTAATCAACATGGGTTCGATCTTCAACTGTTTTTGAGAAAGAGGCCATTTTGTATTAGAATCGAAGAAAAACAGTCAAAAGATAGTAATTGAACAAAATTTTGTCTATGCCAGAAAATAGACCATAAAAAAGCAATAAAATTTTATATGAAACATTTTTTCATTTTCTAATAGTTACGAAGTTATTTGAAAACTAAATATAAAAGTGAAAATTACATACTTTATTTATTCATTATTTATAATTCCTAGTGCATATACATATTTAGTTCAATACAAGAAAAACCAATGTCAATATTTCATTATTAGAATAATATTGAAAATAAACAAGAAACTTTTATTGTTAATAATACTAAGAGTTCCTTGACATTTTGAGCTATTAATGTTTATTACAAATGTCACTAATTCTAAAATTGAATTTGTCATTTAGTACTAAAGCCCTCAAGATTTACTGACTTATCCATATTGATTATTATTGGTACACGTTGTTTTGTTCTATGAGGTAGGTTCCTTTACAATTAAAGTTTGATCTTTAAAGAATATACCGTGAGTATTTTTTAACGTGAAACATTGGGTTTGTCATATCCTTGGTTACGACTTGACATTTGATTGACAGCAATGTATTTGCCCGTTCCATTTAAAATGAAACATAGGGCACGAATTTGACATTTGAAAAGACGTCAATAGATGTTAATTTTGTTTAAATAATTATACCTGCATTCTAAATTAAAATTAGTTGTAGGAAAAATATAGTGTGCAACTTGTGCCCGAGTGGTTTTCTGACTCGGCTAAATTTCTTACAATATTTAAATATAATACTTCTGTCAAATTCATTCCACATGTGTCATTTTAAATGAGACAGACAAATACATTGCTGTCAATCAAATGTCAAATCATAACTTATAGGAAAATTCAACGGTTATCTGTCATATTGACAAGATGTCATTAGAGGTTAATTTTGTTTAAGTAATTATACCTGTTTTCTAAAAATTAAATTTAGATGTAGAAAAAATACTGTGTGCACCTTGTGCCCGAAATATGTGTAGTGCTCTCGAGTGGTTTTCTGACTCCGCTAAATTTCTTACAATATTTAAATATAATACTTTTGTCAGATTCGTTCCCTATGTTTCATTTTAAATGGAACGGGCAAATACATTGCTGTCAATCAAATATCAAGTCGTCACCATGGATATGACAAACTCAATGTTTCACGTTAAAAAATACTCACGGTATAACGCCTTTCAAGATTTTTCTGGCATGTCTGCATTGGTTATTATTGCAATAAGTATTTTTTTAATTATTTCATGATAAGGCCTTGGTATAAACGACGGGATTCTTTTCATTTTGTCCTAAATGAATTTATTTTACAAAAATCATTAAATACTTTAAAAATGATATGATGATTTTCCTCTACTTGTATTAAAATAACTCCTACTTTTATTTTGTTTTTGTGTACGTATGCTGCAGTGTATTTATATCATCATGAAATATATTTAACACTAAACATACTGTGGATTCAATATATAAGTTAACAGTTATCAGTCATGAAATATATTTTCACAAATGAAAGAAAATTTTAGCAAGAAAATTATATTAATATTTTACATTTCTTTTTCACAGTTTCAACTTTAATTTCATTGAATATCTTGATAAAAAAATAAACTATGTATCAGAAGAAATGCAAAACGAATATTTCACTACAACAATATGAATAAATCATTGTTATTATCAACTACAACAATACATACGTTAATATAAAGTAGTTCCAATAGTTCATAGTTCATTTTTTATTCAATTACTAATAGTTAAACTTGTTAACATACTTTCCATTATTTATTAATAAACTAAAGAAATCATTTGTGCAAAATTCTAAAATATATGTACGATAAGTGGCGAAGAACATAACATGACACATAAATCCGATGGCTGCTAACAATGAACTGAATTCAGAACATATTGTATCCTATATTTTAGTTTGCATATGTGTTATATTTTAAATACAACATTATGTATTGTATTATGATATACATTTAGAGCTATTCTTAACTTGTGTATGTAATTAGATCTCGATAATAAGTTTTGTGACCTACTTTATTTCTGTATCGATCTATGATCTATAATTTAATTAAACAAAAGTATACTTTATATCTTGAACACTTTACACCAATACATATCAATAGAATTCGATCAAAACAGCATTAAAGAACATGCAATATAAATAATTCTTAATAAATATAAATGCATGCGAACGAAATAAACATAACCAAACAAGCAAAAACATTGTGGATATTATGTTATTGCATTTTCAACATTGTAAATGTTTAATATAAATAAAACTCACCTTGTTTACAACAAATATTCTTTAAATCCAAGGAAAATAACACTAATACAATAAATATTAACCACAAGATCACACGCCAAACACATCAAACCACATGTTCTCTTAAAAATAATACGTAACACTACGCGTCACCTGTAAAGCTGCTCGTCGAATTCTATTGGTTTAGACAAGGTCACACCCTACTCTATCATTCAGTGCGCAATGTTATCCGCACTACTTTATTAACAAATAGGTCATTTAATCTATTATAAAAAATGTTTAACACATGTTGATCTTGTTATATATTTATTTTCTTATCGAAATACTTATATTATTTTCTAAGATCCCTGTACTTATTTATGTAATATATATATACGTGTAAAATACATATTCTGTATATAATACACTTGTTCCACTTTTATTTCATATCGAAATGATTATAAAATCTGAGATACATAATTGTAGATATGAAAAATGCATTATATTGACATTGTTGGTTTTAAAATGATAAACGAATAAATAAGTTACAAACATTAATATGTTAAATTGATCTACTTTTCATTGTATCTCTGATTACAATACATGTCTTATAAAATTTTTATAAATAATGTGTTCATGTATGTACAGACGCACTCTAAATAAAATAATATATAATACACATATATCGTTATATTTATTTCTAAGTTCTCATAATTCACTATATATGTATCATACATCATAATATCAAAAATGTAACTTACAAAATATCAATAAACATTTTTTAAATGAATACATAATATTTCAATGAAAAACCTATTTCCCATTCCCAGAATTTTCAGGGCGCAAAATATAGGCAACCCACAAATTCCAAAAATGCGAACCGGAGCATCGATACGCGATCTAGATTCGTAAAATGACGGCGAGAATATGAGCAACCCGCAAAACCAGCCGATTGAGCCTAGAGCATCAGCAAAATCCGAGCAGCGTGAACCGAGCAACCCTGGGCTACACCCTGAACGAGCAGCACCAGCAAGGCTTCTGGTCGACAAAATTCAAAAAATCGTGTAAAATCGACGTTTTAGAGCCGTAGCGGCCGAAAAGTAGCACTTTACTGCCGCTCCGAGCATTTTTTAGCTCTCCGGCAGATTTTCAGCCGATCTCAAGGCATATATCCAGCAAAATTTAAAATTTTACGTATAGCAGGCTGTTGCACGGCATTTATCCACCAAACCACTCACTGAACGATTTTACAGCTGATCTCAAGCCTTATACACACAAAAAAATAAATTTCTAGCATGCGGCAGGCTTTTGCAAGGCAGTTATTCACAAAAATTCAAATCTCAACCGATCGGTAGGCTATAGCAAGACACCTCCCACCAAAATTTAAAATTCAGTCGATTGGCAAGGCTTGTATACATCAAAAAATTAAATCTCAGATCTCCCACCACATTTTGCTGTGTATAATACTGATTGTCTGATAAATTTACAGCCATTCTGGCCAGCGCGGGCGATGGCTTCGAACCGGCCACTCTGTGCCGTATTATTACGTAATCACGTCTATATACTTACTATTTCTCCATTTCTAGCTGGCTATCCACCAGGCCCCGTATCCTGGACCGTAGGCCAGGTACGGGCTGGTGGTTTGCTGGGATCGCTAGGGGCTGCAGGGTGCTCGGCTGGTTGCTGGATGCTAGCTAGCTAGTAGGCGGGAATCGAACCTGGATTTTTGGATCGCAAGAATGATTTTGCTCGTTATTCGGGTGGTGGATCAGGATGTGCATCGCTTGTAGGTAGCGGGATTCGAACCTAGATCTTTGGATCGCGAGAAATGATTTTGCTCGTTATTCGGGTGGTAGATCTATAGGATGTGAATTGCTTGTAGGAAGCGGGATTCGAACCTAGAACTTTGCATTGCGAGAATGTTTTTCTATGCGTTCTGGTGTTGGATCTAGGATGTGGATTGCTTTATAGGTAGCGGGATTCGAATTTAGATTTTTGGATTAAGAGTTTTTTAGTAATGAAAAATATGTTTTTTTTTGTGTTCTTTTATTGTTCTTGTAATTACATCATGATTCTTATGATCTGCATATAATGATATACAATAATAAATCAGATTATTAATACAGAAAGATATATTTGGTTATGACAATACATAGTTATACATTTTTTTTTCTTAAAGTTAAACAGGTGAAATGTGAAATAGGACTTCGTTATTTAACGCATCATATGTAGAGTAAATATTTTTATTTCCTTAATTATAATAGATTTATACATACAAGTATGAAAATAGTTCAACATTATTCTACTGTTCAAAGAAGTAGTTCATATTTTATATAGCAAGCAATATGTATAGTGTATCTAATAGATTTTTCTATTATAACAACTGAGGGTTGTAGAAAAAAATTATAAGGATTAATAGTTTTTAATAAAGAAAAGTTACAGAAGAAAATGTGTCAAATATAAGAAAATCAGAAATTTGTGTATAACAGAAAATCCTTATAAAGTTTTTCTCTGTACAATTAAGTTATCAAGAAACAAAGCATATGGGTAACATAAAATACATCATTTTACGACTTCAAAAATTAATATCTCTTACTATAAACTCTTAATAACCGAAATTAGATCTATTATACCTTTAAAGGACTTAGCTTTTGCATGAATGATTTCTAAGAAATGTATATAAAATAAATAAAATAAATATATCATTACGGCATATTACCCATTTCTGGGTGTGCCAATCTGCTTTATCACAGATATCGGTAATTATGATGACATATTCTAAGAAATGTATATAACGCATAAATACATTTAATAATTTTTGTAACAACAAAATATGGTTGTGTTTCATACTTAAACATACTTACATAGATTTTGCATTATGTATGAGTATGTATAATTGTGTATGTAAATGTTTATATTATCTGTAAGTCGTAAAAGGATATATTTATATGATAACTTATACCTATGTGAATTAATGCCTTTTCAGCAGCAGAATATAATGTTTGAAACGATATATGTAAATTAGATCTATTTTATTTTACAAACTCTTATAAATTAAATACATAAATAAATAAATAAATTTTGCAACAATGAATTTTAATATATAAAATACAGGGTGTTTCATGCAATAGTACAAGGCTTTGGAGTTAGAGTTCTAGATACTAAAACAAGAAAAAAAAATTACAATAAATATTGGTGTCATGACGCTTTTTTGGATTTGTTCGTAACACATCACAAAGGAAATACCGCGAGTATTTTTTAAGGTGAAACATTGCGTTTGTCATATCCATGGTTACGATTCGACATTTGATTGACAGCAATGTATTTGCGCGTCCCATTTAAAATGAAACATAGGGAACGAATTTGACAGATGTATTATATTGTAAGTCAAGTCAGAAAACCACTCGAGAGCACTAAACATATTTCGGGCACAAGTTGCACACAATATTTTTTCTACAACTAAATTTAATTTTTAGAAAACAGGTATAATTATTTAAACAAAATTAACCTCTAATGACATCTTGTCAATATGACAGATAACCGCTAAATTTTCCTACAATTTACGTCTTGACATTGATTGACAGCAATCTAATTGCTTGTCTCATTAAAACATAGGTAATGAATTTGACAGAAGTATTATATTTCAATATCGTCAGAAATTTAGCCAAGTCAGAAAATCACTCGGGCACAAGGTGCACACTAAATTTAATTTAGAAAACAGATAACAAAATTAACCTCTACTGACGTCTTGTCAAATGTCAAATTCGTTCCCTATGTTTCATTTTAAATGGGACAGGCAAATACATTGCTGTCAAGCAAATGTCCAGTCGTAACCATGGATATGACAAATGCAATGTTTCACGTTAAAAAATACTCACGGTATGACAATTAAATACACTTTTGATAAGCAAGATGAAATCAGTTACAAAGTTAAACGTGAGGTCACATGTGAATAAATAAAGGTCAACTGATATTTAAATTTAAGGATTATTAAATTTTAATGTATTTTCGCCTAGTAATGTATGCATATGTACTATAATTATATACCTAAACAATAAAAAAGTATAAATATGAACATATTTGCTGTATAATGAATGTTTTCATTTGTTATCATTGTATATTTTATTTATATTTGGTTGAACAGGGTAAAAATGCATTATAATAGGGTCTTTTGGGATATAGCCAGGGCGTTCCTTCGCGTGAACTCTTCCACCGATCTTGGAATTCGTCATGAACTGCTGAATAATTTTCTAACTCGCTGAGGTCCTCGACAGGCTCGCCCAGATCGTTCTGCAGCTTATTTAGAATTTTCTAAAGAAGTTCAACTCATTTATCAACACTATGACTCTGCAAAAATTCAGTAAATATTGTAATTTTTATTACAAAACGCGGAAAAGTTAAATTTCAAAATAATTTTCAATTTCTTTTTTCTAAATACTTGTGTAGATGTTTAAAAATTATGAAAATTGATACTTATGTAATTTGTACCATACAATCTAATTCAAACATCCCTAAGTTAGTATATTAATTTATTTTTAAGTAATATTCCCCAAAATCAAAGGTACAGAGTGTTCAAAAAAAACCCCAATTCGGAGTAGGCTATGAACAAAAAACGTATAACAATTTGAAATAATTTAATTAAATGTCAATTTAACACGAGATATTGTCAAAAATGTTATCTGAAGAAATCAAAGCTTTTCTTGTATCCTTGTTTCGAAATAGATATATATTAGAAAACGGTGAATGGCAATATTCTGCATCCTTCATTTTTATCATTTCTCCTTAAAATAACACTTCGCGATCCATTTTGACAACTTGGCTTTTGAATTAAAATTGTTTTTTTTTGAACACGCTGTATAGGTACTCAATTTTAGGTAAAAAGATTAAAATTTTCAAATTGCAGTTATTACCTAAAAATGGGTATATTTGGGGTCCAACTTTGAACAAGAATATCACGAAAATGAAGAGACATTGAACTGTGGTTTCATAATTTAGAATTAATGCAGTTCAAATATATTAAAATTAGAATTTTGAAAATTTTGCATTTTTTGCAAAAAAATGTATGTATGACTTTTTGGGATAAAACTTAAATTTTATTATATGAAGATATATTTTATTCTTTATGCACAGTCCTGCCAATAAATGTTGTTATATCATTCATAGGCTGCTAGAAATATGTAAAAAAATAATACTTTTTGTAATGCAATTTATTGACAGTATACAGTAGTAACGCAAGCCATTAAAAGGTCTGGCTATTCTATTATGGCAGTACGGACCGTATCTGTCTGTTGTTACCTCAATGCCTTCTCCTAACTTCCCTTTAGCTGGTTGAAATTTCGGGGGGTTCAGCGCATTCATTCTCTCCTAACACAATTTGTAGTCCAAAGGATTGAAGTCTGGACTGCCAAATGGCAAGTTTTCGGTCGCAATGAACCTGGAACATTGGCCAGCAGCTAGGACTGCATCGTTCTGGACTAGTGTGCCGGGGCTGAATCCTGCTGAAAGACCCAGTGCTTGCTAGGAAAGAATATGTTGTTCAAGGGTTTCACAATTTTGTTTAGCAAGTTCCTTCGGTAAACCTTCATATAGATACGGTCCGAGCTATCGTAGCAGAATGGCCAGACCGTATTAAGGCTTGCGTTAAAGCCAAAAACGGCCATTTTAAATAAATAAATATATATATATATATATATATATATATATATATATATATATATATATATATATATAGCTATGAGTGCCCGTGAGGTGACGCCTGGTAAGCGCCCACACGGTAAAATATATCGTCATCATTACCGATGTCTACATGTGTTGTAGATACTGGCACACCCAGAAATGGGTAATATGCCGTTATGATATATTTTTTAATATTTATATATATATATATATATATATATATATATATATATATATATATATATATATATATAGATAGATATAGATATCTCCCGTAATACATCCATATATATACAGAGGAAGCCAACGCACACAAATCTATATATTAATGCAAATTCACGCCAGCACCCTTTACAGAAATTTGGCACTATCAAATGTCTAATAAGAAGAGCTACAGATATATGTCATCCTGATAAATTACAAGAAGAGATGAATGAAATTAAAAATATTTTCATGAAGAATGGATTTTCTGTGTCTTCAATTGAAGAATGCCTTAAAGCAGGGCTTCTTAAACTTTTTTCATTCACGACCCCGTTTATGATTGCGAGTTTCTTGGCGACCCCATATAAATATAAAAGAAAGATAAATTAATATTTTTTGATCATTTATTTATTAAGTAACAATATACATATACATATGAAAATATATAGTTTTAGAATTCGTTTTGAAACACACAAAAATCTAAAATTAAAAATTGTATGAAAAATTGTAAAATTGTATTTATTATAGGTACAAAAATTATATGCCTTATTTTGTATCGAAATTTCCTTCTTTACAATAACAAATAAAAAAGGATTCTGATCGTCTTTGTTCGCTCGAATATATTCGAACGCAGTCGTTGAGTGGTTTATATTAAATTAAAATTAAAGTAAAAAATTTAATGAGATGGATGTGCCTGTTTTTTATTGCGTAACAAATTAAATCTTGGTGTTTGACACTGCTAGACGTAAGACCTCTTCAACATTTTTTTACGCTGAACGATCTCTCGCGACCTCAGAATTTTGCTACGCGACCCCAAATGGGGTCGCGACCCATAGTTTAAGAAGGCCTGCCTTAAAGCGAAAAGACCTTCAAACATTGATAAAGAAAGTAACGTATTATTTGCTTCGCTTCCTTATGTAAAAAAACGTAACGGACAAGATTGCCAGAATTCTTTTGAGGAAGAACATGGAGATTTCGTTTTCTCCATATGTTAAACTTCGTCATATGTTGAAACAAGTGAAAGATGTCATCCGTCTACAATCATCAGGGATTTACAGAATTCCATGTGTCTGCGGAAGAGTTTACATCGGCCAGACTGATAGAACTGTCTCTACAAGATTGAATGAACATTATTGATCTATCAGATAGAACCAGATTTTGCGGACGGTTTTTCCTCTGGCCAAGTTATTGCCGGGCATGCATAAATTGTATACATAAAAAATAGGTAACATTTACGTACTTTTCATGTTACCTTGGTTACTTGTTTTTTGATTTTATCACATTTTATATGTAATTTTTCCCTGAAGAAGACATGTTGCCGAAACGTTGGTATTAAATAAAAATACAGAACATAAACTAAAAAGGTAGTATTATTCTAGATATATTTTGTTACTACTATAAACCATGTGACATTATTTATGGCAAGACTCATATTTAACTTATGGTATTTTAATATGGGGACCTAGTCCTCAAATAATAACCGCTTTCAAACTACAGAAGAAAGCTGTCAGAATCTTAGCTAAATTAACCCCCGAACACATTGTTTAAAAACTTAAGAGTAATGCCTTTACCATGTATTTTCATGTATAGATGTTTACTTCATGTAAAAAATAATATTAAAAGTTATATAACGCACAGCGATTTACATGAAGTGTTTCAACACGTAATAAGAATAATATTGTTCCACCTGGGGGAACCGGGTTCGATCCCGACTGACGACAAATATTTCCAATTTTAAATGGCACAAAAGTGACCCCTGTGGTGCACTCTCCACGCCAGCTATGAGTGCCCGTGAGGTGACGCCTGGTAAGCGCCAACACGGTAAAATATATCGTCATCATTACCGTTGTCTACATGTGTTGTAGATACTGGCACACCCAGAAATGGGTAATATGCCGTGATGATATATTTATTTATATTTGTTCCAAAATATCTTAGATTAAACAAAAGTAAATATAGTATTGACTATTGGGGACCTATATTGTTCAATAAACTAAATGATGAATTAAGAAATAAATCAATAAATAATTTCAAATATTGTATTAAGGAACTTATGTTGCAACATTGTTTCTATAGTATGGATGAATTTTTAAATTGTACTGAAATTTAATTTAAAAATTGCATGTACTATATATATGTAAATTTTGACCTAGGTGTATATTATGTAATATGATAACCTAAATAAATATTATTATTATTATTATTATATTTCATGCATATTTATTGTTATTTTTGATGGGTGGAGACGTTGGTCCCACCCCCAAAATTTGGGGGATGGTTAAGCCCTGCCACCACGACAAGGTCTCTCCACATGGGCAGGGAACCCTGTCCAAACCTCCTGCGATTCAAAGGAGTTTAAGACAGAGCCACCCCGGTCTAAACCACGACTGGAGTGTCCTACAAAACCCTAACAATCTCATATCAACTAAACAGAATCGCCCGCGCCTGAAACCTAACAAAAAATGAAATGAAATGAACCTGACTTTGGGAGACGAAGCCTGCCGGGAGAAAGCGTCCCTTACAAACTCATGCATACCAAAGGTGTTACAGTCCATGTGTCCCATGAAGTGGAGTACATGGACACACTACATGTAATACACTTCATGAGACACACTTCGTGTAACACACTTCAATGTGATGTTTTTGTGAGGGCACTCGACTTCGTTAGCCCCGTCCGGGGTCGGCTGCCTCAGTGCAACCTAAACTTATCGTACCAGACTCGCCCACTAGTTGTCCGTTTACTAAGTGCAAGGGGTACGATAACTAGTATAGAGACAGCCGATGGACGGTGGGTTGCCCACCTAAAACCTCCTACATTACTTGTAAGAAATTTTAGGCAAGTTCGGATGAATATTTAGACTTTTTCACAGTATTTAATTATACTGCGTCAAAATATTCACGCCCAGCCTGTAAAAAAAAAAAACACTCATAAAATATATGTATACCAAGGGTGTCAAAGTTTTACGGACATAGACTTTTCTCAACACATATGAAATATATTCATACACATTAAGAAAAGAATAATACATAAAAGATCCTAGCACCTAGGACCTTTTATGTTGACACCCCTAAATATACATTGCAACAATCCCCAATCCCGTACCAACGAATTTCGCGAACGAATTGTCAAAATATTAAAAAAATTAACCCTGCAAACCCCAAACTATATATGAACTATATACTGCTTCAAATTTATTTAACCAATATTCGCGGTACAAAACAACAAACTCAAAACTCATCACTATAAAATCATTCGCGTTCGCGGTTTTCAAATTTTTGCCAGATGGTCCCACGTTGTCCAGATCCTTGGTTTCTGGCCTAATCGACCCGGACCTTATGCCAGATTACCCGAGCTAATATAAACGGAACGGAAACGACCCGGGCCTTATGCCCGGTTACGCGAGCTAACGACCGGACCTTATGCCGGGGAGCGCGAAGTTAAAGTTAGGATGACGACGCGCCCCCTTAAATCTAACTTAACCTAGCTGTACGGCAATGAACGTTTTTAATCTAATTGTAACTGTAAATCAAAATATATTCAAAATTATTTCAATATCATGCAATTCTATATCAAAAATTATTTGTCATGCAATTAATTTGAAATATAAATTTATTTTTCTACTTATTATTCAATTCAATGCAATAAAAGTTATACTTCGTATAAGGGAGGTTGTTGGGTATTAAATAGTTTCTAAAATTTTTGCACAAATATAAAAACTAAAATCCAAGTTAAGTATTCACATATATCGCTTCTATATTTTAAACTAAATGTATATATATCGAGGGCATCATAATAGAAGAGTGTCATAACCAAAATATAAATACAGGAGACGGGAAAAACAATTACATACGTCCAATAATATGATTTTCGTAAAAATGGTTCATACGCCCTTCTGTTATAATGCCCTGGATATATATATATAATGCAAATTTAAACTACTGATTCTATTAAATCAAGATCAAGTTACTTTAATTTATATATATTTATTATTAGTTGCCTATAAAAAATCTTCGCGGTCGCGTTTCACGGACAAAAATATCGATCACATTCGCGTCTTTAACTCGCGGGATTTCGAACAAAATATCGATTATATTCGCGATTTTAATTCGCGGGTTTTTCTTTCTGCATCCGGACCATCTGGAATATCTGGAACAACTGCAACCTGCAGGTCCCACGTTGTCCAGGTCCTGGGTTCCTGGCCTAACCGACCCAGACCTCATGCCGGGCAACACGAGCTAATAAACGGAACGGAAACGATCCGGACCTCATGCCGGGTTACGCGAGCTAACAACGTAAATATTATACGGGATTGGAAAGGATAGGACCCTATACATTCACACAATAAATGGTAGTCATTTTTATTTTATAATATTCGTATTTTTTTTTTTTTTTTTGCACGCACAGATTCATACACAAACCATTCACTCATCTAAAAGGGGGTAAACTAAGTTTAAATTTATATTTGATTCTAAAATAGATCAAATTTATTTTTATCTTTAATTCTAAAATATTTGTTCTTTTATATATTATCAAAAATAAAAAAATACGTTCATTGCACTATACAGCGTACTTCCCAGCAAATTTATAAGTCGTAGTATCCAAAATAAATTATTAACATGTAATATATAAAAATTTAATAAATTTTAAGAAGTATTTTCAATATAAGTCAACAATTAACACTTTCTCTTTGTATATGAAGCTAAATAGAGCACCCATGCTCTTGTAAATATAATTGAAGTTATTATTTATTATAGTATATTATGCAACTAGTTCATAATAACTATTAATACACAAGCATGAAGTTTACGATACAAGCCATGGCGAGTATCGTAATTCACGCGAGTTTATTTAATAGTCATTATACATGAGTTACATACACTATTTTTTTCTACGATTATTTATAATAATTCAAAAAATAAACCAATAAACTGGTTATAAAATTCATCTCTATCATAAGGATAATCTGTATCAAAATAAAAAGAAAATCTATTGAAATGAAAACAAAATCTGTATTGAAATGAAAAGAAAATCTGTATCATAATGACTTATTCAAGTACAAATAACATACTTAATAAGTATATTATTAAAGCATAGCAAAATTATAAAAAATGACACAACCAAAATAGGTTCTGTTTTATGAGTAAAACGAAACAGTACAACTTCAAATGAAACATATCACGCAGACAGAATCTTCCAAAAATATTAGTAATTTAAATTAAATATATTCAAATACTGATGACAACATAATTATTGCATTGAAATACAGTAATAATCCGTAAATAAAATAAAATAAAAAAACTGGGTAAAAATGTGGCACTACCTATCTTAAAACTACTTATAACTAAGCTAACTTAATATAACTAAGGGCCATTTTTATAATAAAATAATGTTACACTACTCGTTAAAGTGTTAAAGGTATGTATATTATAAAAACGAAACACCTTTAATTTTAATTTGAAGTGTTAAATTGAAGATAAAGTTTATTATGAAAACGGCCCTATTGTAACTAACTAAAGCTAGTCTCTATTATAAAATTTCCCGGGCAATTTTATTAGAGATTTTGCTTACTCAATCAAACACCCAGTCATACCCTTATATCTAAAATCTACGCATAGCGATTTGTGCCACCTTATACCCAGTTTTGTATATTTGTAGTGAATTGTTTTACATTTAAATTTGCAAAAGTCTAACTGCTTTTTTTATAGAATGAAATAAATAATTAAATTGGAAAAATCTGTCAACAGTCAACGAGACATTTAAAAATTATATCTGTTCGCTTCACAAATTTTGAAAATAAGTTTGAAAGATTAATTTTAATAATTAAATAGTTTAACAATGGGGTATTCCACCATAACAAAAAAATTTAAAAAAATTCAATTTAACATAAAGTATGACTCAATAAATAATAGTTAAAACAATGAAAACATTTTTTAAATAATTACTTTACGAGATATTTCACATTTGCTAAAAGGGAAAATTGACGTCATACAATTGTTATCTTTCTCTCGCAGCGTACTCAGAGCAGTGTGTGTGAGAAAGACAAGTATAGGGGAAATGTGACGTTATACTGATTTCTCGAAAATAAAATATTGTTAAACTAGGAACAATTAAATTTTTTTAAAGCTATGAATTGTTCCAAAACTGAATGAAGTTTTATTTAAAATAATAAAAAAAATTGAGTGGAATACCCCATTGTTGCAATGAAATATAAATATTGTATAGAAAATTTATATTATTTTTTTATTTTATTTTTTCTATAATAAATTGTTTAAATAAATATATTCCTTTTATTCTCTATATGGAACAAAATATTTATTTTATAAAATGTAACTTGTATTTCAATTATAAATCATTATCAGGCACACAACCTTTGCAAAAATTATTTATTTGGGATTTGAACCCACAAAGAGAAAAGTGATATATCGTTGACTTATAAAAATAGAAAAATATTTGAATTTAAAACTTTATATTATTGAACAACAATTGAATTTAAAGTATTGTTAAAATAACAAAAAAAAATGCTAATAACTATTTTTGAATTTTAAATTGTTATGTAACTTTGCAATAAATATAAATTGAAAAAAATGTGAATAAATAATATTTTTGATATTCTTACATGTTATATATTTTTGTTTTAAATGTGAAGTATGTAAAAAATCATTTCGAAATTTGATAAATTAAAAATTTTCCTAACTTCAAAATTGTGTGATAAAGTGAAAGTAAAACGAAATACGCATTTCAAGAGCAATGTTCTCATTTTCTGTACGATAAGGGTACGGATAAATTAGGATTACCCAACATGTCAACCATGCCAGAGGTCCTAAAAACCCTTCGTAATAACCCTATTATCGTAAAGTGGTAAAATTACTCAACAAGGTACGGATAAATTAGGATTACCCAACATGTAAACCATGCCAGAGGTCCTAAAAACCCTTCGTAATAACCCTGTTATCGTAAAGTGGTTAAGATTACTGAACAAGGTACGGATAAATTAGGATTACCCAACATGTCAACCATGCCAGAGGTCCTAAAAATCCTTCGTAATAACCCTGTAATTGTAGAGTAGAGTGTTTAAGATTACTCAGTAAGGTACGGATAAATTAGGATTACCCAACATGTCAACCATGCCAGAGGTCCTAAAAACCCTTCGTAATAACCTTGTTTTCGTAAAATAGAGAACCGTACTGGATGTCCAACCAGCTATACTCATAGCAATACGTATTTAGTTTTTATTTTCACTTAATTCTAAAGTTGAGAATAATTTTTAATTATATTAACTGTAGTATTCTAATTTTAATTTTGAAATTTGCTGGAAAGTGAAACACAATACCTTGTTCGTTTGGTTCTATGAACCGTTACCAATAAATACCGTGATAAAATATGTAATATCCCACGTTGTCCTTCGTCCTTCTGGGCTGGTGTATTTTGGGGAGACGAAAAAGTCTTGAAGATGTACGTCTGATAGCGGCAAACTCTACTGATAGAATGAGCTAGACCCGACTAGCAAACAATTGAATAATGAACGTTCGGTTATTAATTAGTTTCGTAATACAAGCAGGCATTAAACATTAATTATTATTTAAAATTAAAATAAAATAAATATATTTTTACGACCTTCACGAAATTATATCTGTAAAAATACTATTTTTGATTTTTTTCGAATTTATACAAAAAATGTCTTTTTGCATACATGAGATGTGCCAATGTTTTTGGCTTCCCTGTAAATTTGATAACATTGTAGAGTGTGTATTAAAACACATGCCTCATATAAATCTGTCCAAAATTATAGATCGTGACAACCGGCCTGTATGAATTTGCGAAAGTGGTTATTAAAAACTATTTCTTATCAGATTATAAATAAATTTTGCAATTTTTATTTAAATTTGAATCGTTTTGATATATGTATTTCAATTGACCAGACCTTACATTAGATACCAAACGGAACATGTTTCTGATATTTTGTAATAAATAAAAATTGATCTACACCACAAATTATTTACACCTTTACATGACAGCCCTTGATAAAAAAATAAAACAAGTATAAAACATTAAAAAATATATTTACAAAAATTTTGAACATCTTTCAATAGAGTTTTTACATTACCACACAGGATGACTCTTTCTTCTTTTTATCAGAGAGATTTTCTTTATATTGTTTTGGTGAACATGTATTGGCCTGATGATATTCATGATATTTATTACAAAATATACACGAAGAACAATATGACATATCTGATTGTTGTACAAAAGGCAGATTTTTATCTTTGTTATGAAGCTTGTTATTATTCTGACTTTTTGATTGTTTACTACCTTTTTTAGCTTTCCTTTTATTTGTTTTAGGTTTCTGTTTTTGGTCTTTTTTATTTTGTTTGCACTTTTTAAACTCTTCTTGTTTCTTATTGAAAATAAATTTACGTCGTTGTATGATTGATTCCATACATTGTATATTTGAATCAGAATTAAAAAAATATATGGAAGAAAAAGTTGGATTCACTTTCTTAGATCTTGGGCGTCTTACTTTCTTCTTTCTTTGTTTACGGATATTATGAAGAGCTTCATTTTCCATTATGGCTAACTTTTCTCTAGCTGCTTGACGCTTTGCGTATATTATTCTTCGTCTGCTGATCAACGACTCCATGCATTGAAGAGTAGAATTTGTATTAAATGTAAATTCCGTTGAAAATGTAACCGTTACTTTCATATTTTTCTCACTTGTATCTTTTGATTTGGAAATAGTGGGCTGACTACTTTTTGCTCGCTTCGTTGAGTTCTTCGTTGTATTTGAATTCGCTCGCTTTAGTCCCTTACATTGTGAGACTGCATTATTGATGTTCTGTTCTGCAGATTCATTTTGTTTATCCATGGAAGCATGTTTAGATGTATTACTTTTAGCTTTGTCTAATTTTGTTTTGTTTTTAGTGCATGCAGTCTGTGTCCTATTGCTGATGTGTTGTACACTTTCTTCTGTTTGTCTATGAATAAAGTTTAATATGTAAATATTATTTGTAAGATTTATATGGAATTACTTACAGAATGTCCGGCCATTTGTTATTTAAATTTTCTGTTTGTTTCTCGGGATCATCATGCATTGATTTTTCTTCTTTGTCCAAATGTAACAGCGTTTCCTTCGAGCCCATTCTATTACCATTTTCAGTTCTTATGCCTTTTGTATAATCGTCAATTATTGAATCCTCTTCCATGTTTAAAATTCGTGAGGCCGTTTCAGAATTTATTAGCCTTTATATATAAATAATAATTATAACTTTTTTACTCTAACCTAGACATGTATAAATACTTACATTCGTTCACTCGTACTATCACTGTCAGAATCCATTAATTTGACTATAAAATTACCCATTTTAAAATCCTTTGACACTAATTCAGATTAAAAATTCTATAAATTTTGAATACTACAAAATTATCAATTTTGTACGAAAATTTTCATCGCCTAACGGCTAAACGTCAACCGTCCACTAATTAAAATGGCTGCGGTTGAAGCCAAGATGAAACAAATGGCGCGCAACTGCTACGGGCTCCATCTATGATGATGTTTCAGAAAAAATATTATTTGTGAAATTTATTTAATTATTACGTTAAATGTTACACTTATTTAAAAAAGCGAAATTTTAAATTCAGTGATTAAATGCCGAAACCAGAAGAATGGGAACGTTTAGTACCGAAAACTTTTGTTTACATTTCACTTCAGACTGGTATGCTCTGTAATGCGCAAACGCGAACATGCGAATTTCAGGGTCATTCACAAATCGAAATTAGTTTTGGTTTTATGATATTCATTCTAAGGGTATTCACTACACGATTGTTGAATGGTTTCATAAGATAACATGGTGTCAATGTTGTTAAAATAAAAACATAAATCATAAAACTGAAATTAATTTCGATTTGTGAATGAACCTTTAATTCGCATGTTCGCGTTTGCGCATTAAAAGCATACCATGTGTGAAGTAAAACGTAAACAAAAATTTTCAGTTTTTGGAAATGAATGCCCTATTTTATTTCTGCATTGATTGATAGTTTAATAATAACAAAAATCTAGAGGGGATAAACGTGTAAGGAACTACAGCGCCATTAGTTCCTTACTAAACGCTCCCATTCTTCTGGTTTCGGCATGTAATCACTAAATTTAAAATTACGCTTTTTTAAAAATAAATGTAACATGTAACGTAATAATTAAATAAATTTCACAAATAAGATTTTTTCTGAAACATCATCATAGATGGAACTGCTAGCAGATACGCGCCATTTGGTTCATCTTGGCTTCAACCGCAGCCATTTTGTAGTGTAGTTTGTAGTTGACAGTTGGTGTTTAGTCGTTAAGCGATGAAAATTTTCGTACAAAATTGATAATTTTGTAGTATTCAAAATTTATAGAATTTTTAATCTGAATTAGTGTCAAAGGATTTGAAAATGGGTAATATCATTGCTACATTATTGGATTCCAACAGTGATAGCACGAGTGAACCAAGGCAAGTATTCAAACATGTCTAGGTTAGAGCAAGAAAGTTATAATTATTATTTATATATAAAGGCTAATAAATTCTGAAACGGATTCACGAATTTTAAACATGGAAGAGGATTCAATAATTGACGATTATACAAAAGGCATAAGAACTGAAAATGGTAATAGAATGGGCTCGAAGAAAACGCTGGTACTTTTGGACAAAGAAGAAAAATCAATGCATGATGATCCCGAGAAACAAACAGAAAATTTAAATTGCAAATTGCCGGACATTCTGTAAGTAATTCCATATGAAACTTACAAATAATATTTACATATTAAACTTTATTCATAGACAAACAGAAGAAAGTGTACAACACATCAGTAATAGGACACAGACTGCATGCACTAAAAACAAAACAAAATTAGACAAAGCTAAAAGTAATACATCTAAACATACTTCCATGGATAAACACAATGAATCTGCAGAACAGAACATCAATAATGCAGTCTCACAATGTAAGGGACTAAAGCGAGCGAATTCTAATACAACGAAAAACTCACCGAAGCGAGCAAAAAGTAGCCAGCCCACTATTTCCAAATCAAAAGATACAAGTGAGAAAAATATGAAAGTAACGGTTACATTTTCAACGCAATTTACGTTTAATACAAATTCTACTCTTCAATGCATGGAGTCGTTGATTAGCAGACGAAGAATAATATACGCAAAGCGTCAAGCAGCTAGAGAAAAGTTAGCCATAATGGAAAATGAAGCTCTTCATAATATCCGTAAACAAAGAAAGAAGAAAGTAAGACGCCCAAGAACTAAGAAAGTGAATCCAACTTTTTCTTCCATATTTTTTTTTAACTCTGATTCAAATATACAATGTATGGAATCAATCATACAACGACGCAAAATTATTTTCAATAAGAAACAAGAAGAGCTTAAAAAGTGCAAACAAAATAAAAAAGACCGAAAACAGAAACCTAAAACAAATAAGAGGAAAGCTAAAAAAGGTAGTAAACAATCAAAAAGTCAGAATAATAACAAGCTTCATAACAAAGATAAAAATCTGCCTTTTGTACAACAATCAGATACGTCATATTGTTCTTCTTGTATATTTTGTAATAAATATCATGAATATCATCAGGCCAATACATGTTCACCAAAACAATGTAAAGAAAAATTCTCTGATAAAAAGAAGAAAGAGTCGTCCTGTGTGGTAATGTAAAAACTCTATTCTATAAATAAATTTTTTAATGTTTTATACTTGTTTTATTATTTTATCAAGGGCTGCCATGTAAAGGTTAAATAATTTGTAGTGTAGATCAATTTTTATTTATTACAAAATATCAGAAACATGTTCCGTTTGGTATCTAATGTAAGGTCTGGTCACATACATATATCAAAACGATTCAAATTTAAATAAAAACTGTAAAATTTATTATTTTATTTATTAGGAAAAAAAGAATCATCATTTTCACTTATAAATATTAATTTTTCAAGTATCATCAAACTTTCCTATGGGCTTTTTATATAATAGACGTATGAAAATGGACTGGTCTGCATCGAAAAGTTATTATGTATTATAGTGGAGTAGAAAGTAAAGAATAATAAAAATTTAAAAGGAAAACTGTTGTAACAAATATACAGGTAAGTATGTATCGTTATATTAAAACATATATTACTTATAATTTAAATTAGTTGTATATGGATGTCCCAAACAAACTATGGCATAGGCGTTTAACATGGGAAAACAGTTTTTTGTAAATTAAAAGTGTCCGGCAAAAAATTAAGCTATGATATTGAATATGATAATAATACATGAATTCCTATGTTATCTAATATTATTTTTTAAAATATTATTCCATAAGTAAAAATAATTTATAAAAAGTTGCAAATAAATAATTATTTTACTTTTTATTCTGTAATATGAAAAGATTTTGAAATGCCTTTCATGGTATAATAGTTAGTGTAACTGCCTTTGCTGTAAGTGGTTTTGGGTTCGATCCCCAGCTGGATATTTTTTTAATTTTTTACAAAAAAATTGTTGCACTATTAAAAATCTATCTTCTATTTTCTATTATAAACATATAAAAATTACCCATTTCTGGGCTAGATCTCTACCAAATTTTGAATTATTGCCCCAAAAGTCAATATACCCCATATTCAGATAAAAACTTTAAAATTTTCAAAAATCTAAATTTCATGTATCTACATACTTCTTAATGCGCTGATTCTAAATTTTGAAACCGCAGTTCGATATCTCTTTTCGATCTCGAGATATTTAGATTCAAAGTTTTGCATAAAACTGCCCATTTTTGGGTAATAACCCAAAAATGGGCCGAGATACGAATTTGGCGACACCACCATTCAATTCTACGGTTAAAAATATATAAGTATACCAATTTTCATAATTTTTGACTAACCGGTTCATTTTTTATGAATAAAAGTTTGAAAACCCCTGAAAACGGCCAAAATCTGAAAAAATCCTAAGGGGTACCCCTTACGATTTTTGCGATTTTTGGCCATTTTCAGTTATTTTGCTTTAGAGACTGTATGCGGTGTTCAAAAATTATGAAAATTGGTATACTTATGTAATTTTGCCCGTAGAATCGAATGATGATATCTGCAAATTCATATCTCGACCCATTTTTGGGTTATTACCCAAAAATGGGCAGTTTTGAGTAAAACTTTGAATCTAAATATCTCGAGAACGAAAAGAGATATCGACCTGCGGTTTCAAAATTTGGAATCAGTGCAGTGAGAAGTATCTAAATACATAAAAATTAGATTTTTGAAAATTTTGAAGTTTTTATCTGAATATGGGGTATATTGACTTTTGGGACATTAATTCAAAAATGGATAGAGATATAAACTTGCTAGTAATATTATTTGATTGTAAAGCCAATCTTACGTAAGTGTGTGCATATTAGACTCGTAGGTCTGTAATTTTTATAACAAACTTACACTAGAACCGTGTTTTTTTTAATAGCTTAAACCAATGTTGAACATTATAAGGATGCATTTTTTTTTTTAAGTTTGACACAAAAAAGTTATACATTTCGCCTCATATAAACATCAAAATTAGGAATGCCGGATGCACTCAATTTCGAGCTTAGGCCCGGCCCGGCCCGATTTCGGGTCAATTTTCGAGCCGGGCCAGCTAATTTTTTGTCAAGTCGATCTTCGAATCGGGCCGGCAATTTTTATTTTCGGGCCGACTCGATCTAAACCTCAAAGCCCGGTCCGACCCGGTCCGAATTCATACCTACTTCAAACGTCTGTAACTTGAGATCCGATGATATAAAAAAAATCATGCGTGACATGAAAAGAAAGAGAATTTCATGCTGAATTTAAATTTTCATTGATGAAAACTCATATAACTTTAAGCGTCTGTAACTCGAGTCCAGATGATGTAAAAAAAATCATGCATAACATGAAAAGAGAGAAAATTTCATGCTGAATCCAAATTTTCATCGTTCGTTATTGTATCTTTAACTGTGTCAGAGTGGTAGAATAATTAATGATATAAAACCCTGTTTATGTTATGTAATATTAGATTTCAGTGGCAACAAGATAAAATGAGTTGTAAAAATTATCTCTAAAGTCCTATATATAACATTATCTGAAAAAAGATTAATTTATAATTTCATTGATTTATTAATTATTTTACTCTTAAATAAATAAAATAAATATATCATCACGGCATATTACCCATTTCTGGGTGTGCCAGTATCTACAACACATGTAGACATCGGTAATGATGACGATATATTTTACCGTGTGGGCGCTTATCAGGCGTCACGGGCACTCATAGCTGGTGTGGAGAGTGCACCACAGGGGTCACTTTTGTGCCATTTAAAATTGGAAATATTTGGCATAAGTCGGGATCGAACCCGGTTCCCCCAGGTTCGCGACCAGACACTCAGGCACGCGGTCACTCTTTATTGCTTTATATTTACATAGTTTTATCTATAAATCGAATAATTCTCCATTTATTACTAAAAGGGTAGAGATGTCAATTTGGGGATATCATTTGTACAAACGAGCCCCTCATCATAATAATTCGTCCTAAACGCGTTTTAATGACGAAGTTTAAAATTGAAATACGTACCATAATATTCAACAAATTCTATATTGAATATAGTAATGTGATTATTCTATATTACAGTCTGGAAGATTTTATTGAGTTCAAACTCGAAGTCAGAAAAATAATGAAATATTTGTGACAAACGTTAACAAACATCGATGATTTATATATGAAATATACAACGTTATCATAATGATGAAAAAAACATTTTTTAAATATAATATAAACGGAACAGAATAATAATAATAATAATAATAATAATAATAATAATAATAATAATAATATATCATCACGGCATATTACTCATTTCTGGGTGTGCCAGTATCTACAACACATGTAGACATCGGTAATGATGACGATATATTTTACCGTGTGGGCGCTTACTAGGCGTCACCTCACGGGCACTCATAGCTGGCGTGGAGAGTGCGCTACAGGGGTCACTTTTGTGCCATTTAAAATTGGAAATATTTGGCGTCAGTCGGGATCGAGCCCGGTTCCCCCATGTTTGCGACCAGACACTCAGGCACGCGGCCACGGGACCCCCGTGCACAGAATGAATGGACAATTTTTATAAAATTGTTTAAATAAAAACTTTCTCAATTATTATTAGAAATAATACTATAAGTCACGATGAATGAATTTAACATCCAACTAATATAGATTAGGGCTTGTAGTTTACTAAGTCAACTCAATATAAAAATATAAGTAAATATCTAATGTATCTCTACAAATTACCATTGTAATTCTCCTGTAATTTTTGTGTCGCTCATTCAATACAGTTTGCATTGATCTTGATTTTAGTTTCAGCCTTAATAAATTTAAACATATATTAAGTAATATTGTTTTTTAAATAGTTCGTATTTAATATTATGTAATTGTTAATCTCTCACTTTTTTTGTATGTGTATTTTGTTATACTATTCTTTTATTCTAATGTCTTGTTGAAGGACCATAATAAATAAATGTATTATAAATAAATAAGAACAATATGTTTATAGATCTCATTTACAGAATGCATTGTACATACATAGATTAAATGATGGTAAAAATTGTACTTACCGGGTAATGTATATTCTTCAAACCTGCTGCCTTCGTTCAAGGAAACACATTTACACAAATTTTTATATTGCACTTTCAATGTAAGTTTAAACATTATCATTTATTACACAGAAACATACGTCATTTCACTGCGGAATATCACAACAAACTAAACCTGGACTAAACTACTCTGCGATTTTTAACTTGTTTCATTAGGATCACGACACAACTGGTCATAGCGTACAACGAAATTTCTTTAAAAAAATTAATATATAGTGTAAGATTTTTATAAATTACATTATTTAACACTGTGTATATAATTTTACCACACTTTATTCTTTACAATTTGCACGATTTTACAAAATTTAGTGTTGATTTTCGCACAAGTATATATTTTCCTATTTATCAAATCGGTTTTATACGGCTAAAATTTCTTATATTGTCTTGATTTAATAGCAAATGGCCGATATTCTCTATAATTACTGTACAATTTTTTCAAAGTTTATTCTACTGCATTCTAATGTGTTTCATTTTAAGTATGTATATCAGTATATCTATTATACATATATATCAATGCTGCAAGTGACAAATTGTTGTAATATGAATATGTATTCCATTATACAGAATGTTCAAAAAATAGAGGTCACGGATTTAAAGGTGGATAATACATCTCAAAAAAATAAAAAGGTGCATATAAACATATCCAGAAATGCCTTGTTTTAGAACTATAGCGATTTTAATACTTTATCTCTGTCATATACAACTCATACTTGTAACATTACAATAAAATCATAGTGACCGTTTACAATGAAAAACAATTGATGATAGTCTTGTGTTTTTCCTTATTTGTCATAATTATTGATATTGTTTGTTACAAACACAATTTTATCATGAATAAGTTCACTTTTCATTCATCGGGTCCGAGTTAGGGGGATAGAATACTTTTTCATTTAAACTTTAAACAAAGGATGGTCGAGTATGTACTATGTTTTTAAAGTACCAAAATTAAAAATTGGTATACATACATATGAAGTCAACAAAAATCTGATATAGGTACCACATATTGTAAAATCCATGTTCGATATATATATATATATATATATATATATATATATATATATATATATATATATATATATATCTATATCTATATCTATCTATCTATCTATCTATCTATATATATATATATATATATATATATATATATATATATATATATATATATCTCGAACATGGATTGTAGTTTATATATAATCATTAACTCTTACACCCTGTGGCTGTTATATACATATATTGTAAAGTAAAATAAAAGTAATAAAATATGGACTTATTACAAATATTAATATATCCAGGTAAGACTCTCGTGTCCTTCCAATATTTGTAAGTTTTTCAAGCACCAGGAAATCATCCTCGAAGTTCCAGCACACCAGTACCACTCCACTCCAACAAAACACTGTAAAAATGACTGAAGATTCAAGATGAATCCTACGTAAACGGATAAAATACAAGGAGTACGTAAAGAAACCAAGTAGAAAACATGTAACAATTTTTTATTTGGTTTAATACATCGTAGATAAATAACTTGAAAATAATATTGCACATGACTGAAATGCCTAAATTCAATGGACGCAATACATACTATGTTTCACAATTATTACAGTTTCAACACACAACATTTTAACATTTTGTACAGTGTGAATTCTATGACTTTCCACACTAGTACACAGTCATACTCGATGAAAGAATGAAATATTTACTCTTAATAATGCCATGTTAAAAAATATATGTACAAAGTGTAGGTAGCTAATTACTTCATCCATTTGAAATGAGGCCTAAATAATCTCACATACATGTAAACTATATTTTCTTTATGATGATTATTATTATTTATATGAAATGAACAATACATAAGAACACTGATAGACAAAGAATGGTTGAATATATAGCTTTGTGCTTGAAAATAAGGTCCAATATAAAATAATCAAGATCACATTCACTGTAAGGTGACAGCTAAGAGAAGCAGGTCAATTTAATATCAATGAGGATAATGTTGGTTGGAGACCATTAGATGTAGCCAGTCCTAGCAGTAAAGGCACAAGCGAATAATACCCAATGTGTGTGGGGTTTGGCAGGAGTGTGGGAAACATGTAGCTAATTGTGCATGACATATACTGACATCCTTGGGGAGATGGCACACCTAGTCTCGGGACTCAAGTAACGATCAAGCACAATACGGCAGCAACCATGTAGCTACAAGCTCCTTGTGCTGTTAACGACGCACACATACAACCGCAGTTCGGGACCAACGGTGCAGCCTTAGGTTACATTACATTTTACATAGAATAAGGTACAGTCGCAACATTGGAAAACAACAACACAATAGACTGCACCAGCTCCATCAAACTCAGGATGAGTACTGCCGTTAACACACACAGACGTCCGCTATAAATGCACCTCCATAAATACTCTGCATCAATAACAACATTTATAAATCATCTGAGTTTTTCTTTTGTACAATTTACCAGCGCATTCACAATGGACGTACTCGAATTTTACATTTGGGCTTGGGAACGATTACCCTGTTTTTAAATTGACAATCATACCATAAATGGCCGAAAAATCCTAAAGTTCTATGAAGTGTTTTCACAATCCCAAATATAAAAGGATGATCACTGCCACTATACTGGCATTACGTGAACTGATAAGTTCATTAGAATTAAGACAGTATAGGTACGGTTCATACAATGGATACATAAATACACAATCAATGAGGCACTGTGAGTAAGGCATTACTACAGTAGTAAAGTGGAGATATTAGGGAGTGTCCCGAGTCCGAAACCGAAGACCGGAGCCCCGGTCCCGGTCCGACTGGACTATCGCAGTGGACATAACATGCCAGTGCTCGTGGTATTGTACATTGGTTTGGTACTTGGTAATGAAGTGTTAACACAACAACCAACAGTTAGTTAACACATCTAATTACATTTACTTTTACGTTACAGTTAAACAGTTAATATAAATCTAAGTGGTCTTGATCGCCACGCAGCACTGCACTGTATGTTTGTGTGTTTGGTTTGGTTTAACGTTTAACGCAGGATTCTCGCCGCGCTCTACATCAGCGGGAAGGATTCCGTGTTAAGAGAGAAAGTGTGAGTTGAGTCTACATTTCGTACCAGAGAAATGTGTATATACATCTACACAGGCTGCGCACAAGTCAGGAGCCACGACATCTTCAGAGGGTAGACTTAGTTAACAGATTCAGTTTAAGACAATTGACAAAGTGTATGTAAAGTGATAAAAGTGTTACATCCCAACTTTTGCGACATCCTGCATCCCTGTACTTTGTACACTGATGTACAAGGTCATGTACTGAATAGACAAGGCTACAATGATGAACACTCTAGTTTCATTCAAGAAAGCTGAACATATCAACATTTAAAACATAATATATTTTCTCTACCTAATCTGATCAGTTAACGGTAGGTAAGTGTTCACGTTTGGAATTTCGAACATGATACGAAAAACAATTGGGTCAGTAAAATTTGAAAAGTTCAACAATTAGATGAAAAACAAATCAAAAATATATGTTCTTTTATTGATTTACTATAGTATTTTAAATATATGCTCAGGTTAAGGGAAAAGCACCACTTGTGTTGTACGACTATCTTAAGTGAATTCTAAACATTAGAACGTACATAACAGTTTTATACAAAATGAAGACATATCCTAAGTATATAAATATATGTATGTTATGTATATGGAAAACATCTATATCAGAAGCATGTCGCTTTCGCTTTTACATTCTGATTCTGCATTTCGGTCTCTTTACTATAAATCTTTCTTCTGTCTGTCTTCTGCTTTCCAATCCATCCACTTCCAGAATGGCAACATGTCAAAATAAAGATTTATCTATGCATTATTATAAATACTCTATTTATCTAAAAACATTTATAAAAAAAATGATACTATTAATTACAATAAAATAATGGCACTATCATATGTTTGTGTTATGCACGATGAAAATAACAGAAACATAATCACTGACTGACTGACCAACAACAAACTAGTCGCGCTGCTACCAACTATTCGTCACACCACAAACCTAACCTAAACATAACCGTCACCACTTTCACTTCTGGTCGCTAGCACTCAGTGCAGTTCTCCTTGTGTGATCACCAGTGCGCAGTCACTATCACGATCACGGCATCAGGGAGTGAAATCAGTCATAATGGGGCGCTGGCGATGTGGTGGGGTCCCGGGTCTCGAATGCAGGTACCGGGCGGGCAACTACGTGCTCCAGCCATCGCTGATGCGAGAGCGCTTCAGCACCGGGCCGGTGTCGTAGTCGTTGCTCGCGCTGTGTCGCGGTTCGGAGCAGCCTGGGGACGGCATGTTAGTTGGGGTTACGCTACCTACACACAAAAATCACATTACATTTAATAACATATTAAGAAAACACTCGCCATGTTTCACAAGATTTCCGCGTCTCAATCAACCTTTCGGCCATCATCAGACACCGGCCATGCTAAGCTAGGAATTAGTGGTGGGATCCGGATCCGGATAATTGATTGTTGAACTATCCGGATCTGAGTATCGGATTTTGGATCTGGATCTAAGTATCGGATTTTGGATCCGGATCTGAGAATCGGATTTCGGATCCAAATCTGAGTATTGGATTTTGGATCCGGATCCGAATATAAGTATGAGTATCGGATTTTAGATATGGAATTTCAGAATCCACATCGGTTCTCGGATTCGAATATTCTCAGTATTGAACCCGATGATAATATTTGAATGTATAAGTATTATCATGGAGCTTCAGAACCTAATAAATCTGATTATGAAATAATCCACAATAAATTTTTGTTTGATATAGTTAATAGAATTGGATCTAGAATTAAAATTCGGATCCGAATCCGTAAACAAAACATCGAATCCGGATCCAGATCCAAGTCCAGGTCCGAATCCAAAAGGGATCCGGACTCAAATCTGGATCCGGATCCAAATCCGGGTCCGGGTCCAAATCCGAATTAAATTTACGGATATCCGCTTCAATATCCGAACATCGGATATCCGAGGAACCGGATATTTTGAGATCCGGGTACTCGGATCCAAGTTTTGCCGGATCCTCACAGCACTACTAGGAACCATAGACGCGTTTCGCTCTTGTTAGAGCTCATCAGTGGTATAACTGCCGAAACGCGTCTATGGTTACTAGCTGATGATGGCCGAAAGGTTGATTCAGACGCTGAAATCTTGTGAAACATGTTGAGGGTTTTCTTAATATTTTATTAAATATTGTTTCACCTACAGTTCGCTATTGTACTATTATTAAATCACATTACTATTTTCATTCAGCATTCTGGGAAAATTCAACCAAAGCTTTTTCCTTCTTCTGAAAAGGACAGATCGCGTCGCAGATTGTGTAGGGACTGTAAACGCGTGTTCACATTCAGACTTTCGTGGTAGTGCAACGACCAATCAAAAAGAGGCATATTAATTTGTAGGTAATGTAGAAATATGAAATGTCATTACCTACACAAAAAACAAAACGAATCACATTACTATTTTCATTCCGCATTCAGGGAAATTTCAACCAAAGCTTTTTCAATTACACATCTTCCTTCTTCTGAGAAAGACAGGTCGCAATCTAGGACCAATGATTTGGATAAAATTTTGTGACCATCCACTTTACATATGGAACGCAATAAGTCTAAGTTCGTAGTTTAGATCCTCCCTTATTGTTTCATTTATTATTCAATACCTTTTCCTTTAAAATTTAAAAATAACCCTTGACATGTTTCACAAGTTTTCAGTCTCTGAATCAACCTCTCGTTCATTTATCAGAAACTGGAATCCCCTATTATTGTGTGTGTTGAATTTTGCGTACGCGCTTTTGTGACGTGTATAAACTACAATAATACAATACATTTGTAAGACGTGTCCTTCAAATGCTAAACCGAAACACACAGCATAGCAAAATGGCGTATTATCCATGTTGTGTACTGTTAATCCTATAAAAAGGAAATTAAAATAAACATGAGAATAATCCATGTGCTTATGTAAAGAAATATGTCGTAAATTCAAAGGTTTTATATGTGTAACAAAAGAACAAAATTTAAATCAGTGGCCTCAATATTACATCAGATTTATGGCGCTGGAAAAATTTGCGTGCTACCCTAAAACTATTACGCATTCTAAACCTTAAGAAATTTTTATGGTGAACAAGAACAATCGATAAACAAGTCTCACACACTAAAAAAAATATAAGGTACATAATTGTTACTTTTTAATTTTTGCATATTTACAATAAACAAAATTCCTGTTTTTATAAGATATGAATCTTCACATGTTTTTGAAATTTATAATTTAGTTAAAAAACAGCGTCTAAATAAAATATAGTGAAGATTTATTACTGAATTAAAAGTATAATTACTATCAATGCTTCAGAATTCCGAAAAAACAGTAATATTACAGTTTGTTATCTACCTTATCTGACCTTAGTTGCACTGGCTTACTAATACAATTATCTTATTTAAATAAGCAAATAAGATTGCCTTGACCTTTGTCGTTTGAGATATTTGAATTATACATTCTCAAAGATATACGTGATTCTCAAGTTGTTTTTAAAATTAATATTAACTTTCAACGTTATAAATATAAAGAGTATTTATTTTTGAAAATCATTCTTTTTTTAGTAATAATTATTTCTATTTAAAGTCACAAGATATAATACTACTTTATTTTATTTTATCGGATGATAGATGACGTAATTTGTTATCTTTGTTTGGGTTTACTAAAAGATACTTTTTAATATATTACTAAAAATTTGAAATAAATTATTATAATCTGCACTTCATATAGTAATTGTTTTAACAATGCAAAAATAATTTAACATTTTTGAAAATTATATATTTTCTACTAAAGCAAAGACGCAAATGTGTAAAATGGGATATTTTTTCAAAAGCCAAAATTTATTTATACAAGATAATGAATTTTCCATGCTAGTACCATCTACAGAAGATTATAGACAAAATGTCAATAAGTGGTTGTATTTTTACTTATATCTAGAATTTGTATAAAACTACTGCAAATTTGATAATAGGTAGAATAATTATTTCGAGTAGTCTATTTCTTTCTTCAAGGTTTCATCTATCTCTATACTATACCAATTTTTATCTAAATCTGTTCAGAGGTTTAGGCGTGAAAAGGTAATATCTACGTCTACGTATTAAATTCGGGTAGGCATAGTTAGTGATCTACACTTCCCCCACCACGCTGCGCCACGCCTCCGCAACACACATTAGCTTCGGTGTGTGTGGCGCATGGCGGACCTCGCGCTCGCGACGCGCAAAAATTTAGGCGGGAAATATTTTATGATTTGATTTCCCTTTCCTAAATATGTCTCGGTTACTTTTACTTATGTACATATGATGACAAATATCGAAAATCTGTCAAAGGTTAAAACTTAGATAAAAAAATAATTGAAATCATCCCATATTGTACCGCCTTGAGGGATGATCTTTATTTCTTACCAAAAGCATAAATAATATGAATATTTATATCCCTAATTTTTTGCTTAAAGTTGTCAGAACCATGTCGTGTTTGGTATCAAATGAGAGGTATCGTCGAGGGCTGCCATGCAGAAATGTCAAAAATTTGACAGCTCGATCGGTTTTTGTTTTTTGCTTAAAGTTATCAGAACCATGTCGTATTTGGTATCAAATGAAAGGTAACGTCAAGGGCTGTCATGCAGAAATGTCAAAAAATTGACAGCTCGATCGGCTTTTGTTGTTTGCTTAAAGTTGTCAGAACCATGTCGTGTTTGGTATCAAATGAGAGGGTTCGTCAAGGGCTGCCATGCATAAATGTCAAAAATTTGACAGCTCGGTCGGTTTTTGGGTAGGCAAGTTGCGTAGGCAGTTTGAGTGGGCAGGTTGCGAGGGCGTTTTGGGTGGGCAGGTTGCGAGGGCATTATGGGTGGGCAGGTTGCGTGGGCAGTTTGAGTGGGCAGGTTGGGTGGGCAGGTTGCGTGGGCAGTTTGGGTGGGCAGGTTGCGTGAGCATTTTGGGTGGGCAGGTTGCTTGGGTCGTTTGGGTGGGCATATTGCGTGGGCAGGTTGCGTGAGTAGTTTGAGTGGGCAGGTTGCGTGGGCTGTTTGGGTGGGCGGGAAAAAAATATTTTGAAAGACTCTTAGCGGTAGCACTTTGCATTTAAATTAGCGGTTTAGGCGTGAAAACGTAATAAACGAACAGACAGACAGAGGTACTTTCGTATTTATATTTATAGAGGAAGAGGATTGCTCGATAAAATGAAAAAGTTTTCGTACCTGGTGTAGGTGTCAACTGTCCAGTGGAGTTGGGCCTGGGCAGCGAGTGATGGTTGGTGTGCGTGAGGTTGAGCGTGTGTGTGTGCACGTGGTGATGCGCATGGTTGCCCATGGAGCCTAGGTGAATGTTGCTGCTGCTGGTGGTCCCGCCGCCTGCCATGTGATGGTCTCGAGGCGGTGAGATCGGCTCGCTCTTGATTTTTACAGGAAGCGGTGATGTTGGGGGCGGGGGAGTACTGCTGCTCACGGCAAGTTGGGGAAGACCGCTGATAGACAAATATCTATTAGGATATTCATAAAAGTTGGGATATATTTTATTAGCGGTGTTTGATATCAAAATTTGAATATCGGTATTCCATGTGAATAAAATATCGATATATCAAAGTTTCGATACATCAAACATGTTTTTACATAAATTCATTTATAGTACAATGGTAAAATATATTATGCACATCTTAGTTTTATGTTTAAGAGTTAATTATGAACATAATTTATTTTCATTTATTAAAGATCTAACACTTAAAATTTAAACTTTGTTTTATTCAGTTAGAGAAATAAATTAATGTTAATTCTAATTGAATATTTTTTTTAGTTGAAGTATAAAATTGAATTGAATAAAACCAAGTTTAGTAGTAGTGGAGCAAACGGAAAATAGATGTAATTTCAAGAAAAAATGTCACATAGGTCCGTTTTTTTTTACAGGGGACCTCCACAACATTGGAAACTTGGTTATCTTAAGAGATACGGAGTCGGTTAAATTAGAGCAATTTCTCCACTAGCAAACTTTTTAAAAAATGAATTTGTTTTTCCCGAAACATGCATACGTCACTAGATAAAAAAGTTCAAACATATATTTCACAATTAATGCATTTTTTGCTGCTTAAAATAAATAAACATTGATAAGTTATACATTGTTGCAAGACCAAAATAAGCTTTTTCCACTATGGCGTCCATAAAAAAATACTTTGACGTCATAATTCGAAATCCAGCAATGATAAAAAATGGATCATTGTCATTTGAAAAAGCATGCAAAATACAAACAAAAATTACATATTATTTCAAATTTAGAACTTATTTGCACAAATAAAAATTAGCAAAATTTGAATTTTTATATTTGTCTAGTGACTTAGATATGCATTTTTTGGAAAAAACGAATACATATTTCAAATGATCTACTTATAAGGAAACTTTGTTTTAATTTAATCGATTTCTTATTTCTTATGTTTATGACATTTTTTCTTCACAATATATTTATTTTCCATTACCACGAGGCTAACGAATTACCCTGTATACAAAACATCTTTACTTAGCGAAATATATGTATATCGATAAATCAATTATCGATATACATACAGATACATCAATATCAATGTTTCAATGAAATTATCTTAAGGCTGGCGTTTGAACTGGTGATGTAGTAATTCTATTTCAGTTCAAAATATTTTGTTAAAAAAAAAAAAAATACTTGAATTTTTTCTCTTTATAAACAGGTCTCTATTGGCACTATTTTTTTTTTTAAATAAATAAAATAAAAATGAAACCCACCAGCCAATGTAGTTGGTTGTCAAAAATTTGTATCTATTTATAGTATTTTAATACATTGCACCAAATTTGAATTTAATGAGAACTAGGATTTTTCCATAAGGGCCAATGTTAATGTAGTTCAGCGTATCTCTACCAGGTGTTCCATTTTGTGGCCTATCCCCTCTACCGATTTCTAAGTACACTTCTACAGCGAAGCGGGAAATTTTGTTACGAGGTAGATTGTTTCAAACGCGAGCTTTAAAATGTAAATGTGTACCTATTTCACAATTTTAAATTGTCTAAAGAATTTTGCTGCAAACTGTTTAGTGATATTTTAATGTTTCCCACAGATGAAGAAAATTATTTCCATACTTGAAACCTTGGCTTTTCATCCACTGATTTTAATTACATATTTATGTATCTATGCACAACACCCTTGTCGATCAAGTGTCTGCAGTATTCGTTTAATTATATATTATTTCATTTTAACTTAAAACGTTTATCACTGAACCGGACTTTGTTATTGTAATGAAACAGTGGAGAATTTTATATTATCAGTTGGTAGCCTCTGGTTATAATTAAATTGCGGTTATGAGCGTTTTTTTTTTTTTTTTTTTTTGTGATTTTATTGGAAATGTTAAAAAATAATCACTTAAAAACAACGTAACCGACGCTGGCAACAAAGGCACTTCCTAATTTTTAATATAAAGTATACTACAGTGTGTTCAGAAAAAAACTAATTCGGAGTAGGAGTTGTCAAAATTGATCGTGAAATGTAATTTTAAGGAGAAAAGATAATAAAGACCGATACACAGTTTCTATTTTTAAAATAAGGATTCAAGAACAATTGCTTTGATTTCTTTAGATAATATTTTTGACAATATCTCGTGTCAAATTGACATTTAATTAAATACTTTCAAATTGACATACTTTTTTTGTTCATAGCTTACAGTGCTGCTCCGTGGGTAAAAGACGCTTTTATGAAAAGTTACATTTCATACATAATTTTCAAATTATCACACATTTTAAACCATACTTTTAATTCCCCGAAAAATGCTAGATTTCAAATATTGATGAAATTTAATTATTTCTTGTAATCAATATTACTAAAATCGTTTATTGTAATCAACAATTTTGCAGTTATTGTGAGCAAAAAAACAATGTCAGAAAATTATCCGTTTGACAGGATATTCCTTTTTCTTTTTTCTACTAAGTTTTAATAGTAAATCAGGGAAATACAATATCGGCAGAAACGAAAAATATAAAGTTTTCCCACAAAGATTTCAGAATTATAAATCGAGTATTTAATTTTTCGTAAAATTCATTGTCAGATTTTTTAATAATGAACATGCTTGAACTATAATCAAAATATTATTTGTTGTAATCAACACCTTCCCAGTTATTATTTCAAAATAACAATACTAGAAAATTATCCGTTTGGTGAGGTAATTATTTTATTTATAACTTAACAAGGCGTCTAGTGCAAATTAAAAAAAAAAAAATTGTTCACTACTATCACCTTACTTGCGACTGCGGAGCACAAGTACAATCTGTGGAACATATTATTCAAGAGTGCCCTTCTAGAAAGTACCACGGATCAACCGCAGATTTTATAAATGCCACTCCTTCTGCATTGATTTGGTTGGAAGACCTAGATATACAATTGTAGTATACTATGTTTTTTGACGTTTTAAATATTATTATTTATATTTATATATTTATTATATATACATTTTTGTCGCTGTAATGCTATAAGCAATAATAATAATAACCTTACTGTATAAGGCGTACATTCATTTTTTCTTTTCGAATAAGAGATTTTTTAAAATTTACTTTTGTCTTGAAATGGCGTCCTTTAAGATCAGCGCTTTTGTGCGGGACATAGCCAACTCCGAATTAGATTTTTTTAGCGCACTGTATTATTGTATTACGAACCTCGAATGAGCTAGCGACGTAGGTATCTGATGTGTTGACCACGATAAAGACCCTAGGCTCATCTCAGGTCCCATACTAAAGTCCTGTGCACTGAATGAAGATAGCGACCCCGGGTAGTTTGAAAGTCCTGGGATGGAGGGAGTCTGTAACGCCACGACAGGAGTGTTCAATGAAGAGTGACTTCGGTTGTGCTGTAAAGAAAACTGCGACTAGTAAGCATCACTGACCACAACAGACATCGATTAAACATAATTTTAATCAATAAAGTAATAATTTATATAATCCAATATGTGGATGATTGTTTATAAAATTTAGTTCTGTTGTAGTCAGAACAAAAACAACACGGTTAAAATAAATTGCAAAGGCAGCATAAAATAAATAAAATTCAAGCAAATTAAAAAATATTCTTTAAAGTTGCAAATAATATTATGTGTACAGATCCAAAGTGCAAATCCATATCTTAACACTCAAGATAACCAGACACAAACAACCAAAATCAACTAACTTCGCCGTAAGAAACTTCCTCTGGTGTGATATTAGGGCCAAGTGGAGTGGGTATGACAACGCGTAGATTAGAACGAGGGCCGGGAGAGTGCTGTTTCGTGTGTTGCAGAGACTTGGATGAACTTATGCCGGGCCCTGGACTAGGTCCAGGAGATGGTGAACCGCATCCGCCGATTGGAGAAGCCGAGTTTGGATAGCCATTGCTCATTTCTAACATTCCGCCGCTTGGGTATACTAAAAGGAAAAAGGGCATTAATATCAGAATAGCAGAATGGGATAGGAAAAAAATACATTGTTTAAAATTTAAAACTAATTTCAAACGACACTCACACAGCAGCTATTATATATATATATATATATATATATATATATATATATATATATATATATATATATATATATATATATATATATGGCGTCGCGTGGCTATGTGCGTATAGTGTCTAATCTGGTGACCCGGGTTCGATCCCGCCAGGTGCAGACTTTTAATCGCACAAAAGTGATCCTTGTGGTACACTCTCCACATCAGCCTGGTAAGCGCCCACACGGTAAAATATATCGTCATCATTACCGATATCTACATGTATTGTAGATACTGGCACACCCACTAATGGGTAATATGTAGTGATGATAGATATATATATATATATATATATATACCGTGAGTATTTTTTAACGTGAAACATTGGGTTTGTCATATCCATGGTGACGACTCAACATTTGATTGACAGCAATGTATTTGCCCGTTCCATTTAAAATGAAACATAGGAAACGAATCTGACAAAAGTATTATATTTAAATATTGTAAGAAATTTAGCCGAGTCAGAAAACCACTCGGGCACAAGGTGCACACTATATTTTTTCTGCAACAAATTTTAATTTAGAATGCAGGTATAATTATTTAAACAAAATTAACCTCTATTGACGTCTTATTAAATGTCAAATTCGTTCCCTATGTTTAATTTTAAATGGAACGGGCAAATACATTGCTGTCAATCAAATGTCAAGTCGTAACCAAGGATATGACAAACCCAATGTTTCATGTTAAAAAATACTCACGGTATATATATATATATATATATATATATATATATATATATATATATATATATATACAGTCGACTCTTCATTCGCAAGGGAAATTTGAACTTGTTCGAGTTAAGTGCGAATTCGAATTAGAGAAAGTAAAAGAAAATTAAATGAACATTGAAGTTAATGCCAAATTCCCAAAATTTAATTCGATTAAAGAAAAGTTCGAATAAAAAATTGGATTTAAACAATAGTTTTTACATATAAAAGCCTATACAGTTGAACATGTCAAAAAAATAATTCGATTTAAAGAAAAATTCAAATAAGAGAGAGTCGACTGTATACAGTCGATAGATAAATTTAAAATAACAAATTGTTTAATATATTAAATTTATTTTTTCCACAATCGTTAGCAAAATTCATTATTACTCAACTTAAAATAGTAAGCAAAGTTGAATCACCCGTGAGCAAAGTAAATAACTTTCTTCACAAGTGAGGAAAATACATAAGCCTATAATAATCTACGCCAGGAGTCATAAATTTCGATGGAGTTACAAATTGTACAATAAATATCTACCATTCTACATGAAGTAACAATATTTTTTTTGTATTTAACTTTACATTAAATTCAGTTATAAACAATTTGTTGTGCTAACATATTTTCTATAGTTCATCTTTCGTGTCCCGGACTTTACGTTCATTTCAAGGCCCAACTTTTAAAACTCTGCCTATAGTTTAAAAACAGATTATAGTATCTCATTGACGCATTTCAATTCAAAAGAATCTAAGTGCCACTTTTATGTTTTAATGTTAAAACAAAAAATGTTTTGCACGAAACAATAAAGTCATCTGCAGGTTCTTTTATTAATATTCTTACCCATTTACAACCCTTTGTTCATAAAAATAGTTCCACATTTGTTTTTACATTTCAAAACAAATTTCACGCATTGTACCAGTTTTAAAACATTGCGCATTGTTCATAAAACATTTTTATGTGAAAATTTTATATTTGTTTATCACTTAGATTCACTAGAACTTAAATACCAATTAATAGTGCTGTGAAAATTGAATTTTTATGTTTGCGTATTATGTATTATCGCTTATTATAGTGAAAAAAAGTGAAATACCCTTTCATCGCAAGAAAGTAATATGTTGTACACAAGAAGATATTGCAGAAATTCCAAGAATTATTAGAGAAATATAAAAATTATTGTGCACATATAAGAGTTTTACTACATATATTTTATTTAAAAGGATATTCTGTAATATTCCACGAACATTCCCGCGACATGATGGATATTTTCCAAGTTATTGAAGAATAAAACTACAATAAACCATAGGGTGAAATTATGAGTTGTAATATAATGTACATTTACCTGAGTCAGTTTCAGAGGAAGAGGGTCGAGGACTTATGCTTGGATGAGCCATTTGTGGACTTGATTGTAGTAGAGAAGAGTCGCCATATGAACTGTTAACCGGAACTGAGACTGGTAATGTGTAATTTGATGCCGTCATTCCCACTTGCTGAAAAGGAAAATGTATTTTCAGTATAATAAAGAAAACATCAAGTATTTTATTTCAGAATATAATATTTTTAGCAATAGTGCGTCTTTTTGTACTAAATATATTACAAAATAATATATCTAGATTATTTTTAAATGTTATAAATACAAGGTGCCCATTTTATAAGTTCCCGCCTTAAAGTTTAAAAATAGGCAACCCATGTTACATTTCATGTGACTTGGTTTTTAAAATTTTGTTTTGCTCTTATACCTACTGTGATTATTTGATTTAAAGTACTAATATTTACCAAGTGACTTATGAAATGTATTTTGTTTTGCCTATTTTTAAACTTTAAGCCGGAAATTTATAAAATGGGCACCCTGTATTTATAATTTTCCAATAATAGTATATTAAACAACGAGTTTATATTAATAGTCATTATACATGAGTTGCATATACTATTTTTTCTATGACTATTCATAATAATTAAAAAAATAAACTATAAACCGATAAATTGGTTATAAAATTAATCTGTATAATAATGATAATCTGCATCATAATGAAAAGAAATCTGTAACATAATGATAATTTGTATCATACTGAAAAGAAAACCTGAATCATAATGATAATCTGTATCATAATGAAAATCTGAATCATAATGAGTGTCATTCAAGTTTAGATGACAAATACTTAAAAAGTATATTAAAGCATAGGAGTACAAAATAGTTATTTATGCAACAAGTGTAAAAATTATGGTCTTATTTCACGAATAGGAAAGTTTGACCGAACGAGTTGCATACAATTTTTTTTTACGTCTGCAATAAAAGTGTGAAAAAAAATTCCGTAACGGTTTCATCAAATAAAAGGAAAGATTTGGAAAACAAAATGATTAATACAGAATGATTGAAGGATGATTAGGGAAGGTTCATTGCCAAATGACTTACACACTTACAGAATAAAGTTTGATATTCACGTTAGTGTGTTTTGATACTTTGTAGATGGAAAATATTATCTCTTATTATGTAAACCGTGTTATCAGATCCGTTTTTCTTATGACGCCATTGATAACGACACTGTATGTTAATTTCTAGTTTTTAGTTTCAAGTCTTTTTCAAAACAAAAATTACCTTTGCTTATGTACGTAAATATTATAAATTAAAACAGTGATTTTATACTTTATAGTGTTTTAATGTAATGACTAAAACAAGCAGTTACACAGTTATTTCTCCGTCATGTAAATTAAGTTGCGAAAGTAGTTGATCAATTTTTAAAAGTATCGTTATGAGTGAAAATATGGAATGAACCAGAGAGCATTTTCGAATCATGATGAATAATTTATGGGGTCCCGTGGCCGCGTGCCTGAGTGTTTGGTCGCGAACCTGGGGAACCGGGTTCGATCCCGACCGACGCCAAATATTTCGAATTTTAAATGGCACAAAAGTGACCCCTGTGGTGCACTCTCCACGCCAGCAATAAATGCCCGTGAGGTGACGCCTGGTAAGCGCCCACACGGTACAAATATGTCATCATCATTACCGATATCTGTGATAAAGCACATTGTGGCACACTCAGAAATGGGTAATATGCCGTGATGATATATTTATTTATTTAAATCCATTTGTCAATGGTAAAAATGGATGAGTTTTGGTAAGTTTTTGACAGATTTACAGATCTGTAAGACTTACAGATTTGACCTGTAATCGAAATATACAGAGAGTTTATTTTAAAATGCAACATTATAGTTCATCACTTCCATGGTTACTCACTATTATCAAAAATGACAGCAATGTAATATTATAAATAGTATTGCAGCACAGGAGATACCTCCAAAACACATCACAAATGGTGTCAATTCTTATTATGACCGACTAGAATATTGCCTCAGAGTGATTGGGGGTATTTTTTAACATTTATTACATGAAAATTATGAATTTTTGTAAGCTAAAGTTTGTTAAGATGTACAACATTCATGTTTTGATTATTTGTTAATCGTATGTAGACTAATTTATTGGAAATTAGTTTTGATAATACAAAACTACAAATTTTGTATGTTGCATTTTAAAATGGACAAATATTACATTGCTGTCATTTTTTGACAATAGTGAGTAACCTTGGAAGTGATTCGCCATATGTTGCATGTTAAAATAAATTCCCTGTATGTATAACTTGATGTAATTCTAAAAAACTTTCTATTCTAAAATGTCAGTGATATTGCGCCTCTATTGAGCAATATTCAAACTAGATTAAATATATCTCTATATCTGTCTGGCCAGCCGAAAATCAAAACAAACCAAATGAAGTTTAGTCTAGTTATATTTCGTTGTTGGTAGTGAGTATAAAGTCATCTAGCGATTGATAGGTAAAGCGTTAACTTCTGGTATTCGCCACCAATTAAGGCTGCCATAGCGTAAAAACAAAAGATCTGATATCATAGTGGAGCAATGGAGAACTTACTCTTTGTCCATTAATCGAATTCCTCTGTAGCATCATTTGAAACTCCTCGTCAATCTTGCTGTATTTGGCCTCGGTTCTGGGAGTGAGCTGGTAGTCGGCCTCTGGTTCGGGGCTATCGGGACTCATCACTCCATTCTTATGTTCCTTCTTGTTAAGTGCCTGCAAGTGTCAGTGGACACAGTTCATGGATACGGGCAGCCCAAGGGCCACAAGGCACAACCACACACACGCACACACACACAAACGCTACACACTACAAGCCACTCGCACTACACACAAAAATGGGATTAGTAAAAGAGTTCAAGCAACAAATCTGTGATAACAACGGGCAATGCACCAAATCGATAACTAACACCAGAAGAAAACGGGGAGTTTACATGTACGTACTTCACTTGTTTCTCTTACTATACTACAACATTTCATCAAACATTTAGAAAACAAAAAACAATTTTTGATTACACTCAGAAATAAAAATGTTTTATTGTGGAAAGCATGCAAATTTAAAGGGGTATTGAACAATATTATTTGCATTTTTTCAAAACTTAATAACTGTATATCATCTTATTTAAAATAGATATACCTAATTCGGAGTAGGCTATGAACACAGAATCGTATGTCTGATCATTATTCAATGGGAGCGTTCACGCCAAACTTTTGCAGATGGCAGCACTACTGTTCACATAATTTTGGAATGTTGACATTACGACAAAAAAAAGTTTTCTTTCAGGCACATTCACAAATAAAAATTAGTTTTAGTTTTATGATTTATATTTTTATTTTAAGAACATTGACACCACTATAAAGCATATCGCGTGTGAAGTGAAATGTATACAAGCATTTTTTTAAGTTTTCGGTTTTTGGAAATGAATGCCCTATTTTATTTCTGCATTCCTTTATACAGCAATAAGGCATTTTGTTTGGTTATATAATATACAAATGTCAGATTGACAGTTGAATGATAACAAAAAATCTGGAGGGGATAAATGTGTCAGGAAGTACAGCGCCATTAGTTCCTTACTGAACGCTCCTATTCAAAAGTCAAGTTTTCAATACTGATCGTGAAATGTAATTTTAAGGAGAAAAGATAATAAAGAAGGATACATAATATTGCCATTCATCGTTTTCTAATTTACTTCTATTTTTAAAATAAGGATTCAAGAAGAAAAGCTTTGATTTCTTCATATAACATTTTTGACAATATATTGTGTCAAATGAACATTTAATTAAATACTTTCAAATTGACATACTTTTGTTTTTGTCCATAGCCTACTCCGTTAGGATTTTTTTGAAACACTGTACTAGACTAATTCGAATTTTGAATTTAGCGGTTGTAACGTAATATCCCTGATGACTTTTGGAACTGCTAATAACGCCATCCTAGTTTAAATATAAAAAATTCCTGTACCTGATAGCTGTACGGGATGAGGTCTTGCAAAAAAAAATTTTTGAATGATGTAGTTGTCACACATTTTAGGGTTCCAGGAATTTGGCCTGTGACGTTTCACCCGACTCGTTTTGACAGTCAGACAACCAATCAAATTGTTTAGCGCATGGAACGTCACACAAACTTTAATCGCTACTGGTTTGCGGACGATTTAAAATGTAAACTTTTTTTCACTAATAATACCAGTAATTTATGTATAATTTGACTTTCTTATCTAAGATAGTTAAAATTTTGACAACAGTGTAGCACTTTATTTCATAAAAAAAATATTGCAAGACCTCACTATTTTTTAGAGTTTTTGCACAATACTTTCTGTCTCAAGTACGATCATTTTACAAAGTTTATGAAAAATGTCTGTAGGGCTATGTACGTCACACGTTTTGGCTATTATAATGGGACCAAACAAACATTTATAAAATAAAATTTAAATAATTTTCACAAAAATAATTAAAATAATATTTGTGAAGTATACTGCAAACATGCAGTTGTGTACACATTGCAAACGAACTCCCCATTAGTCATTTAACATTACAAAGGATACCATCAATGCGTTCTGGTCATGAATCATTTTGATATTTTGCGATACTCTCACAAATAAATAAATACACTTGAAATAAAACAATAATTATTGTAATTCTTCTTATAATAATTTACAGTTGAAAACGTTTTTACTAAGTGCCGAATGGAAATTTATTATCTTTAATTTATTATTCTTATCTAGCATGATATTTGTGAATTGTGGTTAGTCAGGACTACTAATTATTTTTTCGAGACTATAATTCAAACTTAAAATTGACAACTTTTATCTGTATTTCGCTATCATGTGATTTTTTCTAGTGTATGATAAAATTTTAACTTTACGAACTTTATTAAATTTAGAATAAATTTACTATAAATAAAACCGTTTGTAAAATATGTAATTTCTTAATAATTGATTATTATAATATTGTTTCATGTATGTTGTAATTGTTTTAATACATTTAATTTAAAATTTAAATAAATTAACGATCCGTATTTTCAAATAAGTGATGAATAAAATTCGTTATTTTATTTGAACTCACTGTCACATTTTAATGATATATTTAATACATTTCAAAAAAGTAAACGTTCAATTTTGACAGTTGAAAAATACTTTAAAATGTAACTGTCATTCTTATTTTTATGCACATTTTTAATATTTCGAAAATATTACTTAGTATAACTTTAATGGAAGAACCATGTTTCGGCGTAAATATAACTGACAATATCAGAATCATAAAATGGATTTTTTAAATGTTAGTAGTCTTTAGTAGGATTTAAATCGTTAATTTAGAATAGAAATCACAGAATTTGGTCACACGAAAAATAATATATCCATTTATGAGAACATAATTTAGCAGCGCATAGGAATTGACCAATGTTCAATTTTTTGTCTGTGCTGTGCGCCCTATGTTTTCCGTACACCTTCGTAACATTTCGTGGTACTTCGAATATATATTTGTAAATACCCCTACGAGATTAAGCACGTGTCAGTCATTTGTTGGTGAAAATGAACATCAAACTTATTTGTATAAATTTTATCATAAATAACAAAACCAAATAATAACACGAACTCGAAATCAAATCTGACAAAATTTATAAAAAAATTCACAGAGGCAACGTATGTTTTTCTTCATTATTATTTGAAAAAGACAGGTACTTCTTATTTTCTCTATGTTTTGTGTGACTCCCCGCCCCCCCCCCCAACCCCCTGATAAAATTCTATGTTTTCTATGCTAAATTAATCAAATTATGTTCTATGTTCTGTGTTACTTATAAATTCACCTTTTTACGGAAAAAAAGTACCGAATTTATCATCAGTTTAAAATTATTTTGAATAAATTTACGTTTGCTATATTATAATTGACATTTAACATTTTATTATTACTACTATTATTATTATTTTAAACAATAACAAAGTAAAGTGCAACAAAGTTATTATAATCGTCGTTTTATTACCTGGTGGGACGTAACGTTTATTTACTGATAAATGCAACTATGATCTATAAATTTATAGATAGGGTAGGTTAGTTTCAAGTGTCTATTATTAAAAATGTACATAACTTGCTCCAATTAAATATATTTAATACAATGAAGAATAAATGCATTTTTTTTTATCATAAATACCGATAATTATTGTAATTAATAATTCATATCATTTAACGTACGTACTTATTGAACTTAAAATCGCAAATGTGATTAGATAAGACGTATGAAAAATTCATTTGAATAGACAGTAATAATTTATGATTATTTTTTGTTTGGTACCTACATGATATCTTTTTTACATATTACTTGTGTCATTAGCACAATGTATGCTAATGTGGGTGGAAAAATAAAAGAATCTTACTAATGGATATAAAAATTCTATGTTACGAGTTGACATTAATAGAGAATCACTATCATTAACTTCTTCACTGGGTTATCAAAAAACGGAGTTATAAAAACTTTTGAAAATTAGTTCAAAGTAGAATTTAAAAAAAGTTTGGAGAGCATCGATTTCAGTAATCTAATTTTGATTCTGCAAAATAGAAATAAGAATTATCGTATTATATTTTCACGCAAATATTCTGATTTGTTACTTTCAACAAGTTTAGTCTCGTATAATTTTATTAAGTGGTTGTTTTGTTAAAAATATAAAAATAGCAAATCAAACAATAGTAAATGATTACAGATTGGTTGCGTAATTTGCGACAAAATATGAAAATCACAAAAATGTGAATTTTATGGAAAAACTTAGTATGTTCATCGTATTGTTTTTAAAATGTAAAACATAATTTGTAATTAGTTTCAAATTGTATATTTGAAATTATATTTTATAAAACCTGCCATTAACATGGCGCATGTTCAAATAAAAATATATTTATATCTTTTGAAATTGATCAATTCAGATTGGTTGATTTGTATTTGATAATTTTTTTATTGCTGGTAATTTCATTATTTCGACACAAATTATTGTTTGTAAAGAAACTAACTGATAGCGGCAGTGTTTATCAACAATATGGCGACTTTAATTGATAATCTCAATTTTAATATTCTTTTATATAAAAAAGAATACAAATAAACTTTGTAGAAATATGATTTGATAATTAATGCGTTTCACGTTAGAAAATAGCAGATACTGCCTGAAATCCGGCTGTTTTTCATGTATTAATAATTAATTTAAATTCTATCTAATTCGAACAAATTCAAATTCTCCTTGCGAATTCGATTTACAGAAAGTTGACTGTATCAAATGCATAAACAAACATTCATGCTTTAGTGGGATTCGAACCCAGATTTATTTGATAGCTGATAATTTTTTGCTAAAAGGCGCCGAAGAAAACAACATCCCTAAAGAGATGTAACCTGAGGTCGCTACACATACTCGTATGTTTCTACGGTACCTAAGAGTAAAAAACAGTTTTGAGGTTATCCATTATAAAATCAGTTGTTTTTTTTTAAACAAAATAGCTACATACCGGTTTTTCTTCAAAAACACTGGCCAAAGTAGTATTGACAAACTGTTTTCGCTAAACTGACTTTATAATTCAAAAATCGCGTAGTCTAGTCACCGTAATTGATTTTGACAGTGTGTGTATATTCACAATCACAATTATGTTGTTCTGATTGGATATACAGGATGCCCATTTTATATGTTCCCGCTTTAAAGTTTAAAAATAGGCAAAACAGAATACATTTCACAAGCCACTTGGTAAATATGAGTAATTGAAATCGAATAATCACAGTAGGTATAAGAGCAAAACAAAATTTTAAAAACCAAGTCGCTTATGAAATGTAACATGGGTTGCCTATTTTTAAACTTTAAGGCGGGAACTTATAAAATGGGCACTCTGGCTATTTACCGCTACAAATTTAGCTCACATTTTTTCCGGGGCAAATGTTGTCTAACATGAAACGAACTATACCAACAAAGTTGTAAACGTAAACAATACCGCTAGGTGTCTACGATTAAAATAACCAATAACCTAAACTTGTTTTAGTTTAGTTCAACTTTTTTGAAAACAAAGACCGTAATATAGATCAAAATGAATCACAACCAAACACAGCCGAATTAGTATGACATAGTTATCAATAGTTTGCACGCCTAGTATTACAACAGTTGCTGCTTGGCTAGATGTACCTCGATGATGTTCTTGTTGGTAAGAGATTCGTGGGGCTCATTGTACTCTGTGTATTTTAGCAGAACTTTGTCCATGTCAGTGCTGGCGTATTGGTATAACTTGTTGCTGCTGCTGAAGATGATCAGGGCGATCTCACAGTCGCAGAGGACAGATAATTCGTAAGCTTTCTTCATCACGCCGAACTTCCGCTTGTTGAACGTCACCTGTCGATTTCGTTCGTCGGTAATGCGGGAGATCTGAATTTTTTTGCGACCCATGGCAGCAATTTTGATTGGAATTGAGAATTTATTTGCAAACTTTAACTTTGGAGCGTGTTTTCTGGTTTACTAATGCAAAAGTAGATTGCATAAATCAAATTTCTGAAACAAAAAGAAAATATTATTAGTATTTTAAGATTCTGAATACCTAGCAATTGTGGATTTAACATTTCTTCATTTTTATATTTTGTTTTACTTTTTTAAACAAATGAGGAGTTTTTGGCAAATCATCTATAGCTCAAATATTGTAAATATGAGTTATATACAGCGACGTCTAATTTCAAGGATGCCAAACAGTTTGGTAAAACTGTTTTTCTACGACCACTACAAAAAATTACACTTTCTCATGCTTTGCCCGAAAGATATTCATTTCCCACAGTCGTGGGTTAAAGTGTGTTAATATTTAAATATGTATTTTTTTATTTATAAATTACAAAATATTTGATAGTTACTTATCCATGTATATATTTCCATTTATAGTAAAAGTAACTGTAATTATATTAAAGTTCTATTCTTTATTAAAAACGAACCAAAAGTGTAGTCGTAGAAAAAGTATAGTGTGCCACTGTTACGCGTCGTGGGCAATAGATGCTTTTCCGCACTTGTTGCACAATATACTATTCTCGCAAAAATTATCTTACTCAAGTTATTACATTTGAAAGTTTGAGCGTTTTTACAATCATTGACCTATAAAATTACTAATTAGTATATAATTACTCATCAATATCTTTGTATTACTTAACATTCAGCAAATAATTTTCAATTAGGTATAATCTTGAGTTAAAATGAGTTAAAACAAATCTTGAACAGTTAGGAAGAATTTTTTTTATTATCCTAAATTAAAAAAAATGGATTAAGGTTGTTTTTTCAAATGTTCCTCAATTGGAAACAATTTATAACAGTACTGAATAACTTTTAGACAATTGCAAGTAATTTAAAAGTATCTAATTAAACCGTTGTCTAGCTAGAAATTTCTTGCCTAAAATGGTATTTACGCATTGTCTAACTAGGTATTACATTCGTAGGTATCGAAATATTTCTTTTTTAATGTTATAGTTACACTCACACTGGAATAATTAATAATTTTTATAATTTGAGATATTATTTGTCAACATTGATATTGGAAATTATATGGAGAAATATTCTTGGTACTTATTATAAAAAAAATGTCACATGAAAGTACAAAATTAAAAAAAATATTTAAGAATTAAATTACTTTCATTGTAGTTGTAAAAAGTATTACATATCAGTCTTTTTAGTTTATTATTTCATACAAAATGCATATATTTTCAAATAAATCTCGTAATTTAAAAACCCCTCGGAATGACGTCAAACGCTATACAATTGCACTGGTGCCAAGCGACTAAAATTTCTATTAAATTTTTTCTGATAATATTGTTGCAAAAAAAATTACGTTAACTGCGGTTCAAAAATTCAAACACGAAATATGCACAAAATATTAACCTGAAGTTTATTATATTAGAAACTTTTCAGATTTTATAAAAAATATAAACATATTAAAAGTATAATTTTAATTTATAAATATATTTTCTTAGGCTAAATTATTTGCATGCAGTTTACACGTAAAACTTGATAAACTATTTTATTCGCAAAATAATATTATAAACACTTAAAAATTTTGTTTACTCTCTGTAAAGACTACGACAACTCTAAATATGTTGTCAAACGAATTTAAGATAAGAATACAATAAAATAGATATTCAGTTAAAAATAAATTTTGAAACAAGAAATGCATGAATGAATATATAAATGTTTCGTTGCACATAATGTTAACACTATTCTTAGAATTAATTTTAACGAAAATAAATAATATCTTCAGCAAATTTTCCCATAAGGTACGTAATTAGTTATACAGGATGTTATGTAAATAAGTGTACAACGCTTAACCCATGGTAGAACTGAAACCATAGATAGCAAATCTGGCAATTTTTGTTTAACATGCTTTCTACAAGAACTAGAGACCTTTAAAACTGACCAATCACGTCATACTTCAAAATTTTGTAAAAAGGTAAAAATCAACGTGTTCTGTGGAAAAAATGTCAGACCTGTCACAAACGACATATAAGATCATTGCTTTTGCGGCATATTTCAGATTTTCATAATGAAAAACTACATCTGGTCGCGAACCCGGGGGAACCGGGGTCGATCCCGACGGACGCCAAATATTTCCAATTTTAAATGGCACAAAAGTGACCCCTGTGGCGCACTCTCCACACCAGCTATGAGTGCCCGTGAGATGACGCCTGGTAAGCGCCCACACGGTAAAATATATCGTCATCATTACCGATGTCTACATGTGTTGTAGATACTGACACACCCAGAAATGGGTAACATGCCGTGATGATATATTTATTTATTTTATTTAAAAACTACATGTTTATGAGCACTGATTAAAAGTAATTAGACTAACAAATAAATAAAATAGATGATTACAAAATAATTCAAAATATTTGTTGAAATGTTAAGAAAACATACATGCATACATAACGTTTAACGTCAGTTTTGACAATCAATATTTTTTCCAAAGAACACATTGATTTTTACTTTTTTACAAAATTTTGAACTATGACGTGATTGGTCAGTTCTAAAGGCCTCTAGTTCTGATAGAAAGCATGTTCAACAAAAATTATTGCCAGATTTACTATCTAGAAAGTCAGTTCTACTATGGGTTAAGCGTTGTTCACTTAATTACATAACACCCTGTATTTTATTTATTTTTAAATCTATGAAAAACTCGTGATAAAAACGAGTATTAAACGACTAAATAAATGTTTTTAACAAACTGTTATAAGAAATGAGTGTATAAATTCGAAGTAATGGAAAGAAATGGAGTATAAAGAGCACTGTTTACGAAGTTCTGAACTTGGCAAGACTTCAAAATAATGTTTCATTCCACCTGACTCACACTTCACTTCCAACTTTGGATACCTTTGTACTTTTGGCGCGCAACACAGTATCACGTGACCAAATAGCAAATAAAAATAATTAGTAACGGTGAAATGAAGTACGAACTGAAAACTAGCAAACGAATAACTTGTTTAATTAAATATACAGAAGAAAGAATATTAAATTTCATATTTTAATATTAAGTTCGTTTAATATGAAGTTTAACTAGAAATAAGTTTGTTATTTCGAAGTCAACATTTTTAATTAAAGTTATGATTTAATAAAATTTATATTCATTCAAAACTGAAGTAATGTAATTCGAAGTAGGCTATGAACACAGAAACGTATGTCTGATCATTATTCAATTCAAAAGTCAAGTTGTTAAAATTGATCGTGAAATGTAGTTTTACGGAGAAAAGATAATAAAGAAGGATACAGAACATTTCCATTCGCCGTTTTCTAATTTATTTCTATTTCTAAAATAAGGATTCAAGAAGAAAAACTTAGATTTTTTAGACAACATTTTTGACAGTATTTCGCGTCAAATTGACATTTAATTAAATATTTTCAAATTGATATGTTTTCTTTGTTTATAGCCTACTCCGAGTTAGTTTTTTTTTTTTAACATATATTATTATACATAGCAATGTTTACTAAATTTTTATTTTGAATCATGTTGAAAATTTTGTCAAAAGGTTCCTCTTCAATAACGTCTGTAAATTCCGGTTTTTTAAACCAGTGTAAAAACCAGTAATTTATATCCTAAAACGTAATTTTTATCCGACGATATATATTTTTTTATTAAAAAACCAATAACTATTAACCGAAATCAATTTAAATTGGTGCATGTTTTTCAGTCTTTCAAACTTTTCTTTTTTCATGAAAATGAATGAAAAAAAATTCTATAATTTTTTTTTTAAATAATTTTTTTAACCGGTTAATTGAACTGTTTTAAAAAACGGTTAATTAAAGAGTAAACCAGTCTTTCCACAAATATCGTTTTAAAAATTGAGTTCTCGATTTCGGTTAACCATTTACCTTTATTTTTTCGGTTTCTTGCCTGGTTATAACAAAGTTAACTATTTAACTGACAGATAAATAATTTTAAACACATTATCTTTTCTGATTCGAATAACAATCAACAGTGTTTGGTTTTGATAATTGAATTTTGAGGAGTGAAAGTTTTCAAATTTTCTCTAAATGATATTTTGATGAATTGTGGATATTTCAAAGTTATAATGTTACTTTTCGACATTTATTCATGTATACAAAAATATTGTATAAATATACAAAGGAAAACTTTTCAATATGTTTGTTTATTTAAGTTATACTGCTATGTAATATATAGGTTGCTCATTAAAAAATGCGATATTGTTCTTGATTTTGGTATTGCTTTAATTTTAATTTTTTTAATATTAATATTTTTTTAATTGTGTCAGCTCCTACGTGTTGAAACTTATAATTCATTTTTTAAGTATTGAAATACAGGGGTTTTTAGTTTTACAAAATTTTTGACTATGTTTTTGGTAATAAATTCGTTAAAAAGATATATGAAATGACAAAAAACATGTATAATAATTTTTTAAACACTGTTACTCAAACACATGATAATGCAATTTAATAATTTGTAGCTTTTCTTCACTTCTTTTAATTTTTGATAATTGTAATACACATAGGTACCTACTTACAATATCATAAAAATTTTACATGTGAATAATATTTAATATAGCTTATTTTTAGTTTATTTAAAGTTTGTTAATTTAAGTTTGAGTTTTAAAAATTCTAAAACTTTATGTTCGGGTTTTGAAATGAAGACGTAATTAACATCCAAGAAATTGTGTTGGTGAACATCATTATTTAAATGTTATTAGAAAAATTAAATAATTTTTAATATCACATTTGTTGACACTATAGTTTAAACTATAGACATATTTTGTTTTCTTTTAAATATATATGTACATATAACAAACTGCGCAAACCAAACAAGCATTACACTTAGTTAATATAATTTTACACAAAATATTTACTGTGTAAATTTATCTATCACAAAATTATCTGCAAATAAATACTTGAGGATAATTCAACAAAGATAACTACTTACACAACTGATATTTTAACAATTACAATTTTTTGTCATAGCTTAACATTAAGTTGGAAATATTATTGTAGAAATCGTTTGGAGACCATAGAAATGTAGAAACTATTTGGAAATATTTTCACAGTCATTAACTGATAAAATCTTTGGTCTTTACTACAAATAGGAAGAATATTTAAAATTTTAACTTCCAGATTATTGAGTAAAACTTTCTTTAAGTGGCCTTAAAACTCATTACGTTGTATGAATCATAGTATTATCACTTCGAATGCATATCTAGCGACTCTAGACAATTTGAAAAATGAAAATGTTAAAAATTCACATGCATTTTTTACTGCAGCTATTTTACACTTTGATTTATGACTGTGCGACCTTGTCAGATTTTCATGCATAAATAAGAGTAAATAATGATATTAATACTGCATGTTTTATAAGTACCCTACTGCATTTTAATATTAAAACGTATCTAATCGATTATCACAAAATATGTTTCACGGAGTAATAATATGCTACGTTGCTGTTTTACAAAACATTTTCCTCGGCATTTTGTTTTCGGTCTTTCCATAATTTTTTTGTACGAAAACAGTTCATAATTACAAAAAAAAATATGTGTCATACCTATAATTTTTGCGTTTGCCGGTTTTACCAAATGAAGAAAAAAAAAATTAATGAACAATAAGGTCAAATTTTCCAAAATAATTTTTAATATACATACAGGTAGAATACAATTTTATTACAAATTATGCTTCATATTTATATTATTTAACATTTGTTTTTAATGTTAAATAAATAAATATATCATCACGGCATATTACCCATTTCTGGGTGTGTCAATCTGCTTCGTACGCAGATGATAACATGTTTGTACCGTGCTGGCGTTTACCAAGCGTTACCTCACGGACACTCATTGCTGGCGTGGAGAGTGCACCGCAGGGGGCATTTTACACGGTACAATATATCGTGAGTATTTTTTAACGTGAAACATTGGATTTGTTATATCCTGAATGTCTGGTCGCGAACCTGGGGGAACCGGGTTCGATCCCGACCGGCGCCAAATATTTCGAATTTTAAATGGCACAAAAGTGACCCCTGTGGTGCGCTCTCCACGCCAGCTATGAGTGCCCGTGAGGTGACGCCTGGTAAGCGCCCGCACGGTACAAATATGTCATGATCATTACCGATATCTGCGATAAAGCAGATTGGCACACCCAGAAATGGGTAATATGCCGTGATGATATATTTATTTTATATATTTATGGTTAGGACTTGACATTTGATTGACAGCAATGTATTTGCCTGTCCCATTTAAAATGAAACATAGGGAACGAATTTGACATTTGACAAGACGTCAGTAGAGGTTAATAGTTTTAGGAAAAATAATATGTACACCTCGTGCCCGAGTGATTTTCTGACTAGGCTAAATGTCTTACAATATTTAAATATAATACTTTTGTCAAATTCATTCCCTATGTTTCATTTTCAATGAGGCAGGCAAATACATTGCTGTCAATCAAATGTAAAGTCGTAACTTATAGGAAAATTCAGCGGTTATCTATCATATTGACTAGATGTCATCAGAGGTTAATTTTGTTTAAATATTTTCTAAAAAATAAATTTAGTTGTAGAAAAAATATTATGTGCACCTTGTGCCCGAAATATGTTTAGTGCTCTCGAGTGGTTTTCTGACTCGGCTAAATTTCTTACAATATTTAAATATAATACTTTGGTCAAATTCGTTCCCTATTTCATTTTAAATGGGACAGGCAAATACATTGCTGTCAATCAAATGTCGAGTCGTAACCATGGATAAAACATACCCAATGCTTCACGTTAAAAAATACTCACAGTACGACAAAAAGGTCAGGAACGCGTTTAGTCTTTTACAAAAAGTTCCACAACGACCGTATGGAAACACAACCTACCCAGAAGTAACTTTAACGCACAAAAAATAGATAAAAGCTGTAAATGTAGCCATGTCTAATCAAAGTAACTTTTATGTATACAGTTATTCAGTCATTTTGGTTACCAGCAGCTCAACTATAAATACCAAGAATTATAGCTGAGTTAATAGCTTAACATAGTTAAACCGCAAAGTCATCTTTTGCAAATAACACTCAGGTTAACAAAGAAATGAATGTGAAAAGCCGTATCTTTGAACTTCGGCGCTAAATTTTTACACTTTGGGTTATTAAATAATTCCGGAAAATAAGCTGAAAACATGATAGCAATGAACGCGTTGCAAAGTGAAATTAGTTTTAAGAGTGGGTATCAAGCCCATGGTAGGTAACCCATACTGCTATTAATTCAGTTCAGCAAGAAAGCTTTTGTTGTGGTTATAACACGATGTATTAACAAAGTGACTTTCGGTCGGCTGGCGGCACGGTCGAAACATGAAACGAAGATTTGCAGACACGAGGCAGGAATGAGGAACTTGGAAGGAGAGAAATAGAGAGAACGCAGGAGGAACAGGACCGGCGCTAACCAACTTTCATATCGATTTACCCTTCAAACACTACTAACCAAATTTAAGATTTAACATACATTTTCGTATACAGCCTGAATACGGGAATCCGTGACATAGGCGTTTAACACAGGAAACACTTTTTCTCAAATGTTACTTGTCTCTTGTTAAAATATCTTTCAGAAGAATAATACTACCTTTTTAGTTTAAGTTCTGTATTTTTATTTAATACCAATGTTCAGGGGAAAAGAATATAAATGACAAATAAATAATTACAAAATAAAAGAAAGATTATACAAAAAACATAATATACAATAAAATACTACCTTTTTTTTAGTTTAAGTTCTGTAATTTATTATTTTAACCCAACGTTTCGGCACCATAAACTGGTGCCTTCTTCAGGGAATACAATGACATATTTTTTGAAATAACATAAACAACAAGTAACCAAGGTAACAAGAAATGTTCATAAATGTTACCTTTTTTATGTATACAATTTTCTAGACAATATATGCATGTCCGGCAAAAACATGGACGGCATACAAAATTTTTCCTACAACCAAAATATTAGTACTTGCATGTTGCCTAGCAAGGTATTTAGGTTTCATGCACTGGTGCTTGAAAAGTACTTTTCACGCACTAGTGTTTGCAACGTGACACTTTACACATTGTAAAGAATGCGCAAAGTATGTACTTTACTCACAGTTGTAGGAAAAATATTTTACAAGAAGAGCTTTTATACGAGCCATGCCCGATGTTTTAGAATTGGTGCAAGATATGTGTCATAAAATTTCAGACGTAGTTGAAAATTTAATACGATTTACAGCCAAAGATGGAACTAATTATATGAAAAAATGATTATATAGTACAAGGACTAAAGTATTTTGAGTCACGGTAGAAATTAAACTATTGTTATTGTTTGTGCAAAATACTTTATTGAATTATTTTAAAATATAAAAATAGCACTCAAGTCCCTATGAAATTAAATGCTTCAATAGTTAAAATAGGTAACCTAGGTGAATTCAATTATGCATATGTGTATACTCGTATAGTATTAGTTTAAACATATGTATTACATGATTTGTATTAATTATTAGGGATTAGTGCTGGTGCAATCATAGGCTTTATTCATATTACAGCATTAAATTCTCATTGAAATCAGTCTGGTATTATTGAACTACCTGTATGTTACAAGGAGATTACTACGTACTTAGTCTGCAATGCTCAGGTAATCAATATAAGGATTTGCACCCACTGCCGGGTGTACCAATCTGTTTCATAATACATTTTACTAGTATATATATTTTATATTGAAGCGTATAAAATCCAGATACTACAAGTATATACAGGCCATTCATTTTAAATGAGCCACGATTGCTATATCGAGAACTATAGATCTACAAAGAAAGTTAAATGGACAAATAATTTCTATTTTATAAGACAAATTTAATGAACAGAAATTTTCGGCCAATAGTTCTTAAAATCCGGGACCTAACTTTTATATTTTAAAATAGAACATACAGGGAATTTATTTTAACATGCAACGTATCACTTCCATGGTTACTTACTATTGTCAAAAAATGACAGCAATGTAATATTTGTCCATTTTAAAATGCAACATACAAAATTTGTAGTTTTGTATTATCAAAACTAATTTCCTAAAAATTAGTCTACATACGATTAACAAATAATCAAAACATGAATGTTGTACATCTTAAAAAACTTTAGCTTACAAAAATTCATAACTTTCATGTAATAAATGTTAAAAAATACCCCCAATCACTCTGAGGCAATATTCTAGTCGGTCGTAGTAAGAATTGACACCATTTGTGATGTGTTTTGGAGGTATCTCCTGTGCTGCAATACCATTTATAATGCTGCATTTTAAAATGGACAAATTTTACATTGCTGTCATTATCGTATTTGACAATAGTGAGTAACCATGGAAGTGATGAACTATAATGTTGCATTTTAAAATAAATTTTCTGTATATTTATTCCATTCTTGGCACTCTTATAACAGTAATATTTAAATAAAATTAATGTAAAACTTTATATGAATTTTTCTTAAAAATATCGTTATGCGAGGGTATGAAAATAACTATCATTGAATTCGGAATTAAATTCTGTATCGAATGAGCCAATAAAAGTATATGTAGCCATTTAAAATGGAAAAGTTGGATCTTATATTAATCCTGGTTGATTTTTTTTTTGTTCTCTGTAGCTCTTATAAGTTCCCTGAGGGTAACAAAGCTTACCTAACGCATATTATTTTAACATGTAAAATTATGAAAACATTTTAATTTCAAACGATTTTAATTGTATTTCTTTTGCATTTTTATTTAGCAATAGGAAAAAAAATTATTTCGGGCTTTATACTCGTATGCACAGGTAGATATTAAAGCCCACGTAAGAAAACTTTACCCTAATGAACATAAACATTTCAGATGAAGTTTTTTTTTATCTTCAGATGTCAGTCCCACGCATTTTTCATGTACCCATTACTGAACAGCTAATATCAAGTAATTGAAAATAAACTCTAGTTCTTGAAAATCACATTAAACAAATGACTCAATTATAAACAAGCTTGAACTTGTTTAAAATTTAAAATGAAATTTCGCTCTTACCAACCAATCAGGTTTGCTAGGGCAACATAAGTTGTTACCATTAGTCCAAATTGATATTACACTTTTGATTTATAACAAACGGGCTTTAAAATTTACATTCAACAATTCATTAATTAAAATTAAAAAGCATTTACTAGTCCTACTTTTCGGGCACCCTACCATACATATTACTTTCGTACGAGATATAATTTGTATTTGTACAATGGAATGCATGGTTGAGTGCAACACCAAATTTTAAATTAAATTTTTATCAAATTATTTTGAACTACATATCGTACAAAAATTGACCACATCAGCATTAAATGCTCGGAAGGTACAACTTATCAAAATATGTGACAAGAGCAGATTGTCATACTCAGCAATGGGTAATAAGCAATGTTGATATATTTATTTATACTGATAGATAACTATATCCATATATAAATTACGATTCTAAGAATTTTGTACGGAAACATTCGTACAACGGAAACTTATACGCCAGCATTTTATACGACAAAATATTTGTATGAATGGAAATTTATACGCCAAATAGTATCTACGCCAAGCATTTGTACGACTGTACGCTAATACAGTTTCTATACATAGTGATTTACCGAGAAGAAAATAAAATTAGAAATGAAGTTGTTCTTAAAAGGGTTTTTGTTTACAATACATGGCGAAAATCATGAACATACCGATAGAGAAATAAAATATTAGTAGCGTTGAATCCCGGTAGGCCAGGGTATATGGAACGGATGTTTGTGTCTTTGTCATCTCATTTTCATAAACAAGAATTAAGAAAACAGCAATTACAAGAAAAACTGTGTCATCCATCTATCATCATCACCGATTTCAAGCACACCGAATTCGGTTACCGTGGAGGTGTAGACATGAAACTTACCTCCTTGCATAATCCGTTGGAGTTTATTACAGATTTCGTTTTCATTTATGAAACAAAATATTTATATTGAGTTTAAAACAATTATGAGGTCCCGTGGCCGCGTGCCTGAGTGTCTGGTCGCGAACCTGGGGGAACTGGGTTCGATCCCGACAGGCGCCAAATATTTCTAATTTTAAATGGCACAAAAGTGACTCCTGTGGTGCACTCTCCACACCAGCTATGAGTGCCAGTGAGGTGACGCCTGGTAAGCGCCCACACGGTAAAATATATCGTCAGCATTACCGATATCTACACATGTGTAGATAATGGCACACCCAGAAATGGGTAACATGCCGTGATGATATTTTTATTTATTTAAAACAATTAAAAAAGTGCAATAACACCAATAATCTTTAAAAATAAAATAAAAAAATCATGCTTTATTTGATTTTTTTTAAATAAATCATGATTTTTGCCAACATTGGCTCCTAGGAGAGTCTGTATCCAAGTAGCAGTATTTAGTGGCTAAGTGGCTAAACACTACGGCTCAGTGTGTCTAATAAAGACGTAAATAAGCTAATAATACTAATAAAATATAACATATTAACGTAGCAGAAATCAGGAATTATTCCTGGCGCAATTAACGGCTTTATGGTGGAATACCTTTTAATGGGAAATATAACTTAAGCAGATAATAGGCCTAATTATATATTGTACATAATCATGTTGTTAACTATGACAATTCTTGGTATCCGAATGTATTTTTGATACGTTACCATGGTTACAATGTGCAGTACTATTTGATCAGCTAACAACATGTTATGTAAATGGCAAGCTTTAGGCAATTAATAATAGCTTTAATCAACTACCAGTTTTTCAATTTCAACCGTATTGTATTATGTATTATTATTTGTTTCTGTGGATACCTGTAAATATATACGTGTTCAAATTCATTTTGAATCATATTAACTTTTTCGGGTATGCCAAATTAGAACATATTTAAAAGTACGTATTGTTTGAATCACGAGTTAAACACTAAATATTCTAAAATAATAAATAATATGTGATATTCCAAATTTTGATTACACGAATAGTGGCAATAATGATATTCAGGATGATATGATAAAGTTTACGGGAGCCTTTTAGATTACAATTTAAAAAAACACTTATCATCCACATCTATTAATAATTCATTTTTGTTAAAATTGGAAAATAGGAGTTATTGCTAAGTACAGGAAACTTTTAATTTATAATGTAAATATTGACGATAAAATCAAATCTACTAATAACTTATTTTCACTAAACGTAGTAAATAGAAGATATAGCCAGGTCATCTGCATATATATATATATATATATATATATATATATATATATATATATAATCACTGCATATTACCCAATACTGGGTGTGCAGTATCTACATTACATGTAGACATCGGTAATGATGACGATATATTTTTACCGTTTGGCGATTACCAGGCGTCACCTCACGGGCACTCATAGCTGGTGTGGAGAGTGCGCCACAGGGATCACAAGTAGTGTCTGGTTGCCTTTACAATCGTACGAACTATATATATATATATATAGACGTCACCTTTCGGGCACACATATAGGATGAAGAGTGTACCATACGGTGTAATTTTTGTACGATAGTGTTCATGTATTGTTCAAAGATATAATAAATATTGGAAAATAATTAATTATTAATTTATTTTTAAAAAAGCTATAAATTTTTGGAACAGTTACCTATTTTATATTTGTAATCACGATTACATACAAGATTAAATAATGTTAGAGTACTCTTAAACAAGAAGACTGACAACTTATAAACAATTGATACTATCATTAAAAATTATATGTTTGACATTTGGATAATAACAGGCTCATATAAAATATTTGCTATAGTTTATTCCACGAGACCTTTCATTAAAGGAACACATTGTCGTGATTGGTTTTCGAACATATGCTTAATGCTATGTGAATTCCCGCGCTGGTATATACTGTTAAAATTAATATCACAGTAAACCTATTTACTTTTTTTGAGTTCATTATTTGCCACTGTATTTTTTATTTACAGTTCTGAAATTGATTACAATTTAATCGAAATCTATATATTTTTATTAAGAAGTGCAAAAGCAAGCACTGTATTTGTTCCTTTGTCAATATCAAGGTAAGAAGTGGTGGTGGAATTACAGTTGAATGTATAAATTATTTAAAATTCCCAGCGTATATCGCCGAATACATCGTATGGTCCACTATATTAAGGTATGCATTCTGACCGGGTCAGACCGGGCTTTGAGGTATGGATCGACTCGGCCCGAAAATAAAAATTGTCGGCTCGATTCGAAAATCGACTCGACAAAAGATTAGCTGGCGCGGCTCGAAAATTGACCCGAAATCGGGGCGGCCGGGCCTAAGCTCGAAATTAAAAAAAATACGTCCTTATAACGTTCAACATTGGTTAACATAAATTATTAAAAAAGACACGCTTCTAGTGTAAGTTTGTTATAAACGTAACATTGTCTTTACAATCAAATAATATTAGTAGCAAGCTTATATCTATCCATTTTTGAATTATTGCCCCAAAAGTCAATATAGCTCATATTCAGATAAAAACTTCAAAATTTTTATAAATCTAATTTTCATGTATCTAGATACTTCTCAATGCGCTGATTCCACATTTTGAAACCGCAGGTCGATATCTCTTTTCGTTCTCGAGATATATAGATTCAAAGTTTTGCTCAAAACTGCCCATTTTTGGGTAATAACCCAAAAATGGGACGAGATATGAATTTGGAAATATTATCATTCGATTCTACAGGCAAAATTACATAAGTATACCAATTTTCATAATTTTTGAACACCGCATACAGTCTCTAACGCAAAATAACTGAAAATGGCCAAAAATCGCAAAAATCGTAAGGGGTACCCCTTAGGATTTTTTCAGATTTTGGCCGTTTTTAGGGGTTTTCAAACTTTTATTCATAAAAAACGAACCGGTTAGTCAAAAATTATGAAAATTGGTATACTTATACATTTTTATCCGTAGAATCGAATGGCGGTGTCACCAAAGTCGTATCTTGGCCCATTTTTGGGTTATTACCCAAAAATGGGCAGTTTAATACAAAACTTTGAATCTAAATATCTCGAGAACGAAAAGAGATATGGACCTGCGGTTTCAAAATTTAGAATCAGCGCATTGAGAAGTATCTAGATACATGAAAATTAGATTTTTGAAAATTTTGAAATTTTTATATGAATATGGGGTATATTGACTTTTGGGGCAATAATTTAAAACTAGGTAAAGATCTAGCCCAGAAATGGATAATTTTGAGAAAATATTTGAGGTTGAATATGTCCAAAACTAAAAGAGATATCGACCTGCGTTTTCATGATTTGGAATCATATAAGTCGTTTCATAATACGGAACTTTATCGTTCTTTTATGGGGTCACGTGGACGTGTGCATATAGGTAGTGTCTGGTTGCCAATCTGGGTTCGATCCCGGCCAGTGCAGACTTTTAATCGTACAAACGTGACCCCTGTGGTGCACTCTCCACACTAGCTATGAGTGCCCGTGAGGTGACGCTTGGTAATCGCCAAACGGTAAAAATATATCGTCATCATTACCGATGTCTACATGTAATGTAGATACTGAACACCCAATAATGGGTAATATGCCGTGACGATATATATATATATATATATATATATATATATATATATATATATATATATATATATATCGTTCTTGCGGATGGCAAAGGGCGCGAGATGTTATTGAAATCTTTCTAATTATAAAATTAAACCATAAAACTTGATTGAAATGAAGCATCATGAAACCCATCCAACCGTTTGAAACTTCCTCGTTTGTGTTTAATTCTATTTCGTCAACATTTCCTCAAGTGTACACAGAGGTTCCATGGGCGAAGGATAAAGTTCAGGGCAGGCGTAAGGGGCGAACAGTTGTTAGCCGTGATCACAGGCCCTGTAACCAGACACGTGAACTCATACAATTTCCGATGCGAATTTTGAAGGACCGTTTGCCTGGCAACCAAACGCAAGCAAGTATATCGATTCGCGAGAAAAGCAGAGGCGTATTACAAGGATTGTGAATATGTGGGTGGCATATTATGTTTCAAAACTTTAGGAACAGGATAATGGAAAAGATGATATTTTTCCAATGATGGAGTTTAAAAATTTATATATTCTTGACGAAAAGTAAATATTATTTTATCCTTAACTACTATACTGGGGTTCCTCAAGGAAATAATGTGGATACTATTACCATTTTAAAAATTGTGTAAAGCTCAGAAAGAATCTCAACAACTGAATAAAATTATCCCACCAGAGCCAGATGTCAGTAATTTTTTGCTGTATAAATTTATAAGACAAGTCGCTTTTTAAAAAATAATAAAATTACCTCAATAGAAAAAAATAGTATAAAAAAACATGTTTCATAAGGCCTGTTATTGCACTCGTTCTTTGTAAAACTTGGACTCATGCGTTAACAGATTGCATTATGAAACTTGTTTTTTAAAATACAATTACTATTTACATGTTTATTTAAAATTATGATTCTTGTAACGCACTAAATGTCAAACAGATGTTTGGCTCTTAATTACGACAGTTGTCACGTGACAAAAATTTGTGTGCCGGTATTTTGAGTAGAATGTGAATAGTGAAAAAAAAAATGTAATTTTAGAATTAATTTTAATTAAATTAATTTGAAGTATAGTCTAAATCCCAGCAGAAAATATAATTGTAATTAGTATTTAGAAATTAGCATAAATCAATTAACAACATGACATTTAAAATTTCGAACAATAATAAACAAACTGTAAACATTTGATCAAACTTTTTGAATTACATCAGAATAAAAATGTAACTTTATTGATGCAAAAATTTTCATTAAAATGGCAAATCAAAATTCCAAATATGTCGCTGTATCAAAAACAGCAAATTCAATTTTTTTTCTTTGCTGTACGAAATTGACTTACGAAAAATATAAGATGACAAGTTTATCAAAGTATCAAGAAAATTTGAAATTACGAAGTATAATAAAGTATGTAATATCTTGTGATTGGATTTTGAAATATGAAATAAATATTTTAAATATAAAATGAATGAAAATTATACTATAGTTACATGTCGCTAAATAATATGTTTGTTACTTCAGGTGCAATTATAATATAATTATGAAGGACATCCAAATTCAAAATATATTATCCTGTTTTCAATTATTTAAATTTATTATTATTGTTAACAAATGAATATCCCCTATTACAAATCACAATACATATGCTATTGATATTTATTTATTAAACATATTTCAGTTTCGATTACTGAAAAATTACAAAGCATAATTGAACATTAAAAAATGTTTACCGCAGTAAAGTGAGCAAACCTAACAAACAAATTATAATAATTTTAAATAAATAAATAAATATATCATCACGGCATATTACCCATTTCTGGGTGTGCCATTATCTACAACACATGTAGACATCGGTAATGATGAAGATATATTTTACCGTGTGGGCGCTTACCAAGCGTCACCTCACGGGCACTCATAACTGGCGTGGAGAGTGCACCACAGGGGTCATTTTTGTGCCATTTAAAATTGGAAATATTTGGCGTCAGCCGGGATCGAACCCGGTTCCCCCAGGTTCGCGACCAGACACTTAGGCACGCGGCCACGGAACCCCATTTTTAATGTAAAAAATAGCAAACTTGAACTTGGAAATACAATATCTTAAGCATTAGTTATTTATGTATCAAGGTACTAAAGTTCTACATTTTATCACGAAAATAAACCATATAAAATGGAACTTCAATGCCGAGATGCATATTAAATTTTATTTGAAATCGAAAATTTGTAAAAATGAAAGGAATATTGTATTTTCATAGGTTAGTTTATGTAAATGTCACTAACAGTCTATGTTGCTAACCTCCGAACATTGAGATTATCGTAAAGAATACACAAAATTATGTTTTATTTTAATATTCTTCATCGGAATTGTTTAGTTCGGTCTTCTTTTTTTTTTTTACAAATTTACTGTTATACATCGTTCACCTACCCAAATTATTATACATGTACAATAATTATTTTAAGGTTAGCAACAATGCATTTGCTTGAAATCGTCGTATAATGGATTACTTTAGTGCCTATTTCTAAACTTTAATTACCATTTTTGTGTACTCTAGTGTCGATTTCAAATACAAGCTTTTAAATTTATCTAAAAATTTACCATACCAATGGGAACTATAGACAATAACTAAATTACGCCATAATTACATTTTTTAGTAGTAGGTACATCTATAAGTGAATTACAGGTGATGTGATTAGCATGATGCACTCCGTATAATAATTGAATTAGAGTATGCGGCAGTAAAGTGATCAGAAAGTTGAAATTGTATTGGATTTCGCTGAACCAATATTAATATACGATGTTCTATATAACACAGATATACAAAAACATGAGAAATCAATAGTTTTCGTAATATTGACATTGAAACATGAAAGCAAAACTTTGGATACAAAACGCAACGCTACTTATGAATACCCGAGGAATAATCTATATAAATAATAATATACGGTTGGCATTCCTGAGTTTATATACGAGTACCGGGTGTCTACTTGAAATTTTTAAAGAGGGATAACAATGTTGTTTTTGTTTATTTTGCTGTAGTTCCCTTATTAATTTTAGAAAAGCAATATTTGTAAAATTTCAAATTCAGTTTTCAGGTTACAAAACGGGAAAAATAAAATCTGTTTATTAATTTTAGAATTTCATTATTTACAACTTTTATTTGAAATATATATATGACATAGAACATAATTTTCAGTAAAATACATAATTCCTCATAATACGAATTTTATAAAGGATAAAGTTTTCTCTTATTTTCCATTTTGTTCTTTCAAACATAATATCAATTTACAGTGCAGAAAGTTAAACAATTAAGTACAAACTCCCGATCAATATAATGCACGTGTACCCTTTATTAAACCAAAGTTATTTGGCTCCGCCAGTAACAGATATTGCGTAAACTTTACTGACAATTGCAGTTTGCAGTAATCATTAAAGGTAGTAGATAAATTAAAATTGAATTGTTATACGTGGGCACTGAAGGCTGTCGTGGAGGACGCACCACATGAGGCACTTAACGTCGGATAATAAATGTATAAAATAAAATGGCTGCTACCAGTACATATTTTAACCTGATCTAATCAAAGTAATATCAACTAACCTAACACACTCTAACCTGGATACAATATTCATAGTTACCGATAATTTATTTTACAAAATACTGATCATAATTTTAAAAAATATTGACCAAAAAATAAACAAAATAGCTATTTTTGTATTAAGAGCGCAAAATGGGATATTGTCGATTGAGAGGTTGTTGCGGCATTCTCGAAATCGACAATGTCCATTTGCGCTTGAAACACACACACAAGATTTTTTCTACAGTCGTCACAATGGGGTCCTCCACCATAACAAAATAATAATAAAATGTACACTTTGTACTTAAAGTACCACTCCATAAATAACGATTTCATTCTTCTTGAGCTACAGCTTCAATCTAATGTAAGCATTTTTTTTTTCGTTTTTGTAAATGAATGCCCTATTTTATTTCTGTATTCCTTTCACAGCAATACGGCATTTTGTTTGGTTATGTAATGTATCGACAGACCAGTCATATGTCAGATTGACTTGTGGAAGTGGTAAATATGTAAGTAACTACAGGGCCATTGGTTCCTGACTAGACGATCCCATTAAGAATGTAGACAAGTGACATTTCTGAACATTTTATTGTTAGAAATTCAAACAGCGAGCGTTTCTTCTACTTTGTCGCGCATGAGCGGCAACGTGACATTTTGCGTTGACAAAAGCGAGCGCAAATTCCTACTTTGTATATACACTGTGTAAAAAAAATATATATTTTTAACCATGTACGTACTTAATTAATAAAATATATTTATTTATAATATTAAATATTGTTATTAAATCACAATTTGGGGTCCCGTGGCCGCGTGCCTGAGTGTCTGGTGGCGAACCTGGGGAAACCGAGTTCGATCCCGATAGACGCCAAATATTTCCAATTTTAAATGGCACGAAAGTGACCCCTGTGGTGCATTCTCCACACCAGCTACAAATGCCCGTGAGGAGACTCCTGGTAAGCGCCACACGGTAAAATATATCGTCGTCATTACCGATGTCTACATGTGTTATAGATACTGGCACACCCAGAAATGGGTAATATGCCATGATGATATATTTATTTATTTATAATATTAAATATTGTTATTAAATCATAATTTGGGGTCCCGTGGCCGCGTGCCTGAGTGTCTGGTGGCGAACCTGGGGAACCGGGTTCGATCCCGATAGACGCCAAATATTTCCAGTTTTAAATGGCACGAAAGTGACTCCTGTGGTGCACTCTCCACACCAGCTACGAGTGCCCGTGAGGTGACGCCTGGTAAGCGCTCACACCGTAAAATATATCGTCATCATTACCGATGTCTACATGTGTTGTAGATACTGGCACACCCAGAAATGGGTAATATGCCGTTATGATATATTTACTTATTTAATTTGTTCAAAATTTAAAATTAATAAAAGAAAATGATGCAACTATCGTTATCATTTTTGAAAAAAAATTGCTATTTAGATGGCACAATTGTGAGCCATAACTTTCACTCCAAATTCATGAATTAAAACTGATGATACGTACTGGAATAACAATGAAATGAATGGAAATATTCTGCACACGTGTCCCGTGTTTTGCCGATTATTGGTTACCGGTTCGTTCGCTTATATCACTACCAGACATCCTCTTTCTGACTGACTTAATAAACAATAACACTTCAGTTACAGAATTCATTACGTGTTTCTTATTGCTTCTGTGTTAGCATTGCAACATAAATTGATCAAACATTGCGATATTGAAGGCGATAGATTCAAATTAATGTATATGAAAAGGCAATTTCTACATAGTAGCTACAGTATTTAGAAATATTTGGTTGGATATTTGCAGTCAAATAAATCATGAACTATTTGATATAGGTCCGTGATACTACCTCCTAAATAAATTTATTTAGCTAATAAATAATATTTAGATTGTTTCACCTCCTAATAAATAAATTATTTGCCAAAATAGGTAGTTTATTAGGAGATAGAATAACTACATTTAAAAAAATGTTCATCACAATAGCTGTTTTTAAAATTTATTTTCTTGTAACTATAATAGAAAATTGTATGCAAAATACATATATAATTTACTTCACTTTAATCTTCAATTAATTCAGGAATAATACAATCTTTTTAGTTTTCAAAATGACAAATTACAACGAGACATAAGCAAAAACAAGTAACTAAGGTAACATAAGAAGTACATAAATGTTACCTATTTGGTAGATATTATGCATGCCCGGCATTAACTATAGGACGGCGAACATGCATCTTCTTGGGAAAACTCTCCTTTTGCCAGAGGAAAAACCGTCCGCAAAAACTGGCAGAGAAGTGATCTGTATAACTCAGAGCCGCCTTTTCGGTAGGAAATACCGCAGCCGTACTCTTTATTAACAGATGTTATAATATGTAATATCTTTATTTTGGCAAAAGGAGAATTTTCCTAAGAAGATGGTGAAATTAGGATATTTAAATATATGTATGAATAACAGACTATTTGCAAATACAGTTTGTATGAATTAGTTAAATGAATTGAGATTTAGATTGCATGAAGAAAATGCAGTAAAATTGAATTGTTAAATAATTTATAATATTTATTTTGTAGTTAGGTTAGAAATATCCACATGGTTAAAGAAATGTAAAGAAAAAAGTTATTATGAATTACAAGCATTAATTCAATAATGTATAGAGCAAATTTTTCATTGCTGATTACTAAGGATTTATTTGCAATTTTTAACTTTTATACTTCATGAATAATTAAAATATATTCCATAGATTTCAAAACAATTAATAAAATTTTCATATAAATTAGATATTAAACTGTCATTCATAAGTGTTATATCTTATATAATACACACTTGATAATGAAATAATATAATTTATTTAGTTATATAATTTTTACTATAAATATTCAATTCATGAGTAACATAAAACATATATTAAAGTTATATAAGGATAGTACTAACAAGGTTACAATAATTGCGGAAATTAAAAATATGAAATTTAAAACTAATGTAAGTAATATTTAATGCACATTTTTATTTATTATTACACGAATTCTGTCTGATACAGTTTTTCCTTGTAACTTTAGTAGGATTCGAACCCTAGACTCTTGATCCTTGAAAATTGAAAGTTGCTATCAGTTACTAGCGAACAGGAAATAATACTTTTTAACTACTTCCGAAATTTTATAGAGGAGTTAACATACTATAATTTATGTTATATATGTATAGTTGAAATCGGACAGCCTATATATATATTTAGTATCACTAATTTTGCAAACAGTGTGACGCAAATACACTCTACTTTGTATACAATAGAGCAAAAGTGAGTGATTGTTTCTGTGCAGTTTTGTTTAATCTACAAGCAGAAAAATACTTTTATTTTGTATGTATGTACAGTATGTTAAAAAAACTGTTTCGAAAATTTAGATGCATAAAGTGCAGACCAAAATGAGTGAAAAATGCTAATTAATCAACGTGGATCCGCAAATTACCCATTTCAGAAATATGAGCTACTTTCTATTATTAGAACACCTTAACTCTGGAGGAAAAAGAGCAAAAATAATGGTCTCTCCTCTACAAAGATTTTTATAATATACATAACAGGTATATCATACATTAAGTACAATATATGTGTAAATTTTTAAAGAGATCTTATTATGTATAGGTATTTTATTTAACTCTTTAACACTTCGGAGATGGTGCCCAGTCTGATAGACCCCACTTATTCTATAGCATACTCAATTTTTTTATTGAGTTAAATTTTTATTTGTTTTATTTTTTATATAATATGTTCATTTTCACAGAAATAAAAGAATTCATCACCTCATATCATTATTTTGTAACAAAAATACCCCGGTAGCATTTTTTTGACACGGGTCTTTCAGACCCGGAACTACCTCGCGCGTCACAGAAAAGGACGCCACGTCCGAAGGGCTAACGCAGTAAACTTGATAGTTTCAATAAATTCTAAAGAAGTACTCTTGCAAAAAATTAAAATGTTTTTATTTAATACCCATGTTTCGAATCCATACCGTATTTAATTAAATTAATATACATGATATTAATAACAAAAAACATTTTAACTAGAAAATATTTGCAATTTCAATAATTTATATTCGAGTTAGAAGAATTTAATATTATTTAATTATTAAACAAATTATTTATCTGGAATGGTATCTATATTTCAATAAATTATTCTGTGAATTGTAATTGCAATTTAGTAAAATAATTTTGATAATATTTGCTGATTTCTACATCTCATTTTTATATTTAATTTTTGGCATATTAAACGACGGGCGTAATTTCAATTAAAAAATAAACTATTATTTATCTCACAAATACGAATATTCCATACTAATCCATACTAATATAATAAATGCGAAAGAAACTCTGTCTGTCTGTCTGTTACGTTTTCACGCCTAAACCGCTTAACCAATTTTGATGAATTTTGGTATAGAGATAGATTGGACCTTGGAGAAGGACATAGGCTACCTTTTGTCGCGAAAATAAAACTTGATGGGGTGAAACAGGGGATGAAAGTTTGTATGGAGAACCCATCATTTCTCAAGTTAGGGATAAAAAAATTCTTATTTATGCTTTTGGTAAGAAATAAAGAGTGTTTTAGCGTTTTTGAAAAAGCGTCCCTCAAGGCGGTACAATAGGGGATGATTTCAATTATTTTTTTATCTTTGTATCTATAGTTAAGTTTTAACTGTTAGCAGATTTTCGTTATTTATCGGAGAGATAGCTTGCATCATATGTACATAAGTAAAAGTACCCGAGACATGTTTTGAAAAAGGAGCTGTTAGGTGCGGTACGAGGCAGGTTGCCGGCTCCCTACGCAGCGCATGTCTCCGAAGTAAATGTGAAAAATTACTGCTAATCGTTATTCTAGCTTTACCCGCGAAGCCGGGGCGGGTCAGCTAGTACTATATAAACGTTGGGCACTAATGGGCTAATGGACTAGGTTTGCTACGGTCCTCCAAATACAGTGCGGTAAAATTTAAGACAAAAGTGATTGTATTAAAGCGGCATATCGTTTGTATTCGCACGGTAGTTTCGCGTGGAGTTCTCGTCTTGAATCGATTCGATTTGCGAATTTCCCCCATCCAGAAGACCGGAGACAGACAGAAACAACCTAGTTCCATCAGCTGCATCCGATCGATGGAAAGATCAATCCTTCCTTAACATTTCCTTGTGTGTACGTGTACATGGGAGATGGTGGTAAGCACGCACATCGCACATCGCACGGCTCACAGCGCTGATTCCCATTGTGAGCCGTTGAGCGTTGAGCTGTTGAGTTCGATCGACAGTCGGCACGAGGCAGAGACCGCGGGGGCGGCACAAGCGGAGGTGTGGAGCAGGGACTAGCGCCATGTGCTGCCGAGCAGAGTTCAATGTCGGTGGGTCACGGGATGAAACGGGGTACTGGTTTACTGGTACGGTCAGGGGTTCTCAAACGCGAACACCCACCCAAAGGCTGAACATACATTCTTATCGAGGGGTAATTTATGATACAGATACTGTGTGCTCAAAAAAATCCTAACCCCGAACCTCACAGACAGACAAACAGAGACTAGCATTAGTGCAAAATTCTTGTCTGCGGTGTGCGTAAATACGATCATATATCTAAATATAATTAATAATTTTAATTTATTGATAAATAAATAAATGCACGATCATTTTGTAATATTGTTAAATTTTAATTCTGAATGACCTCACTTTTCAAACTAATAAGTAAGTATATGTAGTTTAAAAAATAAATTATAATGAACGAGCTGCTTGAAACGCATCATAAGTTTGAGAGAAATTTATTACAGGAATTTTCGTCTTGGATAAAGGACAGACGACTTATAGCACAATATTTGTAATATTTTACTAGAAAACTTTACTAACATCACAACATTTGCCGAGGGCACTCAATGTTGGCATAGAGAGTGCACCACCAAGATAAAATGATATATTTTTACTTCTCGAGAAGTATTGGATTCATGCTAAAAAAAAATGTGCGATAATTTTTAAAATTACATGACATGTCACACAAACTTTCAATTGCTTGTAGTTTTCGAACGAATTAATATTTAAACATTTTTTTTTTTCATTAATACTCAACAAGAATAACGTGAAAACAATTTTTTTTAAGACTTTAATTTCTAAAAATTTATTCAGTTGTTCAAATGCTCTAAATAGGCGCACACATACGTAACATTTTCTTTACAATCAAATAATACTATTAGCAAGTTTATGTCTCTATCCATTTTTGAATTATTGCTCCAAAAGTCAATTTTGAATTATTGCCCCAAAAGTCAATGTACCCCATATTCAGATAAAAACTTCAAAATTTTCAAAAATCTAATTTTCATGTATTTAGATACTTCTCAGTGCACTGATTCCAAATTTTGAAACCGCAGGTCGATATCTCTTTTCGTTCTCGAGATATTTAGATTCAAACTTTTGCTCAAAACTGCCCATTTTTGGGCAATAACCCAAAAATGGGTCGAGATATGAATTTGGAGATATCATCATTCGATTCTACGGGCAAAATTACATAAGTATACTAATTTTCATAATTTTTGAATACCGCATACGGTCTCTAAAGCAAAATAACTGAAAATGGCCAAAAATCGCAAAAATCGCAAGGGGTACCCCTTAGGATTTTTTCAGATTTTGGCCGTTTTCGGGGGTTTTCAAACTTTTATTCATAAAAAATGAACCGGTTAGTCAAAAATTATGAAAATTGGTATACTTATATATTTTTATCCGTAGAATCGAATGGCGGTATCGCCAAATTCGTATCTCGGCCCATTTTTGGGTTATTACCCAAAAATGGGCAGTTTTATACAAAACTTTGAATCTAAATATCTCGAGAACGAAAAGAGATATCGACCTGCGGTTTCAAAATTTAGAATCAGCGCATTGAGAAGTATCTAGATACATGAAAATTAGATTTTTAAAAATTTTGAAGTTTTTATCTGAATATGGGGTATATTGACTTTTGGGGCAATAATTCAAAACTCATACAGAATATTGAAAGACCATGTTTTATTACATCAGGCTCGGTCTAAAATTAAGAGAACAGCCCTCGTGTTTTTTTACCTCTCGCTAAAAGAGGTATTGGATTATAGTGCAATACAATATTTATATAACATAAAATGGAAATGGCGAGAGGTATTCTGCTGGCTACAACAGATTGTCACTACAGTATACGAGTAGTGACAATAATAATATCACAATAGTTTTATTATAAGATTTTTCGGGCCGGGCCAAAATCGAAAGTCCGACTCGTCACAACTTAATAATAATAAAAATAGTAATTTATCATTTTTATAAACGATTTTAAAGATACAGTATTTAATCAGAAAAGTATATTTTAAACGTAATAGCCAACACTTAAAATTTAAACTTCGATTTACTGTCAATTTAATTTTACACAGCAATTAAAAAATTTAATTAGCATTAACATCAAGAATAAAACCAAGCTTAAATTTTAACTGTCGGCGGTACAACAAGGCATAAGAGATACACCCAGTATCAGAAATTTCCGCTAACGTTTCGCAGAAAAATCAATTATTTCTACCAAGAAATATTCGCACAAGCAATAAATTTAATGCATACAGTAAAAGTAACTAATTTGGCAAGATATAAACGAAATGAAAATAATGAATTTAGTAATGGCATATTGTGCACAAAATATATGAAACCAGAAACTTTTGGTGGCAGCAGCTAATACCACCAAAGAAAATATTTGTTTTTTATATAATGATTTCATAGTTTTTATGACTTTTTCATCCAATAAAATTAAACATACATTAGCATCAGCTTTTTACTACCAAGGTTTCGGTAATACACATGAATATTTAATAAACAACATGACAATAACTACGTTCAAACCTCAAACGTATCATCAATACTAGAAATATTCTATTTCCTAATTGACACACATGATATAAAAGTATTTATAAACTAATTAAATTGTTACCATTGCAATTTTTAACTCGATAAAGTCTTACGATGTTGAGAACAACATCAATGATAAAAGAATACTTTTATTAGTAGTGATTTGATTTGAAGCAAAATGACAAGTTATCAGAAGAACCACTGTGCAAATAAATTAAAAATTAATCTAAAATTTTAATCAAATGATTTTTATCTATAGATGTTTAATTTAATTTCCTGTACTTTATGGGATTCATAATTAAGTATTCCAGGATTTTATTATCATGTAATACAGGATTTGAAGTAACGTCAAGATGAAATTTTTATAAGGATGGTATTCAAAGAAAAGGGATAAAAATTAGGTATTTATTCTATGATGCAATATAGAATTGTTTTATCTAACAACACCGTAGGTAGGTATTACACGTATTAATGGAGAAATTCTGGTATTAAGTATTGAAATACAGAAAATATTATTTTAAAAACATGTTTGTTCTACGTTCTCTTAATTCCGCGAGGTAAATTGAGGAAATAATGATAATGATTATTCTTGTGATATACCACAGGCATTACAGAAGAATATACGCATGGGAGTCAATTATATTACATTAATTTTTTTAGGTATTACCGAGGGTATTAGAGAAATATAAAAATTTCTATAAGATATTACCAGACAATATCAGGGAAACACGAGTATTATTTCTGAGAAAATAATAATACAAAAAATTTGTAAAAGGTAGGTATTATAGGAACAATTTTTTAGTGGAAATTAATATAAAAAAAGACGTATGAATTTTAGATATTACAGGAGAATTTTAGGCATTACTTACGAAAATTCAGGATTTTTTAGGTTTACCAGACAATATCAGGGAAACACAAGTATTACTGCTGAGAAAATAATAATACAAAAAAATTGTAAAAGGTAGGTAAGTACTATACGAAAAATTTGTAGTGGAAATTGATATAAAATTTAAAGATGTATAAATTGTAGGTATTACAGAAGAATTTGAGGCATTACTTAAAGAAATTCAGGATTTTTTAAGGTATTAGCAGGGGAACGTGAGTATTACTTCTGAAAAAATAATAATTCATAAGGTATTTCCGAGGGTATTTCATAGGTATTACAGCAAAATATTGAAGAGGAAATAACCCTTTGATAGATATAAAAATTAAAAGAGATTGAGTTTACAGTTGCTTTTGAAAGATTACGACAAATTCCATGTAGAATAAAATTATTGGTTCTTTCTTGAGACATCTGGGTTTGTAACTGTGGTGCAAAGTAACACAAAGACCTTGTATCACGACGCCGATACAGGGCCGTACTAACTTTTTTTTCAATTTAACGATTTTGCACAACATATATGTTAACTTTATACATTAATATTAGAATATTAGCTGTGTGCGTTCATAACTTCATTTATGTTTACCTAGGTTACGAAATTGTTTGTATTTCATATTGTGCATATTGCTACATGACGTAAAGTGGTAGGCGTTTTAGTTGTGTTCTAACAATTAAAATACATCGAAACCTAATGTTTTCTGACTTACTTAAAAATGTATGTATAGGTAATTTACATTTTGTATAAATATAAAAATATATATCATCACGTTTTAATACCTATTTTTGCGAGTGTATCAGTCTGTTTCTATTCGCATATATTGATAATGACGATGTATTTGTACCATTGAGATCTCTTGCGTCATCTCTCGGGCTGTCAAACTTGTCGGTGCAGTAGTTTTAATTTACATTTTGTATTAACGCTAATATCTGTTGTTAGTACGTTTCACTAGGTGTTAATTTTTTAATATCCCCAATAATCAACTATTTAATAAAAATAATGATTAAATAAAAATAATTATTCATTTTCATTCTCTTTATATTAAATACATAGATATTGCTCTCAATAATTGTAATGTAATCGTTCCATGTAATTAAAATGTATTAAGATCAAATGAATCTCACAATTAATATTTCATTATTTTTAAAATTATTATTTCATGACAAAAAGCGAAATCATCTTTTACATTCATGATTTGCCGATAAATCATGAAATGCCTATACTCTTCATAAAAAGCCGTATGTATGTCAATAGGACTACAACATATAACTCTACATAATTGATGGATGTGAAAGAACAATTGATTTTTTTTTCACGAATTTGCTCACATCTTTTGGCATATGATAAAGAAAAGAGACAATGCTTGATACACATAAAAAAAACTATTTAAATTCTAGTTAAATTAACTAAATAAATTTCTTATTTTTCAGCCTACTCATACGTTTCATTAAAATATCTAAGTTGATTTAGTTAAATTTTCTAAATTTGTAATAAGTTATAGTAAAAACAAATACAAAATTAAACGAAATGACTACATTTATATTGTAACAAATATTGAACGAAATATAAATAAAAACATTACCTAAATATGTATTTAAACTTTCAATTTAATTTACCTAATTCATTAGATAAATTACCAAAAATACAAAAATAATGAAGCCAAAACATAGTAAAATTAAATAAAATAACCATTTGCATATTTAAATTAACGATTTTTTACAAAATAATTATTGTCTATTTCGGATTAGTTAAAATACTAAAGTAAATTATACTAAATTATACACATATTGCCTAATAAAATAATATTTAAATATAATTAGACAAAATTTCATTTCTTTTTGTTTCTGTGTATACCTACTTCAGTCTTAAAAAAAAAATAATTTATTTTTTGTCAATGTTTCGGAAATCTCTTATTCCTTCATCAGGACAAAAAAAAAAATAATACAGGAAACCGAAAAATAAGTTGATGGTCAAAAAGGAAAAGGAAGTAGAATTATTTTAGAAATATTTGAAAATCACATTTTTTGCAAATTTTATTCTAAATAATTTCTTTAATTATTTCAGCTCTTACATGGTGAAACTTATTATTCATTATTATATATTGAAATACTTGGTTTTTAGTTTCACAAACTTTTCGCTAGTATATATATATATATATTTATACAATTTTTAAGTTTTTATACATTGGATCTGAAGATGCTATTGTAGTAGCGAAACTAGTTATCAGTAAATAAATTTTGTGAAACTAAAAACCAAGTATTTCAATATATAATAATTATTCTAAATATTATTAAAATTTTGAATGTCACTTCTGAAACTGACATTGTATATGCACCATTTTCAAAAAGAGTCTTTTTGATAAATTACTTTCCCGGTCCAAAATTTAGACGCATCAAAATCAAAAGTATTATCAAATTCTATGCAATGCTGTTTATTTATACTTTTTTGTTCTCAGAAATTCTAGTTTTGAGAAATCTTTTAGTTTCGTCAATATATGTTTTACCACAGCAGTCGGTGCTTTGAATAGGTACAATGATTTTTAAATCCAGCATACTTTTTGATGATGTTATAGGTACTCATGCAATTACAAATTGCTTGATTTAAATTCTAAAAGCTACATTGAGTATTGGGGTTTGTTTTCTTTGAGTAGTTAGTGCGGTTGGTTAGGTTATATTCCGTGTCTGTAGAGTGTACAGGCCAACCCTAAACACGGTGACCTGATTCCTGTCCTCTTGCTCCACCGCTGGTGGTGGGTTGGCGGCCACGCGGCCCACGTCGTGCCGGTAGCAGTGGCGAAGCGACGGTTGAGGCGGCGGCGGCTGTCGGCCCATCGATCGTGCCGCCGCCCCCGGCGCGCCACCCCACGTCGACCGTTCCACCGCCGAGGGCACGAGGCCAATCAAGGCCGTGCGCAAGGCTGTCCGCCGTTACCGGCATCGTCATCGTCACCGGTATCGTACCGCAACCGCACCACACAGGCACAGACACAGACCCACCAGGAAATAAACAACAATCTTATATGGGGTATTCCACCATAACAAAAAAATGAAAAAAAATTCAATTTAATATAAAGTATGGCTCAATAAATAATAGTTAAAACAATGAAAACATTTTTTAAATAATTACTTTACGAGACATTTCACATTTGCTAAAAGGGAAAATTGACGTCATACAGTTGTTATCTTTCTCTCGCAGCGTACTCAGAGCAGTGTGTGTGAGAAAGACAAGTATAGGGGAAATGTGACGTTACACTGATTTCTCGAAAATAAAATACTGTTAAACTAGGAACAACTAAGATTTTTTAATACTATGAATTGCTTCAAAACTGAATGAAGTTTTATTTAGAATAATAAAAAAAATTGAGTGGAATACCCCATTACCTAGCAATACTATTTTCAAATCTATATCTTAATTAGGAATGACGACAGGTACCCGGGTACTCGGAACCTACCCGATAATAATGTACTCGGGTATAAAATTTCTTACCCGATTACCCGAAATATGCCCGCTGCCAGTTAATTACCCGATACCCTTTAAATATCCGAACAGTTTTCAGCTGTTGGAAACACTGTATGTAAAAGAAGAAGAAGAACGCAGAAACATCATCTATGTCGTTATTTACTAATAGAAATATTAGTTATTCTTAATCTTTTGCTTAACTAAATTCGTATGTATAAAAAGGTTATTTTATCTTTTATTACCATACCAAAATTTATTTTATTTATGTTGTTTTTAATAGAGAATACATTATTTTATTTGTATTACTTTTTTTATTTAATATATATATATATATATATATATATATATATATATATATATATATATATATATATACAGGGTGTTAATACTAAGTCGTTACACCCGAAAATGGTAGTTAGAACTCATTAAAACAAACAACTTTTCTTAGTTCCAATTTTTGATTTGATGCCCCGATTCGTAGTTAATGGAGTTCTTTTGTTTTTCGAAAAATCGTCATAACTCCCTCATTTTAAAGACTATTGATTTTTTTTTTCTTTCAAATTTACCTTCAGGCTCTCTAAAACATTTGGCTTTTACAATTATTTTTTATTTTGTCAAATGACAAAATGGCGATCGATCAAAAATTTCAAAACATGATTTGTTGATAACCACTCCATCGATTTTCGAAAGTAAAACATTTATAAAATCCTTAAACTATCTTCTACAACATTTGTCCTAAACATTTTTTTTTCAATCTATCCAAAAAAAAGTATTTATTCATTTACTTGACTTATATAAGTGCAGTGTGTTCAGAAAACACAAAAAGACAGTATAAAATGAATCAAGAATGGTATATTATTAAAACATTCAAAATTGAAGATGAGGAAAAATTTTTAAGAATTTTTTTTTTTAAATTTCCCTAAAAATTTCAAATATTGCGAAGCACCACAATGTTTGTTGATGAGGTAACAGGGAAGAGGGAAGCATAATGCACATGCATACAAAACAAAAGAAAAGGCGTCAAGTTCTAATATTTCCTAAATTAAAATTTCCAAAAAAATTTAATTTAATTTAAACAAACCGTAAGTATATATTATTATTTTGCATGCAAGTTGTAAAACAATTTGTTAATATGAAATACATTTACATATTATTATTGGGAGGGCAAAAGTATGTGCTTATTGTTTTTATGCATGAATCTATAGCGTTGCCTAATATAACACAAGATGCAAAAAATAAACAGTAGTCTTTATATGCATGCGGTGAACAAAAAAAAAAAAAAAAAAAAATAGGTGCCCTATTTATATTACGCCAAGAACCTGGAGCAGTAACGTTTTATAAGATGAATAGTATATATGTTTTTGCAAACAATAATAACACACGTGGAAAAATACAAGGAAGATAACATGGAAGACAATTAGAATGTACATATAGATGTTATTCCTATGAGTAATATAAGGCGGAAAAACTTATACCATACTAAAGATAATGAGGTATTAGAATATAATTATGTAAAATTTGAATAAAAATAAAAATCTATGTAAATTAGATAATATATCTTTCCTTATAAAGAAATTATAAAGCAGAATTAAAAACATAACTGGAAAAATCATTATTTTAGTTTAAATTTATTTGATCAGTATTTATTTGACTGATTAGTATTTTGTAAAATAAGTCATCAGTTAATATGAACATTATTTCCAGATTAGATTAGGTTACATTATGGTTATGTTAAATAGGTTAAATTACATTTTATTATAAGTTACTGATCATTTAATACTAATCATTTAATACGGATCATTTAGTAAAAATACTGATCATGCCTTATTTTAATACCAAAATATTATGTTTTTATTTTTTGTTTGTAATTTAAACGTACCCAACTATTAGCTTAAATCGAGGCTTAAATTATGTTAGGGTGTACCTAATGATAATTAAAATAAAAATTATGAAATTTATAAAAATGTAACTATTATCGCAATTTAAATAGAATAAATTAAATCAAGAGAATCCTTATTAAAAAAATGGTGCAAATAAAATATATATATATATATATATATATATATATATATATATATATATATATATATATATATTTGAATACAAATCATGAAAATCATGAAATATAAAATATAATTTAATTTAAAAAAAACTAGCTAATGTTTATATTAACTTTTTCTGCTTTCATTATTTTCATCTTTGAACTTGATATTTAACTCTTAAATGAAAATAAGAAAATGTAAACAACTTTTTACCATTTTCTCAACTAGCAGAAATATAGTTTCTCCTCTTATTAAAATCTGACTTTTATTTGCGGATTAAATTTCAATGAAATAATTGAAGTAAAATTAATTTCTACTTGGCATAAAAGTTTGTGATGGAATATAACGAACCGCGTGGGCTTAAGCGTTCTTTGTTGCTATGGTAACGTTTCCCTAACAACGCTGATATTCGCGCAGATTTTGGATAGCGGAATTTTTTGCCGGTTGCAATCGCGGTTTTCGTCGACCGATTATACAATAAGGTATAAAATTCATATAAAAAGTATTAAGTAATTAAAATATGACACCCCATAACTTGAGTAAGATTTCTTCAAATACTTACATATATTATTTATATATTTTTTTTACATTGTTCAACAGTTATAATATCGCCAATACCAATACACACGTACAAACAATGTCTTTACGTTATTAAAATTGAAAACCTTGAAAGGTACAAATATATTTTGTGACTATGTACAAACTAAGCTTGTAAGTGTAAATTTAGATTTTGAAATTTGGTGTGTAGTTTGCTCAAGACATGATTTTACTTGTGATTTTGTTAAAATTTAAAATCTCTTAAGAATATAAAATAATAGTGCGTTTTGATGTGCCATTATTATTATAAAAGCCAGTTCAGAATGAGACATTATATATTTTCTTAATATTTAGAATATCTTAGGATCCCTTCAATATCTAAATATTTACAAATTTGATAATACACTTTATTATATTTATTAACATTTTATTTTATTATAGAAACAAGTATACCAACTTGACATTTTCCGCGATTTCAGAATTTTTTATATTTAGTTTTACGAATTTTTCACGTTGGTAGATTGAATTTTTTGGTGGCAGCATCTAAGTAGAAAATTTATATTGAATAATATATTTGCTATTTCTAATAATTACAATTTATATTACCTATTAATTTTACGTAACCTGTAAACAACATATTATGGAATATTATATTAGTTATTAAACACAAATGTATTATATTGAAGGATTAAATTGCAACTGTCCATTGAGTTTCGCGAAATTGAAATACACAATTGTCTGTGCAAGGGTGTTAATTGCAAAATACAATTTTGTGTCCGAAGTTTATACATCATAAATAATTTAAATCGGATTATTAATTAATGCGAAAAGTATTAAAATATTTATAAATACATATTTTTTTAATGAATTAGTTTTATATAAATATAAGCATTATTTTTATTAGTTATTACTGTATACAATTTATTTAACATATAAAATATAAGAAGAGACTCTTAATTACACTACATATTAATAGTAAATTGATGATAATAAACAATGTTTATGAATATAGTCATCGTTTTTCAGTAGGTAATTTACTAGTAAAATACATTAATTACTATTTAATTTATCGTAAAAAATAATTGTTATCGTAGTTATTAAAGATCAATTTGTTATCCGGTTTCATAATTGCGCTTTTATATACAAAAATTACGCACTGTTCAAAATGAAAATAAATTAAGATGTAAAAATGATTAATTATTCCCGCAATTTATAAAATTTATACGTTACTTTACTAAAAAGAAAATAAATGTAAAATCTTATAAGAATCTTGTTTGTCCGAACTATCATAACTTATTAGTAAATAACAAATATTATATCATCTGCACAAATATTGAAAATATTTCGCTATCTAAAATATACATAAACATCTATAGTGTAAAACTTGATAATTTATTTAAATATCGACATTATTATGGAAAATAAAAATACATGAAACAAATTAATAATAAAATTATCTTCGACCTTGTTCTTGATATATTAAAATACACTACGTAAACTATTATTAGTACAAAATATTTTAAAATATGAATTATAAATAAGACTATTATTTTTATTTTTTCCGCGCTTATCACAACCATAAAAAAATTAAATTTTATAATAATTTTTGCAATACCTATGTTTCATTTTATACTACGGTATCTTAAATATTTCGAAGTAATAAAAATAATTCTCAGGAACTAATTAAAACAAACAACATTTTTGTTGAAGTTTGTGGTCAACCGTATAATCGACTGTGATCCTATACATCAATTATGGGAGTAAAACACACATAAAAACATAATTAAAATAACGTTAACGTAAGATCCGGCATGCAGATTATTAGCAAAATTTATAAAACAAATAGGCATGAAAACAAAAATAATTTTACAACAATAGTACATGACTTTTTGTATAAATATGTTACTTGGTGTAAAAATGTCAAACATCCTTGATAATGATAATTATAGATAGTAAAACGAGGTAATAAAAGTAAACATACTGCCAGACATAGACATTACCATGGCGCGAAATTTAAATTTATGAGCATGCTTCATACAAGTTCTGCCAGATACAAAATGTTATATATAATTAATAAACTGAAATGGTTCAAGTTAACAACAATAAGGATTTTACAGTGAAAGTTGTAAGTTTAAGAACATTAGTAATCTAGTGAAAAATTGGCAAACAAATATCACTCGTGTCTACTGATAACTTATCACAGAGTGATAACTTGTAATCTGATAAGAAAGGTAAAGTATCTATGCAGTATAGTGAAGTGGAGTGGAAGATAGCTCACCTGAGCGGAGCGAAGAAGCACACATTCCCTTGAAGTCCTACTCATATGGCAGTAAGCACACGATACTTGTCACACAAACAACGCAGTACATCACTCGACAGTCGAGAATCGAAACCAAGACCGAAAACGTTAGACAGAAGCCGTGTCACTTCACTCACTAGCAAGCGGCTCCGAACAGCGCCAGTTGCTACTGTTTACTGGCAGTTGAGCTCATGCCAAACAAGAGATGCTACGGTGAAACTGTGGACTCGTTCCGAGCATCGATTGGTCGATACATGCGCATGACGTCACGCGGGTAACAGCCAATAGCAGTCCGTCGCGCGGGAGCAATCGTCTCCTAGAGAGACGATGACGACGAGACGAGAAAACTCAGGAGACGATAGACATAGACGAACCAGACTCCAGAGATCAGCTGGTGAACATCCGGAGAGGTATATCTCTGTATCGGATGTACAAGCCTACAGCTGAGAGCTGAGGACCCCGAGCTTCAGGGCTGTGATCTGAAATGTGACAGCTGCTCGCCTCCCACGAAACTTACACTACCCTTCTTATCCAGACTTCAAAAACCTACATTCTTAGGCCCACTTGCATAAAAACCCTCATTGATCACATAGTTACCACGAATGACAAATATGTATCAAAAATATAAACGAATGATTGATGGCGTTCAATCAATTTATACCCTTGATCTTATTACCTAGTACATAAAAACTTCACAACCAAACCTACTTAGGTTTACTAAGGATCAATTAGTTATGCTCATATTGTAAAAATGACAATGTTGGCATTAAAAATACCGTCGGATACAAGTGTGAAACAACATTGCACATCTCCCTTGGTACCTAAAGACTTCAACCAAACACATTTAGGCAAAGCTTCAAACCCGAATCTGAATCGAACCAAAACCGTAACATTTTAGCGAACTCAACCTCAGATACATTTTTCAATTGAACCCGAATCGAAACCGAACGGGTATTAAAATTCGGGTTCAGGACTCAGCTCCGGTTCAGGTTCACTTTCAGTTCGAAACGTAAACGTAATTGTGATGCTGCCTAATTTTTTTCTATATGAAGATTATTATTCAAAACACATTAATTCGAACCGAATCTAAAGCCAATACCTGAACCCGGAACAAAACCGTAAATTTTATTAATACATGAACCAGTATCGCATGCGAACCCATCTCTCGAAAACAAATTCACCTGAACCTAAACCGAACCCAGTTTCTGGCGGGTTCGATGCCCTGCATTTAGATCCTGTTACATAAAACGTTACATTCATATCATCATTCTAGGACTAGGTACTCAATAACATCAGAACCAAGCATTTTAGGATCAGCTGCTTAAAACGTTGATCATATAGTTCACTTATACTTAGTGCTCGGAATCCGAAAGACCACCATCCCACCCGTATTTCAGAGAATACGGGTCGGAGTCAATTTTTTACCAGTAAAACCCAAAAAACCTAGGACCAATAAGAACCATATTACCCGTAAGACCCGTAAGAAATATTTGACCGCTTTCAACTTCACATACCACTGTTGATTTATTTCATTAACCATTTGATATCATACAATTAGTTTTAAAAGTTAAGTTTGTAATTTATACAATGATAGAAGTAAAAAAATCTCGATTTGTAAGAGAGACTCCATTATGAATAATTTAAAGTATATTTCAATGTAATAATGTAGTTAGTCTGCGGTTTAGACATGACGTCAAATCTTACGGCTCTTACGGGTCTTACGGATGTTATGGGTGAAGAATCGTCTCCGACCTGTATTCTATTTGGTCCGGGTGGGTGGATATTTCCCTTTTAACTTAATCCCCAGTTCTAAGTCCTATCTCTACTTATTCTCAAATCTGAGGATGTCGTTTTTACGTAACTCTTTCATGAAATTGAAAGAAGAGGAGCAAAACATACCTATATTATGTCAGGGGTAGTGCTTTTACATTTCATTTTAAAAATAGGTAGCAGTATTGCTGCAAACGCGTTGAATAACTCTTAGATGTTTTAGAGTGATAAAAAGGATTTTAGAAGCTTTCAAATTTTTCATAAACTAGTATTGAGGTAACTAGCGAAAGGGGGTATTGCATTACCGCAGGAATTTCAGGTATTACCGAATTACAGATTTTATCAGGAAAATACGGGTATTACTTGGTAACTTCAGGGCAATGTTATCCGTAGGAAAATTTTGGGATTCCTCAAGGTAAAAATGGTTAAATTAATTTGAAATTAATAACTCACATATTAAAATAAAATTAAGAATGAAGTAAAAGACATTATCCATTTACGTACAAAATACAATAAATATGATATGCGAATTATTCCTCGAACCTCATATAAAATACCATCACACGTACATATCAGGGTTTGTATGGGTTCTGTCAATCCCTGGAAATTTTGTAGGGGTTCCGCTACAAAATTTGTTTGAACATCGTGCTTTAGAAGAATGCAGGTATTAATTAGGTAAAAATAGGGCTAGAACTTAGTACTGGATATTTGGTTAAAAGGGAAAAACCCAGCCACCTGGACCAAATGAAATACGGGTCGGAGTCGATTCTTAACCAATAAGACCGGTAAGACCCATAAGAATCGTGTTACCAGTAAGGACCATATACCCGTAAGAACCATATGGTGTGTGTAAAGCTTAAATTGACTACAATTAAATGATTCATAATGGAGTCTCCTACAAATAGCTTTTTTTTTCTATTATTGTACAAATTGTACTTGTTGAAAGTTGTCAAATACCTTTATGGGTCTTTCGGGTAACACGATTCTTATGGGTTTTACGGGTTTTATGGGTAAAGAATCGATTCCGATCTGTATTCGTTGAAATACGGGTGAGCGGGTGGTCTTTTAGATCCACCGGTATTCCGAGCATTAAAAAAAATGTGAACTTTGTTTATCTTATAAAATAACTGCCAATCTGGTGACCCGGGTTCGATTCCGGCCAGTGCAGACTTTTAAACGCACAAGTGATCCCTGTGGTGTACTGTCCACACTAGCTATGAGTGCCCGTGAGGTGACGCCTGGTAAGCGCTCACACGGTAAAATATATCGTCATCATTACCGATGTCTACATGTGTTGTAGATAGTGGCACACCCAGTAATGGGTAATATGCAGTGATGATATATTTATTTATAAAATGCTCTGTAATTTTTTATATTTTTAAACATATTATTTTTATGAAAGATGAAAGTGTATTTTAGGCTTCCTTAGCAACATTTTTTTTTTTTAATCTCAATACATTATACTTATTTATCAAAGTTTACCAATTTTGAGCAAGTGTAGAGCTTTATAACGTAAGCATAAAAAAAAATGTTAATAGGGAAATTTAGAACCAATCATCAATTTGGACAAAAATTAGATTCAATATCATAATTCCAACAATATGTATGTATCAGCTTTATTTGACACCTCATAACAAATATTATTTGTATAATGTGGGTATTATATGTGTATTACAGGACAATATAGGATAATCTATGGGAAATATTATATACGGAAATTATATTATATAAAAAAAATTTTAGACTGTAAAATACAAAAAAAGAATAAAAATAATTTCTATGTAAGTAATGTCCTCGGTAATGTCACAATAAATTTGAAAAATAAAAATAACTGCAAATCATTATTATATTTTATAAGAAGGGTTAACCCCTACAATCTGCTCTTTAGCTACGCCTGTGTAACTAGGCAACTATTCATACATACAGTATGTGAAAATAACTTCCGATTTTAGCTGTCTGGTAGCTTAGAAAAGTACACGAAGTAATTTGGTATTAAAACTATCAACTCACAATATAAGATATTCTTTCCATGTAATATAAAGTTCATGGTAATGTGCATCATCATGTCAATATAAATAATGCATATGTAAACATACTTCATTGAACAAAATAAAAACAAATTAAATATAAAAATATATTCAGACATGCATTTCGCAATATAAAACAAAATCTGTATAAAATTTGTAAACGTACTACATAATATATTTCTACGTTTACAATTATGCTTATCTTTTTGTTTAATAACAAAGATATACTTCCTTATCGAAATTCAAGCAAATGATAAGAAAATCTTCCGAGAATTTGCAAAAAATAAGCACTTATAAATACAAAACTATCATTTCATTCAATAGATATATCTAAAATAAAATACAGCACTTAACATCACTAAATATCAATTAAATACTTGATAACGATCCATACGAGCATGAACCATTTTCCAATATATTTTTTTTATAAGATGTTTTATTACATTGTCTAAAATATTTCATTAATATGGAAAAATCTCACAAGAATTTTTACAGGGCTGGCTCCAGTCAAAATTACAACTTATAGCGATTTTTAATTTAGAAAATATACCAAATTAAAAACTATACTTAGATAGCGGTATCACTTTTTAAGTAACTTGTTGCTTTATTGTAAACTCGTAATTTTTACGTCGATCTTTACAACAGATATGGCATGCAATACAAATTACATTTTAATTAAATAAAGCGTTTTGTTAATTGGTATGAAAGATTATTTTTCTGTTCAATTAATCGATAAATATGCCATATTTCATACAAAAAGTACATACCGTGAATATTTTATGCAATATGAATTTTCGAAACAATAGCTCAAATATGACTGAAATTTATATTTTAATGTATATGTGTATGAATATTTGTTGAATAATTGGAACATAATCCTGAAAATATATTTGAAAATATTAATTAATTATATGCTTCTGATGGGGTAGTAGTATTTGCACTCAAACACAAACAATTTTTTTATTTTGACTTTTGACAATATATTTTTCTACTCCAGTTGTTAAAATGTGACATCCTGGTTTATGATGAATCCAATTTTCATGTATCTGGTACTTCTCAATGCACTGATTCCAAATTATGAAAACGCAGGTCGATATCTCTTTTAGTTTTGCAGATATTCAACCTCAAATATTTTTTCAAAATTACCCATTTCTGGGCTAGGTCTCTACCTAGTTTTGAATTATTGCACCAAAAGTCAATATAACCCATAATCAGATAAAAACTTTAAAATTTTCAAAAATCTAATTTTCATGTACATATCTAGATACTTCTCAATGTGCTGATTCTAAATTTTGAAACCGCAAGTCGATATCTCTTTTCGTTCTCGAGATATTTAGATTCAAAGTTTTGCATAAAACTGCCCATTTTTGGGTTATTACCCAAAAATGGACCGAGATACGAATTTGGCGACACCACTATTCGATTCTACGGATAAAAATATATAAGTATACCAATTTTCATAACTTTTGACTAGCCGGTTCATTTTTTATGAATAAAAGTTTGAAAACCCCTGAAAACGGCCAAAATCTGAAAATATCCTAAGGGGTACACCTTAGATTTTTGCGATTTTTGGCCATTTTCAGTTATTTTGCTTTAGAGATTGTATGCGCTGTTCAAAAATTATGAAAATTGGTATACTTATGTAATTTTGCCCGTAGAATTGAATGGTGTTGTCGCCAAATTCATATCTCGACCCATTTTTGGGTTATTACCCAAAAATGGGTAGTTTTGAGCAAAACTTTGAACCTAAATATCTTGAGAACGAAAAGAGATATCGACCTGCGGTTTCAAAATTTGGAATCATTGCACTGAGAAGTATCTAGATACATGAAAATTAGATTTTTGTAAATTTTGAAGTTTTTATCTGAATATGGGGTATATTGACTTTTGGGACATTAATTCAAAAATGGATAATTTTCGTGCCGAGACAGCAAATTTTTGTCGAGTGGATCTTCGAATCGAGACCGCAAATTTTTATTTAGAAATATAAAATATAGTTATATTCACGGTTGGCATGGTTAAAATCAACTGATTTTTTAAATGAAAATCGATGAAAAAAGTTTCAAATTATAATAAAAATGGATTTATTTGCTACAAAAGAATAAATAACAACAAAAATATGGGCTGTATTCGAATTATGAGTACATGTTTTGACCATGTTTATATATATATACTATGTAATTTTTGCCAAATTCAAATGCATCATTTGGGGTTTAAAACAATTAAAAAAATGCAATAAAATCATGTTTTATTTGACCTTTTAAAAAAACAATGATTTTTGATTTTTTTAAATAAATCCTGATTTTTGTCAACCCTGGTTATATCCAAAATTCTAAATTTGTAAATCGTTCATAAACCATCGTACGTATTTTAAGTACGTTTATATTTCAAAACCTAAATTATAAATTCGTAAATTAAGTTCATCATAAACCAACCCTTAGTTAATAAAAGGACTGTAGTACGTATCAGTTTCGCGACGACCTATGATAGTTAATGATGACTATACGTATTTTAATCATAACAGACATTTATCAGACATCAAATTATGAGAGTCAAAGATGTTGTTTATGTTTATAAGCTAATTATACTTACATAAACACAAGTTTAAAAAATGTAAATGCATGTGATTATAATACGAGTAAAATGATTTTGTTTTTTAAAATGAGTTTACCTGCACCGAGATAAAACAGTTGCCATCGCAACGAGGGTGAATTTAAATTTCATATGAGCTCACTGACAACACATACCGTTTATAATTAAGTGATCTTTCGACCCGTCGATAGCAAACTGACGTTAAAGATGTGAATCTGAATTAATAAACAAATCTGTTAATGAATTAGTGTGTATACCACATAAATTATTCATTGATATAGGTACATGCACTTGAATCATTTATAAGTTTCCCTAAGCGTAAATTCTGCAGTTGAATGGAAAATCGGAAAATGCAAAACTGAACAGGCACGATATTCTTCCATTCAGAGCTAGATGAAAGATGAAATATAAAATAGCAAAAATGTTCCACGAATGTACCATTAAAATACAAAAGGCGACATATTTTGCTTTGGTAGTAAATAAATTATACATTGACATATAAATTGCAAAAACTGTAACTACAGTTAAGACGATCCTATACCAGCCCTCAAAAAGATGTGAAACATGAGATTCGCGCGAAACTACAGCTCACACTATTTTTTACAAACTATAAGTATTACTAAAGAAGAAAGTATGATCTACAAATTAATCGTAAACTTTTTGAAAATTATCTTTAGGGGCCAAGTTATGACTACTTCAAAAATAGCTATTTTTGATAGCTATCATCAGTAAAATTTCAAAATTTCGTTAGGGACAAATTGTTCATTAATTTTATTTATTTATTTATTTATTTATTTACTATTAATCTGACCAACAGGGTTCAAGACCCCAATTACAGGTTGATTATACATAAACTTATATATAGACACAAGTAATAAACATGTAAATGGAATAAAACAAAACAAAATAATCCAAATTGAACAATACGTAAAGTTATGTTTTAGCCAGTAACAAATAGTAGCATATGTTAATGAACATAATAATTGTATAAAGCACTTCTAAATTTTTCAATCGAGCCGAGAAAGATGTCAAAATAATCTGGTAAGTTATTGAAATTGAAACAAAGCATACGAATAGGCGACTTTATTTCATAGTTCGTTCGAGGAGTATTGCAATAAAAGGTAGATTTAAACCGGGAATTATACCCAGGAACTAGGAAAGGAATTTTTTCAAGAATTATGGGATCATTTATAACACTATGCAAAATTTTGTAAAGGAACAATGTAGACTGAATTTTTCTGCGAGTATCGAGAGACACAATATTAAATTCACATAACAAGTCTTTGTAGTCTGTATCAAAACTGGGATAATGTCTAAAAAGTTTGAAGAAGCATAATTTAACAAATTTTCGTTGAATAGATTCAATTAAATAGTTGTATTTATTATAGATAGGACTCCAAACCAACTGACAATATTCAAGTTTTGTTCTTACGAACGAGAAATATAATTTCTTTAGAGTTGAAATATGAACAAAGTACTGTGTATTTCTAAAAATGAAGCCTAAATTTTTGTAGGCAGATTTCACAGTATGAAAGATATGATTAGTGAAATTGAGCTTTTCGTCAAATAAAACACCAAGATCCTTAAATTCAGTGACCCTTTCAAGAATATGAGAGTCTATTTTGTAACAATATTTATAAATAGTTTTTTTGACGAAGTAGCTCATTATTTTGCATTTACTGTAATTTAAAAATAAGTTAGAGGATTCAGACCAAGCTAAAATGTTATTAATATCTGCTTGTAAGAGTTTAGCATCTTCAATAGAATTAATGGTTTTAAAAATCTTTAAGTCGTCAGCATATAACAAGACGTGAGAGTGCTGAACAGAATTAACAATGTCATTAATAAAGAGTAAGAATAGTAAAGGACCCAAATTTGAACCTTGAGGAACACCAGAAGTGGCCGTAAAAGACTTAGATTTATAGTTATTGTAGGAAACAGACAGTACACGGTCACTGAGATAGGAGGAAATAAATTGAAGAAGATCAGAAGAAAATTGAAAGTTGTTATTTAGCTTATGCAATAAGACTTTATGGTTAATACGATCAAATGCTTTCGAAAAATCTGTGTAAACAACATCAACTTGAGTGTTATCGTGTAATGAATTCAGTACAGTTTCAGTAAAGTTCATTAGATTTGTTGTAGTTGATCTGCCTTTAAAAAATCCATGTTGACGCGGGGATATATGGTGTTGAACGGAATTATAGATATGTTTGTAGATTATAGATTCAAGAATTTTAGAAATATTAGAGAGAATGGATATAGGACGATAATTAGACATAATGGTTGGATCACCTGATTTGAAAATAGGAATAATAAGAGATTGTTTTAGAGAAGTAGGAAATTTGTTTTGAGAAATTGAGAGATTGAATAGAAAATGCAGCGGTTTTTGAAAAATATGAGAACAGGCTTTAAGGACATAAGAAGGAAGAAAGTCAGGACCGGGGTTGGATGACGACTTGAGAGACTTTATAGCCTGCAAAATCTCATCCTCAGTGATTACCGAAATAGATGTAGTACCGATGTTATTTTCTATTGAAGGTTGTTTAGGGTACAAGGGATTATTATCATATTGTTCAGAAAAATAATCAGCAAATCCCTGAACAATGTCTGAAGTATTTGAGTAAGTTTTACCTTGTAGATGCATCATACCTGGAATGTTATGTTAATGTTATACTACAAATTTATATTGAAATTCCTAGAAATAGAGGCTGAGGAGTTTTATGCGACACTAATTTCAGCATGATTAAAATCAAATGAATTATATGAAATGAACTTTATCGATGAATATTGCAGCTTTTTATGAATATCGGTGAATTGACGCTTTCAGCTTCGTGCTTTCAGGCATGGAGGTATTTCCTGCATGGCAGGAGTTTTTGAAACTCGGCCGGCTATCTCGCGTTTGCGTTTGATTCGCTAGCAGCTACACCTTCAGCAGTAACTGCAATTACCCCACATGTTCATCACATGTGATCTCTCACCGAAACACCGCCAGTGTGGGCCATAAGTTTCGATGTTCGTGAGGGATATCGCTGTGCCGCGTACGCAGCGTTTTCCGTGCTCTAGTCTATCCCACTGAGCGCCGGCTACAAGGGGAGACTGGCACGTGTGTCTCCTATCTCATCCACATATGCGTATTTCCGGTACACCCGTACAACAGAAATTGCCAAAATCTCACATTCGAGTACGGTTTCACAACCAATTATAAATAAATTTAATAATTCTTCTATATTCAACGATAGCTGAAGATGGGTTTGCCTTAAGCCCGAAACGTCCGTAATAAAGAATTTCGCAATACAAGTGGACCATATATACCTTTGTTTCACCTTTAAACCATTCAGCGGTTTGTCCTTCTATCCCTTCTACAATTAAATATTGTATGTTAGTAAATAAAGTTTTGTACAGGAGAACTAAGGGCAACTACAAATATTTCTCTTTCGGCGAAAGTAAAAACAAAACTTTTTGGAAGACGACCATCTCTGTCGAACAAAACAGATTTGTCAATTTATCAATTCTTGTTTACTGAAATATTTTAAAACAGTGACATTTAGATATGCCATGGAACCATAGATTTATTTTCAATCCTTGCTTGTTGGTGTATCAATCTTGCTTTTTATTCGGAGAATTTTTACGCCATAGAACCATGGATTTATTTTTACATCCTAGCTTGGTGTATCAATTTGCTTTTTATTCGCAGATTTTTATAATGACGATGTATCCATACCATTGCGGACGCTTACCAGACGTCATGTTCATCTTATGGACCCTCAAAGGAATATTTTTCAAGATTGATGTCGGTAGAATTCGAATTCAAATGCAGGATGTCAAAATCACAATCACATAATATACTTAGCCGCGATTTTTCTTTCAAAGAAAGCTATATCTAGTAAATACCTTATTTAATTTAATTTATGTAATATCTTCGAAATACCTGCTTTTTAAATACTATTTTAATACCAGAGAAATTCATTTCTCTAATACACTATAGTGCCCGGTTGCACCGACGTTTCTTAAATGTACACTTAATAAAACTGAACTTACATTAAGTATCACTTAATTTTTATCTACTGTTGCACACATATTTTTTTTAATAACCTTAAGTAAGTGGAGTTTATATATTTTTAAGCTGTTTAAATTGTACTTTTAGTAATAAGAAAAATAAAATTTAGAGATTTTGTTGTTGTTAAAGTTTGGAGGTTATATTGGTAAGTTTAATTCAAATAGAATTATAGTTTTTAAAATTAAATGTAATTAAATATATTCATTGTTTTTAGCAAAAATGGTATCAGACGAAAAAAGAAAGCGAACACGAAGTGCCAACTAATTAAATTAATAAGTAAAGCATTGAAAGAAAAATGAATGCAATACTTACATGTCGTTATAAAATTCAGTATTATTTTCTATTAAAATCAGTAATTGCAATACTGTATATTTGGTTAATCGAAACCGTTCAAAAAAAGCATGATCAGAAAGAGTATGAAAATGGTCAGATCTGTCGTATATTTGCCTTGGTATTCCGCATGAAATTAAATCCAATGCATCTAAATCGTCATCATCAACAATAAAATCAATAACTTCAATGATTCTGATAGAAATTAAAAACGTTTCCATTCAATATAACCTCACTACTTACTTAAGTGCAAGTTAAACCGTCAAAGCCTTAAGATGTTTATGGAGAGTTTAGTGCATGGTGCAACGAAATAAAACTAAACTTAAGGCTAAACTAAACTTAAATTCTTAAGTGGTATCGGTGCAACTGGGCATAGGCAAGTTTATTTTAATAAATACAAATATTTTTGCTAAGTACTCCATTATAATAAACAAAATTACATGGCAAAAAACGGAGGTCCTAGAAAAGGATATACATGTATGTGAAATATGTAAGTAGTATTTTTTTTATTGTTTTGCCTCTTCCGTGATACAATATGGCTAATTTTCTTAGTGTAAATGACGTCAAATGCGTTGTCGATTTTTTTCTGGCGTATTAGAGACTTTTTGTCGAAAATACAAAATACGGGACAGATATTAACATATTAAAAAATGAAAAAACTATTAAATTGGTTTCGTTATAAATATGTTGTAGATGTTGATGGTTTCGTTATAAATATGTTGTAGATGGTTTCGTTATAACTATGCTGTAAATTTCACGAAACAAACGTTGCATTGCTGTAAAATAAGTACACTAGTTTTCAACCTCTAACTGCATTTGATGGCGTGAATTACGTTTAATCTTGGTAAATTTTGCCTGCAGTTTTGGAACAACATAGAATCAACAGTAGGATATGAACAGAGCACAAAAGTCCCAACAGTATTGATGTGGTCAATAATATGGTCATGCAATTTTCACTAAATGCGGAATATGTTCTTCATTTTATTGCACATTTTTTTATATTGTTTAATGCAGGATTTTCTATGCATTGTAATGGTCCATTGAAACGAATATTAAATTTTTTGTTCTAACAGGTATTTTCATTGAAAAATGTACAAAAAAAAAAAAAAAAGAAAAAAATCTGTTAACACTGTCTATTCCCATTAGTACCTACATTAAATATGGAAAAATTCTTACGGTTTCTGAAAATATTCAATGGAAAATTTTAAAACAGTATTTTGAATTAATAAAACAGAAAATATCATATTACTTTCATGTTTTGTGCGTGTAATTTTGCTTAATAATTAATGTTGTGCATTTGCGTATAGTTCTAACGCAATTTACTCTTTCATGTGAATTATTGATGTTTTATTTACACTTGTCATTATCATGGACGATTAATTTACGCCACCATTTTTATGGCCATCATTTTTTAATGAGAGGATATGTAGGATAAATAAATAAATATATTAATAAACGTAACAATATAAAAGTGCACTCAAATTTTGTGTACGACAACAATTAAATACCTTGAAAAAGTTACCACCTAATAATTTATGGATAGTTATAGATGTGTGAACATTGAAACATTTAAGCATTAAAAAATCTAAGTGTCTCTTTAAGAAGAAGTGCAAGATACAGGAACAATATTTGAATTTTTTATTTTATAAATATTATCACTAGCTTATATTAATGCGATTATGAATATATGTGAAGCGAACGCAATGTACACTGCTGGACAAAAAAAATTGGTCCCTTGGTTTTTAAAATTTTTATTTTTGTTATTATCTCGACCACTATAAAAGCTACGAAGTCGGTTAATTAGACAAAAGTTGTCCTATATTAGGATGCCATTTTAGAAATGTATTGTTTATTCAGAAGAAATGCGTAGGTCACTAGATACAGACAAATGTAAATTTTACAGGTTTTTGTTTTTGAAAAACTTCTAAGTATGAAATGATTCCAGATTTTGATTTACACTTCTTTAGGATCCTTTTTTAAGCTCTTTTGAATGGCAATACTCATTTTTTTTGTCACTGTTGCATTTCACACTACACTACCAAACAAAGTGGCGTGGACGCGCTCCAAGGATTAACGGTAAACGGTTAAAGGTTAACGGTTAACTGTCAAATGTCAGCTATCAACTGCCAGTAGTAAACGAGCTCCACGGGCTAACGGTAAAGGTAAACGGTTAACTGTTAAATGTCAACTGTCAACTGCCACTGCCAACGGTAAACACACTGCAAGGGTTATCGGTAAAAGGTAAACGTAATAAATGTTGTGACTGAAATTTCGAGTAATTGTTAACACCAAATCAAAAATAATTTTTTTATTGAAAATGGTGCTGTAAAACAGATTGTGTAAAAATGTTGTAACATATTATATGAAGGTTTTAGAAGCACTGATCTGGTTGACTGGCGTTTGGATGTAAGCTTCCATATCGCGTAGGATGGGCACAAGAGCGGAAACAGAAGGGCTGGCTTCAGGTTGATTTCGAGAAAGGAAATGCTCACTACACTAATGATTGTTTTGATGGAAACAGTGATAAAAACAAGAAATAATCACTTATATAAGAATTATAGAAAATACAGTTTTTTCCTTAGAAACAAACATTTTCCAGAAAATGAACTAACATTGTAACAAAAATATTTTGTTAATTTTTTATTTATATTTAGTTTATTTATATTTAGTTCAATATTTATAACGATATAAATGTAATCGTTTCATCTAATTTTGTATTTAATTTTACTATAATTTGATACTACAAATTTAGAAAAATTATCTAAATCAACGTAGATAATTTAATAAAACATATTAGTAGACTGAAAAATAAGGAATTTGTTTAGATAATTTAACTACAATTCAGATAATTTTTTTTTCTGTGAGCAACTACCCCGCAGTACAGAGCGAAAATCCACAACACAGTTTATATATATATATATATATATATATATATATATATATATATATATATATATATATACAACTTTATGGGGTGCTTTAAAGATTGTGCAACGAAATGAGGAACATAGGATTTTGAAAATGTGCGGAAATTGGCTCTCCTGGCATTTTACAGTATGAAAAGTTGTTTAAAATAAATTTTTACTTTTATAAAGTCTTCATTCAATGCAATAGAATATCTGTAGTACTAGATATGTGAAAATAAATGATATTTTTATCAAAATCAGATAGCCATAGAAATAAAAAATAAATAAAAGAACATCTCATTCTGACAGTGCCATTCGGTGTTTTAACTAAAACCCTGTTTTAAGTGTCTGGTCGCGAACCTGGGGGAACCGGGTTCGATCCCGACAGACGCCAAATATTTCCAATTTTAAATGGCATAAAAGTGACCCCTGTGGTGCACTCTCCACGCCAGCTATGAGTGCCCGTGAGGTGACGTCTGGTAAGCGCCCACACGGTAAAATATATCGTCATTATTACCGATGTCTACATGTGTTGTAGATACTGGCACACCAGAAATGGGTAATATGCCGTGATGATATATTTATTTATTTATATTTAATAATAAAAATAAATAATATCAAATTTATCAAAATATGATTTTAAAACAGAATATAGTTTGCATTCAACCAAATATTTTTTTCTAAAAATCGTTCTTTAAACATAAGGGTGAAATTAAATATTAAAATTTGAATTCGACATTACTAAAACAGTGTTTTAGTTAAAACAAGGCTTGTGTTACCAGCCATTGTGTCTACATTGTTATAATTCAGTATTAAATATTCCAGTATTATGATCTTAATTGACATATATTTTTGTATTTGTTTTTTATTTCCATGGTTATTTGATTTTTGACAAAAATGTCACATTTTATTTTCTAAATATCTAGTGCTACAGACATTCTATTGAATTACATGAAGACTTTTGAAAGGTAAAAATTAATTTTAAACAACTTTTCATTCTTGTACTTTTGCTGTAAAATGTACAGGAGAGCCAATTTCCACACATTTGAAAAATCCTATGTTAAACTCCGCCTATATAGTTTTAGTAAATAAAATTCTGAATATTTTAGTGCCAATTTTCCTAATTTACTTCTTTGATGACTAAGTAAACTTAATTTAGAGACGTAGTAAAAATAGATTTTCTATGGTACAACCGGCTCCGATAAAATTATAGGTTAATAACAAAATAACAAGTACCAGCATTAGTTTATATATAATAACAAATTTTAGTTTGAATAGAATAGTAGAAAAAACATTTTTTAAAAGCATAAAAGCATGAAAATATGAATAGAAATAATTTAACAAAATGCGGTGAAATTACACGAATAATTGATAATTACGAAAGGATTGCAACTATTTTGTTTGTAGGTTGCAGACCAGATTGTAGATTAAATATTGATTTCAGTATTCCAAAGGTTCATAGCAAACGCTATTCTTTCAAGTTCATACCATTGTTTGTCAGAACAAAAGTAAAAAATCATGATCGATTACGGTAGCTTTCAGCTGACATTCATGAAATAAGTTCATTCGATTAATATTACCTTATTACCTACATTATCCATAATAATTCTGAGGGCCTGATGTCTTTACTAACTGATAAGCAAAAAGTGAAATTACTCTTCTCTTCATTTTGATTTGATTACACAATAATAGAGAATTATAATGCGTGGATAATGAGTCTATGGAAAAATTGAAAAATGTTTATTTAAAAAGTGTTTTTCATATTATCTCCTATTCTATATTATTTTTCCGTTGACCGTTCATTAATAGGTTATATTAACGTATAGAAAATCATTCATTAATGACCCATATTAATGCATGATTTTTTTTATTAATAAACAATTTTAGTAGGTAACCACATACCATTGCTTAACATTTGTCAAAACTTATGTGTCAAGCGTTACTAACATAAAAAAATTGTCATGGAATAAAATTAAATTTTCCATTACAGTAAGATACGGTCAACGGCAAAATACTGTAAGTAACACGTGTGTTAATTGGCGATTAATGATCTCAATAATTAATCGCTTGCTACGCTCACGAGTTAAAATTTTTCAATCATTAATCGCCCTCATTAACGCACTTGATAGTTAAATAAATATTTATTTAAAAATGATGAAAGTTTTAATAAACATATTTTATTTATTTTAACATTCACCTTTTACAATTATTTAGAAGTTAGATTAGAGTTAAAATCAATTGTTTATAATTTATTTAATATTTGTTCACGATAGACAGTTTTAAAATATTGTGAAAAATATTAGTCAGAGATTAATGATAGCACAACTGCCACCAAAAAATTGATTCCATCTTTAAGAAAAAAAAATCGTGTTGTTTTGTTTTTTAGAAAACAATACCGTTAAACACAAAAGCAATATGTAAGATTGTATCTAATATTATAGTAAGTTTGTGTGTGACGTGTTACTATACTGCGGTTACATTATTACGACACTCAACATATTTTATTTATACATTGTACTATAAGCAAATATTTAATAATAGAAAACTCTAAATTTAGTGGACGTGTTTTTAAAATTACGTTTGTTATTGACCCCATCATGAAATTCTGTATTTTGGGAGTGCAATATTATTTTTGACATGCTGCTTATTTTTAAATCAAAACAATGCAATCGAAGATGGTTTAAATAGAATGTATTACACAATATTGGAAGCTACTGCATTTTTGAAATATAAAATTTAAATTTATCATCACTGCTAAATACCCATTACTAATACATTATATTTTTTGGCACTTAGATCCTTTTCATTTTAAACTTGAATTTTATATAATATAATGTTAATATTGTAATGAAAATGTATATCTGTGAGGACCAGCAATATTGAACTCTTTGTTATGGTTATGTCTAAATGATTTAATAAATTTTAAAGACAAAACAAATCTTGGTTAATGTTACAGTTTCGTTACAAACAATAGGATCCTATATCATTTTTTTTTTCTGTAAGAACAGGATGGAATAAGAAATTTAGTATAACCGCGACTTAAAATTTTTACGTAATAAGCGAGATATGAATTTTTAAAGTTCATCAAACACAAAATTGTTAATTTTTTGTTAGTTATACATCAACGTGACAGTTCATAATCTTTTAAAGGTGACCGCAGCAGACGCGCGAATCTTTTTTTTAAATCAGGTAACCAATCAAATTCTTAGGACCTAACGCGTCATACCCCATTAGTAATCAACTTCAATCGCTTGTAGTTTGCGACCTAATCAATATTTAAACAATTTTTTTTCACTAATACTCATTAATTTATATATAGTTTCGTCTTCTTATTTAAGATACTTAAAATTTGACTATAGTATAGTAACCTATTAACAGTTTGTGATTATATTGTGTGAATAGATAATCACCAATAATATTGTAAAAATATCTGAATACTATCTTCGTCGAAGATAGTAAACGTCGTCACGGAAGTATGGTATACAGCTGACTAAATGCTTAATTAACACTACTATTTATTCGGTCAGTATTTTTTAAATATTAATGATTAATAAATACAAATAATTGAATATTTTGTTTAGTTAGATATTGACCCCATAATTTGCAACCATAATTCAATTCCTTATAAAGTTCTACGTTTACAATATGTTTGAAAAATTGGAAATACTTACGGTAAATAGTAAAAAATGAAAATAATTTAAAATTAAAAAATATAAAAGATCAGGAAATAATATAAATTTCATGGTTTATGGGCGAAGTATTTCAGGTAATGGGCTTCCTGTCTTCATTATCTAATATCAAATATTTTTAGAAACCATGATAATATTTCAAAAAATGATTCTTTTGCGGTACGTGTGGCTTAGGCTTGTCTAATTTATCAATTAGATAAATTTTTATATATAACTCATCCGATAAAAATTCCCAGGATTAATTATGGTTGAAATTTCGATATAAAAGTAAAACAATAATTGTATTGAACTACGGTATCATTTGTATAAAAAAAATATATAGAATTTCAGATACAGTGGTTCAGAAAAAACCTATTTCGGAATAGGCTATAAACACAGAAACGTATGTCTGATCAGTATTCAATTCAAAAGTGAAGTTGTCAAAATTAATAGTGAAATGTAATTTTAAGGAGAAAAGATAATAAAGAAGGATGCAGAACATTTATATACAGTGTGTTTGAAAAAGTGGTTACACCCATTTATCTGGCTTATTATTGTAGATACGCTTATTGCTTATAGGACATAATTTATTCAATACAATATCTGCGATTATATTATATGAAAATTGTAATTCTGAGACTTCCGGTATAACCGGAAGTGATATCAACTTTGTAAATTTAAATACAATCTATACAAGTTTTTTATAAATTTGGATTGTATTTTTTATTCTCTTTACGACCATACCAAATTTCTTAGTATTTACCATATTCATTTGTTAAAAATAAATACTTTCTTTTGCTGAAATTTTATCATTAATGGATGTAATTTAATATGTGAGAAGGCTACGACAGCAATTGTTTTCATGATAATATGAAATAAATATTATGAAATTCAAAATTTAGTAATAAAATCTTTATTCAGTATGTCCCCCATTTAAATTAATACATTTTAAAATACGTTTTCTTAATTCTCGCATAACATTATTAAGCTCTCTTCTGTCAATTTTTTGGACCGCTTCACGAATTCTGTTTTTTAATTCTTTGATGTTGTTCGGTTTATTGAAGTAAACCAAATTTTTAATACGTCCCCAAAAATATATCGAGAAAACAATTGCTGTCGTAGCCTTCTCACATATTAAATTACATCCATTAATGATAAAATTTGGGCAAAAGAAAGTATTTATTTTTAACAAATGAATATGGTAAATACTAAGAAATTTGGTATGGTCGTAAAGAGAATAAAAAATACAATCTAAATTTATAAAAAACTTGTATAGGTTGTATTTAAATTTACAAAGTTGATGTCCCAGAATTACACTTTTCATATAATATAATCGCAGATATTGTATTGAACAAATTATGTCCTATAAGCAATAAGCGTATCTGCAATAATAAGCCAGATAAATGGGAGTAACAACTTTTTCAAAAATACTGTATATATATATATATATATATATATATATATATATATATATATAAGGAGGAAAATATCGTGGGTGTGTCAGTGGATTGTGGGCTTTAATTAAAGTTGATTTCTTTTAAAATCTGTCAAGCTTTCGTGTATTTAGTTTTTTACACATCATCAGGACACTGAAGTAAAAATACAAATAATTTTACAAGTGTATAAAATAATTTGATTTTTAAAAAAACTTACGTTTTGGTGAAGTTGTTTATAAGTCATTGATTTTATAAAACAGAAGAATTTTGACATTATTTTAGTTAAAATTTACAAAAATAAAACTTATAATAATTTTGACTGTATCACATGTTTAAGTACGTTTTAGTTGCGCAACAAGTTATATTTTGTTTTGGTGTAATGTTGGTACAGGATGTGAAATGGGCGGTAAATTTTAAAGCGGTTTAATTTGAAATAGGTGTAGCCATGTCAACGTTCAAGTTTCAGTATCATGATTTTGAAGTATTCTGTTGTTATTAATAAGTTTAAACAAATTACAATATATAGGACTCAGGTTATCAATGTCAGTTTTTTTGTTCATAGTATTGTTGGTATTTTGTATATGATACATTTCCAAAAACGATCGTTTATTGTAATTTTTTTCTGTATCTAATATGTCTGTATTGTCAAAGTCCATGGTATGTTTGTTTGTTACGCAATGTTGGGATAAGGATGTTGCATGAGGTTTTCTTTTTATATCGCTTTTATGTGAAGTAATTCTGCCAGAAAGTTGTCTGGATGTGTGCCCGATATAACATAAATTGCAATTTTGACATGGGATTTTGTATACGATGTTAGAATTTTGCATTTTTGGTGTTTTTTCTTTTAGTTTACTGAATATTGTTTTAACTGTGAGACAACTTTTGTTAGCTATGCGTACTGTGTCGTCCTGGACTATGTTGGTTATGTTTTTGGTAATCTTGTTTATGTATGGAAGTGAGCAGTATTTTATATTGTTATTGTCAGTCTGTATGTCGTTATTGTTGGTTTCAGTATTTGATTGTGTGTCGGTTTGTATTGTATTGAATTGTTGTTCATTGAACAGTAACACGTTCAGCAAGTTTTTTGGGTACGCATTTTTGATTAACACTTCTCTAAGTTTACGTAAATTTTCTTGGTGGTACGAATGATGTGAGATCTTCAGAATTCTGTTTTTTAGTGCTCGAACGACGTTGATTTTCATTTGTAGAGGTTGTTCAGAATGAAAGTGGACATAACGTTGGGATGATATGGGTTTTGTATACCAGTTTAATTTTAATAGGCCTTGTTGATCTCTTGTTATTAATGTGTCTAGGAATGGTAAAGTATTATTTTGTTCTATTTCCACTGTGAACTGGAGATGCGAATTGTAGTTATTGAAGATGGATAGTATATGTTCCACTTTATCACGAGGTACAGCTGTCACAATGTCGTCGACAAATTTCTTCAAGAATGGCAGTTCAAAGTCTAGTTGTGGAATACAATGTTCTAATAGTGTGTCCATGACATATTGCGCTACTATTGGACTGCAAATTGCACCCATTGGACTTCCAAGTGTTTGCTTATAGTATTGACCATTGTAGACACAGTAACTGGTGTCAAAGATGAATTTTGTTATCTGAATGAAGTCATTTTTTGTAAGAGTTGTGTAATCAGTTATAATTTCCCACTTTTCATTTATACTATCGATGGTTAACTGTACTGAAATGTTACTGAACAACGATACAACATCCAAACTGATTAGTATATAGTTTTCGGGTAATTTAAATTCATTTATGAAGTCGGCAAATTGAAACGAGTCTTTAATGTAATAGGGATTGTCTTTGTCATAGGCGTCTGTCAGTCTGTCTGTGATATATTGTCTTTGTCTATGACAAAGACAATCCCTATTACATTAAAGACTCGTTTCAATTTGCCGACTTCATAAATGAATTTAAATTACCCGAAAACTATATACTAATCAGTTTGGATGTTGTATCGTTGTTCAGTAACATTTCAGTACAGTTAACCATCGATAGTATAAATGAAAAGTGGGAAATTATAACTGATTACACAACTCTTACAAAAAATGACTTCATTCAGATAACAAAATTCATCTTTGACACCAGTTACTGTGTCTACAATGGTCAATACTATAAGCAAACACTTGGAAGTCCAATGGGTGCAATTTGCAGTCCAATAGTAGCGCAATATGTCATGGACACACTATTAGAACATTGTATTCCACAACTAGACTTTGAACTGCCATTCTTGAAGAAATTTGTCGACGACATTGTGACAGCTGTACCTCGTAATAAAGTGGAACATATACTATCCATCTTCAATAACTACAATTCGCATCTCCAGTTCACAGTGGAAATAGAACAAAATAATACTTTACCATTCCTAGACACATTAATAACAAGAGATCAACAAGGCCTATTAAAATTAAACTGGTATACAAAACCCATATCATCCCAACGTTATGTCCACTTTCATTCTGAACAACCTCTACAAATGAAAATCAACGTCGTTCGAGCACTAAAAAACAGAATTCTGAAGATCTCACATCATTCGTACCACCAAGAAAATTTACGTAAACTTAGAGAAGTGTTAATCAAAAATGCGTACCCAAAAAACTTGCTGAACGTGTTACTGTTCAATGAACAACAATTCAATACAATACAAACCGACACACAATCAAATACTGAAACCAACAATAACGACATACAGACTGACAATAACAATATAAAATACTGCTCACTTCCATACATAAACAAGATTACCAAAAACATAACCAACATAGTCCAGGACGACACAGTACGCATAGCTAACAAAAGTTGTCTCACAGTTAAAACAATATTCAGTAAACTAAAAGAAAAAACACCAAAAATGCAAAATTCTAACATCGTATACAAAATCCCATGTCAAAATTGCAATTTATGTTATATCGGGCACACATCCAGACAACTTTCTGGCAGAATTACTTCACATAAAAGCGATATAAAAAGAAAACCTCATGCAACATCCTTATCCCAACATTGCGTAACAAACAAACATACCATGGACTTTGACAATACAGACATATTAGATACAGAAAAAAATTACAATAAACGATCGTTTTTGGAAATGTATCATATACAAAATACCAACAATACTATGAACAAAAAAACTGACATTGATAACCTGAGTCCTATATATTGTAATTTGTTTAAACTTATTAATAACAACAGAATACTTCAAAATCATGATACTGAAACTTGAACGTTGACATGGCTACACCTATTTCAAATTAAACCGCTTTAAAATTTACCGCCCATTTCACATCCTGTACCAACATTACACCAAAACAAAATATAACTTGTTGCGCAACTAAAACGTACTTAAACATGTGATACAGTCAAAATTATTATAAGTTTTATTTTTGTAAATTTTAACTAAAATAATGTCAAAATTCTTCTGTTTTATAAAATCAATGACTTATAAACAACTTCACCAAAACGTAAGTTTTTTTAAAAATCAAATTATTTTATACACTTGTAAAATTATTTGTATTTTTACTTCAGTGTCCTGATGATGTGTAAAAAACTAAATACACGAAAGCTTGACAGATTTTAAAAGAAATCAACTTTAATTAAAGCCCACAATCCACTGACACACCCACGATATTTTCCTCCTTAACTAATCGAAACAGTGACGATTACACTCCACATATATATATATATATATATATATATATATATATATATATATATATATATATATCGTACACCGGGTGTAACACGAAAACCGAGCCATAGGCGTTTAACATGGGAAAACAGTTCTGCTAATGAAACGGTGGCGTGACGTAGCAGCTATAAAACGCTGTCAAAAAAAAAAACTAAAGAAAATAGAAGACTTTTCCAACAAAAATAATAGGCCTACTGAATAGTTCAAGAACTGTATATAGACTATGGAACATCTTTTTTGTAAATACTGTACAGTACACAAAATTAAAATACTTTAACATTGTAGTGTTGCCTTCATTTATTTTTACCTAAAATTTTAAAAAAACTATTCCTAATCTCAAAAAATGGCATTTCAATTATTATCCGAAATTTTGTTTATACGAAACCCTCTTCCCCCCTATGTTTCGGTTAACAGATACGCCAACAATCGTGAACACGTGTAAAATTTTCAACATAAACATAAATTAAACAGCATAGTTAGCCACAGCATATAAAGAAACTCAGTAACCAGCTGAACCCTTTCAGTAAGTACGTTCACTAATTACTTAAAATAAACAATTCTCCAGCTAACCTTATTTCTTCAGCAATCTGCATTCTTAACATACAAGCATTCTGTTTTAATATAAACACATCTGTACGAAAACCACACGCGGACGTACAAAATCATTAGAAAATGTCTGAATGAGATACAAGCTTTTAACGGTAGCACTTTACATTACTTTACCATTAGTCGTGGAATAACTATGATGGAAATATGAAATATAATTTATTTGAAATTGTCACTAAAGTACGTAGAAATCGTCATTAAAAGCTCAAAGTAATCTATTATACGACGATTTCTTCCAATTGCAGTGTCGCCAACCTCAAGATAATTGTTGTACATGTAAGATAATTTCGGTACACAAGACCTCTCGCCATTTCCATATTAGGCTATATAAGTACATATTGTGTTTAACATTTCTGGTACATACACAAAAATTCTAATTATTAATACATTTTTATATTTTTTAATTAAGAATATTTTATGAGAATGGAGAGATAGCTGAACTTTTATGTGAACGAGAAGAACGGAGTATGTTTGTACAGGAATGTGTAGCGAAAGATGATTTTTGTGTAACTATTATTGTGGTCCGGATGCGGTTATTCGCTACCGAAAATCGGTCACATTAATATGTTCTTGTATGAATGTTATGATGATTTTGGACAAGGCGAAAGAAGAATGTTTTTAAAGAGTTAAGTGATTCAGTGGAGTTCTTACTTTCATCCCTTTTCTTATTGTTTTCGGGTTTTTGCTAACCCACTAAGTGGGAAACGCGTGATTTTATGTATGTATGTATGTATGTATGTATTTTTTAATTCACATAAATGAGTGCCCGTGAGGTGACGCCTGGTAAGCGCCCACACGGTAAAATATATCGTCATCATTACATGTGTTGTAGATACTGGCACACCCAGAAATGGGTAATATGCAGTGATGATATATTTATTTATTTATTTATTTATTTTATTTTTTAATTCATTCTATAATAAGTTTACTCCTACTCTTCTAAATGTTCGAGATTCTTCAAATTCATTGACGAGATTGGCGGTATATCTGATGTATATATATACAAAATTTTTAATTTTTCAACTGGTTTCCATGGAGTTATTTGGGCTACTAGATACATTACTGTGAAAATGCGTAAACTTACGTAACATTGTCTTTACAAGCAAATAATATTACTACCAAGTTTATATATCTACCAATTTTTAAATTATTGCCCCAAAAGTCAATATACCCCATATTTAAACTTCAAAATTTTCAAAAATCTAATTTTTACGTATCTAGATACTTCTCAATGCACTGATTCCAAATTTTGAAACCGCAGGTCGATATCTTTTTTCGTTCTCGAGATATTTAGATTCAAAGTTTTGCTCAAAACTGCCCATTTTTGGGTAATAACCCAAAAATGGGTCGAGATATGAATTTGGCGACACGACCATTCGATTCTACGGGAAAAATTACATAAGTACACCAATTTTAATAATTTTTGTCCAACCGGTTCATTTTTTATGAATAAAAGTTTGAAAACCCCCGAAAACGGCTAAAATCTGAAAAAATCCTAAGGGGTACCCCTTAGGATTTTTGCGATTTTTGGCCATTTTCAGTTATTTTGCTTTAGAGATTGTATGCGGTGTTCAAAAATTATGAAAATTGGTGTACTTATGTATTTTTTCCCGTAGAATCGAATGATGATATTGCCAAATTGATATCTCGGCCCATTTTCGGGTTATTACCCAAAAATGGGCAGTTTTGAGCAAAACTTTGAACCTAAATATCTCGAGAACGAAAAGAGATATCGAGCTGCGGTTTCAAAATTTGGAATCAGCGCATTGAGAAGTATCTAGATACATAAAAATTAGATTTTTGAAAATTTTGAAGTTTTTATCTAAATATGGGGTATATTGACTTTTGGGGCAATAATTTAAAAGCAGGTAGAGATATAAACTTGGTAGTAACATTATTTGATTGCAACGAATTATTTTTCTATTTCTTAACATCCAGTAAATAAGTTTTTATTATTCAAACATGATCCTAAATTAAATTAACTTACAGGAATCTATAAAAGTTTTCTCTTTTATTATCTCAAATTCAAATAAATGGACTACGGTTTGTTTTTGCTAACAGCTTTTCTATTATTATTTGAAAAGAATGAGTATATTGCCGTTGAAACTACAAGTATTACTGAAAAAGTTCAGGCATAATGTGTTGTAATGCAAGAATTCTTAATGTATTACAAGACAATATCAGAAAAAAAGTTGGTAGGTATTATTTGAGAAAAAATTGGTATTACGGGAAAAAAAATTGAAAAAAGGAATACTTCATTAGGAAATAGGAAAATAGATATTGCATGCGAAGTATTAATCACCAATTATTATTGTAAATACGATATATTAAATATATTGAAAAATATGAAAATTCATATTTCCTAGAAAATAAATGAGATACCTATCTAAAAATCGTAATGAAGTACATTTCGTAAAATTTTATATTTTGTTGAATCTGTTCAATAAAAATTGTGATTGAATTATCAATAATTTTGAATTGTACCTGTTTTTATATACCAGTCACGTTAATAGTAACAAGTGTATTATTTATGATTTAAACTAACACATTAATTTAATAGCATAATTTATAGCTCGGAACACATAATTCAAGCTTCAGTAAGCTCATATTTTGACGCACTAGCAATTTTCATATATCGTATATTTCATTTACGTAACACGTATATTTTATTCTATATACGTCGTCGTTACTTGACAGCAACTTCCCTTATTTTATGATATGTATATATATATATATATATATATATATATATATATATATATATATATATATATGTATATTATTTACAACTTTTCTGTAAAATTAATAGATCAGAAACTACAGCAAAATTAAAAAAAAAAATAAATAACATCGTATTCCCTATATTATGGATTTCATGTAGACACACGGTATATTTTTCTTTTACATTATTGTTCCTTATGTCTTGCAAGGTTGGTTTTACTGTACACACATAATTTAAGGAAAGTTCGACGTAAAAAAATCGATTTACAAAATAATTTTTAAATATAAAATCCTATACATGTCAAAAAAAAATTGATTTAGAGAAAAATGTCGATTAAGAGAGTCGGCTGTATTACAAACTATTTCAATTTGCAACATACAATTAAGTGAAGATACAGAGGGTAGAAAAAAGTTTCGTTTGTTATAATAATTGGCCAACAAAATACTACTTCAGGCCAAACTCATTATCCGAAGCAGATAACAAAAAATAATTTTGTTTTACATACAAATTATCTAAAACAATCAGTAAAAAGTGCAACACAATAAGCGATTTACAAATAAGTAATAAGTGTAATAACAAAAAGCACCACAAGTTCTTAAAATCATAGTTCATAAACTATTTCCAAGGTTGCACGTATCAGCAACAATACGTGAGTAAACACAAATATTTTGATCAGTATTTTCACCAGGAGTATGTAATCCAGTAAGTATATTTCTAAGATGAAATCTAGAAAACATAGTGACACATCTTTTACGAACTTTGACACCTTGAGGATGAGGACAATGTCAAACGCATATGTATGAAAGAAAACAAAACATTGAAACGATTGCCATCGAAGCAAGAACAATGTAGGGGTCAAAACAGAAAACCACACGGCTTCTTCCAAACACGTGTGGAACAGATACGCATACGCGCTAGGCTAGAAAGAGTGTCACAAGGAAAAAACTGGGAGGTACATATTACTCAAATCTGAAAAGTTTTTTATACGGATTAAAGAATGTTGCTGTGTGGTATATCTTACAGAACAGGGGTAGCCAACTTTGCTACTAAGGCGACAAACAAGAAAATTAGATCACTGTTTAAAATACTTGGGACATGACATAATAGACAAAATATGAGTATCTATCAAATTTTGTGTAAAAATTTAACTTTTCTGAAGCATTTACTTAAAATCTGTTATACTATAGGCTGACCATATGTACTTATTTTAATAGGACAGTACTTTCTTTTTGAATGATGTCCTACTGTACTTAAAAGGTTCATTAAGTACACGTAAATGTACTTTTTTTTAGAACAATAGTTTGATCGAGTCAAACTTAACGTAATTAGCTATGTATTTGTAAATATATATGTTGCGTCTTACACTGGTCAGATTCGGCGTCGATCGAGTAAAGTATTTTTCGTTCTTCCCCTTATCACCAAATATTAGTTCTAACATTAATTATTGAAGTATTTTATTCATTTCTGACTTGTTTAAAATTTTAAAGCAACAAAAAAAAAAATTGTTTTAACATGTCAGTGTCTCGACAGAAGTTTTATTTCAATCAAGAGTTCATTTTTTGTTTACCTGGGACAAGCGCATCAAATGCTGAAATACAGAAATGTTCTATTTACTCCAGAGCAGTCCTCAAATTTTAAAGGCGATTTTAAATTCCCAAAAGTACTGGTATCAAAAGACTGGTACAAACATGATGCGGAACGTAATAGGATTATTTTTTGTAACAATCAATTTTTGTATTATTTTGTTATATTTTATGAAACATTATGTTTTACTTGACTTATATGTGCTTATTATTAATTACTTTTTACATCAAAATTGAACTAAAACGAAATAAATTTCTCATTTTTATTTTCAATTCTGCCTCTCGTATTTTTTATACTTTTTTTTCTAAAAAAATTATGGTCACCCTAGTTATACAGGGTGTTATGTAAGTAAGCGTTCAACGTTTAATCCATGGTAAAACTGACCCCATAGTTAGTAATCTGGCAATAATGCTTTCGACAAGAACTAGAGGACTTTTAAATTGATTAATCACGCCAGAGTTCAAAATTTTGTAAAAAAGTAAAAATCAATGTATTCTCTGGAAAAAATTAAAAATGTCACACCAGTCACACGTGACATGATTGTTGGCGTCGCGGCATATTTCAGATTTTCATAATGAGAAACTACATGTTTATGAACACTGATTATATGCAATTATAAATAAATAAAATAGATGAGTATAAAATAATTTTTATTATTGAAGTGTCTAGAAGACATATATGCATAAATAACGTTTGTCAGTTTTGACAATCAATATTTTTCCAGAGAACACATTGATTTTTACTTTTTTACAAAACTTTGAACTATGATGTGATTGGTCAGTTTTAAAGGCTTCCAGTTCTTGTAAAAAGCATGTTAAACAAAAAATATTACCAGTTTTGCTATCTATGGAGTCGGTTCTACCATGGGTTACTTACATAACACCCTGTATAGGGAATATAATGCTATTTTTTTTTCGTTTTGCTATAATTTATTAATTAAGTTCATACAAAAATGTTGTCAAAATAATACTATAGAATTATTTGCAGCTTTTCTTATAGAGAAAAACGTTCTATTTATAAACAAAAAACACAATAAATAATAATATGATAATTACGATATCCCTTTTTATAACAAAATTAAAATAAATTAGTAACTACCCATGATACTATTTTTTCTGACAGTTCAAATATTTATACATTTAAAAATTTAGCAAATACCACATTAATACAACTCAATAAAAGAAACCTAAATGAAAAAAAAAATAAGTATTGCATGTTAGGAATGCGCAAAAAATTTAAAATAACATTGATCGATACATCAAATAAAAATCGATATTGCATAAATATTGTATCAAAAATATCAATATTTTAAAACATCGATATTTATTAATAACAGGTACAGATTTTCGATTTTTTTATTATATGAACTATACTTTCATATTATATGTAGAGGAAAAAAAAACAACAATGTAGGTACATTCTATAAACTTATTTTATTTAAAATTAAATGTAACTACTGAATTTAAAACACACCCGATTCGCAACTATGTAGAAATAAATTTATGATAACCTTTTCCTATTTAGTTTATTTCTTTGTTGAGTTAATATTGCCGACGAATACTAAACAGATTTTCCGAGTGCACAGATGTTACTATTATTCAAATATCGTGGAAATATGTTCGCCAAAGTAGACATAAAATAAGTGTGACGACAAGTATGTAAGTAAAAAAGGAAAGTAACATGCCCATACTTAATAATTATTGATATATTATGAATGCATTTTTGAAAACATTGGCAAAAAACTTCGAAAAGAAACGTCAATATTATCGAAAAAAAAAAGTGAATATCGAAAGCCACATATCAGTGTTTCTGAAACATGGATGTATCGTGCGTAATTTTAAGGGCAATAATTTAAAATCTTAATATTGAAAATTTATCATCTTAAAATCAACAAATTTCTTACTAATTTTAAATATAATTTCGTACACTATTTAATTGATTTGACCGTTAATCCGCGAGTTTAATGACAAAAAAATAATTTTGATTCTGACCCAAAGCTAAAAAAAGTTAGCCATCAGTACATTGGGTGATATTTACCCTACAAATTCAAGGTATTACATGAGAAAATGTTAGGTATTCCATAATTACTTCAGGAAAATAAAAAGTATTTCATGGATAATATTAGGTATAAAAAAATCTCCCGCAATTAACTTGGTCACCTTTGGTTTTACACGCACAAATAAATTCCATTATAAAACAACAAATAATGTAGCAAATAATGAGAAAAATATTTACTTATGTAGGTACCTATGAATTTATTCAGATAAACATATTACTTTCATTTGTTGATCATCTGTAGTGTTTTCACATATTGCTAATAATTCCTTGTTGTAAAGTAACATGTTGAATAGAACAAACATTATAAAATTCTTTAAATATACATACCTATGATTTTAAAATACTACATAGAATATTGAATTTTCTAAATGAAGTTATTTACTTGAAAATATAATTATTAATATAGAAAAATGAATAAATATGCTAGAATTTCAATAAAGAATATTTAATAAAAAAATTCTAAATATTAAATAAAATTGGAGTGGAGTAATTATTTTGTACAATATTTTGAAATTTAACTGTTTGTCACATTATTTACCTAGACTAAAAATAGTACCAAAACAATCATTTAAAGTGACTAATCGTTTCAAAAATAGTCCCAACCATTTTTTTTTTGTTATATACAAAATGTATTTTTCTGTCTTTTAATTACTAATTTTACTAAATCCAGCAATAATATTATTACTAATTACCATACTGAAAACATACCCGATTGTGTTTTTAAAATCAAGTAAGGGTGAGCACTGTTTATAGATGGAATACCGCCTATTCGAATATACCATTGGTTGGCGCATATGCCCATAATAGATGCGCAGTTGTAATAATAAAAAAAATACATAAAATAAATTTAATTATATGCTGTATAAGTAACGTAAACAAAATAAATGTGCGCATTAATAATATGAAAATAATTGAAATAGAAAATAAGAATTTGTTTTATTGGAAAATGTTAATTAATAGAAATATATCTTTTATTCGCAAGTCTTTGTTAAAGTTCAAAAGTTTAATTTGAAGAAAATGTTTAAACGAAATAATTAAAATTAAGAAGAAATTGTGAAGAGTAGTAAAGGGTTATATAGTATTTGAAGAAGTAACGTAGTACCGCTTAAATCTAAGATTTGAAGACAATAATTGTGGAGTAAATGAGAAATAACGTCGTTACCGTTCGCCGCAAAGTCTTTGTGAAAAGTTAGGTTAAGTCGTGCCGTACCATTGCAATCCACGAAGATCCGTAAGTATAAACTGGCAAAACATTTCTCCTCACGCGAGAGATCCCGTAATCACCCCAAAAATAATAGTTTCTAAATAAATCGCGCTATATTGGTGAGTAAAGTAAAGCTGGCTTGTGCTTACCTACTCAGTCGCAGTGGGCTAGCTGAGAAGCGGAGAAGCAGTCGAGAAGCTGGACGCTGAGCACGTACCAGGATGTATTAAGACGCCGAACGGACTGGCACTTGATTCGTTACGCGTTACCCGCACTGGGCCTCTCTGTGCGACGAAGTACGACAACGTCGCGACGCCGAGCCTCACACATGCATACTTCCATGTGTGAGTGTGGATTGGATGGGATGACGTATATGTACTACCACAGCTATTCAACAGGGTGGAAAGTGTCTATTACTAATGCACCGGGAACGAGCTGCAAAAAGTGACTATCGCTCAATCGTCAACATGGATTATTCAAATTTTTGTATGCATTCATTTCTCTACCGGATACTACTGCTAAATTCCCAACAAAATAGTGACTACAATCCATATTTGTTCTCCCCACGGTAAATTATATCGTTATCATTACAGCAAGAACTTCTTGACTGGAAAGATGATGAAGGAAAGAAAATTACTGGATTTCAGTCAATTATTAAATATATTTTCCGCCTCTACCGGTTTCGACACCTCATGTGTCTTTTTCAGGAGGTGTCGAAACCGGTAGAGGCGGAAAATATATGTAATAATTGACTGAAATCCAGTAATTTTCTTTCCTTCGTTATCATTACCGATGTCTACATGTGTTGTAGATACTGGCACACCCAGTAATGGGTAATATGCCGTGAAGAAAATCTAAATTGTCTTCTATTATTTTAACAGTTTTTAACTTTACCTTGTCATTAATAAGGAAATTCAAAATGTAAATGACGACAGTGACTAGTCAAGCTATAGATTAACTTCTTTATTAGTTATTATGATATTCGGGTATTACCAATATTAAAATCACGCGCAAGTGTTTAAGATAGAAAGTAAACAATAAAAAAACGTCAAATGACAAATGATTTTCGACACGCTGTTTACTACAACGCAGGTGAAAAATTAAAAAATGGTGCCATTCTCGATCTAACAGAATATACAAGATGTTATTTAAATAAGAGTACAACGCCCATCGTGGTAAAACTAACCCCATAGATAGTAAATCTGGCAATAATTTTTGTTGTACTATAAAAACTTGATCCCTTTAAATCTGACCAATTATTTCATAGTTCAAACTTTTGTAAGCCCTGCTGCTGATATCTTCAGCTTATTTTTTGCAATCAGAGAAACTTTCATCCCTCGTTCTGTCTAAAACCAAATGTTCAGTCGTTCTTACTTCTGCACTTTAGGTTATCCTCCATTAGTTCCCAGCCTTGTGTCTTGTGTCTGATCATTAATAATCATTTGGTCCATTGCCCTCTTTTGACGAGAATTTTATAACACTTTTATATTCAAACTTCAATTGCAATGTACCCAAGCGCAATTATTAAAATTATTGGAAAAGTTTTGTTGAGAAATCTGATTTAAAAATATTTCCAATTTAGTTTTATCTAAAATAAAATAAATAAATATATCATCACGGCATATTACCCATTTCTGGGTGTGCCAGTATCTACAACACATGTAGACATCGGTAATGATGACGATATATTTTACCGTGTGGGCGCTTACCAGGCGTCACCTCACGGGCACTCATAGCTGGCGTGGAGAGTGCACCACAGGGGTCACTTTTGTGCCATTTAAAATTGGAAATATTTGGCGTCTGTCGGGATCGAACCCGGTTCCCCCAGGTTCGCGACCAGGCACTCAGGCACGTGGCCACGGGACCCCATAAATAATAAATAATAAATTTAATTACCTATTGATTTCATCGTCAATTTCATCGTTTGTTACAACTAGAAACTAATGTATTTTTGAACGAAATAAGTATATATTGCTGAAAAAAGAGTTATGATTTTAAGACTAAAAAATACATTTTTTATAGGTAAAATTTCTAATGGAATAGTATGGTAGAATGGATAGGATGACAAATAGTAGATCAAACAACCAAAATTGAACCCGATTTAATTGAATTAATTCCAAAGTCCATTATAGTGTACATACTCTTGAAGGTAGACTGAAAATCACTCTATGCTGAAATTTGTTTACCTCATCATTATACTGATCAATTGTAAGCAAATTTACAATTATATGCAACATTACTTTTTTCCCATTATACATTTCATTATATTTTCATAAATTATTCACCAAAAAGTACTATTTTTTATCATTTTTTCTTTCATCCTTATTTTTCTCTTTTAACAAATAAAATAAATAAAATATATCATCACGGCATATTACCCATTTCTGGGTGTGTCAGTATCAACAACACATGTAGACATCGGTAATGATGACGATATATTTTACCGTGTGGGCGCTTACCAGGCGTCACCTCACGGGCACTCATAGCTGGTGTGGAGAGTGCACCACAGGGGTCACTTTTGTGCCATTTAAAATTGGAAATATTTGGCGTCTGTCGGGATCGAACCCAGTTCCCCCGGGTTCGCGACCAGACACTCAGGCACGCGGCCACGGGACCCCATGGCACTTTTGCTGTTCTTATACTGTTTTGTAAGGAAACACAAAATTTTATGATTTTAAAGTTTCACTAAAATTAAATGAACAAAAAATAATAATTGCGGCGTGATACAATGTCGCAATTATTGGAAAATAAATTACAAATCATATATCGGGTATCTCAAACAATCCTTGACCTAGCAATTTAACTTGGTAAAACATTTTTTTAAATATTATTCGTCCCGTAAAATTTTATGGGGTACTTTACAAATAGAATTTTAGAGCACAATATTTTGAATTTTGGTGCCAACATTTTTTAATTTACGTCTCTGGTAATCGGTAATGTGATACACACATATATACGAAAACAAACCCCGCACATTGGAAGAACTGAAAGAAGCTATTCGCGTAGAAGTCGTCCAAATCGACAAACCGATTGGAAATAGTGTTTGCAAACTTCGTAGACGCCTCCAGAAATGCTTTAGTAACAACGAACACCACATGCAAGATGTTGTTTTCCACACTTGATTTTGTCCATTGCTATGCCATTACGAACTCAAATCTATCAATAATTTTTTTTCTTAAGCACGAAGTGTCATTTGTGTTGTTTTTAAAAACGTCCGTCCTTTTCCTGCATTGATACTTGGTATTCCTATTAAATGTCACCTTTCTGAACTATCCCTTGTTTAAAACCTTTTTGCCATCCTGAAGTGTAATGGGAACTTTAAAATTGTATACACAGCAAGTGTAACCTACATTTTACGCTTACTGTGTTGTAACTTGTCTAACTATGCGGTAAAATAATCAAAATACACTGGACGTTTATGGGCATTTAGAAAAGAAATAATCTTTATTATAATGAAGTTCATGTAAAAAAGTACTACCTACTTAAGTTATTTTTTTACTTTAACATTTCCTATATTTAAAATTAATTTATATAAACAAAAATCACGGCAGCGACAACTGTCATTATTGTAAAAATCCGCCGTTACCGACATAGTCACCGATCGATATACCTGTCAAATACGCGAGGCGAACATTGCTGAAATGTCAAATATCGACACCTACCTATTATTTATTACGAAGAAAACATGAGCAAATAAATATATTATCAGTCATAAACAACGTCTATTATTACAGATAAATTTTCGCTAGAAGAATTACTCTAATGAAGGCAAGGAAAATCAAATTTGGAAATTGACTTAACCCCAGTATTTTAAACTAACCCTTTTCAGAAGTACAACCTATTTCATTAAAACAAGTGATTTTCATTATCGCCGGCCAAAAAGTTTGATACAATTCTCGTGCGTGAAGTATTTTACAACGCTCCAGCTAATAAGGCACTCGCCTTAAACAAAGCTGTCGCGCTGTAAAATACATCTTACACGCACTCGAATGTAAATAACTATTAACCGACTAAGTGGGGTAACTTAGTGACCACCACCCGCACCGCTAGCCGCCAATAGAAAGAGGGGTAGGTGCTTTCTCTGCACACGACAGAATGACTAAAAATTACGCTCAGATGCTCAAAGTGTCAAAAAACACTGACAAATTAAAAAAATATATATATACTTTTTCTAAAAGCTATGCCAATGCAGATTAATGTTTGCAGAGTTTTTCTTTTTCTTTTCGAGTTGATATTTTTGCATACTACACAATAAATATGTTTTAGTTCATGAATGAAGCTTTAATAAACCTATTAATCATATATTTTAGGTTCATACATGTATTAAGTAATTTTAACATAAGGGGTCACTGAGTTACCCCACTTAGCAGTTTACGTCGAGTAGAAACACTCAGTTGGTTAAGGGTTAAATGTATTGAAAAGTACAGAAACAAATTACTAAATAAACTGTACTTAATAATAATTTTCCCTGGAAATAAATTTTGTATAAAATGCATAATAATGGAATTAATACCATAATCAAATGAATCTCGTCCATTATGCTTTCAATGACGTTAAATTTAAAATCAAATTAGGCGTGATAAAAACATTCTAGTACATACAAATTGAATTGGAAATGTTGCACGATAACATGGCACAGAATTAAATAATAATATCCATTTGAAAATGAAACGATGCTAATGTACTTTTATAGTTCATCGTGGTTTTCTTCCACAAATTGGATATTGGCATAAAACTGAAGTAAATTTCAAAATTAAATATTTTATTAAAGACGAACATTTGTAAACAATTTATCACATACAATGCCAATACTGCACAGTAAAAACGGCCGTGTATTACGAGCGCACTTTTATAATAAAAGCGCTTTTATGGAGTGCGCTTACACATTACAATGTAGTATTATTTTTAACACTAAAAATAGTGTGGTCTTGATGGTATACTATCTACAGAGAATTTATTTTAAAATGCAACATTATAGTTCATCACTTCCATGGTTACTCACTATTGTCAAAAAATGACAGCACTGTAATATTTGTCCATTTTAAAATGCAACATTATAAATAGTATTGTAGCACAGGAGATACCTCCAAAACACATCACAAATGGTGTCAATTCTTATTACGACCGACTAGAATATTGTCTCAGAGTGATTGGGGGTATTTTTTTTTTAACATTTATTACATGAAAGTTATGAATTTTTGAAAGTTAAATGTTAAAATAAATTCCCTGTATAGTGTTACAGTGCGGGACACTAGTTATGAGCTGAGGGACAAGGGAAAGAAATGCTTATTCCATAAGCGTCGTAAAAAATAATTATTACAGTAATTCAAAATAAATAAATTTTATTTGGAGACGCTCATGATCCGAGAGAACAAGAGAGAACGGACCGATACCGGCAATAACAAAGACAAACTGTCAATTTCAGACAGGTAGCTTTAAAACTTATTAGGGCAACTGTCATATTATTAAACGATTAGAAAACACCCGCCAAGTTTCAAATAATGAATTACAAAAATTCATAGATTTCAGAATCAACCTTTCGGCTATCATCAGATGCCGGCCGTGCCCAGCTAGAAACCACAGACGCGTTTCGCTGTTATTACAGCTCATCAGTCTGGTGTTGGTGTAACTGCTGTCGCTTTGCAGAGACAATCCACCAACTATGCACAGCGGGATATATACATATATTAGATGGCTTAACCACAAATAGAGCCATCTATCGAAGAACCGCCGTAAAGCACTAGCAGCTATTGAAAAACAAAAGTACAATAGCGAACTCTAGGTAAAACAATGTGTAATAAAGAATTAAAAACACTCGCCATGTTTCACAAGAATTCAGCATCTGAATCAACTTTTCGGTCATAATCAGTTGCCGGCCGTGCCCAGCTAGCAACCAAGACGCGTTTCGCTGTTATTGCAGCTAATCAATGTACTGCAATTCTTTATTAGACATTGTTTCACCTAGAGTTCGCTATTGTACCTTTTTTTATAATTATTAAAATTTACAATCTTCACCAATAAATGTTTTTGTATATTATGAGTTTGTTTCTTCTGTTATTTAAAAATATTACTACAAGGGGGGGTTGTTTTTATATTTCCAGATTAGGTAATGTAATTTTTCATTATATTGTTTTTTAATCACATGTGCCTTGGTAACGTCTGTGCCAATTTACAAAACATGCACCAGCCCATAAGTTAAGACTTTCAAAAACTGCCGTAGCTGAATGTGGCTTCGTAGAAATTGACCATCCGCCTTATAGTCCAGATCTAGCCCCCGTGACTATTTTTTGTTTCCAAATCTCAAAAAAAAAAAAAACAAAAAATAAAACACTATGAGGAACAAAATGTAGGGACAATAACGAACTTATACCGGATGTAAGGTATTTTGAGGACAATCAAAGGAATATTTTTATAATGTATAGACACTTACAGAATTTACGTCACATGCAAGAGATAGAAGATCATTCCAAACAAACCTCCCCTCGTCATACATCCCATCTGTCATTATCTTTGCACTTGTCATTCAGTGTTAACCTAATTCGTTATTGTGATTTGTTCGTTGTGTTTAATAAAAATGAGTTTAAAACCAGAATATATGCCTGGGGCAACTTTGATAATATTAAAGATCATTCGATTATTCAACTAAAACGATGGGTGGAGTGTACTGTCAATGGCTGATGATAGGTCTTTGTTTGGAAATGGTAACCATAGCAACCTTTAGTTTTATTCTTTGCCGCTAGATGCGCTCGTGCAAATTGTGTAAGTGTCTATTAAAGATGTATTGAAACGATGTAATACTTGTATCCAAAAGCAAATGGCCTATATTGAAAAATAATTTTTTGTTGCTGTTCTAATCTTTTCTTTGCATGCCTAGTCCGGGAACATAAAAATGACTCCTCCTAATACATAATGTGACAACTATTATGTAGTGATGCAACGAGAATCCGGCTTTGATACCGAATTCGGCCGATCCGGCCTCTTGGTCGGAATTCCGGTTCCGGCCGGATTCAGCCGGATCATTTTATTAAATACTATCTATATTTGAATATTATTTATTCATTTTATTTTATTATATGTAGGTTACTAAAACATATTTATCATATTAATTTAAATAAAATATAATAAAGCACACAAAGTGACATACAAAATTAACAATTTTAAACAATAAAAACATATACAAAAAAAGTTAATATTCAAAATCACATTGTTCTAGTTTATGGTAGATTTTCTATCTTCATATACAGAGTGCCCATTTTATAAGTTCCCGCTTTAAAGTTTAAAAATAAGAAAAGAGAACACATTTCATAAGCCACTTGGTAAATATTAGTACTTTAAAACGAATAATCACAGTAGGTATAAGAGCAAGACAAACATTTTAATCCAAGTCATTTTATGAAATCTAACATGGGTTGCCTATTTTAAAACTTTAAGGCGGGAACTTATAAAATGGGCCTATATCCGAAAAAGTTCTCTCGCTATACATAGAACTTGCAGGACTAGATAAATATCGTTGAACAATTAAACTTAATTTGGTTAAAGCGGGGCATGATTCTTCCACCATAAAATTGGATCCCATTTTTTGTTTATTAATGGCCGATCCGGCTAAATAAGAGGCCGGAATTCCGGGATCCGGTAATCCGGCCAAACAGTGATCTGTTCCATCACTACTATTATGGAACAGATGCCTACGAATTAAATGAAAATCTGTATTTGAAACTGAAATGGTATTGTATTTTTTTGTGTCAGGAAAGGACGATCTAGAAAATGAAACCGGTGAGTAACAATGTTGAACGAAATTTCATGAGGTCTTTGTTGAATGTTTTGACTATGTTCCAAGCAGCAAGCAGCAAGCAGCAAACACGGAGCACGCAGCAGCAGGAGTGGAAAATTCGTTGAACTGGCAACAGCGGCGTCGTTGTCATACATAAGTGCAACAACGCACTTGGTATTTGAGCAGAGCGTCGAAAGCTAAAGCTAGACCAGCGTGACCTCCACTCGCTGCCAACTTGAGCGCCATGGTCGCTGTAGCTGCGGCTTCGCCTGTTTACAAACGTAGTCCGTGCCCGTAGAATGGAGACGTCGACGATAGCGATAGCGGTCGACGGTCGACGTCGTGTGCTGCCGTGTTGGGCTAAAGATAGGCTGAGGCACGTGCACGGTAGCCCGGCCAATGGCACGGCTCCATCCTCCATCTGCCAGACGTGCAGCCGAACTCACGACCAGATCGCAGAGTTGGTGACGCATTGTCTTGGACCACGATCAAGAGGAGAGTCCATTTCTCAGGGTGGCCAAGGAACTACTTTTCAAGGATATCATACGTTCATGACTGATACTATTCTTTCGGATTTTTCCTCGAACATAGACCAAGTTCTCTGACTTACGACGGTCTAATATATGACCCCCGACAAAAAAAAAGAAAACTGCCAACTTTTGAAGGATACATTCATCATTACTTCCATTGCTTCTAGTTTTTTGTTTCTTCTTTTTCTTTTAGAGAACACAAAGCACAGTATTTACTTATTTATCTCATTGTAATATTCTTATGTCAATGATTTCTAGCTCTTTATAAAGTGTTAATAAATTTATTTAGCTAATAAAATATTTACGTAGTTTCAACTTCTAATTCTTTTTAGGTAGCATTTCAAAGTTTATTTGACGTACACCATGAGTTTCAGCTAAGATGCAATATTTACTATTCTGTCATTAATGTATTAACTATGGATAAAATAAAACATAGGTTATTAAAGTTGTCACTGTCAAAGTCCAAGACCAAATCCTTCTATGGTTGGTGGTGGATTTTTAGATAAAAATCATACGAAAAGGGCAAGAACAAAAACTACGCGAACTGTAGAAAATAAAAATAATTTACTACGTGCAATAGGAGAAAAAAATCAGCTGCCTACAAGAGTTTTGGCATATCTATTAAATATTAGCGAAACTTCTGTATTTAGATTATTAAAAGACGACAAATTTCATTATTGTCATTTTCCAAATCACCAAAAGTTAAGATACTGCTCTTATTACTTTATTACGTTATTTATGAATTAGTAAATTATGATTTGACATTGACAAGTTTGACAACCTATGTCGCATTTTATCTGGAACGATGCAGAGTGTAGAACTAGTATCCATAGTAATACATTAATGACAGAATAGTAAATATTACATCTTAGCTGAAACTCACGGTGTACGTCAAATAAACTTTAATATATACATATACATATATATATATATATATATATATATATATATATATATATATATATCGACCATTTCTGCGTTAGAATACATAGTAATAAGCACAAATATTGAAAATAGCTCAATTCTCTGAAAAGGCTAATTACTAATTGGCGGATCCAAGTTGATTTTTAATCGTTTGGTCTGTACTTTATGCTCCTAAATTTTTTGGAATGTCTTATTTTAACATCCTGTATATTTGAAACTATTGCTAATGTATTCTAAAATCAAAAATTCATATTTACCTAAAAAAGATGAAAAATTTTAAAAAATAGTTGCGTTAGCTTTTGCTACGGATTTCGCCGTATTTTCATTACGAAGTGTTAATTCATTGTCCCTGACAACTTTTCAAAATACGTTTTTATGCATGGGTTCCAAATTTCATTAATTTTATACTTAAATCGTAGCCTTTTTCTGGCATTTTTTTTTGTAAAACCCCATTAATTTACAATAGAGATTATTTGTAATTTTTATTAAAAATATTTATTTCAAGTCTGTTAGCATTATTGTAACCCACGTGGTGCTCTCTCCACGACAGCTTTGAAAACAAGTCGGGTAAATTCCCTAAATGGTACATATATAATATGGCGAAGAATAACCATGTCACTGTAATTTAAATATTATGTGAATGTAAAATGTTCTTCCAAGAAAATGTTTGCAAAATAATATGAAAAGCTTTATTTCGCAAGACAACTTTGATTTAAGAAAACAATGCTTGTATATATTTTGAAGATCATAAAATCAAGGAATGAAGACAGCAGAAGATTTACAGATGATTACACTATGCCACAATAAAATAACTCAATAAAACTGCATTGCTCACATGAAATAGAAATTGTATCCGAAATTTAATATATTCAAAAGTAAAATAAATATATGAAAAACCAAAAAATGTAAATTACATTTGTCAGATCAGATATGTAATATTGCTACTATCAAATGTAGTCTAATAATACATTCTCTATTAATTGATATGAAAATTTCCAAATGTCGGATTTCCATTTTCCATATATTAAATGCTTCTGACATATTAGTAATTATGCCAAACCTAAAATTTAATCATTAACTGAGATTTGATATATAACAGAACTGCAATATACATACGTTGCAAATGTTGTAAATTGATTTTGAATTTTCATTAACACGTTCACTGCGGAGATTTTTTTTCTAGTTTTTCTGTAATGCAATTACATTCGATTGGACCATAATATACCCAGTTCATTTCTGCGATGAGGTGAGGACTATTTTGTCTTTAATTTTTCAATAAATAAAAAAAGAACACAATATCCTTGTAAAAAAAATAAAATGGTAAAATAGGTAGCTCATTTCCAAATAAGACGTTGATCATTTTCATATTTTGAAAGACCACTGAATAGCTATTTGTGTAATCAAAGCGCAAAATGGGACATTGTCGATTGAGAATGGGGTATTCCACCATAACAAATTTTTTTTAAAAAAATCAATTTAACATAAAGTATGGCTCAATAAATAATAGTTAAAACAATGAAAACATTTTTTAAATAATTACTTTACGATATATTTCACATTTGCTAAAAGGGAAAATTGACTCGCAGCGTACTCAGAGCAGTGTGTGTGAGAAAGACAAGTATAGGGGAAATGTGATGTTACACTGATTTCTCGAAAATAAAATACTGTTAAACTAGGAACAATTAAGATTTTTTAATACTATGAATTGCTTCAAAACTGAATGAAGTTTTATTTAAAATAATAAAAAAATGAGTGGAATACCCCATTGTTGTTGCCGCTCGAGGCAGAAAACCAACAATGTCCATTTGCGCTTGAAACACACACAAGATTATTTCTACAATCGCCACAATACAAAAAATAATAAAATGTACATTTTGTACTTACAGTACTGCCTTTCATATTTAAATAAATATATCATCATGGCATATGGTTCGCGACCATAGGATCCCCTTTCATATTTTGCTCGAGATTTTTCGGGAAACAAATTCAGAGTAACTTTTGCTGCGTCTGCAATATCTGGTGGTGTACACGAATAAACACTTCGTCGTTGATTTCTATATTAATAATATACCACTTTTCAGCATAAATGCCGAAGAGGACATAAAAAATGAAAATTGTGTATTTACTGACAATATGTCTTCGCAGCGTTCAATGAATGTTTGGAATGTTTGATTTATTGATCTATGTGGAAAACGGGGAAACAGTTGACTTCAAGATATTGTTTTGGTTAATGCCAATTTTATAATGAATAGTTTAAGTTTTTTGTATAATTTATTTGTTCCAAGTACATTAAACAAGTACCGTAAAAAAGTGGATGTCCATTGGGAGCGTTCACGCCAAACTTTTGCAGGTGGCAGCACGACTGTTCACACAATTTATTTTACATTCAATTTTAATTTATCGTTATTTTCCATACTTCTTGAGCTATTGTTTCAATCTAATATAAGCATTTTATACTTTCGTTTTTGTAAATGAATGCCCTATTTTATTTTCACAGCAGTGCGGCATTTTGTTTGGTTATGTAATATACTATACACCGACAGAGCAATTATATGTCAGATTAACTTGTGAAGGTAGTAAATATGTAACTACAGTGCCATTAGTTCCTAACTAAACGTTTCCATTAAGATTGTAGACAAGTGACATTTCTCAACATTGTATAGTTAGAAATTTCGACAACGAGCGGTTTTTGTACTTTGTCGCGCATGAGCAGCAAAGTGACATTTTGCGTTGACAAAAGAGAGCGCAAATGGCTACTTTATATAGTAACTGTAGAAAAAAGTATTGTTCAGAAAACAAAATCCGCACAATGCATGAACGAATCCATAGTCCACCAGTATTTGACATTTCCTGAATGGCATAAAATAAGTATATCCTTTTAGTCAAGTCAGAAGTAGTTATCCTAAACTACTTTATCTAATTAAACATCGAATCATCCTACTTCTTCCAATATTAAAATAACATTTAAATTACGTTGCATGGCAGCAGACAAGTTGTTTTTCCAAAATAAAAAAAAAAGTAAATGCCGCTTGATGAACAATCGATTAAAGCTCTAAGGTATTTGCAGACTTCTACGAAACTTGCATACAAACAACGCACGATTTAATGAGATACTCGAAGAAGAGCTAATTTCAAATAATTATCTAATAATTTATTATTGAGCAAGCGTTCGAAAGCTATAATAATATTATTTATTTACTTTATTGATTTGTATAATTAATAATTATGTTATATAGGGTCACGAGACGTAATACGTTATGTGCGTGAGCCGGGTTCAATTTGAAAATTATTTTTTCAATTTTCAAACAGCATTTGATACCAAACTCGACATGTTTCTGACAACTTTAAGCAGAAAACAAAAGCCGATCGAGCTGTCAAATTCTTGACATTGGAATATTTGTTTTTTACTTAGTTACTTATGGGATGTGTGGCAACACTTTGGAAATGCGCATGAATCACGGACATGAACCTTCAAAAATTATAATTTTAAATATAATGTTTTAGGCCTTTTAAACTACTATGGAATAACCGCCCATTGCCATAATGTATGTTTATGAATTTACCTTTTTTAAAAATGTCCTTATTTTATAAATAATTCCATTTAAATGTTCTGATTGACATGGCAAAGAAACGTTCTTCGTCTTAAATTTTTCAAAGAAGACTAAATTTTTGATTTCAAATTGTTTCAAAAAGCCAAAATACGACCTTTCAAAATTTTTTACACAAAAACTATGCACCGTACTGAAAAATGACCTATTACCAGGAAATCAAGTTGAGTTATTCTCTACATCTTGGAAAAATTTTCATTAAAATCGTTTGTACCGTTTAGGCTGTACAGGCGAATAAAATTTTCGCGATCGTCGTGATGAATTCAATATAGAAATATATATATAGATAGTGAATTAAATTATTTAGTATAATATATGATATGGGGTTGCATAACTAATACAGAGATACCCATATTAACATTATTATTTAGTTGAGGGTTTTAAGCGACCTTATAAAATCAGTGATAATATTTACATATTTATCGCGGGTAATATTTTGGGTTTATTTATAAACGTATAACAAAAGTACAATAGCGAACTCTAGGTAAAACAATGTCTAATAAAAAATCAGAAAACACTCGCCATGTTTTAGAAGATTTCAGCAACTGAACCAATCTCACGGTCATCAGCCAGCTACTAACCACAGACGCGTTTCGCTATTGTACTTTTGTTTTTCAATAGTTGCCAGTGCTTTACGGCGATTCTACAATAGTTGGCTCTACATATTGTTAGTTACCACTTAAGCCATATATCTTATGTATATGTATATCTCTCGCCGTGTCCAGCTGGTGAATTGTCTCTACAAAGAGACGGCAGTTACACCGCACTGATGAGCTGCAATAACAGCGAAACGCGTCTGTGGTTACTAGCTCGGCACGACCGGCATATGATGATGACCGTGAGTGATTCAGATGCTAAAATCTTGTGAATTATGGCGAGTGTTTTTTAATTCTTTATTAAATACATAACTGTTTTAATAAATGCGAAAATTCTATCGAAACTCAAAATTTCCAACTTTCGAAAAGAATTAGGGTATCATTTTTAGTTCCATTTATAAAATATAACGTGATCTGTGATTAGGTAGTTGCAAATCTGTATGAATTATTATGAAAAAAACTTCCCCGTGGGATAGCATTTCTATAAGGCTAAGGGTTGTCAATATTTTTTTTTTATCTTAAAAACCTCCCAACAGGATTAAATCCCAATTACAGGGTAGGTTTACATACACAAACATCCATGCCTTAGTGGGATTCGAACCCAGAACCCCGAGCACACTCATGACTAAAAGGCATTGCTCTAACCATTGAGCCATTGGAGCCGACAATTCAGTATATATTTAAACAAAGTGAATAGTAAAAGAAAAAATTGCAGCTACCGTTATTAAATCATAAAAATGGCCCTTAGATCCTTTTGTTTTAAATTGTTCAGTTTATAATGTAGCTATTTCTTTTAGGTTCAGAAATAAAATGCCATTTTTTGAGCTCATTCTGCAAAGCAAATTGTCACATTTAAAATGTGGGTGAAGGGTATTATGGTATATTTGTTTATTTTACTTGTGTAACTTGTAGTTTTATAAACATCGAGAGAAGTTTTGAAATGCCAGCTTCCAGTGATTCAAAATTATCAGCTAATGAGCTAATGGCATTCCATGGCAATAATGAAATAATATATTATCAAGGCTTATCACCCATTGGTGGGTGTCATGTATGCCAATCTGTTTTTCATTCTTGGTTCAACAATAAACCTATAAAATGTATTTGTATGCTATTCTTTTGTTCACTTTTCCCAAAATAATAAATATGGCAAAAATTTAATAATTTTCTCTTTTTCAGTCCTTTCCCAGGAATTAATAATTTACTATATATAGGATGTCCATTTTCTATATACTTAAAGTTTAAAAATAGACAAATAGAATACATTTCATAAGCCACTTGGTAAATATTAGTACTTTAAATCGAATAATCACAGTAGGTACAAGAGCAAAACAAAATTTTAAAAACCAAGTCACTTGTGAAATGTAACATTGGATTCCTATTTTTAAACGTTAAGGCGGGAACTTATAAAATGGGAACCCGGTACTATAAAAAAATAATTACGTAAATAATAAATACACTTTTAAAAAAATCACTGAATTACATACATATGTCCTAGGAATGACGATGGGTACCCGGGTACTCGGAACCTACCCGATAATAATGTACCCGGGTATAATTTTTTTTACCCGATTACCCGAAATATACCCGCTGCCCGTTAATTACCCAATGCCCTTTACTTACCCGAACAGTTTCCAGCTGCCGGAAAGATTGTATCTAAAAGAAGAGCTTTTTATTACCATACCATAGGTAATTAATATCATTTATGTTAAGTTTTTTATAGAGATACAGTATATTATTTATTTGTATTACTTTTTATTTAATAAATAAATGTAAACAATAATTATGAATTTTATTAAAAAGTAAACTGCTAATATAAGGGTAACTCGTAATTAACAAATTAACGAATTGTGTATATGTACTTAAAGGATAACGAGTAATTAAAGGGTATCGGGTAATTAAAGGGTAAAGGGTACTATCCGGGTAGTTGTTTCGCGTACTCGTGTATCAAAATTATCGGAATTCGTCATTCCTAATATGTCCTCTACGGGCTACACGCCTATTCATGCGATTTTTTTTAATGTACAATTTAACATATGAATTATATGATTTTCTAATAATTTATATATAATGCGCGACACCTTGACCTGAAGGGTTAGGGTGAGAAATGCTTATAATGTGGTATTCAGAAATTGGTTTTAATAAATTTTAAATTCAATTTGTTCGGTTACAAATTATGTAAAATAAAATATGGTTATTGAATTTGATGCAGAATTCAATTTTCTACTACATTTATTTAAAAAAAATCTGTTTTTTTTTCAATATTAAACGCTTATGGCTCTTTTGACGTGTTACACCCGGTATATGCAAGCTACTCTAACGCGAATTCGAGTCCGAAAAATTCTTCAAAATTAGTTTTGAACATTGCAAAATTTCCCAAACCCGAGTTTTACTACTTCAACCAGGGTTGGCAAAAATCATGATTTATTTAAAAAAAAATATCAAAAATTATTGATTTTTTTAAATCAAATAAATCATGATTTTTTAAATTTTTTTATTTTTAATGATCTGTTGGTTTAAAAACAATATAAATAATTTATTTCATAAAGGAAAACGAAATCTGTAATAAACCCCAAAGGGTGCATTTGAATATAAAATAAATACATTTTTATTATAATTTGAATATTTTTTCATCTTTGATAAATATCAACGATTTTTATTAAAAAAATCAGTTGCTTTAAATCATGATTTAAGTCGTTATTTAAATCATACCAACCCTGACTTCAACGGATGACTTAATCAGAATTGAACAATATTAGTTATTGGTTAGGTTAGGTTATGTTACGGTTCGTTTATAGAAATAATAAATAAATATCAGTTTTTGTGAGTTTACATAAATCTACAATGCATTGTGGCTGTTTTTCAGGTGTGGGAATTTTCAAGAGTTCAAAATCTAGTTCTGAGCAAATTTTTGGAGTATGGACTGTAACATATTCATAATATAGAGGTCGTCATTTTTCGCATAAACATTATTGTTATATATTTCCAGAAGACTTGAAAGTGGCATTAATTTGAAATTATGAAAGAGAGTGGAAATAAGATATTTATTTGTTTTTCGTAAACATTGTGCGTTGATTTTGCAATTGCGATTGTAGTGCCCCGGAGCGGAAGATATGAGCGTTACGATGGGAGCTGTGACTGTTGACTAGTTGTAATATCGCGCGCAGCAAGCAACAAGCGAAAGCGTCTCTTCTCTTCACTAACGCTCTCGATCACATCTAGCAACGTGAGACCCCTTCTCAAGTCGCCGATTGGTGCACGATGCCTTTTAAGGCGCGATCCAGCTGCCAAGTGCGTCGTCCCCTCCCGCTCGCTCGGCGCTCGCCGTCGCGACGCGTTCTGTGTCACGCATGGAAGGAACGATACTGAGCCGAGGCTTCAACCCAGCACGAATACAAGCTCCGGATGTGGACAAGGGAAAAAACGATTTCAATGTTTTACACTCGCTCAAGACTGACTTGGTTTGATTACCGGTGAAGTTTATAAATATCTGACGGCTCCAAGGGGAAAAATTCATCATATTAAGATTGGTGACGTCAGTGGTAGGAAATTTTCAGGCTTCCTGTGCCGCAAAGAGGAAATTTTTAAATTTCGGCGCGCAAAATTGCCAATTACTATTGACTACTTCACATTAATAATAAATATACAAATCAGACATTTATTGTAAATAAATCTCAGACATCAAAATTCAGAGCATCTTTGTCATTTCTTATTAATTACAACTTACGAGTATAATATCCGTACACTTAAGTCACATTGTCTTTACAATCAAATAATATTACTAGCAAGTTAATATCTCTACCCATTTTTGAATTATTGCCCCAAAAGTCAATATACCCCATATTTAGATAAAAACTTCAAAATTTTCAAAAATCTAATTTTTATGTATCTAGATACTTCTCAGTGCACTGATTCCAAATTTTGAAACCGCAGGTCGATATCTCTTTTCGTTCTCGAGTTATTTAGATTCAAAGTTTTGCTCAAAACTGCCCATTTTTGGGTAATAACCCAAAAATGGGCCGAGATACGAATTTGGCGACACCACCATTGGATTCTACGGGCAAAATTACATAAGTACACCAATATTCAGAATTTTTGAACACCGCATACAATCTCTATAGCAAAATAACTGAAAATGGCCAAAAATCGCAAAAATCCTAAGGGGTACCCCTTAGGATTTTTTCAGATTTTGGCCGTTTTTGGAGGTTTTCAAACTTTTATTCATAAAAAATGCACCGGTTAGTTAAAAATTATGAAAATTACTATACTTATATATTTTTATCCGTAGAATCGAATGGTGTTGTCGCCAAATTCGTATCTCGGCCCATTTTTGGGTTATTACCCAAAAATGGGCAGTTTTATGCAAAACTTTGAATCTAAATATCTCGAGAATGAAAAGAGATATCAACCTGCGGTTTCAAAATTTAGAATCAGCGCATTGAGAAGTATCTAGATACATGAAAAGTAGATTTTTGAAAATTTTTAAGTTTTTATCTGAATATGGGGTATATTGACTTTTGGGGCAATAATTCAAAACTAGGTAGAGATCTAGCCGAGAAATGGGTAATTTTGAGAAAATATTCGAGGTTGAATATCTCCAAAACTAAAAGAGATATAGACCTGCGTTTTAATTATTTGGAATCAGTGCATTGGGAAGTAGGAGATACATGAAAATTGGATTTTTGAATATTATCAACTTTATATCTGCAGAACATACTCACTGTATGCTATTTATTTTCTAATAATAGAAAACTGTAATTTAATGATATTTTGTTTAATGGTTTTATATTACATATGTTTTAATAAATGCACTGAGTAGGTGTACAGATTAAATGTTTTTCCATTTATTTACGTTTTTCATGATTATAATGAGCAAATGTAAATAGTCTCTTCCCTTTCACGCTTTTAATAAAAGAGAATTCCACTGTAATTTGTTTTCCCAATAAAAGTTTTAATTACCACACATGTATGAAAAATGTATCATGGTTTAATATCCTGTTTCTAAACTATGCTAATTATAATTAAATATCAGAATTTTTATCTGGCAGTAATCATCAAAATTAACACCAACATATCTCTATACCTACTTATTTGTAATTTTTTTCACTTATAGAAAGCTACACTATTTGCGAGTGATATAGGCAATGTTGTAAAAATTAGCACTATATTTGTAAATCTAATCGAAGATAATTGACCTGAATGGCTGCTTTATCGGCGTGCACTGACCAAACAGGTTGGTATATATAAATAAATATATCATCACGGCATATTACCCATTTCTGAGTGTGCTAATCTGCATTGTACACAGATTTCGGTAATGATGATGACATATTTCTACCGTGCGGGCTCTACCAGGCGTCATCTCACGGGCACTCATTGCTGACGTGGAGAGTGCACTACAGGGTCAATTTTGTGCCATTTAAAATTGGTCCGCGACCAGACACTCACGCACGCGGCCACAATATATTGCTAAAATATAGGTCTTTAGTAGTTCTATAAAAAAAGTTCGCGACACTATATATCTAGTTTTTATATTTACTACATAATAACGGTTTTCATGTTAAAAGTAACAAAACAATTATAAGGTGATATTTGGGTGTATTTATTATGTATAACATATCAGTCCATATAAAAACAAATTTGTCATCGCGAAAAGTTTAAAGAAGATAAAAATTTGCCCTGTACAACATGTGATTTGGTCGCACAGTTTAGGAGATAATATAAAATGAAGAAAATTCGCAAGATAAATAAATAAACGAATTCACGGCCGGCGCAGGCTGTTAAGTTCGGTAAATAGGTACGGTGCTGGGATCCAGAGGGCTCTTTCGCGAGGTAAATGTGAAAAATTACTGGTACATATGTGATTAATCGTAATTGTAGCTTCACCCGTGCGAAGCCGGGGTGGGTCGGCTAGTTATTTATAAATTTAGTAATAGTAACCTTGAATAATAACTAAAAAAATACCTAAGTGAACTCGTAAAGTATAAAATGATCAATGAAAATTAAAAATAGATAATTTTATCCTTTCCTACAGAGTAATCCTGTTGTATCCAGGATTTAATTAGAGAGAATCTAAGTATTATAGTCAAATAAGGACACGTGTGTATACCATTTAATAATTTATTTGGATGAAAAGTATACAAGTACAAAATATCTCTCGTTGTTATACTCTAATCGTTGGATAAGTTAAATCCTTTGGAAATGTGAATGTCCACGTTTCTCTTGGTAGATTAACCCTTGAGTTTGAGCAGTAGAAATACGGAAATACGTAACGTTATATTGTTTTCTTTTCTCTAGGTAAATTTCACATGTACTTGAACTTCCATTCGTACAATATAATGTATATTTGCATGGTAATTTAAATCAATAAAATGCACTTTGATACGAAGTTACAAATACATATACATATTCATTTTTTATGTAGTAATAGGATTAGCTTGACCTTTTAATTGAAATATCAGAAATGTGCAGATTTTTTATGTTATTATTGACCACATACGTATATTAGAAGTACTTAAATCATAATAATCAACCGATTATCCACTTGAAAATTATTGATATCAATTTTTTCTAAATAAATTTCTTTTTTTTTTTCATGAAAAATGCATGAACCGACGCGTCGCTCTGCCTGTTGTTCAAGGTATGATATACAACCGTCATCAAATGGAATATGGTTTTATAAAACCATCGATATCTGTTCATCTTTGTTTTAATTGCCTACTAAAGTGGAATTTTCATTACAAATTCTTCAATAAAATTTTGTTTATTAATAAAAATTATACAGAATTTGTCATTGGGATCTTGGAAACTATGTTAAATAGGGCATCTAGTACGCCTTTGGGGAGGCATCTTAGATGCGTTTTTGTTTTTCAAAAGTTCTCATAGGCTACTAGATAATGATGAAAACTGCTTTCAAATAACGCAACGTTTGAAAATCTAAAAAAAAATGTTTCAAATAAGCGTCTCTGAGTTATACAGATCATTTCTCTGCCAGTTTTTGGGACGGTTTTTCCTCTGGCAAAAGATTTTTTCTTGAGAAGATGCATGTTCGCCGTCCATGTTTTTGCCGGACATGCATATATTATCTAGAAAATTGTATACATAAAAAAGGTAACATTTATGAACATTTCTTGTTACCTTGGTTACTTGTTGTTTTTGTTATTTCAAAAAATATGTCATTGTATCCCCTGAAGAAGGCACCAGTTTATGGTGGAGAAAAGTTGGGTTAAAATAATAAATTACAGAACTTAAACTAAAAAAAAGGTAGTATTTTTCCAATTAATAATATGAGTTCTGAAAGATATTTTAATAATTTAAAAAAGATATTTTTATTGTTTATCCAGTGACGTACGAATATATTTGTTTATCTTTCGATTGGTATAAGGGTTATTATTTAAATTTGTTTCATCCTCAAAATTTACGTTATTTGGACGACCCGAATTCTATTTTGACCCATGTGTAACTGAAAACGGTACATAAATGTCATTTCCGAAATCTGCATACAAAAGCAAATTGACACACCCACAAATGGTTAAAAACCGTGATATTTATTTATTTAATTTATTTTTTGTAGAAAATAAACCAAATTATAACATTTATTTAACATTTGATTTTTTGTTGAAACAAAAAGAGAACCTCCCGCTGTATCTAATAATTCAGGAAAATATTGTTTTCCTACAACCGTGCTTAAACGCTTAAAGTACATACTTTACGCACTCTTTATAATGTGTAAAGTGACACTTTTCAAACACTAGTGCGTGAAAAGTAAATACGTTGGTACGCAACATGCACATTTGGTTAATTTACTTGTTAACTAATACTGACAATATTTGAAAATGCCTGTACACTCATACTCAGTATTACGAGAAATAGCAGTAACATTTTGGTTGTAAGAAAAATATTGTATGCAACCCATGTGTAAATAGTATTTTTTATCTGTTGCTACTTTCTGCACTCGACCAAAAAAATACTACTTTACACACTTGTTACATAAATAACTATTATGTACTTATATTTGCGCACTATCAAAAAATGATTACTGTTCTTTTATTTTAATGTCATGTGCACAATTAATAAATAATATATAATTACATGACAAAAAATAGGTTGTATTCCACAAATTATTGTTTTTATACTTGTGACCTCAACGTTATTAATACAATACACTGATAATTCACATTGTTTTCCGAATTACACATGCAATATAAACCACCCATGCTGTGATTTACGCTATTTGATTTGAAACCATTTATTATTTACTGTTCCATCGGGCAGGTGATTTAAACAGAGTATATTATTGCCTGGAAATCAATAATTTGGTAACCTACGCAAAAATCTATACTCCTAAACAATGATTTATTGAAAAAGCACAAAAACAAGTAAAACTTAGAAAAGCCTGCTGAAAAAGACAACCCTGAAAGAAATTACAACATTCGAATAAAATATTAAGAAAGGTTGTATGAGAAAAAAGTCTCAAAGCTTCGTTCTCGGTAGTAAAATATACAAACTAGAGTGCAAACTGTCATAAAACTTGTCACATCTACAGAAAGGTATCCTTGTCACCGAAATAACTATTTGAGAGACACAAATCCCAATATAATATGCGCGGGGTTATATTTTGTTAAATTGTGTAAATCAAAAATTTCATACGTAATATTTCCAATGATTATTTTATTTTGTCCTGCCATCACCTAAAATCGAGGCGAAACAGGTTTCTTCTAACCGGTTTTAAAACCCGATAATAAACCAAAACCAGTTTCATACCGTTTCATAAAAGAAGGGACAGTGCATTTTTTGCAGTTTTTAACTATAATAAAAGCAATTATTTTTGCACGAAAATCAATGAAAATTTTTTTCTAACTGGCACAGAAAAATTAATTACAGTCGACTCTCTATAAATCGAATTCGCAAGGGGAATTTGAATTTGTTCGAATTAGAGAGAATTCGAACTAGAGAGTAAAAAAAAATTAAATGAACATTTGTATAAATTACAAAAAGTATGTATATGCAATGGAAAACAACATTTATTCAGTTAATATAACAAAAAATACATTTTTATTTTTTAGAAAAATGAGATGTACATACTTAGCAAATATACAAATTGAAACATTATACCGAGTGTCCCAAACAAACCTATTTCAGTTATCTAAATCTAAATTCGATTTATAGATAGGCGAATTTCATTAAAATTGGTGGCAAATGCCCAAAATTTAATTCGATTAAAGGAAAGTTCGAATTAAAAAATACGATTTAAAGAATTTTTTTTACATATAAAAGTATATATGTACAGTTCAACATGTCAAAAAAATAATTCGATTTAGAGAAAAAATCAAATAAAAGAGAGTTCGATTTAGAGAGAGTCGACTGTATAATAACTAAGAGTATTTGTGTTAAATGAATAATTTATTAACCGGTTAATCTAACTTGTTTAAAATCCATTTAATAACATATAAACCAGGTCTGGATTTCGCTTAACTGAAACATATTTTTCAGTTTCACGCCCTGTCTAAAAGTAACGGCGGTATTATCATTGGGTAAAAATTCGAAGGTGAGTTTTTAAAGAATAAGCACGTTTTAGGATCTCTAGAATACGATTTTATTATTTTCATGATGATACCTGCCTGTCTGTTTCCAAATATGTGTGAAGATTTTTTCGTCTGTGATAATTTTGCGTATTTTACTTTTATACATCTACATATATATATGAAGAGCTGATTAGTGGTCCTTTACTTGAAGCTTTAAATAAATTTTCTTGAAAATTAACTATAATTTTTGATATTTTTCTTCATATTTAATGGATTTAGAAAAAGTTCATAAATCTTGCAACACCATTGAAACAATCAAAATATTCAAATACATGTACCTATAATCCTAATTATATTGCATTTTATAATAAGTAATTGACAGATGTCAGTGTCAAGTGCAATTTACATAGTATTTTCGTTAAACAAATTTACTGGAAATAAACCTATAACCTATTCCAAGAAACTCTGTATATAAAATACGTGCAGTATATGGAAATGACGGGACGAAATGTTGAAATGTACAGGCTACATTACATTTAAAGTTCCAAAATTAACCGATTTTTTAAAAAAATATATTTTAAAATCAGCATTTTCAATCGTTTAATCTAAAATTAATATCAAGACATTTATAAGTGAAAAAATTGGCGAGATCATTATTCGATTCTATCAAGAAAATTATATAAATACGTATATCAATAATTGTCATAATTGTGAAAAAATTAAATTAAAAGATAATACTTAGATATGGAAAATATTGACTATTTCAGAGTTTCTCAATAATACGTAGGTTGTCATATATAAACCATAATACATTATTTATTTATAAGATATAAACATAAATTTAAAAATAGATAAATATATCGTGACGACTTTTGACGCATTACTGAATATAGCAATCTGTTAAACACATTTCAGTAATAGTAATCAATGTTATAATAAATTATAAAGAATACTATATTATCTGTGTATTTGTCTGTAATTATTTTATTATAAAAAATTTATTGAAATTATTGATTTACTTAAAAAATTTACATAAAATATAGAAATGGCAGGAAGTAATGTGCTTGCCACATCATATTTTTGTTAGATATATTTAACTTAAAAATAAAACTTGTCACGAATTATAGCTTTTAAAACAAATTAACAGGAGACGAATAAATAATACATACTGAAAAAGATGAATAATAAAACAAAACACTTACCAACTGCGGATTCAATATATTTTGCTTCAATTTCAACAATAATGGGGCACCAGAATCACCAATACTGTAAAAAAAAAGAAATATGTAATGATATGTACATAATACTAAGAAAGAAACAAATCACAACACAGTATTGCCAAAATCCCCAGTAAAACCTAACGCACTAAAATCAATCTCGGAAAACTTCGAATTGATTCGGAAGCTTGTTGAAATACTGTATTTAAAATTGTTGTCGACGTAGTTCATATAGACCATCATGGCTAATACAATTTTAAAATTTTTGTAATAAATTTAATAATTATTGTATATAAGCCCGAAACGTCCGTAATAAAGAATTTTATGCACGGACGTATCATAATTTGACAATTATACACGAATTTCTTTGACATAAACGTCATTTTATAACCCGCGGGCCTCATTATAGCCCGGCGGGCTATAATGAAACGTCAAACCAAATTATAACCTATAATATAAACAATTTAAACAGGCATCATGAAAAGTTTTTATTGCAAATCGAATTTTTTTATATTTTTTAATGAAAAATGAAAATTAATTTTGTGATATTTTTATAGAAAGCATGGAGATACACAAAATAAAACTCAAATGACATAACTAATAAACAAACAATAAACTGCTGTTTTCCGCTTTCATAGCAACACTAGATACTGGATGTACGAGGACAAATTCTTTTCGATACAATTTTTCTAACACTCATAATTTGAAAATTTTCGTCCGTGCATAAAGTTTTGTAAGTACCACGAGCGTAACTTGCTTTTATAGCCTTTGACGTGTTTTTATCCCTCGGCTTACGCCTCGGGCTCAAAATCCCGCCGCAGGCCATAAAAACCTCCTTACGCTCTTAATACATAAATAACTATTACAATATACGTGGACCATTTATGCCTTTTGTTACACCGTTCAATCGTTATAAAACCTCTTCATATATATATATATATATATATATATATATATATATATATTTGTTTAAAAATTTGAATAAATTCGATTTCTTTTTTAAAAAGTGCTAACTGCTAAAAGATTTATATCGAATAACAATACTATATTTAAAAGAATAGTAACTAGTACAGAATTTGTCCAAAAAAGTATTTAAAAAAAAATTAAAATACTAAAACATGGTTTATAAATGATAGATAACCATTTACATTTCATTAATACATCAGACGTCGAGTGATTTGTTTGTGTTGGCGTATATGTACAGCACACCATTAAAAAATTGGAAATTAACCGTAATTAGTTTTATATTCTCAACCAAGCAGTAATTAAAATATAAATACAACTGATAAAATAAATATACAGTAACTTATATTTAGTATGCGTAATTTTTTCTTTGTGACAAAATATTTTTAGCATTAGAGATCAATAAGGATTATGAATTATTAAAAGGCGAGTTAGAAAAGTGACATTTCCGGTTCACTACATATAATGACATAAATCGCAATATATCTGATGTATCATATGTGTCCGACTGGCCGGTATATGGAATTGAATTATCGCGAATATCGATTAACTATGACAACTTATTTCATTCATATTTTATCAAAGTTTGTTTAAACACAGTAAATAAATAAATACAGATTTATTATCGCGAGACAAAATAAATATTATTACATGTTTTCATACACAGTATATAGGGTCCATCCCGGATAACGCGTTCAATAAGAACTACAAGAAATACGAAAGTCGGTTAAATTAGACGAAATTTGCTCCGTTTTTTTTTTTACTGATGTATTGTTTATTTGAAAAAATGCGTAGGTTACTAGATATAGACAAAAATGTAAATTTTGCAGGTTTTACCTTCAGTCACCTTTAGGTAAGTAAGATATTGTCTGATCAAAAAATTCGGTGATGAGTTTTTAATGAATAAGCACGTTTTAGGATCCCTAGAATATGATTTTACTAGTTTAACGATGATGTCTGTATTTGTGTCTGTGTGTCCGTATATATATATATATATATTATATATATATATATATATATGTGTGTGTGTGTGTGTGTGTGTGTGTGTGTGTGTGTGTGTTAAATTTTGGTTACAATTGGTTAACCGGAAATTTCCTTATTTGAAGTTTTTAACAGTTTTTCTTGAAAGAACGCAGTTAAATATCATTTTTTGATATTTTATGTGATTATCAATATGAAAGAATATTCAACAGATATAGAGTTAAAGAATTATAAAGAGATTAACTTTCATAAATCAGCCACCTTTGCTATAATCTTGGAAACAGCTGATATATTTATAGAATCTTTTCGAAAGAACTCTCGGTATAGAATTTGTAGAAAATAGTTTATGTCCGTGTTACAAACTTACTGGATATATAGAATCTGTACAAAATACATAGAATTGACGGGAGGTAATGTGCTGGCCACATCAAAATTTTTATTTTTGCAAATAAATTCTAAGCTAGAATTTTGGTTTGTACTTTTTTAGAACACTTTTTTTTGCTCTTTCGAAATACGAAGCTCATTTTTTTTATCACGTCATGCATTTTTGTTATTTGAAACAAATGAACATCGGAGGAAACCAAAAAAATATTTTTTCTACTCCCGTGCGTGAAGTGAGTACTTCACGTATCAATTTTTATGTGTGAAGTTTGATTTTTTGCACACAGTGCGTGAAGTAACATTTCACGCACCGTTCATTATTTTAAATATTACAAACTGAATTGTATTTTAATAAAACAAAGCTGTTAAACACCCGTAACATTGGTAACCATGGTTACACAAGTCGATAATTCAGAGGCTTTACGCTAAAAGAATGACAATGCCTATTTTACATTCGGGTGGTTTGCAACAATCGCCTTCGGCTCGTGTCGCAATCTCCACCCTCATGTAAAAATTTCAGCTTCACACACTTGCCACATAATATACTATTCTTTTCAATGGTGTAATTTTCTAACACTACACAAATTTGTCTAGTGGCCTATTTTTTTAATACAACGTTAAAATGATATCCTAATGGGATAATTTCTTAAGTCCAAATTAACTAACTGATTATGAAAAATTTGGAGCTGAAATGTTGGTACTCGAATATTGTTTTAGATGAGAAAAGCGATCAAACAAAAAATGCTAATCAAAATTTTGACAGCAAATGCATAAAAATAAATTTGGAGACCAAATCAAGACGACTATGATAATTGGTCAATAATTATAACCCTTTTCATACTTTGAGTATATTTTTTGGAGTAATCCAAATACACAGAAAGAAAATTTGTGTAAGTAACGACATACGTTGCACAAAGCACGACCCCTTGCCAATTCATCAACGCACACATGCAACCAACATGTCTGCAAGTCGAGTGTGTGTGTTGCACCTTGTTCTGTGCTAAAATTAGCCTGATTTAAGGTTCACCACGGGTCGAGGAGGGGAAAAATTTCACTGCGCAAAGCAAACCGATCTTAACTTCTCCATCTGCAGAGATTCTCAAACTATAGCTAAACACAAAAGAAATTTGATACAATTCTAATAAGAATGTACCAAACATTCGAAAAGTTCAGAAATTCGTCGAAGAGGATGAAAAATATCACGGTGTAAAATAAAACAAAACCCAATGCGGTAACTGCTGACTGAATTATATCTACCGATTTTTTTCACAATTTTCGATTAAGCACTCTGAAATTCCCGTGGCCGCGTGCCAGAGTGTCTGGTCGCGAACCTGGGGGAATCGGGTTCGATCCCGACCGACGCCAAATATTTCGAATTTTAAATGACACAAAAGTGACCTCTGTGGTGCACTCTCCACGCCAACAATGAGTGCCCGTGAAGTGACGTCTGGTAAGCGCCCGCACGGTACAAATGTCATCATCAATACCGATATCTGCGATAAAGCAGATTGTGGCACACTCAGAAATGGGTAATATGCCGTGATGATATATTTATTTATATGCGTACCATGCAAAACAGTTTTTTTCTAAAATAATATTCGTCTCGTAAAATAAGGTGCCATATTTTTCTTTTGAATTATGTATGTACTTTGTAGAACAAATTCTAGTTCATATTATTAGCACCCATCCATATATTATTAATCTAATATGACTTCAAGAATTTTCAATGTGTATAAGTATAAAATTATAAAATAAATATGATAATAAATTTAAAATGTTAAAAGAATTACAATATATCTTCCTACCTCGTTTTTCAAATGAAACTAGACGAATGAAAAATAATGAACTTCAAAAAACATCAAAACAAGAATCATGCCAAATGGATGAGCACGACGTAAATAAGTTTTCCTAGCTGTAAAATTATGAACAACTGTGTAACAAATGATACATAAAATTGTTTCTCATTTGTCCTCTTGTTCCTTTGTTTTAGTCCTTCAGTAAATAAATATTTATTTGATACTGTTTTAAAACTGAATTACTCAAAATGCGTGGATGTGAATATTAAAAATCATATTACCCAAGTTTTATTACAAAATTTATTTAAAAGTTTCAAGAATATTGAATTGTCTTGTCTTTAAATAAGAAATACAGCGTTGTCCAAAAAGATATTACAACTTATATGGTACTACATAATTTTAAATTTTCTTTTGTTGCAGACTTAATTTGGAAGAAAGAAAGAAGGTAGCAGCTTGAATGGAAGTGTTTGGGTCATCCTCAAAATTTCAGCAATGGTTTCATAAGGATCCTCCAAGCCGTGTAACTACCAGTTGACTGCATGAGAAATTTGTGCGCAGTTTTTTCTTAGTATTGAGGGTGACCCAAACGCTTCCATCCAAGCTGCTACCTTCCTTCTCTCTTCCAAATTTAGTCGGGTGGCCATATCTAGTCTGCAACAAAAGAAAATTTAAAATTATGTAGTACCATATACATTAGTGGTAACATCTTTTTGGATAACCTGTATAAAAAGAAAAGTAGTTGAAAATATTAAGTTACAAAAAATATTCTTCCTTTTAATTATACTCACTTTTACAATAATAATCTTCCAATAATTTTTTAGTTCAATGGATACGAAAAATAGTTCTACATTTTATAATTTTCATAAATGTTTTTCTACTTTGCATCTGTAACAAAGCTATTACAGCACCCAAATGAGTTCGTTAATAGCTCATTCGAGTGCAGTAATAGACTAGTACAATTTATTTTTGTAAGGGTGGTGGTTAAGAATTGCAAAACTATTAAATGTCAAATCTCGTTAAATAAACGAACACAAACGATTGTTAAGAATTTTATTTTCATATAATTTTGAATTTAAATTAAGAATAAGAAGAAAAGAAGAAATAGAGTAGTAAAGATAGCATGTATTGAACATGTTGTATGGTGTTACAAAAATAAGGTTAGGGTTGTCAAGTGAATTTTCGAACGTCACCAACTGACAAAATTCCCTTGGCATTACTATTTTCCATTTAAAAAAGGAAGTGCAAATAGAAATAATTGTATAAAGAACTCATGTCGTAATTGTTGATTATTTTGTTAAAAGGGTTCCTTCTCACAAAATAAAATGATAATTATGACATTTGTTCCTTAATATACCATTATTAGTTGAACGGTTTTGAAATGAAAAGATTTTGTTTCCTAAAAATCTGAATTTGGACTTTTTGAAAAAAAAAAAAATTAAAAGTGACAAATTTATTCTCAAATGTGCATGAATAACTTTTTAAATATGTATAAAAGCTAACCTAGGCATACAGGATGTCTGTAAAACGATGGCCACTACTTTATTATGAATAAATAAATATGCTAGACGAAAAATACTCCCCTTAAATGTATTTGCAAGTTTTACCTTATATTAATTAATTTAGTAAATCAGCATATTAAAAGTATATTTTGGTAGATAATTTGTTCTTGATTTTGAAACATGGTTAATTAGATTAAGCCAAAACATTCACATACAGATGTGGAACTAGTATGAAGTTTCAATTTACCTCAGTTTGCAACATAATACTTATTTGCAAATTGCATGAAAATAATATGTTTGTCGAAATTAATTTAAACTACAAAACATGAAGCTGTATTAAAACCACGTGCGTATACTCGTCTGTCTTCCATTTCAATTAGACAACGGAAGAGAATACAAACAATTTATAAAGTTGTTAAGTTTAAAAAACCACTAGTTGCAAATTTCATTATTGGAAAAGGTAATTTTCTGTGACCTCTGACATTTAAACTTGATATAACTGAAGTGATCCGTTGTTTCACTCACCTACGTCATTTTCTAATACTGTTAGTTAACTTCGCAAAACAAAAAGAGCGCTTCTTCTTCTCTATAGCTTATGGATTCAAAATGCGAAAGCCGATGTAGAAATAAACAAGAGAATATGAAAAGCTTATTATTTCAATATTTTTACAACGAACAGGCGATTTAAAATTAATTTGTAGCATTGTAATATAATATTGAATAATTTTCATTTACTTAAAAAAAAAAAAAAATAGATACGAACATTGATAAAAAAGAAGTTGCAGCTATAGGTATTGGTTCGTGCAAAATTCTGTACTGAATAACTTTAAAACTTTAAAAATGACAATTAAAAATTGAAATGGAGCCTTAAGCTTACATTATAACTAAAAAAGAAAAATCCCTTAACCTTAACAATAATTTTTCAAAAACTATACAGCATGTCTTTAAATTAGTCAGCAATTATCTCGCTTATTATTACATTTAGCGGTTATATATATATATATATATATATATATATATATATATATATATATATATATATATAAAAGCGGAAGTAGGTCAACATTGTTACTTCCGGTTTTCGAGTAATTGGCAGCAACTTTTAATTTTCAAATGGAACACTATATATTTATTCAAATTTAAAAAGTACATGAAATTGCTATCCAACAGTATAAAAACAATTATATGTCATATTATGAAAAAATAAACAGAGGAAAATTTAATTTATTTAACAAAATGCATTAAATAGTGGAAGATTTATAAAAATTAAATGATTTAACACCGTACAAAGTTTAACACATATAATGTAATTGAAGCAAAAAAATATCAATATTTTTTAAAGAAAAATCCATTAAAGTTTTTGAGATTTAATTCATTTCATATTTATTTTTAGCATGAACGATATTATACAAAGCGCAGCTGAATTGTTTAACCAGATACATTAGTATTTAATAAAATATTGAACAAAAACGTTAAATTTTATACGTTAAAACTGGAAAATTCCATAATAAATACATTTGATAAAAAATTCTGTGAATCCATAAAAACTTGTATTTTAATCTGCATTTAACAATTTTTTTATACTTTATTATATATAATGGTTTACATTATCGTACTGGCGCTGTAAAATATGTTACGGAAGGTTATTATTAATGATATACATATAATAAAAAAAATCACGCTATTATTTGACATTAAAACAGTTAATTTCAAAGTTTTTGTTAAAAAAGTACACTTTTTAACACAATAAAAATGTGAAAAAAGTGCGCTTTTTTAACGCAAACGAGTAAAATAATGAAACGTTATGCCACTTTTTTCACACTTTTATTGCAGACGTAAAAACAAATTATGCAACTCGAGAAAAAAGTATCTTTTTTCACTTATAAGATTCGTGAAATAAAACCATACTTTTTATTCTTGTTGCATAAATAACTATTATAGTGAGCCATAGTATTGACATTATTGCACCCCTGTGGTGCACTCTCCACGCCAGCAATGAGTGCCTGTGAGGTGACGCCTGGTAAGCGCCCGCACGGTAAGAATATGTCATCATCATTACCGATATCTGCGATAAAGCAGATTGGCACACCCAGAAATGGGTAATATGCCGTGATAATATATTTATTGATTTATTTAGTATTGACATAAAATAACAAATGTAATGCCATTTTACCAGTCACAAACGTATTTATTACATTGTGACACTTTACCAGTTAGACTCCGTTTAAGTGATCATTATTGAAAATGGAGAATTACTTACACTATGAAAAGTAACAAATTATTAAGTAGTATTGCATAAATAACTAATTTTGTAGTTAACAGTGTAAAATTTAAAAAAATATGTGGCACATTTTAAATAAGTTTAAAGTGGTTCTCTTCACAATAATAGGTACACTTAACAATTCTTTTCTCTCACTTTTTAAAAGCTCCCAACCCAACAATCTTCTTTTGGAATTCTTTCAAACTAATTTCTGGGAGACTTAAAGACTGTCAAAGTTGTGAAACCAATTACAAGGAAACTTAAAAAATGTCAAACTAATTTCAGGATCACTTCAAAACTGTCAAATTATAAATAAATAATAATTCGAAAATTCGATACTTGAAATTCTAACCAACTTAACTTTCACAACAATATCAAATGACAGATAAATAACTATTTAAAATGACAGTGCAAATTTTGTTTTCCACGGCCCCCCTGATTTTCTTATTCTTCATAATTCTAACGCGATCCTCGGAATATGTCGGTTTATTGAAAGCAAAAATATTAATAAAAGCAGGAATTAAGAAAATATAAAAAGTGATAAATCTCTATTGTTTAACGGAGATATTTCATTCTCAAAAGTTATGTTTTTATGGTCGCCAAAAGTGACATTGCATTTTTTATAGATTCACAGAACTATTTAAGTGTTGAAAGCAATTGCACTTAAATGACTTATCGAACAATTAAAATTGCTTAGTATACACTATAGGTGTTTGATATTATTGATATATGACTTCTCATAAATCTTTTGCAAAGCACAGGACACGATTTCACGTTTTGTTGACAATATTCACTTCAAAGAGTCTTACAGTTCGTGGCTTTCAAAACGAGAACCACTCTTACTCGTTTTATTTTTTTTTAATAACAAGGTCCGGTATGCTGAACGTGCTTTTATAATGTAAGCACTAAATTAATAGTTAATAAAATGGCTCTGTTTTAATTAGCTGTTATTAAAATGCACTAAATAGGAAAACTATTTTTCTCAGGCTTTCTGCCTCGGTAAATAATAGCGTGAAAGTAAATATTTGATATGTAAAGCAATAAAATAATATGTTATGTTATTAGAAGTTGAATAGACCCTGCTATTACCTTAGATTAGACGCTGGCGGTTAGCCGAAGCCAGGCAAACACGGATTGGTACAATGTCGTGATCAATATGGCTACTTGATTTTGAAAAGTTTCTCTCAATGATATCAGCATCATTTTGTGTTCATAATAAAATTAAAAATCACCCCTTATCTTAAAATAAAGTAAATTGTAAGTTGAATTTTAATTATTTTACAGATAATGAAACAATTTTTTTAAAAAACTCCTTTAATGATAATGAAACAAATAATATATAAAATACAAAACTTGAGAAATAATATAGTAAAAAATCTGATGTGGCCAGCACATTACCTTCGGTCAATTCTATGTGTTTTGCAGAAATCCCTAACCGAAAGTTCCTTGGAAAATATTCTATAGGTGCGTTCGGCAAATGAGTTCTGTTCACTCTTTTCACTCTGTACACTCCTAGCACCGTTCGGTAATTACATGGAGTGAGAAGTGTCTTAAAATGGAGCGTTCGACAAATGCAGAATGAAATCAAGTGGAGTGAAAAGTGTTAACTCCATAAGTCCAACCTCGATATACAAGCATACATGGAGTTTCTTTTGTTTTATTTGACATCTGTCAGATTATTTTGTATTTTTATGTTGAAATATTTTATTATACACAATTATTTTATATTTATAATATTGTTTTGTAATATAACAAGGCACAGTGTATCGGAACGGTAAGAATTCTGCACCATTTCTAATATATACTTTCTTCAGAATCATTAAAGAATAATACCAAACTGAATAACTTCTGTATGGTTCATTATTTATTTCTTTTAGCAGTGCAGTATATCAGATTGTCAAAAAAGGAGGTTATTATATTCGTGCACCAAAATTTTAACTCTCCTCGTTCGGTTAATCACAAATAAAGGAGTGTACCTTGTTCCCTCGATCTACTCCAACTCCAGCTCTACTCCCACTCCACTCCAACACCGCTCCGTAAATACTCCAATTCCGTATGATTTACCGAACGCACCTTATATATCCAGTAAAATTTTGACACAAACGTAACTATTTTCTACAAATTCTATACCGAAAATTCCTTGAAAAAGTGTCTATATATCCAATAAAATTATAACACGAACATGTAAATCGCACTTGACACTGACATCTGTCAATTAGAATATTTGAATATACCAGCTGTTTCCATGATTCTAGAAAAGCTGGTTGATCTCTTTATAATTCTTTACCTCCATATCTATTGAAAAAAATGTGTAATCAAACCGTATAGAAAATTAAATATTTAACTGCGTTTTCTTACTTTTTCTTAATTTGTAACAATGGTCAAAGACGTAATTTGATATTGCGAATCCATTAAATATAAATTTTGAAATACGAAATGCATACAGATATAAATATATCATCACGGCATATTACCCATTTCTGGGTGTGCCAATATCTACAACACATGTTGACATCGGTAACTATGACGATATATTTTACCGTGTGGGTGCTTACCAGAAGTCACCTCACGGGCACTCATAGCTGGCGTGGAGAGTGCACCACAGGGGTCACTTTTGTGCCATTTAAAATTGGAAATATTTGGTGTCAGTCGGGATCGAACAGAGATTTCCAAATTTAATTTTTTTGCAGTCCGGCCCTAAGCGCCGGGTAGTGCTACCCCCAGCTGTGCTCGGTCGACCACAGGCTTGGTAAGTCAAAGCCATAACGGCAGAATTCTGTACAAACTACACGAAATATTCAGGGATAAGAATTATTGCATGCATCCATTTAAATACTGGACTAGGAAATCCCAGAAATACATTACTATGTCTTGCTTAAAATAGATGGATCACTATGGTACATGCATAATAAAAGAATAACAAAACTGGGGTGCATTTAATATATTTGAAACATTTTTTGTTTATTTGGATTCCAACAAAATATTTTTAATTTAGAGTATTTATTAAAATATCTTTCAGAACTCATATTAACAATTGGAATAATACTACCTTTTTAGTTTATGTTCTGTATTTTTTTATTAAAACCCAAAGTTTCGGCACCATAAACTGGTGCCTTCTTCAGGGAAAATTGACATAAAAATGTGAAAAATAGCAAAAAACAAGTAACCACGGTAACATGAAAAGTACGTAAATGTTACCTTTTTATGTATACAATTTACTAGACAATATATGCATGCCCGGCAATAACTTGGACGGCGAACATGCATCTTCTCAGGAAAACTCTCCTTTTGCCAGAGAAAAAGCCGTCCCAAAAACTGGCAGAGAAGTGATCTGCATAACTCAGAGACGCTTAAGTTAAGAGGATAAAGAGGAATGAAGATTACTCAAAATGTCAACCAAGGACAAAAAGAAATTAAAACGACTTGACTTAACGAGTTTTCTTGAATTTTCAATTTTGTCACTGTCACTTTCCATTTATGCTGATGCACTAATCGCATTGTAATTAACACTAATATTTGCTGTTATTTACACAAGGTATCACTAAAAACATTGTAGTTACATTAAAATAAATGTTAATGAGACAGATAAAAAACATAAAAAGTTCAAATAAACGTATGTATGTGTTTTGAAATTTGTTGTTTTAGCAACGGAAAATTTTAATAAATATTGGAGTATAGTTTGATTAGATAAATTGATTTGTAATATGATTAAAATCCTATATAAACAATAAAAAATATCAGAAAGTAATTACTTATTTAGTTAAAACCGGCATCAAAGAATATTTGTTTATTTAAACATTTATTATTTGTCCTTTAAAACAGCAGCCATTTGTTGTTAACATATTCTTTTGTTTTTTAGATTTGACAACGAAACATTAATACAAGTAAAGCGCGTTTGCTATTTAGTATAAAAATAAAAAACCCATTTGAATTTCAAATTTGTGGCATCATATTTTGATTACAATGAGTAAAATCTAAAAGTCAAACGTCAACAAGACATAATTTATAAGATACAACATTAAAATGATATCATACAATATGCAAAAATTTAACCGATGTTTAAGACCATCAGTTCTTAGTAATGTTATCAATAACTGCATGACTTCATATGACAAAGTAGATTTATGTAAAAAAAAAAAAAACAACATATTAGTGACGTAGCACTCATCAAGAAATCGTTGTGGTTTACCTTGTATGTAGAAGCATGTAGCTATTTAGTAATTCATCATACACGTTAAACATGTTTTACAGAAAAATTTACAAGCAATTTTAATAATAACATTGTTTTGAAATTTTATAAAACGCTGAAACATGTGAGAATAATTTTCTGCTCTTATTGTTATAATAGCTACAGAATTATCAAAAGGAAATGATGTAGTTGGCAATACAATTTTGGGGATCTTTTTATCCTACAGTTGCACTACGTAAGGCAAAAGCGGAAGTACTATTCACATTACCATGTGATCTTTAGAACAAATACAAATAGGTTATGTCAGGGACTTGACAGTTAGCATTTTGAATGATAAAAAAATGTACTTTACAATATTGTGTCATATTCCAATGTAAAAACCATTTTAATAAAAAAATATAAATGTATTTAAATTTTCAAATGTCACTGGCAACAACAGGAAATAAATTTTTGTATCAGTGTAGCCAATATCAAGTAAGTTTTTGTTATTGCCAATTATACATCCGTTTTTTGTGATCACTCTGTATTTGTGTATTAAGGGCGCAAAATGGGATATTGTCGATTGAGAGGTTGTTCTCTCGAAATCGAAAATGTTCATTTGCGCGCGAAACACACACAAGATTTTTTTCTACAGTCGCCACAATGGAGTCCTCCACCATAACAAAAAATAATAAAATGTACACTTTCTACTTACAGACTACTCAATAAATAACAATTAATTTTTAAATTTTAATTTATTGCTATTTTTCATTCTTTTTGAGCTATTGCTTATTAATCTACTTTTGTAGATCTATGATATTTTTTCTATAATCTAATTAACAAAGGAAAAATTAAAAAAAAATCTAAACTTCTCTTTTCAAAAGACACATATTGCTTACGATTTAAATAATACGATTGTTTACAACTTCCAAACAATGTGCGTTTTTCAGAATTATTTGTTGTTCATCTATTTTTTAATACTAATATGAATTATTTCTTTGGTATATTAATAAATGCAAATATTAATTACATACACAAATAAATTGTAAATATGTTGACAAGCTTAACTATTAGAAAGTAAATAAAACAAATATTGCTAAACTTTGGACTAGTAGGAGTACTTTTTATAAAATTATATGATAATTTAATTTAACAAATATCGCCAATCATTTTACTTTGAATTAGGTACTTCCACAAATTTGAGGAAACCATGACAAAATACAGTTACGTTCACTTATAACGTACCTTAGGGACTGACAAAAATGGTTCGTTATAAGCGAAATTCGTTATAAGTGGTGAATTATATATATCATCACGGCATATTACCTATTACTGGGTGTGCCTGTGCTACAACATATATATACCACATAAGAAAGGTGATACATATATGGTAGTAACAATAATCTTACTTAAAAAATCATACAGGGAGGCGACTCGAACACCGAACATAGGACTTTAACATGTAAAATAAATAAATAAATATATCATCACGGCATATTACCCATTTCTGGGTGTGCCAGTATCTACAACACATGTAAACATCGGTAATGATGACGATATATTTTACCGTGTGGGCGCGTAAAATCAGGTTTTTATAATTTCTTGCTTCCCTAACTGTTTTAGATAAAAAGGCTTCAAATAAAAGTTATAGAGCTTAAAATTCTACATCTGAATCAATAAGCACACTTAATTTTGCATGCTTTGTATCATCACAAAAATAGCCATGTGGCTCAACATGAATTGATAGGAATAGTTGAATCCAGTATTGCATCTGGAAGTCTTCAGCTTTCCATTTATAAGTTCGCTATAACCGAAAACTTTTCAAATACTATATTCGAAATAAGGTTCGTTTTATCCTAAAGTTCCTTATAAACGGGTTTGTTATTTGCGGAAAAAAATTACACACTTCTTCTGGTACTTTATAGTTCGTACTCTCCAGATCAGGGTTGGCCTGATTTAAATCAACTTATTTTTTTAAAAAAATCACTGATTTTTATCACAGATGAAAAAAAGATTCAAATTGTAATAAAAATGAATTTATTTACTACACAAGTATAAATAACAACAAAAATATGTACTGTATTCGAATTCTAACAGATTACTGATTACATGTTTTGACCTATTTTATTTAGGTATGTATTGAAAAGACGCGCGCGCGTGGGTACGTTATACCGTGAGAATTTTTTAACGTGAAACATTGGGTTTGTCATATCCATGGTTACGACTTGATATTTGATTGACAGCAATGTATTTGCCCGTTCCATTTGAAATGAAACATAGGGAATGAATCTGACAGAAGTATTATATTTAAATATTGTAAGAAATTTAGCGGAGTCAGAAAACCATTCGAGAGCACTAAACATATGTCGGGCACATGGTGCACACAGTATTTTTTTTTTACATCTAAATTTAATTTTTAGAAAACAGGTATAATTATTTAAACAAAATTAACCTCTAATAACATCTTGTCAATATGGCAGATAAACGTCGAATTTTACAATAATGACACATGAGGAATGAATTTGACAGAAGTATTATATTTAAATATTGTAAGAAATTTAGCCGAATCAGAAAACCACTCGGGCACAAGGTGTAAACTATATTTTTTCTACAACTAATTTTAATTTAGAATGCAGGTATAATTATTTAAACAAAATTAACCTCTATTGATGTCTTATCAAATGTCAAATTCGTTCCCTATGTTTCATTTTTAATGGAACGGGCAAATATATTTCTGTCAATCAAATGTCAAGTCGTAACCATGGATATGACAAACCCAATGTTTCACGTTAAAAAATACTCACGGTATACTAAATTTATGCAAAAATTCAAATGCATCTTTTGGGGTTTATTACAGATTTCGTTTTCGTTTATGAAATAAAATATTTATATTGCTTTTAAAGCAATTAAAAAAGTACAATAACACCACTAGATCTTTAAAAATAAAAAAATAAAAAAATCATGATTTTTTCCAACCCTACTCCAGATTGGTTCGTTATAACCAGAGATTCGTTGTAAATCGTTATAAGCGGACATTATTGTATTGACAAAGTTATGTTTGAAATAAAACTAATATACTCAATAGTTATAAACAAGTTAATGATATATTTATCTATTTACAATAGTCTGCAAAATAAGTTAATATAGTTAGAAATATAAAATCAAAATACATTTTTAGTCAAAACATAAATAACTATTAAGCATAATAAATATGCAACATTGCAACAAAAAATATATATTTTTTTTTATTTAATATGAGCACGTGTACCTTTGCAAACCCTAGTAACTTAAATAAGAAATTTTCCATAGCAAATTTTCACTTTATCAGTATTATTGCACAAATATTCCTGAGCTGAACACAGACATCTTTGTTATGGTACGACGCAATCGCAAGCGAGCGTACAGTAAAAATCATACGAAAAAATATAGTATCAACGTATTTTTTCGAAGTCGCATCATAGGTCAAATACAAATGTTGACCTTATATAGCAAAACTCCGATAAGGCGACAGTAAAGTGATATGGGAACGACGAAGATATAGAGGCAACAAAATATGTTGAAAACCGATGCACCTGGAAAATGTGAAAGAGTAAAATTGAACTAAAAAATGGAAAATCTTGTATTAGTATCCCTAACTTTGAAAAATAAAATATTTCATAGTCATTCTACCATTTATTTAGTTTGTCATTGATTTTTTTTTTCTACTTTATATTTCATTCTATTAATTTGTTATAAAATTCTGCATCTACCGATATATAATTTATATTTAGAAACATTAAAACATACAGAAAAATATTCCGGACAACACACCGATTTTCGCAAAAAGTTTCAGATATGAAAAATGACCCCCATTTTTAGCGCCTTTGAAGAAATGCTCAACTCCATTGATGTCTAATACCAATATAAATGGAAAAAATAAAATTTAATATTTTGTAACCATGAGCTTTGTACGTTATTTTTCTGATTAGTTTACATTTTGTTTACAACAATTAAAAAAGTAAAAGTGTTATATCATTTTTAAATAAAAATTTATTAATATTTTATACAAAAACTGTATTATCAACATGCTAAATTTCAATTCTTAATTATTAAGAGAAGCTTTTACTTTTATGATTTATTATAAACAAAATGAAAAAAAAAATAACATTTAAATTATTCCGTAGCCCATGGTTACAAAATAATATTTTTTTTAAATGGGGGTTATTTTTCATATATATTGTCATTATTTTTAAAATAAAATAAATAAATATATCATCACGGCATATTACCCATTTCTGAGTGTGCCAGTATCTACAACACATGTAGACATCGGTAATGATGACGATATATTTTACCGTGTGGGCGCTTACCAGGCGTCACCTCACGGGCACTCACAGCTGGTGTGGAGAGTGCACCACAGGGGTCACGTTTTGTGCCATTTTAAAATTGGAAATATTTGGCGTCTGTCGGGATCGAACCCGGTTCCCCCAGGTTCGCGACCAGACACTCAGGCACGCAGCCACGGGACTCCCATTATTTTTATATTAATTAATTTAAAAAAATTAAAATTAGTGTAGTTACTCAGAAAATATCGTCTATAAATAAAAGTGCGTTCCATATTTTTGAATTTATTTAAAAAAGTTATTGAATTTCAAACTCAACTGACTCTTTACCCCCCCCCCCCCCCCTTCCCTCACGCTACGCTACTGCACTGTAAAGTATAGAAAACTTCAAGAAATGCGGAAAAAACTACCTGTCAAATATGATGTGATCCCATTATCTTTTTTGTTCATTAACACTTAATTTGCGTCAACCATGTTTCTTGTTAAAATTTTCGAAACCTATAACTAATGTAATAACAGTATTAAAAGGTTCCAATATTTTTATTCACCAGCGTATTTCTGATGGTGAATATATGTTTCAAAAAATGGCTATTCATTCATATTAACCACTCACATGTCAATATAGAAGATTTACAGTATGATATATTACGTGTATCGAAGCACATCAAGAGTAGGAATAAGAGGGTAAAAATATGATTATGTAATAATTATTACCACGTTTCTCCATTTGCCGTCGCGTCAATACTGTAACACAGATAAATATCTATTTACAATTGAGGTTTCCTTGGTAATATAGGTACCAGCTCATTTGGATTATATTTGTAAATATGTATATTAAATAAAAATATTTGTGAATGGCATATTTATAGATTTTATTACAATATTAAAGTGGCAAAAAAATCTTTAATTATTTATGTAGTTGACAAATTCCAAAGATTAAGAATAAGTAGTGTTGTTTAGTTGTTTGTAAGTTGTAACCAGCGAGAAAGTTTAAGAAGTCAACAGTTTTTTTCAATATAAACTATTAGACAGATAATGAAAAATAATGTTTTCTTTGAAATAAACAATATAATATATTGGATTGAAACACATAAATTCGTAGCGCCTTTGGTTTCTAGGGCAAGAATGCCTTTGAATTTGTTAAACATTATGTAAACGTTGTTTTAATGTTTTACTTTTTAATTACATAATCTTGAATTTGCAAATTTGTGCAAAAATTGTGTAAATGATTATCAAAAGAAAATGAAGTGTCATGTACATAGAAAAAATCTGTTGTGGCCAGCACAAGACCATTCGTTAATTTGATGTATTTTGTACAAATCCCATACCAAAAGTTCATTGGAAAAGATTCTATATATCCAGTAAAATTGTAACACGAACATAATACAATTTTTTACAAATTCCATACAGAAAGTTCCTTGAAAAATATTCTATAAATCCACTAAAATTATCACATGAATATATATTATGCTCATAAATACTCTAAAAATGCGGACACATACTTAACATTCTCTTTACAATCAAATAATATTACTACCAAGTTAATATCTCTACCCATTTTTGAATTATTGCCCCAAAAGTCAATATACCCCATATTTAGATAAAAACTTCAAAATTTTCAAAAATCTATTTTTTATCTATCTAGATACTTCTCAATACGCTGATTCCAAAATTTGAAACCGCAGGTCGATATCTCTTTTCGTTCTCGAGATATTTTGATTCAAAGTTTTGCGCAAAACTGCCCATTTTTGGGTAATAACCCAAAAATGGGTCGAGATATGAATTTGGCGACAACGCCATTCGATTCTACGGGCAAATTTACATAAGTACACCAATTTTCATAATTTTTGAACACCGCATACAATCTCTAAAGCAAAATAACTGAAAATGGCCAAAAATCGCAAAAATCGTAAGGGGTACCCCTTAGGATTTTTTCAGATTTTGGCCATTTTCAGGGGTTTTCAAACTTTTATTGATAAAAAATTAACCGGTTGGTAAAAAATTATGAAAATTGCTATACTTATGTATTTTTATCCGTAGAATCGAATGGTGACGTCGCAAAATTCATATCTCGACCCATTTTTGGGTTAATACCCAAAAATGGGCAGTTTTGCGCAAAACTTTGAATCAAAATATCTCGAGAACGAAAAGAGATATCGACCTGCGGTTTCAAATTTTGGAATCAGCGTATTGAGAAGTATCTTGATACATAAAAATTGGATTTTTAAAAATTTTGAAGTTTTTATCTAAATGTGGGGTATATTGACTTTTGGGGCAATAATTCACAAATAGGTCAGTATATTTCTTAAAATAAAAGCATACTAAATCCGTTTGTACCACGATTTAAATTAAGTTTACATATACACCATTCACGATAGCGAGAGAATTTGGAACTAATTCTTGAACAGAGACAAGTCATTTTATTCGTTAAAAGAGGATAACTTTGGGAGCCGAACTAATAGAAAGATTAGAAAGACTTGCCTTCGTTCAAGAATTAGTTTCAAATTATCTCATTATCGTGAACGGAATATAGTCACTATATACGTAAATTTTAAAATTTTGAAAATAAAAAATTCAGTATTTTATTTTCTAACCACCGAATTTCTTCAGACGTGTAACATTTATAAGAAACTTTTTCGAATCATATGACTGATACATTAATTATTAATTTTCTCTCTACATAAACAAATTTGTGCTAAAAAAATTATTAATTTATAATTTCATTTAAACGCTTATTGGAATAATAACAATTCAACTTTTTCTGAATTCCAGGAAACAACAAATAAATCGAATTCAATTAAAAAGTTTTATTAAAACTACATATTACATGTAAAACTCATACAAATTATTGTATATGCAAAATATGAGCTTTTTTATAAAAAATATTTTACAATCATATTATGTGTTATATTTTTGTGGGAAACTAATATTTGTTTTTTCACTATGGACGCATGAACCTATAAATGTGACAGCAATATTTAACAAAATTTAATACAGAATAATTCGAATTTATAAATATTTGTTAACTTCAAAACAAAATTTAACAAACATCATCAATAGAAAACCAAATTAAATTTTACTCTTGTAAATAAACAAATTTAATAATTGGATATATTCATAAATTTTGCACGATTAAATTTTGCTACAAAATGGCTAAAGAAAACAGCACACAAGGATGTGTTACATTATTATACGAATTTTGACCTTCATGTACATTGTACAACATGATGATAAAGTATATATTTTCGTTTATTATATATACAAGTAGGGTATAGTAAAAACACTAACATCGTCGCTCGATTAGAGCAAATTTGTTAAAAATACTTGCGTTATTTTAAGATTTACATAAATAAATATATCAAATCTCTATCTATAAATAGAAGTGTTACCACCATAAATAAAATAGATATATTTATTTATTCTCCATTTTTTTCTAATATCTTAATACGTCATCACATTTTTTTATCAATCGATAATAGCATAACAAAATAAATTCACTATATTACTAAATAATGTTCCTCAAACATGAAAATGTAAGAATGAATGTAATTTTCAAGTCTTTCGACAATATTTTTTTATTTATACATGGAATAATACTAAATGCATAAATATATATTTTGATGAAACTATAAATAGAAAGACCAATACCACAATGAATTTACTGTTTTTATAAAGATTTTAAATTCAATAGATTACTCAAATAACTAAACTAAAGTCGTAAATTTGCATGTATACTTTAAGTATTTACCTAAGTTTTATTTTAATTTAAAGGAATCCAAGTGTCAAAAAAATATTTACTCATATATGAGGAAGTAAGTATTAACCCCAATGTTTTAGATATAGTACAAGTATGTAAAATTCCGGACGTGGTTGAAAATAAAAACCAAATTGAGGTTAGTTTTATGTAGAAGCAATCACATAAGTAAAAATATAGATAAGTAGGTACCTACCTATCAAAATATCTTGACACATTTATCGTAGCATTGTCAATGTTTAGAACAGGTACTTATATTAACCAGTGTTAGTGCAGCCAAGAATTTTTTCAAAAAAAAATCTTTTAGTTTATTTGGGATTTTGGAGTTTAAATAAATAAATAAATAAATATATCATCACGGCATATTACCCATTTTTGGGTGTGCCAGTATCTACAACACATGCAGACATCGATAATGATGACGATATATTTCAACTCAGGGCACTCATAGCTAGTGTGGAGAGTGCACCACAGGGATCACTTTTGTGCCATTTAAAATTGGAAATATTTGGCGTCTGTCGGGTAACTCTATAAACAAACTAATAGAACAAATTTTTCATAAGAATTTTTGAAAAATTTATGAAAATTGCAGGATTAATTTTTATTATAAATTATTAATATCTTGAATTAAATATTTACAGACCTCAGTATTTATATGTATATAAAAATAATAATTTTAGGTGTGTAAGGTAAGTTTTTATTTGGGGTTTTAAAAAAAATCCCAGGTGGATATTTTTGGCTTAGAGAAAATTTGACCCTTAACTACCCTGGTAAAATAAAGATACACATAAACCCTAATTTATGAATTATTGTACTTATCCATTTCATAGTTAACAAGTCCTTATAATATAATATTCTTCGCTACATCATACATTTTTTTTAGTGTTAAATGCAAGTGGAAAATTTTTTTTTCCACAATTTTCGTTTTTGCATCTCTGCTCCTGCAGGAATATAGGCATCAAATTTTAGTGCTAATTTATATTTACACAGGATGGGATTTTCATGTATCATAAATTTTCAGCAATTCCAGTTTGATACTATAAATTTACGTAGCGAAAAATTACTGACGTATCTATTCTGGTTAGGTATTTGAAGACTTTTTTAATAAACTGACCACGAAACTGAATTTAATTTAGTTGAGATGTTACCATAAATTTAATACAAAGAATGTCAACCCAATTTATGGAATGGTATCTATATTAGTTACAAAAGAAAATATTTTGTGACCGTGGACAACCCCCACCACAGTGGTAAAGAAATAAATAAATATAAATATATCATCACGGCATACCCATTTCTGAGTATGCCACAATCTGCTTTATCGCAGATATCGGTAATGATGATGACATATTTGTAAGTGGTAAAGGGTTAATAAAAGAAGACAATATAAAGTCGACTCTCTATAAATCGAATTCGTATAGGGAATTTGAATTTGCTCGAATTAAAGATAATAATAATAATAATAATAATAATAATAATAATAATAATAATAATAATAATAATAATACATTTATTGGTTTAAAGTAAAAATACACTTTTACCAAGGGTTGGCATTATAAATACTGTAGTATATATACATAACAATCATACAATAAGGGTAGTACGAAGCTTCTCGGAAAACGGTATGACTAGAACCGTAACTCGGTCAATCGCATACATTGCACAGAATTAAAGATAATTCGAACTAGAGAGAGTAAAAGAAAATTAAATGAACATTTGTAGAAATTACAAAGAGTATGTATATGCAATGAAAAACAACGTATATTCAGTTAATATAACAAATAAATTACATTTTTATATTTTAGAAAAATGAAATGTACATACCTAGCAAATATACAAATTGAAACATTATATCGAGTGTCCCAAACAAACCTATTTCAGTTATCCAAATATAATTTCGATTTATAGAGGCGAATTTAATTGAAATTGATGGCAAATGCCCAAAATTTAATCGATTCAAGGAAAGTTCGAATTAAAAAATTCGATTTCAAGAATATTTTTACATATAAAAGCATATACAGTTGAACATGTCAAATATATAATTCGATTTAGAGAAAAATTCAAATAAGGGAGAGTTTGATTTAGAGAGAGTTGACTGTACTAAGTATTGTTTCTTACATGCACTTTTTAAAAATAACTTTAAAATATAAGAATTGTATAAATGAGGAACTCAGTGTAAAAGTGCATTTTTTCAAAAATAAATAGGTTAATATAAAAACCGATTTTTAAAGTTTGTATTTCTTTAGAGAAAAAATAGTATAAATGTTTCCTACTAATATATGCGATATCTATTGTTTAGAATGTTTAGAATTATACAGATTTTCAATGAAGTCCACTGGCTTCCAAAAAAATCGCGTACACCTACTTTTTGCTGTATTGAATCGGTCTTGATTATCAATGTCATTAGTGACAATTAAGATGTTAAAATTAAAAAAAAATCGCGAAAGTTTTAATACTTTCTAAGGTACAAGAGGGGTGGTTAATTTTTCTGGAATATATTTGTAATTTATTAGAAAATTAAACACAAAGAATTTTTTCCACAATAGAAAAAAAAGTGTCGTGATAGTGACAACATCATTTGACACATAACCAATTTTAAAAAACGTGGTATTTACATAAGTGAAGAAACGTCACAACTTGGTTACTTGATTTTTAAACTGTACGCGATTTTTTTGCAAGCCATTTTTTCTTAAATATTAAATATTGTCACTTATAATTGAGATAAGCGCTTCAATTCATTTAAATTTGAAATGTAAACAATATGTCAATAACATGTACAATTTTAATTGTTATATTTAAAATAAATGTACATGTGCATTCCACGATAACAGCGGGTTGAAAAAAGTGATAGACCACGGTTTATGTTATGATGAATAGGCATTACCTGTAACTGTAACCGAGAGTACATTTGCTACGCTAGGTAATAAATCGTCCTTAATCCATCCCTGAGCAGAACACAACAAAGTCCCTGTTGAAATGAGTGGCCAAACATCACAGTTTGAAAATAAACGAGTGAACCTGCACCAACACCAAGCATTTAAGCATTTGTCAGAGGAGTGACAGTCACTGTTACATTCACGTGAGGTCAGGAGGGCGTTGGGCGCCATCTACATCGCTGCACGTGCTGGAGGTACTGGAGGCACCTCCGTGGGTGCTTTGGGTGCCACGAAACACCTCCCACAACTTCGCGACTCGCACGCCTCATCATGCCACGAATTTTCCGGCAGAACTACCGATAGCCACCAACGAACCCGACTGTTTTACATCCAGGATAAAACAGTGGCTAGAAATATATGTTTTATTTCAGTACAGCTATGGCTTCAGTCACGGCTTTTTGTGTATTTTTGACCTGCCCAAGATACATAGAGGTAATGTTGTAATGTTGCCCAACGAATTTTTAATGTTAAACTTAGACATAAACAGACGAAAATATCTTTCTATACATAGATTCATATAAAAAGTGAATCGCTTATATTTCAAACGCCAGTACGCCACGCAGTCGATTCGGCGGTGCAAACCTGACTTCTCTGTAATATTTACCACATCCTCTTTCACCAACAGGGATGTAGGGATCTCCAAAATTTACACTAGAGTCGGTATATACGAGCCTAGGTTCATAATAGTTCCGCCATCTTATATTTTGAAAAAGCCTACACAAATGGTGGGAAATTTATACAAAATTCTTTCGACTACTTAAAATTTACACAAACTGTGGTCCAAATAGAGATGGGTCAATTCCCGAAATTTAAAGTTACGGGAAAATTCCCCGAATTTTTTTTTTGAGAAATTTCCTGGTGGGGGGGGGGAGGTAATTTATTAATATCGAAAAAGTGTACATTGGTAATACAAGAACAAATAATTTAAAATGTAAACAAATATGTAATTAGACATCAGAATCAGAAGAATCAGTACTGTGCGTATAGGTATAGTCCATTTCAGAATGGGATAGGCCTTCGCCTATTTTTTCTCAAAAAAATCCGGGAAAATACATAACAAAATTTCTTCCCGCAAATCGTTACTGAAGGAATTTCCGGGAATTTTTTTGCGGCACATCACTAGGTCCAAATGACGGGCGATAATAAAGGGTCTTTCATTAAGAGTGATAGGATTTTAATTTTAAATAAAACAAAAACAGTTTGACGTATCAATTTAGTTTTCGCTTTATTTTTTTGAATCTTGGACAATGCAATTATATGTGGAACAATATATCGTTCAAATATCCACCACGGCTTTGCTTACACTGACTCAAACGATCGTTCCAATTTTTGGAAGAAATAAGGTCTGATGACGCCGCCATGCCATAAACCGCATCACATAGTAAGTGTTTCGTAATGCAAAGGCTCAAAGGCTATAGTAAATATTTTGACACCTGACAATAAAAAAAAAATATATCAGGACCCGAGAAATCTCTTGAAAAAACTGTACCCCCATTGAAAGACTCGAAATCGGGCCGGGCTTCGGGCCGGGCCGGGCCATAGCTCGAAATTGGGTGCATCCGGCATTCCTAATGTTGATTTTTATGGTAAGACGAAATGTATAACTTTTTTCGTGTCAAACTTATAAAAAAACCTCTACATTCTTATAACTTTCAACATTAGTTAACATAAGTAGTTAAAAAAAGAGACCCTTCCAGAGTAAGTTTGTTATAAAAATTACAGACATACGAGTATTTAACACTTTGTTTACCAAAGAATTTAAACAACTTTTTCACAAATCTTATATAAAAAAATATAATTTACATAAGGATTTTTTATCTAACTTTGTTTCTGCTCAAAAATAGGACAAGAAATCATTATGGTAGGAACAAAAATCACTTTTATTTAAGCATACGAGTAATAACGATAATAATAGCAACATCACAATGTAATTATTATGCTTTAATGAATAATCTTGAATTCTTGAAGTAAAATAATACATTTTTATTTATTTAATATGTGAAGTGTGTTGTTATTAAATCATTTTGATCCTTTTTAACTTCATCCATTTTCATGAAAATATTAAGGAAACTGCATTTGATTGAACTATAAGATTTTTCGAGCCGGCCCGAAAAGCTCGAATTTTCGAGCCGGGCCAAAATCAAAAGTCCGACTCGCCTCGATTTTTGAAAATTAGCCCGATTTGGCCCGATAAAAAATATCTTCGGCCCGGTTCGATGATCGACTCGAAATCGAGGCGGGCTTCGGGCCGGGCCGGATACAATGCCTAATAGAATTAAATCTGTTATTACTAATAAATTCGATGAAACCCAATATTAAATACTTTAATAACATATTCAGGTTTTCCAACTTTTTAATCTATACTTCACTACTCACCATTTGCGTAGGTTTTATAATATGTCTGTCGATAGGAACTTGCGGGGGTTTGGAACAGTGCGTTCCAAACCCCCCCATAAAACTTACCTACTACAGATACAGTAAAATATGTAATTGCAATTTTATATAACCGTATTTCATAATACATTTCATTTAAAAAATATCGCAAACACCTCTGACAAAAGCAGGAATTGATAAATTGATAAAATATGATAATATTTAAAATTGCGCCGAATGAGTTGTTTCACGCTGGAATTTCTAATTATGAAAAATCTTGGAATATATATATATATATATATATATATATATATATATATATATATATATATAATTCACCTAAAAATGTCTGTAGACAAATTTGATAATATGCGTAGTAAAATTAATCATAAAAACAGTCAACATGATTTAGAGAACCAAATATGTATATGAGTAGATTAATTTCACAAAAAGTTACATTTACGAGAAATGGAGAGTACAACTTTTTCAATCTTGTCTAGTTCGTAGAAACATCACCAAACTAATGTTATAAATATTTATAAAAGCGATTTTCTTTTAAAATTAATTAAGCAACAAAAAATCATTATTACTGTATAAAAAAGTTAACAAAAAACTATTTTATAGTACAGCTGCACAAAATATGTTCTAAAAATGAAAAATATTATCAGAAAATTATCCGGGGTTTCAAATTACAGGCTGTCAGCACTTGTAGAAATGCGCCGACATTAATTTTTGCCCTTTGATGACTAGTATGACAGTTGAGACTTCCTCCCAACTCAGAAAAAGAGAATAGAAAAATAGTTAATAAGTAGGTCACAGAAGAAACTGTAAGAAGACAATAATAACTTTCTCTAATATGACATTTTTTTTTTCTGTACCTATAAATTTATTATGATTCTAATAATTAGAAATTTCGTATGAAATATAATTTTTCTTATTCATTCAACTTTGAACAAAAGGCACCTAGTATAATTCATTTTAGAGGATTCCAAGAATCAACTGATATTTAAAAATACAAAACCTCACACACCCCCAATAAAAGTTATCCCATTTGAAGTCCATTTTAGCACATAGGTTTACTAGATACAGCCGAAAATGTAAAATAATTGCTAAGTACACAGGGTCCGGCAGGAAGGTATAGTGTTTTTGAAAAGACCCTATTTTCGAACGAATTTAAAATTTATTGTTTTCACATCAGTTATATGCCGTCCATTTTTGTCGAAGCAATCTTGTAGACGGGTGACGAAATTGTCCATACTCCTTTCAAGGAAGACTGATTGTCGGTTGTAGACTCGTATCAGACTTCTAAGTCCAGTTAATTAACTCAACTGCACTTACTATCTCACCACCAACTAACTCGCACCAAACTGCATCTTCCTTATATAGCCCGGTATTTATCAAGCACATTGCATGGGTTGTTTACACGGTAGACCACTGTAATTACGTTACACGGTACAATACGTTAGTAACAAAATATTTTGATGCCACAAATTCAGTATTCCATATCAAAAAAGTTAGAAAACTGTTGACTCAAAGATGAACCTCGGATAAAATTTTCTGATTTACTTAAGCAAGAATTGACCGAAATACTTTGAATGAGCAAAAATCAAAACGAGATAAATATAATGTAATTTAAGCTAAACAAGTCAATTGAATAAGGCTATACTACTCTCGTAACGTATATTTATCGTAAATTGGAAAGAACCTGAGCTATGGAATTCTCAGAAGTAGAAGCTTCGACTTAACCTTTTAAGGAAGATGTACAGTGATTGAAAAATAATACTCGAGTTTCAAGAATTTTTCATTGCGAGTAATATAATTGAATATTTCCCGGGAAGCCAGTGCACAGGTTTTTATTAAATTCTAAATAGAGGAAATGAAGTTAGGATGTACAAGTACGTACACAAGATTTTTTTGTCTAAACCAAAAGTAGGCTCTTCGTAAAAAAAATGTAATTTAGTTATACCTAAAATATTAATGAATTCCACGATTTAGCTATACTATTAGTATTTTTCTAGCAAATACCAATATTGAATTTTGTTATAATAATGGCCAGGGAGCGAACGGAGCCGAATTCCAACGAGAACGGACGAAAATTGCGAGCGAATACACCAGAAATGTTCGTTCGAGATAGGTAATTATGCTCAGAAGTCTGTGGAATGTTCTTTATATCTGTCGGTCATCTATATAATCTGAGAAGTGAGTGCGACAAGGGAATTTTAAATTAAAATTGGTGACAGTCAGATGGCGCGAACAATGAGGACTAGTATTAATGTTGTGCAGATGGAGAAGTTTTGTAGAAGCCCTTTACTACTGCTAGGAGTTTATAAGAATATATTATATATTATTATTAATATTAGTATTAACGGTAAGTTACGAACAGTAAAAGTCACGTATGCCAAATTTTTGTTCAGAATACAAGGATCATAAATCATGTATCCCATTCTTTGTTGATTGTACTGTACTGCATTTGGAGTAGACGGTTAAGTAATATTTGAATTATCTCATACAAATCTTCGTCTCCTATTTCGGTCTGTTTCTTTTATAATTCAGATTAAATCATGGTCTACTGAATACGGAGTGTCGTAGACAGAAATCGTTAATTAACTGATCGTGTCCAGGTGTGAGAATCTTAATAAATGAATATGTAATTGTAAATAATATAATATCAAACAAATCTGCATTTGATATTAAAATTTTTAGCTTTTCTTTTTAATCACGAGAAAATAATATTTTGCTTCGTTATTGGGAAGAGTGAAAGAGTCAGTGAAGTAATATTTGTTTGGTACATCCATTGTACTTACACAGACACTTTTTACAACTCAAAATATATGAATTTGGTAGACTGCACTGACGATCGTAGTAAGTGCAAGAAGGTACGCATTCAGTAAGGTTAAGTTCACTCGATATTATAAATGACACTCGTAAAACTCAGCTAGTGCGCACTGATTATATAAATGGAAACGAATTATGTACTCAGTGCAAAAAAGTTCGCACTAAATATATAAATGGTAAACGCTATAAACTTGATCTACATATCTGAAAAATGGCATATGTATCCTGAACCGAACCAAAACCGGAACAAACCGTAACATTTTAGCGAACGCAATCCCCGACCCGAACCTCAGATATATTTTTCAATAGAACCCGAGTCGGAACCAAACCGGGTATTAAAATTCGGGTTCAGGGTTCAACTCCGGTTCAGGTTCATTTTCAGTTCGAAACTCAAGCGTAACCAGCCGACCTGCGTTGCTGCCTGTGTTGACTGTTCGTGAAATTGTGTTGCTTATTAATTCCGGACCGCATTTTAAATTATTTCTTCATAAAAATTGTTATTCAAAAAACATTAACTCAATTTTCATTAGGTCGAACCGAATCTTGCACCCGGAATGAAACCGCAAATTTTATTAATGCTTCTGGTTCAAGCATACGAACCCATCTCTCAAAAAACAAAATAACCTGAAACAGAACCAAACTAGGAATGACGAGTTCTGATAATTTTGGTACCCGAGTACCCGAAACAACTACCTGGATAGTACCCTTTACCCGTTAATTACCCGATACCCTTTAATTACCCGTTATCCTTTAAGTACATATACACAATTCGTTAATTTGTTAATTACTAGTTTACATATCGCACCCGGCCAAATAGTGACACAAGTCAAAATTTAGAAGTTCAGATAAAATTGGTCAATAATATGCTTCTAATAATCAGGAATAGTGACATACATCAAGAGTATATATTTCGAGAGATGGAGCTAATGTCGTTTCGTTTCGAGCTAATGTAAGTAACTTTACATTCGAGAATTGTCTTCTTTGATTTAAGTTTTACGCAAAACTATTTTTTGGAATTGTGTCACTCTTTTCGCGATATATTTATTAAATAAAAAGTAATACAAATAAATAATATACTGTTTCTCTATAAAAAACTTAACATTAATTATATTAATTACCTATGGTGGTATGGTAACGAAAAGGTCTTCTTTTAGATATAATATTTCCGGCAGCTGAAAACTGTTCGGGTAATTAAAGGGTATTGGGTAATTGATGAGCAACGGGTATATTTCGGGTAATCGGGTAAGAAATTTTATACTCGGGTACATTATTATCGGGTAGGTTCCGAGTACCCGGGTACCCATCGTCATTCCTAAACCAAACCCAGATTTTGGCGGGTTCGGTGTCTGGACTATTACCATAGAAGCATAGAAACATAAGTATATTTAATTATACATCAGGGCATTGGACCCTCCAAAAACTGGGATTGGTTCAGGTTTTTATTTTTTTGAGAGATGGATTCGTGTGCGGTTCTGGATCAAGTATTAATAAAATTTGCGGTTTCGTTCCGGATTCAGGTTCGGTTCGACCTAATGAAAATTGAATTAATGTTTTTTTATTTATAAAGAAATAATTTAAAATGCGAGCCGGAATTAATAATGCAACACAATTTCATGAACAGTCGACACAGGCAGCAACACAGATCGGCTGTGGTACGATTACGCTTGCGTTTCGAACTGAATATGAACCTAAACCGAATCCTGAACCCGAATTTTAATACCCGGTTCGGTTCAGACTCGGGTTCTATTGAAAAATATATCTGAGGTTCGGTTCGGCGTTTGCTAAAATATTACTGTTTGGTTCCGGTTTTGGTTCGATTCAATTTCGATGCCCTGTTTTACATTACCAGTATTTTTGTAAGTAGTTGTATTTGGTTTTTTGTTTGTAATTTTATTATTTATTTAGAGTTGAAATCCGGCTTATATTTTATATTTACTGATTGTCAAATTAGAGAAGTTAAGCGAGTAAAATTGATGCAGTATAATAGTGCGTAGGTGTTGGAATCTTAGTAATTGAATGACACATCTAGAATCTGACGGTGGCGGTGGGCTACAGGAACAGCAATGCTTAGCGGACACCGCTACACAGGTAGAGTGGCCAATCAATACCTTGGGCTGAGTGACGCACGCACGAAGCCTTGGCCGAGTGAGCGTCTGCAGCGTCCGTGGCGTTCGCAGCGTCGGTGTTGGTGTTGGTGGCCCACCCCTTCGGCACCACGTGGCTATCGCACGTGCAATTGCACTCCATGACGCAAGTGCGACAAAGGGGTTGCGAAAATGTTACAGCGATAAGATACGATATGATGGATACACATCTCCAGTTACCTGTTACTGTTACCATCGTCCGAAGTGGATACCCATAATTGCATTCATTCATGTGACACTTTTACGACATGAAACAAATGTAGGTGCAGTCTTAGACCAGGAATAAAGCGCATATTCACCCGTATGTTTCCAAATAATCTGTGCGATTTTCACCCTTATTGCAATGCCAGAATCAGCTGGAACCGTGTAATGTTACAGTTGACCAAATGTAAATAAATACTTTATTATCCACAACAATAATTTTTGTTTAACATGCTTTCTACAAGAACTAGATCTCTAAAACTGACCAATCACGTCATAGTTCAAAATTTTGTAAAAAAGTAAAAATCAATGTGTTCTCTGGAAAAAATGTCACACCTGTCACGAATGACATATAAGACCATTGGCATACTTCTATTTGGAAATAACTCTCTGTACCGTCTTGCAGCAGCACGACTATTTTGTAATGTCTCGCCATAAACCATATGCATATCTGCATACTCTTGAATATATATATATATATATATATATATATATATATATATATATATATATATATATATATATATATATATATATAGGGTCCCGTGGCCGCGTGCCTGAGTGTCTGGTCGAGATCCCGGGGGAACCGGGTTCGATCCCGACAGACGCCAAATATTTCCAATTTTAAATGGCACAAAAGTGACCCCTGTGGTGCACTCTCCACACCAGCTATGAGTGCCCGTAGGTGACGCCTGGTAAGCGCCCACACGGTAAAATATATCGTCATCATTACCTATGTCTACATGTGTTGTAGATACTGGCACACCCAGAAATGGGTAATATGCCGTGATGATATATTTATTTATTTATATATATAAACTGTACGTCTATGCAAAAAAGTTTAAAGTCAGTTTTGATCAGTTTTACCTTGGGTTAAGCGTTGTACACTTACTTACAAAACACCTGTATATATACATATATTCTATTTTCCTCATATTTATACAGGATTCAGGTGTATCCTTGTCTCCCGAAGTACAAATAGCAAATATTTGCTTTTTATTATGTACCCATTTTTCTATTAAATTTTGAACTATGTTAGATTATAAAATCCAAATAACGAAATACAAATTATTTCATATTGTAGGGAAACACGTGGACAAGATATTCGTGTGCAAATCGTATATGAATTAAAATGATTTTTCAATTAAATAGCGTTTATATTGTATGAGGCTTACCTATGTGAAACGAATGTAGAATAAAACGCGTGTGTATTACAGACTTTATGTGGGTGAGATCGAGGACGCGTGATTACGGGGGCGTCTGATATGTAAATGGTTGGATATATATTGATAATTTGTTTCACTACTTTACAGGAATGAGTATTTATATTTAAAGAAAACAGAAAGTAAATAGACATATTGACACTAAATGGCAACTGAGATTACGCGCCAAAATTATAAAGATTATTAAATTTTGTTGTCTATTTTTGTATTAATAGCGCAAAATGGGATATTGTCAATAATGTCCATTTGCACTCGAAACACACACAAGATTTTTTCTACAGTCGACACCATAACAAAAAATAATAAAATATAGTTACTACTCAATGACGCATCAAGCCCGAAAAAATCCGCGCGTTTTAAAAATGTGTAATAAATAAAATAAATATATCAACACGGCATATTACCCATTTCTGGGTGTGCCAGTATCTACAACACATGTAGACAACGGTAATGATGACGATATATTTTACCGTGTGGGCGCTTACCAGGCGTCACCTCACGGGCACTCATAGCTGATGTGGAGAGTGCACCACAGGGGTCACTTTTGTGCCATTTAAAATTGGAAATATTTGGCGTCTGTCGGGATCGAACCCGGTTCCCCAGGTTCGCGACCAGACACTCAGGCACGCGGCCACGGGACCGACAGATTTTATGTTCTTTCGAATAACGATGCTCAATTTTTTATCACTTTTGGATTTCCAGTTATGAAGTCAAATTTTTAATTTTCATATGGACGCCATATTGGAAAATTATTAAAAAATAGCGTATTGAATATTTTTTATTAAAAATGTTTCTTTTACTTATTTATCTGTATATTCTGTGGAAAATATATTTTCCGTGCAAAAATGAGTTCTCATTACGTCATAATATCCTAGCAACCATAACGTATGTGTACTCGTTAAAAGCGAACAGGATAACAGTGACAGCTAGTGTCAATTATAACTCTACACCACAGTAACGCCAGATTCATATGTTGTGAGTTACGACGTAACCTCGCCTGACAAATTTTATAATCATATCATCATAAAAACACAATTCTTGCTAATATAGTTGTATATTTGTAGTATTGCCAGACAAATTTTTGTTTATTTGTGTTTTCGCACATAAAACAAACAACACGGTATTATCGAAGTTCACATAATTTACATAATTCAGGCGAATACGATGATCTATATAAACTTACCTTAAAGACGTGGTAAAAACAGATCTATTATGTATTTAAAAAAAAATAAAGCCGGGTAATTTATCAAACCAAGTAACAAAATTTACAAGTTGTCTTTAAAACATACTTTTAACATGTGTTAAAGTTTTGCGGGAGAGATAGTACAATATATTCAAAAAAAATCTTTACTCGGAGTAGGCTATGAACAAAAAAAGTATGACAATGTGAAAGTATTTAATTAAATGTCAATTTGACACGAGATATTGTCAAAAATGTTATCTGAAGAAATCAAAGCTTTTCTTCTTGAATCCTTATTTTAGAAATTAGAAAATGTTGAATGGCAATATTCTGTATCCTGTATTTTCTCCTTAAAATTACATTTCAAGATCAATTTTGATAACTTGTCTTTTGAAATGAATAATGATGTGTGTTCATAGCCTACTCCGAATTTTCTGTACATACTGTATAAATGAAAAAAAAAAAAAACTGTTGTACCATGTTAAACTGCTGTCACGAATTTCATAGTGCCAATAATTCAAAACTTAGCTTCATTTATTGTATTTAGTTATTAATTTTGCTAGTTAACATATTTTCGGTTATTGTTGTCTTTTTTTTAGTAATATAGGTACCAAACAGATTATTTGTGGTAAGTATAAAGGGTTTATCCTTATATGTGCAGAAACAATGGCCGTCGATAACTACTTTATATTTGACGTTAAAGTAGACATAACCTTACTTTTAGAGAAAGATATCAGATACATTTTATTTTACACAAGACTATATGTAGTATTTCTGTTGCAGGTAAGTATTGTTGGTGTAAATGCATTGTTGAAATCTTTCTTAAATTCAGCAAACTCGGCAATCAGAATAAAACCTTCTAATTCGCCTTCCATTTTCCTTGTTTGACAGAAAAATAACCCGTGCGATATGTGAAAACATATTTTGATGTACAGAATAACGCTCACGTTATCTGGAATTTTAACGTTCACGCTATTTTGACGTTAGGTAAGAACTCTCTATTAACTGTCAATTTATATCGCAAAATGTTTAACTGCAATATTCAATGTATTATTAACTTTATTATGATGTACCTACCTTCGAACAGACGAAATTAATATTCCAAACATTAGTGCTTCATTTAATAATCTATATTAATATTAATGTCAAACAGTTATGTTCTTTAATAATTAGAATTATTTTGAACAAAATTTGCATACTCAGACAATTATGGATAAATGTAACTTATGGTTCTATAGTTATCCGTTCATTCGACATTCGATAATAAAATATTCATAATTTATGGATGAGTACGTTATCTAATTTGTAACAGTCTTTCAGCAATTCAACGTAATCTCTTGACAATGTCAATTAACCTACTCTGACAGATAAAATGTCAAGCATTTATCTTTTTGTTCAAATTTGGCTTGGCTACTGCTATTAATAGGAAAATAAATACATTTTAAAACTAATTTATGGGCCTAAAATATTGGATAATTTCCACGTATTTGGTATTTTCGGATGGGGAATTTTTTTATCTTTGTATTGTAAGTTAAAACGGGGGGCAACGGTTTGCAAAAAACTGATTTCCCATGTTAATCTGCTATGTACATCTTGAAAAAGTCATATAGGTATGCCACTATCACAAAGTGTAACACTTTTGAAAGAGATCTAATTATATCTCACTTTACTAAAATAAAATAAAAAACACAAAAGCTTATTGTATTTGCGATAATCTCTTTATAATTGTTTCTAAAGCTTTAAAATTTTAGATTTATTAAATTTATAGTACGACGCAAAAGGACGACAAGGATTCAATGCAAACAATTTCCTTTCAATAGTTTCGCAAACACAGTCTAATGTAATTGACACTTCTCTTCAGTTTTCAGGATGGAACCTGCTGAAGACAGTCGCGGAAACGAAAGTGGAATGCCGGGTCTAGACGCAAAAAATAAAGAAGGAAAAAAAAGATCTTGTCTCTTGCCCTATACAAGGGCTGCGCGTTTACAGTTTACATGACGTAATTAGCATCTCAGAATGAGAAAGTGACTTAAATTTATATTTCGTTTGTTTGCTGCAAGTGAGACAAACAGATGTTTATGAGATATTACATCGGTTCATTTAAAATGGATCTAATTTGAAATATAACAGATATAAGCAAAACAATTTTTAATAATAGTACGAACGTCTGCACTTTACTTTCTAATATTATTTCATTTCACTTTTTATGAAAGAAATAATTATCATTACCTAGTACATCAATGTTAAATAAAGAATATATCTAACTTCACACTTTACACAGAAAAAAAAATGAAATTTTGTCTAATTATATTTATTTTATTAGATAATATGTCTAATAATTTAGAATAATTTACAAATCTTACTTTAGCATTTTAACTAATCCGAAATAGATAATAAATATTTTGTAAAAAATCGTTAATTTAAATATGCAAATTACTTATTTTATTTAATTTTATTATTTTGGCTTCATTGTTTTTGTTCTACAATTTTCGGTAATTTTAGGTAAATTAAATAGAATTTTTTTAATTGGGTTCAGCCGCGTACTTTTTGTACATTGGCCCGGAACTATTTTAATGGAAGTATTTTGAGACACGACATCCAAGCCCCCGGTCGGAATCGAACCCACAACCCCAGAGCCAACTGGTGAAGGTCGCTTGAGCGCTGCCTTTACACGCACGGTCACCGAGGCGGCTAAATAGAAAATTTAAATACATATTTAGTTAATTTCTTTATTTATATTTAGTTCAATACTTAATTACGATATACATGTAGTCATTTCATCTAATTTTGTACTTACTTTTACTATAATTTGTTATCACAAATTTAAAAAATTTAACTAAATCCGCTTAGATATTTTAATGAAACATATTAGTAGGTTGAAAAATAAGGAATTTATTTAGTTAATTTAACTACAATTTAGATAGTTAGCTATTTAACAAGGGAATTGTTTACGAAGAATGATCAACAGTTTTTAAATACTTAACATTCGAAACTACGAATGTATTTTATAATTAAAGCCTACTTAAAATAGAAAATTTTTGTTGAATGAAATTTGTGCATTTATTAAAACTTTTTTCAATTACTATGTACAAACTAATTTTACAATTTTAGAAACTGAAAGTACAATAAAATTGTTACAAATATTTTTAAACTTCAGTTACGCTAGTTTTTTAATTTCAATTCGTGCACTTTTATCTGAAAAAATCGCTTATCCCAGTTCATTTCTCAATTCAACTTTTAAATGGTGTTGTTTCTGCAGTTTTCAATCCATTTTGTGATGGTCGAACAGATTTATAATAAATCAAAACCCGTAAATATTTTAATTTGACATTTGTACTGAAATGAAAAGTGGCAGTTTTTGAAACTTCAGCATAAATATTACAAAGAAGGACCAAACAAATTTTGACAGATGTACACCACAAGAAGCCTGCTGTTGCTATCTTTTATTAACAGTCCCATGCATATTCGAGCACACAAACACTCAAATAGAATATCCGATGATTATATTATAACTTTGATAACAATCATCGTCAAATTTCAATATTTGCGAACAACAATGGTTAACAAATGCATTTTGGTTGGTGACATACTAAGCAAGTAATTATTAACTAATATAACTTCGTTATCAATGAAGTTTACAATGAAATTAAATTGTAGATTTAATTGCTCTGATACAGATTTATGGAATTCACAATAACCATCCATATATGGAATGTTTATCCAATTTCGAATGCATGTTAGCGTGAGTATTCAAGAGCAGATATTTTTCAACAGAGAACAAAGAAAATTAGTTTATCACAGAGTTAATTAGAACACCATGCACATTTAATTAACTCTAAACACTAATATTTTATAATAAAAGTTCTATAAATACAAATACAATCGTATTTACTCCCATTATTACTTGTACCTATTGTAAGAAATTTCAATAATTAATAATATATTTAAATAAATAAATATATTATTATTTTTAAGATAAATTGAATTGACCGATTTATTGATAAGTGTAAAACCGCTAATTTAAATTCAGAAATTTATTGAATTTGGTTTTATTTACTTTTCTCGGCAATAGTGATAATATCAAGTACAAATTTGTCGTGGATGATGCACCACAGATTATAGAGTGTTATTACACAATACGTATTTTTTAAAAAGAGATGAAATTGAAAGAGACCATTAATACTAAGTGCAATATTGAACTCAAACGTAAAAACGGAAGATGTCAATTTCACGATGTAACACTTTGTGTATTTCGTGGTAAAAATAAATAAAATAAATATACCAACCCACGTCTTGTCCATTGTTGGTATGACATTCTGCAACGACAGTTACGATTTTATGAAAGAGATTTTATGAAAGAGAACATTCGCCGACACGCATTTTCATTTCATAATAATTTTTCAATATATTTTTAATTACAATATTTGTAAAAACAAAATATTGGAATTTCAATATTTTTGCAACAGATAAATAAAATAATTCTTGGAATTACCTCTATATTTTTTTATGAAACGGCAACAAAATAAAATATATTGAAATTAATAAGGCATAGCAAAAAATTCACAATAATAAGTCGGCGCAAGTTAAATGCCTAGGTACACCATGCGGTTTTTTTTTTAATACTCTCAACAGGATTAAATCCCAATTACTGACTAGGTTTATATACACAGACATTCATGCCTTAGTGAGATTTTACCTGTCAGAAACGCTTTGTTTGAGTTATCATTATTGAAAATGGAGAATTATGCACAAGAAGAGAAGATACAAATCATTGAGTAGTACCTATTATTTTGATGAAAATCATATTTTATAATTTCTGACAGATAAAATGCCATAAAATTTGTATGAGATTTTATTTCAATACCAAGGGTAACACTATAAAGAAGTAACTTCTATAAAATTTTAAATTTAATTTCTTGGGTTACGAAACTTGCAATGCAGAATTTAATTATCTGCAACATTTATTTGAAGCATTTTAGTCTAAAATTAATAGGCCACTTTTTCGCAAGGAAAAATTGATTTCCTACGTTAAACGCCTATATATACAGGGTGTAAATTTTAAAACGGGTCATAGGGATATAACATAGAAAAACAGTTTTTTAGACGCCAAAAGTTTCTATATTAATGTATTAAAAAAATTATTGGTTCCTATTATAAAGAAAAAAAATACGAATTTTTTAATGTCAAAAACATTACATTTTTGTTTCATGTAAAGCCAGAAAATAAATTTAAAAATTTGTACAATTAAGAAAAAATACCATTAGCCATGAAACTAACAGCAACAAAACATTGTCATTTTTTCCTAACCTGATAGGGGACAATTAAAGATTTAAGTTATTAAATTATGAACTAATACAAAATAAAGAAAACACTAAGATATTTATTTAAGAAACATTAATTATTTATTGTAATAAGTATTTACAAATTAAAGACGATCTACATGTAATATAAGAAACGAGAAAAACTGCAAACTACAAGGGAACAATTAAAAACATTTAATAATTTGTAATTTTTCTTCATGAGACAAATTATCCACGATTTCTTCTTAATAAAAAGAAAATAATAATAATAATTGAACAAATAATGTCTTAAGTCAACAATTGTTTTGTTTCTATCAGTTTCACGGCAAATGATATTTTTCCTTAATTTTTAAATTTATTTTCTGGTGTTCGATATCAAAAAATTCGTAATTTTTCTCTTTATAATATGCACTAATTCTTTTTTCAATAAATTAATATAAAAACTTTTGGCGTTTAAAAAACTGTTTTTCTATGTTATAGCCCTATGGCCCGTTTTAAAATTTACACCCCTGTATATATATATATATATATATATATATATATATATATATATATATATATATATACAGTGGCGCTCTTAAGACGATCCACCCTTAATAACTTTAAAACGAATTGTGATAGGCATACCCGGTTTACGCTAAATGTTTTAACATCTAGGGGGCCACATTTTATTAATATTTTTGTTTTTTTTTTTAATTCACTAATCTTACCCCCGCCACTCTCAACTTTTAAATCTTCAATGGCAATATACCCCTTGTAACATATCAAATGAAAGTTATTACCACTACCACTGCAAGTAAGGGGTCAACAAAAAATATTCTTCAATATTCTTCATTGCAAGTAGGTAGTACCACATAGTTCAAATTTCATTCTTACTTAATAAGAAAAGAAAACCGAAAATTTTATCGCATTTTTCCACTGTAATATACAAAATATTTTCTAATATAAATTATTAAATTAATAGATATTTTCTGAAACACTAATGAATTTGAAGAAATAATTCTTCCAGAGAATTAACTTAATCCGATATTACATTTTTATCATTGTTATCTTCACCACATAGTTCTTATAACAATCCTTTCTGTTATTACTGTTTTCTTGATATGAGCGTTACTTTGCCATTGTTATTAAATTGGTTTTGTTTTGGAATGGCTGCTGAACAAAACTAATATACAAAGCACAAGCAACACGGGCAACTGCATATCTATGGTACACATGGAAATATGAGCACGTGTATCGTGTCGAGAGCATAATCTCAAAGGCAACGAGCACAACACTGAAACTGCTGTTGCCTGCTTCGTTCACTTGACCCTTATAGCTAACATCTGCTCAATTTAAAGCAAGGGAGCCAGGATATTTTTCAGAAGGTAAACATGAAAAATTCTTATTCTTCAATTCATGTTATTTACCAGGTGGAATGCGGACAAACGTCCCAAACCCTTTCAAAAGAATGTATCAACATATATATCATAGTAACCCATATTAGATGCACATTATAGTGCACTTACTTACCACACAGTTAAAACTTGCCATAAATTTAAATTTGATGATGTTAAAATTATAGATAAAGTTAGTAAAAAATATCCTCGTTTACTTACAGAAATTAATATAATAATAATAATAATAATAATAATAATAATAAATCTTTATTGCCTATACGGACAAAGGCGAGGTTCAGCCATAGGCTGTTCTTCCAATTAACCAATCACATTACAAAACAAATGTAAATAATATGCCAACATTAATTTGTAACATAAACATAACAGTAGAAATTAATATATAATATAATAAGTAACCTAAAAATAATCAGTACCTAATACAAGAGTTTTATTGCTGCTTTAAAGTTACCAAACGACAGAGATCTCATTGACAGCGGTAATTCATTATATAGTGTGGGTGCCAGGAACGAAAATGACCCTTTAAATTTTGCTTTAGTGAAAGAGGGAACAATATATAAATTCTTGATACGTAAAGAATAGTTATAGTCTTTTAATATTAATTTGTCCAACAAATATAAATATAAATAAAAACAAATGTCAATTTCCAAAGAGCGTATTTGGTTATAAGGAGACATTACAAAATAGTCGTGATGCTACAAGACGGTACAGAGAGTACAGAGAGTTATTTTCAAATAGACGTCAATGATCTTTTATGTCATTTGTGACAGGTGTTACATTTTTTTCCAGAGAACACATTGATTTTTACTGTTTTACAAAATTTGAACTATGAAGTGTTTGGTCAGTTTTTAAGTCCTCCAGTTCTTGTAGAAAAGATGTTAAATAAAAACTATTGCCAGATTTACTATCTATGGGGTCCCGTGGTCGCGTGCCTGAGTGTCTGGTCGCGAACCTGGGGGAACCGGGTTCGATCCCGACCGGCGCCAAATATTTCCAATTTTAAATGGCACAAAAGTGACCCCTATGGTGCACTCTCCACACCAGCTTTGAGTGCCCGTGAGGTGACGCCTGGTAAGCGCCCACACGGTAAAATATATCGTCATCATTACCGATGTCTACATATGTGTAGATAATGGCACACCCAGAAATGGGTAATATGCCGTGATGATATATATATATATATATATATATATATATATATATATATATATTTATTTATTTATTTATTTTTTTGCAGTCCGACCCTAAGTGCCGGGTAGTGCTACCCCCAGCTGTGATGATATATATATATATATATATATATATATATATATATATATATATATATTTACTATCTATGGGGTCAGTTCTACCATGAGTGAAGCGTTTTACACTTACATAACACCTGTAGATTATGTTAGTATTTAACAATGAACTAGGAAATACAACACTCTGTATAATAGGATTTTTACCCTAAACCAGGTTTAATTAATTAATTAGAGATTTCCAAGTTACGCACTAATGAATTTGAGGAAAATTAACATGACCTAAAATTACGTTTTTAAACATTTTATAAATTTTATGCCTCATCTTTAATTTATTTTAAAGCTTTTCCAAGAATTTCATATTTCATAATCTCCAGGTTCTGAGTAAAGCCTTTTGTTAACAACATCCTATTTATTATAATTCTGATAATCCGAATTTTATCCTATTTTATACATACACGTAGAATATTACAATTGAAATCTGCAACTAGGTACACTTCCATAGTTAAATTAAATTATGCTCTTTATTTCACTCAGTAGGTAGGTAGGTAGATATATAAATCACAATCTATTTTACAACATTTAACATAAATGATCTCTTAACATGAATGACACTAAAAGCATATAAATTTTTCAAAGCAATGTCATTTTTTATGTAAGAACAGACTGTATTCCACGTAGATTATTGTAAAACAAGTTTTTCTGCTTTGTTTACAAGTTTTGCGTTCAAATTTGAAATTAAAGCAATAAATATATTTTATACACGTATCCCTTCATTTATTTTATTTAATTCGTTATTAGACACAGATAAAAGAAATAAAGAACTAATATGGTGCTGCACATCCCACCGGTACTTTATTCTGAATGTATATTTAATAAAATTAATACAAATATTTTTGTCATCAAATATGAATTATTTATGTTAAAAGAATTCGCTTAAGTAAAATTGCACAACACAAAAAATAGAAAACGTCAGTGCTATGCAGCATCATGCACTGAGTCATCATAGTCTACGCAAAATGTCATTATTTTGAACTTTTCATGAAATGTATATTTTGGCAAACTTTCAGAGACACAAACAAATAAAAACATTTTTTCATCCAATTTTGAATAAAGTCATTTTATATTTACTACACTCAAAGTTTCAACGCATGTTTTAGGTTTCAAAGTATTAGAACCCAATCTAAAATGCATTGTATATAACTGAGTTTTATTTTACAAAAACGGAATCCAAACAAAAATTTAAATTTTTAGGAAACAAAAACAACCTTTCATTTTAAAACCGTTCATTATATGTGGCATATAATAAGCATAAAAACAAAGTGCTCAGTTTGTAATTTTATGAATCCATGATTATTAAATTAAAATAAAACCACTGGATTTGTTTGGTTTTTCTAGATATTCTACATTTACTATATTTAAATTATAAAAATGAAGAAGAAAATGATGTTTAAAAAATAAAATTAAAAGTTAGTTCATTTTTTTTGTCATTCGATTTATATTAGGTAAATTAAGAATATTTCTATTTATAATGAATTTGTAGGTGCTGTACTATCTACAACATCAATTTATTCTTGATGTTATAACAATTTTCCTCCAATCTTTAGTGTTTATCAGATTTTCTATCATACGTCGTGAGCTTTCCTTTTTCCTCTCTTGAAGAGTATAGAAAAATAGCCAAGTCTATTTTTATCAAAAATAAGATAACTGAGTGGCTCACTGGAAATTTTCAATTAAAGTTCAACTTTATTCATTGTTTTCTCAGCTTCTTTGTCACTTATACCACTTTACCACAAAGCCTTTCAATTATCCTGGTATTACTAAGCATAATACAAATCTATAGTTAAGCCAAGTTAATTTTGTATTTTGAACACTTAAATAAAGAAAACAATATTTATTTATTTATTTTTGAATGATCTACACACACATTGGACTTTAGTTTAAACAATTATAAATAAATTAAAATATATTCATTTAATGTGAATTTCACGGTTATTATTTAATAATCCATATTTTCCAAAAATGCGCGTACCTTCGACTCTCACTAAATCAAATTCTCGCTTTATTTGATTTTTTCTCTAAATCGAATTATTTTTTTGACATGTGCAACTATGCTTAAAAAATGTATATAAGTTATTCTTTAAATCGAATTTTTTAATTGGAACTTACCTTTAATCGAATTAAATTTTGGGCATTTGTCATCAATTTCAATGAAATTCGCCTCTATAAATCGAATTTAGATTTAGATAACTGAAATAGGTTTATTTGGGATACGCGGCATAATGTTTCAATTTGTATATTTACTAGGTATGTACATCTCATTTTTCTATTCCAAATGTTGTTGTTCTGTATTTAGAATTTGTTTATCTGTCTGTTTAATTGAGTCATCTTGTGTTTTGTTGTCCAAATTATGTTCTTTCTTTCCATAATTTTTAGCAATACGTTTATTTTAACAAAATAAAAATATTTCGAATTTTAAATGGCACAAAAGTGACCCCTGTGGTGCACTCACCACGCCAGCAATGAGTGCCCGTGAGGTGACGCCTGGTAAGCGCCCGCACGGTACAAATATCTCATCATCATTACCGACATCTGCGATAAAGCAGATTGTGGCACACTCAGAAATGGGTATGCCGTGATGATATATTTATTTAAAAATAATTATGACAAATAAAGTTTGACTTTTCAATAAAACTCTTCTTTTTCAGAAGTATCTTGATTACAAAAATTTGAAAATTTTGAGCTTTTTTATAAAACATTAACCTTTTGTTGAGTAAAAAAGATAGGACCTATGTTCACATAGCATTTTTTGCTTAAAATGATCTAACGGATAAGCTGCTAAAGTTTGTAACATTAGCCTTGAATCATCCTGTATACAGGGTGTTAAAAAATAAGTGTCCCAAATTATGAGGGCATATAGTACTGACCAAAATGAGTAAAAAAAGTTTAATCAACATGGGTCCTATCTTCAATAATTTCCGAGATAAAAGGCAATGAAAAATGAGTGTTTTCGGTGTTTACCTCTGCTATCTTGAAAACTGTAAGAGTTACGACTTTGATTAAATGAGACATTTTGTTTACTGTTCAGAGGTCATCTTAGATGTGTTTTTGTTTTTCAAAAAAAAATCAAATAACTGTACTACGACAAAAGTTGTGGCGACCTTTGCCAATATTTAGTTTTCAAATAACTTCGTATTAGAAAGTGAAAAAAATGTTTCTTCTTGGCAAGAGCCAGCAAAGTGTCTGACATCTGGTGGCAAAATCAAACATATAAGTAGTAGGGAAAACGTTGTGCTGTCATGTAGGGTTATAAGTAAACAACAACAAAAAAATGACCAACAAATCGAAGAGATATTGTTCTGTACCGCAGTGCAATAATTATGCAAGTGCTGACATATCTGTTCAATATTTCCCAAAAAAACAAATATTAAAAAATAAGTGGAAAATCAAATTAAAAATCGGAAAGGACATATCACCGTTCATGAACGTTTGTTCACAACGTTTTTACCTAAGCGATTTTATTCCATGTATGTATTTATAAAAATTTATGCTTCATAACATTATTAGATTGTTTTTGTAGTCATTAAAAAAAATATTAAAAAAAAAAATATACCAAGCCAAAAATTACCGTAAAGAAAATTCGACAAAAGCCCTGTACAGAGAAGAAAAATAGAGAGACGTTACCTGTAAGTAGTAACTATTATTTTTTAATAATATATATTTATTTTAAATTGTGTATAGGAAAGACAGAGAAAAAGAAGAAACTATAAAAATACCAGAAATTGAGCAAGAGGAAAACGTGCAAAACAAAGAACTTGATGTGCATTTGTATTTAAGTTATTACAATTGAGTGAGGAGTTCCTTTAAAATTAGATATTTGAACACACAGTTCATTTATTACTATATTATTCTGTTTATCTGTTTTATATCCGCACAAGACAATATGTCCAGCTAAAAATAATTAAATAAGTAGTTAACATGCAGATAACCTCAATTTTGAATCTTATTTTACCTTTATATACTACTTCTCCTTCGACCATAGGCCGCACTGCATCATTTAAATAAATGTATATATTTGACATTGTGATAAACATATTTGATTTCAATTAAAAATAGCAAAATATCCTCAAAACAAAGCATCAAAATACAACTAGCACAAAAGTAAAATATAATGTTTTCCCTATAAGTCGGTCATTAGTGCTGCCATCTCTAGGATGTGGCTCTCCCGGATAAAATGTTATTGTTTTTTTTATAGTCTATTTACTGGCAAAGACAAAATTTTGTTCGACCACTATCTTAAGTCAATTTTTCTTCTATTCTAATATAAAATGGTCTCTTTCTCAAAAACAGTTGAAGATCGTACCCATGTTGATTAAACTTTTTTTACTCATTTTGGTCAGTACTATATGCCCTCATAATTTGTGATACTTATTTTTTAACACCCTGCATAAAACTATATTGTTCATTTCAGAACACTGTTCTTATTTTCATAGGAATTTTTGTAAAAAATTTGATTCGAGTACCGTTGAATTACTTTAAGAATGAATATAACAGAAACTTAGCTTGAAGTTTAGCAATCGTGTGCAGATCGTCACACTCACGATACATGGTGCACGGAAACATGTGTACAACATAAAATGTCCCCCGCCTGGTTTCGACAGCTGCATGTTGGACCACGTGCGCTCGATTTCCTCCCACGTCCCTGCAGGCTCACGCATCATGCACTCGTGTGTGCCCGAGGCAAGCAGCCAGCAGCCAAGCCAAAGCTTCCAGGCTCCCGCCAAGATGCAGCGGGTGATGGACCAACGCATTTTACATACGGCCAAGGGGTATCATACACACTACACAAGATAACGGCGAATGAGATCTCACTTAAGAAAAAATTTGGTGGAGGTGAAGATAATATACTGTACAATGTACATCATATAAAATAATTTCAAAATAGGATTTATAATGAAAAATATAGATTGCAGGTAGAGGGGAAGATGAGATATTATTTTATGTAATTTCTTGCTATACAGGATGTTCATTTTTAAGTGGCCACCATTGCTATCTCGAGAATTATAAAAGCTACAAAGACGGTTAAATGGGCAAACAATTTCTATTTCACAAGATTTCTTCGCGATTTATTTACCTACTATCAATTTTCCTGGCGATCAATTTTCGGGCAATCAATATTCCAGCGATCAATATTCCGGCGATAATTTTCCCTACGATCAATTTACCAGCGATGAATTTTCCGGGAACCACACTAGGGAATAGTCATTTAAAAATAACTATTTTTAGTACAAGTGAGAAAAGTATGTCTTTTTCTCACAAATCCGAAAATTGGCCACACAAACGGGAGCGAGTGCGCCAATTGGACAAGTGAGAAAAAGACATGCTCACGTGTGCTAAACATGATTTTTTCCAAAATCTTACAAAAAAAATATATATAAAATATATCATCACGGCATATTACCCATTTCTGGGTGTGCCAGTATCTACAACACATGTAGATATCGGTAATGATGATATATTTTACCGTGTGGGCGCTTACCAGGCGTCACCTCACGGGCACTCATAGCTGATGTGGAGAGTGCACCACAGGGGTCACTTTTGTGCCATTTAAAATTGGAAATATTTGGCGTCTGTCGGGATCGAACCCGGTTCCCCCAGGTTCGCGACCAGACACTCAGGTACGTGGCCACGGGAAATATAATTTTTCTAAAATACGAAGCATTGTACTTTTTACCTTCGGCACCTTTAGGTAAGGAAGGTATTTTGATCAAAAAATTCGTTGGTGAGTTTTTAATGAATAAGCACGTTTCATGGTTCCTAGAATACGAATTTACTATTTTTAAGATGATATCTGTATGTATGTATGTATATATGTATGTGTGTGAGTATGTATGTGTGTGTATGTGTATATGTGTGTATGTGTGTGTGTATGTGTGTCCGTGTGATAAATTTTTCTCCGACGATAAAATTTTGGTTATAATTGATACACTTTTATTTCTAAAAATTCACACAGTTGTTCAAATACTCTAAAAATGCGTACACTTACGTAACATTCTCTTTACAATCAAATAATATTACTACCAAATTTATATCTCTACCCATTTTTGAATTATTGCCCCAAAAGTCAATATACCCCACATTAAGATAAAAACTTCAAAATTTTCAAAAATCTAATTTTTATCTATCTAGATACTTCTCAATGCGCTGATTCCAAATTTTGAAACCGCAGGTCGATATCTGGTTTCGTTCTCGAGATATTTAGATTTAAAGTTTTGCTCAAAACTGCCCATTTTTGGGTATTAACCCAAAAATGGGTCGAGATATGAATTTGGCGACACGACCATTCGATTCTACGGATAAAAATACATAAGTATAGCAATTTTCATAATTTTTGACCAACCGGTTCATTTTTTATGAATAAAAGTTTGAAAAACCCTGAAAATGGCCAAAATCTGAAAAAATCCTAAGGGGTACCCCTTACGATTTTTGAGATTTTTGGCCATTTTCAGTTATTTTGCTTTAGAGATTGTATGCGGTGTTCAAAAATTATGAAAATTGGTATACTTATGTAATTTTGCCCGTAGAATCGAATGGTGTTGTCGCTAAATTCATATCTCGTCCCATTTTTGGGTTATTACCCAAAAATGGGCAGTTTGACGCAAAACTTTGAATTTAAATATCTCGAGAACGAATAGAGATATCGACCTGCGGTTTCAAAATTTGGAATCAGAAGTATCTAGGTACATAAAAATTAGATTTTTGAAAATTTTGAAGTTTTTATCTAAATGTGGGGTATATTGACTTTTGGGGCAATAATTCAAAAATGGATAGAGATATAAACTTGGTAGTAATATTATTTGATTGTATATAGAATGTTACGTAAGTGTACGCATTTTTAGAGTATTTATATATGAGTATACATAATGTATATTCATGTGATATAATTTTATTAGATTTATAGAATATTTTTTCAATTAACTTTCTGTATGGAATTTGTCAAAAATTGTATTATGTTCGTGTTACAATTTTACTGAATATATAGAATCTTTTCCAATGAACTTTTGATATGCTTTTCGTAACTTATATAAACGTCAAACATCAATCTAACTTAAGGAAAGTAAATCCCGTATTCTTTTATACCTATTTCCACTACAATATTTCTTTATAATACTACAGATATTGTATTGCATTAAATGAAGAATTTTTAAAAATAAAAATTAATTCTAAACAAATTTTCATTCTAAAATTTACAGGACAGCCAATTTCCGCACATTTTTCACATCCTATGATAAACTCCTATGTTGGTTATATGATAATAAGCTAATTTCAACTGCATCAATTGTGTCAAATTGACCTACCTAGATGCTATTACTAATGTCGAGTATATATTGTGACGAAAATAGATTATATACAGTCTAGATAGAATCTCAAGTTCAAATTATAATTACGCTGTATTGTACAAATTACTTATGATGATTAACCTGATTATAGAAATGAAAAATTCATACTGCAACAGTAAACACATTACTAAAACACAAAATTATATAAATTGTAATTAGATTTTCTCAATGGCATAATTGGGAGGTAATAAAAATAACTTGTAATATTTACAATTTTTAATCAGTAATTTTTTTCTGGTATAATATAACAAATGGTTGACATATTGAGATATATCTTCTCTTTTTTAATTGAAACATTTAATATAACTTATAATATAATATTATTTTTGACTCCTTTGTATAATTTAAACATTATTAAGTAAAAGATTTTTTATGAATTAAATCATCTAAAACCTCTGAGTAACTTAACATGTGACTTAATCAAAAGAAGAATTCATATGATAACATACTTAAATGCTAATATAATATAATATAATACAATGATAGAAAAGTTTTTTTTTTCGTTCATTATTGTTTAAGAATCAACGTTCTTTGTCGCTATGGATACTCATGTTTATAAATTTCAGCAAAACTCACAATGTTTATTGAAAATAAATATATAAAATAAATATATCATCACGGCATATTACCCATTTCTGGGTGTGCCAATCTGTTTTATCGCAGATATTGGTAATGATGATGACATATTAGGCGTCACCTCACGGGCACTCATTTCTGGCGTGGAGAGTGCACCACAGGGGTCACTTTTGTGCAATTTAAAATTTGAAATATTTGGCGTCGGTCGGGATCGAACCCGGTATCCCAAGGTTCGCGACCAGACACAGGCACGAGGCAATTTTTATTTAAAATATGTAAATATATTTCTACAAAATCAATGCTATACATATTATTATTATTATTATTATTATTTATTTTATTTGTTGTTCATAACATAAATATATAATAATAAAAAAGATAAATCCCTATCAATTTCTATTTTTTTTAATAATTTTGATTTTAATAAATAATACAATTCTTTAGTCTAGTGTCTAGTTCTCGTGTATTGAAATACTACAAATAATAAAATACCAAACATACTTGAAATGTAAAACGATCAGTAGAACTAATAATATGATATTGTTGTTGTTGCTAGAAAGAGTAACATATCAACACCACCCTAAACAAAGTAATACAGTATGTTCCAATAAAAACCTAACTCGGAGTAGCTCAGTTCAAAAGTCAAATTGTCAAAATTGATCATGAAATGTAATTTTCCTTAAATTCATTGTAATAAACAGCAAAAGAATGTTGCCATTCGCCGTTTTCTAATTTATTTCCATTTCTAAAATAAGATTCAAAAAGAAAAGCTTTGATTTCCTTAGATACTATTTTGGACATTACCTCGTGTCAAATAATACTTTCAAATTAAGACATACCTTAGCCTACTACGAGTTTTAGGTTTTTTTTTTGTATTTCCTTAACGAGTTATTTCTCAGTGCATATAGTGATATATGTTGGTATAAGTTAATATATTAAAGTGCATAGATGATTTTCTTTACATCATTTCCGCTCGCATGAAATCTAATCTTTTATACATTTCCTTCATACTTTTCGTGTCAGATAAGCTGCAAGTGATATGATTTCATAAAACTGATTCTATTATACACAAATATTCATTAATTGTTCTACTTTGTGAAACAAAATATGTTTATAGTCTTAATAACTAAAAGACTGTGAATGAATGAAAATCTATGAACGTAAAATGATCGTTTGCAACTCTGTCAACTACGAAGCAAGAAGAGTTGCCTGCCTATTGGCGCACTTCACCTCTCCAGTGCTATTTTATGCAAAAATCTATTCCACTTATTTTCTCATACATATGCAAAGTGCTGATTTATTTATTCAATCAATATGCAGAGACTACAGTGTCATTAGTTCATGCGATATGATATTTACCGTAAAATAGGTATTTCTACGATTCATTGTTTAGCGAACTTGAATTGCTAATTCAAATCTCCGATTTAGTGGCGATTTTTTTTTCAAATAAAGTATGTACAGTAAACGATGCTATATTTGAGGCATACGATTTATGACCTCTTAATTCTTAACAATACATAGCTATGTCGCATTTTCTCAATTTCCTATTAAAACCAAATGAATTTTTAATAGACAATTATTGCAAAACTTTGGTATGATACAATATGATTGTTATTTTTATAGCACTATGTAATCGAAATGTAAGCAAAAGTTATTGTTACATATGTAATGCTATATTTATTCTTTTACGACGAACAACAACGTAGTATTCAGAATTTAAGAGCCATAAATAAGGTGTCCCAAATTTAACTATGCTTACTGTTCGAAAAATTGCCTATACCTATATTGTATAACCATTGATTTTATCGTTTGTCGGGTTCGATTCCGACAGACGCCAAATATTTCCAATTTTAAATGGCACTAAAGTGACCCCTGTGGTGCACTCTCCACACCAGCTATGAGTGCCCGTGAGGTGACGCCTGGTAAGCGCCCACACGGTAAAATATATCGTCATCATTACCGATGTCTACATGTGTTGTAGATACTGGCACACCCAGAAATGGGTAATATGCCGTGATGATATATTTATTTATTTTATTTATTGATTTTATACAGTAAAATTTCATGGATTATAGTGTTTTATTTTACACGTCAACACGTCATATTTTCTTCGTTCTATACATCTTGATATATGTTAAACGCCTAACGCCTATGGCCCGCTTTTTAATTAACACCCTGTATATCAAGATGTATAGAACGAAGGAGATTTGACGTGATTGACTTTTAAAAGAAAAAAACACTATAATCCATGAAATTTTAGTGATATGATTTTCAATATTTTATTTCGTGTAACTAGAAATCGTGAAAAATTTAAAACTTACAAAAATGAAAAACCTTTAATTTTAAAGACAAATAAGAAATTTATTTAGAAAAAAATATACATAGCATTCTTGATTCAGATACAAAATATTAAAACGATGGATTTTTTTTTGTTTACATTTATAAAATATTTTTCTAAAATATTTATGCAGTGAAATAAGATGTTTTTATTATTTTAACCCATATTTGCCCGGTGTGCCATTATTGGAACAATTGATATGTTTATTCCTGTTTACTGGTGTATTAGTTATAAACGGATATTTACTGATTAGTAATGTTCAGGAAGGTCCAGGCTTTCGAATAGAGTACAGCAACTCGCATTATTTATCTTCTGTGCAATAAAATATTTTAACAAATTTGGATGATTTAAAGAGGCTTGATGGCTGCCAATAAATGAGTATATTTTTTATATACAATTTAATTATAAAAATAAATATTTAGAATAAAACTCTTCTTTAACACTTTCTACATAATATATTTGATTTGTATTTTCATAATATTTGTTTACAAAGTGAATTATATGTTATATAATATTGATGTTCCAATATTGGAACACTGGGCATGAACGGGTTCATGTTTTTTTATATATAATTTCAGATTTTTAATTACGCACAACTAATTGATTTGTTTGAGAGTGAATATTTTTGGAAGGCAAATGTATTTTTTACACTTCCTGACAACGGCAATGATGGTGCTGTTGACAGTGACGATGAAGATGGCGCGAATGATGTAAATCGTCTAAGTGGATTACAATTACAGACTCAACAAATAGCTAAAATCTGTCATAAAGGACAATTTTTTTTACTAGACGATGAAGATGAAAACTTTGATAGTGATGACGACATACCGTTGTGCTTTACTGAGGAAATCTCCTATTGTACGGTCCTGGTCTAACAAACTTGATTTGCTACCTTCATTACCGCACCATTTACTTTGCTAAAATAAATTTAAGATTTATAAATGAATTCGATTCAATGTTTTGAATGATTTTTTAACAACAATATTCGCAAATTTTGAAAGACATGTTTGAATTATATGCCAGATATGTAAAGACAGATCATATTTTTAGAAGGGAAATAGTTCAAATTTACCTCAGTAAATACGGTCAACCAGGCGGTCGTTCAAAATCAACAAAACAAATAGATACACGTGTTGTGGATGAAGTACGATATGATCGCATTGATCACTAGATGGTACCAGCACAAAAACAAAATAGATGTGCTTTATGTAAAAAATGAAAACTCAACAAAAATGTGTGAAAAAATGTAAGGCAAATGTACATGAAACATGATGCAAAGATTTTCATGTAAGATAATTATTTGTTTAATGTTAAAATTTTAGAATAAATGTGAATTTCATAAATATTTCATGTAACTATAAAATAACAAACTTATTCTTATTGATTTTCTAATATTTATTTACATACTTCACATATAAAATATATTGCACCCATTCGTTCCCGGTGTTCCAATATCGGAACATGCTCCAAATTGTTTATAGGAATGTTTAAAATAAAAAATATATATTTTTTATTCGTATTAACACTTTATCAACTAGAAACCATAGATAAAAAGTTTTTTTTCAAAAAAAAATTAATTCGGGCAAAAACGGGTTAATTAAATGAATTTGAAAAGAAAAGAATCTAAATAATCGCTATAACCTTGGAGTTCTTTTATGCATTTTCTGCTCTTATTTTTAAATTTTTAACAGCACCTTTTAACATAATATTTCATATATTATATACTGAAGTTTTTATCATTTGGAAAGAAAAAACATGTATCTTGATTGACAACCAATGAAACTAGTAACGTATTTTGTAATTAAATTTAAATTATACATATAAATAAAAATAATATTATAAACAACAACAAAATGCCAATCATTTTCATATTTCTTATTTGAATCAAGAAAGTTGTTATAAACAATTTTTTTCCTTAAAGTTAAAGGTACCCTTGTTCAAGATTTAAATTGTATACGATTTCTAGTCACCTGTGAAATAAAAAATTGAAAATTGTATTCTTTTTTTAGAGTTGAGAGTATTTAGAGAATTATTTGAAAAGTATTTTTAATCGATAAGATAATAACAAAGTTGACCATTATTTAATGGTTAAAACTTTTTTCTCAATGTTTATTCAATATTTTTGCCTTTTTTTAGACGATGCATTTCTAGATCTCGTCTAGAATTTCTCGAATTTTCGAGACGAGATTAACCTTATTCTCGTGTCGATATTTCGAGATCAGACGAGAGTAAAGTCCACGAGATTTGCTCGAGACGAGAGTATAAATTTGAGATTTCGATTATACAAAATATTTGTCGGCATTTGTTTTAATTGCTTCTTCATTTACATTCACATCTGTTTATTAATTTTAGATTTATTGGGTTTGAGTAAAAAAAATGCACAAAAGTGACCTATGGTATACTTTTTAGCTTCAAATGCGCTCACTATATGAATATATAATCATAATTACTAATATTAGCATACAAAGCACATTGCTACACCCAACAACAGGTAATAAAGTTATGATATTATACTCGTAGAGTACCTATTTTTTACCTACCATTCAAACACCAGGCTTAGTAAAATGTTTGAATCAGTAGTACTCGTTTATTATATTCATGTTGCTTGTAATGTTAATTTATTTACTATTTCTAATTATAAATTCGGGGAATTCGAGACTCTCGAGTCGAGATCGAGAGAAAGTAAGGACGAGATGCAGAGAAATCTCGTCTCGCGGCATCACTACCGTTATTAACTACTATTCCTTTATTATAATAAAATTAGATTATAATTAATCATTAGTATCTCGAGCTCTTAAAAAATATATTCGAGTTACGAATTTTAAATATTTAAATAATATCAACAAGAGACTGCTAAGCTCGCTTCGATAAATATTAGATTTATATAATAAACATTTATAAATACATATCTTAATTATTTGTATTGGAAAAAGGAAAATGTAAATATAGCTTTTTAACTTAGCAATTATTCATATAAACAATGATTTAATCCTTCAATATTTCAGTGTTGAGTAAAATAAATATTTTATTTTGAATCAAGTTCAAATCGCACTTCAAAATGTAAATAAATAATCAGAGGTTACAAAATGTCAAAGGACTATACGATTCTAAACGCATCATCCAGAATTTAATACCATCCAGAATTTAATTTTGGAATATATTTTATATTTATAATAGGAATCCTTGTAACATATTCATTAATATTAATTAATTTCAACGAAATGAAAGAATTATTCACAATATTTGATAAAATAGTACCTATTCAAAAATACAAAAATTCATGAAAAGGAATATTTTAAAGTAAAATCAGTGAATTCCATACTTTTTTATTTCCAATTTCAGAAAAAAATCATTTCCAGAAATAATAAAATCTTTTTCGGATTCAATATCAATCTTTTTTATAAAAAATACTTCAAAAGAGGTATTATTGTCATATATTATTTACTAATTCCAAAAATTAGCTAAATATAGAAAAATCGTATTTTTATTCTTCCACGAAATTTCAAGCAACATACAACTCATTTTTGTTGTGTGTACTAAGAAATGAAAACATTTGCCCTAAAGGAAATAAAATAACGGATGTGAAATACAATTACGTGATGATTGATGAAAACATGACCAACTCATTTTGTTCGATTTTAAATATTGTTTGTATTTTTGCACCTGTTGCTGATTTCAATTCGCATATCCATGTACAGTGTTGACATACGTCACTATGGGCGGGTATTTTGAATTGTAAATATAAAGAAATAGGCAATTAGAAAATTGTAACTAGAAATATATGAATTCAAACAAATTATATATATATATATATATATATATATATATATATATATATATATATATATATATATACGAGTATATGGGCCGCGTGCCTGAGTGTCTGGTCGCGAACCTGGGGGAACCGGGTTCGATCCCGACCGACGCCAAAAATATTTTCAATTTTAAATGGCACAAAAGTGACCATGTGGTGAACTCTCCACACCAGCTATGAGTGCCCGTGAGGTGATGCCTGGTAAGCGCCTACACGGTAAAATATATCGTCATCATTACCGATGTCTACATGTGTTGTAGATACTGGCACACCCAGAAATGGGTAATATATATATATATATATATATATATATACTGTGTATCTACTTGAAATTCATAATATAGGGAATATAATGTTATTTTTTCATTTTACTATAGCTACTGGCCTATTAAAAGAGAAAAATTGGAAATAAAAGAGTTGTTCGACAATACTTTAATTAATATAGACGTTTAACATGGAACACAGTTAATTTTCAAATCATTTCGTTATGTAGTCCGCACAAATTTTTAATATTAGCTGTATATATTTGGTTCTTGTCTTTAAATAAATGTGTTTGTTAAATTTGAAAAAATAAAGCAATAAATAAATGGGATTTCCCAAATAACGTATAAGGTAAAACTATCAAATATTAATGAAAGAAGTCCACATTTCATAAATGTAAGCAAATGAATTTTTTTTTACCTTATTGAGTTATCCGCATCTAAACCTTAGTAACCTAAAAAAAAAGAAGAGAATATTAATATATTATATCTACATAATGTAATAAAAAAGTTTATTTAAAATATACAAAAAATCCACAAGTTCTTGTAATATGTAAAAAAAAAACAATATTGTTATATAATACAAAAAAAACATACGTTCATATTTTGCAATAAATATGATAAATAAATATGCTACTTAAGTTTCATTGCATACGAGATACGTAAATGAATAATCTTATGAAAACATTAGATACCTATAACTTTTATTGTTTTTCATTTTATGTTAGAATAAAAATGTTAAATAGTCATTGTTTTCAAAGAACATTAAAATTACTTAAACTTCAAGCGATGTCGTGTCATTATCTTCAATTATTTAAATTACTGAAAGTGAAGTATTTCAATAATAATGAAGTTCAAGGACATTTCCAATCCTTCGATAACGTACCACTTCCGGTAAAAGCGACAAGAATATTTGCCAAATGAGAAAATAAATTCTTTATAATTTCTTTCAAATTTACATGGATCACTAGAGTCATTAAAAGTAACTTAAATTTTTAAACTGCAACTAATAAAATAATTATAGAAAAACATTTCTATTTTTAGACATTGTAGAGTTCATATAAAAACATTGTATACATATTAAAATATCGTTAATATATTTAAAAATTTTCCTGCTGGAATCGTGAGACGTGATAGAGGTAAGCTACTGCTATTTACTAGTAATTTATTTCCAATATACATAAAACTGCATTACTATTGATACTGTTATAGTATAATAGCGGTCATTTTAATTTAAGTAACAAAATATTTTTGACAAAACACAAAATCACCGTGTTGGTACATCAACCGTACTCACTTGACCTAGTGCCATGTGACTTGCTTTTATTCCCAAATTGTAATTCTGCGTTAAAAGACACCAAATTCGGGGCCGGGATGTAGTTATAGAAAAGCGGTAGATCTTATGAGCTTCCAACAATGGAATATTCGCATCGGGAGGTGTAAGGTTCGGGGAGGAGAGTACATTGAAGGTGGCAATATTTGTTTTGTGTAATTTTATACATTGTCAATGTTCTAAGATCAATCTTGTTATTTTATAGCCACACCTCGTATATGCTTATTTATGTATTTAGATAGAAGCAGTAGTGCTTATTATGCAGTTCATTTGTATTAATTGTTGACATAAACAAATGGCGTGCAAGTCACACAAAAGTCACCGAAATCTCCACTCACTCTGCTTAAAATATCACTTCAGCAGTCAACAGCTAAATGCAGGGCTGTGTTCCTGTCAAATTTAATATTCAGGCTTCGTTCCTCTACCGTTCTAGAGCCGAAACGGAGCAGTATCGGTACATGTTACTGATACATTTACTGATTCGCACATGTCTACACTCTGACTCTCTAATTTGATAGAAATGTGGACGTCACATATCTCACTGTTCATTTACTATGTAGGATTAGAATGCTGAAAAATCCGACTTGGAAGGCGAAAAATGAAATACAAACCATCTCCCGTACTCAACAATGTATTTTCATTTGAATAACATGTCTATTATAAAGCTGTGTTATCATTTCTGAAAGATGACAGTTAAATAGACAACACAATGTGAAGTACAATTTTTGAAACATTTAAAATAAAGTAAAAAGAAGATACTTCTATCAATAATTTGAAATTTTGTACAATTTGTGAGCTATATATTATTACTGCTAACTTTGATTATATTAAGCAGTACTAAAATTCATATTAAATCGTAACACCTTCGCTGCCAAGCGGTCATTTCAAAATTGTCCCTGAAGACCAAAACTGGTACCTTATAACAGGGTTAATTCTATGTTGTTTGGTAGTTTTATTTTTATTTTATCTTTATTCAGTTATTAGTTATTAATAAAAATACGAGCGGACACCGGTGTCTGCCGTTGGCGCAGTATTATTAAATACTGGCTTTTAGATCTCAAGGCGCCATAGCGGACACATTTTGTCTTTTTTCCTGCGCCGCAGCAGACACCTTTAGCGGACACAATGGAATCGGCGGACACGATTAAACTTGTATGAACAATATGCGCAATAATGTTGAATTGTTGTATTCTGTAAGTCTCTTTACATCAGAGTAGTATAATCTGTCATTAGGGTTATATCTAAATCATGTCAGAACGTGCGCAAAAAAAAATTGTAAATATAGCTATGGAGATGCCTTCTCTCCTTTTAATATAACTTATTTTGTATAATATTGTAACGTTATTAATAAAGAATTTATATTTATTTTTCACAAACAGTTTTTTTATAATACTGATTTACTCACATGTGTATACCTGATTTTTTCACCGTGTCCGCTTGGCCTCTTAAAATAAAAATATTAATTTATCTTCTATACGCCAGAACGTACACAAATAGCAGACACATCTCTAAAACTATTACTATAAGACATATCGAAAAACCAAGATAGTCAAAGTATCCTAGGGCGCCACAGCAGACACATATTCAATGCTTCTTCCAATACATTTTGTCTGCTTGGCGTAAAGCGAAAAAAACGCCGGCGGACACCGGTGTCCGCCTTGGCGCCCAACGAAATATCACGATGTCCGCCATGGCAGCGAAGGTGTTAACATTTAAATAACTGATTTTCGATGATAACAAATTATTCTATATAATTATTTAATCATTGGTAATACATTTAAATTTGTTAATTATTTAAAAAAATATATTAAAATATAAATATTATCAGGAGCTTGGGAAAACTCAAAAACACTTTATAAATCTTGGAAAAACTCAAAAAAACTTAAAATGAGTAAAAAAATTTAATCATAAAACTAAAACTAATTTCGATTTGTGAGTCAACTTTCACAAAATTATGTGAATAATTGTGCTGCCACCTACAAAAGTTTGCCGTAAACGCTCCCATTCCTACACGGAGCTTCTAATCCGAATATGTGATAGGTAGCACAAAATAAAACATAATAACGAGCAATTGATTTCCGCATAGACTGTTATAGGTAGTTATTTTGTAGTCATTACAGTATCATTTAAATAACAGACAAATAGACTAAACAGAGGGTTTAGAGCAAAATAGAAACTGTACAAATATAAAAAGAAACCTGCAATAATGAAATACAGACGCACCAAAATTTTTTACTCCATTAATCTCATACAATATTAATTTCCCTATTTAAGCGCTTATAGATAGGTATAACTGTAATAGGTAGACAGTGGTTTTAGGTAGACAGTGAATATAGTTGAAATGTAGTAGGTAGACAGTGTTTGTAGGTAAACAGTGAGGTAGGTAGACAGTGGCTTTAGGCAGACAGAGAAATAGGTAATCCGAAATGTAGATAGACAGAAAACTGTCCACGCAATCTGCCCACCCAAACTGTTTAATTTAATATTTTGTACTCCATTTTTAATGCATTAAGTAATAGTTTTCGCTATACTTCCCTATGTTATAGGTTTATAGGTATATAAAATATATTTTAGATTTTGCGTTTATAATGAAGTCATTACAATACGCAATTTAAGAAGGTTGGTACTAGATGATATTTACTTAACCCTTTTATATAGTAGTTTATTTACAGTGGTCTGAGCAATTGATTTCATCTTCCATGATTACACTAAATTCACTTAAATTTTTTGGTGGTAGATTCACACTTGTTGCGTTGTTGCTGACAAAAATGGCAGATAGCCATGTAATTTTTGACTAAATGTTTTTTATCACAATTCATCGTATTCTAATGTTTTTGTTTTAAACTTTCTACGTAGTTCTTTTCGGATGCCTGCGAGATTCCCTCAGTACCATGTTTGGAGGGAGGACTGTTCAATTTCATTTTAACATATTTATAAATTATTTCAATATTGGGAGGTCTTGGGGCTGGAATCAGCCCTGTTCCTTTGGGATTTTCGACGATTTATTAATGGCCATGCTTGTTTTTCTGGTTTATCTTAGGATGCTCTGATGTCATATTATTTAAAAAAAACTCTGGCTGATGATGGAAGTTTTCCGACTACCGAAACGTTCTAATTATTGAATATGATTTTATGAAAATTAAAACTGTTCTTCATTTTCCCCACCTCGAGAGGGCTTTAACCGTTCGAGATATTTAAATTTTTAACAATTTTTAAAAAAATTTCAATTTTCAATTCATTTAAATTTGTTCGTAAATATGAAATGATATTAACCCTTAAATAATAAGTGAATGTACTCAATTCAGTGTTACCAACTACAACATTTTACTTACAAATTTCCCTAAATTAAGTCGGTTTAATATTAGCAGTTTTTTTATAAATATTTTAGTATGTAGAAGGCGCAAAATGTAAAGAACTCATTTTATAAGACTTTTTCACACTTGTCTAAATTTTGACGAGTGCGAAAAAAACATGTCTCATAAAACTTGTTCTCTAATACACTATAATATAATATTTCTCTAAACTCCGTTTTAAAATTAAGAAAAGTAAATAAAAAATTGGCTAAAGCTCGACTTTGTTTACATTCAAACAAAAATAAATTTTCTATTTTAATATGTTGTCATTTTGACAGAACAAATTATTTGTACTTCCAAAATTGAGTTTTGTAGGTAAAATAAAGTTCTGTTCATTGAATATATTGTTTTTTTTTTTTAATACTACTTTGTAAAATGATCGTGGTACAATAAAAACAATTTAGCGAACAGAAATTCAGCGAATTTTTTTTGCAATACATACTAATTTAAAACCGTTAACTAGTTTTCTTTTTTAATTTTAAGTTTACTGACCTGAAATTCGAGTTCACCTAATAATACACAAGAAGTTCTAAACAATACTTACAAACTTTTATATTTTATTAAAAATAAACTCTCTATTTATTAATTTAGATTAAATTTAAGGATTTACAAAATTTCCTAATGATTATTTATAATATAAAAATGGTATAGACTACAGAGTGAAAACAAATGTTGAGAAGCTCTGTTTTGACGCCCAGTGCCTGAGGACAACTATCTATTGCAGATCGTCGCGAACCGAGTGAGCGAAAGGAAAAACCAATACAGCGGAAGTTAGTAATAAATTCAATTAATTTCCTGTCTCTTATTTACGGGAACTACGAACCGACATGAAATCTGGTTATAAAATACAGATCTATTTTATTTTTTACAAATTAAAAGTTATTTACGCTCTAAAATTTCGTACGAATAATTACTGCCATCCAATAGTTTCCACATTTTTTTGCTATTTTTACAATGCGTATGTGTGTGACGATTTTTTCGTCCACGAAAACTCTTATATCAAACTTCCAATAATTTACATTTTTCGTATTTTAGCTTTCTGTATTCTTAATTTGGAGCTCTTAAGATTTTTGAGGAAAACATATAAAAAAATTCGTATTACAAACTTTTCTATTTATTGGAACAACAATTAGATTTTGTTTACAAAACGATCAACCGGAAGTGATACTTCACTTAAAGCTCATTGCTATTTTAAACATAGAATTGGCGGGAGTTCATGGGCTGGCCACGTCTAGGGATGCATTCGACCCGGGCCGGACCGAGCTTTGAGATTTGAAACGACTCGGCCCGAAAATAAAAATTGCCGGCCAGACTCGAAGAACGACTCGACAAAAAATTAGCTGCTATAGTGAATAACCTTGAATTCTTGATGTAAAATAACATTTTTATTTATTAAAATGTGAAGTATGATATTAAATCATTTTGATCCTTTTTAACTATACATTTTCATTAAAATATTAAGGAAACTCGAATTTTCGGGCCGGGCCTAAATCAAAAGTCCGACTAGCCACTAGCCTCAACTTTTGCAAACGATTAGCCCGATTCGGCCAAATAAAAATATCTTCAACCCGGCTCGATGATTAGTGATGCCGCGAGATTTTGCATTTTCGAGATCTCGTCTCGAATTTCTCGAATTTTCGAGACGAGATTAACCTTATTCTCGTCTCGAAATTTCGAGACGAGACGAGAGTAATGCCCTCGAGATTTGCTCGAGACGAGAGTAGAAATTCGAGATCTCGATTGTAAAATTTGTTTATATTATATAAATATATCTAATAAAAATATATAAAATATTAATCGGTAAAAATAAATATTTTAATTGACTCTTCATTTTTATTCATATTTATTTATTTATTTTAGTTTTATTGGGTTTTAGTAAAAGAAAATGCACAAAAGTGAGTTCAATGGTATACTCTTCACGTTCAAAGCCTATGCTCTATTCGAATATATAATCATTATTACCAATATTTCCAATATTTCCCGTGGCTCACTAGTAGTAAAACCTAGCAACCAGTTTTATTTTGTAATAATATCATCACACCTCAAGATATCGTTCCGAGATTGGTGGATTAAAAAGTCTTGTGGCCGTTATGCAAGCAGCCGCAAATTATTTTCTTCTATTTGTTGGCAACCTATTGTCGTCGGCAAGTGTCAGTTTCGTCTGGGGCGCGAGTTTTGAGACACCCTGTATAGATACATTATTGTATCAGCCCTATTATTATATTTGTATTACTTTTTTAAATATTTATAGCTAGATGGTCTATTTTAGTTTCGTTTTAGAGTGTCTGGTCGCGAACCTGGGGGAACCGGGTTCGATCTCGACTAACGCCAAATATTTCCAATTTTAAATGGCACAAAAGTGACCCCTGTGGTGCACTCTCCACACCAGCTATGAGTGCCCGTGAGGTGACGCCTGGTAAGCGCCCACGCGGTAAAATATATCGTCATCATTACCGATGTCTACATGTGTTGTAGTTACTGGCACACCCAGAAATGGGTAATATGCCGTGATGATATATTTATATTTATTTATTTATTTATTACCAATATTTGGGAATAAAGCAGATTGTCGCAACGGGTAATAAGCCATAATATTATAAAGTATTTATTTACCTATATGTTGCTTGTAATGTTATTATATTTATAATTGCTAATTATAAATTCGACAAATTCGAGACTCTCGAGTCGAGATCGAGAGCAGGAAATATGACGAGACGAGATGCATTGAAATCTCGTCTCGAAAATTAGAGACGAGACGAGAGTGAATTGTTTCTCGTCGTTTTTCGTCTCGCGGCATCACTATCGATGATCGACTTGGCCGGGCCGAACCAAAGCTCGAAATCGAGTGCATCCCTAGCCACATCAGATTGTTTTAAATATTATTTCGTTAATAAGAAACGCTAAATAACTACATATAATGATTATCTTATCATTATCACTGTAACAGCGGTATAATAATTTGAACACACCTACGCAAAACCTACATTGTTCTGTACGGCTATATACCAGGTATGTACATAGGTACATACTAAAACGACAGTTTACTAACTAGTAGACTATTACAAACGTTATCAGTAAACATGCACAAGGTATTTATGTAATGTACATACGAGTAGAGATTGGACCACATGTGAATTTGGAGATTTAGGAACAGTTAATTGAATTCGACAGGAATTGGTACCGGATTGTGTGCGATGTATGTCACACAGTAAATTCAGTCTGCTTTACCACTGAATTATACATGAATTGTAAGAGGGGTATATGGTACATATATTGCAACATCTACTTATCTATTTAACTACCTAAATTGGCAATGTATTCAATATGTAGATTTTAGAATGAAACTTATAAAATAAAAATGACCAATGGAGACAAAAAATTCGAATATTCGATGGATTATCTTATGAATTTTATCAGTGTTGACGTTATTCAGGAATTAATTAGAGAAATACAGATTACAGGTATTTCTGAAGATGATTATTTATATTACATTTTTATTAGATATTAAATAGGTAGGCACTGAAATTCACTTTTTTTAAACAGAAAGTACCTACCTACCATATTTATAAAAATGTAATATTTTAATCATTCGCCATTGTATTATTTTATAATATGACATATAATTGTTTTAATACTGTTAGATAGTATATTTCATACTTTTTAAATTTGAATAAATATATAGGATGTTCCATTCGAAAATTAAAATTACAATTACTCGAACACCGGAAGTAACATTGTTAACCTACTACCGCTATTATATAGAGGAGTTTAAATACTGTAATTTGCGTTATACAGGGTGTTATGTAAGTAAGTGATCAACGCTTAACCAATGGTAGAACTGACCCCAAAGATAGTAAATCTGGCAATAATTTTTGTTTAACATACTTTCTACAAGAACTAGAGGCCTTTAAAACTGACCAATCACGTCATAGTTCAAAACTTTATAAAAAAGTAGAAAATCAATGTGTTCTCTGGAAAAAATGTGATACCTGTCACAAATGACATAAAATAATTGACGTCTATTTGTAAATAACTCTCTGTACCATCTTACAACAAATGTCTCGCTATAAACCATATGCATGTCTGCATACTCTTGGTTGGTGAAGGTAAATGGTATTTTGTTCAAAAAAACAGAATATAAATTGTACGTCTATGCAAAAAAACATTTAACGTCAGATTGACAATCAATATTTTTTCCAGAGAACACATTGATTTTTACTTTTCTATAAAGTTTTGAACTATGACGTGATTGGTCAGTTTTAAAAGACCCTAGTTCTTGTAGAAAGTATGTTAAACAAAAATTATTGCCAGATTTACTATCTTTGGGGTCAGTTCTACCATGGGTTAAGCGTTGATCACTTACTTACATAACACCCTGTATAGTTAAAACAGCTAAATGTAATAATAAGTGTGATAATTTCTAGCTAATTTATAGACAGACACCCTGTATATATTAGAATGTACGTAAAATTAGATTCACAAATGTTAGTTTATTAGGTTAGATATTAACTTATTTTAATTGTGTTATAAAAAAAGATTTCATAATTATTATATTACTATTTGTTGTTTTTGATTTATAAATAGAACTTTTTTCTCAAGAAGAACAGTTAGAAATAAATCAATATTCTGATAGTTCAAACATTATGCATTAATTTGTAATTATGTGTCTATTCCATGGGTATAACTACAAATTAGTAATATTATTATCAAATTCGGGTTATAAAACAAAATCTGACTAGTGATTTTTATTATTTACAACTTTAGTTTGAAAGATAACTACAGTACAATAAAAAAATAACATTGCATTTCCTATATATCAGGTTTCAAGTAAACACCCAGTATATTATTAAAATAGTTGCACTATCAATTTTTCAAACATTTTCCCACCTTCTTATGTCATAAAACTACCAGTCAACAATCAACATTCCATGGACACTACACATTACTTTTCGCGTAGGTACTGATATATTGACAGAATGACATCACCTTGAATTACTAAATTCACAATTTATAAAGCTGAGATTATATCAATTACTAGGAAACATATATGTATCTTACTTATTTGATCAGTGCTACAAAATAATAATATTTAATCAAAAACATTCTCTATTTGAAATGCGATAAAATAAGAATATACGTAAGTTTTCAACCACAACAAATGTGTATTCGTCACACGCATAAATAGTGAAATGTTAAAATTTGAGTGACACTCGGAAATTGTGGCTGCCAGCTTTAAATGAGAATTTCTTTATCTTACACCACAATGCAAGATCCAATACGATTGTCAAATTCTTTGCCAAACTACTTTGTCAAAAAAAATACACACAGAGAACTTCTTACGGTACTATACCAGTATTCCTTGTTATAGCACTCGTACACATATGAACGTAAGAATGGAATTGTGCAATAATATTTTGTTTATAGATAGTTTACATATATTTCAATTCTCGCTCTATAATCTGTACACTGGCTTGCAAAAAAAATCGCGTACACCTAAAATAATATATATAAATAAAGCGATAACAATTTTCTTTTAAGACTAATTTCTAAAAATTCACTCAGTTGTTCAAATGCAGTGAATATGCGTACACTTACGTAACATTGTCTTTGCAATCAAATAATATTACTAGCAAGTTTATATCTCTATCCATTTTTGAATTAATGTCCCAAAAGTCAATATACCCCATATTCAGATAAAAACTTCAAAATTTTCAAAAATCTAATTTTTATGTATCTAGATACTTCTCAATACGCTGATTCCAAATTTTGAAACCGCAGGTCGATATCTCTTTTCGTTCTCGAGATATTTAGATTCAAAGTTTTGCTCAAAACTGCCCATTTTTGGGTAATAACCCAAAAATGGGTCGAGATATGAATTTGGCGACAACACCATTCGATTCTATGGGAAAAATTACATAAGTATACCTATTTTCATAATTTTTGAACACCGCATACAGTCTCTAAAGCAAAATAACTGAAAATGGCCAAAAATCGCAAAAATCGTAAGGGGTACCCCTTAGGATTTTTTCAGATTTTGGCCGTTTTCAGGGGTTTTCAAACTTTTATTCATAAAAAATGAACCGGTTGGTAAAACATTATGAAAATTGGTATACTTATATAATTTTATCCGTAGAATCGAATGGTGATGTCGCCAAATTCGTATCTCGGCCCATTTTTGGGTTATTACCCAAAAATGGGCAGTTTTGAGCAAAACTTTGAATCTAAATATCTCGAGAACGAAAAGAGATATCGAGCTGCGGTTTCAAAATTTAGAATCAGCGCATTGAGAAGTATCTAGATGCATAAAAATTAGATTTTTGAAAATTTTAAAGTTTTTATCTGAATATGGAGTATATTGACTTTTGAGGCAATAATTCAAAACTAAGTAGAGATCTAGCCCAGAAATGGATAATTTTGAGAAAATATTTGAGGTTGAATATCTCCAAAACTAAAAGAAATATCGACCTGCGTTTTCATGATTTGGAATCAGTGCATTGGGAAGTACGAGATACATGAAACTTGGATTTTTGAATATTTTCAACTTTTTAACCAAATTTGATTGAAGTATAAGATTTTTCCGATAAGTCCAACTCGCCTCAACTTTTACAAATTATTGGCCCGATTCGGCCCGGTAAAAATTATCTTCGGCCCGCTCGATGATCGACTCGCAATCGAGGCGGGCTTCGGGCCGGGCCGGGCCAAAGCTCGAAGGGTTAAATAACGATATTTGCATTTTTATATTACTTTATATTTTATTAGAAATGAACAAAATCCTCAACAAAATCAAATTTTGAAATACATATTAAAAAGTGTCATATAACGCAATGAAAATGCATTAAAAGATCAATAGGTTTTTGAATGTGAAAAAACTTGTTTGATCTTTCCATTTTATAAAATGCTCCTGTTGAATTTCACTTTTGATTGAACTTTTTATACATAATTTATTTACATTGTATAACAACATAAATAAAAATTAATTCCCTTGCTTTAATAAAACGTAATTATCCGATTAATCAAGTAAAATAATGATACAAGCATGGTGCGTGTGGTCACCATATGACGCACGAATTCGTCAGTACGTGTTTAATTTTTCATCCGAATTAGGATGAATTGTTAATGTTATGCAACAATGAAAATTAACAATCTTACTAGCTGAAAATAAGTCCTTGTGGTACATGCATGAAGTAAAAAGTTTACATACTATATTATAATAGATACATATCTCGTAAGAAATTGGCCAAGAATAAATGCTAAGTTAGTAATAATATGCCATTATTTAAATTAAAACAATTAATTCATTATGTGAATAAGAATAACAATTGTAGTTTGAATGAATAAATAGTTTAGTGCGTTAAGTGACCAGTTATGGTTCTCACATGTAAGGATATTAAAATACTCTATCGAATGGGCCTAGAAATTATATAACATCCCATATAAAAAATAAAACTTTATGTTACAGTTTGAGAACCGCTGGTTTAAAAAAATAATTTAATGATCTGCTACAACTTTTGTTTAAATGATTTTCTTCTATTGCCAATAATAAAGAAATTATCCATGGCGTCCCAATTTTGGGAATGTATAACTAAATTATTTAGTTCATTTCTTATATTTTTATGCACCACTCATACACGGTTGAATATAGAATAACGATGAATGTCTAAATTCAGCATGAAATTCTCTTTCTTTTTTTACATCATTGGATCTCGTGTTACAGCCCTTTGAAGTTACATGTATTATTGAAAATAGACAAAATTTCGATGAAAAATCATGTAACTTCAAAGAGCTGTAACACGAGATCTGATGATGTAAAAAATCATGCGTATTACAAGTTTGCTGAAAATACACTATAGTATATATATATATATATATATATATACCGGGTGTCTATTTGAAATCCGTTATAAAGGAAATACAATGTTCATTTTGCTGTAGTTACTGACCAATTAAATTTAGAGAAAAGTTGTAAATAAAAACGTTGTTCGAAATATGAGACTAAAATTAATCACATTTTTTTATTTCACGAAAAAAGCGTAAATTAAAATTCGTAATTTACAGCAAATTTCAGAGTGCCATTTAATTACTGATATTTAATTTTTTTATTTGACTGATCTAATAATTCTACTCCTGTCAATAAGTAATTTTATATAATTAAAAAAGTGTAATTAAACAAGAAAAGAAAGTTTAAAATGATTCAAGAATGCTATATTATTATAATATTCAAAATTAATTATAATAATAACGTGTCAAAAGTTTATTTTCAAATAAAAATAAAAAGAACATTAGTAATTCAGTGGCACTATGAAATATGCTGTAAATTGAATAGGAATGACGATGGGTATCCGGGTACTCGGAACCTACCCGATAATAATGTACCCGGGTATAAAATTTTTTACCCGATTACTCGAAATATACCCGCTGCCCGTTAATTACCCGATACTCTTTAATTACCCGAACAATTTTCAGCTATCGGAAAGATTGTATCTAAAAGAAGAGCTTTTTATTACCGTACCATAGGTAATTAATATAATTTATGTTAAGTTTTTTATAGAGATACAGTATATTATTTATTTGTATTACTTTTTATTTAATAAATATATGTGAACAATAATTATGAATTTTATTAAAAAGTAAACTGCTAAAATAAGGGAAACTAGTAATTAACAAATTAACGAATTATGAATATATACTTAAAGGATAATGGGCAATTAAAGGGTATTGCGTAATTAACGGGTAACGGGTACTATCCGGGTAGTTGTTTCGGGTATTCGGGTGCCAAAATTATCGGAATTTGTCATTCCTAAAATTGAAGTTGACATTTCTTCAAACACTAAAATTGGGGGTAATTTTTTATAAATCTTGTCATTATTTTTATATTAATTAATTTTAAAATATGATATTTTTTGTAGTTACGTAGAAATGTATATCCATAATTTAAAGTATGTTTCATAATTTTGGAATTTTTTTAAAGCAAGTTTTTGAGTTTCAAACTCAACTGACTATAATTCTGAAATAGAGAGTAGTTTAGGGATCGTCTCTAGTAACTAGTAAACAGCTTGCATCTTTTTCTTACTAATGCATTACTGCATATGTCTCTCTCTATTTTATTATTTTTAGCTAAGCTTCTTTAGTTAAAAAGAATGCTGAATTCGGCCCATATGTTCGATTCAAAATGCACTAAATTTGCACTGAAGCAACGAAGCACGACTCGCGTGTAATGCAATGACGTCATTTGCACTGCACGAGCTATTAAATTGAATTACGCATTAAAAAGCAGCTGTGAATGAAACTAAAAGATAAATAGGTAATGTTATAATTTGAAAATTTTAAATAAAGTGGCATTAACGCACAGGACTCAAACTGATTGTACGTTGCAATGCAACGGTAGGGCTTTTAGCCTTTCACCGTATCAGATATGAGAAGATAAACCTTAGTTATTTTCACCATGGTGAATCTGTTGACGTCAGTGGTTTAATCAATATTATACACACAGTTACAAACACGACGAAACGTCATTATAAGGAAACCTCACACTGGTAAATGCGACTTTTTATTTCGCTCTTTTTGTGTTTGTGTGATTTCCCTGTGTTAATTATAAAGTACCTAGTCTTATTTCTTTATTTTTAGAAAAAACATCTGTTTTTATATTATCAGTGCGATAGAAAAGTTATGAGATTATTATAACTTATACGGTATTAGATTTATTACACACATCGTTTGTTATATTTTTAGACTCGTGTGATATTTAAAGAAGTTTATTTTTATATAATTATGTGGAAATTACTACGTACGGTAATACATGTTTTTTCAACTTATCTATATTATTCTTCATGCACTCTTTGTCTGTGTATATTATTATACAATTAGAATAAATATTTAATACCCTAACAATAATAATAGTTCGACTTTTGCCAATGTACAGCGTGTTCAGGAAAAACAAAACTGGCATGTCAAGAACTATAAAGGTGGATTTATAACTAATACAGAACACAGAACATAATTCAGCGTAGAAAACATATAAAATAAACACTAAAATTGGTTTATATAGGGTCCACAGGTCCACACCAAGTTGTGTAAATTTAACCACTTACAAATTTCGTATAAAAGTACACGTTGAAGTGGTTCAAATTTTAATACAAATATTTCGTAACATAGCATCACCTAATGTATTTAACCTATGCAATGATGTTACAAGATACATACAAATACAGGGAATTTATTTTAACATGCAACATATGGCGAATCACTTCCATGGTTACTTACTATTGTCAAAAAATGACAGCAATGTAATATTTGTCCATTTTAAAATGCAACATACAAAATTTGTAGTTTTGTATTATCAAAACTAATTTCCTATAAATTAGCCTACATACGATTAACAAATAATCAAAACATGAATGTTGTACATCTTAAAAAAACTTTAGCTTACAAAAATTCATAACATTCATGTAATAAATGTTAAAAAATACCCCCAATCACTCTGAGGCAATATTCTAGTCGGTTGTAATAAGAATTGACACCATTTGTGATGTGTTTTGGAGGTATCTCCTGTGCTGCAATACTATTTATAATGTTGCATTTTAAAATGGACAAATTTTACATTGCTGTCATTTTTTGATAATAGTAAGTAACCATGGAAGTGATGAACTATAATGCTGCATTTTAATATAAATTCTCTGTATGAATGTATGTATTAAAAATAAATAAAAACAATATGTTCAAAGATCACATTTATAGAACGCATTTTACATAGATTAAAAGATGACAGTGCTTACCAGGTAATGGGAAATCTTCATACCTGACGCCTTCGTTTTAGAAAACACAATTTCACCAATTTTTGTATTGCACTTTTAATATTAGTATGTACATTGTTATTTAATACACAAAGCACAGAAATATACATCCGAACACTTAGAAATCTCACGATAAACTAACTACCGAGCGGTTTTTAACAAGTTTCATGAGGAACACGGTAGCACTAAACAGAATGTACAACAAAATTTCTTTAAATTATTACTATAAATAGTGTACAGTACATAGTGTAAATCACAAAATATAGTTTTTTATTTGAATTCATACTGAATTTTAACTAGTACAGGGTGTCCATTTTATAAGTTCTCGCCTTAATGTTCAAAAATAGGCAACCCATGTTACATTTCATGAGTGATTTGGTTTTTAAAATTTTGTTTATTATTCGATTTAAAGTACTAATATTTCCCAAGTGATTTATGAAATATATTCTGTTTTGCCTTTAAGGTTCGCGACCAGACACTCACGGGACCCCATAAGCGCACACACGGTAAAATATATCGTCATCATTACCGATGTCTACATGTGTTGTAGATACTGGCACACCCAGAAATGGGTAATATGCCGTGATGATATATTTTATTTTATATTTTTTTGCCTTTAAGGCGGGAACTTATAAAATGGGCACCTGTACATTTGGAGCTTCTAATTTTTCAAATTACCCGAGCTATCAGTCGCAAATTATAACGCTTGTTAAAAAGATAAAATAAATTTTATAATAAAATATGTATATGCAATGTTTGCAAACGACATAATTATATGAAACAAATAATGTACTTGCACATCATTTTTATTGTATTTTTTTTCTAAATTTTAATTAAAACTTAAAGGCATACACCATATTTTTCTATAAATGTCGTGTCATTTCGTTTTAGTGTTAATTAATTTTTTTATCACATAAATAATTTGCATCCAGTTAAAACTTTAAAACGTTATAAACTTTTAACGATGACATGATAATATAGTTTAAAATTAAATACACCACATAATGTGTTTCAATTTTTATACAACTCTACATGAAATATATATTAATTAAAACTTTTCCTTTATATCCAAATAAAATTCCCTGAGATAAACTCATTGCGTGAATTTTCACTTGTTAAAATGTATTGTAAGAATGACCAATAGAGAAATGTACACTCGATGAACTGGTTAAGAAATACGCAATTTTTGCAGTCAATGGGCTCCTCCACCATTTAACAACAACATGAGCCATTTATTTACAAATTAAAACTTAAAACTTATGCTAGGGACTACCAAACTTTAAAAAAGTTATTCAAGTTTTCAATGCCCTTAACATCTACGTCACACATCTACCCTATTCCATATTCTTACAACATACTTTCAAGTCTTCTGCTATCGTTTTTTTGAAAATCTATTTTCAAATATATGAATGCAGGAAATAAGCAACGAAAATAAACCAAATAATACTTGTTTCAATTTATGCGTTTGTATCAAAGTAAAAGATATGTCACAGGCTGCCAGTGGCAATCAAAACCACACGTAGATTTTTATCAATTATTTTATTAAATTGCTTATTATCTGTCATGCATATTTCCAATTATTGCCCACAAAAGTGCACAAGTGCATTTGGCGATTCCTTCGATAGATGGCTCTGCATGTGGGTACATTCTCTCTTAAGTCAACTATCTTTTATGAGATGCTTTACATCTCTCGCCATGCTCAGTTGGGAACATTGTTGTTCTTAGTGTTACAGTGTTACTACAATCAAAAAATATGTCAAATATGTTACAATTCGATAAAATTCTAAATTATTTATTCAAAATATTCTCATTTTAACTAGTATTATGGTTCTGAAAAAAGAGAAAAACATATATTTTTTAATATTTTTAATTTATAAAAAATGTGTTTCTGAATGTACAAAGAGAAATTTTGGCGCTACTGCCTACGTTCACTAACTTTATGTTTATAAATTGGTAGTACCAACTGTTTTATTATATATAATATACGACTTATTATTATTTTACTTTTTTCATTCTATTCTACCTTATGTAAAATTAAATTTATTTAAATCCGATAGGTAGTTTCTATCATTATTGAATAGATTAATACTCCGCAAACCAACTTATAAGAACAATTTAAATGTCCCGCCAACGTTGTTACATTTGTTACATTTTAGACAGTGCCATCTGTTACAGTCGGGAAAACTGAAAGAACAACACTGGTTGGAAATTGTCTTTGCAAAGAGACAGCATACTAATGAGCTCTAACAAGAGCGAAACGCGTCTATGGTTACTAGCTGAGCATGGCCGGTGTCTGTTGATGGCCGAAAGGTTGATTCAGACGCTGTAATCTAGTGAAACATGACGAGTGTTTTCTTAAACATTTTATTTTATTTAACATTGTTTCACATAGAGTTCGCTATTTTACTATTAATATATACCTAAGTCCAGTAACTTAAATATCAAGTCAAGCCGTGAAACTCTAGTTTTCTGTATTGTTGTTCTAATGTTACAAAAAAAAGTCAACGAAATTATCGTGAACTGTATATACCTTAATATCTTCACTATGTTACGTGCATCTACATTTATTCATATTCAGTCGTCCGGAATGAAATGGTATAGGTTATACACGTGAATAAACACGATGTCTCAATGCTCTATATTAGGAATTTTGACGTAAGATTATGAATGAACATTTCAAACGATACGATTTTTAATTGTTTGTTATGTAATTAGATACCTAAACGCGCTTAATGTTATCTGGATAATTAATTAAAATGTTTCCACGGTTCAAGCGTTCAAGCTTCAAAACATTATGTATTGTTTTCTGATAATAAACCCTTGTTGTTATTATTCGACTTTGATGAACTGCTGTATGTTTATTGTAGTGAGATAATATATTTGTTTTTATTCTGATATGGAGAAGTATAGTCATGTCTTTACGCTTGGTAAATGAAATGTAAGAATTTATTATTATTGTCATTGAAGTACACTTTTATAAAATGTAACAGTAGAAGAATAACAGATAATGAGCGGTACAATATTCACATCTAAATCTCATTTCATATTGTTGCTATTTTAAAAAATAATATTCTTTTAATTTAATACTTATGTAGAAGGCATATACAGAGTGTCTCACAACTCGCGCCCCAGAGCGAATGAGGAAACACGACACTGCACTAGGATGTGTAATTTCGAAGAAACAAAATCTAGCTTAAAAGATATTATAGAAAAGACGTCTTAAAATTGGCCAATCAGACACCTACACCTTTAACATGTGTTTGCCGTAATTTTACATTACTAGGGTTTTATACAAATCAAATCTTATTTAAAATGTGTGGGTGACTGTAGTTTTCGAAAAATGTCAGTGTCAAATTAAATTTGACAAGGTGAATAAAAAAAGGCAAATTCTTACCATGTATTCAACCGCTGATTACTTAGAAATGATTATAATTTTCGGAGAATGTGGACAATAATATTTTCGTTTATCACATTTTACCCAGCTGCTACAACACGTTGCATTGTACGATATAAATTATTTTGTAATAATATCATCACACCTCAAGATATCGTTCCGAGATTGGTGGATTAAAAAGTCTTGTAACTCCGTTATGCAAGCAGCCTCAAATTATTTTCTTCTATTTGTTGGCAACCTATTGTCGTCGGCAAGTCTCAGTTTCGTCTGGGGCGCGAGTTGTGAGACACCCTGTATAGGTACATTCTTGTATCAACCCTATTATTATATTTGTATTACTTTTTTAAATATTTATAGCTAGATGGTATATTTTAGTTTCGTTTTAGAGTGTCTGGTCGTGAACCTGGGGAACTGGGTTCGATCCCGACTGACGCCAAATATTTCGAATTTTAAATGGCTCAAAAGTGACCCCTGTGGTCACTCTCCACGCCAGCAATGAGTGCCCGTGAAGTGACGCCTAATATGACATCATCATTACCAATATCTACGATAAAGCAGATTGTGGCACACTCAGAAATGGGTAATATGCCGTGATGATATATATATATATATATATATATATATATAAAATAATATGTGTAATTTATTAATATAATAATAATATTCTTTGCAATTTGCCTATTCATAAAAAAATTCGCTCCACTTGTAAAAAAGTCTGCGGGCACCCGATTCATAAAAAAGTTTAAGCTAATCCTCATTTTTGGATTAGCGAATTCTACTCTAATAACAGTTTTTATCTTAAAATATAGTCTAATCTACTCCTAGTATCTAACATTTTTGATAATATTATGAAGATTAAATTTTAAATACCGGAATAGAAAAGAATTCTGTAATCCAAAATTGAAGATTAGCTTAAACTTTTTTGTGAATCGGGCTGTTAAGGTTTATAGAAATTGCAAAACATGATTATATTTGAAGTATTATATATTTCATCAATAAATTTTACTTTTAAAACAATAATTATTTGTAATTATGTAAGGTTGAAATTGGAAATGACGTCTAAGCTAAACTATATCGTCATTACCGAAATATACGAACAATCAGATTAACACAACTATAGGTACTAAGCCGTGATGATTATTTATTTATATTTTACCATTGAAATCCTTAATTGAATCATTGTCGTTCGTTAAGTTGTTTGTAGTCTTGATTACGGAATGTTTTGAAGTATCTGTTTTGTTATTTATTGTAGATTATCTGTCATTTTAATATCATAGATATTAATTTATATACAGTTAGCAGCAAATGCCATTTCTACGAAGCATCACACACTAATCATTTCTGATCACTCTGTACAAGAGGTAAATATAATTATTATTTGTCTTGTGAGTGTCATTCAGATGTTTGCAGAAAACTTTTCCAAGGCTACAAGCTACAATTGTTTATTCAAAATGGTGTAGTTTAATGTGTATAGAAGTCGATAACATAAATAATAATCTCACTCTATACGACAGTCAATTTGTTTTACGTTACACAAATTCTGATTCTTATTTTTTTTTTTTTTGTTTTAATTGTGCAGACAATGCAAACATAACAACAATAAATTTTCTTGATTCATTAGTTGAGAAAAATAATTCTCCAAGGAAAACTAGTGTACACTAAAAGGTACAGTATACGTAGTTGAATGAGGGACACACGATTTATGGTACCTAAATTCTGAATATATTCAATATTTTCTTTATAAAATTTAATGTAATTTTTTAACAAATTTTCTTCACAAAATCATTTTTGATAGTAGCGTAAAAATTCATATACATACCTAAATTACGATTAAAAGTTTTAATTTTCTGAATTATAGTTTTTATATCGTCGATGTGTTTGAAACCGCAAGTAAATATCTTTCTTCGTTCCCGAGATATCAGCGTTCGAAATTATATCCTAAAAATACCGATTTTTGGCATTAACCTAAAATTAGTAGAGATACTCAAATATACTCAAAATTATGAAATTAGTACACTTATGTAATTTTGTCCGTAGAATCGAACGGCAGTATTTTCAAGTTTGTGTCACTACCTATTTTTGGGTTATTGCCTAAAAATGAGTATATGTATGAACCTATGGTTTCAAAATATAAAATCAACATGATGCAGAGAGTGCGAACATAATAATTTCATATTAGATTCTGTAGATAATGACAATTAAAGTGAAGAATATCCACGAATGATGAATAAAAATGAAGGATAATACAATATATATTTTGCCATATGTATGTATTTTATATTGCATCGCTTGTTTTTCTTTTCTTAATCCAGCACTGAGGATGGTTTAATAAAAACCGAAATGTTTGCAAACAAGGCGAATATTAATTTATTATCCTTCATTTTTATCCATCATCCATCGATATTCTTCATTTTAATATACTTTTGGATACGAATTCTACATCGATAATGACAATATTACAACGAGAAAATATATATTAATTTTACATATTGGGACTAGATTTTAGCCAAAAAAGTCTAATGTAAAACAGGCTTAATTGCAAGTATATGCTTGTAAACTTAGCATTAAGAAAATTTGCTAACCATTGCTTTTGTCTTGGCTACAATGATAACTTATCAAAAATAATGTCAGTTGTATAAAAGCATATCCTGTAAAAACTACATGTGACACAAAATTACTTTAATTACAAGTTGGTTCATTATTTTTTTTTATTCAATATTGTTTACATATGGAATATATTTAAATGTTTATGCTTATAATTTAATCCACTATTAACTCATATTTAATAAATTGTGATTTGGATCACTGGGTTATTTTTATAGATTTTTAAGTGCAGAAAATTTAACCACCCCGATAATAAAGGTATAACACCAAATATGCTACTCCGGAAATATAGTTTAATATTATATCATCTGTTTATTTGTAATGCTGTCTACAGTCTTATTTTTGTATAAATATTGTTGCTAGACTAATAATTATAATTCAATCAATTTAATAATAAAAAATAAACATTAATCATGAAGCCATTACAATAACACATTTCATCATTAAGAACTTACTAGATACGTACCCTGTTCATACAAGGTCAATATTGAATACTAGACAAAAAAATTGAAGGCCGGGAAGAACGATCTAAGTTCAAATTTCCAATAATTGAGATTTTTGTGCCTTCGGTCTACTATTATAATGTACCTATATGCAGCCAAAATATTGTTGCTCAAGTAACGATCTGAGTCCATTAAAATAGTGTAGAAAATTTGCTGTACTTTGGAAAAGCAATCCATGTCCATGACATTTTACGAAATAGCGATCCAAGTTCAGTATCTTAAATTCATGAATAGTATTTTTCGACTGTCATTGTGTGTGTTTATGAAATGGAGTCAGCAGTTGCTAAATTTATTGTACCTACAATTAACCTATAACCATTACAGTTAAAAAATACAATGAATTGCAAGACTCAAAAAAAAAATCGTTTCGTGAGAATATCAAGAGTTTTATAATAACTTGCCCTTCCATAACAAAGATGTTCCCGGTGTCGTAGAAGATAATTAAGGTAAAATTATTATTGAATAAACTAGTACGGTAGACATTTTACAAAAAAAAAAAAACATTTTTATTTTCCAGCTGCCAACTGGACACTAAACCATATTGTTATTAACAAAAATTATATGATTATACCTGTTGGAAATACGTTATGTTGTATTGAATGTCAGAATGACAGATGACACGTGTGACATATGAAGACATCCATTTTGCGTATATCGATATACCCTTGTAAAGTTCATTGGCCATTTCCACCACTGCAGTTTAAGAGTTAAACCCTACTACGTATTCGGCCTTTGATAGTTGCAGTATTTTATTAAAAGAAAATTTGTTTTCTTCTAAAATATATTAAAAATTAATGAAATTTTAATTTATAATGATATAGATATAAATACGTTAGAAGTAGGAATGACGAATTCCGATAATTTTGGTACCCGAGTACCCGAAACAACTACCCAGATGGTACCCTTTACCCGTTAATTACCCTATACCCTTTAATTACCCGTTATCCTTTAAGTTCATATACACAATTCGTTAATTTGTTAATTACCACTTACCCCTATATTAGCAGTTTACTTTTTAATGAAATTCATAATTATTGTTTACATATATTTATTAAATAAAAAGTAATACAAATAAATAATATACTGTATCTCTGTAAAAAACTTATCATAAATTATACTAATTACTTATGGTATGGTAATAAAAAGCTCTTCTTTTAGATACAATCTTTCCGGCAGCTGAAAACTGTTCAGGTAATTAAAGGGTATTGGGTAATTAACGGGCAGCGGGTATATTTCGGGTAATCGGGTATGAAATTTTATACCCGAGTACATTATTATCGGGTAGATTCCGAGTACCCTCGTACCCATCGCCATTCCTAGTTAGGAGCTATAGAATTTATAGAAAATATCCACATTAGAAAAATATATGAAAAAAGCAATAATAGTTGCCACTACATTAAAGTCTTTAAAACTTTTTGTGTTGCGCAAAGAAACTATGCACGACTTATTAACTTTGGTAGAAAATCGTCTAGACACCCGGTAAAAGAATAAAAATTGAAAATGTGGCGGAAAGAACGATCAAAGTCACAAAATGTCTACTTGAAATCCGTTATACAGGAAACACAATATTATTTTTTCATATTGCAGTTAGTTACCTATTAATTTTAGAAAAAAATGTGTCAAATAAAGGTTGTAGATCAAATTCTACACCTAAATCACTAATCAGAATTTATTTTGCACGTTTTGTAAGCTGTAGAATCGAATATGAAATTTTATGAATCAGAGAACAAGACTCCAGCTGAACTGTGGACAAAACGCAAGCCTGTCATCAGTCACCTCCGCATATTCGGATGCGAAGCATTCGTCTTGGACAAATCCTCGAACCGAAGCAAGTTCGATTCAAAGGCCAAGGAAGGAACATTCGTCGGATACTCCAGTAAGGCAAAGGCTTACAGGATCTGGTCACCCGACAAGAAAATCTATACATCGAGAGACGTGAGATTTTTCGACCAATTCGGCACCGGCAGAAAATACGAGGACTTCGTCTCATAAGCCAAGAAAATCGGTCGATCTCCTGTTCTCGACGCCCCAGACAGAGAATTTATCGTTCAAGCCACTTTAACGAAGAGCGCAGCCCTAGCTCGTCCAACTCCGAAGATCCTCTCTCGAACGACTCAGTCTCCTCACAGACAATCCACCACCAGAAACGCGGACCTGGTCGCCCGAAGAAAATACGGACCGGACCGCCAGGGGGTCCTTGCAAACTGTACAACATCTTGAGGAGTGAACCTCCTTTGCTTCTCATAGGCGAAGACTCCTACACCAAAACCGAACCCCGCAGCAACGCTGACGAAACCGAGATCTCCGTGATGGCATCCGAAATTCCCTTCATCCAAGTAATGACAGGTCCCGACACCGACGAATGGAAAGACGGCATTTACGCCGAGATGCGAAGTCTTGTATTCAACGACACCTGGGACCTAGCGAAGCGGCCCCACGACAAGGTCGTTGGTTGTCGAATTGTCTTGCGTAACAAATACAGAGCAGACGGTACCATCGAGAAAAAGAAGGCACGCATAGTCGCCCAGGAATTCTCTCAGTGCCCTGGCATCGACTACTACGACACCTACGCCCCGGTCGCACGACTCAACTCATTCAGGATGCTCATCGCACTATCTGCAGAGTCTAACTTGAAAATAGCTCAAATGGACGTGACAACTACTTAGCTGAACGGCTCGATCGACACCGATATATACATGGAGAGACAAAACTCCTCGAAGAAATGCTGAAGAGGATGCTCCAGGAGGAGACGGACAGATCGATCCGTTAAAAAGTCCACGCCATGTACTCAAGTCTTTCCAATTGCGGCGATTACGTCTGTAAATTAAAATGATCCATTTACGGACTAAAACAATCAGGAAGACAATGGCACATCAGATTGAAAAGCGTATTCCAGGAAGCCGGTCTCAACCACGCTACTACCGATCCGTGTATATACACCGACTAAGATCTGGAAATGTTTGTCCTGATCTATGTGGATGACATTCGTCGCCTACATAGACGAGAAACGACTGCAGAACCCCAAGCGAATCCTGAACCAGGAATTCCTGATCAAAGATCTTGGCGAGGCGAGATCTTACCTCGGAATCGAGGTTAACCAGAAACCGACTCCCAGAAGGGATACATTCGCGACCTCCTCGAAAATTTTGAAGGACTGCAACTCGACAGACACACACCATTACCTCCAGGGACCAAGCTCATCGATGAATCGGACGACGATGAAGACTATAGCCAGTTCCCATATCGCGAGCTTATTGGGGGTCTGATAAACTTGGCCATTGGGACACGTCGCGATATTGCACACGCAGTGAGCTTCTTGAGTCAATTCAACTCGAAGCACAAACGGGCTCACTGGATTTCCGCCAAGCGAGTACTTCGGTACCTTAAAGGCACCATCAACTACTCCCTCACCTACAAGAAGACCGGACAGCCCATCTACGGCTACGTAGATGCAGACTGGGGAGGCTGCACCATCGACCGCAGATCGTACACGGGGTATGTATTTTGCCTTGCTGGAGCTGCAGTTTCTTGGGAAAGCAGCAAACCATTACTCTCTCCTCGACCGAAGCAGAGTATATGGCTCTCTCCGATGCCTTCAAGAAGGTGATCCACCTTCATTCATTCCGAAATGAACTAGGCTTTAGTGCCCTCGGCCGTACCAAATTATACTACGACAATCAAGGTGCAGGGAAGCTTGCTCGCAACCCCGTACATCATATTCGGTCAAAACATATTGACATCCGATACCATTTCACCCGACAATCCCTCAACGATCACCCCATAGACCTCGAATACCTACGCACAGAAGATATGGTGACCGACGCTCTAACCAAGGCCATTCCTAGGCCGAAGCTGCAATCCTGCGTCAAGGGTATGGGACCACGGATGAAGGATTCTTAAAGAAGATGCTAGATTAAGGGGGCGTGTTGGAAATATAATTCTCCTTTTCTACTTCGCTAGCTAATATAACATACAAGAGTTGCCCAAATAAATTTTAAAGCTATGCAGCCTTTTTTATATTGGCAGTTGATCTGTGCAATTGCTGTTCGTAGCAGTTCCTTGTTTACACTCGGATCATAAGCGTACACAAATGAGTAGAATCACAAAGTTACTGTAATAATTATTATTTAACGGCGTCTATGAAATATCACGATATGAGTATTTCTTTCCTTTAGCCCTCATGTCAAGATTCGTGTCCCGCACTTACAAATAAATGTATAATGCTGAACTAATGTCATTGAATAATTTGCAATGTTTATTCTCGATAAAAACGTTCTATTTACAAACCAAAACACAAGGAACAGTAATATAACCATTAAGAAATTTCTTTTTATAACAATTAAAATATATTAATATCTAACCTAATGAACTAATTTTTCTGACAGTTCAAACATTATGCATTTATTTGTAATAAAATTTTAAATATTTTTTTAAAACTTTTTTGTGTAAAATTAATAGGTACATAACTATTCTTCTCCTATTAATAAGCAAAGTAAATATCAATATGTCCATAAGTATCGAAAATAAAAATATATATTTGTTTTAAAATATATTATTATTACTAATCAATAACATAGATACTTGTTGATGGATATCGATAGTTATATAGATAAATATAGATAGTTATCGATATCGATATTTGCCAACAAATAGCAAAAATTAGCGATAAATAACGACAGATAATGTCAATATGATCGTTTTTAACATACATACATATATTCTGATTTTTTTGGTTTATTTTTTAAAACTTAAAATTTTCCACCAGTAAATATTGATTTAATTTGTAAAATATAACATTTTGGCCTGTGTTATCTATTAAAATTGATAATATTTTTTTAATTCGATAATATAAATTAACCGCAAAGATACAGAATAAAATTTTAATACTCGTTTTATAAAAAAAACATATATTACAAACATAACAAAAGAAAAACATCATTCTCAGCATGTATTTTTCCACAAGCAAAAAAATTGTATGGTATAAAATTCTGCGTACTATATTTGGAAAAAACCTTGTATTTATAACTTAAAACTTAAATATTCTTAAAATAGACTTATAAAAATAGCAACATGGGTTAAAATTAAAACATATGTTTTCCTACATTTTGTATATAAATAAATCACACGATTCCTTCAAATTTATTACGGAAACGGAAAATACTGTCATTTTAATCAAATTTTGAGTAATTATATTTATCACTAATATTACAGAAATTAATTAGAAAATTTGCAATCAATAATATTTAAATATACATACTATATTAAAATTTGTTATATTATTATGTAAAGTAGTAAATAAATAAAATACTAACAATAAATCACATATGTTATGAAACATTTAGACTTAAACTATACGTATATATTATTTCGTATATAAAAATCCAGTAATTGTTTCAACAAGCAATTAAATAGAAAACAATAAAGTTCATTAAGTGATATAATAAAATTTACGCGGGCAGTTTGTATATGTATGCGCACGCACACACTTCGTCATATGCACTGGCATGCGTTGTGAGGAATCAAAAATATGTATCCGTTTACTTCATCTAAACGGCAACGATGTGAAAAGACACACCTGTACAATATACGATTTACTGTGATGACATCAATCGGCTATTATGTAACGCATACTAAAATTAATTCACTATCTATCGTTTATAAGGTTAAAGGATATTCCATTAAATTTCGTTCTGGATTCATATTCATACATCGGAATCTTCCAAAAGCATGCTGCTAATTTGAAACAAATACAAAATAATTTGAAAAATTAATGCTAATAAATAAATAAGGATTAATGTTTATTTAGTGTTTATGTGTAATCAGATGATAAATGTTGTTGAATGTCACACATGACCAGGCAGCGCCATCAAGTACCGCCATCACGAACTAAATGGTAACAACGCAAGATAAATTCACTAATTAAAACAGAAGTTAACTTTTGATATTGAAACTGTAGATACTCTGTTTTTTACTCTTTATTGCCCTTTTGCTTCATCAATACGGGTACTTTGTATAAATAGCTTAAGTGCTTTAAATTATAAATGCAATTACAAGAGCGCAGTAGTAACTCAAATAAAAATAGTTGTAATTAAGTCTAAAACTATGAAATATTAGTTCTTACCAGCAGAGAATATTTAAAGGTTGTTGCAAAGTGATTAAGACAACATCCGAGATACCCATTGCACATTTTGATCACACTGTAACTCGAAAACATGATAAGAAACAAGTGTCGGTTTGGTCGGAGTGACGAGTTACAATTCTAGAAATACAAAACGCGTTTATCACAGTATTTTCTGTTTGAAAAATGTTTGTAAATGTTGAATTTTGTTAGTTGACCTCTAGAGTCTTTTTGTGATCGCACAGGGACCTTCAGTAGCAACACTTACACCGGTGAAGGCCACTGGACACATGTCAATTGATTAGAAAAACACAGAGTTTTCGGATGGCAAAGAAAGCCTCTATATCACAAATCACTTGATCACAACATGTGTTATGAAAACAGGCGTTGAGGCGTTCGCGTAGCCACTTGCGCGGCATTACATGATACTACTAGCCAAGTTACAAGTACACTCCGTCTTTCCCCGCACGTTGCGCGCTTGCGGCTGGCCAGACAGCACAGTGTTCACTGATAGTCCCCTCGCTACCCGCTTGCCTCCCGCGCTAGCTCCTTTATCGCTAGCTAGCACCAAGCCACCAAGCACACAGTACACAGTCACTCAGTCACAGCAGTACCCGCGGATCCGTGCTGTAGTCGTTGCCCATGAAGTCGTACCGAGCACTCGGTGTTGCTCGTCCACATCCACTACCAGTAGTAGCCCTGCTCTCTGTTGCTGTTCGCGCACTGACGTCAGTCACCAGTGTCGCCGTTTGCCCGCTTAACTGCTCGTTGCTTATTCCATGGCTTCGTCAACATCAACATCTGCACGCAATGTGCTACTACCTGCTAACATCCATTTCAAATAACCGCTGCTCTTCATCGCTTTCAGGCCCTCGACACTTGACTTATCTGCTAACTGCGGGCGCAATACACCACTAACAAAAACTTTCAGAGGGACCGTGGACCGAGAAAATTGCTCATTACCACGCTCTTCGACAAATATGGACAAATCAATAACAAAAAGTCAAACCTCACTTAAGACACAAACAAGTTATTATTTTCGCGATATCTCGACACGTTATAGTAGCTATTAATAATTATGTTTTATTTATATGCATAAAAGTTCTCAAAATACTATCGCAAATTTTTTACGCAATAAACTGTTATTACAAGAAATATAAGAAAGTGTCTATGTTTACATACAGTATATACTGTCAATATTGATTAGTTTAACTTAGGTTAGTTTAACTTACTGTTATTTGTTGTGAACAGTGAAGACACAGGTTTAAATTGGTTAAAACACTGTTGATTTTTTTTCTCGTGCTTATGATTATATATGATTAGAACCATAATGTACTTAAGTCAACTCAAAAATAAATAAAATCAGAACCTGTGATTTAGTTTCTTATGGAAATTAATATAATCGTTTTGGGAGGATATGACATGACCCTCAACGCAGTGAAGGTGTTAACTAGTATTTTCTTAACCGAAACCAAATTCGGTTTTATTAAAAACCGGTACCCATTAATTGGAGTAAATATAAATTATAACACACCTATTTAATTAAAAAAAAAAAATAGATTTTTTCTACAACCGTGCGTAAAGTACACACTTTACACACTCTTTACAATGTGTAAAGTATCACTTTTCAAACACCAGTGCGTGAAAAGTACTTTTCAAGCATTAGTGCGTGAAAGGTAAATATGTTGCTAAGCAACATGCACATTCGTTTAATCTATCAATTAACAATATTTGAAGATGGCTATATACTCACACTCAGTATTATTAGAAATATGCAACTCGTGTGTAAATACATAGTATATTTTATTTCGTCCTAATTTCCGCGTGAGGCGCCAGTCGATGCGTAAAACATCGCATTCGACCAGAAAAGTACGACTTTACACACTTGTTACATAAATAACTATTAAATATTTTTTCCTGTGCTGAATTGCATATCGTTAAACCGGTTTTTATTTTGTCATATGAACTGGTTTTTAAATACGAAACCTGTTTGTAGTTCTCAATTTCGGTTTTTAAATATAAACCTGTTTTGGAGCTCTCAATTTCGGTTTTCTTTATTTTTATTCAGTTTCTTCTCCTGAATGAATTTTTAAATAAATAAATATATCATCACGGCATATTACCCATTTCTGGGTGTGCCAGTATCTACAACACATGTAGACATCGGTAATGATGACGATATATTTTACCGTGAATGAATTTTTATTAATAAAATATTGGAGTTTAAAATCCTTTAGTCAATGAATGGAAAATTTTATCTATGATAACAAACAAATTGAGGAAAAAACTTTATTGAGCAGTTCTGTATGGACATAGCTTTGAAAAACAATATTTCTTAAAAGAAAATTGATACCAAATATTAAAAAATAAGCAACCCTGTCAAAAAAGTGTGCGTACGTCACTGAACGATTGATCCTACAGCCCAAGCAACTCCGCTGTTTACTGAACTTATCTAGCAACAAAGGTGCAAATCTCCACACACAAATACTGTAAACAGTTGACGATTTAGGATTAGGCGAGAGGCTGGAGACGCAAGATGCTAACCACACTGACCAGTGACATGCTGCTTAGCATGGCTGAATACATATAATACTTCCCGATGATGTCATTATGACATCACTAACCCACTGCAACTTAACAACCATACTACGACGGGCGCGGGACTAACCTTGATTTTCTAACCGGACGGAATGGGAGAACATTAGACGAAGAGTGAAAACAAATCACACAAGGCGGATTCCTTGCGATACTTCAATGAAGTTCTAGAAAGGTGTTGCTTAGACTTATTAAAGAATGTATCTCTTTTAAACCCCTGTAATCCTGTTTCTTGTTGGCCCTAAACTACTCAACATGTAACGAATTGATAAGCTGTAAATTTTACGTAAAATACATTTTTTTGTGATTATTCCACGCGTTTTTTTTTTACCTCTCGTTTGAAGGTTAAAAAGAAAGAGTTAAATTTTATGATGTTACTCACACAACTGTGTTATTTTGTAGCAATTTTGCCTTATTAAATCGTTTTGACCTGACTTTTGCATTACATTTTTTAAACTAGATATCTCTGGATTAAGTAATTAAATAACAAGATTGATCTTAAAATATTGACAATGTAAAAAATTACAACAAATATTGCCACCTTCAATGTACTCTCCTCCCCGTACCCTACACCGTCCGATGCAAATATTCCCTTGTTGGAAGAATCGCCTGCAGGCTTTTTTTGTTAGGTTGTTCATAAGCTATGCCACTTTTCTATAATTACATCTCAGCCCCGAATTTTATGCCTTTTAACGCAGAATTACAATTTGGGAATAAAAGCAAGTCACATGGCACTAGGTCAAGTGAGTACGGTGATTTGTATTTTGTCAAAAATGTCTTGCCGGACAGGGCGTTTTTTTTACCTCTCGTTTGAAGGTTAAAAAGAAAGAGTTAAATTTTATGATGTTACTCACACAACTTTGTTATTTTGCAGCTATTTTGCCTTATTAAATCGTTTTGACCTGACTTTTGCATTACATTTTTTAAACTAGATATCTCTGGATTAAGTTATTAAGTAATTAAATAACAAGATTGATCTTAAAACAATGACAATGTAAAAAATTACAATAAACAAATATTGCCACCTTCAATGTACTCTCCTCCCCGTACCCTACACCGTCCGATGCAAATATTCCCTTGTTGGAAGAATCGCCTGCAGGCTTTTTTTTATTAGGTTGTTCATAAGCTATGCCACTTTTCTATAATTACATCTCAGCCCCGAATTTGGTGCCTTTTAACGCAGAATTACAATTTGGGAATAAAAGCAAGTCACATGGCACTAGGTCAAGTGAGTACGGTGATTTGTATTTCGTCAAAAATGTCTTGCCGGACAGGGCGTTTTTTTTTACCTCTCGTTTGAAGGTTAAAAAGAAAGAGTTAAATTTTATGATTTTACTCACACAACTTTGTTATTTTGTAGCAATTTTGCCTTATTAAATCGTTTTGACCTGACTTTTGCATTACATTTTTTAAACTAGATATCTCTGGATTAAGTAATTAAATAACAAGATTGATCTTAAAATATTGACAATGTAAAAAATTACAACAAATATTGCCACCTTCAATGTACTCTCCTCCCCGTACCCTACACCGTCCGATGCAAATATTCCCTTGTTGGAAGAATCGCCTGCAGGCTTTTTTTGTTAGGTTGTTCTTAAGCTATGCCACTTTTCTATAATTACATCTCAGCCCCGAATTTTATGCCTTTTAACGCAGAATTACAATTTGGGAATAAAAGCAAGTCACATGGCACTAGGTCAAGTGAGTACGGTGATTTGTATTTTGTCAAAAATGTCTTGCCGGACAGGGCGTTTTTTTTTACCTCTCGTTTGAAGGTTAAAAAGAAAGAGTTAAATTTTATGATGTTACTCACACAACTTTGTTATTTTGCAGCAATTTTGCCTTATTAAATCGTTTTGACCTGACTTTTGCATTACATTTTTTAAACTAGATATCTCTGGATTAAGTTATTAAGTAATTAAATAACAAGATTGATCTTAAAACATTGACAATGTAAAAAATTACAATAAACAAATATTGCCACCTTCAATGTACTCTCCTCCCCGTACCCTACGCCGTCCGATGCGAATATTCCATTGTTGGAAGCATTGCCTGCAGGCCTTTTTTGTTAGGTTGTCGCTTTTCTATAATTATATCTCGGCCCCGAATTTTTGGTGCCCTATAACGCAGAATTACAATTTGGGAATAAAAGCAAGTCACATGGCACTAGGTCAAGTTAGTACGGTGATTTGTATTTCGCCAAAAATGTCTTGCCGGACAGGGCGTTTTGTTCCGGCGCGTCTCCATGGAGAATCCATGAGCCGTTTTCTCACATTTCAGCCCTTTTTCTTCTCACCCGTGCATGAAATATAGAATAATCACTTTACTATATTCAACATAGAATTTGTTGAATATTAAACGTTAATAATACGTATTTTACTTTAAATAGTAAAACACATTTAGAATAAATTATTATGAAGTATACTGCACTCTCCATAATATGTGGGTTTTACCTCCTCATTTTATTTTTTTCTAAACTCGAAGCCTGAGGGAACACAATAAAATAATTAAACGCCCCTGAACTATAAAATTATAAAGAGATCCCTTACCACCTTTGCCACAAATTTAAAATTAAAAAGATCCAGGGTTTTATTGGTGTCGGCAAATGCTTGTAAAACCAATGACCGTGTTTACATTTTTATTTATTGAGGGTAATATTTCAGGTTTCTATGTAAACGTAATTGAGAGGCGTTTAATTGTTTTATGGCGACCCTTTCTGGTTAAAAAGAAAATGACTATTTCAAACTTGTTCATTTTTGCTGTAGTTAGAAAAATTGACTATCGTGTCCAGCAATAAAATGACAAAGGCTATTATTTGCGCCACTCTGTTGAAATGAAGACATGCTCTGTATAGTAAAATAACCTTACTATTCTTTTAATATAAATGCTATTTTTGTTTAAAATATTTTTTATGAGAATGAAAACTGTAGTTCCAAAAATTATTCAAACAAAAATAGCATTTATGTTAAAGGAAAAGTAAGACCATTTAATATACAGAGCACTCAAGCATGTTTTCATTCCAAAAGAGCGGCGCAAATAATGGCCTATTTTGCATTCAATAGTATAAATCAAACAGTAAGTTATATGCCGCTTTGTCATAATTACGATACTTATAGTTTTATAGTTGGACCCGAGAGAGTCAATTTTTTTGGTTATATCAAAATTTATATTATACCTATTTAAAAATTTGTAAAGTAATTCCAGAAAATGTGATACAAATTTGTCATATAAAATTAGACTAAGAATATAAAAGTTTGCTAGAACTGGTACCACCCGGATTTCGATCTATCAATATCAGCATTCATCGCAGACAATATCTCAATCTCATTCGAAAATATCGCCGGGCGAAATCTGTTCATATCAATAATTTAACCCAACCTTTACAAGCAATTTGATTAAATCAAGGTTATTCTGACAAGACATGGCAATGGTACTCGTAGCTCAATGTTCGATACTCAATATAAGCTGCAGATATCTCGCAGAGAAAGAATGCCAACTTGCAAGTTTAAAATGCAAGTAAAAAGAACAGTGAAACTCCTTTCCTTTGCCTCGAAATGAATAACGGCAATATATAATATGTGTGCAGATATTTTTAAGAAGAATGTTTTTTTTTTTCGGAGGCTAATATAACCACAGAAACGGAATAAGTATTTTAAGGCCCTAGGTACTTACTAACTATTAAAAATAAACAACTCTTTTTGAGGTTTGATTACTGTGGTGATATAGCAACCAAAAATTGTTTCTCGTATTGTTACAGTTTGTTTTGAGATTTTTATAAGTTGACACATGTCATTGTATTGTATGAAAAATATAAAGAAATAAAGCAGTTGTTGTTCGAGAATATCTAAGTGAATATTTTATTGAAATCACAAGCTATTTCGGCAATGTCCGTATCAATTAAATGTACAGATATCATAAGTCAGTTTGACGGAGATGGGGACTTTTCAGAATGGGTTCGGAAATTAGAGATGGTTGCAAAACTTCAAAATATCACCACAATTACAACAAAATTTTGTTTTCATTACAACAAAGAATTTGTGTATGTTTATTTTTACAATCATAATTATATTTTATTTCTGCTCCAGTTTTTAAAATATGACTTATGCTGGATTTATACAGCAAGTAAATTATGAAATTAAATTAAACCATTAAATTAAGGAACTAAATTAAAATAACGTCGTTCATTCGATAAATTAAATTTACTAATTTGATATTTGACATTTCGTCTACTTAGTCCCTCGTCCCCCTTTTCTGCACAATTTTTGTTGTCGTAATTTTTTATAGGTTTTTACTAGTGGTGGGATCCGGATCCGGATAGTTTCGGTTTCGGATCCAAAAATATTTGGATATCCGGATAATTGATTGTTGAATTCTACGGATCTGAGTATTGGATTTTGGATCCGGATCTGACCATCGGATTTTGGATCCGGATCTGAAAATCGGATTTTGAATCGAAATCTGAGTATTGGATTTTGGATCCGGATCCGAATATGAGTATGAGTATCAGATTTTAGATATGGAATTTCAGAATCCACATCGGTTCTCGGATTCGAATATTCTCAGTATTGAACCCGATGATAATATTTGAATATATAAGTATTATCATTATCATGGTGTTTCAAAACCAAATAAATCTGATTATGAAATAATCCACAATAAATTTTTGTTTGATATAGTTAATAGAATTGGATCCATAGAATTAAAATTCGGATCCGGATCAGTAAACAAAACATCGAATCCGGATCCAGATCCAAGTCCAGATCCGAATCTAAAAGGGAATCGGACTTAAATCTGGATCCGAATTAAATTTACGGATATCCGTTTCAATATCCGAACATCGGATATCCGAGGAACCGGATATTTCGAGATCCGGGTACTCGGATCCAAGTTTTGCCGGATCCTCACAGCACTAGTTTTTACATCTAACATCAGTGCTCGTTTAGTACGATGGCTTGGAAGGGCCAGGGTAAAATGGTTTAATGGTTAAAGCAGAGCTGGCTGATTCATGAAAGTTAATCTCTTTAAAATTCTTTAACTCTATATCTATTGAATATGAAGGAAAATGTGTAATCAAACCGTATAGACAATCAAATGTTCTTCCGTATATATAACATTCCTTAATTTGTAACAATGATCAAAACCTAATTTGATTTTGCATTAAACATCAATTTTGAAATACAAAATGCATATAGTGATTTGTGAATTATTTTTTTTGCATTCCGACCCTAAGTGACAGTACCCATAGCTGTACCCGGTCTACCACAGGCTTAGTAAGTCAAAGACGGTAGAATTCTGTACAAACTATAATCCACAACTGGTTACCCGTCTTTTGGTAACTAAACCTTACGCCCTACGCCCATGCAACTTAAAAGAGTGAAAGTAGTTTTTAATTAGTTACGCTTCGCTTGTGACTGGAACTAAACAAACCCTAACACTAAGCATGCTATACAAATCATTACACTTTTTTTACGAAAATTTATCAATTGATTCAACGCGCAGTTGAACTTTGTAAATACTAGCGCCTGCAGTGTGTCCTAGTTAATAGGTAGGTACTTTTATTTAAAAAACAAGTAACCTTAAGTATATTTTTCATTAAAATAAGGGAGAAATACTTGGTTAGTTTGAATACTTAAACATATTTTCATCCAATGTATTTAAATCTAGCTTGAATAGCAAGTACTATTTCAAGAGATTTTATGTTTAAACAATTGAATCATTTTATTAAAATACATATCGCACCCCGGCGAGAATAGTGACGCAAGTCAAAATTTAGAAATTCTAAGTTCATCAGATAAAATTAGTCAAAAATATGCTTCTAATAATCAGAAATAGTGACATAAATCAAGATTATATTTTTCGAGAGATAGAGTTAATGTCATTTCGTTTCGAGCTAATGTAAGTAACTTCACATTCGAGAACTGTCTTCTTTAATTTAAGTTTTATGCAAAATTAATTTTTGGACTTGTGTTACTCTTCTCGCCGAGGTGCGATTATCATGTATAATATCTACATGTTCTATAAATAAAGCACAGGTTGAAATAATTTTATGAACAATGTTTGTACAGGTATAAACAAGTATAAGTACTAAAATATTTTGACTAATAATGGATAAAAATATTTTTAAAAAAGTTACAGCGATCGTTATTTTATCTGAAAAAACCCTTTATATTGAATAACTTAAAACATGAAAATAGTAGGTACTACCTTCATATACAACGCATTAGGCATCTTCTAACATGAAGCGATTGCTAGATGAAAATAATACTTTTTGAATACATATATTATAATGAAGCACTGTTTATAGCTATGTAATAAAAAATTCAATAAATACAGCATGTTCAATTACAAATTGTAATCTTTAATATCTCACCTAATACAGAGTATTAAAATGTACGTGCCAACAGTTTAGACCAGTGAAATTAAAACTTTTTTTCATAGTTTTTAAAAAAATAAAGGTACCTTAACAAGAAGAAGGTTAATAGTTTATTAATTGTGCGTTATACTTATTATTATTTTTACTTTAGCTGTTATTTACTAGACTTTTTATATTAATATATCTTATAAATAAATTGTCATTTTATATTGTTAAACAATTTGAAAAAAAAGAAACATTTACTTTTCATAATATCCTTCGGTTTTACAGTATTTATTTTGTTTTATCCTTTTTTGTCACTAGATACCGTTTTAGAGGTTGGCAGCGAAACATATTTTTTAAAGGACTATCCTAATGTGGTTCCCGAAAAATTCGCGGAATCGCAGCAAACATATCGAGGAAATTTCATCGCGGAGAAAATTCATCGCTGGTAAATTGATCACCGGAATATTGATCGCCGGAATATTGATCGCCGGAATATTGATCGCCGGAATATTGATTGCCGGAATATTGATCGCAGGGAAAATTGATCACGGGAATATTGATCGCCGGAATATTGATCGCTGGAATATTGATCGCCGGAATATTGATTGCCGGAATATTGATTGCCGGAAAATTTATCGCCAGGAAAACTGACAGTCGGTAAATTAATCGCGTGGAAAATTAATTTCAAGGAAAATTGATCGCCAATATATTTAATGCGGGGAAAACTTAGCGACAGAAAATTGGTCGGCAGAAAAATTTATCGCCAAAATAATATCGCAGAAATCAATCAAGAAAATTAATGCCAACAAAATTTACTGTGACATAAATAAATAACATGGATAGAGCCCGTTCGGCAATCATTTGAACAAATGACTTTCAAATCCTCCGTATTAATACTAATCGTTGCTACTGTGAAAATATTGGCGTTTCACGCAAATATAGTTTCTTTTCACTGTACATTATATGTCTATGATAATTGAAAATTACTTGAAACTATTTAAATATGCAAAAGTTTTATTGGTGTTCCGAAGGACCGTAGTTCCACAGTAAAATTCTTATCCAAGATGTTATGCTTGCTTTAACAATAGGAATGACGAATTCTGATAATTTTGGTAACTGAGTACCCAAAACAACTACCCGGATAGTACCACTTACTCGTTAATTACCCGATACCCTTGTGTGTTAATTAAAAATCTGGCCATAGAAGTTTAACATGGGAAAACAGTTTTTCTTTGCGCAAAACTCCCCAAGTAATTTTAGGCAAAAATGTTTCAAATAAAAGTTGTAGATAATTATATTCTACGTCTAATTATAAAACTAAAATGGAGTCTTAAGGTAAAGTTATAACTAAAGAAAAATCCCTTAACCTTAACAATAAATTTAAAAACTATATACGTATTTCGAGAACTAAGTTCTCATTATCAGTAGAAACTACAAAGTAACCCGTGTTCTCTCCCTTATTCCTCAGAGCTGTTTTGACCTCTGGCATGGTTTACATGCTGAGTAATCTTAACTTCTCTGTTTTTACTTTGTAGTTTCTACTGTAATGAGAACTTAGTTCTCGAAATACGTATATAGTTTTTAAATTTATTGTTAAGGTTAAGGGGTTTTTTTCTTTAGTTCTACGTCTAAGTTTTAATTTTGCACATTTGGTAACTTGTAAAATCTAATTTGAAATTGTATAAATATTGCTCATTTAAAGTTACAAATAAATGCGTATCGTTTGAACTGTCAGAAATTCGGTTTTCAAATAAAAGTTGCAGATTATTTAATTCTGAACCTAAATCACTACAGGTATTATTTTTAAAAATTTCTGGCAGTTCAAACGATATGAATGTCTTTGTAATTTTGTTTCAAAGCCATGGGTATCGCTACAAATGAGCAATATTTGTACAATTTCATATTAGATTTTACAAGTTACCAAACGTGCAAAATTAAATCTGTTTAGTGATTTAGGCGTAACAACTTTTATTTGAATCATTTTTGTCTAAAATTAAATAGGGAGTTTTGCGCAAAGAAATACTGTTTTCCCATGTTAAACGCCTATGGCCAGATTTTTAATTAACACACTGTATAAGGAGTTTAACATAAAATTTATTGTGCTGCATAGGAGTACAGGTTTTGTATTTTAATTTATTTTGTATTATATTTCTTTTCCGCAAAGTATTAATATTTATTTCTAAAATTTACATTAGGTGAACCTGGCTTGACATTTTCATTTTTACCTGTGGTTTTCGAAGAACTAGAAAGGATATAATGTTGTCGGTACTTCAATTATTAATACAAGAAAAATTATGACAAAATTAGTATCACCCATATCCATAGAATGTTTCACTTGGTCGGAAGTTGAAGTTAGTAGTTAAACAAACTCGTAAATGTTTATCTAAATATATATTAAAACACTCACTTAATCAATTTTATCGCGAGTACATAGATAATATTGTGTAAATATCAATATTTCGGGTTGTTAACATAAGAAAAAAACAATAATGACATTAACCAGATCTACATTGCATTATTACGAACAGTATATAAATAATTTTGTGTCAATTTAAAAGTAGTAAATCTTATCATTCAAAATATTATTACTACTATAATATAATATTTGTGTTATGATTTACATTGATAGTAAAAATTATTGTACTATTGTTATTCATGTTTATCAACAATCTTGCAATTAAAAATACAGTCAATGAAACTTCGAAATACACAACCTACAGTATCTATATTTAACTATGTGAGCTATTTTTGGATACTAATAATAAACTATAAGAAATATGTAGAATATTCGTCATAGGAAATGATAAAAATGATAAAATTGTATGACGTTTCTTAATTCGTTATATGCATAATTAATTATCATTTTTTAATAGAAATTTTCCCACATTTTTTTTATAAAATACTTTTTTTAATTATTTTTTAATTCACATAGTTAATTCTCAAAGCCATAAAATACAAAAATGTATTGATACAAATAATTTTATTGAAAATATTGTTATTTTTTTAAATTAATGTTGCTCCTATTTAACGAACGTCCATGATAAGTGGTTATACATCTTATTTTTGTTATGTGTAGCTATGACACAGACCTGTTTCTACCAATCATGTGCAAGGTCCAGCAATGTCATTAAAATGACGTAATATGCAGTGGCGTAGTCGTCATACGACTATGTATAATTGTATATTTATTTCTATTTTCCACATTTTATGATATTTTTATGACAAAATATTCCAAAGTTGTTAAAAATAAAATTTTTATTCATATAAACATACATACGTATTTGCAAAAAAGAAAATAAAAGTTTTTTCTGGTAATTTACAATTTAAAATGCTAAGTAAAAAAGGATATATTTTTAGAGATACTGCTGATAAAAATATATTTTATAGGTATATATAATTATGTTTTATAAAAATTAAATATTATCACCTTTGTTCCATAATAGTTGTCACATATAGCAATTTTTATTCGACTACCGGGAATATTCTTTCAATTTGTTAATTAACTGTATAAAAAAGTCCATACTATGCTTTCAAGCAATTTATATTAAAATATAACAATAATAAAAATATAAAGAATGTAAACAATAAAAGATGTGAAATAACAAATGATTTTTGAAATACTGTTTTTAATTTTTATTGCAATGCTTTAAAAATAAGAAATTGAAGCAAATGAAGTGCCACTATTGAAAACCAAAAATAAATATTGAAATATGAATAATTATTATCAAAATGTTTTACTTTTTCAATTATAGTTAATACTACATAATTAAAATTTTCTTAAAATCAAATAATTTTTTTTAATTAAATAATTATTGATAATAATAAAGATAAATTAACTGATTCTATTTCCTTTTTAAATTTCTTTGAATATTAATTTTTAAAACTAAATTTTTGTTATATTTATTATAATTATTGTCAATTAACTGGAGATTTTCTATTTTATTTTAAAATATTTCCATATTTTTTATAAATCTTTTTTGTCTGGTGTCCCTAAATCAATCAAATTTTATTTGTTTTAAACTTTAAAGTATAAAAGAAAAGAATAGAAATAAAAACTATTTTTCTCCAAGATATAAGAACAAGTAAAAATATAATTGTATTATAAACTGAAAAATAATTCTTATCTTTTCCTTTACTTTCATTTTAACATAACAGTTCCCGATCAAGGATGTTTCTAGACTCGAACGATATTCAAAATTTGTGTGAAACGATCTATAATATGCATAAATTGACGAGGTTGCAAAACGAGTATACATTTTTAATCAAGATTTTTTGTGTTTTTATTGTTTTTTATTTGTTTTTCAAGATATAAGTGGACAAGGAACTTTCAATTTTTCTGCTCTGTGATCACCAAAATTTAGAAATTCATATATAGTTAACCTTTAAAAAAACGATGATTTTAATTTTATTGTTTTATAAGCAGTAATTATTAAGGGTTATTAAAAAAAATATACAGTCATATGGAATTATTCTCAGAACTGGACGGTAGTTATAGTGAAATTCATATAACAAGAACACTTTGTTGTAAACGATTTAGCAATTGGACCAATAAGCCAACAATAGTGTCCCTAAAGTTGTGGTTGCCGATTCCAAATAAAACATAAGGGCAGGCTATTCCAGGATCGGTACTGTTATGATTTATTAGGGATCGGCGACCACAAGCTTAGGGTTTTCATTAGGTGCGTTCGGCAAATGAGTTCTGTTCACTCTTTTTACTCTGTACACTCCTAGCACCGTTCGGTAATTACATGGAGTGAGAAGCGTCTTAAAATGGAGCGTTCGACAAATGCAGAATGGAGTCAAGTGGAGTGAAAAGTGTTAACTCCATAAGTCCAACCTCGATATGCAAGCATACATGGAGTTTTCTTGTTTTATTTGACATCTGTCAGATCATTTTGTATTTTTATGTTGTTGTTTATATTTTATTCAGGGCATCGAACCCAAACCTGAACCGAACCAAAACCGGAACCAAACCGTAACATTTTAGGGAACCCAAACCGAGAATCGAACCTCAGATATATTTTTAATTGAACCTGAGTCGAAATTGAACCAAGTATTATCTAGGCGTTTGCGTTGCTGTCTGGGCTGACTTTTCGTGAAAATTGTGTTCGTTTTCTGCTTTTTGCGTAAATTCCGGCTCTCATTTTACATTATTTCGAACCTGAACCGCAAACAAAACCGCAAATTTTATTAATGCTTGAACCAGAACCGCACCCGGACCCATCTCTCAAAAAACAAATTACCCTGAACCTAAACCGAACCCAGTTTTTGGCGGGTTCGATGCCCTGAATTTTTATTATACACAATTATTTTATATTTATAATATTGTTTTGTAATATAACAAGGCACAGTATGTCGGAACGGTAAGAATTCTGTACTATTTCTAATATATATTTTCTTCAGAAGCATTAAAGAATAATACCAAACTGAATAACTTCTATAAGGTTCATTATTTATTTTTTTTAGCAGTGCAGTATATCAGATTGCCAAAAAAGGAGGTTATTATATTCGTGCACCAAAATTTTACTCTACTCGTTCGGTTAATCACAAACAAAGGAGTGTATCTTGTTCCCTCGATCTACTCCAACTCCAGCTCTACTCCCACTCCACTCCAACACCGCTCCGTAAATACTCCAACTCCGTATGATTTACCGAACGCACCTATTGTGCAATTGCTAAATCGTTTTACGACAAAGTATTCTTGTTATATGAATTTCACTATAATTAGAGTCCGCGCGTTTAGAGAAAACACAAATTGGCGCAGTAGAAGTTGTACTAAACCTACGTATGTTGACTGTTCAAAAGACATTTAAATGAATCAACCGGTTGTATTTGTATCCGTGATTACAATATAAAAAAATCTATAAAATAGTACAATAATGAAAATGACTAATCACATAATAAATTTATTTAATAATTGTTACTATGCCAATCAATGTACATGACTGTTTATACAATATCCCGTCTGTTTATTAAAAGAAAATGATTACAACAAAGAAAATTTGATTACAACAATACGGTATAGACAGCTGCTATCCATTATAACATCGAACATCCCTACTTTCACAAGTTGGACTCGTCCGGACGAATTTTGGTCTGTGCGCATGTTTTTTCTCTGGGCGCGCGGACTATACAATCTAATTGAAGTACTAAGCACCGTAAATGCCAGCGTGGGTGTGAAAAGAACAATTGGGTAGCACCGGTTCTGGTTTTGCCGGTATAAAACGCCCTTACCTATTTTATAAATCGCGCCCTCTGTGACGTAGATATAGAGTTCTATGCTGTCTATTGGTAACTCTGTAGAGTTGGTGTCAAACACGTATATAGGTTGGCACCACTACAAGAACACGCTCCGAACTTCGAACTAAATGTAAAAAATGTACTCTGGATTAAATTGAACCAAATATAAATAACTACACTAATTTGTCTTGTTGTTATTAAAACCCATGAACATAACATTTTATATTTTTCAGCACTTATAAAAATATATAAATAAGTACCTACGTTAAAAAAACTTTTGTGTTTAAAATTGGAAATATGCTTGGATAATAAGAAATTAAATACAATAATTAACAAAAAAATACTACGTATAATGTAGTCCAAGATTTGACAGCCTATTCCATTCAACATATCTTTCACTTTCATACCAATGCATCTATAACTCTATCTGTCGTGACATCATAAATTTACAGAAGTGTTATTTGGTTTACCTCTTGTTTCCTTATTTTCTCCATTCATATACTTCAAAATTGATTCCGTATTTAAATAAAGGCGATAGCAGAAGTCTTGAATGAAAGTAGTAATAATATGGAATGGAGTAAATGTGTGACTTAGACATAAAGATGAAATGCCAATAATAACTATATTATTTTAAAATGGTCTTCTTAAATTTAAATTTCAAACTTAAACCTAAACCGCGTAGGTGCGAATAAGACATAAGAATAAATAATAAATCATTTTAATGCAATATTATTTTAATATGCCAATAGATGGCGCCAATTTCTGTTTCTGAATCCGTTACTATGGAGACGCACAATTAATACAAATTGTTTCAAATACGAGTCTAGTTGACGATACATTGCATAGAAAAGATTTTTGAGTGATAATTATTAGTTTAAATAAAGTGTAAAAGACTTAAAGGATAAAAACAGTGCTTCAGACTTCAGAGTGTGCAAGTGAAAACACTTCTTGATCATGCCTACGATCATATTCCTGGTGGATACTACAGGGTCCATGTACCGAAGAACAAACACAAAGTCTGGACGTTTCACATACTTGGACTTGGCTAAAAGAGCCATAAGCATATTCATGAAGAGGAGGAAAAGAAAACGTGAAGGTCAATATGAAAACTATGTATTACTGACATTTGATGAACCGCCTGATAACATGAAAGTTGGTTTGACAGAAAATACAAAAGTATTTTTGGAACAAGTTAGTTTGTTGGAAGCTAATTCTATAGGTTCAATAGGGGAAAACTTGAAACATGCATTTGACGTACTCAATATGCAAAAAATAGCTAATGACGGTGGCAAATATGGCCAAGATTTGGAACCTTCCGTCATTATTTTAATCACTGAGGGACGGAAAATATCTTCACCGACTGGTGCTTTACAGGACTTGACAATACCGGCATTAGGCGCAAATCTTATAAAATGTACGTCTCGTTGGGATCATCGATTATTCGCCATTGTTCTACGCTTTCCAGCAATGCCAACAGAAGAGGAAGATACAAGAATCCTTCCACGAGATTCAACTAATATAGAAGAATTGTGTAAGGAAAATGGTGGTCGATCGTTTGCCGTAAATACTTTGAATATTTTAAAGCGATCTATAGAATATTTGACTAAGGAACTAGTACCCAAACAGAATCATATTCCGAATAAAAGACTTACTCAATCCATTAGAAGTGAGCAATTTATCGATGAAATGCAAACATATATCTCAAATAAAAGAATGGAAGATAAACCACCACAAACAATTACTATTACTTCATGCGTTAATAGAGATAGCGCAATTCCATCATATTTAGCAGATAAAAACAGTTTTAAATTCACAGATTTTAAAGATTTTGTTATTGAGGTAGAAGGCAAATCAACACCAAATAAGCCATTTAATTTAGGGACCTTAGAGACACCAAGGGGAGATCTATTACAAAATATAAGCTACCTTAGATCAGAATTTTATCACTTTAAGGGGAGAGAATCTGTAGATAAAGACTTAAAGGATCCTAATCCCATAACCGATAAGAATAACAATAAAGAGGATAACAATATAGAGGATAACAATAAAGAGGATAACAATAAAGAGGATAACAATAAAGAGGATAACAATAAAGAGGATCCCAAAAAAGTATCTCCTATTATAGTCACTCCTCCGTCCTCCCCATGCAAATCCTTAACCATACTAGCTCCTTTATATAGAAACTTACACCCTCAACCCAGTACATCATCAATGTCTGTTTATTCAAACTTGATGTCTACCCAAGAACCATCAACTAGTTCAAGTCACATCACAAGAACTAGACCAACTACTGAAGCATCAACTAGTTCAAGTCACATTCCAAGAACTATATCAACTACTGAAGCATCAACTAGTTCAAGCCACATTACAGAAACTAGATCACCTACTGAAGCATCAACTAGTTCAAGTCACTTTATAGGAACTAGATCAACTACTGAAGCATCAACTAGTTCAAGTCACTTTATAGGAACTAGATCAACTACTGAAGCATCAACTAGTTCAAGTCACTTTACAAGAGCTAGATCAACTAGCGAAGCATCAACTAGTTCAAGCCACATTCCAAGAGCTAGATCAACTACCGAAGCATCAACTAGTTCAAGTTACGTTACAAGAGCTAGATCAACTACCGAAGCGTCAACTAGTTCAAGTCACGATACAAGAACTATCTCAACTACTGACGCATCAACTAGTTCAAGTCACATTTTAAAAGCTAGATCAACTACCGAAGCATCAACTAGTTCAAGTCACATTAGAAGAACTAGATCAACTACTGAAGCATCAACTAGTTCAAGTAACATTAGAAGAGCTAGATCAATTACTGGAGCATCACCTAGTTTAAGCCACATTCAGAGAACTAGATCAATTATTGGAGCATTAACTGGTTCAAGTCACAGTAATAGATCAGTTACTAGCACTTCAAGTTCGACGGTTTCTTCTCAAGGTCACGAAAGTCGCAAAAGGCAAGGTGAACGAGCTGAATCTACTGCGCAAATAGACAACTGGTTTACCAAAATGGGTCTGAAGAAAATCAAAACAGAAGAAGACAATAGCACAAAAGAAAATGTCGCACCATCTACAAACGAAACTAATGTGCAACAATCATCCAGTATTATTACAGAAACAAATGAGGCAGAAGCAGCAGCTATTTCGCAAATCGCCAATTGGTTTATCAGAATGGGTCTGAAGAAAACCACAAGCAATGATGAGGAACAACAGGCTTCTAGTAGTGGAGCAGGTGCATCGTCTGACACATCTACAAACTTTTAAACACAATCGGTAAGTTTCATTGTTAATATTGGATATATATATCTCTGTCCCATAATAGTTATCACACTTATGTACAGTGTGTTGAAAAAGATAATAATTCGGAGCAGGCTATGGACAAGAAAAAGTTTGCCAATTTGAATTTATTTAATTAAATGGCAGTTTGGCCACGAGATATTGTCAAAAATGTTACTTAAAGAAATCAAAGCTTTTTTTCTTGAATCCTTATTTTAGAAATAGAAATAAATTAGAAAATGGTGAAAGGCAATAATCTGAATCTTTCTTTATTATCTTTTCTCCTAAAAATTACATTTCGCGATCAATTTTGAAAATTTGACTTTTGAATTGAATAATAATCAGGCATACTTTTCTGTGTTCATTGCCTACTCCGAGTTAGTTTTTTTTTTTCTTAACAGGCTAGTATATTTTGTCTTACAATAGTTGTTACATTTCTAAATAATTAACGAACTTTTGAAAAACAAAAGTATTTATTAATAAGGATTTTACATATTAATTTGGAAATTTGGACGAATATTTGCATTAGAATAGAAATTGTTAAGTGTGACAACTATTATAGAGAAGGGGTAGTAATATTCCAAAAATAGTACTAATTCACTTGTTCTTTTACAGAAAAGGATTGTTCATCTGTGATCAAAATTATACTGCCATAATCTTTAATCTGGGAGCACTGCAATCACAGTACAAATATCAATATCATTAGACAACGAAAATTAATATTGTATTTTTTTTTTTTATTTGGAAGTCAAAATTAATAAATTTTTTTCATAAATTGTGTATTTTTCTTATTCTTACGAGAAAGGTTGCTACAAACTTAATAACATATATAGTTTATTTTATACATTTTGCTAGGTACTATTAAAGACAATATAAATATATATTTATATTATATTGAAGGTAGGTATATTTAATATAACAATATTACTTATATAGGTACTACACTTATTAAACTTCTGAAGGTCAGAAACAATTACTAAAAATAATAAAGAAGAGAGGTCCAAGATGGAATCCTTGCGGTACACCTGAAGTGACAGGGAAATATTCAGATTAATATCCATTTAGTGTAAAAGATTGTTGTCTATTAATAAGGTAAGATCTTTAATTGTAAAATCGAGGGTTTAATCTTATTTAAATCCTTACTGAAATCCGTATAGAACGCAACAACTTGTACCATATCGTCCATGGATGAAAGAATGTAATTTGTAAATTCAAATAAATTTGTTTCAATTGATCTTCTGGAATAGAAACTAAGTTGCTCAAAATTTATAATATTTTTGACTCAAGCAAATACATAATTATTTATTTATCCACAGAAATGTTAACTAAAATTACATCGTAAAAATAAAAAAGTTTCGATGCTCTTGTCCACCACTGTATAAGTCCATTTTGTTGTGAGTTTTATTTTAGAAAAGGAATTTGCAATTTTTAATCTAAATTGTAATGCGAAATTAGGAAGTAAGTTACCTCGATCATTTCATTTCCCATAAACGGGATCTGACCTATTCGGGCATTAAATTCGCCCATTATAATTAATTCGTTTAAATCTTTTTACAATTCGATTGAACTGCTTAGCGCTGTATAGAAATCTTTAATTTCTTCTTCAGTTGATTTTGCAGTAGGCGCGTATATCTGTGAAATTGTGATGTTCATCTTTTTTTTCTTAATTTTTTAATAATGCAATGCTTGGCGATATTGGTTAGAATTTTTCTATTGTTTTCGGATATCTTTTATTAATATAGAATCCAATTTCAAAGTTACCGTTGACCTGAAAAATGGCAGAAAATGGCGCCATTTTTTTTTTTAATTATAACATTTTGGATTCGCCTTATTTCGGATAGGCCTATTACTTTTTATTTCATACTCATAAAAATTGGTATAGTTACATATCTAATATTGTGTGTAAAATTGACTAATATTACCACCAAGTTCACAACTGTTCCCCTTTTTTAAGTTTTTACCCCAAAAAGTCATAAATACCTGCATTTGGTTAAAAAGTTGGAAATATTCAAAAATGTATTAAGTATCTCATACTTCCCAATGCACTGATTCCAAATCATGAAAACGCAGGTCGATATCTCTTTTAGTTTTGGAGATATTCAACCTCAAATATTTTCTCAAAATTACCCATTTCTGGGCTAGATCTGTACCTAGTTTTGAATTATTGCCCCAAAAGTCAATATACCCCATGTTCAGATAAAAACTTTAAAATTTTCAAAAATCTAATTTTTATGTATCTAGATACTTCTCAATGCGCTGATTCCAAATTTTGAAACCGCAGGTCGATATCTCTTTTCGTTCTCGAGATATTTAGATTCAAAGGTTTGCATAAAACTACCCATTTTTGGGTAATAACCCAGAAATGGGTTGAGATACGAATTTGGCGACAACACCATTCGATTCTACGGGCAAAATTACATAAGTATACCAATTTTCATAATTTTTGACTAACCGGTTCATTTTTTATGAATAAAAGTTTGAAAACCTCCGAAAACGGCCAAAATCTGAAAAAATCCTAAGGGGTACCCCTTACGATTTTTGCGATTTTTGGCAATTTTCAGTTATTTTGCTTTAGAGATTGTATGCAGTGTTCAAAAATTCTGAAAATTGGTATACTTATGTAATTTTGCCCGTAGAATCGAATGGTGTTGTCGCCAAATTCATATCTCGACCCATTTTTGGGTTATTACCCAAAAATGGGCAGTTTTGAGCAAAACTTTGAATCTAAATATCTCGAGAACGAAAAGAGATATCGACCTGCGGTTTCAAAATTTGGAATCAGCGTATTAAGAAGTATCTAGATACATTAAAATTAGATTTTTGAAAATTTTGAAGTTTTTATCTGAATATGGGGTATATTGACTTTTGGGGCAATAATTCAAAAATGGATAGAGATATAAACTTATACTCGTAGGTCTGTAATTTTATAACAAACGTACACTAGAAGCGTGTCTTTTTTAATAACTTATGTTACCCAATGTTGAACGAGATAAGGATATATTTTTTTGTTTGACACAAAAAAAGTTAAACATTTCGCCTCATATAAAAATCAAAATTAGGAATGCCGGAGGCACTCAATTTCGAGCTTAGGCCCTGCCCGGGGCAGGTAATTTTTTTGTCGAGTCGATCTTCGAGTCTGGCCGGCAATTTTTATTTTCGGGCCGAGTCGATCCAAACCTGAAAGCCCAGTCCGGCCCGGTCCGAATACATACCTACGCCCGCCGCGCTTTTTGCCAGTTTTACTGCCCGCCGGGCATAATAAGGCAAAACACCCGGAAATGATACTAACATTTATTTAATTATATAAATTTTAGAAATATTCCTTTAATTATTTATAACATAACGACAAAATAAGGTTAACCTGGCCACGTAATATTTTTACATAGCAACAAGCTTTGCATGTATTTAAAAATAATTTAAAAACATTTCGTTTGATTGCATTAGTATTTGAACTATGCAATGATGTTACAAGATACATATACAAAAAAAAAAAACAATTCGGAGTAGGCTATGAACAGAGCAACGTATGTCTGATCGTTATTCAATTCAAAAGTTGTCAAAATTGATCGTGATATGTAATTTTAAGGAGAAAAATAATAAAAAAGTCTACAGAATATTACCATTCCCCGTTTTCTAATTTATTTCTACTTCTAAATTAAGGATTCAAGAAGAAAAGCTTTGATTTCTATAGATAACATTTGAATATTTCTCGTGTCAAATTGATATTTAATTAAATACTTTCAAATTGACATACGTTTTATGTTCAAAACCTTCTCCGAATTGGGTATGTATGTATGAATGTGTGTAAAAACAATAGGCCGAATTCTGCATTCTTCTTTAACTAAAAAGCTTCTCTAAAAATAACAAAATAAAGATACATAATTATGCATTGATACATTAATACGAGAAAGATGCAAGCTGTTTACAAAATTATTAGAGATGATCCCTACACTATTGAAGAGTGTTGAATTCGGGCCATTACGTTCAAAGATCGCATTCATAGAACGCATTTTACATTAATTAAATGATGAAGAGTACTTACCAGGTAATGGGAAATCTTCATACCTGATACCTTCGTTTAAGAGAACACATTTTCACAAATTTTTGTATTTCACTTTAAATGTTAATTTGTACATTATCTTGTAATACACAAAACACAGAAATATACAACCGAACAGTTCAAAATATCACAACGAACTAACTACCGCGTACCGCGCGATTTTTAACTTGTTTCATTTGGAACACGACAATACTGATCAGAATGTAGAATGAAATTTCTTTAAGTTATTGTTATAAATGGTGTAAATTTTTTATAAATTATTTAACACTACAATTTTTACTACATATTATTATTTACAATGGGGTATTCCACCACAACAACAAAATTAAGAAAATTTTAATTTAATAAAAAAGAGAAAATTTTAATTTAATATAAAGGATGGCTCAATAAATATTAGTTAAAACAATGAAAACATTTTTTAAATAATTTCTTTACGAGATATTTCACATTTGCTAAAAGGGAAAATTGACGTCATACAATTGTTATCTTTCTCTCGCAGCGTACTCAGAGCAATGTGTGTGAGAAAGACAAGTATAGAGGAAATGTGACGTTACACTGATTTCTCGAAAATAAAATACTCTAAAACTAGGAACAATTAAGATTTTGTAATACTATGAATTGCTTCAAAACTGAATGAAGTTTTATTTAAAATAATAAAAAAAATTGAGTGGAATACCCCATTAGCAAATTTTAAAAAATTTGGTGTTAATTTTTACACTAATATATTTCACCACTTACCAAAACGGTTTTTACACGATTAAAATTTTTTAGAGTGTAAAACTCTATAATCCTTCATCTGTGCCCAAAACTCTAATGAAAGTACAAATAATAAGTCTACTATCCATTTCAGAATTATAGCCAGTTGAGTTTGAAGCGAAGCTCAATAACTTTAAAAAAAATCAAAAATTATACAACACTTTAAATTATGGACTATACATTTCAACGTAACTACACTAAGTTTCATATTTTTAAATTAATGGATATAAAAATAATGACAAAATTTATAAAAAATGACCCCCATTTTTAGCGCGTTTGAAGATATACTCAATTTCATTGATGCCTAATATTCAAATGTACGAATAGAAAAAATTTAAATTAATATGTTGTAACCATAGGCTTTGTGAATAATTTGAACGTTAATTTATTTTCGATTTATTTATAATTTGTTTATTACAATTAAAAAAATAAAAGTGTTAGATCTCAGCTTCTATTAATAATGAGAAATTGATATTTGACATGTTGATTCTGAATGTATTTTTATGTAAAATATTAATAAATTTTTATTTGAAATTCATTTATAAATAAATAAATATATCATCACGGCATATTACCCATTTCTGGGTGTGCCAATCTGCTTTATCGCAGATATCGGTAATGATGATGACATATTTGTACCGTGCGGGCGCTTACCAGGCGTCACCTCACGGGCACTCATTGCTGGCGTGGAGAGTTTATTCATTAGTTTAATTTTAATAATTGTTTTATTATAAAAGCGCAACATGCGTTCAGCATTCACGCGCAAAAACATTAAAAAGTTATTAAAATTTAACTTCTTTTAAATAGTGTATTTTTTAGTTCAGAATTAATTGATCCTTTTGAGAAAGAGGGTTAAATATTTTAATATTTGACTAAAATAACATGGTTTATTTTATTTTGCTGGGTACAACTGTTAAATACAAAATAAATATATCTTCATTGTACAAGTGTTTAAACAATTAAAAATTGACACAATATATTGAAGGTTTACCTACATATATAACTTTATTCTATCCATAGTACAATAATAACAAAGTTTTCATGATAATATATTTTTAAATCCTTTTCAAACGATACGTAAATATTATTTTACCCGTAATATACAAAGTTTTGAAGAGTTTACATTTTTGATTATCAAAGTGATAGTTTAAAAAGTATCAAGTTTAGAATTTCATTTAATTTTAAGCTATTTTGATATGGACGAATTGTAGAAGATTATATAGAATGTTTTGATCAGAATTTTGCAACAGACTAGCGCACAGCATCTTTTAAGGTAAATATAAATTACATAATTTTTTATGGACTTTTGTCAGTGCCGGTTTTACTATGAAGACTACTTCTGGTCCATAGGGACCCCATTTTGAGGGATTCTTTATTATTATTTTTAATTATTAATGCTTGTAATAAACAAGATAAATATTATTTAAGACCTACATTAGGTCAATATGGATATAGTGACAATTTTGAATATTCAATTAACTCAAGAGGAGACGTTAATTTTTAGTACCAGTATTTTCATTTGACGCCCCCCAAAAAATGGTTCTTTGGCCCCCAGATATATAAAACCGGCACTATTTTTTTGTCATTTAAGTTTTTATACAGAGTGGTCAAAAAAACTGATTTAGTTGGCAATAACAAAAAATTACTTCAAAATGGTAACACTGATACAAAAAAATGATTTCCTGTTGTTGACAGTGACATTTGAAAATTCCAATTTGGTTGTTGTTTCCCTTACCCAAGTACTTTTATTTCTTACATTACCTATAAGCAATAATCTAAAGCATGTTAATCACTCAAAATCCTACTAGCTGTCGGGTCCCTGCTCTGACATAACCTATTTGTATTTATTGTCAAAAGTTAGCCGCCTCGGTGGTCGTGCGGTTAAAGGCAGCGCTCAAGCGACCTTCACCGTTCGGCTCCGCGGTCGAGGGTTCGATTCCCACCAGGGGCTTGGATGTTTGTGTATGTCCTAAATTATATTACTAAAAACATTGTCATTGGTCAATCGGCATCGCACCGAAGGCCAGGGGGGTTAAATAAAAAAAATGACAAGTTACATAGTATTTCCGCTTTCATTCTGTAGAATAAAAAGATCCCAGAAATTATGGGGATCTTTGCAGAATTGTATTGCCAACTGCAGCATTTCTTTTTGATCACCCTGTATTTTTCAGTCTATTCCATAAATATTGCTGTACATAAACACATTATTCACTGCTTTAAAATAATAAATGCAATTTTGAATGCATACGTTCATTCATTTTTTTCTCTTATTTATTTGCAATATAAAAATAAAATATGATAGATCGGCATTTTGAAAAATTTTCTATACTAGCGCGCCTGGAATTTTAAAAAGAGGCCTACACAATTAAAAAATGCTTTCGTGCATTATTTAAAAAATAAAATACAAGTCGCACATAAGAATATTTTGATTTTTAATTACATAGGGGCCCCTTTGAAGATAGTTAAAGCTAACAGAAGTTTTCGAAGAATAGTTTATATATACTTTTTATTTTTGCCATTGGCAATGTAATATACGAATTTTTCAGTCCAGTACAATATTACATATATGACATCTTAAAAATTAAATTATTGACAGTACTTACTATTATTCCTCGAAATCATTTGTCATAATTAGGGATGTCGTTTTTGGCATCCAGATAGTTCAAATATTTATAAGACTAAGTATTCGTTATTCGAATATACGGACTGTTCATATATTCAAATTATTCGGGTATCCGATTATCCAAAATTTAGATATTGGAACTATCCGTAAATTAATATAATTTCACGTTTTCATTTGTATTAATTACTATAATTCATATTAATTATACTTGATATTAGAATATCCCAAACATTCGAGTATGTAAATTATTGGCATATTCCAGAGATATTCTTCATATAAAATATCCGAATATTCGAATAACAGGATAAAATCAACATCACTAGTATAGTTATTACCTCACACTGAATATATCTATATAGTTATACATATTTTGTTTTTATGTAATGAAGATAAAATATTTAGAAATACTACTACTTCCACATTTTTTTGTCTAACGATAAAAATTAACGAAAATATATTTAATTCTCTCTTAAGATTATAATTATAACCAATACAACAGAAAACATAAAATATGTAATTTGAATTCGTATAATATTATTATTTCTCTGAATGATAATGAGAAAAATAAATAAAATTTATAAAATATACAACATTAATTACGTTAAACAGATATTATACATATGCGACAAATATGAAAACAGCAATTTGTCACTTTATTTTAACTAGATATTAACAATAAGGTGCAAATTGTAAATCAGTGCAAAGGCCCTTCAAAAACTGTGTCAACTTTTCTATACCCTAAAACTTATAGGATAGGTCCATCAGTTATAGTCTTGCCATTTACAATTATAAAAATAAATATTTGTCAAACAAATTGTTATTCATAAACTATGACTAGCAGTTCCTACCAATATGTATTTAAATTTCATGAAGTATTAAGGGATGAATAAATAAACCGAAAATATGATTATTTTTATTTTATTGGTTCACATGTCGATCTAAAAATAAATAGCTTCCAAATATTAATTGAACCGAATATTTCGGTTATTTGCCATTTGCCAAATTAATAGTCGTTGTAGTTATTCGAATATCCAACTGACTATAATTCTGAAATGGATAGTAGTGAAGAGTGCTGAATTCGGCCCAATGTATTTCAATGATTTTATTAGACTATGTATATGTTTGCATGTATGTATATACTATGTAGTAAATGATTTAGCCCTTGTTTATATATTTACCCTGATTGCATTTCATTTTTACATTTGGTATTTTCGAGATAAAAAAAAATGGAATAAAATAATGATGCCTTTGCTGAACTTTTAAAATAAATAAAATATCATTAATTATTGCCAACCCTGTCTAGCATACAAAAGGGAAAAGAATTCAACACCCGAATATTCAAAATCAGAATAAGCATGCACAGAATCATTCAAATCCCGAATATTCAGAAACAGAATTGCACATCGCAGAATCATTCAAAAACCGTATACGTAGGTTAGGTGATTCTGTTGATTGGCTTTCGTGCAAGGGTCGATTATCTTTTTAAATATTCGGGATTTGAATGATTCTGTGCATACTTATTCTGGTTTTGAATATTCCGGTTTTTGAATATTCGGGCGTTGAGTATGCACCCTATAAAAGCCAATGTTTTTAACATAGATTAATTAATAGATTTTGATTAGCTAATTCTTTTAGTTTCTGTATTTAAATTAAATAATCTTTGGGAAATAGGACTGGTTTAATTGCAAAATTGTATAAACTGTATATATATATATATATATATATATATATATATATATATATATATATATATATATATATATATATATATATAGTGTTACTTAAAAACCTGGCCATAGGCGTTTAACATGGGAAAACAGTTTTTCTTTGCGCAAAAGTCCCCAATTCATTTTAGAGAAAAATGTTTCAAATAATTGTTGTAGATATTAATATTCTACGCCTAAATCACTAGTAAGTAGTTTAGTAACTTGTAAAATCTAACTTGAAATTGTACAAATATTGCTCATTTGTAGCGATACCCATGAAATTGAAACAAAATTACAAAGAAATTCATATCGCTTGAACTGTCAGAAATTTAATTTTACATATTACAGATTGTGGAAAACTAGTAATATTAAAAGTAATTTAAGTGTAAAATAAAATAAAATAAATATATCATCACGGCATATTACCCATTTCTGGGTGTGCCAGTATCTACAACACATGTAGACATCGGTAATGATGACGATATATTTTACCGTGTGGGCGCTTACCAGGCGTCACCTCACGGGCACTCATAGCTGGTGTGGAGAGTGCACCACAGGGGTCACTTTTCTGCCATTTAAAATTGGAAATATTTGGCATCTGTCGGGATCGAACCCGGTTCCCCCAGGTTCACGACCAGACACTCAGGCACGCGGCCACGGGACCCCATAATTTAAGTCTTAGATTTTAAAAATAATACCTGTGTAGTAATTTAGGTGCCGAATTAAATTATCTGCAACTTTTAATTGAAAATTGAATTTCTGACAGTTCAAACGATACGCATTTCTTTCTAACTTTGTTTCAATATCATGGGTATCGCTGGACACGAGCAATATTTTTATACAATTTCAAATTAGATTTTAAAAGTTACCAAACTTGCAAAATTAAAACTGTTTACTGATTTAGGCGTAGAATATAATTATTTACAACATTTATTTGCAACATTTTGTCTAAAATTAATTGGGGACTTTTGCGCAAAGAAAAACTGTTTTCCCATGTTAAACGCCTATGGCCAGGTTTTTAACTAACACACTGTATAAATATATATATGCTTAACTTTTAAAATAAATGAAAAATCATCATTAATTATTACCAATCCTGTCCAGCATACAAAAGGGAAAAGCCTTCAATGCCCGAATATTCAAAACTAGTATAAGCATGCACAGAATCATTCAAATCCCGAATATTCAAAAACAGAATCGCACATCGCCAGAATCATTTAAAAATCGTATACGTGGGTACGTGGATTAGATGATTCTGTTGATTGGCTTTCGTGCAATGGGCGATTCTCTCTTTGAATATTCGGGAATTGAATGATTCTGTGCATACATAATCTGGTTTTGAATATTCCTGTTTTTGAATATTCGGACTTTGAGTATGCACCCTATAAAAGCCAATGTTTTTTAACATAGATTAATTAATAGATTTTGACTAGCTAATTCTTTTAGTTTCTGTGTTTAAATTAAAAAGGGAAGAGCCTTCAACGCCCGAATATTCAAAACTAGTATAAGCATGCACAGAATCATTCAAATCCCGAATATTCAAAAACAGAATCGCACATCGCCAGAATCTTTCATAAACCATATACGTGGGTACGTGGATTAGGTGATTCTGTCGACTGGCTTTCGTTCAATGAGCGATTCTCTTTTTGAATATTCGGGATTTTAATGATTCTGTGCGTGCATATTCTGGTTTTGAATATTCGGGCGTTGTGCATGCACTCTATAAAAGCTAATGTTTTTAACATAGTTTAATTAATAGTTTTTGATTAGCTAATTAATTTGGTTTCTGTGTCCAAATTAAATAATCTTTTGGGAAACAGGGCTAGTTTAATTGCAAAATTGTATAATTTTGGTTTCAAACAGTTTGCACATTTCCCACGTTAGTCGGTACGCAACTGACCTTTCTTTCCATACAGCTGATTACGCATTGATAATTCTACACTTGAAAAAATTGAACCGGTTCTGCCGGTCAAGTTTATGAACGCACAAGAGATAACATTAATCTGGTTAAAGGAGATATCTATACAACCTAGACAGACATCTGGAAGTAAAATTCGTCTAACTTCTTCTTATTTATGGAGAATAATATTCGGGAGGTAATATCAAAAAAACTAAACTCAAATTTTATTTATTGCTAAAACAGATTTAAATGAGGGGTGTGACCAAAAATTTTGTATTAAAATTAATGCAAAAGGTACACACATTTATATTTTTATATCCTTTAAATATTGAGTTTTCCAAAAAATGTATATGACGTCATTACTACACATTTATGCAAAGATGAGTTACTGCTTAGTAGAGAAAGTGAGGTTCGGAAAACAATTCTACAATTTTGTCACAGTTTTAATTTACGTCTAATACAAGCAAAAAACTGCCATATTTAGTACATTTTTATAAAAAGAAAAGTATAATGGAGTATGTGGCCATTTCTTTTTAAATTTAATCATAGAGTCAATAATAATCTACCTGTACTTTTTAAAATTTGTTAAAGGGTATTCAAATTTCTGTGACCTCACCTGTGCTTGTACTGCTTCACAACCGTGACGTCACAGAAATTGTATGCCGTTTTCTTGAATTATTTAACAAATACATGTAAATTATTTTTAACTCTATATTAATGATATATTAATACTTTTTCAAGGTCACATACCCTATTCCAAGAAAAGATATAATGATATTCAAGTAATAATGTAAAAAATGTACACATCGTTTTTGAAAGTCATAGTTAAAATAAAACTATAATTTAGCATAAAATATATTTATTGCTTGATATAGTTCGATTCTTTTTAGTTTATTATAAAATTTGTAACATATTGCACAAGTTCTGCATTTTACTTATTGTATTATTTTCTTTAAACCAAAAACACTAAAAATGATAATATTAAATATATACATTGCGTCAAGTTGCAGAATAAACAAAATTATTGAGCAGTGAAGTTAATAAATTATAAAATGAAAACCAAAATATGCAGAATGTTTCCATTAAAACTAATGACTTTAAAGAAAAATGTTATAAACAAAAAATATTCAAGAATAAGGGATTAATTTATCAGTCATAACAAACCGAAAATTCAACTAGTGCTTCTCAAACTGTAGAACAAAATTACTTTTTCCACAATCGTTAGCAAAATTCATTATTATTCAACTTAAAATAGGGAGCAAAGTAAATAACTTTCTTCACAAGTGAGCAAAATACACAAGCCTATAATAATCTACGTCAGGAGTCATAAATTTTGAGAATAACTACTTGCATTTTCGGTTTGTTATTACTGAAAAATTATCCCCTTAACATGTTTCACTAAAGTAATTAGTTCGCCCATTAAAGGACACACGCGTGAAATTTTATACAGGATGTTAAAAAATAAAAGTAACAAATTATAAGGGCATATAGTACTGACCAAAATGAGCAAAAATAGTATATTATGTAGCAAGTGTGTGAAGCTGAAATTTTTACATGAGGGTGGAGATTGCAACACTCGCCTTTGGCTCGTGTCGCAATCTCCACCCTCATGTAAAATAGGCTTCACACACGTGTTACATACTATACTTATTCTACGACCTTGCAATAAAATATATTTTTTCTTCACATTGTCATTCTTTTAAGATAAAGCTTCTGTATTATCGACTTGTGTAACCATGGTTACCAACGTTACGGGTGTTTAACAGCTTTGTTTTATTAAAATATAATTCAGTTTGTAATATTTAAAATAATGCACGGCGCGTGAAATGTTACTTCACGCACTGTGTGCAAAAAATCAAACTTCACACATAAAAATTGATACGTGAAGTACTCACTTCACGCACGGGAGTAGAAAAAAGATTAATCAACATGGGTCCGATCTTCAATACTTTCCGAGATATGACAGTGAAAAATGGGGTTTTTCGGTGTTTACCTCTGCTGTCTCAAAAACTGTAAGAGTTACGACTTTGATTAAATGAGATATTTTGTTTACCTTTCAGAGGTCATCTTATATGTGTTTTTGTTTTTCAAAAAAAAAAATTGAATAATTGTATTAAGACAAATAATTTGTTACACTTATTTTTTAACACCCTGTATGTTTAATATAACTTTTCATGATATTATACCAAATTTGTGCGTGTATACTTATTCGAAAAGTGTGGCAAAATTTATCACGTCATCTTAGACCCGGATTAAAAGTGTGACAAGATTAATGTCATCCAAAACAAACGCTTACTATTCAGTCGACAAGTAATCACTTTCAACTGTTAAACTGTCAAATGCACGAGCTAGTTATCTGCTTGGTCGTTTTCAATAAAATAATTTTAAAATTAATGACGTCATTACAGCACACAAAGACAGATTATTGCCTAACAGAGAGAGATAGATAGAAAGAGAGATAGGGGTACAGAAAAAAAGCTCTTTCCTTTTCATTTCACAAGTAACCACTCGAAACCATTGTGACAAAAGTCATAAGTCGGATTCAGTCATCTGCCAAACCGTCAACACGTCACGGTAATTAAAAAAAATATGATAACTTATAAACACGTAGTATGTCATCACAGCTTATCATCTATTGCTGGGTGTGCCATCTGCTTTTAGACGCAAGCATTGGCAACGACGATATATTTGTACTATAGAGGGCTCTTACCACTCAAAGCTGTCGTGTGGAGTGTACCACAAGGGTCACTTTTGTGCGATATGAAAATTGAAAATAATATTACGGTCGGAATTGAATCCGGACCATAAAAATCGCAACGTAATCACTTATAGTTTTATAATGAAAATATAGAAAATAAATGTGATTATAACTTTTCATTTGATTACAAATACACGTCTAACAATTATATTACAATCTACAGGAATATTTACAATTGTCTTTAAAATCTGTTTTTTTGGTCACACACCTCATTTTTTAAATAAATGGATAAATAGGAAGTAAATGTTTTAATTATTATAACATTGACTCCGAAAAAATATAGAATGGATTAAAATTTTAAATTAAGCGATTTCTGTGCAATCAAAGGTAAAATTAGTATTAAAAAGCAGAGATGGTAACCGAATCCATTAACCGATAAAAATGAGAACCGAAATCTGTACCGAAATTCCAAACAGATACAAAACCGCATTATATAAAAGTTTCTTGTTAAATATTGTAAATTTTTATTTTTAAAATACCTCTGTAAAAAAGTATAAACATTTATTTGCTTTTTTTCTAAAAGTATTTCAATTTTCTATGTAGTACCTACTAGTGCTGTGAGGATCCGGCAAAACTTGGATCCGAGTACCCGGATCTCAAAATATCCGGTTCGTCGGATATCCGATGTTCGGATATTGAAGCGGATATCCGTAAATTTAATTCGGATTTGGATCCGGATCCAAATTTGAGTCCGGATCCCTTTTGGATTCAGATCTGGATCCGGATTCGATGTTTTGTTTACGGATGCGGATCCGAATTTTAATTCTGGATCCAATTCTTTTAACTATATCAAACAAAAATTTATTGTGGATTATTTCATAATCAAATTTATTTGGTTTTGAAACTCCAAGATAATACTTATACATTCAAATATTATCATCGGGTTCAATACTGAGAATATTCGAATCCGAGAACCGATGTGGATTCTGAAATTCCATATATAATATTCGGATCCGGATCCAAAATCCAATACTCAGATTTGGATCCAAAATCCGATTCTCAGATCCGGATCCAAAATCCGATACTCAGATCCGGATCCAAAATCCGATACTCAGATCCGGATAGTTCAGCAATCAATTATCCGGATATCCGGATATTTTTGGATCCGAAACCGAAACTATCCGGATCCGGATCCCACCACTAGTACCTACCTCAATCGGGTGGAGCTCGAAATGCGTTACATGTTACATTTACATAGGCATTTAACATGGGAAATTAGAATATTTTGAATATTTGCTTCCTCTTAAAACTGATTGTTATAAAATTTTGTAAACGTGTTTGTGAACACTTTTTGTATCATTTTAATAATTATATGTTCAAAATTAATAAGAAATAAACAATATAAATTAAAAAATAAACTAATAACTATCCCCGAAAAAGAAAATTTGAGAAAAGAGCGCTTGTAGCACGATGGCAAATAGAAATAAATTAGAAAACTGTGAATGGCAATATTCTGCATCCTTCTTCATTATGTTTTCTCCTTAAAATTATATTTCACGATCAATTTTGGCAACTTGACTTTTGAATTGAAAACTAATCAGACATACGTTTCTGTGTTCATAGCTTACTCGGAATTAGGTTTTTTTTTCTGAACACACAGTATAAGAAGCAAAAACATTACCATATAATAATATTACTTTAAATTTGCTATAACCTTTTCATTTTCTTTTTACTTCTTATTAATTTTGGACAATTAATTATTAAAGTGATGCATATGTATATAATTTTATAACAATCAGTTTTAATGGAAAGCAAATATTTAAAATATTTCCCATGTTAAATGCCTATGTAACGGATTTCGAGCGCCACCAGGTATGAATACGAATTACAAGAATGAAAAATAAAATAAAAATTATATATTTGTAAATTACTTTTACAAAATCGAAGCCCTTTTAGTAAAACTGGTTTACCGAAACCGATTGCTGTATAAAAACCGAAATCAAAACCGATTTTATGGTTACCATCCCTGTTAAAAAGTATAAATGTGAATAAATTTGTGTTTTGAAATGTGAAATATTTTAAATATATGAACCTTTGTCAATTAGTTTGATAAATAAGTGATTAAAAGAGAATATTTACTATGCATTCATATTTATTCGTTACATATACACAATTATTCACACAATGAAACAAAAGTAACTAAAATATAAACGAAGTACAGATTCAAATTGACTAGAAGTTATTAGAATTTTGGAAGCACGTAATAAATTAACCTAAAAATAAAAAAAAGTAAAGTACATGAAAATATAATCATAATGTGCAAATTCCTGTACATAGTGGCATTACTGCAAATTAAATTATCATTATCAATGAATAACAAATTAAAATACAGATATTCCGTATTGACTATGGAATGTTCTATCAGTAAACTAATGTTTTAAGTAAAATGAAAACCTCCCCAATATTATTAAATGTAAATGATATGTATGTATTATAATTATATATGTGTAAGTATATTTGTGCAATAAAAAAATATTTTAATAAGATATATATTCTTTTATACTTTAATAAAATCTATTATAATCAAACAACATGATCTGCACTGCAGTTCTATCTCTAACTATTTAATTCTCATTGTCTGGGTTAACATTTCATTATTTTAGATTCAGTAAATTTTCTTTTTTAAATAAATTGTGTTAAATATAATCTAATACATTTATATATTTTAAATTAAACACACTGGCTTTTAAGTCTATTAAAGCTAATTTAGGAACTAATTTTTTTTAACTGAGATAGACAAAAGAAAATTTGCTGCATTCTAAAATAATTTATCAATTATATAAAATATTGTCTACGTTTACATATACAGCAAATTCGAGACAAATTTTTTTGAAAGGCAATCTTATCAAAATGTTATAAAAAATAATTATGTAGGCTAAATACTTAATGCTTTAAATTTCAAAGTTTTAAATATCAATTTTGCCGATACAGATTGTGAAAAACATTTATAATGAGGTCTTGCAAATAAATAACACATAATATTTTTCTTAAAACAAAGTCAATCAAAACCAAAAATGTCCATAGATATGATTAAACTTTCAAATTTTGAATTTACATATTACGAAAAAAGTTTAAAATTTTGACTGGCCTTCGCCAAAATCCAGCCACATTGCGAAGCCTGTTACGGACTTTAGTGATAAATACGTTTTTTGAACATAATATAAGGAATTACATTTTAAATGAAACAGGCAAATACATTGCTATCAATCAAATGTCAAATCGTAACTATGAATATGACAAATCCAATTTTTCACTTAAAAAAAAACTCAAGGTATAGGTTTATATTAGTTTAGTGATAAATACGTTTTTGGACAGAGAGTAGTGTAATTGCTTGCGCCCAACTTGAACATAATATAACGAATTACATTTTAAATGAGACAGGCAAATACATTGCTATCAATCAAATGTCAAATCGTAACCATGAATATGACAAATTTTTCACTTAAAAAAAAAAACTCAGGGTATAGGTTTATATTAGTTATATGGTACAAAAAACGTTCACTTCAAATAAACTGCACTATTTCGAAAAAAAAATCTCTATGTATATAATCCGTTAACGTTTGGTGCATAAATTGTAAAACACGTGTATATCCTTGATGTTACCTAGGTAGAAAAGCTTGAATTTCTCGAAATAACCAGAATTGTTGTCATTAAAAACAAAATTATCGATTTTTTTTATAAAATCATGAAATCCATCTTAAAAAAATATAATATATCATCACGGCATATTACCCATTTCTGGGTATGCCAATCTGCTTTATCGCAGATATCGGTAATGATGACATATTTTACCGTGCGGGCGTCGGTCGGGATCGAACCCGGTACCCCCAGGTTCGCGACTAGACACTCAGGCACGAGGCCACGGGACCCCATCTTATTTAATAAATATAGTAATATAAAATAATTTGAAAGATACGACTTTTCATTCATCAGTTTACTAATAAACTTTCGCGAAATTTGTGACATCGCGGTTTCATATTTACATAAAGACATTTCTCTCCCACACACATAATACACATTTACGCTCCACAACATGAAACAGTAATCTAACCTAAAATTGTGACAGCTGACAGAAAAATATACAAGAGAGATTATAATTACCTTTTAAAAGTACTAGTGCAGTATAAGGTATGTAAGTAAAATATTTATTTAAATAAATTTCAAACAATTATAGTTTCAAATTAAACCAGCAGAGCTCGACTGATTCTAAAGACTTGTAAGGTGTAAAACATATACCTACATATTTAATTTGACCTACTCTTAAAAAAAAAAAATCAGATAATGTGAAATGACCCCATAATAACTATTCTATAAATTAAAGTACGAATAAGGCGAGCAAGACCTCATTTCATTTTAGAATTATTTGTACAGTATAAAAATAATTGTTTTCACTTAATTTCTGTCTAATGTAAGATGTATAAGAACATGTATGAATATGCCTTTCAAAAATAAGTACATTCTGAATAATATAAACGTAGTTGGAAATAACTATTCAGTCAGAATGAAGTAAATAAGAATCATCGTATAGGTCCCGTCGTATGCCAATCGGCCACCCCTGATTTCAAGCTAAATGCATTAAATAATATAATAATTCGAAAAACGTATCTAGTAATACTGAAGTCGCATGAAGCCAGGGGTTGACTATGACTATCCTACTTATGAAAGAGACGAAGCATCCTTATCAGGAACGTTCTGGAGTCCCTTGAATTTCCAGGTGTAGTATGGAGGACCAGGAGAAAAGCAATACTTCATGTCCAAGGGTAGACCAGATTCAACGTAGTACATTAAGTAGAAATTGCACATTTCGTCCTTGTTTGTTGCTCTGTAGACAATCAATTACATCCATAGTAAGGCACAGTGTGGTCAGAAAAAACCTAATTCGGAGTAGGCTATGAATACAGAAACGTATGTCTGATCATTATTCAATTCAGACATCAAGTTGTTAAAATTGATCGTGAAATGCAATTTTAAGCAGAAAAGATAATAAAGTAGGATACAGAATATTGCTATTTATATATAAATAAATAAATATATTATCACGGAATATTACCCATTTCTGGGTGTGCCAATCTGCTTTATCATATATATACAGAGAATTTATTTTAAAATGCAACATTATGATTCATCACTTCCATGGTTACTCACTATTATCAAAAAATGACAGCAATATAATATTTGTCCATTTCAAAATGCAACATTATAAATAGTATTGCAGCACAGGAGATACTTTCAGAACACATCACAAATGGTGTCAATTCTTATTACGACCGACTAGAATATTGTCTCAGTGTGATTGGGGATATTTTTTAACATTTATTACATGAAAGTTATGAATTTTTGTAAGCTAAAGTTTGTTAAGATGTGCAACATTCATGTTTTGATTTTTTGTTAATCGTATGTAGGCTAATTTATTGGAAATTAGTTTTGAGAATACAAAATTACAAATTTTGTATGTTGCATTTTAAAATGGACAAATATTACATTGCTGTCATTTTTTGACAATAGTGAGTAACCATGGAAGTGATTCACCATATGTTGCATGTTAAAATAAATTCCCTGTATATATATCGCTAATGATGATGACATATTTGTACCGTGCGAGCGCTTACCAGGTGTCACCTCAAGGGCACTCATTGCGGTGAGGGTTTACTTTAGTGCCATTTAAAATTCGAAATATTTGGCGTCAGTCTGAATCGAACCCGGTTCCCCAGATTCGCGACCAGACAGTCAGGCACGCGGTCACGGGACCCCATTTTGCTATTCATCGTTTTCTAATTTATTTCTATTTCTAAAATAAGGATTCAAGAAGAAAAGCTTTTTTTCTATAGATAACATTTTTGTCAATATCTTGTGTCAAATTGACATTTAATTAAATACTTTAACACTGACCTACGTTTTTTTGTTCATAGCCTCCGAGTTAGGATTTTTTTTACTACATTGTACTATATATTATATGTGGTGTGTCATTTGTACAGGGATGTGTGTATGAAATTTTGCTTTTCCACGATAATTACAATATGTTTGGATGTACTTTTCCTCTCAAAATTTTAAAAATAATTTATATAAAACCTTTTCTGAAATGCAGCAGTTCAAAAACATTGGAAGTGTATGTCTAAATGGTAAGTTATGCTGCTTATACAGAACTTTTTTTTAATTGTTAAGTAAATAATATATTTCATGAACAAAAATTCCTCGTATACTTGTTTATTATGGGGCAAATCATTTACATGTCCCATTAATAAACATATAAGAGAAAGGTAAGTATTTCTTTTAGATATTGTAAATAATTCATATACCAATATCTTCGTATTTTAATATTTTTTTAAATATAAATTTAGAGTGTATAATTTGTATTTAGCATTGGTAAATATTTTAAAATATATGTATAGCATGTAAATGTATTGTATTGTTAAACACTGTTTTGTGTACTATATACAGTAAAGTCTCTACAACTTGAGTCTCCAATAACCTGAATCATTTTTTCATGAAACAAAAAAATATCGAGGTTTTTTTTAACTCAGTTTACCGTCCTATCTATGTTAATCGAGACTCCTCTATTGTAATTTGACATTTCAATCATGTCTAAAAGTGTTTTGTTTTAATAATTCATTGTAAAATAAATAAAGCATACCCAATATGTGTGACAGTTTCTCTGTTGCTCTCCATAGTACAGCGTGCAGCCTACAATATAATAAAAATATTACTACATGAAAAAAATTTAAATTTCTAACTATAAACTATAGCTTTACAAAAATATTATGCCGGGTGTGCATCGAAAACAGAAATGTAGGAGTCTAACATAGGATTTGAAATAATGACGCTCCTGTAACTTTTAGAGCAACACTACAAAAAATAAAAAATTGTTTAGAATTAAATTTTACATTAAATAAGTTTAAAATCGATATTATACATCTGCAGCACGAGATATTCAAGACTCAAACGGCAATAAATAAAACATAATGCACCTATGTGTCATTTTCAAACATAGTTCATAATCTAGTTTTAAATGTTACAGTGTAGAAGAAAAATTTAGTTCTAAACAATTATTTATTTTTGTAGTTTTGCTTTAAGTTACAGAAAAAAAAAATCCGCTATTATTTAAAATCGCATGTTAAACTCCTATATTCCGCGTTACGGTACACAACCTGTATAGTAGGTAAATACTTTTTCTTTTTAAATAAATAATAACTTACCAGAATGTCACCAAATCTAATAGGCGCTTTACTTTGAACTGGATAAAACATTTGTGGTGTTAAAGGATCACGTTTTCCCAGTGTTGTCCAATTGTATTCTCCATTTTTGAGTGTTACATGGTAACCAGATACAACTTTTCCTAAAATAAAATGAATAAGAAATAAACAGAAGACGTGACATGAACATGAAGAAAATAATAATAAAAAAGAAACAACTTGGCGTGCTTTACATTTACTCGATGCTCTTTTTTAAAAAACAATCGCTTACTTTATTTTCACCATTTTGACATAAATTCAGAATTTGATGCTCTAGAATTCTAAGCACCCCATAAAATTTTACGGAACAGAAAATGTTTGAAAAAACTCTTGCCAAGTTAAATTGCTATAGCAACGACTGTTTGGGACCTGTTATTTTTCCACTGTAAATTGAAACATACCGAGACTATGCGTGTGCGTCCGATATGCAAATGGATATATCACTTTTTCTTCATCTATTCGGCAATCTGTTTCCATTTTGGTTACGGATTTAGCTGGAATAACACCTCCTGTTCCCAGCAAGAGTACACCAGCTTGTTTCGGTTGTCTGCAACAAATATTTTTGTTGGAAAACACGAAAAAAGGTTTCGGTAAATATATATATATATATACAGAGAATTTATTTTAAAATGCAACATTATGGTTCAACACTTCCATGGTTACTCACTATTGTCAAAAATTGCAGCATAGGAGATACCTGAATAAAACTCGATTTCTGGACTGACATTATCTTTATTGAAAACACAAAATTGTTTCACAACGTTTCGGATGCTAAAATCTGCTTCCGTCATCAGGTGAACTGATACGTATCAGTTCACCTGATGACGGAAGCAGATTTTAGCATCCGAAACGTTGTGAAACAATTTTGTGTTTTCAATAAAGATAATGTCAGTCCAGAAATCGAGTTTTATTCAGAGTAATACATTATCTTGCGAGTTAAAGTTTAAAGACAAGATAGGAGATACCTACCTCCTGAACACATCACAAATGGTGTCAATTCTTATTATGACTGACTAGAATATTGCCTTAGTGTGAATGGGGGTATATTTTTAACATTTATTACATGAAAGTTATGAATTTTTGTAAGATTGTTTGTTAAGATGTGCAACACTCATGTTTTGTTTTTTTGTTAATCGTATATACGCTAATTTATTGGAAATTCGTTTTGATAATACGAAACTACAAGTTTTGTATGTTGCATTTTAAAATGGACAAATATTACATTGCTGTCATTTTTTGACAATAGTGAGTAACCATGGAAGTGACTGGCCATATGTTGCATGTTAAAATAAAGTCCCTGTATATATATATTTGAAAATATTGTTGGTTACGTAAATATCGAGGAAATTATTATACTGAGTGATTGCCTGTTCTTTTTTAATAACTCCATTATTTTAAAAATTATGGAAAAAAAGTCGAACGAAGGAAATCTGTACTCCAGTTTTATAGACATTTTAATTAAAAATAAGCTTCGTTTGAATCTTTTTCCATAATATTTAAAATAATTGGGATATTATATAAAAAAAAAAAAACAGACCGATGAATCACTCTGAGCACATATTTTCTCTTTTTTTAGTAGTTCCCATAAATATTATACCATATGGTGACGGTTAAGGAAGACCATAGGGATTTAACATGGGTTAGTTTTATGCAATTTCCTGTTCTTCTATTCATTTTATGGCAAAAACTGTAGAGTGCAAAATGGTAAATAATTAATTTTTTTATATTTTTTATTATGATTTTGGTTTCTTCACAATGTTAAAAATAAATTTCAAAAAATTCTTTAATTAGTAGCAATAGCCATGATATGACATTACAGAAAACAATTTTCATATTCTCTCAAAAAAAAGGAATCGGAGGAAATACATGAAATAAAAAATGTTTATTCGAATGAGGAACGTGTCTTGGCTATTGCTACTGAATACCCGAAATTACGAAATTTCTTTTTAAAATTGTGAGGGAACCAAAAACATATAATTTAATGTAGAAACAGGTTTGCAAGCAACTTTTAATTCTGTACAACAGTTTTTACTGTAAAATTCACAGGAGAGCGAAAAATGACATAAAAATATTATACCATGTTAAATTCCTATGTTCACCCATAAGTAACAGCTACCACTCGGTAGATTTACTTACGGTGTCTCAGTATAGTATAGGGAGATTCCTGAACTATCAGTACTGCCATCTGAAAATGAAATATAAATTAGTGATATTCTTATATTTCAATTTGATAAATCTAAGCACGGCGGACATAAGCGCAATCACATAAGTCAAAAAAAAATTGTTATTATTGCAACGTGTTCGTCTTTCAAAAACTCCAACCAGACTAAACCACATAATAAAGAATTAGAAAACACTCGCCATGTTTCAGCATCCGAATCAACCTCTCGGTCATCATCAGATGCCGGCCGTGCCCGCTAGTAACCACAGACGCGTTTCGCTGAAATCTTGTGAAACATGGCGAGTGTTTTCGTATTCTTTACTACACAATGTATCACCTATATTGTACGTTTGTACAAAAGTCAATTACGCTTGTTAACCGACGAAAAAAAACTAATGTTACATATTATAGCTGTATTAAAATACACAATTTGAGTTATGTATGTGAAAGAGAACACCATTAGTTCGGTTACAAAGCGTTACATACCGTTACTTGTTGTAAAGAACATAAATATGCAAAGACATTAATTTCTGTCTTAAGTTTTTGTATATTCTGTAAAATATACATTTTCGATTTATGTGCTTACGTCCGTCGGGCCTACAAATTAGTTTTATGATAAAATTTTTAGTCATATGGTATTACTACATACAGTGTGAACACTGAAAACCGTGACATAGGCGTTTAACATGGGAAAACAGTTTTTTCAAATATTATCTGTCCCGCAAGAGTATAGAGGGAGTTTTTGATATGGTTAGAAAGATTATTTAATTTGGCATCGAAGAGTATCTAAATACTCCTAATTTAATGCTTTATTATTGAAATATTTACGAAAGTATAATGCTACTTGACAGTTATTACTTATAACTTACTAAAAACAGTAATCATAATAATACATTGTACAAAATAAATATAAAATATATTAACTTGAACCGGGAGAGATTTGAACCAGTGAAAAATTATTATGGTGCCTTGATTTAACAAAGTCAGCTACCGAATACGTTTCCATGATTACTGTTTTTAGTAAATTATAAGAAATAACTGTCAAGTAGTATTATACTTTCGTAAATATTTCAATAATAAGGCATTAAATTAGGAGTACTTAGATACTCTTCGATGCCAAATTAAATAATCTTTATAACCATATCAAAAACTCCCACTATTCTCTTGCGGGACAGATAATATTTGAAAAAAACTGTTTTCCCATGTTAAACGCCTATGTCACGGTTTTCAGTGTTCACACTGTATAGACATATTTGTTATCCTATATTAATAATTGATAGAATCTATTTTTATTGTTACATTTAATAATATCATAAATAGGCGCCTCGGTGGTCGAGCGTGTAAAGGCAGCGCTCAAGCGACCGTCACCGCTCGGCGACCAATGTACAAAAAGTACGAGATCGAACCCAAAATATAAAATAAATAGATAAGCTGGAATTTTACATACATAGTTAATTTAGAATAATAGGTTAAATTAGTGAATAGTATTGTTGTTATGTTAATGTTTCATATTATATAAGTATATTAGATACCTTTGAATTTTTCAACATTCGCATAGTGAACTTGTAAAACCATATATCCAATTTGGGAGCCTTTTCCGACCTGAAATCCAACCTCTGGTGGTAGTCTTAACGTTGGAGCATCTCTTGCCCATGCATATATTACCTGAAACACATCGAGAGATTTTCTTACCTATCGTTCAGAGTAGTATCAATATTTTTTTTTTTAAAATAGTTATTATTTTGATTAATTGTGTATTTATTGGTCACTTTAATTTGTATAACATTGCTTTTAGCCAAATTTAACTTTACCCAGCCCTCAGAACGCGGTTTTATCGAATTTTTCGACTCATACAATCACAGTTATTAATCAAATTATTATAAGATGTACAAGGAAATCAATGGCAATAAATGGAATGAGGAAATGAGGACAATTTGAAAGAATTTAAAGTCAAAATCATAAATTATAAAAATGAGTAAACATTACACAAGTTTAAAATATGTAATTGTTGATATTTCACAAAATAGGTACATACAGGAGCTGTTTATAGTGACTTAAGGGAGCTACTTATAGTATAAGTCACCAGAACTCGAAGGATCGTCGTAACCGATTAAACACCCCTCCAATATAAAACAAAATCCTCACCCTTCATTTCTAGCTCTGGTATTCCCCAAGGTTCCAATCTAGGCCCTTTGTTTTTATTATTTATTGATGATGTTACACATAATTTACACTCTAACAAACTGTTATTCGCTGACGACCTTAAAATATTCTATCCAGTTTCTTCCGCTATTGATTCTCAAGTTCTTCAAAACGACCTTAATAATTTATCTAATTGGTGTTCAATAAATAACGTTTGACTCTAAGCTCACTTTTGTGAGTCATATTAATCCCATTTACGAAAATCATCAGGACCACATTGAATCCATCCAAAAAAAGTTCTTAAAAAATATATATTTCAAAATTAACAGAAGTTATCCGGATAATTCATATAAGTACTTAGAGTTGTTACGAACATTTAAAATACATAGTTTAATTGAGCGTCGCGACTTCCAACTTGTGCATCATCTCTCTAAACTAATCCATGGTGATATAGATGATCCCACCTGCTTAAATCTACTCCCCTTCCACACTCCTTTCATACACATTCGCTATTTTCAAACCTTCTATCTTCCTACTCCACGCAATATTGCCTTATCTTTTTCTCCTATATACCGAATGTGTCACATTTATTCAAACAAATTTTCAAATGTTGATATATTCCGTTACTCCCCCAAAAAATTCATAAATCTTCTTAAACATATACAGTGACATAGTTGCATGTTGTTCTTTTTAATAAATTTTATTCATTGATCGTGCAGACATTTACTCATTTTTATGTAATGTATTTCATGTATTTTTTTTTCCTGCCCTCTTACTGGGTCTTTACCTGTTGGGCATTGTATGGATAAATAAATAAATAAATAAATAAATAAATAAATAAATAAAATGTATGTGAAGAGACTGGATGGTTGATGGAAGAAAGAATTAAGCAGGAATGCAGTCAATAAATAAAATTTATTCAGCAAAATGTCAACGTTTCGCTTCCTGTTGAAGAGTTGAAGCTTGATCAGGACAAACTATGGGAAAACATGGTGTTATTTGAAGTGGAGGACCCCGTTGAGGGTTGTTTAAATGGTTTATTACGGTCCTTCGAGTTCTAGTGATTTAAATTATACGTCTCGTCGTCTATAGAAACTGATACCGTGTCCGTAAGATGCATCCATACAAACAACATCCTAGTAGCCTACTTACGATATCGGGAGTGAAAATAAAATAATATCAAATTTAAGTAAATATAAAAAATGCATTAATACAATATAGAAAATATTGTGCAGTTGACCCACATAACATAGCAAGTATATTATAGTTAAAAAACATTTTATATAAGATGAAATTATGGTCCAATTATAAGAGAATAATAAATAATTGGGTCAGATTTCATAAAATAGGTAAACAAGAGAAAGAAAATAATGATGAACGTGCAGATAGCTACAATCTGAAACAAGTTTGTTATTGCAGCCTACGTGATGTTCAAAAGCGCAGTGGCAGTGTAATAACTAAAAGCTTTACTGGGAAATAAATATAATTAAATTTCGCCCACAACTATAACTGAAATTGGAATACCCCCTACGCATTTATGTTATATAAATTCGTACTGGAGCAATGCTACAAGCAATTCAAGTTCAAATCGATATTTTTCATTAGGATACGATATAGCAATTTGCTATCTGCTAGTTATTTACATTACAAGTTGTGTAAGTAAACTTTTTTGTTCGAGGTGGTAGATTTTCGAGGCGAATGACGAATGCCGGGGCTTCTAAAACGTCAAAGGCTTACACATTAATTTTTATATTCTACTGCAACCTATATTTTAACAATAAAAATTGGTTTGTAATTATTAGGACAAATCTGACAATGCCGTGACCCGTGACCGTGATACTGTTGTCAAATCATAGTTACCAAATATACAAAACATGTTTTTTTTTATATTTTGCGTTCATAAAGTCATTACGAAACCCAATTGCATATCGAAGAGCCTTCATTTCGATACGCAATCTTTTTGTTGTAGAAGGATGGTACTTGATGACATTTGCTTAAATTTTCATATATCATAATTGATATAAACTTTAAATAATAATAAATATGGTACTTACTATCTGTCTAAAAATAGTATATTATGTGGCAAGTGCGTGAAGCTGAAATTTTCGGGTGGTTTGCAACACTCGCCTTCGGCTTGTGTCGCAATCTCCACCCTCATGTAAAATAGGCTTCACACATGTGTTACATACTATACTTTTTCTACGACCTTGCAATAAAATATATTTTTTCTTCACATTGTCATTCTTTTAACGTAAAGACTCTGTATTATCGACTTGTGTAACCATGGTTACCAATGTTACGGGTGTTTAACAGCTTTGTTTTATTAAAATACAATTCAGTTTGTAATACTTAAAATAATGAACGGTGCGTGAAGTGCTATTTCACGCACACTGTGTATGAAGTAACACTTCACGCACAGTGTGCAAAAAATCAAACTTCACACATAAAAATTGATACGTGAAGTACTCACTTCACGCATGGGAGTAGACAAAGTTAATTTCAATACCTACCACATTTACTAAAAACGTAATATTTTAATCATTCACCCTAGTATTTTTTAATAATATGATATATAATTATTTTTATATTGTTGGATAACAAATTTCATGTCCTTTTTAAATTTGAATAAATATATAGGGTGTTCAATTTGAAAATTAAAAGTTGCTATCAATTACTGAAAAACTGGAGTAACAATGTTGAACTACTTCCGCTATTATATAGAGGAGTTTAAATACTGTAACTTATGTAATATAGTTAAAACCGCTAAATGTAATAATAAGCGAGATAATTGCTGGCTAATTTATAGACAGACACCTTTATATATATATATATATATATATATATATATATATATATATATATATATTTCAGGAACAAATAACAGGGTCTAAAGTGATTTGTTAATATTTCCAGTTAATTTCCCGATAAACAATACTAAATCGGATTAATGTTAAATCTGTCATTTACCAGATCATTTCGTTTCTGTTTTGTTTATTTAATTAGCAGTTAAATTTTTAACCGTAGGTTATAAAATATGCCCTAAGCAATTAGCACATTATTAAACATACCTGAGAGTTTTCTTCACACGGACTATGTCTTTTTGCGGGATTTCCTGTATCTGTTACCATCTCACCACAATCCCTGAAAATAAGCACAAATTATATACAGGATGTTAATTAAAAACCTGGGCATAAGCGTTTAACATGGGAAAACAGTTTTACTTTGCGCAAAAGTTTCCAATTAATTTTATTCAAAAACGTTTCAAATAAAAGTTGTAGATAATTATATTCTACGCCTAAAGCACTAAATAGATTTAATTTTGCACATTTGGTAACCTGTAAAATAGAATTTGAAATTGTACAAGTATTGCTCATTTGCAGCACTAGCCGTGGGATTTAAACAAAATTACAAAGAAATTCATATTGTTTGAACTGTCAGAAATTTAATTTTATAGGTTACAAAATGTGAAAATAATAATAACAAAAATTTTACCCATTACTGGGTGTGCCATTATCTACAACACATCTAGACTTCGGAAATGATGACGATATGTCCGTGTAGGCGCTTACTAGGCATCACCTCACGGGCACTCATAGCAGGTGTGGAGAGTGCACCACAGGGATCACTTTTGTGCGATTAAAAGTCTGCCCTAGCCGGGATCGAACCCGGGTCACCATATTGGCAACCGGACACTATACGCACACGGCTACGCGACCCCGTAATAATAATAATAATAATAATAATAATAATATTATTTAAGTGTTACATTTTAAAAATAATACCTGTGTAGTGATTTAGGTGCAGGATTGAATAAAATGTAACTTTTATTTCAAAACCGAATTTCTGACAGTTCAAACGATTTGTTTCGGGTTCGATCCCGACAGACGCCAAATATTTCCAATTTTAAATGGCACAAAAGTGACCCCTGTGGTGCACTCTCCACACCAGCTATGAGTGACCGTGAGGTGACGCCTGGTAGGCGCCCACGCGGTAAAATATATCGTCATCATTACCGATGTCTACATGTGTTGTAGATACTGGCACACCCAGAAATGGGTACTATGCCTTGACGATATATTTATTTATTTATTTATAGAATATAATTATCTACAACTTTTATTTGCAACATTTTTTTCCAAAATTAATTGGGGCCTTTTGCGCAAAGAAAAACTGTATTCCCATGTTAAAAGGCTATGGCCAGAATTTTAAGTAATACCCTGTATGTGACAAATTTTCATATTTTAGAAGCAAATAATACTTCATGAAATTAAGTTGCGGCTTGCAGATGAAATATGTTTGTTATTATTTACTGAATGTAGGAAGGAAATTGCGTGGGGTTTCACGAGGAAATTACATATTTTTCTTTATTAAAAAAGAACTGTCGGATTAATGCATCATTCATCTTAACGCTAACATGAAGCAAAATAATTTTTCAACTGAATATAGGAAACGTTGTAATTTTTGTTCTTTTAATCGTAATTACCATTAGCACTTACAAAGAGAGGTCATGACCTCGGAGTTACCGTTTTGAATAAAATTTTGTGGGCGCGTGAAACAGGGTTGGCCTGATATAAATCATTTTAATTAAATCAGGATTTAAATTAAGTAAAATTAATGATTTAAATAAAATTTTACACCTAGTGTCTCTTTTCTCCATTGCTTGTACTAGCAATGGAGTCATTTCAAAAAATAAAAATGTCGATTTTTTTATAAAATCCATTTCATTTAATACATATAGTAATATAAAATAATTTGAAAGATGCGACTTTGCTAATAAACTTCTCTGATTCTAAAAACTTGTAGGTGAAATGACCCCATTAGCAACAGTTATTTTAAGTGCATTGCGATCACCTGAAATATAAATATATGACAATTTTTTTGTTGAATGAAAATTATATATACCTACGTGCTTTTAGTCAGGTTTCCATTACGTAATAACATATAGAAAACTCATCCATATTATATCATCTACATATCAGTTTCCCGAGAAAAATATACACGGAAATAAATTATATTACCTGTTTGTTTGAACAGGATAAAATATTATTATAATCTACTAAGAAGAAAATTGTATCATCCAAATGAAAAAGTTGTGACACATTTTATTTTACTCAAATTTCCATTTTCAACATACCAACTATTGCGGTTACAGATATGATAACGACTTTACCGTACAAAATAATCTCCTATTGTTGAAACGATGCAATAATGATTTAATTTAATATATATATATATATATATATATATATATATATATATATATATATATATATATATATATATATATATATATCGGGTGTAACACGAAAATCGGGCTATAGGAGTTTAACATGGGAAAACAATTTTTCCTTGGTTAAAAGTGGCCTATTAATTTTAGACAAAAATACTTCAAATAAATATTGCAGGGAATTAAATTCGGCATCTAAACTAATAGTCATATTTTCTTTTGTATCTTTGGTAACAAAGAAAATGTGAATATTGACTTATATGCAGAACTTAATTCTCTACAACATTTATTTCAAGCATTTTTGTCTAAAATTAATAGGCCACCTTTGCGCAAGGAAAAACAGATTTCCCATGTTAAACGCCTATGGCCCGGTTTTCGTGTTCCCGATATATATATATATATATATATATATAATAAAAATAAAATAAAAATATATATCATCACGGCATATTACCCATTTCTGGGTGTGCCAGTATCTACAACACATGTAGACATCGGTAATGATGACGATATATTTTACCGTGTGGGCGCTTACCAGGCGTCACCTCACGGGCACACTTTTGTGCCATTTAAAATTGGAAATATTTAACGTCTGTCGGGATCGAAGCCGGTTCCTCCAGGTTCGCGACCAGACACTTAGGCACGCGGCCACGGGACCCCATATATATATATATATATATATATATATATATATATATATATATATATATATATATATATATATATGTGATGGTTGTTTTGACAACGATTTAGGAAGAACAATGAAAACAAAATTTCTATCGAAAAATCAATTAACAAAATTTGATTTTAAAAGGTAGGTATGCATTTCATTATATTTATGTATGTATTATGTACTAATTTATCAATCGCCATTGTGAACTTGTAATTAATTTCATAATTTTGACATTTTTTACGTGGGTCGTGGGTGTCACAAAAATTTAGGAAAATAAATCCATTAATAATAAATACGTTCTACATAAAATTTTCATATTACTGCCTCTAATTATGTAAATGTTGATAATACTCGTAAATGATTGTATTATTCGCGGTTCCGAATTTAGAACATCTTAATTGCCATACTTATTATTTTCAATAGAACATCTTATATTTTCCTATAGTACCTACCTACGGAATAGCTTAGGAGTACCTACTTTTTTAAAAATATATTGCGGGGGACCTGGCAATATGTTTTATCTGTACAGCGAAAATAAGTTAGGTAAGTAGTAGATTTGGATTTTGTGTCGGTATTTAAGTACATTGTAATTTAAAAGTTTCCTGTACTTGCAATACAATAACTCCTATCTTCCAATAAGGAAAATAAATTAGTAGATTTGTTGTCATTTCAAATTGTACCTGAAAAGCTTTCCGTAAAATTTGCATTGCTGTTAATCATTTTAAATGTTACTATGGTATGGTAAATGTCATACGCCCATGTTCACTGATAAAAAAGACTTTCGCTATAAATTAAATGTATATTAAACGACTAATGTCAGTATTTATCGTTGTATTCATCACGACGATCAGCGATATTTTGCCCACTCTACAGCATAAACGGCTTAATCGATTTCATGAAATTTGTACCAAATTAAAATGAATAAATAACTAACTTTCCTTTCCATATTTTATATTTTTACTGAATATAGTTTTTGTGTAAAGTTATTTATTGCCATAGTGTAGCCGGGTATTCTCTTGTCGCTAATAAATCTATTTTTGCCATGTTGCTGTATTAAGTTTACTCGGTCGCAAAAGGTGTCAATTAAAAATGTGTGGTACTAATAAATTCAGATTTTTATACATACTCTAAAATCAGGGCAAAACAGAAAACAGTTATTTATGTAACAAGTGTGTAAAGTAGTGCTTTCGATCCCGAACCTGAACCAAACCAAAACCGGAACCTAATCGTAACATTTTACCGAACCCAAACCCAGAACAGAACCTCAGATATATATATATATATATATATATATATATATATATATATATAACGCGCCGATAATCGACGCGTTAGGCGTCTGCATTGGTGCCTATGTTGACTTTTCTTAAAAATTATGTTAGTTTCTTGTCTTGCGTAAATTGCGGCTTTCATTTTAAATTTTATTTGTTCGTCATTCAAAAAAAAAAAAAAAAATTAATTCAATTTTGATTAAATCGAACCGAATCTGAACCCCGAACAAAACCGCAAATTTTATTAAAGCTTGAAGCAGAACCGCACCCGAACCCATTTCTCAAAAAACAAATTAACTTGAACCTAAACCGAACCCAGTTTTTGGCGGGTTCGATGCCCTGGTTAGTTGCCAAGTAAAATAACCGTTGCCTAAAAACGCACTAGTGCTTGGAAAATACTTTTCACGCACTAGTGTTTGAAAAGTTACACTTCACACATTGTAAACAGTGCGTAAAGTATGTACTTTATGCATGGTTGCAGGAAAAATATTTTTCTAAATGGTACATATTACGAATTCTCGTATTCATCTATATTATGCCTTACAATATATCTCACATTTTCCTGCAATATCTATCTCTATCTCTAAAACATCTAATTTTCTACTAATATTTCCTGCAAAATACTACATTTTAGAAACAATTTCGGTTTCCTAGTAATACCTGGAATTCATAAGGAAAAGTAATATCTCCTATGTACATAAATATTAATGAAGATTCAGCCTATAGTCTATAATACCTGGTTAAACAAACTACAAAGGGTAGATGATGTGTATATTCACTTCCACGCACAAACAGTATACTTGCTCATATAAAAGTTTATAAAACCTTTTTATGTGTCATTTGTCGGTGAAAGAACGCTTGAACAAATGTGAGATTAATTGGATATTTACATGAAATGATAAATAAATTAATATTTCAAAAAGGCATGACAAAAACAGTTACACTGTTATTGTTCAAATAAAACTACTACAAAATGGTTATGAATATAAATGAATATAATGAAAAATGAAATGTTTTGTGAAACGGAGTTTATAATTAGCAATGTATTTATCATCATTGTGTATTATGCAGTATGCAGGATAGGTGTATAGTAATAAAAATTTATTGTTCATCAATAATCATTTTTATTAGGTTCGTTCATTTCGTTGTTACCAAGGTTTTTATTGTAAATTGATGCAGTGGAAAGTGGTACCTATACGGTGAAACGTAAACTGTAAAATTAAGTAACTAAACAATAGAATCATTTTCGTTTTGTTATTTGCTGTTATACCGACCCGAATACGCATCCGTACTGCTTATTGTAATTTTGATTCAACCTTGTAACCGGTAACCTGTCAGACGATGTTCTAGTACTTTATACTTTAGAAAAGGACATGCATTTTTGACTTTCTTTGCATTGATGAATGTGCTAGTTAAGGGTATATTCCAAAAATAACAAATTTTAACCGTGGTTAACCGAAAGTGTTCCAATAACATCAAATGGTAAAAATTGTACATTTATGAAACATGGTTCCGGTTAAAATGGTTGCAACCGAAGCGCACCAACGCAACCATGATTTTTCCTCGGTTTTGCCGGTTAACATCTTCTGTCCTTTTTCATAAGATGTCAGATTTTATAGGTTAGTGTGGTTAGATACTATTTATTGACCCTTTGATGTTTGCATCTATTTTCTACGGTTTATATTGTACATATTTTAATTTTCCACTCCATAATTTAGGATTATAAAAGACGACAGACGTAATGTTTTGAAAGAAAATTTTAGAGTTTCCCGGAATCATCCGCGAATGAAACCGAACTGTTTCAATAATAATAGTCACGTGATTAGAACCAGTCGGTAACCGAAACCCTGGTTTTGGTTATTATATTTCATTTTTGGAATATACCCTAAGTTTCATAAAATATCAGTAATAGTGATGGAACGAAGATTTGGGTTTAATACTGAATTTGGACAATACGATAGGAAAACCAGAATTTCGGAAATTATTTGGAACTACTAACTACATATTGATCTTGTACAAGTTGTAACTTGAAAGAGTAAAATATAGATAAGCTCCGACCTGAAATTAATCAACTATAACGAAAATAATTGACGATCTGGCGGAGGTTTGGAAAATTTTAGGTCTTAATTCCGGAATTCGGTAAACTGGTTATTCGACTAATAAGTAGTGATAATAGTACTAAAACTTGTTATGGAAAATGCATTGCAAGGTTCAGTGCTATAATTAACTTTATTTTTTAATTTAGGGGTCCCGTGGCTGCGTGCCGGAGTGTCTGGTCGCAAATCTGAACTGGGTTCGATCCCAATCGGCGCCAAATATTTAGAATTTTAAATGGCATAAAAGTGACCCCTGTGGTGCACTCTCCACGCCAGCAATGAGTGCCCGGAGGTGACGCCTGGTAAACGCCCGCACGGTAGAAATATGTCATCATCATTACCGAAATTGGCACACTCAGAAATGGGTAATATGCCGTGATGATGACATATACAGGGTGTTAAAAAATAAGTGTCACAAATTATGAGGGCATATAGTACTGACCAAAATGAGAAAAAAAAATTAATCAACATGGGTCCGATCTTCAACTGTTTTTGAGAAAGAGGCCATTTTGTACTAGAATCGAAGAAAAACTAACCAAGATAGTGGTTGAACAAAATTTTGTTACCAAATTATTATATTCAAAAATTCATACTTTAAATACGTACATGTTATGAGAGATTTAAATTCTACATTTAAATCATGTGAAACGATTATTACAAAAAAATAAACAATTGCGGTGTGTTAACTTTCAATTCACTTTTAAAAACAAATCATAGTGGTAAACTAACACAAAACACAAAAAGGTAAACGTTTTAGTTGTAACTGCAGGTTAAAAACAACGCAATTGTTTATTTTTTATCATAATCCATCGCTGCCTAGACTGAAAGCTCTTAAAAAAACGTAACGTCACACAATGTAAAAATAATTGGCTAAACCGTTTTCATATATCACTTGATTAGTTAAAACGACGCCATATTGAAAACTAGTATATTTTCTAGCCAAAAAAGTTTACAAAAAGTAGTATAGTACATTATAATGAACTGTTTTTATACATTAAATTATTGCATCATTCAGAACCGTAAAGAGTAAATACCAAAGAAAGTTTTTTTGGTAAAAAGTCTGACTACAGAGAAAATCTTTCTTAGATATTAATAATTTCCTTTGAGAATTTCTTCTTATTGCGTTAGTAGTAAAAGCTTAATATTAAATATAGCATGTTTGAACTTTGATATTTAACAAAATGCCGCCTGTCAATTTTTCATTTCCTCGAATATTAAAAGGTGAGAAGAACGTAATGAAAAATGAATGATATACTAACAGTTATGCGTCTAACGTAAGTACTAAAATGCTCTAGGTACTTACCAAACTAATTCATCACTTCCAGGTTTACTGCATCCGTACAGAAGCATATGATGTGCTGTATCCATTGTTGCATTCGGTTCGAACCCGACTGTAAATAAATCACATTAAAAATTAGAATGTTTCGGAAACATGATTTTTTTATTGAAAATTAATGGAAGAAAATGTTTTAGTAGGTTCCAGAATTTTTTTTTATAATTTTTTCGATTATTATTCATGTTCATACCGTATCTGTAAAAATTTTATACTGAACACGAATCAAAAAGTTTTTTTAAAAATTCGCAAAACTAATTGCACTTTACATGAAGCATACATTTTTAGTGCCTCTAGTTTCTATTAGTTCTTTTCAATATGACAAAAATTAAAGTAATTTACAAATAATACAAATAATTATTAATTAGCACAGGAGTTTAATATGGGATTTTAAATAAATGTGAAAACTGGCTATCCTATAACTTTTAGAGCAAAACTACAATAAAAAAGTTTTTTAAAATTAAATTTTAGATTAAAATATTTGAAACCAATGTAACAAGGCATCTGCAGTACGAGAATAAAACTTTCATTTGATGTTAACATTTATAACCTTATCGAAAAAAAATTTTAGTTTTTATGTTAATAAGTTTTTTGACCCTAACTCACAAGATAAAACAAAATTTTGTTACATAGTTAAGCATCAATTTTAACCAAAAATAATATTCAGAAAAACTATTATGTGTATAAAAATAAATAAAAATGTTTTGATAATATTTTAAAAGGGCAAACAATTACAATTCTGACAAATTTAAAGAAAAGAAAAAATATATTTTTCGGCCAATTCTTCTCAAAATATGGGACCCAACTTTTTTATTTTAAATGAGAACATACATTTTTATTTCCTCATTCGTTGGATAATTTTTTAGTTTTGTTTTGTTTCTGATAACCAGTGTGTCCAAAATGGTAATGTTTATTGGTTTCTTTTTCAATCGTAAAAAAATATCATCAACATATCGAATACAAACTCTTGGAAAATCGTTATTATTTTTCTTAAATTCAGTTTCGAAAAGACTCATGAATAAGTTAGTCAATTATTACCCATAATTGTACCTTCTTTTTGATGATAGAAATTATTGTTTATTTGAAAATGATTTTGATTCATACAAAGTTCAGTTAGTTTTAAATACTCATTAATTTTTTCTGAATTAAAATCATTATTTCCTATTTTTGGATAAATAACTTTAGTAATATAATATTAAAGTACAATTATTTTAACAGGGCCAATTTCTCAAATCCCATAGAAATTTGTATTCAATTCCATCCTCTGATATTATATTTTCAGAATTTAAATATCCTTTGTTGCTTCAAAGATATTTGCATTTAAAATTACGCCCTGAAAATAATTTTTAGGCAATAACATAAAAATATTTTTAGATTCATCTGAATTATATTTTTCGAATATTAGCATCAAAATTTTTCATAACATATTGTTTGCGTGTAATCACTATATGACCCTGACGTATTTTTTTTTTCATTATTTTTATCATAGTTTGCTTTTAAAGCAATAGCAACATTTTAAAGTGTATATAAATATTTTAATTTTTTTATAGTAGTGGTAAGAGTAAGATTCAACTATAATTGCTATATGCATATTGCTTCATAAAAATATTGTTTACGGTATAAAATTTATATTAAAACAATGAGATAGGTATTCATCAAATTTAATGTAACATATGCGGCACTCTAAGTTTATGTTATTAATACTTAACGGACCATATGGTTCAATTAAATAATTGATTATTTCATAAATAATATATGAGGAAAATAAGTATGTACCGTATATAAAGGTATTAATATTATTGATAATACAGTGTGTTAAAAAAAATCCTAATTTGGAGTAGGCTGTGAACAAAAATCGTATGCTTGATCATTATTCAGTTCAAAAGCCAAATTGACAAAATTAATCGTGCATTTTAATTTTAAGAAGAAAAGATAAAAAAGAAGGCTACATAATATTGTCCATTCACCATTATCTAATTTATTTCTATTTCGAAAATAAGGATACAAGAAGAAAAGCTTTGATTACTTTAGATAACATTTTTGACAATATCTCTAATTAAATAGTTTTAAATTGACATACGTTTTTGTGTTCATAGCCTACTCCGAATTAGGATTTTTTTTGGACACTGTATTTTATTGAATGAAATAAATATATAATTGTGAGTGATTTCCCAAATTTATCTAAAGATAAATAATTATTAATGAAACAAAATAAAAATGAAACTACTAACCAAGAAATTCCCGAATTACATGCAAATTTAACAAATAAAAATCATGCATCCTACAAATAGTTTGAAAATATAATGTACGCAAATTACAAAAATATACTATGACAAACTTACCTATATAATAACTTTTATCCGGCAAAACTTTTACTGGTGTGCATAGATATAATTCAGGCTGAAAAAATCATCTATTGGAATATTTATAAAACACAGCAAATTAGAAAATTTGAAGGTAAGTACCCAAGGAAACAAAGATAGATGCTCAAGCGGAACACGTAATTAGTAAAGTACCAATTTGTAAATATTTTGATACGAAAAATAAAAACTTACTTCAATTGTATATAAATTCATTATTTTTATTGTAAACATACATTGAGTTTTTAAATAAATACTTAATAACATATTTATTTAAAATGTTACTGTCAAAAGATCAAACAAAATATAAAATAACAAATGAAACGATGTTTTTATTATCTATTGAATTAATTACAATTTTTGAAAATGTATGTTTCAAAGAACTAACATTTATATAATGGATAAATATTAAAATTTTAGTCAAAATATTACTATTAAAGTAATAAGCAAATAAAAACATTATTAAAACCCCCACTATCCCAATTTTGAGTTAGAAAGTCAGAACATATGCAACCCAAACATCACACATATACGAAAATAAACAACTTACCCTGTTGGGACTGACGTTGGGCATTAAAAACGGGTATTTTCTGATTTCTGACGCAACGCTGACACATGATAAAACATATAAAACACTAGTCACTTGCAACATATGGAATAATTTCGACTTCGACAGCATGGTGATGACGGATCAATGGAATGGAGTAAGATACCCACGCACTTGCTACCCCGACCGGAGCTACGTTGAATCTAACAGGCTGGATTCCGTTTTTGATATTGACATTTTCCGTGGAGTGACCGCGGAGTAAAGGGGCAAAAAACAGCGCCTCTGTTGGGAGATGAGTTAAAATCATTCAAATTTGCCAAAGTAGGCGGTGGTACAGTTTATATAAATATCTGTATTTCATGATGATACAAAGTTTATTAGTGTTTATATTTTAATAATTTAGCATATTTTTCTTCTAATTTTCCAACATTATTTTGTTTGATAATTCAAAAACATGGCAAAACTTTCAAAATGGAAATATTAATTTTGAATAGATTTTTATCAAAATTTTCGCAATGTAAGGGTATGATATTATTTAATTGTTGAATTATAAAGAAAATTCCCTATTTAATGAGTTAATAAAAAATATATAATGCCATTAAAAAAATATAACATTGATCCATAAGTTGAGTACCACTGGTTTTAAAATAATAGTGGTAATGCCAAAATGTGTCCCCCTCTATGCCTTACAAAATATCTTAATCACTTTTCTGTGTAACTTATCATACACACGAATAAAATGCACTGTCCCATCATCTTAATACACCCTGTATACAACTTTTTTATTTTGAATATAAACTATTATCATATTTTTATTTTTTATGTTTATATTAATTATTACGTTGATATTAAATTATTTGTTTAACAACAAAATTTACTTTTAACAATAATATTTTCATATACCAGCACCGTACCATAAATATCCTACTAGTTCCCTCTATCGTCAAAACAACGCACTAGCACTGACGTCATTACTTCCCACGTAATTCCATTAAAACTTGTTGAAACTCTCATGCCACGATATGTATGAAAATTATTTTACGCGTTTAATATGTACATATATAATTAACAAACTTTTCACATTTACGTTAAAAAATAACTATATTTTTCACTAAAAATAAGGTCTTTTAAGTAGCAAATGTCACGGTGTCATTCTAGGAAACAGTACTATGTTTGTAAATACTGACAATAGAGGACACTGCAGCAGTTACAGGACCGTAATAAAACATTTTCACAGATTATAAGTTTATAATTCTTATTGTACAAAATTTCTGTTAATTAACTTATAGAAAATTAATACCATATTCTTCGATAACTATTTCCACCATAATAATTCTTTATAATAAATAATTGTAATAATCATTCATTATTTAATTTACTCACAAAAGACGTTTAAAACAGAATTTTCAAATTATCTGTTTCATAAAATTTATGGGATGCTTTATATATTTTATAAATCTCTTGTACCAGTCCTGTTTCAGACTTGTTAGAAATAAATATGGTAGATATGCGATTATTTTAAAAAATGAGTGTCGAGTAAACTGTCAAATCAAGTAACATGTCAAAAAATAGGTATTTGACAAATAATTTGATTTCTTGAAACAACACATTAGAAATAAGGGAAGCGTAGAAGGGCCAAGAGTAAAAATATTATTTAAAATAAAATGTTTTGGCTATAACTAGTATTACAACTTTTATAACTAGTATTACCACTTTTTTTAAGTGGTACTACCACTTTTTGAACTGGTATTACCACTTTTCAACTGGTATTACTACTTTTTTAACTTGTAACTGGTACTGCCACTTTTTTAACTGGTATTACCACTTTTTAACTAGTAACTGGTAATACCATTTTTAAAAATGTAGTAATATCGGTTAACAAAGGTAGTACCAGTTAACAAAAGTGGTAATACTAGTTATTATACAGGGTTCAAAACATTTTATTTTAAATAATATTTTTACCCTTGGCCCTTCTACGCTTCCCAAATAAATTTATTTTTACCACGAAGAAATTAAATATATTCTGTCACCAAAGGCATAATTTACAAATTTTTCCACCCAAATTTTTTATTTTTTTTCTCAAAAACTTTGTATAAAAGTAACCAATAAAAAAAATACTATATTAAAAGCTTTCTTTCTTATCTATGGGGTCCCTTGGTCGCGTGCCTGAGTGTTTGGTCACGAATCTGGGAAACTGGGTTCGATCCCGACCGACGCCAAATATATCGAATTTTAAATGGCACAAAGTGGTGCACTCTCACGCCAGCAATGGTACAAATATGTCATAATCATTATCGATATCTGTGATAAAACAGATTGGTATACTCAGAAATGGGTAATATGCCGTGATGATATATTTTTTTTATCTGTTATAGTTCTTGAGATCCCAATGCTGATACGTAATCTTAGACATCTATGTAATATTTACATATATTCTTGAATTCATGATTCTAGTCTTACGTTTGCGGATTACATGTGATGCATAAGAAATACAGACGGTTAAAAAAGAAAAATAAACTAGTTTCGATGTATTAATTTTACGATACGATTTATATTAGAAAACGCATTTTAAGTATATATGTAAAGTAAAATTGCAAAATTTTAAAATATGTACCATAAAATGAGCATTTTACAGCACTAATAAAAATCTACCTACATCAAGAAAGTAAAGAAAACAGCATTTTACACTTTCGATAAAGAATAAGTAATACGGCAAGAGAATGTAACTAGCATGTGTTAGAAATTTAAAAAATAAATATTTTTGTGCGTACTTATATTTAAATTATATGCAATTCCGTTTAGTTTAGGTTTTAGAGATAATTTTATTTGTATTATACATATATTACAGATATTTCCAAAAATCTTCCAAATGTTTGCCGGTATTTAGAAAAAACAAGAACAAGTAAACCAATTGACAAATTCAAATGTTTGTAATATAGTTTGTAATTGACAGATGTCAGAATGTCAATATCAAAAATCAACAGTTTTAGTAACATTACTGAAAGCTTTTTCTGGGAAGTACATTAAATCTTTTTTTTATTGTTTTATTTAAATATTTAAAATTATAGGTAAAATGCAGGTATCCATAAGAAATACCACCAATTTTGTCAATGAATTGGAAGAATCTCTGACATTTAGGCACACATAGAATAAAAGAATTAGATTTTTTTATGTACACAAGAAATATCAATTTTTAATTATAAAACTACGTTTCGTCAGCGGAGTGCAATACAGTACTACTAAAATAGAACTGGCGAGAGGTATTGTGCTGGCCACAACAGTTTTTTTTTGAATAACAATCTTCATAAAGAAATAATTTAAAATGCGAGCCGGCATTAACAATGAACATAATTTCACAAACCGTCAACACAGGCAGCAACACAGATCGGCTGATACGCTTGAGTTTCGAACTGAAAATGAACCTGAAACAGTTTAACCCTGAACCCGAATTTTAATGTTCGGTTCCGACTCGGGATCAATTGAAAAATATATCTGAGGTTCAGTACGGGGTTTGGGTTCGCTAAAATGTTACGATTTTGGTTCGGTTCAGGTTCGGGTTCGATGCCCTGGTTAAAACTGCGAATTTTAATGTCTTCGGGCAACGACCTGACAAATCATTTTTCCGAAATTCTTCTTCAATATTCACAAATCAACAGAAAGAGGTACTAGAAGATTATTACTTGGATCATTTACATCCCCTAATATATAGATCCTCGGCCGGCAGACAGTGGTTTCAAGAACAGCAACACAGCAAGTTCATGTGTTTAATGGTTGCATAAGATTTTGGGGCAAATACGAAATTTGAATTCACTTCAGAGCGGCCTTAAAGCAGTCACATTATACACCCGGCTACTATGTGTTTAGAAGGGGTAGCGGGTAAAATACCTAGAGGGGTAACTCCCACACCATTGCGATTCTTAACTATTATCAAAATATTGAGTTGTGCCTCTTAGATTAGATGCGCTCGATTTACTACTTTCTGTCTTTCTTTGTACATAAATTATGTATTATCATTTTTTGAAATTATATTTTATCTAATGTTCCCTTAAAAGGACACCTCCCTTGCACGAACTAATTTATTCTAATTTATTCTTGGTTTAAGAAAGATTTCACTTTATATCGACTAGTTAAATATTGAGAAACAAAATATTTTTATTAGTAAAAGTTGCTGAAAAATTATATTCAATGATTTTTTTACAAGAAAAATTTTAAAAGCTTGTATAAGTAATACTAATGAGCTCTTCCCACATTAGTATAGAATGGGTATACAAAATTTCAAAATTTTTTGATTGATAGTATGTGAGTAGGTAATCGTGTCCACACGATCCACACAGACACACACACGCACACACACACACACACACACGCACACAGGCGTAAATCGAGGATGGCAAGGGGTGGCAGTTACCACCCCAGAATTGTCGAACCCAGTATTTTGACACCCCAGAATTTTTAAGTAAAAGTCTCAATAATTTACGAATACCTAATTGAAAAATACAAGCCTACAACAGGATTTTTTTTTAACTTTATCGATTCACTATTAATCACGCTTAGGTTAGTTCAAAAAGAAAGCTTATGTTTTGAAAACTTGTAAATTATAAACCTAGAAATAGTCTGAAAATGCTTCAGAAACTAACAAATTTAAATCCAGTTTTTAAAAAATTTCCGATGAAGGATCCCCGGACTTCTTTTCATCTAGGGTCTGGGAGGTATTCCATATTTCCTAGACCCCCAGTAGGTTTTGCCACCCCAGTTAGAAAGCTGAAATGAAGCCCATGCACACACATACATACCTACAGACATCATTGTAAAAATGTTAAAATCGGATTTTGGGGACATGAAAACGTCCTTATTCACTAAAATCTCTATATTCGATTTTTAGCACGATCCCTATATCTCCCTTACCTAGGGTAGAGGGAGGTAGAAAAGTTCGCTGCGAAAAAAAAAATGCACACGTCTTATGGGGTCCCGTGGCCGCGTACCTGAGTGTCTGAGAAACCGGATTCGATCCCGACCGACGCCGAATATTTCACAAAAGTGACCCGTGTGGTGTACTCTCCACGCCAGCAATGAGTGCCCGTGAGGTGACGCCTGGTAAACGCCCGCACGGTAGAAATATGTCATCATCATTACCGAAATCTGTGTACAACACAGGGCCCATTAAATATTAAGGAAACTGTGCATTTAATTGAATTATAAGATTTTTCGGGCCGGCCCGAAAAGCTCGAATTTTCGGGCCGGGCCAAAATCAAAAGTCCGACTCGCCTCGATTATTGAAAATGATTAGCCCGATTCGGCCCGATAAAAAATATCTTCGACCCGGCTCGATGATCGACTCGAAATCGAGGCGGGCTTCGGGCCGAGTCGGGCCAAAGCTCGAAATCGAGTGCATCTCTGAGTGCATTGCATTTGAACATAAAAATAACTTGTTTGGCCAGGAAAATCAACAATCCGTTAACTATATTCTATTTTCTAAAATGTTCTATGATCTGGCAATTTATTTTTGTACATAAAAGGGGAAAAACATGCAGTTTCATATCCCTTGAAAAAATGTAACTTTTAATTATAAGGCATTTGACCTTGAATGAAAAAAAAATTCACCTGCGGCGCCTTTTTTTCTGTCGCCCTACCCCCCAGAAACAATTATAAACCCCCCCGGGGAAAAGAGTCTGAAAGAAACACTGACTGTACCAGTAACCTTACGAACGGAACTAGTACTACCTAGTGTCGCACCTATCTCTCTTGTAGTTGATGGCTCACTTCTCGTATCCTTGACAATGCCCTAGGTTACCGCATCCTCCAAGTTCCTTTGAGTGAGTGTTGTGTTGTGTTGGAGTTGAAGTCACTTTCTTTGATCACCAGCGTGAATGTGTTGTAAATGTGGGTCAGTTGACAGCGCGCGGTTCTTGCTTTCAGTTCGGTATTCGGTTTCGATGCTGTGTTGTATGCCGTATGCTGTGTAGTGCCTGTGATTCTTCAGCTTGCACTCTGTGCCTTATACTGGACCAACGAGAGGGAAAACGAAATGTGCTTACTCTGGATGTATTTGTGGATAGGTAAGCCAAAACATATACATAGGTACAGTACCTATGATATTCATATATTTATTTTAATGTAAATACATGGGATCGATATTAATAAAATAAAAAGTTATTATTTTTATTTGTATTGTTTTTTTTCAATAACCAGAAATTTAATTTGTAATCAGGATTAAAAATACAATTATTATATTTATTTTAATGTAAATAGATGGAATTAATTTTCGTCAAATAAAAAACATAATTTTAATTAGTATTTGTTTATTTAAGCGTCCGAATATTTATCTTGACCATATATATATTTCGTACTTTTAAATATTTTTTAACAGAATTAAAGGTACAATTATTTATTTTAATATAAAAATGTTCGCTTGCATCTGTATTGTACTTTTATTATTAACGTTAAATTTAAAATAACAATTATTTTATAATCACAAAATTTATTTTTACTATATATTTCTTTCCACACTAGCTATGAGTGCCCGTGCGATGATGTCTGAAAGACGCATGTAAATAAATAAATAAATATATAAATAACAATTATACATTTTAAATATAAAATTTATAAAATGTTTCAGATTTTCATAAATTTAAATAATTAATAATATGTAGGAGTTTAATGTCATGAAAGTTTTCATATTTGAATAGTACCTAACCTATACCTACCCCAAAATTAATTAATACAATATAAAATAAAAATATGCATTACCAAATATAAATATTAATATTCAATACTACTAGTAAAAATTATCATTGTTAGAACTAGTGTATAAATACCAAAATACTATTTACAAATAGAAAATTAGGTATTGTAGATGCACTTATAGTAGTGTGCCACTAGAAAATTCCTGTAAGGAATTTTTTTATTCCCCGGGAAAATTGCCGAAAATTTCTTCAATCAGGATTTGCGGGGCAAAATATTTTGACTTTTTTCCGAATTTCCTTTTTGGAATTTATTTATGAAATTTTATACCTTGACGCCTGTTCTCCATCAACAAACATTGTGGTGCTTCGCAATATTTGAAACTCTTTGGGAAATTTTCAAAGAACGAAATTGAACGGTGAACTTAAATATTACAAAGAAAAATGTCAAAAAGGAAAAGAGGACAAAAGAAGATTTAGATTAAAAAAGAGAGGACAAAAGAACTATCCCGGAAAGGAGAACAAGTTGTCTGAAAAAGAGGATCCGGCAACCCTATCCGAGCATCAAAAGCGTAAATTGACGAAAAAACAAAAATAGAATTTCTTTCTTTACAGCATACTATTTATCGTTTTGTTGAAAAATAATTAGAGAGTTAATATTTGGACATTTCAAAATATACATTGAAACCGCTATGGTGCGTCTTTCCATGTATCATCCGCTATTCATATTAATTGAAAATTTAATTAAACTTTTAATTCGAAATATAATATTTAATTTAAAGTTACTCTTTTCATATATTGGGTGTACATGTACAATAGATAGATATTTGGATATACAGTATGTTAGATTAACTTCCTAGATTTTAGTTAAAATTAGAGTAGTTTTAAATAACTGAGTACTCGTGTATATATATAGTTTATGCCTACATAGTCAATAATTATTTGTACACACTGTCTCAATAAATTCTTAAATAAATACACATATTACTTTCAATTGATTTAAAATTTGCGAATTTTTTTTACAAATTAAATATTTATATAAAAAAAAGAATAATTCAGTAGAAAATTATTTATTCTACAAGTGATCGTGCTCACAATCCGTAAAACTTATTAAAAATAATATCTTTGAAATTCCTGCTCTTTCAACTGCTTTCAAAATGTTTCACTTTTGTGAATTATATTTTATTTGTGATTTTTATTGATAAAATGTAGGCCTAGAAAATGAAAGTTTTGCCTTGGACTACCGAAATGCTGGTGATATCATTCAAAACATTACTGATTTATTTATTTTTTGCTTCTCCTTTTCACTATATTTGTGAAACTAGTAATTTAACTGTGTTTTTTTTTTTATTTATTTGTTCAACTAATTTTATTGAAACATGAACATATAAAACTTAATACGTATCATATTGAATGCAATATTGTATATAACTGTTAAAAATAAAATTGTTATATAATTAATGTGGAGTATTCAATTTTAACGTTTTAAATTTTAACGTCTAATTTTACGCTTGAGAAAATTAAAAGAATTTGAAAAGCTAGAAAAACTAGAGCAGCATTTTTTCAAGATAGTATTGTTAATTTCTTTAAATTATTAAAGAATTACTATCCGCATTTAACTATGAAGAATGAGTTGGAAAGTGAGATTTACACTATAAACACACCAAATACATACAATTTTTTATTGTAAATTTAAATTTTTATTTCTATTAAGAACTGTTTTGTGTTTTGTTTACTTCAAAAATACTTTATTGAAGTTTATTTGTATGTCTGACCAATAGCCAATCAGAACACAGATCTTAGTAGGGAAATTTTTAATTTATTCTTTCTACTTAATAAAGAAAAAAAAAACTATAGTGAAAATATATGTTTAGTATTTATGATTTTATTTAAAAATCAACTACCATTATTCTGTTCTGAAGGATTTAGTGCTCGGAATACCAGTGGATCCAAAAGACCACCCGCCCACCCGTATTTCAGTGAATACGGGTCGGAACCAATCTACACCCATAAGACCCGTATTACCCATAAGAACCACAGACCCGTATTACCCGTAAGAACCAGAGACCCATATTACCCGTAAGAACCATATCACCCGTAAAATGTATTATTACATTGCTATTTGTTTACATAATCTTACCGTTGAAAAATAATTTTATTTAATTTAGTTAATTTATTTGATTAAACACTTCACATAATACAATAGTTTTATAAGTATATATAATAATATATAAATATATAACGTTAAGGGCAATACGGTTCTTACGGGTAATATGGGTCTGTGGTTCTTACGGGTAATATGGGTCTGTGGTTCTTCTGGGTCTTACGGGTCTTATGGGTGAAGAATCGGCTCCGACCCGTATTCCATTTGGTCCGGGTGGGTGGGTATTTCCCATGTAACTAAATACCCAGTTCGAAGTCCTAGCCCTAGAAGGATTATATGTTCCATTTTGCATATTACTTGGTGAAAATGCAGAAATATATATCTTGTGTTATTAGTCGGTGTCTATTATCACATGTAGTATGTACAAATAATTGCCTATTTGTACATACAATAATTTTAAAAATTATATTAAAACAATCAACAATTGTTATATGAAATCTACAAGCAAACGATTTTAATTTAATCTAAGGTAGGTAGGTACGTATAAATGTAAAATTCTTTAGGAAAATGACTTGGCATTTTATAAAAAGACGTATTTTATAATCTTCTTATTTCTCTCCCTCTTAAGCCCTAAGTCCAACTAATCTAATTAAGTCTAACTAAGCCTAACAAAATGTAGATGCAAATATTCAATTATTTTATTTGTATCTTTTGGTTAGGTTCGGTTAATTTAGGTACAGACAGCAATTAAAAAATATTGAATGCTTTAAAATAAAGGATCTAATTCCATCTGATTTAGATGAAACTAACATAAAGTACGTCCAAATATCCAATTAGTTGAATCTTTTGGTTAAGTTGTTAAGTTCAGTTAGTTTAGGTGCAGATATCCATAAGAAATATCGAATGCTTTTAAATAAATTATCTAAACTAATTTAATTTAGATGTGCCTAATAAAATGTAGTTGTAAATATCCATATATTTGTATCTTTTGTTTAGGTATAGTTTGTTTCAGTGCAGATATAGCATGTTTTAAAATAAAAGATCTGGGGCCGATTTTATAAAGAAATTTAATCTTCACTTAAATTTTACTTCCATTTAATAATGGGGTCCCGTGGCCGAGTGCCTGAGTGTCTGGTCGCGAACCTGGGGGAACCGGGTTCGATCCCGACAGGCGCCAAATATTTCCAATTTTAAATGGCACAAAAGTGACCCCTGTGGTGCACTCTCCACACCAGCTATGAGTGCCCGTGAGGTGACGCCTGGTAAGCGCCCACACGTAGATATGTCTACATGTGTTGTAGATACTGGCACACCCAGAAATGGGTAATATGCCGTGATGATATATTTATTTTATTTTATTTTATTTAATGAAATGAAAAATTGCAACGCGTTTTTTGACAGCAATGATTTAAATGTCATAAGAACAGAAGAACCAATTCGAATTTGTTTATTTCATTAAATTTACAACTAAATTTTAAGTGAAGATTAAATTTCTTTATAAAACCGGGCCCCTAATCAAAGATAATCTGGCTGAGCCTAACATAATGTATGTAGATGCAAATATTCACTTATTTGTATCTTTTGGTTATGTTCAGTTAGGCAGATATCAAATAAAAAATATTAAATGCTTTTAAATGAAAAAAATATTGTATGTAATGTTGCATTAGCCCTTGAAACATACTAAAAAACCCATGTTGCAATACATCTTGCACCAATCGTTCACACATAACCTAGAAACCAAATATTTATTATGATATGATTCCTTCTGTTATTCAAATTGATTAGTCAACAATGGGTTTTCCTCGCGGAGACGGACAGCGTAGCAGTGAACTCAAAGTAAAAAGTGAAGGCACGATCGCTTTCACTTGAGGTTGATTCAAAGATATATATACATACAAACATACACGCGGACGCGGACTTTTCTCTTTTGATAATTTCTATTTCCAAGAACCGAGGTTATGAAACAGTACATATTTTTAAAAGAAATTATGGTTCAGAGTAAATATTACGGTAAGGAGATTCTGAGACATGTGAGGGAAAAGTCGGTTTAGTTAATATAATTTCAAAATAAAATTTGTAAAGTGAGACTCATTATGAGTACATTTATACTGTGTACGACTAATTTGCTATATTTATATATATATATATATATATATATATATATATATATATATATATATATACCGGGTGTCTACTTTTATTTCTGAACATAGGAAATTCAATGTTAAAATTTTGATTCGGCGATATCTCCTTACCTATTAATTTCAGAACAAAAATGTAATGAAGATAAATGTTCAGAGTAAAAAACTGCATTGATTGAGTACCAAGTTTGTTGTTCAATTGTTTTTATGTATAAGTTAGAAGCAAAAGAAAATACACGATTTAAGGCAATTATCAGAGTGCCATGAAAAAGAAAACAATAATTTATATTTCTTGTCTCTGGTATATCTGACAGCTTTGACATTTCTCGTTATATTATTATTACTAGAATAATGCGAAGTGTTAATCTAGAAGAAAAAAATAATAATCACTAATTCTAATAAGAATAAATTAAAAAGAAATGTCAAATCTGTCAGATATGCCAGAAACAAGAAATATAAATTATTGTTTTTTTTCCATGGCACTCTGATAATTGCCTTAAATGACGTATTTTCTTTTGCTTCTAACTCGTACATAAGAAACAATTGAACAACAATATTAGATCTCGTTGATGCAGTTTTTCATTCTTAACATTTTTCTTCCTTACACTTTTGTTCTAAAATTAATAGGTAAGGAGATATCACTAGATCAAAATTTTAACATTGAATTTCCTATGTTCAGAAATAAAAGTAGACACCCGGTATATATATATATATATATATATATATATATATATATATATATATATAAGCTAAAAAACGATTATATCCTTCTTTAAATTGATAAAAATGAATCTAATCTAATGAAGCGAACCTAAGGATAAATACGAGAATCCATAACAGGCATTAACAGACAAAATAGTTTTTTTTTTTAAATATTATCTGTAAATCATATACCGTGAGTATTTTTTAACGTGAAACATTGGGTTTGTCATATCCATGGTTACGACTTGACATTTGATTGACAGCAATGTATTTGCCCGTTCCATTTAAAATGAAACATAGGGAACGAATTTGACATTGAATAAGACGTCAATAGAGGTTAATTTTGTTTAAATAAGTATACCTGTATTCTAAATTTAAATTAGTTGTAGAAAAAATATAGTGTGCATCTTGTGCCCGAGTAGTTTTCTAACTCGGCTAAATTTCTTACAATATTTAAATATAATACTTCTGTCAAATTCATTCCCCATGTGTCATTTTAAATGAGACAAACGAATACATTGCTGTTAATCAAATGTCAAATCATAAGTTATAGGAAAATTCAACGGTTATCTGCCATATTGACAAGATGTCATTAGAGGTTAATTTTGTTTAAATAATTATACCAGTTTTCTAAAAATTAAATTTAGATGTAGAAAAAATAATGTGTGCACCTTGTGCCCGAATCCCGAATAATGTTTAGTTCTCTCGAGTGGTTTTCTTACAATATTTAAATATAATACTTCTGCCAGATTCGTTCCCTATGTTTCATTTTAAATGGCACGGGCAAATACATTGCTGTCAATCAAATATCAAGTCGTAACCATGGATATGACAAACCCAATGTTACACGTTAAAAAATACGGTATAGTTAGCGCTACAGGCATTCGAGGCCCTGGACTTCTATTTTCTTCGCAACTTCTTTCCATTTCTTCCTGTCTTTAGCTGTCTCTGTCCAGTTTGTCGCGTTTCGTTCCCGTAGATCTTTTTATAGCATTTATCCATTTTTTTTTTCGGTCTCCCTCTTCTTTTCTTTCCTCTTTTAGCCTCTAATACTGCTTGTCTAGTATTCCTACTTTCCGGCATCCGTGCAACATGCCTTAGCCATCTCGCTCTTTTTGCCCTAATCGAGTAACTGATAAATGGGAAACCGTAAATTTCCCGGTTGGATCTTCTTCATGTTTCGTCTTCTTCTTTAACTCCTCCAAAATTTCCTCTCAATATTTTCCTTTCCCTCACGTCTGGTTTTGTTTCATTGTTTTTATTAAGCACTCACAATTCACATCGTATCCAGTAAAATTTTGAAAAAAATTGTTTATCAATGTTAAACGTTTACGAGTTTAGTATTGACCATATGTAAACATTTATATTTAATTTTTTTTTTTTTGTTTTCAGGTGGAATACTCACAGCATCATTACCTTCTCTACAAAGTTACGAATTGTATCAACGACAGATTAGTGGTAAGGAAAGTTAATTCTTTTAATCAATTACTAAAAAATTCTAATTTCACTTGACAATTTATTTGAAATCACTTTAAAATCGTAAGATCTAATTAAGAAATTATTAGGCCGTAAAACGAACAATATCATTTTGTACCATAATTCCAGTGTTTTTCTCAGCCATGGTCGATTGTGCAAAATTACTTTTCATTTCTCACAATTACTTAAACGCTATGAATTAAGTTGTAATGTTTAATGTATATGTATTGGAAATACTTTCAAAAAGAACATATCTACGACTTAATATGAAAACAATAAAAGTCTCGTGAAGAAGATATAAATGGATAGTAGACAGATACTTCCTAAGTTTTATAGCAGGCCCAAAACCACACTAAGGTAGGTACTTTTAGATGATATCGAAATCTTATCACCTGAGGAAATTGTACCATTTTGTAAACAAGTAAGAGATAAAATGCATCTGTGTTAAATAGTGGAAATAGATCAAACATTATGCAGTTTTTCTAAACAATGCATTTTGCTTGTCTATTGTTCTGAACAGCGTTGTGTGAAAAATAATACAAAGCACTAGTAACCTATTTGTAAAAACATATAATTCTTTATTGTTATAAACGAACCTATTAAGACACAAAATACAGTAATTGCCACTTTCAAGATGAAATTTGTTCGTTTCATTCGCCGAATTGTGGAATTAAACTAACCATGTTACACTTTTTTCAAAAAAATATAATTCTCTCTTGCGCTATTACAGATATGGTGCAGGGTGTTGTCGATATAATGATTTATACTTACATTAGTTTTTAAAAGTGTAAAGACCTTTTCACATAACAAAATTTTTGACATTTGACAGACGTTCCTAAAATCGGCAATTTTTTCTATTATGCGCCAAAAAGTTTCAGGTATTTGATTCTTATCAGTTCAAATTGCATTTTAAAGTATTAGGTCTCACACTATCACCTGGCAAATGAAAATTATGGGTTAAACAATTATTTTTTAATTTTGTTTAAAATTTTTAGTAAGTTTTACGTTTATATTTGGTTACTTAATTAAATTTGGGGCTACTCTTTCAAAGTGCTCATGCTCATTCATTAAAATAAACTATTGACAAGAAAGTTTTCGAACAAGACCGAAAATTAGTGTCTAATGCACGAAGGTGTTGCAAATCGACAAATAGTTGTCAATATTATTGCTCGTGTGATACCGCTGTAACTATTATCATCGAATATATGTTACAAACTATTACCGCATCATATATGTAATTTTGGTTGCATAACATATACTTACATTTAATAGGTTCTGTAAAAAGTATAATGATGCCTCATTTTCTGAGGTAAAAGGGTTGTCGTGCTTCAAGAATTGACGCATTTAAATTTAATGGGATCTAATTAAAAAAGTATATATTTTTCTTGAAAATATTCCAAGTAATAAACACTGTTGTAAAAATACTATAAATATTATTAAATTCAAGAAGTTCTTGCTTAATAATTAAAAAAATCTTTTGTTAAAGGCATATACAGTGTGTTCAGAAAAAAACCTAATTCGGAGTAGGCTATGATTATTATTCAACTCAAAAGTCAAGTTGAAGAATAAAAATTCCAATTACAGGACAGATACAAAATTCAAATATACACACACATATATATAAATAAATATATCATCACGGCATATTACCCATTTCTGGGTGTGCCAGTATCTACAACACATGTAGATATCGATAATGATGACTATATATTTTACCGTGTGGGCGCTTACCAGGCGTCAACTCACGGGCACTCATAGCTGGTGTGGAGAGTGCACCACAGGGGTCACTTTTGTGGGATCGAACCCGGTTCCCCCAGGTTCGCTATCAGACACTCAGGCACGCGGCCACGGGACCTTACATATATATATATATATATATATATATATATATATATATATATATATGTGTCTACAGCTGCTATTGAGCGATTACCCTGCAAACAAAATTTTTTTTTTTCTAGTTTTTATAACTTTACGCTCACGATATATGTATATTTTTATATATATATATATATATATATATATATATATATATATATATATATATATATATATATATATATATATATATACAGCCAGCGAATTACATAAGAATACAAAAAAAATACAAAATAATTGAGAACATTTATGTGATGATATGTAATTTTAAGGACAAAACATAATAAAGAAGGATACAGAATATTGCCATTTACCGTTTTCTAATTTATTTCTATTGTTAAAAATAATGATCCAAGAAGAAAACCTTTGATTTCTGTAGATAACATTTTTGACAATATCTCGTACCAAATTGACATTTAATTAAATACTTTCAAATTGGCGTTTTTTTGTTCATAGCCTACTCGGAGTTAGGATTTTTTTGAACACATTGCATTTCAGATTTTCGTATACATTCTGTGTACGAGTCCATATTTTTCTATTTTACGTAATATTTTATTGCCCCATTAAAATAGAAACTTTCACTGAAGAGTCTGTAATCCAAATTTCAACGAATGGGGAAAACCAGGATGTTGTCACCGTATAAAAAATAACATATTTTTTAAGTTTATCATGCATAATAGCATGTACATTAATACCTACATTATTTATTGTATAATTTATAACAATCTATTTGAAAGACACAATTTAGTTAATCATGCCAGTGCCATCTATGATTCAGTAGCTACAAATAAAATTGAAATGAAAATATTTAAAGTAATTTGATCACTCTACTATTACAAGCGCTTATAGATAGGTAAATTAGAGGTAGGTAGACAGTGGTTTTAGGTAGACAGTGATTTTAGGTGAAATGTAGTAGGTAGACAGTGTTTGTAGGTAAACAGTGAGGTAGGTAGACAGTGGCTTAGGTAGACAATGGCTTTAGATAGACAGAGAAATAGGTAATCAGAGTTGTAGATAGACAGAAAACTGCCAACGTAAAATGCCCACCCAAAATGCCCACCCAACCTGCCCACCCAAAATGCCCACCCAACCTGCCCACGCAACATGCCCACACAAACTGCCCACGCAATCTGCTCACCCAAACTGCCTACAACACTCTGTCCGATAAACTTTTACAACCATACACACCTAAACATAACCTAAACGCACACTCGACTTTAGGTAGACAGTAATTAGTTATCAGAACACATACCAATCCCACTTAACCTGCCCACCCAAACTGCTTTCGCAACATGCTCACTCAAACTGCCCACGCAACATGCCCACGCAATCTACTAACTCAAACTGCCCACGCAACATGCCTATCTAAATTGCCCACTTAACATACCCACCCAAACGGCCCACACAACATGCCCAGCCAAATTTCCCACGAAACATACCCACTCAAACTGCCCACGCAACATGCCCATTCAAACTACCCACGAAATCTACCCACACAAACTGCCGCACGCAACCTGCCCACCCAAACTGCCCACACAATCTGCCCACCCAAACTGCCGCATGCAACCTGCCCGCCCAAACTGCTGCACGCAACCTGCCCACCAAATCTGCCCACGCAATTTGCCCACTCAACTTCCCACACAACATGTCTCTTTAAACTGACTGTTTTAACATTTCTGCATGGCAGCCCTTGACGGTACCTCTCATTTGATACCAAAAATGACATGGTTCTGACAAATTTATGAAAAAAAAAACAAAAACCCACCGATCTGTCAAATTTTTAACATTTCTGCATGACAGCACTTGACGTTACCTTTCATTTGATACCAAACACGACATGGTTCTGACAACTTTTAGCAAAAAACAAAAGCCGATCGAGCAGTCAAATATTTGACAATTCTGCATGACAGTTCTTGACGTTATCTTTCATTTCATTCCAAACACGGCATGGTTCTGACAACTTTATGCAAAAATCAAAAGCCGATCGAACTGTCAAATTTCTGACATTTCTGCATTGAATCCCTTGAAAATACCTCATTTAATATCAAACAAAACATGAATCTGACATCTTTATGCAAAAAACAAACGCGGATAGAGCTGTCAAATATCTGACATTTCTGCAAGACAGCCCTTGACGTTACCTTTCATTTGATACCTAACACGACATGGTTCTGACAACTTTATGCAAAATACAAAAGCCGATCAAACTGTCAAATTTTTGACATTCTTACTTCGCAGCCCTTGACAATACCTCTCATTTGATACCAAACACGTCATGGTTCTGACAACTTTAAGCAAAAAACAAAATCTGATCGAGCTCTCAAAATTTTAAAATTTCTTCATTGCAACCCTTGACGATACATTTCATTTAATACCAAACACAACATAGTTTTGACAACTTTATGCAAAAAACAAAAGCCGATTGGGCTGTCATATTTCTGACATTTCTGCATTGCAGCCCTTGACGATACCTCCCATTTGATACCAAACACGACATGGTTTTGACATTTATGCAAAAAACAAAAGTCGATCGAGTTGTCAAATTTCTAACATTTCTCCATTGAATCCCTTGAAACTACCTCTCATTTAATACCAAACACGACATGGATCTGACATCTTTATGCAAAAAACAAAAGCCGATCGAGCTATCAAAATTTTTAAATTTCTTCATTGCAGCCCTTGATGACACCTTTCATTTAATACCAAATACAACAAAGTTTTGACAATATTATGGGAAAAACAAAAGCCGATCGTGCTGTCAAATTTTTGACATTTCTGCATTGAATCCCTTGAAAATACCTCTCATTTGATACCAAACACGACATGGTTCTGACATATTTTTGCAAAAAACAATAGTCGATCGGGCTATTAAAATTTTGACATTTCTGCATGTTAGCCCTTAACGATCCCTCTCATTTGATACCAAACACGACATGGTTCTGACAACTTTAAGCAAAAAATAAAAGCCGATAGAGCTGTCAAATATCTGACATTTCTGCATTGCAGCCATTGACGATACCTCCCATTTGATACCAAACACGACATGGTTTTGACAATTATATGCTAAAAACAAAAGCCGATCAAGCTGTCAAATATTTGACATTCCAGCATTGTATCCCTTGAACATACCTCTCGTTTGATACCAAACACGACATGGTTCTGACATATTTATGCAAAAAACAATAGCCGATCGGGCTGTCGTATTTCTGAAATTTCTGCATTAAATCCCTTGAAAATACCTCTCATTTGATACCAAACACGACACAGTTTTCACAATTTTAAACAAAAAACAAAAGCCGATCATGCTGTCATATTTGTGACAATTCTGCATTGAATCCCTTGAAAATACCACCCATTTGATACCAAACACGACTTGTTTCTGACAACTTCATGCAAAAAACAAAAGCCGATCGAGCTGTCAAAATTTTGAAATTTCTTCATTGCAGCCCTTGATGATACCTTTCATTTAATACCAAACACAATATAGTTTTGACATTATGGAAAAAACAAAAGCCGATCAAGCTGTCAAATATCTGACATTTCTGCATTGCAGCCCTTGACGATACCTCCCATTTGATACCAAACACGACATGGTTTTGACAATTTTATGCAAAAAACAAAAGCCGATCGAGCTGTCAAATATCTGACATTTCTGCATTGAATCCCTTGAAAATACCTCATTTAATATCAAACAAAACATGAATCTGACATCTTTATGCAAAAAACAAACGCGGATAGAGCTGTCAAATATCTGACATTTCTGCATTACAGCCCTTGTCGATATCTCCCATTTGATACCAAACACGACATAGTTTTCACAACGTTATGCAAAAACAAAAGCCGATCGTGCTGTCAAATTTCTGACATTTCTGCATTGAATCCCTTGAAAATACCTCATTTAATATCAAACAAAACATGAATCTGACATCTTTATGCAAAAAACAAACGCGGATAGAGCTGTCAAATATCTGACATTTCTGCATTGCAGCCCTTGTCGATACCTCCCATTTGATACCAAACACGACATAGTTTTGACAACGTTATGCAAAAACAAAAGCCGATCGTGCTGTCAAATTTCTGACATTTCTGCATTGAATCCCTTGAAAATACCTCATTTAATATCAAACAAAACATGAATCTGACATCTTTATGCAAAAAACAAACGCGGATAGAGCTGTCAAATATCTGACATTTCTGCATTGCAGCCCTTGTCGATACCTCCCATTTGATACCAAACACGACATAGTTTTCACAACGTTATGCAAAAACAAAAGCCGATCGTGCTGTCAAATTTCTGACATTTCTGCATTGAATCCCTTGAAAATACCTCATTTAATATCAAACAAAACATGAATCTGACATCTTTATGCAAAAAACAAACGCGGATAGAGCTGTCAAATATCTGACATTTCTGCATTGCAGCCCTTGTCGATACCTCCCATTTGATACCAAACACGACATAGTTTTGACAACGTTATGCAAAAACAAAAGCCGATCGTGCTGTCAAATTTCTGACATTTCTGCATTGAATCCCTTGAAAATACCTCATTTAATATCAAACAAAACATGAATCTGACATCTTTATGCAAAAAACAAACGCGGATAGAGCTGTCAAATATCTGACATTTCTGCATTGCAGCCCTTGTCGATACCTCCCATTTGATACCAAACACGACATAGTTTTGACAACGTTATGCAAAAACAAAAGCCGATCGTGCTGTCAAATTTCTGACATTTCTGCATTGAATCCCTTGAAAATACCTCATTTAATATCAAACAAAACATGAATCTGACATCTTTATGCAAAAAACAAACGCGGATAGAGCTGTCAAATATCTGACATTTCTGCATTGCAGCCCTTGTCGATACCTCCCATTTGATACCAAACACGACATAGTTTTGACAACGTTATGCAAAAACAAAAGCCGATCGTGCTGTCAAATTTCTGACATTTCTGCATTGAATCCCTTGAAAATACCTCATTTAATATCAAACAAAACATGAATCTGACATCTTTATGCAAAAAACAAACGCGGATAGAGCTGTCAAATATCTGACATTTCTGCATTGCAGCCCTTGTCGATACCTCCCATTTGATACCAAACACGACATAGTTTTGACAACGTTATGCAAAAACAAAAGCCGATCGTGCTGTCAAATTTCTGACATTTCTGCATTGAATCCCTTGAAAATACCTCATTTAATATCAAACAAAACATGAATCTGACATCTTTATGCAAAAAACAAACGCGGATAGAGCTGTCAAATATCTGACATTTCTGCATTGCAGCCCTTGTCGATACCTCCCATTTGATACCAAACACGACATAGTTTTGACAACGTTATGCAAAAACAAAAGCCGATCGTGCTGTCAAATTTCTGACATTTCTGCATTGAATCCCTTGAAAATACCTCATTTAATATCAAACAAAACATGAATCTGACATCTTTATGCAAAAAACAAACGCGGATAGAGCTGTCAAATATCTGACATTTCTGCATTGCAGCCCTTGTCGATACCTCCCATTTGATACCAAACACGACATAGTTTTCACAACGTTATGCAAAAACAAAAGCCGATCGTGCTGTCAAATTTCTGACATTTCTGCATTGAATCCCTTGAAAATACCTCATTTAATATCAAACAAAACATGAATCTGACATCTTTATGCAAAAAACAAACGCGGATAGAGCTGTCAAATATCTGACATTTCTACATTGCAGCCCTTGTCGATACCTCCCATTTGATACCAAACACGACATAGTTTTGACAACGTTATGCAAAAACAAAAGCCGATCGTGCTGTCAAATTTCTGACATTTCTGCATTGAATCCCTTGAAAATACCTCATTTAATATCAAACAAAACATGAATCTGACATCTTTATGCAAAAAACAAACGCGGATAGAGCTGTCAAATATCTGACATTTCTGCATTGCAGCCCTTGTCGATACCTCCCATTTGATACAAAACACGACATAGTTTTGACAACGTTATGCAAAAACAAAAGCCGATCGTGCTGTCAAATTTCTGACATTTCTGCATTGAATCCCTTGAAAATACCTCATTTAATATCAAACAAAACATGAATCTGACATCTTTATGCAAAAAACAAACGCGGATAGAGCTGTCAAATATCTGACATTTCTGCATTGCAGCCCTTGTCGATACCTCCCATTTGATACCAAACACGACATAGTTTTGACAACGTTATGCAAAAACAAAAGCCGATCGTGCTGTCAAATTTCTGACATTTCTGCATTGAATCCCTTGAAAATACCTCATTTAATATCAAACAAAACATGAATCTGACATCTTTATGCAAAAAACAAACGCGGATAGAGCTGTCAAATATCTGACATTTCTGCATTGCAGCCCTTGTCGATACCTCCCATTTGATACCAAACACGACATAGTTTTGACAACGTTATGCAAAAACAAAAGCCGATCGTGCTGTCAAATTTCTGACATTTCTGCATTGAATCCCTTGAAAATACCTCATTTAATATCAAACAAAACATGAATCTGACATCTTTATGCAAAAAACAAACGCGGATAGAGCTGTCAAATATCTGACATTTCTGCATTGCAGCCCTTGTCGATACCTCCCATTTGATACCAAACACGACATAGTTTTGACAACGTTATGCAAAAACAAAAGCCGATCGTGCTGTCAAATTTCTGACATTTCTGCATTGAATCCCTTGAAAATACCTCATTTAATATCAAACAAAACATGAATCTGACATCTTTATGCAAAAAACAAACGCGGATAGAGCTGTCAAATATCTGACATTTCTGCATTGCAGCCCTTGTCGATACCTCCCATTTGATACCAAACACGACATAGTTTTGACAACGTTATGCAAAAACAAAAGCCGATCGTGCTGTCAAATTTCTGACATTTCTGCATTGAATCCCTTGAAAATACCTCATTTAATATCAAACAAAACATGAATCTGACATCTTTATGCAAAAAACAAACGCGGATAGAGCTGTCAAATATCTGACATTTCTGCATTGCAGCCCTTGTCGATACCTCCCATTTGATACCAAACACGACATAGTTTTGACAACGTTATGCAAAAACAAAAGCCGATCGTGCTGTCAAATTTCTGACATTTCTGCATTGAATCCCTTGAAAATACCTCATTTAATATCAAACAAAACATGAATCTGACATCTTTGTGCAAAAAACAAACGCGGATAGAGCTGTCAAATATCTGACATTTCTGCATTGCAGCCCTTGTCGATACCTCCCATTTGATACCAAACACGACATAGTTTTGACGTTATGCAAAAACAAAAGCCGATCGTGCTGTCAAATTTCTGACATTTCTGCATTGAATCCCTTGAAAATACCTCATTTAATATCAAACAAAACATGAATCTGACATCTTTATGCAAAAAACAAACGCGGATAGAGCTGTCATATATCTGACATTTCTGCATTGCAGCCCTTGTCGATACCTCCCATTTGATACCAAACACGACATAGTTTTGACAACGTTATGCAAAAACAAAAGCCGATCGTGCTGTCAAATTTCTGACATTTCTGCATTGAATCCCTTGAAAATACCTCTCATTTGATACCAAACACGACATGGTTCTGACTTCTGACATATTTATTCAATAAACAATAGCCGATCGGGATGTCATATTTCTGACATTTCTGCATTGCAGCCCTTGACGATATCTCCCATTTGATACCAAACACGACATGGTTTTAAATTTTTTTTGCAAAAAACAAAAGCCGATCGTGCTGTCAAATTCCTGACATTTCTACATTGAATCCCTTGAAAATACATCTCGTTTGATACCAAACATGACATGGTTCTGACATATTTATGTAAAAAACAATAGCCGATCGTGCTGTCAAATTCCCGACATTTCTGCATTGAATCCCTTGAAAATACCTCTCATGTAATATCAAACATGACATGGGTCTGACATCTTTATGCAAAAAACAAAATCCCATAGAGCTGTCAAATATCTGACATTTCTGCATTGCAGCCCTTGACGATACCACCCATTTGATACCAAACACGACATGGTTTTGACAATTTTATGCATACAAAAAACAAAAGCCGATTGAGCTGTCAAATATCTAACATTTCTGCATTGAATCCCTTAAAAATACCTCTCGTTTGATACCAAACACGACATGGTTCTGACATATTTATGCAAAAAGAAAAGCCGATCGAGCTGTCAAATTGCTGACATTTCTACATTGCATCTCTTGACAATACCTTTCATTTGATACCAAACACGACATGGTTCTGACAGACATTATGAAAAAACAAATGCCTTCAACTGTCAAATTTTTAACTATTACATGGTTGGCCACCTGTCTTTTTTTATCTAATCTAATGGATATTAATGTACGAAATTCACATTAATGCATTTAGGAATATTTGTTTTTTGCTTAGTTGCTTATGATAAGTTTGGCAACACTTCCTAGTCTAGTTATAATTAAAATTTATATTGTTATTATTGAAATGAATGTACTAACTTCACATTTCTGCAGTTAGGAATATTTGTTATTTACTTTGTTACTTATGGCAAGTTTGGTAACACTTACTCGTCTAGTTATATTTAAAATTTACTATATTTTTATTGGTAGTATGGAAATTATTAATGGACTAACTTCACAATAATACAGTTAGGAATATTTGTTTGTCACTTAGTTAATTATGTCATGTTTGGTAACACTTGTGTATCGTACCAACTTCACTTTATTGCAGTTAGGAATATTTTCTTTTTATTTAGTTATGTACGATAAGTTTGGCAACACTGTTTCGTCTAGTTATATTTAAAATTTACTAATATTATTACTGACAATTTGAAAATTAAATTACTTCACTTTATTACAGTTAGGAATATTAGTTTTTATTTAATTACGGCAAATTTGGCAACACTGCGTTCGTCTAGTTATATTTAAAATTTACCATATTGTTATTGACAATTTGGAAAATAATCGTTTCCGTCAGCTTGTCATTTGTGACAGATGACAATTGAAATATACTACGTTTTTTTAACAATTTTAATTACAAATTTTCTTAATTTTTATACAATATCAACCCATAAATAAAAATAAAAATGTAAATTTATATAAATTTTTATTAATATTAATTTTTTTATCAATATAAGAGCAATTAATAATAGGTAATAGAAAATGTTGTTACTTGTGTCTATAACATTATTAGTACCACTGATTTAAATTTCTCGCAAAATCTTGTAATATTTCAATGGTATTCTTGTAAAATTTCATCATTTTTATATGTAAAATTTGTAACTTTTAAATGTAAATTACTCAAAATTTCGACGTTGTTGAGCATTTTACCAAGACATAATTTCTTTTTAAAATTTTCTCCTCTTTCTAACGATAATATTACATATTACGGGGCTTCATTTGCCACTTAAATCATGTAAGTTCTATATACAATTTTTTTAAAACAAGCGCTTATAGATAGGTAAATTAGAGGTAGGTAGACAGTGGTTTTAGGTAGACAGTGATTTTAGGTGAAATGTAGTAGGTAGACAGTGTTTGTAAGTAAACAGTGAGGTACGTAGACAGTGGCTTAGGTAGACAGTGGCTTTAGATAGACAGAGAAATAGGTAATTTGAATTGTAGATAGACAGAAAACTGCCCACGCAAAATGTCCACCCAAAATGCTCACACAACTTGCCCACCCAATCTGCCCACGCAACATGCCCACTCAAACTGCCCACGCAATCTGCCTACACAAATTGCCTACAACACTCAGGCCGATAAACTTTTACAACCATACACACCTAAACATAACCTAAACACACACTCGACTTTAGTTATCAGAACTCAACAAAAACGACATGGTTCTGACAAATTTATGAAAAAAAACAAAAGCCCACCGATCTGTCTAATTTTTAACATTTCTGCATGACAGCATTTGACGTTACCTTTCATGTGATACCAAACACGACATGGTTATGACAACTTTAAGCAAAAAACAAAAGCCGATCGAGCAATCAAATATTTGACAATTCTGCATGACAGTTCTTGACGTTATCTTTCATTTGATACCAAACACGACATGGTTCTGACAACTTTATGCAAAAAACAAAAGCCGATCGAACTGTCAAATTTTTGATATTTCTGCTTCGCAGCCCTTGACGATACCTCTCATTTTATACCAAACGCGACATGGTTCTGACAACTATAAGCAAAAAACAAAGGCCGATCGAACTGTCAAATTTTTGACATTTCTGCATTGCAGCCCTTGACAATACTTCTTATTTGATACCAAATACGACATGGTTCTGACAACTTTAAACAAAAAAGAAAAGCTGATCGAGCTGTCAACATTTTGACATTTTTGCATGGCAGCCCTTGACGTTACCTTTCATTTGATACCTAACACGACATGGTTCTGACAACTTTATGCAAAAAACAAAAGCCGATCAAACTGTTAAATTTTTGACATTTTTACTTCGCAGCCCTTGACGATACCTCTCATTTGATACCAAACACGTCATGGTTCTGACAACTTTAAGCAAAAATCAAAATCTGATCAGCTCTCAAAATTTTGAAATTTCTTAATTGCAACCCTTGACGATACATTTCATTTAATACCAAACACAACATAGTTTTGACAACTTTATGCAAAAAAACCAAAGCCGATCGAGCTGTGAAAATTTTGACATATCCGCATGGCAGTCCTTGAGAATACCTCCCATTTGATACCAAACATTACATAGTTTTGAAAACAATATGCAAGAAACAAAAGCCGATCAAGCTGTCAAATTTCTGACATTTCTGCACTGAATCCCTTGAAAATACCTCTCATTTAATATCAAACACGACATGGTTCTGACATCTTTATGCAAAAATCAAAAGCCGATTGAGCTGTCAAATATCTGACATTTCTGCATTGCAGCCCTTGACGATACCTCTCATTTGATACCAAATACGACATGGTTCTAACATATTTATGCAAAAAACAAAAGTCGATCGAGCTGTCAAATATATGACATTCCAGCATTGTATTCCTTGACAATACCTCCCATTTGATACCAAACATTACATATATTTGACAATATTATGGGAAAAACAAAAGCCGATCAAGCTGTCAAATATCTGACATTTCTGCATTGCAGCCCTTGACGATACCTCCCATTTGATACCAAACACGACATGGTTTCGACATATTTATGCAAAAAACAAAAATCGATCGAGTTGTCAAATTTCTAACATTTCTGCATTGAATCCCTTTAAACTACCTCTCATTTAATATCAAACACGACATGGTTCTGACATCTTTATGCAAAAATCAAAAGCCGATCGAGCTGTCAAATATCTGACATTTCTGCATTGCAGCCCTTGACGATACCTCCCATTTGATACCAAACACGACATGGTTCTAACATATTTATGCAAAAAACAAAAGTCGATCGAGTTGTCAAATTTCTGACACTTCTGCATTGAATCCCTTGAAACTACCTCTCATTTAATATCAAACACGACATGGATCTGACATCTATATGCAAAAATCAAAAGCCGATCGAGCTGTCAAATATCTGACATTTCTGCATTGCAGGCCTTGACGATACCTCCCATTTGATACCAAACACGACATGGTTTTGACAATTTAATGTAAAAAACAAAAGCCGATCGAGCTGTCAAATATTTGACATATCTGCATTGAATCCCTTGAAACTACCTCTCGTTTGATACCAAACACAACATGGTTCTGACATATTTATGCAGAAAACAATAGCCGATCGGGCTGTCAAATATCTGACATTTGTGCATTGCAGCCCTTGACGATACCTCTCATTTGATACCAAACACGACATGGTTCTGACATATTTATGCAAAAAACAAAAGTCGATCGAGTTGTCAAATTTCTGACACTTCTGCATTGAATCCCTTGAAACTACCTCTCATTTAATATCAAACACGACATGGATCTGACATCTTTATGCAAAAAACAAAAGCCTATCGTGCTATTAAAAGTTTTAAATTTCTTCATTGCAGCCCTTGATGATACCTTTCATTTAATACCAAATACAACATAGTTTTGACAATATTATGGGAAAAACAAAAGCCGATCGTGCTGTCAAATTTTTGACATTTCTGCATTGAATCCCTTGAAAATACCTCCTATTTGATACCAAACACGACATGGTTCTGACATATTTTTGCAAAAAACAATAACCGATTGGGCTATCAAAATTTTGACATTTCTGCATGTTAGCCCTTAACGATCCCTCTCATTTGATACCAAACACGACATGGTTCTGACAATTTTAAGCAAAAAACAAAAACCGATAGAGCTGTCAAATATCTGACATTTCTGCATTGCAGCCCTTGACGATACCTCCCATTTGATACCAAACACGACATGGTTTTGACAATTTTATGTAAAAAACAAAAGCCGATCGAGCTGTCAAATATTTGACATTTCTGCATTGAATCCCTTGAAAATACCTCTCGTTTGATACCAAACACAACATGGTTCTGACATATTTATGCAAAAAACAATAGCCGATCGGGCTGTCATATTTCTGAAATTTCTGCATTAAATCCCTTGAAAATACCTCTCATTTGATACCAAACACGACACAGTTTTCACAATTTTAAACAAAAAACAAAATCCGATCATGCTGTCATATTTGTGACAATTCTGCATTGTATCCCTTGAAAATACCACCCATTTGATACCAAACACGACTTGTTTCTGACAACTTCATGCAAAAAATAAAAGCCGACCGAGCTGTCAAAATTTTGAAATTTCTTCATTGCAGCCCTTGATGATACCTTTCATTTAATACCAAATACAATATAGTTTTGACAACATTATGGAAAAAACAGAAGCTGATCAAGCCGTCAAATTTCTGACATTTCTGCATTAAATCCCTTGCAAATACCTTCCATTTGATACCAAACACGACATGGTTTTGACAATTTTAAGCAAAAAACGAAAGCCGATCGTACTGTCAAATTTCTGACATTTCTGCATTGAATCCCTTGAAAATACCTCTCTTTTGATACCAAACATGACATAATTCTGACATATTTATGTAAAAAACAATAGCCGATCGGGCTGTCAAATTTCTGACATTTCTGCATTGAATCCCTTGAAAATATCTTCCATGTAATATCAAACACAACATGGATCTGGCATCTTTATGCAAAAAATAAAAGCCGATAGAGCTGTCAAATATCTGACATTTCTGCATTGCAGCCCTTGACGATACCACCCATTTGATAACAAATACGACATGGTTTTGACAATTTTATGCAAGAAAACAAAAGCCGATTGAGCTGTCAAATATCTAACATTTCTGCATTGAATCCCTTAAAAATACCTCTCGTTTGATACCAAACACGACATGGTTCTGACATATTTATGCAAAAAACAAAAGCCGATCGAGCTGTCAAATTTCTGACATTTCTACATTGCATCCCTTGACAATACCTTTCATTTGATACCAAACACGACATGGTTCTGACAACATTATGGAAAAAACAAATGCCTTCAACTGTCAAATTTTTAACTATTACATGGTTGGCCACCTGTCTTTTTTATCTAATCTAATGGATATTAATGTACGAAATTCATATTAATGAAATTAGGAATATTTGGTTTTTGCTCAGTTGCTTATGATAAGTTTGGCAACAGTTCCTAGTCTAGTTATAATTAAAATTTACTAAATTTATATTGTTATTATGGAAATGAATGTACTAACTTCACATATCTGCAGTTAGGAATATTTGTTATTTACTTTGTTACTTATGGCAAGTTTGGTAACACTTACTCGTCTAGTTATATTTAAAATTTACTATATTTTTATTGGTAGTATGAAAATTATTAATGGACTAACTTCACAATAATAAAGTTAGGAATATATGTTTGTCACTTAGTTAATTATGTCATGTTTGGTAACACTTGTGTACCGTACCAACTTCACTTTATTGCAGTTAGGAATATTTTCTTTTTATTTAGTTATGTACGGTAAGTTTGGCAACACTGTTTCGTCTAGTTATATTTAAAATTTACTAATATTATTACTGACAATTTGAAAATTAAATTACTTCACTTTATTACAGTTAGGAATATTAGTTTTTATTTAATTACGGCAAATTTGGCAACACTGCGTTCGTCTAGTTATATTTAAAATTTACTATATTGTTATTGACAATTTGGAAAATAATCGTTTCCGTCAGCTTGTCATTCTTGTGACAGATGACAATTGAAATATACTACGTTTTTTAACAATTTTAATTACAAATTTTCTTAATTTTTATACAATATCAACCCATAAATAAAAATAAAAATGTAAATTTATATAAATTTTTATTAATATTAATTTTTTTTATCAATATAAGAGCAATTAATAATAGGTAGTAGAATATATTGTTACTTGTCTATAACATTATGAGTACCACTGATTTAAATTTCTCGCAAAATCTTGTAATATTTCAATGGTATTCTTGTAAAATTTCATCATTTTTATATGTAAAATTTGTAACTTTTAAATGTAAATTACTCAAAAATTCGACGTTGTTGAGCATTTTACCAAGACATAATTTCTTTTTAAAATTTTCTCCTCTTTCTAACGATAATATTACATATAACGCTACTACGATGAGACTCTTACTTTGTAAGTTCTATATACTAATATTTTTGAAAAACTAGTAGCAATGATTATATATGTACATATCGTACGATAGTGTACCAGGTGTCTAGTTTATTTTTCTGGACTTCAGAAAATACAATGGTAAAATTTCAAATCACGTCAGCGTTTAGCGCAGACTCATTTATTCGACCCCTTGACCCCAAGCAACAAAACGTATACCTATTAAATTTGTTTATGTTTTCAAGATTACATGTGTTTGCAATTGCAAGTGAGTTGTATGTGTAGTGTATTTTTTATAATTTACCAAGGAAACAGGTTTTGAAGAAGCAAATTATATTGTGCCAAAAGTTGATATTGTTATAAGTAATGACTTTCAGGTTAGAATATTCTGTTTGTAGTATTTGATGTTTGCATATACACGGTGTTAAAAAATAAGTGTCACAAATTATAAGTCTAATCAACATGGGTCCGATCTTCAACTGAAGAGGCCATTTTGTATTAGAATCGAAGAAAAACTGACTAAGATAGTGGTCGAACAAAATTTTGTCCATGCCAGTAAATAGACTATAAAAAAAACAATAACATTTTATATGAAACATTATTTCACTTTCTAATAGTTATTTGAAAACTAAATATTGGCAAAGGTCGCCACAACTTTTGTCTTAGTACAATTATTCGATTTTTTTTGAAAAACAAAAACACATCTAAGATGACCTCTGAAAGGTAAACAAAATGTTTCATTTAATCAAAGTCGTAACTCACAGTTTTCAAGATAGCAGAGGTAAACACCGAAAAAACTCATTTTTCATTGCCTTTTACCTCGGAATTTATTGAAGATCGGACCCATGTTGATTAAACTTTTTTTACTCATTTCGGTCAGTACTATATGCTCTCATAATTTGTGACACTTAATTTTTAACAAATGCATGTGTGAGTAATATCATTTTATGAGTAACGAATAAGTGGGTAAGAGACGTCATGATACCGAGAGTTTTTTTTTTTTTTTACACTGAACATGGACCCAATCTGTATTATCGCTTTTTTTTTAAACTGAACATAGGGAGATGTCAAAGTCATCAAACTGTCACCTGTCAATTTCAAAAATTCTTTTTATCGAAAGGGTATTGTCATTTTCATTTAACTGTCTTATTAATTACCTTACTTGTTCTGGTTTTCTTCTAATGCTGTTCTGTAACAGTTGCTGGACTGGGTCGCTTATTAAATATAGCGGCAAATAAATCGGAAACTTGTCTTAGACTTATTTGGACCATGTTATGATTTGTACTTTATTTTCAACTGTATATACATATCATTTTGAAAGATGGCTTTGACAACTCCCTATGTTCAATTTGAACCCTTTTGAAGTGGCGCCCTTTTCTTGGACAACTCTCCGTATTTTTGGATGTTTTATATTGTAAAATTTATGGCACCATATTCACACAGGGGTCACTTTTGTGCCATTTTAAAATTGGAAATATTTGACGTCAGTCGGGATCGAACCCGGTTCCCCCAAGTTCGCGACCAGACACTCAGGCACGCGGCCACGGGACCCCATGTGGTACACTCTCCACACTAGATATGAGTGCCCGTGAGGTGACGCCTGGTAAGCGCCCACACGGTAAAATATATTGTCATCATTACTGATGTCTACATGTGTTGTAGATACTGGCACATCCAGAAATAATATGCCGTGATGATATATTTATTTATTTATTTGTATAAATGAAATCTAGTATTAATGATACTGGAACAAAATTTAAGAACCAGGATATTTTAATTTTTTTAAATTTTGTCTAGAATTAATGTTATCTTCATATGACAAAGATAAATAAATTACGATATATTTGGAAAAAATTATGTTACTAGTAATGGTTACTGTGTAAAAACGAAAGACCAATTCATGCTACCAGAAGTACAGCACCGATTAACATGCTGCTTTAGCCATTTTTGTGGTGAATATAACTCTAACAATATTGGAACAAAATTTAAGAACCAGAATATTTTATAATTTTTAAGTTGCTAAAATATTAGGAAATCAAATCATTATGACTTTGGTAGTCGATTAAAAAACTTATTCTTTTGTTGTAGGTCTTCCTCCACGATGGCCACAACAACAACAATATCAACAACAACAACAACAACCGTACTACCCAGTCTACCCTCGCTACCAACTTCGTCGTTCACCTCCCGAAGAATACGAATCAGGTCGCTATATAAAACCCCAAACCTTATATGCCATATCCGAGACGTTGGGTGCTCTGAACACCGTAGGCCGCTATTTAGTTAACATGACTCGTAGCAGCAAACGCGAATCCGGAATTCCAGAGGATGTACCCGGTGCCATCTACACCATCAGCAAAAATGTTCTTGGTAGAAATGTTACGGATACCATAGCGCCTTTGGTTAGAGAGGCATTACCAGCAATAAGGCCACCCCATCATGGTTTTGGGACGGAAAGGCCAGAGGCGCCTAACAGGGTGGTCAGTGTGGCCAATGTGGCCAATGTTCAGAGTGGGTATAGTGAAGGGAGAAGTTGTACTACCCCCGACGGGGCGCCTGGGTAAGTGCTAGTGTACTATACAGTGTCCCACACTCTATGATCAGTATAGGGTCTTATGGAGTACCATGTTGCCATATTTACCTGCTGTAAATCTGTAAGATAGAAAGAGCAAAATAGATGCCCAAAAACAGATGAAATATTCTGGGTACTTCATTGAATGTATTTATGACTGGTGTACTTTCAGTGTATCTAAACTGGTGGGTGAAAAGAAAAATAAATAAATAATAAACTGGTCAGTTTAACAATTTACAAAAAATATAAAATAATACAAACACAAAATATAAGTAGGGTATAAAAACATAACAAGCGTAGGTAAATGAAAATAATTAACATATAAACTCTAGTCAATTTAAAGTAAATAATATAAAACATTTTTGTACTTAATTGGACATTTTACAATCTTCGTCAACAATATAAATTCCCTGTGTTACATATTTCCATTCTACGAAAAGATATAGAGCTACATGAAATAATTAACACTATATTTTGTAACACTATGCTTGCCGATTGAAGCAGATAGATATGATGAATTGAAATCCCTACTTTTTTGTGTTCCTCCTACTATACATTATCCCAATGTCTTATTGATGAAGAATATTTTTTTGTTTTATGCTATTTATGTCGAAATATTATATGATGAACTCGTAAAGAGATAAAATTATTAAGCATTATTTTTTTATTTAATTTATATCTTACTTGATAATTTACTAATATTTAGGCTTGATAGAAATACTGCATATATTTTACATAGTTCATAAGTCTTTATTCTTTTTTTATAATCTTCAATTTGAATTTATAATATTTTAATTTCTAATGCATTTGTTCAAGATTAGTATGCCGGGCGGTTTTAAAATATTTCATTGAAATATTACTCATTACAGGTACAAATAGCTTCAGCATGTTTTTTACACTCCGGTTGCAACGCATCTTTTCGCGCCCCTGTAAGTAAAACTATTTAGAACTGCAGATAAATTTCGGGTGATTCCAATAAGCCCTTGAGTAAATAAGAGACCCTCATAAAACTTAAATTGTACAGTGTTAACTAATTTTGGTATAGCAATGAAAATTTATTAATGTTTCAATATTACATTACATTGAAAAATTGGCAACATGGTACAGAAAATGTCCGTAAGAATAACATTGGCTATCTCTTCTACACTGAAGATAGAGTGTGGGACACTGTATAGAGGTGGTCAAACTGGTGAAACCAATAGGCCCCAATGTTTATTAATATATCGGCGACATTGTCTTTTAGTCGATATACAGGATGTCTCTCAAATAGGGGGACATGGCTTAACCACAGATTCCTGAGGCTAATATAATATATATATATATTGTTACAAAAGAAATCTGAGATAATACTTGTCTTTGAAAAAAGTTTATATTTTTATACTAATATCATTTTAATGTCTTAAAAAAGTAAAGCTCAATTACGTGACCGAATCATATAATTGCTCTGTTACACTATTAAAACTCTATCAAATGATCTGAAGGTTATACAACTATTTATTAGGCGACCACATTTTATAGAAAGTGACAGGAATTCGGAGAAATTAGAAGATAAAAACTACTCTTTCTAACCTTGTTACATCTCTTTAACTTTTCAATACACCGTGGAGTAAAAGAATTCATTAATATAGTATTTAACGTGTAATTAACATGTCTTTATATGAGCTAAGTAATTAAAATAAATACAATGTAAATTAAATATGAAATTTGTAGTTCCTTTGTAATTAAAATAAGAAAAATAATGTATACCATAAAACAATTATTATGTATTGTTCAATGAGTAACAATTTGTAATCATAAAGAAAATTTTGGAAACAGTAAATAAGTTTCAAAATTTACAAATTATATTATAATATAAAAATAAATAACATTTACAATTTATCGTCCTATTTGCATTTATCTTCATTTGAATAGTAGTTACATTATTAATAGAAGTGTTAATAATTCTTAAAGTTGGAATCGAATACCTGTTCCACAAAAATCAGGATATACGGATACTCGATAAGGGTAGAAAACCAAAACCATGTTCAATTTGATATTATAATTAGGTATGCATTCGGACCGGGCCGGACCGGGCTTTGAGGTTTGGATCGACTCGGCCCGAAAATAAAAATTGCCGGCCGGATTCGAAGATCGATTCGGTAAAAATTAGCTGGCCCTGAGTGCATCCGGCATTCCTAATTTTGATTTTTATATGAGGCGAAATGTTTAACTTTTTTATGTCAATGTGGTCAAACTTAAAAAAAAAAACATCCTTATAACGTTCAACATTGGTTAACATAACACGCTTCTAGTGTGCGTTTGTTATAAAAATTACAGACCTACGAGTATAATATGTGTACACTTACGTAACATTGTCTTTACAATCAAATAATAATACTAGCAATTTTATATCTCTATCCATTTTTGAATTAATGTCCCAAAAGTCAATGTACCCCATATTCAGATAAAAACTTCAAAAATTTCAAAAATCTAATTTTCATGTATGTATATACTTCGCAGTGCACTGATTCCAAATTTTGAAACCGCAGGTCGATATCTCTTTTCGTTCTCGAGATATTTAGATTCAAAGTTTTGCTCAAAACTGCCCATATTTGGGTAATAACCCAAAAATGGGTCGAGATATGAATTTGGAGATATCATCATTCGATTCTACGGGCAAAATTACATAAGTATACCAATTTTCATAATTTTTAAACACCGCATACAATCTCTAAAGCAAAATAACTGAAAATGGCCAAAAATCGCAAAAATCCTAAGGGGTACCCCTTAGGATTTTTTCAGATTTTGGCCGTTTTCTGGGGTTTTCAAACTTTTATTCATAAAAAATGAACTGGTTAGTCAAAAATTATGAAAATTGGTATACTTATATAATTTTATCCGTAGAATCGAATAGTGGTGTCGCCAAATTCGTATCTCAACCCATTTCTGGGTTATTACCCAAAAATGGGCAGTTTTATGCAAAACTTTGAATTTAAATATCTCGAGAACGAAAAGAGATATCGACCTGCGGTTTCAAAATTTAGAATCAGCGCATTGAGAAGTATCTAGATACATGAAAATTAGATTTTTGAAAATTTTAAAGTTTTTATCTGAATATGGGGTATATTGACTTTTGAGGCTAATAATAATAATGATCCTAAAATGCGTTCCCCTCTATGCCTTTTGTGTAACTTTTCATATACATAAATACAAGGTACTGTTCCATTATCTTGATACATCCTTTGTATAAGTCTTGATTTTAGTGTCATTTTTGTTTAACTCCCAATTAAAATATTGGTGCTCCCGACAATAAATGTATTGGCGGTCTTTATGACAGTGACACTTCTACTAAATTTAGTTGTTTTTTTTGCAAGTGCCTTCAATGGTCAAAATTTAGTTTGCGCAAACTGTTCTTGTAGCTAATCTTCAATTAAATATTTCTATTCAACGCAAATAAAGAAGAACCAAATTACTGTACCTTTTTCCAGATATTGTGATGACTTGAGCGACTGTCCTCAACTCCTGCTCAATTTAGGCATCCTGCGACAATCTCTCTGCTTCAAATCTTTATTTGTACCCGGTGTTTGCTGCCCGAGAGATTCTAGTCCAGTTACAGCAATAAAACCAACAGTTTTACGCCCGGTAGCAGTAATAACAACAACTACACCAGCCCCTAAACCGTTACCCCTGATACCAGTTACAGCAAAACCGGTTATACAAACGACAACAACAGACTCTACCGGTTTTACTCTCCCTCCTCTGATTGTTGACCCGTTAGGTAAGTGCATTTTTTGTTGTCAAAAAGGTACTGATATATTGCACATGCATAATTTAATTCTCTGTAACATTTATTTAAAGAATTTTTGTCTAAAATTAATGGGCCACTGTTACACCCGGGATAACAAAACGTGCATATTTATTAAAAAAATTTGACCAAAAGGCAATACCTTCCTTACCTAAAGGTGACGCAAGGTAAAAAAAGTATTTCTTAACAGAAAGTTATCATAATAATGTCACCATTAACAGACTTCATTTTGTCAAAGATTTAAGTCTGTGTTCCAGTCAGGTTATAAGGCATCAAAACCCATACTCCGCATTTCTCCAAAAATCTTCAAAATTTTCAATAATCTAATTTTTATACATGTAGATACATCTCAACGCGCTGACTTCAAATTTTGAAACTGCAGGTCGATATCTCTTTTCATTCTCGAGATATTTACATTTCAAATTTTACCCATTTTTGGGTCATAACCCCAAAATGGGTGGAGATACAACCCTAGCAACTTCACCATTCCATTCTACGGGCAAAATTACATAAGTATACAAATTTTCAATTTTTTTAAACACCGCATTCAGTCTCTAAAGCAAAATAACTGAAAATGGCAAAAAATCGCAAAAATCTAAGGTGTACCCCTTGCCATTTTTTCAGATTTTGGCAATTTTCAGTTATTTTACTCTAGAAATTGTACACATTGTTGAAAAAATTTGAAAATTTGTATACCCATGTAATTTTTCCTGTAGAATCGAATGGTGAAGTCGCCAGGGTTGTATATCAACCCATTTTGGTGTTATGGCCCAAAAATGGGTAAAATTTGAAATGTAAATATCTCGAGAATGAAAAGAGATATCGATCTGTGGTTTTAAAATTTGAACTCAGCTCGTTAAGATGTACCTACAATTATAAAAATTAGATTTTTGAAAATTTTGGAGAAAATGCGGAGTACGGATTTTGAGAAAATGAGGTAAACGTCCTGTGCCCTTAAATTTTTGTTTAAGTAAGTTTTTAGAAATTTACTAACTTCCGCCTTCTTGAGGTGAGATGAATAAAAATAAAAAGTTTTAAAATATTGATATATTATGACGTTATAATGTTCCCGAAACGTTCTTATATATCGATATTTTAAAACTTTTTGTTTTTATTCACCTCACCTCAAGAAGGCGGAAGTTAGTAAATTTCGGTAAATCTTTTCTACTTACTTTCCTATTTATTTTATTAGAACAAATAATAACTTACAGATTGTGGTCAACCGGAAAATGCGAAGTTCCGAGTGGTAGGGGGAGAAGAAGCCCCATCCGGAAAATGGCCCTGGATGGCGGCTATCTTCCTCCATGGTCCACGCAGAACGGAATTTTGGTGTGGAGGGAGTCTTATTTCATCCAGACATATTCTCACCGCTGCGCATTGTACAAAGGACACCAAACAGCGACCGTAAGATTCTTATTTTAATCTGTAAACAATTAATCAGTTAGTAAAAAACATCAACAAATGCAATGACTGTTAAAACTTAAACTTTCACAGTATGAGTCAACAAAATTAAGTTACTTTCTAAAAGGCAATTTATGGAATTTAGAAAAATGTTCATTTCACTGGATGTAAAAACATTAAAGAATTTTGCTTGTAATAGCAGGCTCCTCCACCATATTTGTCAATAAATAACGATTAAGATAAAAAGTTAATAATTACTTTGCGAGATATTTGCAAATGCAGTTAAACTAAAAACAATTAAGACTTTTTAATACTAAGAATTGCTTCAAAATTAAGCGAATTTTCATTTAAAATAATACAGTGTGTTCAGAAAAAACCTAATTCGGAATAGGCTATGAACAAAGAAACGTAAAGTCTGATCATTATTCAATTCAAAAATCAAGTTGTCAAAATTGATCGTGAAATATAATTTTAAGGAAAAAAGATAATAAAGAAGGGTACAGAATATACCCATTCACCGTTTTCTAATTTATTTCTATCTCTAAAATAAGGATTAATAAGAAAAGGTTTGATTTCTTTAGACAATATCTTCTGTTAAATTAACATTTAATTAAATACTTTCAAATTGACATTTTTTTTTGTTCATAGCCTACTCCGAGTTTTTTTGAACACACTCTATAAAAAATTTGACTTTTCCTCATATATAAGACATCAGTATACTTTTGAAGATAAGATGAATAGTAGAAAATGATTAACATATTTTTTCTACTTCTATGCTTTAATATACTTATTAAGTATGTGTCCTCTGTATTTGAATGACACTAATTATGATTCAGATTTTCATTATGATACAGATTAACATTATGATTCAGATTTTCTTTTCATTATGATACAGATTATCATTATGTTACAGATTTTATTCTCATTATGATACAGATTATCATTATGATAGAGATTAATTTTGTAATTGGAATAATACTACCTTCTTTTAGTTAAAGTTCTGTATTTATTTATTATTAAAACCCAACGTTTTGGCACCATAAACTGGTGCCTTCTTCAGGGGAAAACATTGACATGAATATGTGAAATAACAAAAACAACAAGTAACCAAGGTAACAAGAAAAGTTCGTAAATATTACCTTTTTTTATGTAACATTTACGAACTTTTCTTGTTACCGTGGTTACTTGTTGTTTTTGTTATTTCACATATTCATGTCAATGTTTTCCCCTGAAGAAGGCACCAGTTTATGGTGCCAAAACGTTGGGTTTTAATAATAAATAAATACAGAACTTTAACTAAAAAAAGGTAGTATTATTCCAATTATTAATATGAGTTCTGAAAAATATTTTAATAATTAATTTTATACCTTATTTATTGGTTTATAGTTCGTTGCATAATATACTATTTTGTGGTTGATTTTATTCATTTCAGATTTGCAGCCCGTCAGTTCACAGTGAGACTAGGTGATATCGACCTTAAACGTGACGACGAACCTTCTGCACCTGTGACATACACCGTAAAGGAAATCATAAGCCATCCAGAGTTCAGCAGAGTTGGATTCTACAACGATATTGCCTTATTAGTCCTCGATCGCCCAGTACGAAAATCCAAATATGTGATACCACTTTGTCTGCCGGAGGAAAACTTAGAAGAGGAAAAGTTTACTGGGCAAAGTGCTACTGTTGTAGGATGGGGAACTACGTATTATGGTTAGAATTTTTATTATTTTTTCTACAGTCTATATACAAAGTAGGCATTTGCGCTCGCTTTTGTCAACGTAAAATATCACTTTGCCGCTCATGCGCGACAAAGTAGAAAAAACGCTCGCTGTCCGAGTTTCTAACAATAAAATGCATCTCAAGTCAATATGATTTATGATTGCTCTGTCGGTATATTACATAACCAAACAAAATGCCGTACTGCTTAAAAGCTGTTTAAAACTGTCAAATTGATTTCTGATGACTTAAAAACTGTCAAAGCTGTCAAATTCTCTCAACAAAATTTTCTTTTGGAATGTTTTAAAACTAATTTCTGGGAGACTTGAAAGCTCTTTAAAACTGTCAGATTGATTTTTGGTGACTTAAAAATTGCCAAAGCTGTCAAATTCTCTTAACAAAATCTTCTTTTGGAATGTTTTAAAACTAATTTCTGAGAGACTTAAAAGCTGTTGAGAAATGTCACTTGTCTACATTTTTAATGGCAATGTTTAGTCAGAACTGCTTTGTTGGTATATTACATAACCAAACAAAATGCCGTCTGCTCAAACAAGCTAGACGCTGGACTATAAATAGGCTTGATAATAGTGAAAGGAGTCTAAGGTTAAATTATAAATAACACTAATAAAAACCCCTTAACCTTAAAATTTAATTTTAATGAAACTGAATTCGTATTTCTAGAACGAAGTTCTCATCAGGAACAACAAGGAAAAATTAAATAGAATAGTCAAGATATAATCCCAGTTCTCTCCCTTGTTTGTTTAGAGTTGTCTTGACCTCTGGCATGGTTGACATGTTGAGTAATTTTAGCTACTCTGTTTAATTTTTCTTTGTTGTACTACTGATGATGAGATCTTAGTTCTCGAAATACGTTTTAGTTTTATTAAAATTAAATTTTATGGTTAAGATGTAATTTTATTAGTGTTATCTATAAATAGGCTTATTCAGCAATACGTAATGGCTCGTGACAATATTTATTTGTTGATTATATGTTATGTGTTAAGGTGGAAAAGAAAGTACAGTCCAACGACAGGCAGTACTTCCCATATGGAGGAATGAAGATTGCAATGACGCATATTTTCAGCCAATAACATCGAATTTCTTATGTGCTGGTTACTCGAGAGGAGGTACAGATGCTTGTCAGGTATGGTACAATATTTTAGGCTCAATACGAGAATTCGTATTATAATCATTTAACATGATAAATCAGGTGATTATTTCAAAAATTAATACGTACCTACATACTATATGCATACATACGAGTTGCGACTATTAATTACGGTACTGGTGTAAGAAAACAGAGTTTATTGTGAAAATTTTATAAATTCATCTGATCCACTTCAAAGTGCTTTCTCTTTCTTCATCTGATGTCACGCTCTTCAACACTTCAACACGTTCGCTCTTTTAGAATTAATGGAAAATGAGCTCATTTTAAAAAAAGTTTTACTTTGAACTTTGGAGAACCAATAAAATTAAAAACCATTATTCCTTCTTTTGCATTTCTGGTCGTTCCTTCGTCACACTTATGGCCAAATTTAAACCATAAATTAAGTAGGTACCTTAAAAAGGAGAAAATGCTTGAAAATGCTCCATTTCAGAGATACTCATATTTTAATTATTGTAGAGTTAGGTACCGACTTTATCACTAATGTTTAGACATAAGAACAAAATAATTAATTAATTTAAATTTTCTGACTCAATTTTTTTAAATAATTATTTTCTTCCAGGGAGATTCTGGAGGTCCATTGATGTTGGCTTGGAATACTCGTTGGATACAAGTTGGAGTAGTATCCTTTGGAAATAAATGTGGAGAACCTGGATATCCAGGTGTTTATACCAGAGTCACAGAATATGTAAAATGGATTAAAGAAAATACCAAAACATAACAGTTATATTTAATTTAGATGCATATATTTTACCAAATTCAATGCTGTAAAATTTGATTGTATCAGTGTTCCATTTTTGAAGATTTTTAAATATATTTAGATTAAAGTAACGATAATGGGCCATCTGTACTTGTGTTTTATAAAATGTTTTTAATTTCTAAAAATTTGTTTTTCAGAAAACTAGCTAAATTTTTGAAAACCATCTCATTGTTTTCTCATTGAACTATTTAATATTTAATTTTTTTTTTTTGTAAATGTATTAATGTGCTGACCATATAGGATTAAGTTTTATTGTATTAATATTTATTTATTTTGTGATTTAAGATAATAATTAAGAGTAATAAACAAAATATAATGCATTTAGAATCTTTGTATTGTATTATTTTACAGGAAGGTTACTTCAGAGGAGATTAGAGGTATTTATATTTAATATTTCATTATATTCTTACCATATCACAAAATATACATAATTTTAACTATATTCTTTTACCCCTAGTGTAGTACTTCCCAATGCACTGATTCCAAATCATGAAAACGATGGTCGATATCTCTTTTAGTTTTGGAGATACTCAACCTTAAATATTTTCTCAAAATTACCCATTTCTGGGCTAGATCTCTACCTAATTTTGAATTATTGCCCCAAAAGTCAATATACCCCATATTCAGACAAAAACTTCAAAATTTTAAAAAAATCTAATTTTTATGAATCTAGATACTTCTCAGTGCACTGATTCCAAATTTTGAAACCGCAGGTCGATATCTCTTTTCGTTCTCGAGATATTTAGATTCAAAGTTTTGCTCAAAACTGCCCATTTTTGGGTAATAACCCAAAAATGGGTCGAGATATGAATTTGGCGACAACACCATTCGATTCTACGGGCAAAATTACATAAGTATACCTATTTTCATTCATTTTGAACACCGCATACAGTCTTTAAAGCAAAATAAATGAAAATGGCCAAAAATCGCAAAAATCCTAAGGGGTACCCCTTAGGATTTTTTCAGATTTTGGCCATTTTCAGGAGTTTTTAAACTTTTATTCATAAAAAATGAACCGGTTAGTCAAAAATTATGAAAATTGGTATTCTTATATATTTTTATCCATAGAATCGAATGGCGGTGTCTCCAAATTCGTATCTTGGCCCATTTTTGGGTTATTGCCCAAAATTGGGCAGTTTTATGCAAAACTTTGAATGTAAATATCTCGAGAACGAAAAGAGATATCGACCTGCGGTTTCAAAATTTAGAATCAGCGCATTGAGAAGTATCTAGATACATGAAAATTAGATTTTTAAAAATTTTAAAGTTTTTATCTGAATATGGGGTATATTGACTTTATGTTTATTCTTTAGCATATATATTTTTTATACTTTGGTACCTATCACGGGCTCCTCCACCAAAATATGTGGGCAGCGAATATGTTAAGTTCAAGGTGTAATCGAAAAATTTCATTTATTTCAAAAAATATTTGTTTATTCACCACTACTAACATGATTCATTTCAAAGTAGTCCCTATGAGATATATGGATACAGCCCCAAGGCCATTTGGAATCTTACCTTTATCTCCTCTATGGTGGCCAAACATTGTCCATTCATAGTCCTTTTTATGTTTCGGAATAAGAACAGACTCATCAAAAGCGTAGTTTCAACTTCAACACGTCACTGAAATGGTTTTAATTGGATACGTACAGGGCGCGAAATTCGAAAATTCAGAGAATTTTTTGACAAAACCTCATATTATATTCCCATGGCCGCGTGCCTGAGTGTCTGGTCGCGAACCTGGGGAACCGGGTTCGATCCCGACCCACGCCAAATATTTCGAATTTTAAATGGCACAAAACTGACCTCTGTGGTGTATTCTCCACGCCAGCAATGAGTACTCGTGAGGTGACACCTGATAAACGCCCGCACGATACAAATATGTTATCATCATTACCGATATCTGTGACAAAGCAGATTGGCACACTCAAAAATGGGTTATATGCCGTGATGATACAGAAACAACAATACAAAGTTTTTGATTTGTTATATCTGCATAAAAGAGTAAATCTGATTAAAATATTGAAAATGACTGGTGATACAAAATAGTTAGCATGTTGTACAACAGGGGTCGCCAACCTTATCAATGTGTTGAGCTACTTCAAAAATTTTCGAACGGAGAGTGAGCTATCTATGCACAAATATTTAAAATATACATGTTTTATTTTAGTTTTTAGTACTATATATTATAAAATTGTGTATATATGACATCAGATAAGAAGTATTGGTCTTCCCACTATTTACTTTTTTACTATTACTTGCCATTTGTAAATATATTAGCTCTGGTCATTGACGTATTATAACTAACGTAGACCCAGCCTATGTTTCTGCACAGTTTGTTGTGATGTTAGAGCTAAAGGTGGGACGGGTGGGACGCTGGGGAGTGGCACAGTCTGTATCGTGGGTCTGCATAGTTTTGTTTACAAGTTTGAGAAGTGCAAACGCCAAAGCGTGATCTTTATTTGATTGTTTGTGAATTAGTGTCTAAAGAAAAAATAAATATATTGCTTTATTTATGCCACGCCAAGCGATGACTTCAATTTATTTAAAATAAGTTGTTCAATGTATGCAGACCCGCGATACAGACTGTGCCACTCCCTTGCCCCTCACCTCTGGCTCTAACATCACAACAAAGACTGCGTGCTGGGTTTACGTTAGATATAATACGTCAATGGCTCTGGCTATTTGCAGTCAACACAACGCGCATTCAAGGTCTGAGTACAACGTTGTTCCATAGCAGACCCCTAAACGTCCCGCATCAGCGCATGCGCATACTATGTGTCGATGGGGCCGTAATCCGCAGCAAGTATATATTATGAGAATATATAGTATTATAGATTTATTTCTATAGCAAGAAATTCTTGTCAATTATGCAACAAAACATGATGAGAATTTACGAAAATTGCTATTATTTTTAGTTCTTTTGGGATATATTTGTAAGCTAGCAGAAGTATCCACGCGAGCTACCGATAGTTCGCGACCCATGGGTTGGCGACCCCTGTTATATATAATACCAAAATATTAATTTTCTGTAGTGTCTCCTCCCCAAAAATTAAACAAATGTGCTAATATTTGAAAAATTTATTAATTTTGACAATGAGTAACAATAAAAATCAATAACACGCTACAAAAAATTTGTATGTTATCTTCTGAAGTATAAAAACAAAAAAATTCAATTTTGAAATAGAAGGTTGATGCAGATTATGTGTATGACTCCTAGAAACAAAAAGTTGTAATATAAAAAATATTTTTTGCAAACTGTATCCTTACCTACGATAATAGATTTGAGTGTTACATTAACGAACTGTTGAGAAAGCAGCAGTATCATTCGAAACATTAAAAGTATGGGAAATAAGCGTATGGAGCATCACTGAGTTCTGATATGAATGGTATCAGTTATCACTAAATAATTTGTAATTCAGAAAACCTGAACAAAAAAAAGTTTGCAAAATATAATAATGAATTTCATGTTTCATTTTCTTACCTTGCTGTTACCAACGATTTCTCAATCGTTGTATGAGGGCCACAAGAATCTTCAAAGTCTCAATACGTAGAAACAATTGTACCATACTTTCAGTTTGGTAAAAGAACTCACTTGTGTTACTTTTATCTCCCATTATCATCATTATTGAAAAAATAATCATAAATATTAATAAAGCAGGAAGATATCTCAACATAGGAAAAATCAAAATCATTGTACTGCTTTTAAATTGACAGTTTTTGACAAAAAGAAACTGTTGACAATAACGGACTAGTACGTTACACCGTACTTTGACAAGAAAAAACATAAGAGTGAATATAGGAAGAATGTGTGGTTTTACTGAGCGCAAATGAATAATAAAGGTGTAAAATATATCGCAATATTTGATTGTTAATTTTTATGTTGTATTTCAATGTGCGGAAATTTGAAATTAATAAAAATAAGAGATTAAAATGTATTTGAGAGACACTGATTTGAACTGCGCCGTTGTATAGTTGCTGGTGGTGACTTCCGCTTCCGTCGTGGTACAGAAGAGAACGACAAAGATAGAGTGAAAGCGTCTTCTAGTGACAAGCACGCCATTTTGATTACAAATTGTAAAAGATGGAGAGTGACAAAGTAGACAGTGTTTTCCATTTCCAATCGTTTTTGGAATTCACAGATTGCCAGGAATTTGTAATTCCCACCAAAGGGAAAGCAACTTATCGCAAAGCTTGGGAACAGCTGCCAGAATTTAAGGGATGGCTTTGTAGTATTACGGGTGAGCCAACCAAAGCCTATTGTTCTTTGTGTCAAAGGAGCCTCTGTGCTCATAAAACTACGTTGCTGAAGCATCGAAACTCGATGCGGCACCAGAAAGCAGCCCAATTCAATCTTATGCGCCAGCAGCAACAAAACGACGAGAACGCCAATAGTCAACAGGCCGACATGCCACACATGAACATAATTGTGACTGGCGCCAGCCAGGAAGAAATCGACGCATTTCAGAACCAGATGAATTATGAAGACGCTGATATCGATAATGAGAACCAAAGAAATGATAGCCAGAAGATCGTTCAATTTCAACAATTACCAGTACAGTTACAAATGTCGAACCCTGGTCTGGTATCTGTATTAAATTCCAATCAATACCACGAAATTGATAACAAAGAGACCATTGAACTGGAAGAGCTGCCGCTTTATTTAGAAATCACGGACCCTGACCTAATGTCAATCTTGAAGCAAGACCAAGAAAATACTGAAGAGAAGACCATAAAATTGGAAGAAATGCCGGTCGAGTTACAAATCTCGAACCCTGAAGAAGAACTACCTCTTCATTTAGAAATCTCGGTCCCTGACCTGATGTCCATCTTGAATTTGAAGCAAGACCAGAGAAATAACGAAGAGAACACAGTTAAATTAGAAGAAATGCCAGCTCATTTACAAATCTTAAACCATGGTCTGGGGCCCATCTTGGATTACCCCCAATCCCAAGAAATTGATTCCAAAGAGACCACTGATTTGGAAGAACAGCCACTTAATTTACAAATCTTCAATTCCAATGAATTCCAAGAAATTAATGAGAAAGAGATCGTTGAATCGGAAGAAGTTCCGCTTCATTTGCAAATCTTAAACCCTGATCTGGTGTCCATCTCGAATTTTAAGCAAGAAGAAGAAAATGATGACAAAAAGACCACTGAATTGGAAGAACTTTCCGTTCAGTCTGAAAAACCAATTTCGAACTCTGATAAAGACCAAAAACATGAAAACAAAGAGACCAATAGATTGGGAAAACTTCCGGTTCGAATTCAAAAAAGGATTTCGAACCCTGGTGTGGTGTCCATCTTGAATTCAAAGACAGACCAAAAGAATGACCACAAAAAGACCAATAAATTGGGAGTTTCAGATAAAAAGCAAATCCAGAAACGTAATATAGTCGCTATTTTGAATTCCAGGACCGTTATCTCCACTCATGTGTTAGACACTACCCAAGGCCAAGCCGTCTCCGGACTTCAGGTAGTATTATATAAATTAATAGGTGGACGCTGGACTTATATCAATGAAGGATTGACCAATCCAGATGGACGATGCAATAATTTGTTGTTACGCAAAGATTTTTCACCAGGTCGTTTTAAATTAAATTTCGATGTCGACGGTTATTTCGAGTCATTAAAAATGGAAAGTATGTATCCATTTATTGAAATCGTATTTGACTGTAAATCTCCAGGCGACCACTACCACATTCCTCTGATGTTGGGTCCCTTTGGTTACACCACGTACAGTGGAACCTAAGACTAAGTGCCTTTTGTGATTTAGTTTTTATTTAGATGGTATAGTTATTTATTTTTCAATTCAAAAAGTATTTATATATAAATAAATAAAAAAAAAAACATTAATAAATATAGAAAGAAAGCAAAACTGTATTATATTACAAAGATTTGTAACTCACAATGTTTCATAATATACTGATTATTTTAATAAAATATAATTCGACAACAACTATTTGTTTTTATCTATTCCCTATCCTATGGTCTCGTAACGACCTACAGCTCCTCGAAGCAAACATTTGCCCCAGAAAAATGTGAACTGAATTTGTAGCGATAAATCTATATCCAATCAGGACAACAGAATTGTGATTGTGAATGTACACACACTGTCAAAATCATTTACGGTGAGTGGACTACGCCATTTTTTAATTATTAAGTCAGTTTTGTGAAAACAGTCTTTATCAATACTACTTTGGCCAGTGTTTTTAAAGAAAAACGATATGTAGCTAATTTTTTCAATGCATAACCTCAAAATTACTTTTTAATTTTAGTGTACCATAAAAACATAGTGTGTGTAGCGACCTCAGGTTACTCCCCTTTAGGGTCATTGTTTGCTTCGGCGCGCTGTACTTGATTTATTACAATAATGGAGCTACAGTTCACCCAATTTCTACTGGCGGTGATGTGCAGAAAGAGAAAGCATTCGGCCAGAAACAAACACTGTTTCACTCAAAAATATGTGTACGAGTATGCTTATTTTACCAATGTCATAAAATTCAAAACATTGCCAACAATTTTCCTGCTCTGAAATTTAATCAGATGACACGTACTTTGCTTTTAAACTCCATAATTTACTAATCTGACTGTACAAAACTGTTTAGCTGATCGACGTACAATAGACACAGAATTGACGTCATATGCAAAAGAGAGATAGATGATCATGCTTCCAAACAAACCACCCTTTGTTGCCTTACGTCCCGCTCCCTGATCCTATGTGTCATTATGTTTGCATCTTTTATTTAGTGTTAACGTAATTCTTTCTTGTGATTTGTTCGTTGTGTTTAATAAAAATGAGTTTAAACCAGAAGATGTACCTGGGGCAACTTTTTTTGATAATATTAAAGATCATTCGATTATTCAACTAAAACGATGGCTGGAGTGTAGAGGTCTACGGCTGATGACAGGTCTTTGTTAGGAAGTGGTAACCATAGCAACCTTTAGTTCTATGCTTTTTCGCTAGATGCGCTATAACAAATTGCATTTGTGTGTCTATTCAAATATGCTAGAAACTAAGCTACCCCCACGGAGTTAGCGTGCTACTGCGCATTAAATCATCATCCGCCAATAGAAATTTGGTGAACTGTATAGTTCGCGCGCCCAGAGAAAAAACATGCGCATAGGCCAAAATTCGTTCGGGCGAGTCCAACTTGTGAAAATAGGGATGTTGCGATGATATGACAGACAGCAATAGGCAGCGTATTGTTGTAATCAAATTTTCTTTATTGTAATCAAGATTATTTTAATAAACAGAAGGGATGCTGTATAAAGAGGCATATACCTTATACTCTAAATTATATGCAGCTTTGATTGGCATAGTAACAATTATTAAAATAAATTTATTGTGTGATTAGTCATTTTCATTATTAATTGTACTCGATTTTTTTTATATTGTAATCAAGCATATAAATACAACCGGTTGATCTTTCTCATTCTTCTTCAAGGGTATATTTTATATAAGATATAATAAACAGTCAACATTTGTGGATTGGGTAGAACAATTTCTTCTGCGCCGATTTGTATTTTCTCTAAACGCGAGGACTCTAGCCAGATCGCTACACACATGTATGAGATTTTGGCGATCAAAACATTAAAAATTGCAATCGATTTTATTGGATAATTGACAGCTGACAGTTCACAATATTTCACTATTGTGATTTGGGTTTCCATTTTAACCAGATGGCATAAATTATTTCAATAGTATATTCTAAATTGAAACGCTTTATTGTTGAAAACACATGTATTTCCTTTCATTTATGTATTTCATTCCTATAATGGCGATTGAAAATAAGATCACAGCGCCAAAGTGGCTTTAAAAAGAACTATGGTTGATAGGATAGGATTTTTTTGTACTTAAATGTGCATTATTTAGACGTATTAAATTAATATAGAAGTAAGCACTGTAAATATAATGAATAAGATTTATGTTGGTGACTGATATCACGTAAAATTAAGTTTTCCTATCGCCGATAGTTCCGCAAATTTGACCAGATGTCGCTTGGTTTATTGGCAACCGCCAATAGGTTTAAAAATTCTTGATTTTGTGTGACCAATAGAAAAGCAGAACGTTCAGGTGACTCTTCTGTCAAATCTTAGACCACTAGACACTAAAGCTGTTTGATCTTGAAACAATAATTTGAAAACCAACGGTTATATTGTTTAAATATGATTCTACTTGTTCTCCTCGCTTTATATGCGATTTATTACTTGATGGGTGAGAACCTGAACCTACTTATGTTCTTCGAGTTTAAAAGTTTATTGTTTATTATGATTGTAACCAAATGGTCGTTCGTTATAATAAGAACGATATTGAACGTGATAAACGAAATAGAACTTCCTGATCCAGACTTCGAAGACTAACTAAATGATGTAAGTTGTAAGATAATAATAAATTAGATATCATTTTCTTATTTATTACTTTGTTTCAGAATTCCTATGTTCAGTAATTATGATAACGTTAATATCATAATTCCACGTCACGTTCTTTGTTGGATTTATAATTTCGTTTACGCAAAACGTTTCATTGGTATGCCCTCAATAAAAGGTAAGACTTAAAAAGTAAAAATAAGCATTTCATTAATTATATACGTCTGTTTTGTAGTTCCCTCGTTTGTTCAATGGATACTATAACCATGTTGGTAATTTTTACGAAGAATACTTTGGAAAATGTTATGTTAGCGTTCAAAATTTTTAAATTGTTCTTGTTTTGTTTTGTTTAGTGTTTTTGTTCAATAAATTTTTCTGTGTTTAACACTGTGTTTCATTTCTTTATTATTGTTTGGTAACGGTGAGTATAATATGACGTATCTTTAAATATTGTGTGTGTGTGGTAGGTATCATGTCATCTGAAATTGGGATTACATATGTATTTATTTGTTGAGGATTTATTGCACAATAATGCGAATTGAAGTCTTTGATATGGTTTTCTTTTTATTATAATGATGTTTTCCTAATGATGGGGTCAGGTGGGCGTGTGCGTGTAGTGCCTGGTTGCCAATGTGGTGGCCCGGGTTTGATCCCAGCCAGTGCAGACTTTTAATCGCCCAAAAGTGATCCCTGTGGTGCAGTCTCCACACCAGCTATGAGTGCCCGTGAGGTGACACCCGGTAAGTGCCTACACGGTAAAAATATATCGTCATTATTACCGATGTCTGCATGTATTGTAGATACTGGCACACCCAGTAATGGGTAATATGCCGTGATGATATATTTATTTATTTCCTAATGAAAATTGAAAGTTAATGAGTTTTTTAATTGGAATATTCTTTAGGATTTAGCGTGGACTGAGTTGCAGGCCTTAATGTTCCATCAATTTATTAGAATACACATACAGGATGGACGTTTCGGGCAAATATTAGCCCATCATTTCTCATAATACTGAGTATGAATGTACAAGCATTCAAATATTGTCCTGTTTCTCATCATACTGTACAAAATGTAACTTAAACATTAGAAAGAATATCAGAGACAGGTGGATTAGTCTTTTAGAGTAGTATAAACTGTATATTTCATATAATGTGTATGTTGCCTAGCAACGCTTATTTACTTTTCACGCACTAGTGCTTGAAAACCGACTCTTTACACACTGTAAAGAGTGCGTAAAGTATATACTTTACGCATGGTTGTAGGAAATGTATATTATGTGGCAAGTGTGTGAAGCTGAAATTTTTACATGAGGCTGGAGATTGCGACACGAGCCGAAGGCGAGTGAGGCTTCACACACGTGTTACATACTATACTTTTTCTACGACCTTGCAATAAAATATATTTTTTCTTCACATTGTCATTCTTTTAACGTAAAGCTTCTGTATTATCGACTTGTGTACCCATGGTTACCAACGTTACGGGTGTTTAACAGCTTTGTTTTATTAAAATACAATTCAGTTTGTAATATTTAAAATAATGAACAGTGCGTGAAGTGTTACTTCACGCACAGTGTGCAAAAAATCAAACTTCACACAAAAATTGATACGTGAAGTGCTCACTTCACGCATGGGAGTAGAAAAAATTATTTATTTTAGAAGAACTTTGATGCAGAATACTGGCTAAATAGTGTACTTTCGGATGTAGGTAAGTATAGTTAAATCGTCTTATTTTTGGCCCAGGAATCTATATGGTTAAGCCATGTTCCCCTTTTTCAGAGACACATTTATGTCAACATACTTGATTAGCGATTTTTTTTATCAATTTGCTAAAAACTAACTACTGAGTTACAGAATAGGCTTAAATATTAAAAAAAAAAACTGTTATCCCATATTACAATCCTATTTGGGACTCTTTTTATGTATGAACAAAAAGAAGAAATATGAAATTTTGAATTGAAAAATTTTGAATCTGACCGTTAAACTTTCACCAATAAAAATACAAAACCCTGTCACATGGTGGCAGCGCTCAGCGCATGTCATTTCGTGACTCGTGTTGAACCATCAGCTGGATGTTGGATCATAATTCCAACTTTTAGAGTTTTTAATTTTTGTTTGCGACAATTTAAAGTAAATTAGCTCAAAATGAGCAATTTAGCTGGAGTATTCCTCTACGACATGTTTGACTTTATCTTCATTTATCTAATAGCTATCATCATTATATTTGTGAAGTACGAGTGGCCAAAAATACTCGATGAAATAGAAGATGGAATAGATGATGAACCAATGTAAAGGTAAAGAAAAGATGGATTATTATTAACGCAATAGATTTTAACGATTGGATGGGATGTTTTAAATATTTAAATAAACAAATGAAACATTTGTTGTTTCTGGGAATATATCGATAGGTGGCCCAAATGATGCGCCCAGCATACTGCATGGGGATTAAATAAAAACACAATTAAAGTTAATTTGGTTATAACCATTGCTTTTAAGCTAAGGCGCGAACAGTCACATGTCATCTTTGATCTTGGAAAACAGTTTTAGGGGTGCATGTCAAAATGATAGCTAGTAAACTTAACCTACAATTTTTCATTCAAAATTTCTTAATTTTCTGGTTTTATGTGGTTTATTTGTCTTGAAAATTAAATTTATTTCCATAAACATGTACAAAACACGTGAGAAAATATAACAATTAAATACGAAACATAAACATATAAAACTTAATTTATAAAATTTAGTGAATACAGCTGATTTTCAATTAAGAACGCATTGTTTTAAATAAATAAATATATCATCACGGCATGTTACCCATTTCATCACAGATATCGTTAATGGTGATGACATATTTGTACTGTGCGGGTGCTTACCAGGCGTCACCTCATGGGCATTCTTTGCTAGCGTGGAGTTTCGCGACTAGACAAAAAGTCATAAATACATGCATTTGGTTAAAAAATTGCAGGTAGCATTTGGTAAAAAAGTTGAAAATATTCAAAAATTCAATTTTCATGTATCTCGTACTTCCCAATGCACTGATTCCAAATTCCAAACGCAGGTCGATATCTCTTTTAGTTTTGGAAATATTCAACCTCAAATATTTTTTCAAAATTTCCCATTTCTGGGCTAGATCTCTACCTAGTTTTGAATTATTGCCCCAAAAGTCAATATATCCCATATTCAGATAAAAACTTTAAAATTTTCAAAAATCTAATTTTTATGTATCTAGATACTTCTAAATGCGCTGATTCTAAATTTTGAAACCGCAAGTCGATATCTCTTTTCGTTCTCGAGATATTTAGGTTCAAAGTTTTGCATAAAACTACCCATTTTTGGGTAACAACCCAAAAATGGGCCGAGATACGAATTTGGCGACACTACCATTCGATTCTACAGATAAAAATATATAAGTATAGCAATTTTCATAATTTTTGTCCAACCGGTTCATTTTTTATGAATAAAAGTTTGAAAACCCCTGAAAACGGCCAAAATCTGAAAAAATCCTAAGGGGTACCCCTTAGGATTTTTGCGATTTTTGGCCATTTTCAGTTATTTTGCTTTAGAGACTGTATGCGGTGTTCAAAAAGAATGAAAATAGGTATACTTATGTAATTTTGCCCGTAGAATCGAATGGTGTTGTCGCCAAATTCATATCTAGACCCATTTTTGGGTTATTACCCAAAAATGGGCAGTTTTGAGCAAAACTTTGAATCTAAATATCTCGAGAACTAAAAGAGATATCGACCTGCGGTTTCAAAATTTGGAATCAGCGCATTTAGAAGTATCTAAATACATAAAAATTAGATTTTTGAAAATTTTGAAGTTTTTATCTGAAAATGGGGTATATTGACTTTTGGGACATTAATTCAAAAATGGATACAGATATAAACTTGCTAGTAGTATTATTTGATTATGAAGACAATGTTACGTAAGTGTACGCATATTACACTCGTAGGTCTGTAATTTTTATAACAAACTTACACTAGAAGCGTGTCTTTTTTAATAACTTATGTTAACCAATGTTGAACGTTATAAGGATGAATTTTTTTTTAAATTTGACACAAAAAAGTTCAACATTTCGCCTCATATAAAAATCAAAGTTAGGAATGCCGGATACAGTCAATTCTCGAGCCGGGCCAGTTAATTTTTTGTCGAGTCGATCTTCGAATCGGGCCGGCAATTTTTATTTTCGGACCGAGTCGATCCAAACCTCAAAGCCCGGTCCACTCAGGCACGCGGCCACGGGACCCCATAATTGTTGTAAATTTATTGATACCTGTATAATTCTTTTACCGTCTAATAGTAGATAGTATAATTTGCATTTCACTGAAACTACAATTACATAAAAATGTGAACTTATTTAACGGAATCAGAATTAACTACTATGGTACTTTTTTCATGCTTTTATTTTAGACATACATAAAAAGTGTATGCATCTAGAGTAAAAAAGTCTTACTTTACTTCACTTATATGATTTAAGGCACTCGCCTATTCCTGAAATAAGACTATACTTTTTGCTCATTGCATAAATAACTATTAATGTATGTTTCTTCTCACTTAGAATGCTTGAAAACACCACCTATACTCGACAATTATTAAAATTTTCTCAAAGGTCTAAATTTGAAAAGGTAAGTGAAAAAGTGTAATATGAAATTTATTATTTTACTAATTTTGTCTGTTTTTCAGAATTTTTGTAATTAATTTATTAAAATCTCCAATTTGTGGCGGTTTTTAAAATGATGTAACATTGAAAAATGTAACTTTAATATTCAATAAATATGTTTTGTAACATTATTTTCTTACAACTATGTCTTGATCCTTATCAAATGTTCTAGAATATTATTATTATTATTATTATTATTATTATTATTATTATTATTATTATTATTATTAAATACAATTCCCAACAGGCAAAGAGTTCAATTCTAGGGAAAGGAAAAAACACAGAAAATAGTAGCAATAGGTAAGCTTTTTAGTTTAACTTGTTTGTTTGTTTATTTGTTCTGTATATTATTTAAATGAATATTATTTTATGCTCAGTATTTTTCACAAATGTCCAGTATTAATAATAAATGTTATGCAATATCTATAGTACTTATTCAGTATTAAAAATAAATGTTCAGTTAAACATTTGTACAGTATTAATAATAAATGCTCAGTAAATTAATATATGTTCAGTGTTTAAATTAAATGTTCAGTATTTTTCATAAATGTTCAGTATTAATAATAAATCATTTCTCAAAAGCACTCATCGGGAATCATCTTCGACGAGTGTCGGAAGATATCGACGCCCAACGTCTAATTTCAATACCAAGTTTTGCAGGCGCGAGTTTCGTGATTTAGGTTAGGTATGTTTCGGTTTTTTTACTAATATACTGAATAATACTGAACAAAAAAAGTTTTATACTGAACAATAATACAAAACAAATATGAAAAATAATGAACAAAATAATTATTTATGTAATAAGTGTATAAAGTAGTACTTTTTTGGGCGAGTGCGATGTTTAAATTAGCACGAGTTAAAAAAATACTATTTATACACGAGTTGCATACAATATTTTTTCTACAACCGAAATGTTCGTGCTATTTCTTATAATACGACTAAATATGAGTGTACAGGCATCTTCAAATATCGTTAATGGTAGTTGACAATTAAATTAACCGTTGCCTAGCAACATATTTACTTTTCACACACTAGTACATGAAAAGTACTTTTTACGCACTAGTGTTTGAAAAGTTACACTTTACACATTGTAAAGATTGCGTGAGGTATGTACTTTACGTACGATTGTAGGAAAAATATTTTTTTACTGGACTAGTATTATTTATACTCAATATAAAGTGAACAAAACCAAATAATGAACGCTTAAATACGTTCTCTTGTTTGATAGTCTAATTACAATACACAAAATTCGAATATTTTTCATAAACCTTTTTTTTAATGGTGCAATATTTTACAAACTTTCATTATAATTATAAAAATCATTTTATGTTGTACAGGAATATAAAAAATTAATATAATTAGAAATAATACATGCAATTTTGTATCGTGTAAAATGTAAAATACAGAACCAATGAAAATGAAGACAATAATCACGTGACTTCCGTCACCGTCACATGTTAAATCCTGTCAAAATTTTACTCTCTGTCTTCTTTGATTCTATTTTGAAGAGTTTGGTCTTATTTTACTTCGAAATTAAAAATGGATACTCTTGTCGAATTTGCACTTTTATTCACAACCGATGCGACTATAGTCTACATAGGTATAATCTGTTTCGCTTTCGCCAAATGGCTTAGACACGTATTATTTGGTGCCACAGAAGATCAAATTCATTAATGGTAAGAATCATTTATTTACTCCAATATCGTATTTTAACTAAGTTTTCTTTGAAGATTACGACATCTAATACTTTATTCATATTGGAAATGAAAATGGCAACCAGCGAGGTAAAGAAATAATTTAAGGTTAGGAATATTTATAATTTCTTTTTGTTTTTCAGAGTCATTATATTTATCCTTTCACACATATGCTGCACGAACAATGGATTTTAACATAATGATTATTGTTTATTTTGGACAGAAATAATAAAATTCAGTATTTTTTTTTAAATATATAATGTTTTTTATTTACGAGCCAAAACTCATAATAGTTCGGCGTTCGGCCGATATTTTCAACAAATTATAAAACCTACGTAAATGGTGATAAATTTCTTTCGACTAGTTCAAAATAGGTAATAATATTAGAAAAACTGAATATTTTATTTAAGTATTCCGCAATTTAATATTGGATTACATTATTTATACATCAGATTTTTTTTTAATTTTCAAATTTGTATGCAGTTGAATTTAATTATATATTTTTGTACACAATTTATTTAACTAATGAAAATTGTACAAAGAAAACGTGTTTATGTCATGTTTAGCAGGTCTCGCCATCTCTGCGAGCGCTTTTGATTTAAAAATCGACGCCGGAACGCTCGCTGTAGTTCGATTCACGAAGCCAGCAACTAGCGCTGCAATCTAGAACTGCGGGTGCAAGACTTTAGGTTCGATTCGCCAGTGTAGGATCCGAAAATTAAAAGATTTCTTTCGTTTTATGAGGCAAGTAGAAAAAAAAGGGTTGTGGATATATGTATGTATATTAAAAAAACTCTTCAATTAATATATTTTCATATGATAGAGTTATAAATTAACTAACATATTTTCATGAATATATTTACATAGTAATATATGAGTAGTTCATTTATTTATTATTTGTTTGAATAATTTACCACATTGCTGAACAAGTCAAAGTGAAAAAATTGATGTTTTGCATATACATTTTAATTAAAATTGTACGTATTTTTATATTAAAAAATTATTACTAAAATGTCGAGATATATTTCAAAATGTACCTACTATATTCTAATTAAAACTTGTATTCTCGTATGTACTATGTCCAACACCCAATAAATTATACTTTCAATGTGACCGATAAAATCTTCAAAAAAAAAAAAAATGTTATTTAAAATTCAAATTAAAAAATCTCAATTTTGTTAAATAAAACTGGAAAATAAAGTTTTCATTTGACTGAACTACCTATGTATGTACGTAGCAGATGTAAAATATGTCAAAAATTACTACTAATTTTGTTTAAGTACAAACAGGTACGCATAATTGCATACAGTAAGCGCTAGATGACATACGTTAATGGTGGAATTTTCAGTTTTTCTTTTTTATATATAATCTATATAGAATAATAATTGTTGCATTACAAAAAGTATAAGCCAACTCATTTGTCACTGCCGCGTCGTTACATATTGTGTGTATATTCGTATATTTCAAATAAAAGTTGAGAATTGATTTTTATATTATGCTAAAGATATCCATTTGCTATATAACATTTTTTTGCTTAAACTTTGGTAAATTGTATATGAATTGTAAATAATGTTCCTTCCACTTTGAATGACCAATAAGCAACTTACAGTTAGAGTGCGTTAAATATTAGGGAGTTATTACATCTTCTAAGATGAAGGAGCGTTAACGTTAAAGTTAACGCTAAAAGCAACACAAACGAAGTTACAGACGCGCTTTTCATGTAAACATAACCTCAACACAACGTGTGACGTTAAACGCTCTCTATTTCATCGAACATAATGTGTCTCCTTATTCGTTTAACGTGAAACTTATTAGTACGCATGCGCATTCGTATTGTCACGTGACTTTAAAGAGCACGTTATTTTTGCGTTAAAGCTGGAATAACTCCCCATTCCTAGTGTAGTTTACCTACGGTATTTTTTGCAGCAGTTTTAGATAGAAAATACACAGCAGCGATAAGTAATAATAAAATAATAATATATCATCACGGCATATTACCCATTTCTGGGTGTGCCAATCTGCTTTATCGCAGATATCGGTAATGATGATGACATATTTGTACCGTGCGGGCGCTTACCAGGCGTCACCTCACGGGCACTCATTGCTGGCGTGGAGAGTGCATCACAGGGGTCACTTTTGTGCCATTTAAAATTCGAAATATTTGGCGTCGGTCGGGATCGATAAGTTGCATGGGTAAACGCTCAGCAACAAAAATTTATCACACTGCGGCTCGGTGCGCCCGGCACCCTTACTCCTAAAGGTACTAAAAGGGTTACAGATTATATATATACATATTTCCAATACAAGTAAATTAAAAAATGTGGTCAAATAAAAGAAATGGTTGCTATAGTACATATATTTAAAAAAAAGTTAGCTCGTTGGTAATTTGAAGGTGATTAGTTCTAGAGCAAGTTTTGTGTTCCAAGTGCAGTACAGATGTTAAAATTTTTCGTTCTGTAATAGTAAAATTAGGAATATAGTAAGTCGAGTTGGTAGTTTGTGAAATGCTGTTTAGTCCGCTTCTGTTTGATCAGTAGTCGGGTACAAGCGCGTCGGTGCGCGCAGTCGCGACCAATCCGCCGATTCGCCTTCCCGGTTCCCGGCCGCTCACAACAACAACAACATGACAGTTGCTGGCATCGACGTCGTGAGCTGCGTGTCGAACCGTTACCGTCAGGTCGCTCGTGCTCGTGCCGCCGACTCTGCATGACATGTCTTCAGAAAGTGACGCTCCGGAAGACCCGCGAGACTTAGACAAAAGTGCTAAGTGTGACAGTGTGAGTGAGACGAACAATTGGCTCTTTTGGCACGAGCATGTGTACAAGAAGCTCACTCGAGGGCCCACGCCGCACTACATAGAGAACATCCTTGGGATCCCGACGCAGAATCCTTCGCGGTCGCCTCACCACCACGCTGATGCAGACCTTTCTCTCACTGTTTCTCTCTCCCCGAATGTTTCACCTGCAGCCTATATGCTCACTCCCACTCCTCCGGCACCTGATGTTGCTGTTGCTGTTGGTGTTGGTGTAGATTCTCGTGTTGCCCCCAGGATAACGCTACAAGAGTCGCTCAATGAGCCTCTTAACCTCTCCATCAAGACCGAAAAAAAGCCTCCCGTCAAATCTCCCGCCAATCTCAACAGAGGTAAGTCACACTATATACTTCACTTTCGCCTGATACAAACTGTTTTTCCTGCCAGTACTACTACTCATTCATTTAAAACGTGAAACCTGTCGATTTTGTGTCTATCAAGTGAATTTTATCCAATGAATTAAAACGCAGTTTTCAAATTGATCAATTTTGCTTCTATTCCGTAAATACAATTGCGCCAATACTGTTTTATAAGGTTAATTGTAACCATGGCTTATAGAATTTAATGCGGCAAAAAGAAATTCTTTTTTTTAATATCATTTCTATTAATTTACAAAAACTAACAACCAATTTCTTATCTGTAAGTTCTTCTTAACTTTTAGGTTATTGTTAACAATTTTTGAAATACCGGCTAAAATTGGCTTTACCGATGCAGAATAGCCCTTAAATGTCCCTTAAATATTGTGGTGTTATTTTCTTAATTCCTTGTACTGTTTTTATAAGGTTAATTGTGACCACTGGTTTAAAAATTATATATTAATAGAATTTATTTCATATCATATCTATTAATTTATAAAAAAAACAACAACAACCAATTTCTTTTCTGTAAGTTCTTTTTAACCTTTTAGATTATTTTTAACAGTTTTTGAAACACCGGCTAAAATTGTTTTTACCGATGCAGAATAGCCCAATAATCACTTAAATGTCCCTTAAATATTGTGGTACTGCTTTTTTTAATTCCTTGTACTTTTGGGCCAATAATGTTTTATAAGGTTAATTGTGACCAGTGGTTTAAAAAGTATATATCAATAGAATTCAGTGCCAACAATTAATTTATTTAATGTCATTGCTATTAATTTACAAAAAATAACGACCAATTTTTCTTTTTAACCTTTTAGGTTATTGTTAACAATTTTTGAAACACCGGCTAAAATTGGCATTATCTCTGCAGAACGGCCCAATAATCACTTAAGTGTTCCTTTTTTTTTAATTCCTTGTACTTATCTGAAAACATACAAATCCGTCGTGTAATCTGTGAAATTGCTATTATTATGCGTATAACATGCACTGAACGAACAATGAAATATTAAGGGTGAGAGCAGAAAGAGCCACAGGTGAAATCCACCCTCTCTGGAAATAAATAAGCACGTCACTATATCATAGATTTTATTATTTTCCCACTTTTGCTGAATATGAAAAGAAACATCGCGATAAAAGTTGCAGTTTAAATAAGTGCTTGTTACAATTGTAGAAACTATTTGCTCTTCATTCAGAAGTAATTTTCTTTGAAAAACTTTCTCAGTAATTGATAAAAACTTGTGAACACATTTATATCAAACGGTTACTTCAAGCGGCGTTTTTCTCAATTACATACAAAATAAAATAGCAGGTATAGGTAGTAGAATCAAAGCATCGTACAATGTTTTTATTGTACGATTCTTAGAGCTTTTATTTCCTAGTTGTCGTAGGTTCAGATTCAATGTTTATTTTGAACGGATTTGTTTTATGAATTCTACGAAATTTATAACTCAACAATATTTGGATAACGCGTTTATGTATAATTGAATGAATTTATTTTTGCCAATAACTAAATAACGTCAAATTTTCCAATGCCAATTGTTAATAGGATTACAAACATAATTTATGTGATAGGTACACCCCAATATTTTAGGGAGAAAATGTTAGTTTCATTAAATTCAGAAATTTTAAAAATCAGGCAATGAATATACTCGAACATGATTATATATAAAAAAAGGTCTTGTAAAACTTCAGTTGATAATATATTTTTCCTTATTAAGAAAGCTGTTTCTGGAGTAACTTGTAGGTATAATATCGCACAGGAAATCCGGTAAATTCAAATAATCAAAGCCGGAATTCGCTTTTGAATTTCCATAATTTGATTATGTATTTTAGATTATAAATCAAGGGTAGTATTGCGCAACTAAATCCAAAATATCGTTCTTAAGTTTAGCTAAGCTTTCGAAATTTCCCACGGAGTTTATTCATTAAATAAGGGCTGAATTTGGGTAGTTCTAACGATTCTTAATAAATGTTTTAATGCTGCAAAAAGGAGACGAAAAACTACGGACATTAAGAATTAAAAGTAGGCCTTTATTCCAAAGCGTGCAAAAGTTTTTTATTAACCACGTACAATACAATGTTTACGCTACTATGAAAGCAATATGGTTACTAAGCAGATAATTATATTTGAATTTATTGTTGTGTGACAACTAACCAAACAATTTTCTAATTTTGTTTGATATTGTTTGCGACGCTCACAAAAATCCCTTGTATTTTTATAATTTCACGATGAAATATAGTAAATTACTGATTTTATGAAAAATATTTTAACAGTTATTGAAACTTACATAAATTCAAATGTTAAATGATACATACTGACAGCTACCGAAGTAAAATTTCTTTTTCAATAAAAAAATCAAATAAAATAAATATAAATATATCATCACGGCATATTACCCATTTCTGAGGGATGATGACATATTTGTACCGTGCGGGCGTCACCTCATGGGCACTCATTGTTGGCGTGGAGAGTGCACCACAGCGGTCACTTTTGTACCATTTAAAATTGGAAATATTTGGCGTCGGTCGGGATCGAACCCGGTTCTCCAGGTTCGCGACCAGACACTCAGGCACGCGGCCACGGGACCCCATAATCGCTAAATAAAGATAAAATATCATTAAATATCATAATAAAGATCAAAGGAATATAAATTCCAGAATAGTATTTATGTAGCGAGTAAAGTATAGTAGTAGAAGCTTTTTTGCGACAAGAAAAATTCGCAAATCCTTCTAGTAGAAAAAAGTATTTATTCACGAGTTGCATACAAAGTTTTTCTGCATTATCCGGCCTTGTATGTGTCAAAATAAATTTTTCCTACAACCGTGCGTAAAGTATGTACTTTACGCAATCTTTAAAATTTGTGAAGTGTAACTTTTCAAACACTAGTGCTGGAAAAGTGAATATGTATACTCATACTCAGTATTATGAGAAATAGCATTAACATTTCGGTTGTGCGCAACTCGAATGTAAATAGTGTTTTTTGTCTCGTACTAATTTTCGCATTCGGCTCGCACTCGACCAAAAAAGTATTACTTTACACGCTTGTTGCATAATGGTATAGTACCAAAAGTCCAGACTGAAATATATAACTAAATTTTTTTATATGGCGTAATAAGATAAGGGTACAACTTCCGAAATATTTTTACTCATATTTCAGCGTATCTTAAGTTTTATAAAGAAAAAGATGTAGATATCATTATTGTTAATGTGTTCTACAAAACGCTTTTTGAACGTAAACCTTCAATTTTTGTTTAAATTTAAAATATTAACTTAATTTTCTGGGGTCCCGTGGCCGCGTGCCTGAGTGTCTGGTCGCGAACCCGAGGGAACCGGGTTCGATCCCGACAGGCGCCAAATATTTCCAATTTTAAATGGCACAAAAGTGACCCCTGTGGTGCACTCTCCACGCCAGCTATGAGTGCCCGTGAGGTGACGCCTGGTAAGCGCCCACACGGTAAAATATATCGTCATCATTACCGATGTCTACATGTGTTGTAGATACTGGCACACTCAGAAATGGGTAATATGCCGTGATGATATATTTATTTATTTTCGGTAGGTAGTTATTATTTTCAGTGAGATGCAATATCATATGTCATATAAGTATGATAACTTCTTAATTAAAATATAGTTCTTGTAATGCTCACCTATTTAAATATTGTGTAATAAAGCAGAGAAAATGTATGATGATATATTTTTGTAATTTTTTAACAATTTGGATATTTCTTATTTTTTTATGTAACTTATCTAATATTTTTTTTTGTGAATATTACTTGCCGTGTAACTGGATTTCTGTTGGACAATAAATTATATTATTATTATTATTATTATTATTATTATTATTATTATTATATGGCAATAAATAGGAGTGGTATTACAGGAATTGTATAAAGGCTAAATTTTTAGAATCAAATAAAACTATAAACATTATAATATATTTCAAGTATCGATAATGCTATTTTAATATCGTCATTACAATAAAATATATTATACCGGTGAAATATGACGTAAAATTCGATCGACACCCTTCCAGTTGAGTTATTTTCCTTAAAGACTCATTTGACACGATTCAGTAAAGCTCACATTTTAATATGCGTTTCAATAGATTATTTATAATCCTGCGAAAAATGCATCGTATTATATGCGACATTACATAACATAAAAGTCTAAATTGTAATGCATGATAAAATCTAGAACATATTCTGGCTTTTATGAAAATGCCGTGAATATCTACATAATATGATTCGAGTGGGCAATGCCTACAACTACAAATTTCATAGTTAGACATCAACTTAAAATATCTGGAATGAATTATTTTGTTCACATACTCCATACTTTTCTTCCAAATTTTATCGGACATTGTAATTATACTTCTCTAATCAAATCTGCAACACTTTTACTTAAAGTAGCATTTACTTGCTTGTATTTCGTGTTTCAGATTGTTTCATATTAATGTAATTAAATTTTGGGCCCAAACCACATTATAATAACGAGTCTTGTTAGTGGATTGGTTAATGCCAGTTAGACCATTGGTCAGAGCTGGGACTATCTTTCGAAAAAATATACGTGATGGTATCTCATATACAAAAAGTATTTTAGATACTTTACGTTTTATGTGAAAAGTATTTTTAATGTAGATACTTTTTGAAAGTATCTTTATCTTTTATCTTACAAAAGTATCCTACAATGCTTTTTTAAAATTTATATACTTTTTGTATCTTTAGATAGTTTTCAACTATCTAGATACTCTGAAAGTATCTTTTTCTTTATAAAGATGCCTTTGAAGGTGGTTGAGTCGCAAAACTGCGTCAAATACAACATTTTTATTTGTATCAATAAATATAGTTACTAGGAATGACGAATTCGGATAATTTTGGTACCCGAGTACCCGAAACAACTACCCAGATAGTACCCTTTACCCGTTAATTACCTGATACCCTTTAATTACCCGTTATCCTGTAAGTACATATACATAATTCGTTAATTTGTTAATTACCAGTTACCCTTATATTAGCAGTTTACTTTTTAATAAAATTCATAGTTATTGTTTATACTTATATTTATTAAATAAAAAGTAATACAAATAAATAATATACTGTATCTCTATAAAAAACTTAACATAAATTATATTAATTACCTATGGTATGGTAATAAAAAGCTCTTCTTTTAGATATAATCTTTACGGCAGCTGAAAACTATTCGGGTAATTAAAGAGTATCGGGTAATTAACGGGCAGCGAAGATATTTCGGGTAATCGGGTAAGAAATTTTATACCCGGGTACATTATTATCGGGTAGGTTCCGAGTACCCGGGTACCCATCGTTATTCCTAATAGTTACCTATACATTTTGTATCTTAAAACATTTTCTGAAAGGTAAATAAGATAATTTTTAATATCTAAGATACCTACCTGAAAGTATCTTAGATAATTTAAAGTTTCTAAGATACTTTTAACTATGTAAGATACTTTTAAGTATCTATCCCAGCTCTGCCATTGGTTGCCTGAAATAGAACTAAAAGTCGCTTTTCCTATTTTGTGTGAAATTTTTTTGCCTAAATTTTCTGTAAGCTTAAAGAAAAAAATTATCGCAGGCTTTTGTAGGCCCTAAATATCTTCGTGTCTATTGCGATTGGTATAATTACTAAATCGTTATTTGACAAAGGTGCCATTTGATTTGAAAAATACTGACAAGTGTAGTAAGCTATTGTTGTGAAACCTATTAATGTTGATGAACAATTGAGTGATTGCTGCCCACTTAAACGAGGACCACCTGCACACAAGATATAAATATGGCGCCTGCACTAAACACAATCATATAGTCCATTGAACAGAACGCGGCGTTAAGCTATTTACCATCACAATCTGAGTGAGAATATCCATTTATCATTCTGATGCTGTCATTAATTATGGGTTGAACATGAACGTATTTAGAATTGATTTGCTTGTCAGTAGTGAACCACTGTTCGCTATGCAATAATTCCACATTTACACATTATATATAACAACTATTAACCTTAAATTATGTGCACAAATAGTTTACAATCATTCGAAATTATGCTAAACTTTTAGATTCGTTCTATTGGTTTTTTAATTGACTAAGTGTACTATTAAATAAATGTAAAATAATTTTATATACAACCGGTAAATAATGTTAACTTTATTTTTATCAAAATCATAACTTAATGTGCTTCATTATTTATCGAGGGAAAGTACTCCCTAGGGAAATAAAGTACTCCCTAGGAAAATAAAGTGATTTAAGTCCTTTGTTCATTGATACTGCTTCTTATTTCTGGTATCTTGTTGAAGAGATTCTAAATGAAGGACTTTTGTCGCCTACTCAAGGTGGTGTCGAGAAAAGGGAACAATACACTTTCACATTTTTCCTTTATATTATTAGTTGGACGTTTCGGAGGTCCAATGACCTCCATCTTCAGCAATATAGGTACTTTGTTTGGCTAAAAGGCGCGGGGTGAAGTTCTAGCTGACAGTTGTCATTCTGTAAAAATAACTTAAAAAGTGTATTTCTCTATTTCTGTTGTCTAATTTGCACTCCTATAAAAAGTATAATATGAGACTCTTTTCATAAACTCGTAACTAAAGCGACGTTTATAAAACTTGTTGCATAACATACTATTATAGTACGTTTTTATTAAGAACAATACGTTTTGTCTTATTTCATTTGACAGTTAATTTGATGTTCTTTTTTTTAAATAATAGCACCTATATTATATCTATTTTTGCCACCTTTTTCAATTAAGGTTACTTGGTTACCAAAGGAGCAAATTACAAAAAAATGGCAGAAACAAGAAAGATATTATTTGAGAAATAGATACTGTTTTATCATGTCGCGAAGTCTTGTGTTCACCCTGTATATCCCTGCAGTATTTAAGGGGTTAAAGTTAGGATGAGTTCAGTTATATTTAGGATATTAGGGAGTTATTGCAACTTCTATGATGAAAGAACGTAAACGTTAACCTTATGTAGAAAACACTTTATTTTAGAAATAAAGGGTTTTCAATTTCAATGTTTACCGCATTTAATTAGTGTATTCACGCTAACGTTAACTCTAAAAGCAACACAAACGAGGTTATGTCCACATTTTTCACCGAAACATAACCTCAAAAGATACAGAACGTGTGACGTTAAACGCTCGCTATTCCATTGTACATAACGTGTCTCCTTATTCATATAACGTGAACCTTATTAGTACGCATGCGCACTCGGGCTGTCATGTGACTTTAAAGTGCACTTTATTTTTGCGTTGAAGCTGCAATAACTCTCTATTTTGAAACTCTCGCTTTTTTCATTTTCCTCTGAAAACCTACTGCAGAAGACCCTTTATGAAGCGAATTAGCAAATAAAATATAGAGTGGGTTCTTGTCAGATTGAAAGTTACAACTTGTATCAAACTAGTTTGTGAATGGTAATAAGAAAATAATATTTATTTACTGTTTTCTTCTTGTTGTTTATCAAGGAATGAGGAACAGTCCATCGGGGTCGAAGCACAAAAGATTTAGATTCGAAAATATAAAGATGGCTTTATTATGAAGTTCAAATAAAATAGTAAATAATACAGAATGTCATACATTCAACGGTATATATATATATATATATATATATATATATATATATATATATATATATATATATATATATATATCATTACTGAAATCTGAGGGAGAAAGCAGATAAGCACATCCAGAAATGGGTAATAACAAGCCGTTATGTTACGTTTATTCGTGTATTTGTAAACAAGCATTTTTTTATTTTTTTGAGCAAACAACTTTACTGTAAATTGATAACCGAAGTTTTTTGTTTCAGAAACGGTCAATTATTCATCGTCTAATGTTCTGTAAACATGTTGTGAATATCATATATCATATGAAACAAATTAAATGTAAATCAATATTTTATCGCATAGGAAATATTATTCATTACAATAACTTTCTAACAGGTCGGGCAATTTGTCGCTAATTGATCAGAGATTGAACGTTCCGAATAAATGAAGGATTAAAGATTCATTTTGACCCACTTTATTTCATGAAATGATGGATGTAGCTGTGGTATACAAACGGTTAATTTGTGATTATATGTATTCGAATATTAAGACTTAAATAGTGTTAAAATGTTTTGATAACTAATGTAACAAAACAAATATCTGTTGATATTTGATTTTCAACAAATGTTCACATTCACTGCAACTGAAATAACAAATTTTTAATTTGTGTAAATAGTTAGAAATACTGGTTGTCCCACGATTTGAAATTAAGTTTCGACAGTTAAATTAGAAGTTAGTTAATCATTTTTTTAAAGCAGAAAGAAAATACGGAATTAATCAAAGAACATTTTCTTCAGTTCTTGACAAAACAAAAATACTAAAAGTAATAGAATACCTTATGTCGACACAGGCCACCTGATATACAAATATGATGTTATATGTAATCATGTTACCACATTGTATTGTATTTGGTATGTTATCTCATATATAATCATGTTACCATGTATTTGTTATTTTTATATATTGTTCGAATTTTACAAATCAGTGGTAGCCTGAAAAAAAAAAGATTACCACAGATTTATTTATAATAACGAGCAATTATTATTTTTCATGTAAGAGCGGCACAAATAAAATTCGCTCTTGAATAAAATTCTTTGAATGATTTTTTTTATTTGTTTAACCTTCATGTGTAAGTTATTGTACGTCCGTATAGTACATACCACTTACAAAATGGTGACCCCCTATGTCCATCTGATTTGGTAATGTGCTACTTAAAAAATTCATGTCAAAAAAAATAAATTAATAAGATGTGAATTAAATATTGATGATTATTCGAATGAGGAACATGTCTTTATTATAAAGAAATATTATGGTGGAAACAGTTTTGTATGCAACTTTTAATTCTTTAAAACTCTTTCACTGTACAATTTTTCGCGGAAAATAAACAGCAGAGCAGGAAATTGCATAAAACTAGAATCCCATGTTAAATCCCTATGTTCACCCCTAACCGCCACCATCCTGTATAAACCAAAGAGTAGTAGATCGGTTTTCTTTCGTGTCATCGACTGTACTTATGTTTCATATAACGTGTCCTTAGACACAGCCTTAGAGAAAACTAACCTGTTCGGTTGTTCGGTAGTTTCATATAAATGTATTTTTGGTACTTTTCGTGCAAATACAAAAAAATATTAAATATATATTTGTACAGCAACATTAAATAATATTGTTTTATGTTGGAAAATACACTTTGTTGATTTACAAACTCTGTTTCTATTAAAATGATTCTTTAGTGAAGAACTTAATTGTTCATTTTCTTACAAAATTCTGCGAGAATTTATTCTCTACCGTAAAGTTTTGTCCCCGGAAAATACAAGAAAAGCTGACAAGGAAAGATTTTCCGAATAAAAGTGTATGTAAATTGCGAAATCATTCCTGTGTACTTCAATGAAAATTAAATTAAGTTTATGAAGTGGTGAAAAATTAAAAGCATTATGAAAATAAATATTCTTAATCCACGTTTATATTACAGTGCTGAACAATGTTAAAATGTGCAGCGAGTATTTTCAAATTAATTTATTTCGTTTTTAGCTTTTTGATGTGAATTAATTAAACAAATTAAGTAACGTAATGGTATTCACAAAGTAAATACGTTAAAGGGGATGTATAATTGAAAATGTATTTGTTTTTAAAAGTATTTTAACTACAAGTTCTGCTCTTTAAATTATTAACTAAGTTTAAATGGTATATTTATCTATTTTCATTAAATGTTTTCTTTATAAAAGAATACAGCTTTATTACTTATATATAGGTCTGTCAATTTGCATTCGGTGATGACAATATATCTGTATCATTGAGTGTGCTACAAAATTTTTAGCCCTACAGATAAGTTTTCTATTGCATAATAAATAGTTGGACCTTCCTATCGATATTTTTTAATTTTGGTTAAATATCATGTTCGCCATAACATAATATCAGCTGTTTTTAATAACATACTGTTTCTCCCATACGAATCCAAATTTCTTAAAACTTTGAACAGTGTAGAACGGAGGAGAATAAATTCGTTATATATAATTGCCTGGAAAATAATGAATTATATACAATATCTGTTCAAAATAAGTAATATAATAAATTAGCTGTAATAAGCAATACTTTATCCTAAGTTGGTATTTTATTTTATTCGAAAAATGTAACTATTGTTTGTATTAAAAAATACAGATTTATACAACAACTGGCAGCAATAAATGCAAGAAAAAACCAAAAGATAGAGTTAAACTCGTATGAAGCAAAATCGAGAGCAAAATGAAACAATCAGGATTAAATTTATTTAACCTTACTAATCAGAGGCGTACGAATAAAAATACACATTCAGTTGTCTGATTTTTAACTTTCACTTTAAAACAGTTTCAAAAAATATTATATTCACTAATAATTACCCATAGTATAAATTAACATCCTATAAAATAAATAAATATATCATCACGGCATATTACCCATTTCTGGGTATGCCAGTCTGTTTTCACAGATATCAGTAATGATGATGACATATTTGTACCGTGTGGGCGCTTACCAGGCGTCACCTCACGGGCACTCAATGCTGGCGTGGAGAGTGCACCACAGGGGTCTCTTGTACCATTCAAAATTCGAAATATTAACATGGTGCTACAATTAAATACTGTGTGTAGCATTACATTAATACGGAGTGATTAAAAAGAACTGATTCAGTTGGCAATATCAAAAGAATTGGTAACACTAATACAAAAAATTGATTTCCTGTTGTTAACATTTGAAAATTTAAATTTGGGCATATTTACAATTTTTTATTAAAATGGTTTTTGTTTCCCTTATCCGTGTACTTTTATTTCTTACATTAGCCATTAGGAATAATCTAAAGCATTTCAGTAACTCAAAATCCTATTAACTGTCATAACCTGTTTGTATTTATTGTCAAAATGACAAGTTACATAGTATTTCCGCTTTCACCTGGTGTGTAAACTGTGGAATAAAAAAAATCCCTAGAGATTCTGGGGATCTTTGTAGAATTGTATTGCCAACTGCGTCATTTATTTTTGATCACTCTGTATATCACTTTGTACATACTGCCAAATTGTACGCCTATGTATTTCTGAACAAGAGATAGAGTAGTTAATTTACTTGTGTAAACTTTCCCGCGATTTTGAACAATCTGATTGGTTAATCAAATAAGCTACATCTTCTCCACTCTGAATTCTTAAAAAAAAAGAGTATAGTATATTTGTTTAAATATAACAATAACCTAAGCTAACATACAAAAGTCATATTTGGAAAACTGTGACCGAATTGTGTTCGTTAGGGTATTGTTGTTTTATAGAGAAATAAACCTTTTCAGCCTATAAATTAACATGCATGGTGTCCCTAGACGCTTCTGAGATTTACTCCATAATAACCCTACAAAATCTTGTATCCAATTTCAGTTTTAATCTTCGATTGTTGCAAAACAACAATGATTTTTGTCAATTACTTCTAAATTCGCCTTTTTATTCGCAGATTTCAGTAATGTCGATATATCTGTACTGAGGAGGGCGATTACCATGTGGATAATTTTGTGCAATTTGAAATTGTTTTCAAGTTTGCCACGTGCCATAGCTGGGAAAGATACAAGATAAAAGATACTAAAAGTATCTTAGTTACAAAAAAGTAACTTAGATACAAATAACATAGATACTTTTATGCAAAAGTATCTTTTATCTTTTTATCAATAGTTACTTTTAAATAAAAAGCATCAAAGTTACTTTGCAAAGATAAAAGTTACTTCAGCTGCGGTATGATAAATGCCCCCAAACGGCACGCGTTCTCAGATTCCAATTTTGAAAATTTGGTTTTAGCGAAAGCTAACCACTGTTGTGTTTTTTAATGTTATACTATGTAGTACCTAGTACGTACGTATAAGGTGTATAAGGTTAATAAATAAATACTTTTTCACTTTTAAGAGTATTGTTTCTTATTTTAGAATATATGTGTATTTTGTTATTAAAAATTAGCCATTTGTTTGTATTTTTATAAATATATTACATGATTTATCTTCATTATTTGTTTTCATTACACTAAAAGCCATATTTTTAGTTAATATAATAAAAGTATCCTAAATAAAGTAACTATATAAGTAACTTATAGTTACAAAGTATCTTGTACCTTTTACTTTATAAAAAAAGTATCTTTTATCTTGTAACTTCGTAACAATATTTAAAAGTATCTTTAATCTTTTAACTTTAGTTACTTTTATAAAATATCTTTCCCAGCTCTGCCACGTGCCTTCATTTCTTTAAATTAATGGGCTACATTTTTGCAAGTAATAATAGATATAATTTTGTATGGATCTAATTCATATTTCATGTTTTTTTAATCAATGATAAGTGCAATTACTACCATAAATTTTACTAAGTATCTATTTGTATTTCTTTTGTTTAAGTGATAAAGAATACAAATTGTATACATTGTAATCTTTATATAAATTAATAATATTTAATTTAAAAATTACTATTATTTTAGAATTTAACTATTAAAGTATTGAAAATAAATTTAACTGTGTATGTAAATTGGTTAGGTTAACTTTGGTTAGCTTATCATAAATCTATTTCACATAATTTCACATACATATGATGAGTATTTTGTACGTTACTGCTACTATTGTTTTCGAATGACAAGTGATAAATATGTAGATAGCAATAACCACGAAAACAAATATGTGCATATACTTACTTTATTGATATGATATTAGACATTCTATTCCCCGTGTGGTTTCTTATATCTAACAAAAGTAAACTGAATATTATCGATACAATAACATCGTAATTATACGGAAAATAAATTTATTATAGTTGTATTTACAATTATCTCATACCGGGTGTCCTCTTGAAATCCGTAATATAGGGAATACAATGTTATTTTTTTCATTTTTCTGTAGTTTCTGACCTTAATAGGTTTTAGAGAAAAGTTTTAAATAAAAAAGTTCAGAATTCAAAACACAATATGGGAACAAAATTAATCACAATTTCTTTTTATTTTACGAAAAAAACGCAAATTAAAATTTTCAATTTACAGTATATTTCAGAGTACTATGCAATATATGTTTTATTTTTTTTTATTTGACATTTAACTTTTGACATATGATTATTGTAATTAATTTTGAATGTATATATTAAATAAAATAAATAAATATATCATCACGGCATATTACCCATTTCTGGGTGTGCCAATCTGCTTTATCGCAGATATCGGTAATGATGACATGAGTGCCCGTGAGGTGACGCCTGATAAGCGCCAGCACGGTACACATATGTCATATGAATATTATACCGTGAGTATTTTTTAACGTGAAACATTGGGTTTGCCATATCCATGGCTACGACTCGACATTTGATTGACAGCAATGTATTTGCCCGTTCCATTTAAAATGAAACATAGGGAACGAATTTGACAGAAGTATTATATTTAAATATTGTAAGAAATTTAGCCGAGTCAGAAAACCACTCGAGAGCACTAAACATATTTCGGCCACAAGGTGCACACAATATTTTTTAGAAAACCGATAAACAAAATTAACCTCTAATGACATCTTGTCAATATGACAGATAAACGTTGAATTTTCCTATAAGTTACGACGTGACATTTGATTGAAAGTAATGTGTTTGCCTGTCTCATTTAAAATGAAACATAGGGAATAAATTTGACAGAAGTATTGTATTTAAATATTGTAAGAAATATAGCCAAGTCAGAAAATCACTCGGGCACAAGGTGCACACAATATTTTTTGCTACAACTAAATTTAATTTAGAAAGCAGGTATAATTATTTAAACAACATTAACCGCTATTGACGTCTTGTCATATGTCAAATTCGTTCCCTATATTTCATTTTAATCAAATGTCAAGTCGTAACCATGGATATGACAAATCCAATGTTTCACGTTAAAAAATACTCACGGTATACTATATTTTTAATATATATTTCATGAATCATTTTGTACTTTCTTTTTGTGTTTAATTATACTTTTAATAATTATATAAAATTATTTATTGACAAGAGTCTGTCTAATAAAAAAATTTAACATCAGTAATTCAATGGCTGAAATTTGCTATAAATTGCGAATTTTAATTTGCGTTTTTTTCGTGAAATAAAAAAATTGTGATTAATTTTAATCTCATATTGAGTAATTTTTAATTCCGAACAACGTTTTTATTTACAACTTTTCTCTAAATTTAATAGGTCAGTAACTATAGTAAAATGAAAAAAATAACATTGTATTTCCTATATTACGGATCTGAAGTTAGCACCCGATATATCGTATACCCCTAAAAATGTAAATCAGAGTTGCCAAAGACCCTGTTTTTTTTTTAATATACCCGAGTCACTGATTTTTTTTGGGCTCATTTTATTTACTCTGTCACCAAAAGAGTAAATTCCAAAATATTGACTTAAAATAATTCAAAATTTTATTTTTTAAAATTCTATGTAGATAATTGTTAGCCCTTGTTAAACGCCTGCCACGTTTTTTCATATTTACTTCGTATTCTTTTTTTAAATATGAATGCACATATACTCGTAATGTTTAATATTAATAACTGAAATCATGTATAAACTATATAAAAAACTTTTCACATTGTGCTGTTATTTATGCAGGCAGTCTACTTGTTTGTAAAATGATTAATTATCCTGATATAAATTTTAATCATCTCTGACAGATTTATACAAATATCACTTATTGTAATGTTCTACTAAATATAAATTATATATTGGTTAAATATGTTATTGTAATGAAATCATTACAAAATCATGAATTATGAATTGTTAAACAATTCGTGATATATTGAAAAATATTATCTATATTTATTGTTATTAAAAACAACAGAAATTAAAATAAGTAGTGAATTAACAATATGCAAATATTGAATAGGGTTCAAATTTTGATTGTTGCACTATTAAGCAATAAAATTAAAAGGTAATATCAAATTATTACGGTTTTGTTACAATGTTTAATTTGGTAATTAAAATGAAACATTTAACAAATCGTCGCCATACATTTAATTGTTTGAAATAAGGTACTTTGTTATTCTATTGTTTTTAAAAAATGGCACTATTTTTTTCCAAATGAATATATGTAATAAATTGATTACTTTCTGAGAAATAAAGCCGGAAATAATCTAGAAATTAAATGTGTTGTTGTCACCGTATTCACAATATTGTTCCAGTTTAAAAATGATTAAAACAGTAATTCACTTATTAAGTTTGTAAATTTAAAAAGGACTCTAGGACATACTTGCTAATATACTGTCCAACACAATTAGTATACATAGTAATAAGTTACAAACAATGAAAGTATAATCATAATGTGGTAGTGAAATTTTTAATCACTGTTACCTCAAAAGTAGTAAAACTGAACAAACAACCTTTGTACTTTAAGCCATTAATAATTAATATTGATATTATTTATTTATACTGATATTAAACAATATTTTACTCGTGTAAAAAGTTTTATAAAACTTCAAAATTTAAGGTTTTCGTCTTCCGATATTGGTATGTAAATTTCAAGATTTTTCTGAAATTTTTATGTATTATTTTTAAATTATTTATAATAATGTACAAGACGTTAATATTTGTTATTATTAATAACAATAACTGCTGTAATTTTCTAACTGTTTATCGTTGTCAGAAATTCGTCGAAATTACTAGAAATTTCTTTCAAAATCCGTTAAGATTTCGAGCTATTTTTTCTCAGGAAATGCTTCTAAACTGGTCTTTAAATAAATAATACGTTTTATTTTGCTTATTTGTTGTTTACCGCAGATAAAAAGTGGTTATTTATCTTAAAATGATAAACTTATGGCCAAAAAATACATTTTTAACTTGTTTTTATACCACTTTTATAGCGCTGTATTATTCAGAGTTATAGAGAAGAAAACGAGAGTTTTACATTGAAGAAAACAGCGTTTTGTGTGCGATATTTAAACCGCGTTTATTTGTTAATAAAAAGGCATAAATCTAGAGAATAATTAAATGATCATAGAGTAATTTTGTCTGACATCATACTATAAAACTCTTGATTGCGCGTAATGGCAATTTACTGCCGTGATCAGGATTTTCAGTAAATTTTTACAGTACTGTTTTCACATTTTCTTTAGTTATCTGTCTATTAATTAATGCATTATTTATAACATATTTATATTGTTTAAACAATATATTTGTGCTTATTGATCAATAATATATCAAATTTCAGTTTTACACCCTTCAAGCTACTATATGAATTACAAGGATAATTGAAGTTATTTGAGGTGTTATAGTATTCAATTTTAATGTGACTTCAAATTAATGAGAAATAAAACTCATATCTTTAAATGTTGACCTTGATACAAGGTTTTAATATCAGACTTGAATCATAATTATTTTTTTATACATGTTTTAGATATTGTTATAATCCAAAAGCAGTATTTTTTATATTTTTTATTACATTCGCACTAATTTCTGTTACTAAATATTTCTCTTATTATTTGAATAAAATTGTTGTTAAAAATACATATTTAATATTAATTTAAAATTTAATTAATTTAGATTGCCACTATATAAATCATCCCTTATTTAATTATTATAATAACAGTATATTTTAATGCAATTTTATGATAATTTATAACACCTGTCGTTCTTCAAAAATATAAAATTTCATGGGTACATTATTTCTAGACTTTATAAATAAATTGTTAATTATAATATTTTTTAAATTTCTAGAACAAAAAAAAAAACACCTACATTCTTACATGGATTAATGTAATTTACTATTTTATTGGTACGAAAAATTAACTTATTAACATATTTGTATAATAAATGTTTGTCATTTCTATAAGCAAAACACTATTTTCACATACAGTATGTATGTATAATTTCTTATTTGCACATACAGTATGGTTAGCAGGATTGGCATGATTTAAATCATTCGATTTAATCACGATTTAAATCAAAGTGTTAAAAAAAATAATCCAAAAAGGGGGGACTTTCTGGGGGAATTTATTAAGGAAAATTTACTATAGTCATCATTTGGGACAACTTTTATTTGAAGCATTTTGCTCTCCGAAAGAGTGCCGAGAAGAGACGATTTAAATCATGATTTTTTTAAAAATAAAAATCGTTTATTTTTATCAAAGATGAAAAACAGATTCAAATTATAAGAAAAATGTATTTATTTGCTACAAAAGTATAAATAACAACAAAATATGGGCTGCATTCGAATTCTGATTCCATGTTGTGATCTGTTTTATTTAGGTATAGACATGGTTTAAAAAGACGCATTATATACTATGTAATTTTTGCTAAATTCAAATGCATCCTTTGGGATTTATTACAGATTTCGTTTTCGTTTATGAAATAATATATGTAAATAAAATAAATAAATATATCATCACGGCATATTACCCATTTCTGAGTGTGCCACAATCTGCTTTATCGCAGATATCGGTAATAATGATGACATATTTGTACCGTGTGGGCGCTTACCAGGCGTCACCTCTCGGACACTTATTGCTGGCGTGAGTATAATAATGTATAATATATGTATACTGGTTTAAAACAATTAAAAAGTGCAATAACATCAACAGATCTTTAAAAAAAATTAAAAAAAATCATGTTTTATGTGATTTTTTTTAAAAAAAAAACAATAATTTTTATTTTTTTTTTAAATGAATTATGATTTTTGTGAACCCTGTCCGGTTCAAGTTGAATTTTGTTAAGGTAGATTCAAGGATAATCCATGAAGTAAATAGACTGTACAACAAAAGGTATCATATGACCGCAAGAATTCCAAGTACTGCTGGAGAAATTCAACAAGAGAACGGCTGGAATTTCTAAGGTATAATAAGGTAATAAATAAAAAATGACTATGAAGGAAGAACGATTTGGAAAACTTGGTGTTGCTCAAGTATTCCACAGATATTTCAGGAAAATAAAAGATATTTCATGAGAAAAGTATGAAAATAATGTTATACAGGGTGAGTCCTACATTTCTAATCTCTGTTTTACAAAAGCAGTAAAAGATTCAAAAAAATCTATTGTAGCACAAGAAAAAGTATACAGGGTGTTATGTAAGTAAGCGTACATCGCTTAACCCATGGTAGAACTAACCTCACAGATAGTAAATATGGCAATAATTTTTGTTTAACAAACTTTCTACAAGAACTAGAGGCCTTTAAAATTGATCAATCACGTCATAGTTCAAAATGTTGTAAAAAAGTTGTCTAACCTTATACCCTGCGATTTTTTGTGGACACAAACCCACCTCAAAATCTTCAATTCCTCAAAGAATTCGCTAGGAAATGGCCGTTATTTTCATATAAATAACCGAATGACCAGAAATCGTTTTTTTTTTTTTTTGGTTGCATACGAAGATTGTGTGCGTGATGTACCTACTTGTGTATATCATTTTTAAAAGCTTCTTTAGGTTGCTGTATGAGCAAATAATCTAATCAATTTTTGAAAAATAACTGCTGTCCATTAATTTCGAATTTATAGTTTTCTTCCGAAATGGACGTAATGACAAATGTTCTCTTAAATTGTACAATGAAAAACAAATTTATGGGGCATAAAACCTAAAGAATTAGTCATAATCACCGGACACTATTAGCCAATTAAATCGGTATAAAGGCAATTAAGCGAGCTATCATTATCTGAAAGCTTACGAAAGCTTTAAAGTTCAGTGAGATTTCAACGCCGGGTAACTGTCACAATGTAACTTTATTTATTAACTGTCGCACGCGATGTGGTGTGGTTCACGTGAACCGATTGCATACAGACGGACCATCCTTGACCAATTGTTCATCTATAAACTGTTCCTTTTTTCTTCCTTCTAATCGATTGTAGCTTTTAACTACGATGATTTGTTTTCATTTTGTTATTCGTGTTTGATATATTGAATTAACGATGCTTTTTGTATTCAATACATCACAGTATAAAAAGTGTCAAGTTCTTTCTGTTTAATTTCTTTTTATCTCTCGCTAAGAGAGATATTGGATTTATTCTAAAAATCGCATAACCAGATTTTAGTGAATAAGCACGATTTTAGGTCCCTGGAATTCTCTCTCTCTGTGTGTGTGTGTGTGTGTGTGTGTGTGTGTGTGTGTGTGTGTGTGTGTGTGTGTGTGTGTGACTGACTATTTTTAAACAACGAAAACATTAAATTGTGAAAAAAATGCGTTTTGTAATATCATGAAAGAACTATGCGATTCGTTGTAGGTTTTCCATCGATGTGTCATGTCATGTCATGTCATGTCAAGTCACGTACATAAGCTTCTTACTAATCATAAACAGCTGGATAGGGAAACTCATGCAAATATTATTTTATTGTCATATATTTTTATTTTAGTTGATTGGAATTATTTTAAAAAGTCCTGAAAAATGAAAAATAATTAAAAATTACATTTATTATTGGTGTAGGGCCGAAGCAATCCGGAAATGGAATCGTTGGAGTGAACGAATGTGCTTTTAGTGAACCGCGAAACGAAGTTGAACCGTTTATAAAAATTTACTACCTAGCCTATTAACGTGAGCCCGTTCGGCACGATTTGGATTATTTATTTTTATAAATATGAACGTTTTCCACTCATTTTTCAAAACGGTATTGTATTTACAGATATCACAAACCTGGTTGGTATAAATGAAAATAACTAATCACAATTGTATTTTTTACTCTCATGTTACTATGTCTGTCTACCATATTTGGTAGTAATACTCAGAATTTTTATCGCAACGCTTCGTTGTATACAGGGAATTTATTTTAACATGCAACATTATGGTTCATCACTTCCATGGTTACTTACTATTGTCAAAAAATGACAGCAATGTAATATTTGTCCATTTTAAAATGCAACATACAAAATTTGTAGTTTTGTATTATCAAAACTAATTTACTATAAATTAGCCTACAGACGATTAACAAATAATCAAAATTCGGGCTAAACTTGAATACTGCCATATTATCTGGAACCCTATATATGAAGTCCATCAAGATTTACTCGAGTCTGTTCAAAAGAAATTCCTAAAATATCTTTATTACAAAGTTCATAACAGGTACCCAGTATAACGTATCAACAGTTGTTGGTTATGTTTAATTTTAGGAGTCTTTTTGAACGTCGTGAAAATTCTCTTGTACTACACTTGTCAAAAATAATTAATTATTGTGTTGATCCTCGCTCTCTCTCTTCCCTTCATTTTCATACTCCCATTGTCCGTACCAGAAGTAGTTTTACATTTTACTTGCCCTTAGCTCGAACTAACTGTTTAATGTTGTCACCTATTCACAGAATGTGCCACGTATATAATTCTAAATTTTCTGCTGTCGATATTTTCTCTTTTTACTTTGCAAAATTTTTCAAAATTATATGCAAAATGTAATAAGTTATATCTTTGTGTAATATGCACTATTTTCCTACCCTTAATTTGGGCTTAGCCTGTTGGGTAGTTATATTAATAAATAAATAAATAAATAAATAAATAAATGAATGTTGTACATCTTAAAAAACTTTAGCTTACAAAAATTCATAACTTTCATGTAATAAATGTTAAAAAATACCCCCAATCACTCTGAGGCAGTATTTTAGTTGGTCGTAGTAAGAATTGACACCATTTGTGATGTGTTTTGGAGGTATTTCCTGTGCTGCAATACCATTTATAATGTTGCTTTTTAAAATGGACAAATTTTACATTGCTGTCATTATTTGACAATAGTGAGTAACCATGGAAGTGATGAACTATAATGTTGCATTTTAAAATAAATTCTCTGTATGTATGTTGTAGCCAGCTTGTGAAATTAGTCTTTTTGTTAAACGCCTAGTCATTTTATAAAACACGGCCAAATTGTCTAATTGTAAAATCACGCCAAGTCAATGAAGATTTGACAGTTTGTTTCCACCATACTTTCTTTGTGAATTTCGCGTCAATGCTTGTTAGTATTGTAAAAATTATAAGAAACTATACCTGTTATTTTTGAAAATGTGGGTAATAGGACGATGAAACAAATTATATTACTTCTACCAAAATAGAAATTGTTTACTTTTTTGTATTGCATTATAATTTATTGTTTTTTGTAGCGATAATGGTATAAAGAAATAAAAACAATTGAGTTTTAACATATTGTAATAAATGCAGTTGATTAGTTTGTTTTTATTTTTACTATTTATATTTATTTCTGTAAATGAAAACAATGAAAATAAATCAAGTGATAAAATAAAAATAAAAATACGAGACTCATAAGTTATAAATCTATATATAAGCTATAGAGTAGAATTTAAAAGTGGTGGATGTTTAGATAAGAATCATACGAAAAGGGCAAGAACAAAAACTGCGCGAACTGAAGAAACCAAAAATAATTTGCAACGTGCAATAGAAGGAAAAAAAATAGCTGTCTGCAAAAGTTTTGGCAAATGAATTAAATATTAGGAAAACTTCTGTATTTAAATTATTAAAAGACGATCAATTTTATTATTGTCATTTTCAAAATCACCACGAGTTAAGATACTGGCTCTTATTGCTTTTTTACGTTACTTATAAATCAGTATTATTTTGATGACAAGTTCATTTATATTGACAATTTATGATGCACTTTATCTGGAACGATACAGTATGTGTAATTGGTATTCATAGCAATACATATTACTTACTGTCATTAGACAGTAGTAGATATTGCATCTTAGTTGAAATTCACGGTATAAGTACTAGCACTAGTTGATGCGAGATTAGCCCCACCACGATGTAAAGGTATGAAGTTTATTAAATTGTAAACATGTAAAAAAAATTATTTATAAACAACTGTTGTTTTTTTATTTTTTTAAAGTTGTGTCTCCACCGTAGTCGCCACAAGTGTACCACTTAAAATAAAAACCCCTGTACAGATTTCCCGATTAGCAATTTTTGTTATAACAAGTGTTAATGAAAATTGTGTTCATTATAATGAATTTATTATTATCCAGTATGTTTATCCATATATTTAGCGTTATAGAATAGCATGTTAATTGCGACTAAAGATATTACTCGGATATTCCACAATATTTGCAAATATCTTTATGAAATAGAGTGTGAAAATAACATAATTTATATATAGAGTTATTATATCTTCCAGGCGCACTTAACAGCCGTTAAAGATTTATTATATAGGCTAACTACAAAATACCTTTATAAATAGCTGGTAGTAAATTAAATATTATTGTCTATACAATGTACATGTACCTATCTGATTATTTAAAAATTTACTATTGGGTTACGGCTCTGTATGTAACAATTAACTATGTATTGTGACAGTAGGTCAGATTCAAATAGTTAAACTAACAATGTCTACTATCCAATTCAGAATTATAGTCAGTTGAGTTTGAAACTCAATAACTTGTTTTAAGAAATTTTAAAAATTATGGAACACACTTTAAATTATGGACTATATATTTCTACATAACTACATTAAGTTTCAAATTTTTAAATTAATTGATGTAAAAATAATGACAAGATTTATAAAAATTGATCCCCATTTTTAACGCGTTTGAAGAAATGCTCAAGTTCATTGATGTCTAATATTCAAATGTACGAATGGAAAAAAATTAAATTTTAAAATGTTGTAACCATAGGCTTGGTGAATAATTTCAATGTTAATTTATATTCGACTTATTTATATTTTGTTTATAACAATTAAAAAAATAAAAGTGTTAGATCTCAGCTTCTATTAATAATTTATCATTTATCAGAATTACCTCAGGGACCATTAGAGTGATAAATGTTTGCGATTTGAAATATCTTAAAAATTAATTTGCTCAGAATCAAACTCAGATCGTTCGAATAGAATCGCAATCACAACGCAAGCATTTAACATGCTCAGTTCTATGAATTGTTCAAAGTCGAACTGTAAACAGAAATTGGACTGTTCTACTACTGAAAGCGATATTTGAACAAATGCATGTAGGTATATGTGCATCTCCGAAATAAAGTCGAAATTCAAACTTGAATTGGAAACGATTTGATTGCGAACTAACCTCAAGTAAACGAAGCTTTATTTTCGAGGATAATGTGGTATGGCATAGTAAATAGTCGATTATTGTTTCCTGTATTTGTCAATAGTGGGGCTCTACTTACTCATTATCCTACCACAACAACCAGTATTTTGTTTACTTGCACGTGTTATCAAAATAAGTTCAGATAGTAAATTATTTGATTTCGTTTTACATAAAAGGAAGACCTGATATCAGGCTAGGCATTTTGACAGGCACTGTCGATATTTTAGATTACATAAATTATTAATTGTTTGATTGATTACGGCAGTAGATGTTTTCATTGTTGATATTTTTATTATTAAAATATTCATATTCCTAATTATAACTGTTAAAATATTGACTCATATTTTGTTGGTAATTGTTTTTCCCTTCTAAATTTCAATAATAGAAAATTATAAAATATTTATGGGAAATGCTATTAAGAGTCACCAGTATTTCCGAACTTATTAAGAATTTTTCTTTAGTTTTTATAAAACGATCTTGTCTAGAAACTAGACTTTTTAGTGATTTGGGGGGATAGGTTCCATAGGATGGTTATTAAAAAATATACGCTCCGAATGTCATATTGAAACTGAGAAACGAACTGGTACAAGCGAGAGTTCAAAGCAAAGCCTTCTACCATTTCCAAATAGAAAAATAGAAGTACCTACTGTTCTCGTATTTTAATAAAAAATACTCTAAGCGGAAATGCTAGCAATTATTTATAAAATAACCACTTTTATATAGTGTTCTTTATTTAAAAATAGAAATACCGCTCACACTATTATCTGACAGGTAATAATATATAAATATAATGCTTATAAACTACAAAACATCACGTTGGAATTTATTTTCTGCCAACGCTTAAATAATTCAAAATCCATATAATCTTCAGTCAAATAATAATGATGTAACTATTAATATTAATCTCTAAGGGCCCAATTTTTAGAAGTGGTCTGCAAAATTATTTTATTATATTTATTTAAATATAGCTTTTGTCTTTCTTTTTGATTAGGTAATTAGTTATAAACGTTTCTGATTTGGGGAGCTTATTAGGGTGGTCGATAAAAAAATCGCAACCTCCCCCCAAAAACGGTAGTAGGTGATTACAAAAAAAGATTTGTACTCTGTGTAACCTCTCCTCCCCCCAAAAACGGTAGTACGTGATTAAAAAAAAGATTTGTACTTTGTGTAACCCCTACAGGTGTCTATTGAAAAGAAAAGTTAGGAAGTGTTGTTTTTTTTTTATTTTTCTTCATTAATTAGATGAAGAACAGTTTATTTTACAAATTTTATAGAAACAATATGTATATATTTAAACCAGGGCATCGAATCCGAATCTGAACCGAACCGAAACCGGAACCAAACCGTAACATTTTAGCGGACCCAAACCCCGAATCGAACCTCATATATTTTTTATTAGAACCCGAGTCGGTACCGAACCGGGTATTAAAATTCAGGGTTAAGTTCCGGTTCAAGTTAATTTTCAATTCGAAACGCAAGCGTAATCGTAATTCAGCAGATCTGCGTTGCTGCCTGTGTTGACTGTTCGTGAAATAGTGTTGCATTATGAATTCCGGCTCGCATTTTAAATTATTTCTTTATAAAAATTGTTATTCAAAAAACTTTTAAATTGTAAGAGATGTTAATGTAAAAAGTCTTAATAACAGCATTTCCCTTTAATTTACAGACCTTTTTTTATCAGTTATTACCGTTTTAGGGAGCGTCATTTTTTAACGACCACTCCTTATAATTTTCTTTGTTTTCAGACCCCACCCGGAAGCGTAAGAGGTACCAATCCACATCCGAAGCCATCCGGAAGGCAGTACCTACATCACCAGCACCTGGCGTCCTACATGCAGCAACACCGTCGCCTACAGTCGTCACCACCTCCACAGCGATACCCTCCGCAGAAATCGAAGATGGCGACTCCAAGAGCAAGAAGAAGAAAGCGCGGACCACCTTCACTGGGAGACAGATTTTCGAATTGGAGAAGCAGTTTGAGATGAAGAAGTATCTCAGCAGTAGTGAGAGGTCTGAAATGGCCAAGCTGCTGAATGTTACTGAAACACAGGTAAGAGATTTTTTAAGTCAAATTTATTGATAATCACCATTGAGTTTGGTTTACAACCCGCGCACTTCAACTTAAACATTTAAGTTCACAGGGATTTTTTTTACACAGGGCTGGTAAATAGCAGGGTTGTCATGAAAAAACCCAGCCCGAAAAAACCCGTTAAAAACTCAGTTATTATAAAAATTTAGGCATGTTAAAGAATTGATTAAAGAAATGCCATAATGTTTGCATTTGGTTTTACCATCATTTATTTTAACAACATTTGCCCAGTCTAGTGACTTTTCTCCCAGAACCCTCTACTTTCAGCATGATGACTACTATATTTGAAACTCAACTAAGGCAGAAGCATTATATTTAAATATTGTAAGAAATTTAGCCGAGTCAGAAAACCACTCGAGAACACTAAACATTTTCCGGGCACAAGGTGCACACAATATTTTTTCTACAACTAAACTTAATTTTTAGAAAACAGGTATAATTGTTTAAACAAAATTAACCTCTAATGACATTTTGTCAATGTGACATTTGATTGACAGCATTGTATTTACCTGTCTCATTTAAAATGAAACAGGAAATGAATTTGACAGAAGTATTTTATTTAAATATTGTAAGAAATTTAGCCGTCAGAAAATCACTCAGGCATAAGGTGCACACAATATTTTTTCTACAACTAAATTTAATTTAGAAAGCAGGTACAATAATTTAAACAAAATTAACCTATATTGACGTCTTGTCCAATGTCAAATTCGTTCCCTATGTTTCATTTTAAATGGGGCAGACAAATACATTGCTGTCAATCAAATGTCAAGTCGTAACCATGGATATGACAAACCCAATGTTTTACGTTAAAAAATACTCACGGTATATATATAGGGTGTCTCACAACTCGGGCCCCAGAGCGAATGAGGAAACACGAGGCTGCACTCGGATGTGTAATTTCGAAGAAAAAAAATCTAGCTTAAAAGATATTAGAGACAAGACATTTTAAAATTGACCAATCAGAGACCTACACCTTTAACGTGTGTTTGCCGTAATTTTACGTTACTATGGTTTTATACAAATCAAATCTTCTTTAAAATGTGTGGGCGACTGTAGTTTTCGGAAAATATCAGTGTCAAATTAAATTTGGCAAGGTGAATAAAAAAAGGCAAATTCTTACCATGTATTCAGCCGCTGATTACTTAGAAATGATTATAATTTTCGGAGAATGTGGACGTAACACCAGAGAGGCAGCACGAGTCTATTCGGAACGTTTTCCGGATAGAAATCTTGTGATGATCTCGGATGACACCATCTCTAACCTAACTTTGTTGACAGTGAAAAGTCAATTCTAAAGTGTCAAAATTACAGTAAGTCAAACAAATTTTGTAACTCACTAGTAGTATTTTTAAAACCTAGCAACCAGTTTTATTTTTTAATAATATCATCACACCTCAAGACATTCTTCCGGGATTGGTGGATTAAAAAGTCTTGTAATTCCGTTATGCAAGCAGCCGCAAATTATTTTCTTCTATTTGTTGGCAACCTATTGTCATCGGCAAGTGTCAGTTTCGTCTGGGGCGCAAGTTGTAAGACATTCTATATATATATATATATATATATATATATATATATATATATATATATATATATATATATATATATTTGTTATAAAAATAAATTTTGAACCATTAATCGTACTTATTCCTGAAAGTTTAATTGGTATGATTTGAATATTTCATCCAGGAGAAAATAGAATTCAAGTAAAATTTGTATTTTAAAGTCGTCGTGTAAATTCTTTTGTCGAGTGTGACAGGAGAATTAAGCGGGCTTCCCATTAAATACGTTACAGTGCTACACGCTCACGTTGTTAGGAGGGTGTTGCTAGGTTCAGAGCAAAACGGTCCTCTGCTCCGCTACATTCACCTATCTTCATATAATGAACCTTATTTGTAAATTGACAGATTACTGCTCAAAAATTAATAGAGCTATTTTTATAATTGGGGATGGAAATCGTTTCAATACAATTCAAATTTTATGCTGCAAAACAGTTTTAATATTTTAAATAAATATTTTTAAAAATTTGCATACCGGTAATCACAAATCAATAGAATTGTGATATTTATTATAAATATTTGTTTACTTTTTATTAACAATTCGCAAATATTATTTTTATTAAATAAATTATAATTACCTATACAATTTTATCGAATTAAAAAATAAATGAATAGTTGAATAAAAAATTTACAAAACGCTATTTGTTAAATAAATAAATATTTAGTAAATAAATTTCCATGAAACGCTCAAATACATTTATTTAAATGGAAACATAAGCTTCATAATTTCACTCAATAATAACAGAACGAGTAAAACACGATAAACGATAATGTTTCTCTCATTGTCGATTATTAAGCGAAAATTACATTTATTTAATACGTATTTACATAATAATCAATAATTACACATATATCGTCATTACGGCTTATTATTCATTTATGGGTTTACTAATCTACTTTTATAATATAGATTTCAATAATGACGGGTCACTTTGGTAGTATTAAAAAATTTGGAATCATTTTCAAGTTTCAAAAAATATGACGTTAGCGGAATCAAACCCGGACCACCCGAGAGTCCGTAAAAAAATATATTATCGATTTTTTAAAATAAAATCATGAAATCTGTCTCATTTAATAAATATAGTAATGGAAAATAATTTGAAATATGCGACTTTTCATTCATAACTTTGAAAATAAACTTTCGCGCATTTAAACAGGGACTAAATTTCAGTTTCATACACAAAGGCAATTCTCTCTAACAATCACATACACATTTACGATACACAACATGAAACAGTAATCTAACCTAAAATTGTGACAGCTGACATCAAAATATACAAGAGAGAAGATTTTTATTAGTTTATATTTCTTTAAAAGTACTAGTGCAGTATAATGTATGTAAATAAAACATTTATTTAAATAAATCGCATGTCGAGAATCGCATGGGGTTCCGTGGCCGCGTGCTTGAGTATCTAGTCGCGAACCCGGGGGAACCGGGTTCGATCCCGACAAACGCCAAATATTTCCAATTTTAAATGGCACAAAAGTGACCCCTGTGGTACACTCTCCACACCAGCTATGATTGCCCTTGAGGTGACGCCTGGTAAGCGCCCACACGGTAAAATATATCGTCATCATTACCGATGTCTACATGTGTTGTAGATACTGGCATACCCAGAAATGGGTAATATGCCGTGATGATATATTATTATTATTATTATTATTATTATTTAAATAAATAGTAAACCAAACAATCATAGTTTCAAATTAAACCGGTAGAGCTCGACTGTTGTATCCATGAAACTGTGTCGTCAGCCGTTGAAATATTTGAAATTAAACGCAACTTTTAAAAAATCATATCTCTGATTCTAAAGACTTGTAAGGTGTAAAATATACACATACAAACAAATTTTGTTTGAGTTATCAATATTGAAAATGGAGAATTATGCACAGGAAGAGAAGATACAAATAATTGAGTAGTATTATTTTGATGAAAACTATATTTTATAATTTCTGACAGGCAAAATGTCATAAAATTTGTTTAAAATTTTATTTCAATACCATGGCTAACACTATAAAGTAACTTTTATAAAATATTAGATTCAATTTTTTCGGTTACGAAACATGCAAAAGAAAATGTGATTATTGATTTAGATGCAGAATTTAATGCTGTATAACATTTATTTTAAACATTTTTGTCTAAAATTAATAGGCCACTTTTGCGCAATGAAAAATTGATTTGCCATGTTAAACGCCTATGGCCCGGTTTTTGTGTTACACCGGGTATAAATTCGGCACTGCTTCGATTCATTTGATTACTTAAATACTTCAATTTTAAATCAGTATACCTAAAAGAAAATCGGTCGATACCAGATTGTGGGTGATCCATAATTCGTCAGTTTGTTCATTAAACAATCAACTAATAACATTCTGAAACTTTTCTTTCAGTATAAACACATATAATTGAGTAAATGAATTAGCTATAAACATGTAAACTTCGAGTGTATATAATAGATCGCATTAAATAGGATGAATGTACAGGATGAATAATTGATACAATTATATCGGGGCGTTTATCGACCGGAACAAGTGTTTGCGAAGCCGGAGAGAGAATTGTAAGCTAAACTGAAGCTTCAAACGAGAGAAAACTTAAAGCTCCTTCGTAGCTGGAATGGCAGGCGTCAAGCTTGTGTTCACTCGTTCGGGAGTACGCTTCACAGTACGCAACATGAAACTCTACCTGAAGCAGGAACGGATTTAGATCACAACAAGAACTGAACGCACTTATTTTACAAAATTAAACGTTAATTCTCTTCTCTATATAAGTTCCTTTAATTATTGGGAAATTGTTTCCCTTCGGAATAGCACAATCATAAAAAATACAGAAATCTTGGAATTGTGTTTTGACCTCTGGAAATATTTTTTTCTGCAGTCAACGCAAAATTTCACTTTGCCGCTCATGTGCGACAAAGTAGAAAAAACGCTCGCTGTCCGAATTTCTAACTATAAAATGTTGAGAAATATCACACTTGTCTACATTCTTAATGGGGGCGTTTAGTCAGGAACTAATGGCGCTGTAGTTACTTACACATTTACCTCCTCCGCAAGTCAATTTGACATATGACTGCTCTGTCGATATATTACATAACCAAACAAAATGCTGTACTGCTGTGCAGAGGAATAAAATAGGGCATTCATTACATTAATTCTCTTCTTTTTAGAATATGTTTTTACTTATGGAAAAATTATTATTCACAATTCAAATCATGACAAAATGTAAAAATTTTGGAATTGGAATATCATTATTAGTGGATCCTGTCTTTCTTTCTTTGAACAGATCTCAGCAGAAATACTGTTTCCATAATAATCTGCCCTGCGCTTCTCTCTTTGTAATTGTCTACGTTTTTAATATCTCCTAACATAATATACAGTTTCCTAACCTTTTGGAGGTTGGGAAATACGTCATTCCTAACTTTAATCATAATCTCTTGGTTAATTATTTGAGTAAACGTGAAGATATAAATTAAATTAAAAACAATAATAAACCTTTCTTCACAAATAATATTTATTCACAAGATGTACATTTCTTGGGTTGGAAATAACAGATTTTATTTCCATCTCTTGGATTGGAAATGTTTATATAGAGGTTGCCTAGCAACATTGTCATAGATCCTTATAATAAAGTAGGCTAAAACAAATTTTAAGAAAGCTGCCAAAAATATTAATAATATTAAAGGTAACCTCGGATGTATACTATTAATTTTTTATTCAGAAACGCTTAATGTGACCAACATTATTTCCAAGCATTCCAATACATGTGGCAACATAATTTAAGGCGCTTACATTAAATGTACCTACGGTAAATAGTAGCATAATAAATAATTGAATATTATATTACATACATTTTTAAAAGAAATATTAGGTATGATTATGACAATGTAACGGAACGTTCATTAGAATGAAATGATATTATATGCGTATTTTCTGGTATCGGGGTTAGTTATGAAAGCATTTGAGCAAGATAAAATAAATATAAAATGTAAAATAGTAAATCTTCATATATAACCCTAATATAAAACTTGCAAGACATATTGCTATTTTGTTATGCAATATTTCCTTTAAACTTTGTGTAGGTATATGAAGTTTATGTATATAATAACTGCGTTTTATATATGCAGTTCATATTTATAACAATCATATTTACTATTTTTATTAAGCATGCAACAACACTTTGATCTATCGATACGATACCGATACCGATATTTGCTGAAAAATATCGGCGATTCTGATACCGATACGAATAAAAATAAAAGAAAGACAAAAGTTAATGCGTATTATCAAGAGCATAAAAAAATGATTAAAATTTATTTATAATAGGTATAAAATATTGCTTAGAACTGCCGACGATGTGCGCATGAACATTCATACATAGGTACATATATGAATTTTTAATGTGTAAAATAGTTTATTAATTATGTAGGTGGAGTAAATGTTTAGAGCCTTGTTTCTCTAACAGCTGTTAATAATTACGTTACCTCTAAGTACATACTATTAAAACGTTAAACTGTGTTTCAATTGAAATTATATTTCTCGGTATCACTAATTTAATTTTATTATACAGGGTGTTCAAAAAATAGAGGCCACGGATTTAAGAGTGGATAATACATCTCAAAACAATAAAAAAAGTTCATATAAACATATATCCGGAAATGCCTACTTTCAGAGCTACAGCGATTTTAATATTTTATTTCTGTCATATACAACTCATACTTTTAACATTACAATAAAATCATACTGGCCGTTTACAAATGAAAAACAGTTAATTATAAATTATAAAATATCTGCAAAACATCAAATACGTTCAAATACAAAAGATTAAATTTGATTACAACAATGAAAAGTTTTACAGTTAATAACAATGTAGTTTATTTGATTACAACAATTTTCACCTACAGTAGACTAAATCTGATTGCAATAATAAAAATAACTATCACACAAATTATTGTCATCATTGTTAACTATATTGATTAAATATGGTAATAAAAAAAAATTAATTGTGATTTTGATTTTTTCTTTATTTAGTTGTTAATATTAAATCCATACTAATATAATAAATGCGAAAGTAACTCTGTCTGTCTGTTACGTTTTCACGCCTGAACCGTTGAACCAATTTTGATGAATTTTGGTATAGAGATAGATTGGATCTAGGAGAAGGGTATAGGCTACCTTTTGTCGCGAAAATAAAACTTGAAGGGGGGAAATAGGGAATGAAAAATTGTATGTTCGAACCTATCATTTCTCCCGCTGAACCAATTTTGATGAATTTACATGTTACATGTACGATGCGAGGCAGGTTGCCGGCTCCCTACGCAGCGCATATCTCCGAAGTAAATGTGAAAAATTACTGGTACACGTGTAGCTAATCGTTATTTTAGCTTTACCCGTGCGAAGCCGGGGCGGGTCAGCTAGTTATTAAATAAGTTTATTTTAAATTCAGAATTGCATATCTTTATGATATAGTAATTAATAAATGATTTGTTCATTTACAAGAAGAGATCATTACGTCGGATTCACCGATTTGGATAAAATGCTTTGGATGCCGTAATTCATGTACCAAAGGGTTGCGATTTGATTCTTCTATATTGTTTCTTTTAATTTTTAACAACTTCTCATTTTTTTTAATGTATAAAATTAATTTATATTTCAATGATTACCAGCCAAAAACAAGCAGTTATAAAGTATCGAACTCCAAAGCTAAATATAATAATAGTTGAAAAATCAATATTCGACTGTGTTAGGATGGAGGTAGATACAGGAAAGTAAGAATTCTTCGGACTTTCAGTCAATTAATAAAATTTATTCACGCCGACGTTTCGACTATACAATAGTCGAAGAAGACTATTGTATAGTCGAAACGTCGGCGTGAATAAATTTTATTAATTGACTGAAAGTCCGAAGAATTCTTACTTTCCTGTATCTACCTAAATATAATAATGCTTCCAATAAATGTTGTAAATAATTAAATTCTGTATCTGATTCAATAATCATGTTTTATTTTTCAATTTTCGTAATCTAGTAAATTGACTTTAAAATATTATAAAAGTCATATCTTTAGTGTTAGCTATGCTATTGAAATAAAATCACAAAGAAATACAATGACATTGTACCTGTCAGAAACGTATTTGTCACTAATTCTAATTGCAACCAGCTTGACAATAATGAGTTTTAATGCATGTGGCAACATACCTTAAGGCGCATAGGAAAGATTTTTTACGAAGTACTATAAACAATAGTCTAACAATAAATAATTGAAAAGAATATTACATGCTATAAAATAAATCATTTAATATTTTATTGACAATCGCATGAAAATATAATAATTTAAGCCCTGGTTGATAAGTTTTAAAAACAGGGCTGTATAATTACAAAAATTTATGTTTAATAAATAACGAAACAAAATCCATCGTTTGCAATAATCAAACAAATGTTATAAAATGTAGAAAATTATACATCTAAATTAGCAATTATATAAATTTTATGTACCATGTAATTATAGATTTTCCATTAATGAGAGTTTACTAATAAAGAGGTAATAATACATTCAGCTTATGAAAATAATATGCCATTATTGGCATTTGTGAAATCGTTATACATATATAATTTATAAAACAGAATTTAAAATAAAGCGAACCAGTAATTTTTAAATTGCGGTAATTTTCTTAAGAACATTAAATTTTGAAATTACCGTTTATGTATAAAATATTTAATATTTTTCGTTTCCTACTCGAATAGTATACCTACCAATTATTTATAGAAACTAATAAGTGGCTGCAACCTCGGATTCAGCGATTTAGATAAAATTTTGTTTAAGTACTTTTACATAATAAAACTTAGTTGGATCTATGGTTAAATAGATAACAATTTAAAAAATCTCTAAACCTTAACTAAAAACGCTAAAGCTAGATATGTATTTCGGCAACTAAGTTACCATCATCATTAACCTTACGTCTAAGAGCAGATCAGTTTTGGATTAGTCAACATGTTAACCATGCCAGAGATCCAAAAACAAATCTGAAAAATAGAGCAGATTTAGATTACTCAGTATGTTAACCATACCAGATGTCCAAAACTGTTCTCAATAGTTACAAGTCGAATAATTTTGAGTTTGGTATGGGACCAAGACCTGCGTTCATCAAATTATGTTTAAATTTATTATTTATTAAACTTTCGTAAGCATCTAAATATCTATCATTATTAATATGTTTTAATAGTTTCATATTAGAATTGTTAATTTTGTGATTATTAATGAATGTGTTGAGCTAAGCTAGATTTTTTTGGATTATCGCTTTTTAGATGTTAAAAATATTCTTTAAAATTTCTCTTTTAGTTTGACCGATGTATGCTTTATCACAATCATTACAACTAATATACTAATGGTCGTGTCTAGAAAAACCTTAATTTAGGATTGGTAGTTAGAATTTGGACAAGATGCGATTAAAACAAATTGAAGATCGCTAATGTTTCGATGTATTTAACATCATCATCAGAGCTTCCTATTCCTTGAAACAGCGAGGTCCTTAAATGTCTTTGCCCAGTTCTTGATGGTCAGAGATGCTTGAGTGCCATAAATTCTTCAAATATCTTCAAAAAAACCTATTAAAGGCATTTAAGGACCTTGCTCTTTCAAGGAATAGGAAGCTCTGATGATGATATTAAATACTTCGAAACGTTAGCGATCTTCAATTTGAAAAACATCGCATCCTGTCCAAATTCCGACTAACAATCCTAAATTACAACTAATTTTATAAATATTATCTATTTTATCCTTGGGGTACCGTGGCCGCGTGCCTGAGTGTCTGGTCGCCAACCTGGGGAACCGCCAAATATTTCGAATTTTAAAGGACATAAAAGTGAGCCCTGTGGTGCACTCCCCACGCCAGCAATGAGTGCCCGTGAGGTGACGCCTGGTAAGCGCCCGCACGGTACAAATATGTCATCATCATTACCGATATCTGCGAAAAAGCAGATTGTGGCACACTCAGAAATGGGTAATATGCCGTGATGATATATTTATTTATTTATCCTTAGGGTTACCTAATAAAGATTTAATTGTATTTAGAGATGCACTCGATCTCGAGCTTTGGCCCGGCCCGGCTCGATGATCGACTCGAAATCGAGGCGGGCTTCGGCTTTTTTATCGACCCGAAAATTCGAGCTTTTCGGGCCGGCCCGAAAAATCTTATAGTTCAATCAAATGCACTGTTTCCTTAATATTTTAATAAAAATGGATGAAGTTGAAAAGGGTCAAAATGATTTAATAACAACATACTTCACATCTTAATAATAAAAATGTTATTTTACTTCAAAAATTCAAGGTTATTCATTAAAACGTAATAATGCTATTGTCATGTTGTTATTATTACTATTGTTACTATTTGTATACTTAAATAAAAGTGATTTTTATTTCTACTATAATGATTTCTTGTCTTATTTTTGAGTAGAAATAAAGTTAGATAAAAAATCCTTATGTAAATGATATCTTTTTGTATAAGATTTGTGAAACAGTTTAAATTTTCGACCGCCTTTGGGAAACAAAGTGTTAAATACTCGTAAGTCTGTAATTTTTATAACAAACTTACACTAGAAGTGTCTCTTTTTTTAACTAGCTAATTTTTTGTCGAGTCGATCTTCGAATCGTGCCGGCAATTTTTATTTTCGGGCCGAGTCGATCCAAACCTCAAAGCCCGGTCATTTAACCTTAGACTCCTTTTACTATTATCATTAGAAAATGAAAGATTTAAAGAATGAATAAAACCTGAATCAAAAGTATATTTTTTTAGCTGGCAAGTCAAGCTTTATTGAATGATAGGTACGCTTATTATTGTCTGCATAAACAGAATGGGAGAGAGAATAAAAGATGATAAAGCATTTGAGCACGTTATAGCTGTGGGTTAATTTAGTTATAGTGAGAATGAAGGTTCGTTAATCGCGCAGTTGAGTACTCGTAGGTTGATGTGGCCGTTTGTCTGTCGCTGTCCCACACTCTGGCTTGGCTCAGCTGAACAGTACACTCACTGACACTAACGCTACACTCAGTACGGGATTTGGTTTGGTGTCTGTAAGCTTTCCATCACCACACATTTATATTACACCAATTGTCCAGCAGCCGACAGCCAGAGATGAGTCCATTAGCTTAATACGTTTGATAAAGTGTTGTTCCTGTGCTATGCTGTCACTCGGCGAAACATATTGTATTCATTGTCGCTCACTCACGACCCTGGCTGCTTAACATTCTTTAATGCTTTGCTTACCATTTCGTATTTTCTTTTCATTATATTATAATAACGAGGGGTGAATCACTCCTTTAATTTTGTACAAAAAATTGTCAATCATTGGATTGTAAGACGATTGTAATGATTGTATGCAAGAATATACAATCTCGAGAACTGAGATACGAAGCCGGTCAAATCTGTAAATAGTGAACAAAATCGCAACGAAATCTCCCACTCTTATGTATAATTTTATATTACTCAACATCAACAAAAATGGCTGTGTTTTGTCATTTTTATTTTTAATTTTGAATATAATACGGCCAATATTATTGCGCCAAAAGTCAATATACCCCATATTCACATCATTACCGATGTCTACATGTGTTGTAGATACTGGCACACCCAGAAATGGGTAATGTGCCGTGATGATATATTTATTTATTTATTTATTCAGATAAAAACTTTAAAATTTTCAAAAATCTATTGTTTATGTATCTAGATACTTCTCAGTGCGCTGATTCTAAATTTTGAAACCGCAGGTCGATATCTTTTTTCGTTCTCGAGATATTTAGATTCAAAGTTGTGCATAAAATTTTATGCTGAATATAAACTTTTATCGTCCGTTATTCTATCTTTAACCGTGTATCAGAGGTGCATGAAAATATTTAATATGAACTAAATTATTTATTTTACAATTTTTATTTTTGCGAAATTATCTTTAATGTGTTTTTCAATTGATCAATTATTACAGCAACTTATGTATTTAATATTATGTCTGTTTTAATTTTGGAAGTATTCAACCTCAAAGATTTTCTCAAAATTACCCATTTCTAGGCTAGATCTCTACTTAGTTTTGAATTATTGCCCCAAAAGTCAATATACCCCATATTCAGATAAAAACTTCAAAATTTCAAAAAATCTAATTTTCATGTATCTAGATACTTCTCAATGTGCTGATTCTAAATTTTGAAATCGCAGGTCGATATCTCTTTTCGTTCTCGAGATATTTAGATTTAAAGTTTTGCATAAAACTGCCCATTTTTGGGTAATAACCCAAAAATGGGCCGAGATACGAATTTGGCGACACCACCATTCGATTCTACGGATAAAAATATATAAGTATACCAATTTTCATAATTTTTGACTCACCGGTTCATTTTTTATGAATAAAAGTTTGAAAACCCCTGAAAACGGCAAAAATCTGAAAAAATCCTAAGGGGTACCCCTTACGATTTTTGCGATTTTTGGCCATTTTCAGTTATTTTGCTTTAGAGACTGTATGCGGTGTTCAAAAATTATGAAAATTGGTATACTTATGTAATTTTGCCCGTAGAATCGAATGATGATATCTCCAAATTCATATCTCAACCCATTTTTGGGTTATTACCCAAAAATGGGCAGTTTTGAGCAAAACTTTGAATCTAAATATCTCGAGAACGAATAGAGATATCGACCTGCGGTTTCAAAATTTAGAATCAGTGCACTGAGAAGTATCTAGGTACATGAAAATTAGAATTTTAAAAATTTTGAAGTTTTTATCTGAATATGAGCTATATTGACTTTTGGGACATTCATTCAAAAATGGGTGGAGATATAAACTTGCTAGTAATATTATTTGATTGTAAAGACAATGTTACGTAAGTGTACTCACATTTAGAAGATTTGAACAACTGAGTGAATTTTTAGAAATTAAAGTCTTAAAAGAAAATTGTTATCGAGTTATTCTTGTATGAGTATTACTGAAAAAAGATGTTTAAATATTAATTAGTTCGAAATCTACAAACAATTGAAAGTTTGTAAGTCATGTCATGTAAATTCTAGGGTCCTTATAACGATGTTTCTTCACTAAAATCAGGATATGCGAGTAAAAATTCTATGAACAAGTTTCCTCCTACTCTTCTAAATGTTCGATATTCTTTCAATTCATTGACAAGATTTACTATCTATGGGATCAGTTCTACCATGAGTTAAGCGTTGTACACTTACTTACATAACACCCTGTATTGAATAAGTTACAAATAAATAGCCATTTTTGAAGAGAAAAATATGTTGTAGGTAAACAAAAATATGATGCAGGTTGAATTGCATTGCATGCAATTGTAGTACATAATTTTGCAGTGAATAAAACATAATTTGCCTAGTATAAGCAATTTTAAGGCTGTCAAAGCATAATACACAATGAATGCGATATTTAGCTTTACATTTCACAACACAAATTAAATGAGGTGTTTATAAATGCCTATATTAATTTCATTTCATGTGAATCTGTTTGTAATAGTCTGCATAATATATATATAGAATGATTTCAATTTATTATTATATATTGTATCTGTGTCCGTAATTAATTGAATGCTACCTCGAGGCTTTTGTGACATACGAGATTCTAGTACCATTGTTCGTTAATTAATTTAATGAAATTGTGCCATGCCATGCTGCTTTGTCAAGTTTTGTTGCTGCTCTCGTATTAAATCAACTTATTTTGAATTTTATTTTACATGCTCTATTATGCCAATGTAAATTACATTGCGATCAAAATCAAACAAGTTAATCACATAAGCAATTCGGTTTATTTTATTGCAACCGCAAAATATTTCTATTGACCATCAATTCATATTAAATTAATATGTAAATACTTACAATTGTGATATGTATATAAACATGTTTATCAAAATATATGTAATTATGCAGACTAGGCGAGTTCTTTTATTCACTGATGCGTCGTGCGCGTGAAGCAAAAATTCACCAGTAGGTCTTTTTATTCAGCTCCTTAAAAGCAATGAATTTCAATATAGCGTTCCTATTTTCACCGATTAGTTAAATAGAAATCTATCGGATTCATCAGGTTTGAGTGTCTTTTTAAACCATGCCTACTTAAATAAAAGTCAAAACTCATGTTCACAATTCTCTTGATTTTAACATTTATTTGGACGTTTCGGAGGTCCAAAAACCTCTATCTTCAGTATTTTACATTATTGGTTAAGTTTTTACATTTGATGTTTTGTGGTAAGATGTGTTCTCTTACAAAACTTCGTAAATTTGATACACCACATGGTGACAAAAGCGTCGGTCACTTTCATTTTTTAAAAAAGAAATTTCCATTCAAGTCTTAATCCCTCAAAAAACCAGGATGAAGATCAACCCTCTTATCAAATTTACGGGGTTTTGTAAGAGAACACATCTTACCACAAAACATCAAATGTAAAAACTTAGACAATAATGTAAAATGCTGAAGATGGAGGTTTTTGGACCTCCGAAACGTGCAAATAAATGTTAAAATCAAGAGAATTGTGAACATGAATTATCCCTCTTCTCGTCACCTTGAGTAGGCGAATTAAGTTCGACATTTAGAATCTTCATACAAGGTACCAGAAATTAGAAAAAAAAAGTCAAAACATGTAATCAGTAATCTGTAAGAATTCGAATGTAGCACATATTTTTGTTGTTATTTATACTTTTGTAACAAATAAATACATTTTTATTATGATTTGAATCTTTTTCATCAACGATTTTTATTTAAAAAACTAGTTGATTTAAACCATGATTCAAATCATGCCAACCCTAATGCGAATTGATCAACAGTGCTTAGTTTTTGTGTTTTGAGTAATTGTGCGTTATCCGCTTAATTAATGAACAGTAAATGTGTTTAACAAACTGTTGAGAATTCCTGCAACATATCAGCGGCAAAAAATGAAGATGAGCACGAGCGTGGAACGAGTCGTTTTCCGTTTTGACACAGCACTTGTCGGCCTATTTATAAATAAGATGCACACAGCATAGCATACTGTTTTGAAAATGGAGAATGAGCGAATTTAATGAATTTACCAGCAAAACTGGCGCTTCGCCCGTAGAACCACCCAAAATAAAATGACATGTTGTGAATTTGATGTTCCGTTAGTGTTTCATTCAGTGCTCGGTCATACTTTAGACTTTATTCTTAACTAATGCTCTCAGTTTCATTCATTCAAATCAGGATTACTGTCCACTTTTGTTTTATTTAACCTCGAAACATTGTTTTGATTTATACATTCTACTACTATCATGTTTTATAAACCAGGACCATAGGAAATACAATGATGAAATTTTCATAATTTCTGCCCTAATTAAAGTATGAATAATATAATTAATATATGTTCAGAATTAAAAACTGCATCAAATGAACCTATTTTTTTTTTTTTTAATATGCAGGTGTCTCTAAAATAGGAGGCATGGCTTAACCACAAATTCGCGAGACTAAAATAAGACGATTTAACTAAACTTACCCAGAGCTGGGACTATCTTTCGAAAAAAGATACGTGATGGTATCTAAAGTACAAAAAGTATCTTAGATATTTTATCTATTTATACTTTAAGTTTTATGTGAAAAGTATCTTTAATCTAGATACTTTTTAAAAGTATCTTTATCTTTTATCTTAAAAAAGTATCTTACGATACTTTTTGTATCTTTCGATAGTTTTCAACTATCTAGATACTCTGAAACTCTGAAAGTATCTTTTTCTTTTTAAAGATACCTTTGAAGGTGGTTGAGTCGCAAAAAAACGTGTCTAATACAACAAAATAGTTATTTTTATTTGTATCACTAAATATGGTTACCTATACATTTTGTATCTTAAAACAATTCTGAAATGTTAATAAGATAATTTAAAGTATGGGGTCCCGTGGCCTCATGCCTGAGTGTCTGGTCGCGAACCTGGGGGTACCGGGTTCGATCCCGACCGACGCCAAATATTTCAAATTTTAAAATGGCACAAAAGTGGTGCACTCTCCACGCCAGCAATCAGTGCCCGTGAGGTGACGCCTGGTAAGCGCCCGCACGGTACAAATATGTCATCATCATTACCGATATCTGCGATAAAGCAGATTGGCACACCCAGAAATGGGTAATATGCCGTGATGATATATTTATTTATTTATTTATTTATAATTTAAAGTATCTAAGATACTTTTAAGTACCTAAGAAAGATACTTTTAACTATGTAAGATAATTTTAAGTATCTTAAGTAAATATATTAGATACTTTTGAAAATATTTGTATCTTACGATACTTGCACTGAAAAATATCTATATATTTATTTATCTTTAGTAAATTTATGACAGTATCTTGTGAAAGTATCTAAGATACTTTTTAAAAGTATCTATCTCTGTACTTACCTTTACCGGAAAGTGTACCATTTAGCCAGAATTCTGCTTCTAAGTTCTTTGAAAAAAAAATATTCTTTTTCAAAGAACTTTGAAGCAGAATACTGGCTAAATGGTACAATTTCCTGTACAGGTAAGTTTAGTTAAATCGTCTTATTTTTGCCTCTGGAATCTGTAGTTAAGCCATGTCCTCTTATTTTAGAGATACCCTGTATGTAATACGTTCCTGCCATGAGAAAGACGTAAAATATAATTTTCGTCGTTAAGCAGTTTATTAGGGTGCTATGGAAAATAAAACATACAGTTCAAATTAATATTCATATATTGTATGAGTTTGATGATGAAAAGTTAATTGATTTTTAATTGTTGATATTATTCCATTAAATTTTTTGAGATGGTTACTGATAAGTAATTTAATGAAATCAATAATTATTAAAACTATGACAGATGTCATCTCCCAAATTCAAACGATACAACAGTTAAACATTTTTGTGTTATTCATTATAGCATTTTGTTCTATATTCTAATGACACAGGTTCTATTCCGGTTTAAGTGAATTTTTAAAAAACCCGGGTGTATTTTTATGGTTTTTAAGTTTTTTATTTATTGGAAAAATTTAACCAGCCGTAGATATGCAGATGACTATTTTTCCATTACTGTGTCATTTTATTTATATTACCTATAATAAAATTTCATTTTAATATAGCTTTAGGAACGCACATATCGCTACATTACAAAATTCAAATATTTGTATGTATTTGTGTTTCTTTTTATTATTTATATTATCCAGAATTTACCTCTGCGATGTAAATCATTTTAATTAAACATGTTTTTTGTAATTGCAAAAATTTTATATTAAATATTATGCATCTATTTGTTTCATATGCATTATGTAGTTTATATTTAAAATGAATTGAAGATATTTATAAATTTTTAAGTAATTATTGATTCCTGATGTTTTACATTTTATCATAAATATCAAATATTTTGTTATGTGGTAACTCTGTTATTGAATTTAAATAGAATAATATATGCAAATATTGATATACAATAAAATGACCTTATATAATGCATTTAGATTTATAATTAATTTGACTTATATAAATTTATTTACAAATACATATATATGATTCATGGACAATCTATCTTAAAATATATACTTACCTTAACAACACAAAATAACATAATATAATATAGCATAACACAAGATATTGTTTCATTTATTCAACCAAATAAAAAACATATAAAAATAAACATACTGCTTTCAATAGTTGCATTAATTTATTTTTAGATTTTGCGTTCATAATGAAGTCATTACGATACGCAATTGCGTATCGTAATGGCCTTCATTTCAATAAGCATTTTTTTTGTTTTAGAAGGTCGATACTTGATGACATTTACACTACAAATACTTAAATTTAACCTTCAAATGTTCAAATTAATTAATTGAATGTGGTCAGTTCAGTGATACCAACTACAACATTTCACTTGTAAATTTCCTTAAATTGACTCGGTTTAATATTAGCAGTTTTTTATAATATTTTAGTATGTAGAAGGCGCAAAATCTAAAAAATAGTAAAAAGAACTCATTTTATAAGACTTTTTTTCGCACTTGTCAATTAGAAAACTCGCCAAGGCTCGTTTTCTAAACTTTGACGCGTGCGAAAAAAACATGTCTTATAAAACTTGTTCTTTAATATACTATTATTTGACTCAACTGTTCCTCTTAATTTGTGCCAAAGTAAACAAAAGTAGGTATTTTTTTAAAAAATTTAATGAGGTTTACAATGTAATTATCTTCAAATTTTATTTGAAATATTTTTGACTAAAACTAATTGGGAAGTTTTGCGTTAGGAAGAATTGATTTAGGTCCCAAACTATCGTTATTGACGATCATAATTTTATGGCTTACGAACTCTTCGCGCAAAGCTCTTCATATTTTGTGTAGTAATATCCGTTTGAAGCTTTGTCGTAAACCTTTGTTAAAAATTTTATGTCTCGTTTAATTTATTATGTGTTGGACTAATCGCGGTTTTGTTCGTAATAAAATTTAAAGGCTGATTATTTTGGTCTAAACTACCGTACCGAGCAGAATTCCAGTACAATAATGTTTAATCCCCAGGGTCCTGATTCCCGCCTCGTCGTTCTCGATGAGGATAATGCAACTATCATTTGTCATTTCAGATAGAGGTCAGCATTCAGTAATAGCCCAATATTGATTCACTGAGTCTGAAGCCCTAGTTACACCGGGAAATACGAAACTGCATAAATGCCATTATGTTCAGGGTATTAAACGATTTGCAAATCTACGAGAATTGTTCCATCATTTTCTTTGGATAATTTGCTACGTGCTTCCATTTATCACGCAATTCTAATCCATTTTATTCCTTATTTTATTTAATTTTTTAGGTTTCATTCAAATGAAATGTAAATAATACGAAAAATGCATATCGAAGCACGAATGTCATGACATTTTATTTTGTGAGAATGAGGAGATAGTTTAGGTCACGACACGTAACGCAGTGGTCCAACCCTTCGAACAAAATAATAGATAATATGAAATTTCTTTGCACAATATATATAATTTTTTCATACAAGAATAAGGCAATAATAATTTTCTTTTAAGAGTTTAATTTCTAAATATTCACTCAGTTGTTCAAATGCTCTAAATATGTCTACACTTACGTAACATTGTCTTTACAATCAAATAATATTACTAGCAAGTTTATATCTCTACCCATTTTTGAATTAATGTCCCAAAAGTCAATATAGCTCATATTCAGATAAAAACTTCAAAATTTTTAAAAATCTAATTTCCATGTATCTAGATACTTCTCAATGCACTGATTCTATATTTTGAAACCGCAAGTCGATATCTCTTTTCGTTCTCGAGATATTTCGATTCAAAGTTTTGTTCAAAACTGCGCATTTTTGGGTAATAACCCAAAAATGGGTCGAGATATGAATTTGGAGATATCATCATACGATTCTACGGGCAAAATTACATAAGTATACCAATTTTCATAATTTTTGTACACCACATACAGTCTCTAAAGCAAAATAACTGAAAATGGCCAAAAATCGCAAAAATCCTAAGGATTTTTTCAGATTTTGGCCGTTTTTGGAGGTTTTCAAACTTTTATTCATAAAAAATGAACCGGTTAGTCAAAAATTATGAAAATTGGTATACTTATATATTTTTACCCGTAGAATCGAATGGTGGTGTCGCCAAATTCGTATCTCGGCCCATTTTTGGGTTATTACCCAAAAATGGGCATTTTTATGCAAAACTTTGAATCAAAATATCTCGAGAACGAAAAGAGATATCGACCTGCGGTTTCAAAATTTGGAATCAGCGCATTGAGAAGTATCTAGATACATGAAAATTAGATTTTTGAAAATTTTGAAGTTTTTATCTAAATGTGGGGTATATTGACTTTTGGGGCAATAATTCAAAACTAGGTAGAGATCTAGCCCAGAAATGGGTAATTTTGAGAATGAATATATATAAATAACATAATTTTACGCATAAAGTTACACTTGGTAAATTCGGGCCGAGTTTTGTGTTTTAGGTGAGGTTAATGTTGTTAAGAACCTCTGATATGGTTGACATGTTGAGTAATCCAAAACTGATCTGTTCTCAGACGTAAGTTTACTGATGATGGTTATTATTATCTATTTAACCTTAGACTCCAACTCCAATAAAGTTTTATTATTAATGTTGTTAGATATAGAAAAATATACTCGCAAATAATCTGTTCATCGTTTTATAAAACTCGTAGATTCATAGACTTTTTCTAAAACGTCTGGACAGTTTCTAAAACATCTCAAAGTTAACGAAGGTTTGACAATCTGGCCACATTTTATAAAACGCCTAGGCTTTTCATAAAGCGACGGCTTTTACAATCGGGCTACGACATATAAAACAAATAATTGTCAATATTTATTGGCGTGATTTATTATGTTGTAAGTGTGGAATGAAAAGAATGCGTCGGTTTGTAATGGAAATAAGATGTAATGAAACAGTGGAACCGATATTAATGAATCCGATGGACAAGTCAACAAGAGGGCGGATGTCGTCAGCAGCTTCGCAATTGCTGTCCCCGCATCTTGTTCGCTCGTTGTCGCGTCCTCTCTTTCTGGCTCTGCGACTTTGCTAGCGTTAGCGTTTGCAGTCCACGACGGACGAATGTCCTGCACTCGACAACTACGTCATCGAATACCCGTAGCAATTATTCGATGCAATACTCAAAAACGTCAAATTGTAAACTGTAATTATTGTAAACCTAGAGCAGCGCTCATGTTCTACAGGTCTGCAGTTCGATACTCCTTTTTTGATTGCTATTTACCTAACATACTAACATGAAATCTAGGTACCTATAACATCGTCACCAATTATGGTGCAGGCATTTAACGTGCATCGACTTTTTGCGCCGAAAATACCAAAAGTGTACGTTTAGGTTATGTTTGGGTGTTAAAAACGAGTTTTGTGCGTTAGTTTGGGTTATTGTCAGTGGCGTAGCGAGAAGGGGGGTGGGGGTGTAAAGGGGGTGCTCTGGGCGGCACTTCAAGGTGGCCATAACATTTAACTTAGTATCATCATCATCTACGGCACAACCAGTGCCGGATTAAATCATGTGGATGCCCTGAGGCAATCGAAATCTCGGGGCCCCCCTAAATTTACGAATTTACCACCCAGCAATTTTAATAAAATAATTTTATTATAAAAAGAAACATTAAACATACGTTTGACAAATTGATATAAAATATATATATAAACATTTTTAAAAAATTAACATTCATTTTTCTCAATTTTAAAGTACATAGTGAAATCTTTGATGATTTTTTTTAATAAATCAATTTTATTACATAGAATGAATATTAACAATATTATTTTTTTCCGAAATCTACATTAAAGAACACGATAACAATCGCCGAAGTTAGCCAAAATAGTTAGAGCTAAAGTAAAACTTTACAGACTCGTATGTCAAAATTTAACTTTACATAATCATCTGTTAAATTTTAATTAACCTTAATTTCTAACTTCTATAAAAATTTGCAAACTTTCTTTCATTGGATATTCTAAATTCACATACCAATTTAACTCGATGAAGACTACGTTAACTAATCATTTTGAAGTGGTAAATAGGAATGTCCAAAGAAATAAGTGATGTTTGTGCTGTTTGCTGTTAAATCATTTGGCAGTACTTTTATCACCATAGCCGTCTCCATCGCAACATCTAGCATTTAATTGGGGTCCTGTTATATTGATTGATATTTTTTATTGTTGTAATCAAGGTTCCATTATTGTAAATAAGCATTTCTTTGTTGTAATCAAAATTTCTTTATTTAAGGATTTCTTTGTATTAAAAAAAAAATTAATATTATTTTAATTTAATGTAGAGGGGCCTCTAAAAGGCGCGGGGCCCATAGGCAATTGCCTACTCTGCCTAATGAGTAATCTGGCATTGGGCACAAGAGCCCTTGTAGGGCCAAGGCCGCAACTACCGTAGGTACTCGTTTCGTGACCGATAGTATTAGAGAAGTTGGTGTACTTAATCCGTGCGATGACCACTGATTGCTATGCAACCAGTGCGGCAGCGGAAATACTTCTACAGCTAGCACCACCTATGTTTAACATGAACAACTGGTCGGGTCATCGCATGCGAGTGCGATTAATGCCTGATATTGAGACAACGCCTTAATGCGCACGACTACTACACCGGTTTTAACTTAGTATAATTATTTGATTTTTTCTTTTGAAAAACAATGACCTCTGAAAGGTAAACAAAAAGAAGTCGTAAGTCATAGGTTTCGAAATAACAGAAGTAAACTCCGTTAAAACTTGGAAACTATTGAAGATCGGACATATGTTGATTGAGCTTTTTTACTTATTTTGGTCGGTACTATGTGCCCGTAAAGTTTTTACCCGAAGTATAAAAACACCCTGTATCAGGAGTATTATTGTACGTTCGTCAAATTTAATAGGCCGTGACCTCTTCTTCAAGTTTAAGAAAAGACAAGCGATAAAATATTTGTTTAATATCTACTAGTGTGGTGGATTAAGGATGACTGAATGAATCGAAAGCTGAATGTATGAATATAAGTATATGTACTGAGAATTGTTTACTGTTTACATGAGTATGACGCTGTGTGGTTTACCTCCTCTTAAGTTACAAGCATCCAACAACTAGCTTCGTCAAAATTAGGTTGTTACAAAGTTTTGTTCAAACTTACTCATATTCTTATTCAAACTGACGAAATTCTGCGACTTCTGGCGTACAAAAAAATACGTAAAAAATGTGAAGAATGAATCTTCAATTTTTTACATTAGTCTAAGCAGCTTTTATATCATAATAACTTATTTATGTTTAACAATAATTTGAAGGAAAGCAATTTGACATATCAAAAATTTTGATGGGCAATTGTGACGGGCGGGGTTTATTGTCGATCTTACGGCAATTCGATTAAGTAATTGTCGACTGTACGGCACGTAGTCGCTCACTCACGAGTCCGCGATGAGTTACAGCAACAGCTGGAGTCGGAATCGGAGTTTTCTCTCGTCTCTCATCTCATCTCGCATCTCCTGTCTCCTGTCTCTCGGACAAATTCGTTACCACCCGAAAACGGACGATCTTCCTATGAAAACATGTTTTGTTTGGGTTTGCTCTACAGAGGGGTATTTTTGACTAAGGGTTTTGGCTAATTTGGGATAAGTACTTGATGACTTCTCATGAATCAAGCCAGACGATGCTCCTAAAACTTAGCTCATATTTTAATGTGTTGCAAATGACATTACTGTTCTGTTAATTGCTTTTCTTCAATAAATTATCAAAACTTTGGAAGTTGTACGAAAAACGTGTTTACATTATCTTTTTTTATTGTATTTTTGTCAGCCTATAAAAAATGTAACATCATTTAATTAAAGCGTTTTATAAAAACGTACAATTTCACAAAAAGTATGTTAGTCGAAACAATAACGATAGCTGCTTCTTTATTCTTTTATTAATATTTTATCCCATTTTCTTTAAATACTTGTTACACACACTCTGTGACGAATGAAGTATTTTAGTACACAATCCTTTGTCTATAAAATTTTGTTTCATCTTTGGCTGTACATTCTACATTTTAACCACGTCTGAAATTTTATGACACTTGTGTAGTTTCTAAATCATTGGGTATTACTAATAAAACAGATTCATATAAAAATCGTATATAATATTTTATTCGAAATCGTCACTAAAGTGCTGAAATTAGGTGTCATTAAAAATTCAGAAATCGGCACTAAAGTAATCCATTATTTGATGATTTCATGAAAATGCAGTGTTGCCAATCTTATGATAATTATTGTACCTACATGTAAGATAATTTGGGTAGGAGTGCGATATACAATAGTAAATTCGTACGTAAAATGTCAAAAATTATGTGCAAGAAGAATGAACTAAATAATTCCGATGAAGAAATTTGAGATAAAACATAATTTTGAGTCCATGTTCTTTACGATATACATACATACATACATACATACATACATAAAATCACGCGTATCTCACTTAGTGGGTTAGCAAAAACCCGCACCATCTATTCCTTACGTCTGATTCATTCCACAATAATTCTCCATTCGCACTCTTCACAGCTTTCACAACTCGACCACTTCCACGATATAATAACTTCAATATCCGAGATTAGCAACATTGACTGTCAGACTATCAGATATGTAAACATAACCAATAAAAATAAATTTTCTTTTCATTTTCACAATTTTTCGATTTCCAATAAAATTTAATATGCACCTCGGCACTGAAGGTTCTTTTTATCACTCATATGGTTTATTTTCCTCAGCCATACGGGCTTCGGCAGATTCTACATTCGTGATAAAAAGTAGAACTTCATTGCCTTGGTACATAAATAACTTTTTCGGCACTTGTATTCCTCTGAACTTAAATATGTTTGAATCATTTTGTAACTTGCCGGCTGTCAAAATCAGGGCCCAATGTAATAAACCGGTTTTTAAACTGGTTTATAATCGGTTAACCGGTATTTTAACCCTTCGATAGTGCTGCTCTTTTCTATGACACGGAAGGTGGCGCCGGGTATAAGTATAAGTTGATTATTTGAACCTTTTTTTCTATGAAAACGAACATTTTACATAAAAACTAAAACAAATAAGAATTTAACTCTCAAATATAACCCAACAAAAAATTCACAGTATGTTCTAAAATCGGTCGGGGTTAAGTCAAAAAACGTAATCTTTAATTAAAACCGATATTTTTTTTATTAAAAACGTAACTATTTAAATGGGTTTTTAAAACACTTTCACTAAACTTTTTGTAACTCTAATAAAAAAGTAACTACTTTTTATACAAACTAAAATGAATGAAATTTTTTTAAACGAGCGTACACAAATACGAGTTTTTGTTTCCATATTGATTTTATTAACTGGTTAATTTAACCGATTTAAAAACGGGTTAATTAAAGAGTAAACCGGTTTTTGAAGAAAATAAATAAATAATAAAATATATATATCATCACGGCATATTACCCATTTCTGGGTGTGCCAGTATCTACAACACATGTAGACATCGGTAATGATGACGATATATTTTACCGTGTGGACGCTTACTAGGCGTCACCTCACGGGCACTCATAACTGGTGTGGAGAGTGCGCCACAGGGGTCACTTTTGTGCCATTTAAAATTGGAAATATTTGGTTCCCCCAGGTTGGCGACCAGAAAACTATGTTAAAAATACGTTTCCAAATTCGGTTAAGCATAATCTTAATTTTTTTCGTGAAAACTATTAAGTCACTTTTGTACAATATAAGAATTCTTGTAGTTTTAAGTATAACGTCGGTCAGAGCTCGAACCCGGGTCGTCAGAACTACAATCAGTGACATAATACATTTAACCACATTTTAAATAATTTTTAAAAATAAAAGAAGATAAAAATAAAGTTCAACAAAGTAACAATTATGTAGCAAATATGTGTTTCGAGCTATGTGGTGAACATGATATTGGTTGACATAAATCACATTCATATTATCGTTGTGTATATCATTATGCATTTCAGGTATCTGTAAACGATAATATATTCAACATGAGGATCTCATTGCAATATGTGATTTATAAATTATGGAAATTCTGTGAAATATTCAATGATGCAATTCGATTTACACAGGTAATTCACGTTTATTGGTTTAGATTGCAATAATATGCCATTAATGAGAATATACAATAATTTACTTAGAATTATAAGTGGTAACCGACAAACAATGCATGTGCGGGTATTGCATATATATACTTTAAATTTAAACTAATTCAAAATGTTTGAAATTTGGCTTCAATATGCAATATCTAAATTATTATTAACCAAGCTGTCTAATTAATTGGAAACATTTATATACGGGGTTTAAATTAAATATCAATTAAGTGTTATTTGCAATTTACACAATATGAAGTTACGGATTTCATTATATTCACAAAATAACTAAATTATACATATGATTGATCACCTACAATGAAAATGTATAACAAATGTAATATACAGGGTGTTATGTAAGTACGTGATCAACGCTTAACCAATGGTAGAACTGACCCCAAAGATAGTAAATCTGGTAATAATTTTTGTTTAACATACTTTCTACAAGAACTAGAGGCCTTTAAAACTGATCAATCTCGTCATAGTTCAAAACTTCATAAAAAAGTAAAAATCAATGTGTTCTCTGGAAAAAATGTGATACCTGTCACAAATGACATAAAATCATTGACGTCTATTTGGAAATAACTCTCTGTACCGTCTTACAACAGCACGACTATTTTGTAATGTCTCGCTATAAACCATATGCATGTCTGCATACTTTTGGTTGGTGAAGGTAAATGGCATTTTGAGAATATCAAAAAAACAATATAAATTGTACGTCTATGCAAAAAAAAACATTTAACGTCAGATTGATAATCAATATTTTTTCCAGAGAACACATTGATTTTTATTTTTCTATAAAGTTTTGAACTATGACGTGATTGGTCAGTTTTAAAGGCATCTAGTTCTTGTAGAAAATATGTTAAACAAAAATTATTGCCAGATTTACTATCTTTGGGGTCAGTTTTACCATGGGTTAAGCGTTGATCACTTACTTACATAACACCCTGTATACTGTCTGACAGATATTAATTCCAGTGTTATTATAGCATTTATATTGAAATGAATTCCTAAAATGTTTACTGTTCACATTCACTTACAAGAAGACATAGGGAAAGGTTGCAATACTCAAAAACATCTGAGAAAAAGATCACCAAATACATATCATATTAAGTTATAAATAAAGTATAAAGTTTTGTTAGATGCTGTAGATTTGTAGTGTGATCCTTTTTTATTTCAGTGGCGTACCTAGGGTGAGGCAAACAGGGCACGTGCCCTGGGCGCCAGAACCAAGAATTCAGATTGACTTCAGAATTTTCTGAGGCTGAATTTACTAAATATTTTTGCTAATTATTCTATATTTCATCTTTCAGTTTTGTTTCCATTTTTTTCTGTGTGAACCGTGACAGATATCACAAATTTCATAGAGAGAGAAAAGTTTACTTAATATATCTTTCTGAAAATTATGTTATCGGCGTGGCCATTAAAAAGTTACGGTCTAATAAATGTTGGGACACCTAAGTCTCGTACACAAGTGGTTCACTAATAATAAGTATCACCTTAAAAGATAACATAACCATATGAACTGTCATACCAAATTTCATCCAAATTGAATAAAAAGTTCTGTTATTATAAGCAAAATTATAATTTTTTTCCGAAGAACTTTGAAGCAGAATACTGACTAAATGGTACACTTTCGTCTCATTCTAGCCTCAGGAATCTGTGGTTAAGCCATGTCTCCTTTTTCAGACGCATCCATAATACACCGGTCATATATCTCGCTACACTAAAGCGAGAAAGAAGTAATCTTGATTTTACATTGTTGACAGGGGGCCACTGCTTATTGTTTTGTGTATTGCGTGAAAATAATTTGTGCTTTACATACTGTGATGATTATCATCCAAAATGAAATAAAATAAAGAAGCATCGAACTGCGAACCGACGTCGTAATAAGCACAACATCTAACTCATTAAGCTATGCTTAAAGAAAATATTGCTTTATGCTTGATGTAAATGAAAAGAATATATTAAACATTTAATTGAGAGGTTGACATTAATTTGTATGGAACGTTTAAAGGCATGAAAAAAGGAAAGTAGTTTCCCGTTGCCTCTTATGTCTTATGCATTTCTTCCATTCTCAAATAATGCTAGCTAAAATAGAACTAAAAGTAATTGATACTTTTTGCATAAGAATCCATCTGCAATGCGGTCATTTCACATTTTCTGATTTATTTTGTTTTTAAAAGAATAGGTTAAATTTAATATGTTGGTGTATGTTTTTCACCTTACAAGTCTTTAGAATGAGAGAAATGATCTTTTAAAAGTTTCCTTTAATTTCAAATATTTCAATGGATATGACTATACGTCTTCGCGGATGCGACAGTCAAGCTCTAGCGGTTTAGTATGGAACTAAGAATGTCTGGTTTAGTATTTATTTAAATAAATGTTTTATTTACATACCTTATACTGCACTAGGACTTTTAAAGAAATAGAAAGTAATAACAATCGTCTCTCTTGCATATTCTACTGTCAGCTGTCACAATTTTAGGATTACTGTTTCATGTTGTGGAGCGTAAATGTGTATGTGTGTGAGAGAAAAATATATTTATGTGAGTATGAAACAGTGAAGTCACAAATTTAGTCCGTCTTCATAACTGCGCAAGTTTATTAGCAAATTTATAAATGAAAAGTCGAATATTTTAAATTATTTTATATTACTATATATATTAAAATGGATTTTCTGGAATGACCCCATTGAAACAAAACTAGTATAACTTAATTCAAGTTGGATATTCTGAACTTTCTTTACGATTACATTGCAGTTCTTTAATAAGTTTAGTAGCTACATATACTTGCAAATGTATAAAGGTACCTATAAAAAAGATCAGATTGCCAAATTGTAAACAAAATCACCATAAATAGTGTAATGTTTTTATTTATTTACTGTTGGTGTTCATGTATGAGGCTAATGTAAAAGTTTTAAAAAACCATCAAAGTCTTGTTCACACTGTTCTAATATATTTAATACCACGGGTTTCGTTTACTTAGTAACCATTAACAAGCTGTGCTACTACAACAAAATATAATGTAAGAACGTCATCATTAATGGTTACACAATTTAATAAATAAATAAATAAATATAAATAATAATATATAATATATAAATATATATATGGAGTCCCGTGGCCGTGTGTCAGAATGTCTGGTCGCGAACCTGGGGAACCGGGTTCGATCCCTACCAACGCCAAATATTTCGAATTTTAAATGGCCCAAAAGTGACCCCTGTGGTACACTCTTCACGCCAGCAATGAGTGCCCGTGAGGTGACGCCTGGGAAGCGCCCGCACGGTACAAATATGTCACATCATTACTGATATCTGCAATAAAGCAGATTGTGGCACACTCAGAAATGGGTAATATGCCGTGATGATATATTTATTTTATTTAATTATATAAATAAATATATCATCACGGCATATTACCCATTTCTGAATGTGCCACAATCTGCTTTATCGCAGATATCAGTAATGATGTTTGCACCGTGCGGGCGCTTACCAGGTGTCACCTCACGAGCACTCATTGCTGGCGTGGAGTGTGCACAATTTAATAAAAGTAGCAAAATTATTCTTATGAATGTGTTAATTCTAAAATCAAGTAAATATTGAAAAATATGTATAAACAGATATATGAAAAACAGAAATAGAATTCGAAATGAAATTATTGTAACTAAACTATTCAGTACTTATTACACTACAAATTATTTTAATCCAATTCAAAATTACTTTGTAATATGTAAATTATGTATGTATGTATGTTAAAATCAATTGTTTATTTAAGTACCAGTCCATTTATAAATTAGTTCGGTTAGCTGATCACTAGCCCATCTTCCTGTCATTGATTTTAACTTCACTCGGCCCTTTCTTTAGTAGACTATTTGCAAGTTTCATGGCGAGGCCAATGTGGCCATTTGATTTGAAAAATAATATACATGTCATTAATACTTGATCTCTGTTTTCATGTGAAATTTTTTAATTATGTGGGAGAAATGAGAGCGGCCAAAATACACATGTCACGAGCTAAACACATAATTAACGGCCAGAGACATGTGTAGAATATCGAGAAATGTCTGGAAGACAGCTCTTAAGCGACAGCATTCATTATTTATAGACCAAACCTATTATTAACGGTTGGAAATTTGCTGGTAATTTAAACATATCGAGTGATAATGGCGCTAGCCTATTTGTACAGGAAGTTTAAATATGTTTGTTCTATAATTAAAATTAGTTTTGACACATTATTTCTCATAAAATAGTACTATATCAAAATTAAATTATATCCTCTGTATTTTCAATATTTAATAATAATACCGTAGGATGGCCATAAAAAAATCTCTACCGCCCCCAAAAGCAATAGTAACTGCTTTAAAAAAATCTGTGCAAATCTAATTCTGTAAATTAATGCTAGAACCATTTAAAATTTGTAAAATAAATGTTTCTAATCTAATTAATAAAAAAAATAAAAAAGAAAAAACAGGCTTTCAAATTTTTCTTTTCAATAGACAAATTTGAATTTTTTTTCTTAATGGTATAATTTTCTACTTTGCCGTATATACATATACATACAGGGTTAGTTAAAAGTATGGAGACGGCGATTTATTGTCGTTAATATTCATTTTAGGAAATTATGTTCAATATAAAAGTTTTTTAAAAATTTTGATCTACATTTGAGAATACTTGAATTTTTTTCTTCTTCAATTGTTTTTGAGTTACGCTTGTCGGCGTAATTTTTTTAAATGGGAACCTGTTAATTTTACTCTACCATTCGATAGAGTGTATTTTTCTCTTTACAACAGTGTATTTGTTTTTTTGTTTTTCAATTTATTTTAATAACATTTTTACAAGGAAAATCACCGGTTCAAGTATTTGCGAATAGTAGGTACATCTAAGATAGACAAAATTATTTCCAATAAAGTTGTCGGTCACAATCTTATCATTATAAACAAATTAATAACTAAGTAAATTACATCGTTCGAGTTTGTTTAACGCTTCGCTTTTGTCTATCTTAGATGTACCTACCTACTATTCGTAAATACTTGAACCGGTGTTTTTCCTTGTAAAAATATTATTAAAATAAATTGAAAAACAAAAAAACAAACATACTGTTGCAAAGAGAAAAAAACACTCTATCGAATGGTAGAGTGAAGTTAATAGGTTCCCATTTAAAAAAATCACGCGGACAAGCGTAACTCAAAAACAATTGAAGAAAAAAAAAATCAAGTATTCTCAAATGTAGATCAAAATTTCTTTAAAACTTTTGTATTGAACATAATTTCCTAAAATGAATATTAACGACAATAAATCGCCGTCTCCATACTTTTAACTAACGCTATATATATATATATATATATATATATATATATATATATATATATATATATATATATATATATATGTTAGCGCTACAGGCCTTCAAGGCCCTGGGCTTCTATTTTCTCCACAACTTCTTTTCATTTCTTCCTGTCTTCAGCTGTCTCTATCCAGTTCATCACGTTTTGTTCCCGCAGATCTTTTTTATAGCATTTATCCATTTTTTTCTTTGGTCTCTCTCTTCTTTTGTTTCCTCCTTCAGGCCCTAATAATGCTCGTCTCCATATAAAAATTGTAATTTTACATCGTAACTCGAAATCTGATAATGCGGTGTTTTATACTGTGTGTTAAATAAAATCCTAACTCGGAGTAGGTTATGAACAAAAAAAAACGTATGTTAATTTGAAAGTAAAATAAATATATCATCACGACATATTACCCATTACTGGGTGTGTCAGTATCTACAACACATATAGACATCGGTAATGATGACGATATATTTACACCGTGTGGCGCTTACCAGGCGTCAACTCACGGGCACTCATAGCTGGTGTGGAGAGTGCACCACAGGGATCACTTTTGTGCGATTGTCTGCACTGGCCGGGATCGAACCCGGGTCACAAGATTGGCAACCAGACACACGGCCACGCGACCCCATCAATTTGAAAGTATTTAATTAAATGCCAATTTGACACGAGATATTGTTAAATATGTTATCTAAAGAAATCAAAGCTTTTCTTCTTGAATCCTTACTTTAGAAATAGAAATAAATTAGAAAACGTTAAATAGCAATATTCTGTATCTTTCTGTATTATCTTTTCTCCTAAAACTATATTTCACGATCAATTTGGACAACTTGATTTTTGAATTGAAAAATGATCAGACATGCGTTTCTGTATGTGTGTCCATAGCCTACTCCGAAACACTGTACATAGAGATTAAAATTTTTGGGTACCAGAATTTCTAAATTCACGCTTTTGGTGGCTAAGTAAACTTAATTTAAAGTCACGGTAAAAATGGATTTATTATTCTAATATTTTCAAAAAAGAACGTCGAGTAAATTGTTAAATTAAGGAACTTGTCAAAAATTAGTATTTGATGTTATGAAATAACGCATATACTAAATTTGTTTTTACTTCTTTAAATCAAGTTTACTCGGTTACTAATGCTGTTAATTAATTTTTTTTAGCAATAAAACATTAGTATTATATTCTCTAAAATTGTGGTTATAAATCACCCTGCTAATTTCTACAGGCTAAATGGTACCTACTTAAAAATATCTGTTATCCCATGTTAAATGCCTGTCACGGATTCTCGTGTATGCATAAATGTTTTCTCCGTATAAGCTAAATCGACCCTTGAAGTCTCGGCCACCTAGTTAATGCAATGGAGTAAATATTAAAAGAATATTTGAATGGCTCGAATGATCACATCTGCATTATTATTCTTGGAAACACTTAAGTCTACAGCATCTTAGATCTAAAAACAGCGTCAATGGACATGATGAAAAAACAGAATAAACACGAGCTTCCTAAATGTTTGAAATACTTCTCCGTGACTTCTCTTTCCCTTCTTGTATCACACTACAAACTCAACATGAGTGCTTCAGTTTCACTGAGGGGAATATATTTGATTCCCGACCCAACACTTGGGAAGAGGAAGCCTTAAGACTTGTTAACATATGGTTCTTTTCATGTGATAATTAACCCCTATACACTACCAATTTCAACTGTGATATGAGAATTGCCTCAATATATATGTACGACCAGGCTTTTATTTACTTCTACATATACTCTTACACTCCAAGAAATTCTCTTTAAATAAATACAGAAATTGGTTTAGTTCCACACTAAGTTATTCAAAATTGAATATGAATATTTCGTATAGCATTAACTAATGTATTTTAACCATGAAATGATGTTACAAGATACATATATGTATGTATGAATTGGTCAAATTCTGTATTCTTCTTTATCTAAAGAAACTTCTCTAAAATTAACAAAATAAGGAGAGTCATATGCATTATACATTAATACGAGAAAGATGCAAGCTGTTTCCATAGTTCCTAGAGGAACACATATCGCACCCCGGCGAAAAGAGTGACACAAGTCCAAATAATAGTTTTGCGTAAAACTTAAATTAAAGAAGACATTTCTCGAATGTAAAGTTACTTACATTAGATCGAAACGAAACGACATTAGCTCCATCTCTCGAAAAATATAATCTTGATTTATGTCACTATTCCTGATTATTAGAAGCATATTTTTGACCAATTTTATCTGATGGGTTCGATCCCGACAGACGCCAAATATTTCCAATTTTAATTGGCACAAAAGTGACCCCTGTGGTGCACTCTCCATACCAGCTATGAGTGCCCATGAGGTGACGCCTGGTAAGCGCCCACACGGTAAAATATATCGTCATCATTACCGATGTCTACATGTGTTGTAGATACTGGCATACCCAGAAATGGGTAATATGCCGTGATGATATATTTATTTTATTTATTTATGAACTTAGAATTTCTAAATTTTGACTTGTGCCACCATTCTCGCCGGGGTGCGATATGTTTATTAACAATTATAAAATTGACAATTCTAATATAAAATTATTGAAACTAAATTAAAAAATTGTCAATCCGTATTAAATTTCACAACGTAATGCTACCAAAGGTTTAAACAAAATTTTTAAAAATCAAAATTTAACGGTAACTTATAAATCAAATAACACTATTAAATCACTATTAGGTAACCCTAAAGATAAAATAGATAATAATAAAAAATCCGGTGTTTATAAAATTGACTGTAAAGATTGTAACAAAGTTTATATCGGGCAAAAAAAGACTTATTGATACCCGATTTCTATCATTTAAAAACAGGTAATCCTTATAAATCTAGTATAGCACAACATATGTTTATTAACAATCACAAAATTGACAATTCTAATATAAAATTATTGAAACAAGTTGATAATAATAGATATTTAGACGCATATGAGCGCTTGATAATTCATAAATTTAAAGATAAATTGATGAATGCGGACCTAGGTCGCATCCCAAATTCTAAATTATATGAGAATATAAGACAGTTACTTTGTTTAATCTTAGTAACCCAATTAGGTATCCACTCACCTATGACTCCTGTCTCTATATAACCCGTGTTCTCTCCCTTATTCCTCAGAGCTGTTTTGACCTCTGGCATAGTTTACATGCTGAGTAATCTTAACTTCTCTGTCATTACTTTGTAGTTTTTACTGATGATGAGAACGTAGTTCTCGAAATACGTATACAGTTTTTAAAATTATTGTTAAGATTAAGGGGTTTTTTCTTTAGTTATAACTATTGAGCAATTGTACCAATCGCATTAGACACGAAAATATTTCGGGCCTACGAAAGCCCGAGATATTTTTTTTAGATTTTGCGTTCATAATGAAGTCATTACGATACGCAATTGCGTATCGTAATGGCCTTCATATCGATACGCATTTTTTTGTTTTAGAAGGTTGGTACTAGATGACATTTACTTAACCCTTTTTTACATAATTACCATGTTTCAAAATTTGCAAATTCTTTCTCATAAATCTCGCGCGATTTTTTGGGAAATAAATTATGTACACTCGCCTGAGCTATATTCCGTATCTCAGGCGGAGTGCAATTAATTTCATCTTCCATATTTACAATTCACTTAAATTCACAGAACACTACAAATACTTAAATTTAACCTTCAAATGTTCAAATAAATAATAATATAATAATAATATATTTTGTACAGAGCCAACTGATGACATGTCACAAATTCAAAAATTATTGGATTATCTAATATAAATATACATAAATACAATATACATGACGTATAAATAATAATTGAATGTGGTCAGTTCAGTGATACCAACTACAACATTTCACTTGCAAATTTCCTTAAATTGACTCAGTTTAATATTAGCAGTTTTTTACAATATTTTAGTATGTAAGGCGCAAAATATAAAAAATAGTATAAAGAACTCATTTTATAAGACTTTTTTTCGCACTTGTCAATTAGAAAACTCGCCAAGGCTCGTTTTCTAAACTTTGACGCGTGCGAAAAAAACATGTCTTATAAAACTTGTTCTTTAATATACTATTTTAAGCTTAGCGAAAAGTTAGGCAAAACAAATTTTTCAGCAAGCGTCATAAAAAGTATACAAAGGGAGTTTTAGTTCTATTTCAGGCTACCAAAGATCTAACTGGCACTAACCAATCCACTAACAAGACCTGTAATTGCAATGTGGTTTAAATTAAATATGTATAACGCATTTGTAACCCGAAATGCACATGAGATAACTGGTATAACACATGCGCAAAATTCAATATCGCTACGCACAAATTCTCGATAGCGAATTAATTAGTTAAGTACCAATTTGTGTTACTTAATATGATGTTAGCAAACGATTACCAAGTGCGAATTAACGCGCTCCAGTGATCGTGTTTACCGAGCGTTGAACGTCGACCGACGGGCGATCTCAGGCGTTCGCGTTTCGCGTCGCGTTAAGCCTGAGCGTTCAGCGTTTGGAACGCTACAAACGTTTCACATATGACTAGGAATGAGCTAAACTCGTCGATCCTTTGAAGTTGTTTTTTCATGGCGCTCTCATGTGCGGTAATTAACACTTAAAGCGAGGTGAAATCCGACGTGAAAATCACCCGTGTGTGTTGGATACAAAACTCACAAACTGATATAGCAATGTGAACTCTGGATTTGTTGTAAAAATATAGCAACAGCATCCTCTTTATCAAATTATCTACTCGTTAGTTTTTACAAAGCTTTACATCTTCATTCTTTATTCATAACAGTTTCACTTCATTATACTTACTATATTTTCCTTTTAAATTTTATTTCATCAAATAATAATGTTCATTTAAAATTTCATTGGTTTACGCATTGATTTATTTATTAAAGAATTCACTTTGTCTAAGGACACGTTAATGTGTAGCTAATATAAAATATAGGTGTAACACGAAACCGGAGAAAACAGTTTTTCCTTGCCCAAAAGTGGCCTATTAACTTTAGACAAAAATGTTTCAAATAAATCTTGTAGAGAATTAAATTCTGCATCATATTTTTTTTCGCATGTTTAGTAATCGAGAAAATTGTATTTAAAATTTTATAAAACTTACTACTTTATAGTCTTAGTCATGGTATTGAAATAAAATTTTAAACAAATTTTATGACATTTTACCTGTCATGGTTTTCATCAAAGTAATACTACTATCCCAGATTCAGTAATGATAACTCAAAGCAGAGCGTTTCTGATAGCTAAAATTACAAACAAATATAATGACGTTTTACCTGTCAGAAACTAATCTGTTAGATTGTGACATATTTTACCTGTCAGAAACGTATCCGTCAGATTGTAACATATTTTATCTGTCAGAAACGTATCCGCCAGATTGTGACATATTTTACCTGTCAGAAAAGTGACACTTTACACATTGTAAAGAATGCGTAAAGTATATAATTTACGCTTAGTTGCAGGAAAAATATATTTAATCAAAAAATGAATTATTATAAAATTCAACTTTAAATCGGTGCGTCTGTGGTCATGACCTCTCGTTACAGTGAAGCAAATCCAATTTATTGATTACTATATCATAAAGACATGCAATCCTGAATTTATAATGGTAGTAATGCAATAATATGTAATAAAGCTAAATTAGAGATACCAAGAAACATTATTTCAATTGAAACATCGTTTATGTGTTTAATAGATAATTAGCTGGAGGTAACTGTTGGAGTAAGAAGGATAGAAACATTTGCTTCACCTATGCAATTAATAAACTATTTTCTTTATTAAAATTTCATAAATATGCACCCAACATCGATGGAAGTTGTTAACAACATATTCGTCTAATAATAGAAACTGAAATTGGTTTTTATTTTATTTTTTAACAAGTTTGTTATTTTATTTATTGTGCAGAGATCATTTGTGTTTTACTTGAGTTAATAATGATTATTATCAAAAAAAAAAAAACAGTTATTTATGTATCAAGGTACCTACTGCAGTTCTACTTTTTATCACGAATATGGAATTTAGTTGCGCCGTAAGGCGTAGGGCCGAGAAAAATAATAATAAAAATTTGTGAAAATGAGAGGGATATTTTATTTTTATAGGTTATGTTTATGGAACTGTCAGTCTGACACTCACTGTTGCTAACCTCCGAACATTGAGGTTATCATCACTCAAAATTATATTTTATTTGTTTAGTTCGTTCTACTTGTATATATTTGTTGTCATTTCACGTACAAATTTACTATTATATGTCGTACACCTACCTAAATTATCTTGTACGTACAATAATTATTATAAAGTTGGCAACACTGAATTTGGTTGAAATCGTTATACAGAGTGTTATGTAAGTAAGTGATCAACGCTTGACCCATGGTAGAACTGACCCCAAAGATAGTAAATCTGGCAATAATTTTTGTTTAACATACTTTCTACAAGAACTAGATGCCTTTAAAACTGACCAATCACGTCATAGTTCAAAACTTTATAGAAAAGTAAAAATCAATGTGTTAAATGTTTTTTTGCATAGACGTACAATTCATATTCTGTTTTTTTGATATTCTCAAAATGCCATTTACCTTCACCAACCAAGAGTATGCAGACATGCAAATGGTTTATAGCGAGACATTACAAAATAGTCGTGCTGTTGTAAGACGGTACAGAGAGTTATTTCCAAATAGACGTCAATGATTTTATTTCATTTGTGACAGGTATCACATTTTTTCCAGAGAACACATTGATTTTTACTTTTTTATAAAGTTTTGAACTATGACATGATTGGTCAGTTTTAAAGGCCTTTAGTTCTTGTAGAAAGTATGTTAACCAAATTTATTGCCAGATATACTATCTTTGGGGTCAGTTCTACCATTGGTTAAGCGTTGATCACTTACTTACATAACACCCTGTATAATGGTTACTTTAGTGCCGATTTCTAAACTTTTAATGACGGTTTTTGTGCACTTTAGTGAAGATTTCAAATAAAAATCTTTACGATCGTTATTGTTTATAACCCAATGTCTCCTGGGCATTTCTTTGTCGCCGACTTTTCTGATCTATTTCTCAAATGTTTTAAGCATTGTATCGAATAGTTTGGCATACCTGCCATAGGTAAGGAGTTTACAATTTTTATCCATATTAGTGGCCTTTCCGTAATAGTTAACAATTTGTTTTTTTTTTTGTATTTATTTGTTTGTTGATTCATTTTTGATTAATGTTCTAGGCACAAATTACAGTTGTAGTAATTAGAATCTAAAAGTCATGAGATATTAAAAACAGAGCATTATTTAGCGAATTAAATGATTTGTGTTCATATATACATATAGTATATGGACGAAGCAATTATAACTACCAATTTTGGTAATGTGCCGGAGATGTTCAAGCAAGTTTGCGGTGTGTAATGGATTTATCCTAACCATTACCGCATAAGTCAATCGAACTATGTAATATACTGGTATCCGGGACCTAGGGACTTACCCACCCACCCCGACAAAATGGAATACGGGCTGGAGTCGATTCATCCCCCATAAGACCCGTAAGATCCATAAGAACCGTAGATCCGTAAGAACCGTACGACCCGTAAGAACCACTGAAATATATACTAACTGGCACTCGCATACTCTACCTATTAGCGTACGCTGCACTGAAGCCTCATTGCCTCATTGAACAATAATGGCTGGTCCTGTTCGCGCACGTTCGTGCCGAACCGAACCTAGCCGAATAACTCGTATCATAGCTGATCGCTTTGTTTTCATATTATGCTTCATTTATTTAAACATGCGCCAAACGAAATAATCTACTCACGAACTGTCTCGATGTTTGCCGACTACTCCAGCAGCAGGCTTTTAATATGCTTCAGAGTCACGGTTCGTACGCGCATTCCAGTTAGTATATATTTCAGTGGTAAAAACAGTATAACCCGTAAGAACCGTACTGCCCATAAGACTTGAAGTTATGTATGAAGCTTACGAGTGCCTGTATTAAGGGGCATATTTCGTCGGCTAATTATTGGAATATACCAAGACCACTATTTAAAAAAAAATGATATAGTTAAATTAGGTTTCCCAATATTTTTTTGTACCATGGCCAGTAGAAAAAAACATCAAATTCAGTGCTTCTTGTACTTTAAATAGACTTATAGTACCATGTCCCTTAAAATGGCATACACTAAGAATTGTTTTGAGTCAAGTCCAGAGCCAATAAGATTTCATGATTCAGTCCCGTGCTTCTGGACATAGTACAGTGAACCATGCCTTCGGTACTTCGGATATGATATTTTTGACAGAAGTACCACTGATTTAATAGCTCCTAACAGGTTATTATGATTGCGTTAATGAAAGAAATTTTCAAGTGTAATATTTCATAATGCGTGAGTCATTGAGAATTCCTGAACGCATAAATATGGACCGTACAAACGGAGTCATCATAATATGCGTAGAGGTTAAAATCCTACACAGCGTACGAGAAATAAGATGCAATTCCCATAGTGAAACCAGAGAATCAGAGATAAGAGTAATACGAGTTCTTATTTCCGCTACAAATTGCGTCGACCACCGGTAATTTCACGTTTAGAGTACACTGTTACAAAGTTCAAATAACTGACGTAATGTTTTCTACAACTGATAGTTACAGAAAATAAAACACCTATTAGGTATTTAATTGCAAACTTCAGATTTATCTCATCCTAAGAGACAAGAAGTTTATTAGAATAATCCAAGTGCGAAAGACGACAAGATTTAATGGACATTCCCTATGTTTCATTTTAAATGAGACAGACAAATACATTGCTGTCAATCAAATGTTAAGTCGTAACTTATAGTAAAAATCAACGGTTGTTTATAATTATGATTATACCTGTTTTCTAAAACTTAAATTTAGTTTTAGAAAAATATTGTGTGCACCTTGTGCCCGAAATATGTTTAGTGCTCTCGAGTGGTTTTTTGACTTGGCTAAATTTCTTACAATATTTAAATATAATACTTCTGCCAAATTAGTTCCCTATGTTTCATTTTAAATGGCAAATACATTGCTGTCAATGTTTCACGTTGAAAAATACTCACGGTATTTTATCACTCTGGCAAAAAAAGGGATGTAAATCCTAAATTAAGTATACCTTGCCTTTGAAGATACCCAACACAATATTCGGCGAAAAATTAGGTTGTATTTCACGTTTGACCTAGCGACCCGGTAAACAACCATACTTTATAGACGCCGGCTGTGAAAAATAAAAACTTTGTATTTAAGCAGACAAATGCAAAAACAATGTAATTGTCACTTGTTATTTTCATGACTAGCTCGATTACATAAAAATCTCCCCTCGTGCTCATAAAATTGTGTTTGATAGCTGAAAAAGAGAATTTTCTGCGAATATCATTGAAAACCTGATACATCATTTCTTTATTTTAATTTAAATTGGTTGAATGTTTCTTTCTTCGTTTCAAATTTTATCTACATGTATTGGAAAACCTACAAAGTAGCTTTTAATTGTTTAAGAGACGCTTCAAATTTTGTTTCATTAAAGTTTCATTTAGCCGCTTTTGTATGTGTTGGAAGTTGTAATATTGACGAAAGATTGACGAGAATCAAAACATCAATTAGTTTTGAATAATGAAATGCTGCAGTATGTAATTATTTATTGAAGATGTTTAGTAATTCTAACCTAATGAAATTACCATATATGAGAACCGACAGTGCGAAAGGTCTTATGTAGCAGAATGTGAAGTACTACAGAAACTTGTACTTCTACAAACTCGTCTTGGCGCAATCAGAATCTTAATCCTTGCGATAACATTTGCAAAACTATAACTAAGTAACGATTAAGTTATCGGAACTGTGTTTAAACTAGTGAATCATTCTTCATTGTCCATAGTCCTGAATATCTGGCAGGGTTGACACCGATTCTTACAGATGTGACCATAGTTTTCACTAATTTTTCTTATAGCACTGTTGCAATGCGCTTCAACATTTTCGTCGTCTTAATATAAGTTACATACCGAGTGTAACACAAAAACCATAGGCGTCTTGCCGCGAGGAATAGAAGTTTTTTATTTATTGTTATTGCCTTCTATGTTAATTATATCTTTCTCTCTGTTTCCACCAAAAACACATTAAATCATTACGGAATCACCAATGAACGAAGCTGAAACTGCAGATATGGTACCGTATATGAAAACCAAAATCAACCGTAGTGCAGTTTTTATTTTCTCCTTTGTCACATATCCGGTGCAACAAGACGTACGGCGACGTAGTGTATAATTTTTTCTTGGTAAAAGAACGAATTCTTTTGAACAATAATGTATTTCAAAATAAATTAATACTAGAAAAAAGTAATGAAAGCAGTTTGCGTTCTGCTTTTCATTACTTTTTTATTGTACTCGTAATCTCTGCAAAAGAAACCTCATCCTAAGCGTTAAAAATACTTTTGTTTATGATAACTTCTTAGTGTTTTCAACATGTCAACTGCACGACGAAATAAAATAGGATTTAAGTCGACAAACAAATAAGAAAGCTGTGTCAATTTTTTATTACCAATGATATAACAATTCTAGAGTAAGTCGAATGATTTCAGGTCTTAATGTTCCATATATTTATTTCAAAATTGTACAAAATTTTATAGATTACTCAACACCAGAGGTCCAAAACTGTTCTTCAGAACTGATATGGTTGACATATTGAGTAATCTAAATATGCTGTGTTTTTCATACTTATTTTTGGACCTCTGGCTTGGTTGACATGTTGAGTAATTCAAAACTGATCTGTTCTTCGGCGTAAGTTTACTGATAATGCCAACTTAGTTGCCTAAATACGTATTTAGTTTTAGTGTTTTTAGTTAAGGTTTAGGGATTTTTTATAGTGGTGGGATCCGGATCCGGATAGTTTCGGTTTCGGATCCAAAATATCAGGATATCCGGATAATTGATTGTTGAACTATCCGGATTTGAGTATAAGATTTTGGATCCGGATATGAGTATCGGATTTTGGATCCGGATCTGAGAATTGGATTTTGGATTTAAATCTGAGTATTGGATTTTGGATCCGGATCCGAATATGAGTATGAGTATCGGATTTTAGATATGGAATTTTAGAATCCACATCGGTTCTCGGATTCGAATATTCTCAGTATTGAACCCGATGATAATATTTGAATGTATAAGTATTATCATGGAGCTTCAAAACCAAATAAATCTGATTATGAAATAATCCACAATAAATTTTTGTTTGATATAGTTAATAGAATTGGATCCAGAATTAAAATTCGGATCCGGATCCGTAAACAAAACATAGAATCCGGATCCAGATCCATGTCCAGATCCGAATCCAAAAGGGATCCGGACTCAAATATTGATCCGGATCCAAATCCGAATTAAATTTACTGATATCCGCTTCAATATCCGAGGAACCGGATATTTTGAGATCCGGGTACTTGGATCCAAGTTTTGCTGGATCCTCACAGCACTAATTTTTTACCTATTACGTAAATACAAAACTTGTTCAGAATACAAAACTACGCAATATATGACTATAATATATCCTAATTTTTATTTACTGTACGAAAAGAATGCTAAATAAAATTTACAGCATATTCCAGATTGCTATGAAACAAATGATGTTTTGTTGGTCATTAGATCTGTCAAACTAACAGACATAAGAATAATTAGTTCCGAGGCACCCTGAAATATGTTGTGAAGAATTGAGTTTTATTCAGCTTTTTTTTTGTAAAAGAAAAGAAAATTACGATTAATTTCAATCCTTTAAAATGAATAGGTAAACAACTATAGCAAAATGTATCCCCCGTAACAGATTTCAATAAAACATCCGATATATCACTAGACATTAAATTTCATAAAAAAAAAATAATTTATTGTAAACATCTTTAAAATTTTATTAAAATTCGTGGAAAAAAAATTGTAGCGCGATGCATTATCACGATTTTAGAAAAACAAAATAAAAAATTTGTGGAAAAATATTTTGATGCATGTTAAATTTGTCTGTTAAGATTCACAGTAGTTGGTATCATCATGAATACCGAACATTACAGTACATGGTGCAAAATGCTTCGAGCATCTTTACAACAACCATTGCTGCTGACAGAATAACATGCTTGATTGAGTACTACGTACTACGTTGAAATAGTGTTTACAGGATGTGTTGTAACCGATACTTGACCAACGCACTTGTCTGCTGAATGTTTATTGTGCGTACCGTACAACTCTGTATATGTGGAAAAGTATTGTGAGGTTTGCCGCATTATCTGCAATTTTACTATTAAGTATCATTGTGGAACGTTATACATACTTATAAATAGCAATAGCAATATTAATAGTTGCTTGTTAGGGGCGGGAGATACATAATGAGAAAATTTAGGTTCATTTTATTTAAAGTACTTATTTTGTGATAGAAATTTTTTGAGGTTATGATCAACGATATTGATGTGAATTTACAGTGGGGAGTTAAAAACCTGGTCATAGTTTTTCTTTGCGCAAAAGTTACCAAATTATTTTAAGCAAAAATGCTTCAAATAAATGTTATAAAGAATTAAATTCGGCATCTTATTCAATAATCATATTTTATTTTATACGTTTGTTAATCGAGGAAATTGAATTTAAAAGTTTATAAAAGTTACTTTCTTATATTAGCCATGGAATTGAAACAAAATCACAAACAAATGCAATCTGTCAGAAACGTAGCTGTTACTTTGTGACATATTTTATTTATCCAAAACGCTCTGCTTGACTTATTAGTGTTGAAAATGGGTAATTTACAAATTACTAAAAACTATTATTTTATAATTTCTGGTAGATAAAATGTCATTACATTTGTTATTTTATTTCAGTCCCATGGTTAACACTAGAAAAAAGTAACTTATATAAAATTAAATTTACTCGATTAACAACATTTATTTGAAGTATTTTTGTCTAAAATACTTTGGGTACTTTTGTTCAAGGAAAAACTGATTTCCCATGTTAAACGCCTACGCTAGGTTTTTAATGAAAAATACGTGATACGTAATCATTTACTGAAGATACTATTTAAAAATGAAAATTTGATTCAATTTTGTGCATTAATAAAATACCAAATCAATCTATTTTTGGTAGTGCGCACATTATACAAAGAAAGAGCTAATATGATTTCCAATAAGAATTAATATCCGGCCCGTCATATATTTTAAAATTACTTATGTGGCCCGCTTCTCAAAAAGTTTGAGCATCTCTGCTTTAGCGTATAAGTAATTCAGCATTTTATAATATCATTAGATAAATAAATAACTCCTATTTAGTGACCTTCCCAGGCTGAATATATTAAATAAAAGATAAGTTATTGCTACATTAGCTGATTATTAGTAAAATGCATATACATATTAAGATATCCGCAGTCCTTTCTCAGAACAATACTTAAAGAAATAACCATCCTTGGCCTTGCAAGCTCAGCGTACAATATCATTAGTATACAACATGTTTTGTAATTTTTAAATATCATCTTTTTGTTAAGCCGACTATTAATACGTTCCATTGTTTCTTTGTAGTTGCTGGCATATCTGGAAACAGAGTTCTCTGAATTCAGAATCTATATTTTATTAAGTTATTGATTATGACTACTATCATACCTGAAGAAATGAACGAATGAGAATTGAATCATAGTGAGGATATAAATACCAAAATTGATTTGTGACAGTTTCAGGATTTTATAATATTGGCAGTTTAAAATATAAATTCCATGAAATTTAATTATCATTGTGGTAGTTTTATTATTTGCAACAGACTTTGGTGAGTTAGATAGCCAGATTTACCCTTTGTGTTTGCTTGCATGAACAAATTACATGTCAATCAATTCGATATACGAATCTGTAAAGCGCTTCTAAATACTGCATAACGTAAATGTATTCAATGGCAAAAGCAAATATGTCATTTTTGGCGAACATAAAAACAAAGCTTTGGAAATACAGGGTGTTTACGTACTTCCGTTTTTACACATTAACCCATTTAAACCGATGTCTTTTTCGTTTAAAGCATGTAGTTCCATCTATGAACCTAAAGCTTATATATGTTTTATGTAAATAAATATATCATCACGGCATATTACCCATTTCTGGGTGTGCCAATCTGCTTTATCGCAGATATCGGTAATGATGATGACATTTGTACCGTGCGAGCGCTTACCAGGCGTCACCTCACGGGCACTCATTGTTGGCGTGGAGAGTGCACGTGGCTTCGTGCTTGAGTGTCTGGTCGCGAACCTGGGAGTACCGGGTTCGATCCCGACCGACGCCAAATATTTCGAATTTTAAATAGCACAAAAGTGATCCCTGTGGTGCACTCGCTGTGTTTTATGTAATTTATAGATATGTAGTGTCCTTTTAAAAATATGGTTTTAACATTTAATTATTTAAAATAATATTATTACCCAATAAAATTTAAAAAAAAACATAAAAGACCCAAAAACGCCAATAGGCTGATTTTTTTTTTTAAATAAACCTGAGTTTTATAATTTTTGGTTTCGCGTGTTCATTTAATTTTAATCATTGTGACTATATACAGGGTGTATCAAGATAATGGGACAGTGTATTTTATTCGTGTATTTCGTCTTGACTTGTCCCATTATCTTGATACATCCTGTATACATATATTTTTTTGATCATCTAAAAAACAGCATTTTCTTTCGTAGTGTAGTTATAAATAAATATAAATATATCATCACGGCATATTACCCATTTCTGGGTGTGCCAGTATCTACAACACATGTAGACATCGGTAATGATGACGATATATTTTACCGTGTGGGCACTTACCAGGCGACACCTCACGGGCACTCATAGCTGGTGTTGAGAGTGCACCACAGGGGTCAATTTTATAAATAAAATAAATAACTATATCATCACGGCATATTACCCATTTCTGGATGTGCCAATCTACATTATCGCAGATATCGGTAATGATAATGACATATTTGTACCGTGCGGGCGCTTACCAGGCATCACCTCACGGGCACTCATAGCTGGTGTGGAGAGTGCACCATAGGGGTCACTTTTATAAATAAAATAAATAACTATATCATCACGGCATATTACCCATTTCTGGGTGTGCCAATCTACATTATCGCAGATATCGGTAATGATAATGACATATTTGTACCGTGCGGGCGCTTACCAGGCATCACCTCACGGGCACTCATAGCTGGTGTGGAGAGTGCACCACAGGGGTCACTTTTGTGCCATTTAAAATTGGAAATATTGGCATCTGTCGGGATCGAACCCGGTTCCCCCGGGTTCGCGACCAGACACTCAGGCACGTGGCCACGGGACCCCATAGTAGCGTAGTTGTTACGCTCAAACACCGAAATCGCTCAGTGAGCGATAAAAACAACCGCATCGCGTTGTGGACGGTGATGAAAGATCAACTACTGAAATCTAGTTAACCTAACAACCATTGTCTACCAATTATGAGTTGCCAGTTAGGTTACGTTGCAGTTTGTATTTTTTTAAAAACAAAAAAAAAATACAAACGTTTTTACTTTTTTACAAAATTTTGAACTATGACGTGATTGGTCAGTTTTAAAGGCCTTCAGTTCTTGTAGAAAGCATGTCAAATAAAAATTATTGCCAGATTTATTATCTATGGGGTTAGTTCTACCATGGGTTAAGCGTTATAAACTTACTTACATAACAATCTGTATTAAATAATTAAAAGATTTGTAAACAAAAATGAATATAACATTTTTGCATGAATTTTTGTGGTTACACAGCTGTTTGCTGTTTCGTCCTGGTTACATTGTCACATAATAAAGTTAAGTGGAACCGTGTTAGGTCCTTTTAATTGGAAACGCACCATTAACGATTAGGGCAATTACTAGAAGTAAACGCTTGCATAATATAGTGAATTCGTTGGAGGGATCTGGCGACGGCCGGTCTACTGCTCCTGCTAGTACAACGGTCGTGAATCGTGATCACGATGCGGTCCGTGATTTGCTTGATGGGGTGCCCGTGCCATGCCCGAGCACTGTGCGGACACTCCTGTTAGACCGCACCATGGCTCTCATTCCCACAGGGCATAATGTGCTGACTGTTTTGTGGGAGATATTGATCAGGGGAAATCAGGAATTAATTGATTGTGGACGAATACAATGCAGGATTGCGAATATTTTGTGTTTACGATGATGATGATGGCTTCATCGTGTTATTAGTGTCCTGTTTCTAAAGCGTTTAACGACCAGTGTTGACCCTGGCATTGTTTAAAATAAATTTTACAATTTGTGTGACTGCCCTTATCAATTATCGCTCAAGTGCTGTAATTGTTGATAATATGAATTGGACACACTAATCAGGAATTCTTATTATTATAGACTAGGGCTGTAATAGTTATTTAACTATCAAGTGTGTTAATGAGGGTGATTAATGGTTGAGACATTTTAGTAAATAAATAAATAAATAAATAAATAAATAAATAAATATATCATCACGGCATATTACCCATTTCTGAGTGTGCCACAATCTGGTTTATCGCAGATATCGGTAATGATGATGACATATTTGTACCGTGCGGGTGCTTACCAGGCGTCACCTCACGGGCACTCATTGCTGGCGTGGAGAGTGCACCACAGGGGTCACTTTTGTGCCATTTAAAATTCGAAATATTTGGCGTAGGTCGGGATCGAACCCGGTTTCCCCAGGTTCGCGACCAGACACTCAGGCACGCGGACACGGGACCCCCCACATTTTAGCTGTTGAGATTATTAATCGCCAATTAACCCAAGTGTTAGTTACAATATTTTTCCGTTGACCGTATTTTACTCAATTGTAAATCTAGGTATGCATTCGGGCCGGGTCGGAAAATGCCTAATTTTGATTTTTATATAAGGCGAAATGTTTAACTTTTTTATGTCAAACTTAAAAAAAATTCATCCATATAACGTTCAACACTGGTTAACATAAGTTATTAAAAAAGACAAGCTTCTAGTGTAAGTTTGTTATAAAAATTACTGACCTACGAGTATAATATGCGTACATTTACGTAACATTGTCTTTACAATGAAATAATATTACTAGCAAGTTTATATCTCTATCCATTTTTGAATTATTGTCCGAAAAGTCAATATACCCCATATTCAGATAAAAACTTCAAAATTTTTAAAAATCTAATTTTTATGTAACTAGATACTTCCCAGTGCGCTGATTCCAAATTTTGAAACCGCAGGTCGATATCTCTTTTCGTTCTCGAGATATTTAGATTCAAAGTTTTGCTCAAAACTGCCCATTTTTGGGTAATAGCCCAAAAATGGGTCGAGATATGAATTTGGCGACAACACCATTCGATTCTACGAGCAAAATTACATAAGTACACCAATTTTCAGAATATTTCAACACCGCATACAATCTCTAAAGCAAAATAACTGAAAATGGCAAAAAATCGCAAAAATCCTAAGGGGTACCCCTTAGGATTTTTTCAGATTTTGGCCGTTTTCGGGGGTTTTCAAACTTTTATTCATAAAAAATGAACCGGTTAGTCAAAAATTATAAAAATTGGTATACTTATACATTTTTATCCGTAGAATCGAATGGTGGTGTCGCCAAATTCGTATCTCGGCCCATTTTAGGGTTATTGCCCAAAAATGGGCAGTTTTATGCAAAACTTTGAACCTAAATATCTCGAGAACGAAAAAAGATATCGACCTGCGGTTTCAAAATTTAGAATCAGCGCATTGAGAAGTATCTAGATACATGAAAATTAGATTTTTGAAAATTTTAAAGTTTTTATCTGAATATGGGATATATTGAGTTTTGGGGAATGTTGCTAAAAATAGTACTTACCATTATCAAAATATTTTTATTTTATTTTGTGTTTTATTCTAATTGACAATATTTTGCAATAAATGCCTGTTGGATTTTGTCGGATACGATCCTGTAGCTAAATCACAATAGTTCAATTAACTATACTCTCCTCATTCCCTAAATTAACTTAAGCGTTTGAAACGAAGCTGACCTGTATCGAATAATCCACCCACAGTATAGGGATCCTATATTGCAACTAATCTGTGATGAACTGACCCGCGCAAACTGCCCGGTGCTAAATCGTCCAGCGCCAAACTATCAATGTAATTACTTCGATATTAAAATGGATTTTCCAATGCAGATTATTTATTATCAAATTGATTTTTTGTAAATTTGATGTAATTATTTGTAAAAAAAAAACTGAAATTAACTTGTTCAATTTAATCGTTTCCAAAGGATATTAACTTTTTTTACAAATTAAATTTGCTGGTTATATGGGGTATTAACTCATTTATCTGTTAATATTAAATGGCTAATTTAGTATCCATTAATTAATTTAATATTAATGTTGATGTAAATTAAACAGGATGAGAGGTGAAAACGAGTTCAATATATAATTTACAAATTTGCATAGTATTTATAAATTTATTATAGGTATTCTAAATTTATAATTCATCCCTAAAACATTGAGCAAATTTTTGAAAATTAATATCTCACCTTTAAAAGTAAGTTCCATATTCCTTAGATAAAATAATACAAACGCAAAATAGAACTTCTCGATATTTAAATGGCATTCGAATGTTAGAAAAACCAATTGATCGATAAATTTAATTGAAGTTTGCAGGGTAAAACGATTAATGCTCGATAAAATTTGCACGACATATTGATACATTCTGTATGGCACCTAACCTAACAATCATTTAAACCGGATCAGCCAGATTTTATGGTTCCATCCCTAATTACAATAACCTAATGTTTTAATTTTTTTTTTTTAATATATGTACTTAGTTTCAAAAATAATATTTTATTTAAAAATATAGTACAATGTACATTTCCTCATCATCAGGTAGAAAAATAAATGATAAATATAAATATAAACAAATAACAAAAGAGTGAAACAAATAACAAATTAATAAAGATAACAAAATTGAAAATTTATTAATATAAAATTATTAATATAAAATTACTAAAATTTTGAAAAAATATTAGGATCTAATAGGGGTGAATTGTTTAAATTCAAAATTTCATTCATTAGATTTTCTTTTTTGTGTAAAGAATTTTTTATCTCGAAAGCTTCTAAACAATTTAGTTTTTTACTTTTGTTTTCAATATGGAGTATTTTTAAATTTTGAATTGTACAAATGTTTCAAATGTATCCTACAAATAAAACCTAATGTTTTAACTTAAACGTTGAATCAAAAGGCTAAAATGGTCCACATGCGTTGTAAAATTCTTTATTACGGACTTTTCGGGCTTAAGGCAAACCCATCTTCAGCTGTTGTTATAATAATACTAGCAAAAACAATTTTACAGGAAAAGTATAAAATATTTCATACCTAACGGTGAATATGCAATAATACTGATGAATTTTATTACAAAATCTTAAACTTGTATTAGACAAATGTTGTTTATAAGCTACGTTGATAAATTTTTAAGATATAGCATTTCAACAAACTTCCGAATCAATTCGGAGTTGGTGTAATACTGAAGAGAAAAGCAGGAAGCATAACACAACCAATGAAGTAATACGTGTGGTAGTTTGTGACTTTTTAGTGTATCTATGAATTTAAACCTGTTTGGAAATTGACACATTTGTTTTTATTTATGTTATATGAAGTGTCTCTTCAAGTAAACGAGGATATTTGTTATTAATTGTGAATGAAATTCTCCAGTTCAGAATGCATGTTTAATTGCAAGGTAAGAAAAATGTGTAAGCAGTCTGGTGTTTTTTATTTATTTAAAAAATCCTTAGAGGCGATCGATTTCGCCTTTTCAAAATGCCATCATCAGGCCACAGCTAAAATATAAATTACAATAAATAATTTTATAGTTATACGATGTATTAAGTTAATATATATTAAGTTAAAAGTAAGGTTAAGTGAGTGCAAGAACCACAAAATATTATATATATTTTTGATAATCTTTTTGTGGTTCTTACACTCACTTAACCTTACTTTTAACTTAATATATATTAACTTAATACATTGTATAACTATAAAATTATTTATTGTAATTTATCTATTGTAATTTATATTTTAGCTGTGGCCTGATGATGGCATTTTGAAAAGCCGAAATCGATCGCCTCTAAGGATTTTTTAAATAAATAAAAAACACCAGACTGCTTACATTTTTCTTATCTTGCAATTTGTTATTAACTTTATCAATAATTTTAACATCATCAAATTTAAATTTATGGCCAGTATTAACTGTGTGGTTAGTGAGTGCACTATAATTTGAACTTTTTAAGGGATTGGGACGTCTCGCCGATGTATATATGATTACATTTTGCGCATTCGATGTTTTAACTTTACATTACAAAAAATTATTCAAATCAGTGAGTCTCAAAACCAGACCCCGACCTTTCCCTTTTTCTTTTCTTGTAACGAATATCGTTTATTACAAAATAAATATGAATAATCCATAATCCATACTAGATTTAAACAACTTGTCTAATAATATTTATTCCGTTACAAAATTGAACTTGAATTGTTATTGCCTACATTGCCTGTGGCAACTGCAATGAATTTCTTTGACCTAAAAGTACCTGTTCGGATGTATGTGATACAATTTTCCTATGAACTACTCGTACGTCTATAGAGAACAGACGAATAGACGTTCAATCACGAGTATTATTGTTTGTACAGTACACACTCTAGTGGCTGATGAAAGAGCGCTATTAAATTCCTGCTGTGGATCAAATATTTGTTTGGATATTACAGATGGTATAAATGTGATGAAAACGACCTATATTGATCAGCAATAATAATGTATCACTAGCCAGAAACAATTAATTTACTGTTTCACTGTTTAACAACTTACTCATTGCTTTTAAATCCCTTTGCTATAATAATGGTAATGATGAATGGCGTTTTTCTGAAAAATCATTTTGTAGGTTATTAGCAAATTGTGATATTTAGTCATTACCTATTCAGGGTGTGCTAATCTGCTTTATCACAGATATTGGTAATATTAATTGCATATTTGTAACATGCGGGCGTTTACCAGGCGTCACCTCACGGGCACTCATTGCTGGCGTAGAGGGCGCACCACATGGGTCACTTTTGTGCCATTTAAATTTCGAAATATTTGGCGTTGGTCGGGATCGAACCCGGTTCCACAGATTCGCGACCAGACACTCAACACTCATGGTTTACAAACAATAACCTTTGTATTTTCATTGAAAAACGCTCGAAAATATCACGAGTTTTATAAAATATATTTTTATCGCACTTGTCAAAATTTAGAAAACGAGCCCCGGCAAGTTTTCTAAATGTCAAGTACGAAAAAAGTTTTATAAAATTAGTCCTTCATGCGTCTTTTATCTACTAAAATATTTTAACACGCGACCAAAAAAGTACTACTTTACACACTTGTTGCATAATAGTTATTTATGTAACAAGTGTGTAAAGTAGTTACTACTTTGGTCGAGTGCGAAATTACTACAAGATAAAAATAGTTATTTACATTCGAGTGTGTGTAAGTTGTTTTTACAGCGCGACAGCTTTGTTTAAAGCACGAGCCCTTAAGGCGAGTGCCTTATTAGCTGGAGCGCTGTAAGATACTTCACGCACGAGAATTGTATCAAATTTTTTGGCCGACGATAATGAAAATCACTTTTTTTAATGAGGTTGTACTTCTGAAAAGGGTTAGTTTAAAATACTGGGGTTAAGTCAATTTCCAAATTTGATTTTACTTACCTTCATTAGAGTACTTCTAGCGAAAATTTATTTGTAATAATAGACGTTGTTTATGACTGATAATATATTTATTTGCTCATGTTTTCTTCGTAATAAATAATAGGTAGGTGTCGATATTTGACATTTCAGCAATTTTCGATCGGTGACTATGTCGGTAACGACGGATTTTTACAATAATGACAGATGTCGCTGCCGTGATTTTGGTTTATATAAATTAATTTTAAATATAGGAAATGTTAAAGTAAAAAAATAACTTACGTAGGTAGTATTATAGTAAAGATGATTTCTTTTCTAAATGCCCATAAACGTCCAGTGTATTTTTATTATTTTACCCCATAGTTAGACAAGTTACAACACAATAAGCGTAAAATGTAGGTTACATTTGCTGTGTTTAGTGTAAAGTTCCCATTACACTTCAGGAGGGCAAAAATACTATTTACACACGAGTTGGATACAATATTTTTCCTACAACCGAAATGTTAGTGCTATTTCTCATAATACTGAGTGTGAGTGCACAGGCATCTTCCGATTTTGTTAGTGTTAGTTGACAAGTAATTAATGTGCATGTTGCCTAGCAACCGAGCTTGCAAAGTATATACTTTTTACGCACTAATGCTTGAAAAGTACTTTTTTTTGAAAAGTGACACTTTACACATTGTAAGATTGCGTAAAGTATGTATTTTACGCACGAACTATTATATTTCATGAATTATTTATAAACGACAAACTTCAATTTGACATGGAAAAGACATCAATTAAATAATGATGTAAAAATGGAGCAGAGCAGGAAATTGCATAAAACTATAATTCCATGTTGCATTCCTATGTTCATCCCCAACCGCCACCACCTGTAGACACTGTTTATTCAGTTTTGAACAGCTAAAAAAAAGATGATATAAAACGGAGATATTGGTAATAAAGTAGCGCAAACATTTTGCTCGTCCCTGGGTGATTATGAGCGATGATCTTCCGAGGGCGCGGGTATTCCTGAAGCTGAGCTCCTGTTGTCTCTCTCGCGGCTCTCCGTTATGCTAATGACTGCCGTGTGCATAAGCGATGCTGGTTGTCCCATGCGAAATTGGACGTGCTATCTGCATTGGTTACACAGAGCGAGAAGGCACATCGTGCGCGGAACAGAGACAAACTGATGTAATTTATTGAGCGATAAATCGTGCACTCTAGCGGGCAAACGAGTAACTGCGTTGACACAATGCTAACAGACCACTTAGTATACTCCCGAACGTTGTTTCAGGCGAGCGGCATACGCGTACGACTCCACCGATGCTAGGTAGGGGTGCTGTTTATAAATGCGCTACCGCATAATATGCTTATAGTTCGTTTAAGGAAAGATGACGTTTAATTAGTTTATAGCTATGATTTCTTTTCTTAACTTCGTGTATACCGGGTGTCTACTTAGAATCCGTTATAGGGAATATAATGTTATTTTTTTCATCTTGCTGTAGTTTTTGACCTATTAATTTTAAAGAAAAGTTGCAAATAAAAAAGTTGTGCAGAATTTAAAACTACACAATTTAAATAAAATAAAATAAATAAATATATCATTACGGCATATTACCCATTTCTGGGTGTGCCAGTATCTACAACACATGTAGACATCGGTAATGATGACGATATATTTTACCGTGTGGGCGCTTACCAGGCGTCACCTCACGGGCACTCATAGCTGGTGTGGAGAGTGCACCACAGGGGTCACTTTTGTGCCATTTAAAATTGGAAATATTTGGCGTCAGTCGGGATCGAACCCGGTTCCCCCAGGTTCGCGACCAGACACTCAGGCACGCGGCCACGGGACAATTTGAGGCTAAAATTAATCACAATTTATTTTTATTTTAGGAGAAAACGCAAATTAAAATTCGCAATTTACAGCATATTTCACGGTGATATTGAATTACTGATATTTATTTGTTTTTATTTGACATTAAATTTCTGACACATTATTATTTATTATAATTGCCTTTGAATGTTATAATAATATACCATTCTTGAATCATTATATACTTTCTTTTTGTGTTTAATTATGCTTTTAATAATTATATAAAGTGATTTATTGACAAGAGTAGATTTATGAGATTTATCTAATAAAAATAATTATTAACGTCATTAGGCCGATATGATGCAAATAACGGACGCGTCTGAAATTTGTAAACCGAGGCGATAACCGAGGTTTATAATCAGCCGAGTTCGTTATTTGCATATCGGCCGTGCGGCGTTCAAGATTTTTCATAATAACAAAATTTAAACATTTAGGAATAATAAAATAATAATAAAATTCTTCTCTTTCTGTCATACTGAACAACATTTTTTGTTGATTTATCTCCTTGACATCGGTCCATCAAGATGCTGTTATTTTTCCAGGAACACATGATCCTTAATTGTAAATAAATATATCATCACGACATTTTATCCATTTCTGGGTGTGCCAGTATCTACAACACATATAGACATCGGCAAAGATGACGATATATTTTACCGTGTGGGCGCTTACCAGGCGTCACCTCACGGGCACTCATAGCTGTTGTGGAGAGTGCACCACAGGGGTCTTTTTTGTGCCATTTAAAATTGGAAATATTTGGCGTCTCTCTCAGGTGACTGTTATAAAAAATAACGTGCCGGCGGCCATTATTTTCATCTTTTCACTTTTGTTTTTAGTCCTGTTATATCATAGTAACAGTATGGTATTACGAAAAAACTAAACATTAGTAATTCAATGGCACTCCGAAATTTACTGAAAATTAAAAGAATTGTATTTCATTTTAGTCTCATTATAGTGTAGATTTTAATTTTTTATTTACAACTTTTCTCTAAATTTAATAGGTTAAAAACTACAACAAAATGAAAAAAATAACATTGTAGTCCCTATGTAACGGCCTCCAAAATTACTCAATAAATTAACCGTGACAGAGGTCCTACCAAGTCTGAGGAACATTGAAACTTTTCTTTCGCATTACCAAAAAAAAAAATAAATATGGTGATGATGTAAATTGGATAATTTTTTCTTGATTTCATGTAATGTAACATAGGAATACAATTAAGATGCGGTAAATTTTTGGATATTGATACAAATTCTGTATTTCTAACATTCAGAAATCATTTGCAAGATTCTTCTATGCCATTAGAATATTAGGGAGAATTTAAAAGACATAAAAGCTGACGTGGTGGTCTAGTGGCTACTTTGCTAAAATCTCGGGTTTGATTCCCAGTTGGGACTGGTATTTGGGATTTATATGCTATAAATTTTACTCGGTCAGCAGGGTTTTTTCTCCGGGCACTCGGGTTTCCCTCTGTGGTACTGTACTTTCAACACATCAGTTTCTGTAGTTATCTCGCCTCTCTGGCAGAGCCATCTTTGTTCGCTAAGTGAAAGTTCGAAGCATGCAGTTGTCAGATTATCACAGACTCACTGTCTAAGGCCTAATCTACAATGGGGTCATACCACATTTTCTAATTTATTTTTTTTCTGAAAATATGCTTAAAACCACTTACAGAAATATATATTTTATGTCACATAAGTTTTTAGTTTTACAGAAATAATTTTTTAAAGTTTATATTAAATTTCAAATGACGTCATGGGTTTGTGACCGTGACCGTAGTCCCTCCTATCGAATAAAAATGGAACTACGTTTGACGTAATATCTAAATCACACATAAATTTTATTTATTTATATTATTTCGTACCTACATTTCGTTATTTGTACTTACATTTAGAAAAGAACAACTTGTTGCAAAGATATTTACTTTGAAAATGTTGGTTATGTTCGAAAAATGTCACAACTCTGCGCTGAGATTCATGTACAGTACGTGCACGAGTACATGTGTGCGTGACTATCATTGTATGTGTGTACAAACCCATGACGTCACAAAATAAGACTCAAAATGTTTAGAAAGGAAATCATGAATGAATGAAAAGTATAAAAATATTAAATATTTTTCATGTATATATGTATAAAATTATGTAATTTTTTTAATTATATAAAAAAAATCAATATATTTTTTTTTTGGTATGACCCTATTGACTGATTTGTCGGCTGTATCTTGTAAGTTGTTTGACGTTAGAAAACTCGTCAAGATTCGTTTTCTAAATTTTGACGCGTACGAAAAAACTTGTCTTATAAAACTTGTTCTTAAATATACTATTTTAACATCCAAATATTATCATTATGGGTTCCCGTGGCCGCGTGTCAAAGTGTCTGGTCGCGAACCTGGGAGAACCGGGTTCGATCCCGACAGACGCCAAATATTTACAATTTTAAATGGCACAAAAGTGACCCATGTGGTGCACTCTCCACGCCAGCTATGAGTGCCCGTGAGGTGACGCCTGGTAAGCGCCCACACGGTAAAATATATCGTCATCATTACCGATGTCTACATGTGTTGCAGATACTGGCACAGTATCATTTATTTAACGTGCGCTCTTGGGTAATTTGAGCTCAATAAGTCGGTAACCGATAGGTGCCTACGTCATAAGCGGTCATGACGTTTTAGCCTGTACATACGTAGACATTAGGGAGTTATTGCAACTTCTAAGATGAAAGAACGTAAACGTTAACCTTATGTAGAAAACACTTTATTTTAGAAGTAAAGGACTTTCAATTTCAATGTTTACCGCATTTAATTAATGTATTCACGCTAACGCTAACGCTAAAAGCAACACAAACGAAGTTACATTTTTCACCGAAACATAACCTCAAAAGATGCAGAACGTGTGACGTTAAACGCTCGCTATTCCATTGCACATAACGTGTCTCTTTATTCATATAACGTACACCTTATTAGTACACATGCGCACTCCGGTTGTCACGTGACTTTAAAGTGCACTTTATTTTTGCGTTGAAGCTGCAATAACTCTCTATTGTGTCCCTAGACAATTCCTGAAGAATTCACCCTTTAAAAATTATGAAATAAAACCTCGACATGAACTAACTGAGCTAAAATATTTATTGTCGTCCAGGCGAACGATACATTCTAGAGATCAGCACCTTCATGATTAAGAGGAAAATATCTGATGTGGACACCACATGACTTCCTTGTACGCCTGTTACACTATACATATTTTGTTAATAATTAAAATATGTATTATAACAGACCCAATCATAAAATTGCACTTATTTGACATAATTTGACATTGACATTAAATTCTTTATTTTTTTGCTATGTTTTGTCCTAATTCATAGCAAACTTAATTACAGAAACCAAAAAGTACATAATTTTTAAATTTACATATCTCGCTTATTCAAAGGGCTAATTGAATCATGTTATGTTTTGTACGCAGAATTCAATTCTCTAAAACTTTTATTTGAAGCATTTATTTCTAAAATCAAAATAACAGCATTTTTTTCAAGAAAAACTGATAACAACTTCAAGTAAAGTATCACTTCCGGTTAGACTGTTTTATTCAAAATCTATTATGTTATTCCCATTGATATAAAAGTATTATATACAAAATATGAAAAGTTTCGGACTATATTTTAATATAGTTTTTCATTAAAATCTATTATAGGCTTCAAGGAAAGTACCACTTCTGGGTAGACCATTTTAACTAAAATATATTATGTTATTCCCATTGTTATAAAAGTATCATATACCAAATTTGGAAAGTTTTGGATTATATTTTAATATAGTTTTTCATTAAAATCTATTATAGGCTTCAAGTAAAGTATCACTTCCGAAAATTATGTACTGACCAAAAAGGGAGGTGTACAACTAGATGTTATAACAGTCCTAAATACAAAATTTTAACTTCCTACGGCTTCCCGTTTTTCAGTTATGCGAGATACGTACAGACGTCACGACGAAATTAGTCAAAATGGATTCAGGGATGGTCAAAATGGGTATTTCCGTTGAAATCTGGAAACCGAAATTTTTCGCGATTACAATACTTCCTTTACTTCGTACAAGGAAGTAAAAAATCATCGCCGTGTTTCAATTGTTTATTTTGGCTGAAGTATTGACGCAGATAAAAATCTTGGGATAATTGAATATAGTAGAATCGTAGGAGTAATCGAGTAATTCTCGTTGGTCGTCCTTCCTGTTGGATTGTGTCTAATTGAAAGATGTAGACACATGTTTTCTGAGTCACGTGTTGGCTTGATGATAATACTAGCTCTCGGCCATCGTTCCATGAGTATGTGTATGAGGATATATTCCACTATATTGATTGCATTCTCTAATTGTGCGATTCAACGATTGCCACATTGTTTACGGTTCCATTTAGCTAATAAATTGGACCGCAACGCTGCCAAATAATTTCATTCGTCACTTTTTATATTGTCCACCTCGACAACATTACTCTTTCATAAACAACCTTTGAATTTATGCGTGTTTATTTATATTAATAAAACTAAAGTAAACCGCTATTGATTAATTAATCAATTAACTTTTTAATCAACTTATTTATGAATTTATCTTAATGGTATTATTGTTTATATGTGAACAATTAACAGCACATTAAATTTATTTGACAAATATTAATTAATTCCAATTATGAATAGGAGCAACAAAAATAGCTTTTAGCAATAATTATATTCAGCAATATTCCAATAATTACAAACGGTGCTTTTATTTCCAAATAAATTTGTAAGGTTGCTGCAAAACTAATTCAATGATTTAAATATTTTATTAAATAAGTTTTTATCGCACGCGAAAAAATTTAGAAAACGTGCCCTGGCGAACTCTCTAAGTGATAAATGCGAAAAAAGTCTTACAAAATGAGTCATCTAGGGTCGTGATATCCACCTCCTATTAAAGTTCGTAATAAATTTATTCTACTACTAAATATTTTTTGTGTATTTCCACCTAGAGATGCATTCGGGCCGGGCCGAGCCGGGCTTTGAGGTTTGGATCGATTCGGCCCGAAAATAAAAATTACCGACCCGACTCGAAGATCGACTCGGCAAAAAAATTTGCTAGCCCGGCTCGAAAATTGACTCGAAATCGGGCCGGGCCGGGCCAAAGCTCGAAATTGGGTGCATCCGGCATTCCTAATGTTGATTTTTATTTTAAGGCGAAATGTTTAACTTTTTTCGTGCCAAACTTATAAAAAACCTCTACATTATAACTTTGAACATTAGTTAACACAAGTAGTTAAAAAAGAGACCCTTCTAATGTAAGTTTGTTATAAAAATTACAGACCTACGAATATTTAACACTTTGTTTACCAAAGAATTTAAACAACTCTTTCACAAATCTTATATAAAAAAATATAATTTACATAAGGATTGCTTATGTAACTTCGTTTCTGCTCAAAAATAGGACAAGATATCATTAGGGTAGGAACAAAAATCACTTTTATTTAAGTATACGAGTAATAATAATAATAATAATAATAATAACATCACAATATAATTATTATGCTTTAATGAATAACTTTGAATTCTTGAAGTAAAATAATACATTTTTATTTATTAATATGTTGTTATTAAATCATTTTGATCCTATTTATCTTCATCTATTTTCATTAAAATATTAAGGAAACTGTCCATTTAATTGAACTATAAGATTTTTCGGGCCGGGCCAAAAACAAAAGTCCGACTCGCCTCGATTTTTGAAAATTATTAGCCCGATTCGGCCCGATGAAAAATATCTTCGGCCCGGCTCGATGATCGACTCGAAATCGAGGCGGGCTTCGGGCCGAGCCGGGCCAAAGCTCGAAATCGAGTGCATCTCTATTCCACCTACTAATAAATTTTATCTTGCTACTAAATTTAGTTATTAGCAGAATAAATAATAGGAACTTTGAGGTGCTGGTAACTATTTTGAAAAGAAAAGTGTGTAAAAATGGATTTAGAAGAATTAGATAATCTCATAGAAGCACAGGAGGAAGATGATCAGATTACAAAATTGCGACGTACTTATAGTCAGTCCAAATTCTAAGTTACAGCAATGATAAATCTTGATTACAACAATGAATAAACTTGAGTATAACAGTGATTATGGGTACTTGATTACAACAATAACTATTCTTGATAACAATTGATTATAGATACTTGATTACAACAATAACTAAACTTGGTAACAATTATTGATTATAGGTACTTGATTACAACAATAACTGAATTTGATTACAACAAAGATTAAACTTGACTAGAACAATTATTCAGTTTTTTTTTTATTCTCTATTATATTTGCATGTTTTATACAAATATCAACTAATAATCTGGTTTCATTTTGCGAAAAATTGGCTGATAGTAGTCTTTTTGAATCCATATTGACACATGACACTACCTACAATTATATAATTCGTAATCCGCACTTAAAATAAATCTTGAAATAAACAAACACAACCAAATATGAGTAAATATATATCAACTCAGGTTGTGAAAACGAAAGTAACTAGTTTTCGTGCTACCAACTTTAAAATATTTTCTTTATTATTCTAATATCTATCTAATAGTTTTATTGAATTTAACTCCGCTATCTCGAATGTTATAAGAGTTACCACTTCAATGGAGGGTTATAATTTTGACGTCACCCGCAAGAAAGAGAGAGTTGATATAATAGTTGAGACGGAAGATCATAATACAAACAAATCATCGCCATTTTTAAAGTTCTGTCGACTGTGACTTGTGTTTTGATATTTGAGTTCTACATAATTCAATGTCTTCGAATGCCTGTGCAAACTTAAAGAATTTTACATTTGTCATTTATTCTTTATAATTATAGCGGGAGTCATTGTTACGAAGACCTTATACTCACTTGATTTTTCATATTTGGCACAATCTTGTTGCAACTGTCGTCATGACAGCTATTTGTTTGTGTTATAGCAGCTGAGTCACGTGTAGTTTGAGAAAAATATCAATAGATGGTAGTACGAAAATGTGTCTGTATAACATTCCATTAAATGAGACTGTTTGTTTACCTTTGAGACGTCATCTTAGATGTGCTTTTGTTTCTCAAAAAAACAAACAAATAATTGTTAAATGTGGCGACCTTGGCCAATATTTAATTTTCAAATAAGTTTCGAAACTATAGAAATTGAGAAAAAAAAAATTTGTACTTTTTAGGTCTGACAGACAAAATTTTGTTCGATTACTATACCTTTATCAATTTTTCTTCGATTCTAATACAAAATGGCCTCTTTCTCAGGAACAGTTGAAAATCAGACCTATGTTGCTTAAGCTTTCTTACCCATTTTGGGCAGTACTATAATATGTCCTTACTGGCTAACGAATCGCGGAACACTCTGTATACATGTAGCATTATCATTTTGTTGATGGAAATAGATGATAAAGACATTACATAAACAAACATATCTTAACCGGGATTCGAACCCGGCATCCTTGGATCGTAAGACTGCTGCGTTACGCACTACGCCACCAGGTCGATACTTTATTGCGAGAAATAGTTGCCGTCGAACAGATTCGAACTCGGTTCGTCAGAACTATACTTAATACGCGTTGCCAGAGATCCATATATAAATACCATTATAATATATGATTGTTTGTATTGTTTAGAAAGAGATAAATATAATAACTGAATCGTGAAATGATGGCATGGATTACAGATTAGAGTGTCATCTGTATCCCCGGCTGCAATAAAATTTGCTTAATGTCATTTAACACTGAGGTTATTTTGGGTCTGGCGTTACAAATTAAATCTGTAATTTGCGTTTTGAGTGTTCAAAGCAGAGTTGCTTGTGATAAAATAGGTCATAATTTGTTGAATATGATTGCGCTCAGGCTTCATTATTACAAAGATATTTCACAGTGTAAACGCACGTCGTTAAGCATATAACATTTCAATGAGTCCTATGCCATTTAAATTGTCAAAGTGGTCGACGTTCAGTGAGCAGAAAGGCGCACCGCACCGCACGGCGCACGCTGTCAGAGGCGTAAGCACCGACGGATTTTGTGGGAGCTAATATTGAAATGAACGACGAACTGATAGGAAGATTGATTGCAGTTTTATTGTATGCATCTTCTACAATATGCTACACCATTAAAAAACGCCAATGAATTTTACTATACAACAGTAGTCATTTTCAAATGTAAAAATTTCCGTAAATTTCACTGAATATGCAAAAAATAATCTAGTTAAGTTAATAAAGAGATAATAAAAATTTCTGGATTGCAGTCACAAAATTTTATTTAAATTCTCGGGTCGACCGGTTTCGAGCTCCACATGAGCCTTCCTCAGGAGATGAGAATTAAGAAAATTTTAGATACATGGCAAAAAAATGAAAACGTAGGTGCAACATAAAGCACATGGATTTCGTCAAAAGATAAAAAAATAAATTATAAAAGTTGTATATAATATAAAATATAAATATAAATAATTTTTGTAATTTATTGCAATTTTTGCAATATTATTAAAGTTATTAATATTAAATAATGTACAAGATGTAATGTACTATTATCATGTTCAATAGCATGGTTAGATATTTAGCCGGACACTTTGTATTTACAAAAAACTGCTTCCCATGTTAAACGCCTATGTTTACTCATAAAATAAACGCTTTAATACATTGCTGTCAAACATTCATACCGTAACTATGGCAATGATATAACCCTATGTTTACTGATAAAATAAACTCCCGGTATATCCAGTCAAGGAACTTTTTCTATCATCTTAATAAAGAGAGTTTGTTTCTCACCTTCTCTGCTTACACATCGTATCTTCACAGCTATAAATCACACAGTTTTGCACAAAGTTCCGGCGTTCCTCAAGGCTCTGTTTTGGGGCCTTTTTTGTTTAACATCTTTATTAACGATATAATTACTGACATTACTGTTGAGTACCTCATGTACGCTGATGATCTGAAAATCTTTGGTAGAATTACAAGTGAAGATTGCGGGAAACTTCAAATTAATCTTAACGTTGTAAGAGAATGGTGTCTTCCCAATAAACTTTTGTTGAACGTCGATAAATGTACATCTACATTATAGATAGTAGTCAAATAAGAGTATGAGAGTGTTTATTCACTACTTTTGGCTCCTTTTGTTGTAAGACAGTGAGTACCAATTATTAATCGTTAATATTTTATACATTAACCTGAAAATCATTGATCGTTTTGTGTCGATATTGTAGAAGTTTTTATATTGGTTTCTTACGATGTACGAATTAATCAGCTGTCAATTATTATTTGACAGGTAAACCTGTCAATTATCAATTAACTAACAAGAATTCTTTTAGCTATCTTAGCAACCTCTTTGCTAACAAAATTACACTGAAAAAAATATATCGTTAAATATACGATAATTATGGTTTACGTAGTACAATAAACATTGTCAATATAGTGACAACTATACTGTATAGTGTGAATTACTATACGAATATAGTTGAAATATTATAGTTAAATTAACTATAAGTTATATAGTATACGCTAATATATAAATATAGTTAGTTTTACTACAGTAACAATAGTAAAACTTACAATATTAGTATTGTATCTTTAACAATATTGTAATGTATAATTCAAAATGTTACTGTAGCTATTATTGTAAAACTTACAATAATAGTATTGTATCTTTAAGAATAAAATACTGTTTAATTCAAAATGTTACTATATCTATTATTGTGAAATTTAGAATATTATTATTATCTCTCTAGCAATTGTAATATTGTAATGTTAATAATTCTTTTATAGTTTTTATAAATATTTTAAACATTTAAAAGGTATACGATAAATAAAAGAACAGTGTATGGTATTATTATTTAATAAATGATAATATAACTAATACAATATAACATTATAACTAATTAAACTAATTAAAAATTACAAGAGAATATTTCGTTTACATGTATAAAAAATTACAAGTTACTGATATAGTTGAAGAGCTGGTAGCGGCACTAAACTAAAACAGAATAATTTTTTTCATTACATACATCAAAGTTAAATAAATATTAAAGATTTCTGAATATTTTGTATCGTGAAAATTGATAATGCCTAAATTAATAATTCCATAATAATTGAAATAGGTACCAAATTTTTTTCTCATGGATTAAAAAATATAATTCCGCTGTCAAGTATTGCTTGATCATTCAGCGACTGTAACAAATTTCTTTCTTCTATTAGTTTTTTTTTTTTAGCCAATTTCAAATTTTAGCCGGTCCCCTAATTTAGGTATTAATTCCCTAATATGTTCTTGACTTAACTGTATTAATAAGTCTACAGAATCAATTCCATTTTCTAAGACAATATAATACGTAATTAATAATAAATATACAAAAAAATTGGAAAACTTACCTTGAAATGTTTGGCTCATATGCATTAATTGCCACGTTTCAAGAATAGTCGTTATTTCACTCATGTTTCCGTTTATGCACCTGCACCTTATTGAATAGTAAAACTGTCTCACAACAGGCAAAATGCAAAATGATTAAATTGCGTTGTGTATTTGGCTCGGTATTCAACAACTACTAGTAACGTCACAACGCGCTTGCTGTGGCGCGCAATACAAGAGTAGCTATTGTATTAAATACCATAACTATAGTATATTTTACCATAATGATATTGTTCAGATAACCACCCTCAAGAAATACTATACGCTATAGTAAATATAACTATAATACCATTAATTTAACAATAATATATAGTTATCATATATATAATTATTGTAAATTGAATTATAATGATATTACGATAAATTAAGAAATATTATAACTATATTTTCGGTAAATAATATTATGTTGCAATGTAATTAGGACGATAGTTATTTTATATTTTAAGATAAACTATTTACAATGCTTGTATTTAATTTATTACTATATTATTTTTTTCCGTGTACACATCATACAATTAGTGCTTAGGTATTAATGACTTAACAGGGCCCTAAAACTGGATTATTTTAAATAAAATAAATAAATAAAATAAAATATATCATCACGACATATTACCCATTTCTGGGTGTGCCAATCTGGTTTATCACAGATATCGGTAATTATGATAACATATTTGTACCATGCGGGCGTTTACCAGGCGTCACCTCACGGGCACTCATTGCTGGCGTGGAGAGTGCACCGACCGACGCCAAATATTTAGAATTTTAAATAGCACAAAAGTGACCCCTGTGGTGTGGTGTGGAATTTTTTAAACGAATTAGAAACTGGAAATGAGATTTGCAGTCCAACAGTCGATTTTAGGGTCAACTGATCCACTTGTACCTGATTTTGTGACTTCCAAAGAAGTAAGCTTTACAGCAGGAGATCGTAGACATAGAAGTAGAATATTTATTTTGAATAGGGGGCAACATATATATTATAAATTATATGTTATTTTTATTTAAGCAATTAGGAGGAACGTTAGCTTTTATTAACTGTTTTTGTCAATTATGGTGGTGACGCCTGGTAAATGCTTGCACAGTATCTTCATATCTTCATCATTACAGATATCTGCATAAAACAGATTACTTACCTTATCCATATACCATGATGACTTATTTATTTACTTATTTCATAAGTTTTAAGCAGCAAAAATATGTTTTACGTGTATTGTCGCTTAAAATTAATAAAATTAAAAAATTTAAAATAGTAAATTACTCCCCTTTCCGTACCCATTCCAATTTGTATTAAAGTTTTCGGTAATTATTTCTAACTACAATTATTGTGGCATTTAATTCATATTAATTAATTTCCACAATAATTTCATATTTAAATCTAAAATTATCTATAGATAACATGTGAATTAATTAAGGTTCTCGCTAATTAAATAGCAATATATTCCATTATGTATGCTCTGAGTGACATATTGTTGTTCTGACGATATGAATTCGAATTCAAAGCCAATTAATTGCGAATTATTTGTCAAACACAGTACCTATTTCATATAGTTCTCGAGATTCCATTGTGGACACCTGTATATGAAAATGTACCTACCTTCATTTATATATTTATTTAAATCACATCATTCATGTTGAATGAGTAAATCAAATAAAATGAAAATGTCATTAGTCATTGTTTTATTGAATACTGTTTAATACAAATACAGTTTTAAAATGTGTTTCATAATCCATTTTCTGAAACTAATAATATATTGATAGATACTGAAACTTTTATAAGATCAATAAAACAAGCAACTCAAAGTTAAATAAAAGTAAATGAAAATAAATGATTTATAAATAGGAAAAATATTACATGCAGTTGAAGAAGAGCATATTACATTAATGGCAAATACAAGTACATAAATTGTGACGCCTTACTAAGAGAAATTAATATAAGAAGTGGTTACTTGTAAAGATTTTCCATAACTTTCATCCATACTTTTAAGAGTACCTACATTCTACATATAAAAAATCATTGATATTTATACCATTATACCGTTATAAAGGTACCTATTTGAAGTTCTTGTTAAAGTCTGATATACTCCAAAGTAACTAATATATCATCAACATACAAAATATATATCTTGTTCATTAGGATTTTTGCAGTTGAATTTTGTTACAATGACAGATTATTGCGATAATTGTCCATTAATTTGGAAGTGTGGCATTATCATCTCGGATGAAACTGAATTTAGTTTTTCTGAAATCGAAACTGAAAAGTTATAGTTCAATATACTTCAGTAGATACCAACTCTAATCATTTATGGTTGATTACAATGATCGACTGGTTGCAGACAGAAGAATTACTGTTGAAATGATAGCTGAGGAAGTTCAAGTAAGTGTTGGAACTGTTCACAATGTCATTCAGAACAATTTAAAGTACAGAAAAACGTGTGCCAGATGAGTTCCCAGAAAGCTTACTGACGCTCATAAAGAATCAAGGCTTTCCATTAGTGAAGACTTAAGCACCGAAGTTGGATTGAAGGAGACGCTTTTTTTGAAAGAATAGTGACCAGCGACGAGGTCTGGATCCATCACTACGACCCTGAGACCAAAAGGCATAGTATAGAGTGGAAACACACTAGCTCTCCAGTTCGCAAAAAATTCAAGGTTCAACCTTCCGCCGGTAAAGTGATGCTGACCATCTTTTGGGACTCACAGGGTCCAGTCTATTGCGATTTCCTTGAAGATCAGCGAACTATCAATAGCCAATACTACTCTAAGATGCTAGTACACAAAGTTAGACCAGCTATCAGGAGCAAACGCCGTGGACTCTTGTCAAAAGGAGTCATTCTTCAGCACGATAACGCCCGCCCTCATACAGCCCAGCTGACCCGAGATAAGCTTCAAGAATTGTGTTGGGAGGTCTTACCTCATCCTGCCTATAGTCCCGACCTCGCCCCATCTGATTTTTACCTGTTTGGACCACTCAAAGGCGCCCTATGTGGAAAAAGATTTGCTAACAATGAGGAAGTTAAGGAAGCGGTGCAAAAGTGGCTTCGGGGTAAATCGATAGAATTCTTCGCCAAGGGAATTAGGAAGCTGCAAGAAAGATGGGACAAGTGCATAATTGTGGGGGGTGATTATGTTGAAAAATAGCCTTAATTTTGAAAGATTGAAATAAACCGTTTTTGAGCTATAGCCATTTGTCTCTTTACTTATTGAATGACCCTCGTATACATAATATATGGTACACTGGTCTGGTAAACAGGAGTTATTAGTTTTGTTTTGTGGGTCTATAGTTGCTTCAGTTTTTTTTTTTTATCGATGAGTATAAATGATACAATAGAATGTTGAGGTACAACTAGAACAAAAGAATATTGCTAGAATTTTGGATACTCCTTTCGTATGGTTGTACTTTTAGGGTACTCTTCATATTATTGAGAATAAGTAATAGCTTTCTTATTTGATATGACAAACAATTGATCACTTTGTTTTGCGGCTAACAGAGGTTTATATTAATTAGCTAATACAGAATGAAATTGTTTGGAGTTGGTTTGACATGAATTTGCATATAATTTGGTGGTTTTTGCGCATGAAGATGAAACAGTAACAGTAGTAAATATAGTTGATGGCTATGAGTGTGATGTGGGCGAGGGGGCAGAGGCCGTGTGGGGGAGGCAGACAGAGCTGATGTGAACTAAATGCCGGCAGCAGTAGCGGCATCGAGCAGGGCGGGGGCCCGTATACTGTCAGATAACGTATTGGGGCAGATCGATTAGCGAATGTGTTCGCTGCTGGCCCGGCTCTCCGCAAGGGGAGCGGGGTGCATGTGCGCTGATGTGCAACTCATATTTTAGGGTAATCAACCGTGTGACCTGCTGCACCAACCCTTGTAATAAATAATTAATACTTAACTGCTCTGGACATCATTGAAAAGTCGTCATAAACAATTTTACTATTTATTACCTATGAATATGAACTCTTTGTTCGCTTAATTTATTTAGTTGCTCATTCGTTTATCTGTTTATTTTGTTGCCACCATATTACAAATCAACCATATAAAAATAAATATTCATTCGTGTTTACAGGTTATTCAACCGTTGATTATTTTTGTGCATAATATGCAAATTTCAAATTGACATTCAAAGATATTTTTATAATAATTTCACAGTATCAATTAATATTTAAAATAAAATATATATTAATTCGATATTACAAATAAAAATATCAAATACATATGATATATGGAGTCTCGTGGCCGCGTGCTGAGTGTCTGGTCGCGAATCTGGGGAACCCGATTCGATCCCGACCGACGCCAAATGACCCCTGTGGTGCACCCTCCATACCATCCCCGTGAGGTGACGCCTGGTAAACGCCCGTACAGTACAAATATGTCATTATCATTATTGATATCTGCGATAAAGCAGATTGTGGCACATTCAGAAATGGGTAATATGTCGTGATGATGTATTTATATATATATATATATATATATATATATATATATATATATATATATATATATATATATATATACAGGGTGTTATGTAAGTAAGTGATCAACGATTAACCAATGGTAGAACTGACCCCAAAGATAGTAAATCTGGCAATTATTTTTGTTTAACATACTTTCTACAAGAACTAGAGGCCTTTAAAACTGACCAATCACGTCATAGTTCAAAACTTTATAGAAAAGTAAAAATCAATGTGTTCTTTGGAAAAAATATTGATTGTCAATATGACGTTAAATGTTTTTTTTGCATAGACGTACAATTTATATTCTGTTTTTTTTTTCTGATATTCTCAAAATGCCATTTACCTTCACCAACCAAGAGTATGCAGACATGCAAATGGTATATAGCGAGACATTACAAAATAGTCGTGCTGTTGTAAGACGGTACAGAGAGTTATTTCCAAATAGACGTCAATGATTTTATGTCATTTGTGACAGGCATCACATTTTTTCCAGAGAACACATTGATTTTTACTTTTTTTATAAAGTTTTGAACTATGACGTGATTGGTCAGTTTTAAAGGCCTCTAGTTCTTGGAGAAAGTATGTTAAACAAAAATTGTTGCCAGATTTATTATCTTTGGGGTCAGTTCTACCATTGGTTAAGCGTTGATCACTGTATATATATACTAGAAAAATTGTTCGCAGGGAATCGCTCAAAACAGCTGTAGACACGTGTTTCGCTCGTATTAGAGCTCATCAGTACAGCATAGTTAGTTAACAGGTGGATATTAACTAGAAGTAATAAAAAACCGACAACTTGTAAGCAGCCAAATACACATTTCTTGCTTCGGTCAGCATTTCCACCAATTTGTGGAATAAATACGCCGCTGCGACGTCGTATGAAATGAAATTTAAATAAATTTTATTTTTATTGTTATTTTTCATTAGGCTATATATGAAAAAAATTAATCTTAAATTAAAACGAAACATATTTATCAATAATTTTATAAATAAAGTTCTATTTTTTTCTGAATTTTCAGCATCACAAAAATATTGAGAAAAAATTATTTGAAATTTAAATAAATTTTATTTTTATAGCTATTTTTTACTAGGCTATATATATATATATATATATATATATATATATATATATATATATATATATATATATACAGAGAATTTATTTTAAAATGCAACATTATAGTTCATCACTTCCATGGTTACTCACTATTGTCAAAAAATGACAGCAATGTAATATTTTTCCATTTTAAAATGCAACATTATAAATAGTATCACAAATGGTGTCAATTTTTATTACGACCGACTAGAATATTGCCTCAGAGTGATTGGGGGTATTTTTTTTAACATTTATTACATGAAAGTTATGAATTTTTGTAAGCTAAAGTTTGTTAAGATATACAACATTCATATAAAAAAATATATCATCACGGCATATTACCCATTTCTGGGTGTGCCACTATCTACAACATTCATGTTTTGATTATTTGTTAATCGTCTGTGGGCTAATTTATTGGAAATTAGTTTTGATAATACAAAACTACAAATTTTGTATGTTGCATTTTAAAATGGACAAATATTACATTGCTGTCATTTTTTGACAATAGTGAGTAACCATGGAAGTGATTCGCCATATGTTGCATGTTAAAATAAATTCCCTGATATATATGAAAAAAATAAGCTTAAATTAAAACGAAACATAAATATTTATCAGTAACTTTATAAATAATGTTCTATTTGATTTCCATCCTAAATAATTCATATTAACCAATAGGAATTTTTGTTTTCGATCACCCTATTGTACATACATATTTAAAAGATTTACATTTTCATTTAACATGCGGTAACTACTTCATAAAAAAATTTTAATTTTTATTGGAAATTATGAATATTTAAAAAAAAACTGCTGTTTTGTTTTATTAAATTTATTTTTAAATTACCTGTAATTAAATTTAATATACACAAATTTAAAAATGTAATTTTGAGAAATTAGTATAATGAAAAAATATATTTGTAAATCAATTTGAGAAAATTAAACTGTAAATGAAAATGTATAATAATTATGGTTTAAAACGTGCAGAAAATGGCACATGATGAACAAATACATAATGATGTATGTAACATGATATCACCCCTCGAACGTGATAAAATATTTATTTACTTTACTGTTGTTAATTGCATTTATTATCCGTTCGGCAATATAGCGGCAGCGTCATATAACACAAAACAAATAGCCTGTAAATTGATTTATTTGGAATAGTTCAATGTGCTTAATGGCTATTTTAACGATTTATCTATTAGATAGCTAAACGCATTACATTTAATTTAAAAAAAAAGTAACTGTTACAAAAGTATTATAAATGAGTATATACCAACTATAGAGAGCTGCCATTGTGGTGTTCCAACTGTCCACTCTAAGAAATTCTATACAAAATACTCTAAAATTGGTTTATATAGGTTCACATGATATTGTGTAAATTTAACTACTTAGATACAAATTTGGTATAAAGTACATGGTGAATTGATTCAATATATTTTCGTAACATGGTTTCTGCGTCACTGCTGTATACTCTCTTTCTCTTACCCAACGCTTCACTCGCTCACAGAACGACCACTGCTTCATTGGGAGGAACACTCTTATACTAACTAACACTTAACACTTGATGATGATGATGAACATCTTTATTTTATTGATGATGGATGACAAACATTACTAACAACTAATCCTAAAGATGCCGACGTATCTTAGGCCAAAATGCGAACGCGAGCCTGAATTCAAACACTACAAACTACATGTCTCCGAAATGAGCCTCAACACTATGTCTTTCCTGATTCTTTACCGAAGACTCATTTAAAACAAACGGTTATCTCTTCAGTAGAGCATACCTCAGGGGTGCAGGGAGGTGAAAAATGAACATGCAGCATCCATAGCTAAATAACAACCCTGCGAAGCGCAAGCTGAAGCAGCTTGCAATAACTTATATAGTTAATTGCCAAGACAATAAATGTCTACGCGGTTGACAGCTGGACTAAACAAAGATCTGTAAGAGAAATAATAATTATATCTAAACTGAATTTTGACATACAAAGATAACAAAGTTGAAATATTAATATTGAAATTATAATTTAAAAGAGTTTATAATAAAAATGATTAGCTTGTTATTGCACCGCGTTCACCTTGTTACAATACTCAGTGGCATTTTTGGTTTGAACAATCCGTTTTTGATTTGGATGTAACTTTTTATTTCTCGAAAGTGGCTAACAAAAAAGGCTTTAATGCATAATGTCCTTAGTCATTGCAAATGCTATTTATTAAAAGATATTTTGAAATTTGGGGTTCCGTGGCCGCGTGCCTGAGTGTCTGGTCGCGAACCTGGGGGAACCAGGTTCGATCCCGACTGACGCCAAATATTTCCAATTTTAAAAAAATGGCACAAAAGTGATCCCGGTGGTGCACTCTCCACACCAGCTGTGAGTGCCCGTGAGGTGACGCCTGGTAAGCGCCCACACGGTAAAATATATCGTCATCATTACCGATGTCTACATCTGTTGTAGATACTGGCACACCCAGAAATGGGTAATATGCCGTGATGATATATATATATATATATATATATATATATTTAAATTTCTTTTTAAAATTGTGCTGTAACCAAAAACACAATAAAAAATGGAAAGGCAATTTTTATGCAACTTTTAATTGAAGAACTTTTTATTCTACAATTTTTGTCGTAAACTGAACAGGAGAGTAGGAAATTGCATAAAACTAAGACCACATGATAAATTCCTATATTTACCCCCAATCACTAATACCTGGTATATTAACAGACATATAATCATTTTTATCATGTATAAAAATACTCTACACAAAAAAATATATCGTCATTATATAATATGCATGGACCGATTATATAACCAGCAATAGATAAAATGTTATTATTTATTCAACAAGCTATCATGTTTTCATTAAATAAGTGATGTGCAAATATGATATATTTTTGTTATGAATAATAAGGTGATTTGGTTATCAATATGTTATTTGATACTAATAGTTTTATTGTATTTCATATAATAGCTAATATTATATTTATTGCATTTATTAATTTAGTTATTATATATATTTGATACATATATTAATTACCGAAATCTGCTTACTGCACCATGTTGTCAGTGAATTACAATATTTTGCTTAATAATAAATATTATCATAATATTAATTCATTTGCATATTTAACATTTATTTCACATAATTGTTACTTTTTTACGATTATCAATTAACTGCATAATTAAAAAACTGGTGCTACATTTATAAATTTATATTTTATTGTATAATTGTATTATTTATATAATTGTTATTATCTTTGTTGCAAATTTAATTCCGTTTGTAATTAGCTCATTTCGAATATTCATTAGCAAATGGAGATACAAAAAGGGTACCTATACATATTTCTCTGTTTATGATAATAGAAATGTTTGCAATCAAAATTGCAAATTCGTGCTATTATTTCATAACAAAAAGTATGTTGAATGCTGTCACGGCGAATTATAATGAACTACTAGTACTGAATAGTGAAGTGAAAATCACTGTTTCATTTGCATCAATCAAATATTAAATTTAGAAAAACAGTGTAAAATATGTGTTACCAGTCGGCTTGTGTTATGAAACTTTCATTCACTCTGTTTTATGAAACTTTAATTGACTCTGTTTTACAATTTATTAATGAAAATGGGGAATTATTCACAAAAAAAATATTACACAGTATTATCTTGATGCAAGTTATATTTTGTAATTTCTGACAGGTAAAATGTCATTACATTTATATTTAATTTTATTTCAATACTATGGCTACTGCCCTCAGAAGCAAAAATCGAATTTAACTTTTTTTTAACAAATTATCGCCTATTTTTATTAATATTACAGATATTTTGTCGTTTTAATGACACATAGCAAGATATGTTTACTTAAATATCTTATAGTTTTTTTTTTTTTTTTTTTTTGTAAAATGGAATAATACTTAGGTTTTACCAATTCAGGAAATACTGAAAAAAAAAATTAAACGAATTTAGAACCTAAGATTGTAAGGTTTTATTAAATAAAATGTCTAATGCCCAGTTGCACCGCTAACACTTAAATATTTAAACTTGGTTTTATTCAGTTAGCCAATTCAATTTTATACTATAATTAAAAAAATATTCGACAGGAATTAACATTAGCTTTGTTCGATGACATGTACTAGGCCGCCCTAGTGTTAACTTTCTTACACTAACATGTTTTATGAGAAACGGGCAGCTTCTGGCAGGCTGTCCGATGACAAAAATTTTAAGAACTAATGCTCACGTTTCTGACCTGACTCGCGAGGTGGTGTAGAAAGTGCAGAGTAGGAGTGGGGGTAACTAAATGTTGTTTGGTAGACATTTTAATTCTATCCTATCTACACATCTGTTTATTAACCTAAAATTTTACACACTGAGAAAATAAAATAATTGATTCAGATATAGGATATTCTCTTTGTTTTGTTATATAAAGAATTAATTAATATATCTGTCTCTGAATCTGATGAAGAATCAAGTGATGATTGATCTTCGTCAGAATCGTTTATTAGTTCAAACATTATGCTCTTTAAAACAGACATTTCTGCAGTCACTTCTTTGCTGCTTTATGATGTGACTGTATTTATAAACAACCTAACCTTTTACACCTTTGGCTACGCTTGGCTTAATTACTCACAACTGAGCAAACTTGCCCAAATATACACTAGTGTGTTTTATGAAACCACAAAAATTAGACTGAACTAGTGTACACTACACTGCACTGCACTATTCTGCTCTGCACTTCAAGCACTTCTCATCGAACAGAGCTATTAATTTATTTGGTTAACTGAATAAAGCCATGTTTAAATTTTAAGTGTCAGTGGTGCAACTGGGCATCAAAGTAATACAGTAGTAATTTGCAATAAAAAACGATGTTATAATTTTCATGTCATTATAATACGTAAAATATAATCTCACTAAATTGTTTGTCAATATTGATGTTAATTATTTTAAAAAATCGGTATCTGAGTTCATTAAACGTATTGTATTTGTTTTACTTTTAATGGATAAATACAGCATTATTTTATTTGATTTGTATAGGTAAATAACTGTCATATGAACTGTGATGTATCAATTGTATTGTCTGATTTTATTGATACACTCACACAAAAATATATCGAAAGGAAATTGCTGTAAAAGTTTTTGTGAAATAAATATAAATGAAATTGCATCAGAGTCGGATTACCAATTATTGGTGTATAATTTACAAACCCTTAGATTTTAAATTTTATGAAAGTCACTTCTTTACAGTGTTAGCCGTGGTATGAAATAAGATGTGATGACATTTTATCGATACCAATTTTCTTTTAAGACTTTAATTTCTAAAAATTCACTCAGTTGTTCAAATGCTGTAAATATGCGAACACGTACGTAACATTGTCTTTATAATTAAACAATATTACTAGCAAGTTTATATCTCTATCCATTTTTGAATTAATGTCCCAAAAGTCAATATACCCCATATTCAGATAAAAACTTAAAAATTTTCAAAAATCTAGTTTTTATGTATTTAGATGCAGACTTTTAATCACACAAAAATGATCCCTGTGGTGCACTCTCCACACCAGCTATTAGTGCCCGTGAGGTGACGCCTGGTAAGCGCCCACACGGTAAAAATATATCATCATTACCGATGTCTACACGTATTGTAGATACTGGAGTCTTATTTTCACAGCTTGTCCTCAAACGATTTTTAGTAAATGTCATAAAAATGTATGTCCTATTCCTATAAGTTTGTTATACGCCTTATAAACCATCTTGTATATTTATTGATATCTGTATATGAATTAAACGTGTTTACATTTATAACGAATGACATTTATAACGATCAAATACAATAGTCGCATCTTGTTCGTTGTAAATAAATATTTATGCCGCACACGTGACTAAGAAACACGCTTTTCTTGAATTTACTTCCTCCGTGGAATTTCATATTTACAGTACAATAAATGTAAAATTACATCTACATAATTACGTAATAGGGATTAATTAATAATATAATATCGGAAACAAAGAAATTAAAGACACGGATGCTGAGGGTAAATAAACTTGCTTCACTTCTGTGCGCCCATTCTGCAAAAAATTTTTTGCGCGTTGACTTTGTATTTTTTACCTCTCGCTAAGAGAGGTATTGGAATCATGCTAAAAATTGCATAACCAGATTTTAGTGGGTAAGCACGTCCCTTTAATCCGATTATAACATTTTTACAATAATGTCCGTGTGTGTGGATGTTGGAACCACGGTTCCTCAAATACTACAGTATTTGAGGAACTGTAAGACTTAAAAAATATTTAACTGCAGTTTCCTCAATCTGACATTCCTGGGAAGAGCTGATTAGATTTTGGCAACAATTGGACAACCGGCAGTAATAGTTTCTTTAAAAAAATCTTCTAAGTATTCCAAATGCACTGATTCCAAATCATGTAAACGCAGGCCAATATCTCTTTTAGTTTTGATGATATTCAACCTCAAAGATTTTCTCAAACTTACCCATTTCTGGGCTAGATCTCTATCTAGTTTTGAATTATTGCCCCAAAATTCATTATACCCCATATTCAGATAAAAACTTTAAAATTTTCAAAAATCTAATTTTCATGTGTCTAGATACTTCTCAATGCTCTGATTCCAAATTTTGAAACCGCAGGTCGATATCTTTTTTCGTTCTCGAGATATTTAAATTCAAAGTCTTGCACAAAATTGCCCATTTTTGGGCAATAACCCAAAAATGGGCCGAGATACGAATTTGACGACACCACCATTCGATTCTACGGAAAAAATTATATAAGTATAGCAATTTTCATAATTATTGACTAACCGGTACAATTTTTATGAATAAAAGTTTGAAAACCCCTGAAAACGGCCAAAATCTGAAAAAATCCTAAGGGGTACCCCTTAGGATTTTTGCGATTTTTGGCCATTTTCAGTTATTTTGCTGTAGAGACTGTATGCGGTGTTCAAAAATTATGAAAATTTGTATACTTATGTAATTTTGCCCGTAGAATCGAATGATGATATCTCCAAATTCATATCTCGGCCCATTTTTGGGTTATTACCCAAAAATGGGCAGTTTTGAGCAAAACTTTGAATCTAAATATCTCGAGAACGAAAAGAGATATCGACCTGCGGTTTCAAAATTTGGGAGAATTATTAAATTTGAGAAGTATCTAGACACATAAAAATTATATTTTTGAAAATTTTGAAGTTTTTATCTGAATATGGGGTTTATTGACTTTTGGGACAATGTTACGTAAGTGTACGCATATTTAGAGCATTTTTAACAACTGAGTGACTTTTAGGAATTAAAGTTATCGAGTTGAAAGTTTGTGTGTCATGTCATATAATTTTAAAAATTATCGTAAAAATTATAGGGTCCAATACCATAGAATGCCACAGAATGATTTAATTTCATTCAGTAGGTAAGTATTATAATTCTTAATAATGTTCGAAGTTTTGCATAAATTTATTCGAGCAACAGATTCAAAAGAAGAAAATAAAATATGAAAACGGTGCAGCGCAGCGCAAATACTCTTGAGCAGAAGTGTATAAGAAGCAAAGAAAACTAAAATGACAAATGTAGCTCGGGAACATTATTCCATGTCTTTCTTCTCCCCTATTCGGGATAATATTCCAGTGCAGCAATTAAAAAACCAAAACTCCTGTAACAAAGAAATTACACTTGATGTAAAAGAATTCATTTAGGCAAGATCCCCTTCCCCCGCACCCTGGTCCATAACTCATTAGCCAGTTAGAGCGCGATTACATTTGATAGTGGCCGAGGACGAGGAAGAGAGATGAGAGTCGAGGACTTGAGGACTGAGGTTTTCCGGGGTTGGGGGTTGTATTGCTGAGAGACGCGCGGCGCGCTTCAAGCCGGGGGTGCTCAATAAACACCCCCGTAATTGAGTGGTATATCATCCGGAAACGTAGCACGCAGCGCTCTAAACGCTAGAGAGAGAGGCACAGCGGACAAGGATGCTAGATGCGCAGGGGTGGAATCAGATTTAATTACAAACAATACCACAAATGTCACATAGGTAGCTATTTATAAGAAATAAAAGATATATAATTAATATATTCTGTTATTTACAGTTGTAAATACCATTTATATAAAAAATCAAATAGAAATAGAAACCATGTAAATTAATATTTTTTTTATTGTTTAATACAATCGACTCTCTCTAAATCAAATTCTCTCTTATTTGAATTTTTCTCTAAATCGAATTATTCTTTTGACATGTACAAGTAGGTATATGGTTTCATATGTAAAAAATATTCTTTAAATCGATTTTTTTAATTAGAACTTTCATTTAATCGAATTAAATTTTGGGCATTTGTCATCAATTTCAATGCAATTCGTCTGTCTATAAATCGAAATTAGATTTAAATAACTGAATTATAAAAAATTTGTGTAGTTATTATGTTTATACTGTATTTATAAAAAATATTGTTTATTAATAATATACAATGTATTGTTATTATAATAATGTTTTTATTATTGTAATCAATTATTTTCTCTTTACTTTTTTTTCTTCCCCCTGACCTTCGGTACGATGCCGTTTGGCCAATGAAAATTTTTATAATATTTTTTTTTTGTTATAACTAAATAAACGGTTTTTTTTTCATTGCATGTACATACTCTTTGTAATTTATATAAATGTTCATTTAATTTTCTTTTACTCTCTCTAGTTCGAATTCGAACAAATTCAAACTACCCTTGCGAATTCGATTTATAGAGAGTCGACTGTATTGAGTTTCCATGGCCCCCTTGCTCCTCCGATTTGAGCCCGTGCGACTTTTTTTTGTGGGGATATGTCAAAGCTGTAGCTTGAAGCTCTGAAGGAGGCGATTGAGGACGTCATCGCTGGAATTTCGCAAGATATACTGGGAAGAGTAGCCGAAAACTTCTTTGAAAGGATCAATATGTGCATTGCTCGCAAAGGCCACCATGTGGGCGATATCATTTTCCAAACATCGTGAAAATAAAACGGCATTATATGTACTTTTGAGGAATAAAAACCTTTTTTATTTATACTGAACCGTTTTCTTACAATTAACCTTTCAAATCAGGGAGATCATTCTGCCCCACCCTGTATATTTACAACTACGCTATTATTCAGGGTGCACTTTTGGATATTTTGGGCGCAGTACGTAGGTACACGTTAGATGCTTATATCATTTTAGCGTGTACTTATAGCTTATATTAGGTAGACATTAACAAAACACATAATAAAAATATTCTACTTCGATGACCCCTACCTACATAAAGCATCGTTATTTCTTGGAAGCCAAAATGCCAAAGTCCGGTAAGCGGATTCAGTAGCTCTAAAATCAGCATATGCAACGTATCATACTCGTATCGGACGATATGATATTTTGAACTATATTACAAATGAAGCGTATTGTACGAAATTAACTATATGAACAATACTTGCATTAGTTGTTTATAAACCGCATTTAATCCGATTTACCATTTCTAAAGCAAATTCCAACAACTTTGGAAGTACTGAATCATGAATACAACTTGCGTTATTGATTGTATATTAAATAACAGCTATTAATAATACCGTCCGAGTTCAAACTTTGCTATATATACTAATTAACACCTTTAGTAATATAATATTATTATATGTTCTGAATAGTATAGAATTCAAATTTGTTCCACTTTCAAGTCCTTGATAATCCATGGATTAAGTTGAAAATGTGGTATATTTTGCTATACAAAATTAGACCTGGACTAAAAGTGTGGATCATTATCACCATTAAAAGCTCAGAAATCGACACTAAAGTAATTCATTAGGCGTGTTTCTTCGGACTGTGATTATGATTTTCTAAATAATGATTTGTTCAATAATGATTCCTTTGAATCATGATTAAATTTAATTCCAAAGAAACAACAAAATTAACTCGATCGATGCGAAACCTACACAACGTCGAACGAACTAGCGGCAAACGTCAAATGATAAATCAGCTGTTTTGATTAAAGTAATACCCAAATCGATAATACTTTAAAGATGAATAATTGTGTTGAAGCAGAAATAATATTTTTGGTATGGAATGTGACGTAAAATATGAAAACAAGTTTCTTTAACTTTTTTTTTGTACCTGCAAGATCTAATATTAGAAAAATCGAAACCATTAATGAATGTTGAATCTACTAACTCAAATTCTAGTAGTTCGGATGATTCTGATGTAGACATAAATTAGCACATTCCGATATTTCATTGCTTGCTTTTTCCGCCATTTTCAAATCTTTTGTTATTTCAATCACAGTGATCATGCGAAATCATGATTCAGAAAGGAAAGGGGAATGGCGTGTTGTGATCACCAAATGAAAGAGTGAGGATAACGAATAAGAAACGAAGAAACAAATTTTTTTTTGATCATGTTCACTTTGTTCAATTTTATCACGAATTACAGTCCGAAGAAACATGTCTATTATACGACGATTTCATGCAGTTGCAGTGTTGTCAACCTTATGATAATTGCTGTACATGTAAGATAATTTGGGTAGGTGTACAATGTACAATAATAAATTTGTACGAAAAATGACGAAAATATATAAAATAAAAACGAACTAAGGAATTCCGATGAATAAATTTGAGCTACAATACATAATTTTGAGTGTTCTTTACGGTAACTTCAATGTCTGAAGTCAGACTGACAGATTATATTTAAACATAACCTATAAAATAAATATTCCTTTTTAACACTCATATGGATTATTTTCCTTGGCCCTAAGGGTCTTGGCAAATAGGTTCCATATATTCGCCATAAAAATAAAATAGAACTTCACTGCCTGGATACATATTTTCTTAATTGACTGTTGAAAATTAACATTTTTTTTTCTACAAAACATTAACATAACGGAACGGTCAAAAAATATTTAGCAAAATTAAAAACATATTTTGAAGTGAAACAAATATTTGTTGATTTCTCTTCGATTCTGAATATTGTCTCTTCGTGAGAATGTTTAATATAAAGAAAATTGCCAATACTTTGCAAATGAAGAGTAATTTGAGAGGAAGAATTTACCGGAATAAAAGGGAAATTGGCGAAAGCTGAAATCAAACATGTTGATCGAATTTAAAATCCATTTCCAGAAATGTATGAAGAACTGGATTTAGAAACAATGTAAACATCGCATAAATAAATTAATTTTGATAATAAAATAAAGAAATAAATATATCATCCCAGATTAAAACCCATTTCAGGATGTGCCAATATTTAATTCGCAGATATATCATAGACATAGGGCCCGGGTCATTTCTGCGTAAAATAAATGGCCAAATTAGCTAAAGTTTGAAAAGCAATTTAATATTTACCAATTTTAATTGGCACAAAAGTGACCCGTGTGGTGCACTCTCCACATCAGCTATGAGTGCCCGTGAAGTGATGCCTGGTAAGCGCCCACACGGTAAAATATATCGTCATCATTACCGATGTCTACATGTGTTGTAGATACTGGCACACCCAGAAATGGGTAATATGCCGTGATGATATATTTATTTATTTATTTATTTTATTTGAAAAGCATGGAGTATTTTTAATCTAGTTGGCACATTCAAGTTTTATAATTTTTTTATATGTTGTACGAAATTCATATTCAGATAAATATCTAATTTTTTATTTTTCAAAAAATGACTAATGCTCGATTTCACTTTAATTTTAAGCTACCCTTAAACATGAAACTGCAAATTGATTTTTTGACAACAGTGCATAAAAAGTCGACATATCATCAAAAGGCTTAAATGGTCCGAAATAATATCGATACTAAAACCGAAAATATCAACTTCATAAATTTTAAGTACAATGACAATATTATAAATTTTAAAAAATCCCACTTAACATGTTTTACAAGATTTCAGTCTCTGTATCAACTTCTCGATCATTTATCAGAGACTGGCCCACTCAACCAGAATCACAGACAAGTTTCGCTCTTATTGGGGCTCATCAGTGTGGCGCACTGAATCCTCTAGGAGGTACTGGCTAGGTTGAGTGGACGACTGATAAACTATCCAAGATGGCAGAGGTAACTAACCACTTGCAGAGGCATCTATCAAAAATTCTGTGCCTGTGAACTTGAGAAAAAATAAAAAGAGTTAATTTTTAATTTTAACTTAATTGAAACCAAAAAAAAAAAACCGAAACTGAAATGTATTTGTTTATTAACCGAAACAAAAACCAATATAATATTTTCAAGAAAGCATTACCGATAACCGAAACTGAATTTTTATTAATGTAAAAACCGAATCCTAAAATTTTTCGGTTTGAGTCCCTGCTCATAATGCCGCTTTCGGATGTATAGATTGGGTTCTTACGGTACTCATACTATTTTGTTTATATAATCTTTCCATCCGTTTCTATACTTTCCTTCTTGGGAGTAATGGAGTTCTTATTCAATAAATCTTCTGTATTCTATATTTGTATTTCTTTTTTTTTTTTTTGGAAAAAAAGACAATTTGAAATGTTAGGTGCATTAAGAAATACTAAACGTCTATATTCTCGGAAATGAAATAACAGGTGAAGTATGCCGTTTCTAATACTTAAGAGATGTGTGATAATTGATTATGTCACTTGCGCATGGTCCGAGGGTAGTGCTACCTACGTCACTAGTGGCGGCTTTTTCAAAATGAAGATATTAAATATGTATAGGCATATGGGGTCCCGTGGCCGCGTGCCTGAGATTCTGGTCGCGAACCTGGGGGAACCGGGTTCGATCCCGACAGACGCCAAATATTTCCAATTTTAAATGGCATAAAAGTGACCCCCTGTGGTGCACTCTCCACACCAGCTATGAGTGCCCATGAGGTGACGCCTGGTAAGCGCCCACACGGTAAAATATATCGTCATCATTACCGACTTCTGTAGATACTGGCACACCCAGAAATGGGTAATATGCCGTGATGATGTATTTATTTTATTTTTATTTATAGGCATACATATAAGCGTTTGTCAAAAAAACATACAGGTACATCTGTTTAAATTATTTTCTGTACAAATAGGTCATTAGCATTTGCCCCCTCTAATTGTTTGGAATGAATCGTAAAATGCCTAAATCCGAGCCTGTCCACGCGTACTAGAACGAGACAGATATCAGTTGAGATGGAAGTAGTAAATCGTAACTATGGCAACGCTAAGCTGTACACTCAACGGACAAATAAATGCATTCAGCTGATACGAAGCTTCAGCTTCGCCAGGCAGCAGTCAGCAGGCAGGAATGACAGACTGAGAACAGGAAACCGCATGAGATGTGCAAACGATCTATTTGTTGCTACGTTATCCCCCCTATCAAGCGCACGTTTAGCGCTTGTAAAAATGTTTCATACTCATATTATACTCCTGAATTGATATCAAATTGGCTGCTACTTTTTGCTTACTTTTCAAAAGGCTTTTGTATTCTCGCTGCACATCAAATTCATTCTTTTCAAAGAGTTGTTGTTTACAAGAAAAAATTCACGCTTTTCAATTTCCGTAATTGATATTATTTTAACTTTTTTTGTAATCCTTTTCAAATTGAACAAAACAAATCATTTTAAATTTTCTTTATAAAAAGAAATAACAAGAAAAGAGCATCAAATTGTTAGTCAAAAAATATAATTAACAAATAAATAAATAACGTGGTTGCGATACCGTCTCGTGTACCACAGGTTTGTAGAGTAATAAGAAGCTAATCATTTTATTATAAACTCTTCTAAATTATAGTTTCAGTATCAATATTTCAACTTTATCTTGGTAAGTCAAAATTCTGTTTAGAAATAATAATCATTTTTCCTACATCTCTCTGTTTAGTCTAGATGTCAACCGCGTAGACATTTTTAGTGTGTAGACAATAAAATAAATAAATAAATATATCATCACGGCAAATATGCCATTTCTGGGTGTGCCAGTATCTACAACAAATGTAGACTTCGGTAATGATGACGATATATTTTACCGTGTGGGCGCTTACCAGGCGTCACCTCACGGGCACTCATAGCTGGTGTGGAGAGTGCAGACAATTAAGAATATAAGTTATTACTACGCTACATGCAGTGTTATTTAGCTATGGATGCTGGGCGATAAACCCTGCACCTCTCATCAGATATGCTCTACTGAAGAGATAACTGTTTGTTCAGTGAGTCTTCGGTAAAGATTCGGGAAAGACATAGAATCTAGTGTTGAGACTCAACACATATTTTTTATTTCCTCACCATTAGAGAATTTAATTTTGAATTCAGAGATATAATACTTTAATACCCTTACATAATGATTTTTTTGAGAAAAATGCATGTAAAATTTTATACTAATTTGATTAAAATATGCCTATAATAAGTATGCCATGAATGGAATAAATGAATACGTGTTCATTTTTTTACGTAGAAAACTTCTGTTCTAACAGAAAATACGTACGGTTTGTACTGACAGGAGCAAATCATTTTAAAGAATATTCTGATTATTGCGGATGGTTATTACCTTCCGTCACCTTCAGGTAAGGAAGGTATTGTCTTTGGTCAAAATATTCGGTGGTGAGTTTTTAATGAATAAGCACGTTTTGGGGTCCCTACAATACGAATATACCATTTTTAAGATGATGTCTGTATGTGTGTGTGTGTGTGTGTGTGTGTGTGTGTGTGTGTGTGTGTGTGTGTTGTGTGTGACAAATTTTTCTTCGACGATAACTCCAATACTACAATTCTAAAAATTATAATTCTTTCGTATTCCTCTTCTGTACAACCATATGAAGAGTTGATTAGATTTTGGTTATAATTAATCCACCGGAAGTACCCTTATTTGAAGTTTTTAACAGTTTTTCCTAAAAAAACGCAGTTAAATATTATTTTTTGACATTTCGTTCTCTATATGGTTTGATTTTACATTTTCCTTCATAATCAATAGATATAGATTTAAAGCGTTATAAAGAAATTAATTTTGAAAAATTAGTCAGCTTTGCTATTTATCATGAAAACAGATGATATATTCAAAAAATTCTAATTGACAGATGTCACTTAGAAGTGCAAAACCAAATATGGAAGGTAAAGGATCTAAAAATGATATGTCATAGTGTTCCTCGCAAGTGACACGCAGAGAAAGGCCAAAGAGAAGATGGAAGGACTGTATCGCAAAAGACTTGAGAAAGGAAGGACTGTGTGAAGAAGATGTGTTGGACAGGAATGAGTAGAAGAGGAAACAGCGACCCCTAATAAAATAGGGGATAGCTGAAGAAGAAATGAAGGAAGTGTCTAGTGCATTTTACTAAGTGTATATTTGTTATAATTTTATTGGATTTATAGAACCTTTTCGAATGAACTTTTGGTATAGAATTTGTAAAAAATAGTATGTGTTCGTGTTCAATTTTACATGATATTATATAGAATCTGTTCCAAGGACCTTTTGCTATCGGATTTGTACAAAATACATCGAATTGACGGAAGGTCTTGTGCTGGCTACAACAGATTTTTTTTATTTATTAAATTTCAGCATGTTCGATTTAAAGTGCACTAAATTTGCACTGAGATAACGAAGCAAGACTCGCGTTTAATGCAATAACGTCATTTGCACCGCACGAGAACAGTTGAATCGAAAACTCTATAAGTTGTTAAATGCAGTTTTAAAGCATTTATGATCCAAGTTATGAATGATGCTGTAACCCACGTTCACTTAAGTCACAATCGCTCATATCATTTCAGTAAAGCAGTTGGCAGTGTAGAGTTCTAATTATGACCACGTCCAGAATGGCTTGTGTCGTTTGGCGAAGGCGTGCGCACAACTTCTCGGCACTCAGCTATTAGCAGTTATGAGTTACGCTTGTTGAATGACAGATTCATGCCAGCAATGCAATGCGAGGATGAAATGGAACGGAACAACGAGAATTTATAAATCGAACCCACCAGACAAACTCAGCGCTTCTAAAACAAAACTAAATCATTTTTGCTTTTAATTAACCATCAAATACCTTTTGTAAAAAAGTACTTGGACCTTCTGGTGGATTCTTGAAAACCCATTTGAAAAAGGAAAGTAAAGGAGTTTTATATTGAAGAGACATTACGGACCTCAGTCGGGCTCAGTCATAGATATTAGCTCTGTTCGATGAGAAGTGCTTGAAGTGCAGAGCAGAATAGTGCAGTGCAGTGTAGTGTACACTAGTTCAGTCTAATTCTTGTGGTTTCATAAAACACACTAGTGTATATTTGGGCAAGTTTGCTCAGTTGTGAGTAATTAAGCCAAGCGTAGCCAAAGGTGTAAAAGGTTAGGTTGTTTATAAACACAGTCATATCATAAAGCTGCAAAGAAGTGACTGCAGAAATGTCTTTTTAAAGAGCATAATGTTTGAACTAATAAACGATTCTGACGAAGATCAATCATCACTTGATTCTTCATCAGATATATTAATTAATTCTTTATATAACAAAACAAAGAGAATATACTATATCTGAATCCATTATTTTATTTTCTCAATGTGTAAAATTTTAGGTTAATAAACAGATGTGTAGATAGGATAGAATTAAAATGTCTACCGAACAACATTTAGTTACCTCCACTCCTAGTCTGCACTTTCTACACCACCTCGCGGGTCAGGTCAGAAACGTAAGCACTAGTTCTTAAAATTTTTGTCATCGAACAGCCTACCAGAAGCTGCCCGTTTCTCATAAAACATGTTAGTGTAAGAAAGTTAAAACTAGGGCGGCCTAGTACATGTCATCGAACAAAGCTATTAATTTTTAAATAATTTTATTAAATCGAATTATTCTGTTTAAAGTTGCTCAGTTATTTACTTTGGACTGTCAAGGACCAGTTTACACTAGAAAAAATACTGTCCTATTTTTTTCTGTACATCACTGCACTTGGTTACTTCTTGTCATCTATGTTTTATGAGATGTATATCTCTCGCTGTGCCCAATGGGGTATTCCACCATAATTCAATTTAACATAAAGTATGGCTCAATAAATAATAGTTAAAACAATGAAAACATTTTTTAAATAATTACTTTACGAGATATTTCACATTTGCCAAAAGGGAAAATTGACGTCATATAATTGTTATCTTTCTCTCGCAGCGTACTCAGAGCAGTGTGTGTGAGAAAGACAAGTATAGGGGAAATGTGATGTTACACTGATTTCTCGAAAATAAAATGCTGTTAAACTAGGAACAATTAAGATTTTTTAATGCTATGAATTGCTTGAAAACTGAATGAAGTTTTATTTAAAATAATAAAAAAAAAAAATGAGTGGAATACCCCATTGGTGGATTGTCTCTGCAGAGAGACGGCAGTTACATCGCACTGATGAGCTGCAATAACAAGCGAAACGCGTATGTGGTTACTAGCTGGATACGGTCATCTAATGATGACCGATTCAGATGCTCAAATATTTTGAAACATTGCGAGTATTTTCTAATTCTTTATTCCACGAAAAAAAATCGCTGGAGAAAATGTTTAGCTACACTGTTTTCGACTACCCACGGCACAGTAATTAAGTTGTGGTATAGTCGGTTCAAAAATATTAGGCTTGTTTATGGAATGATGTATGTATTCGGAATATTTATGGGATTTTAAATGCGCAAATCACTGGATTAAATTAATTCATTGGGGGCATTTTATGCTGATTCGCATTATACTTCTGATAAAAATTTCATCGCAGAGATTTCTTTCTTAAAATCCACTATATTAGGCAAATAAAAGGGTAAAATACTGTAAAAAGTTTATAGGTATTTCTTATAATCTTTAGTATCTGTTTTTAAATGTAGCAACATTAACCAGCTGAAGAACAAAACATCATCTACAATAAATATATAATTTTGTTATCCATATATGCGTATATAAGCTAAGCACTCCAAATAATATTAAACAATATCTAATGAATTTATTTATCGAGAATTATTTAATGAATATTTCGTAATGAGTTTAATTAGTTTTGTTTATAAACAATATAAATATAATTTGATCTCAACAAATATTAAATATTTAATTTGAAAATAATATGTGTTATTGAATTTGTTTTTTACATATTTTTTATCTCTGCGTTGGAAAAGAGAAGATAATTTATACATGTCTTATATTATTATGAAACCACCAATTATCATATTGCTTCCTCAAAATATTCCCGAAAACGATTATTTTGTAAATTTCCTTTTTCTTTAATTGCAAAACAAATATATAAGGACATACAAACATAATACGTATGCCAGTCATATTTTATTATCATTAAAAAAATAATAAAAAAAGAAGAAAAATTAAATTTAAACACATGAACTAAACCAAAAAAATATTGCTCGGAATACCGGTGGATCTAAAAGACCACCCGCTTTACCCATAAGATCCAAAAGACCGGTAAGACCCATAAGAACCGTATTACCCGTAAGAAGTATTTGACCACTTTTAACTTCACATACAGTTCTTCATTTATTTGATTAAACATTTGATATAATACAATTAGTTTTAAAAGATAAGTTAGTAATTTGGGCAATAATAGAAGTAAAAAAATCTCAACTTATAAAAGAGACACCGTTATGAATAATTTAATTGTATATTTTAATATAATAATGAAGTCAGTCTATACTTTACACATAACGTCAAGTCTTTTTAAAACATAAATAAATAAATATATCATCACGGCATATTACCCATTTCTGAGTGTGCCACAATCTGCTTTATCGCAGATATCGGTAACTTACCAGGCGTCACCTCACGGGCACTCATTGCTGGCGTGAATAGTGCACCACAGGGGTCACTTTTGTGCCATTTAAAATTCGAAATATATGTTATATGTTATCAAGTTTTATTAATATGTTTACATTATCTTTATAATATCATTTATTCTTACCAGTTGATATAAATATATAAGTACAGGTGTCCATTTTATAAGTTCCCGCCTTAAAGTTTAAAAATAGGCAACCCATGTTACATTTCATGTGACTTGGTTTTTAAAATTTTGTTTTGCTCTTATACCTACTGTGATTATTCGATTTAAAATACTAATATTTACCAAGTGGCTTATGAAATGTATTTCGTTTTGCCTATTTTTAAATTTTAAGGCGGGAACTTACAAAATGGGCACCCTGTATTTCCTTATTATTAGGAAAAAAACTTATACTTGAACAACAGCTATTTGTTTCCTATCATTTATCTATAACATAACAATAAATCATTTGAAAATTTGTCATCAGCAGATCATTACTGAAAGTTTACGTCTTCAGAAATGCTAGGCTCTTCATAATTGTTACCACACCTTATTTATTTTGGCTGTCATAATTATGTTTCATCTGCATATTTATATCCGTTTCATGTGTTGTTTACTCAAGAACACTTAAGATAATGCGTCTTCTTTGCTAGTGACAATATGCGAGCAATTGCTTCAGCCTTGAGATTTCATAGTTAGTATTTTCTTAGTGTTAAATAATATCATTAAAATTTAGGTGAGGTAACTTTTTATAGACCCAATTAAATATATAGGGTGAACACGACAATTCGTGATATAGACGTTTAACATGAACGTGGAAAACAGTTTTTTTTTTTAAATATCATCTGTCCCGTAAAACTTTATGCTGTTTTATTCATAAAAATTTAGAAAATGAAAGTATGAATATTTGAAAAACAAAAGTACAATAGCGAACTCTAGGTGAAACAAGAAACAATGTCTAACAAAGAATTAGAAAAAAAACTCGCCATGTTTTGCAAGATTTCAGCATCTAAATCAACCTTTTGGTCATTATCAGATGCGGCGATTCTTCAATAGATGGCTCTGAATGCGGTTAGTTACCTCTTAAGCCATCTTACTTATATGAGATGTGTATCTCTTGCCGTGCCCTCTGCAAAGAGGGCAGTTACACCAGGCTGATGATCTGTAATAACAGCGAAACTCGTCTGTGGTTACTTGCTGGGCACTGTCGGGATCTCATAATGACCGAAAGGTTGATTCAGATGCTGAAATCTTTTAAAACATGTCGAGTGTTTTCTAATTTTTTATTAAAACATAAATAATAAACCATTAATTTATGTTTTATAAGGAAATACAGGTTATTCTAAATGATAGACCCATTTTTAAAAATTCGTATTTATTAAAGTACAAATCCAAAATTAACGATCTTTATACCAATGAAAAGAGGAAGTTTCAAGTGATGGTTCCAGAAGCGGCCGGTAGAGTTCTCGCGGCAATAGGTATTACCTTAGACCAGGAATTCCTGGTCTAAGGGTATTACATCCTGATTTCGGAATTTTATTTGTCAAATAAATACAAATTGTAACAATTACATAAAAATAAGTGTACTTATAGAAAAATGTCCAATAAATCGAATTTTGCCTAGTACAGGTCCGTATCTCAATTATTTTCAAAGATACAGCCCTTGAAACTTAACTATGTTTCCCGGAAGAAAATCAGGAATTTTCAATTAGATTTAATTTTAAATAACTTATAAACTAAGGCTCTTGGAATGTTTTTTGAAATTTTTTGGTATAAAGATTGTTAATTTTGGATTTTTAAAAATGGGTCCATCATTTAGAATAACCCTGTATAATATTTTGATGGATTTCCTTTGGTTTTTCCATTCTTCTTGTAATTTATTGTTATATTCTTTTTTGGTTCACATTCTTGCTTCTTTTAAGAATTTTCATGATTTTCTCAATCTGGTGAATGTTCGGAGACTGTGGGGGGGATCATTAAGCTTATTTTTGATATTATACCATAGCAATTCTCCATTGTCGTATGGAGACTTTTTTGTATGACTGTACATAAATATTATTTGCAGCAGAATAAAAAACAGCGGTATATAAATTTACACAGTTTACGTAGATCAATTAGTTTCTTTTTCTTCCCCCTGGCCTACGGTGTGGAGCCGATTGGCCAATGACATTTTTTATATGTTAAATAGCTATTATTAGTACATTGATTGAGCGCTGCCTTTACACGCTCGACCACCGAGGCGGCTAATTAAATTTTATTTATTTGCATTGTATACAGTTTCTAACGTAATTTTTATTACAGGTAAAAATTTGGTTTCAAAACCGGAGAACAAAGTGGAAAAAACAGGACAACATATCAAACGCAGAAGCAGCGGAACACAAAATTCAAACAGGTGCTGGAAAAGATGGAATGGTGCTGACGGGCAGTAAGCAGTCGTCTATCAGCGACGAAACTGAAGTTAAACTAAAAAGTACCCCCACACCCGTCGACATCTTCCCCACGAAGCACAACCACAACAGCAACTCCGATTCCGTCGACTCCGAACCTAGAGAAAGGGACAGTGTCACCGTCCTCTCCCTCAAGGAATCACTTGCCAAGCCAATCGTGTCAACCGACCCAGTGAAACTGCACCCTAAAGACGTTATAAAAACTTTACCTTTCGCCGACAGAGAAAAACCCTAAATATTTAACGTAACGTACTAGTGCAGAAAATTTACACACAAGTGGAGAAATCGCACTAAATGTACTACAAGTTTTCATTTACTGTGATTCAATTACATTGCTCTCTCTTGTACAGTTTTATTGTTGATATTGGTGCAAAATTTGAAAATGATTCAATGAGAATGTTTTTCATTTTAATTATATATTATATTTGTGTGCAATTTTACACTTATGGAACTGAAGAAAAAAAAGATTAAAAAAATAGTACTATTTATATAAAAGATTTTATTAATATTACAAATATATCATCACAGCTTATTTCTATTTTATTATTATTATTGTTTTCTTTTTTATAATTAAAAAAAATGAAATACAGAAAATTCGGCAGAAATCATTTCTATCATAGGAATAGTAAGAAACCGAAAAAATAACGATTAATGGTTAATTAAAATCGAGAACACGAGAATGTAAAATTTAAAAGTTGTGTTTAACAACCGGTTTGCACTCAATCGATTATTAAAACGGCACTGGTTTATAAAATCGTTTAGAGAAAATTCACTTATTTATACAGGGTATTAAAAAACAATTGTACCACTTTTATAGGACATAGAGAGAAAGTCAAAATAAGTCGAAAACTTTTTTATGAGTCCAAAAATGAGCTGAATATTTGTAAAATTTCGGATAGTTGTTGCGTGGAAACGAATGGCCAAATGTCAAAAATGACATAATTAAACAGAATTGACATGAATGTCAATTTTGAATTTAAACTGACAATTGTGAAAACAAGATGCTATTGTTTTTTGACACTTGGCTGTCCGTTTCCACTATTCGAAATTTTATAAATAAATTTATGGCTTTCGATATTTATATAATAATTAAATTTATATAAAACCCGTTATATTTTCGTTCACACTTTGTATAAAACTTTTCGACATATTTTGACTTCTTCTCTATGACTCTATGTTTTTTAAATGTCTACAGTTGTTTTTAACACCCTATATAAATTATTTTTTACGTTCGCTAATTTTTTTTCATCCATTTTATTACAGTTAAAATGTTTAATAGAATGTAAAAATGAGGTTCCCTATTTACAAAACCGGTTTGAATATTTCGGTTATTGTTCACCGATTTTAGTAAATCGGTTCTGGTTTTGGTTAACAATCACGTTTTTGTAATATAGGGAATACTATGTTATTTTTTTTTTTATTTTGCCTAACCTAACCTATTAAATTTAGAAAAGTGGTAAATAAAAAAGTTGTTCTACTACACAATATGAAATTAAAATTAATAATAATTTCATTTTATTTTACGATATAAATGCAAATTAAAATTCGCAATTTACAGCAAATTTCAGGGTGCCATAGAATTACTGATGTTTAATTTTTTATTCTACTCTTGTCAATAAATAATTTTATATAATTATTAAAAGTATAATTCACAAAAAAGTTTAAGCTAATCCTCATTTTTGGATTAGTGAATTTTATTCTATTCCGGTATTTAAAATTTAATTTTCATAATATTATCAATAAAGGTAGATACTAGGAATAGATTAGACTATATTTTAAGATATAAACTGTCAAAATTAGAGTATAATTCGCTAATCCAAAAATGAGGATTAGCTTAAACTTTTTTTGTAAATCGGGCTGAAAAAGTAAGTACGAAATGATTCATAACATATAAAATTAATTATAATAATAATAATATGTCAAAAGTTAAATGTCAAATAAAAACAAATAAAACTCAGTAATTCAATGGCACTCTGAAATATGCTGTAAATTGCGAATTTTAATTTGCTTTTTTTTTCGTAAAATACAAATAAGTTGTGATTAATTCCCATATTGTGTAGTTTTTAATTCTAAACAACTTTTTATTGTTATGGGTAATAAGTTATGATGGTATATTTATTTATTTGTTTAAACAAAGTATTAATTGCACATGAATGTGAACATAATACGATATATTTAATTTTGCCGCAAGTATACCTTCCAGATATATGTATAAACAAATAATTTGATCTCTATGGGTTACACCATTTTTCATAAATATATCTACATATATTTTTAATAAAAAAAATATACATTTGCCGCATATGCGGCTAATTATGAAACTCAAAAAAAGATTTTGTATATTTTGAACGAATCACAAAACAACATTTGTTCAAAATTTGTTTATTTTAAAATATTCCATATAGTATTTTATGCTTTCATGTTAATTTTGTGTTTAATTTTTTATTGTTTTTAGAAGTTTATTGCTGTGTTGAATCAAATTGCAAAAGCATTGTAACAAGAAATATCTCTTGAGAAATACTTACCTAGAATGTTGAAAAAATGATCAGAAATAATTTTGTACATTTGTGCGATATTTCTAGCATTAAATTTTCTGGGCTGAATCCTAACCTTATCACCCTTAAAGATCCTTTACTATTTTTAAACGACGTATACCCAAAAAAGAAAAGTACAATTTTATTAGATTATTGTAAAAATTTAGATAAGATATTTTTCATAAATGAATTTAGATGTGCTATTCATGAGATAATTGTTTTGTTTTAATGTACACACATTGCATTGTAAATGTGTACAAAACCAAAGATAAGATACCTAGTGTTTTTAACAGTAAAATTTTAATATTCATCTTTTTAATGTAATAAAGAAAAATAAAACATATATTTGTTATCTTTTGTGTACAATTTAAGGTACTCATCATCTTTACAATTAAGTAAATAAATGTTCCTAGTTCCTTTTATTTTATTTATCTTTTATTTCATATGCACACATTGTTACAAAAATATGTATTTATACCTATAATAGTAGTTTATATATCAAGGGAGTAAAGTCCGACATTATTTGTTGAGAGCGAAGATTGAATCCTGAAGAAGAATGAAGCACATTTCTATAAACAAAGAAAAACTATTTATTTTAAATTTAATTTTACGAAAACCATATTTTTTCCAAAGTAAATATAATTAATAATATTCCTTATGGGACTTGAATCACTTTATTTCCCTAGGGAGTACTTTATTTTCCTCGATAAATAATGAAGCACATTATGTTATGATTTTGATAAGAATAAAGTTAACATTATTTACCGGTTGTATATAAAAGTAATCTACATGTTATATTAATTCTGTAATATATTTATTAGCATAGAATTAATATAACAAACATTTGATATGAGTTTTTTTTTACACAATATAATAATATAAAGTATCGAGACTTGATATCATACTTGGCCTTGTCTTGACATTTTTTATAGATATAAATATATACATACATTTGACATTACAATCTAGTTTTTCCTCGCTTGAATACCTGCAAACAAGAGAAAACACATTTTTTAATATTTGATTGTTTATTTATATTCAGTAGTGAAACGGCTTTCATTGTGTGCATATCGTGATCCTTGTACTGTTTTTGAAATATTGACGTTTATTTGTTTCTGGATGTTATTTGTGTTTCAAAAGCTCTATTTCGGATATTCAGGGTAAATTTTCGATATGCTTTATGTTATTTTTCTTGTAGATAGTAATATAAGTTCGTATGACTCGAATTTGACATATTTTTATCTAATTTTAATAGATTATTAATATCATAATATTGTTTGACATTTTATGCAAAGTATACATGATGTAAAAGTTTTGAATTTTTTATTATTTATGGAGTAAAATGAATAATATATGTATTTTCATACATTATTTACCGATAATTTTATTCTACAAACATTAAATGATTTAATAATATGAGTTGTTTGATTTCTTAAATACACAATTAATGTTTTTATATTTCATAAACAAATTATAATTTACTATTTGAAAATATTTCCTTTTCTGAGTTACTTCAAATTTTGTACTACTAGAACATATGTTTGTAGTATAAATAATTATGTTATAATTTTTTTTTATATAATTCATACCACATATAGATAACTGCAAAAATGATTAATGGCGTTAGTTCCTTTTTTCTATATTTAGAAACAATGTTAAACTTATTATTGTTTAATGATATATGTATAAAATATTAAAAATTTAAAAAGTAACGTAGTTTCATATACATAGCTCCATCTTTTGGCATCTAGAGAAACTTCCCTTAGACCCTTATGGTTTAATTTAAACTAAATGCTTTATATTTACGATTTTGTCTATTTTCACAGCATATTATTCCTATTTTATAAATTATGTATATGATTTGTTGTAATTTAAATAAGAATTTTACAAATATTGCACCGTTTTATATTGATTTTATGTACTAGGTGGAGCAACGTGTTTGCACCCTTAAAGTTCTACCCCCGAACACTAGAGGGGTGTGTTTGAAATTTTCGTGTTGAATCAGAGCCACTGTTGGGAAGGTAAGTAATAAAACTGTAATTTATATATGAAAATAAAAATTATAATTTGAATATTTTAATGACATAAAGTTTCAAAGAAATTTATACTTTTAAGTTAAATATTTTCATTATTTTTTCTTCATAAATGTTAATAATGAACATTCAGCAATTATATTTATGGAGTATAAATTCAGTAACGCATAGTATTAAAATCAAATGGCCAGTGTTAATACCAGTACCAAATGTTCTATATCAATATCAAATGTTCAGTAATAATATTAAATATTAGTATTAATGGATTGGGTCTTTACGTGAATTTAGATTAATGTAACAACAGATTATATTTAGAGATGAATTGAGAGAGGTAGGACTGTGTGAAGAAGGTAAGAATTAGAAATAGCAACCCCCTACTAAATTGGGAAAAGCTGAAGGAAAAAATTATTTAGAGATTTTTAAAACCAAGAATAATGTCCACCTATACGAGCCCTAATCCATATTAGTTGGCCTAGTCGCTAAAATTTTATTTTATTTAGCGCATATATAATACAAATAGTAACTATCGTAATTATCGGCATTTTTTTTAATAATATAAATATTTTTTGGTTCTTGTGCTATGAATATGAATGTATGTATTATAAATAATTAACAACAATATCTTCAAGATCTCATCTATAGAACGCATTTTACATAGATTAAATGATGATATAGTACTTACCAGGTAATGGAAAATCATCAAACCGGATGCCTTTGTTTTTAAGAGAACACATTTACACAACTTTTTATATTTCACTTTTAATATTAGTTTGTTTGGGGTCCCGTGGCCGCGTGCCTGAGTGTCTGGTCGCGAACCTGGGGGAACCGGGTTCGATCCCGACTGACGCCAAATATTTCCAATTTTAAATGGCACAAAAGTGACCCCTGTGGTGCACTCTCCACGCCAGCTATGAGTGCCCGTGAGGTGACGCCTGGTAAGCGCCCACACGGTAAAATATATCCTCATCATTACCGATGTCTGCATGTGTTGTAGATACTGGCACACCCAGAAATGGGTAATATGCCGTGATGATATATTTATATTTATTTATTTTGTATAACAATATTTAGTACACAAAACCAGAAATATACAACCGAACAGTTCAATATATCACAACAAACTAACTACGTCGTTTCCTGCCAACTATCGTGCAATTTTTAACTTGTTTCATTTGGTACACGACAACACTGATCCGAGTTTCTTTAAATTATTACTATATGTAAATAGTGTAAAACTTTTATAAATTATTTAACACTACATTTTAATATTTACAATTAGCAAATTTTACAACATTTAGTGTTGATATTTCACCATTTATCAAATTTCTTAGGGAGTGTCATCAAAAATTAGAAAAAATTAGATAATAAATAATTATTAAAAAGAAGTTTTAATTTATTTGCTCAATGCAGGTAAGTTCAGTAATTTGAGGATTTCGGAAAGAAAAAAGGCAAAACGGTACGATGATTTTGTGTGGACAGAGAAAACTAATAAATCGGCTAGGTAACCTTTAGGTCAATCGTTTGGTCTCGTGGCTACGTGGGTCAAATCAGATTAAATACCTATTTTTTCACCCTAAAATAAAGGGAGAAAAACGAGTTTTCCTAACATTATTAGTTATACGCATTACTTTTAAAGTATTCATTCACTAAACTTTTACTTCAAAAATAGAAAATTCATAGATTTAAATTCAACACAATGGACCAGATTCAGTACCTACTCATCTTACCTAGTGACGACTCTCTAGTAACAATAGTACTGGAATGCATATTTTTAGATTTTGCGTTCATAATGAAGTCATTACGATACGCAATTTTGTATCGTAATGGCTTTCATTTCGAGACGAAATTTTTTGTTTTAAAAGGTTGGTACTATATGACATTTACTTAACCTTTTTTTACGTAATTTATTTTTTAGGAAGTAGATTATTTACAGTGGTCTAAGCTATATTACGTACATCAGGCGGAGTGCAATTTATTTCATCTTCCATGATTACACTAAATTCACTTAAATTTTTTATAATTTTCCAATTTTACAATTTTCAATTCACTTAAATTTGTTCGTAAATATGAAATGACATTAACCTTTAAATAATAATTGAATGCGGTCAATTCAGTGTTACTAACTACAACATTTCACTTACAAATTTCCCTAAATTAACTTGGTTTAATATTAGCAGTTTTTCAAAAATATTTTAGTATGAAGAAGGCGCAAAATATAAAAAATAGTATAAAGAACTCATTTTATAAGACTTTTTTTTACGTCTGTTGAAAAAAGTACACTTTTTTTCATTAAAATGGATTTATAAAGTATGTCTTTTTTATCACAATAAAAGTGTGAAAAAAAGTTACTTTTTTAACGCTACAGAGTGAAATAAAGAAACATTACGGCACTTTTTTCACACTTTTATTGCAGACGTAAAAAAAAAATTGTATGCAACTCGAGTAAAAAGTGTCTTATTTCACTTATAGCATTTGACGAATTCGCCTACGGCTCGTTCGGTCAAACTTTCCTATTCGTGAAATAACACTATACTTTTTACACTTGTTGCATAAATAACTATTTTCGCACTTGTCAATTAAAAAACTCGCCAAGAATCGTTTTCTAAATTTTGACGCGTGCGAAAAAACATGTCTTATAAAACTTGTTCTTTAATATACTATTTTCTTATTAATGAAGTACATATTATGTTTCTCTTTATAGCTACAGATATTAATTAGTAAAATACACCAGTTATTTTGATTAATATAATATTACGATATTTCATGAATTCATTACAGATATCGTATTGTAAAGAACTGCAACTTATCCGCAGTAAAATAAAACATATTCAAAAAGAGCCAATCAGCTGAAATCCTGTGTGCCCCTTACCGCCCCTTCGGAGCTAATTGGGTGAGTAAAGCGACAACTTACGATATGTCAACAAGCTGAGACTGTGTGTACTTCTAATTAATAGGCAGCCGCTGTGTCCCTGCAGCGACACAGGGGCAGTCTGACTTCTCTGTTATAAACTGTCACAGAAGGGATACGATACAATCAAGTGCTATGGGGGGCCCAGCTTCGAATAGGAATAGATACTTATAGAAAGACAAATCAGTACTTCCATTTTGTTACGGCTTGTCGTACTATTTTAAAAATTAATTATATTATTCTAAGGTTATGGGTTTGGAGACATAAGTCCGAAGTGAAACAAATATTTTCAATTGAAATATTAAAATTCAAATCTCGAAAAGTATACAGTGTGTCCTCGGATGGACCTAACTATAGTTGTAAAACATCCTTATTTTGCATTTTAGGAAGAACAGTCATTCTTTATAAAAAGTTTTGCTTCATCTAGCAAGTCCGCAGCAACTACCAAAATTTCGAAATAACATACAGGGTGCTTACAATTTATTACACAATTTTTACAATACACAAAAACGACTGCTCCAAACTTTTCGAACACTAGGTGAATGTTATCTCCATTTATGTCAATGTAGCGGCATCATTTTGATCATGAAATGTGCTTTTGCTTCTTCAAATCTGTTACACTGCCTGTTCTATCAAACTTCGTTACTAATTCTCGTACACAATTTACAAAAACGTACTCCCGATATTTCCTATTAAAAAGTTCAATTGCATAGCGATATGCGATATGATACTTCACCGGTACCGTAGCATTTCACTAAATAAATTTTTTGCTCTAAGACAACATAATTCAAATATTGACTAACAATTAGGTGACATGAAATTAATCATTTGAGTAAATTCTCAGATCTGCGATAACCACGTTGGCAAAATTTATACTAGTATAAATTTTGTCCCGTTTTCTAACCACCCTGTATGTTATTTCGAAATTTTGGCAGTGGCTACGGACTTTCTACATGCAGCAAAACTTTTTAATAAATTAAAACTTTTTTTTAATAATTATTACCTAATTTTCTCTAATTTTTGATAACACCCTCTGAGGAATTTGGTAAGTGGTGAAATATATTAGTGTAAATATCAACACTAAATGTTGTAAAATTTGCTAATTGTAAATATTAAAATGTAGTGTTAAATAATTTATAAAAGTTTTACACTATTTACATATAGTAATAATTTAAAGAAACTCGGATCATTGTTGTCGTGTACCAAATGAAACAAGTTAAAAATCGCACGATAGTTGGCAGGGAACGACGTAGTTAGTTTGTTGTGAAATATTGTAGTGTTCGGTTGTATATTTCTGGTTTTGTGTACTAAATATTATTATACAAACTAACATTTAAAGTGAAATACAAAAATTTGTGTAAATGTGTTTTTTTGAAAACGAAGGCATCAGGTTTGCAGATTCCCCATTACCTGGTAAGTAATTTATAATACATACATTCATACATATATGTATGTATCGTGTAAGATCATTACATAGTTAAAATACATTAGTTGGTGCTATGTTACGAAATATTTGTATTCAATTTTGAACCATTTCAACGTGTACTTCACACCAAATTTGCTAGTAGTTAAATTTACAGAACTTGGTGTAGACTTATATAAACCTATTTTAGTATTTATTTTAAAGATAATTTCTTGGAGTGTAAAAAACATTACATTAGAAGACAAGGAAATGAAAGAAGTTAGCCTCCAAATCAGAATAAAATAGTTTGTAAAGAAATATATGCACATGCTTTAATACTGTGAGAAAGATTTCAAAAAAACCTTATGGTATTTTATATTTACACATTATAAGGGTTGCGTCACATCCCGAAATGGATAATAAGCTGTAATGATACATGTATTTATTTATATTATAATTCATAAATTAATTGTTATAAATAAAAATTTACTAGTAGTCCATAAATTTGAAAACATCTCTGATTTGAATTTATGCCAATACAAAGTTGCATATAATTTTAATGTAAAGTTTATACGAGGGTCATGCTAATGAGAAAAAGGAAATCAGGTAGGCCAGGGAAAACAAAATTTGCATAATTTTAAACAGTTATTTATCACTACATACCATTTTCTAATTATGATTTTTGATTTAACGCCTTTGATAATCATAAGTAAACAGAAATTAATGTTACTGTCAGTTTTTAAGTCTTTCAGAAATTAGTAAAAAAAAGCGGTACAAAAGAAGATTTGATGGGAGCTATTAAGAAGCGGAAGAAAATAAATGGTGAAATATATATAGAAAGAGGTTATGGTACTCGTCACTGGTCCGAATAGTTAAGGAAAAAAACTTTTTGTGGGTGTGCAGTGTTTTTATTGGGCTAAATAATTTTAGTTGATTCTTTTTAAATCAGCTAAGCTTTCGCCTAATGATTTAAGGCTTCATCAGGACTGTTTTAGTTATAAATTTTTTAACATTATTTAAACCTGTAAACTGCAAATAACAATTGGTTAATATTGTCATGTTTTTGTATATGAGTACATCTTTTATCGTAACTTCAACTAAAACAGTCCTGATGAAGCCTTAAATCATTAAGCGAAAGCTTGGCTGATTTAAAAAGAATCAACTAAAATTATTTAGCCCAATAAAAACACTGCACACCCACGAAAAGTTTTTTTCCTTATATATATATAACATAAACAAATTAATAATCATAACCAAAATTTAAATTTAAAAAAATGTTTAAAGTATTACAAAATGACTCCTAAAAGCTGTAGCATGATATTATTCTTCATTGATTATTCTGTAGAATTCTTTAGAGCAAAATCTGTAAATCATTTAATATACTAAAATATAAAATAATGTGTCAGCATACATTTTATGCTCTATATATTGATAATAAATTCTTAGCAAATTTGAAAACAAAGAATAAATTCGAATTATAGCAGACAGTATATTTTATGCAGTCCGAGCGTTATCACTTGTATGAAGCGAACCTTTTATACTACGCAAAGTTATTGATGTGGAAGAATCCCCATTTGATTTATGTTCATAGTTCGTCATGAAACTTCATTTGGTTATTCGATTAGTTCTGCTATTCATTTTTCGCGAGATCGTATATTTTAGTTTTTCAAATTTGCTCATTAAATAAAGTGTACAGACTGAAAAAAATCTGTTTCTGCATACGAACAGACTTTGTGTATCTTATAATTAAATAATGATTTTACATTTTTAATTTCTGCACGTATTACTTTCTTCATTGTAAATTTTGTTTATTTTTCGAAAATCATTTGTGCTTTATATGGTTTAATATACAATGTGGAATTGAATATCAAGAAAAAACCAAACTCAGTCGTTTTTTAAAAAATCTCTCAAACACGTAGATTTTAATTTTTAAAAATATAGTTAATATGTGCGATTCATTTTCTGACTTTCATTTGTTAAACAGTTATGACGTCATCACAAAAAATTTAAATGACAACGTAAGTTTTAGTAGTAGAAGCCGATAGTGATTTTTCTTTCCTTTATGATCATGTAAATAAATGCAAAAAGGTGTATAACAAAAATTCTGAGAAAAATCGAGATTACGTAATAATGAATAATCAAGATACCTTGATAAAAATTTTAAATCTAGCCAACTGCTTCATACAAGCATTCTGTCATGACCATGATAATTTAGTAGAATATTATTAGAATGGGATATTCTACTCAATTTTTTTTATTATTTTAAATAAAACTTCATTCAGTGTTGAAGCAATTCATGGTATCTTAATTGTTCCTAGTTTAACAGTATTTTATTTTCGAGAAATCAGTGTAACGTCATATTTCCCCTATACTTGTCTTTCTCACACACACTGCTCTAAGTACGCTGCGAGAGAAAGATAACAATTGTATGACGTCAATTTTCCCTTTTAGCAAATGTGAAATATCTCGTAAAGTAATTATTTAAAAAATGTTTTCATTACTCAACTATTATTTATTGAGTCATACTTTAAGTTAAATTGAAAATTTTCTTATTTTTTTGTTATGGTGGAATACCCCATTCAACAGTAAACTATAATAATTATGGCAAGAGCGTTGAAGATTGACAAGAGTGATTGTATGAAACAGTTGGCTGGATTTAAAAATTTCATCAAGGTATCTTGATTATTTATTATTACGTATTAAATGTTCAGGTCGATTTTTCTCAGAATTTTTGTTATGCCCCTTTATGATGTATTTGCATGATCATATAGGGAAAAATTACTATCGGATTCAACCACTAAAAATTTATGTTATTTAAATTTTTCTGATGACGTCATAACTGAAAAATTAATGAAAGTCGGAAAATAAATCTATATTGTCATTTAATTTTTTTTTGTGATGACCTCATAACTAAAAAACAAATGAAAGTCGGAAAATGAATCGCACATATTAATGGGCATTTTTAAAAACTAAAATCGACTTGTTTCAGGGTTTTTTAAAAAGCGGCTGAGTTCGGTTTTTCTTGATATTCCATACTTTAATCCCACACTGTATGTATCTTTTAACATCATTGCACAGTTAAAATACATTAGTTAATGCTATGTTACAAAATATTCGTATTCAATTTTGAACCACTTCAAAGTGTACTTTTATACTAAATTTGTAAGTAGTTGAATTTACACAACTTGGTGTGGACCTATATGAACCAATTTTAGTATTAATTTTAAACAGCAGAACTGCTTGGAGTGTACAGGGAATATCAAAATTTAGTGCCTAATATTAAATGAAAACATAGTAAAGTCGAAAAGGTTTGAGTGAAATACTTGTTGAATATTGAAGGCTTCCTCCATGGATAGTAAAGAATTTGATGTATCTTGTGTCTTTATATTCGTTGGCAAGTGTTTTAAAGTAAGACAATTATGTGAGTCCCCCTCATTGATCGTAAATGTCAACTGCGGTAGTAAAACACCGTAGATATTAATCAAGATTTTTGGTTCTGTAGTCATATCAAAACCTACATGAATATTAATTTTATAACATTTTAAAGTATGTAGTAGAAATTTTATGAAACAATAAAAATACTCATGAAATTTTGATTGCTCACCTCTTTGTGAATTCGACACAGGTGGTATCATTCTCGCCTCTACATCTACACATATGTTACCGGTCGAGACGACGACGACGCCGCGTCGACACACCTAGATTTTCTTAGACGGTGTTGTGCTATCTGATCCGTTGGACGATTTTAGTGGTAGTTCGTCCTTTGACTACCCAGAAGTTACTAAGCAAGAATATTTTTCTTAAATTTATTTTTTGGGGGCGAGTTTAAAAAAAATAAAACCTAATTCGGAGTAGGCTATGTATGTCTGATCATTATTCAATTCAAAACTCAAGTTGTCAAAATTAATCGTGAAATGTAATTTTAAGGAGAAAAAATAATAAAGAAGGATACGGAATATTGCCATTCGTCGTTTTCTAATTCATTTCTATTTGTAAAATAAAGATTCTGAAAGAAAAGCTTTGATTTATTTAGATAACATTTTTGACAATATCTCATGCCAAATTGACATTTAAGTAAATACTTTCAAATTGACATAGGTACGTTTTTTTGTTCATAGCCTTCCCCGAGTTAGAATTTTTTTGAACACAAAGAATGAGCATGTAGTGGCGTATTAAGGTATTTTGGCGCCAGTAGTCCTTAAATTTTTCGCGCCCCCTCCCCCCACTTTTTAGTTAATATGAATGAAAAAACAAATATTTCTAGTAAGAAACCAATAATTATAACAAGTAATTAAATATAACAACTGACATAAAATGTGTAATAAGCAATTATTCGAAAAATTTTGAATTATTGCCCCAAAAGTCAATATACCCCATATTCAGATAAAAACATTCAAAATTTTCAAAAATCTAATTTTCATGTATCTAGATACTTCTCAGTGCGCTGATTCCAAATTTTGAAACCGCAGGTCGATATCTCTTTTCGTTCTCGAGATATTTAGATTCAAAGTTTTTTATAAAACTGCACATTTTTGGGTAATAACCCAAAAATGGGCCAAGATACGAATTTGGCGACAACACCATTCGATTCTACGGATAAAAATATATAAGTATACCAATTTTCATAATTTTTGAATATCAGGTTCATTTTTTATGAATAAAAGTTTGAAAACCCCTGAAAACGGCCAAAATCTGAAAAAATCCTAAGGGGTACACCTTAGATTTTTGCGATTTTTGGCCATTTTCAGTTATTTTCCTTTAGAGACTGTATGCGGTGTTCAAAAATTATGAAAATTGGTATAGTTATGTAATTTTGCCTGTAGAATCGAATGATGATATTTCCAAATTCATATCTCGACCCATTTTTGGGTTATTACCCAAAAATGGGCAGTTTTGAGCAAAACTTTGAATCTAAATATCTCGAGAACGAAAAGAGATATCGACCTGCGGTTTCAAAATTTGGAATCAGCGCACTGAGAAGTAAGACACATGAAAATTAGATTTTTGAAAATTTTGATGTTTTTAGCTGAATATGGGGTATATTGATTTTTGGTACATTAATTCAAAAATGGATAAAAATATAAACTTGCTAGTAATATTATTTGATTGTAAAGACAATGTTACGTTAATGTACGCATATTATACACGTAGGTCTGTAATTTACACTAGAAGCGTGTCTTTTTTGTTGAACGTTATAAGGATACATATATATTTTTTTAAGTTTGACACAAAAAAGTTAAACATTTCGCCGCATATAAAAATCAAAATTAGAAATGCCGGGTGCACTCAATTTCGAGCTTAGACCCGGCCCGGTCCGAAGCCCGGACCGATTTCGGGTCAATTTTCGGGCCAGCTAATTTTTTATTGAGTCGATCTTCGAATCGGGCCAGCAATTTTTATTTTCGGGCCGAGTCAATCTAAACCACAAAGCCCGGTCCGGCCCGGTCCGAATGCATACCTATCTGGGAGGGCTTTTTTATTAGTAAAATTTAGCAAACATTGAAACTAAACTTTATTTTTAATAATGGTAGACAAATTTTACCTTCAAGCGAGTTAATGATCCCGAACATTCATTCAAGATCCACTAGTAATAATATTGAAATTTCCAGAATTCCCAATTTTTATTATTTTTAGTATTATATCCCCCATTAAATTTCTACTCATTCGTCAGTGTATTTACCATTAGCACAGTTGATTATGGTTTGCAAAGTTCACCATTAAATTCTTCAATTCAAAAATTATTTATTTCCAACAATGACGAGGTATGTGAATAAAAAGTTTATGTGTCTTCTTGTCAGTAAGAGAAATTTAATGTCGTTTTTATGTGAAAAAAATATTACATCATATAATAAAAATTGGAAAAATAAAAAATTTGTTTTAGTTTACTGCTAAGGTTATATGTCGACCTGTTGAAGTAAAAAGATAAAAAAAAATCGCATAAAACAAAATGAAGAAATGTAGGCATATTTAATAACGTTTATAGTTTGAGACGCGCATAAAATTAATATTAAATATTATACTGAAAATAGTCTGACTTCTCAGAAGCACATTAACATCCAGACTATTATTACTGTATTTGAAATTTAATAAAAATGCAAAATGTTAAACACAATAAAATCAAGATTTATTTTCTGTCTTACATGGATATATTTTCCAAAAAAAAAAAAACGTACAGGTTAATTTGCTTTTATTTACGAATTTCGATTATGACGATATATCTATAATTTATATAAATACAGACTTTCAAAAGAACCGGTTATTGAATTTTAAAATGTCAGTCAGATTCGAACCCGGCCATCAGAACCACAGTCCGTCACGCAACCCCAATAATCCTTATTATTTTTTGTAGAAAATTATAACAATCTACTACTTATCTATTAACTTTTGTAAATTTTCAAAGAAAGTTTTCTTAATTAATCTAAATTCTGAAAATTAATTACATTATATTGTAACATAATTATTCGGCAACAATTCAGTTTATAGTAAGCAGAATCAGGCAGTGAAATTAGGCACATAATCCTGAAGCTGCCGTATCAACTAAGGAGTTAAAAGATGAATTAGTCTATGTAAGAGACGCTTAATCCCATCAAAATTGAATCAAAACCGGTTAATGCTGCCGAAATTACTTCACATTCAATATACCTCGCTGGTCTAATACTAAATAATTATACGCAAAATAAAACACAAAAAAAAACTATCTAAATTGTAGTTAAATTAACTAAATATATTCCTTATTTTTCAGCCTGCTAATATGTTTCATTAAATTATCTAAGTTGATTTAGTTAAATTTTTTAAATTTGTAATAACAAATTATAGTAAAATTAAATTCAAAATTAGATTAAATGACTACATTTATATCGTAATAGTTATTGAACTAAATATAAATAAAGAAATTAACTAAATATGTATTAAAATTTTCTATTTAATTTACCTAATTCATTAGATAAATTACCGAAAATTGTAGGACAAAAATACTTACTTAATCCTGCACCTTTCTATCCTCACGTGTAAGGCGTTCCCCCGGCTTGCGGGGGAGGGGGTTGAGTTCTGGTTCGTTGGTCTTCTCCATATTTCTTTCCACTCTGCTCTATCTTGTGTTACTATCTTCGTTTCTTCCCAAGTTAGACCTCTTCTTTGCGCTGCCTCCTTTACTTCTTCCAGCCACGTTCTTCTTGGTCGTCCTCGTGGTTTCTTTCTTCCAATTTTTGCTTCAAACACTTTTTTAACTATTCTCTCCTCTCCCACCCATCCTTTCTACATGCCCATACCATCTCATCTGTCTTTCTGCTATCTTATCTTCTATTGCTTTTACTTTTAAGTTTTGTCTGTAGGTTGTGTTTTCAATTCTGTCCAGTCTTGTTTTCCCCTCTATTTTCCTCAAGAATCTCATTTCGATAGCCGTAATTTTTTCTTTTTGTCTTTGCGTTAATGTCCATGTTTCAGCTCCGTGTACGAGTATAGGCGTCACTACTTTCTTAAATATTTGTACTCTGGTCTCTTTCGGTATTTCTTTCTTTCCTAAGAAGCTGTGTTTGATGCTATTGAATATTTTGCCTCCTGTTGTTCTTCTTTCTTTTATTTCTTCATCAAATCTTCCATCTTCTGAGATCATTGCCCCCAGGTATTTAAATTTTTGGACAAAAATAATGAAGCCAAAATACAGTAAAATTAAATTAAATAAGTAACTAAAGCAACTATTTGCATATTTAAATTAACGATTTTTTACAAAATATAATTAGATAAAATTTCAATGGGGTCCCCTGGTCGCGAACCTGGGGGAACCGGGTTCGATTCCAACCGGCGCCAAATATTTACAATTTTAAATGGCACAAAAGTGAACCCTGTGGTGCACTCTCCACAACAGCTATGAGTGCCCGTGAGGTGACGCCTGGTAAGCGCCCACACGGTAAAATATATCATCATTACCGATGTCTACATGTGTTGTAGATACTGGCACACCCAGAAATGGGTAATATGCCATGGTGATATATTTACATTATATATTTAAATTTCAATTCTTTATTCTGTGACATTGCTAGGCAACATGCATATTCGGTTAATCTAGTTAACTAACACTAACAATATTTCAAGATGCCTGTACATTCACAATCAGTGCTATGAGAATTGTCGGAAAAATATTTATGCAACTCGTGTGTAAACAGTATTTCTCATCTCGTGCTAATTATCGCACTCGATCAAAAAAATACTCCTTTACACACTTGTTGCATAAATATCTATTATGTTATGAAAAGTAAATTGTAATCTAAATTATGAAAACATGTTTTGTTACATTACATTACACTACAACATTTGAGATAAAGGTGAATCATCTCTATTCTATTGATATGAAATTTTTATACGTTTAGTGTAAGTAGTGCAGTAAATTAAAATGCTTGTAATTTTTTGTAGTAGCTGTACAATATAAAAACAAAGTCATAGTAGTAAGCGGTGAGGAGTAATTTGATAAATATAACACGAAATTAAAAAATCATGAAAATTTAGTTATCGTCGTGCGTTATAGGGTTTCTAAGAAATTAGGTACCTCTATCTAAGCGTATGTGATGGTGATGGGCTATGAACGGATTTTATAGGCTCTTGGAACAGTTATTACTTGATTGATAGTGTACTCACGATTGTGTTAAAATTTCATTATTCTTATGCTCTTCAAAAAATTTTAATGTCAAATATACTGAAACAGATATCGTTACAACCGTAAAAAAATTACTACACGAAATTATTATACATCTATAATTCTAACATATGTTTGCCAAAAGATTTCTACCTTGAAAGAATGTTCGGTTTATTTAGGTTCAGGTTAATTTTTTTTTTAAGAGATGGGTTCGTGTGCGGTTCTGGTTCAAGCATTAATAAAATTTGCAGTTTCATTCCTGGTTCAGGTTTGGTTCGACCTAATGAAAATTGAATCAATGTTTTTACCTCTCGCTAAGAGAGATATTGGAATAGAAATAGAATTTTCCTTGTGCACAAGAAATGATAAACACTTTCAGTTGTCTCCTCGAAAGTCATTTTTGATAAAACAATTCTTTGGAAGTCGAATTTTGATACCAGGTTCGGTTCCGACTCGGGTTCTATTATTTTATTTTTTATTTTTATTTTATTTAATTTCGGCTTTCCAACAGGACCATGTCCCAATAACAGGAAAGCACATACAACATAAATGCAAAATAAAAAATACATTAGCAATTAAGTTACATTAGAAATAATAATATAGCAGTATATAATTTCATGATACAAATAATCAACTACAATGAAAACATAATAGAATAATTAATAACAAATAACTAATTAAAGGACAGTACTACATTTGTCACTTGTTTTTTAAACTGTGATAAACTAAAAAGAAATATATCAATTGAATTATTATAAGACACATATTTATTGTAAAAAAATGGTAGACGATTTAGTGCAGAATTGAAGGCAGCATTAGTTCTATTAAATCCTAAAAAGAATAAATCCGTTGCTCTAGTCGTATAAATTGGTACGCGAAAGCCCAAACTGTTTAATAGATCAGGACAATCGACTCTATTATTTACTAATTTATATAAAAATATCAAGTCAATTACGAGTCGCCGTTTTTCCAGAGGTAAAATATTAATTTCAAAATTATTAAATTTATATCTAATAAATTTACAAAATTTTTCTTGAATACGCTCTATTCTTTTAATATGAATAGCATAATGAGGTGACCAACAAATTGTTGCAAATTCTAATTGACTTCGTACTAAAGAAAAATATAAAACTTTTAAGGTTTTGGGATTTTTAAAGTTCTTTGATGACCTGATAAGAAACTATTGAAAAATATATCTGAGGTTCGGTTCGGGGTTTGGGTTTGCTAAAAATGTTACGGTTGGGTTCCGGTTTTGGTTCGGTTCATGTTTATTAAGTCCTACAGGATTGCATAGATACTATACAAAAAAAGTTTCTTCCTTAAAACTTATGGTAACTTTCCTGACCGTTCCATGTCGTTTGATAATTACATTTACCTTTTTATCCCAAGTTGTTAAAAATATTCGCGAATTAAGTGTGTTGGTATTTTAAAATCTAAATAATCTATTGGACAACGGATTTAACCAATTGCTAAAAGTTAACCACTTTATTGCAGAATAGGTCCGTATATCTATGAATATAAATGTAGGCTTTGGACATTAAAAGCTATTGTTTTCTTAGTAATGAAATATAAATTAATCTCATAAAATTACCATAATGTCTAATGAAGCACGTCAGTATCTTTCAAATAAAAGACATTTCAGTACTGTTTATTATCATCATATCTAAAGGAATGACTTCAGGACAAAATTGTAGCCAGGTTGTCTACCTCTACTGCCATAAACTCATCTTCCATCCCTTTCCTTCTCACTAACACCCCTATACATCGGTCTCTTTTGTCGGCAATTCGAGTTATTATATCCGTCCGTTTCCTATCCCTGTTTAACCAGCGGGAAAGGAGCGTTATCCTTGTCTAGAATGACAGTTGTCCCTTTTAGTACTGATATATTTGTATATTTTACAAGTCAATAGTCACAAAGAAGTTATTTTGTTGCAATAAAGCTATTTCCGGTTGATTGTGTGCATCACACCTGTGCAGGTCTACGACGAAGAGGTGTTAGAATGATGGAATTGCCCTCTGTGTGCTTTACTATTTCTTAAAATAGTGTTACTTCCTCAGCTATCCTATGAACTTACTACAATGACTCAAGAATAACTATATAGCAGATAATTGTAAAAGTGTATTTGAATTTGCATTAGAATGAGATAAAGCTTTCAGTTATGAACAGAGATGGGCACGTAAAATACGTCACGTATTATACGTTATTTTTTACATTGACAATATTTGAGATTTTTTTACGTAGATAATGTAAAATATTATTACCATGAGTATATTTTTTTTTATAAAGACATTTTCTTTTATACTGTATAAATATTCCAAAACAAGCAGTCCACGTGACATCAACATGTTTCTTTGATTCAGACAAATAATTAAGTACTTCAAACTATCAACAATCAGATTAGTAGGGAAATATATTACTGAGACTTAACCTCAAATGTCAAACTTGAAACACCTTTTACGTCAAAATTAGACTAAATACGTAAATTTGAAGCATATTATATTATATTTTTAAAATGTTTTATATGTTTTATGTAAATTTTAGACAGTTTCGTAAAAAAAAAATTGAAGACATTTAAAAATAGACGGCGAATAAAAAAATTTGCAAAACTAAAATTTAATTTTCTATTTATTAATTATTAATAGCATATAGTTTCAAATAATTTGAAATATATTTAAATCATGAGCTGGAAACAGCATTTTGTGTTAATTTATCTATAGTTTCAGAATGTTTTTTTTTTTATATTTTACAATAATTTCTGTCTCTTTCTTATAAACTTATCATAGTTTCAGTAGTTTCAGAATATATTTATGATAGGATTAGTTACTGTAATGTGACATTTGTAAACAACAAGTCATCTAGTGTCGTTATGAAGAACTAAAATTTTACATTATATACGCTTTTTACTTATTTAACATTTTTACGCATTTTTTACATATAAATGTAAAATATTATTTTTTATACGTAAATGCACATCCCTGGTTATGAATAAGTTAAGAAAGTAGCTATAGTCAGAAAAATGACTATGTCGGATCTAGCGATAAAACTATAAATATCGTAATTATGATAATGCTTCATAATATTGGATAAAACAGGCCATTATTTACGACGCTCTTTTGAATGAAGACATGACTATTCCTTTAAAATAAATGCAATTTTTGTTTGAAATAATATTTGGAACTACAGTTTTCATTATCTTAAGAAATTATTTCATACAAAAATAGCATTTATGTTATCGAAACAGTAATATTATTTTACTATATTTTAAATGAGAACGTAGTAACTTTGTTTATATCACTTTTTTAACACAATTTTTGTGACTATTTTCAACCTTTTCAGTCATCATCAGACAATAGACTTATTGCCTAATGATGTTCGAAATTGTTAAAAATAGTCAAAAAAATTGTGTTAAATAAAAGTGATATAAACAAAGTAACTACCTTTTCATTTAAAGGAAGAAAAGGGTTGAAGGACCATTCGTTGATGAAAGAAGGCATAAATGGTCCACGTGTATTTTAAAATTATTTATTAATAAAATACAGTATTTCACCAACTAATTGATTTGGTAGATGGTTTAAATGCAGTAGTTAAAATTGTTATCGACTTAGTTCATTTACCGTGTGGGCGCTTACCAGGCGTCACCTCACGGGCACTCATAGCTGGTGTGGAGAGTGCACCACAGGGGTCACTTTCGTGCTATTTAAAATTGGAAATATTTGGCGTCTGTCGGGATCGAACCCGGTTCCCCCGGGTTCGCGACCAGACACTCAGGCTCGCGGCCACGGGACCCCATATATATATCGTCTTCATTACCGATGTCTACATGTGTTGTAGATACTGGCACACTCAGAAATGGGTAATATGCCGTGATGATATATTTATTTATTTATTTATTTATCTTAGTTCATTTAGATCATCGTGACAACTTTAATGAAATTTTGTTATAAATTTTAAATAATACTGTATATTCCACCGATAACTGAAGATGGGCTTGCCCTAAGCCCGAAACGTCCATAATAAATAATTTTAAGATACACGTTTTTACAATTTTACTATATTTTAGTATAGAGAGTATGTCTTCGTTTCAACAGAGCGGCGCAAATAATAGACCGTTGTCACCCCATATTATAATGCAAGCAGTGAGCGATATGCCGCTTTGTCATAATTACGATATTTATAGTTTTATTGCTAGATCCAACAGTTAATTTTTCTGACTATATCTTTATTTATTATCTACAGTATAATAGGTTCCATTCCGTTAGAATAAGGTAAGTAAAGTTGGTTACCCGTATCTTCGGATGAGATGGACTATTGTTTTTGAACGTATATAACATTTTCGTTTTTTTAACAATACAAAATAAATAATAAATACATGTTGTGCATCATATAAATTATATTTTTTAAATGGTTTGTTTTTCTAAAATCGTGACATTTCATAGCGCTCCAATTTTTTTCACAAAATTTTGTTATGTTTATAATAAATTAATTGTATATAAAATTCTGCTTGTGGTAGAACATAATTTATAATGAAAAAAAAAAATTCTACCAGTAAAAGAGTAAATTTGAAATGGGCACACATCTTTGGTTTTATAAAACCGTATGTATATTACGACTAGGTGTTACAATAAAGTAATGTTTAGCAAAAATAATATATATCTACCACTAAAAAAAGTTATGGGCATATGCATTATTAAACGAAAATTTTTAGTTATGCAATGATAGATGGCTCTATATGTGGTTAGTTAGCTCTTAAGCAATCTATTTCTTATAAGATTTATATCTCTCGCCTCTGGTGAATTGTCTCTACAAAGGGACGGCAGTTATACTACACTGATGAGCTGCAATAACAGCGAAACGCGTCTGTGATTAAATCAGATACTGAAATCTTGTGAAACAGCGGAGTTTTTTGAAATATTGCGTTAAATCCATTTTTACAAAGTCTTTAAATTAAGTTTATTCGGGCACCAAAAGCACAAATTTAAGAAATTTGGCACCTAAAAATTCAGGATTTTTATGTATAAAGCATTACATAATGTTTTACGGGACATATAATATTTGAGAAAAACTGTTTTCCCACGTTTCAATTATATTGACATCGAACGAATAAATCTAAAAATATTTGAATTGAATTACCTTAAATATTGTACATAATACTTTTTATTTATTAAAAATAACTCTTGTCATGTTTTAAATTTTAAATGGTATTAATATAATTTAAGTACACTCCCACAAGAGTATAATTTTCATTTTATTATTTTTTAAACGCCAATTAAAGTGTATTAAATCAATAATACAAAATACAGGTAATTAAAAGATTTTATAATTTAAAAATTTACATTTTTATTCCACAATATAAGAAGGATAATATAAATGGACAAGTTCAGAATTAATTTTTCATTTTTATGTATATTAACAAAAAGTAATTAAAAACCAATTTCCTGAATGAGGTCCGTTTGACGAATGAAAAATAAAACAATTTACCATACATTATCACATCTGGAAATTCAATTAATATTTTATGTAAACAAAACATTTATCCTTTCTCATGTGAACAGACACGAATATTGAAATTTACCGGATTTTAGAATCTGCTCATTAGGCATCCAACATTAACTAAATAAATTAGTGTATTTAAACACAATCATATTTAAATACGTGATTTAGGTATTTCCATATAATATAATTACAACAACTGACAATATTAAATATAAATGCGAGATAATACAGGCTTGATTCAATTCCGGGATTAAATGTTTTCCTACTTATATATTCATTTACGTTCTTTATTACCTGATATTGAATTACGCTAAATACTACAAATTCAATAAAATCAAATCGCTTAAACTGGTTATATTCGCATCGCGTGTGTGTATTTGTTTGTACTCATATGTTTTATACTATTGTTCCAATTCCCAAATAATGGGTTAAATGTATTAGCATTGGTATCATGTAAATTGTGTATAAACATCAGAATCGACTTATGTATTTACGTTTACAGATTCATGATATAAATGTCATAATGGTTTATTTCCTATGTCTAGGATCGACTAAATATCATTTTTTGGAAATTTATGTTATTACTTTTAATTGCTTGTAAGTAGTTTTCGAACCACTTAATATTTAAACGTTTTTTTTTTTTTTCATTAATACTCATACAAGAATAACGCGACAACAATTTTCTTTTAAGACTTTAATTTTAATGTCTAACAGTTGTTCAAATGCTGTAAATATGCGTACACTTATGTAGCATTATCTTTACAATCAAATAATATTACTAGCATGTTTATATCTCTATCCATTTTTGAATTAATGTCCCAAAAGTCAATATACCCCATATTCAGATAAAAACTTCAAAATTTTCAAAAATCTAATTATAGATGTCTAGTCTACTTCTCCGTGCGCTGATTCCAAATTTTGAAACCGCAGGTCGATATCTCTTTTCGTTCTCGAGATATTTAGATTCAAAGTTTTGCTCAAAACTGCCCATTTTTGGGTAATAACCCAAAAATGGGTCGAGATATGAATTTGAAGATATCATCATTCGATTCTACGGGCAAAATTACATAAGTATACCAATTTTCATAATTTTTGAACAGCGGATACAGTCTCTAAAGCAAAATAACAGAAAATGGCCAAAAATCGCAAAAATCGTAAGGGGTACCCCTTGCGATTTTTTCAGATTTTGACCGTTTTCGGGGGTTTTCAAACTTTTATTCATAAAAAGTGAACCGGTTAGTCAAAAATTATGAAAATTGGTATACTTATATATTTTTATCCGTAGAATCGAATGGCGGTGTCACTAAATTCGTATCTTGGCCCATTTTAGGGTTATTACCCAAAAATGGGCAGTTTTCTGCAAAACTTTGGATCTAAATATCTCGAGAACGAAAAGAGATATCGAAGTGCGGTTTCAAAATTTAGAATCAGCTCACTGAGAAGTATCTAGATACATAAAAATTAGATTTTTGAAAATTTTAAAGTTTTTATGTGAATATGGGGTAGGTATACTGACTTTTGTCAGACATTATTCCAGATTGACGGTATTTCTTATAGATATATGCATTTTGCCCAAAATTTTAAATATTTAATTAATAAAATAATTAAAAAAATAAATGTGCTTCCTAGAAAAATCTGTCAGAAATGTCACTAAAACTGTTGATTTTAGAAACAGACATTTATCTGTCAATATCAGATTATGTTACAATCATTTAAATTTGTCAGTTGGTTTCCTTGTTGTAGTTTGGACTGTGTGACTTTTATTCCATCAGTTTATTCTATATATTAACATTCTTTATCTATAAATAAAATATATGAAATAAATAAATAAATATAAAAAAATATAAGTAAATATATAAATATATCGTCATCATTACCAATGTCTACGTGTTGTAGATACTGGCACACCCAGAAATGGGTAATATGCCGTGATGATATATTTATATTTATTTATATTTATCTATAAATCTATAGAAGATATAATAAAATAATTAAATTAAACAGAACCGTACACGAACCCATCTCTCAAAAACAAATTAGCCTGAACCTGAAACGAACCCAGTTTTTAGCGGGTTCGATGCCCTGCTTAAAAACTGTCAAATTCACTTAAAACTGTAAAAGTTGTCAAATTATAAATCACACTTGGAAAATGATCTGTGGTTAATCCCATATTTTCACTAACAACGAATTGTATCTTAGTTCTAACGAACATAACTTTTGCAACTTATTTAAAATTACGGATACATATTAAAAATAAAATTCTAAAAAATATGGACCACGTATTTTAATCTCAGTAACTCGAGCCTGACGCCCATATTCCATTTATAACTTATTTTTATGGAAAAGAATAGTTTCATTTCTAAAATTAATTACCTAGATACTAATGTGATGGAGAAAAATATAAAATTATATAAATACTTTTAAGTGTTTCGATTTTCGTAGTAATTTTATCACAATCATTATTTTACTACAAATGTTAAATTTTTATAAAACAATTATCTTATGCAAAAAAAATAATCTGTCGGAAATCTCAGGTTGTAGATTTCTCCCCTGAGCCCAGAATCTCAGATGCATTCAATATAATCACATAACGAGATGACAAGTTTACAAATGAGCCGACTTCAAGCCAATTTAAATGACAAATTGTATCGATATTTCTTTCTATAAAAATATTTATTTAAGTAGCGCTTGTGGAGAAGGGAGGCGAGGCGCCGAAGCCGAATTCCGACGTTCAGATCGACGGTCGACGTCGACGGGGCTTGAAACAAAGACGTAGAAATGGGGTGCAAAGAAATAACGAAACGCTGGAATATACGTTATGAATACAAGATGTTTCTCTTACTATTATAACATGGAAATGGAGATTCTAGATCTATTGTTGCCATCTTTTCTTATTTTCTCTAAATAAATACCTGTACCATCGTGGTTGCTTCTTTTATTTCAACTGTGGAAACTTTATTCATGTTTTCATAAATGATGCATCTTATCTTTCGTTTTATTTTTTATTTTCAGAATGAAATAAAAATGTTCGTTTTTAAATTGTTAAATAGCAATTAATTTTATAGGTTATTTTAAGTAAATTTGTTATATTTGATAATAATTATTTGTGATCGTACCTGAAGTTTATAAACTAGTGGTGGGATCCGGGTCCGGATAGTTTCGGTTTCGGATAGAATCAATAGAGAAGACATATGGAAAACGCTAAGAAAAAGGGGAATATCAAATACGTTAATAACAGGAATTCAGAGCCTATATTCAAAGACCAAGAGCTATGTAAGAGTGAAACAAGAGACCTCCAATACATTTGAAACTACAGCCGGAGTAAGACAAGGATGCATTTTGAGCCCGCTTCTGTTTACGCTAATTCTTGACGAAGGAATAAAAGAGACAAAGAAAGAAGTAAAGAAATACTACATAGGACATTGGAAATTGAGAAGAGTGGAAATAGCAGAACTATGCTATGCAGATGACATGGTCATCATAGCAGAAGACGAAAAAACCTTAACAAGGAATATAGAAATATATGACAAAGCGCTACAAAAATTAAACATGAAGATCAATAAAGAAAAAACGAAAACCATGATACTAGGAAGAAATGAACAACACCACACGATACAACTAAAAAATGAAAATCTACAGCAAGTCCAAAAATTTAAATACCTGGGGTCAATGATCTCAGAAGATGGAAGATTTGATGAAGAAATAAAAGAAAGAAGAACAGGAGGCAAAATATTCAATATCATCAAACACAGCTTCTTAGGAAAGAAAGAAATACCGAAAGAGACCAGAGTACAAATATTTAAGAAAGTAGTGACACCTATACTCATACACGGAGCTGAAACATGGACATTAACGCAAAGACAAAAAGATAAAATTACGGCTATCGAAATGAGATTCTTGAGAAAAATAGAGGGGAAAACAAGACTGGACAGAATTGAAAACACAACCTACAGACAAAACTTAAAAGTAAAAGCAATAGAAGATAAGATAGCAGAAGGACAGATGAGATGGTATGGGCATGTAGAAAGGATGGGAGAGGAGAGAATAGTTAAAAAAGTGTTTGAAGCAAAAATTGGAAGAAAGAAACCACGAGGACGACCAAGAAGAACGTGGCACGAAGACAGCAACACAAGATAGAGCAGAGTGGAAAGAAATATGGAGAAGACCAACGAACCAGAACTCAACCCCCTCCCCCGCAAGCCGGGGGAACGCCTTATACCCGTGAGGGTAGAAAGGTGCAGGATTAAGTAAGTAAGTTAAGTAAATTTGTTATATTTGATAATAATTATTTGTGATCGTACCTGAAGTTTATAAACTAGTGGTGGGATCCGGATCCGGATAGTTTCGGTTTCGGATCCAAAAATATCCGGATATCTATCCTGATCTGAGTATCGGATTTTGGATCCAGATCTGAGTATCGGATTTTGGATCCGGATCTGAGTATCGGATTTTGGATCCGGATCTGAAAATCGGATTTTGGATCCAAATCTGAGTATTGGATTTTGGATCCGGATCCGAATATGAGTATGAGTATCGGATTTTAGATATGGAATTTCAGAATTCACATCGGTTCTCGGATTCGAATATTCTCAGTATTGAACCCGATGATAATATTTGAATGTATAAGTATTATCATGGAGCTTCAGAACCAAATAAATCTGAATTTTCATTTGTACGCCACTGATATCCTCTTCCTCGTCTGTAGAAAACGTAGGCAAATGAACGGATACTTGTATTTTTAAATTATATTTCTGTCCGTCATTTCCATGAGATTACCAAGCGTCTGGATATCCATACTATAAATACATCTAATATATTTACAACGTGAAAATCTGTTTTACCTAATTTGTTTCGCTCAAGTTTTCCGCATCGGATTTAGCTTTACGCAGATTTCGGTAATGACTTATTTTTTTACTTCACGGGAAATCATAACTGGGGTAGAAAGTGCATCAGACGGATCATTTTATGCCAAAATGCTGAAGTATTTAATTTAAGATAGTTTTAAGTGCCATTTTTTTAAGTTTCAAAATGTTTAGTACGAAAGAGTAACGACAACTGCAACCTGCAACTTCTTCTTTTAATAATACACTAACCATTTACGTTTTACGTGTGTGTCAATATATTTTAGTACTTGTACTACAGCCCCTTGTTCATAAAATTATTTCTGTCTTTAGTTGTACATTTCATTTACGTCATGAATTTTATGACACATGCTATATCTGAAAATAGCATAATGTACATTCTTCTTCTTATCTTTTTTAGTCGACAACTCTGATAGTACGGTGGCTGAGAAAACAAAATTTGCCATTACCATTTTAAATATACAGGGTGTTATGTAAGTAAGTGATCAACGCTTAACCAATGATAGAACTGACCCCAAAGATAGTAAATCTGACAATAATTTTTGTTTAACATACTTTCTACAAGAACTAGAGGCCTTTAAAACTGACCAATCACGTCATAGTTCAAAACTTTATAAAAAAAGTAAAAATCAATGTGTTCTCTGGAAAAAATATTGATTGTCAATCTGACGTTAAATATGTTTTTGCATAGACCTACAATTTATATTCTGTTTCGGATAAAAACAGAGTAATGCGGTATACGTCTATTTGGAAATAACTCTCTGTACACTCGCCATAAACCATATGCTTGTCTGCGTACTCTTGGTTGGTGAATGTAAACGGCATTTTGAGAATATCAAAAAAAAAAAACAGAATATAAATTGTACGTCTATGCAAAATAACATATAATGTCAGATTGACAATCAATATTTTTTCCAGAGAATACATTGATTTTTACTTTTTTATAAAGTTTTGAACTATGATGTGATTGGTCAGTTTTAAAGGCCTCTAGTTCTTGTAGAAAGTATGTTAAACAAAAATTATTGCCAGATTTACTATCTTTGGGGTCAGTTCTACCAATGGTTAAGCTTTGATCACTTACTTACATAACACCCTGTATATTTATATGTCAGTTGAAATTAAGTTTCGAAAGTTAAATTTAAATAAGGATTCAAGAAGAAAAACTTAGATTTCTTTAAATAACATTTTTGACAATATCTCGTGCCAAATTGACATTTAATTAAATACCTTTAAATTGATATGTTTTTTTTTTATTCATAGCTTACTCTGAGTTCGGATTTTATTGAACACACTGTACTTTGCATATATTTAAAATAAATTTCTAAAAAATGTGAATCATGCATCTTCTTATTTTCAATAATATTATCATGACCCTTGTATTACCCATTACTGGGTATGCCATTTGCTTTTGTTCGTAGTTTTTGAAAATGATATACCGTTGAGGACATTTGACGTGCTGTCAAATGTCAAAGCTGTCGGATTGGAACCCGGGTCGTCAGAACCGCACGACAACAAAGCTGTATATTTATTAGAAAAATCTGTTGTGGCCAGCACAAGACCTCTCGCCATTTCCATATTAGGCTATATAAGTATTGTATTGCACTTCGCTTTCGAACCGTCGTTTTATAACAAAATATTATAGAACATTACATGGATATATGCATTTTACCACAATTTTACCTACAATTTCAAATATTTAATTAATAAAACAATAAAAAAATTAAATATACTTCCCAGTAAAAGCTATCAGAATGTCACTAAAACTGTTGATTTTTTGACACTGAAATGTCTCATTTACAAATTATGGTATAAACCTTGGAATTTGTCAACTGGTTTCCTTAGTGCCGTAGCAATTATAGTGTCTTTATCTCTAAATCTATACAAGATATAATAAAAAATTTAAGTGTATTAGATGGAGAATTTTATGTTCTTCAATATTTAATAAAAAAACCTTTTTCTAAGAAACTACTAATTCCGGTTATTCAATTGTTACCAAAACCTTTTCAGCTCTTCCCAGGAATGTCAGATTGAGGAAACTGCAGTTAATATAGTTTTTGAGGAATCGGGACTACAACATCCAGACATACATACATACATACACACACACACACACACATACACACATCCACACACACACACACACACACACACACACACACACACACACACACACACACACACACACACACACAGACATCATTTTAAAAATGTTATAATCGGATTATAGGGACCTTAAATCGTGCTTATTCAATAAAATCTGGATATGCGAATTTTAGCATGAATCCAATACCTCTCTTAGGTAAAAATGGATAATATATGAGATTTAATTAATATATTGATTGTAAAATATGCACCCTATTATAATAATTCGAAAATCATTCACAGTTGAGTAAATTTTTTCGTTCCACGTCCCTAAGTCGGACATAAATAGCCATAATATCATAGCATCACAAAGGACTATATCCAATAATAGCATTAAAAGTCACATTTTGAAAAGTCTTTGTGTTGAGTGTATTGAAAAGCGACAAATTGCATCGAAAACAGGAAATCCGTGTTAGGCCAGCACATGCAGCTTGACTTCTGTAGGTTTGTCAATGAAATCCCGTTTAAATACCCGACGGGTATAGAAACCCATGAATGAGGATTTAAGCCTATGTGCCACACTGCACACCTTGGCTCGGCTTACCTGAGAAACGAACACCGGAATCATTGCTTTCGACTCGCTCTCACTAATTTCCATCAGGGGTCTGTTGTAGTCATTCATCATTTTCACTTTAACAGGGTGCTACTGCTTATGCTCATACAAATAACCTAATATTTCAAACTGTGATCAAACCGAGATACTCAATTGGTCTTTTTCAGTTAATGCGTTTCCTTGTGGTGTATTCCACTCATTTTTTTTTTTATTATTTTAAATAAAACTTCATTCAGTTTTAAAGCAATTTATAGTATTAAAAAAACTTAATTGTTCCTAGTTTAATATTATTTTATTTTCGAGAAATCAGTGTAACGTCACATTCCCCCTATACTGCACTGAGTACGCTACGAGAGAAAGATAGCAATAAGGTCCTCCACCGTAGAAACAAATTAGAACAAGAGTCAGTTATATTAAAACTAGACCTTAAAATTGTATATTAAGGGCTATCAAAGTTTAAAAATAGTTATTAGTTTCTAAAATAATCGAGTTTTTATTACCATTTCCTCATCTCTATATCTCGTCACACATTTATTCTATTCCAAATTCTTACTACTTTCAAACCTTCTGCTATCGCCTTTTTGAAATACGGAATCCATTTGCAAGTATATAAATGCAGAAAATAACAACAATAAAACAACAGAAATAAACCAAATAATACTAGTTTAAATTTATCATGCCATGACAGATTACAAGCGTTGGTATGAAAGTAAAAGCTATGTTGAATGACATAGGCTACCAGTGGTAATCAAATCTTGGACTATAATATATACGTAGTATTTTTATTAATTGTAACATTAAATTACTTATTATCCACCCATATTTCCAATTATAGACCACAGGGATTATTTTAACATATTTATACATTTTATAAGTGCTGAAAAAAATAAAATTATGTGACTTCAATTATTTGCGAAATCCACTGTTTGAGAACAAAATCATCTCTATATCTACGTCACAGAATACTGAAAAAATTATTACGGCTTAACGAATAACAATAAAGACTTTCTAAAATTACATGTCACTATCAGCTTAGATGAAGTTTTGTAAAAAAATATAAAAAAAATATAGTGGAGGACCCTATTGTATGACGTCAATTTCCCCTTTTAGCAAATGTGAAATATCTCGTAAAGTAATTATTTAAAAAATGTTTTCATTGTTTTAACTATTATTGTTATGGTAGAATACCTCATTAATATAAAATTTTAAAAAATCAGGTTTATTTTAAAAAAATAAAGGTGTTACTATAATTATATATAGAATTTGGAAAAATATATTCTGAAAACAATATATTATGACCTCGGAATCACGATTTGAATAAAACTTCGTGCAAGTAAAGTATTTCTTATACATCTGTTTCTGAAAAAGTGGATACACATTTTTATCTCGCTTATTATTAATTTTAACGAGATTGAAATACACTATTTCACCGACTCCGAATTGATTTGGAAGCTTGTTGAAATGCTGTATTTAAAATTGTTATCGACGTAGTTCATATAGATCATCGTGTCTAATACAACTTTAATAAAAATTTTGTAATAAATTTAATTATTACTGTATATTCAACGATTGCTGAAAATGGGCTTGCCCTAAGCCCGAAACGTCCGTAATAAAGAATTTTACAATACACATGGACCATTTATGCCTTTTGTTTTCACCTTTAAACCATTCAACGATTGGTCCTTCCACCCCTTTTTCATAAAATTGTAATGTATAAAATGTTCCTGGTCCAATTTTTATGCAATAATTTCTACCATACAAAAACTATTTATTTTTTAAAGTGACAGTTATAAAATATAAGCACCTACAGAATATACTATTACACATTTATATATCACGGTCAATATTGCACCCTATTCAATTAATTGTTGACGGGGTACTATACAGTACAAAGGCCCAGGTTACAAAATGTTTGAATCTCCCCTCCAAAATACTCACAGAAAATAACGCCCCCCAAATTTGCTAAGTAGAAAAACATATGCCTCGTTAAAATAATTTATCATCAAATAAAAGAGTACTATTTTTTACGGGAAGTGCCTTTTAAATTATTTTCACATGGAACATGTACGAAAACTTTCCAAAGATTATTTGAATATAAATGTAAATAAGATTTATGTTTGTGAATTAAAAATACATAAATCTTAAAATGTATCATACACCTGGTATTTATTAATTCTAAAGACAATATATCCCATATTCAGATAAAAACTTTAAAATTTTCAAAAATCTTATTTTCATGTATCTATATACTTCTTAAAGCTAATTCTAAATTTTGAAACCGCAGATCGATATCTCTCTTCGTTCTCGAGATATTTAGATTCAAAATTTTGCATAAAACTGCCCATTTTTGGGTGATAACCCAAAAATGGGCCGAGATACGAATTTGGCGACACTACCATTCGATTCTAAGGATAAAAATATATAATTATACCAATTTTCATAATTTTTGACTAACCGGTTCATTTTTTATGAATAAAAGTTTGAAAACCCCTGAAAACGGCCAAAATCTGAAAAAATCGCAAGGGTACCCCTTAGATTTTTGCGATTTTTGGCCATTTTCAGTTATTTTGCTTTACAGATTGAATGCGGTGTTCAAAAATTATGAAAATTGGTATACTTATGTAATTTTGTCTGTAGAATCGAATGGTGATGTCGCCAAATTCATATCTCGACCCATTTTTGGGTTATTACGAAAAGAGATATCGACCTGCGGTTTCAAAATTTGAAATCAGTGCACTGAGATGTATCTAGATACATGATAATTAGATTTTTGAAAATTTTTAAGTTTTTATCTGAATATGGGGTATATTGACTTTTGGGACATTAACTCAAAAATGGATAGAGATATAAACTTGCTGGTAATATTATTTGCTTGTAAACACAATGTTACGTAAGTACGCATATTTAGAGCATTTGAACAACTGAGTGAATTTTTAGAAATTAACGTCTTCAAAGAAAATTGAAATCGCGTTATTCTTGTATGTTTTAATGAAAAAAAAAATATTTAAATATTAATTCGTTCGAAAACTATAAGCAATTGAAAGTTTGTGTGACATGTCATGTAATTTTAAAAATTATCGTAAAAAATGCATCCATGCCTGGAATTTTTGATTTTTCTACAATGGAGTCCTCCACCATAACAAAAATAATAAACTGCTCATTTTATGCTTAAAGTATTACTCAATAAATAACGATCAAGTTGAAAAAAAAACATTTTTTTTAAATTCCTTTGCGAGATATTTGAGATTTGTTGTCAGTGTCACTGTGACATCACGCTACTGCTATCTTTCTCTCGCAGCCTATTGTAGAGTACTGGTGCGAGAGAAAGATTGCTATGGTGTAGCCGTAACGTCATATTGCAGTTAAACTAAAAACAATTAAGACTTTTTATTGGGATTATTTTTATTTAAAAATCTAGCACAAATTCTTTTAAATTTAAATGCCTTAATTATATTTACACTTCATGTTATGACAATATTTGTCTTTTTGAATATGACTTAATAAGCATAGTGAATGCAAATCATAGATTGCGCTGATGTATTATTACACTGACTAGAGATGCATTCGGACCGGGCCGGGCCGGGCTTTGAGGTTTGGATCGACTCGGAAATAAAAATTGCCGGCCCGACTCGGAGATCGACTCGACAAAAAAATTAACTAGCCCGAATTGACTCGAAATCGGGCCGGGCACCGGGCCGGGCCAAAGCTCGAAATTGGGTGCGTCCGGCATTCCTAATGTTGATTTTTATGTTAAGGCGAAATATTTAACTTTTTTCGTGTCAAACTTATAAAAAACCTCTACATTCTTATAACTTTCAACATTAGTAGTTAAAAAAGAGACCCTTCTAGTGTAAGTTTGTTATAAAAATTACAGACCTACGAGTATTGAATACTTTGTTTACCAAAGACGTTTGAAAATTTAAACAATTTCTTCACAAATCTTATATAAAAAATATAATTTACATAAAGATTTTTTATCTAACTTCGTTTCTGGTGAAAAATAGGACAAGAAATCATTATGGTAGGAACAAAAATAACTTTTATTTAAGCATACGAGTAATAACAATAATAATAGCAACATCACAATATACTTATTATTATGCTTTAATGAATAACCTTGAATTCTTGAAGTAAAATTATACATTTTTATTTATTAATATGTGAAGTATGTTATTAAATCATTTTGATCCTTTTTAACTTCATCCATTTTCATTAAAATATTAAGGGAACTGTGCATTTGATTGAACTATAAGATTTTTCGGGCCGGGCCAAAATCAAAAGTCCGACTCGCCTCGATTTTTGAAAATGATTAGCTTGATTCGGCCCGATAAAAAATATCTTCGGCCCGGCTCGATGATCGACTCGAAATCGAGGCGGGCTTCGGGCCGGGCCGGGCCAAAGCTCGAAATCGAGTGCATCTCTAACACTGACTATACGACACAACAAAATTAAAATTTAATTACACTTTAGCATACATAAAACAATTCATCTCATGATGGAGATTAATAAAATTGGCCACATCATTTATTCCATGCATATTTTTCCATTTATGTATTTTGGACAATAAAATTTAACGACATTTGATTATCTTGCACTTAGGCAAAGAATTACTAGTGAGTAGATCGTTTGCAATTAGACTGCTATGCGGTGTAACGCCCATAAAATTTTATGACATTTGAACTGGGGCTGCCACGTTACGCAGATAGGCTCATAGATATTTCTAATGGAATCATTCTACTCCTTTTACTGGTTTTGGTGCTACTCTGTTATTTTGTCAATATTTTCATATTTATAACTACAAAATAACGAATACTTTGTTCATGTTTCAAATGCAGATAGCTAGTCCTATTCTTTAGTGCAACTGTCATACAATTCTTGTTAAGTATAGCTACCTATATGAGGGTTAGTTTAATTTGTTATAAAAATGAAAGAATAATTAGCAAAAAATACGATTTTATTTTTTTTATTTCACAGGTTACTAGATATCATCAAAATTTAAAACTCGTACAAAAAAGTACCTTCAATATAAAAGATAAAAAAAAATTAATTGTTTTTTTTTTAAATTTATTTATCAAATATTTTTTAAATTAAGCTTTAATTACAAAATACTTTGTAGTTTCCCTGTTTTTCAATCCGTCAATAGATTTTTGGATACATTTTCTAAAATGTTAAAAAGTTGGTGTTAGAATAGGAATGACGATGGGTACCCGGATACTCGGAACCTACCCGATAAAAAATGTACCCGGGTATAAAATTTCTTAACCGATTACCCGAAATATACCCGCTGCCCGTTAATTATCCGATACCCTTTAATTACCCGAACAGTTTTCAGCTGCCGAAAAGATTGTATCTAAAAGAAGAGCTTTTTATTACCGCACCATAGTTAATTAATATAATTTATGTCAAGTTTTTTATAGAGATACAGTATATTATTTGTTTGTATTACTTTTTATTTAAAAAATATATGTAAACAATAATTATGAATTTTATTAAAAATTAAACTGCTAAGGGTAACTGCTAATTAACAAATTAACGAATTGTGTATAAGATACTTAAAGGATAACGTGTAATTAAAGGGTATCGGGTAATTAACGGGTAAAGGGCACTATCCGGGTAGTTGTTTCGGGTACTCGGGTACCAAAATTATCGGAATTCGTCATTCCAATTAGAAATGTAAAAAATGTAAAATAAAAGTAAAAAAAATATATCATCACGACATATTACCCATTACTGGGTGTGCCAGTATCTACAACACATGTAGACATCGGTAATGATGACGTTATATTTTACCGTGCGGGCGCTTACTAGGTGTCACCTCATGGGCACTCATAGCTGTGGAGAGTGCACCACAGGGGTCACTTTTGTGCCATTTAAAATTAAATTCGGCGTCTATCGGGATCGAACCCGGTTCTCCAGGTTAGCGACCAGACACTCTGGCACACGGCCACGGGACCCCATAAGTTGCTGTTAGAAATGTAAAAAATGTAAAATAAAAGTAAAAAATATATTATCACGACATATTACCCATTACTGGGTGTGCCAGTATCTACAACACATGTAGACATCGGTAATGATGACGATAGATTTTACCTTGCGGGCGCTTACCAGGTGTCACCTCACGGGCACTCATAGCTGGTGTGGAGAGTGCACCACACAGACACTCAGACACGCGGCCGCGGGACCCCATAGAATGCAAAATCCGTAATGGAATTTTTCAATTGTTTCTTAATAAATTAAATTTTTTCACTCCAAAAAATTAATAATTCATGTTTTACTCATGTTTAAAACAAAAGAATGTAGACTTGTTTTACATTGTTAAAAATCTTATAAAATAAGGATAAAATAAAGGTGACACTATTTTCAACATATTCCCATTTGAAAAATATTATGCATGTTCGCCGTCCAAGTTATTGCCGGGCATGCATATATTGTTTAGAAAATTGTATACATAAAAAAGGTAACATTTACGAACTTTTTTGTTACCTCTTGATTACTTGTTGTTTTTGTTATTTCACATATTTCTGTCAATGTTTTCCCCTGAAAAAGGCACCAGTTTATAGTGCCGAAACGTTGGGTTTTAATAATAAATAAATACAGAACTTAAACTAAAAAAATAAAAAAGGTAGTATTATTCCAATTATTAATATGAGTTCTGAAAGATATTGTAATAATTATGTTTGTGTTATATCTCGAGAATTATTGTTTTTAAAAAATCTAATTATATCACGTTATTTTACTTAAAAAGCAGTATAAAAATTACCTAAACGCTTCTTTTTTATCTTTTATAATAAACGAGTTATATTGTATTTTCAAAATAAGTGAAAACCAAGTTTTAGTTTGTAGCTCAAAAACAAAACACGATCGAAAATTCCTGTGTTACCTATTAAAGTTGTCTCAAAACGTTGGCACATCAATTTTCTGTAGCGTGCTTAATAAGAACGTTTTTCATATAAGGAATTTATTCCATCATGTACATATGTATGCCTTGTTACCATGCGGTGTATCATAGTTTTTATTTATTTGTAATTGTGCATTAAGTATTTTGTAAATGTTAAAATTTTGGAAAGATTCTGTATGTGAATGTCCTGAAAATATCGTATTCTAACCGCTTTCGTAGGCAAAAATATTTTATTTACACTGATCCAAGTACGGCTACCACGACGTAGAACGTAGAGGTAAAAAGAGAAGAGGCAAGAAAAGAGGTGTTTCCTACTTGGCGCATCTCTAAACAATCCCTACAACATTGAGCAGTGACCCTACTGCCAACCCGAATAAATCAGAGCCCATATCTTATATGACATGCAAAAAATCCTGGATTTGCATATGTTTTTCTATACAAATATGCTAGAATCACAAGGGTTGCTGTTGCTGTGCTGTGGGATGTATAGAATTTTGTTTTTTGGTTTCGGGTTATATTTTAGACTTGTTTATCATATGAAAGAATTATTAAAATATATTTCTATCTCATCGGCAAATGCATAATACAAGAAATAACGATATAGAATTTCGACAAACAACGTTGTTTTCAAAAGAGAAACTTTCTTTTTGGGTATTAGTCTAGCTACATATTACATGTACAGGGTGTTCATTTTTAAGTGGCCACCATTGCGATATCGAGAACTATAAGAGCTACAAAAACGGTTAAATGGGCAAACAATCTCTACTACACAAGATAAATTTAATGAAAAGAAAAAATATATTTTCGACCAGTGATTCTCAAAATATATCATAAATAAAATATAAAACAAATGCTTGGTGTGTCAATCTGGTTTGTACACGGATTTCAGTAATGAAGATGACGACGTGTTTGTACCGTGCGGGCGCTTATTAGGTGTCACTTTACGGGCACTCCTTGCTGGTGTAGAGAGTGCATCACAGGAGTCACTTTTGTAAAATAAATAAAATAAATATATCATCACGGCATATTACCCATTTCTGGGTGTGCCAGTATCTACAACACATGTAGACATCGGTAATGATGACGATATATTTTACCGTGTGGGCGCTTACGAGGCGTCACCTCACGGGCACTCATAGCTGGTGTGGAGAGTGCACCACAGGGGTCACTTTTGTGCCATTTAAAATTGGAAATATTTGGCGTCTGTCGGGATCGAACCCGGTTCCCCAGAGTCGCGACCAGACACTCAGACACGCGGCTGCGAGAACTCATGGGACTTTTCAAATCATGATTTATAATTTGACAGCTTTGGCAGTTTTTGAGACAGTCTGAAATTAATTTGATAGTTTTTAAGTCCCCTGGTAGTTAGTTCGACAGCTTGCAAAAAACGTTTAACGTCAGTTTTGACAATTAATATTTTTTCCAGAGAATACATTGATTTTTACTTTTTTACAAATTTTTAAACTATGAAATGATTGGTCACTTTTAAAGGCCTCCTGTCCTTGTAGAAAGCATGTTAAACAAAAATTATTGCCAGATTTTCTATCTATGGGGTCAGTTCTACCTAGTGTTTCACAAGACAAGATTTCTTGTTTTGCTAGGCTATTTCTTGTCTTGTCTTGCAAAACAAGACAAGAAATTTAAATAACTCTTGTCTTGTGTTACTTTTGCATATTTCTTGTCTTGCAATTTCATATCAATAGGAATAACATATTTAAATCGGAAGTGATATTTTACTTGAAGCTGTGAAGAGATTTTCGTGAAAAAATGTATTATGCTATAATTGAAAACTTTTCAAATCTTGTATTTAACACTTTTATATTAATGAGACCGACATATTCTTGTTAATATTAGTAAACCTAAAGTGGTACGTTAATTGAAGCTCTGAACTGATTTCCTTGAAAAAATATATTAAAATATGATAAAAAAACTTCTCAAATTTGATTTTAAAACTCGTCTATGATTGAAAACAACATGAGTATATATGATAAGTCAGATGTGGTTCTTAACTAAGAGCTCTTAACAGATTTTCGAAAAAAAAAAACTTGATAAAATATAATACAAAATTTCTTATTAAAGACTTCTATTTATTGGAACAACAAATTAGATTTTGTTTTCAAACGATAAAGTGATACTTAACTCCAAGCACATTGCAATTTTAAACATCGAATTAGCGGGAGGTCATATGCTGGCCATATCAGATTTTTTATCTCTAAATCTATAGAAGATATAATAAGAAAATTTAAATCAGATTGAGTACTTAATGCTCTTTATTATTTTTTGTACTATAAATTTTCAAAATATAATATTTAGAAGATTTTTTAAGAAACTACTACTTCCGGTTGTCAATTGTTACCAAAACCTTTTTAGCTTTTCCGATTAATGTCAGCTTAAAATGTTGATATATTGAATTATAATATAATATTGCAAGAGTGCAAGAATGCAAGAAAATACTAAAAAATCTTGCTATTCTTGCACTTTTCTTGCAGGGCAGATTCTTGTCTTGTCTTGCAACGAACTATATAACTCTTGTCTTGTTCTTGCCTTGCATTTTATGCAAGAACGAGAAAAGAACAAGAAAAATGCAAGACTCTTGTGAAACACTAGTTCTACCATGGGTTAAACGTAGTACTCTTACTTACATAACACCCTGTATTATACTGATAAGTTGGTCTCCTAATGGAGTAATTTTTGTCTAATTAATCGACTTTGTATATTTTATAGTTTTCGAGAACTCCATGTTGGATTCGTTATCCTTTTCCTGGGCTTTCTTTATAACTGGTGATATATTTCGGTAAAATTATTAAAAATAAACACATATTTTATATTGTGTTTTATACAGTTACCTGGGACTAGGTACATGAATGATTTCACTACACAAATATTGAGATCCGTATTGTACTATGAATATTTTCAAAATTATAAAATAATGGGTTTTTCTCTTATAAACGAGAACATATTGAGGTCTCCTTCTGAGTGAATAAGCTTGACATATACATAAATAAGAAAGTTTAGTGGTAAAACAATAATGAACGAATGAGTACTTACCTTATTCTGCGGCGAGAGCCGAGCTTGCCGTTGCCATGGCAACCGACGCGCAGCGTCCATAAAGCTCTTATAACATCATCATCTTACATCTGGCGCTTTTGTTTTCTCCCACTGCTCCATGTCTACATGTGTCAGACATATCACGAGCACGACGACGAGATTTCATTCACTATGGCTGAGGGAAATGTGCTCTAATCTCGTACATTCCTTTTTTTATTTACCGAGATTTGCGGGAGGACATATTGTCCTATTTATTTACGAAAATTAAGGGGTGAGCAGATGGGCAAATAGAACATAATATTGAAATAAATAAAGGTTTAAAATATACCGAAATCAGGGTGTCGCTAATTTGATCCCTTTAATAACTGATCCGCAGTCCGATTTTAGTATTAACCAGGGCAGCAAATTCGCCAAAAACTGGGTCCGGTTCAAGTTCAAGTAAATTTGTTTTTTAAAAGATGGGTTCGTATGCGGTTCTAGTTTAAGCATTAATTAAATTTGCGGTTTCATTCCGGGTTCAGGTTCAGTTCGACATAATGAAAATTGAATTAAAGCAGGGCATCGAACCAGAACCTGAACCGAACCAAAACCGGAACCAAACCGTAACATTTTAGAGAACCCAAACCGAGAATCGAACCTCAGATATATTTTTAATTGATCCTGAGTCGAAACCGAACCGAGTATTAAAATTCAGGTTCGGAGTTCAACTCCGGTTCAGGTTAATTTTTAGTTCGAAAAGTAAATACAGCCGATAATCGACGTCTTAGGTGTCTGTGTTGCTGTCTGGGCTGACTTTTCGTGAAAATTGTGTTCGTTTCTTGTTGCGTTTTGCGTAAATTCCGGCTCTCATTTTACATTATTTCGAACCTGAACCGCGAACAAAGCAATGCAAACCAGCTGTATTACGATTACGCTTGCGTTTCGAACTGAAAATGAACCTGAACCGGAGATGAACCCTGAACCCGAATTTTAATACCCGATATGTGAGGGTCGGTCTTTGGGTTTTGCTAAAATGTTACGGTTTGGTTTCGGTTTTGGTTCGGTTCAAGTTAGGGTTAGGTTAGGTTAGGGTTCAATGCCCTGGTATTAACTGATACTTTGTTTCTAAGAAGTAGCCATGTTTCAATTTAAACATTTCTTAATTTTTGTAATGAGTAAGTTAAAATCGACAAGAATCTTTCAATATTAATAATATCGAAAGTACATTTCAGCACTAATAGTGATTAAATGTCACTCAATTTTGTTATTTCAACTGTCTATTATAGCACTAAAGTCCAAGATTTTACTGACTCGTATGCAATTGGTTATTATTACAATAAGTATTTTTTTTTTCTTATGACATGCTATTGGTTTAATAGTGGTTCCAAAAAGATCCTTTACTATGGTTGTTCTTGTATGTAAAAATGTAGTGTCTTTTATCCAATAATGTCTAAATACTGACAAAAACAGTTATAAAAACGGCTGACATTTACTTTATGGGATATGAAATTTATATGAACCCAATATATTTCTGGAATCTACTTTTCGAACCGAGTTGATCGGTACCAATTTTAAGGTGAGGAATCGAAAAAAAATTGCATCCAACAGAACCAGTTTTTCCCAATATTAAATGTCAACCTCTCCTTAAGCCCAGTTAAAATAATGGTTAATTAGTTAATAGAGTTCTTGCTATCCCTGAATATTTAGGGTTGTTATATTAGTCGTCGATGGGAGCCAACACGGAGCGAAACGGAGTGATTGGTTGCCGGCGGGTCTCCAATGTAGCGGTTAATATAAAAAAATTAATGCTTTTAGGGTAGGTTTAAGTGTCAAAAGTCATATTTAGGCGTTTTACATAGAAAATATTTATATTTTAGACATTTTCTTTTTTTTACCTTAAAATTGGTACATATCGATTCAGTTCGACGAGTGTAATCCAAAAATATATCGGGTTCATATAATTTTCACATCCCATAAAGTAAACATTGTACCAATATTTTCTTCTGAGTGCATTTTTAAAGATCCAAAAAAATAGACAGTTTATACAATTAAATAATATATTTTAGGCCACCAGTAGTCCAGCTGCTACAGTTGAAATACTTATACCTATAAAAAAAGGTATTTTTTTGAAAAAAAAGATAATACATTGATTGGGATTATAATTATTTAACAAAAATATATATATATATATATATATAATTTTTTTTTTTTTTAAATTGAGGATTTTAAATAGTGAAATACTTAGAGAATAGGCGCAGTGGGCGTAATTTTTTTCATTCATGGTCAAATGTCTTATAATTGAAAGTTACATTTTGTCAAAGGATAAGAAGCTGCATGTTTTTCCCTTTTATGTACAAAAATAAATTTCCAGATCACAGAACACTTTAGAAAAGAGAATATATTTAACGTATTATTGACTTACCTGGATAAACTGCCCAAAGTCTAAACACAACACAATATGTCGCGATTACTATACAAGTTGCCATCAACAATATCTGCAGAATTCCTTACATTGTTACTTAATTCAAAGTTGATGTTATCTTTTAAATTAGACTTACCAGTCGAAGCAATTATATTTGTTTTTTGTTTTCAACTACACTACATTACACTACACGAGGGCGCCGTGCATTTTACGAAAGCGGGAAAAATTTGTGTTCGTTTAGGACAACGGGACAGAAAGCGTGAAAACGGTACAGTGCCGTTCAAAACGGGACGGATGATTGCATAGTCACGTTTTTAACTACACTATACTACATGAGAGCGTCGTACATTTAACGAAAACGGGACAATTTTGTGGTCGTTCGGAACAACGGGACAGATAGCATGAAAACGGTATAGTTCCGTTCAAAACGGGACGTATGGTCACGTAACTCGTACAGTATTTATTTACTTACAAAACCGAAGTTTCAGTTTTCAGTACACCCTTGTACCTATCTGGGTTGTCTAAGAAAATAAATGCTGTATGGCTAAGAATTCGAGTAATTGTTAACAATTAATATTAATAATGTCTAAATTATTAATTATAAGGCAGGTAAATAACACTAATAAAGTAGCTACTCTGGTAAATTTTTCCTTGTATTTATTAAAAATTAAATTTTAATGTTAAGGGGTAATTTTATTAGTACAATAGTAGGTGTTTTCTTAATACTTTATTTAACATTGTTTCACTTAGAGTTCGCTATTGTACTATTATTATTTCAATAGCTGCCAGTGCTTTCTCGCGATTCTTCGATAGATGGCTCCACATGTGGTTACATTTATCTCTTAAACCAACTATCTTTTATGAGATGTTTGTATCTCTCGCCGTGCTCAATTAGGATTTGTCTCTGCAAAGAGACGGCAGTTACACCATACTGATGAGCTCCAACAAGAGCGAAACGCGTCTATGGTTACTAGTTGAGCACGGCTGGCATCTGATGATGGCCGAAAGGTTGATTCAGACGCTGAAATCTTGTGAAACATGGCGAGTGTTTTCTTAATACTTTAATTTTAATAGTGTTATTTATAATTAGACTCCTTTTACTATTATCACTATAAGGAAGGTAAAAGGTAATGTATAAGCAAAATAAATAAATAATATATACTTCCTAGTAAAAAAGTCTTTCAAACAGTCACATCAAAATTTTTCATATTTGCATAATAAAAAATGAAAAAAAGATAAATTTAAATCGATTGATAATTAATCAAATAAATAATGGCATATTCACAAAAATGCATAAAAATAATTTACAAATTATGCCGCTTGAAAATGTCGCTTTCAAAATAACACAATAAATCATTTGCAAAAGAGATTAAATAATTTATTTTAACATATCGTTTATTTGGAGATATTACAAATACATTAAAAGTTATGGTACATAATATTTATGACTGTGCGTCGATCGTTTGACATTTTTGACCTTGAATCGACACCCAACTTAATTAAAATTGCACCCAGTTTGCTTTACACGATATCTACAAATCATGACAAATACTATTCTTCGGATGATGACACCACAATTCACGTATTGATTTTGTTTCATTCGTGTTCCGAATAACAAATTCTTTCAAATATTTGAAAGATTTTTTTATTTATTGATTTATTTATTTTGCTGTTGAAAAAAAATATTGATTATATATAATCTGTTTAATGTCTACGAAAAATTACAGTGCCGTATTTACGTTTTTTTAACAAAAAATATTTAATAATAATAAAATAACAAAAACAGTTTTCTAACTTTCTATGCACGATTTAACATAATACGGACTGTATTCTTTTTATTCATCACAAGTATTTCAAATTAATAATCTAAAATATTTTTTTATATTTTTCTACAATAATATTATATAGAATCACATTTTATGATTGCTCTCAATAAAGAGAATACAGAAGAAACACAAAATAAACAATTTTTGAATCAGCACTGAAAATAAAATATTACAATATCATATTAAACATGTATAGTAAACCATAAGTATATACTTAGTTTTAGCGAACAATAAATAATTATGCTAGTGCCCATACCAATATTTCTCATGAAATTCTTTTCAAAAAAATTATTATTCTCGTATGCGGAAAAGAAATATGTTGGTAAAACTAAAATTCCCTTCTGGTTTAAAATATTATGCTCTGTTTTTGAAAAACTGATGATGACTAAAAAGTGGTGGCTTTTTTCACATCCAGTATTATTGAATAATTGGCTACTTACACATAATTTTTTTGGAATTTTGTGTAAGTTAGGTTATGGGAATATTGAAAAAAATTAATACGCCACTTTTAACTCTTTTTTCTATTCATGGACTGTGAAAATATATAGGACACAATAGGTTTTACAATTTTGCTTTTGTTTGTACTATATTGGGTGTTCCAAGCAACCTTAACAGTAATTTATGGGAAACAGTTTTTTTCAAATATTATCTGTCCCGAATTTACACATAGAATCTTAAAGCATGATATTTTTAATTTTTTGATGTAAAAAATTACCTCTTTGATAACTTATTTTAAAGTCACGGTAAAAATAGATCTAGTATACTATGTATTTCAAAAAAATGAACGTTGCTTATCTGTCAAACCAAATAGAAGTTATGCGGAGCTTAACAGTTAACATGACATTCATTTTTTCAAATAATCGCATACTAGATTTATTTTTACCGTAACTTTAATAGTATATTACGTTCCAAGATAAGAAAAGTGAAAGTTTACCATACGAGTACAGTAAAATTACTTTTCTGGCGCGGTGCGTAACTATTTTTTCGTATTTTATATTACTTGATATTAAAATTTGATTTTTTTGCGGCACAATATTCTGAATTAAAAACATTTAAAAAAAAACCTAGTAGTCTGATTCTCAATAACAAAGTAACTTGACAGTTATTGTTTTTTGTACGTTACAACTTTCAAACAAATTAATTTTTGGAGATTGATTTCAAAACAATGGATCTAGATGATGCAAAGAACATAGAAAACGGTTTAGAATATAAATAATAAAAAATACAAATAAAAAATTCCTTCCGTCAAAATGTATTTTAGTGACCAAACCGTTGCTATGCAGTAACGGTTGCTATGCTGTAAAGTAATCCATTACTGTACGATTTTGAGTATATTAAAATAGTACATTACTGTACAAAATACGAAAAAATAAGTTTACTCGGTTACTGTTAAAAAAATTTGTGTAGGCTTTTTGGATCTTTTCTTTATTGAAACATACAATTTATTTACATTTGGACGTTTCGATTGTGACATCACAATCATCATCAGCTATTTGTTTGATTGTTACATTTTTATAAAAATATTAGTTGAACATTAAGGCGTAATTTTGTAATACATAAAGTTTTATTTTTTATGACTACGTTTTTACCTACTGCTAGTCAAATTAAAATATAGTCATAAAAAATAAAACTTTATGTATTACAAAATTACGCCTTAATGTTCAACTAATATTTTTATAAAAATGTAACAATCAAACAAATAGCTGATGATGATTGTGATGTCACAATCGAAACGTCCAAATGTAAACTAAATTGTATGTTTCAATAAAGAAAAGATCCAAAAAGCCTACACAATTTTTTTTAACAATAATATTAAAGGATCTACATCGAAGAAAATGATTTACTCGGTTACCAAAAACTTTTATGTTCTAAAATTTTACGTTGAAAGATCCCATAAACCTTGACAATTATATTTGAAAAAAATTGTTTTCCCAAATTGTGGTCAATACTATGTATAAATAGCCAATTATTCATACATACTGCATGTGTCAAAAGTCTCATTTCCTCCATTCTTTATATATAACTTAAATGCACATTTCTTGCAAAAACAAAATCTTATCATATTATTGAGAATTAAATTTTAATCAAGACTTAAATTATAAAACCTCCCTATAGTTTAAACAGAGTATAATATATTAATTAAGAAATGATTGATATGAATAATAGCATAATAATTATAGTTCTTAAAACACTCTTTTTACAAGGAACGTCTTCGTCACTCCATTCATATAAACACTCGCGTGAGATCAAGACTATGGAAATGTTTTGCGTCTCGTGAGGACTAAGTTATTTTAAATTATGTACAATATTTGTTTGCGTCTTCATATATACACTCTGTTCATTCACTGGTGAAGATTTTGTCTTTTAGCGGCCATTTCTTCATCTGTATCGGATATGACATCACTGTTCTCGTCGGTTTGGTTGTCCAGCACTTCTTGTTTCCGCTTGGCGGTCGCCATTTCCGCTGCGTGTTTTTTCCGCCATTTCGTGCGTCTGTTTTGGAACCACACCTGAAAAGGAAGAAAAAATGGAATTAGATAAATTAAGTATATTTTTTAATCTAAATTATTATAATGACTCTAGGATTCGCATAGTTTGTTTCTATACTGTGTGTCCCCGGATGGACCTAATTATATTTGTAAACTTCCTTATTTTGCATTTTAGGAAGAACAGTCATTCTTCATAAAAAGTTTTGCTTCATCTAGCAAGTCAGCAGCAACAAATTCTTTCTATATAAAGATTGTTATTCAAAAAACATTAATTCAATTTTCATTAAGTCGAACCGAACCTGAACCCCATACCTGAACCCGGAACAAACACGAACCCATCTTTTAAAAAACAAATTAACCTTGAACCAAACCCAGTTTTTGGCGGATTCGATGCTCTGATTCTTTGTTTAATATAATTTACTGAGGAGCAAAATTTCGTACTGGTAAAAAATCCTGAAAGTCGAAGATTTATACTTTCGAAAAAGGTGATTGCAAAATAAATAGATAACATTAAAGTTAATAATTTTAATAAAATTTTAGACACTTTTCAGAAAATTTATATTTTTTTAACACAGTTTATTGTTATACCTATGTAAATTATTTATTTATTAATAGATGTACAGGCTGTTCATTTTAAATGGGCCACCATTACTCTCTTGAGAAGTATAAAAGCTGCAATGCAAAGAATTAAATTTAAAGAACAAAATATTTTTTCTACTCCCATGCGTGAAGTGAGTACTTCACGTATCAATTTTTATGTGTGAAGTTTGATTTTTTGCACACTGTGCGTGAAGTAACATTTCACGCACCATTCATTATTTTAAATATTACAACTGAATTATATTTTATTAAAACAAAGCTGTTAAACACCCGTAACGTTGGTAACCATGGTTACACAAGTTGATGATAAAGAGGCTTTACGTTAAAAGAATGACAATGTGAAGAAAAAATATATTTTATTGCAAGGTCGTAGAAAAAGTATAGTATGCAACACGTGTGTGAAGCCTATTTTACATTCGGGTGGTTTGCACCCTCATGTAAAAATTTCAGCTTCACACACTTGCCACATAATATATACTATTTCCTACAACTGTGCGTAAAGTATATACTTTACACACTCTTTACAATGTGTAAAGTGTCACTTTTCGAACAGTGCGTGAAAAGTACTTTTCAAGCACTAGTGCGTGGAAAGTAAATACGTTACTAGGTAACATACTTGTCAACTAACAATAACAATGGCTGAAGATGCCTTTATACTCACACTCAGTATTATTAGATATAAAAAGAAAAAAACAAAATTGTGTGTAAATAGTAATTTATATAACAAGTGTGTAAAGTTGCATACAATATTTTTCCTACAATTTCCTATTTCTCATAATACTGTGTGTGAGTATACAGGCATCTTCAAATATTATTAGTGTTAGTTGACAATTAAATTAATCATGCTTATTAAGGTCAGGATTTTTTGTCTACATCCAGAATTTTTCGCGAATTGGAAAGAGATATTCGGTATATAGTTCAGCATTAAATAAATAAATGTAAAATTTGTTTCAACATATTCAACAGACTTAAAAAAATATATATTAATTCGATTACATTCATAGTGTATAGGTATTTTAGTGAATGTTTTTAATATAAAAATAAGTCGCCTCGATGGTCGAGCGTGTAGAGGCAGCGCTGAAGTGACCTTCACCGCTCGGCCCTGGGGTCGTGGGTCCGATTCCCACCAGGGGTTTGGATGTTTGTCTATGTCCTAATAATAGCACTTTAACATATACAAATTGTCATTGGCCAATCTATAAAATGAGTTTATTATAATAATAAATTTTAATTTCAAATATTAATTCTTTGTTAAATATTTAACCATCGAGTTTATTAAGTCAATATATATTAATTTCTATGTTGCTATTATAAGTGTATAAGATGCAGGATTATAATGTCCAGTGAATTGTTGGAATGATATAAGAATATATAGTGCTATTGTGATCCTTATGTCCGTATAAAAGGATTAATAAAGTTTGATGAATATCTGTTACAACTGTGGTACAGAAGGGTGGAAAATAATTAAGAGTTTCGGTTAAGGGTGAGTTAGCGTGTAGATGACGCATGAATTATGTCTATTTAATTTAAATATGACGAAGGGTTCATGTTATCTTCTTGATAAATTATTAATAAAATTATATAAACTAATGAATATGATTTCAACTATTAAAATGTTGATTCCTTTTAAATTATTATTTTTAGAGTATTGTACGTATATGAAAAAACTTAGTTAATTATTCCAACAAACATTTTCAAATACCCGAGATGAAATTAATAAATTTACGGACTAATAGAAAATCAGATTTTGAAATTTCTTTCAACAAATTTTGAGCGTTGATAAAAATTGACAAATTGGTGAAGAGCGATAAATCCAAAGTTTTGTTTTTACATTGTCGGAAAGTGACATTAGTAATGCATCCAAAAAGAAAATGGACCAACCAAATTAAGTGATGATTCGAATGGCATCTTACTTGGGACAGACAACTCTTCCGTCTACATCGGATGCATCAGTTCTCGTTCCGTGTAGGCCGCCATGTTTATTTGCCATTTCAGTGTTTGTACGTAATTAATAATCGTTAGTTTTATCTCGTTCCCGTCTTCTCGTGGCAGGAACAGCGGAACAGCGGTCGTCGCGCGAGAGTTCCTGCTGGAGGGAGGCAGGGAGAAAGGGGGGATAGGCTCCATTCGGCCGCTCAACGCCACGAGGGGGATACAATCCGCGCAGAAGCTCCGCAAGAGACTCAGCTCATAGACGGAGGGAGAAATTTCCATATGGGATGTGGAGAAAATATCTTACACGCAGGAATGGAGCAAATGTCACGTGATTTTGTCAATCTGATTACGGTGGCTCGTATGCTCAACACAATTTTATAATAAAACCACGGAAGATATCTTCACTCCGGAATGAAATAAATATCGAAAATTTTACATTAGACAGTTTTTGAACTTACTTTTATAAAAAAAATCGCGCTACTGTATTTCAGTATTTCACAATTATCAGAAAATATACGTCACAAGATGACAGCATTCAATTGAAGCAATTAATCTTTATATTCTAGCGACAAACTAGAAAAATCGCTCGCTGTCCGAATTTCTATCTACGAAATGTTAAAAAATGTCACTTTTCTACATTCTTAATGAGAACGTTTAGCCAGGAACTAATGGCGCTGTAGTTACTTACACAGAAATAAAATAGGACATTCATTTACAAAAAATGAAAGTAAAAAATGCTTAGATTAGATTGAAGAAATTGCCCAAGAAAAATGGAAAATAACGATAAATTAAATTTAAAAAATATAATCGTTTTTTAATGAGTAGTACTGTACGCACAAAGTGTATATTTTATTATTTTTTGGTATGGTGGAGGGCCCCATTGTGGCGAATGAAATTTTTTTGTGTATTTCGAGCGAGAATCGATTTCGAGAGAATGCCGCGCGAAGTAGGAGGATCCAATTCGTCAATATCCCATTTTGTGCTCTTAATACACAAACCGCTATTTTTTACTCCCGTTCTTAAAATGTTACTTAACGTACTGGTTTCCATGGAACTAAACAAGATCTTAACAGTGCCTTCGCTCGTATGGGACACAGCGTGAAGCTAGCAACCGCAACAACTGATTAGTGAAGTCATATGCTGTAGATGACAGCTGTCATTCTGTAAAAATAAGTAACCTAAAAATGTATTTCTATATTTTTGCTGTTTTAATTTGCAGTCGTAGAAGAAGTATATTATATGACTCGTTTTATAAACTTATTACATAATATACTATTAAATACCCTCCATATTCGGATTAATTTTAAAAATTTCCATACACAATTTATAAAAAAAAAATGTATTGTTTAACAAAAACGTTAATAGAATATACGGATCATGATATTTTCAATATTTTTTTAATAAGTTTCTATTTTTTATTATTTTCAATTCCAAAATTTAGGTATGTGAGCTTGGATAAATTTTAAAAAAATGTACATATAAAATAAAATAAATATTACCCCCCGGCATATTACCCATTTCTGAGTGTACCAGTCTGCTTTGTACACAAATTTCGGTAATGATAAGGCCATATTTGTACCGTGCGGTCGTTTTTCAGGCGTCACCTCACGGGTACACATAACTGGCGTGGAGAGTGCACCGCAAGGGTCACTTTTGTGCCATTTAAAATTCGAAATATTTGGCGTCGGTCGCGATCGAACCCGGTTCCCTAAATTCGCGACCAGACACTCGGGCACGCGGCCACGGGTCCCCATAAAAATATACATATATTCCTGAATATTAAAAATGTAATAACTGTTAAAAAGTCATGACTATTTTTGAAAGTATTTCATTGGAAAACCATGAATATTTCAAAAAGAAAAACAAATTGATAAAAATATAAAACAGAAAAATATATATATTATTTCGTTCAAATCATGGAAAGAATAATTGCTATGATTACAATATAGTTATAAAAAGTGTGTAAAGACAAAGGGAAAACGGTGTGATATTTGTACGCCCATGTTCTCGTTGGCGTGTTTTTAACGATAACTGTACCGTCCATTATATATTAAATTTGCAAATTACATGGTATTTAGAGCTATACTAGAGCTATAAATCACATAAAATAGGGTTGCATGCCTTAGAAGTTAGTTAATGCAAGAAAGACGTGGGCAACGCGGGTATGGATACGTACTCGTATACCCCTCAGCGTTGAGCTTCGCAAACACTGCTGGTGCTGGTAACCAGGTTTTACATTGAAATTAATGCCATCTTTATGTCATCTCGTATTGATTCATTTAATTACCTACATGAAGGTTGTTTATTTTCGCTCAGATTTTCCTACTTTACGATGCGCGCTTGTGTTGCTGTTATGGCCGCTACGTGCTTGGGATTTGCTGATGTTTCGATGTTTTCTATGCCTACTTGATTAGCCCGCAATGTCCAGAAAACAATTGTTTTGTTCCGGGATAATTTATGGCTTTTGCTAATGAAACTGAACCTCGCTTTATTAATTACTACAATTATATACGATTATATGTGGTAATTTACTATAAATTTGAGCAACTTGTTCAGCATAATAGAAATAATATATTTTTTCTACAGTCACTATAGAAAGTAGCCATTTGCGCTCTCTTTTGTCAACGCAAAATATCACTTTGCCGCTCATGCGCGACAAAATAGAAAAAACGCTCGCTGTCCAAATTTCTAAATATACAATGTTGAGAAATGTCACTTGTCTACATTCTTAATGAAAACGTTTAGTTAGGAACTAATGGCACTGTAGTTACAGATTTACCACGTTCACAAGTCAATTTGACATATGCTCTGTCGTTATTTAACATAACCAAACAAAATGCCACACTGCTGTGAAAATGAAATAGGGCATTCATTTACAAAAACAAAAGTGTAAAATGCTTAGATTAGATTAAATAAAAACTCAAGAAGAATGGAAAATAACAATAAAATAAAATTAAATATAAAATAAATTGTGTGAACAGTTATGTTTAGTAATAGGAATGATTGTACACAGACGGCGGTAGGATAGTTGCGAGTCGTACTCTGACATCTGATCTCGAGTTCACTATTTATTTTGATTACAATAAAGTTATTAGTTATTTCGTTAATAAATAATTGCGAGAAGTCATTCAATGCACATACATCTATATAATCACAAATTCCTTGAAATATTTGTTAATTTTTTCAGTGTGACAGGCGTGACAACTAACCACACATTTTGGTACAAAAACTCATCAAATCATCACAAATCCTTGCTTCCATGCTCTAATTTTGGTTTTTTTATGGAATAGATGGCTAATGTAACGACATAATCATTTAAAAGCCTTTTTAAGTTTAAACCGCATCTTTTGTATTAGCCAATCGTTATTTATTGAGCAGTACTGTAAGTATAAAGTGAACATTTTATTATTTTTTGTTATGGTGGAGGACCCCATTGTGGTGACTGTAGAAAAACTCTTGTGAGTGTTTCGAGCGCAAATGGACATTGTTGATTTCGAGAGAATGCCACGCTCCTTCGTCGCGCGGCAACAACCTCTCAATCGACAATGTCGCATTTTGCGCTCTTAATACACAAATAGCTATTTTCTGCAGTCTATAAAAAAGTAGGCATTTACGCTTGCTTTTGTCAACGCAAAATATCACTTTGCCGCTCATGCGCGACAAAATAGAAAAAGCCCTCACTGCCCGAATTGCTAACTATAAAATTTTGAGAAATATCACTTGTCTACATTCTTAATGGGAACGTTTAGTGAGGAACTAGTGGCGCTGTAGTTTCTTACACATTTACCACCTCCACAAGTCAATCTGACATACGACTGCTCTGTCGGTATATTAGATAACCAAACAAAATGCTGTATTGCTGTGTAAAGGAATACAGAAATAGGGCATTCATTGACAAAAATGAAAGTAAAACATGCTTACATTAGATAGAAGCAATAGCTCAAGAAGAATAGAAAATAACGATAAATTAAAATTAAAAAATATAATCGTTATTTATTGAGTAATACTGTAAGTACAAAGTTTACATTTTATTATTTTTTGTTATGATCTTAATACACAAATAGCTATTAACTTTAATAACTTGCATTTTCGAATTTTCAACTTATAAATCTATTGTCCAAAAAAAATATTTTTTTTATCTTTTCGTTTTGTGTTTAGCATTATTATCTTGTATTTTCTATTATTGGATACAGTGGCTGAGTGCATTATACGACTGGTTCTAGTGTGTTGGTCCGGGTTTGAATCTGATCGACGACAAAATTTCCAATTTCCAAATAGCACAAAAGTAACCTCTGCGGTGTTCTTTTTTTCATATCATGAATTTTGAAAAAGAAATGCCTTAAAAAAATATATGCTGTTTCCTCTGGTAAATGAATTATATGATGGATTTACCTTCAAGGAAGATATTGTTCCCAAACATGCAATCAAATTCAAATTTCTTCGAATAACAGACTCAACAGAAAAGTAGATTGTTTAAGAGGATAAATACTACCGAACGGTATTACTAAAGTAATTCAATTTTTTTCTTCAAGAATTTTGTGCCATTTTTTATCTTTTTTAAACAGAATAAAAAATGGAAACTTCTTTTTCATATTAATATAATAGCATCTATTTGTTTTAAATTCAAGAAATTCACTTAGCTTTTAACTGAAATTTCAAGGCTACATGTGACGTGTATGTTTTGTGAGAAGTGACCTATATGGAAATTTCAGGAGTAGTTAACACAAAGTTACTTGGCCTAATATCAAACTTCAGTTATCCCTAACATTTAACACTATTTTCGTTAAATAGTCCTTATTTCTTTTTTATATATTGCGTTAAAAAAAATCGATGCTGGGACGTTCCGTAGTAAACGATTAAAAAAAATATCTATTAAATTAAAAGAAATAGGTTCCTATTGAAAAGAAGTTTAATAATCTGTTTTTTCTTTTTTATTTTTAATTCAAAAGTTACATTTTTTTTCACTTGAGCTCTTATGTACAAGTATTTTTACACTAATATGTTATCTTTTAAATAAATTGATATACTATTAAACAATTTTTAAAAAATCACCTTTTCATACAACCTTTCCAATTCTTTACAATATGTAAAGTATCACTTTGCAAACACTAGTGCGTGAAATAGTAATTTACGTAACAAGACCTGAAAGTGATACTTTACTGGGTGAGCAAGCATATTCCAGAGCGAGCCGTAGGCGATCTTTGGAAGCTTGTGAGCCCAGTATAGACACTTTCAGGTCATGTTGGGTACAATATTTTTTTTTGCGATCCTGAAAAAAGAATAAAAAAGTATCATTTTATTTTTTACTGCGAGCAAATAAGATATAAATAAACAACTGATCTCCATGGAAACATTTAGCTTTACCGGTCCCGGGATCGGTAAAGTACTTTCCGGTCCCTTATAGACAACTTTCCTAGCTCAGCAAAGAAGGACTTTCCGGTCTAAATAGTGATCAGAAAGAGCTCATTTTCTGGGCGATCGCGATAAAAGTACTTTTTAAGCACTAGTGCGTGAAAAGTAAATACGTTGCTAGGCAACATGCACATTCGGTTAATTTACTTGTCAACAACATTAACATTATTTGAAGATGCCTGTACACTCACACTCAGTATTTGTAGAAATAGCACCAACATTTAGGTTGTAGGAAAAATATTGTTTATTTCGTGCTAATTTCCGCACATCGCAGTCGACCAAAGAAGTACTACATTACACACTTGTTACATAAATCATTTTTATAGTATGTACTTATTTTTTTTTAGAAAAATCTCAATCTTAAATATTTTTTTGTATTTTTATGAATTTTTTTTCTAATCAGCTAAAATTTGTCAAAAGAAAAACTTTCTCACCTAATTAACAAAGAAAAAATAAAAAAAAAATAATTCTGAACTTTTATTTTCAATAAGAACTTGTTTTCTTCAATTCCTTTAACTAAAAGTCGGTGTTGCAGAGATCCTTGTGTTAATCACTTACTACAGTTTTAGAGGGCGCCAGCATTTTATTTAACAACCACCCATTATGTATCTTGAAAAAAGAACAATATCTTGAAAAAAAAAATTGTAAAACCTGTCACCCTATTTTCAATTTTCGTTATAAGAAGCAAGTTCAGGAATATGAGTAAGTCGAATGGTGTAGGTCGAAAACGGAAGAAAGTGATACCTACTTTTATGGGGGAGTTATTATAATGATTTGTTTATGGTCACCCTATTTCCAATTTTCGTTATAAGAAGCAAGTTTTCTTCAATTCCTTTAACTAAAAGTCGGTGTTGCAGAGATCCTTGTGTTAATCAGTTACTACAGTTTAGAGGGCGTCAACATTTTTTTTTAACGACCACCCATTATATATCTTGAAAAAAGAACAATATCTTAAAAAAAAAACATGTAAAACCTGTCACCCTATTTCCAATTTTCGTTATAAGAACAAGTTCAGGAATATGAGTAAGTCGAATGGTGTAGGTCGAAAACGGAGGAAAGTGATACCTACTTTTATAGGGGAGTTATTATAATGATTTGTTTATGGTTGAGAAAATGAATAAGAGTAGGCGTAGGGTGTATCGCGTAGGTTATCTGTGTACACTCTAAGAAATATTGTCCGTGTAAAATAACCAAATCGGTTGGTTAAGTAATTTGGTGTTAATTTTTACACAAAAATAAGTACATTTTTCGTCCGTGTTAAAAATACGGTTTGGTTAAATTTTGTCCGTGTTAATTAAAATAATTTTTAAAACTGTAACCACATATAGAGTAAATGAGACATATTACTCAAAATATGGTTACTTTCAATCATAAACAAACTTTTGAGTTAGTTATACTCTACTTTAGGGTATATTTGCACAATATGGTGTTGGAATTACACTATATTTTGTTAAATGTAAAATAACACCAAATGGTGTATATTTTATTCTGTTCTTACCTGAAGATACAACTTTATTCCAGTTTAATACACGCAGCGAGACGGGCAACAGTAGTGTATTGTGCAACTCAACTTTGAGATACACTTACATCACAGACCACATTTGATACAAAAGTATCATTACTTCAAATATCGATATACCTTGTGACATTAAAATTAATAGTACTAAATGGATTTCGTATGGTTTTTTGTACAAACCATGTTACTTCCTCGTACCAGAAATTGTTGAGTCTACCAATATTTCACCAAATAATAGACATTATTACCATAGAAAACACTGTCATGTTTGTTACAAAATCTTGGAATACATATTTTGATGAAACTCTACAGGCATTTAAAATTGCAGAATTGAATGTATCTGGAATAGAACTAATATTTTTGAATACCTGTTTGTACAAAGAACCATACGAAATCCTCTCATGTTCCGATGGTAATTATATTGTACCTAAACATATTTTTGTACAGCACTGACAGTCAAAATGTAATATTTTTTTTATACAATAAAATTATACAAATTATATCTCAATGAAATTTTTATTTACCTTATTTAACAAATATCTTGTTAAAATTTACTCAAATACGAGTAAATGGATACACCGAGTGGTGTTATTGAAATCCAAACTTAACACTTCATGGTGTTAAAATTTACCCATATATGTGTAAATGGTAACACTATTTAGTGTAGAAAAAATGAGATAATTAACTCGTACATTTAGTTAAAATACTATTTTCAGTGTAAATTTTAACACACAGTATTATTTTTAACCAGAAATTTTGTGTTAAATTTTAAACCAATTTCCAGTGTACTTTTTAACCAAACAGATAGTTTGTTAAAATTACACCTAATCTGGTGGACCTCCTGGAACCAATTTTAGTGCTAAAATTGGTTAAAAATTTCTTAGAGTGTAAGTTGTTACGTTCCATTTTAGAATAATTAACGCCGCGAGTCCAGCAGCATCCATCGTCGGTGGACTGCAGGACGCCTTTCGAAATGGCATGTGTAATGTGTACATAATTTGGGACGGCTTGGCCCTAAATGCTATGTAAATTTCAGGTCATTAGTGTGTCGTTAACGTAAGGGAACCGCATCGATTAGCGCTAAGTGACTGCGTAATTAGCTTGGCAATACAATGGCGCCAAGCGGCACTGGCTTCCGACTCCCTTACCCCTCGTGTGGTAAAAATGCGACGCTTCGTTCGCCGACCGACGACCGGCGTCCGCGTGCCCCGACACGTGCTATGTGCAACTTTAGCAGCATACTGCAGAGATTCTAAAAAGTCCCTAAGTCCCACTACGTATCATTTGCTCGACTTACAAGAAAAGACCGCGACTTCGAACTTCGAACTCACCAATTTGGATAAAATTTGATACACATAAAGTTACAATTTTAACAACAGTAACTTTTTTTTAGATAGTAGCCCCAAAAGATTTCCACAAAATATATACATATCAAAATTTCTTTTTCGATAATAATACTTGTTCTTTAGAAATGAAACAATATAATGGGGTATTCCACTCAATTTTTTTTATTATTTTAAATAAAACTTCATTCAGTTTTGAAGCAATTCATAGTATTAAAAAAACCTAATTGTACCTAGTTTAACAGTATTTTATTTTCGAGAAATCAGTGTAACGTCACATTTCCCCTATACTTGTCTTTCTCACACACACTGCTCTGAGTACGCTGCGAGAGAAAGATAACAATTGTATGACGTCAATTTTCCCTTTTAGCAAATGTTAAATATCTCATAAAGTAATTATTTAAAAAATGTTTTCATTGTTTTAACTATTATTTATTGAGCCATACTTTATGTTAAATTGAATTTTTTTAAATTTTTTTGTTATGGTGGAATACCCCATTCACCAATAAAAAAAAAATATTCGTTTTATTATATCGGATATCTACATACCGTGAATATTTTTTAACGTGAAACATGGGTTTGTCATATCCATGGTTACGACTCGACATCTGATTGACAGCAATGTATTTGCCTGTCCCATTTAAAATTAAGCATAGGGAACGAATATGACAGAAGTATTATACAGGGTGTTAAAAAATAAGTGTCCCAAATTATGAGGGCATATAGTACTGACCAAAATGAGTAAAAAAGTTTAATCAACATAGGTCCGATCTTCAATAGTTCCTGAGATAAAAGGCAATGAAAAATGAATTTTTTCAGTGTTTACCTCTGCTATCTCGAAAACTGTAAGAGTTACGACTTTGAAGAAATCATCTTAGATGTGTTTTTGTTTTTTCAAAAAAAATCAAGTAATTGTACGAAGATAAAGTTGTGGCGACCTTTGCCAATATTTAGTTGTCAAATAACTTCATAATTATTAGAAAGTGAAAAAAATGTTTCTTATAATATGTTTACTATTTACTGACAAAAACAAAATTTTGTTCGACCACTATCTTAGTCAATTTTTCTTCGATTCTAATACAAAATGGCCTCTTTCTCAAAAACAGTTGAAGATCAGACCCATGTTGATTAAACTTTTTTACTCATTTTGGTCAGTACTATATGCCCTCATAATTTGTAACACTTATGTTTTAACACCCTGTATTTAAATATTGTAAGAAATTTAGCCGAGTCAGAAAACCACTCAAGAGCACTAAACATATTTCGGGCACAAGGTGCACACAATATTTTTTCTACAATTAAATTTAATTTTTAGAAAACAGGTATAATTATTTAAACAAAATGGACCTCTAATGAAATCTTGTTAATATGACAGATAACCGTAGAATTTTCTTTTAAGTTGCGACTTGACATTAGATTGACAGCAATATATTTGCATGTCTCATTTAGAATGAAACATAGGCATGAATTTGACAGAAGTATTATGTTTAAATACTATAAGAAAATCACTCGGGCACAAGGTGCACACAATACTTTAATTTAATTTAGAAAGCAGGTATAATTATTTAAACAAAATTAACCTTTATTGACGTCTTGTCAAATATCAAATTCGTTCCCTATGTTTCAATTTAAATGGGACAGGCAAATTCAATGCTGTCAATCAAATATCGAGTCGTAACCATGCATATGACAAATCCGACGTTTCACGTTAAAAAATACTCACGGTACAGCAAAGTAACAGTTGTTAATTTTAGCTATTTAAAGACTGCCATGAGAATTAGAACAAAAGTGTTAAACAGTTGTCTTGTTTGAATTTGACAGATGGCGCCTGACATAAAATGACACAAACTGTTACCTTCAATTGGAAAATAATTGTTCTTAGAGAAGTTTAGCTTCCAATGCATTACCATGTTTGAGATTCACATTGCATGTGTATCGCTTTATCTGACAACCAGAGTGAATCTGCATTTTATTGACAAGGGGTGAATAAGTTTGAGAAGCACTGACATAAATGACTTGTGGATGTAGATCGTGATTTGGATAAGATAAAATTGTTATCTAGGCGGGTGCTTACAAGCTTACAAGGGTTTTGGGATGTAAATTTTTCGGATTAACTGTTTAATTTACTGCTCCGACTATACGTACATTAATATACATTTTTAAAACAAGGGATGCTATTTGTCTCAACTTGAATAATAAGTTTTACAAATACACTCCTGCTCAAAAGTATTTGCTGAACTACATTTCATATTTCATCTTTATTTATTTAACTGGCAAAGAAATTTATAGATGAATATATAGAAGAAATAAATGACGGTAAATCCATCATCTATAATGGGCTCCTCCACCATAACAAAAAATAATAAAATGCATACTTTGTACTTAAAGTACTATTCAGTAAATTACAATTAAGATATAAAAAAGAAATTTTTAATAATTACTTTAGGAGATATTTGTTGTCAGTGTCACTGTGACGTCACACTATTGCTTTCTTTCTCTCGCAGCCTACAGCCTCTTGTGCGAAGCGAGAAAAGGATAGGAGTGTCGCCATGACGTCATATTGACTTTAAAAATCAAATGCAGTTAAATTAAGAATTTTTAAAACTACGAATTACTTCAAAATTAAACGAACTTTCATTTAAAATAATAAAAAAATTAGAATGGAGGACCCCATTATTATTATTTTTATTTTATACCTGATGTTAAAACTAGGCTTTGTGCGTCCACTTTTTTTGCTGAGAAAGTAACAATTTAACATCAGCTGTAGATAATAGATATTTACACACCAAGTGAGCTAAGGTAATGTTTATTCATGAGAAGAAAGTTTAGCTCACGAGCCCGTAAGGGCGAGTGAGTTAATTTCTTCGAGTGAATAAACATTCTTAGCTCACGTGGTTTGTACAATATTTTATTCAATTTTGATGAAATAGTAATAGAAACCATTATAATATTTAATTTTGACAAAACAAAAAACTAATCAGTTAGTAGACTGTGCATGACAATCGTCGATGATAGATGTCAAGTCATCTATTTAAAAAGGTTTATTGTCTGTCATTTGTGCCGTGAAAAATAATGAAAATGGCTGATAATGTCTGATAAATTCTATGGTAAGTGTTAATTTCGTGCTTGATGTTATTTTAAATGCATTATTTGTTGCAGAGTGAATTAAAAAAAATGTGAGTGATTTAAAAAAATTTAATTCACTTGTGAAAAAAGTGTTACTTATAATTGTTGCGATGGAGTTAATAATGACAGTTTAAAACGTAAAAATTGAATAAAGTAATTTTTTATTTACACATTTGACATTTTATCTACACTTACAACACAATAATAATACATAATGTAAAGAATAAAAATCAGGTACAAAATAAAATAATATATTATACACGACGATAAAGAATCTTCATTTGTCGATAAAGTACCTCTTTATTGTCTTGTATAATAAATTACTATTTACTATATTTTATAATTATTGTAATTTATAAACAATTTGCATAAACCGCCATGAACATTCAGGCACAAGTCCCCTTTTTATAACCTAAAGTGCTATTTTAATTCAAATCGAAATTTGAGACTGTCTATCACGAGATATTTTTCCATTTTCATTAACAACTTTAAACACAAATATCTCGGCAAAGAAAAAAATACTGAGCTTAAATAAATATAAATAAATATATCATCACGGCATATTACCCATTTCTGGGAGTGCCAGTATCTACAACACATGTAGACATCGGTAATGATGACGATATATTTTACCGTATGGGCGCTTACCAGGCGTCACCTCACGGGCACTCATAGCTGGTGTGGCGAGTGCACCATAGGGATCACTTTTTTGGCGTCTGTTGGGATCGAACCCGGTTCCCCCGGGTTCACGACCAGACACTCAGGCACGCGGCCACGGGACCCCATAAATAATAATAATAATAATAATAATAATAATAATAATAATAATAATACTGAGCTTCAGTTTAAAATTTGGGAAATACCTAAAAATTCATAAAAAGTATCAGCTATACGCCTTTTCGAAGTAATAATTCGCTGTTTGAAAGTAGCTCTACCCGTGTGTCTACGTATTTTTCTAATAAGTATTAACTTAAATTAAAAATTTAATTATAGATCTTTAAAGGGACTGCGTTAGTGAATTTTAGGACCAGTAAAATTTACCTGAATGATTTAACATAATATACGGGAGGTAAAACTGTTTATCCAGCTGCCACATTGAATGAATCAATAATTATTATCAAATTATGAAGTATTAAGTTGCAGTTTTAATTATTATTTATTTTATGTAAAAACAAAAATAAATATGATAGATCGTTTTAAAGGATTAACCGAAATGTATAATTCAAGAGTCGTTATTGATTTTCATTAAATATTAAAATTCGCAATAATAAAAATGTTTCTGTCTGGATACACGTGGAGTAATAGGATATTTGTATAAATAAAATATTGGGATGTAAAAATTGTGCCCGATGGGAGAAGCGTCGCGTCGGCGTGGCGGGGCAATCGGGGCGGTCCGGCCCACGCTGCGGCCAGATCCGCTGGATGCACATAACTCACAGCGATTTTATCAGGAATTATAAAACAGAACATTTCGCTCGCGTACAAACAATAAAAACATATATACGTCACATAGATTAGCGGCATCACCGTCATCGATAAATCAAACAGTCATTTTGTGAACGAACGCGAAAACTTTACTGCGCCAGGGATGGACAAACTCACACCATAAAATTAACCTTAAGGCCGTTCGACACAATACATTATTTAATTCAAAATAATATACATTTTATGAAGAAATAAATATATCGTAGCATACAGCAGAACAACGTTTGGAAAAATGTAACAAAATAATATCGCCGTGCAACAACAATACCAACTTAAAAAAAGTTAGTTTCGCGATAATTGCGTTTTAAAGTTTTAAATTAACTTATTTTTAAAGATGCATTCAACTCGGCCCGAAAATGAAAATTACCGGCCCGACTCGAAGATCGACTCGACCAAAAAATTAGCTAGCCCGGCTCGAAAATTGACTCGAAATCGGGCCGGGCCGGGCCAAAGCTCGAAACTGGGTGCATCCGGCATTCCTAATGTTGATTTTTATGTTAAAGCGAAATGTTTAACTTTTTTCGTGTCAAACTTATAAACAACCTCTACATTCTTATAACTTCCAACATCAGTTACCATAAGTAGTTAAAAAAGAGACCCTTCTAGTGTAAGTTTGTTATAAAAATTACAGACCTACGTGTATTTAACACTTTGTTTACCAAAGCCGTTCGAAAATTTAAACAACTTTTTCACAAATCTTATATAAAAAAATATAATTTACATTTACATAAGAATTTTTTATCTAACTTTGTTTCTGCTCAAAAATAGGACAAGAAATCATTATGGTAGGAACAAAAATCACTTTTATTTAAGTATACGAGTAATAACAATAATAATAGCAACATCACAATATAATTATTATGCTTTAATGAATAACCTTGAATTCTTGAAGTAAAATAATACATTTTTATTTATTAATATGTGAAGTGTGTTGTTATTAAATCATTTTGATCCTTTTTAACTTCATCCAGATTAAGGAAACTGTGCATTTGATTGACCTGTAAGATTTTTCGGGCCGGCCCAAAAAGCTCGAATTTTCGGGCCGGGCCAAAATCAAAAATCGCCTCGTTTTTTAAAAATGATTAGCCCGATTCGGCCCGATAAAAATATCTTCGGCCCGGCTCGATGATCGACTCGAAATCGAGGCGGGTTTCGGGCCGGGCCGGGCCAAAGCTCGAAATCGAGTGCATCTCTACTTATTTTAATAAATTAATAAAGATAAACAAAATATTTTCCAGAATATGTTAAACCTTTATACTGGCTTGAAGACAGTGCATTTGAATTTTGTAAAAGTTTGGCATTTGGGCATCTATTGTTTGTTATATTAGATAAGCGCAGCCTATTAACTGTATTTCTTGTGGATTTAAACGAAACATATATTTGACAGTGCTTCGTGCCAACATTCTCTGTGAAGCTCATGATTCGTGTCCCTTGCTGTCAATGGATAGAGCTATTAAGCTAAAATAATTTTGGACAAAGTAGACTATTCAAAATAGCTTCAATATGCTGGGTAGCTGGACTCAACAAAATTCTATGCTCTAAGGAATCTACGAAATATTTTACCTAACAAATAATTCACTCTCTTACTGGTCATTTTGTCCATAGAATTGGATGATGATATTGTAAACTCTATATATGAGGCCCCGTGGCCGCGTGCCCAAGTGTCTGGTCGCGAACCTGGGGAACCGGGTTCGATCCCGAGCGACGCCACATATTTCGAATTTTAAATGGCACAAAAGTGACCCCTGTGGTGCACAGTCCACGCCAACAATGAGTGTCCGTGAGGTGACGCCTGGTAAACGCTCTCACGGTGGAAATATGTCATCATCATTACCGAAATCTGTGTACAACGCAGATTGGCACACTCAGAAATGGGTAATATGCCGTGATGATGTATTTATTTATTTTATTTAAATTTCGAACCAATTTTGAGTTACTGCCCAAAAATGGGCAATTTTGAACACAAATATCTCGGAAACAAAAGGCATCGATATCGACAAAAAAAAAATAAAAAATATATCATCACGGCATATTACCCATTTTTGGGTGTGCCAGTATCTACAACACATGTAGACATCGGTAATGATGATATATTTTACCGTGGGGCGCTTACCAGGCGTCACCTCACAGGCACTCATAGCTGGTGTGGAGAGTGCACCACAGGGGTCACTTTTGTGCCATTTAAAATTGGAAATAATTGGCGTCTGTCGGGATCGAACCCGGTTCTCAAAGGTTCGCGACCAGACACTCAGGCACGTGGCCACGGGACTCCATATCGACATGGGGTAGCAAAATTTAAAATGAGCATATTGAGGAGAGGGACGTACCTATCTAGAAATATTTCTACTACTCAAAAATGCGTAAAGATATCAAATACAAAACACTTTTTGTTGAAAAACTTTAAAAAATAATGGGACCTAGATCCGCTTCAATTTAAATACATATACTGAAAGATCTATAACATTTTCCTAGTACATTCTTGTGGGAAGTTTCTTTTCCTTTTCATGCTGTTTTTGTATTGTTAGGAATTCTCAGGTGTTGGTGTTCGACGTGCCTTCTACTGATTCCACAGTGATTACAATATATCTGCGAACAGACCGTGTGTCAACACATTTGTTGGTCGCATATTCATTCGTTCGTTCGTAGACACCGCAAATATACACACAGTCTAACTTAACTGATTTCATATTTAAATACATATAATGATTATTCATTTACTTTTACACTTCAAAGTATATATGCTTTGTAATTATTTTTATTTTATTCTTTGTTTTAAATGGAAAAGTAAATATAACTATTCGAACTTAAATAGTTTCTGTATAATTTGATTCAAAATCTAATACTGGTAAATATGATAAACTTGGGATATTTGATAAGAGTATAAAATAACATTTGTTTAAATGTTAGAACTAAGAACTAGATATACCTAGTAACAACGATAAAATTAAAGCAATTAGACCAGTATGGGCAATGGGCACATAATGAGGATGAATCAATACAGCCTATAGTAATAAAAGTAGTAGAAGCTGGAAATATGAACAAAAAAAAGAGAAAAGGAAGACTAAAAAAAACCTGGGAAAGAAGAATTTCAGAAAAAGATGGCAAAGGACAAAAAAAAATGGAAGGAAGAGATTAAAAATTAATTGAGAAAAGAAAATCTCACCCCCAAGGAAGACCAAAGAAAACCTGGGAAAGAAGAACTTCAGAATTTGGAAATAAAAGGGTTAAAAAACAGAAAGAAAGGAAACAGATGACAAAGGATAGAAAAAAATGAAAGAAAGAAATTAAAAATTAATCTTGAGAAAAGAAAATCCCACCCCCGATTATGGGTATAATGGATATGAAGTAGAAAATTTTAAAATTCGTAACGTATAGTCTTCTGGGTCCCGTAGCCGCGTGCCTGAGTGTCTAGTCGCGAACCCGGGGGAACCGGGTTCGATCCCGGCGGACGCCAAATATTTCCAATTTTAAATGGCACGAAAGTGACTCCTGTGGTGCACTCTCCACGCCAGCTATAAGTGCCCGTGAGGTGACGCCTGGTAAGCGCCCACACGGTACAAATGTCATCATCATTACTGATGTCTACATGTGTTGTAGATACTGGCACACCCAGTAATGGGTAATATGCCGTGATGGTATATTTATTTTATTTATAGTCTTCTAGATTCTTGCCTGATGTATATTTATATATAATTAAATATTGTCAAAATGTTTAGAAAATATACACTTTTGACAATACATATTCTTTTCCTATAGTCTATATACAAAGTAGGTATTTGGTATTGGGTATTTTACCTGTTAAAGTAATAAAGGATTATTATTATTATTATTATTATTATTATTATTATTATTATTATTATTATTATTATTATTATTATTATTATTATTTGCACTCGCTTTTGTCAACGCAAAATGTCACTTTGCTGCTCATGCATACAAAGTAGAAAAAACGCTCACTGTCACTGCCCGTCAGGTGACGCCTGGTAAGCGTCCGCACGGTAAAAATATATCATCATCACTAGGAATGAAGAATTTCGATAATTTTAGTACCCGAGTACCCGCAACAACTACCCGGATAGTACCTTTTACTCGTTAATTACCTGATACCCTTTAATTACACATTATCCTTTAAATACATATACATATGTAATTCGTTAATTTGTTAATAACCGTTTTCCTTACATTAGAAGCTTACTTTTTAATAAAATTTATTATTGTTGTTTACATATATTTATTAAATAAAAAGTAATACAAATAAATAATATACTGTATCTCTATAAAAACTTTACATAAATTATATTAATTATGGTATGGTAATAAAAAGCTTTTCTTTTAGATACAATTTTTCCGGCAGCTGAAAACTGTCCGGGTAATTAAAGGTATCGGGTAATTACCGGGCAGCGGGTATATTTCTGGTAATTTTATACCCGGGTACATTATTATCGGGTAGGTTCCGAGTACCCGGGTTCCCATCGTCATTCCTAATCATCACTACCGATGTCGCGATGTCTACATGTATTGTAGATACTAGCACACTCAGTAATGGGTAATATGCCATGATGATATATATTTTTTATTTTTATATTTTTTTTTTAAATTGCTTTAATTCGATTTATGTTATGGCATTAAATTCTGAAGTACCTTGTCTAAAATCGAGAACACCAATATGAAATTAAAAATTCTGTAATTTTTCTGACGTGTATCAATTTAATTTTATGAGGAAAGCAATTAGGTAAAACGCTATTGCACATTTTAAAAATTGTTAAAAATAGAACGAAATTGAATCTATCAGAAAACATTGTTTTTCAAAAGCCAATTAACTGATAAAATCGTAAATTAACCATCATGTTTGATATGGAATGTTTTTAATTTGATTATTTTTCCGGCGCTCAACATTCATTGTCCGCGTAGTCAGTTATTTGCGCTCATACCTACGCTGCCGGTGCCGGTGCTAGCAATCTATCATATCACTGACATGTGTATGAATTTCCCACGTTCCAGCCCAGCGATATTCATGTATTTCCGCTTTTCATGGTTTTCATGCTTCCGGCAAGTAATTGTGCATAGGCCAGTCCTGCTAAACCGTGTACCAGCCGTGTTTCTATCGGCTTCGGCTCTGTTTCATATCATACCTACTCCCGAACTCCCAATGGAAATCATTATTTTGCAGAATTTAAACCTTGCTTGCATCAGGTTGCAAAATCCTGCTACTAACAATAAAATGTTTAGAAATAAACCATTCTGTTCAAAGCATGTTATACACTACATTACTATTTGTTGTATAATAACCCACATTCACAGACCATCACTTGTTAAATGTAAGTAATCGGAAATTATTTGGACTGCATACAATTAACTTCCTGACTTGAACCTACATTTAACAAATGATGGTCTGTGAATACGGGCCAACATGTTGAAGACGTTTTGATTTAGTACAATTTAAATAACCTATTGCAAAATTATTTTTGAAAGGTCTTTTTACTGACAATTATATACTTATACAGTATGTTCATTTTATTTTGTCCACTATATTGATATCTCGAGAACTATAAAAGCTGTACAACGTCGGTAAAATTTGCAAACAATTTCTATTTTACAAGATTATTTTAATTGGCATAATTTTTAAAATTACATGACATGTCACACAAACTTTCAATTGCTTGTAGTTTTCGAACGAATTAACATTTAAATATTTTTTTTTCATTAATACTCATACAAGAATAAAGCGATAACAATTTTCTTTTAAGACTTTAATTTCTAAAAATTCAATCAGTTGTTGAAATGCTCTAAACATTGTCTTTACAATCAAATAATATGACTAACAAGTTTATATCTCTATCCATTTTTGAATTAATGCCCCAAAAGTCAATATACCCCATATTCAGATAAAAACTTCAAAATTTTCAAAAATCTAATTTTTATGTATCTAGATAGTTCTCAATGCACTGATTCCAAATTTTGAAACCGCAGGTCGATATCTCTTTTCGTTCTCGAGATATTTAGATTCAAAGTTTTGCTCAAAACTGCCCATTTTTGGGTAGTAACCCAAAAATGGGTCGAGATATGAATTCGGAGATATCACCATTCGATTCTACGGGCAAAATTACATAAGTATACCAATTTTCATAATTTTTGAACACCGCATACAGTCTCTAAAGTAAAATAACTGAAAATGGCCAAAAATCGCAAAAAATCTAAGGTGTACCCCTTAGGATTTTTTCAGATTTTGGCCGTTTTCAGGAGTTTTCAAACTTTTACTCATAAAAAATGAACCGGTTAGTCAAAAATTATGAAAATTGGTATACTTATATATTTTTATCCGTAGAATCGAATGGTGGTGTCGCCAAATTCGTATCTCGGCCCATTTTTGGGTTATTACCCAAAAATGGGCAGTTTTATGCAAAACTTTGAATCTAAATATCTCGAGAACGAAACGAGATATCGACCTGCGGTTTCAAAATTTGGAATCAGTGCATTAAGAAGTATCTAGATACATGAAAATTAGAATTTTGAAAATTTTGAAGTTTTTATCTGAATATGGGGTATGTTGACTTTTGGGGCAATAATTCAAAACTAGGTAGAGATCTAGCCCAGAAATGGGTAATTTTGAGAAAATATTTGAGGTTGAATATCTCCAAAACTAAAAGAGATATCTGCGTTTTCATGATTTGGAATCAGTGCATTGGGAAGTACGAGATACATGAAAATTAGATTTTTGAATATTTTCAACTTTTTAACCAAATGCAGGTATTTATGACTTTTTGGGGTAAAAACTTAAAAATGAGAACAGTAGGTGCGTTCAATGAATTTAGCAAACCAGCTTGCTACGATAGCGAATTGTATATGACGTTATACGTGACGTCATATTTAATGCTTTGCTAGCGAGAAATGCTAGCGCCGATTACTTCGCTAGCTTGATCTGCTAAGTGCTGCTAGGACACCAAATTTAAAATGGAATAAAAAATAAGTTTTTAAATCACGTTTTAAATGAAGACGGTAGCTAAATGTTCGAAAATAACAATTATATTGGCATCACAGCAGGTATGTTTTGACATTTGTGGTTATGTTGAAGTAAATCTAAATTTGTTGTAAAATGTTTTGATGGAGAATTAATAGAAAATGAGAAGGATAATGAACATCCATTTTAAAAATAAAGCACAGTGGGCCATTCAACGTAGCATTACATTATCTGGACAACACAACCACAAAAGAATAAACGTCAAATATTCATATTCGCGCCAAAGTTGCCGTTCATTAAAAGTTTTGCTAACTTTATTTTGCTACTTCGCTAGCGCTAGCTTGCTAACTCTATTGAACGCACCTAGTTATGAACAAGTGTGATTTTATGTATGTATGTATTATTTAAAAGCAGATTTAGTAAAATCAGTTCCTTCTTGGACGTTTGGAAACAATTTCATTTCATTCCCTTCGGATTATAAGTGACCCTCTGTTCATTACAGCCATGATATCCAGCGTTTCTCTCTCGGTAAATGTGTCCGCAAACAACACCTATGTATTTGCTGAGTCTATTAGCGTAGCAAGATTCCATCCGTTCTCCGTTGTCTGGCGGCCGGGCACGAGGATCGAGCACAAGCCTCTCAGTCTCAACCTCGAGGGACAGCCATTCTAAACAACTGCACCCGCACCACGACTGCGCAACACAACTCGCAATTGCAAATTCAGATTTCGCTAACTTATTCCTTCTCCGGGGAGTTTTTTACTTAGCATTTTTATTTAATCTGAACGTCGTTTTATTATCACAAAACATTCCACATTTTTGTAAATGAAATTCAGAAACAACCAGCGAGAATAGCGTACTCCTGGCGATACTTAACGGATATGAAGTTTTACAATCTGATGCAAGGTGGCATAAATTATTGTTTACCGTAATTACGCCGGTAAAGAAGACAACACTAATGACACAATTTATTTTTGACATCACAAAATTTTTCATTGAAGATGGCGTTCTGCCTATAGTGATGCCGCGAGAAACAATCCACTCTCGTCTCATCTCTTCTTCATCTCATCTTTCTCCCTAGTTTCTCTCGATCTCGACTCGAGAGTCTCGCAGTTCTCGAATTTATAATTAAAAATAGTAAATCAATTAATATTAGAAGCAACATGAATGTAATAAAGGAGGACCTCTGATTAAAATATTATTTTACTAAGTCTGGTGTTTGAATGCTAGGTAAAAAATAGGTACTATTCAATATCATGGCTTTATTACCCATTGTTGGGTGTAGCAATCTGCTTTATACGCTAATATTGGTAATTATGATTACATATTCGTATAGTGCGGGCACTTGAGGCTGGCATAAAGAATATACCATGGATGTTACTTTTGTACATTTTGATTAGGAATGACGATGGGTACCCGGGCACTCGGAATCTACCCGATAATAATGTACCCGGGTACAAAATTTCTTACCCGATTACCCGAAATATACCCGCTGCTCGATAATTACGCAATACCCTTTAATTACCCGAACAGTTTTCAGCTGCCGGAAAGATTATATCTAAATGAAGAGCTTTTTATTGCCATACCAAAGGTAATTAATATAATTTACGTTAAGTTTTTTATAGAGATACAGTATATTATTTATTTGTATTACTTTTTATTTAATATATGTAAAAAATAATTATGAATTTTATTAAAAAGTAAACTGCTAATATAAGGGTAAGTGGTAATTAACAAATTAACGAATTGTGTATATGTATTTAAAGGATAACGGTTAATTAAAGGGTATCGGGTAATCAACGGGTAAAGGATACTATCCGGGTAGTTGTTTCGGGTACTCTGGTACCAAAATTATCGGAATTCGTCATTCCTAATTTTGATTTTACTAAAACCCAATAAATCTAAAATTAATAAATAAATATGAATGTAAATGAAGATGCAATTAAAATATTTATTTATACCGATAACTATTTTGTTATTTTGTACATTTTAATTAAAAATATTTACGTAATATTAAAAAAAATCGTACAATCGAATTTCTACTCTTGTCTCGTGCAAATCTCGAGAGCACTACTCTCCTCTCGTCTCGAAATATCGAGACGAGAACAAGGTTAACATCGTCTTGAAAATTCGAGAAATTCGAGACGAGATCTCGAAAGTGCGAGATTTCACGACATCACTAGTTCTGCCATTTTATTTTTCAAAGTTTTTAATTGCACAAAAGTGATCCCTGTGGTGCACTCTCCACACCAGCTATGAGTGCTCGTAAGGTACCACTTGGTAAGCCCCTGTACGGTAAAAATATATCGTCTTCATTATCGTTGTCTACATGTATTGTAGATACTGGCAGACCCAGTAATGGATAATATACCGTAATGATATATTATTATTATTTATTATTTTTAGACCAACATATCGTCACCAAAAATCGAAGGAGAATCATAAACAGCTTAACCATCAATAAACTATAAAACTAGAATGGAATAGTTTTGTAGGTACGATACATCGCAAGTTGCTTAAAAGAGTTAATATAAATTTTGAATTGTAATAAACGAAATAAAATAAGTTGAAGAATTTTATTTCGTTTATTACAATTCAAAATTTATATTAACTTTTTTAGGTAATGATGTATTCATTTACTTTGTGATTTAGACGTACCTATGTCTTTCTGCTTTTATAATTTGATAAGGGCTGAGGACGGATTTATTTCCGAAACCGGTACCCAATATTAAAATTAATAAACATTTACTGTAAACACATTTTCTACTTCTTTGTATAAGTTTTTACCAATTCCTGCTCTTGCTAAAAGAAATTTCAAAATCTGATCACCGACAAATTTTTAAATTTTTCTCCTAAAAATTTTAGTCTAAAATATTTCAAAATATTTTGCCATAGAACCACTGATATGTATTTACGAAAATCGTTAAAAAATTCAACATAATCTAAATCGAGTGAGTATCATTAAAGCAGTTTTTTCTACAATCATTAGACTCAAAAAATGAATGCACAATAGGTTTGACTAATAATATATAGCTTATATATAACCCTTGTCTGTAAATAGAGAAAAAATAAATAGGTAACTACAGTTTGATTACAAAAAAAAAATGGAGCGAGCTACCTAAATCTCTTAATTGCCCCCATTCATCACAAACAGACTTAATTACTAGTTTCACATCAAATCAGAATAACAGCCATTTACATCAACAACTCTAATTCCATCATTCACCAATGAGAGATAATACCTGGTCAAAATAAAAACATCCCCACAAAAAATAACGTCGGCTCTAATCAAAAAGCCATCATCATCAGGGCCGGCCCATGGCGGCTTACGAATACGGATAGCCGAACAATAATTCTAATGCAGACACTTTCAATGCACCAAGATTTCATTTAAATTTTTAATTTTAATTAAGTGTTAATTGATATATTATTACAAAATAATATTCATAAAAACAGAGATTGATTTCATCTTCAGACATAAAATAATAAATGAATAGTAAATCATAAATAAATAAATCTGTAATTTCATCTGCATTGACGATATTTTTGTATTAGTAGCGTGGGTCTTTATCAGTTATTATATAAGAAGCGCACTACAAATTAAGTGATAAATATTGAAATTTGAAAAACAAAATACAATAGCGAACTCTAGGTGAAACAATGTCTAATAAAGAATTAGAAAACACTCGCCATGTTTTACAAGATTTCAGCATCTGAATTAACCTATGTGGTTACTAGCTGGGCACGACCAGCATCTGATGATGACTGAGAAGTTGATTCAAAAGCTGAAATCTCGTGAAATAATATCAATCGCAACTACATGCAGTCAAGGGTTAGTATTGAGTTTATAGTATTTTTTATAGCATTCATCCATTTTTTCTTTTAAGACTTTTAATTCTAAAAATTTACTCAGTTGTTTAAATACTTTAAAACTGCGTACACTTACGTAACATTCTCTTTACAATCAAATAATATTACTACCAGGTTTATATCTCTACCCATTTTTGATTTATTGCCCCAAAAGTCAATATACCCCATATTTTAAATAAAAACTTCAAAATTTTCAAAAATCTAATTTGTATGTATCTAGATACTTCTCAATGCGCTGATTCCAAATTTTGAAACCGCAGGTCGATATCTCTTTTCGTTCTCGAGATATTTAGATTCAAAGATTTGCATAAAACTGCCCATTTTTGGGTAATAACCCCAAAATGGGCCGAGATACAAATTTGGCGACACAACCATTCGATTCTACGGATAAAAATATATAAGTATACCAATTTTCATAATTTTTGACTAATCGGTTCATGTTTTATAAATAAAAGTTTGAAAACCCCTGAAAACGGCCAAAATCTGAAAAAATCCTAAGGGGTACCCCTTAAGATTTTTGCGATTTTTAGCCATTTTCAGTTATTTTGCTTTAGAGACTGTATGCGGCGTTCAAAAATTATGAAAATTGGTGTACTTATGTAATTTTGTCTGTAGAATCGAATGGTAATGTCGCCAAATTAATATGTCGACCCATTTTTGGGTCATTACCCAAAAATGGGCAGTTTTGAGCAAAACTTTGAATCTAAATATCTCGAGAACGAAAAGAGATATCGACCTGCGGTTTCAAAATTTGGAATCAGCGCATTAAGAAGTTTCTAGATACATGAAAATTAGATTTTTGAAAATTTTGCAGTTTTTATCTGAATATGAGGTATATTGACTTTTGGGACATTAATTCAAAAATGGATAGAAATATAAACTTGCTAGTAATATTATTTGATTGCAAAGACAATGTTACATAAGTGTACGCATATTTAGAGCATTTGAACAACTGAGTGAATTTTTAGAAATTAAAGTCTTAAAAGAAAATTGTTATCGCGTTATTCTAGTATGAGTATTAATGAAAAAAAAAATTGTTTAAATATTAATTAGTTCGAAAACTACAAGCAATTGAAAGTTTGTGTGACATGTCATGTAATTTTAAAAATTATCGCAAAAATTCTAGTTCTAAAAAAAGTGTTGGATAAATTGTTATATTACACTTGTGTGGAATACATATTAGTCACTAAAGAAAATTAGCCAGTCTTTCGTGACTAATATGTTACATTCCACACTCATATAATAAATAACTATTATGAATAATTATATTAATCCCTTACGCGATAGACAAATAATATGTGTATTGGATTAGATATTAAATTAATCATATTATTATTATTATTATTAGGAAGTAATATGTGAGTTCCAGTAGGTATCTCTTAATTAAAACACAGCGTAATATATTTTGTAGCAAATACTCAAATATAAATTTGGTAAAAGTATATATTTATTCTTTAAATTTGCAATTTGAACGACTATTTCCAATAATCGGAAAAAAAATTGCTAAATGTGACCAGTATTATTGGAGAGAGATAGTACTTTAGATGTTTGTTTAAAGTTAGCGCGTGGTTGTTTGCAGCGCAAGCGCATTAGAAACAAAATGGTTGTGAAACCACGAGAGTAGGAGAGAGAGTATAGGTTAGAAAGAGTAAGGAGAATACCACAGCGTGTATACTTCATTAGCTAAAAGAGTCCCGTTGGGATTCAAGTAAAAAATATTCTGGACAAAAACATTCGCGCACCAGAGAGGGGTGAAATTGCCATCGCATAAAGGCGCAGTCAGCCAGTCATCCTTATTATAAGCTGCGCCATAAAAACTCTATACACTTAAATCCCGGCAGAATGGAGGTGGAGGTAGTACTCTTTCGGTTAACTTTGCAACAACAAAAATTAAAAATTAATTTTATCTCCGTACACATTTAATGAAAATGAAAGCGCCTGTGACAAAAGAAAATTAAGCGGAAAAATAATTACGCAAAGCTCATTCCGCGACCCTTCCTAGGGCGAATAAATAGATGAAGATATTCTCCACGAAAAAATACGACGCAAGGATGTTGCAAGACTGTCACTTAATTATTTCATTTACCATTTATCGGACTTATACCCTCGCAGTCTTAATACGAAGTACAACCTGCCATTATTTCTTTTTCCTTTTTGTACATTTAGGAAAATGGTTATTTGTATATACAGCAGGTACGTTAATAGTTATTTGTTTCATTAATACAAAAAATGCATGATTTTGGGACGAGTAAGACGATTTACGAGTCACTAATGAGCATTTTGAATGAAAGAAAATATTTTTGCCAACCGTTTAACTAAAGAATTCCATCATCAATTTAAAATGGAGCATTTTAACATTCAACTTATTTTATCTATACAAATTTAGAAACTGACATATGTATATAATTAATTTGTTTCTACCATGACAACGACGACAACCGCAAATGTTTTATAAATATTATATTTTGTAAACGTCAAAATTCAACAATATACGTTTTGACGAAAAATTTGCAAGACTTACATATTAAAAATAAAAATTGGACAGTGATAGTTATGTAGAATCGTTTAATATATGTAATGCGGGACACGAATCTTGACCTGAGGGATTCACCAAGCCAAGCTACTGGGCTTGAGATAAAAAAGCTTGGCTTGGCTTGAAAATTCAAGCTTTTTTTAATGTTAGGCTTGACTTAGCTTGGACTTGATGGAACCAAAGCTTGGCTTGGCTTCAAGCTTTAAAATTTTAGGCTTGATTTGATTTTCAAGCTTTATCAAGCTTTTTCAAGCCTTTTCAAGCTTTCAAGCTTTTTAATGCTCATGCGCAAACTCATTTTCGCATGCACATATAATGTTTTTTTATTTCATTTATTTTATTTTCACGGCACATACATATGTATAATGGGTCTTGAAAACTTGATCTAGTGTAAGTACAGGAGGGACGATGGGATAAACTTTCCCATTTACAAATTTTTGAAGCCTACTAAACTGTTCCTACCTCAGTTCTGAGAAATTCGCAAAACTGTGCTGAAGCAATGAAAAAGTACGTTACCTCCATAAAATTTCAGTTTGCAGGCCTCGTCAACAATTCTTGTCAAGAGCTTGAAAAAGTTTGTTTTTCACCAAGCTACTTGACAGTCGGAGGCTTGGTTTTTTAATGTTAGGCTTGGTTTGGCCTGGGCTTGATAAAACAGAAGCTTGGCTTGGCTTGAAAAATCAAGCTTTTTTGAAAGGCAGGCTTGGTTTGATTTTTCAAGCTTTTTCAAGCCAAGCCAAGCTTTCAAGCTTTAAGCCAAGCCCGTGAATCTCTAATTCCATTCCATTTTTATGTTTTAAAGTTATTTATTAATAATTTTATCTATTTTGTTTAAAGTTTAAATACATGCCACACACTTATGACCCTTGGAAGTATGAGCATAAATATTTTAGTATTCGTACTTGTTTACCTTTGTTCATGAAATTCATTCCTGGCTTTACATTTCACGTCTGGATTTTTTTCACACTTGTTACAAGTGCCTCAAATAATGGTCTAGGCTCATAGAAGTTTTTTAAGTACAAATCCATTAGAGCAACTTATACTGAAAATATTATATTTGCTATATAGGTAAGCATACTAATTGTCAAAAATTCATCGTATTTATTAAAAATTGTTTCTTTAAAAATATTTTTGCTTACTTCAATACAGATAAATACCAGTGTGAAGGAATAAAAATCAATAAGTTGTATACCAATTAAAATGCAAATTAAAAGATGAAATTAAAATTACAAATTTTTAAATTATGAGCGCAATTATAAAATAAACAAAAATAACGATCTAAGTGTTTATTTTTATGATGATTTTAGTAATGCAGAAGTTTTTCAATGTAACGACTTCCATTTAGAAAGTTGGCATTTAATTTGAACGAATGGCGAATCAGAATTAGGCAACAGAAATCAGAATCTCGTTATATTAATTGGATCATTTGTTTGGCGCCTATAAATCAACTCTTGGTTGTGCTAAAATTTTCGTTGTAAATTGAAGAGTTGTGCCAAAACAAATTGTGATAATTTGATATAGTTAGTAGAGTAGGAATACGAACGGAAAACATTTTGTTTTAGTGATCGTTTGCGTGCTTGTGATTAACTGACGTTTTTTACAAATTTGAACGAAATTACATAAAAGTGATTAATGTTTTTAATCACTATATTAAAGTAATTCCCCTTTCCTCATCTGCCGTTCATGTGACATGTAAGAATGTTCACATAAATAACCACTACGTAGCGCTATTAACAGTTTCAATTGTCATAACAGTTAAATTCAATATTTATGGTATTTTTAACTAGCATTCTTAAGTAGGTTAAAAAACAATTAAATATTTCACAATTTTTTTTTATTCTTTATAAAAAAATAAAAACGATTTTTTATTGTAGATGTTCATCCAATGTCCTATTACTCTAAAAAAAAAATTAATAATGATTTATGAATAGTAATGGTGTTACCACTAGACCACTACTACTGCTTAACCATCTAACGGCGTTTCAACATGGTAATGACAAATGCTGACGTCATTCTGTAGCGTAGCGCCATTACACGGTCCGTTTCAAAACGATGCAACTTTAAATATTGATTTAAATTTTATGATAAAAAAATCAGAAAAAAAATTTTTTTTTTGTTATTAGTTAGAAGTTTCAATTAATATAACTAAAATTGTTTACGCATAACTGTATTGTAATTGTTTGTTTACATTTTAGTTACCATGGCGGAAAATGAAAGATTACACCCTGCGGGCGGTAAAGTGTAAAGCAAAAGCCCGCTGGGCGGTAAAAAATATATATGCGAGTAATATTGATATATCACCATACCTTTTCATTGAAATATGCGAGCAACACAGTTTCGTTCAAAATTGTCACATTTTTTTCTGTCAACCAGGCTTGCAACACATCGTATTCGTTTTGATATCGGTCCTTTGACTTACCAGGACATAAATCCGCTAAAGCTTCATTAGCTTCTAGCAAAATTTTTTCAGAAATTTCAGTATCATATTCAGGTTGAAGCTCCATGCTTGACATTTTTAATTATTTGTTTACACAAAACAAATGGTTACTAATACGACGCATCACCTAAATGTTTCTTGGCATAGCCATCTGGCCATCTAATATTTTTTACATAACAACAAGCTTTTAGTCATGCAATTAAAAATTACGTTTCATTTGGTTTCAGTTGTGCGTAAAACGTTGTACGTACCTCAGGCCGAAAGAGGTTTACGCCTTTGGACGAATAAAAGCCCTCCGCTTCGCGTCGGGCTTCAAATTTCGTCCGCTGGCGTAAACCCTTTCTTTCGGCCCTCTATACGTAAATAACTATTAAGTAATCTTAATAAATAAATGTACTATGGCTTAATATATATTACTGGGTGTGCTAGTTTGTTGTTACTCTCATAATGCAGTAAAAGTCAGGCGTCACCTCATGGGCACTCAAGGCTGTTGAAGAGAGTGCACCACAGAGTGCATTGTTGGTCAAATTTTCTCCATCCCAAAAAACCTAACTGGGTTTTTCAAGCCACTCAAAAAAAAAACTCAATTAAAGGAATCACAATAATTGATTAAATATGAACTAATTAAATTTAATTTACCCTAACCTAACTTTAGTCATGAACACTTTAAAAGATCTAGAGGGTTATGAATGGGAGACCTCAATGGGTTGGAATCTTGTAAGAAATATATTTAATTTAAATTTGTTGTAAAATATGTGAAGCAATAATGAAGAGTAAGTAAGGTGATGAGATTTAGCCTCTACTCGGTTGAATTGTACGTGAAAGGCGTTGCGGGCTGGCATTAAAGTATCCGTGATACGATGTCCTGATCGACGGTCGAATTTGAGTGTGATCCCATTATTAGACGCATCTCCCTCTGTTCCGTCACCACAGCCCTAATTCAATTTGTCAAAAGCTTATGTGAGCACACCCCTCGCTTGAACCATGCATCACGGCTAGGGAGACGTACTAGGGTTAGTGACGCCCGGTGTAGCGACTAGCGATGCGCTCGCTCAGCTACAGCCTCAACGTTTGACTTTAGGGTTCGCGTTAGCGTTAGCGTTACGGTTAGACACCACATGCCCACACAAATACATACACACATGCGCTACCCTGTGCTCGTGTATGACTAAAACGAGTTTAATTGGACGTAAATGCACTGTTTATATGCTCTTCATTACTGCTACTAACTCCATTTCGGCACTAAATTTCGTTATTGTCTTTTTATTTAACAGGATGTTACTCACTTATCCACGGCACTGAATAAATATATTATCACGGCTTTCTACCCATTTCTGGGTGTGCCAATTCTTAGATCTCGCTAAACACAACACAACATACCCCAAAAGGATTACTTTATGCTATTTGAAACATGGAAAAAAATTTAAGAAGGTCCCAACCAAAATTTAACGGCCATCTATAAATTTGTAGTTTCCAATTATTTACTATTTACAACTCTAATGATATTGACCAATGATGATGTTTCAAAGAAAGGCTACGAGTTCACACTCACCGGTGTGGATAAAATTTGTGGACGTAAAATGCTCCCCATAATGCAATAAAGAAAAGACTTTTCCAATTAATTTCTCGGGTTCTAGTATTTTACATGCACAAAATAATATCCAAGTAGGTGAGTTCGAGATCGCAGTCTTTCTTTGTTACTTTGAACTTTTTAATGAAAAACCTTTTACAATAGCTATTTGTGTATTAAGAGTACAAAATGGGATATTGCCGATTGAGAGGTTGTTGCATTGTCTGGAAATCGACAATGTCCATTTGCGCTCGAAACACACACAAGATATTTTTTCTACAGTCACTATAGAAAGTAGCCATTTGCACTCTCATTTGTCAACGTAAAATGTCACTTTGCCGCTCATGCGCGACAAAGTAGAAAAAACGCTCGCTGTCCAAATTTCTAAGTATACAATGTTGAGAAATGTCACTTGTCTACATTCTTAATGAAAATGTTTAGTTAGGAACTAATGGCACTGTAATTACACATTTATCACGTTCACAAGTCAATTTGACATATGTTCTGTCGGTATTTAACATAACCTAACAAAATGCCACACTGCTGTGAAAATGAAATAGGGCATTCATTTACAAAAACGAAAGTATAAAATGCTTAGATTAGATTGAATAAAAACTCAAGAAGAATGAAAAATAACGATAAAATAAAATTCAATATAAAATAAATTGTGTGAACAGTTATGTTTAGTAATAAGAATGATTGTACACAGATGGCGGTATGATAGTTGCGAGTCGTACTGACATCTGATTTCTAGTTAACTATTTATTTTGATTACAATAAAGTTATTAGTTATTTCGTTACTTAAATAATTGCGAGAAGTCAGTCAATGCACATACAAGTCTATATAATCACAAATTCCTTGAAATATTTGTTAATTTTTTTCAGTGTGACAGGCGTGACAACTAACCACACATTTTGCTACAAAAACTCGTCAAATCATCACAAATTCTTGCTTCCACACTCTAATTTTTTTTTTATGGAATAGATGGCTAATGTAACGATATAATCATTTAAAAGCCTTTTTAAGTTTAAACCGTATCTTTTGTATTAGCCAATCGTTATTTATTGAGCAGTACTGTAAGTATAAAGTGTACATTTTATTATTTTTTGTTATAGTGGAGGACCCCATTGTGGCGACTGTAGAAAAAATCTTGTGTGTGTTTCGAGCGCAAATGGACATTGTCGATTTCGAGAACAACCTCTCAATCGACAATGTCGCATTTTGCGCTCTTAATACACAAATAGCTATTCTACAGTCGCCACAATGGGGTCTTCCACCATAACAAAAACTAATAAAATGGATTATATTTTTAAAATTTAATTTATCGTTATTTTCCATTCTTCTTGAGCTATTGCTTCAATCTAATCTAAGCATTTTTAACTTTACAGTACGGCATTTTGTTAGGTTATGTAATATACCGTCATAGCAGTCATATGTCAGATTGAATTGTGGAAGCAGTAATTGTGTAAGTAACTACAGCGCCAATAGTTCCTGACTAAACGTTTTCATTAAAAATGTAGACATGTGACATTTCTCAACATTTTGTAGTTAGAAATTCGGACAGCGGCGTTTTTCTACTTTGTCGCGCATGAGCGGCAAAATGACATTTTGCGTTGCGAACGCAAATGCCTATTTGTACACAGATTGTAGAAAAAATTGTTTTCAAATAGAGAGGACTTGGTTCTTGTTGAGTTACCAATATACATACTTATATTTTTCGTGCTTTTCAATAAATAGATTTGTTCAACTATTGAAAGAAATTTCTCATTTTTTTTTTTTTATTTCACAGATATCATCATCTGTGATGCCAAAAACTTCGTGAACCTTAGACATCAACAGATATGTAAGTCTGAATATTTTTTTAATTTATTTTTATTTATTTAAAAAATACATATATTATAAAAATTGTATAAAGTGGCATTAGTACATTAGCATATATAATTTATTCAGGATGGTGAAAACCAAATTGTGTTATGAGGGAAGATGTGGAACCGAGAGGAATTAAGAAGTCTGATAATAAATAAATGTATTAAATTTCGCATTGCGCGGAAGCGCAAATGGATTAGTATGATTGATGTCTTGTTAAGAGAAAGAAAAATTCCGGGCAGAAAGAAAGATTGAAATAGAAATGAGGGAAGAGTTCTTTCCATATTAAGGCCCCCAGAAATATCATTAATAAATATCATCAAGGACTTTACACATTTCTCATTTGCAGAAATATGTATGTGTTACGAGATTAGATTTATCAAACCTCTGATTATTCACGATTTTTTTTTCACATTCGCGGAGGATACGTGAATAAATAAATAAATATATCATCACGGCATATTACCCATTACTGGTTGTGCCAGTATCTACAACACATGTAGACATCAGTAATGATGACGATATGTTTTACCGTGTGAGCGCTTACCAGGTGTCACCTCACGGGCACTCATAGCTGGTGTGGAGAATGCACCACAGGGATTACTATTATTAATTAACTAACTATGCTGTACTGATGATCTCTAATAAGAGCGAAACAAGTGTGTACAGCTCTTTTGAGCGATTCCCTGTGAACAATTTTTTCTAGTTTTATAACTTTAAGCTCACGATATAATACTTAAATAAATATAAATATATCATCACGGCATATTACCCATTTCTGGGTGTACCAGTATCTACAACACATGCAAACATCGGTAATGATGACGATATATTTTACCGTGTGGGCTCCTACCAGGCGTCACCTCACGGGCACTCATAGCTGGTGTGGAGAGTGTAGAGTGCACCACAGGGGTCACTTTTGTGTCATTGAAAATTGCGTCTGTCGGGGTCGAACCCGGTTCCCCCAGGTTCGCGACCAGACACTCAGGCACGCGGCCACGGAACCCCACGATATAGTACTTTCGTAATGATTGTTTATTTTCTGAGAAATATTTGAATTGAAATTATAAACGTTAATAACTTAATACAGTAATAAATTTATATCAAAACATTGATTTTGAAGTGTGTTATCCCACCTTAATAACATAACTAAAAACGCAAAATTAAAATGAAAATCCAGATTAAGTGATTAAAATATCAAAAATAACCAATGACCGCAGTGTATGGCAAGCCACAAATGGTTGACTAGAGCCAGCATTGGTATTGGTATTGGCAGCATTGAAAACGGCAGCGAAGTGAAAATGCTATCCGCCCTCACCTCTTTTTGTAGTCCGAACATTTGCATTTTTATTGAATCTAGCGCATGAGATTAAATATAAGCTTCAATGTTGACAAAAAATAATATGCTTAATATAGTGTTATAAAAACGCAGAGCAGCGCGTCAAATGAAGCAAGGCAGGAGGAGGACTAACGCATTCAATTATCTCCGTAAGCCCCAATTATAACGACAGATGGCAGTCAACAGTGCGTCGACTACCATTCACGCCTGCGCCATCCATTGCAATTTATACAACTTATGTGTTTATACTTTAGGAAGGATGACATATCTAATATTGAAAACTATACACTCAAATCATTTTTAAATAATTTTAGTAATTTTACAAAAAAAAAAAAAATTGAAAAAGTTATTCATAATGCTCTATTTATAAATGCAGTAATAATAATAATAATAATAATAATAATAATAATAATAATAACAATAATAATAATAAATGATAGCCTTGTTCATAGAACGGTTTGCAAACGTTTGGGGTTTGGGATCGAATGGGCATGCCCGGTTTCAAACTAGTTGCAAATCAAACGGTTTAAATTTTTCTGTGAACCCATACTGAAAACTCATTTACCGTGAGTATTTTTTAACCGTGATGATATATTTATTTATTAATAATAGTACCTCATTGTTGCTGTTTGATTAATATCAATACAATTCGTCGGGTACCAAGTCCACTTTTTGAAAAAAAAAAAAAAAAAATAGGTATAGTCAAATTCGATTTCTCAGTATTTTTTATATCATGGCCAGTAGAAAGGATATCAAATTTAGTGCTTCTTGTATTTTAAACAGACTTACAGTTTTGTAGCATGTTTTGAATCAAATCCAGACCAATAAGATTCCATGATTCTGTCACGTGCTTCTGGACATAGTAAAAAATGTAGATATGGTACAAAATATTTTTTTATTTGAAGTCGAATGATTTCAGGTGTTAATGTTCCATATATTTATTTCAAATTTGTACAAAATGTTATTTGAACGTTTCGGGCAATAATTAGCCCATCTTCAACTATATAAAAAATATTGTCCCAGTTAATAATTATATAAAATATAATGATTTCAACTCACCAAATGGTAGAAATTAGTTTTCCTTTTGTGAAATCCAATTATGAATAAATTTTACAGGCTATTTGAGTAAATCCTGGAGTTGATTTACCATAACATATTTTTTTTACATATTTAAAAAACATAAATATTTTGTTTGTTATTAACACACATTTTAAATCCTATCATCATATTTGTTATTTAATTGAAATTTTAAAAACCAGTTTCCAATTTAGAAATAAAGTAGCATGTTATTATTTCGTGTCAGATTTAAAAGAACCGGCTTGGCTTCTGTATTACGTTGGGCTGTTGGGTATTTGATCTGATATATTTAACCCCATAATATACTTAAAGTTAATCGGATTACATTAGAACGAGGCGATATATTATGATCCAAATCTTACTAATCGTAACACTCAACAATACGTGCCGGCCTGTCTGCTAACTCCGGCCTTCTCTATTCATACACCATACCCGACACATAATGAGAAACTTTACATCGTTTATTTCCCTCATTATCTTGCATAAATAAACATAGACAACATATGGCAACTACATTTTTATTTACAATGAAATTAACAAGATATATTTCTATATTCGTAATCTAAAATTAGATCAATAAATCTGCCATTTTAAGCAATTAAATTTTGTAAATTTGTAGGAATCAATTTGTGTATCGTTATAAAGACCTTAGTTTTTGCGATAATTTTTAAAATTACATGACATGTCACACAAACTTTCAATTGCTTGTAGTTTTCGAACGTATTAATATATAAACATTTTTTGTTTTTCATTAATACTCATACAAGAATAACGCGATAACAATTTTCTTTTAAGACTTTAATTTCTAAAAATTCACTCAGTTGTTCAAATGTTCTAAACATTGTCTTTACAATCAAATAATATTACTAGCAAGTTTATATCTCTATCCATATTTTTGAATTAATGTCCCAAAAGACAATATACCTCATATTCAGATAAAAACTTTAAAATTTTCAAAAATATAATTTTAATGTATCTAGATACTTCTCAATGACTGATTCCAAATCACGAAAACGCAGGGCAATATCTCTTTTAGTTTTGGAGATATTCAACCTCAAAGATTTTCTCAAACTTACTTATTTTTGGGCTAGATCTCTACCTAGTTTTGAATTATTGCCCCAAAAGTCAATATATCCCATATTCAGATAAAAACTTCAAAATTTTCAAAAATCTAATTTTCATGTATCTAGATACTTTTCAATGCGCTGATTCCAAATTTTGAAACCGCAGGTCGATATCTCTTTTCGTTCTCGAGATATTTAGATTCAAAGTTTTCCATAAAACTGCCCACTTTTGGGTAATAACCCAAAAATGGGTCGAGATATGAATTTCTAGGTATCATCATTTGATTCTACGGGCAAAATTACATAAGTATACCAATTTTCATAATTTTTGAACACCGCATACAGTCTCTAAAGCAAAATAACTGAAAATGGCCAAAAATCGCAAAAATCCTAAGGGGTACCCCTTAGGATTTTTTCAGATTCTGGCCATTTTCAGGGGTTTTTAAACTTTTATTCATAAAAAATGAACTGGTTAGTCAAAAATTATGAAAATTTGTATACTTATATATTTTTATCCGTAGAATCGAATGGTGGTGTCGCCGAATTCATATCTCGACCCATTTTTGGGTTATTACCCAAAACTGGGCAGTTTTGAGCAAAACTTTGAATCTAAATATCTCGAGAACGAAAAGAGATATCGACCTGCGGTTTCAAAATTTAGAATCAGCGCACTGAAAAGTATCTATGTACATAAAAATTAGATTTTTGAAAATTTTGAAGTTTTTATCTAAAATATGGGGTATATTGACTTTTGGGACAATAATTAAAAAATGGGTACAGATATAAACTTGGTAGTAATATTATTTGATTGTAAAGAGAATGTTACGTATGTGTACGCATTTTTAGAGTATTTGAACAACTGAGTAAATTTTTAGAAATAAAAGCCTTAAAAGAAAAAATGGATAAATGCTATAAATAGTTATTTTCGTAACAAGTTATGAAAAATACCAAATATCATGCGAGTGTTAATTGACTCACGACGCGTAGCGGAGTGCTAGTCAATACACACGAGCTTAGATATTTGAGTTTTATACAAGTTACGAACATTATTTCTTAGACGAGCATAAATAAATTTTACTTTTTGTACAAAACTGAAATTTAAGTTCAAACGTACGGACAGCTGACAAATGAATAATATATACATATAGCCAGAAAATAATGGCATAGTAACCTAGCAACCGTGTCAACTATTACGATATGAAATATATCGTAACACTAATGTCATATGTTTAAGTTTCAGTGTTAGGATACTGCGTTGATATGTCATACTTATCACAATGGTCGTCTAAAAAAATACTATACACTCAATATACTAACCCTTGACTGGATGTAGTTAATTAGATTTTTGGAAATGTTAAAATTTTTATCTGAATATGGGGTATATTTAAAAAATTATTTGATTTTAAATATGTAATCGTAAAACGTAGAAAATACGATAAACACAGAAGTTTAATTGTTAAGTGTCAAAAACAAGTGACCATATTTTGCTTGTGTGTGAAGCACATTATGTCGGGACCTAATTTGCACATATGTAGTTAATGTTATGTACGCCATCATGGCGGGATAAAAATATTGCAAAATTTAAACATTTAAAAAAATAGTAAAATACTTTATTAAAAAAAAATGTTTCATATTCAAACTAACTGCATATAAGAGCAGCATCAAACTCACTAAGTTATGATAATTTTACTGTAATTATTGTTTTTATTATTATATTTAAATGAGTACAATAAATTAGTGTCCAATTTGCAGTAATTGTTCGCAATCCTATGGAAAATAAGCCCATGAATGATAGTAACTATTCCATTTCGCTCATACGAGTAGGTACTTTCGCTTGAGTTTGCATAAATTATTCTGATTTTGAAGCCATAAATTACAAACTGAATAACCAATTTAAGGAATGCTTTATGATGAAATAAAATTCATATCAAATTCCACGAACGTAAAGATAACTATGATTCATGTTCAGATAAGTAAGCATATACAGTGTATGTAAATTTCGATGTAAATTTATTTATTCTCATTAAATCCGGTACGCATATCTGATAAGATAAACAAAATTAAATTAATAACTGCTGTGACACTTGTTTTTTAAGTATCGTAATTAATTAATTTCTATCATTATTACTTTATTAAAAAGATTATCAAATATTATCAAAGAAAATATGTCTTTGGCAAACAATGATAATAATATGTTAATTGCTATAGATAACATAATAAATTTATACATGCAAATATGTTTGGATATTTATTTAAGTAATTTCATTATTATAAATTTTCCTTTATAATAAATGGAATATATAAATATATGAAACAAGTTTGAGAATAGTTATATACTTATATTAGTTTAGTTAATGTAATGGGTTTGAAGAATTAAGAAAAATGTACTTTATATGCTTAAAATCAATTAGACCTCAACAGTGGAGTAAGGAAGAAACCTGACTACTAGATTAAAAATTAAAATATAATTAAATTATAAATGATTATTGTAGGTACATTAAAAATATTATTTTAATTGCACCCATTTCTGGGTTTGAAATCTATTTTTATTCGAAGAGTTTTGTAAGTAAAAATAAATATATCATCACGGCATTTTACCCATTTCTGGGTGTGCCAATCTATTTTATTACATATAATAATTACTAGTAAATAGGTAACAATTATTGTACTCATTCGACTGAACGTCAATATACGTAACCTACCCTATTTATTACATGTACGAATTTTAGGTTCTGCGCATACAATGTCAGCCTCAATTTAACCCGCGTCAGCTATAACCAAGTACAGTGCGGGACACGAGTCATGAGCTGATGAGCAAGGGAAAGAAATGCTTATTCCATAAACGTCGTCAAAAAAGTAATTATTATAATATCAAAATAATTGCTCATATTATAGTAATTAAGGTACCAAGGGTTGTTATAAGGACAATATTGCCTGAGGTCAACAGTGTACTGTCGAGGGCCTCTGGCCCGAGGCGAGTACGTTGACCGAAGGCATTATTGTCGTTTAACACCCGTGGTGCCTTCAACGTTTTATGTCTTACTAGAAATTCTTAATAAACATTTTGTCTGACTAGAATTTATCAAACAAAAATAATAAATCACAAAATTTTAATACAACTTACAAAGTAGCCTGTGAATGCGGTATCTAGGTAATATTTTGTTTCTGTAAACAAAGCATTTTTTCAAACAAAAAATATATTTCTTTATGTTAGTATCAGTATTATTAACCTCAGTTTGTTGTCAACATTACCATAGCAACTTAATACGCCCTAGGGTATTATTTACTCAATAACGGACCTAATGTTGAGGTTGTTATAAAACAATAACATACTAGTAAGACATAAAATTAATAATTAACCGTACTGAAACACTATAAACCATTTATGTATGAGTAGAATGAGAATATATAAATGAAAATCGCATTTAATTTTTGAACAATGATTTGTTTTGTATTCATATTGTTTTGAATAAGCTTTTCGTTTTCGAGTAGACTGATTCCATTTAAAATGGGTTCGCTGCGTGAAGAGAAAAACAAATGAGAAATAAGCGAGTGAATTGAAGCGGGTAAGCAAAGCAAAGCAGTAACGGTAAAATGAAACAAATATCAATTTATCCAGATACGACTACATATCTCAGAGAATTATTCTGGTTAGATGAGTGTTTCAAATTAAAATGGGCTCAGTGTATATCCATTATGTTAATTTTTCAATTATAAATCTAATAAAAATATGTTAAACATTTCTCTGGTGAAAGAACTGAAAGTTTGATACTTGCTAATCTAATATACGTGGGGACAAAAAATATATTATATTAGGTTGAAATCCTGTATAATGCTGGATTTTCCGCCGTGTCTCTGTAAATCCCGGTTCCTAATTGTTATTTGGGTTCAAGCTATGAGGGGAAGAGACGTTGACAACTTACGCACTACGCAGGTCTCGGCGACAAAATGTAAAACATAATACCACTCAAAAAAATCTTTAAAATATACACTGGATAATGGTTTTCTACATATATATATATATATATATATATATCTTGTAATGATCGAACATCAAGTATGTTCGATCAGGAAATAATAACAAGTTGAATGTTGTTTATAAAAAATAAAAAAAAGTGTTTATTTCGTTTTGCTTCCAAATTAATCATTATTCGTTTATCTTTATATTTTAATTATACAAGTTTTAATTTCACGATTATACAAGTGTAGAGTGGTTTATAATACTACAGTATATTTGGCACTCTACAAATATATATATCATCACGGCATATTACCTATTTCTGAGTGTGCCAATCTGCGTAGTACACAGATTTCAGTAATGATGATGACATATTTCTTACGCTTACCAGTCGTCACCTCACGGGCACTCATTTCTGGCGTGGAGAGTGCACCACAGGAATCACTTTTGTGCCATTTAAAATTCGAAATATTTGGCGTTAGTCGAAATCGAACCCGGTTCCCCAGATTCACTACCAAACACTCAGGTACGCGGCCATGGGACCCCATAAGTATATATATACAGTATGTCCCCGGATTGAGTTGACAAGAGAAAAAAAAAATTATTTTTGATTTTACGAAAAAATGTCAAGGGAAGAAAAATTTTTGCTTGAATTAAAACGCATGTTTCAGTTATTAAAAAATTTAATTAATGTAAGGTTCTTTTATTATAACGTTTTTTCGTATTTTGTCCTTCTAATAATACAGTTATTACATTGAATCTAACATGACTTTAGTTAGCTTTGAAATATAGACAAATGATTATTAATTCTAATTTCAGATAAAAAAGAGTTAATTGAATAAACTACAAGTATTTTGATTTTCGCCTTTTTGATTATTTGTCAATCTTTCAAAGCTAACTAAAATCATGTTAGATTCAATGTAATAACTGTATTATTAGGAGGACAAAATACGAAAAAATGTTATAATAAAAGAACCTTACATTAATTAAAAGTTTTAATAACTGAAACATGCGTTTTAATTCAAGCAAAAATTTTTCTTCCCTTGACATTTTTTCGTAAAATCAAAAATAAAAATTTTTTTCCTCTTGCAAACTCAATCCGGGGATTTACTGTAGGTATATACAGGGTGTATCAAGATAATGGAACAGTGCATTTTATTCGTGTATGTGAAAAGATACAGAAAAAAGTGATTAGGATATTTTGTAAGGCATAGAGGAGGACACATTTTAGCATAAACTTAATTGTCTTAAATCCAGTGGTACTCAAACTACAGGACTTTATAATATTTTTTTAAATGGCATTATATATATTTTATTAACTCATTAAATAGAGAATTTTGTTCTGAATTCAACGATATAATAATATTATACCCTTACATTGCGAAAAATTTGATAAAAATTAATTCAAAGTTAATATTTCATTTCTACTTTATCTAAGTAATCTGAGCAAACATTTAATTAATAAAACAAAATAAAATTTATTTTAGTTTTATTACATGCAAGTAAGCTACGATTTTGGCAATAAATTCAAATTTAAAATATTTTTTTTGTTTTATTAATTGAATGTTTGTTCAGATTACTTAGATACAGTAGAAATAAAATATTAACTTTGAATTAATTTTTATCAAATTTTTCGCAATATAAAGGTATGATATTATTATATCGTTGAATTCAGAACAAAATTCTATATTTAATGAGTTAATAAAATATATATAATGCCATTTAAAAATATATAATATTGCCTTGTAGTTTGAGTACCACTGGATTTAAGATAATAAAGTTTGTGCTAAAATGTGTCCCCCTCTATGCCTTACAAAATATCCTAATCACTTTTTTCTGTATCTTTTCACATACACGAATAAAATGCACTGTTCCGTTATCTTGATACACCCTGTATATATATATATATATATATATATATATATATATATATATATATATATATATATATATATATATTAAATAATAATATTAAATTCAAAGGAATTGAAGATCTCAATACTACCCAATAAAACAAAACATAAAAATCAAAAAGCCCAATAAAACTCATTGACCCGAGTTTTTTTTTAATCCTTGGTAGGGTTACCTTACTGGCTCGAACTTTTCTGCGATTTGAAAATTAGAAATAATTCCTTTTTTAATTCCAAGATAATTTCTTGTGCAAAATTAATAGACTTAACCGGGAGTTGAACCTAGGACAATTCCTATGTCTAGTAGGATGCTACCCCAACTGAGCTACGAAGCCCTCTTAAAATTAATGAATTATTCATCTGTATTTTGTTATACTTAAACCAGGAGGTCCACTTACTTTTACGAAAAATTTTCTTCGGTATATAATACATATTTGAATCATTCACGGTTCTGAATGTTAGTAAGAAACATTTTGCAATATAGTTCCTTTTTTTAAGTTAGCTACTAAAAGATAAAATACCAGTAGCTTCTCTAATGTTTGTTTTTATACACCAAATTAATGTATAGTATATAAATATGTTTTCAATCACGGTTGAGTTCATTTGTTGGTTATCATGCATTCTAGAAGCTGTAAAGAGAACACGGAAACTACGTATGTCGGCAACAACACGATTTAAATCTGAATATTAAAGAGCAGTTGAAGACATTTAATCCGTACAACGCACTCAAATTCCGGAGAAGCTTATAAAAAAATCTTTAATAACTAAAAATACATCAAATCCTACCTAAATCTTCGTCCAGTTTTTGTACTTAGAAAATGATATCACCAGATGTCCATTCCAATAGTTATTAACAAAATTCAAATATGCAGAATGCATCAACAAATTTAATATTTTGATTGACCATTCTGATAGAGTTAGTTAGATAGCGAGTTTGTGTATTTGTTTCGTAAAATTATTAGAAAAATGCTTTTTAGAAAATAATAAAACAACTGTTACGATGTGAAGAAAATAAATGCTTGTTGGATCAATACACTTCGGATAGAAATAAGCATGCACCTGTTAGTCATGCACTATTTCTAACTTCTGTTGGAACAAACCTAAATGTAATTTAGCCCCCACTTTAATATTGGAAGAAATGAACAAGCAGATTCATCAAAAAGAACTAAATTCGGAGTTAGTTAATCACATTTTTATCAGAGCTATTCATGAAACAGAATAAAATTGGAGTTAGCGCTAATTCTTCGTCAAATTAGGTTTAAATTTTGAAATCTTAATTTTTGTCGCCATAATCGCATTGAGTTCAATGTGGGTTCTAACGTTTGTGTTATAAGTGTTTATATTGTATATGTAATTTTGAAGCCGAAAAACGACAAAGGAAAGAAAATTACTTAGGGTATATTCCAAAAATAACAAATTTTAACCGTGGTTAACCAAAAGTGTTCCAATAATATCAAATGGCAAAACTTGTACATTTATGAAACATGGTTCCGGTTAAAATGGTTGCAACCGGGGCGCACCAACGCAACCATGATTTTTTCCTTGGTTTTGCCGGTTAACATCTTCTATCCTTTTTCATAAGATGTCAGATTTTATAGGTTAGTGTGGTTAGATACTATTTATTGACTCTTTGATGTTTGCATCTATTTTCTACGGTTTACATTGTACGTATTTTAATTATCCACTCCATAATTTAGGATTATGAAAGACGATAAACGTAATGTTTTGAAAGAAAATTTTAGGGTTTCCGCGAATCACCCGCGAATGAAACCGAACTGTTTCAATAATATTAGTCACGTGACTACAACCAGTCAGTAACCGAAACCATGGTTTTGGTTATTATATTTTATTTTTGGAATATACCCTTAGTTTCACTAGGTTATGTATGAAATGTAATATATCTCTATCCACGACTTATAAATAATATGTATATTATTGTGAACAGATTTCAATATAATTAGTATGTATAAAATACTTACAATTTCCCAAAAAACTTTGAAAATACTATCAAATTTCTTTTAAAATGGTCCTATAAGATTCTTAATTTTGCTGTATGCGCACTTCTAGTTTTAGTAAAGGTGGAATAAATTTATTTCTTACAAAAATTACAGTTTGTTGCTGTTTTGCATATTTATCACTTCAGAATACTTTTAATTTTAGCTACATAGTAGAATTATTTTTGGAACTAAATTTTTTTTTATTCCTGTTTTGTGAATTAGAACCGGAGTTAATTTGACAGTTGATGGATCTAAAAATACGACTAAAACTGGAACTAGCGCTAATTCAGATTAGCTGCTAATTCTTTTCGTGAATTTGGAAATGACTTAAAAATGGAACTAAAAGTGGAATTAGCAGCTAATTCTTTTCATCAATGCCTGGAAGAGTATTATTTTTGGAGCACACTTTTAAAAGGAGTACAAACATTCGAAAAGAAGTTCAAACGAAAAAAGGAGTACGGTCGATTACATTACAGATAAAATATGACAAGTACTAAGTTTACTATGTTCCGGAGAGATAATAGCACATTGTACTGACCTTGACCTGCGATTCAGTCATGCCGAGCGCATAGGCCAACTTGGCACGCTCGGGTCCAGCCAGGTACTTGGTCTGCTCGAACGTTTTCTCCAGCGCAAAAATCTGCTGGCCGGAAAATGTCGGTCGTGTGTGCTTCTTTTTAGCGTCTTTGTCCGGACCACCGCCTGACAGGCCCGCTGGGTTCACTGAAACATTTCAAACAACTACTCAATGGATGCTTTCCAATACCTACTACCAATGCCTCCATTCATGCTTTCCGACAAAAGAGACGAGGTTAACACTAATAGAACATATTTGACTTTTGTCACGAAATGTACAAGAATTTTCATTTACATGAAATAATATTTATAAGATGATAATTTCCATTCTAGGCTCATCATTATTTAAGAAAACATACTGTGTTTTAATATATTTCAAAAGTTTCAGATAATGTTGGTGTAATGAAGGATGTGATCACTTTAAAAATTATATACGTAGCTTAATGCAAAAACAACTAATGTCAATATTTTATAATTTTAGAAATGAGTAATTTAAAATCAACAAGAAACTTTTACAGCTCGGAAGATTAAATTTTAAATACTGGAATAGAATAGAATTCACTAATCAAAAAATGAGAATTAGCTTCAACTTTTTTGAGAATCGGGATGTTGGTGTTAATAATACCGAAAATACCTTTCTATTTCTGTGAATCTACACATTTTGCAGTATTAATGTTGATTACAAATAATGTCTCTAATTCTGTGATTTAAATTGTCTATACCACTAAAGCCATTTAAGATTTCACTGATATGTCTAAATTGAATATTATTGCAATAAGAATATTTTTGTCTATTTTACAACATGATATTAAATTAGGTAAATGCAGAACTGATAAAATTTTCTATTGGGTACTTTTAAATTTTATTTCAGTAGACACTAAAAATGTTCTTGAATAAATATTTTATTGTAAAAAGTAAAACAGTTTAAAAATAAATTTCTATTTTATTTCAAGTTGAATTTGATTATATTAAACAATGACATTTGAGGTTATTACTAAAAATAAAAAAAACGTAAAGACTTATTGAATACCCGATATAACCCAAAAAAAAAACCACCCGAGTTTTATTTTGTAGGTTCCTTTACAGTTATAGGTACCGGGTTTATGCAGCATGTAAATTATAAAATTAAATTAAGAAACTAAATTAAAATAACGTCATTTATGCAGTAAATTAATATGAGAAATTCAAAGACCTTATTGTAGTACATTTCCATAGGTTCGGTTTTAACATCGATAACAATTGATAACAATTGTTTCTATTTGTGTAGTTTAGTTTTACAATATATTTTTTTTTGTCTACATAAACCCAGTATTAGACTTTGCTTATTCCTGTACATAAAAATATAGCATTTTTAGCAGATAACACAATTAATCTGTTTTTTATCAATAATTGTCATTGGTTGTATTTGCATTAAGCAGATTTGTTCCTTTATGTTAGAATAATAGTATCTATTAATGATTAGTAAAAATGAAAATAAATTACTTTCTTGTCTACAAAATTGTAAGGCATTTTTTTCTATACTTGTCTTTCTCTTCGGGATTTAAATTTACGAAAGAAATATGATTTTACTGAAAAAGTTCAGTAATTATTTAGGGAAATATAGGATTGATATGGATATTTCTTTGGTAAAACTTGATATTGCAACCGAAATGTTACTTGAAAAAAACGGTACTTCAGAGGTATTACAAAATAATACAATGTATTCCATAGAAAATAGCTGGTATGAGAATTACATATGATGCACAAAATTTTGAATCACAAATAATTCTTCGTCCTTCTATTTTAGTAAAAGATTCATTCTAGTCTAAAGAAACCGTAATAACGTCAGAAATTTTAAAATTATTTTGATAGATAACTACGCTGACCGGCACGAAAAACGGGCCATTTTCCTTTTAGATATTTGTTGTTATCTTTCCGTTATTTTATGTAATTATAAATTATTTTTTAATAGGGGCTTACAAAAGATTAATTCACAGTACTTTTTATGATACCACGTATTTGTTGGTTACGTAAGTTTGACTTCATCCATTCGCCCAAGTAATGTGAGCATGGAAGCTACTGTTTCTGCGCTTAGGCCTGTTCTACAATGAGGTCATGCAAAAAAAATGCACCTTTTTCTGTTTAAATCGAAGAAGGATAGTCTAATTTATCGTTCAGTATGATTAAATTATTTTTTATTTACATTTTTTGTTGTATAAAATCGTTTTAAAGTATATTTTTAAAAAGTTGCAAAAACCAGCCATGTTTTGTTGTCACAACGTTCCGAACGAAGTTCAGACTCATTTCAAACAGTCATTTTATATGGACACAATTTCTAAAAGAAAAATATATATAAACTATAAATTGAGGATTACATATCTGAATATGGTATAATATATTAATATAACATCGTTCTATTTATTTTTATAAATATAATTTTCATTTGGCGTGAAGTTATCTACACGTTACATCAAATGTTTCTTTCACTTTTGTATTGAGATTAGATGGTAGAAGGTTATAAACGCATGTGAGACATTGAATATATTGCAGAATATTATTTTATTCTTTATTTTGGCACGAAACAACGTTCCATCGACATGTTTACTTTCATAAATTTTAGGTTATCTTTAAATGTCACTTTGACATTTAGATCAGTGTGAAAATCAAAATGGTCGTGCCTCTCACTTTGTGACGTCATTGGACAAGGGACGAAGCGGGGGTCTAGCAGCCTCATTTTAAAGAATGTCATTTTCAATTACAATTTTTTCATGATTAAAGATCGATTTGAGGAAAAATAAAAAATACTGGTATATTATTTTTCATTACTCTATCGATTAAAGTTATAAAAAAAGAGTCGTGCATGACCTCATTGAGTCGTTTGTCGGTTGTCGCTTATCGTAAGTCGTTTGACATTAGCAGCGCACAACATTGCTTCTACAATAGTCGGAAAAGTCGTAAGGTATCGTAGCGGACTGTTAATGTAAAATTTAGCTTAACAATGTAATATGCTGGTGATGGGGGTCATTGGACCTACGAAAAGTCCAAGTAAATAATAAAAAGGAGAAAGAGTTTTGTCTCTTTTTGTTGACATCACCTGTAGGCGACAAAAGTCCTTTACTTTGTAAATAACTATTTCTTAACAAAAAAAATTACCCGTTTTCAATGCCGGTCAGTGTAGATTTAAAAAATATATATATGAACGCTATTTTTGCAATTTTTTTTTATAGAGAATATTGATTATAATTGTTATATACCTATTGTGTGATTTTTATTTAGTTTTTGGAAATATGATTATATATACATATACATACTTATGTTGATATATCCTCTGTTGAAATGTTGAACTGTAAAAATGATTAGAAGAAATGAATATTTTAGGAAAAAGTGGTAGAATATGAGGTGTTAAGAATACAAACAAAACAGAATGCATAAAATCGTTTATCCGTTGGTTAAATTGCCCGTTCGGAGTTCCCCAGCTATGATAAAACATTTCATGTCATCAAGGCTTTTCCCGTAATCCCAACAATAAAAAAGGCATAGCGGCGTACGCGTTCTTCGCATGTCATATCGCGAACGCGTATCATGGCTTTCATAAAAAAATCAATTACTTGTTTTTCTCCACTCTACTCGGTGGTTTGGTCTCCAGACTGCAGGCTTCTGCCTGTTTCACTGCCTCACATTTTGATGCTCTTGCGATGAAATGCTTAGCTTAACATGGACCCATCAACAAATTCGAAATAGGGCATTTAAAAGATTTTTAAATCCTATTTTTTTATGCAATGTATCATTTTTCAACGAGGGACAGAAAAAAAATCATGAGTTTTGTCCATGCCTTTTGTTAGATTAGGTGGTAAGGATTATCTCCAACCCCAAATAACCCACTCGCGTTTTTTAAAAAACCCTGTCCGAGTGTTTAAAAAACTATTAAAAAGACAACAAAGTAATGCAGTCATTACAAATTATTGTAACGAAAACGATGAAATTCTTAACTTCGCATGGACCCGTCAACAAATTCAAAACAAGGCATTTAAAAGATTTTTAAATCCTATTTTTTTTTTGCAATGTACCATTTTTCAACGAGTGGAATAAAAAAAAATTCATGTGTTTTGTCCATGCCTTTCGTAAGATTAGGTGGTAACCCTAAAGCAGGGTTGGTCAAATTATTTCCAATTGTGTGTATACCGTGAGTATTTTTTAACGTGAAACATTGCGTTTGTATACCCATGGTTACGACTTGATATTTGATTGACAGCAATGTATTTGCCCGTTCCATTTAAAATGAAACATAGGGAACGAATCTGACAGAAGACTTATATTTAAATATTGTAAGAAATTTAGCGGAATCAGAAAACCACTCGAGAACACTAAACATATTTCGGGCACAAGGTGCACACAGTATTTTTTCTACATCTAAATTTAATTTTTAGAAAATAGGTATAATTATTTAAACAAAATTAACCTCTATTGATATCTTGTCAATATGAGAGATAACCGTTGAATTTTCCTATAAGTTATAATTTGACATTTGATTAACAGCAATGTATTTGTCTGTCTCATTTAAAATGACACATGGGAAATGAATTTGACAGAAGTATTATATTTAAATATATTTTTTCTACAACTTATTTTAATTTAGAATGCAGGTATAATTATTTAAACAAAATTAACCTCTTTGACGTCTTATCAAATGTCAAATTCGTTCCCTATGTTTCATTTTAAATGGAACGGGCAAATACTTTGCTGTCAATCAAATGTCAAGTCGAAACTATGGATATGACAAACCCAATGTTTCACGTTAAAAAATATGTGTTGTTGTGTGTCCGTGTGGATCGTGTGTACACGATTACTCAAATATCATCAATCAAAAAATTTTGAAATTTTGTGTGCTCATTCTATACTAATGTGGGAAGAGCTGATTAATTTTTAGTGTATATCAGATAACCGGATGTATCACTTATACAAGTTTTTAACAGTATTTCTTAAAAAAAAAAATACATTGAATATAATTTTACGAATAAAAAGTTAATATAATGGTACAATCTTCCATTTTACGATAATATACTCGTAATTTAGTAAATAACTTAAATAATTTATTTTTATACATCATCTTGCCTATACGTCAACAAAAACAAAACCTTAGAAACAATTTTGACACATTTAAACAAATGTCACTGTCAGGGAGCAATTACGTTAAAATTAAAAATGAAACCGTGTTAAGGAGAATATAGTAGTAATATATTTGAATCTAAAGAAATTAAGGTTTGTAAAAATAATATATTTTCCATCACACATAAATTTTATATGTATACTGACATCTCTATGTATCAGGTTGATGCATAAGTTTGTAGCGTTTTTATTGAACTGAAAATTTATTTATTTTTAGTAATGAAAATATATGAACTAATCAAGGATATAACTAAAATACAAATAATAAAACAATAAATAAAATAATAAGCATATTAAAAATTTAAAAATAATGATCGAACTGTATCTCACCCAATCGGTTCTGCAAATTTTGAATAAATATGTTATAATTATTTAATTATTGAAAGTACTAAATATATTTCATGTATATATAGATCAAATAAATAAGAAATTTCAGCAAATAAATAAATTCCTAACAATATTCGAATAAAAATTAATGTTTTGAGAAAATTTGGTCTTTCATAATGTTGTAAAAACAATTATCAGGTTTACCCACAGTTTTGGCGTTACTGTATATCATCAATGTAGATTTTGGTACACCCAAAAATTGGTAATAAACTGTAATGAAATACAATGCTTAATACTTTTGGCCAAGACTGTATATCTTGTAGAAAATATAATTTGGTTAAGTGTCACGGTTATCTCATCTCTTCAAAACCAAAAACATCCGTTTGTCTTCCCAATACGTATACGTAGGAAAAAATCTATAGCATTTCCTCTGTCGGATATTATTTATGCAGAAAATATGAAAATCTGTAAGGGACCGTCCAATATTTTATAATAATAAAGTGTGGACACAATTGCTGATCTTAACGTTGTCTGGCGCCCGAAATGTCGAGCAGGGACTTTCAATGATCTGGGAGCATGTGTTACCAACCATGATTCACATTCACGACAAAATGCACAACCAATACGTTACTTTATTTCGATTTCTGATGCTTATAACGTTCCCTGTCATATATGAGATAGGATAGGACAATGAGATTCAATTTTGTACGACGGATGGCAAGAAAAATACAATATTAAGAAATATTAGAAACGTATAGTTGAGGAGTATAGTATATTAGACTACTTACTACACTCTAAGAAATTTTAGCCGTGTAAAATCGATTTGATAAGTGGTAAAACATACTTGTGTGAAAATCAACACATATTTTGTAAAATTTTGCAAATTTTAAAATGAGTTAAAATTGTTTACACAGTTAAAAAAAACCTCTCAGCAGGATTAAATCCCAATTACTGAGTAGGTTCACATACACAAACATCCATGCCTTAGTAGGATTCGAACCCAGAACCCCGAGCACATTCATGCCTAAGAGGCGTTGCTCTAACCATTGAGCCACCGGAGTCGACTGTATGTAATTTTTAAAATCTTACACTATTTAAGTAATTTTTATAATTTCATCTACCACTATGATCAGTGCTGCCGTGTTCCTAAGGAAACAAGTTAAAAATCGTAAGGTAGTTAGTCTATTATGATAATTCTCTGTGGGTTGACTTATATTTCTGTGTATTAAATGATAATGTTTGAACTTACATTTAAAGTGCAATACAAAAATTTGTGTAAATGTGTTTCCTCGAAGGAAGGCAAGGCATCAGGTTTGAGATCTATAAACATATTGGGCCGAATTCAACACTCTCCATTAACTAAAGAAGCTTAACTAAAAATAATAAAATAAAGAGAGACATATGCAGTAATGTACTAATAAGAAAGAGGTGCAAACTGTTTCCACAGTTACTAGAGACGAGCACTAGACTAGTGAAGAGTACTGAATTCGGTTCATTGTGCTTATTTATTTATAATAACTACATATATTAGTTGCCATGTTACGTAAATATTTTACCAAATGCTTACGATAAATACATTATACACAAAGCAAGAATATTGCTCTTGTTGCCATTTTTCTTATTATTATTTTTTTATAATTTCAGATTTTTTTAGTAAAATAAATACATTAATGAATTAGACATTAACATTTAACAACGTGGAATACATAACGATCTAAGAAAAAAGCTCGAACTATATTGATTATAAACATAAAACTTCCAATTGTATAACCACCACAAGGTTAAAGATGGAAACTATTGAGTCCCGAAACATCCTAACATCTATAAATTATAGTCTTAATTATTAATAATTTTTGAAATAATACCTTTTCTCTAAAAAGGACGAAAACAGTTTCTAAAGAAACAAATTATTATTTAAGCTTTTACTGTGAAATAGGAAATAGAGGAAATAGAGGTCTATTTTAGTCCTACAACTTTATTAAAAACCAAATAAACACCCAAACGATTATTACATCTCCACATTATCCTGAAATTTTCTACAAAAACATCGACCACAAGAGAAAGGAACAATTTCCAGAACATAATATCATTTGTACGGTGTAGATTTGCTCGGAACAATATGTTACGTCCAAACGTTTTTGTGTGCAGCAGTTCGCAAGTGACAAGACAAGACCCTAGACATGAAAATGTGCAAAGAATCTTCAATTGACTTTTGGGGCAATAATTCAAAAGTAGGTAGAGATATACAGGAACTGATACGAACACCAATTGTACAGATCAATTGCCAATATAAGAAAGGCTGCGTAGCTTTTTTGGGCAACTGTTATATGTTATATTAGGTATGCGGAAAGTAAATTAATTGTATTTCATGTGGATTTAAATGGAGCGCATATATTAGACAGCGATTTGTGCTAACATATTTTCCATGGTTCATCTCTCGTGTCCCGAACTATATTTATAAGAATATATACGATTGTATACGGTCCTAAAGATCATCCATCTTTTATGTTCGATTAAATTTTTATGTACCCCTTTTTAACCGTTTCACCGAAATGAATTTGCCATGAAATCTATAAAAGCCCATTTTTGGACACGCATTTTATAAACCTATAAAATACAATAGCACATATCCCCTGTTCCAGTAAATGTTAAAGTAATTGAAAATGAATCCCGAAATATATCCAGCAATTTTTATTTACCCTTTGAAGTCTTTATTTCTTTAGTATTTATAAATATTACTTTTGAATTTTGAAATGAGCCATTTATACTATTTCTCTATTTTGCGCCTTTTATGCCATTTTAAATAAAAAATCGTAGTTACAAAATTTATGGAATTTTGTGTCAGTTCGTGATGTTAATGTGACGTTTGAATATTCATTTGACGTTCAATAACAAATCTAACCTGATTATTTTTGTAAATCTATTTTACGATATTTTCTATTTCTTTCTAATTTTATTGCTCTATTTCTTCTCTTCTTCTTATTACTATTTTTAAATTCAAAATTATATAAAAATAAAATTCTTAACAATCGTTTGTGTTCGTTTATTTAGCAAGCTTTGATATTTGATAATTTTTGGCATTCATAACTATCAACCTATAATATAATTGAAATAATAACTTTGAAATAATTTTTATGATTTTTTTCGCAATATAAGGGTATGATGTTATATAATCTTTGAATTCTGAAGAAAATTCTTTATTTAATGTGTTAATAAAAATATGTAATGCCATTTAACAAAATATAACATTGGTTAAGTAAACGTCATCTAGTACCAACCTTCTAAAACAAAAAAATCCGTATCGAAATTAAGGTCATTACGATACGCAATTGCGTATCGTAATGACTTCATTATGAACACAAAATCTAATAGTTATTTGTGTATCAAGAGCGTAAAGTGGATCTTTATTGCTCGCGCTCGAAAATTGTAGCGCGAGCGAGAGCAATAAAGATACTTTACACTAGAGATGCACACATAATTTTTTCTACGACTTTACTAACCAAAATAGAAATAATAATAATACCTATTTAGTAAGTTCAATTCAACCTCAACCAATTTCTGTTTTGTGTTGTGTGTAACCATGACGATGTGAGTATCCAAGTAAATAAACACAAAATTCTGTCAGTAAAAGATAGTGATTTTTGCTGCACTCCTCCAGATATATTTGAAACGGCGCAAAATACTTCCTTGAATTTACTATCTGCAAAATCAAAAGCATTATACGAAAAGAATTATAACCTCTCCATTGAATGGTATAAGTTAAAAAAATCAAGAATTACAGTGAAAATGTCTTACTAGCTTACTTTTTGTAAAAGTCTAATGAAATCATCTTCTCTTTGATCCATTTATTCCATACTAAAATCAACACTAGCAGTTAAGAACTGAAAACTCTAGTGAGTGTCATAGTCACAGAATCTAATTTATCTTCGTCAGCTGTTTTCAAGTTCTGGAATGAATATACAAAACTGCCAAAAGTGCACATTCAATTTTAACATTATCCGCCAATAATTAAATCCAATAAATTTGTTAATTATGAAATGTGTGTTATTAAATATTTAAAGTTGTAATACAATGTACATTCACCAGTAGAGTTGTTATTATATATAATTAAATACCTAACCTAACTAAATTGGTAATGTAGCTAACTTCAGATATATTGTTTGTAGCACGTTTCTAGTATAAAAATGAACCTAACCTATATTTTAGATTTCGTAAGTATTATTTTAATAAATTAAGATTTCAGCAAAAATATGTATTTATCTAAGCGAGCAAATTGAGCACTTTACCGCGCGTTGCTATGGGAGACGCGCGGTAAAGTATTTTTTTGCTCGTTCCTTAGTAACCATCAACTTTACGATGACAAAATAGAGCACAAATGTCAACTTTTCATGGTGGTCGTAGAAAAAAATAATTATTATGTACTTCAGATTCGCAAAGTTTTACTCAAATCGGTATATCCAAGGTCGAAATTTCAACTTCTTATTCTGTTTCATCAACGTTTTAGAGCACAAAACATAATTTGATATAGATTGCTTATAGATTATAAAAATATATTACCTAGTCGTGTTAATGGAAAATAAATATTCATAAGGCAAATAGGGATTTTGATTGTATAATGATTATAAGCATTTTGGCAATAAGGTAGCATGTATGTGCGTAGAGTACAAATGAGCTAACCAGGTGTCCACATCCACATCTCCAGCAACATTGCGAGTGCGTATGTTTGGAGACGCGTGCGCGAACCGAAACCCGGAAAGCTGGAGAACAGGCGAACCCGAACACGAACCCGAACGGATCTCCAGATATCGCCTCGGTATAAGATTCTCTCTCGACGGCTATAGATGCATTATTGAATTTGTTCTGGGCTTATATGTCCCTAGGGGGCTATACCATGCAATGTCTAGCTTTGTCAGCATATATAGATTATTATATAGACATCTGGCTTGTTCACTTCAGGCTTTTCGCGATCACAAATATAAAAAAATGAGCCTGAATACACCGATCTCTATCGACACATTCGCCCGGAGATATTATCAACTTTCAATGACATCTTTAAATATTGCTTTTCTATTACACATACGTACGATAAGTAGTTTCATTTTTCATTTGCTTCACACGGTGCTTTTTATCTTTCTTCGGCACCGAACACGATATTTATCATTCTCAATCTTACATACTTAGATCATTGTAAATGTTTATTTTATTCTTAAAATAAATTATTAATATTTACACAAAAATTTTGCTACAAATACAAATACCTTTTTTTTAGCAAGTATATATATATATATATATATATATATATATATATATATATATATTTGCCGTCTGTCGGGATCGAACCCGGTTTCCCCAGGTTCGCGAACAGACAATTTTAAATGGCACAAAAGTGACCCCTTTGGTGCACTCTCCACACCAGCTATGAGTGCCTGTGAGGTGACGCCTGGTAAGCGCCCACGCGGTAAAATATATCGTCATCATTACCGATGTCTACATGATTTGTAGATACTGGCACACCCAGAAATGGGTAATATGCCGTGATGATATATTTATTTTATTTATATATATATATATATATATATATATATATATATATATATATATATATAGGGTGTATCAAGATAATGGAACAGTATTTTAAAATTTGCAAAAATCGTAGCTTACTTGAATGTAATAAAACTAAAATAAATTTTATTTTGTTTTATTGATTGAATGTTTGCTCAGATTACTTAGATAAAGTAGAAATGAAATATTAACTGAATTATTTTTTATCAAATTTTTCGCAATGTAAGGGTATGATATTATTATATCGTTGAATTCAGAACAAAATTCTCTATTGAGTTAATAAAATATATTTATATATATATATATATATATATATATATATATATATATATATATCATCAAAGTATATACCCATTGCTGGGTGCGCCAATCTGCTTTGTATAAAGATTTCATTGGATATTCTACAGGTTTTTTAGGAGAATTTTTTTAAAGAACCTGGGTGGGTTACGCGTTTTTAAGCAGGTTTGAAAAAAAAAATTCGGGTGGCTTCTTTTTGGGTTGGGGAAAATTTGACCAGCCCTGATTTCCAAGATTTTTACATTATTATTTCAAGTGTAAGATTTCTACTATTAACCATACCTACTACATAAGGGATTTACGAAAATTCTAACGGTAGATACCGCACTTACCGACTGCGTTCGAAAACACAAGTGGTTAATAGTTACCGTGTTCGAAAATTGTACCATATCTACCAGATCCACCTACCGGATCCATGATTTGTGGATCGAGTAATTCAGTCGGTAAATGAAGAATCTAACCTCAAAAAAAGGTAGAGATGCCAAGCGAAGTTGGAATCAGAAGTAGATTTCAGAAGTTAATTATGTTTGCATAGATTATAAATCTACCCTGTTTATCACTTGTGTTCTAAAAGTATCTATCCCGGTAGCTGTAACCTGAGGAACAGCTGTTTACCGGTATATACCGGTAACAGTTCGCCGGTAGAATTTTCGTGAATGCCTATAGAGATAAAAATAAAATAAGTAGGTAAGTTTGATAGTCATTGAAATCTAGAGTGCCACATATTTCTGCTTTTTTTAATTTACTAAATAAATAAATATATCATCACGGCATATTACATCTACATCTACAACAGATGTAGACAACGGTAATGATGACGATATATTTTACCGTGTGGGCGCTTGCCAGGCGTCATCTCACTGGCACTCATACCTGGTGTGGAAAGTGCACCACAGGGGGTCATTTTTGTGCCATTTTAAAATTGGAAATATTTGGCGGCTGTCGGGTTCCCCAGGTTCACGACCAGACTACTTTTTCAATAATAAATATGAAATTCAAAGTGATCTTCATTTTATTTAAGATATATATTTTTAAAGATTACAACAAATTTTGACTTTTGGCGTTAGTGACGTAAATAATACGTATATAACTGTCACCATCGCTTGACTAAATATCAAAATTCGAAAACAATGTCATATCTGATAGATATACTTCAGATTATTTATATTTATTATAGTTAATTTATACAATTTTAATTCGCTATGTTCAAAATAATAGAAAAGAATAAATACAAATGAAATCGGTAATTTCTGTAAATGTAGAAATATAAAAACAAAAGTTACTGTTATTGTAGTTAATAAAACATAATAATAATTATTGAAGTACTATCCATTATCTGTAAGTTATACAATCGTTAAGTCTGCGAAATGTAGTATATTTCCATGAACCGTCAGAATTCAAATATAGGCAGAGAAATCAATAACATTGTAGGTGAAGTACGAGAATTCATCAGCATCACCGTATTCTGTTGTTTATCGTTCACTTGAGACGTTTCATTATCTCTGAGGCAATGGCAATAGGTGAGCCAAAAACGCCGGTTCGGGCATAGGCATGTTATTGAATCGAGTTTTGTATATGTGATAAAAACTTCCCCTCTCAGATTTAGATTTAGCAGACGCCATTGCTGATATCTCCGTCAGAAATGGGGGATCTTTTGCCATCATGACTGCAAACGCCCATAAAAATGATACGATAGGTATATCAAAATTCTACGACTTTCAAGACACGAAATAAAACATTTATTTTGAATATTAAAAAAATAAACCACGCTACTGATATAAATAAAATTTATTGCTATTTTTATGACGATACTATCTATAGTTGAATCTAAAACTAAAATCTGTTATTTACAAAACCAAAATGTGAATACAAAACTTTTATTACTGTGTCGTAAATTTCAATGTAGAATGTTTTAGCAAAATTCACGTAGTTTCAAATAATACAAAGTATATAACGATATGCTTTTTTATATTCAGATGTAATATTTGTAAATTTGAAACTATGTTTCTTACACATTTGCTACATATTATGAAAAAAAAAAAAAAACACCTATTTGGATATACATCACGATCAAATAATTTGCTATTTGCACATACATTAAGGTTTGTTAGGATTGAGTTAATTAATTAGATTTAGTCTATGACGAAAATGATAAATTCAAAAACAACTGACAATTTGCACATACGTACATTAGGTATATTTTGCGATGGCTGTGTGAAGTTTGGTTCCGGATTGATAGATTAAATTAGGTTAGATTAAATTTAAATTAGGATTGCTTGACAAAAATTAAAATAATTAACAATTTACACAAAGGTAGGTACCTTAAGATTTACGATGGTTGAGTGTAACTAGATTCTGGACTGTGAGGTTTAGTTAAACAACAGTATACTCAAATATTTGGTTATTTGCTCATAATAATGTTCCTAAGGGTTCAATGAAGTTAGGTTAAGTTAAGCTAGATAAGGGTTACTTGACAAAAATGCCAAATTTCAATATTTCAAATAATAAACCTAAGTAAATAAAATAAATAAATGTATCATCACGGCATATTACCCATTTCTGGGTGTGTCAATATGCTTTGTCACAGATATAGGTAATGATAATGACATTTGTACCGTGGGGGCATCTCACGCGCACTCATTGTTGGTGTGGAGAGTTGAACCACAGGAGTCACTTTTGTGCCATTTAAAATTCGAAATATTTATGCAAGTAGTGAATTTTTCGCTGTCCGTATTGAATAAGGTATAGTTTATTTTTTATTACGATGGCCGGTTTTATAAGGAAATTTAATCTTCACTTAAAATTTAATAAAATGAAGAAATCGAATCCGTTTCTCTGTCCTTATGACTTTTTAATCTTTGCTGACAAAAAATCGCGATGCATTTTATCATTTCATTAAATTTACTATGGAAGTAAATTTTAAGTGAAAATTAAATTCCTTTATAAAACCGGCCCTAAAAGTACTATTTTTCATATGTCTAAGAGTCCAACATACAAGTCTTCGGTACTAACAACGATAGGCTACGACCTTCAGATTCACCAATTTGGATAAAACTTTGTGGACACGTTATACATAAATGAAAGGTATATCAAATGATTTCGCATAATCAAGTAAGTTAGATGCTACTGTCATCTGTCATAATGTGCTGTAGGTTCGCTGATTGATCAGTCATTATATTTATTTTTATATCCACAAAATTGGTGAGTCTGAGGTCGCAGCCTTTCCCTATTAACCGAACGTTTATAATAATTACACTAAGTCAGTTGCTTGTAATGTAGGCTTTCAATTTATTGATTTTGGAACGAAAACAGTCGTGTAAATGTTATTTATAAATAAATATGTTGGAAGTAACATTTTGAAGCGGGTTGAGAAACAACTATTTGTCGTCACAAAGCACTAAACCATATTGCTGTACCCAATTCCCCTACCGTAATCTGAGTGTAAAACGTTAAAGATAATCAGGACAGAGCTTTGCAGCAGTACCACGTGCTATCTACATGAATACATTACTCCAGCAAAACAGAGACATAGAAGAGCAAGCATGAGTTTCGTTCCGAGTTTCGCTGAGCAACAACCGCGAACATACAGTACTCGACAGACCTCGGTTATCTTCGTGTACCTTCGTTAAAAAGTGGAAGGGGGTAGGGGAAAATGGTGGGGGTAAGAAACACGCCCTGCCGCCGTTGCCAAGGTAACCCTGCTCAGACGACCGCAGAAATACTACTACGATGTAGATGTTCTTGTAATACAAGCTTCACACAACACAAATACCTATCTTGCACGTATACTCTCGGCAATGTTCGGCTGTTGTCGGCCCCAGAACGAAGGGTACTGTGATAAGGCTTGTTTGACGTCATGTCTTTCAATCTCTGATTTCATTTGCGCTTGTTGCCTTTCTATTATTTTGGGCTTTGGTTTCACGAGGGTTTCCAACTTCCAATACGGACTTACTAGCTTTCATCTTTCTACTTTATTATACAATTTCGATTTCATTATCCTTTTACCCAACTCAGACCTACGGTATGGTAGTATATGATCATAATATTGGAGAACACCAACTTCATTCTAACTAAATAGTTTTATATTAGAAAATTTGCATATAATTAATTAAAATAACCAATCTTTTATAATAGTATAAAATACTATAAACACTTTTAAATTTTTACATTAAATTGTTTGATACATTTGTTTGCAATGATATTTTGTTTTTTACCTTCAAAATATCTCCCAAATGCTTACGTGGATTTAATTTAAATCGAATGAATTAGCAAAAAACAAAAGCCGATCAAGCTGTCAATTTTTGATATTTCTGCATGGCAGCCCTCGACGATACCTCTCATTTGATACCAAACACGATATGGTTCTGACAACTTTAAGCAAAAAACAAAAGCCGATCTAAAAAGAATAACTAAAGCATAACGAGTACAACTTTAGAATTTCGAGAATTATAAGAGGTACGAAGTCAGTTAAGTTAGACAATAATTGCTTTGCATTGGAGATATACATATTAACTTTCAATTTAATTAATTAAATAGATATTTTTTTCTCTCTATTCAACGATATAAAACAAATATATGTTACGCCCAAACGTCGAATTCGCGAAGAAAAAAACAGCCACAACGCGTTGCGGACGATGCTGAACGACCAAATACCGAAATCTGATTATTTTTCGGATAAAATGCAACACAGGTTGTCAAGGTTGTCAATGTCAAATGAATTTAACATCACGCTTTAAAGATATTTACTAATTAAGGAAAAATCGAATGGTTACTTGTTACAATGCTGGTTATAGTTTGAGAAACATTTGTAATATGTTTGCTAATTTACCTCCTGAACGTCCTAGACCAAATCCTTCTACAGTTTCGAGAATATTAACAAAATTTAAAAATGAAAATAATTTACAACGTGCAATAGAAGAAATAAAAACAGCTGTCTACAAAAGTTTTGGCAAATGAATTAAATATTAGCAAAACTTCTGCATTTAAATTATTAAAAGAAGACAAATTTCATTCTTGTCATTTTCAAAATCACCAAGAGTTAAGATACTTTCTTACGTTATTTATAAATCAAAATATTATGATGACAAGTTCATTTGACATTGACAACCAATGTTGTATTTTATCTGGAACGATACAGTATGTGTAACTAGTATCCCTAGTAACACATTATTGACAGAAAAGTAAATATTGCATCTTAACTAAAACTCACGGAATTAATAATTTTTTAGAAACTATTTAAAAATTACAAAAAATACTCGTGATTTGTCAATTTTTGCCGATATTAGGGGATTACATGCTCGATTGGTGTGCATTTATTTTTTTATTTTTTTGTCTGATAAGTTATTGTCTTTTTATTTAAGTCTGAAGAATGGAATACTTCGTGATGGTCGTGGCATCCAACGAAAATGCACGCATTTGATCTTTTGCTCCCATGGAGTCACCGCTTCTGTAAACCACCCTTCATAGGGATTTTAATTTTATAATACGATCCCGCCATCTGAACTATACATTTTCTTATATTTAACTAATTTTCACTAATATTTTGAAATAATAGTATTATCCAAAGACTGTCTAATGCTTTTGGTCAAAGCTGTATATGAACCTAATTGGGTATCCAGAACATCAACTGTTCATATTTCAGCGTGTTCAAAAAAAACCCCCAATTCGGAGTAGGCTATGAACAGAGAAACGTATGTCTGATCGTTATTCAATTCAAAAGTCAAGTTGTCAAAATTGTCAAAATTGAAATGTAATTTTAAGAAGAAAAGATAATAAAGAAGGAAACAGATATTTTATTTAAAGAAGATGTTGAAAATGTTGTCCATTATTCTCAAGGCACAAATGCACTCGTCGTTTCATGTTTTCGGTTACTATAGAGCATTTCAGGTATTATATCTTCTAAAAGTAATATTCATTTCCAAATCCATTAAATTTTGAGGTCGTTTTTTAAACACGTTATTTTTTAATGTTGAAAAACCAATATTCGACTGTGTTTGGGATGGAGATAGATACAGGAAAGTAAAAAGTTTTCGAACTTGCAATCAACTAATAAAAATTTTTCATGCCGACGATTCGACTATACAATAATCTTCATCATGGCTAAAATGGTCTAGTTGAAAAAAGAAACCACATGTGGATAACGGAACATACAAAACGGACATTTAAAAATATAAGTAAATAAATATTAATAAATAAATAAATAGTTAAAAACAACATATCACAGAGTGAAAATCGTCAAAAATGGGGTATTCCACCATAACAAAAAAAATAAAAAATAAATAAATATAAATATATCATCACGGCATATTACCCATTTCTGGGTGTGCCAGTATCTACAACACATGTAGACATCGGTAATGATGACGATATATTTTACCGTGTGGGCGCTTACTAGGCGTCACCTCACGGGCACTCATAGCTGGTGTGGAGAGTGCACCACAGGGGTCACTTTTGTGCCATTTAAAATTGGAAATATTTGGCGTCTGTCGGGATCGAACCCGGTTCCCCCAGGTTCGCGGCCAGACACTTAGGCACGCGGCCACGGGACCCCATAAAAAAAAATATTCATTTTAACTTAAAGTATGGCTTAATAAATAATAGTTAAAACAATGAAAACATTTTTTAAATAATTACCGAGATAATTACTTTACGAGATATTTCACATTTGCTAAAAGGGGAAATTGACGTCATACAATTGTTATCTTTCTCTTGTAGCGTACCCAGAGCAGTGTGTGTGAGAAAGACAAGTATAGGGGGAATGTGACATTACACTGATTTCTCGAAAATAAAATACTGTTAAACTATGAACAATTAAGATTTTTTATTACTATGAATTGCTTCAAAACTGAATGAAGTTTTATTTAAAATAATAAAAAAATTTAAGTGGAATACCCCATTAAAAAACTTGTCTTTGATGGGTACAATAAACATGGAACTACAAAAATAAATATTATTATATTAAATATGAGAAGAGAAAAAAGAAAATCTTTAATTTCTTTGGAAAACATATTTGACAATATGTCACGCAAATCTTGTGTCAAATTGACAATTAAATTTAAGACATATGTTTTTTGTTCATAGCCTACTCCGCATTGGGTTTTTATATTATGTACTAAGTTAACATAAAAAAATCACTGTTTCGGTGGTAGTAAAAATGAGCAGGGTTTAATTCAGCCATATTGTAGGATATCTCCGTTGTCGGTTCATACAACGAGTTAACAGTGAGCATCTAGCAATAGCAAGCTTGGAAGCAACATGCCTCCATCTGCCACAGCACGGGCAGGCTAACAAGGGATCTTTTATAGTCGCAATTAAATACGTGTGTAATTGAGACAACTGGAGCGGGAACACATTATGTGTTCCCTCCGCCTCCTTTTGTTTTCAGGTTTTCACTCCTACTACGACAAAATGCTCGCATTCCCTCTGTACTCAAATGCACTAGATATGCTCTGCATATTAAAGGAATTTATCTGATCTTGGGGTTTGCTAATCTCTCCCCTATTTTTTTAAATGAAACCTACTAAATGTGGACATAAAAGTACATTCATTTATTTACACCGAGCACCGAGCGTAAATTTATTGGGATTTATTTGCATGCACAATTGGTCATAAGGAAATAAATAGTGTATGTAAATAACAAACTTAAATGAGTATTTATTTCCTGGCCTACGTTTCGACTGTACTACAGTCTTCTTCAGGGCTATGGTCAGTTCTAGCCCTGAAGAAGACTGTAGTACAGTCGAAACGTAGACCAGGACGACAGTCTGTTAGGTTATGTTTTCGTATGTTTAAAAAATTGTGTAATAAAAGCAGGGGCCGCGGAGCCGGGAGGCAGAGGGGCTTCAGCCCACTCTGTAAAATTCGTACAGTTTTGTGACTTTATAGTTCGTTACTATGGCAATTTGTTTATTTGAGACCCTTTTAGGAAGCAAGACAAAGCACGCTATGTTATTGTATTGTTTCAATTGCTGACCGGTAATTTTTACTCAAAATTTTATTCACCTTAACTGCCTAACTACTATAGCTACAGTTTAAAAATACATTGGAGATGCAAAACACGTCTGAAAATAATTATTTTTGTAACAATTGCGGGAAATTAGTGATTCTAAAACGAATGGAAATTCTCCAAAACTAGCGCAGCAAGTTTTAGAATTCGCACTAGAGCTAGAATCGGCTATATCCCGCATTCATTTTGAGTTTCATAACTATTTCCAATAAGCCAGTTATTTTTATCATATCAAGCGTTATTAAACGCTCTATTGGATATGCCTTCTTTATAAATATTTATTAATGATGAACTAAGATCAGGACAAAGCAAACATGGTCTGTTTAATTTGGATTGTTTTATTCCTTTTGGAAACAAAATACCTTCAGAATGTTGTCACTCCCAGCCAAAGCCATTATTTGTTTTCATCTAAATTTAAAATACAATAACACTTCGGAGAAAATAATAATAAATAATTAAACATTAAATAACATTTTTAATTTCATTCAAATAAATATTATGTGACATTATATATATTGAGCCCCCCTGAGATAAAATCGTTCCGCGGCTCTTGAATAAAAGCAACGAGTATAATGGCTTGAGTTTTTGGGGCTCCAGTTTTTTGCGTCAAGTTAGGTATGTTTAGGAAAAAGTACCAGCCGTTAAATTTTGACGGTGTATCAAAATCAAATTTTATTTTGATGCCAAGATATTTGTACAAAGAGGTTTTTGTTTAGGAAGCAATTTTCCTAAAACCATTTCTAACATTTCTGAAACAGTGGATGTGGCTCATAGAACGTTTTCATGTAAAACTAAAATTTTTATTATAAAATAATACTGAAAAATAAATTATAAGAATATTCGAAAAAAACAGAAGGCCTGTTCTACAATTAGTCGTTTGTTGCTGTCGGATGTCGTACGCGTGCACATACTACGCTAAAATTTGGCGGTTGGTGTTGTCGGATGTCGGTTGATGGTGTCTGATCGTATTTTGGTCATGTCTAATCTTTTTACGACAACGACACTGTACGACACAACGACAGTAACGTAAATATGGACGAAATGACATTAGACGAAATAATTATCCATTATGTAGGTACAACAAAATAGTAGTTATATGATAAAAGAACCAAAATATGCAAAGATAAAAAAGATATTTGGGGACAAATTTCCATTAATATACAACACATGCATAATATTAGTGTTAATATTGAATAAAAATTGCCTAACGATAATATGAAGTTTTGCCCACCATAGTCTAGTATGTTTCTGTCTTGTCTTTTGTATAAGGTGTCGTGGTTCCATTAGTTGAAGCCATATTGCAATTAAATTAAAATAAATTGGAAAAGATATAATATCAATATGCTGGCAGAAATTTCTAAAGCTAATCTACAGAAAGCAGAATTTTGGTTTGCATCAAATAATTTACTTCTTAATAAAAGAAAAACTCAAGAATTGATAATATCAGCAAATAATAAAGTGTAAAAGGGAACTCTGTATCCTTATTAGGATTAACTTTAGATGACTCACTAAATGGAAGTATCCATATTACTAATATTTGCAAGAAATTGTCTTCCGTAATATTTCTTCTAAGAAGATTAAAATTCTTGGTTGATACTTCCACTTTGCGCTCAACGTATTTTGCCTTATTCCACTCTATAATATCTTATGGCGTAGTTTGGTGGGGCAATGCATCTAATGCAATAAAAGTTTTTATTTTACAGAAAAAAGCTATAAGAATTATATGTGGTCTGAATCAAAGAATTTCATGTAAAAATAGTTTCAAAGAACTCGAAATCATGCCTCTTCCCTCAATTTACATATATGAACAAATTACAGAAATTCATAAAATGAAAACGTTCCTTTCCATGAACAAAGACTACCACTCCTACCAAACTCGGTCAGCCTCTCTGTTACGGAAGCCTAAATATAAATTAAGTAAATCAAAAAATAATTCTTTAAATTTTGATTTATATAATGTTTTGCCGGAACATATTAAACTTTTGGAAGATAAAAAATTCAAGAAGGTTATAAAAAATAATTTGATAAAACACTGCTTTTACACAGCAGAAGAATTTTTAAATTCTAATATCTATTTTCTTTCATCACTCCTTTATTTGTAAATATATTGCATTATGTTAATGACGTACTATAAACATTTTTATGTAATATAGTCAATAATAAATAAATAAATAAATAAATATCCAAACCTCACTCTTGCGACTATTGTATAAAATAAACAACTTACGACAAGCGACAACCAACAAACGATTCAATTGTAGAATACGCTTAAACATTAGTAATCAGCTGTTCGAAGTTGGATGTAAAATAGTTCTAGTCAATATTCAATCAAAATAATTGTGTCAACGAAATTAAATTGTCATATATGTACCTATATTTATTTTTATTTATAAAATAAAATAAATTGCAGAAAAATGAATAATTCAAATAAGGAAAATACGAGTATTACGTAGCTGAAACCAATGAAACCAAGAAGTACATGAAGCTTTATCACGAAAATCAATTATCTCTCTCGATAATCATTCATAAACCATCATCGACAAAATAATCGAAATCCGTGAAGTAATTTATCCATCAGTAATTCAAAATGTTACTTTTAAAATCCGAGAGAAAATAACGTGATGTACAGTGGGATTTACTCGTAATGCTTGTTCCAATAGACACATAATTTAAAATCGTGTTATTTATAATTTACAGGCGCCTATAAATCATCCAAGGGCTTACTTGGTTGCGCTTGCCGCAGAAAGAGTAGGGCTAGGGCCTCTCTGTTCCGCTACTTTTGGCCATTCAAGCAACGTTTCCAGCCCTTTGTGATGTCCGGCTAATTCACTACTTGCACGTTATAGTTACATTACCCAACTTTTACACTTGTCGCTAATACAATTGTCTTCCTTTATTTTCTTTTTTATGTTTTATGTTTACTTTAGACTCCGATCTTGTTAGTAAAGAAAATGTTACTATGTAAGAACGGCTTTTTTATATGAACGATAAAACAGTTGTAACAAAATTGACTATTTATTTTAACTTATTTAAAATCGAGGGGTAACTTCTGATCGTGAAGGACATGTGATATACAGGATGTCTTTGAAATAGGGGGACATGGCTTAACCACAGATTCCTGAGGCTAAAATACGACGATTTAACTAAACTTGCTTCCACCGGAAAGTGTACCATTTAGCCAGTATTCTGCATTCTGCTTCAAAGTTCTTCGAAAAAAAAATAATATTGCTTATAATAACAGAACGCTTTATTCGATTTGGCTAAAATTTGGTATGACAGTTCATATGATTATAAGCCATCTTTTAAGATGATACTTGCTATTATTAGTGAATCACTAGTGTACGAAACTTAGGAGTCCCAACAATGATAGACCGTAACTTTTTAATGGAAACGCCGATAACGTGAAATAATTTATTTTTTCCAGAAAGATACATTCAATACTAAACATTCCTCTCTGTGTAATTTGTGATATCTGTTACGGTTCACACAGAAAAAAAATAAAACCTGAGTGTCTGCATCGCTAAATTTTTAAAATAAATTTTATCTAGCAGTCTGTCCAAATACCAAACATCTAATTTTTAATGACAGTAACGAGTTGTCAATCTTCTCAACTTGTTTAGAAGTAAGCTAAGATATGTAACAATCTTATTTATAATATTTCATATATTTTTAACTAAGATACATTAATTGTTTGTAGCAAGTCATTAATTATTACATGCATGATATTAAAATGATAACAATAAAAATATATAAATATATATGTACAGAATACTTTATAAAATATTACAGTTGTATTTGTTGAAAATATTCATTTACTGAATAAAAACAATGCCTCAAAAGATAGGTTTTAATTTTAGATTTAAAAATATTATATGGTAAATTCTTACTTGATTCAGGTAAAACGTTGTACAAGTTCAAATTCAGAGAATTGTTCTTTGATTTATTTAATCTAAATTTTGGAACTTTGGGGTCTCGTGGCCGCGTGCCTGAGTGTCTGGTCGCGAACCTGGGGGAACCGGGTTCGACCCCGACTGACGCCAAATATTTCCAATTTTAAATGGCACAAAAGTGACCCCTGTGGTGCACTATCCACGCCAGCTATGAGTGCCCGTGAGGTGACGCCTGGTAAGCGCCCACACGGTAAAATATATCGTCATCATTACCGATGTCTATATGTGTTGTAGATACTGGCCCACTCAGAAATGGGTAATATGCCGTGATGATATATTTATTTATTTAAATTTTGGAACTTTCAGATTCGAATTTCTAGTGCAATAATTGTGATGCATTGATACAGTGGTAGTAAAGTACTATTACGCCGTACAAACGGATGTTACCAATTTTAGAATATTCCAGAAGGAATTTTTTGACACCCATAAACAATTGTTTTCATTAAGAATGTAGACAAGTGACATTTCACAACATTGCATAGTTAGAGATTTGGACAGCGTGCGTTTTTTGTACTTTGTCGCGCATGAGCGGCAAAGTGACATTTTGCGTTGACAAACAGAACGCAAATGGCTACTTTGTACAGTGACTGTAGAAAAAAATAGTTTATAATACATTTATGAAAACACTAACTAAATAGTTAAATATTTTTCCATTTTTTTAAAAACATAAAAACATCATATACTGGGTTTGAAACCTGCAGATTGTCTTTTTATAATAATAAAATAATCGTGCAGATTTTTTTATTATTGAGCATTGAGAATTATTTCATCACATTGTCAAGAAGTCAAAGATACTTCAAAAAATTGGGAATCGCTAATATAAATGTGAAAATATTTAATCAGGAAAACATAAACTGGGTATAACTATTATTTTGTTTAACACGAACAAATCTTTAACTTTAACATACATATAATAATCTTTAGTTCATACCAGCAGAAACTAATTTGAAAATAATATCTAACCCTTTCCCAGATGAGGAGATTAATGTCTAAAGTTATGATTAAGCGACATGGCAATATTTATGAAGTAATTCCTATTCTTGATGGTTTTATGACAAGTTTGTAGATAATTAAGACAATAGACAGATATTTAGCTGCAAATAACTCGATCAATTATTCGCAAACGACATCTTGTAACAAATAATAATTTGGCAATAATATGCCGTAATAACTCTAAATGAATAACGAGTGTTATTATCAGGGTACTCAAGGCAGGGAAACTGAAGCTATACCTTAGTTTTCATAAAACGCCGTTGTGACAAATGTACCAAATTACTGCTCGGGTAATTACTTCATTGTTTGCACATCTACTGAATACCGACAGAAATATTTTGATTGTGGCTACTTATGCATTCATATTGCAAGCTAATCGCTACTTTTCATGATAAAAAAATAATAATTTAAATTTTTCTCATATTCATTGGGGAATACAGGTGATCTTTTTACCTTCCGTCACCCTTAGGTAAGGAAGGTATTGTCTTTGGTCAATAAATTCGGTGGTGAGTTTTTAATGAAGATCCCTAGAATACGATATTACTAATTTCACATTGATGTCTGTATGTATGTATGTATGTATGTGTGTGTGTGTGTGTGTGTGTGTGTGTGTGTGTGTGTGTGTGTGTGTCCCCGTGTTACCTTATTATTGCCGGGCATGCATATATTGTCTAGAAAATTGTATACATAAAAAGGTAACATTTATGAACATTTCTTGTTACTTTGGTTACTTGTTGTTTTTGTTATTTCACATATTTATGTCAATGTATCCCCTGAAGAAGGCACCAGTTTATGGTGCCGAAACGTTGGGTTTTAAATAATAAATACAGAACTTAAACTAAAAAAAAGGTAGTATTTTTCCAATTAATAATATGAGTTCTGAAAGATATTTTAATAATTTAATATTTTTTTATAATGTGGACTCCAAAATCTAGCAAAACTTTTATAGAGACGTATTTTTGGTGGAAAATAATCATAATATTTTTTCCCTCTAAATTTAATAGTTGTATTTTTTACTGTTTGAAGCAAATTTATATTGACCATTTAAAAAACAAAATTGTCAAATCAGTATTTGGAATTTTAATTCCGCAACCAAATCTGGAGGACTCGTCTCGTTTCGAAATATCGAGATGAAAATAATATAATTTTGCCTCAAATATTCGATGAATTCGAAAAAAGATTTTGAAAAACAGAGCATTCCTACTTGAGTTTTCACGATACGGTGTTATGCGAATATGTAGGTACCGTGTTATTCGAGATTGAGATTCTAACCGTGTTAGAGAAGAGCCGCGTTATAAATGTAGGTATTATACATAAAATTTTAAATTGCAAAAAATTATTTCTTCGAAGTAGCAATTTGGTTTGATTTATAAATGATGCATCTATTTTGGAAAAGAAAGAATGATATGTAATGTTTCTTGATAAGTAGATAGACTTTAATGAAGTAACATCAACATGGTGGTAAAATCGTCAATCCAGCAATCGGCGTCCGGTTATTGGCCGGAAACCCGGAATTGTAACATGGCAATGCGATCAAACGATCCGAGATCTAGGCAATTAATGTCCGGGTTTTGTTTGATTTTCCCAAGTTAATAACACTACTGCCATCTGGCGCCAAACAAATAACACATACGTCACCGGTCATTAAATCGGAACGTAGCCGGCAGCATCAAGCGTCACTTCCATATGTTTTTAAGGGCATTGCGACACATACTGTAACATTCAGCAAAAAAATATACATTATTGATTTTCTAAATGCACTATTTAATATGCAACTCGAATATTGCACAAATTGTCTATCACGGAGATTGCAAACCAATGCTGACTGAAACTGAAATTTCGAAATCATCACTATGTTTTAATACAAAATGAGAATCATTTATTTGGGACCTAAAATCATTTGTGACAGTTTTAAATATTAATTGTGCACCAAAAATAATAAACACTGTATTGCTGGTACCAGAAAAATATTTATTAACCTTAAAAAAAAATGTTTTTATCCTAAGAAATTATTTGTAGAAGGGGTGGAAGGACCAGCCGTTGAATGGTTTAAAGGTGAAACAAACGCATAAATGGTCCACGTGTATTGCAAAATTCTTTATTACGGACGTTTCGGCTTAAAGCAAGCCCATCGTCAGCTATTAATACATATAAAAAATTAACAAAAACGGATTAAAGTAAAATGTATAAAATTCTTACCAATCGTTGGATATACAGTAATTATTAAATTTATAAATTTATTACAAAATTTTGCCCGACTCGAAGATCGACTCGACAAAAAAATTAACTAGCCCGGCTAAAAAATTGACTCGAAATCGGGCCGGGCTTCGGGCCGGGCCGGGCCAAAGCTCGAAATTGGGTGCATCCGGCATTCCTAATGTTGATTTTTATGTTAAGGCGAAATATTTAACTTTTTTCGTGTCAAACTTATAATAAAAACCTCTACATTCTTATAACTTTCAACATTAGTTAACATAAGTAGTTAAAAAAGAGACCCTTTTAGTGTAAGTTTGTTATAAAAATTACAGACCTACGAGTATTGAACACTTTGTTTACCAAAGACGTTCGAAAATTGAAACAACTTTTTCACAAATATTATATAAAAAATATAATTTACATAAAGATTTTTTATCTAACTTCGTTTCTGCTCAAAAATAGGACAAGAAATCATTATGGTAGGAACAAAAATCACTTTTATTTAAGCATACGAGTAATAACAATAATAATAGCAACATCACAATATAATTATTATGCTTTAATGAATAACCTTGAATTCTTGAATACATTTTTATTTATTAATATGTAAAGTATGTTATTAAATCATTTTGATCCTTTTTAACTTCATCCATTTTCATTAAAATATTAAGGAAACTGTGCATTTGATTGAACTATAAGATTTTTCGGGCCGGCCTGAAAAGCTCGAATTTTCGGGCCGGGCCAAAATCAAAAGTCCGACTCGCCTCGATTTTTGAAAATGATTAGCTTGATTCGGCCCGATAAAAAATATTTTCGGCCCGGCTCGATGATTGACTCAAAATCGACGCCGGGCCGGGCCAAAGCTCGAAATCGAGTGCATCTCTAATATGAACTATGTCGATAATAACTTTAAATACAGCATTTCAACAAGCTTCCGAATCAATTCGGAGTTGGAACCCGAAACGTCCATAATAAAGATTTTTACAATACACGTGGACCATTTATGCCTTTTGTTTCACCTTAAACTAAGAAAATTATGTTTTGATAATACTACACATTTCATTAGGTAAAACACATATTTTCATATGTGATAATATTTTAAAATTATTTTTTGTTAATTATTAGGAAGAATTCATTACATTTGTTGATTATTGAAGCAAATTAATATAATTAGGTATTTATCAAAAATTGAGATAAGAAATCATAACCCCAATTATTAAATGAATACCAATGATCACATTTTTAATTACGTGGACAATTAGTAATAATTGTTATTGCAAATCGATTAAACAATTAAAAACGCGATTATTGGTCCACCCTCCGTTCGCAATTCCAAATTTTAGGGTAAATTGTGTTAATTAAAAACCGAATGTCATAAATCACGAAACAATAAAACTTTTTTTGAAAATATGTATTTAAAAATTTGCAAATAAAATTTAAATACAATTATTTTTCTTCCAGATTTATAAAAGATTTTAGAAGATTTTATTTACCTCTTTATTTTCATTTTCATTTTTTATTCTTCAAACAAGCACAGAACTTTAAAATGAAATAAATTATTGTAAACTCAATACTTTCCTCAAAAAATCTGTTGTGGCCAGCACAAGACCTTCCGTCAATTTGATGATGTATTTTGTACAAATCCCATACCAAAAGTTCCTTGGAAAAGATTCTATATATCCAGTAAAATTCTAACACGAACATGTACTATTTTTTACAAATTCCATACCGAAAGTTCCCACAAATCCAATAAAATTTTAACACGAACATACATTATGTAAATTGCACTTGATACTAACATCTGTCAATTAGAACTTTTTGAATACATCAGCTGTTTTTATGATTATAGCAAAAATAGTTGATTTTTGAAAGTTAGTCTCTTTATAATTCTTTTCCTGTATATCTATTGAATATGAAGGAAAATGTACAAAGAAACAGTATAGAGAATAAGATAATATTTCATATTGATAATCACATAAAATGACAAAAAATGATGTAACTGGTTTTTTTTATTTTTCAAGAAAAACTTCAAATAACGGTACTTCCGGTTGACCAATTACAACCAAAATTTAATCAGCTCTTCATGTGGATGTAAAGAAGAGGAATATGAAAGAATTATAATTATTAGAATTGTCGTATTGGAGTTATCGTCGGAGAAAATGTCACACGCAGGACACGCGCGCGCACACACACACACACACACACACTCACACACAAACACACACACACACACACTCTCACACACACACACACACACACATACACACACAATACACACATCATAGTAAACCTAATAAAATCGTATTCTAGGGACCCCAAAACGTCCTTATTCATTAAAAACTCATCATCAAAATTTTTGACCAAAGACAATACCTTCCTTACCTAAAGGTGGCGGAAAGTAATAAAAATTGATTATATTTCTAAATCAATATATTACAGAAAGTATGTCTAAGTAATTATTCGTGCATGCTATATGTGTAAATAATTTTATCATTATTTTTCACGTAGTCAGCAAATTTTCAAGAGATTGGTGGTTGAATAAATATTCAAAACTTTTTTCCTCAAGTTTTTTAAAAATAATATCATAAATATAAGGCTAACCTCTCCGTATTTTTCTCTTTTTTTGATAAAAATTCATTACTGTTCTCATAAAAACATACTGCTACACCTATGTTGACTTTGGCCAGATTGATATTATACGCAAGTAAGAGAGACGTACAATGTCGTTAAGTTGGCAACTTTTTCAATAACTTGTCACTAGAGCCAGCAACTTGAATATTGCAGCGTCAGTAAAGTTACTATTTTAACAACTGACCTTTCATTTAGTAACTTTTTTTGAGTTAGTGGCCTCAAAAGTTTTCCACAAAAAATATAAAGACCAGAACTTTCATTGCGTCAATAAGACTTTTTCTTTAGAAATGAAACATAGAATTTATCAAACAGAAAGATTCCATTCGAATTATTATACAAGTGTCTCCGAAAAAGGGATATATATATATATATATATATATATATATATATATATATATATATATATATATATATATACAGAGTGTAAATTTTAAAACGGATCATAGGGCTATAACAAAGAAAAACAGTTTTTTAGACTCCAAAAGTTTCTATATTAATTTATTGAAAAATATTGGTGCCTATTATAAATAAAAAAATTACGATTTTTTTGATACAAACGCATTATCTTTCTGTTTCATATAAAGCCAGAAAATAAATTAAAAAATTTGTACAATTAAGAAAAAATATCATTAGCCATGAAACTCAGTAACAAAACATTGTCATTTTTTCCTAACATGATATAGACAATTAAAAATTATAGTTTTTAATTTATGAACTAATACAAAATAACACAAAATAAAAAATGAACACTAGGTTATTTATTTAAGAAACAATTATTATTTATTGTAATAGGTATTTAGAAATTAAAGATGATCTGATGATCTATTAATAAGAAATAAGTTATAAGGGAACAATTGAAACCATTTAATAATTTCTAATTTGTCTTCATGAGACAAGTTATCCATGATTTCTTCTTAATAAAACGAAAATAATAATAATCTAACAAATAATGTGCAAAAAACGTGTATTAATGAGCGACTTAAATCAACAATTGTTTTGTTTTGTTTCTGTCAGTTTCAGGGCTATTGATATTTTTTCTTAATTGTGCAAATTTTTAAATTTATTATCTGGCATTATATGAAACAGAAATGTAATGTGTTTGGTATCAAAAAATTCGTAATTTTTTTCTTTATAATATGCACTAGGTAATTCTTTTTTCAATAAAATAATATGGAAACTTTTGGCGTCTAAAAACTGTTTTTCTATGTTATAGCACTATGACCCGTTTTAAAATTTACACCCTGTATATATATATATCATCTCAAATGGCAGCAGTTTATTTTTGTTAAACTTTGAAATTGATTTTCTAAACACTAGTGATTTTGAATTATGTCACCTTCTCCGTGGTTTCAAAAATAATTTGGTCTAAGTACAGTATAACTTTGATAATCCGAACACTCGCTAACTCGGACACTCCAGTTATCCGGATCCTTTTGTCAATCGAACATTTTACGTTTTTAAAAAAACATTAAATTTATGTTCACGTACACACATATATATTATGTGCCTAATATTTACATATTTTCGTACTTTTAATTTTTCGTGTTTATTTATAATAATATGTATGTATGTTCCTATACCTATGCATTAGTGTAAAAATTTAGTTTCATTAAGTTCTCGTTAAACATTTTTTTTATTTGTTTCATTTGGTGTAGATTTAGTGATTTGACAAGACAAATAAACAAAGAAAATAACACATAAGATATAATTTACCAGTCCGGGCACCTCGCTAATCCGGCGATTGCTGGAACGATATGTGTCCGGATTATTGAAGTTATACTGTATGTTCTATTTTGTTCAGGTGGGCTCCGAAAATCCAACGGGATCTGTACCCCCTCTAACCCCCTTGGCTACAAGCCATGTACCTACGATGTAGGAATTGCTATAAATAGAAATACTTAAATACTATTTATTAAAAATAAAAAAGTAAATGAAAATAGTTGTTATTACTATGTTAGAGTTTTATTACTGTTATTTATATTATTACCGTTTTGCTTATTAATAATTATTTTCACATTTACAAACAGGGTAATAATACTAAAAGTTTTATATTCATGCTTTAACTTTAGTGTCAATAATCAAAGTATCCTTTGCGTAAATTATTGCTTATAATTATAGATATTTCCATGTTCTGCGTGAAATATGTAATATTGTTTGTAAATTTCATTGTTGAAAAGGTGTATATATGTATATAATTATCATCTTTTCTGTAAAATTGTAAATACATACTTCGTTTACAGAAAATATATAAACTGAAGGAGTATATACAGTTATGTTTCATAAATAAAAACTAATTTTACTACTAAATCGAAGCTTGCTTATTTTCAGCTTGAAATAGAAAATGAAGTATTTCTTCTCCAAAACCATTATCATGAAAAACAAAAATTTAAATAAATAGCACAAAAGTATGAAGGGAAGGCCCCTAATTTAGTTATAAAATAAACAAGGTAAATTAATTTTAGAGCTACATTAGTCCATAGATTCCTTATTATTATGGATGGACTATACGTATAGGTACTCGTACTCGGTATACTAGGTGTTTACTTGGAATCCGTTATAGGGAATACAATGTTATTTTTTTTTCATTTTGCTGTAGTTACTGTCCTTTTAATTTTAGAAAAAAGTTGTAAATAAAAAAGTTGTTCCAAATTAGAAACTACAGAATATGAGACTAATTAATCACAATGGGGTATTCCACCATAACAAAAAATAAGAAAAATTTCAATTTAACTTAAATTATGTCTCAATAAATAATAGTTAAAACAATGAAAACATTTTTTAAATAATTACTTTACGAGATATTTCACATTTGCTAAAAGGGGAAATCGACGTCATACAATTGTCATCTTTTTCTCGTAGCGTACTCAGAGCAGTGTGTGTGAGAAAGACAAGTATAGGGGGAATGTGACGTTACACTGATTTCTCGAAAATAAAATACTGTTGAACTAGGTACAATTAAGATTTTTTAATACTATGAATTGCTTCAAAATGAATGAAGTTTTATTTAAAATAATAAAAAAAATTGAGAGGAATACCCCATTTATTTCTACGTTTAAGAACTATGCGATAAACCAAAGTTAAATGTCAGAATAATAGTAGAAATCATTTGACATATAATTTCTCTTGGTTTGGCACAATGTATGAAGCAGTGCAACAGTGTATGTATTATTGGATAGTCTAATTACCTTTCAACATTTCTATGAGTATTGGATACAAATCACAGCCTAAATCTAATAATGGCAATAGCATCGTAGTCCTAGAAGCCAATATCACACAGCTAAAGCTAACTGCTGAACCCTTCGTGACCTACAATAATCTATTTGTGTATAGAGTATTGTGATATATGGCGTAATAATACGTTTAACATATGTGCGCACTCAATATGCGATAACGGATACGGTTTTGATATAATCAACTTAATAATATCTAACACTATTACACGTGCAGCAATGAGTATTTATATAATACGACATATGTAGTCGAGGTGTATGTAATATTGTTTCATATACGAACATGGGTATTATGATTATGTTTGTTAATTAAATGTTTCTTTATTTTAGAACTTTTAACATAACACATGGTTACTGTAGGATTATATTAAACTGGTAATTAAAATGATAAAGGCGGAAAACTCTTGTTTCTTTAAATCTTTATTTACAGAATATTAAATATTTCCTAATTTGAAGATTTGTTTAATTGCTTTTTAAGTACCATTTTTTTTTTTTTTAATACGCATAGGTATACAATCATTTTTTCTAAAACTGAATATATTTTGGAACAAAGTTATCCACAGTATCTAAGAGTAAGTGCCTATATACAGGATGTTACTAAATCTGTATAACAAAATGTAAGGGCATATAGTACTGACTAAATTAATTAAAAAAGCTTAATCAAGAAGGGTCCGATCTTCAATAGTTTCCGAGATATGAGGCAGTGAAAAATGAGTTTTTACGGAGATTACCTCTGCTATCTTGAAAACTATACGAGTTACGACTTTAATGAAATAAGACTTTTTGTTTACCTTTCAGAGATCATCTTAGATGTACTCTTGTTTATTTAAAAAAATCAAATAATTGTACTAACTTAAATGTTGTGGCGACCTTGGCCAATATTTAATTTTCATACAACTTCGTAACTATTAGAAATTGAGAAAAATGTTCCATATACAATTTTATTGTTCGATCACTATCATTGTCAGTTTTTCTTCGATTTTTCATTTATCTCGGAAACAGTTGAAGATCAGACCTATGTTGATTAAGCTTTTTTTCTCATTTTTGTCGATACTATATACCTACCTTTAAATTTTGTGACACAAGTTTAGTTACACCCTGTATACACATATAGTAATAAACAAAATTATAAGTATTATACCGGGTGTCTATTTGAAATCCGTAATATGAGGAATACAATGTTATTTTTCTCATTTTTCTGTAGCTAATAATCTATTAAATTTAGAGAAAAGTGGTATAATTAAAATTATTGTTCTGAATTAAAAACTACACAATATGAGACTAAAATTAATTACAATTTCATTTTATTTTACGAAAAAACGCAAATTAAAATTCGCAATTAATAGCAAATTTCAGAGTGCCATTAAATTACTGATATTTAATTTTTTTGACATCTCATAATTTTACTCTTGTCAATAAATAATTTTATATAATTATTAAAAGTACAATTAAATACAAAAAGAAAGTACAAAATGATTAATGAATATAATAATAATAATAATAATAATAAAAAAAATATATCATCACGGCATATTACCCATTTCTGGGTGTGCCAGTATCTACAACACATGTAGACATCGGTAATGATGACGATATATTTTACCGTGTGGCGCTTACTAGGCGTCACCTCACGGGCACTCATAGCTGGCGTGAAGAGTGCACCACAGGGGTCACTTTTGTACCATTTAAAATTGGAAATATTTGGCGTCAGTCGGGATCGAACCCGGTTCCCCCAGGTTCGCGACCAGACACACAGGCACGCGGCCACGGGACCCCATAATAATAATAATATGTCAAAATTTAAACGTCAAATAAAAACAAATAAAATATCAGTAATTCAATGGCATTCTGAAATAAGTTGCAAATTGCGAATTTTAATTTGCGTTTTTTTTTGTAAAATAAAAAGAAATTTTAATTAATAGTCCCATATTGAGTAGTTTTTAATTCTGGACAACTGTTTTATTTACAACTTTTCTCTAAAATTAATAGGTCAGAAACTACAGCAAAATGAAAAAAATAACATTGTATTCCCTATTGCGGATTTCAGGTAGACACCCGGTATATTTTATTATCCGAAATCTGAAATATTTTCCGTAATAATAACATAACAAACGTACCTAATATACTAAACGAAACTAAAATAATATAGTAAATAGGCTATTTGCACATACTTATGTGCGAATAATTGGCTATTTACACATACAAAAAAAAAAAAAACATTAAACAATGAATTATTTGAAATTTGTAGTTCTATCATCCCGTAAAATTAATTTAAACTGAATGTAAACCTAATCTAATTGAACCTAAGGTAACTTGTGTCTTTAAAATTTAACTCATATTCATAAAAATCATTCCACATTTATAATAAAAGCGCGCTATTCCGCTATTACATTATATTATTAATATTAACATAAAATTACAGTTTTAACAAAAAAACTAATACAAGTAAGTTCAGTATATGAACCATTATTTCCAAAAGTTATTGTAATCTAAGAACTAATATTAATAAATTATAAAGTAAACATATAATCTGCCATATGTTCATGTAAGCTCTATTTAACTAAAATATTAATTATTCTAATGTCAATAATCACCCTAACAACTTAATAACACGGATATATTTACAGGTGTCATAATAATTGAACGGAACCTTATCTACAAGGGGGGACACAGACATTAAATTTACTTTATGTCTAGTATATAATTACCGCTTTGATTTCGCTCGATAATATTTAAATTAATGAGCTATAAGAATGAATTTTTATTTCTTTTTCTATAATAAATATTATAATGACTGTTTTCTAATGGGTATATATTTTCTACATTGAAATGCCATAGAAGTAAATATACAGTTATGTCAAATTAAAGTTAAATTAAGTGTAAAAATTTAATAGGATATTTTTGTTGTTTTTTATTCTTTCAAACATATATGCAATATGTCTTATAAGGCATAAAGAATGTCAGATGATTAGTAGATATGTGAAAATATAAAAGTATTAAAAACTTATAATAAAATTATTATACCATCTGTCACTAATTTGAAAATAAATAGACATTAAATATATCTACTTATTTTTATTGCTACTGAAAATATAATGGATTAATACAGCTTATCATATTTTACATATGGAAGATTTTTTTATGTTTAATTTCTTTATTATACAAACAAAAATATTTCAAATCATTTATATTAAAGCATATAATTTATTTTAAATTTTACTTGACGTTTATTTTGTATATAAAAAATAAATACTTAAATAAATAAACTTTAAATTATTTCTTGCTTAAGGGCATACACTGGAAATATCAAAGACAAAGATTTATAATTCTCTTTGATAAGTGAAGCGTATTATAAAAATCCTCGGGACCCTAATACGCTACACAATAATCTGATTTTGTGTGCCAAATGGGAAAAAATGTTTTCTTTGAAAACATTCAGTGTTTTTATAAAAATATCCGAGATTTGTTCAAACGCATTAAAAACAAATAAAATTATTCTTGTGTCTTTCGAAGCTGGAAAACAATCTGTATCAAAACAAGTTGGTTTATATTTATTTTGTTTATATTATACACTATTTTACACACAGTACAGTGTGTTAAAATAAAACTTAATTCGGAGTAGGCTATGAACACAGAAACGTATGTCTGATCATTATTTAATTCAAAAGCCATGTTGTCTAAATTGATCGTAAAATGTAATTTTAAGGAGAAAAAATAATAAGGATATAGAATATTGTCATTCACCGTTTTCTAATTTATTTCTATTTTGCAAACAAGGATACATGAAGAAAAGATTTGATTTTTTCAGATAACATTTTTGACAATATCTTGTGTCAAATTAACATTTAATTAAATACTTTCAAATTGTCATACTTTTTTTTTTGTTCATAGCCTACTCCGAATTAGGATTTTTTTAAACACTGTAGTATGTTTATAGCATATCATTCAAGCAAATTATGCGAATACGAACTATACTATAGTATTCATCTACGGAATAAAAACATTTTTCTATTAAAAACTTTTTTATGCTAGTTTTAAATGATTTAATGTTCGATGTCTTTAGATGTTCAGGAAATATCTCTCAATTGATAGAGTTGTTCACAGATTTTTGTAGTCTTAATTGTTGATTTCGTAGTAAGCCCGCAGATCGTGTGTTATAGGAATGATAACTACTATTTTTTGGCATGTTCTTAGTTTTATGAATTTCTTGTGCAATAGATATATATGCAAGGAAGAGTAATAATCAAATATAATATATATCGGCCAAACCAAACGGAAAATTAGTACTAGATTTAAAGAACATATTTATCATCTTAAAAGTAAAAACATTTTTAATTCAGCCTTAGCCCTACACCATCATGAAACAGGTCATAACTTCACTTCTGATAATGTTAAATGCTTAAAAGTTAATTATAACAAAAATCTTAACATGTTGGAAGCTATTGAAATGAAAAAACATTCTCAAAATTTATTAAACACTGATTTGTCGCCACTACAGAATACACTACTAAAATTTGTCAACCCAATTGTTAAACATCATTCCTCAAATTAATATTATCCCTAATTTACTATTTTATTACTTATTTATATTAAATTATCAAGTATGATAAAAATATTGTGACTGACATAAAAATTTGAAATAATTTTGATATATTTATAAATATTATGTTTATTATATTATTGTAGTACAACTGACGATGATTGCATTGCAATCGAAATGTACATTTTGAAAATAAAAAATAATTTGTGAAGAAAGGTTTATTATTATATTTGATTTAATTTATATCTTCACGTATACTCAAATAATTATAAGAGTAATAATATTTAAATTGATAAAATAGTCTCTACAGTGTTCTCTGCTGTTTACACCGGTTATGATCTTAACTGCTGTTTTTTGTAAACGGAAAATCTGCAAGGTACTAGGAAAATTTCCCCACCAGATTACTGCATATATTAAAATTGAATGAAACAATGTAAAACAAACTGATAAATCTAAATAAGGGACTGTACGACAACTAACTAATTTATTTGTAAGTGATAGGTGTTTCCTTTACGCATTGTTGGTCTAATAATAGCTGCGTGCCTGCGTGCTCATTATTTGACGAGCAAATTGACTAGTGTGTAAAGGTTTGATCGTACAACACAATATCCATTATGTTGGGCATGTGGGCTTCACAAATTCGCACCAATTTGTTACGATGTTTACCGAAAACAAGAGCAAACAATCGTTGGTCAAATAGCGCACCGGTGTATCTGTGGGGTGCCACAACGCAAAGCGGTAAATCTCACAATTCGCGGTTTCTAAGACAATACAACCCTCTAAGATTAGATAAGGGGACACAGGCAGATAATCTAATCAACACACACTATTTATTTACTTGAAAAAATTGAAGGTGAACTTACTTGTACTAAGACGATCCCGCCACGCCATGGGGTTAGCGACAAGTCCCTGGAAGCCGGGCCAGTAGATGCCGCCGGTAGTGCGCCCGAGGTCGACGGGCGCCTTGCTCACGGAGTTAGCAGCGGCGTGATGGTGGAAGAAAGCAGCAGCAATGTTAAAACCCCGTAAGCCAGAGTTGGAGGTGGCCTGGTGTGCACCCTGCGACGACATAGCAAGGGGGTTCTGCGTGAAGCCGAGACTGGCAGGGAAATGCAGGTGTCCGGTAGTGATCTGCGAAGGTCTCGAGAGGATGTGGTCGATGCCGTGCGGATTGGCGCCCTGTGAGCTGTTGCTGTTGGTGTTGGTCGCGCCGAGGGGACTTCCACTTCCGCTACCGGTGCGTTGCGAGCCCATGCCGGAACGTTCCACGTGTAAGTTTGTACGCTCCAGCATGGCCTCGGTCTCGGATTTGTCATTCGCGGAATGAGCCGCGGGGCCCGCGACCGACGGCGGCGGCCCCAGGCCGATGCCTACTCCCGCGCCACCCGCGCCCATCCCTCCCGCGAACATATGTTGGCCGACGGAGCCGACCGGCGGCAGCTGACCGTGTTGTTGGTGGTGTTGCTGCTGGGACTTCATCTCGGTCATGGTGTGCAGCGCAGCCAGGGGGGCCGCCAGCATGTTGCGATGCTCCAGGTTGAGGAAGCTGAGGTTTTGTGAGTTGGCGAACTCGAGCATCTTGGAGACGGGTGGTGGTGGCGTCACCGACACCTCCGACCTGTCGCTGCTCGCGTCGCTGTGCTGAGTCATGGAGGTTGGCGACGCCGTGGTGACAGTTGCGGGACACACCGCACTCGCCCTCGACTAACTACAACACGACAGTAATAGTCTATTCCGACTGACCACGCAACATCCTCGGCACATACACTATACTACGAAAACAACACAATCATATACACGTGACTACTAACTATACTAGTTTAGGTTTAGTTGGGTGTGCTATGCTATGTAGCTATCCTACACAACTGTAAGACTGTTGTCGTGTTGGTAAATGCCCGATCTCCGACTGCTACTCCAACTCCAACTCCGCGCTTGATGAATACACAGTGTCAAGTGTTGAGTGCGGATGGGAGCGCGCTGACAATGACGCGCGGTCGCCACGCAGCCAGTTGGAAGGTGTCCGGACGATGGGCGATGGGCTGATGGGCGGGCCAGAGGTGTAAAAACGTTGTGTCGGGGTACAGGCAGCCGAGGTGGGGATGTGCTCACCCATCTATGAACTCAAGTGCATGTTAAATATGTGCTACCGCTAAACCTCATTAAACAGCGTTCGCGTCGAGCGATTCTCAGCCTTGTGGTGGAGGTAGTAGGGATCAGACCGTTAGTAGCGGCCCAGTCAGAACACTCGTCCTGACATCGACCACGGTCGTCCTTGTTCCAACGCATCATGTTCTATTTTTGAAAGAGATTAATGCTTTTTTCATTGGTCCGAAGGAGGACCGTGAGTTGGGTTGCGCGCCTCTGATTGGTGGCTGTGTTATGGCTCGCGTACCGCCCGCCATTGGCAGACGAGCACGCCCCAGCCCCTCCACTGCCGCCGCTGTGTTGCCGTTGCAGCCGCTTGCCACCGCTTACCACTACCGCCTGCCCCGCCCGATATTATCACAGTATACATGCAACTCAATCTGTACGGAGGTATTTTACCAGCATAAACATGTTAGCGGCGGAAAAAAGGTTTGAGCAATTTGGGGACTTGCTGCCGCTTTCTTATTATCACCCTTTCAAATCAAAACTGACCGCGCCGTCCGCCACCGCTGCTCCCACCCAGTGCGTCTGCTCGCTCCGGCATCGGCACTCCGGCTCGAGCCTCGCAAGTATTACATCCTCAATTTCACGTTATTGACTTTTTTGATGAACATGCTGATAATAGGGTTAGTCCGGCACGTTGTTCCTTTCCTTCCAGAGCCCGACAGGGTCCATACTCTACACAGGGTCATTCACTCAATAAACAAACTATAACAATGACCCAATTTCCAACCTACAACATTCACTAAAATCATCATTTTTTATTTTTATTTTACAATTTTATTATAAAATGTCATACACATTTTAGCATTTAATTAAATATTAAAATAAAGAGTAACAAGTCTATCAAATAGTAGGAACGTATATTGAATGTTGAATGCAGCGTGGAATATATCATATCACTGGCAGGGAAACGTTACCGCTTGACTGGCGCGCTCTATAAAGCTGCGTGTAGTTATACTATTCCATCAGAATTTAGACATTAAGAGATTGATTTATTTTATAGTATTTTTTATCTTTCATAAATTAACACTACAAAACTAAATTATGATAGACATATTATACATAAAGTAATCTCAATAAATACTTAGGATATATAACAAATATAAATTATACATAATATCCATATATTAGGCTGGGCGTTAAAAGAGGTCCAGTCGAATTTTAACCGCCCCCCAAAGTGGTCCAAATAAATAAGTAAAAATTATACTGGCAATAATTCCGCTTAATTTTTATATTTGATTGTGCCTAAATGCACTTGATTTTTCCCATTTAAATAACATTGTATTTTGACACATCTTGGAACATTATTTTTTTCCGAGGCAATAAAAGATTTGAAATATCCACTTAATATTGGAATATATACTAGAATGGCCCGAGAATATATGGACATAATTTGAAGTCTCAATCATAATTCTTAAGATAATTGTAGATGGTTAAACTAAAGCACAAAAAAATTATTTACATAGTTATCTTAAAAATAATAATTGGGACTTTAAATTTTGTTCATATATGTATTCTCGGGTCATCCTAGTATATATTCCAATATTGCGTAGATTTTTTAAACCTCTTATCGTCTCGGAGAAAAACACAGTTCCAAAATGTGTCAAAACAGCACAATTTTTTGAAATTTATTTGGAACCACTTTGGAGGGCACTCCGGTTAAAATTCTACTTGTCCTCTTTTAACGTACATCCTAGTATATATGAATATTACATTAAATTTTTAATTACCTACAAATAAAATTATATATACATACAATTGTTTAATATATCGTCAATTTTCAAAACTGGTATAGAATTATTTTAATACCAAATCATCGTGCACATAATTATAATATTTGAACATTATTCTGGGCGTTGGTATAATACAAATTATACTTGTCATAAATTCTGACACAGTTCAATTTATTTTCTACCGTTCCATTTTGTACCTTGTCCATATTACATTACTACCTGTGAAACTAAATAAAGATTATATATTCCTCTAAGTATATTAATATTTATAGCACGATTCCTAAAAATATACAGTCGAACTTCTATAATTGGACCTCTCTAACTCTAACCGTATTTTTTATTTTTCCTCAAATCGATCTTTAATCCTGAAAAATTGTAATTAAAATGGCATTCTTTAAAACGCGGCTGCTAGACCCCCGCTTCATCCCTTGCCCAGTGACGTCACAGATTCGGACGATCATTTTGATTTTCACACTGTTTTAAACGTCAAAGTGACATTTAAAGATAACCTGAAATTTATGAAAGTAAACATGTCGATGAAATAAGTTTGCCAGTAAATATTGTATGTTATTAACTTACGAAAATAAAAAATAAAATAATATTCTGCAATGTATTCAATGTCTCACGTGCGTTTATAATCTTCTAGCGTCTAATCTTAAATCAAAAAGTGAAAGAAACAGCTGATATGTAACGTGTGGATAAGTTCGCGCCAAATGAAAATTATATTTATCAAAAATGAATAAAACGATCTTATATTAATATATTATAGCATATATCGTGAGTATTTTTTAACCTGAAACATTGGGTTTGTCGTATCCATGGGTACAACTTGACATTTGATTGACAGCAATGTATTTGCCTGTCCCATTTATAATGAAACATGAATGAAACGAATTTGACATTTGACAAGACGTCTTTAGGTTAATTTTGTTTAAATAATTGTACCTGCTTTCTAAATTAAATTTAGTTATAGAAAAAATATTGCGTGCACCTTGTGCACTAGTGATTTTCTGACTAGACTAAATTTCTTACAATATTTAAATATCATACTTCTGCCAAATTCATTCCTTATGTTTTATTTTAAATGAGACAAGCAAACACATTGCTGTCAGTCAAATGTCACATTGACAAGATGTCATTAGAGGTTAATTTTGTTTAAATAATTAAACATGTTTTCTAAAAATTAAATTTAGTTGTAGAAAAATTATTGTGTTCACCTTGTGCCCGAAATAGGTTTAGTGCGTTCACCCGGCTAAATTTCTTACAGTATTTAAATATACTTCTGTCAAATTCGTTCCTTATGTTTCATATTAAATGGGACACGCAAATACATTGCTGTCAATCAAATGTCGTAACCATGGATATGACACACCCAATGTTTCACGTTAGAAAATACTCACGGTATAGATATGTAATCCTCAATTTATAGTCCACACGGTAAAATATATCGTCATCATTACCGATGTCTACATTGTAGATACTGGCACACCCAGAAATGGGTAATATGCCGTGATGATATATTTATTTATTTATCTATATTTTCTTTTAGAAATTCAGGATTCATATAAAATGTTTGTTTGAACTGAGTCTGAACTTAGGTTCGGAACCTGTGACGTCACAACATGGCTGGTTTTTGCAACTTTTTAAAAATATACTTTAAAACGACTTTATACAATAAAAATGTAAATAAAAATAATTTAATCATACTGAACGATAAATTAGACTATCGTCCTTCGATTTCAACAGAAAAAAAGGTACAATTATTTTTTTTTTCATGAACTCATTGAAGACGAAGTTACTGATAAGAATATTGGTTGTATAAGCGGCATGGGACAAAACCTCTTGATGTTTGGTCGTGTAGTCACTTCACGCCCTTGCAATAGTGAAGCGCGAAGCGACAATGAACTTGCAACATTCCCTCATTATCATAGAATCGGAATGTCACAACTCTGCGCAATGTTGTGCTGCGCTCTGCGGTTTCTGTTACGTGCTGCTGCTACTACGTGAATCGGGATTCTACGCTCAGATAAACAATCATTAGCTCGTACTACATGCGAACATATGCTCCTACAGCACTGATTCACAAATCTCATTTTCATTTTTAGTTTTCTTTACGGCTCAAACGGATATATTTATCGGAAATGTAGAAATGTTTTCTTTCTTGCCAATAGTTAGGTATTAGGAATGACGAATTCCGATAATTTTAGTACCCGAGTACTCGAAACAATTACCCGGATAGTACCCTTTACTCGTTAATTACCCGATACCCTTTAATTACCCGTTATCCTTTAAGTACATATACACAATTCGTTAATTTGTTAATTACCAGTTACCCTTATATTAGCAGTTTCCTTTTCAATAAAATTCATAATTATTGTTTACATATATTTAATAAATAAAAAGTAATACAAATAAATAATATACTGTATATCTATAAAAAAAAACAACATAAATTATATTAATTACCTTTGGTATGGTAATAAAAAGCTCTTCTTTTAGATATAATCTTTCCGGCAGCTGAAAACTGTTCGGGTAATTAAAGGGTATTGAGTAATTAACGGGCAGCGGGTATATTTCGGGTAATCGGGTAAGAAATTTGATACCCGGGTGCATTATTATCGGGTAGGGTCCGAGTACCCGGGTACCCATCGTCATTCCTATTAGGTATGCATTCGGATCGGGCCGGACCGGGCTTTGAGGTTTGGATCGACTTGGCCCGAAAATAAAAATTACCGGCCCGACTCGAAGATCGACTCGACAAAAAATTAGCCGGCCCGGCTCGAAAATTGACCCGAAATCGGGCCGGGCTTGATTAAGATAAGTTATTAAAAAAGCACGCTTCTAGTGTAAGTTTGTTATAAAAATTACAGATATGAGTATAATATGCTTGCACTTACGTAACCTTGTCTTTACAATCAAATAATATTACTAGCAACTTTTATATCTCGATCCATTTTTGAATTAATGTCCCAAAACTCAATATATCCCATATTCAGATAAAAACTTCAAAATTTTAAAAAATCTAATTTTTATGTGTCTAGATACTTCTCAATGCGCTGATTCCAAATTTTGAAACCGCAAGTCGATATCTCTTTTCGTTCTCGAGATATTTAGATTCAAAGTTTCGCTCAAAACTGCCCATTTTTTGGTAATAACCCAAAAATGGGTCGAGATATGAATTTGGCGACAACACCATTCGATTCTACGGGCAAAATTACATAAGTACACCAATTTTCATAATTTTTGAACACCGCATACAGTCTCTACAGCAAAATAACTGAAAATGGCCAAAAATTGAAAAAATCGCAAGGGGTACCCCTTAGGATTTTTTCAGATTTTGCCCGTTTTCGGGGGTTTTCAAACTTTTATTCATAAAAGATGAACCGGTCAGTCAAAAATTATGAAAATTGGTATACTTATATAATTTTATCCGTAGAATCGAATGGTGGTGTCGCCAAATTCGTATCTCGGCCCATTTTTGGGTAATAACCCAAAAATGGGCAGTTTTGAGCAAAACTTTGAATCTAAATATCTCGAGAACGAACAGAGTTATTGACCTGCGGTTTCAAAATTTGGAATCAGCACACTGGGAAGTATCTAGATACATGAAAATTAGATTTTTGAAAATTTTAAAGTTTTTATCTGAATATGGGGTATATTGACTTTTGGGGCAATAATTCAAAACTAGGTAGAGATCTAGCCCAGAAATGGGTAATTTTGAGAAAATCTTTAAGGTTGAATATCTTCAAAACTAAAAGAGATATCAACCTACGTTTTCATGATTTGATCAGTGCAATGGGAAGTACGAGATACATGAAAATTGGATTTTTGTATATTTTCAACTTTTTAACCAAATGCAGTTATTTATGACTGTTTGTGGTAAAAACTTAAAAATGAGAACAGTTAGAACTTGGTGGTAATATTAGATTGTATAAGGGCAAATTTTGAATTTAGTCTTTTAAATTTCAAAACAAAATAATAATATAGTAATTTCTAAGATTGAGTATGCACCATAATTCATAAATATTTATAAAACTACAACACTAAAACGAAAATGTTGTAAACAATAAGCATAAATATCAATTGTAGGAAAAGTCGTTATTCATAATGCAATATCGTGAAGATAATTTGATAAATATTTCCTTTTGGTTCTATCAGTATGACATATCCAACTGTGTTACAAAATGAAGATTCACAGCTCGGAAATGAATGCCTGAAAAGCGCTTGTTCCACAGAAACTGGAATCAAGAACAGGGGCCATTACTATGGCGGGAGGGGGGAATTGTTGGTGGCATCAGGGCTTAAACTAAAGATAGAGCCACTCTGCATATCATTAATCTCAATTAAACTTCAATTTAGATATCTCGTATGAATGTCGCTCTCTATTTGAGCTGCGTTTCATCACAGAATGCATTATCACGTTTCTACTGTCGGCGGGGATCCCAAGATTTTTCTCTTTGTAACAAATTTCGGAATGAACGAATGCTGAGGAAGTTTATAATTTAGAAGCCGAAAGAAGTTAATACTTCTTCTTTTTTCATTTCAAACTATTAATAAAGATATAATGAAGATTTTTTTAACGATTAATGTTTACGAATAATTTGTTATTTGAACTGCGCGAGAAAAATAGCAAAACTGTGACGTCACTGTCACACTGAAAACAATATTCAAATATTTATTTATTAAAAAAATATTTTTTTTCTTATTATTGTGTAGTACACTGTAAGTATAAAGTATACATTTTATTGTTTTTTGTTATGGTGGAGGAGCCCATTGGTTTATCCCAACTAATTCGACAGCTGATTTTAGTGTCAACTGATCCACTTCTACCTAAACTTTTGACTTCCATGACTGAAAGGTCATAGAAGTAAAATACTTATTTTAAATCTATTTTTTAGGAGGCAAGATAAATGATATGAACATTAGTATGGTTATCATAAATTTATATTAGTATTTTATTTATAATGATGCACCTCAAATGAAAACCTCCTAACTCATTTTTTTTTATTGATTTCATTTTAACACCGTCAGAGCTGTTTTGACCTCTGGCATGGTTGACATGCTGAGTAATCTTAACTTCTGTGTTTTTACTTTGTAGTTTCTACTGATGATGAGAACATAGTTCTCGAAATACGTATATAGTTTTTAAAATTATTGTTAAGGTTAAGGGGTTTTTTCTTTAATTATAGTGATTTGTACTAACATATTTTCCACAGTTCATCTTTCGTGTCCCGGACTATATACATAACCAAACAAAATGTCGTACTGCTGTGTAAAGGAATACAGAAATAAAATAGGGCATTCATTTACAAAAATGAAAGTAAAAAAATGCTTAGATTAGATTGGCGCAATAGGACAAGAAGAATGGATAATAACGATAAATTAAAATTAAAAAATATAATATAATATGGGGTCCCGTGGCCGCGTGCCCGAGTGTCTGGTCGCGAACTTGAAGAAACCGGGTTCGATCCCGACAGACGCCAAATATTTCCAATTTTAAAAATGGCACAAAAGTGACCCCTGTGGTGCGCTCTCCACACCAGCTATGAGTGCCCGTGAGGTGACTGGTAAGCGCCCACATCGTAAAATATATCGTCATCATTACCGATGTCTACATGTGTTGTAGATACTGGCACACCCAGAAATGGGTAATATGCCGTGATGATGTATTTATTTATTTATTTATTTAAAAAATATAATCGTTATTTACTGAGTAGTACTGTAAGTACCTACAAAGTGTACATTTTATTATTTTTTGTTATAGTGGACGACCCCATTGTCACGACTGTAGAAAAAATCTTGTGTATGTTTCGAGCGCAAATAGCTATTTTATTTACAACATAAATTTAGTTTTTACTTTTACTGAATATTGTGTGTTAAGTTGGGTTATGTTTAGAAAAGTGAAATGTCCAAAACTGACAAAAAAAGTCAATGCTTCAGTATAAATAAAATAATATACTAACAGCAAAGAGTGCCCGTGAGGTGACCCCTGCTAAATGCACGCACGGTAATAATATGTCGTCTGTTACAAAATATATTGGCGCGCCTAGCAACGCTATAAATAAATTGTATATCTATATTTCTTGGAAGTTAAAGGTCAGGGTTCTAATGAAGTCTGTTATCTGCTGTTTGTTTGAACAGTTGGGTTAGACCAATTAAGGGATTAAGTTTGCACAATAGCAGGTAGACTTTAGTGGCATCTGGTTTGTTTCTTCTTGACGTATATTGTTTATGTTGCACAACGGGAGTCATAGCTGATGAATGGAAGGCGGAGCCCGCTTGTCAATTTAAAGGTCAACGACGACAAATATATCATTTGGGGCTGCGTTCCGAGAATTGGTGTAGTAGTTAGAGTATGATGACGTAATTAAGAGTGTAGTGTGTTTAGGAACGCAGCCCAGATTTATTTAGCTGAATTTAATTTTTTAAATAAAGAATATTTGAATATTTGTTGAGTCAAGAAGAACTGGAATATCGCGGATAAAGCGAAGAAAGCCTTAATGATCCAAAATTTCTTTATTTTTAACATTTGGACGTTTTGAACCTGTAATGGCTTATCCTCAGCACATGTACAAATTTTTTTATATTTTATAAATATAATAAATGTATTAGATGTGAATAAAATCTTGTCAAGAACTTTAGTTAATAAATAAAATAAAAATAAAATGTAATGCAACTTGTCTTGTATCCATAATTAAATACTTAAATCAGAAAAGAACATCAGCCTCACATAGGGTTGCCAGCTGACATTTTTGGAAAAGGACTATCCTTTTCTGAGCACATTTTGTCCTTGTCCTTTTTTAAACCAGGAAAGGATGTGATTCGTCCTTTTATAGTAAATTTTGTTATTAATAATATTTTTCTGAATGATATAATTATTTCACATTTTATGTAATGTAATGAAATAACGATAGAATTTTTGAATTATTGATGTATTAGTACTACTTTATTTACTAACATCAGTGTTGTATAGTATTTGAAATATAAGTAATTGAAATAAGTATTTGAATTAGATAAAGTATTTTAAGGCATTATTTGAAATACTTAAAAATAACAGTATTTTGTATTTTTAGATCAAATACTTTTTACAAGTATTTTATATTTTAATACATTAAAATACTATTATTTGAATGAAATACTATTTTCCAATATTTGAAATACATTTTTTAATTGAAATACTTTTTTTGTATATAAATACATAAGTATTTGAAATTGATTTATGTATTTGAAATAGAAGCCCTACGTCGTGTGTCATCTGTTATACTCGCCGTCAAATAAGTATAGACTGATGCTCAATTTTTTCCCTTCTCCCCACCCTGTCCCTTGCCATGCGGTGTTGCCGCTTCTTCATAAGTTAGCACTTTCAACACCACCAATGGAATTGGCAACAGTGTATAAATCTCCAGTCCGTATTTATTTGACGGCAAGTATAGTAATATAACATCCATAATTCTCTAATTTTTTTCTTAAATAAATACTAGTTTATGTTAATGTAGGAGTTTCTTTTTAATATTAATGTAAATATGTGAATAAGTTGAATACGAAAAAAAAATACCCTAACATATCTTATTTATTTTCAAATAATTAAAAGTAAAAATATTTGAAATACTTGAAAGTATTTGAAATATTGGTATATTTGAAATCCTAAAAAAATAATTGTATTTTACCAAACATATGAAATACTTTTATTTAGTATTTTGTATTTTCTATTTAAAATACGTTTTTTCAAGTATTTTATACAACACTAACATTTAGTTTACAGTCTTCTCTACAATGTGTCTGTACCAGACGCAGAGATATATGCTTTGGTGTTTGGTGATAACTTCAGACCTTCAGAGATAAAAATATCAGTGTAGACTTGTCAAATTTGGTAATTGTTACTCTCATCCTCATGGGGTCCCGTGGCCTCGTGCCTGAGTCTCCGGTCGCGAACCTGGGGGTACCGGGTTCGATTCCGACTGACACCAAATATTTTTCGAATTTTAAATGGCACAAAAGTGACCCCTGTGGTGCACTCTCCACGCCAACAATGAGTGCCCGTGAGGTGACGCCTGGTAAGCGCCCTCACGGTACGAATATGTCATCATCATTACCGATATCTGCGATAAAGCAGATTGGCACACCCAGAAATGGGTAATATGCCGTGATGATATATTTATTTATTTATTTATTTATCCTCATCGAAAGATTATCCGGATCAGGTGTTATTCGTTAATATTTTATTATAGTTTTTTAACGCTAAATAACTGCTTCGTCAGTTTAAAAAATTAAAATGTAAAATTAGATATTAACAGCTAACATGTTAAAGTTAGATATCTTATCTTATTGTGTTTTACTTGTTTTCGTCATAAAATATTGATTTTCATTTTTTAAGAATTTGTTAAATTTGCTTAATTGTAAAAAAAACTAATGCATTTGCATTGAAACACGTTTGACCTTGAAAATTTTCAAAAAATCGCATTTTTTCTCAAATTTTAATTCTTACACATAATTCAGAAAAAGATTGCCGAAAAAAAATGTCCTTTTCTGTAATTTTGTAAAGTTGGCAACCCTACTCTCACACGGTACGAATATGTTATCATCATTACCCATATCTGCGTATAAAGCAGATTGACACACACAGCAATGGGTAATATGCTGTGAGGATTATTTATTTAATAGTAATTAAAACAAAAATACATTATGTGAGTGAAATATTTGACTTCTTCGACCTGCAAAGTAATGGTTTAAGACCACCATATTTTGCAAGGCAATATACAATAAATTAAATACTATATTTTAACTTAATCTCATGTTATTGCCTATAATTGTAAGTTAGCTCTTTTCAGTTGTTCATAATAAAAATTGAATATTGTTTAGTTGAATATTAGACACAATTGAAATGGAAATTCGTAGGGTAGAAAGCAATATATATAGTATTTAATTCAGAACATGAATAATGTGTCCTGAAGTATATGTTCCCAATGGCTATAATCGCATTTTACATGGTGTAATAAACTTTTGTGTCCAAACGTCAATCACATTCACAACCAATTTCCCTCGAAAACATATCATATGTCGAAATAATATTTGTGCAGTTGTTATATTATAATTTATTATCGAAAAATTGACACACTAAATATATTTATATTAAATATGTTTATTATTTATATTTAGATAAATTGGTACTGGTGTTAAATTTATTCGCATAAAATATTATTAAAAACTTAATCTGCTAATAAAATTTGTTTATAAACGGTGATCGTATAAAAAAATAAACTACAATATATTTGTAATATTTAAATATTTATAGTGTGTTATTAATTCGACCTCGGGATGTATGGTATGCGGTAGTTAGCAAAAAAAGGTTCAACGTCAGTTTTGACAGTCAATATTTTTTCCAGAGAAGACTTTGATTTTTACTTTTCTACAAATTTTTGAACTGTGACGTGATTGGTCAGTTTTAAAGGCCTCCAGTTCTTGTAGAAAGCATATTAAACAAAAATTATTTTCAGATTTACTATCTATGGGATCAGTTTTGTACAAATAAATATAGAAATTTTTGGCAGCTAAAAACTGTTCTTCTATATTTTAGAAATTTACACTCTGCACATAATAAATTTGTAAATTAACTATCATTATTCTCTACATATTCAAATAATCTTTATTTTAAAAAATAAATTCAGCTATATATTATCCGAATGATATATTTGACGTCGTTGACCTTTTAAGAGGCATTGTGTGCTGCAATTCATTCGTCTGCTATGACTCCCGCTGTCTAATATAAACAATAGCTACGTCAGGAAGACATAAACCAGATGGCACTAAAATGTACCTGCTATTGTGCAATCTTAATCCTTTAATTGCGTAATTGATCCAACCCCACTAAGTAAACAACCTTTGACTTCCAAGAAATATACAGTTCTGTGCAAAAGTTTTGAGCCACAAAAACATTTATGGTGGTCTGGTTGACATTTCTAAGAATTTTTAGATTTTTGTGTTTGTAGGTTATACTAGAATATCATTGTAATTGGGTCATTAAAAAAAATTTTGAATTTTTTTTTATAAAATCGTAAAAACCATCTCATTTAATACATGTAGTAATAGAAAATAATTTAAAATATGCGACTTTTCATTCATAAATTTACTAATAAATTTTCGAACTTTTAAAGCAGGATAAATTGTGACGACACAGTTTCATACTCACACAAAGACAATTCTCTCACACACACACAAACACATTTACGCTTCACAACATAAAACAGTAATCTAACCTAAAATTGTGACAGCTGATAGCAAAATATACAAGAGAGAAGATTATTATTACTTTCTATTTCTTTAAAAGTACTAGTGCAGTATAAGACATGTAAATAAACCATTTATTTAAATAAATACCAAACCAAACAATCATAGTTCCAAATTAAACCGGTAGAGTTCGACTGTCGTTTCCGTGAAACTGTATCGTCAGCCGTTGAAATATTCAAATTAAACGCTACTTTTAAAAAATCATATCTCTGATTCTAAAGACGTGTAAGATGTAAAACATACACCTACATATTTAATTTGATCTTTTTTTTCAAGAAAAAATAAATCAGAAAATGTGTAATGACCCCATTGTTTGTAAAGATTTAAAATGGGTAACTACTCAAAGCATCGAACCCGAACCTGAATCGAACCAAAATCCGAACCAAACCATAACATTTTAGCGAACCCAAACTCAGAACCGTACCAAACCGGGTATTAAAATTCGGGTTCAGGATTCAGCTGCGGTTCAGGTTAATTTTCAGTAATTGTAATATTTACCGCCGATCATCGATGCCTTCTGCGCCTGCGATTCACATTAATTCAATTTTCATTAAGTCGAACTGAATCTGAACCCAATATCTGAACCCGGAACAAAACCGTAAATTGTATTAATACATGAACCAGTACCGCACACTAACTCATCTCTCAAAAAACAAATTTACTTAAATCTAAACCGAACCCAGTTTTTGGCGGGTTCGATGCCGTGGACTACTAGTACAAAATGTTTGATTTTAATTCGGGTTCATGTATTGTTTCGCCATCTAGCGGCTTTTCATCATAGTAAAGTCAAATGGTGACGTCATTTTGCGGCGCCGTTGCGCAGATCGTTTCGGAACGGTGCAAAATTTAATAGACACACAATTGTAATTTGTAAGAGCGCATCTAGCGGGAAAGCATAGAACTAAAGGTTGCTATGGTTACCACATCCAAACAAAGACCTGTCATCAGCCATAGACCATCGTTTTAGTTGAATAATCGAATGATCTTCAATATTATCAAACAAAATAAGTTGCCCCACGCACATCTTGTGGGTTTAAACTTGTGGTGGGATCCGGATCCGGTTAGTTTCGGTTTCGGATCCAAAAATATCCGGATACCCGGATAATTGATTCTTGAACTATCCGGATCTGAGTATCGGATTTTGGATCCGGATCTGAGTATCGGATTTTGGATCCGAATATGAGTATGAGTATCGGATTTTAGATATGGAATTTCAGAATCCACATCGGTTCTCGGATTCGAATATTCTCAGTATTGAACCCGATGATAATATTGGAATGTATAAGTATTATCATGGAGTTTAAAAACCAAATAAATCTGATTATGAAATAATCCACAATAAATTTTTGTTTGATATAGTTAATAGAATTGGATCCAGAATTAAAATTCGGATCCGGATCCGTAAATAAAACATCGAATCCGGATTCAGATCCAAGTCCAGATCCGAATCCAAAAGGGATCCGGACTCAAATCTCGATCCGGATCCAAATCCGAATTAAATTTACGGATATCCGCTTCAATATCCGAACAGTGGATATCCGAGGAACCGGATATTTTGAGATCCGGGTACTCGGATCCAAGTTTTGCCGGATCCTCACAGCACTAGTTTGAACCTATTTTTATTGAACACAACGAACAAATCACAAAAAATTAGGTTAACACTGAATGACAGATAGAATCAGGGAGCGGAACGTAAGACAACGAGGGGAGGTTTGTTTGGAAGCATGATCTTCTATCTCTCTCTCTTGCATATGACGTCAATTCTGTAAGTGTCTATTGTAATTTAAAATTTATCACAAATATGAATCATTTTCATTACAGAATTCATTTTTTTAGTGATTTTATTGATGTACATTTGATAGGTTAGAAAGGGTAAATACGTGACAGCTCTTTGATTTATAAAGGTAAAAGTGAATCATCGAATTTTGAGTGTTCGGGTTATTAAGGTTGTACTGTAGTTTGATATTATGTTTTGCGTATTATAACAAATAGCACCCCATATAAAGAGTAAATCCATTTAATTATCTTACAGTGCGAGTTTTAATACATTCAAATTGATTGAATTCATTTCGTCTGCGGCAGGCTGCTGTTTACATGTCGTTAGCCGGGCAGAAATTGAGGGGGACGCACTAACACTTCGTACAGAGGGACTCGTTAGGGCATTTTAATAACAATACAACAATGAGCTCTGCGATCTACTGCACGCTGCACTCTATATGGCGAACCCTACACGCCAGGGACCCTACGACTATAGGGTCAACACGCAAATATCCTATTGTTGATGTTTCGAGCTTGTTTAGATTATATCTCTTGACTTTCAAATATCTGACAAATTGTACTGATGCCTTGTCTAACCAGTTTATAAACGACACTAAATGGCTACTAAATGATGCTGGCGATTATGAAATATTTGAATAGCTACCGCTTTATTATACAGGCTGTCCTACTAATCTACTTCTAGATGATATGTAATAAATAATACACTTTATGAACAATTACAAGTTGACGAAATATGGGCCATATAAATTAAACAATATTTTTCATAAAATATAATCATGTTTCATGTTTTATAAGGATGTAACGTCATTTTATAAATTTATTGGCATTAGTTGGACGTTTCGGAACATAAATTTGTCCATCATCAGCATAAAAGTAATTTAAGTTTTACAATAAAAATAATAGAGTTAAGATTTAGAACAAATGCACTCTATTTATCCATTTGTGTTAAATTTATGTCAAAGTGAAGTATTTTCTTAAATTTTCTTATTTATGACAACATTTACCTACAATTTTTGATGAAACAGAAATACTAAATTTTGATGTATGGCCGAATTTGTATCATCCGAACTGACTAGAGATTCACGGGCTTGGCTTGAAGCTTGAAAGCTTGGCTTGGCTTGGCTTGAAAAAGCTTGAAAAATCAAACCAAGCCTGCCTTTCAAAAAAGCTTGATTTTTCAAGCCAAGCCAAGCTTCTGTTTCATCAAGCCCAAGCCAAACCAAGCCTAACATTAAAAAAAGCTTGAATTTTCAAGCCAAACCAAGCCTCCGACTGTCAAGTAGCTTGGTGAAAAACAAGCTTTTTCAAGCTTTTCACATGAATTGTTGACGAGGTCGGCAAAACCGGAATTGTATGGAGGTAATGTACTTTTTCATTGCTTGAGCACAATTTTGCGAATTTCTCAGAAATGAGGTAGGAACAGTATAGTAAGCTTCAAAAATTTGTAAATGGGAAAGTTTATCCCATCGTCCCACAGATCACTTATTTTCAAAATATGAACTAACTAATGGCACACTAGTTCACGTACACAATCAAGTACAAAATTAATTTATAGTTATTAAAAAAGTTTTTAAGTAGATAATGATATATAGAACTATTTAAATTTTTAAAAATTCGTATTATTGTTAAGATAAAAGTAATTTATATAAAAACTTATTAATTAGATACATAAATCTTTAAGTAACTGGAATAAATTATAGAAACAAAGAATTAAGAAATTGATTTATTATTTTTAAATGTATCTGATTATATTTCACAATTAAATAATATTCATTAATTTTTTAACTATATATAACTTGATCATAAATACCAAGCATCAAGCTTCTATAAATAATATTTATTATTTTACCTGTTACAGGATATTATGCCATATACAAAATATTCAGCCCCATTTTGTAAGGAAATTGTTAAGTCTTAGCAACGTTTAACCAATAGAAACAAATGTATAGCGCTGTCGTTTACATATTTTTTCAGTCTTCGCAATTATTTTATTTTATCTGTCATGTTGCTAAGACATACCAACTTTCTTACAAAATAGAGCTGATATATATTAGACGATACTGACATTCAACAATAGTCTACAAAATAAAATAAAATGAAAGTATAATGCTCACATTAGTGTATCGTTCGTAACACGATTTATTTTATTCTAAAATAATAACCTTGATGATTAAAGCACTAAAGCACATAATTTGAATATTTGCTATATTATGTCAAAATAATTGTTCCGTTTATCTTGGCATTCTAAAAGTAGCATATATGAGAGAATATCAGAAAATATTACTTATAAATAATGTCTTCATTTTCTCAAACCGATAAAATATTGAACAAACCACGGGTGTTATGAATTATAATTTTGAAGCTGAATAAATATTATAAGAAATAATAATATACTCAACACAAGGTAATTGAGAGACTACGTATGATGATGAAAAATATCTTATTTTCATTTTGTTAAATGTTTGGCAAATGTTGAATTTTTTTGTCAGCTATGGATTTACAATGTTTTGTTGTTCTGGTATTTCCGAATCATAGAAACGAGAAAGTTTGTGTTTGTGGAAATGTATGTATACAAAGATTTCAATGCTATTTTTAGTACAGCCCCTAATATTGCTCCTAATAAAACGGCCTTGTCTGAGGCAGTATAACAATATAATAAAAATGTAAACCGACAAAGAGATTATTCTCTTCTAAATATTTCCTTGATTCAAGTTTCCCTTGTTTATATGTAGATATATGAATTAAATAAATATATAATAATGGCTTATTACCTAGGTCTGGGAGTGCCAATGTGCTTTTATTTGCAAATTTTGGTAATGAAAACATATCCAAATTGTTGAGGATACCTTTGTGCTATTTGAAAATTGGAAATAATTAGGGTAATTATACATACGAAGTAACTTTACATGATTCTGTAATAAAAAATCAGCACAAATTTTATATTGTTCAAAATAGAAAGTAAAAGTTATTGTCTCACGAACAAACAAAATATCGAGGAAATCCCGGTCTATAGGATTTTATTATTTCCAGATGTATTTGAAGTATAAAAGGGATACCTACTTAGCAGGTCAGTTTTATCCCATTGTATAGGTAGTATTCCAGAATTATGTATTTCTTTGAACACGATTCTTGAGTGTTTGGGGTATTGTTTTGTTTTATTTATTAACAAAGGGTAAATATGAACTATGTATTATACCAAACTTATAGTTTGTTGGGGAGGTCATTTCGAGTGAAAATGGCATTATGAAAATAGATCCTATTCATTTTAGTTATTAAAATACACCAAAGTCAAGTCTAACTAATAAACCTATAGAATGAAAAATTTATAAAGGTAATATAAAAATAGCAGGGTATTTTTTAATAAAAGATACTAAATTTTTGATTTTTTGTTTTCAAAAATGAAATAATTGAACAAAACATAAATTTCTATATTTTTATATTTTTCGTTTCAAGACCTCTTATACATATCTGTGTACCGTGAAAATAAAATAAATGAAATAAAAAGCATTATATATGCATGCGAAAATGAGTTTGCGCATGAGCATTAAAAAGCTTGAAAGCTTGAAAAAGCTTGAAAAGGCTTGAAAAAGCTTGAAAAAGCTTGATAAAGCTTGAAAATCAAACCAAGCCTAAAATTTTTAAAGCTTGAAGTTTTCAAGCCAAGCCAAGCTTTGGTTCCATCAAGCCCAAGCCAAGTCAAGCCTAACATTAAAAAAAGCTTGAATTTTCAAGCCAAGCCAAGCTTTTTTATTTCAAGCCAAGTAGCTTGGCTTGGTGAATCCCTAGAACTGACGTCTCAAAATATGATCGGTCGATTGGCTAAGTAAATCTACGTGATTACATTTTGAAGTTTGGGAACTGACATTTTGAATGTTTCATAAGGAGAAGTCATTTTATAATTTTAGTGACATTAGTTGGACGTTTCGGAACATAAATTTGTCCATCATTGGGGTCCCGTGGCCGCGTTCCAGAGTATCTGGTCGCGACCCTGGAGAACCGGGCTCGATCCCGACCGACGCCAAATATTTCGAATTTTAAATGGCACAAAAGTGACCCCTGTGGAGCACTCTCCACGCCAGCAATGAGTAATTGGTGGGCGCTTACCAGGCGTCACCTCACTAGCACTCATAGCTGGCGTGGAGTTTTTTTGGGTTTTTTTAATAAATTGTTTCCACAAGTTGGAACTGCACAGTTCTTCTTCACTATGTTTTATAATTATTATCATTATAAATATACAATTATTGCACTTTTATGTATAAATTATAATATTAAGCACACAAACCTGCAATTAAAAATAATATTTCTCTAATGAAATAAATAAATCTTTATGAAACAAAAAAGATTGAATAGGGCGCACTTTTCCTCTGACAGCTTTATATGTTAGATATAAATTTTATAAGAAACTGGCCCGTATTACGAGCGCACTTTTATAATAACATCGCTTTTATGAAGCACACATCTCATAAGAATACAATGTAAAAGCGCTCTTCATAAAAGTGTTCATTATAAAAGTGCGCTCGCAATTCGGGCCTATATACATATTTAGGAACTACACATTACGAAATATGTTTGTGTGAAATGAAAAACAACATTAAATTTTGTAATATTTGCAAATTGTAAATTACAAAATGTGGTAAAAGTAAAATTTGTATACCTATACAGTGTTCAATAATGTAATTTATAAAATCTTACACTATTTATAGTGTTTTATAAAGGAATTTTATTGTACTCTATATGATCAGTGCTGTCGGGTTCGTATTGAAACAAGTTAAAAATCGTAAGGTAGTCAGTTTGTTGTGATATTTCGTTGTGCATTGACGTATATTTCTGTGTATTAAATGACAATGTTTAAACTTACATTTAAAGTGCAATACAAAAATTTGTGTAAATATATTTCCTTGAACAAGGGCATCAGAGATTTTCCATGACCCGGTAGGTAAGTACAATAATTACTATCAATGCATTCTATAAATGAAATCAATAAACATATTGCTCTTATTTAATTATAATACATAATATGTATCTTAACATTAGGTACATACATAGTCAAAATTTTGAATTAATTCAATGTACCGATACTTATTTTATATGAAATTTTTACCTAAACGGTTAAATTTACACAACATCGTGTGGACATTACCGATTTGTGAATATGGCTTTTTTATTTTTTATACATATAATATTTACGTATAAATCTTTCCAACAAAAATTTTTGTTAAATATATTTAACAATATGTGTAATATTAATAGCTATTTCATAACGGTAACAAGGGATGTAAAAATCCTCATATTCACCACAAGTGTCAGTTAGTGTGGACACCTGGTACAAATTATGATGGATCATTTTAAAGACGTGATTTGTTAGGGGACGTTGACAAATAAAGTCGTGAGGAAAATATAGCTTTCACACTGCCATACAATTTTTGTATTGCACTAGAAAGAAGAAGAATCCCTACGAATGTAGTAGTAATAGTATTGATTCTAAGTACAACGTTAACAAGTTAATTATGTATACAGGTGTCTCAATAAGCTTGCTCACTATTGGTAACTTTTTTATTTGAAGAGATACGATGTTGGTTAAATGAGAAAAATTGTGCCATTTTATATTAGAAAATTGGTCATGTAGAAAAAATTGTGTCAGCGGTTCTCAAAATTTGGGACAAAATATATATTTTTTAAATGGAACCATATATTTTTTATTATCTTATTGGAAAGAGTATTTTTCCAATAAGGTAATGTTGTTTATGTACAATTTTTTCAAATAAACGAGTTATTTACGGTTAAAAATAAAAAATTTGTAAACTGTTTTATCAGTTTATTTAGCCAAGTAACCCATGGAAACAATTGATTCTTTGTTTGTTTGACGTTTAATAATTTCTCCCTTAAGGTTCTCTACGGCCAATAACTTTGCAAATGAAGAAAATTAGATATGATCTTGCTGTATGGAAAGTTATATCTAGACACCATTTAAAAAATATATATTTTGTCCCAAATTTTGAGAACCGCTGACACAATTTTTATTTTGTCTACATGACCAATAATAGAAAATAGCACAATTTTGCTCATTTAACCAACCTCGTATCTCTTCAAATAAAAAAGTTGCCAATAGTGAGCAAGCTTATTGAGACACCCTGTATACATATAGGTAAACCAATTTTCGTGTTTATTTTACACATAATTTCTTAGGCTGTGTCCGATGTTGCATTTTGGCATTTAGTATTTAGGTCTTCTTTACATAAATACAACTCCGAATGGCACACTTGGTTTATATGGTAACACTTTAGAACAACAAAAATTAATTGTACAGTTTGATTTAATTTGATGCTTCAGATTAAATTTTATTGTATTTCATAAAATAGATGCTAAGAAGCTATTCTTTATCAGTAAATTTGACATTTTGTTTAATTAATGCAAAACCCTAAAATCTAATTCCTAAAATCCTAAATCCCTAATCCGGTATTTACGGCATATAAATTTAGGATTTAGATATTAGGCTGGTAAAAGTCCATCATCGGAGACAGCCTTAGAGTGTACTTAACAGGCACTCATAGCTGGAATGAAGAGTACGTTACAGAGTTCATTTATGTGTGACAAATAAAACATTTCAGCTTGCCTCGAACTCAGATCGGTAAAAAACAAAAAACAATAAAGAAACATTTCTAACATTGTATCTTATATCCATCCATTTGGTTATAGATTACATGAATGGTAAACAAATGACATAAAGATAAATAATACTCTGTCTCGAATCAATCCAAAAAACCTAAAACCTGAATCTACATAAGTAAAACCAATACATTCGGCATCCATAATGCTTTTTCCATCCAGGAGAAAATATGCCAAAAATTGTTTGTCAAGAACTGAAATCACGACATAATATATTTCCCTCTTCGCTAAAAGACAACTGAAATCCGCGAGTGAAACGGAAAATAGAAACGGACACACACACTGAATCAATTCAAAAGAAGAGACGCTCCACTTCCAACATTCGGATTCGAGCGTTCGAATCTGTTACTGGGGCAGTTGTTTCGATATCGCTCTCGATTTTAACTTTTCGAATGCGAATCGCGATTGTATGTATTGATTCCCCGATTCACGACTCGTGTAGAGTATGTCCCAAAATGTTGATTTACGGTTTTTATGATGTGACTGAATGATATGCTCTTATCTGCTTTGGATTTATTTTTACCGTTATTTATGTTTGAACGCTTTAATAAATCTTTAGCGGCGTATAATCCACTTTGAGGACTAAAAATTAGAACCAGTGGTTATTCGTGTTTCGATTCCCTTTTCCGATCATTATCTGCAGTGTTCTTTTTATCGTCATCGTCATCATTATAATAGAACCGCACTTTCTTATTTCGATATCTCAATGGGTGCTTACCATTATTATTTTATTTAATTTCTTTTTTCTACAGTCACTATAGAAAGTAGCCATTTGCGCTCTCTTTTGTCAACGCAAAATGTCACTTTGCCGCTCATGCGCGACAAAGTAGAAAAAACGCTCGCTGTCCAAATTTCTAAGTATACAATGTTGAGAAATGTCACTTGTCTACATTCTTAATGAAAATGTTTAGTTAGGAACTAATGGCACTGTAATTACACATTTATCACGTTCACAAGTCAATTTGACATATGTTCTGTCGGTATTTAACATAACCTAACAAAATGCCACACTGCTGTGAAAATGAAATAGGGCATTCATTTACAAAAACGAAAGTATAAAATGCTTAGATTAGATTGAATAAAAACTCAAGAAGAATGGAAAATAACGATAAAATAAAATTAAATATAAAAGAAATTGTGTGAACAGTTATGTTTAGTAATAGGAATGATTGTACATAGATGGCGGTAGGATAGTTGCGAGTCGTACTGACATCTGATCTCTAGTTAACTATTTATTTTGATTACAATAAAGTTATTAGTTATTTCGTTACTTAAATAATTGCGAGAAGTCAGTCAATGCATATACATGTCTATATAATCACAAATTCCTTGAAATATTTGTTAATTTTTTCAGTGTGACAGGCGTGACAACTAACCACAAATTTTGCTACAAAAACTCATCAAATCATCACAAATCCTTGCTTCCACGCTCTAATTTTGTTTTTTTTTTTTATGGAATAGATGGCTAATGTAACGATATAATCATTTAAAAGCCTTTTTAAGTTTAAAGTTATTTAAGTATTGAGCAGTACTGTAAATATAAAGTGTACATTTTATTATTTTTTGTTATGGTGGAGGACCCCATTGTGGCGACTGTAGAAAAAATCTTGTGTGTGTTTCGAGCGCAAATAGCTATTATCTTTGTTGTGATTACCAAAGATTAGTATCAGCAGCAAACTTTTTTTGTCAATATTTAACTAATTTTTAGTTGTTTTTTACCGTGTGATAGGCAATTAAGCTTTGGCAGGCCTATAGATATTTGTTTTAATAAAATTTTATGGTAAATGGTCCCTTATAATATTATTGTATTAATTTTTAGTAAGACCCCACAATTCAAAATTTGTATGAAACAATTATTTTCTTCACCAAATTTGTGTTTAATATTTATTCTATAGGTACCAGAAAAATTATAAAACAGAAATTTAAATAAAACAATTAAGGGTTTCCCACAATAATTTAGCATATCAATTTATTAGAGTGGCGGATAAAAGTATGGAAACTTTTAAATATTTCATTTTTTTATTAGGCTTATAGGTAGTACTCGCAAATTTTGAATTTTATTTTCTAAAGTCAGTGTATCGAAGAATAAATTGAAAAAAAATCTTTTGATATTGGCTGTACGATTTAAGTGAAATTTATTTAATGAGTTGATATTATGATGGGTAAAAATTAATTTTTTTTCAACGTCTGACGAGAAAAGATAGTTCAGCTCCATAAACAGGACAATATTTCAAAAACTTTAAAAATCATTAAAAGTAGCATATCAAAGATTTTTAAAAAAAACTCAATATGGAAGTGTTAAAACTAATATAAAAGTCGGTCGTCGAAGAACCAGTGCTAGAAGTGACAAAAAAATTATTCGACGTATATCCGTAAGTGTAGTTTATCATCTAAGGAACTTTGTTCAAATATTCGGTAACAATTTGATGTAGATTTGAGTGATCGCATTGTTATGTGGTTCAAATGCTCTAAATATGCGTACACTTACGTAATATTGTTTTTACAGTCAAATAATATTACTAGCAAGTTTATATCTCTATTCATTTTTGAATTAATGTCCCAAAAGTCAATAGACCCCATATTCAGATAAAAACTTCAAAATTTTCAAAAATCTAATTTTTATGTACCTAGATACTTCCCAGTGTGCTGATTCCAAATTTTGAAACCGCAGGTCGATATCTCTGTTCGTTCTCGAGATATTTAGATTCAAAATTTTGTATAAAACTACCCATTTTTGGCTAATAACCCAAAAATGGGTCGAGATATGAATTTGTAGATATCAGCATTCGATTCTACGGGCAAAATTACATAAGTGTGCCAATTTTCATAAATTTTGAACACCGCATACAGTCTCTAAAGCAAAATAACTGAAAATGGCCAAAAATCGAAAAAATCTTAAGGGGTACCCCTTAGGATTTTTTCAGATTTTGGCCGTTTTCGGAGGTTTTCAAACTTTTATTCATAAAAAATGAACCGGTTAGTCAAAAATTATGAAAATTGGTACACTTATATAATTTTATCCGTAGAATCGAATGGTGGTGGCGCCAAATTCGTATCTCGGCCCATTTTTGGGTTATTACCCAAAAATGGGTAGTTATCTGCAAAACTTTGAATCTAAATATCTCGAGAACGAAAAGAGATATCGACCTGCGGTTTCAAAATTTGGAATCAGCGCATTGAGAAGTATCTAGATGCATGCAAATTAGATTTTTGTAAATTTTAAAGTTTTTATCTGAATATGGGGTATATTGACTTTTGGGGCAATAATTCAAAACTAGGTATATATATATACTTTTGTTAAACAATTAATGTTAGTTAGCAGCAGTTCTCTGCTTACCTTCTAACTCCAATTTAGTAAACATATAGAGTTGGTAACGTGTCTAAGTGTGAGTTGTAGGGTGGTTATGTAAGAAGTTGAATTGGAGATATGGACTATAGATCTCACGCGACGCCATTCATTGCATCGGCGCCGCGCGTTGCGTATCATCCGTCGCTATTGGCGACGCCAACTTTGATGCCACCAGAGGCGTACACACGTCCTTTTTTTTCAATTCCTCCACGAGTATAGTGCGGGACACGAAAGATTAACTGTGGAAAATATGTTAGCACAAATCACTGTGTAAATTCACCAGAAATACAATTAATTTACTTAGCGCATACCTAATATAACATATATAACAGTTGCCCAAATAAGTTTTGAAGCTATTCAGCCTTTCTTATATTCGCAGTTGATTTGTGCAACTTCTTTCCGTTTCCGTTCCTGTCTTGTTTATACTCGGACCCATTAGGATCATAGGCGTACACAAATGAATTAGAAGCACAAAGTTACTCTAATAATTATTATTTGACGGCGTTTAAGGAGTACCTATCTCAAAATATAGAAATTGGAATTTTCAGGATTTTTCTATGAAAATACAAATATTAAATTTAAAAATTAATAAATATATTTTAACATTTTTTGTCCAATACTGAAAAACAATCTTTGTTATTGCAAATATTAAATACTATTTTATTTTACTCCTTGTAAAAATGTTTTCAAACACAATAAGATTCTTACAGTGCCTAGCATTTATATATAGGTATATGAGTTATGTGTTTTTACGTTTGGAAATCATATAACCGATAGTAATTTTCAAAGATATGAACAAATACATAATTACTGTACCAGAAATAGACAAAACCTCGTACTAAGGAAACATAAAACTAAGCTTTTTGAAAATAATCCTTATTATAACTGTTGTATTCTATTCAATAGTTTACCCAGCGACATAAAAAATACTCAAACCTTGCATTCTTTTAAGAACAAATTAAAGAATTTTCATATTGAACACAGTTTTTACTCTGTAAATGAATATTTAAGTATTTAATCATTTGTAATTTTTTATCTATGATATATTTCTATTGTGACTTGTGACTTACCTTATATTACTATGTAATCTTCTGGGCTAAATAAAGTATTATTGTTATTATTATTATTATTATTATTATTATTATTATTATTATTATTATACAAACCGGCACGGAAAATGGGCCATTTCAGTTTTTAAAGAAATAATAATTTTACTTCAGAATTATTAGACAATTACATATATTGAAAAGTAGATAAGAAGATAAAATTTTTAGAACATTGTATGAATTACATACATCGTAATATCATATATGTCCTTAATCGGCAATAGAATACTTATCAAGAATCGCTTAAAGCTACAATGATCATATAAAGAGCCATATTAAAGATATGGAAAGCTATTTAGTAAGTTTATGTTGTAATGAAATTTTAGTACCCCTAAAACGGTAAAAACAGATTAAAAACCGTTGTCAGTAAGCATTCGCATTGGAGTACCCTAACCCAATTTATGCGTGAAATAGCGTCAGGATCTTCAATATAATGGATATTAGTGATGTGACTACAATAACAAAGTGGAGTATAATTAATTTAAAAACATCCCCTCTTGCTATTATCTCGATAAACTTATAATTAAATTGCTTATGCGCGTTAACATTATTTTTCTATCAATTACCCATAATTGTTTTATTAAATTTGAGCTGTTGCTGAACTGCTGACTTCATGGGGTGATTTCGATATAGCGGAGAGCGCTGCTGAGCTTTGGGGTTCTGGGATTGGATTCCCGATTCCCTCCAAGATGAATGACAGATGTGTGTAATGATGATGTATCATTGTTTGCCTATGCTTTTTACTTAAACACCATAACTTATATTTTTCTAATGCGATCTATGACATTATTAATAACGTCAATAAAGAATTGGAATAATACTACCTTTTTAGTTTATGCTCTGTAACCAACGTTTCGGCACCATAAACTGGTGCCTTCTTCAGAAAACATAAACTAAAAGGGTAGTATTATTCCAACTATTAATATGAGTTATAGAAATCAATGCATGTTATATAGTGTGTCTTACGTATTTCTGTTTGATGATTGGAGTTTTTTGATTATCATTGTTTACAATAAAATTTTGAATTTTTAAAGTAGTTGCCGGCCCGACTCGAAGATCGACTCGACAAAAAATTAGCCGGCCCGGCTCGAAAATTGACCCGAAATCGGGCCGAGCTTGGTTAAGATAAGTTATTAAAAAAGACACGCTTCTAATGTAAGTTTGTTATAAAAATTACAGACCTATGAGTATAATATGCGTGCACTTACGTAACATTGTCTTTACAATCAAATAATATTACTAGCAAGTTTATATCTCTATCCATTTTTGAATTAATGTCCCAAAAGTCAATATATCCCATATTCGGACAAAAACTTCAAAATTTTCAAAAATCTAATTTTCATGCATCTAGATACTTCTTAGTGCACTGATTCCAAATTTTGAAACCGCAGGTCGATATCTCTTTTCGTTCTCGAGATATTTAGATTCAAAGTTTTGCTCAAAACTGCCCATTTTTGGGTAATAACCCAAAAATGGGTCGAGATATGAATTTGGAGATATCATTAATCGATTCTACGGGCAAAATTACATAAGTATACCAATTTTCATAATTTTTGAACACCGCATACAGTCTCTAAAGCAAAATAACTGAAAATGGCCAAAAATCGCAAAAATCTAAGGTGTACCCCTTAGGATTTTTTCAAATTTTGGCCGTTTTCGGAGGTTTTCAAACTTTTATTCATAAAAAATGAACCGGTTAGTCAAAAATTATGAAAATTGCATATATATTTTTATCCGTAGAATCGAATGGTGGTGTCGCTAAATTCGTATCTCAGCCCATTTTTGGGTTCTAACCCAAAAATGGGCTGTTTTATGCAAAACTTTGAATCTAAATATCTCGAGAACGAAAAGAGATATCGACCTGCGTTTTCAAAATTTAGAATCAGCGCATTGAGAAGTATCTAGATACATAAAAATTAGATTTTTGAAAATTTTAAAGTTTTTATTTGAATATGGGGTATATTGACTTTTGGGGCAATTATTTAAAACTAGGTAGAGATCTACCCTAGAAATTGGTAATTTTGAGAAAATATTTGAGGTTGAATATCTCCAAAACTAAAAGAGATATCGACCTGCGTTTTCATGATTTTTTAATATTTAGCAAAATTATGTATCACATTTCTTATGTGGTATGTATATGCATTTTTTCTGTGTTCCATGAAATAAATACATAGATACACTTTATTTATATACATAATAATTTTGTAATACACCACTTACATCGAACTTAACGAACCATTTTTGTCGGTCCCTTGATGTTTGTTATGACATTAATGTATTTGTAATAATAGTATCGCTTTACAAAGATCCTGGTAACCCTTAACATTCCTCAGATCGGTTTTCTTTCTTATCTTCTAATTTGTAACTATGGTGAAGAACTTCATTCTTTTTTATAAGCAATTTCAATGAGGCCAGAAATTGTGTAAAAGGGCTGCTGAATATTTAAACAGAACAAACGATGAAAATTTTAATGATTGCAAATGAAGTGGAGATATCAGATGTAATTAAATATTGCTTTACAATTAATTGTTTTCCTTTATGGCTAGGTACATATACCGCAAGTATACGCAAAACCACATTGTAATTCATAATCAAATATCAAATAATACACTTTCTCGTATCTATCCTATCTACATATTAGATCCCTGCAATCCTTGCGGCACTATTCCTATTTGCCAAGTCATACAAAACGGGTAAATAGGCTTTGTCGACCAACCGTCTGGCATTTGCGATGCGCCGTGTCGCATCCTCACATCCTGCATCGGATATGCAATCGCGACAGCGGAGGCCCTGTGACTGTGAAGTGTAGGGCTACTGCTACTGTTTGCTCCTTGCTTGCTGCTTGCTGATGCTACCAGGCCCCCTAGACGAAGAGATATCTAGTATAATCTAATAGGAAATGAGTACACCACTTTAATCGCACATATACTAATCTGTGAAACCGCTACGGTCGGTTGAGCGCTTAAATTGCACAGGGTTGAATCCAGGAAGTTTTCACAAATTTGCATCGAATGTGAGTTTTATGAATTAAATATGCATATAGGTACTGAAGTATTTATTTGAGTTTCGAGAAGATATTTATATAAATAACAACAATAGAAAACTTTTCTTCACAATATATTTTGTAATTCAAAATGTGCATTTTCTATTGTTATAATAGTATATAGGTTGGACTTGGGACAAATGCAACAGTATACCAAGCAGAAGTACACGCAATTTTAACCAGCGTGCAATTACTATTGGAGAAAAACTACCACAATAGAAGAATCTCCATAGTAACAGACAGCCAAGCCGCACTTACGGCACTAAACTCGTGTGAGGTAGGCTCAGGACTAATTCTGGACTGCATCCTTAGGAGCGACGAATAAATTAAGATTGATATGGGTACCCGGGCATTCAGAAATTGAAGGAAACCGGGCAGCCGACCATCTTGCAAAAGATGGGACAAATATACCTTTTATAGGACCAGAACCTGCTTGCGGAATAACTGCGCAAAAAGTTAAGCAAGAACTTAATACTTTTCTTTGGCAATGGCACAAACGGCATTGGACAGCCACATCAGGCTAAAGACATTCCAAGCTCTTCCTGAATGAGCCATCCAAGAAAAGAACAGACAACTTACTTGTAATGAGCAAGCAAGATGTCAGACTAATAACAGGACACTGTCAATTAAATAAACATTTGCATACGTTGGGCCTCAAACAAGAACCAACATGCAGAGGATGTGAAGAAGAGGATGAAACCCCTGAACACTTAATATGTCACTGCGAAGCATTTATGGCAAGCAGACATAGTCTTTTAGGAGCAAAGAAATTGCACACTGAGACACTAAAGGATATTAGTCTAAAGAAAATCTTGGAGTTTACAAAACATACAGGGCTCCTAGAATAGGAGGAAAACACGGAGGGTACAATAGACCAGAAAGGTCGCAGTACAGGGGCAAGAATGAACCACCTCCCGACAATAATAATAACAATAATAATAAATAAATAAATAAATAAATATATCATCACGGCATATTACCCATTTCTAGGTGTGCCAGTATCTACAACACATGTAGACATCGGTAATGATGACGATATATTTTATATTATTTTATTATTATTTTATTTTTTTTATATTTTATTTTTTATTTTTATTTTTATGGAGTCCCGTGGCCGCGTGCCAGTGTGTGTGGTCGCGAACCTGGGGAACCGGGTTCGATCCCGACCGACGCCAAATATTTCCAATTTTAAATGGCACAAAAGTGACCCCAGTGGTGCATTCTCCACACTAGCTATGAGTGCCCGTGAGGTGACGCCTGGTAAGCGCCCACACGGTAAACAATAATAATAATATAGGTATATTTTAAATAGTATATTTAAGAACGAATGTTACATGGTGAGAAGGAACAAAATAATCCACAATAATTATGACATGAGTTCTTTTCACTATTTTTTCTACATTGCGTCTTTTATGCCTATTTTAAATAAAAATCTACTAACGTGACATTTGAAAATTTATTTGACATTCAGCAACCAACCTTATTTTTGTAACACCAATGGGGTCCTCCACCATAACAAAAAATAGTAAAATGTACACTTTGTACTTAAAGTACTACTCAGTAATAACGATTAAGATAAATAAAACATTATTTTAATAATTACTTTACGAGATATTTGAAATTTGTTATCAGTGGCACTGTGACGTCACACAATTGCTATCTTTCTCTCGCAGCCCACTAGTCTGCGTGGTGCGAAGCGAGAGAACGATAGGAGTGTCGCCGTGACGTCATATTGACATTAAAAATCAAATGCAGTTAAATAATAATAATAAAAAATAGAGTGGAGGATTCCATTATCTATGATATTTTCTATTTCTTTCTAACTTTATTACTCTACTTCTTCTCTTCATCTTATTCTTACTTTTAAGTTTAGAATAATATAAAAATAAAATTCTTAACAATCGTTTGTGTTCGTTTATATAACGAGATTTAATATTAGATATTTTTTGACATTCATGTTCACCAACCTTAAAAATCTTATACTAGTCTTACTCTTACAGTAACTGAGTTATTAACTATTAAAAAAACAGTCGCCACAATGGGGTCCTCCACCATAACAAAAAATAATAAATTGTACACTTGGTACTTACAGTACTACTCAATAAATTACGATTATATTTCTGAATTTTAATTTAACGTTATTGCTGCAATCTAATTTAAGCATTTTTTATTTTCGTTTTTGTAAATGAATACTATATTTTATTTCTGTGTTCCTTTACACAGCAATACGGCATTTTGTTTGGTTATGAAATATACTGACTGAGCAGTCATATGTCAGATTGACTTGTGGAGGTGGTAAATGTGGAAGTAACTACAGCGCCATTAGTTCCTGAGTAAACGTTCCCTTAAAGAATGTAGACAAGTCACATTTCTCAACATTCTATAGTTAGAATTAGAAATTCGGACAGCGAGCGTTTTTTCTACTTTGTCGCGCATGAGCGGCAAAGTGACATTTTGCGTTGACAAAAGCGAGCGCAAATGCCTACTTTATATATATAGACTGTAGCAAAAATATTACATGTATGGAACATAGTTATATTGGGTAACTAACTAAAAAGATATTAGGTTGTTGATATGACTACATTTTTTTTTAAATTTTCATCAATGAGTTCCAATATTTTATATACATTTTAACACTATAAAGATTAAATATATTTTAATATAACAGAAGAAAAATATTAGGTATGGTCATAGAACGCATTCTGTAAAATAAATTATATACATTAATATTAAATGATGATATTGTTAAGGACGTTCCTATAAAAAATGATGCAAGTTAAATATGTGAAGTCCGTCCCTGTAAAACGTGCGTCAGTCCATCAGGCTACCCTAGTACTAAAAGCCTTTTGGATATTACATTGTTAAAATAGGGGTAAGTAATTCGATTTGTACTGGCTGTACATGAGCACGATGCGTTGCTAGGGACGACGCTGGGCTATGCCATGCCACGCTACGCCACGCTATGCCACGTTACGTGCCAGCGCATTCGCACACACTCACACACGGAATTAAATGTTTTATTAACATGCTAACAGGCCCACCGACGCTAGATTGAGATGCACGGTGAAAGGACTGATTTAGCTGTGACGGTGATGCAACATTAGCATTACTGATCTATAACTATAATTAAAATTTAAACAAATTAAGATTATCCGTCAAATTTATCGACTTATAAATTTGGTGAAAATGGTGCTGGAACCGCTGAAACTGTAAATGATGCCCGTAACCGCAACATGATCACGGGGTTCTTCTGGTTAGTATGGAGCTCATTGACTTGACTTGTGGTTCCAGAAGGATGGCGCGTGCTGCCATAATGCGCGAGGCAACAATTAATTATCAACAGTTTCCAACCCGTATTATCTCCAGTTCTCCAGTACCAACAAAATTAGCCAGCAAGATCTTATGGTTCCAACATCTTTTGCCAATTTTTCTAATCCTGATATAAATCAAAGGTCGTGTCGTCCTATTCAATCTGATAAAATTGCACATACTTCATTTCAATTACGCTAATGTCGCAGAAAATGAAAGTCGCGAAGCAGGTGAAACAGTATGAAGAAAAGTGTAGAACAAAAGTGCAAACAAACATTACGCAAAATACTCTTATATTAATGGCGATAGTCATTTCATGCGAATTCGAGAACTGGCATATAACTTATTCATTTATAGGTGTATTCTTTTTGGTTAAAATCTTAGTTCGTTTCAACTCACTTCAGATAAACTCAAAAATCGTTATCCTTTTTATTCTGAGTTGACTGGTACTGAGTTACTTGCATCTTCCCTCCCTTTCCGATGCTGCATTACCCGCAAATAACTTAAAATATTCTGAGTCTTGCAATTCAATGGAAGGGGTAATGTGAGAACTGTTATACTGTTAATTTATAGGATATAAAATGTATTACGAAAGCTGAGCCTTTTTAAATGTTGTTACCTTCATATACATCTCAGCTCAATTCACCTCAACTCATTTATCTTCTGAGCTAAGTAAAAATATTCCAAAAAGAATACAGCTATTAAATATCTCTCAAAAGTCATATTAACAATTAGAATAATACTACTAATAATACTATTTCTCTGCCAGTTTTTGCGGACGGTTTTTCCTCTGGCATTAAGGAGAGAGATGCATCCTGGCCGTCCTAGTTAATGCCAGGCGATGCATTTTACCACAGAAAACAGCAAGCTTGCCTAGTAAATTGCATAATTACCAAATAACATATATTAGCTCTGTTCGATGAGAAGTGCTTGAAGTGCAGAGCAGAATAGTGCAGTGCAGTGTAGTGCACATTAGTACAGTCTAATTCTTGTGGTTTCATAAAACACACTAGTGTATATTTGGGCAAGTTTGCTCAGCTGTGAATAATCAAGCCAAGCGTAGCCAAAGGTGTAAAAGGTTAGGTTGTTTATAAACACAGTCACATCATAAAGCTGCAAAGAAGTGACTGCAGAAATGTCTGTTTTAAAGAGCATAATGTTTGAACTAATAAACGATTCTGACGAAGATCAATCATCACTTGATTCTTCATCAGATTCAGAGACAGATATATTAATTAATTCTTTATATAACAAAACAAAGAGAATATACGATATCTGAATCCATTATTTTATTTTCTCAATGTGCAAAATTTTAGGTTAATAAACAGATGTGTAGATAGGATAGAAATAAAATGTCTACCGAACAACATTTAGTTACCCCCACTCCTACTCTGCACTTTCTACACCACCTCGCGAGTCAGGTCAGAAAAGTGAGCACTAGTTCTTAAAATTTTTGTCATCGAACAGCCTGCCAGAAGCTTCCTGTTTCTCATAAAACATGTTAGTGTAAGAAAGTTAACACTAGGGCGGCCTAGTACATGTCATCGAACAAAGCTATTATATTGTATATTATTAAATGTTTTTGGTATAACCTTGGTTACATGTTGCTATTGTTCTGTAATTATTTATTTATGTCATGTATGTTGTTTTTCCCTGAAGGCAGTAGTGCATGCGGCCGCAAGTTGGTTTTAATTAAAAAATATATAAAGAACTTAAACGAAAAAGTAGTATTATTTTGAGAAGTTACCAGTCGCTAAGTTTAAGAAGTAAGTAATGTAGATTTGTAAGAATCTGTGTGTGAGTGTGATATTTAGCAACAGTTGCAGCGTATTGTGCCCAGGTCTAAATTTGCGCATTACAATTGCACTAATGGCGCAGTAAATGAAACTCGTGAAACAGGTGAAACAGCATGAAGAAAAGCGTAGAACAAAAGTGCAAACAAACATTACGTAAAATACAGTTATATTAGGTGGCGGTAGTCATTGCACGAGGTCGAGGGTGAAAATCAAATTACATAAATGAAACACATTGTGAAGTTTTAATTTATGAGCAACGCCAACGGGCGTCTCAGACCAATGTGACACAGCTCGAGCGCTCGCAAAGGCTCTTACGTGCGGCACTCGCAATATTAAGTTATCGAAATGAATGTAAAAATTTAGTGTTGTTTATACATGGAGGGTTCTCGATTCTCGCTCCTCGCGACTCGCTCAGTCTGTCGCCCTGTCGTAGCATTCGATATCGGCAGCCAAGGATTAATGTGTACTCGGGAACGGGAACAAATTAAAACTTGCTGTAAAAACCAGTTTATTTCAAAAGTAAAAACTGAGCGAATGAGTTTTCGCCCTGATCGCCCCTGCCTCTGCTCTCGATGGCTAACTTATAACGGCCGTGTTTGTTAATTGGAGAACCCGTCGTTTTTCTGTTTCCCGGTTTGCTTCTCCGAAGGTAATCAATATGAATTAAGCAATTAGCTGCGAAAATATTCACCCATACCACCATCTTTTGCACAGCTATCTCATCCGACATCCGACCTAACAACAACACCTAACTTTAACCAATTACTGTTGGACTTCAATAATCCGCTGCTGCTGCTGATGCAACTTTGCCGCCATAGAATATAAAATACGTACAAAATACATACTTTAATTTTTTATTGCAAATCCTGAATTGCCTACGGGCGGCCCTGATATAAACACCAAAAACACAGCCCTAACCTGATTAGTGAAGCGTACGGATAATAGCATACAGTGTAATTATAAAGACTTCACAAAATATTCCACCAAACCATCGCCTTTAACTTTGGTATCTTAACCGACCTAACAACAACACCAATTGCTTTAGCCAGTGGAGTATGGGACCACAATGAAATTTTAATATATGAATTATAAAATATAAAAATTAAGCACTATAGCTTCTCATTATAATAATAAAAATTAAAACATTATTTCGTAATAATGTTGTTATTTATAATTAGTCGCTCGGAATACCGGTGGATCCGCTCACCTGTATTTCAGCGAATAGTGATGCACTCGATTTCGAGCTTTGGCCTGGCCCGGCTCGAGTCCCGCCTCGATTTCGAGTCGATCATCGAGCCGGGCCGAAGATTTATTTTATCGGGCTGAATCGGGCTAATCATTTGCAAAAGTTGAGGCGAGTCGAACTTTTGATTTTGGCCCGGCCCGAAAATTCGAGCTTTTCGGGCCAGCCCGAAAAATCCTATTGTTCAATCAGATGCACAGTTTCCTTAATATTTTAATGAAAATGTATGGAGTTAAAAAGGATCAAAATGATTTAATAACATCATACTTCACATCTTAACAAATAAAAATGTTATTTTACTTCAAGAATTCAAGGTTATTCACTAAAGCATAATAATGCTATTGTGATGTTGTTATTATTACTATTGTTACTACTCGTAAACTTAAATAGAAGTGATTTTTTTTCCTATCATAATGATTTCTTGTCTTATTTTTGAGCACAAACAAAGTTAGATAAAAAATCATTACCTATGTAAATGAAATTTTTTGAATAAGTTTTGTGGAAAAGTTGTTTCAATTTTCGAACGCCTTTGATAAACAAAGTGTCAAATACGGATTGGTCTGTAATTTTTATAACAAACTGACACTAGAAGTGTCTTTTTTTAATTACTTCTGTTAACAAATGCGGAACGTTATAACGATGTAGAGGTTTTTTTTTTTAAGTTTGACACGAAAAAAGTTAAACATTTCGCCTCACATAAAAATCAAAATTAGGAATGCCGGATGCACTCAATTTCGAGCGTAGGCCCGGCCCGGCCCGATTTCGGGTCAATTTTCGAGCCGTGCCAGTTAATTTTTTATCGAGTCGATCTTCGAATCGGGCCGGCAATTTTTATTTTCGGGCCGAGTCGAGCCAACCTCAGAGCCCGGTCCGACCCGGCCCGAATGCATCTCTATCAGCGAATACGGGCCGGAGTCGATTCTTCACCCATAAGATCCAGAAGAACCGAAAGACCCGTGAGAACCATGTGACCCGTAAGACGTATTATTACATTACTAATTATCTGTTTAAATATCTTACCGTTGAAAAATATAAGATAATAGTATAGGTAAAAAAATCTTGATTTGTAAGAGAGACACCATTACGAATAATTTATAGGTGTGTATTTAAATGCAATAATGAGATATGTATGTTCTCGATGCGGCGAAGTATGCCTCTTAATACATGCAGTCGTACGCTTCACATATAACGTCAAATCAATGGAAAATTCGGTTCTTGCGGATTATACGGTTCTTACGGTTCATACGGTTCTTACGGGCTATACTATTCTTACGGGTCATACAGTTCTTATGAGTCTTATGGGTGAAAAATCGACTCCTACCCGTATTCCATTTGGTCCGGGTGGCGGGTGAGCGTTTTTTTTCCTTTCATCTAAATACCCAGTTCTAGCCCAATTTATAATTGAATGAATTAATAACACTATTCTGGACTTCCATTGTCTTTATTTCAATAAAGTAATAACACAACGTTTCGATTGTTGAAGTATCTACAATCGTCTTCAGGTGAATACTAACAAACTTAGAGACTACTAGAGCTTATATACTAAAGACATAATAAATGATCTAATGAAGCGTACAAAGTTTACAAATGAAGGGTACAGGGGAAAAAGGCGGTTTGTCACTAAAAATTTGAAATTAGGATTTTCATGCCATCTTGTAGGTAAATACCGAATCTTTTACGTGGAATATTCCTTTTGGGCAAAAACACGGTAGGTCAGAAGTTATTACCATTGGAAAATTTGTCGTACAGAGGAAGAAGACGGGTATGTCCATGCGGTACCAACCAAAAAGGTGGATTGTCCACTCTTATGTATCAAGAAAGTTGATGAGTACAGGGTACAAAAGCGGTTTGTCAAAAAATGTAAAGTTTAGAGGAGACAGTTTTAGGATTTTAAGATCGTGTTATTTTTTGGATAATACCTTCAGCTATGCACAATTTTGATGCAAGATTCTTTACTGTTTTCTAAATGAGTGCCACAAATTAGAAAACTTGTTTGGCATCCTATTTTGGTGAAAATTTCGACTTTTTATTTTGGTGTCAAATTAAAAAACCGAAATTTCCCCCGAAATAGGATGCCAGACAAGTATTCTAATTTGACGTACTCATTTACAAAACAGTAATGAATACTGCATCAAAATTGTACCTAGCTGAAGGCATTATCCAAAAAATTACACGATCTTAAAATCTTAAAAACTGCCGCCTACAAAATTTACATTTTTTGACAAATCACCTTCTTCCCCTGTACCCTTTAAATGGAAGCACTAGTGTAGTTTAAGGTGATTCAGACGTCCAATCAGCGGCTTCCACACGTTGCTTTTTTCTACACTTGGTTGGCTGAAGACTTCATTGTTGTTGTTGATAACTGCTGCTTCCTTGAATTCGAAACGTTGTGTTATTACTTTATTGAAATAAAGACAATGGAAGTTCAGAATAGTGTTATTAATTCAAACGAAATATTGTCTCCTTCATTCAAACGAACGTTATAATTGAATGTTTTGGAAAAGGAGCCAGGCCGGCTAGTGGTGTCCCGGGGCCTCGGGAAAAAGTTATTAGCGGGGGCCCTTAAATATTTGTACAAAACTTGTATTATCGATAAATCATATAATTTTATTAAACTTACACTACAGACAGTAAATACATACATATATTGGCATATTTAGATTAGATACTCGACAAAGAATCATAGAAAACAAAATACATATAGGTTTTTAAGATTCCAATCATTGGAAATAATATTATTAATAATGGTATTGTTTGTTTGGGGATTATATTATTTATTTATAATGTTAATGGTCAATTATTAGGTACAGATCAACATTTTGTTACGAGTTACTTATTTTTAGTAATGTAAGGAGTATAACGCCACATCATAAAATCAAATGGCGCGGTGTGGAGTTACAAATAGAGCACTTGAGCGAAAACTTTCACCCCTTATTCAGTAATCGCGAAAACGCATAACTTTCAATCACAATATCAGAAATATATACGTTTCGTTGCCATCTGTCATGTTGTATATATCAATTGCTTCGATTTCATTCGACTAATAGCACTCGTATTTTATTTAATTATATTCACTTTTATTATTATTATTATTATAATATAGAAATGGGCTTATTGGATCAAACAGATTTTAAATAAACGAAGAAAAAAATTGAAAAATATTTTTTTATACAACAATTTTTTATTTATATCGATTAATTATTTGTAGTTTACGAGAATAAAATAATTTAAAATTTGGAGAAGAGAAATAGTACCGTCACTACGGTCCGAACGTGGTAGACAAAGACGGATAATAATCTATAGCGGTTGATAGCAGTATAAATGTAAAATGAAAAACTGTAGTGGTTAATTTTTATATTTTGTTACTCTTATATTGAAATTCCATTATGGTCACATACCAAAACTTCCAGAACAACACGATATTATGGAGACTTATTCGGGGAAGAATCGTTTTTCTAGGTTAGGAAGCTAATTTTCGTGTTATGAGAGAATACGGTTCTGCGTTTTAAAGAATAGAGATTTCAGTATTTGATCTGAGTAATGGAAGTAATCAGAAATTACATTACGTCCGTTAGCGAAAAAGAATCGTTTTAGTGCGATGGGGTACAACGAGCACATTTAATCAAAACATAAATTTAAATATTTCCTTTCGAATTCGTCCCTCGAGAATCTGTTATACTAAGAAGTTTTTAAAGTTTATAAAGGATATAAATTTGATCATTTGCTCTTGCGCTTAAGCTTTTTTTCAACTGCTTCTGTTACAGGATATTCATTAATCAATAAATATATTTTTATGAATATTCTCTTAATGAACAGCTGAAATGGAAACTAGGGGTGCAAAATTTCGTGACGGGGCGTTCTGATCATGAATATCATTTCCATTGTTTTTATTCCGGCTGCAGTAAAATGAAATGGCCTTTATACCTAACAACTAACATTACCTTACCATTAAGACATCCTGGTACAAATCTATTTCACTCCACTCGTGCTTATTACCTTTTGTTTTATTTTTACCTCTTGCCATCGTAGGTATGAGAGGCACTTAGAGGAATCATGCTAAAATCCCATATCCAGTTTTTTGTGGATAAGCATCTTTTAAGGAGTATGTGGATGTCGTCACGATGATTTCTTGAATAGGTACTAGAAGACTAACAATATGTGAAACTATGTATTCCTCAATTTAATATTAATAGGAAGAGCTGATTAGTCTTAACAACGATCCAAAGCATTCATCAAAATTTGTTAAAGAATGGTTTTTAGATGTTTTAAAATGGCCTTCTCAATCTTCGGACATAAATCCTATAGAGAATCTTTGGGACCATTTAGATCGACAAATTCGGAATAAAATATGAAAAATTCCAATGAATTGTAGGAGTCACTAAAAGATGAATAGCAGAAGATTCCTGCAGACATATTTAGGAAATTAGTGGACTCGATGCCCCGAAGATGTCAAGGTGTGCGTACTGCAAACGGTTATGCAACAAAATAGTAAGTATTTTTTATTTATTACTTCAGGAAGACACTCCAAGCTCTTCCTGAATGAGCCATCCAAGAAAAGAACTGACAACTTACTTTTAATGAGCAAGCAAGATGTTAGATTAATAACAGGACACTGTCAATTAAATAAACTTTGCACATGTTGGGCCTTAAACAAGAACCAACAATATGTTACTGCGAAGCATTTATGGCAAGCAGACATAGTCTTTTAGGAGCAAAGAAATTGCACACTGAGACACTAAAGGACATCAGTCTAAAGAAATTCTTGGAGTTCACAAAACATACAGGACTCCTAGAATAGGAATAAAACACGGAGGGCACAATAGATACAAAGCTCGCAGAACAGGGACAAGGATGAACAATATATATATATATATATATATATATATATATATATATATATATATATATATATCATCACGGCATATTACCCATTTCTGGGTGTGCCAGTATCTACAACATATGTAGACATCGGTAATGATGACGATATATTTTACCGTGTGGGCGCTTACCAGGCGTTACCTCACGGGCACTCATAGCTGGTGTGGAGAGTGTACCACAGGGGTCACTTTTGTGCCATTTAAAATTGGAAATATTTGGCGTCTGTCGGGATCGAACCCGGTTCCCCCAGGTTCGCGACCAGACACTCAGGTACGCGGCCACGACATAGGATGAACCAAATAATAAATATAATAATTAATAAAAAATATTTATTACTAACTAATGAATTTGTTTCTGTGCTTTTGTCCAAGGGGTTTTCTTTGAATACGGGTATTATTATTAAATATTTATTAAATGTTAAATATTCTTTAATAAATATGTTGTATATGATATGCTATTATTTACTTATCCATAGAAATACTAACTAAAGTTACATCGTGAAAATAAAATAGTTTCCATATTTTTGTCCGCCACTGTATATTTATTAATTTTACTTATTTCTAACGATATCAATAATCATAAGAATTTAGTTAAATGTATCGAAATATTAGAAATATAATCTGTAGCAGTAAAGAAGTAGATACGACACGATGTGAAATGTAAAAGGTAGAAAATTTTAGGTATTGAGGAAGAAGTGCATTTTGTTGAATCCGAAGGGGTCGTAGTAGAAGCAGAAGCAATAAAATTTCATTGTTTGTAAAAGAAACGTTATATTCACTGTGGTATGCAATATCCAGAGTGATGAAATGAAAAAGAAAACAATCTGATTACGAACGGCTTGGCGGACAAGAAGAGTCCAAGTGAACGCTGAACGGTAACGTAACGGTAAAGACAAAAGCAAAAGCAACCAGCAACCTTTACTTCCACAATCATATCTGGCCGTAAATCCCGGCAAAGTGTTCCATATAAAGATGTTAGACTTGGACGCCAGGTAACCGAAGTGTAGGGATCGCTCGGGACATTGGTGCCGTATGTTGCAGTCATATAAAACGTAACAACTCTGATCTGTGTATACCTATTACTAATGTATATGAGGATCGTTCCGAAGGCCTGTTGTTGGTCTTTATAGCGCAGATTATGTCACGTTTTTATATGATTCTATTTTTAAACTACGATGAAAGATTTCGAATCGCGATGCTGCTATCTTTTTTTCTTTATTGATTCATCGGCGTAGTCATACTTAACTTGCTTACTTTAAATCACAGGAAACGTAATATTCATAAAAATAATGTTATGATCCGATATTATTCTAGTTGTATTTCTTCTTCTTGTATATCATTGTTTAAATCATGATTACATAGTTTAATCGAGATTTTTTTAAATCATAAGGAATAAGCTAACTGAAATAATATAAACGCCATTAATATTTTCTTCTATATAATAGGAGCCTTGTATCACTACACGTATGATTCTGCAAAAAAGTCATTGAATATTTGTTTTTGTTATTCAGCATTTTCGTGTCAACTGGTGGTACTAAAATATACAAATACCCTTAATTTTGCGAATTTTGAAAAATTCTTAATGAGTAAAAATCAATAGGTATCAAATAGTTATTTATGCAACAAGTGTAAAAAGTATAGTCTTATTTCACTAATAGGAAAGTTTGAGCGAACGGCGCAAGCGAGTTCGTCAAATCCTATGAATGAAATAAGACAATTTTTACTCGAGTTGCATACATTTTTTTACGTCTGCAGTAAAAGTGTGACAAAAAAATCCATAACGTTTCATTATTTCACGCTAAAAAGTTGAAAATATTAAAAAATCCAATTTTCATATATCTCGTACTTCGAAATGCACTGATTCCAAATCATGAAAACGCAAGTCGATATCTCTTTTAGTTTTGGAGATATTCAACCTCAAATATTTTCTCAAAATTACCCATTTTTGGGCTAGATCTCTACCTAGTTTTGAATTATTGTCCCAAAAGTCAATATACCTCATATTCAGACAAAAACTTTAAAATTTTCAAAAATCTAAATGTATCTAGATACTTCTCAATGCGCTGATTCCAAATTTTGAAACCGCAGATCGATATCTCTTTTCGTTCTCGAGATATTTAGATTTCAAGTTTTGCTCAAAACTGCCCATTTTTGGGTAAAAACCCAAAAATGGGCCGAGATATGTATTTGGCGATACGACCATTCGATTCTACGGACAAAAATACACAAGTATACCAATTTTCATATTTTTTGTCCAACCGGTTCACTTTTTATGAATAAAACTATGAAAACCTCTGAAAATGGCCAAAATCTGAAAAAATCCTAAGGGGTACACCTTAGATTTTTGCGATTTTTTACCATTTTCAGTTATTTTGCTTTAGAGATTATATGCGGTGTTCAAAAATTCTGAAAATTGTTATACTTATGTAATTTTGCCCGTAGAATCGAATGGTGTTGTCACCAAATTCATGTCTCGACCCATTTTTGGGTTATTACCCAAAAATGGGCAGTTTTAAGCAAAACTTTGAATTTAAATATCTCGAGAACGAAACGAGATATCGACCTGCGGTTTCAAAATTTGAATTCAGCGCATTGAAAAGTATCTAGATACATAAAAATTGTATTTTTTAAAATTTTGAAGTTTTATCTAATTGTGGGGTATATTGACTTTGGGGCAATAATTTGAAAATGGGTAGAGATATAAACTTGATAGTAATATTATTTCATTTTAAAGACAATGTTACGTAAATGTACGCATTTTTAGAGTATTTCACGAATGTGGAATTTATTTGCTGAGGTACTCAGGGCCGAGAAGAATATTTATTTCATAGGTTATGTTTAAATATAATCTGTCAGCCTGACATTCAGTGTTGCTAACCTCGCACATTGAAGATGTCGTAAAGAACACTCAAAATTATGGTTTATCTTAAACTTATTCAACATATTATTTATTTCGTTCTTCTTGCATATATTTTTGTCATTTTAGGTACAAATTTACTATTGTACACCGTACACCTGCCCAAATTATCTTACATGTACAGCAATTATCATAAGGTTGGCAACACTGCTATTGCATGAAATCGTCGTATAATGCCGATTTGAGCTTTTAATGATGATTTTTGTGCACTTTAGTGCCGATTTCAAATAAAGTTCTTCATTGTACAATTTCGGCAGTTTCACCATCATCAGAAGACTAATACAGAAAAACACTACAATGGTGCATTTATACCCCTTCTGTCTGGGGAAAATTTTGGGAGAATTGTTTTTCAATTATAAAAATTTGTTTATAAATACCTATATATTATTATAATTTTTAAGTTTAGGCTTCCCTTAGCCTATTTATGCTAACTAGTGAACCACTACTGTTGATATACATATCAACAATGATACGAATGACAAATGGATACGGCTAAGGATAACATTTTCTTAGTAAAACTAAACTCCCCTGATTTTTGTTCGTTCATGAAGAAACCCCTGCTCTTTTGTGACATTAAAAAGCGCTTCGCCGCAGGAAATAAGGGGTAGGTTAGTGTAAACAGGCACTACAGTTATTGGGCGCTCCGGTCAACCACTACATGTAGCAGGCGTTACTTTCCTGCACCGCTCATGCAGGATTTACTCAATTTCACAGTATATACACTACGGCCGTACAGTGACGTGGGAACAAAATATGTAATGAGTTTTTATTTAAGTCGATGTAGAATTCGTATCCAAAAATATATTAAATGAAGAATATCGACGAATAATGGATAAAAATGAAGGATAATAAATTAATATACTTCTTGTTTGCAAACGTTTCGGTTTTTATTAAACCATCCTCAGTTCTGGATGAAAAAAGAAAAACTAACGATGCAATATAAAATAAATACATATGCTAAAGTATACAAAATAAAATTCTAAATTGCTTATTATTAGGAGCTTTTGTTACATTTAAATTTACAAGTGTAATTACATACAGGGAATTTATTTTAACATGCAACATATGGTGAATCACTTCCATGGTTACTTACTATTGTCAAAAAATGACAGCAATGTAATATTTGTCCATTTTAAAATGCAACATACAAAATTTGTAGTTTTGTATTATCAAAACTAATTTCCTATAAATTAGCCTACATATGATTAACAAATAATAAAACATGAATGTTGTACATCTTAAAAAACTTTAGCTTACAAAAATTCATAACTTTCATGTAATAAATGTTAAAAATTACCCCCAATCACTCTGAGGCAATATTCTAGTCGGTCGTAGTAAGAATTGACACCATTTGTGATGTGTTTTGGAGGTATCTCCTGTGCTGCAATATCATTTATAATGTTGCATTTTAAAATGGACAAATTGTACATTGCTGTCATTATTTGACAATAGTGAGTAACCATGGAAGTGATGAACTATAATGTTGCATTTTAAAATAAATTCTCTGTATGTGACAATGTTATTTTAAAAGTTTTACAACTGTACTTAACCGGCTGGGCTAACGGTGAATTTCCGGTTAACCCACGAAATATGGCTAATATGGCCAACCGATTAACTGCGAAAACTGGCTAAAAGGATCAACCAGTTAATCATGAACTATCATGGCTATACGTCAAACACTTACTACAAGTAACCGGTTAATTGGTTAACATGCTAAAAGTAAATATACTTTATTAAAACAAAATACAATTTACTTAGGCTAAACAAATGAATATAATAAATAAATAAATATATCATCACGGCATATTACCTATTTCTAGGTGTTCCAATCTGCTTTATCACAGATACCGGTAATGATGATGACATTTGTACCGTGCGGGCGTTTACCAGACGTCACCTCACGGGCACTCATTGCTGGCGTGGAGAGTGCACCACAAGGGTCACGTTTGTACCATTTAAAATTCGAAATATTTGGCGTCGGTCGGGATCGAACCCGGTTCCCCAGGTTCGCGACCAGACACTCAGGCACGCGGCCACTGGAATATCTTTGTCAATTTTATTAAAATTTCTTTAAAATTTTAATATTTTAAAAATTAGTAAATCGACTATTTACAGTTTACCCGACTAATCATAAAAGCTAATTATTCGATTATTTGCAATAACTGACAAACCGGTTAATTGAAATAGCCGGTTTAACCGATTAACCATATAACCGATTTTATATTTCTTGTTAATAATTATTTCTTATTGTCCAACTGGACTGAAAAACATTGCATATGAGGTATGGGGGTGGCCTAAATATTACTTTTTTTAGTTAGTAACTAAGAAGTTATGAAAAAACTACATTTATTAACGCACAAAATGTCTAATAAAGAATTAGAAAACACTCGCCATGTTTCACAAGATTTTAGCATCTGAATCAACCTTTCGGCCATTTCTTACTGTTACTGTTCTATCAAACTTCCTTACTAATTCTCGAACACAATGAGGTCATGCAAAAAAAAAATAATTGTTCCTTTTTTCTGTTTAAATCGAAAAAGGATAGCCTAATTCATCGATCAGTATGATTAAATTATTTTTATTTATATTTTTTGTTGTATAAAATCGTTTTAAAAAATATTTTTAAAAACCAGCCATGTTTTGTCGTCACAGCGTTACGTACCAAGTTCAGACTCATTTCAAATAGACATTTTATATGGACACATAATTTCTAAAAGAAAAAAATGTATATATATAAACTATAAATTGAGGATTACATATCTGAATATGCTATAATATATTAATATAATATCGTTCTATTTATTTTTATAAATATAATTTTCATTTGGCGTGAAATTATCTACGTTACATCAGATGTTTCTTTCACTTTTGAATCTTTGAATTAGACGGCAGAAGGTTATAAACGCATGTGAGACATTGAATATATTGCAGAATATTATTTTATTCTTTATTTTGGCACGAAACAACGTTCAACGTTCCATCGACATGTTTACTTTCATAAATTTTAGGTTATCTTTAAATGTCACTTTGACGTTTAAGACAATGTGAAAATCAAAATGGTCGTGCCTGTCACCCTGTGACGTCATTTGACAAGGGACGAAGCGGGGGTCTAGCAGCCTCATTTTAAAGAATGTCATTTACAATTACAATTTTTTCATGATTAAAGACCGATTTGAGGAAAAATAAAAAATACGGGTCTATTATTTTTCACTACTCTATCGATTAAAATTATAAAAAAAAGTCATGCATGACCTCATTTACATAAACGTATACTCCCGATATTTCCTATTAAAAAGTTCAATTGCATAGCGATATGATACTTCACCGGTACCATACCATTTCATTAAATAAATTTTTTGCTCTAAAGACAACATAATTCAAACATTGACTAACAATTATTTGACATGAAATTAATCATTTGAGTAAATTCTCAAACCTGCAATAACCACGTTGGCAAATTGCTGTCTCGTTTTCTAACCAGCATGTTATTTCGAAATTTTGGTAGTTGCTGCGGACTTGCTAGATGAAGCAAAACTTTTTATGAAGAATGACGGTTCTTCCTAAAATGCAAAATAAGGAAGTTTACTAGTATAGTTAGGTCCACCCGGGGACACACTGTATACCTAAACAAAATCGCGAATAAAAGCTGCCAGTGGCAACCTGGGTGAAAATGAGCAGCACACCACTGGCAGGCGGGAAATACTCATTGCATTCGCATTAAAGTGTGATTTCATACAAATCTCAGTTACACGCCTACCGTGCAAACACATACGCACACATGGTCACGTGGCTCGACGCGTGTCGACGCGCGCACTGCACACCACACTGTAGGGTTGCAGGGTACATACCGCACTTCCGTTGACAACAACTAATCCTCCATAAAGCGCAATAGATGGCGCGTGCCATTACTCTCTCGTTACATGACGAACAATTTAAAACTGCAAGTCTTGCAGATAGACTTGATCATTCGGATACGCACATTATCAGGAAAGTCTTTTTTCCTTTTCTTTTTTTTGAGTATACCTATTTATAGTTCTTGTCACCAAAAATCGAGGGATCATCGAGCCGGGCCGAAGATATTTTTTATCGGGCCGAATCGGGTTAATCATTTTCAAAAATCGAGGCGAGTCGGACTTTTGATTTTGGCCCGGCCCGAAAATTCAAGCTTTTCGGGCTGGCCCGAAAAATCTTATAGTTCAATCAATTGCACAGTTTCCTTAATATTTTAATGAAAATGGATGAAGTTAAAAAGGATCAAAATGATTTAATAACAACAAACTTCATATATTAATAAATAATATTGTATTATTGTACTTCAAGAATTCAAAGTTATCCATTAAAGCATAATAATTATATTGTGATGTTGCTATTATTATTGTTATTACTCGTATACTTAAATTTGTTCCTACCATAATGATTTCTTGTCCTATTTTTGAGCAGAAACAAAGTTAGATAAAAAATCCTTATGTAAATAAAAAAAAATTATATAAGATTTGTGAAAAATTTGTTTAAATCTTCGAACGGCTTTGGTAAACAAAGTGTTAAATACACGTAGGTCTGTAATTTTTATAACAAACTTACACTAGCAGGGTCTCTTTTTTAACTACTTGTTAACTAATGTTGAAAGTTATAAGAATGTAGAGGTTTTTTATAAGTTTGACATGAAAAAAGTTAAACATTTCGCTTTAACATAAAAATCAACATTAGGAATGCCGGATGCACCCAATTTCGAGCTTTGGCCCGGTCCGATTTCGAGTCAATTTTCGAGCCGGGCTAGCTATTTTTTTTGTCGAGTCGATCTTCGAGTCGGGCCGGTAATTTTTATTTTTGGGTCGAGTATATCCAAACCTCAAAGCCCGGCCTGGCCCGGCCCGAATGCATCTCTAAGACTGATCTTAGAACATTGACAATGTATAAAATTACACAAAACAAATATTGCTACTTCTCCTCCCCGAACCCTACACCGCTCAATGCGAATATTCCATTGTTGGAAGCAATGCCAGCAGGCCTTTTTTGTTGGGTTGTTCATAAGCTCTGCCGCTTTTTTATAACTACATGTTGGCCCCGGATTTGGTGCCTTTTAATACAAAATTACAATTTGGGAATAAAAGCAAGTCACATGGCACTAGATCAAGTGAGTACGGTTGATGTACCAGCACGGTGATTTTGTATTTTGTCAAAAATATCTTACCGGACAGGGTGTTTTGTTCCGGCGCGTTGTCTTCAGGGAGAATCCATCACATTTTAGCCCTTTTTCTTCTACCCGTCCATGAAGGGTTATCAAAATCTTCTTTTAATATGATTGGTTAGCGAAATGTCCCTCAGGCACCCAATCCATGTGAACAATCACTCGCATTTCGAAAAAAACAATGTCAGTACACGGTCGAGGCGCTAATCCAGTCCGATCTCTTTTTTTCCTTCTTTAAATCTTCTAAACTGCTTGAAAACTTGAGTACTAGATAGACCCTCATCACCATAAACATTCTTCAACAATTCGTACATTTCCGCCGGAGTACGAGAAAATACTTTACTTCAATCAAAGGCTACTGCCGAATGGTTTGCGTAATTACCTTGAAATTTTAACAATGGATGGAGGGAAGATGACAAATTAATATGACATAGCCTGCAATGTTGCCAAATTTACAGGGAAGCCGAAAAAAAAATAAATCTCGTTATTTAAATGGCATACCTCGTAATAAGACTGATACTATCACTGTTTTGCACACAAAACTAAAGCAATCTGTGGTGTACCCAGAGCCGGTCTAAAAGTTTCTGGCACCCTAGGCAGATTTCTACCTTGGCGCCCCAATAGAAAAAACAAAATATGAACCATGCTGTTTTATTTAATATAAATTTAAAAAACAATATATCCACCCACACATGAAATAAAAATCTGATGTGGACAACACAAAACCTCCCGCTATTTAATTTTTATTAATTTAAATACATACCTACGGATTTACTAACGCTGCAAACTGTTCCATTGCATATTTACTATTTTCTTTTTAAAATGTCACTATTATTAATTTGAAGTGATTAGTTTTTTGACAGTGACATTTACTGTCAGTTACATTAATTTGAAATATGAACTGTGTAACAAAGGAATTGTGTTTTTCTTAGGCATCGGGATTTGTAAAAAAAAATTTTCATTTTCGTAACGACAAAATGCGAAAAAATGACATTTAATGGTATTTTTTGATGAAAAACCATTATGAGCTTCAGGTAAAGTGCCATTTCCGGTTATCCGATTTACACCAAAATCTAATGGCTTCTTTTCATATTAGAATAGGGTATAAATACAAGGTTTCAAAATTTTCTGAATGATAGTATTTGAGTTAGAGCGAAGACAAAGTCCCTACACATACACACATACATACACACACACATATATACACACACATACATACATATATACACACACACACACATACACACATACAGACATCATCGTGAAAATGTTAATATTGTATTCTAGGGACCTTAAGACGTGGTCATTTACTAAAATCTCGATATGTGATTTTTAACACGATCCCTATACCTCCCTTACCAAGAGTAGCGGGAGGTAAATAGGTACCAATAAATAAAATTTAAACCCTGTTTTCACCTCTGGAAAAAGTGTCAGTTAACTGACAGATATAAAAATATCGCATTGATATTAGTGGGTAAATTGACAAAATTATACAAACGTCATTTAAGTGATGCGATATTTTTCTTTTAGCTGGCGCTTTATTAAGAGGAAAAAACCGGGCTCTTTCCCAAGATTATGAAATGCCAAGATTGGTTGTTTTTTCATTAAGCACCAGATTTATATTTATCTGTATTGTAAGATAAATGTAAATTAGCTAAACTATATAAAGTGTATTTATTTATAACCTCAAATTTTAAGGCGTGGAAAGAAATAATTTCAGAAGCAGAAGTAGGAGTAAATTGAATTGCGCTAAGTTCACATGGGTTGTAGTGGCAGTCATTTATTGTTCGTCTCTTCTGCGGTGGCCATATATCGCGAAATGAATGTTTGCGGGTCGCGTACTAAGTGGCCGTTTGTTTGGGTTAGCGCTCACTCCAGGAACCTTTTAAGGCATCGCTCCTTGTTAACGTGCAGGGATAAATGTGACTATTAACTAACGTGTCGTGCGACTCTCGACGCCAGCTAAACGCACTACTACTGCTGCGGACTACTTCACAACAAATCATACGACTTTCTGCGCTGTGGCTGCGGCTTTCCTTGGAAACGATTTTGTTTTCATGAATCATTGCTACTTGGAAAAGAATACTACGTACTAGGATAACGATATTACATATTTCTTCTCTTCTAACTAATGTTTTTCAAAACAAGAAACTTTAATAAAAAAATCTGATGTGGCCAGCACATGACCTCCCGCCAACTCCATGTTTAAAATAGCAATGAGCTTTAAGTAAAGTTTCACTTCCGATTGATCGTTTGTAAACAAAATCTACTTTGTTGTTCCAATAAATAGAAAAGTTTGTAATACGAAATTTTGGATTATATTTTATTGTTTTTCCTGAAAAATCTGTTAGAGCTTCAAAGTACTACATCCGGTTTATTATATATAGTCAAAATCTAATATGTTGTTTCAAATTATATAAGAGTATTAAATACCAACTTTGCGAAGTTTTGGATCATTAATATATTTTAAGGAAAAATCGTCACACCCACATTATTGACAAAATCATCACCAACTTCCTTATTCTCTAAAACGCAATCTGTGTAAATTCTTCACCGTACATTATCCATTTCGTAAATGTGTAGTTGCGAACTATTATTTGATACTTTGAAATCACGTTCTTATTGAGAGCTGTTTGATATATAATGCTGCAAACATCAAATTTAAATCGAATTATCCTGTATATCTAATATTTATGTATGATGGAAAATATATTATTTTAACAAACCGTAATTTCATTAAAATCATATTTAAACTACTAAATTCTTCTTAACACGGTTTCATTTTAATTTTAATGAAAATTGCTTCGTGACAGTGACATTTGTTTAAATATGTCAAATTTGTTATTAAAGTATTGTTTTTGTTTGACACAGAGGCAAAGTGATGTACAAAAATAAATTATTTTATAATACAATATAAAGTTATTTCAAGTTATTTACTAAATGCTATTCTCGTAGAATTGAAGATTGTGCCATTATATTCAATTCGTATTGGTAAAAGTTGCTAAAAAATTATATTCAATGATTTTTTTACAAGAAAAACTGTTAAAAGCTTGTATAAATCATACTTCCGGTTATCCGATATACACTAAAAACTAATGAGCTCTTCCCACATTAGTATAGAATGGATATACAAAATTTCAAATTTTTCTGATTGATAGTATTTGAGTAATCTTTTGTGCGGTCGAAGTTAGAATATTGTAATATTGTGTGGCATCCGATTTATAAAGCTCATCATAACACTATTGAGGCAGTCCAAAAAAAGTTTCTGAAATTTTTATATTATAAAGTTTTTAATCTCTATCCTGATAGAACAATCTCTTATCTAGAACTTCTGTCTACATTTAATGTAAAAAGTCTCTATGAACGGCGTGAACTTAATGTAGTGAGTTACCTGTCTAAGTTGATAGATAGTACCGTTGATGACCCTCAATGCCTGTCCCTTCTTAATTTCCAGTTTTCCTCTATTCGAACTAGATCAACTGTAACATTCTATCTTCCTTTTGCTCGTTCTAATGTTCTGATGATCTCTCCTATTTACCATATGTGTTTCTTGTATGAACATAAGTACTCACTTGTGGATATTTTCCTTCATAAATCTAGTTATTTTAAAAAATTAATTGCTTAATTTCTAATGTTTTTCTTTTACTCTAATTTCTGTGTTTTAAATTTATGTAGTTTTTACTGTCAACCCTATTATTGGGCTTTGCCTGTTGGGTTTGTATCTAAATAAATAAATAAATAAATAAATACTGGAAGATGATAGGTGATTTGCGGACCTCAAGTGGGTCACTTGAAAATATCAAATGGATCACTTGGTGACCCGTGGGTCATAGGTTGCCGACGCCTGTTCTAATTGTTAATATGAGCTCTGAAAGATATTTTAATAATATAAAAAAATGTTTTATTTTATAAATCTGAAGTGTTTAAAATCGATACAATATTAATGAGTGAATATTATGAGATTAGCATAAGAGATTTGAAAGGAAGTAATAAACAAGGGAGTTTGGGCATTTTAGAGCATGTATGTATTGTCATGTGATTTACATAGGCAGTAGCAGTGCGGGCAGCTGAGAACTGAAGCCTTCGTCCCTCGTATCGCGGATCGCATATCGCGTATTGCGTTTTCTATCTCTTCCTCTTGAACTGACCAGTTCGCCTTTGCCTCCCCAACCGTCGTTATCTCACAGAATCTATCTCGTGAGAATAAGAATTGAATTTCGAATGCGGCTGACCAATAGCAACTGTGGATTATGGCCACGAAAATTGAATTCAAAAACTCGGATGGAATCTATAATGCTGCCACCCATCGCCTGCAAAGCTATGGACGAGATCCGGTGTGAAATATTTCCTATTTGCTTTTGTTTCCCTTGCGTATAACACACATACACTTAACGTCTTCGCCTTTTGAACGATGCCTATTGCTTTCCAACCGGTACCACGGACCAATATCACCACCTTACTTTCTACACTGATTTCTCCTTCTCTTTAGCTTTAAAATATAATTCATTATCTTGTTATGTTCGTATCTCTCCTCTGTCATTATTTCATACTTTTGGGAATGTATGATTTAAAATTAACAAGAAACTTTCAAAGTTAATAACACCCAGAGTCTTGACATTCTGAACCATTAATGTTGATTACAAATATCAGTACCTAATTCCAGTCAAGTAGCGCATCCAGAAATGAACCTTGAGGGGATATAAAATAGTTATTTATGAAACAAGAGTAAAAAGTAGTCATTTTTTACTCGAGTTGCATACAATTTGTTTTACGTCTGTTATAAAAGTGTGAAAAAAAGTGCCGTAATGTTTCATTATTTCACGCGTTTGCGTTAAAAAATGCAATTTTTTCACACTTTTATTGTGTTAAAAAAGACATAATTTAATAATGAAAAAAATCTATTTTTAACAAATAAATAAATAAATATATCATCACAGTATATTATTATATTAAATGGGTAATATGCCGTGATGATATATTTATTTTATTTATTTTAGTATATTACCCATTTCTGGGTGTGCCAGTATCTAAAACACATGTAGACATCGGTAATGATGACGATATATTTAACCGTGTGGGCGCTTACCAGGCGTCACCTCACGGGCACTCATAGCTGGTGTGGAGAGTGCACCACAAGGGTCACATTTGTGCCATTTAAAATTGAAAATATTTGGCGTCTGTCGGGATCGAACCCGGTTCCCCCAGGTTCGCGACCAGACACTCAGGCACGCGGCCACGGGACGTAAAAAATATTTTGTATAATAACCAAAAAGTTTATCGTAAATAAAAATATAACAACGCCTAGGTTTTCAGGTGACCTATTCTATAATAGCATTTGTCCAATGCCATGAAATTGCAAAAGAATAAAAAACATAAAAAATATTCAAACGTCTTGGTTTTTACTCTTTCCCCATATCATGAGGGGGGGGGGGGATATATCCATAGAATCAATTTTAATAATCATGAAAAAAACGTACATTTTTTCTAAAAATTAATTCCTTTTTAATTTCTTTATTTTTGATGATTTACAAAAATTAATTCGTAGAATGTCTAAAGTCTTTATAATAATAATAATAATAATAATAATAATAATAATAATAATAATATCACAATATTTTTCTACAGTCACCACAATGGTATAAATAATAAAATTTACACTTTCTAATTACAGTACTGCTCAATAAATAACGATTATATTTTAAAATTTTAAATTATCGTTATTTTCCATTCGTCTTGAGCAATTGCTTCATTTAATGTAAGTATGTTTCACTTTCGTTTTTGTAAATGAATGCCCTTTTTTATTTCTGTATTCCTTTACACAGCAGTACGGCATTTTGTTTGGTTATGTAATATACCGACAGAGCAGTCATATGTCAGATTGACTTGTGGAGGTGGTAAATGTGCAAGCCATTAGTTCCTGACTAAACGTTGCCATTAAAGAATGTAGACAAGTGACATTTCTCAACATTTTATAGTTAGAAATAGGAATGACGATGGGTACCCGGGTACTCGGAACCTACCCGATAATAATGTACCCGGGTATAAAATTTCTTACCCGATTACCCGAAATATACCCGCTGCCCGTTAATTACCCGATACTCTTTAATTACCTGAATAGTCTTCAGCTGCCGTAAAGATTGTATCTAAAAGAAGATTTTTTTATTATCATACCATAGGTAATTAATATAATTTATGTTAAGTTTTTTATAGAGATATAATGCATTATTTATTTGTATTACTTTTTATTTAATAAATATATGTATAAACAATAATTATGAATTTTATTAAAAAGTAAACTGCTAATATAAGGGTAACTGGGAATTAACAAATTAACGGATTATGTATAAGTACTTAAAGGATAACGGGTAATTAAAGGGTATCGGGTAATTAACGGGTAAAGGGTACTATCCGGGTAGTTGTTTCGGGTACTCGGGTACCAAAATTATCGGAATTCGTCATTCTTAGTTGGAAATTCGGACAGCGAGTGAGTTGCTACTTTTTCGCGCATGATCGGCAACGTGACATTTTGCGTTGACAAAAGCGAGTGCAAATGCCTACTTTGTATATAGACTGTAGAAAAAATTATTTTTCTTGTATGTTATATTCATTTTGAATTATAAATACATATTTGTTTTTTTTTTATTGCTTTGCTCATAATTATCAGGTGCCCATATTGTCGAATTTAAATCTTAATAGGATTTCTTTATAAAATAATATAAATAAGTAAATTTTCAATTAACAATAAATTAGCCTACAAAGTAAAAAGCAGTAATACTCATGGCAAAGGAATTGTATTAAGAGAATGAAATATAATAAAAGAATGGGAGGACAATGAATTTGTCAATACTTACTGAATATGATTATGATTGATTACACAGATATCTACGGCTTCGAACGAATATGTAAAAGAGTATTTTTGCAATTCATTTCGGGAAATGTCTTTTCTGCCCCTTTCTAATTTCTGAAATAAAGAAAGTAATCCGTCTGAAGTCCTCGCGAACTGAATCCAGCAAATATAGCTGTCCTTGTTGTAACCGAGAGAATAATGCGAAAGAAAGAAAGAGAAACAACGCCGACGGAAATCTCGAAATGACAAGCACATGTGTCGTCACTATTAAATTAAATTTCTTTTCCCCTGCGAAAAGAATGGTTCAAATTTCTAAAATTCGAATTATCTACTTTACATTCATTTTAAATTTAGAGTGCACAAGCAAAAGTTTGAACGTTTTTAATATTTAATTTCATTTGATTTACGATTGTAGTCAGGATCAGTATGACAAGGGTGCGCTGTGACGTAGTGTGTTATTTACGGAGCGGCACACAGGGTAGTACGGGTGGCTCATTTTCAAACTGTGCCGCTCTCAAGATCTTGATCATAAACGTTAAATAGTTCTATAACAAATAAAATTATACAAATTGAACTAAAAGATTTGTTTCTGTATTCAAATTGAATGTAATAATCGTTTCCTATTCCTATGCACATTAAGTAATTTTTTTAAAGACTTCTGGCACGGTTGACATGTTGAGTAATCTTAACTTCTTTCCCCTTTCCCTTAACCTTAACAATAATTTTTAAAATACTATATATGTATGTATTTCGAGAACTACAATATTATAGTATGAAATTTCAAAAATGAGACCCATTTTTATTAAAATTTTGAGATACACTAACTTCCAACTAATGTAATGGGGTATTCTACTCATTTTTTTTTATTATTTTAAATAAAACTTCATTCAGTTTTGAAGCAATTCATAGTATTAAAAAATCTTAATTGTTCCTAGTTTAACAGTATTTTATTTTCGAGAAATCACTGTAACGTCACATTTCCCCTATACTTGTCTTTCTCACACACACTGCTCTGAGTACGCTGCGAGAGAAAGATAACAATTGTATGACGTCAATTTTCCCTTTTAGCAAATGTAAAATATCTCGTAAATTAATTATTTAAAAAATGTTTTCATTGTTTTAACTATTATTTATTGAGCCATACTTTATGTTAAATTGATTTTTTAAAAATTTTTTTGTTATGGTGGAATACCCCATTCTTGTATCGTCTAATGTATGCTTTTCAAAATTTAATGTGTGTTAATATGGTCCTTTATCTACAATTTGAGGTTCAAAAGAAGTATTACAATTATTGAAATTTGTTATAAATACAGAAAAGCTAAATATCAGCTAACTTTATATATAGAAAAAATATTAACATGTACAGATTGTATGAATATTGAAATGAAAGAAAAACGTAAAAATAAAAAACTCAATAACGTGCAATTAATTGTTAAACCCGAGGAAATAGCAACTTTTTCAATTTTACTGTTCACCACCCCTTCGGGATTAGAGAAGATGTTAGCTTACAAAGTTCGCGTATGTTTGTCTATTATCGTCGTGAGTCAAAAATGTAAGTAAGATTTACTATTAAAATTATTATATCGGTTCCGGAATTATAATATTTAATATTTGTAACTACAAGAGTGTCGAATGTTTAATTACATTTATTTTAAAAAATCTCTTTTTGTTACTTTATTCTTCTTTTTAATCATTTATTTGTATTTCATAATAAATAAGCAAATTTTACATCTATTTAATGTGAAGTATAATAATAAATTTATTAAATAAATAAAATTGAACTAAAAGATTTGTTTCTGTATTCAAATTGAATGTAATAATCGTTTCCTATTCCTATGCACATTAAGTAATTTTTTTAAAGACTTCTGGCACGGTTGACATGTTGAGTAATCTTAACTTCTTTCCCCTTTCCCTTAACCTTAACAATAATTTTTAAAATACTATATATGTATGTATTTCGAGAACTACAATATTATAGTATGAAATTTCAAAAATGAGACCCATTTTTATTAAAATTTTGAGATACACTAACTTCCAACTAATGTAATGGGGTATTCTACTCATTTTTTTTTATTATTTTAAATAAAACTTCATTCAGTTTTGAAGCAATTCATAGTATTAAAAAATCTTAATTGTTCCTAGTTTAACAGTATTTTATTTTCGAGAAATCACTGTAACGTCACATTTCCCCTATACTTGTCTTTCTCACACACACTGCTCTGAGTACGCTGCGAGAGAAAGATAACAATTGTATGACGTCAATTTTCCCTTTTAGCAAATGTAAAATATCTCGTAAATTAATTATTTAAAAAATGTTTTCATTGTTTTAACTATTATTTATTGAGCCATACTTTATGTTAAATTGATTTTTTAAAAATTTTTTTGTTATGGTGGAATACCCCATTCTTGTATCGTCTAATGTATGCTTTTCAAAATTTAATGTGTGTTAATATGGTCCTTTATCTACAATTTGAGGTTCAAAAGAAGTATTACAATTATTGAAATTTGTTATAAATACAGAAAAGCTAAATATCAGCTAACTTTATATATAGAAAAAATATTAACATGTACAGATTGTATGAATATTGAAATGAAAGAAAAACGTAAAAATAAAAAACTCAATAACGTGCAATTAATTGTTAAACCCGAGGAAATAGCAACTTTTTCAATTTTACTGTTCACCACCCCTTCGGGATTAGAGAAGATGTTAGCTTACAAAGTTCGCGTATGTTTGTCTATTATCGTCGTGAGTCAAAAATGTAAGTAAGATTTACTATTAAAATTATTATATCGGTTCCGGAATTATAATATTTAATATTTGTAACTACAAGAGTGTCGAATGTTTAATTACATTTATTTTAAAAAATCTCTTTTTGTTACTTTATTCTTCTTTTTAATCATTTATTTGTATTTCATAATAAATAAGCAAATTTTACATCTATTTAATGTGAAGTATAATAATAAATTTATTAAATAGCGACAGAGTGAATATTTAAAATACAATAAAAAAATATTCTTATAATGCCGAAATACACGTTTGCCGCTTTGCTGTGCGCAGAATACGTATTAGCTCAGCCGAAGGAAGAAAATTGTTGAAATTGTAATGTTTGTATTCTGACATATCATTTATTTTTTAATAAATACGCTTAAAATATTTATTACTAACAGAATATCGAAACAAAATTTCTTAAAGAATAATATTAATCGAGATAATCTTCTGTCACTTTTTATTTAATTCATAGAAAACAACAAATTAGACATACTTCAAATTATAATTTTTTAAAAGTTTAAAGTCCAGTCTACATTGTATCAGAAGCAAAGTGTGGTTAGAGTGTCAGTTTTGTGATCGGCAAATCCGAGCAGGCTACACGGCAGCCAGCGATATGTTGGATCTCAAAATATCCGGTTCCTCGGATATCCGATGTTCGGATATTGAAGCGGATATCCGTAAATTTAATTCGGATTTAGATCCGGATCCAGATTTGAGTCCGGATCCCATTTGGATTCGGATCTGGACTTGGATCTGGATCCGGATTCGATGTTTTGTTTACGGATCCGGATCCGAATTTTAATTCTGGATCCAATTCTATTAACTATATCAAACAAAAATTTATTGTGGATTATTTCATAATGAGATTTATTTGGTTTTGAAACTCCATGATAATACTTATACATTCAAATATTATCATTGGGTTCAATACTGAGAATATTCGAATCCGAGAACCGATGTGGATTCTGAAATTCCATATCTAAAATCCGATACTCATACTCATATTCGGATCCGGATCCAAAATCCAATACTCAGATTTGGATCCAAAATCCGATTCTCAGATCCGGATCCAAAATCCGATACTCAGATCCGGATAGTTCAACAATCAATTATCCGGATATCCGGATATTTTTCGATCCGAAACTGAAACTATACGGATCCGGATCCTACCACTAGTGTTCACCCTCAGCTCAGCAAAAAAAAATTATCACGGTCTAGTCTACATTGTGTCAGAAGCTTGATTTTTTAATGAATAATTTCTGATTAATTCAGGATAGAAAATGTGCTAACGAGGAAATCATGGAAATTTCATGCTCCCAACTTACATTTTATTTATTTATAAAAAAAACTATATTACAAAATATGTTGTAGCTTTCGTAAAAATTATATTCATTATAATGAAAGATATAGCATTTCAAACCTAGTGGATTTTAGTTTTGAAACCGATAATAGTGCTGCACTGTCCCAAACTTGGGTTTGTAAAATAGCATACAGCTAGAACATGTTCGAGGGATACACGAACGCGTCCGCGTTCACAACCAGAAAGCGCTAACTCGACGCTAATGCGCAAACAATTGCTACTGGCTCGCTATGAATTCTCTTCCAAGAAAATTACTTTTTCATTTTATCTTACGGCCTTTTGTGGCGTGCAGGACGGCGAACGGCGAACGGCGAAATCGGGAGCTGCTCTGCGTTCTACAGAGCGCATACGGATACAGTGTCCCCGACACCGACATGTGTTCTAGTCCTCGTGAACATTATTTAATGATGATTTAACACGCTCACACTCCGTTGCCGCTGGCGTCGTGCTGCTGCGGCACAGCAGACGCAGACCTACCTGAACGCCTGAACGCCTGGATATGTGTACCGCAAATCGCATCCTCGCTCTAAACTAAAACTTGCTAAACTCGCTAATTCTCCCGGTCTCGTTTAATTTGACTTTAATAAAATGTTGTAACGCTCCACATAAACTGGACACTAAATCAATTCTACACTCACCGAGACACTCACTTTACTCGACCATTATGCAAACTCTCCCTATTCATAATCACTATTATGAACAAGAACAATCTAAAATAAATTTTCTAACTCTGCAACTTATACCAAAAAGACAAAAGTTATTATAATCATTTTTAAATACTCGCAGGTACTCATTTTAATTGTAATTTCTTTTTAAGCATTTTTTTCAAAAGAACAAGGAATATTTCTTAGGAGCAGGGATGTGCATTTACGCGTAAAAAATTATATTTTATGTTTACGTGTAATCAATGCGTAAAACATGTTAAATAAGTAAAAATCGTAGTTAATGCATAATTTTAGTTCTTCATACGACACTAGATGACTTGTTGTTTACAAATATCACATTACACTAACTTTCCTTAATCCTATCATAAATATATTCTAAAACGACTGAAACTATGATAAGTTTATAAGAAAGAGGTAGATACAGGAAAGTAAGAAATCTTCGGACTTTCAGTCAATTAATAAAATTTATTCACGCCGACGTTTCGACTATACTATAGTCTTCTTCAGGGCTAGAATGGTCAGTTGAAAAAAGGAAACCACATGTGGATAATATAACATACAGCACGGACAATTAAAAAAATAAATAAATAAATATGAATAAATAAATAAATAGTTAAAACCAACATATCACAGAGAGAAATTCGTCTAAAAATGAAAAACTTGTCTTTGATGAGTGCAATATTTATGGAACTACAAATATTGTTGATGTCACGTGAACTGCTTGTTCTGGAATATTCATTACAGTATAAAAAAATATCATTATAAAAAAAAATATAATAATGGTAATAATATATTACATTATCTACGTAAAAAATTCTCAAATATTGTCAATGTAAAAAATAATATTTTACGCGTAAAATCGTACAATACGTGACGTATTTTACGTGCCCATCCCTGCTTAAGAGCAGTGGCGGACTAACTTCTTCGAAGGCCCGGGGCGGCCTTTAATACCGGGCCCCTTATACAGTGTTTAAATATTTCAGGAAAAAAATAAATGTTAGATTGTACATGATATACTGATCACGAACATAATACTTTAAATGTTGAATTAAATAAGTGATGAAATGGGTTGTCTCCCAAAGCTTTTACATTTTCAAAAACCCCGCGCAATTTTTTTTTTTTCTGTTTTTGGGGCATGAGCTTGCAAAACGGAAAGCTGGTGCACAGTGCTCTATGCACAGAGTGAAGTAAGTAACAAGTTTTTCTGTTGCAAAATACGAATTACTAACCTGAATATATTTTAGAAAAATAACTAGAAATGTCGCTAGATATACATTTTACAAATAAATCGTATTTGAATCACCAACAAATTTAGTGATAAAATCACTAAATTCGTAATACTGCTACCATTCAAATCACTGATACGATTTGGGGATTCTCGCGCCATAACTACAAAGTTACCAGTAGTTTAAGTTTTAATTTCCCACATAGGAACCTAAATGTTTCGTGATAGAAAAGAGTCATTAAGAAAACCGACTTCGAGTATTTATGAAGGTGGTTATTTAGTGGAAAATCTTAGGACTGAATCTTTTCGTTTATTTGATCATTGCATTTTTATTTAGTTGTAATTTTTTAACCTGGAAACGGGGGCCCCTCTGTTTGGTAGGGCCCGGGGCGGACCGCCCATGTAGCCCCCCCCCCCCCATTAGTCCTCCACTGCTTAGGAACAAATTCGTTACAGCCGTTTGAAGTTACATGATTTTTCATCTAAATTTCAATAAAACAATTTTGGAGGAAAAGAAAATTTGAGAATTTGGAGAAAAATATTTCTGAATCTTTGACAGATTTTGAATAATTAAGTTATATTGTGTAATAGTACCTAAACTAAAATATTTTATATTTGTTACAGGTACTACAGAGCGAGAACTACGAAAGGCAATGTATGTAAGTGTATAATAAATATATTATTAATTGTAGAGAGTAGTATTATTGTGATGAAAACTATATTTTATAATTTCTGACAGGGAAAATGTCACAAAATTTGTTTGAAATTTTAATTCAATACCATGGCATAAAAAATTTAATTCATTTTTCTAGGTTACCAAACATGCAAAAAATGTGATTATCTATTTAGATACAGAATTTAATTCTTTATAACATTTATTTAAAGAATTTTTGTATAAAATTAATTGACCACTTTTACACCCGGTATAACAAAACGTGCATATTTATTAATAACTCTGCACACAATTTTTTGACCAAAGACAATACCTTCCTTACGTAAAGGTGACGCAGGGTAAAAAAAGAATTTCTTAACAGAAAGTTATCGAAATAATGTCACCATTAACAGAATTTGTTTTGTCAAAGTCATTGTTCCAGTCGGGTTACAAGGCATAAAACCCAAATGCTCCATTTCTCGAAAATCTTCAAAATTTTCAAAAATCCAATTTTTATATATTTAGGTACATCTCAACGCTCTGATTCCAAATTTTCAAACCGCAAGTCCATATCTCTTTTTATTCTCGAGATATTTACATTTCAAATTTTACCCATTTTTGGGTCATAACCCTAAAATGGGTGGAGATACAAGCTTGGCGACTTCACCATTCGATTCTACGGACAAAATTATATGGGTATACAAATTTTCACTTTTTTTGAACAATGTGTACAATTTCTAGAGTAAAATAACTGAAAATTGCCAAAATCTGAAAAAATGGCAAGGGGTACACCTTAGATTTTTGCGATTTTTGGCCATTTTCAGTTATTTTGCTTTAGAGATTGTATGCGGTGTTCAAAAATTATGAAAATTGGTATACTTATGTAATTTTGCCCGTAGAATCGAATGGTGAAGTCGCCAGGGTTGTATCTTTACCCATTTTGGGGTTATGACCCAAAAATGGGTAAAATTTGAAATGTAAATATCTCGAGAATGAAAAGAGATATCGACCTACGGTTTAAAAATTCAAAGTCAGCGCGTTGAGATGTACCTACATGTATACAAATTGGATTTTTGAAAATTTTGAAGATTTTTGTGAAAATGCGGAATATGGGTTTTGAAGCCTTATCATCTGAAAATTGTATCACGAACATAACGATTTTCTACAAATTCCATACCGAAACTTTTTTATAAAAGATTCTATAAATACAATAGGTAATATAGTTGACACTGACATCTGTCAATTAGAATTATTGGAATATGTCAGCTGTTTTCATGATTATAGCAAAGCTGGCTGATTTATGAAAGTTAATCTCTTTATAATTCTTTAACTCTCTTGAATATTAAGGAACATGTATAATCAAACCATATAGCCAATAAGATATTCTTTCATATTGATAAACACATAAAATGTCAGAAAATGATATTTAACTGCGTTTTTTCTAGAAAAATTGTTAAAAACTTCAAATACGGGTATTTCCGGTTGACCAATTATAACCAAAATAAATCAGCTTTTCATCAAAATAATACTACTCAATGATTTGTATCTTCTCGTTCTGTGCATAATTCTAAATTTTCAATAATAATAATAACTCAATTAGAGCTTTTCTAACAGGTACAATATGTCACAATCTGACAGATACGTTTTTTACATTATATATAATTAAAGTCTGAAAATGGAGTCATTTATACGAATCATAGATACGTTTATGACTAGGTAAAATGTCATTATATTTGTTTGTCATTTTACCTATCAAAAACGCTCTGCTTGAAGTTATTATTACTGAAAATGGAGAATTATTCACAGGAAGAGAAGAGAACTATTTTCATGAAAACTATATTTTATAATTTCTGACAGATATAATGTCATAAAATTTGTTTGAAATTTTATTTTAATACCAAGGCTAACACTATATAGAAGTAAGTTTTATACAATTTTATATTATATTTTCTCGGTTAGCAAAGATGCAAAAGAAAATGTAAGTATTGTTTTATTTTTCTACAACATTTATTTGAAGCATTTGTGTCTAAAATTAATAGGCCACTTTTGGGCAAAGAAAAACTGTCTTCCCATGTTAAAAGCCTATGGCCCGGTTTTCGTGTTACATCCGGTATATGATAATGATATATGTCGTCAGACAGTAGCGATTCTTACTAACCAAACATGGATATTATTAATAAAAAATATTTTTAAATTTAAATACACATTACATATTTTTGTCTGTTATATTTTTACTTATTGCATTTATATTCTAATTTTTGAAAAAAAAAAAACAAATTTCATATTTATTAAAAAGTTACTTATTTAGTTCATACAATACAAATTCATATCAAACAGAACATAATACTGTATTTCATTCTTCTACTCATAAAGCACAATAAGGGTAGTGTCGCCCTCTCTTACTTAGGGGATGAAATTTATACATTAGCTGAAAACAGCAATCTGTATGAAATTTTGTATATCAGAAACTTAGGTATTGTATTTTAATATTAATCATTATTTCTTTTTTGGTTAAATTTTTCAACATTCAAATTCTTATCCGTTTACGTAAAAATATAACTAAACTAAAAGGTATGCTATAATACTAGATGCCACCACAATATTCTTTCTTTTTAGTTTCACATTAGCGAAAACTAGATAATCGTTCTCAATAAAAAAAAAAATGTAGAAAGTTTCTAATAATTAACATATTTTCACCGCTACTGATATTTTAAACACAATGTACCGGTGAGTCATATTAATTTGTATTGGAATAGATTGTATTCTTTATTTTTCAATAATCCAGAGAAAACAAATTGTTGTCTTGTTGACAAGAATGTTAAAATTATTATTTTCATACTCGTCTCTTTTATTTTTTAATAAAAACATTGTTTTTACTTCTTAGTTACTTTTACTTAATTTTTTACGTAAACTTTAGTAAATAATAACAAAAAAAAAATGTTAATAAATAAGTAATATTTGAGCTATTTTTAAACGACGTTTATTGGCAAAAGTTCAACTGTTCTGAAACTTTCAATTACATCAAAATAAATACAGTTCACAAATACTTGTAAACAAATAAATTTAACAAATAAAATAAATATATCATCACGGCATATTACCCATTACTGAGTGTGCCAGTATCTACAATACATGTAGACATCGGTAATGTCGACGATATATTTTTACCGTGTGGGAGCTTACCAAGCGTCACCTCACGGGCACTCATATTCATTGGTGGTGTAGAAAGCACCACAGGGATCACTTTTCTGCGATTAAAGTCGGCTATGGCCGGGATCGAACACGGGTCACTAGATTGGCAACCAGATACTATAACACAGCCACACGACCCTATCAAGATTAAACAAGATTCAAATAATAATAATATATAGGGTGTTCATTTAATTTTTTCCGCTATTGCTATCTCGAGAATTATAAGAGCTACGAGGTTGAATAAAAACAAGGACCATAATAAAATTAGTTCCATCTTTGGCTTTATATTTAATTCAAATTTATAAAAGTTGTTCTATTTTTAAAATTTGGGATTGGTCTGTACAACATTTTCATATTCTCTTATTATGTGCAACAATGAAATTATGACACGAAATGAATTTTTTATCGTACTCTTATTTATTTTTGTACTGAAATATATATGTGGATTTATACAAGAACAACAAATGTTAACATTTCGAAATTTTGTGAATGAGTTACTTGAAATTAACTTATTGTTTTCTGTGAGTATACTGTATATATTATATATATATATATATATATATATATATATATATATATTGTATTACCTTGGTTAATTGTTGCTATTGTTCTGTAACTATTTATTTAGCCATTTATGTTGTTTTCTCTGATGAAGGCAGCAACGTATGCGGCCGAAACGTTGGTTTAAATTAAAATATACAGGGTGTTATGTAAGTGTACAACGCTTAACCCATGGTAGAACTGTCCCCATAGATAGTAAATCTGCCAACAATTTTTGTTTAACATGCTTTCTACAAGAACTGGAGGCCTTACTTAAAAATTTTGTAAAAAAGTAAAAATCAATGTGTTCTCTGAAAAAAAAAATGTTGTTTGGCTTAGACATACAATTTATACTTTCTTTTTTTTAAATTTTATTTATTAAAATGTCATTTACCTTCACCAATCAAGAGTATGTAGACATGCATATGATTTATGGTGAGACATTACAAAATAGTCGTGCTGCTGCTGCAAGACGGTACAGAGAGTTATTTCCAAATAGACATATACCGCATCACCCAAATGTCATTTGTGACATGTGTGACATTTTTTCCAGAGTACACATTGATTTTTACTTTTTTGAAAAATTTTGAATTATGACGTAATTGGTCAGTTTTAAAGGCCTCTAGTTCTTGTAGCAAGCATGTTACACTCCACGAGGTCAGTTCTACCATGGGTTCAGCGCTGTACACTTACTTACATAAAACCCTGTATAAGCTTAAACTAAAAAAGTAGTATTATTCTAATTGTTATTATGAGTTCTGAAAGATTTTTTATATTTTTTTTTTATTAGTACAAAGTACAATTATATTTACTGACCTTAGATATTCCTCTTGGTGTTTTCGACGAAATGAAGGAGAATAAAAACAGGAACAAGGAATAATAACATTTAAGTGATGAATATTTTAATGACACATTCATTATGATTTATTAGTATTTTCTATTATTAAGAAAAATTTGTACACAGTAGACAAGATTGAGGCGTGGTGTTGACCAAATGTTCCAGGTCACAAACTAACTTGTGTCGGAGTCTTAATTACAGCATCAGTGTTAGTTAGTATAATTTAAAATATTTATTTAGTATCTAATAGTTAACATATTTAGTATTCCATAATTAAAGTTTGATTTTAGTATACTAGAATATTTCAAGACGAAATATGAAATCAATGTAAAAGTGAAGAGAAATAATGTTTAATAGGCTAATATTATTTAATGAATTGTCTTATTCCTATCAATACAAAATTAATATTACATATATTCTAGTATTGCGATGAAATTTTCTATTTGAAAATTTCAAAGGCAATGAAAATATGAAATAGAACATAATGTCTGCGTTATTAAGGAACAAACAGTTGAATAAAACAAACAGTATAAGTATACATAACATTACAAATACTCAAATACATATAGATTATATAATATACTTCAGCCCAAATATCTCTGTTGAATACGTAAATATTGAGGTTCACACTGGAATTTCTATATAATTTGCTCTAAAATAATCACATCTAACCCTTTCAACTGAGGAATCTATATGACACATTAATAGTTTCGTTAATATATTTAGTATTTCAACAGTTACACTTGAACTGCATAACAAGATTATATAGTATATATACAAACAAATTCAATAAAGCATATTGTATATTAGTATATATACCTTTGACATTTATTAATAAATTTATAATAAGTATAGATTTTTCAAACAAATGAAAAATCCTAAACAACATCAGTATATTTTTAATTGAATAACACTAATATATCTCAACAAAATATTAGAATATCTATCGATGGTGTTTAATGCAATATTATGTTAGTCAACTCAGGCATTTTTATTTTTACATGCAAAATTCGCTCTAGACTAAACAGTTATCTATAACATTCAATTAAAACTTTGTCTAACGTCCCCTTTAGAGTTGTAGATATTCCATTATAACAATTAAACTTATTTGTATTTATAAAGAAGTACAAGATATATATCATACATACGCACGATTTCGAACACATTCATACCACGAACAATGATTTCAACAATTTTTCTTAAATCAGTGTATCATAGGTTATCTTTATCTAAAAAATTCATGTACTGCGAAGTTTCGTCCAATATATAGTTTTGGCCAACATTTATATATAATGTAAAAAGAATAACACTCAAATAACACTTAAATAGCCGTACGGTGAATTATTTTACAACAAATTGTCATGACGTAAAAAAACTGTCGAAATCTTGTTGAATGAATAGAATTAGACAGAAAATATGATAGAACATGTAGATATCTTCCAAAGTTCATTTAACATTGTACTACACAAAGTTTTAGAATATGTTTTTTCACTCAAGATTCTATATCCTATAAACTAATAATACCTACAACAGATATATAGATAGTAGCTTTACGAACATGTATTCAAATGAAATAATTCTCGAGGTTGTGGAGAAATTGTAAAAGCTATGGCTATAAGTATACTAACTAATTTGTATTTTTTCATTTTCGTAAATCTAATAGCTGAATATTCCGGAGTTGAAACATCGAAATGATCTTTGGAAGAGGTTATGATACTTTTGATGAATCGTATCACAATTTTACGTCATTCTAGTTTTGCTCCGAATTTGACTATGAACTTTTTATTTCTTTGCGTAGTAACAAGTTAGAGCCTTTTTAGAGCACTTTAATTTAAAACATAAAAATTTCGAATTTTTTGATTCGCCTCTTTATACCACAAGATTCAGGTACGTATAGTTGCAGAAATAAGAATAAGTTTCTATACGGAACAAAATTGGAATGTAAGGAAAATGTAATAATGTACCTTTATAAAGAAACTAACGAGTACAAATAGTTGACATTCATAATATTCATTTCTCCATATTCCTACATATCTTTCTAGTTTGACACAGTTATCTTATGTTAAGAGCTACATAAGCAATCATTTCCAGCAGTTCTAACAGAGTTATTTAGCACAGCCCATAAAGGAGGGCACAAATAAGTACTGGTCAAAATATTTAGAAAAAGATACTGAAATATATACAGTATGTCCCTGCAAAAATTTATCACTTAGTTTCCCAAAAGAAATTTTAAATAGAAAACAATCATTTAAGAGTAATAAATACCGAAAATTGTATTTATTATATTAATAAATTTTTATCAAGATTTATAAGTACATACATCAAATACAGTGCATAGAATCTTTAATAATACTTTTAAAAATGTATATGTTATATATGTATATAATGGTCAAACCCCTACATTTTATTCTATATATTTAATATATTGCAATTTTATTGCATATTAATAAATTTATTTAAAAGTACAACATTTAATAGTGCAGTTTATCTGAAATTAGAACTACATTTATATTTTTCTATTTAGGCACCTACTTTAAATTTAAAAGATCTATAAAATAATTTTCGATGACAGTATAAATATATCTATAGCATGCTCTTCTAACTTTATATGACTATAAATAAATCTTTAAGGTAAATATAAATATAATTTAGGGTCTTAAGTTCCCATGTCTTGGTTACCTATATTTGGCAATTTCACAGTATAAGATTTGAAATTTCATCCCTGATGCTTTCACAATCAGTATTAAGTATTTGTATTTCCGAAAATGCTTTAACTTGTTACTAGATAATGAAATAAAGTATACTGCGACATGAACGTATAAAAAGTACTGCTGCTCTTTTAAGCGAAAATTTCGCTAAAAATTTTCAGATGCTAAAAATATCAGACTTTATCAACGCTACAAATATTACATTTAATTCAATTTATATAGCATGTTAATCTATCCTTATTAAAAAAATTGACAGTTTCCAAGTTATAAAAATGGTCGCTATTGCGGAAGTCGACATTACAAATTATATTCACCTTTCTCTATTAAATCTAAAAGTAGCGTAAATTCGTAAAAATTAGAATCCGATTTTTTCATCTGAAGTGCAAGAATTTTTACAATACTTTCGATAGATATTTTGCGGTTTGAAATTTGTATAAAATTGTTAAGTACTTCGTTAAGTACATAATTTTTGTGCTAATTTTATATATCGTGTAATGTAAAAATTTTACATTTCAAACTAGATCATACAATTCATTTGAGTCCACTGCACAACTCGTCTGCCTGTATCGAATTCATTTTACAATTAATTTGCAATGACTTTTGAAGTGAGAAAGGCGACTCGACTCGAATTAATTTTGAAATAATTATTTCTGCCCTCGGTAATCAGGCGTAATAGTAGACAACATACATTTATACTATAATTATATATACAACCTACTTAAAACATAATTTTATTCTACACTCACTATGGTACTTAGGTACGATATATTATTTCTTTGGAATAATTTTAGATGCTTGATTTTGCATCTTTTAAAATTAATTTAGCTTTTAAGATCTCACGATAAATATATCAATAACTATCAGATTTATCAATTTAACATAGATTTCACAAATTTCAGTGTTGGTTTGGTATCAAGCTTCAATTACGTTCCAACCTACGTTTATCAATTTTAACTAAATACCTGAGAAATACCGTCACCTAATACTGTTTAGACTATTTATTTAGTTAATAAATATATATTTCTCCTATTCTATTCCATTGAAACATTTATAGATTTCGATAGATTTCCAACACTGCGTAAAAGAAGTGATGAATACATGGCATTAATGAAACCGGCCAAAAAGCATCAATGTCTAATAAAATGAATTAATTTATTAATCTATATAATGAAGATGATATGAGGCACAAAGTATTAAGAATAAATGGTTATTACTTCTTGACCACCACCTCTCACCATAAGAACTCGCTCCAAGCCTTCTGTTAAAACCTCTAAGAACTCCATGTCTGTGCACATTGTTAAGGAAATATTAATGGAAAAATGTGATGAGAACAGGTGAAAACGACAAAAAGCAATTGATATTTAAGAAAAGAAGAAATGCATGATTAATAAAAGAAAGTAGATATTGTTACATATAGTATGTACGAATAAGTGATTATTTTATTTAATTGTTAAATTCGGTTCAGTTAGATTAAGTTTCATTTAACTCAATCTCTTCAAATGTAGCACCGTGTTTGATGACCCCATGGTAAAGTATCTGTCATTTAAACATTGGTTTAGATAGGGATATAAATTCTGCCATCTGATTGGTCAGAATATACACCAAGTTCACTAAAGCGAAAAATATCACCTGATAACTGTCAGTTATGAAATAAAATTGACAAAATTTTTACCCAGTAGGTATTGACAAAGTTAGGTTCTACGATTATAAATTATTTATTTACTGCATGTAAAAACGGTCGGATTTCCGGATATTATACGTGAAATGAAGTATAATTATATTTAAACTTTGTGATGATTATATGCTATGCGCTAAATGAATAAATAAATTTAGAATATAGAATGTGCTTATTTGAAGACACCGAATTAGACAAAATTTTGTAGACGAAGTACTCCTTATAAACGGATGCTAAACCATTCTATGTAATTCTCAAAAACATCTCAGATATTGACCGGTAATAGACTATTCAAGAATCAATAAACAATAAATGAAGTTGCATGTTGTAGGTTCATAGTTTGATCCTTATTGTTTTCATTTTTAACAAGTTTATTATTTTATTGCACAGAATGGTTTTTCATACTTTTCGTGTACCAGTTGTCTGTTTATAGAAAATAAAATATAAAATATTTTTTTATTTTGCTGTAGGTACTTACCTACTGATTGTAGAGGAAAATTAAGAATATAAAAATAAAATGAAATATGAAAAATGCAATATTCCTGAAGGTAAAGTTATGTACATTATATGGAAAAGGATACAGTTCGATTCTTTCTCCATTTTCGTGTCCTTCGGTGGTCCTGGCAAGTTCAGAATAACTAACTGGGCATCGTGAGATCTGTTTACAATGACTTCGTTCAGTTTTACTGCCGTGTGCATACGACGGACATTTCCTTCATCTCTGCAATTCACGAAATTTTTACATTAAGATCTATTTTGTCTCAAATTTTTAACCCTCGAGCGGACGCGCTGGCACACTGAGCGCGCCAAGTTCAACAAAAGTCTTATAAAACTTTTATGGGGCAGAGGGGTCCTTTGTCACTCAAGCTAATCCTTCTTTGGACCTTTGGTCACAATATGATACCATTGTTTTTAGTTTCATTACAGTTGCAGTGATACAAACGACAATTTATTCGTTGGAGTTGGATGCAGACACAGTATTTTAGAAATATACTCATATGTAAATTTTTATTTCTATCTAAATTTTTATTTTGTTCATTTTTATAATAATTTGTTGCAAATCACAAACAATCAGTATAATTTTGTCAAAATTGAGAAATAATGCAATCACATGACAGATAAAATCGATCAATCATATTTGTGTTTATTTTTTATTATTTTTAGTTTTGTATGCTATTTCTTTAAAAAAATGAATATAATTTAATAATGTGTAATACTATAACCTCCAATGTGTAAGGAAATATTATGTTGTTTTAAATAGTTATAAAATTCATTTCTTTTGTCTGGTGCCCAAGCGCCTTGTCATGTTATGAATATTGGCGCGCTCGCTCGAGGGTTGAAAAATTTAAAATTAATCAGAACATTACAAAAAAGAAATAAAATAATGTCGAACTCTTCCACACAATATTAACTTGACCTTTATAATGCATTTTGTGGGCCATGAAAAGTGGGTTAGCTACTGGGTACTGAAAACGTGTTGTATACTTTTGACATCAGAAGAGTGGGAAGTAATTTGCTTTTAACTTTAATATTTAAATGTCATTTAATGATTTAAAAATCAACAGAAGTCAATGTTTAATCAATTATTTTGTAACGCGTTCACTGCGTTTTATAGATCTTTTTGTCCCTTTTTATACATAGTGAGGCAAAATTAAAAACAAATTTACAATTTTGAGGAAACTGCAATTTCAGTAATTTCTATGAGAATTAATATTTTGAAACTTATTAGCGAAATAATTGCTGGCGTGGAGTGCACCACATGGGTCAATTTTATGCCATTTCAAATTCGAAATATTTGGCGTCGGTCGGGATCGAACCCGGGTCCCCAGATTCACGACCATCTACACGGCCACGAAACCGCACAAAAATAAAGTGTTTGTCGTTGGTGAAAGTGCAAAACCCCGGTATTCGCATTTTTTTCAAAAATAGATTTTTTGCTTTTTTGCTCCCTGTAAAATTTGTCAAAATGCAGATACGAGGTTATGCACTTTCACCGACATTATGTAACTTACGGCGTGAAGGATATTTTCTTGACGTTTTCACTGGGCTCAGACTTCTCCTTTTCTGTTATCGAATTCTGCGTCTTCTCTAACTTCTCCTTTTCTGTTTTCTCAGACTTCTCCTTCTCCATTTTCTCGAGTTTCTCGGACTTTTCTGTTGTTTCGTCATTGTCTTCTATCGGCGACTTACATTTCTCGTCTTCACAGTTCTTATTATTTTCCTGAGATTCCATTTTGTGAACTTCAAGTGTTAAAGACAACAATACTAATAGACAACATTCAAATAGATATCGCAACTTGACCATCGTCACCAAATACGGCAAATTTGGCGGCCTGGGGGCCGATAGAAATAAAAGATAACATACCTACCATTTTAAAGCACATTGCATGCAGAAATAAATTAACATAATAAAACTCAATTGGTTTATAAATTTTGCGCAACACAATCTATGGATGAAATCATTACTGCATACATTTATAGCAACCAAATATTTACTATACGAAAATATATTGCATGCAAATATGTATTAAGGTTAATAAATATTTTAGCCCTAAAATGCGCAATATTGGATGCCATGGGGTACCAATAATTTATACTTCGCTTAAAATTATAACGTAATACATTTTCGTATACCCTGTGCGTTTGTTTTCGTTTCTGTATGTATTTGTGCCCGTTTATAATTATTGAAATTTGAACTTATTACTACAACAAACAAATCTAATTGTTCTACTGGAAACAATAAAATAAATCCATATAAGGTTGTAATAATTTTCATTCAAATTTCAAACTGATTTAGTTTAATAAATATTATTTTAGAGCGTGTTAAATGTGTTAATTTTTGTATATTTCTGTAAAGGACTTTTCAAATTATTTAAAGCAGCATAATATTAGAAATACTGAAATAATATGGTACTAATTTGAAATAATAGCGTAAATGAAAACAATACACCAACAAGTAACTTAATAATAGTACGAATACGTAAATGGCAAATATTTGCGTGCACAGTAAAGAAATATACACATTTTTCACCAATACGTTCAAAGTATGCGTGCTTTGAAAATTAAAAATGTAATATAAAAATTTTATAGTAAAAATTTATTGTATTAAGCCCGTATGAAACGGTCAATTTTATGTACATTTTTACATTCCCCGTGAAACATTAAAGGTATCCGTAAGGAATTTACGTCAATTTTTAATATCTATAAAACATGTAGAACAGTAGAACTTGATCTATTTCTTCTCAGTGACATTTTTGACGTATGTATTTATAAATGATTAATGATATTCACCTTTTCTTATAATCATTTTCGTTTTTAGGTAAGTATAATCATTACAATGAACGTGCAATGGATCAATATTTTAATTTTAAAATAAAATAAATAACTGTCAGACGCAGGTACATATTTTGGAAAAATTGTAGACAGAAAATAAATTATTTTTTAAAACATTGACTAATTTTTGTATTTTTAATTTATTCTATGAGGAACTCCGTAAAATAATTATTTAAATGATAAAATCTTGAATTTAAGAAGATAGCGAATAAAGTTCAATTTTAATAGAAACATTTGTGGTTACATACCAAAAGCAGATATGTCACTCATTTACATATTACAGGATATTAATTTTAAAGTTTTTGAAATTTCTTTCTGCAAATTTTGAAAAGGCAAAAATTAAGAAAGATTAGCAATGAAAATTATTTAACTTTACTACTTGATTTTTGTTACAAATTAATAAAAATATATAATTTGTACTAGCTTGGTATAATTTGTTTAACAAAAAACTGTTAAAATACGTATTTTTAGTATGTTTGGTAAACATACAATTCTGTTGACATATACATATTACTTTGCCATGAAATTAAAATACAATATAAATTTAGCAAAATCAACCGTTTTTAAAAATATGTCAGATATATTTTATTTTACCATAAAATAAGAAGTAATATTTTACAAAAATACAAAATACCCATATTGTATACTGACTTAAGCAGTTTTGCCACGTAAAAAGTTTTTTGAAACATATGTTTATAAAAACAAAAATCGCCAAAAAGTGACATACCTGCTTTTGATATGTACACACAGATATGTATGGGTTCAAAATTCTAAACTCTAGATATTGCTAAAATCATTTTGTGTCTAAATAAAAATGAATCATAGGTATCCCAACAATTATCTAATTTTTAGGAAAAAAAATGAGTTTGTACCCCTTTTACTTTTGAAATGAATTGCTACATTTTTTAAGTAATATTTTCGTTGTAATACCAAAATTTTCCAAAGTAATACCCGTTAATATTACCCAGTAATAGGTACCTACAGAATTCATCTATTTTCCTAAATGTAATTCCAACTCAAATAAGCAATATTTTCTTCGCAAGTTTCATTTTAACGTACATTAAAACTGATCGTGCCAGACGGACTTTGGGGAATAAAACAAATGTAGAAACGTTGCAAGGAATTGAAAAAGTTCCTGTACAGAAATGATGATACTTTGAAGCTAGCTCATCAAATTTAAATGAAACATTTTTAACATGCTGTTAGTATCGACTATTATACATTGTTAGTTAAAGAGCACAACATAAAAATATAATACATACTTCAACAACATCATCGTTAAGAATAGGGCATTCTCGTTCTTCTGGACTATTTTTATTTGGTTCTTGGAAACGTACTTTGGTTGCAATTTTAGCGTCAACTTGATGATGGTGATCGACAATGGCTTGTACCTATATAAAAAATGAAGCATCATTGATAATTCTGTACTCCAGATTTTTCAAACTAATCTAACACGTTAGAAACGTTAGTTCTCACTCAGCGGAGATATTAGACGTACGTGCATAGCTGAAGGTCTTCGCTTCTTTCTAACTTAGACATATGGCATACAAATGGTTTTTACATATGATCGATTGTATGTGGAGTTTGTTTTATTGCGCATTTTTATAAGACACATTATACATACTAGAAAGGAGGTATACGAAGAGTATTACGTTATTTCTAACACCACCAAGGAACTGACAACAGAAATAAGGTGAACACAGAAAACTGGAAGAGATAAACGTAAGTGCTACAACAAATATCTTGCAATTGTGCTGGTGAAAATCAAAATAATATAAACATATATATGTTGACTTTGAACAAACTTAAAATAATAATTAATTTACTTTCAGAAAAAATAAAATCACTTTTAAAATAATATAACCTGATATGAACCCGGAAAAGTACAAATAATTCTATTACAGAAACCACTTTAATTAAAAAAGTAAAAATTACGTATTGAAAATACTGCATGTAGTTGAATGTACTGCCTAACAATAAATTTTAATTTCAACAATTTTTCAATTCCAATTATTTTTTTTATATTTTCTGTAAGGAATATTTGATCTTACTTTTTACATGTTTTTCATCTTCTCGAATGTTGTCATCATCAACTACTTAAAATATTATTGTTAAAAACTTACCACTCCCAGGCTTTCTTTCTTGTTTAGTCTTAATTCTCGAAGCATTTGATTTCTTTGTTCCATCATCAATGTTCGTTCATAAGTGTATGCGGAAATATCACTATCCATCTATAAACAAAAATATCTTGCTCAAAGATAAAAATTCATTGAGCTAAATAAATAATGGAAATTATGATAATCAAGATAACACCATTTTTAAAATCGAATCTTGTCTTAAGAAATTATAATTATAAATATGAAAAACCCGCGACATTTGCGTAAAATTTTATATACGTTACCATTTGGTACAATATTTGAAAACATTTGCAAAAATGGCCGATAAACCTTCTCGGGTGTCTACTATTTTTATGAACAATAATGGATAAATATTCATGTCAATTTCTGCCCCATTAAAAATGTTTAGAATTAAAAACTGTATCAAATTAGCCTAAATTTAATACGTTCCTGTCATGAAATAGACAGAAAATAAAATTTCTGTCTTAAAGTTGTTTCCAGGAGGAAATAAAACGTACAATTCAAACTTCAAACAGTCGTATTGTCTGAGTTTGACAGTTAATAGTTATTTACTTATCACGGCAGGGAAGTTCGTCTTTTCATGACGAATATGGAGATTAGCCGAGGCACATAACCATAATTAGTTATTAAAAGGTACTTCAATGATGAGATAAGTATTATTTTTTTTCTAAAATCATATAAAAATTCAATATTATTGAATGGTACATATAACCTATGTTCAATAACAAGTAAATCGCGTTGAAAACTTAACGAACTCTATTTAAAATTGTACAAAAATTTAAAACAAATGTATACTGGACATCATTTATTTTAATTTTATAATTATATTTCATGTGGATATGAAAATATGGCAACTTCCCTGCCTAGGCAAGGAAATTCAATTTCCCTACCGATTTTGCGGCAGGAAGTAATAGATTATATGACGGTTTCGGGAAAAGTTTATTAATTGATATTTATTTGTTAATATTATTATTCTCTTTTTATTTTGATTTGATTTAATTGAAATGAAATCAATAATTATTAAAACTTTGTGACAGATGTCATCTGTCTGAAACAATACAACTGTTTAACATTTTTGTTTTATTTCTCATGGCATTCTGTAAATTGATAAAAATTGTAACTTTTATTTTATCTCACTCTTTCGCGAACGAAAAGCAAGTAAATAGTTATTTTGAACTTATTAGATACAGTTATTAATTACCTATGAATACTTTGTGTATTTACACTTTTGTTCTAAAATGAATAAAGTTGAAATTACAGACATGAAAGTTTTACTATTGTATTTCCTATGGTTTATAAAGAAAGTATACACCCGGTATAACAAATACTACGTATGTGATCGCAACCTTTCTTTTTTAGTTGTTTTTATTACACAAAATCCTACTTGGTATATTCTTTAAAAATGCAAATATAGATCTCATATTCCTACAAGACTATCCTACAAACGTAGAAAACAAAGTTATTTTGCCTATTATTTTTTTACAACTACTATATTTGCTTTCGGCATATCAAACAAGAGTGGCAAATTTTTAATATTCTGAACAGGACGCGCATCGATTATTTAGTTGTGTAACGTTTATTCAAAACTATTTCTATTCATATTCAAATATATCTGTGTGTAGATTTTGCATTGAAAAAAAAAAATATATATATTAAAACTTGTGTTCAGCGTGAACACTAAAATGCGCGACAGATGATTTACGTATTCTATTTTTTATTCTAATTTTGTCACAAAAAGCACAGTAATAATTTCTGCAGAATATAAAAAGAAAAAACAAAAGAAATTAAAGTTTTTTTTAACAAATATAACATAGGCATAGTTTTTTAAAGAACTCGAGGAATCGGCAAAGAATGATTAAACAGGGTATAACAAAAATCAGTAACAATGGCTCGTATTACGAGCGTACTTTTATAATAAAGGCGCTTTTATATTATATTCCTATGAGAAGTGTGCTTTATAAAGGTGCTTTTATTATTAAAGTGCATTAGTAATATGGACTAATATTTCTTACTAAGGTTTTTAGATTTTTTTTCCAAAAAATATATTGAATTTCGAAAAAATTATTAAGAAATATTATAGCACCCGTTAAATTTAATGTACTTATTTCTGTTACATCTTTACATTAATTATCGTTACCACTTGCTCCTACTAAAATCAAGTACATCGCACAAAGAGAACTTTGCGAAACCTGTGACCGTATTTCCTTGTAAACGTAATTGACAGGCGTTTGTTCTTTTGAGTTAAAACAAAAAAAAAAACCGTATTGCTATCTACGAATGGTTATTCTTGTGTAGTACAAAATTCATAGGATCTTTTCTTAGTACAATCTGTTTACGAAACAAATAATAGTAAAAGAAAAAAAGTATTTTTAATTTAAAATTAACAATATTATTTTAAATCTCTATTGAGACAACATAGTTGAAAGTGTATATATACAATTTTTTTCTAGACTTTTTGTAACATCTGTTAATGAGTACGGCTGCGGTATTTCGCTACTTATAAAGCGTCTCTGAGTTACACAGATCACTTCTATGCCAGTTTTTGCGGACGGTTTTTCCTCTGGCAAAAGAAGAGTTTTCATGAGAAGATGCATGTTCGCCGTCCAAGTTATTGCCGAGCATGCATACATAAAAGGTAACATTTACGTACTTTTCATGTTACCTTGGTTACTTGTTTTTTGCTTTTGTCACATTTTATATGTCACTTTTCCCTGAAGAAGGCACCAGTTTATGGTGCCGAAACATAAACATAACATAAACTAAAAAGGTAGTATTATTCTAATTAAAAAAAGTTGTTCGTAATCATTTGAAAGACAGTATTATAAATTTAACGATGCCAGAGATTCAAACAAGATTTGATCCCCATCAGAGAAAAAGAATAACTTACAACTAAAGATAATTTTGATCTACACATAATGACGTTTAGAGTGCTTACCATTTCAACGACTTCAACTTCAGCTTCTATACGCAAATTATACAAGAACTTCTTGAGATCCTTTTTCATCAAAATAGAATTGTCTTCCATCTGCGCTACTGTAAAGATACGCATTCGGCAGTTCTTCCATGTACGATGCTGCTTCAGTAAGAATGGAAGCAACATGAGAAGACCACCGTCGTGTACTATCCACCAAATATCAATATTGCCAATGACCTATAACAAATAACCAATCAAGAAACTGATCGGTGAGAAGATAATTCGTTTATCTTTATTTATTTTAAATGGAATTTTAGTTTCTGCTAAGAAAGAAACGTAACAGCTATCATTTGCTATGTGGATGATAACTTTTTGTTTTTGTTACCGGAACAAAATCAAAACGTTTCATTCTTTGGTTTCTGTTTTAAATGTGTTATTATGTTTAAATTTAGGCACATTCACTCATTATAGCACCCAGATAACCATAATTTGGATTCAATTTTAATATTATTTAGTAAAGTTAAAATAAATTTATGTCGATAGATATTTCACTAATAAAATGTCTATCACAATTTTTTAATATATTATAGTGAATATTTTTAAAGAATTTATCGTTGTCAATCTTAATGTTAGTAGTGAACTGAAATATACATTAAAAGTATTTCTTTTTTTTTGTTGATAATAGTAGTTCAATGATGCAATCTGTACAAGCCTGATTGAGATTGAGTGATTACAAAAATAAATGTTAGTCCTTTCATTCATGACATGACACTCGTTCACGTTTTCTTCTTCCACTTTTTGAAGCAGTACAGCAAAAGCACCCATTGACATTTTACAACACGGATCGCACAGAAAATCATAGCAGACAAATAACACCGAAGAGATCAAAACAATCAGTCCACATTGTACTTACCATTACCATTGACATTCAACATAAAACACTTATTCAAGCTCCTACCTTAGTTAGCTTCTAATTTTCCTTTTCTTGCATGAGCAATTACAATATATTATTAATTTAGATTTTAATAACTTTGTTACACCAGTTAAAATGACATTTTGTGTATGATCAAAAATCATGAGTATATGGGGGTCAAAATACAAAATATAAAAATAGATGAGCCTTGGTTATCTGAGTGATACAAACTACAAAATGAAAATAGGATACCTTTTCTGTGGAATCAGGGAAGAAATTGATTCCTTTCGGTACAAGCAGCGCCATTCGAGCGGAAGTTACGTTCCGAACGGTCTGGAGAAATACTTGCCAAGTTCGGTCATCTTCGGATTGTCTCCAACCATACGGCCAGCCTAATATCACCGTGTTAGGTTTCAATCCTCCCAAACCACTTGTTTGGGTCCTAAAAACATACCTTTTATCTTTGCAGTCATTTACATTTTTACAAACCATACAAATGGCATAAACCGTCCGTTATATTTCGCGCGACCAACACGTCAACAAATCCTTTCACTCTTTCTTCGTCCATAGTTTTCCGCAAATTCTGTTTCGCTGCCATAGCTTCGCTGTATGATCGAGTGAAGTCTCCGCCAATCACAGAGACGCAAACTGTGAGACCTTTGCCTGAAGGATAACATCAAAATGTTTAATCTAACTCTTACTTCGAGTAATCAAAATTGCTTACCTGCTTTGAGTTGAGCTGCAAATGTAAATAGTTTTCTGTATTTGGGGACTAAGTCAGAGGTTAATTTCGCTAAAATAAGAATCTGTGGACGCCAGTTCTTAGTGTGTGGCGGTCCTTCTTCAAGCCTCAATAGGGAGAATCGAGCTGCTGAAAGGGCAAGACCTCGAATACCGTCACCCCATTCTTTCTCAGCTCTAAAAATTTATTATTTACCAACAAATATTTGCTAATTATTAATACTTTACCCTCTATATTCAATGTATTTGTAAATTAATCCAGCCATTCCCATTGCTAATAGGGCGTAATACCAAGAAGTCATGAACATGATTGCGATACATAAAGCAAGACCAATCAATGATAGGGACCTAAAATTTATTGTATTCAATAAAAATTGTTGGAAGGTTTAATGTACTCGACAAAGCAAATTTTCAATGAACATTTGCTTTGCCCAACATAGCATATTCTGAAATGGTTTCTTTCAAATGCAGTAAACCTCTGTAGCATATCGCTACTTGACAGAATTTTAGGTCTATAGAGGATTATGAAGAAAATATCAGAATATACGGAAAATATTATGCGATACATACCAGTGATAGTATCTGAACCTGGGTCTCCAGTTGGGAGTTCTGAGCAAAGTTTGTAGAGCACAAGCCAGATTGACAAACCCGTAACACATCAAGAAGAACATGGACAACAACGGGGCCAAATAGTCAACATTTCCAAGGAGAATACCACATTGGCAAATGACTATAGTCAATAATAAAGCCCGCGTAGGCTCCCCACGACTAGACGAAACAGCAAACGGAGCTAAAAAGGGAATAATTCCGTCTTTTGCTATGGCTTGAAGGAGCCTAGGTGCCCCTGTTAGGGATTGTAAACCAGCGCCCAATGTGGACAAGAATGAGCCTATTAGAATGACCCATTGATTAGGCCACGCAATGTTTGCGACTACTAAACGTCCTCCTATTGATACACCAAATCTAAAAGTAATTCTCGGTTAAATATTTTTCATCACGTATAGAATGATATTGTACTACCTACTTTAATGTCACATCTTACAAGTTCTTTAAATCAACAAAAAAAAATTACAAATCCTTCCACAAAAATATTTATTTGTTTATTACTCAAAATTACAAACTTTTTGATTTAAAATTCCGCGTGGATAAAAGTTTTCTAAATTTTGATCTATATTTTGAATAAGCATTTAAATATTTTTACGTTCTACCAAATTTCATGAATATTAAAGATATCCGTTTAGATAGAGTTTGAAAGTTTGACTAAAAAAGTTTAAGAAAAGTTTCAATTCAATGAATTATAAAGACTTTGTAACATTTTGTCTCGTTAAATTCGAGAAGATGGATATATTTTCCGTGGCCTACTTTCAAGATGATAATTGCAATTTTAAAACTTATACGAATTTTTTAAATTTTGTTAGCAAAAATATTTAACACGAAATGGAAAATCAGACAAGTTTTTGAATGAAAAAGGCAAAATAAAGGGTCGTGTGACATGATTTTTAAGTAGATAGAACAAATTGAAGTCTTGCAAAAATTTATCATAATTATATTGAAAAATCACATTGCATGCAGCTAAAGTAATGCCTGCAATATTTATATAAAAAATATTTCAAATAAGAAGACAGTAAATTTAGTATAATAAAACAAGAAACAATTCAAGTTTTCTCATTTTTCCCTTGAATTAAGTGTAGAAAGTAGAAATGTAGAAAAGAATATTAGAAAGTATTTTCAAAATGAGAAAATTAGGATGAAACTAAATAAAAATTTTAGCCCCTAGAAATAAAAGTGTTACGGCTTATGTCCAACGAAGGTATTAAAACGATTCAGATTTTAACTAGTTTTACTGATGACCAATCAAAAAACAATAGCAGGTGCCTTGATTTCTTTATTTGGTACACCAAATGACGTCACAACATAGCTGGATTTCATCGATGTTTCAAATAAAGACAAACTTAAACCATATATTGGAGAAGTCATTTGAGAAAAAAAATGTATGACGGTAGGTCCTGAAACTTTTCGCTACAAACTTAGCCTTTTGAAGGTGCACCTCATAAGACACACTTTTGTTAATATCTCTGGTACACTAAAATTCTCGAACATGGTATGAGGATACTACTTATTTAGATGCATGGTTATACATTCTTTCGTTTCTGTATCTCAACTAATCAAATATTACATATAATGCAAAAATACTCTTGCTAAAACTTGATAAACGCAGTGTAGCCTGAAGACTACACCGTAGTTTTTGAGATATTTTAATTTTTAGAAAAAATAAGTATCCTAGTTTAGGTATATAACAAAAAAAATGAGTGATATGATATGTAACAAGAGTTGAAACGTTGACTATTACAATGATATGTTTTTGCAAGACCTCGTACGGTAATGAAATATTTTACTTGTCTCGGAGCAACAAGCCATCGACGGTTCCTGCGAAGAGCAACACACATGACAAATATACAGTCGAGGTTGTCAAAATAGCACAAATTGTTCCAATAGGAATAGATCTTTGAGCATCAGCTAAATCTCCAGATCTGTTTGATCCAGCCATGATACCTAGAAAAAATTGATAGTAGCTTCTACCCTGAAAAGTAATTTGTTCATATTTACCAGTTACCGACGGGAAGAAAATACCAATAAGAATGGTAAAGCTAGTGCTAATATCATTATAGACTTGGTTATAAGTATCTCTGTCTAAACGTTCAATTTCTTCAGGATCTTTGCTTTGAGCAATGTATTGACCTTCTTCCAAAAAGCTATCAAAAATGTTATCTAACCAAACAAAAAGAAAGTGTAAATGAGTGAAAGCTTTCATATTAAAGTATGAATATAGTGTGACATGATGTTAGAGACGTACCCATAAATACTCCAGAAGAAAGGCCTTTGATCCCCTTTACTATAGAAACATTGTGAGTTTCGTAATAAGGATCACATGTAGCGTTAAGGCAAAATAAATCGTGCAATGGGCCACCAACGGTTTTGTTACAATTGTCTAAGGAGATGTCTTTCAGCAACCGTTTCCCAAGGATACACATACTACAAATAACCTCGTTTCAGTTAATTCCTCATCATTATCTTGCAGAAAGTGAATTGCAACTTGATTCTATTCGACTACATGCTCATGCATAGCTGCACTGTGACTACTACAAGCTTCATCAAACACTTTATTTACTTTCTGTTCAAATTGTTAAGTAAATTATTTGCTAACGCCTGAAAAAAGCTTCTACAACAAACTCGTTAATATAATAGTAAAATTTACATGGTATTAGCTGTATGCATCTTATTAAGTTAACGTTTCGGTGAGACTTTAAAAAGAGCGAAAAAATAAGTAGGTCGAGCAGTCGAGCTTCTGCTTTAGATTTTCGTAAGGGTTTTTCTTAAAGTCTTACGAAGGATAATCTCTAGAAAAAGACGCATCTCTTGCCTCAAGTCACTGCTTGCAAATGTATCACAATATTTTTACATTTTCTAATTGAATACCCTTAACCTAAATAATTGCCACCGAAATGTACTACAGTACTTATAACAAATAAATTTTGTTATTATAACTTGTTATTGTTTGTTGTAGCAAAAATAAATAACACTACAAACAAATCGTTGTTATTAAAATTGATTCAGGGGTGCCCAATGTTTTAATATCGCGTCCCGGTTTTTCTTCAATGTCATCTTTCATGACTTTCAAGATTTTTATAAAGATTTTGTATTTTGACGGGGTTGTAGGTCGACAATAATTTAAAAAACCAGTACGTTATAAGAAAATTGATAATGGTATATTTTATAAAAACAAAATAGAATTACTTACAAATACACAAAATTAAATACATTCCAATAATATGAATACAAATGCACAAAATATCACATTTAATAACAAGAAACATTTACATAAAAAGTAACCCTTGATTTTTATAAATTATTATCATTTGCCCCATAGTTTGCGCACCTCTGTTTTAGAGTATGATGATAAGATCTAATAAAGTATTCAAATCCATAATTAATAAAATCAAAATATAAATAATAAATAATTTCAAATAGAGATTTCAAGTGCCAAATATTTCAATTGATGAAGCCCGAGCAAATATTACCCAAACAGAATATCGTTTCCAAAGGCTGGAAAATATTTTACGGAAGAATTAAATTAAAGTTAATAGTCGTGCGCGATATGTCGCTCATATTCAAAGATTTGTTCCTGTTGCATTAAATGAAATTGATAATACTTTTTAATGCATAAATAATTGTAAAATAATGTAAGTTGTTTAAATAAGTATTTATTAACAAATCTTAATTATTAAAATATATAATAGATAGTTCTCATTTAGATATTTGAAATAAAATCATTTATTCTCAAGTAAAGGAAAACTTTGAGAACTATTTTTTTACAATAACAATATTTATTGGGTCTATAGTTCTGTTTTATCATTTATTCTTAATTTGAAACGGTTTAATCTAAATTTGAAATTGTTCAATCTAAATTTGAAATTGTTTATCTCAATTTGAAATTGCTTAGTCTCAATTTGAAATAGTCTAGTCTCAATTTGAAATTGTTCAGTCTCAATTTGAAGTTTAGTCTCAATTTTAAGTTGAAAAGCTATAGATAAACGCAATGCTTTAACTGTCCTTAGAAATGATTAATATAAAATGACCGAGAGACCGGGTTTAGGTTAGCCTAAAATTTTCAGGGAGAACTAGAACTAAATTAAGTTAGTACAGATAAACTAGATATGCGTAATTGATTTAGGATAAACTCGATTAACGTACTATTGGAAATTCCCTTTGGATGGCGCCTACGCTGTGCAGTTCCAATGTCACATTTAATTTCATTTATTTGTTTCCCAACAGTTTCGTAAATAACTGTTATTTTTGTTGTTTTTGTGAATAATTTGAGATTTATCTTAATTATTCTTAAGAAAGGAAAATGGACTAACAAACTACTTTTTGTTAATCAACCCTGAACTTTTAGGAACAACTACATCTTGTCTTTTCGTTACATTTTTTCCAAAAGTAACTGAAATGCTTGAAATTCTAAATTTAGACAAAATATTTGGTTCACCGATTAACCAGATAACCGATAAATCGAAGTATTTTCTCTGGTGTTTACTTTACCCTGGTTAATAGCGGGTAAAAACCGGTTACTAATTAATAACTAATTATTAACTGACTAGCCAGTCTTTTGGTTAACCAGTTTGTAAAATGAGAGTTAATCGTTAGTCCTAAACTAATAAATCCTGATTTCTGACTAGTCCAGTAAAATTTGATATTTTACTTCTCTCAATTCTAAATAATATAAAACTATACAACTACAATAAAAGTTTTACTGAACAAAACAAACTTCAGCAAACAGTACAAAGTATGCAAATTGATCATAAATATACATTCAAAATGTTCAGCTTCTAAGGAAGAAGATAATCAGAATTACATTTATATTCATAAATTCTCAAAATGTTTATGAGAAAATTCTCATTTCAACGCTTAATTTATAGCCGCAGAATATGTGCAAAACTATTTCAAATTTATTTCAGTATTCTAGATTTATTTAATTTTGTTGCTATATTTTTAGCATAGCAAGTTTTGAAACATATTTCATTATTTTTTGCAAAAGAAAAATTATGGCTTGAATATATACCTAGACCACAGTTCCGGAAAAAGTATCTAACAAAACTACAAGCTTGTCAAAATCCAAAACTTTCTTAATTATACACATTTACTTTGAAAACACACTCGTTAACATTTACGAAGTATATATAATCAAAAGTGCTATGAATATGAAACGTTAGTGTTGTCTTTTCAGAAATAAGGTTCTAAGATAGACAACGACTACAAGTTAAAATGTTTAACTTCATTACAACTTCTGAGTTTATTCTAGTGAAAGTTGAAAATTAAACAGTTAATTTTCCAGAATTATAATAAAGTAATGAACTTTTCCAATATAAGTCTAGAAAATAGAAGAAAAAAGAGTTGTTTGTGTGGCCATAGGTAGACTAAAGTAGAAAAGATGTCGCTGAGAGCCGAAGCCGACAAAGTGACGCCTGAATTGAAGTGCAAGGTAAACATGACGCAATAAAATTCTTAGAAGAAAATTTTGCATACAGTTCGGAACTACACAAAAAAGTACTTAATTTAATTTAAAATACAACACTAACTTGAAGCATTTAAATTCAAAGGGATCTAAATGGCAATGGTATGTTTTAAAATAAACAAAAATGTTTTCCACGAAACAATAACGGTAACTGCAACTTCTTTTACGCAGAAAAAAAAAAACTATGTAAATTGTAATTAAATTAACCAGAGCTTGAAATTGAATGCATTCGGCATTCCTAATTTTGATTTATATATGAGGCGAAATGTTTAACTTTTTTTGTGTCAAACTTAAAAAAATTACATCCTTATAAAGTTCAACATTGGTTAATATAAGTTATTAAAAAGACACGCTTCTAGTGTAAGTTTGTTATAAAAATTACAGACCTACGAGAATTTAACATTTTGTTTACCGAAGGAGTTCGAGAATTTTCCCCATATTCAGATAAAAACTTCAAAATTTTTAAAAATCTAAATTTCATGTAACTAGATACTTCTCACTGCGCTGATTCCAAATTTTGAAACCGCAGGTCGATATCTCTTTTCGTTCTCGAGATATTTAGACTCAAAGTTTTGCTCAAAACTGCCCATTTTTGGGTAATAACCCAAAAATGGGTCGAGATATGAATTTGTCGACATCACCATTCTATTCTACGGGCAAAATTACATAAGTGTACCAATTTTCATAATTTTTGTCCAACCGGTTCATTTTTTATGAATAAAAGTTTGAAAATGGTCAAAATCTGAAAAAATCGTAAGGGGTACCCCTTAAGATTTTTTCAGATTTTGGCCATTTTCAGTTATTTTGCTTTAGAGACTATATGCGGTGTTCAAAAATTATGAAAATTGGTATACTTATGTAATTTTGCCCGTAGAATCGAATGGTGATGTCGCCAAATTCGTATCTCGGCCCATTTTTGGGTTATTACCCAAAAATGGGCAGTTTTATGCATAACTTTGAATCTAAATATCTCGAGAACGAAAAGAGATATCGACCTGCGGTTTCAAAATTTGGAATCAGCGCATTGAGAAGTATCTAGGTACATGAAAATTAGATTTTTGAAAATTTTAAAGTTTTTATCTGAATATGGGGTATATTGACTTTTGGGGCAATAATTCAAAACTAGGTAGAGATCTATCCCAGAAATGGGTAATTTTGAGAAAATATTTGAGGTTGAATATCTCCAAAACTAAAAGAGATATCGACCTAAGTTTTATTTTTGTCAATTTTAAAACATTGGACTTAGCTAATAAAACTTTTTCATTTTAGAATGTAATTATTTTTCGGTTTTCCCTTTGAATTTAAATTAAAAAAATATGAGTGATCTCAATTCACAAAGAAACGATAACAACGTTTACTCTTTTTTTAATAACCAACAGCAAATTTAATATGGATTTTACTTAATTATTATTTGCGCAGCAGTATTCTTTGTTTAAAACATAAATGGTCTTTATGTACGCGCCAAAATAGTTTAATTATAACTCTTTAATTCAACTCAAATTTAATTGCAATATTCCTTTACGGAGCTTTAATATCCTGTTAAATAAAACGTTTTGATAGTTCCAAGTCTAAATGTCAGATTCATTACACAACAATTTTTCTTTCATTTGCTTTAATTTTCTCTCGCTTTGATCTTTTGGAAAAGACGTAGGTGTATATCCTTTCTTCTTAGAGTGAAAATTTATTGAAATATTTCAGAACAAAATCTTTATAGCAGTAATAATCGCTTGATTGCGAATCAAAAGAAATTCCATTCTGCAGTTACCTTTTTCTCTTTATCATCCAAAGAAAAACTAGAGAAATTTAAAAATGACCAATGAGAGAACAGATTTTATTATCACCTGTTCTAGTATAACATGTATTCTGTTCGGAAAAAAATGTCATATTTGACGGTAGATGTCAATCAAGATTTTGAAACCTTTTTGGTTGCTGTTGCCTCCAACTTCACCATAGATAAGATGCAATCTAAACACATGAGCGAACGCTACTTCTTTCATTCAATCAAACTTGTTACACTGAGAGTAACTATTAATTAATAAAGTATTAAGAAAACACTCTCCATCTTTCGCAAGATTTCAGCGTTTGAATCAATTTTTCGGCCATCATCAGACCCCGGCCGTGCTCAGGTAGTAACCACAGACTAGTACTGTGAGGATCCGGCAAAATTTGGATCCGAGTACCCGGATCTCAAAATATCCGGTTCCTCGGATATCCGATGTTCGGATATTGAAGCGGATATCCGTAAATTTAATTCGGATTTGGATCCGGATCCTGATTTGGATCCGGATCCGGATCCAGATTTGAGTCCGGATCCCTTTTGGATCCGAATCCGAATTTTAATTCTGGATCCAATTCTATTAACTATATCAAACAAAAATTTATTGTGGATTATTTCATAATCAGATTTATTTGGTTTTGAAACTCCATGATAATACTTATACATTCAAATATTATCATCGGGTTCAATACTGAGAATATTCGAATCCAAGAACCGATGCGGATTCTGAAATTCCATATCTAAAATCCGATACTCATACTCATATTCCGAACCGGATCCAAAATCCAATACTCAGATTTGGATCCAAAATTCAATTCTCAGATCCGGATCCAAAATCCGATACTCAGATCCGGATCCAAAATCTGATACTCAGATCCGGATAGTTCAACAATCAATTATCCGGATATCCGGATATTTTTGGATCCGAAACCGAAACTATCCTTATCCGGATCCCACCACTACCACAGACCCGTTTCGCGCTTGTTGGAGCTCATCAGTATGGTGTAACTGCTGTCTCATTGAAGAGACAATTCCCCAACTGAGCACGGCGAGAGATAAACATCTAATATAAGATAGTTGGAGTAAGAGGTAACTGCAACCACATGCAGAGCCATCTATCGAAGAATCGCAAAAAAGACACTATTACAGCTATTGAAATAGTAATAGTACAGTAGCGAACTCTATGTGAAACAATGTTTAATAAAGTATTAAGAAAACACTCAACTTGTTTCACAAGGTTCAGCGTCTAATTCAACTTTTCGCGACCGGCGTCTGATGATGGCAGAAAGGTTGATTCAGACACTGAAATCTTGTGAGTTTTGGCAACTTTATTGAACACTGTTTCACCTAGAATTCGCTATTGTACTATTATTATAACTGTTAATTGTTTCTGTTAAGTCAGTTGGATCCCTGGTTACAAACTTCAACCCGACTTCACGTCCGTATAAGTTTATCGTTTTTACAAGAGGCCTACCTATCATTCCTAAAGAGATGGTCGCCTATTTACCGAACACGCTTTATTAACATATCTTGGAGCACATCTTAATATAATGCTATTATCGTAAAACCTTTTTTTTTATCTTTCCTTCTTCCGCGGTGTCATTTTCGTTCGCGACGTTTTGATGTGACATCTTGTCATGAAACCGCAGTGTTCGTCCCAAATTAAATATTAAAACAAAGAAAATAAAAGTTTATCTGACGCTCGGATATCACTGACCAAATAATTAATATCTTGAAGAATCCAAAGTTTATTCACGGAGTGTTCTTTTTTAACTTTACCACGGTTAATTCTTCTAACTCATCCGAACAAGTAAGACGTAGAGATAATCTTTTCATATGAAGTTTATTAAAAAAAATTGTATCCGGAGTTCAAGTTTCTCGAGGAAAACTAATCTATATCAAAATAAAAGAAATATCGCGGAAAAATGTAATTCATTTATAACTTTTTTTATTAAGCAAAATGTGTAGATTATTAATATGTACACCTGCTCCACAATAGTTGCCGCTTTTTATTTTTTTATGTTATACTATTTTACGTGTTTTGCTATCAGTCATCGTAATTTATATAAAAGTGCAACTGCTGGAATTAAAAAAAAAACAATGGTGTAATAACTGAATAGGTACTTGATAAGAAAATAAATAATAAAACCTCAAAATAACTAATTTTCCAAATGCTATTTACAATTTTTCTTGCTACTCTCCAAAGATGAGAAATTAAATTGTCAAAAATCAAAAAATAATTTTTAAATATTAATTAAATTGGTAATAATAATAATTATTAAAATGTACAATCCCTATTAATAAATCGCTGAACAATATAGTGTTATGGAGTCTAAGGCTAATATAAGTAATAATAAAATTAAAAATTACCCCTAACCTTAATATTATATGAAAAAATAAGCTAGATATTTCGAGAACAAAGTTCTTACCTTCAGTAAAAATTAAGCGAAATCGTATTAGAGGTAAAGGGAAAGTAGGATTACTCAACATGTAAACCATGCCAGAGGTCTTAAGAACCCTTTTATTTGAGAGTAGGTGAGGATTACTCAACATGTGAACCATGCCAGAGGGCAACCTTATTTTTCATGAGTCTGCTAGTTATACACAAATGTGACAAATTGTGAGACAAAATATAATGTATAAAAATGTGAACTATTATGAAACAGAGTTTTTTTTTATTTATCGATAACTTGCAATGGACAAAAGAAAAGTTGTCATTTAAATTTATTCCATACAAGGTGATATTAGTCATTTAATAATGTAGGCACATAATGCATTTCCGAAGGACTAAATGTAGGTAGGTAATTCATTAAAAAATTTATACGTCCTAGAAAATATTGATTATTAAAATGCATTCATTTTAACGGCCAAATTTCTCGTATTTTTTCAATAGAAATTCTATTCTGTGTTATTCTTCTGGGACTATATTAAAAATAATTGATATCATATGTATCTCTGATTTATGAAAAACATACAGGGTGTTTTACAACTAATGCACCAAACGTTGACGGTAATATAATTTAATATACTGATTCAATTACAAAAAAAAAATCGGCATTCGCGAAAATAAGTGCTATACAAGAATAAATTTAATTATTATATATATTCGTTACTAAGATTACTGTACACGTTTATTAAAATTCATATATCTACTATATTGAATTTCATACGAGTTATAATGGTCCTTTTCTAGAAAATTTTAATCAAAAGATGTATGTAAGTAACTACTATTGATATACGATACAGGAACAAAATAAAATTTACTTCATGAAAATTATCATGTTTCTTTTTGATCTTCATAATATTGAAATATACATTGTAGAAAAGATCATTATCATTTTAGTGTAAACAGAAATTACACACAGAATTTTAGAACATAAAACGCTGCATTTTTTGGTGCCTAAATTTTTAAATTTCGTCTTTTGGTAACCGAGGAAACTTACCTATCATTTAAAATTATGGCAAAATAGATATAGTACATACGATTATTTTTAAAAAATTATTAATGGAAGGTTAACCGTCAAATACTACTAATAAGATAGTTTTTCTATTTCGCGTTTGCAAAGTGGTTGCGTGCCTGATTGTCTGGTTCCTGGAGAACCCGGGTTCGATCCTGACCGACGCCAAATAATTGTTTGTTTTGACATGTAAAAACTTTCTATTAACAATTAACAATATTACGTTATTATGGGGTTCCGTGGCCGCGTGCCTGAGTGTCTGGTCGCGAACCTGGGGGAACCGGGTTCGATCCCGACAGACGCCAAATATTTCCAATTTTAAATGGCACAAAAGTGACCCCTAAGGTGCGCTCTCCACACCAGCTATGAGTGCCCGTGAGGTGACGCCTGTTAAGCGCCCGCACGGTACAAATATGTCATCATCATTACCGATGTCTACATGTGTTGTAGATACTGGCACACCCAGAAATGGGTAATATGCCGTGATGATATATTTATTTAGTTATATATTTATTTATTTAATATTACGTCCGGTGTAAAATTCTATGTGCAACACATTGCATCACAGTGATATAGGAAGCAATGCAGACTAAAAAAAATAATAAAGAAATAGAAAACACTCGCCATGTTTCACAAAATTTTAGCATCTTAAACAACCTCTCAGTCATTATGAGATGCCGGCCATGCCCAGCTAGTAACCACAGACGCGTTACGCTGTTATTGCAGCTCATCAGTGTGGTGTAAATGCTGTCTCTTTGCAGAGACAATTTACCAGCTGGGCACGGCGAGACATTTCTTTATTAGACATAGTTTCACTTAGACTTCCCTACGGTACTTTGTTTTTCAACAGTTATCAGTGTTTTTTGGCGATTCTTCGATAGATGGCTCTGCATATGGTTAGTTACCTCTTAAGCCAACTATCTTGTATGAGATGTATATCTCTCGCCGTGCCCAGCTGGTGAATTGTCTCTGCAAAGAGAAGGCAGTTACACCATACTGATGAGCCTCAACCAGGGGCGAAACGCGTCTGCGCAGTGTTGCCAACTTAAGGGATTTTTCCCTTTTTAAGAGAGTTTTTACAACGAAAAGGGAAAAAGGGAATATTTCTAATTTTAATAGGAAAAAAGGGTATTTTTACAAGAATGAAAATAAAATTGAAAAATAGAATAATATATTACGATTTTAAAAAGAAATATCTCTTGTTATCGATACTCAATAGCAACAAATACGATATGCGACATCTGTTATCAATTACACGGATCACTGAATTAGATCCCAGTCCCAGTACTATATTCTTATTCCCGAATAAAATATGTATCATTTTGTTTCTTCTTATTTTGAATTTACATATAATGCAATTTTTTTACATTTCAAAATAAATATATATATAGGTACCTATTAACTAGAAATAAATTTTTGTTTACATTGTCTGAAAAGAAATTCTACTAAATATTGATTTACTTTTAATCAAAAAGGGAAAAAGGTATTTTTTTAATAAAATAAAGGGAATTTTTGCTTCAATAGGTTGGCAACACTGCGTCTGTGATTACTAGCTGGGTATAGCCAGCATTTGATGATGGTCGAGAGGTTGATGCTGAAATCTTGTACAACATGGCGAGTGTCTTCTAATTCTTTTATTAGATATTGTTTCATCTAGAGTTCGCTATTGTACTTTGTTTTTTTTTTATTTAAAAAAAATATTTCATGTACCTAATGGTTTTTGATAAACACATTGTATATTTAAAAAGATCCGCTGTGCTAAATTAAACAAAATCAATAAATATACGCAGCTAAACTTAAAACTGCAACAGCAGCAAAAACTTCAAAGTTAATCAACAATGGAGTCATTTCCGATTTTGTTTCAAGAGACTACACAATATATTTTTTTCACATGACGTATATCCATGTTAATAATCAAAATACGTATAACGTTTCAAATTTCCATTATACGTTCCAAACAATAGACACATTGCAATCATTGTATTAAATAACAACAGTATATTGTATGACAACTAAAATGCCGTAAATTTATATAATTATTCTATTGAAATTTTATGTTGTATCTATTTTACTAATGATTTTAAATAAAGAATAATATTTTAAATATTTCAATAGAACTGTTTTGGTGAGAGATTGAAATTAATAGTTTTAGCTGAAATATTTTTAAATTTTTATGCTATTTTTAAAAGATAATATATAATTTGTCTCTAAAATGAGTTAGTTAGAGAGAAATAAGTATACATTTAGAGAAAATGACACCAATTTTTTTCACTGTAAATCTGTCAAAAGCATTCATACTCATGCAACAAAAATTCTACTACTACTATTTAGTACACTTGAACTGATTTTTCTGATACGTAACATAAAAATAATTAATGCTTCCATAAAAAATATATAAAAATAAATAACTACAATGATTTATAATACTTGTATATTTATTACACAAAAAATAATAACCTTTTGATATAATGGAATGTGTGACCACAAACAAATGAAAAACTTTATAAACTCTTTTAATTAAGACAGTATCGCCGATATATCGACATCGGTTACATCTCTAGAATATTAATAGGTAACTTGTTTGTTATTACAGTAATGTCCGTTTATAATGGACCTACGTTGTAACGCAATAATTCATGGGTTATTATTAAAAAATAAAACATTAGTGAAAAACCCTATTGCAGTTCGAAAAAACCAGAATTCAAATATTAGCAACTTTAAAAAGTGATGATATTAATAAATATATATTGGACAAAATTCATGAAATTCCTTTTCACACATTAGAATTTGAGAATTATAGTAATAAATATTAAAAGAGCTGTGACAAGTATTAAAGATCAAGTGTTGTCGCAATTCGCAAAGATTTAAAAAGTCAAAGTGACAAACGACGTTGCGATTTGCTATGTGTCAGTCCAAGTGTAACAATAAGAGAAAAGTAGAAAGAACCAGCTAAGAAATCTAAACTAATTATAAATGAAATACTAACTGTAAACTGTCATTCCCGTTGATGTTGACAAATATCCCAATGTAGACTGCCAAGATGGAGAGAAGCACACAGGCTAAGGCGACAGTAGCGAATTTGTTGACAAATTTCACACCAATGAACACGATTGTCCCCATGACAACGAGAAGGCCTGTTCCGTATACTCGGAAATTGTTGTACATAGCACTCGCGTCTTTTGTGAAGTCTCCAAACAGGGACAGGTTAGGAGCCATATACGTCTGGAAGCAGAGATTTATGTTATTCGTATACTCACTCACACGAAAAATTTAACTTCACATTATATTGCTATCTTATGTTATACCCTTGTTCCTTACATACCGGGTGCTTTTTTCAAGGTGCAAGAGGGGCGCGCCGGCACGATGGGTCACGACCAGTGTTGTGCTTATCTAGATAACATTATCTAAAACTTTATCGAGATAACGTAGTTCGTATCTTTTATCTAATATCTAGATATTTTTAAAATTAATATCTATTATCTTATCTGTTTTATAACATGCAGAAAAACGATAAGATAACCATTATTTATTTAGCTCCATCTATACTCAAAACAAAATACTATTTAGCAAGTTAGGACAAGCACAAACTACCGCATCGCATAGTGCCGTGTCGTGTGTTCTCCGTCGCCGGTTATTATTGAATTTATTCAACAGTCTGCAAAAACATATTTCTCATGTGAATCTCGTATGTGCAGCTTGAAAGAAAACACCCGGTAGAATATACCAAAGAGAATTGCTCGAGGAACACATTTTATAAGAGGGTTTCTTATTTATTAGCCATAAAAACTATGGCCACTCATTTTTATAACAAAAGCTGTAAAGAAAACCGTGTTATTACATTACGCACTGCAATAGAAACTCAATATCCAGACACTACAGTTTGTTCGGACGGATTAGCGAGGCGTTTGAAATATATGCAGTATTTTTGTAAGACTAAAGTAAGTATTATTTCCACGGACTGTCCTAATGCGTAAGTGCTCACTTAAAAAACTAAGCACAATGCATAAAAGTAAAAGTAAAAGCGTTTTTTCTGAAATCGTCATGTAATTTACTACTTCCCTGCCGCAAAATCGGCAGCGAAATTGAATTTCCCTGCTTAGGCAGGGAAGTAAAATGCAACGTTGCCATATTTATTTTCACAAACACATTTTACGTTTTATTATGAAATAGAATTATAAAATTAAAATTATACATTTATTTTAAATTCAAAATTCTTGTACAATTTTAATAGAGTTCCTTAAGTTTTCAATATGATTTACTCAGTGGCGCATCTAGACTTTGTTAACTGCAGTGGCTCAGCATTAAGCGAGGCAGCGGAAGGTAGATCTTTGTAAGGCCTTTTGGTGAGCCGAAATTTTTTTTTCGTGCAAGGTCAAATGCTTTAAAATTAAAAGTTACATTTTTTTCAAGGGATGTGCAAAAGCATGTTTTCCCCCTTTCATGTACAGAAATAAGTTTTAAATATCAACTTTTTTCTACTCGGGTTATTGCGTGAGACCACGGGCAATTGCCCTGCTTGCCACCCCCTAAGACCGCCACTGAAGCGTAGGTAATTTTTTTGAAAGTTATTTATTTCTGCGATGAAAAGCTACAATTTTTATTTTATTCTCACAGTATTTGGACATTAAAGTTAATGAATCTATTGTTTTGAATTATTTAATTAAAGTTTATCTGCAATAAACAACAGATGAAATTAATGTGAAATTAAGCGTAAGTAAAAATTATTACTAATATTAATACTACATATTAAGTTATATACAATATAGACATATCGATAAAAAAAATATGCAAATAAAATGATTTTTGAAATATTTCATTTACATTTATAATAATTTAAAAAAAGTTACAGTGGCTCAGAGAATTTTCACAGTGGCTCGAGCCACTGTAAAAAGGGCCTAGATCCGCCACTGGATTTACTTCCTTAATCCGTGACACAACCATTGCTCTACTAATTTAGTATTTCGCAGTGCACAAGCTGCCAGTATCCTATTGTCGGATTCAGATAAATTTGTTCTAAACAGCTTTAGCTCTAATATAGTTAGACGTTAGAACATTTCCATTTCCTTCAATATAAAAGCGGAAACTAAATTACGTTTCATTGTAGATGATCGAAGACTTTGACAATCGGAGCATTTAAAATTATAGAGATCCAAGAGTCATGTTTATATTTTAAAGCTATTTCAAAAATTGTTTTATAGGAAACATCAACTTCAATTATTATGCTAAGTACTAAATATTAAAAATTTGAAGTACTCTCGTTATTTATTTAGTTTTCCAAGTTCATAATTAAACATTAATCAAATACTAAATTAAATATAAACAATACCATATATCCAAATTACAGAAGTGTGTAAACATTAATATTGGTTTTCCGAGAAATAAGCAAATGAGTATATATTTATATTTGTATGCGATCCTACAAAAAATACGTGGAATATCAAACATTGTATATCATTTGATATAAATGAAAACAGAAATAATTTCAAACAAAAATTTTACGTTTTAATGAAAACAATGAAATGGAATCCTGCTGCTCTTGGTTCTCGGAAATTTTTTATTAGCAGAGCATATATTATGCACGATGTATGTGTGTGCACTATTCATATTTGTATAAATTTTCAATGGCAATGTCACGTAAACTAGATTGTGAAAAATGAAATGAAATGCCAATTATAATTTTATATATCGCTGAACAATGATTTTTATTTCAATGTTTGTATCACATTTCAGATTTAAATGTCAAGTTCATTATCATGTAACATTTGTTGGAAATGAAAAGATTTAAATTATTTTTAATTTTATAAAATTATTCATATATAAAAACAATATTAATTTTACCTGGATACATAAAGGAAAGTCATAAATAACACGCAAATATACATATCGACACATTTTTCATTTTTCGCCGATACCGTCAACGACATTATAACGAGCTTTGGATTCGACATGAATTTTTCTTTCCTATCATGTATAGGGTAGATTGTTTCTGATGAGTGGTTCGTAGAATTGAAGATGTTAAATATATTACAGAAATTTCTTTGAAATTACAGTGAGTTTTATTCGTTAACCTTTCATTAGCTGAAATTGTGTAATACATAATAAGAAAGAAAATTTCTTGTCGAATTTATATTTTGAAACCGCGTTATCATAATTTTAACAGTGTGAGAGTGGTGAATCAAAAAATAATAATATTATATCGTCGATTATATCCAATAAAATTGAAATACGTAATACCCAATAAAACCTGAAAGAAACCTATCGGACTAGGTCATTGCATTTTCAATAATAGCAGAATTATTATAAAATAAATAAAAAAACATTCCAGGCTAAATTCTCGTTGCACAATCTTATGCTCTTTAAGTTACTTTAAAAAGTTCGGACCATTGTACAAAACATACCACCAAAGTATTAAAAGATCTAAGCAGCTTTATTATTGTGGGATTTTAAGAAATAAATTAAATTATTTCCAAAATAAAAGAGTATATAAGAGGATATTTTGATATAACAAAAGAAAAACAGCAGTTGAAGATAAAAAAAAAAAAAACAAATATACAGTCTGTCCCATTTAGAGGTGCCACCATTGGGATCTCGAGAACTATAACACATACGATGTCGGTTAAATGGAACTTTTTGTGCGCCTTTGGGAGGCCATCTCAGATGTGCTTTTATTTTTCCAAAAATTCTCATAGGGCACTAGATAATGACGAAAAACTGAATATTGTTGATTTTTTTCTTTTTCAAATAACTTCTAAACTATCAATAATTAAGAAAAAAGTTTCAAATATAAAAGATAGATATTTTTATTAACTAACCAGTGGCGTACGAAATAAATTTTTATATCCGTAATTTTTTGAGATATAACACAAACTTATATTTTTTTAAATGGAACACATATCTGATTTTAGTCTCAAAAAAATCAATATTTTTGAATGATGTAAGGGCTATTATGTTTTATATTTGTTTTGCCTTAAAAACTATTATTTTTTCCTTATTTTATATTAAATTCACAATTATTTTCAAAATATTGGTAGATTTCTATTTGGAAATACTCCTTGTATTTAAATAATTTATTTTGTTAAAAAAATTTGCTGAAAACTCGTATCAAATTAATTTTTATAATATTTTGTATCAGGTCGCCCTTGGCACATTTTAGTGTAATTTGTAACTATGAGTCTAGAATTAAAATATTAAGTAATAAAGGCATAAAATAAATTATATCGATGAAATACGATATAATTAATAAAAATAATAATGTTTTTTTTGGGAAATAATAAGAAAATTCAGGAAAATAAAGAGAAAAATTAAATTTTAGGAACAAAACAAATATAAAACATAATAACCCTTACATCATTGAAAAGAGAAAAAAAAATATATGTTTGTGTTATATCTCAAAAACTTAGTGTTATATCTCAAAAACTTAAGGATATAAAAATTTATTTCGTACGCCACTGGTTACTTAATAAAAATATTTATCTTTTATATTTGAAACGTTTTTCTCAATTACTAATAGTTTAGAAGTAATTTGAAAAAGAAAAAATCAACAATATTCAGTTTTTCGTCATTATCTAGTGCCCTATGAGAATTTTTGGAAAAATAAAAGCACATCTGAGATGGCCTCCCAAACGCGCACAAAAAGTTCCATTTAACCGACATCGTATCTCTTATAGTTCTCGAGATCCCAATGGTGGCACTTCTAAATGGGACATACTGTATTATACTCCAAAAAATAATCTAAGAACTGTAAAAAAATTCAATAAATAAATTAAACTTAAATTTGATTTCATATTAATGCTGGTGCCAGTTTTATCACAATTTTACTGAAAATATAAAAATAAACCAGTGTGGTTTCTTATTAGAGTAATAAAAACTTATTATTTCGTATCAATATTGGTTGGAGAACGTTTTTAGGATGTGCCGACATCAGCATGTCCATAGCTTATATTAGCTGCAAATTAAATGCTTGATATTATACTAAAATGCAAAATAATATTTCTTCAGTATGAAAACAGACCAAATAAAAAAAAAAAAACAGTAATTCATATTTTAATGTAGTTTTTATTAAATTTCTTTTCAGTAAAATTGTATATGAACGTGAGTTGAAATTTCCATTTTTACCTCGTTTTCGATGAAAGGAAAAGGGTAAAAATATTGACAGCAGTTTGATTTATGAAGTAAAAAGTGTGGCAGATTTGGTATCACCAATTTTAATCGCTAAAACGAGATTTTCTACCAGGGACCATAAACTTGGCGTTTAGGTTAAAGTTTCAAGAAAGCAATAGTTACGGCAAAACAATGAGGACGTAGAACTTGTAAATAGAGTACGAGTGAGCAAAGAGGGATTTAACTCCTTCAAATGTCAACTTCACTTCTAAGAGGTAAGTACTGCTTGGATAACTCTACAAAGCTCTGACGATCAGGTACAGGTGGTGAAACTTACACAATATATATGGAGTGAAGTTGAGTTTAAAGTTGTACATAACATATCTACATCCAGACTAAATAAATAAACAAGGACGGATGGTATTTTTTAGTTTTAGAAATTAAATTTCCCTGACGATTTTGCGACGATATATATATGTATGTATGTATGTATGTATGTATGTATGTACGAATTAAAACGAAGTCTTAGAATTTTTATTTTATAAAAGTTTTGAATGAGTGTATATCCAAAGCAATAAAACCTAAATATGAATTTCTATACAATATAACGCAGAAAATTTTACTTTGAAAACATACTTTATGAGGTTTCCGTAATTTTAACAGGTTTCCAACAAAGTAAGTACATAGTTTGTTATATTAAAAAAGGTAATTAACTTTTCCAACTTTACGAAGAACAAATGAATAATTAATTATATCAAAAGGGAAGAAAATGTGTCATGAATGCTTTTAAATCAGTACTCCTATTATAAACGTTTAAACTTTTGTGCTTTAAACCTCCTGGGAACACTCGATTCTCACTGAATTGCTTATGAGTTCAAAACTTGCCAAAAACCATAAAACAAATTCTGTGTAATTCAGATTCTATTTTAAAGTGTAGATCGCTTGGGGTTACAAACAATATACAAGTTGAGATGCACTTCTATATCGTAGAAAACAATAATGGTCATGCTTAAAATGTATGTCTAAATCGTAGAAAACAATAATGGTCACGCTTAAAATTTACGTAAATATGTAACTCATATACGAAACAAATAGGATGTAAATCGAAAAGTGGGCCATGGACGATTCGTTTTTTTTTTTGTGCTAGGGGGATCAAATTATTTTATAGTAAAATAATTAATTTAGAAGTTATTGAGAATTAATTTTGGGTCTAAATCATGTGAAACTATAAAACAATTTAGATTTTTGTGTTTTTATTAAATATTTAGTTCTATCTGCTAACATAATTCCATGGTGATTTGTGATATCTGTTACGGTTCACACAGAAAAAATAAAACCTGAGTGTCTGCACCGTGAAATTTTTAAAATAAATTTTATCTAGCAGTCCAAATGCTAAACAACTAATTTTTAATGACAGTAACGAGTTGTCAATCTTCTCAACTTGTTTAGGAGTAAGCTAACATATTTATTCGTCTTATTTATAATAATGGTAGTAATATACTATTAGGCCGAACAAACGGATGTTACTAGTTTTAAAATATTACGAAGCAAATTTTTGACAACCCAGAAACAATTGTTACTGTCATTAAAAATTAGTTGTTTGACATTTAGATAGACTGCTAGATTAATTTTTTTTTTAATCACGGTGCAGTCACTGAGGTTTTATTTTTTTCTGTGCGAACCGAAACAGATATCACAAATCACGCAGAGAGAAAAGTTTACTATTGAATGTATCTTTCTGGAAAACAAAATAATTTTATGTTATGGGCGTAGCCATTAAAAAGTTATGGTCTAATCAATGTTAGGACATCTAAGTTTCATACACTAGTAGTTCACTAATAATAACAAGTATCATCTTAAAAGATGAGTTATAACCATATGAACTGTCATACCAAATTTTATCCAAATCGAATAAAGCGTTCTGTTATTATAAGCAAAATTAATTTTTTTTCGAAGAACTTTGAAGCAGAATATTGACTAAATGGTACACTTTCTGGTAGAAGCAAGTTTAGTTAAATTGTCTTACTTTAGCCTCATAAATCTGTGGTTAAGCCATGTCCCCCTATTTGAGTGACACCCTGTATACTTATAATTTCATCACTTATCTACATTAAGATAAGAGTACCATCCAATTAATAAACCAAAAACATCAGTTCACTTCGGATACAAAAATAACTTGTTTAGCGCTTTTTACGAAAACTAGCGTTTCACAAAGAAATTTAGTTTCTTTATCATAACAACAGCAGGCACGAGATCACCATCAACCACCAGTCTGTAATTTAAAACATTAGAGTTTTTCACGTGCTAAATATTCGCCAAGCTTGCGGCCTTATAACTTTTTCCATACCTCGAAAAAATTCTAAAAGAGAAGCGTTTTTGATCCGTTAAAGAGCCCTGCAAAGCCACAATGGCGTCAACGCTACGTTGCAAACAACAGGTTCCAGCAAAATTACGACATTGGATGAAAATATTGAAAAAGTGTGCACCCGTCAAAGGAGAATATTTTATATGGTAAAAAACTGCTGAATGTTATGTCAAAGATGAATTAAATTGAGCTTGTCATTTAGCGTATTAAATAATCTGTTTTTTTTACATTTAATGATAATAAAAACTAATATTGTCATATTCTTCAATATCACAAATCCTAAGTAACTCAATTTATTTTGACGCTAAGGAGATAGCACGTGGTTTGTGACGTATGAGCGACTGATGATATTTCTCCAAAATTTTTGTACATATAATTGTACCATTAACAAAATTCATAGTCAGGTGTCTTATGTGTGTTAGTTTTATTACGTTTTGTGTTTTGACTAGTTTTCTATTTCTAAATACATATTTACCTTGTACACAAAAGTAACTTATGTGATTAGAGATATTTCTAAATGTCAAATTTTCAAATAATATTTAAAAATTCATATTTTGCTCAAATTAAATAAAAAAGATTTATAATACAAATAAAAAGTTTCAGAAAATATTTTTTTTAAAAATGTAAGCATTATTCAGTTTATTCTTTCACTATCCACACTCACCTATTGAAATTATCACTTTTTTATTAGATTTTTGTTTTTTGTTATTTCATAGCATTTATTAAACATTTCCCATAAATTTAATGAAATATTATAGTAAATTGGTTTTATTATTTTAATTAAATAAATTAAAAAACAAAATAATATGAATAAACATTCTGGATAATATCAAATTTCTTCATACCCTCCGCTCATTTATTTAAACTTTTAACCACATTTTTAAACATAATATTTGAAATATGTATGTTAGTTATTTTAATATATAAACATTTTGTCTAAATAAAATTCTTTTTATGCCTAAAATTAAAAGTGCTTCTCTCATAAGTTTTAAATTTTTATGATTTATACTTCTAGTTACCTACGAAATGAAAAAAAAAACCTATCCTATTAATTTTTAGAGTTTAGGAATATCCAGAGAATTTTTGAGAAAAAATGTTTTAATTGGAACAATGAAAAAGTACCTAAATGTAATACTACATTCATATATGTGATGAGAAATAACTAGAAAATTTTACATTTTATGTTAACTGGAGTATCTTTTGGGAAGCTTCATGGGATTCGAAGTAGAGTGAATTTGGTCTTAATGTTCCATATATTTATTTAAATATTTAATACAACAGTCATATGTACGTTTCGGGCAAACATTAGCCCATCTTCAGCAATAATTATATATAAAATTTCACATTTTTGAAATCCAAATATCAGTACATTTTTTTACAATTTATGTGAAAAAATCATATCCATGATTTATAGATAATCATAACGATGAAACAAGCTATCACCATGACGACAGGTGAAGCTCTGTCGTCATGGTGATAGTTCCGTTAGAATTTATATATATATATATATATATATATATATATATATATATATATTTATTTATTGTTATGAAGCGTTATATTATATTAATTGTTATGAATGAAGATATTATTTCTGGATTGAATATTTTACTACTGGAATTTGTATGCATAAAATTTGCTCTCAATTTTTGCAGGAGTTGTAAACAAATGATTACAATTTCTGACTTTTTCTGATTGTCTGTTGTTAATTTTCTGGTTTAATTACGAATTACGAGATAAAGTAGCGTGTAAACACACTCTAAATTTGCATGTAAATGACATGAAACGAAGCATTTTGATGCAAGAATCTCTATTTTTGTCTGATACAAGTTTAACATGTATATTTATTCTTATAGCTACATTATGATAAACAAGAGTGCACTTTAAAATATGCAATTGCAATATTACATAATAATTTATTTGAATTCAATTATCTCGAAAACTTTTAACTCGTAATAACCGCTAACAATCTGTTAGTTTGATTATAAAGTTTAGAAACCCACTGTATAAAATATATTATAAATTCTTTTTGATATTGAAATGTTTTTATTATAAGAATGAGCAAGGTATTTTAGTTATTATTTTCCATTTCGAATAAACAAACAAACATGTTTACAATGCATTAAAGAACACGCATACCTAAGTCAAATATTTCAAAATTGATTTTTCTGTTTGGTACAGCCATATTTTAGACTTCATAAAATATGTATAAGACAGTAGAGGTGGAATTTTCAACCTTTTGTTCTTTATGTACCAATGAATATTTTTTCGTCATAACCGTTTTTCAATGCTGATGGAAATAAATTTGAGATACTTTAAAATTCTGACGTAAGTAGTATACAAGTTGAAGGTGTATAGGAGAATCCGTAAAATTAGCATTTAATATGGTAAAATAGGTTTTTTTTTTCAATATTAGCTGTTCCGTAAAATTTATGCTTTATACACAGAGATTTATAGAATAAAATTCCAAAATGTTGGTTGTCACAGTCAAATTTTTAAATTTGCATTTTAGTTGCCTGCCGTAGAGTAGACTTAAATGCGCCACCAACAATGGTGCAAGTTAAGTTTTTAAAAAAATGACAATTTTTTTTATTGAAATAGTGAAGCAAGTTAGTACTCAATAGATGACATTAGTTGTTTTATTTGAAAACAGTTAATTTGATTTGTTAACCATTATTTCAATGGCTCAATTTAAACCGCAGGTCTGCATGCTGCATGTCACATGAAGTGAATATCTATAATTAATTTACTTAAATTAGTGTTCACCACTAAGAAATTTCAATTTAACTATAGTATGTACGTATTATTAAACGCTATTGCTAGAATGTTCCCGTCATCTAATACGCAGCATGTAACTTCGTTTGTAAATTTAGGTACATGTTTTAAAGTTTCGCTTGCATAGTTCTTGAAAATTACATGAACTAAACTTATAGTTGTAAAGTTGTCTAGCATAGGGAATTTTGTTGTTCACGTGTAACAGGGAGTATCAGTTGCCAATAAACGCAATAAATGATGATGCTTCTATTGCGCGTTAAACTACTAGTACGTACGTCACTGTCATCATTAAGAAAAACATTATTGTGTAGGATAGCTTCTCCAAATTTTAGTTAAGACGTTATTATAAAAATCATACACTATTTGTATTATTTTTCTTAAAGGAATTTTATTCTACACTATGATTAATGCTGTCGTGTTCCTAATAAAAACGTAGTAGTTTGTCGTGATATTTGGTAGTGGATGGACGTATATTTCTGTGTGTTAAATAATAATGTACAAACTAACACTTAAATTCGAAAGTTTGTGTGTGTTTACTCAAAGGAAGGCACCAAATAAGAATATTTTCTATTACCAGATAAATAAATACTATCATTTAATCTACATAAAATGCATTCTGTAAATGAGATTTTTGGGCATATTGTTCTTAGTTATTTATAATACATACACACATATATGTATGTATCTTGTAACACTACATACGAGTAAGTAATCAAAATAATTTCTTCATTTACCTCAACGGGTTTGAAATTTGAAACACATCTCTTCGGGAGTTAACGAAGTTAATTACAATTATTTTATTTTGAAATGCTTTATGAAAAAATGTATGGCATATTGTAAAAATTATTTAAAAAATACTAAATGTTACACTAAAATTAAAATAGAACAAAAAAAAAATCGTATTGAAATAATTTTAAAAAAATATAGTGTTACCGGATATCCGTTTTTATTTTAAATGGGTGATACTAAAGGTCAAAAGAAGGCGACATATGTATATAAGAACACATTAGTTGAAGTTGTATGATATGAAAGAAAATATAAACTCTAAATCTTTTATTTTTAATAGATTAAAAGTTTTTACAGCACATCACCCTGCTGTTGTTAACTTCAATTATCTTTTGTTTTTGAACTGTCAGATATATTTCGTTACCCAGTTGACACTGGAGTTTGTTAAAAGTTTGATATTTTTGGAAGAAAAATGAAAACCGCGATGGCCCGTCGATCTACTACTGAACTTTATCTTTTCAACTTCAATTTTAGGAAAAATAAATTCATTTGTATTGAATATTCATGACAAGATAATTAATCTTGTTTACAGCAACGGCAAAATATGTTTTTATTAAACTAGTATGCCATTATCTATCATGGTGAAGATACGAGTTTTCTTAAGTAATCTGCCTTTTAATGAGATTTATTTGACAATATTAAATAATATGCTTTATCAAATGCGTAAAATAAATCTGTGGTTACCTACCAAAAGGACATATGCTATAAAAATGGTTTTGTATTTTTCTGAAAATTTTGACATCTCGTAAAAGCAGAAATTGAAAAAAATTGGTAATGGAAATTAGGTACTTCACTTTGTTACTTAAATTTTTAGAATGACAAATTAAGAAACTAATTAACAAAAAATTGTTTAAATACATATTGGATCAGTATGTTTGTCATTAATAGTTGCACGCGTTCGGGGTTTTAGTTTTTTTGCACAAGTTCAGTACGTTTCTAGTACTGAACCACGCCTCATCGTGCTGGAATTCGTCTGCCACGCTACTTCGGGACTTTAATTTTTTAAACACGATCTATTACATTGTCCTCAGAATTTTATCCAAATAGGTGAGTTCGCAAAACCTTTCGTTGTAATATATATGTATGTATTACGCCTAAATGTAAAATGCCCAATGGATGATGATATCCAATTAAATTGGTACAGATTTTCTGAATACTCATACATCTGTCATCTGTCAGATTTATCCGAGCATTGTAAAGCTATAGGACCAATTTAACGAAATAATATAAATAAAATTTATAGAAAGGCGTTATTAATTAGCAGTCGGCAATCATTTTCTTTTTAAAAGAACGTGTAAATTGAAGATTCTGAATCTATCACAGGGCGAGCAATTTTGAAAGTGACGAGTGACGGAATGAATTTGAAAGACGATAAATTTTGAAACAAGTCAAGCACAGCGGAGGATAATGGATACATCAAAAAACTTTTATGGAGAATATATAAATAAGCTAGTTTCATACTGACTGAGTATCCATTTCACGAACATGATGAAATGTGATGGCTTTTTTATTTCTTTAGACGTAGGGCAAAAATATTCTACTTGTTCAATCTCAATTTTTATTTACTTTTTAATGATGCATCTTGTAAAATCAAATCCAATGAAACCGATATACCCTTTTGGTTATAACGAATTTTAAATTGAAAATTTCAACCCACAAACTATGATAGTGAATTACCCGAATGTAATTATAAAGGTAACCACGAAACATTTATAGTTATATATTTCATTGCAACTGCAATCAATGACAAAAATAACAAAACATTATATTTTTCATCACATATTTTAAAAATTACAAAACGCGGTTACTGTGGCTATAATATGGTATGTACTAATAAAAATTATATTTAAAAAAAAATACAGGATATTAGGGAAGACTTTAGCCAAAGTTTAATAACAACCATATAATGAAAAATACATTTAAAAGTCCTGATCAATTTTTCTCCGGTTAACAGTTTCTTAAAAAAAAAAAAATGGCCAAAGCATTACTTAACACGTTGTATATATATATATATATGTATGTATGTATGTATGTATGTATGTATGTATGTATGTATGTATGTATTTCAAATTGATAATAATACCAATACGATAAATAAATTTTACATATATATATATTTAAATACATAGCTTCTGTTTTTTATAGTTTACTATTAGTATAAAATAATAATTAAAAATTACAAAAAGACAATGACCCGTATTATGAGCGCACTTTTATAATAAAAGCGCTTTATAGAGTACACACGTAATACGGGCCTATTATTCTAACCACTATACGAAATGCACGTATTTGATTTTGTAGTATTATTAAATCAATAAATATAATAGTGTAATGTAGTGATATGAAGTGAAGGAATTTTTTTTACACATATATTAAAGAAATATTATGAACCTGGCCGTAAAGGAATCTTAGATAAATATTCTGACAATATTCATCAATGAGAAGAGAAGTAAACGACTTTAAGGATTTTTTTCTTTCAGATATTAATTTTCTTTTTAGATTTATTATTTAATTGTGATTTACAATTTAGGCTTTTAAACACCTTCATTTTTTAAAAATTCTATAACGATCATTGATCAGTTTAAATTGTTATATTTCTATATTATTAAATTATATGAATCAAACTGTACTATAAAACTTATTGAACTATTTTTGAATTTATGTAGTGAAGTATGTAAATATAAAATTACAAAATGTACCAGCATTAATATTTGTAAAAAAAAAATAATTCAAGGCCGGAAATCAAAACCAAAGATGCAACAAAGAAGGAGAACAAGAATTCTGAAATAAAACTAGTAGGACCATATTTCATGCAGATAGTTAATAAAACCAAAGGGAAACTTCAAAATTAAAGGCATCCGGGATGAAATTCAACTAGATCTCTTTTACGCTCGCCTCCACATTTCAGAACAATTGAAATACTCTAGGAAGAGTAATGACAACATCTTCACCGAATCCGAATGAATAAATGCATGTGGCAGAATCCCACGTTAAAAAGTCATCGAACATAGTTTCCCAGTTCAAAAGTTTGAGTCCGATGGACGTTAAATATACGGCATAAGGGTACATTCTAACCCAGATTTATCTTGTACCGAGACCCTTTACTTTTAACACAATACGAAAAACAACAAATCCAGTACGTTCAGTAAAACCAACTTTGTAAGACATGCTAATCCATATTGGTTGGTCTAGTCGCTTAAATTTTATTTTATGCATGTATAACACAAATAATATTTTCTTTAATATTATAGATATTTTGTGGCTCTTGTGCTACATAGAAAAATATATTTTCTGAAATATTTTGTTGTAATGTCAAACAAAATACGAGGGGAGTTTATTATGTTATCTACCAGCAATAAAAACAATATACTATCACGACAATTTTCTTATGTCAAGTTGCTGTGACATTTTCATGTCTACAAAGACACAATTAAGAACTTGAAAGCGGCTGTACGCGAAGAAAAGACCCCACAATTATGCTCAGAAAATGCTGCTTCTGCACAACAACTACAGGGTGCATGAAGCACGAATTGTTCAAGCAGTAGTCAATGAATGCGGCTTTGACGAATTACAACATCCACCTTACAGTCCTGACCACGTCCAAGTGTTATTTCCTTCCAAAACTCAAAACACATTTGAGAGAGAGTCGCTTTTTATCGAATGACTTGGAAAACGCAGTGGAATCGTATTTTGCAGAATTACCAAAAGATTTTTTTGCAGGCGTAGCTTTATTAGAAAAACGTTGGAATAAGTGTATTAGTGTTAACGATTCTTACGTAGAAAAATAAATTTTTATTTGTTCTCTAATTCGTTGTTTTCATAGCTAGGTAGATAACATAAAAAACTCCCCTCGTAATTCATAGCTTTACTAACAATACAAGAAAATCTAATAAAGTTTGAAAAGAATTGACGTCATTTATATGTCAGAGTTTAGAAATAAGACACCACAAAAAATTACAGCAATTTTTAAAAGTAATCAGCGAGTTATCCAATCTTGATGAATAAAAATTTACTAATAAATTTCAGTTATTATTATCCTGTTAAATAGAAATATAATTTAAAGTATGTTATAATATGGAAATATCTTTACTTTAAATAAATCACGAAAATGAATTTAACAAATAGGACAACTAATATGGATTAGAGTTCATATAGGACGATACTCCAGTACAAAATTTTTCGGGATTTCAATGCCTAATAGAATTAAAGCTGTTAAAGACGATGGCGGAATACTCAGTTTTTGTAAGTTTAAATTTGTAGAAATTTCTCATTATTTGCGAAGGTTTTATTTGTTGTATATTTTTTATATTTTATGTTTGTTCTTGTTTACTATAGCGTGTGTCTAATATGGCTTGTATGTATCCTAAAGTATTTAGTTATTTGTACTATCTGTTACCAACTATTATTATTCACTATTCGTCAAACTTAATGAATTAACTCCTCAACAATTCTCTTTGGAAAAACTTTGTCTGCATTGCCTTGTCTTTGGGCTATAGTGTCCGAACACTTTGAAGTTGAACAAAGGAACTGTCGCTGGGTGGTAAATTACAAGTTGTGGTTAGAGAAGCTAACTAACTTACCAGTACGATTTCAACAGCACCGACGATGTACATGGCTGCGGCTAGCGTAGTGCCCGTGTAAAAGAGCATCCCCACAGCACCACCGAACTCAGGACCTAGTGATCGGGAGATCATGAAGTAGCTGCCTCCGCCTGGGACTACGCCGTTGGTGGCGATGGCAGACATCGAGATGGCTGTCAGCATCGTCTGAAAACAATAATTATTTTCATTTTTCTAATTCATTATCATTAACAATACATTTTCTTCGAAGTAGATCCTTTAATATTATTGTTAAAAAAATTCTACATTGGCGAAACTTGCCAAAATTTACATAAAAGAATTTACCAACATAATTATAATATTAAAAAACAAAATGTAAATCATAGTGGAATTACCAAACATAGTTTAGAAAAAAGACATATCTTTGATTTTAAAAATCCAGAAATAATTAAAACAGAAAAAAATTACAACAGGCGACTAATCTATGAATCTTTATACATAAATGCAAATGAAAGTAACACAGTCCACTGCCAAACTAACTATAGAGACATTTTAACTTACGCGGGCTCAAACTTACCGAATTTAAATTTAGAAAGACAACAATTAATTATTCTTACAATTCCCCTATACACGCAGTTTACTGCCATACTCTGGCTGAACAACACATTTTTACCTACTGCTAGTCAAATTAAAATGTAGTCATAAAAAACAAAACTTTATGTATTACAAAATTACGCCTTAATGTTCAACTAATATTTTTATAAAAATGTAACAATCAAACAAATAGGTATGTAAACAATCTCGTTATTCTGTTTCATTATTATTTAATATTGTTTTATTCAGCTGATGATGATTGTGATGTCACAATCGAAACGTCCAAATGTAAACTAAATTGAATGTTTCAATAAACAAAAGATCCAAAAAGCCTACACAAATTTTTTGAACATTAACAATACAGTTACTAAAAGAGTCTAACGGCCGATTTCACCACTGATTTCTAAACCGTTGCCTAACTAGAAATTTCCTAAATTTAACAACTGCTTAAACTGATTTTTATCCAATTTGGATTTCACCAAACAATGCAATTCCCCGTAGGCATCGGATTATTAGTTATTTTTGTGATATTATATTTGCACACACAATTTTTATAATTTATGACATTCGTCAATGGTATTTGTCAACAGTGACAATGGAAATTATGTGGAGATATTAATATTACGTTGAGGTATACCTACAAAATAATTAAATTTGTAATGAAATATATTTTACTGTAAATATATTTTAAAATTTGTATTCCACAAATGGAAAATATAAATGAAACAAAGATGAAAATGAATAAAAAGAAGAAATATAAATAATACAAAAACAGAAGCTGAATCCTCTGGTTGCAGATAAAAATATAAAATTAGACAAACGGAACGCATAAGACGCTTGGCTATTTGACATTTTTGTAAAAATTATGAATTTGATTATACGTGAATATTTAATGTAATTTCCCTAAATTTAAAATAAAGAATAATAACTGTATACTACAGAGAATTTATTTTAAAATGCAACATTATAGCTCATCACTTCCATGGTTACTCACTATTGTCAAAAATGACAGCAATGTAAAACTTGTCCATTTTAAAATGTAACATTATAAAAATAGTATTGCAGCACACGAGATACCTCCAAAACACATCACAAATGTTGTCAATTCTTATTACGACCGACTATTATATTGCCTCAGAGTGATTGGGGGTATTTTTTAACATTTATTACATGAAAGTTATGAATTTTTGTAAGCTAAAGTTTTTTTTAAAATGTACAACATTCATGTTTTTATTATTTGTTAATCGTATGTAGGCTAATTTATAGAAAATTAGTTTTGATAATACAAAACTACAAATTTTGTATGTTGCATTTAAAATGGACAAATATTACATTGCTGTCATTTTTTGACAATAGTAAGTAACCATGGAAGTGATTCGCCATATGTTGCATGTTAAAATAAATTCCCATTATTTACTAATTAATTTTATTTCATATATAAACTTGTAATGCTGTCTTTTATTCAAAAGAAAATCTTTTTCAAAGCCATTTTTCATTATAGGATCAAAAATGTTCTTTCTTTCTTTTCCATCTTGTACATTGATTTCTATTTCTTCGTTATAATTATTAAAATATTCAACTAACTTGTACAATTTTCATTTTAAAGTGTCAGCTGTCAAACGTTAGGAAATGCTTAGCGAGTAGGCATCGGAAAACAAATACCTAGCTAAGTAATTCCTAAATCGAGATAGGCTGAAGTGTTTTATTTATTACTCAAAAATTATTTCTGTGGTGCACTCTTCTTTTCAACTATGAGTGCCTATTTAATAAACGTCTACGACATTCCTACCTACAGCCCCGTCCAAAAATATCAATACATCTAATAATTATGGAAAAAACAATTTTATAAATTCGCTCATTTCAATAAAATAAAACATTGTTACTGAGAGAGTTAAATACCAACAGAGGCAAAAGTCTATATTTTTAAAACTCATTTGGACTCAAAATGATTGGAATTATCAAATGAAATCGCTCAAAATGTTCGATTGCGTTTATTCTTCAGCATTTTATTTCATGTATTGATGTATGATAGTGAAAGTTGACGTAGGTTCAAAAATATAAAAAGAAGACTGTCTATCTTTTCTTTGTATTGTTTACGTTACGTGTCGGGAACAGCTGTTGGCTATCAATGTTTGATAAGAAATATTATTGTATTAATGGATTAAGGGTTCATGTTAACCCATTTCGAAGAAAATGATGTAATGTATTATATGCATGTATGCATTATAAAACTTGCTGATATTTTCTTTTAGTCTTATTCTTATTGTTTTTCTTATGACAACGCGTCCATCATCTCTGAAAACTTTTACCAAACTCATTTTATGTTACTTTGTTCAGAGATTCTTAAGTTTTCATGTATGCTTTCAAAGAGAGTAATTCTTTGCAATTTTCAAAAATCCAATTTTCATGTATCTCGTACTTCCCAATGCACTGATTCCAAATCATGAAAACGCAGGTCGATATCTATTTTACTTTTGGAGATATTCAACCTGAAATATTTTCTCAAAATTACCCATTTCTGGGCTAGATCTCTACCTAGTTTTGAATTATTGCCCCAAAAGTCAATATACCCCATATTCAGATAAAAACTTCAAAATTTTCAAAAATCTAATTTTCATGTATCTAGATACTTTTCAGTGCGCTGATTCCAAATCTTGAAACCGCAGGTCGATATCTCTTTTCGTTTTCGAGATATTTAGATTCAAAGTTTTGCTCAAAACTGCCCATTTTTGGGTAATAACCCAAAAATGGGCCGAGATACGAATTTGACGACATCGCCATTCGATTCTACGGGCAAAATTACATAAGTGTACCAATTTTCATAATTTTTGTCCAACCGGTTCATTTTTTATGAATAAAAGTTTGAAAATGGCGAAAATCTGAAAAAATCTTAAGGGGTACCCCTTACGATTTTTTCAGATTTTGGCCATTTTCAGTTATTTTGCTTTAGAGACTATATGCGGTATTCAAAAATTATGAAAATTGGTACACTTATGTAATTTTGCCCGTAGAATCGAATGGTCGTGTCGCCAAATTCATATCTCGACCCAATTTTGGGTTATTACCCAAAAAAGGGCAGTTTTCAGCAAAACTTTGAATCTAAATATCTCGAGAACGAAAAGAGATATCGACCTGCGGTTTCAAAATTTGGAATCAGTGCACTAAGAAGTATTTAGATACATAAAAATTAGATTTTTGAAAATTTTGAAGTTTTTATTTGAATATGGCTTTTGGGACATTAATTCAAAAATGGATAGAGATATAAACTTACTAGTAATTTTATTTGATTGTAAAGACAATGTTACGTAAATGCACGCTTATTTAGAGCATTTGAACAACTGAGTGAATTTTTACACACATAAAAATCTAATTATATCTATCCTGTATGTTTCAATTCATTCTTTGAACAAGTTTCCTCCTACTCTCCTAAATGTTCGATATTCTTCCAATTCATTGACAAGACTGGAGGTATTTCTGAAGGGTATATAAGGAAATATATGTATAGCAAGCGCGTGTTTAGTAGACACTGATACTGTACATACTTTGACTTTTAAATAAATCCCATTTCTTTTTATACCAGTAGCATATTATAAATACTATTACATCTCGACTTGTCCATGTACAAATTTTAGGTTTTCCGCATTCAAGAACAGTGTCAATATAACGTGCGGTAGCTATATCTATAATTCTAAATATTTAATTAATGATAAAATAAGAAATATTAAATGTACTTCCCAGAAATAATTAATAATAATAAATTACAATGACGTTGAGTTCATATGAACGAATATACGAACCTTTATATATTCGAATATATCAACATTTGTATATTCGTTCACCATGTTTACTTAATAATAACCGCTGTAATACACGGTAGCTAATTTAATTTGTAGTAGTTACGATTATCTACTCCCATTACTTCCAAAATAAAAACGGTTACTTGCCGTGATTTTAAATACCTTTCACTTTTATAAGTTTCACTTTTATTAAATATAAACTCTAAGCAACCATTGCGAGCAATTTTAAAAGCCTTGCTATCAGTGTGTATTCAGTGTTCATATAGGGATATTTATTAATGCACTATATATCACAGTTTCACTTTTCTCTTTTTTGAAGGTTATTTTTGAGTCTGTGTGTACAATCAGAGCTTAACAGCTTTAAATTGTTTGAATAAGCAGACGCCATAGAAGCTTTATGTCATACATACGCCCATTTAGAATGGAACAAAGCGTCAACATCGAACAAGGCTTTAGCCGAGCTACGATGACCAAAATACCTAATATACACCAGCAAACAGACCACGATAAACTGATCACTATACACAAAGCAACACTTCTCAGACCGCCTACCATTATCGATATAGGGATAGAGGATAGGGAATAGTACACTACATTATCTTCATCCTTTACTCCGTTATTCGGGCAAATACAATATCATATTACAACATCATTACATTGTAGGCGTTCAAGCAAAAATCATTAAATCCAGTTTTGTTTTACTGCAAAACTTAATCAAAACACACTATTTGTCCTATAAAATACGATATAATAGAGCAAATATGTATTTCGTTTACACATAGCTCAAATTTAAATGTTGTTTCGATGTTTTGTAAATTGAGTAAAGAACAATCACTTTACCATATTCAACACAGAGTGTTATGTAGGTGTACAACGTTTAGCCCATTGTAGAACTGACCCCATAGATAGTACATCTGCAAAAAAATTGTTTAATATGATTTCTACTAGTGCTGTGAGGATCCGGCAAAACTTGGATCCGAGTACCCGGATCTCAAAATATCCGGTTCCTCGGATATCCGATGTTCGGATATTGAAGCGGATATCCGTAAATTTAATTCGGATTTGGATCCGGATCCAGATTTGAGTCCGGATCCCTTTTGGATTCGGATCTGGACTTGGATCTGGATCCGGATTCGATGTTTTATTTACGGATCCGGATCCGAATTTTAATTCTGGATCCAATTCTATTAACTATATCAAACAAAAATTTATTGTGGATTATTTCATAATCAAATTTATTTGGTTTTGAAACTCCATGATAATACTTATACATTCAAATATTATCATCGGGTTCAATACTGAGAAAATTCGGATCCCACCACTAATTTCTACAAGAAATAGAGGTCTTTAAAACTGACCAATCACGTCACAGTTTAAAAAATTGTAAAAAAGTAAAAATCAATGTGTTCTCTGGAAAATTGTGACACCTGTTACAAATGACATATAAGATCATTGGCATCGCGGCACATTTTTAGACTTAGACTAACAAATATATAAAATAGATGAGTATAAAATAATTCAAAATAATTTTTATTGTTGAAATATCTAGAAAATATACAAGCATACATAATATATATTCAACTAGCAAAAAACGTTTAACGTCAGTTTTGAAAATTTTTCCAGAGAACTATGACGTGATTGGTCAGATTTAAGGTATCCAGTTCTTGTAGAAAGCATGTTAAACAAAAATTATTGCCAGATTTATTACCTATGGGGTCAGTTCTACCATGGGTTAAACGTTGTACACTTACTTACATAACACCTGTATAGATTTCGTCGTATATTAAACGTTAATGATACGTATTTAAATTAAAACTGAAATGAATGCACGAAGAACTGTCTGTGAAAACTGAAATAACAACGAACAAATTTCGTAAATCAAAAGCTCCTTTTCCTTAACATTTAAAACAAAACTGAAAACTAAAAGTTTTAAATTTCATATCAGTACACTTTCCAGTTCTAAATTCTCCATCTAGCCAAGTTTCAAACAAAACTGTCAAACACAATCTGTGCGGAAGATTTGATGCTATATTTATTGTATTTTCATATCGTTTGAATTCAAGCAATGATTGAAAGTTACATATATTTTACTTTTCACAGACGTGGATATTCATCTTCTCAAAACTAATTCAAAAATATATTCTTCTGCTTTATTATGTTAACAAAAATAAACTTTGATTCCTTGTAATATTATTACCTTAAAGGAAATCGGATCAATCTGTAGATAACATGTTCTAATCAAAACGAAAATCCCCCGTTAAATCAGAATTTCAAATATTCTGCTTTCGCATAGATTTGTACTAGATTCCTAGTTTAACTTTCATTTGAGATTTATTCTATTTTCAAAAAAGATTCTTGAAATGGAACTTCGTATACCTTCTATTCTTGAATGAATTTTGGCTGAAATTTTCTGATTAAGAAATATTTATAACCTTAGCAACAGAATTACCTGTGAACATAGTTTTATAAAAGATCTTTACTCTGCCATGTTCGGTCATTTTGTATATCATTTTATACAGAGAATTTATTTTAAAATGCAACATTATGCTTCATCACTTCCATGGTTACTCACTATTGTCAAAAAATGACAGCAATGTAATATTTGTCCATTTTAAAATGCAACATTAGAAATAGTATTGCAGCACAGAAGATACGTCCAGAACACATCACAAATGGTGTCAATTCTTATTACGACCGACTAGAATATTGCCTCAGTGTGAATGGGGGTATTTTCTTAACATTTATTACATGAAAGTTATGAATTTTTGTAAGCTAAAGTTTGTTAAGATGTGCAGCATTCATATTTTGATTTTTTTGTTAATCGTATGTAGGCTAATTTACTGGAAATTTGTTCTGATAATACAAAATTACAAATTTTGTATGTTGCATTTTAAAATGGACAAATATTACATTGCTGTCATTTTTTGACAATAGTGAGTAACCATGGAAGTGACTGACCATATGTTGCATATTAAAATAAATTCCCTGTATATTAGACTAAATAGAGATGAAATTTTAAAATATGAGAATCGTCATCACTATAATTAGTTAATATAGTTTTTCTTCGATTCTAATACAAAATGTTGATTAAGCTTCTTTTACTCATTTTGGTCAGAACTATATGCCCTCACAATTTGTTACACTTATTTTTTAACACCCTGTATAATAGCGTGCTGTTACTTAACGATTTTAACAAAAGTGAATAAAGCATTCTAATTTTGAATACGTGTTCGTAGTTGTAAACCAGTAGTGGAGGGCTAATAAATGCTCACTTTATGTGTACATCACTTAATCTCATATTGAGTGTGTGTAGGTTGTAGGCATTATAATTCTGATCTTTGTATTTGAACCACTTGACAACGGCGAATTATCGAGTACGTAGTTCAATAAGGACATAACATCCACTGCTGCCAACTTTGAATCTTCACGATACCGTGTTAGAAGCTACAGCGCAATTCTCTAAAAGAGTTAAAGGAAAACCATGATGTAAAAGTCCGGTGTTATATGAATGAAGGAATAAGACAAGTTACGATTAACTAAATTTTAAAAACCAATTCCAGTCTGAAAGTAATAAAGATATTGAGGTGAGAAAGCTGGCGAATTTTAAATGATTGCTATGTATTATGATTGAAATATCTATCACAAAAATTAAACCTGTAAGAAGAACTTTTGATGGAAATAAATATTTAAGAACTCATCTTTGCACGGCGTAGTTTTCATAATGACTATTGACAATTCTTTCCTAAGTTTTAAAGAACAGGTATTATTTGTATTTCTTTTCAGGGGAACAATTATCTATTAATTTAAATAGATACTTCTTCACTTAAACATATATATATATATATATACACTAACCTAATCTGAAAGATAAATCGTTTTGTTATTTTTTTGTTTGAATTCCATGGGTATTGCTACTTTTTGGGTGACTTTCGACATTTTCATACATAATTTTACTTATTGATTCAGGTGCGGAATTTTATGCTCTACAACTTTTATTTGAAGTTTTTTTTTATCTAAAATAATTAAAGAAACAGGAAATTACGAAAGTATGCTTTTACATGGGGGCCCATGGCCGCGTGCCTGAGTGTCTGGTCGTGAACCTGAGGAACCGGGTTCGATCCCAACCTACGCCAAATATTTCAAATTTTAAATGGCACAAAAGTGATCCCTGTGGAGCACTCTCCACGCCAGCAATAGGATACGCGTGAGGCGACGCCTGGTTAACGCCCGCTCGGTTCAAATATGTCATCATCATTACCGATATCTGTGAAAAAGCAAATTGGCACACCTAGAAATGAGTAATATGCCGTGATGATATATTTTTATTTATGCTTTTACATGTAAAGCCCTATGTTCGGGTGTTCCAGGTTCCAGTCACAATCCTGTAGATAATTTGACTAATAGAAATGAAAAATGATACTATTTGTTATTTAATACATGGAAAAAAAAATCTCAATATTCTTTATGAAAACTAAGAATATTTAAAATATCTACCATATCCTCATTTTCATAATTAAAATCTATAAATAAAAAGCTAATTTAAAAGTTAGCATGAGAAGCCATATCTATGTTTAATAAAACGTCCTTGTTTAAATTAAGGCAAGTTGCAACTCCTATCTTGTATCTGTTTGCTATATAGTACTCCCTTCGGTGAACTTTGTTCAGGAAGCTCTCTGTATGCACACATAATTAAACGGTAACTTAGTTAAGAAGAGAATCTAATCGAATCATACTAGAAATATCAAGTATTAAGTTCAACATACAAACCAGATGATCAGATGATCACTTATATCAACTATATGGTAAACTTCGTGGTTTATAACCTCTTTCTAAACCAGGAAGAGTAAATGGATTAGATATCAATTTTTTGTACCTGTATTAGGGTAAGAAACCTGTTTTTTAAACTTGTTTTAAAAACCGGTTAACTCGTACTTTAAGTCCAAGTGATTTTTAACCGAACCGCTATTTTTATTTACAAAAAATACTTGTATGTAAGTAATTTATTAACAGAAACAAATTAAAGTCGGTTTTGTAAATTATTTCTACGAAAAATGGACGATGGAAATTTTATTTGTACATTGTGTTAAATAAATTACCTTTAACATTTTTCTTAAAAAGAAAACAGTTCTAAACAATCCGTATTATTCTAGCCATCTTCTCATAAGAAAGTAAATAAAATATTTTTTCCTAAAAAATTTTCTTTGGACAATGTACAAAATAGTAAAATAAATTTTTATGCGACATCTTTACCATTAGCAAAAGAAACTGTGTTATAGTTTGGAAAAGAAAATGAGATGTTATAGGCAAATTAATTCATTAGAATTGCTAACGTTATAAACGTAATTACATTTCGTATAATTAAACAACAAGAAAATGCACTTTGGAAGTCTGTCGGCATCATTATTGCATTTTTGTGTTTGTTTGAAAATTTTGCAAATGAAAAAGTTTAACGTTTGACGTCGCAACAAAAGGGTGCAGAAAATAAGAGACGCGACAATTTAGTCTTAAAATTAATTATCTTTTGTGACAAGTCTTTCACAGAAATATTTTTAGAAATATCCATACTGGTACACTTCTTAGGAGCGGATTTTGTGAGAAATTATTTAATTGTCTTATTTTTATTTCCTTTTTTCTCATTTTGTTATTATTATTATTATTATTTCACTTGTGACAGAAATTTAAAATAATGAATGCCATTGTGAAAAAATAAATGCAAGATATTCTTTATTACTGAAGAATAAATTATACATATACATCGCAGGGCGAATATGGATAAACTTTTGTGCGTGAGTCTTTTCGAGATGAGGAAAAAACTTTCTGAAATTTCTTAAGGGCTTTCAACCGATGATCATGAGTTCTAAAGTTAACCAGTTCGAAGGAGCGAGGTTAAGACTTGAAAGTAAATATGGAACTGAGCTTTTTAAATAAGTGCTTTTTCTAGTATTCTTGATTTAGAACTAAATCATAACAGAGTTACGAAGAGAGTTTATTATTTACGACCACTGATATAGTGATTTGAATCAATAATTCAACACAGTAAAGATTTAATAATTTTTGTTACACTAATTGTATTCTTTTTGGAATATTTTTGCTCAGTTCAGTTGATGATGGAATACGCTGAAATTTATCTGAAAAGAACGTTTCATACTAATGAGTAATTTTTACTCTAAAATTCATTAACGATTTTTTGTGTTGCGGAAAATTTGATCAGCGCTGGAGACGTGTTAAAAGGGTGTTTCCACCTTGGATCCCACAAATACTGTCACCTAATCAGAAACATTCTATAGTACTGCAATCGGAAGTAAGCTTGGCAAAGTTTAAATCAGATCCGGATGAATTTCTCTCTAGATTGGTAACACTGCAGCTGTTGATGAAACGTGGGTTCACAACTTTGATCCCGAATCGAAACAACAAAATATGCATTGCATCAGAGATATTCAACTCAATCTAGAAAATTTCGTGTTTTGCTTTTCACTAGTAACGTTATGGCCACAATTTTTTGGTATACGGGCGGACTTTAATATCTGAATTTTTTGAAATGTTGACATACAATAACAGGCTACTTTATGATAATTTGATTTCGAAACTGCGTGAGTTTATTAACAAAAATATTTTGTATTTGAAAATTAAAAGAATAAGTTATAATAAAAACCAAATATACTTTTGATTTATACACTTTATTAACTATTCTGTCACGATCGTTTTGTCGTTGGTTCGATCCCGACCGACGCCAGATATTCGAATTTTAAATGACACAAAAGTGACCCTTGTGATGCACTCTCCACGCCAGCAATGAATACTCGTAAGGTGACGCCTGGTAAATGCCCGTACGGTACAAATATGTCATCATCATTACCGATATCTGTGACAAAGTAGAGTGACTCAACCAAAAATGGATAATATGCCGTGATGATATATTTATTTTTATTTATTTAGATTGATAACCTGTGTTATTAAAACAAAAATGCTGAATGAAATAGGTGGAATTTCAGCTTCATGTTTTGTAAAAAATAAAACGAAACTGAAATATGTACATTCCTCTATTTAGTGCTTTTTAAAGCATCCTTTTGATATTTCCTCCATTCGGCACCCAACGAAGTTTTCCGGCTCTAACTATATATTCGAACGGACGACTTTCTCATAACAAGAGAATTTTTTTCTACTTGAAACTTCTTCAACGATTTCAAATATTTTACAAAGAAGGCGAATTTCAGAATATATTTATAAGAAAGTGAAAAACCTACTTGAGTAGGTGAAAAAGCGAACAAGTTTTAATACTTCTTTCTTTTGTTTGATACTGAAAAGTAAATCCTGGAAATTAGGGGACACGTGATTTAACCTTTAAATTCTAAACAACATTATACTTAACTAAATAATATATATCATCACGGCATATTACCCATTTCTGGGTGTGCTAGTATGTACAACATATGTAGATAACGGTAATGATGACGATATATTTTACCGTGTGGGCGCTTACCAGGCGTCACCTCACGGGCACTCATAGCTGGTGTGCACCACAGAGGTCACTTTGTGCCATTTAAAATCGGAAATATTTGGCTTAGATTGGTTTGAAAATTCAAGCTTTTGAAAATTGACGTGTCTTAGGCTTGATGAAAGAAAAACTTGGTTTATGATTAAAAGGTTAAAATTTTTAAGATCCATATGTTATGGACTAAATATACACTGAGTCCAAATTGGAACTGAAATAAATATTGGTGAATTAGAAGAAGGAAGGAGCTAATAATTTTTTTAATGATGAAGAAACAAACAGTGGCAATGACATATCGAATGGCCCATCAGATAAAAAATAAAACATAACTAAAATTAAAATGGTTTTCTAAACGTACCTTTCGACATCTTCTTATTTTACAACAAGCCTTTTTATTTTTTTGTAGTTTTATAGCCTCTGCATTACGTGAACATTAAAAAAATTATAATAAAATGTCTTTATAAGGTATGACATTTACACTTTATAGCTTAAACAGGTGAAATATTTTATAATTTTTATTTATAAAGGTTCTTAACACTTAATAGTAACACCTTAATAGAGATAACGTAAAACTATATTAAGATTTTTAAGAGATTATAAAAACCACTATAAAACTATTACAAAAGTTTTTTGTTGTATACAGTATTTTTATAAAAATGTTATAAAATCAATTTGTTGCTAAGTTGAGAGAATATTTTTACAACTATCTTATAGAAACAAACAGCGTTATAAGCAAAATGGTGGTCTGAAATACTTTAATATAATTAAAAGGTGCATAATTATCAATTATAAAGTAATAATACAGGTATTTAGTTGTAAGCTGCAACTTTTGTGCTAGTTGGGATGTTCATTAGTAATACTTCGCAAGCTCTGAAAAAATGTGTTAAATTCAAATTTTGATCGATAATAATTTCTTCCTTTGTTTTACAAAATTCCTACACGTTTCATTTTTTCATTACGGTATAATATAAAACGTATGATAAATTATACTTTGTTCCTAATATAATATCTGATTTATATATTATGTGCATGTCAATTTACAAAACATTTATATTTCCCCAAAAGAAACATAACTGGAAGAAAATGTCAAATAAATTGAATTCTATATTTGTGTAAATCTCCTTGAACATTACAATTACTGAATGAAATATAGAAATCATTTTTCTTTCTCAATTCAATAAAAATGTCTTCAGATTAGATTTATTTCCTAAATAAGAATAAGAATCTTTGTTGTAAAGTTATTCAACAAAAAGTGTTTCGCACGAAATAATAACGATAGTTGCAACTCTTCAATTATTAATATCCTTATCCATATTAAATACTTTACAACGCTTCGACGTATAAGTCAAAATATTTAAATACTTTCTAGAATTTTTTGACACATACCATTTAAAAGTGATAAACAATGTTATATATATATATAAACTCACTCCATTAGACTTTTTCTTTGTGGGGCTGGTTGAAAAATGAAGTGCCCAAAACATAAGTGAACAATCGAGATGGACAAATTCATCGTATTTTAAATGTTGCGACTCGCATAAAGGAACATCCAGATGAACTCGGGAGAGCAAAGAGTAAAATTTGTTTGTCGTAACCAAGCCAAATATGTAGTAAACATAAACACTCCCGAAGTTTGGCACTTTTTTCCCGACTGTATGTGAAATATCAATAATATAACCTAAAAATAAAAAAGGAGCAAAAATGCTGCCCTGTGGTATTTTTATGTTGTTGATTTAACATTATCAATTGAAAAGTTTTTAGGAAAACAACCTTAGCCCATTTTTGAATTTGCGATAATCAAAGAAAAAACTCTCTAGCTTCCTTACTGTAGATTAATTCCGGATCATGTATAAATATTAGAAAATATTATTTCCTGGTTGTTAAGCTATATAAAAATAAACATCGATGGGACTTTTTGTAGAAACGTTCAACCTTTAAAATGTAATAACTTGTAACTTTTTGCGAGAAGCAGTTTTACCGAGCTGTCTGGCATCCTTGAAAGGAGATGTAGTTGTCGACAAGACATTTGATGCTCTTCAGCAATCTTTAATACGGCGCCCTTTTTTTAGACGTAAAAATATATTTGAAAAATCTCGTGCTTCATATTTCAAACAATTTTATTAAAAGAAAAAATTGTGCTTCTAATATTACATATTTTTTAACAAAAATTGGTACGTATATTCAAAATAACAAAATATATATTATCATTTGTGCAATTACATTCTAACTCTACTTGCCTTAGTATTGATTGGCAGCGATTTTACGGTGTTAGCGATGACATTTTAAATTGGTTTAAAATCGTTAAATAACATTGTGAATGAAATTCTCCAGTTCAGAATGCATGTTTAATTGCAAGGTAAGAAAAATGTGTAAGCAGTCTGGTGTTTTTTATTTATTTAAAAAATCCTTAGAGGCGATCGATTTCGGCTTTTTTAAAATGCCATCATCAGGAGCTAAAATATAAAGTACAGTAGATAATTGATAATAAATAATTTTATAGCTATATATATAGGGTGTTAATACTAAGTCGTTACACCCGAAAATGGTAGTTAGAATTCATTAAAACAAACAACTTTTCTTAGTTCCAATTTTTGATTTGGTGCCCCGGTTCGTAGTTATTGTAGTTCTTTTGTTTTTCGAAAAATCGTCATAATTCCATTATTTTAAAGACTATTGAAAACATTTTTCTTTCAAATTTACCTTTTAGGATTTACCTTTATTTGGCATTTACAATTATTTTTTATTTTTTAAAAAGACAAAATGGCGATTGATCAAAAATTTTAATACATGATTTTTTGATAACCACTCCATCGATTTTCGAAAGTAAAACATTTATAAAATTCTTAAACTATCTACTACAATATTTGTCATAAACATTTTTTCCAATCTATCCAAAAAAAAGTATTTATTCATTTACTTGACTTACATAAGTGCAGTGTGTTCAGAAAGAAACCTAATTTGGCGTAAGCTATGAACCCAGAAACGAATTGGAACTAAGAAAAGTTGTTTGTTTCTGATCAATAATGATCAGACATACGTTTCTGTGTTCATAGCCTACTCCGAATTATGTATGTATATATATATATATATATATATATATATATATATATATATATATATATATATATATATATATATATATATAGCTATAAAATTATTTATTATCAATTATCTATTGTACTTTATATTTTAGCTGTGGCCTGATGGTTGCATTTTTCTTACCTTGAAATCGTTAAATAACTTTTAATTTTCTGTACTTAATTTTAAATACATATTCAGATACTTTTTTATATATAATTTATTGCTTATAAAAATCAGTCTGGACTTTTTATAGACTTTAACAAAATCACTAATACGTAGTCACACCACTGCAAAATAAAACAGAGCAAATGTCAAATCGGATTAGGACAATATGTTGAGAAGAAAAGAGAAGCCATGGTAATACAAACCTATCTCTCTCTTCCAGCTTGTTGTCTTTCTTATAAGACATGTTGTCTGGAGGGGAGAAAGTGTGTTGTGTGATGTCCCCATTTAAGAGTTTCTTTACTAGCTGTATTTCCATCTTCTCTTTTTAGTGAAAATGAGTTATTAGTAGATTTGGATTCTAAATGTCTTTATAAATTGTAATTTAAAAGTCTCCCATAAAATTTAGCTAAAATTGCCAGGTTACCCGCGATATTTACCTACTTCAAAGATATTCTCAACAGAACGTAAAATAAATTTTGGTTCATCTACCATTTCATATGATAACAAAGTTATGTTCTTCATCTCACCCATTTGGTCAAAATTTCATTATAAAATTTCCAGCTTTCAATAAAAGCTAGCAGTTTGATTTGAATTTATTTTTATATTCTGTTTATGCGACAGTTTTGCTCGTATGGCAAATTTCATTTATTTCATTTAAGCACTTACGTCTGTTTACATTCGTAAAACTCCAGAATCTTTTATTATTTGTGTTACACAATAAACCCCGAATCCGGATGTTCTAGTTTAAACTAGGACACACACAAATCGTACAGATTTTTTACTTTTTATTTAAATGGTACGTAGTGTAATACAAAATATCCAGTTTTGTGTTTGTGTGTTACCAATTGGTAACACCAATCCACAATTAATATTATCCCAAATTCAACGGTTTTAATACTTGTCTTGTCTCTCGCTAAGAGAGGTATTAAAATCATGCTAAAAATTGCATAGCCAGATTATAGTGTCTAAGCACGTTTTAAGGTCCCTCTAATTCGATTATAACATTTTTACGATGATGTCCGTGTGTGTGTGTAAATGTTGGAACCACGGTTTCTCAAATATTATATGACTTAAAAATATTTAAATGCAGTTTCCTCATTCTGATATTCCTGGGAAGAGCTGATTTGATTTTGGTAACAATTGGACAACCAAAAGTAATAGTTTCTTAAAAAAAAATTCTAAATATAATTTTTGGATATATTTGTTATTACAAATATTGAAGAATATACACTGAAAATTTTTATTATATCTTGTATAGATTTAAAAGATAAAGGCACTGTAATATATAGAATAATCTAATGTAATACATCGCAGAGACGAAGGCACTAAGGAAACCAGTTGACAAATTTAAATGTTTATAACATAGTTTGTAAATGACAGTTGTCATTGTCAAAAATCAACAGTTTTAGTGACATTCTGAAACCTTTTTCTGGGAAGTACATTTAATCTTTGTTATTGTTTCATTAATTAAATATTTAAAATTGTATATATCCATCAGAAATACTGCCAACCTAGTTAATGAATTAGAAGAATCTCTGACATTTAGGAACTTCCTCATACAATGAAAAATGGATATAATTAGAATTGTATGTGTGCAGAAGACATGTTAAGTACAATAAAAACAATATTTGGGTAAAGTTCTGTAATTTTTTTGTTATAAAACGACGGGTCGATAGCGAAGTGCTATACAATATTTATATAACGTAAAATGGAAATGGCGAGAGGTATTGTGCTGGCCACAACAAATATTTATTTAAATTATCATAGTAGGATATAAATATGTGACTGTCATAAAATATTTAAAATTGTTTTGACATATTTATAATAATTATGTATTTGTACAACATGATGACTGCGTGACAGTTGAAATGTACATTTTGAATTAAAAAAAATATTGTGAAGAAAAGTTTTCTATTATTTTAATATTTTGTTGGTTTATGAAATATTCAATTAAACAATTCTGTCGATCTTTAACTGTTAGCTTTATTTTGACTGATCCCATCCAATCGTCTTGAGAGCATTTCCTTGAATAAATAATGCGAGGATCCTAATAGAGTTACTTTTTCCGATTTTACTTGTCAATTTTTGTTGTTTATCGAACTTTCTGAACGTAGTTTCTTTTTTCAATTACGTACAAAGTTTTTTTCATGAACGCAATAGCTAATAACTCCAGCACGAAAATAACATGAAAGACGACCTTTATTAATCAAATTTCTCTTCTGCTGTGAATTCAGCGTAGGAGTTTCTTTCACTTTTTTACGTAGCATAATTAAATAGTTAGATACTTTCTTATTTAATTAATTATGTGCAAATTCTATTAAAAGTTTCTGAACTGAGAAAGAATTACAGCTGTATCAATATATAAATGCTATAGAAAATTAGAAACATTTGGAAAAAGTTTGGAGAATCTTACGATGTACGAGGTGGCTTGAAAACTTCGCAGCCTAACACAGAAAACCAGAGAGGGCAAAGTACAATTATTTTTTGTGAGGTTATGTAAACTGTCATTAATGTCGCTGCAAAGTTTTATGTCAATCTATCCTTGCATTATAGCGAATTCGGTATATAAATTGGTTATCATTCCCAAAACGTACCTCGAGCACAGACAAACATATGTTTGTCTGTGCATCGAGAATAGATATATTCTAAACTAAAAAAATTATTAGAGAAACAACGAATGAAAACGAACACATCATTTTTAAAACAATCGTGTTATTAGAATTGTAAATATGATAAATGCCAACTTATGCACCCAGGTCAGCAAATTGTTCGCTTAAAGAATGAAAATTAACATTTAAATTAGTTTATAGTTGACGTTGGAATAGAATTGTATAAAACCCTAAAATAAAAAGAATTTTCATGATATTTGAAAATCCGGTATTTGCATAAGCATCTGGAAAACCCTTCGCATCCTAAGATTGCTTTCAAATCCCTATAACCGAATACATAAAGATGAAATTTCCTTCAAATACATAACAGTATAAGTTAGTACATATACAGTGTGTCCCAAAGAGTTTTATACAAATGGAGAAAAAGTTTATCTTACATTTCACAAAAAAAATATTCTTGATAAAAAGCTCTGCATTACTTGTAGATCCATAATCAAGTACAAAATTTTGAAAACATTGGCCGGAATACAGGGAAATCAAAATTATGATTTGGAGTGAGAGTAAAATACGTTCAAACTGTAGTGGAGAGCAAAATGTTCATTAAAATTGTTATTAAGTAGCAAAAATTGATGCACACTTGTAGATTAACCCACACCCGATGGTTTTTTCTAAATTTATTTTAAACATTTCCAGAACTCTTGAATTTATTTATTACATATCTGACAGTTGTGAAATGTATTGTTTTATCAGGGTGTCTATTATTAAAGATTTCTGCTGCTTCCCTACATGTTTTATAATTTTCTCCAACAATGAGAACAATTACAATTTTATCTTTAATACTCAATTTTACTGGCATTTCTAATTATTGCAAACACACACTGATGTAACATGTGACATTTGTTGACAGTTATTAGATATTCCAAAGCACTCTATCCAGAACGTGTTTAATAAGGATGAATAACACAAAATCAGGCACTCCAAATCATAAAACTTTTTGGGACACACTATATATATATATATACAGGGAATTTATTTTAACATGCAACATATGGTCATTCACTTCCATGGTTACTCACTACTGTCAAAAAATGACAGCAATGTAATATTTGTCCATTTTAAAATGCAACATTCAAAATTTGTAATTTTGAATTATCAAAACTAATTTACACTAAATTAGCCTACATACGATTAACAAGAAATCAAAACATGAATGTTGCACATCTTAACAAACTTTAGCTTACAAAAATTCATAACTTTGATGTAATAAATGTTAAAAAATACCCCCATTCACACTGAGGCAACATCCTAGTCGGTCGTAATAAGAATTGATACCATTTGTGATGTGTTCTGGAGGTATCTCCTGTGCTGCAATACTATTTATAATGTTGCATTTTAAAATGGACAAATATCATGGAAGTGATGAACCTTAATGTTGCATTTTAAAATAAATTCTCTGTAAATCTATATATATACCCGGTGTTTTTTTTTGTCTCAATGTGCATATAGGAAATTAGCATTGGAAATCAGTTTTTTTTTTTCAACCTACAAAAAATATTACGAAGTTGATGTTATACGGTAAGTATTTTTAACGTAAAACATTGGATTTATCATATCTATAGTTACGACTTGACATTTGATTGACAGCAATGTATTTGCCTGTCCCATTTAAAATGAAACACAGGGAACGAATTTGATATTTGACAAGACATCAATAGAGGTTAATTTTGTTTAAATAATTATACCTGCTTTCTAAATTAAATTTATTTGTAGAAAAAATATTGTGTACACCTTGTGCCCGAGTGATTTTCAGACTTGGCTAAATTTCTTACAATATTTAAATATAATAATTCTCTCAAATTTATTCCCTGTTTTAAATGAGACAGGCAAATACATTGCTTGTGCCCGAAATATGTTTAGTGCTCTCGAGTGGTTTTCTGACAGCTAAATTTTTTACAATATTTAAATATAATACTTCTGTCGAATTTGTTCCCTAAGTTTCATTTTAAATGGGACAGGAAAATACATTGCTGTCAATCAAATGTCGAATCGTAATATACAAACCCAATGTTTCACGTTAAAAAATACTCACGGTATATGTATCGTGTTCTTACACAGTATATCGTATATGTATGTAATTAATGAATGTATGTATATTAACTCGGATAATCGGGGCTCTACTGTTTTAATAGTATCAAAGCTGTCCATTCTCTGTCCTCAATGGAGTGCTTCTATTCCTATTACCACAAACCGTCACTCAATCCAATCTATCCATTTGTTTAATGGACATAAATGTACATGTAGCAGCTCGCCTACACATGTCCACTCGGTCGAAACGTTCCGGATGACCGAGTCTTTCCACATACTTTTCTCAGAGTCTCCATTTTGTATAAAACGTGTATCTGCTATTACTTTTACTCTCTACAACTTCAATTAAGCAAACCCTTTAAATTAATATAACTTTTAATGAATATATTTAGTATGAACTTTTCATCCGTAACCCATAATTTAATTTAAAGGGTACGTAACTTTTAAATAACTGTTGGTATCAAAATCAAATTACAGACAATTGCGTTAGTGCGAACAGAATAAATCCAGGCTTGTTCGTATTATCGAACTGTTCACATCACACATATATATATATATATATATATATATATATATATATATATATATATATATATATATAGGGTGTATCAAGATAATGGAACAGTGCCGTTTATTGACTGAAATTGAGTAGAAATGAAATATTAACTTTGAATTAATTTTTATCAAATTTTTCGCAATGTAAGGGTATGATATTATTATATCGTTGAATTCAGAACAAAATTCTATATTTAATGAGATAATAAAATCAGGGCATCGAACCCGAACCTGAACCGAACCAAAACCGGAACCAAACCGTAACATTTTAGGGAACCCAAACCGAGAACCGAACCTCAGATATATTTTTAATTGAACCTGAGTCGAAACCGAACCGACTATTAAAATTCTGGTTCGGGGTTCAACTCCGGTTCAGGTTAATTTTTAGTTCGAAAAGTAAATACAGCCGATAATCGACGTCTTAGGCGTTTGCTTTGCTGTCTGGGCTGACTTTTCGTGAAAATTGTGTTCGTTTCTTGTTACGTTTTGCGTAAATTCCGGCTCTCATTTTACATTATTTCGAACCTGAACCGCGAACAAAACCGCAAATTTTATTAATGCTTGAACCAGAACCGCACCCGAACCCATCTTTCAAAAAACAAATTAACCTGAACCTAAACCGAACCCAATTTTGGGCGGGTTCGATGCCCTGAATAAAATATATATAATGCCATTTAAAAAAATATAATATTGCCCTATAGTTTAAGTACCACTGGATTTAAGATAATAAAGTTTATGCTAAAATGTGTCCTCCTCTATCCCTTACAAAATATCTTAATCACTTTGTTCTGTATCTTCGCACATACACGAATAAAATGCACTGTTCCATTATCTTGATACACCCTGTATATATATATATATATATATATATATATATATATATATATATATATATATATATATATATATCATCACGGCATATTACCCATTTCTGAGTGTACCACAATCTGCTTTAACACAGATATCGGTAATGATGATGACATATTTGTACCGTGCGGGCGCTTACCAGGCGTCACCTCACGGGCACTCATTGCTGGCGTGGAGAGTGCACCACAGGGGTCACTTTTGTGCCATTTAAAATTCGAAATATTTGGCGTCGGACGGGATCGAACCCGGTTCCCCAGGTTCGCGACCAGACACTCTGGCACGAGGCCACGGACCCCCCGTGTAATTGTACTGTAATTATAAGAAATTACTTTTATTCTGCATGAAATTTCATGAGTGAATTTGGATTATAAAACAAAAATGTCTTACAATTTAGAATTTGAAACAAACGCGGTACAATATCATAAACATGTTTCTTTATTGTTATATGCATGTTATACTTGAAAGTTACACGCGGTTACTGAGGGTGTTGTGCTTGTGTACACTGGTGTCTAGAAATATAGTAAAGTATAATGTTAACTCACAAGAAACGATGGAATATAAATGGTTACAAATTCCCTAACACACGGTAGCGGACAAAAGTATGGAAACTTTTAAATATTCCATTTTTTAAAAACATGTTTATAATCCTACGAGAATTTGAATCTTATTTTCTAAAGTCAGTTTATCGAAGACTAAATTCACAAGAAATCTTTTCATATTGGCTGTACGATTTAAGTGAAATAGCATATAATTGTTTTTTCGGTGGACAAAAGTACGGAAACATTTTAATATATGATTTTAATACTTACTTTTAGTTGTATTTTGTCATTTATGTAGTGAGTTGATGTTAAGATGGGTAAAAATAAATAATTTTCGGACGACTTACGAGAAAAGTTAGTACAGCTCTATAAAGATTGTTGCTTAGTATGGAAGTGTTAAAACTAATATAAAAGTCGATCGTTCAAGAAAACCAGTGCTGGAATTGACAAAAACCATTCGGCGTCTATCCGTAAATGATCCTACTTTATCATCAAGTGAACTTTGTTAAAAAATTCGGAAACAATTTGATGTAGATTTGAGTGATCGCACTGTGATACGACGGCTATGTGATGTATTACTAGGAAGAATATACCTATACTATCAAAGAAAAACAGAAAGGCCCGAATTGCATTTGCTGAGGAACACTCAATAATTTCAATACCTCTCTTAGCGAGAGGTAAAAAGTTGTAAGAATTATTATGTGATCGTCACATGTTGGCCGAAAAGAATGAGAATATTCTGGAAATTTAGGGTTGGGTACGAATTATCGCAGGACAAATAAGAAGAGAAAAATTCACAACACGACAAAGGAAAGCGGTAAATTTAAAAATAGATGATACTTTCTATTAGTAGTTTTCGAGTAAAAAAATAAAAAATCTCCAAAAACAATGTTACGGAATTGTCTTGGTAAACGCGAAATAGCAATTTTTTTTACAAGCAGGGCATCGAACCCGTCAAAAACTGGGTTCGGTTTAGGTTCAGGTTAATTTGTTTTTTGAGAAATAGGTTCGTGTGCGGATCTGGTTCAAGCATTAACAAAATTTGCGGTTTTATTCCGGGTTCAGGTACTGGGTTTAGGTTTGGTTCGACCTAATAAAAAATGAATTACTGTTTTTTGAATAACAATATATAGAAATAATTTAAATGCTTGTAGGAATTTATGAAGCAAAACAAGAACATTTTCACGGACAGTCACCACAGGTATAGTGAGGGATAAAGGAAATTAATGCTCATATCGTATATATATATTAATAATTAAAAAAAAAACATTATGAAATAATGGCAATGAAATAATTTCTACAACATTCATAATTCACGATTAATAAAATAAAAAATCTCCATAAACAATGTTGCGGAATTGTCTTGCTAACGCGAAATAGCAAATTTTTTTTCGTATTTTTAAATTATCCTGGAGAAGAGATATTACAATTTCGAGTACAAACGTAAATTAAATTATATGTGGAATGTAGGTTTCAAATTTCAGCAATGTTGGTTGTCTGAAATTGCCAATGGTATCGTATAGGTAACTACATATTACCTATTTCCTTTGATCTCGTACGCTCACGCTCCACATAAAATTATGCGAGGTCAAATAATATAATTTCTGCTTTTGAAACACTCGTATACATATCAAACGGGCATAATTAATTCTCTAACGAAATATCAGAATTAGACCTGGAAAGAGCAGACTGACATAAAGCGATATTGATTACGACAAGAAGTTTAATTGTACCGAAGAATGTACTAACAATGCTGGTTGATGAAATTACATTAGTTTTACTTTTCGAAACATTTCCTTTTTAAAAGAAGTTTTTTGAGTATCTGGTCGCAAATTTGGGGAACAGGGTTCGATCCCGACCGACGCTAAACGAAATATTTCAAATTTTAAATGGCACAAAAGTGACACCCCAAATAATACAATAGTCAATATGTATCCGTCGTACAATGCGGTCAGTTAAGTTGACAGTTATGAATAATAAAAATTGTGAGAAAATTTTAGCAAGAAAATATTATTATTTTGCCTTTCCTCAAAATCAGCCCCTCAAAATATATCGGGTGTCTACTTGAAATCCGTAATATAGCTAATACAGTGTTATTTTTTTACTTTGCTGTAATTTCTGACCTATAAATTTAAAGAAAAGTTGTAAATAAAAAAGTTGTTCAGAATTAAAAACTACGCAATATGGGACTAAAATTAATCACAATTTCTTTTTATTTACGAAAAAAAATAATTAAAATTCGCAATTTACAGCACATTTCATAGTGCCATTGAATTACTGATGTTTTGTTTGTTTTTATTAGACATTTAACTTTTGACATATTATTATAATTAATTTTGAATCGTATAATAATATACCTACCATTCATGAGTCATTTTGTACTTTCTTTTTGTGTTTAATTATACTTTTAATAATTATAAAAAATTATTTATTGACAAGAGTAAAATTATGGATCTGTCAAATAAAAATATTAAACATCAGTAATTCAATGGCGTTTTTTCGTATAATAAAATGAAATTGTGGTTAATTTTTGTCTCATATTGTGTAGTTTTTAATTCTGAACGACTTTTTTATTTACAACTTTCCTCTAAATTTAATAGATTAGTAACTATAGCAAAATGAAAAAAATAACGTTGTATTCCCTATACCGTGAGTATTTTTTAACGTGAAACATTGGGTTTGTCATATCCATGGTTACGACTTGACATTTGATTGACAGCAATGTATTTGACCGTTCCATATAAAATGAAACATAGGGAACGAATTTGACATTTGATAAGACGTCAATAGAGGTTAATTTTATTTAAATAATTATACCTGCATTCTAAATTAAAATTAGTCGTAGAAAAAATATAGTGTGCACCTTGTGCCCAAGTGGTTTTCTGACTCGGCTAAATTTCTTACAATATTTAAATATAATACTTCTGTCAAATTCATTCCCCATGTGCCATTTTAAATGAGACAGACAAATACATTGCTGTCAATCAAATGTCAAATCATAACTTATAGGAAAATTCAACGGTTATCTGTCATATTGACAAGATGTCATTAGAGGTTAATTTTGTTTAAATAATTATACCTGTTTTCTAAAAATTAAATTTAGATGTAGAAAAATACCGTGTGCACCTTATGCCCGAAATATGTTTAGTGCTCTCGAGTGGTTTTCTGACTCCGCTAAATTTCTTTCAATATTTAAATATAATACTTCTGTCAGATTCGTTCCCTATGTTTCATTTTAAATTGAACGGGCAAATACATTGCTGTCAATCAAATATCAAGTCGTAACCATGGATATGACAAACCCAATGTTTCACGTTAAAAAATACTCACGGTAAATAAATAAATATATCATCACGGCATATTACCCATTTGTGGGTGTGCCAGTATCTACAACACATGTAGACATCGGTAATGATGACGATATATTTTACCGTGTGGGCGCTTACCAGGCGTCACCTCACGGGCACTCATAGCTGGTGTGGAGAGTGCACGACAGGAGTTACTTTTGTGCCATTTAAAATTGGAAATTTAAAGAAAATTATTAATATAGATACCCATATTTGTTAGAACACATATTTTAAAAATTCTGTGGAATTTCCTTCGATATTTTTACTTGATTCGTAAATATACCCTATAACTCAAAATATTATATCGACTTCATTGTATATTTTTAATGCCCGTAGAATTTAAAATATCAATTCTAAAATATGAGTTTTTTATTATAAAACAAATTTCAATTCATTGCACCACAATATGTAAAATAATTAACAATTTAAAGCACATTTTCAAATATAGCGCATGAATAACCATTTTTCATGCAATGGAATTCATTTCAGCTTAACATCAATTTCCAGCACATTTTCAGACCAATAATGAATAAAAATATCTACCCATTCAATTATACAGTTTCACTGAATTATTTGTGAAACCTTGAATGGGTAAATGCAACTATTAAAATTACTGTGTTATTTTCTCTTAATTCATACACAGTACCTTGAGGAGATGATTATCTCTAAAAATACCCTATAATTGTCACTTTATTACCATTCGAAAAAACAAATGTCAAAGATATCCTTGCACAATTTATATGTCAGAAAAGTTAGTAGACGAAATGACACGTTTTCGAAAAAGCTCTACAGGAAGAAAACAAAAATCCAATGTGCTACAAGCAGGGCATCGAACCCGTCAAAAACTGGGTTCGGTTTAGGTTCAGGTTAATTTGTTTTTTGAGAAATCGGTGAACAAAAGAACTCGCCTTATCTAAAGGTGCATCTATGCAGCTTACATTTTATTTTACTTTTTCTTTCCTTTTTCGCTTTTACTTTTACTTTAAGTTTGGTACTTTATGCAGCTACTTTAAAACCTTCGGTACACATGCGCAGATGTGATTTTTCTGGCATATCAGTTGTCATAAATGTACAGAGATAATTATAACCTGTAAAAATGGACACAAATGTAATAATTTGTGCATCTGCTATATTACTTGTAGCTTTTTTTCTAAATTTTGCAATCTTACCTACACAGAAATAAATAAATACAGCACACGTTAACGTTTGTCACGTGAAGTGGTGCACATGCGCAGTTATGAAATTCTTTTACTTTAACGGTCTTAAGTTGAAAGTTGGTCAACTTTAGTTCTTAAAGTAAAATTAAAAGTGTGCACATAAAGTAGTACATTTATTAACACACCTTTAATTTTTGTAACGTAAAAGAAAAAGAAAAGGTAAAATAAAAAATAGGCTGCATAAATCCACCTTAACATGTGATGTTAACAGCTGACTTTAAAGAAATTAAAACAAAATATTTGGTTCGCAAATCTCGGTTAAGTTAATCTGAATTTAGATACTGAAATACGAATGCCGGGTTAAAATGTCGGTTACAAGTAGTAATGGGATCCGGATCCGGATAGTTTCGGTTTCGGATCCAAAAATATCCGGATATCCGGATAATTGATTGTTGAACTATCCGGATCTGAGTATCGGATTTTGGATCTGGATATGAGTATCGGATTTTGGATCCGGATCTGAGAATTGGATTTTGGATCCAAATCTGAGTATTGGATTTTGGATCCGGATCCGAATATGAGTATGAGTATCGGATTTTAGATATGGAATTTCAGAATCCACATCGGTTCTCGGATTCGAATATTCTCAGTATTGAACTCAATGATAATATATATAAATCTGATTATGAAATAATCCACAATAAATTTTTGTTTGATATAGTTAATAGAATTGGATCCAAAATTAAAATTCGGATCCGGATCCGTAAACAAAACATTGAATCCGGATCCAGATCCAAGTCCAGATCCGAATCCAAAAGGGATCCGGACTCAAATCTTAATCCGGATCCAAATCCGAATTAAATTTACTGATATCCGCTTCAATATCCGAATATCGGATATCCGAGGAACCGGATATTTTGAGATCCGGGTACTTGGATCCAAGTTTTGCCGGATCCTCACAGCACTAGTTACAAGTTAAACGAAATCAGGTAACCAAGATATTAACCCCAACTGAAATATCGGGCCTTACACAGCTGTTAGATTAGAAGCAAGGTTCCTCAGATCCGATCAGAATGTTATGAAACAGCACTTTAATGTTCGCATCTATCACACCGGGAAATAATAACAAAAAATTTGCCAGAAAACATATTTTACCTCCTATGTATCCACACAATTTAAATAAATTTTGACGTGAAAAAATCTGAGATGAATCAGTTGAGTGAGGGAACATGAGATAGATATTATATGATGGAAAGAATAAAGAAGAGAAAATCCGGCCGTATACATTCTTAAACAGTGCATCGCGCTTTAATAAAACAACTACTAAAACGAACTGTACATGAAAACGTCAGAAAATAACGCTGAAATAAACAAACCCAGTCGCACTTTATTACATGACTCCACTATAAATAAAGAATGCAATGTTACAGGAATGTTGAAGAAAATTCTTCCCCAAGACGTCGAGCAGGTGAGATAATTGATATGAACACTGGAATTTTGAATGAAGGACATTACGACGTGAAAATGAAATATCTACCGAAATATTTCGCGGGCAATAAGAAAGTGAATTGTTATTCTGCTTTAGGTTAGAATTAAATTTTTCAAATTTCACATGTAATAAAATAAAGAATTCCTCATTTTATCACCAAGAGTGCTGAAATTTTAAATAATCCTATAAAGAATGCCGCTACCTTTTACAAGCATATATTAAATTTGCATTTAATATAACTTCATTTATTTTTAAATACAAGATGTTTCACGAAACGCAGGTCGTATACGTTTAATGAAAAATAATTTATGCTTGCGCGTTGCTCCAAAATTATTTTTAAAAAGAAATATTTCATACAGTGGCGGATCTAGGCCCTTTTTACAGTGGCTCGAGCCACTGTGAAAATTCTCTGAGCCACTGTAACTTTTTTTAAATTATTATAAATGTAAATGAAATATTTCAAAAATCATTTTATTTGTATATATTTTTTTATCTACATGTCTATATTGTATATAACTTAATATGTAGTATTAATATTAGTAATAATTTTTACTTATTCTTAATTTCACATTAATTTCATCTGTTGTTTATTGCAGATAAACTTTAATTAAATAATTCAAAACAATAGATTCATTAACTTTAATGTACAAATACTGTGAGAATAAAGTAAAAATTGTAGCTTTTCATCTCAGAAAAAAATGTTGGTACCCGTGGCCTCACGCAACAACCCGAGTAGAAAAAAGTTAATATTTAAAACTTATTTCTGTACACGAAAGGGGGAAACATGCTTTTGCCCATCCATTGAAAAAAATGTAACTTTTAATTTTAAGGCATTTGACCTTGAACGAAAAAAAAATTTTTTTTTATATACATTACCTCACCAAAGGGCCTCGCAAAGGTCTGCCTCCCGCTGCCTCGCTTAATGCTGAGCCACTGCAGTTAACAAAGTCTAGATCCGCCACTGATTTCATATTAATGTTTTGTTCAAAGAATCAAATAGTGACCACTAGATTTTTGAGTAATAGCTTTAAAAAGTTATACAGGGTGATGGCGGATTATTTTTCGGCAAAAACTGTGGAGTGCAAGGTTTTACAAAATTAAAAGTTGAACACAGAACTGTTTTTACATGTTTTATGTATTTGGTTTCCTCACAGTCTTATAAAGAAATTTAAAAAGTTCCGTTAATTAGTAGCAATGACAATTTTTATAAACAAAAGTTTAAAACCCCGAAAAATGCCTAAAATCGAAATAATCATTAGATTTTTGCGATTTTTAGTTTTATTTACATAACTAATTATTGTTTTATTTCATATATTAATTTTTAGTTGCCCTGATGAAGGAATAAATATTTTCCGAAACGTTGACAAAAAAATAAATTAATCTTTTACAAGACTGAAGTCCTTTTTATTTTAATTATTATATAGTTTCTACAGTCGTTTATATAAATCTTATTATTAAATATTTAATATTGAAATTATAATTACTTTGCCTGCAGGAAGGACATAACCGTAATTACAAAAAATGATTTGAGTTAACAGACCTTAAGTTTCAAACGAATTTCAACCTGTTTTAAAACCATTCCCTTATATTTCATTTCAATTTGTATCAAATTATTAATTATACAAAATTGGATTTTAATTAATGAGCCCAGGGAAAGTTTAATTTCGTTGCTGAAAAGCTAATGGCCTCCAGATTCTCAGTAAAAACATAGTTAAAATGAAAAAAAATACTGAAAATAATAAACTTCGAAATACTTTATATTCTAGAAAAGTATTGAAGTGAAAAGTTTTCTACAAAAACAACTAAAGTTTATTCAATTGCTTTAAGTGCACGAAGAAAGTCAACAACAAAAGTTAAAACTGAATACTATTATTTTTATAAATGTATCATATTGCAGCATTATTTTTTTATCTCTTTGAAAAAATGGACGGAAAATTTTATAAGCTACTTCAGAAAAATTTGCTTTAAACTTGCATTCCAAATTTTAAATTTTTACATTTTCATGGATGGTTGAGCGTGTTCAATGAAATTGCATTAAATTTATATTCACTGTCTTCAGATGTACAACCGGTTAGTATCATCGCTAAAGTTTTAAAATAAACACTATAAAATCACATTCGAATGTTTGGAACTGATTATTTATTCATTTTAAATATAAATAGTTCTGGTAGTATAAGAGTATTTTCTCGATATCACAAGCAGTCTAAAATCAACGTGTACCAATAAGAATCGTTAACAAAAAAATCAGGAGTGATAAAAAATATTCAAGCATCGCCATTCCAAAGAACCTAAAACAAATGCCATAAAGATGTGCAAACCAAAATTCAGTATTATTTCACACTTGGATGTTATTTGCAAAAATAAAAAACTGCAAAATTTACCTTCCCCTATATCTAGTGACCTATGCATTTTTTCTCAAATAACAAAACACTATTAAAATGGTATCCTAATGCGACAACTTTCGTCTATAATAACAGACTTCATATTGTTCTCGAAATCCCCAAGTTGGAAAAGTTATCCGGAACACCCTGTATTTTTATTGGTATTATTGATTCAGAGAACTATCATAGCAAATAAAACAAAATTGACGGTTGTATGACAAAAACTAGTGCAGAAGAAACAGTAATTAGTTAATTGTCACAAATGTAATTAAAATCAATTTGATTGAATCCCTTTCCATTTGACGTTTAAATAACAAATACAATTGTGTTAATTAGTCTATGTTGAATATTCCACGAGGATATTTACACAATAGTGAGCGCAATGCATTCGTATTAATTAATTTATAGTAGAAATGGAAGTTGCGGTTATACGCTTTTGGCGCTGTAAACCTCGGCGTATCATCTACTTGGCTTCTCTTGTTTTTATCGTAGGATTCAGGTGGGTCGACCCAGCTTATCTAGGATAAAACTTGTACAGAGGATGACAGTTAGTGGAAAATCAAAATAAACAACACAGCTCAAATAAAGAGTTATGTTTCGCAGACCCATCAATAAAAGTAAGCTAGTAGTTACTATTAATGGGCCTTAGTGGTTTCATAATTAAAGCAGTGACGAGTTCAAATCAAAGATATATAGTTGTCTCTGAAATAGGGGGACATGGCTTAACCACAGATTCTTGGGCCCAAAATAAGACGAGTTAACTAAACTTAGCTATATTCGAAAATGCACCGTTTAGAAAGTAATCTGCTTCAAAGTTCTTCTAAAAAAATTATTTTGCTTCTAATAACGGAACGCTTTGTTCAACTAGAATGAAATTTAGTATAACAGAAAGAAAAAATAATTTTCCGAATTTTGGAAAAATTCTTTATATACATATATATACAGGGTGTCTCTTAAATAGGGGGACATGGCTTAACCACAGATTCCTGAGGCTAAAATAACACGATTTAACCAAACTTGCTTCTACCGGAAAGTGTACCATTTAGCCAGAAATCTGCTTCAAAGTTAGTTTTGCTTATAATAACAGAACGCTTTATACGATTTGCCATTTGTCATTAAATATTACTTGTTTGACATTTGGATAGACTGCTAGATTAAATTTATTTTAAAAATTTAGCAGTGCAGACACTCAGATTTTATTTTTTTCTGTGTGAACCGTAACAGATATCACAAATTACACGGAGAGACAAAAGTTTACTATTGAATGTATCTTTCTGAAGAAAAATAATTTCACGTCTTCGGCATTGCCATTAAAAAGTTACGGTCAAATTAATGTTGGGAGACCTAAGTTTCATATACTAGTGGTTCACTAATAATAACAAGTATCACCTTAGAAGATGACTTACAACCATATGAACTGTCATACCAAATTTCATCCAAATCGAATAAAGCGTCCGATTATAAGCAAAATTATTTTTTTTTCGAAGAACTTTGAAGCAGAATTCTGGCTAAATGGTACACTTTCCGGTAGGAGCAAGTTTGGTTAAATCGTCCTATTTTAGCCTCAGGTATCTGTGGTTATATATATATACGTCCAAAAATGTATATCATTCATGTTGTTAATATACAGAATGTTTTATATATATATATATATATATATATATATATATATATATATATATATATGTTACAATTACAAGTAATTTTTCAAATTACCAAAGTTTTTAAGTTTAATAGAGTATCGTAATTCCCTATTTGAGAATTAAAGATAACCAATCAAAATAAACAAAAGCTTAGCCTCAATTGATTAATAACATTGCCGTAGCATCATTTGTCGTTTCCAAAGAAGAAAAAGAAGATATCGATTTATCCGCTTTCTCAGCAAAATATTTTGCTAGCTTGTAGTGTTTTTATGTCTAGCAAAGACAAATAATGTCCCTCTTGAGAATTGTATTTATTAGTTCTGAGATATCGACATGTCCACATATTAAAAACGAAATTGTGTCCGGATAATTATTAGCCCGGGAAAAAGTGATACCTGAAATAGGTACACAACTCGGAAACAGATTTGCCACATGGATAGATCGGTTTCTCATTTCGACGCTTCGAACCAGAAACCGAAAATTGGGATACGTGTTCGGATGTTAAGTTTCCGTACGAATAAACTGGAAAATTCACACCATCCATTTACATGGAAATAGAAATGAGCTGCGTACTTTCAATTTTCGTTCGCGCAGAATCAAAATAACTAAATTATGCTTGCACTGCATTGAACTAAGTACAGTCACACAAAAAGACTCCATACGACAGTAGGTTCAATCTATTTTAGCAAAAATACCAGTCTAAAACCAATATATTTATTTTTTTAATCAAAAATAAAAACTTTTTTTGGATAGATTGAAAAAAGTCTAGGACAAATATTGTAGTAGATAGTTTATAGATTTTATAAATGTTTTACTTTCACGAATCTTGTTTCGATATTTTTCAGTAAAATAACGGAGTTATGATGATTTTTTGGAAAAGAAAAGAACTCCAATAACTACGAACCAAGGCAAGCAAATCAAAAATTGGAGCTAACAAAAGTTGTTTGTTTTAATGAGTTCTAACATCCCTTTTCGGGTGTAATAACTTAGTATTAACAGACTGTATATAAAAAATTACCAAATAATATAGTTATTTTATGAGGTAAATAATTTTATGAGAAAAAAGTCTCCGTACGATAACCAAAACATTTAAATAATAAACCAATTATTTATGTTTTATAAAGAAGTATGATATTTGGATGGGTTTCCTTTTTTCCACATGCTTACGTCATTATGACTATTTTTCATGGGCTATTAATTAAAAAAATGCGAAATGGGCCATTGTAGGAACAAACTCAACAATGGGGGATTACACCATTTTTTTTTTATAATTTCATCAGAAAATATTAGGAAAACTAAGACTATTGATGAAAATCCGGTGAAAAAATTCCTATTAATAAGCGAGTTATGGTCTCCCGAATTTTGAAAAAATTGACGTGACGTCACATTTATGTGTTTTTATATCAAACTGTTTTCATCATGGACCTAAATGTTCTTGAAATATATACTATTTTTAGTTATATTTACATAAAAATAAATGAATATTATAACACTGTATAAGTCTACATACTTTATAATTACAGGTGTATTTAAATTATTAAATTTAATGCAAGAAATTTATGTTAAAATAAAAACTGTTTGGAAACTGTAGTACAGGAATGGTAGCCCCTCCTTTCGAATTTGAATTTCTTAACTTCCATTGGTAGTAATCCCCACCTCCTAACACGCTATTTGTTATGCATGTATATGCGGTTTCTCGGTCGCCAATCAAAATATTTTCATATTAGTGTCGAAGCGCTATAACAAAAAAACCCTTTATTTCCGAAATATCTCAATTATACCATTTCATTTTTTTATCAATATTCGTTATTCAGCATATACATTCGTATTTTTTTACTATTTTCCTTTAATTCGATTGAGCCGTAATCCCCCATTTCATAATTCATTATACCTACTAACTGAAGGTAAGCATCAAGATTTTTTTCTTCCTTTCAACCTAGGGCCGACAAAAACTTTAAACTATGGGAGAATTGTCTAAAGTCCATGAATTAATTGTGCAAAAGAACATTTAGCGACGATTTTTTTTTAATAAAAGTTCTATTGCTACGATACGAGATGCGACGTAATTAAATGTGTTTTATAATATTGGAAGAAATGTGAAAGTTCGAAGTTCCATGCATTAAAACTACATTAAAGTGGATAAATCGGTTTACAATAATTACTTCTAACGGTCCAAAGTTTTCTATTATCTTAAAGCTTTAATCGATTGTACATCAAGTATTTACTCTAAAACGCTATTTTAAAAACATTCTTCCTACGAGGAAAAAGTAATTATAGTAATTATAGCTTTAATACTAGGAAAAAATAGGAAGGTTCTACTTAACGTCTTCTTCTTTTCCTTATACCCATGATGGGTGACGAATTAGACGTAAGTCTTTTGCCTATTCATTTTCACTATACTCGTTTCGTGACCTATACTACTTGAGCAGCTACTCGTACAGCTAGCACCATCTATGTTTAACATGGCATTTTAAGGACTACGCACTTAGCCGGCCGGTAGATTCGAACCGAGGATCTAAATATGTAAAGACATAAATCCTTAATACGCACGGCCGCTACACCGAGTCATTATTTTATAGAGGATAAATTTGTTTACGGCAACTTCAAATCTTCAATCAGGTCGCATGTCTAAATGCATTAAGCGACTAGTTCTGGTTTGGACGGCGTGGATTCGAATCTGACTCCTATGCCATTAGCAAAATCTGCAAATAAAAGAGCAGATTGGCATATCCAGAAATGGATAATCAGGCATGCCGATATAGTTATTCATTTATTTATTATTTTATCTCTTTGTGCAAGTATCAAGTGTGTAAATGCATGCTGTATGAGCACAACGAATAGAATAATATTAAACATCAAATGCAAGCAAAAAAGAAATATGCATTTCATGTTAGTATATTTTCAATTAAATGAATATATAGACACTAGAGTGTAATGCAACAATAGCTACCAAGTTGATATATTAAGTACAATGCAGTTAAAACAAAACTGCTATTCAAAAGTACATCTGTATTCTGTGCGCATGTGCATGCGTTTGTATTTCTAGTTAAATAAAGTAAAACACTATAAACTGTTGAGTGTAATGAAAATGCATCGAAGATTGAAAATTAACCCCGTTGGCGTTAAGAACCATCAATCAAATTAATCTACATACTTAGCTCTCGATTTATCTATTCAATTTTCTGCCTCAATATCATTTACTTAATAAACACGGTATTCATTGAACGAATACTGTAAGTTCAGTCAAATGATTTATGGTCCGTAAATTCTTAACAATATTCAAATATATGTCTCTTTTACTCACTTTTACAATAAAATTTGCTACAGGAGAATAACAGCAACTGGCCACGTCAGCCAATCCGCTACTTTGTTTACTATCTCCGTCTTCTACTAGATTTTTCGAACACGTTGCTTGTGATGACGACACAAGTTTTAATGCCGTTCTTCTTGAATTCCGTTAATATTTATAACTTTTAAAATTACATGATGTTACACAAACTTTCAATTGCTTGGGGTTTTCGAACGAATTAATATTAAAACATTTTTTTTCATTAATACTCATACAAGAATAACGCGATAACAATTATCTTTTAAGACTTTTATTTCTAAAAATTCACTCAGTTGTTCAAATGCTCTAAATATGCGTATACTTACGTAAGATTGTCTTTACAATCAAATAATATTAATAGCAAGTTTATATCTCAATCCACTTTTGAATTAATGTCCCAAAAGTCAATATACCCCATATTCAGATAAAAACTTCAAAATGTTCAAAAATCTAATCTAAATGTATCTAGATACTTCTCAGTGCACTGATTCCAAATTTTGAAACCGCAGGTCCATATCTCTTTTCGTTCCCGAGATATTTAGATTCAAAGTTTTGCTCAAAACTGCCCACTTTTGGGTAATAACCCAAAATTGGGCCGAGATACGAATTTGGCGACACCACCATTCGATTCTACGGGCAAAATTACATAAATATACCAATTTTCATAATTTTTGAACACCGCATACAGTCTCTAAATCAAAATAACTGAAAATGGCCAAAAATCGCAAAAAATCTAAGGGGTACCCCTTAGGATTTTTTCATATTTTGGCAGTTTTCAGGGATTTTCAAATTTTTATTCATAAAAAATGAACCGATTAGTCAAAAGTTATGAAAATTGGTATACATATATATTTTTATCCGTAGAATCGAATAGCGGTGTCGCCAAATTGGTATCTTGGCCCACTTTTGGGTTATTACCCAAAAATGGGCAGATTTATGCAAAACTTTAAATCTAAATATCTCGGGAACGAAAAGAGATATCGACCTGCGGTTTCAAAATTTGGAATCAGCGCATTGAGAAGTATCTAGATACATGAAAATTAGATTTTTGAAAATTTTAAAGTTTTTATGTGAATATGGGGTATATTGACTTTTGGGGCAATAATTCAAAACTAGGTAGTAATCGCGCCCAGAAATGGATAATTTTGAGAAAATCTTTGAGGTTGGATACCTCCAAAACTAAAAGAGATATCGACCTGCGGTCAGCCTCTTGACATTTTATATTGAAGCCAATTTAAAAAAATATATTTAAAAAAAAAAAACAGAAAATGTAAGTGTAGCGAATGTAACGGATTAGATATGACGATATCCATTAGTATACCGCTTATTTAAAGGTATATACATAAATGAAGATCGCAAATTTTCTCATTTAGTTGCCATAGTTACACATGGAACCATTATGTTCCCACAAAGTGAATTTGCAGAGCCATTCCACATTTGTTCATCAAATTTCAAGCAATCAATACGAATACGACAACATTCCTATTCTCTCGTTCCTCTTTACTTTCCTATTAATTTGGAAAGGCTTTTCTTGTCTTGGTAATCACAATTACACACACAGCGAATTTGAATTTGTACAGCCTGTTCGCAAAATACGAACAAAGGCGTTCAATTTGTATTAAGTCGGATAAGCCAACATGGCTTGTTAAACCACGCGCCGTCGAATCCGATGAGAGAAAAGGCCGAGCCAAGACAAGCCAGCCATTTCCTCGTCGAATGCCGAGCCAAACTCGCAGTCACGAACGGTAAGAATTATAGCTTTTTCCATTTATACACGGTGTTATGTAAGTGTACGAAGCTTAACCCCATAGATAGTAAATCTGGAAAGAATTTTGTGCTTCCTACAAGAACTGGAGGCCTTTAAAACTGACCAATTTTGTCATAGTTCAAAATATTGTAAAAAAGTAAAAATCAATGTGTTCTCTAGAAAAACTATTCATTGTCAAAATTGACGTTAAATGTTTTTTTGCATACACGTACAATTTATATTAGTTTTTTGATGTTCTCAAGATGCAATTTTAAATGCCTCTAATTCTTGTAGAAAGCATGTTAAACAAAAATTATTGCCAGATTTACTATCTATGGGGTTAGTTCTACCATGGGTTAAACGTTGTACACTTACACAACAACCTTTGTATTTAGTTTTGCATTCAATGCTGTTAATGACGATATTCCTGACCTAGTTGTTGTTACAACACATGCGTAGGTACTGCATTTTAAATTAAACATGTTATAAAAGTCCAGGGCAACTCAAAATATACAGGATGTCTCAATAAGCTTGCTCACTATTGGTAACTTTTTTATTTGAAGAGATACGAGGTTGGTTAAATGAGCAAAATTGTGCCATTTTATATTAGAAAAATGGTCATGTAGACAAAATAAAAATTGTATCAGCGGTTTCCAGAATTTGAGACAAAATATATATTTTTTAAATGGAACTATAATTTTTTTATTATCTTATTGGAAAGAGTATTTTTTTCTCTTTCCAATAAGGTAATGTTATTTATGTACATTTTTTTCAAATAAAGTTATTTACTTTTAAAGATAAAAATTATCTTTTATTAGTTTATTTAGTCATGTAAACCATGGAAACAATTCTTTTATAAATTTTTTATTTTATTAACTTATTTTACGCAGTAAAAACAATACAATTAAAGAAAATATTCAAATTGAAATCCATTTCGAACATTTCAGCTCTTTTGGAAAGAGAGCCGACCGTTCTACGTAACTAGTGTCTAGATATAACTTTCCATATAGCAAGATCATATCTATTTTTTCTTCATATATAAAGTTATTAAACATTCTTAAACACAGAGAACTTTACGGGAGAAATTATTAAACGTCAAAGAAACAAAGAATCAATTGTTTCCCTGGCTTACTTGGCTAAATAAACTAATAAAACAGTTTACATAATTTTAAATTTTAACCGTAAATAACTCGTTTATTTGAAAAAATTGTACATAAACAACATTACCTTATTGGAAGGAGAAAAAAATACTCTTTCCAATAAGAGAATAAAAAATATATGGTTCCATTTAAAAAATATATATTTTGCCCCAATTTTTACGAACCGCTGACACAATTTTTATTTTGTATACCTGACCAATTTTCTAATATAAAATGGCACAATTTAGCTCATTTAATCAACCTCGTATCTCTTCAAATAAAAAAGTTACCAATAGTGAGCAAGCTTATTGAGACATGCTGTATAAATATGGCGACCGTATTAGCAAGAACTGCCGATCGTAGAAAGTGCAAGAAAGTATGCACCCAGTAATGTTCAGTTCAGTCGAAAAGTATAAATTAAATACGTAAAAAATCCCTAAACCGTCACTAAAAACGCTAAAAAGATATGTATTTCGGTAAGTTGCCATCATCAGTAAACTTACGTCTAAGAACAGATCAGTTTTGGATTACTTCAACATGTGAACTATTGCAGAGGTCCAAAAACAAATCTGAAAACAGACCAGATTTGTTTTTGGACCTCTGGCATGGTTGACATGTTGAGTAATCTAAAACTGATCTGTTCTTAGACGTAAGTTTACTGATGATGGCAACTTAGTTGCCGAAATACCTATCTAGTTTTAGTGTTTTTAGTTAAGGTTTAGGAATTTTTTAACCATATATTTAACCTTAGACTTCAATAAAGTTTTATGCACTTAGTACTCGGTGCAAAAAAAAATAGCACTAAATATATACAAAAATGGAAAACGCTATAGTCTCTTATACAAAAAATAAAATTGCGAAAAAGAAAACGGCGTCTGAGTATTAAATTGTAAAACAACGAATATTGTGATGCTAATGCTTGAGACTACGTGCCTCTCTTCTTCTTGTATGACGCTCTAACTATAAAGATGAATTTCGTGTGCGTAATTTGGGCTGACACAAGAAATAAACTTGAGAAATTAATAGTTATTTGACACATTTAAACAAACGTTGTTGGCACACAAGGGCACAAATTGCAGATGATGTTTACACTGAGTCAACCAAATTCACCCTACCCGTTGTGCGATGCGAACCTTGGTTCTTTGCAGGGGTAATTTAACAGCAAGGTTGTCTTTTGACAAAGGTAGGTAACAAAGATTTCAACATGCAACCGCAGAACTCAGAAAATCTCTTGAAAAGTCTTTGGTTTCGTTTGCCGAAATAATTTTACTGAGGAAGTTCACCATTAATTACCATTATTATGAATAATAATTGAATCATTTACATTCAAAGGGATCTAAGTGTCAAATATATTTTTATGCATGAAAACGTTCTGGTTGCGAATCTGGAGACCCGGCCGACGCCAAAATTATTTCGAATTTTATATTTTAAATATTAGAAAAGTACCCCCGTGGTGCACTCTCCACGCCAGCAATAAGTTCCCGCAAGATGACGCCTGGTAAACGCTCGCACGGTACGAATATGTTATCACTACCAATATTTGTAAAAAGTAGACTGGCGCACCCAGCAAAATCCAAATATCAAACAACTAACTTTTAATGACAGTAACAACTGTTTATGGGTTGTCAAAAAATTCCTTCGCAATATTCTAAAACTAGTTACATCCGTTTATTCGACCTAATAGTATTTTACTACCATTATTATAAATAAGACGACCAAATAATGTTAGCTTATTCCTAAACAAGTTGAGAAGATTGACAACTCATTACTGTCAATAAAAATTAGTGGTTTGACATTTGGACAGACTGCTAGATAAAATTTATTTTAAAAATTGCACAGTACAGTCACTCAGGTTTTATTTTTTTCTATGTAAACCGTAACAGATATAAAAAATTACACAGAGAAAAAAGTGTGCTATTGAATATATCTTTCTAAAAATAAATAATTTTACTTTATCAGCATGGCCATTAAAAAGTTACGGTCTAATCAATGTTGGGGGCATCTGAGTTTCATACACTAGTGGTTCACTAATAATAGCAAGTATCATCTTAAAAGATGACTTCTAACTATATGAACTGTCATACTAAATTTCATCCAAATCGAATAAAGCGTTCTCTTATTATAAAAAATTTTTTTTTTTTTCGATGAAATTTGATGCAGAATACTGGCTAATACCGGTAATGGTAAGTTTAGTTAAATTATCTTATTTTGGGCCCAGGAATCTGTGGTTAAGCCATGGCCCCCCTTTTTTTTAGAGAATTTGAATTTACATGCTTCAATTATGCCATGCCTTTTAGATTTTTAACAAATACTACAATTTCATAATAAATGAAGAAAGCATTAAAGATATTTAGAAAAGAGTACGAGTAAATACATAGTAACACAAATAAAGATTCTTTCATTAGTAAATCAATAAATTAGAAAGAACTTTTGATAAATTGCGATATCGTTTCAGCAATAAAACGAAGATAGACTATTACCACACATCCAGAAAATATATTGATTGGAACTCATTTATCAAATGAACAGAAGTATGTACATATTTACTTGGTTCGAATCACTTATCCCAATTTCTAATTCTGTAACGTACCAGTTTCCAGTTCTATTTACATATTACAAACCCTCTCTGTAATCTAATCATACATTTAGTTCTGTAACCACATTTACATTTGCGTAAAATCCATTCCTTTATTGTCTTTCATAATATGTAAATAAGTTTTCATCTATGAGTATGAGCAAAGTTAATGAAATAATGAAAGTTTGTTCGTATTAAACTTCTCTCCATTTGTAGCTAATAATTGTGAAAAATGTTATCTAGTACATAAGGAAGGTAAAACTTGTTACCTACTTGAACAAAAATAGAAATCGTGATACAAAACAAAAGAACAACTCAACTGTACTTAACGCCTCCGCCCTACACGATGTTCATTTCAAAACAAAATCGTGAATAGTAAAACCCTAATCCGAGTTGTAGAGAGCTTAAAAAAAGAAGATTAAAGCGCAGAACTACGTTCGTAGAAATAAAAAGGTACATGCATTTTTCATTTCGTACACTTTTGAAATTAATCTACATAGTTTACTTTCTGTATTTTAATGTTCTTATTAATAAAAGATAAAGGATTTTGTGATTCACGAAGCAAAATGTTATTAAAACAAAGACATTGGATGAAAAGATAAAATTTGTCTAAGAAATAAAAGTTAACGATAATTTGATCACGTATTGAGCACTTTCAGTCAAGGGTGAAATTGTTAATTGAGTGGAAATCATCAATCCTACTTATATACTGCGACAAAATCTTTAAAAAGTTCAGCTAAATGCATTCTTCGCGCAAAATGTAATGGAACATGGTTCGATACCATTGTCATAGATTGATGCATTTAAATTCAAAGAGATGTAAGTGCTATGTTTATGTTATAAAATTATTCAACAAATGTTTTTTGCATAAAGATACAACCCTTTTACTTATAAGTCAACAAATGTTAGGATTTATACTTGTTTACCTACAGAACTCTTTATTAACAAAATTAGTTCCATCTTTAATATTATACAGAGAATTTATTTTAAAATGCAACATTATGGTTCATCACTTCCATGGTTACTCACTATTGTCAAAAAATGACAGCAATGTAATATTTATCCATTTTAAAATGCAACATTATAAATAGTATTGCAGCAAAAGGAGATACCTCCACAACACATCACAAATGGTGTCAATTCTTATTACGACCGACTAGAATATTGCCTCAGAGTGATTGGGGGTATTTTGTAACATTTATTACATGAAAGTTATGAATTTTTGTAAGCTAAAGTTTTTTAAGATGTACAACATTCATGTTTTGATTATTTGTTAATCGTATGTTAGTTTTGAGAATACAAAACTACAAATTTTGTATGTTGCATTTTAAAATGGACAAATATTACATTGCTGTCATGTTTTGACAGTAGTGAGTAACCATGGAAGTGATTCGCCATATGTTGCATGTTAAAATAAATTCCCTGTATTTCAACAATGCCTGTAATTTTATGACACTTATGCCATGTTTAAAATAATGGATAAAAAGAAATAACAGACAAATCATACTTTGTCTGCGGAAATGGTTTCGGTAGCAAATATTAAGCCACCAAAATTAATGCCATTAAATTCTTATATACAGGTTAAATAGTAGCTAATTAAGGTTTATACCGTGAGTATTTTTAACGCGAAACATTGGGTTTGTCATACCCGTTGTTACGACTTGACATATGATTGACAGTGGACAGCAATGTATTTGCCGCTCTCATTTAAAATGAAACATAGGAAACGAATTTGATATTTGACAAGACGTCAATAGAGGTTAATTTTGCTTGAATAATTATACCTGCTTTCTAAAAATTAAATTTAGTTGTAGAAAAAATATTGTGTGCACCTTGTGACCGAAATATGTTTAGTGCTCTCGAGTGGTTTTCTGATGACTCGGCTAAATTTCTTACAATATTTAGATATAATACTTATGTCAAATTGGTTGTTGGTTTATTATATTTAGTATAAAATAATTACAAAATCAAGAACCTGTTTACTGATTATACCAGTTCTATTGATCAATTTACAAAACATTTTGAAAATGAGAGACTCCCGATGAATTAGAAATCTTCGTTCCAGAAAAGAGAATATTGAGAACTGACATGTCCGATGGCGGCAGCACCATCGGACCGATCAACTGTTTCTGAATTAGTACTAGCAATGTTGTTGCATATGAATGCAAACAACAAGAACAATTTTTTCATTTAAAATGAGGCTAGGTATCATGGAACATTTTAGATATCTAGAAGCAACAGCTAATTCTTTATGTTTATAGAAGGTATTTATAATTTTATATATATATTTAATCAATCAGAATTGATGATTGCAGGTAAGCAAATTATAGACGCTAATCACATACTATTTATAACTAGAGCAATTACTGCGAAGCCACATGAAATCAAAATACATTTAGGGAGTTCTTCAGACAATTTAGATGCTAGTGCTGATGTATTATTAATATTATCCTCTACTACTTCATTTACTGCTTTTGGCTTTACACGTTTGGTTTCTCGTAGCAAACGTTTATTATCAGGAACTTTTACTTGAAATAAGACAAGACAAAGTGATGGTACTGCAGTTCTTTTTAAAGTTTTACGCTTGTATAGAAAAATACATAAATAATTAGAACGAACACAACATGAACTTTTCATTCTAAGACAAAATCTGAACATTGAATTTTTTACTCACTAGGAAATATGTAATCATCCGATTTAAAATGACGAGAACAAACTTTCATATGTTTCGTTATTTGTTTTGCACTAGGAATTGCATATTCCCATGCTTTTCGTCAATTCATATCCATTTCTACACCTACACTTGTCGTAATTTTAACTTTATTTTAATCATGTTTCGGAATATTATAAAACCCAATGCCTGTGTCTCGACCAGATCTTGAGTTGCATCCGGATACACAACAATTAGTACGACTTTTTCCCATTTCTATTCACATCAAATGATTAAACTACATGTAACTCAAGCATACAGTCACAATACAGTACTAAACCGGAAAGTTCATATTTTTCCCAGCAGATGGCATATCGCAGTTTGTCAGTTGTCAATACCAGTTCTACTGGAAGAAATTCATATGGGGAACATAGATAAGTCTGAAAATAAGGCTGCATTCTACAAATTAGAAATCCAATGTTTGGTACTCACCACACAGCAACAACACAAGACGATGAGGAAACCCTGTATGGCCCCGGCAGTGCCGACGACCCAGGTGAGTCGAATGAAGAGGATGACGCCGAAGATGTTCTGGATACACGGCAGGAAGACGCCGATAAGTGTGCCCATCCGTGCGCCGCCCCCGGTCGGCCGGGCGTCGGGGTCATTCGACGCCGGCGGAATGGTGTTCGAGTAGTTGGCCAACGAGCTGATGAGCGTCGATATCCGCGGACGGTCTTCCATTTCCTCCTACAACATCAACAATCCAATTAATACCAATAGATATGCAAATGTGCACACATTTATTAAATTCTTTAAGCGGCTTTGATTGCCGACTCGATTTGACAGCAGTGTTCCTTGGTGGTCACACATATGTACTGACTGCTGACTACATTGCTTTCCCTGCGTTATTAACCTAGTCGGTACCAACGCACGCTGCCGGATCGTAGACAGTGAATATATATATATATATATATATATATATATATATATATATATATATATATATATATATATATATATATATATACAAGGTGTTCCATTTTAATGTACCACCTGGAATATCTTCAGCATCATACACCGCATTAAAAAATGTTTCAAATAAAAGTTTAACGATATGGAGGGGGACATCCGATTCGGTAAAGAAATTCAACCCCCTACTCTCAAAGGAGGCTGGGGAGTGGGTAGTTTTAAAATTTTAAATGGTAACCCCTATTTTTTATAGCAAAATCGGATAGAGCGTGAAAAAATAAATAGATTTTATCAAGCAAATCCGACCGAGCAACCTCCTAGTGGTACGTCTCGGGTAATGCTAATGCCGGCGGTAAAATGTCCTCACCAACACACATACACACCCACAAACACACATACCCACACCCACACTGCTTTGATTGTTTCCGGAAAATTATGTATTGAAAACAATTTTGTTAATTGCAGCGCCATCTACTTAAGTCACAAAAAATTTTTTTAGATAAAATCTACTTATTTTTAACGCTCTATCCGATTCTGCTATAAAAAATAGGGATTACTATTTAAAATTTTAAAACTACCCGCTCCCCATCCTCCCCCGGGGGTGGGGGGTCGAATGTATTTACAGGAATGAATGTCCCCCTCCAAATCGTTAAACTTTTATTTGAAACATTTTTTCATATGATGCATGATCCTGAAGATATTCCAGGTGGTACATTAAAATGGGACACTCGATATATATATATATATATATATATATATATATATATATATATATATATATATATATATATATATATATATATATATAGATAGATAACGCTTACAAGACGTTAACTTTCAAATCTATCTTGAAAAAAGCATCACAAGGGTCAGTTTCGTGCTATTGGTTCCGTTAAATTCGCTTCCGGCCTATCGGAACCACTACATATTACTTAACGTACTCAGCCACGCATCTTTTTTAAAGTAAAATAATTTGATGAATGTAGTTCCGACAAATAGAATAACAAGAAACTTCGTTTTGTCAAAACACTACAGTAATGAAATATTACATTTATTTATATTTAAATTAAAGTGTTTTTTTTTTTTAATTTTAAATGCGATTTGATATAATAGGATTCCGAAAAATTATGTATGAATGCATTTCCATTCATTGTCATAAAACAATAAATAATTAATTATATAATTAATTAATTAAATTTCACGATATACATACATGACCTGGAGCGAAATCCTGTAACACCAAACAGCGCACAATAACAGTTAATACATTTCAAATATTTATGAAAGCTTAATAGATTAATTACGAAATCGTATTTCACAAAATCATATTTGGAAACGTAATAGTCATAGACAGAGATCATGAGTTTGAACTTTGGATTACAGAAGAAATACGAATGAAAGGTGTCTACTGTATTGGTTTAAATTCGGCAGGTCTGTTAATACATTTTATTAAAAAAAAAAAGAAAAATGTTTCCATTTCGTAGATCGAATTTTTTAGAGATGTTGATATACAAATATTTCAATATTCGAAGAGTTGCGATTTGCTAATAATCTTGATGTCTGAATACTTCAATTATCGTTAAATACTCGTATTAGTAATGTTCGGATATTCGTAATTAAATACAGAATGCTCTAAAGTGAATATGGAATATGATAGAGAAGGATAAAACAAATAAAGAATTAAGAGTGAAATTTCTAAATTGTCCTTTTTTATCATGTTATTGATATTAAACATGAGCATTTTGTAGCATTTTCTCTTTCGCTAGGGATGCTACCGATACCAATATATCGCGGCGTTTCAAATTGTAGAACTATTAGTAAAGTGGAAAAATTGAAGAATAATCAGAACGCAGTTTATTTCCTGGCCTACGTATCGACTGTGACAACAGTCTTCTTCATGGCTCTAAAAGTAGACATGGAACAAATACAGCCTTACAAATATTCGACTATTCAGATTCCATTTTAAGCAAAATTAACATATTTTTTTCTATGCCCTACATTTTTTTTTCTCAAATATTACAAATTTGCTGAACGTTTGGACAAAAATTATATACAGTGAAACGTTGATTCATCGTTTCCTCTATCCACATTTTCTCCAATTATCATCTGCTTCGTTTGCTCCTGAATTTAGTTCACCATAAATTTAGTTAGTATTTTTTGTCATATTATTCTTCATTCGCTTGCCTCTGTATGGCTCATTGCTAGCGTGTTCATTTTACGAGAACGAGATTTCTAATCTCGTTGACTCTTCCCTGGATACAAAAAGTACAAATTGCTTAGTTGTCATTGCAAAAACAAGCCCTAATAGATAATGGTTTCAAACTGTTGATTTATCCTTTTGATTAATAAAAAAGTTGCGGGATTTCAAGTATCGCACGTCGTCGTCCGCCGGTCAATTCGTTACGGTCCAATTAAATACCTCATCCGTAATATAGACTGACGTTGTATCGGTCGTATAGAAGAAACAAATATGAACTACCGAAAACCCTTGCATATTTAAAGTAAACAAGTGGTCAACTAGAAGATTCAGTGTGATTAGATTAAATTCTTAGGAAAGACATCATGTAGGCATGGTTTAGCGTATCTTCCGCATATAAAAAATATTCAAATTTTAAAACAGTTTATCCAAATCAGTGAGTCCAAGGTAATATCCTTTCCTTTTTTAGTAGCGAGCCAAAATCATTTCATATAAATAACAAAAAAAATCTCTGACTCGGTAAATATGATATATCAAAACTTATAATCCGGGACACGAAAGATGAACTGTGGAAAATATATGCACAAATCACTGTCTAATATATGCGTTCCGTGTAAATTCACACGAAATACAATTAATTTACTTTGCGCATACCTAATATAACAGTTGACCAAATAAGTTTTAAAGCTAAGCAGTCTTATATTGGCAGTTGATTTGTACAATTGCTGTTCGTTTCAGTTCCTATATTGTTTATACTCGGATAAATTAGGATCATAAGCGTACACAAGTTAGAAGCACAAAGTTACTGTAATAATTATTATTTAACGGCGTTCATGGAATATCAAGATATGACCAATTCTTTCCTTTACCCCTCAGGTCAAGATTCGTGTCCCGCAATATATTCTCATATATCCAATTGTGAGAACAATATGAACTTAATATTTAGCTGCAGAATATGAAATACCAATTATTTGTTTCAGACTCCACTCCTCCGAGTCTTCATCAAATTCATGACGAACAAATGGCAAGTGAGACATACATGTTTATTAATCTTCTTTTTGAAGAAAATTGAGTTCACATCATGGCGAAATATATTTTTTTTTAACGTAAAATTTGCGAATTCAAATTCAGTCTACTATTAACACGAAATTTACACTGCCGGGCATGATGAATACATTTAATGAATTGAAAAATTTGTTCAGGTTCAACCAAATAGAATGATTTTAAAAATAACGAAAAAAATTTAATTTGTAAAGGAGCGTGATCGTGTTTAGCGAGATTAGTAACATTATTCCATAACGAGAATTTCCTGCAATAGACAGAATCAAAAAAATGATATATATATATATATATATATATATATATATATATATATTTCTGCTCTCCTGTTTATTTTAAGGCAAAAACTATATAGCGAAAAGTTGAACAGAATAAAAATATTTGTTTTAAATTTTAAAAAGAAATTTCAAAAGTTTATTATTTTACTAGAATCAGGAACGTGTTTTTTAAAATAAATAAATATTCACCCCTATTTTGTAACTAGATCGAAAACTTATATCGATCGGTAAAAATTGTAGCCAATAATTATTATAGCAGTCACTGAATAACAATTGAAACTGACAGCTGATACATTTGTTTATATTTGTGAAAAAAAATTGTCGACTTAGTTACAGAATAGGGGCGATTGTAATGTGGAAATAGTCATTGAAGAATAGAGAATTTATTTTCCATAATTTATATTAACTAATGAAAAGAAATTTTGAAATTTCTTTTTGAAATTGTGCAGAAACCAAAAACATAATAAAATAATGTAACTTTTAATTCTGAACAAATAATAAAAAACAGATTGGCATTAATGAGTAAACGCGGTGGTATTATTTTTAATTTATTTATAAAAATATTTAGCTACAATATAAAATAAGAACAATACAATAAATATAATTTACATATCAGAAATTTATATATTTTTATCATAGATATTTTTTTACAAAATCTTGTTTATGGTTTAAAAAGACAAAATTGAATGAAAGTCCTTATTTCTTATAAACACTAATGACCACTTGAAGTTGAAAGTCGCTGACTCGTATATATAATATCAAGATCATGTCTACAAAAAAATTGCGTTAAAATAAGCTTGAGGGTTAAGGAGCCAAACTAATTCCGTGTCTTATCACCAAAATAACACACTGGATGATTGGACAGCGTCATTTAAACATAATTTAAGTTATTGTAATTCCATAATAGGTTCTAAATAGATTCAAAAACCTATGTAAACGTACCAGTACATGACGTCACACATTTAGTTTTTATTCAATTTTTATTAATGACGTGCAACGGCTGTTGACCTAGTTTGGGTATAGATAAGATACATTAAGTTTTTATACAGTGTTTTCAAGAAAAAAATCGTAACACGGACTAGGCTATGAACAAAAAATTAAATGTCAATTTGACACGAGATATTGTCAAAAATGTTATCTAAAGAAATCTTCATGAATCCTTATTTTAGAAATAGAAATAAATTAGTAAACGGTGAATGGCAATAGTATGTATCCTTCTTTATTATCTTTTCTCCTTAACATTACATTTCAATCAATTTTGGCAACTTGACTTTTGAATGACCAGACATACGTTTCTGTGTTCATATATGCTACTCCAAATTAGTTTGTTTTTTTTAACACATTCTATTTAATAAGTATTAAACATTTGTCATGAAACGTCAATTTAATTCTAAATGTAAATGTTTAAAAAAGTATGAATCTTCATTCATTCATGAGTGATAAAAAGTCCAGTTGTTACTGAGGCAAATTCTAATAAGCTTTTTTTATAAGAGCGGCCTGAAAATACGGTTTCGCTTAAAGCCTCTAGGACACTTAATCCTTCGTTGAGTGTGGATTTAAAAGGGTTAATGTCCTTTACAATATTCATCACGATAGCTTTTAGGAGGACCAAAACGCCATAACCTCAAATACCGCCCTCATAGCTGTTCGTGCTAATGCACTTGATTTGTCCAATATCCTTTGATTAAGTAGTGTTATACCCAATGAAACCATTGGTTGATTGGTTCTGAAATTCAGGGTGAAACGAGCATCCATAACATAGGCGTTTAACATGGGAAAAGATTTTATTTTAAATATTATATTTGTGTCCCGTAATACTTTACACCTTAAGCGTGCATAACACGATGAAGTTTTTCTTTTCAAGTGACTTAAAAAATTTTCTCTCTCGCACAATGACGTGACTGCAAGAGAGACAAATGAAGAACGAATTTAACGAAAACTAGAACATCCGCTAATTTTTCTTAAAAGTTTTTATAAGTTTTGATTGTCAAATGTCATTTGTGCTTATATTTTTAATGTGTACAAGTAGTGCTATAAGTGATTGATATTAAACTGAAAAATGGCAAAATAATCTTAACGGATATATACGAAAAATTCAAAAAATGTAAAGTCAATGACAATTTTATGTAGGTATAATTTAACTTTTGACACTTTGTTATTTTAATTCCATTACATTAAATACTTTGTCATTCACATGATGATAAAATAGTATATTATGTGACAAGTGTGTGAAGCTGAAATTTTTAAATTAGGCTTCACACACGTGTTATATACTATACTTTTTCTACGACCTTGCAATAAAATAAATTTTTTCTTTACATTGTCATTCTTTTAGCGTAAAGCCTCTGAATTATCGACTTGTGTAACCATGGTTACCAACGGTACGGGTGTTTAACAGCTTTGTTTTATTAAAATACAATTCAGTTTGTAATATTTAAAATAATGAACGGTGCGTGAAATGTCACTTCACGCACACTGTGCGTGAAATGTCACTTCACGCACTGTGTGCAAAAAATCAAACTTCACACATAAAAATTGATACGTGAAGTACCCACTTTACGCACGGGAGTAGAAAAAGAAAATAAACCAGGTATAACAATTCGATAACATAAACTAGACCTCACATGTTGATTAAAAAAAAATACAAATACTTTGGATTTGCTTTTATAAAAAAAAACTCACTGAAACAAAACCAAAAATATAGATAGAAAACCCTCACTTATTTGTAATAGTAAATTGAATGCACATATTTGTTTCGCAATAATATTTATTTAGTATTTCAATAACAAAACTGAAGAGAGCCAGTAAACCGTTAAATATATTGTAAAACAAATATAATTTTGTGAAATACTTCATATTAGCTCAGTCAATATAGACTTTTGTAGTAGAAAAACAGTTTTTCATCGTTCCTAAATACATAAGCCCAAGCTCATAATAGTTCGACCGGTTTACATTTTCAACAAACAAATTATAAAACCAACGTAAACGGACTGGTTAAATTATAGATTTTTAAAATACAAAAACTGAATATGTTATTCAAATATTCCTCCATTTAATATTGACTTACATCGCCTTTATTAGTAATAACAGCTTCTATTCTTTTAGGCATTGTATCCACAAGCTTTGCTGCTCTGCACGTTCATCTGTTTAGGTATTCTCCCATTTAGTATTTGGTATTTATTTTATTTGACTATTTTACATTTTTACAATGTTTATAGTACCTACGTCAAAAAATTGGCAATAAAAATAGGTTAAGAAATACATATTTCAAAATACAAAATCATTCGTCGATTGTGTCTAGTTTATGCATTCGGACCGGGCCGGACCGGGTTTTGAGGTTTGGATCGACCCGGAAAATAAAAATTGCCGGCCCGACTCGACAAAAAATTAGCCGGCTTTACTAACATCACAACATTTACCGAGGGCACTCATTGTTGGCATGGAGAATGCACCACCAAGATAAAACGATATATTTTTGTCTCTCGAGAAGTATTGGATTCATGCTAAAAATCGCATATCCTTATTTTAGTGAAAAAGCATCGATATAAGGACCCTAGATTTTTTGCGATAATTTTAAAAATTACATGACATGTCACACAAACTTTCAATTGCTTGTACTTTCCGAACGAATTAATATTTAAACATTTTTTTTTCCTTAATACTCATACAAGAATAACGCGATAACAATTATCTTTTAAGACTTTAATTTCTAAAAATTCACTCAGTTGTTCAAATGCTCTAAATATGCGTATACTTACGTAACATTGTCTTTACAAACAAATAATATTACTAGCAAGTTTATATCTCTATCCATTTTTGAATTAATGCCCCAAAAGTCAATATACCCCATATTCAGATAAAAACTTTAAAATTTTCAAAAATCTAATTTTTATGTATCTAGATACTTCTCAATGCACTGATTTCAAATTTTGAAACCGCAAGTCGATATCTCGTTTCGTTCTCGAGATATTTAGATTCAAAGTTTTGCTCAAAACTGCCCATTTTCGGGTAATAACCCAAAAATGGGTCGAGATATGAATTTGGCGACATCGCCATTCAATTCTACGGACAAAAATACATAAGTATAGCAATTTTCATAATTTTTATCCAACCGGTTCATTTTTTATGAATAAAAGTTTGAAAATGGCCAAAATCTGAAAAAATCCTAAGGGGTACCCCTTACGATTTTTGCGATTTTTGGCCATTTTCAGTTATTTTGCTTTAGAGATTGTATGCGGTGTTCAAAAATTCTGAAAATTGGTATACTTATGTATTTTTGTCCGTAGAATCGAATGGCGATGTCGCCAAATTCATATCTCGACCCATTTTTGGGTTATCACCCAAAAATGGGCAGTTTTGAGCAAAACTTTAAATCTAAATATCTCGAGAACGAAAAGAGATATCGAGTTGCGGTTTCAAAATTTAGAATCAGCGCATTGAGAAGTATCTAGATACATGAAAATTAGATTTTTGAAAATTTTAAAGTTTTTGTCTGAATATGGGGTATATTGACTTTTGGGGCAATAATTCAAAACTAGGTAGAGATCTAGCCCAGAAATGAGTAATTTTGGGAAAATATTTGAGATTGAATATCTCCAAAACTAAAAGAGATATCGACCTGCGTTTTCATGATTTGGAATCAGTGCATTGGGAAGTACGAGATACATGAAAATTGGATTTTTGTATATTTTCAACTTTTTAACCAAATGCAGGTATTTATGACTTTGTGGTAAAAACTTAAAAATGAGAACAGTTATGAACTTGGTGGTAATATTAGTCAATTTTACACACAATATTAGATATGTAAGCATACCAGTTTTTATGAGTATGAAACAAAAAGTTTAACAACGCTTTAGTATTCACATGTTCTACAATTTTGCACAAATACCGAACTAGTTAGAGGACATAAATCGCGTGTATTAAATTTTGTCAGCTTTACTGTACACTCAAAACATTTTCCAAAGTTGGATGATTTTTTATCTTTGATATTCTCGAGCAGTTCTTGCAATAAGTATATAGGGTTTGTTCAATTTAAAAGTTTCTTAATTTACCTGTTGTAAGTTTTTTTTGGTGTAAATCTGGTTTTCGAATTTATTTCTCCTACTTTAAAAACGACTATAGCCAGTACAATGACATATACATGTACTGTACGTGTTAACAGTTAGTAATTAAAACATAAAACACATTTTAAAAGTAGAAAGGTCATTCGGACAATGTGAACTTTTTGATTAAAAATCTAATTAGCACATGAAATGTAGTAGCAGCCAGAATGAAAATTAAACATAACTCAAAAAAACGATGCAATTATATGCGACATGCACAATGGCATTACTATTAAAATTCTAAACGCCATTTGTGCTTTTATTATAATAATAGCCATACAAACTAACTAGATGTTGTCCCTCTGGTGCACTTTCCACAACAGTAGTTATACTGTGCAACAAAATAGGTGCAAGAAAGTTTAATATATATACCTACAAAACATATTTCTTCAAACATATTATGCATGCGGAAGTAATATTCTCAATTTTCATTTATTGTCGCCAAGTTAATACACTGAAGTAGTAAGAACACACTTTAAAACAAAACTACTTTATGATGAGCTTTACTAGTGTAATTATTTTGTTTATTTCTACTAACTTTATTACTGTTTTGCTATTATTTTCTTTTCTTGTAATATTGTGTTTAATATGCGAGAACCTTTATTTGGTCTCTGTTTAAGCTGTTGGTTCTCCTATTTTATTAAATAAATAAATAAATAAATACAGAAAAAAAAAATCTGTTGTGGCCAGCACAATACCTCTCGCTATTTCCATTTTATGTTATATAAGTATTGTATTGCACTTCTCTGTCGAACCAAAAACAAAAAAAAAATACAAAACTTTATAGAAATATTGTTTTTATTGTATTTAACATGTCTTCTGCACACATACAATTCTAATTATATTTATTTTTCATTGTATGAGTGGTGCATTCTGGTGACGCCTGGTAGCAATATGTCATACGCAATTTTAGACATCCTGTTTAAAAAATGGAATTCAGAATTTAGGACACTATCTTTCGCCATCAATAAAAGACATATACGGAATTTTTATCGAAAATCGCACCGTTAGTATCTGATGAAGAGTAAAACGTCTGAGATTGATAAAAATAGTGTGAAAGATTTAGGAAGAAAATTGCGGACAAGAAAAATTGCATCTCCTTTACTTCCCGATTCATTTACTTCTGAAGGTTGACGGTTCCTATATTGCTCTTACCATATTCGTCTTATTCGTCCATTCTCCCTCCCTCCATTGGAGGGCTATAATTTTGACGTCACACGCAAGAAGAGATAGTTGATATAGAAGTTGAGATGGAAGATCATAATACAAACAAACCATCGCCATAATTTAAAGTTCTGTCTTCCGTCATTTGTGTTTCGATATTTGAATTCTACATAATTCAATGTCTTTGGATAGATGTGAAAACTTAAAAATTTCATATTTGTGTCATGTATTCTTTATAATTATAGCGGAAGTCACTCACTTCGTTTTCCATCTAGTCACGGTTAGTTCGAAGAAAATATCAGTAGATGGCAGTACAAAAATATGTCTCTGTATAACCCTCTTTTAAACTTTGCATCGTTTTCCTTAACGTAGCTAATATTCATTTCTATCAAAATAAAAACATGTAATTTAGATTGATAATAAAATTAAAAATTACCACTTCATTTTTCGTATATGGCACCATCTTGTTACAACTGTCATCATGACAGCAATTTGTTTGTATAACAACAGGTGGGTCACGTGTAGGAATATATCAATAGATGGCAGCACGAAAATATGTCTCTGGATAAGCCTCCATTCCATTATTTTAAAATTGCAGCAGAGAGAATATGTTCCCAGACTAATGAGTGTCTGTGTAAATACGGGTTTTTTTTTTCAGTGTGCATGTAGGAAATTAACATGGGAAATCCGTTTTTTGCCTAATGTTGCATCCCGTTTTAACTAACAACGATGACTGTGGTATCAGTAGAAAAATAAAAATATTCTGTATCAAAAGACACCAAATACATTAATAAATTAACGTATGTCTCATAAGTTTTGGCACAAAATTTTTGGAATAAATAATTTTATTTAAACTTTTATTATTTCCTATAATTAACTATTTAGATACTAACTAAATTAATAATTTAAACTAAATGAAGGGGCTCGTGCTGCTTAACGAGGCGCAATTTTCGATGAACATCTTTTATCAGGTTCTGGGCGACTTGGACATCAATTTCTCTTATCTTTTTGAAAATTCTACGCTTTAGTTCTTTTTCGTGTTCAGCTTGCCATCCTCCATCACACACCTTACGAGATAAAAGTACCCAAAAATCTTCAAATGAGCGGGCTTGAGGTAAATTAGGTCGATTAATGAGTAAAATATTTTTCATCGTCCATAATAATAATTTTCTCATCCGCAAAATGTATCCGCCATAGTTGACGATAGCACCGTGGTATCCGTGCTCCTTGATTTGAGGTATATTTGGGACACTTTCGTCTTTTTTGGTATTTTAAACCACTTCTTTCTATTTACGGCGATTCTGTATCCTTTGAAGTATGGTACTCCCTCGCTAATTACCTTATGGATATCCCAACTCTGTTTTTTGCTCTTCTTACCAAACTTTCAGCTTTGTTTGTGGATATTTGTTCACATTCGGCTATTGTACGATAAATTGTTCTGCGCGAGATATTATTTTCAAAACTCCGAATGATATCAGGAGTAGGGATCCGCCCAACCAAATTATAAATACATTTTCGAAAATTTAATTTATAAGACATTTTAAAGCAACTGATTTAAAAAATGAGCTGTTAGATTAAAGACAAGAATATGAACAATTTTTTGCCCAAAAGCCAACCTGGTATTTCATCATGTTTGCTTTATTTGCAGCCATTGAAATTTGTGCCAAAACTTATGAGACATACGTTATGTAATATTTTAGGCCAATAAATTAATTATTCAATTTCGTATTAATCGAAACAGCCATGGAATATGAACAAAATGATAACCAAATGTTTGACATTTTATGTATCAAAATTTGTTATAACCTATAACTTGCGCAAACGTTATATGTTATAATTATTAATTTCATTTGTATCAAGCATCTTCTAAATTGTTCAGAAAATAACACAAAAAATCATAGGTAAAAATTCTTTATCATTTTGTTCAAAAATTCCATGATAATTGCTATTAATATAAAATTGAATAAATTTAATATCATTTGATGCATTTTATCTTTCTATTGATACTACAACCACCGTTGCAGTTGTTAAAACAGGGGCGTCTGCAAAAAATTTGATTTCCCAAGTTAATCTCCTATGTGCACTTTGAGAGAAACCACCCGGTATAATGTGGGCATTAAAATTTCTCGGCGCGATAATCAAGGATAATTTAAAACGTTTTGCAATCCTTTTAGCATATTAATGCACAGTACACTGTTATTAAAATGTTTAAACATAATAAGTACATATTTACAATATACATGCCTTAGTATAATATAGCATTGTATCACTCAAAAATAAAAAAAAATACTTCAAAGAGATATAAACTATAATGCTATTTTCCTTCTTTTCTACAGCATCAATTCCTAAGATCCTGATAAAGGAATATACATTTTTATTTTATTATTACGATTTCTGAGTATTCCTGTGCAATACACATCCGACTATAAATAAATCAGCAAATATCTCATTTAGTATTCCTTTAGCAATTTAAACTAACGTAAATTGTACTATATTAACTCTTCTACTTACCAAATATAGAATTACTTCCTATTTTGGAGTAATTCATATAGCAATTATCAACTGAAAAACACTATAAATTGAATTATTAAAATATCTTTCAGAACTCATATTATAAATTGGAAAAATACTACCTTTTCTTAGTTTATGTGTCAATGTATCCCCTGAAGAAGGCACCAGTTTATGGTGCCGAAACGTTGGGTTTAAATTAATAAATACAGAACATAAACTAAAAAAGGTAGTATTTTTCCAACTATAAATTGATTCAATTTTAAAAACTACATGAAATTTACTACTTAATAATATAAAAACAAACATATTACATGTATTACCGTGAGTATTTTTTAACGTGAAACATTGGGTTTGTCGTATCCATGGGTACAACTTGACATTTGATTGACAGCAATGTATTTGCCTGTCCCATTTATAATGAAACATAGGAAACGAATTTGACATTTGACAAGACGTCTTGAGGTTAATTTTGTTTAAATAATTGTACCTGCTTTCTAAATTAAATTTAGTTATAGAAAAAATATTGCGTGCACCTTGTACACTAGTGATTTTCTGATTTGGCTAAATTTCTTAAAATATTTAAATATCATACTTCTGTCAAATTCATTCCTTATGTTTTATTTTAAATAAGACAGGCAAACACATTGCTGTCAATCAAATGTCACATTGACAAGATGTCATTAGAGGTTAATTTTGTTTAAATAATTAAACACGTTTTCTAAAAATTAAATTTAGTTGTAGAAAAATTATTGTGTGCACCTTGTGCCCGAAATATGTTTAGTGCGCTCGAGTGGTTTTTTGACCCGGTTAAATTTCTTACAATATTTAAATATAATACTTCTGTCAAATTCGTTCCCTATGTTTCATATTAAATGGGACACGCAAATACATTGCTGTCAATCAAATGTCGTAACTATGGATATGACACACCCAATGTTTCACGTTAAAAAATACTCACGGTATTAATTAATAAAATGCATGATTTTACATTTTTATTATGCAAAAGGCTTTACAATTCATTTTTTTTTACGAGATATCCTAATAATATTACTGGACGTTAAATGAGAGAGATACACAAATTTTAGCCGTATAAAAACCAATTTGATAAGTGGTAAAATATATTAGGGTGAAAATCTACACTAAATTTTGTAAAATTTGCTAATTGTAATTAATAAAATATGATAAAAATTGTAGTGTTAAATAATTTATAAAAATTTTACACTATTTATTGTAATAACTTAAAGAAGTTTCGTTCTACATACTGATCAATGCTGTCGTGATCCTACAAAAACAAGTTAAAAGTCGCACAATAGTTAGTTTATTGTGAGATTTCTAAGTGTTCGGTTGTATATTTCTGTGTTTTGTGTATTAAATAATGTACAAACTAACTTTTAAAGTGAAATACAAATATTTGTGTAAATGTGTTTTCCTAAACGAAGGAATCAGGTACGAAGATTTCCCATTACCTGGTAAGTACTATATCATCATTTAATTTATGGAAAATGCGTTCTTTAACTAAGATCTTTGAACACAATGGCCCGAATTCAGCACTCTACACTAGCGTAGTGATCGTCTCTAGTAATTTTAGAAACAGCTTGCATCTTTCTCGTATTAATGTATCAGTGCATATGTCTCTCTTTATTTTGTTACTTTTAAAGAAGCTTCTTTAGTTAAAGAAGAGTGCAGAATTCGACTTATTGTTTTTATTTATTTATAATACATACATATATGTATATATCTTGTAACATCATTGCATAGTTAAAATACATTAGTTTGTGCTATGTTACGAAATATTCGTATTCAATTTTGAACCACTTCAACGAGTACTTTTATACCAAATTTATGTGGTTAAATTTACACAACTTAAACCAATTTTAGTGTTTATTTTAAACAGAATTTCTTGAAGTGTAATAATTAAATACCAATAAATGTACATGTGTACACATTTCCTGAAAAGGTGTTGCCAAAAACCTACTGGGTAAAAATAGACGTCAGTTTGAAATTTAAAAATAAACTTTATTTAAATTCGTAATTAAACCCACCTAAATCACTATTCAAATTTTATTTTGAATGTTTTATAACCTGTAAAACCGAAGTTTAGTAAATATTGCCCATGGAATTGAAACAAAATTGCAAATAAATGCGAATGTTCGCACTGTCATAAAAATAAGTAGGAATGACGATGGGTACCCGGGTACTCTGAACCTACCCGATAATAATGTACCCGGGTATAAAATTACCCGAAATATACCCGCTGCCCTTTAATTACCCGATACCCTTTAATTACACGAACAATTTTCAGCTGCCGTAAAAATTGTATCTAAAAGATGAGTTTTTTATTACCATCCATAATTAATATAATTTATGTTAAGTTTCTTATGGAGATACAGCAGGTATATTCATTATTTGTATTACTTTTTATTTAATAAATATATGTAAACAATAATAATGAATGTTATTAAAAAGTAAACTGCTAATATAAGGGTAACTGGTAATGGGGTATGTGACCATAATCGAATTTCAATATATATGTCATAATATATAAAAACAAACCTCTATAGCTTCTCATTATAATAATAAAAACTAAACATTAGTTTGTAATAATATTGTTATTAGCAATTTAATGTTTTGGAGAAGGGATCTGTGACGTCAGTAGGGTAGAATGGTAGAAGAAGACAGTTAGACTGAGATAGATATGTTGTGATAGGTTATGGAATGGTGAAAGTGACAGCTGCTGTCTGTCTGTCTATATCTATCTCAGTCTAACTGTCTTCTTCCATCATTCTACCCTACTGACGTCACAGATCCCTTCTCCAAAGTTTTAATAATTATTTTCTCGTAAACTACGAATAATTAATCAATTTAAAAAAATACGGGTATTTTATTTTTGGTCTAGTATCATATATGTAAAAATCAAAATTTAGTCACATACCCCATTAACAAATTAAAGAATTATGTTTATGTACTTAAAGGATAACGTGTAATTAAATGGTACCGTATAATTAACAGGTAAAGGGTACTATCCGGGCAGTTGTTTCGGGTACTCGGATACCATAATTTTTGGAATTTGTCATTCCTAAAAATAAGTTTATTAGATTTGTTACTTCCATTTTCTAATTGTGTTATAAAAAGAGAATTCGTAATTATTAAATTATTATTATTGTGTTTTGGTTTATAAATAAAATGTTTTTTATCACGAAGAAAGCTGAAATTAATTAAATGGTATTTAGTTATCTGCAAATTTTGTTTAAAACATATTTATCTAAATGTAATTGGTAACTATAGCAAAATAAAAAAATTAACACTGTATTTCCTAACAGATCAATGAATATTATTGAAAACAAATAATATATCATTTAGTAATGGAAGATATTAATAAGTTTTTACTCTAAATTTATATATTTTAAGAACTATTTCTTCATAAAGTATTATTGACAACATTTATGGTAATCACTTGATATAATCTATCATAAAATACTTAGAATGATTGATTGCGGTAATGTAATGCACTGATGACAGCTACAATTTTGATTACACGATTAAAATAAATGATATGTAAGATTACATTGATAGGTAAGTGTTACACATTAATTAAAGTTTGTAAAGAATAAAACTCCAAACAGGTAAACACTTTTTCTATAATTTGTATATTGGATTAATTCTAAAGAAAATTAAAAATAAACCGAAAGCTTATCGAATATTATCAACCTCTTTAAAATGTAGATAGATATAGGTACGTACATATATGTTTGTTATATGATTTTAAATGAGTCTTTAGAATTAGAAAAGCCGTATTTTCCTGCAATTTCATCTTCGTTTATATGGGTCATTAAAGTAATGTAAAATCGTAAAGGTGCGGTTTTAGGAGCTACTAATATCTTTGGGGTTTCATAAAAGCAAGTTAATGCTTTCTTCAAATATCAATATTTATTTAAGCAAGATACGTTGCACTACTCAAAAGAGTTAAATACAAATTTTAACCTTCTGTAAGTTATTAAAACATATATCTCTTGTCAGTGTCAAAAATCCTAATACATTACTGAAAACTTTTTCTGGGAAGTACATTTAATATTTCTCATTTTATTATTAATTAAATATTTAAAATTATAAATACATATATTACATATTAGTGCAAAAAGACTTACACGTATTAGGGATGAAAAACTGAAAAGAAAGAGCACAGGACAGAATACAGTGGAAGAATAGTACAAGAGAAGCCATAGGCCTACACGGCCTGGAGAGCTACGGCTGTGTCCGATGTTGCACTTTTATCACCCTAATATCTAAATCCTAAATTTATATGCCCTAAATCTAGTGATTATTTAGGATTTTAGGAATTAGATTTTAGGGTTTTGCCTTGAAGTTGACTCGCACTAATAAACAAATCATGTTCGTTGCTATAATTTGTACAAAACGTCAAATTTACTGTCAAAGAATAACTTCTTAGCTTCTATTTTATGAAATATAATATTAACATTTACTCTCAAGCATCAAATTGAATCGAATTGTATAATTCATTTTTGTTGTTCTAAAATGTTGCCATACAAACCAATGGATATCACTAGTGTGCCATTCGGAGTTGTATTTATGTGAAGAAGACCTAAATCCTAAATACTAAATGCCAAAATGCGACATCGGACACAGCCTAAGTATTATTATTAATAGGTTTGTTCGCGGTAGCGATCCCGGACTAGTTTGAGCATCACACGCACGCGCAGTTTCGTTTTAATCGTTCGATGTACGATTCTGACTGATAACTCCGTGTTCGCGGAACACTGTGGACTTGTACATGATTGGTTACGTACTAATCAGACCAGTCCGAAAATTGAAGCAAGTACTATAAATCAGGGACTAATTGCTAGTATTCAGATCATACTTTTCTGTGTTTAATTACGTTTATTTTAACAATTTCACAAACTTTAAATTAATAAATATTTGAAGGTAAGTTTATAATATTGCCTCCATTTCAGTTCAAAACTATATAATATTTTCATTCGGGTACATAACATACATAACCTCAAACGTCAAAACGAGTATTCGCGGTAGAAAAAATCCCAAATCAATCTCGGATCAAGCATGAGTATTTCACGATTTATGAATTAGTACGGAACAAATACGAAATAAGTTTGGGATCCATCAGAGATTGTTACCGCGAACAAACCTATTATGTTATATATACGCATTAGAAATACCGCCAATCTCGTCAATGAATTTGAAGAATCTCGAACATTTAGAAGAGTAGGAGGAAACTTATTTACAAAATGAATTAGAAAATACAAAAATATATAAATAATAGATGTAATTAGAATTTTGTGTGTGTACCACACAGATTTTTTAAAATAGATTTAAACTATGACTTTTTTGAATCTGTATATGAAGGCAATAATTAGAGTACATTGATAATTACAAATCAGCATGTGTACCCGTATTTTTGGACGATTCTGTATTTATATTTATGAAGGTATTTTAATTTCAAAACTACACTTGATTTAATAATAGTCAATAGGGAAACAACAGGTTGTTACATTATTATAAAATCGCGTGTACATGGATATTGTGTTAGGTAGTGAGTTAGTGTTATGTGGGTCACGAACATAGTACAAAAAATTGGAATACGAGGCAAGAACTTCAAAATTCGTGTAATAGGAAAATTATCCATTATTAGCCACATACAAGGGAAAAAACAGGAATCCTGTATGTACTTCGTTATATTTTCAAACAAAATATTCTGCCGTTGGCATTACTGTATTGAACGCACAGTGTACAAGTCTACGTAATATGAAACCTGAATGGAAAATAGTATCAGAGGTAGTTAAAAAGTCAGAAAAAGTTTTTAAACAAAAAAACAATTAATCAATAAATATGTCATTCAACAAGTTTATTGGAACTTTAAAGTTTTATAAGACACTTTTTATTCAATATACCCACAGCCTTTACATTCAATTTACAGACATTGAATCGGCAATGAATTATTTATATCGTTCAATGTACAACCCTAAAACACGTCTCGTGGTTTTCCATTTACAGGAAACTTCTTTCCAGTAGGTTTCCTGTACCATCACCCTATGTGCCCTATTCTACAGTATTTCTCTATCAAAAAGTTATATTAGTTCGTGAGAAAGAAAATGTATGTTTTCTAAACTTTAAACAAACACATGTAAGCTAAATGAAAACTATTTTATGACACTAATTAAATGGTTAAAACTTTGAGAAACTAACTTGTAAACATAAACCGTTGATGGGTTCAATTATTTTGTAGCCGGTTTCTGTGATAAACAAGCTAATTTAAAAATGTCACAATGTCAACGAATCTATATTTTCATTCCAATCATATTTTGTATATTAATCAATACTGAGTGACAGCGGATGTTAAAATCGATATTTTTTCTTCAAACGAACAGCACAAAACATTTAGAAAAATTGGATTTAAATTAAAAAAAAAAAAAAAACAACAACAAAAATAAGTAATATATAAATGACAAAAGCATGCAAAGAAAGTTATATTTCCTAATATCCACTGATCCATTTATTTATGTCATACTTTCTTATTATATTAATAAATTTTTTGTCAACTTACCGAATATAAATACAAGTTCGTTTCATATCCGGAGGCTTTTTCTGGAACAAAAGGCTGTTCTTCGGTGCCATCTCCTAGAACAAAAAAAATATGTCATTAATACCAGTAAAATGTACATATAAGGCATATTTATAAAATCGATCGGATTGATCAATTTGAAACGTTCGTAAACTCATCCTGATCAGACAGATTGCGCGCGCAAATTTAAAATTGTAAACATTAACATAAATAAATAAATATATCATTACGGCATATTACCCATTTCTGGGTGTGCCAGTATCTACAACACATGTAGACATCGGTAATGATGACGATATACACGCCAACGTATTTACTTATGTTTATTTTCAACCAAAAGCATGTTTTCTTCCTCAAAAAGGCAAATTACTTCCATATGTAGAGAATCGCGAGCATCTACGTTTGAAAATATTGTGGAGTAATTTCTATACCCTCCTCGTTAGTAGAGTAAGTAGAACATCACTTTGGACTTTGGAGTAAATTCTGGCTGTTTTGGAACAGGTTGAGTAAACTCTGAGAGTAAGGTTATTAGTTTTGAAACGACTTTGGATAATTTCATACTCTAAGAGTAGGATTTTGGAACGCAGCCCAGCCAGCGACGCTATCAGCGTTAGCCAATAGTAGTCAAGGTTTCCAAGCTTGCGCATAATTCGAAGTTGGGCGTTTGTGTGAGATAGACTTATGCAGAAATGATATTTCCATTTCACAGTGTTTCCTTCATCTATTCTTATGGGAAAGATACGAGCATTAGCAATATATTAGTTAATAGGTATATGTTGTAGACAAGTTTTGTCTCCCACTTGGAGTATCGTCACCCGCACAACACCGCGACATCACCTGTAGCAGTGTATTGGCACTGCAGTATTAATTGTGTAAAGAACTGTTGAAATACATCTAAACAGTTCTTTACACAAGAAATATGATGTTTGATCCTTTGATCACATTTTACTTTAAATGGAAATACTAGCTAAGCATTAAATTAAATTCAGAAAATTCTGTAAGAATATATTACTTTATACTTTAAAAGGCAATATAAGAAGCGTGGGCGATGAAACTCCGCGATCTAATGATTGTGGGTTGAAACCCCACGCAAAATATGGTCTTTCTATCGCATCAATTATCTCATCTTCCATCGCTGCATGCGGAAATTGCGCAGCCGTCCATAAATTAAAATAATAAAAACGCGACATCGCAAAATTATAATATAAAACGTAAACAACCCCCAGCCGCTGCGCTAAACTTGTTTAAACTTGTACTTGCTTTTCTCGAGATATCCAACTAGAAAATAAAACGGATATCTATTTATACTACTTATCAGTCTGCTGTAATAATAAGATGAATCGAATTCATTTTTCATATTTGAGAATAAGTTTTCCTCACTTGGAGTTCAAAGCACTCACGTCGTAGTTTTCCGACCCCTGTTGTCAATAATATTAGTTTGCAAACAGGAAACAAGATTATAGTGACCTAGTTGAAACTCAATTAAATTCCTGAATAAGTTTAATAAGCTTAGTATCTTGACAATTTTCTGAATGCTGGGAAAATGTTTAATAATATTATATTACCTCACATATTTATTGTTGTTGGTATTTTAATTATAACACGAGGTGTGGAAATTAAATAACAATATTTATCTTAGAATATTGACAATGTATAAAATTACACAAAACAAATATTGCCACCTTCAATGTACTCTCCTCCCCGAACCCTACACCGCCCGATGCGAATATTCCATTAATAATAATAATAATAATAATAATTTATTCAAGCATCACACATTACAGTTTTAGCCAGGTCGCAAAATACAGAGAAAAAAAAATGGATGAAAGGCAAATACCTACATACAAAAGGACATGCCTGTAGGCCTTTTTTGTTAGGTTGTTCATAAGCTCTGCCGCTTTTCTGTAACTACATCGCGGCCCCGAATTTAATGCCTTTTAACGTAGAATTACAATTTGGGAATAAAAGCAAGTCACATGGCATTTTCGCAAGAACTATACGTTATAAATTAATTTAATAAATTATTATTGAATACTTATTTAGAATTAAATAACAAATAGAGTTTGTTATAAAAGTTATTTTGTAAAAAAAATTGTTTGCAAGAAATAAATAAATATTTATTTTTCTTCATTATCTGTGAAATTAAAACGAAAATAAAGAAAAGTTTCAAGAAGATTACCTTTTATTTTTAATTGAAAATATTTTTTATTATGACAAACATGGTTGAAATCTGTTCAGTTTAGCCGGAAAATGGATTTTCTCAAAATTATTAATACCCAACACCGCCCGATACGAATATTCCATTGTTGGAAGCAATGTCTGCAGGCCTTTTTTGTTAGGCTGTTCATAAGCTCTGCCGCTTTTCTATAACTACATCTCGGTCCCGAATTTCGTGACTTTTAACGCAGAATTACAATTTAGGAATAAAAGTGAGTACGGTTGATGTACCAACACGGTGTTTTTGTATTTCGTCAAAAATTTCTTGCCGGACAGAGCGTTTTGTTCCGGCGCGTTGTCTTCTTGGAAAATCCATTACATTTCAGCCCTTTTTCTTCTCATCCGTGCATGAAGGGTTATCTAAACCTTCTTGTAATACGCTTGGTTAACGAAATGCCCCTCAGGCACCCAATCCATATGAACAATCACTCGCATTTCGAAAAAACAATGTCAGTGCACGGCAGAGGCGCTAATCGTCTCCGATCTCTTTTCTTCCTTCTTTAAATCTTCTAAACTGCTCGTAAACTTGAATACTAGATAGACCCTCATCACCATAAACATTCTTCAACGATTCGTCCATTTCTGTAGCGAATTTCATATTGACACTAATATAATTCCGGCGAAGTACGATAGTTAACTTTAATCAAAGGCTACTGCCGAACGGTTTGCCTAATTATCTTAAATTTTAACAGTGGATGGAGGGAAGATGACAAATTAATATGATATAGCCTGCAATGTAGCCAAATTTACAGGGAAGTCGAAAAAAATAAATCTCGTTATTTAATGGCCACACGTCATAGCTATGTTTACATTTACTTATTTTACAAATACAAAAACTACCCTACTTTAGATAGCGAATCTATTGTATAAATCGAAATATAGAATACAAAATTAGAAAATAGATCCGCCTTTATGTTGTCAAGAATTTTTTTATACAGTACTCAGATATGACGGTGATCCTATACTGGGAACATCAAGGTTGCACGCAATACAGTTGTGTTAAGTTGGTTTCAGTAACGACTAAACTACCATCTATTTTAGGATAATAATAATATAAATAAATAAATATATCATCACGGCATATTACCCATTTCTGGGTGTGCCAGTATCTACAACACATGTAGACATCGGTAATGATAACGATATAACGATTTTTAACACGATCCCTATACCTCCCTTACCAAGGGTAGCGGGAGGTAAAAATAATAACTGTTATCTGAAGTTGTTCATCAACAATTTTTTTTTACTAATATTATTATCCATTTTGTTTAAATATATATTAAACATTTACAACCCATCGACCTATGAGTAAACATATTTCATCATTTCTACTTGTACACATTTAATAATAAAATTAATACATGTGTAACCCTTTTTTCGAAATAATTGCCAATAAAATATATTTACCCGTAAAGATAGTGACTTCTAATTTGTCAACGATGCTTCTTGTGTTAAAGGAATTAACGTGAAATATAAATAATTCGTCTATTAATACGATTTAGGTCAATTTAAGTACTAAAATCGTTAATTGCCATCTAAATATGTACAGACAATGTTCCCAAATAATCATCAATCAAACTGAAAACCGCTAATCTGTTTTGATAAGTTGTAAGCAAATAATGCCAGAATAAAAATGTCTTCCTTTTAGTCATTATTTGTTTATGAGATTTCGTATTTCTATTTTTAAACAAGAAACATAAATAAATAGACATTTTTAAATAAATATATTATTTAATAGTCAGTTGACTATATTAAAATAAAGATTTCAAAACAAAAAATCGGTAATAACTTAATAATGTGATAATATGTCAAAAAGGAACATGACCCCGATAAAATGATAGTGTCTCCCTTTCCCATATAATGTCAGATCCTTCCGCTATATAAATAGAGAGATGTCGGTTCATTTTTTGACATCTCGTCTCATCGTTTAAATAGGTTCTACAATGTCAATACGATCCCGGGCAACTTTATCTTACAAAAAAAGATAAATTCAGCTCGATTAGACAAATTGTTCACATTGAAATACAAACTTTAAAGTTGTCATGAAAGTATTCCGAATGCAAAAGGTATGTATATAATATAATCTACCTCTGCGAACTAATTCAAAGCCCCATTCAGATGAGCTTAGTGCAGTTGCAGTGCAGTGTTGTAGTGCATTTATATTGTAGTGTGAAAGTATCATTCACAAAAAGAAAATTAGTGTAGTTGTATTTGCTATACAGGGTAGACACGCCTACTGAATTTGTGTTATAACCTATATTCAATATGTCAAATAACAATGTTTCTTGCGTCAATATGACTTATTTAGTAGTACGTACAGCACTACTATTAATAAAGAAAAGAAAAACAAAACGTCGTAGCTGGTGGGTTCGTCCAATATACAGTATTGGCCATAAAGATAGCAACTTTTAAAAAAATTCTATTTCTCTGAAGTGAACATAAGAATATTGAAAATAAATTACATAAAGAATAACCTCTTAAAATAAGTTTATTTTATGTTAAAATAATTTATATTAAATTTATAGAATTTATTTAATTTGCATAATTCTTACTTTTGTCTGGACATAAAAATAGCAACTACATAATGAATGTCTTTATTTTCTCAATTTCAACGTTTATATCGTATAATTGTTTAAAAAATATAAATTAGTACTTCAAAATTATGGGTCGTAATAAGACTTTGACTAAAGAATTTCGCAATTTAATAATTAAATCATATGAAAATGGTGCTTCGCGGAAAAAATGTCGAAGAACTTTAATTTGCATAAATCTACAATAGCACGAATAATAATCCATTTTCGAAGGAAGGGTAATATTGAGCCTTCTACAATTTCTAGGAGACAAAAAAAAAAACATCAAACCGAAGCGACAGAATGATAAAACACATATCGTTAAAAAACCGTTGTTATCATCAAAGAAAATTTTAGGCTTTCTACTAAGTAATGTTAAAGATAAAATATCTTCAAGACAGGGAAGAAGAATATTAGTTGTCGGAGAACTTTATAGTCGTCGGCCTGCAAAGAAACCACTTCTTTCGAAGAAGAACGTAAAGGCCCGATTATTTTTTTGCAGAAAATCATGTAAACTGGACAACTGACATGTGGAAAAGAATATTATTTAGTGATGAACTAAGATTAATTGATAGAAATGTAATAACAAAATTACTTGAATTCATGATGAAACGAGAAGAAGTAATAAATTCTCGTGGTTCCGGTTATTACACTAAATATTAGAAAATTTAGTTTTTATATTAATTTTATAAAAGTTGCTATTTTTATTTTTATGCCCAAATAAAAAAATATTTTTTTGCACATAAATCAATTTTTAAGAATAAAAGAAGTATTTCGAACTTTCATTGTCTTTATTTTTTTTGAGTTACACAAAGTTTCGATTGATAAAATCTCCAATTGTTATCAAGTGAATCAATTTTTGTTAATATAATGCAAATCATTTTAATGTAAATTGAACTTGGTTCAAGACACTAATACTGCAGTAATTTATTTCTGAAATCCCAGTTTTTACATTAGAGCAATTGAATTTTTTTCAAGTTGCTATCTTTATGGCCAATACTGTATAAAAAAATATTCACAAGATGACTATCATAACCTGTTAAACGAAATGCGTCTACAAGATAAAAAGAAATTCTTTGTATGTACAAGAATGTCATTAAGTTGTTTTGACAATTTATTAGCAATGGTAGGCCCAACAGTTTAAAAAAATCACAAAGATTATAATGACATTTCGGATTTCTACATTACCTACAGATTCAAATAATATACCTCCTTTTGATTGGTCGTTGCATCGCAGCGTTGGTAGTGCAGTGCGCGAAGCTAGAACCTTACGAGCTTCTGCACTGCAATACAACTGCACTACCACGAAAGTCTGGATGTGAACGCTTGCGTTTACTGTCCCTATACAATCTTTCTGCACTACATACAACTACGCTACAACTGCACTAAGCTATATCTGAATGGGGCTTAATAATAGCATGTTCATGAGTTTTGAGTTAAAAATCAATGGTTTTGCATTGAGAAGTTTTTTGTTTTCTGGTCATGTTCCGGTTCATTTATTTCAACCAGTAAAAAACAACAATTACTAAATTTAAATTTATACGGCAAAAACAATGATAGTGGTAATATTTACATATATCTAGTTACCTATGCATTTTTTCAAATAAATAATACACCAATAAAATGGCCTCCTAAACAGACTTCGTATCGTAGAATAGATTATCCTGGACACCAGTATAAAAATCTAAGAACACCTGTTGACTGTAATTCTCCTTTCTTTAAAAACTACTCAATTTTTCAAATAGTTCAAGAATTTACCTTATTACTACACATTTGTATGCGATTTTTGTAAAAATAAGCTCTGCAGGCAAAAAGAACGTTTTCCAATATTTTATTTCCGCTTGATACGGTATCAAATACAAATGGTAAAATAAAATGAAATCATACAAAAACTACGCGTATAGTTCATATTTATCCTTCATTTTAGTAAAATCAAAGAATGTATAGAATTTGTTATTATCGCATTACCGACAAATTTTACAATTATTACATTGGTATTTTTATAAAAAAAATATTCAAAATAAATAAAAGTTAAAAGTTATTAATTTTTATTCGAATCTAACCATAAATTAGAAAAGTATTGTTAAATATCGTAAAGATATGTGAATCATCCTATACCGTGAGTATTTTTTAACGTGAAACATTGGGTTTGCCATATCTATGGTTACGACTTGATATTTGATTGACAACAATGTATTTGCCCGTTCCATTTAAAATGAAACATAGGGAACGAATCTGACAGAAGTATTGTAAGAAATTTAGCGGAGTCAGAAAACTACTCGAGAGCACAAAACATATTTCGGGCACAAGGTGCACACAGTATTTTTTCTACATCTAAATTTAATTTTTAGAAAACAGGTATAATTATTTAAACAAAATGACATCTTGTCAATATGACAGATAACCGTTGAATTTTCCTATAAGTTATGATTTGACATCTGATTGACAGAAATGTATTTGTCTCTCTCATTTAAAATGACACATGGGGAATGAATTTGACAGAAGTATTATATTTAAATATTGTAAGAAATTTAACCGAGTCAGAAAACTACTCGGGCACAAGGTGCACACTATATTTCTCTACAACTAATTTTAATTTAGAATGCAGATATAATTATTTAAACAAAATTAACCTCTATTGGCGTATTATCAAATGTCAAATTCGTTCCCTATGTTTCATTTTAAATGGAACGAGCAAATACATTGCTGTCAATCAAATGTCAAGTCGTAACCATGGATATGGCAAACCCAATGTTTCAAAAAAAATACTCACGGTATACTATATTTTTAATATATATTTTTTTTGTAGTGTATAAAAAAGATAGAATTTAATAAAAAAAGTTGTTATCTACATTTTGCAGATATTGATTTTTATCATATTGTTATGTATATAGTGCATAAAAAATTTATAGAATAACCTTACATGAAAGCAATAAACATAAACAACTATTGTAACATTGTCATCTGGGAAAACAAACTTGTACTTTTATATTTAGTGTTCCCTTTTGGCCAATGTGATAGTAAAAAATTTCATTTGCTACTGTGACAATTTTATTTGTATTTTAAATTGTGGTTTGTCAAAGTGCAGCTTTTCAAAAATCTAAAAGCGAACAGCTGGTCTCAGTAAAATTTATAATGACAGTTCTATACAGTTAACGTATGTAAAATGTAAATACTTCAAATTTTATTTAATATAAATACAATCTTGATTCTAATATAAATCATTTAAAAAACACGTGCATTTAAATCTTTTTATAGAATCTATACAACAAACATGCAATGAGTTTTGCTAAACTTGAATTTGTGTTTATCGATTTTAAATTAATGAGTATTAGAAAAACGACAATAAATCTAAAATATCACTTGAAAATCAAATTAATATTCTGCGTGTAGGCAGAGCAATTAAAATATCTTTCCTAAACAATAAAAAATATTAGACTGATTGCAATACTCGACTAATATTGGATGACAAAGTACAATAGTGAACTCTAGGTGAAACAATAGTAATAACAGACGCGTTTCGCCCTTATTGGGGCTCATCAGTGTGGTGTAACTGTCGTCTCTTTGCAGAGACAATTCTCCAGCTGTGCACGGTGAGAGATATACATCTCACATAAGATAGATGCCTTAAGAGATACACTAATGAGCCCCAATAAAGGCAAAACGCGTCTGTGGTTACTAGTTGGGCACGGCCAGCATGTGAATGTGTGACAATTTTTTCCTTTTCCTTACCCTCCGAAATTCAGGCAAGCAATGGGGTCATACCAAAAAAAAAATATATTGATTTTTTTTATATAATTAAAAAAATTACATAATTTTATACATATGTACATGAAAAATATTTAATATTAATATACTTTTCATTCATGATTTTCTTTCTAAACATTTTGAGTCTTATTTTGTGACGTCATGGGTTTGTACACACATACAATGATAGTCACGAACACATGTACTCGTGCACGTACTGTACATGAATGTCAGCGCAGCGCAGAGCTGTCACATTTTTCGAACATAACTAACATTTTCAAAATAAATGTCTTTACAACAAGTTGTTTTTGTTTAAATGGAAGTACAAATAACGAAATGTTCTAATAAATATAAATAAATACAAATTATGTGTGATTTGGATATTACCATGGTTGTATAATATTGTTTTCTGCAAATTATTTAAATTCGCTTCTTCAAAATTATTTTCCATAATCAAATTATTCAATATACAATAAAAACAAAAGCACGAGTACAAAATAACTTGCTGTCACGTTTGCTTTCAAGTCAAATAACATAAACGTCAAACGTAGTTCCATTTTTATTCGATAGGAGGGACTACGGTCGGTCGCAAACCCATGACGTCATTTAAAATTTAATATAAATTTTAAAAAAATATTTCTGTAAAACTAGAAACTTATGTGACATAAAATATATATTTCTGTAAATGGGTTTAAGTATACTTTCAGGAAAAAAATAAATTGGAAAATGTGGTATGACCCCATTATAGATTTCTTAGAGCATCTAGTATTTAATACGACCAACAAAGAAAAATGTAAGCTCTTATTATTTTCACCAACATAAATTTTCCAAACAATGTAAAATTCATAAAGAAACGATAATGTTTAAAAAGCATTCTCAGAATTTTATCCATCGCACCAATGATAACAAGGCATAAAAAATTCTCGTTAACTTTTTATCATAATTTAGGCTCAATCGACCATGCACTCTTCCTCGTTAAATTATTCGTTAAGCTTAACTTCCCAATAAAAAATTCTTGCAATTTATTTAAGAAATAACCCGCCTTAGGTATTCTAATAAATAATGTAAATAATAAGAAACAGAAACGTTCCTTTGTTTTGATTAAAAAAATAAAGGAAAATGAAACAGCAGACGGAAACATAAAATGAAATTAAAAATTAAAGAAAACAATATATTATACTGGTACAAATATGTGAGCAATAGTGCCACTTATTTGCAAATTCAGAAAATGTTCACTTTCCAAACAGCAGATAAAATTTTCTGCTCAACAGGTTACAGAAATATTTTATGCTAAATCGAAATTTATGTTGTATAGTATAAAATATAAACATCACCGCTTATTACCCATTTATGGAAATGCCAATCTACATTTTATTCGCAAATTTTGGTAATGACGATAAATTTGTACCATTAGGGGTATTTTTATATGTCACATCACGAGATCTTAACCCTCAACAACTGATGACATTGTTAAAATTTAACATAACTGGGGACATAGGGTTTTTAGGACCCCGTTGATTTCACCTTTAGAAAAGTCATTTGCTTTAAATTTTTTTGTTGTTGTGCATATTTAACTGTAAATAAAAATAATTGATGTCAAAACAAACTCATTTGAGATATTAAAAAAAAATAGTTTGTTGGTGCCACGAATGGTACCACGTCACCAGTTAAAGCTTAAAATTGACATGGAGAAAACACCACCAAGATCACTTTTACGCTATTTGAAAATAAATTTCAAAATTGACCAAGAAGATACCAAGAAAAAACCACATAATAATATAATCTTCAATTCTCTGTGCAACGTAATTACGTCTATGCGGTATAATAATTCGTTCACAACGCAGAAAAACAGCGAAAAGTAGTAGTAGTTCTTTTAAAATGGTAGCACGGAAATGTTTCCTGTGTTACATATTTCAAACAAAAAGAACACTGTTGTGTACTCGTATTGTAAAATTCATAGAGGATTTTGTTTTAATACTTGAGGATTACTATTGCACTTATACTCAAAACAGTATTTTCAACTTGTTAATTTATAACATTTATGAGAGTATGAGCATGTCATTAGTTATTTATAAATTAATTCATTTAAACTTATCGGCTTAGAATTTACGTGAAACATTTATAGATTGCATACTTAATTATTAACATTACAACTGGTTTACATCTGTTCTTTTTTACCTCTCGCTAAGAATGGTATTAGATTCATGAAAAAATCGCAAATCCAGATTTTAGTGAACAAGAACGATTTAAGATCACTAGAATCCAATTTTAACATTTCTACAATGATATATATCGGGTGTCCCATATAACATTACGTTCTTGAATATCTCGAAAACAATGCATCGTAACAAAAAGTGTGCCAAATCAAAACCTTCATAGTTTTTGGGGGGACATGAGATTCTGACAAAATGCCCCCCCCCCCCCAGGGGGGCGGTAAAGGGGGTCAACTTAAAAATCTTAAATGGGACCCCTATTTTTTATTGCAGATTTGGAAAGAGCGTAAAGAATATGTTGGTTTTATTCGGAAACTTTTTTATACTCCCAGCAGGTGGCATGTAAATTTGGTAGAAAAAAATTAACCGATTAATATGTTATTAATAATTTGATAAAAAATAACGTTTTTTGTTTCAATAAATACACAAAATTGTAGAAATGTTACTCCTCAACACTCAGGGGGAATTAAAAGAAAGAAACTTTTTAAAAACTGACTATGGACAACTCGATTTCATCAGAAATTAATTCTACATTTTTACGATTGCAGCGGCACCTGTTGGGAGTACAAAAAAAGTTTCCGCTCTTTCCGAATTTGCAATAAAAAATAGGGGGTCCCATTTAAGATTTTTAAGTTGACCCCTTTTGTCGCCCAAATTGACAGAGGATATTGGAAAGAGTGTTTGCAAACTTCATAGATCGCTTACAGAAATGCATTAATGATAGCGCACAGCACATGCAAAATGTTGTTTTCCACACTTGTTTTTGTCAAATGTTATGTCATTACCAACTCAAATCTGAAATTGTGTAAGGTAAGAATGGTCAATAGTAAAAAGTAATTCGAAATGGAATTGCTTCTAGAAATAATACAGCTTATTACTAAATAGGCCAAACGGAGATAAATTATTGCATAGAAAAAAAATAACAAACAAGTTAACTTCATAAAAAATAAAGAGAAAACTAGTTAATTAACTTTAATCCCCTGTTTCGCCATCGTACTTTATGAAACACAGTCTGGTAATTTAACATTAATTTACAGCAAATTTTATATAACAGCGCTGTAATTATCCACAGTTTTAGAACGATGATCGAGTGTGTTAATAATCTACGCTGATAATGTGAAATAATTCATACATGCATGTATACTCTCATACAAGTATAAGATATTTGCCCAAAGGGAGGTTGCTGTTTTTGGTTTAATTATTACAATGTTAATTGCGATTTACTATTTACGATACCATGGAGATTGGCGGAAAACTTTGTCATTAAATTTTTCTCTCAATTGCTCGTTCGTACAGATGTTGGTAATTATCAGAATTACAAATTTATGGATACGTATTTACGGAGAAACTCACGAGATTATCGTCAAAAATGTATGCCTGCAAAGTGCAAAATAAAACATGAAAAAATTATTATATGTTATATTTAAATCGTTAAAAGGAAAAAACAAATCTCTATTGATTACACACTGGATTGACTGTTAAAAAAAAAAAACACAAATATACCTACACCTAGCTTCATTTTTGAAACATCTGTTCTTTTCATTTTTATAATTTTCATGGGGGGGTCATTTTATAGGGTCCCGTGGCCGCGTGCCTGAGTGTCTGCTCGCGAACATGGGCAACCGGGTTCGATCCTGACCGACGCTAAATATTTCCAATTTTAAATGGCACAAAAGTGACCCCTGTGGTGCATTCTCCACACCAGCTATGAGTGCCCGTGAGGTGACGCCTGGTAAGCGCCCACACGGTAAAATATATCGTCATCATTACCGATGTCTACATGTGTTGTAGATACTGGCACACCCAGTAATGGGTAATATGCCGTGATGATACATTTATTTATTCATTTATAATTTTCATGGTTAAGTTAAGGGATTCCTACAAAAATCAAATAAGTCCAGATTTTTTTGTTTGTATTAAATGATAGATCCATAAAATAATATTCAAAATTCAAAATGAACGCCTTGATTTTATGCTTATGTACGAACACAAATTATTACAGTCATACAATAAACGGTTTTGAAATAAGGAGTTTTCCTACAACCATACGTAAAGTATACTCTTTACAATGTGTAAAGTGTCACTTTTCAAACACCAGTGCGTGAAATAGTTATTTTCGTAACAAGTTATGAAATATACCAAATATCATGCGAGTGCAAGTCAATACACACGAGCTAAGATATTTGAATTTCATACAAATTATGAACATTATTTTTTAGACGAGCATAAATAAATTTTACTTTTTTTCAAAACTGAAATTTAGGTTAGGTTAGGTTACGGACAGCTGACAAATGAATAATGTATTCATATAGCCAGAAAATAATGACATAGTAACCTAGCAACCGTGTCAACTATTACGATATGAAATATATCGTAACACTAATGTCACAAGTTCAACTTTCAGTGTTAGGATATTACGTTGACATGTCATACTTATCACAATGATCGTCTAAAAAGTACTTTTCAAACACCAGTGCGTGAAAAGTACTTTTTAAGCACCAGTGCACGATTGTTAAGAATTATATTTTTATGTAACTTTGAATTTAAAATTAGGAATAAGAACAAGAGAAGAAATAGAGTAGTAAAGTTAGAAAAAATAGAAAATATCGTATGGTGTTAAAAAAATAAAATTAGAGTTGTTAAATGAATTTTCAAACGTCACATTAATACCACCAAATGACAAATTTCCCTAAATTTGATACTACTATTTACCTTTTAAAAAAGGCGTAGAAAGCGCAAAATAGAAAAAAATATAAAAAACTCATTTCATAATTGTAGATTATTTAAAACATCGCACACGAGCAAAAAAGTACTACTTTACACAACTGTTACATAAATAACTATTTTGTTCAGTTTTTTTCTTCTTCTTCACAGATCCTTTATATACTTTATAGGGTGTCGGATATGGTTTACTGCTACTCGTTCTTGACCCATTGTTTCCATGCTGTCCGGTCCTTTGCTAGTTTTTCCATTTCCTCCATATTTTTTCCTCTTCTTTTGCCTATCTCTTCTATTCGTCTCTCCCTTGTTTTTCTTGGTCTTCCCCTTGTTCTTTTCCCAGTTTTTTTTGATTCTATCACTTTTTTAACTAGATTATCTTGCTCCATTCTTCTGATAGTCCAAACCAATTCAGTTGTTTATTTTCTATTTTTAATAATATTTGATCCTGATCTGCTTGTTGCCTAATGCTTTCATTAGTTTCTCTGTCCCATTTTGTTTCCCCATAATTTTCCTCAAGTACTTGTTCAGTTTTGAATATTTGAATATTTCAATACCCACTAGCCATTGATTTCTCGGAATTTAAATAAACACATTAATGGATAATGGCATAAAATATTGTTTACAATTTATTACAGTATTAACTGATATGCCATATTAAAACGAAATGAACATACATAAATACATTAAATTATTAATTATAATATTGTACGGGATGTAAAATAACTATACAATAAACCTTACGCGTCGCGAAACAAAATCATTTGCAAAATAACTCTATCTATTTTAACTCCCCAATGTTCATTATATATTCATTTGTAAAAGCACGCTCAATTCGTCTAAATATCTCCGAATGTTCAAAAGTATCAAATAAAAATTTCCGAATGACGACCAAAAGAGAAATGTAATAAATGTCAAATCAATTTGAAAGGGATAAAATGAAGTTTTCCAAATTACTCCATGAAATCAAATTAAAACCTGATGAATTATCAGCAATGTGTGAATTTAAATTGCGAAAACTGCATTTCGCTGTTCGATATGTAAAATACATCAATTTCAATAAATTTGTAAGGCGTAACCGTAACGTAATGAATTCTTTATTCTTTTTTGTAACCAAGGGAGTATCTAACATCATTTTCACTTTTTGTCTTTTTAGCTGTGCACTGAATTGTATTTTTATTATCTCTGATATAATTCAATTGACATTTATGTGCATTTCTGCATATGCATGCATTTATCAGTGCTGGAACAACAGACAAGCGATTATATTTTTTTCTGCCAAATTACTGACTTCTTTGTCTGCTTATTTATAATATTTGGTTCAAATTTAAAAGAGTTTTGCAGTTTCTGCAAAAGTGTGAGTACAAGAAAATGAGTGATTGACATTAATATGATAAAGCGCCGATAGATGGTTATAGTACAGTCTGTTCAAAAAAAATCCTAACTCGGATTAGGCTATGAGCAAAAAAACGTACAGGGTTAGATAAAAGTATGGAGACGGCGATTTATTGTCGTTAATATTCATATTAGTAAATTATGTTCAAACAAAAGTTTTTTAAGAAATTTGGATCTACATTTGAGAATACTTGAATTTTTATTTTCTTCAATTGTCCGCGTAACTTTTTTAAATGGGAACCTGTTAATTTTACTCTACCATTCGATAGAGCGTTTTTTTCTCTTTTCAACAGTATTTTTGTTTTTTTGTTTTTCAATTTATTTTAATAACATTTTTACAAGCAAAAACACCGGTTCAAGTATTTACGAATAGTAGGTACATTTAAGATCGCTTCGCTTTTGTCTATCTTAGATGTACCTACTATTCGTAAATACTTGAACCGGTGTTTTTCCTTGTAAAAATGTTATTAAAATAAATTGAAAAACAAAAAACAAAAAATACTGTTGTAAAGAGAAAAAAAAAAACGCTCTATCGAATGGTAGAGTAAAATTAACAGGTTCCCATTTAAAAAAATTACACGGACAAGCGTAACTCAAAAACAATTGAAGAAAATAAAAATTCAAGTATTCTCAAATGTAGATCAAAATTTCTTAAAAAACTTTTGTATTGAACATAATTTCCTAAAATGAATATTAACGACAATAAATCGCCGTCTCCATACTTTTAACTAACCCTGTATGTCAATTTGAAAGTATTTAATTAAATGTCAATTTGACCGAAGATATTGTCAAAAATGTTGTCTAATGAAATTAAAGGTTTTCTTCTTGTATCCTTATTTTAGAAATAGAAATAAATTAGAAAACGGTAATGGCAATATTCTGTATCCTTATATATATATATATATATATATATATATATATATATATATATATATATATATATATATATATATGTATATACATATAATTCCTAAAATCCTAAATAATTACTAGATTTAGAGTACATAAATTTAGGATTTAGATATTAGGGTGATAAAAGTGCAACATCGGACACAGCCTTAGTATAAAAAATATTAAGTGTGTCCGTGTTCATAACAGTGTTCATCAATCACGTCTATAAATGTTAAGTGTTAGTGCATGTGTTCATACTCAATAAAGCAGTGGTCAAGTCAAGTCATCGTCGGGTAAGGGTAAACCAACTACGCCCAATTGGTCATCGCCCAGTTGACCATCGTCCAGTTGCCCATCGCCCAGTTGCCTCACTCAGTTTGAATCATAGCACCTCAAATCTCAACAAAAGATGCGTGGACATTTAAATGAGTAATGCAATTAACAAATAATAATCTTATTAAATTCATGAATATTTCAACAATTGTAATTTCAGGAATCCACTCAGACAATTGACGTCATCCCGTTGTATTTAAAACAAAACGTGCTATTGCAAAGCTCATAATAATATTTTAGTACGTTTATATCTCAGCGGAAGGTAGAAACAAACAAGTATTAAAAATAATAAAATACAACACAAAATAACGAACAAAATCCGCTTACAATTAAGAAAAAGCAAAATAACCTGATAAAAAGAAACTTTTTTGAAAATATTTCATAAAGGCGACATAGGTACTCACTTACTTTAACATTCTCTCTGCTTTTAAGTATGTTATTATGACTTTTATAAATGAAAAAAAAAAAAAACTGCGCAAAACGAGTACAATGGTATTTACAGATTTTTTTTCCCGTTAACAATTCATAGAAATATTTACTAAATTACATAGTGTACATATTTCTCCGACATTCTTCGCAAAAAGTTACAATTTTTCTCCAAACGAAAAACTGTATAAAGAGACATAAATGGAAAAATTCAGATGGAAATATCCACGTATTCTACAATTTTATTTAAAACAGAATACAAGTTTTCTATAAAAATATTCTGCATAGTAATATAAATTTCTTTCGTTGAACATATGTACGTACGTCAAAAATGAAACTGGAAAAATCTGTGTCTGGCATTCAAATAAAACCTTTTAAACTATGCGAAAAGAAAAATAAAATTTAAATGCAGCTCAGGACAGCGTATAATTTTAAAAACAAATATCTTATTTGTAATAGATTTACGACGTAAATAAATCATCATGGCTTTATTACCCATTTTTGAGTGTCCAAACCTTCTTTTATTCCAAGAATTCGATAATGAAAGTAATTTATTATTTTTTAGTTATAAACAAAATATAAACAAATCGAAAAAATTAACGTTTAAATTATTCCCAAAGGCAATTGTAACAACATATTATTTTTTTCCATTCATATATATTGATACTAGACATCAATAAAGTTGAGCATTTGTTCAAACGCTCTTAAAATGGGGGTCAATTTTCATATACAGTCATTCAAAAAAGTCTCCGTACGATAATAGTTTCAATTTGTTATAAAAAAAACAGCAGTCTAAAATTCAATTTATTTAATTTTCTTTTATACAAAATGAAAAGCATTATGTTACTTTATTATAAATAAAAAATAAACATATAGCTATTTTATTTATTTTATGGGGTAAACATTAAAAGTATTCATAATTTCATAACAAAAAAAGTCTCCGTACGATACCAAAACATTTAAATAATAAATTATGTATGTTTCATAAAGAAATATAATATTTGGATGGGTTTCATTTGGGTTTTCCACCAGTAACTAAGCGATGAGCCATTGAATTTACCAAGTTTTTGGTCACTGATGACTTATATTCTGCCGTTCTTCTGGTAATTAATTTTAAATTCTTTTTTGGTTCACAGTATTATTTATTTAAGAAAAAGACCATCATGAAATTATGAATACTTATATTATTTGTTTATTTTTTATTTATAATAACTTAATAGATATACTACGTTTCATTTTGGATTAAAAGAAAACTAAATATATTGGGCTTGAGACTGCTATTTTTCCTAAAATACATTAAAATTATTGTCGTACGGAGACTTTTTGTATGACTGTACTTATATTGTTATTATTTTTATATTAATTAATTTAAAAATATGAAAATTAGTATAATTATGTACATAGAAATGAATACATACAATTTTCACTTAATAATCGTAAAATCTCATATTTTATAACAACAGAACTGACTGAAATTATAAAGGGTTAAAACAAACCAAATTAGAAGGTAGGGCCCCATGTTGGGGATCGTAATCCTTTGTTCTGCCACTAAGGTATGCCGAAGCTAACTTAATTCCAGTTAATTTCAAATATCTGATCCTAATAAACAGCAAGAAACTTTATATGGCTCATAAAATGGAACGAACGGTGATATGTTAATTTAACTACAAGATGAGTTCATACCGAACTTCAAATTTAAAACAATATTCTGCTGAAAATATATAATCGTAAATTTTACATATTTACTTAGGTAGTACTATTATGGAAGCATTTACTACAGATTGAAATGAATTTTAAATTAAATTTCATTTTCTCCAAAGTATAGGCCTACCATCTGATCCAAATATTAAATTTACTGTTTACTGAGAAAATAACCGTATTCCAAAGTTTAAGACATATTTTTTTCCCGAATTCTAGCTATATAGATACAAATATTTTGTCACGATAAAACACGACTTTATTATTGTTTGGGGCTATATATCGCACCCCGGCGAGAAGAGTGATACAAGTCCAAAAAATAGTTTCGAGCAAAACTTAAATTAAAAAAGACAGTTCTCGAATGTAAAGTTACTTACATTAGCTCGAAATGAAACGACATTAGCTCTTAGCTCCATCTCTCGAAAAATATAATCTTGATATATGTCACTATTCCTGATTATTAGAAGCATATTTTGACCAATTTTATCTGATGAAGATAGAATTTCTAAATTTTGACTTGTGTCACTATTCTCGCCGGGGTGCGAAATTATGAAGTGATTGGTCAGTTTTAAAGGCCTCCAATTCTTGTAGAAAGCATGTTCAACAAAAATTATTCTCACATTTACTATCTATGGGGTCAGTTCTACCAAGGGTTAAGCGTTGTATACTTACATATAGTATAATAGTTATTTATACAACAAGAGTAAAAAATATAGTCTTATTTCACGTATAGGAAATTTTGACCGAACGAGTCGCAGACGAGTTCGTCAAATCCTATGAGTGAAATAAGACACTTTTTACTCGAGTTGCATACAAATTTTTTTTTCGTCTGCTATAAAAGTGTGAAAAAGTGCCGTAACGTTTCATTATTTCACGCGTTTAAGTTAAAAAAGTGCACTTTTTTCAGACTTTTATTGTGTTAAAAAAAGACATAAATCCAATTTAATGAAAAAAGTGTACTTTTTTTAACAGACGTAAAAAAAGTAAATTAAACATTTTTTAAATATAATAACTATCTTTTGATTCAGAAATATCGAAAGACTACGATTAACTTTTTAAATGAATTTCTTTTTTGGAAACCCTTTTTTACATTTTACTGATAAAGTGTACGAATAATTTTGTGAGCGACTGTATTTCATTTATTATGTTTGACCATTACTACTATTACTATTCATTCAATAATAGACGTAGTAATGAATTTAATTAGTGGAATGAATATAACAACTTGTATAGTATAAGTAAATATAGATTTTAACGAAGTATAACACAAACATAGTTCGTTATCAATAAGAAGATTATATACAAGGACTAGTTTTAAAATTAATGACGTCGTTTTGTGATACACAAAGACAAGCTTTAGAATTTGAACTAAACATACAGGATGTTACAAAAAAAAATTTAAGGGCATATAATATTGACTAAATTGAATAAAAAAAGCTTAATCAACATGGGTCCCATCTTCAATTTCCGAGATATGAGGCATTGAAAAATGAGTTTTACGGAGTTTACCTCTGCTATCTTGAAAACTATAAGTGTTACAACTTTAATTAAATAAGACTTTTATGACCGTTTATCAGCTGGTAATTTTATATTAATCACCCTGTATGTCCCAGTTTAGTACTTGTAGGATTAGGCTGTCTGAACTCTACGTCGTTTGTTAGAATAGCTTTAGTACTTGTGACAATGGACGCATGACATTTGTGGGCTCCGGCATTTAGAAACGGCAGGATGCTTCATTCCTTCCACCGCCTACAAACAACTGTCAAAAGCGATAATGTTTCTACATTTCAGCAGTAGACAGCGCTGTCTTCGCTTCGAACTGTCATCTGAAAAATTTGCATTATTCCAGCAAAATCCAATATTTTTAATAAGTTTTAAAAAAACATTTCTCGCTTTAATTTAATGAAAATAATTTAAAATTTCGCATTTGCATTTCAAAAAAGAAGTAGATAAATTAAAAAACGTACTTACTGCAAATAGCCTTATTCACTTATGTATATATTAAATATTTTTGTGTTCACGTTCCAAAAATATTTTTAAAATCCTTTAATGTCATGTAAGGTATTGATTGGCATATATCGACTGTTCAATTGAAAAAAATTAACTATGTTTAATTCGGAAGAAATATTACACTTCTAGTATATTATTAAATGAATTGTTTAAGAGTTCGTGTTTAGAGCAGTTACAATTTGTGGTGTGAAACAATTGGCATTTCCCCTTAAATTAACTTTAATACTGGCATACATATTTTACTAACTTTCTATCGAAAAAAAAATATCTGAAAATTATTAACTCAACATTCCAGTGGTACGAAAAATTGTTTCCTGGAAGTTTTTAATTAAAAATATTTTCACTACTTTTTCATTTCTTTTCTGTGACAAGAATATTTAATAGCTATGAACATTACTCCATACAGAATTTATAATAAAACATTCATATTTAAATCTCAACCACGTAAAACTATTTTTAAAAACTTTTTTATTATTTACGCATTACATTATTCATCTGCTTTTATTTTTGAAAACAATTTTATTATTTCATCTATTATTAATGTTGTTTCACAACGCATTTCCTCTGCACTGTTATTTTTAAATTGTTTCACTTATAAATGCAGAAGTTTTAGCATTGTAATTTTCTAAAGTTATATTTTATAACATCTATTTGTGATAAGTAAAAATTCTAAACATATACGTAAAATAAAAACATATTAAATATGTAAATAATTTTTTCCTGAAATCGGCAAATCATATTATTTATTAAAAAATACAATGGCGAATGATTAAAATATTACAATTTTATAAATGTGGTAGGCACTTTCAGTTTATTGCTGGCTAATTTATAGACAGACACACTGTATACAGGGGGTTAAAAAACAAGTGTCCCAAATTATGAGGGCGTATAGTACTGACCAAAATGAGTAAAGAACAGTTTATTCAACATGGGTCCGATCTAAAACTGTTTTTGAGAAAGAGGCCATTTTGTATTAGAATATATATATATATATATAGGGTGTAACACGTACACCGATCACCGCCATTATTACCTTTATTATTATAGTTACAAAAAAATACTATAGAACAAAGTTGTAGGGGACCAAGGGGGACATTCTTTCAGAGAAGAAAATATTTTTTTAAACCAGTGGTTCTCAAGTTACAGCACAAAGTTATATTTTTTCAAATGGGATTCTACATATTTTTTATGCCTATTCGATATTTCAACCAACCATGTATTAATTTTATATCCTTACATAATAAAAATATTGAAAAGAATGCGATTGAAATTTTAATACATTTTTATTTTTAATATTATTGTACAGTAGGCTATGGATGAAAAACAATAACAAAAGAACAAAATATAGCTGCTGTCAAATAATTATGCTTAGAAAATAATGGAAATCAAATAGAACATTATTTATAAGGAGTAATTAACAATTATTAATTTTCAATTTAAATTTATCACTCTTGTTTCTCATCCATGGCAATAACACAATAATATTAAAAATAAAAATTTATTTCAATTTCAATCGCATTATTTTCAATATTTTTATTATGTAAGGATATAAAACTAATACATGGTTAAATTCAGAAAAAAAATATGCTATCGAATAGGCATAAAAAATATGTAGAATCCCATTTGAAAAAATATAACTTTGTGTTGTAACTTGAGAACCACTGATTTAAAAAAAATTTTCTTCTCTGAAAGGATGTCCCCTTTGGTCCCCTACAACTTTGTTCTATAGTATTTTTTTGTAACTATAATAATAAAGGTAATAATGGCGGTGGTCGGTGTACGTGTTACACCTGTATATATACGAAGTTCGGAATGTAATTTAATAAATAAAAGTACGTAGATATGTTAATTATTTAATTTGGAATAAGAAGAATACAATAACCTATTTAAAATTAATCGAAATATTGATTTTGTTTGATTAATTTCTTGCCTCTTTCGTTGCCTCTCGAAAATATTTTTAATTTAAACGGAGAACAGAAAATAACAATTTCCCTTAATATGAAGGCATTTATTTTAGCTGAGCAATTCTGCCCTTTAATAAATGAAACTGAATAGCTAGCATTAATAATATTGGCGTATTGATATTATTGTTTTGTTTTCTACCTTGCTTTCTAATTAAGATTTATAAAATTAATTAAAAAAAAAACAATAGAAAGTCGTTTAATGGGATCAAGCTTAGTCGGGTTGAAAGAAGTCCGGAACATCCGGAAAATTGTTGGAGACATGTCATGTTCCTATGTAAAAACCATTTTAATAAAAAATTGCAAATGTACTTAAATTTAAATTTCCAAATGTCAAGTAATTTTTTATTACGAACTGAAACAGTTACTTCTGTTCATCTTGTGCTTTGCATTTTAATATATTTTGTAGCAGATTTAAAATATCATACATATTACAACGCAAATATAACTGGGTTTATGGTTGTGAATAAATACATGTTAAATTAAAATGAATATTATTAATTGGTATTAAGAAAACACGGCAACGTCTGTGTTCAGTATTCGTGTTAAAGTTGAAGCATGAGCTACACTTGTCATCTTCAGCCGTTAGCTGCACCACTTGACATGTTACGATCTCGTGATATTCTACGAAAAGGCACGAACTGCTAATGCGACACAAATTTTCAATTCAAATCATTGATTACCATTACATTCACTCGTTTCACGCGAAACTTTATAGTTCTGAGCTTCTCTCACAAATATAACTCAAACTTTAATATTGTAGAAAAAGGATTACAGAGTTAACCAATGCTTTTAAACTATCCTTAAAATGTACAAAGAAAAATTATTTTATAAATAATTTGTCCCTTTAACTTGAAATTAGCAGAAAACAACAAATACTTAAAATGTTCAAAAAAAAAATATTTCCCAATTTTTTAGTAAGGATGGGTTTTTCGTATTTAGTAGCAACTCGCAGTGGTCGTTCTGGTGTTTATTGACGATATATTTGACTTAAAATGCTGACAGTATAACCAGATTTGTTGCATAAACATAGAAATGACCTTAAAGAATTTAAATTGACGAAGAATGAAATTATGAAAAATTTAATGACACCGTAGAAATTTGTACCTCGGACCCCCTCATATCTAGTGAAGAGCAACCAACTGAGCCACGGAGTCCGTTCCCATTGAATTCAACGAATTTTTCACAATTTCCTTTTACAAATTTTCGTAGGTGAGTACACTATCCTAAACGGAACAGATGAATACTTAGCGTGAAACAATGCGCTTTTTAAAATGTTGTGAACAATTGTGGCTTAATTGGTTAGAGCGCCTCACTAGATATGAGAAGGTCCGGGGTTCAAATCTCTGCAGTCATAATTTCTTGTGTAATTTAAGAAAAAAAAAAATCTAGCTTAAAAGATATTAGAGAAAAGAAGTCTTAAAATTGACCAATCAGAGACCTACATCTGTAACGTGTGTTTGCCGTAATTTTGCGTTACTATGGTTTTATACAAATCAAATCTTCTTTAAAATGTGTGGGCGACTGTAGTTTTCGAAAAATGTCGGTGTCAAATTAAATTTGACAAGGTGAATAAAAAAAGGCAAATTCTTGTATTCAGCCGCTGGTTACTTAGAAATGATTATAATTTTCGGAGAATGTAGACATCTTGTGATGATCTCGGATGACACCTTCGCTAACCTAAATTTGTTGACAGTGAAAAGTCAACTCTAAAGTGTCAAAATTACAGTAAGTCAAACAAATTTTGTAACTCACTAGTAGTATTTTTAAAACCTAGCAACCAGTTTTATTTTGTAATTATCATCACACCTCAAGATATCCTTCCGGGATTGGTGGATTAAAAAGTCTTGTAACTCCGTTATGCAAGCAGCCGCAAATTATTTTCTTCTATTTGTTGGCAACCTATTGTCGTCGGCAAGTGTCAGTTTCGTCTGGGGCGCGAGTTATAAAACAGCCTGTATATATATATATAAAAGCTATAAAAAAAGTTAGGTAGGTATGTAGGTTTTTAATTAATTAATTTTTCTCAATTAGTACTTAACTTGAATATAGGACAGAGATATGATATAAACATACTGTATTATACTATAATCTTTTCTTTCCTTGATAGTTAGAACTATTAAAGCTCATTGCATGTAGAGTTGGGCTAATTACTATAGAACTATGTATTGTCAGGAATATATGGGCGATAATACATGCATTAATATAATATACATTTCACATTTCTATTGACCTGTTATCGGCGTCCTCTTCTTCACACGCACACGAGCTCGTCATCATCGGACAGCTCCTCTAGGACGCGTTTCCCTAAGTGTTATAAATACACCTTGTCATTCTAATCACAACAATTAATACAGGTCGTGCATTATTATCTAATAACATAGACAGGAGGGGGGAAAGGTATTAGGTCCGTCCCAGACCTGTGAGAGCTTAGCTTACGGCCATAACTAGGTCCCAGACCTATCATGGACCTCAGCCTCTCACTTATCGGTGTTTCACCACTAGGTACTCTAGCCACCTTCACATGTCCCAGACATGTATGAGAGCTTAGCATAAGATCACCAGGTCCCAGACCTCTAGTGAATCTCAGCCTCCCACTTATCGGTGTTTTACCACTAGGTACTCTAGCCACCTTCATATGTTAACGGTGTTTCACCACTAGGTACTCTAGCCACCTTCACATGTCCCAGACATGTATGAGAGCTTAGCTTAAGATCACCAGGTCCCAGACCTATAGTGAATCTCAGCCTCCCACTTATTGGTGTTTTACCACTAGGTACACTAGCCACCGGGAGCACACGACTCCATGGACCCAGGGTTGTCCCAGACAACCCTTCGGATAAGGAAATACACACGTTTGCGGCCACAAACAAATAATACAAATGTATACTTCACATATACCATGCATATCAAATACACAAACAGTGTATAAGCATATCAATCAAGCATCTGTTGATTTGCACTCGATCATCTTATCTGTACAATAATTAGAATGACTGTGAGCCTAATAACTCACCTTTCATTACAGCAAACTGCTCGTCTTATTGACACACACATCTGCATAGTACACTGGTCACAACACAACTGACCTAGTCAACCAGCCTCCAAGGGTTGGAGGGATCGAGCGTTGTTTATATTTCTAGGAATGTGTTTATACTTTGGAAAGTCAAGTGCTTTCTGCCTGCATTTCAAACCAGCGGGACGCAGCCGAAAAGTGAATCTTACATTCGGCCAATCCTGATTATCTCCTCGTCCCCGAGGAGGGTTTTATAGTTTATCAGTATTTGAACTATATTCTGATTCCAACCCTAAGTCTTCATCACTCTCACTGCCATTACACAGCGAGTTCGAAGACATACTTTCAGCTGCAGGACCGCTGCGGTCCGCGCTTTAACTTGTTGACGGTCACTGCATTATTTAGCTCAGCGGCTTCTGTCCACGGAGGCCGCAAACCACGTATCTGTCATTCGGCAATACTTTTTACTATGAAAGGACCCGCGTATGGTGGTATTAATATCTTACTAGCATCCTCGCTAATAATTTGCTTGTCAAATACTGCCAAATCTGACTGACTTTATTTTTATCAAAACTTTCTTTTTGCAAAATTAAATCAAACAATAATTTTCGGTTGCCTCTTTATGCTCTACATTAATATCACGTGAATGTGATTGCTCTTACTTGTACTTTCGCTGTTAATAATAAATTTGTTAATGGTCGCGGTTTATACCCAAAAAATAATTCACTTGGTATTTTGTACTTTTACTGTACGTATTATTCATAGCGAATTGTACTGTTGCTATGTAATCTTGCCATTTATTAGCATCCTCGCAACTAATCGACAACACAGGTAAAATAGTTCTATTAAGTAGCACAAATTGACCGCTACTTTTTGCTGTAGTTACAACATTTTTAATATGTTTTACACCCGTTTCTTGACAATATTTTAAAAATGTTTTTGATGTGAAAGCCATATATCTATCCGGCATTATTCTTGTAGTTACGCTATATTTTCCAAATCATTTATTCAAATATTTATTAACTTTTTACTCTTGGTAGATTTTATCACTTTGACAAAGATAAATTTTGTGAAAGCATCAACAACAATAGGCCTAAAATGACAACAGGAAATATATTTTTGCAAATTCGTTTTCATCTTTGGAAACCAGTATGTTCCACATAGTTTCGTTAACGTTTTCTCTACAGAAAAGTGCTCCATTTCTTCATGTGCACTACGGACAATGTGTACACGTAACCCTTTGGCGTACCACCCACAGAATATCTCGCGTTGTGATTCTATAGACTCGTCCATCACGTAAGGCATAATTTTTATAAATACTTTTCCCTTATTCGGTTTCAGTAGTCATCGAAATTATATCGTGAATTTCGCAAATTTTTCATTGGTTAATTAGGTCGATAACACCCAATCATCGGTTTCTATTTTAAACATTTGCATTTCCTACGCCGCTTACTTTATAGTTTCCGGATTACGGCTCAAAGTATCTATATGACTCATTCGCACCCCAGGTCGGTACTCAACTGTAAATGTGAATTCTTGGAGATCTAGCCACTCGGTATTTAGATTCTGTTTCGAACGTGCAATTTTTAAAGCATTACGGTCAGTTACAATTTTGAAATTTATACCGATTAAATATACTTAGAATTTCTTTAAGCTTTCAACTACTGCCAATGTTTTTAAAAGTGAATTAAGAATGAAATTTTGTTTCACAACCGTTTGTTTGACGACCGCAGTATGCGGTAGGCTGTAAACTATATTACACTGTTGTCCTGCGTTAGGGGTAGGGTACCTGCTGTATTTAACTTACTCGCAACGATATACACTTCCGTTTCATAATGAGAATTACAATTTGCCAAAATAGGACGTTGAATTAAATTTTGTTTCAATTTTTCGAAAACAATTAATTGCTACTTTATTGAACTCCACGTTTCCCTTTTTAACAATTTTGTAAGAGGCTGTGCTACTCAGCCATATTTATTTACAAATTGTCAGAAATAATTTGTTAATACAGTAAACTGTCTAATGTTCTGCACATTTTGCAGTACTGGGAAATCTTTTACAGCTTTAATTTTTACTGCATCCGGCCGTATGCCGTCACAGCTAATTTCAAAATCCTAAATAATTGATTTTAGTTGCAAAAACACATATTTACTATGTTTTAATGTTAACCCTTCCTTTCGCAATATTTTCAAAATTGATTCAAAGTTTCTAATTCCAACCTTGATAAATCTAGATGATATTAAGATATCATCGATATACGCCACAGTTATATTACTTTTATATGGGCCTAAAATCTTATCCATCATTCTATTCTCTGAAAGATAATGGGAACATTTTTATGTGAGCAGACGGTAGCCGATTAAATTCATATTCACATAAACGATGAAACTGATATTCGATTCGCGGTAAAGAATATTTACATTTAACAGTAACATGTTTGGTCGCATGGCCGTGCGCATATAGTGTCTGCCTACCAATCCGGCAATCCGGGTTCGACCCCGGCCAGTGCCTCCTTTAATCGCACACGAGTAATCCCTGTGGTGCACTCTCCACACCAGCCACGCGCGCCCGTGAGGCGACGCCCGGCAAGCGCCCACACGGCAAAATACATCATCATTACGGACGTCCACACGTGTGGCAGACACCGGCACACCCAGTGATGGGTAACATGCCATGATAATACGTTCATTTATTTATTTAACAGTAACATTATTTAATTTGCGATGATCTTTATAAAGACTTCACTAATAAAACAAGAGAAACATATGTTGAATATGATTCTTGAATAATGTCTATCTAATAATTCTTTGATCATTTCTTTTACTTTCTCGCGCTCATGATATGAAATGCGTAATATGAGTTTATTGTCCAGTACATTAATTACGACTTCGGCAAATTTTACATATCCAATTTAGGATAAATTTTGAGTAAAACAATCACAGTATTTACTTAATAACAATACTATATCTTGCTTTTGATATGTATTATACTTTGTAGAATTTATATTAACCGGTTGGAACAGTTTACGGTAATTAAAATTTTAATTTTAATATTTTGAATAATTTTCCCGGTCCGGCTTGGAAGGGATGTACAACCCTGTTTCTCAGAAGGCTTTGCAATCGCTGTTATACCTCTCTGCTGCGTTCGACTTTTGTTATACATCTTGGCACACAGTGTTTATGGTCTTGAATTAATTTAATACTAGTTTCCACACAAGTATTACCAACGTAATTATCGTCTTTTGCGTACAATTTAATATAATTGACGATTTACGTGAATTACTAAATTTTTCATATGACCATAGAATAATTTTACATACTACTCTGTAATAATTTTGTTCCGGCAATTTCTCAAAATCAAACGAGTACTATAAATTTAATAAATGCATTGATAAAGTGTTTTTATTATTAATTTCCGGTACGAAATATTCTAACAAATCTATACAGGGTGAGGTGAATAGTATTACATTATTACTCAAATTTATGAGCCTTTTGAGTTGACGTCTTAGGGAACACTTTCCCTTACTCTAAACAATATGTATTAGTTCCGCTCGAACCCAAATAACTGAGTCGAGTACCACTTCAGAATTTGACATTTTTAGCAAAATTATTACCCTCGCACGTGTGAGGCGATGAGCAGGCCAACAAATTTTTCTTACGGGTTTATGTTTTGTTAAGTGTCAGTGACTGTAACCTTTTACAGGCATAAAGCATTATACATTCCTAGAAGGGATGAAAAATAAACACATAAAGACAACGCCATACAGTCATAGTTTATGAAATGTATATTTTTCAATAACAAGATATTTCTTTATTTAAACAATGCCCAATTAATTCAGATCCCACTTCTGAGATAAAAGCTATAAAAAAAGTTAGGTAGGTATGTAGGTTTTTAATTAATTAATTTTTCTCAATTAGTACTTAACTTGAATATAGGACAGAGATATGATATAAACATACTGTATTATACTATAATCTTTTCTTTCCTTGATAGTTAGAACTATTAAAGCTCATTGCATGTAGAGTTGGGCTAATTACTATAGAACTATGTATTGTCAGGAATATATGGGCGATAATACATGCATTAATATAATATACATTTCACATTTCTATTGACCTGTTATCGGCGTCCTCTTCTTCACACGCACACGAGCTCGTCATCATCGGACAGCTCCTCTAGGACGCGTTTCCCTAAGTGTTATAAATACACCTTGTCATTCTAATCACAACAATTAATACAGGTCGTGCATTATTATCTAATAACATAGACAGGAGGGGGGAAAGGTATTAGGTCCGTCCCAGACCTGTGAGAGCTTAGCTTACGGCCATAACTAGGTCCCAGACCTATCATGGACCTCAGCCTCTCACTTATCGGTGTTTCACCACTAGGTACTCTAGCCACCTTCACATGTCCCAGACATGTATGAGAGCTTAGCATAAGATCACCAGGTCCCAGACCTCTAGTGAATCTCAGCCTCCCACTTATCGGTGTTTTACCACTAGGTACTCTAGCCACCTTCATATGTTAACGGTGTTTCACCACTAGGTACTCTAGCCACCTTCACATGTCCCAGACATGTATGAGAGCTTAGCTTAAGATCACCAGGTCCCAGACCTATAGTGAATCTCAGCCTCCCACTTATTGGTGTTTTACCACTAGGTACACTAGCCACCGGGAGCACACGACTCCATGGACCCAGGGTTGTCCCAGACAACCCTTCGGATAAGGAAATACACACGTTTGCGGCCACAAACAAATAATACAAATGTATACTTCACATATACCATGCATATCAAATACACAAACAGTGTATAAGCATATCAATCAAGCATCTGTTGATTTGCACTCGATCATCTTATCTGTACAATAATTAGAATGACTGTGAGCCTAATAACTCACCTTTCATTACAGCAAACTGCTCGTCTTATTGACACACACATCTGCATAGTACACTGGTCACAACACAACTGACCTAGTCAACCAGCCTCCAAGGGTTGGAGGGATCGAGCGTTGTTTATATTTCTAGGAATGTGTTTATACTTTGGAAAGTCAAGTGCTTTCTGCCTGCATTTCAAACCAGCGGGACGCAGCCGAAAAGTGAATCTTACATATATATATATATATCGATAATGCAGAGTTATCGACCTGCGGTTTCAAAATTTGAAATCCGCACATTTAAAAATATTTAAATTATATCTACCCAAAATTGGGTATACATTAACTTGACTAGACAACTATTTGATTGTATGAACAAAATTAGCTAATCCATATTAATTTTTCTTACATCTGAATATAGTCCTGGTTTTTAAATTTTTATTCGAGTATTGTTTAAATGTATTTCGTCACTGGTATAAATCATGTATATTTTTAACCATTATTTACATGACATTTGAATGGTCTACCAAAAACAAATATACACAAATTTATCGCTTTCAAACTACAATGAATTTTTTTGTAGCCACAGTTAATCACAACAGAAACAAAAACTCATTAGAGATTTAACTGTCAAAATTCATTAAAATGTTTATTTCTCTGTTCGTAATATTCACCAAAATTTATTTAGTAAGCGGCTTTGACGTTATTCCCAGAAAAAACTTTTCCACAGTTTTTAGAAAACTGTCAATATAAGCTGCGTGATATGTTCACTACATGGCAGATTATTATCATTTATCTCATTTCACGGAGTATTTGTAAACACCAAATTGTTGCGCGTTTTATACATATTAATATTGTGATTATCACGTACCAATTTAATTCAATAGCCATATAATGCATTTTATATTGGCGTTTTATATCTATATTATTCATTAATTCTGTTGACCACGAAATCACTGGGGTTCTGAATTTTAATCTCGTAAAGTGGTTATTCCAAAATAAATTTATAAAAGTATGATACACTAATGGATATTCTACTATAATGGAATTTAATATAAATTTCTAATTCATATTATAGAGTGTAGATTATACTAAAAAAAAAAAAATTGAGGAAAACTGCAAAAATTACTCATTCTTATTTTATTTAACATGTTCTTTTAATTTTTCAGTTATTCTGAAGAACCATGATCAGTGCTATCGTAATGCAACAAGTTAAAAATCGCAAGGTAGTTTAGTTTGTTGTGATATTTAAAAGTGGATAGACGTACATATATTTCTCTGTATTAAATGGTGTACAAAGTTTTAAAGTGAAATACAAAAATTTGTATAACTGTGTTTTCTGAAATTAAAGCATTAGGTATGAAGATTTTCCATTACCCAAAATCTGACTAGTGATTACGTTGGTTTGAATTTAATTCTGTACAATATTTATTTGAAACACTTTTGTCTTCAATTAAATGGGAAGTTAATTAACTACCTGTATACACCAATTTTAGTGTTTATTTTATACAGAATTGTATAGAGTATACTTTATGTTTCAAAATTTATGGAATGGTTTTTTAACAACCTATTTTTTGAAATTGGAAAATATGAAACTAGTTATTAAATTGTAAAATGTGTATGGTGAAATAATACATAATGTAATAAATTGGGACATATTCACAAAATACCACACTCGCTATTCAAAACAAAATAGGTTATATCAACAAATATGCCATAAATATGAAATACACTAATTTAAAATACAAGTTAACATTTTATGAATTTATTATAGTAAAAATAATGAACCAACAACATATATGAAACTGTATGTTGGCTATACGGTTACGGCAATATAATCCGTATTATCAATTATTAATTGCATGTATGTAGCTCTATACTATATATACAGACTATCTCAAAAAATTTAAGGGCACATGGTACTGACATAAATGAGTAAAAAAAAGGTTAATTAACATAGATAGATCTGATCTTCAACTGTTTCCGAGATAAATGAAAAATCGAAAAAAAAAACTAACAATGATAGTGATCGAACAAAATTTTGTCTATGTCAGTAAATAGACTATAAAAAAACAATAAAATTTTATATGAAACATTTTTCTCAATTTCTAATAGTTACGAAGTTATATAAAAATTAAATATTAGCCAAGGTCGCCACATGTTACTTAGTACAATTATTTGATTAAAAAGAAAAAACATATCTAAGATGACCTCTGAAAGATAATCAAAAAGTCTTATTTAAATATGGGGTCCCGTGGCCGCGTGCCAGAGTGTCTGGTTGCGAACTTGGGGAACCGGATTCGATCCCGACCGACGCCAAATATTTCGAATTTTAAATGGCACAAAAGTGACTCCTGTGGTTCACTCTTCACGCCAGCAATGACTGCCCGTGAGGTGACGCCTGGTAAGCGCCCGCACGGTACAAATATGTCATCATCATTACCGATATCTGCGATAAAGCAGATTGTGGCACACTCAGAAATGCCTATATATATATATATATATATATATATATATATATATATATATATATATATATATATATATATATATATATAGTGGCCATGGGTGTTTAACATGGAAAACTAGTTTTTCTTTGCGCAAAAGTCCCCAATTAATTTTATACAAAATCTTTCAAATAAATGTTGTAGATAATTATATTCTACTCCTAAATCAGTAAACAGTTTTAATTTTGCTCGTTTGGTAACTTTTAAAATCTAATTTGAAATTGTATAAAAATATTGCTCATGTCCAGCGATACCCATGAAATTGAAACAAAGTTAAAAAGAAATGCGTATCGTTTGAACTGTCAGAAATTCAGTTTTCAGTTAAAAGTTGCAGATAATTCAATTCTGCACCTAAATTACTACACAGGTATTATTTTTAAAATCTAACACTTAAATTACTTTTAATATTATTAGTTTTCCACATTCTATAATGTATAAAATTAAATTTCTGACAGTTCAAGCGATATGAATTTCTTTGTAATTTTGTTTCAATTTCATGGGTATCGCTACAAATGAGCAAAATTAAATCTGTTTAGAGATTTAGGCGTAGAATATTAATATCTACAACATTTATTTGAAACATTTTTGTCTAAACTGAATTGGGGACTTTTCAGCAAAGAAAAACTGTTTTCCCATGTTAAACGCCTATAGCCAGGTTTTTAATTAACAGACTGTATATATATATATAGTGGTATCTCTTATAGTTTTCAAAATAGGATAGGCAAACCCCGTAAAAACTCATTTTTCACTGCCTCATATCTCGGATGATCGAACCCATGTTGATTAAGCTTTTTTTACTCAATTTGGGCAGTACTCTTAAAAAAATTACACTCTCTTTGAAACACCTTTTTATTTATAATAGATATGTTCGACTGAAAAAAGATCTAAAGAGTATTTACTATAATTGAAATTCAATTCTGTTTCATTAGCCAATATATTTATCTGAAATTTGAAGAAAATTCTGAAAATTGTCCTACCCGGAACAATATATTTATTCGAAAAAAAATATGGCATTTTTAGGATCAATAAAATATTTCATACACCACAATACACTACTAAAAATGAAGTGTCACGTACTAAAGATGGCACATCTGTTGTCAAAATACACCGATGGAATATAAAAATACTGCCTCAAATGCGCAGCCAAGACAACATTCTGTGATGTTCCCACCATATGTCGTTTGAAAATTCCTGTTAATCGGATATATTACTGAGTCGGTAAATATCAAAACATAAACAGTGTAGTTATTATGTTGACTCAAGCGTTTCAATTATATCTAATTAAGAAATAGTTTTAATTATTGTTTTCTGGGTCGTGAGACAGTTTTTCATTTCGTTCTACGATCGTTAAGGAAACTGCATGTACCAGGAAATTACGGTTATTATGAATAGGCAAAAATCATGGTTTCGAGTCACACTTAAAATTTTATTACTGGGAATTTTAACATGCAACATATGGCCAATCACTACCATGGTTACACGCACTGCTGTCAAAAAATGACAGCAATGTAATATTTGTCCACTTTAAAATGCAACATACAAAATTTGTTGTTTCGTATTATCAAAACTAATTTCCAATAAATTAGCCTACATACGATTAACAAAAAAATTAAAATATGAATGTTGCACATCTTAACAAACTTTAGCTTACAAAAATTCATCTTTCATGTAATAAAAGTTAAAAAATACCCCCATTCACACTGAGGTAATATCCTAGTCGGTCGTAATAAGAATTGACACCATTTGTGATGTGTTCTGAAGGTATCTCCTGTGCTGCAATACTATTTATAATGTTGCATTTTAAAATGGACAAATATTACATTGCTCTAATTTTTTGACAATAGTGAGTAACCATGGAAGTGATGAACCATTATGGTGCATTTTAAAATAAACTCTCTGTATATATGTACATCACAGAGGCTAAGGCACTAAGGAAACCAGTTGAGAAATTCAAATGTTTATAAAATAGTACTGTTTGTAACATAGTTTGTAAATGACAGATGTCAGTGTCAAAAATCAATAGTTTTACTGACATTCTGAAAGCTTTTTCTGGGAAGTACATTTAATCTTTCGTATTGTTTTATTAATTAAATATTTAAAATTGTAGGTAAAATGCATATATCCATCAGAAATACCGCCACTCTAGTTAAGACATACATACATACATACATACATACATAAAATTACTTTTCCCACTTAGTGGGTTAGCAAAAACCCGAAAACAATAAGAAAAGGGATGAAAGTAAGAACTCCACTGAATCACTTAACTCTTTAAAAACATTCTTCTTTCGCCTTGTCCAAAATCATCATAACATTCATACAAAGAACATATTAATGTGACCGATTTTCGGTGGCGAATAACCGTATCCGGACCACAATAATAGTTACGCAACAATCATCCTTCGCCACACATTCCTATCCATGCACACTTCTTTCACCTCAGCCACATTCATAAACGTATTTATACATAATAACATATTAAAGTGGCCGATTTTCGGTAGCGAATAACCGCATCCGGACCATAATAATAGTTACACAAAAATCACTTGTTAAGAATCTCTGATATTTAGGAACTTCATCATACAATGAAAAATAGATATAATTAGAATTGTATGTGTGCAGAAGACATGTTAAATACAATTAAAACAATATTTGAGTAAAGTTCTGTATTTTTTTTGTTATAAAACGACGGTTCGATAGCGAAGTGCAATACAATACTTATACAACATAAAAAGGAAATGGCGAGAGGTATTGTGCTGGCCACAACAGATTTTTTTTTTCAAGATTAACATATAAAAAATTTAAATCGTGGAAATTCTCATTCGAAGTAATGGGACCACTTATAGGCAACAGTTGACACTGGGCGATATGTCGTTAATCTATGCACCTAATATAAAGTCCTTTGCAGAATTAACAAAATATAACATTTAAGGTACTTTACGATTCAGTTAATTAATTTAATTAAAATTGAAGTATCAACTTCAATCAAAGGTATTTCATTTGACACTAATAAAATTGTCGTTTATTTATCTTTAAACCGCCACCTCTTGTCAAAATATGTAATATAACTTCAAAAGAAATTTAATATAATTTATCTGTTCTGTTCAAGCAAATGAAAGAAAGAAAAAAATAAAAATTTAATAATCGAGAATCTTCATATTTACAAAAAAAGTTTCAAGTAAGGTAAAACACAATACGAGCAAATACAAAAGTCTTTGAAGAATTTTAAAATACAATAAATACATGGAAGAGATAGCAAAATAACAAATGCGCAATCAAACTATACATACTTTCATATGAAAAATACTAGTTGAACCTGATATCTGTAATTTCCTGTTGTATTATTTTAAAACAAAAGTACAAATGCAAAAATGTTCAAAATTAAAAACTGATTCTAATACAGGGTGATAAAAAACTGATTCACTTGGAAATAACAAAAAATTATTTGAAATTGGTAACAATAGCTTTGTTCGATGACATGTACTAGGCCGCCCTAGTGTTAACTTTCTTACACTAACATGTTTTATGAGAAACGGGCAGCTTCTGGCAGGCTGTTCGATGACAAAAATTTTAAGAACTAGTGCTCACGTTTCTGACCTGACTCGCGAGATGGTGTAGAAAGTGCAGACTAGGAGTGGGGGTAACTAAATATTGTTCGGTAGACATTTTAATTCTATCATATCTACACGTCTGTTTATTAACCTAAAATTTTACACATTGAGAAAATAAAATAATGGATTCAGATATAGTATATTCTCTTTGTTTTGTTATATAAAGAATTAATTAATATATCTGTCTCTGAATCTGATGAAGAATCAAGTGATGATTGATCTTCGTCAGAATCGTTTATTAGTTCAAACATTATGCTCTTTAAAATAGACATTTCTGCAGTCACTTCTTTGCAGGTTTATGATATGACTGTGTTTATAAACAATCTAACCTTTTACACCTTTGTCTACGATTGGCTTGATTACTCACAGCTGAGCAAACTTGCCCAAATATACACTAGTGTGTTTTATGAAACCACAAGAATTAGACTGTACTAGTGTACACTACACTGCACTGCACTATTCTGCTCTGCACTTCAAGCACTTCTCATCGAACAGAGCTAATGATACAGAAATTTAGTTCCTGTTGTTGACTAACATTTAAGAAGTTAAAATTGTGTATATTTTAAATTTTTTATTAAAATGATTTTTCCCATACCCACGTACTTTTATTTTTTAATTTACCCATAGAGCAATAATCTAAAGCATTTCAAACACTCAAAATTGTATTAGCTGTCAGGTCTCTACTCTGACATAAACTATTTGTATTTATTGTTAAAATGACATGTCAAATAATATTTTCGCTTTCACCTGGTGTCATAAACTGTTGAATAAAAATATCCCTAGAATTGCATCATTTCTTTTTGATAACTCTATCCAAATTATTGTTTACATGCGTTTCGTTCGTATAAAATACCCATTGGGGTATTCCACTCAATTTTTTTATTATTTTAAATAAAACTTCATTCAATTTTGAAGCAATTCATAGTATTAAAAAATCTTAATTGTTCCTAGTTTAACAGTATTTTATTTTCGAGAAATCAGTGTAACGTCACATTTCCCCTATACTTGTCTTTCTCACACACACACTACTCTGAGTACGCTATGAGAGAAAGACAACAATTGTATGACGTCAATTTTCCCTTTTAGCAAATGTGAAATATCTCGTAAAGTAATTATTTAAAAAATGTTTTCATTGTTTTAACTATTATTTATTGAGCCATACTTTATGTTAAATTGAATTTTTTTAAATTTTTTTGTTATGGTGGAATACCACATTTTAGCTATTTGCAGATTGCCATAAACAGTAGAATAAAATTATTTGACAGATAACATCTGTATAAAATCTTATTAATTATTGATTTCATTAAATTATTTATCAATAATCATGGATACATTTCAGATTTTCAAATAAAAAAAAATAATAACAATTAAATATCAAGTATAAACTTCTAACTGTCAAAGCCAAACAATACGATTGTTTGAAAGACAGAAATTTTATTTTACTTTTATCACATGACAGGAACGTAATAAATGAGTAAATTTAGGCTCATAATTTTTAATTCTGAACATGTTTCATATTTTGTTCTATAATTAATAGGGCAGATATTGCAGACATATGAAAATTACTCCATTGCATTTTTTGTGGTCCATACGAAAAATAGATACCCGGTTTACTACATTACAGTTAGTAGGGGATTTTTTGTTTATTACTAGAAGCGTGTTGGCAACGTTGCTTGTGAAGAGAAACACAGTTAACTTGACGTTTGACAGGCCGTGGACATAACCTCTTTCTGTAAAAATCAAAACTGAAATATAGGTTCATTAATAAAATTTCCTATAGTTATGGTCGAAAAAAAAAATATACATTCCCTTCAAATATTTGTATTCATTTTCCTGTTACATCTTCACCATATTTTGGTTTTGGTTCCATGTGACTTCATCAATTGTGTGACCAAAAAATTAAAAACAAATAGTGATATTTTTATTTCATTAATTCGCATTTAAATATTTTCAATTCAATAAACTTAATATATGTATCCATTATTTATACATTGAAATTATTTATACTCATAATTATCAGTAAATATAATAACATCTGATACAACCACAATATAATTTATTTGACATTGTTGTTGAAATATTAAATTTCCCATTAATTATTAAAAATTAATTTAGCTAAAACAGAATATTGGGTGCTACATGGAAATATCAATTAAATATTTATTAAATATTTCATTAAATATATTGAAAGTGTAACTTATTAAATATTTTGGTATTAATTTTCACAATGATAATATTAAATTACAATATTTTCAAATTTAATGACTTATTTTCAGTTTTTCACATAAAAACGTTCAGTTAAAAAATCACAAATAATAATAAATATTTTAATGTTAGCTTCCTTAAATTATTTTTATTTTCAAAGGGAAAATGTCATGTTCAAATTACAACTAATTTTTAAATCTACGCGCAGAATAATGTAATTATACTCTGCTTTCTTTAAATTTTTCATTTAAGAGTAAAATTTTCATAACTCACTTAATTTTTTTATTCCAATTACATATTCCGTTAACTTAATTATTAACCAAGGTACTTTAACAGCAAATTTCTCTCATGAGAATAAATTTATGAAACACCTACCCACAAAATGAAAAAAATATTTAAATGTCAGTGAACACAAAAAGCATCATCTGTTTCCATTTTTACTTTTCATGAATTTCTTTAAATTTTCTATAGAATAAACAAAACTTTTAAACATCATCTGTCCATTTTAGTTAATAATTTCGTCAAGTGACGCTGAAATATTAAGAAATCAAAGATGAAAAGATAATTAACAATGAAAGTGATTAACAAAGAAATTTTCTGTTAATTTATTTCAACCTTGCTTTTAAATTTACTTGAAAATGTTGTAAGTGAAGAGTGAAGGATACTTCGAAATACGTATTTAATGAAATGAAAATAAAATTTTATTTAATAAAGTACGAAAAATTATTTCAAATACACTGCTCAACATTTGAACTGGTACACTTACAAGAACATATATAAATAACAATTTACTACTTTTTGAGCAACACCTTCTTACTTAATTGATAGTATATGGTTCTGGAAACACTTTTAGGGCGAAGAATTAAAAGAATAAAACTTGAATAACGAATTTCAAATGTTTTAATAGAAAAATAACAAAATCTTCATTTTAGCTTGGCTCATCTCTTCAATACCTAAACGCCTTAATGGCATCATTAAAATGCAGTCAACCACTCTGAATTAAAACTTACTCCAGAAATTCGCAAAAATTCTCTTAAAATTTGATAAAGTATAAGCGTCCGCGAGCTCATTAACTGCACTTATGTCAGATAAACAACAATTGAATCGCAAATGTTATTCGATAGGCATTTGTTTGCATTCCGAAACACAGCCCTGACCATGTAGGAAGTCATGCCAAACGCCTAAGAAGGGTTGTTTACTTTTACTGCATGTTATATAAATGTACCAGTTCAAATGTTGAGCAGTGTATATGTATTGTTACTAAAAATTCTCCAAACAGAATGGGATTGAAAATTTTTAATAAGCTGGCTGATTCATTGAAAACAGAAAATAATTTTAATTAATTTAAAAAATCATTAATATCGTTTCTACTGCAACACAGTTTTTATAATTTACAATATTTTTTTGCTCTATAGCTTACTGTGTTTTATTTTAATTCTTATTATATTTATCTACAGAGAATTTATTTTAAAATGCAACGTTATAGTTCATCACTTCCATGGTTACTCACTATTGTCAAAAAATGACAGCAATGTAAAATTTGTCCATTTTAAAATGCAACATTATAAATAGTATTGCAGCACAGGAGATACCTCCAAAACACATCACAAATGGTGTCAATTCTTATTACGACCGACTAGAATATTGCCTCAGTGTGAATGGGGGTATTTTTTAACATTTATTACATGAAAGTTATGAATTTTTGTAAGCTAAAGTTTTTTTATGATGTTCAACATTCATGTTTTGATTATTTGTTAATCGTATGTAGGCTAATTTATAGGAAATTAGTTTTGAATAATACAAAACTACAAATTTTGTATGTTTCATTTTAAAATGGACAAATATTACATTGCTGTCATTTTTTGACAATAGTAAGTAACCATGAAAGTGATTCATATGTTGCATGTTAAAATAAATTCCCTGTATGTGATGTGTGGCTTATTCTATACACTTGTATTTGTGTCTACAGAAATAAAATTATTATTATTATTATTATTAATTAAAGTTTTCTCGTAAAATGTTAAGATGTTAAGGATTAGAAACGGATGAAATATGATGAACAATATTTTTTTTACTAAAAATAAATTACTAGCTTTTATGTTAATTGAAAAACAAATATACAGTATTATAAAAAATTGAAAATGCAAGACGTTCTGTATTAAATTTTCCTAAATATATTTCTAAGATGTCATATATTTAAAAATGCAGACATAATTCAAAAGAGTAAAGCGAAAGAAACCGTTTTGAAATATTTCACAAAACATGACAAAATGTTCATTTCCTCTTATCTGTCCAACAAAGAAACTAATACTACTTTTTATCTCACACGGTTGAAATATGACGATTTGTGACAAAAATAACATTTGTAGACGAAATATGGTCTGTTGTGAGTATGTTGATGTACAACGCTTAGCCAGCTTTCAATGTAATGAAGCTTTTTACGTATACAGCTTTTTAAAGGTGACTCATTAATGTATGTGTATATTTGATAAATAATAGGTACATGCTTTATTTTATATGCGAATAAAAGAGTTGTCAGCAAGAAATATCATCAAAATAGTTAAAAAAATCTGTTGTGGCCAGCACAAGACCTCTCGCCATTTCCATATTAGGCTATATAAGTATTGTATTGCAGAACTTTACTCAAATATTGTTTTTTATTATATTTGACATGTCTTCTGCACACGTATAATTCTAATTATATCTATTTTTCATTGTATGAGGAAGTTTCTAAATGCCAGAGATTCTTCCAATTCATTAACCAGATTGGCGGTATTTCTGATGGATATATGCATTTTACCACAATTTTACCTATAATTTCAAATATTTAATTAATAAAACAATAAGAAAGATTAAATATACTTCCCAGAAAAAGCTATCAGAATGTCACTAAAACTGCTAATTTTTGACACTGACATGTGTCATTTACAAACTATATTATAAACATTGGAATTTGTCAACTGGTTTCCTTAGTGCCTTAGCCTCTGCGATTAGATTACTCTATAAATTTATAGTGTCTTTATCTCTAAATCTATACAAGATATAATAAAAAATTTAAGTGTATTAGATGGAGAATTTTATGTTCTTCAATATTAAGAAACTACTACTTCCGGTTGTTCAATTGTTACCAAAACCTTTTCAGCTCTTCCCAGGAATATCAGATTGAGAAAACTGCAGTTAAATAATTTTTAAGTCTTATAGTTTTTGAGGAATCGTGTCTACAACATCCAGACATATACACATACACACATACACACATCCACACACATACACAGACATCATTTTAAAAATGTTATAATCGGATTCTAGGGACCTTAAATCGTGCTTATTGAATAAAATCTGGATATGCGAATTTTAGCATGAATCCAATACCTCTCTTAGCAAGAGGTAAAAAAGTGATAAAGTTTGCAAAATACAGTAATATCCGCTTGTAAAGAACCCGTTTACAGTGAACCTTCAGTTAAAACGAACCAATCTTGAGAGTACGAACTAAACTCCCATAAGAATCGTATAATTTTTTTCCGCAAATAACGACCCCGTTTATAACGAACTTCTGGATAAAAACTTTTTTTGAATATAGTATTCGAAAAGTTTTCGGTTATAGCGAACGGTTGGTACTTCCATCACTTCAACCACAACAACAATAATAATAACAATAATAATAATAATAAAAACCTTCAATGGCAAAGTTCAGCATTAGCTGTTCTTATTTCTAAATAGGCAGATAAATTTCATTCGCAAATAATTATGTTAATCTTGTCGACTTAACTGATATAAACCCTCTAAGCACTCAATTTACAATTTGATGAAGTTTACACTAACAAAAGTCCTTAGCAATGAGTTTAAATTCATGACACTTATTTGTTTTCTTGGGGGCATAATATGAAATGTAAAATAGATTTAACTCGAGTTAAATTTCTAAACAAATTCAAATGTGAATTTAACTCAATCAACACGTATTTGCATGTCTGTAAAAATAGATGTGCAATTTATCTTCGTCAAAATTCAGCACAATGGCTACTACGTTCGTGATATTTGCTCTGAAATAATGCTGTTTATTATGAAACTGAGACCGCTGTTTTTGTGTTAAGTACATAGCCAACTCTTCACGTTGTTATTTAATAACATTATCCAGGGCTTTCATTTTGAAAAACTACAACTTAATGGATCTCTTTTTTTGCGGTAAAAAATATTCTACTTTATTTTATAAATGTTATGGTTTGTTTTTATATTACAATGAAAATGTAAAAAATATTGCACTTATTATTGCATGAGCAAACCTTGTTTTAAATAGAAATAAATAAATAAATATATCATCACGGCATATTACCCATTTTTGGGTGTACCAGTATCTACAACACATGTAGACATCGGTAATGATGACGATATATTTTACCGTGTGGGCGCTTACCAGGCGTCACCTCACGGGCACTCATACATTTGAATTTACATGATTGTTCATCGAAATTTTATAATACAAAATTTCGATGAACAATCATGTAAATTCAAATGTCTGTAACTCGAGATTCGATGAAGTAAAAAAATCATTCCTCCTCCTTATGGGGTCCCGTGGCCGCGTGCCTAAGTGTCTGGTCGCGAACCTGGGGGAACCGGGTTCGATTCCGACAGACGCCAAATATTTCCAATTTTAAACGGCACAAAAGTGACCCCTGTGGTGCACTCTCCACACCAACTATGAGTGCCCGTGAGGTGACGCCTGGTACGCGCCCACACGGTAAAATCATGTAAATTCAAACGTTTGTAACTCGAGATCCGCCGAAGTAAAAAAAATCATGCCTGACATGAAAAGAAATAGAATTTCATGCTGAATATAGACTTTTATCGACAGTTGTTCTATCTTTAACCGTGTATGAGTGGTGCATGAAAATATAAAATATGAACTAAATAATTCAGTTATCTTCTTAATTTAAAAACGGGCTGTAAACTAATAATATTGTATGCAAACAAAATGTAGCTCTTAAAATCTTCTAAAAATGACAGAACCATATTTTCGTCGGTCTGTTTACTATTTCTCATTCCAAAATTGAACAATAATCCCTCTGTAAATTTTAATTAGTTAAAATAATATTTATAAAAAATAATTAATCATTTTACACAATCAATTAAATAGAGACGGTGAAAACCCCGATAACAAAAATTTATTTCCATTTTACAGAAAAAGCTGAAGCGAAACTCCAAAACATAATGAGCAAGAATAATCAGGGAAGCAAACATTTAAAATTATATAAAATAATAAATAACATTCTGCATTATTAGAAAGAACGAAAACGGTTTATTTTTTTATTTAAAAGAACATTATGTTCTTTGTTCTTTGCGCCCTGTAACTATTTCTTAAACTTTTCACTTCAACATTAAACTATAGGTAGTGTAAATTTTAATATTACAATATCTACAAGTTGTTCACCTTCCATTGAAGAGAAGTTTATCTCTAACATAATAAAAAACTTATAATTACATTACTTTACTAAATTTATGTTGAAGCATAGTTACAGCCAACTTATTGAAAGGTAAAACTTTGTAAAAGAGTTATCGGTGGTTGTAAACCATAACTTAAAATAGTAGTAATTCATGAGTTTAGATAGGGTAATTCCGGGTGAGATGAACCAATGGGTAAGTAGGTCCAGTAGCAATATTTCTGTCCCTATTCGTTAGATGTCTCTACTATTTCTTTCAGAGAACCATGTCATGCGCTTGAAGTCCGGTGTGCAATATTAGCTGTTTACTGTGCGTGTTTTAGCAAATACATATTTTTTGTTTTAAAATTGAAGCACAAAAAAAATCACTCCTATTTTCCGTTGGCTGTATTTTTTTAATGATAAGTGTTTTTCTTTTGATTTATGTTTAGTTATAATTATTTATGTCTGTTGCTTACAATATAACCTTAAAGAACTTAATTCTTCTGTTTACGACATAATTTGAATGGTGGTCCATCTATTCCTTACAAATGGGAGAGATGAACCACTATGTCTCGGGGTTAGTTGGTCCACAAATAATTAGTATAAAGAGATAGTTTATTAATATTAAATAAATTATAAATATTAAAATTTTCAAAAGTGGAAATTGAAGAGGCTTTATTGAAAGCTATAGAAGCCGCAAGAGAAGAAAAAATGGGAATTAATAAAGCAGCATTGACATTTGGGATTCCGAAGTCAACATTAAAAAGAAGGCTAAAATCGCAAAATTTCACTAAAGAAGATCGTCTTGAATAGAGGAAGTCTCAACTGCTTGTTCTAAAGGACTAAACCAAGAAAGTGTTAAAAGTTACTTTGATCTATTAGAAGAAATTTTATTGCAAAATAATTTAATTGATAAGGCTGGAAGCATGAAACTAGATTTCGGCTGAATAAATATGTTAACATTTGTGATTTGTGTGGAAAATATGCAAAAAAAGAAAATTTCTTATAAGAAATAATACGGATCCATCTCTCCCATACATTATTTTTATTAGTGGTCCAACTCACCCATATACTATGAAAGAGTTGGACCAGAGAAGTCATTTCTTTTTTTAATTATTAAACATTGTAGAAAAGAATTTTGTGTTTATTTGTTATAAAATATAAAGGTTGGTTAGCAAAGAGACGTTTTACTTTTCTTTTTATTTTAAAAATTCAAAAAGTTATACGTGTTTAAAAAAAGTGGTCCATCACTCCCGGAATTACCCTACATTGGGCCGAATTCAGCACTCTTCACTAGTGTATAGGAATGACGAATTGCGATAATTTTGGTACCCGAGTACCCGAAACAACTACCCGGATAGTACCTTTTACTCGTTAATTACCCGATACCCTTTAATTACCCGTTATCCTTTAAGTACATATACATAATTCTTTAATTTGTTAATTACCAGTAATCATTATATTAGCAGTTTACTTTTTAATAAAATTCATTATTATTGTTTACATATATTTATTAAATAAAAAGTAATACAAATAAATAATATACCTACTGCATCTTTATAAAAAACTTTACATAAATTATATTAATTACGGTATGATAATAAAAAAAACTCATCTTTTAGATACAATTTTTCCGGCAGCTGAAAACTGTTCGGGTAATTAAAGGGTATCGGGTAATTAACGGGCAGCGGGTATATTTCGGGTAATCGGGTAACAAATTTTATACCTGGGTACATTATTATCGGGTAGGTTCCGAGTACCCGGGTACCCATCGTCATTCCTACTAGTGTAGTGATCGTCTTTAGTAACTATGTAAACAGCTTGCATCTTTCTTGTATTAATGTATCAGTACATATGTCTCTCTTTATTTTGTTATTTTTAGAGAAGCTTCTTTACTTAATGAAGAGTGCAGAATTCGACCCATTTAATTTTGATTTCTAAACGCAAATACAGAGTGATCAAAAATAACTGAATCAGTTGGCAATACTTGAAAAATACTTGAAATTGGTAACACTAATACAAAAATTTATTTCCAGTTGTTGACAGCAACGTTTGAAAATTTAAATTTGGGTATATTTTTTTATAAAAATTTCTTTTATTTCTTACATTTCCCATAAGCAATAAACTAAAGCATTTCAATCACTCAAAATCTTATTATCTGTCAGGCCCCACCTTTGACATAACCTATTTGTATTTTATATGAAAATGACATGTCAAATAGTATTTCATCTTCCACCTGGTGTTGTGTAAACTGTGGAATAAACAAATCCTCAGAATTGTATTGCCAACTGCATTATTTCTTTTTGATCATCTGTATTATTATATTAGGAGTGAAATAATCCGTAAAGTTTTGACGTAAAATAACAAAAGTTTGTAATTGTAACACAAAATAAAAGGTTGTCAACAAATTGCCGCATGAATTTAAAAAAATGCAAACTGTATTTGTTGGAAACGCGGTAACAAAAACAAATGAATGAAAACAAAAACGTAATGGATTTTTTCATTGTTATTTATTTTTAACTGAAAAAAGGCGACTACTTTGTAGACTACAATAAATTTTGCAACATGGTAACTGCCGCGAACGTTACAAATTAATCGTCATTACTAAAATATACGAATAAAAGCAGATTGGCACACCTAGAAATGGGCAATAAGCCATTATGATATATTTATTTTAGAAAGACTTATTTTTATATAATTCTAAATATCACTTGCATCTTAATAATTCAAGATCAAGAATATATATTTTTAAAAATAATGTTTTATTACAAGGAGCTGTTTTTTACCTGTCGCTAAGAGAGGTATTGGAATCATGCTAAAAACACATATCCAGATTATAATGAATAAGCACGTTTCAAGATCACTAGAATCCGATTATTACATTTTTACAATGATGTCTATCTATGTATGTATGTGTGTGTGTGTGTGTGTGTGTGTGTGTGTGTATGTGGGTGGATGTATGTATGTACGTGTGTGTGTATATGTCTGGATGTTGGAGGGACGGTTTCTCAAAAACTATAAGACTTAAGACCTGTTTAACTATGAATTCCTCAATCTGACATTCCTGGGAAGAGCTGAAAAGGTTTTGGTAACAATTGCAAGTAGTAGTTTCTAAAAAAAATTCTTCTAAATATATTATTTTTTTGAAATTTGTATAATTACAAATATTAAAGATCATAGGATTCTCTACCCAATATATTGAACATTTTTATTATATCCTATACATTTAGAGATAGAGACTCTTAAATGTATAAAATAATCCGTTACAATCAAATAATGTTACTACCAAGTTTATATCTCTACCTACTTTTGAATTATTGCCCCAAAAATCAATACACCCCATATTTAGACAAAAACTTCAAAATTTTCAAAAATCTAATTTTTATGTATCTAGATACTTCTCAATGCGCTGATTCCAAATTTTGAAACCGCAGGTCGATATCTCTTTTCGTTCTCGAGATATTTAGATTCAAAGTTTTGCTCAAAACTGCCCATTTTTGGGTAATAACCCAAAAATGGGTCGAGATATGAATTTGGCGACAACACCATTCGATTCTACAGGCAAAATTACATAAGTACACCAATTTTCATAATTTTTGAACACCGCATACAATCTCTAATGCAAAATATCTGAAAATGGCCAAAAATCGCAAAAATCCTAAGGGGTACCCCTTACGATTTTTTCAGATTTTGACCATTTTCAAACTTTTATTCATAAAAAATGAACCGGTTGGACAAAAATTATGAAAATTGGTACACTTATGTAATTTTGCCCGTAGAATCGAATGGTCGTGTCGCCAAATTCATATCTCGGCCCATTTTTGGGTTACTACCCAAAAATGGGCAGTTTTAAGCAAAACTTTGAATCTAAATATCTCGAGAACGAAAAGAGATATCGACCTGCGGTTTCAAAATTTAGAATCAGCGTATTGAGAAGTATCTAGATACATAAAAATTAGATTTTTGAAAATTTTGAAGTTTTTATCTAAATATGAGGTATATTGCCGTTTGAGGCAATAATTCAAAAATGGGTAGATATATAAACTTGGTAGTAATATTATTTGCGGTCAACTATCTTAAGACAATTCTTATGACTATAACTTAAGACTATGATTATGATAGTGGCTATATTATTGCTGCATAAACCCGGCTTTAAATTTTGAATCGTATACTGAGATATGTTTTAGCACTTTTGTAGCACAATTTCTTCTAGCTCATCTAGAGCGCGTGGGGCAGATATGCGATCCTTTCGCTTCTTTTCAGCATATCCAATACGTGTTCTATTGAAATCAAGTCTAGACTTCTAGGTGGCCAATCCCTACGGTTCATTTCTACTGTTTTAAATACTCATTTAGGCCCCAAGCCCGGCGAGGTTTGCGTTATTATGCATAGAATGAAATTGTCTCCAGATACCGGCGGGAAACGAATGGCATAGTTTTGTATGACCCCTTCTAAGCATCTCTGTGTATTCATCTCCTAGGGAGCACCACTAATTCTGTTCGTCCCTCAAAACAAATACCTCCCCAGAACATTGTTAAAAGGGCTCTTGTGGAACAATATTGCTCTACAGGTCTCTTCCAGGTACGAACCCTTCCTTCTGGTGATTTTAAGCTGATCTGTGTTTCAACAGAAAACAAAACACGGTTCCAATCTGTTTTAAAATAAACCGCGAAAATAGAAGCGGTGCGATAATTTTAGGAGCATATAGTACTGACCAAAATGAGTTTAAAAAAAGTTTTAGCTGTTTCCGAGAAACAGGCCATTTTGTATTAGAATCAAAGGAAAACTGACAAAGATAGTAATCAAAAATTTTGTCTATGCCAGTAAATAGACTATGAAAATATAATTTTATATGAAAAATTTTTCTAAATTTCTAATGGTTAAGAAGTTATTTGAAAATTAAAATAATGGAAATAACTTTAACAAGTTTCAAGTTTGATCAACCGATCATCTAACGCACACGACCATAGACCTCATAATTATTATTATTTGACAATCGTTTAGTAGCTCAAAACATTATTTTGCTACGGTAAAAAACTTTTTTATGCTTAGTAAATATATTTGTAATAACAATCGAGTTTCATTTATTATATTTGATGCTCAATTTTTTTAAACCAATAATTAAAATGGTCAGAAAAAGTTGGCATTCAAATTTTATTTTTTTGTTCATTTAAATTATTCCTAATAAAGAATTTTATTGGTCATATTTGTGTATCATAAATCCAATATATTTTTTATGGAATAAATACAATACGCAATATAATCGAGTAAAAAAGGAAATAGGTCAAAAAATAACTTGTTTTCCTGTTTCAAGTAAAGTAAAATAAAACCAACAAATATAACAATATTTTTTAATCTGTTGTCATGAGCGTACACCAACATTATATTTAAGTAGCTTCATTTTTTTATTGAAGACGCAATTTCTAGCTCAAACTACTTTATTCATTAAAACATCGTAATAATGTGAGTCAAGTGTTAAAAAGTTCAATTCAAAATTAATTCTAGAAGGACTTCGAATAAGATAATTGAAGCATTTAAATTCAAAGGGATCTATGGGCAAAAAAATAGCAAAATTTTCCACTCAATATTTTAGAAAAGGTACGAATAAATTGCCAGATATTTTATTGAATTTTGCATAGTAAATAATCAAAAATGATCACCAATAAAATGTACACGCAATATTGAAATGCTCTATATTTAAATAAGTTATGCACCGTAACAAATACTAAATGCCCAATAAAAATATAAAATATAACCTAACTTAACATTTTTGTCCAGCATTTATTCTTTTTATCGAGCATTTATTATTTTTTCTGCGTTTACAAATTTTACCGACCATATATTCTTTTTATAGGACATTTTATATTATACCATGCAAAAAAAATTGAATAGAAACACGGTGAATTTTGTATCAAGGAAATAATACCATCCAACATGAATTATTTTTACTAGCATTTAATTTGTTCTCTTTTAAAAATGGAACTGTCATCAAATTTTATGAAAAAGAGTTTGGACTAATAAAATGTACAAGTACTCCAATACTTTGATGACTTGAAACGGGATTGGGCAGTACTTTTAAAAATCTGCCTGTAGTGCAAGATTTTCAAGTACTGCATCCAAAATACTTGTACTTAATACTATTAACGTACCTTTAAGGGTTTAAGCTATACATTTTTTTTGTTGAATATATCAAACTAATAAAAAATACTATATTATTACTAAATTTCACGCGCCAAAAAAATAAGTCAAACTAAAAGTCTTTCAAACAATCGTATTTCAATTATTGCCTTTTTATAAAGTACTTGGAAAGTACTAAATACTCCTAAAAATACTTGTACTTAAGACTTAAGTATTTTAATAATTGCTTACTTAGTACTTAATCTTAAATAGCAGAACTGCGGTACTTAAACACTTCGAAATAAGTACTAACCCTGTCTACCCAGAGGGAAATTTGTAAGTGAAATGTTGTAGTTGGTAACACTGAATTGACCACATTCAATTATTATTTAAAGGTTAATGTCATTTCATATTAACGATCAAATTTAAGGGAATTGAAAATTGGAAAAGTGAAAAATTTGTAAAAAATTTAAGTGAATTTAATGTAATCATGGAAGATGAAATCGAATGCACTTCGTCTGAGCTACGTAATATAGCTCAGACCACTGTAAATAATCTACTTCCTAAAAAATCAATTAACTAAAAATAAATTACGTCAAAGAGGGTTAAGTAAATGCCATCTAATACCAACCTTCTAAAACAAAAAATTTCTTATCGAAATGAAGGCTATTACGATACGCAGTTGCGTATCGTAATAGCCTTGACTTCATTATAAACGCAAAATTTAAAAACACTTTTTATAATCGTATTGTCTGATGTGAAATAGTTATTAACAGGAAAAAAACACAGTCGAACAAGATTTTATTTATATGATCCTCGAAGCCAATTATTTGCAAACTTAATTGGAATTACTCAAATTTCCAATTTCTTAATCTAAATGGAAACTAGGTGCAAATTACATGTGATATTGAACTTCAATTTTATTGACGGCCAATGGGTAAGCAAATGAATTGAGTCTGTTTTACCTGAAATATCTGATTTCAATCTATTCCCAAGAGTGTATGGTCTCGGTTTGAAATCTCATTATTTCGGATTAATTACAAAATTTGATTTGACAAGAGACCAGTCTGATGCAATCGAAGCTGATAAACAAAATGGCTGCACTGTGGTACGTTGTAGGTTATTAATTAATTCATATGTCAGGTTAATAGTTACAGATTGGGTAATGGAACAATTTGAAGCATGCGCTTTTTTGGACGTATGCATTTTTGTGAACTGCACTTTGGTGTTTTTAATGAGCAAACAAGGGCATTTAATTATGATAGTGTACATGTACAATAATGTGTACGATACGCAATTTGACATTTTTTACAAAAATAATTCGTCGATGATTGCGGCAATAATTTTGATGTTCAGAAAAAATGGTAGACGATTTAGTGCAGAATTGAAAGCAGCATTAGTTCTATTAAATCTTAAACAGAATAAATCCGTTGCTCTAGTCGTATAAGTTGGTACGCGAAAGCCCAAACTGTTTAATAGATCAGGACAATCGACTCTATTATTTACTAATTTATATAAAAATATCAAGTCAATTACGATTCGCCGTTTTTCCAGAGGTAAAATATTAATTTCAAAATTATTAAATTTATATCTAATAAATTTACAAAATTTTTCTTGAATACGCTCTATTCTTTTAATATGAATAGCATACTGAGGTGACCAACAAATTGTTGCAAATTCTAATTGACTTCGAACTAAAGAAAAATATAAAACTTTTAAGGTTTTGGGATTTTTAAAGTTCTTTGATGACCTGAAAAGAAAACCAAGCATTTTAAATGCTTTCTTTGTTACGTTGTCGACATGTACATCGAAAATAAGTTTTTTATCATAAAGAATTCCTAAATCCCTTACTTCTGAGACAGGATTAATTATTTTACCAGCGAAAGTGTAAGAATAGCAAACATCAGATCTATTTCTAGAAAATGTGATAGAATGACATTTGTTAATATTTAAATGCAGACGATTATCTTTAGTATACTGATAGAAACGATTTAGATCAGATTGAATGGATTTACAGTCATTGATGTTATTTACCGAATGATACATCTTTAGGTCATCAGCATATAACAAAAAATTACAAAATTTGAAACATTGGGAGATATCACTGATAAAAATGTTGAATAAGAGCGGTCCTAAATGGGAACCTTGAGGAACACCAGACGGAATATATATATCGTGCGACTGAAATCCATTAATCGTTACTCTTTGACTTCTTCTTTAATGGGTAATATTGAGTTTTTCAATTTTATTTTTATACAGTAATATGTTAATACGACTAAAGTATTATTGTGGTCCGGATGTAGTTATTCGCTACCGAAAATCGGTCACTTTAATATGTTCTTACTTATGAATACGATTATGAATGTGGCTGAGGCGAAAGAAGTGTGCCTGTGAAGATGTAAGGTTAGTAAAAATGTTCTTAAGAGAATGAAGTGACTCGGCTGAACTTTTATGTGGACGAGGTGAAAGAAGTATGTTTGGACAGGAATGTGTGGTGAAGGATGATTGTTGCGTAACTATTATTGTGGTCCGGATGCGGTTGTTCGCTACCGAAAATGCGATGAAGATTGTGAACGAGACGAAGAAGAATGTTGTTAAAGAGTGAAATGAGTCAAATGAGCTCTTACTCTTATTCTTATCCCTTTTCTTATTGTTACTATTGTTTTCGGATTTTTGCTAACCCACTAAGTAGGTCACGCGTGATTTTATGTATGTTAATGTTAATATAAATATTATAAAGTAATATTTTTTTTTCATAAAAAAACACGCTGGTAGACAAAATGTAGATTGAATTTGTTTGATTTTAAATTTACATGTGTCCATGTAATTTTTATAATGGGGTCATTTCATTTTTTCTGATTTATTTTTAGAATAGAATAGGTGAAATTATATATGTAGGTGAATGTTTTATACTTTACAAGTCTTTAGAATCAGAGATATGATTTTTTAAAAGTTGCGTTTAATTTCAAATACTTCAACAGTTTCACGGATACTACAGTCGAGATCTACCGGTTTAATTTGAAACTATGATTGTTTGGTTTGGTATTTATTTAAATAAATATTTTATTTAAATACCTTATACTGCACTAGTTCTTTTAAAGAAATATAAAGTAATAATAATCTTTTCTCTTGTATATTTTGCTGGCAGGTGTCACAATTTTAGGCTAGATTATCGTTTAATGTTGTGGAGTGTGTGTGGGTGTGTGTGTGTGTATGTGTGTGTATGTGTGAGTATAAAACCGTGAAAACAAATTTAGACCGTATATACAACCGCGAAAGTTTATTATCAAATTTAGGAATGAAAAGTCACATCTTTCAAATTATTTTATATTACTATATTTATTATATTAGATGGATTTCATGGTTTTATAAAAATTGACCACATTAACCATGGAATATGGTTTGAAAACAAAAATTATAATAAATTACTTTCCAAAAGTAGATGTTATTATGGTAATGATGTTTAAGTTATAATTACTGCGTTTTTATTTTTATAGGCGACAAATGTTATATTACAGCAAAGTTTTATGATAATTAAGTTTACAGTAAAGCTATATAAACTTATATAAACGCACGCGCTTAAATGACGTATGACGTATCTCGAATCGCTGAATTATACATAATATTAATGTCAAACAACCCCTAGCCCTGATAAATTAATTTTCGTCAAATTCAGTATAACCAAATTATAATTCTACATTGTAACACATTGCCAGCAGCTGTACATCAATTATTTATTTTATTTTTATTTTGAAAACTGCGAACAATGGTTATTCCATGTTCTATGTTTAGTACGTTAGTACATTCAGCACGAACGGCCATATATTCCAATTCAGCTGCATACCGCATAACATAACACTATATCCGAATAATTCGAATATCACAACAGATGTACTTCCTTTGCATTTTGTCGTCTATCAATCTCGACTTTTTAAATGCTAAAAATCTATAGATTTAGAGATAAACTGAATTATAAATATAAAAAATAATCCATTGTATAATGAATCAATCAGGTTATGGATACCAGTTGAAAAATTAAAATGTTTGTAATTGACATAAATGTCAGTGTCAAAAATCTAGACATTACTGAAGACTTTTTCTGCGAAGTACATTTAATACTTCTTATTTTATCATTAATTAAATATTTAGAATTATAGATAGATATAGAATTCGTACATGGACAAGCCGAAATGTAATAGTAATATAATATGCTGTTGTTATAACAAGGCAGACTCCGTCAACATCTAAAATTGGTATAAAAAGAAAGGGGATTCATTTATAGTTCAAAGTATGTTCAGTATCAGTGTTAACTAAACACGCGCTTACTATACATATAATTCATCATATACCCTTCAGAAATACCGCCAATCTCGTCAATGAATTGGAAGAACCACGAACATTTAGAAGAGTAGGAGGAAACTTGTTCATAGAATGAATTGAAAAATGAAGAATAGATGTAATTAGAATTTTTTCTGTGTACCAGAAATGTTAAATACAACACTTATATAGGTATAGCCTAATATGAAAATGGCGAGAGGTATTGTGCTGGCCACAACAGATTTATTTTTCTAGATAGTTATTTGTATCGTTGCAAAGAGATATTTTATATAAAATTGTGTGCAAAATCACCTTTTACAAAATAATTTAAAACGTGTTCTATAAATTTTTGTGCAGAATATGCGCAGTAAATATGCGCAGTTAGCGTGGCTAAGTACGTCACAAGTCAATTATGCGCAAACTCAGACAGAACGGTGAAAGCGAACAACTTGAACGTAGGTCGAACAACACCTCAGTCTCAAGTGACTGGTAACCGCAACCGCGTGCGTCAGTGTATAAGAGACATACGTTGCGCCAAGCCTCTACCGACGTCATCACAGCTTAAAATCGGCTTTTCCGGAAAATCTGGGCATTTTTGAAAAAAATAAAACATGTTACATCATTTTTCAAGTAATTTCCCGTGGAATAAAAGAATTTAAAAAAATCGCTAAACTTCCCCATTGAGTAAGAGCCTTGTTTTTGGATTTCTTTCTTTATATTTAAAGCTAAACAGAAATGACAATGTTTACGACACCAGTCAAATAATCTTTCTCTTTAAATAAAATATATAAATATTACCCATTTCTGAGTGTGCCACAATCTGCTTTATCGCAGATATCGGTAATGATGATGACATATTTGTATCGTGCGGTCGCTTACCAGGCGTCACCTCACAGGCACTCATTACTGGCGTGGAGAGTGCACCACAGGGGTCACTTTTGTGCCATTTAAAATTCGAAATATTTGGCGTCGATTGGGATCGAACCCGGTTCCCCAAATTTGCGACCAAACATTATAATTGGAATCTGTAGTTGGATTACTGGCTTTATTGATGTTTTGTTTATTTATGATGCGACGTTTCGGCAGAGATCCTAGCCATTATAAAGCATATGTGTAAAGTACAATAAAAATTATAATAAATAAGAACTTTGTTACATTTTCATAGTCAAAAGTTTTTTAAAAGTTAAACCTAAAAGTGAGAACCACTTCAGGAGTCATTATAATGAGGTCATAAAATCCCGTACGTATATATATTACCCATTTCTGGGTGTGCCAGCATCTACAACACATGTAGACATCGGTAATGATGACGATATATTTTACCGTGTGGGCGCTTACCAGGCGTCACCTCACGGGCACTCATAGCTGGTGTGAAGAGTGCACCACAGGGATCACTTTTGTGCCATTTAAAATTGGAAATATTTGGCGCCTGTCGGGATCCCATACGTAGACATTAAAACAGCAAAAAAGGGAACACGCCTGCCGTAATATCAAATTTTTTTAAAAAAATTGTATTGCGTCTTACTGGCCTAAGACTAGCATTGAAGACGAGTGAAAAATTCACTGACTTCAGTGAGATCTTGTAGTCCATGAATTTTTCACAAAATTATTGAAAAAATAAATATGAAACCGATTGACAACAGAAAAAAATTAATATAGAAATGCAGGTGCTTATGGTATGAAATACAAAAATAAAAATAATAAATAATAATTAATAATATTTTTATCAAACATTTATGCTTATGCTTACAAACAAAAGAGTAACAGGCAGTAAATATAACTTAAAAGGGCAATATAATATACCAGCACTTCACAAATTACAATAAAAAACCGTAACGACTATAATAACAATTATATAGCGGAGAAGTAAAAGCGTTAAATAAATAAATCAATTAAACGAATGAAGAAAGAAGGAAACAAAAATAATTACGTTGGCTTTTTGAATTCCTGTGCATATAGGAGTGTTGCGTACTTAAAATATTTACGTGAAAGGGGTGGCTAACGCTGTTTAAATGTTTTGCGGGAAGTTATTCGCACAATTAAGTCTTCTGCGTTATTAATAGCACTATTAACGCGAATCAAAATTATTACATACAGCTAGGCATTGTATTTTTATGAAGTAATTTATACTTTTACGGAATTGCTACGATTATAGTGACATATGACATCATCATTAACAAAGAAAAGAGAATAGTATCTGTTTTCATATACAAGCTACAATTTTCCATAAAAACACAATCGAAGCATTCAAGTTTTAAGAAATTGCTCTGAAAGTTTTATTTATTTTGTTCACAAACGATCAACCGGAAGTGATATTTTACTTAAAACTCATTCCTATTTTAAACATGGTATTGGCGGGAGGTTATGTGCTGCCACATTAGATTTTTAATATACAGGGTGTTCTGAAAATGGGTGAAAAGCTTCAGACGATAATCCTAATGCAAAAAAATTGTACGGCCCTTCGTAAAGCCCCACGAGCTACTTAAAAGAAATGTAAATTTGGCAACACCGAATCAAACTGTTATAGTAGTTATCAGGAAGCTATGCAAATCAGTATGAATTTTATGTCAACATTATTTTGACATAGGTACACTCAGTGGAAATTCAAATTGGGAATTGAATTTATTTACTTAAGATACCAGCTTTGCTTTATTAATTAAAAACATTTCAATATAAACGATATTTTGAGTATTTATGTAGTAATAAAAATAACAAAATTAATAATAATTATAATAGTCAATAATAAGATTCGCGAAGTAATCTAATTTTCCAAATGTGTTCGAACATGGATGCCGCCGGTTTGGGTATCGTGCTTCATATTCTTCTTTTGCCAAGTTCGCATTCCCGTTCCAAAATCCATATACCATAAACATATCAGCGTATTCGTTATATATATACATTCAAATTATCCAATGTTTCATTCACCATACAAAAAAAAATAAATTATAAAATCAAACATCAACTGATAAACGTCAAAATTTGACAAATTATTTATAATTTCTGTTTCAAACAAAAAATTGTTTTATACATGGTTGTCGTACGTATTCAAATTAAAAAAATTCTACTTTAGAAGAGTTAAAATTTTAAAGATTTGATATCAAACGTTTTGCTACGTACATCAAATTTTACACAATTCTTCTAGAATGTAAAGAGCAATGAAATTACGTAAAAGATTTTTAAAAAATCGCTTAGTTCTAGTTGCACATTTACAAGTTTGATGGCTCAGAATTAATCAAAGAATCGTTCTACCTGAAGCTTTTCACCCATTTTCAGAACAGCCTGTATAAAATAGTTTCAAACACTATTTATTTGGTACTTAGATCGCTGTGAACTTAAATGTGTAAACATATTTCAATTTATAGAGCAATGAGATAAGAATATTGTAAAGCTTTTAGTGCATTTTACTGTAAGAACAATAAACTTATCAAGTTTATAATAACTAAAAGATTATGGAGATAAATCTAAAACATAACGGCATGCTTACAGAAGCAAATAATGCACATACATATTTAATAGTTTTATAAGTGAAACTTTGATACTTTTTCTTTATTAAGTTTAAACATTTCATTGTATTTTTAATGAAGTTTTAACCTGGATTTTGTGAATACTTTGTACATCAAATATTGTTGCAACAATATCTCAAATATGAAAAGTCCTTTTACTATTATGAATCATAAAAGTTATATGAACTGTGTCAATGAGGTGCTCAGTTTTTGAAAACAGTTACCATGTTATTTTTATTTAGATATTTAGACGTTAAATGAGAGAGGCACACTCCAAGAAATTTTAGCCGTTTAAAAACCGATTTATTAAGTGGTGAAATATATTACTGTGATAATCAACACTAAATTTTGTTAAATTTGCTAATTTTTAATTGCCAATAAAACGTAGTAATAACTTAAAGAAATTTCATTCCACAATCTGATCAGTACTGTCGTATTCGTAATGAAACATGTTAAAAATTGCACCATCGTTAGTTTGTTGTGATATTTCGATCTGTTCGGATGTACATTTCTGTGTTTTGTGTATTAAATAATGTGCAAACTAACTTTTAACTTTAAAAATTTGTGTAAATGTGTTTTCTTAAACGAAGGCATCAGGTACGAAGATTTCCCAGTACCTGGTAAGTACTATATCATCATTTAATTTATGTAAAATGCGTCCTATAACTGAGATCTTTGAACAGGTCAACAGTTGACTTTTAACCATGTAGTCTTTAAACTCATTGGTTTAATAATTTTTACACAATCGTTTATAATTGAAATGTAATATTTTCAAATGTTTTAATAATTTATTTATTTCTTGAAAATGGTTCTAAACAGAATCGAAACGTCGCATTTGTGAAATTTGTAAATTTTGACTATGTTGAAATAAATGAAGCATTCATCCAAAAACCTCTTCGTATAGAAAATTTTTTTAATTGCTTCCACAAACTGAATCATTTTATGTTTTAAAGAATGTTTAAAAATGTTTTAGAATTATGCATTTTTTTAATAAATTAAACTTGTTTGCAATAATTTTGCTTTTTCTCTAAGTATTTTCGCAGTCCCTTGAGTTTCGAGTTATAGAGGTTTGACTGTATTTAAAAACAGTCGTTTGAAATCATGAAATGTAAATATACGAATAGGTACTTTATTTCCAGTTTCAATAATCTATGAAAAAGTGCCGAAACATGATTCAAGTCTTGTATAATACCAAGCAAAATTTAAATTTTGTTCTCCATAATATAGTAAGCGGAAAAGGTAGTCAAATTTGAATAAAATATTTCTATTCATGTAACTTTATTTAATCTACGAGTATATCCCTCGGCAGCTTACACAGAACAAAGACTTAAAACCTTTAAGCTGTGATTCTCTCTGGAATATAAACACTGTGTATTTTGTTTATCTATTGTTACAAATATAATAATTCTGGGAAGTAGATTATAAAATATAAACTTTAAATAAACATTTTAAAGCATAAATAAACAAAGGATTTGTGAAAAATCATGGACCTGACTGGGATTTGAACCTAGGACATTTTATATCTAATAGAATACTCCAACCTATTGAGCTACGAACATAAGTCAATAAAGTTTTCATACAGCGCGACAACTTCTTTGGTAGTTGTATTCACCAGAAGATTATTAATTGTGTTAATGAACATTAACATTAATAGTGCAGAATATCAAGTTTTACAGAAAGGTATTCTCTGGAATATTTCTAATATTCAAGTATTTTTAATTAATCCCAAACTTTCCAATTAAATAGTGTCTTAACAATTTAATATCTTGGTATTGAAAATAATATTCCAAGTTGAATTGCATTTCAATATAAAATCGCTTACAAAAGATTTGTGATTCAGGATAAATTGTTGGGCAATCTACGCCATTCTGCAAATTAATTAGGAAAAAAAATCACGGAAAACTAATTTCAATGCAAATATCGCTCGATAATCCGCATTGACTAATCTTCATTTTTTTATTTTCCTCTATTAATTATGTCTCAAATCCCGCACTAAAAATAATATAAATCATATAGAATTATTTACTTAAGCTATTTACACAATTTGACGTATGGTAATTATTGATATTCCTATAAATCTTCAATAATTTCACTTTATTTTTATTTGTGAATAGCGCTTTATTTCACGTTAAGACGTTGTGAAAATAATGAAAACAATATAGGATTGATCCCCCTTTACATGTACTGTTATGTGGTATTAAACTCATTACCAAAATCATATGATTTCAATATTATACTTAAGATGAAAACGAATATAAAAAATCTGTTGTGGCCAGCACAAGACCTCTCGCCATTTCCATATTAGACTATATAAGTATTGTATTGCACTTCGCTTTCGAACCGTCGTTTTATAACAAAATATTACAGAACTTTGCCCAAATATTGTTTTTTATTGTATTTAACATGTCTTCTGCACACATATAATTCTAATTATATCTATTTCTCATTGTATGAGGAAGTTTCTAAATGTCAGAGATTGTTCCAATTCATTAATCAGATTGGCGGTATTTCTGATGGATATATGCATTTTACCACAATTTTACCTATAATTTCAAATATTTAATTAATAATACAATAAGAAAAATTAAATATACTTCCCAGAAAAAGCTATCAGAATGTCACTAAAACTGTTGATATTTGACACTGACATGTGTCATTTACAATCTATATTATAAACATTGGAATTTGTCAACTGGTTTCCTTAGTGCCTTAGCCTCTGCGATTAGTTTACTCTATAAATTATAGTGTCTTTATCTCTAAATCTATACAAGATATAATAAAATTTTAAGAAGAAACTACTACTTCCGGTTGTTCAATTGTTACCAAAACCCTTTCAGCTCTTTCCAGGAATGTCAGATTGAGGAAACTGCAGTTAAATATTTTTTAAGTCTTATAGTTTTTGAGGAATCGTGTCTACAACATCCAGACATACATACACACATACACACATCCACACACACACACACACACACACACAGACATCATTTTAAAAATGTTATAATCGGATTCTAGGGACATTAAATCGTGCTTATTCAATAAAATTTGGATATGTGAATTTTAGCATGAATCCAATACCTCTCTTAGCGAGAGGTAAAAATAATGTATAGAGACGTTGCGCAAACCATTGAGCCACCGGAGTCGATATTTTCTTTTACTCCTGTTGCATGAACAATTATACAGAAATATGCCGTAGAAAAGAACAAGATATTTTAAATTTATTACAAAATTGAATCGATACGATTTTATTTACTGTTTCTTTAGAGAATCAAGTTTAAGAGGTTGCTTATTTTTAAACCAATTATCGTCCTACGTCCTAAGGTACGTACGTAATAAGCTTGCACTTTCTATACCATCTGGAAAATAATTGAACTTCCACTTTCTGTATGTCAACAGCAAAATAACTCGAATGTTATACAATCAAAACAACGTAATAAACAGAAGAGCGTTCTGATACAAACACACCAAGAAAGTAAAAGATTAATCTGATGATGTGATGATATTGACATTAAGTTTACCCAATCAATCAAATAAGTGTACAGTTTGTTATGGTTCGAACAAATCATGTATCTAAAATACTGAAACTGATATTTTGACCTGCAACAACTTTGTTAATATTAAGTAAAGCAAGATTCTAAATTTCTACTTTTTCGTATCCATACTAATATAATAAATGCGAAAGTAACTCTGTCTGCCTGTCTGTCTGTTTGTTACGTTTTCACGCCTAAACCGCTGAACCAATTTTGATAAATTTTGGTATTTTTGTAAGTAAAATCGAATAATGAAGCCGCCAAGTTCATATCACGACCCATTTTTGAATTATTGCCCCAAAAGTCAATATACCCCATATTCAGATAAAAACTTCAAAATTTTCAAAAATCTAATTTTCATGTATCTAGATACTTCTCAGGGCGCTGATTCCAAATTTTGAAACCGCAGGTCGATATCTCTTTTCGTTCTCGAGATATTTAGATTCAAAGTTTTGCTCAAAACTGCCCATTTTTGGGTTATTACCCAAAAATGGGCCGAAATACGAATTTGTCGACAACACCATTCGATTCTACGGGCAAAATTACATAAGTATACCAATTTTCATAATTTTTGAACAGCGCATACAGTCTCTAAAGCAAAATAACTGAAAATGGCCAAATATCACAAAAATTCTAAGGGGTACCCCTTAGGATTTTTTCAGATTTTGGCCGTTTTCAGGGGTTTTCAAACTTTCATTCATAAAAAATGAACCGGTTATTCAAAAATTATAAAAATTGGTATACTTATATATTTTTATCCGTAGAATCGAATGGCGTTGTCGCCAACTTCGTATCTTGGCCCATTTTTGGGTTATTACCCAAAAATGGGCAGTTTTATGCAAAACTTTGAATCTAAATATCTCGAGAACGAAAAGAGATATCGACCTGCGGTTTCAAAATTTGGAATCAGCGCATTGAGAAGTATCTAGATACATAAAAATTAGATTTTTGAAAATTTTAAAGTTTTTATCTGAATATGGGGTATATTGACTTTTGGGGCAATAATTCAAAACTAGATATAGATCTAGCCCAGAAATGGGCAATTTTGAGAAAATATTTGAGGTTGAATATCTCCAAAACTAAAAGAGATATCGACCTGCGTTTTTATGATTTGGGCTTCGGGCCGGGCCGGGCCAAAGCTCGAGATCGAGTGCATCCCTACATTTAATGCAAAGTAAACACAAGTTATTAAAAATGAGCTAATAACCAGTAAACACTGGGTGGAGCACCCGGTAGAATGCCTTCCCAAATATTGGATCTGTAGCAATGACTAATTCTAAAATGTCATCAAACAGAAATTTTAAATTGTAATGGGAACAAACTACAATTCGCTGTCGTTTCAAACGAAAGTCGGTCAAAATTACGCACGAATGTACAGCTGCATTTGAAGGATTATGCTCCATCAATGCATGCAATTAGTAGTAGAACAAAACTCCCAACATTTTAAAAATAGAGGAGTGCTATGACTGCAACTGCGAGTGAAAACAATTGTGGTGTAATAGGTACATATGTTCAGTATTGATTGATACTGTAAACAACGATTAAAGATTATTGCTAATACATTAATAGATAAACTTGTTATATTTTTTACCTCGATAAAATCTACTCTAGTTTTTTAAAATAGAGCAACGCTGCACTGACATTACAGAAAAGAGTGTGATCAAAAATATCTGAATCAGTTGGCAATAGAATTCTGGGGATCTTTTTATTCCCCAGTTTGCACTACGGCAAGTAAAGGCAGCAATACTATTGATATGTCATTTTTATAATAAATACAAATAGGTTATGTTATGTCAGAGCAGGGGCCTCGCAGCTAATAGAATTTCGAGTGATTTGAGTAGGTACTTTAGGTAGGTACTCTGAGGGTAATGTGTAGAAAAAATTTAAAATATACTCAAATGTCACTGTCAACAGTGTCAACAACACGAAATAAATTTTTAAATAATCTTACCAGTTTCAACTTTAAGTAATTTTTTATATTGCCAATTGAATCAGTTAATTTTGTTTACTCTGTAGTAACGATAGATTTAAGAAACTATCTAAGGACAATGGGGGATTACGGCTCAATCGAATTAAAGGAAAATAGTAAAAAATTACGAATGTATATGCTGAATAACGAATATTAATAAAAAAGTGAAATGGTATAATTGAGATATTTCGGAAATAAAGGGTTTTTTGTTATAGCGCTTCGACACTAATATGAAAATATTTTGATTGGCGACCGAGAATCCGCCTATACATGCATTACAAATAGCGTGTTAGGAGATGGGGATTACTACCAATGGAAGTTAAGAAATTCAAATTCGAAAGGAGGGGCTAACATTCCTGTACTACAGTTTCCAAACAGTTTTTATTTTAACATAAATTTCTTGCATTAAACTGAATAATTTAAATACACCTGTAATTATAAAGTATGTAGACTTATACAGTGTTATAATTTTCATTTATTTTTATGTAAATATAACTTAAAATAGCATATATTTCAAGAACATTTAGGTCCATGATGAAAACAGTTTGATATAAAAACACATAAATGTGACGTCACGTCAATCTTTTCAAAATTCGGGAGACCATAACTCGCTTATTAATAGGAATTTTTCACCGGATTTTCATCAATAGTCTTAGTTTTCCTAATATTTTCAGATAAAATTATAAAAAAATGGTGTAATCCCCCATTCACGTGATAGTTTATATATGATACTAAAAAAAAATGACGAGGCACCAACCACTTTTATAATTTTCCATTTATCAAATAACATATATAATTATATTTTTCTTGAATATATGTACCTCCATATTTAATAATTTTTCATTATTACATGGGGTCCCGTGGCCGCGTGCCTGAGTGTCTGGTCGCGAACCTGGGGGAACCGGGTTCGATCCCGACCGACGCCAAATATTTCCAATTTTAAATGGCACAAAAGTGACCCCTGTGGTGCACTCTCCACACCAGCTATGAGTGCCCGTGAGGTGACGCCTGGTAAGCGCCCACACGGTAAAATATATCGTCATCATTACCGATGTCTACATGTGTTGTAGATACTGGCACACCCAGAAATGGGTAATATGCCGTGATGATATATTTATTTATTATTACATGAAATTTAAAACAACAATTTTCATCTTTTAATAACCCTAAACTATTGAAAATTTAGAATATTATTTTAATAAATTCTTTTACTGAGCCAAACTTTTGTATGCGACTAACATAATAGTATCACCTTAATGCACTCAGCCGCGCGAGTCCATTTGAAACTACTTATTCGTATAAATATATCTATAATGTGTTTTTTATCGATTTTGATTCATACAATTCAAATTCGATTCCGACCTAAATTAAATTTCCATTTTTTACACAAAAGTGACCCCTGTAGTACACTCTTTTTAAGTGCCTGTAGAATATGTATGAAAATCGCTCTCAATAGAAGAAATTGAGTAACCGAATGGTGTGCACGGGGCTATATCTGTCTTATAAATATAAAATTATATTGGTATGAATCAGTATGGGCCGGAACACTCCGAAAAGCCTTTCCAAAGCTCCTCCTCTGAACAGGAACAAATTCAGAAACTTTTTTCAAATATAATTTTCAATAAATATATATAATTCAATGATATTTCATAGAAATTATAAAAAAACCGCATAGTTTTTCTGAAAATCTTGCAGAACAGTGTAATTTTTTTTAATAATAATACTATATTAAAAGTAATTTCGAAAATTTGCATTTGTATTTTGTACGGAGATAATCAATTGGAGAAAAAAATTTTTATTAGTAATAATATTGGAATATGAGCAAAATTAGAAACACAGACTATCATTATTAACATTAAAAATATATAATTACTTCGCGAATATGGTTCAAATTATCGGTAATTGATTCATACAAAATATCTTACGGGACCAGAGGGCGCTATAGCTACAGTTTGTTAGTAATAATATTGAGATAATATTAACAAAATTAGAAACACAGACTATTTTTGTGCTATTTGAAAATTGTAAATATTTTCACAACCGACCCTTTAATGCACTCAGCCATGCAATAATTTTTATAGTAAGGAAGAAAATTATTTTTTTATTAAACTTCAATTCATTGTGTTCTTTACTAGAATGTTCATTTTAAAACAATGATAAAACATGAAAATTTACAATTCTTTTTAATGGATGGAATACGTACACAATGAAAGTTAATCTTATGAGTTATATGTATGTTTTAAAAGAAGTAAAGGTTCGTTATTAAAGTCTTTTTGTGTGCCAATGAAAAAAGTGTCTTTTATTCCATTCATCCATGTGTAAGGAACTATCATCTCCCGTATATTTAAAATCGTAATGAAACATAAAAACGAGTACTTTACTGCCATGGTTACCAATTATTCTTACTCTTCAGCACACATGTAGGTTATGTCATTTAAAGAATTCTTTTCAAGTGTTTTAATTACACCAGCAAAAAATACTGTATGCACGACAAGAGAATAGAGAATTAATGGAATTCCACAGAAATGTTCACTTAAACTACATTTGTGAAATAATACAACGCGTTTTTATTTTATTTTTATGAATATATAATTATTCTAAAGAGTGCTATAACTATACAATTTTTTTATTAAATGAAATTATACTGGGTGCGACGAAATCATTTGAGGATTTGTAATAAACACGAAACATGTACGAGGGGTCGTTTTTATATTCCCGGACTAGGCAGATTTTAATTTTAATATAATTTTTCATTATACTGTTTTTTTAATCACATATGCCACGGTAACTTGTGTGACAATTTGCAAAACAATTGTAGTAATATTAGTTCAAATATTTGTCAGTTTATGTTGTAATAAAAACTGTTCTGTCGTTCCACGACAATGCACCGGCCCACAAGTCCAGACCATCCGCCTTATGGTCCAGATCTAGCTCCTATGTCTATTTTTTGTTTCTAAATTTTAAAAAACACTAAATAAATAAAAATAAAATAAATATATCATCACGGCATATTACCCATTTCTGGGTGTGCCATTATCTACACATATGTAGACATCGGTAATGATGACGATATATTTTACCGTGTGGGCGCTTACCAGGCGTCACCTCACGGGCACTCATAGCTGGTGTGGAGAGTGCACCACAGGGATCACTTTTGTGCCATTTAAAATTGCAAATATTTGGCGTCTGTCGGGATCGAACCCGGTTTGCGACCAGACACTCAGGCACGCGGCCACGGGACCCCATAAAAAAAAAACACTAAGGGTAACAAAATTTAGGGACGATAACGGACTTATAGGGGCTGTGGAAAGGCATTTTGCGGACAAACCAAAGGAATATTTTTAAAATGGATGGATATGATGTAATACTTGTATCCAAAAGCAAAGGGCCTATATTGAAAAATAAATTTTTGTTGCTGTTCTAATCTTTTCTTTTCATGCCTAGTCCGGGAATATAAAAACGACCCTTCGTATTCCATTAAACACTAGTGTACTATAAAGCGGAAGCAGCATCTACACCACTGATGATCTGTCACTTGATTTTGCTATTATTTTTACGTCATTTGAAATAAAACAATAATCATTATGGACAAGCGATGATGTTTCTACATTTCAGCAATAGGTAGCGCTGTCATCACTTCGAACAGTTATCGGGAAAATCTACGTCATTCCGGTAAAATTCAAAATGTTTAGTAACTTCAAAAAACTCATAATAAAGAAATTACTACAATTCTGCTTTTACATACATACATACATACATACATACATACATACATACATACATACATAAAATCACGCGTATCCCACTTAGTGGGTTAGCGAAAACCCGAAAACAATATTAACAATAGGGAAAGGGATAAGAGTAAAAGCTCAGCTGACTCACTTCACTCTTAAACAACATTCTTCTTTCGCCTTATCCACAATCATCATAGCATTCCTACATAAGAACATATTAAAGTGACCGATTTTCGGTAGCGAATAACCGCATCCGGACCACAATAATACTTACATTAAGAAATTTAAAATTTGTTGTGAAGAATTGAAGAATTAGAAAGCAACGCAAATAGTAAACTAGTATTATTGTTGTTGCCTTGTGAAAGTCATGTTACACTTTAAACGTCAGGCGGAGCTACAGTTGAATACAAACAACGTACTCCTATATTATTTCCGGCATTCTCATTTGTGGTTATACAAATCATATAATTATTTAAACAATTCGCTACTAACAAAGGCACAGTATCGAACAATACGTTTCCAAATTATAATCTACAAGTTATAATGAACTACTAATGGTGTTGAAAGCATAGCTTCCTAGCAATATAATAAAATGTACTATGTAACTCCTCTACGTTGGGATATAAAGTGTTAAGTGAAAATAATTTTCTTATTTTACTTTTTTTTTACCTTTGATAGGTCATCTTAGATGTGCATGTTTCAAAAAAAAAGTGTTATATAAAGCCGGGTTTATGCAACAATATCATAGTCATTGTCATAGTTGTAATTTTAGTCTTAAGAATTAAAATAAATAAATATATCATCACGGCATATTACCCATTTCTGAGTGTGCCACAATCTGCTTTAACACAGATATCGGTAATGATGATGACATATTTGTACCGTGCGGGCGCTTAGCAGGCGTCACCTTACGGGCACTCATTGCTGACATGGAGAGTGCACCACAGGGGTCACTTTTGTGCCATTTAAAATTCGAAATATTTGGCGTCAGTCGGGATCGAACCCGGTTCCCCAGGTTCGCGACCAGACACTCCGGCACGCGGCCACGGGACCCCATAATCACAGAATTGGGTTAATTTTAATTTTATGAAAATGACTATGACGACTACAAACTGCGCATGCCTGAGAACTGTCAGTATCAGAAAACATAACTTCTATTTTAATTGTGATGTTGTTTATTATGAACAAAATATGAACAACTATTTTTTCTTCCCAAACTTTACCGTGTCCACATTTATTTATTTGGAAAATACCGTGAGTATTTTTTAACGTGAAACATTGGGTTTGTCATATCCATGGTTACTTGACATTTGATTGACAGCAATGTATTTGCCCGTTCTATTTAAAATGAAACATAGGGAACGAATTTGATATTTGATAAGACGTCAATAGAGGTTAATTTTGTTTAAATAATTATACCTGCATTCTAATTTAAAATTAGTTGTAGAAAAAATAGTGTGTGCGTGCACCTTGTGCCCGAGTGGTTTTCTGACTCGGCTAAATTTCTTACAATATTTAAATAATACTTCTGTTAAATGTGTCATTTTAAATGAGACAGACAAATACATTGCTGTCAATCAAATGTCAATTCATAACTTATAGGGAAATTCAAGGGTTATCTGTCATATTGACAAGATGTCATTAGAGGTTAATATTGTTTAAATAATTATACCTGTTTTCTAAAAATTTAGATGTAGAAAAAAATACTGTGTGCACCTTGTGCCCGAAATATGTTTAGTGCTCTCGAGTGGTTTTCTGACTCCGCTAAATTTCTTACAATATTTAAATATAATACTTCTGTCAGATTCGTTCCCTATGTTTCATTTTAAATGGAACGGGCAAATACATTGCTGTCAATCAAATATGAAGTCGTAACCATGGATATGACAAACTCAATGTTTCACGTTAAAAATACTCTCGGTATAATATTTATTATAAGTATAAGTAAATAAGGTTGGAAAGTTTCATATCAACAGTCACAACAACAAAGGTGCATAAACAATCACCTATCTTAAGAGTGTTCGTATGATTACAACTTAAGACTATGATTATGACTAAGTTATTGCTGCATAAACCCTGCTTGAAATATGTAATATATTTTATAAATGAAAACCACGTATTAATCCTGCCGCGCCCTGCAAATTTGAAGATGAACTAAATTTGAATATATTTGTGCGTGCTTTTATTATGTTACTTTCGCTCCAGAAAAGCAAAGAAAAGTATCTAAATTCTAACGGCGTCTCAAAATTCCTGCTGAAGCGGAGCCTGCTGTAGCTGAATCCTGCAGCCGACCCCACCTCAGCGTGGACTCAGCGCTGTAGCCTGCCTCGTGCCCGAGTTTTCGTTCCGATCCCGATCCCGAGTTCGGGAGTTGAATCGCGAGTTGGGAGCGTAACGAATGACCTACTTTGTATTGCCGCTAGTTTCGATTAAATCCTGGTCCAGGGCTTTAGCCCAAATTTGGGGCAGAAGACGCTCACTTGATTCTATTCGTACCTACTTTTTGTCACTGTTTTGTATTTGTATACTCGCCAACATCTCTGATATTAATGATAAATAGTACAAAAACAAGGACAGCGCTACAAGCAGATAAACTGAATATATAATTTTTTATTTAATCAAATAAAAATATGAATGTGTTTAATAATAATAAAAAACATATTCTTGTTGGTAGCTTTTATTTAGCTTTTATTACATTACGTTGGTGTTATTTTATTCAAACAGTTTTGTTGATCATGAAAAAATAAACAAGTGATATTTTGAAATGTTTATTTAATAATGTGTTTTATTTATTTTTGCTCGTTATATTTATTGTAGGAAAAATTATTAAACATACAAAATAATAATAGAATATTATTTGAATAACAACTTTGACACCTGGTAAATTCTCTCAACCATATATATACAGTCGATGACACGAAAGAAAACCGCTGCGGTCACATAAATATCTCCTTATCTAGTAAATCATGGGCGTCACTTCCGTGCAATCCACTACTCTTGGTCCGAGCGGTTCATGTATATGTATAACAAGTCATAATAAGATATTTTTAATCACAAATAAATAAATAAATATATCATCACGGTATATTACCCATTTCTGGGTGTGCCAGTATCTACAACACATGTAGACATCGGTAATGATGGCGATATATTTTACCGTGTCGACACTTACCAGGCGTCACCTCACGGGCACTTAAAGCTGGTGTGGAGAGTGCACCACAGGGATCACTTTCGTGCCATTTAAAATGGGGTCATTTCAAAAAAATAATTGTTGATTTTTTTTATAAAACCATGAAATCCATCTCATTTAATAAATATAGCAATAGAAAATAATTTGAAATATGCGACTTTTCATTCATAAATTTGCTAATAAACTTTCGCGCTTTTAAACACGGACTAAATTTGTGACGACACAAATTTATACTCACACAAAGACAATTCTCTCTCACACACACACGCTTCACAACATGAAACAGTAACCTAACCTAAAAATGTGACAGCTGACAGCAAAATATACAAGAGAGAAGATTATTATCACTTTCTACTTCTTTAAAAGTACTAGTGCAGTATAAGGTACGTAAATAAACCATTTATTTAAATAAATACCAAACCAAATAATCATAGTTCTAAATTAAACCGGTAGAGCTCGACTGTCGTATCCGTGAATATGTGTCGTCAGGCGTTGAAATATTTGAAATTAAACGCAACTTTGAAAAAATCATGTCTCCGATTCTAAAGACTTGTAAGATGTAAAACATACACAAACATGTTTAATTTGGCCTATTTTTTCAAGAAAAAAATAAATCAGAAAATGTGAAATGACCCCATTGGAAATATTTGGCGTCTGTCGGGATCGAATCCGGTTCCCCTAGGTTTGCGACCAGACACTCAGGCACGCGGCCACGGGACCCCATTTTGCCGCTTTACAGAAATCCTGCTAGCATTTAACATTCCTCAAACCAATTTCATTTCGTGTCACCGACTGTACAGTGTGTTAATTAAAAAGTGGGCCATGAGAATCATTTTTTCCTTGGGCAAAAATTCACTAATATAATAACACTCGACATATTTCACAAAATTTCAGTCTCTGAATCAACCTCTCAGTCATTTATTAGAGACTGGTTCACTCAACCAGAACCACAGACGCGGATCGCTCTTTAATACTGTCTGTAGGTCTGGTTGAGTAAGCCAGACCCTGATAAATGACCGATAGGTTGATTCAGACACTAAAATCTTGTGGAACATGTATTTTTTACGTTTAATAACTTATAAAATCGAATTTGAAATATTATAATATTAATGTGATCTCGTGGTCATGTCTGTAAATCCGGGTTCTATTCCGACCGGTGCCAAATTATTTCGAATTTTAAATGGCATAAAAGTGACCCATGTAGAGCATTCTCCACGCCAACAATGAGTGCCCGTGAGGTAACGCCTGGTAAATGCTCATACCGTACGAATATGGTATCGTCATTATTGAAATCTACAAATCAGATTGGTACATCCAGCAATGAGTAATATGCCGTAATTAATGATATATTTATTTCATCATAATACCCAAGAAAGAACAAGAATTGTATCAGGAACATGATGACGTACCTGTAGCAGAATTTGCAAGGATACAAAGAGTACGATGGGCAGGACACGTCATAAGAATGCAAGACTCTAGAAATCCCAAAAGAGCATTTCAAAGTAAATGGCATGGAATAAAACCAGCGGGCAAACCTAGGAAAAGAAGAAGAAAATGGGAATAAGAAATTGAAAAGCAGTTGCCATGGACAGGACGAAATGGACGCAGAAGCTGAAGGAGGCCAAGGTTCGATTTGGACTGTAACGCCATTGGAAAAATAATATTTATTTATATTTTAAATAAATATTTCTCATTTAGTGATAGCCTTGGAATGGAAACAAAATTACAAGGAAATACATACCGTGTGTTTGAGCTAAGATACAATATTTACTATTCTGTCATTAATGTGGCCGAGTGTCTGAGTGTCTGGTCGCAAACCTGGGGGAACCGGGTTCGATCCCGACAGACGCCAAATATTTCCAATTTTAAATGGCACAAAAGTGACCCCTGTGGTGCACTCTCCACACCAGCTATGAGTGCCCGTGAGGTGACGCCTGGTAAACGCCCACACGGTAAAATATATCGTCATCATTACCGATGTCTACATTTGTTGTAGATACTGGCACACCCAGAAATGGATAATATGCCGTGATGATATATTTATTTATTTATTTATTTATGTATTACTATAGGTACTAGTTATATATACTGCACCGTTCCAGATAAAATGCAACATATATTATCAAAGTCGTCAATGTCAAATATCAAATGAACTTGTCATCACGCTTTAAAGATATTTACTAAAGAAGAAAAATATCGAATGGTTGCTTGATACAATACTGGTTATAGTTTGAAAAATGTTTGTGATATGTTTGCTAATTTATCTCCTGAACGTTCAAATTCTTCTACAGTTTCGACAATATTTACAAAATTTAAAAGTGGTGGATGTTTAGATAAGTATCCTACGAAAAGGACAAGAACAAAAAATGCGCGAACTGATGAAAATAGAAATAATTTACTGCGTGCAATTAGAGAAAAATATCAGTTACCTACAAAAGTTTTGGCAAATGAATTAAATATTAGCAAAACTTCTGTATTTAAATTATTAAAAGTCGACAAATTTCATTCTTGTCATTTTCCAAATCACCAAGAGTTAAAATACTGAAGTATTGTTATTCAAAATACATTAATTCAATTTCCATTAAGTCGAACCGAACCTGAACCCGGAACAAAACCGTAAATTTTATTAATACATGAACCAGTACTGCCTACGAACCCATCTCTCAAAAAACAAATTCACCTGAACCTAAACCGAACCCAGTTTCTAGCGGGTTCGATGCCCTGGTTTGAACTGTCAGATATTTATTTACTATTTATGTTAAAAATCAGTGGACGCGACACTAAAAAATTGCAACTCCCTTTCTAAAATTTTAAAATAAATATAAATATAATGAGATATTGAAAAATCATAAATATAGAGAAAATTGCATTTATGTGTGATAGTGATAAGTAGAACTGAGAGGTGTATAACTGTATCCCCAATAGCCCCATATTGATCAGTTTATCTAGTCGGAGAAATTTGCTTCTGATTGGATTTTAAACCTAATATCCTTTGGGTTATCTTAGCAGATTGAGTTACGGATTGGTGGAAATAAACTTGTACCGGCAGCTTCAGCGATAGGTACTAAATAATATCACTGATGTCATATTTATTTCAGGTGTCCTCAATATAATATATCCATAATCGAAAGCCAATAGGTTACTAATTTACTTTTCGTATATTATAAACGATGCTATAAAAAGGTAATTATGAAATTTCAATTTAACTCTACAGAGATTATATACGATTCGAACCTTATGATGTACCTAGATGACGCTAAAATCAGTACATACAAGTAATTTTGAGTGTTCTCAGTACTTTCCAAGTTCTTTATAAAAAGGCAACAATCTAATTATTTAATGATAGAAAAAGTTCCTTGACTGGATATAGTGAAGAGGTAATAAAAATTTGTGGATTGCAATCACAAAATTTTATTTAAATTCTCGGGTCGACCGGTTTCGAGCTCCACATGAGCCTTCCTCAGGAGATGAGAATTAAGAAAATTTTAGATACATGGCAAAAAAATGAAAACGTAAGTAAGATAAAAAAATAAATAAAATAAATTATATAAAACTTTTATAAAAAAATAAGAACAAATGTTCTACGTAAACCACACCCATGGAACTACTTAAGTAAAGTATTTTTTAAATAAATATATCATCATATTACTCATTGCTGGGTGCGCCACTCTGGATGTACAGATATCGGTAAAGATGATAACATATTCGTACCGTGCGAGCGTTTACCAGGCGTCACCTCACAGGCACTCATTACTTCTGTGCCATTTAAAATTCGATATTAATATTTCTTTTTAGCGTCGGTCGGGATCGAACCCGGTTCCAAAGATTTGCGACCAGACACGCGGCCACTAGACCCTATTATTTAATGTTTTGATATAAAAATATTTATTAATACTAAAAATTAAATTTTAAAAAACTCTCCCACATGATGAGAATGTGTAAATTTTGACAGTTAGTTAAAGGAGGAATTGAAATACAATATTTTTGTAAAGCTCTTAGATTGACATCTTTTTCTGGTATAATTTTTTTGTCATTGACATATAATTTATGTACCTAAAATTTAGTAATTTTTGTTAGTTAATTCGTTAAACAAAAAAAACTGTTTACATTGAAGATACTTAGTATTTAAGTATCTTGAAAGAACTTAAATACTTTTTATTGTTACTTAAGTTACTTACGTACGAAATACAAAAATCATCGTCTCCATAATAGTTGAAATTTAAAATGTATTACATGATCTATATTTACTAATATGTTATATTTATCTGTACAAGTTATTACTTGCACATCAATATTTGGCACTTCAATTTTGACATTAAAGTAGTGATAATTTTAATTTTATGACATTTCGCCAAAAATACGTCATAAATTTTATTAAATATAATATTAACGAAAGATATTTTTGATTTGTCGTTCTCTTATTGAGTTGTAAAAGTTCTGTATTATACGAGAGATACCTGTAATACTTCCGCAGTGATTACAGTGGTTTTTTATGGATGCTGTAAAAATATAATTACACAATTTGCATTTCAATTATAGAAATCACGACTATTGAAATAAAAAGGTTTAAATTTCATTGGCAGTCCGAATTCAAAACATCCGATTCGATTGACAGAATCAAACGGAAAGCAAAGCAAATATCAATAAACAAATATCACAATACGACAATCCCATTTAATTCTGCTTTAGCCAATTGTAAATGTGTGAAACAATGTCTGTGTTATATTATTAAAGCAAATTTTTTCTATTGTTTTTGAGTTTTGTTTTTTTTTTTTGATGAAGCTACACAGAAAATAATAAATTGTATATACTAACTAAATTGTAGTAAAATTAACTAAACAAATTCCTTATTTTTCAGTATACTAATGTTATACACTGAATGAACTAAGTTGATTTAGTTAAATTTTCTAAATTTGTAGTAGCAAAATACAGGATTGTCCAAAAAGATATTACCACTTATATGGTACTACATAATTTTGAATTTTCTTTTGTTGCAGACTAGATATGGCCACCCGACTTAATTTGGAAAAGAAAACGAAGGTAGCAGTTTGAATGGAAGTGTATGGGACATCCTCAATAGTAAGAAAAACGTGCACCAATTTCTTATGTAGTCAACGGAAAGTTAAACGGCTTTGCTGAAATTTTTTTCTCACTATTGAGAGTGACCCAAACATTTCCATCCAAGCTGCTACCTTCCTTCTCTCTTCCAAATTAAGTCGGGTGGCCATATCTAATCTGCAACAAAAGAAAATTTAAAATTATGTAGCACCGTATAAGTGATAACATCTTTTTGGACAACCTGTATAACAAAATAAAATATAAAATTAGATGAAATGACTACATTTATATTTTATAATATATAGAAATGGACTGATTGGATCAAGGAGATTTTAAATAAATGAAGAAAGAATTTGTGAAAAATACATTGACCTCGCAGGGATTTGAACCCTGGACCTACGCATATCCAATGAGACGCTCTAACCAACTGAGCCTAAGAGTCTGTTCCCATTGAAATCAATGTATTTTTCACAAATCTTTTTACTAATTTCGTAGCGCGAACATTGCGTTTTAAACTTATATTATTGTGAACTTTTAGCCGTCACAGATTCAATGATAATTACACATATGATTCAGTTTTTGGAAGCAATTAAAAAAATTTTCTATACGAAGAGGTTTTTGGATAAATGTTTCATTTATTTCAACGTAGTCAAAATTTACAAATGCGACGTTTCGGTTATGGTTATAACCATTTTCAAGCAATAAATAAATTATTACAACATATGAAAATAATACATTTTAAATATAAAAGATTTTGTAAAAACCAATGAGTTTAAAGAACTACATGGTTAAAAGTCAACCATGTAGTTCTTTAAAAGTCAACCATGTAGTTTATCCAAAAACCTCTTCGTATAGAATAATTACACATACATTTCTTATATCTTCTCCGTTCAGTGGTTCGGTTAGTTTTAATCAGGGTAAAAAACCGGTTAACTAGTATTTTAAGTCCAAAAACGTGATTTTTAACCGAAACCGATTTTTCCATTTACTAATAAGCGATAACTATGTATTAACCGAAATAAATAAATATAAATATATCATTACGGCATATTACCCATTACTGTGTGTGCCAGTTCTACAACATATGTAGACATCGGTAATGATGACGATATATTTTACCGTGTGGGTGCTTATCAGGCCTTACCTCACGGGCACTTATAGCTGGTGTGGAGAGTATACCACAGGGATCACTTTTGTGCGAGTAAAAGTCTGCACTGGCCGGGATCGAATCCGGGTCATCAGATTCGCAACCAAACACTATAAGCACACGGTCACGCGACCCCATAATCTGTGAGGCATCAGCCATTATCTCCCAAAATATCTAAACTGTAATAAAAATAAAAGTAACACTTATACATTCAAGTTAATGAAAAAAATGTATAAATAAATAAATAAAATAAATATTCGAAATATTTGGCGTCGGTCGGGATCGAACCCGGTTCCCCCAGGTCCGCGACCAGACACTCAGGCACGCGGCCGCGGGACCCTATTAAAAAAAATGTATAAGAGTTTTTTTTTGTTTCCTGAATGATTTTATTAACCGGTTAACCTAACCGATTAGAAGCCGGTTAAATAAAGAGTAAAGCTGTTTTTCAACAAAAGCTGTTTTAAATATTACCTTCTCGATTTCGGTTGATTAACCATTAACAGTTATTTTATTTTGTTTCTTGTCCTCACTTTAACGGTTTTCACAAACAAAATAAAATAGTCTCCCCATTATCATTATAAACATGGTCAACTATTCTAATATCATCTCTTTTTGTTGTAGGTTTCCACAGAGTAGTAAAGGTAAGTAACAATTTAAATTTCTCTTTTGTGTTAAAAATACATGTAATCGATAATCGAAAGCTCAGTTAAATTTAAAAATAAAGTGTTACGATCACATTCATTTACATAGGCCTTATGGCCTTCGTACCCGTATATTCTAAATTCATGAAATGCTGATAGTTAACATAAAAATTATGAATGTGAAAAATTGAGCACCGGAGTGCATACGAACGTGTAATCATCTTCATCAGTGACACGATAGCCCTAGTAAAGCCAAGGCCACGAGTACCGTGACTACCGTGTGCTCGATACATTCTACTGCAGTGGGCGATAGGCGTCGGTACCATATTAGTGTGATACAAGCTGCACTATACAGTGTGTCCCCGAATGGACCTAACTGTACTTGTAAACTTCCTTATTTTGCATTTTAGGAAGAACAGTCATTCTTCATAAAAAGTTTTGCTTCATCCAGCAAGTCCGCAGCAACTACCAAAATTTCGAAATAACATACAGAGTGGTTATAATCAGGGCATCGAACCCGCCAAAAACTGGGTTCGGTTTAGGTTCAGGTTAATTTGTTTTTTGAAAGATGGGTACGGGTGCGGTTCTGGTTCAGGCATTAATAAAATTTGCGGATTGTTCGCGGTTCAGGTTCGAAATAATGTAAAATGAGAGCCGGAATTTACGCAAAACGCAACAAGACACGAACAAAATTTTCATGAAAAGTCAGCCCAGACAGCAACGCAGACGCCTAAGACGTCAATTATCGGCTGTATTTACTTTTCGAACTAAAAATTAACATGAACCGGAGTTGAACCCCGAACCTGAATTTTAATAATCGATTCGGTTTCGATTAAGGTTCAATTAAAAATATATCTGAGGTTCGATTCTCGGTTTGAGTTCTCTAAAATGTTACGATTTGGTTTTGGTTCGGTTCAGGTTCGGTTTCGATGCCCTGGTTATAATTTATTACACAATTTTTACAATACACAAAAACAAAGAAAACTTATTCTGCATATTGCCCGCCTAGTGTTACACATTTTTCAACGACTGCTCTAAACTTTTCGAACACTAGATGAATGGTATCTACATTTATGTCCGCTATATTTAGATTTTTGAAAATTTTAAAGTTTTTATATGAATATGGGGTATATTGACTTTTGGGGCAATAATTCAAAACTAGGTAGAGATCTAGCCCAGAAATGGGTAATTTTAAGAAAATATTTGAGGTTGAATATCTCCAAAACTAAAAGAGATATCGACCTGCGTTTTCATGACTAGGAATCAGTGCATTGGGAAGAACGAGATACATGAAAATTGGATTTTTGAATATTATCAACTTTTTAATCAAATGTAGGTATTTATGACTTTTTGGGGTAAAAACTTAAAAATGAGAACAGTTATGAACTTGGTGGTAATATTAGTCAATTTTACACACAATACTGTATGAAACAAAAAGTTTAACAACATATTATTTATATTCAAAAAAATGTAAATTTACTTTAATATGTAGGACATCAAACCTATAATGTCTACTACTATAACAAAGTTATAAACGAGGGAAGTCTACCAAACTGTATATTTGTAAGGCGAACAATTAGCCAAGTCAATGCGTTCGAGTGTGATTAAATGTAGTTTACGGCTTACAAAAAAACAAGAAAAACAAAAATTGTTACAAGTAAATAAACAAGTCAGAGTCAGAAACACAAACCCATATATCAAGATCAGTGTAAACTTGGTAATGTAAAACATACGAAAACTTTAAATCCGCTGCCATTTATTTAGAAAAAAAGTACGTACAAAATCTGTAACTGCAAATAAACAAAATATAGTATGGAGGTAGATACAGGAAAGTAAGAATTCTTCGGACTTGCAGTCAATTAATAAAATTTATTCACGCCGACGTTTCGACTATACAATAGTCTTCTTCAGGGCTAGAATGGTCTAGTCGAAAAAAGAAACCACATGTGGATAACGGAACATACAGCACGGACAATTAAAAAAATAAATAAATAAATAAATATGAATAAATAAATAAATAGTTTGATTTTTCATAAATTTTTATACGTTACTATAGTTATTTGTATTTCCATATGTATTGTATTCATCCAAGACAAGTTTTTAATTTTTTGACGATTTTCTCTCTGTGATATATTGTTTTTAACTACTTATTTATTTATTTACTATTCTAGCCCTGAAGAAGACTATTGTATAGTCGAAACGTCGGCGTGAATAAATTTTATTAATTGACTGCAAGTCCGAAGAATTCTTACTTTCCTGTATCTACCTCCATCTTAACACAGTCGAATATTGATTTTTCAAAATATAGTATGTTTTGTAAACATATTTTAATGAATAGTAAAAGAACTTTAAAAAATATTAACATAAAAATTTGTTATTTTGTATTGTTCTTATATCACTGAGAAATGATAAGGATTTGAATTTCTTTCAACTTGAGAAACTCTTTAGAGAATCTATTACAGATCATCATTTGTTTATTTTGATTCTATATCTATTAATTATTTTCTCAAAATTATATTCGGGTTAGTGAAATTTTTATTTATCGACATCACAGTTGGCTTTGACACAATTTGAAAAAATTGGGTTAATACGCTTTTATTGCTTTTGAAATAGAAACTGAAAATGAGTGAAACTGAAACAAATAATATGAGATATAAACAAGTGATCTGTCACAGATTTTTTGTTTCGTAATAATTTTCCATTTTTTCTCCCCAATAATTAATAATTCATATTTTATTCATGTTTAAAGCAAAAGAATATAGACTTTGTTTTATATCTCGAGTGTGCCACAATTTGCTTTATCGCAGATATCGGTAATGATGATGACATATTTGTAGAGTGCACCACAGGGGTCTCTTTTGTGCTATTTAAAATTCGAAATATTTGGCGTCAGTCGGGATTGAACCCGGTTCCCCAAGTTCACGACCAGACAACTTTTTTCTATCATAATAAATAAGATTTATGAGATATTTTCGAAATGTAGCTCAGAAACAAAAGATAATCGAAAATTCCTCTCGAAAAGTTGACCCACTAATGTGCAAACGGTTTTGCTCTATCGTTAATATTATTCGAGCAACCAAAAAATAGGACAGATAATTTACGGTATTTTTCTATCCCAAATTTGACTTACGTCATAAAAGATACAATACAGTAATCCTTGTAATAATAGATTGATAGAATACGAGAAATTGAAATTCTCATTCCAAACATAGTATAGTTATTATCCACAGCACTGCAAGTACAAATGACACGATTGTGTGTTACAACATTCATAAGGGATTTTGTTTTGTTACCTGTTGGATTATCTTTGCAGAACACCAATATGAACAATAATATATGCAACATGTTCACGTATGATTTCATGTTCGAGTAGCTAACACATTTCCACTTCCGCTCAAATTATTTTCTATGAAAGTGATATGATATAAAATGAATGAAGCATGTTGCGAATAACCTATATTGTTAAATGTTGCTTGATTATACAATTCATGAAAAAAACTTAAATACAATAATTCTTTGCATAAAACGCTGAAAACATTCTTTCCAAATATACAGGCTGTTTCAAAGATAGTGTAAAAAAAATTAAGGGCATATAGTGCTGACAAAAATGAGTAAAAAAAGCTTAATCAACATAGGTTTGATCTTCAACTGTTTCCGAGATAAATGAAAAATCGAAGAAAAACTGACAATGATAGTGATCAAACAAAATTTTGCCATATCAGTAAATAGAGTATAAAAACAATCAAATTTTATATGAAACATTTTTCTCTATTTCTAATAGTAATATTAGCCAAGGTCCACAACTAGAGATGCATTCGGGCCGGACCAGGCCGGGCTTTGAGGTTTGGATCGACTCGGCCCGAAAATAAAAATTACCGGCCCGACTCGAAGATCGACTCGACAAAAAAATAACTAACCCGGCTCGAAAATTAACTCGAAATTAAGTTAAAGCTAAATGTTTAACTTTTTTCGTGTCAAACTTATAAAAAACCTCTACATTCTTATAACTTTCAACATTAGTTAACATACGTAGTTAAAAAAGAGACCCTTCTAGTGTAAGTTGCATGTTACAAAAATTACAGAACTACGTGTATTTAACACTTTGTTTACCAAAGCCCTACGAAAATTTAAAAAACTTTTTCACAAATTTTATATAGAAAATATAATTTACATAAGGATTTTTTATCTAACTTTGTTTCTGCTCAAAAATAGGACAAGGTATCATTACGGTAGGAACAAAAATCACTTTTATTTAAGTATACGAGTAATAACAACAATAATATCAACATCACAATATAATTATTATGCTTTAATGAATAACCTTGAATTCTTGAAGTAAAATAATACATTTTTATTTATTAATATGTGAAGTTTGTTGTTATTAAATCATTTTGATCCTTTTTAACTTCATCCATTTTCATTAAAATATTAAGGAAACTGTGCATTTGATTGAACTATAAGATTTTTCGGGCCGGGCCAAAATCAAAAGTCCGACTCGCCTCGATTTTTGAAAATGATTAGCCCGATTCGGCCCGATAAAAAATATCTTCGGCCCGGCTCGATGATCGACTCGAAATCGAGGCGGGCTTCGGGCCAGGCCGGGCCAAAGCTCGAAATCGAGTGCATCTCTATCCACAACATTTAACTTAGTACAATTATTTGATTTTAAAAAAAAAACAAAAGCACATCTAAGATGACCTCTGAAAGGAAACAAAAAATCTTATTTAATTAAAATCGCAACTCTTATAGTTTTCAAGACAGCAGAGGTAAACTCATTTTTCACTGCCTCATATCTCGGAAAATATTGAAGAGCGGACCCATGTTGAATAAGCTTCTTTACTCAATTTTGTCAGTACTATATGCCCTTAAAATTTTTTACACTTTCTTTGAAACACCCTGTATATCTCTTTCGCTATTATTCTATATTAATAATATTAGTTAGCCCCATTTTATTGCCAATATACTCCTTCTTAATGTGCAAATAAATAAGCCCCAAATAAAATAATAGTATGGAACTAAACTGCTCTAAAAATTGTACTACGCATTAGATGAGCAAGTTATTATCCTTAATAATAAATATTTCAAACTAGGACATCACTCGTATTTCGTTTGTAATTATACCATACATATGTAAATTCAATTAAGTGGGTCTACTATATCTTTAAGCAAGAATATCACCCTCACTATAGGTACCTTTGATTTAACCGAAAATGGAATGTTTCATACAAAGGACTATACAGGTTTATCTTTAGTGAGTTGATTTATCAATTTAGCCTTTAATAGGGTATGCAGGCAAATGTCTGAAATGGAATAGGATATTAACCAATTTGATAATCCTCGTGACATAGTGACCACTACGTATGTCACTACATTAACTTAATTATCAACTCAATAAGATACACATTATATACCGTGAGTATTTTTTAACGTGAAAAATAGGGTTTGTCACATCCATGGTTACGACTTGATATTTGATTGACAGTAATGTATTTGCCCGTTCCATTTAAAATGAAACATAGGGAATGAATTTGACATTTGATAAGAAGTCAATAGAGGTTAATTTTTTTTAAATAATTATACCTGCATTATAATTTAAAATTAGTTGTAGAAAAAATATAGTGTGCACCTTGTTCCCGAGTGGTTTTCTGACTGGCTAAATTTCTTACAATATTTAAATATAATACTTTTGTCAAATTTATTCCCCATGTGTCATTTTAAATGAAACAGACAAATACATTGCTGTCAATCAAATGTCAAATCATAACTTATAGGAAAATTCAACGGTTATCTGTCATCTTGACAAGATATCATTAGAGGTTAATTTTGTTTAAACAATTATACCTGTTTTCTAAAAATTAAATTTAGATGTAGAAAAAATACTGTGTGCACCTTGTGCCCGAAATATGTTTAGTGCTCTCGAGTGGTTTTCTGACTCCGCTAAATTTCTTACAATATTTATATATACTTCTGTCAGATTCGTTCCCTATGTTTCATTTTAAATGGAACGGGCAAATACATTGCTGTCAATCAAATATCAAGTCGTAACCATGGATATGACAAACCCAATGTTTCACGTTAAAAAATACTCACGGTATATATATATATATATACATGGTGTTCGTCTATAAATTAGTCAGCAATTATTTTGCGGTTTTAACTATATAACATAAATTACAGTATTTAAACTCCTCTATATAATAACGGAAGTAGGGCAACATTGTTACTTCTGGTTTTAGAGTAATTGATAGCAACTTTTAATTTTCAAATGGAACACCTATGTATTTATTCAAATTTAAAAGTACATGAAATTTGCTATTTAACAGTACAAAAACAATTTTGCGTCATATTATAAAAAATACAATGGCGAATGATTAAAATCTTACATTTTTATAAATGTGATAGGTATTTTCTGTTTAAAAAACTAAATTTCATTGCCTACCACATTTAATAAAAATGTAATCAGACTATCTACGTTTTTTTAAGTTTGTGTTTGTTTTATTTCTTTATTACACAAATCAACAATAAAATTGTAACCTAAAATCTGAACTAATAACTGGTGAAACGTCAAATGACAAGCAGTGACAAAACACGTGCTATATACTGATTGGTCAAATCCAGAATTTAAAAATCGAACATAAAAAACAAAACTTTATTGGAGTCTAAGGTGAAATAGATATTAGTTAAAAAAATCCCTAAACCTTATCCAGAGGTCCAAAACTGTTCTGAGAACAGTTTTGGACCTCTGGTATTGTTGACATACTGAGTAATCTAAATCTGCTGTTTTTCAGATTTGTTTTTAGTATGGATGACATGTTGAGTAATCCAAAACTGATCTGTTCTTATCCGAAATACGTATCTAGTTTTAGCGTTTTCTAGTTAAGGTTTACGGATTTTTAACTACTATCGAACATAAACCAGATAGAAAATTGTAAATTTTAAATCAAAATTTCTAAATGTAAATAAACCAGCCCTTATTGTTCTGGCTGCGTAGCAGGATACCTATCATGTTACACTTATTAACGCATTATTTAAACGTTGCAAATATCGGTAGTAGAAAATAATAATTTATTTGCATCCCTAAAAGTAAAAAAAAGCATTTAGCAATTGGTTTTATCATACGTCACAGCCATAGCAATATATTAGTTCCAAAGTTCCTGTGATATAATTATCCCCTCCTTATCTAACGTATCTTCATATTCTGCAAAATTTCCCTGCAATAACGTCCTCAATTGCTGAAATATCTTTCCACCCAGGAAGTTTATTATCTCGTGCCTGTGAATCAAGTTGGCACTTTGTAGCGGAATTGGTAAAAGTTACTCTAGATAACTGCCAATGTGGGGACAGGTATAGATAGTATATTGTTTTGTTGTGTGGAACACTCTTTTTGGCACTTCTCGAGATTATTTTGAGTTAATTACTGCAATAATTTCTTGATGTAATATTTCAAATGATATTTATATTCAGAAGTGATCAGTGCGGGCGAAATTTTTTTGTAAATGTGAAAATTAAGTTTGTAAATATATAAATTAATGTTGGCTATCTTTCAAGAAAGGCTGCCATCTCAGGCTTACTGATTTGGTGAAAATTTTGTATTCCTTCCAACAGGTGTAAATACAAAAACATGTTCAGAATTTAAAACTGCATCTAATAAGTCTAAAATTATTGTAAACATGCGTTTCGTTTGTGAGAAAGAGGCAAAATATAAGTTACAGGTAAATTTTAGCTATTTAAAGAATACTATTAGCATAATAGTAAAAAAAAATCTCTAAACCTTAACTAAAAAAGCTAAAACTAGAAACGTATTTCGGCAACTAAGTTGCCATCATCAGTAAACTTACGTCTAAGAACAGATCAGTTTTGGATTACTAAACATGTTAACCATGCCAGAAGTCCAAAAACAAATCTGAAAAACAGAGCAGATTTAGATTACTAAGTATGTAAAACCATACAAGAGGTCCAAAACAGTTCTGAAGATCACTTCCCTGCCAGTTTTTGGGACGGTTTTTCCTCTGGCAAAAGGAGAGTTTTCCTGAGAAGATGCATGTTCGCCGTCCAAGTTATTCCCGGGCATGCATATATTGTCTAGTAAATTGTATACATAAAAAAGGTAACATTTACGTACTTTTCATGTTATCTTGGTTACGTGTTGTTTTTTGCTTTTTATCACATTTTTATGTCAATTTCCCCTGAAGAAGGCACCAGTTTATGGTGACGAAACGTTGGGATTTAATAAAAAATACAGAACATAAACTAAAAAGGTAGTATTATTCCAGTTCTGAACAGTTTTGGACCTCTGCTATGATTGACATACTGAGTAATCTAAATCTGCTGTTTTTTTTTTTTCAGATTTGTTTTTGGACCTATTTTTAGCGTTTTTAGTCAAGGTTTAGGGATTTTTTAACTATATACTATATATAACCTTAGACTCCAATAAAGATTTATTAGTAATACTATTAGCAACAGCACAAAAATGTTAAACATTTGTATTGTTTGAATTTGGCAAATGTCATCTGTTGTAAAATTTTAGTAATTATTGATTTCATTATATTATTTATGTTATCATGGATAAATTTACCATCTCAGAAAAAAATCAATGCAGTGTTTTGGACGAGACGAGACATTTTCGAATCTCGTCTCGAGACGAGAAAGAGTTTTGAGCTTACGAGACAAGATGATCTAGAGATTCTTGACTATTCCGAGATATCTCGACAATTTTTTTACTTTTAAAAACACTTCTTTTAAATTTTTATTGGAACATTTTGTAAATTTATATTTAAAAAAATTATCATATTTTTTAAATTATAAATCTAAATAGGATCGAGCTAAAATTTCTTAAATAAAATTACAACTTACTTTCCTGAGTCACAGTGGTGTATTTACGTTCACTTACCGCCAGAGTATTATACCCACTAATGGGTAAAAAGCGAGATTTTTTTTTTAATACAACTAAATCCAGGCTGGTCAAATTTTCCTCAATCAAAAAAACCTACCTACTTTTTTTAAAACTCTCTTATAAAACCTTTAAAAATCCAATGAATTCGAAGTTATCACATTTTATTAAATGAGTTAATAACTGAATAATTTTTTTAAAAAATAAATAAATAAATATATCATCACGGCATATTACCCATTTCTGGGTGTGCCAATATCCACAACACATGTAGACATCGGTAATGATGACGATATATTTTACCGTGTGGGCGCTTACCAGGCGTCACCTCACGGGCACTCATATATGGTGTGGAGAGTGCACCACAGGGGTCATTTTTTGTGCCATTTAAAATTGGAAATATTTGGTGTCTGTCAGGATCGAACCCGGATGGGGTCCCGTGGCCGCGTGCCTGAGTGTCTGGTCGCGAACCCGGAGGACGCGGGTTTTAAAAAAATACTTTTGAAAAAATTGTTTAATTTATAATGTTAATATTAGTTCAATAAAATTGAAATTTCCCAAAAAAGCCCAAAAAAAAAAAACACTGGGTCTTTTTCTTTAAACCAGCCCTAATTAATTTGGATATTATTTTGATTCTAATTTAAAATGCTGACTATAATGCAGCACTAAATTTCCATGCGAAATAAAATGCAAAAATACATCGTGTCAAATATAAACGAAGTATGTGTGATATTGAATCCATAAGTCATATATAAAAGAGTATAAAATGCGCTCCATATTTTCAACTTACTATTATACAATATATTCAGCATTGGAAAATAAAATCTCTATTGTATAACAATGTTGCATTCATAATAATAATCAATTACGAAGAAATGTCATGTACAAATTGTATCATTATTTGTGGAATATGAAAATGCGCTAAAATAATATTTGGAAAAACTTGTTTACCTTAGAAATATTCAAACAAGCAATGATTGACTTTTTCATATTTTATTAATACAGGTGTTGTATTATTCCACAATGTAAATCTATAAATAAAATATATGAACTGAAAACAATATGCTTCCATGTAAATAAAACAAAAATAAACAATATTAATGATAATAAAACATATTTGGTTAATAACATATACATTTCGTTTATTAAATTCTAAATACATTTGAACAGACAAAATTCATGAATATAATTTTAATGGAACTATTTTTTCTACATTTCAATAACATGCTCATTAATACACAAAAGTTTCAAAATCATAACTATTTATATAAAGCAAATATAATGAAATAATTTCACAATCTACTCGCTGCTCTGCAGGTAACGACCTATCGCGTTTAAGAACGCAATTTAAAGCGTTTAAATTTGTTTTAGTAGTGCCTCTTCAATATAATACTACTGCAAACAATATCATATCAAAAAACTCGCATGTAGTTTCTATATAAGCGTGACACTTTTATTTTAAAAACAAAATCAAAAAATAATCAACTCTTCACTAAAATGAACATTCGCTTTGCTACAAATAGCTTTTTTTTCAATTACACACAATTGATTCATTTTAAAAATATAACTAAAGACAAATTGATTTCAATTATTCTGTTAGTACGCACCCATTCAATATTTTAATACTTTTAATGTTAGTTTTACATAAACAAAAAAAAAACAATTTCATGATAAAACATAAAAAAATAAATAAGACTTGGCAGAAATATGACAAACTCAGCCTACTCTCGTATTCATATCATGAGCTGCACTAAAAAAAGTTCTGTATTTTTTTAGGAGTCGTAATGAAAATTTTAATTAAGAACAACTCGTACTTTTCTAAATGACTCTTTGATATAAAAAAAAAATTACTACCCAGAAGCATAAGTATCTACAGGGCCACTCCGTGCGGGTGGGCAGGTTGTGCCCCGCACAAAGGCCCCTGGCCATAAGGGGCGCCATTTCAAGAAAAGAAATAATAGTACAATTTTATAAAAAAACGGATATTGTTCTAGCATTGTTTTATTGAATAGTAATTGTTAAGGTGTTGATTACAACAAAGAATATTTTGATTATAACTCAAAAATATTGATTTCAAGAATGACAATATATCCAATATTTAAATATGTACAAGCATTTTGCGAATCATCAAATCCTGATGATTTACAATTCTGAAATCTTAGTGTCATAAGTTAATTATTTTTTTTCTAAATTTCTCTGATTTACTAGAAGAATTTAGCAGAAAAAAAGTAAAACAAATATCCTGCAAACTATAACTGGAAAATTATTGATTACAACAAACGATTTTGATTAATAATATTGATTACAAGAATGAAGTATAATTTAAACTTTAATTAAAGCGTGTTTTAATATGCTAATTACATATTATTGGGGGGGGGGGGGGGATGGGGCTTATATATGTTTGCACAAAGGGGCCTTTGTGTACATCGAAATAAATATATCATCTCGGCTTATTACCCTTTTGTGGGTGGCCAATCTGCTTCAGAAGAAAACACATCTTATTGGCCAATGTTGGGTGTGCCAGTATATTTCATAAGCACTCAAGCTAGTATGTAGATTGCAATGGGGAAGTTTAGCATGGTAAAAATTCTACATAACATACTATTTTCTCACAAATATAACAAAAATGACTGCTGAAATTGAAATTAAAAATTAAAATTATTGCTCCATTTATTTATAATTAATATATTTTGGGTAAACTAAGTAAGTACGTCACAAGTCAGTTATGCGCAAACTCAGACAGAACGGTGAAAGCGAACCACTTGAACGTAGGTCGAACAACACCTCAGTTTAAAATGACTCTACCGACGTCATCACAGCTTAAAATCGGCGTTTCCGGAAAATCTGGGCATTTTTGAAAAAATAAAACATGTTAGATCATTTTTCAAGTCATTTCCCATGGAATAAGAGAATAAAAAAAATCGCTAAACTTCCCCGTTGTACAACTGAAGTTATTTAAAAAAAATTATGTCCAATTTTACATCATCAGTTCTATTGTCAGTTTGTCAAAGTATGAATTATCAAATACCTGCATAATATTTATTACAAATACAGGCTGTTTCAAAGAAAGTGTAAAAAAAGTAAGGGCATATATTACTGACAAAAATGAGTAAAAAAGCTTAATCAACATAGGTCTGGTATTCAACTGTTTCCGAGATAAATGAAAATCGAAGAAAAACTGACAATGATAGTGATCGAACAAAATTTTGTCTATGTCAGTAAATAGACTATAAAAGAAAATAAAATTTTATATGAAACATTTTTCTCAATTTCTAATAGTTACGAAGTTATATGAAAATTACATATTGGTCAAGGTCACTACAACATTGAACTTAGTACAATGGGGAAGTTTAGCATGGTAAAAATTCTACATAACATACTATTTTCTCACAAATATAACACAAATGACTGCTGAAATTGAAATAAAAAATTTAAATTATAGCTCCATTTAGTTATAATTAATACTTTTTGGTAAACTTTAAGTACGTCACAAGTCAGTTATGCGCAACTTCAGACAGAACGCTGAAATCGAACCACTTGAACGTAGGTCGTAACAAAGCGTAAAAGCGCTTCACTGATAACCGCAACCGCGTGCGTCAGTGTATAAATCGACATACGTTGCGCCAAGCCTCTACCGACGTCATCACACTTCCCCATTATTTGATTTTTTTAACAAAACCATATTTAAGATGACCTCTGAAAGGAAAACAAAAAGTGTTATTTAATGAAAGTCATAACTCTTATAATTTTCAAGCTAGCAGAGGTAAACCCCGTAAAAACTCATTTTTCACTACCTCATATCTCGGAAACTATTGAATATCGGACCCATGTTGATTTAGCTTGTTTTAGTCAATTTGGTCAGTACTATATGTGCCTTTAAAATTTTTTACACTTTCTTTGAAACATCCTGTATAGGTAATAACATAGAAATATGAATGTAGAAGGGGTGGAAGGACCAGCCGTTGAATAGTTTAAAAGTGAAACAAAAGGCATAAATGGTCCACGTGTATTGTAAAATTCTTTATTACGGACGTTTCGGGCTTAAAGCAAACCCATCTTCTACAATAGTTGAATATACAGTAATTATTAAATTTATTACAAAATTTTTAAAGTTGTATTAGACACTATGATCTATATGAACTACGTCGATAACAATGGGGTATTCCACCATAACAACAAAATTAAGAAAATTTCAATTTAACATAAAGTATGGCTCAACAGATAATAGTTAAAACAATGAAAACATTTTTTAAATAATTACTTTACGAGATATTTCACATTTGCTAAAAGGGAAAATTGACGTCATACAATTGTTATCCTTCTCTCGCAGCGTACTTAGAGCAGTGTGTGTGAGAAAGACAAGTATAGAGGAAATGTGACGTTACACTGACTTCTCGAAAATAAAATACTCTGAAACTAGGAACAATTAAGATTTTTTAATACTATGAATTGCTTCAAAACTGAACGAAGTTTTATTTAAAATAATAAAAAAAAATTGAGTGGAATACCCCATTCTAAATACAGTATTTCAACAAGCTTCCGAAACAATTTGGAAGCTTGTTGAAATACTGTATACGAATTAATTCGAAAGCTTGTTGAAATACTGTATTTAGAATTGTTATCGACGTAGTTCATATAGATCATCGTGTCTAATACAACTTTAAAAATTTTGTAATAAATTTAATAAATAAATAAATAAATATATCATCACGGCATATTACCCATTTCTGGGTGTGCCAATCTGTTTTATCACAGATATCGGTAATGACGATGACATATTTGTACCATGCGGGCGCTTACCAGGCGTCACCTCACGGGCACTCATTGCTGGCGTGGAGAGTGCACCACAGTCATAAATTTAATAATTACTGTATATTCATCTATTGCTGAAGATGGGCTTGCCCTAAGCCCGAAACGTCCGTAATAAAGATACAATTCACGTGGAGCATTTATGCCTTTTGTTTCACCTTTAAGCATAGAAATATGAACACTAAATAATAAATTTTACAAAATGGATTTATTAACAATGCGGAAGTTTGAAAAGTAGGACAGCATAAAACTATTGGTTGATGTTCATAGCCGGTAAAATTGCCGCTCCTGTCGTATGATAACACGAGGTACGCTATCAACATTTAGGTTATGCGCAGTGAAAAATTAATTTGTTGCACTCGCATATAGAAAAATGTTGTAAATTCTTTTGAAGGATGAGTTAGTGGCATTTTGTAGTTGTCGTTTAGTGTCTTTACTTAGCAGATCTGCCACGTAGTATGTTAGCACAGGATCAGGGCTCATAGAATATAGGTTAGCCGGGTATTGGGCGGTGTCTGTAGTCTGTAGGATCAATACCGCACCGCTCAGCTTCCCGCCACTCTGGACCATGTAGCGCAGCCTCCACTAGCGCCAGGAGACTTAACCTCTTCACACGTTGTCGTTGCGTACTCAGACCCATACTATCAAAATATTGCTGCTATCATTCGCACCAACACTGAGGAAACGTGCCATCAAACAAACACAACCTAACTAAATTATATTCTTTCAAAAGCGCATAGCACTTCATTCAATCCTGGCAAACATTTTTCAGCGACAATAATTCTCATGGAACACCCTGTATTTTCCAAACATTTATCACTCGCGCTAACAACATTCCTATGGAACTTCCTGTATTTCTCTAAAGGAACACCCTATATTTTTCCAATAATTTAATGTACGCGCTAACGAATTTCATTAACAATCGCGGATAATAATCAAATTATTTCAATTCATGAATAAGGACAAAAAATATACGAAAATTTTGATTATTCTGTGGTGCACTCTCCACGCCAGCTATGAGTGCCCGTGAGGTGACGCCTGGTAAGCGCCCACACGGTAAAATATATCGTCATCATTACCGATGTCTACATGTGTTGTAGGTACTGGCACACCCAGAAATGGGTAATATGCCGTGATGATATATTTATTTATTTGATTATTCAAAATATTTTTACCAAAGAATACAAAACATTTTCCATTATTTTAACAAATGAGCTGATGAAGACCACGGACAACAGTCAATTTTTTATAATTTTGGATTAAAAAAGAATAGATTTTAGTTATTCCTTAATTTTGGATTTAAGAATAGATTTTAGTTATTCCTAATTTTTCTTAAGTAATCAAAAGTCAAGGAAAATTTTCGAATAACAACCCATTTTTACATGAATTAAAGAAAATAAAAAAAAGATCTCTGGTAAAGATTTGTTGAAAGAAGTAGAAAAAAAATTTAAAAACTAATATATATATATATATATATATATATATATATATCATCACGGCATATTACCCATTTCTGGGTGTGCCAGTATCTACAACACATGTCGACATTTAAAAACTAAGCGAAAGATTATTTGCGTTTCAAATTTTTTTACTCCATATTTTAATATCTAATATTTCCCATGGTGTACCCATATATTTTTTTCCTCTAATACCTACCTATCGAATACCTACTTCGTACAATGAACATTTCCTTTGTAATACCAATTTTTCCTAAATAATTCTTAGAATTCGTGTGATAAAAGAAAATCAAATTTATGTCAAACAAAAAAATAATTATACACTTATACTATACAATACATACAGAATGATATAAAAACTATTCAATAGGTTTTAGAATAAAAATAAATTATTTTCTGCCATAATTTTTTTTCGTTCTCCATAAATTTATGATCTTTGAATGTTGATCAGAATCTCCGCGTGTTCCAAACAAAATGTATCCTGGATTATTTCCGTGTAAGTGCCGAAAATCCGGGATTTATATTCCACATACTACACGGCATGGGCTATGTGCTTAGTGCCCTAATTTCGAGAATAGTTCAAATACCCCGAAATTACACAACCAATAGAAAATCATCAGCTGATTGCATCACAGGGCTAATGGTTTTCATTCGTTCAGTAATACAAATCAACTCGGGATCGGGACTCAGATAAGCGATGTCTAGAAATCTTGTTTACCGACGGGATTTCAGAGCTTCCTATTTAAATAAATTATGAATAAAAGTTGTAGGAATAGGAATCCATATTTATTAATGTACGATTATAAAAAAATGAAGGTACGTTTCATTCACGAACGCAAGATATTTTCAGCTATAATAACAACTTTACAATAAATTATAAAGAAACAGCATACCTTCGCACTCCTAAGTGATACAAATTAAAATTATTAGGTTACATTTTTTGGTATTCAGGTGATGCAAAAAATATTACGGCGAATATTCTCTCGCCATCTCTACATCTTGGACATTAGTGACTTAAAATCAGCTATTTACTTCATATCCTGAAAAAGATTCTATCTCGGTACTCCATTTATTGAAATTCTAGTTTTTATTTTTATTCCCAACTTTGAGTGCTTGAGAGATGATATCTGGCAATATTCTGTCTATGGTACATATTCATATTTCATTGTCAAAGTCCTTGTAAAACAGATTGGCAAATCTTTTAATGGTAATTTTCCACAATAGCTTTGGATGTCCGTGAGATGCTTTTTGGTAAACGTCTTTTATAGCATCATTACCAATTACCAGAGAGTATAATAAGATGATCTATTCACATTTTAGCAAGAACTTTAAATGCGCGTGAGATAATCAGGCCAATTCTGTATCTCGGTGGTTCATTTTTAACAACTGGTTAAAATTCTTATCCAATAACCAGTTGTTAAAAATTAACCATTGAGTTACAGAATAGGTCTGATTATCTGGTAAACTTTCTTTACGGTACAAGCGATATAATTTTTACCAAAATCTTCGTAATCAAATTGCCACACCCATTAATGGGTTTAAGCCGGGATGATACAAATAGATTTTATTATGTTATTTAAGTAATATAATATTTGATAAACACAGTACAAATATATCATCATTGCCAAAATTTGCGTAATAAAAATTGGCACACCTAAGAAGAATGGATAATAAACAATAATGATATACATTATTATATAGTGGTATTATCAATCTAATCTTTTCTTATTTTTCATGTGCAAATTTCGTACAAGAAAAGTTATTATTTATAACGATCCTGTCGTTTTATAAATCACATTCTTTTTGTGCCATTTAGATATATTTTAAAGAAGGATTTACTTCAAGAGTTGGAAGTTTGAAATAACTTCCGCCGCCCGATGTAAACAGAACTTTCACTAAATATAATAAAACCAATATCGTACGTACTATTACGTAATTAAGAGGTAAATTTAGATTATTTAGAGACGATTCACCGAGATATACAACAGATACAGATCTTGATTTGTTATTTGCGGTGCGATACACAAAGCACCAAGACCAAGAAGTACCTACAATGTTGAATGGTTGCGAACATAGCTACAAGGAATGTGCAATATAAAGTCATCATTTTAACAATAAGCGCATGCATTCAAAATTCATACAAAGTAGCTAAAAATAGTCCACGCGCATTTTGACTTCTTGCGCTAGTGCTAAATCTCCGTGTGAATTGTCTCAGGTGTGCATATACTAGCGCTATGCACTTAATCGTTTATGCATTTAATTAGTTGTCCTCTATATATCAATAACTATATTAATATTATAATTTAGATATAGTATAAACAAAATATGTGTTACAAAACTCAACAACTTTATTTCCATTACATTAATTACTTTAAATAACTTTCCAGTACTATTACATTTCTAAAGATTAATATAAATATTTACCGACGGGTTATTAGCCCTTCAAAATTATTTTTTAAATAAACTTTCTCTTTTAATAAATAACGTATCGCTGTCTAGCATGCTTGGAGTCTCCCGTATTACTCAGAATAACTCGTGTAATACCTGGAATTTCTCCAGAAATTCAATTATCTACTTACGAACACCTCGTTTTCGTCATGATATTAACCTCGATTTTTATTTTGTTGAAACGTGTTTCTATTGTTTTTGTTGAGTTTTATTTATTTATAAAAAAAAGAAGACCAACGGGACTTGAGGACCAGAAAGTGGTCCCCCAAATTTCGTTATTATAAACAAACTTTTAATTAAAAAAGGATAAATAAATAATAAAGTTTGAGAAGAGGAGTGTGTACCTGTTTCAACTTTGGCCGGCGAACAATGTCCATCTGCTATGGGTTTGGTGGAGTCGGTGGAGGCGTGCGAGTCCACGTTCTTCTCGTCCATGGCTCGTCTTCGAGGGCGAGGGAACTATCACGAAGCACGAGCACGCAGCACGCAGCACGCAGCACGGAGCACGCAGGCACGGAGCACGCAGCACGAGCACGACCACGGACACGGGCACGGGCACAAACAGGAAAAAAATTGGTGTTGGTGAACACTAAAGACGGTCGGGCTCGTAGGCCAACATAGGCACCGGGCTGACGCTTCTGACGAAGTGCCCGACGCCGACAGCGACAACAACGACAGCGACAGCGATTGCGGTGACGAGTGGCGTGTGGCTAGTGCCGGGTGCCGAGTGCCGAGTGCCGAATGCCGAGTGCCGAGTGCCGGGTGCTGAGTAGTAGTGCCGTGAGGACAGAGAGACTGTGCCTGTGCCTGTGCCTGTTCCTTCGCCTCTTTGAGGGATACTGAACAGGACGAGTGCGCATGGACGCCTGCGACGCAGGACCGGCCTAACCACGCATACCGAAACAGTTTCGGCACGGGCACCACCGCAACACGCACAACTCACCTACTCTCGAACCATCAGCCGCAGCTATTTCAGGTGGGTCAAAACATTTTTTATGGGCAATGCTGTTCGCGTATATTCTGTCTAGAACTCTAAAATTATGGCCCTCATTAGACCCTCGCAGCAGGTACCTGTTAGTAACATGAAATGTGATTTATGACACTAAAATCTCAAAATTACCTGGAACTGGGTTCAATTTTTGAAACAAGTAATACTAGGTATTCGACGATATTTTGAAAGTTTAAAAAATACTACTTAAACGTCGAATAATTCTTTCAAAGTCTACACTTAAATAAAAAATACTCAATTTCTGAGTAACTGGTACTGCTACCCTTACTGGGATGCGGTCATTGCAGTTGACCCACCTAGAAAGTCAAAGCCATAACCTTATAGTTCTCGACAATCTATATTTAGCGACAAATCGACAGCTAGGTATTAACTAAAACATTCCATTGTGCTCCAATGTTTCGGAACCCACTATAAGCCGTTGATCTCCTGCATAGGCTGTAGGTTTACAGTCTATACAACAACACGCTTGATTCGCCCACTCATACAACTTAAATCGCAACATTTATAACATCATTTTTGGCGGGCAGTCACTCGCATATTCAGCGACAAGTGTCCAACTATTAGCTGAAAATATCACGCTGTTCTCACGTTTTGAAACCTACTAGAAGCTATAGATCTCTTCCATAAGCTGTAGATATACAATTTGCACCACGACATACTTCACTCATTCGATTTGCATTATTATTTCAAGCAGTTATTTGTCTGTCATTTGAAATTGCGAAAGTTAATATAGTTAATCAAATTTTTAAAGTATCGTTTTGAATCAAAATATGGAATTAACCAAAAAGCATAGCTAGCTTCCACACTTCAATTATTGGAGAAAAAATTTTAAATTAATATTATGATAAAAAATTACGAGGTATAAAATTTTCGTCTAAATAAGGGAATTCAAGATTATTTTAAAAGCATTCCAAAATACTGGTCGGGAGTTTTTAAAAGTGCTAGGAAAAAGTATATTATTGCTGAAAGGTACTTTTCGGGTCTATGTGACCCAGACGCGACTTTAAAGTGCTGTATTTTTTTTATTTAATTATACATTTATGCTCTTTTAAGATAATTAATATTTAATAGTACATTGCGGCTTACAGTAATATTGAAACATTTATATTAGTTTTTATAAAAATTGAAAAGTGACACTCATTAGGCGTTTTCGTAAAGTCGGTCGGATTCCAAGCGATTTGATCAAAAATTTTCAACCTTGATTGTGTTTCAGAAAACATATTTATTTAAATGTTTTTGATTATAAACATTGCAGCACTATAGCAAGTTCTGAAGAAAATATGGCATTTCTCACTTTGTGAAGTCTTTATGAGTTATTACGAACAAATAAATGACCACATGAAACAATTTTTGATCGAAATAATCTAAACAAATAATTCAAGTAATCTTTCAGTCGTTGTATATAAAAACTACAGAAAGAAACGCTATTTTCTTATCATTTTTAACAAGTTAAACATCTTCTGCACCTTAGATTTGAACGTCAAAATCGTGTACAGATCTGACGCTGTCGTAAAAGCTTAGATAATCGGATGGATCTGATCCGTCGGATAACTACGACTTTACGAAAATACCTATTACGTTCGGGTCAATATGACCCATGGTACTATTTTACCGCATTTCACAAATTCAGACATTTCGACTTGCTTGTGTGTAATGGACTGCTGTGAAACATTATACGGATTTGTTTTACGAGTAGTATTATTTGATCTTGCAGTAATACAAATTATCATACGGGTACATGGGCAGTACAAGTATAGGTAAGAAATGAACAGTAGGTACATGAAGCTTAAAATTCTGAAAAATATGAACCATGAATCTTATTCTCAATAATTTACCGTGATCCTCATAAACATCATAACATGATTCCCGGCGTTATGAGTTGAATTTATAACATTATTTTTGGCAGTAGTTCTTGCATACTGAGCAAGAGATCAGGATTCATTTCCTGCATTCGACTACTATTGACCACAATACAAGTAAAACTAACCACAAATACCCAAACCGTTTCGGTCGTACCACAACATGCTTCTGTCGCTTCACACACCCCCATAACCACAACATTTTGAGCAGTGGTCGCTCACTGGTTAACGCGCTCGCTAACTAAGCGAATTTCATTAAATAATAACCAAAAAATATCGCTGTGTCCGAGTGGTTCGGAACTATAAGCTATAGACTATAACATTTTTAGGTTGGTACTATCATGGAAACCTTTACGGCAGACATTTTATAAATTACCATACACCAACAATTTCTGTAATAATTCTCTTCGAAAGTTGGAAAATTTGTGATTATAGTTGTAGAAGGAATAAGAGATTTCCGAAACGTCGACAAAATATAAATAAATCTTTTTCAAGACTAAAGTCCTGCTTTTTATATTTATTATAAATTCTTTTACTGATCTAAACTTTTGTATAAGACTGTCATGATAGTACCACCTTAAATAGTTAACAATTCAATTTCCGCAGTCGACAACCATTAACTAAAAAATATTGCTGTGTTTCAAGTGGTTAGGAATTCACAATAAATTGTAGGTCCGACTCATAAAACATCAACCACAACATTTTAAAGTGGTTTTATAAAATATTTTTTGACGGACAGTAATGGCCCATTGGTCACATATTGATGATACTCGTATTGGTGATTCGATTCCCTCTATAAATATTTAAACTTTTGAAGGGGTTTTACAGTAACATACTACACCATTAAAATGCATTTTTGCAAGGCGGCTATTCTCTGATTTGCGTTTAAAATAAAATAAAATAAAATAAATATATCATCACGGTATATTACCCATTTCTGGATGTGCCAGTATTTACAACACATGTAGACATCGGTAATGATGACGATATATTTTAACGTGTGGGCGCTTACCAGGCGTCACCTCACAGGCACTCATAGCTAGCGTGGAGAGTGCACCACAGGGGTCACTTTTGTGCCATTGGAAATATTTGGCGTCTGTCGGGATCGAACCCGGTTCCCCCAGGATTTGCGTTTTCGAATAGTAATTGAGAAGTCATGGTTTTACTAATCAAATAATCTGCTGTGTCTCATTGGTTTTGATCCCACTATTATATCGTGGTTCCTTGAAGTGATTGTAAATTGAATACCTGCACCATTAAAATACAATTTTAACCTAGGACAACTGTTTAGCGCATTCGTATGAGTGAGAAGTCAGGATTTCATTTCCACAATTGTGAACTAATAAAAAACTGCTGTGTCCGAATGGTTCGGACCCCGCTATAAGCTTGTGGTTCCTCGGATATATTGTAAACTGATAACCTGTACCATTAAAATGCAGATCTGGGTTTAATTCAGAACCCACTATAATCTTGTGGAGACTACAAGCTGACAACATGTGCCCTTAAAATGCAATTTCTTACAAACAACGTTGGCTCACTAGTTATAATCAGAAAAATTGACTCTTTCGGGTATAGCAATAAAACTATAAATATCTTAATTCTGATAAAGCGGCATATCGCTTACTGTTTGCTTTATAATACAGGATAACTGGCTCGATAATTATTGCAAAATTTCCATAAAAAATCACAAAATATCCAAATTTCAAACAGAATTACTACAAACGTATATGTACATGGTCTTTTTTTAGTCTCTTTTATAAATTGTCTTGTGAATTATTGTTCGGTAGTTTTTTCAAGAAAATCTGTAGTTTATTATACAGGGTTGTCCAAAAAGGTGTTACCACGTATATGGTACTACATGATTTTAAATTTTCTTTTGTTTCAGACTAGATATAGCCACCCGACTTTATTTGAAAGAGAGAAGGAAGGTAGCAGCTTGGATGGAAATGTTTGGGTCACTCTCAATAGTGAGAAAAAAAATTCAGCAAAGGATCCTCCAAGCCGTTTAACTTTCCGTCGACTGCATGAGAAATTTGTGCGCACTTTTTTCTTACTATTGAGGGTGACCCAAACACTTCCATCCAAACTGCTATCTTCCTTCTCTCCCAAATTAGGTCGGGTGCCCATATCTAGTCTGCAACAAAATAAAATTTAAAATTATGTAGTACCATATACCTGGTAACATCTTTTTGGACAACCTGTATAAGTTATTACAAAATAAAACTGCCCCCCGGTATACCAATCCTATGCCAAAGTATTTTCGCTCTAAATTAGCATCAAATATCGCAGGTAATAAACATTTTACCTTCTATATAATTTAATGTCACTATATGAACGAGATTCACGCTTAATCAAAATTGCAATTACAAAATACAATAAAACAAGTAGTCGTTTGTATTTCAGGAACATTACATGCATTTTCCTTTGGCAAGTTATCTGGATATAATTTATTTGATGTATCGTGTCAGTGTGGAAATTCTTCCATGTTATCAATAAACAGTTTCGTATCATTAATATTGTCATTTTCGCACATATATTCTATATTTTAAAGCCATTCAAAATAAAAATAGAACCTGGATTGAAAACTATAAAGTCAACTAAACGTTAATCAAATGAGAAACGTGAGATAACTCAAAGCAATTCAACATGCGTACAGAGAAAAATGGGCGATGCCAGTTCTGTCACAGTTTTAATTCGGGACTAATTTCAATGACAAAAATTGCCACGTTTTACAATCATGTGATAATGGACAAATCAAGTTCATTTCCAGGGAAAAAACATTTTAACTAGCTTTTAAATTACAATGAATATTGCCACGAGTAAGTAGGTATTAATATCGCCAGTTTTTAACTAGACCTAATTTTACATGCCACAATTTTTGAACAATTATAAATGCATAAATCAAATACAATAAGTCTGTTGCAAGAATTTTTATATGACTTACTACAAATAGTAGTAATATGGGATCCCGTGGCCGCGTGCCTGAGTGTCTGGTCGCGAACCTGGGGGAACCGGGTTTGATCCCGACTGACGCCAAATATTTCCAATTTTAAAAAATGGCACATAAGTGACCCCTGTGGTGCACTCTCCACGCCAGCTATGAGTGCCCAAGAGGTGACGCCTGGTAAGCGCCCACACGGTAAAATATATCGTCATCATTACCGATGTCTACATGTGTTGTAGATACTGGCACACCCAGAAATGGGTAATATGCCGTGATGATATATTTATTTATTTATTTTACAAATAGTAAACTTTTCGCTCTCTGTGAAATTTGGTATGACAGTTCATATGGTCATAAGACATCTTTTAAGATGATACTTGTTATTATTAGTGAACCAATAGTGTATACAACTTAGGTGTCCCGACATTGATTAGACCGTAACTTTTTAATGGCCACGCCGATAACGTAAATTTTTTTTTTCAATAGTAAACTTTTCTCTATGTCTGATTAATTTGTGATATCTGTTACGGTTCACACAGAAAACAATAAAACCTAAGTGACTGCACCGTGAATTTTTTAAAATAAATTTAATCTGTCAGTCCCTCCAAATCTCAAACTAATTTTTAATGACAGTAACAATTGTTTATGGATTGTCAAAAAAATTCTTCACAATATTCTAAAACTATTAACATCAATTTGTTCGGCGTAATAGTATTTTACTACCATTATTGTAAATAAGACGATTAAATATGTTATATTAGATGTTTGGCATTTGAACAGACTGCTAGATAAAATTTATTTTAAAAATTTAACGGTGCAGTCACTCAGATTTTATGTTTTCTGTGTGAACCGTAACAAATATCACAAATTAATCAGACATAGAGAAAAGTTTACTATTGAAAAAAAATAATTTTACATTATCGACGTGGCTATTAAAAAGTTACGGTCTAATCAATGTCGGAACACCCAAGTTTTATACACTAGTAGTTCACTAATAATAAGAAGTATCATCTTAAAAGATGATTTATAACCATATAAAGTGTCATACCAAATTTCATCCAAATCGAATAAAGTGTTATATGTTATTATATGTAAAATTAGTTTTTTTTTTTTTTTGAAGAACTTTGAAGCAGGATACTGGTTAAACGGTACACTTTCCGGTAAAGGTAAGTTTAGTTAAATCGTCTTATTTTAGCCTTAGGAATCTGTGGTTAAGCCATGTCCCCCAAATTTAGAGACATTTGTATATGAAACTTGTAGGTAAAATCGCCATGAATTATTATCATTGTTAGATGATCATATAGTTAATTACGTATATTGTAACCATGGCTACATATCAAAAATACAATGGAATACCACCGGTGTCCGAGTTAACAATGTGATTATTGTTATGTTTTATGCAACTGAACCTAATTCGTACATATTGTATGAACGCGCTCAGAGAAACAACATTAATTCTTAAACATGACACGTTGGTTAAACGATAAACATATATCGTATTATAAGCTAAATTTAACCATTAACTCGATTCGACACCTTAACCATTCACTATAATTTTTATGGAATAAAACACTTCGATTTTTAATTTCCTCTTTACATAGGATGTTTAAAAAATCATTTCAAAATTTAGTTATATAAAGCACATACCAAAATAATACCAAAAGATTAATAAATATCCCTTTAAAGTATTTCTCGGTTAACCTTTCTTTTTGTCATAAATAAAGAGGTAAGTATAAAGTTAAACTCTTGTGAGTAGCCCGATTAATCACCAAATATTTTTGGGATATATTGAAGCGAAAGTTAAGAAAACAAAATATCACAAGAAAATCTAAAAAAAGCTCTACAAAAAGGAACACAAGTAAAAGAATAGAAGTTAATTACGAGTATAGCAAAAAGAATTGCTGGACTCATTAAGAGGCGAAAGGTGGACCCAAAAACTAGTGATAATATTTTAGCAAAAATTGATAACACAAATACCGGATGTCTACTTTTTTATTTGCCAATGGTAAAATTTTCAAATTATAAATTTGTAAATGGGTTCCCGTGGCCTCGTGCCTCAGTGTCTGGTCGCGAACCTGGGGGTACCGGGTTCGATCCCGACCGGCGCCAAATATTTCGAATTTTAAATGGCACAAAAGTGACCCCTGTGGTGCACTCTCCACACCAGCTATGAGTGCCCGTAAGGTGACTCGCGCTAACAATTTCATTAACAACATTCCTATGGAACTTCCTGTATTTCTCTAAAGGAACACCCTATATTTTTCCAATAATTTAATGCACGCGCTAACGAATTTCATTAACAATCGCGGATAATAATCAAATTATTTCAATTCATGAATAAGGACAAATAAAAAAAGAACTGCACTCCAAAAAAAATATACGAAAACTTTGATTATTCTGTGGTGCACTCTCCACGCCAGCAATGAGTGCCCGTAAGGTGACGCCCGGTAAGCGCCCGCACGGTACAAATATGTCATCATCATTACCGATATCTGCGATAAAGCAGATTGGCACACCCAGAAATGGGTATTATGCCGTGATGATATATTTATTTTATTTATTTATATTTATAAATTTGTAAATTAAATTTATCTTAAACCAGACACAACACTTGTATCATTTTAAAAATAATAGCTTGGCTCATCTCAAATAGAATTTCATTTAAAAAAAAAATTATATTGCAATATTCTTTGGCGTTGAAATACCCATGAACAATTGATTTAAAATTTATAAAATTCTCTTATTTTTAGAGTTGTATGGACCTCTGGCATGGTTGACATATTGAGTAATTCAAACATGTTTCATTATGTAAACAACATTTTTGTATTTTAAAGATATTCAAAATAAATATTATAACAAACACAATAACTATACCTGCATATTCTTCATTTATAATATTATTATCTATTATATTTTAATGTATGACTCAAAATATAATGGTACTTATATTCTTTTTACCCGGACTTCGTCCTATAGATAAAAAAGCTATATTTTTTGCTTTACATTCCAATCACATCTAGAATTTTATAACACCTACACTATTTCTACAACAAGAGGCATGATACAAAGAACTTTTTCATGTATCAATGTTTCACAATATTTTTCTCTTTGATCAGTTTCTATAAATGCGTCATTTTTCACAGCTCTCCTCCGCTCTCTGAACAAGAGAAATGAGTTCCAAAAATAGAAAAATAGAATACATAATTGTTCATCTAAATTTAGTTGTAAATTTAGTTTTTTAACTATAAATTATAACCATAATGTTTAATATCAAATTTTCATAATTCTGCTGATGATAGAATTTAGTTTCCAAAATATACAATACAAAATTGAGATATTTAAATTCAAACGGATCTAAATGCCAATAATTATTATACAGGTATACTTTTTTTAACTACCGTGAGTAATTTTTAACGTGAAACATTGACTTTGTCATATCCATGGTTACGACTTGTGACACGATTGTCAATCAATAAATTTAGGCTCATTCGATGCAGTTTTCAATTCTGAATATGTTTTGTGCTTGCACTTTTTTCTAAAATTAATAGGTATAAACTAAAACTTTAACATTGTATTTCCAATTTTTTTAAAAAATAGTCAAATAGTTTGACATACCATTAATGTATGAGAAATACTTGAAGTCTACAAAATTTTATCCAAATCGCTTGTCGAATTCAACGGGTTTTTTTTTGAAAAAATACAAAAATGTAACAATACATAATAACTATCATTTTTCCTACAAAGAGACTAATTAATTCGCAATTTACTAGGACATTTAACAACTGTAAACTAAAATGTTAATATCAAAAATAGTATAAAAGGTAAACTTTTGTACAAAGTTGCTAATTAGCTCATTTACAGAACTTAAAATAAAAGCAAACCTATATTATTCCTGAACATTTAACAATTAAACAATAAACAAAACTGTTCGTTATATGGCAGACCATTTAGCATAGGAAAATGTTATTCTTAATTAATAATGAAATTATTTCAATAATGTTATGGAAGCATTTAAATTTAATAGATATTTATGCAACAAGAGTAAAAAGTATAGTGTTATTAATCATATGAGTTCTCGAGTTGCATACAATTTTTTTACGTCTGCCATAAAAGTGTGAAAAAAATCCGTAGAGTTTCTTTATTTCACGCATTTACATTAAAAAAAGTGCACTTTTTTCACACTTTTATTGAGTTAACTAAATTATTTAGTTCATTTCTCATATTTTCATACATCACCCATAAACGGTTGAAGATAGAATAACGTACTATGAAAGTCTAAATTCAGCATGAAATTCTCTTTCTTTGCATGTCACGCATGATTTTTTTTACTTCAACGGATCTCGAGTTACAGCCGTTTGAAGTTACATGATTTTTCATCGAAATTTTGTATTATTGAAAATACACAAAATTTCGATGAAAAATCATGGAATTTCGAACGGCTGTAACTCGAGATCCGATGAAGTAGAAACATCATGCGTGACATGAAAAAAAAGAGAATTTCATGCTGAATTTAGACTTTTATCGTCCGTTATTCTATCTTTAACCGTGTGATTTATGATTGAGACATTTGTTGAGATCATTAATGGCCAATTAACACACGTGGTAGTTACAATATTTTTCAGTAGTTCACATTTTACTGAATTGAAAAATCTAATTTTATTCCATATCAAAAATCTGTTGTGGCCAGCACAAGACCTCTCGCCATTTCCATATTAGGCTATAAGTACTGAATTGCACTTCCCTTTTGAACCGTCGTTTTACAACAAAAAAATACAGAACTTTACCCAAATACTGTGTTTTATTGTACTATTTAACATGTCTTCTGCACATATAATTCTAATTATATCTATTTTTCATTGTATGAGGAAGTTTCTAAATGTCAGAGATTCTTCCAATTCATTAACCAGATTGGCGGTATTTCTGATGGATATAAGCATTTTACCTATAATTTCAAATATTTAATTAATAAAACAATAAGAAAGATTAAATATACTTCCCAGAAAAAGCACTCAGAATGTCACTAAAACTGTTGATTTTTGACAGACATGTGTCATTTAAAAACTATGTTATAAACATTGGAATTTTTCAACTGGTTTCCTTAGTGCCTTGGCCTCTGCGATTAAATTACTCTATATATTATAGTGTCTTTATCTCTAAATCTATAAAAGATATAATAAAAATTTTAAGTGTATTGGATGGAGAATTTTATGTTCTTCAATATTTAATAACAAAAATTTCCAAAAAATTATATTTACAAGAATTTTTCTTAGAAACTACTACTTCCGGTTGTTCATTTGTTACCAAAACCTTTTCAGCTCTTCCCAGGAATGTCAGATTGAGGAAACCATAGTTAAATAATTCTTAAGTCTTATGGTTTTTGAGGAATCGTGTCTACAATATCCAAAAATACACACATACACACACACACAGACATCATTTTAAAAATGTTATAATCGGATTCTAGGGACCTTAAATCGTGCTTATTCACTGAAATCTGGATATGCGAATTTTAGCATGAATCCAATACCTCTTAGCGAGAGGTGAAAAAAATTAGGTTAGTAAACGTCTGGCACATAAGTCTTTGTTTATGTGTTTTTGCGCTCATGTGTTTATGATGGACATTTGTTCAGCAATGGTATATGGTATCTATAGTTGCGCATTAAAATCGTTTATTAATAAAAAATCATGCATAAATATAGGTTATTAATTAACTGAATGAGATATACAATATCGAAAAGATTGAGATGCACAGATCTATCATTTACTGCCGGTAAAATTATGGCACCTAAAAATGATATTTTGGCATATTTTAAAAGTTAATAGTTCTCCATAAAATATGCAGATTTGCGGTTATGAGATTATCATGTATCGATTCCATAATTCACGTCATATTCGCAAAATTTATCGGGTAAAGTGATCAACCAGCGTCAGATACAGCAAATGCATATGCGAAAGTTGTTGAAAAAAGCGAACTGGCTAGTCTTCGTGACGTTTGTTATAAATGAGTGTGGTGTGACTATATATCATTATATCATAACTTCAATGGCAAAATATTTGTAAACATGGTGAGTGGTTATCTAGGGAAATTACCACGTGAAACATTCGGTTTTTCTACATCAGAAATCTTTCTTGTGTATACGAACTGAAAGAAAGTTTAGAAACGAGTAGAGAAAGACAAGTAGTCTGTTTGTAAAGATTTTAAAATGTTCAGACGAACTTCATCGGTTCGAGAGGCATTAATTCCAGACAGCGTAATAACAAAAACGCATTTCAAAATAAATTGATAATTATTATTGAAAGACTACTTAACAGAAAAAAACAATTAATTTACTTGTCAATTGATGTCTGAAGTATCGAAGCCTTATTTGTTCAGACGTAACCGCAGGTCGATTTTAGTGCTATCTGATCTGCCTTCACCTGACCCTGTAAACTTCCAAGATGTAGCTATGCTTTATTCACAGCACGGGGTCATAGAAGTAAAGTACATTACTTTTACTTCAAAGAAGGACACAGAAGCATGTAATTTCAAAGGAAGACATACATCTTTGTACGAGTATTGTCCTCAAAGAAAAATGCCTGGACACCTTCTAATTTGAATACAGAAAAATGTGAAATTTCTGGTATTAGTAAAAGTTAATCAACACATGGTGTATCAAAAGTAACATCAATGCTTTCGGAATTTAGCTCTGGGGGCTAAAAAAAATTGTTATTTATGGAGTAGTACTGTAAGTACAAAGTGTACATTTTGTTATTTTTTGTTATGATGGAGAAATCCATTGTGGCGACTGTCGATTTCAAGATAACCTCTTAATCCACAAATAGCTATTAAATGTAGGTAATATTTGTTTTTTATCAATAACAAATACCGTGAGTATTTTTTAACGTGAAACACTAGGGTTTGTCATATCCATGGTTACGATTCGACATTTGATTGACAGCAATATATTTGCGCGTCCCATTTAAAATGAAACATAGGGAACGAATTTGACAGATGTATTATATTTAAATATGATAAGAAATTTAGCCAAGTCACTAAACCACTAGAGAGCACTAAACATATTTCGGGTACAAGGTACACACAAATTTTTTTCTACAACTAAATTTAATTTTTTGCACACATGTATAATTATTTAAACAAAATTAACCTCTAATGACATCTTGTCTATATGACATAACAGCTGAATTTTCCTATAAGTTACTACTTGACATTTGATTGACAGCAATGTAATTGCCTGTCTCACATAGGGAATGAATTTGACAGAAGTATTATATTTAAATATTGTAAGAAATTTAGCTAAGTCAGAAAATCACTGGGGCACAAGGTGTACACAATATTTTTCTACAACTAAATTTAATTTAGAAAGCAGGTATAATTATTTAAACAAAATTAACCTCTATTGACGTCTTGTCAAATGTCAAATTCGTTCCGTATGTTTCATTTTAAATGGGACATGCAAATACATTGCTGTCAATCAAATGTCGAATCGTAACCATGGATATGGCATACCCAATGTTTCACGTTAAAAAATACTCACGATAGAATAGGACAATAGGAAAAGTTTGAACTTTTAGTTTTCGATTTGCTTTATTAATCCCCGGAGTCAAATCCCAAAAACATTGGCGTCTCTTTTGAGACATCCTGTATTGTTTTCTTATTTGCGTGCATAAAGTGGCGGATTATAGTATTGACAGCTCGAATTCGTATCCGGTTAAAGCGAGGGTTAAAGTTAAAGTATTTCAAATTATTTATCTTCTATAAATCCCTTAGGTAGATGGTAAAAATATATTATCATTACCAAAATCTGTGAATAAAAACCATACCCAACAATACGTAATAAGCCGTGATATATTTATGTATCCCCTGGATGTTTTTCAAATACGCGTCAGCATAAGTTGGATACTTCGTTTCACGTAACATAAAGAAAAAGTAATTAGATTTTGATGGCATCCTGAAAAGAGGTACTTTACTTTGAATGGCTTTGAAATTCACGTTTGAAATTGATTTTTTGTATATTACAACAACAAAGTATGAAGCTTTGTATATAGCGTTTATTTTACAAACACCATTTAACAAATTTAAATAACACAAAATGTCAAAGAGAGTTTAGAAAAGTGATAAAGTTTCTACAAACTTTCAAGTTCTACCTGAAATCTATTTCGAAAAGTTATCAAGAATCAATAACTATAAAACATCGTGCATAAGATCTCATGAAAAAGATAAATTTATTAGTTGTTGTTAGTATTAGTAGCTATTTCGTTGCTCGTTTGAAATTCTCATTTTGTATTTTACGTCAACAAAGTATAAAACTTTGTATAGCTATACAAGGGGAGAGTTTTATGTAATCAATCTAACCATGAAAATAACAAATGACAATCGTAATTTTTTGCTGTCAAGTTACTGTAACATCTGTTTGCTGATTTACCAGGTTTGGCTCAAATTGAAAGACTTTTACAGTTTGCCCATAGATTTGAAAATAGGAAAATGAGTGAAGTGAAGTAGCGTTGTTTTCCTAAAGTTCTTGAAAAAAAAGGGTAAATAAATAATAAGAAACAATTTTCCAAGTTTTTACCCAAAAAAGTAATAAATACCTGCATTTGATTAAAAAGTTGAAAATATTCAAAAATCCAATTTTCATGTATCTCGTACTTCCCAATATTTCGATATCTCTTTTAGTTTTGGGGTAGATCTCTAACTAGTTTTGAATTATTGCCCCAAAAGTCAATATACCCCATATTCAGATAAAAACTTTAAAATTTTCAAAAATCTAATTTGTATGTATCTAGATACTTCTCAATACGCTGATTCTAAATTTTGAAACCGCAGGTCGATATCTCTTTTCGTTCTCGAGATATTTAGATTCAAAGTTTTGCATAAAGCTGCCCATTTTTGGGTAATAACCCAAAAATGGGTCGAGATACGAATTTGGCGACACCACCATTCGATTCTACGGATAAAAATATATAAGTATACCAATTTTCATAATTTTTGACTAACCGGTTCATTTTTTATGAATAAAAGTTTGAAAACCCTCGAAAATGGCCAAAATCTGAAAAAATCCTAAGGGGTACCCCTTACGATTTTTGCGATTTTTGGCCATTTTCAGTTATTTTGCTTTAGAGAAAGTATGCGGTGTTCAAAAATTATGAAAATTGGTATACTCTTGTAATTTTGCCCGTAGAATCGAATGATGATATCTCCAAATACATATCTCGACCCATTTTTGGGTTATTACCCAAAAATGGGCAGTTTTGAGCAAAACTTTGAATCTAAATATCTCGAGAACGAAAAGAGATATCGACCTGCGGTTTCAAAATTTAGAATCAGCGTATTGAGAAGTATCTAGATACATGAAAATTAGATTTTTGAAAATTTTGAAGTTTTTATCTGAATACGGGGTATATTGACTTTTGGGACATTAATTCAAAAATGGATAGAGATATAAACTTGCTAGTAATATTATTTGATTGTAAAGACAATGGTACGTAAGTGTACGCATATTATACTCAAATTTACACTAGAAGCGTGTCTTTTTTAATAACTTATGTCAACCAAAGTTAAACGTTATAAGGATGTATTTTATTTTAAGTTTGATATAAAAAAAGTTATGCCGGATGCACTCATTTCGAGCTTAGGCCCGGCCCGATTTCGGCTCAATTTTCGAGCCGAAGCAACTCATTTTTCGAGTCGATCTTCGAATCGGACCGGCAATTTTTTTTTCGGACCAAGTCGATCCAAACCTCAAAGCCCCGGTCCGGCCCGGTCCCAATGCAAATCTATATCGAAAGGTCATGGGTTCAAATCCCAGTGAGATTCATTTTTCACAAATCTGTTCGTTATTTATAGAATATATTATATTTATAAATTGTACGATTATGCAAAAACGTTTAACGTTAGTTTTGACAATCAATATTTTTTTTCCAAGGAACACATTTACATTTTTACTTTTTTTACAAAATTTTGAACTATGACGTGATTGGTCAGTTTGAAAGGGCTCCAGTTCTTATAGAAAGCTAGTTAAACAAAAATTGTTACTATCATGGGTGAAGCGTTGTACACTTACTTATATAACACCCTGTATAAATTTGACACATCTTCCAAATTTTTATGGGGTCCCGTGACCGCGTGCCTTAGTGTCTGGTCGCGAACCTGGGGGAACCGGGTTCGATCCCGACAGACGCCAAATATTTCCAATTTTAAATGGCACAAAAGTGACCCCTGTGGTGCACTCTCCACACCAGCTATGAGTGCCCGTAAGGTGACGCCTGGTAAGCGCCCACACGGTAAAATATATCGTCATCATTACAGATGTCTACATGTGTTGTAGATACTGGCACACCCAAAAATGGGTAATATCGTGATGATATATTTATTTTATTTATTTTTCCAAATTTCTCTATCGGGTTTTGGTACACACCCGGTATACTATTTAGTTTATTTAAGAAACTTAAGTGTCGCAAAATACGAAAGAGAGTTTTTAAAAGTTTGTAAAAAGTTTGAAGTTGTATCTTATGTATCAGCATCAGCAATCAATAAGTATAGAACCTCTTGCGCATCACGCGTGGGATTTAATGAAACAATGTAACAGCTACCAACAGAACACCTAAGCTAAGATAAATTTGTTAGTCACTCAATGACCCTACGGAACGTATCAGTATCAGTACCATAGCCACCTCGTTGCGCACTAGGTCAAGTAGCAACGAGCGAGAAGCTCCGTTGGGTCGGGAGAGGAGAGAACCAAGCTCCATATTCACAGGACTCACGCCATGTTACGCTGGGATAGAACCACAACCTAGCCTCCGCCACCGTACAAGCTCAGCTTCCGCAAAGGAGCAGGAGCGACAACGAGTCGGCCTCGGCCGGCCTTGAGCCGACACCTTACAGGTGCTGCGCGTGACGCTTGACGCTACTGTCTGGCTAGGTGTAGGTGGAGCTGTACATCTAGGTGGTTTCCGTTCAGAGAAATTATTACTTCAACTTCAAGTCTAAGGTTACGTTACGATCAACTAATAGTAAAACTAAATTTATCCCTCAACCTAAATTAGTAATTGCGTGGTCTATATTTATACTTCAGAACCAAAGCCTCATTCACGACATACGTATAGTTTGTACAGAATAGGGGATTCCAGCTCAATCGAATTAAAGGAAAATAGTAGTGATTCTGTCGAGACGAGATATTTCTCGATTCTCGTCTCGTCTTGTAGTCGAGAGTTCTCGTCTCGACGAGACGAGACAGAAATGTAAAAAATATTTTACGAGACGAGATATATTTGCCGAGATCTCGATTCTCGAAATTTGTTTCGAGATTTCTCGGTTGTTATTTTTCTCACGAGTTATTTTTGCAAACGTGAAATTTATCATATTTTTAGTGAAATCTATTTAGCTATGGCATTTTTAAACAAAAAGATAATAAAGTATATGACATTTTATCTCTCAGAATTTGTTAAGCGTGTACACGGTGAAGTTTTTCTTTTCAAGTGACTTTGAATTTTGAATGAAGAAAAACTGGAACATGCGCTACTTTTTCTTAAAAGTCCCTACAAATTTTAACTGTCAAGTAACTGTCAAATGTCATTTGTGTTTATATTTTTGATGTGTAGAAGTGTGGTGCTATATAGTGATTGATATTAAATTGAAAAATGGCAAAATGGGGTAGAGAAGTAATTGAAATCTTAATTTAAGCATAACTTAAATTTTGACACTTGGATAATTTAATTCCCGCAAAACTTGATCGTGTAAATATACTTGTAAGGTCTCATATAAAGACACTTTTCAAGTCACTTGAAAATAAAAACTTCATCGTGTAATCCTGGCTTTAACTAAGATTTTTAGAATTATTTTCTTTTTAGTGTTTTATAACAGATTAGAAAATGCTAGATAAATATTAAATAATAAAATTTGCACAAGTTTTAGGTTATATCAAATTTTGACAGATAAAACGACAAATATTTATCTATTTGTTCAAATTACTATTAATACAAAATTTTATAAATTTAATAATTAGTTTATAGGACCAAACTGTACATATTAAATTTCCATCGAGAAATCTCGGCGAGAATCTCGGCCGAGACGAGACTCTATTAAACGAGACGAGAAATAATTTTATGAGTTTGAAACGAAACGAGACGAGACAATGAATTTCTCGTCTCGTCTCGTCTCGACCGAATCACTATAAAATAGTAAAAAAATACGAATGTATATGCTGAATAACGAATATTAATAAAAAAATGAAATGGTATAATTTAAATATTTCGGAAATAAGGGTTTTTTTGTTATAGCGCTTCGACACGAATATGAATTCAATATATATTTTGATTGGCGACCGAAAGACCGCCTATACATACATAACAAATAGCGTGTTAGGAGGTAGGGGTTACTACCAATGGAAGTTAAGAAATTCAAATTCGAAAGGTGAGGCTAACATTCATGTACTACAGTTTTCAAACAGTTTTATTTTAAGGCGATTGCCGGTGCTACGCTAAACAACACTTTAGTAGAAATCAAACTACACTCGTAAATATTACGTTATAACTTGAAACTTGATATAATTGTATAGTAGATAGATCAATGCATGGAGCTGACCAATTATTTTGTATAATTATTAATTTCTATTGCATTTAAATTTAGTTCGAAAAACATCATAAAAATAGCTATTTTAAAATTACTTTTAACACGATAACTGCACTTTATACAAAAAATGTCTGTGTCACCCCCATAGCGCCCACCTTTAGTAGTAAGTCTGTGAAAAAAAATCTAAATTATCTCTTTTAGTTTAGCTGTGATTTGATTTCTACTAAACCTCTTTTTGCCGCTTATTTCAGAAATCGGAACGATAGACTATGGAGGAGAAAGTGTTAGGAGAATATGTTCCCCCTCTACAACACATATCTCCTCTCTCACTCCAACAATTTGCTTCTCAATACGGGCTGAGTTTTCCCCTTATGCTTTAAACAAGGACAAATACATATAAAAGCAGATAGAGAGAAATAAACTTAGCAATCTTAAAAGTAGTGGGGGAACGTAAGAAGTTTGTCTGCACTAGTGTCATACAAGCTACAAAACTGATTTCGCTGAGCGACCGGCAATGCTCTTAACATAAATTTTTTGCATGAAACTTAATAATTTAAACACACTTGTAATTATAAAGAATGTAGACTTATACAGTGATATAATATTATTTATTTTATGTAAATATAACTTAAAATAGCATATATTTCAAGAACATTTAGGTCCATGATGAAAACAGTTTGATATAAAAACACATATGTGTGACGTCACGTCAATCTTTTCAAAATTCGGGAGACCATAACTCGCTTATTAATAGGAATTTTTTCACCGGATTTTCAACAATAGTCTTAGTTTTCCTAATATTTTCAGATGAAATTATAAAAAAAAAAAATGGTGGAATCCCCATTCTACCGTTATAGCTTTGACTTAAGGCTGGTTTATGATTAATTTAATTTAAAATAATATTACTATTCAATGAACATGTTGACTTTATAATCAAAAAATCTTCAAAAATGCTGGGATTCATAATAAGAACAACAAAATAACATCTTTCTATTCTTTCTTATCCTGATGAATGTAAAAGTTTATACCGAAATATCGGTTTTGTACATGTATGAAAAAAAAGCTATATGAGATTTTCTGTAATTATTAACAAATAAAACTCAATACCATATTTACAATACTGAATATTGTTTCTCGTGGCCTCGTGCCTGAGTGTCTGGTCGTGAACCCAGGGGAACCGGGTTCGATCCCGACAGACACCAAATATTTCCAATTTTAAATGGCACAAAAGTGACCCCTGTGGTGCACTCTACACACCAGCTATAAGTGCGGTGAAATATATCGTCATCATTACCGATGTCTACATGTATTGTAGACACTGGCACACTCAGAAATGGGTAATATGCCGTGATGATATATTTTATTTATTTATTTGAAACTATGATACTACCCGTTGACAAATCAGTATGTTCGTTGCCGAAAAGTCGAGATTGTCGAGATCTCGACCTCAAGATCGAGATTAATTTTAATCTCGTGGGTCAAGATCAAGATTGTTTTCAATCTCGAAATAAAATTTTGTCCAGATTGAGATAAGGCAAAATCTCGTCAAATTTTGACTCGCGGCGAACTAGTGTATATTTAAAATAATAAAACTTTTTATGCGAGCCATTTTTTCTATTACCTATAATAAAAAAAGATAGGGGGGGGGGCCTTCTTTCCAGACTCACCCTGTATAAACAAGTACAAATATTTATTAATTTTTTTATTCATACTCGCATTTGAAAGAATGAATAAAAACATTACTAAAAGAACAAGTTGCAGTTATCGCTTTTGTTTCATTCAAAACACTCTCTGTAGAATAATTTTAAAACATATAAATGACGTTTAGATTTAAATTTAAATGCTTCATTTATGACAAAAAACACAAACGAATAGTTTCAATGTTACAGAAACATTTTCATTGTCAATTAAAAGTAAAATTTCCTGCACAAATATCATCTGCCATAGTGAAAGTTCTATTTGCCCAGGGAAAATGTATTCTTGTATTTTCAGTTCTGTAACGAGGTAATTAGCAACTTTACATAAAAGTTTACCGTCGGAACTACGTATTTATAATATTAGCATTTCATTTTACAACTGTAAATTGTGCTATGCTGATAACTCAAAAATTAATTGGTCTGTTTCTTGGAAAAATTATGTAGTTTTTAAGCGTTGTAATTATTTTCTCTATTTTCCAATAGAACATTTTTTGCAGTTATATCCATTATATTGCAAATGCAATATATCAGAACAAAGAACCTTACAAAAATAATAAGCACTTTTAATAATACAAAAGAATATTTCATTATTTTTTATGTTATTCTTAATTAAAAGAAAAATAAACACGTATTTTTTTGTTTACATGCACAATCCTTTATTCATAAAATTTATTCCGTCACCGGCTTTACATTTTAAACAGATAATTTTAGTCAATACCATTTTTATCACGGCTTGACTTATAAAACTTTTTCATGTAAAAATCTTCAGGACGACCAGGATAACGTGTCTAACATTAAGTTTTGACGAAGAGTAAGATATTTGAACTCTATTAAATGAGACAATTAGACAAAAAATATGGATACTCCATTACGAGATCATTCTTATAAGCAGGGATGGTAACCATAAAAAATATCGGTTTGGGTTACGGTTGCGGTCATCGTGAAAATAAAAATGCAGTTTTGATTTGGGTTTCGATTTTTATACAGTAATCGGTTTTGGTATACCGGTTTTACTAAAAGGGTTTCGGTTTTGGAAAAGTAATTTACGAGAATAAATAAAAAAAATAAATAAATATATCATCACGGAATATTACCCATTTCTGGGTGTGCCAGTATCTACAACACATGTAGACATTGGTAATGATGACGATATATTGTACCGTGTGGGAATAATAATATTATTAATTTTGATTGAACAATTAATTATTATAATGATGCAAAAAGTGTCCACAAACACGTGTACGACGTTTTATAACAATCAGTTTTAATGGGAAGCAAATATTCAAAATATTCTAATTTCCCATGTTAAATGCCTATGTAAATGTAACATGTAACGGATTTCGAGCGCCACCCGATTGAGGTACTACGTTGAAAATTGGAATGTTTCGACAAAAAAAAAATAGAAAGTAAATTTATATTTATACTTTTTTTATACATAAGTATTTTAATAATAAAAAATTACAATATTTAACAACTAACAAGAGACCTGTATATAATGCGGTTAACCGATAAATAAAAAAGGGTTTCGGTTCCGGTTTCGGTTCCGGTTTCGGTTTCGGTTCTCATTTTTTTTCGGTATTTTTCGGTTAATGGTTTCGGTTACGGTTTCTGTTACCCTGCTTATAAGTAATGTAATTTTTTTTTATTAACTTTAACGATACGTTGACACTTTATCTAACTGGTGGACGGTTGCTTGCTCGCCTACTAGTTTATTGAGACGGGTTACCCTTACACTCTCACTAACGTAACAGTTGAACTGATGATTGATGATGATATTTCTTTATTTACACATATTTATTTACAACTTAAACTAACTTATTATTCCAATAAAACTAAACATTATTGAACAAACTAAATCCTAAAGATGCCAATGTACCGTTAGGCCTAAATACTCTCGTTACGCAGAACGCGAGCCAAAACTAACACTTTACTCCATGACCTTCCTGAATGGATCTTAACTAAAGACTAAAACTCAAAACAAACTGTTTTCTTCAGTAGAGCATATCTGGTGAGGGGTGCAGGGAAGTGAAAAATGAGCATACAGCATCCATAGCTAAATAACAACCCTGTGTTTCAGCTTGCAATAACTTATACAGTTAATTGCAAGACAATAAATATACAGGTGTCTCTTAAATAGGGCGACATGGCTTAACCACAGATTCCTGAGGCTAAAATAAGACGATTTAACCAAACTTGCTTCTATCGGAAAGTGTACCATTTAGCCAGAAATCTGCTTCAAGGTTCTTCGAAAAAAAATTAATTTTGCTTATAATAATCGGACGCTTTATTCGATTTGGATGATATTTGGTATGGCAGTTTATATGGTTATAAGTCATCTTTTAAGGTGATACTTGTTATTATTAGTGAACCACTAGTGTATGAAACTTAGGTCTCCCAACATTAATTGGACCGTAACTTTTTTAATGGCAATGCCGAAAACGTGAAATTTTTCATTAAAAAATTACTTGTTTGACATTTGGATATACTGCTAGATTAAATTTATTTTAAAAATTTAGCAGTTCAAACACTCAGATTTTATTTTTTTCTGGGTGAACCGTAACAGATATCATAAATTACACAGAGAGAGAAAAGTTTACTATTGAATGTATCTTTCTGAAGAAAAATAATTTTACGTTTTAGGCATTGCCATTAAAAAGTTACGGTCTAATTAATGTTGGGAGACCTAAGTTTCATACACTAGTGGTTCACTAATAATAACAAGTATCACCTTAAAAGATGACTTATAACGCGTCCGATTATTATAAGCAAAATTAATTTTTTTTCGAAGAACTTTGAAGCAGATTTCTGGCTAAATGGTACACTTTCCGGTAGAAGCAAGTTTGGTTAAATCGTCTTATTTTAGCCTCAGGAATCTGTGGTTAAGCCATTTAAGAGACAGCCTGTATACACGGTTGACATCTAGACTAAACAGAGATATGTGAGAAAATTGATAATTATTTCTTAACTGAATTTTGACTTACACGCTCACCTTGTTACAAAAACAGTTTATAAGTACAGTTTAAAATAAAATAAAAATACTATACTAGTGTAAATAAAAATATAAATTTTATTTAGAAAATTTCCAGCAGATAATATTTTGGTGGGTGAATTTATTAGGTTAGGGTGTGAATTGGTCCCAGGCCGAGGGCCAAGCAGAGCACACTCCCTGGATGGGGCAGTGGCAGTGCGTGTTGTGAAGCCGGAGCCGAAATAAGAGCACGGCCTTGCTACTGCTGCTGGCGGCTCCAGCTTGTGCAGCAGCCTGGCGAACGCTAGCGATCGAATCCAGGACTCGACCCCGAAATACTGCCAGTCCCAATAAAACTACCATATCCTCCTTTCCCTCAATAATCCTTTATTTCTTGATTTTTATAAATACGGATTTTGTTTGTTATAATGGAAATCAGCATAATCACTTTTATTATGCGTGTTTCGTGTAAAGGCTACGCTGTTCATTGGGTGAACAGACAACCGGATTATCCCGGACGTAGCTTGTTTTTACACGTGTCTGGGGAATTCCGGGCGGATTTTCAAAATATATCCTGAATTTTCATCATGTAAGTATCAACAAATTATACTTTACCTACTTGAAAATATTTATTTATATATTATTTTTTTGTTCGTAACTGTTCTCATTTTGAAGTTTTTACCCCGAAAAGTCATAAATACCTGCATTTGGTTAAAAAGTTGAAATCTCTTTTAGTTTTGGAGATATTCAACCTCAAATATTTTCTCAAAAGTACCCATTTCTGGGCTAGATCTCTACCTAGTTTTGAATTATTGCCCCAAAAATCAATATACATCATATTCAGATAAAATCTTTAAAATTTTCAAAAATCTAATTTTCATGTATCTAGATACTTCTCAATGCGCTGATTGTTCTCTTAATTTTAGACCGAGCTTGATATAATAAAACATGGCCTTTCATTCTGAAAATATTCTGTATGACTCTTTCTGAGGCATACACTAAATCACCAGAATTAAAAATGGATAGTCATAAATACCTGCATTTGGTTAAAAAGTTAAAAAAATTCAAAAATCCAATTTTCATGTATCTCATACGACTGATTCCAAATCATGAAAACGCAGGTCGATATCTCTTTTAATTTTGGAGATATTCAACCTCAAATATTTTCTCAAAATTACCCATTTCTGGGCTAGATATCTACCTAGTTTTAAATTATTGCCCCAAAAGTCAATATAATTCATAACTCGATCCATTTTTGGGTTATTACCAAAAAATGGGCAGTTTTGAGCAAAACTTTGAATCTAAATATCTCGAGAACGAAAAGAGATATCGACCTGCGGTTTCAAAATTTGGAATCAGCGCATTGAAAAGTATCTAGATACATGAAAATTAGATTTTTGAAAATTTTGAAGTTTTTATCTGAATATGGGGTATATTGACTTTTGGGACATTAATTCAAAAATGGATAGAGATATAAACTTCCTAGTAATATTATTTGATTGTAAAGTCAATGTTACTAATATTTGACACTTTGAAAACAAGTGCTTATTGACATCTGTTTGATTTATATAGTGCTTCAAACATAGTAAACTGAAATCGGATCATGTACATCTAATATTTATAATTAATTCATAATAAAAAATGTTTCACACAGTTAAATATACAATGCAATTTAAAAAATCGTCCTCTCATTAAACGGAATAAAAAATAAATATGCACAGCAAAACGTTTAATTTCACTGTAAATAAATTGACATATTAAGTAGCACCGGTTTTAATTATTTTTCCTGTTGATTGGATGTGAAAATGATGAAGTTTTCATTTGGGTCGATGACAGGAACAGCTTGATGCAGTTCTGAATTTTGTTTGATGTGTAATTATTTATTAGGTATAATGTTAAATATACAGTGTGTTCAAAATATTGTAACTCGGAGTAGGCTATGAACTAGGAACGGTTTCCTCAACCTGACATTACTGGAAAGAGCTGATTAGATTTTGGTAACAATTGAAAAACCGGAAGTACTAGTTTCTTAAAAAAAAATTCTAAATATTATTTTATTTTTATTTTTTATGGAGTCCCGTGGCCGCGTGCCTGAGTGTCTGGTCGCGAACTTGGGGGAACCGGGTTCGATCCCGACCGGCGCCAAATATTTCGAATTTTAAATGGCACAAAAGTGACCCCTGTGGTGCATTCTCCACGCCAGCAATGAGTGCCCGTGAGGTGACGCCTGGTAAGCGCCAGCACGGTACAAATATGTCATCATCATTACCGATATCTGTGATAAAGCAGATTGGCACACCCAGAAATGGGTAATATGCCGTGATGATATATTTATTTATTTTTTGAAAATTTGTTATTACAAATATTAAAGAATATAAAAATCTCTATCCGATACTTTTAAATTTTTTTTATCTTCTATAGAGTTAGAGATAGAGAAATATAAATATATTAAATAATTTGTTGTAAATGTATCTCACAACCCATGGAAAACAAGTGGAAACAGATAAATGTCAGTGTCAAAGAACAAAAAAAAAACATTACTGAAGACTTTTTCTGGCAAGTATATTTAATATTTCTTATTTTATTATTAATTAAATATTTATTATTATAGATACATAGGTATATTACATATACCCTTTAGAAATACCGTCAATCTCATTAATGAATTGGAAGAATCTCGAACATTAGAAGAATAAGAGGAAACTTGTTCATGGAATGAATTAAAAAATATAAAAATATACAGAGAATTTATTTTAAAATGCAACATTATAGTTCATCAGTTCCATGGTTACTTACTATTGTCAAAAAATGACAGCAATGTAATATTTGTCCATTTTAAAATGCAACATTATAAACAGTATTGCAGCACAGGAGATACCTCCAGAACACATCACAAATGGTGTCAATTCTTATTACAACCAACTAGAATATTTGCCAGAGTGAGAATGGGGATATTTTTAACATTTATTGCATGAAAGTTAAGAATTTTTGTAAGATAAAGTTTGTTAAGATGTACAACATTCATGTTTTAATTATTTTTTAATCGTATGTAGGCTAATTTATTGGAAATTAGTTTTGATAGTACAAAACTACAAATTTTGTATGTTGCATTTTAAAATGGACAAATATTACATTGCTGTCATTTTTTGACAATAGTGAGTAACCAAGGAAGTGATTCATCATATGTTGCATGTTAAAATAAATTCCCTGTATAAAGAAGATATGTGTTTTTGTGTGTACCAGAAATGTTAAATAATGTACAATACTTACTTAGCCTAATATGAAAATGGCGAGAAGTATTGTGCTGGCCACAACAGATTTTTTTAATTTACAAAGACGGTCAAACAAATGTTAGTAACTTATTAGTTACTAAAATTCTTGTTAAAAATAATGTTTTACTATTTTTTTCGATGTAAAGACAACTTTAGATCCATCTGAACTTAAATGCATAAACGAAAATGAGAACATTTACTTAAACATAATGTAAAATGTTCCACAAAAAATCAGACCATGTGAAAAAATCTGTCAACGCTACACAATTTAAATAATTCTGTAAATTGAAAGGTCGATCAATACCAACAATTTTAAACTTAGCAATTAACGTTGGGTAAGCAGCCTAACCCTTCATCGTAAAAAACAAATAAATGCTTTCGAAAACAGATTCCCGATCCATAACAGGTAAATCCGCTCTCGGTGGAACAACGAGATAACTTTGTTTCATCTCATTTTACTGTTTTTCTTGGTTTTATACAATGAAAAGTTTTATTACTTCAATGGCACTCATAGAATATTGTAATTATCTTCGATAAAACAGCCAATTCTAATTCAAAATAATATTTGTTATATTTTTTGCTCTTTTTTGTTCCAGAAATAATGGCTGAATATCAATCCGATTATTTAAAATATAAAACTAGAATTTATTCCATACGGCATGATATTTGGTGAGCAGTTGAATAAAATATGTAAAAATGGCTAGGATTTATAGAGATTTTTTTGCAGTTAAATGTGCACAGTATAGGATTACTCAATAAATAAAAACGCGATTAAATTTTAAATTATAATGTACTGGTAACTTCCAATGTTATCCAATATTAGTAAACAATATCCATAAAGTAAAATTAATAAGCTATTGAAGTTATAAATTATAAATACATATATTCAAAAATACATGAAATAATTACAACAGAATTGCAATTAATTATTTTAAAATAATTGATCGCAAAAATAGTAACGATATCATTTATCATGAAATTTTAAACCCGCGAGAGTTAATAATTATAATTTTATTTCAATGAATTTTCAAGAGATATGTGAACACAATTTCATAATTTCATAAATTTTTAATAACAGAATACCATATTTCTATAGAAACAATATAGGCAGCCGATATTTCAGTGCTATGAAAAGCTGTGCGATTACTGTTCTTAGAAATCAGTAAATAATTGACAATAATCAGTCTTGAAATGTTTGTAACTTTTCTTAAGGTTTAATTTTTTTAGAATATACAGAAATACAATATAAATTTGTGTCTCTTGTATTCCAAATCTTATATTTGTTTAGAGTACAGTAGTATCTTGGTAATCCGAGCTGCAGTAATTCGAGTTTCCGATAATCCGAACCATCTTTTTCCAAAGTGTTCTGTTATTATTTATGAATTATAATATCATATTTATTACGATTTCTTTATATATGCGTTCCGTATTTCAAAATCGGTAACTTATAAATCAAATAACACTATTAAATAATTATTAGGTAACCATAAAGATAAATAAAAAAATCTGGTGTTTATAAAATTGTGTGTAAAGATTGTAATAAAGTTTACATAGGGCAAACTATAAAATACAAATTGATACTCGATTTAAAGAACGTTTCTATCATTTAAAAACCAGTAATCCTGATAAATTTAGTGTAGCACATCATATGTTTATTAACAATCATAAAATTGACAATTCTAATATATAATTATTAAAACATGTTTTCAATTCACTTAAATTTGTTCGTAAATATGAAATGATATTAACCTTTAAATAATAATTGAATGTGGTCAATTCAGTGTTACCAACTACAACATTTCACTTACAAATTTCCCTAAATTAACTCGGTTTAATATTAGCAGTTTTTAAAAATATTTTTTCTACTCCCATACGTGAAGTGAGTACTTCACGTATCAATTTTTATGTGTGAAGTTTGATTTCACGCACCATTCATTATTTTAAATATTACAAACTGAATTGTATTTTAATAAAACAAAGCTGTTAAACCCCCGTAACGTTGGTAACCATGGTTACACAAGTCGATAATACAGAGGCTTTACGTTAAAAGAATGACAATATCAAGAAAAAATTATATTTTATTGCAAGATCGTAGAAAAAGTATAGTATGTAATACGTGTGTAAAGCTTATTTTACATTCGGGTGGTTTGTAACACTCGCCTTCGGCTCGTGTCACAATCTCCACCCTCATGTAAAAATTTCAGCTTCACAAACTTGACACATAATATACTATTAGTATGTAGAAGGCGCAAAATATAAAAAATAGTATAAAGAACTCATTTTATAAGACTTTTTTCGCACTTGTCAATTAGAAAACTCGCCAAGGCTCGTTTTCTAAATTTTGATGGGTACGAAAAAAACATGTCTTATCTTGTGTGGCAAATAAAAAACATGTACGTTATGTGAAAACACATTTTGATGTACAGAATCAGGTTTGCGATATTCTACCGTTCACGCTATCTATTTTAAGGTTATGTGAAAACTGTAATATTGTACACGTTACTTATGTAGAATAAAATAAAATTAAATTAGCGGGACGTATCGTGCTAGCCAAAACAGAGTTTTTATTCAATGATGAAGAGTATTTTTACCAAGTTTATTTTGTCACAGTTATAAACGGTTTCAACCAATTAATTGTAACCAAACGGCCATTACCAAAACTTTTATATTTGAAGTGAAATTAACTGGTCCCCTAATTGCAAACATTTGTACCAATTATCCTATAAATTGATTACAAACTGGGCTGATATGTTTATCGGTTTTACCATGATATATTTCATCGCATCTCGTTTAAACAGTAATTCGTTATTTCTCCTTTAATGTTAAATATAACGATCTCGTACTTTACACTATTTTGGTTTCATTTACCCTTTTTCAAGAGCAAAATACCGGATGCACTTGTGGTGAAGCATGCATTTTTGTGCTTCGCAGGGCGAAAATCATCAACAGAGTTGTTAAAAATTTTTCAAGGGTGTATCATTACGTCAGGGTACAAAGAATATTAAGAAGACAATGACGATGACGATAGTGCCTTTTCTAATTATAGTCAAATAATATAGCAATGCAACAATATTTATTTACATAATCAGTTTTCATAACGTGTTATGTATAAAATTTTATCTAATGGGGTCCTATACCATAGTCATATTTTAACTATCTTAAATAAGAAGACGAAAATATACATAAATTAATGAGTATTAGTGAAAAAATTTTCTTTAAATATTAACTAGGTCACAAACTACAAGCGATTGAAGCTGATTACTAATTGGGTATGACGCGTTAGGTACTAAGAATTTGATTGGTCGCCTGATTTTAAAAAGAAAATTCGCGCGTCTATAGCGGTCACCTTTGAAAGAATATGAAATGTCATGTTGTTCTATAACCTAACAAAACATTTAACAACTTTGTGTTTGATGAATTTGTTTAATTATAACATCTAGTAATATTAACAATAATCATGTATTTATAATTAAATCAATTTGTAATATGAATTAAATTAATAATAATATTAATTAAATTAATATTGAAACTTCAAAACAGGCAAACATTAGCGCCATCCGTCGTCATACTTTGTGTAATAATATTGTCAAACTGTTTCAATGTTCTGTAATTTATTAGGAAGAAATCCTTGTTAAATGCTTATTATTTATGTTATTTATATTTAATAATAATTTCTTCGTGAATATAACGTATAAGTTTTTATATAAAAACATTTCAGCTATGCAAACATGAAAAAAATTGTTTCCAGTATAACTAACAGTTTGTCCCATTGTTTGTCGATCACTTGTTAGTACCTTCTACGTCACGCACAAATTCTTAAACTTTAAAAATTCATATCTCGCTTATTACGTAAAATTTTTAAGTCGCGTTTGCACTGAAGTTTTTATTTTATCCTGTTCTTACAGGAAAAAAAAAATAAAAGAAAAATGATATAGGACCCCATTCCGCTAAAATTATTTTAAAATACTCAAAATTCTAGGTTTTTCTATGACAGCTCAATATACCTATTTCAAAATCAATTTACCAAAGCGTTGCCGTGAAAATAAATGAATTTAATTTTTTAATTTAATGCTTATGTCAGTCATTGCATATTATCACTGAAAATGACCTAAATGTCTGAAACCGATATAAATCTTCCTTCTGATGTAGAGGAATTGGGTGTAGTTAATAATTCATACACTGATATTGAAGAAATCATTATTGATATATTCTTGTATGGGGTCCCGTGGCCGCGTGCCTGAGTGTCTGGTTCCATCCTGACCGGCACCAAATATTTCCAATTTTAAATGGCACAAAAGTGACCCCTGTGGTGCACTCTCCACACCAGCTATGAGTGCCCGTGAGGTAACGCCTGGTAAGCGCCCACACGGTAAAATATATCATCATCATTACCGATGTCTACATGTGTTGTAGATACTGGCACACCCAGAAATGGGTAATATGCCGTGATGATATATTTATTTATTTATTTTATTTATATATTCTTGTGCAATAGATTTTTACAAAACTTATTTCGTATCAATTATGTAAAAAATGGAATTTCATAATGTCAAAAGATTAGGTAAAGTTCAACTTTTTAAAACGGAATTAAATAAAAGAATATTTATAATTTGTTAGTTTATAAATAAATATAATACAACGTATTATATTTCACTGCATTTTTATCGAATAAAAAATAAGAAATCTTTAGATAGGTAGAATAAAAAAATGAATAAATCATATTAGCCATTGCTTGGGTGTGCCGATGTACATTGCACACAGACATCAGTAATAATAAATTTTTATTTACAATTCTTTATGTTATTTATATCTCTGGCAATAATTTAATAAAAAAAAAAAACGAAATCAATTATTAACTTTATTTGTGCTATTTATTTACAATCATTGTGGAACATCATAAATGATATCAAAATATGTAATTTCAAATAACTTATAATACTTTATTTTATTTGTAAACTAAAAGGAATAAATTCAATATTTCCCTAATGATCTATGCTTTTGTTTTTTTAAACAAATAAAACCTAATGTTTGTATAACAATTAATTGTTTTGTTTTTATTATTGGGTATAACATATACAAATTTTAATATTTGATAACATGATTCATTTTATTAAATGTGTCAAAAGAATAACACTAAATAATTTATTCATTATCTTTTACAAATGTCAAATTCATGTACATTTTTAGAAGGATTATGGTTCTGATGGCCCGGATTCAAATCCGATCGGAGACAACCTCAATTTTTTTTTTTTCAATTTTCATTTTGCACAAAAGTTGTGTTTTCTCACCAGCCTGTGAGATGATAACTATTAACTTTATTTTTTATACATCATTTCCTTTATTTTCATCATTTTCGTCGAGTAAATGCATTTTTTTTCAATTAATGATTGGGAAAAAAATATATAATAAGTTATTAAATATATACAGGATGTTATTACTTTTACCTCTCGCTAAGAGAGGTATTGGAATCATGCTAAAAATCACATAGAATCCGATTTTAACATTTTTACAATGATGTCTGTGTGTGTGTGTGTGTGTGTGGATGTGTGTGTGTGTATGTGTGTGTGTGTGTGTGTGTGTATGTGTATGGCTGGATGTTGGACGGACGATTCCTCAAAAACTATAACACATAAGACCTGTTTAGGTAACAATGAATTCCTCAATCTGACATTCCTGGGAAGAGCTGAAAAGGTTTTGGTAACAATTGAACAACCGGAAGTAGTAGTTTTTGAAAGAAATTCTTCCAAATATTAATTTTTGAAAATTTTTGATATTACTAATTTTGAAGAATAAGATTCTACACCTGATACATTTAAATTTTTTATTATATCTTCTATAAATTTAGAGATAAAGACGCTATAATATATAGAATATCGGGATATAACAAGTCGAGTAGGCGAAACTAAACTAAGGAAACCAGTTGACAAATTCAAATGTTTATAACATAATTTGTAAATGTCAGTGTCAAAAATCAACAGTTTTAGTGACATTTTGATAGCTTTTTCTGGGAAGTACATTTAATCTGTCTTATTGTTTTATTAATTAAATATTTGAAATTATAGGTAATATGCATATATCCATCAGAAATACCGCCAATCTGGTTAATGAATTGGAAGAATCTGTGACATTTAGAAACTTCCTCATACAATGAAAAATATATATATGTGTGCAAAAGACATGTTAAATACAATAAAAAACCATATTTGGGTAAAGTTATGTAATATTTTGTTATAAAACGACGGTTCGATAGCAAAGTGCAATACAATATTTATATAGCCTAATATGGAAATGGCGAGAGGTCTTGTGCTGGCCACAACAGATTTTTTCTTATGTAATATTAACTTGTTTGAAAACTAAAAAATTGGGGCCTAATATTTTTTTCATCACGATTAACATAATTATAAAAAAATTCGTGATAACTCTTCTAAATTATAGTTTCAATATCAATATTTCAACTTTGTTATCTTTGTAAGTAATAATTCTGTTTAGAAATTATTATCATCTTTCTCACATCTCTCTCTGTTTAGTCTGGATGTCAGCCGCTTAGACATTTAGTGTATTATTGATAATTAGGTCTGTAAGTTATTGCCAGTCTACGTTTAGGGTTGATATTTAGCTATGGATGCTGTATGATAACCTTTCACACTGCACCCCTCAGAAATGCTTTCCTGAATATTATAACCGTTAGTTTTTAGTTCGTCTATGATAGAGATTCATGCCGGAAGGACATGTAGTCGATGATTGGCTCGCTGTCTTTGTGTATTTATTTTTTACGACAAATCACACATTATCGGTCGTCAGGAATCGAACTCATTAAATATGATTCTATTGACGTCACAGAAGCTAGGAGATATGTGCTAATCCACTCAGTCATCAAGCCGATAATTTCCTACATATATTATTTAAATTTAATCAATGGTTGTACTTTGCATAATCATAATCTTGACAATAGTTGAGAACTATTGCAAATAAAACGACACCCTGGGACTCTGGGTCCATCATAACGCAAAATTACACCTGGGACTATGCCGAGAAATGCACAGCTTCGCGGACAACATGAAAACTTTGCCAATTTGCAGAAAATTTAATATATCTTCAAGCGGAGAATTTAGCCAAGTAAGTGGGTGGATCTCGTACCTTGATAATGAAAAAATATGTCAGCTCATGCCGCGCGAGTTATTTCAAACCACGGTCACTGAAACTGAAAGTATATTTTACAACATTACTCTCTATAACATCGAAATTGTTCTACATATGAGCCTTTCAAATCTAATTGTCGCTGAGTGGTTTCATAAACGATATTGCACATGCGATATAGGCAACATTGACATTGTTAATATTTAATATAATCTGATTATTTTCATATTGTATGGAAACGTAAATAAATTACTATCTGCCGTGTTTTCAAGGTAAATGTATGTATGTCACCTATATCAAGGTCTCTGTCAATGCTGAAACATTGTTTATACAATTAAGGCATATTTTAAATCAATTTATGATGCATTAATATTAAAGGCATGTGATACGGGAACACCAAAAATAGTGCCACTCACTCAAACATATTGAATATAGGTTATAATCCGGGATGGGCACGTAAAATACGTCACGTATTATACGTTATTTTTTACGCGTAAAAAATTATTTTTTACATTGACAATATTTGAGAATATTTTACGTAGATAATGTAAAATATTATTACCATGAGTATATTTTTTTTATAAAGATATTTTCTTTTATACTGTAATGAATATTCTAGAACAAGCAGTCCACGTGACATCAACATGTTTCTTTGATTCAGACAAACATTTAGGTACCTTCAAACTATCAACAATCAGATTAACAGGGAAATATATTCCTGAGACATAACCTCAAACGTCAAACTTAAATCACATTTTACGTCAAAATTAGACTAAATACGTAAATTTGAAACATATTGTATTATATTTTTAAAATGTTTTACATGTTTTATATAAATTTTAGGCAGTTTTATAAAGAAATAGAATTTGAAGACATTTAAAAATAGACGGCGAATAAAAAAATGTGCAAAACTAATATTTCATTTTGTATTTATTAATTATGAATATCATATAGATTCAAATAATTTGAAATAGATTTTATACAAATTTTAAGCATTTTATATTAATTATCTATAGTTTCAGAATGTTTTTTTAATACTTTACAATAATTTCTTATAAACTTATCATAGTTTCAGTCGATTTTAGAATATATTTAAGATAGGATTAAGGAAAGTTACTGTAATGTGACATTTCTAAACAACAAGTCATCTAGTGTCGTTATGAAGAACTAAAATGATACATTATCTACGTTTTTCACTTATTTAACATTTTTTACGCCTTTTTTACACGTAAACGTAAAAAATAATATTTTACGCGTAAATGCACATCCCTGGTTATAATACAGTTTCAGTAGGCGTGTCTACCCTGTATTACAAATACAACTGCACCAATTTTCTATGTGAACGAACTTTTGCACTACAATACAAATGCACAACCAACACTGCTCAGCAACTGCACTAAGTTCTATCTGAATGGGGCTTTAGTGTGTTGACAATGGGGTCATCCACCACTGTAAGATTTTTAATATTTAGGCATAAATTACTTTTTATAACATAAATATTTCTGAAAAAAATATGAACAATGTTATACGCATTCGAATAAGCTTACAATTAATTTAAAAGTAATTCACTCATTTGCCGAGTTTAGTACATACATACTTTACGCATTCTTTACAATATGTAAAAGGGCACTTTTCAAACACCAGTGTGTAAAAAGTACTTTTTTCTACTCCCGTGCGTGAAGTGAGTACTTCACGTATCAATTTTTATGTGTGCGTGAAGTAACATTTCACGCACCGTTCATTATTTTAAATATTACAAACTGAATTGTATTTTAATAAAACAAAGCTGTTAAACACCCGTAACGTTGGTAACCATGGTTACACAAGTCGATATTACAGAGGCTTTACGTTAAAAGAATGACAATGTGAAGAAAAAATATATTTTATTGCAAGGTCGTAGAAAAAGTATAGTATGTAACACGTGTGTGAAGCCTATTTTACATGAGGGTGGAGATTGCGACACGAGCCAAAGGCGAGTGTTGCAAACCACCCGAATTTCAGCTTCACACACTTGCCACATAATATACTATTCAAGCACTAGTGTGTAAAAAGTACTTTTCAAGCACTAGTGCGTGAAAAGTAAATACGTTGCTAGGCAACATGCATATTCGGTTCATTTACTTGTCAAATAACACTAACAATATTTGAAGTTGCCTGTATATACTCAGTATTATTAGAAATAGCACACATTTCGGGTGTAGGAAAAATATTGTATGCAACTTGTGTGTAAATAGTATTTTTTATCTCTAATTTCCAAAACATCGTACTCGACAAAAAAAAGTACTACTTTACACACTTGTCACATAAATAACTATTATGTATATCAATACAATAATAATTTTTGAAATTGGTTGTCGGTACTTGGAAATCCCAATTAATAAATAATTATATTATTATGAAAATCGTTGGTGACCCGTGTGTCGTGCGCCATTTTGTTTAGAAAACCACGTCGCTTCAATTTCTATTAAAAGTAAATTATCATCCATGCATTCAGTTTGTTTGATATTTACCATGTACAATATATGTACAGCTAAGTGAATTAAAATATACCAGTACAGTCTGTGACAAAATTAAGTTCTATTCGCAAACTTCATATACAAAATTTTTAACACGACTAGGCGGCGATTTCAGAATCACTGATTTGGATTAAATTTTGTAGACATTAAAATACTTCTTATACACCGTCAAAAAATAAGAGTTAGGCTATTCCACGACATTTTTTTAAATTTTTTTTCTTGGAATACATAAAAATATAAGACCACTTGTGAAAGTCCGAGTTAAAAATTCCTCCAAATAAGCGAGATAGTAAGGTCCGAATTTTAAAAATCTGCTTTGTGACGTAGGTAATGTGGATATACCAAAAGTAAACAAACAGTGGTTCAGTAGAAAAATTGTTAAACAAATTACAAAATAATGTATATTTAAATTGTAATATTATAATTCATTATTAGAATAAATTGTTTCACTTAATTTATTTCACTTTTTTCTCATAAAAATAAAAATAAAGAAATTAGAACAGCAACCGGACAGATCCGACACACCCGAAGAAGTATATTCTTAGTTAGGGCGGGGCTTCTCAAAATCGGAGGTCATAATTGGATCCTATTTGCTCAAACACTCGTGCACATGTCCTGCATCATCAGAGGCAAAACTCCCCGTGTCTTCTAAAAGGAATAATTTATAATAAAAGAAATATGGTTTTCCTTATCCTTTAACTATTATCATTCTTATTTTCAATAAACTTTTACTATTTTTCATTACTGTGAAATAGCCTATTATGGAAACAGCGATAAAAAACAACTTCAAATTAAAAATATTAAACGATCTGTTACTTTTAATTCCAGATTCTCCAATTATGAGTACTTTGCGCTAGCGTACACCATAGTTACAATATATAACCGCACCGTCTGCTCACATTTATTTGTAATTTTTATTCTTATTTAAATTATTCATTAATACAACAATCATTAATATTAATAATAATGAACTTTGTAAGACTTTAATACTAAACTATTAAAAACTAAAATGGAGTCTTAAGGTAAAGTTATAACTAAAGAAAAAAACCCTTAACCTTAACAAAAATTTAAAAACTGTAGCTCTATTCAGAGCTGTTTTGACCTCTGGCATGGTTTACATGCTGAGTAATCTTAACTTCTCTGTTTTTACTTTGTAGTTTCTACTGATGATGAGAACTTAGTTCTCGAAACATATATAGTTTTTAAATTTTTGTTAAGGTTAAGGGGTTTTTTCTTTAGTTTAATACTAAACTGTTAAAAAAAAAAATCCAATGAAATGTCAAACTAACTGCCTTCCTATATAATCCATACTAATATAATAAATGCGAAAGTAACTCTGTCTGTCTGCCTGTCTGTCTGTCTGTTACGTTTTCACGCCTTAACCGCAGAACCAATTTTGATGAATTTTGGTATAGAAATAGATTGAACCTTGGAAAAGGTAATAGGCTACCTTTTGTCGCGAAAATAAGACATGAAGGGGTGAAATAGGGGATGAAATTTTTTATGGAGAACCCATCATTTCTTCCGCTGAACCAATTTTGATGAATTTTGGTACAGAGATAGATTGGACCTTGGAGAAGGACATAGGCTACCTTTTGTCGCGAAAATAAAAACGAAGGGAATGAAATAGGGGATGAAAGTTTGTATGGAGAACCCATCATTTCCAAAGTTAGGGATATAAAAATTCTTATTTATGCTTTTGGTAAGAAATGAAGAGTGTTTTATCGTCTTTGAAAAATCATCGCTCAAGGCGGTACAATAGGGGATGATTTCAATTATTTTTTATCTTTGTATCTATAGTTAAGTTTTAACCGTTAGCAGATTTTCGATATTTGTCGGATAGATAGCTTGCATCATATGTACATAAGTAAAAGTACCCGAGACATGTTTAGATAATGGTGCTGTTAGGTGCGGTGCGGGGATCGGGTGGGTAGTGGGCGAAGCCTGTTACATGTACGATGCGAGGCAGGTTGCCGGCTCCCTACGCAGCGCATGTCTCCGAAGTAAATGTAAAAAAATTACTGGTACACGTGTTGCTAATCGTTATTCTAGCTTTACCCGTGCGAAGCCGGGGCGGGTCAGCTAGTACCTAATAAAACATTGACTTTTTAACCAAATCCTATTCTTAGCTAAGAAGAACTTAAAATTTGCATGTGCAATAGAATAAAATTTAAGGTGAACCGTAACTATAATAAAACTTAGCAAAGGAGAACTTAAGATTACATCGGTACAAACGGCCATAGTTTTATTTCTGGACCCGACAGAGTCAATTTTACTGAATACATTATACAGTAGATATCAATACAAATTATAGAGCGAATTAAAATATTTCTGAACTACAAACGAAAAATTATCGTGTAATGTTATTATTTCGTACTTACGTGAAGAATCGCGATCAAAAAGAGAGTACAAATTTTAAAACAGCTCCAGACAGCGTTGTAAAATGTAAGTAAATATTTTGAAAGCAAACATTATTTTAAAAAGTACACTAGAATATCCCATATAGTTTTTTTTTACAATATAACAAGATTTATAGCTTAATAAAAAATTCAAGGTAGTTTGAAATGAAAAACGTCTCCCAAATAAAATCATACAAAAACAAAGTAAACGAAAGATGAATTTTCAATAAGTGTTTGTAAATGATTGATATGCAAAAGTCGTTCTTTACAGAACCAACATCTAGATAGAGTACGATAGGGATCTAGAATCTTGCCGGTTGCCGTAAACATAGTACTGTCTGTAATCTTCAAAATTCACTCATGCGACAATATTCCGCAACCGCTCCAGGCAACCAAAAATACATTTGAGACGAACTAGAACGCAGCGCGGTGAACCTGCAAAATACGTAATATGTTTGATCTCGAATCTTGACGCATAAACGCCAACGGCAATACAGAATTTATAAATATTTTCATCAGATCTGCAGGGAATTTTAAATAATTTTGCAGCAGTTTGGAATTATAAATTTTAAAAGGATTATATCAGCAAAAATGACAAAAGACAACATTTTCTAATTTTGGAAATAAGTGCTCCGTAAAATTACGCCTGGGAAGCATTTACGATAGATTGAAATGAAATTTAAATGATTAAAATATCTTTCAGAACTCATATTAATAATTAGAATAATACTACCTTTTTAGTTTATGCTCTGTGTTTTATTTAATACCTACGTTTCGGCACCATAAATTGGCACCTTCTTCAGGGAAATTGACATATAAAATGCTTTCTTTCGTGAGTTTTTACACAAGTATAGAATGACCACACGTCTCGATTTTCCGGGACTGTCCCGGTTTTCAACTAAATATCCCGGTGTCCCGAAAATACTTTTCAGGCGAGCATATATATAAGACAAATTTTAAAGCGGGATTACAGTCAAATGGAAATTCAGTGGGCAGAAAAAATTTTTGACACTCTTTTTAATAAAAGTCAAGCTTTCGGTTTCTTTAAAACCTACCTTAGAACTATTAATTTGAGATTCTTACGTAAGATTTCAAAAGTTAACATAATAAACGAATTTTGATATCAATTTTATATTTGAACATTGTCAATAAGATAAAATAACAAGATTTTGTAAAATTTTGTAACGTTACATTTTTAAAAGTAAAATAAAATTGCGAAAGTTGAAATGACGAAGCAACAACCCTTAATAAACGAATTTTGATATCAATTTTATATTTGAACATTGTCAATAAGATAAAATAATAAGATTTTGTAACGTTACAAAATTTTACAAAATCTTGTGATTTTATCTTATTAACAATGTTCAAATATAAAATTGATATCAAAATTCGTTTATTATGTTAACTTTTGAAATCTTACGTAAGAATCTCAAATTAATAGTCCTGAGGAAGGTTTCAAATAAACCGAAAGCTTGACTTTTATTAAAAAGAATGTCAAAATTTTTTTCTGCCCACTGAATTTCCATTTGACTGTAATCCCGCTTTAAAATTTGTCTTCTTAACTACTCGACCAGTCGCGAGTACTCCCATATATATATATATAACTGTTCAACTTAACACTGCTACCATGCAGACAAGGTAAAAAAAGACTTTTTTACTTTCATCTTTAGAAACATCTTTTTGACTTAATCCGTCAGAAAACAGGATGGAGGTGAAGACCATCCCGTTTCAAATATGCGAGGTTTAGTGAGATAACACATCTTCATAATAAGTAAAGCAATGTAAAACTTAGCCTAACAATTTAAATTCTGAAGATGGGGGTCTTTGGACCTCCGAAACGTCCAAGCAAATAATAAAAAGGAGAAAGTGAAAGTGTTTTGTTCCCTTTGCTCGACATCGCCTTGGGTAGGCGATAAAAGTCCTTTATTTTGTATTTAATAAAGTTAGGTAAAAAGTTAATATTGAGTTTAATTATTGATGTTTTGTGTTATTTTTTTCATTAGGAAATTCGTATTTAAATTTTGGGTCGCGAGCAAAAAAGTTTGGGAACCACTGCTGTAGATTCTTTATCAGTTAGAATTTGGTTGTTCTTGCATATTAAAATATAGCTTTTTTAACCCGTAGCCTCGTGCCTGAGTGTCTGGTCGCGAACCTGGGGGAACCGGGTTCGATCCCGACAGACGCCAAATAAATCCAATTTTAAAATGGCACAAAAGTGACCCCTGTGGTCCACTCTCCACACCAGTTATGAGTGCCCGTGAAGTGACGCCTGGTAAGCGCCCACACGGTAATATATATCGTTATCATTACCGATGTCTACATGTGTTGTAGATATGGCACACCCAGAAATGGGTAATATGCCGTGATGATATATTTATTATTTATTTAACCAATTACACAATCAATCTCATTGACATTGGTTATTCTTGTACTAAGCTACAGACTATAATTAATTACATCATGACGGCCAAGGCACATTACACATATCTGGATTAGCCAATCTACATGCAGCCTTAGTCAATTTTTTTTTTATTTTTGTTTCAAATCTTTTCCTGGATTATTGAAAATGAAAAATGACCTGCAATCACTTTATTGTCTTTATCTAATAGCCTATGATAAATTTCGTGAAAACAAAAGCTTATCCGAGATAGCTACCCTAAGACAAGACGCACAAAAAGTTCCATTATTATTATTCCGTTGCTCTTATAACTTCCAAGACCACAATGCTGACAGTTGAAAATGGGACACCCTGTATACAATACTAGTCAAAAGTGTAAAAAATAAATAACAATAAATTTTCTTTGGAGAATTCGTATGCAATAAAAATCATTGCGGCATAACGAATAACAATGGAGTCCTCCTCCATAACAAAAAATTGTAAAATGTACACTTTGAGTTATACTCAATAAATAGAGATTAAGACAAAAAAAAATTTTTTTTAATAATTATTTTACTAGATATTGAGATTTGTTGTCAGTGTCACTGTGACGTCACACTATTGCCCCCACTACGACCCCATTAAGACTGACACTGAAAACAAATTCAAATATCTCGGAAAGCATTTATTACAAAATATTTCTTTTATCTTAATCGTTATTTATTGAGTAGTACTTTAACTATAAAGTGTACATTATATTTTGTTATGGTGGAGGACCCCATTGTGCCTATTTATACCTTGGTTCGTGACTTTCTGCAGTTGCACATGTGTTATCCACACTACTTTATCAAATCTCAAGTAATGAATTTCTGAACAGGTGCTATGCTCGCAGATATATTAAAATAGTTTTCCAACGCTGCATCAAATCGAGACTCAATATCCCTAATGATTATTTAACTCATGTGTCTACTTACATTAGTGTTAAACATCGTACAATTAATTAATAAATTCTACTTCAAGATCTTGAGATCTGAGAAAGACTGACAGCTTATAGTTCATTCAGAAGCACTTAGAAACAGATGGAATTTATGGTCAATATTTGATGTGCGGAATTTGAACCAAATACGTAGAACGTTAAATAATCAATTAAATGCTGGGTCGCCCTCACTAATCTTAAATTCTCTAATTCAATTAGCTTTAACGATTCTGTTCCAATCTTTAAACAAAATTGTTACTAATCAATTATACATTCTTCAAACACTAAATTATTCCTCAATTTTTAAGTGGGTACAAAAATATAAAAAATGTGAACTGTGGGTGCTTAATAAAAACAAAGAAACCAAACTAGACTGGCTATCAAGTGATGAGAGGAGTTGTAGGCTATGCGGGAGAGAAGAGGAAACTATCAGGCATTTAAGGATTTCGTTCAGGGAAGTTACGAGAGAAGGAATAAAAGAAACGGTTCTGTTATGAGTTATACGATATGGGGTCGGGACAAGAAAGGAAGTCATCGAGAACCGGGGGGTTTATTTATGATGTAGTTTGATTCGAATGCTGAAATCTTGTGAAACATGGCGAATGTTTTCTAATTCTTTATTAGACATTATTTCACCTAGAGTTCAGTATTGTACTTTGTTTCATTATACATAAAGTTTTACGCGACAGATATTTGAGAAAAACTGTTTTCCCATGTTAAATGCACATGTCACGGTTTCTCGTGTTCACCGTGTATACAATTATATATATACAGGTGGTTGATTTTTCATTGTCCAGCTTATATCTTCTGAAATATTAAAGATACAAGAAAAAGTTATTTGATACAACCTGGTCTATAATTTAACATAAACTATTTTTTTCCAAGGCCTACCAATGTTCCAGGAAAATATTTAACTTTGTTTTTTTAAATGAAACACCCTGTATATTTTTACGGAATAAAATTCTAAATAAATTTGTCTTTACAATGATGTATAACAAGTTAGGGTTTACCTTTAAATTATGTCTAATAAAGCAAATAGAAATACGATAAAAGTAGGCTGTGATATTCTATTGTTTATACCAGTAACATCTGTCACAGGTTTAATAATACTGATTATAATAGTGAGAAAGGTGTTAAGATTCTTATTTAACTAAGAAAAATGAACGTCGGTTACCTAGTGAAAAAGTTGATATGCTTTGCTATCAAACAATAATAAACATCGGACTGCTATCCTGTTCATGTGTGACAGAAGTTACAGGTATAAACAATAGAATATCGTAGCCTACTTTTATCATATTTCTATTTGCTTTATAGGACATAATTTAAAGGTAAATCCTTACTTGTTACACATCACTGTAAATAGAAATTTATTAAGAATCTTATTCTGTCAAAATATATAGGGTGTTCCATTTAAAAAATTAAAGTTAAACATTTTTCCAAAAAATTGGTACGCCTTGGAAAAAAATTGTTTATACTAAATTATAGATCAGGTTGTATTAAACAACTTTTGTATTTAACTTTTTTTTGTATCTTTAATATTTCAGAAGATATAAGCTGGACAATGAAAAATCAACCACCTGTATATATATATATATATATATATATATATATATATATATATATATATATATCCAAATAAATATGATAAATGCCGTTATGGTACGTTACCTCCAATAAAGGCGCTACTCGATTGATGATGAACATTTTTTAATTACAACACAGTTATTTTTTACACATTTAAAACTTTTGTGAAACCTTTTTATGCTTTAAACGAAATCCGCTAACTGCACTATTTATCAATAAGATTATTCACTCCAATACTACGCGTATTCTAAAAACACTTAAACCACAAATTTTAACCTAGATACAAAGAGCTTTAATCCTATTTCCGAAACTAAAAACACTCTACTTCTACTTATGTTCAGCTGAACAAATAAATTTTATATTTACGGCCAGTCAATTATTTCATTTTTATTTTTCTCATTTTAGGGTTTCTAATTTTTAATATATTAACATAATTTTGTATGTCACGTCATTAAAACACGATTAAATAAAAAAAAGGTAGGTACGCAAGTAGCCCATTAACACTAATAAAATGTAGTCGTCCATTGGTCATTATTGAATTTGAAAAACTATTATCTGCTGCGTTACCAGAAGGAAAGACTCATGATTACATTAATGAATGAGAATGTTTGAAAAATAATATCGTATGCAACCTGCATCTTGAAAAAAGTTAATTTTAATGGTTATGTAGCAAAATACCGTGAAAATAGTATTTCATGCATAAGTTGCAAATATGAAATTCTTTCATTAAAAACACATCAGGATATACTTATTTCTTTCCTTTTCTATAAGCAGATTTCATATAGCACATTACACGTTTTCCAAGTAAATTCCGAGCTTTTTTGATAATATATGAAATTTATTCTACCTTATTTTTATTCTGATAAATATTCAATAATATACATATGACCCAAATTTAGACATTTTAATATATACCATCTATCATTAAAGCCCGTTTCAGACAGCCATAAATTTATTAACAAAGCGAAGGTAACAAATTAGTTAGGAAGGATTTATGACTTTGTAAAACAGAAACTTTGACATGTTACAAATTTTATCATAAAAAAACGCTCTACTCTTTATAGACAATCATTCATTAATATCGCACTTGTAATATTTATAGTGCAATGTGGTTCATTTATCAAGAAATTACTCGTATAGTAATATAATGGGGTCCTCCACTCAAATTTTTTTATTCGTAGTATTAAAAAGTTTTAATAAGTTTAAATGCATTTTATTTTTAATGTCAATACGTCACAACGACACTTCTATCTTTCTCTCATACCGCACCAGACTCTATAGTACGCTAGGAGAAAAAGATAGCAATAGTGTGACGTTACAGTGACACTAACAACAAATTTCAAATATCTCCTAAAGCAATTATTAAGAAAATGTTTTTAATTAAGTAGTACTTTAAATACAAAGCGTACATTTTATTATTTGTTATGATGGTGGAGGACCCCATTGAGGCATTTAAGTCAAAAGGATCTAATTGCCAAAAAAGTGAAAAGCAGAATGATGGACCCAACATATTGGCCAAAATCGTTCGCCACTTAAATAAATCATTTTTTCCACAATCGTTAGCAAAATTGATTATTATTCAACTTAACCCGGCAGCGGGCAGGTGAAAAAAAATTACAAATTTGGGCAATTTAATTTTAATTTTATGAAACATCCGGTAATTTTTTTTTAGATATTATTATATTTATTGGTGTTTTGGAAGTTCCTGGTTCAATGGAAAAAGAAACAATAAAATTATTTCATTATTTATGTAAAAAAAAAATAGAACTTATAAACACTCACTGAAAATATTCTTTGGCATTATATTATAAAAACAAAGAAATATATAAATATTACAAACAAACATAAATAACATTCTTAATCTTGAAAAGTGAATCTATGATCTAAAAAAACATTTACTAAGTTGCGTTTAGTTACAGAGAAGTTATGAACATTCAAATGTGCTGCATTTTTGACAGTAAATTATCGCGTGCTCTACATATATAAATATGTTTAACATGACTTGCAGACGTATTTTCTTTTTCTATCTCTCGCCCTAAGAGATTCTGTGCAGCGACCTTGCTTTGAATTTAATTTTTTCTGCGGTGGTTATTCATTGTTATCATCACAAATTTTATTTATTGACTTTCTCTTCAGTATCTATTTCTTTCCACGTGACCAACAAATACGCCTGATCTTTTTCAAAATATGATATACTACACTTAGAAAAACTAAATAAAATTCAGTAATATATAAAAGATATATAAAATGTATCTTGAAATTTCAAAATAAGTATATTCGTATCTGTACACTTCAGAGAATTTTTGTTACGTTTATGGATAGGTGGGGTTTAATACACCCCACGTCACTTTGATTTGATGATACTCTTTCCGCAATTTAGTTGAGACTGAATCCTGTTGCGTATTGACAGGCCAATATATTTGCGAAAGGTAGATGGCTAGATGATTGTGTACGGCCGTTATTACAAAAATGGCGGCAATTATAAAGTGACTGGGGTGTACCACACCCCACCTGCCCGCTGCCGGGTTAAAATAGTGAGTTTTTCTCACTTCTCCAGTTGGCGCAGTCGATTCCGCTCGTGCGGCTAATTTCCGGACGCGTGAGAAAAGACATATTTTGCTCACTTGTAATAAAAATAGTTATTTTTAACATTCTGAGTCTTCTTCTTTTCAACCTCAATATATACAATGCAGTCCTTTAGCCAATTTATTGAGCCTTGAGGTACACCCGAAGTGGAACTACTTGACGCGGTGATTTGATGATCAAATTTAAATGTTTAATGGTACTTAGATCCCTTTGATGCTTCAGTAAGTAAAAATCTGTAATTGGTTCACATTTTTATTTCCTTCATTAACAAATAAATATAAAAAAAAACAAATCAGTTTTGAAACTTTTTAATGTGGAAAACTGATTAACTTTTTAAAACATGTCGTTTGATAATTTAGATTTTAGGTAATCGTACATCGCATATGTACATACACACTCGTAAATTCAGTAGAGAGAATAATTGGTAATCAAAACTGAAAATTTCAGCACATACATAAATAAGCAATCCTGTTCAACAATAACTACATCTCTTGATTACTCCATTTTCAAACAATGGATACTTTAATATGCAGATGTCATTTCAATGAAACCCACACACACACACACACAAACACAAACACGTTTGCAGTTATAGCGATATAGATTTTAAGTTCTATAGATTCATGTTACATGTCAAACGTTATGTTACGACTGACTTCATTGAAAAGACATCAAAATTCGTTCGAACAATAGAAAGTCAAGGACGGATGGCATATTGGAGTAATTACAATAATATCGGTTATTATTATCACTGAAGGGAACTTTCAAAAATGTTTATTTTCTGTGTCGTTAACAATCAGTGGTGTATTCAGAAATTCTTTTTGGAGGGGGCAAATTCCTTGAGTCATGGGCATGGTTGGTAAGAAACTCTTTTAGTTTATTTTTATCCTGAGGTGAGACTCCTCTCCGACAAATATCACGAGCCGCCACTGGGGATAATCCCATGTCAAATTTCCTAAAAGTGTATTAAGTAATAGATACGGATTGTTTAAAAAATAAAACAAAGTAAAAAACGAAAGTTTTAATAAAACAACTCATATTCTTCGAGAGGCCCGAACGCCCAAAGACACTGTTTAAATTTTGAAGGGTCCCCTTTGTCCCCACCCCTGGATACACCACTGGTAACTGATATAGTGGTTATTAATATTAATGACTGACGTACTGACCTACAAACAATTGAAGCATTTTTTATACAAGTGATAACCTAAATGTAGTAATATCAATTATTTTAAACAAGTTAACCATACGATACTTTGTGAAAATTTCTTTACAAGGCTTGTAACTAAATGTTATAATTTGAAATTCAGTTAAATAAATCTGTGGCTTTATGGCAAAATCAAATGTTACTTTTCAACTATTTTAATCAAATTTTCGGCTTATAGAAAATCAAATTTTGAATTTTAAAGCAAATTTTGAGAATTGACAAAAATAAAAAGTGATAAATTTGCCGTTGCCATTCAATCACTGATGTATGTATACTGAAGCCGGAATATCATCAACAATGGGAACATCAAAAAAAATGTTATTGAAACAAAACAAATTATTATATTAATATAATTAACAGTTTAATTCTAATTCGCCTAGATACAAAAATAATTTTTGTTTTAAATAGTCGCATTGACATTTAATAATAATAATCAATTAAACAAACAAAACATTATGATTTCATCATTTGTTTTTTCATGGCACTTTGATTCCTATGCAATTTAAATAAATAGGCCAATTCTGAACAAATCTGTAAATCTATAAAAAAAAACTAACAAAAACGCATCAATTTTTGTTGATTAATATAAAATTATACATAATATTGGCAGCTTTCGTTGCGATTTTGTTAATTATTTACAGATTTATAGATATGTAACACTCACAGAATTGTTCATAGAGCCATTACTTGATGTAAATTTATTACACATTTTTCTCATAAATTTTGTTATGTAAAGGTTTTAAAAGTTTTATTGCATTCAAAATAAAATTATCATTCGCATAAAAAAGTAAAAAATATCCTAGTCTCATTTAAAATGCAAAAATTGCATTTCATATTTTGAGAATTACTGAACAATGTAATAATTTTGTAAAATAGTATTTCTTTGTTAATGTCACTAACTTTGTATTTCTTATAGTTTCAAGAAAGCAATGCTGTAGCAAACATTAATTATTGTTACTCCAAAAGAAATATGTATATTTATAGATAATTCTTGAGATTCAATGTTAATTGATAGGCTCAAATTTTTTTGTCAAAATTTCTTTTCTATAATTCTAATTAAAACTCATTTAAGTTTTTTAGGTTATGTTGGTAAATACCTATACATGTTTATTAACATATAAAAAAATGTCTCCTAAATTCATTATGTAAGTAAAAAAAAAATATTGATTTATATTTCATAGAAAACAATATTCGTCTCTCTCCCTCTAATTACTTTATGATATACTTTGGTACGCATTAAATATATAAAAAAATGACAGTACAACAATTACGTTATATTTATTCCTCTAGAACAACATAAAACTTTTCTAATGTAGACAAAACTAATTCAGTATTCACTCAACATTCGACCTGCTTACCTATCAAATTCTTATAATTTTTTTTTACATCAAAACCTAATTTTGCTTAAAAAAAACAACATATAATTCAAACTGGTTATAATTCCTCAAAAAACACAGGTAAAGAACTTCATAAAACTTAAGTTATTTTTTATCTTATTTCGAAAAACTTATAGTATGCGGAGTTGAACTTATGGATTCATGTAATCTAAAACAAAAACGCAAACACATCCCAGACAACGCGTACATGTAACATGTACATACATGTAACGTAACCAAACCAGAAACATGTAATATGGACCCGAAGGTAAATTAATTTTTGTGTATTTTTGAATATTGACTTTACTATATTGTAATTTATATTAAATTTTGTACATCCGCTAAAGATGAAAGTGGTTTGCCCTCGAAACACCCGAGAAAACAAAAAAAAATGTAAAGCAACATTTCGATAAAATATTTTTCCCAATAAAGGCTTTCTGCAATAAAAACTTTTATCTATTAATACGTGGGAAATTCTGTATATTATTTTGTTTTACATTCTTTATTTTTATTTCTTTCTAATTTTAAGCGAAAAAAATATTGGACTTTTTTTAGAAACATTACGAGAAGACAACACTGATTTCAGTTCAAATTATGATTGTGCGAAAGAGCTGTGATAAAGAAAATATACGGAAAGGAAAAGAACTACTTCAGCAATTAAAAGGTAAAAATAAATTCTACTTTTTATGTTTTATACTTTTATTTAAGACAGTGCGTTCAAAAAAATCCTAACTCGGAGTAGGCTATGAACAAAAGAAGGTATGTTAATTTGACACGAGATATTGTCAAAATTGTTATCTAAAAAAATCTTCTTAAATCCTTATTTTAGAAATAGAAATAAATTAGAAAACGGTACCCTTTATTATTTTTTCTTCTTAAAATTACATTTCACGATCAATTTTGACAAGTTGACTTTTGAATTGAATAATGACCAGACATACGTTTCTGTGTTCATAGCCTACTCCGAATTAGGTTTTTTCTTGAACCACGTAAGAGTGGCATCGCTCAATAATTCGTTTATATATATATATATAGGTATGATTTAGAATTATTTCAATTCGTTCTCTAATTTGTGCTGATACCGATACCTACTGTCTTTGGGGGGTGTTTACAATGTTTTATGATCTTTCGAGTTCTTCTGACTTAAGCCGGATTTATAGTTTACATAACATAACATAGCATAACATAGTGAAAATATGAAAACATATAAGTCCGTATGGCATTTAATAGTTTTATAACATAGCATAACATAACATAGCATAACATAACATAGCATAACATAAGAAATGACCATATTTTATTTCGTTATGTTATGTTATGGTGTTCGGGAATATTCGGCTCAATTCGGCTCTATTGGAAGAGCAGCGAAATCTTGGAACGTTGGAGTGCTCGCATCTGCTTGTTGTTTACAAACAAATTGTGAGGTTAGTTTTTGTTTCTGATGAGATATTTACGTTAAATAAATAGTTAAATTATAGTGCAGAGTTAATAATAATAATGCACAAGATACTGCAACAGCTACTATCATAGCATCGTCATCAGCCATTTTTATCTAAACAAATCACGTTTTTGCGAAAAGTTCTAAAATTTAACGTGTACAAAGAATGACAAAATGAAATGTGAAAACAGTAATGAATATAGTAATAATACAACATTATGAACATTTTTCAGAACAATTCTTATTTTTCTCGTGCTATGTCTTAAGCTTATGTTTCGTACTATAAAATCTAAAAAAATTCTTATGTTATGTTACGTTATGTTATGCAATGTTTTGTTATGTTATGTAAACTATAAATCCGGCTTTATACTATACGACATACATAACCTTATGAACAGATTCTATAACCTGTGTGACAAAAAGAAACTACTTCAATTACGTATAGTCAAGAATGGAATCACACACTGCCATTCTTACGTAGAGTTTACTACAGAATTTAGCCAAAAAATATAAGGCAATATGCAAACTCAAATTTATTCACCACTATCTTGAACTCAATTATACGGAAAATTTGTGTTCAAAAGACACTGTTAATGAATATAATCCAATTTGCAATGTCCATTGTCTTACAGACAAGAAGGAAACTTGACTCCCGTTAGACCATCAATAGATGTCTTCGGTGTACGCAAAGCCACTATAAAGTTACGAACTTTGAACTGTAATATTTCATACTGCAGATGTATCGTTGAAATTTTAGATACTTTCAGGTCTTATAATAAATCTCTTTATTTGTGTAATTTTTAAAATAAATGTTACCTAGCAATATATCTATCTAAATGACAGTAACAATTGTTTATGGGTTGTCAAAAATTTCCTTCGCAATATTCTAAAACTAGTAACACATCAGTTTGTTTGACTTAATAGTATACAGGGAATTTATTTTAACATGCAACATAAGGCGAACACATGGTTACTTACTATTGTCAAAAAATGACAGCAATGTAATATTTGTCCATTTTAAAATGCAACATACAAAATTTGTAGTTTTGTATTATCAAAACTAATTTCCTATAAATTAGCCTACATACGATTAACAAATAATCAAAACATAAATGTTGTACATCTTAAAAAAACTTTAGCTTACAAAAATTCATAACTTTCATGTAATAATTGTTAAAAACTACCCCCAATCACTCTGAGGCAATATTCTAATCGGTCGTAATAAGAATTGACACCATTTGTGATGTGTTTTGGAGGTATCTCATGTGCTGCAATACTATTTATAATGTTGCATTTTAAAATGGACAAATTTTACATTGCTGTCATTTTTTGACAATAGTGAGTAACCATGGAAGTGATGAACTATAATGTTTCATTTTAAAATAAATTCTCTGTATAACTGCCAATATTATAATTAAACGATTAAATAATGTTAGAGTACTCTTAAACAACTTGATAAGATTGACAACTGATAAACAATTGCTGTCATTAAAAATTAGTTGTTTGACATTTGGATAGACTGCTAGATAAAATTTATTTTAAAAATTGCACGGCGCAGTCACATACATTTTGTTTTTTTCTGTCTAAATCGTTACAGATATCACAACTTACGCAAAGACAAAAAAGTTTACTATTGAATGTATATTTCTGAAAAACAATAATTTTACGTTATTGACTTTGCCATGAAAAAGTTATGGATTAATCATGATCGTGACATTCAATGTCATACATTAGTGGTTCACTAATAATAACAAATACTATCTTAAAAGATGAACATATAGATTGTCATACCAAATTTCATTCAACTTGAACATAGAGTTCTGTTATTATAAGCAAAAATATTTTTTTTAAAAAGAACTTTGAAGCAGAATACTGGCGAAACGGTGCACTTTCGCATAAGGGGATGTTTAGTTGAATCGTCTTATATTAGGCCCAGGAATCTCCACCTATTTCTGAGACACCTGTATATAAATTTCCAACTTTTACTACAACTAATTACATATAACTCATTTAAAATAAAAGTTCGCAACTACTTCATTTCGGTTTTTTTAGTAATAGGTGTTTCATATACAGGTGCCCATTTTATCTGTTCCCTCGGAAAATTAATGAATAGGCAACCCTCTTTGATTAGTTGTTCAAATGGTCTAAATATGCGTACACTTACTTAATATTGTCTTTACAATCAAATAATATTACTAACATGTATATCTCTATCCATTTTTGAATTAATGTACCCAAAAGTCAATATACCCCATATTCAGATAAAAACTTCAAAATTTTCAAAAATCTAATTTGTATGTATCTAAATACTTCTCAGTGCGCTGATTCCAAATTTTGAAACCGCAGGTCGATATCTCTGTTCGTTCTCGAGATATTTAGATTCAAAGTTTTGCTCAAAATTGCCCATTTTTGGGTAATAACCCAAAAATGGGTAGAGATATGAATTTGGCGACAACACCATTCGATTCTCCTGGCAAAATTACATAAGTATACCAATTTTCATAATTTTTGAACACCGCATGCAGTCTCTAAAGCAAAATAACTGAAAATGGCCAAAAATCGCAAAAATCCTAAGGGGTACCCCTTAGGATTTTTTCAGATTTTGGCCATTTTCAGGGGTTTTCAAACTTTTATTCATAAAAAATGAACCGGTTAGTCAAAAATTATGAAAATTGGTATACTTATATATTTTTATCCGTAGAATCGAATGGTGGCGTCGCCAATTTCGTATCTCGTCCCATTTTTGGGTTATTACCCAAAAATGGGCAGTTTTATGTAAAACTTTAAATCTAAATATCTCGAGAAAGAAAAGAGATATCGATCTGCGGTTTCAAAATTTGGAATCAGCGCATTGAGAAGTATCTAGATACATGAAAATTAGATTTTTGAAAATTTTAAAGTTTTTATCTGAATATGGGGTATATTGACTTTTGGGGCAATAATTCAAAACTAGGTAGAGTTCTAGCCCAGAAATGGATACTTTTGAGAAAATATTTGAGATTGAATAACTCCAAAACTAAAAGAGATATCTACCTGCGTTTTTATGATTTGGAATCAGTCGTATGAGATACATGAAAATTGAATTTTTGAATATTTTCAACTTTTTAACCATATACGTGTTAACGTATCCATGGTGACAAGGTCAATAACTTTCTTATTCTAACATCATATTCCTTTTACTGTACTTACATTAACTTTATTTGGCAGAATTCACGATTCGCAGCAGTTATCACTGGTATACCCACCCCCTATAATTTGCAGAATCAAGGTTACAAAGTTCTTTTTTTAATCAATTACTACCGGCTCCGAATTTTTTGTAACGACCACCCCACACAAATATAATAATAAGCGAAATTTATATTTAATGTATAATGAAAAAGTTATTTAAACAAGTCATCAGCATATCGTGTTACCGAGTACATCTTACTGAGAAAATTGAAATAGAGACATGAAACTTGTTTGTTGAGTGTCTCTAACTTCCTCTTTGCTTTGATGGTTGTCTCTATGGAGTTTTGCATTTAAAAATTGAGTAAACAGAAAGGAAAACCTCGTTAAGAGAAGAAGAGAGAAATAAGTACCCCAAATGACAGATTTGTCTGGAAACCTTGATAAAAGTGAATAGAGACGTGAATCCGTTAATTTCGCTAAATTAAGACTTCAGAATTAATTAAAGATGTAAATCTCTTTATTTGAAGGTATACCTACAGTATACTTCACATTTGCTAATGGGATCTTCCACATTTTCCAATTATTATTTTTTCCTAAACTGAAGGATACTTCAAACTGTTTATATAAATTTACACTATGTCTGAATTTCGAAATCCATCGGATAAAAGAGATACGACTTCCGTTATAGTATAAGTCACCAAAACTCGAAGGTTCATAATAAACCATTTAAACTTATGACTGTAAAATGTTATTTAATTTTCATTTTGATAAAACTATCAGAGAGTCATTTAAAATTATTGGATTTATTATGAGATATTTTAAAGATTTTATAAATGTTTTACTTTCGAAAATCGATGGAATGGTTATCAAAAAATCATGTTTTGAAATTTTTGATCGATCGCCATTTTGTTATTTGAAAAAATAATTGTAAATGCCAAATGTTTTAGACAGCCTAAAGGTAAATTTGAAAGAATTTTTTTCAATAGTCTTTAAAATAAGGGGGTTATGACGATGTTTCAAAAAGCAAAAGAACTGCAATAGCTACGAACCGGGGCACCAAATCAAAAATTGGTACTTAGAAAAGTTGTTTGTTTTAATGTGTTCTAACTACCATTTCCGGGTGTAACGACTTAGTATTAACAGCCTGCCCGATGTTGCACTTTTATCACCCTAATATCTAAATCCTAAATTTATATGCCCTAAGTCTAGTGATTATTTAGGATTTTAGATAAAAACTTCAAAATTTTCAAAAATCTAATTTTCATGTATCTAGATACTTCTCAGTGCGCTGATTCCAAATCCGCAGGTCGATATCTCTTTTCGTTCTCGAGATATTTAGATTCAAAGTTTTGTATAAAACTGCCCATTTTTGGGTAATAACCCAAAAATGGGTCGAGATATGAATTTGGCGACACCACCATTCGATTCTCCGGGCAAAATTACATAAGTATACCAATTTTCATAATTTTTGAATACCGCATGCAGTCTCTAAAGCAAAATAACTGAAAATGGCCAAAAATCGCAAAAATCCTAAGGGGTACCCCTTAGGATTTTTTCAGATTTTGGCCGTTTTCAGGGGTTTTCAAACTTTTATTCATAAAAAATGAACCGGTTAGTCAAAAATTATGAAAATTGGTATACTTATATATTTTTATCCGTAGAATCGAATGGTGGCGTCGCCAATTTCGTATCTCGTCCCATTTTTGGGTTATTACCCAAAAATGGGCAGTTTTATGTAAAACTTTAAATCTAAATATCTCGAGAACGAAAAGAGATATCGACTTGCGGTTTCAAAATTTGGAATCAGCGCACTACGAAGTATCTAGATACATGAAAATTAGATTTTTGAAAATTTTGAAGTTTTTATCTGAATATGGGGTATATTGACTTTTGGGGCAATAATTCAAAACTAGGTAGAGATCTAGCCCAGAAATGGGTACTTTTGAGAAAATATTTGAGGTTGAATATCTCCAAAATTAAAAGAGATATCGACCTGCGTTTTCATGATTTGGAATCAGTCGTATGAGATACATGAAAATTGGATTTTTGAATATTTTTAACAGAAAAAATATTTTCAAATAGCTCTTTAACAATTGTTAATCTACAAAAATGTTTGAAATAAAAAATTAGATATTTTTGTTGTTCATCCAGTGAAGTACGAAAATATGTTTTCTATCGGTAATTTTTTCGAGATTTTTTTTCTTTTTCAATTGGTATAAGAGTTATTGTGTTCATTTAAGTTGCCCATATTTTCTTAGAGAAAAAGGGGTACATTTTCCTAATGAAATTGTTTAGAATTTAGTATCATACAGATTTCTTTTAAAGTTTAACCTTACTCGCTATTTACTTAATTTTAGAATTTTTCACTTATTTAATTTTTCCACTGAGCTTGTCAAATGAATGCACCGAAATATTTTTAACAAACTACTTGATGTTAAAGTTTTCATAAAAATTATCACAGAAAAATTAAGTTTCGAAAGTAGTCTGTATTCCAAATCGATTTCTTAATTAGTACCTAATTCGTTTTCACTTAAAATTTAAATTCTACAGTATGAAGCGAACTTTTAAAAACTTCAAACTGTTTAAAAAGTTATTGAACGTCAAAAATTTTCCGACTTTCTACATCGTATTAAATTTTTACACTTTAATCACAATTACAAGAACTCATTATTTGTTGTAAATTTTAATAAGAAACTTTAACAATTTTTTATTATTTGAGATTTTCCGGAAAATGATATCCAAATATTCCCCCCTTGACGTCGACAAATTTCGGGAGAAACTTATGGCAATATCAACAACATACATCTTTCAATATATTTTTGACAAAAATATTTTCTTTGTAAATTCAGCATTAACAAGCTTCATTATTTACGAAATAAAAGCAGGCGTCTGGCAGTCTAACTCGATCACAAGAAATGCTGTATGTTTATTTATACAAGTTAAATGGTTAGCAACCGGTAATAACAGAACCTTGACACCAAGAATAACACATTTAATTTTCCGATGCATAATGTAATTGTTCCATGTGAAGATAGTCCAACATTTTTTTGGCTTAAATTTACAGTTTGCTGACGTAAATTCATGACTGTACCTACTATTAACAGCAATTTCACGCACCTTCAAAAATGTAAAATTTGGTGCACAAAAATTTAACTGAACTTCATATCCTCTGTTCATACTTCCCGCCATTGGTTCAACTCCTACGAACTACTATCTGCTCATTGGCGTAATTCGGGGGCGGCAAGGGGTGGCAGTGGGGCACCTGCACCTACGTCACAACATGGCGGATGATCAGCTGATCTCGGTCAACCAAGCTTCAGTTTAACATTGCGTCTTATGCAGCGAATGTGTTTTCTGTACAAGAAATTCAGTTTTTCCTAAATTTATACATGCTATTTTAAAATGTAATTAGCCATAATTAAAGATAAGTGTATGAATTATTTACTAGTAAAACAAAGAAGTCGTATTTATAAATATATTTTTAAAAATATTAAATTGAAATAAGTAGCATCAGGTTGTATTACATTCATTTGAGTTTGTATAAGTTTTTTTCATGAGTATTGTTGAATGAAAACATGAATATTGAAATTAAAATAAATTGAATTATTAATTTTTTTTTAATTTATAAAGAAAATTAAATGTGAAACATATATATATTTATCTTCAAGTTCATTTTTCTTATTGTCATATTGTGTATTTTTATTGTATATAAATGAGTTTATTGAGTTTATACGTCAAAAATTAATCTTTGGAAGCCAAAGTACGTTAAATCGATAAATTTAAGTGGATACATAATGTGGATCCTTATACATTGACATTTTTTTGACGAGGATTATAAATGCCTTTTAAAAATCAATATGAAATCAATAATTGATTACCTATCTAATTTTTAAACCTTTGTGAGAAACAGACATAAATATATATATATTTTTTCTGTTACTAAAAAAAAACTTAAAAATTTGTAATTCTGTCATTTAAAAAATATTTTTTCATGTTTTTTATATATATATATATATTATTAAAGAAAATTACATATATTTAAACATTCATACAATATGTTCCTATCCGATTATGTTTAAATTATTTTATATGCAATAAAAGTATACACAAAAAAATTGGATTGGGTTAGTTTTAATTTAATAAACTGGAACTCATTAAATAGTAAGAATGTCCTGACTTATTTTTTACGGAAAACACTCCTCATATACTCACTTTTACACACTCTAATCAGTTTATCCTAAATAAAACAATAAGTGCCAAAAAACACAATAAAAGCTTACGGCACGATATTTCTCCGTAAGACACAATGCAAACTGAAGGTTTGGTTGACCAAGATCAGCTGGTGGCCGCCATGTTGAAACGTCACGTGCAGGTGCCCTGTTGCCACCCAGAATTGTCAAGACCAGTATTTTGCCACCCCAGAATTTTAAGTAAGTCTCAATAATTTGCGAATACCTAATTGAACAATACAAGTCTACAACAGGGATTTTTTCAACTTTATCGATTCCCCACGCTTAGATTAGCTCAGAAAGATAGCATATGTTTTGAAAACTTGTAAATTATAAATTTAGATAGAAATAGTCTGAAAATGCTTCAGAAACTAACAAATTTAAAGCCAGTTTTTAAAAGTTTTCCGGGAGAGGATCCCCGGACTCCCTTTTACCTAGGGCCTGGGGGGGTATTCCATATTCCCAGACCCCCCGGTAGGTCTTGCCACCCCAGTTAGAAAGCTGAAATGACGCCCATGTATCTGCTTCTGGACACAGCCTTTTATACCTGAATTGTATCCTGCTAGAAATTTCTTCTATTCATATTTCTCGCCGGTGGTTGTAGAATTTTTAGTCAAAGAATTAAAAAGGGTGCTTAACTTATAATGCAGAATAAATAATTACCTAAGAAGAAATAATGTGAAACGGGAGATTTAAATAAAACCATCTAGGTAGTTCTAGAATTATTCGACTCTATTCTTGAATTTATGCGTAAACACTTCTTTCTCACGCATGAGAATAATGGAAAGAGAAGCTCAAATAGTATCGAATGCAAAATAAAATAAGTAAGGAGAAATAATGTGGAAAGGCAAATTTAAATAGATTCATTAAAACCAAGGCAAGATATTAGATTAACTTGGTAATGAAATAATTACCTATAGAAAAAACACTTATATAAATTATTTTTTCTACGCCCATTAAATAGCTATTTTTAGTACAAGTACCTATATCTTTTTCTCACGCGTCCGGAAATTGGCCGACTGGACAAGTGAGAAGAAGACATGCTCCCGTGTGTTAAACATGATTTTTTCCACAATCTTGAAATATTATTTTTCTAAAAAACGAAACATTGTACTTTTTTATTAATAAAAAAATTCAACAGTACATTATGTTTAGAATTGAATTTAATGTAAAGTTAACTACAAAAAATTATTGTTCCGTAGAATGGTAGATATTTAGTATTCAATTTGTAACTCCATCAAAATTTATGACTCCTGACGTAGATTATAATGGGCTTGTGTATTTTACTCACTTGTGAAGAAAGTTATTTACTTTGCTCATTTTTGATTCAACATGCTACTTTGCTCATTATTTTAAGTTGAATAATAATGAATGTTGCTAACGATTGTGGGAAAAAAAATTTCATTCATTTTAGTGAAAAATTATTTCCTTATATTATAATTTAAAAGGTTTAAAAAGAAATAGTTACGTGAACTTTCCCCTTCCTTTTCGAACCAGTTTGAAAAACCAGTTATAATTTATTTCGGTTAATAGTTACCGGTTTTCAAACCGGTTTTTTACTCTGATTAAAACTAATAAAAATAAAATATATTAGTATCGTGTACAGAAGTTCTTTCAAATAAAAATTTGCCATCCTACATAAAATAAGTGATACAAAATATATTTCTTGTTGAATATACTATTAATATTAATACAAATCCTTCAACACAGTTCTAGAGTTCAACAATATGTTGCAAATCAACTTATAAGGGCTTTTATTACTTACTTACGACTATTGTGCACCTGAACATTTCTTGTCGACATAGATTGGGATTTATCGTTCTTAAAACAGATAAGAGTATCTCCTAAATTACTTCAATACAGCATTGAAACATATATCTCCAGGCAAACGCAAAAACAAATAGCTTTCCGCAAAAAAATATAAAACATGATTAATTGAACAACTTTTTATATACCTATGTCATGTCAGCCACATTTTAGCTGAAATCATAAATTCCCTTCAAGATTCCAATAACTGTTGAAAAAAGATTTATCTTCATTTCTAAAATTATTCAACACAAAGTAAAAGTTAATTAGATATTACAAAATTGTGAAACCAATAGAATTTCAACACTCGCACAAAGATAAAGAGGTAAATTAATCTTCACGGAAAAAAATGAAAAAAAAATTCTGGCTAAAATCCATGAAAACAGGAATGCTTTTGGCAAATAAACGCAAAACTTTATACACATATTACTTTATTAGAAAATTGTTCCGCAATATAAAGATAGCGCCATACACCCATACAAAAAATTTTTTATTATCAAAATCACTTTAATAAAACGAAAAACAGTTATTTATGCAACAAAAAAATACATTCAGATTTCAAGAATAATACTTTTCTTAGTTAAAGAATCGCACAAAACTTTATAATTTAATATATATTTTTAAAATATAAATTATAAGGGGTTCGTAAACTGAAATAAATATATGAGGCAGATTTTATAGTACTTTATTTTCAAAATACTTTATATTATAGGCGTAAGTTTTTAAATATCATAGCGATAATCCCCGTTAATATCATTGTTTTAATACAATAAATATGTTAATTTATATGCAGCGTTTTTAGTTACAATTTTTGTTTCACTTTTGTGTTACAAAATATCATCTTACAAGTATTTAGAAATAAAGTATGACGAATTATGCTTCGAAATATTTAATTTCTAAAATAATACGTAAGAAAATATTTACAAATCGATTTATAACATTAGAATAATTTTTACATGATATTAAAAATCAACATATTATTTTCATAATAATGTTTGCAATATAAATATTGTTATCGCAAAACAAACAATATGGACTGAAATATATACAATATAAATTGTATGTATACATGATATAAATACATACTGTTTATGAGTCAGAATATACATACCTACATATTTACAATATCTTTTACATGCTACAAAAGCTGTGGACAAAAATATACAGACATATGGGAACAGATATCTACATAAAGCTGCGATTATTTTTTATTTAATATTACGTCACATCGTACAAAAAAGGTTTTTATAGTAGAATTACTATAATACTACAAAAATGCTGCAGTAGATATAAAGAAGAAATGTTATTAGTGTTGCACAACATAAACAGCGGTGCGTCTTATTTAAATCAATCTATCTAATTAATGCTGGTGTGGAATTTTCTTAAAGAAATATTTTATGACAAAATGATATCACAAAGTAAATTTTGGGTAACTTTTCTACTAGGTTAGGTATTAAAAGTGATTTAGTTTTTCTTTAAAAATTTACAAATTTGCTGGCTTGCCACTACACAAACATACATGTGTTATAAATTATTGTTAACTTACTGTCCATTGAAGTTAAAGTATTATGTTGATTAGATAAAAGACTTTCTGCAGCAGCATTTTGGTTATTGGAGGAAATACTTGTTGGAGAAGGCAACGAAAATGGTTTACAGTCATCAGATTTAGTCACTTTAAACCTTTCGGACATTTCGAATCCGTTGTAGAAAAATAACTAACTAGATTTTAGTATTTTACACGAAACTTAATAGTTTGCTAATCATAGTAACTCGATTAACCTAATAAAAAACACACCAATGTACAGTCTTATTAATTAGACACAAAAACACCATAATAAAATAGAAGCATACAACAAAATTTTCAAATTGGTTGATATAAATACTGCTGCTTTACATGAACTACAGCGGACTGCATACTTATTTATATTCCTTACAATTTCACTATTTAATTATTAACACATAGACATCTATCAATAGACCAGAAACTATACTTAGTTTCAAATAAAAAATATTTTTAAATTTAATAGTTCGTTATTTTAAATATCATTATCTCATCTAAATGATAAGACAATTATTTATTGTTTCGTTTACATGTAGGGCGCCCAGATTAACAATAAAACATACAGTTTTAAAATAGAATATACAGCAAACTTCACACTAGTATAAGTTTTGAGGTAGGGAAAAACACCATGCATAAGCCATGAAAATATATATTTTGCACACTGTGGAGCTATAGCATTGACGTGAAAACCGTGAAAAGCGCTTTTCCTTAGTTCCACATTGCACCCAATAGAGGACAGCACGCTATAGAACTATTAAATCAATTTCCAAGAAAAATTCTTTACTGACATGTTTTTAGCAGTAAATATATCAAATATTTCATTCTGAACTACAAAAAAATAATTTAATATAGATTTAAAGTAGGAATGTATGAAATATTTCTGTTACAATGTAATATTAATGTAGATAGTATCTATTAAATGCAAAAATGGATAATTTGAACTCAATGCTTTTCAAGTTCAAAATTATCAACTTTTGCCACGTTTTTGAAATTGAATGCGTGGGTCTAAAATATAGATTTATTTCAAAATAGGTGTTTGACGTCAAGAACTTTGTATTTAAAATCGTAATTGCGCATGTGAACTGATAGTAATGAAAGCCACCGTCAGTTGTCATTTAGACAATCTGCAGCAGCTGTATATTGTGGTTAGGTTTTTTTTGTAGTAAATCTGTTTAACAACAATTTAAATGATTATTTAAAATATAAAATAGACAAAATCAGTGATATTAATATATAACATTCAGAATAACTAAATCAATATACATAAAAGCAATTTGTACAATATGTTTGTAAATATATAGAAGTGTAAACGTTATGGAAGATATAGCACTCGATATTCAGCCAGAAGGCGAACGTTGGGATCCACTAGGTGCTCCAAACGATCATGAAGATGACGAACAAGCGAAAAAACTTAGCTGTCGTGACTCCCTCGAGTGTTCACACTGGTATATTTATCTAAATTTCAATTGCATGATAATTGTTACTAACAACTCTGGTTTGTAGTAATTATTCTATCGAACGGTTGAAATCTTTGGAGGAGGAACAAGAGGTTTTAAATTCTTCTTTGTTTGCGCTAACCACACATTTTGCACAGGTTGTGGTTTTTACTAACAAACTGAAATCATTTTATCAATATTGTAATTTATTATTCTCTTAGGTACAATTCCGCTTGCGTCAAATAGTTAATGCACCTGCAAATGAGAAAGAAGAACTGCTTAAGGCTTTGGAAGAATTTGCATTTCGAGGAATTCCTGATGTTAAGTTAGCTCAGAATGTTTTGGAGGCTCAGAATTCGGACGTCGACGAAAAAACTTTGGTTAAAGCTGTTCAGGTGAAGCAGTGTCAACAAAAAGAGCTTATAGATCAACTAAAAGGTCAACTAAAGGAGCTTGAAAGTTATGCTTTTGAAACTGGAGAAGCTGGGCTGCCACAAGATGTTCTCCTAGAACGGCAGCGAGTTATTATAGGTGAGATTGCAAAATTATTATCCCGCTGTAAAAATATATAACAACTTACGTAAATATTTATTTTTTATAAGTCTGTTGAAACAACAAAGAATAATGTGTTATACATCAAAAGTCATGAAGTTTTGTGGACTATTATTTAAAACTATTTTAAATAAATTTAAAAATTTATTATAAAATATAAAAAAAATATATCTATCTCTAATTTGCCTTTTTTTTGTAACAATTCTCTTGGGTGATAACTATTACTGTACTATAACTAAATTAATTTATTTTTTGCAAGTATTGCTTTCTAAAATGGTTTGCTTCGTTCGAAGTGACAAATCAAATAGTAATATTTTGATTATTTTACATTTTTCTCACTGAGTCTGGCGTGCGCAATTACTCGTCCTATACTAATATAATAAATGCGAAAGTAACCCTGTCTGTCTGTGTGCCTGTTACGTTTTCACGCCTAAACCGCTGAACCAATTTTGATGAATTTTGGTATAGGGATAGATTGGTTCTTGGAGAAGCATATAGGCTACCTTTTGTCGCGAAAATAAAACTTGAAGGAGGTGAAATTGGGGATGAAAGTTTGTGTGGAGAACCCATCATTTCTTAAGTTAGGGATATAAAAATTCTTATTTATGCTTTTGGTAAGAAATAGTGTTTTTAACGTGCGCAATTACTCGTCCTATACTAATATAATAAATGCGAAAGTAACCCTGTCTGTCTGTCTGCCTGTTACGTTTTCACGCCTAAACCGCTGAACCAATTTTGATGAATTTTGGCTAGGGATAGATTGGAACTTGGAAAAGCACATAGGCTACCTTTTGTCGCGAAAATAAAACTTGAAGGAGGTGAAATTGGGGATGAAAGTTTGTATGGAGAACCCATCATTTCTTAAGTTAGGGATATAAAAATTCTTGTTTATGCTTTTGGTAAGAAATAGTGTTTTAGCGTTTTTGAAAAATCATCCCTCAAGGCGGTACAATAGGGGATGATTTCAATTATTTTTTTTTATCTTTGTATCTATAATAGGCTCTTCAACCATATTGAAATTTAGCATATTTGGTATTAATTTTCAATAATACGCTTAAAAACAATGTCGAAAAATATAACACTTTATTTTAAAAATATGTATTACGCCTGTAATTAATTATTAAAAGTAGATTTTTTTTACCTCCAATTCGACTGTGACGTCATATCGACTTGTGACAGAGAGAGATTGCGCGCGCATAATATTGGCGTTTGCATTTAGTCATCTATTCTGTCACTATTTCTTAATATTATATTAGAATATTTAAATGCAACTTTACACATAAATACAAATATCAAACAATTCACAACGTAAAAACATCAGCTTTCATGTGTCAACTTGTTTAAATGTTTAAAAGTTTGACTGAATAGTTCCATAATTCTACACGGGCGGCGTTGTTCTGTCATCCGGCGGTATGACGTCACACCGGAAATTTCAATTTTGTATAGAATCTTTTCCAATTAATTACAGGCTTAATTATATCACAATACAGATGAAAATATGAAAAATATTCATATATTAACGTCTATTTTCGAAAAATAAATTTTAAAAAAATTGGTTGAAGAGCCTATTAAGTTTTAACCGTTAGCAGATTTTCGATATTTGTCGGAGAGATAGCTTGCATCATATGTACATAAGTAAAAGTACCCGTGACATGTTTAGAAGTTAGGTGCGGTGCGGGGATCTGGAGGGCAGTGGGCGGAGCCTGTTACATGTAAGATGCGAGGCAGGTTGCCGGCTCCCTACGCAGCTCATGTTTCCGAAGTAAATGTGATAAATTACTAGTACACTTGCAGTTTTTTCCCTTTCTCACTTCAGATTCGATCATGATCTTTGTCTTATGCTAACTTCAGAGTGTATTGTATAACGCAGTACGCATGCGTCAGTTTGAATAGCTGTCATATTTCTAGCGCTAAATACGAAAATACAAAATGGCAATAAATTCGACGCAACCCGCAAACCCATTCTTAAAATGCGCATGCGTCATAAAATACAGTCTGAAGTTAGCATGGGATAAAGCTCAAGATCGAATCTGAAGTGAGAAAGAAAGGAAACATATGATAGGTCACGTGATCTTCCGTCCCCTTTATAATCTGTCACCAGGTATATAAAAATAAAAAAAAATGTGGAAAACCGTATTATTTACAGATACACTGAAAACGAAAATGAATCTGGACGTAGACGAACTCCAACCTCGTCAAATGTCAGCTGATGAACTCCGCCATCAGGTTAACACAGCAGTTGGTCAAATCGTCAGCCCGCTAAAAATGAAAGAGCACTTAGTTAACCAACTAAAAACCCAAGTAGCCGATTTGGAAATGTTTATTCAGTTCCTTCAACAAGACATTGAAAACCGTCACTGTACTTGTCACAAAAACCGCGACTCGAAAGATCTTCACGACAGTATAAACATGGTGAAGCGAGCTGCAACTCTTCTTCAAATGTTTGCTATGATTCAGTTTGGTTGCGGAAGTGGGTTGAATCAGTTTAGAAAGAACGATTTGAAAACAACAATGAAAGTTAATCACTGGGGTGACATGCGAGCTAGGTTGCAAATTGCAGTGGCAAGAATTGTGGAAATGGGAACAGCAAGAGACGAAGAAACTGGGGATTATAGTAGCGATTCAGATGATCTTCCAGGATCGGTTATGTGCAATGTTAAATTGACAAAAATTGTGAGGAAACATTTATCTGTTAGTTTGAGGGATCTTATGCAACATGGCCTTACGCAGGTAAAAAAACAAAATATGTTTAATCATTTTATACAACAATAGTAACAATTGTCGGTCTAATATTTGTTTAATATATAAACTTATTAATTGGAAAAATACTACCTTTTTTTACAATGACATATTTTTTGAAATAACAAAAACAACAAATAACCAAGGTAACAAGAAATATATCGAAATATGCTTTCAGAACTCATTATAAAATTAAACAATATTTGGGTTTAGTTCTGTAGATATTTTATTAAATTAACAACGTTTCGACAACAAGGTACTGTCTTCTTCAGGTTTTAATAACAATAACATAAATAAATAAATATGTAGTCAAGACTACAAGTATATAAAATCAAAGGTACATTGATAAAAGGTTAATATAAAACATACAAATGAAAAAGAAAATTATAAACGAATAACAGGGTATCATGATTTATTTAGTTCATAGCCTGTGTTAAGATTGATATTATTAGTAGACTTCTGAATTTCAATTGCTTCTCTTATCAATCTTCTATTCCAGTGATTTTCCTTTGCTATAATTTTCGTATTTTCAAAATCAACTCCGTGAAGTTCTTTTATGGCATGTTCAGCTACCGCTGATTTATCAGGCTGATTAAGTCTTATATGGCGTTGGTGTTCCTTTATTCTAGTTGCTATTGTTCGGCCAGTTTGTCCAATGTACACTTTTCCACAAAGGCAAGGAATCTTATATATACCAGAACATTGTAGAGGAACTTTATCTTTAACACTTCCAAGAAGATCTCGGATTTTTATACTAGATTTAAAAGATGTTTGAATATTATATTTCTTTAAAATCCTGCCAATTTTGTCTGTAACATTGGCAACATATGGTAAGGTGGCAAATAATTTCTTTTCTGTAATAACTTGTGCTGGTTTATTCTTCGTCTTTAATGCTCTTTTAATTTGAGCTTTACTGTAACCATTTTTTTGGAATACATCATCCAAAAAATTAATTTCTTCTTGAAGTTTACTTGGATGACATAAAGTAGCTGCTCTCTGATATAATGTTTTAATAGTGCAAGCTTTTTGTGCAGGATGGTGGTTAGAGGTCTCATGAAGATATTGATTTGTATGGGTTGGTTTTCTGTATACAGAATGAATTAGCTTACCATCATTTTGTTTTTCTAAAAGAACATCCAAAAATGGTAGGCGATTATTTTCTTCAATTTCAATGGTGAATTGGATGTTCTTGTGTTGCATATTTATATGTTTTAAAAAATCGTTCAATTCATCTCTTCCATGAGGCCAAATAGCAAAAACATCGTCAACATAACGAAGCCAGACAGTTGGTTTCTTTCTTGCTGTATTTAGTGCTTTTTCTTCAAAAAGAAATGTTCATAAATGTTACCTTTTTTATGTATACAATTTTCTAGACAATATATGCATGTCCGGCAAAAACATGGACGGCGAACATGCAACTTCTCAAGAAAAAATCTCCTTTTGCCAGAGGAAAAACCGTCCCAAAAACTGGCAGAGAAGTGATCTGTTTAACTCAGAGACGCTTTATCGGTAGCGAAATACCGCAGACGTACTCCTTATTAACAGATGTTAGAAAAAGTTTAGAAATAATTGTATACATATTACAAATTACAACATATTTAATATTGGAAGCCATGCGCGACTAAGTTCTAATCCGTCACAATGATTGAGATTGATATTTTTTGTTTTATAAATCTCAATGGCTTCTCTAATTAATCTGTTGTTAAGTCGAGTAGGTCTTGCAATTATTTTTGTATCTTCAAATTTAATTTGGTGAAATTCTTCCAAGGCATGTTCTGCAACGGACGATTTCTCAGGCTGGTTCAATCTGATCGATCGATGATGTTCGCTCAATCTTGTAGAGACAGTTCTACCAGTCTGGCCGATGTAAACTCTACCGCAGACACATGGAATTCTGTAAATCCCTGATTTATGTCATTGTATCCCCTGAAGAAGGCACCAGTTTATGATGCCGAAACGGTGGGTTAAAATAATAAATTACAGAACTTAAACTAAAAAAAGGTAGTATTTTTCCAATTAATAATATGAGTTCTGAAAGATATTTTAATAATATAAACTTATTGTTTCAAAATATTCTTTTATTCATAAAGATTATACAATGTACATTTCGAGACTTTTTGCTCTCATCAGGTACAAAATAAATGATAAAAATATAAATAAATAACAAAAGCATGAAACAATTTACAAAATTAATAAACATAATTGAATATTTATTAAAATATTACTAAAATTTTGAAAAAATATTAGGATCTAATAGTGGAGAATTGTGTATATTCAAAATTTCATTCATTAGATTTTCTTTGTTATGTAATCATTTTTTTATTTCGAAAGCTTCTACAGAATTTATTTTTTTACTTTTATTTTCTATATGGAGTATTTTTAAATTTTGAATTGAACAAAAATGCTCATTGTTAAATAAACGTTTTGCCAAATTTGAATTTTCGATTATTTCATATTTAAATTGTCTAATATGTTCATTGAATCGCAACTTGAAATTTCGCCCCGTTTGACCAATATATTTATAATTACAATTGTTACAAGAAATTTCATAAACACCAGATTTTTCTAATTTATCTAAATTTTCAATTTTATTATTTACAAAAACAGATTTCAAATTATTTCTATTTTATTTTTTATGTTTTCTACGATCGAAATTTAAATTGATGTTTGAAATAAGATAACCTCAACTGTTTTATTATAAGCAAAGATGTCGTTGAAGGCTTTTCATATACCGGGAGTTTATTTTATCAGTAAACATAGGGTATAACATTACCATAGTTACAGTATTAATAATTGACAGCAATGTATTGAAGCGTTTATTTTATGAGTAAACATAAGCGTTTAACATGGGAAAACAGTTTTTCAAAAGCATGAAACAATTTACAAAATCAATAAACATAACATAATTGAATATTTATTAAAATATTACTAAAATTTTGAAAAAATATTAGGATCTAATAGTGGAGAATTGTGTATATCCAAAATTTCATTCATTAGATTTTCTTTGTTATGTAATGATTTTTTTATTTCGAAATCTAAAGAATTTAGTTTTTTACTTTCATTTTCTATATGGAGTATTTTTAAATTTTGAATTGAACAAAAATGCTCATTGTTAAATAAACGTTTTGCCAAATTTGAATTTTCGATTATTTCATATTTAAATTGTCTAATATGTTCATTGAATCGCAACTTGAAATTTCGCCCCGTTTGACCAATATATTTGTAATTACAATTGTTACAAGAAATTTCATAAACACCAGATTTTTCTAATTTATCTAAAAATAGATTTCAAATTATTTCTATTTTATTTTTTATGTTTTCTACGATCGAAATTTAAATTGATGTTTGAAATAAGATAACCTCAACTGTTTTATTATAAGCAAAGATGTCGTTGAAGGCTTTTCATATACCGGGAGTTTATTTTATCAGTAAACATCGGGTATAACATTACCATAGTTACAGTATTAATAATTGACAGCAATGTATTGAAGCGTTTATTTTATGAGTAAACATAAGCGTTTAACATGGGAAAACAGTTTTTTGTAAGTAAAAAGTGTTAGCAGAAAATTATGCCATGATATTGAACATGATAATACATTGCTGTCATTTTGTAACCATGATAATGAAACTACTATATATTTACTGATAAAAAAAACTCTGTATTTCTTGCAGAATGGCAACGAAAGCGTAAGCCTCGTACCATTCATTGGATGTTTTGCCAAAAAAGGTGGATACTCTGGAGACGAAATGCACGCCTGGGATTTAATTATGGCATACTACACGTTGAAGAACGGCGATCATTTCAATGCAACCCCAGCTAGGAAATTATCTCAAAGTTTTAATCTAGATATTATTGGAGGCAGTGTAATCTCAAACAAGCAAAGTTTGCTAAGTACTATTGGCAGTATTATTTCCACGCATACTCCCTTTAAAAGGAGCAACGACTCGCATTTTAAAGCTTTTATATGTGCTGCGCTCAAGTAAGTGATGGATATACATATTACAGAACAAAGAATGTGTTAGTTTCAGTTTTTTTTTTATGGCATTGGTATTCGTGTTTTCAGTCATTAAGGTGATACTATCATAAAATCTACAAAAGATTAAAATGAATTTTAAGTATAAATAATATAACCTTTTTAGTTTTTGTTCTCTGAGTTATACAAATAATAATAATAATAAATAGCTTTATTGACAAACGTTAAAGGCGAAGTTCAGCCAAGGCTGTTCTGCCATCTAACCAAAAAATAATTTTAAAAATATTCCAAAAACAATTATAAACAAAGATTCAAAAATTCATACAATACAGTACAACAAAGAATAAACTAAATTAGCTTGCTCACTATTGGTAACATTTTTATTTGAAGAGGTACGAAATTGGTTAAATGAGCAAAATTGTGCCATTTTATATTAGAAAATTGATCATGTAGACAAAATAAAATTTATGTCAGCGGTTCTCAAAATTTGGGACAATATATATATTTTTTAAATGGAACCATATATTTTTTATTCTCTTATTTGAAAGAGTATTTTTTTCTCTTTCCAATAAGGTAATGTTGTTTATGTACAATTTTTTCAAATAAACGAGTTATTTACGGTTAAAAATTTAAATTTTGTAAACTATTTTATTAGTTTTTTTAGTCAAGTATGCCATGGAAACAATTGATTCTTTGTTTGTTTGACGTTCAATAATATCTTCCGTAAAGTTCTCTGTGTTTAATAATGTTTAATAACTTTATAAGTAAAGAAAAGTTATATATGATCTTGCTATATGGAAAGTTATATCTAGACACCAGTTACTTAGAACGGTCGGCTCTCTTTCCAAAAGAGTTTAAATATGCGAAAGAAATAATGGCTTTTAATTTGAATATTTTCTTTGTTTTGTTATTACTGTAAAATAAATTAATAAAATAATAATTTTATAAAAGACAATTGTTTCCATAGTTTACTTGACCTAAACTAATAAAAGATAATTTTTATCTTTAAACGTAAATAACTCGTTTATTTGAAAAAATTGTACGTAAATAACATTACCTTATTGGAAAGAGAAAAAAATACTCTTACCAATAAGATAATAAAAAATATATAGTTCCATTTAAAAAATATATATATTGTCCCAAATTTTGAGAACCGCTGACACAAATTTTATTTTGTCTAAATGACCAATTTTCTAATATAAAATGGCACAATTTTGCTCAATTAACCAACCTCGTACCTCTTCAAATAAAAAAGTTACCAATAGTGAGCAAGCTTATTGAGACATCTGTATATTTATATTCCAAAATTGTAGAAAACTGAACTAATTATTAATTTAACCAAAAATATACATAAACAAGCACAAATTGTAGAAGAATAAACCGTAGTTAAACAAATTTAAAAATACAAAAATAAAGTATTAGTAATAGTAATTAGTAATAGGGTATAAATGAAATGAATTTGGAGTAAAAATAAAAATAATCATTTGAAGGCATGGAGCACACTTTTCACGTTATTTTTAAAAGAATTGTAAGAACATTCTTTAAGCTTAAATGGTAACGAATTATAAAGTTTAGGAGCCAAATAAGAAAAAGAGTTTTCATATTTTACCTTATTAAAAAAAGGTACAGCGTGTAAATCATTGCTCTTACGGTATATAAATTATTCTTCGATTTTAATTTATTAATTAAATATTGTGGATAACCCGTAGTTCTAATTTCTTTGCCAGTTTTTGCGGACGGTTTTTCCTCTGGCAAAAGGAGAGTTTTTTTAAAATAAAGCAAAGTTACATTGGCATTATGAAAATGTTATCTCGCGAGGAATTGTTTTTCTTAATAATTCATATAATAAACAATAGATTTGCTTGTGGTTAAAAATGAGTTATTGTCATTGAAACAAATTTATTTTAAAAATTACGCGACGCAGTTACTCAATTTTTATTTCTTACTCGATAAGTATTTACTGCCACATTACAACAAATTTTCGTAACTTCTGTGTAGAACATGTTGAATAGGACATAATAATGCCCTAATCTAATTTTATATTTCAGTTGTAACAAACTGGTAACTTGGCTGAAGCTTGTTTACCAATGTAGACAACTGATAGCTAAACATTACTATCCATGGAGTTACGCATCCCAAACTGGATTTCAAGATACGCTTCAGTGTTTGGATGTACTCACGCCTTTGAAATTCGACCTGCCAGTAGATTTAGCTGTACGACAGTTCCAGAGCATTAAAGATGTTTTCACTTAATATAGAAATCATGTATTCGTTGTACTATGCACTTACGAGATGTGACATTTCATTTTAATGTAATAAGTAATAATTAGTTATTTATTTATTCAATTATCTGTTACAGTTCATATATTTTATTATTAAGTTGACCTGAATAAATTAGTATTTCTGTTGTTTACCTGCAATTATTAAAATACATGTTATTGTACTACGGATGTTCCAAATATTCGCATTCACAAACTTTTATAAATTCTTATTCGCAACGGTATTAATTCGAGTAATGAACCAATAGGGGATTCCACGATATTTTGATTTTTTTACATGTTATAGAATTTTTAAATGCAGAAAGTTCCTAATTTTTCTCTTTTTTAAATTCTGCCTCTTATGGAAGAAACAAATGGCATCCAGCGTTTCCCGCCTTACGACGTAAGCGAACCATATACCTATTAACTAATATATTGCTTATGCTCGTATCTTTCCCATAAGAGTAGGTGAAGGAAACACTGTGAAATGGAAATATCATTTCTGCATAAGTCCATCTCTCACAAACACCCAACCGGCAATTATGCGCATGCTCGAAAATCTTGACTACTATTGGCTAACGCTGCCAGCGTCGCTGGCTGGGCTGCGTTCCAAAATTCTACTCTCAGAGTTTACTCAACCTGTTCCAAAACTGCCAGAGTTTACTCCAAAGTGATGTTCTACTAACGAGGAGGGTAAAGAAATTACTCCACAATATTTTCAAACGTAGATGCTCACGATTCTCAACATATGAAAGTAATTTGCCTTCTTGAGGAAGAAAACATGCTTTTGGTTGAAAATAAACATAAGTAAATACGTTGGCGTGTATTACGAGCATACTTTTATAATAAAAGCGCCTTTATGGAGCGTACTTTCACATTATATTGAGGAGAGTGCTCCATAAAAGCGCTTTTATTACGGGCTTGACATTAATGTTGTAATTATAAGTAGTTTTGTTAGTTTTTTAAAATTATTTTTAATTTAGTTTCAATTTTTTACTTCAACAAAACTCTCATTCGTTCCAAAACAAAACACATCATACTCTACGCCAAAACTCGGTATTCTTGGTTTTGGAACGCTGCCCTGGTGATGCAGCGAGCACATGAAACGGTTTAACTTTGACGTTGATTTCATTTCTGTTTGTAGTTGCACTTCGAAAGCATTTTCTTTGTGTTTCATACAGTAATTTATTGTCACCTAAATAAATTAATCCTGACCAGATTGTATTCTTATTATTTTTAAAGTACAACAAAGTAAATTATTTAATTCAAATTTAGCACTAGAATATGTCAAAGTTTTTTATTATTACTAATATTTATATTCAAGAATTTACATACAAAATAAATAGTAGGTACATTGTGTAATTTCTCAAATTTAAATTAAAAATTTCTCGCGCTAGTCGTTAATAAACAGAACTCTGTGATTCGCAAAAAGTTATCATGATTTCCTCGTTAGCCAATAGTAGTCAAGGTTTCTAAGCATGCGCATAATTCGCGGTTGGGTGTTTGTGTGAGATAGACTTATACAGAAATGATATTTCCATTTCACAGTGTTTCCTTCAAGAAAAGCAAAGGATCCGCAATATATTAGTTAATAGGTATATGAAGCGAACCCATTAGTGGAGGTGCAATAGCATTATATTGTACTTTCTCTCTCAGCTGCTGCTGTTATTAGAGGTCTTAAACCTTTTGTCAATGTTGTGCAGCTAAATTTATTTCGTCTGCTTTATTATTAAATTATACTTACATAATGAATAATATTCTGCTGCCTTAATCAAATAATAATACAAACTGAAAAATGACGTTTAGCCGTGTAGCGCATATAACCACTATAAACAAATACTTTAGTGGAACAGTTTGGCAATCACTGGTTTGTTGATGGGAACGCCCACTTATAGTGTCGGCCAATAAAAGACGCCGGGTTCGGTAACGTCATTGAGCCCGGAGAAAATCCGCGCTTTTTGAAAGCAGATAATAAAATTTAAGTGATAAAACATTTAGAAAGTTATATGGGAAGAAATAATTATACATACAATTTATATAAAAATTCAATATTAGTGGAATTCCCTATTGATGTTGGTCTGAAAAATAATTTCTTTTCTTTCAACACTAATATTTTTGTTTTAAAACACATTCAAATTGGTTGAAAATGAATTAGAATGGATCCATACGCTCATACATATCAGAGAGATTGCCGTGCAAATGTTAAATTTTTTTACCAAAATTTCAATATGAGATTTAGCTCAAATGCTATAGTACTCTAGCTCGTGACTCGAGAACGACCTTGATATAATTTTAAAACTACTAATTTATTATTTCTCAATTTTCAGGCAATACAACACATAAAAAAATGAATAATAGTTCTTTATTCTTCGTATTTCCTTTTAAATCTCCCTCATAAACCTATTATAATTTTACAATAAAAACTTTCAAACAATAATTTTACAGCATGTAAAACAAAAATATGTATTAATTTCTTGTTGAACTAAGTGTGAAAATAGTAAAAAAGCAAATAAAAGAATGAAATGAAGGTATACTAATTAAATTATTTTTAAGTATTTCAAAGTCACTCGCGACCTGTATACTATACCACCATCTAATGTTTCTTTTGTTTTATATTCGGAACAAATCAATGATCATTAATGTATATACAGCAATACTCTTCCCAGGTTAAACGACTTTATACAAATAATGAAAATTTTATAGCTCAAACCAACAAAATATCTGGAAGTATACTATCAAACGTTTGGTGCAAGTGATAAACTTGAAGAGTGCTCGTTTAATTTATGTTTAAATGACCACACTATATCACCCATTCACCTCGATATCCTACCTTACTGTAACATAGATCCTCTTGTTCACGCAAGATAGTTACCCCTTTTTCAGATTTTTGCAATCTTTTCCTAATTTTGAAGTCATTTTTTTTTTAAATTTTTACGTTCGCCACATGGTGCTCTGAGTTTTATTTTATAATATTTTAAAATATTTTCAAAATTTCTCTTCCTTCGATAAATGTACCAATTTCAGTATTTGCGTGCACATTAACCTGTAGTGTTATTGTGTAAGTAATATCGTATTATTTATTCAATTTTTATATTTTTACATTGTACTTTCTCTTATTGTAGTCTCCGGTTGGTCTGATGATGGCTACTAAGTAGCCGAAACCGGTCATATTTTTAATATAGAATAGTGTGATTAAGAATTTTTATAGCTTTTATTTTAAAAAACCCTTCTCCTCACCTGAAAAAACATAATGCGCGCGCATGTCTTTGGGCCATAGAGTCGTGCGCATGAGTGTCTGGTCGCGAATCCAGGTTCGATCCCGACCGATGACAAAATTATTTCGAATTTTAAATGGCACAAAAGTGATCCCTGTGGTGCTCTATCCACGCCAACAGTGTGTGTCTGTGAGGTGACGCCTGGTAAACATGTACACACAGTACGAATATATCATTTCCGATATCTGTGTATAGATCGGCACACCCAGAAATGGGTAATAAGCCATGATGATTTATTTTGTCTAATATTATTGATTTTTCATTAACTAAATTAATTTACTTACAGATGGAGATCTACAAGTTTATGGACGAAGCAGATCACACAATTTTTCATGGTAAGCATATTTTAAATTATTTTTACTGAATATATTTTTGAAAAAAAGTGGAGGCAACTAGTGTCTAACCGATGTAATAACTTGTGTCACTGAACATATACATACATACATATATACATAAAATCACGCGTTTCCCACTTAGTGGGTTAGCAAAAACCCGAAAATAATAAGAAAAGGGATGAAAGCAAGTGCTCCACAGAATCACTTAACTCTTTAAAAACATTCTTCTTCCGCCTTGCCCAAAATCATCATAACATTCATTCAAGAACATATTATTGTGACCGTTTTTCGGTAGCGAATAACCGCATCCGGACCATAATAATAGTTACGCAACAATAATTATCTTTCGCTACACATTTCACCACAGCCACATTCATAAACGTATTCATACATAATAACATATTATTGCCACAATGTCTTATTTATCTAACCTAATAGACTAGACACATGTCATTTCTCTGAAATAATGATAGAATTTTCAAGGTGTCCAGTGATTTTCATTATTTTAACATTTTACAGTTAAAATGTAATGAAAATAATTGTTGCTTGCAAGAATGCTCGTGAGATAAGTTATTACATCGGCTAGACGCTAGTAAGAGGCAATTGTTAAGCGTGCATTACACTACACGTTCAAGTTTTTCTTTTCAAGCGACTTTAAAAGTTTTCTCTCTCGCAAAATGATGTGAGTGAAAAAAAGTCAGTTGAAAAAACTATTAAAGAAAAACTGGAACATGCGCTACTTTTTCTTAAAAGTCCCTATAAGTTTTGACTGTCAGTTGTCAATGTCATTAGTGTTTATATTTTTGATGCGTACAAGTGTGGTGATATACAGTAATTGAAAAGTGGCAAAATGGAGTAGAGAAGTAATTGAAATCTTGATGGCTATATACGAAAAATTCATGTGGTGGAAGTTCAATAACAGTTTAATGTAGGTATGACTTAAATTGTGACACTTGGATATTTTAATTCACACAAAACTTGATCGTGGAAATATACTTTTAAGGTCACCTATAAAGACACTTTTCAAGTCACTTGAAAATAAAAACTTCATCGTGTAATCCACGCTTTAAAGACATTTCATATATTATAGGTACTACAACAAATTAATTGGCGAGGAATAATACTTGTTTATAATAAATTAACTTTGTGTATGAATATTTTGTATTGCTTTTCCTTTCAACTCCTCGCATATACATACTTTTATTTCTTATTTTATTAATTACTTCTACAATAATTATTTTAATTATAATTGGACGGCAACAATACTTCGTAATCTAATAGTCACATCTTACAATAATTGGATGATAATATTATGTTAGAACACATGTATTAAATTCTTAAAACTATGCAATATTAAATTTTTACAAAATGTCTTTAGTGATTAAATCATTGATTGAAATAAAATAAACTACAAAATATCTTTTGATTGATTATATCACTGATTGAAATAAAATAAACTACAAAATATCTTTTGTGTGATTATTTCATGATTGAAATAAAATAAACTATCTCACATGTAAAAAATAATACAAATATGAGCTTTACCAAAAAAGTCTTTATGAATGTAAATTATGTCTTCTTAAGTACGAGAGTAGTTTATAAAGAAATCTACCTAGCTATGAAACAAAAGACGAACGATAACAATTTTTTTTGAATCAGACAAGTAGTTAATGTATGCTGTTGACAGTTATTTTGCAGATCTTCCAAAAATTTATTTTTTTGACGGAATGGCACAGTTGAAGAAACGTTAGTGTTGAAAGAAGTTATGTTGAAAAATAAAGCATTGTTCAAGTTCAATGTGTCTTCTTATATAGCTAGGTAGATATCTTTATAAAGTGCCCTCGTATTTAGACGTTATTTGTACTTTGAGTGGATAGTTCTGGGCTCTGGTCCCCACCCGAAATGAAGATTGGCATCTACATCACCGATTAATAAAAAATTTCCTGTAAAAGAACATCAGTGTATCAGTACTGCTTATTAAAGTTTACCACCAGTAGTTGCACTCCTTAGCGGTACCTTTGATCAAGCGAATCGACTCCACACCAGTTAAGCTCCGCCTCCTGGTTTACAAGTCCGAAATAATAAATAAAAATATGCACTCTGTAAAATATTTTACACATGAACTGCGCAGGTAAGCAACACAAAAATTAACTGTCAAAGTTTTGCCGTCCAACAGGGAGTTGCAAAAATAAAATTTATACACCAGGAGGCGAAGCTAATACATTCGAGGTCAAATATTTCGGTAGCAAATATATGAGGAGTACAACTACTGTTTACATTTAGGCTAGGGTCTCAACAAACGAAAACTTTTACATAGCCTTCTTCAAATCACGACTTGACATGCATTTCTCGACTCCGCAAATCTAGCCCATGAAGTTGGCGCGCAAGGAAATGCCCAAATCTTGACTTGCGCACCTTTAGACAAGATATGTCGAGATTTAAGCATTTCGGTACGCGCCAACTTCATCGGCTAGATTTGCGGAGTCGAAAAATGCATTGTCGAGATTTGAAGAAAGCTATGTAAAAGTTTTCGTGTGGTTAATGCAGAGATTGTATCAATTACTACTTTTTCGTTATAAATATCCAATATTTAAAAAATGAAACGGTTAGGTTCAAATCACGACATGCATTTCTCGACTCCGCAAATCTAGCCCATGAAGTTGGCGCGCAAGGAAATGCCCAAATCTTGACTTGCGCACCGTTAGACAAGATATGTCGAGATTTAAGCATTTCGGTACGCGCCAACTTCATGGTCTAGATTTGCGGAGTCGAGAAATGCATGTCGTGATTTGAAGAAAGCTATGTAAAAGTTTTCGTGTGGTTCATGCAGAGATTGTATCAACTACTACTTTTTCGTTATAAATATCCAATATTTAAAAAATAAAACGGTTAGGTTCAAATCACGACTTACGTATTTCTCGACTCCGCAAATCTAGCCCATGAAGTTGACACGCAAGGAAATGCCCAAATCTTGACTTGCGCACCGTTAGACAAGATATGTCGAGATTTAAGCATTTCGGTACGCGCCAACTTCATGTGCTAGATTTCCCGAGTCGAGAAATGCATGTCGTGATTTGAAGAAAGCTATGTAAAAGTTTTCGTGTGTTTCATGCAGAGATTGTATCAATTACTACTTTTTCGTTATAAATATCCAATATTTAAAAAATGAAACGGTTAGGTTCAAATCACGACATGCATTTCTCGACTCCGCAAATCTAGCCCATGAAGTTGGCGCGCAAGGAAATGCCCAAATCTTGACTTGCGCACCGTTAGACAAGATATGTCGAGATTTAAGCATTTCGGTACGCGCCAACTTCATGGGCTAGATTTGCGGAGTCGAGAAATGCATGTCGAGATTTAAAGAAAGCTATGTAAAAGTTTTCGTGTGGTTCATTCAGAGATTGTATCAATTACTACTTTTTCGTTATAAATATCCAATATTTAAAAAATGAAACGGTTAGGTTCAAATCACGACTTATGCATTTCTCGACTCCGCAAATCTAGCCCATGAAGTTGGCGCGTAAGGAAATGCCCAAATTTTGACTTGCGCACCGTTAGACAAGATATGTCGAGATTTAAGCATTTCGGTACGCGCCAACTTCATGGGCTAGATTTGCCGAGTCGAGAAATGCATGTCGTGATTTGAAGAAAGCTATGTAAAAGTGTTCGTGTGGTTCATGCAGAGATTGTATCAACTACTACTTTTTCGTTATAAATATCCAATATTTAAAAAATGAAACGGTTAGGGGTTCAAATCACGACTTATGCATTTCTCGACTCCGCAAATCTAGCCCATGAAGTTGGCGCGTAAGGAAATGCCCAAATTTTGACTTGTGCACCGTTAGACAAGTACACTCCGGAGTACATTTTTTAAAAAAAGACTACCAATAACATAACCTAATCCTAATTCATTTTATACTGCATAGTGTACTAGTCAGCCACCTTGTCGAACGGTGCATGCATATGTCGAGATTTGAGCATTTCGGTACGCGCCAACTTCATGGGCTACATCTGCGGAGTCGAGAAATGCATGTCGAGATTTGAAGGTTATGTATAAATTTTCGTACGATTCATGCAATCACCGAATTAAATATGAAGTTGAAATGTATCCATTATAATGGAATAAAAATACTAGTGTACTTTTCTTACCTTTAGCTTCTTTCTATTTCCAATTCTATCAGATATCCATTCGTGGAGCCCTTTCCTTTTTATACTAAGATCTAAAGGTTCTTCTTGAACAGGACTTGCATAATTGTACAATTCATGATACGCAGTACTTTCTTCTTCGGCAGAAGAGTTAGCAAGTGTAAGATTTAGAGGTTCTTGAATAAGCGTTCCTTGATCGAAAAGTGCATATTCCACAGGGTTTTCTTCGACAGAAGAATAAGAAAAGTCTTCCACATTAATTTGATTTGGTTCAATATTTTCTCTTTCTTCGATAATACCTTCAACCTGCTCCTGTTGAACTTCGAATCTATTTTGGGCCATAGCCACCTCCCTAGAGAAGTTTTCATAATACTGAAGTAATTCTTCATTTTTCCTTTTGGGTGTTACAGGATCTTGAGGAGAAATTATCGAGTCTGATGTGATCGTAGATGATGTAGTTGGCATATTACGACTTGAGTAGTAATTTGCCCATGCGATACATTTAGCCCTCCAGCTTAAGAAAATAGCTTTTCTTATAAGCGGAATTCTTTTTTTGTCTTTATTGAATCTTCGTTGTCTGACTTTTGGGGGCATTTTTTCTACGTAACCTTCTCTCTTGATCATGTCATTGGGAATATTGGGTTTGCCTTTATTTTTAGATTTCTTCCCCATTAAAATAAAAAACTTGATAAATGTATCACTCGATAATCTTTTCTTAAATATGTTTTCTTGATTTTCATGCACAACTCAACTACACTGCCACGTTACGGTTACCACGTTTTGTTAAAATATTATTTGTTCATCCCTTGAGATGTTGAATGGAGACAACAATTAGAACCACCTATTGGCGAATTAAGATAATATTGTGTTAATTTATTATATATTGTTAGTGTATAATTTTGAAATTATAATAAAATATTTTTTATGTTCTTTCATACTATATTTCCTATAAAAAGAACTAGAGTATTGACGCCACAAATTAAATTAAAATATAAAAAAAACTGCAGCCCTTTTTTGTTAGGTTATTCATAAGCTCTGCCGCTTTTCTATAACTACATCCCGGCCCCAAATTGGTGCCTTTTAACGGAGAATTACAATTTGGGAATAAAAGCAAGTCACATGGCACTAGGTCAAGTGACTACGGTTGATGTACCAACGCGGTGATTTTGTATTTCGTCAAAAATGTCTCGCCAGACAAGGCGTTATGTTCCGGCGCGGTTATAAGTAAAGTTAATGATAAATATTTTAATAAAATTTAACTATCATGGTTAATTTTATTCAATTAATAAATTTACAAACATTAGAAAACATTTGTATCGTTTACAATAATGTTTATTAATTTAGAAACATGTTTGTTGCAACTTTTTGCAAAACGACAGAAATATTTCTACTTTTCTACAGGTTTTGTTGTTTATTATTACTAATACTATTTTTGATTGTACAGGATCGGATTAATAAATTAAATGCATGCATTGTATTATTTTTAAAGTAAAAAAATATTTGTTATTTAGAACATTTATTTCTTATTTTGATATAAACATAACAATGGAAATATTAACAATTTATATATGACTATTTAGGTTTAAAAATAAATATATATATACAATTGTATTTGTTATTTTAGATTATACCTTTTTGTAGGTAAATAATTAACACATTTGTAGTTAATCATACGGGTAATCTAAAAATAGAGAATATTATTACATAAAAATATATATTATTTTTCCTGAAATCGTCATGTAATCTACTACTTCCTTGCCGCAAAATTGAGAAATTGAATTTCCCTGCCTATGCAGGGGAGTAAAACGCAACGTTACCATATTTATTTTTACGAACACATCTTACGTTTTAATATGAAATACAATTACAAAATTAAAATAAATAATGTTCAGTATACATTTGTTTTAAATTCTTGTAAAATTTTAAATAGAGTTCCTTAAGTTTTCAATGTGATTTACTTATTAAATGAAAATAAGTTATACAGGGTGTATCAAGATAATGGAACAGTGCCGTTTATTCCTGTATGTGACAAGATACAGAAAAAAGTGATTAGGATATTTTGTAAGGGATAGAAGGGGACACATTTTAGCATAAACTTTATTATCATAAATCCAGTGGTACTCAAACTATAGGGCAATATTATATTTTTTTAAATGACATTATATATATTTTATTATCTCATTAAATACAGAATTTTGTTCTGAATTCAACGATATAATAATATTATAACCTTACATTGCGAAAAAATTTATAAAAATTAATTCAAAGTTAGTATTTCATTTCTACTGTATCTAAGTAATATGAGCAAACATTCAATCAATAAAACAAAAAAATTATTTTAAAAGTTGAATTTATTGCCAAAATCGTAGCTTACTTGAATGTAATAAAACTAAAATAAATTTTATTTTGTTTTATTGATTGAAAGTTTGCTCAGATTACTTAGATAAAGTAGAAATGAAATATTAACTTTGAATTAATTTTTATCAAATTTTTCGCAATGTAAGGGCATGATATTATTATATCATTGAATTCAGAACAAAATTCTCTATTTAATGAGTTAATAAAATATATATAATGCCATTTAAAAAAATATAATATTGCTCTGTAGTTTGAGTACTACTGGTTTTAAGATAATAAAGTTTATGCTAAAATGTGTCCCCCTCTATGTCTTACAAAATATCTTAATCACTTTTTTCTGTATCTCTTCACATACACGAAAAAAATGCACTGTTCCATTATCTTGATACACCCTGTATGTACCATTCAGTAATTTTGAATTTTTGTACGATTTCAGAAAAAAATTAATACTTATCTCATCATTGAAGTTTCTTTTCATGACTCATTACCGTTATTTAACAATCCCCATACTCGTCATGAAAAGACGAACTTCCCTGCCTTAATAAGTAAATAACTATTACCTGTAGTATATTTAGAATAATATTCAACAATTTTTTTTAATTCTTCGAAAGCAGCAACAGTACCATTTGCTTTTAACGCTGTACCATTCTCAACAATACTTTTTAATTTGTCGATATATTCTCCATTTATTTTAGTACACTGTAGATCAGAATTAATTCTAACAGATTTTTTGAAAACCTGAAATATAATTCCAAAATTTCTAGCTTCAAAACAATAAAAAATTACATACCACATCATTGTCAATCGAAACATCTTTCCCCATTAAAATTGCATTATCATAAATAGAAGATATTCTGTATCCATTTAAATACTCGACATTGAAATCGCCAAAAATGCTAAGAGAACTGTAAAATTTCTTAGAATTTTGAATATATTGGACCCCATGATCAACAACAATATTTTTCACATCAATATGATTGATATATTTTGTTGTTACATTACCTAAAAATTTCTATTTAGATATTCATTTAAAAAATAATACAGGGAATTTATTTTAACATGCAACATACGGCGAATCACTTCCATGGTTACTCACTATTGTCAAAACATGACAGCAATGTAATATTTGTCCATTTTAAAATGCAACATACAAAATTTGTAGTTTTGTATTATCAAAACTAATTTCCTATAAATTAGCCTACATACGATTAACAAATAATCAAAACATGAATGTTGTACATCTTAAAAAACTTAAGCTTACAAAAATTCATAACTTTCATGTAATAAATGTTAAAAAATACCCCCAATCACTCTGAGGCAATATTCTAGTTGGTCGTAATAAGAATTGACACCATTTGTGATGTGTTGCTGCAATACTATTTATAATGTTGCATTTTAAAATGGACAAATATTACATTGCTGTCATTTTTTGAAAATAGTGAGTAACCATGGAAGTGATGAACTATAATGTTGCATTTTAAAATAAATTCTCTGTAAAAACATACCCGCAAGGACAAGATTTTTGAAAATAATATTTGCTTCAACATACTGCGGTGTATTGCTATTACATTTCATTGTTTCTAAAAGTAAATGTGTAATATTTACGAATTTCATGAAATCAAAATTGCAATTTTCAATGATTTCTACATTTTTAAATACGACGTTTGGCACATTGTCATAATTTTTATGAATTTGTACTAAATTATCCAGTAATACACCATTTACTCTTGAAGGTACCTGTAAAATTTGAAAGACAGAGTTAAGACGTAAAGCCGGGACCACACTAACACGAACATTGTTAGCTAATGTTTGCTAACATGTTCGCTAACATTCGTTGGTAGATGCTAGAATATTAGTATGTTCATACCACTTATCTCTATACATATCTGGTTAAATACAGCGTTTTGTGCCTATTCGAACACCGCCATGTTGGATTTCGGTACAATTTTAGTCAATTTTCAAATGTTCGCAATGAGATAAAACATTCCGAATAACACCGTCAAATTTGTCAGAAAATTTCCTATAAGATCATGTAATTTTTAATTTTAAAGTAGCTAGGAAGGTTTTAATCGCCAATTAAAATTGTGCCGAAATTCTCCAACATGGCGGCGTTCAATTAGTCACAAAGATTTAACATTGCGTCCGCTATCCAGTTATGTATAGAGATAAGTAGTTCATATTAACATTGAGCGACCTAATGACAATGTTCTCAACTTTACCTTTAATATATTCATTTCAACATTTTCAGTGAACTGTTTGAGTCCAATTATAACAGCATTATCTAAATGATTTTTGTCTACTATTGTATTATTTAATCTTATAATATCGACTTCATTTATATGTTTGATGTTAGTACTTCCTAATGTTTTCACTTCGTTTGCAGCTAATCTTGTAAATATTTTTTTACCAGTTACAACCTTCAAAATAATAATTAAAATTAAGTTTCAAAACATTATCTTACAATACCTGATGTGTAGTAGCCTTATTTTTTAATGCATCATCATAAAGTTCTTTTATGTTTACTCCATTTATTTCCGATGTTAATAATTCTATTTTCTTTGCAAACATGTGATTAAAAGTAACTTCTTGTTCCAATGTATTATTTTTGAAAGTATTAACAGCATGGGAAATAAGTCTACCGAAATTACCACCAGCTTTATGAAAATTAATATCATTTAGAACTATAATATGTCGCCAGTAAAGCCCTGGCAAATGTATTAAACTGTAAACAGTTTCCAGGGAATTAAAATTCGAAAATTTGGAATTTATAATATCACAATTTAAGTTAGAAAAATTCAAATTTGAATGAATGTGAATGTCTTCTATAGATGTTCTATCTATGAATAAACTTGTTTTTATGCTGTTTACTTCAGGGGCAGAAATATATGCTAAAAATTAAAAAAATGTTTATAAAAAATCTTACATTAGATTTAATGTAAAACTTACAAAAATTCGCAGTTTTAATTTCATAATTCCCAAATATTGTTTGTGGTTTACTTCGAGACAAATAGTTTTCTGTTGCATCCTTCAAATTTATATCATTTATTGTGTCAGCTTTCAAATTATTTATAAATATGTTCTTTTTAAAAATAATGTCACCTTGTATAATTATATCGTCATGTATAGAAATTAGCTAAAAACAAATATATATGAAAATAATGATTTCTTTTTATGTGATTAATTTTAATACGTTACCTGTGAAAAATATTGATTAATATTTATATTATTAACATTTGTTGCTTCTAAATTTTTTACGTTTAAATCTCCATTAATATAAACTTTTTCTAGCTTATCATTACCATATAAATTTATAAGTTTTTGTTGCATTTCTTCTACGTTTACTTTATTTAAATTTTTAAAAATAACATTTGCTGTATCTAAAACATTTAAAAATGCATTAATTATTTTACAAAGTATTTTTGGTTACTGAAACTTACCAATATTGGATTCAAATATCAAATTATTTACATAGCTTTCTCTGTCAATATAAACGGTCCTGTTTAATAAGTCAAGAAGAGGAACATGATTTACTTCTTTAATTTTTATTTTATAATTTATGGGGAGAATTAAATTGTCTTGAATTATTAGTTTATTAAATGTTTTGATTCCTAGAATATATAAAATTTAGATTGAAGTCCAAAAATAATATTAAAAACTATACCTGTAAAATTATTAAATTGATTTACTTTTGCAAGATTATCTACTTCAACATTATCAACAACTGCAGTATGTAAATTTTTAATTTTTACACCAGACTTGAAATTTTTTTGTCCTTTGACTTTATATCTGAAAAATGCATAAATATACGTCAAAAATGTACAGATGTTTCTTTTAAAACTACCAGTGTTTTTTCGGGCGAACTAATGACTTTAAAGAAAAATGTTATATATAAAAAATGATCAAGAATAAGGGACTAATTTGCGCAAATTCATCTAGTGGTTCTCAAACTGTCGCCCAGAAAAAGCACTGGTTGTTTCACAGGAACCATTATATATATATATATGTATATATACCGGGTGTCTACTTTTATTTCTGAACATAGGAAATTCAATGTTAAAATTTTGATTCGGCGATATCTCCTTACCTATTAATTTTAGAACAAAAGTCTAATGGAGATAAATGTTCAGAGTAAAAAACTGCATTGATTGAGTACCAGGTTTGTTGTTCAATTGTTTTTATGTATAAGTTAGAAGCAAAAAAAAATACTTGATTTAAGGCAATTATCAGAGTGCCATGAAAAAGAAAACAATAATTTACATTTCTTGTCTCTGGTATATCTGACAGATTTAACATATCTTGTTATATTATTATTACTAGAATAATGGGAAGTGTTAATCTAGAAGAAAAAAAATAATCACTAATTGTAATAAGAATAAATTAAAAAGAAATGTCAAATCTGTCAGATATGCCAGAAACAAGAAGTATAAATTATTGTTTTTTTCCATGGCACTCTTATAATTGCCTTAAATGACGTATTTTCTTTTGCTTCTAACTCGTCCATAAGAAACAATTGAACAACAATATTGGGTCTCGTTGATACAGTTTTTCATTCTGAACATTTTTCTTCCTTACACTTTTGTTCTAAAATTAATAGGTAAAGAGATATCATCAGATCAAAATTTTAACATTTAATTTCCTATGTTCGGAAATAAAAGTAGACACTCGGTATATATATTTCTCACCTTCCTGTTTTTCTTACGGCTTGTTTCATAAGTTTTTCTAAATTCTTCAAATTTTTATTGGAATTTAACAAAACATCACCACTGACTCGGATATTTTTAAATTTATATTCAAAATTGTCGTCTTTTTCATAACTATCCGAAAATAAAACAAAACTTTTATCGTTTATGTAGGTTGTATTTAGTTTTGAAATTGAAAGACCTTTTAAAGCAATTATTTCTGTTGGTATAATCTGGAAAAAATATTCATATATTACATTGTGAACTGTGACTAAAAATTGCTTTGAAAGTTTCAATATAAGTTTGTAAACTGGGTTTAAGAGTATGATGCACCCCTTAAAAATATGCGAAGGTTCAGAAATCGGGTTATATACCGAGAGTTTTTTTTATCAGTGAACATGGGCGTATGTCATTACCATAGTTACATTTAAAATGATTGACAGCAATGTATTATCGCGTTTTTTTTTAAACTGGACATAGGACGTGACATTTAGTATATCTGTCAATGTCATCAAATTGTCATATTTCAAAATGTATACAGTTGAAGAAAAAGTTCAAATTGTATGGTATAATTCTATACTCTGACATAAGCCTAAGGCAAGAAATAATTAATATAAATTATATTTTATCCCTATTTTTTAATTAATTAATATTTATTTTGTCACCATTGTAAATACAATTTTTTAAATGCCCCCAAAGAAAAAAAAATCGCTTGGTGCAAGATCTGATGGCATTGCAGGCCACTCCACTTCTCCACCACGTCCTATCCAGCGTTGGGGGAATACCTGGTGCAGATATAAGTGAAAATTTTGACGACTCCAATACCAGCAATTTTGTGAATTTGCTTCCCGATTAATATAAAATGTCGCTTCATCCGTAAATAAAATTCGATCCAGTAATATTTCCCCACTATTAATTTTGTTCATCATATCTTCGCAAAAGATATTTCTTCGTTCAATATCGTTGTGTAATAACTTTTGGTGATTTTGATATTTAAAACTCTTAAAATGTTCTTGTCTTAAAACCTTGTATACTAGTATTCTTAATTTCAGAAAAAAAATTGTTGACAGGGTGTTGTCAGTTTCAAATAATTGCATAATTTCTTGTTTCTTACTATTAACTACAGTACTTGGTCTGGTTTTCTTCTTGTGCTGTTTATTGACGCATCTTTAGTTCTGCAGTCATTGTAAATTTTTCTTATAGTTGTTGGACTGGGTCGCTTATTAAAAGTTAATGCACATAAGTCAGAAACTTGTTGTAGACTCGTTATAATTACTCCAATTTACAATTTGAACTTTTCTTTAACTATATACATTTTGAAGTATGACATTTTGATGACATTGACAGATATACTAAATGTCACGTCCTATGTCCAGTTTAAAAAAAAACGCGATAATGCATTGCTGTCAATCATTTTAAATGTAACTATGATAATGACATACGCCCATGTTCACTGATAAAAAAAACTCTCGGTATATGCAATCATTACATTTTTAGTAAATAAATAAATTGTAACTTATAGAACAAGAACAAGTATAGGTCTAATTGATATTATTTTTTATTTATAGGTTACATTAATTAGAAATTAAAACATGGTAAAATAAGTCATTTTTCAAGACAAAATGAATAATGGAAGCAATTTTTTTCAAAAAAAAAAATATTACCAATTAGACGTAAATTGATTATAATAATAAAATTTTAAAAAAATTCTTTGCCCTCTTAAATACGTTTTCGCGAGAATTATATTATTGAAAATAAGTTGAGAATATTATTGTCGAAATATATATGTATATAATTTTTATTTTCACGTACTTTTACGGTTAGAGGTACTTTTTTTAAAATTTTATTATCAATTGCATTAGCCTTAAACTCCATAAAATTAAATTTAAAGTAAATTATTCTTACTTGTTTTTTATTTTTTAGCCAATATTCATCAACAAAATTTGGATGAAGTTCTTTGGTTTGGTAGAACAATCTTGTGAAAGGATACAAGGTAACATTTGTTACAGACAAACTTCCATTAATTTTAACATTTCCATCGTACATAACTAATCTGTTTGTGTCTTGAAACTGTTGAGCTGGGAATTCTTTTCCGTTTACGTCTCCTTTTATGTGAATTTTTTTTATTGTTATCGGACCTAAACAATGTATAACAATGAGAATAACAGAAATATTTCGTAGTTAAATATAAATGATATATAGGGTTAGTTAAAAGTATGGAGACGGCGATTTATTGTCGTTAATATTTATTTTACATTTGAGAATACAAGAATTTTTTTTCTTCAATTGTTTATGAGTTACGCTTGTCCGCGTAATTTTTTTAAATAGGAACTTGTTAATTTTACTCTACCATTTGATAGAGCGATTTTTTCTCTTTACAACAGTATTTTTGTTTTTGTTTTTTTCAATTTATTTTAATAACATTTTTACAAGGAAAAACACCGGTTCAAGTATTTACAAATAGTAGGTACATCTAAGATAGACAAAATTATTTCCAATAAAGTTGTTGGTCACAATCTTATCATTAAAAACAAATTAATAGCTCGAGTTTGTTTATCGTTTCGCTTTTGTCTATCTTAGATGTACCTACTATTCGTAAATACTTGAACCGGTGTTTTTCATTGTAAAAATACAAAAACAAAAATACTGTTGGAAAGAGAAAAAAACGCTCTATCGAATGGTAGAGTAAAATTAACAGGTTCCCATTTAAAAAAATTACGCGGACAAGCGTAACTCATAAACAATTGAAGAAAAAAAAAATCAAGTATTCTCAAATGTAGACCAAAATTTCTTAAAAAACTTTTGTATTGAACATAATTTCCTAAAATGAATATTAACGACAATAAATCGCCGTCTCCATACTTTTAACTAACCCTGTATGTTTATCGCGTGAAAATTTATCGCGAAGAAAAATTGTCGCAGGAACATTGACCGCAAGGGAAATTGGTCGCTAACAAAATGTATCGCCGGTGAATTAAATACAGAAAAATTGGTCGCGAAAAATTTTTTTTGTAAAAGTATAATAATCGACGAAATGATCGCAAGGAAAATTGATTCCTAGGTATTAGATCGTACAAAAAATTATCGAATTATTTAACACCAAGTTAAATACAAACTATAAAATTTTAGTTTCTCGACCCGAGTTTACGTTAAGGTAGATATGTTTAGAAAAATTTTTGTTTTTTTTTCAATTTATTTTAATAACATTTTTACAAGGAAAAACACTGGTTCAAGTATTTACGAATAGTAGGTACATCTAAGATAGACAAAATTATTTCCAATAAAGTTGTCGGTCACAATCTTATCATTAAAAACAAATGAATAGCTAAGTATATTACATCGCTCGAGTTTGTTTATCGTTTCGCTTTTGTCTATCTTAGATGTACCTACTATTCGTAAATACTTGAACCGGTGTTTTTCCTTGTAAAAATGTTATTAAAATAAATTGAAAAATACAAAACCAAAAATACTGTTGTAAAAAAAACGCTCTATCGAATGGTAGAGTAAAATTAACAGGTTCCCATTTAAAAAAATTACGCGGACATGCGTAACTCATAAACAATTGAAAAAAAAAAAATCAAGTATTCTCAAATGTAGACCAAAATTTCTTAAAAAACTTTTCTCCATACTTTAACTAATCCTGTATGTTTATCGCGTGAAAATTTATCGCGAAGAAAAATTGTCGCAGGAACATTGACCGCAAGGGAAATTGGTCGCTAACAAAATGTATCGCCGGTGAATTAAATACAGAAAAATTGGTCGCGAAAAATTTTTTTTGTAAAAGTATAATAATCGACGAAATGATCGCAAGGAAAATTGATTCCTAGGTATTAGATCGTACAAAAAATTATCGAATTATTTAACACCAAACTATAAAATTTTAGTTTCTCGACCCGAGTTTACGTTAAGGTAGATATGTTTAGAAAAATTACAAACGAAAATGTCAGTACATTCACTTTACAAAAAATACCTGTGGCATAATTGTTGTCATAAAAAGTGGCAGCTTGTTTTTTCAACGACAGGCCATTCAAATCTGGTGTTATTATATTTTCAGCGTGAACACTCATTAACTGCATATCTGTAGATATTATTTGATTTGTACTTGTTGTCATAATTTTTTCGACGCTAATGTTTGATAATCTCTTTGTGATTAAGTTATTAATTCTGACATCGGAGTATATAATTATATCACCTATAAAATGTTTATTACAATAATGCTAACATTTTCATCTCCAGAACTTACCTTCTATTACACCATGTTTTTTCGTGTTAAATAAATCGTAAGAAAAGTCTCGCCAATATATTCCATTAATGATATCGAAATTGAAATTTTTAATATTTAAATTTCTAATGTTGTAAAAGTTATAATGAACATTGTTTTGCATATAATGGAGAACATTTTCTGTAGTTTCCTATAAAATATACTACTATATAACATAATTCTACAGAAAAAACTTTAATATATTTACATTATTTAAAACAGTTGTCTGAATTTTTTCCGTGGATATACTTTGCACATATTTTTTACCTCCAACAACTGTTCCATTGCCTGTAACCATTTTTTCTACAGGAATATTATTGATTCTGGTAACGTAAATATTTTGAGCGACTAAGTTTGTGAAAGTATAGCTGCCAGTTAGAATTTGATCTCCTTCAACCAACAATAAATCTAGAAAATATTATAAATTGTAGATAGAACTTAAAATTTAGTATTAATTTACCATTTAAACCACTTTTATCATCTTTAGTAATAATTTGTTTTGCAATTACATTTCGAGCAGTTACTGGACTATGAATAACTTGTGGTTTTGATTTTAAAAACCATTTGTTTGGATTCCAATCTTTGTTGTTAATTTTATTAACTTGTAAAGACGGTGCTTTTAAATTTTCCACATACAGTTTTCCAGTGATTGTGACATTTCCTGTCAATTGTTTAACCTAAAAAAATATAAATAACTTATTGTTTTATATTTATTTAAAGTTATTCAACCTACTTGTTGATTTACTATGTCGACTTCTCCTTTCAAAACTTTTAATTTGTCTTTTACTGGTAACTGTAAATAAAATATTGTTAACTTTTTGTTCATTCTTTTAATTTGATAACTATGAACAAATGATTTATACTATTGTTTTTATGGAATAGCTGTACCTTAACTGGGCAATGTGACTAATTTTTTATTTTTACATATATGATCATAGACAAAAAAAATAAAATACACCTATTTTTGAAATCGATTAATTACATGTAGATTACGAGAAATAAATTATTAAAGTTTTGGAGAAAGGGTATCGTGACGTCACCGTGGTAAGTTGTAGTGAGCGCGAATATTTAATTTTAATGAGAAACTATAATGGTTGATATTTTATGACCCATTTATTAAAATTTCATTCCATACCCAATAAAATAAGTAAGTATATAAATAAAATAAATAAATATATCATCACGGCATATTACCCATTTCTGGGCGTGCCAGTATCTACAACACATGTAGACATCGGTAATGATGACGATATATTTTACCGTGTGGGCGCTTACCAGACGTCACCTCACGGGCACTCAAAGCTGGTGTGGAGAGTGCACCACAGGGGTCACTTTTGTCATTTTTTTGTATAAACACAAAGCAAAACATAAATGATTTAATTAGTTACTTACGTATTGTTCATATTCAGAATAAGAATATTTTATATGGACAATACTATTTTTCACATTCACTTTTTGATAGTTACTGATTATTCCTTTGAAAATTTCATCCTTATTCTTATGTAGTATCGTTTGGCTTTTCAATTTCATACTAGTAATTAAATCTGATCGAAATTTCAACTTTGTATTTAAATTTACTAAACACTTTATTATCATATCATCATCGTTGTTGAATGAATTGACTGAAAATATATATTATGTAATTATTTATATAAATGAGAAACTATAGACTATATCTTACTGTTGGTCTGATTTGTTTCAAAGGAAACAGAAACGAATAACATTTCTGGATAATTTTCTTCGTCCAAACCAGTAACATAAATCACAATTTGATCGTTTAATAAAGCAAAATCCAAATCGAGAACTTTCCAATAATATCTTTGGTAAGGTATTTTAGAAATAATGTTTTCATTTTCTAAGTTATATATTATTATTTGCTCCTAAAATAAATGTTTATTAATTATGTACAAGTACAAGCTGTTTCAAAGAAAGTGTAAAAAAAATTAAGGGCATATAGTACTGACAAAAATGAGTAAAAAAGCTTAATCAACATAGATCTGATCTTCAATTGTTTCCGAGATAAATGAAAAAACGAAGAAAAACTGACAATGATAGTGATCGAACAAAATTTTATCTGTCAGCAAATAGACTATAAAAAACAATAAATTTTATGTGAAACATTTTTCTCAATTTGTAATAGTTACGAAGTTATATGAAAATTAAATATTGGCCTAGGTATTTGATTATTTAAAAAAACAAAAGCACATCTACGATGACCTTTGAAAGATAAAAAGTCTTATTTAATTAAAGTCGTAACTCTTATAGTTTTCAAGATAGCTTTTTACTCAATTTGGTCAGTAATATATGCCCTTAAATTTTTTATACTTTCTTTGAAACACCTGTATATAAAAATGAATTATTATTACTATACCTCCGTTGCTACAAATAAAACAGGATTGTTTCTAATATAGTACACGGATAATTTTTGATAACTAATTGGATTTTTAAACTGTTTCCATTTCATAAAGTATGTCTCTACAAAATTAAAACATTAAACACAAAAATGATATTACAATCAGATAATTTCTTACCATCCCACCAAAATATAGAACTTTCTGCTTTACTATTTAAAACTATGATGTACCGTTCTTTGTTCAAGACATACGAAACAACTTTATCAGCACCATATGAATTTATAAAATGACGTTTTCGCATTTTTCCTTTTTTTACTTCAAGAACATAGGTTCCTATCTGCAAATTATATTTATTTAAATGCTGCTACAAAATATTATAACATTTCGGGTGTTTACTTTTTTATAGATTACAGGAAATACAGGATAATATCTAATAATAATCTAAAATCCCATGTTTAATCCCTATGGTCACTCCTAATCGCTACCACCCTATATAATGGTAAAATTTACAGCCATATGAAAATTTTACCAATGTATTTCCTATCGCCCATAAATAAGTTGACACCCAGTATAAAATTACCATATTAAGGTTTTGTTTCGAATTTTGTGTAATAACTATTACTTCAAAATTTTTATTTTTAAAACACGAAGCAGATGTTGCTTCCAATGTTAAAATACTATCACTTTCTTCGAATTGTTTACCGGTCCATTTATATAAACTAAAAAGTATGTATTTTGAAATAAATTGAATATGACCAATTTAAATTATACGTACACAGACGGTACAGATAATCTTTTCAGATTATTGACTACAAAAAGGTATAAACTATCATCTTGTATAAATGAACAGACGTCAGTTACCATTCCTACTTTTGGTAATTTCTGAACCAAATTCCAATAATTTTCTTGATATGTGTATATATTTATATAACCATTTGTAAACACAACTGTTGCTAAAATTATATCTTGATACTCTGTTACCTAAAATAAGAATAATTAAATGTTAAGAAAATGCGCTGCTGGACAAAAAAATGGGACACAGTTTTTTAATCTTTATTTTTGTTATTATTTCGACAACTATAAGAGCTATGAAGTCGGTTAATTAGACAAAAATTGTCCTATATTAGAATGTGATTTTAGCAATTGTTTATTCAGAAAAAAGGCATAGGTCACTAGATACAGACAAATATGTAAATTTTGCAGTTTTTTTGTTTTTGTTAAATATGGGAATTGATAGTTACCAATTGGTTTTACATATTTTAGTAAAGAATTCTGTAGGGGTGACAAAACATCTCTAGCTTTCAACATGTTCAGATTTTTGTGGTAATTTATTTTTAAACATTTAACATTATCTGCGTGGCAGTTGAAATGTACATTTTGTAATTAAAAATGTATTGAGAAGAAAAGTTTTTTACTGTTTTTATTTTGATAAATACTTGTATTTGTTTAAATAATAATAAATAATGGGAGTTCATCAATTATCCATTGAAATTTGATTACTTGGGTATATCGTATGGTATGTTTTTAAATAAATTAATGAAAAAATATAAAAATTACCTTAAAGAATGAAATTTTATGGTTGACATCAGGTAACACAGAATGTGGTTCAAATAAATAGGCGTTATGGATCAAAGATACTATAAAAATTTGATCATGCATTAAAATATAAGTATTATTTCTCATATTAAAACAAACTGGTATAGACGGCAAGTAGAATGTATGTACTTTGTGAATAACAATTTGCGTATTTGTATCTGCAACGAAAAGTTTATCCTTACTGTATATAATTTTAATTGTCTACGAATACATACCTTTGTTATTTCTATAGTATTTATTAAAACTATCGGTTAATTTTACTCTGACATCTTGATATCGATCTTTTATATATGCATTTAACTGATTATCATTACACATATACATATTAATAAATAGAAATAATATTAATAAAGCATTCTGCAAATACATTGTTTATGAATTATATTCTAATACATTGTAATATTAACTTACCAAACATTTAACAAATTCCATTCTTTGTATAACAAATTAAATATTTGTAGCACACCACACCATGTGCTTTAATTTAAAATATATGCTAAAAGTAATACTTTATATTTTATGTTTGCACAAAACAAGAATGTACTAGTTACCTTTCTCAAATAAAGAAGAATATACAGAGGCATTACGAAAATTGTTTTATAGGGTGATTTCTTTTCTGGATCTTCGGAACAAATTATACCTGATTTTCTTTTTATGTAATTCGTATGACCGTATCTAACAAAATACTAAATTTATTGTGATATTTATACAATTCTTCTTCAGATGTTATACCAACTAATTGTTATTAACTTCATACTGACCAATTCTTTTATTGAATGTCAAGTTGTACATTGTCTTGTTTGTTTTTATATTTTAAAAGAAGATTTAATAGCTTTATATTATTATAAACTTATTAGTAACACTTTTTTGGCTAAAAAGTGTCACAAAATTGACTTTGTAAACGCTAAAGAAAAATATAGATGTCACTACTCAATTCAACTTCAGATGTTATACCAACTAGTTATCACCAACTTCATACTAACCAATTCTTTTATTGAATGTCAGTTGTTGTACTCTGTCTTGTGTGTTTTTATATTTTAAAAGAAGAGTTAATAGCTTTTTATTATTACAAACTTATTTGCAGTTAACAACGAGGTACGAATGCAGGTAATAACATAAGTAGAAATTACAATTTGATCGTTTTAGAATATTGAACATGCCAGAGACAGTTGATATCACTGGTTTATGGCAAGCACGGTCCAAAAAAAATGATAAAAGAGGTGATATCGAGGATATATTACAAACTAGCTCTAGCGACGACAACAATAGCACCAATACACCTATTTTTTCTGATTCCACCTATAATTTGGAGGATCATATTACACCACCTGTAATAACTCCCATGGAATTTTCTGTAACTGAAACATCAGATTCTACGGAAGGAAGTGAATCAGATGCTTCCAAAAATATCATTCCACCGTACTTATTCTTTATGCCTTCTAATACCAGAGCATTAAATAAAGAATTTAATCGATGTCTGCTCTTGGATCTAGAAACTATGCCGTCAACATCTTCCGACGCCATCAAAAGAGACAAATTGCGTGATGCAATTAATGCTATTCAACCTGCTACACCAAGTTCAAGCTCGGATTCTTCAAGATCAGAATGTAGAAAAATTAATAAGAAAGTTACATTTTCTCTTCAAGAAAATGTAGAAGAGAAAACTAAACAACCAATTTCGACTGAATGCGACGCGAAACCTGAGTGTAGTTCCAGGGCCCTAATTAAGGAATTTAATCGATGTCTGTTGTTGGATGTTGAACCTATACCGTCAACATCTGCCGGTATCAACATGCCATCCACATCTGCCGATGTCAACATGCCGTCAACCTCAGATTCCAGAAGAAAAACTTTGCGCCATCCTGTTTGTACTATGAGACCTGCTTCATCAAGTTCCAGCTCCGAATCAATAAATTCAGGATGTAATAGAGTTAAATTTTCTTTGCATGAAAATATAAAAGAAGAGGAAGAATCAGTTTCGACCGATTGTGAGGCTCAAACTGAATATAGTTCCAAAACGCGACCCTCATCTTCAATCGAATCATCTCAAAGTGATGGAATTATTCCAGAAAACTCTATAAATATAGAATTTCAAGAAAATGTTAATCCTGAAGTGTTTGATGTAGGCGGAGACGACTCCAGAGCAACTGACGCAGATTTACTAGACATTTCTGATACTTATGCTACTTTCTCTGCTACAAGTCTTGTTGACGAAGAGATAGCAAATGACCTAGTAGATGATACTATCCCAGAAGTCGAAAGAAGTGACTTAAATACTGAATCTAACAATGTTGATGTTGACGCAGAAATAAACAATGAACTAGTTGAAGATAAAGACTTAGATTCAGAACCTAACGATGATAGTAATAAATCATACAATAATACCACAGACAGTGCAACTTATAAAAATGAAGCAAGCCAGGGATCTTCTCTTTATCTCCATGATTAATTATACTCGTTACTTTTCCTTTGTTTAAAATTCTTATACTTATTTGTGATATTTGGCTATAACAATGTAAATCAAAATTTTTAAATTTTTGAAATAAAAATATAAAAAATATATTGTGTATTTATTACTATCGTGAAGAATTTAGTAATTTTGAATCCATACAATATCAGGGTAAATACATAAACCTTTATTTTTTTTTTTGTTTGATTCATTAATCTTGAAAATTATAAAATACTAAATTATTAATTATTTTTAAATATCCAATTGCGTATAAACGCTTTTCTTTAAACAAAAGGAAAAATTATTCAATAAAATCATTAGTAATTTTAATTTTTAAAACTTTCCCTTGACCATATCAAGCAAATAAAATAATTATGTAACAAGTGAGTAAAGTAGTACTTTTTTGGTTTTACACGTGAGTTGCATACAATATTTTTCCTACAACAGAAATGTTAGTGTTAATTCTCATAATACTGAGTATGAGTGTACAGGCATCTTCAAATAGTGTTAGTTGACAAGTAAATTAACCGTTGCCTAGCAACGTATTTACTTTTCACGCACTAGTGTGAAAAGTTATACTTTACACATTATAAAGAGTGCGTAAAGTACGTACTTTACGCACGGTTGTAGGGAAATGTTCTTTATATCGTTAATAAATAGAATCTTTATTACAGTACGTATTTAAACGTTTATTATTTTATTTAATTATGCTCAGAATTTAATTTAGGTTTGTTCAGTATTTTAGGTAAGTAAATAAATAAAAATTGTTCAGAATTTTTTTATTTGTTTATTAACATATATATTTATATATTTCTAGCTTTATTAATATTTAATACATATTGCAAAATATTAATTATTAGTTCACTATAAAACTTATAGATGGCTATGTGCACAGGTATTGAGTCTGCTGTGATTTTTATAATAATAAGAACACAACGAACTTAAATTGCAAAAAAAATAATATTCCAGGTAAGAATCATATGTAATATATGAAACAGTTATAAAGTGTGCAGATGATATGGATATAATTATAATTTGCAACAATAAACACTTTGTTTTAGGTTGTATGATAATATCAGTAAAGGAAAACAACAGTAGTCGTAATTCTATTTAAAAAAATGGATCAAATAGTCATCAATTTAGTCACTAAAGATGAAGAAGTCAACAAAGAGAAATCACCGTCAGAAGACGACTTAGCAGAAGAATCAGAAACATCAAGTCTATCTTCAGAATATTGCAGCTTACACAGTCTCGACGAAAAAGATATAGAAGATAATTTATCCGATTCCTCCATAGAAATTATCCCTAAGTTTTTATTTAATTTACCATACACGAGCGAGAAGATTACTGAAAACAACACATATCTGGATTTCAAAACGGAACAAATATTATCATCTTCAACAGACGTAAAGGATAATAAAATAGAGGATATAGACACATACGATACATTTGTTGTGTACTTTAATCCCAACTTTAATCCGGATTCTCAAAGTTCATCCGAAGATCCATCTTTTGTATTAGAAATTGACGAGAGCGATGATGAATTTAGCGACGCAAAATCACACATTAGCTCTGAAAGTTATACATCTTGGACACTGCAGTCTGAGGAAGAAGATCAACTTATTCCTAATTATTTATTTAAATTACCGGAAGATGACGTAATTAGACCGGAATTAGAACTGGTTTTAAATTTTTCTGATGAAATAGAATCCATATGTTCTGACAATAGTTCTGAAGTGGAATATTATGAATTACAGCAAAGATCTGAAATAAATGTCTTCACAGTATCTTATACTCCGCTTAGTATTCCTTACAGTTATAACAGTGCTCCTAATATACATACCAGTACTCCTGAGGAAGAATGAATCTCAGAAAATACGTTAAGAAGTTGTTATTTTGAATAACAAATTTATGTTGTACATTGGATGTAAATAATCAAAATTTATATAATTTTTCAATAAAGCAATAAAAGTCATTTATGTATTCTTTATTTTTTATTAGATTTTACATATAAATGCCAACAAGACAGGGATATATTTAAAAATTTGGTACCAGTAAGTTCTTATTAATTTATTAAAATACTATTTAAAAAAAAACTATAAGAGAGACGAAGTCGATTAAAAAGTTGTTCTAAGTGCAATTTAATGGTTTTGTTTTCCTATAAAATATCTTCCTATGACATTTCTTGCTTCTAATTTATTTTTTTCACTTCATATTAGATTGCAACTTGTATTTTAAGTGATATAAAACAAAAACAAGAATATCAGGAGTAGCGTAAAAAAATTAATGGCGTATTAGTAAAACAATTTTAGTAAAAATAATGTCATATGAACATGGGTCCCATTCCTTATTATATGAAATAAAAATAAATGTATTTAATGTTTCCATATTTTGTTCTTTTGTTTTAAAAGTATCCTGATTAAATTTTTTTTAAAAATGTTGCGATTTATAACATTCTGATCTCTTATAATTTTGTAACCAAAAGGAATGGGACCCATGTTCATGACATTCTTTACTCAAAATTATCTCAGAAATACGGTATTAATTTTTTTGCACGTCATGATACACTTTAAAATTTAAATTAATATACAGGTTGTTAGTTTCAAATGGACCACCTTTGCCATCTCAAGAACTATAAGAGCTACAAAGACAATTAAATGGGCAAACAATTTCTATTTTACAAGACAAATTTAAAGACCGCTGCTTCTTAAAATACGGAACTTAACTTTTTATTTTAAATAAAAAACCGCCCGAAGTGGCTTGGTGTTAGTGTACTAGCTTCACATGCCAGCGGTTCTGGCTTCGAATCCCGAGTAAGGTATAGAAGTTTGAGAGCGACCCTTTCATCATCTCATATTTATCAATACAAATGAAATGTTATAAAAATTACGAAATATTGACTCACCCCCATTATTAAAGTGTAATTTTCTATGTAAACTGTCTTTGTAGCTCTTATAGTTCTCAAGATAACAATGATGGCCCATTTAGAACATCTTGTATAAAATTAATTTACATTGTTAAACTTTATACTAAATTAATTACTGATATTATTTTTTTAACTATAACCCTGTTTTGTTGTTACAAAATAAATATACAAACGTTTTCATATCTGACATTTTAACTATTTAGTCCATTCAACTTGAAAAGACCTTCTTTTGAATGCAACCATATCTGCGATGTTTTAATTACATCAAATTAATATATTCTGATTGGGTAGAGTGCGAAGCAAAGAATCTTCAACGGAAACTCTTTCTGGGATGCTATACGTTTCTGGAATCTCATCTCCGTAGATATCTCATGGAATTTCTCACGGTCTTCTTTAATAGTTTTTGGAGAGCTCTGTAATTCATTGTTAAGATAAAAAATGCCTTAGTAGGAGAACTAATAGAATTGGTAGAAGTATTTTCAACGAGATTTTTCTTAATTTGCAAAGAAAACAATTATCTTTGTAAACGTCTGAATACCAGCTTTATTTTTCTTTAATAATTGTTAATTATTAACTATTAAAAGAACCAAGATACCCAGTGACTTTTTACTATGTTTGGAAGATAGATACGTAAAAATTATTAAGTATTCACCGTTTTGATACTATTAATTCTAGTATTTGATATTATTATTACGAATTCATATAGAAATAGAACATAGAAGAAACAAGAAACCATCACTAACGATAGGATATATAAAAATAATAATAACAAATAAAAAATAGGTAAATACTAAAATATTACCTTTCAAATACCTACTTGCAAAGGTTTTAAATTTTCTGTGGAAACGAGGAGTCAAATTTTGCTGATATTTTTTCAATTTTATTAGGTTATTAGTTTTGTAGTGGTTCACTTTTTGCTACACCTACATGAACACTTTGACAAAAGAGCATCACAGAAAGTAGTCGACGTGGAAATTATTCGTTGCTTTATATTAATGCGACTTTGATCTTGTAGAACGAAAGTATATAAAAATATTTTTTGTTTAAATATATACATGTTTTATATTAATGTAATATAGTAATTGTAACGTTTACCTATAGATGTCGATATATACATAGTTCAACAGTTCAACTTCAGACCTTACTCCTACCACTACTATTGTTAGAAACTTTAGTGTTTTGAGTACACGTTGCACGTTTTATCATTCAAGAGAATATCTTGCATAAAATAACTTAAGAAACGAGGTACAAAATCAGGTAATGACATAATAAATAAAAATTAGAATTTGAATGTTTCAGAAAATAGAAATATGGCTGAAAAGGACATTTTAACTGATCCTTTAATTGATAACAGTAGCGATAGCGATTCTTCAACACCATCAGATTCCACATACTATTTGGAAGATGATATGGACATTACACCAGTAATATTGCCATTAGAACTGTCTGGACCTGGATCTGACTCCTCGGATGAAAGTGAATCGTCCGATATAATACCCTCGTATTTATTTAAATTGGACGAGTACATTATACCACAATATTTATTCAAATTGCCTAGTAATACTAGAGCACAGAACATGGAGTACAATCGATGTCTGTTATTGGACATTGACATTTCACCATCGACATCCTGTTGTTTAAACCTTTCTCAAAATGGTATTAATTCCATGGATGGAAGCCATTCAGATATGCAGGACATGCTTGATTCTTTGACTTTGCCCTCCGTATCTGCTTTCAGTCTAGCAGACAGTGAAAGCGATTTAAATACCGATAGAAGTGATTTAGGCCTTGCTCGGTTGTTCAACATGTATTCCCCACGTTTAGAAGATGAAGATATTGATGCGCCGGAGCAAATTATACCAGCTTTTCTATTTCTGTAATTAATTTATAACATAATTTTAATATTTTTTTGCTAAATGTAAAAAAACTATACGTTTGCGAGGTTTATAGTTCACCTCTTCCAAATGTCCAAGGTTATCCTTTCTTCATCAGGTATCCGTTCAAATTCATCATTAATTTGTAACAAATACTCAAGAGTTGGAATGATGTAGTTTGTTTTTAAGTCGTTTATATATGTTCCATTTGTATCTGTAATCTGGAGTTCCCACAACCATTTAAGTTAAAATAATTTAAAATATACATAACTTTTGAGAAATTTCTTTGAAGTCAACTCAACAAAATATTTTATTGCCAGTCTAGTGGCAACACTGCTCCAGCTCAAACACAAAATGGTGATGAAACGTACGAAATGTATTTGGTGTGATTTTATGTTCATTTTCCGTGGAAAATATATGAAAACTAAAAGAATTTCATATAGAAAAGTGAGATAAAAGGTTAGTTGAACGTTTGAGATAATAATTGTTATGTGGGTCGATCTATTAATAGCAAAAAATAGTTCAAATTCAATACTTTACTGAATGCTTGTTTACATTTATTTGGGGTTTCATATTGTAACAAATTAATAATAAGTTTAAACAATATTCAAACTATATTAATAGTTATTTATGTTGATAATGTGAATGTGTTTATAAAAAAAAACATTTTCGATGGTCGAGCTGTGAGTAAAATTTTATCTCATAATACGGACAAATACAATTCAGAATAATAATTTTATTATTTATTCAATGCATTTTGTTCGTATATTATGCTGTTTTACAAATATTATTTATAATAATTACTGATATCATGATCTACGCTTTTGGTTAACAACATTTTGTTAAGTACATTTGGTAACACTGCATTACTTCCAAATCATCACAAAATGGAGGACATGTTGTGCTACTGCATTTGGTGTGATTTATCGTTTATTTTCCGTGGAAAAATTACAGCAAATTAAGAAAATTTATAAGAAAACGTTAGATAAAGTATTAGGCCAACGTTTGAGATAATTATTACCGCTGTTAATCTTATTACAACAATATAAGTAAAATGTTTGGACGCTATTGTCGAACTCGTACATTCTTGAGTCGTAAGTTGAATTTTATTTAATCTACAATTAAATCATGCTATATCTACTTCAAAGAGTTATTTTCCATGATTTTATGTATTTCAACTGTTTGCATTTTATCAATCAATATTTTGTCTCATACAAACAAATGTCTTTCAGAATAATATGTAATTTGATTGTGTATTACAATGAATTATTTTCTTTTCAGTGTCCGGAACGGAGCTAGAAAATCTATAGAAGTAGAGAACAGAATCACAGCGGTTTTGGGCAGCAAGAAATAATCAAAATGTGAGTAGATATTTATCTTTTTCTCTTTATGTTTCTGTAACATACTTGTGTAGTGTTAGCCAGATTAACTACCCTTAATAGCACGTAATATAAATTGCAATAAAATTATATTCACATACCTACATATTCTGAACTTTGTGTATTTGTAACATAAATTAAAAAGTCATAGGTATTTCGATAACTAAATTTGGTATCATTTTTATTGGTATAAAATTTTACATTCAAATATTCATAAATAATTACATTTTAAAATTCATCCCTTATTTTGTTTATTTTTTTAAAATAAGTATTTTACTCCATTTATTTAACAAAATCAAGCATAATTACAGTGATGGCATTACGTATAGGCAGCCGGTCGGCATTCCTAATTAAACGAGTTTGTATTGGTGTACAAGGTTATCTCTCACTCGTCTAGCAGCAGTCTTTAAGCAAACATGCATTTGATTTTTCTGTGAATAAATGCATTTATTATTAATATATTATTGTTTTAATAATGAAATATTGTTAACTATTGTTGCAAATTAATAACAATCATAAGTTCAAATAACATTCCAACTCTATTAATAGTTATATAAGTTGATAATGTGTTTGTGTCGTATAGAATAAAAGGTTTCATAATAAAAGTTAAGCTTTGAGTACAATTTTATAAATTATTAAATGTTTCATAGCAAACATATTGGTAACAAACTAAAATTTAAACAATAACATATATTTGTAAGTATTTTATTTATTAGATATTGATTCAGATGCATTCATTAGCAAACAATAATTTATTTTTGTATTTTTGTCAATTTGCAGGCGAATGGAAATTGCTGAGTTCCTGAGGAATTGAGTACGAGATCTTCTAATGTAAGTCATGTATTTTTCTCTATTGTTATTATCGAGGGCAATGGTATCGCAAAGGCATAAGTGCCATTTGAACATTAACAATTGAGGAGCTCTTGGCAAAAACAAAAAGGATATGGTAAAACTGTTTTTTCGCAAAAAGTATCTAGTCTCAAATTATTACATTTTAAATAGTGTTTTTACAAAAACACCTTAATAAATGTCTAATTATTATGTAATTGCTCATCAATGTTCATTGTTTTATTTCTTAATATCCATTATATAATTTTCTAATATTTAATCATGATCCTGAGACGTATATTTTAGATGATTATGTTTAATAGCAAATGAAAAACTTTTTTAGTGAATGAACCAAATTTCAATATTAAATTCTATTATTGACTAGCAACTACAGTACCACACCGAAATAACACTTTTCAATAAAAGAATATCTTGTGAAAAACTATTTTTACTGTGTAGGTTTATTACGTAAGTCGCGTATTACGTAAGACGGAGAATTACTATACATGAAATGCGCGAAATAAATAAAAACATTCCTATTTATATTTGGTTATGGCAGCAGGCCTTATTATTTTGTAAAATATTTATTTCCAGTCCGTTTGACACGGTTATAATTTTGTTAACAAATTAAACCATAATTCATAATAGATTTTAATATGGTTTTTATATTACTATGTAATTTTTTTTGATTTACACTCTTAAGCTCATATGTCACGATCTATAATTCTGCACAGAATTATATACATAATTTTGAAAAGAATGGCGTTCTTCACTATTTTATTTTTATTTTTTATGAAACTAGAAAGGCTTTATTATTATTCATTAAGTCGTAATATTTTATTTATTCTGTAACGTAGTTCTAATTCTAAAGATGATTTTGTTCTCAGTGGACTTCGCTAATAATTGAAGTCAGATAAATGCGTCTTTTTCAGTACTTATTTATATGAGTTAAAACAACTCTCGTATAGTCAATAATTGGAAATATGGGTGGATAATAAACAATTCGGTTCAGGTTAATTTGTTGCTTTTGAGAGATGGTTCGTGTGCGGTTCTGGTTCAAGCTTTAATAAAATTAGGGTTTCTTTCCGGATTCAGTTTCGGTTCGACCTAAAGAAAATTAAATTAATGTTTTTTGAATAAAAATCTTTATAAATAATTTAAAATTCGAGCCGGAATTAATAAAGCAACATAATTTCACGAACAGTCAACAAAAGCAGCAACGCAGATTTCTTCTAACTGGAGTGGATGTATCTCTTATATTTCTTCATCCCCCAGATATTCTTCCGTCATTTCCTCTTTTTGGTCGTCTGTTTCATCATTCAATAGTTCTCTAAAATATTCAGCAAATTTATCTATTCCTTCTCCCATAACCTGCCTTCTACTTTTTCCTCTGTAAAATATAGATTTCTGTTTATACCGTTGTTATTGTCTTTATTACTCCTTGATAGAAGTTTCTGACACATTTATTTTTATAATTATCGTTAATAGACTCTAACATATTTTCCATCTTTGCTCTCTTTTTCTGTCTGCACAACTTTTTAAAAATTTTCTTTTCTTCATATTTTGTATTATTTTCTTTCTTTGGATTTTAATTTATTCGCATCTTGGCCCGAGTCTTTTTGTCTAAGGCTGTTTCACATTCCTTGTCAATCCATTCTTTCCTTCATTTTTGTTTTTTGTGTATTGTCATATCCGCTGTCGTCCATAATAGGGTCCTCCACCATAACAAAAAAATGTACACTTTATACTTAAAGTACTACTCAATAAATAGCGATTAAGATAAAAAAAAAACATTTTTTTAATAATTACTTTACAATATATTTGAAATTTGTTGTCAGTGTCACTGTAACTTCACTCTATTGCTATCATTCTCTCGCAGCCTATTAGTGCGGAGCGAGAGAAAGATAGGAGTGCCGCCATGACGTCATGCTGATACTGAAAATGAAATGCAGTTAAACTAATGACAATTGAAATGTTAATACTACGAGTTGTTTCAAAATTGAACAAACTTTCACTTAAAATAATATAAAAAAATATTGGAGTAGAGGACCCCATTGGCCTTCCAGGGTTTTCCATTCTTCTTCTACATTTTCATTGTGACCCATGTTTTTTAAATATATTTCAATGTTTTCCATAAAATGTCTTATTTTTTCTTCTTGAAATAGCTGTACATTATATGTTTCGAGCTCATTCCTTTTTGCTTTTCTCTTTTGTGGGAATCTTTATTTCATTTCTACCTTAACCATAAAGTGGTCAGATTCTGCTTTTTTCCATTTTCATTTGTTTCAACATGTTTACTATTTCCTTCAGATATTTGTTTGTATATTTCTTCCTTTCCCACTTTAGCGTTGAGATCTCTTATTATTATTTTATTATCATATTTAGGAATTTCATTAATTATACAGGGTGTTAAAAAATAAGTGTCACAAATTATGACGGCATATAGTACTGACCAAAATGAGTAAAAAAAGTTTAATCAACGTAGGTCCGATTATTGCCCCAAAAGTCAATACACCTCATATTCACTTAAAAACTTTAAAATTTCCAAAAATCTAATTTTTATGTATCTAGATACTTCTCAATGCGCTGATTCTAAATTTTGAAACCGCAGGTCGATATCTCTTTTCGTTCTCGAGATATTTAGATTCAAAGTTTTGCATAAAACTGCCCATTTTTGGGTTATTACCCAAAAATGGGCCGAGATACGAATTTGGCGACACCATCATTCGATTCTACAGATAAAAATACATAAATGTAGCAATTTTGATAGTTTTTTTCCAACCGGTTCATTTTTTATGAATAAAAGTTTGAAAATGACCAAAATCTGAAAAAATCGTAAGGGGTACCCCTTAAGATTTTTTCAGATTTTGGCCATTTTCAGTTATTTTGCTTTAGAGATTGTATGCAGTGTTCAAAAATTCTGAAAATTAGTGTACTTATGTAATTTTGCCCGTAGAATCGAATGGTGTTGTCGCCAAATTCATATCTCGAACCATTTTTGGGTTATTACCCAAAAATGGGCAGTTTTGGGCAAAACTTTGAATCTAAATATCTCGAGAACGAAAAGAGAATCGACCTGCGGTTTCAAAATTTGGAATCAGCGCATTGAGAAGTATCTAGATACATGGAAATTGGATTTTTGAAAATTTTAAAGTTTTTATCTGAATATGGGGTATATTGACTTTTGGGGCAATAATTCAAAACTAGGTAGAGATCTATCCCAGAAATGGGTAATTTTGAGAAAATCTTTGAGATAGAATACCTCCAAAACTAAAAGAGACATAATATTAAATTCATAAGTTGCTGTAATAATTGATCAATTGAAAAACACATTAAAGATAATTTCGCAAAAATAAAAATTGTAAAATAAATAATTTAGTTCATATTAAATATTTTCATGCACCGCTCATACACGGTTAAAGATAGAATAACGGACGATAAAAGTCTATATTCAGCATAAAATTTTCTTTCTTTCCATGTAAGTATGATTTTTTTATTTCTTTCATGAATAATTGCATTTTAATTAACTTTAAAGTTCATCCCTTGTTTTATTTTTATTTTTTTAAATAATTTTCTTTATCTGCATTTATTTAACAAAATATAGTTTTAATTTACTACAATAACGCAACCCTAACAGTTCAACAATTAAAACACCATTAAGCAGTTTGCGAACCTTACTTACGTATACCGTAACGTGGAATACAGTTGGATGCTCAGTTTGCGAAACTTATTTTGTTTCAAATTGAAATTTCTGAGTTGTAAAATGTTATGATAATCCTAAAGATTGATGTATGTTGATGAAGTGGCGTAGGATCAAAGTAATAAATTGTTTAAAAATGGTTTTAAGCATTTTTAATACCCAAATGTTAGGACGTTTCGATGCAGTCTTGCATCATCAGCTTTAGCTTTTTTTGTGCTGGTGGTGTTGACTTGTAAATTTTTATAGTGATCATATCCGAAAGATCTGAAGTTGACGAAGAAGTCTTGTTGGATGTAAGCCATCAACATCAAATATTCTTTCGAAAATGAACACTATTAAAATTTACAACAATTCAACACCCCCGGCACAAAAAAAAGCCAAAGCTGATGATGCAAGATTGCATCGAAACATCCTCAAATTTGTGTAATAAAAATACATTTTCTGAGTTGTACATCGCATTACGTTATAAGTAATTAAGGTTCGCAAACTGCCTATTATAAAAGACGCAAAAAAGATCCAAGAAATGTATTCAAATAATCTAGATGTATCTTTGCTAATGCAATTGCTGCTGTGTTAAATCTTTAAAGAGCGAAATTAAAAAACTACAGACAATTCGTGAGTTGGCTGAACTAGACATAATTAAGTACTATGATATGAATGCTAGTTTTTCTGAAGTACATTCTCTATTTATTTTGTATTTAACAATACCTGTAATAATATCCACTGCAGAACGTTTGTTTTCCAAATTAAAAATTATCTGCGAAATGCTATTGGCCAACAACGTGTTTCTTCGTTAACACTTTTAAGCATAGAAGAAAATTCCTTTTTTTTCCTAGCCAATCCAAGGAACTTTTCTTTTTTCTTTTTTTTTTTTTTTGAGGGGGGGGGGGTATAGTGGGCCCGAAATTAAATTTCGCATTGGGGCCTTTTTTGTCTAGTTACGCCACTGTTTCTAGGTAGCCGGCATTCTAAATTAAACTAGTTTGTATTGGTCTGCTATGTTCTTACTCGTCACCGTCACTCGTATAGCAGCAGTCTTCAAGCAAACATCCATTTGATTTTACTGTGAAAAATGCATTTATTGTTAATATATTTTTGTTTTAATAGTGAAATATTGTTAACTATTGTTGCAAATTAATAACAATCGTAAGTTTAAATAATATCCCAACTTTATTAATGGTTATATAAGTTCATAATGTTTTTGTCGTATAGAATAAAATGTTTCATAATAATAATCAAGCTTTGAGTACAATTTTATACTTTATTAAATATTCCATAGTAAAAATATTGGTAACAAAGGACAATTTAAACAATAACAAATGTTTTTAAGTAATTAATTTATTTATTAAAAATCGATTAAAATGCATTCAGTAGCAAACAATAATTTAATTTTTAGGTTTTTGTCAATTTGCAGATGAATGGAAATTGTCGAGTTCCTGAGTAATTGAGTACGAGTTTGCAGAGATACCGAGTAGCTGAGGTCTTCTAATGTAAGTCACGTTAAATAAATTCTATAATTTATTAAATATTCCATAGTAAAAATATTGGTAACAAAGGATAATTTAAACAATAACAAATGTTTTTAAGTAATTTATTTATTAAACATTGATTAAAATGCATTCAGTAGCAAACAATAATTTAATTTTTATGTTTTTGTCAATTTGCAGATGAATAGAAATTGCCCAATTCCTGAGTAATTGAGTACGAGTTTGCAGAGATGCCGAGTAGCTGAGATCTTCTAATGTAAGTCACGTTAAATAAATTCTATAATTTATTAAATATTCCATAGCAAAATTATTGGTAACAAAGGAAAATTTAAATAATAACAAATGTTTTTAAGTAATTTATTTATTAGCAATCGATTAAAATGCATTCAACAGCAAACAGTAATTTAATTTTTATGTTTTTGTCAATTTGCAGGTGAATGGAAATTGCCGAGTTCCCGAATAATTGAGTACGAATTGCGGAGATGCCTAGCAGTTGAGTTCGTATTTGCAGAGATGCCGAGTAGCTGAGATCTTCTAATGTAAGTCATGCTGAATAAATTCATTTTTCTTTTTTGATAATAAACAAATAAATCATCACGGCATATTACCATTTTGTGGGTGTGTCAATCTACTTTATATACAGATATCAGTAATGATGATAATATCAAGGGCAATGATATCATAAAGGCGTAAGCGCCATTTTAATAGTGGGGTATTTTAATACAGTACATTTTAAGGTAAAATATTTTAGAACATTGTGGATTATGCTAAAAAGATAACCGAATAATGAAAAAAAGATATATTTTCTAATATGAGTATTCTTGTAATTTATTTTGGAGCTAAAATATCACGTGAAATATATCATATTTCTGTAGCTGGCGCGCGTTAAGTTGAGATTGATCCAGTATGCTCAGAACGTACTTGGACGGGTCAAACTGTAATAAATAGGGAGATTACGTATATTGACGGTGAGACGAATATTTGCAATAATTGTTACCTATTTACTAGTAAGTATTATATGCTATTATTACAACGAGAAAAACACTTGAACATTTAAAATTGGTATAAAGGGGAAGGAGATTCATTTACAAGCCACAGAAATTGTAGTCGATATTTTCAAATTAGCTAGTATGCTATGTCAGTCTCAACTTACGTGCGGCAACTATAACAAATTTTGTACATATACTTAACTGTAGCAGGAAGTAGATTTTCTGCCATTGACAACGCGTCAACTTAGAATTTATCTTGTTAGTGTTAGTTTTATTTCATTTTGTGTTTCATATTCGTCATATGTTTATTTAAAATTACAAATCAATACATACATAGAAAGGCAGATTATATAATTCAAGCTTAATTTTGATTTGAGTTATTGAGTTTCATATTGTAGTAGCTGTAAAATTCAGTTGAATATTTCTGGATCTCTATTAACAATTATAAAATAGTTCAAAGTTAAATCAGTCTTTTTGAATAAATTTACTATTTTTATTCTTTTCTTCGGACCTCCTGGTAATTTGTGAAAAAGATTATTAATTGTTTGATGATTATAATTTAGTATACTAAAATTGAGACTAAAATATTTCAAAAAATAGAGGAAAGAATACAGTTTATGATTTTTGAAGTAAGTAATAAAACAAATTAAAATATTTACTTGTGAAATTTATAACAAAGTGGCGGACGAGTCAGCTGTGATTTATCTAGTAGCTATGTATTCTATTTCATGAGACCTTTCATTAAAGGACGAATAAAGTTCTGCTATTGATTTCATTAATACAATGGGCCATACGATATATTCTGCGATACACACTGGGAATTTTGAAATAATTTATATGCGCCATTGTAATTCCACTACTATTTCTTACACTGTTAACAAATGAATAAATACAATGCTTGCTTTTTCACTTCCTAATAAAAAAATGTAGATTTTGAATTAATAAATAATAAACTAAAAAACACTATATGCAGAATCAACAAGATTATAATACATTTCAGAATAGTAAGTAAAAATTATAGTGGCAAATGATGATTAAAATTAAAACAATAAATAAGTATACTGTGATATTAATTTTAACAGCGCGGAAATTCACATAATATTAAGCATATGTTCGACAACTAATCCGTACACACGAAACCACGTGGATTTGTGGCCCTGTAATGAAAGGTCTCGTAGAATAGACTATAAGGCAAACAATGACGTGATATACGAAATGTATTCAAACTGTTTTGAACCAAACTCTACAGTTGGTCCAAAACGTAAACAGCTAGTTTTTAATATTGACATTATGAAAACTATTTTGATTTATACACTTACGGTATGATATGATTGCCCGTGATATAATTTTTGTTTTAATAATTTTGTCGTGCGCTATTATTTATAAAAAATATGAAATCTACGTAAAAATCTATACCAGAGTTATAGAGAAATAGAATCATCTGTCGTACACTTTTTACGATAAGGGATTCCCAAGTTACGACCGTTTAAATAATATATTTTCATTTGTCACTTGAACACGGTTGGTGATACAATGACGGGTGTGCAAAATTTGAACTCGGCGCGAAAAAACATACGGACGATATAGTTTGTGAATTCGAGCTCGTTATTTTTAGATTTCAGAACATTTTGTGTCTTAAAAAGTGCGGAAAATGACTTCGAGTGCGACGATACGTATATACTTATGTTATCGCTAGACAATTTTGATATAGTTTGGTTCACGAAAGATGACTATTCAAGATCATTTATAGGCCGTCTGATGCAATATTCCTTGCAAATAACTGCAATGCATTTCGTACCCATAGGCGTACAAACTTGAAATATTCGTGGATATATTTTAACTGAAAAAATAAATGTAATTTATTTAAAAATATCGTTTCTTTATAAATTATGCTTTTCTCAAAGTTTTATCTTCTTCAGCTATGTTTTTTACGAAAGAAAATATAGGCTTGATGTAAACCAAGTAATAATAATTTTATTTAATGAAGATCTTTATATTTTTTCTTCGAACAAGTTCCCTTGAATGAGGTCCTCCACTCATATATTTTTTATTATTTTAAATGAAAGTCTGTTTCATTTTGAAGCAATTTATAGTATTTAAAAGTCATTATGGTTTTTAGTTTAACTGCATTTGATTTTTAGCGAAAGCACTGCTATCTTTCTCGCACCAATTTCTGTAGTAGGCTGCGCAAGAAAAACAGCAATACTGTGACTTCACTCTGACACTGAAAACAAAATCAAATATCTCCCAAAGTATTTATTAAAAAAATGATTTTTTTCCTTAATCGTTATTTATTGAGTAGTACTTTAAACATAAACTGTACATTTTGTTATTTTTTGTTATGGTGGAGGACCCCATTGTCATCTTTCGTGAATCAGATTTTACTTTGCGAATTTACATGCGGGCAACATTAATCAAAAAAGTGAAACCATAGCTAGGTGAAAAAAACGCAACGGAACTCGCGGATTAGGAAGATCGTGACAGCAACGGTATGTCGGACCTCGGACAGTATTTTAGCGATACATCCGTCGGAATTAAAGCAAATTAAAGATTACACAACATCGCAAGAAGTGCGCGAAAAATTAGAAACAATTAATGTATCCAAAGTGGCCAGCAAAATTGCTCAGGGAAAGGCAGCATACAGTAAAATACAATAAACATCTAAATGCATTAATATTGAACTGCGAAAAAGATTTGCAAAATGTTTTGTATGGAACATTGTATTCTATGGCTGCGAAACGTGGACCATGCGGAAGAAGAAGAAAATTACTTAAAAAGTTGAGATGTGGCTGTGACGATTGTTTTGAAGAAGATTGGATGAAAGGAGTGAGTCAAGAACTAGGAGATGTTCAGAAGAATAAGAGAAGAAAGAAGAATTTTGAAAGAAATGAGAGAGAGGAAAGCTAACTGAATAACACTACAGAATTGACGTCGTATGCAAGCCAGAGATAGAAGATCATGCTCCCAAACAAACCTCCCCTCTATGTCGTACGCCCCGCTTCGTAATCCTATCTGTCATTATGTTTGCATCTGTTATTCAGTGTTAACCTAATTATTTATTGTGATTTGTTTGTTGTGTTAAATAAAAATGAGTTTCAAACCAGAAAATGTGCATGGGGCAACTTTTTTGTTTGATAGATCATTCGATTATTCAATTAAAACGATGATGGCTGGAGTGTAGAGGTCTACGGCTTTGTTTGTAAATAGTAACAATAGCAACCTTTAGTTCTATGCTTTTCCGCTAGATGCGCTTGAACAAATTGCAATTGTGTAATGCCTATTGGACATATTTTAAGGAGGGATGGTGTACAGAAAATTATAATTAAAGGGAAAATACGTGGAAGAAGGGGAAGAGGACGAAAAATAAATTGGAATGTTAACTGAAATTAAGGACGGACAAAATTACGAGAGTCTGAAGAGGGAGGCGCAGGACAGATTAGTTTGGATACATTTCCGTTGAAACCTGTTCAAAGACACAATTTACTAATTGATGTTGATGATAATGATCTGAAGCAGGTCGTACCTCAATAAATGCGTGAAGACGACGATGTTAAGAGACCATCTAAGAAATTTTTTCGACACCATCGACAAGTTGAGGAATATGGAAGTGACTGTGAATGATGATCTTTTATTCATTCTTCTTCTATACAGGGTGAATACTTTAAACCCAAACATAACCCATTAATACAGGAACATCGTTTTTCGCAATCTGTTGCACCCCGTTGCAACTGACAACAACGGTTGTGATGTCAATAGAAAGATAAAAAAAAATGGAGGGTACCGTTCAAGTTCTTTTGTTGAAGGCTACGTTGAAAATTCTTTGGAGAATAAGAAAAAAATTCAAGAAGAATTTTGGAAGAAAAAGAAACAGCAATTAAAGAAATAAGAATTGTCGACATAGAATCAGAAACCAGCAGTATATCTAATTCAATTTCTACCTGCATCAAGAAGAACTAAAAACGACATCAAATGTTCAACTTAGTAATTTAAGTAATTGAGTTGTAAATATTTATAATGAATAAAGAATTTCATAATTTTTATTATTTTTATTTAGTTCTTGAAAGTTACATTTTTAAATACTAGTGCGTAAAAATATGTCATTAAACAACGAGAATGACAATCAAAATGAGGTGTGTTAACAAAAAATCTGCACAAAGTTTAATTTATTAATACTATTTAAAACGTAATAATATGTGTAGCAACAAGCATTTTGTATTGAAGTTTACATTAGTCTAAAGCCCGTTTGACATTATACTATTTTCGTCTATTTTCATACCATATTTCTAGACAGATTTTTGATCGAGTTCCATTCAATTTTCATGCTATCAAGTTGTGTATAATCGGTAATCTTCGGAATGTATCGTATTTTAAATCAAAATAAAAGAATACCAACCTAACAAATTTGTAAAGTTAACTTGTTTTTTAAATGGATAAAATACACAAAATAAGGAGTTACAAAAATTCATTTTAAATGTACGGCCGGGCGCCGGGCGTATATTTCTATACTAGAATCTCGAATGAAAATTTCTGATTTACGTTATGCTAGATTTGTCTAGAAATTTCTCGGAAGGATCTCGTACTAGAATCTATACAAAAAAAGTATAATGTAAAACAGGCTTTATACCAAACATAATATAATTTTTCTTTCAGTTGTTTACAAAAACTATGATGATGATGACAAATGATCTAAGTTATTGGCGATTTTTATTTAAAACAAAGATTATAGGAAAAATTTTTCACTGTCAATCATTTTGTTCTAATGGAAATACCACGACAAACTAAGTATGATGAGAGAAAAAAGTTCACAGCAGAAAATCACTAGAAAGAGCGTAAGGTAGTCGGAAAAAAGCTAGGAAAATAATGAAAATAAGTAAAAAAAGCTTCAGACGGAATCCATTGCGAAAGATAGAAAATCTTTAAGAAAATTTGACAAAATTCAAAATTTCACATGTACATTATAAGAAAGAAATATAAAAATAATAAACAGAAAATCTGTACAAAGTATAGCAAAATGCAAGAGTTAATAAATCCAAAAACTTGATGTGTGATCTGCATCTCAAGCCTTGGAATAAGAATTTTGTAATTGTAAAAGATAGTAGTGTTAGTGAAGGAAATAAAAGTTATTTTTATAAATAAGGCATTCATGGTACAGCTTATAAATTTAATCGACATACGAAATTACATACAAAGAATTAAAAATTAACTTCGCCACTTCAAAAATGAGAATGTTTTGACAATAGTAGCTGGACTTTCAAAAATAAATGAGATTAGAGGCGAATTTTTATGCAGGTATGTTATTTAACTGTAGTTTATATTAGGGTAAAGTTGTTTTAATATGCTGTCTTTTGAAAGTTAAATGATACGGTTATAAAGTTTGTGCAGATTTTTTGGTTAACACACCCTTAATACGCTATACTTTATTTTACGTAAGAAAATAGTGTTGGTTTAGATAGAGGTAAACTCTGCTATCTGATTGGTCAGAATACACAGAAAGTTCACTAAAGCGAAAATATCAGTTGTCAGTTAATTGCCAAATTAATAGTTAAAAATTAAATAATATTGACATGAAAACGGTCATAACCACGACCGAAACGTCGTCTTTTATGTTTCAATAAACATTTATTCATCGTTAATAGTTATTTAACTATCAAGTGTGTTAGTGAGGGCGATTAATGATTGAGACTTAATTGTTGAAATCATTATGGCCAATTAACACATGTGTTAGTTGAAATGGGCGCATTCAGCAGACATGTGGTCGGTGAACATGTTCACTATTTTTCTGCTGAATGCACTGTTCACTAGAGACCGTTCACTGCCCGGTCACCTACCAGCTGACCGTAAAAAAAAGTACGGTCAGATGTTCCTGGTCACTTGGTCACTTGTTTCGCGCGCAATATTTAAATTCACTGGATTTTCTTCTGCTTGTAGAAATAAACTAAGGTCATCCATTATCTGTGCAGCAAAACAAAATAATATTTATTTACATGTAAAGCACCGAAAATAAAGTATTTGTTGTCATGTATTATGAATATAAATATAAATTGATTGAAAAGTTAAATAACTACTACTTATTGTCAAATTATTAAAATTTTCATATATTGCAATATTTTAATTAGTTTAACAAATAACAAAGTTATTATAAAATTAAGGTTACGATAATTTGCCGTTTCAACCACGTCAAAATGAAAAGTGCATTCAGCAGAGACCTCCTTGTTCGGTGACCGGTCGGTCAGATGTTCAGTGACCGAAGAAATTTGCTGTATGCGCCCAATATTTTTCGTTGACAGTATTGGAAAATCTAATTTTATTCCATGATAAAAAATTTTAGGTTTGTAACGTTTGACAAGTTTTCGTTAAATGTTCATACAGATAAAAATATTTAGTATTAGCGAAATTTGGTTTCACGAATTTCAATTATTTAATGCATGTAAAAACGATCGGCTCTCAAGTATCATCTGCTATTTTTTTACGTGAAATAAAGTGTAGTATAAAAACAGATTTACGCGCGTCGAGCCAGAGTTTTCAAAAAAATTGTATTTGGCAAATTTTTTCTTCGACGGAAATTGGTGGAAAAAGTATTGTAAAATTTTCAATACAAGTATCCGGAAGCTATAGATACACATTTTGAGCGAGATCAGGGTCTCTCAGATCGAGACCAAATTTGTCGTGGTTTCACGGACGCAGTTAAACATTCCGGTATATATTTCGGAACCCGCCAAAAATGATTGGCTAATTAAAATTTTATAAAGAAAACAACTTGTAACAAAATGTAACCATCACTCATACATACATACATACATACATACATAAAATCACGCGTATCCCACTTAGTGGGTTAGCAAAAACCCGAAAACAATATTAACAATAGGAAAAGGGATAAGCTCAGCTGACTCACTTCACTCTTTAACAACATTCTTGTTTCGCCTTATCCATAATCATCATAGCATTCCTACATAAGAACATATTAAAGTGACCGATTTTCGGTAGCGAATAACCGCATTCGGACCACAATAATAGTTACACAACAATCATCCTTCGCCACACATTCCTATCCATGCACACTTCTTTCACCTCAGCCACATTCACAAACGTATTCATACATAAGAGTAGAGGAACATATTAAAGTGACCAATTTTCGGTAGCGAATAATCGCATCCGGACCACAATAATAGTTACACAAAAAATCATCTTTCGCCACACATTCCTGTACAATCATACTTCGTTCACATCGTCCACATAAAAGTTCAGCTGTCTCTCCATTCTCATAAAACATTCTTACTAACCATACATCTTCACACCACAATATTTACAAAACAATCATCCTTCGCCACACATTCCTATCCAAGCACACTTCTTTCGCCTCAGCCACATTCATAATCGTATTCATACATGCTCTTCTTCTCTTTCCACTCGGAAACTCACGCTCCTTCAAAACACTACCAATCACATCCATCCACTTACACACTGGACGGCCACGCACTCGAACACCCTCAACTTTACCAACATATATGCGTTTTACAAGTCGTTCACTCATCATTCTCTCCACATGACCAAACCATCTCAACTGACTCACTCCAACTCTCTTAACAACATTCTTCCTAACCATACATTCTTCATACACCAAATTATTCTTCACGCGATCCTGTCTTGTATACCCACAAACACCACGTAAATACCTCATTTCCACGGCAGTCACTCTCCTTTTATGCTTTTTCGTCCATGCCCAACATTCACTTCCATACATCAAAGCAGACACCAACACTCCATTATATACACTTAACCGAGCCTCTCTAGATACGTTTACGTTACGAGCAAACGTACCCAGAGCACCCATTACCTTACATCCCGCACTCACCCTCCTATCAATTTCTCGGTCAATTCGTCCATCTCTCGACATCATGCTACCCAAATATACAAACTCATTCACCTGCTCCAGTTTTACTCCACCAACACATTGCACTCAGTCACCATCACTCATGTATTACAAATCATATTTTGGCAGGTGTTGAAATATATACCGGAATGTTAAAATGTTTTCCGGACCAAGGTCGTTTTGCCTATCGAGAACGCCACAACAGAGGAAAGTACGATATTTTTTTTTGGCTTCCCTGTAAATTTGGCAACAATGCAGACTCAATTAATTTGTCATCTTCCTTCCCATCCAATCATGTTAGCGTTATTATGAATTTCTGTGTGACACTTGACAAATGCGGTACAGAAACCTACGATTTGCTGAAGAAAGTTTATGGTGATAAGTGTCTATCTAGTATTCAAGTTTTCGAGCAGATTAGAAGGCCTCGGCCGTGCACGGACATCGTTTTTGTCGAAGTCTAATAATTGTTCAAGTGAATTGGGTGCCTGGAGGACATACTAAGGATGAGGAGAAAAAGGGCTGAAATGTCAAAAAAAAAGATTCATGGATTCTTGAAGATAACGCGCCGTCTCTGAAAACATTTTTGACGAAACAAAATCACCGTGTTGGTACGTCAACTGTACTCACTTTACCTAGAGATTTGGTTTTCTTTTATTCTCAAAATTTAAATCTTCGTTAAAGAGAATCAAATTTGGGTCCGAGATACAGTTATAGAAAAACCAGCAGAACTTATGGACAACCTAACAAAAAAGGCCTGCAGGCATTGCTTCCAACAATGGAATATTCGCATGGGGCGGTGTAGGGGATCGTAAACGAGACGATAACTAATGCTAGAAGGGATGGCAGAACGGCAGAAGAGATGATCGAAGGAATGACAGAAGAGGTGATCGAAAAAATGAGAGAAGAAAACCCAATATTATTTTGTTCGAGAGGGTCTTAAAGATTGTGAGATTTACTAAACTACTTAGTCACGGAAGATATGCCCACACAAGTTCTTACAAAGGGATTACCAAAGAACAAATATTGGATCTAGTTGACGACATTAGATCACATGAATCAGAAGAATTAAAAATAACTTCGCAGTACAGTTTGAGGAGCTGTGTGTTGAAAAAATGTACATTCAAACTAACTACTCAAAGCCCTCTAGTTATCACAAAAAGTGATAACTGGTAATTTAAAATACATGACAAACAATTGTAACCCTCTGTCATATTCATTATTATGTATTTTGTTAACTTTGTTATTCTCTTACAAAATAAATGTTGCTATTCGTATTAAGTAGTGTTCTTTTATGTTAGATATCCGAAAACTCAATAGTTTTCGTAACCAAATTTTAGGTATTTATACCCAATTCAATACGTAGATTCCAAAAATCGCGGTGTTGACTTCGTGTGTCTACCCAGTTGTGGGTACGGCGCACTGCATCAAGAAATGGGTTGAGATAAAAACTTTTCAAAAAATGGTACAATTGATGATTAAATTATACATTTACTAATATGTAGTCCTCTAGTTATTTAGAATTGTCTAGAACTTATTTGAATTTCATTTTATGTATGTGAAACTATTTCATGCACTTCTTAATTGTTTTAAAATCATTCAGAATAGCCTAAAATTATTTCAATTACTCCCAATGTTCTTAAATTTATTCAGAATCCATTTAAATAAATCTATTGCATATAACTGCGTATTTTGCACCACTCTGTCCGTCGGGTATTTATACAAGTAATTCAACATCATATTTGATCCAAGCACAATTTCAGGCACACTTAAAATTGTAAGCTAAGCAGAGGCATTTTCATATAGGCATTTACAACGAAATTTTGACCCGGCGAATTGCACGTCGGCTTAAACCTTGCAAGGTCCAAGCTTTCATTTCAAGCCGGGAGTGTATTGACCTTTGTTTTCGTGGGGTTGTATTAATTTATGATTATTTAATACCAGTTTAGTTAGCCATGCTTCGAATAAAATTTTATTGTGTTGAAACAAAAGTACTACTATCAAGTACTGTATTAGAAAGGGTCCCAGACAAATTAAAATGACATTTTAACTATGAAAGTATTAGATTACATTATTTCTTAATTAGTTTATTCCTCAATGTTGCTGATTTAGCTTTATTTTAGATAAATATAAAAGACCTCTCCGCAATAGTGTTGTTATTGGGGATCAAATATAGTGGATAGTGACGAGCTAGTGTAGTTATTGGTGATTATTTAGTTGGAACCACTAATATTGTTGGTAATCTACAATACTTTACTACAATCTGCGAGTCGAATCGTAGAATATAAATTAACTAGTTCAAATCTAGTTGCTAGCCAATATTGTTAAAGTTGAAGCACTTTCTGAAACAGTTCTATTTGTATTGGGATTTTCAAGTATCAAAAGATGGGCGCTGATCGTATTAAACAATGGTACACTTTTTGTTGACATTTATAAGCGTAGCATTGCTGTCAATTGTATTTTAGTTTTCGTAATATTTTCTCATTAGTATTTTTTATTTATAATTCAAGTATGTATAACAGAGTTTTTGTAGCCCCAAAGTTGTGGTTTCATGTAAATGCCAAATGTGTACCTTTGTTTGTAGTTCTAATATTTGTCGCTAGTTAGCGATTTCTTATTTGAAAATCCCAATAGTGCTGTGAAATATTTACACTCGAGTAACTAAGCATTTGAATAATGGTCCACTTTCCAATTATATAACCAGGTGACAGACAGAGTGATGCAAAATAAGCGGTTATATGCAAGTGTTATTTAAATGGTTTAAAAAATTATTTGTTTTAATTTGATATTCCAAAAGTACATTTAATAAAAAATAGTGCAGAGTAAGTTATGCACAATTACTATAATGTTAATATATGAATGTTTATATCTTGAGATAACCATTTATATATTTCATAGCAACTACTTTTTTATCGAATTCAAATTAAAGCTAATTTTGAATAATTTTGAAACCATTCAAGAACTGTTGGACAAAATGTCGCATGGTACATTTCTATTCATTATTTATATCACGTGAGAAAAAAAGGGTTACTTTTCTCAAGTGTTTTATCCAACAATTTCTTAAATGGTTTAAAGAGTACCACAAACTAATAATTATTATTTAATAGGCGGATCTTTGATTGGTCTGATGCATCAAAAAACTTGGAGAAATTAGATGCACTTTTCGACCTTTGAATTCAGCACTGCACCAGACAAATCTTCTACGTCATAGGCGGCCATCGATGGATGAACTGGTAGGGAACTTTTTTTTTTTTTTAGAAAATATTTTGTTCGTATATTCAGTTTTCACACTCAACCATGAGAACTTATAGTCAAAGGAATATACGTAATTATTAACTTGTTCTCATACTCAACCGTGAGAACTTACAGTCAAAGGAATATGACTATATGTCTAATTATTAACTTGTTCTTGTTCTCAACCATGAGAACTTATAATCAAAGGAATGTGACTATATGCCTAATTATTATCTCGTTCTCATACTCAGCCATGAAAACTTATAGTCTAGGGAATATAACTATACATAATTATTATTTTGTTCTCATACTCAACCATGAGAACTTATAGTCAAAGGAATATGACTATATGCCTAATAATCATCTTGTTCTCATACTCAGCCATGAGAACTTATAGTCTAGGGAATATGACTATACATAATTATTATTTTTTCTCATACTCAACCATGAGAACTTATAATCAAAGGAATGTGACTATATGCCTAATTATTATCTCGTTCTCATACTCAGCCATGAGAACTTAGAGTTTAGGGAATATGACTATACATAATTATTTTGTTCTCATACTCAACCATGAGAACTTATAGTCAAAGGAATATGACTATATGTCTAATTATTAACTTGTTCTTGTTCTCAACCATGAGAACTTATAGTCAAAGGAATATGACTATATGCCTAATTATCACCTTGTTCTCATACTCAGCCATGAGAACTTATAGTCTAGGGAATATAACTATACATAATTATTATTTTGTTCTCATACTCAACCATGAGAACTTATAGTCAAAGGTATATGTCTAAATATTAATTTGAACTCAAATTCAGTTTTGAGTACTGTAGTAAACGAAATATAACTTTCATAAATGTCCTTATAAAATCAAAACAATTTGAAATTGAAATATCGACTATTTATCAATAAAATCAATATCTGGGAACAAATGATTAGCATTTATTTTTCAGGAATCGGACATCTAGAAGATTAAAAAGTAGTAGCTTTATAAGTTTTAGTATTATTTACGTAAGAATGGCATTGCGCACAATAAAGTGTAGGCTTGTTAAAGACACGCAATTGAAGTAGTTTTTTTGGCACACAGGTTATAAAACCTGTTCATAAGGCAACATTTAGAAAATAATTTGAAACTGTCAACATAGTTCGTAAACATTGACGGGTGTTCTAACATTTTTGTGTTTTTTGTTGATTTATCAATTCTTGTGCGTTTCTTGATGTGGGAAAAGATAGTTTCTCATTAGATGTCAGCACAGATTATAAAGCGAATTGAACTTGTGCAATGCCATTCGTACGTGAAGAATACTATAGTTTTAAGTTCTTGGAAATGTATTTTCAGGTTTTAATTAAACTTTGGCTCATCGCGCCGTCGAGCAAACACGTGTTTTCTTTAAAAATTAAAAATAAATTGATTAATTTGAAGTGCATCCCGTGGCGATCATCCTAAAATCGTGCGTCTACGGTTGCAGCGGTAACCGTACACGCGGGTTACCCAGACGGTACCTAGGGAGAGTGCTTGGGAAAAGAAAATACGGACGTATCGGGGGATGCTTGCAGGTGGATGGATGAGTGAGTCAGGAAGGAGGTAACAGATTCGAAACTTTGATGTGGGTGTTCGGGTTCCTTATTCAATTAACTTCACACGGTCAGAGGGGCTGGGTAGGTAGGGTTCGTGCGCGATAGCCATAATTGAGTGGACTGATATGTACAACGCACCGCCATGTGATATAAGCCTGTTGTTATGGCGGATCGCTTCACACTTGTGTGAATGTTTCTAGGGACATAATCCATAGTTGACACAGAAAGCTTTCTTATGGCCTTATGTGCTCTCCTCATCCGGAGGCAACGTAATATAATCATTATTTAATGGTAATGGCAACGAATAATTAAAGACAAGGTAAAGTTTTTGTTTGATTTAACTTTGTTGAGCACACGGGTTAATAACCGCGTTCGGTGTAGGGTATCCGCGAGAGGCGCGGGCGAATGTCTCCGGGAGTAGCTAGGTAGGTTGGCGTGCACCCTAGGTAGTTACATGTGACTGCTGCCGTGCTCTCTACCTAGTTCGAGTATTAGGCCGTAAATGCTCTGCATCGCGTGGGGTCGGCTTAACCCCCTCGTAAACTTCCGTGAGAACCAACAACGGCGTTCGACGCCACGGCGTTCTCACCATTTGCTTAGCTCGTACTCTTTCTCTCTCACACGCCTTTAGCTTAGTTTAATCTAGATATAAGATAGTTCGCGTAGACATAAGATAGCTTAGATATAAGTAGGAAGGGTTGTTTTTGCTTTTCGAGAGAGAGAGAAAAATTAACGTAACTTGACATTTTTAGACTTGCTTTGAAATCGTTATTAACGTAAAATAGGCTTTTTTAGATTTGTTTTTCTTTGAAATAGATCTTTAACGTAAGATAGGGTTTTTTGCGCACTTCACAAATTAAATTGGGGGGGGAACTACAATAATTTAAGTTAGATTATAAGTATTATTGTACACGGAACTGTATTTAATAAATGGTATATATAAGGGAACGTGGGTTTGGCATTGAAGGGCGGTGTTTCCCTTATATATACTATTTATTAAATAAAGGGTTTCGTTTTTAGTTCTAAGATAGTTTTAAAGTTAAAAAAAAACTCCCCACCGCCACTATCTTCAAGATTGCAGTGCCGATTGGAGACGCAGACCATGGATTCTTCTTCATTTGTTTAAAATGTATGTACAACAATAAAACAAACTTTTATTGCGTTTATTTTAATTTAATACCATGTTCCTTTAGTTTTAAAGTAGGTAGTTTTAGTAAAAATTGTAATTATCATTAAGTATTTAGACGCGGTCAGGGCAAAGTTAGATTTTAAGTATTGTAAACGAAGCTTTGTATTAATAAATATTATATATTTTGGTTAGTGGGAGGTTTGGGTGGTAACAAAATATATAATATAATATAAAGTTTCGGAAACGGTCTTCTACTGAATAAGAATTCTTTGTACCTTTAAAAATGGGAACAAGGAATCTTATTTAGGGACCACCAAGATTTAATTTGTTAAATTAGTATTGTAAACGAAACTCTACTTAATATAAAATTATTTTACCTTAAAACTTTAATAATATAAATGTAGAGTTTCGTATTAGTTATAAAACTGAAATGTTTGTTACCAAATAAAATTGTGGTTATATTATTTGTGTTCAGTTCTACTGCATCTTTATTCAGTTACAGAATAAAGATGCAAAATAATTAACAACAAATAATACAACTATTAAAATGATAATTTTATTCGGTAACAAACGTTTTAGTTTTATAACTAAACCATGTTTAACATTGTAATAAATTGTTATTAGATTTGTTGACAAATTTAGTAACAATTGTGAACAGAATTATGACACAAAAGAAACGTAAAAGACATTTGTGTTTAAAAATTCTGTTCATAATTATTTCTTACTAAGTTTGTTAACAAATTTGGTGACAATTTTTTAACGTGTCAAACAGGCTTTAGTTGTAAAATTGAAATGTTTGTTACCGAGCAAAATTATCATTATTTTGATTGTAAATATTAATTATTTTGTAATAGAAGTTACTTTTACTACAAAATAAAGATTCAAAATAGTTTATAATATCTGCAACCAAAATAATGATAATTTTACTTGGTAACAAACATTTCAATTTTACAATTAAAGCCTGTTTGGCAACGTTAAAAATTGTCACCAAATTTGTTAACAAACTTAGTGAGAAATAATTACGAACAGAATTTTTAAACACAAATATCCTCTACGTTTCTTTTGTGTAAAAATTCTGTTCATAATTATTTCTTACTAAGTTTGGTGACAATTTTTTAACGTGTCAAACAGGCTTTAGTTGTAAAATTGAAATGTTTGTTACCGAGCAAAATTATCATTATTTTGATTGTAAATATTAATTATTTTGTAATAGAAGTTACTTTTACTACAAAATAAAGATTCAAAATAGTTTATAATATCTGCAACCAAAATAATGATAATTTTACTTGGTAACAAACATTTCAATTTTATAATTAAAGCCTGTTTGGCAACGTTAAAAAATTGTCACCAAATTTGATAACAAACTTAGTGAGAAATAATTACGAACAGAATTTTTAAACACAAATATCCTCTACGTTTCTTTCGTGTTATAATTCTGTTCACAATTGTTACTAAATTTGTCAACAAATCTAATAACAATTTACTTTAATGTCAAACGTCTTTAGTAATGTCAATAAACTTTGAATTTTATAAGAAAAAGTCTTGTAATTTTGATATAATACAAATATATTGTTGTTTAAAAATTGATTTTTTTTTCTAAGTCCCTACACGTATGTAGTTTTTAAAACTGCCACCAGGGGGCAGCACCTATTGATAAACGATTCAACTTTGAGTCTAAAATCGATTTAAAAAATTTCATTTGTGTACATACGTACGTACATACATAATTTTCGATGCCTTTGGTACTCAGATATATTAGAAATGGGATTTAAATACTATCATAGAAGACATAACGACTCTTGTGTAGTAGATAGCAATCTATTCAGACTTAATAAATTCAGATACAATCCTGACATTCCATTCGCATTGCAAACATCCATGTATCATCCCATTTTCAGAGACTAATATTCCCATAGTAAACGTCCCATATTCAATGTGTTATATTCCCATTAGGTATACATCTTTTTTAGGGCCTTTTCGTCCCATTTTTTACAACTCAAATTCCCAAATAAACGTACTATATTTAGTGGGTTAAATTCCCATTAGGTATAAGACTTAAATTATGTATGTACGTATGTATGTTCAATGTGGAGTAGTATTTCTGGTTGCCTATAATTTAGGCGCAAATCTTTTACCAACAGGTGCTTTTAAGAACTATATACGTGTAGGGGCAGTAAAGGGGTAAAAAATAAACAATTTATATCTTATTATATAATATATTGTACATTAAAGGTAGTTACATGAAATACAACAATGTAAAATACAAATAAACAATAAATACAAGTGAAATTTATACATACTATTATTTAAACATCCCTATTTCTAATTTTTCAGGACAAGGGTAAGTATATCATTTATTTACATAGTATATTAAGGGTAGTTACATGAAATACAACAATATAAAATACAAATAAACAATAAATACAAGTGAAATTTATACAAACTATTATTTAAACATCCCTATTTCTAATTTTTCAGGACAAGGGTAAGTATATTATTTAGTTACATGAAATACAATAGTGTAAACACAAATAAACAATAAATACAAGTAAAATTATACAAACTATTATTTAAACATCCCTATTTCTAATTTATCAGGACAAGGGTAAGTATATCATTTATTTACATAATACAATAAGGGTAGTTACACGAAATACAACAATATAAAATACAAATAAACAATAAATACAATTAAAATTAATACAAACTATTATTTAAACATCCCTAATCCTAATATTTCAGGTAAGTATTTTTATTTATAAAGTACATTAAGGGTAGTTACATGAAATACAACAATTACAAATACAAGTAAAATTTATACACACTATTATTTAAACATCCCTAAGCATATTTTTTTATAAAATACAAATAAAATTATATACAATTTTTATTTAACAACCCGTCATTTATTTCAGGGGGAAATACCAGAACAAAGAGACAGGGAAGTATGTAGTTATGCAACATTTATAAAGGAAATAAGACATGAGAAATTTTTCATGTTCATTCATGTTCTACGGATTGTAATTAGTTTAATAGAACTTGTCCGGCCCTTCTAGCTTTTATAGTTTTTGAGATATAATATATTTTTTAAACCTAACTTTACCCAGACTTTGAATCGAAAATTTTTGATGGTATCAGGATAACAGGAATGAAAAGAGTTCTTATATTTTAAATGTGAGACCGGATTCGTGTTCTATGGGTCGTAATTAGTCTAAAAAACCCTGTCCGGCCCTTCTAACTTCTGTAGTTTACGAGCTACAACACTTTTCTTAATCCAATTTTTGGGGTCAATGACCTGAATTTACTCAGTTTTTGAATCGAAAATTTTCGATGGTATCAGGATAACAGGAATGAAAAGAGTTCTCATATTTTAAATGTGAGACCGGATTCGTGTACTACGGGTCGTAATTAGTCTAAAAAAACCCTGTCCGGCCTTTCTAGCTTTTATAGTTTTGGAGCTATAACACTTTTTTTAAACCCAATTTTACTCAGTTTTTGAGTCGAAAATTTTTGATGGTATCAGGATAACAGGAATGAAAAGAGTTCTTATATTTTAAATGTGAGACCGGATTCGTGTTCTATGGGTCGTAATTAGTCTAAAAAACCCTGTCCTGCCCTTCTAACTTCTGTAGTTTACGAGCTACAACACTTTTCTTAGCCCAATTTTTGGGGTCAATGACCTGAATTTACTCAGTTTTTGAATCGAAAATTTTCGATGGTATCAGGATAACAGGAATGAAAAGAGTTCTCATATTTTAAATGTGAGACCGGATTCGTGTTCTACGGGTCGTAATTAGTCTAAAAAACCTTGTCCGGTCCTTCAACCTTTTGTAGTTTAGGAGATATAAAGCATTTCTTAATTAAAAAGTGTCGCATTTTAAGTCGAAAATTTTCCATAGTATCCGGGGAACAAAAATGAGAAAGAGTTCTACGTATGGTTATTTTATTGCTTATAGTGCTTAAAAAATAAATAATAAAATTTTGGTATAAACAAAAAAAAATCAAAAAATGTTCGAAAATTTTCAAAAACCCTTATTATAAAAAATGTTGCCCTACGCCCTTCAAACTTTGGTATGATGTAATTTGACCCTATATTACTCATTCGAATTCCCTTAAGGAACAGCGTTTTAAGGAAAACGCTGAAAACCCAGCCGTTTTCGAGATATGGGCCCTTAAAGTTTTTTAAAGGGACTAACACTTAAATTCGTTAATTTATAGGGCTAAAGAGCCGGAAAATAGCGAATCGGGGGGATTCGAACCCGCGCTTTCCATTGGCTTGCACAGATTTGATGAAAACCCTTTGGTTTACAATATATTTGCCCTTCAAGTTTGTGGCGAAGGGCATACGCTAATTCCTGAACTAAAAGAGCTAGAAAATCCGGACAAGTGTTGTTAAACCTACTTGGATCTGCATAAATGAAATCCGTGGTCAAATTTTCCCTAAGGGCTCAAATAAGCCCTTAGCCCTTTATAAAAGGGCGGACTCCTGTCGGATGGTTATTTTCGTACCTAAAGAACTTAATACTAAAAGATAGCATAGAAAAATTCGGAAAAATCCGTAAAAATTAGGATATTTCCCTGTCCCTTTTGTTATTACATAGGAAAGGTAAAAAAACTCCTCTTTTATTTATTTATTCTTATAAAAAGTCATATATTATCATCATCCAGTGTTGTAGATACCGTATCCTATTGCTGGGTGTACTAGGCCCTTCGCAGAACTTGTAAACAAACATAAACATTGTTTATTTGGGCGGCAAAGTACAAAAGATATAGTAAATAAACACTTAATTAGAGTGGGGGTATTACGTGATAATATTAATATTATGCTTTTAGAAGAAAGACTTCAGTTCTTTTCAGTCTTTGGTGAAGTGTACATCGTGTGCTTGTGAATAATCGTGTAGTGCATATAGCAACGAAAAAGTTTGAAATTTTTATTGAAATCGTTCTCCATTTACATCGTATAGTTCGCGATATATTTTAAAAATGTTAGATTTACCCTATAAACTTTTTAAAAATTATTTAAATAACTTTAAATAATTTTCATTTTGTTTAAACTTTATAAAAAAATCTAAATTTAATAAGTTAATAGTACACTAAATTTAAATGTTCATATGTATATTATTATTATTTACAATAAAATCTAAATATTCAAAATTCATTTTAACTTATACAACGTATTTCTGCTTCTTATAATTTTAGATATTATTTAAAATGTTGCATAAGACTCTGTCCTTCCGTTAGTGTTCATTGTTTAATTCTTATTCAAAATTATATTGTGTCGCGAGTTAGTTTACTATACAGTTGCTGTATATTTAAAAAAAAAAGTCTTTCCTATTATTGAAATGTGTATAATTGTCCGTAAAAGTGTTTTACTAATACCAAGTGTTATACAAGTTATTCTAATTGGAGTAAGTGTTACGTAATATTTACTACAAAGTGTATTCTGATCTGTGAAAATCGCCGATGATGATATATTACAGTGCTGATACAACAGCGGATGATATATTATGAAAATTCACCATAGGTAAGTATGAACCTTTGATATTACATTTACATTTCTTCTAAGTTGTTGAACACAAAACAAATGTGTCTGCCAATAACGAATTTTATGTAAAATATAAATTTTTACTTCCCTATTTACTATCTTTATTCTTGTAGTAGTGATAAATGAAAATATGAAAAAGTGTACAGAGAAAATTTGACGAAAATACGTGTATTTTAACGCCCCGTAACTCCTAAACCAATTAAAGTTAAAAATTATAATCAGACGTATCTTACAGAGCATTTTATGTAGATTCCAAATTTTCATTGTGCAAGTTGCTATCTTTAACAATGTAGGAGTAATAAATAAGAATGTGAAATAACAACGCATGACAAAGTTTAGTGGAATATACAGTTTAACTCTCACATTTATATTTTATAGAATTTGAAGTGTGAAAATCAGGCGAACCGGTTCACGAATTCATGATACCGCAGGGGATGGTTTCCTGATCCAGACAACGAAATCATGTCCACCAGGTCCGGAGAGAAGCCCCAGGATACAGTAGACACACGAACGGGTTCTCCAAGTCGCGATGTCTGCGTCTCTTACCACTGGAACGTCGAAAACTTGATCTGCAAAAAAATTATTTATTAATAAAATTATAAATGTAATAACTTATTTATTGTATCTGCACTTTGTGTTTGCATTAATAAAACCACTTTTCTATTCATATTAATATGTAAAGTTGAAAAATTCTATAGAAAAGTATTTGTCAACATTTCAACAATTTTAAAACGTTGCTTATGTATACAAAGATGCATGTGCAAATCAAATTTGAAACATACAAGTTCCCATCTTACTTAGTTTCAGAAATTTTGAGCCCTAAAGTTGGAATTTCCAATTCAAATTCCTGAAACTTACTATACATGCAGAAAACACCCCCCTCAATTCAAATTTGAAAACTGCAAGTCGCTATCTCACTCAGTTTTTAAAATATTTTACTTTTATCATGGTACACATAAAAGACATTTTCCTATCTTGAAACAAACATGACAGATTTTTTTTTCAGTAATTCGAATTGCTGAAACTTAGTGTAAATATAGAAAAACACCTCCTGAATTCAAATTTGAAACGTGCAAGTCGCTATCTCACTTAGTTTTTAAAATATTTTACTTTTATCATGGTGCACATAAAAGATATTTTCCTATTTTGAAACAAACATGACAGAATTTCTTTTTTCAGTAATTCGAATTCCTGAAACTTAGTGTACATACAGAAAACAACCCCCTGAATTCAAATTTGAAAACTGCAAGTCGCTATTTCACTTAGTTTTTAAAATATTTTACTTTTATCATGGTACACATAAGACATTTTCCTATCTTGAAACAAACATGACAGAATTTTTTTTTCAGTAATTCGAATTCCTGAAACTTAGTGTACATATCGAAAAACACCTCCTGAATTCAAATTTGAAAACTGCAAGTCGCGATCTCACTCAGTTTTTAAAATATTATACTTTTATCATGGTATACACAAAAGACATTTTCCTATCTTGAAACAAACATTACATATTTTTTTTTCAGTAATTCGAATTCCTGAAACTTAGCGTACATATAGAAAAACACCCCCTGAGTTCAAATTTGAAAACTGCAAGTCGCTATCTCACTTAGTTTTTAAAATATTTTACTTTTATCATGGTACACATAAAAGATATTTTCCTATTTTGAAACAAACATGATAGATTTCATTTCAGTAATTCAAATTCCTGAAACTTAGTGTACATATCAAAAAATACCCCCTGAATTCAGATTTGAAAACTGCAAGTCGCTATTTCACTTAATTTTTAAAATATTTTTTTTTATTATGGTATCCACAAAAGACATTTTCCTATTTTGAAACAACCATGACAGATTTTCTCTTTTTCAGTCCTGAAATTTTCAATTCCTGAAACTTAGCGTACATATAGAACAACACCCCTTGAATTCAAATTTGAAAAGTGCAAGTCGCTCTCACTTTCTTTTCAGGATTCAGTAGCACCCTTTCTATCAACCCTAAAGCTCATAAATTCTATTTCGCGTGTAATCCATAGACCTTGCTTAAAAATACTAATTTAAAAAAAATCTTACGAGCTACTACAAAATTATGTAATACATAGACATCAACTATAATTTATACTCATTATTTTGATTGTTAACTACCATTTTTTTTTATTATTGTTATCTAATGCCTAACTGTTACATAGATCAATTTTGTCAGTTTGTCAGTTTCATTGTTACAGTGCTAGTGAACAGACGTGTGGTGTGCTCGTGTAGTGTGCCTTCGAGGACGACTTCCTAGTGCCTGGAGAGGACTTTTGGACATCTTCAAGTCTTGAACTTATACTTAGGGAAATAATTTATTCATTGTAAGTTTTTTTTTCATTTTTAAACTACTTTTAGTAACCATTATTGAGTATATCAGCCATTATTTCTAACGACTATTTCGGGTGTATATATACTTTATATTTGAATTATAATTGTTGATGTTGTGTGGAAAAGAATTTGAATTAATTTAGAGGTATTTATACTGTTAATATCATATACATATATCATATATTATTGGACATACTATATATTTTACTACAAATATTTTATTTTAAATAATTAAAAATTTAAATATTCTTTTCAATATCGAATTTCTCACGGAAGTGTAAGTTTTCATATTAGGTATTTTATTTTTAATAATTACGAACGATTGAAACAGTTCTAAGTCCATCCAATTATTATCTGTAACCACTAATCCAAATATTATTTCGATTATACTTTTATTGTTACAGAAACATGTAACAGAGATGAATTACAATCCTTGCCAAGCCGTAGAAGGATGTGAGTGAGTTGCAGAAAGATATCTATCCTGATTTCAGCATTGGAGATGATCATATTGCAGCGCATCACCCTGAAGACACCCCAACTTGTATTGGTGCCCCTCAAGACTTATTTATAAGATTTATGTAAATGAATAAATAAAAGTTATCCTACTAAACATTATGTACTCGTATAACTATTATATGGCAAGAAAAATTGGCACATAATCAATTCATGTCATTATGCAACACATATATCTTCATTGTCATATATTTTACAGTTCATTATATAAGAAATTCACATACCATACATCCATGCATACATACTATTTAAAAGGTACAGAAAATCAAAAAGCTAATTTCAAATATTTCCTACTGAAATTTAACTCTGTATCCGGCGATTCAAATTTCTAAAACTATGTATACATATTTGAAACAACCCCCGGAATCCAAATTTGAAAACTGCAAATTGCTATCTCACTTAATTTTTAATTTATTTTATTTTTATCATGGTATACACAATAGATAATTTAGCTATCTTGAAACAAATTGAATTGTTTTTCCAGCAATTCGAAATCCTGCAACATTACGTAGCTGTAGAAAACAACTATTTCACTTAGTTCTTCAATAATTTCATTTTAAAGTTATACAGAGTGGTCGGATTTTTAGTGGACTACTGAATTGTTTAAAGTTACCATTTTTTTCATTTTTGCTTGCTGTTACTATACTAGCTAGACACGGTTATTCAAAATTGGTAAACATATGTAGAAAAGTCCGTAGAATCTAATGGCGCAACGCCCGTTAATGTATCTTTAACCATTCATTAGTTATAGGCCGTCAAATTTAAAAAATAATGTCAATTTTGCATTAAAAATAAAAATTTCTATTTTTTTTTCCCGTAATCAGCATACTTGAATTAAGAGAAAATGATAATTTCCATTTAAATACAGGGTGGTCGGATTTTTAGTGGACTACTGGATTGTTTAAAGTTACCATTTTTTCATTTTTGCTTACTCTTACTATAATAGCTAGACACGGTTATTCAAAATTGGTAAACATATGTAGAAAAGTCCGTAGAATCTAATGGCGCAACGCCCGTTAATGTATCTTTAACCATTCATTAGTTATAGGCCGTCAATGTCAAAAACTATTGTCAATTTTTCATTAAAAATAAAAATTTCTGTTTTGGAAACTAAGGCCTAGAAAATTTTTGCATTATTTTTCCCTTAATCAGCGTGTTCAAATTAAGGGAAAATAGTTGGACTTTTAGTGAACTACATATAGTATTATATTGTTTAATTTATTTTTACAGGGATTGTATTCATGAAAACGAAGATTTAACAGTTAATCCCCATGGGCGAGATTACAAGAAAATATCTACTACAATGTAACTCACCATTGTTGAGTGCTTCAGGTTACAATGTCGGGACTCCAAGTCGCTAAGTCTGCAACATCAGGATGTCAGCTTTTCACACGGCTGCATCTGAAAAGGACACACATAGTTAATTAAATGGTACAATAAAAAAAGGTAATTTTGTATTTTGTGTACTCAAATTTTTTCGCGCTTCTTCCACATTCATAAAATTCAAAACACCGTGAATGAATTACATAATACATAAGAAGTAATTATTATTTATAATGACTCATTATTATTAAATTGTTGACTTGTATTTCTACGGGGTAAATTATTTAACACCCTAACTATTACATGATTAATTCTTTCAGTTTGTTTGTTACAGTGCTAGTGTAAAGACGTGTGTGTAGTGTGCTGGTGTACTGTGACCACGAGGACGACTTCCTGGTGCTTGGAGAGCACGTTAGGATATCTGCAGGACTTGGAGTTATATCCATAGATTTCGTTTATGCAAAGTGAGTTTTTTTTTTGCTTTTCTAATATTTTAGAGTTGTTTTCTTATTTGATCCATGAACCATTAATTAGGAGGGATTATTCTAGTATAGATACAAGATATAAGCTATATTTAAATAATTGTTCCCATTATATCGAAAATAGTTTGCATTAATTGATAATTATTTTATTTTGTAAATACTATTTATAAAGCACCTCATATAGTTTTACGGCACAGAAATTAAAAAAAAAAATGTTTTCTAATGTTAAATATCTATGTCACGAATTGAGTTCATCCTGTATATAATTTATCATATCATTGTATGTCCTATATATTTTGCTACATATATTTTGTACCATATATACGTAATTATGAATGTGTATGATAGTACAACAAATGGTAACGTCATTTTTTTTCAAATTACGTAACATTCCTCATTATTAAAATGCTTTTATATCGTACACATTATGCATTATAATCTACAATTAATCGATTGAAATATTTATATATTCTTTTGTATTATCGAATATCTCTCACTTTCTTTGACATTAATTTATTTTCTTAAATAATAATTACATAACTTAAACAATTCTTAATAATCTACAAATAAAATCATATTATTTTCTATGACCATTAACCACTAATTTATATTTGTTGCTTTCGAGTATATTTTCTATTGTTGCAGAAAGATAAGCTGTGCACTTAAACAGACGATGCTGCAGATGTACCCGAGCGAGTTGCAGTTCATGAATCCTGATTTCCGCATTGGAGATGGTCACCCTGTTGCAGAGAATCGCACCCCAAAATAACCCCAACATGGATTTTGTACATCCCAAGTCATATTTATCAAATTTATGTAAATAAATAAATAAATAAAACCACCTCACACCTATAAAATACTTATATGATATAACCATTTAACGTGAAAAATCATCTACTCTACTAATAAAAACTTTATGAACAAATGTCTAAGACACTCATACATATAAACATATTTAAATGATAGTATATAATCATGGCATTACACTATTCACATATTTTCATTTTCATAAATGTATTTTAACATCTCAAAGCGTATTACGTTAGGTTCACATACATCACAAACACATATTACATATGTACATATTATTTGAAGGGTACAAGAAACGAAAGAGCTAAGTCTAAACATTACTGATTTTTGTCAGCGAATCATACATTTGGAAAGTACAAAGGGTTATTTCTCTTGGTTTACGAGATATTAATTTTTAAACTTGCTATTTTCAATAGAGATGTACTCGTCTTGAAACTAGCATTACTGGAAACTTTTTCAGCGATTCATATAGTCTCAAATTAAGTTTACCATATAGTAAATAAATTCCTTAATATCACTTTGAAAAGTACTAGTCGCTATATCTCTTAATTTTCGTGATATTCATTTCTAAAGTTACTATTTTCATTTAACATATACACGTCTTGAAATAAACATTATTATTAAACTTATTTTTTTCTGCGATTTAAACATTTGGAATTAAGAATACATATAGAAAATTACTACCAAAATCCAAATTTGAAAACTGTAAGTAGCTATTTCTTAGTTTTCATGTTATTCACTTTCAAAGTTAATCTTTTCAATAAACATGAATATCGTTATATAAACATTAATTTAAAAAATCAGCGATTTAAACCTTTCGAAATTAAGTATACATATAGTAAATGACTCCCTATAATAAAAATTTCTCTTAGTTTTTCTTTTATATTCATTGTCAAATTTGCCATTTTCAATAAACATATAAGACGTATAATATGTAAACATTACTGAAATTGTTTTCAGTGATTGAAACCTTTTGAAATTATGTATAGTACTATACATATAGAAAATTACCCTCTATATACAAATTTAAAAAGTACGAGACTTTATTTTTTTTTAGTTTGCATGGTATTCAATTTCGAAATTGTTATTTTTAATAAACATGTACACGTTTTGAAATAAACATTATTGAAAAAAAATTAGCGATTTAATCTTTTCGAAATATAGGAAATATATCTCTACAACTAAATTTGGAAAATGCAAGTCACTTTTTCCTTTAATTTTTCATATACTCATTTTTTAAGTTGCTATTTTCAATACACATGTACCTATTTTGAAACAAGCAGTACTGAAAATGTTTTCAACGATTCGAAAGTGCAGAAATTACGTTTACATATAGAAAATAATCCTACAAATACGATTAGGATAATTCGCTATCACTCTTAGTTATTCAAGTATTTAATTTTAAAGTTACTATGCACAATATATGAATCACAGGGATATCTCGAAACTATATAAGTAATTGGGACTTAGCTCTATTTTTCTGTACCATCATTTGCATCCCCCTACGAGTACACACTTGTAATCTAATACTCTGATCGTTCTTAATAAAACATAGTAAGAAAAAACCTAATTTGTATTATTATATTTAAAATACACTTCACATATTCGCACATTGAAAAATAGTTATTTGTGTATCTAGAGCGGAAAATGATAATTTACACACATACTTTTTCTATGTCCGTTGAAAAAGATGATAAAAACATTTTGCTTTCAAATCACCTACGTACCAAGTCTTCTAATTTAAAACTGTATCACAAAATAATTATCTCTCCTGTAAGAATGACGTAATAAGAGTTGCGACGTAATTAAAAACGTTACATTTTAAACTTCGAAATGCATTCATTGAGATATGAAACTGATAAATTAATACATTATCCTTAATTATATAGATCACAAAATTTTGGGCCTCATATTTCGATTCCACAGAATTAATCAATATATTAACATTTACATGTTTGATACAATTTAAAACAAATACAGCTAATAGTTCAAAAATATTTTATATATTGTTTGCATGATTGAAAATGTTTTAAACTTCATTTTTATATTTAACAATTGTATTAAAAAAAAACCATCTCAAAATTTTCTTTTCATTTTGTTTAAACTTTAGTTTACATATTTTTAAATATATCTTTTAGCTATGTGCGATTTCGAATTTGAATCCCAAAAGTTTATAGCAAGAGAGATAATTCATTTTGAAGTTGTAAAATATATTATTTTAAACTTAGAATATATTTTCAATACCCAAAAAATGTTAGGGAAAAACTTTGTAAGGATTTTCTGTTACAAATAAATATATGATCATCTTATACATAATTAATGTCTTCTATTATTTCTATTTGTTAAAACAAATGATCCTTGTAAAAGTTCTTTCAACAATTAATCGATCGATTGTTGTCAATCATATATGTTAGCCTAATTGTATATTTCAATGAATCATAATAAAGAATTTGTATCATATGTTCTTATATATATAATTAAAAACAACCTATATCAAATATCATCTTTCAAAGTGTTACAGATCAAGATACATTTATTTATGTATATAATTGTCAATCGCATATATCTCTGTACTAAAACAATATCTTTGCAAAATATAGCAATGCATTATGTACACCATTATGTAATATATTTATGACCAATAAATACCGATAATACTATACAATATTTCATTCTAACACCCTATTTCCAGAACAAAAAACTTGCAATCCAAAGATCTAAGTTCATATCCCACTTAGAAACCATTTCACAGCCATAGATCCACAACCAGAACGACGACCAACAAAAACCTCCCATCCTAAAGATCCAGGTTCGAATCCCGCTTACTAGCCACGAGGAACCAGCCGAGCATCCCATCCTAGCTACCAGCAACCCGCCCTAGCCATCCACCAGCGCGCCTAGGCTACGAGCCGAGGGCGAGCACGTGGGTGCTAGGCGGGTTGCTGGGAGCTAGGATCGGATCGCTCCGCTGGTTCCTGGGGCCTAGCCAGCAAAAAAATTCTAGAAAGCTGTATATAGCTTGAAATAGATGTTATTACGTAATTTCACGACAAAGAGTGACCGGTAGGACGCCACCGCTCCCGCTGCACGAATGGCTGTAAATTCAACAGACAGCCAGTATTATACACAGCTTGAAATCTGTGGTGGGAGACTTGAGATTCACGATTCGATCACCAGGCCTTACTACAGCCTACCGTATTGTGAGAAATTTGAATTTTTGTGGGGGAATACGTTCCGTTCGGCCAGAGAGCTCACAAATTCTCGTTTTCGTGACTAGTAGTCTTGCTACACGCTGAACATCGCCGAATCTACACGACTTATTAAATTTTGTCAGCCAGAAGTCAGCAATACTATTGCGATCGATGGATTTCTGAATTTTGGTGGGTAAATGCCTTGCGATCGGCTGAAAATCCGTCTGAGAGCTCAAAAATGCTCGCAACGGCAGTAAAGTGCTACTTTTTGGCCGCTACGGCTCTAAAACGTCGATTTTACACGATTTTTGCGATTTTGTCGCCCAGAAGCCTTGCTGGTGCTCGCGGATCGGATTTTGCTGGCTAGGAATTTTTTCGTGTAGGCTACTTGCTTTTGTAATCTGCTGTGCACTAGGTTGAAATTTAGGCGCTAAAATTATTAATGCAGGTTGCAGATCGGCGATCGCTTTGCGGTGTTCTCGAATCGATTTTTGCTGGTTGTTTACCTATAGGCCGTAAATCGTTCATATTGTGCTGATCTCATTTTGATGATCTAGTTCGTATTTTGGTGAATTTCTGGTTGCTGAAATGCAATTTTTGAGGATAGGAAAATAGGTTTTTGAATTGAGAAATTGTATTCTTTTTTACTGTTTTTATTGGTCATTTATATAATACATTTTATTTGTGTTACATATTGTAATGATATTATTCTATGAGGACTTGTAAATAAATAAATAATGAAATATATATCGCCAAATATTTATTAAATTGTATCGTATAAGTTGTTACATAATATTACAGATTTTTGCGAGTATAATGTATAACATTTTTTTTCTAAGACTTATCGAGATATAGATTACTTTAATATACCTATGTAAATACTTTCAAATAAATAATAGTTATGCAAGGATTTATATACAGAGATACAATTAAAAATAGATCAATAATTGAACACAAAGTGTTTTAAACAAATATATGTTTAATTTGAATATACCTACTAACTGCTATATTGTGACTATGTCTTAGAGAAAAACTGTATGAATAGGAAATAAAGTAGAGCAATTATAATATAATACTAATATATTCACTATCACATATTCACTATCACAATATTTTTCACCAAATTACACACAAATGTAGTTATATAGGTTACTGTAATCCAAACTCTAATATAATGTAAATACACAAATAAATAATACACAATTCAATATTAACTTGTTATTGTCTAATAAATTGATGAAATACACCCGCTTTCAGGTACGAGAATCCGCAATAAACCTTTCTCGACAAGGAGAGTATTCTCGTGAGATAGCAGACTTCCTAATGATCGATAAAAGCACGGCAAATGGAATTATCACGTAATATACATTGCCAAAATCATTAGCTGACAAGCCAAGATGCAATAGACCCCCGCAAACCAACAAAGCGAACAGATAAAATAAACTAAAATCTAAAGTAATAAACTAATTTTTAGGTCAACAAAAGTCCAAATTCTTGTTTGACCACCCTAATCTCCGAATTTAAATCCAATAAAACATTTAAGCCAGAAGTTAAACATCCGCGATGAAAAAGAAAAACAAGTCTGAATTATGGAACCATTTAGAAAATGAATGACAAGATGTACACCACAAGACAGTGTTACAAATTTAATTAAATCAATATCTCGACAGTATTCTGCAGTGATTGTATCAAAAGAAATGATTAATATTCTTATATGTAAAGTGTATGTAACAATGTGAATATTTATACTCTATGTATTTAATTCAACCTTATATGAATAAAATGTTTATATATGTTATTTTAAATGGCACAAAAGTGACCCCTGTGGTGCACTCTCCACGCCAGCAATGAGTGCCCGTGAGGTGACGCCTGGTAAGCGCCCGCACGGTACAAATATGTCATCATCATTACCGATATCTGCGATAAAGCAGATTGGCACACCCAGAAATAAGTAATATGCCGTGATGATATATTATTATTTTTTTTTTTTTATATTATCCTAATTTTTATTATTTAAACCCGCCTTAAAACAAATTTATTCAATTTATTACTTGTGCCTTTCACTTTCCGTCTACAAACTGGGTATTAAACTCTAGCCTAATGGGGGATTCCATTTTTTTTTTATATATATATATAATTTCATCTGAAAATATTAGAAAAACTAAGACTATTGATGAAAATCCGATGAAAACATTCCTATTAATAAGCGAGTTATGGTCTCCCGAATTTTGAAAAGATTGACGTGACGTCACATTTATGTGTTTTCATCATGGACCTAAATGTTCTTGAAATATATGCTATTTTACGTTATATTTACATAAAAATAAATGAATATTATAACACTGTATAAGTCTACATACTTTATAATTACAGGTGTATTTAAATTATTAAGTTTAATGCAAGGAATTTGTTAAAATAAAAACTGTTTGGAAACTGCAGTACAGGAATGTTAGCCCCTCCTTTCGAATTTGAATTTCTTAACTTCCATTGGTAGTAAATCTTCACCTCCTAACACGCTATTTGTAATGCATGTATAGGCGGTCTTTCGGTCGCCAATCAAAATATTATACAGGGTGTTTCTGCACGAAACTGACATATAATTTGATATAATGATTATAGAACAAAAAGATTTTTTTGGAAATTCGCAAAAGTAAGGGTAGTTCATTCTTAGCGAAGATTTTTAGTGCCACTAGTTTAATAGTATATTTAATTATTTATAATTTTGTTATTAATGAAATAGAAGTATAAACACTGCCTACAAATAATAATTTATTAATTAAGTATTATGTCTAATACCTAATTGCGTAATGATTTTTAAACAAGTATTTTTTTTTTATTTGAGTACCTAATTTGATTTCTTATAAGGTATTGAAAGGGTAGGTGTTGTGGGAAAAATCTGAGAAAAATGTATAGCAACAGTGAATTAGTGTATGTTATTAGTGTATGGAGCAGCGGCACAAAATTTCAAATTAGCAGCACGAACTTATGCACAGCGTTATCCTCAAAGACATCGTCCACATCGCCAAATGTTTGTGAGGATCACATAAGGTCTTCGTGATGAGGGAACCTTACAGAGAAATGCGGGACGAGGTGGAGGTCGCCAAAGATTGCGCAACAATGCTGAAAATGAAGTTTTGGAAATTGTGGCCGCTGAAACTACAATCACTAAAAGAAGAATATCTCGTGCTATGGGTGAAGTGTCTCGTTGTTCGGTTTGGAGAATTCTTACAGATTATAATTTTCGTCCCTTTCATTTCCAAAGAGTTCAGGCATTAATTCCACAAGATCATCCTCTCAGAGTAACATTTTGTGAGTGGTTGTTGGAACAACAAGCTTAAATGCTAATTTTACGTCAAAAATAATATTCAGTGATGAGGCAATTTTTACAAGAGATGGAATTCCGAGGGGTGAATCACTCCTTCAATTTTGTACAAAAGATTATACAATCATTGGATTGTAAGACGATTGTAATGATTGTACGCAAGAATGTACAATCTCGAGAACTGAGATACGAAGCCTGTCAAATCTGTAAATAGTGAACAAAATCGCAACGAAATTCCCCACTCTTATATAATTTTATATTAATCAACATCAACAAAAATGGCTGAGTTTTGTCAGTTTTTTTTTACAATTTTGACCATAATACAGCCATTGGTAGTGTTTCATTATGTGAGAAAAAATGCATAAAGGAAAATGTATATTTTACAATTTTTATTTTTGCGAAATTATCTTTGTTTTTCAATTGATCAATTATTACAACAATCACTGACTTTAACGTATGAATTTAATATTATTATAAGTTACATCGTTGGCACAGACAACACAAACACAAGATGCGTTTTGCTGCGTCGTTGGATAGTTAAAAAAATAAGTTTTCAAAGGTGGAACTTTCATGGTGTCCATATAACAACTAAAACTTTGACATCATATCTCAAATAAATATGAAAAAGTGCCATAAAGATGTGCAAATTGAAATCTAATATTATTCACAATTCGAAGATATTAGCAAAAATAAAAACTTGCAAAATTTACATTTTCGCCTATATCTAGTGACCTATGCATTTTTGATCAAATAACAAAATTGCCTCCTAATACCTCGTATCTCTTACAGTTCTCGAGATCCCCATGTTGGACAAGTTATCCTGATCTTGATCTTCAACGAAATATTTTAATACTGCACTTATAAAACACACATTGTAAAATAGTAATTTCTTTACCTTTTGTATAGTTAAGCCTGAGTTAAAACAAAAATAATAGGGGAAATAGTGAATATGTTCACCTCAATAAGACAAACATTATCCTAAGGTATATACTATTGTACATGATTGTAATGATGACTGTAGCTGATTGTAGCGTGATTGTATATGATTATAAGGATTGTAACTGATTGTAACGTGATTATAAGGATTGTAAATGACTGTAGTGAATGTAGACTGCTATTGTAAAGAATGTATCTACGATTGTGAGCGATTTGTACAATGATTGTAGGAGTGATTCACCCCTCGTGGAATTCACAACATTCATAGTGCTCATTGTTCCGCATGTTGTTGTGAGAAGTAGTTTTCAAGGTGTCGATTTTCTTTAAATGTCTGGGCAAGAATTGTAAACGGTACATTAATTGGACCCTACATACTACCAAACAGAATGAATGGAAATAATTATTTACATTTTCTTCAAAATAATTTACCGGAATTATTAGATGTTCCTTTAAATGTACGTCAACAAGCTTGGTTCATGGATGACGGTGCACCACCGCATTTTACAAGAAATGTTCGGCAACATTTAAATGAAGTGTTTGTAGGTATGTAGATGGATAGGTCGTGGTGCACCTGTATCATGGCCTCATAGGACACCAGATCTTAATCCATTTTTATTTATGGCAACATTTAAAATCTCTAGTTGATGACAATCAAAAAAAGTACCAGAAACAGTCGCAGAATTGAGGCAACGTATTGAGAACTGTGCGGAAGTAATAAAACAACAAAATTCATTGCATCGGGCGTGTGTGTGAGTTTGATACAATATGATGCATTTTGTATGGCTGCAGGAGGAAATAATTTTGAACAATTTTTGTAACAATGACTTGTTGCAGTTTATTCTGATGTGAAATTAAAAAATTGATATCCTCAATTTTATTTTTTCCTTGACCTACCAAAACAATCAAAACATTCACTTGTTCCTGAAAATTATGTAATACCTTTAATTTGATTAGTTTGGTTCATTACTAACATAATTATAAATATTTGTGTACTATCAAACCAGTGGCACTAACTAATACACTGCCCTTATTTTTGCGAATTTAAAAAAAATCTTTTTGTGCTATAATCAGTATATCAAATTATATATGTCATTGAAGTTTCGTGCAGAGGTATAGAAACACCCTACATATAGATTTCATATTAGTGTCGAAGTGGTATAACAAAAAACCCCTTATTTCCGAAATATCTCAATTATACCATTTCATTTTTTTATTAATATTCGTTATTCAGCATATACATTCGTATTTTTTTACTATTTTCCTTTAATTCGATTGAGCTGGAATCCCCCATTGAAGAAAAATGGTCAATATGCGCAGAGTTAATAAGGATCAGCCGCATTACGCCAATTACGTGAATTTTTCGTTACAACCACAAAATAGACTAAACGATAACATGGTTGAGCGAAAATGATCCATATGCGCAGAGTTAATAAGAATCAGCCCCAGAACGCTCCTCCACGGAGGAGGAGGTTGCAGAACCGGCGAATCCTATCTACTTAAACTATTAAATATTGAGACAAGAACGTATATTTTTGCACCGTACGATAAATTATTTTGTTACTACATAATTTTATTTACCTACATAGTTTCTGGTTTATAATAGGAAAATATTTTATGCATAAATTCATATGTTTATTAATACAACTGTTTGATTGTCACCTTTACAATATACGATAATGGTGTAAAAATCTGTTTGGTTCAAAACTTTTCACGCCACTATAGATAAAGATTACATAACAATAATGACATTTCGATAAAGTTGCATTTAATATTCAAAAAGCAAGATTAAAAATATTCAAATGTAAAAATGTATTAACTGCTGTTTAATGATGAATTTGATACTTGAAGATGTACGTAGCGTCATTAGATATTTCAATATGATTTTTGTTCTTAAATTTATTATAGAATTAAATAATTTACTTTTAAAACTGTAGCTAGAAATATACACTACACGATTTTACGATAAAGTTCTTAAAAATATGGTACTGAAAGATGCAAATTATGCACGACCTTCAAAAAGCAAGGTTAAACATTCTGCATTGTATAAGATTGTATTTATAATTTACTAGTGTAAAAGAATATTAAATGCAATAATACGTATTAAGGCTGTGTTATGATGAATTCAATATACAAATACATATTTATGTAGAACTTGAAGATGTAGGTAAGGTTACATCATGATTCATCCTTAAAGTTTTTATAAAATCAAGTAATTTACCTTTCAAACTACAGCTAGGGATTCGAATTCAACTGCTCTAGGTCCATTTCACAAATATAACACATAAATACGTTAATTTAATCACAAAACATATCACAAAAACATAAAACCACGTGCGAACATCAACCTGCTTGCGCAACATGTGACGCAGTGACGCTCAACGCTAACGGCTAACGCTCACGGCACGGCCTGGCAAAAATAACGAAGCTTGTGATTGGTGGATATAGAGCGAGAATTCAAATATGATATTTTAAATATAAAATTATTAAATCTATAAATTCTGAACTCACAAAGTGCAGTTATTTGGAAATAATTATTACATTTAATTCCTAAATAATAATTTGCAACTTAAATTCATCATACAACAAGCATACATCAGTATTTGTGTAAAATACAACAAATTATAACATAATGAATTTTTATTAATTACCTTATTTTGATTTTACTGGCAAGTAAAGGGTAATGGGCACAAATAAATTCAAGATAGGGTTTTTGGGGAGGGCCTAGGGCTGTATTCTTCTTCGCGTCTTGGGTAACACTCTCCAACAATGAATTTGGTCATCCTGCTGGCCTGTAACAATTAAAAACATAAAAATTAAGATATTTTTAAGATAAAATATATTTTGTTATTTAAATTTATTGTCCAACTCCTATTTTTTTTTTTTTTTTGTTATAAGTAAAGACATTCAAAATCCTCATAAAGATATCTAATATTTTGTTTCGAATTACATGAATTAAATCCATTGTTAATTAACTTATTACAATTTTCTTTTTACTTCATTTGTTACTGCAAAAGATAAGAAAATACCACCAGGTAATGACCAGAAATGGCCCATTTGGTAAATTTTAGATCACCTATAAAGTCAAGTAGGAAAATGTGAAATACATATGTACAACTGGGGGTACCAAGTAGAACCCACTTTATAACATTGTAGAGAAAAACAAATAATGACCCACCTGTTCACGTGCGCCAACTTAGAAGAGGAATGCACGAGAGAAGATCTGGCTAGAGTACCACCAGGTCACCAGTTGCTCTAAACTGCGCTATTTTCTGGAAATATTACTAAATTGACAATTTTTGTATTATTTTATTTTGTATATATTATGAATTTTTACCTCCCGCCATACCAAAGGAAAGGGAGGTAATGTTTTCAGTCCAAAAATTAGATAAGAGTTTTCTTTGAATAAGCATGATTTTTTTTCTCAAAATCTATTAAAATATAATCCAAAACTTCTCAAATTTGGTATGTAGTACTTACTTTGAAGCTCTTAACAGATTTTCAAGGAAAAACAAAATATAATCCAAAATTTCATATTATAGACTTTTCTATTTATTGGAACAACAAATTAGATTTTGTTTACAAATGATCAACAAGAAGTGATACTTTACTTAAAGCTCTTTGCTATTTTAAACATGGAATTGGCGGGAGGTCATGTGCTGGTCACATCAGATTTTTTATAATTTTATTCCGCATGTATGGTTTTGGATACGAAAAATAATAATAATACTTAATTTGTTTAGTAAAATAATTGCATTTTAATAAAAATTATCGAATTAATATGTGCCAAAATAATTATTTTGTTAATGTATTAACCAGAAACAGATTATTTTTGTTAATTTGTGGAGACGTTGGTCCCATTCCCAATTTGGGTTATGGTTAAGCCCTGCCACCACGACAAGGTCTCTCCACTTGGGCAGGGAACTCTGTCCAAACCTCCTGCGATTCAAAGGAGTTGAGGACAGAGCCACCCCGGTCTAAAACACGACTGGGGTGTTCTACAAAACCCTAACGGTCTCATATTAACTAAATAGAATCGCCCGCGCCTGAAACCCTAACAAAAATGATAATGAGATGAAATGAACCTATTTGTGGCTTGTTCACGGACGCGGCCTGCTGGGGCCAAGCGCGTTCCAACTACTGATATGCATACACCGATAAACTATTGCTCATCGTCATATTCCATACAGTGTTTGGACCTACGACCGCGCCCTCCCCATTCCGCGAAAACCGACCCCGTGCAATCCTTACGGAGGGTAAGTTTTCTTGGACGAGGGTTGCTCACCTCACGATAAAAAACAACTTCATTGTGATTACCAAATTAGCTGCTGGTACTAATTTTAGTAATCTGCAACAAAGCTCTTTTTTACCATGTGTAAAGTCCACCGAACATTTTCATGCCCGCGAGAGACTTTCGGCGGAATTTGATGAGTATTCATTGCACAGTATTAAAAATACTGGCACGCCAAATACTCAGTGCCCTAGGAAAAAAGCATAATATACAAAATAAATATATTATATCATATTTATATTATATACGAGCATATATAATATAAGATAATATAATATAAACAATCCCAAAATCCCACCCCAAATATATGACTTAAAAATCGATTTTCGCGAACGAATTTATAGCAAAAATTAACCCTGCAAATCCCAAACTACAGTTCATAAAAAATATTCCCGATACAACAAAAAATAAAATCAATATTATCAAAATTTATTCAACATTTACCGTACCCGGTTCGCGACAAATTCCGAATATATTCGCGTCTTTAATTCGCCTTGAAGACTTGTTCCTTTCTCGATCCCTCGTTGTCCAGGTCCTGGGTTCCTGGCCTAATCGATCCGGACCTCATACCGGATTACACGAGCTAATAATAATAATAATAATAAAAAACTAAAACAATCCGGACCTCATGCCGACATGAAATCTACCATTTAAAAGTTAAAGTTAGGATGACGATTATATCCCACGGTGTCTAGAAGGACGACGATGTCTAGGTCCAATGGGATCCTGGCCTATACGATGTCAATGGAACGGAAACGATCCGGACCTCATGCCGTGATATGCGAAAGTTAGCGACCCGGAACTTATGCCGGGTTACGCGAGCAAATTCACCCGGAACGAAAGCTACAGTTTAAGTTAGATTTAAATGTTAAAATTAGGATGACGACGCGCCCCCTTAAACTAAACTTAACTAGGCTGTACTGCAATGAACGTTTTTTTTTTTTTGACTTATTATTCATTTCATTTTAAAATTTGTATAAATGCAAAATATCTGTATATTATAATGTTCTATACCCCTAATTGGGTGTAAAATCTTTTCTCTACAGACCCATAAAATCTCATTTCAACTGAATGAAATAGATTCAAAATTTTCTTTCAAAGATATATAAATATTGCAAAATATTGTTGTCTGAATAAAATTTTGAAGTACTATGTCTTTTATCAAATATTTATCAATACTAAATAAACCTCAATCACACAAGGCATTCAGGGGATCATTCATAAATAAAAATTGGTTTTTGTTTTCTTATTATTCTTATTTTTTTTTTTTTTCTTTTTTGTTTTTTACCCATATATACAATACACACTCACTCATACCTTTCATTCTTAATTATTTTTATATTCTCATTTTGAATTGAACCTTCATTGCAATGTACAGCAACTTCCCAGCAAAATTGTAATTGTAACACTTTAGTAATACATGTTTTCAAAAGCATAAAATATAGTAAAATATATATTTGATAATAGATATTTATACACCAAGTGAGCTAAGATAATGTTTATAAATATCCTTAAGTCACGTAGTTTATACAATATTTTATTCAATTTTGACAAAATAGTAATAACCATTACGAATTTAATTTTTAAAATAAAAATGCATAACGATCATCATTATTTATTCAATTTAACAGTTTATTGTTTATTTTTATTATTACGAATAGTCATAGAAAAAATAGTGTATGCAACTCAAGTATAATGACTATTAATACACTCGTTGAATAATAAACTATTAATTCACTAGCGAATAAATAGTTACTTATATTCGTTGCTATGGAGTTAATAATAGCAATTTAAAACGTCAAAATTGAATAAAAAAAAGTATTAAACACGTTATTCTGAATTTGTAAAAAGTTCGAAATTATGTATCAGAAAATTGAGTCAAATACTTAAACATTTCCTCTGTTTCACAACTGTTGATTTCAGGATTTGAACCCAAAACTAATTGGCATACAATAACAGTACAAATTATAAAAAAATATTTCCATTAAAAGAATGAATTGGTATTATTGAATATTAAAAATTAAAATGAAACATTTTGCAGACAGGATTTTCCCAAGTTAATATTATAGAAATATATTCAAATCATTGTTTATTAATAAATACATATTTTTTTAATATGAAAAAACTGAGTACAAGTATGGCGCCCTATCTTATAACTAACTTATCCTAAGCTACTTATGTCTACCTTAATTAAAGCTAGTCTTACAGTATAAAATTTCCCGGGCAATTTTATAGAACAAGATTTCGCTTACCCAATCACACACACTGTCATTCCTTTATATGCCACATTGTACTCAGTTTTTATTTAAAGTTGAAATCAAAATTTATTTTATACAAGCCTGTTTAATAGTAAATAATTATATCATTACTGCATATTACCCATTATTGGGTGTGTTATTTACCTTATTTTTTATTTGATAGTTTACATATTTAAATAAATAAATGGAAAAATCCATGTCAACAATCTATGAGACATATAGTAATGTGTTTTGCAAAATTTTGAAATTGTAAGTTTTAAATAGTTTAAAAAATATATAAGTATAAGATTTTAGCTATTTTATGTATTTTGTAACACTAGTACTAGTACTATATTTTAAAATATTAAAATTTGAATTGTTGTACAATTCATTGTATTGTATTTATATCATATTGTTATGCATTATACCTTACATTACGGGTACAGCAACAATTATTAGATTCAGGAAAATGTAAAGTTATTGACCTAAAATATTTTTAAAATTAATATAAAATTTAGTTTGTAAAACATAAATTGTTACAAATTATTTAAATTGTCAGAAACTTGAAATATTAAAATTAAAGTAACAAAAAAGTATTAATGATTGCATACTGTATTTTTCATATTTTAATTGATTAGCAAAATCTAATTTTAATGTAAAAATTGATACTTTCAATTTGCTGGGAAGTTTATTTTCACATACCTTGTCTCAGGATAAACCTGGACACTTTACCAAACTACCATTATACAAATATGAGTATCTCCACGTTGTCCTTCTGGGCCCTGGGTTGGTCTAGGCGCACTTTAATTTAATGAATTGAATTCTAAAATTTTATAATTTATTTTAAGGGTAGAGGTAACTACCACGGACTAGAACACTACGAAATACAGATACAAAAAAAATAAAGGAATGGTCGAGCACGGTCCAGCAAACCAGAAGAGTACAACCATCCTTTCACTATGAAAGACAAATTGTAAATGATTGTTTGCTACTTTAGGAGATATATTATTTAATATAATTAGTTATCTAATACTTGTTAATGACGTAACAACCAGCAAAAGGCTTGTGTTGTGGACATAAATAAAAAAATAAATAATAATATTTAATCGGAGATAAACTTACGTAATTTTAATAGCAAATATTTAAATGCAAAATGATCGAATTTTTTAATGAACTACTTGCAATTTCAAGATATCATTTTTTAATTTACTTGGTAATATTGTATCAGGAAGACATGAAAATTAAAAATTGCTATAAATACATAAGTAGAAAAGTCCATGAATCTAATGGCGTAACGCCCGTCAATGTATCTTTTACCGTTCATTAGTTATAAGCCGGCAAATTAATAAAACCTTGAGATTTCTAGTCAAAATAAAAATTTCTGTTTTGGAAACTAAGAGAATTTTTCATTATTTTTCCCGTAATCGGCGAGTCCGAATTTCATTTTATACAGAATGATAGGAATTTTATTGGGGAACTGAATATATATACATATAGTTCAATAAAAATGATGCAATATATTATTACTAAAATATATAAATGGGCCGCAAATGTTGACAAAGTTTCAATATGTCCCTTAGAATTCAGTCGACCACACACTATTGTCTAATATCAAATATTATTGATATTTTTATTTCACTCAAAATCTTTTTATGTGAAATATTGTTTTGTGTGCATGTATTATTAGGCACTATTTATGTGTAGTTTTGAAGTTGTATGCTTGGTAATAAAAAAAGCAAATTTTCAAGTATTATATCACTAAATTCAGAATTAAATTCTCTAACGAATGAGGAAATAAAAAACTGGGCCCCATACATTGGGAACCACAGGTCGAAAAATTTTTTTTTTCTTTTCTTTAAATTTATCTTGTGAAATAAAAATTGATTGCCCGTTTAACTGTCTTTGTAGTTCTCGAGATAGCAATGGTGGCCACTTAATAACATATTTTATATCAAAATAATGTATTTATTTTACATGAAAAATTAAAAACAATTCTTGACAACTTTTTCATAATTTAATTTAATTACACAATAGTAAAATCATAGTTTTTTTTAACATTATTACAAAAAATTACATGCACAGAGAATTTTTTATTTCATAGTAATAAAATATATTTGTAGGAATTTAATATTTGTAAGTTTACACAATGCAAATATGAATAATAATGTAGGTTTTTCCAGTTTTTACAAATATATCATCCTCGGTTGAGTACCGTTTACAAAATCAATTAAGATTGAATTCAACTCCTGCTTTAAATAATCTGTTGTCATTGGTAAAGTTTGTGCATTTATAGCTGTATCTACACAAAGTTCGTATGTATGTCCATTAATAATAGTTAATAACTTTCTTAACATTACTGCTATTCTTCCAGACATTTCTGCTAAACAGACATCATGAAGGTATGTTGCGGGAATAAAGTCTTTAAATCTAACGCTAACATTAATTACTGCAGATCTAAAGTTTATTAAATGTTTTTTAATTGTTACTGGATCACGTAATGATAATATTGTATTATATTGTGATCCTAATTTTGCAAAATCTAAAATTAAGCCTCCCGCTTCTTCCCAATTAGGTAATAATTCCTTATGGTTAGATAAAGGTGTTAAAAGTTCTATAAGATATTCATAATCATCTGAAAATAATACATAGTTTAAAAAAATGACAATTTGTCTACTTGAAATATTTTATCAAGTGACTGGAATTCCCGAACACAGGACTTAACATGGAAAATAATTTCGTAATTTCCTGCTTTTCTAATTTATTAAATTCCGCATCTGACTCAATAAGCAAAATTGATTTTGCAACGTCTAATCGCGACAGCCATGGAATTGAAACAAAAAAATTAACAAATGTTATCTATTCATTTGTCAAGCTAGCTTAGTTTATTTTTATTATTATTTTTTTCAAATGAACATTTATCTATTTAAATTAATAGATGTCATGCAAAAAAAAATAATTGTACTTTTTTTCTGTTTACATCAAAGAAGGATAGTCTAATTTACCTTTCAGTGATTAAATTATTTTTTATTTATATTTTTTGTTGTATGAAATCGTTTTAAAGTATGAAGTTTTTAAAAAGTTACAAAAAACCAGCCATGTTGTGACGTCACAGGTTCCGAACCTAAGTTCAGACTCATTTCACACAGACATTTTATATGGACACAGAATTTCTAAAAGAAAAATATACAGGATGTTATGTAAGTAAGTGTACAACGCTTAATGTATGGTAGAACTAATCCCATAGTTAATAAATGACGTTTTATTGACATGTTTACTTTCATAAATTTCAAGTTATCTTTACATGTAACTTTGATGTTTAAAACATTGTAAAAATCAAAATGGTAGCTACTCTGCTGGTCCTGTAACGTCATAGGGCAAGGGACGAAGCGGGGGTCTAGCAGCCGTGTTTTCAACAACGTCATTTTTAATCGCAAATTTTTCATTATTAAAGTTAGATTTAAGGAAAATTAAAAAATACGGGTCCATTATTTTTCACTACTCTATCGATTAAAGTTATATAATTTTTATTTGAAGCTTTTTTTACCGGAAATAATTACGGAAGCAAGAAATTGCGAAAATATAATTTTACATGTTAAAGTCCTGTGTTCGGGAGTTTCAGTCACCGCCTAATGTTAATGACGTCACTACTAGAGTATATAATGGCGGGAAAAGTTAATTTGAATCGCCAATATAACAAACTTCAGGTAGACACCCCATGGAGGTATGAAACAAATATGGAGGTAGCTTATGCGAACCCAAATGAAGCCAACTGCTCCCCACTACCAGTCGGGACCATCTGTCATTTTGTGTCGTGTACAGTACAAAGTTTTGTTGAGATTTAATTATCTGGTGTGTTGTGCGAAGTAATATATTGTGGACTATTTTTATTATTGTTACTTCTTTATTAAAAATGTGTTTACAAAAAATTAGAGTAGCTTAAACTTTTTTGTCAATCGAGCTGTAAATGTTTTAAAAAAATGTATAAATACAGACATTTTTTTTTACTTTGCATGAACATTGTATAGAACATGGGCCCTTGGAAAATCATATAGTTCATTTAATTAAATCTATATGTCATAATTATTTCAAAGTTAGTTTGCATTTTTTAACAAAATCAAATATTGATAAATCCCATAATATTAGAATTTGAAATAACAAAATGACATTGTTTACAAGCTACTAAAAGACTGTTTTTTTATAATAAAAATGATCTAAATCAATTGTTTATTTTTTAATGTACTCTTATACCTTTTCCATTTAATTTAGACGTAACATATTTATTGTAGCTAAATTTTTACAAATTGTAGTGAATAAAAGATTAGTAATTATTTACTACTATAATTTAATGTCTAGTATATATTTGAAGTAACTTTTTACTATTTAATATTTCCAAATAGTTTTAAATTTGTTTTCATAAGAAATATAATTATCAGCAAATCCCTTTTTTTAAAATGACGTAATGATATTGTTTCAGTTTTTCGCATTTCGTACTTCAAAAATACCGCGAGATCCCCACTCTAGCTCGGGACCAATACATGTATGCGTCCGTCCCCACTAGGCTTCACTCCCCTCGCCAATAGTATCGCTTTACGCTCCCTCCATATTTGTTTCATACCTCCATGAGACACCGCCATATGACTAGTTATTACAACCATTATTAAAACATAATAGTGATTACTATTTTAAATACAAATAAAAAGATAAAGTAATAAGAATATTTTAAACAAATAAAGCAAAAATTAATAACAAAGCAGAATCCTAATGTAAAAATGCAAGCAAGCAAGCAAATAAATAAAAATGCGATACCCCTTCATTATTTTAAAATTTTTAGTTAGCTAATAAAAAAAGATGAAAACAAATCATAAAATCTTTCATAAAAGTACCGGTAAGATGTGCAAAAAACATGAAGACACAAAAATGCAAAACAAATAATAAAGTCGTCAGAAAATATAAAAAAAAAACTTACATGATAGTAAATGATCAGGTAAATAATTATCTACAAGTATATCATTTGCTCTTTTCCACTCCCGTGCAAAACAAAAATGATGGTACGCATCTTTCAAATTTTTCATTTGAATGGCTTTCAATGCTTTTTGATATTCAACCCATTCATTTGAAATTTTAATTTTATCGATAAGCATTTTCTCTCTTGCTCTATATTCTGGAGTTTCTTCGGTTTTTAACATCACATGGCGGCCTAATATGTCTTCAATCATATATCTTTTCAAAATATTATCGGTAAGAAATGTTAAAACAAATATTGCCCAATGCCATAACCCCATCTGCTCTAACTGGGCAGAGAAACTTATGTGCATGTGATTTCGGGCGCGATGGCTGGCTTCTTCTTGCTGCAAGGCATGCAATGTTTGGAAAACAAACCAACTGAAACAAGAGTTGGTTACACGGCAAATTAATGACCGAATTCTCACATCTTCAATTAGAATTACTTCCAAAACAGATTATTCCCGTTTTGTCTTACTTAAGCAATGAAGAATAGACACTTACAAAATTGACGTCACTGCAAGAGAGATATAGAAGGTCATGCATACAAACAAACCTCCCCTCGTTGTCTTGCGTCCCGTTCCCTGTTCCTATCTGTCATTGTATTCGCATCTGTTATTCAGTGTTAAATCTAATTCTTTATTGTGTTTAATAAAAATGAGTTTAAAACCAGAAGATGTGTCTAGGGCAACTTTTTTGTTTGATAATATTGAAGATCATTCGATTATTCAACTAAAACGAAGGCTAGAGTGTAAAGTCTACGGCAGATGACAGGTCTTTGTTTGTAAGGGGTAACCATAGCAACCTTGATTTCTATGCTTCGCCGTTAGAGGCGCTCGTGCAAATTGCAATTTTGTAAGTGTCTATTGCACGATTTTTTGAATTCAGAAATTCCATATTTTTTCTTCTTTTAAAATTCGGCTTGGCCGTGTGCGTATAGTGTCTGGTTGCCAATCTGGTGACCCGGGTTCGATCCCGGCCAGTGCAGACTTTTAATCGCACAAAAAATATTCCTGTGGTGCACTCTCCACACCAGCTATGAGTGCCCGTGAGGTCATAATTACCGATGTCTACATGTATTGTAGATACACACCCAGTAGTGGGTAATATGCCGTGATGACGTTATACAGTGGTGGACAAAAGTATAGAAACTTTTAAATATTTCATTTTTTTTAAATATGTTTATAGTTCTCGCAAATTTGAATAGTATTTTCTAAAGTCAATATATCGAAGAATATATTCACAAGAAATCTTTTGATATTGGCTGTACGATTTAAGTGAAATAACATATACTCGTTTTTTCGGTGGACAAAAGTATGGAAACATATTGAATATATGATTTTAATTGTCTTACTTTCAGTCGTATTTTGTCATTTATTTAGTAAGTTGATGTTAAGATGGGTAAAAATAAATATTTTTCCGACGACTTACGAAAAAGGGTAGTACAACTTCATAAAGATGGTGTGAAACAGTACAATATTTTTTTTTTAATTCAGTAAAAGTGGTCAATCAAAGATTTTGAAAAAAAAATCGCAGAATAGAAGTGTTAAAATTAATATAAAAGTCGGTGGACCAAGAAAACTAGTGCTAAAATTGACAAAAACCATTCGGCGTCTATCCATAAGTGATCGTATCATCAAGTGAACGTTCTGCTAAATTCGGGAACAATTTCATGTAGATTTGAGTAGTCGCACTACGATACGATGGCTATGTGATGTAGGATTGGAAATTGATTTTTTTTTTTTTTCAGAGCCTACTCCGATTTAGGATTTTTTTTGAACAAAACTATTTTAATTATATTATTTCATTTCTTTATAATATTCACTATTAAGCATATACTTCGCTCTTTTAAGTCTATGTAAGTTCTATTTCGGAAGTAGCATTACTTCAAAATATGAGAATAAGGGCCAATAATAGACTATAATTTCCAAGTAAATATCTAGATAAATCATTTAAAAATATTCCTGAAATATAATCTAGGTTTACTTTATTCTTTAATTTTAACTAGAGCATTCAGTACATCCAAAAATTAATTAACAGAATAAAAAATCTCATTAAAAATCTTACCTTAGTCTGTAATCTAGTGGATCATTTGTATGAGTAAAAGTATTGAAAAGAGATGTTACAGGATATGAATTGTCACTATAATATTTTAACAACTGAAACCGTAGATCGTACACATTTTCTGGGGCACCTTCATAATCAGGCATAGGTTTCAAGGCCAAATTATAAGCTTCAAACATTTTCTCGTACATATGGACTGCGTCGGATAGCTTGTCGTTCCTTTTACTTACATACCTGTTTATACAATAAATATTATGATACAAATAAAAAGGTTTTAAGATTATTAAAAAATCTTTCAGAACACATAATACAATCTTTTTAGTTTACGAAATAACAGCCGTACTCTTTATTAATAAATGTTTTGAAAAGTCTACATAAAATTATTATTTTGCTACCGAAAAAGCGTCTGAGTTATACAGATCACTTCTCTGCCAGTTTTTGCGGACGGTTTTTCCTCTGGCAAAAGGAAAGTTTTCCTTTATTACCTTGGTTACTTGTTTCTGCCCTTGTCTCGTAATTTATTTGTAATTTCCCTAAAGAAGGCATCAGTTAATGGTGCCAAAATGTTGGAAATAATAAATTATTACAAAACGTAAACTAAAAAGTTTGTATTATTTCTAGATTTTAAGAGTTACATACCAGAATAATAATGCAAAAATTCGAATCCAATCCATTCTTTCGTAAGCTAAAATTGTTCTCTCTTTCACTTTAATCATGGTACTTCCAGAAAGAATTGCATATATTTTTAAAACTGTCTCATCTAGGTAATCGTACACGTCACATTTTTCCCAAAGGCTCAATTGCGTTTGCAACGCAACTTGAGCTAAAGAATTAGTTGGAAGTTGGGTTATAAGTAAAGACAAGTTTGGATTATTGGTCTTCATCGCAAGGTCTGCAGCTTCGTCAATTTTGTTTCCAGAAATGTAAGACAATATTTTTGAAAAATCATCACGATTAAAAGTATTATTTACTTCACTTTCAACAGTACTTTCTACGACAGATTTAATCCACGAGGAGAGATTTCGTTTTCGGAGTTTTTCTACTTTAAATTTGTAGGCATCTAAAATAATAATTATTATATTGAAGATATAGTATTTGAGGAGTTTCTGGCAAAAATAATCATAGTCAAAATATTGTAAATTTGAGTTAAATACAATGACATCTACTTTCAATTATGCTTAACAGTTTGGTACAACTGTTTTAGTGTTTCTACAACAAACAACTATAGTCCTATTGTGATAAAAGCGTAAATTATCAAATAAATTACCGTAAAATACCAAATATATTACCGTAAATTACCAAATAAATTACCGTAAATTACCAAATAAATTACCGTAAATTACCAAATAAATTACCGTAAATTACCAAATAAATTACCGTAAATTACAAAATAAATTACCGTAAATTACCAAATAAATTACCGTAAATTACCAAATAAATTACCGAAAATTACCAAATTTTGTATATTGTAAATTAGAGAATTTACCAAAAAAAAATAGAAATTACGTATGATGTTTACGCGCTTATCAGTTTTTCCTTGCGTAAAACTTCCCAGTTAATTTTAGACAAAAATGTTTCAAATAAATGTTGTAGAGAATTAAATTCTGACTAATTAGATTTAATTTTATATATAGTGTGAGATTAAAGTATGGAATATAAAAAAAAAAACCGAACTCAGCCGGTTATCAGTTTTTCCTTGCGCAAAACTTCCCATTTAATTTTAGACAAAAATGTTTCAAATAAATGTTGTAGAGAACTAAATTCTGCACTAATTAGATTTAATTTTATATATAGTGTGGGATTAAAGTATCCAATATAAAAAAAAAAACCGAACTCAGCCGGTTTTTTTAAAATCGCTGGAACACGTCAATTTTAGTTTTTAAAAATACATATTAATATGTGCGACTCATTTTCCGACTTTCATTTGTTTTTCAATTATGACGTCATCACAAAAAAAATGACAACATAGATTTTTAGTAGTGGAATCCGATAGTGATTTTTCTTCCCTTTATGATCATGCAAATAAATCATAAAGGTGCTTAACAAAAATTCTGAGAAAAATCGAGCTAAACATTTAATACGTAATAATGAATCAAGAAACAGTTGGCTAGATTTAAAAATTTTATCAAGGTATCATTTTCTAATATTTAATAATGAACTTGAATTAAATTGAATTACAAAATCTTTAACGAGAAGTTAGCCGGTTTTTTTAAAAACATTGAAACACGTCGATTTTAGTTTTTAAAAATACACATTAATATGTGCGATACATCGTCAGACTTTCATTTGTTTTTCAGTTATGACGTCATGACAAAAAAATTAAATGACAACATATATTTTTAGTAGCGGAATCCGACAGTGTAAAATAGAAATAATCATGGAATATCATCGTGCAAACTGTTTTTTTTTTTGTTTCATTTTGAAGAAGTTATAGGGGACTTTTCTTTTGAAACCGACAATAGGTTCTAATTACATTTAACATTTAATGCACATACCTTCTGGTTCACTGTTAGGATCATCTTCAGTAGAATCAAATAACGTTCCCATTAAATTCCAAATTTGTTTTTCGTAATTATCTTTTGATAAATTTCTAGCAATTTCCTGATGTCCATGTAGTTTAGAAAAAGTACAATGCGTATAACTACAACGAATTCCATTTTTGAAATCGTCTGATGTGTGATCAAACTGACATTTTAAATGTTTTTCCAAATTCTGGAACGCATCTTCATGTACATTCTTTATTTTCTTGAAGGCAATACTTCGAAAATGAGGTTCGTCATCGATTGACGAAGAAGAAGAGTCATCATAAAATTCATCTTTTGTAAGGCACAACATTGTTAATTCTTTTGTCCAACCAACTCTGAAAGATCTTCCTTTGAATGCAGTCATATCTGCCACGTTGTGATACGATAGAGTTAATGGGTTTTGATTGGTTGGAGTGTAAAGTAAAGAATCTTCAATAGGAATTATATCTGGTTTGGTATACGGTTCTGGAATTTCATCTTCGCAGATATCCAATGGAATAATTTCTGATTCAGGAATATCTTCATGGTCTTCTCTGCTTCTTTTTGGAGAACTTTGTGAAACGTAATGCGATAATTCTAGAATTCCTCCTTCGCTGCTACAAACATCTGAAGCGGTATCATCGTGGAAATCCAAAATTTCTTTTTCAAATAATGTTGATTTCATTAGAGCACATTTGTCACGGTCACTCAAGCCTGGAAGAGTAGTTTCATCATATAGATGAAAATCATCTAAACCGTTAAACAGTTTATCTTCTTCGGCTATACATCTGTATATAATTTCTGGAAATCTGAGGGTTTCTTCAGGAGAAATAGTAATTGCTTGAAATGCTGGAGTTGCAGCTGGTTCGCTTTTTTCTGACGAAGTTATCGAATTATTTACTGATTTATTAATATCTGTTTTATTTGTTGCAGGTTGAACATTTGTCTGAACGTTTGTTTTAGCAGCTGCATCTTCATCGTCATCTTCATCTCTGTGGCCGTATTTGGAAAAATGTTCAACTTTAAAAACCCAAGATCCAGTATCGGGTCTGTACTCAACAAATTTAGTATTTTGTTTTTCACACAATCTTCGTAAACGTCCAGCATAATCCATTTTGGTTAAACTATCCACATCAGTAATTAAAGCTTTGGCTTTTTTATCCAAAGGCCAAACTTTGTCCAACGTCACTTGTGCCCTTCGGTTTAGACCTTGTCCCAAAGGAGGTTTCTTTGAATCATCCGGATAGATATTAATCTCTTTGTGACGGAAATGTACCAGATCATCAAGATTGAGGTTGGAAATATCAAATGCATCGGAAAAATAAACACTGCCATAACCATATCTTCCCACAGTGAAACCTTTGACTACACAAGAGCCATCCTCGCTAATAAATTTAACGAGTTCGTCGAGCGAAGGCACGGTGTAATATTCAGGGCGGGTTAAAATAATTCCTGTTGGATGTTTGCTGCTGGGGCTATTACTGCCAGGAGAATCCGAACCAGACGATTCAGAATTTTCGGCTACTCCGCGAATAACATCGCTTTGATCTGTTTGCCAGTCTTGTGTCTCACTAGCTTCTGTAAAAAGATCTGGGTCGTCGTCTCTACTGTCGTTTTCATCTTCAGTGTTTGTCTCAGGAATAAAAAGTGTTTTAGCAGGGGAAGTTATCATGGTTGAAGATACTGGTGGAATAGATGTGCTCAAATCGAGGGATGTATTTTTCTCAAGATTTTTCTTATTTTTCAAAGCAGTGGGAGACAATTCTCTTTGTAAAGATCTTAAATCTGGATACAAGGTTTCTTTATCTTTAACGCTATCTAATATTGATTTACTGCTTATGTTAGACAAATCATTGTCAATTATTAAACTAGTGGAAGTTCTAAGTAAATTATCGTCAAGTGAATCCTTACTTTTATTTGGGTGATTTCTAATTATTAACCGTTTTGGATTACTATTTATTCTAATATTTGAAATTAAGGACTCATCTCTATGTTCCAAACCATCAAACATTGGAACCTAAAAAATAAATGTATAAAAATATGAAGAATGACTGCCGTGGAAATGAGGCATTTACGTGGTGTTTGTGAGTATTGGCAACGAAAATGACCGATAGAGGCAGCACCATATTTACAATATGGCCGACGTAGTAGGTACATATACCTATTAACTAATATATTGCTAATGCTCGTAACTTTCCCATAAGAATAGGTGAAGGAAACACTGTGAAATGGAAATATCATTTCTGCATAAGTCTATCTCTCACAAACACCCAACCGGCAATTATGCGCATGCTCGGAAATCTTGACTACTATTGGCTAACGCTTACAGCGTCGCTGGCTGGGTTGCGTTCCAAAATCCTACTCTTAGATTACGAAATTATTCAAAGTCGTTTCAAAATTAATAACCTTACTCTCAGAGTTTACTCAACCTGTTCCAAAACAGCCAGACTTTACTCCAAAGAGATGTTCTCTACTACTCTACTAACAAGGAGGGTATAGAAATTACTCCACAATATTTTCAAACGTAGATGCTCACGATTCTCAATATATGAAAGTAATTTGCCTTCTTGAGGAAGAAAACATGCTTTTGGTTGAAAATAAACATAAGTAAATACGTTGGTGTGTATTACGAGCATACTTTTATAATAAAAGCGCTTTTATGGAGCGTACTTTCACATTATATTGAGGAGAGTGCTCCACAAAAGCGCTTTTATTACGGGCTTGACATTAATGTTGTAATTATAAAGTTTTTTTTAAATTATTTTTAATTTAGTTTAAATTTTTTACTTCAACAAAACTCTCATTCGTTCCAAAACACAACACATCATAGCTCTACGCCATAACTCGGTATTCTTGGTTTTGGAACGCTGCCCTGGTGATGCAGCGAGCACATGATTTGACTTTGACGTTGATTTCATTTTTGTTTGTAGTTGCACTTCGAAAGTATTTGCTTTGTGTTTCATACAGTAATTTAATGTCACCTAAATAAATTAATCCTGACCAGATTGTATTCCTATTATTTTTACAGTACAACAAAGTAAATTATTTAATTCAAATTTAGCACTAGAATATGTCAATGTTTTTTATTATTACTAATATTTATATTCAAGAATTTACATACAAAATAAATAGTAGGTACATTGTCTAATTTCTCAAATTTAAATTTAAAATTTCTCGCGCTAGTCGTTAATAAACAGAACTCGGTGATTCGCAAAAAGTGATCATGATTTCCTCGTTAGCCAATATTAGTCAAGGTTTCCAAGCATGCGCATAATTCGCGGTTGGGTGTTTGTGTGAGATAGACTTATGCAGAAATGATATTTCCATTTCAGTGTTTCCTTCAAGAAAAGCAAAGGATCCGCAATATATTAATTAACAGGTATATGGGTAATGACAGAACTTGTACTGACTTAAAGTGCTACATTATTTAAAGGGACGTATTTGTTCTTTATTTATAATTTGGAGGGATGTCTATATGCATCATATTATATTTTTTTACTAATATAAATTTCGTCTTAAGTCAATTATTTCCCCTTGAAAGTTCGACGAATTCTTTAAACCATGCAATTGTAGGATTACTTAGAATGCTTTGATTTCTTATATATTTATGTAAATTATTGGCTGATGATGGAAGTGATTCCTACTTCCGAAACGTCCCGACAGAACATGACTTTATAAAAATGTAAAGCTGTTTATTTATTTTCCCACCTCGAGAAGGCGGTACACATCGTATTAATGATAAATTTATAGTAAAATATACAGTTGTACCGGCTTTTTCATATATTTTAATATATGGATAACTTTATTGGTGCCGATAAGAAAGTTGGTTTTCAAGAATTATTTAGATATTTGCAGGCAACGAATTCTTTAAGAAATTTTATCGAAGGGGGAGAAGTAGTTAATAGTGGCTTGCTATTTTTATGTGGAGTTATGGAACTTAATTTGAATAACTGTAAGCTAGTTGGGTTATATTTGCAGACCAGTGTTTTTACTGCAAATTCCCACGAAATAAATGGAACCATTTATTTATATTTCATATTTTAACTTTCCTTTCATCTTTTTTGAGAGAACAGTGAAAACTAATTCCCAGTTTCTTTCCCGCGCGGGAATGCCACAACAGTAGGTATTGTTTATTTTTGGTTTGGATTTAAAATTCATACTCAGCTTCCTCAAATGAAAATATTTAAAAATAGGTCAAAAAAATTAAGGATAAAGTATAACTCACAAAATGCAGGAAAATAGCACAAAATCAACTCAACGACAACACTGATTCGCTACGAACAATTCTCAACTGAAATGACCGATAGAGGCGTTGCAAGCATTTTCAATATGGCGGATGCATGACGGTAGGTGTACAATCTGTCACTGTCATATGATACAATTTTGCTTCTCAAAAATGAAGCTAAGTATTGTTCAGATATTTGACTTTCTAAATACTACTCATCATTCTAGGAATATTGTTGAAGATATGATTGTATATAATGTTCATTTACTACTGTATTTAAAATAAATATAAAGAGAAATTATAAATGTAATATCACTGTGTCTTCAAGCAAGTGCTCTGTCGTCACAAATATGGTACAGCATTTTTTTTTTAATTTCTCCGTTGAGAAAGAATTTCTAAAAATTTAAATAATCATAAATATGTTTCAAATATAATTATTAATAATAATACCTGGAAGAATAAAGTCATTGGCTGGTAGCACAAGCCCTGTTTTAACTAAAATGCTGTTTTAAAAAATGTCAAATTTAATTATTTAATAATAAAAATAAATAATATCAAATTTATCAAAATATAATTTTAAAGCAGAACAGTTTATATCCAAACAAATATTTAAAAAAAAATCGTTCTATACGCATAAGGGTGAAATTAAATATTGAAATTTGAATTTGACATTTTTTAAAACAGTGTTTTAGTTAAAACAAGGCTTGTGCTACCAGCCACTGTCTTTAAAATGTCTCGAACATACTCTTATATACTTGGAAATTTGTTTTCTAGAACGTAAAACATACTTCCAAGCTTGAAATCTATCCAATGTTTGTTTATTTTTACCTATTTTTGGAAAAATGTGAAAACTTAAATGAGTTTCCCTACTCATAAGCGAATGACACCCCTATACGCAACACATAATATTGCTTTTGCCGCGTTTTGCAACATTCATTTTCGTAAAAAAGAAATACTTTTAAGAAATGTATGCTAACATATATGTTGTATTTGCTCGCACCTACCGTCATGCACTAGTTTAAAATTTAGTCACCAGATGTCATATCGATTCTCTACAGTTGTCAATAACTTCCCACATGTCACTTTATTCATTACACAACTTCATAATTTTGCCGCCAGAGGGCTAGTTCATTTTCTTCGCCAATACAAGACGGGATCGCGTGAAGAATAATTTAATGTATGAAGAATGTATAGAAAGAATGTTGTTAAGAGAGTGTGAATGTGTGCTTTGTATATTTTGTGGTGTAAAGATGTATGGTTACTAAGAATGATCTTTGGAGAATGGAGTGACTCAGCTGAGTTCTTATGTATGAATGTGGACAAGACAAAAGAAAAATGTTGTTAAAGAGTGAAGTGAGTCAGCTGAGCTCTTATTCTTAACCATTTTCTTATTGTTATTACTATTGTTGTCGGGTTTTTGCTAACCCACAAGATGGGACACGCGTGGTTTTATGTACGTATGTAAAATATGTAAACAAAAAATAAAAAAGTATTACCTTTCTTCCAAAAACTTGCACAGGTTTGAGTTTTTCAGCTGGAGCAGATGAATGAGACTTTGCTACTGTGTTTAAAAGAGCATTTAATTCGCTAGGATTTGTAGGACGCGTGCAGTCTTTGAGATCACTACTAACTTCGGAAATATTATTCAAAAGACTAGGAATTCCATATGGAGTAGCGGACATAGCAATTATTTGTTGCTCTGTATTTATGTGACTTTGATCTTGATTTGGAACACTGTTAAAAATATTATTATTAAAAACCAATAAAATATATAATAATTGCATAAATACCCAGGTTGAGCTGTGTTTCCTCCAAGATTGAACGCACCAGGATTCGTATTTGCACCAAAACCGGAATTAAAAAGCCCTAAATTATTTCCAAACATTGTATTAGGTTTATTAACATTGCTTCCAAATAATGAGTTATTTTGACCCATTTGAAGCCCTGTTCCTATTAAATAAATATATGTAAACCTTCTCTGTGTAAAAATTGAAAGAAGCTTTAAAACATATTAAATACAGTGTGTCCCATTTAAAAGTGCCACCATTGGGATCTCGAGAACTATAAGAGATACGATATCGATTAAATGGAACTTTTTGTGCGCGTTTGGGAGGTCATCTCAGATGTGCTTTTGTTTTCCGAAAAATTCTCATAGGGCACTAGATAATGACGAAAAACTGAATATTGTTGATTTGTTCTATTTCAAATAACTTCTAAACTATTAGTAATTGAGAAAAACTTTTCAAATATAAAAGACAGATAATTTTATTAACTAACCAGTGGCGTACGAAATAAATTTTTATATCTGTAAATTTTCGAGATATAACACAAACCTATATTTTTTTAAATGGAACCTATATCTGATTTTAGTCTCAAAAAAAATCATTATTTGTTTCTCTTTTCAACGATGTAAGGGTTATTATGTTTTATATTTGTTTTGCCTTCAAAATTATTATTTTTTCCTTATTTTGTATTAAATTTATAATTATTTTGAAAATATTGGTAGATTTCTATTTAAAAATACTCCTTGTATTTAAATAATTTATTTCGTTAGAAAATTTTGCTCAAAACTCGTATCAAACTAATTTTTATAATATTTTGTATCAGGTCGCCCTTGGTACATTATAGTGTAATTTGTAATTATGAGTCTAGAATGAAAATATTAAGTAATAAAGGCATAAAACAAATTAATTCGATCAAATACAATATAATTAATAAAAATAATAATGTTTTTTTTTTTTGGAAAATAATAAGAAAGTTCAGGAAAATAAAGAGAAAAATTAAATTTTAGGACCAAAACAAATATAAAACATAATAACCCTTACATCATTGAAAAGAGAAAAAAATAATTATTTTTTTGAGACTAAAATCAGATATGGGTTTCATTTAAAAAAATATAAGTTTGTTATATTTCGAAAATTTACGGATATAAAAATTTATTTCGTACGCCACTGGTTAGTTAATAAAAATATCTATCTTTTGTATTTGAAACGTTTTTCTCAATTACTAGTAGTTTAGAAGTTATTTGAAAAAGAAAAAATCAACAATATTCAGTTTTTCGTCATTATCTAGTGCCCTATGAGAATTTTTGGAAAAACAAAAGCACATCTGAGATGGCCTCCCAAAGGCGCACAAAAAGTTCCATTTAACCGACATCGTATCTCTTATAGTTCTCGAGATCCCAATGGTGGCACCTTTAAATGGGACACACTGTATATTAAGCAATATTTGGGTTTAATTCATATAGCGGGTGTCTACTTGAAATCCATAATATAGGGAATATGTTATTATTTTTTTTGCTACAGTTACTGACCTATTAAATTTAGAGAAAAGTTGTAAATAAAAAAGTTGTTCGGAATTAAAAACTACGCAATATGAGACTAAACATGTTGTCTTGATTAAATATTTATTGCATTTTACCTTAGTTTAATAAATATAAATATTTACAGAATTAAACCCAAATATTACCTACTTAATTTATTTTCTGTGTGTAATTTTACAAACGCACTTACCAAGAGTATTTGTAGTTTGTGTCTGCCCAAATAATGGAGTAGTTGTTTTGTTGAAGGAAGAATTAAAAAGTCCTCCTTGATTTGGTTGTCCAAATGATGGTTGCCCAAAAACGGGTGCTGTATTTGTCTGCCCAAAACTACCAAAACCTCCAGTTTGCGGTTTTGCACCAGAAAATAACGAATTGGTATTTTGTGCAGCTGGTGCAGCAAACGTTCCAAAAGTATTCGTTGTTGAAGTAGGCATAATACTAAAAGGAGTTGTCTTGTTCTGATTGAACAATCCAACATTCTGCCAAAAATAATTTAGTTTTCTGCACATAATATTCTAAGAAAACTTACTTGATTTGTTGTAGCCCCAAATGAACCAAAAGTAGACTGAGTTCCAAAGCCTGGTTGTCCAAATAATGAGTTAGGTTGAGATGAAACACCAAATGTAGGTTTTGCAGTTGTATTTGAGCCAAACAAGTTAGTTGTTTGTGCAGTTGAGCTAAAGGGAAATGCAGAAGACGTAGTGGCTGTTCCAAACCCAGTTAAAGGTTTACCAAATAATCCCGCACCAGTATTTGATGTTGGTGTTGCCCCAAAAGCAGGAGTTGTTTGTCCAAAACCTAATAAAAATGTATAATAATTATGGGGGCCCCCATTATATTTTTAAAATATTTTTTTCGAAATTAAAATAGGGGATTCCACTCATATCGAATTTTTATACAGGGTGTTAAAAAATAAGTGTAACAAATTATGAGGGCAAATAGTATTGAACAAAATGAGCAAAAAATGCTTAATCAACATGGGTCCGATCTTCAACTGTTTTTGAGAAAGAGGCCATTTTGTATGAGAATCAGTGTTGCCACCTCTACCGATTTTTCGGTAGATCTCCCGAATTTCTCTTCAATTTACTAATCTACCGAAAGACATTGATATCTACCGAATTTGCTGAGTGACATAATTTCTGATTATATTGTTTCAAAAATTTATTATTTAGTAAAATTTAAATTAAAGGTAGTCAACGTACACTTCCTTACCACTCTTCCCATTGACAAATTGTACAAACAATACTAGGGGAATTCCCGATTTCTTAATCTTATTGCCAAAATGATGATTCTAATTTAAAAAGAAAAAATTCTTACGAAGATACATACATCCATCAATCTTCATACGAACTTTTTCTTGTTTTTATATAAATTTACATTTTTTGATAAATAAAATTATTCATTTATGTTAAGTGTTTTGTACAAAAAATACATAAAACAAACACAAAAAATATATTATATATTAAAATAATGCAAAAAAAATAATCTACCGAAAATTATAGAATAAATAAATAAATAAATATATCATCACGGCATATACCCATTTCTGGGTGTGCCAATCTGCTTTATCGCAGATATCGGTAATGATGATGACATATTTGTACCGTGCGGGCGCTTACCAGGCGTCACCTAACGGGCACTCATTGCTGGCGTGGAGAGTGCACCACAGGGGTCACTTTTGTGCCATTTAAAATTCGAAATATTTGGCGTCGGTCGGGATCGAACCCGGTACCTCCAGGTTCGCGACCAGACACTCAGAAAAAATTATAGAAATCTACCGATATTCTACAAACAATCTCCCGAATTCGTTACATCCGAACGTGGCAACACTGATTAGAATCGAAGAAAAACTGACATAGTGGTCGAACAAAATTTTGACTATGCTAGTAAATAAATCATAAAAAACCAATAAAAATTTATAAAAAACATTTTTTTCACTTTCTAATAGTTACGAAGTTATTTGAAAACTAAATATTGGCCAAAGTCGCTACAACATTTGTCTTAGTACAATTATTCGTCACACCCAGTAATGGGTAATATGCCGTGATGATATATTTATTTATCTAAGATGACCTCTGAAAGGTAAACAAAAAGTCTCATTTAATCAAAGTCGTAACTTTTACAGTTTTCGAGATAGCAGGTAAACACTGAAAAACTCATTTTTCTCTGCTTTATATCTCGGAAACTATTGAAGATAGAACCTATGGTGATTACGCTTCTTTTACTCATTTTAGTCAGTACTATATGCCCTCATAATTTGTTACTTATTTTTTAACACCCTGTATAAATTAAATACATAACTATTTCTTCGCATATAACTGTGCCATTGACGCAAATTTCTTTTCTATATATTTTATCACTTTTTTATAAATCAGGGCATCGAACCCGAACCTGAACCGAACCAAAACCGGAACCAAACCGTAACATTTTAGGGAACCAGAACCGAGAACCGAACCTCAGATATATTTTTAGTTGAACCTGAGTCGAAACTGAACCTAGTATTAAAATTCAGGTTCGGGGTTCATCTCCGGTTCAGGTTAATTTTTAGTTCGAAAAGTAAATACCGCCGATAATCGACGTCTTAGGCGTCTGCGTTGCTGTCTGGGCTGACTTTTCGTGAAAATTGTGTTCGTTTCTTGTTGCGTTTTACGTAAATTCCGGCTCTAATTTTACATTATTTCGAACCTGAACCGCGAACAAAACCGCAAATTTTATTAATGCTTGTACCAGAATCGCACCCGAACCCATCTTTCAAAAAACAAATTAACCTGAACCGAACCCAATTTTTGGCGGGTTCGATGCCCTGTTATAAATGCTAAAATATATTACACATTTTTCCTAATAAACTATAACTACAATATAATAAATTTAAGTTAATTAAAAGAAAAGAAAATAAGAACAAAATGAAATTTTCAAATATAAAGCGACATAATCTTAGCCGCAAAACGGCAAATGGTTTAGAACCTCTGGTAACAGCACCCAAATCAGCAGCTGCTGAGAGACAAAGCATGATATTACTCTCCACCACTGGATTCGCTTAATCGTAAGGCGGGAAACGCTGGATACCAAATATTTGTCATTTTTTTCTTCCATAAGAAGCCGAATTTTAAAACAAGAAAAATTAGGGAATTTCTGAATTTAAAAATACTATAACATATAAAAAAAATCATGGAATCCCCCATTACCATCATAGCAAGGATAAAAATGAATTTCGGGATTACCTTCCGAAGGATTATTAGAAGAAGGAAAAGCTTGTGCAGGAGGAATCTTGTGAGAAGGACCAGGATTATCAGGACGTATAAAATCACAAATAGTTGGGTCATGACATCCTGTGTTAGGATTAAAATGACAAGCATAAGGACTACCTAACAATTATAAAAAAAATATAGGATATCTATTGATACTAATATAAAATAAAAACTTACCTGTGCCTGTAGAGGGCTGTCCAAATACAGACTTATTTTCTTGTTGGCCAAATAAAGTGTTTGCAGAAGTGGCTACAGCGCCACTCCCAAATAATGGTGTACCAACTGGTTGCGACATGTTTCCAAATAATCCTCCGCTTGGTTGTGTTCCTTGTTGAGGACCTTTGCGATTGATCTGATAATCTTCCCAGCGTAATTCTTCCAATGATTTATTTTCATATTCTTTCATGCAAGTTATACAATGATGCCTCGTACTTATCGTTTGATTTATACTGCCTTTTATCATAGTATCTGTACCAGTTACGGGAGTAAATTTTATTGCTGTACCCATTTGATTATTAGTTGTGTTGGTTCCAAAACCTAGCCAATAAAAATAAATATTCAAAATCACTGAAATGTTTAAGAAACATTTTACATAAAACATAGTACAATAATCTCAATCATTGTTATGGTTTAGAACTTAGTCGCACATGGCTTCCAATTAATTTTATCTAGACTTTTCGAAAGATCTGTTAATTTTTTTCTAAAATAATAAACGCCTATGTTAATGTAGGAATTCTTTTTAATAATAATAAAAATACGCGAATAACTTGAATGCGGGAAACATTTTTACAATATCGTAACATGTCTTATTTATTTTCAAATAATTAAAAGTAAAGGTGTTTGTATGGAATGCCTTTTTACCATTTATTCCCACATTTTAAAACAGTCATACAAATTAATGTATCGAAAAAATAAACTCTCATTAAAAAGAAAGATTTAAACTGATTGTTGAATTAAAATGTTTGTTGATAATATAATTACAAATTTTTCATACAAATATTTTAAATCAATAGTCAACACACAACTTTCTTTTTAATATTAGTTTAATTTTATGTTTGTTCAATTTATATGATTGTTGTTAATCTCTAAACAAACGTAAAAATTCAAGTATCATAGAAATGAAGTAACATTTATATGAATGAATTAAATTCACCCTTTATTTACACGACACATAAATTAAAACGATTGTTTATTTCTGTGATACATGAATTAAATTGTTTGTTTAATTCTACGATACATGATTTAATATGATTGTTGATAATTTTATAACAATCAATTTAAAAGGCACTGTCATATAAATTCATGTATCGTAAAGATAAACTTATTAAAATGAAAGATGTAAATTGATTGTTGTATTAAAATGTTTGTTGATAATATAATTACAAAATTATCTAGAATTTGTTAGAAAAATTTGTTATTGTATTATCAACAAACATTTTAATACAACAATCAATTTACATCTTTCATTTTAATAAGAGTTTATTTTTATGATACATGAATTTATATGACAGTGCCTTTTAAATTGATTGTTATAAAATTATCAACAATCATATTAAATCACGTATCGTAGAATGAAACAAACAATTTAATTCAAGTATCACAGAAATAAACAATCGTTTTAATTCATGTATCGTGAAAATACAGTCAATTTAATTCATTCATATAAATGTTACTTCATTTCTATGATACTTGAATTTTTACGTTTGTTTAGGAACTAACAACAATCATATAAATTGAATAAACATAAAATTAAACTAATGTTAAAATGAAGGTTGTGTGTTGACTATTGATTTAAAATGTTTGTTTAAAAAATTTGTAATTATATTATCAACAAACATTTTAATTCAACAATCAGTTTAAATCTTTCTTTTTAATGAGAGTTTATTTTTTCGATATATTAATTTGTATGACTGTTTTAAAATGTGGGAATAAATGCTAAAACGGCATTCCATATGTTTGAAATAGTTGAAAGTATTTGAAATATTAGTATATTTAAAATACTAAAAAAATAATAGTATTTTACCAACAATATCAAATATTTTTATTTAATATTTTCTATTTCCTCTATGAAATACGTTTTTTCAATTATTTTATACAACACTGCAGTCTACAAGTTATAGTAAATTTTAAAATCAACTCAGACATGCGAAATATTAGGTTAATAGTTGTAAAGTGTAAGATTAGAATGCATAAACATATTATCTTACCTGATGATTGTCCAAATAAATTGGAAGTTGTCTGGCCAAATAATCCAGTACTCTGTTGTTGGGGTTGTACTTGCGTTGTACTCTGGCCAAAACCAAATCCTGTATTTGCAGTGTTAGTTCCAAATCCAAATCCGGCGGTTTTGTTTTGTTGTCCAAATGTGGAAGTATTTGTTGCTCCAAATAATCCACTTCCTGATGGTTGTGCCGATGTATTTCCAAACATACCGCTACCTAAATAATATTAACTAAATTAAAATCCACTACACATAATTAATTTGTTAATTCTACAGCACAACTATATGTTAAAAATGACTGAAATATAAAACAAATACAAAGCGATTTGAGTAAACAAAAAAATTGCTAATGAATATCAAATTACCAAAAGCGGGTTGAGCATTGACTGTTTGTCCAAAAGTGTTTGTAGGAGCTGCGGAAGCAAAAAGTGATCCATGTTGAGAGGACTGGCCGAATAAAGGTGTTGAAGTTTGACCAAAAGCAGGAGCTGGAGAACCAAATCCAGTTGAAGGTGTTTTGCCAAACGCTGATTGTCCAAAAGGATTTGGTGCTACATTCGAAGAAAATCCTGAAACCATGGCTACAATTAATTTATATTATACAACTAATAGTTATAATAATAACAACTTATACGATAACCTCTTTTATGAATATTTACGTTTAACCTAACCAAAACACATACAATGCTTTTCACTTACCAAAACTAGTATTTGGCGTGTTAAACGGTTGCTTTAAGTTTGAGAACATTATTGCTTAGAATTTTTAAAGAAGGAAAGATGTAATTGTTATTTTGTTTTACTCGAAGGATTTTGTTCTTGAATTGACTAACCTACACTTGTTGTGAACGACGTCATAACGTTCTACCGCCAATACTACGGAAACGGAACTATGGTTTAAAAATTTATACTTTTTAATTGCGCAATATTATGAAATATTTACAAATGCCTTTGTATTAATAAATATTAAAAATGTAACATATTTTCAGATTTTAAATGTTTTGGAATAAAAATATAACGTCTTTTATTAATTCTTGAGTTGGACTGTTATGGAAGCGTAGAAAGGCCAAGAGTAAATTATTTAAAATAAAAGGTTTTCAAATCTGTATTATAGCTAGTATTACAACTTTTATAACTAGTATTACCACTTTTTTAATTGGTATTACCACTTTTTAACTGGTATTACCAATGGTATTACCGCTTTTTTAATTGTTATTACCACTTTTTTAATAGTAACTGGGAGTACCACCTTAAAAAGAGGTAATACTAGTTAAGAATGGTATTCTAAAATTTTGATACTTATTGCTAATCTTTTGTATAAGAAATGTATTATTTTTTCTTAAGCAAAATAAATCTAATCTAATCTAATACTAGTTAAGAATGGTAGTGCCATATAAAAATTGGTAAAACAAGTTAAAAAAGTGGTAATAACAGTTAAAAAAGTCGTAATTTATACAGGGTTCAAAACATTTATTTTAAATAATATTTTTACCCTTGGCCTTTTTATGCCTCCGTTAGAATTAAATAATAAACGGAGTTATAAAAATTATTTTGTAAAAAACTTTGTTTGCCAGAAATAAATAATTTTTTATTTTAATTCCTTATCTCTGAAATTAAATTTAAAATAAAAAAAAGTTTCAAGAAAACTACTATTTTATTTTAATTACAAATCTTTTTTATTATGACAAACATAGTCCATATCTTTTTAGTTTAGCCAGAAAATGGATTTTCTCAAAATTATTAATACCAAAACAATACTGCTGCTGTACTCTATGATGAAATTTGTGAACTATATTTTCATGTTGTATTGTAAAAAAGTACGTTGATGTATCGTGTAAATGGGAGAAAATCAATAAATTCGATTGATCAATTGACCAATCAGATTTCAAGATCTAGGCGGCAACAAAAACGAATTAAACAAATGTCATTTGATAGTCGATCAAATTATGAATAGAAAATATATTAATTTATTCATTTTAAACAAATTAATTGTTTTAAAATGGATTTAAGCACGATTTTATGGTTATTATATTGTAAAAGAATCATTTATTGCTTATTTTACTGTAGTTACCACTGTTTCCCGTTATGATGTCACTACCTGTTCAACAGACAACTGTAACCTTCATGAAAAGCAGGACCGTAATTAAAAATTATTGTTGTTCAAAAACTTTTAACAGCTTTTTGGCCTAAAATTTGTATTTATTTCAACAAAGATAAAAATATAGTTTATAACTAATACAAAATAAATAAGCAAACTTGTCTTTTGAGGATGTTATACTGAAATATTGGCTAGCACAAAATGTCCTGAATACGTTTTGTGTGATAGTAACAAATTATTTATGGAATGTCAAATATGGTAGGCGCTGGCGCCTAAATACCAAATAATAAATACTGGTATTTCTTCAAAATTTGACTATGCAATATTATTTTTCAATTCAATATTAATATTATATCTATTCTAGAGGTTTAATAAATATAATATTGTACATATTATCCATTTATTTAATAAATATCACGTTTTGTATAGCATTAACAGAGTGGAGAGAAGAGAAAAGAACTATTTAATTGTACATAATATTTTATAAGCAGTAATTATTAACTGTAACCTGTAACTGATTGTAAATATTGTACTAATAATATAGTTTGCAGAAATAAACAAATAATACAAAATAAATAAAAAAATTATGTATAACATTGACATGATACTCATAAACATTTTATCTGTAATGTTCTTAGCTAAAAATTTATAAAAAGTTAATATGTTATATATCAGAAGAATCCGCATAAAATTCTGAGTATAAAAATATAAAATATATAAATTATAACTATAACATATCGCTAATATCTTATACATTTCGATTGACATACTTGGATTTTTTTCAATTACAATTTTCAGTACAAAATTTTCATTAAAAGTTAATAAATTATGCATCAATACATTCAGCGTGAAGCACAGAATAAAATGACATTAAACACTTGTACTAAAATATTAAATTAAAACTAAAATTAGTTGTCTAGTTTATGGTCAAAGTTTTTCATCGTATTTTGTTCTCTGATGTCATCTGTTTGTGTTTTGTCTTCTTTGATTCGTCTCTCAGTTTTTGTCTTCATAGAAATTAACCCCTGGAGTATCGTCCATCGATATTTCATCCCCTGAACAACAGCATTCTTCGCTGGAGTACTCCATTTAGTTGAACATTGTAATCAGCTGACTTGCAGATCTGTAAATAATATTTATACAGTAAATAAGTAATTATTATATACAAATATACATACCGTATTGTTATTATACATAAAATAGTGATATGCCCATTTGGTTTCAGAGGTATTATAAGCTATAGCTTCCTTGTAAAAATATAATTGATGAACCAGAATTGTTAATTAGTAAATATGGAATAATTATTATCTCAAGATCTACACAAGAGTTAATAAATTTGTTCTCTACATAAATAACCGGTTTTTACAACTGGTTTCTTCTACAAACCGGTTCGAGTAACCGGTTTTTATAATTGGTTTGGATAACCGTTTTTTATAACTGGTTTCTTCCACAAACCGGTTTTTCACTTTTGGTACAAGTATATTTACCCACAACTTTTGGAAAATACAATATGTATTCATATCCATTATCCATTGTTTAAACAAATGTTTTCTTACCAAATATCTCCCTGTAATAAAACATAAACTGTCTAAATTTGTTTTGTTTTTTGCTCCAATTATGTGCTTGTTTATCCATTATTATCAGCTGTCATTTGTTATTAGAGGTTATAAATATTGTTATTAACAATTAACAATGTTTTAGTTTTTAGTAATTTTTCATACATAAAATTGAAAAATAAATTCAAAAAAATTATTTAAATAAATTTAATCACTTTGTTTAAATAATATGTAAAATTAGTAGTTCATAATTTTTCTTAGAGATGGCAGAACCTATATTGATTTAGGCTAATCTAACAAAGTATTTATCAATATATCGATTTTTCTTGATAATACGAACATTATAAATTTTATATTTTTACTCAGAATATTATGCTGATTCTCCTAATATATAACACATTAACTTTTTATAAATATTTAGCGAAGAAAATTAAAGATAAAATATTATGTGTCACGTCAATGTTATACATATTTTTTTTATTTATTTTGTATTATTTGTTTATTTCTGCAAACTACGTTATTAGTACAATATTTACAATCAGTTATAGTTAATAATTATTGTTTGTTTTCTCTCCACTCTGTTAATGATATTTATTAAATAAAAAATGGATAATATGTACAATATTATATTTATTAAACCTTTATAATAGATATAATATTAATATTTAATTGAAAAATAATAGTACATAGCCAAATTTGGAAGAAATACCAGTATTTATTATTTGGTATTTAGGCGCCAGCGCCTACCATATTTGACATTCCACAAATAATTTGTTACTATCACAAAAAAACGTATTCAGGATATTTTGTGCTAGCCAATATTTCAGTATAACATCTTCAAAACACAAGTTTACTTATTTATTTTGTATTAGTTATAAACTATATTTTTATCTTTGTTGAAATAAATACAAATTTTAGGCCAAAAAGCTGTTAAAAGTTTTTGAACAACAATAATTTTCAATTACGGTCCTGCTTTTCATGAAGGTTACAGTTGTCTGATGAACAGGTAGCGACATCATAACGGGAAACAGTGGTAACTACAGTAAAATAAGCAATAAATGGTTCTTTTACAATATAATAACCATAAAATCGTGCTTAAATCAATATTAAAACAATTAATTTGTTTAAAATGATTAAATAAATATATTTCCTATTCATACTTTGATCAACAATCAAATGACATTTGTTTAATTCGTTTTTGTTGCCGCCTAGATCTTGAAATCTGATTGGTCAATTGATCAATCGAAATTATCGATTTTCTCCCATTTACACGATACATCAACGTACTTTTTTACAATACAACATGAAAATATAGTTCACAAATTTCATCATAGAGTACAGCAGCAGTATAGTTTTGGTATTAATAATTTTAAGAAAATCTATTTTCTGGCTAAACTAAAAAGATTTCGACTATGTTTGTCATAATAAAAAAGGTTTGTAATTAAAATAAAATAGTAGTTTTCTTGAAACTTTTTTTTATTTTATTTTTAATTTCAGAGATAAGGAATTAAAATAAAAATTTAACAATATATATTTAAAAAGATGTCACATAATTGGAACAAAAAACAAAACAAATTTAGACAGTTTATGTTTTATTACAGGGAGATATTTGGTAAGAAAACATTTGTTTAAACAATGGATATAAATGCATATTATTTTTCAGGTAATTTTCCAAAAGTTGTGGGTAAATAAACGTGAAAACCGGTTTGTGGAAGAAACCAGTTATAAAAAACGGTTATCCAAACCAATTATAAAAACCGGTTACTCGAACCGGTTTTAAAAAACCGATTATTTATGTAGAGAACAAATTTATTAACTCTTGTGTAGATCCTGAGACAATAATTCCATATTTACTAATTAACAATTCTGGTTCATCAATTATATTTTTACAAGAAAGCTATAGCTTATAATGCCTCTTAAACCAAATGGGCATATCACTATTTTATGTATAATAACAATACGGTATGTATATTTGTATATAATAATTACTTATTTACTGTATAAATATTATTTACAGATCTGCAAGTCAGCCGATTACAATGTTCAACTAAATGCAATCATTATAAATGTTTGGAGTTCTCCAGCGAAGAATGCTGTTGTTCAGGGGATGAAATATCGATGGACGATACTCCAGTGGTTAATTTTATGAAGACAAAAACAGAGACGAATCAAAGAAGACAAAACACAAACAGATGACATCAGAGAACAAAATACGATGAAAAACTTTGACCATAGATTAGATAACTAATTTTAGTTTTAATTTAGTATTTTAGTTCAGGCGTTTAATGTCATTTTATTCTGTGCTTCACGCTGAATGTATTGATGCATAATTTATTAACTTTTAATGAAAATTTTGTACTGAAAATTGTAATTGAAAAAAATTCAAGTATGTCAATCGAAATGTATAAGATATTAGCGATATGTTATAGTTATAATTTATATATTTTATATTTTTATACTCAGCATTTTATGCTGATTCTTCTGATATATAACATATTAACTTTTTATAAATATTTAGCTAAGAACATTACAGATAAAATGTTTATAAGTGTCATGTCAATGTTCTACATAATTTTTTAATTTATTTTGTATTATTTGTTTATTTCTGCAAACTATATTATTAGTACAATATTTACAATCAGTTACAGTTAATAATTACTGCTTATAAAATATTATGTACAATTAAATAGTTCTTTTCTCTTCTCTCCACTCTGTTAATGCTATACAAAACATGATATTTATTAAATAAATGGATAATATGTACAATATTATATTTATTAAACCTCTAGAATAGATATAATATTAATATTTAATTGAAAAATAATATTACATAGTCAAATTTTGAAGAAATACCAGTATTTATTATTTGGTATTTAGGCGCCAGCGCCTACCATATTTGACATTCCATAAATAATTTGTTACTATCACACAAAACGTATTCAGGACATTTTGTGCTAGCCAATATTTCAGTATAACATCTTCAAAAGACAAGTTTGCTTATTTATTTTGTATTAGTTACAAACTATATTTTTATCTTTGTTGAAATAAATACAAATTTTAGGCCAAAAAGCTGTTAAAAGTTTTTGAACAACAATAATTTTTAATTACGGTCCTGCTTTTCATGAAGGTTACAGTTGTCTGTTGAACAGGTAGCGACATCATAACGGGAAACAGTGGTAACTACAGTAAAATAAGCAATAAATGATTCTTTTACAATATAATAACCATAAAATCGTGCTTAAATCAATATTAAAACAATTAATTTGTTTAAAATAAATAAATTAATATATTTTCTATTCATAATTTGATCGACAATCAAGTGACATTTGTTTAATTCGTTTTTCTTGCCGCCTAGATCTTGAAGTCTGATTGATCAATTGATCAATCGAAATTATCGATTTTCTCCCATTTACACGATACATCAACGTACTTTTTTACAACATAACATAAAAATATAGTTCACAAATTTCATCATAGAGTACAGCAGCAGTATTGTTTTGGTATTAATAATTTTGAGAAAATCCATTTTCTGGCTAAACTAAAAAGATTTCGACTATGTATGTCATAATAAAAAAGATTTGTAATTAAAATAAAATAGTAGTTTTCTTGAAACTTTTTTTTATTTTATTTTTAATTTCAGAGATAAAGAATTAAAATAAAAATTTATTTATTTCTGGCAAACAAAATTTTTTACAAAATAATTTTTATAACTCCGTTTATTATTTAATTCTTACGGAGGCATAAAAAGGACAAGGGTAGAAATATTCTTTAAAATAAAATGTTTTGAACCCTGTATAACAACTAGTATTACCACTTTTTTAACTGGTACTACCACTTTTTTAACTGGTGCTACCACTTTTAAACTGGTACTACCATTTTTTAAACTGATACTACCACTTTTTAACTTGTTTTACCGCTATTTTAACTGGTACTACCATTTTTAACTGGTATTGCCACTTTTTAAGGTGGTACTACAAAAAATTGGTAATACCAGTGAAAAAGTGGTAGTACCAGTTAAAAAGTGGTAATACCAGTTATAAAAGTTGTAATACTATTTTTTTATATATTACAAATATACGTTGTAGCTTTCGTAAATACTTTGTTTCATTATAATCTGCCCATTATAATGAAAGTTATTACATTTCAAACCCAGGGAACTATACTTTTGAAACCGATAATAGTTATAATACAGATTTCAAAACATTTTATTTTAAAAAATATTTTTACTCTTGGCCATTTGGCCCTTCTACGCTTCTATACGACCCAAATCTACACTTCTAAAATGTTTTTGAATAAATTTAGTGTTCGTATCAATGCTGATGGATAAAAAAGTAATATTTTTAACAAATATATATTTAAAAAGATGTCATTTTGCTTTATAACAAAAATGTACATAAAGAAATAAAAGAAATGTATATAAACTGCCATATATGAGAAATTTATAAATTCCCGCTTTAATTTTGAGTAGGTGTTCTGTATTTTTTGAAGGACAAATTATCTGCATCTATCTTCATTGCGTAAAAGAAATATGACAACGAAAATGAATGTTGATAGTGGTTGATAGTTGTGTTAAAATGTAGCCGTCAAGACTAGTTTCAAATGAGCACAATGTTTACAAACTGTATTTATATACATAGTGACTAATGTATGTGTGAATATGTGATTAAATAACGAGTTGAAAACGTCTAAAATGGAAAGAATTTTGTTTTTGGTATAGTACTGACAGTTTCAAAATGGTGGGTGGCTTTTGTTGCTTCATGTGTAGTTTATTACTTGTATTATTTTTAACTAAAAATACGGTCGGCACTAATTCTAAGACGTGCCCTGAAAGTTGCATGTGCCTAGGATTTTCTGTAGACTGTTCGCGCAAAGATTTAACAGCAATTCCTAATGATATGCCCAGTTGGGTACATGAACTGTAAGTTGAAATTACCTATGAATCTAGATACAAATGCAATTATTGTTTATCTTTTTTAGCAATTTGAATAGTAATCGAATACCGAATCTAGATAAAGGTATTTTAAAGAAATTAAACCGCCTTGAAGACCTTAAATTAAATAAAAATAAACTAAGAAATCTTACTAATGACACATTCAAACATTTGAAACAACTTAAAACATTGTAAGTAACAGTTTTATTTACATCATCATTTTTAGTTTATGTACTGTCAGCGTTTTTATTATCTTTATTTTATTTTCAATCTTTTATTTTCATGACATTGTTTATATAATATATTATCACTGCTTATTACGCATAATATCTGGGTGTGCCAGTCTGTTTTCGATAATAATAATATATTTGTACCCTTGAGGGTGCTTACCAGGCGTCACCTTACTTTTATTATATGAAAATTTGATATGTTCAAATTTGCCGCTGGTCAGATTCGAACCCAGGATTTAAAAAAACGACTCAGTAGGTTTCTCGGATTTTAATGAGCTTTTTTTGGTATAATTGGGTTAATTGGGCTTTATTAAATATTATAAATTTAATGTTATAATTTTTTTGCATTAATTATATATTATAAAAAGGACATTCTTTTTCATAGTAGTGATAATAATAATAATATCGAATAATTTTTTGTAGAGAAATAAATCGCAACCAGTTGGAACAAATTCAAGCTTTAAGTTTCTTTAGATTAGAAAAATTAACAGTTTTAAAACTGAAAAGAAATAATATTCGATCATTATTGGATGGTGCCTTCTTGGGCCTAAATAGTACAACTATATTGTAAGTAATTTGTGTTAGTGTGTTTCAAATAAGAATTAATATATTTTTTTAAAATAGGGAACTTGATTTTAATCACATTACTGCTGTATCGAAATCATGGGTGTATGGATTAAATCACTTACAAGTATTATCTTTATCCAATAACGTTATAACACAAATTGACACTGAAGTATGGGAGATTTGCAAGGACCTAGTTGATTTGTAAGATTTTATATTTATACATATACCGGGTGTCTACTTGAATTTCGTAATATAGGGAATACAATGTTATTTTTTTCATGCAGGTCGATATTTCTTTTAGTTTCGGAGATATTCAACCTCAAATATTTTCTCGAAATTACCCATTTCTGGGCTAGATCTCTACCTAGTTTTGAATTATAGCCCCAAAAGTCAATATACCCCACATTTAGATAAAAACTTCAAAATTTTCAAAAATCTAATTTTTATGTATCTAGATACTTCTCAATGCGCTGATTCCAAATTTTAAAACCGCATGTCGATATCTCGTTTCGTTCTCGAGATATTGAAATTTAAAGTTTTGCTCAAAAGTGCCCATTTTTGGGTATTAACCCAAAAATGGGTCGAGATATGAATTTGGCGACATCACCATTCGATTCTACGGATAAAAATACATAAGTATAGCAATTTTCATAATTTTTGTCCAACCGGTTCATCTTTTATGAATAAAAGCTTGAAAATGACCAAAATCTGAAAAAATCGTAAGGGGTACCCCTTACGATTTTTTCAATTTTTGGCCATTTTCAGTTATTTTGCTTTAGAGACGGTATGCGGTGTTCAAAAATGATGAAAATTGGTATACTTATGTAATTTTGCCCGTAGAATCGAATGATGATATCGCCAAATTCATATCTCGACCCATTTTTGGGTTATTACCCAAAAATGGGCAGTTTTGAGCAAAACTTTGAATCTAAATATCTCGAGAACGAAAAGAGATATCGACCTGCGGTTTCAAAATTTGGAATCAGCACATTGAGAAGTATCTAGATACATGAAAATTAGATTTTTGAAAATTTTGAAGTTTTTATATGAATATGGGGTATATTGACTTTTGGGACATTCATTCAAAAATGGATAGAGATATAAACTTGCTAGTAATATTATTTGATTGTAAAGACAATGTTACGCAAGTGTACGCATATTATAGTCGTAGGTCTGAAATTTTTATAACAAACTTACCCTAGAAGCGTGTCTTTTTTAATAACTTATGTTAAAATGAATTAAATAGCATTGCAATTCCTATATTACGGATTTCCAGTAGATAACCGGTATGTTCTCAGTTTATTAATTAATTTTATTTTGTAGAAATCTTTCTTCAAACAAATTAGGAGCCTTACATAAATATACCTTTCGACATCTATCACATTTAGAACGCCTTAACTTAAATAATAATAATATTTCACATATAGAAGAGGGCACATTTCTGAATACACCAAATCTTAAAATTTTGTAAGTAGTAATTTTGTTCTTTATTTTTTAGTTTTAATAACTTTTAATTATTTACAGATGGTTAAATGACAACAAATTATCTTGGACTGTTGAGGATGTAAATCGCGCTTTTATTGGATTACATAATTTAGAAAAATTTCACCTTGCTTCTAATCAAATAAAATCTATTGATAAGAATGCCTTTTCAGAATTACAAAATATCTCCACTTTAGATTTGAGTAACAATAATATTACTACACTTCAAAATGCATTATCTGATTTGAAAAATTTAAATGAATTATTTCTAAACACCAGTAGTCTTCTTTGTGATTGCAATTTACAGTGGTTTGCCATGTGGATGAAAAAGAACAGTTTTACCAAAACCCGTACTGTTTGCGCTTACCCAGTTTGGCTACGGGACAAAGCTGTAAACGATGTACCCGTTGCTAACTTCACCTGTGGTAAACATGAAATCAATATTTTATTTACCTGTGGGAAATTGGCGCCCCCATGTAGGAATTTCGAGAAAAAAATTATTGCATAATTATATATTATATATCGCCCAGAGTGTTGTATAGGCACTTTGGGTGGGCACGTTGCGTAGGCAAAATAAATTAAGTATTGGGCAAAACTGGGCATAACTTGGGCAAAACGGGGATAACTTGGGCAAAACTGGGCATAACTTGGGCAAAACTGGGCATAACTTGGGCAAAATTGGGCATAACTTGGGCAAAATTATGCAATAATTTTTTTCTCAAAATGCCTACTTGGGGGTGCCAACTTCACGCACCTATTTTATTTGATATTTGTCTAATATATTTTAATAACAGATGACGCTCCAAAGCCTCGTTTGATGGAAGAACCTCAAGCAAAAATGGCCCTAAAGGGTGAGAATATAAGCCTCTACTGTAAGGCAGTTTCCAGTACGTCGGGAGATATGCAATTCGTTTGGAAACGAGACAATATCGAACTACACAATCTCGTTGTGGTGAACTCGGCCACTTCATTGGATGGGCGTTCAGTGCAACGCACATCAGAGTTGAAATTATATAATGTAGTGCAGTCAGATCAAGGGAAATATCAATGCGTTGTTTCTAACCGTTTTGGAACCACATATTCGCAAAAAGCTCGACTATCTGTACTGAGTAAGTTTTATTATCTCTTTTACAGTAAAAAAAATCCCAACTCGGAGTTATGAACAAAAAAAAGTATGTCAATTTGAAAGTGTTAAATTAATTTTAATTTTAGAAATAGAAATAAATTAGAAAACGGTGAAAGGCAATATTCTGTATCCTTCTTTATTATCTTTTCTCCTTAAAATTACATTTCACGATCAAATTTGACAACTTGACTTATGAATTGAATAATAATCAGACATACGTTTCCGTGTTCATAGCCTACTCCGAATTAGGTTTTTTTCTAATCACACTGTATTACTTATTGTTGATATGAATTATGTTTCCTAAAAAATATATTATTTTCCGCGGTTTTTTTTTAATTGACCTCGTTATTGATTGAAGCAGAAAGCTGTTAATTTTTGAAGCTAATAACATATTTATTTATTTATTTATTTTACAATTTTGGCTTCTCAACAGGAAATATTTCCCAATAACAGAGAGGCACTAGACCAATCTTGATAAAATGGTGAAAATGCAAATTAATGTGGTCGGAATATTAGACACGGAAAAAAAATTTAAAGAAACATTTTCCTTGTATGAATTGTTATTTCCATATTTTTTTCTTAATGTCATGTATTATTAAGTTATGACTAATTTCTAGAATGTGTACAGAATTTTCATTATTTTTCCTTCTAAAGTTTTTTTTCAACCTTGATTAACGGAGGGTTATACTTTTGACGTCACACGCAAGAAAGAAGAGTTGATGTAAAAGTTGAGATGGAAGATCATAATACAAACAAACCATCGCCATTTTTAAAGTTCTGTCTTGTTACTTGTGTTTTGATATTTGATTTCTACATAATTACATTTGTCATGTATTCTTTATAATTACAGTGGAGTTACTGTTACAAAGACTTTACACTCACTTCATTTTTCATATTTGGCGCCATCTTGTTGCAACTGTCATCATGATGACGGCGATTTGTTTGTATTATAGCAGCTGAGTCACGTGTAGTTCAAGGAAATTATCAATCGATGGCAGCACGAAAACATGTCTTTGTATAACCCTCCATTGCATATTTAAAATTTGGATTTACAAAATTATTTTTTAATAAATTAAAACATTATAATTTTCTATTTCCGTAGATATGAAATGAGATAATTAAACGTAATATAAAGTAGTACAACATTCAGAGAAAAAAAAAAAAACTAGTAAAAATAGATTTGTACATATTATAAAAATGCTACAATGTTAATAATGTCTCTATGATAGGTAAAAATAGTGTAAAAGTTTAACACAACAAAATTTGATGTTTAAATGCATTTATGATTAAATTTTAATTAAATGTACAAGATTATTATCCTGCCGGATAATCAGTTATTCGTCTTGTATTATCTTAAAAGATGACAACTATATGGAGTCATATCAAATTTCATCCAAAACAAATAAAGCGTTCTGTTATTAGAGTTCCCGTCAGCTAAGAAAAAGCCATTTACGTCATCAGCGCAGAAACGAATTTTTGTCATTGCCCTTGGTTGTCATAGCAACGGCTTAGCTTGTTCATGGATACCCCAGTGTCGTTCGTGTTATGTTCTGACGTTTAGTTCTAATGAAAATGTATCATTAATTAAAGATTTCAGTAGAGAAGGGATAAGTATTCGGTATAAATAGTACAACAATTTGTTAATTTAGTTATATTTCAGTTTACTTCTGCCTTATCGAGTGTTTATGAAATATTTTTATGTCAAGTCGTTTGTGTTTTTTTGTATACATGATAATTCCACAGTTGAATCAATTTCATTATTGGTATTGTTAGTACAGTGGGGGAGCCGATATTTCAATCTTTGAACAAAAGTTGTTTATAAAGTTCCCTGAAATAAACGAAAAAAAAGGGGTTGAAATAATTTTTTAAACTACAATTTTCAATGCTATATTTTTTATTTGTTACGAAGACAATCACCCCAATTCTGTAACATAGTTGCTAACTCTAAGTAACATTGCTGTAGCAAACAGCCAATAGCAATGTTGCTAAGATTTAGCAACTTTCTTACAGAATAGGGGTAATTAAGTTTTTAATTATCAACTTAGTTGAGAGACCGAAATATCGGCTCGCACTAAAATAATATAAAATTCCGTCGTGTGATGGCCTAATGCGCTTCCTAAATGAAAATCAAAGCAGACGCAGTGAATAGGTATTTAAAAATGTCTCTTTAGCAAATTTACATGTCATTTATCAATAATTTTTGATAATTAACTAAAATAAATAGAAAAAATAACAACTGAAGTGCGCTTTCACTATTTGGCAAAGAATAAGATTGCACGCCACTGCCTACAAAATCTATGAGCCTACGTCATTACTACGTCATTGCTTCGCGCATCTATTGATGACGCAAATGGCTTTTTCTTAGCTGACTAGCACTCTATAAGCAAAATTCGAGCAAAATTTTTTTTTTTTTTTCGAAGAACTTTGAAGCAGAATACTTTAGCCATGGAGGTATGAAACAAATATGGAGGGAGTGTAAAGCGATACTATGGGCGAGGGGAGTGAAGCCTAGTGGGGACGGACGCATACATGTCTTGGTCCCGAGCTAGAGTGGGGATTTCGCGGTATTTTTGAAGTACGAAATGCGAAAAACGTGTAACTCAAACAATATCATTACTTTTTTTTAAAAAAAGGGATTGACTGATAATTATATTTATTATACAAATAAATTTAAAACTATTTGGCAATATTAAATAGTAAAAAGTTACTTCAAATATATACTAGACATTAAATTATAGTAGTAAATAATTACTAATCTTTTATTCACTACAATTTTTAAAAATTAAGCTACATAAAATATGTTGCGTCTAAATAAAATGGAAAAGGTATAAGAGTACATTAAAAAATAAACAATTGATTTAGATCATTTTTATTATAAAAAACAGTCTTTTAGTAGCCTGTAAACAATGTCATTTTGTTAATTCAAATTCTAATATTTTGGGATTTATCAATATTTGATTTTGTAAAAAAATGCAACCTAACTTTAAAATAATTATGACATTTAGATTTAATTAAATGAACTATGTGATTTTCCAGGGGCCCATGTTCAGAACAATGTTCATGCAAAGTAAAATAAATGTCTGTATTTATAATTTTTTTTAAAACATTTAAAGACATGAAATATAGCATTTTTGTATGATATATTTTCCTATCGTCTTCTTGGCGTAATGTAATATCACATTTTGTGTACACGTTAATAACATCCTTATTATCTTATTATAGAGTTTTTTGTAAACACCTTTTTAATAAAGAAGTAACAATAATAAAAATAGTCCATAATATATTACTTCGCACAACACACCAGAAAATTAAATCTCAACAAAACTTTGTACTGTATACGACACAAAATGACAGATGGTCCCGACTGGTAGTGGGGAGCAGTTGGCTTCATTTGAGTTCGCATAGCTCCCTCCATATTTGTTTCATACCTTCATGACTTTAGCCTCAGGAATTTGTGGTTAAGCCATGTCCCCCTATTTGAGAGACACCTGTATATTTAAAAATATGATAAGAATTTATAAGCGTGCTTATTTTTGTTAAAAGTACGTTTGTCATACTGACAGTATAATTTATTTCAGTATATCCAAAATTCCTCAAAGTCCCTCAAAACATGACGGTAAACGCCGGAGAAACAGCAAAATTACAATGTGCCGCTTACGGTGAACCTCAACCCCAAATCGCTTGGCAAAAAGACGGCGGTAACGATTTTCCAGCTGCAAGAGAACGCCGCATGCTTGTATTACCAAACGATGATGAATTTTTCATAGTGAACGTAAAACTCGTCGACATGGGAGTGTATAGTTGCACAGCGCAAAACCTTGCCGGTGTAGTTGTCGCCAATGCTTCTTTGATAGTGAACGAAGTTCCTTCATTTGTCAAACCCATGGAAAACAAAGAAACAATCGCAGGCAACTCTATAGTCATAGAGTGCCTTGCAAGCGGATCACCAAAGCCAACCCTGACTTGGTTGAAAGATGGAGCCCCGGTACGCGTAACCGAGCGACACTTCTTCACTGCTGAAAACCAGCTGATGATAATCGTTGATACAACATTAAGTGACGCCGGGAAATATGAATGCTTTATGAACAATTCTCTGGGGTCGGAAAAGGGTTTTAGTGAGTTGGTAGTAATACCCGGTGCGACAGTCAGTGAAGACGATATGATGGGTATCATCATAATAACTGTAGTGTGTTGTGCAGTGGGTACCTCAATAGTATGGGTTGTGATTATTTATCAAACTCGAAAACGTGTGAATGCGATGCCGGAAGTTGATACGAGAGTATATGTAGACACTTCGTCAGAACATTCATCGTGTAAAGATAGTGGGACTGGGGATTCTGCGAAACATAGCAGTATAAGTGATAACTTCACTTTGTTATCAGGTAATTTTTATATTTAATTTTTCCTTATTCTTTACTTCGTTGTTATTTCTCATACTTGTATTACTAAAAAAAAAAAAAACATTTCAACTTAATATTTTATTGACAAAAAGTACAAAAATATTTTTTTCTGAAAGTTTAAAGTTAATATCGCGTGAAACTTTCAAGGTCATTCTAATGATTTCATATTGGTTTAACCAATCATGGTTTGGCTCAATAAATCATTCAATTAAAATTTCGTCGTTTATTTATTTTTATATAAATTATTAATTAATGAACAAATTTGAAAATTATACAGGGTGTATCAAGATAATGGAACAGTGCATTTTATTCGTGTATGTGAAAAGATACAGAAAAAAGTGATTAAGATATTTTGTAAGGCATAGAGGGGGACACATTTTAGCATAAACTTTATCTTAATTCCAGTGGTACTCAAACTACAGTGCAATATTATATTTTTTTAAATGGCATTATATATTTTTTATTAACTCATTAAATAAAGAATTTTGTTCTGAATTCAACGATATAATAATATCGTACTCTTACATTGCGAAAAATTTGATAAAAATTAATTCAAAGTTAATATTTCATTTCTACTTTATCTAAGTAATCTGAGCAAACATTCAATCAATAAAACAGTATTTATGATAATAAAGTTTATGCTAAAATGTGTCCCCCTCTATCCCTTACAAAATATCCTAATCACTTTTTTCTATCTTTTCACATACACGAATAAACGGCACTGTTCCATTATCTTGATACACCCTGTATATCATTATTTTTTACATGTATACATATACAGGATGTTTATACTACGTCGTTACACCCAAAAATGATAATTAGATCTCATTAAAACAAACAACTTTCTTAGTTCCAATTTTTGATTTGGTGCCCCGATTAGAGTTCTTTTGTTTTTCGAAAAATCGTTATAACTCCCTTATTTTAAGGACTATTGAAATGTTTTTTTTCAAAATTACCTATTTTTTTTTTTAAACATTTGACATTTACAAATATTATTTTATTTTTTCAAATGATAAAATGGCGATCGATAAAAAATTTTTGAAAACCACTTCATCGATTTTCAAAAGTAAAATATTTATAAAATCCTTAAACTATCTACTACAATATTTATCCTAAACATTTTTTCATTCTATCCAAAAAAGTCTTTATTCATTTACTTGACTTACATTAGTACAGTATGTTAAAAAAGAAAAAAAGCGTAGGCTATGGACACAGAATCGTATGTCTGATCATTATTCAATTCAAAAGTCAAGTTGTCAGAATTAATTGTGAAATGTAATTTTAAGAATATTGCTATTTACCGTATTCTAATTTATTTGTATTTCGAAAATGAGGAATCAAGAATATTTCTTTAGATAACATTTTTGACAATATCTCGCGTCAAATTGACATTTAATTAAATACTTTCAAATTGACATACGTTTTCTTGTTCATAGCCTACTCCAAATTAGAATTTTTTTGAACACACTATAGAACGTAAAAACAAAATATGTTTAGTGACAGGTGTAGAATATAATTATCTGTAATTTTTTTTATCCCCCAAATAGGGACGTACAAAATTAATTGACGCGAATAACAGATTTTTTTGTTAATTTTCAGAAAGAGAAAATAACGTCCAGCACACCAACGGAGCAATTCCGAATTCGTCTCCATCGATTGTGCCTAATTCACATGCACCATTACTTTTATCAAATAACAGCCATCCTAGATCAACCAATCATGATCGAGAACAAGAAGACACTGGTTGACATTTTCCTACAGCATTATTATTGTTTAAGTAATGTACAATAGTTTATTTAAGTTATTTTTATTTTCATTTGTTATCGAATTCCTTTTATTTCTATTTTTATTATAGTAAACCAAGCAAGTTGAACACCCTAGCAATATATACAATAAATTTTATTTATTTTTAACGTTCAGTATTCACGAAGACTACATTTAAATAAAGTATGTTCAGTATTAGTGACAAAATGTATTCCATGTTCATTAAGATTATTCACTTTTCATTATAAATAGTAAATATTTATTTTAACTAATTAAATTTTATGTTGACATAAAATCTGATCATTATCTTCATTATATTTATTATATAGTGTGGGATTAAAGTATGGAATATCAAAAAAAAACTGTCGGTTTTTTAAAAACGCTGAAACACGTCGGTTTTAGTTTTTAAAAATACTCATTAATATGTGCGATTCATCTTCCGACTTTCATTTGTTTTCAGTTATGACGTCACCAAAAAAAAAATTAAATGACAACATAGATTTTTAGTAGTGAAATCCAATAGTGATTTTTCTTCGCTTTATGATCATGCAAATAAATCATGGAGGTGCATAACAAAAAACCTAAAAAAAAAATCAAGCTGAACATTTAATATGTAATAATGAAAAATAAAATAAGATACCTTGATAAAATTTTTAAATCTAGCCAACTGTTTCGTGATTATTCATTATTACGTACTAAATGTTTAGCTCGATTTTCTCAGAATTTTTGTTATGCACCCTTATGATTTATTTGCGTGATCATAAAGGGAAGAAAAATCACATTCAGATTCCACTACTAAAAATCTATGTTATCATTTATTTTTTTTGTGATGACGTCATAGCTGGAAAACAAATGAAAGTCGGAAGATGAATCGTACATATTCATGTGTATTTTTAAAAACTAAAATCGACGTGTTTCAGCGTTTTTAAAAAAACCGGCTGAGTTAGGGTTGAGGTCAATAATTCAATAAACACAATGACCGATAGTATTTACTCAAAATTTTTGTCAACGGAACTAACTAATTACCATGACTACCATTTAAAAATACATTGAAATGATTAAAAAACAACTGAATTTGTTATTTTGTCATAGCTTAATCATCCCTGATTAAGAGTAAATAATACCATTTTGAAATGAATCTCTAAGAATTTTATTATTTTCTTAAAAGAGAAAAATATTGAAAATAGTTCAAAGCCATGGAAAGTATAATAATCATTTTTTTTGTTAGTGTTAATACTTTAATTAAAAGTTTGAAATTGAAATGTAACCTATATATTCACCAAATCTTCTATATATTTTTTTGTACGCGTACATTCAGTTCTATATAAAAGTTTTTGAAATCTGGCAAACCTATTGATATTCCATACTTTAATTCCGCACTGTATGTACTGAAAAATTACCATATTTTATTAATTCACTGAACCTACCAACGTAACTGAAGTCTCCCATAATTACGTACAATCTCAATTTGCTTGGTTTTGTTTTAGCTTTAGACGATCGTTATTTTAAATATGTTCAAAAACTGAATATATTTGCAAGATAAGCAATAATTACTTGCTTTTTTCTTGAAAGTTATGTACAAATGATTCATTATATCATTAATTTCTTTTAACTATTTAAGAACGTTATACAAATGCATTTCGTTGACTTTTGTTATTGTTTAAGATTTTAAAAAGTTAAAACTAGATTTGATGCATACGTTTGTGATAAAATTTTAGTGATGTTTTCTTCAAGTTCTTTCTTTTGAAACTGATAAAATACACATAAATCTGATATAAATGCCTTTTATGTGAGGTTATAAAAATCACGAAGTGCTGTTTAAAAAGTATTCATTTACCAAATATTCGCGGTAATCATTTTGGTATTTATAGTATTCTTCACGCTACAATGGCATTGCGTAGTATGACATACGTTATTAAAGTAGTTTCTTTTTGCCACACAGATTATAGAATCTGTTCATAAGGCAACGTGTGTCGTAAGGCTCGTTTTCTAAATTTTGACGCGCGCGAAAAAAAAAAACTTGTTATAAAACTTGTTCTTTAATATACTATTGGGCAACTTTTATATGTTTTATTAGGTTTGCGGGAAGTAAATTAATTGTATTTCGTGTGGATTTAAACGGAATGCATATATTAGACAGTAATTTGTGCTAACATATTTTCTATAGTTCATCTTTCGTGTCCCGCACTACACATTGGCGTTTTAGCATTTTTGTGTCTTGTGTTACGTCATTTATCAATAATGTCATAAAAAAAAAACTGTCGAAAAGAGCTACCTATATCCGAAATATTATTGCACAATGCCATTCTTTCGTGAAGAGTACTATACTTTGTTTATACTTTAAGTAAATTATTATATAGACTTTAAATCGTGTGATTATGCAACAATTTCATTGTTTTGAATCAAAACTTTAATTTCAATAATTACACATGTTCGATTGAATCATGTTTATTTATTAGTAGAATATAATCAGTCGAAACGCTTCTATAATTATATGAACTTTTAATTAATCTTTACAGTATTTATGTACTGCCCTCACATATTTTCCATTAGTACTGATGAATAATATAATTAAAATAGATGTTTTTAATATGAATACAATATAGTGTATTTTGTGATATGTTTTATTTAGTGGAAATAAATGTCTATAGATAAACATTATTCAGGATGACTTCATTTAATCAGAGTTTTCCCTATATATTTAAAAAAATCAGCGGTGGGATAGATTTATAAAAGCAGTATATAGTATGTCCCATTTAGAAGTGCCACCATTGGGATCTCGAGAACTAAAAGAGATACGATGACGGTTAAATGGAACTTTTTGTGCGTGTTTAGGAGGCCATCTCAGATGTGCTTTTGTTTTTTAAATTTAATATCTAAGTGGCAATCCGGTTACAGAGAAAAACATTCGTGTGAAGCAGCAATACAACTTGTTTTAAAGGATTGGACAAGTGCAAAAGAAAAAAATAAGACTGTACTTGCAGTTTTTTTAGACTTAAAAAGAGCTTTTGAAACAGTGGACAGAAACTTACTAATCAATAAACTAAGTAAATACGGTTTTAAAGATAAAGTGTTGCAGTGGTTCACTTCTTATTTGACTAATAGAAAACAACGAACTAAATACGCGGAAACAATATCAAATACTTTACAGTGTGATCAAGGTGTTCCACAAGGAAGTGTGTTGGGTGCTCTTCTCTTTATATTATATATAAACGATATGCCAGATGTGTTGAAAAAGTGTAAAATTCATCTATTTGCGGATGATACTTTAATATATTTCGAGCATATTGATAACAATTTAATAATAAACACCATAAATGAGGAATTAAGTATTTTAGATAAGTGGCTAAAGTGTAATAAATTAAAATTGAACTGTTCAAAAACTAAATATATGATAATAGGCAACAAGAAAAGTAAAGAAGAAATTATAAATTCTAATAACAAGATTGTAATTGATCATAACGTAATAGAACGAGTAACTAGTATCAAATATTTAGGAGTTATAATAGATAACACACTTAAATTTAATTTACATGTGGATTACATAACTAAGAAGGTTGCTAAAAAAATTAATTTCTTATGTAGATTAAGGGAAAAATTAACAATGAATTCAAAAATTATAATTTATAATAGTATAATATTACCTCATTTTAATTATTGTGGAACGATTTTATTGGCGAGTAACAAAACACAATTAAATAACTTTCAAAAGTTACAAAATAAAGCCATGCGTTGTATTTTAAATTGTAACAGATATACAAGAATTACAGAAATGTTAAATTGTCTAAATTGGCTTGATGTAACTAAGCATTTCACCTACAATTCACTAATTTCTATGTATAAGATTGTAAAAAACTTATTCCCAAATTACTTATTTGAAGCTGTTAATTATGTAAAAGATATGCACCAGTATAAAACTAGAGGAACTGAAAATTTATATATACATACAGTAAAAAATTATTCAGTATTTTCGCAATGTATCAAAAATTTTAATAAGTTAACTGACGATGTAAAAAATTGTTCTAGTTTAAGCTTGTTTAAACAAAATGTTAAGAAACATCTATTAACATCTAATTTATAATTGAGGTCATTATTTTTTTTCTATAACTTTGCTTATAATTACTTATATTTCTTTATACTTCTTTATATATATGTATTATATGATTGTAACTAGCTAAAGGCTAAATAAATAAATATTATTATTATTATTATTATATTCTCGTAGGGCACTAGATAATGACGAAAAACTGAATATTGTTGATTTTTTCTTTTGCAAATAACTTCTAAACTATTAGTAATTGAGAAAAACATTTCAAATATAAAAGATAGATATTTTTATTAACTAACCAGTGGCGTAGAAAATAAATTTTTATATCCATAAATTTTCGAGATACAACACAAACTTATATTTTTTTAAATGGAACCCATATCTGATTTTAGTCTCAAAAAATAACTATTTTTTCTCTTTTCAATGATGAAAGGGTTATTGTATTTTATATTTGTTTTGCTCCTAAAATTTATTTTTTTTCTTTATTTTTGTGAATTTTCTTATTCTCAAAAAAAATTATTATTTTTATTAATTATATTGTATTTGATTGATATAATTTATTTTATGCCTTTATTACTTAATATTTTTATTCTAGACAAATTACACTATAATGTGCCAAGAGCGACCTGATACAAAATTAATTTGATACGAGTTTTGAGCAAATTTTTCTAACGAAATAAATTATTTAAATACAAGTAGTATTTCTAAATAGAAATCTACTAATATTTTCAAAATAATTTTAAATTTAATACAAAATAAGGAAAAAAATAATATTTTTGCAGGCAAAACAAATATGAAACATAATAACCCTTACAACATTGAAAAGAGAAAAAAATAGTTATTTTTTTGAGACTAAAATCAGATATGGGTTCCATTTAAAAAAATATAAGTTTGTGTTATATCTCGAAAATTTACGGATATAAAAATTTGTTTCGTACGCCACTGGTTAGATAATAAAAATATCTATCTTTTATATTTGAAACGTTTTTCTCAATTACTAATAGTTTAGAAGTTATTTGAAAAAGAAAAAATCAACAATAATCAATTTTTCGTCATTATCTAGTGCCCTATGAAAATTTTTGGAAAAACAAAAGCACATCTGAGATCGCCTCATAAAGGCGCACAAAAAGTTCCATTTAACCGACATAGTATCTCTTATAGTTCTCGAGATTCCAATGGTGGCACTTCTAAATGGGACACACTGTACAGGTGATCCTTTTTAATTGGCTATACAAAAGCACAAAACATTGAAAGAACAGAAAATTTAATACCATTACCCCATAAAAAAATATCAAATATTTGCAACGGGTCAAGAGTTTTTCAATAAAACACTCTTTTCATATATATATTATAATACTTTATTTATATAAATGAAAATAAATATTCCAAACGTCTGTTAAACATGTATATATTTAGAATAAATAACAAAACAATAAAACATAAATTCATAGCAAAACAACACTTCTATCAATTGTTACTAAGTCTATCTTGACTCTTACTTGAACTGCGAAAATTTTTTTGGTGTATCGAATCCAAATACGCTGCTGGGGCCCAGCCTTCTGCAGACGAGCCTAATAAAAAAAATATTCATAACTAAACCGTAATAATTTTAAAATGCACAAACAGATAATGGGGTCATTTCAAAAAAAATAATTGTCGATTTTTTTTAAATCATGAAATCCGTATCATTTAATAAATATAGTAATAGAAAATAATTTGAAATATGCTACTTTTCATTCATAAATTTGCTAATAAACTTTCGCGGTTTTAAACACGGACTAAATTTGTGACGACACAAATTCATACTCACACAAAGACAATTCACTCACACACACACGCTTCACAACATGAAACAGTAACCTAACCTAAAAGTGAGACAGCTGACAGCAAAATATACAAGAGAGAAGATTATTATTACTTTCTATATCTTTAAAAGTACTAGTGCAGTATAAATTATGTAAATAAACCATTTATTTAAATAAATACCAAACCAAATAGTCAGTTCTAAATTAAACCGGTAGAGCTCGACTGTCGTATCCGTGAATATGTGTCGTCAGCCGTTGAAATATTTGAAATTAAACGCAACTTTTAAAAAATCATATCTCTGATTCTAAAGACTTATAAGATGAAAAACATACACATACATGTTTAATTTGACCTATTTTTTCAAGAAAAAAATAAATCAGAAAATTTGAAATGACCCCATTTGAATTTAATTATTACGGACCTACTACTTTAACAAACCACCATCCTGCGCAACCAACTTTCCATAATTCCAACAAATCTCCTTCTCGAAAACTCACTTCACTATTGCCCGACGCGCAATAATCAGCAAGGGCCACGTATCTCCCATTCTAGGGTAAAATTAATTGCAAGATTCATCAAAATTAGTATGGAATATTTTTGTTTTTTACCTGTGGTCCTGGAGTACTTTGGTTTTCAATAATTAGGTCTTCATCTTCACTATTACTGCAGTCAGAAGACCATGTACTGCATTCAGTGTTTTCATTATTTGTCGTACGACAATCGGATGAATCAATGCTCATAGCAGCACTCAAAGGTACTGTAATTTTTTGGGGCTTCTCCCACGAGTTTGTCTGTCTAATTGGTCTGAAATAAAATGTGTAAATACTCCTACTTACTTCAAACAAAGTTGCTACAGTAAGAAAAAACCCATATACGAGCCCTAATCTATATTAGTTGGCCTATTAAATTCATTTATCGTGACTTAAATAGCATTATTTCTAATAATAATGGAGGAAGTTTTTATTTAAAGTAGATATTTCCATTTATAACGTAACTTTAAAATATATTTCTAGCTAAACATAAATATTTAACAATATAATAATAACAACCCAAATTTATTAGTAAATTTCTATTATTTATCAAGATTGGATAATTCGCCGATTATTCTTAAAAATCGCCGTAATTTTTATGGTCTTATTTTAAATTCTGACAAACAAATGACGCCAATTCCTTTCAAACTTTTTTGTTATTTTTGTATTGTCAGTAAAGCTATGAATTATTTCGTTTGACATTAAAACAACAAAATATTTCAGAAAATATATCTTGCTATGTAGCACAAGAACCACAAAATATCTATATTAAAAAGATACCGATAATTGCGTTAGTTATTATTTGTATGTAACAGGTGGTTAGATTTAAAATTTTTATCACGGTATTTTGATTATTCATTATTACATATTAAATATTCAGCTCGATTTTTCTCAGAATTTTTGTTATGCAACCTTATGCTTTATTTGCATGATCATAAAGAGAAGAAAAATCCCTATCGGATTTCACTACTAAAAATCAATGCTGTCATTTTTTTTGTGATGACGCCATAACTGAAAAACAAATGAAAGTAGGAAAATGAATCGCACATATTAATGTGTATTTTTAAAAACTAAAATCGACGTGCTTCAGGGTTTTTAAAAAAACGGGCTGAGTTCGGTTATTTTTTTATCTACCATTGTTTGCGCGCTAAATAAAATAAAATTTTAGCGGCTAGGCCAATTAGTATGGATTAGGGCTCGTAGGAGTGACGTCAAATCAAGGGAATGGGGATAATTTTAGAATTTTACTGTTGCCATCTACTGAGTTCTGAAGTAATCTTTTAGACAAAAACGACAAACTCAAAGAGAAAGAAAGTAAATCGTTACCATGACGTCTAGTTAGAATTTAAAATAATATTTAAATATGATGGATAATTTTGTGTTTTGACATTGTACTATTTTCGTCTATTTTCATACTACATTTCTAGACAGATTTTTGATCGAGTTCCAATTAATTTCCATGCTATCAAGTCGTGTATAATCGGTAATCTTCGGAATGTATTGTATTTTAAATCAAAATAAATGAATACCAACCTAACAAATTTGTACAGTTAACTTATTTTTGAAATATAAAAAATGAGTTACAAAAATTCATTTTAAATGTGTCTGTGTCTTATTAGATATTTTATATTATTGAAATGTTATTTATAACCCCACACTTTGCAAAATAAATGATAGATGACAAAAGTTGGCAACTGTTGATATCACTACTTCGCGCATCGAATTAACGATCTAGTACGAAACTCGTAGGGCCGGACGTATACTAGAATCTCGGATGTAAATTTCTGATTTACATGTAAAACAAGCTTAAGATTATTTAATGACATTGATATGACGTCACTCCTATATTAGTTTGTTCTGGCTATATTTTTTCTTACCTATGTATGAGAGAAGGATATTGTTTAATCTTTTCCCCTTTGAGTTCCTCTAATTGATTGAGCAAAACTTTTTTGATTTTATTTACCCATATATGTTTGTGATCCACAGTAGCGGCTTGAATTGTATACACCTCTTGTCTTCCTTGCAACCAAATTTCAAACTTTCTCATATCGCCTTTCACTGACTCAGTCAAACCAATTTGCGACATTTTTAAAAAATTCTTATAGTGATAAGTCACTTTATTATGATTGGTTTTCGCAGTTTGTTTACAAAATAACATAACTTTCTCGTAGAAAAAGATGTGTCGCTGCATTGGTTTAAGTCTTAGTCTTAAATCTTTTTTGGTTTCTATCCAAACAGAAAAAGATCCCTGGAGTAATAAATCTCCTTGTTGGGATAAATCAATAGGAAATCCAGTAATAGATACTTGATGCATGCTATCGTTCACTAATTTTAAAACGACGAGCATGCAGTCGAGGGCTTGTTGCAATTCTTTGCAACAAACGGAGTCATCGCTATAACGCAATAAATCTTTTAACAGTAATTGGTATTTTGTTATGCGCTGTACTGGCTTTAGAAGATACGCTGCAAGAGGCAATTTATGTCCTAATTTAGTCTGACAAATTTGGAAAAATCCGTGGGAATCCACTAGATTTTCCCGAAGGTGTTCTGAGCGAGGAATGTTTTGGCAATAGTAACTATATAAATGGTAGAATATATCACGCTGAAAATAAAATTCTTATAAATACTGAATATTTCATGTCATGTGTATCTTACTCGTTGAACAAAACATAAAGCAACTAGGTCTGGTGAGCTTGAGCAGTTTTCTAAATCTTTTAAAAAGATATCTGCATGAAATGAAAATATTTCATCCAGATTACCAAATAATATATCGACTTTATCAGCTAAACCTTGAGGAATTATTGATTGCATGTCATCATTTTGTACTTGTTTTTTATACCCCTAAAATGAAATGACATTTAATTTGAGAAACAAAATACCTACGGGACATTATTTACCATTATGATTGAATTTAATTCCAGAACATAAACACGTTCTGTTTTCAGTAGTTCTGTTAATACATGTCCTCGTTTAGCTTTTTTCTCGTCATCTTGTAAAATATCACTCTCCGGTGACGAATTTGGATCATCGGAGACTATTTCACCCACTGTTACTTTCATCTATGCAAAATTATGTTTTATTAATATACAGCGTGTTAATTAAAAAGCGGGCCATAGGCGATTAACATGAGAAATCAATCCTTCCACAAAATTTCCCATTTAATTTTAGACAAAAATGTTTCAAATAAATGTTGTAGAGAATTAAATTCTGCACCTAAATCACTAACCAGATTTTATTTTACTTACTTAATAAGTTGTAAAATCCAGTTTCAAATTTTATAACTTTTGCTGTTTTGTAGTGATAGCCATGAAATTTAAACAAAATTACAAAGAAATGCGTATCGTTTGAATTGTCAGAATTTCGATTTTGCAAGGTACAAAATAAAAATAAATAAAATCTGTGCAGTAATTTAGATGTAGACTATGAAATTGAAATCGAATTTCTGAAGTTCAAACGATAAGCATTTCTTAGTAATTTTGTTTAAATTCTGTGGCTATCACTACAAATGAGCAATATTTATAAAATTTCAAATTGGATTTTACAGATTACTAAACATACAAAATAAAATCTGATTAGTGATTTCGATGTAGAATTTAAATCTTTACAACATTTATTTGAAACAATTTTGTCTTAAGATAAATGAGAAGTTTTGCGCAAAGAAAAACTAATTTCCTACGTTAAATGCCTATAGCCCACTTTTTATTTAACAGCCTGTATATTTTTAAGATTTTTTTTAAAAAATTAACGTACAGTAAAAACAATAACTTCGTTGAATTAATTACTTTTATCAAATTTGTTAATTTTCTTTATGATGAATATTAAAAACCCAAGATGATTCTATGGATGCATTGCACAAAGTGAGAGAGATAGTAAAAAATGAGATGTTTTCAGAGCGCAGTTGTTTTTCTGCGCATAGAGATGATGAAATGAAATAGTTGTCAGTTTTAAATTCAAAAAGCTTGGTATGAAATCAGATTACTTAAAATGTTTACAACAGACAAATGCGAAATACGTTACTTCTGTATTAATTTTTAATGAAATTAACAACTTTTTTCTCATTTCTGGGTTCTTCGGAAATCTATGATGCGATAATAATTGGGATGACGCATTACAAGAAGCTACGGAACAATATTTTCGAAATAATTTGTGTTTCTTAACACATTTTACTTCTATTTGTTCCATAGTTTTGAGATATTTTTTTGAACTTATAACATTTCAACAACGTTTCACAAACTAAGCACAAGTACATTCATTACATGACAGATAATCCACTGTTGCCAGTTGCGTTTATTATTAAATTTTACTATTGTTTAAAACTTAATTTTTACACAAAATTCATTTTTCTTTATTGGATATATCAATATAAATTCAAAATTGCAAAAATTTATTTGTTTTGGCATTATTAGAATAATTTTTAATTAATACAATCTGATTTAATTATATATCAATTATGTGGCAACAGAGCATCATCTCTACAAAGCTTTACAAAAATTTCGCTAGATGAAAGACTTAATATGACGTCAAAGGGCAATTACTGTGCAATGCATCCATTGTGGAAAAAGAGTTGTTCGAACCAAATCCTTCCACCATGCAGTCAAAATAAAAAGTGGGTTTACAATTTCATTTAAAAAATTCAGCTGTCTTGTTCGTGTTAGTTTTATTACGGTTTATTATATATTACATATTATATTTAAAAATGCATATCTCGCTCAAATTAAAAAATTAAAATTTTAGATTTATAAATGAAATATGTGAAAGTTTCAGAGTGAAATCAGTAAATACCTGTGGCACGGTATTGCCTTTCTTTAAAACTCCTTTGGTGGGATGGGGTGCTCCACCAGAAGGTTGTAATGGAAGCGCTGTGTTAGGAGTCACGCTCTGTATAGGGCGTGGAGATTTAAGAGTTAGTTTCTTTAAGTTTGCTATTCGCTTATCACACATAAGTGACACATCGTCAATACGTTGCAAAACCTGAGTAACTAACGCTTTGGTTTCTGGTGTTATGGAATCTTGGAACACATTTCGGAACTCTCGCGGGCTATTTAGTTTAAATTCGCTGGCAGAAGAGACAAATTGCTGAATTTCAGTTAATGATTGCTCTGCTAGTTCAGCTGATTGGGAACATTTTTCAATTTGTTGCGATGCCAGCAGATCAACGCCTTTTGTGCACCATTTGTTAGCCTTTTCAACTCTCTCCATAAGTTCTTTGCATTTTATGAGACAGTCCATTCTTTTCGAGATACGCTCTGTCAAAAGTTCTGTTACTCGAGACAGTTCAAAACATTTTGGTTCAATACACTCGAGTGTACAAGCATAGCGACTTTTTAACAATAACTTCCCTGACGCTATTACTTCTTCAGCTCTTTCTATGTCCATTTTGGTTAGTTTTTGAAAAGTAGATAACTCTCGTATTAACGTGTCAATTCTATCGGAGGTTTCACCGATTTCAGTCATTTCTGATACAGTTTTTAAATACGAATCAAAATTGCACTAAGAAACATAATTTGTTTAAGAGAAAATAATACATTTTATTAGACAGGTACCTGTAACTCTCGGAAATCTTGTTCAAATCTTCTTAACTCTAAACATTGGCGTAATCTTGCTGCATGCTTATGCCAGAATTCGTCAAAGGTGCGCTCTGTTTCTTCTAGTTGGACTAAAAGTCTACAATAGAAGAAAATACATACCGGGTTATGCTTTTTTTCGCGAACATAGGAAATTCAATGTTAAAATTTTGATCTGGCGATATCTCTTTACTTATTAATTTTAGAACAAAAGTGTAATGAAGAAAAATGTTGATGTGACGTCAATTGGCAAGGGACGAAGCGGGGGTATAGCAGCCGCATTTTAAAGAATGCCATTTTCAATGGGGTATTCCACCCAATTTTTTTATTATTTTAAATAAAACTTCATTCAGTTTTGAAGAAATTCATAGTATTAAAAAATCTTAATTGTTCCTAGTTTCAGAGTATTTTATTTTCGAGAAATCAGTGTAACGTCACATTTCCTCTATACTTGTCTTTCTCACACACACTGCTCTGAGTACGCTGCGAGAGAAGGATAACAATTGTATGACGTCAATTTTCCCTTTTAGCAAATGTGAAATATCTCGTAAAGTAATTATTTAAAAAATGTTTTCATTGTTTTAACTATTATTTATTGAGCCATACTTTATGTTAAATTGAAATTTTCTTAATTTTGTTGTTATGGTGGAATACCCCATTACAATTTTTTTATGATTAAAGCTAGATTTGAGGAAAAATAAAAAAATACGGGTCTATTATTTTTCACTACTCTGACGATTAAAGTTATAAAAAAAGGTCGTGCATGACCTAATTCTGGGATATTTTTGTAACTAGTCGAATATAATATGTAAATCCTTTAACCCTTTGGCATAAAGTATCTGATGCAAAGTGTTATTTTTTTTATATAATAATGAACGGTCATCCATCCAATTTATATCTACTGAAGAGTATGCTTGGACATAGTTTATAAAATGAGGTCATGCACGACTTTTTTTTATAACTTTAATCGAGAGAGTAGTGAAAAATAATAGACCCGTATTTTTTATTTTTCCTCAAATCGATCTTTAATCATGAAAAAATTGTAATTGAAAATGACATTTTTTAAAATGAGGCTGCTAGACCCCCGCTTCGTCCCTTGTCCGATGACGTCACAGAGTGAGAGGCACGACCATTTTGATTTTCACACTGGTCTTAAACGTCAAAGTGACATTTAAAGATAACCTAAAATTTATGAAAGTAAACATGTCGATGGAACGTTGTTTCGTGCCAAAATAAAATAATATTCTGCAATATATTCAATGTCTCACATGCGTTTATAACCTTCTACCGTCTAAATCAAAGATTCAAAAGTGAAAGAAACATCTGAAATAACGTAAATAATTTCACGCCAAATGAAAATTATATTTATAAAAATAAATAGAACGATATTATATTAATATATTATAGCATATTCAAATATGTAATCCTCAATTTATAGTTTATATATATTTTTCTTTTAGAAATTATGTGTCCATATAAAATGTCTGTTTGAAATGAGTCTGAACTTGGTTCGTAACGTTGTGACGACAAAACATGGCTGGTTTTTGCAACTTTTTAAATATATCATACTTTAAAACGATTTTATACAACAAAAAATATGAATAAAAAATAATTTAATCATACTGATCGATGAATTAGACTATCCATTTTCGATTTAAACAGAAAAAAGGTACAATTTTTTTTTGCATGACCTCATTGTTATTCTAGCCGAATTACTCTACTGTTAAGCATTGTTATATAATTTGGAATAACAATTTACATGGAATATAATTAAGACAAACTAAAAAAAATGCTAGTCAAGTGCGACCTCTAAACCTGTTCCCCAAACATTTTTATTCTTGTAACCCCCTTCAGACTTAAAAAGAAAAACTGTATGCACCGCTCTAAACCCCTCCACTCCAATAGTTTTTGATCCCGACATAATTTCTTTTCGCGCCCCGTTTTGAAAATTTCAACTCCCCCACCCCCTATAGTTTGGGAAACACTGGTCTAAACATTGGGGAAAAGAAATTTGAAGGCAACTAGAAAGGCATAAAAGTAGTGCATGCAATCTTGTTGCATATATTTTAGGGGAAACGATTAAAAAACATTATTTTGCTTGTTAATTAATATTGATTACCTTTCTACCGCGAATACATTCCCAATTGTATCTGAATTATTCGAATTTGTTGAGCAGATTTCAGAATTAGAGGCATTCGGTTGAGATTTTTCTCGAATACTGAAAAGTAATACTTCCCCATGTTTCGCTGTCATGAGAATCCCCTCTTTTAATTCGGAATACATAATCTCTTGCTGGTTTAAAAGCTGTTGAGTGCTTTCAACAGTATTCGGGAATTCTGTTTCATTTATTCTTTGTGTAAAATTATACAAAGAATTTGAAATTTCTTTTGTTATCTCCGAAAATTTTTCCACCGACTAAAATATATAAATTTAATACACATAAAACAATATAAATGTGAATATACGAACAATTCTTTGTTGAATCCAATCTTCATGTATATATTGTAAATTACCACCTAAATCAGTGGTGAGCTGTGTTGCGTCTATAAATTCGTTCAATTCTTCACTGGTGCTCAAGATTACAAGGCGAAATTTAAATTCTTCTTTAAAAAGTTTATTGCTTACTTCTGATAAAGCTTTTTGAAAAAAGCTCTCCGGACGAAGGACGTACACAACTTGAATTAACCCAGGAAAATATGCCTGCAGTTTAATATATCTTAATAAAATGACAAAGGAAAGAATATATATTAAAATACTAACAGATATCTTTAATAATGCTGTTTTAACAGAACTCCAACGATCTTTTCTTCTATCTATAATTATATGAAAACCTAAATCCGCTTCTTGCATACTAAAACAATACGTTTCACTAAGAATAAATAATATAATGTAACAATTACGTACGATAATACTGAAGTTAAATACAGAACCAAACGTTCATAGTCGGCATCATTTAGTAATTGGAAGTTAATATTATCAGGAAATGTAATAATAGGACAACCATCTCTGGCTTTACCGCCTGTATAAATAACAAATTGTGGTTGAAGTAAATCCATAACATCCGTAACAGCTAATACATCCGCCTTTTCTTCAGGCTGCATATTTGTTACTATCATTTATTGACTTCGGTTATCTACAAATTTATAGATAAGCGATTTGCAAATTAAATTATATTACATCAAAATATAAAAAGTAACCTAAAGCTAATATTGGTGATATTGTTATAATCTTAGTTACATTGTATATATTGCACTGTTTACATTATTAAATATAACTTAAACTACTTGTCATGTAAAACTTATTTAAAAACGTAATCATTTTACACGACAAACGGTGCAAATACACGAAGTAAAGTCACTTGCCCCCACATACAAAAAGGGGTTGGCACTATGTTAAAAGATAAAGTTAAATCATATAGCTTACGAACTGGATGGATGGAAGAAGTAGGGAACGTTTAGGATAGACAGAGACAGAAAATTCGGAAGCAATCGCGTACTGCGCAAACTCAAGAATACTTGCACCAGTGACTACTTGTTCCTAGAAATTATCAAGTGTGCTTTGAGGTGAAAATGAATTGTAATTTCTGGAAAAAAAGTTCGGTATAACATTTCATAAGAAACAAATACAATAAATTACTTTTATTCAGAAATGATTTCAAAAATAGTTATAGTTGTCTCTTTCTGTCTGCGCCTGCGTATTACCCAATATGTTCTGAAAGTACTTATATCCTTTTCTCTCTTATGAACTTGTATACAACCATCTCACTTGATCCTAAACGTTCCTCAGAATTGCATTGTAAGGCATGTGTTTTCTCATAGTTTGTAAGCTATATGAGAAGATAAATAAAACATGTCAAGCAGCGTCAATTATTGATGATTTTCAAAAACTTTTGTGTTATTAAATAATCGTTATTCACATAATTAGTCTATATTATTAACTTTAAAATTACTTTACGTTTAATAGTTGGCAGAAGGCCACACTTTTTTGTTCTGTGATCTCAAAAATGACATTAGAATGCTGAACCAAGTTTTATTCATTTGTATAACAGTTTAAATAAAATAAGTGAATATTACTTATTTAATATTTCAATAAATATTTGTTTTGTTTACCTAAACATCGCATCTTTCCTTAGCTATTTGATGAATGTTGGTATTAGTCTACGTCATATTCAAAAATAAATTGCGTAGTAGGCGTAGTACTAGTACAAATTATAAATCAATTCAATACCTTTATATTTGTTTACATACATTTACAACAGCGCAATAAATACTACTGTGATTTTTATTTGATTGTAACATATAACAAGGTTTTAATTATGTACAAATTAAGATTTGCATAATTAGTACAAATGACACACATTTTGCAAGTCCACAGGGTAAATTATAAATGTAATTATTTTTGCTGTATTCATTTATAAATTCGCTGTACAATAAAACAACACACTAATTATACTAGTATTGTACTTGAAAAATCATTATTTTTTCATAACTTGTGAAATGAATGCCAGTAGTTAATAAAAAATCCGCATGTCTGGGACGGCGTCACGGCGTCAAGGGTAGCTATTTCTGTGATTGTTTATGGTCGCGCTTGGGTCTAAGTTGTCAAAAATATTGTTTCAAAACATTGGTTTCCATTGTCATTTCGTATTATTTAATTGAAAAGATCTCTATTTACATTACATGTTATTCAAAAGTGCACTTACAAGTATGGCAGTTCCACAATACAGTATTTATTACAAAAATAGTAGAGTACATAATATAACCACACTTCTGTCAACTAATAATTATGAATTTGTGATCAGTATTTGAAAAAGACATGTGAATATGACTGTAAAATGTCTTTTTCCCGCATAATTGTTCGGTATCCGTATGTGATTTTAATTGCTGTAACAGTATTCTCTGGTACCTGTCTCATTATTCCATTAACATTAAAAAAGATTCCTGAATTTGAGGATCCTCAATTGGTACGTAGTATTACAAAAATGTTATTTCTTTTTGTTAGGCAATTTTTTTAGGGTTTTGAGACTAGAGGTACAGTACTTGCTCAAAGACTGACCGCTTGGCAGAATTTACAAAAGGCTGCTTCACCATCCGGGCAATTTGCTGTAAATCCAAAAGACATTATATATGCAAATGAAATTGCTGCGAATAAAAAGAAACAAAATAAAAAGAAGAAAAAGAAAAATAAAACTAATGATCCACCAACGGTCAGTATTTTATAATAAATATCATGTTATTTGTTTTTTCTTATTTTCATTTTAGATTTTGGTTGTTGCAAAACAAAACAATTATTCAGATGATTCGACGAAGAGAAATAATTGGAAAATGATACAGGAAATGCGCAAACCCAATTTGAACAAAGATCATGAACATGAACATTTGTCCAAAGATGGATTTTTTTGTAGTACGCCAGGTAAATATTTAAAATAAAATATGTTTCAAAATTATTTTTTAAAATAAGTGTTGCAAGAAATAATATCTGAATCTTCTTGTTTTGTTAACTTTAACGTATATGTCTAATTATTTTGATATTGGTACTGGTACATATATACAGGTGTAACACGTACACCGACCACCGCCATTATTACCTTTATTATTATAGTTACAAACAAATACTATAGAACAAAGTTGTAGGGGACCAAAGGGGACATCCTTTCAGAGAAGAAAATTTTTTTTTTAAATCAGTGGTTCTCAAGTTACAACACAAAGTTATATTTTTTCAAATGGGATTCTACATATTTTTTATGCCTATTCAATAGCATATTTTTTTCTGAATTTAACCATGTATTAGATTTATATCCTTACATAATAAAAATATTGAAAAAAATGCGAACTATAATAATAAAGGTAATAATGGCAGTGGTCGGTGTACGTGTTACACCCTGTATATAAAACTAACTCCATCTTCAACTTCAAATTTCAACTACATTTGAAGGACGAGAGCCCACAACCAAAATTTTTATCTGGTATTACGGCAAAACCGTATAAAATCTAAAGATTCGTTGACTCTGAACTCAAAAATTTTATAGTTTCTAAAACTGCACTGTAGATTTTTGTAATGAAAATTTTATAAAACATTTGTGAAACTTGTTCTTTGATTTTAAATGCATTTTTGTATGTTTCTAGATGAACGGTATGCTCGTATCGTAGTAAAAACAAAAGATACTGAAACATTATTTTCATATAAGTCTCTTCGTGCTATATGTCATATTGAATACCAATTGGCACAATTAAAGAACTACCAATCTCTGTGCATAAATATAACTCATAATCGTTGTTGCCATCCTTGGTCATTGGTGAATTATGTAGCACTTCTTCATAACAGAACTTCATGTTTGGCCATAACAGTGAGTTTCATTGCAAAACATGACTGCAGCAGTTCTAATTTTACTAGATTTTCTAGAAATTCAATTTATGTTAATTTTTTATACTTATTTTTCTATATAGGAAGAAGATGTCAATTTAACGCTAGTATTGCTGCAATTATGTTCTCAGTATTATCATAGCTTACAATTAACTCATGATTGCAGCGAAAATGAATATTGCCAGATTCCTTCGGAATGTGGTGAACATAATGCTGTATACAATATCTTACACTATCTTACAGATATTGAATTTCTGCCGGTTAACGTAAGTTAAACTTATATTTTTACTTATAACATTTTTAATGTTTTCAGAAAAAAATATTAATTACGAACTTCCATGTTCCGTTTTGCATTGTTTGAATTTCATACTTAGCAAGCAATAAAAAATCGAATACATGGGATGGAAAACTATGATTAATCTCATTTTTATTTTGGTTGCTTTCGCGCGTCTCATAATGTGGTCATTCCAAAATTTCCAATTTTTCATTTTCTTAATATTTATATTTTATTTCGAATACATGGGACAGGGAACTATGATAAATGTCATGTTCATTTTGGTTGCTATCGCGCGTCATATATATACAGGGTGTAACACTTACACCGACCACTGCCATTATTACCTTTATTATTATAGTTACAAAAAAATACTATAGAACAAAGTTGTAGGGGACCAAGGGGGACATTCTTTCAGAGAAGAAAATATTTTTTTAAACCAGTGGTTCTCAAGTTACAACACAAAGTTATATTTTTTCAGATGGGATTCTACATATTTTTTATGCCTATTCGATAGCATATTTTTTTCTGAATTCAACCATGTATTAGTTTTATATCCTTACATAATAAAAATATTGAAAAAAATGCGATTGAAATTTAAATAAATTTTTATTTTTAATATTATTGTACAGTAGGATATGGATGAAAAACAATAACAAAAGAATATAGCTGCTGTCAAATAATAATTGGCGTACTAATTGTTGTAAATTGTTATTCTTTGTGTTTTGAGATTATTTTGTGACAATATGGCTGATGTTTATACAAATGAAGATTTGTATCGTTTATTATTAATTTATGGTGAGTGTAATGAAAATGCCATACAAGCGTGCAATATTTATGCCACGAGATATCCAAACAAACCGCGTCCAGGGAGGTCAGTAATCAGGCGATTAGCACGAAATTTGAAAAACTATGGATCATTTTCACAAAACGCGAAAGGCAACATCCCGTGAGAAACAATGAAGAAATAGAAATCGCAGTTTTAGATTCTATTGCGCGTAATCCCAATTCATGCTTAGAAAATAATGGAAATCAAATAGAACATTATTTATAAGGAGTAATTAACAATTATTAATTTTCAATTTAAATTTATCACTCCTGTTTCTCATCCATGGCCTACTGTACAATAATATTAAAAATAAAAATTTATTTAAATTTCAATCGCATTTTTTTCATGCTATCGAATAGGAATAACTTTGTGTTGTAACTGGAGAACCACTGATTTAAAAAAAATTTTTCTTCTCTGAAAGGATGTCCCCTTTGGTCCCCTACAACTTTGTTCTATAGTATTTTTTTGTAACTATAATAATAAAGGTAATAATGGCGGTGGTCGATGTACGTGTTACACCCTGTATATATATATATATATATATATATATATATATATATATATATATATATATATCGGTATCTGTATAAGTCTGTAAAAGCACTGAAAAACGTCGTTAATTAGATGTGCAAACACATTTTTTTTGGCACTTTTTGTTTCCTAGATTTTGTATGTCGGTGACCAAAAATTTGGTAGATTCAATGACTCATCGTTTAGATACTGGTGGAAAAACCAAAGTAAAACCATCCAAATATTATATTTCTTTATGAAACATAAATAAATGGTTTATTATTTAAATGTTTTGGTTATCGTACGGAGACTTTTGTCATGAAATTATGAATACTTTCAATGTTTATCCCACAATGTAAATAAATTAAGTAAATTATTTTTATATTTATAATAACGCAATATACTGAGTTTCATTTTGGATTAAAAGAAAATTAAATATATTGGATTTTAGACTGCTATTTTTCCCAAAAAACATTAAAATTATTATCGTACGGAGACTTTTTTGTATGACTGTATATATATTTTGAATCGATTTATGTGTGTCATTTTCTTATAGGGTTCAAATCATACATTCCTCAGAGAGTCTGTTATATTCCTTCCAATTGGTTGTAGCACAAAGACAATTGGATTCTATCATGAACTCGAACATAAAACTTTGAACTACGAAAATGTTGAGGTGGTAGCGATGGAATTTGGGTTGAAGAACGCCCTGTTCGACGAGTATTTGATTCGAGATACTTGGCTAATTGGCTGTGGTGCTCTATGCGTTTTATTCTGTATGTGGCTTTACACGGAATCTGTGTTCCTCACTCTCATGACAATAACAGCCATAGTGTTCTCTCTTGCTATTTCATATTTTATGTATACACTGGTATTTGAATTAGAATTTTTTCCCTTTATGAACCTACTAGCGACTGTTGTAGCCGTAGGTGAGTCAAAACATGATGACGTCATAGTCAAAGTGGAGTAAATCACATTTCATTCACCACTAAATTCTGAAATGCTTGGTCAAAAAATGTGTATTTTAACCTTAAGTAAATTGTAATGAAACTGAGGTTTATGAAATATTTTAATAAAAAAGTTAAATTAAAATGTTGTGACGTCACAGCCCTAATACTACTAACTTCATATGGTTGGGGCTTGTGCGCATGCTCTGTTGTTAATTTAATTTTCTACGAATACCAGATATAAATACCGGGTGTCTTCTTGGAATCCTTATTTGCTCCGTTATATAGGGAATACAATGTTATTTTTCTCATTTTGCTGTAGTTACTGATCTATTAAATTTAAAGAAAAGTTATAAATAAAAAGTTGTTCAATTAAAAACTACACCATATGAAACTAAAATTAGTCACAATTTCTCTTTATTTTATGAAAAAACGCAAATTAAAATTCGCAATTTACAGCAAGTTTCAGAGTGTCATTGAATTATTGATGTTTATTTTTTTTATTTGACATCTCATATTTTATATAATTATTAAAAGTGTAATTAAACACAAAAAGAAAGTATAAAATGATTCAAGAATGGTATATTATCATAGCATTCAACATTAATTATAATAAATAATAATGTGTCAGAAGTTTAATATACAATAAGTTTATACATTCTGCGAGGTAAAAAAAAATGGTGATACATAATTTTTCTCAATAGATTCTGAAATTCAGGACGTATTTTTGCATTTATGTAATTTTCCCAAAAAAATGTGACTTGCGCCACTTTGACTACCTCACATATATAGTTTGTTAAATTAACACGTATCTTATACAGTGTGTTCAAAAAAAATCCTAACTCGAAGTATGCTATGAACAAAAAAACGTATGTCAATTGTCAATTTTAAAGTATTTAATTAAATGTCAATTTGAACGAGATGTTCCCAAAAATGTTATCTAAAGAAATCAAAGCTTATCTTCTTGAATTCTTATTTTAGAAAAAGAAATAAATTAGTAAACGATAAATGGCAGTATTTTGTATCCTTCTTTGTTAAATTTTCGCCTTAAAATTACATTTCACGATCAATTTTGACAACTCAAAATTTTTGTTATGCACCCTTATGATTTATTTGCATGATCATAAAGGGAAGAAAAATCATTATCGGATTTTACTACTAAAAATCTATGTTGCCATTTAAATTTTTTATGATGACGTCATAACTGAAAAACAAATGAAAGTCGGAAGATGAAACGCACATCTTAATGTGCATTTTTAAAAACTAAAATCGACGTGTATCAGCGTTTAAAAAAAAACGTCTGAGTTCGGATTTTTTTTTAGATATTCCATACTTTAATCCCACACTGCATATTATTAGCAGATTTTATGATGATTTATACATTTTATTTGTAGGAATTGGCGCGGATGATGCGTTCATATTCTGCAAAGTTTGGCAATCCAATAAAGCGGAAAGGAATAGTTCGATGCTACGTATGGTTACAGAAACATTCCGTCATGCTATTATGTCTATGTTTGTAACTTCTCTAACAACTGCAGCTGCGTTCTACGCCTCCCTGATAAGCAACATAACTGCTGTGTGCTGTTTCAGTGTTTTCGCTGGAACGGCAGTTGTTGCTAATTTCGGACTTATGATTACTTGGTTGCCAGCTTGTCTCGTTGTGTCTGAACGTTGGTGTTGCTGTGCGCTCATTTCACCAAGGTAACAAATTGGTGATGGAATGAAACATTTAATATTTTTATAAATTTAGGTGGAAGGCATGGGAAGATAAACTTCGGGCAATGAGACAAATTGTTGACCATGTTTGGGCTTTTTTGGAAAAATGTTTGCTGATGTTGGCACTACGATTTCGGTATGTCTGGGTTTGTATGTTCAGTTGCATTGCTCTCGTAAGCGTATTCATAGTAGTACGCTTCCCTGGACTACAACTCCCAGATTTTCCCGAATTTCAGTTGTTTAAAAGCTCACATCCGTTTGAACAATACGACCTTTTTTACAAACAAAAATTCTGGTTTGAAAGAATTCAAAAGGTAACACTATTAAAAAAATTGCAAGTACGAGGTGTTACCCAAAAATGGAGAAATATTTCTGGTGGGTGGTTATTAGACACCCTTTTCGGCCAATATGATTTTTTTTTTGCTATTAATGCTTGACAGAGCTTCCCAAAAAATTGAATCGATTTCTGACTGTTCTTTCAAATCCTGGCACTCATTCACATGATAGCCTCTCTGGTTGTTGGAAAACATTATGTGGAAAGAATTTAGTTAGCATAAACTCCGGAATATTTCAGTGAGTTCCTTTAACTCGCATCACGGATTTTTCAATGCTTTCAACTGTTCTGGAAGTCGAGGGACGTTCCAATCGAGGATTATCTTCAATGGGGTCCTCCGCCATAAAAAAAAAATATGTGCAACGGATAATAAAAATGTTACAAATGAATCCCTCCGAAGCATTGTGACGTTTCCGTTGCTAATTTATCTAACAGGAAGTAAAATTTTAATGTCTGCCGTTATAAAAACCAGGGCATCGAACCCGAACCAAACCGTAACATCTTAGGGAACCCAAACCGAGAACCGAACCTCAGATATATTTTTGATTAGTCGAAACCGAACCGAGTATTAAAATTCAGGTTCGGGGTTCAACTCTGGTTCAGGTTAATTTTTAGTTCGAAAAGTAAATACAGCCGATAATCGACGTCTTAGGCGTCTGCGTTACTGTCTGGGCTGACTTTTCGTGAAAATTGTGTTCGTTTCTTGTTGCGTTTTGCGTAAATCCCGGCAAAAAAATTAAATTTTACATTATTTCGAACCTGAACCGCGAACAAAACCGCAAATTTTATTAATGCTTGAACCAGAACCGCATCCGAACCCATCTTTCAAAAAACAAATTAACCTGAACCTAAACCGAACCCAGTTTTGGGCGGGTTCGATGCCCTGATAAAAACTCTATACAGTAAACAGGACTTTCAAAAAAAAATCATACTGACTGATCAGATGTTTCCCTAAAGGCCGTATCCCACGATGAAAAATACGAGCAACTTGAGTTGCCGATATTGGCAACATGACGATTATTCTATCCCACGGAATGTATGTTCCCTTAAAATCTAGGGAAATACGTTACTTAAAGTTTCTACCAGATATAGGGAAATTTTGATATTTGATCTTTAACATCTCATAAAACTAGGTAACTTTTCATGAGGTTGATCAGTTCCTCTTCCACATGTTTATTATTTAAAATGTCAGCCTTCAATTGTATGTATTTAATATGCGAGCACACGTATTGTTGACAATAAAAGTATGATTTTGACAAAAATGACGCCTGCGTGATCATACGATGCTTCAAACATAAGTTATTTTTGGTTGCTGCATCTGTGATCTAGCGCATGCGCTCAAACGAGTTGCTCCTAGAAAGTTGCCGTTATCGAAAAAGTTTAGCTGCATACGTCTAATTGCAGCTAAAAAGTTGCTTAGCACACGGCGTTTTGTCACACATACGAGCAACTGTTGCCGTTAACTGCAATAAATTGCCGATACGTTGTATCGTGGGATACAGGCTTAAGATAAGTAACATTTGGTAAACAGATCCAAAATGGGAAGTCGAAACTAGCACTTTACCACCCACCAGAAAATAATTCTCATTATTTTTGGGCACCACCTCGTATATTAGCCATTTATTTTTATTTTATTTTCAGATGGATAACTCAATATCTGGAAATTATAAATTGCCGCTACGTTTTGTTTGGGGCATTCTCCCAAAAGATAATGGAAATTACTTGGATCCTAGTTCAAAAGGTACAATAGAAGTAGATACTTCTTTCGATATGTCTGCTCCGGAGTCTCAAAAATGGTTGTTAAATTTTTGTCGAAAACTACGAGCTCAACCTTTCTATTTGCCAACATTAGGTCCTTTACTCCCCAACTGTTTCATAGAGTCCTTCTACGCATGGATGCAACGTCGTTGCATTGATGCAATTGATCAAATCGATCGCACACCGTGTTGTGAAAAGGAAGATTTTCCTTATAAGCGTGATATTTTCAATCAGTGTATAGTAGAAGCAATGGGTGATTTATATGAAACCCCTACAGAATTGTTCATGCCGGGAGTAGCCGGGCCAAAATTTTCTCGAGATAAGTTCCCAACCATTCAAGCCGTAGTTGTTGAATATGACAGTAATTATACGTATTCAATGTCTTTCACGTATATGAATAACTTCTATTTACAAGTAGAAAATTGGATGCAGCAAGAGTTGAAAAGCGCTCCTGCAGGTATGAAAAATGGTTGGTTCATTAGCGAATTAGAGTTCTATGATTTGCAACGCGTTCTGTCTGACAGCACTATATCAGCGATTGGTGTTGCTATGATCATTTCTTTCCTCGTGTTACTGTTCGTAACGCTAAATATATTAATTAGTGTTTATGCTATAATTACAATTAGTTGCAGTATATTTTCGACTGTTGCTATATTGGTGTTACTGGGTTGGAAGCTAAATGTTCTGGAATCGATTGCTGTTTCAACTGCTGTAGGTTTGGCTGTGGACTTCAGTTTGCATTATGGGGTCAACTATCGTCTATTTAGCACTGATAATGACAGAAGGTCTGCCACTCGGTCTGCGTTGATCAATATGGGTGGCCCCACAGCCATGACTGCACTGACCACAGCAATTGCTGGCGCCCTCATGCTATCCTCGACTGTTCTCGCTTATATCCAAATTGGTGTGTTCCTTGTAGTTGTAATGGCTGTCAGTTGGTTGTATTCAACGTTCTTATTTAACGCAATGCTTAGTATAGCTGGCCCGGAGCGTGGTTTTGGTCAGTTTAGATATCCGTTCATGAAGTATTGTCGCAAAGACCATGACATGGAGCCGGATACTTCCTCGGCCGATACTCGTACCTCTCGCACTAGCAAAAATGTGTGTAACAATGTCATTTCCGAGACAACCTTGTCCACCACTAGTATTGTTTGTGTTGTTCCTAGCTCGGAGAGCCATGAGCTGGAGTCTTTGACTGGTAATAAGGGCGGAACTTGTAGTTTGGTGGCTATGCAGCCGAGGTCTGCTTCCTCGAGCTCAGCTCAGTTTAAGAACATGCAGATGCATAAGTCCAATACACAGAAATATTTTGAGACTGATCAGTCGCATTCAGCTACCAGTGATGTAACTGTTATGATTGATGACGACTAATGTACATAGTACAGTAGATCTTATTTTTATTTGACTTCCAAACGTAGGAACTTATGTGTCAAAGTAGATAAGTGTTCTGTGATATAATTTTTTGTAATATACATTTTACTGATGATTTGTTAAATATGTCTGTTACTATGTATGATATGACTGCTGTTATGTTCCAACAGCACAAAAAAAAATATAAAATTGATATAAATGAAAATATTATTTCGTCGGTTTGGTACAAAAGTATTCTAGTCCATATGGACTTAGACTACTTTACTATTGTAATAAAAGATGCAGCTATTAGGTGCATTCTTTTTACACTCAATCTCAGTTCATCTCAGCTCACCTCAGTTGTCTCAGTACTTTTGACAGTTCTATTATTTGTCCCTACTTTGATGAGATGAAGTGAGGCGGATTCCTCCCCCCTTGCCGATACTGAGCTACCTTGCGGGGTGATGCGTGGGGGTCTTTTTTCAGTCTTATTTTTTATTTAAAAATGAATATTTAAGAAAGTGTTAAAGTTGATGATTTAATATTGATAAGTGAAATTGTATTTCTTTAATTCTAAATTTAATAAATAAATTGAATTGTTTTATAATGTTATTTGCAATGAAAATTCATACGATGTAGATTTATTCTTTGACATTTCATTGTCTTAGCGGGTCCACCTTGTCAGATATTTAAAATAAATTCGAAAACAAAATGAAAATGTCAACATACTGATAAATAAAACATATGATAAACAGAGAAAGATAATAGGTATTCCGTTCTTTCTCTAAATTGTGTTCTATTTGTTAAGCAACTATCTCACCTCACCTCACTTCAATCTCATCTCATTTTGAGAACAAGTGAGGTGAGATATTTGTAAAAAGAATGCAGCTAATGTTAGGATACTTTGATGTTCGTAATTTTACAGGCGCCAAATTTAAAATGTGATTTGTAGCAAATATCTTATTTTTAGTAAAATATGGACTTTGAACACTTTTGTACCAAACCGACGATTTATCTTTCATACCTTCCATTTGTCCTCAACTGTTCTCACTTAGTGTTTTCTAGGACCATTTCTTCATTTAATTTAATCCTGTGCATTGAAATAGGTAGAATATTAGTTTTGTTTGTTGAGATATAATTTTTTTCAAAAAAGAAATATTACAAGTTATAGCACAAGTATTTAACAAAAAATAAAAAAAGTACTAGAGCAAATATTCGATGCATACGTTTGAAAATTATAATTGTGTTACAATTTTATATATTTATGAGAAAAGTACTCTATAGTGCCAATCTCGTTTTCTAAAACTGGTTTCACCAGAAACAGCTAACTTTTAAGCCTCATTTGCTTGTTTCTAAATTGCAAAAATTTACATATATCATTTTATATAAAATATAACAACTATATGTACTCGTAATATTACGTATTGTAAATTTATTTAAATATGAATTACACATAAAGTGAATTAAAGCATTTCTTTGAAAATTTTATATGAAATAAATTTTATCTCTTGCATTCCTAGTCGGCCGAGATATCCTGCCATCTTCCGGTATTTAAGACTTCGGGTATAACCGGGTTTCTTCGAGTAATAATTTTGTATGTATTCGTAAATTCTTGTTGGCAGTGTTACCAATATAACGAGTAAAATTTAAAATTATAAACAAAAAACTGGAATATTTCATATTTTGTCTAAAATTTTTCGTATGTGATAATTGTAATGCAAATTTTTATATAAAATAAAGAACTATACAAGGAAATTGTTAAGTTATAGTTAAATGTATTTGGGTGAACTATAACAATTTTATTTGCATTTTATTTACTTTTGAAAAAAATAAATATAATTTTTCATTTTCACTTATTTATCTGTATAAATTATTTAATGACAACGAATAAGACGATATTTACATTGAATACTTTGTGTTGGTATTGTAAGCAAAGTTTGATAATTTATATTTTTATTTATTGTAAATAATTGAAGTAATATAAATGTTTGTAGTTTTTCCCGAAGAAAACTCGTTGATTTGTAATATTTTTATAAATTTGAGAAAATGTTGAAGCGAAGTTTGAGGATCAAGCAGATAATCTGAAAATGAAAGTAACCATAATCTACCAGGTGAAATATTAGTGGTATGGGGACGATAGTTGGCAACATTGTCCTGGCTGTGTGTTCAGTTTGAGGTGACGCTGGGCGGTGAAAGGTTGTTATTGTGCTTCTTCTATCAATGCACATATTTCGCAATAATAATTAAAATCCGATATCGTGGCTCTCCGAATAACTTACAACATCTAAATTAAGTTACCGTAAACCCATGAAAAGTAAAATGTTAAGTGATCGGTGTGTAAAATAATTGTGAAGATATAATTTAGTTGTTTTTTGTTGGATTCTGTCGTTGGAGCATTTAAGATTCCGTGTGTACAGTGTGGATTGTATTGATGTGCGGTGTAAATATCAACTGAGTGAATGTAAGAAGCATCACCAGCACATTTTTGTCGTTTTGGCTGCAACAGATAACACAAAGACTCGTTGCTGTAGTACGGCAGCAGTGGCTGTCTCGTTTCTCGTTCCCATTCCCGCTTCGTCGACCCGTCGTTCTCTGGTTTGGTTCTCGGCTTCTCGGTTCTTTTGGTTTGGTGTCGGTAAGAGACGTTCTTCGCCAAAATTTACCAACAACATCTCCAAGACTCCGAGCCGAATGTCCAATGAACACATTCTAATGTTTGTGAGTGACGTTTAGTCTTTGCTAATCATGGATGACACATTCCGAGACTAAACCAAATACCTGTTTACAAATATTCTAGTCTTGCCGATGCAGCTCTGAATTCATCTTTTACAATTATCAAACTATGTACTTTTCAAATGTGTGTTATAGTCAGTGCTGTGCTTCGTTTTTATGAAACACAATATTTATACTGTATGCATGTGACACTGTTTTGGGACTACGTACGTTAAATAGGTAAGTGAAAATCAACAAATTTATTATTATTTATACTCTATAAATACTCTATGATTGACTATTTGTCTTGCATATGCTATCTTGATATGCAAGTTAAATATAGGAGCAATATAAAAATAACATTCCATGCGTAAAAGGTGCATTCCGTATTCAAGAGTTCATACAATATGAATAAATTTATAAATATACTCTCATTCGTTTTTCTTGATCTATACATCTCAAAGATAAAATATACAATAACGTGCAGATTTGTTTATTTGATTTGCATCAATTTCACGCAAAAATAAACAATTAATATTAATAAGCCTGTGTATAGTGAAATGCATGTGTATTGTATATTCACATTATTATTCTCATAAATAATATTTATGATTTTGAACAATCTTGAATAGTCTCTTGCTCGGTCTTTTGTATTCTCACGGCTTTCTGCGTTTCTTTTGAAATGTAAACAAAATTTACTTAAAATAAAGTATACGAATCATGGTTTTCTCTTTAGTAAACTGTAAAATAGTTGTAACTGTAATTAAAATATGAGAAAACTGATAAAAACATTTGTATAATTGTACGGAATGTCTCTAATGTTGTAGGAGTAGAAATTCTTTAGTAATAATTTCGAAAACTAAGCTAGTGAGCACGGGCATTTACCCGTACTCGGACACATCATAATTAGACCGCAATCGGGTTTTGCTCGTAATTGTGTACCTGAGTACATCAAATATGCAAAGCTCATTTAAATGTCAATTTAAATATAAAATATAAAATGAATTTTGATATACAAAGGCTTACCACGTAAATTAAACTCTTAATTTAAGATCTTTCAAGTTGAATAATTGTTTATAGAATTTATATTTATTCAGAGACATTCATTGTTTATAGAGAAACTTTTCCTTTAGTTTGAAATTAAATGAAAATGTTCTGCCCTTTATTGCAAACCTTGGTAAATATTATTTATAAATGAATAGGTAGCACATCAACAGCAGAATTATGAATTAGTTATATTTATTATTAATTTGATTTCTATATTATTTCTAGTATAGTAATTCACCCAAACATATATCTCAATCGAGATTTCAATTGTTTCTTGTTGGAATAATTAAGAAAAGAATTTTGTTCATTAATTTGTTCTTTTATTTCTTTCATTCTTTCCATTTCGATTCTTTTTGATAATATCTTAAAAATAGAAATTCTTAGGAACTTTAACCAATATTATACTACGGTTATTTCTCCTGTATATTAATAAAATTTGTTTTACAATAATGTAAATGTTACATGCATGTAAACAAGTATACATATCTAAGAAACGTAAGAATATGTAAATGAATCATTTCTATTTTATTTGTAATTTGTTTGATGCGAGTTTATGTATTTTGTTCTAAATGTACATATTTATTATATTTAACACTACGTCAAGTATATTTTTATATGATTGTCCAAAATCTATTAGTAGATATGCAGTAATCTATATGTATGATCCTAAAAATATTTCATTATTCTAGTGGTAGTATATATTTAAGTATGTATAAAAATAAAAAAAAAAATACGTACATTACATACGGCATTCTTTAAAAATTTGTTAAGAATAGGCGGAATATTTCTCGTTACATATAAGAAAATCATCTTTAAATAATGATACATAAAAATATATGAAAATTGCTCCAATATTTAGTATATATTTTTTAGGATTGTTCGTTATATCAACCATACTCGTAATAAGCGAGTTAGACACTATGTAGAAATTAAATAAATGAACAAGCGATATTAAATTAAGATAGGTTATTTTTATTCGTTTATTAACCTTTTCAACTAAGCAATTAAATAGTATAGTATTTTAAGTAGGTAGATAATTTTGTTTTATTGATTTGTTTTACTGCATTTTGCTAATCTTAATTTAAAGACGTGGAAAAATGTGTCTAGTTTCTATTATTTCAAAAAATTAACGTGGGATAAACTGTCTAACCAAGTAACAACACAAAGTGGCTTTTGACAGTTAATCTGACACATATTTCTTGAAATAAGACATATTAGATCCTTTTTAACAATTAGGTTTAGGTACTTGGTTATCAAAGGTGTAAATGCAAAAATTTTGGCACAAAAAAAAACAATGTGTATAATGTAATTCATAAAAATTTACGGGACAGATGTTTGAAAAAAACTGTTTTCTAATGTTAATCACCTATATCACGCATTCCTGTATTGTAATTATGAATAAATAAATATATCATAACGGCTTATTTATTACTTACTCAGTGTTGGGTGTACCAGTCTATTTTTGATCCGCAGATTTTGGTAATTTCTAATTTTTGAATCGGGAAAATTGACTGTGTGGTGCACTCTCCGATGCAACTTTGAGAGCCCGTAAGGTGACGCCTGGTAAGCACTCTTTACGGTTTCGGTATATTTTTCAGTATATGAATGAGCTTTCTTAATTCTTCTGCTGTTTTGAAGCAAAAATTTCACCTGTTTTAGTGCAATTTTTTTTGAATATTAATTTATGCATTTTGTTTAATATATTTTTGCCAAACCATTAAATATAACATTTTTGGTTAATTTATAATTTAGATTTAGAATATAAACATACTTAAAATCTATACGATGGTTCATGAACGATTTACAAATTTAGAAATTTGAAATTTAGATTTGGAATATAACTACTTATATTTTATATTTCCAAATGTAAATTTCAAATTAGACCTATCACGAGAGAGCACCATCAAACATAGTGGCATAACTCAGTCTATGTTCTTGTGACAATACAAAGCAGTTGTCATCATACTTTTCTGTAATTTCAATGCAACGAGGGATAGTTATATAAACCAGCCCTTAGGTGTAGAATTTTATTATCTGCAACTTTTATTTGAAACATTTTTGTCTAAAATTATAGGTAAATAATTTTTAAACTTCCATACCCTTTAAATATATACCCTGTACGTTAATAAATATCGTTATTGAAAGCAGATTGGCACACCTAGCATTGGATAAAATGCCGTGATGATATATTCATTTATTTACATGTTTATCGTAGATTGGTTGTGTTTTTTTCTTAAATCTTCTATTATCATGGGAGAGTATTCTGATTAAGTCTTGATGTAGGTGTAATTTAATGTCAAGTAATCGGAGATGAATAAAATGGAGTACATGGCTGAATCTTGACTTGACGTTGAGAAAATTGTAAAAGAGGATTGACTGCAGTTGAAACGAGATTACATCTTGCTATAGAAATGCGAACTTTTGTGAAAAAATTGGATTTCAGAGTATTTCAAATTTTGTAAATGTATATGAAAATTTCTTTGACATATGTTTAACTTTTCGCCAAAGTTAATTTAACTCGTAGGTAAAACTCGAATAAGGAGGTTTAAAACTTTTTTCTTTACAAACTATAATTTTTTATAATAGGATAAAAATTTATCAAAAAAGTTTCCAAAGAATAAATTATGAATTGTATTTGAAGTATCGATAAAATGCATTAACTTAATATTTTAAGTACATGTATCTCTAAATTGAATATTGAATCATGCATTTAGTATTCATGTATTTATATTTAGTTACAACGGAGATAAAAATTCTTTTTGTATTAGTTTTCTAATGTCACCTTATCTAGGATAACTGTTATTCAAATTTTTAGGTTAAGTAACAATGAAAAATGCTTTTACTCTGTAGAATTAAAATTAATAGTTGAAATAATGTTAAAACTATGTAGATACTTTTATGATAATGTACAAAAGTTAACATTTTTAAAAAATATATGTACTTACCTGTAAATTACTTTTGTTTGTGTTTGTATACTAGATGGTTATTATAGTTTCTTGAAATATATGACATTACTTTTTTAAGTACTTTTTTTTCTAGAAATTATTCAAAATAGATTTTATTGTTATGAAAGATCGAACTGTAGTATTCCAGTCGTTAAAAGTTAAAATCATAGACGACTACTTAGTGTATTCACAAATTTTGTAATTGCAAATAAAGCACTAGACCATTCATTTTTTTTTTCATTTCTATATAGCTTCTAATCAATCTTCTTTTGGAATGATGATGAATGCTCGGATGAATGCTTTTAAAATAATCATGAATGGGGGTCTTTCCGAAAAAAATAAATTTCAATTTTCTTGTTCATAATGTAAATTTAAGCAATTTAAATCATATATCATACAATATTTCTGAAAAATATTAAACTACTACTACTGATTCCAAATTTTGAAACCGCAGGTCGATATCTCGTTTCGTTCACGAGATATTTAGAGTCAAAGTTTTTCTCAAAACTGCCCATTTTTGGGTAATAACCCAAAAATGGGTAGAGGTATGAATTTGGCGACGTCACCATTCGATTCTACGGACAAAAATACATAAATATAGCAATTTTCATAATTTTTGTCCAACCGGTTCATCTTTTATGAATAAAAGCTTGAAAATGACCAAAATCTGAAAAAATCGTAAGGGGTACCCCTTACGATTTTTGCGATTTTTGGCCATTTTCAGTTATTTTGCTTTAGAGATTGTATGCGGTTTTCAAAAATTCTGAAAATTGGTGTACTTATGTAATTTTGCCAGTAGAATCGAATGGTGATGTCTCCAAATTCATATCTCGACCCATTTTTGGGTTATTACCCAAAAATGGGCAGTTTTGAGCAAAACTTTGAATCTAAATATCTCGAGAACGAAAAGAGATATCGACCTGCGGTTTCAAAATTTGGAATCAGCGCATTGAGAAGTATCTAGGTACATAAAAATTAGATTTTTGAAAATTTTGAAGTTTTTATCTAAATGTGGGGTATATTGACTTTTGGGGCAATAATTCAAAAATGGGTAGAGATATAAACTTGGTAGTAATATTATTTGATTGTAAAGAGAATGTTACGTAAGTGTACGCATTTTTAGGGTATACATAATGTATATTCATGTGATAATTTTACTGGATATATAGAATATTTTCCAAGGAACCTTCTGTATGTAATTTGTAAAAAATTGTATTATGTTCGTGTTACAATTTTACTGGATATATAGAATCTTTTCCAATGAACTTTTGGTATGGGATTTGTACAAAATACATCAAATTAACAGAAGGTCTTGTGCTGGCCACAACAGATTTTTTAAGTTAAACTTTTGCCTCACATAAAAATCAAAATTAGGAATGCCGGATGCACTCAATTTCGAGCTTTGGCCCGGCCCGGCCCGATTTCGAGTCAATTTTCGCGCCGGGCCAGGGGCCAGCTAATTTTTTGTCGAGTCAATCCAAACCTCAAAACCCGGTCCGGCCCGGCCCGAATGCATCCCTAATCTCCTATGTACACCTTGAAAAAAAATCAGTCTGTATATATATTTTTGTAGGATATCTCTTCGCAATATCGTTCACCTCTTCGTATGTTCAAGTTTTCATGCTGTAGTTTCAAAAGAGATTGAAAACCATTTAAACAATAAGCTTCTTTAAACAATCTTATCGCAAACTTGTCTTTCAATCCATTGTGTAGTACATGTTTTATGCACTGACTTCAGAATTTTCTGCTTGCATGTAAATTACACTTGGAAAATAATCATGTGTACGTACGGAGTAGTTTTTGTTAAACAAAAACATATTTTTAAGTTTGTTTATATATACATGTAACGCTACTGCTACGTCAAGTTAAAATCATATTTCCACAAATGTTATTTCAGTTGAAAAGTCGTACAACGTGCCAGTATTTCAACAGAAAATGTTAAAAGTTTTCTTGTTGAGTAACTTGTCGAATTCTATTTTCTTACAATGGTGTATCATGAACAAGTAAGGCTAACTCACAACAAACTGATAGAAACTAACGTTAGAAGAAATTGTGGTAGAATAGATAGTGTCCCTAGATACTAGGGGAATAACGTAGAGTACAATACAATACAATCGAACGTATAAAACATAATCGACACTCCTCGAGTGATAAAATTGATGCGGCCAATTTGTGGGGTTTTGTTATTATCTGTTGTCGTTCCGCGCTTTGTTCCTATACAAAGTGAGAAAAACATCTTTTATTATCCAAATATTAATGATATGGCGGGCGGATTAAATTTTAAACATGTTTTCTTACTTATTCTAATATCGATAAGTGCTTACAAAATATTGGTTTCGTACAGTGGCGGATCTAGAAATAAAATTTAGGGGGGCCTCCTAGGGATCATTTTACCTACATAGGTGTACAAAATGATCCTTTACTATGTCTTTAAATAAAACTAAATTAAAAGAATAGTTAATCAGGTAGCGAAATTTAATTGAATCCAATCTGAAGGTAGACGAACTATCTTACGAAAACTAGATTAGTTTTATGGAAGGTGTATTTTTTATATCAATTTCCCCTTAAAAGGATCGTTTTAAGGTGGATTTATGCAGCTTGCATTTTATTTTACTTTTTCTTTTCTTTTCGCTTTTACTTTTATTTTAAATTTGGTACTTTATGCAGCTACTTTAAAGCCTTCGTTACACATGCGCAGATGTGATTTTTCTGGCATATCAGTTGTTATAAATGTAAAGAGATAATTATAACTTGTAAAAATGGACACAAATGTAATAATTTGTGCATCTGCTATATTACTTGTAGCTTTACCCATTTTCTAATTTTTGCAATCTTACCTATACAAAAACAAATAAATACAGCACACGCTGACGTTTGTCACGTGAAGTGGTGCACATGCGCATTTGTGAAATTCTTTTACTTTAACGGTCTTAAGTTGAAAGTTTGTCAACTTTAGTTCTTAAAGTAAAATTAAAAGTGTGCACATAAAGTAGTACATTTATTAACACACCTTTAACTTTTATAAAGTAAAAGAAAAAGAAAAGGTAAAATAAAAAGTAGGCTGCATAAATCCACCTTTAGACTAGTGCTGTGAGGATCCGAGTACCCGGATCTCAAAATATCCGGTTCCTCGGATATCCGATGTTCGGATATTGAAGCGGATATCCGTAAATTTAATTCGGATTTGGATCCGGATCCAGATTTGAGTCCGGATCCCTTTTGGATTCGGATCTGGATCCGGATTCGATGTTTTGTTTACGGATCCGGATCCGAATTTTAATTCTAGATCCAATTCTATTAACTATATCAAACAAAAATTTATTGTGGATTATTTCATAATCAGATTTATTTGGTTTTGAAGCTCCATGATAATACTTATACATTCAAATATTATCATCGGGTTCAATACTGAGAATATTCGAATCCGAGATCCGATGTGGATACTGAAATTTCATTTCTAAAATCCGATACTCATACTCATATTCGGATCCGGATTCAAAATCCAATACTCAGATTTGGATCCAAAACCCGATTCTCAGATCCGGATCCAAAATTCGATACTTAGATCCGGATCCAAAATCCGATACTCAGATCCGGATAGTTCAACAATCTATTATCTGGATATCCGGATATTTTTGGATCCGAAACCGAAACTATCCGGATCCCACCACTACTTTAGACACCTTCCCCTACTGAATGTTAAGTTGTACTTAAATAGATGCGGTTTAAACCAGGGTTGGTAACCATAAAAAATATCAGTTTGGGTTACGGTTTCGGTCATCGTGAAAATAAAAATTCGGTTTTGATTTAGGTTTCGGTTTTTATACAGCAATCGGTTGTGGTATACCGGTTTTACTAAAAGGGTTTCGGTTTTACAAAAGTAATTTACGAGATTAATAATATTATTAATTTTGATTGAACAAATAATTATTATAATGATGCAAAAAGTGTCCACAAACACGTGTACAAAGTTTTATAACAATTAGTTTTAATGGGAAGCAAATATTAAAAATATTCTAATGTTAAATGCCTATGTAAATGTAACATGTAATGGATTTCGAGCGCCACCCGATTAAGGTACTACTTTGAAAATTGAAATACTTTTCGACAAAAAAAAATAAAAAATAGAAAATAAATTTATGTTTATACTTTTTTATACATAAGTATTTTAATAATAAAAATTCACAATATTTAACAACTAACAAGAGAGCTGTATATAATGTGGTTAACCGATAAATGAAAAAGAGTTTTACTTTCGGTTCCGGTTTTGTATCTGTTTTGAATTCCGGTACAGGTTTCGGTTTCGGTTCTCATTTTTTTCGGTATTTTCCGGTTAATGGTTTCGGTTCCGGTTTCTATTACCATCCCTGGTTTAAACGGCCATTAATAAAGCAAATATGACGAATAGAATTCGAACTTGAATTATACAAATTGTAATACAGTTCATAAAGAAATAATAAACTTGACAAGGAAATATGATTGATGTACAAAGAAAACCTTATATTTATTTATATCATACCTCTGGAAAAGTAAAACAGCAGCGATAACACGAATTTGTTTCGTTGTAAATGAGCACAACACAATTATTATGAGATTTGATAGTGGAAGTTTATACAAATACAGTTATAATTAGGGTATTAATTTAAGTTTTAGGTGAAATTCGTGTTTGATGTAGTTTCATAGTTCGGCCGCAGCAGAATTATGTGTTCCCTTCCCAGGCTCATAACATTTTCATTATGGATTTTCACACCGTAATTTTATCAAGGACATCTTGTCAGGAACGTTATATCTGGGATTTTTTGTCTGGAAATAATATCAGGGACATTTTGTCACGGAAGCATTTTGTCGGGAGCGAAGCAGTTTAAGGAACATTGTGCGCTAACCGCCGTTAGACGCTAACCGATACCCCATTCACGATTATTCAACTTCAAAATTCATTCTCACTTCAAATATCGATTTTAGAATAAACAAAGAAAATAGACTTCATCACGAATTTTGCACTTTCCGGGTCAAATGGAACGCGCTGGTACTGTTCGTTCGGGACTCCTACTTTTAATTTTCAACAAAACAAATAACCAAACTAATTCAAATACAATACTACCATAAATATCTCTATTTATGATTATGTTTTTAACCCTTCAATAATAATAGCAGCTACTATGAATCAAATTCAATTGGCGCCTGTGAGTTATTATATATACCGAGTATACTAGAAATCTGTTATACTATACAGTGTCCCACACTCTTTGTTCAGTATAGAGTCTTATGGAGTACCATGTGCCATATTTACCTGCTGAGATCTGTAAGATAGAAAGAGCAAAATAGATACCCAAAAAAGAGATGAAATATTCTGGGTACTTCATTGAATGTATTTATGACTGGTGTACTTTCAGTGTATCTAAACCGGTGGGTGAAAAGAAAAAAAATTAAATTAAATAATGAACTGGTCAGTTTAATAATTTACCAAAAATATAAAATAATACAAATACAAAATGTAAGTAGGATATAAAATTATAACAAACGTAGGTAAATGAAATGAATTAACATATAAACTCTAGTCAATTTAAAGTAAATAATATAAAACATTTTTGTACTTAATTGGACATTTTACAATCGTCGTCAACAATATAAATTCCCTATGTTACATATTTCCATTCTACGAAAAGATATAAAATTAAATCATATACGAGTACAATATATAGATGTAAAATTGAATAACACACTGGTCATTTTAATAATACATATTTTTTATTTAATTTATATCTTCTTTTTTGATAATTTACTAATATTTAAGCTTGATAGAAATACTGAATATATTTTACATAGTTCATAAGTCTTTATTCTTTCTTTGTAATCTCCAATTTGAATTTATAATATTTTAGAATTCTAATTTCTAATGCATTTAATCAAGATTAGTATGCTGGGCGGTTTTAAAATATTGTATTGAAATATTACTTATTACAGGTACAAATAGCCCTGTATATAAAACTATTTAGACAAATATTGGGTGTATACAATAAGCCCTTGGGTAAATAAGAGACCCTCATAAAACTTAAATGTTTCAATATTACATTACATTGAAAAATTGGCAACATGGTACAGAAAACCTCCATAAGAATAACATTGGCTATCTCTGCCACACTGAAGATAGAGTGTGGGACACTGTATAGTCTTATAAAGTAAACAGTAAACGATATGCCGCTTTGTCATAATTATGATATTTATAGATTTATTGCTGGATCCGATAGTCAATTTTTCTGACTACATGGAATTGAAACAAAATTACAAATAAATGCAAAATGTTTGAACTGTCAGAAAAATATTGCTACTGTTTTTTAATTGTGTTGTAAAAAGAGAATTTATAATTTTATTAAATTCAAATGTTATGTATTTATTTTTAATTTTATTTCAATTCCATGGCTATCACTACAAATGAGCAATATGTATTAAACTTCAAATTCGATTTTACAGGTTATAAAATCAAAGGTAAGTACAGCAAAATAAAAAAATCAACGCTTTATTCCTTGTATAACAGATTTCAAGCAGACATTCGGTATGTACATACGAATACCTATTAGTATTATTTAATCAAATTCGGATTAAATATAGCAATCTATTCAATTGCGCGAGTAATTGGTTCCACGGAAAGGTAAAGAATTATATTATAAAGCTTACAATATTGTATGTATGTATGTGTTTATTTATTCTTGCCTAATCGGCTTTGAATATTACAAAATATTTTCATATAACAAATTATTGGCATTTGTGTGTTACCTATTTAAAATTATTCTCCCCTGATGAAGCGACCTTATTAATGTATAATTTTATGTACTGAAGTGAACAAAAATCGTCGTTAAGAGCTCAAAAATCGGCACTAAAGTAATCCATTATACGACGATTTCACGCAATAGGGTCCTCCACTATATTTTTTTTTATATTTTTTTACAAAACTTCATCTAAACTGAAAGTGATATGTAATTTTAGAAAGTCTTTATTGTTATTCGTTAAGCCGTAATAATTTTTTTAATATTCTGTGACGTACATATAGAGATGATTTTGTTCTCAAACAGTAGATTTCGCTAATAATTGAAGTCACATAAATTTATTTTTTTCAGCACTTATAAAATGTATTTTAAATATGTTATATGTTAAAATAACCCTTGTGGTCAATAGGAAATATAGGTGGATAATAAGCAATTTAATGTCATAATTAATAAAAATACTACGTATATATTATAGTCCAAGATACTAGTATTATTTGGTTTATTTCTGTTGTTTTATTGTTGTTATTTTCTCCATTTATTTACTTGCAAATGGATTCCGTATTTCAAAAAGGCGATAGCAGAAGGATTGAAAGTAGTAAGAATTTGGAATAGAATAAATGTGTGACGTAGATATAGAGATGAGGAAATGGTAATAAAAACTCGATTATTTTAGAAACTAATAACTATTTTTAAACTTTGATGGTCCTTAATATACAGTTTTAAGGTCTAGTTTTAATATAACTGACCCTTGTTCTAATTTGTTACTACGGTGGAGGACCCTATTGCAGTGTTGCTAATCTTATAATAATTGTGGTAGGTACATATAAGATCATTTGGGCAGGTTTACGATGTACAATAGTAAAATTGTACGTAAAATGTCAAAATTCGAACTAAATTATTCCGATGAATAAGTTTGAGATAAAACATTTGAGTGTTCTTTAACTTCAATGTCTGAGGTTAGCTACATTGAATGTCACATTGACAAATTATATTTAAACATAACCTATAAAATAAATATATCTTTTATTTTCACAATTTTTTGGTTTTTAATCAAATTTAATATGCACCTCGGCACTGAAGCTCCTGTTTAATCATTTATATGGTTTATTTGCGGAGGTCCTCAGGGCCACATTCGTGATAAAAATAGAACTTTAGTGCCTTGGTACATAAATACTATTATTAATTACCCTTATTAATGCATGATTTTACGTTACTATCCTAAAAAAAAATTGTCGTGGAATAAAATTAGATTTTATCAAATTTAATAAGATACTGTCAATATTGTAACTAACATCATAATATTTTGGTTGGAAATTTATCGAAGTATACACATAGCTGTGAAGTGAGTATACATGTATATTTTATCGTTGTAATATACATAAATTCGCTTCCTTGATCATTTTTTTTCCATACGTGTCAAGAACTTTGTCATATGAAAGTGAAAATAAAAATAGTTGGCTAAACTGTTTTCTTGTATTAGCTGAAGTTAAAATGTTACCATATTAACTTCGAGTTTCTAAAAACTAATATTTAATAGTGTTTTATTTTATAGTATAAATATTTTGTAGTTTTCAAAATGTATTACCCCTATTGTAATAGAAAATAAAATGAGTACAGAAAATTAGAATTTTAAAAATATGAGCCTACTTTTGTTTGTAATGTTTACATGAGAGTGTTTGGAAACTAAACTACTGTACAACGTCAAAGTTTGTAATTTTGTGTGTACTACCTGGTCATGAGTTCAAAGTGGTGGTTCATTGGTTTAGACTACCCTATGTTTGAAACAAACATGTTAAAAATTCTATGTAATGTACAAAGGTAACCCTTGTGTTGCATTTTACAAAACAGCTTTCAATACTTGCAACATGATGTCTGCTGAATAGTTGTGTGCGGTAAACATTGTCAAATATCAAAATTTTGCATAAACAATATCACAACCAACCGTGTTGATATATATATATATATATATATATATATATATATATATATATATATATATATATATATATATATATATATATGGGGTCCCGTGGCCGCGTGGTCGCGAACCTGGGGAAGTGGGTTCGATCCCGACCGAGGCCAAATATTTCGAATTTTAAATGGCACAAAAGTGATCCCTGTGGTGCACTCTCCACGCCAGCAATGAGTGCCCGTGAGGTGACGCCTTGTAAGCGCCCGCACGGTAGAAATATGTCATCATCATTACCGATATCTGCGATAAAGCAGATTGTGGCACACTCAGAAATGGGTAATATGCCGTGATGATATATTTATATATATGTATATACTAATATTGCTGCAATTGTTTTGTAAATTGTCACACACGTTACCAAGACATGTGATTAAAAAACAATATAATGAAAAATTAAATTAAAATTGAAAACTGTCTAGTCCGGGAATATAAAAACGACCCCACGTAGAAAGTCATAAAGTCTATCTGTAGCTGTAGGCATATTTTCTGTTCTTGTATTGTATTAATTGTCAAGAATTGTGAATTGCATTTTCCACTTCTAATGAGGTCATGCAAAAAAAAATTGCACCTTTTTTCTCTTTAAATCGTAAAAAGATAGCCTAATTCATCGATCAATATGATTAAATTATTTTTTATTTATATTTTTTGTTGTATAAAATCGTTTTAAAGTATGATATTTTTAAAAAGTTGCAAAAACCAGCCATGTTTTGTCGTCACAACGTTCCGAACCAAGTTCAGACTCATTTCAAACAGACATTTTATATGGACACATAATTTCTAAAAGAAAAATATATATAAACTATAAATTGAGCATTACATATCTGAATATGCTATAATATATTAATATAATATCGTTCTATTTATTTTTATAAATATAATTTTCATTTGGCGTGAACTTATCTATGTTACATCAGATGTTTCTTTACCTTTTGAATCTTTGAATTAGACGGTAGAAGGTTATAAAGTATAAACGCATGTGAGACATTGAATATATTGCAGAATATTATTTTATTCTTTATTTTGGCACGAAACAACGTTTCATCGACATGTTTACTTTCATAAATTTCAGGTTATCTTTAAATGTCACTTTGACGTTTAAAAACAGTGTGAAAATCAAAATGGTCGTTCCTTTCACTCTGTGACGTCATTGGGCAAGGGATGAAGCGGGGGTCTAGCAGCCTCATTTTGAAAAATGTCATTTTCAATTACAATTTTTTCATGATTAAAGATCGATTTGAGGAAAAATAAAAAATATATTATTTTTCACTACTCTATCGATTAAAGTTATTAAAAAAGTCGTGCATGACTTCATTCTAATTCTCATATTCCCAAATCTTTAAAAATGTGACCAGTTTTCATAAATTTTATTATCTTTTTGAATAATTTTAACATGGAAATGTTGTGACGAAAAATATGAGTTTTATAAATAAAACATGTGCGCTTTAGTTTTAACATTATAAATGCATATACATATGTGCATTCCTGATCATCTGAAGTAGATAATCGCACTGCATTGTATGTGAAATTGCATTTCTTTGACTGTTTTTAAAATATGTCATTGTCACGTCCCTATGTACCTACGTATGCTTAACTAGAAATGCGTGTCATTTATCGATTAACAACTAATAATTGAATCGTACTTACTACATCAAGTGTGTAATTTATTATGTATAAATGTGTGATGGAGTTATGTACATTAATGTTTAATATTTTTTTAATCTGACAATTGAAATGTTCATTTTCGGCTAATGGTTTATTTTTAAAATACATATCGTGTAATTCTGTTTAATAATTCATTTGTATATATGTTTTATACTATACTGTTCATTGACCTGTTTTCAATAATTCTTTGTGTTATTAATGTTTCCAAGTATTGTTTTTTCATTAGTCAAGAAATTATAATAAGGAAAAAGTTAAAATGGTGCCTAAGTTTTCAGAAAGTTTTAATATTTTTTTTTCTACTAATTGCTTTTCAACAAAAATGAGTAAATTCATAATGTTTATGTTATTGAACCTTAAACCTTAAACAAGTACAAAAACAAAAGAATTGAAATTTTGTCTAATTATATTTAGATATTCTTTTATTAGGCAATCTGTCTAATAATTTAGTATAATTTGCAAATCTTACTTTAGCATTTTAACTAAAAAATCGTTAATTTAAATATGCAAATGGTTACTTTCATTACTAATTTTATTTAATTTTCCTAAATTTTGGCTTCATTATTTTTGTCTCACAATTTTCGGTAATTTATCTAATGAATTAGGTAAATAAATAGAAAATTTAAATACATATTTAGTTAATTTCTTTATTTATATTTAGTTCAATACTTATTACGATATAATTATAAATGTAATCATTTCATCTAATTTTGTATTTAATTTTACTATATTTTGTTATTACAAATTTAGAAAATTTAACTAAATCAACTTCGATATTTTAATGAAACATATTAGTAGGCTGAAAAACAGGAATTTATTTAGTTAATTTAACTACAATTTAGATGTTTTTTTTTTTTCCGTCTGGTACCATTCTATCACAGAAAATATTGTGATATTTAATTGTATCCAATAAAATTCCAATTTCTGTATAGATTGAAAAATACAGAAACGAAGAAACACAAAACAAATAATTTATTGAAGCAATTCAGAGAAAACGATTGGTGCCGCCAATTACAATACATAATATAATGAAAAGTAGTCCAATAATTTTTTTTATTTGCTGGCAAATGATTTAGCTCGTCAGCATACTTTACCATATTTGTATGTAGTAATAATAGCTCTATTTTTTATAAAAGAAATATTTTATAGTGGTGCTATAAATTAAATGAATAAAACGTGTTGAACAATATATATGGTTTTAGAAACAATGGTGTTATTTGAACCATAATTATTATCGATATTATATGAATCTGAAAACTGTCAACATACATACCGATCTAAATATAATTTTGTTGTTTTTCAAAGTGATTCAGGTTGATTGATAATCACGTGATTTGAAAAAGTTTTGATTATGATCAATGCAAAAATTATAGTATGTCAAATAAAGTTGCCTATATTACCGACATTTGGAAAAGTCAGCTGCGTTACGTATTTTGAATTTTTTGACGTACCTACAGTTTTTTTATCTTTTAAAATTAAACTGTTATTTATTTAAATCATTAATTGATTAGTATTTTTGAGAGTGATAAGAGAAGAGTTAATAAATTTATTGACAGTGACGGAGGGGGGGGGGGTGCTTTTAATTCATTAAAAATTACTGAATACTTTAATAACAATAAAATACTTTTATTGTTTTTATTTTTAAGTAAATTGATTCTATTCCAAATAAATTTATTTTCATTTTCTTTCAAAAAACAATGCAATTTGTCAATCGTATTCTATCACAACGACGCGGCAAACAAAAAATCAGCCTGTAAGCAGGGTATCCGGATTGCGAAGAGAAAAAATAAGCATTTTTTTAAAGTTAAAATCAAACATGGGTTCCTTTTAAAAAAAATGTAAATTAGTGTTATAACTCGAAAATGTATCTATAGGAAAATTATTTTTGTACGCCACTGGATAAACAATAAAAATATCTTACTTTTCTATTTGAATTTTTTCTCGAATAGTTTAGATTTCCGCCATTATCTAGTAACCTATGAGAATTTTTGGCAAAACAAAAGCACATCTAAGATGTTCTCCCAAAAGTGTCCCATATATCCCATTTAACCGAAGTGTATGTCTTATAGTTTCCGAGATCCCAATGGTGGCTTCGAAATCCGGCCACCCTGTATATAAATACATATATATTTTTCCTTTTAACTTGTTACATTTTTTTTTATTAGTGGCGAAGGTTACGTCTGGCTCTCCTTACTACGGACCTGGTAAGCAACGTAAAGTTACTGATTTATATTAAATTTCATGGCAAAAGAAAGTATTCTTGATGAATTATGAGTAAAAAAATATAAATATACGTTTTTTTAGGTCACCGTCGAATTTGCCACGCGAAAAAAGTTATAAATCATGTAACTTTTTTTCTTCTATTAGGGAAATTTGGAACATTACAGTCATTGTATCGACGAATGAATTATGGCGGGTTATCAGCTTAAAAGTAGGTACTTTTGCTTTTTGTTCAACAAATGTCGTATTTTACCCTAATATGAAATTTTGTATTGATTATGAACAAAATTAATTCACGGGAGGTGTGGTAAAAAACTCCATAAAAGTAATTAAATATAAATACAAATGACTTTCTAAAAAAGTATTTTAATTATAATTACTAAATTTAAGTTTACCTATTTCAAATAGTAATCTACGAAATAATTAAATATTTTTTGCTATGCAATATTTTTATACATAATAAGATTCTTTTCAGTAAAATTTTCAATAAACCTATCAAAGAAATTGACTAAATTAATAATTAATTTTTGTTTTTACATTTTTACTAAAACTTAAATGATCTACGATAACTCACTGTAAAATGCATGTAATTTTACAATGATAATTGCGGTATAAATTACAATGATTGCCATGTATTCGTCTAAAATTCGGTTAAAAATACAAGATTTATATTTTTTTTTTTCAATAATTAGTTAAATTTTTGTAAAATTACATTATTTCTGTAAATATTGATAGATTTCTGTAATTTTACAATAAAATATTTAATAAAATCAAAGTAAATTTAAATTATTCTTAAATGACTTTGTAATATTACAAATTTTATAAAAATATTATGTGATTTAACATTGAAAAGGAGATTTTTTTCTGAGAAGATGCATGTTCGCCGTCCATGTTATTGCCGGGCATTCATATATTGTCTAGAAAATTGTATACATAAAAAAGATAACATTTATGAACATTTCTTGTTACCTTGGTTGCTTGTTGTTTTTGTTATTTCACATATTTATGTCAATGTATTCCCTGAAGAAGGCACCAGTTTATGGTGCCGAAACGTTGGGTTAAAATAATAAATACAGAACTTAAACTAAAAAAAAGGTAGTATTATTCCAATTAATTGAAATTATTATTAATGCAAAAATTTAATTAACATTTGTATTTATTTTTGTGAATTTTTTTTAGATGTCTAGTTTATTACATTATTATTGTTCTAAATGTAATTTTACCACGGTTAGCTAACTGCAATATTCATAAAATTCTGTAATAATTATTACTTGTACTGTATTAAGTATAGTAATTTTAATTATAATATGTATTGAATTTATTAGCAAAATGTGTGTGTGTGTGTTTGTGTGCGTGCGCGTGCGTGCGCGCGCGTGCGTGTGTGTGTGTGTAAAACTAGTGCCCACCATGTAGGCTACTTTTTTTTATTTCAAGTACAATAGTATATTATGTGGCAAGTGTGTGAAGCTGAAATTTTTACATGAGGCTGAAGATTGTGACACGTGCCGAAGGCGAGTGATACAAACCACCCGAATATAAAATAGGCTTCACACACGTGTTACATACTATACTTTTTCTATGACCTTGCAATAAAATATATTTTTTTCTTCACATTGTCATTCTTTTAACGTAAAGCCTCTGTATTATCGACTTGTGTAACCATGGTTACCAACGTTACGAGGGTTTAACAGCTTTGTTTTATTAAAATACAATTCAGTTTGTAATATTTAAAATAATGAACTGTGCGTGAAGTAACATTTCACGCACAGTGTGCAAAAAATCATCTTCACACATAAAAATTGATTCGTGAAGTACTCACTTCACGCATGGGAGTAGAAAAAATGATTTTTTAACAACGCAATATATTTAAATATCCTTATTTTCATTTAATATAAGTACTTAGTTATTTTGTTTTATTTTCTTTCTAATTATACATGTAGCTCACTTTTATTAATCATTTTGTAGAAATAATGTTTTGTATTATAAAAGATGAATTATTTTCTGTTTCATATTTATTACAGTTGGCGTTTAAATAATTATAATTTATTTCCTTTTCAAATTAATTTTATAGCTTTCCTTGGAAATAAATTTTAGTAGATAGCATGAATTTTTTTTCTAAATATAGTAATGTTCACTAATAACAAACCTCAAGGGACCGACAAAAATACTTCGTTGTAAGTGGTGAATTACAAAATGTATTTATTTCACTGAACACATAAAAATGTATGTATATATACCACATAAAAAAGGTGATACATAATTTTGGTAGTAACAATAATCTTTAAAAAATCATATAAAGTGGTGACTTGAACATCGAAACATAGGATTTTAACATGTCAAATCAGGTTTTTATAATTTTCTGCTTAACTATTTTAGGTAAAAAGCTTCAAATAGCTATAGAGCTTAAAATTCTTTATAATCAATTAGCAAAATTAATTTGGAATGCTTTGCTTTGAATGGGCAGATTAGGTATGAATAGTCGAAAATCATTCCAAAAACAGCGATAGCCATGGAATTAAAACAAAAAATGACCAAATGTTAAACGGTTCAGTGTAGAAGGCATTATTATTACTATTGATACTATTTTTAAAGTTGATTTACTTATTTTGATCGAACATAGTCTAATTTTGTTTTCTGTTAAGAGTACAGCGCCTGTATTTTATGCAGCACGGTACTTTAATTTTTTTGCTACTTTCATGATGTCTGTAATTTTTTGCTTATTACCTAAATTTTGTTTTGTGAAATTGAAGAAATCCTTGATGTAGTGAAATTAGCTTAATTTGCTATATTGCTTTTTAATAATAAGCCTATATGTCGGCATACCTTTATAATTTCTACTAAGGTACATGTTTTAAGCTATAAACATTCATATAACTAACACTTTCGCTAGTATAATTATTTTATGCACCATGGCTATAATTGTTTAATAAGTAAAAATTAATTCATATCAATTTGCATACGCGTTTTATCATCAAATGAGGTTAATAGCCCCAGGTATAAGGTAAGTAATAGCTTATTATTTTTAGAAATAACGTTCAAGTATTAGTTTGAAATGAATAATAAATTTATTATATTTGACATATTCTGTAATTGAAAGAAAAAATATAATGATTTACATTCAATACATAAAGTTACTAATGATGTTCCGAATAATTTTTTTGGTGTTCTACTTTCATTCATTTTTCTGTTAAAAAGAGAAAATGAAAACGTTTCATATTTTTAAAAATTTATAACTAAAGCATTCATATAAAAGATGCTAAAGTTATTCAACAAAAAGAAACAATAATATATATATATATATATATATATATATATATATATATATATATATATATATATATATAATTATAAAAGTAGCGATCTGATTTTTTAAAACATACTTGATCGTGTCCGTAGTATGGATACATTCGGGCCGAGTCGGTTCGGGGATTGAGGTTTGGAACGACTCGGCCTGAAAATAAAAATTGACGGACCTACTCGAAGATCGACTCGACAAAAAATTTGCCGGTCCGGCTCGAAAATTGATTCGAAATTGGGCTGGGGCAAAGCTCGAAATGGGGAAGTTTTATTTTTTTCAAACATGCCCAGATTTTCCGGAAAAGTCGATTTAAACTGTGATGACGTCGGTAGAGGCTTGGCGCAATGTATGTCGGCTTATACATAGACGGTTACCAGTGAAACGCTTTTACGCTTTGTTACGACCTACGTTCAAGTGGTTCGATTTCACCGTTCTGTCTGAGTTTGCGCATAACTGACTTGTGACGTACTTAAAGTTCACCCAAAAAATATTAATTATAAATAAATGGAGCTATAATTTTAATTTTTAATTTCAATTTCAGCAGTCATTTGTGTTATATTTGTGAGAAAATAGTATGTTATGTAGAATTTTTACCATGCTAAACTTCCCCATTGAGTGCATCCGACAAACCTAATTTTGATTTTAATAAGAGGCGAAATGTTTACTACTTTCTTAGAACGTTCAACATTGGTTAATATAAGTCGTTAAAAAAGAAACGTGCCAAATATTTCAATTTTAAATGGCATAAAAGTGACCCCTGTGGTGCGCTCTCCACGCGAGCTATGAGTGCCCGTGAGGTGACGCCTGGTAAGCGCCCACACGGTAAAATATATCGTCATCATTACCGATGTCTACATGTGTTGTAGATACTAGCACACCCAGAAATGGGTAATATGCCGTGATGATTTATTTATTTAAAATCAATGCTATAAAAAAAAGTAAATCAATATTCATAGTTAAATTAACCAAAGTAATAATTATTTAATTTTTGCTAACTTTACCCTGACCGGTCGGTTCACCGCAACATCAGTGAATGTAAGTCAATTCGCTGTAAGTTATGACAGACTTAACTTGTACATACTTGTTTACCTACACAACCTTTTGTTCATAAAATTAGTTCCATCTTTGGCTTCACATTTCAAAACCACGCTTGAATTTTATGGCACTTATATCATTATTAAAACGCTGGGCTTCTTAAACCATAGAACGTTTTTAATCGTTAATATTTATTTTCCACTGAAATCCCTTTTAATTAAAAGCTTCAATTAATTGAAACAGTGAATAAATATATAATTACAAACTGAATTCTTAGAATGAATACAATAAGAAAGGATAATTCTTTATTTCACAGTACTCTTCGGGCAATTAAAATATCTTGTAGAGAGGAATTAATAAGTAAGAACTATTGTATTATTGTATTAACATTGTTGGATTTTCTTAATGAAATATTCTATTAGAAAGTTATAATTTAATATTTGATCTTCACAGCATATTCTAGCGTAAATATCATGGTTAATTTTTAATGTAAAACAAATATTTACTTTATTGTGGTAAGTACGAGATAATTCTGCAGAAAATAAATATGACATGCACATTCCTACGTCTAAGGTAAACATGCAGTCATTTGTATATTTAATGATTAAAGTAAATGCGTTAAATTAACTGTGTACCTTTGTCGTCGTGTAAAATTAATTGTAAATATCTCCCATGATACAGTACCTACGTAAGATTAAACAAGACTTGGCAAATTATGCTACGTATAAAAATTAATTTCAATTGATTATTATAGTTATTAAACATACAAAGTCAGAAAATTTAAAGCGCAATTTGTTCTTAACAACCTACCAGTCCGATTATCACTAAATCATAAAATCTTTATAAATGTAAGTACCTACAAGAATGGTTGTTTGCATGCGAAAGAAATCAATAATAATCATGAAGATGACAAATTATTTCTTTCGTATTTTTCTTATCGTTTCATCGATAGGGTTCATTTTAAATGTAAAAGTAAGATTAGAAGTACGTTGTCCTTATTTTCATTTTTCTTTTCCGACGAGTAAATAATAATAAGAATTATGGAGTTTTTTTATTTAATATACAGGTATCATTATGCCTTTGTTCATTGTTCAGTATGGTAGTTTTCTTTATTCAAATTTTGCTAATTATAGAAGATTGACGAACTTGATGAAGCGTGAAAACTAAAGGTATAATTCAAGAATCTTAAAAACTTCAAATGACGTCAAATTGAGAACTTGAACCCAGGACCTTGAAAGCTTGAAAACTTTTGGGAGAATCTGAGGAAAATTTAAGAAAACTTCAAAAAAATTAAATTTAAGATTGAAGAAGTGACTTACTATTTTAGTACATTTAGTTATAAAAAATGTACCCTTTTTATTCGTGTGATTTTCCTTTGTTTGCGAAATTGATTTGAAAAGATTCTGATATATAAAAATAATTAAAATATATCATCACGGCATTTTACCCTTTACTGGGTGTGCCACTATCTACAACCAGGGTTGTTCTAATTTTGCCCGACCCAAAAAAACCCACCCGGGTTTTTTTTAAAAAACCCATCTAAAAAACCCAGTTTTATGAAATTATATTTTATTAATTACATATGGTACATACTTATATGGTACACACATATATACATACATTTTTGTCACCAGCAATATTTTACAATCAATTTCATTTTATGTACTTCGTGTTTGATCATTTTTAATATGTTTTTAATGGGGTATTCCACTCAAATTTTTTTATTATTTTAAATAAAACTTCATTCAGTTTTGAAGCAATTCATAGTATTAAAAAATCTAAATTGTTCCTAGTTTAAGAGTATTTTATTTTCGAGAAATCAGGGTAACGTCACATTTCCTCTATACCTGTCTTTCTCACACACACTGCTCTGAGTACGCTGCGAGAGAAAGATAACAATTGTATGACGTCAATTTTCCCTTTTAGCAAATGTGAAATATCTCGCAAAGTAATTATTTAAAAAATGTTTTCATTGTTTTAACTATTATTTATTGAGCCATACTTTATGTTAAATTGAAATTTTCTTAATTTTTTTGTTATGGTGGAATACCCCATTGCAGTGCGAACTTTGCACAGTGTTTCTTTTATATTTGAACAACTCCAATCCTGGTGTCAGCATTTTCATTATTTTTTGAGTTGTGTATTAAATATACTATTAGTTGTGACACTTGGATCTTATTCTTGTACACACTTGCATTGCATTGTACAGACTTGCAACTATTAATATTAATTCGTAACTTGCACGCATGTACACTCTCAGGTTAATTTATTGTTTATTACATAAAGACTTAAAAAAAATATTAATAATATTAATATCTATGTATATTATCTTTTACGCCGACTTGTGTATGTGTATTAAGATACTTTATAAAACTAAAGTTAAAAATGATACATAGATAATATATTTCGATGTTTGTCAATAAAACCCGCTTTTATTTAATAAAACCCGGGTTTTATTAAAAAACCCAGGTGGGCTGTGTTTTTTACAACCCTGTCTACAACGCATGTAGACATCGGTAATGATGACGATATATTTTACCGTGTGGGCGCTTACCAAGCGACAACTCACGGGTAGTCATAGCTGGTGTGGAGAGTGCACCACAGGGATCACTTTTGTGCGATTAAAAGTCTGCACTGGCCGGGATCGAACCCGGGTCACCAGATTGGCAACCAGACACTATCAGCCGTATTCATAGTGCTTCTGTTCGAGTCTAAACCTAGTCTATCTCTAGTCTAACTTAGACCGGCGAAAAAAGCTATTCATAGAGGCAGTTTAGGGCTAGTACAGGTCTAACTCTAGACTAAAATTTAGACCTGGGCGTACCCTAGTTTAATGCGGTATTAAGTCAGTTGACAGAACTATGAAAATATAATTTTGTGTGTTTAATGCAAATTAAATACATTATTACTTAATATAATATTTTTGGTAAGTAGTATGTTATAAATATTGTCATATTAAAGTTTATAATATTATTTTGTTATGTATTCGTAACTTGCATTATTTCATTTTTAGGAAGTTCATGATGGATAATGATCTTCAAGAAATTTTTAAGTATATTAACTATGTGGAAGATATTAAAACAAAACATAGTTGAATATATGAGGAGGAATCAAAAGGTTTATTTTACATGATATGAATCTAAGAAATTTATTATAGGTTAAGTAGTATTTCAGGAAATGTTAAGTTGTTTAAGTTGTTCGTTTTTTAAAGTGTTTTAAATTTGCAGATCTAAGAAAGAAAACTACAGAATTAATCGACAGAATAATACCAATATTAGAAAATGCAAACAGCAATAAAAAGCGACCAGTTTCAGTTGATATACAAGTTTTGATCATTATATTTTTGAATAGAGAATTATTAAAGTGAATCTGGTAATAATTTATTACATAAAATGTTAAATTGTAACAACTTATTTAAGTTAAACAATCTGTTTCAGCAAACTTACACAGTTTTCCCAAAGTACAATGATTTGCATTGAATTTGGAGTTGTCAAGAGCTATCGCTTCTCTTTTTAAAACAATTATGATCACACCATAATTTATATTGATTTTTGTGCTTCATCCAGCTAAAGCTACTACATCAAAGCTCATATTTGGACAATAATAATACTACATAATATACCAGTGGACGAAAGAATGAACTATATTCAAGGAATTTAAATATATAAAATATTGTAACATTATGTATTATATTATGTAAGCGACAGTATTATTGTTATGTATTACTATTAAATGTATTCAATTTTTGAACAATTTTGCATGTGTTGTACGAAATCATTCGATTAAAATAAATGAATAACATTTGACTGCAATCCAGTAATATTTTATCATAAAAAGTTCATATTCTTCATTTAATGTAATTTAGTTTTCATCATTTCATATTCCATTTTAAATATTAAATTGGATCTCTTAGTTCTAATACTAATATTTTATTTATGGACGTAGTTTGAGCGTTATTTTTGGGGAACTGCAAATTATATTCGTCCAAATACATCATATCCAGAAGCATTTCATTTTTATTTCCATCTTCCCTTGCAAATCCTGATGTACTAAAACCATTAATGTGTGTTACCGCAATCAAGGTAAAAATTAATTGTATTAATGTCGTTGTTAACAGTAAATAAAAAGTTTTAGTTGTAAGAAATCAGCCCAGTCAACAACAGCTGTCATCACAAATGTCAAAATTGTATTCACTACGCATGAGCAGTGTAATGTATGGGCATAGCCGACAAGATAGAATGGTTTAACTGCGATTTACTTAGACCAGGTTTAAATCAGGTCTAAGTTTGACTATGAATAACCATATTTAGATCTGGTTTAAACCTAGTCTAAGTAAATCGAAGTTAAACCAGGTCTATCTCAGTTACTATGAATACGGCTGTATATGCACACGGCGTATATATAATCAATTTATATCTTGGACAAAGACATATAAATCTGGAATAATAAATATTTAAAATTCAACACTGTTTGCAGCATTGCAACTGGGTCATGTGAACTTTACCTTTTCCAGGAATTATAAATTCTAATGTCGTTGACTTAATATGAGAGAAAACAGAAAACTGTTTGCAAATTTGTCAAATAACTTTATTAGTATTACGAATGCTTCTATTAATGATAAGAAAGGTTATTTATAATTTAATAACTAAGAAATAATGTGAATGTTTATTATAATAGAATAACAGTGAATTATAAATACCAGAGCGACCATATGGCAGCAAATTCTAGTTCATTTATTTATTTATTTTAAAACAAAAACTGCAAATAATAAATTAAATATTATTGAATAATTCGTATACGACTCTTTTTCCTAACAGTTTAAGGGCCGGTCTTATAAACAATAAATTAATCCTTAGTTAGTTACTGCACAAGTAAATTAAATGGACCATTAAAAAATAAATGGATATTATAAAACTAATCTCACTATCAAATAACTAACGGGGGATTTAATTAAATTTTAGTAGTGTGTTTGTAGTTTTGTGAAAAGTTTCTATATTCACATTCGTTATAAACGTAAATCACTTGATTTGACAGTTGGAAAAGAAACGTGATCGTGGGAAAAATCATACTGATATTGAAAAATATAACCTATTAGATATTGTTGAAGATTATTTTCATATAATTTGAAACGACCCGGTTGCGTAAAATCGTAAGGTTACTACTAGCTGATTCATTGCGGAAATTGACATATTTCTTAATGTTAGTGGTCTTATATTTCCTTCAATCTGTCCCAATATGTGTAACACACATTGTTTTGACAATCGAAATCTCTTTTTAAACTCATGGCTCGTACCACGATCATGGTTTTAACAAAAACGCTGTTTTAAGAAATGTCAAATTCAAATTTCAAAATGTAATTTCACCCTTATGTTAGAAGAACAATTTATATAAAAATATATGTTTGACTACAAACTATGTTCTGCTTTAAAATCATATTTTGATAAATTTCATAGTATTTATTATTATCATTAAATAATGAAATTTGACATTTCTTAAAACAGTGTTTTAGTTAAAACCGTGGTACGAGCCATTGTCATCATATATTTCATATGGATTTGTCCTGTTTCGGAACAATTTTGGTAGCCTATCTCGTGCAAATATAAATGCAGCATCATTATCTGTTTATGAATCCGAGGACACTGATGATACAGACTCTAAAGTTGACAAACTCGACAGACATTTCTTAAAAAAATATTTAAAAAGTAAATAGTTCCCTATTTCAATTGTTTTAAAATAAACATAACCAAAAAATACAGTTTGACATTTCTTTAACAACTGATTTAAATCTAATAGCATGAAATTCCGCAGTTACTTTAATAGGTCGATTTACTTGTCATTAAACTTTTATAAGACTCAAATCTTCAGTTAAATTAGTTTAGTAGCTAACTAAATTTTAACTGTTGATTAAATAGTTTTATAAGACCGGCCCTAAATCTTTCACCAAATCGCATGCTAAGAAAGTTAACTAAATTCATTCTTTTGTAACTTGAAACATATTATACCACCTGATCTAACAAAGGCCATGAACAAATCTCGAATGACACCTGAATTCTTTTGTGATTGTGTTTTTCCTAATCTCATTTTCAATCCGAGATGAGGATGAGGGCTGAATTTTTTAGTTAATGCCAAATATTAAACATGTTATTTAATAATAATTAGCAATGAACCAAGTATCCGGTCGCTATTAATCACATATACATAGTACATACTTCTCCGATTTTTTACATTACTAGTTTTTGCTTGGCTGAGTAACATGTGCAAAAAAAATGCATAATGTTGCTGGATTTTGATGCATTCATAATGTTTTCTGAACAGTTACAACTTACAACAGTAAATGTAGAAATTATTTTACTGTTTGAGACTGTATGCATTTCTTTTTATCAACTACCCGTGCAACAAAGGATGATTACTTGTTTTTTACCGGTACTCGGCTGGGTAATAGATGGTGTAATAAAAATTGAAGCATCTTTGTTTAAATAATGAATGAAAACAAGTGATACATCAGGTAAAAGTCAAAATATTTCCTCAAACAAAGAAGGTACAAATGTCATGGCAAACTGAGAATGCATTAACGTTCCTTCATTTTAAAAACATATCACGGCATATTACCCATTGTTGGGTGAACCAATTGCTGTGTACACACAGATCACGGTAATGATGATGACATATTTGTACCGTGCGGCGTTTACCAGGCGTCACCTCACGGGTATTCATCGAGCGTCGAGAATGCACCACAGGGGTCACTTTTGAGCCATTTAAAATTCGAAATAATGTTGGCGTTTGTGTTTGTCTGGATCCAATCGGGGTTCTCAGATTCGCGATCGACACTCAAGCACACGGCCACGAGACCACACTAAAATATTTTGATACAAGGGTTGTATAAAGGTACATTTGCTGGTGTCGAGAATGCACCACAGGGGTCACTTTTGTGCCATTTAAAATTCGAAATAATGTTGGCGTTTGTGTTTGTCTGGATCCAATCGGGGTTCCCAGATTCGCGATCAGACACTCAAGCACACGGCCACGAGACCCTACTAAAATATTTTGATACAAAAGTCGAAGGGTTGTATAAAGGTACATTTACATAAGCAATTAGTTTTAAGTTTTGGTTTTACGATTTAGAGTATCCCAACATAGTGTTCACAAAATAAGATTTTAAATAGTTTTGGTAACTAGTGCCATCTATGTGAAGTTTAGCAGATATTCAAATAAATTAGTAATATACGTGGTCGCGTGCCTGAGTGTCTCGTCGCGAACCCGGGGGAACCGGGTTCGATCCCGACAGACGCCAAATATTTCCAATTTTAAATGGCACAAAAGTGACCCATGTGGTGCACTCTCCACACCAGCTATGAGTGCCCGTGAGGTGACGCCTGGTAAGCGCCCACACGGTAAAATATATCGTCATCATTACCGATGTCTACATGTGTTGTAGATACTGGCACACCCAGAAATGGGTAATATGCCGTGATGATATATTTATTTATTTTATTTATATACATATTCACTTTGTTGATGAAACGATTTACTGTTGCGACTTCCACCAGTTTATACTGACGATTCATTTTCAGTCAAATTAACCTATACTTTGTTTTTTTAACCAGGAGTAAATGTGCAGTGTTTGCGGTTAGCGCTGTCAATTATTTATGGTTTATTTTAGAGAAAAAATTCAAATAACATTTATAGAAAAATTAATTGTACGCAACGTGTATTTGAAGTATTTTTCTCTAAAATAATCCACATACGATTGACAGAGTTAAAACACTGCAATTTACTCCTCCTGGTTAAATAATAACTAAAGAAAAAACCCCTTAACCTTATCAAGAATTTTAAAAACTATATATCTATATCGAGAACTAAGTTCTCATCAGTAGAAACTAGAAAGTAATGACAGAGAAGTTGAGATTACTCAGCATGTAAACCATGCCAGAGGTCAAAACAGCTCTGAGAAATAAGGGAGAGAACACGGGTTATGTAGGGACAGGAGTCATAGGTGAATGTATACCTAATTGGGTAACTAAGATTAAACAAAGTAACTGTCTTATATTAACTCATATAATTTAGAAATTCTACACTCGGATCATAAGCGTACAAAAATGAGTTAGAATCACAAAGTTACTGTAATAATTATTATTTGATGGTGTCTATGGAATATCACGATATGAGCTTCCCTTTCCCTTACCCCGCAGGTCTAGATTGGTGTCCCGCACTATATCTTATGTGGATTGTTGTATATTATTGGTTATATTCAGGGCATCGAACCCGCCAAAAACTTGGTTCGGTTTAGGTTCAGGTCAATTTGTTTTTTGAAAGATGGGTCCGGGTGCGGTTCTGGTTCAAGCATTAATAAAATTTGCGGTTTTGTTCGCGGTTCAGGTTCGAAATAATGTAAAATGAGAGCCGGAATTTACGCAAAACGCAACAAAAAACGAACACAATTTTCATGAAATGTCAGCCCAGACAGCAACGCATACGCCTAAGACGTCGATTATTGGCTGTATTTACTTTTCGAACTAAAAATTAACCTGAACCGGAGTTGAACCCCGAACTCGGTTCGGTTTCGACTCAGGTTCAATAAAAAATATATCTGAGGTTCGGTTCTCGGTTTGGGTTCGCTAAAATGTTACGGTTTGGTACCGGTTTTGGTTCGGTTTAGGTTCGGGTTCGATGCCCTGATTATATTTTGCATTTTTAAATTGGAATCTCCTTAAAAATTAAATTCACGTACACATGATGCTAGGGAATGATTTAGCCAAAATTTGAGGACAGTTTTATAAGAAAAATACAGTTAAAAAGTCCTGAGCTATTTATCTATTAAGTTGATATTTTCTTCAAAAAAATATGTTTTATACATACCCCCAGATTTTGAGAATTACTGATATAATTGTATGCCTACTAAAAATAATGAAACTATGTTACTTAGCAACGTGACAAATTTGTGGTACATAACGAGAAAATCAAAAAATGGCTGAGCAATTTTTTGTTACATCTTTCATTGTGTGGTTGGCCTTCAATTTTAGCCAAATCGTTCCTTAACATCCCGTATAAACGTAATTTTGCATTGAATGTGATTTTCCCATTATTATAAATATATTTATGATAATAAGAAATGAGAATGTATTTTTACCATAATGTTTTGGAAAAAAATGACGCAGATATCAATTTACTTCTTTATAAATATCTAGCCGTTAGGTTCAAACAGTTTATAGAAAATATTATTGAACACCGGCATTACTGCAAATGCGAGTAATCTGAGTAATTTGAAATGAATTATTAATGACAGCAGGTACACAATTTAAATTTCCATATGAATAATATGAGGAATTCCATTTTCATTTTATTTTATTGTCTTTACATATGAATTACAATTTACACAAGAATTTTAAATATTTTCAAGTGATTATAGGGTTAGTAAAGTTCTTTGTGAAATGCCGAAGTTCACGGTGATTTCACTTAAAAGCATACCTGTATATGTGCAATCACATGCTTTCCGATAAAGTGGGTGGGCGGAAACACGAATTTCATTTATTCAACAATCACTCCATGCTGAAAATTTCAATCTAACTGTACTGAACAATCACATTTAGTATATTTCAGAAATGCTACAAATATCAAAATTTCTAAACGTGGTTATAATGTAAGGTCAAATAAGGAACTCATTTTATAAAGAAACGGTTGCAGTTCAAGTACTAAAATATATTGGTTGATAACTGTAGAAGAGGCGTAACTATTTAAAAAAATAGATAAAGGATAGTATAAAGACAAAACTAAAGCAATTTGCGGTGTACCGTGCTAAGCTATTCCATTCGAGTTTTATAGTATAAGGGCGGTTAAGCTGTTTATGACTGTCCCTCGATTTTTGGTGACGAGAACTATATGTATAATGGAAAACAATATTAAATTCTGTATATTCGTAACTAATTTTTCGTACATATTGTAATTAATTATTAACTAGTAAACTTAAAAAAATTGTTCAAAATGTTGACCATTTCTTTCACGACAAATATGTGCTCTTTTTATCACAGACTTCATTGTTTTAGTCAACATCCTTTTTGATATTATAGCACAGGCAGCAGTAATTCTGTTTTTTAATTCATCAACCGTATTCACTGGTCTTTGATATACTTTATCTTTAGTAAAACCCCAGACAAAAAAATCTAGGGGCGTAAGGTCAGGTGACCGTGCTGGCCACGGAACAGGGTCATATGTGCCAATCCATTTTTCTTTTTTCTTCATGTAATTTAGCGGTTTCTCTTAAGCGGATTTCAATTTTCCTAAAATATGTTCTATTGGGTTGAGGTCTATTAGGATATAGTTCTAAATACTTTTGCGCACTGGCTACAGAATTTTTATTGCACTTTGCATAAACAAAAAGTATATCAACTAATTCATCATTAGTATATTTTTCCATTTTGTTGACAGCATCTATCAATAAAATGTCAATTGTTCTTTGTTTAATGTTAGTTTCTGTTGTTTCCATAGCAACAATATTGTATTTGTATCAAAATATGAAATAAAATATTTAAATTTCAACATGAAATAACTCTTTTGTTTTTAATTATAGAGGCATAATGATAATGAACTTTTATATTCAGATAATAAAAATCTTTTAAATGGTACCATTTTCAATATGGCATTCCATTTAAAAAAATGTAATTTTGTTGAATAAGTCGCGTATTTGATGTTCAATTGTTTTGTATTTTCCACCGTTAAATTTGTCGTATAATATCGCCCAACTTTGTCCATTTAATCGTCTTTCTATCTCTTCAAATAAGAAAGTTAGCAATGGTGGCCCGCTTATAGCAGACACACTGTACATGAATTAAAGTCGTTAATTAAGTGAACAATGTATCTAATAGTGTGAATCTTAATGCAGCTAGCTTGATGACAACAATGGTTTAAGGTTAACAAGCAAAATTTATAGAAAATACATACATATTTTAATAAATATCTCGACCAAAAAATTTAAAACATAATGTGTGCGGTAGGTATTTGTACAACGCTCGGTTTTATTGCAGCACTCCGCTGTGCGTCGTGCTTCAATATAAAACCTCTCGTTGTAAAATAACACCTACCGCACATAAAATGTAAATAACTATTATCAATTTAGGGCTAATTTGCTAATAATAAAATAATAAATTTTTATTCACGAATTTTGATATTGACGATATATTTTTGCCACTGCAAGTTGTTGTGGTGAGTGCACCACAGTGATCACTGGTACGCGAATTGAAAATTGAAGACAATTTTCATGTTTAGACTTCGGCCGTATTCAACTCCGGGTCTTCAAAACCACAACCGTTCATTTAACGCTTTCTATCTATTTTTACTAAAATATATAAAATGAAACATAAGTAACTTTGTAATTAGCTCATAAAGAAAAGTGTTAATTACAACGCTGAAACAGTAAATATATTAGTATTACTGTTTTAGTGTGAAGTATATTATTTCAGTAAATAACTATATAGTACAGTATAACTGTTATTGCAACACACAAGTACAGTTTGAAATTCATAGATTACTTTCTGTTAGCTTGTTATATTAGGTTACATTTAATTAAAGTTAAATTAAAATCGTATCTAATTTCTGATATTGTATCCAATACGTTAGAAAATAACGGAATAATATAAATGAATACCAATACTTACTAATACTTGAAGTACTATTATTATATTCTATATTATTATGCTAGTAAACAATATAAAAATAAAAGATATTCAAGCATTATGTTTACTCAAAAAAGTTCTGCCTTATTTAAGTTTATGAAATGAAAAACGATTTCCATATAAATGACAAAAGTAGATTTGTTTTTTACTTTTCTATGAAACGTAATAAAACTGGAAATTGTTTATTTTATGCATGATTCTAATATGACGTAATTCTTGGTTTTCTCAAACTTTCAGAATTTTCCCGACACTTCAGTGATTTCAGAAAATTAATCTTCGGAGAGTTTTTAAAAAGTTTTTTTAATAACTGTATTCTCTTGCTTATTAAAATATTTATTAAATTTTCCAATGTCATAACGAATATTACACAGCTAATACTGAAATTTCATAATAAAAATACAGTGTGTCATTAATATTACATTATTTACATATTACTACTGTTTTTAGAAAAGCCGATTTTTAATTCGAAAATGACACAAAAATATGGCTAATATGTACTGGTTAGATAAATATAATAAATATATATATATATATATATATATATATATATATATATATATCAATTATATGTGCACTATCACTATCATTGTCAACTAAACACGCACTTGCTATATATATATATATATATATGTTTCGGACGAATTAATATTTAAACTTTTTTTCTTTCATTCATACTCATACAAGAATAACGCGATAACAATTTTCTTTTAAGACTTTAATTTCTAAAAATTCACACAGTTGTTCAAATACTCTAAAAATGCGTACATTTACGTAACATTCTCTTTACAATCAAATAATATTACTACCAAGTTTATATCTCTACCCATTTTTGAATTATTGCCCCAAAAGTCAATATACCCCACATTTAGATAAAAACTTAAAAATTTTCAAAAATCTAATTTTCATGTATCTAGATACTTCTCAGTGCGCTGATTCCAAATTTTGAAACCGCAGGTCGATATCTCTTTTCGTTCTCGAGATATTTAGATTCAAAGTATTGCTCAAAATTGCCCATTTTTGGGTAATAACCCAAAAATGGGTCGAGATATGAATTTGGCGACACCACCATTCGATTCTACGGGCAAAATTACATAAGTATACCAATTTTCATAATTTTTGAAAACCGTATACAGTCTCTAAAGCAAAATAACTGAAAATGGCCAAAAATCGCAAAAATCATAAGGGGTACCCCTTACGATTTTTTCAGATTTTCGCCGTTTTCAGGGGTTTTCAAACTTTTATTAATAAAAAATGAACCGGCCAGTCAAAAATTATGAAAATTGGTATACTTATGTAATTTTGCCCGTAGAATCGAATGGTGGTGTCGCCAAATTCGTATCTCGGCCCATTTTTGGGTTATTACCCAAAAATGGGCAATTTTAGGCAAAACTTTAAATCTAAATATCTCGAGAACGAAACGAGATATCGACCTGCGGTTTCAAAATTAGGAATCAGCGCATTGAGAAGTATCTAGATACATAAAAATTAGATTTTTGAAAATTTTGAAGTTTTTATGTGAATATGAGGTATATTGACTTTTGGGGCAATAATTCAAAACTAGGTAGAGATATAGCCCACTGGTTATTTTAAGGAAAACACCTGTATACAGGTATACTCAAAACAAGTGTTATCAGTCATTCAATCGAAATTTCAAGTAAAACTTCAACAACTTCCGTATTTCAGGAACCATTTAACAGTTGGTTAGAAGTTAGAATATGTAAAGTTGGTATCATAATAATGGAGTTCAGGCCATATTTTCACTAAATCCAAATTTCGTAATAAGTCTACGACTGTTAATGTGGAATACAAATAAAAATGGTAACAATATGAGGGATTTTTGTACTAAAATAAATCTGCCTTATTATTATTCAAATATACGAATAATTTAATAAGATGGTGCAGTTTACCAAGTGCATATTTGTATATGATAATTTTCGTTTTATTCTGATCTCGGTAAATAACATTTTAGCTTTGAAAACGGTTACCAATTGACATTTCAAGAGTACTTACGTATGGAAAGTGAAGAGTGCACTACATGTGAATTTTCAGAGTAGTTAATTTGATGCGACCAAGGAAGCACAAGTGCTTAGCAATTGACGCTGCGTATACGGAAGTATGAAGTATATATTCGAATCCGGACTATAAAAGAATACATAATGATTTAGAATAGAAGCTTTCGTTGGAAAAATATTTGTAGGAACTTTTGTTTTCAATGTATGTAGCAGCTGTTTGCAAAGATGGCCCGCAAGGAGGCGCGTAAGAGTCTGATCTATTTTGTAATAATTAAGGAGAACACAAATATTAATGAGTCCGTTAAGTGATCGGTTGTGAATTTGACCGACAACAAACTTAAAAATTATTTGCAATTTGCAAATTATAGTCCCTTTTCATATGATAGCTTTGAGTGCCCGTAAGGTGACGTCAGGTACGCGATCTAGACAGTACAGAAAAAAAATTGCTGTTGCCCTCTAAAACGGTAGTAAGTAAATAAAAATAGAATAAATAAATATATCATCACGGCATATTACCCATTTCTGAGTGTGCCAGTATCTACAACACATGTAGACATCGGTAATGAAGACGATATATTTTATCGTGTGGGCGCTTACCAAGCGACAACTCACGAGAAGTCATAGCTGGTGTGGAGAGTGCACCACAGGAATCACTTTTGTGCGATTAAAAGTCTGCACTGGCCGGGATCGAACCCGGGTCACCAGATTGGCAACCAGACACTATGCACACGGCGTATATATAATCAATTTATATCTTGGACAAAGACATATAAATCTGGAATAATGACGATATATTTTACCGTGTGGGCGCTTACCAGGCGTCACCTCACGGGCACTCATAGCTGGCGTAGAGAGTGCACCACAGGGGTCACTTTTGTGCCATTTAAAATTGGAAATATTTGGCGCCCGTCGGGATTGAACCCGGTTCCCCCGGGTTCGCGACCAGACACTCAGGCACGCGGCCACGGGACCCCATAAAACGGTAGTAAGTGATTAAAAAAGAATTTGTACAACCCCGACTTTGTAAATTAAGGAGTACTGGTGGTTGAAAAGAGAAGAGTAATAATCTCTTAATGTGTGTTATAATTATTTTATTCACTTGAGCTGTTTTTAACTTTGGATTAATTCAGTTGTAAATATCACTAATTTATTTAATATTGAATAAATTAGTGATATTTACAAAGTAACATGTATAATGCGGGACACGAATCTTGACCTGAGGGGGAAGGGAAAGAAATGCTCATATCGTGATATTCCATAAACGCCGTCAAATAATAATTTTTACAGTAACTTTGTGTTTATAATTCATTTGTGTACGCTTATGATCCTAATGGATCCGAGTGTAAATTAGACAGGAACTGAAACGAACAGCAACTGCACAGATCAGCTGTTAATATAAAAAAGGTTGCGTAGCTTTAAAACTTATTTGGGCAACTTGTATGTTATATTAGGTATGCGCGAAATAAATTAAACAACTTTAGTATACTTTCAGGTACGACGAGAAACATAATATTGCTGTTTAAAAATACCGGAAATGTTGAAAAGAACGTTAAGACTGGACATTTTTCGATTATTAAGAAAAGGGATAATCGTGCACTTATTATAGATGTTTGCCGAGCTTCTATCCCAGATTTGTCTGTCAAATAGGCAAATAGACATATCTTTAAAGACATTTGTTTCGGAATTATGAAAAAAAAAAAAACAGATATGGATTCTTCAAGATAGAATGAATCATAGTAAAACAATTCAAACTGGTAACTTTTTCATATAGGCGATGAAAAGGTCTCTTCTCACATAAAAACAAATCAAGTCCGATTTTTACTCCCGGGGCTAAAAAATTTCCAAATTACACTAAAAAGAAACTGCATGAAAATTAGAAAAGGCTCATTAAAATTTCGAGTGGGTAATTCGACACCCGAAATTTTTTCGAACAAAATTTACACCATGCAAGATAAATTACTGGCTAAAATGGCATATTTCTCTAAATATAACAACAATAACCTAACTTAACGCACAAAACTCGGCCCGAGTTTTTCAAGCGCGATTTTTGTACTTTAGGTTATTGTTGTTATATTTATGGCGGGTTTCATAATAAATATAAAGTTACTTTACTTTTAAAGTTCGATCTAAAAGTGATAAAAGCGTTTCATAATTTCACTTTAAGATCCGTGGATCTTTGGGTCCCGTGGTCGCGTGCCTGAGTGTCTGGTCGCGAACCTGGGGGAACCGGATTCGATCCCGACAGGCGCCAAATATTTCCAATTTTAAATGGCACAAAAGTGACCCCTGTGGTGCACTCTCCACACCAGCTATGAGTTCCCGTGAGGTGACGCCTGGTAAGCGCCCACACGATAAAATATATCGTCATCATTACCGATGTCTACATGTGTTGTAGATATTGGCACACTCAGAAATGGGTAATATGCCGTGATGATATATTTTATTATTATTATTATTTTAAGATAAAGTTGTCAGTTTAAAGTCCTTTAAAATAAAGTCATCTGACAGTTCCTTTAACTTAAAGTGAAATAATGAAACGCTATTTTCACTTTTAGATCAAACTTTAAAAGTAAAGTGACTTTATATTTATTATGAAACCGGCCGTTAGAGAAATATACTAGACAGATTGTAACATCGCTAAGTCAACGAAGGTTTGACAATAACACTTATATCGTTCGTAAAAACATTGGAAACGTTTTCATGAAAAAGTTTTTTTTTTCATTGAAATCCCGTTAACTTTAAAAGCGTCAATTAGTCTGAAACTTTAACAATGGCATTATTCAGCATTGTTAAATATACATAAAGGTATTATTTATAAATTCATTTAATACCACAATTGGAATAACAAAATGGGAAGTACGATATATTTTATTTTATATAGAAAGGACGAATCCGTGCGTCATCAACAGAACAAGCAGTGTGCGTTCACCAAAACCAACTACTCACTCACTCACTCACTCACTCTCTCATTTCCATTCGTTGATTATGGACGAATTCATTGTTCATCCTGTAGCCTGTCACCCTTGTAATATAATTTTCAAAGATAAATATTCTTCCATTAACGATTCCAATGAAACCTTGATCCGTAGAACATAGGACATTATCTTAATGCAGCCAGCTACATAGCAAATTACCATTCACACATGGGGTACAAAAACAGGGGCGATAAAATGAAGAAATACTATTTTGGTCTCATGCAATCATCACATAACTGTGTCTGTTCTGTTCATTCAGTTAATAACATTTGAAATACTGAAATAGTTCCCCTATGTCCAAATGTTTGGAAAGAAAATATAGGTGTCATAATCTGCACATGTTACTTTCGAACCAGGTTTCCCCTATATTGTTTCCAATAGCTGGGGACTTTTTTCATTTATACACCAATTGTGCTTTTATTTTCTTTACGAAATATTCATATTATCCAAGTGTTTTTTTGTCATGTCGATAAAAAATTCTTTGTAGTTTCCAATAAAATTATAAATAAATATATCATCCAATATCGTGCAAATTCAATAAAAGATAATTTACAATATGGTGGTAACCAGCTGTTACACGGATTTGCAGATAAGTATACCGCAGAAGATAAATAAGTTAGCCACAATTTATCTCTTTATCTAATAAATTACTTTAAGCTGTAAGAATTACTTTAACATATTACCGCAATGAAACAGTTTAGCAGAAACGATAAGGTGACAGGTTATGGATCTGACAACCTGGCAACCGGCGAAAGATCGAATTCGACCTATAAACTTCCCATGTAGACTCATCGAACGATAGCTACTACTGACCATTATGCTGCTACATTTAGTAACTTTGTTTTCTGGTCGCGGGGTTCAGTGCATTATGTGACCGGTTGTGGTTTAAGCCCGGCCGGAGATAACTTGTAAATTAATATAACATAACCTAAACATAATTACAAAAATTGAATAATTAATATCTAGTTTTTATGATAATAATTAATTGCGATCTTACCGACATATTTAATATAAAGGCTGTTTCAAAGAAAGAGTAAAAAAATTTAAGGGCATATAGTACTGAAAAAAATGAGTAAAAAAAGCTTAATCAACGTAGGTTTGATCTTCTACTGTTTCCGAGATAAATAAAAAATCGAAGAAAAACTGACAATTAGTGATGCCGCGAGACAAGAAATGGCGAGAAACAATCCACTCTCGTCTCGTCTCGAATTTTCGAGACGAGATTTCTCTGCATCTCGTCTCGTCATACTTTTTCTTACTTCCTCTCGATCTCGACTCGAGAGTCTCGAATTTCTCGAATTTATAATTAGTAAATAGTAAATAAATTAAAATTACAAGCAACATGAATTTAATAAACGGGTACCACTGATAAAAACATAATTTTTCTAAATCTGGTGTTTGAATGGTAGGTAAAAAACTCTATATTACCCGTTGTTGGATATAGCGATCTTTTGTACGCTAATATTGGTAATTATGATTTTATATTCGTATAGTGGCGGCACTTGAGGCTGGCGTGAAGATGTCATTTTTGTGCATTTTCTTTTTACTAAAACGCAATAAATTAAAAATTAATAAATAAATATGAATGTAAATGAAGAGGCAATTGAAATATTTATTTATACCGACAAATATTTTGCTATTTTGCATATTTTAATTAGAAATATTTACGTAATATAAAAAAATAGTACAATCGAGATCTCGAATTTCTACTCTCGTCTCGAGCAAATCTCGAGGGCATCGTCTCGTCTCGATATTTCGAGACGAGAATAAGATTAATCTCGTCTCGAAAATTCGAGAAATCGGACAAAATTTTGTCTATGTCAGTAAATAGACTATAAAAAAAAAAAAACAATAAAATTTTATATGAAACATTTTTCTCAATTTTTAATAGTTACGATGTTATATTGGCCAAGATTGTCTCCCATTTAATTTAGTACTATTATTATTTTTTTTTTAAACAAAAGCACATCGTAAACAAAAAGTCTTATTAAAATCGTAACTCATAATTTTCAAGATAGCAGAGGTAAACCCCGCAAAAACTCATTTTTCACTGCCTCCTATCTCGTAAACTATTAAAGATAGGACCCATGTTGATTAAGCTTTTTATACTCAATTTGGTCAGTACCTACTATATGCCCTTAAATTTTGTTTCACAGGTTTACACCCTGTATATTTAATATATACCATGAGTAAGCTAAGATACAATATTTACAATTTTGTCATGGATACTAGTTATAGTAAAATGGTGAAATTTTTGCTCCCCGTATTAAAACTGAGTAGGTAAACACTGTATTTACTGATATTACAATGATAATTCTCTCGGTAATTCCGGTATTTCTCAAAAGAAAAGTACTTGAATTTCTGCATTAATATATGGTACTTGGCTGTCAGAAATAATATTTCACTGATTATTTTATGATCTTTTGTTTTCAGAAATATCATACTTAATTTAACTGACGCATGACAGCTGTTTACAGAATTAGTTTTTGTTAGCAGGTATAGTCAATATTTTGTAGTAATAGATTTAAAATTTATTGTTGTTTAAAAATTTAAATAGGCTGCTATTGTTCTGTCACTGCTGAGACGTTCTTCAATATTCATTTTCCCGGAAGTGACGAATGAAATACATATTTTCTTTACATATACCCTTGTTGCTATACGGCACTTTTCTGTGGGGTGCTAATTAGTAATGCTAAAGACGATGAATTAAATATTTTTATATATTTTCGAAAATTACCTTCAGAAATTTGTGGTATATAACTTTATGAACAATAGCTCTACGATGTAAGCTGGAAAACAAGAGGTCGAGATGAATCTGGATTTGCAGATATACCGACAAATTGCTTGTTGAAATCAGTTTTGATTTTTCATTTCAATTCGTTCAATCTGGACATTGAAAAATTAACAACTTTTGTGTTTGAAAATTGCTCTTTGTGGAGCAGAAAGTTGCTTCAACATATAGGTTAGGTACGTATTTCATCATTTGGGAAACATTTACGATGGCGGATAATAATTTTTGTATTGTTATCAATTATTATAGTTGTCTTTGACATACCAATAAACTTCTAATCTCGTATATTTTCCAATGGGGGATTACACCATTTTTTTTTATATAATTTCATCTGAAAATATTAGGTAAACTAAGACTATTGATGAAAACCGGTGAAAAAAATCCTATTAATAAGCGGGTTATAGTCTCTCGAATTTTGAAAAGATTGACATTTATGTGTTTTTATATCAAACTGTTTTCATCATGGACCTAAATGTTCTTGAAATATATGCTATTTTAAGTTATATTTACATAAAAATAAATGAATATTATAACACTTTATAATTACAGGTGTATTTAAATTATTAAGTTTAATGCAAGAAATTTATGTTAAAATAAAAACTGTTTGGAAACTGTAGTACAGGAATGTTAGCCCCTCCTTTCGAATTTGAATTTCTTAACTTCCATTGGTAGTAACCCCCACCTCCTAAAACGCTATTTGTAATGCATGTATAGGCGGTTTCTCGGTCGCCAATCAAAATATTTTCATATTAGTGTCGAAGCGTTATAATAAAAAACCCTTTATTTCCGAAATATCTCAATTATACCATTTCATTTTTTTTATTAATATTCGTTATTCAGCATATACATTCGTATTTTTTTTACTATTTTCTTTAATTCGATTGAGCCGTAATCCCCCATTGTAAAATTGCAATTTATAATTCTTTATAGCAGTCTATAAGTTATTTATGAAAAAAATTGTTTTAATTTAATATTGGAATTTATGTTGTGCATTTTTAGTATGATATACTTATACTAATACCGTTTATCTTTTTGTTTTAATTAATATTTTCGAATGCGGAAATTCTCTATTTCCTACATTTCTTCTGTTTGTTTCGTTTTAAATACAAATAATGGAAATTCAAAAATAGTGAATCTATATAAACATATTAGGAACTTGTGAAATAGCACCCCAGGTAAAGGCACGTCGGCGCCGAATTGCCCGTCATAAACGTACAAATTTTAAGGAACAGTCGTAAAAATACTCCAGTAAGGAATACTCCCAGCGGTATGATCCAAAATTTTTCCTTAGGGGTACTTCGTCAAAACGGCCTGGGATAAAATAGCACCAACTTAATAGTTTTATATTAACATCAGTTCGGACAAAATTTTCAGTTGAACCTAAACATATTTTAATATTTGATTCATTTGATAACTGAATGTCTGTCTCAGGACGTTTCTGAAAATAATGAATGGTTAAACGGTTTTTTAAGTTAACTGTCAGTTAAAACGAAAAACGTCATATTGAAAAATTGACACATTATGTGTAACTTTTACAACTTATTTTTTGTAAATTACGGAAAAATGTATTTTGTACTACAGTCCATAAAATGTTACGCTACAGCTATAAAAATGTTGAGTGTATGTACATATATACATTTGTTAATTACAAATTATACAATGAATACCAAATTTGTTTACAAGTGCTTACATGTTTCACATGATAACTTGTAAACTTTCCAGATTTACACATAATGCTACATATACATAACTTTGTTTATTTTTTTTTGTCTCAGAATATTTTAACATGGAACTATTTGAATTTGAGCTATTTGAACTTTATTTTAAGAAAAAAACTATGTAATAAAACTTTATTGGAATCTAATGTTAAATAGGACCCCCATGGGGTCCCGTGACCGATGGTCGCGAACCTGGAGGAACCGGATTCGATCCCGACAGACGCCAAATAATTCCAATTTTAAATGGCACAAAAGTGATCCCTGTGGTGCACTCTCCACACCAGCTATGAGTGCCCGTGAGGTGACGCCTGGTAAGCGCCCACACGGTAAAATATATCATCATCATTACCGATGTCTACATGTGTTGTAGATAGTGACACACCCAGAAATGGGTAATATGCCGTGATGATATTTAGGTTAAATAGATAATAGTTAATAGGGAGTTATTGCAATTTCTAACATGAAAAAACGTAAACGTTAACCTTATGTGGAAAACACTTTATTTCAAAACTAAAGGACTTTCAATTTCAATGTTTAGTTTACCGCATTTAATTGTATTCACGCTAACGTTAACGCTAAAAGCAACACAAACGAAGTTTCATCCACACTTTTCACCGAAACATAACCTCAAAAGATACAGAACGTGTAACGTTAAACGCTCGCTATTCCATTGCACATAACGTGTCTCCTTATTCATTTAACGTGAACTTTATTAGTACGCATGCGCACTCGGGCTGTCACGTGACTTTAAAGTGCACGTTATTATTGCGTTGGCGCTGCAATAGGGAGTTATTGCAACTTCTAAGATGAAAGAACGTGAACGTTAACCTTAATGTAGAAAACACTTTATTTTAGAAATAAAGGACTTTCAATTTCAATGTTTACCGCATTTAATTAGTGTATTCACGCTAACGTTAACGCTAAAAGTAACACAAACGAGGTTACAGCCACACTTTTCACCGAAACATAACCTCAAAAGATACAGAACGTGTGACGTTAAACGCTCGCTATTCCATTGCACATAACGTGTCTCCTTATTCATATAACTTGAATCTTATTAGTACGCATGCGCACTCGGGCTTTCACGTGACTTTAAAGTGCACGTTATTTTTGCGTTGAAGCTGCAATAACTCTAATAAATCCCTAAACCTTAACTAAAAACGCTAAAACTAACTAACACATATACATACTTAAGTACGTAGTGCAGTCACACGTATTAATACTTTTATTTTATATCTTTTTACGACAAAATTTTACATTATCTCTTATTTATTTATTTATTTAACATTATTAGCTTTTCATCTTTTTAAATGTTACATATTTATGTTTTTATAAAATACGACGATCAACTCTGTGATTATTTTAATTGTTCCTCATGGATGGTTGCGACTAAAAACTCATGTTATTAGACAATTTCTTGCCCTGAAGAAGACTAACGTATTAGTCGAAACGTCGGCTTGAAATAAATAATTTCACTGCAAATTGCTTGTCCGATTATTTTTCCTTCGGGAACCCTCATCCATTCCTCAGTCGATTATCGCTCAAGTTCAATAAATTATTCTGTTATATATGGTTAACAGTTCATATTTACTGTAGGTAATGTTTGTATTTTATATTAAAAATAAAAGTTGATTGTTTGTTAATATGCTGGATATTACATTGAGAATATGTTATGAAAATAAAAAGTTATATTATGAAAATCATATGCATTTTATATTAGCATTGATGGAATAAAGAAATTATCGAAATGTACTCGTAGCTAATAATGCAACGTTCACATTACAGTTTATTTTTACATCATTATAAGATAGTTGATAGTACAATAATGTATAAACATAATTTAACATCTGATAAAGATTTCATATTTTTGGTTGTTTATTATTTTATTTGTAATATTTATCTTTATGCATATCCAAGCAAACATTGTACCTATATTATCTTACATTAGATTTTCTATGACAGGAGGAATGAAAATAAACGTCTACGCAAACATTATTTTTAGTTATAAAGAATTGCGTATTAAACGAAGTGAATGTAGGAAAGCTACTTATTGTTAGTGTTTTTCAAATACCTTCTTGAAATAATTAATTAAAACTAAGTAATATTCCCTAAAAGTATTATTTTATAAGTGCAATTTATTTAGGATATTAAATTGAATGTAATTTCACTGAGTAATGTTCGCTATTGTTTCTTCCACTAGTATTGCAAATATAATTAAAAAGTTTTGTTCATTTTACAGAAATGTAATTATAAAATAACAATAGCGTCGTTGTGGGTCTATAATAAAATCTCATAAATATGTGAAGACAATTCTCATTACGGGAATCAAATAGAAAAATCTTATCATACTATGAACGTATTTTCATTTACTGTCCAGTTATACATATGAAAACAAAGATATAATGAACTCATCCTCAAGTATTTTTGTATTTTTTAAATTAGCATGGAACTATGAAAGTTGCTGTTTGAAGAGAAAGGATGTGCGAATTAGATTATATTATACAGTAGAGCCTCGATAATACGTATACCTTTTAATCCGTACACTTCTGTAATCCGAACTATTAAAAAAAACTTCGACTAATTTTCGCTAAATAATTTATGTACTTATTTTTAGTTTTATTGTATTGTGTGATATATTATACCGAAGATATTTAATATCGGGCCTAATCGGGCCAATCATTTGCAAAAGTTGAGGCGAGTCGGACTTTTAATTTTGGCCCGGCCCGAAAAACCGAGCTTTTCGGGCCGGCCTGAAAAATCTTATAGTTCAATTAAATGCACAGTTTTCTTAATATTTTAATGAAAATGGATGGAGTTAAAATGGGTCAAAATGATTTAATAACAACATACCTCACATCTTAATAAATAAAAATATGTTAGAATAATACTACCTTTTTTTTAGTTTAAGTTCTGTATTTATTTATTATTAATACCCAACGTTTCGGCACCATAAACTGGTGCCTTCTTCAGGGGCAATAATTGACATAAATATGTGAAATAACAAAAACAACAAGTAATCTAGGTAACAAGAAAAGTTCGGAAATGTTACCTTTTTTATGTATACAATTTTCTAGACAATATATGCATGCCCGGCAATAACTTGGTGCCGAAACGTTGGGTATTAATAATAAATAAATAAATAAATAAATAAATACAGAACTTAAACTAAAAAAAAAAGGTAGTATTATTCCAATTATTAATATGAGTTCTGACAGATATTTTAATAATTTAAAAGTATGTTATTTTACTTAGGTTATTCATTAAAGGATTGTGATGTCATTATTGTTACTACTCATATATTTAAATAAAAGTGATTTTGTTACTACCATAATGATTTCTTGTCTTATTTTTGAGCAGAAACATAAAGTTACACACAAAAAACCCTTACGTAAATGATCGTATATTTATTTGTATAGGATTTTTGAAAAAGTTGTTTAAATTTTTGAACGCCTTCGGTAAACAAAGTATTAAATACTTGTAGGTCTGTTATTTTTATAACAAACTTACACTAGAAGCGTTTCTTTTTTAATAACTTACGTTCACTAATGTTGAAAGTTATAAGGATGTAGGGGTTTTTTAAGTTAGACACGAAAAAACTTAAACATTTCGCCTCATATAATAATCAAAATTAGGAATGCCACATGCGTACAATTTCGAGCTTTGGCCCGACCCGGCCCGAAACCCGCCCCGATTTCGAGTCAATTTTCGAGCTGATATACATGGGGTCCCGTGGCCGCGTGCCTGAGTGTCAGGTCGCGAACCTGGGGGAACCTGGTTCGATCCCAACAGACGCCAAATATTTCCAATTTTAAATGGCACAAAAGTGACCACCGTGATGTTCTCTCCACACCAGCTATGAGTGCCAGTGAGGTGACGCCTGGTAAGCGCCCACACGGTAAAATATATCGTCATCATGTCTACATGTGTTGTAGATACTGGCACACCCAGAAATGGGTAATATGCCGTGATGATATATTTATTTATTTATATATTTGTTCCATATGGGCTTTATCTCACGGGCACTCATAGCTGACGAGGAGAGTGCACCACAGGGGTCACTTTTGTGCTATTTCACGTCGATCGGATTCGAACCGGGGTCGTCCGAACCACAATCGATCACCAAACACGCGATTATAAATTGAAATATTATATGCTTGCATGTTTTTGAATTTTGTTTAATATTTTCTAAAACTTTTCTTCTTAATGATTTGCCGTTAAATTTGCCAGTTCATTATATCAATTTAATCCGCCTTTTTAATATAAAACATAATGTGTACTATTGATTGCATACGTTTTTGAATTAAGTATTTATTCAAGATTTATTGAAGAGTAGTATATATTTACAATATTTGCTGTATACGTTATTGCCGTTAAGGTATATATTATTTTTTCTTTTATAACTTTTACGACCACGGAACAGCTATGGTCATATGCAGCCGACCAATGGCGTACGGTGTCCTTAGGCGTTTATTCATCCAGGTATTAATCGTGCTCACCTTTGCTTGACTATTGATCTAATGCGACAAGGCCGTTAGCTGCTATTATTATTGGTTTTTTCGAAAGGTTGAGGCTGTTTACATGTACCTTCTGTTCGAAGTTCGAACAATTGATATTTGCATACTATATTTAAGAATAATTGGTTTTTTGCACAAACAATAATCTCAGAAGTTCAAAGGTTTATACATTTTATAGTTTGAAATGTAGAGTTCTTCATGTAATGTTAACCTAACCGACATAAATACAACTTGAATAGTGCTTGTCCTTAATTTGAAGAATAAGAAGCTAGAAAATAATATAAGGGCTAAAACGTATTCACCAAAAATGCAGCGATATTCAAGGGTGAACATAGGATTTAACATGGGATTTTAGTTTTGTGATATTTCTTGATTCCTGCTCTCCTGTTCATTTTACGGCAAAAACTGTAGAGTGCAAAGCTTTAAAAACTTTAATGTTTAAGAGTGCTGGGCTTACGTGTATATTTTTATGAGATGTCAAAATTTTCAAGAAAGAATTTTAATTTTTTTGGCAGAAGGCTAAGATACAACTCAAATTTTATTTTAAAATTTGACCAAAAACCCCTAAATCTCTAGGTTTAAAACCGGTGATAAATGCTCGATTTATTCCCATTGTCATTTAAATGTCATTTCTAAATAAATAAATAAATAAATATATCATCACGGCATATTATCCATTTCTGAGTGTGCCACAATCTGCTTTATCGCAGATATTGGTAATGATGATGACATATTTGTACCGTGCGGGCGTTTACCACGGGCACTCATTGTTGGCGTGGAGAGTGCAAATGTTATGTTGTTTCCCAGCCTTGTATTTATAACGTAACGTAGGTTGTGTCCCGAATACCGTGACGGGTGACGTTCGGCTCTTCCGAGTTTACCCGAATACCGTGACGGATCAGCCTTGTTCACTGCCCAGCAAAAAAAAAATTGCAAGGTGCTCCTAAATAACTTTTCACTTCAAAAAATACAAAAACTAGTATCGGATTTAAACAAAACACAATATTAATTAATAATGAATAAATAAATGAATATATCATCACGGCATATTACCCATTTCTGGGTGTGCCAATATCTACAACACATGTAGACATCGGTAATGATTACGATATATTTTACCGTGTGAGCGCTTACCAGGCGTCACCTCACGGGCACTCATAGCTGGTGTGGAGAGTGCACCACAGGGGTCACTTTTGTGCCATTTTAAATTGGAAATATTTGGCGTCTGTCGGGATCGAACCCGGTTCCCCCAGGTTCGCGACCAGACAATTAGGCACGCGGCCACGGGACCCCACAAATTAATAATTAATTAATTAATTAATTAATAATGGTGAATAATAAACTAACACACGCATATATGATTACAATAATAATAAGATATTCTTAAAATATTTTCATGAAATTCCCATTCTTTAAATATCTTATAGACTTGAAGAAAGTTGAAAGCAATTTTATAAATTCATGTCATCTCATCGTTACACTATTTTTATTCCACGTTATTTTTTCCAATGCAAAAGAATTTTAGTAATTCTGTGCAGGATTTAAGTTCAAACCACAAGTTATTACACGACTTACATAGTTGCGAATCACGCTACATTTTAAGAAATCCATAATATTATTGTAATATTCTTCCGGCGAAAGAAAACTTAACAAGAATCGTAAATCGTAATAATTTCTCTTGTAAAATCTTGCGAATAAAATTGTAAAATCAATTTCTTTTTATTATACTGTTAAAGCACCTTCCAGTATAAAAGAAATTGTAATGGTTAAATTGAGTCGAATAGTGCAAAAAATAGCAAACGATATTTTCTGTTATCGGTCGTTTGTCTTTAGTTTCAAGAAATCGCTGAACATATTAGCTTTCAGAATTTTCTATTTTCTTTTATTGTTTCCAAACAACGATCTGTGTTCAAATATATACTTTCCTTGTTTAAGGTTGCACCTATATATAGATTTCTTAGCAATTTCGATAAAGAGGACAGATTTTTGCAAGGAAACACATTTCACGATATTCTTTCATTCGAACGCTTTCATAAATAAATGAATATCGTGGTTTATTATCCAATTCAAAATAGTGAAGGGCGTTTACTAGGCGTCATCTCACGGGCACCTAAAGTTGTCATGAGTAACTTTTGTCCTATTTGATATTTTTCCTAATTTTACATTATTCGTGCACAAAATCGTTCTACATAATAATAGTGATAATAATGCGAATTTGATTTGCACATCCAGAAATGAGTAATAATATATATCACTAAAAATTGTTTGACATTTGGATAGACTGCTAGATCAAATTTATTATTACCGTAACAGATATCACAAATTACACAGAGAGAGAAAAGTTTACTATTGAACGTATCTTTCTGAAAAATAAAAAGTTACGGTCTAATCAATGTTGGGACACCTAGGTTTCATACACTAGTGGTTCACTAATAATAACAAGTATCATCTTAAAAGATGATATAACCATATGAACTGTCATACCAAATTTCATCCAAATCAAATAAAGCGTTCTGTTATTATAAGCAAAATTAATTTTTTTTTTTTTCGAAGAACTTTGAAGTTGTGCTGTGAGGATCCGGCAAAACTTGGATCCGAGTACCCGGATCTCAAAATATCCTGTTCCTCGGATATCCGATGCTCGGACATTGAAGCGGATATCCGAAAATTTAATTCGAATTTGGATCCGGATCTGGATCCGGATCCAGATTTGAGTCCGGATCCCTTTTGGATTCGGATCTGGATCCGGATTCGATGTTTTGTTTACGGATCCGGATCCGAATTTTAATTCTAGATCCAATTTTATTAACTATATCAAGCAAAAATTTATTGTGGATTATTTCATAATCAGATTTATTTGGTTTTGAACTTCCATGATAATATACATTCAAATATTATCATCGGGTTCAATACTGAGAATATTCTAATCCGAGAACCGCTGTGGATTCTGAAATTCCATATCTAAAATCTGATACTCATACTCATATTCGGATCCGGATCCAAAATCCAATACTCAGATTTGGATCCAAAATCCGATTCTCAGATCCGGATCCAAAATCCGATACTCAGATCCGGATCCAAAATCCGATACTCAGATCCAGATAGCTCAACAATCAATTATCCGGATATCTGGATATTTTTGGATCCGAAACGGAAACTATTCAGATCCCACCACTACTTTAAAGCAGAATACTAGCTAAATGGTACACTTTCCGGTAGAAGCAAGTTTAGTTAAATCGTCTTATTTTAGCCTCAGGAATCTGTGGTTAAGCCATGTCCCCCTATTTGAGAGAGACACCCTATATATATATAAAATGTTTGTAACGAAGCATGTGAAGTATCGATTTATGTTGAGGAACACTCAAAATATGCGCAGAAAACTTGATGATTTGTTTATTTATTAATATATTTATGATAACTACAAATATGCCTACATGGCCATTTATGAAAAATACCAATAAAATAATATACAACCTTGCAATGTGGTACAATATAAAATCAATTGTAAAACAGACGTTAAAATAAGATACCTTATAAATAATATCGAATACTCTGGGATAAAGTATAAGAAACTTACAGGTTTCATATCATAATAATTTATTTCACGTGTTAAATTGCTTAATACAGTATATTTTATTCGAAATTCGCGGTAAATGGTACATACACTACTCGCTCGGCGTGTGAGTAGGTGGACTTAATGGACATTCCAGCCATGGCTTTATTTCTCTTTGACGGTCCATGGTGTCAGTTTTGACATTAGAATAATTTATAACTAATAGTGTATTTATTATTGAGTGTGCATGGTATGGGTGCTGCGTTGGTCAGTCAGCAATATAACTAATATTTATAAAATATACATAACTGATATTATATTTCTCTCTTCCTTATGGATAATATTTGTTTATTACATTGTCTAGAGTAGTAAATAAAGATGAAGAAGAAGATATAAATAAAAAGCGCATAAGTTGGATGAACATGTTGGAAGAGCTGTATATACTACGTTTATCTTATGACGTTTTAATTTGGCTGAAACAGTTTGTACTTGCAATTTGTACGGACAATTGTTTATTTTTTTAAGTTTTACGGTCGCGCACCTTGTAAAGTTATTACAGCCGGTGAATTGTAATGATTATAAGGTAATATATGTAGATGATAGACGAACACTTGCGTTTTTTATTTATCTTTGTTGCAAATGTAATTAGCTGTAAAAAATATTTTTTATTTGTTGACATATAATCTCTGAATTTCTTTGTTATAATAGATTTTTCGCACAACAATATATGCAACTAATTGACCATTTTCATTGACAATGAGACATCCATTATCATTTTTGTGAACTAAAAATTATATTCCTAAGATTTGAAGTTCAAGGTTAGAACTGTTAACTGTTGAACTAAATAATTTAGTTCATTTCTCATATTTTCATGCACCACTCATACATGGTTAAATATAGAACAACGGACGATGAAATTCTGAATTCAGCATGAAATTCTCTTTCTTGTCATGCGGATCTAGAATTACAGCCGTTTGAAGTTACATTTTGTACGTTTTCAATAATAAACTAAATAATTTAGCTCATTTCTCATACTTTCATGCACCACTCATACACAATTGAAGATAGAATAACGGACGATGAAAGTCTAAATTCAACATGAAATTCTCTTTCTTTTCATGTCAAGCATGATTTTTTTTACTTCATCGAATCTTGAGTTGCAGCCGTTTGAAGTTACATGATTTTTCATCGAAATTTTGTATTATTGAAAATAGGTATGCATTCGGACCGGGCCGGACCGGGCTTTGAGGTTTGCATCGACTCGGCCCGAAAATAAAAATTGCCGGCCCGATTCGAAGATCCACTCGACAAAAAAAAGCTGGCCCGGCTCGAAAATTGACACCTCGTAACATTGTCTTTACATTTACAATCAAATAATATTACTAGCAAGTTTATATCTCTATCCACTTTTGAATTAATGCCCCAAAAGTCAATATACCCCATATTCAGATAGAAACTTCAAAATTTTCAAAAATCTTAATTTTCATGTATCTAGATACTTCTCAGTTCACTGATTCCAAATTTTGAAACCGCAGGTCGATATCTCGTTTCGTTCTCGAGATATTTAGATTTAAAGTTTTGATCAAAACTGCCCATTTTTGGGTAATAACCCAAAAATGGGTCGAGATATGAATTTGGAGATATCATCATTCGATTCTACGGGCAAAATTACATAAGTATACCAATTTTCATAATTTTTTAACACCGCATACAGTCTCTAAAGCAAAATAACTGAAAATGGCCAAAAATCGCAAAAATCTTAAGGGGTACCCCTTGCGATTTTTTCAGATTTTGACCGTTTTCAGGAATTTTCAAACTTTTATTCATAAAAAATGAACCCGTTAGTCAAAAATTATGAAAATTGGTATACTTATATATTTTTATCCGTAGAATCGAATGGTGGTGTTGTCAAATTCGTATCTCGGCCCATTTTTGGGTTATTACCCAAAAATGGGCAGTTTTATGCAAAACTTTGAATCTAAATATCTCGAGAACAAAAATAGATATCGACCTGCGGTTTCAAAATTTAGAATCAGCGCATTGAGAAGTATCTAGATACATGAAAATTAGATTTTTGAAAATTTTGAAGTTTTTATGTAAATATGAGGTATATTGACTTTAGTTTTTTCTTAGGGCCAGTTTTACAATAAATATTAGATTATATTAGGTCAATCATTTAAGTTTCTGAACCCTGAGAAACAATCAAAAAGCGGCTGAAACGTATGCGAAGTGCTGAATCGTGAAAAATATTACTGAAGAGTGCTTCAGTCATTGTGTTTTGTGTATGTAGATAATATTGAATAATTTATATTATGTTTAAAAGAATATAAAACCAAAATCAAAGCCAGTAATTTTTATTGTAATTGAAATATTAAGTACACGTGAAACATAAGATAGTTGTTATGATGTTTATGAGCTGTCATTAATTTGTATGAAATATTACAATAAAAAAAGCAATTTTTACTTCGGACGTGCGGTCTTAAGAACACACAATTTTTTTAATTAAAAGTAAAATAAAATAAATAAATAAATATATCATCACGGCATATTACCCATTTCTGGGTGTGCCAGTATCTACAACACATGTAGACATCGGTAATGATGACGATATATTTTACCGTGTGGGCGCTTACCAGGCGTCACCTCACGGGCACTCATAGCTGGCGTGGAGAGTGCACCACAGGGGTCACTTTTGTGCCATTTAAAATTGGAAATATTTGGCGTCAGTCGGGAGTATTAGACCTATTTTTATATTGAATCTTCGCTTCAGTACAAATAAAAAATAAATGAGAATAATTAAAATAAAAAAGTTAATTTGTAATAATTAAATATATTTTTTAGTCCTTGATTTTTTTTTTTTTTAAATAAGGGAAAACGCAATTTTCATTTCACGAAATTTGATAACATTGACAGCATTACATTATAATCACAGGTCTGTCGTTTTGTTCAATACCTCCATTATACTTCCCATTTATATTATAATAAAGAACGATTTTCTTGCTTGGTTACATTATCAACTGAATGACAAATGGTTACCTAATATATGTTGCGATGATATTACTACATTAGGAATAAAACTTGCACGGAAATGACAATGTTAATAATAATATTCTACAAGGAAAAAAAATTGATAAAAGATAGAAATATTATTAATATGAATTAGATATTTTAGAAATTGTTACCAACATATTTTATAAGGCATTGCTCTCATATTTTGCATCGAGCTATGCTTTTATCTGGGCCGAGTCTGCTTAGAAAGGCCATCATATATACGTATGGAGATTGACTTACCAAGATGGATCGTTTTAGAAACAAGTATTTCGGTACTTGAGGCAAAACTCATACAATATTTATAGACAGATATAAACAAAAATATTAACTGTATTTTCTACTCTGTTATTCATATTTTAGTTATGACATAGTGTTCATAAACATTCGGTAAACTAATTGCATATGTATGAGTGGCACAGAAAAAGAAATAACTAAATATTTTTTTAATTATTATTAATATATTTTTTTCTTTACTGGCCTAGGAACTCACTATTATTTAACCTTATTTGACATGAGAAATTGTTTTTCACTTTCGCTTGCTTGTAACCATGGTAACCTAGGTAAATAATAATTTATTATTAACCAAGGTCTATAATGCAAACTGTCACTTTTCAATCAAGCTCAAGCCTCCAAATCCAAATATTATTTAACTCATTAAACTCGAGAAAGGTGTTAAATATATAATTTAAATTTGCCGCTTAATTTTAAATTGACCTACGCTGCCGCCTCGCCTCGCCGCTATGCTGTTTTGGTTGTAAATACATTTCAATAGAGTTATTTAAAAATAATAATAAACTAATAAGGCTGCTGTCTGTAACAGGACAAAGTTTTTTTTTTATTAAATAATTAAATCAAATCCAAATCAAGGCCCATAAGTGAGATTATCAAACCAGCGAAATGAGCGAAACGTCAGATAAAAACAAATGCAGCCTACTTTGTTTTTGTGAATATTAACAAATAAGTAACGTAATTATTCATGTCAAAATGATTATTATCAATAAAAAAAATTCAAATAGGATTTATGTGCTAGTAGTGAAAAAAGTAGTATATAAACCACGGTTGAGAAGATCATTATTGACCAGGCGCCTTGTATCCCTCGGGTTTCGCCCTCGGGTTACAATATTGGCGTTGGATCAATAATGATTATCTTCTCTACCTTGGCGTATAATATACTATTTTGAAGAGAAGACTGTTGATTCCTTCTAGTATTAGTAGTATTGATTTAAATTTTTTCTTTAGAAACTGTTTTCGGCCTTCTTGGAGGAAAGGTGTTATTTAAAATTATTAATAATTACGATAATAATTTATTGATGTTGGGACGTTTCGGGACTCAATAGTTCCCATCTTCAGCCTTGTACTGAAAGAAACATAACCAACATACACAAAACTTTACATGACAGAATTTTCTTCCAATGACTAAAACAATTTAAAAAACATAATATGTCAATTTTAAAAAAATGTAATTCCTTCCAAAATACGTCGCAGATTTAATTCCAAATTGGGAGTTTATGAGTAGAGGACTTCTAAAATAAATTCAATGTAAAATTTCCAATTGTATGTAACCACAACAAGTCTAAAGATGGGAACTATTAAGTCCCGAAACGTCCCATCATCAATAAATTATGATTTTCATTATTAATAATTTTTAAAATAATACCTTGCCTCCAAAAAAGCCGAAAACAATTTCTAAAGAAAAACAAAAACTATATATAGTTATCCCAAATTGTAGTACCAATCGATTATAGTGGTCGTGTAGCCGAATCGTTTCCCGGGTTCGAATCCCGGCTAGGATATGGCTGTTTATGTGCGTTTTTATCATCTCATCTTTATCTACAGTATTCTTCACGTAAGAATGGTATTGTGCAATAAAAAGTGTATGATTCTTGATGACATACGTAACTGAAATAGTTTCTTTATGCTAGACAGGTTATAAAATCTGTTCATATGGCGACGTAAGTCGTAACTTTGTTCAGAAAAGAATCTGGAATTGTCAACATAATTCGAATTTATTGGCGTGTATTTTAGCATTTTTGTGTCCCGTGTTGATTTACGCGATTTAGCAATAAAGCAAAAAAAAATTGAAAAGAGCAAGAATAATGGTCTTTTCTGCATGTGCGTTTGTTGATGCAGAAACAGATAGGTTGCTAGTAGATGTCAGCACAGTTTATAGATCGAATTGAAATATTTCTGAACTATCTATAAACGAAATACATATTTTTTTTTTTGAACAACAAATTTCACTTTTTAATATAATTTTTCTTTAATGGGGTCATTTCACTGATTTATTAAATAATAATAAATTCAATAGATTTCACTGTCGGTTCTCATTGAAACATTTTAATAAAAATTAAAAAAATGAACACTAGGTAAGTTTCAAAAATAAAGTTATATTTACTATAATTCATTCATTGTTCTGTTACTATTACCTGATGATGGTCCAGTCGACCAAAATACGTATAGTACCTAAATATAACTTTATTTTTGAAACTTACCTAATGTTTTTTTTCTTAATTTTTGAATTCTGAATCCGATTCATCATTTTAAATGTGTGAGTTCAAACTGTTACAGTGGCCTGTTTATCTTTACAGAGGTCTGTAAACATCAATAAATTTTATAATATCCCTTTAAAATAGACAAGTAGTTGGTGCAAATACAAGAAGGATATTTCTTAGAATATTGAAAATTCTGTAGTTTTAAAATTTTAACATTCATTACAACAAATACTTCAAAGAAAACAAGATTAAGATTAAATTTGAGAAATAATGGGTACAGGTTCATTACAGATATCGAAATACCTATTTATTTATAACATGCACGTGTTTCACATGAAAGGGATTGTTTTTCCATATCTAAAATCCGATAGTCATACTCATATTCGGATCTGGATCCAAAATCCAATAATCAGATTCGGATCCAAAATCCGATACTCGGATCCAGATTCAAAATCCGATATTGAGATTTAGGTCCGAGATCCGGATAGTTCAATACTCAATTATCCGGATATCCGGATATTTTTGGATCCGAAACCGAAACTATCCGGATCCGTATCCTACCACTACACAAAACCTTCCGTCAATTCAATGTATTTTGTAAAAATCCCATAACAAAAATTCCTTTGAAAAGATTATATAAATTCAATAAAATTATAACATGAACATACACTACCTATGTAAATTGCACTTGACATTGCTTTCTTCAGTTTTTCGCTATGTTATTAGGGGTCGCTGTTTCTTACTCTTCTCTTCCACTCATATCTGTCCAACACATTTTCTTCACACAGTTCTTCCTCTCCCAAATCTGCGATACAGTCCTTCCATCTTCTCTTTGGTCTTCCTCTGCATGTCACTTGCGAGGAACACTATGACACTTTCTGATTAGAATTTCTTCTTAATCTCTTTATAACTCTAACTTCATATCTGTTGAATATAAAAGCAAATGAATAATCAAATCGTATAGAGAAGAGTATTTTCTCTAATATTTATTACATAAAATGTCAAAAAATAATATGTAACTGCGTTTTTTTTAAGAAAAACTGTTAAAAACTTCAAAAAAGGGTATTTCCTGTGAATCAGTTATAACCAAAATCTAATCAGCTCTTCATATGGATGTATAGAAGTGGAGTACGAAAGAATTATAATTTTTAGAATTGTAGTATTGAAGTTATCGTCGGAGAAAAATTTGTCACGCACGGACATACACACAGACACACATACAGACATCATGTTAAAAATAGTAAATTCGTATAGTAGGGACCCTAAAACGTGCTTATTCATTAAAAATTGACCACCGAATTTTTTGACCAAGGACAATACCTTCCTTACCTAAAGGTGACGGAAGGTAAAAAGGAACAAGATCTTAATGTGTATTAATATTAATAACGATTTTAAATGTGAGAGTTATGTACGCAGTAATTGGAAATTAATTTTAAAAAGCATTTTTTTCTCAGAACTCTTCTGAAGATGTGACTTCTTTTTCTCGGAGCTTTAATATTTTTTAGACCTGTCAACTCTTATCTGAAATATAAGACCTAGAATTTCAAGAATGCTTTACCTACTCAAAAATTTTAAAATCAATTAGTAAAAAATGTGTTTTTTAAGAATTTTTTTGTTTAATGCTTTTCTACTTTAATTTTTGGTTTATCGAATTAATTAGAGGAAATTTGCCGTATATAATATAAGACTACAAATAATTTGAATAAGTAATTTACAAAATCGTAATTATATTGCAGGAATATATTAAACACGATTCATTTGATAGGTTAACACACACAAGCTGTATAGCTGTATGTGGTATGTGAAAAGTTAAAAGCTTATGAGAATGAATAACTAATATAATATAATGATGCTATAAAATAACGTAGGTGGCTAAATAAAATTGATTTATACGTATTTGAAATGTAAAAATTAATTTTATTTAGAATGATTTGAAATGCGAAAAATATGGCACGTTTACTTGTATTTTGTACAAAGTTTATTTGCGTGATTGGATATATTTTTATATACAATTTTATTTATTTTTAATCGGCTATTTTTCTCTTATCCACAATGAAACATTGAATCGGATCGTAAATCAAAATAATTTAATTCAATTAAAGTAAGCTCCGTTATTGATTATTGATTTGACGATACTGCTTTTTTTTACTGTAATTAGTTTTGTGTTTACTGAGCTTGTGAAACTGTTGATAATAAATCTTGAATATAGACAAATAAAAATAATGCTTATATCCCATGGCTCTCATTCATTTGCTGGAGAGTGCACCACAGGGGTCACTTTTGAGCCATTTAAAATTTGAAATAATGAAACAATGATTATTGTAAGTTTGGTTAGAAATTCGGACAGCGAGCGTTTTTTCTACTTTGTCGCGCATGAGCGGCAAAGTGACATTTTGCGTTGAAAAAAGCGAGCGCAAATGCCTGCTTTGTATATAGACTACAAAAAAATGAAATTGTAGTAAGACTTACATCATCAAGTTGAAGAAAACTGCAACTATATAAATGCACGCTAGTTTTTTTTTATGTGTTCACAGAAAAATTCAAATTGTTTGGCTTGCAACTGGACATGCGCATTAGATCTCAAAGTCCAACCGTTTGAAAACCGTTCTATGAACAAAATAAAGCTATTATAAAATTCAAATTTATTATTATAAAGTAGGCAAAATATGAACTCCTGTACTTCATAGATGAATGGTTATTTGGTCCAAATAACCCGAATTTTTTGTTGAAATCTAATAATTTGTTCTTATTTTTATTTATTTATACATACAAAAATAATAAATAAATATATCATCACGGCATATTACCCATTTCTGAGTGTGCCACAATCTGCTTTATCGCAGATGTCGGTAATGATGCTGACATATTTGTACCGTGCAGGCGCTTACCAGGCGTCACCTCACAGGCACTCATTGCTGGCGTGGAGAGTGCACCACAGGGTTCATTCTTGTGCCATTTAAAATTCGAAATATTTGGCGTCGGTCGAGATCACTGAAATATATACTAACTGGAACTCGCATACTCTACATATCAGCGTACGCTGCATTGAAGCCTCATTGAACAATAATGGCTGGTCCTGTTCGCGCACGGTCGTGCCGAACCGAACCTAGCCGAATAACTCGTATCATAGCTGATCGCTTTATTTTCATATTGTGCTTCATTTATTTAAACCTGCGCCACACGAAATAATTTCCGTGTACTCACGAACTGCCTCGAAGTTTGCCGACTACTCCAGCAGCAGGCTTTCAATATGCCTTCACAGTCACGGTTCGTACGCGCATTCCAGTTAGTATATATTTCAGTGGTCGGGATCGAATCCGGTTCCCCAGGTTCGCGACCAGACACTCAGGCACGCGGCCACGGGACCCCCTAAAAAAGAAAATATTTGTTAATGACATGAATTGGTTAATATCTCGATTTAACTCTTAGCACCTGTGGTTTACTTTCTAGAACAACTGCAGGCTTTTTAAATGAAGCATTGAATCATTATTTGTTCGATAAATTGCTTAGAAGTCTTGAGTAGTGTATTGATCAAGATAATATAAAGGTATATTGCGAATGAGGTAGTAAGATATGAATAGTATGAATAGCACCTGACAATAAGATCCTTGATGTGACACTCTGTATGCGAATGCGTGCACTATGATTTAATAAATAATTGAGTGGTTTGTCAATAATTGTATATTGTTCCCAGGTCCAGCAGTTGCCATGGTCACGATAGTCATACCCTGGCCTATTCTACATTTCCTTTTCATCTTATGGTTTTCTAGTACATTCGCCAGAAATTTAGGTAAGTTGCCGTTGACATCATCATTTTATAGCTTGTAAAATAAAATATTAACTAGGGTAATACGTTCATCACTATAAATTTTAATGACAGTTAAGTTTAAATTTAATGTAGCTAGTGTAGTTAAGGAAACAGTTATGTTCACTTGAGCCATCTAGTGGTTTCCAGACGAACTATTGCGGATTTTATTATATATTTATGATTCCATATATGCACTGTTTCCAACATTGCTATTCTGAGAATTTGTAATTTTATTGAGCTATTATTGGAGTATGATGTTCATGTATTTAATTTTAAACGTTCGTTCGATACGGTACGAGTAAAATCTTTATTTGTTTCCATTCTCAACAAAGTTTCACTACTTTTTCTTTTTATCCTCGATGCGGCAGAATTCGTTAGGCGATTTAAAATGTTAAATAGCTAAAGCTAACTTCTTTTCAATTAAAACGTTAAATATTTACATATTTAGCAAGCCCGAAGAAAAATGTTTTTGGAGAGAACTCGTATTTTTGCAGACATTACTCATGTAAAGGTCACAACGTGACCTTTTGGTTCGCTTTCCGCATCAGTTTTGAAAAAACCCCGATGATATTAATATTATTATTCTCAGTTGACCTAAACTAAATCGTTTACGCCTGTTCTACAATTGAATCTGTTGAACTGTTGCTTTTAATATATGTATATACAGGGTGGTTGATTTTTCATTGTTCAGCTTATATCTTCTGAAATATTAAAGATACAAGAAAAAGTTATATAGAAAAGTTATTTGATACAACCTGGTCTATAATTTAGCATAAACAATTTTTTTCCAAGGCCTACCAATTTTCCAGAAACATATTTAACTTTGATTTTTTAAATGGAACACCCTGCATATTTTTACGGAATAAAATTCTAAATAAATTTCTCTTTACAATGATGTGTAACAAGTAAGGGTTTACCTTTAAATTATGTCTAATAAAGCAAATAGAAATACGACAAAAGTAGGCTGTGATATTCTATTGTTTATACCAGTAACATATGTCACAGATTGCTACTTGATATTTAAATAAAAGTATTAATAATTTTGTAAATCATCAATGCTAGTAATTCTATTACTTGCTTTATTAGACATAATTTTATTCAAAGGATAACCCCTACGTAGCCAATGTTCATGTGTGAGTGTGACAGAAGTTACAGGTATAAACAATAGAATATCATAGCCTACTTTTATCATATTTCTATTTGCTTTATAGGACATAATTTAAAGGTAAATCCTTACTTGTTACACATCAGTGTAAAGAGAAATTTATTAAGAATCTTATTCTGTCAAAATATACAGGGTGTTCCATTTAAAAAATTAAAGTTAAACATTTTTCCAAAAAATTGGTAGGCCTTGGAAAAAAATTGTTTATGCTAAATTATAGATCAAGTTGTATTAAACAACTTTTGTATATAACTTTTTTTTTGTATCTTTAATATTTCAGTTTTAGTTTTAAAAACAAAGCACTAGCGGGATTCTCTTGCAAAATTTAATTTATTAAATGACTTGCCATACTTGTTTCTGATCTTTATTTATTTGTAAATGCTTTCTGTAGACATTAATTAATTAATGTATGTAAACAAGAAAATATTTATTAAATATTTATGTGAATAATATTATGGAGATGTTTGTGTGCGGTATTTGCTGACTTCAATTTTTAATATTTTTCTTTTATCTCAAGTAAATATTTTTTATTGCGCGGCGTTCTGAGTAAGTCAATTTTAAATTTATAAATTTAAACCTTTTGTTTGCTCAAAAACCTTATAAAAATGTATGTAAAACGCGTAACAATACATTAAAAACAAGGTAAATATTATTATTTCATTTTTACTTAGTACAGCGTTTGAAATATTTACATTTCAAATCAATAATTTAGGAAATTTCAATGAGCTTATATTTGCTTATGTTTCAACAAACAACGTAATTAGTGCAAAATGCATGTGTTTTGGAAAAACAAATTTTTGTGGAAATTTGTAACATAAGGATGGAAATTTGTTGAAAATATTATTAGAGAAATATTAATATTTACATTTGTTTGATCAGACACTGTGGAATTAATTATTATTGAATATAATAAATATATTTTATTTAAATTAATAATAAATATTAGTTGTTTCACGTATTAAATTTTTAAATGAAAAACATTTATTAAATATGTTTAAATGCATGTTTATCGAATTAAGGCGAGGTTGTAATTTAATTAAAATAAACATATATTTTGCAACACATACCAGGTGTCTACTTTTTTTGACCTATAGGAAATACAATGCTATTTTTTTTATTTCGATCTAAGTTTTGACCTATTGATTTTACAGTGAAAATGTAAATACAAAAGATGTTCAGAATTAAACACTGCATCCAAAGAGACATTATTTATTCATATTAAACGTTCTTTTCACGAAACAAACGTAAATAAAATTGACCTTTCTATTCTGTTTACAGAGTGCATTGAGAACTGTTTACTGTTTTGTTGAGTGTTTTGTCTACGTTGTTATAACAATAATACTTCAAACTGTCAAGTTTTGCGTAATATAATTATTAAATTATTGTTAATAAAATGGACAGATTAACAACAAATGAGAAAATTATTTTGCTGGAAATTCGATAGCGCAAGTAATGAATTTATTCGGCGATAATTATTTCCATTCCGTCTATTATGACCATTCGAAGATTAATTCGACTATTTAACGAAATTAGAAGAGTTGTAAAACTATGTAATAACTATAGAAATATAAACGCAGGACATCAGGAAGTGAATTTGGACCATAATAGAGTTAAAGAGAACAAATTGAATATACTTTTGTGCGTAACAGAAAATTAAAATTTAAGTGTGCGTCAGATTGATGTTGAGTTAAATTTACATCCTTCAACAGTGCATAAAGTGTTAAAAAAGGAAAAATATAAATCACACAGGTACTCGAAACATCAAGAAATATTTGAAGATGATAAATTTACAAGAAACGTGTTTTGTGAAACTATGATTGAAAAATCGAATTTAGGCAGAAACTTTTTCAAAATGATTTGTTTCACCGATGAGAGCACTCTCCACGCCAGCAATGAGTGCCCGTGAGGTGACGCCTGGTAAGCGCCCGCACGGTACAAATATGTCAACATCATTACCGATATCTGCGATAAAGCAGATTGGCACACCCAGAAATGGGTAATATGCCGTGATGATATATTTATTTATATATTTATGAGAGCACATAATAAAATAAAATATCGTTACAATAATACATTCTAATAGGCCCATAAACCAATATTTTTAAATGAAAGTTCGTTTCATTTTGAAGCAATTCGTGGTATCAAAAAGTCATAATTGTTTTTTGTATAACTGCATTTGATTTTTAAAGAAACCTATAGCTATTAGGAATGACGATGGGTACCCGGGTACTCGGAACCTACCCGATAATAATGTACCCGGGTATAAAATTTCTTACCCGATTACCCGAAATATACCCGCTGCCCGTTAAATACCCAATACCCTTTAATTACCTGAACAGTTTTCAGCTGCCGGAAAGATTGTATCTAAAAGAAGAGCTTTTTATTACCATACCATAGGTAATTACTATAATTTATGTTTAGTTTTTTTTATAGAGATACAGTATATTATATATTTGTATTACTTTTTATTTAATAAATATATGTAAACAATAATTATAAATTTTATAAAAAGTAAACTGCTAATATAAAGGTAACTGGTAATTAACAATTAACGAATTGCTTATTTGTACTTAAAGGATAACGGGTAATTAACGGGTAAAAGGTACTATACGGGTAGTTGTTCCGGGTACTCGGGTACCAAAATTATCGGAATTCGTCATTCCTAATAGCTATCTTTCTCACACCAGTTTTTGTAGTAGGCTGTGCGAGAAAGATACCAATAGTGTGACGTCATCTGTGGCCCTGGAAATAAATTCAAATATCTCGCAAAGTAATTATTATTTATTGAGTAGTACTTTAAGGATAAAGTGTACATTTTATTATTTTTTGTTTGCGGGCCCGTTTACAACTACACTTCTTAATCATTAATTGAAGTATTTATTTTTTTGATCTGTCAAATTTGTTTTAGTTCTCATTGCACTCTGTAAACAGATTAGAAATGTCAATTTTAATTTATTTCGTGAATAAAACGTTTAATATCAATAAATAATGGCTTGTTGGATGCAGTTTTTAATTCCGAACATCTTTTGTATTTACACTTACACTGTAAAATCAAAACTTACAGCGAAATAAAAAAATTAACATTGTACTTCCTATAGGTTAAAAAAAAAAAACACTCGGTATGTAGTTATATCTTGCATATATCACTGTATTAGCAAATTGTATTGAATGAAAATATTACGCAATACACAATAGCATACATACTTTCATACATATACATACACAAAATCAATTACAGGTACTTACCTATGTATATATGTATATGCAGGTTTTCTAATGTTGTTTTGATAGTAGCGCGCTATGCATTAATAAGTTGTATGAAACTAGCGAAAAAATTACGCATTCTTTCATTTGAATTACAATTTGTTTTGCAATATGCATAACAATAACGTAAAAACAAAAAGTCATTAGATAAAAATAAACTCTAATTTTTGTTCGAACTGCGTTCCGCATCATAATTTTTTTTGCATAGATATGTACGAAGGTTTATTAGTTCCATAGAATCAGTGGAAAACAATCCTTAATTTTGTGAAAAAGTATGTTCGGTCATATTTTTGCAGAGAAGTAATCAATAAACCAACGGGAATGAACTAAAGTTAGCTTGACAGAGCCATTAATTTTCACTGTAGTTTTTTACTCTTGTATAAAATTAATGTGAAGAAAGAAACATGTATGTAGGTTTCACATTATTATTTTATAATAGGGGCAACATAATTTAATTTATATTGTTTAGAGTGCTTACATGTATTTCAAAATTAATTTTATAGTTAAATTAAAATCATATTATAATATTTTTATTATAATTCAATAATTAGCCTTACAAGTGCCATTGTTTATACATGAAATACAAAATTATACTATACACCACAAATTTCATTAAAATAGATTTTCGTTGGTATAAAGTTAGAGGTAATGCCAATATACATTTTTATACAAAATATTTTGATGTAATTTCAGATTATTTTCATCGATTTTCGATTATTTTGCTCAAATTCTTGTATTGCAACAAAGACCGTTTTATCAAAAATCTGTTGTGGCCAGCACAAGACCTCTCGCCATTACCATATTATGAAATTATGAAAAATTCAATGACACCGCACGTGGATCAGTTGGTTAGGGCGCCTCACTAGATATAAGGAGGTCCGGGGTTCAGATCCTTGCGGTGTCATTGAATTTTTCATAATTTCTTTCTTAGTTTATTTAAATTCTCCTTGATGAATAGAAATATAAATCAGAATTTGGAAACAACTAATTAGATTTTTCTTTTAAAAGTTCGTGAATTAATACAATAGAATATCTGCAGCACTAGATATTTAGAAAGTGAAATATGACATTTTCGCCAACAGATAGCTACGGGAATAAAAAACAAATAAAACAAAATATCAAGATAAAAATACTTAAATATGTAATGCTGAATTATAATGTAAACACAATTACAACAATAAGATTAATAATAATGAACTGAATTAACATTTTAGTTTTTATTAAAAATGATAAATTATCCTAAAATTCATGTCAATTAATTAATAATACAATAAACCACAAATTTTTCGGTACTGAACAAATCCATTTTATAATGCACAAACGCACAATAAAGTAATTTAGGGACTATAACAACGTAGACACAATGATTACAACAATTAACATCAAAAACATAATGAGATTTTGTTCCATTTGTTTTATTTCCATGGCTATCTGATTTTTGGCAAAAATGTGATTTTATTTTCTAAATATCTAGTGCTACATATTAGTGGTGGGATCCGGATCCGGATAGTTTTGGTTTCGGATCCAAAAATATCCGGATATCCGGATAATTGAATGTTGAACTATCCGGATCTCGGATCTAAATCTCAGTATCGGATTTTGGATCCGGATCTGAGTATTGGATTTTGGATCCGGATCTGAGTCTCGGATTTTGGATTCGAATCTGAGTATTGGATTTTGGATCCGGATCCGAATATGAGTATGGGATCTTATCTCGTTTTCTTTGAAATATTTGTTGTAATGAATGTTAAAATTATAGAACTGTAGAATTCAATATTCTAACTCACTTCCAGATGTTTGCCTTTACATTCAAAATGATGAATCGGATTCAGAATTAAAATTCGGATCCGGATCCGTAAACAACACATCGAATCCGGATCCGAATCCAAATCTGAGTTAAATTTACGGATATCCGCTTCAATATCCGAACATCGGATATCCGAGGAATCGGATATTTTGAAATCCGGGACCTCGGATCCATGTTTTGTCGGATCCTCACAGCACTACTACATATATTCTACTGCATTAAATGAAAACTTTTTAAAAGTAAAAATTAATTTTAAACATCTTTTTATTCTTGTACTTTTTCTCTTAAAGTGTACAGGAGAGCCAATTTTCGCACATTTTTAAAATCCTATGTTACACTCCCATGTTCTGGTTTCGATGCACATTCTGTATGGCTAAATTTGTGATTAATAGCTTAGATCCTTTTACTAAATCATTGCCTTAAGTATGCGTATAGTTTTATTTAATAGTATTATTATACAGAACCTTTAAATCTCATTCTATCTTAATATAAATTTTATAATTATGATGTATGAATACATTTAAACTTTATTTGGAAATATATAATTATAGATTTTTCGTGGTGTTGTAAGAAAGCATAAATTTAGTGTTTTTTTTCACAATAACCGGGAGAGTTTTTTGTCCAATTTGTCAAAACACGTAAAACAATTTTTAATTTCCACCTATAGCTCGATGCAAAATACAAATGGAATCCAATTATTCATTATTCCAATCTATTCATCCACGAAAATGAATCCTGGTATCGATATTCATATCCGGAAAGGTAAAGAACCGATTGAAAAATCCATATTTATCTGTAGCGCGTGAAATACTTAAACTGTGGTGAACAGCGGCTAACTGTGGAATTCGCCGTAACAGCTCCGCATCGAGTAAGCAATGCTAGGTCGTTTCTCCCAGTGATCCTCAACATTTTTCTCAACCCAAGACGATTTGAATGAATCGAGATCCGAATACGAGTACGCCGAGCTATTCAAATTGAGAATTCTTTGAATTATCGAGCTAGCTTTAAAACCTTATTGAAGAGATATAAATTGTTTTGTTGCATTATTCCAGAGATTTTGTCATTGGATGATTTTGATGTATAGTTTAATTTGCAATTTGTTTTTAATAGACACTTACAAAATTGCAATGGTTACCACGTCCAAACAAAGACCTGTTATCAGCCGTAGACTCTACACTCTAGCCATCGTTTTAGTTGAATAATCGAATGATCTTCAATATTATCAAACAAAAAAGTTGTCCCAGACACATCTTCTGGTTTTAAACTCATTTTTGTTAAACACAACTTACAAATCACAAGAAAGAATTAGGTTTAACACTGAATAACAGATGCAACAACAATGACAGATAGGAACAGGGAACGGGACGTCAAGTGTCTATTGTAATATATTTTGAAAAATATTTTTTATACAGGGTGTTATGTAAGTAAGTGTACGCTTAACCCAAAGTAGAACTGACCCCATAGATAGTAAATCTGGCAATGATTTTTGTTTAACATGCTTTCTACAAGAACTGGAGGCCTTTAAAACTGACCAATCACGTCATAGTTCAAAATTTTGTAAAAAAGTAAAAATCAACGAGTTCTGTGGAAAAAAAAAAATGATTGTCAAAACTGACGTTAAACATTTTTGCATAGGCATACAATTTATATTGTTTTTTGATGTTCTCAAAATGTTATTTACCTGTACCAATATATAGCATGCAGACATGCATATGGTTTACGGCAAGATATTACTAAATAGTCGTACTGCCAAATATTTCGAATTTTAAATGACACAAAAGTGACTCCAGTGGTGCACTCTCCACGCCAGCAATGAGTGCCCGTGAGGTGACGTCTGGTAAGCGCCCGCACGGTACAAATATGTCAATTTTTTTTTTTTTTAAATCACGACATATTACCTATTATTGGGTGTGCCAGTATCTACAACACATGTAGACATCGGTAATGATGACGATATATTTTATCGAGTGGGCGCTTACCAGGCGTCACCTCATGGGCACTGGTAGCAGTTGTGGTGAGTGCTCCACAGGGATCACTTTTGTGCGAATCCGGGTCACCAGATTGGCAACCAGACACTATACGCACACAGCCACACGACCCCATCAAAATATGTCATCAACATATAATAATAATATTTAAAAATCTGTGTATAGTTTTAAATATTTTTTTATTTTTAAAGCGGAAAATATTTTATGCTTCATTGTATGAATAATACTTATTAATTAATGAAATGTTTATTTATTATTAACCTAAATTATTTGTAATATTTATTATTTTAATTTCTGTATTATAATTAGAATTACTCTAAATGATTTATGATAATCTACCTAGTTCATAATAATAAGCAGTGGCGTAGCCAAGGGGGTGTTTTCGGGTTTAAACTCTCCCCATTGGTAATATTAATACATAATTTATTTTAATAAATAAATGATCTATTTCGATCCCGACAGACGCCAAATATTTCCAATTTTAAATGGCTCAAAAGTGATCCCTGTGGTGCACTCTCCACACTAGCTATGAGTGCCCGTGAGGTGACGCCTGGTAAGCGCCCACACGGTAAAATATATCATCATTACCGATGTCTAAATGTAATGTAGATACTGGCACACCCAGAAATGGGTAATATGCCGTGATGATTTATTTATCTATTTCATAAAACATATAAGTTTGATGCAAAATTGTAAGTAACGAAAATAGAGTACCTATAATATGTGCGAGTAGTATTTACTTCTACACAACGAATTCTCTCCCCCACATATATTCAATATCCACCCCCATTTGAAAATCCTGGCTACGCCACTGATAATAAGATATGTTTCATGCCTTATCTGGAATTTATCTAGAAGCTATTTTAGGGAAAACTGGATTATGTACTTTAACTGTAACACACATTACTTCGCTATAACAATTATTAATATTAATAAAATTAATACTAAAAGGAAATTGGCAATTTATGTATCTGTGTCATAAAATTATTGATTAGGTACTTTCAAATTTTATTGTATTGTAACCTTTAAATATTAATAGGTTTATAGCGAGCTACAATAATGAACACATGTTTAAATGCTTTTACATTTGATTTGAACATGAATAGATACAGATAGAAAGTAGAAATTGCGTATCTTGAATAAAAAAATGTTGTGAATCTCTGATTCATCTGACCTGATGCGGTGCGCCGTGAAGTAAGTGACATTCCACTTTCTACACAGAGTGTACCGCCTTGCCGTGAGAAGCAAGCTGCGCTGTACGGGTCTCCGGTGTCCTGCTCTGACTAATGGCTACACTTTCGTGACGTATGTTATTTTTAAAATGCATGCGTTCAATGCAGATTTCGCGTTGTTTACGAGAATGGTAGGGAGTAACAGCTTTTAAAAGAAGTTTTTCATGTGTGCTTGTTTGGTAAATGCGATTTTAACCCGAAATGTGTTTTTTACGTGTATCGTTTGTGGTAATGTGCTTTTTTGTGGGCTTTAATAAAAACGGGGATGTTAGATCAAGTAGGGAGAATGACGTCTTAAAATTGTATACGAGTCGTATTTTTCATAATAGTATTTTTACATTCGTCAAATCGTAGACACCGTATTTTCTTCACGATTATTTCTTTTTTACATTTGAAATAAATAAAATAAATATATCATCACGGCATATTATACATTTCTGAGTTTGTCACAATCTGCTTCATCACAGATATTGGTAATGATGATGACATATTTGTACGCGGGCGCTTACCAGGTGTTACCTCACGTGCACTCATTGCTGGTGTGGAGAGTACATCACAGGGGTCACTTTTGTGCCATTTAAAATTCGAAATATTTGGTGCCGGTCGGGATCGATCCTGGTTTCCCATAGATTCGCGACCAGACACTCAGGCACGCGGCCACGGGACCCCTTTACCCCTTTTTTACATTTACTTTTATAAAATTTTAACGCTCGCATTCATAGCTGGCTATTGTAAGTTCGTTCGGAAAATAAAATAAGTAAATATTTCATCAATATATAAATATATCAAAATATTTTTTCTCGTTGGTACCATATACGTTATTGTATCCGTCAAAGAAGGCGAATTAGAAAGTCTTATTTTGATTGCTGAGTTAGCAAATTTAAGTGAGAAAGATTTCAATGATGTTTTAATATACCGGGTGTAACACGAAAACCGGGTCATAGGCGTTTAACATGGGAAATCAGTTTTTCCTTGCGCAAAAGTGGCCTATTTTAGACAAAAATATATAAATAAAATAAATATATCATCACGGCATATTACCCATTTCTGGGTGTGCCAGTATCTACAACACATGTAGACATCGGTAATGATGACAATATATTTTACCGTGTGGGCGCTTACCAGGCGTCACCTCACGGGCACTCATAGCTAGACAAAAATGCTTCAAATAAATGTTGTAGAGAATTAAATTCCGCATCTAAGACAATAATCACATTTTATTTTGCATGTTTCGTAACCAAAGAAATTGAATTTAAAATTTTATAAAAGTTACTTTATAGTAGGAATGACGATGGGTACCCGGGTACTCGGAACCTACCCGATAATAATGTATCCGGGAATAAAATTTCTTACCCGATTACCCGAAATCTACCCGCTGCCCGTTAATTACCCGATACCCTTTAATTACCCGAACAGTTTTCAGCTGCCGGAAAGATTGTATCTAAAAGAAGAGCTTTTTATTACCATACCTTAGGTAATTAATATAATTTATGTTAAGTTTTTTATAGAGATACAATATATTATTTATTTGTATTACTTTTTATTTAATAAATATATGTAAACAATAACAATAATTATGAATTTTATTAAAAAGTAAACTGCTAATATACAAATTAACAAATTATGTATATGTGATTAAAGGATAATGGGTAATTAAAGGGTATCGGGTAATTAACGGGTAAAGAGTACTATCCGGGTAGTTGTTTCGAGTACTCGGGTACTAAAATTATCGGAATTCGTCCTTCCTACTTTATAGTGTTAGCCATGGTATTGAAATAAAATCTCAAACAAATTTTATGACATTTTACCTGTCAGAAACTTTAAAATATAGTTCTCATCAAAACACACATTGAAAGCCGTTACGGAGAGGGTTTCTTGAGCGATTTGAAAATTTATAATACAGTCGACTCTCTATACCTAAATCGAATTCGCAAGAGGAATTTGAATTTGTTCGAATTAGGGGAATTCGAACTAGAGAGAGTAAAAGAAAATTAAATGTACATTTGTATAAATTGCAAAGAGTATGTATATGCAATGGAAAACAACGTTTATTCAGTTGATATAACAAAAAAATTACATTTTTATTTTTTAGAAAAATGAGATGTACATACCTAATAAATATACAAATTGATACATTATACCGAGTGTCCCAAACAAACCTATTTCAGTCATCTAAATCTAAATTAGATTTATAGAGAGGCGAATTTCATTGAAACTGATGGTAAATACCTAAAATTTAATTCCATTAAAGGAAAGTTTGAAGTAAAAAATTCGATTTAAAGAATTGTTTTTATATACCGTGAGTATTTTTTAAAGTGAAACATTGGGTTTGTCATATCCATGGTTACGACTTTACATTTGATTGACAGCAATGCATTTGCCCGTTCCATTTAAAATGAAACATAGGGAACGAATTTGACATTTGATAAGACGTCAATAGAGGTTTTGTTTAAATAATTATACCTGCTTTCTAAATTAAAATTAGTTGTAGAAAAAAATATAGTGTGCACCTCGTGCCCGAGTGGTTTTCTGACTCGGCTGAATTTCTTACAATATTTAAATATAATACTTCTGTCAAATTCATTCCCCATGTGTCATTTTAAATGAGACAGACAAATTACATTGCTGTCAATCAAATGTCAAATCATAATCTGTCATATTGCCAAGATGTCATTAGAGGTTAATTTTGAATACATAATTATATCTGTTTTCTAAAAATTAAACTTAGATGTAGAAAAAATACTGTGTGCACCTTGTGCCAGAAATATGTTTAGTTCTCTCGAGTGGTTTTTTGACTCCGCTAAATTTCTTACAATATTTAAATATAATACTTCTGCCAGATTCGTTCCCTATGTTTCATTTTAAATGGAACGGGCAAATACATTGCTGTCAATCAAATATCAAGTCGTAACCATGGATATGACAAACCCAATGTTAAAAAATACTCACGGTATAAAAGCATATACAGTTGAATATGTCAAAAAATAATTCGATTTAGAGAAAAATTCAAATAAGAGAGAGTTTGATTTAGAGAGAGTCGACTGTAATTTGCAAATTGGACTAGATTTGAACTCAGCTCCTTAAAAGAATAATTGGTTAGTTTGTTTGTGAATGAAAATTTTATGGGTTCAAATTTCGCACTCGGCAATAATAAAAAAGTATTGTTTTATTTAATTACGGTCACTCGTTACTATTACCACCTATATTGAACTTGCTTTTATAGTCTGTAATTGCACTTACATTATATTATTATTGTTGGAAACATAATTGCTAATAAAAATTAGTTCTACTTATCGATCATATTTTTTAATGTCTTTTTTAAATGAACTAATTTTCTTTATCAATATTTAACATGGCAACTCTGCTCTATTGATTTAGAATACCTCATGAATTATTTTATCCCTTTTAGGAGCTACATGTTAACAACGTGTCTCATTAAAATGCAAGTAAAACTGTCACTGATACAGGTGGTATTTCTGTTTCAAATGCAGCAGAGAAACTTAATCATATACATATTTAAGGACAATACCTTCCTCACCTAAAGGTGACGCAAGGTAAAAAAGTATTTCTTAACAGAAAGTTATCGTAATAATGTCACCATTAACATAATTCATTTTGTCAAAGATTTAAGTCTTTGTTCCAGGCATCAAAATCCAAATGCTCCATTTCTCCAAAATCTTCAAAATTTTCAAAAATCCAATTTTTATACATATAGGTACACCTCAACACGCTGACTTCAAATTTTGAAACCGCAGGTCGATATCTCTTTTCATTCTCGAGATATTTACATTTCAAATTTACCCATTTTTGGGTCATAACCCCAAAATGGGTAGAGATACAACTCTGGCGACTTCACCATTCGATTCTACGGGCAAAATTACATGGGTATACAAATTTTCAAATTTTTTGAACAATGGGTACAATTTCTAGAGTAAAATAACTGAAAATTACCAAAATCTGAAAAAATGGCAAGGGGTACCCCTTAGATTTTTTCGATTTTTGGCCATTTTCTTTATTTTGCTTTAGAGATTGTGTGCGGTGTTCAAAAAATTTGAAAATATGTATACTTATGTAATTTTGCCCGTAGAATCGAATGGTGAAGTCGCCAGGGTTGTATCTCCACCCATTTTTGGGTTATGGCCCAAAAATGGGTAAAATTTGAAATGTAAATATCTCGAGAATGAAAAGAGATATCGACCTGCGGTTTTAAAATTTGAAGTTAGCGCGTTGAGATGTACCTACATGTATAAAAATTGGATTTTTGAAAATTTTGAAGATTTTAGAGAAAATGCGGAATATGGGTTTTGAAGCCTTATCACCTGACTGGTGTAAAATTGTAACGAGAATATAACTATTTTCTACAAATTCCATACCGAAACTTCCTTGGACAAGACGTGCAAAATAAAATATGATTTTTGGATTAGATGCAGAATTTAATTATCTGCAACATTTATTGGAAGCTTTATTATCTAAAATTAATAGGCCATTTTTGCGCCCCGGTTTTCGTGTTACACCCGATATACATATATATGTTATTTCTGAATATTATATACTGAATTGTTACATTTTGTATCATATATATGAGTATATGATTTGTTTCATTTATAACATCGTGATAAATTGTAGTATTTTGACATTTATTGATCCAATAATAAGAAATATTATCCTTTAATGTATACATTTTATTATATAAATATTTGTTTCTACAAATTTATCCTTATAAAAACTAGGGTAAACTTACTGCATTTCTATTTACCGTTTAGTGAGTTTACAAAGTGTGTTCCTTAATGAAAATTAGAAAATTTGTTTGTAAACTCATTTCAAAGTTAATTATTAATGTTATTCGATGCATTTACATTACAACTCTAATTTGATGCGAAGAAGTTAGTTTTGTAATTTAAATTTATTTACAAGTTTTCAATTCAATTGAGTATATCCTCTGCCTGTGTATTTACAGATATTGTGAAAATAAATGTTGCTGTTTAATTAAACTTCATTTATTTTCAATACAAACTGAAAATTGTTTACGAATTATAATAAATGTTTGGCCTGAAAATGTCATATTTGTTTATTATACAAATAATTAAATCTGGTGTATATTGTTAATAAATTATTACATATTTGAAAAAGATTATTTTTAATAAAGTCCGAATTTGATGAATTTGATTTTAATGGCAGGTTATACTTTTGACGTCACACGCAAAAAAGAGAGAGTTGATGTAAAAGTTGAGATGGAAAATACGAACTATCGCCATTTTTAAAGTTCTCTCTTCTGTCACTTCTATTTTGATATTTGAGTTCTACATAATTCATTGTCTTCGGATGGCTGTGGAAACTTCAGAATTTCACATTTCTGTCAAGTATTCTTTATAATTATATCGGGAGTCACTGTTGCAGAAAACTTACACTCATTTCTTTTTTCATATTTGGCACATCTTGTTTCAACTGTCATCATGACAGCGATTTGTTTGTATTAGAGTGCTCGTCAACTAAGAAAAAGCCATTTGCGTCATCAATAGATGCGCGAAGCAATGACGTAGTGATGACATAGGCTCACAGATTTTGTAGGCAGAGGCGTGCCAACTTATTCTTTACCAAATAGTGAGCGCGCACTTCAGTTGTTATTTTTTCTGTTTATTTTAGTTGATTATCACAAATTATTGATAAATGACATGTAAATTTGCTAGAAACATTTTTAAATACCTGTTCATTGCGTCTGAATTGACGGAATTCCATAATAATACAAATACTTTCATATTATACTCTTATTATAATATTTTATTATATGAAGTATTATGATACTCATTATTCACGAAGATGACGTTTGCTTCCCGAGCCATTGGCCAGTGATGCAAAGCATCCGAGTGAATAATGACCATAGTCCCGAATATAATACTAAACTGTTTCTACTCCTGTAAATTTGGAAATAATTTGAATAAATATTTTAGAAATTTACAATTTATTGGAACAATATTCATCAGATAGAACATTAAATTGATTTTTTATTACTACTTTTTAAAATACTTCAAATGATACATTTTCATTAGAATTAAACGTCAGAACATAACACGAACGACACTGGCTTATCCATGAACAAGCTCTCCCGTTGCTATGACAAAAATTGGTTTCTGCGCTGATGACGTAAATGGCTTTTTCTTAGCTGGCGAGCACTCTACAATAGGTGAGTCATATTATGTAGTTCAAGGAAAGTATCACTAGATGGCAGCACGAAAATATGTCTTGTTGACAAGCCCAAATTTGAACCCTGTATTATACAGTATTAAATGTTCGTAAAATTCCTGAGTAATTTATTATTCATTTCTTCAGGGTGTGGCAAAATACTTTAGAAGATTTAAATTTGCTATTGAATGAATGTTTGTCAGTTAATAGGGCGTTGCTTGTATATGTGTTTTATATTGTAATTATATTAAAACTATTAGGTACTCGGTAGACTTAATGAACTTAACTTTTAATGCAGAGAATAGAAAAATACAATATTTTTTCCTTAAAGACGAATATTGGTCTTAGGAAATTAGATCTGTTCGTTTCACTATTTTGCGTCTACTGTTTATTTATGTCTATACATTTTGAAGAACGCGGCAGTAAACCCAAGACAGAGTAGCGAAACAAGTAGACCTAAGATCTAATATTTTATGAACTCCTTCAGGAAATATGAAATATATTTTGAAAACAATATTGCTCGCATATGAAATACCTGCTTTTTAAATAATGTTTTCCTTCTAATAACAATTTTTTCAGGCTAATAGTTATTTCATGAAAATAACGTTTTATTAGTTAAATAGTTTTAAGTGTTATTTGACTTCTAATTGACTTGACCAGGTAGGTAATAGCTACTTCAATTCATTTTAGACAAATATGTCACATCCAATCAACAGAAATAATATTAAAATTGACACTTTGACTTTTCTAAACATGCCTTACTTCAACATAATTTGACGGGCAAAATTCCCGATATTTGTGGGTTGATTATGATAAGTGATAAGGTATGTTTAGAAAAGTTGCAGCGCCACTTTTAACTATGTTTCCCGTTAAATATTGCGATATGTAAATAAGGATGCGAACCTGATGGCGAAATTTGGAACTAAACAAGGGAGCAATTTTATTTTATTCGTATGTTTGAAATAATTGTGCACAGTTTATAACTATATTTACAATGCGGTCATTAAAAAAAAATTGTCGAATGTATTAAAATATGCTATAAAGATGTCAGATCCATAAAAATATAAATAAAATACAATTGTAAAATATTTATTTGACTATGAACAAATCTATGAATGCGTGAAATTTCTGTTAACATGGTAGTCATTAATCAACGAGTATTGTACAAAATTAGTACACCGAAAGTTATAGATAAAGCTGATGATCAGATGATATATTTATTTATTTACGTATCTATGAATATAGGCAGATACAATATCCAAAATATGGATGGAATAGATATGTGTCTGCAAGGGTGGGTTTATGATAAATTTAATTTATAAATTTACATCTGGAAATTGATTTAAAATTTTTATGTTGGATTTTGTAATTCTGGATTTGTCCAATCATTATATATCACGTGGCTTGTCACTGCTTGTCATTTGACGGTTCACCAGTTATGAGTTCAGATTTTAGGTTACAATTATATTTTCATAGCCATGAATTTGGTAGATGTTAATGAAGATGATTTTTTTAATAATATCGGTAATGTTTTTTACTATTTTTCATTTGTATGGTAAATAAATAAAACTTAAAAAATCTGTCGTGGCCAGCACAAAACCTTCCGTCAATTCGATGTATTCTACACATATCCCATACCAAAAGTTCCTTGAAAAAGATTCTGTATATCTTGTAAAATTGTAACACGAACACACCATTTTTTACAAATTCCATACCGAAAGTTCCTTTCCCTATTTTATTAGGGGTCGCTGTTTCTTATTCTTCTCTTTTACTCATTCCTGTCCAACGCATCTTCTTCACATAATTCTTCCTCGATCAAATCTTCTGCTACACAGTTCTTCCATCTTCTTTTTGGCCTTTCTCATACTTTCGGCGTTGAAAATTCCAATCTTGAGGCAAGATTGCAACTGGAAGTCACTTGCGAGGGACACTCTATCACATTCACATATAACTTTCAAATTTGGTTTTGCATTTGACACTGACATCTGTCAATAAAAATTTTTTTTAATATATCTGCTGTTTCCAGAATTTTAGCAAAGCTGACTAATTTTTAAAAGTTAATCTCACTTAATGTCTCTATAAATCTATATCTATTGAATATGAAGGAAAATGTATAATCAAATTATATAGAGAATAAGATATTCTTTCATATTGATAATCACAAAATGTCGAAAAATGATATTTAACTGCGTTTTTTCTAGAAAAACTGTTAAAAACTACAAATAAGGGTACTTCCGATGGATCAATTGTAACCAAAGTCTAATCAGCTCTTTATATGGATGTAAAGAAGAGGAATACGAAAGAATTATATTTTTTAGAATTGAAGTATTGGAGTTATCGTCGGAGAAAAATTTGTCATACACGGACACAGAAACACACGGAAACACAAACACACGGACACACACACACACACACACACACACACACACACACACACACACACACACACACACACACATACAGACATCATCTTAAAAATAGTAAATTCGTATTCTAGAGACCCTAAAACGTGCTTATTCATTAAAAACTCACCAACGAATTTTTTGACCAAAGACAATACCTTCCTTACCTAAAGGTGACGGAAGGTAAAAAACAAATGCATATCTAAGATGACCTCTGAAAGGTAAACAAAAAGTCTTATTTAATTAAAGTCGTAACTCTTAGTTTTCAAGATAGCAGATGTAAATCCCGTAAACACTCATTTTTCACTGTCTCATATCTCGGAAACTATTGAAGATCGGACCCAATTTGATTATGCTTTTTTTACTCAATTTGGTCAATACTATATGCCCTTAAAAATTTTTACACTTACGTTGAAACACCCCGTATAAAATATAGTTATATTCCTAATCTAAATTTCAAATTTCTAAATTTGTGAATCCTATGCATTTTAAGTGATTTTATATTTAAAAATTTAAATTATAAATTGTTAATTTGTAAATTAAATTCATCGTAGACCCTAGTTCAAGTATTTATCTAAATGAAATTACGTTGTATTGTGTAGTACATATGTATATTTTATCAAAGAATCTAGTGCAGTATTAAGTACGATATCCTATTTCCAGAAGGCAGTGTAAGCAAAATAACTTGCAGCACTTTTCTCTTAATTAATCTAAAAGCTGTGATATATATACGCTGAGTATAAATCTCAAATTCCTTGTAATGTTTTGCGAAATTTGATACTTTAAGTAGATAAAATAATTTATCTCTAACATGCTAAATACCTGTAATTATTTTTATGCAATTAACAAGTTCTGTAATTATAATAAATTGTTTTGTTTGACAGGTACAATCAATAATTATCTATTATATAAACTGCAAATGAATGCTTAATTTTAACTTTCCGTTATTTGTACAATTTTAAATGTCAAACGTGTTATTTATGGTTTTATAATGCAGTTTTTCTGTGGAACTAAGATGTGTAAATGAAATGATGTATTTACCGGTTGATTATCCCGTGGAAATATACAGATTTGTATTAAAATGAAATTTATTCATATTTCAATGTATATTTCAGTAAAGCGTACATCGGAACCAATTATGAGTAATATAGAATCGGTTTTAACATTAAATTGATTATTATGAATAAAAACTGATTTGGCGTCTCTTTGAAAAATTACCAGAAATTATACTTTTCAATTATTCTATTGTAATTAAGTAAATAATAATATGTCATCACGCCTTGTATCTATAATGTTCTGCAATTATAATAAATTGCTAATGTTTGACAGTTGCAATCAACAAATATCTATTATATAACCTGTAAATGAATGTTTTATTTTAACTTTTCATTATTTTCTACAATTTTAAAAGTCAAATCTGATGTTTATGGTTTTATAATGTAATTTTTCCATGTAAGTAAAATGTGTAAATGCAGTAATATTTTATGGTTTCTTTGCACTGTGGTAAAAGCTCAAATATGTATAAGGTTTGTTCCAACAAGCGATTTGGAACTAGTCAAAAAAACTGACTGTCGGGTCCAGCAATAAAACTGTAAATGGGGTCATTAAAAAAAATTGTTGATTTTTTTATAAAATCAAGATATCCATCTCATTTAATAAATATAGTAATAGAAAATAATTTGAAATGTACGACTTTTCATTCATAAATTTGCTAATAAACATTCGCGCTTTTAAAAATGGACTAAATTTGTGACGACACAGTTTCATACTCACAGAAAGACAATAGGGAAGTTTAGCGATTTTTTTTATTTTTTATTCCATGGTAAATGTCTTGAAAAATGATGTAACATGTTTTTTTTTTTTCAAAAATGCCCAGATTTTCCGGAAAAGCCGATTTTAAGCTGTGATGACGTCGGTAGAGGCTTGGAGTAACGTATGTCGATTTATACACTGACGCACGCGGTTGCGGTTACCAGGCACTTGACCTACGTTCAAGTGGTTCGATTTCACCGCTCTGTCTGAGTTTGCGCATAACTGACTTGTGACGTACTTACAGTTTACCCAAAAAATATTAATTATAAATTAATGGAGCAATAATTTTAATTTTTAATTTTAATTTCAGCAGTCATTTGTGTTATATTTGTGAGAAAATAGTATGTTATGTAGAATTTTTACCATGCTAAACTTCCCCATTGTCTCTCACACACACACATACACATTTACGCTTCACAACATGAAACAGTAATCTAACCTAAAATTGTAACAGGTGACAGCAAAATATACAAGAGAGAAGATTATTATTACTTCCTATTTCTCTAGAAGTACTAGTGCAGTATAAGGTTTGTAAATAAACCATTTATTTAAAAATTTAAATAAATACCTAACCAAACAATCATAGTTCTAAATTAAACCGGTAGAGCTCGACTGTCATATCCGTGAAACTATGGCGTATGATATATTTGAAATTAAACGTAAACGAAACTTTTAAAAATCATATCTCTGATTTTAAAGACTTGTAAGGAGTAAAACATACACCTACATATGTAATTTTTGACCTATTTTTTCGAAAAAATAAATAAATCAGAAAATGTGAAATGACCCCATTTCGTAATTATTACAAAGCTTTTTTTAATGCATAAAATTCTGAATTTTTTGAAGCCAATATTTAAATAACGATAAAAATAAAATAAATCTAATATGCGATTATTTTAAAAAAACGAACGTTGATTATTTATCAGTCTAAAATAAAAGTGGTGTCTGATTTTAATATAGGTATGATTATTTTTAAAAAGTAGTGTAACCGTTGTTGGTGACGTCATCATATTGGAATCTTCTCATATGAATTCAACTTTAAAAAGCTTTCTCATTTGCAGAATATGAAAATTTAGCAGTAAAAGAATCGAATATGTAGCCATATGAAAAAGGCCGTATAGTGTTTGTGAAATGATTATAGTTATAATTTATAAAGTAATTGAAGAGCGCTAATAATGCGAACGAAAAACACTCCATCTTCGAGATAAAGCAGAATTGCCGCGCCTAGACTGGATAAGAGGCGTGATGATATATTATTATTTACCTAATTACAAAAAATAATTGAAAAATATAATTTCCGGTAATTTTTGTGAGACGCGTCAAACCGGTTCATCATAATCGATTCAATTTTAATGTGGATTTTATTAGATTTTTTATAATTGAACCATTTAAATTCAAAGGGATCTAAGTGCTAATTTTATGTTTTAATGTTCTTCAATAAAAAGAGTTTTGCACAAGACTACAACTTTTTCTTTTATTAATATTCTTATCCATTTTCTGCAAATACGTGCTGGTCTGAACACTCATGAACTGGAAATGATATACCTTACCTACCGATATAAAAGTCAAAATAAATTAATATATAGGTGCCCGTTTTTCAAGGTTCATCACTGGGATCTCGGAAACTATAAGAGATAGATTATTTTAAAGATGTTTTTGTTTTTCCCGAAATATGCATACACAGAAAAAAAAGAATTGAAATTTTGTCTAATGGGGGATTCCAGCTCAATCGAATTAAAGGAAAATAGTAAAAAATACGAATGTATATGCTGAATAACGAATATTAATAAAAAATGAAATGGTATAATTGAGATATTTCGGAAATAAGGGGTTTTTTGTTATAGCGCTTCGATACTAATATGAAATCTATGTATAATATTTTGATTGGCGACCGAAAGGCCGCCTATATATGCATTACAAATAGCGTGTTAGGAGGTGGGGATTACTACCAATGGAAGTTAAGAAATTGAAATTCGAAAGGAGGGGCTAACATTCCTGTTTCCAAACAGTTTTTATTTTAAAATACATTTCTTGCATTAAACTTAATAATTTAAATACACATCTAATTATAAAGTATGTAGACTTATACAGTGTTATAATATTCATTTATTTTTATATAAATATAACTTAAATAGCATATATTTCAAGAACATTTAGGTCCATGATGAAAACAGTTTGATAAAAAAACACATAAATGTGACGTCACGTCAATCTTTTCAAAATTCGGGAGACCATAACTCGCTTATTAATAGGAATTTTTTCACCGGATTTTTAGCAATAGTCTTAGTTTTCCTAATATTTTCAGATGAAATTATATAAAAAAAAATGGTGTAATCCCCCATTATGTATCGTAAATTCGTAAATAAAATGTGTATTTAGTTCATACAATGGAATGCGTGTATTTTTTTTTAAGTGAAATTACTATAGATTTTATATAGAATTCATACGAAGGTTAATACTTATTGTCTATGACCTGCTTTTTTATGAATATAGCTGTAATACCAAAATCTGTATAATAATAAAAATCATATTCAAGGTATTTATTGACATGGCTTTATATGTACGTTGTAGTATATATTACTTTTCTTTTATATTTAGAATGACCTTTCTCTACCTATAAATATGAATGACAATTACAATGTTATTATGCCGTAAACAATAAAACATTTATTATTACTTTAATTGAAGGTGTGATGATATATGTATTTTTTGTTGTAACTTTTACTCTTGCAATAATTGATGGTCATACAGCTGACCAATCACTTATTGTCCTTATTGGTTTGGTCACCATCTTCTTTAATCTCGATTCTAGCTATCTCATTAATCGATTTTCAACTCAAAATAAAACTATGTGAATATAAAACAATTGAGTTCCATATTTATAAACAAAATTTGAAGAATAAATTTTGTGGGTGACCGCCCAATAAAAAATATCATATTGCAGCTTAGTGCACCCGACACTGAGAGCTGAGAGCTATAAATGTTTTATAGATTAGACTAGACTCATTTTATACCCCATTAAACGACGTTCTAAAATTTACAAATCATATTAAAACAAAAACTGAAAGTGGCTATCAATGTGGATACAAACCCAAACATTGCTATTTTGTAAACAACGCGAGTTATACAACTTCGATTACATAATTTTTGCAATCTAATCACGTACTATTTCCAAAATATTACTACCAATTAACTACCAATAACATTTGCATATAACAAATGCACAATAAAACACATTAAATAAAAATGCATTTTTGTTTCATTGTTTTTCAGTATAGGACAAAGAAATTGAAATACATTGGTTTGAATTAATTTTTAAACAAGTGCACAGAAAAAAAAACAAATTTTGTCTAATTACAGTCATACAAAAGAGTCTCCGTACGACAGTAGTGTTAATGTATTTTAGGAAAAATAGCAGTCTAAAACCCAATATATTTAATTTCCTTTTAATCCAAAATAAAACGCAGTATATTTACGTTATTATTAATGTAAAATAAACAAATAATTTACTTAATTTATTTATATTATAGGGTAAACTTTGAAAGTATTCATAATTTCATGACAAAAAAGTCTCCGTACGATAACCAAAACATTTAAATAATAAATCATTTATTTATGTTTCATAAAGAAATATAATATTTGGAGGGTTTTCCTTTGGTTTTTCCACCAGTAACTAAGCGATGAGTCATTGAATCCACCAAATTTTTGGTCACTGATGGCATTATATTCTGCCATTTTACTTGTAATTAATTTTAAATTCTTTTTTGCTTTACATTCTTATTTATTTTAAGAATTTTCCGCACTTTCTCAATCTGATTAAAGTCCGGAGACTGTGAGGGATGATTAAGCATATTTTTAATATTATACAGTACGCATTCTCTTATAGAGCGAATTATTTGTCGACTTTTTCTGATGCATGAAATTAAAATTGTCTGTTAAGGCCCTACTTTTCGGCATATTGTTTAAAATTTGCTTTTAAAATTTCGAGGGAACCTATGCTATCCATTGTTGCAATAATTACTAATTTTCGTACTCCCGCTGAGGAGCTATAGCCCCTAGACATAATGTTATCACCGGCGGCCATAGGTACTATTTTATAATGATGATATATTTTTTACCGTGTGGGCGCTTACCAGGCGTCTCCTCATGGGCACTCATAGCTGGTGTGGAGAGTGCACCACAGGGGTCACTTTTGTGCCATTTAAAATTGGAAATATTTGGCGTCTGTCGGGATGGAACCCGATTCCCCAGGTTCGCGACCAGACACACAGGCACGCGGCCAAATTTAGAAAATTTAACTAAATCAATATTTTAATGAAACATATTCAGGGTTCGGAGGATATATATCATGATATTTATAGCTTGATATATATCACGATATATTCATTTATTTTATTCTGAATAAATCTGGATTCTTCCGAAAATATCACACATGAGTAGATCGCTTAATACCTCCCTAAGACTAACGGGAAGAAGACCAACCTCGGATGGGCATGGGAATCATCAGATTCAACTGAAGGTCACAGTGATCTCATAAATGATTCTTCAAATGAAGAAATGCCTCTTTCAACTTTGTTATAAATTATTATTCTTTTGTACTATTATTATCCAAGATCATATATTAAGTTTATGTAGATATTTAGTTTTTAAATACAAGTTTACGTCTGAAATGTGTGTATTTTTATTTAATAATAAAATATTTCACAGAATGGTATATATCGGATATATATCCGATATATATCGCTTGATATGATGTTTATATAAATATCATGATATTTTCGAACCCTGAACATTTAGTAGGCTGAAAAATACGGAATTTATTTAGTTAATTTAACTACAATTGAGATAGTTTTTTCTGTGTGTGTATATTGTATATCAGTTTTAGCTTTAAGAGAAATTATTTTTTTTTACTGATGCTGTGACGTCACGGCTCCAATATTGCTAACTTCATCATACGTTTGAGTCAGAACGCATGTTCTATTGTTGATTTAACTTGTCGCAAATCTAAGTGTTTGACGTTTGTGACTTATTTTATACACATGTAACGTGCTAGAGAAACAAATGATATTTATAGATTTTATGTAGGATTTATTTAGAACATCAATTAAGGAATTAATAAAAATAGTTCTCCCTTGATGCTATATTCACTTTATTTTCGTTGCCATTCGTAATTTTGTCGTTAAACACCATCATCGCTTATGATGTAGGTATTTAACGTGCACCTTTATAATTGCGTACAAAATTTACACCATGAAATGGTATTTTTCTCTAAATATAACAGCCATTATCTAACCTAATAAACAAAACTCGTTTTTACACCTAAACATAACCTCATCTATTTAACGTGCTCTTTGGATATTTTGGGCCCAATAAGTCGATGCCCGTTAAATGTCTTCGCCTACATCATAAGCGGTGATGAGGTTTTGGCATGTATATTTGTATGAAGCGATAAGGAACTCTATAGAATCCGTCTATTGCCCGTTATAAAGTTTTATGGGACTTACGGTAAAGGTTCCTTAACACAGGTAGTTTTTGCTATAATGGACCGTACTCGAATTTCGCGGTTGTAAACACGGACTAAATTTGTGACGTCGCTATTTTATACTTACATAAAGACATTTCCCTTCTACACACACACACACACACACATTTACGCTCCTCAACATGAAACAATAATCTAACCTAAAATTGTGACAGCTGACGCAAAATATACAAGAGAGAAGATTATTATTACTTTCTATTTCTGTTAAAGTACTAGTGCAGTATAAGGTATGTAAATAAAATATTTATTTAAATAAATACCAAACCCAAACAATCATAGTTCCAAATTAAACCGGTAGAGCTCGACTGTCGTATCCGTGAAACTGTATCGTCAGCCGTAGAAATATTTGAAATTAAACGCAACTTTTAAAAAAATCATATCTCTGATTTTAAAGATTTGTAAGATGTAAAACATACACCTACATATTTAATTTAACAAATTCTTTCAAGAAAAAAATAAATCAGAAAATGTGAAAGGGTCTCATTGCGTAGGTATATTTTAGAAAAATTACAAGCCCCGTCGCACATCAGTTCGCCCACCCGCTGTAATTTCATTTTATATATAACTAACATCAATTATCGCCAATTTTTAGTAATATTACAGACATTTTATCGTTCTAGTGACAAATAGCACGATATGTTTTCTTAAATATTTTATTGTTTTTTTATGGGGTCCCGTGGCCGAGTGTCTGGTCGCGAACCTGGTGGTACCGGGTTCGATCCCGACAGACGCCAAATATTTCCAATTTTAAATGGCACAAAAGTACCTTTGTGCTGCACTCTCCACGCCAGCTATGAGTGCCCGTGAGGTGACGCCTGGTAAGCACCCACACGGTAAAATATATCGTCATTATTACCGACGTCTACATGTGTTGGCACACTCAGCAATGGGTAATATGCCGTGATGATATATTTATTTATTTGTTTTTTTGTAAAATAAAATAAAGCTTAGTTTTACCAATTCAGGAAATACTGAAAAAAATTAAATAAATTTAAATCGTAAAAGGTGAGGTTTTATTAAATAAATTGTCTAATATAATACAATAAAAAACGATGTTACCCAATATTTATAGATAACCTGAATTTAGTATACCTATAGATTTCTGTTACGGTTATACCGGTAAATTTTTAAACTTAAGCTGAAAATTTAATTTAAAATTGCGTTATAATATTTAAAAATCTTCCTTTTAAATAAAAGTAAAGACATTCCAATTCATCTGTACTGGTTTTGCCTCGTTTATATTTATAACAGAATTCATGTAAATTGTAAACCCTTCTATTTCTTATTGTCGGAAACTTTCTCTCTTTCAATAAACAACAATTAACATTTACATATACAGGTCGTCAACACATACATACTTTCAATTTCATCAATATATTGTATCTTAATGGTTGATTTTCCGTTTATTTTTAATGAAAGTTTTGCGCATATTATAATATGTTTTCCATTAAATTCTTCATCTGAAATCCTGCTTAAGTAGGAAAATATTTTAAGTGTATATTATCTAAAAAAATCTGACTTCCCAATGTATAAAATGAGCTTATACGAGCTTAAAAGAACGACGTTATTACGAATTTAAAAAGAAAAAGTCAATAATTAAATTTTTAATCGGTTTCCAATAAGCTAAAATATAACCTAAAAGCTCTCATTTCAACATCCAAAAATAGATGAAATAATTCCTGTAGGGAAAATTCACATTTCCTGTGCAACCCACCAAAAACGGTTATTTTTAGCCTAATATTTGAAATCGGGAAAAAATGTTCCAACACAAATATTCGATATAAAGCTTGAATAAGTTTTATCATCGAATTAATAAAAAATCCGATTTGTGCGTCAGTCCAGAAAGCATCCGCCGAGGGGTGAGCCCTGAGCGAAGAGCGAAGACCAAGCGAGAGCTGAGAGCCGAGGCAGACTATCTCGTTTAGAGAATCAATATATCTTAATCCGCCGAATTTCCGAAATACATTTTAGCTTTCTGCGTCTTCAAGTAGCCTATTAAGTTGCAGATTAAAAGAATATTTACTAATACATTTGGATCGTTCGTTTAATCCCAGCGCAGGCTCAGCCTTTTATTTTATTTTTTCTTGTACTCCCTTGCATCATCAAAATCGTTCGACATAGATTACATTTTAGCTGTTCTTCGCATAGTAGGTTCAACGACAATATTTGAAAGGCTCATTACGATAACCGTCCATATAACATTTTGACGATTTTGATTTGAAAATATTTTTTATTCATAATCATTATAGTAATATACCGATTCCTAACCTTTTGGAGGTTGGTAATACGTCATTCTTAACTTTAATGACAATCTCTTGGAAATACAGATTTCACTTCCATCTCTTGGGTTGGAAATGTTTATGTAGAGGTTGCCTAGCAACATTGTCATAAATCCTTATAATAAAATAGGCTAAAACAAATTTTAAGAAATCTGTCAAAAATATTAATAAAATTAAAGGTTAACTCATTGATTTATTTTGAAAATTATTGATTTAAATGAGGATGTTTGTGAATAAAATAATATACATAAACCTCTGATGTAATATACTATTTATGTAGAAAAAATCCATTTATCTTTCAGTGAAACAGCCATTATCAAACCTGACATTATAAACTTATTGTTTATACAGTGTGTCCCATTTAGAGGTGCCACCATTGGGATCTCGAGAACTATAAGAGATACGATGTCGGTTAAATGGAACTTTTTGTGCGCCTTTGGGAGGCCATCTCAGATGTGCTTTTGTTTTTCCAAAAATTCTCATAGGGTACTATATAATGACGAAAAACTGAATATTGTTGATTTTTTCTTATTCAGATAACTTCTAAACTATTATTAATTGTGAAAAACATTTCAAATACAAAAGATAGATATTTTCATTAACTAACCAGTGGCGTACGAAATAAATTTTTATATTCGTAAATTTTCGAGATATAACACAAACTTATATTTTTTTAAATGGAACCCATATCTGATTTCAGTCTCAAAAAAATCATTATTTTTTTCTCTTTTCAATGATGTAAGGGTTATTATGTTTTATAACGTGTCTTCTTATTCATATAACGTGAACCTTATTAGTACGCATGCGCACTCGGGCTGTCACGTGACTTTAAAGTGCACGTTATTTTTGCGTTGAAGCTGCAATAGGGATTTATTGCAACTTCTAAGATGAAAGAACGTAAACGTTAACCTTAAGTAGAAAACACTTTATTTTAGAAATAAAGGACTTTCAATTTCAATGCTTACCGCATTTAATTAGTGTATTCGCTAACGTTAACGTTAAAAGCAACACAAACGAGGTTACATCCACACTTTTCACCGAAACATAACCTCAAAAGATACAGAACGTGTGACGTTAAACGCTCGCTATTCCATTGCACATAACGTGTCTCCTTATTCATATAACGTGAACCTTATTAGTACGCATGCACACTCGGGCTGTCACGTGACTTTAAAGTGCACGTTATTTTTGCGTTGAAGCTGCAATAACTCTCTAATAACTCTCTATTATTACCCGTAAGAACTGTATAACCCGTAAGACTTAACGTTATGTGAAAAGCATAGACTGACTACATTATTACATTAAAATATACATTTAAATTATTCATAATGGTGTCTCTCTTACAAATCGATATTTTTTAGCTTCTATTATTGTACAAATTACTAACTTAAATTTTAAAATTAATTGTATTGTGTCAAATGTTTAATCAAATATATCAACAATGGTAAGTGAAGTTGAAAGCGGTCAAATAAATCTTACGGGTCTTACGGGTAATATTGTTCATGGATTCATAACTAACCCAAAACATAGAACATAATTTAGCATAGATTAATTTAGCATAGGAAACATAGAATTTAATCAAGAGGTTTTATGTCACAAAAAACAGTGAAAATAAAAAGTAGCTGCCATTTTCAAATAATAATAAGAAAAACATATATTTATCTTTGATTGTGAAATTATTTATAAATTTATCAGATTTGTTGACATAAAAATTGAACGTTGGTCAGATCCTATGCTGTGCTAAATTATCTTCTGTGTGCTGCGTCTCTTGTAAATGGATATATTATTGTCCGTATGACCAAATTCTATGTTTTCTATGCTGAACTATGTTCTGTGTTCTGTCATTTATAAATCCACCTTATGGGTTCTACGGGTCTTATGGGTAAAGAATTGATTCCGACCCGTATTCGCTAAAATATGGGTGAGTGGGTGGTCTTTTGGATCCACCGGTATTCCGAGCAGTAGTTTTAAATGACTTGTACATGAGTTAAGATAATATCGAAGTTTTGAAACTTCGACATAACTTGAGACGTTATCAAATAATTTTCAAGAAACGAAACTTTCTTTAACTTTCTTATTGACGATAGAGTTATGACTTATATTAAATTATGCCTATATACGATCCCGAAAATCCAACGAATTATCCAATTTTTATCTCAAAAGCTCTTAATTACATATAAACTTCTTGTATAAAATAATATATCACGTATTTATTTAATACTTTGACTTCTTATTTATCTATCACAATTTGCCGACCTTATACAATTATTATAAAAGAATTTTTAGCTGTGGTAAATGACATATTGCAAAATTGAATATGATTTTGTATCCCAACCCTTATAAACCTCTTAAGATATTGTCAGAGAAAAACTATACATGACAAAATCATCATTTTATTTCAGGAACAAAAAATATCAATTATCAAAATTTTTGAACAATGGGGGATTCCAGCTCAATCGAATTAAAGGAAAATAGTAAAAAAATACGAATGTATATGCTGAATAACGAATATTAATAAAAAAATGAAATGGTATAATTGAGATATTTCGGAAATAAAGGGTTTTTTGTTATAGCGCTTCGACACTAATATGAAAATATTTTGATTGGCGACCGAAAGACCGCATATATATGCATTACAAAAAGCGTCTTAGGAGGTGGGGATTACTGTCAATGGAAGTTAAGAAATTCAAATTCGAAAGGAGGGGCTAACATTCCTGTACTGCAGTTTCCAAACAGTTTTTATTTTAACATAAATTTCTTGCATTAAACTTAATAATTTAAATACACCTGTAATTATAAAGTATGTAGACTTATACAGTGTTACAATATTCATTTATTTTTATGTAAATATAACTTAAAATAGCATATATTTCAAGAACATTTAGGTCCATGATGAAAACAGTTGGATATAGAAACACATAAATGTGACGTCACGGCAATCTTTTCAAAATTCGGGAGACCATAACTCGCTTATTAATAAGAATTTTTTCACCGGTTTTCATCAATAGTCTTAGTTTTCCTAATATTTTCAGATGAAATTATAAAAAAAAATGGCGGAATCCCCTATTAAATGAATTTATAGATAGAAAATATTTATTCCTTTTGCAACGTTTTTAAAATGCCTGATGCAAATATTCGGGTTCGATCCTGACCAACGCCAGTTATTTCGAATTTTAAATGACACAAAAGTGACACCTGTTGTGCACTTTCCACGCCAGCAAAGCGTGCCCATGAGATAAACGCCCTCATGGTACGAATATTTCATCATTCCTGTAATTTCTGTATTATTTTTTTTACAACAATTATCTTAATTCTTAATTTCTGTGTTATGTATCCTAATATTATTATTATCTGTTATTTTGTATTGTCTTGTAAATGGTTCAACTGTTAGACAATAAATATTATTATTATTGATTGGCATAGCCAGCAATGAATAATACCAAAAATTTTTTATTTGTAAATATTGGAAAAAGAGATCTCTGTATGTGTATATAGTATATATGGTAGTGAAATATTAACATTAATGCGAACAAATGTACTACCATTATTTTGTTTCAATGTATAAATTATTACAATAGCAACATCTGTATAATTTCGCAACACGTATAATTTTCACACAAATCATAGAATAAAAAGTGTGCATCAGTATGTATGCAGCTGTCATGAAAAATAATTCTATAAGCGAACAATACTTATTGCTTAATATAAAATCAGGGTCGAACTATCTATCATTACCTGTAAAGAATTCTACCTGCGTAGTTTTATGTAGGGTATTAGGGTCTTTTAGGCTACTTGAAACATCCGTTAGTAGGTTTGGTTAATTGGTCAGGTATAAATTTTTTTACAATAGGTTTAAGAGCTAGTACTACTCTGAAAAGCGTAGATAAAATTAATAACTACTAAATTTTATGTACATTCCAGTGGAACTTTTTTCTTTGATAATTTATAAATTTATTTACTTTTTTCAGTATTTTTTTGTTTTGTTTTTTTAATTGATATTAATCTGGAATACATTTATTATGTTTTAATTTATTATAATTAATAAATTTTATGTATAAATTTATAATATTTATATACCAATTCCAGAATAATAAAAATGTTAATTTTTTTTTAATAAATAAGTGCCTTATAAATCATAAAACATATTTTTAGGTGCGTCGGTTATTATAAAGCATTTAATTTTCTTATTAATAAAATACAAAATGGCGCATTTTTATTGTCTTAAATATATACTATAATGTGTTCAGAAAAAAAATCTAATTCGGAGTAAGAGTAAGCTATTAACACAGAAACGTATGTCTGATTATTATTCAAGCCAAGTTGTCAAAATTGATCATGAAATGTAATTTTAAGGAGAAAGGATAATAAAGAATATTGCCATTCACGGTTTTCTAATTTATTTATATTTTTAAATAAGGTTTCAAGAAGAAAAGCTTTGATTTCTTTAAATATCATTTTGATAACATCTCGTGTCAAATTGACATTAATAGTTTCAAATTGTCATACCTTTTTTTGTTCATAGCCTACTCTGAGTTAGTTTTAGAACTGTTAAAAATACATTTTTTATTATTTATATTTGCAGAATTTTAAGTACGGATTGTAAGAAGAAAAAAAAAAAAAATTGGATGTAATGAAATACATACAGTCATACAAAAAAGTCTCCGTACGACAATAGTTTCAATCTATTTTAGAAAAAATAGTAGTCTAAAATCCAATATAATTAAGTTTCTTTTAATCCAAAATTAAAAGCATTATGTTACTTTATTATAAATAAAAAATAAACAAATAATATTGTTATTTTATTTATTTTATAGGGTTCATGACAAAAATGTCTCCGTACGATAACCAAAACATTTAAATAATAAACCATTTATTTATGTTTCATAAAGAAATATAAATATTTGGTTGGGTTTCCTTTGTTTTTTCCACCAGTAACTAAACGATGAGCCATTGAATCTACCAATTTTTTTGTCACAATAACATTATATTTTGCCATTTTTCTTGTAATTAATTTCAAATTCTATTTTGGTTTATATTCTTATTTGTTTTAAGAATTTTCCGCACTTTCTCAATCTGGTTAAAGTCCACAAACTGTGGGGGATGATTAAGCATATTTTTAATATTATACAGCATCCATTCTCTTATAAGACGCGGAATTATTTGTCGGATTGCAGAACATAAGCTCAACTAAATAAATAAACATATTACAATACGAAAAAGAATACGAAAAATGTTTAAATTAAATATTTAATTTTTAATTAGTTTTATGGAGTACTTTGCCAGTTTTTGTTTTCATGTAACAGTTCATAGAACTGTTATATTGTTTTATTATTTTCTTTAATGTATGGGTAGATTTATTGCATTTATTACTACATTTTCTATTATATGCATTTCACAATATATTATATTTAATGATTAATTAAAATTAGAATCGATGTTCGTTTAAAATTCAATTTTACACTAAATAATAGCATTCAAATGTGTAACTGTGTAACACTAAGTACTTGACATTTAATAAATACTGTACTGATATTTATTAAGTACATATATATATAACTTTCTCAAAATAGAAGCAATACATGGAAATCATATTATTTGTCTCCCTCATAATATGAAAGTTTAATGGAATTTTGATTAATATGATTCGAAATTATTGTTTTATTAAAATTAATACACACGTGGTTGTTTTGTGTGTTGAAATATATGGGAAAGAAAACATATATAGAAAATATTAATAAATGGATGATCGTACCGATAAAGGTAGATTCTACACATCAAAAGGATAAAAATAGTTCATATGAACATGTCCTTTGAAGCATTTCATTTTTCACTCTCCACTCATATTATTTTTATACGCAAAATGAAACGGTTAAATTCAAAAAATGCAATAATTATTAAATTTCCAGGGTTGATACAGAAATATATTATAAACATAACGGACATAAATGTTATTATCGTTAATAATGATATCCGGTTCCTCGGATATCCGATGTTCGGATATTGAAGCGGATATCCGTAAATTTAATTCGGATTTGGATCCGGATCTGGATCCGGATCCAGATTTGAGTCCGGAACCCTTTTGGACTCGGATCTGGATCCGGATTCGATGTTTTGTTTACGGATCCGGATCCGAATTTTAATTCTGGATCCAATTCTATTAACTATATCAAACAAAAATTTATTGTGGATTATTTCATAATCAGATTTAATTGGTTTTGAAACTCCATGATAATACTTATACATTCAAATATTATTATCGGGTTCAATACTGAGAATATTCGAAGCCGAGAACCGATGTGGATTCTGAAATTCCATATCTAATATTCGGATCCGGATCCAAAATCCAATACTCAGATTTGGATCCCAAATCCGATTCTCAGATCCGGATCCAAAATCCGATACTCAGATCCGGATCCAAAATCCGATACTCAGATCTGGATCCAAAATCCGATACTCAGATCCGGATAGTTCAACAATCAATTATCCGGATATCCGGATATTTTTGGATCCGAAACCGAAACTATCCGGATCCGGATCCCACCACTAGTCTATACAGGCTGTTTCAAACAGAGTGTAAAAAAAATTGAGGGCATATAGTACTACCAAAAATGAGTAAAAAAAACTTGATCAACATAGGTGTGGTCCTCAATGTTTCCGAGATAAATGAAAAATCGAATAAAAACTCATAATGATAGTGATGTAACAAAATTTTGTCTGTATCAGTAAATAGACTATAAAAAACAATAAAATTTTATATGAAACATTTTTCTCAATTTCTAACAGATACGAAGTTATATGAAAATTAAATATTGGCCAACGTCGCCACAACATTTAACTTAGTACAATTATTTTATTTTTTTGAAAAACAAAAGAACATCTAAGATGACCTCTGAAAGGTAAACAAAAAGTCTTTTTTAAATAAAGTGGTATCTCTTATAGTTTTCAAGATAGCAGAGGTAACCTCATAAAAACTCATATTTCACCTCCTCATATCTCGGAAACTATTGAAGATCAGACCCATGTTGATTAAACAGCACTAAACTGGTCTGAGATATTTTGTATCGCGGAAATATATTGATTAATTCGTTGATTTGAAGAAAATTTAACGTGTGTGAAATTTGTATTTTTTGAGGAATTTTTAAGAGCTGTTTTATTAGAAAAAGGTAAAGGTAGAATTTCGTTTTGGATATTTGAGATGTCAGTGGTTCGTGATATTTCCAGATTGAAATTTCGACCAGAAATCGATAGAGGATAGATGTTATTTGAGCTTCGTGATATGAGGGAGATTGCAGCAAATTGCGTTTATTAGAATTACATATCTTTCGCCTGTAATCTTAGAAATCTTGCCCCAAATATTTCTAGATTTCGATATCTTCTCTTCTTTGCTGTGGTCTTTTCCATTCAACCCTAGTCTCATAACTTGCGATAAGTGTATGTTCTTCGGATTTTCATGGAAAACTGGAAACTCTTAGCTTTTATATGGAGATAAAATAATATTGCTTTTATATTTCTTAGTTCTACTTTATTTAATTGACACTTTTTACTTTATATGCAGTATAGTAATTTCTGTAATAAAATGTATAGGTACTTAAAATGTAATTATAGCTTAGAACAGAATTAATAACAATATTCACTATTGTTCTTTCGCTTTAATTACGCGTTATTGACTTCATTTGAATTACTTTCTCAGAAATTAATTTTAGTCCCACTTTTCTTATGGGATTTTAAATATAGCTATTAAAATATTCCTCTTTATTAAATGTATGTTAACAGTATTCACAGCTTTATTTATAAGTTTATGTTATTTAGATTAATGGCACTTACAATAATTCTCATAATGTTTAACATAAAGTTCAGTGTTGTTTTATTTAAATTCCTCATTACTCGATATTATTTTCTTATTTTATAAAAAAATGTGATATCGACGCAAACACAACATTCTTGTTTTACGAACATAATGCTAATGCACGTCATTAATAATTCCTTTCATTTTTGTTGATTATATGCTTTCTAAGCAAAAGTTTCGTTAAATTATTAAATTCTTTAAACTAAAGCGGAACGTATAGGTTAATTTTAAAAAAATTAATATATTGTTTAATTATACAATATTTATAAATAAATTCTTAAATTAAGAACGGTATTGTGACGTTAAGAAAACATTCGACTACTTCATTATCCCATTGGTTAATTTAAATTGCCGCGATTTTATTGAAAGTGACGCTTAAATAAGGCAAGTTCTTTTATTCATCGACAAATTTATCGGTGAAATTCATAGATTTTAGATATTGAATTTTAGAATCCACATCGGTTCTCGGATTCGAATATTCTCAGTATTGAACCCGATGATAATATTTGAATGTATAAGTATTACCATGGAGTTTCAAACTCAAATAAATCTGATTACGAAATAGGTAATCCACAATAAATTTTTGTTTGATATAGTTAATAGAATTGGATCCAGAATTAAAATTCGGATACGAATCCGTAAACAAAACATCGAATCCGGATCCAGATCCAAGTCCAGATACGAATCCAAAAGGGGTCCGGACTCAAATCTGGATCCGGATCCAATTCCGAATTAAATTTACGGATATCCGCTTCAATATCCGAACATCGGATATCCGAGGAACCGAATATTTTGAGATCCGGGTACTCGGATCCAAGTTTTGCCGGATCCTCACAGCACTAGTACAAAGCTGTCACGATGTAAAATACAACTTCACGCACTGGAATGAAAATAACTATTTCCTGCTGAGCGAATTCTTGCAAACTAAAAATGGGTTAAGTTTTTACGGAATGATTAGTAATTCATGTGACCAAGTTGAAACATTTAAGGAATTGGTTATTTCCGAATGATTTATTTCGTGCTGAAACAGCCCATTAAAAAGAAGTTTAGTTTGTTCCTCTATTAGTGGAAGAGTAGAAGAGGTTAATATTTAATGTCCAGTCCGACGCGTATCTGTGTTCTGTTTTTACTTATTAAATAATTTCATCCTTTACAGCAAGCACCAATTTATTATTTATTTAGAAAATTAGGAATTAAATATATCCGTAGAAGTTTTGGTGAATTATGTATGTATGTAAGTACCGATCTGCTTCAAGCAGAATGTTATATGTCCGACTACTTTATTATTACACATAATATATGGTTAGCAGTCAAACACAGCTTGTGCCCATGCTCTCCACCGCCTACCCCCGTATACTGACGAACGCAAATTCTAAAACAGAATGCGCAAATATTTACATGAAATTACCGCGAAAATACACACATTTTCCCCAATTATGAGGGTAGCAGTTTGTTATCCAGCATTTTCAGTCACCGATATATTTTAACACACAATGGGCTACTTGCATTGCATGGTACCTATCGAATTTGTGATTATGTACTTAATCTTCTACAATACACACAATACAAAGATTTATTTAAATTTTATACTTTTTACCTCTCGCTAAGATAGGTGTTGGAATCATGCTAAAATTCGCATATCCAGATTTTAGTGGACAACCACGTTTTAAGGTCCCTATTAGGAATGACGATGGGTACCCGGGTACTCGGAACCTACCCGATAATAATGTACCCGGGTATAAAATTTCTTACCCGATTACCAGAAATATACCCACTGCCCGTTAATTACCCAATACCTTTTAATAACCCGAACAGTTTTCAGCTACCGGAAAAATTGTATCTAAAAGAAGAGCTTTTTATTACCATAGCATAGGTAATTAATGTAATGTATGTTAAGTTTTTTATAGAGATACAATATATTATTTATTTGTATTACATTTTATTTAATAAATATATGTAAACAATAATTATGAATTTTATTAAAAAGTAAACTGCTAATATAAGGGCAACTGGTAATTAACAAATTAACGAATTGTGTATATAGAGGGTGTATCAAGATAATGGAACAGTGCCGTTTATTCGTGTATGTGAAAAGATACAGAAAAAAGTGATTAGGATATTTTGTAAGGCATAGAGGGGGACACATTTTAGCATAAACTTTATTATCATAAATATATAATATTTTAAATGACATTATATATATTTTATTAATTCATTAAATAGAGAATTTTGTTCTGAATTCAACGATATAATAATATCAAATCCTTACATTGCGAAAAATTTGATAAAAATTAATTCAAAGTTTGTATTTCATTTCTACTGTATCTTTGTAATCTGAGCAAACATTCAATCAATAAAACAAAAAAATTATTTTAAAAGTTGAATTTATTGCCAAAATCGTAGCTTACTTGCATGTAATAAAACTAAAATAAATTTTATTTTGTTTTATTGATTGAATGTTTGCTCAGATTATTTAGATAAAGTAGAAATGAAATATTAAATTTGAATTAATTTTTATCAAATTTTTCGCAATGTAAGGGTATCATATTCTTATATCGTTGAATTCAGAACAAAATTCTCTATTTATTTAATATTGCCCTATAGTTTGAGTACCACTGGATTTAAGATAATAAAGTTTATGCTAAAATGTGTTCCCCTCTATGCCTTACAAAATATCTTAACAATTTTTTTATGTATCTTTTCACATACACGAATAAAATGCACTGTTCCATTATCTTGATACACCTATATATATTTTCACATCTTTAGGTTTCAAATGGCGATGTACATTTTTTTAGCACTCTGAGTTGTTCAATTTATTGATTTTACAGTAAACCCAGTTAATTTTGGGATACATAATTTATGGTGCCAAATTTAATTGGACTTATTATAGGTTTGGTATTCTGGTCCGTTATCAAAATATGACAGTTAACTTTTCTTTGCCCAGGTGGTAGAATATTAAGTTAATAATCAGGAAGTTTCGGATGAGGGTTGAATTCTTCATTTATTTCCTTGAAGAGAAGATTAACTCCTAACAAAATAAAAATCTTTTCGGAAGCCACTATTTACAATATAAATTCTTGTAGAATTTGTTGACTGACAAATATTCTCATTGCAATAATAGTTATTTATTATAATGCGGCGTATTAGTCACGAATGAAAAAGTTTAGCCAAACTCTTTTTTAAAACTTTTTAAATCATTTTTATATTTTCGTTCATCGTTTTATAGGTACAAAATTATCACATGAATATACATTATGTATACTCATAATATTACTACCAAGTTTATATCTCAACCCATTTTTGAATTATTGCCCCAAAAGTCAATATACCCCACATTTAGACAAAAATTTCAAAATTTTCAAAAATCTAATTCTTATGTATCTATATACTTGTCAATGCGCTGATTCCAAATTTTGAAACCGCAGGTCGATATCTCTTTTCGTTTTCGAGATATTTAGATTCAAAGTTTTGCTCAAAACTGCCCATTTTTGGGTAATAACCCAAAAATGGGTCGAGTTATGAATTTGGCGACAACACCATTCGATTCTACGGGCAAAACTACATAAGTACACCAATTTTTAGAATTTTTGAACACCGCATACAATCTCTAAAGCAAAATAACTGAAAATGGCCAAAAATCGCAAAAATCGTAAGGGGTACCCCTTAGGATTTTTTCAGATTTTGGCCATTTTCAGGGATTTTCAAACTTTTGTTCATAAAAAATGAACCGGTTGGACAAAAATTATGAAAATTGGTATACTTATGTATTTTTGTCCGTAGAATCGAATGGTGATGTCGCCAAATTCATATCTCGACCCATTTTTGGGTTAATACCCAAAAATGGGCAGTTTTGAGCAAAACTTTAAATCTAAATATCTCGAGAACGAAACGAGATATCGAACTGCGGTTTCAAAATTTGGAATCAGCGCATTGAGAAGTATCTAGATACATGAAAATTAGATTTTTAAAAATTTTGAAGTTTTTATCTAAATGTGGAGTATATTGACTTTTGGGGCAATAATTCAAAAACGGGTAGAGATATAAACTTGGTAGTAATATTATTTGATTGTAAACAGAATGTTACGTAAGTGTACGCATTTTTAGAGTATTTAAACAACCGTGTGAATTTTTAGGAATAAAAGTATTGAAATAAAAATGGATAAATGCTATAAAAAAGTTCCTTGGAAAAGATTTTATATATCCAATCTTAAATTCGTATTCTAGGGACCATCAAACGTGCTTATTCATTAAAAACTCACCAACGAATTTTTTGACCAAAGACAATACCTTCCTTACGTAGAGGTGAAGGTAAAAACGCAAAAATCAGTAATAATTCCTCCGTGATTTCTTAAATATTCTCTCACGGAGTGAGTAATGTTGTACATTAGTTATTTCAAATAACCAAAGTAACAAATATGAATCAGTTGGATAAAAAATGTTCTTTAAATTTACTTATAAAACATCAAATAATTATGTCTTTCACATTTTAAGCAATTAAAACTTAACAATAAAACCTGGATTTCTGATGTGATTTACTAACTCAACACTGTTCGACGTTATATTTATTGTATATAAATTAATTTTTATTACAAACATAGAAAAACCGACCAAAGAACAAATTTCAGAAATAGTGTAGCTGTGTAAACAGAAAACTTCAGAAATGCCGCTCCAGGTAATCAATTTGTCGAACGTTTTAATGAGGTTGAATTCAGGCTCGGATTGTCCGAATAGTCGGAATTTCGAAATTTGAAAAAAGAACATCCTATTGTAGGCAAACATTCAATATATGTTTGTATGTTACTGAAAAATAAAATAATAAATATTTTATTGGAAATACACACATCCTTTAAAAATTTGAAAAAGAGAAATAATTTAAACGATCATAAAATGGCATGGACGGTAAAAAATTGGAGTAAATATTTTTCAAGTTATAATTTTATGACGAAAATGGAAAAGTCTAAAAATAAATTTTATTTCGCAACACATACGTACTAAATTAATATTTTAGTTAATTAAAGAATTACTCACATGTGCTTCACGAGAGTGAAAAAAAAGTACAGACCTATTTCTTTATCGCTTTTTCCCACAAAAGTTGTAATGTCGTTTTTTTATTGAATTAATACTTAACAAATTTGAAAAAATACGGGTATATATTATTTATAAGTCTATTATTAGATGTAATAAAAAAAAAATATCTTTTACTCCATTAAATATGTATTGTATTGTATGTAATTTATACAAAATGTGTATTATTTGTCGTATACGAATTGTCAAATATACTTTTTGTTTTTATTCGATAAATAACTATTATTACCATTTGTGTCAATAATATCTTGTTATTTAATTTTCAGCTTTGTAAACCAAGCTTTTAATAGAATCGAGTGTAAAACACAACAATATATTTTTGAAAAAAGCAATTAATTTTGAAAAAATTCAATTTAATAAATCAGTTTTGTAGCCTTTGACAACAAACATTTAATGTTTTGACAAAAACTGATACATTACCAGAAATAATTGAATTTGTGTACCTGAAAATTTGAACATGAAGTGATACGAATTATAAATAGGTGAATGAGGTAGAAATTTTACGCAAACAGTAATTAAAAAAATTATGGCCTCCGATAATTAATTTTCGCTCTAATTAATTTGGTAATTTTAGTATCGTAATAGCTTATTAACTAGTTAAGAATAATTAAATTTCACGATTTGCTTATTAACGTGGAAGTAATCTTATATTTGACCCCAAATTATTATGATACTGTGAAATATTCATCAATATTAATTGCTTGATATTAATAATTACAATTTATGGCTCAGATATTTTGTATCGAAATTTTGTTTATGAAATTAATATAGTAATCTAGGATCTAAGCGAGTGGTAATACAAATAATGACGAAATTTGTACTAAAGAGAATTTGAAGCTCTGCATTTATTATTTAAAATGATACACAACTCACATAACTAGTAATGTTTTTCGGCTTTTTAAAAAAGTGGGCCCGGTGCAATAGGGAAGACCGGGGCTTGTTGTCACACGGGTAAATTGTCCCAAGTCTCAAAACATAGGGCGTACAGCACACACACAGAAAATAGAACATTGGTCAATTTCTAAGCTGTGCTAAATTATGTTCTGTGCGCTGTGTCTATTATAAATGAATATATTATTTTCCGTATGACGAAATTCTATGTTTTCTATGCTAAATTATGTTCTGTGTCCGTTATAAATCCACTTTAAGTGTTTTAATATTTAGTTCCCTTTAAACTTAAATACTCCAATTAGTTCTGCCGTAGGCAAAACAGTATTTCTATTCATAACGTAGACATAATTCAATCAAATATGATTAAATTATCTGTGTACAATAATATTGTTTGTAATACGAAGAATCATGAACATCCAAAATTAGATTTTCCACGACCCACGTTCGATTCCATTAGTACCCACTCAGGTTCACACAAATTCAATACATTCTAAAATGGTCTTAAAATATCAATATGATGCACTATCCGACATGGAGAGCTAATATGCACATCAAAGCTAAAATCATCTATCAAGATTTCTCAATAAATATGGCTGCCGTAAACATATTTTACATCTTGTCAATATGACACTTAAGAGGAGAGATATAATTTATGAAAGGACAAGAAATGATACTTATGTATATAGCTATCTTTTAAAATGTATAAATTGTTTATCATTTCTTAAAAGTTTTTTATGTCATCCTTTCTTTTAAGTTACTTATCAATAACAGAAGGTGTATCTAATGATATGAAAAGTATGGGAATAACAGGACCTAAGTCACATTTTGACAGTTCAGAGATAAACGGTTTTAAATTTTTATCATTGCTGTCTATGCATTGGGATATTCAATTTTTTTTTTTCTTCTTATATTAATATACTTGTTTAAATTGTAAATGTGAATATTTTATTGGACTAAGGCATATAAAACATTACTCGTTTACTCGATATTTAGAACAATGCTATCTATAGATTAAATATAATATTCTACAGATTTTGGACTTTACTAGGCAAAAATGCACGCATTTTGATACATAATATTTTAATGAACAAGATGATTTCTTAATAATATCGAGAATGTTTTTTCCACTGTTGATTTGTATAAAGAACAAACAAACAAACACACACACACAAACGTAAAAGCGTAGAAGATCTGTTAAGCCTATGAACACATTAAGATTTGAAAATATCATAGTTTGTTTCTGAAAATGAAAGAACCAGATCATGAACAATGGGGTCATTTCGCATTTTCTTATTTATTTATTTTTTTCTTGATAGGATAGGTCAAATTAAATATGTAAGTGTATGTCTAACATCAGGGCCGGTCCAAGGCATGATGCAAATGATGCATAGCATCAGGGCGCCCCGGCAAGGGGGCGCCATACAAGATTTTTTAAAAAATAAAATGTATGCTGTGTAATATACGAGTATGAGAACAATAATTGACATATTAAATTTTATTTGTGCCAACAATTTGGAATATGTATTTGGAAATGTAATCATTGTTCTACGATTTTTTTTAACTTTGCCCGTTACAATAGCTTCTGCTGAAATAAACGCTTCACTCACAAACAGAAAAGACAGCTGACGGATGATGCAAAGTTATGCCTTACCGCCATGTTTAATAGTTCTCTCATGTGATTTGGAAATATAAAACGTAGTTATATTCCAAATCTAAATTTCATATTTCTAAATTTGTAAATCTTCATAAACCATCGTATGCCTTTTAAGTAGTGGTGGGATCCGGATAGTTTCGGAACCAAAAATATCCGGATATCCGGATAATTGATTGTTGAACTATCCGGATCTGAGTATCGGATTTTGGATCCGGATCTGAGTATCGGATTTTGGATCCGGATTTGAGAATCGAATTTTGGACCCAAATCTGAGTATTGGATTTTGGATCCGGATCTGAATATGAGTATGAGTATCAGATTTTAGATATAGAATTTCAGAATCCACATCGGTTCTCGGATTCGAATATTCTCAGTATTGAACCCGATGATAATATTTGAATGTATAATATCATGGAGTTTCAAAATCAAATAAATCTGATTATGAAATAATCCACAATAAATTTTTGTTTGATATAGTTAATAGAATTGGATCCAGAATTAAAATTCGGATCCGGATCCGTAAACAAAACATCGAATCCGGATCCAGATCCAAGTCCAGATCCGAATCCAAAAGGGATCCGGACTCAAATCTGGATCCGGATCCAAATCCGAATTAAATTTACGGATATCCGCTTCAATATCTGAACATCGGATATCCGAGGAACCGGATGTTTTGAGATCCGGGTACTCGGATCCAAGTTTTGCCGGATCCTCACAGCACTACTTTTAAGTATGTTTATATCTTTAAATCTAAATTGTAAATTAAATAAATAAATATATCATCACGGCATATTACCCATTTCTGGATGTGCCAGTATCTACAACATATGTAGACATCGGTAATGATGACGATATATTTTGCCATGTGGGCGCTTACCAGGCGTCACCTCACGGGCACTCATAGCTGGCGTAGAGAGTGCACCACATGAGTCACTTTGTGCCATTTAAAATTGGAAATATTTGGCGTCTGTCGGGATCGAACCCGGTTCCCCCAGGTTCGCGACCAGACACTCAGGCACGCGGCCATGGGAGTCCCATGGAATTGTAAATTAAAAATTCGTAAATTAAGTGTATTATAAACCAACCCTTATATCTCGGATTGATTAAGATTTTTTTTACTCATTTTGGTCAGTAATTAGGTATAATACACTACATTATATTATTTTTATAAAAAATGTAAAACTTTATTCTGCACTCTTTATATGTTTTGTGTATTTAATACCCTAAAATTTCTTTCTAAAATACTTTCAGTCTCAGTAAGATTTTGTGTGAAAGCGATCTTATTTCAAAAATATTATTTGTCTAAACTTATTGAATAGACATCCACATCCTATTTAGGTGGAGGGTGTGGTTATATATTTATTTCTTTAACAATATGACATATGAACAAAGGAGTAAATACAGGAAATCCTTATAACACCTTATTCAACTGAACCTTATCGACTTGTGTGTATTATGAATATGGCTGCTTTGTTTGAAGTTTGTTGAGAATTTTGTTTAGAATAGATGAAATACACGTATTTGTAGAAATCAGTAATGAGGTATTGTACGATTTTTTTTTATTTGCATTATTTGATAGAAAACTAAAACATGTTTACTCCGTATTTTTTATTTTTATTCAAATTAAGCTTCTAAAAAGAAAAAATAAATATTAAAAGTAATATTCTTGGGAATATTGCACCGCTTCTCCCCTTGCCTACTGACGTCAACGGTTACAAGCCAATAAGGTAACAGTATGTTCCGTGGCGTTTGTTGTCATTTTAAACGTCAAACACGCAGTAGAAATATAGGTTACGGAATCATAAACGTTGCGAGTTTGCTCCTAAACATATCGAAATTTTTAAATTTTATTGTATAAAATATGTCGAATACCGTATTAATTAAATTATTTATATATTAATTACATTTAGCCATACTCGTATTTAGACATTTTCATTAATATGCGTATTTATTTATAAGACGTAGTGATAGATCCATCTATCTTGTAAGATCTATGGCGCAACTTGTTTTTCACTGGCTTGTACCCGAATGCATAATACTTCAAATTGTTTTTTTTCTATTTTGGTTATTTTATTTGTACTTTATGAAACTCATTTGAATGTCATAAAGTACTTATTTAAAGAACTCAAACTTAATTTCTGTTTGGTTGATTCTAGAAGACCTACTATTGAAATGAAGAATTAATATAAATAAATAAAAAAAAAAAAAAAATTCCAATCAATGTTCATAAATTAGAAAATGAAATAATGAATCTTTCTAAATATTCTTTGACAAAGGGACCAAAATAGAAAAAAAAATAGTATAAAATACACGTTTCATAAGACTTTTAGCGCACTTGTCCCTTAAAAAACTCGCGGCAAGCCGCTTGTTTCTAACAGGGACGCGTGCGCTAAAATCATGTTTTATGAAACTTGTATTTTAAGGTACTATTTTCTAATCCAAATAAACAAACTTTTATATAAACTGTTATATTAAATAAAACTATGGGATCGGATGGTCGTGTGCGTTTAGTGTCTGGTTGCCAAACTGGTGACCCGGGTTCGATCCCGGTCAGTGTAGACTTTTAATCGCACAAAAGTGATCCCTGTGGTGCCCTCTCCACACCAGCTATGAGTGCCCGTGAGGTGACGCTTGGTAAGCGCCCATACGGTAAAATATATCGTCATCATTACCCATGTCTACATGTGTTGTAGATACTGGCACACCCAGTAATGGCAGGGGTTTTAGTTGTCATAAATAACCTAAAAATTCATAAATTCACCCAAAAATCCTAAAATTGTCATAAATTAAAAAGTATGTCATAAAAAATCATAAATTCTACTAACAAATTCGAATAACTAATACAAATCGACGTCTTATATGTATCAATAATTAGATATATTTTATTCAATTTTGACGTTTTAAACTGTCATTATTAACTCCATAGCAACAACTATAAGTAACACTTTTTTCACAAGTGAATTAAAATTTTTTAAATCACTCTCACATTTTTTTTAAATTCACTCTGCAACAAATAATGCATTTAAAATAACATCAGGCACGAAATTAACACTTACCATAGTATTTATTAGACATTATGAACCATTTTCATTATTTTTCACAGCATATATGACAGACAATAAAGCTTTTTAAATAGACGACTTGACATCTATCATCGACGATTGTCATGCACAGACTACTAACTGATTAGTTTTTTGTTTTGTCAAAATTGAATAAAATATTGTACAAACGTCGTGAGCTAAGAATGTTTATTCACTCAAAGAAATTAACTCACTCGCCCTTATGGGCTTGTGAGCTAAACTTTCTTCTTATGAATAAACATTATCTTAGCTCACTTGCTGTGTAAATATCTATTATGTAAGGGTATTTTTTATTTTGTTTAATAAACATAAAAGTCCTAAATTTGTCATAATTTTTGTTGATAAAATGTCCTAAATTCCTAAATAAATTATTAAATTTGTTGCTAAGACCCCTGTAATGGGTAATATGCTGTGATGATATATTATTATTATTATTATTATTATTATTATTATATGAAGTTAAAATATTTGTATTAACGAATAAAATAGACATGTTAATATTTTTTGCAATACCTCATTGAGATGAAAGTTCAATACATCATACTCAACTTCTTATCCGTTTGAAAAATCACATGCTTTGAATCACAGTCAAAACAAAATGTAAACCTCTGCAACCTTCAAAAGGCACGAACTCGAGAACATGTATTTGATTTCAGTTTTGTTTGGAAACAAGACCTATTTCAAAACTACATGTAGTAATAAATTACTGTAGTCGCATCTATTGCAGCGCAACTTCTACCGCTTGTGTAGAAATATGTCTTTCAAACTTCCAAAATGTGCTCCACATATTACAAAACGTCAAAATATTTTACGGGCGGCATATCCACGCACAATTTAAAACTTCAACTTGTAAATCAAGAGTGAACATGTGATTGTTATATGATTGAAATATTGTCGACGGAAATTTATTACACATCGTTTTGACGTTAATACGATATTTATTAAGTATAAAATGCAAGTAATATATGTGAATTTGGCAGCTCTTGCCAAGTAGGAGACCCGTCGCACATCAGTTCGCCCACCCGCTTCAATTTCATTTTATTTAGTTACTATATGATACAAATAATAACTAACATAAATTATCGCCAATTTTTATTAATATTACCTATATTTAACGTTCTAATGACACATAGCAAGATATGTTTTCTTAAATATTATACTGTTTTTTTTACCTCTCGCTAAGAGAGGTATTGGATTCATGCTAAAAATTGCGTATCCAGATTTTAGTGAATAAGCACGATTTAAGGTCCCTATACTCCGATTTTAACATTTTTACGATGATGTGTGTGTGCGCGCGCGCGTGTGTGTGTGTGTGTGATTGTGTGTGTGTGTGTGTGTGTGTGTGTGTGTGAGTGGTGCGTGTGTGTTTGTGTGTGGCTGGATGTTGGAGGGACGATTCCTTAAAACTATAAGACTTAAGACCTGTTTAACTATGAATTCCTCAATCTGATATTAATGGGAAGAGCTGAAAAGGTTTTGGTAACAATTGGACAACCGGAAGTAGTAGTTTCTAAATAAAATTCTTCTAAATATTATTTTTTGAAGTTTTTTGATATTACTAATGTTGAAGAACATAAAATTCTACATCTGATACATGTAAAACTTTAATTATATCTTCTATAAATTTAGAGATAAAAACGCTATAATATATAGAATAACAGGATGTAATAAGTCGAGTAGGCTAAACTACACTAAGGAAACCAGTTGACAAATTCAAATGTTTATAACATAATTTGTAAATGACAGATGTCAGTGTCAAAAATTAAAAAGCGATTTCTGGGAAGTACATTTAATCCTTCTTATTGTTTTATTAATTAAATATTAAAAATTGTAGGTAAAATGCATATAGCCAATCTTGGTAATGAATTGGAAGAATCTCTGACATAAGAACTTCCTCATGCAATGAAAAATAGATATAATTAGAATTGTATGTGTGCAGAAGACATGTTAAATACAATAAAAATTTTGTTATAAGCTACGGTTCGATAGCGTAGTGCAATACAATACTTATATAACATACATGGAAATGGCGAGAGGTATTGTGCTGGCCACAACAGATTTTTTAAAAAATGAAATAGTAGTTTTACCAATTCTAGAAATACTGAAAAAATAATTAAAATAATTTAAATCGTAAGCTTGTGAGGGTTTATTAAATAAAATGTCTAAAAGTATTACAGTAGTAATTTACAATAAAAAACGATGTTACCCAATATTGATAAATAATATGAAATAAATATATCGATATCTGTTACGATTAAACCGTTAAATTTTTAATCTTTAGTTAAAAATTTAATTTAAAATTACGTTATAATGTTGGAAAATCTTCAAAGATTTATTTACACAGTGCGTAAAGTATGTAATTTACGCACGGTTGTAGAAAACATAATTTTCTGAAGATAACCTTTCATTAGGAGTACTTATTTTCTGATAAAATGTCAAAAATATTTAAATATTTCTTGCTACATCCGTCAATGTCATTTATAGAAATCACCGTACACAAATTTCTCGATAAAATATAGGAGTTTTATATTTTTATAATATTTCATTGGTAGAAAAATTTTAATCAATTGTAGTATTGTCATGAAATATAAATCTTGTAAAAATCTGCCAGTAAGATTTTCTGTTTAAATTATAATATATAGGATTCTAGAAATTGAATTCGTATCATGTTCTGCTAATTGGAAATATCGTGTTACATTACGAACTACGAACTTCTTGTTTTACTTTTTTCCGCACAAATTATTAATTTAAAAATTTGCAGTCTGTGTTGAATTACCTTTTAAATTTTTCATTAATTAAATTATGATTAGAATATGTAATATATTTTCTGGAAATTGTGCTTCTGTTGTGCTCTTATTTTTTAATTTTGCTGCGAAAGTACATTTTCTGTAATTTAAAATATTAAATTATATATAATGTTGCGTTGTTTTGAGTAAATATAATATACCGCGCAGTCATGTATTTTACGAAGACGCGGACAATTTCTTTGTTTACGTAAAATAATGAAAATGAATAAAGCGCAAAAGAGAGACATTTATAAAGTTTAAATATTATTATAAATCGTATTTAATACTTGTGCCCGGTTTCACCATTGACGATAAACATTTTATTGATCAGTTAACCTATTCGTCGAATAAAATAGCATATTTTTGTTTCATCAACGTCAGTTAGCAGCTATTCGATGAATAAATCGTTGGTTAAATTATCTGGGGATTTTTGCCCAGTTAAATATTTATTCAACGAACAGTTTGACATTGACATTTATATTGTGCGTGTTCAATAATTTTGTAATTGTTCAGTAAGGTGATCAAAGGAATAATTACATAGGTACCAATCTAAAATGAATAATAGATAAATATAGAAAATGAAATATTATAATGGTCTGGTCGCGAACCTGGGGGAACCGGGTTCGATCCCGACGGACGCCAAATATTTCCAATTTTAAATGGCACAAAAGTGACCCCTGTGGTGCACTATCCACACCAGCTATGAGTGCCCGTGAGGTGACGCCTGGTAAGCACCCACACGGTAAAATATATCGTCATCATTACCAATGTCTAGATGTGGTGTAGATACTGGCACACCCAGAAATGGGTAATATGCCGTGATGATATATTATTATTATTATTATTATTATAAGGTTATCTTTATTTAATAATATTTCTTTGAATATTAGAATGTCATCCTCATATTGTTATTATTAAAACAATGCGTATATGAAATTCTAAATATTATTTGGCGTCATAAATAAATAAAAATAAATATATCATCACGGCATATTACCTATTTCTGTGTGCCACAATCTGCTTTATCGCAGATATCGGTAATGATGATGACATATTTGTACCGTGCGGGCGCTTACCAGGCGTCACCTCACGGGCACTTATAGCTGGTGTGGAGAGTGCACCACAAGGGTCACTTTTGTGCCATTTACAATTCGAAATATTTGGCGTCGGTCGGGATCGAACCCGGTTCCCCGGTAATATATTTGAGTTTAGGGTTTTAATATATTTAGGGAAATTATAAAAATATAATTTAGGGACTTATGGTGTTAATTTCGGGACTTTATACACAGTAGTCAGTCAGTCGTGTCGGGGCATGGACCTGTCAGTATTATTGTAAAATAAGAGGTTATTTATTTATTTATTTATTTATTTATTTATTTATTTATTTACATAAGAAGAAACCAACAGTATACAAACATACCAATTACAGGTTCCTATGATTTAATTTACATACATATATCACAGTGCATTGCTTAGAAAGAAGTTGTAACAGAAAAACTTATGATAATACATTAACTATCTCTTTTTTGAACATATTTAATGAAATATGAAAAATGTCTATATGCGTAAATGTCGAATTGTAGGTTGACATTATTCGATTTATCGGAGTATTATCACAATTGTTAGTATTATTTTTATCTAATATGTATTACTATTATTGAAAGCATCAAGGTAATTATTTTGTTTTTTATTGAGTGTAATACCTAATAAATAACAAAGAATATGTCAGTTTTTTTTTGTGATCACTTTCACAGATCCCCTTGGCCGCGTGCCTGAGTGTCTGGTCGCGAACCTGGGGAACCGGGTTCGATCCCGACCGACGCCAAATATTTCGAATTTTAAATGGCACAAAAATAACCCCTGTGGTGCATTCTTCACGCCAGCAATGAGTGCCCGTGAGGTGACGCCTGGTAAGTGCCTGTACGGTACAAATATGTCACATCATTACCGATATCTGTGAAAACAGACTGGCACACCCAGAAATGGGTAATATGCCGGGATGATATATTTATTTATTTTATTTATTCACAGATCATATTTTTGTGCAAAAGTAATATGTAAATATTCTTACACTACAAAACTGCAATTATTAAACTATTTTCTTCCTCTAGATAGTTTTTACTTAGTTTCTTCTTCTTATTTATATTTTCACTCATTTTCACTTGATTTCAATGACACAAATCAAAAAATTATTTTTGTTGACAGCGAATTTGACAGTTTTGTTAAGGAGATGAACTTGTTAGCTGTCAGCTGTATACTCAAAGAAAAATAATATTCTACGAATAACTATCTATATGGTTTGTGAAACAAAACTTTGAGTATTCATTGAATAAATTTTATATGTCAGATAACTATTTATGAGTTTATTCGGAAATGGTGAAACCGGGCATTAGTTTTACAAATTTCACTTAAAAAAATCCATTCCTGCTCATGTTTCAATGTAAAATTAGGACAAGTAAATATGTTTTGTTGTTTTTTTTTCTTTTTGTGAAGCGCACAATTCTTGGTAATTTAAATGACAAAATTATATGGTGTAAAAGCAGTGAATATGAGAAAGCGTAGTGTGCATTTTGCGTCGGTGTTCCGTGACTGAAATAGGGGCCCAGATATGGGGAAGAAGACGAGAATACCGTCGGAGAAAATACACTTGAATTTACATTTCTTGAACATCTATAGCCCGGAGAAGGATTTCTTAAAATTTTCATATGAACGATAAGAACATATTGAGGCTTTGACGATTTTTGTGAGACATGAATTTTGGAAGCTGTTATTTATTATTATTATTATTTTTTTGTTTTCATATAATTGATAGCATCTTTTAATTTTTAAATGGAACGCTGTATATATTTATTTATAATTAAAAAGCACATGAAATATACTGTTAATAACAATCATACGTTATATTTTTAAAAAATACAATGGTGAATGATTAAAATATTACATTTTTGTTTTAACAAGAGCAGGAGACTTTCCATTTCATTTATTTTACATTATTTCTACAAATTTTATAAAATTAATTTATTAAATATTCAAATTGATTTCCATTTACATGAATACATTTTAGGAAACACTTCTTTTAATTAATAATAAATGTATAATAAAGTACAATTGCGATGCTCGATGAAATTGCTCTAATATTTAAAAAATCATACTTGACACGTTTCACAAGATTCTTTTAATTAAATTAATTACATATTACATTTGTCATTTAACGTCAAGTTATTAGGATGTGTCATACTTTAAAATATGAATTGCAAAGCTTTCTGCAATTAATAAAAATGTGATTTTTTATCAATCGCCATTGTATTTTTTAATAATATACAGAATGTTACGTAAGTAAGTGTACAAAGCTTAACCCATGGTAGAACTAACCCCATAGATGCCCCAACATGCTTTCTACAAGAACTAGAGGCCTTTAAAACTGACCAATCACGTCATAGTTCAAAATTTTGTAAAAAAGTAAAAATCAATATGTTCTCTGGAAAAAATGTCACACCTGACACAAATGACATATAAGATTATTATCGTCACGGCATATTTCCGATATTCATAATGAAAAACTATACATGTTTATGAGCACTGATTATAAGTAATTAGAATAACAAATAAATAAAATAGAAGAGTACAAAATAATTCAAAATCAATAATGTTGAAATGTCTACAAAACATACATGCATACAAACGCATATTCAACTTTGTGGGTTAGCTAAACGTCAGTTTTGACAATCAATATTTTTTTCAAAGAACACATTGATCTTTACTTTTTACAAAATTTTGATCTATGACGTGATTGGTCAGTTTTAAGGCCTCCAGTTCTTGTAGAAAGTATATTAAACAAAAAGTATTGCCAGATTTACTATCTATGGGGTCATTTTTACCCATGGATTAAGCGTTGTACACACATATACATATAACACCCTGTATACAACATACGATTTTTTTTATATTATTAGACAGCAAATTTCATGTACGTTTTTAAATATAAATAAATATGTATGTAGAGTGTTCCATTTTTAAATTAAAAGTTGCTATCAGTTATTCAAAAACCGGAAGTAATAATATTGAATTTCTTCCCAAATTATGTAGAGGGATTAATATATTATAATAGAGTTGAATTAGCAAAAAAAAAAATGAATAATATTTTTTGGTTTATTTCTAGACGGACATTTGTAGGTAGATATATTTTTCTAATATTTTGTGATAACCCCATTTTTTTATTTCAATAAAAAAAATGTTAATATAGGTAGGTACTCCTAATATTTTATTCAATCTGCTACGAATATTTTAATAATAATTGATTTAAATTCAGTGTTGTACAACCCACTTTTTGTATTTCAAAATTAATTTTCAATTTGTATTTCAAAATTATAACAATCACTGCAACTTTTTGTTTTGTCATTTTCCTAAATATATAGATTTTTTGTCTTTGACGTTTCCAGATATGTAATTTTAATTATATATAAATTTGTGTTAGACGATTCAGCTGAAATTATAAAAATATTAGGCTTTATACAAACTGAACGAAAATTGTGATATTGACGGAAAGTATATCCTATGTCTTACTAACGACTTAAGTGCAACATTAAGGACATTAAAGAAATGTACCTTTTGACATTTAGCTACGACTTCAACCTTTTCACGTTGGACCATTATAATATTTACTTTATCAAACCTTTATATATAATTTAAGTAAAATGTGTTTCTGACATAATCAAATAAAGTAAATATTTGTAGGTTATTATGTATGAATACTTATTTACGTACATTTTTAGAAAATTGGAGTAAGTACATTATATTTTATTGGATTTGGTTTAGGCTTTAATGTAGTTCTTATTTTTATATACAGTGTGGAGTGTGGGATTTTAAAAAACGCTAAAATACGTTGATTTTAGTTTTTAAAAATACACATTAATATGTGCGATTCATCTTCCGACTTTCATTTGTTTTTCAGTTATGACGTCATCACAAAAAATTTAAATGGTAACATAAGTTTTTCGTAGTGGAATCTAATAGTTATTTTTCTTCCCTCTATGATCATGCAGATAAATCACAAGGGTGCATAACAAAAATTCTGAGAAAAATCGAGCTGAACGTCTAATACGTAATAATGAATAATCAACACACCTTGATTCATACAAGCATTTTGTCAATAATTATTGTAGTTTACTGTTGTATTCTAATAATTCTACTAAGGGTCGGTCTTATAAACAATAAATTAATCCTTAGTTAGTTACTGCACAAGTAAATTAAATGGACCATTAAAAAAGAAATGGATATTATAAAACTAGTCTCACTATCAAATAACTAACGGGGGATTTAATTAAATTTTAGTAGTGTGTTTGTGGTTTTGTAAAAAGTTTCTATATTCACATTCGTTATAAACGTAAATCAGTTGATTTGACAGTTGGAAAAGAAACGTGATCGTGGGAAAAATCATATTGATATTGAAAAATATAACCTATTAGATATTGTTGAAGATTATTTTCATATAATTTGGAACGACCCGGTTGCGTAAAATCGTAAGGTTATTACTAGCTGATTCATTGCGGAAATTGACATATTTCTTAATGTTAGAGGTCTTATATTTCTTTCAATCTGTCCCAATATGTGTAACACACATTGTTTTGACAATCGAAATCTCTTTTTAAACTCATGGCTAGTACCACGATCATGGTTTTAACAAAAACGCTGTTTTAAGAAATGTCCAATTCAAATTTCAAAATGTAATTTCACCCTTATGTTAGAAGAACAATTTATTTAAAAATATTTGTTTGAATACAAACTATGTACTGCTTTAAAATCATATTTTGATAAATTTCATAGTATTTATTATCATCATTAAGTAATGAAATTTGACATTTCTTAAAACAGTGTTTTAGTTAAAACCGTGATCGTGGTACGAGCCATTGTCATCATACATTTCATATGGATTTGTCCTGTTTCGGAACAATTTTGGTAGCCTGTCTCTTGTAAATATAAATGCATCATCATTATCTGTTTATGAATGCGAGGACACTGATGCTACAGACTCTAAAGATGACATACTCGATACATACATTTCTTAAAAAAATATTTAAAAAGTAAATAGTTCCCTATTTCAATTGTTTTAAAATAAACATAACAAAACAAAAAAAATACTGTTTGACGTTTCTTTAACAACTGATTTAAATCTAATAGCATGAAATTCCGCAGTTACTTTAATAGGTCGATTTACTTGTCATTAAACTTTTATAATACCCAAATCTTCAGTTAAATTAGTTTAGTAGCTAACTAAATTTTAACTGTTAATGAAATAGTTTTATAAGACCGGCCCTAAGATTGACAGAATATTTGAATGAAACAGTTGGCTAGATTTAAATTTTTTATCAAAGTATCTTGATTATTCATTATTACGTATTAGAAGTTCAGCTCGATTTTTCTCAAAATTTTTGTTATGCACCCTATGATTTATTTGCATGATCACAAAGGGAAGAAAAATCAATATCGGATTCCACTACTAAAAATCTATATTGCCATTTGTGATGACGTCATAACTGTAAAACAAATGAAAGTCGAAAGATGAATCGCACATATTAATGTTTATTTTTAAAAACTAAAATCGACGTGTTTCAGCGTTTTTCAAAAAAGCGCCTGAGCTCGGATTTGTATAAATAAACCGTATGCTATGCTAAGCTTCGACTAAACGACCTATAGCTTGTGCTGGTAGCATGTTTAGTCGAGAGCTGAGAATATCATTCACAGTGTTTGTAAATTAGTCACATATTAAATAAATTTAGGCAGTGTGTAGTCTAACACAGGATAATTATTTGAAATCGTAGTTTACGACATGTTTTCGCAAATAATTCGTATTCAGCACGGTGTATTTTGGTTATTTGGTTTGTTATTGGCTGTGGTTTATGAGTCCATAAACATTATTTAAAATCCGAAGGGAATGTTTGTTTTTCGTAGACAAAGCATCGGTTGCTTTCGTTTGGTCAGCTTTGGACGATCAAAGATTTATTTGCATGAGTTTTTACAACTGCAACTGCAATATAATTCCGACGCTTTACACATTAAAACTTTTTTCAATTCACTTTATTTTTTTATTTTTTTGGGTATATTCTAAATTTTAAGATCGATTACAACTAGGAATTTTTTTCTTTCTTAAGTTGGATGTTTTATACCCGTACAGTAGTTGGTATATAGTTGATTAATAGTTTTAAAAAATATTTTCTGGATATTCTACTGTTTTTTTTTCTTCTGTAATCATTTTTATTTTTTAACCTGCTGGTGACGTGAAAATTTTATTATCTAATAAAGTAAAGTTAGAATAACGATTAGCTGCACGTGTACCAGTAATTTTTCACATTTACTTCAGAGACATGCGCTGCGTAGGGAGCCGGCAATCTGCCTCGCATAGTACATGTAACCGCACCTAATAGCGCCCTTTTCTAAACATGTCTCGGGTACTTTTACTTATGTACATATGATGCAAGCTATCTCCCCAACAAATATCGAAAATCTGCTAACGGTTAAAACCTAACTATAGATACATAGATAAGAAAAAAAATAGTTGAAATCATCCCCTATTGTACCGCCTTGAGGGATGATTTTTCAAAAACGGTAGAACAATTTATTTCTTACCAAAACCATAAATAAGAATTTTTATATCCCTAACTTGAAAAATGATAGGTTCTCCAAACAAACTTTCATTCCCTATTTCACCCCCTTCAAGTTTTATTTTCGCGACAAAAGGTAGCCTATGTTTTTCTCCATAGTTCAATCTATCTCTATACCAAAATTCATCAAAATTGGTTCAGCGGTTTAGGCTTGAAAACGTAACAGACAGACAGACAGACAGACAGACAGACAGACAGATAGACAGACAGACAGGCAGACAGACAGACAGAGTTACTTTCGCATTTATTATATTAGTATGGATTGGTGACGTGGTGCCTTTTTAACAGCCCCTGTCAATAAATTATTATTTTTTACTTTATTTAAAAAAGATAATAGTTAATATTAAATAAAAGATGCACAAAAACGTCTAACAAAATGTAGCGGTTTACTTTACTTGAAACTATAATTGTTTTGAAGCTATTTAATCAAATTGAGTTCCTATATATTTTTAAAAGATTATATATGGGTTAATTACAAAAGAAATATCAACGCTGAACTAAATTACTCTAAATATATAACTGCAAGGGCTAAAAATATGTAAAAATAAAAAATTAATCCATATAGTTTATGCAAATATTTTCTCAACAATCGTCATACAACGGAAATTTATACCTACTAGTTACGTGTGTTTTTAGTTATCTTGTCATACTTTCGAGGACAAAGTCATCATCCTTTCCTTTTGTTACTCGGATCTCTGGGATGCTTTCGACAATCACACATTTCTTCATTAGTTTTCCTGTAGTGTCGCAAAATTCTTGTTTTTGGTATACATATATTCTATTTGCTCGTCTAAAAGTTGTTTTGAAAGACTGTTTCATATCATTTTAGAAGTAGTAGCCATAATTAAAATAGTAATATAAACGGTGACGTAGTGCCTTTGTGACAACTACTAATAACTTTTTTAACCTTTGAAAGTCTATGATACAGTCTTAAAGTCTAGCTTTAATACAAATGGCAAATTTTCTAATTTGTGATTATTGAATGCTTACGCATATCTGTCAGAATCGTTTTATACAAAGAATCGATTATTTTGGAACTTACTACCGTTGTAAAATGTGACCAAAACTTGTTGACTTGTTTAAACATGTGATGGCACCTTTGGGGTATGGGAATAAAGCAGTGGTTTTCGTTGCGTTGCCACATTTGGAAATATTTAGGAGGAAATTACAGCTAAAATACAATTTCCGATGTCTGATTTTGTTGCAGAAATCCCTCGGTACGAGACAGCGTATGCCTGCGAGGGCAAGATGCTGAAGATCGAATGCAAAGATGGCGAGCTGATTCGGCTAATTCGAGCCAATTACGGCCGTTTTTCCATCACTATTTGCAACGATCACGGCAACACCGACTGGAGCGTCAATTGCATGTCGCCCAAGTCGTTACGAGTGCTTCATAACAGGTAAGAATCAACTCCACTGTTTTTCGCAATATTTATTTTACTCATAAGTGTTAGTGGACGTGTACGTGTACACTCTTACCAGTGTTTCTAAATTGCGATCTTATAAGTCTTTTTTTTTATTTTACTTGTACAAACATTCAACAATTTTCTTTGTGGTATGAAAATTTCGTTTGTATATATTACGTGTGGTGTTAATATTGACATAAGCGGAAAATCTTTGCACGATATGTACTTAAGATTTGTATTTATTTTTAAAAAAAGAATTGGTACGAATGGCTTGTAATGATAGAAGGAACATCTAGACTATTTTATAGTGTCTAGTCTAGAATGTTTACCCGTACAGATTTTAATTTTAAAGTTTAATTTACTCATGCTGGGTTACATTGCATGAAAACTGTTCAATAAGTAGTTTATTGATTCTATAGTTACCGGTCCTGTAAAGTTAGCGAGCCGTTAAAATTTAAACAGTTCCATGAAAAAAATATTGAGATGTTTAGTTAATGAATTGTGTATCTAGCAACAAATAAATATCAAAGAAATAATCCATAAACGTGCCCGAATAAAAGAATAATTATTAAAAATGGATAAATGAAATAGGAGTAGAAATTTTACTAAAAGAGGATAACAGGTTTGCTGGAAATCGAGCAAAATTGAAAGAAAAAACAAAATATGTAGATGGTACTACAAATAAAAATAAATTGGAAGCTCCCGTGATATAGGTACGTAGAGTTATTAATAATTGTTCCAAAATTTCTAAAATCATTTCTTCATTTGAAGATGATGACCATAACATAGTTCTACCACAATGTAATATACAGTGTGTCCCATTTAGAGGTGCCACCATTGGGATCTCGAGAACTATAAGAGATACAATGTCGGTTAAATGGAACTTTTTGTGCGCCTTTGGGAGGTTATCTCAGATGTGCTTTTGTTATAAAATATAAAACATAATAACCCTTACATCGTTGAAAAGAGAAAAAAATATTGATTTTTTGGGACTAAAATCAGATATGGGTTCCATTTAAAAAAATATAAGTTTGTGTTAAATCTCGAAAATTTACGGATATAAAAATTTATTTCGTACGCCACTGGTTAGTTAATAAAAATATCTATCTTTTATATTTGAAACTTTTTTCTCAATTATTAATAGTTTAGAAGTTATTTGAAAAAGAAAAAATCAACAATATTCAGTTTTTCGTCATTTTCTAGTGCCCTATGAGAATTTATCGAAAAACAAAAGCGCACAAAAAGTTCCATTTAACCGACATCGTATCTCTTATAGTTCTCGAGATCCCAATGGTGGCACCTCTAAATGGGACATACTATATTCTTGTATAATAAATATAATATACGATTGTTTACTTATCTTTTAATTAGAAGTTATTTAATTTTAAACGTAAAATTTACAACAAATATTTATTTACGCAATTTTGTCTTTTAATGTCAAACTTGATTTATGTAAAATTGCATGACGTTCATGCAAACCGTTAGTTGCTAATGAACCGATAAATAGTTTCTTGTAACCCAGTACCGCTGTTTTAAATTCTATATTTCCTACTTATACAATTTTTCCTTGAAGCTACATAATAAAAAATTGTCCTTAAATTTATTTGATTAAAAAATAAACTTCTACTTAACAGTGAATATTCCTAAAATTTAAATAACTGTATTATCATCTGGACTATAGAAAATTAAAAATTTTGCCGCTTAGTAGGCATATAATTTGATGAATTACAGGTTAAATCGTTAAAAGTGACGCTTTGATTTTTCTAAACAAAATTTTAATGTTTAATGCACATTTTTACACAACTATTATTTTATCGTACCTTACCATTTGTGAAACTTAAACAATAATGTTAGAAATTTATGTTTAAAAAAATATTCTTAAAATAAAATCTAGCTGTTAGAATTGACATGAACCCTTAATTAATGCATCAGTCATTTTTCGACATAAATTCCTTTTCAAATGCATAACACTACTTTCGCCTCATCCATATTCATGCATTTTTTTACTTTTATTTCCTGTAAATTTTGTTTTACTCTTTGTATAAATATCTTTTGTGTGTTAAAATTTGAAATATGTATTTAATTATTTATGTAGTTTAAATATTCAGTTAAGCCGCTTAAAACTTTTATATGAATTATTATTATATACAAAAGTTTGTACTTTAGCTGCATTTTTATTTTATTTGCTTTTTTGTGTAAGTAGTTTATTACATTTTAATTTATAAGAAATTATTGTTTAAATATAGATAATAATTTACAGGTGTACAAAATAAAGCTGCTATTTAAGGATAGATTCCACACTTGTACAAAAAGATTTAAAAAAGTTACAATCATAATATACTTAATTATTTGAATGTTCATCTTTTGGAATATTTCAATAATAGTTATTTATTATACATGCTGATTAAATAAATGTTTAATGAGCGTCTTATTCCCGTGAGTTAAACATTCATTTTAACCTCGAGTGTAATACAACTGTATTCAATTTTGCCCTAATAAACTTCTCCGATTTGAGTGTAAGATTTTTATAAATGAAATCATAATTTTAAAATGTTGCTAATCGCTTACGGTTATCTAGTCGCTGAGTGTGAGTTTTTTATGCGTTGCCATAGCGATCTGTGGTTGCCATGGATTGAATTGTTTATTATAGACTTTGAAATAAATTATTCTGAAACTGTTTTTTAGAGGTTAACATCTCAATATGACATACAATATTTTGTTCCAACAATCAAAGACATACGTTTTTACAAAATTGTAACAATGTTATTCTTCTTGTGGCGAAATGGCGAATATACGTTGAATATTTGAATTTATTTATAAAACAAAAACTTTAATGGTACGTATCCAAAGAAGTAAACATGACTTTATAAGTCAAAATTGAATAAATATAAAAATTGCTTATATAGTTTTTGAATATAAATACAATAATTTGAATAATACTACCTTTTTAGTTTAAGTTCTGTATTTTTTATTATTAAAAACCAACGTTTCGGCACCATAAACTGGTGCCTTCTTCAGGGGAAATTGACATAAAAATGTGAAAATGTGTTTTTGTTTTTTCACATTTTTATGTCAATTTCCCCTGAAGAAGGCACCAGTTTATGGTGCCGAAACGTTGGGTTTTAATAATAAAAAATGCAGAACTTAACCTAAAAAGGTAGTATTATTCCAATTATTAATATGAGTTCTAAAAGATATTTTAATAATTTACAATAATTTGTTTTTAAAAATTGTTTTAATGTCTGGCTTTGTGAAGAAACACTAGACACAATTATTTTACATCCTGTAAAAATACTGTCGTTAAAGTTCAAATAAAAATGATTTAAAAATATAGAACTTTAAAAAAATGAGTAATTATATTTCGTATTACCATGTGTGCAAATTAATAACATTATTTATGTTGTTGTTTTTTTTTTCAAAATTGCTACCTAAAAACTATTGCGTTCAGTAATCATTACAACTTGAGCATCCTCTATCGTCAAAATAAACATCATGCACTCTCTTCTGTTTCTAGTGTCCTTGCATTTTCTTTTTTCTCTATAAAAGATGAGATAGCGATAGAAATTACCAAAGTAGGCTGTCTCTCATAACTTATTTTAAAAGTCCGACCAGTAATTTTCGTAAAATGATATAATTTTGCAGGCTTTTCTGTTGAGAAACACTGAATTCTCCGCAGACTATACAACTGTGCGCCGACTTCACGCAGTGTAATGGGGGCAATTACAAAACCATTTTTACGCGTTTACTGCATTTTTTACTACTTGGAATAAATAACCCTAAAAGAAAAACACAAATTGCTTATTGAAATTAGTCAATATTTTTATTCAGATTTTAATCATTATTTCATTACGTTGTTGAGAAATAATCTAGAATGTATTATCTTTTACTTACACTAATTTGTTTTCCATTTTCTTCAATTTATTTAAGTTGGAAACTTTTAAGTAAACACTGAAATGCATTTATAATTAATTAATCTATTAAAAACAAAAAAAGTTCATTGATTAAATAATGTATTGTAAACACAATAGACCGCGTTAGTGAGGTTAAGATTCACGTTTAGCGCGAAATAGTGATTCTGACGAGACGAGATATATCTCGATTCATTTTAAATATAGAATTGTTTGTTTTTAGATACGAAGATCGGCATATTTTGGTTAATTATTTTTTTCGTAGTTAACCTAACCTAAAGGATATTAGTCCGAATTTAGAAAATGTTTCTTGCAAATGAAAAAAACAAAAATACCTTTATAATTATTTCATCTATTAAAAAGTAAAATATAAAGAAGTTAAATGATTAAAAGATTATAATATTGAATTGTAAACACAATTTGTTGCGGAGCAAAAAATATAATATCTAGTTTATATCGTTAATGTAGAAATATCAATTTACAATAGTATAACATAGAAATAAGAGCAAAATTTAATTCGCAAAAAACCGTGTAATTAGTTCTTGCGGTGTATAATGTTGTAGTTAATTTTTTCTAAATGCACCACTAGTGCAGAAGAATTTCATAAAAATTTCAAAGCAAAGAATGGAGGAAATCAGGGCATGATTTAAATCATGAATTAAATCAACATTGTTGATTTTTTTCAAAGATGAAAAAATATTCAAATTATAATAAAAATATGTTTATTTGCTACATTTGAGAATACTTGGATTTTTCTTTTCTTCAATTGTTTTTGAGTTACGCTTATCCGCGTAATTTTCTTAAATGGGAACCTATTAATTTTACTCTACCATTCGATAGAGTGTTTTTTTCTCTTTACAACATTATGTTTGTTTATTTATTTTTCAATTTATTTTAATAACATTTTTACAAGGAAAAACACCGGTTCAAGTATTTACGAATAGTAGGTTCATCTAAGATAGACAAAATTATTTCCAATAGAATTGTCGGTCACAATCTTATCATTAAAACAAATTAATAACTAAGTAAATTGCATCGCTCGAGTTTGTTTATCGCTTCGCTTTTGTCTATCTTAGATGTACCTACTATTCGTAAATACTTGAACCGCTGTTTTTCCTTGTAAAAATATTATTAAAATAAATTGAAAAAAAAATATACTGTTATAAAGAGAAAAAAAAACGCTCCATCGAATGGTAGAGTAAAATTAACAGGTTCCCATTTAAAAAAATTACGCGGACAAGCGTAACTCAAAAACAAAAAAAAAAAAATCAAGTATTCTCAAATGTAGATCAAAATTTCTTAAAAAAGCTTTTGTATTGAACATAATTTCCTAAAGTGAATATTAACACGTTGACTGCGTTACATATCCCCGGGGTTCTGTATCAATTATTCCATACAGACGGCGGCATTTTTCATGAAATTTTCCTATTTTACAAGTCATGTAAATCCTGTAATTTTTAGAATTTTTAAGTGTAACAAATAGCGTTATTAATGTCTTTAGCTAAACTTTGTTTATGTGCCGATTTTTTGGTACATATCCCCGGGGTGCTGTACCGCACTGGAGTAATGTATGATTACTCCTATGCGGTACATAACCCCGGGGTACTGTACAGAAAATGACATCGAAAGGTTTTAGATGAGTTATATTTACAAGTTATATCGTATTCGTTATATTTGAAGCAACCTTTTAGTGTCATATGAACTGTGAATGTGTGATGATTCTAGTTTATATTTTGCTCTGCATATTTTTATTATAAGGTCGGAACGTGGTAAACAAATAGTTCAACTTGCTGTTGAAAGTTTAAAGAAAATTAAAGCAAATGATAATAAAAATGTGCCAATTGACGAAAATGAAGTAGTAATTGAACCTTCAGTAAATATCTTGGAAGAAGGTGAACTGTCAGATCCTTTTAGCTCTGACGATTCATTAAATGATAAAACATACGTAGATTCTTCAGAAGTAGAATCATACTTTTGTGAAACCAGAAGGACCAGGCAGAAAGAGGAGAAGAACATGTAAAGGTTGCTATGAAAAATTACGAAAAACTTTATCAAGCCGGGAAGCCGATAAAACATAAGAAGAATAGCAAGTTATTGTGCTGACTGTGATGGTCAACCCGGCTATTGCTTGCCGTGTTTTAATGGAAAACATATCTAAAATTGTAGGTATTATAAAATATTGTAAAGAATAATATTTTATTTAGTAGTAAGTAACATGGTTATATGTGAATTAATACATTTTTTTTTTGCAATATCAATTTTTACGTTTTTCTAATGTATCCTGTAATTTCCTATGTAATAATCACGTGAAGTGAAAACGGTAAAGATGTAAATAAGTTTGTAGTATTATTAAAAGTTTTCTGTTATCAAAAGTTTTAAAAATAGTTTTTTATAAATTCTAGAAGTAACTAAAGTTAATCATGCATACATATCCCCGGGGATCTGTACCGCTGGAAGAGACAGACTTGGTACATATCCCCGGGGATATGTAACATGCTTATTTTCTAAACATGCTTTTTCGGTGCCGCAGTCAACGTGTTAAGGACAATAAATCGCCGTCTCCATACTTTTAACTAACCTGTATACTACGAATACGCAAAAATTCAAATGCATCCTTTGGGGTATATTACAGATTTCTTTTTGTTTATGAAATAAAATATTTATATTGCTTTTAAAACAGTTAAAAAAGTGCAATAACATGCACGAACAGATTTTTAAAAATAAAATAAAAAACAAAAAAATCATGATTAATTTTTTTTTTAATCAATGATTTTTTATTTTATTTTTAAATAAATCATGATTTTTACCAATCCTGGATGAAATATACATATTTTTTGAAGTACATATTTCTTAAATTACAGTTGCAGAGTTTCAATAAACTAAAAGAAATTACAGACAAAATAATTGGATGCATAAAGAAAAATTTTAAACTTGCGATAAGAATACATGTTTTATATATATTTGTACGTAAAGTAATGTAATTAAGGATAATTGAATAATTAGAAGAAGGGCCCAAGTGGCTCATTTAGAAAGTTTTTTCCTTCTTAAAAAGTTAAAATTTACTCCCTTGTATAATACGGTATTCAGTTACATTTTTCATTTAGTTTATCATACAAAATAAAATACAATTGCTGTGAAATATAATCATTTTTTATGTCAGGTACAATTTATATTTATTTCATATTAATATTCTGTTATTGCACCCCTGATAAAAGTTTCCGTCGGCGCTAGTAATTTATGGTGTGTTCCGTTTATTTTCTGCACAAAATATTTCGCGTTTCATGTTCTCTGGAAGGTTATACGTATAGGAAATTAATGTTTTATTTAAAAAGCTTACCGTATTAAATGAATATTTTATGTTTAACAGTTCATAGCTAATCAAGCAATCTATGAAAATTAAATTTGTTACGTGGAAATAAATCAATATAGATACTGTGATAAAATATAAAATATGTATTTACTTATTATTTTCCTACCTTAAGATTATCTGACAATTTTATCTTTGAAAAATGTGAACAACAAACTGAAATATGCAGTTATTAACATTTTTCGAGAATATAAGAATATAATATGAAATATTAAAACTAGTTAATTATATTTACATGACAATATTAAATAAATAAATCACAATATGAATATACAAAATTTGTAGTAGAATTCCCCTAAGAAGAAAATTCATTTCATTGTTTAATATAATCATAGATGTACTTGTAATATTTTATTTCACTCGAAATTGTGAAAATTTAAAACTTGTACAATAGAAAAGTACATTTAATTTTAAATTAAATGTATTAAATTAATTAATTTATGGGGTCCCGTGGCTGCGTGCCTGAGTGTCTGGTCGCGAACCTGGGGGAATCGGGTTCGATCCCGACAGACGCCAAATATTTCCAATTTTAAATGGCACAAAAGTGACTCCTGTGGTGCACTCTCCACACCAGCTATGAGTGCCCGTGAGGTGACGCCTGGTAAGCGCCCACACGGTACACACCAGCTATGAGTGCCCGTGAGGTGACGCCTGGTAAGCGCCCACACGGTAAAATATATCGTCATCATTACCGATGTCTACATGTGTTGTAGATACTGGCACACCCAGAAATATTTATTATTTATTTTATATTTAATTTTAAAAAGATATATTTTCTTGAAATATTTGATTTAAATACGATATATAAGATGTTCACCATTTTTTTTTGTTCATTGCTTTTATTATTTTTTTTAACTATAAATAGGATTTTATTACAAAATACGGTCGTAGTTTCGTTGTTTTTCAATCAAGTTACATGGTTTTTAGTGTAAATTTCTAAAATGTTTCTTGCCAATGAAAAAAAAGTTTAAATTCAATATTTCGAATATTATGTTAAAAAAATGCTGTTAAATATTTCAAAACAATTTAAAATTATTCATAATGTTGAGACTGTTTTGTTTTCTAAATTATTTAATTAGAAAAATAAAAATTTAATTTCACTGGATTTTTATTTATAATTAAGGAAAATGTTTAATATCTAAATGTTGGTCTACTTATAACTGAAAATTTGTAGTAAATAATAAAAAAAATGCATGCCAAACTATTTATTTAAATTAATTTCTTTATTATCTTTAAAATTAAATGTGCTTTAATTTTATAAAAGTTTTTTTTTTAAGTTTATGAGTATCCAGAAAAAATCTGTGTAGAATTTTTTTAATCGAAATAATAAAAAAGTAAAATATGCGTTATTTATATTTTCGAGAATATTAGAGTACATTATTAAATATTTAAACTAGGAAAAGATATTTAAGTACATGAATACAAAATAACAAAATATATATGTAAAGTTTTATTAAATTCTTACATTATGTACATTTTTTAAATACATAATTCGAAGACATTCATATTTTACATTGTATGTTATATTTTTCGGAAAATGAAAAATTTGAAAACAAATTTTATGGTAAAATTCTCTTATTTGAAGCTTAAAACCCAGTTTCAGATCGTAAAAATATTTTATAAGTGATTATGTATTGTCATATCGCTGACAAGTTTAAAATTTACGTCCTCTTGATGACAAAAAGTTTATGTGGCTGTAAATTGAAAACTGAAGTAGATACTAAAATTCTGGTTCGCCACTGGAATTAATAATGTAGTTAAAATTTAATCTTCCAGACTCGCTAATGATTATTTTAAAATTGAATATTACTCTTTCAAACTATAAAATTAAAAAAGAATACGTTATATTTTTCGATACATTTGAAGTAGATTAAGCTGTCAATGTGTCATATATTATTTATCATTACCGTTTTAAATATTAATTTTATTTTTCGCTAATTGAAATTGAATTTTTGTGTTTTTGACAATGACAAATTTTATTAAGACTTCATATTTTTATACTTATCAATAAATTTATCTAAGTTTATTACATTTTTTCCAAACACTCTTTCACCTCACGGGCACTCATTACTGGCGTGGAGAGTGCACCACAGGGGTCACTTTTGTGCGATTGAAAATTTGAAATATTTGGCGTCGGTCGGGATCGAACCCGGTTCCCCAAGATCGCGACCAGACACTCAGGATATACTACTAAATATTTATATTTATTTTCAATACTAAGATTAGTATTTTGTGATTTTGTTAATTTTGACTAAAAAATAATAAATTTCATTTCTTTTTTAACAAATTAATAAAACAAAAAAAAAATGAATGAAGTTTTCAGGAAACGTTTGTGACATAAATGCCCTGAAAGAGAGAGAAACAACAAAGAAAATAGAGTGAATAAAAATGATGTCCTAAATATACTTTAACACGTTAAGCGCCACGTGGTCTGCGAATGGCCCACACTTTTACTTTGCTCCGTGCCCGACTGTACACTTCGTAAGTTATTACTGAAACGCACCAGTGTATTTCAGTTTTTTGTAGTAATATTTCTCATTTGTTAGTACTTGGTATTAAATGGATATTGTAGAAGAAACCTTCAGAAGAAAAAATAATACACATCGAACAAAAATGTGAATAACTTTTTTAAAAATTGTCGTACAGGATCCCGCTTTTTTTTAAATTGAAGCTTGTTTTACCGTGGGACCGAATACAATAAAATATTGTATATTTCTGTTGGACTAGGATTTATAAAACCAATATAAAATAGCATAAGCTATGGATCAATTACGGACCACGCGGTCCACCAAGAATCAAAATGTGTGGGTCATCGGCAATCCACATGGGTTCTCAAACAAGATTTGAAATTAACATTGTTGGCGCTTAACGTGTTAAATAAAATCTATAAGTACCATTTGTTTCTATATCACGTTTCACGTGTATAAAATAAGTCACAAACGTCAAATAAATAAATGCACGGCAAATTAAATAAACTGAATGAAGTTAGAAACGTGACATTATTAAATCTAATTTCACTATTTTAATAAGATTCCGTATATTAAACATTATCTTTGTTTAATAATAATCGGGTCCTTCACCGTAGTAACAAATTAGAACAAGGGTCAGTTATATTAAAACTAGACCTTAAAACTGTATATTAAGGACTGTCAAAGTTTAAAAATAGTTATTAGTTTCTAAAATAATTATTACCATTTCCTCATCTCTATATGTACGTCACACATTTATTCTATTCCAAATTCTTACTACTTTCAAACCTTCTGCTATCGCCTTTTTGAAATACGGAATCCATTTGCAAGTATATAAATGCAGAAAATAACAACAATAAAACAACAGAAATAAACCAAATAATACTAGTTTAAATTTATGATTCCATGACAGATTACAAGCGTTGGAATGAAAGTGAAAGATATGTTGAATGACATAGGCTACCAGAGGTAATCAAATCTTGGACTATAATATATGCGTAGTATTTTTATTAATTATGACATTATAGTTTTTATGTATTAAGAGCGTAAGGAGGCTTTTATGGCCTGCGGCGGGATTTTGAGCCCGAGGCGTAAGCCGAGGGATAAAAACACGTCAAAGGTCATAAAAGCAAGTTACGCTCGTGGTACATACAAAACTTTATGCACGGACGAAAATTTTTAAATTATGAGTGTTAGAAAAATTGTATCGAAAAGAATTTGTCCTCGTACATCTAATATCTAGTGTTGCTATGAAAGCGGAGAACAACAGTTTAATGTTTGTTTATTAGTTATGTCATTTGAGTTTTATTTTGTGTATCTCCGTGTTTTCCATATAAATATCACAAAATTAATTTTCATTTTTCATTAAAGAATATAAAAATTTTCGATTTGTAATTAAAATTTTTCATGTTGCCTATTTAAATTGTTTATATTGTAGGTTATAATTTGGTTTGACGTGTCATTATAGCCCGGCGGGCTATAAAATGACGTTTATGTCAAAGAAATTCGTGTATAATTGTCAAATTATGATACGTCCGTGCATAAAATTACTTATTATCTACCCATATATGCAATTATTGACTACAATGGTTATTTTAACATTTATACATTTTTATAAGTGCTGAAATAGATAAATTTATGTGACTTCAATTATTAGCGAAATCCACTGTTTGAGAACAAAATCATCTCTATATCTACGTCACAGAATATTAAAAAAATTATTACGGCTTAACGAATAACAATAAAGACTTTCTAAAATTACATATTACTTTCAGTTTAGATGAAGTTTTGTAAAAAAATATAAAAAAAATATAGTGGAGGACCCTATTATTAAAATAGTTATTAATAACTTTTTGAATAATACAAAACCTAAACAATATTGAAATTTCCACTTGGATGTATGATCTAGTGAATAACTTATTAAATTATAAATTGGTCAACCAACCCAAGTGTGAATATGGTTTAAATAATACATTTCCTGTTAATTACTTTGAAAATTCTTGGATGATACTGTATCTACATATAAATACCCTTATTATATAGGTTGATACGTGTTCTTAAATATTAATATCTTGAAATATGTAGTAAAATGTGCTTGTTTATTTACGAGTTTTTACACCTATAAATATATTATAATTACGTTTAAAAATAGAGTTAATATACATGAAAATATGAGCAGAAAGTAATGTTATCGCGGTATTATTATTTTATAATGTAATGTAGTTTAAAAATAGTAAGTGCTCTTTAGAGGAAGAAAATTCTCTTTAAACATAAAAGATCCCGATGTCGACCTTTCCGCAGGAGGCCATTTTGCATATATTGTTTCTCTTCTGTTTTATTTTTGAGGTTAGATCAACAAAACTAACTGACGTCGTCATTATAAACAACAAGTACTTATCCGTCTTTCGATACTTCCTTTTTGACGACATTTTTCAACAAATATTAAAATATCTTTTTTAGAGGTTATTTCGACTTCCTTATTATCTTCAAACACAAAAGAGAACAAATATTGTTTTCTCAGAAAAAATCGATTAGGAATTTTAAATAAAAATACACTTTTGACGTTTTTCCAATAACGCCTTTGAGCTGCGGTTCATTTTTCATTTCCGCAGGAATCAAAATTGGTTAAAACAAAAATTTATATCACACGTTTTTTGTTTTGATATAATATCAGTGATTTTAATATTTAAAAAAATAAATTATTGTTTTATTTTGAGAATAAGACCCATGGTTCATATTTTCAAAATTTTATTTTAAATATTTTCAAAGTAGATTTCTTTAACAATAACGCACTTCTTCATCTTTTCCTGTCGAATCTGTTAAATTATAAATGATGATTCGACAATGCTCTCTGGTTAATATGACGAGAAACAATCCATTCTCTTCTCGTCTCGAATTTTCGAGACGAGATTTCTCTGCATCTGGTCTCGTCATATTTTTCCTTACTTTCTCTCGATCTCGACTCGAGAGTCTCGAATTTCTCGAATTTATAACTGGAAATAGTAAATAAATTAACATTAAAAGCAACATGAATATAATACACGAGTACCTACCTCTGATTAAAATATTATTTTACTAAGTCTGGTGTTTGAATGCTAAAAAATAGGTACTCTACAATATCATGGTTTTTTTTTACCCATTGTTGGGTGTAGCAATTTGCTTTAAACACTGCGGGCACTTGAAGCTGACGTGCAGAGTATACCATAGATGTCACTTTTCTGCATTTTCTTTTTACTAAAATCCAATAAATCTAAAATTAATAAATAAATTCGAGACGAGATCTCGAAAATACAAGATTTCGCGGCATCACTAGTTAATGGGGGATTCCACCATTTTTTTTTTTTATATATATATATAATATCTGAAAATATTAGGAAAACTGAGACTATTTATGAAAATCCGGTGAAAAAATTCCTATTAATAAGCGAGTTATGGTCTCCCGAATTTTGAAAAGATTGACGTGACGTCACGCATATGTGTCTTTATATCAAACTGTTTTCATCATGGACCAAAATGTTCTTGAAATATATGCTATTTTAAGTTATATTTCCTTAAAAATAAATGAATATTATAACACTGTATAAGTCTACATACTTTATAATTACAGAGGTATTTAAATTATTAAGTTTAATGCAAGAAATTTATGTTAAAATAAAAACTGTTTGAAAATTGCTGTACAGGAATGTTAGCCCCTCCTTTCGAATTTGAATTTCTTAACTTTCATTGGTAGTAACCCCCACCTCCTAACACGCTATTTGTTATGCATGTATAGGCGGTCTTTCGGTCGCCAATCAAAATATTATATATATAGATTTCATACACGTGTCGAAGCGCTATAACAAAAAACCCTTATTTCCGAAATATCTCAATTATACCATTTCATTTTTTTATTAATATTCGTTATTCAGCATATACATTCGTATTTTTTTACTATTTTCCTTTAATTCGATTGAGCTGGAATCCCCCATTCCATGTTTTCACGCACAGCGATACATTAAAATTTGATTAATTAAGTTTTAGCTAAATTAACTTTTGCAACTTATTTTTTAAAGTATGTAAAAGATAAATGTTTAAAATGAAAGTGCTAATTTTGTGACTCCCGTTTGTGTAATGTGTTATATTGCTTTCGAAAAACAGTTGTTTATTTTTAATTATTACGTTTTATGTTATTTGCGTAAGTGGACAAAAATTTAATTTATTTCAAATGAAAGAACAGAATGTCATTTTATTCCGTAGGTAAATGGGCTTTATTTATAATTAGTTTTTAACGTTTCATACTCAATTTAATTTTAAAATGTACAGTTAAAAATTGACTAAAATATAGTCGTATATGAACAATATAGTAATTTATATATTCTACAATTCAATTTTCTAAATGGTAATTGAAAATTATTTCTATTTTATTTTTATTTATACTTTCAATATTGATAATTCGAATTTTATAAATTGAATATATAATTCGTTTTGAAATAAAACAAAAAGTATATTCTATCAGAAAATTGTTTCCATATGCGTCTGTAATATAATGTGCGAAGTGTTTTGAAAATATTGTTTTATTTACTTGTGAAAAAGAAAACCAGTATAACTTTCAAATTTTATCTTTATTGCTTTTTTATGATACAAATAAATCGTAATATTTCTTTATTGTTTTGCAACTATAAATTTTATTATAAGATTTATGATACATATGCTTTATATTTCATATGCCAATATTTTGGCTTTTATAATCAAGTGCGTAACGATATGCCGTGTATGCATATTTTTCACTATTGTTGTATATCAAACATAATATAAATATTTGAAACAATTACCTATTTCATTAAGAGAGAATTTAGGATATAATTTTTAAATAAATAGATTTGTTTATTACATATATTGTCGCGCTGTGGATTCTCCTATCTAAAAATATTTTCAATGTTTGAATAAATTTTATCTGAAAAGCGAATGGGAATGATGTGAAATTATTGCAGATTTTGCTAGACAGTTCTAGATTTAACAGCATTTCCCTTCGCGCTTGACGGTGACATATAAAATACTGTCAATAATGTAAATAGACAACAAAATTTTTAAAAGAGAAATATGAAAATGTGAAGCGTGTGAGTTATTTTATGGATAAATATTTTTAATAAAACTTTTATTTTATGCCTATTAGGTAGCAATGATATTTTATACGATTTCAGTTTGTGTTTTGGGTTCAAATTTCAGTATGAATAAATGAAATAAAGTTTTTAACGTTATAAATCACATTATAAGTTATTGGCTCGTATTTTGCTGACTCGTATGTATGTTAGTGAGTTTAAGTATTTAAATTTCTTTTCGCTGTCTTACTGGTATAAATTTATACCTTTACATATCATATATCACATTATTTAGCTGTGGAGTTGAGTATTACCTATAACTATATCAACTGTACTCACGTCATAGTTTTTATTTGACTCTTTACATATAAATTTTATATATGATACACAACGTACTCGAGTTAAATGATAAACAGGGTTTGAGTTTAGGTCCTTCAAACAATGCAATATTTTCTTTTAGACATACAGCGTGTTAAAAAAAAAACCTGTTCGGAGTTGGCTATGAACAGAGAAACGTATGTCTGATCGTTGTTCAATTCAAAGGTAAACATCGAAAAAACTCATTTTTTTTCTCGGAAACTATTGAAGATCGGACCTATGTTGATTAAGCTTTTTTTATTCATTTTGTTCAGTACTATATGCCCTCAAAATTTGTAACACTTATTTTTTAAAACCCTGTATTAGTAGGCTGAAAATAAGGAATTTATTTAGTTAATTTAACTACAATTTAGATAGTTTTTACCTCCCGCTACCCTTGTATAGGTATCGTGCTAAAAATCACATATCGCGATTTTAGCAAATGACCACGTTTTAAGGTCCCTAGAATCCAATTTTAACATTTTCACGATGATGTGTGTATGTGTATGGATTTTGTCTTCGCTCTTGTATTTCTATCCTATTCTAATATGAAAAGAAGCCATTAGATTTTGTTGTAAATCGGATAACCGGAAATGGCACTTGTCCCAAAGCTCATAATGGTTATTCTTCAAAAAATACCATTAAATGCCTTTTTTCCCCATTTTATGTCTTATGAAAATTAAAGATTATTGAATTTTCTACAGGAATACATTAATACTTTTTCTATATATTTTACAGATAAATTTAAAATAATTTTTTTTATTAGTCCCGAAGCCTAAGATAAACACAATTCTTTTGTTACACAGTTTCAAATATATTTCAAATGAATGTAACTGACAGTAAATGTCAAAAAACTAATCACTTCAAATTAATAATAGTGACATTTTAAAAATAAAATAGTATACAGGGTGTATCAAGATAATGGAACAGTGCCTTTTATTCGTGTATGTGAAAAGATATAGAAAAAAGTGATCAAGATATTTTGTAAGGCATAGAGAAGGACACATTTTAGCATAAACTTTATTACTTTAAATCCAGTGGTACTCAAACTATGGGGATATATTATATTTTTTTAAATAGCATTATACATATTTTATTAACTCATTAAATAGAGAATTTTGTTCTGAATTCAACGATATAATAATATCATACCCTAACATTGCGAAAAATTGTATAAAAATTAATTCAAAGTTAGTATTTCATTTCTACTGTATCTAAGTAATCTGAGCAAACATTCAATCAATAAAACAAAAAAATTATTTTAAAAGTTTAATTTATTGTCAAAATCGTAGCTTACTTGAATGTAATAAAACTAAAATAAATTTTATTTTGTTTTATTCATTGAATGTTTGCTCAGATTACTTAGATAAAGTAGAAATGAAATATTAATTTTGAATTAATTTTTATCAAATTTTTCGCAATGTAAGGGTATTTTATTATTATATCGTTGAATTCAGAACAAAATTCTCTATATAATAAGTTAATAAAATATATATAATGCTATTTAAAAATATATAATATTGCCCTGTATTTTGAATACCACTGGATTTAAGATAATAAAGTTTATGCTAAAATGTGTCCCCCTCTATGCCTTACAAAATATCTTAATCACTTTTTTCTGTATCTTTTCACATACACGAATAAAATGCACTGTTCCATTATCTTGATACACCCTGTATAAAGCAATAGTTTTCTGCAATGAAACTTTTTGCAGCGTTAGTAAATACGTAGATATGTATTTAAATTAATAAAAATTAAATAGCGGGAGGTTTTGTGTTGGCCACATCAGATTTTTTTTTCTATGTATGTACATGTGTATAAAACATGTATGGAAGAAAATATGTTACATAATTTGTGTTGGGTTTTATTTGAGTGTCAGTAATATAGTTTGGATGTTTGGAATATATTCAATTTTCGTTTAGTTTACAGAATGTCTCGCAAAATATTTGCTATAGTTTTCAGACGTCGCGTCTAGACTAGACACCTTCGAATATCGATATTCCGCGATATACATCACATCACAGTTTGAAACTATGAGAAAGCAAAATACCTACTTCAATTACCAACCCTCGAGTATTGAAATTTGATTTAAGTCAATTAAAATTGTTGGGAAATTTCTCGCGGAATACACTACACTGCCAGTAATGTAGTTAAGTGTTAGAGATGGAAACAAAAACAAAACTAGTAAGTTGTTAATTCATTTACTTGAAATTTCTGAAATATTATTAAGGTCTCAGGTAGATCGCGGGAGCTACGCTATAGTGCTATTATTATAATGGATAATGTATAAGGAAAGTAGCCTTTTACTATCGGGGAAATAATTATAGTCAGTTGAGTTTGAAACTCAATAACTTGCTTAAAAAAATTCAAAAATTAAGAATCACACTTTCATTTATAGACTATACATTACGTAATTCTACTAATTTTCATAGTTTTAAAGTGATTTTAATGGACAATGTATGAGGAAAGTAGTCTTTTAATACTGGAGAAATAATTACAGTCAGTTGAGTTTGAAACTCAATAACTTGCTTAAAAAAATTCAAAAATTAGGAATCACACTTTCATGTATAGACTACCGTGAGTATTTTTTAACGTGAAACATTGGGTTTGTCAAATCCATGGATACGACTTGATATTTAAATGACAGCAATGTATTTGCCCGTTCCATTTAAAATGAAACATAGGGGACGAATCTGACAGAAATATTATATTGAAATATTGTAAGAAATTTAGCGGAGTCAGAAAACCACTCGAGAGCACTAAACATATTTCGGACACAAGGTGCACATAGTATTTTTTCTAAATTTAATTTTTAGAAGACAGGTATAATTATTTAAACAAAATTAACCTCTGATGACATCTTGTCAATATGACAGATAACCGTTGAATTTTCCTATAAGTTATGATTTGACATTTGATTGACAGCAATGTATTTGTCTGTCTCATTTAAAATGACACATGGGGAATGAATTTGACAGAAGTATTATTTTTAAATATTGTAAGAAATTTAGCCGTCAGAAAATCACTCGGGCACAAGGTGCACACTACTAATTTTAACTTAGAATGTTGGTATATTTATTTAAACAAAATTAACTTCTATTGACGTTTTATTAAATGTCAAATTCGTTCCCTATGTTTCATTTTAAATGGAACGGGCAAATACATTGCTGTCAATCAAATGTCAAGTCATAACCATGGATATGACAAAACCAATGTTTCACGTTAAAAAATACTCACGGTATACATTACGTAATTTTACAAATTTTCATATTTTTAAAGTGATATAAAAGTAATGTCAGTATACAGTGGCGGACAAAAGTATGGAAACTTTTATATATGTAATTTTTTTTTTATATGTTTATAGTTCTCGCAAATTTGAATCTAATTTTCTAAAGTCAGTATATCGAAGAATAAATTTACAAGGAATCTTTTGATATTAGCTGTACAATTTAAGTGAAATAACATGTATTTGTTTTTTTCGATGGAGAAAAGTACAGAAATATAATAATATGATTTTAATTGTCATGCTTTCAGTTGTATTTTGTCATTTATTTAATGATTTGATGTTAAGATGGGTAAAAATAAATATTTTTCGGACGACTTACGAGAAGAAGTAGTACAGCTCCATAAAGATGGTTTGAAGCAGTGCAATATTTCGAAAACTTTAAAAATCAGTAAAAGTGGCGTATCAAAGATTTTGAAAAAAATTCTTAATATGGAAATGTTAAAACTAATATAAACGTCGGTCGTTCAAGAAAACCAGTGCTAGAATTGACAAAAACCATTCGGCGTCTATCCGTAAATGATCCTACTTTGTCAACAAGTGAACTTAGAAACAATTTGATGTTGATTTGAGTGATTGCATGTGATACGATGGCTATGTGATGTAGGATTACTAGGAAAAGTAACCGTTAAGAAACCTGTACTATCAAAGAAAAACAGGAGGGTCAGAATTACATTTGCTGAGGAACATTTATCATGGATGAGTGAAAAATGGAATATGTGAATTTAGGAAATAAGATTCAAATTTGCGAGAACTATAAACATATTAAAGAAATGAATTATTTAAAAGTTTTTATACTTTTGTCTGCCGCTGCATGTATATGAAGAATGGTAACACCTAGTGATGGGCAATGGGTAAATACCCGTGGGTAGGTAAATAAAAAATGGGCATTTACCTGGGTATTTTCCCGACGTACCGGTAAATACCCAAAAAATGGGTAGATTCGGATATTACTATATTTTTATTGTTTTTTATAAAAAAAAAAAATTGAAAATCACCTGTATTGGAATGTTATAGAAAATTTGTAGATTTATAAGTGAACAAGATTTGACGAGACTGCGTTGTAATGTAATAATGCTTGCGAATTTTAACAAGTCTGTTCGGAAATAGTTAATGGTTGCAATGCAATGCTTATATCAGTCGGTGACCTATAATTCTACACCTTTTTTTAAATTTCAATCATTTCCTCTAGAGTATTATTTTAAGTTTGATCATTCTTTTGCCTTAAAGAAATATTTATGTTACGTATTTAAAAAATATATTAAGAAATAAATAATAAAATTATTAACGCATTTCATTTTTCCTTACAATATTACCACGTAAAATTTATGATAGTAGATTTAGATATGTAGGTACATTGTACAAATTGAAAATTAATTTGTTTAATTCCATTTTCTGCAAAAAATATTAGTAACACCATTAATGTTATCATTTTGTATCCTCCTTACATTATACATTTTGATATTTTAAATGATTTTTTTGATTAATTAATACAGAAATTAAGATTTAACACCTTATAACCACCAACAAAATAAATACCCTCATATTTACCCAATTTGGGTAAATACCCGGGTATTTACCTTAGGTATTTACCCCAAATATTAAATACCCGGGTATTTTACATCACTAGTAACACCATATACCATTGGTCGACTGTCGACTGCATATGACGTTAGCAATTGCGCGGCCTTAAAACATAATACACACTTTTAAATTATTCTGTTCTGCATGCATGCAAAAAATTTGGATTGCAATGCAAATACAGGTTAGCTTAATTTGCATTAAAGTGTAGATAATAATGCATTGTGTAAAATGCTTTACAGATCTAGGAAAATGAAAATAGTATCTTTTATATTTTGCCAACATTGTATAACTTACCGTGATTTGTTATAGAGATTATTTATTTTTGAATATATTTGCAATTCTTTTCATAAATTTTTAAGTTTTTTTTCCAAAGAAAAGCTGGTCTAACATTATCTATTGTATTATTGGTATTAAATTAATTCCTAAGAGTGTAAAAATTACAATCAGACAAACATAAATTGCAGACTTTGTATCTTACTTGTTTAGTGTGAATTGAAATCGTACACCTACAACCTGTAGTTTATAGTAACTTTCGATTTCGAGGCAGTCAAGTAAGTTTATGAACATTTTGAATTAGATATCACTTACGAAATTTAAACCGAGGTCTTACAAGATCTGCACCTGACAACTCTAACACACAACTGTCCATTTAAGCTATTAACTTACAAGGAAATATATATTGTAATAAAATTCACATTTTTTTTTTTATTTTTGATATAGTAGCAGAAAACTTAGCAATATAATCATTAATGTACAGTGTGTTCAAAAAAATCATAACTCGAAGTAGGCTTGAAAAAAAAAGTATAGCAATTTGAAAGTATTTAATTAAATATCAATTTGACACAAGCTATTGTCAAAAATATTATCTAAAGAAATCAAAGCTTTTCTTCTTGAATTCTTATTTTAGAAATAGAAATAAATTAGAAAATGGTAAATGGCAGTATTTTGTATCCTTCTGTTATTCTCTTTTCTCCTTAAAATCACATTTCGAGATCAATTTTGACAACTTGATTTTTGAATTGAAAAATGATAAGATATACATTTCTGCACAGAAAAAAAATCTGATGTGGCCAACACAAAACCTCCCGCTATTTAATTTTTAATAATTTATATACATACCTAAGTATTTACTAACGCTGCAAACTATTCCATTGTATAAAACTATTGCTTTATTTACTATTTTCTTTTTAAAATGATACTATTATTAATTTGAAGTGATTAGTTTTTTGACAGTGACAGTTACTGTCAGTTACATTCATTTGAAATATGAACTGTGTAACAAAGGAATTGTGTTTTTCTTAGGCTTTGGGACTTGTAAAAAAAATATTTTTAAATTTATCTGTAAAATATATAGAAAAAGTATTAATGTATTCCTGTAGAAAATTCAATAATCTTTAATTTTCATATCGTCATCATTACCGATGTCTACATGTGTTGTAGATACTGGCACACCCAGAAATGGGTAATATGCCGTGATGATATATTTTATATTTATTTTACAAAATGCGAAAAAATGGTATTTAATGGTATTTTTTGAAGAAAAACCATTATGAGCTTCAGGTAAAGTGCCATTTCCGGTTATCCGATTTAAATCAAAATTTAATGGCTTCTTTTCATATTAGAATAGGGTATAAATACAAGGTTTCAGAATTTTCTGAATGACACACACACACACACACACACACACACACACACACATACGGACATCATCGTGAAAATGTTAAAATTGGATTCTAGGGACCTTAAAACGTGGTCATTTACTAAAATCCCGATATGTGATTTTTAGCACGATCCCTATACCTCCCTTACCAAGGGTAGCGGGAGGTAAAAAGAATTGGAATTTTGTCTAATTATATTTAGATATTTTTTTAGGCAATATGTCTAATAATTTAGTATAATTTACAAATCTTACTTTAGCATTTTAACTAATCCGAAATAGATAATAAATATTTTATAAAAAAAAAAATCTTAACTCTGATTAGGCTATGAACAAAAAAGTATGTGACAACTTGATTTTTGAATTGAAAAATGATCAGACATACGTTTCTGTGTTCATACCTTACTTCGAATTAGGTTTTTTTTCTGAACATGCGTGAATAAACGGTCTAATATTTCCCATTAACAATATTTAACATTTCCGTGCATTGCTGTTTTTGCAATATTTATTTGAGTGCTCTTGAAATGTTACGGAAGTATTTATTTGCTTTGGATATAATTTGTACTAATTTCAGGATGTTGATAATATTGTAATAATGGATAATATAAGCTATATAGCGGTATAAATACCTATATAAATAAATATAATATTATGTTTTCTGCACATATTTCTATGAAATATACAGTTTTCTGCTATTTTCAATATCTTTCCGGAAATTATTAATTTAAGACATTGTACTGCAATAGAAAATCGATTCTGTATAAAATAAATATACAAATATAATATAGTAGAACCGCGAAATTACGTCATCAAAAATAGAAATATACGAGGGGTCGTTTTTATATTCCCGGACTTGGCATGAAAAGAAAAGATTAGATCATTAACAAAAATTAATTTTTTCTACTCCCGTACGTGAAGTGAGTACTTCACGTATCAATTTTTATGTGTGAAGTTTGATTTTTTACACACTTCACGCACCGTTCATTATTTTAAATATTACAAACTGAATTGTATTTTAATAAAACAAAGCTGTTAAACACCTGTAACGTTGGTAACCATGGTTACACAAGTCGATAATACAGAGGCTTTACGTCAAAAGAATGACAATGTGAAGAAAAAATATATTTTATTGCAAGGTCGTAGAAAAAGTATAGTATGTAACACGTGTGTGAAGCCTATTTTACACACTTGCCACATAATATACTATTTTAATACAAGCCAGTCGCTTTTGGATACAAGTATTACATCGTTTCAATAACATCTTTAATCCATTATAAAAAAAATATATCTGTTGTGGACAGCACAATACCTCTCGCCATTCATATTAGTCTATATAGTCAATATCTCTGCAAAATAATAAGATACCTTTAATATTAAAATTCCCGTGGCCGCGTGCCTGAGTGTCTGGTCGCGAATCTGGCGAACCGGGTTCGATCCCGACTGGCGCCATATATTTCCAATTTTAAATGGCACAAAGTGACCCGTGTGGTGCACTCTCCACGCCAGCAATAAGTAACCGTGAGATGACGCCTGGTAAACTCCCGCACGGTACAAATATGTCATCATTACCGAAGTCTGTGTACAAAGCAGATTGGCATATTCAGAAATGGGTAATATGCCGTGACGATATATTTATTCATTTTTTTGTTACTAGTACATGTAAATTTCATTTAATATAACCAAAATAGTAAAAATTGATTTATGTAATTACTCTATTAACTATTTTTCATACAGCAACATAAAAGCAACATTGTAAAGGTTTTGCACATTTTATTTAGAATTTGCGGTTTCATGTTCAAGTAAACTTACTTAAATTAATCATTTTCTTTACAATGAATAAAAAAAAAACATCGCATGATTGTGTAAATGTTTGAGAATCTTCACCGTGAACAATGTGTGTTCAATATAATATCTTCTCGCTTAAGCTCTCCCCATGTATTTAATTTTGAGAGTGTGTTGCAAGATAGCTGGCCGACATTTTCATGAAGGCGTAGAACACATAAAATAGCTACACCTGCAAAGTGTACCTTAATTCATTTACTTTTTCATATATTGCCTCCTGGTGTCCCTAGATAGCTCCATACCTACATACACTGCGGTTGGTTAGTTGGATAATAACTTCAGGAAATTTGATTTGGTCAATTAAAATTTACAATACATCATAGTAATACTGTATATAATTCAAGGAATAAGCAGCTACTATTCTAAGTAAACGGGTTTTTGTTCTGTAATTTAAAAAGTTGAAAATATTCAAATATCTAATTTTCTTGTACCTATCTCGTACTTCCCAATGCACTGATTCCAAATCATGAAAACGCATGTGTATATGTCTTTTAGTTTTGGAGATATTCAACCTCAAATATTTTCCTAAAATTACCCATTTCTGGACTAGATCTCTACCTAGTTTTGAATTATTGCCCCAAAAGTCAATATACCCCTCATTTCGATAAAAATTTCAAAATTTTCAAAAATCTAATTTTTATGTATCTAGATACTTCTCAATGCGCTGATTCCAAATTTTGAAACCGCAGATCGATATCTCTTTTCGTTCTCGAGATATTTAGATTCAAAGTTTTGCTCAAAACTGCCCATTTTTGGGTAATAACCCAAAAATGGGTCGAGATATGAATTTGGCGACATCGCCATTCGATTCAACGGACAAAAATACATAAGTACACCAATTTTTAGAATTTTTGAACACCGCATACAATCTCTAAAGCAAAATAACTGAAAATGGCCAAAAATCGCAAAAATCCTAAGGGGTACCCCTTACGATTTTTTCAGATTTTGGCCATTTTCAGGGATTTTGCTTTAGAGACTGAATGCAGTGTTCAAAAATTATGAAAATTGGTATACTTATGTAATTTTGCCCGTAGAATCGAATGATGATATCTCCAAATTCATATCTTGACCCATTTTTGGGTTATTACCCAAAAATGGGCAGTTTTGAGCAAAACTTTAAATCTAAATATCTCGAGAACGAAAAGAGATATCGATCTGCGGTTTCAAAATTTGGAATCAGCGCATTGAGAAGTATCTAGATACATAAAAATTAGATTTTTGAAAATTTTGAAATTTTTATCGAAATGAGGGGTATATTGACTTTTGGGGCAATAATTCAAAACTAGGTAGAGATCTAGTCCAGAAATACTTATGTAATTTTGCCCGTAGAATCGAATGATGATATCTCCAAATTCATATCTCGACCCATTTTTGGGTTATTACCCAAAAATGGGCAGTTTTGAGCAAAACTTTAAATCTAAATATCTCGAGAACGAAAAGAGATATCGATCTGCGGTTTCAAAATTTGGAATCAGCGCATTGAGAAGTATCTAGATACATAAAAATTAGATTTTTGAAAATTTTGAAATTTTTATCGAAATGAGGGGTATATTGACTTTTGGGGTAATAATTCAAAATTAAGTAGAGTTCTAGCCCATAAATAGGTAATTTTAAGAAAATATTTGAGGTTGGATATCTCTAAAACTAAAAGAGATATAGACATGTGTCTTCATGATTTGGAATCAGTGCATTTGGAAGTACGAGATAGGTACAAGAAAATTAGATTTTTGAAAAGTTTTTATCTGAATATGGGGTATATTGACTTTTGGGACAATAATTCAAAAATGGTAAAAAAGGCATGTGATTAAAAATCAATATAATGAAAAATACATTAAAATAGAAAAATTTGTAGTCCGGGATTATAAAACGACCTCTCGTATATGCTGAAATATCAAATATAATTAAAATGCAATTTTTATTATTTTTATTTGCGAATTGCACCTTCTTACTGCATGATGTAAATGTCCTTGAAATGTCTGCTTTATTGAAATAAAATATGTAATTTTCTGTGATTTACTGAAACACAAAGTTGCAATAGAAGGCGTGATGGTATATATTTATTTATACTAGTTAGTAATTATTAGATTATCTATGCAAATACTATATTGTTGGTTGATTAATAGTAATTTATTTTACTCATTTATATGTAATAAGTGTTCAAAATTACACATAATTATAAGAACAAAGATATGTTGCACACTTTTTGAAATTCCTTATAAATATGAGCTTGCTGTAGCTGTATACGTAGTGCTCATAGTCGCTCTTTGTCAGAACTGTCAATTAAATGCAGTTACATTGTTCATACATCGGAACTTGACAATGAAGTACTGTTATACCAATTTTTATATTAACTATACTGTAATAATAATACCCAACAGGTTTTAATTTAAAAATAGTTTTTAAAAGAAAATTATGAGTTTTACTGTGATTGTAGAGAAACTTGAAAACTATGGAGCTGTCTCAGAAGTAACGAGATATAATTTATTTGTAATTTAATTATATTGCAACTATTCTAAAATTGTTTCACCTGTTATTTTCATAATTCGTTTTATACTTCATCAATTTTCTCTTCACTTCTTAAAATTCTCACCAGTCTTTTCTACCTCCCGCTGCCCTAGGTAAGGGAGGTATAGGGATCGTGCTAAAAATCGCATATAGAGATTTTAGTGAACAAGCACGTTTTGTCCCCAGAATCCGATTTTAAAATTTTTACAATGATGTCTGTGAGTATGTATATATGTATGTATGTATGTATGTATGTATGTATGTGTGTGTGTGTGTGTGTGTATATGTGTGTGTATATATATATATATATATATATATATATATATATATATATATATATGGATCGTGTGGACGCGATTACTCAAATACTATCAATCAGAAAATTTTGAAATTTTGTATACCCATTCTATACTAATGTGGGAAGAGCTCATTAGATTTTAGTGTATATCGGATAACCGGAAGTATCACTTATACAAGCTTTTAACAGTTTTTCTTGAAAAAAATACGTGGAATATAATTTTTCAGCAACTTTTACTAAGACAAATTAAATATAATGGTACAATCTTCAATTCTACAGTAATAGCATTTAGGAAATTATTTCAAATATAAATTTATAAAATAATTTATTTTTATATTTCATACTTTAATAACAATTTTAACACATTTAAACAAATATTACTGTCAGGAAGCAATTACATTAAAATTAGTAATGAAACCGTGTGGCGAATATAAATAAATAAAATAAATATATCATCACGGCATATTACCCATTTCTGGGTGTGCCAGTATCTACAACACATGTAGACACCGGTAATGATGACGATATATTTTACCGTGTGGGCGCTTACCAGGCGTCACCTCACGGGCACTCATAGTTGGTGTGGAGAGTGCACCACAGGGGTCACTTTTGTGCTATTTAAAATTGGAAATATTTAGCGTCTGTCGGGATCGAACCCGGTTCCCCCAGGTTCGCGACCAGACACTCAGGCACGTGGCCACGGGAGAATATAGTAGTAATATATTTAATTCTAATGAATTAAGGTTTATATTTTCCATCATACATAAATATTAGATGTACTATTGATTTGCTTCACTGTCTTCCAGGGTACGGCTCTGAAAAGACTTTGTGTAAAGAAGCAAGTACTATTTTGATTTTTATTAAGTTTTTCTATTAGTTTTGTCAATATTTGTGAAATTTATTTTGTGTATGATATATTTGTTAAATGTAAAATAAAAATTGTTATGAGAGAATGTAAAAATATTTGAACATAATGATTGCTTTATTTTTACTGCGTGGTTAAATACCCAGCGGGAGGTTAGGGGCTGGCCACATCAGATTTTTGGAATACTGAATGCTTTCAAAATAATTATGAATTGCATCAATCTGAAGAAAATTAATTCCATAGTATTTTGTTCGTGTACCTTCGACAAGCTTCGGAAATCTCTTTTCAATTTTATCCTGGAATGCTATACGAGTATGGTTGCACATCTATCATATTACAAAAAAAATAATAAAAAAGTATAGCAGTTAAATCCAAATGTAGATTATAGAGTCCTTGAGGAAAATTTATTCAAAGTTTGATTAAATAAAACCAAGTCTTTCAAGCTTGATGCGCTTTTATAAATACATGTAAATTCTCAGACGTCAAACCATTTATATTGATATAGATTTTAAATTCAAAACTTTTAAAAAAGCTATCGAGTTTGTAGACGCAGTTTTCATTTCAAATTTTTTACCTATACATCTAACTTTCACAGAATTTACAAATAACAAAACTTACTAGTAATACCATCCGATATGCAAATAAAAATTAGTTTGTAATCAGGTGGGATATACTTTTCTAAGACCGTATACCGATGATAGGAAAAGTTTAATTGGAAAATAGTAACTTTCTTCTGGGAGATAGACATTACCTTAGATTTATTCAGAGTATTATATTGAAAATTGAATATGTATGTGCATATTTTTAATATTAATGAACTAAGCTTGCAAATAATTGCAAAATAATAGTCGGAGATATATATCTACAAGTCCATAGATATATATATTTATTTTACAGTAGAAAACAGTTTTTCTTGAGGAAAAGTGCCTATTAATTTTAGACAATAATGCTTTAAATAAATGTTGCAGAGAATTCAATTCTGCATCTATTTCTATAATTACATTATATTTTGCGCTTTTCATAATTGAGCAAATTGAATTTAAAATTTTATAGAAGTGACTTCTTTTATAGAGTTGGCTATGGTATTGAAACAAAATCACAAACAAATGTTATGACATTTCACCTGTCAAAAATTATAAATATAATTTTCATCAAAATAATACTACTTATTTAATAATTTATTTCTTCATTTTAAATTAATCGAATTTTAAAATACTTTAATTAAATAAATTGAATCTCGAATTACTGAAATACAAGAGATAAATTTCATTCTTAAATATTTTTCTTTTTAAAATTTAATATTAGAAAAAGTATAATTTCATAAATTTATTTTTCACGACTAGTGTTATATATTTATATATTAATTCATGAGAAAACCCAGGTGTAAGTCCGGTCTAGTAACTTCCTTTTAACTACTTTCAAAATTCCCGGGTAGTCTACTCTTCGCATTCCATAAGTGAGTAACCTAAAGATGAGTGCGTACCGTTCGTCGACTACCGTGCGTCTAAAAGCCGTCGTTCTGATAATCTTCGCATCTCTAGACATTGCTAGACCAATAATACTCCTCATTAGTTTATCCATTAAGGCGACATAGCTAATATTTTTGATACATCAATTAATTAAATTGCAAAATGTACTCCTTTCGATGATTGAATTTTTGGACATTACTATTGATACCAGTAAGATGTCGCTACTGTCGATTTACGCATTGAAACATTAGCTGGGAATAGTTTAAAAACTTCCTACTAAGCACTATGAATTACGCTTGCGTTTAGTATAACTCACTATCATAAACAACGTAATACAAATAATACGGATATTTTATTTTTGTTTAGTATCATACCATTTTAAAGTTAGGGGTAATTTTTAATTTTATTATTAATTATATTAACCCTAGGGCAGGTATTATAATCGTCCAGTTAAATTTAGCTACATAGTAAATTGAATTAAATAAACAAATGCAACGTGGATTTTTGACAGCAATGATATAAATGTCGTAAGAACATTGAAATTGATTCGAATTTGTTCACTTTATTAAATTTACTTTGGAGCTAAATTTAACTGGACGGTTATAATACCGGCCCTTAGACACAATAATATTCAACAATTTTATTTCGAATTCTGCTAAAATTGAGATCTCCAACCATTTTCTGGCTGCCGAATGTACCTCTTAACTACTCTGGAGCATTAGATTTCAATGCTGGAGTAGAAGAGGTAAATCTCAAATTTAATAGAAATGATTTCTAGTGAAAATAAAAATTACAGATATAGTGGTGGGTGTGCTGTCGATATGGTGATTTTTATATGGCATAGTTTTTAGAAGCTACGGTTGTTAGACGAAGCGGTTGTCGATTGAACGACATGGTCCGGTAGAGATTATGTCGGCTGCCCGCTTTCAAGGCTAAAGTATATCATCTACCGTAATCTGTCTACGGACAGAGTTGCCACATCCTAAAATAAGAAGAAAATGTGATTATTTATTAGATGATATATTTATACAATTAAAAATGCATACCTGGTGTATTATTCAAAATATGAGGAAAGATGTAACAACTTTATTTATTCATGAAAGAATTTATGAATTAAAATTTTAATAACACGCTGTTTTCGTCCCCTGTACATACAGGGTGTGCAACGAAACGTGGAACATAGGAGTTTAACATAGGATTTTAAAAATGCGCGGAAATCGGCTTTAATGTACATTTTAGAGTAAAAGTACAATAATGAAATGTTTAAATTAAATTTTTCTTTTAAAGCCTTCATTTAATTCGGTAGAATATCTGTTGCATTATATATTTAGAAAATAAAATATGACATTTGCATCAAAAATCAGATAGCCATGGAAATAAAAAACAAATAAAACAAAATCTCATTCCGACAATTCAGTTCAGATTTAATAATAATCTTAATTGTTGTAATCATTGTGTCTACATTGCTGTAATCAGGGTTATTGAAACCGCCAAAACCTGGGTTTGATTTAGGTTCAGGCTAATTTGTTTTTTCAGAGATGGGTTTATGGGCTGTTCTGGTTCAAGCTTTAATAAAATTGCTGAACCCTGAACCCGTATTTTATTAACCGGTTCGGCTCCAAATCAGGTTCAATTGAAAAATATATCTGAAGTTCGGTTGTGTGGTTGGGTTCGGTAAAATGTTACAGTTTGCTTCAGGTTTTGGTTCGGTTCAGGTTCGGATTCAATGCCTTTAACATTAAATATTCAGCATTCAAGTAGTATGATCTTAATTGTTATTTTGTTTTATTTGTTTTTTATTTTCATAGCTATGTGATTTTTGACGAAAATGTCATATTTTATTTTCTAAATATCTAGTGCAGTGTTTCCTAAATGTCGTCCTCGAACCCTCAGGGGTTCACTGCCTGTTCCTAGGGATTCGCAGGCTTTGTAGAAAAAAGGGTCATATAGGCTATTAAAATATAATTTAAACTGCTTTTGCATAAAAAATAATAGATTATTTAAAAATTATATATATTTTTGCTTTAATTTAAAATTAAATTACCCGGTAACGATCATTCGTTACTTTGTATGCGTTTTTGTACAAATCCAAGTCTGAAGAGGGGTCTGTTGTCAAATCTGGAAAGAAAGGGCCCGAGAACCAACCAAGTTTGGGAAACACTGATTTAGTATTACAGATATTCTATTGCCTTAATTGAAAACTTTTTAAAATTAAAAATTAAAACAACTTTTTTTTTTGAAAATGTGCAGGAGAGCAATTTTCCTCACAATTTTAAAATCCTATGTTCCGCGTTTACTGAAGAAACACGAAGGAAAGCTAATAGCGATAGAAATGAAATACCTAAGGATGATTTCAGATAAAACAAAATGTGATATAGCCAGAAACGAAAATATAAGACAAATGGTAAGCCTAGAAACAGACTTACATTAGTTAAAAAGATATAACAGAAACAACTTGACTGGTACGGGCACCTAATGCGAATAGACCATAACAGTCTAGTACGAAAAATAGTGGAAACAGGAGATACAAACAGAAAAAGAGACGAGGAAGACCAAGGAAATTTGGGGAGTAAGAATAAAAGAGCTGGGGATCAAGAGGGGTAGACACTAGTGCTATGAGGATCCGACAAAACATGGATCCGAGGTTCCGGATTTCAAAATATCCGGTTCCTCGGATATCCGATGTTCGGATATTGAAGCGGATATCCGTAAATTTAACTCGGATTTGTATTCGGATCCTGGTTTGAGTCCGGATCCTATTCGCATCCGGATCCGGATTCGATGTGTTGTTTACGGATCCGGATCCGTATATCCGAATTTTATTTCTGGATCCGATTCATCATTTTGAATGTAAAGGCAAACATATGGAAGTGAGTTCAAATTCAAACCGTTACAGTGGGTCTGTTTATCTCTACAGCGGTCTGTAAACAGCAAGAAATTTTATAATACCTCTCTAAAATAGACAGGTAGCTGGTGCAAATACGAGAAGGATATTTCTTAGAATATTGAATTCTGTAGTTCTAAAATTTTAACATTCATTACAACAAATACTTCAAAGAAAACGAGATTAAGATTAAATTTGAGAAATAATGGTTACAGGTTCATTGCAAGTGTCGAAATACCTATTTATTTATATCGTGCACGTGTTTCACATAAAAGGGATTGTTTTTCCATGTCTAAAATCCGATACTCATACTCATATTCGGATCCGGATCCAAAATCCAATATTCAGATTCGGATCCAAAATCCGATACTGAGATTTGGATCCGAGATCCGGATAGTTCAACATTCAATTATCCGGATATCCGGATATTTTTGGATCCGAAACCAAAACTATCCGGATCCGGATCCCACCATTAGTAGACACCTAGAAGGAATAAGAAAGGTGACAAAGGATAGGAGAATATAGAAGGATTTCGTAGGGACCTAAACAAATTTCAAAATCCGACACCCATCTGGGATATAAGAAAAATAATAATAATAATTCATAATAATAATAATAATAATAATAATAATAAGAAAAAATCTGTTGTGGCCAGCACAAGACCTTCCGTCAATTCCATGTATTTTGTACAAATCCCATACCAAAAGGTCCTTGGAACAGATTCTATATAATATCATGTAAAAACACAAACTATTTTTTACAAATTCCATACCAAAAGTTCATTTGAAAAGGTTCTATAAATCCAATAAAATTATAACATAAACTACACTAAGTAATGTCCTTCCATCTTCTCTTTGGCCTTTCTCTGCGTGTCACTTGCGTGCAACACTATGACATACCAATTTTAGATCCTATACTTTTTTCCATATTTGGTTTTGCACTTGTAACTTACATCTGTCAATTAATTTTTTTTTGAATAATTATGTCAGCTGTTTCCATGATAAATAGCAACTAATTTTTGAAAATTAATTTCTTTATAATGCTTTAAATTTACATCTATTGAATATGAAGGAAAATGTATAATCAAACTGTATAGAGAATAGCATTTTCTTTAATATATATAATAACAAAATGTCAAAAAATAATATTTAACTGCGTTTTTTTAAGAAAAACTGTTAAAAACTTCAAATAAGGGTACTTCCGGTGGATCAATTATAACCAAAATCTAATCAACTCTTCATATGGGTGTACAGAAGAGGAATACGAAAGAATTATAATTTTTAGAATAGTAGTATTGGAGTTATCGTCGGAGAAAAATTTGTCACACACGGACACACACACACACACACACGAACACACACACATAAAGACATCATCTTAAAAATGGTATATTCGTATTGTAGGGACCCTAAAACGTGCTTATTCATTAAAAACTCACCACCGAATTTTTTGACCAAAGACAATCTTTCCTTACCTAAAGGTGACGGATGGTAAAAAGAAGAAGATATTTCGCGTTTCGTTGCACACCTGTATATGGGAGTGTATGAAGGCTCTCAGAAAATTATAATAGATGTTTAAGGGTAAAACAATCGTCTAATGAGATCTATTCGTACAAATACAAAGCTGTCAGACCTCAAAATGTGGTTACGAAGCTTGATGATATATTTATTTATAATTTGAAAATGAATAATGAAATATGTAATGGTGGAGATGAATAGTGTATTTGTATACGTATTCGGAGAACAATAATTCATTTGTAATTTGTGCAGAGGAATCAGAATCAATGCATTACATTCAGTGTAATTTGCTTTGGAATTGTTTGCGCAAGCGAGAGTATTACTAAGTGATCTCAATTTCTTAATTGATTTAGCCGAATTTCCAAAACATTTGTCGATGTTGTTCGCATCCCAGGTAAGGTAATAGCGTTGTGTTGTGATGTGTGTGAAGAGAAGCGGAATCCTCGCGGGTCGGTTGAGTAGAGGCCGCGCGATCGCAAATTGAAGCTTAATTCATTTATTTTGGGTCACACGATGACGATAGGTGTGCGGCGTAGCTGTTCCAGCACCGAAGCATCGGAACAGAACAGCTTGAGCAGTGTGGCGCACTAATGCAGAGCTTCTCAACCTTTGCATGACGGAGACATTGGTATTTAAACAGAAACACTGATATTTACACAGAAATGGATGCTACTATTCAATTAAACTGTTCAAAACAGATGACTATTTTCGCTGAATTTTACGGTTCACCGCGTTTATTCTTCAATATGTAGCAATTGACTCAATAAATAATAGTTAAAACAATGAAAACATTTTTAAAATAATTACTTTACGAGATATTTCACATTTGCTAAAAGGGGAAATTGACGTCATACAATTGTTATCTTTCCCTTGTAGCGTACTCAGAGCAGTGTGTTTGAGAAAGACAAGTATAGGGGCAATGTGACTTTACACTGATTTCGCGAAAATAAAGTACTGTTAAACTAGGAACAATTAAGATTTCGGAGACATTGGTATTTAAACAAAAACACTGATATTTACACAGAAATGGATGCTACTATTCAATTAAACTGTTCAAAACAGATGATTATTTTCGCTGAATTTTACGGTTCACCGCGTTTATTCTTCAATATGTAGCAATTGACTCAATAAATAATAGTTAAAACAATGAAAACATTTTAAAAATAATTACTTTACGAGATATTTCACATTTGCTAAAAGGGGAAATTGACGTCATACAATTGTTATCTTTCCCTTGTAGCGTACTCAGAGCAGTGTGTGTGAGAAAGACAAGTATAGGGGCAATGTGACGTTACACTGATTTCGCGAAAATAAAGTACTGTTAAACTAGGAACAATTAAGATTTCGGAGACATTGGTATTTAAACAAAAACACTGATATTTACACAGAAATGGATGCTACTATTCAATTAAACTGTTCAAAACAGATGACTATTTTTGCTGAATTTTACGGTTCACCGCGTTTATTCTTCAATATGTAGCAATTGACTCAATAAATAATAGTTAAAAGAATGAAAACATTTTTAAAATAATTACTTTACGAGATATTTCACATTTGCTAAAAGGGGAAATTGATGACATACAATTGTTATCTTTCCCTTGTAGCGTACTCAGAGCAGTGTGTTTGAGAAAGACAAGTATAGGGGCAATGTGATGTTACACTGATTTCGCGAAAATAAAGTACTGTTAAACTAGGAACAACTAAGATTTTTTAATACTATGAATTGCTTCAAAACCGAATGAAGTTTTATTTAAAATAATAAAAAAAATGAGTGGAATACCCCATTATAATTAGATATTATTTTATTAGGCAATATTTTTTTCACTTTCTAATAGTTACGAAGTTATTTGAAAACTAAATATTGGCAAAGGTTGCCACAACTTTTGTCTTATTACAATTATTCGATGAAAAACAAAAACACATCTAAGTTGACCTGTGATAGGTATACAAAATGTCTCATTTAATCAAAGTCGTAACTCTTACAGTGTCGAGATAGCAAAGGTAAACACCGAAAGACTCATTTTTCATTGTCTTTTATCTCGGAAATTATTGAAAGCTTTTTTACTCATTTTGGTCAGTACTATATGCCCTCATAATTTGTGGCACTTATTTTTTTGTTTTAGAAGGTTGGTACTAATACTTAAATTTAACCTTCAAATGTTCAAATAAATAATAATTGAATGTGGTCAGTTCAGTGATACCAACTACAACATTTCACTTGCAAATTTCCTTAAATTGACTCGGTTTAATATTAGCAGTTTTTTACAATATTTTAGTATGTAGAAGGCGCAAAATCTAAAAAATAGTATAAAGAACTCATTTTATAAGACTTTTTTTCGCACTTGTCAATTAGAAAACTCGCCAAGGCTCGTTTTCTAAACTTTGATGCATGCGAAAAAAACATGTCTTATAAAACTTGTTCTTTAATATACTATTTTAACACCCTGTATACCCTCAAAAAATTTACCTTTTTTTTACCATCCTGCATATATACTATAATGATATTTTGTCTAAATTTGCATATAGCAAAAAATTTGAGATTTAAGAAACTATATGTCTCATATACCTATTTAAAAAGAATGATGTTATCGTGGTCTTCAATTGTAGATCGTACATTTTCTAATCGTATTGGTACGTACTTCGTGAGAATAATATAAAAAGTATAAATCTCATCTAAAAATCATTCATTTACTGTTAAGAGTAATAATGAACCTCATGGCCTTGCTAAAATTAATGTACCTTAACCCACTCAAAAAAAATCTAATGGTGACTACAAACATGTAAATACCCGTAAAATTTTGATTATACCGGAAAAATTTTATCTATTAAATTCTGCCACATAGTTCCATACACAAAATTCGGAAATTCTTTATAGGAAAAAATCAATTAACTGTAAGTTTTTTTCATCTTGAACTATCAAAGGAAAAAATGTTAGAAATAAAGTTTATCGGGAATAAAAACTGAGATAGTAAAAAATATCGGAATCTGTGAATCTACACAAATGCTTATACACAAAGTTCTCTACACCATTTTTTGTCTGATCACAATAGCTTTTGATAAATGAAAGAACGAAAATATATTAGAAGAATAATTCATCGAAACAGTTAATTCTTTTGCTCAAGAATGTACGGTTGGACAATTGTGTTCTGATTGTAAATTCGATAAACCAAGACGGCTCCATATAAAATACAAATGTATCTTCAATTTAAAATCTGCGATGTGGTTAATTCAGGTTCGAATCCATTAGACATCATATTCACTTTATACATAAAGAGACGCTTTAGTACGTTTGTGTTGCTTTAAGTCTTTTGAAGTGATGTCCGTTTTTTTTTTCTATATTGTAATGTTAAAATTGACATTAATTATTGTAATTTTCGAAATGCGGGTTAAGAGGTTACATATTTATAAAACAAATATTATCTTAAAAACGATGGCATCCAAAATTTAAAAAGCTTAATAAATGAATTTAAATATACCTATTAAGACGATCTTATAGCAGTCCTCAAAATGATGTAAAACATGAGATTTGCGCGAAACGCCACAGCTCAGCGAACAATGGGGGATTCCACCATTTTTTTTTTTTATATATATATATATATATATATATATATATATATATATATATATGTAATCTCATCTAAAAATATTAGGAAAACTAAGACTATTGATGAAAATCCGGCGAAAAAATTCCTATTAATAAGCGAGTTATGGTCTCCCGAATTTTGAAAAGATTGACGTGACGTCACGCTTATGTGTTTTTTTATCAAACTGTTTTTATCATGGACCTAAATGTTCTTGAAATATATGCTATTTTAAATTATATTTACATAACTGAATATTATAACACTGTATAAGTCTACATACTTTATAATTACAGGTGTATTTAAATTATTAAGTTTAATGCAAGAAATTTATGTTAAAATAAAAACTGTTTGAAAACTGCAGTACAGGAATGTTAGCCCCTCCTTTCGAATGTGAATTTCTTAACATCCATTGGTTGTAACCCCCACCTCCTAACGCGCTATTTGTTATGCATGTATTGGCGGTCTTTCGGTCACCAATCAAAATATTATATATTGATTTCATATTAGTGTCGAAGCGCTATAACAAAAAAACCCTTATTTCCGAAATATCTCAATTATACCATTTAATTTTTTTTTAATATTCTTTATTCAGCATATACATTCGTATTTTTTTTAAACTATTTTCCTTTAATTCGATTGATCTGGAATCCCCTATTGAACTATTCATTACATTATACATTAAGAAAGAAGAGAGTATGACAAATTAACCGTATACTTTTTGAAAAAAAAATTGTAGGGGTCAATTTGAAAAACAACTATTTTCGATAGCTGATAACATCAGTACTTTGCAAAATTTTGTTTGGAACATATTGTTCATTGATTTTATGTTAATAATGTACTAAAAATTGATACTCAAATTCCTAGAAATAGAGGCTGAGGAGTTTCGCGCGATAAACACTATTTTCTAGAATTCTTATTAATTTGCGCTCATTTTCCACTATTAAATATTGGATTACATCGCCTTTATTAATAATAACAGCTTTAATTCTATACGGCATTGTATCCAGAAGTCCTGCAAATGGGTTGTTCCACCATAACGAAAAATAATAAAATATATACTTTGTATTTAAAGTACTACTCAATAAATGACGATAAAAATAAAGAAATATTTTTTTAATAATTACGAAATATATGAAATTTGTTGTCTGTGTCACTGTGATGTCACACTATTACTATCTTACTCTAGCAGCTTACTGTATAGTCTAGGAGCGAGAGAAAGATAGGAGTGTCACCGTGACATCATATTGACATGAAAAATCAAATGCAATGGGGTCCTCCATCATAACAAAAATAATCAAATGTACATTTTATACTTAAAGTACTACTCAATAAAAACATTTTTTTAATACATGCTTTGCGAGATATTTGAATTTGTTTTCAGAGCTACAGTGACATCAGACTAAAGTTTTATACTAATTTATACTAAATATGGCTATATTAAGATTGTCATGAATGAAAAAAATGCATACGTGTTAATTTTTTTTACATTGAATTAGAGTGCCATGAAAGAAATATTTTGTTTGCGTTGACATTTGTGATCAATTAAAAGAAAAAAGTATTCACTTCTTTCTGTCAGCGCACTCTAATTCTACGTAAAAACATGTATTCATTTTTTCCATTCATGGACATTCTTATTATAGCCATATTATTATCAAATTAATATAAAACTTTACATGCATTTTTCTCAAAAAAATCGTTATGTAAGGGCATAAAAGTATTACAAAATTGAATTCAGAATTAAATTCTCTAACGAATGAGGAAATAAAAAATATATGTTTCCATTTCGTCGTTGGTTCTGAAAAACCTGCTATGTGCATTATTAGTGATTTTTAGGTTTCTATATTGTTATGTTCATTATTTTTTTCTCTAGCGGCTGGCAGTGTTGTATAAAATACTTGCAAAACTATATTGCAAATAGAAAATACAAAATACTAAACAAAAGTATTTCATATGTTTGGTAAAATACAATTATTTTTTTAGTATTTCAAATATACCAATATGTCAAATACTTTCAAATATTTCAAATACTTTTACTTTTAATTATTTCAAAATAAAGAAGGTACGTTAGGGTATTGTAGAAATGTTTTTCGTATTCAACTTAATCGCATATGTTTATTAATATTAAAAAGAAACACATACAGTAACATAAGCAGGTGTTTATTTAAGAAAAAAATTAAAGAACTATTCCATATTATATTACTACGAGACAACACATGACGGAGGGTTTCTATTTCAAATACATAAATCTATTTCAAATACTTGTGTATTTTAAATACAAAAACGTATTTCAAATAAAAAAATAAATAAATAAATATATCATCACGGCATATTACCCATTTCTGGGTGTGCCAATCTGCTTATCGCAGATATCGGTAATGATGATGACATATTTGTACCGTGCGGGCGCTTACCAGGCGTCACCTCACGGGCATTCATTGCTGGCGTGGAGAATGCACCACAGGGGTCACTTTTGTGCCATTTAAAATTCGAAAAAAAAAAATTTATTTCAAATATTGAAAAATGTTATTTCATACAAATAATAGTATTTTAATGTATTAAAATATAAAATACTTGTGAAAAGTAGTTAAACTAAAAATATAAAATACTGTTATTTTCAAGTATTTCAAATAATTACTTAAAATATTTTATCTAATTCAAATACTTATTTCAATTACTTATATTTCAAATACTATACAACACTGGCGGCTGGTAATATCATGCTGATATTGTCTTTATAAGTATATAACGAAAAACATACTTAAGGAGCAACGGTCAAAAACGGACATCTAATTTTTTAAATAGTTTTTTGACATTCCTGTAAAAGTACCTTTTTTCACATAGCAGGTTTTTCGGAATCATCGACGATTTAAAATAAAAAGTTATCTATATTTTGAGAACCACTGGTCTAAAAAATATTTTTTCTTTTCAAATTTATCTTGTGAAATAGAAATTGTTTGTCCATTTAACCGTCGTTGTAGCTCACAATGGAGACTACTTGAAAATGAACACCCTGTATAAATGTGTACATTATTTTGATATAAAATCTTCCCTTTGATATCTGAAGTTATACTTTTTGGTTTGTCTCGAAGTGATGATGCAAAAAAAATCGTTCTAGTTGATGATCTGCTTGTTTAATTGCAATCATGTTGAGAACCTCTGGACTAATATGTACCTGGTCGAGGCCGGTGTGACGTTAGCTCCGCTGCGTGCTGTGGTCCGGGTTCGAATAAAGCCTAGTTCACACGGGATGAGAAACGGCAGCTTTGATGAGCAGAACGTCCACACACACCATGATTCATGCGCTGTGTAAACCAGTTTATACATGCTAATCGTACATTCGACCTGTCAAATATTTTCCGGATTTTCAGATGCTGAATAGAAATTAGATTCCGTGGTGACGAAAATTTACTCACTGATTATTGAATAATCATTATTCCGTATTGAATTTTGATTTAGTGATTCAAATGAAATGTAGGTATATACAGTTTTGAGCAAATAACTTTTTACATCGCTGAAATATGCGCTCCAAGTCTGCATTCGCTGATAGGTTAGATATTGCTTTTAAATTTATTTCAATAGCGGGGAATAAATGCAAATTTATATTGCTATAACAAAAGAAAAAAAAAAGGTTTTACAGACTTATTACAGAATATGGAGCTTAGTTATCATATTTATTTATTTATTTATTTATTTATTTGTTTATTTATTTATTATTATATTTCAATTAATGTTTTACGTCGCGCGATTTCTAATGGTCAATTTGGAGGTAAAATTATACAGGGGTTTCACAACTTCATGCACAAACTTTAAGGACATGTAGTACTGACAAAAATGAACAAAAAAAGCTTAATCAACATGGGTCCGATCTACAATAGTTTCTGAGATATATTTAATATACATGGTGGTTGATTTTTCATTGTCCAGCTTATATCTTCTGAAATATTAAAGATACAAGAAAAAGTTATATAGAAAAGTTATTTGATACAACCTGGTCTATAATTTAGCATAAACAATTTTTTTCCAAGGCCTACCAATTTTCCAGAAAATATTTAACTTTGATTTTTTAAATGGAATACCCTGCATATTTTTACGGAATAAAATTCTAAATAAATTTCTCTTTACAATGATGTGTAACAAGTAAGGGTTTACCTTTAAATTATGTCAAAGCAAATAGAAATACGACAAAAGTAGGCTGTGATATTCTATTGTTTATACCAGTAACATATGTCACAGATTGCTACTTGATATTTAAATAAAAGTATTAATAATTTTGTAAATCATCAATGCTAGTAATTCTATTACTTGCTTTATTAGACATAATTTTATTCAAAGGAAAACCCCTACGTAGCCAATGTTCATGTGTGACAGAAGTTACAGGTATAAACAATAGAATATCATAGCCTACTTTTATCATATTTCTATTTGCTTTATAGGACATAATTTAAAGGTAAATCCTTACTTGTTACACATCATTTAAAAAATTAAAGTTAAACATTTTTCCAAAAAAATGGTAGGCCTTGGAAAAAAATTGTTTATGCTAAATTATAGATCAAGTTGTGTTAAACAACTTTTGTATATAACTTTTTTTTGTATCTTTAATATTTCAGTAGATATAAGCTGGACAATGAAAAATCAACCAGCCTGTATATTTAATTTTCAAATAACTTCGTAACTATTAGAAATTGAGAAAAATTTACTGGTTTATTATAGTCTATTTACTGACGTAGACAAAATTTTGTTCGACCGCTATCTTTGTCAGTTTTTCTTCGATTCTAATACAAAATGACCAATTTCTCGGAAACAGTGGAAGATCAGTCCTATGTTGATTAGGCTTTTTTTTACTCATTTTGGTCAGTACTGTAGGCCCTTGAAGTTTATATCTGAAGTTGTGGGACACTCTGTATAGATATGTATAATTACAAATTTGTGCGTTAGGTTAGATTAATGTATGTTTAGAAAAATCAGAGCAAAACATAGCTATTTTCCTGTTACAAAAAAATCGCCTAATTGTATTAAAAAAAATTAATCATCGGTAATTGTGAATCTTCCGATTGACCGTCGCCCAGCTGTCGCGAACCGTAACGACCATTAACATTAGTGCTTGAACGAGATGTGAACCCAGAACATTTGGATAACAACATGTTACAATAGAAATAAATAGTCCTTTCCTGTGATAATCGTAATCTAAACTTCGTCACTGAATCTAATATTCTGTATGTGCAAATAGCCAATTATTCATACATACTGTATGTAATACAGAGAAATATTTCTGTTATTCTCTAATGAACAAGTGTTATACTCAAATTTATAAAATATGATATTTAGAGTACGTTAAAATATGTTATATAGAAATTGTGAAAATATAGTACTCTTTTTGAATAAATGCTGAAGAGCTGAAGCCTAGTAGCAATCTGTAAACGAGAAGCGAAGCTTTACTTGAAAAAGATCTAATGATAATAATCCATATACCTGATGGTATTTGATTTCAAGTTGTTCGTCTGAAAACCTTCAGCCTTTTGCAAAAAAACATTTAATTTATTTTTATTTAAACTTGTTTGAAATAAATAGGAAATATTAAATTAGTTTGAAAGCATAAAGTTTTTCATTTTTTAAAAATATCATTTGTCGGTTTAGACGGAAGTTAATCTTTATGCTTTATTCAATTCGAAATCATCACATCCTGAATCATGTTTATATTTCTTTATAATGAAAAGGAAATAAGGATATTAAATTTATAATGTAAACAGAAATAATGTAATATTTGCGATTTATTGACTTACGTGTTAAGTTTATTTTTCTATATACAGGGTGTAACTAAACCTGTGTAACAAAATTTAAGGGTATATAGTACTGACAAAAATGAGTAAAAAATGCTTAATCAACATAGGTCAGATCTTCAACTGTTTCCGAGATAAATGAAAAATCGAAGAAAAACTGACAATGATAGTGATCAAATAAAATTTTATCTATGTCAGTAAATAGACTATAAAAAACAATATAATTTTATATGAAACATTTTTCTCAATTTCTAAGTTACGAAGTTATATGAAAATTAAATATTGGCCAAGGTCGCCACAACATTTAACTTAATACAATTTCTCTACCTAGTTTTGAAATATTGCCCCAAAAGTCAATATACCCCACATTTAGATAAAAACTTTAAAAATTTCAAAAATCTATTTTCCATGTATCTAGATACTTCTCAATGTACTGATTCTAAATTTTGAAATCGCAGGTCGATATCTCGTTTCGTTCTCGAGATATTTAGATTTAAAGTTTTGCTCAAAACTGCCCATTTTTGGGTAATAACCCAAAAATGGGTCGAGATATGAATTTGGTGACATCGCCATTCGATTCTACGGCCAAAATTACATAAGTATACCAATTTTCATAATTTTTGAACACTGCATTCAGTCTCTAAAGCAAAATCCCTGAAAATGGCCAAAATCTGAAAAAATCGTAAGGGGTACCCCTTAGGATTTTTGCGATTTTTTGCCATTTTCAGTTATTTTGCTTTAGAGATTGTATGCGGTGTTCAAAAATTCTAAAAATTGGTGTACTTATGTATTTTTGTCCGTAGAATCGAATGGCGATGTCGCCAAATTTATATCTCGACCCATTTTTGGGATATTACCAAAAAATGGGCAGTTTTGAGTAAAATTTTGAATCTAAATATCTCGAGAACGAAAAGAGATATCGATCTGCGGTTTCAAAATTTGGAATCAGGGCATTGAGAAGTATCTAGATACATGAAAATTAGATTTTTGAAAATTTTAAAGTTTTTATCTGAATATGGGGTATATTGACTTTTGGGACAATAATTCAGAACTAGGTAGAGATCTAACCCAGAAATGGGTAATTTAAGCTCGATTTTTCAGGCCGGGCCAAAATCAAAAGTTCGACTCAACTTTTACAAATGATTGGCCCGAACGGCCCGGTAAAAATATCTTCGGTCCGGCTCGATGATCGACTCGAAATCGAGGCGGGCTTTGGGCCGGGCCAAACCTCGGGATCGCATGCATCCTTAGTTTCGAGCGCAAATGGACATTGTCGATTTCGAGAGAACAACCTCTCAATCGACAATATCCCAATTTGCGCCCTTAATACACAAGTAGCTTTTGTAATATTATAATATATTTAATCTATATATTTTATGCTCTATTAATCTCGTTTCATAGAATTTTTAATATCAAAATTAAATACAAATATTGAAATTCGTTGAAACTAGTTTGACCAACTAGTCAAATTAAACAAATTCTAAACCTTTAAAAATCAATTTCATGCATTTTAAGCCATTACATTTGTTTTTAATCCTTTTTTTCTTGTAGAAAATTTTGTGACTTGACAATTTTTCAATTTCTTCACTCCAATCGCTTTATGTTGGCGAAGCGAGTTTACCGACAAAACGTTATTCACTAGTTTTAAGTTTCGTGAGCTTAAAGTTAGTTTGGACAAGTTTAAAGTAGTTTTAACATTTTACATTAGTTGCAGCTAGATTTGATTAGTAAATTCCAGTTTACCTGGTTTCGAACAAATTATCGGATATGTGTTAGTAATCGGAAACGCATAATCGCGTGGCTTGTAATAAGAAATCGTATCATGTCATCAAATTCGTGCTTTGGGTTTGCGATGTATAAGGTGGGAATTTACGAACTTACCTAACCTAAAAAGAACATTTTGTTGAAAGTAAAGTTTATTTAATTTTAATTAGCGTTTTCCTTTTTTTAATTAATGGAAGAGACGCAGACATTTATAAGATCAACATTGACCATTCCAAATATCCACTTGGAGACATCGTGTCATTCGTCGGCTTTATATAATCATAATAAAAGTACGGTCGTAAATACTACGACGAGAAATTAAACCAGAGAATATTGAGAAGTGTAAATAGCAATCATATTTCGAATCTAGCTTGTCGAATCTCAATAGACCTTAACGTCTTTTCGTTTATGACAGTTGGTAAATAAAATTCATATGCCATTTAAGTTTCGTTTAACTAAATTTAAATTAAATGTTCTTCAAGGTTTCTGTTGGAAACTTTTGTTGGTTTTGTGTCTGTTGTTAGTATAGTTTATTTTATTAAGAACCGCGAAACATAAGAGTTTAACATAATTTTAAAAATGTGCAGAAATTGGCTCCCTGTACATTTTAGAGCAAAAATACAAAAATGAAAAGTTGTTTCGAATTAATTTTTACTTTTAAAAAGTCTTCATTTAATGCAACAGAATATTTGTAGCACTAGGAATTTATAAAGTAAAATGTGACATTTTCGCCGAAAATCAGATAGCTATAAAAAACAAATGAAACAAAATATCAATTAAGATCGTAGTACTTAAATATTTAATGCTGAATTATTACAATGTAAATACAGTGATTATAACAATAAGATTAATAATGCTGAACTGAACTAACGTTTCAGTTTATATTAAAAATGATAAATTATCCTAAAATTTAAGTCAAATATTTAATAATAAAATAAATCACAAAGTCTTCGGTACTGAACTGTCTGAGTTTGACGAAAATGTCATATTTTATTTTCTAAATCTAGTGATCCAGATATTCTGTTGCATTAAATGAAGACTTTGAAAAGTAAAAATTAATTCTAAACAACTTTTCATTCTGCACTTTTGCTCTAAAATGTACAGGAGAGCCAATTTCCGCGCATTTTTAAAATCCTGTATTAAACTCCCATGTTTCGCGTTTTGTTGTACTCTGTGTAAAAAAAATGACGGGATGTTTGTAACAAAAATTTCCGATAATTGCGGACATCGTGTCAACCGGACAATTGTTGACAGCGCATAGAAGAGAGGGTATTGTTTATTGGTGTTACCGATCTGTCAAATGAAGGGTTCTTTGAATATTTTTATTATTGATGATATTGACTTTTTTGCTATTTGTATGGTGGCTAGGGTAATCATATTTTTTTTGGGGAAAAAAGTATCTGCAATAAAAATAGTGAAACAATAACTTAAACAATCATGTTTAATTACAATTTCATATGATGTCTGGGCAGTAGCGCAGCGTAATGGGGTCCTCCACTTTATTTTTTTTTTTTTAATTTTAAATGATAGTACGTTTAATTTTGACGCAAATCGTAGTATTAAAAAATTTTAATTGTCTTTAGTTTAACTGCATTTGATTTTTAATTTCAATATGACGTCACAGCGACACTCTTATCTTTCTCTCGCTCCACACCAGAGCGATCAAAAAAGACTGAAGGTCACGTGGCAACTTTTGTTCAAAAATAATGTCAAAATTATATTTCAATTTTCCATAATTCTTCAAAACTATATTCCATGTATGACATATGATGACAGGTGCATGATATTTGATTAAAATCATTGCCCTCATTGATTCATTTGTTTTTTGTTTTTCATACCTTCAAAAAAACCTTTAAGTAATTTCTTTTCATTATGGCTTTTTAATGAAGAGCATGACATATTTCTTCTTGAAGCATATTTTCTTTCGGGCAAACCTAAAGAAGACAGTTCTTAGGGATATTTTTATGACAGCAAAATTCGAAAGGTGTGCTCATGGAAATAATAATGTTGTTGTACTTAGTAAGCGGCAAATGTCAAAATCGTATGGAGCGGCACGCTTCTGCCTTTTTTGATCACTATAGTAGTAGGTTGTGAGCGAAAGACAGCAATAGTGTGACGTCACTTTCACGAATAGTCAACACAGGCAGCAATATATAGTGCGGGACACTAATTTTGACGAGCTGTAAGGGAAAGAAATGCTCATATTGTGATATGCCATAGACACCGTGAAATAATAATTATTAAAGTAACTTTGTGGTTGTAACTCATTTGTGTACGCTTATGATCCGAGTGTAAACAAGACAGGAACTGATACGAACACCAATTGCACAGATCATCTGCCAGTATAAGAACGGCTGCGTAGCTTTAAAACTTATTTGGACAACATATTTATCATAGTTCATCTTTCGTGTCCCGGACTATAGACGCCGAAGGCGATTACGCTTGCGTTTCAAACTGAAAATGAATCTCAACCGGAGCTGAACCCTTGACCCGAATTTTAATATCCGGTTCGGTTTCAACTCTGGTCTAATTGAAATAATATATGAGGTTTGGTTCCGGGTTTAGGTTCGGTAAAACGTTACGGTTTGGTTTTGGTTTGGGTTCGATACCCTGGTAAAGTCTGTTCGCTCCTAGCTGAAACATGCTGATATTTTATTACCCCAATAGATATTACCACAAACAAATAGAAAATCCTCAGGTAGTGTGGAACAGGAAATCTGCATAAGTAAGGGAAAATGTCATTATTACAAGTATACAGTTATACTCGTCGGCATCGGTGTCACAGGTATTGACTTCGTCACTAACACTGGCAGAAGCATTGTCGACATCCCAGGGCCTCCACATTTCCATATTTAAAATTTCACTTACAACCGCTGCTAACTAATGTTACATGTAAACTGAGTTAAGACGATAGAAAACCGGGATTATAAAGGAACGAAATTCAAACAAGGGTGACTTAAATGAATAGTAGATTAAATAATTCCTAGAAATTATGATGATGGCCAAACCCGAAAACAATGTCATTAGCCGAAAACGTCTTTCCAGGTAATTCTTAATTATACCTATTCAATGATAATACCTAGCTGTAAATACATTTCAGAATAATTTCAAAAAATTCTCTTAAAAATTTACAAACGCATATATCAAAACGAACTGAATACAATCCTTGTTCAACACTCCATTTACAACTGACCGCCGTTTGATGAACAAAGGCTCAAGAAAGTGGTTTATGGTTTGTAGTAATAACTATTGGGGTAATAAATTATCGGCTTGTTTCAGCTAGGAGCGAACAGACTATATACCAAGTGTACATTTTGTTATTTTTAGTTTTTCGACTAAAGTTGAACAAGTTTTTTGTATTTGAACCATCTTTCTGGTGCATTAATAAATAAGTAATAAGTTCAACGAAGACGAATTAGATATTTCGGTAGGAAAAATATGTGACAATAGTAAGGATGCGAGTGATTCGGGGATGGTCGCAGATGTTGAATTTGGTGGCACTCATCGTCGCGGCCGTGTGAACTCAGCTTAAGCAAGTTGCAGGTGCGCTGTGCTTTCGCCGGTGTGGAGCGACGAATGAAACGGAGTACGGAGCGTTGGAGCAGCGTTCGCATTCAGCGTTGAGCGTAGTGCGTTGAGCGCTCAACGCTCAGCTCAGCATTCGGCTCCACACTCCACCGTTGTTTGTGCGCGCGCGCATGCACTCCACGCCGTGTTGGCGTGTGTGCTGTGTGTGTGTCTGAACTAGCTCTATTGATCGTGCGAATGGTCCCACCTCACTGGCGGAGAGTGGAGACCAGTATAATCAACATTGGCAACCTCGGCTTCTCTGTTCTCTGTTCCAATGTCGTTCGCACCAACGCGAACGCTACTATCGCTTACTGCTAGACCTGGAATAAGATAATGCCACTGCCACCATAAGCGCCAACGACCAAACGCACTGGGGTGCAGTGATTGCACACATTGCAACATTCAATTAACGCCACCACCACTACCTACTACCTGCAACTATGTGTTACTTTTTAAAATTGCACTTTCTTCTACATACATGTATGAGCGGCAATGTCAGAACCCTATTTCCCCACTTTTTAAATTTATCTTTTATTTTTACAACTTTGCGCTGCATTTTAAATTTATTCTTTCGTATACTATGTATCACATACTTTCTGAGCACGTTGACTCACATTTTTTAACAATGGATGCTACAGACAATTTTAAATCATTTTTGACATCATCTTAAGAGCATGAGAGCACATGGACAGTTAGACTTATTCTTTTTTTATAATATACGCCTGTGAAAAAATATGTTACATGCACTAATATGTATTGAATATCTGTAACAATTTCAACTTGAACTAGCAGATATAGTATCTGAAGATCATTTTTAAGTAATGAATACATGAATTGTTCACATTGTTGAACATATTTTCAAACTTTTTTATTCTTTTTTACTTGTCAGAATACTTTTTAACATTATATAACCAAATGCTTTTTAAATACATTTTTAATGCTGCTAAATCATTTAATACTTTTTTAAAGCTGCGATATTTCAAAAGATTTCTCGGGATCAGGTTTATTGCCATTGTCATTTATTTTTACCTCTCGCTAAAAGAGGTATTGGATTTATGCTAAAAATCGCGTATCTAGATTTTAGTGAATAAACACATTATAAGACTTAAAACCTGTTTACCTATGAATTCCTCAATCTGACATTCATGGTAAGAGCTGAAAAGGTTTTGCTAACAATAATTAGAGAACCGGCATATTACCTATTTCTGAGTGTGCAAATCTGCTTTATCACATGTCGGTAACGATGATGACATATTTGAACCGTGTGGGTGCTTACCAGGTGTCATCTCACGGGCACTCATTGCTAAAATTCGAAATATTTGGCGTCGGTCGGGATCGAATCCGGTTTCCCAGGTTCGCGACCAGACACTCAGGCAAGCGGCCACGGGACCCCATATACAATACTTATATAACATAAAATGGAAATGGCGAGAGGAATTGTGCTGGCCACAACAGATTTTTAAAATTTTTAACAGTACGTCGAACTGAAATGCATTTCCTTTAACACTTGTTACCTGGAATAATTACGGGCGATTTTTCTAGTTTAAAGTTTTACACGTGTAGCTGTGTGTTTTATTTTTTGCTGTCTAAGCGCCAAGGACTAACACACGTAGGGTGCACTGACATAGCGTTTAACTAAAATGCTTAATTCAATTAACACGACCAAGTCCTACTTACTCTACCTGTAACAACTTCAAACGATTTCTTGGGACCACTCATTTTTAACATCCGTAACATTCATACTTTCCTAACTGGTTAACTGAGTTAGAAAATTCAATTAAAAAGATTTAATATAACTTTAAATGTAATACCGGAGAAATTTCGTAGCAATTTTCGGCTGTATACTTCCCTGTTTTTAAAATATTTTCAGCCTGTCTAGACTCTAGAAAAATATACAGAACTTTCGTTATGTATTTTATTTGCTTATGCAGAACGTTATTTGTTTACAAATGAAACAAAATGTAATATATATTATTACCAAGCGTATTTTCTGCTAATTTATTTTTTTATAATTAAAGTCTTTTACAGTTTAAAAATTACCATTTCGTAAAATTATAAGTTATTGAAACTTTAGTCTTGTTAATAGTGCAAATGTATGGAATACGGGTCGGTCACCCATAAGACTCATAAGTCCTATAAGAACTGTATTCCTCACAAGAACCGTATTACCCGTAAGACTTGACGTTATGTGTAACGCGTAGACTGATTACATTATTTCATTTAAATTTTTCATAATGGTATCAGTTTTACAAATCGAGATTTTTTTTACTTCTATTAGTACAAATTACTAACTTAACTTTTAAAACTAATTGTATTATATCAAATGTTTAATCAAATAAATCAAAAACGGTATTTCTTACGGTTCTTAAGGGTCTTTTAGTTTTTATGGGCAAAGAATCGACTCCGACCCGTATTCGCTGAAATACGGGTGAGCGGTGGTCTTTTGGATCCACCGGTATTCCAACCACTATTTTGTATTGAACTTCTTATTTTTCTTCATTCCATACCGAATAAACCTTATTATAAGAGTTGCTGAGTGTTTTCTACCAACCCGAGTTCAAATTAATAAATTACTCCTGTGGTGTTCTCTCCACGCCAGTTTTGAGGGCCCTCCAGCCTCAACGGTACAGAAATATTGTTATTAGCGAAATCTGCGAATAAAAACCATATGTATGAGGGCATCGAACCCGAACCTGAACCGAACCAAAACCGAAACCAATCCGTAACATTTTAGGGAACCCAAACCCAGAACCGAACCTTAGATATATTTTTCAATGGAATCTGAGTCGGGTTAGGGATTCATTTTTAGTTCGAAACGTAAACGTAATCATTATACAGCCGATAATCGACGTCTTGTGCGTCTGCGTTTATTATATTAATTCAATTTTCATTAGGTCGAACCGAACCTGAACCGCGAACTGCAAATTTTATTAATGCTTGAACCAGAATCGCACCCGAACCCATCTTTCAAAAAACAAATTAACCTGAACCGTTTTTGGCGGGTTCGATGCCCTAATATGTATTTATATTTTCTTATTAAGATTAACTCTTTTTTTCTTAAATTTCAAATAAATAAATATATCATCACGGCATATTACCCATTTCTGAGTGTGCCACAATCTGCTTTATCGCAGATATCGGTAATGATGATGACATATTTGTACCTTGCGGGCGCTTACCAGGCGTCACCTCACGGGTACTCATTGCTGGCGTAGAGAGTACACCACAGGGGTCACTTTTGTGCCATTTAAAATTCGAAATATTTGACGTTGGTCGGAATCGAACCCGATTTCCCAGGTTCGTGACCAGACACTTTGCCACGTGGCCACTTTATATAATTTAGATGACAATTATTTTTCAATACTTTTATCTTTTTCTGCGATGACTTTTTTGCTGTTTGTTATTAAACTGAATTGTTCCATTCTGTACGTGAAATAAATCGGAGTTTTACACTTTTCCATCGCGGGACGGCGGACGGGAATAGAGGAAAATTTTGGTAGTGGTTTAATTTATGGCAGCGGCAGGCTGTTTCGGCAAAGTATTCCCTCTTCTCTCCCTTTTCTTCCTCCCTCGCTCGGCGCCCATGCTGGCTCACCCTCGCTTTTGTCTACGTACTCCAGTGTTCGGTACTTCTACCCCTCCGATCTGTGCCTCGTGTTTTCGTTATTTTTAACGCGCACGGTTATGGCCCGTACCTTACTTATAGATTGCCTCTACAAACATAAACACCGACTAAATACCTATCATTGCGAATTAAATATGTAACCCTCCGCGAAAAATATGTGTACGTTTATAGTTTATGCGAATAAATAAAAAAGTATTTTGGGTTAGTTGACAATAGTTTCAATCATGAAACGTACCATCAGAATGGGGTCATTTCACATTTTCTGATTTATTTTTTTCTTGAAAGAATTGGTCAAGTTAAATAAGTCACCTTACAAGTCTTTAGAATCAGAGATACGATTTTTTTAAAATCTAATATGCCATTCTCATTAATATAAAAATCTTAAATACCATATTACCCATTTCCGAGTGTGCCACAATCTGCTTTATCGCAGATATCGGTAATGATGATGACATATTTGTACCGTGCGGGCGCTTACCAGGCGTCACCTCACGGGCACTCATTGCTGGCGTGGAGAGTGCACCACAGGTGTCACTTTTGTGCCATTTAAAATTCGAAATATTTGGCGTCGGTCGGGATCGAACCCGGTTTCCCAGATTCGCGACCAAACACTCAGGCACGCGTCTACGGGACCCCATTTATGAATAAAAAATAGTGTTTATTATTTTTTACCTCTCGCTAAGAGAGGTATTGGATTCATGCTAAAATTCGCATATCCAGATTTTATTGAATAAGCACGATTTAAGGTCCCTAGAATCCGATTATAACATTTTTAAAATGATGTCTGTGTGTGTGTGTGTGTGTGTGTGTGTGTGTGTGTGTGTGTGTGTGTGTATGTATGTCTGGATGTTGTAGACACGATTCCTCAAAAACTATAAGACTTAAAAAATATTTAACTGCAGTTTCCTCAATCTGACATTCCTGGGAAGAGCTGAAAAGGTTTTGATAACAATTGAACAACCGGAAGTAGTAGTTTCTTAGAAAAATTCTTCTAAATATAATTTTTTGGGAGTTTTTTTTTATTAAATATTGAAGAACATAAAATTCTCCAACTAATACACTTAAATTTTTTATTATATCTTGTATAGATTTAGAGATAAAGACACTATAATTTATGAAGTAAACTAATCGCAGAGGCCAAGGCACTAAGGAAACCAGTTGACAAATTCCAATGTTTATAACATGACACATGTCATTGTCAAATATCAACATTTTTAGTGACATTCTGATAGCTTTTTCTGGAAAGTATATTTAATTTTTCTTATTGTTTTATTAATTAAATATTTGAAATTATAGGTAAAATTGTGGTAAAATGCATATATCCATCAGAAATACCGCCAATCTGGTTAATGAATTGGAACAATCTCTGACATGAAAATGATATAAAATAGATATAATTAGAATTATATGTGTGCAGAAGACATGTTAAATACAATAAAAAACAATATTTGTGTAAATTTCTGTAATATTTTGTTATAAAACGACGGTTCGAAAGCGAAGTGCAATACAATACATATATAGCCTAATATGGAAATGGCGAGAGGTCTTGTGCTGGCCACAACAGATTTTTTTTTTAATGAAAAATAACATAAGAAAATTAAAAATTAGTAGAATACTTTGAAGCATTTAATTAACGTTATAGAGTATCCTTATAACGAAAACAAATACATAATTGTAGTTGAGGTATGTTTTTACAACTTTAAATTGAACTTTAAGTTTTGATTAAATAAGATGTAGGTACATAAATAAATGAGGGTTGAAACTTTCCGGTATAATATTATTAATTAAAGTTTTCAAATATATATAATTAGAATTGAGATAAACATAAATTAGATTCCGAAAACCGTATAAATTAATTTAATAGTACAACTAATTGTAGTTATTGTATTTGTTTTATTCTAAAAATTTTGTCGAGCACGCTTAGCTGCTGCTGTGGGTGAAGTTGTAAAGTTTGCATATATAAACATAAATTCCAAGCAAAACATAACAAATAATATGAATTATAAGCAATAAGATTTATTACTTATTTGAGTTATTAGTAATAATAAATATTATGAATAATAAATCACAGTTTGATGCACAACAAACTTACGTTTGAATGTAATAAATTAATAATTGGTAGCTTTTATTAAATTCTATACATATTAGTATTTTTAATATTACAATGTCTATGTACATACATTTCAACTAGTAAGCAGTAAAACATATTAATATTACCGTATTTTGTAATATTAAAACAAATAAAAACAAGTTTTCATTAAATATTCATTAATTAAAATTTAATTACATTGTTAATTTTCCGTACACAAACAAATTCAATCTGATTTATAAATAAATTGTAAATACAATTTTTGTAAACTGAAGTGGCATTAAAATTGAATTACAAATTTGAATACAATTTAGTTCGTAAAGAACGAATTTTTAATTCACTGAAAGTGGATTGCTGTTGTATTTTTGCTTGACTGTATTTGTAAATAAATTGGTTGGAATAAAATTATTTCGCTGCTACCCTTTGAACTATAGTTGTCGTGTTTATACCTGGTGTTTTGGCTATTTTTAACGTGCAGTTATGGATAGGTTGGGTGAGCATAAACACAACTTTGGTGGCTAATCATTACGAATTTAAATATTTGTTGTTTTGTTTTTACTTCGAAATTGACGTTTGGTGTTATTTATAGGGTATCTAGATCAATAAGTCTGGTTTAGTGGTTTATTATTTAAAATTAGGGGACCGGTAATTAAGAAGTTGGCCATCCACGAAACTTATCTAATTATTGAGGTTGAAATGCTTCAAATCAAAAAGGAGAAAATGCTCTTTCAATAATTTCGTTGTTTTCAAAGCAGAGTAATTTCAATTTAAATAAAAAATTTTTTCCAAGAAGTTAACTTATAAAGTTTAACTGATAAAATAATTTGACATTATGACATTTGATGTCATCTCATTATAATTATATGATGACGTTCATTTCAATAAATATAGATATGTGTTTTTATAATTTAGATTAAAATTTCCTTACTTTTTTACCTCCCAAAAGTCAAAATACATACCTCATATTCAGATAAAAACTTAAAAAATTTTCATAAATCTAATTTTTACCACCAAGTTCATAACTGTTCTCATTTTTAAGTTTTACTCCAAAAAGTCATAAATACCTGCATTTGATTCAAAAATCCAATTTTCATGTATATCCTACTTCCCAATGCACTGATTCCAAATAATTAAAACGCAGGTCGATATCTCTTTTAGTTTTGGAGATATTCAACCTCGAATATTTTCTCAAAATTACCCATTTCTCGGCTAGATCTCTACCTAGTTTTGAATTATTGCCACAAAAGTCAATAGACCCCATATTCAGATAAAAACTTTAAAATTTTCAAAAATCTAATTTTCGTGTATCTAGATACTTCTTAATGCCCTGATTCTAAATTTTGAAACCGCAGGTCGATATCTCTTTTCGTTCTCGAGATATTTAGATTCAAAGTTTTGCATAAAACTGCCCATTTTCGGGTAATAACCCAAAAATGGGTCGAGATTCGAATTTGGCGACACCACCATTCGATTCTACGGATAAAAATATATAAGTATACCAATTTTCATAATTTTTGACTAACCAGTTCATTTTTTATGAATAAAAGTTTGAAAACCCCTGAAAACGGCCAAAATCTGAAAAAATCGTAAGGGGTACACCTTAGATTTTTGCGATTTTTGGCCATTTTCAGTTATTTTGCTTTAGAGACTGTATGCGGTGTTCAAAAATTATGAAAATTGGTATACTTATGTAATTTTGCTCGTAGAATCGAATGGTGACATCTCCAAATTCATATCTCGACCCATTTTTGGGTTATTACCCAAAAATGGGCAGTTTTGAACAAAATTTTAAATCTAAATATCTCGAGAACGAAAAGAGATATCGACCTGCGGTTTCAAAATTTGAAATCAGCGCATTGAGAAGTATCTAGATACATGGAAATTAGATTTTTGAAATTTTTAAAGTTTGTATCTAAATATGGGGTATATTGACTTTTGGGGCAATAATTCAAAACTAGGTAGAGATCTAGCCCAGAAATGGGTAATTTTAGGAAAATATTTCAGGTTGGATATCTACAAAATTATAAGAGATATAGACATGCGTTTTCATGATTTGGAATCAGTGCATTAGGAAGTATGAGATACATGAAAATTGGATTTTTGAATATTTTCATTTTAACCAAATGCAGGTATTTATGACTTTTTGGGGTAAATACTTAAAAATGAGAACAGTTATGAACTTGGTGCGGTAATATTAGTCAATTTTACACACAATATTAGTTATGTAACTATATACCAATTTTTATGAGTTAAATAACGCTTTAGTATTCACATGTTCTACAATTTTGCACAATTACCGATCTTTTCTAGTATTGCACTGCGCCTCATGCCTCATCGGGATTTTAATTTAACAAAACAATCTTGGATTCGGGACTGTCCACTTTTAATCCTGGTGATCTAGTGTATGCCTCAACAGAAAGAGTCATACAGAATATTTCAGAATGAAAGACCTTGTTTTATTATATCAGGCTCGGTCTAAAATTAAGAGAATAGCCCTCGTGTTTTTTACCTGTCGCTAAAAGAGGTATTGGATTATAGTGCAATACAATATTTATATAACATAAAATGGAAATCGGAAGTGATACTTTACTTAAAGCTCATTGCTATTTTAAATATGGAATTGGCGGGAGGTCATGTGCTGGCCACATCAGATTTTTTGAATAAAGTAATGACTAATTAACATTTAAATTATTGCATGGGAACATGTCCATTGTTCTTTTGCCTTAAAAACAATCATTTTTTTTTTAAATTATTTTAATTTATTATATTCATGCACTTATACATTCCTCACCTGTTATAGGGTTAATTACAACTGTATCATTTAATTCAAATATATGTTCAATATTTATTTCATGTTTTAAATTAATTTCATGCATAATACCGCATTATTTTAATTATATGAAGGTATATTATATTTATATTGTTATATTTTTCTTATTTATATTCAATACAGGTATCATGTAGCTTTTACGAAGATAATTAGATGAACAAAATAATTCTTAATAAATCCACATAAATTTAAATAATTTATATTATCCGGGCACATTGAACATTTTTAATGAAGTTTATTAATTTAAAATTTCGTCCATATTCTGAAATTAAATGCGAAATTTTCCTAATTAAAAATATTAAATTACTACGCGTTCTTGAAATTTTTTGCGTATTCATTATTACGTTCTGGTTATATTTATAACTAGTTCAGTTTTATCATTAAATCCTGCAATACTATTATTATAAAACTAATTAAAATTAATAATGAATCTTTAATATTAGATCTATGTGGTTGCGCGGTCCTGACAATAATTTAAAATTGTAATTAGTTAACTTTTTTGCTAATTGAATTTTATCGCAACTGCGAATGCCGAAATAAGATTACATGTTGTTTTACGTTATGTTTATGTTTCCCGGTATGTATATGTTTTTTGTATGCTAATTGAATTTTTAATGTGTTGTGTTCAGCGAATTATGCCTGAATAATCACTAGCTTAAAATTGTACTTTATTCAATCTATTTTCAAAATAAATTTTTGTTTGATAATGTCCCTAATTCAACGCAAACATTTGACATTTCATTAAACGCAAATTCCAGTTTAATCGAAAATATAGGCTGATAGGTTACGTTATGAATTTCGCAAGCTAAATTCGCATCTCTTCGAAATTGTTTTCTAAATTCTTGTTTGCATTTGTGCTCAGTCTAAAACCATCAAAGATCATTTGATAATTATGAGAGCTGTTCTCTTTCCGCTGCGTTTATCTATCAAGCTATATTTTGACATTTTAATTTAGTTCTTCACATGTTTAATTTTAGTGACGGTTGTCAAATATGTTTGAATGTTTTTAAAATTCATAATGTTTAAGTAATCGTGTATCCAATAAATCATGGAATTGTAGAAAGAGTATGCCGTGACTAGAGATGCATTCGGGCCGGGCCGGGCTTTGAGGTTTGGATCGACTCGGCAAAAAAATTAGCTGGCCCGGCTCGAAAATTGCCTCGAAATCGGGCCGGGCCGGGCCAAGGCTCGAAATTGGGTGCATCCGGCATTCCTAATGTTGATTTTTATGTTAAGGCGAAATGTTTAACTTTTTTCGTGTCAAACTTATGAAAAATCTTCTAGTGTAATTTTGATATAAAAATTACTGACCTACGAGTATTTAACACTTTGTTTACCAAAGGCGTTCGAAAATTTAAACAACTTTTTCACAAATCTTATACAAAAAAATACAATTTATATAAGGATTATTTATCTAACTTTGTTTCTGCTCCAAAAAAGGACAAGAAATCATTATGGTAGGAACAAAAATCACTTTTATTTAAGTTTACGAGTAAAAACAATAATAATAGCAACATAAATAAATAAATAAATAAATAAATAAGTAAATAAATAACTAAATAAATAAATAAATAAATATATCATCACGGCCTATTACCCATTTCTGGGTGTGCCAGTATCTACAACACATGTAGACATCGGTAATGATGACGATATATTTTACCGTGTAGGCGCTTACCAGGCGTCACCTCACGGGCACTCATAGCTGGTGTGGAGAGTGCAATAATAGCAACATCACATTATAATTATTATGTTTTAATAACCTTGAATTCTTGAAGTAAAATAATACATTTTTATTTATTAAGATGTGAAATATGTTGTTATTAAATCATTTTGATCCTTTTTAACTTTATCCATTTTCATTAAAATATTAGGAAAGTGTGCATTTGATTGAACTATAAGATTTTTCGGGCCGGGCCAAAATCAAAAGTCTGACTCGCCTCGGTTTTTGCAAATGATTAGCCCGATTCGGCCCGATAAAAAATATCTTCGGCCCGGCTCGATGATCGACTCGAAATCGAGGCGGGCCGGGCCAAAGCTCGAAATGAAGTGCATCCCTAGCCGTGATATCAACGATCTTATGTCATTTGTGACAGGTGTGACATTTTTTCAGGGAACACATTGATTTTTATTTTTTTACAAAATTTTGAACTATGGCGTTATTGGTCAGATTGAAAGTCCTCTATCTGGTTAAACAAAAATTATTGCCAGCTTTACTATCTGTGGGGTCAGTTCTACCACGGGTTAAGCGGTGTACACTTACTTACATAACACCCTGTTTTTGAAAAAATATAAATAAATGTGTTTGGCAATAAATTGGGTATTACAGTACTCGTATAATACTCTGAAAAAAGTTCAGAATGCATTCGTCTTTTATTCACAATTTGACATTAAAAATAACGACTTGCTGAATAGAATCGTTTGAGGTGAGACGTATAATACACATAAAGTCAGTTACAAATATTTACGTCGATGAAAAATAGAAGCTTCTCTATTTTCAAAGTTTAACTACGCTTCGGAAAAATGTTTCTCGTTATAAATTTAGTCTTGTTCATCTTACATTACACACAGCCAACGTTATATGAAAAAAGTTCAATGAAGTAAAAATAAATGTTGTTTTTTCTGTTTTAAAATTAAGTTGATGTGTTGGTGTCCTTCCTAAAAATAACGTCAAATATTTTTATATAAAAAAGGAGTATTTTTCTCCATTTTACTTCATACATATTTCGTAGGTAGGTAACTAATTTTATACTGTAATCTTTTTGTTTACGTTCCCCAAAAGTAAAATGATAATTTCGCTAAAATTTACTAGGTTAGTTGAATTTTTAATGATTATGGTCCGTTATTTTTATGCTACGGGTCCCGCTAAATAACTTTAAATTAGTTAAAAATTAGTTTGAATTTATAAGACTTTTATTAGTTTGTTTTTCAACAAGCGACGGAGTGTGAACGATTGTATTCCCCTTCCCTTTAAGTTTGCGGCGAAATTTGCATTTGTATTTATGTTTATATTCCGCACCATAATAATTTTACGCGTATTGTTAATTTTTAATGATTGTTCCTCGTTATTATAGCATTTGGGGTTTGTTAAGTTACACGAAATTTATTAGGAAATGTGTTTCAGTAATGTAATAAAATTATGAGAGGTTATTTTGGTCGTAAAAATTAAAATTAGTTGAAAATGATATTTGGGTAACTGAATTTTCAATGTGATACATACCGTGTAAATTGCGTGTGTTACCACAGACATATTTTACTTTTGATTTGATATTTTACAACGCGCCCGGCACCCTTACACCAAAAGGTACTAAAAGGGTTACAGATTATATATATATATATATATATATATATAATAAATGTAAAATATTATTAATTATATTACTACATGCTAAATTTATATAATTGTTTTTTGTCTAAACATTTGGCTGGGTATTTATATAAATAATAAAGTTAATTTGCGGGGTCCCGTGGCCGCGTGTCTGAGTGTTTGGTGGTGAACCTGGGGAATCGGGACCCCTGTGGTGCACTCTCCACACCAGCTATGAGTGTCCGTGAGGTGACGCCTGGTAAGCGCCCACACGGTAAAATATATCGTCATCATTACCGATGTCTACATGTCGCACCCCGGCGAGAATAGTCAAAATTTAGAAATTCTAAGTTCATCAGATAAAATTGGTCAAAAATATGCTTCTAATAATCAGGAATAGTGACATAAATCAAGATTATATTTTTCGAGAGATGCAGCTAATGTCATTTCGTTTCGAGCTAATGTAAGTAACTTTACATTCGAAAACTGTCTTCTGTAATTTAAGTTTTACGTAAAACTATTTTTTGGACTTGTGTCACTCTTCTCGAATCTCGGATCATTTTTGGCAACATAAATTAGCAGCGTTTAACTTTTTAATTAATAGACTGACCAAATTTCTGTTAAACAAAACACGTTTTGAAAATGAATTGAAATATATTAAAGAAATAGCTAAATATAATGGATTCCCGGTTAAAATTATAGATAAACTAGTCCATAAATTTAAAAATCGTCAATCCGTATTAGATTTCACAACTTTAACGCCAACTAATAATAAAAATAATAAATATATAACATTACCATTTGATAATGCCACGAAAGGTTTAAATAAAATTTTTTAAAATCAAAATTTAACGGTAACTTATAAATCAAATAACACCATTAAATCATTATTAGGTAACCCTAAAGATAAAATAGATAATAATAAAAATCTGGTGTTTTTAAATTGACTGTAAAGATTGTAATAAAGTTTATATCGGGCAAACTAAAAGACAAATTGATACTCGGTTTAAAGAACATTTCTATCATTTAAAAAGCGGTAATCCTGATAAATCTAGCGTAGCACAACATATGTTTATTAATAATCATAAAATTGACAATTCTAATATAAAATTATTGAAACAAGTTGATAATAATAGATATTTAGACGCACATGAGAGTTTGATAATTCATAAATTTAAAGATAAATTGATGAACGCGGACCTAGGTCCCATCCCAAATTCTAAATTATATGTGTTAATATAAGACAGTTACTCTGTTTAATCTTAGTTACCCAATTAGGTATCCATTCGCCTATGACTCCTGTCCCTATATAACCCGTGTTCTCTCCCTTATTCCTCAGAGCTGTTTTGACCTCTGGCATGGTTTACATGCTGAGTAATCTTAACTTCTCTGTTTTTACTTTGTAGTTTCTACTGATGATGAGAACTTAGTTCTCGAAATACGTATATAGTTTTTAAATTTATTGTTAAGGTTAAGGGGTTTTTTCTTTAGTTATAACTTTACCTTAAGACTCCATTTTAGTTTTATAATTAGATACCGTGAGTATTTTTTAACGTGAAACATTGGGTTTGTCATATCCATAGTTACAATTTGATATTTGATTGACAGCAATGTATTTACCCGTTCCATTTAAAATGAAACATAGGGAACGAATCTGACAAAAGTATTATATTTAAATATTGTAAGAAATTTAGCGGAGTCAGAAAACCACTCGAGAGCACTAAACATATTTCGGGCAAAAGGTGCACACAGTATTTTTCCTACATCTAAATTTATTTTTTAGAAAACAAGTATCAAGTATAATTATTTAAACAAAATTAACTTTTAATAACATCTTGTCAATATGACAGATAACCCTTGAATTTCCCTATAAGGTATGATTTGACATTTGATTGACAGCAATGTATTTGTCTGTCTCATTTAAAATGACACATTTGACAGAAGTATTACATTTAAATATTGTAAGAAATTTAGCCGAGTCAGAAAACCACTCGGACACAAGGTGCACACTATATTTTTTCTACAACTAATTTTAAATTAGAATGCAGCTATAATGATTTAAACTATTGACGTCTTATCAAATGTCAAATTCGTTCCCTATGTTTCATTTTAAATGGAACGGGCAAATACATTGCTGTCAATCAAATGTCAAGTAACCATGGATATGACAAACCCAATGTTTCACGTTAAAAAATACTCACGGTATATTATACATGTTAACACTTTTCCAACTACTATTGTATAAGATGTATATCTTGAAACAATATACTATTTTCTATTCTTCTATTCTATTTGGGCAACTGAATTTTCAATGTGATACATACCGTGTAAATTGCGTGTGTTACCACAGAAATATTTTACTTTTGATTTGATGTTTTACAACGGCTTGAAATGTAAAATCGATGTAAATAAAGTGTATAAAATAACAGTGTAAATTACGGCCTCTTAATATTACGATATTACAATATCTCCTGCATATGAAATTGGTAATTTCCGTTTTGAATCTTGGCCAAATTTGTGCATTTTTGATTTATTTTCATTGCTGTTAGTCAGACGATACTTTCTTTAACATAATATTAAGTTTCCAATCTCTTATACTGTACAACTAGAAGTACAAGTAGAAGTAAAAGTAGGAGAGCAATTTAAGAACAAACTGTTTGTTATTCCCAACTTTTAACTTATTAGCTCCAAGTCGAACATTGAGGTCAGACGATAACAAATCTATTTTGTTTGAGCTTCACACTTATTGTAATAAAAAGACGTATTTAGATAAATTTATCTCTTCACCCGAAGATTAAGATGACACTTTGACTGCATATTGAAGGAAATTATTTACTATTCTGACAGTTAAATGATAATACGAATAGAATTAAATCTTGATGAATGTGTTGAAAAAAGAACCGTTAAGAAAAAATACAATGTATTTGCAATTGAATGGTTAGGCTATACACACACTAGGAAGAACTGAATACAATGTGTTCTCATTTATATATTCATGGCGTCGTTTCAATGCTATATGTGCGTTTTTCTGGACCTATGTAAATCATGTTTAATTTTTAGCGAGAACAATTATGTTCAGTCCTTATTACCATCTTACATGCAAGGTATTAATAGTATACTTCACGAAATAAGTAAACAGACCAAGCTTTTCAATGATAATTGTACTTTATTTGACAGGAAGCAAGAAGCAATCGTTTCTTTTATTTATTACTTTCCTCTACATCTACAGATAAGAACATTTGGATGCGCGATAATATCTGGTTATGATTTTCGGTCTTTCTTTCATCTACTTTATTTACGACCGCAGATGGGAACAAATTTTCTGTGTTCATTCATAAACGCAAACATTTGTGCTGTTCACTTTTTTGTTTTGAAAGTTGCAATTAAATTTAGATCTTCTCAAAGCAAAATTTTTCACTTTATGAATGAAATATTGATGTTATAATACACTTTATATAAAAATTAATCATTAATTATAAATAAAACATTTTAAAATTTTATTTTAACGATTTCATCTCGCGTACTTTGTTTGGATAAAATTGTAGCTATTAGTACAAAATTATACCCCAATTCTACCGAAATAACTGTTTATAAAAACCCAAGCGGTAAATTTATCGGGTATCCTTTATAGTGCGGGACACGAAAGATGAACTATAGAAAATAGAGATGCACTCGATTTCGAGCTTTGGCCCGGCCCGGCTCGATGATCGGCTCGAAATCGAAATCTTAGATTATTACGAGTAATAAAAATGAATTTTTCTCGTTGGGAAAAATATGATATGTTGAGTTGTTACATTCGTTGTCAAAGTTCGTTTTTTACTCGTAATAATCTACTATTGTCAAGTAAAATTCAGAAATTCAATTGTTGCACTGTTTCGTTGTTCGTTGTTTCCATAGCTGCTTTCGATTTACTTTTTTCAATTTAATTTTAGTATAAATAACAATTTTTGTTAATTTTTCTGTTAATTATAAAAATAAATTATTATTGTTTTAAATCATTATGGTAAAGCTAAAAAAATTCTCTATTTAAAAATGCCATAGCTTAATATGACCTCCATATGAAAAATAAAAGTTGCTATCAGTAACTCGTAAATGGTTAGATATAAAAAAAATTTGAGTACTTCTGCAAATTCACCATACAAAAGTGCCTTAAGAAAGTGCAAACCAGAATCTCGTACTATTTCATATAACAAAGTTATAAGCAAAAAAAGAAAATCGCGAAATTTACATTTTCACCTGTATCTAGTGACCTATGAATTTTTTCGCAAATAACAAAACACCATTAAAATAGCCTCCTAATGGGGCAACTTTTGTCTAACTTAACCAACCTCGTAGTTCTTACGGTTTTCGAGATATCAATGCATTCGTACCTTAAATGGGACACCCTGTATATTATTTTATAGAAAATTTAACTAAATCAACTTAGATAATTTAATGAAACATATTAGTAGACTGGAAAATAAGGCATTTATTTAGTTAATTTAACTACAATTAAGATACTTTTTTTTCTTTGTGTCATCATTCTCAACTTCACGTGTGCATACTACAACTACCCGTTAACGATTATTAATTTTTGTAGTGTGTCTCGGCTATTACATTTTCAAAATAAAATAATAAAGAACGTAGCTAATAAATATACGAAAGCGAAACTAAGTAGCAACTATGCGCTAAGCATGACATCGAAATTGCTATATTACAATTTCCACGGTTACTATGGCCTAGTCGTAAATTTTTTTCGGTTTTAGTTTCATTTCTACGTCCGGTGGAAAATCTCTTTGTGTTGTGACTGTGGTTTACTGCCCGTTACCTGAATTGTGTCAACAATAGATAAAACCGATGGTTAAAATCTACTCCATACCCCAAAAATATGTTTACCTGAAAATGCTTTCTAGTTAAAGATGTTAGTTGTGTTATACGGATTATGTCAAAAATATGTGAAGATTAGAAACTAAGATGTTAATAGGCACTACGCAATATAATACACCTATGAAGTCTATTAAAATAGCTGTGTATTTAGCCCAGTACGGTACTGATAATACTAAAATGTTTATGAATACCTATCCGCGTAATGACTTCATCTGAGCGAGTCAGATGCTCAGAACCGTTAACATATTTGCAACAACTTTAGAAACATATAGTTCAGTTTTACGTTTCTCTGCTTCCATAAGTTCTAATAAGAAATACTTCAACTTCTGCAATAAGGTTAAGTAAACCGTTTTAAATTGTTGAATATTATAATAATAACTACAAAAATTTATTCATAATGGTTCGTCTTCGTCATACTTTCTACTCATATTATGAGTAACTATTTGAATACAAATATCAGATAATGATATATTTTAGTTTTCTAACAGGAACAAAATATTTTTATGAATTTTATATCTGTTTTGTACGACATGCGAATGGCCCCATATATATTTTTTTTTTTTATTTTAAATGAAAGTTCGTTTAATTTTAAAGCAATATGGGGTATTCCACTATAACAAAAAATTTTTTTAAAAATTCAATTTAACGTAAAATATGGCTCAATAAATAATAGTTAAAACAATGAAAACTAATTACTTTACGAGATATTTCAAATTTGCTAAAAGGGAAAATTGACGTCATACAATTGTTATCTTTAGGGGAAATGTGACGTTACATTGATTTCTCGAAAATAAAATACTGTTAAACTAGGAACAATTAAGATTTTTTAATACTATGAATTGCTTCAAAACTGAATGAAGTTTTATTTAAAATAATAAAAAAAAATTCAGTGGAATACCCCGCATTTGCTTTTTAAAGAAACCTATAGCTATCTTTTTCACACCAGTTTCTGTGACATCATCTGTGGCCCTGGAAATAAATTCAAATATCTCGCAAAGTAATTATAAAAAAATGTTTTTTTTTATCTTAATCGTTATTTATTGAGTAGTACTTTAAGAATAAAGTGTACATTTTAGTATTTTTTGTTATGGTTTATGGGCCCATTTTTAAAACCTTTTGAAAAGGGACCCGAACCATAACGAAACTGTAATCGAAAACTGTACCGATATTTGATTTTATAAAACCGTAACCGAAAACCAAAACCTATATTTTATTTCTAGAAATATGGAAACTGAAAACCGATACAAAAAATAAAATTATTCTGCAACCGAAAACATAACCGAACCGAAATAATATCGTTACTAAAACCGGAAATTTAAATATCCGGATAAATATTGTACCTTACCGAAAATGTCAACTTCATAAATTTTAAGTACAATGGCGATATTTGGTGAAACTATATTAATATAAATTTTAAAAAATCATTCTTGACTTATTTCACAAGATTTCAGTCTCTGAATCAACCTCTCGGTAATTTATCAGAAACTGGCCTATTCAACCAGAACCAAAGACGAGTTTCGCTCTTGTTGGAGCTCATCAGTGTGGTGCAATGAAGCCTCTAGGAGGCACTGACTAGGTTGGGTGGACGAATGATAAAATATCACAAACTGCAACGTAACCTAACTGGCAACTCATAATTTGAAAAAGTTGAAATTTCAAGTTTAAAAGTTGAAATTTCAAGTTTTGAAGGTGAAATTTGAAGTTTAAAAGGTGAAATTTGAAGTTTTAAAAAAATTTGCGTATGGCCCTTCTTCGCTTCCATAGTTTAAAGTATTGTTGAGTGAAAATATTGAAGCATTTTCTTCACTATTTCACGAAAAACCTTTTGTCTATTTTTTTTTGAAAAAATACGAGGTGGAAAAATATGAACTATGTATATTATTCTGAATAGTTCTAACGCGTCTGTGATATTTGTATTTTATTTAATATAATTTATATTCAATTGCAATGTTTAAAATATATTGAAAAACATAATTAAAAAATGGTATTACTTTACTAATTGTTTGAACTATATTAAAAAAAATATTGTTTAAATTTGCAAATATAGTGAAATATATTAAAAAATATGTAACATGACACTGTATTATTAATGAAAATATATTTCTAGGAAGAATGTAATAAATGTATATTTACTGAAAAATGTAAAATATAAATTCATTATTAAACTGCAGATAAATAATTGAAACCGCGCTGTAGGAATAAATTGGATTATTTTATTTGAAAATGTACCACCAACAGTAATCATGATTTTTTATTTATTTTTATACAATATTTTCGCTATTAATTTTTTCTTGTATTACCGATATAGATAGATAGGGTATTTTTATTGAAATCATTATATGAATATGTCGTTCTTTAATCCTAAAATATTATTTATTCAAATTTGTGGAAATTCAGAATTCCGTATTAAAAAGGTCTGATTAAATGATATATGTATGTGCAGTGCAGATTAAAAATATTCATGCACTATAAATTTCTTTTATATGAAACATTTATTTATATTGCATATTAAATGAATAAGAAAAAAATATTTGTGATGAAAATTAATATTTTCTCTTCTTGTTAAATGATAAGTATTGTAATTTATCTTTCATATTTATTTAAGTTATTAATACAGATAATTATGAATTTTATTTATAGAATATCAGAAATAAGAATAAAGGTAAAACAACAAAAGTGAGATAATTCTTTTTGAACGGGATTAATGCAGAAATAATGATTCTTTTTAATTATTTTGTTTCTGTATAATGAATAAATAAAGGCATACAGTCATACAGATGTATACCGGGTGTAACACGAAAACTGGGCCATAGGTGTTTCCTTGCACAAATGTGGCCTATTTATTTTAGCCAATAATGCTTTAAATAAATGTTAGAGAATTAAATTCTGCATCTAATTCAGTAATCAAATTTTATTTTGCACATTCCTTAACTGAGCAAATTAAATTTAAAATTTTATAGTTAGAATAAGGAAATAAAAGATATATGTACTTATTTAAAGTAAAAAAATCTGTTGTGGCCAGCACAGTACCTCTCGCCATTTCCATTTTATGTTGTATATTATATTTCACGTCGCTATAGAACCGTCATTTTATAACAAAAAAAAAAATTACAGAACCTTTACCCAAATATTGTTTTTTATTGTATTTAACATGCACACATACAATGGGGGATTACACCACTTTTTTTATAATTTCATCTGAAAATATTAGGAAAACTAAGACTATTGATGAAAATCCTGTGAAAAAAATCCTATTAATAAGCGAGTTATGGTCTCCCGAATTTTGAAAAGATTGACGTGACGTCACATTTATGTGTTTTTATAACAAACTGTTTTGTAAATGTTCTTGAAATATATGCTATTTTAAGTTATATTTACATAAAAATAAATGAATATTATAACACTGTATAAGTATACATACTTTATAATTACAGGTGTATTTAAATTATTAAGTTTAATGCAAGAAATTTATGTTAAAATAAAAACTGTTTGGAAACTGTAATACAGGAATGTTAGCCCCTCCTTTCCAATTTGAATTTCTTAACTTCCATTGGTAGTAATCCCACCTCCTAACACGCTATTTGTAATGCATGTATAGGCGGTTTCTCGGTCGCCAATCAAAATATTTTCATATTAGTGTCGAAGCGTTATAACAAAAACCCTTTATTTCCGAAATATCTCAATTATACCATTTCATTTTTTTATTAATATTCGTTACTCAGCATATACATTCGTATTTTTTTACTATTTTCCTTTAATTCGATTGAACCGTAATCCCCCATTCTAATTATTTCTATTTTTCATTGTATGAGGAAGTTCGTAAATGTCAAACATTCTTCTAATTCATTAACAAGATTGGCGGTATTTCTGATGGATATATACATTTTACCTATAATTTTAAATATTTAATTAATAAAACAATAAGAAAGATTAAATGTACTTTCCCAGAAAAAGCTTTCAAAATGTCACTAAAACTGTTGCGAGAAGTAAAAAGTTGGTTCCCATATTTTGAGAACCACTGGTCGAAAAAATATTTTTTCTTTTTTTTTAAATTTATCTTGTGAAATAGAAATTGTTTGCTCATTTAACCGTCTTTGTAGATCTTATAGTTCTCGAGACAGCAATGGTAGCCATTTAAAATCCACATCCTGAATCGTTGAAATTGCTAAAGGTAATAATGAACAGATATTTGTGATTTATTCATAAACGGACACTGTACATGTTTACACTTTTGTATTAAAACAAAGTTGCGAAACGAGCAAATCTAATATTTTTATTTGAAATTGAATAGACGAGAAAGTGATTATACATATACGATTTTTCCAGTTGTCGTTGTTACAAGTGTCATAAAATCCTGATGTGGTTTGAAATAATGTAAAGCTAAAGTTGGAACTGATTTATTAACAAAGATCAAAGAAAAGTGCATATTATCGTATTTTGATTTATATCTCAAAAGATCGTTAGGCTTTAGCATCTTTTTAAACATAATGGATAAGAGTAAGAGTTGTCAGTAAATATTGGCTAATCATATACCACAGTTATTCTCAGAAGTATGAATGTTTTTTAGCATTTCCGCAATATATATTTTATAGTAGTTACTTATTACTTCCGTATATTCTTATATACCGTGGGTTTCAGCAAAGATGCAATATTTACTAATCTATCATTAATATATTACAATGGATTCTAATTATACATACTGCACCGTTCCAGATAAAATGCAACACAGGCTGTCAAAGTTGTCAATGTTAAATGTCAAATGAACTTGACATCACGCTTTAAATTTATTTACTAAAGAAGAAAAAATCGAATGGTTACTTGTGACAATGCTGAACAAGACAGTATGTATAACTGGTATCCATAGTAATGACAGAATAGTATACAGGGTGATTGATTTTTCATTGTCCAGCTTATATCTTCTGAAATATTAAAGATACAAGAAAAACTTATATAGAAAAGTTATTTGATACAACCTGGTCTATAATTTAGCATAAACAATTTTTTTCCAAGGCCTACCAATTTTCCAGAAAAATATTTAACTTTGATTTTTTAAATGGAATACCCTGTATATTTTTACGGAATAAAATTCTAAATAAATTTCTCTTTACAATGATGTATAACAAGTAAGGGTTTACCTTTAAATTATGTCTAATAAAGCAAATAGAAATACGATAAAAATAGGCTGTGATATTCTATTGTTTATACCAGTAACATCTGTCACAGATTTAATAATAGATACTGATTATAATAGTGAAAAAGGTGTTAAGATTCTTATTTAATTAAGAAAAATGAACGTCGGTTACAGTAATAGCGAAAAAGTTGATATGCTTTGCTGTTTCCACAGATCAAATTATAATAAACGTCGGGCTGTTATCCTGTATCAAAATTTATAATAATATTATGTTGTATTAAATTTTGCTACTTGGTATTTAAATAAAAGTATTAATAATTTTGTAAATCATCAATGCTAGTAATTCTATTACTTGCTTTATTAGACATAATTTTATTCAAAGGAAAACCCCTACGTAGCCAATGTTCATGTGTGACACAAGTTACAGGTATAAACAGTAGAATATCATAGCCTACTTTTATCATATTTCTATTTGCTTTATAGGACATAATTTAAAGGTAAATCCTTACTTGTTACACATCATTGTAAAGAGAAATTTGTTGAAAATCTTATTCTGCCAAAATATACAAGTGTTCCATTTAAAAAATTAAAGTTAAATATTTTTCCAAAACAATGATAGGCCTTGGAAAAAAATTGTTTATGCTAAATTATAGACCAGGTTGTGTTAAACAACTTTTGTATATAACTTTTTTTTGTATCTTTAATATTTCAGAAGATATAAGCTGGACAATGAAAAATCAACCACCCTGTATATTGCATCTTAGCTGAAACTCACGGTATGTCCATATATTTTCGTCGCGTGGCTGTTTGGTGTACATTAGGTTCTAATTTTTAAATAGCCTGTGGTTGCCTCTACAATAGCTTTGAGACAAGTCGCCATTATTGAAATCTGCGAATAAAAGTAGATTGGCACACCCAGAATTATAACCCGTGATTACTTGCTTCTATAACAAAATCAGTTTTATCACTTTCGGCCAATGTAAAAACAAAACTTTTGGAAATAGAACATCGGCGAACAATACAGATTTATCACTGTTCATTAATTTATCTATACTTACTTTATTAACTCTTAAAATGTGTAGAAAGCTGTCAAATTTATAAATTGATCTCCTAAAATATTTGGAAAAGTTTGCTATCTTCTTTTGTCATAGAGCAACATATTTGATTTATACGTAGACTTACGTAACATTCTCTTTACAATCAAATAATATTACTACCAAGTTTATATCTCTACCCATTTTTGAACTATTGCCCCAAAAGCCAATATACCCCACATCTATATAAAAACTTCAAAATTTTCAAAAATCTAATTTTAATGTATCTAGATACTTCTCAATTTGCTGATTCCAAATTTTGAAACCGCAGGTCGATATCTCTTTTCGTTCTCGAGATATTTAGATTCAAAGTTTTGCTCAAAACTGCCCATTTTTGGGTAATAACCCAAAAATGGGTCGAGATATGAATTTGGCGACAACACCATTCGATTCTACGGGCAAAACTACATAAGTACACCAATTTTTAGAATTTTTGAACATCGCATACAATCTCTAAAGCAAAATAACTGAAAAAGGCCAAAAATCGAAAAAAATCTAAGGTGTACCCCTTAGGATTTTTTCAGATTTTGGCCATTTTAGGAGTTTTCAAGCTTTTAATCATAAAAAGTGAACCGGTTGGACAAAAATTATGAAAATTGCTATACTTACGTATTTTTGTCCGTAGAATCGAATGGTGATGTCGCCAAATTCATATCTCGACCCATTTTTGGGTTAATTTCCCAAAAATGGGCAGTTTTGAGCAAAACTTTAAATCTAAATATCTCGAGAACGAAACGAGATATCGACCTGCGGTTTCAAAATTTAGAATCAGCGCATTGAGTAGTATCTAGATAGATGAAAATTACATTTTTGAAAATTTTGAAGTTTTTATCTGAAAATGGGGTATATTGACTTTTTGGACATTAATTCAAAAATGGATGGAGATATAACGTTGTTAGTAATATTATTTGATTGTAAAGGCAATGTTACGTAAGTGTACGCATATTTAGAGCATTTGAACAACTGAGTGAATTTTTAGAAATTAAAGTAGTTACATAAAAATTAGATTTTTGAAAATTTTGAAGTTTTTATCTAAATGTGGGGTATATTGACTTTTGTGGCAATAATTCAAAAATGGGTAGAGATATAAATTTGGTAGTGATATTATTTGATTGTAAAGAGAATGTTACGTAAGTGTACGCATGTTTAGAGTCCAAAACAGGGAAAACATTTTAATAGAGTTAACCAGCGGTTGAAATACCGGGCCTGAGAATTTGAGTAATTGTTGATACTTTATAATTTTAATGACTAGTAAAATAATTGTAAATTATTTTAATTGAAAAACCTCCATTCAAATGTCTGACATTTTCTCAATTCGCATTTGTTCCTTGTTCTTGTTCAAGTCTGATTCTCTGGCATAACGGCATAGATAACAGTCCGAGCACAGATTGGTCTCTATTTTGAAAGATTATGTCTAAAGTCTAGCGTTGGTTGGTATTGTCCGAAACACAAGGTCGCCAACAGCATCACAATCGAATGTTTAAAAGTTGGCGCCAGGTCCGAGTGAACTCGTGAGGCGGTATCTAGCGAGGGTCATTGTCCGTGGTTTCAACATACGTCAAAATCATATGGTCGTGTCGCGTTCGTACTCGCGGTGTTTAAAAGGAGATTAAATGCACCGGGACAAAACGGGAAGAGTCGAACGCACTTCAAAATGATACTTTTTGGTTTTCTTTACGTTTATTGTGAAAATAAATTCCATGTAAACGATTGGAAGCATTTGAGTTGAAAAACATCTTAGTTCCATTTTTGTTTTTTGTTATTTTCAGTAAACTGTTCTACAAGAAACAACGATATCTACATTATCTTTTTTTCTTAATATATCTATTTTGCTTAAATACGTTACAATGAGGTATTACTAAAAATATTTGGTACTTGTACCATTTTCTTCTATTCTATACTACTCTTGACACATTTTTCTACAACATTAAGTTTGGCACATAAAACATTCATAAATCAAGAATTAAATAATCTTTTTTAACTTATGCGATATACAGGCTGTTATGTAAGTGTACGCTTAACCCATGGTAGAACTGACCCCATAGATAGTAAATCTGACAATAATTTTTGTTTAACATGCTTTCTACAAGAACTGGATGCCTTTAAACTGACCAATCACGTCATAGTTCAAAATTTTGTAAAAAAGTAAAAATCAATGTCTTCTCTGCAGAAAATATTGATTGTCAAAACTGACGTTAAATGTTTTTTGCTAAAGTTGAATATGCATTATGTATGCTTGTATGTTTTCTAGATATTTCAACAGTAAATATTATTTTAAATTATTTTATACTCATCTGTTTTATTTATTTGTTAGTCTAATTATTTATATTCAGTGGTTATAAACATATAGTTTTTCATTATAAATAAATAAATATAAATATATCATCACGGCATATTACCCATTTCTGGGTGTGCCAGTATCTACAACACATGTAGACATCGGTAATGATGACGATATATTTTACCGTGTGGGCGCTTACCAGGCGTCACCTCACGGGCACTCATAGCTGGCGTGGAGAGTGCACCACAGGGTTCACTTTTGTGCCATATAAAATTGGAAATATTTGGCGTTTTTCATTACGAAAATCTGAAATATGCCGCGACGCCAATAATCATAGGTGTGACAATTTTCCAGAGAACACATTGTTTTTACTTTTTTACAAAATTTTGAACTGTGGCGTGATTGATCAGCTTTAAATGCCTCCAGTTCTTATAGAAAGCATGTTAAACAAAAATTATTCTCAGATTTACTATCTGTGGGGTGAGTTCTATCATGGGTTTAGCGTTGTACATTTATTTACAGAACACCCTGTATCTGCAAAATACTTGATTCTACGATTTTGTTATTTGCATATTAGTATTTATATGAAGGACGATGTTATTTACATACCCATTAACCTAAAAAAATAATATAAAAACCTTAATAGTTTTATTTTTCCAAATTTACAGATTTTTTTATTTGATATGAATCTAATTTAACCATAACGAACCAAACATACTATATGTGCAAATAACAAATTATCAGGATATACTATGTGCACGGTACAAATATAATTATGTCATCATCATGGGGTCCCGTGGCCGCGTACCTGAGTGTCAGGTCGCGAACCTGGGGAACCGGGTTCGATCCCGACAGACACCAAATATTTCCAATTTTAAATGGCACAAAAGTGACCCTTGTGGTGCACTCTCCACACCAACTATGAGTGCCCGTGAGGTGACGCCTGGTAAGCGCCCACACGGTAAAATATATCGTCATCATTATCGATATCTACATGTGTTGTAGATACTGGCACACCCAGAAATGGGTAATATGCCGTGATGATATATTTATTTTATTTATCATCATTACCGATATCTGTGATAAAGCAGATTGGCACACCCAGAAATGGGTAATATATATATATATATATATATATTATTTATTTACTATATGTGAAAATAGCTATTTTTTATATTAAACTAATTTTATACAAATATAATAGCTCGAATATGTGATATTTTTTACGCAAAACGTTCAAAAGCCCATATCCCTCTAGATTATCGAAAACCTCGGATTATTGGAAAATGCAGTAATAATTGGATATAGGTACAATGAAAAAATGAAATTATAATGAGAAAACAAACATTTTTATTTTTTTATTGTTTTTTAGTTGTTTTAAATTACCGACCATGGTGATGTGGTGGGTAACGTAGCCAACTCACGACCCAAGGGTCCCGGGTTCGAATCCCGCGTTGTCTGTTGTGTGTGTATTATCTCATCTCAATCAATGCAACTAATACAAGTACAAAGTTAGAAAAATAATAGTAAAAATTGTCTCAATCTATCAATTGTTATAAAGTTGTAAGACTTTGAAATGTAATAAGGAATAATTATTTTTAAGTTGCTTTAAATTAATTATAACGGTCAAGTAAAATTGCATACATCCATTAAGTTCATATGTAGGTATAGGTATATAGTTTTGAAATTATACGTAAACAATAAATAAGGTTCTTGCGAGAAAACAGGGTATTCCACCATAACAAAAAAATAAGAAAAATTTCAATTTAACTTAAAGTATGGCTCAATAAATAATAATTAAAACAATGAAAACATTTTTTAAATAATTATTTTACGAGATATTTCACATTTGCTAAAAGGGGAAATTGACGTCATACAATTGTTATCTTTCTCTCGTAGCGTACTCAGAGCAGTGCGTGTGAGAAAGACAAGTATAGGGGGAATGTGACGTTACACTGATTTCTCGAAAATAAAATACTGTTAAACTAGAAACAATTAAGATTTTTTAATATTATGAATTGCTTCAAAACTGAATGAAGATTTATTTAAAATAATAAAAAATTTGAGTGGAGTACCCCATTTTGAGAAAAACAAATTTTTAATTTATAAACCTTATAATTACGCTTAAAATAGATTTATAAATTCAAATAATTTTTAAAATCTAACACTACACTACTTTTATTATTATTTTTCACATTTTTAATTAAATTTCTGACAGTTCAAACGGTACGCATTTCTTTTGTAACTTTGTTTCAATTCCATGGCTATCGCTACAATTGAGGAATATTTATACAATTTCAAATTCGAATTTACAAGTTACCAAACGTGAAAAATTAAATCTGTTTTGTGATTTAAAAATACAAAATTAATTGGGGACTTTTGCGCAAAAAAAAAACTGTTTTCCCATGTTAAACGCCTATGGCCAGATTTTTAATTAACATCCTGTATATTGAAGTCCTATGTTCGGTTTTAATTCACCCGGTATACGATCAAAAATATCAACTTTTCTGCATTTCACTATATCTTTGAAAATGAAACTTATAACATTTTCTTATTTTTTTCTTGACAAAATACCGGAAAACTAATGGAGAACTTCTCAATTAATTCCGAAGTTCCAGTTGTTCAAAGTTTTTTTTTTTAATTTCATCATGTGTCTGTATTTAGTTTAGTTCCTATATAGCAATTAGATGATTTGCATGTATGTATATACCGGTATAATATTACAAATAGTTTGTGTTCTGTCAATTAGTTGAGCCTTAAAAAACTCTAATTATATGTTACTGAAATGAATTTTAGCAGGACGTAAGCACATAGAGTGAAAATCTTCATATTTTTTCTTCTTGATGATATTTTACAAAGAAAAACGTTTTGCTGTGTGCTGTTTCTTTGCTTAACTTACATCATACATTCTCATGATATAGAACGTTCTTATTTTGTCTCTGCAGAAGATACAAGCACCTGTCATGCGTTCCATCCTACTGTAAATTTTTAATAATTTTTTCATGTGGTCGATAAAGTAGTTTAAATATTGAATATTATTCGTTCAAACATGTTCTTACTTTACAACTGTTACAATATTGAGTTTTAATTTCAAATTTATAATTTTCTCTGTCGATTTTCAATGTTAAACAATTTACATATAATATTAATTAGAAGTTTGTACCTTAACAACGTTATGCACTGTAAATGTCAAAATATATTAACTTGCTTGTGTAGAAAATGTTTTGCTCGTTAAATTTGATGCAAATATGAAAATTAATTAACAGTTTCAGGTATTCGTTGCAATAATCAAAACATTTATATTGTTTATAAATTACTGAGGCTGTTTCTTTAAAATAATGTTTAATGTTCAATATCGACTTGAGGAATTTTATAATTATGTCTAAAGGTTATTGAGATACTAATGTTGTACCCCTGTTCTAAGTAGTTGCCCCATTTGTAAATAATTGACAAACTCATAAAAAACATTTATTGATTATTTTACATTTTAACAATAATTATAATTAATTAATATTTAAAATTTCTTTTTTGATATCTATTGTCATAATATTTTTTTGTAGTCTGTAAAATAGTAAAGTAGTTGCATACAATATATTTCCTTCAACCGAAATGTTAATGTTGCTTCTCATATTATTGAGTAGGAGTGTTAGTTGACAAGTAAATTAACCGTTGCCTAGCAACGCATTTACTTTTAACGCACCAGTGCTTGAAAAGTACTTTTCACGCTCTAGTGTTTGAAAAGTGACACTTTACACATTGTAAAGATTGTGTAAAGTATGTACTTTACTCACAATTGTAAGAAATATATATTAGCAATTTGAACAAATATTCCTAATAATTAATAAAAATTGCAAAATGGGAAAAACAAGGATATTAATTTATTTGTCTCCGTAATTATTTTGAGGTATGGAATTTTTTCAAAATATTTTCTATATGTACATAAATTTGTTAATAATATTAAAACAATTTATATGTGTACTGTCAAAATTGTAAGAAGTAGTAGCCGGTTATCAGTGGTTGGTGGTTATTAACCGTGGTTAACCGGATTGCGATAGTTTACCGATTTAACCGCGAAAACTGGCTAACTGTATCAACCGGTTCATCGGTTAATCAGCTAATAGCAAATATACTTATGAATGCAAAAAAAATTAACTTCAATTATCTTAAAATAAAAAATTTGTTTTTAAAGAAACCAGTTTTTAATCGACTACTTCCAGTTTATTCGATTAATCATCAATTAGCCGGTTATTTGCAATAATAACCGAAATAACCGGTAACGTCAAACCGGTTTAACTGATTAACTGTTAAACTTTTTTTTTGTCCCGTGGCCGCGTGCCATGTGATGATATAATTATTTATTTCTATTTTTTTGTAAACAGCAATAACCGGTTAATAATAATAATAATAATAATAATAATAATAATAATAATAATAATAATAACTGGGTTAACGGAAGTTGTTTACCATTACTACTAATAGTAAGTACTCTTATGAGAAAGTGGCTATTTTTGTACAAAATTCGAGTGGGTTAGCATAGGTTATGTTAGATTAATAATTACTAGAATACATTACAGCAGATTACTATTAATAGTAACAGTGGCAATGAAATATTAAATGCTTTTAAAACCCTTTTCAAGGTGCCAATTATTCATACATATACATACATACATATACATACATACATACTATATGTTTATATGACCAATTATTCGCATGTAATGTATGTGCAAATGGCTTCATGAAATATATAATGCACAATGCATTATTTGAAAGCACAGGCATTTAATGCTCACTTTTTAAATTGAGCTTTTTTATTACGCATTCATTATAAATAATAAATATGTGTAAATGTAGTGAAATATAAAAGTAAAGGATTAAATAAAAATACGTAAATATGTTAACGTATCTGTCATTTTTATTGCATAGTATAGTCTTCTTTTATTAATGTTTCGCAATTTGTTATTGTGATAAAAAAATTATGTTAAATTCAGAATATTTATTTTGTTTAGTAATCGTAAAATGTAATGTTTCTAATTATAATAAATAATAATAATATATAATCATTGCTTATTATTCATTGCTGTCTGTATCAATCTAGTTTTTATTGACATATTTCAGAAATGTATATTGTAAAGAGCTCCCACCATATGTCATCAAAGTTATCGTGAAATAGCACCCAAGCCACAAAAAAGTTTAAGTTAATCCTCATTTTTGGATTAGTGAATTCTATTCCGATATTTAAAATTTAATTTTCATGATATTATCAATAAAGGTAGATACTAGGAATAGATTAGACTATATTTTAAGTTATAAACTGTCAAAATTAGAGTAGAATTCGCTAATCCAAAAATGAGGATTAGCCTAAACCTTTTTATGAATCGGGCTGTTAATGTCAATGTCAATTTATGTCAAATACGCGCAATTTTATGATTGGGTCTGTTATAATACATATTTTAATTATTAACAAAATATTTATAGGTTAACAGGCGTACAAGGAAGTCATGTGGTGTCCACATCAGAGTTTTTTAAAGAAAATCTGTCGTTTATTGTATGAATTATAATGGGGTATGTGACTAAATTTTGATTTTTACATATATGATACTAGACAAAAAATGAAATACCCGTATTTTTTTAAATTGATTAATTATTCGTAGTTTACGAGAAAATAACTATTAAAACTTTAGAGAAGGGATCTGTGACGTCAGTAGGGTAGAATGATAGAAGAAGACAGTTAAACTGAGATAGATATATTGTGGTAGGCGAAAGTGACAGCAGCTGTTACGTTCGCCATTCCATATCTATCTCAGTCTAACTGTCTTCTTCTACCATTCTACCCTACTGACTTCACAGATCCCTTCTCTAAAACATTAAATTGGTAATAACAATATTATTACAAACTAATGTTTAGTTTTATTATTATAATAAGAAGCTATAGAGGTTTGCTTTTATATATTATGACTTATATATTGAAATTCGATTATGGTCACATACCCCATTAATAAAACTTTCCCGCAGGATACTATTTCTTTAGTGTCAATGTAGTTTTGCTCTATTTTCTATTTTAGCATTAAAAGTCTGAGCTTTCAGGTGCCAAAACTTTTTAGAAATTAGAATTTTGTGTACTTGTGAACTCATGAAAAATAACATATTTATTATTATTATTATTATTATTATTATATTTATTCTTGCCTAATCGGCTTAGAATCTACATATTATATATATTTTACAATAAATTATGGTATTCCATCATAAATTAACTCCCCGTTTCTCGATAACTTCCTTAATCCAATCTTGTCCCGACTCTATATCGCCTAACAGGACCGTTTCTTTTCTTCCTTCTCTTGTAACTTCCCTGCGCGAAATCCTTAAATGCCTGACAGTTTCCTCTTCTCTCCCGCATAGCCTGCAACTCCTCTCATCACTTGATAGCCAGTATTTACTGTTTCTCTCTTCATTCTCAACATATTTAAATTTCATTTCAATATGTCTGACATGTTTCCATAATAGTATCTTAACACACATATTTCTAAGATTATGGGAAATATTTTTGATTTTATTATGTTATGGCACGAAATGGCAGTACCCTAAGTGGCTGGAAACAACATAGTGACACTTGGTTGCGGTGTTGAACCGGAAAGCGGTACCGATTGAGAACTGCAACGCATGACGCTAAAGATGCTATTCTGTTGTTTAAATCATCTTTCTTATTTCGAACTGTCACGCAAACCCGATTGGTCAACTTTGTGCGGACAAAGGCGTTTCATGTTTAAACATTCTTCACTATTGAATAAAATATATGATAAGATTTAGTGAGTAAATTTCAGGGCAACTTCAGGCTTGGCTTATTTATGGTGTGAAGTACTAAAGTCTCGTATTTTTACCAACGCCGTACATTAATGTTAAAGTGGTTGAAATTCATGTATTACTTTTTCTTTTCTTGAAAAATACCTTTCATAACGAATTTGTGTTTTAAGGCTAACAACATTTATATTTCACGCATTAAAGCTGTATCAAATTTCTGAATTTTACTGAAATTTCATATATCTACTTATATTTTATTTTCATTATTTAGCATTCTTTTGCTTTTTAAGGCTGGTTTGTGATGAATTTAATTTATGAATTTATAATTTAGATTTTAAAATATAAAACGCATACGATGGTTTATGAACGATTTACAAATTTAGAAATTTGAAATTTAGATTTGGAATATAACTATATTTTATATTTCCAAATGCAAATATACCGATAAAGCGTCTCTGAATTATATAGATCACTTCTCTACCAGTTTTTGGGACGGTTTTTCCTCTGGCAAAAGGAGATTTTTTCCTGAGAAGATGCATGTTCGCCGTCCAAGTTATTGCCGGACATGCATATATTGTCTAGAAAATTATATACGTAAAAAAAGGTAACATTTACGAACTTTTCTTGTTACCTTGGTTACTTGTTGTTTTTGTCATTTCACATATTTATGGGGTCCCGTGGCCGCGTGCCTGAGTGTCTGGTCGCGAACCCGGAGGAACCGGGTTTGATCCCAACAGACGCCAAATATTTCCAATTTTAAATGGCACAAAAGTGACTCCTGTGGTGCACTCTCCACACCAGCTATGAGTGCCCGTGAGGTGACGCCTGGTAAGCGCCCACACGGTAAATATAAATTTATAAATTAAATTCATCATAAATCAGCCCTTAGATTATTGCGAACAATACAACTTTTAAATCTTTAGTTTATTTTTATTTTATTGAATTATTATTTTGAATTAATGGGGTCCCGTGGCCGCGTGCCTGGGGGAACCGGGTTCGAACCCGACAGACGCCAAATATTTCCAATTTTAAATGGCGCAAAAGTGACCGCAGTGGTGCACTCTCCACGCCAGCAATGAGTGCCCGTGAGGTGACGCCTGGTAAGTGTCCACACGGTAAAATATATCATCATCATTACTGATGTCTACATGTGTTGTAGATACTGGCACACCCAGAAATGGGTAATATGCCGTGATGATATATTTATTTTATTTATTTATTATTTTGAATTTAGTAACTTACCCGTTGTATGTTTAGAACCTTCGTATTTAAATGTGAATTTTGATATTTTTTATCTATTCGAAAAATGTAATTTAATTTTATTATAGTTGTTTCTTGATCTTGTTTAAACTTTTCTTACAATTCATTCTTGTTTAAAATTGTGTGTCCATAATGTTTTACAAATTTTATCAACAAGTCATGTTAATTGAAAAAGTTTTTACTTTGTGTACTTAAGTAATATGGTTATTACATATCTTACTTTCAGCATAAGAATTAAAAATAACCTGCTTGAAATAGTTTTTTAATATTATTGTTCAAGTGAATTAATTATTAATCTGCAGTTGCATTTTTAATTTTATTTGAAGATAATGAATAATACTGTGTGGGAATATTGAAAAAGTTGTATTATTTAATAGTTACATTGATACAAGTAACATTTTGCCACACTAACCCTTATTTTTTGCACCGTAATGTAGTTATCCTTATTTAAGTCAGTTTTATTACCTCGTCGTAAAAACAGCCACAAAAAACAAAAGATGCAGATGTCGAGATAGGCATATATCATTCGGAAATACGAATAATACCATGGCTTCATACTACCAAGTTAAGCTTAACCGTTTTTTTCAATGATATATGATTTTGTTTGCAAATTACATGCGTGAAATGTAACGAAAGTCTTCCTCGCTGATTCACCGGTCAGTAAAAATGACATTTCTAACTGGTGATAAGTTAAGCTTGTAACAAATAAAAATGCCAACTGCCTAACCGGCTGTCCCTACTGAAAAACTCTAATTATCTTGAAATTCTACATTACTATGTATGCGTACACAAAATGTTCAACAAAGGGATTTTATATTACTTCCTACACTAAATACAATGTACAGTTTTCGATGGACGTTATTTATGGACAAATAAGGTTAAACTCTTTATATGTATAGCCCGGGACACCAAAGATGACCAATGGAAAATATGTCAGCACCAGTGGCGGCTTAAGGCGTGAGCCACTTAGGCACTGGCTTAGGGCGCCTGGCTTTTTGGGGCGCCCAAAAAATATAAAAATAAATTGTGTAATTTATTGAATATGCCATTGCAAAATAATCAAGTCAGGAAGAAATGATACATAAATTTGCGATAGTGTAGGCCCGAAAAGTCAATATACCCCACATTTAGATAAAAACTTCAAAATTTTCAAAAATCTAATTTTAATGTATCTAGATACTTCTCAATGTGCTGATTCCAAATTTTGAAACCGCAGGTCGATATCTCGCTTCGTTCTCGAAATATTTAGATTTAAAGTTTTGCTCAAAACTGCCCATTTTTAGGTAATAACCCAAAAATGGGTCGAGATATGAATTTGGCGACAACACCATTCGATTCTACAGACAAAACTACATAAGTATAGCAATTTTCATAATTTTTGTCTAACCGGTTCATTTTTTATTAATGAAAGCTTGAAAACCCCTGAAAATGGCCAAAATCTGAAAAAATCGTAAGGGGTACACCTTAGATTTTTGCGATTTTTGGCCATTTTCAGTTATTTTGCTTTAGAGACTGTATGCGGTGTTAAAAAATGATGAAAATTGGTCTACTTATGTAATTTTGCCCGTAGAATCGAATGGTGATATCTCCAAATTCACATCTCGACCCATTTTTGGGTTATTACCAAAAAATGGGCAGTTTTGAGCAAAACTTTGAATCTAAATATATCTAGAATGAAAAGAGATATCGACCTGCGGTTTCAAAATTTGGAATCAGCGCATTGAGAAGCACCTAGATACATAAAAATTAGATTTTTAAAAATTTTGAAGTTTTTATCTAAATGTGGGGTATATTCATATTGACTTTTGGGGCGATAATTGAAAAATGAGTAGAGATATAAACTTGGTTGTAATATTATTTGATTGTAAATAAAATGTTACGTAAGTGTTCGCATTTTTAGAGTATTTCTATATGAGTATACATAATGTATATTTATGTGATAATTTTATTGGATTTATAGAATATTTTCCAAAGGAACTTTCTGTATGGAATTTGTAAAATTTTTTTATTATGTTCGTGTTACAATTTTACTGGATATATAGAACCTTTTCAAATGAACTTTTGGTATGGGATTTGTACAAAATACATCAAATTAACGGAAGGTCTTGTGCTGGCCATAACAGATTTTTTAAATAACACATGGGTTTTTATGTTGATTTTGTAAATTTCATAGTCACGATAAAAATATATCGCCATCATTATCGATGTCTGCATGTGTTGTAGATACTGGCACACCCAGTATTAGGTAATATGCGGTGATGATATATTTATTTATTTTAGCAAGATTTGCGCATGAACATAGCTGCACTGCAATATTAAATGAATATCAGTAAAAGGCGTGAAGGTGAATATAATTTATTGAATTATATGTAATACGACGTCAAAGCGTATGAAAATATCAATTGTAGTTACAAAACAAAATTTAATACATGTATTTTGTATTTGTCATTAGCTGTCACATGTTTGCAAATTGCTATTATGCTCCTATATTCAAACGGTATTGACAAATATGTAATTGACGATGCTATGAATAGCTGTTCTAATCTGAGATGTACGTATTTAGAACGTACAGTTTATGGCAGTACAGTGAAAGTAGAATACTGCAATCCTTGTGAAGAATGTATATTATAATAAAAAAATCCGGCGTTTATAAAATTGAATGTAAACATTGTAATGATGTTTACATCGGTCAATCTTATAAAAGACAAATTGATACTCGGTTTAAAGAACATTTTTATCATTTAAAAACTGTGTATCCTGATAAATCTAGCGTAGCACAACATATGTTCATTATCAATCATAACATTAACAATGGGGTCATTTTACAATTTCTGATTAATTTTTTTTCTTGAAAAAATAGGTCAAATTAAATATGTAGGTGTATGTTTTACACTTTACAAGTCTTTAGAATCAGAGATATATGATTTTTTAAAAGTTGCGTTTAATTTCAAATATTTCAACGGCTGACGACACAGTTTCGCGGATACAACAGTCGAGCTCTACCGGTTTAATTTGGAACTATGATTGTTTGGTATTTATTTAAATAAATGTTTTATTTACATACCTTATACTGCACTAGTACTTTTAAATAAATAGAAAGTAATAATAATCTTCTCTCTTGTATATTTTGCTGTCAGCTGTCACAATTTTAGGTTAGATTACTGTTTCATGTTGTGAAGCGTAAATGTGTATGTGTGGGTGAGAGAGAATTGTCTTTGACTGTGTCGTCACAAATTTAGTCCTTGTTTAAAAGCGCGAAAGTTTATTAGCAAATTTATGAATGAAAAGTCGCATTTTTCAAATTATTTTCTATTACTATATTTATTAAATGAGATGGATTTCATGATATTATAAAAAAATCGACAATTTTTTTTTTAAATAACCTTATTCTAATATACAATTATTAAAACATGTTGATAATAATACGAGAGTTTGATAATACATAAATTTAAAGATAAATTGATGAACACGAACCTAGATCCCATCCCAAATTCTAAATTATATTTAATAATTAATATAAGACAGTTACTTTGTTTAATCTTAGTTACCCAATTAGGTATCCATTCACATAGGACTCCTGTCTCTATATAATCCGAGTTCTCTCCCTTATTCCTCAGAGCTGTTTTGACCTCTGGCATGGTTTACATGCTGAGTAATCTTAACTTCTCTGACTTATTATTTTGCAGTTTCTACTGCTACTACTACGTAGTTCTCGAAATGCGTAGGTATATAGTTTTTTGGTTATTATAATAACTTATTCTAGTTTAAATAAAAATAAATAAATATTGGTACCATAAAAAAAAAATCAACGCACCAGCAGACACCTTGCTGTAAGAGACAAATGAAAACTGATTAAAATTAATTTCATACGTTTTTATTTTGTTTTTTATTTATAGGTAAGAATATAGTCTTATACTAATTTTAAATATGTTCGTAATTATTGTTTTAAGTATTTTCTACGGACCATTATTATTTTTCCGCGTACCACAGTTTGGGAACCGCTGATATATTGTATTGTATGGCAGATAAAGTTTTAAATATAATTGAACATTTATACAAATTCTGTCCTGCATAATAATATTGCTTTGTATACGAGTATGATATTTTTGTTTCAAAATTTAATAATTTTTGGTTCAACTGACAATTTAAAATATTTCAATGCTTTCTATTAATTAACAAAACTATATTTGATTTAATCATCGAAAATATTGTTTTTAGAGATACTTTTTTTGATGGTTTTCAATATAAAATGTGGCAATATTGTAAAATTACAATAATGAAATTAGTTAAAATTGAAATGTTTTCATTTATTGAGTATTCAGTATCATACATGTGTAATAAAATAAATGGGTTATTGATATTTTGAAAAATTTTCTTTTAATATTTATAATATATAATACGGTGACACTTTAAAATAAATTATCCGCTACATGAGTGGAGAAATTGAATTTTTAATAATTAATTCTCTTATATTTTATATTCCGTACTTTTACTTGTATTCTATATAACGGGTGTCCCAAGTAAATCTTGACATAGGCGTTTAACATGGGAAAACAATTTTTTGTAAATATAAAGTGTCCGGTAGAAAATTAAGCTATGATATTGAACATAATAATAGTACATTATTTAATACAGTGTGTTCAGAAAAAAAAAAACTAATTTGGAGTAGGCTATGAACACAGAAATATGTCTGATCATTATTCAATTCAAAAGTTAAGTTGTCAAAATTAATCGTGAAATGAAATTTTAAGGAGGAAAGATAAAAAAGAAGTATACAAAATATTGCCATTCACTGTTTTCTATTTCGAAAATAAGGATACAAGAAGAAAAACGTTGATTTCTATAACTAACATTTTTGACAAATTGACATTTAATTAAATACTTTCAAATTGAAATATGTATTAGTTACATTAATATTATTGCATAAATTGCAATAAATTATAAAAAAAGTATTAAGTAATAAGTTTTTTCACCAACTCCGGATTGATTTGGAGATTTGCTGAAATACTGTATTTAAAACGTTATCGACGTAGTTCATATAGATTATCGTGTCTAATAGAATTTTAAGATTGTGTAATAATAAATTTGATAGTTCTTGTATATTCAACGATAGCTGAAGATGCCCTAAGCCCGAAACGTCCGTAATAAAGAATTTTACAGTACACGTGAACCATTTATGCCTTTTGTTTCACCTTTAAAAAAATTTCAAATAAATAATTGTTTCACTTTTTTATTATGCAATATGAAAAGAATTTCCACAAAAATTGTTAAACTTATAAAGATCTGTTTTATATTTTCTGTTTTATTTTTTCTATTACAGTCATTTAAAATAATAACATGATAATAAATAAAGAGAAAATAATTGACAATAATTGATCACAATAATAGAAATATTGAGACAAATAGAAATTCTTTAGCTACATATAATTCATTTTGCAATTTGTATCATTTAAAAAAACAACGGCAATTTGATCCGGAAATGACCCGATAAATTATAGTGTGACAGGACAGTGTAACAGTTAACTTCAATTTTGCAATAATTAACTAAAACTGCTGAATGTAGTGAAACTATTGACACAGTTCATGTTGTGTTGTGTTGTGCTGTTTTAAGACACCACAGCATAATGTGTCAAGAAACTTTTAATTGCTTTAATCGAATAGTTGACTGTTCTATTATTATTTCTGAAAGATGGCTGCGGCTATGCTGTTGAATACGGTAATGTGATATTCTTTCCTCTTGAATGTATAATTTGCAAACGAGAATTCTTGCGTCGATAGAAAGTGAAAAGTAAAAGGCTAAAATATAGAAAGGGCAAAGTCTGATGCACGCAGGAGTAATCTATGGTGCCAAATCCAAACATCAAACTTGTTTGAAACAAAAAATCAAATGTACTTTCTTTTTTATTTGAAACATTTGAAAGACGTGTTCTAGCTTTCAGAAATTGAGAAATGACGTTTGCTATCATTTATTTTATTTATGATTTTGATACGTACTTACCTTCTTTTTGTCTTTTTACATTCTGTTGTAATTCTTGTAACAAATGAGAAAATAATATCGAAATACACAGGCTTATTAAATTTGTTTTTTTAATCTGCCCTGTTTCTTATTTAGTTTTAGAGCAAAGTCTTATATGAATAAAAAATATTCGGCATTTTTTGTTAAATCAAATTTATTCTGTCAACAAAGCCATAAATTCATATTGTCTAGTATCAAAAAATTCAAAATTTTATGCTATAAAATTCTATATACAGGATGATTCTGGAAAGATGCACCCCCCCGCCTTTATTTTTTTAAATAGGTAATAGAAAAAAATGGCACATATAAAAGTTTTATTATTTTAAATATACTATTTAATGGCAGATATAGATTTTTTTTATAGAGCCAGGTTTACAAGATACGACTATCAACTTTTATTTTTTAAATAGCAACCTATAATCAGGGATGGTAACAGAAACCGGAACCGAAGCCATTAACCGAAAAATACCGAAAAAAAAAAAATAAGAACCAAAACCGAAACCTGTACCGAAATTAGAAACAGATACAAAACCGGCACGGAAGCGAAACCCTTTTTTATTTATCGGTTAACCGCATTATATACAGGTCTCTTGTTGTTAAATATTATAAATTTTTATTATTAAAATACTTATGTATAAAAACGAATTTCAATTTTGAACGTAGTACCTCAATCGGGTGACGCTCGAAATCCGTTACATGTTACATTTACATAGACATTTAACATGGGAAATTAAAATATTTTTGATATTTGCTTCCCATTAAAATTGATTGCTAAAAAACTTTGTACACGTGTTTGTGGACACTTTTTGCATTATTATAATAATTAATTGTTCAATCAAAATTGAAAATATTATTATTCTCGTAAATTACTTTTGCAAAACCGAAACCTTTTTAGTAAAACCGGTATGCCAAAACCGATTGCTGTATAAAAACCGAAACCCAAATCAAAACAGAATTTTTATTTTCAAGATGACCGAAACCGTAACCCAAACCGATATTTTTTATGGTTACCATCCCTGCCTATAATTATTTCAATATAAACCTAGTTTTTTTTTCTTTTTATACCGATATCTTCGTATAAAGCAGATTGACACACCCAACAATGGGTAATATTAATATTCCGTGGTGATGCATATATTTATACAGGGTGTTAATTAAAAAACGGGTCATAGGCGTTTAACATAGGAAATCATTTTTGCCTTGTGCAAAACTTCCCACATAATTAAAATGAAAATATTTCCAATAAATGTTGTAGAGATTTAAATTCTACACCTAAATCACTAATCAAATTTTCTTTTGCATGTTTAGAAACGTGTAAAATGAAATTTGAAATTATATAAATATTGTTCATTTGTAGTGATAGCCATGAAATTTAAACAAATGCAAATCGTTTGAACTGTCAAAAATTCATTTTTCAAGTAAAAATTTCAGATAATTATATTCTACACGTAAGGCTCTAAAAATATTTTGTTTCTATAATCAACATCTAAATCACTGCAGAGATATTATTTATTTTTATTTTGTAACAAAATCGAAATTCTGGCAATTCAAACGATATGCATTTCTTTGTAATTTGTTTATATTCCATGGCCATCACTACAAATGAGCAACTTTTATAAAATTTCGAATTGGATTTCATAGCTTATTAAACATTTTTGTCTACAATTAAATGGGAAGTTTTGCGCAAGGTAAAACTGATTTCCCATGTTAAACACCTATGGCCCGCTTTTTAATTAACACCCTGTATATAATTATTTATTTATATCATTTCCAATTTTAAATGGCACAAAAGTAACTCCTGTGGTGCACTCTCCACACCAGCTGTGAGTGCCCGTGAGGTGACGCCTGGTAAGCGCCCACACGGTAAAATATATCGTCTTCATACCGATGTCTACATGTGTTGTAGATACTGGCACACCCAGAAATGGGTAATATGCCGTGATGATATATTTATTTATTTATTTTATCATTACAGAAGCGAAAATATTTTAAAAAAAATCTGTGTAGATATTGTGTTATTAATTATTATTATTAGAAATATATTAATAATTTTGATATGTATTAACGTTATTTTTTCCTATTTATATACAATTATAATTATTTCCATTAAACACAAGAAAAGGTATTTATTTGTAACATCGAAATTATTATTTTCCTTATTTATTCTCATTCAAAATCGTTTTACAATTATTTTCAATCATATATTGTGTGTTGTGAAAATGTTCTAAAAAAATCTGTGATAAAATCACAATTTATTGATTAAAGATTAGAAATACATATATCATGTTTTCCTTATTTGTACTCATTAATATAACTTTTATATTTTTAACCTTCTAAATATATGTATTTTTTTTTTTTTTTTTGTTATTTACTAAATATTAAGAAAACACTATGTTATCAATAAGAATAATTGATGGTTGCTGGTAAGAAATAACCATTTGTGATGTAAGGTTATGATGTACAAAGTTTAAAGTTATGTTATGAGTCATTTTTTATAACTTGATCCTCACTTAAAGCCCAAATAGCCTGTGAAAATATAAATGGGTCACTCATCAATTTATGGGTTATAATAAATGTCAGGAACAACTTTCGTATATGCTCTGAACTTAAGAATGATGAAATTAAAAACTTAACAAGCTAAACAATTTAATAGTTTCATAAAGTCCCATTCATCATTTTAATATTATTATTAATTTTTTCCCCCACATCTTTTCCTGACAACATTATTCAATCTAATTTATATTTCTTGTCTAGAGTACGTCTTCTGTAATTTAATTATTTCCTAATTAATAATTCTGTACTTTGAAAATCAATCATGCAAGCTTTTCTTTATTTTTAAAACAGTACGTATAAAGCTACTTTATATATTACTAATAAACTTGCTATAAAGGAAGAGTTTTTTCTATTTTCTTAATTAAAAAGTTTATTGAAATAGGATTATCTTCATTAATAAGCATTTTTTGTTGTAGACAAAATAAGAAAATATACTAAAATACACAACGAATGAAAATTGATATAAGTAGACAATTTATAATTTCTAGAAATGAAAACTTATTGAAGGATATAAATATGTTTTGTTTTATTCATTTTAACATTTAATAAAAAAATGTAGGTACATATATATCATTTGTTTTATCATTTGTTATGTCAAATATTTTATGTTTATGTTTATATTTATAATTTTTCATTGTATTTACTCTGAAGATGGTTGTATAAAACCGAAATCGATAAGAGGACATATATGTTTATGTGTTTTATTTTACAATAACTATAATGATTGAATATTGTGGTATATCATCAAGAAGATTATTAATATATATTTTTATTTAAATATATTTAATTGGTTATAAATATAGTTTATTGTAATCTTTAAACTTTAAAGTAAACAAATTATTTGTTTATGGATATTAGGATGGTTAAAAAAATATCGGTACCGTCCGTTAAAACGGTACTAACTGATTAAAAAGAAATGGATCTGTGCAACCCCAACTCCATAAATTAAAGAACAGGTGCTCATTGAAAAAAGAAGTTTAATAATCAGTTTTTTAATTTTATTTTTATCCAAATGTGTGTTATAATTACTTTTTTTTCTTGTGCTGTTTGTATACAGTAATATCTCTTACTTTTAAAATAAATTGACATTTCATACACGTACATAATTTTAAAAAATAAGCATTTATCTTTAATTATGTCCAAAAATTTCCTCAACTGTACTTATATTTTTTGTTGTATTTGTAAAAATAATAGATATTTACACACCAAGTGTGCTAAGGTAATGTTTATTCATGAGAAGAAAGTTTAGCTCACGAGCCCGTAGTGCGAGTGAGTTAATTTCTTCGAGTGAATAAACATTCTTAGCTCACGTGCTTTGTACAATATTTTATTCAATTTTGACAAAACAAAAAACTAATCAGTTAGTAGACTGTGCATGACAATCGTCGATGATAGATGTCAAGTCATCTATTTAAAAAGCTTTATTGTTTGTCATTTGTGCCGTGAAAAATAATGAAAATGGCTGATAATGTCTGATAAATACTATGGTAAGTGTTAATTTCGTGCCTGATGTTATTTTAAATGCATTATTTGTTGCAAAGAATTAAAAAAAATGTGAGAGTGATTTAAAAAAATTTAATTCACTTGTAAAAAAAGTGTTACTTATAATTGTTGCTATGGAGTTGATAATGACAGTTTAAAACGTCAAAATTGAATAAAATAAATAAATATATCATCACGGCATATTACTCATTTCTGAGTGTGCCAATCTGCGTTGTATACAGATTTCGGTAATGATGATGACATATTTGTACCGTGCGGGCGTTTACCAGGCGTAACCTCACGGGCACTCATTGCTGGCGTGGAGAGTGCACCACAGGGGTCACTTTTATGCCATTTAAAATTCGAAATATTTGGCTTCGGTCAGGATCGAACCCGGTTTTCCAGGTTCACGACCAGACATTCATTTAAAATCTGGTATTTTAAAGTATTGAAATATGTCTGCAATATGTTTTGTGAAATATTTGATTTTTTTTTAAGAGACAACATATGAGAATGTGTTGGCACGTTTCATATTGAATTGTACTCCTTAGAAATGCGACATATTAAAATAGTTACAGAAAAAGCAAATAAAATGTAGAAGATTACAATCAAAATAAATTTGTTTTGAGCAAACGTGTATCTAAATTCGAAATTTTATCTTTTTCTGGAGATCTTTCAAACCTGTATTACAGCAATTCTTTGTGCCGGCAAATAAGTGAATGACGAACACAGGTATGATGCACAGATATCTCTTATGTATATGTATATTCATTGCTGCGTAATAGCGTAATATGGCATAAATAATTTTATTGTGGTTAATTATTTACAAATATCAAACAGAGAAAATATTTTCTATAAAAGACGTATTTCAAGAATGACTCACTCAATATGTATTATTATGCATTGAACGTTTGTATAGAGCCTCGTTCACAAGGTCGCGAAATGAACGCATCAAGTGAAGGGACTTAGAATAGAAATTGCGGACATGAACACAGACTTCTAATGCAGTGTTTCTCAAAGTTGCGATATTCGAGGACGATTTCGTCACCTATTTCAATGGAAATATCTACAAAAGGATTCATTAGGTGAAGTCAAAGGAATGTCGCGTACTCAACTTTGCCAATGTCACGCAGGTGAAGAATTATCCAAAAATGCTTTTGTTTATTTCTCGCCATTACTTCATTTTAATAAATAAATATTACAATAACTCACTTTGTAATTATTTTGCCGCAAAGATATTTAAATAAAGCTTATTTCATAATAAGTACGCCATAGGTTCCATTAATTGATGTAACCTCATTTTATAATTTTACTGAACATTAGTTGGACGTTTCGGAACATAAATTTGTCCATTATCAGCTGATGAAAATTACAATGGTGTAATACATAAGAAAGTTAATAAAAACATTTTCGACATACCATAATAGTTATTTGTAACACTAGGCCAGAAACTGAACATTTGTCAGAGCGAGCAAATTACGAGATCTCGACCAGTTTCTGGGTGTGTGATACACAAGATTTTTTGTGCCGACTCCATAAATTCTTGGTATATTTCTCTACACTATTCTATTTTTCATAACCTAAAAAATGAACTTATATTTTTATCGGTTTTGCATTGCAAGTTTAATTATAATTACTCATATTTGAGCTTAAAATGCGTAATTATTATATATATATACTTTCGCATATTTTCAATGACCGATGGCGGAAACTCACGTGAAGTTAGTTATAGTTTGTAGTTACAAAACAAACTAGTCCTAAATTTGCAACTTATAATTAATTTATACGAGATTACAAAATAGACTCTCATACTCTTGAAAGGGTCATACAGTTTAAAGATCTTTGTGTTTTATTTGATGAAAAGCTCAATTTCATTAAACACATATTACAAACTGTTAAATCTGCCTACAAAAATTTAGGTTTTATTATTAGAAATACACAATACTTCGTTCATATTTCAACTCTTAAGAAACTATATTTCTCGTTCGTAAGAACAAAACTGGAATATTGTCAGTAAGTTTGGTGTCCTATATATAATAAATACAGCCATGTTATTGAATCTATTCAACGCAAATTTATTAAATTTTGCTTCTTCAAGCTTTACTGATATTATCCTAGTTTTGATACTGATTACAAAGATTTGTTGTGTGAATTTAGTATTGTGTCTCTTGATACTCGAAGAAAAATACAATCATCATTGTTCCTTTATAAAGTTTTGCATTGTATTATAAATGATCCCGTAATCCTAGGTAAAATTCCTTTCTTAGTTCCTAGGCATAATTCCCGATTTAAATATACATTCTACTGTAACACTCCTCGAACGAACTATGAAGTAAAGTCACCTATTCGTATGATTTGTTTTAATTTTAACAATTTACCTGAATATTTCGACATTTTCGTCGGCTCGATTGTAAAGTTTAAAAATGCTTTATACAATTATTATATTCATGAACTACTACTATTTATTACAATACATTATCTTAAACAGCTATATGTATTATTAAGTTCTGGGTTTTATTTTGTGTCATTCTATTTGTTAACTACTTGTGTCATTAAACATGTTAAATTTATGTTTTAGTATAGTCAACCTGTAATTGGGGTCTTGAACCCTGTTGGTCAGACTAACAATAAATAAATAAATAAATAAATATTATAATTTTTATGACAAAATTTAGTTATTAAGTTACAATAATTAAAGATTTAGCCCTAAAATTTGTAAACATTTTGCTAATTCTTGTGTTGAAAATAATCTTAAATTGGCATATCACCAGAACAGTAATGCCAACTCCTTTTGCTGGCCTAGGTCAGCAACAGCGCATTTCTGAATGATTTTGAGTTCTGTAATACTAGTCAAATCGGACGAAGGTACGAAAAAGTAATTTAAGTAATACAATAAAAATAAATAGAGTGCATTTGTTATTTGTTTTATTGTATGTCGAAGAGACAGAGTATACCTACATCAAACAAAACTAGATGGTTTTTTATTTATTAGATAAATAAAATTCAAAGTGAACATCTTATTTTTATGTTTGTATGGAGAAAATTTACCGCAATTCATACAAAGAACATTTTGAAAATGAAAAGTTTATTGTTTCTGAAAATTCGGATTTTTGGACATGTTCGTATTTTGTAAATATCCCTCAATGGGGGATTACAATATTTTTTTTTTTATAATTTCATCTGAAAATATTAAGAAAACTTAGACTATTGATGAAAATCCGGTAAAAAAAATCCTATTAATAAGCGAGTTATGGTCTCCCGAATTTTGAAAAGATTGACGTGACGTCACATTTATGTGTTTTTATATCAAACTGTTTTCATCATGGACCTAAATGTTCTTGAAATATATGCTATTTTAAGTTATATTTACATAAAAATAAATGAATATTATAACACTGTATAAGTATACATACTTTATAATTACAGGTGTATTTAAATTATTAAGTTTAATGCAAGAAATTTATGTTAAAATAAAAACTGTTTGGAAACTGTAGTACAGGAATGTTAGCCCCTCCTTTCGAATTTGAATTTCTTAACTTCTATTGGTAGTAATCCCCACCTCCTAACACGCTATTTGTAATGCATGTATAGGCGGTTTCTCGGTCCCCAATCAAAATATTTTCATATTAGTGTCGAAGCGCTATAACAAAAAACCCTTTATTTCCGAAATATCTCAATTATACCATTTCATTTTTTTATTAATATTCGTTATTCAGCATATACATTCGTATTTTTGTACTATTTTCCTTTAATTCGATTGAGCCGTAATCCCCCATTATGTATCTTATATAGCGCATATTTCTTATTTTTCTTGCTGTAATCAGTTTTATTTCGTTCTGTAATATATTTAACCGTACTATATCTGTTTTATGCGTTAAAGATTTATAGTTCTTCAACATATTTTACTGCCAATACTGTATAAAATAATTGTTGCTTATCTGTTTCCACATGTAACTAATTTGTTAATATTAGAAATTTTACTGTTGATTACCATTAAATATTCATCTTCAAATAATGCAATGACAAAAGAACTCATATCATTTTTAAATTATGTGTTAGTTCTTTAATTTATCTTGTACACAAGATTACAACATTGGTTTCTTGGGCGTATAATAAAATCCAAGAACAGTTATTTAGCTACGTATTTAACTACAAGTATACTATTTCACTAAATTGACATGACATGTTTCTAAGAATATCTGGACGATGTCATCAGAACTAACTACAAGAATAAATAAGTTACTAAACTTTAGAAGGCTGTAAATGCACAGATGCAGTTTACCTGTATAATATACTCGTGGGTATATGATTTATAGTAAACGTTAAATTTCGTGCAGTAACCGCATTGTTACATTGACATTAATATATACTCCAACAATCGATTATTGTTCAGTAGATTTGTGGCTAGATTGTGAATTGGACAATACAGGTTCAAATCTGACCACAGCATTAAATGTCAGTGGTAACTACTTTCAGAATCTCAAATATGTTATCTATCAAGGTTGATGATTGTTGTGTAAACATTTAAAAATGAAATGCAATATTTTTAACCTTAATTTAATGCATAAATGAATGAAATGAATTTATTTGAACAATATTAATAACTTTCAAAAATGACAAGTTTAAATTTTTTTTGTAAATCAAATTTAAAACACGACAACCAGTATATCAGCGGCAAGAGAAAATAGTTATTTATGTATCGAGGTACTGAAGTTCTACTTTTTATCACGAATACGGATTTTAGTTGCCGAGGCCGTAAAGCCGAGGAAAATAAACCACATGAGTGATAAAATGGAACTTCAGTGTCGAGTTGCATATTAAATTTTATTTGAAATCGAAAATTTGCAAAAATGAAAGGAATATTTTATTTTTATAGGTTATGTTTTTGTCCGACACTCAATGTTGTAACCTCCGAACAGTGAGGTTATCGTAAAGATCTCTCAAAATTATGTTTTGTTTCAATATTCTTCATCAGAATGGGGTATTCCACTCAATTTTTTTTGTTATTTTAAATAAAACTTCATTCAGTTTTGAAGCAATTCATAGTATTAAAAAATCTTAATTGTTCCTAGTTTAACAGTATTTTATTTTCGAGAAATCAGTGTAACGTCACATTTCCCCTATACTTGTCTTTCTCTCACACACTGCTCTGACTACACTGCGAGAGAAAGATAACAATTGTATGACGTCAATTTTCCCTTTTAGTAAATGTGAAATATCTCGTAAAGTAATTATTTAAAAAAATGTTTTCATTGTTTTTACTATTATTTATTGAGCCATATTTTATGTTAAATTGATTTTTTTGTTATGGTGGAATACCCCATTGTTTAGTTCGTTCTTCTTGCTCATATTTTTTGTCATTTTACGTACAACTTTACAATTATACAGGGTGTTATGTAATTAAGTGTACAGCGCTTTCCCATGGTAGATCTAATCCTATAGATAGTAAATCTAGCGATAATTTTTGTTTAACATGCTTTCTGCAAGAACTGGAGTCCTTTAAAACTGACCAATCGCGCCATAGTTCAAAATTTTGTAAAAAAATAAATATTTATTTATTTGTAAATAAAATAGTTATGTAATAACCAAAAAGGGAGGTGCACAACTAGATGTTATAACAGTCATAAATACAAAATTTCAACTTTCTACGGCTTACCGTTTTTGAGTTATGCGAGATACGTACGTACTAGGAATGACGAATTCCGATAATTTTGGTACCCGAGTACCCGAAACAACTACCCGGATAGTACCCTTTACCCGTTAATTACCTGATACCCTTTAATTACTCATTATTCTTTAAGTACATATACATAATTCGTTAATTTGTTAATTACTAGTTACCCTTATATTAGCAGTTTACTTTTTAATAAAATTCATAATTATTGTTTACATATATTTGTTAAATAAAAAGTAATACAGTTAAATAATATACTGTATCTCTATAAAAAACTTAACATAAATTATATTAATTACCTATGGTATGGTAATAAAAAGCTCTTCTTTTAGATACAATCCTTCCGGCAGCTGAAAACTGTTCGGATAATTAAAGGGTATCGGGTAATTAACGGGCAGCGGGTATATTTCGGGTAATCGGGTAAGAAATTTTATACCCGGGTACATTATTATCGGGTAGGTTCCGTGTACCCGGGTACCCATCGTCATTCCTAGTACGTACAGACGTCACAACGAAATTAGTCAAAATGGATTCAGGTGGTCAAAATGGATATTTCCGTTGAAATCTGAAAAACAAAATTTTTCGCGATTACAATACTTCCTTCACTTCGTACAAGGAAGTAAAAAGAAAAGCCAGATAATATTTGAAAAACTACTACCGAGTTGGACCACTAACACTTAAAATTTAAACTTGGTTTATTCAGTTAGTCAATTCACTGTTACACTGTAATTAAAAATTATTTTATTGGAATTAACATTAATTTATGTGACTAACTGGATAAAGCCTAGTTGAAATTTTAAGTGTCAGTGGTGCATTAATGTCTTAAATGTATTTCTTATTCATTATAGCTATTTAAATATGTTGTTTTAAAACTATAATCATAACCACTGCTATTTTTAAATACCACATTAAATATTACCATAATAAAGTCACTATAATATGTTTATTCACACACCAATTTTTCTTTATGAAGCGGCACATACATAAGTTATCTCTTCATTAAGAATCCAGTAATATCTTTATTACGTCTGTACTATTTATTATTTAAAAAAAGTCATCATAATTTTATTACCATATATTTTCTTGTTTACGCAGAAAGCGATAACTGTTAAATAGGTTTATATTTCTGTTTTTCAAATTTATTACAGTACCCTCAAGTAGGCTTTAATGACATAAGATATAAATTGCTTTTAATTACGATTCAATAACTTTTAATCGTTATCCTTTAAGTGTATTAAATTCCTGTTTTTAAAAATGTTCATAATTACAGACATATAAAATTTCCATTATTACTTAGTATGAATAATTAAAAATCCAATGCCATATAACGCTGCATGGTGTTATATTATTATTGTTATTTATGTGTTTTGTAAATGTCATTGTATATCCGTATAATTATGTGATGAAAAGTATGAAAAAAAAAACAAATTAACTTAATAAATAGTAGTTTTATTTTAATAGTTCGAGGCATAGATTTTTATTTATTTACTAATAATTTACTAAATATATTCTATTACTTACTAATTTTAACTGAATGCTATTTGACGTGTTTGTTTGACCTCATATATAGTTTGCCAATTAAATTCTAGAACATTCTACCGTTTCCTATTATACACAAACAACTACCGCTATCATTCCTATTGTATTTGCTCGGCTATTGTCGCTCCTTTTCGGTTCGAGTTCGGCTTCGCTTATATGCTTACATAATGGCCATAGTTTCATGGTCTAATCTTCTGCAACAAAACCAATTATCGTAACAATACTTTCCTTTTTTTAAATTATATTTTTTAACCTTTTAAATAATTTTATATTTTTCATTTTTTTCTCTATTTTTTTTACCATCTAATTCAATAATTTTATTTTTCACATTTTGTATCAGAGAAAATCTATTTTAAATTTTTATAAAAAATACTTTTTTATAGTGTTACCTATGGATTTAAAACAATATGATAAACAAATGTAATAACATTTTACCTGTCAAAATAATATTATCTACTTAATAATTTGTAACGTGCAAAATAAAACGTGATTATTGAAATGGATGCAGAATTTAATTCTCTACATACAATTTATTTGAAGCGTTTTTGCTGAAAATTAATAGGTCACTTTTGGGCAAGGAAAAACTGTTTTCCCATGTTAAACGCCGATGACCCGTTTTTCATGTTACACCCCGTATTTTAAGTAATAAAGCTCTTGTTTTTGTTCTTGTCAAATCCATGTTATTGAATAACTTTAAAACAAAAAGTGGCATTTACATTCACCTTTTTTACTTCAGTTGTGTTATTTGCTTCGTAAATATTTCCCCATAATATATATATATATAACACTAAGGTCAGGTGATAAGGCATCAAAATCCATATTCCGCATTTTCTTCAAAATGTTCAAAATTTTCAAAAATCCAATTTTTATACATATAGGTACATCTCAACGCGCTGACTTCAAATTTTAAAACCGCAGGTCGATATCTCTTTTCATTCTCGAAATATTTACATTTCAAATTTTACCCATTTTTGGGTCGTAACCCCAAAATGGGTGGAGATACAACCCTGGCGACTTCACCATTCGATTCTACGGGCAAAATTACATAAGTATACAAATTTTCAATTTATTTGACCACCGCATACAATCTCTAAAGCAAAATAACTGAAAATGGCCAAAAATCGCAAAAATCTAAGGTGTACCCCTTGCCATTTTTTCAGATTTAGGCAATTTTCAGTTATTTTACTCTAGAAATTGTATACATTGTTCAAAAAATTTGAAAATTTGTATACCCATGTACTTTTGCCCGTAGAATCGAATGGTGAAGTCGCCAGGGTTGTATCTCCACCCATTTTGGGGTTATGACCCAAAAATGGGTAAAATTTGAAATGTAAATATCTCGAGAATGAAAAGAGATATCGACCTGCTGTTTCAAAATTTGAAGTCAGCGCGTTGAGATGTACCTACATGTATAAAAATTGGATTTTTGAAACTTTTGAAGATTTTGGAGAAAATGCGGAATGACTGGAACAAAGACTTCTGACATGTTTAAAGTTTAATAGTTCTCTCTTGTGATTGATCGAATTTGAAATTTGCCTTTGGAAATATAAAATATATTTCAAATCTAAATGTCACAATTCTAAATTTGTAAATCGTTCATAAGTCATCGTATGCGTTTTAAGTGAGTTTATATTGGTTGCCAATCTGGTGACCCGGGTTCGATCCCGGCCAGTGCAGACTTTTAATCGCACTAAAGTGATCCCTGTGGTGCACTCTCCACAGCAGCTATGAGTACCTGTAAGGTGACGCCTGGTATGCGCCCACACGGTAAAAATATATCGTCGTCATTACCGATGTCTATATGTATATAATATTCCGTGATGATATATTTATTTATTTTATTTTTATATTTTAAAATATAATTATAAGTTGTAAATTCGTAAATTAAATTCATGATAAACCAGTCCTAACTTTTGAGAAACACTGGTGCGGTTAAGAAGTAAATCTGTACATATTTTTAAATTCAGATGCGATTTTACTTTCTCATCATAAATTCATGATGAGAAGAAACGTGCTTACTTTTATAAAAATAATGTAATAAAGATTAATATTATGTAGTATTGTTTGTTAGTGTAACTTATTGATTAGTTTTAATACAGTGGTTTTATAGGTTTGATGTAAATATTCTCGGGAAATTAACATTCTCTATGTTAATTTGTTATTTGTTACTAATAACATAAAATGTTCACGTAATTCGCAATTTGCTCAGTAATAACTTATAAAATGCACAACTCATTTTGCCGACAGAGTATAACCGTAAAAATGATTTTATGTAGATTCCAAGGTGTTATTGGGCACTTATATCTGTGAGAATATGAATGAATGCATTAAACCTTTCATTTAATTTTCATTTCCTCTTCAATTGCATTCTGCGATAAGAGCGCCACATCATGAACCGACAAATCAATTATTGAAACTAAGGATACTTCTCGATTCATTCTACGCAACTTTGAAACCATTTAACGAATTTTAATTGCAATATTCATTCTGCCTATTTTTGCAAATTAAAATTCTTTTACTTCTATCAAAATAGTTTTTGACAAAAACTGATGAGATATACTAGGTATATAGTAGGAATGACGAATTCCTATAATTTTGGTACCCGAGTACCCGAAACAACTACCCAGATAGTACCCTTTACCCATTAATTACCCGACACCCTTTAATTATCCGTTATACTTTAAGTATAATACATAATTCGTTAATTTGTTAATTACCAATTACCCTTATATTAGCAGTTTTCTTTTCAATAAAATTCATTATTATTGTTTACATATATTTATTAAATAAAAAGTAATACAAATAATAATTAATCTGTATCTCTATAAAAAAACTTAAATTATATTAATTATTGTATAGTAATAAAAAGTTCTTCTTTTAGATACAATGTTTCTGGCAGCTGAAAACTGTTCGGGTAATTAAAGGGTATCGGGTAATTAACGGGCAGCGGGTATATTTAGGGTAATCGGGTAAGAAATTTTATACCCGGGTACATTATTATCGGGTAGGTTCCGAGTACCCGGATACCCATCGTCATTCCTAGTATATAGTTTCTACACACAAAATGTAACAATATAAATATGGGGTCATTTCACATTTTTTAATTTATTTTTTCTTGAAAAAATCAGGGCATCGAACCCGCCAAAAACTGGGTTCGGTTTAGGTTCAGGTTAATTTATTTTTTGAAAGATGGGTTCGGCTGCGGTTCTGGTTCAAGCATTAATAAAATTTGCGGTTTTGTTCGAAATAATGTAAAATGAGAGCCGGAATTTACGCAAAACGCAACAAGAAACGAACACAATTTTCACAAAAAGTCAGCCCAGACAGCAACGCAGACGCCTAAGACGTCGATTATCGGCTATATTTACTTTTCGAACTAGAAATTAACCTGAACCGGAGTTGAACCCTGAACCTGAATTTTAATACTCGGTTCGGTTTCAACTCAGGTTCAATTAAAAATATATCTAAGGTTCGGTTCTCGGTTTGGGTTCCCCAAAATGTTACTGTTTGGTTCCGGTTTTGGTTCGGTTCAGGTTCGGGTTCGATGCCCTGGAAAAAATAGGTCAAGTTAAATATGTAGGTGTATGTTTTACATCTTACAAGTCTTTAGAATCAGAGATATGTTTTTTTAAAAGTTGCGTTTAATTTCAAATATTTCAACGGATGACGACAGTTTCGCGGATACGACAGTCGAGCTCTACCGGTTTAATTTCGAACTATGATTGTTTGGTTTGGTATTTATTTAAATAAATGGTTTATTTGCACTAATAAGTACTTTTAAAGAAATAGAAAGTAAAAATAATCTTATTATAAATGTGACACTAATTAAAACTTTTAATTTAATGTATTTTTGAGAAAAAAAAATAAATAACCAAAATAAGTCCTCATACTCTAAATGCTTTTGCAAATTAAAATTATTTTCGTATACCATTCAAAAGTGTTTGCGACAAAAAATGTAAGTGCATTCCAAAAATTCATAGACAGTAATAAAAAATACAGCTAAAAATAGTTATAAAATATTCCCTGTCGTTTTAAAACACCCGATATATAAATAGAAATGAGGAAGTATTGCAAGAGGAAGAATTTTATCCTTAGTGTGTATTTTAAGAAAGGTACACGTCATAGAAAAATATTTTGTTATCTGCGGTCACATTTTTCCAAAGTCATTAATGTGAAAATCGGACTTTTGCCAAAATGATAGCTATTAAATTGTCTCCGGAAATACGAAGTATTTCAGATAAAAATGTTATTTATTTATCTATGAGTTTTCCTGCATACAAATCCAGTAATTTTGTGTTAATCTGAATATGACTCAATTTTTTATTACGCTGTCGTATTTTGCAATAAACAAATTGCATTCTTATCAAGAGGATTTTTGTATCATCAAATAATGAACTCATTCATTTAAATATAGACATCTGTCATATGTATATTGTAAACCTATTTCATAACGTGCACAAAATTAATGGATAATATATTATATTGTTCTGTTTTAACTAGTAACATAGCTACGCATAATTATATTATTAGAGATTGTCAAACACCGAAACAAACATTTCCATTTCGATGTTCGAAATATTTTAATGGTTCGAATTTATTATCGCATGGGTTTGTTTCGATAAACGATAAAGGTATCGCGTGAATTCAATGGATTGTAGTAATATTATGGTAATTATTAAGGCTTTTATTAAGTATATGATAACATTGTAATATCTGTCACACCTGTCAAATGTCAAATGAGATTCTCTTGTAAAGTGAAAGAAATGAAGACATCTGCTGGGGAAATGAGTAATTAATATTGTTTGAATTTTCAGGCGGGAACAGATAAAATGGGCACTTGTATACTTCAGAGCTAGTTCTGAATACAAGTCTTTGAAAACAACTCGAATCCTATTTTAAAGCGGTGTTTTATTTGCCATGGTGCCGTTTACGTATAGGCCACACTCTTACCCAAATTCAGGTATTGTCTGAGAAATTTGCTCAGACTCAGAATTAGTTTTGAACCCGAATTTTATCACTTTATTGAATATTACTTAATCAAAATTGAACAATAGCATAGTAATGATTAGGTTAGGTTATGTTACGGTTTGTTTTAAAAAATAACAAATAAATATTAGACTTTTAAGTTTAAATAAATTGTGGCTGTTTTAGGGGTTTGGGTATTTTCGGGAGTTTAAAACTAGTTCTGAGCAAATTTTCGAACAATGCCCGAATTCGGGTATGGAGTATAAAATAAACAAACTTACTGTAACACTTTTTTATGCTTTTTATTAAAATTTAATCATAACCAATTTTAATATACATAAGTTTGATTAAAAAAGAAAAATCCCTTAACTTTAACAATTTTTTTTAACTATAAAGATTGTAATAAAACCTACATCGGGCCAACTAAAAAAACATATTGATACTCGGTTTAAAGAACATTTTTATTATTTAAATTTAAAGCACAACATATATTTATTGACAATCGTAAATTTGACAATTCTAATATAAAATTCGGTGGCCGAGCGTGTTGAGGCAGCGTGTCGCTGGCAGCGCTCGAAGCGACCTTCACTGCTCGGACCCTGAGGTCGTGGGTTCGATTCCCACCAGGGGCTTGGATGTTTGTGTGTGTCTTTAATACTTCATATAAAATATATGTATGAAATGTAAAAACTGTAATAATAATAATAATAATAATAATAATAATAATAATAATAATAATAATAATAATAATAATAATAATAATTATAATAAAGTATTCGGGGCTATAACTGCGATATATAGTTGAAAAGCTGACAAAATATTAAATAAAAAATAATTGATAATAATAAATATTTAAACGCATACGAGAGTTTGATAATACATAAATTTAAAGATAAATTGATTGAATTATATGAGGTAATATAAAACAGTTACTTTTTTTAATTTTAGTTACCCAATTAGATATCCAATCATCTATGACTCCGCTCCTTATACAATCCGAGTTTTCTCCCTTATTCCTCAGAGCTCTGGCATGGTTTACATATTAAGTGCCTGAGTGTCTGGTCGCGAACCTGGGGGAACCGGGTTCGATCCCGACCGGCGCCAAATATTTCGAATTTTAAATGGCACAAAAGTGACCCCTGTGGTGCACTCTCCACGCCAGCAATGAGTGCCCGTGAGGTGACGCCTGGTAAGCGCCCGCATGGTACAAATATGTCATCATCATTACCGATATCTGCGATAAAGCAGATTGGCACACCCAGAAATGGGTAATATGCCGTGATGATATATTTATTTATTTTATTTAACTTCTCTATCTATTTATTTTGTAGTTTCTACTGATGATGAGAACGTAGTTCCCGAAATACCTATATAGTTTTTAATTTTTTTTGTTAAGCTTAAGACTCCATTTTAGATTTTAATTATTGTGATTGGCTTTGACATTTGTCATATTTTATCATAATTTGTAATCTCTCACTTCTTTTTATCTGACACAATTTTCAAAATTACAATTGAATTTTTCTTTGTGACATTCGTTGTCAAAATATTAAAAACGCTAATACACCCAATGAATTCCACTCTTTGCGTTTAGTCAAACATTTTTATTTGTTATAAATTTTCACTATTGCACATTGAATCTATGTTTATTTTTTTATAACGTGACAATGTTAATCTCTGGGCTATGTAACTAAATTTTTATAGCGTAATACTGAAAACAATATTAGTGCAATACAAACACATAACACATGGGAGCTGTAGATATTTCCACAAACATTTTGTTTTGTATTGAGAATAAATCGGATAATATGATTTTCCAATAATTTTTTTGATGCTATATAATGTGCATGTTAAACCGTTTTAAAATCCTATTGTTGCACTTTACACAGATTGGAAAACGAATTTTATGCAGGTTGATGAGTCAGTATATCGGTTCAGATTATGTTCACCGCATTATTTAGTTATTATTCATCAACACCAAACGTTTTTCCTATTCATTGATGACGGAATTACATTTCATGAAAATAAATATAACCACTTTTACCCTGAACCTATATTTCACTTTTAGTGGGTAATAATTGCAGGTATTGCACTTCGGAGAACAATTTATTTATATTTCCATTGAATTTTCATTCGTTTAGTTATAATTTCGTCTAGCTACTATCGCTGATTTAATGGCTTAGACAACATTTCGTGTTATATTTCCTAGAAATGTGTCATATGAAATATTAACGGCGACACTTACATTAGTTTACATTTTACAAATTATGCCAAGACTTTCGTTTTATAATTTTTAAAAACATACATACTGGGTGTTTGTTATACCGGGTGTAACACGAAAACCGGGCCATAGGCGTTTAACATGGGAAATCAGTTTTTCCTTGCGTAAAAGGGCCCATAAACCATTTTTTAAAAATATTTTTAAATGAAAGTTCGTTTAATTTTGAAGCAATTCGTATCAGTCATAATTTGTTTTGTATAACTGCATTTGATTTTTAAAGAAACCTATAGCTCTCTTTCTCACACCAGTTTCTGTAGTAGGCTGCGCGAGAAAGATACCAATAGTGTGACGTCATCTGTGGCCCTGGAAATAAATTCAAATATCTCGCAAAGTAATTGCTAAAAAAATATTTTTTTTTATCTTAATCATTATTTATTGATTGGAGTGACGATGATCGACTGGAGATTGATGTGTGGAAAAGAAAATAAAGTAATCGGAAACTGCAGTCAGTACGCCTTTATTTGTTTGAAACCTACGTTTCGACCATTACAATGGTCTTCTTCAGGGTTAAATCAAGTCATAAACAACGATGAAGATATTTGTAACTCCTGTCAACAAACACGAAATATAATATGTTACTTACACTTACAAGACCGTAAAAAAGTGAGCGCCCTCATTATATTGCGGCATTTTATAGAACTAAAAATTCTATATATCGCAATGAAAATTTTATATATCGCAATGAAAATTTTAAATATCGACATCGCGAAAGTTTATATATATTAGACATGATATTTACATATATTGCAATGAAAATTTCTATATAACAATAAAAATTGTATATATCGCCATCGTAAAATATTATATATAGCGAAATTTTATATATATTGGGCATAATATATATATTACAAAAAATTTTATTTTGACCCAAACGGCGCCTCATACAAAACGTGCAGAATAAAATATGATTAGTGATGTAGGTAAATATAATGGTTTTTTTCTTGGCATTCACGCACAGATATTTTCACAAGTTTTTAATAAATTTGAACATTAATCATATGAATTAATTTGAAAATGATTGTTTTAATTAAATAATATTTATATAGGGATGAAAGGGATGAATAGATTGATTTAAGGCGTGGAGACTTGAGGCTTAAACCCGAAGCTTACCGCCCGTCAAAAATTGAAATCCTCCTTTAAATATCATCCCTTCTGGTGTTTGGGTCACCCTTCAGAATAATCCTCTATGTTGTGACATGTTTGATTGGTAACCACATATAAATAGAGGAGCTGTCACCCCTATATCTGCGGAAAGGAGGATATATGAGTTTACATACGATTTTACTATACAACAAAATCACAACGCCGGCTCAAATGGAGACGCGGAGGCCAATACACTGTTTGATTAAGATATTCAAAGCGGGTGCTGATTTTATCAAATCTGATTTTTTGTTGAAAATGTAATAAAGTATCATTCGAAGACAAATTTACTTCGTATCAAATTTTCATTTTCGGCAGTGAAATACGCAAGCAAGAAGTTGAAATTTGTTTCACAAAGGCAGGAAAGGAAATGTCATCATATTAAGATTTGATATTCAAACCTATTTAAAAAATAATATATCTGTACCAACAATATTCACAAATGACGTGAAAATATTATTTATATTTGTAACCAGGTATCCAGCAGTCTTTCAGGGAAAAAAATAAATCAGAAAAAATGCTTTATTATTTCAAGGTTAGGAAACTTTGAGACACTGTAACTTATAGAAAAATAGTTATTTAACTAACAAGTGTGGTAATGAGAATGATTAATGATAGAGACATTTTAACGCGTTCGCTACTCTCACGCGTTAATTGTTGAAATCATTAATCGCCAATTAACACACCTGTTAGCTACAATATTTTTCCGTTGACCGTATCTTACTGAATTGGAAAATCTAATTTTATTCCATGACAAAAATTTTAGGTTAGTAATGTTTGACACATCTATGGTTACCCACTAAAATCGTTTATTAATAAAAAGTCATTCAATAATAGGGACCATTAATGAATGATTTTCTATACATTAACATAAGTAATTCATATTTAATGTCAGTCTTAGTTCTAGTATATCGGGTGGCGCCCGAAATCCGTTACATTCACAACGTTTATCATCGGAAAACATTTTTTTTAAATATCTGTCCCGTAAAACTTTATACTTTATAATTATTTTATAATTTACTGATTTAATATTATTATTTTGATAAATATTACTTAATTTGACAGTTTACATGGCTTTCATTTCTTGAAATAATAAATAAATGTATCTTCACGGCATATTACCCATTTCTGGGTGTGCCAATCTGCTTTGTACACAGATTTTGGTAATGATAAATTATTTGTACCGTGTGGTCGCTTACCAGGCGTCACCTCACAGGTACTCATAGTTGGCGCGAAGAGTGCGCCATAATTTTTGGTGTCGGTCGGGATCAAAATAATTCATTTTTACCATTACCACGTCTTGAAATTATGTTTCCTCGGAAACCAAAAGAGTTATTATAAAAATTCCTCCTCCTAGAATTCAGAATTTTATTTTATTTTTTATTGTTTCACCTTAACCTCTACTACTGTCAGTCCCTCCTTTTTTCCCACGTCCTCGCTTTTTTGGTTTTTGCTTGCTTTCCTGTTCACTTACGCCGCCTGTGGCACGCACACTAACTTTTATGTACAGGTCCGCACTGGCCCATTACTTTCCTCATGTTAAACGTCTTTGTAACAGATTTCGAGTGCCACCAATATTCTTTTAAATTGGAAATTGTTTTGTGTTGGCCCAAAAATTACCCGTTTGGTACACTCTCCACGCCAGCAATGAATGCTCACGGTACGAATATATCATTACGATATCTGTAAAGCAGATTGACACACAGCAATGGGTAATATGCCATTATGATATGTTTATTTTATTTAGTATTAACTGTAGAGAGAACTGTTTTATTAAATTTATTTGAAATTTATTCTTTGAAATGAAATTGACAAACTGGGTAGTTATATCTTTTATGTAATTCTAAGAACGCTTGTTCTTGAAATCATTTAGATGAATTGACAATTTTTCAAAAGATTCTGAGAATAACAATAATTGCAAGATATGTTTAGTAGAAATAAAATTGAAAACTTTGTCAACTTTACATTTTAGCTTTAAGATTGTGTGTGTAGGTAGATAATAATATTAATAATGATTCTGAAAATTTAATATTTTGCTGCTGTCTGTAACTAAACAATAAACGTGGTAAAAATATACCTACATATATACTTTTATCTTTTTTATTTTGAGTAAAAAAGTATTTTAAAAGATTCTCTTAAAAGTATAATAATAAAGAAGCAAGGTATATAAGGATTAGGAAGTTTTACTTTTTCATACTTTAGGTATCAAAAATATTAAGTTTCACATTATTTTCTTCAAGTATCATTCTTCTTTAACAAATATTTTCTTTCAAGCCAACATTACACTGTTTTGATAGCTTTAATTTAGGGCAAGGACGCTCTTACTTAGAATTTTTAAACTTTATAAATCCTTTAAAAGTTGAACAAGGGCAAGAATAATTATATTTGTGAAACAACCCGCGTCTGAAACTTTTTTTTGGATATATTTTTAAGTAACGAAAAATACGTTGACAAGATTAACTATTAATAAATAAATAAATAAAAATAAATTATTAAACTTTGAACTATTAGAAATTAGGACTATTTTTTATTAAATACATATTGTTGATTTATATATATATATATATATATATATATATATATATATATATACCGTGAGTATTTTTTAACGTGAAACTTTGGGTTTGTCATATCCATGGTTACGACTTGATATTTGATTGACAGCAATGTATTTGCCCGGTCCATTTAAAATGAAACATAGGGAACGAATCTGACAGAAGTATTAGTATTCCCTGATTTAAATATTGTAAGAAATTTATCGGAGTCAGAAAACCACTCGAGAGCACTAAACATATTTCGGGCACAAGGTGCACACAGTATTTTTTCTACATCTAAATTTAATTTTTAGAAAACAGGCATAATTATTTAAACAAAATTAACCTCTATTGACGTCTTATCAAATGTCAAATTCGTTCCCTATGTTTCATTTTAAATGGAACGGGCAAATACATTGCTGTCAATCAAATATCAAGTCGTAACCATGGATATGACAAACCAAATGTTTCACGTTAAAAAATAATCACGGTTATATATATATATATATATATATATATATATATATATAACTTTCTAATTTTATATAAAACACCAAGTATATTTTTTCATTTTTGAATTCTACGTTAAATTTAAAGTTGCCACAAGTTAAATTTTCCAGCAAAATATAATACAAAATAAAATTAAAACTACAAAAGTTGGCTGTTGAACATATTTTCTGATTTCATATTTTTCGAGATATTTACGAAATTATAAAATTTGCAATTAGATTTTACGTTTCAATTACGTATTACTTCTTGTTAATTTTAATAATTTAATGCAATTCAATATTTTTGAATTAGGTAAGTGTTATATACAAGTATGTTACTTTGCATAAAATTAAAAAAATATATATATTGTTCTGATGTGGCATTTTATTCAGAACTGTAGAATTGGAAACATTTTTCTCTGTAACGTTGCTCTTTCTCTAGTTTATAGATGTATTTTTGAGGATTCATTGCAATGTTATTTGGCAGTAAGCACAATGTTTAGGCTAGAATACCCTGCACTAATCCATGCAGGATGAAAGGTTATGTGTATTCACACATGATAAATTATTGCCAGATTAAGACACTGCATAATACATCGCGATTTCAATATGTTTTGATGAAAATGTTGCATGTTATAGTGTGTACGGTTGTTTTAACTTCACACACTGTTTTAAATTAAAACTAGAATTAAAACCAAATGAACATCACTCTTTCAAATTGTATCTACTGATATATACGAAGTAGAAAATGTAGAACACATCCTAATTAGTTTAGAACAAATGTTGGGAAAAATGCTGGATTATATTAAACAAACTTAATTAATGCCACATTTTATATGTTTAGGTACTTAACAGTCAAATAATACAGAAATTGGAAGATATTGTATCTAAAGAATAACTAATATTTGGTAGGTATGTTATGCGGAATATAGGAGTTTAACATATGATTTTAAAATGTGCGAAAATTGGCTCTTTGTACATTTTTAGAGCAAAAGTAGAACAATGAAAAGTTATTTAATAGTACATTGTATAACTAGTGCTGAAAGTTGGATATTCCACACGAACGTGAAGTTTGAGCCACGAGCCGAAGGCGAGTGGTTTAATCACGTGAGTGTGAAATACCCTTTCAGCACGTGTTGTACACGATATTTTTCCGACGACCACAAAAAATAAAACAATATAAAATTTTCATAAAAATATTAAAACAGATTATATTTACATCATTACTATCAGAATTCACCAAAAATGATGTTAAAATCTTATAAATCAGGGTCCAGCCTTCTTAATCCGTGTAAATTCTGCAAATTATTTGCAGCTGTCAAATTTTTACATACAAATTTTTAGGTTTGTTCGCTCAGTTATCGCAGCGTGTGATAAATTCATATCACACAGTTGTGGACGCATCTGATTGGCTAACGTGCTTTCATTTTACACAGCTTTGGTAGTGATGTGCAATGGCCAACTTTCAGTAATAGTTTAGCGTATGAATTTATGTACTTTTCGTAGTGGTCGTCGGAAAAATTAATTTTTACTTTAAAAAAGTCTTCATGTATAATAATGCATTAGAATATCTGTTGTACAAGATATTTAGAAAATAAAATTGTCATTTTCGTCAAAAATCAGATAGCCATGGGAAAAAATAAAACAAAATATCAATTAAGATCATAATACCTGAATTAATAATACTAGACTGAACTAACAATTCAATTTATATTAAAAACGATAAATTATCCTAAAATTTATGTCAAATACTTAACAATCACAAATTCTTGGGTTCCGAACAAATCCATTTTATATTGCACAAACACACAGTAAAGCAATTTATAGACAAAATAATTACAACAATTAACATCTATAACACTGAACTGAATGTCAGATTGAAATTTTGTTCTATTTGTTTTATTTCCATGGCTATCTGATTTTTGACGAAAATGTCATTTTATTTTCTGAATATCCAGTGCTTCAAATATTCTATTCCATTAAATAAAGACTTAAAAGTAAAAATTAATGTTAAACAACGTTTTGTTTTTGTACTTTTGTTCTAAAATGTACAGGAGAGCCAATTTCCGCACATTTTTAAAATACGATGTTCAAAAAAAATCTTAACTCGGAGTAGGCTATGAACAAAAAAAAAAAACGTATGTCAATTTGAAAGTATTTAATTAAATATCAATTTGACACGAGATATTGTCAAAAATGTTATCTAAAGAAATCAAAGTTTTTCTTCTTGAATCCTTATTTTAAAAATAGAAATAAATTAAAAAACGGGGAATGCAATATTCTTTATACTTCTGTATAATTTTTTCTTCTTAAAATTACATTTCACGATCAATTTTGACAACTTGACTTTTGAATTGAATAATGAGTAAACATACGTGTTTGTTTTCATAGCCTACTCCAAATTAAGTTTTTTTCTGAACACACTGTACTATGTTAAATTCTTACCTTCCGTGTTTTGTTGCACAGCCTGTACTGTATATTAATAACAGGTCAGAAACAAAGCGGTTTAATCAGAAACACATGAAAGTAATTTTGGATACTTGCAGTTGTTTTTCTGTTCCTAATACTAATTGTATATTATTTTCATTTGTTTTAATACGCATATTCGTTTAAATGGCTTTACTGCTTGTCATATTTCACAAGCATAACCACGTATATTTTTGACATAATCTTTTTCAAGTATTTCTAATTTTACATCTCTTTTTTGACAAGTTCATTGAGTAAGTGGGAATCTCATACAGCTTACATTTTTTACAATTTGAAATACCCCACTTTTATTTCCTTTTCCTGCCACAGTCAAATTATTTCGCAAAAATTTTAAGAAATGTCTTGAAAGCCCCTCGAGTAAAGTACCACTTCCGGTGCACGTATTGCTTTCAAGTTTTTAAAGCAAAGTACCACTTCCGCTTTATAGATTGCTATCTGAATCTTAAATCTAATCAGCTTTGCTGGAGAATATATAAATGTGAAATATGTAATTTAATTTGAAGACAATTCGAACATGAAAATTCGTATCACATACATTGTGGTAAGTCCATTGAAATGGATTCTGGCGTTCTGTGCGAGATTATATGTTCTTTAAAAACATTGTATGGGATATATTCTATTTACTACGTAGAGTACATACATCGAACGTGCATTTCAGAGCCGTTTACTTTTTTTGTTTATTTCTTTGTTTTTCTGGATCACTGTACCCTTTCTATTAGATTTACTGATCCCATTTAGGTTATTTTTCTGATTTTATTGAACGGACTGGAAATGTTTGAAGCTATTTGTCAACCAGAGTTTTTGCTTTAACATTGTTTAGAATAAAAGCATTGAAATACAATAATTCATGTTCATTTAATTAGGTAGGTACCTCTTTTGATAGTTTTCATAAAAAAATAAAATTTTGAATAAAATCTAATAATCAAATAATACCTACCTATTATTCATTTCAGAATTATAGTCAGTTGAGTTTGACGCTTAATAACTTGCTTTAAAAAAATTTAACTTTAAATTATGAACTATACATTTCTACGTAATTACAGCAAGTTTCATGTTTTTAAATTAATTAATATAAAAATAATGACAATATTTATAAAAAATGACCCCCATTTTTAGCGCGTTTGAAGAAATGCTCTACTTCATTGATATATATATATATATATATATATATATATATATATATATATATATATATATATATATATATATATATTTACATCCCACTACCATTGTGGCGTCCCCTGTGTAATTTTCTACATTCAAAGTGACGTCCTTGTGCATAAGACGTCCGTATACCGGACGTCATATGCACATGGCCTTATAAAATTTTTTCTGACATCAGGGGGGCCTCTAGTATCGTATAGCAAAATTTGTTATGGACGTCAGAATGATAGCGGAATGGAAAATGTATATTTTTTGTAGTTCAAAAAAATTCCACTTGCGGCGCTAGTGTCGCCCGGCGTATATACAATGTATATACTGAAGTTTCATTCCAGCGACATTCTGAACTCCGTACACTTGGCAACAGTGGAACTTTGGATTCTACATTAGCGCGCAACTCTTTTAATCGTATTTAAATCTACATTGTGCACTCCTGGTAGTATTTTAAATTAATATTTATGTAATCAAACCTTTTGTTTTGCACTTGTAAAATCCTCTGAGCAAATACAAAATCATTAAACTATGAAATCAAAATGTATGGTTTACAAATGTAATAAATTTAAAAAAGGTAATTATTTATAAATACTCGTATCATAAAGCTGAATTATTAAGTACAAAGTCGAAAAAGAGAGTGTAGAAATAATTATTAAAAGAAAAAATGTTTAAAACATTAATATGTAGTACAAACGATTTTTTAAATATAGATATTTTTTATTCTGAGTACTTCTTCCTATTACTCCTCTACTTGAGGTGTTTCATTAAAGTGTTTTCTTTTAATTACAAAATATTTTTATACATTTTAGATAGTTTAAATACGTTAAAATATATAATAAAGTAATAACTTTTAAAAACACCGTATTTTTATTGCAATCTATATGCAAACATAGAAAGAAACACGGATAAATAATTTGTTTATGTGTAACAACTAAAGATTAATAAAACAAATTAATGTTTATGAAATACTCTCTCTGGAAATAAGCAGGACTGTTCGATGTAATAATAAATATTTCATAAATTTCACTTATTTGTTTTTACCTCCCGCTACCCTTGGTAAGGGAGTTATAGGGATCTTGCTAAAAATCGATTTTGATAAATGACCACGTTCTAGGGTCACTAGAATCCGATTTTATCATTTTCACGATGATGTCTGTATGTGTGTGCATGGATTTTGTCAACGCTCTAACTCAAATACTATCATTCAGAAAATTCAGAAGCGTGTTTTATCCCTATTCTAATATGAAAGAAACCATTAGATTTTGGTGTCAATCGGATAACCGGAAACGGCACTTTACTTGAAGCTCATAATGGTTTTTCGTCAAAAAATACCATTAAATGTCATTTTTTCGCATTTTATGCCATGAAAATTAAAGCTAATTGAATTTTCCACAAGTATACATTAATAATTTTTCTATGTATTTTACAGATAAATTTAAAAAATATAAATCAAATAAATATATCATCACGGCATATTACCCATTTCTAGATGTGCCAGTATCTACAACACATTATTTTATAAATCCCAATGCCTTTGTTTCAAAGATAACCAAAATTCCATTGTTACACAGTTTATATTTCAAATGTGTCAATGCAAAAAAAAATTAGGTATGAATTTAAATTAATAAAAATGAAATAGCGGGAGGTATTGTGTTGGCCACATCAGATTTTTTCATTTTATTTTCTCCGAAGGGGTTCAATAACTCTCAGGGGAGATTGATAATTTCAGAACAGTTCACAAGCTAAAACTCTAAAATTATCTTGCTGTGATTTATAATATTTTATCAAATTTCCATAATTTCGACTATACTCCTATGTTAAATAAAAAAAAATCTGTTGTGGCCAGCACAAGACCTTCCGTCAATTCCATGTATTTTGTACAAATCCCATACCAAAAGGTCCTTGGAACAGATTCTATATAATATCATGTAAAATCGAACACGAACACATACTATTTTTTACAAATTCCATTCCAAAAGTTCATTTAAAAAGGTTCTATAAATCCAATAAAATTATAACATAAACTACACTAAGTAATGTCCTCCCATCTTCTCTTTGGCCTTTCTCTGCGTGTCACTTGCGAGCAACACTATGACATACCAATTTTAGATCCTATATACTTTTTTTCCATATTTGGTTTTGCACTTGCAACTGACATCTGTCAATGAAATTTTTTTGAATAATGATGTCAGCTGTTTCCATGATAAATAACAAAGCTGACTAATTTTTGAAAATTAATTTCTTTATAATGCTTTAACTCTACATCTATTGAATATGAAGGAAAATGAATAATCAAACCATATAGAGAAGAGTATTTTCTTTAATAAATATAATAACAAAATGTCACAAAATAATATTTAACTGCGTTTTTTTAAGAAAAACTGTTAAAAACTTCAAATAAGGGTACTTCCGGTGAATCAATTATAGCCAAAATCTAATCAACTCTTCATATGGATGTACAGAAGAGGAATACGAAAGAATTATAATTTTTAGAATTGTAGTATTGGAGTTATCGTCGGAGAAAAAATTGTCACACACGGACACACATACACACACACGCACACACACACACACGGACACACACACACACATACATACAGACATCATCTTAAAAATAGTAAATTCGTATTGTAGGGACCCTAAAACGTGCTTATTCATTAAAAACTCACTACCAAATTTTTTGACCAAAGACAATACCTTCCTTACCTAAAGGTGACGGAAGGTAAAAATTGATGTGGCCATCACATTACCTTCCCTCAGTTCTATACAAATGCCATACAAAAAGTTTCTAGCAAAAGATTCTACATTTCCAGTATTTCATTACATTGCAATTGTATTTTGTACAAATACCACATAGAAAATTTCTATATTTCCAGTAAAATTATAACACAAACATATTATGTAATTTGTACTTGACACTGACTTATTATGTCAATTAGAATTTTCTTAATAATATGCATATTATTGTAATTTCCGTAAAAATTCCAATTTATTGGAAAAATAGCCGAACCCAAACGACTGATTTTCATATATTTTTACTATTTTATTGACATGTGAAAAATAATTTGTTCAACAAATAGCTATTTACTTAGAATAAGCGTATTAAAATCGGAATTGAATATTAATAATAAGCTTATTATTATAAATTTCATAAAAATTTGAATTTATTGCACAAATAGCCGAAGTGCATCCAAACTGTTGTTTTTCACATATTTTCACTCTTTTTTACAAATAATTTGTTTAACAAATAGAATAAAAATATTAAAATCGGAGATTAATAATCATATTAACCTTATTATTATATTTCTACACTATTTTATTGACATGTAACAAATACTTTGTTTATCAAATAAAATTTTTATGACTATAATACAAAGGATGACGGCAAATTTTACTAAAAAAATACTGCAAGTATTAATTCAGTTCATATTAAATTATTATTAAAAATATCTATCTGTACTTTTTAATTGTAAGATTTTGGGGTTATTTAAATAGTTCATTCTTCACTTATTTTCACATATTTACATTTACCGTCGGAGAAAATAGTATTGTTGTTCTTGTACACTAAGTGCAAGAATATTTCACATTTCTATCACATTTTGTACCATCGAGTTCTTTTACTGTAAATACATTATAAATATTTTGTTATTGTTTACTTGTATAACGGGTATCTACTTTATTTTTGTTATATGTATGAGGAATACAACAATAAAATTTTAATTTGGAGAAATTTTTTTCCTAATAATTTTAGAACAAAAGTATTAAGTATTAAAAATGACATTTTAAATGACAAATTCAGATCCATTTTCAAATTGCTTACAGATTGCCAAAAGAAATTACCATTATCAAACATTGTAGGAATCTATGATGTTTACAGCAAAGTATGCATATTGTTGTGAAAGAGTGCTTTGGTTTCTGCATCAGAATAATGTATTTAAAATTGGCAACGCTGCTGGACGTCACTGTAACGGTAGTATGAATAAAAATATACAAATTGATTCCTTTCGGTGGTTGCCACAATGTCCTAGCCATGAAAGGACGCAGCAATGATAGCGGGATGTAAATATATATATATATATATATATATATGTGTGGAGTGTAATCGTCACTGTTTCGATTAGTTAAGGAGGAAAATATCGTGGGTGTGTCAGTGGATTGTGGGCTTTAATTAAAGTTGATTCTTTTAAAATCTGTCAAGCTTTCGTGTATTTAGTTTTTACACATCATCAGGACAGTTTTGGTGAAGTTATTTATAAGTCATTGATTTTATAAAACATTGACATTATTTTAGTTAAAATTTTTATAAGAGTATAAGTTTTATTTTTGTAAATTATAACTAAAATAATGTCAAAATTCTTCTGTTTTATAAAATCAATGACTTATAAATAACTTCACCAAAACTGTCCTGATGATGTGTAAAAACTAAATACACGAAAGCTTGACAGATTTTAAAAGAATCAACTTTAATTAAAGCCCACAATCCACTGACACACCCACGATATTTTCCTCCTTATATATAATTTAAATGTACAAATGGAAAGAAAATAAATTTTAATATGTTATAACCACAGGCTTTATGAATAATTTGAACGTTAATATATTTTAGATTTTTTTTTATATTTTGTGTGCCTGGATAGGAATGTGTGGCGAAGGAGGATTGTTTTGTAAATATTGTGGTGTAAAGATGTATAGTTAGTAAGAATATTTTATGAGAATGGAGAGACAGCTGAACTTTTATGTGGACGATGTGAACGAAGTATGTTTGTACAGGAATGTGTGGCGAAAGATGATTTTTTGTGTAACTATTATTGTGGTCCGGATGCGGTTATTCGCTACCGAAAATCTGCCACTTTAATATATTCCTCTGCTCTTATGTATGAATGCTATGATGATTGTGGATAAGGCGAAAGAAGAATGTTGTTAAAGAGTGAAGTGAGTCAGCTGAGCTCTTACTCTTATCCCTTTTCCTATTGTTAATATTGTTTTCGGGTTTTTGCTAACCCACTAAGTGGGATTCGCGTGATTTTATGTATGTATATATGTTTATAACAATTAAAAAAATAAAAGAATTAGATCTCAGCTTCTGTTAATAATTAAAAAATTGATATTTGGCATGCTGATTCAGAATGTAGATTTTATATAAAATATTCATAATTTTTTATTTGAAATTCATTAGTTTAATTTTAATCTTTTTTTACTCTTTCCGCTCGTGAACGCAGTTGCACTTTTATAATAAAACAATTATTAAAATTAAATTAATCATTTTCAAATAAAAATTTATTAATATTTTTCATAAAAACTACATTTGTACCGTGCGGGCGTTTACCAGACGTCTCCTCACGGGCACTCATTGCTGGCGTGGAGAGTACACCACATGAATCACTTTTGTGCCATTTAAAATTGGAAATATTTGGCGTCGGTCGGGATCAAACCCGGTTCCCTAGATTTGCGACCAGAGCCCATAAACATATGTTTTTCTGATTTATTGAAGGAATTGAGAATGTTCAAAGTTATTTGTCAAGTTGAGTTTTTCGTTCAACATCTACAAGTTGTAAAATACGAGCATTGAAATAAAATATCGTATATCAAAAACGAGATTTGAATCAAAATCGCGTGACTTCTACGACACTCTGTATACATCGTAGAAAATCTAGAACACATTCATAATCAGAGGCGTAGAAGTAGTTTCCCCAAACGCATGATCACAAAGGGCGCAAAAAAATTAAAAGCGAAAAATTTTCCCGCAGTATTAACGATAAAAATATTTCTATTTTTAGGTATGCTGCATTGTTCTTAATACATTTAAATTAAACCAGAATAAAAAAATCATCTTGTGTTCATTCATAGTTTTGCTTGAAATAATTTCATGAATGTTACTAAAGCTGGTTTAATTTAGCTGTCAATAATTACGGCAACCAGAAAAAAAGTTCGTGAAATTAAAATTATAAAAATTTAATTCGTCTAAACTCTAGAGGAAAAAAGTTAAAAGTTAACATTTCAATTAGTTTATATTTACGTTTTTCTTTTATAACTTGGAGTACTGACATAAATTTGAAAGAAACATCACTTTTCTGTGTTTTTTATACAAGACTAAATTTGTATAACATTAAGATTCGAAGGGTTTTTCAAGTACCTATGCAAACAGTGAATTTCTAAATCTTTAGAATTTGTATTTTACGATTTCATACAATAGGCAATAGGGTATTTCACATAAATCAAATTTTACAATTTTGGTTATATTAATTGAAACGTTGATTTAGTTCTTTGTATAAGCGAGTTATGTAAATTTAAACATTATGTACTTTTTGGTTTCTGCATTTAAGTTTGCTATGAATTAGGACAAGAAATAACAAAAAAATAAAGAATTTAATGTCAATGTCAAATTATGTCAAATACGTGCAATTTTATGATTGGGTCTGTTATTATACATATTTTAATTATTAACAAAATATGTATATGTGTAACAGGCGTACAAGGAAGTCATGTGGTGTCCACATCAGATATTTTTATTGGGAAAATTACTCGAAACAGTAGAATTTTCTTCATTGGGAAATTCGAGTAGTGACAATTTAGAAACTCTATTAATAATTTTAAAAAAGGGATAATGGAAATGAAATCATTTCTACAACATTCATAATTCACGACTTTTCTTCAGTGACTGCCAGCTAAAACGTCAACAAACTTGTGACCATAACCTGAAAATGATACCCCCACTACCAGTTCATCAGAAATGATCAAATCCATCGACACTCAAACCTGATTAACCCGAAAAATTTCTGTTTAACTAATCGGTGAAAATAGGAATGCTATTGGGCTTCCAAAATTACAATGCGCCACTGGTGGTAGATTTCTGAACTGAGTGAAGTGTACATATACAAAAGAGGTTGTTTTATTCAGGGATTGTATTTATTTGTATACGAATTTTAATACGCTTTTATCTTCGGCTATTATTGTTTTATTCTTAGTAGGATCTGAATTACTGCTAATATAACAAGTAAGTTTTTGATTTTTAAAAAAATTAAAGAACAAATTAGGAGATATGCAATTTATAGGTTAAAGTAACGATGGAGTTTTCTCCGAAAATATTTACCACATAATATTATGTGGCCACTATTTATTACTTGCTAGCCTTCCACCATATTTCTAGATGATACACTACAATTTCCAAATCTACAAATAGTATCTAACTCTAAGCAAAGAAAATTGTTCATTATGAAAGAAAAACAATTAAATAAAAGTAAAGCTATGTAGATAGAAATTAATATATGTACAACTACGGCAATGAAATACAATCTAAATAAAGGAAATCAAATGTTTTTTTTTATTAAAAAAACTAATATACTGTTAATTAAAATATGACTAAAATACTCTTAACCTACAAATACTTACTAAAATGAACCCTATTAACTAAAATATTATTAAAACTATCACTAAATTGTTACTACAAGAAAGATCAAACTCAATTCTACCGAAATTAACAAAAAAGCACTATACTAAATCCGAAATTAAATTAAAAACTACGAAAATTAGTCTCACACCAATTGTACTCTTATGGAAGCCAGCGAAAAATGTACCATTCGTTTTAATTTTGACGTTTGACGTCAGCGCCATCTCTTGATAATTTGGAAGCCCAATATTGAAATTCATTGCCTGTAAAGCGCTGAATAAAAAGACCCATTGGTGATTTTCTGCTTCACGCGCACGACCCATCGGTGAATAAAAGAACTCGCCTATTACTTAAAAAATATGTAGTATCGAGTATGAATATATAGTAACGGTATGCTGATGTTGTTGTCTTTGTCCACAGGTGTAGTCAGAATCAAAACTGCAGCATTCTTGCGAGCACCAGCACATTTGGGGATCCTTGTGCAGGCACCCTGAAGTATTTGGAAGCACACTACCAGTGTATGCCTGGTAAGTTTCAAATAACACCTGTCAGCCCAACATATGTGTGTAACACTGTAATTCAACTCATCATCAGGCTATTCAGACGTGCTTATCTTGTGTTTCAGTCACAAAGGAATTTCTATTATAACTTACAAAACAAAAATCACGCATTATTTGCTCTCATATTTATACACAAAAATATTTGAATTCTGATTTAGTACGCTACCGTTAATCCGACACATTTTAACATTCGAGATTCGGATTATCAAAGATTTGTGATTGCCAAACAGCCGACTAAACTACGACTGAAAATTTTTGTTACTATTGTAACTGAAATTGAATTTGCCTGCCTAGGCAAGGAAGTAAAATGTAATGTTGCCATATTTATAATCACAAACATATTTTAAGTTTTAATACAATTATAAAATTAAAATAAATGATGTCCGGTATACATGTGTTTTAAATTCTTGTACAATAGGGCTTTTGCAAGAATTTTTATATGACTTCTAAGTATTAAATTTTAAAAGATATTGTTCTTTAAAGAGCCTCAAATTTGAAAATATCACGAAATATCCTTTAGATATTTTACAATTAATTTTTGAAATTTGGATAAAATTTTGAATAAGTCACGTGATCTGAAACAGAATGTGACGTCAGAGTACATACATCTTCAGCGGTTCTAAGGTGTCAAGTGTATTGTCAAAGTTGTCAAAAAAGTGTCAAATTTTTAGTTTGGTTCAAGTTGTATAATATGTAGATAATAAAAAGTTCAAAATAAAATTAGTAATTTACGATATTGGATGGTGCCTTCTTACAAAAATACTGTTAGGAACAAACCTATTATAGAGTTTATAAATTTGCCAAAAGATGCGAAGAAAAGAAAATTGTGTCTAGAAGCAGTAGGTCGAAGAGCTGATAATTTATCAGAAAAATCGTGTCTTCATGTTTGTGAAGATCATTTCAACTTTCATCCACCTTCACGATAACAGTATATTTTTGTTGCTTTACTTTATGTTCAGGGCAATCTTTACATCTGACTATACAGATATTTTTTTCTCGACATAGATCTACATATCCTATAGCAGATTCAATGTAAGAATCACAACCAGAACTTTAAAGTAAAATATATTATCAATTTCGGTAGCAGTAAAACAATCGTTCTGACATAAATTCAGCCACCATCCAGCTATCGACCTTCGGTAAATTGTCCGACTTAGCTTGAGTGTAATTTGAATTAGCCATTATTACTTTATTATTCAATTACAATGAGCAACGTCAACGTTAAATGATTTTTTAATTTGACAAGTGACAAACTTTAGCCTACGTTTATTTATATAAATAATATGAATAAACGTAGGTGTTGGAAAAACTATTTTCCTATTGGCTATTAATGATGTAATGTATGTGCTTCTACGTCACAGGAGTGGGGGGTAGTTTTTCAGGACGCCAATCTTTTTATTTAATTATTTCCACAAATAACAAAAAAATATTAAAATAAAAATTATTACTAAGAAAATCATTGCATAAACTTTCATTTAAAATAGTTTTTGAAAAATGTGAAACAGGCTCATTTTAAATGGAGTACCTTAAGTTTTCAATGTGTTAAATGTAAATATGTTATATTAACCAATCAGTAATATCGAATTCTTATACGGTTTCTAGAAAAAAAATAATACTTATTTCGTCATTAACTTGCGTGAAGTTGGCACCCCCATGTAGGAATTTCGAGAAAAAAATTATTGCATAATTTTGCCCAAGTTATGCCCTGTTTTGCCCAAAATTTTATTTATTTTGTCCCCGTGAGCATTTTGAGTGAGCATGTTGCTTGGGCAGCTTGGGTGGGTAGGTTGAGTGGGCATGTTACGTGTTCTGATAACTAATCACTGTCCACCTAAAGTCGAGTGTGCGTTTAGGTTATGTTTGGGTGGATATGGTTATAAAAGTTAATCGCCCAGAGTGTTATGTAGGCAATTTGGGTGGGCATGTTGTAAAGAGTGCGTAAAGTATATACTTTACGTACGGTTGTAGGAAAAAGTAATTTATTTGCAATAAATAAGAAATGTTAAAAAAACGTATTCGGCGGTGGTGCGTCGAACTTATTATCGCGGGTATAGTGTACTAGCAAACACTTTTCCCTGTATAACGTTAAAAAATTACCTTCTCTTCATCTTAAAATAAAGCTCTAATTACGCTGGCCATTAAATAATTATAAAATCACGCGACATTACATGCATTATTTAAAAACTGCGCTTTAGATTCAATCTGCAAACAATTTATGTTAAACATTTTTTGCTGCGAAGCACTATTTTCATTTCCTCTTAATCTCTCTCATACGATTTCGTTTATTCTTTCCACTTGAAACCATTTGTGTTGTTTACACAGCAGAAAATGTTTTTTCCTTTTTATTATCTACTGTTTATAAATAAACAATTTTAGTTGGATGCTACATAAATCTTTAAGTACTTCAAAAACTAAACAAACTGTTCTACTTTGGAGGTCCGTTTAATTACCGCTTTTGAAATTAGTTTTAATAATAAACAAACTTCAAAACTACTGTTTGGTGCAGATATCACTAACATTCTTTGAATTAGCTATATGTATAACATGAGAAAACAGTTTTTCCTTGCGCAAAAGTGGCCTATTAATTTTAGACAAAAATGCTTCACAAAATAAAATTCTGCATATAAATCAATAATCACATTTACTTTTGCACGTTTCGTAACTGAGAAAATTGAATTAAAAATTTTAGTGTTAGCCATGGTATTGAAATAAAATCTTAAGCAAATTTTATGGCATTTTACTTGTCAGAAATTATAAAATATAGTTTTTATCAAAATAATATTACTGAAAGATTTGTATTTTCTCTTTTTGTGAATAATTTTCAATAATAATAACTCATAGCTTTTCTGTCAGGTAAAATATGTCAGAATCTGATATACGTTTCATGAATCTCGTACTTCCCAATGTACTGATTCCAAATCATGAAAACGCAGGTCAATATCTCTTTTAGTTTTGGAGATATTCAACCTAAAATATTTTCTCAAAATTACCCATTTCTGGGCTAGATTTCTACCTAGTTTTGAATTATTGCCCCAACAGTCAATATACCCCATATTCAGATAAAAACTTTAAAATTTTCAAAAATCTAATTTTCATGTATCTAGGTACCAATAAATTTTGAAACCGCAGGTCCATATCTCTTTTCGTTCTCGAGATATTTAGGTTCAAAGTTTTGCATAAAACTACCCATTTTTGGGTAATAACCCAAAAATGGGCCGAGATACGAATTTGACGACACCACCATTCGATTCTACGGATAAAAATATATAAGTATACCAATTTTTATAATTTTTGACTAACCGGTTCATTTTTTATGAATAAAAGTTTGAAAACCCCTGAAAACGGCCAAAATCTGAAAAAATCGCAAGGGGTACCCCTTACGATTTTTTCGATTTTTGGCCATTTTCAGTTATTTTGCTTTAGAGACTGTATGCGGTGTTCAAAAATGATGAAAATTGGTATACTTATGTAATTTTGCCCGTAGAATCGAATGGTGTTGTCGCCAAATTCATATCTCGACCCATTTATGGGTTATTACCCAAAAATGGGCAGTTTTGAGCAAAATTTTGAATCTAAATATCTCGAGAACGAAAAGAGATATCGACCTGCGGTTTCAAAATTTGGAATCAGTGCATTGAGAAGTATCTAGATACATGAAAATTAGATTTTTGAAAATTTTGTAGTTTTTATCTGAATATGGGGTATATTGACTTTTGGGACATTAATTCAAAAATGGATAGAGATATAAACTTGCTAGTAATATTATTTGATTGTAAAGACAATGTTACGTAAGTGTACGCATATTATACTCGTAGGTCTGTAATTTTTATAACAAACTTACACTAGAAGCGTGTCTTTTTTAATAACTTACGTTAACCAATGTTGAACAATATAAGGATGTATTTTTTTTTTTTAAGTTTGACACAAAAAAGTTAAAATTTCCCCTCATATAAAAATCAAAATTACGAATGCCGGATGCACTCAATTTTGAGTTTAGGCCCGGCCCGGTCCGATTTCGGGTCAATTTTCGAGCCGGACCAGCTAATTTTTCGTCGAGTCGATCAAACCGCAAAACCCAGTCCGGCCCGGTCCGAATGCGTACCTAAATTTGCTGCTCTCTTTTATTTTACGGGAAAAATTGTAGAGTAAAAAGTTTTAAAGAATTACTATATAGTATTTTCACATAAGACACGTTCCTTATTCGAATAATCATTTACTTCTTACTAATTTTTTCGACATGAATGAAATAATTTTGTTTTTTATGTGAGTCATGGCCGTTGCTATTAATTGACGGAACTTTTTAAGTTTCTTTTTAAAATTGTGAAAAAAAAAAACAGTTTGTGTGTAACTTTGTACTCTACAGTTTTTGCCATAAGATGAACAGGAGAGCAGGAAATTTCATAAAACTAAAATTTCTATGTTCACCCTTAACCACCACCACCCTGTATATTTCAAATACGAATTTTATTTAAATATTGTATTATCTGAAATACCCGTATCAATACGAGTAACCAGTTGTATAAAAATATCCACTTAAAAGCAGCAAAAAACTTTTAAAACTGATGATATTATTCTGACATATAAATTGAAATGGGACATAAAATGTTAAACATTTACTGCCGGCAATGTGATTCTAATAACGCATTCCTATATTTAACTCACAGTAGCTCAACTGGAATTATAGGATTTTAATAACCAGACATTCTTGAATCTTAACCTCACATATTTCGACTTAGCCTAACAGTTAGCTACATTCAAATCGCTCGGAATCCACCACGAACACAAACTGTAAAATGACAAGCGACACACTCTAATCCCGACATCATCTGTCATTTGTCAATTGAACAGTTGAAATAAGAACTGTATTTTTAAATGAAAACGATTCATTATATTCAAAACGAGTACGTGTATGTAATTAATGTGGCATTAATTTAAAAACATTGTGTGCTTCGCTAAGTGGTGACTGAAATTTGAAAACGCGTGAACGTAGCGTTTAGTGGTTGAGAGTTGGCAGCAATGAGAGCTGAGCTCCCTGGGTTTGTTGTCCTTGTGGTTGTTGGTGTTGGCGGAATTGAATTGATTATGAAGTTAAGCTGTCTGGATCTGGATCTAGTCAGAACTTTGAGGACGGAATATTAATAACTGACCCTACTTAAGGCATGTTATGGAATGGAACGAAATGTACCCGGAAGGTTCGTATTCGCATAAATGTTCATCAAAACTAAGAACAAAACCGTCGAACTATTTGAATACCACAGGTACTCGCTAATGGGGTCTTTTACTCTAATTAATTTCATTGAACAACCAACTAATAAATAACTAAAAAATGCAAAAATATTTAAAATTATTTGTTTATCATAACTAAAAATAAAAACATCCAACTGTAAGAATGATCATATCGTAATATATATATACAGGTGTGCAACGAAACGCGGAACATAGGACCTTAACATAGGATTTTTAAAATGTGCGAATATTGGCTCTCCTGTACATTTTAAAGCAAAAATACAAGAACGAAAAGTTGTTTAGAAATAATTTTTACTCTTAAAAATTCATCAATTAATACAATAGAATATATGCAGCACTAGATGTTTAGAAAGTAAAATATGACATTTTCACCAAAAATCAGATAGTTATGGGAATAAACAACAAATAAAACAAAATATCAATTAAGATCATAACACTTAAATATTTAATGCTGAATTATAACATTGTAAACATATTGATTACAACAATAAGATTAATAATACCGAAATGAACTATCATTTCAATGTATATCAAAAATGATGAATTATCCTAAAATTTAAGTCAAATAATAAATAAAATCACAAATTCTTCGGTACTGAATAAATCCATTTTATAATGCACAAAAGCACAGTAAAGTAATTTATGGACTATAACAATGTAGACACCATGATTATAACAATGAACATCAATAACACTAAAATGAACAGTCAGAATGAGATTTTGTTCTATTTCTTTTATTTCCATGGCTATCTGATATTTGACGAAAATGTCATATTTTATTTTCTAAATATCTAGTACGACGGATATTCTATTGCATTAAATGAAGACTTTTTGAAAGTAGAAATTAATTCTAAACATCTATTTATTTTTGTATTTTTGTTCTAAAATGTACAGGAGAGCCAATATTCGCAAATATTTAAAATCCTATGTTAAACTCCTATGTTCCGCGTTTCGTTGATCGTTGCACACCCTGTATATATATATATATATATATATATATATATATATATATATATATACACAGTGTGTCCCATTTAGAGGTGCCACCATTGGGATCTCGAGAACTATAAGAGATACGATGATTCGAAAAATTCTCATAAACCACTAGATAATGACGAAAAACTGAATATTGTTGATTTTTTCTTTTTCAAATAAATTTTTATATCAGTAAATTTTCGAGATATAACGCAAACTTTTTTTTTTTTAATGGAACCCATATCTGATTTTAGCCTCAAAAAAATCATTATTCTTTCTCTTTTCAATGATGTAAGGGTTAATATTATATATATATATAGGCTGTTCCATTTTATATTACGTCCTTGAATATCTTGAAAACAATGCATCGTAACAAAAAGTCTGCCGAATCAAAACATTCATAGTTTTGAGGGGAGGCATCGGATTCTGACAAAAATTGACGTTTGACGTTTACAGGCAGGAAACAAGTTCCTACTAATAAACCGAAATTTTGAAATTTCTTTTTCGAATTGCGAAGAAACCAAAAACATAATAAAAAATGTAAAAGAAGTTGTATATGCAACTTTTAATTCTGTACAATCTTGCACTCTATTGTTTTTGAACAAATGAACAAACAGGAGCGCAGGAAATTTCACAAAACTAAAATCCCATGATAAATCCCTATGTTCACCCTTAACCGCCACCATCCTGTATACTATAGGGTGCTCATTTTATAAGTTCCCGCTTTAAAGTTTAAAAATAGGCATCCCATGTAACATTTCATAAGTGACTTGATTTTTAAAAATTTGTTTTGCTCTTACACCTACTGTGATTATTCGATTTAAAGTACTAATATTTACTGAAATGTATACTGTTTTGCCTATTTTTAAACTTTAAGGCGGGAATTTTTAAAATGGGTACCTGTATACCGTGTGAAAAATTGTAGTCATAAGGATTTTAATTCTAATTGTAGTACTGTATCTTTTTACCTTTTCATTTTAACACATATTCTGGTATATAAAATTATAGATAAAGAAAAAATTATTGATTATGCAAAAGAACAAAAAAATTTGCATTAAATTGTTAAACTTCATGTTATAAAACTTAGCCGAAGGTGTAATAATAAAAATGTAATTAGCAAACGTATAAAATTAGAGATAAAAAATGAGATTTAAAGCCCCATTGAAGCATTTAAATTCCAAGGGATTTAAGAGCCATTTTTATGTTTAAAGTTATTCAACAAAAAGTATTTTGCTAGAAATAATATAGACAGCTTTAACTTCTTTTATTAATATTTTATGATCGCAATATGCAGCCAATTTATTAATATTATTATCCGTTTGATATAACGATATGTTAAAAACTTAGGGCTGGTTTATTATGAACTTAATTTATAAATTTTCATTTTCAAATTTTGATATAAAATTTACAATCTTCTCTCTGGTTTATGTTCGATTTTGATATTCTGGATCTGACCAACAACATTTTATTTAGGAATGACGAATTCCGATAATTTTGGTACCCGAGTACCCGAAACAACTACCCGGACAGTACCCTTTACCCGTTAATTACCCGATACCCTTTAATTACCTGTTATCCTTTAAGTACATATACACAATTCGTTAATTGGTTAATTACCATTTATCCTTATATTAGCAGTTTACTTTTTAATAAAATTCATAATTATTGTTTACATATATTTATTAAATAAAAAGTATTACAAATAAATAATATAGGTACTGTATAACTATAAAAAACTTAACATAAATTATATTAATTACCTTGGTAATAAAAAGCTCTTCTTTTAGATACAATCTTTCCGGCAGCTGATAACTGTTCGGGTAATTAAAGGGTATTGGGTAATTAACGGGCAACGGGTATATTTCGGGTAACCGGAAAAGAAATTTTATACCCGGGTGCATTATTATCGGGTAGGTTCCGAGTACCCGGGTACCCATCGTCATTCCTAATTTTATTCATAAAATTAATTTCATCTTTCATCATTTCTGAAATATTAGACCTTGTATCAAAAAAAATATTTTACATATTAAATGTTGTACATTTTTTTGAAATTTAAACACGTTGTGTGTTTCAATTGTGTTTACTTAATAAAATAATCCGCTAATAGTACAATGGCACTTTAAAACCAACTTTACTTTTTTCCATTCATTAAAAATGTTGAATGTGAAAAGAATAAACGGTGTAAGAATAATGAAAAGTTTAATTGTTTTTGTATTAGAACTGAGACTCTTTGCATTTATGAAATACGTAATATGTAGATTTATTTTGAAGTATATCGCGAGTGACCTGAACTGGCAAAACCTTCCATCTGCTATTCAGCGAAAATGTGTTGTTGGTAGATTTGAATTTTGCGTCGCTATTTACGTTGTAATTTAAAAGTTTCTTGTACTAACAATATCTTCTATCTTTCATTTTAGCGAGAATGGGGTATTCCACTCAATTTTTTTTTTATTATTTTACATAAAATTTCATTCAGTTTTGAAGCAATTCATAATATTAAAAAATCTTAATTGTTCCTAGTTTAACAGTATTTTATTTTCGAGAAATCAGTGTAACGTCACATTTCCCCTATACTTGTCTTTCTCACACACACTGCTCTGAGTACGCTGCGAGAGAAAGATAACAATTGTATGACGTCAATTTTCCCTTTTAGCAAATGTGAAATATCTCGTAAAGTAATTATTTAAAAAATGTTTTCATTGTTTTAACTATTATTTATTGAGCCATACTTTATGTTAAATTGAATTTTTTAATTTTTTTTTGTTATGGTGGAATACCCCATTAGTTATTACAGTGGACCCTCTAAATCAAACTCTTCTCTTATTTGAATTTTTCTCTAAATCGAATATTTTTTTGACATGTACAACTGTATATGCTTTTATATGTAAAAATTATTCTTTAAATCGAATTTTTTAATTCGAACTTTCCTTTAATCGAATACAATTTTCGGCATTTGCCATCAATTTCAATGAAATTCGCCTCTCTATAAATCGAATTTAGATTTAGAAAACTGAATTATAATGAGTAGTTATTACGCTTTTACTGTATTTATATTATAAGAAAATACATACAGTGCATTGTTATTATATCAATGTTTTGATTATTGTATTCAATTATTTTCTCTTTATTTATTACAATGTTATTATTAATTTTAAATGACTGTAATAGAGAATATAAAACAGCTTTTCAAAAATGCAACAATTTTTGTGCAGACTTTTAATCGCACAAAAGTGATCTCTGTGGTGCACTCTCCATACCAGCTATGAGTACCCGTGAGGTGACGCCTGGTAAGCGTCCACACGGTAAAAATATATCGTCATCATTACCGATGTCTACATGATGTAGATATTGGCACACCCAGCAATGGGTAATATGCCGTGATGATATATTTAATTATTGAACAATTTTTGTGTAAGAAAAAGAAAATAATTACCCTAACGGGGAATCCCAGTCTGAAATTTCAGATGCAGTTGTGCTAACCAATGCGCCACGCTGACATATGAAAATCTTTTCATATTGAATAATAAAAATGTAGAACAAAAACAATTACTTATTTGAAAATTTTTATAATTTACTGCAATTTATTAAAGTAATTAATATTAAATAATGTACAAGGTGTAAAATACTATTATCATGTTGAATATCATGGCTTAATTTTTTGCCGGACACTTTCTATTAACAAAAAACTGTTTTCCCATTTTATACTCCTATGTCAAGGTTTACTTGGGACACCCGGTATAATGTTTCAGTTTGTATATATATATATATCATTTTTCTAAAAAAAAAAAAATGTATTTTTTTTGTTATATTAACTGAATAAACGTTGTTTTCCATTGCATATACATACTCTTTGTAATTTATATAAATGTTCATTTAATTTTCTTTTACTCTCCATAGTTCGAATTAGGAATGACGATGGGTACCCGGGTGCTCGGAACCTACCCGATAATGATGTACCCGGGTATAAAATTTCTTACCCGATTACCCGAAATATACCCGCTGCCCGTTAATTACCCGATATCCTTTAATTACCCGAGCAGTTTTCGGAAAAATTATATCTAAAAGATGAGTTTTTTATTACCATACCATAATTAATAAAATTTATGTTGTTGTTTATAGAGATACAGTAGGTATATTATTTATTTGTATTACTTTTTATTTAATAAATATATGTAAACAATAATAATGAATTTTATTTAAAAGTAAACTGTTAATAAAAGGGTAACCGGTAATTAAAAATTAAAGAATTTTGTATATGCACTTAAAGGATAACGGGTAATTAAAGGGTAGCGGGTAATTAACGGGTAAAGGGTACTATCTGGGTAGTTGTTTCGGGTACTCGGGTACCAAAATTATCGGAATTCGTCATTCCTAGTTCGAATTCTCTTAAATTCGAACAAATTCAAATTCCCGTTCGAAGTAGACCGTAATAGATTTGAATTCTGCGTGTATTGTAAGTTGTAATTCCCGTAAAATTTAGCTAAAATATTATTGTTGATGTAAATAAAAATCACGTGACATGTGTTAAACGCATAATTTTCGTTGCCATTGGTTCGTGTTTCGATAAAATTTTATATATATACACGCTCGTAAGGAACCATACGACCATATGTACATTTTATGTTTATAATACCATGTCAAATGACTTCCAGCTGTCGCTCAATGGTTAGCACACTCGATTCGTAAACGAGCATTAAGTTCATACCTCGTTAACTGTTAACCAAAAATACAACTATGTAAAATACATGGATTCCACCAGATCTTCGCTTTGAGAAACTTCGAACTTTGAACTGTACCAGGATAATTGTATCAAAAATAAGTTTATCTGTTCCTGGTTATTAATTTTATATCTCGCCGACGGACAAATATTACTTATTTTATTTTTATACAAACGTGTTTATTTAGTTCACATTGGTTTTCATATTGAGGCAAGATATCTATTGCTTATCGGTACTTGGCGTCAAAATAACATCAGACAAATAATCTCCAGTCAAAATAATTCGATACGATAGAATATTTTTAGCAGAGCTGTGCATGTACTTAAGTACAATTTTTCAATGTGTAATTGTACTTGTACTTAAATCCAATATTTTTGGAATTGTACTTGTGTGTTCACAAGTACATGGACAAGTACTTTTGCTTTGCACGTTACAACCTGCAAAATTACGCAACAAAAAAATATATATCCAGTTTGTCTCGTATTCTCGAACTAAGCAATGCCCTCTATTTTTTAAGTTATAAATTCAATTCATTTGCAGTTCAAACTGCGGGTATATTCAATGCTATTAGTTGTTCTTCTTACCCGTTTATTTTCTTCGCAAATTAAATAAAACGTTTTACTAAATGTGGTGTGTAATGTACTTGTACTATCTATAAATATCTATAAAAATTAATTAACAATTTGTGTTTAAAGATAGTTTTTTGTTTGAAACCCGCAGTTCCGTAGAAAAAATACTCATTTCGGTGAATGTACAGAGTACAGGCTCTTAATATTTTGCCATGAATTATTAGATATACAGTCTCTGTACGAAAATAGTTACAATCTATTTTAGGAAAAAAATAGCATTCTAAAATCCAATATATTAAATTTTCTTTTAATCCAAAATGAAAAGCATTATGTTACTTTATTTTAAATAAAAAATAAACAAATATTGTAGTTATTTTATTTATTTTATGGGGTAAACATTGAAAGTATTCATAATTTCATGACAAAAAAAGTCTCCGTACGATAACGAAAACATTTAAATAATAAACCATTTATTTATGTTTCACAAAGAAAGTCAAAGAAATATAAACTAAATGTTTTTTTTTTCAATTTTCGTATTTTTTATATGTACTTGTACTTATAGGTACCTGAAATTGCAAGTACAAGTACTGTACTTGCACTTGTACTTAAATACTTTTAAAATGAAAGTAATTGTACTTAAGAAGTACATTTTACAGCAAAGTACTTGTACTTGTACTTAAATCCTTTTTTCTTGTACTTGTGCACAGCTCTGATTTTTAGTTTAGTAATAATGGTTGGCCAGTTTCGTGTTGTTGAATTTTACAAATACATATTTTTTAGATAAATGCGTTTTGAAGCCCTTGTAATCCGTTTTTGAAGAGGAGAAGTAAATATAAAATTTCCCTATACGAACTATGCTTCTGATTGGCTAGTGTTAACCCTTGTTTACACATAAATAATTTTTCCATTTTGTTGGTTACTCATTTTCACGTAACCTGTTTTAACAAATTATTTACATGCAAATTTCTTTTTGCTATTTCCGAACAAGCAGTTTTTATTAAAAGTAATTTAGGGGTTTCCCACTAAAATCGAACAAGTTATTCATATAGTTCGATTCCGGTCGCAACAAGATATTGTCAAAAACAGAGTAAATAACGAAAAATTTCTTCATTTTCATCATTTTCATTGGGTAAATTCAAAATTCCTACATAACCAAACAAGTATCTTTTTATTTTTTAATAAATGAAGAAATGAGATAAAATTTCAAACTGAACACCTTGTTTGTATGCTTATTATATGCATGTGTGAAAAAAAAAATGCCACAGTCATAAAATAAAATAATAAAAAATGGAGGGTTTTAAAATGAGAAGTTTTTTCTAATAATAATAATATAGTTATTTTCGTAACAAGTTATGAAAAATACCAAATATCATGCGAGTGTAAATTGACGCACGACGCGTAGCGGAGTGCAAGTCAATACACACGAGCTAAGATATTTGTGTTTCATACAAGTCATGAACATTATTTTTTAGACGAGCTTAAATAAATTTTACTTTTTGTACAAAACTGAAATTTAGGTACAAACGTACGGACAGCTGACAAATGAATAATGCATACATATAGCCAGAAAATAATGACATAGTAACCTAGCAACCTTGTCAACTATTACGATATGAAATATATCGTAACACTAATGTGATAAGTTCAACTTTCAGTGTTAGGATACTACATTGATATGTTATACTTATCACAATGGTCGTCTAAAAAATAATATATCATCACGGCATATTATCCATTTCTGAGTGTGCCACAATCTGCTTTATCGCAGATATCGGTAATGATGATGATATATTTGTACCGTGCGGGCGCTTACCAGGCGTCACCTCACGGACACTCATTGCTGGCGTGGAGTGCACCTCAGGTATCACTAGCGCCATTTAAAATTGGAAATAATTTTGGTGTCGGTCGGGATCAAATCCAGGTCCCCTGATTCGCGATCAGAGACTCAGGCACACGGCTCATAACGAAAAAAAAAAGAAAAATGCGATTAATATTTTTATTTATAACCCGATTCCCCAGGTTCGCGACCAGACACTCAGGCACGCGGCCACGGGAAGTTTTTTCTGTTTCTTACAAATTTGTATATTTGGGTATGTTTGGTTTTTGTTAAAAAAAAAACAAACTTATATTGTATGTAATGTAAAATGAAAACTTAATAATTTAAATTTGTTGTATGCCTACCTATATTTTTTTCTGATTTTTTTAGTACTGTAAATCAGACTTTTGAATCTACTCCTCGTTTATCAGATCCTCTTAGACATTTGTTTTTCAAATTCTACTAACAGAATTGAATGATTTTTATATTTGTATTTAGTTTACTGATAGATACTTAAATTAGTTTTACATAAGTAAATATAATATTTATGTATTTTATATATTTTATATTTTTAAAGTAAATTTATTTATCATATCAACATGGCATTTCATACTATAAACTTAATTTGTAAATATAAAGTACTGCTTAAAACACTAAAATTTTCTTCTTCTACCAGAAAAATTTTCTTTGGATAATATACAAAAATCCAGAAAAAATATTGTCACAGCTAACCATTTCTGACAACTAAGCTGCATCATTTTTTAAAATTTATTTCTTGTAGAATACTAGAGATATTTCTTTTGTCGGAATATTTTGTTTGCATGAGTCGCATTGTGATGATTCGACTTTATCAATAGGATATCTATGAGAAAGCTAAAGTTTGTAATGGACTGTTAATCATGCGGAATGTACTTTTGGTTAGTAGTTCAGTTGAAAATATTCTTTGGGAACCTCATTGTGAAGTGACGTGGAAATAAATGTAGGCCTTACAGTTCCAGGATTTTTTTATTACAAAAAAGTGATAGTACGGTACAGGACGTTTCGGGCGTTAATTAGCCCATCATCAGCAAAATTGAAGATTGTGATTGTGAATATAAAAACCAAAATATGTTTTAATTTTCGTATTCTACACCTGGTTTTATAGTATATTTTACTTATTGTTATTAATTAATTTTTCTTGTTTATGTAGAAAAAAAGTAGACACAACCATTTTATAAGGAATTTTTATTTAAATTTAATGGATCAAGGTATCAGTTGGAAACATCTGCAAGATACACAATTTACAGTTTATGTTTGCAGAATATTTCAAATAGAAATTGTAGGTGTTTTAGTTATTAGATACGGATTGTGAAATTTGAACCAAGGTCTTCTGTTCGAAGGGATTTATAGCTAATAATAGGTCTTAAAACAATTGATCGTAAATTATTGATATTCCTGATTATGAAATAGCAAATAGTAAAGTCATAAAACAAGTACCTAACAGATTAATGTGGATATACATATTTATAATAGGAGGGCAGTTTAGAAAGAAATCTAGCTAGCTATGAAACAAAAGACGAACGATAACAATTTTTTGTTGTGAGATTTTTAAGTTCATACAGTAAGTTGCAATCAAATCGTGTTATTTATTACAGTTTAGAGTAGAATTTTTAGGGACAATAATTTTTTGGTACAATGAAGGTATGCTAACGATACAGGGTGTTCATTTTAAATGGGCCACCATTGCTATTTGAATATTAAACATCAAAGAAGTTGAGCATTTCTTCAAACGCGCAAAAATGAGGATCACAGGGTGTCCAATGAGGTCACTTAAAGTGATTTTGGTCACTTTTTTCGTTGAATGTAACTAAAGATCACTTTTAAGACGAAAAAAGTCACTATTGGTCACTTTTTACAAATATTTTGGCTAGAATGCGGTACGGTACTCGCTATGAACTATGTATATACCCCATTCTGAATTCTTAACTGTATATTTTTCAAATAAATATCTTAATTCAAAGTCAAGTCGACATTGATAAGACGAGTAGTAGTTTGGTAACTTATTTTGAATGAACAACGCAAATTTATTTTTTGGGAATAATTTTCAATTAAAACGACCAATTTTCGTTTTTTGTCTGCAACTAAAAGAAAATTTGGAAATGTTATAACTGAAATGGCCGTTTCGGGACATGCAAAAACTTTTATCAAGAATACATTTTTTTTGTAAAATAAAAATAAAAAAGTTTTTCCTCTTTGGAACTCGATCCGTGGACATACTGTATAACAAAATTGGTAAAAAGGAGACTGCTCTGCTAAGTACATTTTTCCCAAAGAAACCAAGACTTGAATAAATAATATATATATTATTAAATGAAATGTATTTATTATTTTTTATTATACATTTAAATGTAGCTTTGTTCGATGACATGTACTAGGTCGCCCTAGTGTTAACTTTCTTGCACTAACATGTTTTTTGAGAAACGGGCAGCTTCTGGCAGGCTGTTTGATGACAAAAATTTTAAGAACTGGTGCTCACTTTTCTGACCTGACTCGCCAGGTAGTGTAGAAAGTGCAGACTAGGAGTGGGGGTAGCTAAATGTTGTTCGGTAGACATTTTAATTCTATCCTATCTACACATCTGTTTATTTAACCTAAAATTTTGTTTTGCTATATAAAGAATTAATTAATATATCTGTCTCTGAATCTGATGAAGAATCAAGTGATGATTGATCTTCGTCAGAATCGTTTATTAGTTCACTATGCTCTTTAAAACAGACATTTCTGCAGTCACTTTTTTGCAGCTTTATGATATGACTGTGTTTATAAACAACCTAACCTTTTACACCTTTGGCTATGCTTGGCTTGATTACTCACAGCTGAGCAAACTTGCCCAAATATACACTAGTGTGTTTTATGAAACCACAAGAATTAGACTGTACTAGTGTACACTACACTGCACTGCACTATTCTGCTCTACACTTCAAGCACTTCTCATCGAACAGAGCTAATACTTCGGTAGTGTACTTATTATGTGATCGTTTTTCTTTTTTAGAATATATTTATTATTTATATTCATTAATGTTTTGAAAATGAATTAAATTTTATGTTTCTAAACGAGTCACTTTTGATCACTTTTTTTAAAGCTATGAAGTCATTCGATAACTTTATTTTTCACCAAAATCAGTGGACACCCTGGGATCATTTTTTATAAATATTGTCATTATTTTTATACTAATTAATTTAAAATTGTGAAATTTACTGTAATTACGTAGAAATGTATAGTCCATAGATTAAAGTGTGTTCCATAATTTTTGAATTTTTTTAAAGCAAGTTATTGAGCTTCAAACTCAACTGACTATAATTCTGAAATGAATAAAATAGTAGGTAGATTTCTTTATAAACTGCCCTCGTAATAGAAAACGTAAACAGTAAAACCTTGTTTTGAATATCATAGTTTTACTATCAATATGAAGTTTTGTTTGTTATATCATGGGCAATCCAAGTTGGAACAATGATTAGCACGTTCGATTATCAAGCGAGAGGTTTCTGGTTTAAATCCTGTATTCAAAACTATTTACCAATATCGTTGTGCTTGATTGGTTCGGGATCCATATAAGCTGCAGGTCCTATGCAGAGCCCGTGAATTAACATTGTTAATCATTAAAATACAAGTACTTATGAAACAGTTGGTTATATCCCATGCAATTCTATGGAATCGCGAGTACATTGTTCAAAAATAATACTTAATACCCTTTTAAAATAGCCGCAGATACCACAAAATTGAAGTGATAAATCAATACAAACGTGTATACGTACATATATTTACGCAACTTCACACAATATGATTTGACAAACCTGAAATTATGCATTCAAGCAACAAACACTACTTTCTCCTCATCCACATGGATAATCGCGTCCAAATAAACTTTTCTATTCTTTTTAAACATTCTTTTATTTTCGGGCCGGGCCGGGCGTTGAGGTTTGGATCGACTCGGCCCGAAAATAAAAATTGCCGACCCAGATCGACTGACAAAAAATTAGCTGGCCCAGTTCGAAAATTGACCCGAAATTGGGCCGGGCCGGGCCTAAGCTCGAAATTGAGTGCATTCGGCATTCCTAGTTTTGATTTTTATGTGAGGCGAAATGTTTAACTTTTTTCGTGTCAAACTTAAAAATCTGTGGTGGCCAGCACCAGACCTTCCGTTAATTTGATGTATTTTGTACAAATCTCATATCAAAAGTTCATTGGAAAATATTCTATATAGCCAGTAAAATTGTAACACGAATATAATACAATTTTTTACAAATTCCATGCAGAAAGTTCCTTGGAAAATATTCTATAAATCCAATAAAATTATCACATGAATATACATTATGTATACTAATATATAAATACTCTAAAAAGTGTGCACTAATATTACTACCAAGTTTATATCTCTACCCATTTTTGAATTATTGTCCCAAAAGTCAATATACCCCACATTTAGATAAAAATTTCAAAATTTTCAAAAATCTAATTTTTATGTATCTAGATACTTCTCAATGCGCTGATTCCAAATTTTCAAACCGCAGGTCGATATCTCTTTTCGTTCTCGAGATATTTAGATTCAAAGTTTTGCTCAAAACTGCCCATTTTTGGGTAATAACCCAAAAATGGGTCGAGATATGAATTTGGCGACAACACCATTCGATTCTACGGGCAAAATTACATAAGTATCCCAATTTTCAGAATTTTTGTACACCGCATACAATCTCTAAAACAAAATAACTGAAAATGGCCAAAAATCGCAAAAATCGTAAGGGGTACCCCTTAGGATTTTTTCAGATTTTGGCCGTTTTCAGGGGTTTTCAAACTTTTATTTCGACCCATTTTTGGGTTAATACCCAAAAATGGGCAGTTTTGAGCAAATCTTTAAATCTAAATATCTCGAGAACGAAACGAGATATCGATCTGCGGTTTCAAAATTTGGAATCAGCGTATTGAGAAGTATCTAGATACATAAAAATTAGATTTTTGAAAATTTTGAAGTTTTTATCTGAATATGTGGTATTTTGGGCAATAATTCAAAAATGGGTAGAGATATAAACTTGGTAGTAATATTATTTGATTGTAAAGAGAATGTTACGTAAGTGTACGCATTTTTAGAGTGTTTGAACATCTGTGTGAATTTTTAGAAATAAAAGTATTGAAATAAAAATGGATAAATGCTATAAAAAAGTTTCGGCCCGGCTCGAAAATTGACCCAAAATTGGGCCGGGCCGGGCCTAAGCTCGAAATTGAGTGCATTCATACATTTTCATTAAAATATTACAGAAACTGTGCATTTGATTGAACAATAGGATTTTTCGGGCAGGGCCAAAATCAAAAGTCCGACTCGCCTGAACCTTTGCAAATGATTAGCCCGATAAAAAAATATTTTCGGTCCGGTTCGATGATCGACTCTTTCTAACACAGCACTTACACCTTGGTAATAATCATTTAAGTTATTAAAAATTATTTTTCCTACAACCGTGCGCAAAGTATATACTTTACTTTAAATAGGCGTTGTTAGGTAACATACACATTCGGTTAATTTACTTGCCAAGTAGATAATTAGGTGGTAAATAATAATAAAATTTATTAATAAATTAATATTAATATGTATACACTGTAAATGAAACAAGTGTAATAATTTTGATTAACAGATGAGTACTAATCTATTTTTAAGAACATTTTTTGACATAATGAGATTTAACCTAACCTAATTTTTAATATTAATATTAAATGTAAAATTATAGAAGACTAATCCACAGGTCTCTGACATTCTTTCGAATGTTTACAGTTTACACTGTTGCACTGGCATATTATGTAGACACGAACATTACTGTGTTACCGTGGCGTTTTACCGCAATATACTAAAAAATGAAACGAATATAATTTTACCGCTAAACGAATCGAACGCCAAAATTTTACAGCAGCGGTAAACTTTGAATTCCGTCCGATTCAAACTCAAGTTTTCATAGCCACAATTGGTTACTCGTACACAACTACGAACTTTCAAGAAGTTATTTTGATACTGCTTAAACCATTATTAACTAAAAGGCGTTTCGTTTCTCAGAAAGCGGGAGTTCAAAGTTCGAATCCTGAACTTAATCACAAAACACTTATGCTATTGTATAGTTGTGTTCAAATAGTTCTGAAGTCTCTATAAACTCTAGATCTTTTGCAGAGGCTACTGACTTACAACTTACAATACACTTTAGCAAAATTTTCGTTGAAAAAATTGTTTGTGATTAGTTTGACATATCGTCTGTATACAGGCGTCTCAGATAATCGGAAATTTAAAAAAAGTTAGTTAACTTAGGGCTGGTTTATGATGAATTTAATTCACGAATTTATAATTTAGGTTTTAAAACATAAACTCATATAAAACGCATACGATGGTTTATGAACGATTTACAAATTTAAATAAATATATCATCACGGCATATTACCCATTTCTGGGTGTGCCAGTATCTACAACACATGTAGACATCGGTAATGATGACGATATATTTTACCGTGTGGGCGCTTACCAGGCGTCACCTCACGGGCACTTATAGCTGGTGTGGAGAGTGCACCACAGGGGTTACTTTTATGCTATTTAAAATTGGAAATATTTGGCGTCAGTCGGGATCGAACCCGGTTCCCCCAGGTTCGCGACCAGACACTTAGGCACGCGGCCACGGGACCCCATTTACAAATTTAGATTTGGAATATAACTATATTTCAAATTAATTTAAACATGAACATTTTTTTATTACACTTTAGTTTTAAAATTAATAGGGCAGAGTTTACAGCCATATTACCATTATATTTCCTACGGGCTACAAAAAAAAAGACACCGGTATATGTAGTAACCTATGCTTTCTTCTGGAAAAACAAATGCACCATCTCATCACCAATTGGCCTTCTAATGGAACAGTTTTGTTTTATTTTAGCCATCATATCTCTGATAGTTTCCGAAATACCAATCTGGGACACCTATATACAGTGGTAGACAAAAGTATGGAAACTTTTAAATATTTCATTTTTTTTAAATATGTTTATAGTTCTCGCAAATTTGAGTCGTATTTTCTAAAGTCAATATATCGAAGAATATATTCACAAGAAATCTTTTAATATTGACTGTACGATTTAAGTAAAATAACATATACTCGTGTTTTTCGGTGGACAAAATTATGGAAACTTATTGAAAATATGATTTTAATTGTCTTACTTTCAATTGTATTTTGTCATTTATTTAGTAAGTTGATGTTAAGATGGGTAAAAATAAATATTTTTCCGACGACTTAAGAGAAAGGGTAGTACAGCTTCATAAAAAATGGTGTGAAACAGCGCTATATTTAAAAAAAAAAAAAATTAGTAGAAGTGGCATATCAAAGATTTTGAAAAAAATCGCAGTATAGAAGTGATAAAATTAATATAAAAGTCGGTGGTCCAAGAAAACTAGTGCTAGAATTGACAAAAACCATTCGGTGTCTATCCGTAAGTGATCATACTCTATCATCAAGTGAACGTTCTGCAAAAATTCGGGAACAATTTCATGTAGATTTGAGTGATCGCACTATGATACGATGGCTATGTGATGTAAGATTATTAGGAAAAATAGCCGTTAAGAAACCTGTACTATCAAAGAAAAACAGGAGGGTCTGAATTGCATTTGCTTAGGAACACTCATCGTGGACGAGTGACAAATGGCATACTGTCCTTTGGAGCGATGAAAGCAAGTTCAAGATGTCTAACATATTGACTCCCGACGGAACCAAATATTTTGAACTAGCTTTCATCGCTTCAAAGGACAGTATGCCATTTTTCACTCGTCCACGATGAGTGTTCCTATGCAAATGCAGTTCTGGCCCTCCTGTTTTTCTTTGATAGTAAAGGTTTCTTAACGGATATTTTTCCTAGTAATCCTACATCACATAGCCATTGTACCACAGTGCGATCATTCAAATCTACATGAAATTGTTCCCGAATTTTTGCAGAACGTTCATTTGATGATAAAGTAGGATCACTTACGGATAGACGCCGAATGGTTTTTGTCAATTCTAGCACTAGTTTTCTTGGACCACCGATTTTTATATTAATTTTAACACTTCTATACTGCGATTTTTGTTTCAAAATATTTGATATGCCACTTTTACTGAAATTTTAAAAAAATTAAATATTGCGCTGTTTCACAGCATCTTTATGAAGCTGTACTACCCTTTCTCTTAAGTCGTCGTAAATATATTTATTTTTACCCATCTTAACATCAACATAACACGAGTATATGTTATTTTACTTAAATCGTACAGTCAATATTAAAAGATTTCTTGTGAATATATTCATCGATATATTGACTTTAGAAAATACGATTAAAATTTGCGAGAACTATAAACATATTTAAAAAAATGAAATATTTAAAAGTTTCCATACTTTTGTCCACCACTGTATGTCTTGAAAATAAAATAGGTAATATAATGTACAGATATCATTTGGGACTATCGATAAGTGATGTATTGTCGCCGAACAATCAATGTGAAGTTAATCTTTATCTTTATTAACAACAGTCTTTGATTACCATTGTTAGCTAGGCGGCATCCAAAAGTCTCTTTAATCAGAATTATGGGGAATTGGTTTCAAGATTTTCCTCGGATATAAAAATCTGCAGATGCGTAAGTCTGTATTTTTAAATCATTTTTAAATCACGTATAATATCAGGTTACAATGTAAATGCCACGTATATAGTAGTTACATTGTATTATTCAGAAAACAACGATAAAAAAAGCAAAAATTAAGTGTATCTTTTTAACATTGAAATTTTCTTCTTTTTCGAATATTTTCGATCTGTGGTTTGTTGAATCCGCGGATGCGGAACCCACGAATACGGCGGGCCGACAGTTTATTTTATGGTGAATAATTGGTTAACTTGTCTATCCTGCTATTAAAGCGTAACATTGTAATATTTTTTACTTCTAAACACACTATTGAGCAACTAAATTCGAATTGAATGTGAATACAAAAATGTTCCCAATAACACAATAGTTCCGTCTTCGGCTGTATATTTTAATTACTCCATTTGTTTCGTTATGCTTCAGCTATTATTCTTGTTATACTTAGTTTGTCCGTGTGTAAAAATAGTTTGTTAATTAACACAGAGAAAATGTAACAAAAATATATAAAATAGAAAAATATCATCACGGCATATTACCCATTGCTGAATGTGCGCAAATATCGGTAATGATGATGACATATTCGTACCATGCGGGCGTTTACTAGGCGTCACCACACGGACACTCATTGCCGGCGTGGAGTGCACCTCAAGTATCAAAATTGGTAATAATTCTTATTTGACACTTGTTTGACAACTTTGACAATACACTTGACACCTTAGAACCGCTGAAGATGTATGTACTCTGACGTCACATTCTGTTTCTGATCACGTGACTTATTCAAAATTTTATCCAAATTTCAAAAATTAATTGTAAAATATCTAAAGGATATTTCGTGATATTTTCAAATTTGAGGCTCTTTAAAGAACAATATCTTTTCAAATTTAATACTTAGAAGTCATATAAAAATTCTTGCAACAGCTCTATTCGTAAATTAAATTCATCAGAAAGCAGCCTTAAGACTTCAAATATGAGCACCTCCTTCCCAATTTACCAAGTCTTTAACAATATAAAATTTTACTTTATTCCTAATAAAATCAAAGAATTCCTTAACAAAAAGATTCTTTTACGATTTAGAAAAGTTTTTCAATTCTAATGATAAATGACTGTATGTCGTACATCCTTTTTACCTTCCGTCACCTTTAGGTAAGGAAGGTATTGTCTTTGGTCAAAAAATTCGGTGGTGAGTTTTTAATGAATAAGCACGTTTTAGGGTCCCTACAATACGAATATACCATTTTTAAGATGATGTCTGTATGTATGTATGTATGTATGTATGTATGTATGTATGTATGTATGTATGTATGTATGTATGTATGTATGTATGTATGTGTATGTGTGTGTGTGTGTGTGTGTGTGTGTGTGTGTGTGTGTGTGTGTCCGTGTGTCCGTGTGTCCGTGTGTCCGTGTGTGTGTGTGTGTGTGTGTGTGTGTGTGTGTGTGTGTGTGTGTGAGTCCGTGTGTGACAAATTTTTCTCCGACGATAACTCCAATACTACAATTCTAAAAATTATAATTCTTTCGTATTCCTCTTCTGTACATCCATATGAAGAGTTGATTAGATTTTGGTTATAATTGATCCACCGGAAGTACCCTTATTTGAAGTTTTTAACAGTTTTTCTTAAAAAAACGCAGTTAAATATTATTTTTTGACATTTTGTTATTATATATATTAAAGAAAATACTCTTCTCTATACAGTTTGATTATACATTTTCCTTCATATTTAACAGATGTAAATTTAAAGCATTATAAAGAAATTAATTTTCAAAAATTAGTCAGCTTTGTTATTTATCATGGAAACAACTGACATAATTATTCAAAAAAATTTAATTGACAGATGTCAGTTGCAAGTGCAAAACCAAATATGGAAAAAAAGTATAGGATCTAAAATTGGTATGTCATAGTGTTGCTCGCAAGTGACACGCAGAGAAAGGCCAAAGAGAAGATGGAAGGACATTACTTAGTGTAGTTTATGTTATAATTTTATTGGATTTATAGAACCTTTTCAAATGAACTTTTGGTATGGAATTTGTAAAAAATAGTATGTGTTTTTACATGATATTATATAGAATCTGTTCCAAGGACCTTTTGGTATGGGATTTGTACAAAATACATGGAATTGACGGAAGGTCTTGTGCTGGCCACAACAGATTTTTTATATTCGCAATCTGACTTCGTCTTTTCTATATGTATTATTTCATCATTGGAAATAAAGCATATTATTATTAATAATTTTACTTTTTGGAATATTCTTGATATGATCTTACTCAATATCTCCCATCTTTTCTTCCAGCGACAACTACAACAACAACGAACCGACCGAGCCCTCCATGGCTAATAACATCCCAGCCACCTAGCGTATGGAGTACTGTGAAGCCAACCACCAGGCCGTCGCTTCCCCGCGAGAGCCCTTTGTCGTCGTCCACTGCAACACCGGCCCCTGCACCTCCAGTGCAGGCACCGAATGCTGCGGCGAAGACGTCCCCGAGCACCACGTCCACCGGATCGACGCTTCCTCAGCAGCCGGTAAAGCAGTCGCCTGCGCCAGTGGAGCCCATAGAACCAGTGGTGCCATCTGGGGAATTGACGACGATGTTGTATACGACGCTGCCGCCCAAGAAGCAAGGTAGGGATGAAAGTGAGGGTGAAGCTTGTTTTACATTATATCGGGTGTAACACGTAAACCGGGCTATAGGCGTTTAACATGGGAAAACAGTTTTTCCTTGCCCAAAAGTGGCCTACTAATTTTAGACAAAAATGTTTGGACGTGTTAGACATGAAGTTTTTGACTCGTATGGTAAAAACGAACAAAGAATCTAATATACGTAAATTTTTAAACATTATTAAACGAGAAAATATATAAATCATTTCGAAATATGTATTTCTATAGTCTATTTGAGAATGACTGGCAGTAATAAATCATTATTTGCAAGAGTAGTATTGGATTTTTGCCAGCAATGCGGCAAATAAAACTACCAGAAAAATCAGTTGTAACTACACTAGGATGGTTAAAATAAGCCGCACGCTTTGTACCTGGAACGAAACTTACTTGTCGAACAATAGAAATGCCGTCCGATAATCCCCGTCGGACTGTGTCATAGACGTAGATAGGATTTGTAGAGTGATCTGTTTATACATTTACTAAAAATAAAAGTTTTTAATATTTAAATATAACTTTCTCAGTCATTATTATTATATTGCATACATTTAATATTTACATACATACATTCAATATTTACATTTTTATTTGTTACATACTAAAATTTATACTTATTTCATGTGTGTTGTCAAGATATTGGTACCTGTCATATTTCTATTAAATATACATATTACATTACATATACTTATATATTTATACATAAATTATTAAAAATCAGAATCTTATTCTGAATCTTGTCCTATTGAAATTATAAATGGCTCGATCGTTTCGTCTATCAGATGGTCAAGTTTGCACATTTGGTCTTCTTCCTTTATGACATGTTGAATACAGTTTTTCCAATTATCGGCAGTCACATGTTTTAATGCATCCATAAAAAAAAAAACAACTTAGACATAAAACTATAGTTCTCTACCGAATTTAGTCATTTCGACTATCCCTGTGCAAACAATTATTGGCGCGCCACTGGAATGTCTTTGACAGAATGATTTATTACTGCCAGTCATTCTCAAATAGACTATAAACAAAATATTGTATAAATAATAACAATAGAAAACTTTAGTACAAGTTTTGTAAGAAGTTGTACAGATTAGTATTAATAATAGTAATATAACTCGCAAAAAAGAAATTAATAAAAAATGACAAAAAAGTACATAGGTAGTTTCGTAAAATTACTAAGGTGCACCCATTTAATCGCTAGTTTTTATTTGGAGAAAATAAACCAAAAAATAGTTCATTATTGATATTTTTATTATTAATTTTTTGTCAACGTTTGAGAATTATGGATTTATTGTTATGTACTTTTTTTAATACAAATCCATTTATATTAGTGTGAAAATAAATTAAAATATTCTTTGCATAATATGAAAAACTATTTGTCAAAAATTTGTATTTATCCTCCGAATGCGATATTATACTTTGTGGCAGTATTGGCATATTTTATCCAAAAAGGATTATATTTATAAATAATTATACTTTTATAAATAAAAATATCATTTTTCGATTGACAATTTGGAGTATTATTTACGTTACGTCACTCAGTAAAATCCGCCACAAATATAATTTATTATTTTGTTTACATTATTGTTTTATTTAGTCATAATTTTAATACACTTACAAAATTTTCCAATTAATAAAGTTTTAATTGGTGGATTTAATTGTTTTCGTTTGGATTACAGTTTGGCTGAAATAAACATTCTATTTTTTTTTAATGATGTAGTGGCAATTTGGGCATTCAATTGAATAACTTTTTTGAAAGAAGTTTAACTATTCAACACCCAAACATAATTATAAAAGTTACCTCGGATTTTAATTACATTCATCAAAAATAATAATTTTCCACAATTTATTGCTGCAGCTAACTACTAGGTAATAATTTATTGTTTCAATGGAGGGTTAAAAAGAGATATTTTCGTACTGCCATCTATTGATATTTTCCTTGAACTACACGTGACTTACCTGCTGTAATACAAACAAATCGCTGTCTATTGTGGCCAGCACAAGACCTCTCGCCATTTCCATATTAGGCTATATAACTATTGTACATATTTAACATTTCTGGTACTAACAAAAACACATATCTTCTTTACATATTTTAATACTTTTTAATGCATTTTATAAACAAGTTTCCTCTTATTCTTCTAAATGTTCGAGATTCTTCCAATTCATTGATGAGATTGGCGGTATTACAGAAGGGTATATGTAAACATGTATCTATAATTATAAATATTTAATTACTTCCCAGAAATAGTCTTCAGTAATGTCTCTGGTTTTTTGACACAGACATCTGTCAATTACAAACATTTTAATTTTTCAACTGGTTTCCATGGGCTATGAGATTCATAAAAATATATTATTTTATATATTTATATTTCTCTACCTCTAACTTTATCGAAGATGTAATAATATTCTTTAATATTTGTAATAAGATAAATAAAATAATATTTAATTTTTTTTTTTAAGAAACGTTCTATCGGTTGTCCAATGTCCATTTTTTTTTTTTATAATTTCATCTGAAAATATTAGGAAAACTAAGACTATTGATGAAAATCCGGTGAAAAAATTCCTATTAATAAGCGAGTTATGGTCTCTCGAATTTTGAAAAGATTGACGTGACGTCACATTTATGTGTTTTTATATCAAACTGTTTTCATCAGGGACCTAAATGTTCTTGAAATATATGCTATTTTAAGTTATATTTACATAAAAATAAATGAATATTATAACACTGTATAAGTATACATACTTTATAATTACAGGTGTATTTAAATTATTAAGTTTAATGCAAGAAATTTATGTTAAAATAAAAACTGTTTGGAAACTGTAGTGCAGGAATGTTAGCCCCTCCTTTCGAATTTGAATTTCTTAACTTCCATTGGTAGTAATCCCACCTCCTAACACTCTATTTGTAATACATGTATAGGCTGTTTCTCGGTCGCCAAACAAAATAATTTCATATTAGTGTCGAAGCGTTATAACAAAAAACCCTTTATTTCCGAAATATCTCAATTATACCATTTCATTTTTTTTTATTAATATTCGTTACTCAGCATATACATTCGTATTTTTTTACTATTTTCCTTTAATTCGATTGAGCCGTAATCCCCCATTGTTACCAAAATCTAATCAGCCATTTCCAGATTGAGGAACACACACACACACACATTTATAACCCTCCATTAACTTGTATTTTGTGAAAAATTCATGGACCTCATGTGGATTTGAACCCAGAACCGCATTGCCGGTACGATGCTCTACCAACTGAGCTATGAAATCCCTCTGAAGTCTATGAATTTTTCACCTGTCCTGCGTTCAAATCCCGGTTAAATCCATGAATTTTTCACAAACTATTATAATAAAAACTATATAAAAACAGTTGAATAGTAGTAACTAGTATTATCTTCATATTATATTTGGATATTTGTTTATTATTAGTGAAACCGTATTGAATATTCCTATAATTAAGAAATACATACATTGAATTTTTTATTTCCCCTTTTTTATTTACATATTTTTAAATTTATGCGAGATGATGCAAATGAATAAAATATCGTTATCAGTTAATTAAGGCATGCTGAATTTACTGGTGTAAACAGATTTTAATTAATTCGTTTTGTTTTTAATTTAAAGTCCACAAACATTTTTGTTATTTTGTGCAACTTTCAAATGGAAATATCTTAAAATTTAAAGTCTAACCAGGGTATAATGCTTTTTCGTAATTAACAGCTTGAAAATAAAGTTATAATCTAAAATTATGAGGACTGTTTTTTATATTAAGTACTTTCTTGAAACCCTTTGTGTTATAGTAATAAATTCAAACTTTTCTTATTATTTTAATTAAATTATTTTAATGCTGATAATTCAAAATTAATTTGAAAAGTATCTTTTCATTATTCATATTTTTTCAATAATTCGAATTGTCTTGGAAAAATTGTTCATCACTCAGAACAAAAACCACAAAAATGATAATTTTTGCCGATAATTCGGTGTTAATTAATTCTATTATATTTGAAATTTGATTTATAAATCCTTTTTCAAACGTTCAGATTCTTTAATTTTAATTTTGGTTGAATATCCTTAAAATTAATTAGTTCAGATCAATGGCGCAGACAGGGGGGAGGGAGGGTTGCAAGTGCACCCCCATAAATATGTTCACCTACAACTCTACAATTTCATATAACTAATAGAAGTTAATTACCTATATGTAGGTTCAGATGAAATTCAAATGCAAGACAAGTACGTCGTCTCTTTTATAGATGTGTTCTTAAGCATATAAGTGTTCTAAAATTACATAAATGTTCAACTGCTTTGTACAAGATACAGTAGAACTATAAAAATTGGAAAGACAGAATCTTCTTCAACTGCACATATACTCTTTTAAATTCTCTACATACTTGCTCCTTTATATTATCTTTATTTACTCTAGAAAAAATATTTTCTTACGCGTTGCCGTTATGCAGAGTTTTACAGAAAGATGCCCTTTATCTATTTAGCGATACAAATTATAGAAAGTACAATTTGTTAATTGGAAAAAGTATATAGTAAATAATTCGGAAAAGGCTTCAAAGAATTTTTCAGAATTGTGAAAATTTTTTGTAGGGGATGATTTGCGCATTACCGTACTTATAATTACAGGCAGACAGAATTTTAGATATAATTTAAATGCAGAAAACCCTGAAGATTATTTCCGAATAAGCTTATTTTTACACTTTTTGGACTTCGTCATCCAACAATGGGGTATTCCACTCAATTTTTTTTATTATTTTAAATAAAACTTCATTCAGTTTTGAAGCAATTCACAGTATTAAAAAATCTTAATTGTTCCTAGTTTAACAGTATTTTATTTTCGAGAAATCAGTGTAACGTCACATTTCCCCTATACTTGTCTTTCTCACACACACTGCTCTGAGTACGCTGCGAGAGAAAGATAATAATTGTATGACGTCAATTTTCCCTTTTAGCAAATGTGAAATATCTCGTAAAGTAATTATTAAAAAAATGTTTTCATTGTTTTAACTATTATTTATTGAGTCATACTTTATGTTAAATTGAATTTTTTAAAATTTTTTGTTATGGTGGAATACCCCATTAAATGAAAGTTTTACAAAAGATTATTGATGAGAATTGTGCACCCCCTTTGAAAATTTTGTGGCTGCGCCACTGGTTCAGATTATTGAGAGTCAGTACGTAATAATTTTTCCTTCGTATTAAAAACAAATGGATGATATTGTTGTTATAAATATACAACTGGACAAATTGATTATCTAAATGAATTGAAATCATTAGATTGAACTAGAGTGTATTTATTTTTTATCTTTAGTAATGACAGTTAATAATTTAATAGGATTATCAGGATTATCGAATGGCTAATTGTTTAATTAATACATTCGAAATGCAATATAATTACTAATACTACTGTATATGAAACACTATATATGCATGTTAATTTATAATTTTTCTTCATCACTACTCTGCACGGCTATAGAATTTTCGTTCTATCAGGATTAGAGATACATTCGGGCCGGGCCGGGCCGGGCTTTGAGGTTTGGATCGACTCGGCCCGAAAATAAAAATTACCGGCCCGACTCGAAGATCGACTCGACAAAAAAATAACTAACCCGGCTCGAAAATTGACTCGAAATCGGGCCGGGCTTCGGGCCGAGCCGGGCCAAAACTCGAAATTGGGTGCATCGAGCATTCCTAACGTTGATTTTTAAGTTAAAGCTAAATGTTTCACTTTTTTCGTGTCAAACTTATAAAAAAACCTCTACATTCTTATAACTTTCAACATTAGTTAACATAAGTAGTTAAAAAAGAGACCCTTCTAGTGTAAGTTTGCATGTTATAAAAATTACAGAACTACGTGTATTTAACACTTTGTTTACCAAAGCCCTTCGAAAATTTAAAAAACTTTTTCACAAATTTTATATAGAAAATATAATTTACATAAGGATTTTTTATCTAACTTTGTTTCTGCTCAAAAATAGGGCAAGATATCATTACGGTAGGAACAAAAATCACTTTTATTTAAGTATACGAGTATTCTTGAAGTAAAATAATACATTTTTATTTATTAATATGTGAAGTTTGTTGTTATTAAATCATTTTGATCCTTTTTAACTTCATCCATTTTTATTAAAATATTAAGGAAACTGTGCATTTGATTGAACTATATAAGATTTTTGAAAATGATTAGCCCGATTCGGCCCGATAAAAAATATCTTCGGCCCGGCTCGATGATCGACTCGAAATCTAGGCGGGCTTCGCGCCGGGCCGGGCCAAAGCTCGAAATCGAGTGCATCTCTAATCAAGATGTAAAAAAGCACAATAAACAATGTAAATGAAAGCCGAAACAGAGAAAATAGTATGGAACACTCGTTGCACGCTTGTGCTATCAAGCACACGGTCCAAATTTTCTAACTCGTGCTAGAATTGATTGCCTTCTGTAATTGGGATATTTAATATATGTTTAAAAAAATGCAATTTTTATCTTTTTTATAGTGCACCCTTCTATTCAAGTTCCTGGGTGCGCCATTGCTAAACGCGGACCATAAAAACAGTTTATATATAAACATTCATTTACATTTTCAAAAATAACAAGACTCTTTTCTTCCAGAAGAAAGCACAGTGAGCACCAGCTTCGTACCATCGCCAAGCACTCCTTGGACTAACGAAGAAATCACTCACTACTGCAGTCAAACTACAGTTCGAAATCTTTATTGGAATTGGACTCGCGTTAGTGAAAGAACAGTCCAACCATGTCCTGGAGGTGCTACTGGTTTGGCCCGCTGGAGATGCCTGCCAGGTTCCACTGCCGGTACTGGAGAACCATCCGATGAACCCAGATGGTATCCAGCTACTCCTGATCTAAGTGAATGTAGATCTGTATGGTTAACAAGTTTGGAATCTCGCGTTGTTGAAGGGGATTCTTTGATATCAATCACGAATGATCTGTCTCAAGTTACTAGTAGCAAAACTTTGTACGGAGGCGATATGATGATTACCACCAAGATCATCAAGAAAATGGCACAGAAAATGTCGGAAGATATACAGACTTTTCCTGACCAGAGGCAGAGAGAAGCGATTGTTACTGAATTGCTCCATGGTGTTGTAAGAACTGGCAGTAATTTATTAGATTCTTCGCAACACCCTTCGTGGAGGGATCTTAGTTACAAGGAGCAAATGAGAGTTGCAACATCGTTGTTGATTGGCCTTGAAGAAAATGCGTTCCTTTTGGCGGATACCGTTATTAGAGAGAAAACTGTTGTGCAGACGGTCAAGAATATAAGTGAGTAAAATTTTATGGATTTTACATATGATAACATTTTCCAGTATTTAGGACATTAGAAAGTAATATCGAATATAAATGTCTGATGTTCATTTATTCAGGACATAATTTTCAAAATGACAGACATTTAATGTTTTTAATATTTTATTATGAAAGCAAGTCATATATAATCTAATAATACAAAAATCAAATGTTTGCTTAAAATATTGAGCTATCAAATATATTACTCAACCCCACAATACTTAGGAGTGCAATAAAATATCATCTTCACTTTGTTACTTTATCTCTACTACTTTAACAAGTATTACATTGTTATCTTTAATCATAAACTATTATGGTCGCACAACTTTTTCCACGGACCCGAACCGTAACGAAACAGTAACCGAAAACCGCACCGATATTTGACTTTTTATGAAACCAGGGCATCGAACTCGAACCTGAACCGAACCAAAACCGGAATCAAATTTAACATTTATGGAACCTAAATCGCGAACCGAACCTCAGATATATTTTTCAATAGAACCCGACTCGGAACCGAACCGGGTATTAAAATTCGAGTTCAGGGTTCAACTCCAGTTCAGGTTCATTTTCAGTTCGAAACTCAAGCGTAATCGTTATACAGCCGATCTGCGTTGCTGATTGGTATTGGAAAATTTAATTCAATTTTCATTTGTTCGAACTGAATCTGAACCGGTGCAAAACCGCATATTTTATTAATGCTTGAACCAGAACCACACACGAATCCATTTCTCAAAAAACAAATAAACCTGAATCTGAACCGAACCCAGTTTTCGACGGGTTCGATGCCTTGTGTGAAACCATAACCGAAAACCGAAACCTATATTTTATTTCTACAAATATGGAAACCGAAAACCAATACGAAACATAAATTTATTCTGTACCCGAAAACATAATCAAAGCGAAAAAATATCGGTACTAAAACCGTAAATTTAAATATATATGTATCATCACGGCATATTACCTATTTCTAGGTGTGCCAATCTGCTTTGTCGCAGATATCGGTATGATGATGACATATTTGTACCGTGCGGGCGTTTACCAGGCGTCACCTCACGGGCAGTCATTGCTGGCGTGGAGGGTGCACCACAGGGATCACTTTTGTGCCATATAAAATTCGAAATATTTGGCGCCGGTCGGTCGCGTGCCTGAGTGTCTGGTCGCGAACCTGGGGGAACCGGGTTCGATCCCGACCGGCACCGTAAATTAAAAGGTCCGGTATAAATATTGTACTAAACCGAAAATATCAACTTCATAAATTTCACAAAATTTCAGCCTCTGAATCAAATATAAAAAAATAAATATATCATCACGGCATTTCTGGGTGTGCCAGTATCTACAATACATGTAGACATCGGTAATGATGACGATATATTTTTCCGTGTGGGCGCTTACCAGGGGTCACCTCACGGGCACTCATAGCTGGCGTGAAGAGTGCACCACAGGGATCACTTTTGTGCCACTTAAAATTGGAAATATTTGGCGTCAGTCGGGATCGAACCCGGTTCCCCCAGGTTCGCGACCAGACACTCATGTAATTTATCAGAAACTGGCTCGCTCAAGCAGAATCAACGACTAGTTTCACTCTTATTGGAGCTCATTAGTGTGGTGCACTGTAGCCTCTAGGAGGCACTGACTAGGTTGAGTGAACTATTTAAGATGGGAGGGTATCTAGCCACCTGCAGAGCCATCTGTTGAGAATTCTGTGCGTGTGAGCTTGAGAAAAAATAAAAACAGTTAATTTTTAATTTTAACTTAACCGAAACCTAACAAAACCGAAATTTATTTGTTTATTTAACTGGTAACCGAACCCCAAAATTTTTCCGGTCGAGTCCCTGGCTTTTTCTTAAGCCACATTAAATTCTTATCTAAACAATTGTTTTCTTTTCAGTGCTTTCTGTTCGCGTGCTCGAAACCAAGAACATAAAAACCGAAACCTTTCCTTCCGAAGCTGTAACTGATAAATGGTCCGCCAGCAATGACTGGCTTCAACTTCCCAGGGAGGCTCTCCTAGAGAACAGCGAAGGTGGTTTAGTGCGTCTTGTTTTCGTCGCTTTCGATCGTCTGGAAGAAATCCTACAATGGCAGCCGGAGTCAGCTCTCGAGTACACCGGGACGCAGAAGAACTTAAGCCGCGTTTTGAATAGTAAAATCATATCTGCAAGTCTTGGAAAAGGGAGGCATATTCAATTGTCGCAGCCAGTAAGGCTGTTTCTCAGACATTTGAAGACTGATAATGTCAGTAATCCGTCTTGCGTATTTTGGGATTATACTATGAGGTTAATATTTTTCATATTACGAATTTTTGTTCATTTTGCCAATCATCCTTTCACTTTTTTTTTTTCATTTTATTCAACTTCCGAACAGAAATGTGAAATATTAGTTTCATTTATTTCTCTGATGCTTTTTATTGACATTGTCACAATGCAAGTATAGATTATCAGTTATGAACCTTTATGACAAATAGAACATAAAACTATGTAAATAAAATGAAAACCTTTATTAACTTTTGTTCACTGGAAAATTATTAATTGCTTTTAAATATAAACTTTAGCTAAGTGAAGAAACTAAATGCTACACGAGTTTGGAAAACAATGAACTTTACACTCTATAAAACTTTTAAACTTAATTTCAAAATGATTAATTTCTAAACAGTAGATTGAAAGTTTTTAACGTTTATTTTTTTCTTAGCACGTGGTCCGAAGAAGGATGCCAAGTAGAATCGACAAACAAAACGCACACCACTTGTTTGTGTGATCATTTAACAAACTTCGCTATCCTGATGGATGTTCACGCAACGTACTTACCTGTCGCACATCAAATGGCTCTACAGATTATAACCTACGTTGGTTGCATTATATCTATTGGGTGCCTTATTCTTACGATCATCACATTTCAAACGTTTAGAGGCTTAAAGGTAAGTTTTGTGTTTGTAAGAGCCAATTCTGTTGCTTAATTTTAGCTCAACATTCAAATAATGGGTCATTTCACATTTTCTGATTTATTTTTTCTTGAAGGAATAGGTCACATTAAATATGTAGTTGTATGTTTTACATCTTACAAGTCTTGAATCAGAGATATGATTTTTTAAAAATTGAGTTTAATTTCAAATATTTCAACGGTTGACGACACAGGTTTAAGGATACGACAGTCGAGCTCTACCGGTTTAATTTGGAACTATGATTGTTTGGTATTTATTTAAATAAAGTTTTATTTGCACACCTACTGCACTAGTACTTTTAAAGAAATAGAAAGTAATAATAATCTTCTCTCTTGTATATTTTGCAGTCAGCTTTCATAATTTTTAGGTTAAATTACTGTTTCATGTTGTGGAGCGTAAATGTGTATGTGTGTGTGAGAAAGAAATGTCTTTATGTGAGTATGAAACTGTAACGTCACAAATTTAGTCCGTGTTTACAACCGCGAAAGTTTATTAGCAAATTTATAAATGAAAAGTCGCATCTTCCATGGATGGATTTCATAATTTTATAAAAATATCGACAATTTTTATTTTTTTAAATGACCCCATTATGTATTATTTTAATTCTAAAATTGACACGTTCTTATACGGTACTATATTGTTGCATTTCGCTTGAAATTTATAATTCTGGTCAACTCCGATAAAGTGTTTACATCTTAAAACCGGTCGGCCATTTATTCTGTAAAAAGATCACAATTTAGTTGTTAACAAGAGTTCAGTTTTAAGTGAAAATAAAAGATTGTTAATAGCAAGTAATAATATAATGCAAGCAAATGGAAATCCATGTTATCTTGTATTACAAGATTGATGTTGTTTTGCGGGTGAATATATGTAACGTGTTGTATGTTTAGTCGGATCGAACAACAATCCACAAGAACTTGTGCATCTGTTTGTTGCTGGCGGAGGTGTTATTTGTTGTCGGCATTGGTCGTACAAGTGAAAGAGTCTTATGCGGAGTAGTTGCAGGATTGCTGCATCTACTTTTCTTATGTGCTTTTGCTTGGATGTTCTTAGAAGGTAAATTTCTATTAAAGTACCCCATATTTTAAAGATTCCATTATGGATTAATATTCTTTTTTATATTTTGTGTTCATAAAGAAGTCATTACGAAACCCAATGGGGGATTCCACGATATTTTGATTGTTTTATATGTTATAGTATTTTTTTTTTTAATTCGGCTTCTTGAAAAACAATGGCAAATATTTGGTATCCAGCGTTTCCCGCCTTACGACATAAACCCACTGGTGGAAAACAATGGCATTATACAGAGTTAGTTAAAAGTATGGAGACGGCGATTTATTGTCGTTAATATTCATTTTAGGAAATTATGTTCAATACAAAAGTTTTTTAAGAAATTTTGATCTACATTTGAGAATACTTAAATTTTTTTTTCTTCGATTGTTTTTGAGTTTCGCTTGTCCGCGTAATTTTTTTAAATGGGAACCTATTAATTTTACTCTACCATTCGATAGAGCGTTTTTTCTCTTTACAACAGTATTTTTGTTTTTGTTTTTTTCAATTTATTTTAATAACAAGGAAAAACACCTGTTTAAGTATTTACGAATAGTAGGTACATCTAAGATAGACAAAATTATTTCCAATAAAGTTGTCGGTCACAATCTTATCATTAAAAACAAATTAATAACTAAGTAAATTACATCGCTCGAGTTTGTTTATCGCTTCGCTCTTGTCTATCTTAGATGTACTTACTATTCGTAAATACTTGAACCGGTGTTTTTCCTTGTAAAAATGTTATTAAAATAAATTGAACAAAAACAAAAACAGAAATACTGTTGCAAAGAGAAAAAAACGCTCTATCGAATGGTAGAGTAAAATTAATAGGTTCCCATTTAAAAAAATTACGCGGACAAGCGTAACTCAAAAACAATTGAAGAAAAAAAAATTTAAGTATTCTCAAATGTAGATCAAAATTTCTTAAAAAACTTTTGTATTGAACATAATTTCCTAAAATGAATATTAACGACAATAAATCGCCGTCTCCATACTTTTAACTAACTCTGTATAGTGATTTCTCTCTCAGCAGCTGCTGTCTTGACTGCTGTTACCAGAAGTCTTAAACCATTTGTAAATGTTGTGCAGTTGTATTATTAAATTATACTTACATAATGAATAGTTTCTGCTGCTTTAATCAAATAATAAGACAAAACTGGAAAACGACGTCTAGCTGTGTAGTGCATATAGCCATTATAAACAAACTCTAGTGAACAGTTTGGCAGTCACTGGTTTGTTGATGGGAACACCCACTTACAGTATCAGCCAATAAAAGAGCTTGGTTCTATAGCGTCTTCAAGCCCGAAAAAATCCGGGCGTTTTGAAAGTGTGTAATAAATTTTATTCACAATCGTTATAGTAATATACCGATTTCTAACCTTTTGGAGGTTGGGAAATACATCATTCCTAACTTTAATGACAATCTCTTGGGTTGGAAATAACAGATTTCACTTCCATCTCTTGGGTTGGAAATGTTTATGTAGAGGTTGCCTATCAAAATAAAGTAGGGTAAAACAAATTTTAAGAGAGCTGACAAAAATATTAATAAAATTATTTTGAAAATGAATTTAAAATGAGGATAATTGTGAATAAAATAGTATACATAACCTCGGTGGGAGTTTCATCACAGCCTCGCGCTTTATCTCAAGTCGAGGCTTCGCCTCTCGATAATATACATAAGCCCTCGACTGTAATGAAACATCTCCCATCTCGGATGTAATATACTATTAACATTTATAAAAAAAAATATAAAACATTTAGAAAAGAAATTTGCGTCAATATGACAGTTATATGGGAAGTAATAATTATAATTTATATAAAAATTCGATAAAAGTGGAATTCCCTATTGCGTACCGAAAGAGCCTTCATTTCAATATGTAATTTTTTGATTTAGAAGATTGAACATTTACCTACTTAAATTTTCAAAATTCATAAATCAAAATTGTCATGAAGTTTCAAATAATTGAATTAATTAATAAAAATAATTAAAAAAATAAATAACTCGCCATGGCTCGGTTTTCTAAATTTTGTTGCGTGCGAAAAAAACATGTCTTATAAACCTCGTTCTTTACACTATTGTGGAATCTTTAAAGTTTGAATAATATGAAGGAGTGAGATTATATTGTATGTTTGTGATTGTAGGTTTCCAATTATACGTAATGTTAATAGAAGTGTTCGAAGCAGAAAAATCCCGAATACGATGGTACTACCTTGTCGCTTACGGCATTCCATTATTTATAGTAACCATATCAGCCATTATAGACCCGTTTAGTTATGGAACTGATCAATATTGTTGGCTAAGAGCCGATAATTTTTTCATATTCAGTTTCGTTGGACCTGTCATTATCGTTATATTGGTAAGTGATTGTTTTGTGCGTTTATTTTCTCGATTGATTTACACGTGGTTGTTTCTCATGACTTTTATACCTGCGAAATTTTGTATTATCGCAAATGTTTTTGATAACAAACGTGTTTTTAAGTTTGCATTCAGTTGAGTACGTTGAACTTTCTAGCGAACTGAATATTTTGATGCACTTAACAGCATCATTTTAGGAGTACACTATCGGATAATTAAAAATAATTTATGTTGCCATTTTAGAGTAATGTGTGTTGCAAGTTAAGGTATACTTAATATACATTGTGTTTATCTTTATTTTCTTAGTGCATAATGTACTTCCTTCCAGAATCATCATAAAAATATTGTTCTTGCATTAACTGGTACGAGGGTTGTACAATATTTATTGTCCCTAATATACAGGTGTCTCAATAAGCTTGCTCACTATTGGTAACTTTTTTATTTGAAGAGATACGAGGTTGGTTAAATTAGCAAAATTGTGCCATTTTATATTAGAAAATTGGACACGTAGAAAAAATAAAAATTGTGTAAGCGGTTCCCAAAATTTGGGACAAAATATATATTTTTTATTATCTTATTAGAAAAAGTGTTTTTTTTCTCTTTCCAATAAGGTAATGTTGTTTATGTACAATTTATGTTTAAAGATAAAAATTATCTCTTATTAATTTAGGTCAAGTAAACTATGGAAACAATTGTCTTTTATAAAATTATTATTTTATTAATTTATTTTACAGTAATAACAAAACAAAGAAAATATTCAAATTGAAAGCCATTATTTCTTTCGCACATTTAAACTCTTTTGGAAAGAGAGCCGACCGTTCTACGTAACTGGTGTCTAGATATAACTTTCCATATAGCACGATCATATCTAACTTTTCTTCATTTGTAAAGTTATTAAACATTATTAAACACAGAGAACTTTACGGGAGAAATTATTAAACGTCAAACAAACAAAGAATCAATTGTTTCCATGGCTTACTTGACTAAAACACTAATATAATAGTTTACAAAATTTAAATTTTTAACCGTAAATAACTCGTTTATTTGAAAAAATTGTACATAAACAACATTACCTTATTAGAAAGAGAAAAAAATGCTCTTTCCAATAAGATAATAAAAAATATATGGTTCCATTTAAAAAATATATATATTGTCCCAAATTTTGAGAACCGCTGACACAAATTTTATTTTGTCTACATGACTAATTTTCTAATATAAAATGGCACAGTTTTGCTCATTTAACCAACCTCGTACCTCTTCAAATAAAAAAGTTACCAATAGTGAGCAAGCTTATTGAGATAGTAACACCTTTTTTTTAAAAAAAACTCGGAGTCTTTATCGCAGATGAAATTCTCAACTGCTGCCACCACAATTTCGTCGGTTTTAAAAATTCTGTATTATGAATCCTTGTAAATGATTAACACTAGAATAATCAAATTTGGCATTTCGTTTGACAGAAAAACAATAAACAATTGCTGTTGTTCTGCAGACAATATTTCAAAGCCTACTATGTTAGGGACAATAAATATTGTACAACCCTCGTATATATTTAATCAGCAAAAAGTTTGGTTTCATTGATTTTATAATCTCAAAACAATTTCTACGATATTTCATATGTCAAAATAATCATTTGTAATCTTGTCTCATAAAATTTTCTCATTGCGTGTGCATTAAAACAATTTATTTTTGCGTAGGCCAACATCGTATTCCTCGTAATGGCGATTGTCATGATGTGCAGACATGGCAACACTTCAGTGTCCATGAAGAACAAAGAACATTCCCGATTGGCTAGCGCAAGGTAAAAACATGCACTTACTTGTACACTGGTGTTCAAAAGTATTGAACCCAGAATAAATGGAAGTTTATTGGTCAAATTTTGTGTTAATAAGAATAATGGAACTGTATATTGGCTTCCATATTTTTCAGAATTAGATTTTTTTCAATAGAGAGATAGTTTGTGACTAACAGTACTTTATACAACAACTTAAAACTAACATTTATGTCAAATGCACTAATTTGTAGATTAGAAACTAAATGGTATAAACAATGAACAAGAATTTTACATTGTACAGTAAAAAGAAATGAGAAAACAAATATTTTTGTTTACAATTTTCAATTGTTAAGTAATGTAGTCTTATTACATACAGCATTTATTTTTACAAAACCTACGTTTCGGTATACACTTATATCTCCGTTAGATTCTTAAACATAAAACCATGTATATCTTAAAAAAAAAAATCACCCTGTATATCGAAACATCATTTTTGTAAGAATAAATGCTGTGTGACATAACACCTAGTATACAGAGAGTTTATTTTAAAATGCAACATTATAGTTCATCACTTCCATGTCACTATTGTCAAAAAATGACAGCAATGTAATATTTGTCCATTTTAAAATGCAACATTATAAATAGTATTGCAGTACAGGAGATACCTCCAAAACACATCACAAATGGTGTCAATTCTTATTACGACCGACTAGAATATTGCCTCAGAGTGATTGGGGGTATTTTTTAAACATTTATTACATGAAAATTATGAATTTTTGCAAGGTAAAGTTTGTTAAGATATACAACATTCATTTTTTGATTATTTGTTAATCGTATGTAGGCTAATTTATTGAAAATTAGTTTTGATAATACAAAACTACAAATTTTGTATGTTGCATTTTAAAATGGACAAAAATTACATTGCTGTCATTTTTTGACAATAGTGAGTAACCATGGAAGTGATTCGCCATATGTTGCATGTTAAAATAAATTCCCTGTACATCATAGTCGAGAAATTGAGCCATATTTAGACTTATTAAAGCTTGTTCATTGTGGTAAATAATAACAAAAACTAGTTCAAATCTTTTGAACACAGTGTGTATATGCACGAATGTAATTGCAACATGTTCGAGTAACAATTAGTGTATCTATGTGTTGCACAGTTTACCAGCACGTCTCCTTCAGATACGTGCATGAAATGTTTTAATTAATGTTGAACCGCATACCGCTCAAAAATAAAACTGTTCGTTAACTTAGCGAAACATCAAAGCAATTAAAAAAAAATCACTTATTTAAAAACAAAAGTACAATAGCGAGCTCTACGTAAAACAATGTCTAATAAACAATTAATAAACACTCGCCATGTTTTACAAGATTTCAGCTTTTGAATCAACCTCTCGGTCATCATTAAATGCCGGCTATGCCCAGCTAGTAACCACAGACGCGTTTCGCTGTTATTGCAACACCACACTGATGAGCTGCAATAACAGCGAAACGCGTCTGTAGTTACTAGCTGGGCACGGTCGGCATCTGAAAATGACCGAGAGGTCGATTCAAATGCTGAAATTTTGTGGGCGAGTGTTTTATTTAAAACAGAGACGCCAAACAGGGTTGTATTGAAAAAAAAAACACCTTGGAAAAAACCAAGTGGGTTTTTGTGGTTTTAACCGGATAGAAAAACCCATTGAAAAAAATCCCCACTCAATTAAATTAAATTCGTATACCTACTAAAATACAGTAAAATAAAAAAATCAAAATTATAGGTCTATAGCCAAACAGGTTTTTTCAAAAATTATCTACATACAATTTTAGAGAATAAAATCGTGAATTTTTGGGTGATATAATTTTAAATTTACGCTTCTGGTGCCCGAATGAAGTTAATTTAAAGATGAGATAAAGCTAGATTTAGTTTGCGTTAATGGACCCATAAACCATAACAAAAAATAATAAAATGTACACTTTATCCTTAAAGTACTACTCAATAAATAACGATTAAGATAAAAAAAAAACATTTTTTTAATAATTACTTTGCGAGATATTTGAATTTATTTCCGGGGCCACAGATGACGTCACACTATGGGTATCTTTCTCGCGCAGCCTACTACAGAAACTGGTGTGAGAAAGATAGCTATAGGTTTCTTTAAAAATCAAATGCAGCTATACAAAAAAACAATTATGACTTTTTGATACCACGAATTGCTTCAAAATTAAACGAACTCTCATTTAAAATATTTAGAAAAATTGGTTTATGGGCCTATTCAAGAAATGAAATATTTGACAGTATACTTGAATTTCATTTTTTAAAATAATCGCATACTAAATCCTTTTTATCACAACTTAAAATTAAGTTTAGTCGAATATCAGAAGCATAAATTTAATAATTTTAGCACACGAAAATTTAGAATTTTATTCTCTAAATCTTTATGAATAAGTCACTTTATAAAGTTTTTCGTAAATAAAACAAAAGTACTGAAAAACCCGGAAATACCCACAAAAACCCGAAAAAAAAAAACAATAAAATCCAAGTAGGTTGTAATTTTCTAAAGAAAAACCCTGAAACCAAATAATACAATTAAAAACTTGGCGACAGTTTCGAGAACTGCCCCCATGTGGGGCTATTTATACATTGGTGAATACTTTTAAAATTACTTTTATTCCTAAGAGTAACGACATTTTGATTGCTTTTAAAGCTATGATTGTGTAGGCGAGGTAAGTGTGTAACCTGCATATAGAATTCTGTGTAAAGCGGTGCAATTTATGTTTGAGTGTAGCAGATTAACTGATAAATTTTATACAAGATTTTCGTTTTAATTTGCTGGCATCGACATCACTGAAATGAGAGCACTAGTGCTATTTTTGTTTCACATATTGATTTTTTAATAAAGTCATGTAGGTACTAACAAATGTGATAAATTTCTGTGGTGTCCTAGTTAGTAAACACGTAACTTTGTTTTCACGTTGTTAGAATGTTGTTATTCGAATATGTTGTCACATTTTAATGATTAATTGCTAAAGAGTAGTTGTGATTTAACTGTATATAATCGTATTCTAATGTAAATTCTTTCTTTCTCTCGCATGGCATACTGATACTGATCTTATCCTTTTGGTAGTGGGGAAGAAGAGAATGCACTTCGAACCAAATTGCAATATCACTTGTAAGAATAAATATTTTATTAATTTTTCTAATGGGGCCATTAACTGGTTCATACTTTAACAATATATTAATTTCTTTATTTATATTTTCTAATACAGTCGACTCTTTATAAATCGAATTTGCAAAGGGAATTTGAATTTGTTCGAATTAGAGAGAATTTGAACTAGAGAGAGTAAAAGAAAATTTTGTATAAATGTATGTATATGCAATGTAAAACAAACGTTTATTCAGTTAATATAACAAAAAAAAAAAAAAATACATTTTGATTTTTTAGAAAAATAAGATGTACATACATACCTAGTAAATATACAAATAGGGTCCTATACCATTTTTAATTTCTTTTTTTCTTTAAGAACAGGATGGAATAAGAATTTTAGTGCAAACACGACTTAAAAATTTTACGTAATAAACGAGATATGAATTTTTAAAGTTTAAGAATTTGGTGCGTGACGTAGCAGGTACTTACCAGTGATCGACAAACTGTTAGTTATAGAGGGGGCAATTTTTTTCATGTTTGCATAGCTGAAATATTTTTATATAAAAACTTATACGTTATATTCACGAAGAAATTATTATTAAGCATAAATAACATAAATAATAAGCATTTTTTTCCTAATAAATTATTCGCGATTCAAGTTAAGCAAACTCTACCTGGTGGGCAAAGTTTGAACTAAAAAATATCTAAAATATATTATTTCCTTTTCTTCACAGAAACTTTCTAGCGATTGCAGGGTATTTAAAACACCCTGTAACACAAGTTTCATGTTTTTAAACTTTTTCAAAAAGCGTAAAATTCATTATATCAGTGACAGATTGACAGCTCGTACAGTGTTGTGACGTCACAACACTAATATAAAATAGCGGGAAAAGTTAATTTGAATCGCCAATAGAACATTAAAACAGTTTGACAATATTATAACACAAAGTATGACGGTGTTAATAATTAATTAATATTACAATTTGATTTAATTATAAATACATTATTATTGTTAATATTACTAGATATTATAATAAAACAAATTCATCAAACACAAAATTGTTATATTTTTTGTTAGGTTATACATCAATGTGACAGTTCATAATCTTTTAAAGGTGACCGCAGCAAACGCGCGAATCTCTTTTAAAATCAGGCGACCAATCAAATTCTTAGGACCTAACGCGTCATACCCAATTAGTAATCAACTTCAATCCTAGTAGTTTGCTACCTAATCAATATTTAAACATTTTTTTTTTTTTTTCAATAATACTCATTAATTTAGGTATATTTTCGTCTTCTTCTTTCGACTATAGTACCCTATTCGGTGTATAAAGAGGCGAATTTCATTGAAATTGATGGCATGCTCAATATTTAATTCGATTAAAGGAAAGTTCGAATTAAAATATTCGATTTAAAGAATATTTTTTACATATAAAATCATATACAGTTGAACAAGTCAAAAAAATAATTCGATTTAGAGAAATATTCAAATAAGAGAAAGTTTGGTTTAGAGAGAGTCGACTGTATAACAGAATCATTTTGCCAGTTCAAGATAATTTAGAGGATGAACAGTTTCAAAAAGTATAATATAAAAAATAATTATGTATTAATTGTCCTCTATGGATTATTTTGCGTTGGGCGAATATTTAATAGTTAAAGGCCCCAAGTCAACAGAAAATTATTTTAATTTATGTAGGCATGAATATTATGTTTGCATCTTGCGTTTTGATATTTATGTTTACAATATATTAACTATCTAAATGTCAGTTGCGCAAATTGTTCACATTAGTTGATTTTTGTACTAATGAAACATGTTTTATCTTGCATAGGACGTGGTTGCGGGGAGCCTTTGTACTTGTGTTCCTTCTGGGCCTGACATGGACATTTGGCCTACTGTTCCTCAACAAGGAATCTGTAATGATGGCCTATATATTCACTACACTCAACTCGTTACAGGGGCTCTTCATTTTCGTATTCCACTGCATACAAAATGAAAAGGTGAGATTTACGGTTATTACTCTTTCATACTCATACATCATTCTGCGTTCATTATACAATGGCATTTATTTTACTTTTCTGGTTTTCATAAATTATTTATGAACGTCAATCATACTTTATGGACAACAATTCTCGTTTATTTCTAAAACTACTACTACCGTAATTATTCTGTGTAATAAAGACACGTTCCTCGGCGAAAAAACTTACATTATTTATTTATTTATTTATTCTTTTTTTCAAAAAAAAAAAACAATATAAAAAAAGTTATATTTGTTTAAACATATAATATATTGTCTTAAGTCATGGCTATTACTACTAATTAAAAGATTTTTTTTCAAAAATAGAATTTGCAAAGATTCAAATCCCTTAAATTGACTTTAGTAAAATTTTTAGAAAAGCTAACTTCTAGCTGTACCTATTTTGTGAATTTTTAATATTTTGTATATTTACAAGTTTTCTATTTCTATACAGGCTGAGTGTGGTAAACTTTTATTTTTTAAATTGCAACCTATAGTTATTTTACCATAATATAAACCTCCATTTTTTTTTCTTTTTAACGATGTATATCAAAAATATGAAAAAAATCGAGTAAAATAAGATAATTAAATAATATCAGAAATTATTTTTTTCAAATATTCTATGTGTATACGTTAAAATTCGATTTAAAACTTAATTTATTAATTTAAAAACACGTTAAACAAGTAACAATTAAATATCTAATTTATTTTGTTGTTTCTCATTGCCATTGTTATATTTTGTTTATTTTCTCATAGCCACCTAGAATATTTGAATAAAAATAATAATAATAATGGGGTCCCGTGGCCGCGTGCCTGAGTGTCTGGTCGCGAACCTAGGGGAACCGGGTTCGATCCCGACAGGCACCAAATATTTCCAATTTTAAATGGCATAAAAGTGACCCCTGTGGTGCACTCTCCACACCAGCTATGAGTGCCCGTGAGGTGACGCCTGGTAAGCGCCCACACGGTAAAATATATCGTCATCATTACCGATGTCTACATATGTTGTAGATACTGGCACACCCAGAAATGGGTAATATGCCGTGATGATATATTTATTTTATTTTTAAATTGACTTTAGTAAAAATTTTAGAAAAACTAACTTCTAGCTGTACCTATTTTGTGAATTTTTAACATTTTGTATATTACCAGTTTTCTTTTTCTATACAGTCTGAGTGTGGCAAGACTTTTATTTTTTAAATTGTAACCTATAGTTATTTTATAAACCTCCATATTTTTCTCTTTTAAACGATGCAAAAGTTTGTAAATCAAAAATATGAAAAAATCGAGTAAAATAATATACTTGAATAATATCAGAAATTATTTTTATTTAAATATTTTAGATGGCTATGTAAAAAAATAATTTAAAAGTTAATTTATTATTAGGAGTGGTGTAGGAAATAAGTATACTAAAGTTGAATATTTTAATTTTTATTCATTCCTATGGTTGCGATCGATTTCGGGATTTATTAATTTAGAAAACACATTAAAACAAGTAACAATTAAAGGTATATTTTATTTTGTTGTTTCCCATTACCATTCTTATATTTTGTTTATTTCCTCATAGCCACCTAGAATATTTGAATAAAAATAATAATAATAATATTTTTCTCGAATTTTTTCATATTTTTGATATACAAAGTTTTACATCGTTATAGCCTAATATGGAAATGGCGAGAGGTCTTGTGCTGGCCACAACAGATTTTTTTTTATGGCGGAGGAGTTTATTATTGCATGAATGCATTCATCTCGTTTGAGCTAACCAAAAATTTATAAATAAATAAATATATCATCACGGCATATTACCCATTACTGAGTGTGCCACAATCTGCTTTATCGCAGATATCGGTAATGATGATGACATATTTGTACCGTGCGGGCGCTTACCAGGCGTCACCTCACGGGCACTTATTGCTAGTGTGGAGAGTGCACATCGTTGAAAAGAGAAATAAATGGCGATTTATATTTTAGTAAAATAATTAGAGGTTGATATTTAAAAAATAAAAGTTGATAGTCGTTTCTTGTAAATGTGCCATCAAATAGTATATTTAAAATGAAAAAAAAACTTTGATATGAGCATTTCTTTTCTATTACTTATAATAAAAAAGTTGAATGGTGGGTCATCTTCCCAGACTTACCTGTATATTTCTTAAATACCATTAGCTCCTACGTCACATCCGGTAAAATTGAAATTTTCAATTAATATCAAAAAAAAAAATCTTGCTCAAATGGAGGGTTATGGTTTTGATGTCACACGCAAGAAAGAGAGAATTGATGTAAAAGTTGAAATGGAAGATCATAATAACCAAACAAACCATCGCCACATTTAAAGTTCTGTCTTTTGTCACTTACCTTTGTTATTTGAGTTTTACATCATTCATTGTCTTCGAATAGCTGTGGAAACTTAAAAAAAATCGTATTTGTCATGTATTCTTTATAATTATAGCGAGAATCACTGTTGCAAAGACCTTACACTCACTTCTTTTTTCATATTTGGCACCATTTTGTTGCAACTGTCATCATGAGTCATTTGTAGTTCAAGGAAAATATTAATAGATGGCAGCACGAAATGGTCTCCATTCAATAAAAAAAAACCAAAATTTTAGATTTATAACACAAATATGTGAAAGTTACCTCTTTATTGTGAAAGAACCAAAAACATAATAAAAAATCTGATGTGGCCAACACAAAACCTCCCGCTATTTAATTTTTACATACATACATACATACGTACATAAAATCACGCGATTCCCACTTAGGGGGTTAGCAAATACCCGGAAACAATAGTAACAATAAGAAAAGGGATAAGAGTAAGAGCTCAGCTGACTCACTTCACTCTTAAACAACATTCTTCTTTCGCCTTGTCCACAATCATCATAGCATTCCTACATAAGAACATATTAAAGTGACCGATTTTCGGTAGCGAATAACCCCATCCGGACCACAATAATAGTTACGCAACAATCTTCCTTCGCCACACTTTCCTATCCATTTTTATTAATTTAAATACATACTTACGTATTTACTAACGCTGCAAACTGTTCCATTGCATAAAACTATTGATTTATATACTATTTTCTTTTTAAAATGTCACTATTATTAATTTGAAGTGATTAGTTTTTTGACAGTAACATTTACTGTAAGTTACATTCATTTGAAATATGAACTGTGTAACAAAGGAATTGTGTTTATCTTAGGCTTCGGGACTAATAAAAAAAATTATTTTTAAATTTATCTGCTAAATATATAGAAAAAGTATTAATGTATTCCTGTAGAAAATTCAATAATCTTTAATTGTCATAAGACATAAAATGCGAAAAAATGGCATTTAATGATATTTTTTGAAGAAAATCCATTATGAGCTTCAGGTAAAGTGCCATTTCCGGTTATCCGATTTACACCAAAATCTAGTGGCTTCTTTTCATATTAGAATAGGATAGAAATACAAGGTTTCAAAATTTTCTGAATGATAGTATTTGAGTTAGAGCGAAGACAAAATCCCTACACATACACACACACACACATACATACATACATACACACATACAGACATCATCGTGAAAATGTTAAAAATGGATTCTAGGGACCTTAAAACGTGGTCATTTACTAAAATCTCGATATGAGATTTTTAGCACGATCCCTATACCTCCCTTACCAAGGGTAGCGGGAGGTAAAAATGAAAAAAAAAACAGTTTTGAATGTAGGAAATTGCATAAAACAAGTTTCCTATGTTCACTCGCCACTACCCGATATACTGAAATTTACTACATGAATGCTGTTTTTATTGTTCCAGGTACGCAAAGAGTACCGCAAATTCATTCGAAGGCACTCTTGGCTACCGAAATGCCTGCGCTGTATGAAATCCCGCAGCGGCAGTAGCGTTTTGAGCAAAGAACGCCGCACCAGCTTGTACGGCGGCTCAAACGGAAACACTTCCGCGCCCAACTCGCACTCTACAGACAACTCCGGCCTGTCACCCTACGGAACTAGTGTGGGTACCAATGTCAACAATATAGTCATCTCCAATAACTTGAATATCCTGGCCAATATGCGACCTTCTCCGTTAGTGCAAGTACTCAACCACCACAACAATGCAAGTACCACAACCTCCACAAACCATAATCGACTGCATAATATATCACAGCAAGGTACTACAACATGTCAAATTGATTGACAATTGATCAGTGAGATTTTTTCAATGACTCTTCTTTCGTCGTTTATTACAGTTTGTCGTTCGATTTGTTCGAAACATTCATCGCGAATCTTTTTTTTTTATTTCTTGTTAGCCTTTCAAGTTGACGTATACATAAATAATAATTACGTTCATATTGTTTCGTTGATCGGGGGCATTCTGTACATGTTTCTTGATTAGCATAATATATATTTAATTTATGTTTTAGTTTGTGTCATGCATCAAAAGATAATAATCGCAAATTCTTGAATAAATTGCCCGTAATTATCTAAAATTATCAATTTAAATGAAGAGCAGATTTATATACATTAAAAAATATACAGATGTCTTTAAAAAAGGGGACATGGCTTAACCACAGATTCCTGAGGCTAAAATACTTACCTTTACCTGAAAGTCTACCATTTAGCCAGTATTCTGCTTCAAAGTTCTTCGAAAAAAATTAATTTTGCTTATAATAACAGAACACTTTATTCAATTCGAATAAGTCATCTTTTAAGATGACACTTGTTATTATTAGTGAACCACTAGTGTATGAAACTTGGGTGTCCCGATATTGATTAAACAGTAACTTTTTAATGGACACGCAAATAACGTAAAATTATATTTTTCAGAAAGATACATTCAATAGTAATTTTTTCTCTCTGTTTAATTTGTGATATCTGTTACGGTTCACACAAAAAAATAAAAACTGAGTGACTGCACCTTTCAATTTTTAAAATAAATTTTATCTAGCAGTTTATCCAAATGTCAAATAACTAATTTTTAATGACAGTAACAATGGGGAATTCCACCATAACAAAAAAATTTAAAAAAATTCAATTTAACATAAAGTATGGCTCAATAAATAACAGTTAAAACAATGAAAATTTTTTTTAAATAATTACTTTACGAGATATTTCACATTTGCTAAAAGGGAAAATTGACGTCATGCAATTGCTATCTTTCTCTCACAGTGTACTCAGAGCAGTGTGTGTGAGAAAGACAAGTATGGGGGAAATGTGACGTTACACTGATTTCTCGAAAATAAAATACTGTTAAACTAGGAACAATTATGACTTTTTAATACTATGAATTGCTTCAAAACTGAATGAAGTTTTATTTAAAATAATAAAAAAAAATTGAGTGGAATACCCCATTGGTTATGGGTTGTCAAAAATTTCTTTCGCAATATTCTAAAACTAGTTACATCCGTTTGTTTGGCCTAATAGTATTTTACTACCATTATTATAATAATGCCAGGTTTTATAAAAGGCAGATAAATTTACTTCCAAAGAAAATAAAATTTATTTCTTCAAATGACAGTCGAATTTTTGACAGTAACGTTATACATGTCATAAAATGAATAAAATTGATTCGAATTTGTTAGTTTGAATAAATTTACTATGGAATTAAATTTATTCTGCCCTTTATAAAACAGGGGGTTAGACCATTAAATAATGTTAGCTTACGCCTAAACAAGTTGAGAAAATTGACAACTCGTTACTGTCATTAAAAATTAGATGTTTGGCATTTGGACAAACTGCTAGATAAAATTTATTTTAAAAATTTAATGGTGTAGTCACTTTGTTTTTTTTTTCTGTATGAATAAATAAATATAAATATATCATCACGGCATATTACCCATTTCTGAGTGTGCCACAATCTGCTTTATCGCAGATATCGGTAATGATGATGACATATTTATACCGTGCGGGCGCTTACCAGGCGTCACCTCACGGGCACTCATTGCTGTGTGAACTGTAAAATATATCACAAATTAAACAGAGAGTGGTTCACTAATAATAACAAGTATCATCTTAAAAGATGACATAACAATATAAAGTGCCATACCAAATTTCATCCAAATCGAATAAAGTGTTCTGTTATTATAAAAAAAAAATAATTTTTTTTTTTTTTTTGAAGCAAAATAGTAGCTAAAAGGTACACTTTCCGGTAAAGATAAGTTTAGTTAAATCGTCTTACTTTAGCCTCAGGAATCTGTGGTTAAGCCATGTCCCCTCATTTTAGAGACATCTGTATATTTTTAGCTTGAATTTGCAGTGGTGGTTGATCTGCTACTTATAAATAAAAATCGTTTGAAATTTTTAACAAAATGTGATATTCTATATACTTAAAACTACAACTATACAACTTTTATGTTATTTTGCTTATTTGAAATGTTAATGTATGTAAATCCGCTGATTTTATATGACTCGAAATTTCATATTCAAGAAAATTTAATCAAAAATACATATATAATGAATTCATCCATGTCATTTGCTTGCTACATTATTTCTTAGGACACAAGAAGAGAGTTCAATAACAACGAGTTATTGCTTTATTTATCAACATAGTGCAGTGCTTTTAGTTTTTGAGTTTGCTTTACCTGTCCCTCAACTTTATCTAATTAAATAACTTTCTAACTCTTATAATGTTATAATCTGAACTATAACTTGTTCAGTTTATTATAAATATTTAAATATGCCATTTGAATTTTTATTAAAAATATAATTGAAAAAGTTTCGCTTCAACAACTAAAATTGATTTGCATGTATAAGGTACCTGGCTGGGAATATAATGCTGTGAAGGTTTGGGTAACATTGCTAAATCCTTAATCCTTGCTAACAACCATGTTATTAATACCTTTTTAAATTGATCTTTGTGTTTCAAACAATAACCATGTTTGTGTAGTTTGCTGCCCTGCAAATCAAATGAAAACTAAATATGTAGGTTTGTTGAGTGATTATTATCACTCACCAAAATGTTAGGTAATTTTCAATTTTTTAGCATTCATGTTCATCACATTTTTTCGAACTTATTCTGCACATTTTTCTCCTAATTATGCTGTGTTTAACTTTCTTATAACTCTTTTACTTACTACTGATATTTTTTCTCCTCTATAACAATTTTTAGGGAATTATCACATCTGAACGGTAGAATATGCAATTTTGGGTGAAATATAACAACACATTCACTGTTAAGAATTTTTTTGAGTTTTCCTGTAGTACGAATTCATTTCGTAAGATGGTTTAAATGGTGTTTGATGGGGTCCCGTGGCCGCGTGCCTGAGTGTCTGGTCGCGAACCTGGGGGAACCGGGTTCGATCCCGACTGACGCCAAATATTTCCAATTTTAAATGGCACAAAAGTGACCCCTGTGGTGCGCTCTCCACGCCAGCTATGAGTGCCCGTGAGGTGACTCCTGGTAAGCGCCTACACGGTAAAATATATCGTCATCATTACCGATGTCTACATGTGTTGTAGATACTGGCACACCCAGAAATGGGTAATATGCCGTGATGATATATTTATTTATTTATTTATTTTACGAATTCATTTAGGGTGTATCAAGATATGGGACAGTGCATTTTATTCGTGAATATGAAAAGTTACGTAAAAAAAGTGATTAAGATATTTTGTAAGGCATAGAGGGGGACACATTTTAACATAATCTTTATTATTTCAAAATCAGTGGTACTCAACTTATAGATCATTGTTATATTTTTTTAAATGGCATTATATATTTTTTATTGACTCATTAAATAGATAATTTTCTTCTGAATTCAAAGATATAATAATTTCATACTCTTACATTGCTAAAAATTTGATAAAAATGAATTCAAAATTAGTATTTTATTTGTATTTTTTTTTTTTTTTTAAGTAGGTTGAGCAAACATTCTATCATTAAAACAAAAGAAAATTGTTATTTTCTTATGTCATTTTTATAATTAAGATAATTTTCGTTACCCTTTATTTCTTCTATAACCTCTCAACAGGATTAAATCCCAATTGCTGAGTAGGTTCACATACACAAACATCTGTGCGTTAGTGAGATTCAAAGTTATCACGCGAATTAAAAAATAACGAATTTTAGAACATTTCTAAAAAATAATTTAATAATTTGTAACAATAACATACGAAAATGACATAATTTTAAATTATTAAAATATCTTTCAGAACTCATATTAATAATTGGAATAATACTACCTTTTTTTAGTTTAAGTTCTGTATTTATTTATTATTAAAACCCAACGTTTCGGCACCATAAACTGGTGCCTTCTTCAGGGGCAAAAAATTGACATAAATATGTGAAATAACAAAAACAACAAGTAACCAAGGTAACATTTACGAACTTTTCTTGTTACCTTGGTTACTTGTTGTTTTTGTTATTTCACATATTTATGTCAATTTTTTGCCCCTGAAGAAGGCACCAGTTTATGGTGCCGAAACGTTGGGTTTTAATAATAAATAAATACAGAACTTAAACTGAAAAAAGGTAGTATTATTACAGATAATTTTCTTTTGTTTTAATAGCTTAGCCTACTCAAAAAATTTAAAATAGAAATGAAATACTAACTTTGAATTAATTTTATGATATTATTTAATCTTTGAATTCTGAACAAAATTATCTGTTTAATGAGTTAATTAAAAATGCATAATGTCATTTAAATAATAGTGGTTATGCCAAAATGTGTCCCCCTCTATGTCTTACAATAAATCTTAATCATTTTTTTGTGTAACTTTTCATATTCATAAATAAAATGCACTGTTCCATCAACTTGATATACCCTGTATGATTGGACTTTAATGTTAAAAAGCTTCTAAATGCATGCTTTTGCTATTAATTTCCATGGAAATTCCATTTTCTTCAAAATCGTAAATTAGAATTTTTTTTGTCCCGTGGCCGAGTGCCTGAGTGTCTGATCGCGAACCTGGGGGAACCGGGTTCGATCCCGACAGATGCCAAATATTTCCAATTTTAATTGGCACAAAAGTGACCCCTCTGGTGCACTCTCCACACCAGCTATGAGTGCCCGTGAGGTGACGCCTGGTATGCGCCCACACGGTAAAATATATCGTCATCATTACCGATGTCTACATGTGTTGTAGATACTGGCACACCCAGAAATGGGTAATATGCCGTGATGATATATTTATTTTTATTTATAGAATTAAATTTTGCCGCAATATGGTAAGGGATAAAATGGCCCCTAAAGACAGTGAACGTGTTATGTTTCTTTTAAAATTTCATTGTGTTGTAATATCCTGAACTCCTTGTTTCATATTGTTCTTTCTTGACTGTCTTAAGCACCTTCCTGAAATGAATGATCCTGGTTTAACATCGGCAATGTGTAGTTGGTGTTGGTTTTGGGGGCTACAGCTTCATGGTCTGTTACAGCAATACATACTGCAGAGGGATTGGAGCTCACGCAGTTGCACCACTATGAACCGCATTGGGAACCCCTCGGTTTCTGTTTCCTTCTGTGCAACCGCTACCATGGTAGCTACAATGTCCCGCAATCATTTCCACCACCACAGGCCCCCAGATGACGGTACGCCCGCAGCGGTGACCACGCCCACCACTGCGGTCACTGCTGCGGTCGCGGCCGTGCCATCGCCCAGTCTGTCTCCGACCCCGTCCGCTCCCCCTCTGTCCCAACTTCCCCATGTCTATGACAGCGACATGCCCGTCAATGCTATTAACACTATCACTCTTCCCAATTTCCGAAACTTCGATAAACTCAACTGTGCTGCTACTATGGTCAACAATGGGAATAATATTGTACTAAATCCTAATTTTCCCAAATCTATCTCTACTTGGGGACCTCTGCATAAAAATTTACATTGGAAGGTGAGGTTATCTCCCGGTTTCTGGTTCTGAATCTGATGTGTTTTGTGCATGTCGGACGATTTTACAATTTTTGCATGGATTTTCATGTACGGACTTCATAAAGCCCCATTCAGATAGAGCTTAGTGCAGTTGTTGCGTAGTTGTATTGTAGTGCAGAGAGATTGTATAGGGACAGTTCACATTCAGAATAAAACTCGATTTCTGGACTGACATTATCTTTATTGAAAACACAAAATTGTTTCACAACGTTTCGGATGCTAAAATCTGCTTCCGTCATCAGGTGAACTGATACTGGTCCAGAAATCGAGTTTTATTCAGAGTAATACATTATCTTGCGAGTTAAAGTTTAAAGACAAGTTCACATTCAGATTTTCGTGGTAGTGCAGAAGCTTTCAAGGTTCAAACTTCTGCAATGCACTACCAAAGCTGCGATGCAACGACCAATCAAAACGAGGCATATTATTTGAATCTGTAGGTAATGTAGAAATTCGAAATGTCATTATAATCTATATGATTTCTTTTTGATTGTTGGGCCTACCGTTGCTAACAAATTGTCAAAACAACTTAATGATATTCTTGTACAGGGAATTTATTTTAACATGCAACATATGGCGAATCACTTCCATGGTTACTTACTATTGTTAAAAAATGACAGCAATGTAATATTTGTCCATTTTAAAATGCAACATACAAAATTTGTAGTTTTGTATTATCAAAACTAATTTCCTATAAATTAGCCTACATACGATTAACAAATAATCAAAACATGAATGTTGAACATCATAAAAAAACTTTAGCTTACAAAAATTCATAACTTTCATGTAATAAATGTTAAAAAATACCCCCATTCACACTGAGGCAATATTCTAGTCGTTCGTAATAAGAATTGACACCATTTGTGATGTGTTTTGGAGGTATCTCCTGTGCTGCAATACTATTTATAATGTTGCATTTTAAAATGGACAAATTTTACATTGCTGTCATTTTTTGACAAAAGTGAGTAACCATGGAAGTGATGAACTATAATGTTGCATTTTAAAATAAATTCTCTGTATATACAAAGAACATATCTGTATCTTGTAGACGCATTTAATTCAACAGATTATGATAGTCACTTTGTGAATATTTTTTTTTATATATATTGGACGAACCCACCAGCGACGACGTTTTGTTTTTCATTTCTTCAATAATAGTACTGCTGTACATGCTATTAAATAAGTCATATTGGCCCAAGAAATATTGTTATTTGACATATTGGATATACACAGAAAAAAAAAGAATTGAAATTTTATCTAATTATATTTAGATATTATTTTATTAGGCAATATGTCTAATAATTTAGTATAATTTACAAATCTTACTTTAGCATTTTAACTAATCCGAAATACCGTGAGTATTTTTTAACGTGAAACATTGGATTTGTCATATCCATGGCTACGACTTGACATTTAATTGACAGCAATGTATTTGACCGTTCCATTTAAAATGAAACATAGGGAATGAATTTGACATTTGACAAAACGTCAATACAGGTTAATCTTGTTTAAATAATCATATCTGCTCTCTAAATTAAATTTAGTTGTAGCAAAAATATTGTGTGCACCTTGTGCTCCAGTGAGTTTCTGACGGCTAAATTTCTTACAATATTTAAATATAATACTTCTGTCAAATTCATTCCCTATATTTCATTATAAATGACAGGCAAATACATTGCTGTCAATCAAATGTCAAGTCCAAGTCGTAACTTATACGAAAATTCAATAGTTATCTGTCACGTTGATAAGATGTCATTAAAGGTTAAATTTGTTTAAATAATTATAAAAATTAAATTTAGTTGTAGAAAAATAATGTGTACCTTATGCCCCGAAATATGTTTAGTGCTCTCAAGTTGTTTTCTGGCTTAGCTAAATTTCTTACAATATTTTAATATAATACTTCTGTCAGATTCGTTCCCTATGTTTCATTTTAAATGGAACGGGCAAATACATTGCTGTCAATCAAATGTCGAGTCGTAGCTATGGATATGGCAAACCCAATGTTTCACGTTAAAAAATACTCACGGTAGATACTTAATAAATATTTTGTTAAAAATCGTTAATTTAAATATGCAAATGCAATATTTGATTTAATTTTGCTATATTTTGGCTTCATTATTTTTGTCCTACAATTTTCGGTAATTTATCTAATGAATCTACTATATAGATGTAGTAATTTCATCTAATTTTGTATTAAATTGTACTATAATTTGTTATTATAAATTTAGGAAATTTAACTAAATCAACTTAGATATTTTAATGAAACATATTAGTTGGCTGAAAAATAAGGAATTTATTTAGTTAATTTAACTACAATTTAGATGTTTTTTTTTTCTATGTAGGTAGGTTATAACACAAATTCAATAGGCGTGTCTACTCTGTGTTGAAAATACAACTGCCCTAATTTTCTATATGAACGATACTTTTGCACTACAATAGAATTGCACTACAAACACTGCAACTGTACTAAGCTCTATCTGAATGGGGCTTAACTAAATGGTTTTATATTTTTTAATCGTTTGGATTTTTCTAAAACATGGTTTTCATTTTTGAAATTCTAGGACTTTCTTCTGGCTTGGGTTTTATTGATTCTATGGTTTCTCTTTGTTGCTTTTAGGATAGATTTATAACAAATAAGTTTTAGTTGCTTTAACAAAAACCGCTTTGTCTGACATGAGTAATTACATGCAGCTACAGAATAATGCCTTCAAATAGTTTGAAATCCATACCTCACCCTTCTTCACATAATAATGCTTTGTAAAATAGCAGACCATGAACATTATTATGTTTACTTCTACTTTAAACAGGGCATATTTTATCCTTTGTTATCCTTTCCTTATAAAACTACAACCTATTATCCTTCCGACTTGTGTACATTTATGCAGTAGTTGGTTTCTTTTTCTTGAGAATATAGCACTTCATCTAGAATTTTATTCAATTCAAATTTGTTTCAATGCATTTTGTCATATTTATCAAGAGACAGATAGTGTCGTTCTTCATTTCTTGTTTTATGAATATACCGGGTCTAACACGAAATTCGGGCATAAGCATTGAATATGGGAAAATAGTTTTTTCTTACGCAAAAGTGGCCTATTAATTTTAGACAACAGTACTTCAAATAAATGTTATAGAAATTGAATTTTGCATCTAATTCAGTAATCATATTTTATTTTGCACGTTCCATAACTGAACAAATTGAATTTAAAACTTTATGAATGGTACTTTTACCTCTCGCTAAGATAAGTATCGGATTCATGCTAAAAATCTGACATTCCTGAGAAGAGCTGAACAGGTTTGGGTAACAATTAGACAACCGGAAGTAGTAGTTTCTTTAAAAAATTCTTGTAATTATTATCTTTTGAAAGTTTGTTTTATTACTAATATCGAAGAACGTAAAATTTTACATCTAAGACATTTAAATTTTTAATTATATCTTCTATAGACTTAGAAATAAAGACACTGTAACATATAGAATAATTTAAACCAGTTGTCAATTTCAAATGTTTGTAATGATAGATAAATGTCAGTGTCAAAAATCTGCAGATTTAGTGACATTCTGAAAGCTTTTTCTGGGAAGTACATTTAATCTTTCTTATTGTTTTATTAATTAAATATTTAAAATTATAGGTAAAGTATATCCATAAGAAAACCGCAAATCTTGTTAATGAAATGGAAGAATCTCTGATATTTAGGAACTTTCGCATACAACGAAAAAATAGATAAAATTAGAATTTTATGTGTGCACAAGACATGTTAAATACAATAAAAACCAATATTTGGGTACAGTTCTGTAATTTTTTTATTATAAAACGACGTTTCGACAGCGAAGTGCAATACAATACTTATATAACATAAAAATGGAAATGGCGAGAGGTATTGTGCTGGTCACAACAGATTTTTTTTTATAGTTTTATGGCATTTAATTAAAATCACAAACAAATGTAGACATTTTACCAGTCAGATATTATAAAATATAGTTTGCATCAAAATAATACTTTTTAATAATTTGTTACATTTCTTCGAGTGAATAATTCTTCATTTTCAATAATAATATATTCAGCAAATAGACAATTTGACAAATATGTTTCTGACAGATCAGATGTCATTACATTTGTTTGTGATTTTAATGAGGTCATGCAAAAAAAAAATAATTGCACCTTTTTTCTATTTAAATCGAAGAAGGATAGTCTAATTTATCGTTCAGTATGATTAAATTATTTTTTATTTACATTTTTTGTTGTATAAAATCGTTTTAAAGTATGATATTTTTAAAAAGTTGCAAAAACCAGCCATGTTTTGTCGTCACAACGTTCCGAACGAAGTTCAGACTCATTTCAAACAGCCATTTTATATGGACACAATTTCTAAAAGAAAAATATATATAAACTATAAATTGAGGATTACATATCTGAATATGCTATAATATATTAATATAACATCGTTCTATTTATTTTTATAAATATAATTTTCATTTGGCGTGGTTATTTACACGTTACATCAAATGATTCTTTCACTTTTATATTGAGATTAGATGGTAGAAGGTTATAAACGCATGTGAGACATTGAATATATTGCAGAATATTATTTTGGCGCGAAACAACGTTCCATCGACATGTTTACTTTCATAAATTTTAGGTTATCTTTAAATGTCATTTTGACGTTTAAATTAGTGTGAAAATCAAAATGATCGTGCCTCTCACTTGCGACGTCATTGGACAAGGGACGAAGCGGGGGTCTAGCAGCCTCATTTTAAAGAATGCCATTTTCAATTACAATTTTTTCATGATTAAAGATCGATTTGAGGAAAAATAAAAAATACGGGTATATTATTTTTCATTACTCTATCGATAAAGTTATAAAAAAAATCAATACCATGGCTAATACTATAAAAAAGCAAACTTTTAAATTCATTTTGTCCGGTACGGAAAGTGTAAAATAAAATATGATTGCTGAATTAGATGCAAAATGTAATTTCTAAAACATTTATTTGAAGTATTGTCTGAAATTGGGAAGGAAAAACTATTTTCTCATGTTAAATGCATATGACCCGATTTTCGTGTTACGCCCAGTATATTTACAATAGATATAAAAATTGGTTAGATCAACTGTAAAATAATATTATTTCAGCATGTTAATTTTATTGTAGGTAAAATATTTGCGTCAAAATATTAATAGGTAATTGTTTTATGTCTACAGAACATTTCTTTTAAGTCATACAGCCGTGATTCGGGCCATGGTGGTTCAGAACAAGAAGAATCCCCACGCTCACACATGGCAAACACAACTGATCGAGACGGCCGTCTTACAAGTGCGAAAGAATGTCGACGCCAACCATACATGACTGCAGACATAAACCCGCACATCAAGCTCCCTGACAACCTGAATCTGTCCCAGTGCACCCAGGCCGAGCTATCGGAATATCTCCACGCGAAGAACGAAGCGAAGCAGCACCAACAACTCCAGCATCAACTCCATCCACACATGACAAACCGGAAGAAGCAGCTACCATTACGACCCGCCGGCCCTTGGAACCACACGTACACTGAGATCCACGACGAGCGTATGCACCGCGAACGAGACCGCGATCGCGATCGCGATCGCGACAGAGGAGCCATGGGGCTATCCCACGAAGACGACGCAGACCCCGTGTACGAAGAAATCGAACGTGGCGGAGAAATCCACGTCTCGGATATGAGTGATGAAGACGGCAAGCGTCAAAGCGACATGAGCCGTCAATCATCGCGATCATACGGCGATCATCGACCGCTCATTCCACACAGTCCAGGCCCTGGTCTTGAGCATTATGGTCCTGGAGTGCCGGTGGGTGATATTGAGCACTACCGCATGTACATGTACAACATGTATCGCGGTGGCGCTGGACTGGGCCACGGACTCGGACACGGAGAAAACGCGCGCTCTCTCGCCGCTGTGCTGGATGGGGAAACTGTGGTTTGCCATCTTGAACCGCCGGAATTCTTCCCGCATGACTTGTATAATGCACGGACCGTTGTTTTGCCTCCAAATAGTGAAAGTTAAACAAGGACTACTTGATTCCCATAAAATTTATATCTGTGATTGAAAATATTATGATCAAACCTTGCGTGATCATTAAATAATAATATAAATAATAATAAGAGCTCAATAAGCTTTCAAGTAAGAATTGAAAATTAGGAGTGTGATAATTTTGTAATTTAAATATATGAAGTCAGTGGTAGGTAGCATCCATTTTAGTTGTACCTTTATTTATAAATATACATATATAATCATTTTTATATAGTCACGATATTAAGAATTTCGCATTCGAACTAATGTACATTATCCAGGTATAAGTAAGTTCATTTGATGTATCCCTTAAAACCCCATCTAAAATGGATGTCTTCATAGTTTATAACGTATACAACACAATAACAAAGTTTTCCTTTCACGTCAAATAAAAAAAAATATGTGCATGAGTCATATATGTTAGTATTTAATAACTACTCTTGTGACTGAAATTTGGCAGTAAGTAATCAGTCGAAATAATTTATTAAATACTTAATAACAATTTGTACATATGTAATAATGAAATTATTTCCAAAAGAGTTCGCAGTAGTTCATAACGGTTTATTATATAACTTAAACCAAATAATTTATTTTTTCTATTCATAAACTAACATGTATCAAAAAGCCCATTCAGAACAAAGTAATTTTAATATTAATCTTGATTTTTCGATGGGCTGAGAGTCTATTTTACTCTTGACTTAAAATCGAGGTGTAGGGCGCACGATTTATTTCAAGCGCGAGGCAAAATATACAATAACTGCCCAACTTTTCATTCAATATAAATTGAGCAATATGTGCACACATTCATGTTGAAAATCATTCAAAATTATCATGTAAATATAGTTTCCATTAATTCATAAATACGTTGGTTTTGACTGATTTCGGTAATGAAATGTGTTTTGAATATATGAACACTGGTTGATAATTACTGCCAAGTAAAATCACACGAAGACTTTAACTAAGGAGTACACACAAAGACATTCAGCCTCGAATGTGACGAACGAAAATAATCGTACCTACACCTTTTGCCATGATGAATACCTCAAAATAGAACATTTTGGATGATTTTTGAGGCGCCAAAGTGACATTTAAGGCTAGACTTCAGAGGAATGACGCAGAAGTAGCTAAATTTGTGTGGTTGTGTAAGGATTCAACAGATATTTGATTAGTTTGGTGATAGATTCGTTTTGTTAAGCTTATTCTGTCTTCCTTACTCTGTGACTAAGCCGAAAATTACGGTATTTGCACTATTTAGTGGAGAAACTGCAAATAATACTGTATTTGGAATAAATGTCATTGTTTATCTTGTTTTAAATAACTGTAGCGTAGTTCTAAACAGTGATTTAAAATGAAAATGCAGAGTAGAAAGGAATTGAAATTCGATTTTCTTACGACTGACTCTTAATTTTTGACATTTGCGCTTGACAATGTTTGTGAGTAGATTAGTTCGTATCACGCATCGAAGACAAATCTTTTTCGTTTTAAATCATGACAAATTTTATTCTCGTATTAGTCTGTGTGTAACTTATTTGTATATATAATGAGAAGTCATATTTTTAAAATTCTTAACTGCCGTTTATTTCATAATGATTTTAAGACTTAATTGTTAATAATTATATATTACAATAAAATCGTACAAGATAAAATGTTTTAATATTTTCAGAAAATTAGATTCTTTTACTCTTCTAGACTGATAAAATAATAAGATGTTATTTTAAACGTAGTGTAAGTAAAAATATTTTAAAATTACGATTTTCATACAAAAAATCTTCTTGAAAATTTTTATTTGTGATATATTTATTAAAAAGTGAATTTGCCTTTGTTAACTAAACTAGGGCACGTAAATACTTAATATTGTAAAAGGAAATTTTTAAAGATTTTCTATGAAACCTGCTTAAATACAAGTGCACGAAAAATTCATGTTGCACCTAATAAATATTAGATAGAATGTCCATTCTTCATTTGGAATTTGTAGATTTCACTACCTATCACTTGCCATGCTGATTTGAAAATTTTCTTCTACTTTTATTACTTGAAACCTGTAATGAACATCATATGTTAGACAGTAATAATAAATGTAAACTTTATTACATCCAGATTAATTTATTATTGTAAATATTTGTTACTTTATTTTCATGATCATGAATTATATTAAACTGTAAATTAACATTGGCAATTGCTGTGTTCTGAATGGCGCTTTATATTAAGCAATATGAGACGAAAAATTAAGTATATAGACAGCTTTGGAACTGTATTTGTATCGAACACTCACTAAATATAAATAGATACTGCCATATTTGTTCCTAATTCACATTTTGTTTATTTTACGCGAAAGTGAATTATGATTTGCTATATTTTTTATTATTTTTATGGAAATCAAATGGCAGTACATCGTTCAATGTATATTTTGTATTTTACTTTCCGATATAAATTTTCTTTCATGTATCTTTTTTTTATTTTTTATCCGTGTTATATATTACCTACCTCTTTATTGAAATTATCAAAAAATTAGGGCTACCTAATTTATCAATATTTGCTTAAAAGTATAGTAATTTGTGTTTAGTGGCACATATTGTATATAAAATATTTGTAAGTAATGTAGTGTCATCGTCTTGTATCATAAAACGTACTTAAATGTTTTTATCTATCGCGTTGGGGCAATCGAATCTTGAATAATCTTGTTTAAAAAACATAATTTATATTTTGTTCAGTCAGTTACCCGTTCAGTACGAGATTCGCAGTTATATAGTACGGATGTATGTTTTTATGTTTAATATTTTTGTATTTACTTTTTTAATAATAAATGCAGTATGTTTACAGTATAATTGTTGAGTTAACAATGTGCTATAGTGTTGTGTTGTGTGAGATGACATTGTTGTGAGAATTAACAAACTTTCTGTGGATAATATGAAACGATTTCATCATTTTTTCACCATAAAGGTTAGTAATTAAATGTATATATTTAATTTTTTTTAAAATGATTGTTTTCAAATACAGTATGTATTAATTACGTTACTTGCACATATTGTACGATGTTTGGTTAGGTTAAAAACAAATTCTTTCAATAGAATACCGTATATTTTAAATAATAAAAAGTTAAATACTTTTAAAATCAATTTTAATGTTGCGGTATATAAAATTTTTCAATTATTCATATAAAGGGTGTTGACCGCGACATCTGAACATAAGACTTTAACATATAAAATCATATTTTCTTAGTTTCCTGTTTAATTATTTTAGGTAAAAAAAGCTTCCGATAATAGTTTTGTAGAGCATAAAATTCTATATCAGAATCAATGAACAAAATTAATTTTATATGCTCGATACGCAAATTTGTCCGCAAATGACTTTTTATGGGGGCATTTACAAAACTAGACATGCAAGCAAACGCATTGAAACGAAAAATTGTGGAAAATTATAAACCTGCAATTAAAAAACATGCAACGCAATTTTTATCATATATTTGGGTTTTGTTTGGCAAATAATAGATATTTATTTGAGCACTTTTAAGATAATTCTGATTTATTTTGTTTTAAATTTAATAATAATAGAAAACAGCAGTCCTTTTCAGGGCCTTACAATAAATTTTACAAAAAGAATTTTTACAATCAATTATGCAGTTTATCATAATAATTAATAATTGAGAATTAATTTATAATTAGGCTATTCCTATTTTTAAGCTAATTTTCAATGTTGTAATATTTAATTTCTGCCGTTATAGAGCATGTAAATTAATTTTGTTTATCTGATATCGAATTTTATGATCTATAACATCTATTTGAAGCTTTTTTATCTAAAATAATTAGGGAAGCAGAAAATTAAGAAAAGTCCTGTGTTCCCATGTCGCGATCAACACCTGTATATGTAGATGGCCAATAATTGTTATTTCTACATACTCTATGTACAAATAATCTCATCTTTATGTAAAGCAAGTTATACAAAATTTCTTGATTGTTTATTTCGTTAATATCTTATACATATTTGTATGGAATGCCGTTTTAACATTTATTCTCACATTTTAAAACATTCGTACAAATTAATGTATCGTAAAAATAAACTCATATTAAAAATGATTGTTGAATTAGAATTTTTCAAACAAAGATTTTAAATCAACGAGTAACACAAAATTTACTTTTTAATATTAGTTTAATGTTATGTTTGTTTAGTTTATATGATTGTACAATTATAAAAATTCAAATATCATAGAAATGATGTAACATTTATATGAATGAATTAAATTGCTCCATTATTTTCACGATACATGATTTATTATATTTGTAATTTAAAGCAATTTGCGCCGTTGAGACTATTTCAAGAACTATTTGCAATTCGATCGTTCTCTCACAGGTGGCTCTACCGATCACTTTTGTAATATCAAACAAAATAAAACTTTTATCAAACAATAGTTTACAAAATTTGTATACTATTATTTGATTATATATTTATTATTTTTGATATTATAAACATATACTCATCCTCATACTGCAATTTGAACTTTATGCCACTATCTAAACTTTACGATTTATGTATAAATATATAAAAAAAAATGTTTATTAGTTTTAAAACAAAAAATGCGAATTATAATTGATTTTTTTTTATTAACCGGTCAGTAACGGTAATCGATGTACTTGACGCCTTCGTATATGAATTATTATAGGCGCATAAACATATATCCGGAAATGCCTAGTTTCAGAGCTATGGCGATTTTAATATTTTATTTCTGTCATATACAACTCATACTTTTTACATTACAATAAAATCATAGTGGCCCAAGGCCGTATCTAAGGGGGGGGGGGATTTGGGGGTTCAAACCCCCCCTGAAATATAAAATAAAATACTAAAAAATTTAAAGAAGTCTAACCAAGATGTTAGCGCTATCATAGCACGCGTCCCAAACTGCGAGTATAACATTCGCAATTGCTTTTTACAATTAAATAAAGATATACGTAAAGGCCAAAATATTGTTTTATTTTAGGAAGTGTCTATTGTACTGTCTAGACAGAGCCGCAATAAAAATATGTGAACTGTCGCACCTGAACGGAATCTAGCGGACAATTCTAGCGGCCACTTCTCGAATCTACCTAAAAACCACTGTCTACCAATTAAGAATTGTCAGTTAGGTATTGTTTTGGGTTTGGTTCAATAATTTTGTTTTGCTGCTCTGTCTGGACAGTGCAGTAGACACTCCCTTTATTTTATTATTTCCCCGAGAATTATATACCGGGTGTTTTTTTAAAGGTGTACATATAAGATTAAAATGGAAAATCAGTTTTTTTGCAAACTGTTGCGCTCCATTTTGACTGACAACAGTAGTTGTGGTATCAGTAGAAAAATAAAAATTGTATCAAATGACAACAAATAAATGTAAATTATGTAATATTTTAGTCCCATAAATTAATTATTAAATTTGTCATTTGATGCAGAATTTTTTATCTTTCTTTTGATACCACAACCATGGTTATCAGTCAAAACAAGGATAACAGTCTGCAAAAAACAGCTCATGTTAATCTCCTTGAAAAATAATATAATTATATAACCAGAACCCCCTACGAAATGAAATTCTGGATACGAGCCTGTAAAGTGGCCGTTTACAATGGAAAACAATTGAAGACAGTCTTGTTTTTCCTTATTTGTCATAATTATTGTTATTGTTTGTTACAAACACAAACGGAATTTTCGAACGTATTTGTCAGTCCATGAGACGAAGTTTAGAATGTTGTATGAAGTTCAACGTTCAAGGTGGACATTTTGAACATTTTTTTTATAATTTATAATTGATTGTTTTCCATCACCCGATGTGTGGTAAGAAGCCCTTTAATATGATAACGTATCATTCGCAGTAAAGTTTCAACTGCAATTTTTTAACACATACATACATACATACATACATAAAATCACGCGTTTCCCACTTAGTGGGTTAGCAAAAACCCGAAAACAATAAGAAAAGGGATGAAAGTAAGAGCTCCACTGAATCACTTAACTCTTAAAAACATTCTTCTTTCGCCTTGTCCAAAATCATCATAACATTCATACAAAGAACATATTAAAGTGACCGATTTTCGGTAGCGAATAACCGCATCCGGACCACAATAATAGTTACGGAACAAACATCCTTCGCCACACATTCCTATCCATGCACATTTCTTTCACCTCAGCCACATTCATAAACGTATTCATACATAATAACATATTAAAGTGACCGATTTTCGGTAGCGAATAACCGCATCCGGACCACAATAATAGTTACACAAAAATCATCTTTCGCTACACATTCCTGTACAAACATACTTCGTTCTTCTCGTCCACATAAAAGTTCAGCTGTCTCTCCATTCTCATAAAACATTCTTACTAACCAAACATCACACCACAATAATTACGAAACAATCATCCTTCGCCACACATTCCTATCCAGGCAAACTTCTTTCGCCTCAGCCACATTCATAATCGTATTCATACATGCTCTTCTTCTTTTTTAACACCTTTTTGCCATATACGAGATTTTATATTAATTTATTATAGAGAAGTGTATGTACATAAGGATATAACATCATCCTCTTTAATACGGTTTTCAATTTGTCGCGCGGATTATTTTAGTATTCACGAGCAAATATCAAGGGACCCTTGCATGATGTAGGTTGTTAGTGAATGGTGGATGAGGCTTCTCTGTGCTTATGGTCAATCACGGTATACACTGTGTTCTCAATGAAGATATTAAAATGTAATACATATTACAAATACGACAGCTGATAAGCTGTGTGTGGTACAATATAGGGCTTGATTATGGTATTAGTAGTATTAGGGAAGCACTATGTATTTGTAGTTAATTTATATTTACAGTTAGATAAATATACGTTACATATTACATACATACAAAAAAAAAATCTGATGTGGCCAGCACATGACCTCCCGCAAATTCCATGTTTAAAATAGTAATGAGCTTTAAGGAAAGTATCTTTTTCCGTTCCGGTTAATCGTTTGTAAACAAAATCTAATTTGTTGTTTTAATAAATAGAAGTCTGTAATACGAAATTAATTTCATGCCAAAAATAATCGATTATCATGGGCCTATAGCGCTCACCATGAACTATAACAGTTCGACCTTCATCATTTTCGAAAAAGTAAGTTCCAATGACGCCACCTGACCATAGTGCGCACCAAACAATCTCATTTGGACATGAAATGGTACCTCGTAAATCACATGAAGATTTTCCTCTGCCCATATCTGGCAATTTTGCTTATTAACATACCCAGAGAGGAGAAAATGTGCCTCACCAAAGAAAAAAATAATCCTCGAAAAATCATCATCAACTTCCAAGTGCCCTAAAAACGCAATCTGTGTAAATTGTTTGCTGTACATGATCCATGTCGTAAATGTGTAGTTGTAAACCAATATTTGACATTTTGAAAACACGTACTTATAATGACAGATTTATATTTACAAATCAAATATATTTCTACTAAATTCTTCTTAACACGGTTTCATTATTAATGAATATAATATATACCGTGAGTATTTTTTAACGTGAAACATTGAGTTTATCATATCTATAGTTACGACTTCATATTTGATTGACAGCAATGTATTTGCCCGCTCCATTTAAAATGAAACATAGGGAACGAATTTGACAGAAGTATTATATTTAAATATTGTAAGAAATTTAGCGGAGTCAGAAAACCACTCGAGTACTAAACATATTTCGGGAACAAGGTGCACACAGTATTTTTTCTACATCTAAATTTAATTTTTAGAAAACAGGTATAATTATTTAAACAATATTAACCTCTAATGACATCTTGTCAATATGATAGATAACCCTTGAATTTCCCTATAAGTTATGATTTGACATTTGATTGACGGCAATGTATTTGTCTGTCTCATTTAAAATGACACATGGGGAACGAATTTGACAGAAGTATTATATTTAAATATTGTAAGAAATTTACCCGAGTCAGAAAACCACTTGGGCACAAGGTACACACTATATTTTTTCTACAACTAATTTTAAATTAGAATGCAGGTATAATTATTTAAACAAAATTAACCTCTATTGACGTCTTATCAAATGTCAAATTCGTTCCCTATGTTTCATTTTAAATGGAACGGGCAAATACATTGCTGTCAATCAAATGTCAAGTAACCATGGATATGACAAACCCAATGTTTCACGTTAAAAAATACTCACGGTATATATAAAGCATATAAATTCTATGTTTGACAAAAATTTATCATAATTTGATTATGGTGAATGGACCCATTGAAGTGGTTGCAATTTTTATATCCTGGCAAAAATAAAAGTTATACAAATTGTATAAGTTTTATAAATTGAATAAGTTATTGTAACGTAGAATAAACTTGTTTTAAGGGAACATTAATTCTGTAATTTATTTCTAAAATTCCCCTTTTTACTTGAGTGTACATAATTGAAAAATTTTAGTTTGCCATCTTTATGGTCAATGCTGTAAAATGTATCGTAGAGATGTCGAAAATTTGATGAAACCAGTGTGAATTATCTCCTTGAACTACTTCATTCTACCCTTGCTTTACACTACACCACATATGTATGTATGTAGTACATGTTCGTGTCGTGTGTCGTGACTGTCGCATTTCGCATGTCTTGCTCCATGCTTCATACCGTTGTGGAGTAATAGATCCGTGTTGTGACCCTTTGGGAATCCCTTCATTCAGTTGCAAGCCGCCAAAGCCGCAAATCCTCTTACCAGCACAAATTAATTATTCGAAATTCATCCTGCACTTACTCCTGCTGTACTGCCTCGTCTACTCCTGCAGATTGTTGTCAGTAATCTCTTGTTAAATCATTATCATTGCGGTATGATGATATAAATGTTAAATATCAAACGTTGTTTCAACTCTGAAGGTATACATTACCCAGTATATGTATTAAATTATTTTTCTGCAGTCCATATACAAAGTAGGTATTTGCGCTCGCTTTTGTCATCGCAAAATGTCACTTTGCCGCTCATGCGCGACAAAGTAGGAAAAGCGCTCGCTGTCCGAATTTATAACTAGGTATGCATTCGGACCGGACCGGACCGGGCTTTGAGGTTTGGATCGACTCGGCCCGAAAATAAAAATTGCCGGCCCGACTCGAAGATCGAGTGCCGAGGGCACTCATTGTTGGCATGGAGAGTGTACCACCAAGATAAAAAGATATATTTTTACTTCTCGAGAAGTATTGGATTCATGCTAAAAATGGTATATCCTGATTTTAGTGAAGAAGCATCGTTATAAGGACCCTAGAATTTTTGGGATAATTTTTAAATTTACATGACATGTCACACAAACTTTCAATTGGTTGTAGTTTTCGAACGAATTAATATTTAAATATTTTTTTTTCATTAATACTCATACAAGAATAACGCGATAACAATTTTCTTTTAAGACTTTAATTTCTAAAAATTCACTCAGTTGTTCAAATGCTCTAAATATGCGGACATTTACGTAACATTGTCTTTACAATCAAATAATATTACTAGCAAGTTTATATCTTTATCCATTTTTGAATTAATGTCCCAAAAGTCAATATACCCCATATTCAGATAAAAACTTTAAAATTTTCAAAAAATCTAATTTACATGTATCTAGATACTTCTCAATGCGCTGATTCCAAATTTTGAAACCGCAGTTCGATATCTCTTTTCGTTCTCGAGATATTTAGATTCAAAGTTTTGTTCAAAACTGCCCATTTTTGGGTAATAACCCAAAAATGGGCCGAGATATGAATTTGGAGATGTCACCATTCGATTCTACGGGCAAAATTACATAAGTATACCAATTTTCATAATTTTTGAACACCGCATACAGTCTCTAAAGCAAAATAACTGAAAATGGCCAAAAATCGCAAAAATCGTAAGGGGTACCCCTTAGGATTTTTTCAGATTTTGGCCGTTTTTAGGGGTTTTCAAACTTTTATTCAAAAAAAATGAACCGGTCAGTAAAAAATTATGAAAATTGGTATACTTATATATTTTTATCCGTAGAATCGAATGGTGGTGTCGCCAAATTCGTATCTCGGCCCATTTTTGGGTTATTACCCAAAAATGGGCAGTTTTATGCAAAACTTTGAATCTAAATATCTCGAGAACGAAAAGAGATATCGACCTGCGGTTTCAAAATTTAGAATCAGCGCATTAAGAAGTATTTAGATACATTACAAAATTAGATTTTTGAAAATTTTGAAGTTTTTATCCAAATGTGGGGTATATTGACTTTTGGGGCAATAATTCAAAATTAGGTAGAGATCTAGCCCAGAAATGAGTAATTTTGAGAAAATATTTGAGGTTGAATATCTCCAAAACTAAGAGAGATATCGACCTGCGTTTTCATGTCATTTGGACAACCTCTCAATCGATAATATCCCATTCTGCGCTCTTAATACACAAATAGCTATTGTGGTCAATAATTAAAAATATGCGTGGATAATAATTTTTGTATATAACAGTACAACATTTGAGAAGCACTGATAATATTTTCATCTAGCATCGCCTCATCCCTCAGTCCTACGTTTCTCTTTTCTATCCTCTCGTCTTCGTCCGCGTGCGGCGTACGGCGTACAGCGTACGCAACCAAGCACAAGTGTCAAGCGTCCTCTCATAGCCTTTGTAACTGTGTTACATAATTATGTTATACTTTATAAAGGTTTTCATGGCACGGGCACTTTTCCTGATATATTTTAAGTATACATTGATGAAAGCACCACCGGCAAGCCGAGCCGAGCACGAACGTTTGCTTACGCTAACCAACTTTTCCTACAAAGTAATTGATCTCTTATTTTGCTTTCAGAATTATTATTAAATTTATGTGCTGTTGCTGGCGATGCTTTTAAGTGCTGTTTTCACACTTTGGACTTTGTGGAACACGTACACGTACACGTATACTACCCCTCAATAATTCTAAAATGCAATTACTTTATATAATATGTAGTAGGTTAGTATTAGTCTTGCACATATACATTCTGAATTTTAAAAATCTATGTATGTGTTTATTTGAACTTCGAATATATTAAAATAATATCAATACCGTGAGTATTTTTTAACGTGAAACATTGGATTTATCTTATCCATGGTTACGACTTGATATTTGATTGACAGCAATGTATTTGCCTGTCCCATTTAAAATGAAACATAGGGAACGAATTTGACATTTGACAAGACTTGAATAGAGGCTAAATTTGTTTAAATAATTATACCTGCTTTCTAAATTAAATTTAGTTGTAGAAAAAATATTGTCTGCACCAGCACCTTGTGCTCGAGTGATTTCTTACAATATTTAAAACTAATACTTCTGTCAAATTCAGTCCCTATTTTTCATTTTAAATGAGACATGCAAATACATTACTGTCAATCAAATGTCTAATCGTAACTTACAGGAAAATTCAACGGTTATCTGTCATATTGACAAGATGTCATTAGAGGTTAATTTTGTTTAAATAATTATACCTGTTCTCTAAAAATTGAATTTAGTTATAGAAAAAAATATCGTATGCACCTTGTACTCGAAATATGTTTAGTGCTCTCGAGTGATTTTCTGATTCTGCTAAATTTCTTACAATATTTAAATATAATACTTCTCTTAAATTCGTTCCCTATATTTCATTTTAAATGAGTCAGGCAAATATATTGCTGTCAATCAAATATCGAATCGTAACCATGGATATAACAAACCCAATGTTTTACGTTAAAAAATACTAATGGTATATAAGTTCCAGGAGGTAGTAGGTAGGCATCTTAAAATATGTTTTCTTCTTACTTCGTAAGATATACTGGTTGCACACCTGTATACTGTGGTGCAGGTAACATTCAGATATGCGTCGTATACTCGTATTATCTGATTTTTTTTTAACCGTTGCCTAGCAACGTATTTACATTTCACGCACTAGTGCTTGAAAAGAACTTTTCTCGGACTTGTGTTTGAAAAGTTACACTTTGCACACAGTGTGTAAAGTATGTACTTTACACACGGTTGTAGGAAAAAGATGTTTTAAACGTATGTATTTTTTGTGTTGCAAAAGATCCAATTATTGGCGAACTCAAATGTTTGAGAACATTTTGTTTTTAAGTTCAAATGGAGAAAAATTGCCAGTTGGATTATGAATTTTTGGTTTTTATAAAAAAAAACCTCTCTCTTATAAGATATAGAAAATGTAACTTCTGGATATTTTAAAGAGTAAAAAAATAATATCTTACTTTAATTTTAAATAGAATAGATATATATGGGTTCCCGTGGCCGCGTGCCTGAGTGTCTGGTCGCGAATTTGAGGGAACCGAGTTCGATCCCGACAGACGCCAAATATTTCCAAATTTAAATGGCACAAAAGTGACCCCTGTGGTGCAGTCTCCACACCAGCTATGAGTGCCCGTGAGGTGACGCCTGGTAAGCGCCCACACGGTAAATATATCGTCATCATTACCGTTGTCTACATGTGTAAATACTGGCACACCCAGAAATGGGTAATATGCCGTGATGATACATTTATTTATTTATAAATATACAGGATTTAGCCACATACGGATTACACGATTAAAGTTCTGAAATGCTAATCTTGTAATGTAATACTAATCCATATTAATATTAGATATGTTTGTATATTTATTACATACACACGAAGAAATTTTATTGTAATAGTTGCATTATAATTAATTATTTAATTAACTAAAATACAACGGGATAGGAAAATTAATTATCCTGCTTTTGTTTTTAAATATTGAATTCTAATTAATAAACAGTTCCATGAATTTTGTCTAGCCGTCAATAATCATAAATATTAAATAATGCATTGAACAAAATCAGGACAATTGAAAAATATTTTAAAACATTGATTAATATTTGTTTTTGGGAAAAGATTTGCACGATTGAAAAATATATATAAAGTTTATGAATAGGTATATATATATAGAGAAGCATTGTATTGGAAGCTGTAGAACTTTTGAATGACATATTAATCCTCAGTGAATATTTCACAAAAAAATTGTTTGATAATATTGCTTTTTATGTGGTTTCCTCTTTTCATGGATGTTCTTATAGGGCTTTGAGCTTTATCCTCCTGCTCCTGCGTTTATATTCAGCACAGCGGTATTTGTGCTCGGGTTTTTCTGCTTCGAAATTACAGAGGGAATGTCTATTTCAAGTTTTCTCTAAAATATTCTGTCTTTATAAAACGAGTTGAAGATGTTTTATTTTCTGCGAAAGGAGAATTATTTTTAACAAAAATCAAAAAATACATTTGTAGAGTAACGGATTCTCTTTCTACTGCTATACAGGTGTTATGTAAGTAAATGTACAAGTACAACGCTTAACTCATGGTAGAACTGACCCCATAGATAGTAAATCTGGCAACGATTTTTGTTTAACATGCTTTCTACAAAAACTGGAGGCCTTTATAACTGACCAATCACGTCATAGTTCAAAATTTTGTGAAAAAGATCATGTAATTTCAAACGTCTGTAACTCGAGATCCGATGAAGTAAAAAAATCATGCCTGGCATGAAAAGAAAGAGAATTTCATGCTGAATATAGACTTTCATCGTCCGTTGTTCTATCTTGAACCGCGTATGAGTGATGCATGAAAATTCATGGAAATTTTGTGTATTTTCAATAATACAAAATTTAGATTAAAGTCATGTAACTTCAAACGCCTGTAACTCGAGATCCGATGAAGTAAAAAAAATCATGCCTGACATGAAAAGAAAGAGCATTTCATGCTGAATATAGACTTCCATCGTCCGTTGTTCTATCTTGAACCGTGTATGAGTGGTGCATGAAAATTCATGGAAATTTTTTGTATTTTCAATAATACAAAATTTAGATTAAAGTCATGTAACTTCAAACGTCTGTAACTCGAGATCCGATGAAGTAAAAGAAATCATGCCTGACATGAAAAGAAAGAGAATTTCATGCTGAATATAGACTTTTATCGTCCGTTGTTCTGTCTTTAACCGTGTATGAGTGGTGCATGAAAATATGAAAAATAAACTAAATTATTTCATATTATATATTTTCATGCACCACTCATACGTGGTTACAGATAGAATAACGGACGATGAAAGTCTATATTCAGCATGAAATTCTCTTTCTTTTTACGTCAGGCATGATTTTTTTATTTCATCGGATCTCGATTTACAGACGTTTGAAGTTACATGATTATTCATGGAAATTTTGTGTATTTTCAATAATACAAAATTTTGATGAAAAATCATGTAACTTCAAACGGCTGTAACTCGAGATCCGATGAAGTAAAAAATCATGCCTGACATGAAAAGAAAGAGAATTTCATATTGAATTTGAACTTTCATCGTCCGTTGTTCTATCTTTACTGGTATATGAGTGATGCATGAAATTATGAAAAATGAACTATGTAAATTATTTAGTATTATAGTTTAATTGCCAGGCCCAACTGAGTCAATTTCTCTGACTATGTTTATTTCATGCACTTATCAAATTTCTAGACAGTACAAGCAAATGGTTTACAATTATTATAATTCAATAGAAATGCCCCTCTTTATTTGTGTATAGTGTACAAGCCACAGGCTCAACAAAAACAGCAATTGAAGCTGCAATTCTTACAATAAGATTTGCGCAGATTTTATCTGAAAATAAAGATAAAATCTGGAACACCCGGACAAAACTCGCACTGTCATAAAGTCGACAATGAACCAGGGCTTAACTTATCGCGACAGAAATCTTGTTAAACTGATTTTCTTTTAACATTTTCAGTTTATTTGTCAATTTACTTGACAGATGAGTTTTCGTTATATCTGTCTGGTAAGAAGCAAATATATTTTAAGAAGTAAATATTTTTAAATATTTATAAGTATGTTTGTATTAATATTTATTCCAAAATTTATTATTTTAAAATGTTTTTTTTAAATTCCTCTTTTAATACAAAAATAGATCATAAAAATTTCAAATATATTTTGTTTCATCGAATAATTTCAAATATTTTTATGAAATTCACAAAAGTAATTAATATATCGAATAAAATAGTATATTATAGAATAAGTTTCATAAGGCACGTACAAAGAACGAGTGCGATAATATAGGACTTATCAAACATGTTTTTATACTATTTTTTCTATTGAGGAAATTTTATAATTTTTTTAAAAAATGGGGTTTGTCAAAAATATAACTTGATGTTTTTTATTGGTTATATTGGTAACGGATGAAAATTCTTTGGTGACTGACAGCAATTTGAGGTTATATGTCATTTATTTGTCAGGTTTGAAAGCAGAAGTCATAGTCATACCACCTCTAGAAAATAAAAAGCGAAAACAGTGCGTTTATAGATCTTCTTAACGACGTGTTTTTATTGCGTTTATAGACTCATAAGGACACCGAAATAGAACAAAATATATGTTACATTTAGTCATATTTTGTTTAACGCTACCCAATATACGATAATCTGTTATAACGCTGATTTTTTTTATTTCTTCTTCTTTTCTGTCTTCTTTTTTTTCTTTAAACCCAATATGGGTGTCGGATTAGACGTAAGTCTTCTGCCTCTTCATTTTCACTATACTTGTTTCATGACCGATAGTACTAGAGCAGTTGGTGTACTTAGTCCGTGCGACAACCACTGATTGCTATGCAACACCTTCTACAGCTAGCACCGTCTATGTTTAACATGGATTCCAAATATTTTCTAATTTATTTCTAAGAATGAAAGAACCATTAAATTTTTATAACTTTCTTTAAGTAAACATTTATATAATTTTCTACTACCTACATAATATATACATATAACAAAATAAATAAATAAATAAATAAATAAATACGAGTAAATCATTATGGCATATTACCCATTGCTGTGTGTGCCAAATTTCTTTGTACACAGATATCGATAATGTTGTATAATTTATAATATACCTAGTCGAGTGAATTTCAAAATTCATACCAAAAAGAAAATGCCATAGTAAAAGTGGAAAATATCTGGTAATCTAAATACAAATTTATATATTTATACCGTGCGGGCGTGTACCAAGCGTCAGCTCACGGGTACTCGTTACTGGCGTAGAAATTGCACCACAGGGGTTATTTTTGAGCATTTAAAATTAGAAATAGTTTTGGTATCGGTCGAGATCGAATCCGGGCCCCCAGATTCGCAAGCAGACACTCAGGCACACAGGCTGGAATCCCATAAATAAATATTAATTAATAGTTAATTAAATATTAATATGACATTTGTACGACTTCAAATATTGTAAATGTAATACAGATAGACATATTTATAATATATTTAATTAATGTCTGGTCGCGAACCTGGGGGAACCGGGTTCGATCCCGACAGACGCCAAATATTTCCAATTTTAAATGGCACAAAAGTGCCCCTGTGGTGCACTCTCCACGCCAGCTATGAATGGCCGTGAGGTGACGCCTGGTAAGCGCCCACACGGTAAAATATATCGTCATCATTACCGATGTCTACATGTGTTGTAGATACTGGCACACCCAGAAATGGGTAATATGCCGTGATGATATATTTATTTATAATAATATATTTAGTAAAGTATGGAAATTAGTTACTTTCTAATAGGACATAGGACAAACAAAAGTTAACTGACCTCTTATATCTTACAGTTCCCGAGATTCCAAAGTAATCAAACCATCTAAAAATAAACAAATTAAATATAACAAAAATTGATCATTTTTTTATCTGAATTCTTGGTCATATACCTGTTATTTAGAAATCAGAAAGGCAGTCCTTATTACCATCCAATTACGATTGCTAATTCCAGACCTTTATGCATCAAAACCTTTTGAGATAAGCCTGTTAAAATGGGTGTTTTGAACGTTTTGTATTTGTCCCTTCGCTTAGTATACCTGTATGCATTCAATGCGCAGTGGGCCATGCATTGAAAATCTTAAATGACAGCATTTTGAAAGCGAAGAATAGTCAGGAAGTGTTAAAGTACTGGCGAAACCACAAGAGGTCTTTGCCACCTACCTGGACTAATGTAAATATGACAAAGTGACATGTAACACTCAGGGAAATATTCCGGTTTTCCGAGAAGAGATGCTTATCGGTTATAGGTTGGCGTAGCTGAATTACATGTTGACAAATTTTTGTATGTTTAAGGTAAATTGACATATATACTGAACAAATAATATTAGTTGTTTTCCATTTGCTATTTACCAGTCGAATCAAAGAATGAATTTTGCTATTTTCAGATGCTGATATTACTGAAATGTTTACTAAAACACATTTGATTAGTTCATGTTCTGTAGAATATTTCCATATACTAAATTCGCTTTTGTAATGAAAACAGAAAATAAATAAAATAAATAAATATATCATCACGCCATATTACCCATTTCTGGATGTGCCAGTATCTACAACACATGTAGACATCGGCAATGATGACGATATATTTTACCGTGTGGGCGCTTACCAGGCGTCATCTCACGGGCACTCATAGCTGGCGTGGAGAGTGCACCACAGGGGTCACTTTTGTGCCATTTAAAATTGGAAATATTTGGCGTCAGTCGGGATCGAACCCGGTTCCCCCAGGTTCGCGACCAGACACTCAGGCACGCGGCCACGGGACCCCATAACAGAAAATAAAAACGTAATGTTAATATTGTACAGATGTTTCAAAAATATTACAAAAAAATAAAGATAGGTATACAGGGTGTTAAAATCAAGGACTTCATAACAAATAAATACATTATTATTATTATTAATTAAAAATCTGGCCATAGGCGTTTTTCTTTACGCAAAAGTCCCCAATTATTTTTAGCCAAAAATGTTTCAAATAAATGTTGTAGATAATTATATTCTACGCCTAGAACATTAAACAGATTTAATTTTACACGTTTGGTAACCTATAAAATCGAATTTAAAATTTTACAAATATTGCTATGGGGTCCCGTGGCCGCGTGCCTGAGTGTCTGGTCGCGAACCTGAGGAACCGGGTTCGATCCCGACAGACGCCAAATATTTCCAATTTTAAATAGCACAAAAGTGACCCCTGTGGTGCACTCTCCACGCCAGCAATGAGTACCCGTGAGGTGACGCCTGGTAACGCCCACACGGTAAAATATATCGTCATCATTACCGATGTCTACATGTGTTGTAGATACTGGCACACCCAGAAATGGGTAATATGCCGTGACGATATATTTATTTACAAATATTGCTCACTTTTTGTAGCGATAGCCGTGGAATTGAAACAAAATTATAAAGAAATTTATATCGTTTGAACTGTTAGAAATATGATTTCATAGGTTAGAAAATGTGGTAAAAATGAATAATGAAAGTTATTTCAGTGTTAGATTGAAGAAATAATACATGTGTAGTGATTTGGAGGCAGAATTGAAATGATTTGAAAACCGAATTTCTGACAGTTTCAAACGATACGCATTTCTTTTTAACTTTGTTTCAATTTCGCGGCTATCGCTACAAATGAACAATATTTATACAATTTCAAATTCGATTTGAAGTTACCAAAAATTAAATCTGTTTAGTGAATTCGAAATATTCTAAAATTAATGGGGGACTTTTGCGCAAATGAATAACTGTTTTCCTATGTTAAACGCCTATGGCCAGATGTTTAATTGACACCCTGTATATGTACTATACAAATCGTATGAGTGAAATAAGATACTTTTTACTCGAGTTACAAAAAAGTGCTATAACGTTTCATTATTTCACGCTTTTGCGTTAAAAATTAAGCTTTTTTCACACTTTTATTGTGTTAAAAAATATATACTTTATAAATAAATAAATATATCATCACGGCATATTACCCATTTCTGGGTGTGCCAATCTGTTTTATCACAGATATCGGTAATGATGATGACATATATGTACCATGCGGGCGCTTACCAGGCGTCACCTCACGGGCACTCATTGCTGGCGTGGAGAGTGCACCACAGGGGTCACTTTTGTGCCATTTAAAATTCGAAATATTTACTTTATAAATCCATTTTAATGAAACAAAGTGTATTTTTTAACAGACGTAAAAAATAATAGTATTAAATATTAAAATACTATCCTATTAAAATATTGTCGTTTGCGTTTCGAGATAAATAGATTAGGTACCACTTTTGAAGTGGTCCCTTTTGATGTAAAATGATAGTTTCCAATAAAAATTCACACATTGATTTGTCATGAATGACAATCTGTCAGATGTCCATTCCAAAATGGCGGCACGTTATTCAATTGCATGAATGAAAACATGTTTTGACAAGTGAGAATATTTTCAAATTGGCACTTAAGCACATTGTAAGACGATTACGAGCTGTGGCTTTTTATCGTAAAGTACGGTTTCAAATGGCCTACACTTTAGCTTTTGTATATTCTTAAATAGATGGTTGAGATTTTCTTTTGTGCTGTCTATCCAACTTTCAAATGCGCCAGGCATTGGGAACACCAGAGCACTTCATATTCAACGGAAAAATTGTTATTTTTTGCGGATATATTTTGGCTACATTAGAACTACAAATATTCTGAAAAAACTATTGTACTCTAACGGCCGCTTTACGGCAATTAAAGTTGCAATAATTAAGTTTATGAAAGTTGCTAGTAGAGGCCTAGACGTCCAATAATACGGCTCAATAATTAGACTCACTCTAAATCAAACTCTCTCTTATTGGAATTTGTCTCTAAATCGTATTATTTTTTTGATGTGTTCAACTGTATATGCTGTTATACCTATGTATAAAAATGTTCTTTAAATCGAAATTTTTAATTCGGACTTTTCTTTAGTCGAATTAAATTTTGGGCATTTGGCATTTGCTATCAATTTCAATGTCTATATATCGAATTTAGATTTAGATAACTGAAATAAGTTTGTTAGGGACATTCAGTATAATGTTTCAATTTGTATATTTACTTGGTATGTACCTACATCTCATTTTTCTAAAAAATAAAAATGTCATTTTTTTAAATTATCAAAATATCTTTCAGAACTCATATTGATAATTAGAATAATACTACCTTTTTTTAAAAAAATACTGCTTCAAACATTCAAAATTTTATTGTAAAGAATGGATAATGAATACACATGTTGAATTTTTTTTATTTATATAGAATCTTTTCCAAGGAACTTTTTTATAGCTTTTATCCATTTTAATTTCAATACTTTTATTTCTAAAAATTCACACAGTTGTTCAAATACTCTAAAAATGCGTACACTTACGTATCATTCTCTTTACAATCAAATAATATTACCACCAAGTTTATATGTCTACCCATTTTTGAATTATTGCCCCAAAAGTTAATATACTCCACATTTAGATAAAAACTTCAAAATTTTCAAAAATCTAATTTTAATGTATCTATATACTTCTCAATGCGCTGATTCCAAATTTTGAAACCGCAGGTCTATATCTCGTTTCGTTCTCGAGATATTTAGATTCAAAGTTTTGCTCAAAACTGCCCATTTTTGGGTATTAACCCAAAAATGGGTTGAGTTATGAATTTGGCGACATCACCGTTCGATTCTACGGACAAAAATACATAAGTATAGATATTTTCATAATTTTTGTCCAACCGGTTCATTTTTTATGAATAAAAGTTTGAAAATCCCTGAAAATGGCCAAAATCTGAAAAAATCGTAAGGGGTACCCCTTACGATTTTTGCGATTTTTGGCCATTTTCAGTTATTTTGCTTTAGAGATTGTATGCGGTGTTCAACAATTCTGAAAATTGGTGTACTTATGTGATTTTGCCCGTAGAATTGAATGGTGTTGTCGCCAAATTCATATCTCGACCCATTTTTGGGTTATTACCCAAAAATGGGCAGTTTTGAACACAACTTTGAATCTAAATATCTCGAGAACGAAAAGAGATATCGACCTGCGGTTTCAAAATTTGGAATCAGCGCATTGAGAAGTATATAGATACATTAAAATTAGATTTTTGAAAATTTTGAAGTTTTTATCTAAATGTGGGGTATATTGACTTTTGGGGCAATAATTAAAAAATAGGTAGAGTTATAAACTTGGTAGTAATATTATTTGATTGTAAAGAGAATGTTAGGTAAATGTACACATTTTTAGAGTATTTGAACAACTGTGTGAATTTTTAGAAATAAAAGTATTGAAATAATAATGGATAAATGCCATAAAAAAGTTCCTTGGAAAAGATTCTATATAAATAAAAAAATTTCAACATATATATTCATTATCCATTCTTTACAATAAAATTTTAAATGTTTGAAGCAATTTTACTGCTTAATGACTGGACTGAATTATTGCATAATAATAATAAGTTTATTGAATTTTATAGATAGAGCATCAATATTATTGAATAATTAAACAATTAATTACTTGAAAATACAGTTATACAGTATTTAGTGTTATAGAACTGACGTACGTCTAACGTGTCTCCATTCTACAGAGACTATCAGTAATATTTTTCAATAATTTTGGGCAAAATTATTAGAATAGGGGTTTTTTTTTTATTAATGAAAACACTATAAGAAATTTTAGCCGTGTAAAATCGATTTGGTTAGTAGTAAAACATACCTGTGTAATGAAATGAGATAAAAATTGTATACACAGTATTAAATAAAGTAATTTTAAAAATCTTACACTATTTATAGTAATTTTTATAAAGAAATTTCATTCTACCGGTATGATCAGTGCTTGTCGTATTCCTAATAAAACAAGTTAAAAACCGCAAGGTAGTTAGTCTGTTGTGATATTTCGTTGTGTATTGACGTATATTTCTGTGTATTAAACGATAATGTGTAAACTTACATTTAAAGTGCAATACAAAAATTTGTGTGAATGTGTTTCCTGGAAGGAAGGCATCAGGTTTGAAGATTTTCCATTACCCGGTAAATACAATTTCCATCATTTAATCTATGTAAAATGCATTCTATAAATGAGATCTATAAACATATTGGCCGAATTCAGCACTGTCTTTTAAATAAAGAAACTTAACTAAAAACAACAAAATAAAGAGAGACGTATGCAGTAATGCATTAATAAGAAAAAGGTGCAAGCTGTTTCCATTGTTACTAGAGACGAGCACTAGACTAGTGAATAGTGCAGAATTCGGCCTATTGTATTTATTAATTTATAATAAATACATATATTAAACCCAACGTTTCGGCACCATAAACTGGTGCCTTCTTCAGGGGATACATTGACATAAATATAAGAAATAACAAAAACAACAAGTAACCAAGGTAACAAGAAATGTTCATAAATGTTACCTTTTTGATGTATACAATTTTAATTTTAATTAATTTTAAAGAGTACAGCGTATTTCGCTACCGATAAAGCGTCTCTGAGTTATACAGATCACTTCTCTGACAGTTTTTGGGACGGTATTTCCTCTGGCAAAAGGAGATTTTTTCCTGAGAAGATGCATGTTCGCCGTCCATGTTATCGCCGGGCATGCATATATTGTCTAGAAAATTGTATACATAAAAAAGATAACATTTATGAACATTTCTTGTTACCTTGGTTACTTGTTGTTTTTGTTATTTCGCATATTTATGTCAATGTATCCTCTGAAGAAGGCACCAGTTTATGGTGCCGAAACGTTGGGTTTAAATAATAAATACAGAAGTTAAACTAAAAAAAAGTAGTATTATTCCAATTAATAATATGAGTTCTGAAAGATATTTTAATAATACATATATTAGTTATTCAACATGTACTTTTATACCAAATTTGTATGTAAGTGGTTAAATTTACACAACCTCTTGTGGACCTACATAAACCAATTTTAGTGTATGTTATACAGAATTTTTTGGAGCGAATTATTTTATCTGTACATTGTTCTCAAGGTATAAGATTATTGTCATTTTTCATAATTCTTTTTGTAAATAATGAAGCTTTGTCTTTTGGAGATAAAAAATATGAAAAATGAAGAAAAATAAAGATAGAAGGTGAAGGGTCGGTTTCGCCTGGATTCGGAAGACCAATTGATGCATACCGCTGCGATAATGGTTATGCAATGCGATGGCTGCTAATTTCAGCTCAACGATGTCGAGTCGAACGCAAAATTTTAGTTCTCGTCAATGCTCCTGAACGCAACTGTTGCACCAATCGTAGCGGGCATATTTTTAAAAACAATGGGGTATTCCATTCAATTTTTTTATTATTTTAAATAAAACTTCATTCAGTTTTGAAGCAATTCATAGTATTAAAAAATCTTAATTGTTCCTAGTTTAACAGTATTTTATTTTCGAGAAATCAGTATAACGTCACATTTCCCCTATACTTGTCTTTCTCACACACACTGCTCTGAGTACGCTGCGAGAGAAAGATAACAAGAGGGTCCTCCGCCGCAGTAACAAATTAGAACAAGGGTCAGTTATATTAAAACTAGACCTTAAAACTGTATATTAAGGACTATCAAAGTTTAAAAATAGTTATTAGTTTCTAAAATAATCGAGTTTTATTGCCATTTCCTCATCTCTGTATCTACGTCACACATTTATTCTATTCCAAATTCTTACTACTTTCAAACCTTCTGCTATCGCCTTTTTGAAATACGGAATCCCTTTGCAAGTATATAAATGCAGAAAATAATAATAATAATAATAATAATAATAATAATAATAATAATAATAATAAAACAACAGAAATAAACCAAATAATACTAGTTTAAATTTATGAAGCCATGACAGATTACAAGCGTTGGCATGAGAGTAAAAGATATGTTGAATGACATAGGCTACCAGTGGTAATCAAATCTTGGACTTAATATACAAGTAGTATTTTTATTAATTATGACATTAAATTACTTATTATCCACCTATATTTCCAATTATTGACCACAGGGGTTATTTTAACATATTTATACATTTTTATAAGTGCTGAAATAGATAAATTTATGTGACTTCAATTATTAGCGAAATCCACTGTTTGTGAACAAAATCATCTCTATATCTACGTCACAGAATATTAAAAAAATGATTACGGCTTAACGAATAACAATGAAAACATTCTAAAATTACATATCACTTGCAGTTTAGATGAAGTTTTGTAAAAAAATATAGTGAAGGACCCTATTGTATGACGTCAATTTTCCCTTTTAGCAAATGTGAAATATCTCGTAAAGTAATTATTTAAAAAATGTTTTCATTGTTTTAACTATTATTTATTGAGCCATACTTTATGGTAAATTGATTTTTTTTTTGTCATAGTGGAATACCCCATTATGAATGAAAATCATTTTTAATGGGTACGTTTTGTCAGGAACTAAAGGCGCTGTAGTTACTTACACATTTACCATCTCCACAAGTCAATCTGACTGCTCTGCGGGTATATTACATAACCAAACAAAATGCCGTACTTCTGTGTAAATGAATACAGAAATAAAATAGGGCATTCATTTACAAAGACAAAAGTAACAAATGCTTAGATTAGATTGAAGCAATAGCTCAAGAAGAATGCAAAATAACGATAAATTAAATTTAAAAAAAAAATATCATTATTTATTGAGTTGTACTGTAAATACAAAATATACATTTTATTATTTTTTGTTATGGCTGAGGACCCCGTTGTGGTGACTGTAAAAAAATTTTGTATCTGTTTTGACTTTCGAGTGCAAATGGACATTTTTGACAATATCACATTTTGCTCTCTTAATTAATACACAAATAACTATTTTATAACTACGTCAATATTTTTTTATAAACATGTTCCATATTACTACAGAGTGCCTGAGTGTCTGGTCGCGAACCTGGGGGAACCGGGTTCGATCCCGACAGACGCCAAATATTTCCAATTTTAAATGGCATAAAAGTGACCCCTGTAGTGCACTCTCCACGCCAGCTATGAGTGCCCGTGAGGTGACGCCTGGTAAGCGCCCACACGGTAAAATATATCGTCATCATTACCGATGTCTACATGTGTTGTAGATACTGGCACACCCAGAAATGGGTATTATGCCGTGATGATATATTTATTTATTTATTTATTTATTTATTTATTTATTTACAGAGAGAAATAAAAATGAATTTATGAACGTACTTATCTACAATTAGTATAGGTAATAAATAGAAATGGGCTTTTTTCCCAAGCTTGATATAGAAAATGGCAAGGTCCTAATTATTCGCTCCATTTTTAATACTCTTGTTCCTTCTAAGAAATTTTTGCCTTTTGGAATTTTCACTTCATTTTATTCTTTAATCTAGACACTTCAGTCAAGTGCACGTGTTTAAATCCTCGTCCAATTCTTTAGTTTACATCGACAATAAGTTAAACAGTAAAGATTAAGTTATTAGCGTTGTTAGGAACAACAATTGTTGTGGTACTTCAGACGAAAACAGTCTCTGCGGGGTACAATTCAGTGTGCAAATCTCATTATTGAGTAGGCTGTGGAGTTGTGGTCAGCACGACAACACAGTCATTCTCTACGTGTGGTAGGATTATCTTCACGCTTATTTCAGCTTGAATTCCCAAATTTGTTAAGTCTGTTGTGTGGAGAAAGGTTAACTTCCTGTTCCGTTTGTTCGCTTCAAGAATTGGGGATTGTGAGTTTGAATAAATGTTTGACAGCTACATATAATGAACTCAACGAGGAATTATATGAATGGCAAAATACTTCAAATTGCTGAACTACACTTATCAAGTTAAAATTATTTTTGTATACCTATAATGGGGTATGTGACTAAATTTTGATTTTTACATATATGATACTAGACCAAAAAATAAAATTCCCGTATTTTTTTAAATTGATTAATTATTCGTAGTTTACGAGAAAATAATTATTAAAACTTTGGGGAAGGGATCTGTGACGTCAGTAGGGTAGAATGATAGAAGAAGACAGTTAAACTGAGATAGATATATTGTGGTAGGCGAAAGTGACAGCAGCTGTCACGTTCGCCATTCCATAACCTATCGCAACATATCTATCTCAGTCTAACTGTCTTCTTCTACCATTCTACCCTACTGACGTCACAGATTCTTTCTCCAAAACATTAAATTTCTAATAACAATATTATTACAAACTAATGTTTAATTTTTATTATTATAATGAGAAGCTATGGAGGTTTGTTTTTATATATTATGACATATATTGAAATTTGATTATGGTCACATACCCCATTATTAATGAAAGTATATGAATTTTATTTCATTTCAAATATCTATTACAAAATTATATACAGGAGTCTCGCGGCTTGATGAGTAAAAAAAAGCTTAATCAACATACATTTTGTATTATAATCGAAGAAAAACTGGCAAAGATATTAATCGACCAAAAAAAAAAATAAAATAAAATATATCATCACGGCATATTACCCATTTCTAGGTGTGCCACAATCTGCTTTATCGCAGATATCGGTAATGATTATGACATATTTGTACCGTGCGGGCGCTTACCAGGCATCACCTCACGGGCACTCATTGCTGGTGTGGAGAGTGCACCACAGGGGTCACTTTTGTGGCATTTAAAATTCGAAATATTTGGCGTCGGTCGGGATCGAACCCGGTTCCCTAAGTTCGCGACCAGACATTCTGGCAAAATTTTGTTTATGTAAGTACATAGACTATAAAAAAATAACAACAAAATTTTATATGAATCACTTTTCTCAATTTCGAATAATGGGGTATTCCACCATAACAAAAAAAAAAATTTAAAAATTCAATTTAACATAAAGTATGGCTCAATAAATAATAGTTAAAACAATGAAAACATTTTTTAAATAATTACTTTACGAGATATTTCACATTTGCTAAAAGGGAAAATTGACGTCATACAATTATCTTTCTCTCGTAGCGTACTCAGAGCAGTGTGTGTGAGAAACACAAGTATAGGGGAAATGTGACGTTACACTGATTTCTCGAAAATAAAATGCTGTTAAACTAGGAACAATTAAGATATTTTAATACTATGAATTGCTTCAAAACTGAATGAAGTTTTATTTAAAATAATAAAAAAAAATGAGTGGAATACCCCATTATGATGTGATTTAAAAATTAAATATTGGTCAAACAAAAGAATAACTAATAAAGAATTAGAAAACACTCTCACAAGATTTCAGCATCTGAATCAACCTCTCGGTCATTATCAGAGCCTGCCGGTGCTCAGCTGATAACCACAGACGCGTTTCGCCGTGTTATTTAGTTTGTAAACACCAGATTTCTCTAAAACATTTTTACAATCTTTATTAATGAGAATACAATTTGTTAGTTTTTTGTAAGGTTTAAAGGCGACAGATAAATTTAATTTCCTTAAAATTTTTTCAACGGATTCAGTAATGGAGAAGTTTAGCATGGTAAAAATTCTACATAACATACTATTTTCTCACAAATATAACACAAATGACTGCTGAAATTGAAATTGAAAATTAAAATTATTGCTCCATTTATTTATAATTAATATTTTTTGGGTAAACTTTAAGTACGTCACAAGTCAGTTATGCGCAAACTCAGACAGAAGGGTGAAATCGAACCACTTGAACGTAGGTCGTAACAAAGCGTAAAAGCGCTTCACTGGTATCCGCAATCGCGTGCGTCAGTGTATAAATCGACAAGCCAAGCCTCTACTTAGAGATGCACTCGATTTCGAGCTTTGGCCCGGCCCGGCCCGAAGCCCGCCTCGATTTCGAGTCAATCATCGAGCCGGGCCGAAGATATTTTTTATCGGGCCGAATCGGGCTAATCATTTTCGAGCTTTTCGGACCGGCCCGAAAAATCTTATAGTTCAGTCAAATGCACAGTTTCCTTAATATTTTAATGAAAATGTATGAAAAAGGATCAAAATGATTTATTAACAACACACTTTACATATTAATAAATAAAAATGTAATATTTTACTTCAAGAATTCAAGGTTATTCATTAAAGTATAATAATTATATTGTGATGTTGCTATTATTATTGTTATTACTGGTATATTTAAATAAAAGTGATTTTTGTTCCTACCATAATGATTTCTTGTGCCATTTTTGAGCAGAAACAAAGTTAGATAAAAACTCCTTATGTAAATTAAAATTATATTTTTTTATATAAGATTTGTGAAAAAGTTGTTAAATTCTTTGGTAAACAAAGTGTTAAATACTCGTAGGTCTGTAATTTTTATAACAAACTTACACTAGAAGGGTCCCTTTTTTAATTACTTATGTTATCTAATGTAATAAGAATGTAGAGGTTTTTTATAAGTTTGTCACGAAAAAAGTTAAACATTTCGCCTTAACATAAAAATCAACATTAGGAATGCCGGATGCACCCAATTTCGAGCTTTGGCCCGGCCCGGCTCGAAGCCCGGCCCGATTTCGAGTCAATTTTCGAGCCGGGCTAGCTAATTTTTTTGTCGAGTCGATCTTCGAGTCGAGCCGGTAATTTTTATTTTCGGGCCGAGTCGATCCAAACCTCAAAGCCCGGCCCGGCCCGGCTCGAATGCATCTCTAGCCTCTACCGACGTCATCACAGCTTAAAATTGTCTTTTCCGGAAAATCTGGGCATTTTTGAAAAAAATAAAACATGTTACATCATTTTTAAAAAAATAAAAAAAAATCGCTAAACTTCCCCATTGTGTACAATGGAAAATAAGAATTAAAAATCGTCCCAAAATAAAAAATCAATTCTTTTTGTTTATTTCGTGTGTAGTGTTAGGAACTCCGTAGGGTCACGCATAAGATTTTTATGTATGTAAATAGGCCCAAACCACAGAGAAAGTTTCCACGTGAGGTTTTGGTTTGGTTGGACCGTTTGCGTTTGGGACATTTCCCGACTGGCTAATAGTAGCAAGGGTGTATGCATGTGCCGCCTGAAAGGGACTGTAATTTAATGAACGGTTAACAGAGGTCTCCTGTCATGTCACGGTCGCGGCGGAGCAGGAGACCCGGGCTATCTGTCCAGGTCTTCCTCTTCTTTATTCGTGTCATGCTTGGACATCAGAGCCAATGCCTAAATTATCGCCACTTTGCACTTCAACGTCAGGATTGTGTATACAAATTGTCATATCATCAAATATTGATTACAAGTGAATGATGCCTTTTTTGTCATTGTTGGCTGATGTGATACGATACGAAGGATTATATATGTTTTTCAATACAGCATTTGCTTTGATTTGTTATGTAAAAGGTTTCATTTTTAAATGGTAAGCTATTTAATATAGATAGCAATAAATTCGTTTGAAATAATATTTGTATAAATCAAATGTCAGCCTTTGTTGACTTTAAATATCGTAGAGATGAATATTGAATTAAAAAAAATTGGGACAATTTTTTATGGCCCTTAAAATGTGAAAAACCTTAACGAGACTTCGAATTCACCGGTTTGGGTAAAAATGTGTGGACGGAAAGTATTCCTTAGGAGTGGTTTATGATGAATTAAAATGTCGTGTCAAAAATCCAGATACATTATTGAAGGCTTATTCTGGGAAGAACATTTAATATTTCTTATTTTATTATTAATTAGAATTTTTAAAATTATAGATACATACAGGCTGTTAAAAAATAAGTTCAAAAATTTTACTCTTTAAAAGACTCTATATAAGTCCGAAGATTGTTCTACTCCTAATAAAAGAGTAAATCAAAAAGAGTACTTTATTTTTATTCTACAAATAAGTGATTTGTACTCCTTAATATAAGTAAAATGTAATACCCTTATTAATAGTAAAAATATGCTATATGAAAATAATATTTTTTAATTCTTTAGTTAGTAATATTATTTACTAATAAAAGCGTAAAATTCACTACTAATAACTGTATTCAAATTTGCTGTATAAAAGGGTAATTCTGGATCTGATTAATTTTTTTTTCTTATAAATAAATTTTTATTTAATGAAATAAATATTATAAAAATTTAAATATAAAATATAATAACTTAATCTAAAGAAATACATATTGAGAAACACATATACTTATAAGTAGGTACATATTAAATATAATAACTAATATACAATTAAGATGTGATGGAAAATATCCTATAACATTCTTTTGTTTCATCATCCCAACCTATAAAAAAATATATTATACGTACTTACATACATAATATATATATATTTACTTTAAAATCAATTTTACCTGTTATAATCTACAGTAGGTACTATTTATACATAAACTCCTTCGGTATTTATATATCTGTAATTTTATTGGCAGTAGTACTTCATAATAATATTTTAATTCTTTCTTTCTGTAGATATATAAATCTCATTAATTGTATCAACGGCGTACTTATAATGTTTCTTGTTAAAGTAAATGCAAACTAAACAGTTAGCATAACGCATACATGTATGGCGTTCTCTGATGTACAGATTTATAAAATATGTTTATACTTGTGGTGAGTAAAAAATAATAAAAGTACTCTTTTCGTAATAGATTCTACATTGAAAATAGTATATTTTACCCTTATGAAATTTATATTTCACTAAATATTTTATTTTAAAAAAGTATATTACTAAGAAAAGTGTAAAAATTATTCAAATTAGTGCAATTTGAATCACTTTACACTTTTTGGGAGCAGATTTTACAAAATAAATGATTAAAAAGAAATAATATAAAGAGTATTATTCTGATTTACTATAAAAGCGGTACTTATTACTCTTACTAAATTTTTACTCATTTAATGAAAGTAATGCAAAACGAAATAGTAAAATTTTATACTTAAAAGAATAAAAATGTAGTTACTCCAACAAAATATTTTACTTTTACTCTTTTTTTTCGAACTGTGAAAATGAGTAAAAAAAGTTTAATCAACATGGGTCCGAACTTCAACTGTTTTTCAAAAAGAGGCCATATTGTATTAGATTCGAACAAAAGGTGGTAAAGGTAATGCTCGAACAAGATTTTGTCTATGCCAGTAAAGAGACTATAAAAAATATTTTATGAAACATTTTTTTCACTTTCTAATAGTTACGAAGTTATATGAAAACTAAATATTGGACAAGGCCGTCACAACATTTGTCGTAGTACAATTATTCGTTTTTTTGTTTTGAAAAACAAAAACACATCTAAGATGACCTTTGAAAGGTAAACAAAAAGTCTCATTTAGGTAATTAACATCGTAAGTCTTACAGTTTTCGAGATTGCAGAGGTAAATCGTAAATCCCGAAAAAACTCATTTTTCACTGCCTTATATCTCGGAAACTATTGAAGATCGGACCCATGTTGATTAAGCTTTTTTTACTCATTTTGGTCAGTACTATATGCCGAGAGGTCTTGTGCTGACCACAACAGAATTTTTTTTAATGGCGGAGGAGTTTATTGTTGCATGAATGCATTCATCTCGTTTGAGCTAACCAAAAAAATTATAAATAAATAAATATATCATCACGGTATATTGTACTATATGCCGAGAGGTCTTGTGCTGACCACAACAGATTTTTTTTTATGGCGGAGGAGTTTATTGTTGCATGAATGCATTCATCTCGTTTGAGCTAACCCAAAAAATTATAAATAAATAAATATATCATCACGGTATATTACCCATTACTGGGTGTGCCAGTATCTACACCACATGTAGACATCGGTAATGATGACGATATATTTTACCGTGTGGGTGCTTACCAGGCGTCACCTCACAGGCACTCATAGCTGATGTGGAGAGTGCACCACAGGGGTCACTTTTGTGCCATTTAAAATTGGAAATATTTGGCGCCTGTCGGGATCGAACCCGGTTCCCCAGGTTCGTGACCAGACACTCAGGCACGCGGCCACAAGACCCCATAAAAAAAAATATGTACTTGGTTATGTACCTACATATTTTTTAAAAAATCGCCATACCTACCTATCGTAAATTGCATGTGAAGTGAGTGAATATTTATAAACACTAAACAGTAGTTCATTTCCATTGGTTTTTTCCTGTCAAACCCCAAAGTTAACATAATATCCTGTTGCACTAACATCCATATTAAAACCCTGTCGACCAGTGGCGTAGACACATGGCACACATGACAACCGGCAGGGATCGGGTAACCACTTATGTATATATGTAAATATTCTTAGAGCCCGGTCCCAGAGGGACCAAATACCAAATCGTCCCCTTATCAACTCGCTGTGCTGCTCTGTGCTGCCCTCTAATGAATGTAATCAGTTGACAAATTATGTGTGTAATATAATTTCTGTTACGTTTGAGCTGAGCTGCCTTATGGCGAAACGGCTCATTTGAAACGCGACGCGCGTGACAACGATCTGTCAAGAGGTTTTAACTTCATTGAATAAAATTGCGAGGGATCGACAATATCTGTAATTTGCTAAATACTAGCTTATACACTCATACTTTTGCTGTCACTTTTCATATTTTACGGGACTCTATTATAGAAATATTATAGAATTATTTTCATAAATGCAGTAGAGCCTCGATAATTCAATAAACACCAAAAAACACAGAGATATTCTGGTCAGATCAGGAGTGGGATCACGTAAAAGTGAAAACGATATTGCGATTATCGAGAAGTGAAAACGACATTTCCTTAGCGATCACGTAAAATTAGTCACTCACTACGTTTTCAACTTCGGTTATTTCCGTAAAGTGACTACGTTTTGTGAAAACGATATCGTTTACAGACTAATGTTTTTGTATTAAATAGTAGTTTTGACAGATAATTTATATGAATGTCATTAAAATTTTTAATCTAATGTCAAAAAGTATTATTCTCGCCCTTCGTTTTTATTTCGTTCATAATAGCAATGCTGTAAGAATTGAAGAAGGATACAAGTTAAATTATCAATTAGGTACAGATGCCATCATCTAATTTTGTTCCTTTTGTATTCCAGAAGAAAAATTTATGAAGTAAACAAAAATATTTCTAAATATATAATTAAAACTTCAAGAGACCTTTTAAGACCGCAAGTATACAAGATTGTTATTTTAAAGTAATCTAGTTTTTTATTAAGTTTTGTATTTCAAGTAAATAAAGTATGGGCCACATTTAAATAACGGCGCACAACCTTCGACGGGCTGCAGAAAATGATCAATTCACAAATTTTAATTTTATGTAAAAACTATAAAATATTAATCACAAAACTCAAGCTAGAATCGTTATATTTGATGCTTCGCAGAATACAAAATACAATATTATTAAAATATTAATAAAATTTTCTTTCTTGGATTTATTCTTGTAATCAATCAAAATATGCTTTGTTGTAATCAACACTTTTACAGTTATTGGATTGGAATATCAATATTGCCCGAAAATATTTCTTTTCGGTAGTTCTTTCACTAAATTTTAATAGTAAATCATAAGCATTTGGTTCTTCGCAACATGCTTATTAAAATATTCATGAATTATCGTATTTTATCACAATTATTTCATTTTCGCCTTACTAAATAAAATAATAAAAAATACATTTCAAATTTAAAATATTAATTTATTTTTAAATCATTTATAATTACATTTCTTTCATTCTTTCCAAAACGTCAAATTCAACTCACTGCTCACTACATTCTTTTACCTAAATGCAAGTAAATAAGAAAAGGATATACCTATACCCAAATGTATAAAATAAAAAGAGACGTAAGAAACGACTATCGTTTTCACATGCTTTGAGAGTGTCGACTAGAATTCACATTTTTTTCAGTCTAAAACGATATCGTTTTCGGTTTTCATTATTTACGTGATCACATTTTCACTTGTCGACAGTCGCAATATCGTTTTCACAGTTACGTGATCCCACTCCAGCAAAGCATTTTGATTACAATATACGGTATTTTTACAGCAACAAGAGTACGAAATAGTTACTTACTTATTAAGGCAGGGAAGTTCGTCTTTTCATGACTAATAATATAAAATAGTTATTTACATTCGAGTGCGTGCAAGCTCCAGCTAATAAGGCACTCGCCTTAAGGGCCTTAAACAAAGCTGTCGCGCTGTAAAATACTTCACGCACGAGAATTGTATCAAATTTTTTGGCCGACGATAATTAAAATCACTTTTATTAATGAGATAGGTTGTACTTCTGAAAAGGGTTAGTTTAAAATACTGGGGTTAAGTCAATTTCCAAATTTGATTTTACTTACCTTCATTAGAGTACTTCTTCTAGCGAAAATTTATTTGTAATAATAATAAAAAAAAATATATATATATCATCACGGCATCCGGCATATTACCCATTTCTGGGTGTGCCAGTATCTACAACACATGTAGACATCGGTAATGATGACGATATAATTTACCGTGTGGGCGCTTACCAGACGTCACTTCACGGGCACTGATAGCTGGTGTGGAGAGTGCACCACAGGGGTAATAATAGACGTTGTTTATGACTGATAATATATTTATTTGCTCATCTTTTCTTCGTAATAAATAATAGGTAGGTGTCGATATTTGACATTTCAGCAATGTCCGCCTCGCGTATTTGACAGGTATATCGATCGGTGATTATGTCGGTAACGGCGGATTTTTATAATAATGACAGATGTCGCTGCCGTGATTTTGTTTTATATAAATTAATTTTAAATATAGGAAATGTTAAAGTAAAAAAATAACTTAAGTAGGTAGTACTTTTTTACATGAACTTTATTATAGTAAAGATAATTTCTTTTCTAAATGCCCATAAACGTCCAGTGAATTTTGATTATTTTACCGCATAGTTAGACAAGTTACAACACAGTAAGCGTAAAATGTAGGTTACACTTGCTGTGTATACAATTGTAAAGTTCCCATTACACTTCAGGAGGGCAAAAATACTATTTACACACGAGTCGCATACACTATTTTTCCTACAACCGAAATGTTAGTATTACTCATAATACTGATAGTGAGTATACAAGCATCTTCAAATATTGTTAGTGTTAGTTAACAAGTAAATTAACCGAATGTGCATGTTGCCTAGCAACGTATTTACTTTTTACGCACTAGTGCTTGAATAGTGTATTATTGTACTCACTTTACTCACGACTCACACTAGTCTTTTTGTAACAAGAAGAACAATGTTACCAATAACATACAAAATGAAAAATAACCTCTTTCCTCTTTTCTCGACTGTATTTAAATATTCTTTAAAATTTAATAAGAATTAATTACATTTTATGTGCTTTAATTTTAATTATTTGATGCAATGAAAAAATGAAATAAAAATTTACTTGCATTCTTGACAGATTTGGCTTTGAATTTCATATCTGCACATATGGTGTGGATATAACGTACATGACAGTATGAAGGAATGTTGCCAATATATAATAGGGAGAAGAAAAAAGTACTTTTCACACACTAGTGTTTGAAAAGTGACACTTTACACAATTTAGAGTGCGTAAAATACGTACTTTACGCATGGTTGAAGGAAAAAGTATTTGAAGGAAACAGGAAAAGAGAGGGCTATACATTCATTTATTTCAAAATTAAAATATTCTATACTGTAGTAAAAATTTGTCTCTTTGTACTGTACTGTTTTCTTTGGGACGAATTTAAAATATGCACACGCATCAATACCATTAAAACTTTAACAACCGTTTTTCTCAAAAAAAAGTTACAATGAATAATATATTCAGATTCTCTGAAACTAATATTAATTAATCTGTCTGTCGAAGACCAAAGCTATCCTATTTAAATTTTTGTATAAAAAATAACTAATTTATTTTTCAAAACTCATAATAACAATTAAAATAGTACTACTTTCTTGTTTAGGTTCTGTATATATTTTTAAATTGAAACCAACGTTTCGGCCACATTCACTGCTGCCTTCTTTTCTTGTCTTTTCCCTGAAGAAAGCAGCAGTGTACGTGGCCGAAACGTTGCTTTTAATATAAAAAAATATACCGAACTAAAAGGTAGTATTATTCTTATTTATGATATTTTACAGTTCTTGAACAAATCACATTGATTCCGTAATTACTGTTAATTGATTTTTTTTTGTTTCAGGTTCCAGGTAAGATCTACTGAATATTTTCTTTTATCCGAAATACTACCCATATTGCAAGGTAATACTTTTATTTATGTTCAAACAATTCCGAAATTTAGAACAGTAATATAATAATGAAACATTTAAAAGGATCTAGGTACATGCCATTTTTATGTTTCAAAGTTATTATAACGTGCACTTTTAATAAGTCGGTGCACGATTTAGCGTGTACCTAGGCTCTAGACATTTCCTTTATAATATAGTTTAGAAACCTCTAACAAATAAAAAGTAAAGAGGAAAATATGTAGCTAGATAATCGGTAGAATATTTGATACTTTCTGCGAGGTGTTGTGGTTAAATAGCAATAAAATTTTGATAGTTATCTGCAAAAAGTAACAGAGGAACCCAGCAAAATGAAAAACATATTATATTTCAATTGAAATGATGCAGTTGTGTTGCAAACGTTTAATAGGCGGTTTGAAAAGAACACCAGAAACCTTTTCTCAATAGAATTCGTGTTAATAGAGAGGGTAAAATCTCCCGGTTCCGTGCAAAATACGTCATTGGCGTCATTCTATACGCTGCGTGTATTCGTATTGTCGACAGAGGGTAAGCGCTTTACAATAACGTCGTTGTAACCCTCAATAGTGCAGAACACAGACACACGTTTGCAATTATCACACATAAATAGAAACTAAGCTATAATAGGTTAATGTTTATATGGAAATAATACTCGTTTAATGCAGACAAACAACACAGCGAATACAATCAGTACTTTACCTTTATATGGCTTTATGAATTACAGTCGAACTTCAGTAAGTCGAACTTCAGTAAGTCGAACTTCGATAACTCGTATTTTTGATAACTCGAATCAAACTGGTTGGCAATAGCGCCAAGAGTGAGAATTATGGGTAATTTTTACTTGATAACTCGAACTTCGATTACTCGAATATCTTTATAATTCGAACAGAATATTTGGCGCCAGCTTCAATAAGTCGAATTCTGGGGGGAAAATTGTCAAAATTACACCAGAAGGTGTCACGTTAAATGATTTTATACATTTGGATTATGATATTGTTACTTCGGAGTTTCCCACAGATGAAGATATAGTCGAGCTCTACAAATCTGAATCCGAATCTGTAGAGTTCGACAATACAGATGACAGCGAAAGTGATATGATGGAGGATGATTTGCAGCAACCACCTTCAAACGAGTTGGTTGAAAATTCATTGAGCGTTTTGAGTTCGTATTTAAATATTAATGAACATACAACCGATTCCCTGTATAATGGTTTAAATAACATTGAAGCTTTTTTTTTTTATTGAAAATCAAAATAAAAAATTATCTCGTCAGTCACAAATAACTGACTTTTTTACACTAAAATAATGTTTATAACTTTGATCTGTACTTATATATATCAATCTGTATATGTATATCATAAGGTAAGTGGTTTTTACTCGAATAAATACATACATGAATAATATTTATACATGTGCATTATATTTAATAACCCGAAGTCTTGATAACTCGAACTTTTTTTGTGGCAAGTCATGATTTGAGTTATCGAAGTTCGACTGTATTTACAATGGGCTACTTGCGGGGTACTGAAAATCCGATTTCTTCAGCATGATTAAATTATTTCTATTTTCATTTTTTGTTGTATAATAGTATATTGTATAACTATTGCTGAAAGTTGGATATTTCACACGCACGTGAAGTTTGAGTCACGAGCCGAAGGCGAGTGGTTTAATCACGTGAGTGTGAAATACCCTTTCAGCACGTGTTGTACACGATATTTTTCCGACGACCACAAAACATAAAACAATATAAAATTTTCATAAAAATATTAAAACAGATTATGTTTACATCATTGCTATCAGAATTCACCAAAAATTATGTGAAAATCTGATAAATCAGAGTCCAGCCTTCGTAATCCGTGTAAATTCAGCAAATTATTTGCAACTGTCAAATTTTTACATACAAATTTTTAGGTTAGTTCGCTCAGTTATCGCAGCGTGTGATAAAATCATATCACACAGTTGCGGACGCATCTGATTGGCTAACGAGCTTTCATTTCACACAGCTTTGGTAGTGATGTGCAATGACCAACTTTCAGTGATAGTTTAGCGTTTGAATTTATGTACTTTTCGTAGTGGTCGTCGGAAAAATCGTTTTAAAGTATGATATTTTTAAAGTTGCAAAAACCAGCCATGTTGTGACGTCACAGGTTCTGAACCTGAGTTCAGATTCATTTCAAACAAACATTTTAGGTATATGGACACAGAATTTTTAAAAGAAAAATATATAGACTATAAATTGAGGATTACATATCTAAATATGCTATAATATATTAATATAACATCGTTCTATTCATTTTTATAAATATAGTTTTAGTTTTCATCTGGCGTGAACTTATCTACACGTTACATCAGATGTTTCTTTCACTTTTGATTTGTGATTAGCCGTTATAAGGTTATAAACGCATATAAAACATTGAATATATTGCAGAATATTATTTTATTCTTTATTTTGCCACGAAACAACGTTTCATCGACATGTTTACTTTCATAAATTTCAGCTTATCTTTAAATGTCACTTTGACGTTTAAAACAGTGTGAAAATCAAAATGGTCGGTGCTACGAACCTGTGACGTCACAGGGATAAGCGGGGGGGTCTAGCAGCCTTGTTTTAAAGAATGTCATTTTCAATTACAATTTTTTCATGATTACAGATGGACTCTAGGAAAAATAAAAAATACTGGTCTAATATTTTTTACTATTCCTTCGATTAAAGTTATAAAAAAAAGTCGTGCATAACCTTATTAGAATAATACTACCTTTTAGTTTAAGTTCTATATACAGTGTGGGATTAAAGTATGGAATATAAAAAAAACGAAGTCAGCCGGTTTTTTTAAAAAAGTTGAAACGCGTCGATTTTAGTTTTTAAAAATACACATTCATATGAGCGATTCATCTTCCAACTTTCATTTGTTTTTCACTTATGACGTAAACACAAAACAATTAAATGACAACATTAATTTTTAGTAGAGGAATCCGATAATGATTTTTCTTCCCTTTGTGATCATGCAAATAAAACATAAGGGTCCATAAGAAAAATTCAGAGAAAAATTGAGCTGAACATTTAATACGTAATAATAATGCCAGTATGAAACAGTTGGCTAGATTTAAATTTTTTATCAAGGTAAAAGTATTTTGATTATTCATTATTCATTGCCCGTATTATCATAGACCCAGAAAATATCCGCATAGGAAAATATTGGGCCATAACGAGACGTAAATCACGTTAGTGTGATATGCGTGTAGGATATTTTGTTTACATATTGCTGACCTTGCGGATATAATCGTTTAAGGGCTAGAGGGGCCGAACTATAGGGGAGGTTCTGTGAGCGTTGAGCGCGCACGTGTGTGTAGTGGTAATCATTAGACAATAATCAACAATGTCACTGCTCACTGCTCACTGCTGCTGGCTGTTGGCTGCTGGTGGTTACTGTTACTGCTCCCCTGTTCAGCAAGACTATGAGGGGGGGAGTGATAGCTTCTTTAAAACAAAAAATAGAGTTATTTTTTAAAATAATCAATTATTAATGGTTGATTTTTTTGGCATGCTTAACTCAAAATTTTCTAATTTTGTTGAGAAAACTAAATATTTCATCTATTGTGTATTTTCAATAATACAAAATTTCGATGAAAAATTATGTAACTTCAAAGAGCTGTAACACGTAATCCGATAATGCAAAAAAATCATGCGTGACATGAAAAGAAGGAGAATTTCATGCTGAATTTAGACATTCATCGTCCGTTACTAAATTATTTAGTTTATTTCTCATATTTTCATGCACCACTCATACACGGTTAGAGATAGAATAACGGACGATGAATGTCTAAATTCAGCATAAATTCGGGTCGGACCGGGCTTTGAGGTTGGATCGACTCGGCCCGAAAATAAAAATCGCCGGCCCGATTCGAAGATCGACTCGATAAAAAATTAGCTGGCCCGGCTCGAAAATTGACCCGAAATCGGGCCGGGCTTCGGGCTGGGCCGGGCCTAAGCTCGAAATTGAGTGCATCCGGCATTCCTAATTTTGATTTTCATGTGAGGCGAAATGATTAACTTTTTTCGTGTCAAACTTGAAAAAAACCTCTACATCCTTATAACTTTGGGCATTAGTTAAAAAAGACACTTCTAGTGTAAAGCTGCGTTCAGAACCAAATAATTTCAATTTCCAATTTGAATTTCTACTCTATAATTAACAATAAATTCCAAATATCTCGTAATTATTAAAAAAAAAATTTTTTATCTTAATCGTTATTTATTGAGTAGTACTTTCAGTATAAAGTGAACATTTTATTATTTTTTGTTGTGGTGGAGGGCCCCATTCTCAATTGTAAAAAACCTTGGTGTAATATTCAGTTATTTATTTTATTGTGGCCATTCTGACACACATGTTATAAGCTAATTAACATATAAAACGTACGAAGTGTAAACTTGGTGCAAATCTGTATGAATAATGCATGTAACAAATTAAAAACAGGAAAAGTATTTAAATTGCATACACACAATATGTAGTAATAATGAAATTAGTGAATTCAGTGTGACAAACGAAAATAACGAGTGGTGGATTACGACCAGCGTAGAGCTTTACAAGAAACAAGGGCAAGAATCAGAATGAGAATGAAAATTCGGATGGGCACTGCTAACAACCTCTAATGAGCAATCTCCTCTCCTCTGGTTTCAAAGCTGCACACATCGGTTTGAGCAGCAGCAGCCCTGGCACACTTCCTTTCAAATATGAATGATTTCATTATGAAAATAGAGTCGACAGTCGACAAAAACGCGTATTTTCTGCAAGATTTGTTTCGAATAAGAATTTGATGTGTGAGAGAACAAACCAAGCATTGTTGATTTAATTGTTTCCGTTCTGGCAGACAGCTACAGCTACAGCTACAGTACACGACTTCATTCCTCTGTTTCGCTTTCCCCTCCAGTTATCTACACAATAGCCTCGGCATTGGCCATACTTAAGCATACCACTTTCAACGTTTTCATTTGCCCGTTGTCGTTCCTGTATTCCCTCAGAGTTTTACATGTTGTTGTTCTTTACTGCTATTTGTGCCTCGCTCTCCTTATTATATTACTAATTTCAAAATTTACTTTACTATTAGGCCGGCAGTACGGCAGTGTGGTTAGGCCAGCTTTGTGATCGGCAAGTCCGAGCAGGCTACACAGCAGCGATATGTTGGATGAGTAAACGCTCAGCAACAAAAATTTATCACACTGCGGCTTGGTGCGCCCGGCACCCAGACCTTAAACCGTATGATAAAGATTATCAGAGTTTAAAAATATTTATTAGTTTTTAAAATAATCGGGCCCGGTTTCATAAAAGCTTGTTAAAATTTAACTCTCTCATAGATAAATCGCTAACATTTGTTAATTTTTAGTTTCAGTTTCATGGCTATTGCGATTTTTGAGGTGATTTTCAACATTTTCATACCAAATTTCTGCCGTTAAAAAGCATGTAAAATTATTTTTTTCTACAGTCACTATAGAAAGTAGCCATTTGCGCTCTCTTTTGTCAACGCAAAATGTCACTTTGCCGCTCATGCGCGACAAAGTAGAAATAACGCTCGCTGTCCAAATTTCTAAGTATACAATGTTGAGAAATGTCACTTGTCTACATTCTTAATGAAAATGTTTAGTTAGGAACTAATGGCACTGTAATTACACATTTATCACGCTCACAAGTCAATTTGACATATGTTCTGTCGGTATTTAACATAACCTAACAAAATGCCACACTGCTGTGAAAATGAAATAGGGCATTCATTTACAAAAACGTATAAAATACTTAGATTAGATTGAATAAAAACTCAAGAAGAATGGAAAATAACGATAAAATAAAATTAAATATAAAATAAATTGTGTGAACAGTTATGTTTAGTAATAGGAATGATTGTACACAGATGGCGGTAGGATAGTTGCGAGTCGTACTGACATCTAATCTCTAGTTAACTATTTATTTTGATTACAATAAAGTTATTAGTTATTTCGTTACTTAAATAATTGCGAGAAGTCAGTCAATGCACATACAAGTCTATATAATCACAAAATCCTTGAAATATTTGTTAATTTTTTCAGTGTGACAGGCGTGACAACTAACCACACATTTTGTTACAAAAACTCATGAAATCATCACAAATCCTTGCTTCCACGCTCTAATTTTGGTTTTTTTTTATGGAATAGGTGGCTAATGTAACGATATAATCATTTAAAAGCCTTTTTGAGTTTAAACCGTATGTTTTGTATTAGCCAATCGTTATTTATTGAGCAGTACTGTAAGTATAAAGTGTACATTTTATTATTTTTTATGGTGGAGTACCCCATTGTGGCGACTGTAGAAAAAATCTTGTGTGTGTTTCGAGCGCAAATGGACATTGTCGATTTGGAGAGAATGCCGCGCTCCTTCGTCGCTCGGCAACAACCTCTCAATCGACAATGTCGCATTTTGCGCTCTTAATACACAAATAGCTATTGCGTAAGGATGCAGATGTAAAATTCTAAGCTCTGCAACTTTTATTTGAAGCATTTTTACCTAAAATAATTAGGGAAGCAGAAAATTACGAAAATATGATTTTACATATTAAAATCCTGTTATATTGTTGAACAAAAACGGTAAAATACACCCTTAAGTAACCCCTGAACGAATAACATATTTATCTATACAGTACGCCTGTTTATTAAAGACATAAAACCCTTTCATTGTCACCCTTTCACAAAGTTTAAAAGCTGTGGCCATATTTTAAAACGTCAGTTTCATATTTCCTTAAATCTATTACGCGTCCATCAGTGGAAATGTCTTTTAGTCTTTCATCATTCATATCTGACGCTGAAAGTGTCATTATGCACCAATACCCCACTGACAAAACTGTTCCCGTTTTTAATTGAATTATTAGCTATTTTCACGCGCCGTCAAAAGGATCCTCTCCTCCCACTCTCTGGTGGTACGGGACAATTTTGCGCTCGCCACAGCTGTAGCATGTGTGTACAGATAAACCAATTATCTAACCCTTGAACAGCGCACAAGCGTGAAGTTGACGCAAAACCACGACAGGTTACGTCACAAACTGCATTTACGCCGAAATCTATTATGTATATACGATCGGGTTACACTGTGCTACAACTATAAAGCTTGTCGATGCCAGCAAAAGCGGTGGGTATTAGGGAACTGAAATTCTGCTTTGTGCTTTCACAAGCACCATAACTTGTGTGGCTTCGACGAAGTTTAAATGTTTCAGTTTCAGGCAGCGCCATTGTCATATTGTCTCGCAGTTTAAGAAAATATCAAAGGCAAGTTTGAACCACACAAGATATGTTATAAATAAATAATTATTCCTGTAAAGTGGAAATTATCTATATTCTTACCTCATGGGCACTCATAGCTTTCATGGAAAGAGGCTGAGAGCGTTATGTAACCTGAAGTGGTTCTGAGGGCTTGTTTATTATTAATTTAATTTACGAATTTACAATTTTTAATTTAGATTTTAAAATACAGTCATTCAAAAAGTCTCCGTACGACAGTAGTTTTAATGTATTTTAGGAAAAATAGCAGTCTAAAACCCAATATATTTAATTTCCTTTTAATCCAAAATGAAAAGCAGTATATTACGTTATTATAATGGGGTCCCGTGGCCGCGTGCCTTTTTTATGAAGTGTATATAAAGTGTATATAGGAAATGAAAAAGTCATTGTTTCCAAAAAATAATTTAACTTATCCTATTGGAGTATAAAAATGAAATAACACATACTAGATTTACTTTTAACAAACCTGTAAAATTAGGTTTATTGTCATACCATTCTATATAATATTATATGGCGTCCCGTGGCCGCGTTCCTGAGTGTCTGGTCGCGAACCTGGGGGAACCGGGTTCGATCCCGACAGACGCCAAATATTTCCAATTTTAAATGGCACAAAAGTGACCCCTGTGGTGCACTCTCCACACCAGCTATGAGTGCCCGTGAGGTGACGCCTGGTAAGCGCCCACACGGTAAAATATATCGTCATCATTACCGATGTCTACATGTGTTGTAGATACTGGCACACCCAGAAATGGGTAATATGCCGTGATGATATATTTATTTATTTATTTTACGTTATTATAAATATAAAATAAACAAATAATTTTCTTAATTTATTTATATTATGGGGTAAACATTGAAAGTATTCATAATTTCATGACAAAAAAGTCTCCGTACGATAACCAAAACATTTATATAATAAAACATTTATTTATGTTTCATAAATAAATATAATATTTGGAGGGTTTTCCTTTGGTTCTTCCACCAGTAACTAAGCGATGAGTCATTGAATCTACCAAATTTTTGGTCACCGATGGCATTATACTCAGCCAATTTACATGTAATTAATTTGAAATACTTTTTTGCTTTATATTCTTATTTATTTTAAAAAATTTCCGCACTTTCTCAATCTGATTAAAGTCCGGAGACTGTGAGGGATGATTAAGCATATTTTTAATATTATACAGTACGCATTCTCTTATAGACGCGAATTATTTGTCGAATTTTTCTGATGCATGAAATTAAAATTGTCTGTTAAGGCCCTATTTTTCAGCACTTTGTTTTAAATTTGCTTTTAAAATATGGAGGTAACCTTTGCTATCAATTGTTGCAATAATTACTAATTTTCGTACACCCGCTATGTTTAATACAAAAGAATGTAGACTTGTTCATTGAAATGCTTATAAAATAAGGAAAAAGATGAGATTAGTTTCAACATGGCCCCCATTTAAAAAATGAGTTTTAACGTTCACCGATGACCGAAACAATATTTAAAATAACTGTACTGTTTTATTACACATTTTGTGTAGATTGCAGAAAATATAAAAACACATAAATAAATCAATAATTAAATTTTTTTTAATTACATTAAATGTAGCATATAAATGAACATTATAATACGGAAAACATTATTCATTTGTTATTGATTTTTTGTTTAGTCATATGTTTTATTAACTCAATTATGTCAAATGTTAATCAAATAATTATCGAAATATGTATGTTCAATTCAAAGTCGGCTTAGTTATATTAGTCATATGACGAAATCGATTTCTTGCCAAATGTAATATAATTATATATATTATAAAAAAATAAAAAAAAACAATAGAAAATCTTTCACAACATTTTAAATAATAGCTTGTACAATATCATTTGAAAAAAAAAACAGTACTAAATTTGGTGGAACATATTGTATAATTATGTTTTCTAATTAACCTTGTTTATTAAAATAAAAGTAGTAGTATTGTTTGTAATATATGAAATTGCGCTTAGCAGTAGTTGGAAGTATGTATAATTATAAACACATAAAACGAAATAGAAAGTTTCTTTTTTTTTGTTACTGTTGTATAAGCTTATAGTACTAAATTTTAATTTTTCTATTTTATCATTTCCTATTAAGAAAATAATATTTTTAAACAAACATAATTCAAGTTGAATTGAATTTGTGATTATTATTTTTTTACTTCTAAATTAAGTGTTCCTATTGTTCTAATAATAATAACATAAGAAAAAATGTTAAATCTGTCAGATATATCAGAAACAAGAAACTTAAATTATTGTTTTTTTTTTTCATGACACTCTGAGAATTACCTTAAGTCGTGTATTTTCTTTTGCTTCCAACTCATAGGTACATAAAACAATTGAACAATAAACTTAGTACTCAATCGATTCAATTTTTTTTGAACATTTTTTTTCATTGCACTTTTGTTCTAAAATTAATTAATAGGTACAGAGATATCGCTAAACAAAATTTTAACATTGAATTTCTTATATTCGGGAAAAAGTAGACACCGGTAGATATAGAAGTGAGGATTATTTTAAAACTAATAACTTTTTTAAAAGTTTCATAGTTCTTAACATACAGTTTTAAGGTCTAGTTTAAAAATAAATTACCTACGTTTTAATTTGGTACTACGATAGAGTACCCCAATGTTTTCCTTCATAACTAGACAGATAAAATTTTAAATTTAAAATGTAAATGTACCTCTCAAATTTAAATACCTACCTACATTATTTTACGAAATATTCTTTCCTGCCCTAAATCTTTTCCCTCTGTATCACAAACATTGAAAACATCCTCATACAGTTCGAGCATCAATATTAATATCCCTTTCTGTAATATCCCTATAATATCATCATCTCAATCCCTGTACATTATTAATTAAAAATCAAAAGGCGGTTACTTAGAACTGACAATCCGACTGGCATTGGAGCTCAGGTAGCTTATTGTGGTCGTGTTAATTTGAAGCTCCGCTAATCCGGATCAGTCTGGAAATTCTTTCCATTGGAGCTTTGTGCTGCAGAGGTTCGTTCAATGGGGCTGGTATACAATGCGCCCCCCTAAAGCACATTTTTCAAGGGTTGATTTTGCAAGAGATTTTGTTTGTTTATGTTTAGTGTTTGCTTTGGGGTTTTGATAGTATGTATAGGAAAGTAATGATGATGTTTCAGAATTTAGTTAGAAATATGAATTTTCAAGTATAATTTGTTTATTTAGGACACATCTATGATTTTCGATAATACAATTTACTAGACTTTTCATTTCGTAATACTATTCTTGTTTTTATAACTAAATGAGGGATTTTCGAACATATCCAAAAATTCAAATTTTTGGAAATTAAAATAATTTTTATTTTAAAGTGCAATCTTAAGTGATCAATCTCAACTGTTAACTGATCCATTTGTACCTAAGCCTTTGAATTTCAAGAGAAATAAAGAATGTATCAGAACTAATGTAAGTAATAATATATCCTAATAACCTACCCTAACGCACAGAAGGCCGGTTCCCATATCTGTACCTGTGATAAACTTATATTGAAGCCACCGACACTAGAAATGCACTCGAACACGAGTTTTGGCCCGGCCCGGCCCGAAACCCGGCTCGATTTCGAGTCGATCATAGAGCCGGGCCGAAGATATTTTTTTCGGGACGAATCGGGCCAATCATTTGCAAAAGTAAAGGCAAGTTGGACTTTCGATTTTAGTCCGACCCAAAAAATCGAGCGTTTCGGGCGACCCGAAAAAACTTTTAGTTAATAATACACAGTTTCCTTAATATTTTAATGAAAATGGATCATTTAATAACATACTTCATATCTTAATAAATAAAAATATATTTTACAAGAATTCCAGGTTATTCTTTAAACACAATAATACTATTGTAATATTATTATTATTGCCACTACTCGTATACTTAAATAAAAATCTGTTGTAGCCAGCACAATACCTCTCGCCATTTCCATTTTATGTTATATAAATATTGTATTGCACCATAATCCAATACCTCTTTTAGCGAGAGGTAAAAAACACGAGGGCTGTTCTCTTAATTTTAGACCGAGCCAAATAAAACATGGTCTTTCATTCTGAAATATTCTGTATGATTCTTTCTGTTGAGGCATACACTAGATCACCAGAATTAAAAATGGACTGTCAAGATTGTTCCGTTAAATTAAAATCCCGATGAGGCATGAGGCGCAGTGTAGTAGGTACTAGAAAAGTTCGATATTTGTGCAAAATTGTAGAACATGTGAATACTAAAGCGTTGTTAAACTTTTTGTTTCATACTCATAAAAATTGGTATAGTTACATATCTAATATTACCACCAAGTTCATAACTGTTCTCATTTTTAAGTTTTTACCACAAAAAGTCATAAATACCTGCATTTGGTTAAAAAGTTGAAAATATACAAAAATGTCTATACAATGCACTGATTCCAAATCATAAAAACGCAGGTCGATATCTCTTTTAGTTTTGGAGATATTCAACCTCAAATATTTTCTCAAAATTACCCATTTCTGAGCTAAATCTCTACCTAGTTTTGAATTATTGCCCCAAAAGTCAATATACCCCGTATTCAGATAAAAACTTTAAAGTTTTCAAAAATCTAATTTTCATGTATCTAGATACTTCTCAATACGCTGATTCTAAATTTTGAAACCGCAGGTCGATATCTCTTTTCGTTCTCGAGATATTTAGATTCAAAGTTTTGCATAAAACTGCCCATTTTTGGGTAATAACCCAAAAATGGGTCGAGATACGAATTTGGCGATACCACCATTCGATTCTACGGATAAAAATATGTAAGTATACCAATTTTCATAATTTTTGACTAACCGGTTCATTTTTTATGAATAAAAGTTTGAAACCCCCTGAAAATGGCCAAAATCTGAAAAAATCGTAAGGGGTACCCCTTACGATTTTTGCGATTTTTTGCCATTTTCAGTTATTTTGCTTTAGAGACTGTATGCGGTGTTCAAAAATTATGAAAATTGGTATACTTATGTAGTTTTGCCCGTAGAATCGAATGGTGATATCTCCAAATTCATATCTCGACCCATTTTTGGGTTATTACCCAAAAATGGGCAGTTTTGAGCAAAACTTTGAATCTAAATATCTCGAGAATGAAAAGAGGTATCGACCTGCGGTTTCAAAATTTGGAATCAGTGCATTGAGAAGTATCTAGATACATGAAAATTAGATTTTTGAAAATTTTGAAGTTTTTATCTGAATATGGGGTATATTGACTTTTGGGACATTATTCAAAAATGGATAGAGATATAATCTTGCTAGTAATATTATTTGATTGTAAAGACAATGTTACGTAAGTGTACGCATATTTAGAACATTTGAAGAACTGAGTGAATTTTTAGAAATCAAAGTCTTAAAAGAAAATTGTTATTGCGTTATTCTTGTATTCACAAAATTTATTTACTGATAACTAGTTTCGACATATATTTATATTTGTCATTATATATATATTTATATATATATATATATATATATATATATATATATATATATAAGTATATATATATATATATATATATATATTTATACAATTTTTAAGTTTATATACTTTGGATCTGAAGATGCTATTATAGTAGTGAAACTAGTTATCAGTAAATAAATTTTGTGAAACTAAAAACCAAGTATTTCAATATATAAAAATGAATAATAAGTTTCGCCATGTAAAAGCTGAAATAATTAAAGAAAATGTTTAAATATTAATTCGTTCGAAAATACCTTTATTTTGTTCGTTTATTCCTTTGCAAATTGGTTGGTAAACATTTCGGTTTTGGCTCACAGCATGACATGCAGTATGAGGTAGCTCTTATATCTTTGCATTCACTATACCATTTACTAGTTTTTTCCTGGCAACCTCAGCCAGCAGCCAAGGCACTTCCTAAATAAAATTACGGCAATTGCATCAAAAATATCCGTTATAATATCTCCATCCCTTACTAACAATATTTCCCGAAGCTATCTAAAACGTCAATCGCAATCAAACAAGCAGACTAATTCTAATATATAAAATTATTCTCATATATCTGGAGTTACCGACTTAACGTCTCTCCTGCCCGTGGAAACGGCCAGGAAAGCGGGATATATCCCTCGACGAGTTTAATTACAGACAGACAGTGTTCCCTAGGGACCCGGGATAGCATTGGCGAGGTTTCAACTGAACACTGAACGGTGAACGTACAGCACAGGCACAGCTACTGCCAGTTACGTTGTCCTCAGACTGCAAATAAACCAGGAAGACGGAACAAAACTTTTTGGTATTGCTTTTTAGTAGAACATGTACAACTAATGAGTATTACAACTTAATTATACTTTAATAAGCTCAATCAAATTTAGTATATATGATTTATAAAACTCTGCCGTATTGCTCTGTTCATAAAGATCTGTTTTATAAGAAATTTAAATTTAAATAGTTCATAGCCAGTACTTCTGATGATGCTGTAACTGGTGAAATTGTACAATAAAGTAAAAGTACCTATACCTTTCTTGTAAAACTAAACCGAGGGTTATTTTTTTTTAACTTTAATTTAAATACATACCTACAGTATTGGACATAAAGATAGCAACTTTTAAAAAATTTCTATTTCTCTGAAGTGAACATAAGAATATTGAAAATAAATTACATAAAGAATAACCTCTTAAAATAAGTTTATTTTATGTTAAAATAATTTATATTAAATTTATAGAATTTATTTAATTTGCATAAAAATAGCAACTACATAATAAATGTCTTTATTTTCTCAATTTCAACGTTTATATCGTATAATTGTTTAAAAAATATAAATTAGTACTTCAAAATTATGGGTCGTAATAAGACTTTGACTAAAGAATTTCGCAATTTAATAATTAAATCATATGAAAATGGTGCTTCGCGGAATAAAATGTCGAAAAACTTTAATTTGCATAAATCTACAATATCACGAATAATAATAAAAAAAAAAAAACATCAAACCGAAGCGACAGAATGATAAAACACATATCGTTAAAAATCCGTTGTTATCATCAAAGAAAATTTTAGGCTTTCTACTAAGTAATGTTAAAGATAAAATATCTTCAAGACAGGGAAGAAGAATATTAGTTGCCGGAGAACTTTATAGTCGTCGGCCTGCAAAGAAACCACTTCTTTCGAAGAAGAACGTGAAGGCCCGATTATTTTTTTGCAGAAAATCATGTAAACTGGACAACTGACATGTAGAAAAGAGTATTATTTAGTGATGAACTAAAATTAATTGATAGAAATGTAATAACAAAATTACTTGAATTCATGATGAAACGGGAAGAAGTAATAAATTCTCGTGGTTCCGGTTATTACACTAAATATTAGAATTTAGTTTTATATTAATTTTATAAAAGTTGCTATTTTTATTTTTATGTCCAAATAAAAAATATTTTTTTGCACATAAATCAATTTTTAAGAATAAAAGAAGTATTTCGAACTTTCATTGTCTTTATTTTTTTTGAGTTACACAAAGTTTCGACTGATAAAATCTCCAATTGTTATCAAGTGAATCAATTTTTGTTAATATAATGCAAATTATTTTAATGTAAATTAAACTTGGTTCAAGACACTAATACTGCAGTAATTTATTTCTGAAATCCCAGTTTTTACATTAGAACAATTGAATTTCTTTTAAGTTGCTATCTTTATGACCAATACTGTACATATTTATTGATGCTGGAAACTTTATTATGTTCCTTTACATTCGTATAATATAACTATATAAATCCACATGTTCATGACAGCCATTTGCTTGTTTACATATGATTTTAGTAGCAGCGTGTATTTCGGTGTTTGTCCTGTGTTTGTTTATGGTAAAAATAGGAGTAATAATTATAAAGTGGACGAAATGTCAAACAAGAAATATACCCGCGCGTGTTAACTACTGGCACCATCCGTGTTTTAAAACGAAAATATTTACTTTGAAATGAGCAACAGATTATCAACTTGACGTTACAAATTTCAAGGACGTTTCTAGAGCTGTGAAAATCCCAATTTTGTAACATTAAATTATGAATTAAAACTTTTTATTAAACATGTTTTATTATATTTTTCTACTATATGAAGATGGAAACTATAGGAAAAAGTTATTATTTTGCATTAATTCCATATCACCGGAATACCCCATTTACTTAACGGCCCGTTTACATCTAATGGATTGTGTTTAGAATACACTCAATAGTCTATTAAACCTAGCATAGCATGCAAGTAATCACTTATTTGTTCGTAAGGTACTTGTATGTGTAAACAGCCATTTGTCATAAATTTATTTGCTTTTAAATTTACAAAACATTCTTTATAATAATAACATCTATTTATAAAGTAAAATTAACTGATACTGATCATGATGTACGTCAGCAAAAACTGAACGTTTGTATACCTTCATGGTCTCTGTCTCTATTATCAACGTTGTTGTTTCAAACAATAAATTATCCCGCATTACTTTTTGCAAAATTAAACATTTACAGCCTATAATTAATTACAAATGTATTTACCGACTGTGCTATCACCAAACAGATCTCATTTATTCATTTTTCTTTTGACTTTGACACATTAAAAATGAGTGAGAGATAGTTATATACTTTTCCCATTACCTTCAAGGAGACGAAATACAACAGAAAAAGTTCTTGGGCAGAAAGAAGAGGGAATGATTGGAGGTAATACTGTTAACTGTATCTCACACATAATACCCAATTGTACCGTAATATGACACGAAAAAGTTTGCACTTATTTTGTGAATGTACCGTTTAACGTTTCAATTCTAATACAATGTTCCATAGAGAATATATTATGCAGGTAAAAAAATATTTGTCCGGATTACAATGCTCTGGATAAAGAAAAAATAAATGTTTTGTATGACAGCGATTATTAAGAAGGATTTTAAAATAAACGAGACTTTTCGTACATTAAAAAAAATTTTCTGTTGACCGTTTGTTAATAGGTTATGGTAAAGAAAATCATTCATTAATGCATGACTTTATTAATAAACGATTTTAGTGGGTACCATAGATACCGCATAGGTAATATTGCTGAACAATTGTCAAAACTTCTGTTAAACGTTACTAACCTAATTTTTTTTTTCATGGAATAAAATTATTTTATTCTATTCTGACGTTTTTAACTGTCATTATTAACTCCATGGCAACAACTATAAGTAACACTTTATTCACAAGTGAATTAAAATTTTTAAATTACTCTCACAAAATTTTAACTCGCTCTGCAACAAATAATGCATTTAAAATAACATTAGGTACGAAAATAATACTCACCATAGTATTTAACAGACATTATCAGCCATTTTCATTATTTTTCATGGCACAAATGACAAACAATAAACCTTTTTAAATAGATGACTTATGTCTATCATCGACGATTATAGTCTACTAACTGATTAGTTTTTTGTTTTGTCAAAATTAAATATTTTAATGGTTTTTCAAAATTGAAAAAAATTGTATAAACCACGTGAGCTAAGAAGAAATTAACTAAACTTTCTTCTCATGAATAAATATTATCTTAGCTCACTTTGTGTATAAATATCTATTATCCAATTCAGTAAGGTAAGGTCAACGGAAAAATATTGTAACTAACACGTGTGTAAATTGGCGACTAATGATATCAACAAGTAACGCGTGAGCGTAGCGAACGCGTTAAAATGTCTCAATCATTATTTACCCACATTAACACACTTGATAGTTAAGTAACTATTAAACAATAATATATTGTGGTAGATATGAATACCTATCTACTTATTATTTGTAAGTTTAAAATACAGGGTGTTAAAAAAAAGTGTAACAAATTATGAGGGCATATAGTACTGGCCAAAATGAGGAAAAAATGCTTAATCAGCATGGGTCCGATCTTCAACTGTTTTTGTATCATCATTATCATTGCATATTAAAATAATATTAGTGGGTGCAATGTTATAAAATATTCGTATTCACTTTTGAACCATTTCAACGTGTACTTTTATACCAAATTTGTAAGTGGGTGAATTTGCACAACTTAATGTGAACCCATATAAACCAATTTTAGTGTTTATTTTCTTTGGAGTGTAAAGAATAATAATATTCGCATTTACATTATGTATGAAATGAATAATCGCTTATTTGCAAATAGCGTAAATCAAAAAATCTTTAAAATCACATATTTCACAGTAAAGCAAATATACATAAATAATAATATGAAAGAATTTTATTGAAATTAAGACATCTTGATGACAAACGGTAATGAACTACAGAATAAGAGCGATTGACGTAATGCTGTGTAAATTAATTCTAATATTAAAATATGTAAATATCACAAAAGCTCTTTCCTTTTATCGTTTTGATATTCACCGCTCTAAAGTTTATAATAACGTTTCATATTCTTACAAAAACACTATCGATTAAATACTGAAAAATGTTGAATCATCTTTCCTGTGTTTTGTTTCATGTTGCCGCTCAAATGTGAACGCAAAGAAATTTTTATTTCTCTTCTAGTCACAATAGAAGACGTTCAACTGCTGTTTACAAAAACAGTCTTTATTTATACAATATTTTTTGTTTAATTCATTCAAAAGTTTATTTATATTTATGCATTGTTTATTTATTTAATAAGGAGAAATCAAAACATGATTTAAGTTAAATAAATATAGTTTCCATTTGAATAACGGTTTAAAATTATGGAATATATTCTAAAATTATTAATATTTAATTAATAAAATATGGAAATTCTACAAAGCAGTATTTGATAATACATTTTGTGTGTATTTTTAAAGCTCGGCTATGATTCCTTTAAATCTTATAAAAACACAATGCACTACTAAAAGCCTTTATAGAATTTTTCATCTATTTTTTTCATTCAATATCTGAAAATGATATAATTAATTTAAGTATTAAATAATGAATAACTTATAATGAAAATATAATTTACCGTAACCTAAACTGAGTAAATTACCTCAAATAACTAATCTAATCTAACCTGCGCACAATATTCATATTTACTGATCATTAATACAAAAAATTACTGGTCAGTGAAATATGAACTAATAGAAATTAGTTTTGAAAATTTTGTGGGTACGTGAAATATTGAATTTTTGAACTGTATTTAGAGCTAGAGTTAAGCAGTACCTATTTTGATACTTGAATATTTAAATAAGTACTTTTCGCATACTAGTGTTTAAAAAGTGTCATTTTACACATTGTAAAGAGTGCGTAAAGTATGTAGTTTAAGAACGGTTATAGGAAAAATATATTTTTCATTATTCGTGTTATATTTAAATATTATTTGTACTGTTCAGTGCAATATTTTAATATAAAATACATACAGGGTGTTAATTAAAAAGCGAGCCATAGACGTTTTTTTTTTGTGCAAAACTTCCCATTTAGTTTAAGACAAACATGTTTCAAATAAATGTTGTAGAGAATTAAATTCTACCATTCTACATCTAAATCACTAATCAGATTTTATTTTTCGTGTTTATTAACCTGTAAAATCCAATTTGAATTTTTATAAATATTGCTTATTTGTAGCAATAGCCATAGAATTTAAACAAAATTACAAAGAAATGCATATCGTTTGAACTGCCAAAAATTCGATTTTCGAATAAAAATTACAGATAATTTTATCCTACATCTATGTTAGTGACATCATCTTCATTTAAATTACTGCACATATTTTATTTATTTTTATTTTGCGACCTGCAAAATCGAAATTCTGACAATTCAAGCGATATGCATTTCTTTGTAATTTTGTTTAAATTCCGTGGCTATCAAGCCAAATATTTCGAATTTTAAATGGCACAAAAGTGACCCCTGTGGTACACTTTCCACGTCAGCAATGAGTGCCCATGAGATGACGCCTGGTATTAAACAAATATTTCATAATCATTACCGATAAAGAATGGGTAATATGCCGTGATGATATATTTATTTATTTATTTATTACTACAAATGTACAATATTTTAAAATTTCCACTTCGATTTTACAGCTTATTAAATATGTGAAATAAAATCTGTATAATGAAATAATAACTATAACCTAATTTAGTATATTTTGTCTTCAATATAAAAATGCACTGATAAATATAAATTGAAGATAGAAGTATTTAAATTTTTATTTAAATACTTTTTATTTTTTTGATTTCATGGAATTGTGCGTATTTTGATTGTAAATAAGTTATTTTTGTATTATTTATTTATGAAATTAATTTCTAACTACATATCCGCAGAGATTTTTGTTGTTTATATCCAACAATGCCGCATCTGCGATATCTTGAAATTCATTCGCTGAACAGCGATCAAAATATTTTGTGTTCTTCGTGACTGGAATAATTCATCTCGTCCACTCGTTTCTAGTCGGTTAGGTTGCGCTTTGCGCTGTACAACGTATCGAAGTCGAAGATGTGAGCAGAATCTTTTCAGCCCGAGAAGGTATCCGTAGTCCGTACTTCATTTTGATTTGATACAGAAATACACGGTCCTTGTCGGCCGGTGCCAGTGATCTGTTCGAATCGGATCACCTACCCTGAATCTATTGTAAGGAAAGAAGATTTCCTAAGTAATAAAACTGAAATAAAATTCAGTATTCAATGTAAAGGACATTCAGGATCACATTTGAATTTCGCTATAAGATATATGTACTAAGTACGATGAATATATTATATGAGTAGTAACTAATAATTTTTTCAACTAGAGGTTTTATTTATAAAAACCGAGTGTTTCCAAAAATTCAAATACAAGAAACAAAAGAAAAACTCATTTCAAGCATAAAACTAATGTTTCACAAGACAAGATTTCTTGTCTTGTCTTGCAAAACAAGACAAGAAATTTAAATAACTCTTGTCTTGTGTTACTCTTGCAAGCAAAAATCTTGTCTTGCTTGCAAGACTCTTGCATATTTTTTGTCTTGCAATTTCATATCAATAGGAACAACATATTTAAATTGGAAGGGATATTTTACTTGAAGCTGTGAAGAGATTTTCGTGAAAAAATATATTATGCTATAACTGAAAACTTTTCAAATGGCTCAATAAATAATAGTTAAAACAATGAAAACATTTTTTAAATAATTACTTTAAGAGATATTTCACATTTGCTAAAAGGGAAAATTGACGTCATACAGTTGTTATCTTTCTCTCGCAGCGTACTCAGAGCAGTGTGTGTGAGAGAGACAAGTATAGAGGAAATGTGACGTTACACTGATTTTTCGAAAATAAAATACTGTTAAACTAGGAACAATTAAATTTTTTTAATACTATGAATTGCTTCAAAACTGAATAAAGTTTTATTTAAAATAATAAAAAAAATTGAGTGGAATACCCCATTGGCACACTCAGAAATGGATAGTGTTTCACAAGACAAGATTTCTTGTCTAGCTAGGCTATTTCTTGTCTTGTCTTGCAAAACAAGACAAGAAATTTAAATAACTCTTGTCTTGTGTTACTCTTGCAAGCAAAAATCTTGTCTTGCTTGCAAGAGCAAGACTCTTGCATATTTTTTGTCTTGCAATTTCATATCAATAAGAACAACATATTTAAATCGGAAGGGATATTTTACTTGAAGCTGTGAAGAGATTTTCGTGAAAAAATATATTATGCTATAATTGAAAACTTTTCAAATCTTGTATAACACTTTTATATTAATGAGACCGACATATTAGATTCTTGTTAATATTAGTAAACCTAAAGTGGTACGTTACTTGAAGCTCGGAACTGATTTCCTTAAAAAAATATATGAAAATATGATAAAAAAAAACTTCTCAAATTTGATTTTAAAACTAGTATATGATTAAAAACAACATTAGATTTTGAGTATATATGATAAGTCGGATGTGGTTCTTAACTAAGAGCTCTTAACAGATTTTCAAAAAAAAAAAAACTTGATAAAATATAATTAATTTATGGGGTACCGTGGCCGCGTGCCTGAGTGTCTGGTCGCGAACCTGGGGGAACCGGGTTCGATCCCGACAGACGCCAAATATTTCCAATTTTAAATGGCACAAAAGTGACCTCTGTGGTGCACTCTCCACGCCAGCTATGAGTGCCCGTGAGGTGACGCCTGGTAAGCGGCCACACGGTAAAATATATCGTCATCATTACCGATGTCTACATGTGTTGTAGATACAGGCACACCCAGAAATGGGTAATATGCCGTGATGATATATTTATTTATTTATAAAATATAATTCAAAATTTCTTATTAAAGACTTTTCTATTTATTGGAACAACAAATTAGATTTTGTTTACAAACGATAAAATGATATTTAACTCCAAGCTCATTGCAATTTTAAACATCGAATTAGCGGAAGGTCATGTGCTGGCCATATCAGATTTTTTATCTCTAAATCTATAGAAGATATAATAAGAAAATTTAAATCAGATTGAGTACTTAATGCTCTTTATTATATTTGGACTATAAATTTTCAAAATATAATATTTAGAAGATTTTTTAAGAAACTACTACTTCCGGTTGTCAATTGTTACTAAAACCTTTTTAGCTTTTCCGACTAATGTCAGCTTAGCTAGAGGTATAACCTATAATAAAATGTTGATATATTGAATTATAATATAATATTGCAAGAGTGCAAGAATGCAAGAAAATACTAAAAAATCTTGCTATTCTTGCACTTTCCTTGCAACGCAGATTCTTGTCTTGTCTTGCAACGAACTATATAACTCTTGTCTTGTTCTTGTCTTGCATTTTATGCAAGAACAAGACAAGAACAAGAAAAATGCAAGACTCTTGTGAAACACTACATAAAACAAGGTGTCAAGTTTGAAATTTTATTGTATTTGAATGAACTGTATGTATTTATTTCATTGAACACTAAAAATGTAACAGGATGATTTTTTCAAGGTGTACATAGGAGATTAACATGGGAAATCAGTTTTTCGCAAACCATTTGTCCCCCGATTTAACTTACGGCAATGGTTGTGGTGTAAATACAAAGATAAAAAAATTCCTAATCCGAAAATACCAAATACGAGGAAATTATCCAATATTTTAGGGCCACAAATTCATTTTAAAATTTATTCATTTTCCTATTAATAGCAGTAGCTATGTAAAATTTGAACAAAAACAAATACTTGACATTTTATCTGTCAGAAGTCAGAATAGGATAATTGTTAAGTAATGTCTCTTGACAAAGTCAATTAACTTATTCTGTCAGATAAAATGTCAAGCATTTGTTTATCTTTTTGTTCAAGTTTGGTATAGCTACTGCTATTAATGGAAAAATGAAAAAAAAATTAAATTAATTTGTGGGCCACATAATTTCTACGTATTTGGTATTTTCGGATGGGGAATTTTTTTATCGTTAGATGTTTTGTTACAACCAGAGGTTCATTGTAAACGGGTTCGTTTTATTAATTAATTTCATCGACTTCATTCCCATTTCGGTCGTATCTTCTTTTCGTTCAGTTTCATTGAATTTTCTTACAGAAACGTCCAGTTCATTATCATTATCACTTGCACCAGCTACATCACCATCATTTGAAACCCACGGATGCCACTTGATTTTTTTTTAATATGTGAACTTTACTAGTAGAGAAGTATCAAAACTAAGTTTTTCGTAAGGGAAAAATTAATGCGGGTTAGTTGCTAATTTAGTTTGGAAACTCTACCAGTTTCTAAAATATATCGAAATAATAATAAATGTCGTTAGTATAATTGACACTCAAAACTGGCTACTTTACTTATATTCGAACCAGTATACACCAATTATAATTTCTTATTTTTGTAATAAGTATCTTGCGGTACACCGCACTAAACTGTTCCTTTGGATTTTTATAGTATACGGGCGTTTAAACTGTTTATTACGATCCCATGGGTTGCGATTTTTAATTGAAAAATAAATGTTTCGTAGGTATATTAAAACGATGTCTGTATTTTTATACTAAATATACCTATTAGGTAGGTAGGTACTTACCTACAGTAGGTACCTATTGAATATTTGCTTTAGAAATATACTTATAATTTATTCCTAGAATACCTATAGGTAATTTATAATTCTTATACATTACACATGTTATGTAATATTACAGTACTTTTATGGCTACTTTATGCGTCGTAAAATTTTATTGTAAAATTACATAATTATTTTTTACAGTGTACTTACTGTAATTTTGAAAAAAGTAAGAGGTACACAAGGAGGTATGTATATTTAAGGAAAGTACCTATTCGTATATTACGAAGAGTTAGTTACATTCACTATCTATAAAAATAATTCTTTGTATTCATATATTTTTAATACCTAACTAATATTTTTTAAAATTTAAAACAAGTAATATAAAATAAAAATTGAATCTTTAAAATATTAAAGAATCCTTTTACGAAGAAAATACCTACTTAAATTTTGCTACAAGTTTTATTTTATATGCATTCTCTATCGTAAAAAGTTGTAAATAATAAAAATTTTATACTAATGTAAGAAATTCACTTTATTTTAAACATTTATTCGTAATATGATATGAATGCGGCTAATAATATATGTATCGCATTAATATCATAATAATAAGAAAAGAAAATTAACTAATTCATTTTTATTTAACCTTAAAATGTTTCGGTAAACTTTTAACCGACCCTGGTGGTGCAGTGGGCAACCCAAGGGTTCCGGGTTTGAATCCCGGGTAAGGTATAGTTGTTTGTGGGTGTCTTTATCATTTCATTCTCATCAACGCAATGAAATCGTCGCAAGTATATAAATAAATTAACTCACCACCATAAATCAATAATTGTAATAAGCAATTATACTTGAAATACAATAAAGATTATTATTGTAAACTTTTATGAAAATAAAAAGTGAGCATAGGAAAATGAAACAAGAAAATAACAAACATACATGCATCACATTATCCACGTTCATTTACGAGTTCACAAATTTATAAAACGTTGATTAAAATTCAAGATGGCGTCTGAGTCATTCTTCTTCAAACTAAACTAAATAAATTGTATTCGACTGTGTGTTCGTACGACAAGCTTCGTATTGTTCAACGGTAATAATTACAATATTTAACCAACAAGCGAGGAATCCGTGTACACTGAAACGAGAGAGAAATAACAAGGGACAAGTTCTGTAGCTTGTGCTTGGTTTTCGTTAGGCGTGGTTAAGTGCTGAAAACACTACCCCCACCAGTAAACTGCAGAGCACACCAACACACACAGCCTTTTGTACACGGACTTAATTGGTGAAAATATATCCGCAAATTCCCTCTGTACCCTTATGTCTACTTATACATCTTTTATTCACAACACAATCTTAGGAACCTGGCCAAAACTCCCTGTTTTACTTTATTTGATATAAATTTGAGATTAAAATAGTGGCTCTCAGTTGGAAATCAGCAAGTAAATAACATGAAAACTGTCTTGTATCCCCACTCCACGCATCTTAGCAAGCTGACATGACCTAACAACATGGCGAGGCGGGGCTCACTCTTCAAGCAGCCAGACAGCGCGACATCATTGGTTGGTTTGTAACTCCGCCTATCGACTGTTGGTAAATATTGGTCGACAAATAGAGAGTGTTTGTTATATGTTTGGGCAGCCCAGATGTATCTTAGTTTGACAAAACAGGGCACAGTTGCTTGTGTTCCCAGCTAGTATAATATTTAGTGATTATTTGTTCGCTCCTGCAGTGCTTATCATAACACTAAATAAACAGTGCGTGCTTATTAAACAGTATGTGTCGTGAAGAGTGAATTTTCAGTGCACGTTGTTTCGGTCAAGTTAGAATGTGTAGTAACGAGACTCCGGCGAACACTTCTCCGCGATTGCCATTGCCTTTTCCGTTGGAACCGGGCACATCTCGAGCTATGCTTCCGATCGACCATTATCGTCTACAGTTGTACCAATACGCCGTGGCTGAACGTCTTCGATATCCTTTATTAGCTCCGTTCCCAACTCCTTTACCATGTTACCCGCTATTTCCTCGAGCACTGCAACCCGAAGAACCTAAACCCCAGCACAGTTACATTGGTCTAATTGCGATGGCGATTCTAAGTGCACCCGAAGGCAAATTAGTACTATCAGATATTTATCAACACATTTTAGACCATTATCCTTATTTCCGTACCCGCGGACCAGGATGGAGGAATTCTATCAGGCATAACCTATCCCTGAACGATTGTTTCATCAAAGCGGGTCGAAGTGCAAATGGCAAGGGCCACTACTGGGCGATCCACCCGGCAAATGTAGATGATTTCCGTAAGGGAGACTTCCGACGGCGCAAAGCGCAGCGAAAAGTCCGTCGGCACATGGGTTTGGCGGTGGATGAAGAAGGCGCGGATTCGCCTAGCCCGCCTCCACCGCCTTTGTCGGCATCTCCTCCGCTGCCGGGGCCTTTGTCGGGCCCAGGGCCGGGTCCGGGGCCCAGCACGGCTGCCTTCTTGGCGCCCGGTCGCGTGCCCTCGCGTAAGCGGCAGTTCGACGTGGCGTCGCTCCTAGCTCCTGACACCGGCGACGATACTCCAGAAGACGACATCGACGTGGTTAGCAGCCAGCCCGTGGGGCAGGATGTCAGTCCGGTGGCTAGAAACTGGCCGATGTTCCCCATTGTGAACTACTACCAGGCGCTGCTCCAGGTGAAGCCGCCGAATACGCCATCGGCTAACCCGAATCCCCAGCCCGATGTAGCTGATTTGTAAATGAACCCGAGCCCGAGATCACAAGGTGCATGAACTGCTGTAAGTGGTACCCGTCGATAACTTCCGTAATGTTAGAGTGACTTTTCTTTCACGCCTATAGTTGGTTACCGCGATTCGTGTAGAATCCTCAAGACTGTGTGAAATAAGACAAATTTGCGTGAGTGTATGATGTATTTATTTTCTTCTTTTAGTTGAAGATAGTTAACTGAAAAGAAATTTTAAACTTGCATAATCCATTTGTGTGAGAATTATATTTATGTACATGTATATAAAATACTTATGTGTATTAATTAATCGCAACTATAATGTGTAAATAATATTAGCATATTATTGTCTTATATGTATATAATTTATTCGTTAAATAAATTGTTAGTTTTTGTGTAAAACATAGTTTTCTTTTCAAAAATCTTTCATTCTGTATTATTTTTCAGTATTCAAATAGTAAAAAATCATTTTTGACATGAATCAGGTTGAAATATATAAAATTTTGCCAATCTGATTACATGAACAAAATTTTCCTTAATAATATAAATTTATAATTAATTTAGAGTGCAAATAATATAGAAAAGGTGGAATTTGTACTCGTTTGAAGTTACAAATTAAATGTAAAGATATTATTGACGTTTCACGCATAAACGAGTGAACAGTGCGCTGTGAAATAAACAGAAAACAAGCGAGTATTTAATTTTTTGTTCAATGAGCAGTTGAATATAGAATGCAGCAACAACATGGAACACTCAGTGGACGTAATGAAATTTCGTTTCACAAATTAATTAAATCAATGTTCGCTTGAAATGTAGTTCCCGTCCTTGTTTAGTTATACTGAATTTATTAGCAGTAGCACGGAATTTTAATTACAAAATAATCCTAACGTCTCGTGGTGCTCCAAGCTCTGACACTACGTACCTACTTTTGTTCCAAATTAAATTATTTCACTGCATTGCATTAATTTTGAATATTTTTCAAATACAAACTGTTTTAGTTATAAGTACTCAAACATAATTTTAAATTACAATATTACATATTTGTTTAGTTACTAGTTACTTTTTAAATAAATAACATAAAATAAAATAAATATATCATCACGGCATATTACCCGTTTCTGAGTGTGCCACAATCTGCTTTATCGCAGATATCGGTAATGATGATGGCATAATGTAAAAACATTTATTTATGTCAAATAAATAACATGTTTATTACAATGAAAATTTTAGGAAAATTTTTAGGTTTTCTAGTTTCTGCCTACAAATAAAATGTGTTATAGAAAATCTTCTAGAAAATGAATAGAACTAGGTACATCATAACAGTGATGTAATTATGTAGGTGCTCTTTTTTAAATATATATGTATTATTTAAAAATATGATTTTATTTGAATTAATTTAATAATTATGTTAAAATTTAATTATCTCAAAATATTAAATTAAAAAATTGAACATGTACTTTAAGTATTATTTTAATTAGTTTCATAGATACATTTAAATTCAAAGGGGTATAAATAGGTACATGCTTTTTCATCAAACAGCTGTAACACGAGATCCGATGATGTAAAAAAATCATGTGTGACATGAAAAGAAAGAGAATTTCATGCTAAATTTAGACTTTCATCGTCCGTTATTCTATCTTTAACCGTGTATGAGTGGTGCATGAAAATATGAGAAATGAGCTAAATTATTTCAGCATGAAATTCTCTTCTTTTTATGTCACGCATGATTTTTTTACGTCATCGGATCTCGAGTTACAGCCGTTTGAAGTTACATGATTTTTCATCGAAATTTTGTATTAATGAAAATATACAAAATTTTGATGAAAAATCATGTAATTTCAAATGGCTGTAACTCGAGATCTGACAAAGTAAAAAAATCATTCTTGACATGAAAAGAAAGAGAATTTCATGCTGAATATAGACTTTCATCGTGCGTTATTCTATCTTCAACCGTGTATGAGCGGTGCATGAAAATATAAGAAATGAACAAAATAATTTAATTCATTTCTCATATTTTTATGCATTACTCATACACGGTTAAACTTAGAATAACGGACGATGAAAGTCTAAATTCAGCATGAAATTCTCTTTCTTTTCATCTCACACATGATTTTTTTACATCATCGGATCTCGAGTTACAGCCGTTTGAAGTTAGGTACCTACTTAAAAATAATATACCTATATTTTTTTTTTTATAAAAATATGAGTATTTAGCTAATTTTTAAACAAAATGGACAACAATATTAATAAAAAAAATAATGAAGACAGCAGACAGCATTATTACAACTTGAAAAACACTTTTCTTAAATAACAAAATTTGATAATAAAAATGTTTCAATTTGTAAACAAATATCCTTGAAAAACGAAAGCAATGTTAATGAATAACTACAACAATCTTTTATTTTATGTATGAAATTTGCCAAAACCAATAAATAAAATTATATTGGATGTTTTGTAATAGTAAAAAATAGGTATGAAAATTCACAAACTATTTAATAGTACTAGCCATGGAATTAAAACAAAAACAAAACAAATGTGCCACGATTTATGTGTGACATATTTTTAAAAAAATTATAAAACTCATCACATAAAAATAAAATTTCTTAAATTTGAAAGCTTCCAAATATTTCACGAAAACCAGTTTCTTTATTTTTCGGGGTTTCGTGTAACGAGTATAATTTGTACATTATTCCAAATATAAGGAAAATGCCTACTTTCTGCACAGTCATTGTCAATATTTGAATCAAAAGAATATAATGACCATGTTTATTATCAGATAAAATGAAACAGAGTGACTTTTCGTTGTAGACTGCTGTCAGAACAAAGTTTTTAATATACAATAGTGATTTTTTATGTGTTTGTAAGAGAAAACAAAACATAACGGAATATTTTAACACGAATTAGAATGAAAATTGTTTTCCCGATAATGTATTCATCATAAATATAACTTGAATTTTTATTTCTAGGTGAATAATATATTAATATTAAACAGCTATTGATCCGAATAATCTAATTGTGCAACAAAGAATTGAGGTTATTTATTGTAATATCACATGTACATAGACAGAATGTAACAACAAATGTCATTTTAAATGAAATCACAATAGATACATCAAATTAGTAATTCGTTACGAATATAGATATCTAGATTCATAGATTCGAATCAAAATATTTACAAGTCAATGATTGAGAACTGTTAAAATACCATGATGTGATACTAACAAACAATACGAAACGAAAAAAGAGAAGTCCTTTTCAAAGTGATATGGATAGTGTCTAAAATATGCACAATCATTTTTATCTAGACAGCACAACAAAGAAAATGGTAAAGAAAAGTTTAACTCGACGTTTTGAAGATGTCTTATAGAAATTTTTGAAGTAGAAATACACAGAACAGAATAACAAAACATAGCTTTAAATATTTAAAGACCGGCTTTTCAAATGGAATATTAGTTTAATTTTTATTGACAGAGAAATTTATATTTCGTCGTTCTTTGTAGTCAACTACAATGTTTATTTTTATGATTTTGATTGTGTAAAAAATATGTCAATTTAATATTAAGTTTCGATTGTTTATTGGTGACCAAATGTGGTATCCCCAACACGATTTCATATACAAATAATATTAATCCGACTATTAATCTTTCCTTTTCAATATCATATTTCATGTTTTATTTGTACATAAATATTACATTTACTTATTATTCTTATAAATGTTGTTTCGTAGATATGTACCTATGGTCAAATAAGACTTTTGTCGTAATTATTATTACATTAGCTTTTAAACTAAATATTCTTAATATACTTTTTGTTACATATATTTAATAAAACTCTTATTTAAAAATAAATACAGTACGGAAAGGTTTTTAAATAAAATTTTCATATAATTCATTTCGCTCTATTGATATACATTAAAATGTAGGTTTGTGTAATTTCAAAACATTCTTGATCTGTAACAAATTAATTTATCTACTTTTACAATCTGCAGTATCTACCTAAATGTTTTTGATTAATATTTATTGTTAATTTTCCTTGATACGTTTTATTGAGAGACAGATACAAGGACTAAACTCTAAACTTATTTCCTCAATGTAAAGTTTGTATTTAATTGGTATAACAAAATTCATTGGTATGACAGATAACCTGGACTCTCATTTTTTTATTTAACACATACTAGATCTATTTTCAAATTAAGTTTACTAGGTCTCCAAAGGCGTAAATTTTATTAAAAATACAGAATTTTATCCTCTAAAATATTGTGTACAGCACAAGGGGTATAAATACGTCACTATACGTATAGTGCCTACATTTTTAGAAGAAAATATTGTACACATAATTTTAAAGCTAAAATTCTGAATTTTGTGATGCCAATATTTTTACCCATATATATGTGTCAAATAAAAAAATTAAGTTATGGGAACAGTCATATAACACTTGCAATATATATATACAGATGTCCCAGAGTTAAACGGCATAACTTGAACCATGGATTAAACACGTAAAAATAAGGTGACAAGTTTATTTGAGCAAATGTCCGTAAATGCTTTACTTCAGAGATATTCATGCTTTTCTTATTGGAGCAGCGCTACCTTAAAAATAAACTTTATAACGAGATATCAAATATTATCTTATGAAGTTCTGACATAACAATTAATTTAATTATAGGTAAATGATTTGGCTATTACCTACTTTCCATACAAAATATAGTTTGCTTGGTCAGGGCAAAAATGAAAATTATCGATGAATTCAAACAAATTTATTATTTATGTACAATAAAATAATAACGATTTTTTATAACATTTGTTCAAAATGTTCACCTGTAGCAAGCAAACAGGCACGACAACGATCTGCCACTGCATTGGTAGTTATTGTACATAAATAATAAATTTGTTTGAATTCATCGATAATTTTCTTTTTTTTTTCTGACCTCGGTGCAAGCAAATTAAATTTTGTATTGAAATTAGGCAATAGCCAAATCATTTACCTATAATTAATTTAATTATTGTCATAACTTAATAAGTTAATATTTGATAATTAAAATTCGGATTAGGATCCGTAAACAACACATTGAATCCGGATCCGAATGGGATCCGGACCCAAACCAGGATCCGGATCCAAATTAGGATCCGAATCCAAATCCGAGTTAAATTTACGGATATCCGCTTCAATATCCAAACATCGGATATCCGAGGAACCGGATATTTTAAAATCCGGGACCTCGGATCCATGTTTTGTCGGATCCTCACAGCACTAGTTGTAACCCAGTATTAAGTGGACGAATACTTGAATAACATTCAGTTTTTGTAAGTTTAAAACTAGTCGAAAGAAATTTAAAGAAATTACTCACCATTTGCATAGGTTTTATAATTTGTTTGTTGAAAATATAAACCGTACTCATATTAGCTTACTCGTATATGTTAAATTAAATGTGTTAAGCAATTTTTGTTTCAATAAATAAATCAACCCATCAAGATTAAGCTCATAGTAGCCGATCACGGTCGTACAAATACCCTACGGACGAAACGAATCCAATCTAGCAATCTTTGCCTCTGTGGCTCTGTGACCAGTGTACAAGGCAAGACCTATGTTGAAGTTGAAACCGAAGCCCTATCTCTGTCCCTGTCGTTCAGTCCTGCAGCTTGTAGTCCTGCTTGTTTACCGACGACGGCTGCACAATGACGCTGATACTGATCGCTGAACGCTGATCGCTCGTGCACCGTGGATCGAATAAAAACTCTAGCCAAGCTAACAGCCACTGCCACGATGAGATGGACAGCCGACGGAAAGAAACAAGGAGGATACCTATTTCAAAGGTGTATGACGGTATAATTGGTAGCAGGATTTTATGTTATTATTCATTTATACAGTTCATCAAATACTCGAATATAAGAATTAAACACAGACTAAAATATGTTTTTTGAGAGAAAAATTGATTAAGCATCAAAAATAATAATAAATGCTGGTACCAAAATTACGGACCCGGGCTCATAATACAAATTTCTTTCGACTAGCGATGCAACAAAGTGCAAAAACAGCTGATTACCCACAAATGTAACCCTTATTCAAATAAATATAAATAAATAAATATATCATCACGGCATATTACCCATTTCTGAGTGTGCCACAATCTGCTTTATCGCAGATACCGGTAATGATGATGACATATTTATACCGTACGAGCGCTTACCAGGCGTCATCTCACGGGCACTCATTGCTGGCGTGGAGGGTTCACTTTTGTGCCATTTAAATTGTTGTCAGGATGTCCTCACAAACACACATACACACACACAAACACACATACCCACACCCACACTGCTTTGATTGTTTCCGGAAAATTATGTATTGAAAACAATTTTGTTAATTGCAGCGCCATCTACTTAAGTCACATTTTTTTTTACATAAAATCTACTTATTTTTTCACGCTCTATCCGATTCTGCTATAAAAAATAGGGATTACTATTTAAAATTTTAAAACTACCCGCTCCCCAGCCTCCCCGGGGGTGGGAGATCGAATTTATTTACAGGAATGAATGTCCCCCTCCAAATTGTTAAACTTTTATTTGAAACATTTTTTCATATGATGCATGATCCAGAAGATATTCCAGGTGGTACATTAAAATGGGACACTCGGTATATATATATATATATACATATTAAAAGTTTTGTTAAAAAATAACATGTCCAATACGTTCTTCATCTAAAGGACTTCGAGACACAGTACTTCGGCGGACATTGGCAAGGTGTTCTTTTCAAATTTCTTTTGACTAGCGATGCAACAAAGTGCAAAAACAGCTGATTATCCACAAATGTAATCCTTATTCAAATAAATATAAATAAATATATCATCACGGCATATTACCCATTTCTGAGTGTGCCACAATCTGCTTTATCGCAGATACCGGTAATGATGATGACATATTTATACCGTGCGGGCGCTTACCAGGCGTCACCTCACGGGCAGTCATTGCTGGCGTGGAGAGTGTAGCACAGGGGTCACTTTTGTGCCAATTAAAATTCGAAACAAAATAAGAAATCTTGTTGTAAAAACTAGGTAAACCTATGGCACAACAAAAGATATGACATACCCAAAAACTTTCGCACCAAACAAATAAAACAAATTACGTTAACTTCCCTACGAGAATCTTTATCGACAAAATTTCAAAAATACGATTCAATGGCACGTAGGCACTATCATATACCATCAGTACCATCTAACAATTATTTTTAGGAAAACTAGCTCTGTGTCATCCTCCCGCCCAGGCATCTCTCCCGGAATTACCCTAGATTTTAAACTTACAAAAACTGAATATGATATTCAAGGACTCCACCATTTAATATTGGGTTACATCGCCTTTATTAGTAATATTAATAATAGCTTTAATTCTTTTAGACATTGTGTCCACAAGCCCTGCACATTTTTTTGTTAGAGTATTGTTCCATTTTTATAGGTAGGTTTACTGTATATTCACTAAATTTTTACGCAGTTTTTCTTCATATGCCAAAAGCAAAGTGTCTATTAGACCAGAAGATAACCATTTAAATGACGATCGAACTATTTTCATCCATCATTTGGCCCACAGTTATTCTAACAGGCCTATTCTACTAAAAAAATGTATAACGATATCGTTACTGAACGACTGTCGCTAAGCATTTGGTTAAACGACTTTAATAACGTCAAATGCCAAAAACCTATTCTACTAATCATATCGTTATAAATTATCGTTATCAGGATTATAACGATAATATCTAACTTCATGTATATTTTGACAGAATAAATTTTTATATGTTTTTCAATTTAAATTTGACATATCGATTCATTGTTTGTTTATTTAATTGAATTTGACAATGGATATAAAGAAAAGGGCTTCGAGGACAACTCAAAGACAGTATGAAATATATGTTGAAAAACTGTAAAATAACAGTTCATTAAGAATTAATAAATTGTCCACTGAAAAATTGGAAGAAATATGGAGAAGACTTACAAGTCATTTAAATTCTGTGGGACCGGGTAAAAGGATCTGATGTATCACGCAGTGTACGATTATATAATCTGACATCCCTATATAAATATATAATTTTTAAATACATAGATAGTGCATCTATATTCTATATTATAGTATATATCAATATAGTAAATAATATTATCTAAGGGTAGAAAAAACCTTGGATTTTTCTTTTTTCTACCCTTATCAACATGCAGAACAGCCTGGAGTCCTTCGTCCACTAAATATTATCTAAATCTAAATTTTTAAATATATTTCTGAAATATAAATAAAATGTCTAATACTAAAAAGTATAATATATATAATACAGAAGTGAATAAATACTCCTCTTTGCAGAATCTCTTTCTCAGCTACAATTAACAAAATATCTTCTTTAGCCATTTTTACTTTTGTTCTCAAAATATGTCTAACTTTACGACTTCAACGATGCATGTGAACTTGTCGTTGTTAAACGATATGAAACAACGATATGTAACGATAAATAAATTAACAGAATAGGGTTTTAGCAAAAATCGTTATCATAACTACTTCTCGCCGAGTTATAATGATACATATTTTTTTTTAGTAGAATAGGTCTGTAAGTTTTAAGTCTATTTAAAATAGTTTTTCATCATATATGTACATAGGTTTTACAATTTGTTGAAAATGCCGACCAAACTATTTTAAACCTATGGGATTGTATATTTGCTGAGCATTAATAAAGGGTTTTTAACCTAGCTAAATTATATTTTGATAACCTGAAATAACGAATACCAAAAATAATAATTGAGCTTTTTATAGTTACTTAGAAAACGAATGCGGTTGTCTTAGGCTAGGTACTTCCAGGCTTTGCAACATTTGATCTCCCCTTTTTATTTCTTCTAATGGGGTCCTGAGTGTCTGGTCGCGAACCTGGGGAACCGGGTTCGATCCCGACCGACGCCAAATATTTCGAATTTTAAATAGCGCAAAAATATCCCCTGTGGTGCACTCTCCACGCCGGCATTATATAAATATACATATTAAAAGTTTTGTTAAAAAATAACATGTCCAACACGTTCTTCATCTAAAGGACTTCGAGGCACAGTACTTCAGCTGACATTGGCAAGGTTTTCTTTTCAAATTTCTTTTGAAATATCCACAGTATTCTTGGATCCGCTATAAATTTTAGTTTAATTATTTTATCTGTTCGCTTTTTTGGTTTACGGGCTCTATCGTATCTTTGCTTGTCAGCTTATGATTTTAGCTATTTATATTTGGCATTTGATAATATTAATTCTATTTACTGTGCTCTTATCAATCTTTAGCAAGAGAGAATCCTTTCTTTGTCGAAAAAGGTTTATTACGGATTCTCGTAACGGAAGGTGGGTGTGACAATAGTCTAAATTTAATTTAATTTCGGAATTTGATGAAATATTTCTATAAAATAACTTATATAAACCGTAAAATACAGCAATATTTACGAATACGATCAATTTCGTTTGAGCGTATAAAATACAATGAACAAATTTTAAAATATGTTAACTATACCAATTACAAGGTGTTTATATTCCTAACAGTTGTGGACTATATAAATGTATTACAAAAATAAATATTCTATTAAAAGAAATATATGTGTGGATTCAAATTTGTATATGTTTTGTTTTCGAAAAGTATATTTGAAAATTAACTATTGTTTATAAAACTTTGACTTGTATATTTTGTAACCAATAAGTAGTACCTACCTATATATAGGTGCTACCTATATTTATATGACATCTCTTAAAATGGGTTGAGGAATGAGCAATTAATGTTTGAATAACTTGTTATGAATCACCCTGTTAATAATTTTATTATAAACCAATAATTTTCGGTTTTATTTAATTCACCAAAAACATTTTTAATACCTTTTCATTATTCTTATTTTTATAAAATACTGCATAATCCTAACTCTTCGTTATGAATGCAAATACCTATGAGTTTTTTTTTTTTTTTGTGTTCGGATTATCGAGACTATACCGTATTTGTTTTAGAAAAGTTTTGTTAGTGAACAAAAACCGTGATGATGACATGGATATTTAGTGTTGTACCCATCTGGGATACTCGTCTGTTGGTTCGAACCGAACCTTCGCATCAGCTCTCAATCAAGAGATCGGGAACGAGAAATGTTTTAAGTGTCGCTTATTGTATAATATCGGCTTTGTTATGGCCACTGGCGGCGTCAGTTGTGGATTTTGCACTGTAATTCTTTCTTTTGTTCTCAATGTTTTCAGTTTTGATGGGAGAGATAATACATGAGGTGTTTTAGTGGAATTTCTACTAAGTAAAATGAAAAGATCGGAGATATGATTATGTTGTGTTTTGTTTGGTTTTAAGTTTATTTATTTAATTATTAATTATAATTTTGTTGCATGTTGTTTTAAATTAATTATCATAAAAGTATTGTTAATTTGTTAACTTACTGTCTGCGTCTGTGAAACTGCATTTTTAAATAATTAATTATTTTTTATTATGAACTGCTTTGCTAAATTAGAACAATAACTGAAGCATCTAAATCGAAAGGGATCTAAGTACCAAAAAAATACATACATAGGTATATTAGATTTTTAGACGTAGAACCGATACTCCAGTGTACTATACAGGTGTCTCTAAAATATGGGGACATGGCTTAATCACAGATTCCTAGGCCCAAAATAAGAAGATTTAACCAATCATTTTCCGCACAAATTTAATTTTGTTTTGTACTTCTTTGTAGTCATTTTACTATATCATTTGTTTGTTTAAATTAGCGTACTGCATGGGTAGTTACGCAGCTTAACATCAAGTGAACGGAATGGTCGGATCCAGTATTGCATCTGGCGAGGACTTATTCGAGAAAGTCCTTAGTTTTCTATTTAGAAGTTCGCTATAACCGAAAACTTTTTAAATATTATATTCAAAAAAAGGTTCGTTTTATCAGAAAGTTCGTTACAAACGTAAACGGGATTGTTATTTGCGGAAAAAAATGTACGCTTCTTATAGGATTTTAGTTCGTAGGTACTCTCCAGATTGCTTCGTTACAACCGAAGGTTCATTGTAAACGGGTTCGTTATAAACGGACATTACTGTATTTCTTTTATTTACCTATATTATTTTTCTAGCAAAATCAAAATATGTATTTCTATAAGTCTGTGGATATTATCATACTTTAGAATAATACTACCTTTTTAGTTTAAGTTCTGTATTTTTATTTAATACCAACGTTTCGGCCGCATACACTGCGGCCTTCTTCAGGGGAAAAAAATAAATGTCAAATAAATAATTACAAAACAAAAGCAAGTAACCAAGGTTATACAAAAAAAAACAACATAATATACAATAAAATATGTTATTAGGTAATTCACCAAGCATGAATACAGAAAACAGCAAAAATGCAAAACCCGGCAGTAACTAGGACGACGGGGATGCATCTTCTCCGGAGATAAACTCCAAATGCCAGAGGAAAAACCGTCCGCAAAAACTAGCAGAGAAGTAGCCTAAATTAGGTGAAAAAAATTGCATAATCTAGAGAAATACTAGAAAATATTTAATATAGGAAGCCAGCTCAACTAAGGCTGTGTCCGATGTCGCATTTTGGCATTTAGTATTTAGTATTTTGGTCCTCTTCACATAAATACAACTCCGAATGGCACACTAGTGATATCCATTGGTTTGTATGGCAACACTTTAGAACGACAAAAATGAATTATACAATTCGATTCAATTTGATGCTCGAGAGTAAATGTTAATATTATATTTCATAAAATAGAAGCTAAGAAACTATTTTTTGATAGTAAATTTAACATTTTGTACAAATGATAGCAACGAACATGTATTGTTTAATTAGTGCGCATCAACTTCAAGGGCATATTGTGCTCCTGCAAAACCCTAAAATTTAATTCCTAAAATCCTAAATAATCACTAGATTTAGGGCATATAAATTTAGCATTTAGATATTAGTGTGATAAAAATGCAATATCGGACACAGCCTAAAGTTCTAAACCGTCACAATGATTGATTATTTCTGGTTTTATAAATCTCAATGGCTTCTCTAATTAATCTGTTGTTAAGTCGTGTAGGTCTTGCATACTTTCTATTTCTATACAATTCAAGTGTTTGCTATAAGTAAATTATTGTTTATTCTAGCGATGTATAATATTTACTTCGTTAGGTGTAAATTTGGAAGACGAAATTATATTGAAATAAGTAGTCCATTACAAGAACAAAACATCTAAAACAAAACGTAGTTTAGCACAAATATGGTGTGAGTAATGAAATTTGTGAAAATGCGAAGCGTCTAACAACACATCACAATTCCCTGTCTGCTCACTAGCGCTGTGCGCTCTCATTCGTGATCGTTCAGTTTTCACGTTCTACGTTCCGTTTGCGCCCTGCCCAATGCCGGTATTATTGAATTATTCAGATCTGCATGGATGGTGCGAAACAGAACGATAAATGTTAAACGTAGCATAGCGTAGGCCTATAATGTAAGCCTCACTCCACACCTTGTCGGCATGTCGGTTCGAGTAACGTTAGCGGTAATGCCAGGACGGGACTACAAAATATTTGCAAAACACCAAAATCTTACACGGATACCATTTTAAATCTGATATACGAGTCCAGGCTCATGATAGTTCGGAGGCTTACATTTTCAAGAAAATGTGGCTAATGTGACTACAAGTACATAGGGCAGACCGGAAGAAGTTTTTTCATTAGGTTTGAAAAAGGGTCTTGAAAAAATAAAAAATCAGACTCTAGCCATACATCTTCTTGAAAATAAACACAGTTGTTCATTTAAAAACTTAAATTTATACATGTAGAAAAGAGAAGTTTCAAATTAAATTTCTTATAGATTTTGAAATAGACAAAGCCATCAAACATATTGAGAAACTTATGAATGACCAAACAGATGTCTGGAAATATTATCAAAAGGGAATTTTTGTTAATTCCTTAATGATGGTATTTCCTTTACAATGTTGTGACAAAATTAGTTTTTATTCTTATACCTGTGTCTGGGTGCTATGTAAGTGTACAACGCTTAACCCATGGTAGAACTAAACCCCTAAATAGTAAATCTGCCAATAATTTTTATTTAACATGCTTTCTACAAGAACTAGAGGCCTTTAAAACTAACCAATCACGTCATAGTTCAAAATTTTGTAAAAAAGTAAAAATCAATATGTTCACTGGAAAAAATATTGATTGTCAAACTTTTTTTTTGCATAGATGTTCAACTCTTATTCTGTTTATATACAGTATGTCCCCGGATTGAGTTTACAAGAGGAAAAAGATTTTTATATTTCATTTTACGAAAAAATGACAAGGAAAGAAAAATTTTTGTTTCTATTAAAACGCATATTACAGTTATTAAAACTTTTAATTAATGCAAGGTTCTTTCATTATAACGTTTTTTCGTATTTTGTCCTCCTAATAATATAATTATTACATTGAATCTAACATTATATTAGTTAGCTTTGAAATATTGACAAATGATTATTAATTCTAATTTCAGATAAAAAAAAGAGTTAATTGAATAAACTAAAAGTATTTTGATTTTCACCGTTTTTTTTTTTCTTTCTGAAATTAGAATTAATAATTTGTCAATATTTCAAAGCTAACTAAAATCATGTTAGATTCAATGTAATAAATGTATTATTAGAAGGACAAAATACGAGAAAACGTTATAATACGAAAACCTTACATTAATTAAAAGTTTTAATAACTGAAACATGCGTTTTAATTCAAGTAAAAAAATTTTTTGCCTTGGCATTTTTTCGTAAAATCAAAAATAAGATTTTTTTTCCTTTTGTAAACTCAATTCGGGGACTTACTGTATACATATATATTCTCAAAATGCCATTTACCTTCACCAATCAAGAGTACAGACATGCATATGGTTTATGGCAAGACATTACAAAATAGTCGTGCTACTGCAAGACAGTACAGAGAGTTATTTCCAAATAGACATATACCAATGATCTTACATATCATTTGTGACATGTGTGACATTTTTTCTAGAGAACACATTGATTTTTACTTTTTTGCAATATTTTGAACTACATATGTTGTTTTGTTTACTTTATTCCTTATAAAATTGAAAATTTAACATGGTCGCCAAAAGTTTAAATTAAAAAATGGCATAAAAACAATAGAATTTTGTGTAATACATTTGCACTAAAATTAAAGTTATACGGGTTAAAAAAAATTAATATCCCACGGATTCTCAAATATTATTAAAAGTTAATATAAATATAAAGTTTTGTAAATATTTTGAATGAACCCCTGAAAACGTGATTTGTGTTTTCTGAGCCAGTCCGGTCCGTTTACCGCTACCGCTTGTTCTATAGCGATCGTATACGCGCGCATGCGTTTATGTAAATCTTCAGAAGTCCAATCGGCAAACGTGAAACAGCGAAACGAAACGGAGAAACGCCGAGCGGTAAACGATAATGCTAATGGCGATGAAGGTAAAATGACGTAGAGGGATTTGACACTTCTGGCTTTGGGCGATTTGCAATTTGGTATTCGTATTCGAAGAATTTAGAAAAAAGTTTCTTTGTTATGTACATATTTTTTATTTGTTTGCATACATAAATATGTTGACGCGGTTGACGTGTTCAGAAATTTCAAGTGACAAGATGTTTTATGTAAAAAGTTTCAATTTTTATGCAGAAAAATATCGTACATATAAAATTGGCACCTTAATATTGTTACAATACAACAGAATTTACAAAACAAAGATTTAGAATAGTATAATATGAGTAAATAAATAGATCATCAATTCTTTTTTAAATTTTAAAGTGTAGCCCTGTGACAGCTTTGTTCTAGAACCTAGATCTAAATTCTAAACAAGACACGACAAACAAATAGAAGTGCCGTTTTTAATTCGCGGCTTATTAGACATTTGTTCTAATTTTCTAGTTTGATATCGCTCGGATTCGAACCCGGGCTTTAAAAACCAGAACTGATAATTATATTGCTTAGTTTACACACAGTGATCAAAATCGTTTTGAAAACTTTTTTAGTTTTGAAAACGCCATGTAGGTATAGTTTTGAGATAAGTAAAATAATATCGAAAATAAACTTAATTGTCCCTCACAGGTTCTGCCCTTTTACCTTTTGGGAAAGTGGGAAAGAAACAAGAATATAAACCAAAAAAGAATTTAAATTTAATTTTATGAAGAATGGCAGAATATAATGCCATCGGTGACCAAAAATTTGGTAGATTCAATGGTTCGCCGCTGTTACTGGTGAGAAACCCAAAGGAAATGCATCAAAATGTTATATTTCTTTTTATAAAAACATGAATAAGTTGTTTATTATTTAAATGTTTTGGTTATCGTACGGAGACTTTTTTGTTATGATATGAATACTTTCAATGTTTACCCCATAAACTAAATAAAATAACCATATTATTTGTTTTTTTTTTTATGGGGTCCCGTGGTCGCGTGCCTGAGTGTCTGGTCGCGAACCTGGGGGAACCGGGTTCGATCCCGACAGGCGCCAAATATTTCCAATTTTAAATGGCACAAAAGTGACCCCTGTGGTGCACTCTCCACACCAGCTATGAGTGAAGAGAAAATTAACACGTATGCATTTTTTCCATTCATGGCAATCTTATTATAGCCATATTTTAATCAAATTAGTATAAAACTTTACAAGCATTTTTCTCAAAAAAATCGTTATGTAAAGGTTTAAAAGTAGTAGATCACTGAATTTAGAATTAAATTCTCTAAGAAATGAGGAAATAAAAAATATATGTTCTCATTTAAAATAAAAAAGGTCCCATATTTGAGAACCACTGGTTGAAAAAAATCTATTTATTTTCTTTAAATTTATCTTATGAAATAGAAATTGTTTGCTCATTTAACCGTCCTTGTAGCTCCTACAGTTCTCGATATATCAATGATGGCCACTTAAAAATGAACATCCTGTATATAAAAAATAAACAAATAAATAAATATATCATCACGGCATATTACCCATTTCTGGGTGTGCCAGTATCTACAACACATGTAGACATCGGTAATGATGACGATATATTTTACCGTGTGGGCGCTTACCTCACGGGCTCTCAGAGCTGGTGTGGAGAGTACACCACAGGGGTCACTTTTGTGCCATTTAAAATTGGAAATATTTGGCGCCTGTCGGAATCAAACCCGGTTTCCCCGGGTTCGCGACCAGACACTTAGGCACGCGGCCACGGGACCCCATTATATTATTGTATTTAATTGCTAATTATAAAATCCCTATAATAATCAATATTTCATGCAGTTTGCTTGAATTTGTTGTTTATTACGTTTTAATTTTAGTGTGTTTTATTTGACTCTACCCTTTAAAATTAACATGTATGAGAAAAAAATGCGCTTATCTAATTTCTTTAAGTCTAATACGTCTTTTCATTTTCATTCAAGTTGGAAAATGTATTAAATTTTTCATTAACATAAATGGAACATAAAATAATAGAAGCACTTTCTTTTTTCACATTTTGCAGTTATTTATGAAACAATAGCATGGTAGCGTAGCACTGTATTGAAAATTGAAATTATATTTCCATTTGCAATTGTAGCCGAATGCAGCAGTCATAATTGCATGTGCATCATAGTGCAAAACAATTGCCAAATGTATGTTCCAATGTGTCATTGTATACTATTTTGATTGTTCGCATTGAAAAGTGACTAATTCTATATATATACAGCGAGCTGAGAATGAAATTTGTATTGTATTTGTGTTATCCCTTAACGTATTTAGACTCCGCCTATCTGAAATATGTGTGGAGCAATAATGCAATAATTTTCGGAGGGTGTGGCTTCATACACAACCGTTTAGAATAGATTATTTTTAATGCTACAACACAATGACAATACGAGTTTCTAGTTTAGAGGTACTAAGAGCGGATGAATTTTAAATTAGATATACCGTGTGTCCCAAGCAAACCTTGGCATAGGCATTAAACATGGGAAAACAGTTTTTTGTAAATAGAGTGTCCGGAAAAAAATTAAGCCATGATATTTAACATCATAATAGTACATTACATCTTGTACATTATTCAATACTAATATTATTGCATAAATTGTAATGAATTATAAAAAAAATCAAATAAATAATTGTTTCACTTTTTTATTATGCAATATGAAAAGATTTTCAAATGTCAGCGTGGCGCATTGGTTAGCACAACTGCCTTTCAAATATTTTATTAGGATTTTTTACATAAAAATTGTTGAACTTTTAAAAATCCGTCATTTAAAAATAATAATAACATTATAATAAATAAAGAGAAAGTAATTGGCAGTAACTGATTACAATAATCAAAACATTGATATAATAAGAATACATTTTATTTTCTTTTAAAAATCTGTCATTTAAGAATAATAATAACATTAACATTGATATAATAACAATACATTGTATTTTCTTTTAAAAATCTGTCATTTAAAAATAATAATAACATTATAATAGATAAAGAGAAAATAATTGACAGTAATTGATTACAATAATCAAAACATTGATATAATAAGAATACATTGTATTTTCTTTTAAAAATCTGTCATTTACGTAAGATTTCGTTTTTAGTTTTGGAGATATTCAACCTCAAATATTTTCTCAAAATTACCCATTTCTGGGCTAGATCTCTACCTAGTTTTGAATTGTTGCCCCAAAAGTCAATATACCCCATATACAGATAAAAACTTTAAAATTTTCAAAAATCTAATTTTTATGTATCTAGATACTTCTCAATGTTCTGATTCTAAATTTTGAAACCGCAGGTCGATATCTCTTTTCGTTCTCGAGATATTTAGATTCAAAGTTTTGCTCAAAACTGCCTATTTTTGGGCAATAACCCAAAAATGGGTCGAGATATGAATTTGGAGATATCATCAATCGATTCTACGGGCAAAATTACATAAGTATAGCAATTTTCATAATTTTTGAACACCGCATACAACCTCTAAAGCAAAATAACTGAAAATGGCCAAAAATCGCAAAAATCGTAAGGGGTACCCCTTGCGATTTTTTCAGATTTTGGCCGTTTTTAGGGGTTTTCAAACTTTTATTCATAAAAAATGAACCGATTAGTCAAAAATTATAAAAATTGGTATACTTATATATTTTTATCCGTAGAATCGAATGGTGGTGTCGCCAAATTCGTATCTCGGCCCATTTTTGGGTTATTACCCAAAAATGGGCAGTTTTATGCAAAACTTTGAATCTAAATATATCGAGAACGAAAAGAAATATCGACCTGCGGTTTCAAAATTTAGAATCAGCGCATTGAGATGTATCTAGATACATAAAAATTAGATTTTTGAAAATTTTGAAGTTTTTATCTAAATGTGGGGTATATTGACTTTTAGGGCAATAATTCAAAAATGGGTAGAGATTTAAACTTGGTAGTAATATTATTTGATTGTAAAGAGAATGTTACGTAAGTGTACGCATTTTTAGAGTATTTGAACAACTGTGAGAATTTTTAGAAATAAAAATATTGAAATAAAAATGGATAAATAAATTAGATGTTTGAAAATTTTAAAGTGTTTGTCTGAATATGGGGTATATTGACTTTTGGGACAATAATTCAAAACTAGGTAGAGATCTAGCCCAGAAATAGGTATTTATTTGAAGCCTTATTGTCTAAAATGAGTATGCAACTTTTGCGCAAGGAAAAACTGTTTTCCCATGTTAAACGTCTATTGCCCGGTTTTCTTGTTACACCAGGTATAGTTGAATTCACCGAACAGGATTACAGTTTGTGACATCACTAACACTGCTTGAAATTTTTTAAAAGTAGATCTAGTTATTGGTAAAAATTATTCAAATATATAACATATAATAACAATCCGAATACTTAATTAGATATATATATATATATATATATATATATATATATATATATATATACTAGTAAAATGTTGTTCGTAGGGTATCGCTCAATAGCAGCTGTAGACACGTGTTTCGCTCTTATTAGAGCTCATCAGTACAGCATAGCTAGTTAATATGTGGACATTAATTAGAGGTAGTAATTAGAAAACCGACAAATTGTAACAGCACTAGTAAGCAGCCAAATACACATTTGTTGCTTCGGCCAGCATTTCCACGGATTGTAGACACGTGTTTCGCTCTTTTTAGAGCTCATCAGTACAGCATAGCTAGTTAATAGATGGACGGAAATGCTGACCGAAGCAACAAATGTGTATTTGGCTGCTTACTAGTGCTGTTACAATTTGTCGGTTTTCTAATTACTACCTCTAGTTAATATCCATCTATTAACTAGCTATGCTGTACTGATGAGCTCTAATAAGAGCGAAACACGTGTCTACAGCTGCTATTGAGCGATACCCTACGAACAACATTTTACTAGTTTTTATAACTTTACGCTCGCGATATATGTAGGTATATTTATATATATACGTATACGTTTAATCTTAGTTTTTAACAATGAATGAAAGAATGAAATTTCCTTCTCAGATAAATTCGATTATAGTTTTATTCTAAAATGAAAAATTTGCACTTGATTCGTTCCTGCATAAACGAGTCCGCTGAAATATAACTTATTGAACTATTCATATAAGAACTAGCAGTGATGGTAATTCTAGCGCAATTATAAAAACCCGCGATGAATACTAAATATTCAGATTGACAATGAGAAGTATGAAATATTGGAGATTTGTTTTAATGTGACTGTCGAATTGTGCCGATGGTTACCGAGGATAACCGAGCGGTTTACCGAACGAAGGGGAATGATGTTGCTATGCAACGAAACGGGGTGCGCTTAAAATGTGCTAGGGTCGCCGGTGGCGTTAGTTCAGTCATTTAGGTTCATTTTCACTTTGAAACAGGGCTAATATACCAGTGGCGTATCCGCAAATTAATGACGTCATACCGAAGGCCCTCTACTAGATGTTAGGATGCTAAACCGCTGAATTTTTATTCCCAATTTATTATTCATATGAAAGAGGGTAGAGTAATCAAGGAGAAATCTAATTTTATTGAACTTTCATGGGTAAACATTATAAAGAGAAAGGAAATGTTATGATACTTTACATTAGATTATATAAAGACGACAAAGGGTTGGGGGTAGATATACAGTGAGTATTTTTAACGTAAAACATTGGGTTTGTCATATCCATGGTTACGACTTGACATTTGATTGACAGCAATATATTTGCCCGTCTCATTTAAAATACATAGGGAACGAATTTAACAGAAGTATTATATTTAAATATTGTAAGAAATTTAGCCGAGCCAAAAAATCACTCGGTCACAAGGTGCACACAATATTTTTTCTACAACTAAATTTAATTTTTAGAAAACAGGTATAGTTATTTAAACAAATTTAACCTCTATTGAAATCTTGTCAAATGTCAAATTCGTGCCCTATGTTTCATTTTAAATAAGACAGGAAAATACATTGCTGTCAATCAAATGTCAAGTCGTAACCATGGATATGACAAATCCAATATTTAACTTAAAAATACTTACGGTAGTTCATTTATTTGAAAATGAATTGAAGCATTAAATTCAAAAGTGATAACTTAAAGATTTATTAATTTTACTCTGTGCGTTTTTCCTTTGACATTATAATAATAATATCATCACGGTGTATTACCCATTTCTGGGTGTGCCAATCTGCTTTATCGCAGATATCAGTAATGATGACATATTTATACCGTGCGGGCGCTTACCAGGCGTCACCTCACGGGCACTCATTGCTGGAGTGGAGAGTGCACCACAGGAGTCACTTTTGTGCCATTTAAAATGGCATTAAGATGGAATATTCTTGCATATTGATACTTTAAAGTGTACTTTGTCATATTTATTTATTATTGAATTTAAATGTTTCTTGACTAATCATAAATGTACAGTACTATTGCGGCCAAAAAAATGGAAACACCTATTTTTTATTTTTGTAATTCAGTCTTTGCCAGGATATTCAAACATAGGCGTCGTAAATTTTCTGTAATTATTTACATAAAATGTCAATGTCACATTAAATGAAAATAATTTGAAAGCACTAAAATGCCTCGACATTTGAATGAAAACGAAAAGACGAGAGCTATGATAGAAATAAATGGAGCCAACATAAAATATGAATTCTTTGTTTTTCATTTTTTGGTTTATAATTTTGTGTTCACCGTTTTTCATTATATTTTATTTTTCATATAAGTAATACACATTTCTCTTTCTCTGTTTTGATTAAATTATTTAATTAGTAAAATAAAAATTAAGTAAATAAAAACAGTTTTATGGATTTCATAATGAAACGTCACTGCTTGTGTGACATTAGCTCTGTTCGATGAGAAGTGCTTGAAGTGCAGAGCAGAATAGTGCAGTGCATTGTAGTGTACACTAGTTCAGTCTAATTCTTGTGGTTTCATAAAACACACTAGTGTATATTTGAGCAAGTTTGCTCAGTTGGGAGTAATCAAGCCAAGCGTTGCCAAAGGTTTAAAAGATTAGGTTGTTTATAAACACAGTCATATCATAAAGCTGCAAAGAAGTGACTGCAGAAATGTCTTTTTAAAGAGCATAATGTTTGAACTAATAAACTATTCTGACGAAGGTCAATCATTACTTGATTCTTCATCAGATTCAGAGACAGATATATTAATTAATTCTTTATATAACAAAACAAAGAGAATATACTATATCTGAATCCATTATTTTATTTTCTCAATGTGTAAAATTTTAGGTTAATAAACAGATGTGTAGATAGGATAGAATTAAAATGTCTACCGAACAACATTTAGTTACCCCCACTCCTAGTCTGCACTTTCTACACCACCTCGCGAGTCAGGTCAGAAATGTGACCACTAGTTCTTAAAATTTTTGTCATCGAACAGCCTGCCAGAAGCTGCCCGTTTCTCATAAAACATGTTAGTGTAAGAAAGTTAACATTAGGGCGGCCTAGTACATGTCATCGAACAAAGCTATTATTTGATGTCATTTTGACATGGAAGTCAAATTACAATGTTAAAAATTCATAAAAACAGCTAACTAGATAAACGTAGGTGTTTCCATTTTTTGGCCGCAATTGTACATACCTAAAAGATAAATAAAAATATTATTATATTATTACTTATTAATTTATTGTTTGAGTTTGTCGTTAATGTTTTGATAAAGTTCTTCATGGAATACTCTTGTCCGATATTTTCTTAAAATATCGTTGAATCATCAAACACCAAACAAATTTCAGTTTAAAAACTTCAACAAATTAGTGTTTGCATTGACCGGAATGCATCAGAAAAACACTTAAACATTCTACGATTTAGTCGGTTCGGTCGGTTTCTCCTGGCGTTATTGTACTGGTACAGTGTGTCTGTGACGTTGATATTTTATTTAAATAAAAGAAGTGTGTTTTTAGGCAGCACCAGCAGGTATCGATGATCATTCTTCGGTATGTCCTTCAACCGCTCTCGTTTCTCAGCCATTCTAGAGCTTGGCTAATGTTATCTTTGTCACATTTCGAGAGCCAGTTTGTTTATTTTAACTTTATTTGTTGCCGATGGTTCGCAACCTCCAAAATATTGAATTGTATTCTAGAAATTTTATTAATCTATATTTATTTTACAACATCAATGAATTTATTGGAAATCCATACTTAATATAATAAATGCGAAAGTAACTCTGTCTGTCTGTTTTTGTCTGTTACGTTTTCACGCCTAAACCGCTGAACCAATTTTGATGAATTTTGGTACAGAGATAGATTGGACCTTGTAGAAGGACATAGGCTACTTTTTGTCGCGAAAATAAAACTTGAAGGGGGTGAAATAGGGGATGAAAGTTTGTATGGAGAACCCATCATTTCTTCCACTTAACCAATTTTTATGAATTTTGGTATAGAGAGATTAGACCTTGGAGAAGGACATGGACTATCTTTTGTCGCGAAAATAAAGCTTGATAGGGTGAAATAGGGAATGAAAGTTTGTATTAAGAACCCATCATTTCTCAAGTTAGGGATATAAAAATTATTATTTATGCTTTTGGTAAGAAATAACGAGTGTTTTAGCGTTTTTGAAAAATCATCCCTCAAGACTGTACAATAAGGGATGATTTCAATATTTTTTTTTATCTTTGTATCTATAGTTATGTTTTAACCGTTAGCAGATTTTCGATATTTGTCGGAGAGATAGCTTGCATCATATGTACATAAGTAAAAGTAGCCAAGAAATGTTCAGAAAAGGGCGCTGTTAGGTGCGGTGCGAGGCAGGTTGCCGGCTCCCTACGCAGCGCATGTCTCCGAAGTAAATGTGCAAAATTATTGGTACACGTGTAGCTAATCGTTATTCTAGCTTTACCCGTGCGAAGCCGGGACGGGTCAGCTAGTAAGTAAATATGATATCAGTGGCCACGCCATTTTTTTTTTTTTAATAATGTACTATATTTTTAGATGAAAGGAAATGTGTAGAGACAAGTTAACAGGGCCGGACTGGGTTGCCATACTGGCCCGGGCAAATAACATGAACACTCCGGCCCCTACGCAACTTGTTTAGCATTTTTTAACTCTTCCAAATTTTAGTGGATAAGCAGTTTCCTCAATCTGACATTCCTGGGAAGAGCTAATTAGATTTTGGTAACAATTGGACAACCGAAAGTAATAATTTCTTTAAAATTCTCCATCTAATACCTACACTTACAAATTTTATTATATCTTGTATAGATTTAGAGATAAAGACACAATATAGAATAATCTAATGTAATTGATCGTAGAGGCTAAGGCACTAAGGAAACCAGTTGACAAATTCAAACGTTTATAAGATAGGTTGTAAATGACAGATATCAGTGTCAAAAATCACCAGTTTTAGTGACATTCTGAAAGTATTTTCTGGGAAGTACATTTAATCTTTCTTATTATTTTATTAATTAAATATTTAAAATTGTAGGTAAAATGCATATATCCATCAGAAACACCGCCAATCTTGTTAATAAATTGGAGGAATCTCTGACATTTAGGAACTTCCTCATACAATGACAAATAGATATAATTAGAATTATAAGTGTGCAGAAGACATGTTAAATACAATAAAAAACAATATTTGGGTAAAGTTCTGTAATTCTGTGTTATAAAACGACGGCTCGATAATCGAAATGCAATACAATACTTATATAACATGGCGAGAGGTATTGTGCTGGCCACAACTGATTTTTTAGGTCTTTCGTCTTTCATATTTTTAAATAATTGCAAATAATATAGAAAAATAAAAATACAACACATAAAACAGAACTACAAAATCTTATTGCACATAAGTACACTTCGTTTTTTTTTAAGATATACGGTACACATAGTTACTTGTACTTTTTTAGCAGTAAATTATATAAATTTCATGCATTTTCTCGTAACTTAATACGACTACTGATGCCGGCCCATCGGGCTAACGCCCAATCGCCCGGCCCGCCAGTCCGGCTCTTCAAGTTAATGTTAATATGTATCTACCTAATATGAAATAGGTACACGATAAAACCTCATCACCACTCATTATGCATAAAAATGGCAGTCTCTATAACACTATATTGTCAAACAATAAAAATGGTTCAGTAGACAATGTTCTCATCCCTTCCTGTTATTTTTTATCATTAAAAAAAAATGAATACTTTTAATAAAAAATGAATTTGCACCACTATAACCATATTTAAAAAGTACAAGAAATTTTGAATTATAAAAATAAAATAAATAAATATATAAAATAAATATCATCACGGCATATTACCCATTTCTGGGTGTGCCAATCTGCTTTATCGCAGATATCGGTAATGATGATGACATATTTGTACCGTGCGAGCGCTTACCAGGAGTCACCTCACTGGCACTCATTGCTGGCGTGGAGAGTGCACCACAGGGGTCACTTTTGAATTATAAAGTATTAAATATTTTATTTTTAATGGGGATGCCAACATTTTTTTTTTTTATAATTTCATCTGAAAATATTAGGAAAAGTAAGACTATTGATGAAAATCCTGTGAATAAATTCCTATTAATAAGCGAGTTATGGTCTCCCGAATTTTGAAAAGATTGACGTGACGTCACGCATATGTCTTTATATCAAACTGTTTTCATCATGGACCTAAATGTTCTTGGAATATTTGCTATTTTAAGTTATATTTACATAAAATAAATGAATATTATAACACTGTATAAGTCTACATACTTTATAATTACAAGTGTATTTAAATTATTAAGTTCAATGCAAGAAATTTATGTTAAAATAAAAACTCCTATCAAATTTGAATTTGAATTTCTTAACTTCCATTGGTAGTAATCCCCACCTCCTAACACGCTATTTGTTATGCATGTATAGGAGGTCTTTCGGTCGCCAATCAAAATATTATATATATTGATTTCATATTAGTGTCGAAGCGCTATAACAAAAAACCCCTTATTTCCGAAATATTTCAATTATACCATTTCGTTTTTTTATTAATATTCGTTATTCTGCATATACATTCGTATTTTTTTACTATTTTCCTTTAATTCGATTGAGCTAGAATCCCCCATTGCATTATGTTTTTATTGCTAATTATCCGCACATAGAATACAATGAGAAAAATGTGAATGATTTGCACTTGAAAAAATTATTGTTCAAATACCTCAGCATATGAGTAGGCACCACTATGCTCTTCAGCGAAGTGTGTGTGGTAGATCCTTAAGTACTAGCACACGTATACACCTCTACCTCTACAGGAAGTAGCTCTTGATTCAGAGCCGTCCGTCCAACGTCTGTTTCACTTTTATTTGCACTACTCAGGTCAGCTGCATTATTCTCAAAAATAAGGCTGTATATTGTTTGAAAAATCCACAGTAGAAGTTATTTTAGTGTGTATTTCTAGCTCTTTGCCTGTCGCTAAGAGAGGTATTGGCTTCATGCTAAAAATCGCATATACAGAGTGTAGTGAATAAGCACGTTTGAAGGACATTCGATTTTAACATTTTTACAATGATGTCTGAGTATATGTGGATGTTGGTTTCTCAAATTCTACAAGACTAAAGACCAATTAACTACGTATTCCTTAATCTGACATTAATGTGAAGAGCTGAAAAGGTTTTGGTAACAATTGGATAACTGGAAGTAGTAGTTACTTAAAAAAATCTTCTAATTATTATTTTTTCGAAATTTATGTTATTACAAATATTAAAGAATGTAAAATTCTCTATCCAATACATTGCTCATTTGTATTATATCTTATATAAGTTTAGAGATAGAGAATTATAAATATATAAAATACATAATCCGTTGTAATGAATCTCGCAGTCCAAATAACTTCATGGAAACCAGTTTAAAAATTAATATGTTTGTAATTGACAGAAAAATGTCAGTTAGTGTCAAAAATACAGATACATTACTGAAGTCTTTTTCTAGGAAGCAGGTACATTTAATATTTCTTATTTTATTATTAATTATTTAAAATTATAGATACTTATATTACATATATATACACAAATACCGCCAATATCGTTAATGAATTTGAAGAATCTCGAACATTTAAAAGAGTACCTAAGAGGAAACTTATTTATAGAATGAATTAATACATATATATGTAATAATAGATGTAATTAGGATTTTTGTGTGTGTACCAGAAATGTTAAATACAATATGTACTTATATAGCCTAATATGGAAATGGCGAGAGGTCTTGTGCTGGCTACAACAAATTTTCTTACATTAATAATTGATTAAAGATTAAATAAAGTATGTAGGAAAATTGGCAACACTAGTAAATTTACATAGTACTAGTAATGATTTATTTCCTAAAACGTAGAAACGTACCAACTAGAAAGAGCTAAAGAACTAAAGTGATAAATTATAATCCTTTACTGCTGAAGGGTTATTTCGAAGGCCAACAAACAAATAACAAATGATTAAGACTCTCCCACCAAAAAGAATTATATTTAGTACTTTGATTTAGAATTAGTGGTGACATCTAGCGAATTATTTTTATATAATTTTGCGTTTTATGCCTATCGCTTGGCCAGTGTTTCCTTTGTCATTTAATATATTTCTTTTGTTCTGAGTTTTTAATCTTTCGGAAGTGGCGCCCTTTTCTGAGACATGGGCGGTAGCGCCGGGTCTGAGAAACCTGGGGAAACCATGTAAAAATACTACATATAAATAAAAAACAAAATAAAACAAATAAGAATTTTACTCTCAAAGTATAATCCAACAAAAAAATTCGCAGTATGCTATACAGTCGGTCGGGTGTGACTTTTTTGTGGCATAAAAGTTGCCTCCAAAAGTTGGCCCATAAAGACCTACATCAATTTTTTGTAGCGTGCTTAATAAGAAAGTTTTTCATACAGGGAACTCGAATTTGTTCCACCCTGTACCTACATTAGTAGGGAATATTCATAAAAGTATATAAAACATCATATTTTTTTTTATTTATTCCTCTAATGCAATCATTTGAAAGTCACATATTTTTGATGTATACAGGCTCTAATTGTATCTTATTTTTTATATTACATAAAATATTATTGTACACTTTTATTTCTGTAAAGATCACAGAAATTTTAGCCGTATAAACTCTATTTGGTAAGTGGTAGGTAATATGTGTGAAAATCACCACTAAATTTTGTAAATTATAAATAAAAAAATAAGGGCAAAATGTATATCCAGTATAATGCAAGTAATTTTAAAAATCTTACACTATTTATAGTAATTTCATTCTACCATTTATAATATGATCAGCGCTGTCGTGATCCTAATGAAACAAGTTAAAAATCGCAAGGTAGTTACGTAGGTAGTCTGTTGTGATATTTCGTTGTGGCTTGACGTATATTTATGTATAAACTTACATTTAAAGTGCAATACAAAAATTTGTGTGAATGTGTTTCCTCGAAGGAAGGCATCAGGTTTGAAGATTTTCCATTACCCGGTAAGTACAATTACCATCATTTAATCTATGTAAAATGCATTCTATAAATGAGATCATAAACATATTGGGCCAAATTCAGCAATCTCTTTTAAAGAAGCTTAACTAAAAATAATAAAATAAGGAGAGACATATGGAGTATTGCATTAATAAGATAAAGGTGCAAGCTGTTTTCATAGTTACTACTATAGAAGAGCACTAGACTAGTGATGGGTGCTGAATTCGACCCATTTATTTATAATAAATACATATATTAGTTGCCATGTTATGAAAATATGTAGAGATGCATTCGGGTCGGGCCGGGCCGGGCTTTGGGGTTTGGATCGACTCGGCCCGAAAATAAAAATTACTGGCCCGACTCGAAGATCGACTCGACAAAAAAATTAGCTAGCCCGGCTCGAAAATTGACTCGAAATCGGGCCGGGCCGGGCCAAAGCTCGAAATTGGGTGCATCCGGCATTCCTAAAGTTGATTTTTATGTAAAGGCGAAATGTTTAACTTTTTTCGTGTCAAACTTATAAAAACCTCTACATTCTTATAACTTTCAACATTAGTTAACATAAGTAGTTGAAAAAGAGAACCTTCTAGTGTAAATTTGTTATAAAAATTACAGACCTACGAGTATTTAACACTTTGTTTACCAAAGAATTTAAACAACTTTTTCACAAATCTTATATAAAAAAATATATAATAATTATAATTTACAAGGATTTTTTATCTAACTTTGTTTCTGCTCAAAAATAGAACAAGAAATCATTATGCTAGGAACAAAAATCACTTTTATTTAAGTATACGAGTAATAACAATAATAATAGCCACATCACAATATAATTTTTATGCTTTAATGAATAACCTTGAATTCTTGAAGTAAAATAATACATTTTTATTTATTAATGTGAAGTGTGTTCTTATTAAATCATATTGACTTCTTAACTTCATCCATTTTCATTAAAATATTAAGGAAACTATACATTTGATTGAACTATACGGCCAGCCCGAAAAGCTCGAATTTTCGGGCCGGGCCAAAATCAAAAGTCCGACTCGTCTCGATTTTTGAAAATGATTAGCCCGATTCGGCCCGATAAAAAATATCTTCGGCCCGGCTCGATGATCGACTCGAAATCGAGGCGGGCTTCGGGCCGGACCGGGCCAAAGCTCGAAATCGAGTGCATCTCTAAAAATATGCGTATTCTACTTATTTTTGAACCAATTCAACATGTACTTTTATACCAAATTTGTATCTAAGTGGTTCAATTTACACAAAATCTTGTGCACGTATATAAACCAATTTTAGTGCATTTAATACAAAATTTGTTAGAGTGTTATTTGTTTTACAATAAAATTATCATAAAATTCATACAAATAATGAATACAGACGATATGGCAACAATAGCTGGTAAATATAAGGTGCGGCTTATGAAATTCTTTACGTAGAAAAATAATTCTGTTACGTCTCTGGTGGGCTTTTACTAGCTAATATTTACTCAGTACTGCATACGGTAAACACACAGGCGTCAATGTCAGGTAATTTTATGTGCGGAGATGTTTTTGTTGTAAACTTGGTGTTTAGTTTGTAGTTATGACAAATTGAGTGAGTATTTGGTAAAGATCATGTACCTATTAGATACTGCGTGCATAAACAGTTGTAAAGTAAATGGATATGCTTATTTGTAAATGAGCAAAAAGGCATGACTATATGTGATAGGAATTATGTATGAAAAGAAAATAAAATAGGGAATTTTATGTTTATGTCCATTTAAATTACAAATTATGTGTATATAGTGTTTATGAAAAGATCCCCAAATATACGGATTTAACATAAATAAATAAATATCTATACCATCACGGCATATTACCCATTACTGGGTGTGCCATTATCTACACTACATGTAGACATCGGTAATGATGATATATTTTTACCGTGAGATCTCTTACCAGACGTCACCTCACGGGCACGCATAGCTGGTGTGGAGAGTGCACCACAGGGATCACTTTTGTGCGATTTAAAGTCTGCCCTGGCCGGGAACGAACCCCGGTATCCAGATTGGCAACCAGACACTATACGCACACGGCCCCATGGAAATCAATTTTTAAGCCCGCATTGCTCCCCAGTTTATAAAAAAGTGTTATAAAATTATACATTTTATGATACAAACATTTTTAATTTACGATATTGGTTACTCAGAGTAAATTTAATGCGTTTATTTAAAAGCAAAATGTAAATAAACATTCAGTTCATATGTAGTAAAAAGCCAAAAGATATTCCTTCAACCGTGCGTAAAGTACATACTTTACGCACTCTTTACAATATGTAAAGTTAACTTTGCAAACAGCAGTGCGTAAAAAGTACTTTTCAAGCACTAGTGCGTGAAAAGTAAATACGTTACTAGGCAACGGGTAATTTACTTGTCAACGAACACTAACAATATTTGAAGATGCCTGTACACTCATACTCAGTATTATGAGAATTAACACTAACATTCCGGTTGTAAGAAAAATATTGTATGCAACTCGTGTGTAAATAGTATTTTTTATCTCGTGCTAATTTCCGTACTCGACCAAAAAAGTACTACTTAACACATTTGTTAAATAAATAACTATTTCTTTCAACCGTGCGCAAAGTGCATACTTTACGCACTATTTACAGTGTGTAACGTGTCAGTTGTCTTGCACTAGTGCGTGAAAAATAAATAGGCTCGGTTAATTTACTCGTCAAATAGATAATTAAATATTAAATAATAATGACAATAATATAGTTTATTAAGAAATATTAATGTAGGTACACTGTAAATGAAACAAGTGTAATAATTTTGAATAGCAGATTGAGTACTAACCTATTTCTTAAAATATTAACATTTTTTTTTTGAAATAATGAGTTCTAACTCATCTAATTTTTGAAATGAATACTAAATGTACAATTTGTACAAAGGAGTCTTCCACTCTTATTTTTATTATTTTAAATGAAAGTTCGTTTAATTTTGAAGTAATTTGTAGTATTAAAAAGTCATAATTGTTTTCAGTTTAATTAAATTTGATTTTTAGCAAAACCATTGCTATCTTTCTCGCACAAGTTTCTATAGTATATATTTTATTATTTTTGTTATCGTGGAGGACCCCATTCTAGAACACAGTATAGCTTTGCGAAGCTATATACCTATACTGCGTTCTAGAAGATTAAGTATTGGCAACTCTAAAAAATTGATGACACCTGGTGACTAAATTTTGAACTAGTATATGAAGGTGCGTTACCTTCAACAATATTTCTAGAATAATTAGTATCATTTAGACAGTCAAATATCTGAACGATACTTAACTTCATTTTCACGAAACACAAGTAAAAATGTATTCATATGACAGTGACAATTCGTACCTACCTTCATACAACCGCCGTATTGGACATGCTTGCAGCGCCTCTATCGGTCATGTCGGTTGAGAATTATGAAAAATAGCGCTAACTAACTGACACGTCTGTACACGCACACTCAATCTTAAGAGCAATAGCAGTAACATTTCGGTTATAGAAACATTATTGGATGCAACACGTGTGTAAAATATTATTTTTTCTACTCCCATGCGTGAAGTGAGTACTTCACGTATCAATTTTTGTGTGAAGTTTGATTTTTTGCACACAGTGCGTGAAGTAACATTTCGGGCCCCGTTCATTATTTTAAATATTACAAACTGAATTGTATTTTAATAAAACAAAGCTGTTAAACACCCGTAACGTTGGTAACCATGATTACACAAGTCTATAATACAGAGGCTTTACGTTAAAAGAATGACAATGTGAAGAAAAAATATATTTTATTGCAAGGTCGTAGAAAAAGTATTGTATGTAACACGTGTGTGAAGCCTATTTTACATTCGGGTGGTTTGCAACACTCGCCTTCGCCCTCATATAAAAATTTCAGCTTTACATACTTGCCACATAATATACTATTTTTACGTCTGTTAAAAAAGTACACTTTTTTCATTAAAATGAATTTATAAAGTATGTCTTTTTTAACATAATAAAAGTGTGTAAAAAGTGCACTTTTTTAACGCTAACGTTACGGTACTTTTTTTCACTTACTGTAGACGTAACAAAATTGTATGAAACTCGAGTAAAAAATGTCTTATTTCATTCATAGGATTTGTCGAACTCGCCTGCGGCTCGATTCGTGAAATAAGACTATACTTTTTACTCTTGTTGCATAAATAACTATTTTTTATTTCGCACTCGACCAAAAATGTACCACTTTACACACTTGCTGCATAAATAACTATTATAAGTAGTATGACAGTTAACCAGACGCACATTGTTTCATATAACACATACATGGGTCACGCTATAATTACTGAGAATAGGAAAACCATGGAAAACTGTGCTCTTTTATATAGTTATTTATCTGTCATTTAAAATTAAGTTGCAAAAGTGAGAACTTTTGTTTTATTATTGTGAGTGAAAATATGGAATTAACCACTGACAATTTTTAATATCTCAGTAATTAGTTTGACAGTTTTTGTAATTTTGAATTCTCAGAAATTAGTTTAAGAGCATTCCAAAAGAAGATTTGGTTGGGAGCTTTTAAGAAGTGGGGGGAAAAATGGTGAAATGTATTCTGTATTGTTGATGAAAGGAACAACTTCGAACATATTTAAAATTCTTCTTATTTCCAATAATTTTAGCGTGAGACCCTCTTACTACATATTGAACATAACTTTAAATTAAAAAAGTTTGTATAAAAAAATGTAGTTTTTGGCTTTACATTTCTATGGGATGCATTACGAAATAAAAACTGATTGACCAATTTTATATCACACAGAAAAAAAAAACCATCTAAAGAGTGGATAAATAAACTAAATAAATTCCTTATTTTTCAGCCTACTAATAATATGTTTCATTAAATTATTTAAGTTGATTTAGTTAAATTTTCTAAATTTGTAATAACAAATTATAGTAAAATTAAATATAAAATTAGATGAAATGATTACATTTATATCGTAAAAAGTATTGAACTAAATATAAATAAAAATATGTATTTAAATTTTCTGTTTAATTATTTAATTCATTAGATAAATTACCGAAAATTGTAAGACAAAAATAATGAAGCCAAAATATTGTAAAATTAAATAAAATAAGTAATTAAAGTAACCATTTGCATATTTAAATTAACGATTTTTTACAATATTACATATTTTAAGTTCTGTATTTATTATTTAAACCCAACGTTTCGGCACCATAAACTGGTGCCTTCTTCAGGGGATACATTGACATAAATATGTGAAATAACAAAAACAAGTAACCAAGGTAACAAGAAATGTTCATTAATGTTACCTTTTTTATGTATACAATTTTTTAGACAATATATGCATGCCCGGCGATAACATGGACGGCGAACATGCATCTTCTCAGGAAAAAAATCTCCTTTTGCCAGAGGAAAAACCGTCCCAAAAACTGGCAGGGAAGTGATCTACCGATAAAGCGTTTTTCCTCTGGCAAAAGGAGATTTTTTCCTGAGAAGATGCATGTTCGCCGTCCGTGTTATTGCCGGGCATGCATATATTGTCTAAAAAATTGTATACATAAAAAAGGTAACATTTATGAACATTTCTTGTTACCTTGGTTACTTGTTGTTTTTGTTATTTCACATATTTGTGTCAATGTATCCCCTGAAGAAGGCACCAGTTTATGGTGCCGAAACGTTGTGTTTAAATAATAAATACAGAACTTAAACTAAAAAAAGGTAGTATTATTCCAATTAATAATATCTAAATATATTTAGACATTTTTTTTTTTCTGTGCAATTACTTACCTGCAATTTGAATTATTTTTCCAAATCTGAAATAATATAGGTACCGCATAAAATAAAAGAATAATCTTTTAATTTAATAATTTTATTAAAAGGTGAAAAATTTTGATGGTGTATTTATGCAATTCTGTGTGTATTGTGATTTTTTTACGCATCTGACATATCAGATTCCGATGAATAGTAAATGGGATGTGGTGAGTTATTAAAGTTGGTCATCCTCGTTGCTCGTAGTTCCCCTAATACAGCACGCTGACGTCTTGAGTTATATGCCGGCGAATTGTCCCCCGGTGTATCGCGGTTTCGTCTGGTTTGTTTCTTGATCATTTTTCCCGAATCGAACAAGAAGCAAGATGGAACGTACGAAGTCGATAGATTTTTCCTCTTCTGTAATCTTCGATAGGCAGATCCATGGTCGAAGACCCACTCGTCCATGTAGTATCTGCTAGCTTCACTCGGAGAACGAATAATTGTTGGCGAAGGGGAAGGGGATCTGGCGGGTTGTTTCCTCTTATTCGCAGCGCGCTTGGCTCCTAATCTCTGTTTCTTATTTTTTTTCTGGACTCGTCGTGCTTGTCTCTTGTTTTTAAAACCATTTTGTCTCTTATTTTTAGTAGCTTTTCTTAACTTCTTCACAAGGGGGCATCTTCTTTTAATGCTCTTGTGTGTGCCACTCTCTTTCTCGTTACTAATAGCTGATTTACTTTCTGATTCAATTGTTTCCCTGCTGAGACAAGACTGCATTTGATTCATAGGAGAAAGGCGTCTGTTGCTGTTTGACCAATTGTGCATAGGCGTTTCCGATAAACAAGGGGTTACGGGGAGTTTAGCTTCTGACCTATCTTCCAACATTTCTTCGGATGAGTGTCTGCAACAGATTAAAATATGTTAAAAATGATCACGTGCTTGAAGGCTTCGGTGGCTAAATGGTTAGAGCAACGCCTCTTAGTCATGAGTGTGCTCGGGGTACTGGGTTCGAATCTCCTAAGGCATGGATGTTTGTGTATGTGAACCCACTCAGTAAATGGGATTTAAAAAAAAGACAAGAACAAGTCAGAGTGTCCGGCAATTTCGACGATTACAATTTCCTGACATTTCTATGACTTTTCTCTGGACGTGCTTGTAATTGCTCCGGGGTTGGTGAGTAAAAAAGGAAATATGATAAAAAGTAAAATTTCTCTTCGTTTAAAGAGTACAAATCAATTTTCCCTGAAAATTGGCAAAATTTCCAAACTTCTCCAGGCAATATTAAATTCCCTGACATTTTCCTGACTTCATGACTTTCCCTGACTATTGGCCACCCTGCTGGCTTCAGGTTTGGGAAACCCAGGTTTTTTTTTAAAGAAAAACAACCCAGTGGTTCTTTTTTTGGTTTAATTGGGCTTTTTGGGTTTTATTGGGCATTTATGGGTTTTATTGGGCCTTTTAGGGTTTTTTGAGCAATTTATTATAAACTTAATGTTTTTATGGAGGTTTTTTCCTTGTACCGTTCAATTATCTTTATTTTATTATAGTTTTTCATTTATTAGTCGTAAAATTATAAATAAATTAATTAATTTAATTTATTATAATTTTTTTCCCCCCCTGGCCTTTATCAGTATAGTACAGAATTGGCCAGTGACAATTTTTTATTTTGAGTGGGAATCGAACCCATGACCCCAGGGCTGATCGGTGAAGGTCGCTTGAGCGCTGCCTATAACCGCTCGACCACCGAGGCGGCTAATTTCTTATAATTAGAAACAAAAACTGTAATTTGAATAATCTTCTCAATCTGTCATGTAGAATGGAGTCCTTCACTCTAATTTTTGTATTATTTTAAATGAAAGTTCGTTTAATTTTGAAACAATTTGTAGTACTAAAATTTCTTAATGGTCATTAGTTTAACTTCATTATTTAATTTTCAAAGTCTGCATGACGTCATGGCGGTAATCCTGTCTTTCTCTCCAAAGTCTGCATGACGTCACGGCGGTACTACTATCTTTCTCTCGCTCCGCACCAAACTTATAGAGGGCTGCGAGAGAAAGATAGCAATAGTGTGACGTCACAGTGACACAACAAATTTCAAATATCTCGTAATGTGATTATTAGTAGAAAATGTACATTTTATATTTTTTTTGTTATGGTGGAGGACCCCATTATAGAATGTTATAAAGACATTTTTTGTAGCTCTCGTTGGCTTCCAAGAAAAATGAAAGAAAAGCAAGAATTTTGTTCGTTTTCTTGCATGCTTTTTCTAAATAAATATGAACCTTACCTATGTATATTTCTACTAATTGACAGTACTTTTTATTTATTTTTTAATTTTGAAGAAACAAAACACGCAATGAAACATTTAAAAACAGTTTTGTATGCAATTTTTAATTCTTTAAAGCTTTTCACTGTACAGTTTTTCCCGTAAAATGAACAGGAGAGCAGAACTTGTGTAAAACTAGAATTCCATGTTAAATCCCTATTTATTTACTTATTTAATCCCTCAAAATACACCCTAATTGCACAAACAAATATCCATTTACGCTGCACTTTCTGAGTACATCCCACACAATATCTCCAAACAGACTATTATAGGTACATCGTACTTTTTACATCACAAAAGAAAAATGACTTTCTAGAACAATACGAAATGCAAACATGGGATCATCATAGTATTTCCTCTCAGACAAAAGACACCCAACCTCTTAAATAACGTCAAATACAATAATTCATTATAATAAAGACGTTGGAAGGCGAGAAATGGGATTACTTTTAGTATGATGCTAACCGAAAACTTGCAAGTCCAAGAAACTAAGACTATATTTTGTTTACAAGAGAAAGTTTATTTAATTTTCCTCTTGTGTTTTGCAATAAAAGACCATAAGTAGCTTAATAAGACAAGATATTTTATTTTGTGAAACTAAAATAATCTAACACTAACCTGTTGCCCATTGTAATCAAGCGATTTGTCATTTTCTATCGTTTTTTAGCACGTAACTTTATTAAACGCACTGGTTTTATGCGTTTAATCAACTAAATATCACTTAAACTTTTAATTTTGATTCCTAAATAGAAATTTCAATAATTTTGCTAAAACTACGAGAAATTTCAACTGCCAAAAGGAAGAAATATACAATAAGAAAATGGCGTCAGGGCGTTTCCTCCTTTCCTCTGCTATCAACGCTATCTATCCGTTGATGAAGTAACAATTAGAAACATTCGAATATATTTTTACATTATTGATTAATTGCGTAAATTCGGGTATATTAGGATAGTTTTTATAAAGATCAAGCCTTTTCATTACGATCAAATACATATATACATAATATAATCCGAAATGAATGTTTGAAAGTTGTAACATCCTTCGTTACACGTGTCTTGTTTCTCAACACACTTTTTCATTCGTACTGTCCATATTACAGTCATACAAGCTCTTTTCTCTTTCTATTCGTAAACTTTCTTGCCTTTTGATTAGAACAAAGACAATTCTTTACCATAAATCATATTTTAAAAAGAGTTGTGACGAAGCAAACGGGATTACTATCAGCTAACCGAAAACATGCAACACATGGCGTGCAAGAAACTTGTACGATCAAATATTACTTGAAACAGAAGACTTATTTAATTTTCTAGTCGTGTTTTGTAAGAAAATATCTAAAGTAGATGAGCAAGACAAGAAATCTTGTCTTGTGAAGCCATTATAAGCTAGTACTAACCTGTTTTCCTCAGTATCCATCTGATTGCCCATTTTCATGGCTTTTAAGATACAACTTTGTTAAATACACTGACTACTAGGCGTCTAATAAATAAGATCACACAAAAATTTTGAATTTAGATACTCTAAATAAAAACTTTAGTAATTTTCTTGAAGTATGTCACTTCGCGTCTCTGAAGTACAGCCAAAGGAAAGAAGTATGAAACAAATCGCGCACGCGCAGCTACAACCTGTCACCGGAACTACCACCTGGCGTACGACATGAAAAGTTTCTATACGAATAGTGGCGGTTACGATTTTAACATTTTAGTTTTATGAAATTTACTGCTCTCCCGTTCATTTTATAGCAAAAACTGTGGAGTACATACAAAATTGTACAGAATTATAAGTTGTACAAAAATCTATGTTTACATTTTTTATTATGTTTTTTGTTTCTTCAAAATTTTAAAAAGAAAAATGAAAATTTCGGTTTATTAGTTGCAATAGACATGACACATGTTTTGTGTTTTCAGATTTTCATAAATTAACTATAAACGCCAAATGTCAACTTATGGAAAAGAAATAAATATGAATGTTTATCCGAGTGAGGAACATATCTATGTTATGAAGGAATATTATGATGGAAGTAGTTGCAAAAGATTACCGAATTTATTTTTCATACGTCAAAATTAGAAAATAAAAGAAAACAAGTGACATAGTTATTGCTTCTAATAAACAGAAATTTTGAAATTTCTTTTCAAAATTCAAAACGTGTAATATAATGTGAAAAATGAAAATAACTAATTTATTTAAAGTGACCCCTGTGGTGCACTCTTCACGCCAGCAATGAGTGCCTGTGAGGTGAAGCCTGGTAAACGCCCGTACGGTACAAATATGTAATTATCATTACCGATATCTGTGGCAAAGCAGATTGGCACACCTAGAAATGGGTAATATGCCGTGATGATATATCTTTTTTTATTTTTTATTTATTTAAATAATTTATTTAAAAATATTACATGAATAACACAGAAATATAATTTTAATAGTGAGATTTATACAGTAGAGAACATTTTTAAATTTCGGACAAACTTTTGACAGTAACTTAATCCTGTGTAGGGAGCGTAAATATTTTTATTTTCTTCCTTATTGGTTCATCTTTATTGGTTTTCTTTTTCTTTATTTTTCTACAGCGCTTTCTGCTCTCCCTATACTTCCTTTTGTGTTTCGCAATTTTCTTTCTGCGAACACGACAAAACTTGTTTCTGCTTTCTTCTATTTTGCTGCTCCATGATAACGACGAAATACGTTCTACTGCGCTGTGGGTCCTCTTCATGCCTCTTCTGCGTTTTTCTTTTTGCGGTGAACATTTTTCATCTTGTTTTACAGGCTCGCCGACAATCTCTGGAGTAGTTACTGTTGTTGAATTGTTTTCTTGTCTGAAATAATCATAAATACCATAATTAATTTTCTAAAATATGAAGTACGAGGGTCATTCAATAAGTAAAGAGACAAATGGCTATAGCTCAAAAACGGTTTATTTCAATCTTTCAAAATTAAGGCTATTTTTCAACATAATCACCCCCCACAGTTATGCACTTGTCCCATCTTTCTTGCAGCTTCCTAATTTCCTTGGCGAAGAATTCTTTCGATTTACCCCGAAGCCACTTTTGCAGCGCTTCCTTCCTTCCTCATTGTTAGCAAATCTTTTTCCACGTAGGGCGTCTTTGAGTGGTCCAAACAGGTAAAAATCAGATGGGGCGAGGTCGGGACTGTAGGCAACCCAATTCTTGAAGCTTATCTCGGGTCAGCTGGGCTGTATGAGGGCGGGCGTTATTGTGCTGAAGAATGACTCCTTTTGACAAGAGTCCACGGCGTTTGCTCCTGATAGCTGGTCTAACTTTGTGTTCTAGCATCTTAGAGTAGTATTGGCTATTGATAGTTCGCTGATCTTCAAGGAAATCGCAATAGACTGGACCCCGTGAGTCCCAAAAGATGGTCAGCATCACTTTACCGGCGGAAGGTTGAACCTTGATTTTTTTGCGAACTGGAGAGCTAGTGTGTTTCCACTCCATACTCTGCCTTTTGGTCTCAGGGTCGTAGTGATGGATCCAGACCTCGTCGCTGGTCACTATTCTTTCAAAAAAAGCGTCTCCTTCAATCAAACTTCGTTGCTTTAAGTCTTGACTAATGGAAAGCCTTGATTCTTTATGAGCGTCAGTAAGCTGTCTGGGAACCCATCTGGCACACGTTTTTCTGTACTTTAAATTGTTCTGAATGACATTGTGAACAGTTCCAACACTTACTTAAACTTCCTCAGCTATCATTTCAACAGTAATTCTTCTGTTATCACGAATAAGTCCGTCAATCCTCGATTCCAACGAGGGACCAGAAACTTCCACTGGACGTCCGGGTTCATCACCTACACTTGTTCGGCCACTTTTAAACCGATCAACCCACTTGTAAAAATTCGCACGGTTCATACAACTTTTACCGTACTGTATCAACATTCTAGAAAAAATTTCACTTGGTTTTACACCTTCTGCGACTAAAAATCTAATAACTGAGCGCTGCTCTTCTAGTGGACTTGCCATGGTGAATTGAAAATTTTGAGATTATGTTGACATAAAATGACGAAACAGCTGATCAGAGCATATCCCAAGGTTGCCAACTAACACCCCTGAAAAGATTATACACATTCATTGAATAGTTTTAAAATTATAGAATTTGTCTCTTTACTTATTGAATGACCCTGTTTTCCCACTTCATGTCGGTCTTTTGGACCGAATCAACAAATATTTACATTACTCGGCCAAAGGCGAATATTCGGTAATTGGCGTATACTGAATATTTGGCCTCGGCACTGTATAGAAAGTTATAGTTCGCGCGCCCAGAGAAAAAACATGCGCACAGAGCACAGACCAAAAATCGTCCGGACGAGTCCAACTTGTGAAAGTAGGGATGTACAGTATTGTTGTAATCAAATTTTTTTAATAAACAGACGGGATATTGTATCAACAGGCATATACCTTGATTGACATAGTAACAATTATTAAAATAAATTTATTATGTGATTAGTCATTTTCATGATTGTACTATTTTATAGATTTTTTATATTGTAATCAAGCATTCAAATACAACCAGTTGATCTTTCACATCCTTCTTCAAAGATTCATTTAATATAGGATATAATAAAAATAATAACATTTAAATATTATTCATTTAAATGTTTTTTAAACAGTCAACATTTGTAGGATGAATAGTACAACTTCTACTGCGCGGATTTGTTTTTTTTTGTAAACGCGCGACTTCTAAGCAGTAGCGACACTCTTGTGAGAAATGCATGAGCGGTAAATTTTGAATACAATTTATTATTTGTTGAATTCAAAATGTACTCAAATATTCTTAATGTATTTTTTAAAAATGCAGGCAAAACAAATCATTCGCAAATAAAGTGCAAAATGTTTATTAAAATAAAATAATGTAATTCTTTTCATATAAAACAAAAATAGCGTTAGAAAACAATAACATTATTTTATAGTTAGTAGAAAAATGGTAGGATCATTTTTTTTATGAAAATAAGCCTAACGTACATAGCATGTATCATTTATTATACAGTGTGTTCATTAAAAATCTGGCCATAGACGTTTAATATGAAAAAACAGTTTTTCTTTGGCCAAAAGTCCCCAATTAATTTTAGACAAAAATGATTCAAATAAAAGATATTCTACGCCTAAATCACTAAACAGATTTAATTTTGCACGTTTGGTAACTTGCAAAATCTAATTTGAAATTCTACAAATATTGCTCATTTGTAGCGATACCCATGGAATTGAAAGAAAATTACAAAGAAATTTATATCGTTTGAACTGTCAGAAATTTAATTTTATAGGTTACAACATGTGAAAAAATAATAATAATAAAAGTTATTTGAGTGTTAGATTTTAAAAATAATACCTGTGTAGGGATTTAGGTGCAGAATTGAATTATCTGCAACTTTTAACTGAAAACCGAATTTCTGACAGTTCAAACGATGCGCATTTCTTTGTAATTCTGTTTCAATTCCTTGGGTATCGCTACTAATGAGCAATATTTATACAATTTCAAATAAGATTTTACAAGTTACCAAACGTGCAAAATTAAAACTGTTTACTGATTTAGGCGTAGAATATAATTATCTACATTTATTTGAAACATTTTTCTCTAAAATTAATTGCGGACTTTTGCGCAAAGAAAAACTGTTTTCTCATGTTAAACGCCTATGGCCAGATTTTTAATTAACACACATATTACTTTTATGTTTTATAAATGATTAGTATTTATTATACCAATTAGTGATTATATGATATAAGTGGAGTATTGTTGCGAATACTATTTGAAAGTTTAAAATTCAAATAAAATTGCGCCACAATCGCCATGTTCTTAGAGGTGCATTTTCAGTCATGCGCAGTGAAAACTTGGAACCCGATGATTAGCTGAGTGTCGCTACTGCTTACCTTCCTACGCTGTGGCCTCCGCCCCGGTTGTAGGTTAGGCGTTAATTATTAGGTAAATGACATTTGACCATAAAGACCATAAGACCAAAAAGTAGATTAAAGTTCGTAGAATTATCATTTATAATCAGGGGGTATAATTTGGTGCATTTCTGCCTTTGTCATGACTTTCTTTACATATTAAGGCGATAAACCTGCAATTGTTCATTGTAAGTTTTAATGTACCTACAGATATTTGACCTACCTATTTGTCTACGTCATATTTCAAAGCCGGAATTTTTTTAACAAAATTATTAATGATAAGTTTTACATTTTAAATAATATACTGGCAATATTGATTGAAATTAGCCTAAATTTCATTATTTATAAGCAAAAATTGAATATTTTTTTGTCTAATGTTACTTACTCTTGAGTTTTGCCAGACTTCTCAGTTGGATTTTTATTTTTCTCCATATTTATCTAGTACAAATATATTCCACTGTGTTATGTTCTACGTTTTCACTATTTTATGCCAATATTAAGTACAAAATATAAGAATTTTGAACGTACGCCTTTCACTCAACGAACAATTGAAAGTTTAACAAGAGAAGCTTCAAACAATGGCCGCGTTCATCACGTTACAGCGCTGAGCGCCGGAGTTTACCGAACGCATGAAAGAACGAATGCAATTGGTCCATTCATTGCGTTCGACAATCTTCGGCGCTCAGCGCTGCCGGCATTGTGACGTACAGAACGCGACCAATTTTACCAACATAATTGCAAATAGAACTAAAGTTACACATTTAGTTATAATGGATAATCTGCACATAGCACATCTAGCGACACTGCTTAGAAGTAATGGTTGCTTGGTTACGAAAATACAAAGCTGCCGTCAGCCATAATAAATGATATTTATAAGCCGTGGTGGAGTGGGTAAAGGCAGCGCTCAAGCGACCTTCACCGCTCGGCTCCGGGGTCGTGGGTCCGATTCCCACCAGGGGCTTGGATGTTTGTGTATGTCCTAAATTATAACACTCAAATAAAATGTCATTGGCCAATCGGCACCGTACCGACGGCCAAGGGGGAAGAAAAAAAAAATGATATTTATAATGATTTATTAAAAATTTTACATGAATAATAGAGTGATACATATAATATTAAGAGCGGAATTTGGAGTGGAATTTGGAAGTGCTGAAGATTGTATCTATAGTTATCTGGAAAATTATTTCTGAGTGGTGAAAGTAAATGGTCTCCTTTTCTTCCTTTTCGGTTCATCGTCATCCTTAGGGGATTTTCTTTCCTTCATTTTCTTACAATGCTTTCTGTTCTTCCTGTGTTTCCGTTTTGGTTTCGTAGTTCTCATTCTATTCTTCTCACACACCCTTGTGGGTTTCGCAACTCTCATTCTGATAATACGTCGCAAGTTGTCAACTTCTTCCTCTTCGCTGCTGTACGATGCAGAGGAAATATTACTTTCTACTTCACTGTGGGACCTCTTTATAGCTCTTCTGCGTTCTTCATTTTGTGGTCTAAATTCTATAACTCGATCTCCCGGCTCGTCTGCAGACTCTGGTCTACTTGCAGTTGGTGTGTTAGTTGGTGTTCTGAAATAAACGTAAATAAATATATATTATTAATGGGGTCGTACCATAATTAATTTCTGGAAATTTGAATAAAGTTGTTAATGCAAAATACTATATTTAAAACTCTAAATTCAAATTTATAGTGCGGGACATCAATCTTCATCTGAGGGGCAAGGGAAAGAAATTCTCATATCGTGATATTTCATAGACGCCGTTAAATAATAATTATTACAGTAACTTTGTGCTTCTAACTCATTTGTTTACGGTTATGATCCGAGTGTAAACAAGACAGGAACTCATACGAACACCAATTACACAGATCAACTGCCAATTTAAGAAAGGCTGCATAGCTTTAAAACTTATTTGGGCAATTGTAGCATGTTATATTAGGTATGGGGAAAGTAAATAGTTCATCTTTCGTGTCCCGGACTACAGCGCCACCAACCAAACAAGTCCATCGAAAAATATACCAACTTTTTTAAAAATTTGTGGTGGAAGCCAATACCTACAACTCCCGCCGGCGTTGTACCTTCCGTGACAAAAGTGAAAGTAGCTAGCAAATTAACAGGTTATCGCGTGTTTATGTTTCTTAATTTTCTCTGCTTTCGTTCATCTTTATAAAAGAAATCAGTTTTTTTAAGACTATTTTTGTTCGTCTTATTCGAACTAAGGTAGGCATATATTTTATAGATAATTTAAAGTATTGACACTGAGTGTACCTCTAAAATACAGCGCCACCACACCACGTCTATCCAACAGACTTGTTGGTTGGCTTTGTGGATCATTTTTCGTGTCCCGGACTATACATCGCCCAAATCTAATACTAGGTGTAATATTCTACAACTATCCTTACATTTATTACAATAATTAGACAAAAGAACACATCACATACATAAAGATTTTATCAGTTTACTTATTTGAAGTCTAAAATCAAACATATTAACAATAATTATGTATGTTGTACGTTAGACGTAGGCGTCAAGTAAATGTGCAAAAAGTAGACAAATGCTCATAGAAACATACTTCATTTACAATTATTATCACATAAAAACAAAAAATTCACACAAATTCATTCCCCATCGTGCAATGTGATATGCTTTCTAGCGCCATATTTCAAGGCCACAATCTTTATTGCCAAAATTATCCATGAAAGCGAAAAGGTTCTCATTTTGAAGAATATTAATTGAAATTAGCCTGAATATTGAAAAAAAAATTGAATATTTTTTGATATGGCCTTGTTGCAGTAATGTCTAATGTTAGATAATGTCACTTACTCAGGAGTCTCGTCTGACATCTCGTTTGAGTTGGTTGAGTTATTCTTTTCCTCCATATCTACGTAGTATTCCACTTGTTATATTCTGCGTATTCACTATTTTCGAATTTATGCCAATATAATCTATAAAATGCAAGAATTTTATGAATTTTGAAACTTCTCTGTCTGGACGATTAAAAGTTTAATGCAAGACTAAAACTTCAAACAATGTTTACCAACTTGACAGCATATAGGACTAAATAAACCAGAAAAGTGTAACGGTTAAACATAGGCGCCAAATTCAAACTCATTTCATAACGCGCAGAATATAATTTTGATCCCCAATTATTTGTTACGGGAGATATGTTTGCTCGACTTTAATGGCCATGAAATCTCATAAAATTAAATTTCTTATGCAAAGCATACACCATATGTAGCACCTAGACCAATCCTTTATTTTCACAAAAGAAAAAAAATTGGATCTGTAATTTTTATCTAGATTAAAATAAAAAATCGTGTAAAAACTAGTGCTGTGAGAATCCGACAAAACATGCATCCGAGGTCCCGGATTTCAAAATATCCGGTTCCTCGGATATCCGATGTTCGGATATTGAAGCGGATATCCGTAAATTTAACTCGGATTTGGATCCTGGTTTGGGTTCGGATCCGGATTCGATGTGTTGTTTACGGATCCGGATCCGTATATCCGAATTTTAATTCTGGATCCGATTCATCATTTTGAATGTAAAGGCAAATATCTGGAAGTGAGTTCAAATTCAAACCGTTACAGTGGGTCTGTTTATCTCTACAGCGGTCTGTAAACAGCAAGAAATTTTATAATACCCCTCTAAAATAGACAGGTAGCTGGTGCAAATACGAGAAGGATATTTCTTAGAATATTGAATTCTGTAGTTCTAAAATTTTAACATTCATTACAACAAATACTTCAAAGAAAACGAGATTAAGATTAAATTTGAGAAATAATGGTTACAGGTTCATTGCAAGTGTCGAAATACCTATTTATTTATATAGTGCACGTGTTTCACAGAAAAGGGATTGTTTTTCCATGTCTAAAATCCGTTACTCATACTCATATTCGGATCCGGATCCAAAATCCAATATTCAGATTCGGATCCAAAACCCGATACTCAGATCCGGATCCAAAATCCAGTACTCAGGTCCGGATCCAAAATCCGATCCGAGATCCGGATAGTTCAACATTTAATTATCCGGATATCCGGATATTTTTGGATCCGAAACCAAAACTATCCGGATCCCACCACTAGTAAAAACCCCATAATAATATTTACAGTACGTATCTAAGAATTTATATGCCGATTTAAAAGTTTTATCTATATTTTTAAGATGAAATAAAATGACAATGCTTAACAAGTAAAAAATTTATTGCATAATTTTGAAGATACATTTATTATTATTAAGTCAAAAATATTAAATGAATTAAAAGGAGATATAATTTTAATGGTTGAATTTAGAAATGAAATATAAAACATTTGAAATTGTTTGGCATTTTTTTACAGCAAATTAATCCCGAGAAGATTGAGTAAATGGTCTTCTTTTCTTTCTTGTTCGTTCTTCTTTATTTCTTTTCTCTTTGTTAATTATAAAATAGTTTCTGATCCTCCCACACATCCTTTTGGGTTTTGCAATTCTCCTTCTGACAGTACGACGAAACTCGTTGTTGTCTTCTTCTAGTTGGCTGTTCCATGATGTCGATGAAGTAGTACTTCCTACTGCGCTGTGGGTCCTATTCATAGCTCTTCCTTCTTCATTTTCCGGTGTGTTTTCTACATTTCGTTCTGCATGCTCGTCTACAGAATCTGGGCTTGCTGCAGTCGCTGAATTTGCGTTGTCGTCTTCTTCTAGTTCGGTGCTCCATGATGACGAGGAAGTAGTACTTCCCACTGCGCTGTGGGACCTCTTCGTAGCTCTTCCACCTTCTTCATTTTCTGGTGTGCCTTCTACATCTCGTTCTGCAGCCTCGTCTACAGAATCTGCGTTGTTGTCTTCTTTTGGTTGACTGCTCCATGATGTTGAGGAAGTAGTACTTCCCACTGCGCTGTGGGATCTCTTCATAGCTCTTCCTTCTTCATTTTCCGATGTGTCTTCTACATCTCGATATGCAGCCGGGTCTACAAAATCTAAGCTAGCTGCAGTCGCTGAATTATGTGCGTTGTCGTCTTCTGGTTCGCTGATCCATGATGACGATGAAGTAGTACTTCCCACTGCGCTGTGGGACCTCTTCTTAGCTCTTTCACGCTCTTCATTTTGCGATGTGCCTTCTACATCTCGTTCTGCAGCGTCGTCTACAGACTCTGGACTTGCAGCAGTCGTTGAATTATTTGCTGGTCTGAAATAATCCATACTAATATAATAAATGCGAAAGTAACTCTGTCTGTCTGTCTATCTGTTTGTCTGTCTGTCTGTTACATTTTCACGCCTAAACCGCTGAACCAATTTTGCTGAATTTTGGTATAGACATTGATTGGAACTTGGAGAAGGACATAGGCTACCTTTTGTCGCGAAAATAAAACTTGAAGGGGTGGAATAGGGGATGAAAGTTTGTATGGAGAACCCTTCATTTCTTCCGCTGAACCAATTTTGATGAATTTTGGTATATAGATAGACTGGAAACATGGTGAAGGACATAGGCTACCTTTTATCGCAAAAATAAAATTTGGGATGAAAGTTTGTATGGAGAATCCATCATTTCTTCCGCTGAACCAATTTTGATGAATTTTGGTATAGAGATAGATTGGACCTTGGTGAAAGACATAGGCTACCTTTTGTCGCGAAAATAAAATTTGCGGTGAAATAGGGGATGAAAGTTTGTATGGAGAACCCATCATTTCTCAAGTTAGGGATATAAAAATTCATATTTATGCTTTTGGTAAGAAATACCGTTTCAGAGTTTTTCAAAAATCATCCCTCAAGGCGGTACAATAGGGGATGATTTCAATTATTTTTTATCTTTATATCTATAGTTAAGTTTTAACCGTTAGCGAGATAGCTTGCATCATATGTACATAAGTACCAGAAAAGGACTCTGTTAGGTGCGGTGCGGGGATCGGGAAGGCAGTGGGCGGACCCTGTTACATGCATGATACGAGGCAGGTTGCCGGCTCCCTACGCAGCGCATGTCTCCGAAGTAAATGTGAAAAATTACTGATACACGTGTAGCTAATCGTTAGCTTCACCCGTGCGAAGCCGGGGCAGGTCGGCTAGTCTTATATAAATAAATGTACCTCCCCGAAGAGTGCAAGTTATAGCATTCGGGCGTCCCCCGGGCAACGGCTTTCCTGCCAAAATGTCCACAGCCAAAAATGTCGTTTTCAAGACCATCATTGACTATTATCTCGATAAACATTGAGGGTTTGTCCACGTGCAAAGAGAAAATGTTACAGGATCTTTGTCAAGACCACAATTGCGACGTCTTGTGTAATGTAATGTACAAGAGACCCATAGAAATAGTACCCAAACAAGACCAAAAATCTAAGGACTAAATTATGATGTATTGCTTTCTGACACGATTAATAAATATAAATAAATAGTGCTACCTAAAAGTAGAAAAAAGTATGCACATGGGCTGGGTAATGATATTTCTGACGTCATATTTCGACGCTAGAAATTTTATTGTTAGAATGAAATTAATTGTTATGCATTTTGAGGAATATTGATTGAAATAGCCTAAATTTCGTTATTTATAAGAAAAAAATGAATTCTTTTGTGTGATCTTGAAGCAGTAATGTCTAATGGTACTTACTGTTGAGTTTCGCCTGACATTTCGGTAGGGTTGTTCTTTTCCTCCATTTTTACGTAGTAGTTTTATATTCCACTCTGTTACTTTTTCACTATTTACAAATTATACCAATATAATCTATACAAAATGCAAGAATTTTATAAATTTTGACCCAACCTTCTTCACCCAACTGAACGATTGGAAGTTTAATACAAGACTCAAACAATGTTACCAACTTGATAGCAAATACTACTAAATTAAGATATACTTATTTTATTCTTAAGTTGGTTGTGGTTTGGTATAGCATGTTGGATATTTAGTTTAATAACTATTAACAATATAAATTTTAAATAAAAAGGATGAGTTATCTAAATAAAAATTTGAGATAGTGATTTTGATGACCATTACCAACTTAAAAATCATCTTTTATCTTGTTGGCATTATTTCAAGGTCAAAGCGGTCAAATTCTTGAGGGTGGGCGGGAAGGGGACATTTTATATTTCGCTATAATTAACAGACTTTATTTACATTACATTACAAAACACTAGTCATTTTTGTTTTCATGCTAATACCTTCAGAAATTTTATAGTTTAAAGGTGAAAACAAAAGGCATAAATGGTCCACGTGTATTGTAAAATTCTTTTATGGACGTTTCGGGCTTAGGGTAATCCCATCTTCAGCAATCGTTGAATATATAGTAATTATTTAAATTTATTACAAAATTTTTAAAGTTATATTAGACACGATGATCTATATGAACTACGTCGATAACAATTTTAAATACAGCATTTCAACAAACTTCCGAATCAATTCGGAGTTGGTGAAATACTTTATAAATACTGTCTAAATATAGTATTTAGTAATGGATTACTGTATATTCAACGATTGCTGAAGATGGGCTTCCCTAAGCCCGAAACGTCCGTAATAAAGAATTTTACAATACACGTGGAACATTTATGCCTTTAGTTTTCACCTTTAAACCATTCAACGGTTGGCTCTTCCACTCCCTTTTTCAATTCAGAAATTTTAAAAAATATATTACTTTTTTTTCTCTTCATTTTTACACATTAAAATAATACTGATCTATAATTTCTTTATCGAGATGAACATAAAAAAATCATGGTAAAACCACATTACATTGTGTAATTACTTACAATACTTGTCGATGAATATATACACCTACTTAAAAGATGTACCTATAATTTTAAGGTAAAATAATAAAACAATACTTATTAAAGAACTTTATTGTGCAATTTGAAGATATAATGATATAAACCAATGATTCTGGGATAGCTAGATGAATTTTGATGTGAAAACATCTGCCTAGATAAAATCAATGTTCATTGAACCAAAATTATTATAAAGAGTTTAGTTTTGATCTGCTGCTCTTAAAGAATGGACAGTTTTGATGTATTTGTGGTGGCGTCGAGGTCTTCTAATCTGTCCTTGAGCGCTTGGGAGGTTGAGCGCCATTTTGATTCCCACTGCCCGCAGACGTTGAAGGACCATTTCCCACTGAATTATGGGTCCTCTTTAATCCTGACGGAACAATATTTTGTTGTGTAGGCGGCGGATATATTGGGATGCAACTGTCGATTTCACTAAAATATTTGTCACAAATAAATATATGATACCTATCACGTCAACACAGTAGCATCACTTACTTGTGGTTTTCGTCAAATATTTTCCTCATGTTCTCAAAGATTTTCCACGAAGTTAATACAGTAGTAATAAATTTTTGAAGTACCGGTGTGGTTGTATTAATATTTATGAATTGTATCTGTCGAAATATCGAAAAAAAACTTGAATTTCGAGAACCTTCCCAACAGAAGAAAGAACCGCGAATACAATATGGCTGACGCTAAGTCACGATGTCACTATTAACGGCGAAATTTTATATATCGGTAAAGTAGGTAACTGAATGGCAATTATTTATTTTTAAATTTTGATGATTCATGATTTATTTTTGAGGTATAAACTTTAACAGTACTTTGATCAAAAATTGAAATAATTATTAGCTGTTATAGTAATATTTATTTTACAAGAATAATTATTCAAAAATGCCGCCATTTTGTCAAAGATCGGTAATGCGTCAGATGTTATTACTTCCCTTTTCCTATTCAAAAAAATATTTTCTGTTTTACAAGAAATATACCTGAATTAAAGGATTATGTAAGACATTATATGAAAATATAAAGAAAAGAAAATTTGAAATTCTCTGCTAATCCAATAACAGATGCTTTCAAAATGGAAATATTCTAGATATAGAAAAACAAAGTACAATAGCGAACTCTAGATAAAACAAATGTCTAATAAAGAAATAGAAAACACTCGCCATGTTTCACAAAATTTCAACATCTGAATCAACTTCTCAGTCATCATCAGATGCTGGCCGCAAAGAGACGGCAGTTACACCACACTGATGAGCCCTAATAAGGGCGAAACGCGTCTGTGGTTACTAGCTGGGTACGGCCAGCATCTGATGATGACTGAGAGGTTAATTCAGATGCTGAAATCTTTTGAAACATGGCGAGTGTTTTCTATTTCTTTATTATTCTAGATATGTTTATTTTCTTGAATTATATAAAACATAATACCTAATGAAAATAAAATTCCTTTTCTTGTTTATGTAAATCCAGTGCCGGATTAAACCATGTGGAGGCCCTGAGGGAATCGAAATCTCGGGGCCCCCTAAATTTACCACCCAAAATTTTTAATAAAATAAATTAATTATAAAAAAAAACATTAAACATACTTTTAACAAATTGATATAAAATATAAATAAACGAATATATAGGTATATACATAGTGAAATCTTTTTTTTAATAAATCAATTTTATTACACAGAATGAATATTAACAATAACAATATTATTTTTTCCGAAATCGACATTGAAGAATTCGATAACAATCCCCGAAATTAGCCAAAATACCTAGTTATAGCTAAAGTAAAACTTTACAGACTCGTATGTCAAAAATTAAATTTACGTACACATCTGTCAAATTTGAATTAACCTTAATTTCTAACTTCTAATAAAAATTTTGCAAACTTTCTTTCACTGGATGAAGACTACGTCTAACAACATCTAGCATTCAATTGGAGTCCTGTTATATTAATTGATATTTTTTATTATTGTAATCAAGTTTCCATTATTGTAAAGAAGCATTTGTTTGTTGTAATCAAAATTTCTTTATTTAAGGATTTCTTTGTTTGTAATAAAAAAAAATCAAAATCAAATCAATATTATTTTAATTCAATGTAGCGGGGCCCCTAAAAGGCGCGGGGCCCATAGGCAATGGCCTACTCTGCCTTAATGGGTAATCCGGTACTGTGTAAATCTATTGATTTATAATATATAAATATCAAACCTTCTTGGGAATAATCGAAAACGCTGCATTCAAATGATTTATTAACACAACCGCTCAAGAAAAGTGAAACAAAAATCAAAAAGTACGTTCATGTTATTAAATTTTCAAGGCTAGTAGTTGTTTACGTATATCGAGCGCTGATTCGATAGTATAAAGCTATGTAACATAACATAATGCATTTTTCTTTGAGGGTGAAACATAAACGGATAGTCGAGCAGCAATAGAGATTGCTTTTTCCATCAGCTTACACGCGAGCAAGCGACAATATTTGGTGGAAGAATTGAGGCACGCTTTAAAGAAACACCACTGTGTTATTGGGAACACAAGATTTTTTGTACATCACAAAATAAGGTTTCTTGCTTGCATATTTCTTATATTGTATACTAATTGAGCGTTTAATCATATAGTTCACTATATTGTACCTGTAATGTTCCTCTACGTTTACTAGGTTTCATTATTCGAAATACTCGTTCTTTCACTAATGTAAATGCAATCGTTTGTTTATTTTATTCCTTGGTACGATCTAAATTAGAATACTGTTCTCTTATTTGGAGTCCTTTTGCTGAAGTCCACCAGGATCGCATAGATACTATACAAAAAAAGTTTCTTAAGTTTTTATTCCTTAAAACTTACGGTAACTATCCTGACCATTTCATGTCTTATTACCAGTTGCTAACCATATTTAACTTTTTATCCCTTTGCGAACGACGCAACATATATTCCGTGTACCATCTTTCCAAGATAATCCACAATGATGTCGATGATCCTCAGTCATTAACCCTCATTAATTTTTACGCACCTGTGTACCTCATTAGATACTCATCTACTTTTTACTTACCAGCAGCACGTACCAATATTTTGTTCTCGTCTCCTATTAATAAAATGTGTTTTTTATATAACTTTAAATTTTCGTCTCTAGATATTTTCCTTCTATCGTCTAAACAATTTTATCACTGTCTTTTAAATTCTTCACTTGGTCAAAATCATAATTCCTAGTTCGATCCCAACCGACGCCAAATATTTCGAATTTTAAATGGCACGAAAGTTACCGCTGTGGTGCACTCTCCACGCAATAAGTGCCCGTGAGGTGACGCCTGGTAAATGCCCGCACGGTAGAAATATATCATCATCATTACCGAAATCTGTGTGCAACGCAGATTGGCACACTCAAAAATGGGTAATATGCCGTGATGATATATTTATTTATTTATTTACTTAAAAAATTAAATATAAGTACAATTATTTTAACACACATTTTTTACAAAATTTTGAACTGTGACGTGATTGGTCTGTGAATAAAATACAAAAGATTAAAAAGTAAATCTCTATATTAACAATACTAACAGCGTATCTAATTGTATAAATAATCTGTATAAGGTTTCCCAGCAATAATTAATCCGGTATAGTCGTTTAATCTACAACCTACAATATTTACATTAACAAAGCTGTGACAACACTAACATGTACATGTCAAAATATTTCACATCCCTTTAGTAGGCTAGTAGTCTTAATTACTGAAGTACCATTGAAAGGTAAGTCGGTGGAATAATGCTTGAAGGTGTACCTAGTGCAGTACTTTGGCCAGACTATGCACTCAGCTGGAAACCAATAGAGGCTGAGGCTGGCCTAAGTGGTTTACTGCAGCGATTCTAAAACAGTCAAAGAAAAGATTGGAAATAGGGTATTCTAAGAATATTTTTTTTATTTTATTTTCCGTAACTTTCACAAATTTGTATTATAAAACTAAAGTTTTGAGTTCTCTTCTATACATACAGAGAATTTATTTTAAAATGCAACATTATAGTTCATCACTTTCATGGTTACTCACTATTGTCAAAAAATGAGAGCAATGTAAAATTTGTCCATTTTAAAATGCAACATTATAAATAGTATTGCAGCACAGGAGATACCTCCAAAACACATCTCAAATGGTGTCAATTCTTATTACGACCTTTTCCACATGACTAAACCATCTCAACTGACTCACTCCAACTCTCTTAACTACATTCTTCCTAGCCATACATTCTTCATACACCAAATTATTCCTCACGCGATCCCGTCTTGTATACCCACAAACACCACGTAAATACCTCATTTCCACAGCAGTTACTTTCCTTTTATGCTTTCTCGTCCATGCCCAACATTCACTTCCATACATCAAAGCAGGCACCAGCACTGTTTTAGTTTATTATCCTTTTGTAAAGAATAAAAAATATGATTAGTATTATTGTTCTTGCGCGATTACTTAAATATTTCAAATCTGGATTCAATTTTATAATCTACTTTTAGTTTTATTTTGAATCAGCTAATAAGGTTGAGAATAACTGGTTGCTGGTATACTTCTATTCATGTTCATTTTCATGTTTAACAGGGGTGCGTACAATAGGGTAAAAGAAAATAAAAAGGAGAAGAGAAAAATGGTGCACTAGATGAGAAGTGGTATATTTTGACGCGTGCGATAAAGTTAATGTAATTTAGGGTAAATTAAGGTATATAAAACAATAAAATTATTTACTGTGAATTAAAATAGGCTCGCTCAAATTTGCTGATTTCAAGAAAATATTGTATATGAATATAAATAAATAAATAATATAATATATAAATTGCTACATTTGTTTATGAACAATAAATAAATTAAAAAAATTATCAAAAATGTATTACAAAAACAACAATTTTTGTTTTATTTTGGCGAATGAATCTATTGTACTATAATGTGAATATAGATTTATAATGATGAGGTATTTACATTTATTCATTCGTATTCTATGTAAATCTTATTACACAAATCACATTCAACTTTAATCAGAGTGTATAATCCTACAAAACCCAAAAGAGTCTCAAACTGTGAAGTACCATTGTAGTGTGTATTAATCAAACTTATTCAAACGAACACCTTGCAAAATATTTGTTAACAGCTCCATTGGCGCGTACCGGAGTTCACACTTCACTCTAACCTAACAACAATGCAAAAACATAAAAAAAATTACCCTTAGTTGAGTATCTGGGGTCTGAGTTTAGTTACTACGTTTTGTAACGATTTTTCAAGTTACATGAATCCATTGCGGCGTAATCTAATGTTTCATGCATCACTACCTTCTTAAATTCGAGTCTCACGCTTCCTCTCAATCGTAATAGTATTTACTGGAGTGTGATAAAATAATTGTGGGCACAATACAATTGTACATGTTACACCACTCGATGATTCTGATGCTATTGTGATTGTGAACTGTACTTCATTATTTGCTAAATAAGGTTGTATTTTGCTTTTGCATTGTTACCACTATTGTTTCTCTTGTTATAATTAGCTTTATTGTTACAAGGCAAGGCAGTCTGTTAATCATTATTATTCATCAAATTATTTTCCCTGAAATCGTCATGTAATCTACTACTTCCCTGCCGATTTTGCGTTTTGGTTCCATCAAGCCCAAGCCAAGTCAAGCTTAACATTAAAAAAAGCTTGAATTTTCAAGCCAAGCCAAGCTTTTTTAATTCAAGCCAAGTGGCTTGGTGAATCCCTAATAACGGACGATGAATGTCTAAATTCAGCATAAATTCTCTTTCTTTTCATGTCACGCATGATTTTTTCAGGGAAGTAAAATGCAACATTGCTATATTTATTTTCACAAACATATTTTACGTTTTAATATAAAATACAATTATAAAATTAAAATAAATGATGTCCAGTATACAGTTGTTTAAATTCTTACAATTTTATATAGAGTTCCTCAAGTTTTCAATGTAATTTATTTATCTCGTCATTGAAGTTCCTTTTCATGACTCATTATGGTTAACAATCTCAATCTTCGTCATGAAAAGACGAACTTCCCTGGCTTGATAAGTAAATAACTATTAACGATATAGCTATTTGTGTATTAAGAGCGCAAAATAGGATATCGTCGACTAAGATGTTCTCTCGAAATCGACAATGTCTATTTGAGCTCGAAACACACAAGATTTTTTCTAGAGTGTCGCCACAATGGGGTCCTCCACCGTAACAAAAAATAATAAAATGTGCACTTTGCACTTACAGTACTACTCAATAAATAACGATTAATATAAAGAAAAAACGTATTTTATATCATCATCGTCTGAGTGTGCCACAATCTGCTTTATCGCAGATTTCGGTAATGATGATGACATATTTGTACCGTGTGGGCGCTTACCAGCCGTCACCTCACGGGCACTCATTACTGGCGTGGAGAGTGCACCACAGGGGTTATATTTGTGCCATTAAAAATTTGAAATATTTGGCGCCGGTCGGGATCGAACTCGGGGTCTCGTGGCCGCGTGCCTGAGTGTCTGGTCGCGAACCTGGGGGAACCGGGTTCGATCCCGACAGACGCCAAATATTTCCAATTTTAAATGGCACAAAAGTGGCCCCTGTGGTGCACTCTCCACACCAGCTATGAGTGCCCGTGAGGTGACGCCTGGGAAAGGCCCACACGGTAAAATATATCATCATTACCGATGTCTACATGTGTTGCAGATACTGGCACACCCAGAAATGGGTAATATGCCGTGATGATATATTTATTTATATTTTATTTAAGTATATTATATTTTTTTAATTTTGATTTATCGTTATTTTGCATTATTCCTGAGCTATTGCTTCAATCTAATCTAAGCATTTTTTATTTTGGTTTTTGTATCAATGCCCTATTTTATTTCTGTATTCCTTTACACAGAAGTAGGGTATTTTGTTTGGTTATATAATTACCGACAAGCAATCATGTGTCAGAAATGAGTTGTAGAGGTGGTACATGTGTAAGTAACTGCAGCGCCATTAGTTCCTGACTAAACGGTCCCATTAAGAATGTAGACAATTGGCTTTTCTCAACATTTTATAGTTAGGAATTCGGACAGCGAGCGTTTTTTCTACTTTGTCGCACATGAGCGGCAAAATGGTATTTTGCGTTGACAAAAGAGAGCGCAAATGCCTACTTGGTATATAGATTGTAGAAAATAGCTATTTGCGCTTGAAACATACACAAGATTTTTTCTACAGTCGCCACAATGGGGTCCTCCATCATAACAAAAAATAATACACTTTGTACTTACAATACTACTCAATAAATAACGATTATATAAAGAAAAATGCGTCTTTTAATAATTACTTTAAGAGATATTTGAAATTTGTTTTAGTGTCACTGTGACGTCACACTATAGAGTATGTAGACAAGTGATTTTTCTCGACATTTTATAATTAGAAATTCGGACAGCGAGCGTCTTTTCTTACTTTGTCGCGCGTGAGCGACAAACAAAAAATGAATTTATTTATTTATACTCAACAGAAATACCCAATAATAAGTTTCCAATTAATAACCTACACAATACAAGGATTACTTGTGTTGCAAAAATAATTATATCCTTTGTTTCTCTGAGATTGAAAGAAAGCTGAAAAACAAGTTAAAAACATCTGAAAGCCAACCCCAAAAACGCCTTTTCATCCTCGACGGACGTTAGCCTAAAAAGTTTCGAAAAATAATTACAAAACAGGGGCCGATATAAATTTACGGTGAGTATATCGGCACCATGCGCAAGCACTCACGTTAGATTGACCACTTGATACTGGTTATAAATAAAAGAAGCTCGCGCTCTGTAATTATACAGGTCTTCTGACATGTAGTCAACTGCGGCCAGTAATTTGTGCCACCGCTATCTTGCTGGATTAATGCTACTCATCGGATCAGATATTCCCAGCCAAGAGTCAAGCCGCCAATGCAATCGTTTCTCACACCTTATTTCAAACAAACTCACCGGCACCGTTATTTGTTTTGTGTGGACGCGATGATTGCATTGCAACAGAACAGAAAGCTGATGTTTATTTCTTTTAGCTTTTGTTCTTGTTTATACACACAAATTCATCAAGTCATGCAAATTTATTTATAATTATTCATCATTTTATTTCTCATAATATACATTCATAAAAGCATTATGCGATACAGGTTACCATGTATGAGAATCATGGGTGCCGGACACTTAAAACAAATTATCGACTTGTAACAAATGAAATATGAGTTTATTTCTAATTTGGATCTGTAAAGTAAGGTAACATAAATACCCCAATATGATTTTTTTGACACGGGTCTCTCAGACCGGGCGCCACCTTATAGAAAAGGGTGCCACTTCTGAAGGATTAAATAATATAATAATAATAATAATATATCATCACGGCATATTACCCATTTCTGGGTGTCCCAGTATCTACAACACATGTAGACATCGGTAATGATGACGATATGTTTTACCGTGTGGGCGCTTACCAGGCGTCACCTCACGGGCACTCATAGCTGGCGTGGAGAGTGCACCACAGGGGTCACTTTTGTGCCATTTAAAATTGGAAATATTTGGCGTCAGTCGGGATCGAACCCGGTTCCCCCAGGTTCGCGACCAGACACTCAGGCACGCGGCCACGGGACCCCATAAGGATTAAATAAAAAGTATAATATTTCTACGAGTCTTCAAATTTATTATTTTAAAAATACATATTTTATTTTCTATTAAAATTACGTAAATTTATCTCCTATTAAAAATTATTATTTAATTTTTAATTTCTGTCTGCAGCACAAGCCTTTTGCCGGTTGCTGCGTCATTAACAAGTATTAGATAACTAATTATTTTAAAAAATATACCTCAGTAAACAATCATTTACAATTTGTCTTTCATAGTGAATGGGTGGCTGTACTCGTCTGATTTGCTGGGCCGTGCTCGACCATTCCTTTATTTTTTTCTTTGTATTTGAATTTCGTAGTATTCAAATCTGTGGTAGTTACCTCTACCCTTAAAATAAATTATAAAATTTTAGAATTAAATTCATTAAATTAAAGTGCGCCTAGACCAACCCGGGGCCCAGAAGAACAACGTGTATAAGGGTAGTTTGGTAAAATGTCCAGGTTTATCCTGAGATAAGGTATGTGAAAATAGATTTTCCAGAAAATTGAAAATTTATCAATTTTTACATTAATATTAGAATATTTTACATTTTATATCTTATATTTATTGCTGTACGGCTGTACCCGTAATGTAGGTAAAACAATACTATATAAATACAATACAATGTATTGTACAACTCTAATTTTATTATTTTAAAACACATTACTTCTACTAGTTGCATATATATAAAATAGTTAAAATCTTATACTTACATATTTTATAAATATTTAAAACTTACTATTTCAAAATTTATTTGCGAAACATACATTACTATATGTTTCATAGAATGTATATTTATCATTTTGAAAGTAAATATCACAATTTTAATTTTGCTGGGAAGTAGCTGTACATTGCAATGAACGTACATTTTTAATAAATTAAAATAAATACAAAAATAGTTAAGAATGAAATGTGTGGGTGACTGTGGAGTGTATATATGGGTAAAACAAAAAAAATACGAATAATATAAAAACAAAAACAAATTTTTATTGTGTGAATGATCCCCTGAATGTTTTGTCTGATTGAGGTTTATTTAAGTAAAATATGCCACATTAAACATTTGATAAAAGATATAGTAAAATAGCATTTCTATTAAGACAATAATATTTTTGCATTTATTTGAAAGAAAATGTAGATTCTTCAATGGCCAGCTGCACTGCTTATAGTTAAATTGTTAACCCTTGGTTAAATTGGCGGCTAAAGTTAAGTGTAACAAGGATTGTAGAAATTTATATTGATGGTTATATATAGTTGCTAAACCATTAAAAACATTAAATACCACAAAAATTTGGGCGCGGTATGCAATATTTATAGCATTTTTTCTGAAAAAAAAAAATAGGTTAGATCAAGCACGTACATTTCTTTGTTTAAGTACGTACTTACGCTTCCATACGAATAATAGTGTTTCAATTAATGTATATTTGCAGAATTTTGTCTTTTTTCCCTTATTTTCCTTCGTTTTATTAGGTATTGTTTTTGTCAGGATTTTTTTAAAAATGAGTGCGTTAGGTATTGTTTTTGTTAGGATTTTTTAAAACATTTCTTAAAACATGAGTGTGCGTTAGGTATTGTTTTCGTCAGGATTTTTTTAAAACATTTCTTAGAAAATGATTGTGCGTTAGGTATTGTTTTCGTCAGATTTTTTTTAATTACCGACTTTCAATTTGAACGATGTTCGTGTTCTTACGTTTTCATATTATTTTAGGTTAAGTTGCATTTTTCCCTTAAATATCTATTAATAATTACTTTTCTACCCCACTTTTATGTTTTCATGTGGTATTTTACTAAAAAGTGTACTGTGTCTTAATAACAAGCATATCCAGTGTTCATTTCATTACAAAAAACACAACTTTATTATAGGTAAAATTAGACTTTATTTTTACAAAAAAATTATATAAATACCTGTTTCCGCACTCTCATTCTGTCTTTTCTTATTATATTTTAGCTAAAAGAAGACATTACAACAAAAAAATTGCAATTTCTACAATCTTTGTTAAACTTACGCCAAATTGACAATATTGTATCGAAACAAGATGTTAAATGAGTTGTAAAATATTACTGTTAAAATTGCGATACGCACTATTTTTGTTAACTTGTAAATTAAGACATTAACTACATGCTGTTTAGGTGGCCCTAAATGAAATAAGTCACACCTAGTATTGAGTAAAATAATATATATTTTGAATTTATGTATCTTTGACAGAAAATTTTGAATCTATTTCATTCAGTTGAAACGAGATTGGGTAAAGGACATTATAAATATTTGCTATTTATCTAACACAATGTCTTATAATAAAATCTAATTAGTTAAATATATAATGTTTAATAAGTTAAATAAAAACGTTCATTGCAGTACAGCCTAGTTAAGTTTAGTTTAAGGGGGCGCATCGTCATCCTAACTTTAACATTTAAATCTAACTTAAATTGTAGCTTTCGTTTCGGGTGAATTTGCTCTCATGACCTGGCATAAGGTCCGGGTCGTTAAGTTTCGTATGATTCAGAGGTCTGGATCGATTAGGTCAGGTCTGTGGGACAGAATCGTCATCCCAACTAACTTTTAAATTTAACTTAAACTGGAGTTGAAGCCGGCATGAGGTCCCGGATCGTTTCCATCTTATTTTTTGTTTATATTAGCTTGTGTAATTCGGTATGATTTGGCCAAGAACTCAGACCTTGGACAACGGGGACAACGAGGGATCGAGAAAGATGCAAGTCTTTAGGCCATCTAGATCGCGAATTGAAGACCGGAATTTATTCGAAATTTGTTGCAAATAACCGGATACGCAAAATTTTGGGCACACTTTGATAGTATTTGATTTTATTTTTATATCGCGAATTTTTTTTTACTAACTTTTAGTATTTTGGGATTTGCAGGATTAATTTTTGCCACAAATTCGTTCGCGAAAATCGATTTATGAAGATACGTGTGGGGTGGGATTTTGGAATTGTTACTTTATATTATATAAATAAATAAATAAAATAAATATAAATATATCACCATGGCATATTACCCATTTCTGGGTGTGCCAATCTGCTATATCGCAGATATCGGTAATGATGATGACATATTTGTACCGTGCGGGCGCTTACCAGGCGTCACATCTGGCGTGGAGAGTGCACCACAGGGGTCACTTTGGTAGTATTTAATATAAATATAATATAATAGATTTATTTTGTATGTTGTGCTTTTTTCCTAGCACACTGGGTATTTGGCGTGCCAATATTTTAGTACTGTGCAATGAATACACATCAAATTCCGCCGAAAATCTCTCGCCGGTATGAAAATGCTCGGTGGACTTTACACATGGTAAAAAAAAGCTTTGTTGCAAATTGCTAAAATTAATACTAGCAGCTAAATTCGTAATTACAATAAAGTTGTTTTTTTTTCGTGAGGTGAACAACCCTCGTCCAAGAAAACTAACCCTCTCCGTATGGGTTGCACGGGGTTGGTTTTCGCGGAATGGGAAGGGTGCCGTCGTAGGTCCAAACACTGTATGGAATATGACGATGAGCAATAGTTTATCGGCTTATGCATATCAGTGGTTGCAACGCGCTTGGTCCCAGCAGGCCGCGTCCGTGAAAAAGCCACAAATAGGTTCATTTCATCTCATTATCATTTTTGTTAGGGTTTCAGGCGCGGGCGATTCTTTTTAGTTAATATGAGATCGTTAGGGTTTTGTAGAACACCCCAGTCTTGTTTTAGACCGGGGTGGCTCTGTCCTCAACTCCTTTGAATCGCAGGAGGTTTGCCCAAGTGGAGAGACCTTGTCGTGGTGGCAGGGCTTAACAATAACCCAAATTGGGAATGGGACCAACGTCTCCACAAATTAACAAAAATAATCTGTTTCTGGTTAATACATTAACAAAATAATTATTTTGGCACATATTAATTTGATAATTTTTATTTAAATGCAATTATTTTAATAAACAAATTGAGTATTATTATTATTTCTCGTATCCAAAACCATGCATGCGGAATATAATTATAAAAAATCTGATGTGACCAGCACATGACCTCCCGCCAATTCCATGTTTAAAATAGCAATGAGCATTAAGTAAAGTATCACTTCTTGTTGATCATTTGTAAACAAAATCTAATTTGTTGTTCCAATAAATAGAAAAGTCTGTAATATGAAATTTTGGATTATATTTTGTTTTTCCTTGAAAATCTGTTAAGAGCTTCAAAGTAAGTACTACATACCAAATTTGAGAAGTTTTGGATCATATTTTAATAGATTTTGAGAAAAAAATCATGCTTATTCACAGAAAACTCTTATTTATTTTTTGGACTGAAAACATTACCTCCCTTTCCCTTGGTATGGCGGGAGGTAAAAATTTATAATATATACAAAATAAACTAATACAAAAATTGTTAATTTAGTAATATTTCCAGAAAATAGCACAGTTTAGAGCAACTGGTGAGCTGGTGGTACTCTAGCCAGATTTTCTCTCGTGCATTTCTCTTCTAAGTTGGCGCACGTGAACAGGTGGGTCATTATTTGTTCTTGTCTACAATGATATAAAGTGGGTTCTACTTGGTACCCCCCAGTTGTACATATGTATTTCACATTTTCCTACTTGACTTCATAGGCGATTTAAAATTTACCAAATGGGCCATTTCTGGTCATTACCTGGTGGTATTTTCTCATCTTTTGCAGTAACATATAAAGTAAAAAGAAAATTGTAATAAGTTAATTAACAATGGATTTAATTCATGTAATTCGAAATAAAATATTAGATATCTTTATGAGGATTTTGAATGTCTTTACTTATAACAAAAAAAAAAGTTGGACACTAAATTTAAATAACAATATATATATTTTATCTTGAAAATATCTTAATTTTTATTTTTTTAATTGTTACAGGGCAACAGGGTGACCAAATTCATTGTTGGAGAGTGTTACCCAAGACTCGAAGAAGAATACAGCCCTAGGCCCTCCCCAAAAACCCTATCTTGAATTTATTTGTGCCCATTATCCCTTTACTTGCCAGTAAAATCAAAATAAGGTAATTAATAAAAATTCATGTTATAATTTCTTGTATTTTATATAAATACTGATGTATGTTTGTTGTATGATGAATTTAAGTTGCAAATTATTATCTAGGAATTAAATGTAATAATTATTTCCAAATAACTGCACTTTGTGAGTTCAGAATTTATAGATTTAATAATTTTATATTTAAAATTTCATATTTGAATTCTCGCTCTATATCCACCAATCACAAGCTTCGTTATTTTTTCCACGCCGTGCCGTGAGCGTTAGCCGTTAGCGTTGAGCGTCACTGCGTCACATGTTGCGCAAGCAGGTTGATGTTCGCACGTGGTTTTATGTTTTTGTGATATGTTTTGTGATTAAATTAACGTATTTATGTGTTATATTTGTGAAATGGACCTAGAGCAGTTGAATTCGAATCCCTAGCTGTAGTTTGAAAGGTAAATTACTTGATTTTATAATAACTTTAAGGATGAATTATGAGGTAACCTTACCTACATCTTCAAGTTCTACATAAATATGTATTTGTATATTCAATTCATCATAACACAGCCTTAATACGTATTATTGTATTTAATATTCTTTTACACTAGTAAATTATAAATACAATCTTATACAATGCAGAATGTTTAACCTTGCTTTTTGAAGGTCGTGCATAATTTGCATCTTTCAGTACCATATTTTTAAGAACTTTATCGTAAAATCATGTAGTGTATATTTCTAGCTACAGTTTTAAAAGTAAATTATTTAATTTTATAATAAATTTAAGAACAAAAATCATATTGAAATATCTAATGACGCTACGTACATCTTCAAGTTCTAAATTTATATTTGTATAAGTATCAAATTCATCATTAAACAGCAGTTAATACATTTTTACATTTGAATATTTTTAATCTTGCTTTTTGAATATTATATGCAACTTTATCAAAATGTCTTTATTGTTATGTAATCTTTATCTATAGTGGCGTGAAAAGTTTTGAACCAAACAGATTTTTAAACCATTATCGTATATTGTAAAGGTGACAATCAAACAGTTGAATTAATAAACATATGAATTTATGTAATAACAAAATAATTTATCGTACGGTGCAAAAATATACGTTCTTGTCTCAATATTTAATAGTTTAAGTAGATAGGATTCGCCGGTTCTGCAACCTCCTCCTCCGTGGAGGAGCTTTCTGCGACTGATTCTTATTAACTCTGCGCATATGGATCATTTTCGCTCAACCATGTTAGCGTTTAAAGTCTATTTTGTGGTTGTAACGTGAAAAATTCACGTAATTGGCGTAATGCGGCTGATCCTTATTAACTCTGCGCATATGGACCATTTTTCTTTAATGGGGGATTCCAGCTCAATCGAATTAAAGGAAAATAGTAAAAAAATACGAATGTATATGCTGAATAACGAATATTAAAATGGTATAATTGAGATATTTCGGAAATAAGGGGTTTTTTGTTATACCGCTTCGACACTAATATGAAATCTATATACAGGGCGTTTCTATACCTCTGCACGAAACTTCATTGACATATAATTTGATATACTGATTATAGCACAAAAAGATTTTTTTTAAATTCGCAAAAATAAGGGCAGTGTATTCGTTGCGAACATTTTTAGTGCCACTAGTTTGATAGTACACAAATATTTATAATTATGTTAGTAATGAACCAAACTAATCAAATTAAAGGAATTACATAATTTTCAGGAACAAGTAAATGTTTTGATTGTTTTGGTAGGTCAAGGAATTGTTCAAAATTATTTCCTCCTGCAGCCATACAAAATGCAGCATATTGTATCAAACTCACACACACGCCCGATGCAATGAATTTTGTTGTTTTATTACTTCCGCACAGTTCTCAATACGTTGCCTCAATTCTGCGACTGTTTTTGGTTCTTTTTTTGATTGTCATCAACTAGAGATTTTAAATGTCGCCATAAATAAAAATCCAATGGATTAAGATCTGGTGTCCCAGGAGGCCATGATACAGGTGCACCACGACGTATCCATCTACATACCTTCAAACACTTCATTTAAATGTTGCCGAACATTTCTTGTAAAATGCGGTGGTGCACCGTCATCCATGAACCAAGCTTGTTGACGTACATTTAAAGGAACATCTAATAATTCCGGTAAATTATTTTGAAGAAAATGTAAATAATTATTTCCATTCATTCTGCTTGGTAGTATGTAGGGTCCAATTAATGTACCATTTACAATTCCTGCCCAGACATTTAAAGAAAATCAACACCTTGAAAACTACTTCTCACAACAACATGCGGAACAATGAGCACTATGAATGTTGTGAATTCCACTCGGATTTCCATCTCTTGTAAAAATTGCCTCATCACTGAATATTATTTTTGACGTAAAATTAGCATTTAAGCTTATTGTTCTAACAACCACTCACAAAATGTTACTCTGAGAGGATGATCTTGTGGAATTAGTGCCTGAACTCTTTGGAAATGAAAGGGACGAAAATTATAATCTGTAAGAATTCTCCAAACTGAACAACGAGACACTTCACCCATAGCACGAGATATTCTTCTTTTACTGATGGTAGGTTCAGCGGCCACAATTTCCAAAACTTCATTTTCAGCATTGTTGCGTAATCTTTGGCGACCTCCACCTCGTCCCGCATTTCTCTGTAAGGTTCCCTCATCACGAAGACCTTATGTGATCCTCACAAACATTTGGCGATGTGGACGATGTCTTTGAGGATAACGCTGTGCATAAGTTCGCGCTGCTAATTTGAAATTTTGTGCCGCTGCTCCATACACTAATAACATACACTAATTCACTGTTGCTATACATTTTTCTCAGATTTTTCCCACAACACCTACCCTTTCAATACCTTATAAGAAATCAAATTAGGTACTCAAATAAAAAAAAAAATAGTTGTTTAAAAATCATTACGCAATAAGGTATTAGACATAATACTTAATTAATAAATTATTATTTGTAGGCAGTGTTTATACTTCTATTTCATTAATAACAAAATTATAAATAATTAAATATACTATTAAACCAGCGGCACTAAAAATCTTCGGTAAGATTGAACTACCCTTACTTTTGCGAATTTCCAAAAAAATCTTTTTGTTCTATAATCATTATATCAAATTATATGTCAGTTTCGTGCAGAAACACCCTGTATAATATTTTGATTGGCGACCGAAAGACCGCCTATACATGCATTACAAATCGCGTGTTAGGAGGTGGAGATTTACTACCAATGGAAGTTAAGAAATTCAAATTCGAAAGGAGGGGCTAACATTCCTGTACTGCAGTTTCCAAACAGTTTTTATTTTAACAAATTCCTTGCATTAAACTTAATAATTTAAATACACCTGTAATTATAAAGTATGTAGACTTATACAGTGTTATAATATTCATTTATTTTTATGTAAATATAACTTAAAATAGCATATATTTCAAGAACATTTAGGTCCATGATGAAAACACATAAATATGACGTCACGTCAATCTTTTCAAAATTCGGGAGACCATAACTCGCTTATTAATAGGAATGTTTTCATCGGATTTTCATCAATAGTCTTAGTTTTTCTAATATTTTCAGATGAAATTATATATATATAAAAAAAAATGGAATCCCCCATTAGGCTAGAGTTTAATACCCAGTTTGTAGACGGAAAGTGAAAGGCACAAGTAATAAATTAAATAAATTTGTTTTAAGGCGGGTTTAAATAATAAAAATTAGGATAACATATATAAACATTTTATTCATATAAGGTTGAATTAAATACATAGTATAAATATTTACATTGTTACATACACTTTACATATAAGAATATTAATCATTTCTTTTGATACAATCACTGCAGAATACTGTCGAGATATTGATTTAATTAAATTTGTAATATTGTCTTGTGGTGTACATCGTGTCATTCATTTTCTAAATGGTTCCATAATTCAGACTTGTTTTTCTTTTTCATCGCGGATGTTTAACTTCTGGCTTAAATGTTTTATTGGATTTAAATTCGGAGATTAGGGTGGTCGAACAAGAATTTGGACTTTTGTTGACCTAAAAATTAGTTTATTACTTTAGATTTTAGTTTATTTTATCTGTTCGCTTTGTTGGTTTGCGGGGGTCTATTGCATCTTGGCTTGTCAGCTAATGATTTTGGCAATGTATATTACGTGATAATTCCATTTGCCGTGCTTTTATCGATCATTAGGAAGTCTGCTATCTCACGAGAATACTCTCCTTGTCGAGAAAGGTTTATTGCGGATTCTCGTACCTGAAAGCGGGTGTATTTCATCAATTTATTAGACAATAACAAGTTAATATTGAATTGTGTATTATTTATTTGTGTATTTACATTATATTAGAGTTTGGATTACAGTAACCTATATAACTACATTTGTGTGTAATTTGGTGAAAAATATTGTGATAGTGAATATGTGATAGTGAATATATTAGTATTATATTATAATTGCTCTACTTTATTTCCTATTCATACAGTTTTTCTCTAAGACATAGTCACAATATAGCAGTTAGTAGGTATATTCAAATTAAACATATATTTGTTTAAAAAACTTTGTGTTCAATTATTGATCTATTTTTAATTGTATCTCTGTATATAAATCCTTGCATAACTATTATTTATTTGAAAGTATTTACATAGGTATATTAAAGTAATCTATATCTCGATAAGTCTTAGAAAAAAAATGTTATACATTATACTCGCAAAAATCTGTAATATTATGTAACAACTTATACGATACAATTTAATAAATATTTGGCGATATATATTTCATTATTTATTTATTTACAAGTCCTCATAGAATAATATCATTACAATATGTAACACAAATAAAATGTATTATATAAATGACCAATAAAAACAGTAAAAAAGAATACAATTTCTCAATTCAAAAACCTATTTTCCTTTCCTCAAAAATTGCATTTCAGCAACCAGAAATTCACCAAAATACGAACTAGATCATCAAAATGAGATCAGCACAATATGAACGATTTACGGCCTATAGGTAAACAACCAGCAAAAATCGATTCGAGAACACCGCAAAGCGATCGCCGATCTGCAACCTGCATTAATAATTTTAGCGCCTAAATTTCAACCTAGTGCACAGCAGATTATAAAAGCAAGTAGCCTACACGAAAAATTTCCTAGCCAGCAAAATCCGATCCGCGAGCACCAGCAAGGCTTCTGGTCGACAAAATCGCAAAAATCGTGTAAAATTGAAGTTTTAGAGCCGTAGCGGCCGAAAAGTAGTACTTTACTGCCGTTGCGAGCATTTTTGAGCTCTCAGACGGATTTTCAGCCGATCGCAAGGCATTTACCCACCAAAATTCAGAAATCCATCGATCGCAATAGTGTTGCTGACTTCTGGCTGACAAAATTTAAAAAGTCGTGTAGATTCGGCGATGTTCAGCGTGTAGCAAGACTACTAGTCACGAAAACGAGAATTTGTGAGCTCTCTGGCCGAACGGAACGTATTCCCCCACAAAAATTCAAATTTCTGACAATACGGTAGGCTGTAGTAAGGCCTGGTGATCGAATCGTGAATCTCAAGTCTCCCACCACAGATTTCTAGCTGTGTATAATACTGGCTGTCTGTTGAATTTACAGCCATTCGTGCAGCGGGAGCGGTGGCGTTCTACCGGACACTCTTTGTCGTGAAATTACGTAATCACGTCTATTTCAAGCTATATACAGGTTTCTAGAATTTTTTTGCTGGCTAGGCCCCAGGAACCAGCGGAGCGATCCGATCCTAGCTACCAGCAACCCGCCTAGCACCCACGTGCTCGCCCTCGGCTCGTAGCCTAGGCGCGCTCGTGGATGGCTAGGGCGGGTTGCTGGTAGCTAGGATGGGATGCTCGGCTGGTTCCTCGTGGCTAGTAAGCGGGATTCGAACCTGGATCTTTAGGATGGGAGATTTTTGTTGGTCGTCGTTCTGGTTGTGGATCTATAGGCTGTGAAATGGTTTCTAAGCGGGATATGAACTTAGATCTTTGGATTGCAAGTTTTTTGTTCTGGAAATAGGGTGTTAGAATGAAATATTGTATAGTATTATCGGTATTTATTGGTCATAAATATATTACATAATGGTGTACATAATGCATTGCTATATTTTGCAAAGATATTGTTTTAGTACAGAGATATATGCGATTGACAATTATATACATAAATAAATGTATCTTGATCTGTAACACTTTGAAAGATGATATTTGATATAGGTTGTTTTTAATTATATATATAAGAACATATGATACAAATTCTTTATTATGATTCATTGAAATATACAATTAGTCTAACATATATGATTGACAACAATCGATCGATTAATTGTTGAAAGAACTTTTACAAGGATCATTTGTTTTAACAAATAGAAATAATAGAAGACATTAATTATGTATAAGATGATCATATATTTATTTGTAACAGAAAATCCTTACAAAGTTTTTCCCTAACATTTTTTGGGTATTGAAAATATATTCTAAGTTTAAAATAATATATTTTACAACTTCAAAATGAATTATCTCTCTTGCTATAAACTTTTGGGATTCAAATTCGAAATCGCACATAGCTAAAAGATATATTTAAAAATATGTAAACTAAAGTTTAAACAAAATGAAAAGAAAATTTTGAGATGGTTTTTTTTTTAATACAATTGTTAAATATAAAAATGAAGTTTAAAACATTTTCAATCATGCAAACAATATATAAAATATTTTTGAACTATTAGCTGTATTTGTTTTAAATTGTATCAAACATGTAAATGTTAATATATTGATTAATTCTGTGGAATCGAAATATGAGGCCCAAAATTTTGTGATCTATATAATTAAGGATAATGTATTAATTTATCAGTTTCATATCTCAATTAATGCATTTCGAAGTTTAAACGTAACGTTTTTAATTACGTCGAAACTCTTATTACGTCATTCTTACAGGAGAGATAATTATTTTGTGATACAGTTTTAAATTAGAAGACTTTGTACGTAGGTGATTTGAAAGAAAAATGTTTTTATCATCTTTTCAACGGACGTAGAAACAGTATGTGTGTAAATTATCATTTTCCGCTCTAGATACACAAATAACTATTTTTCAATGTGCGAATATGTTAAGTGTATTTTAAATATAATAATACAAATTAGGTTTTTTCTTACTACGTTTTATTAAGAACGATCAGAGTATTAGATTACAAGTGTGTACTCGTATGTATGTAGGGGATGCAAATGATGGTACAGAAAAATAGAGCTAAGTCCCAATTACTTATATAGTTTCGAGATATCCCTGTGATTCATATATTGTGCATAGTAACTTTAAAATTAAATACTTGAATAACTAAGAGTGATAGCGAATTATCCTAATCTTATTTGTATTTGTAGGATTATTTTCTATATGTAAACGTAATTTCTGCACTTTCGAATCGTTGAAAACATTTTCAGTACTGCTTGTTTCAAAATAGGTACATGTGTATTGAAAATAGCAACTTAAAAAATGAGTATATGAAAAATTAAAGGAAAAAGTGACTTGCATTTTCCAAATTTAGTTGTAGAGATATATTTCCTATATTTCGAAAAGATTAAATCGCTAATTTTTTTTCAATAATGTTTATTTCAAAACGTCTACATGTTTATTAAAAATAACAACTTCGAAATTGAATACCATGAAAACTAAAAAAATAAAGTCTCGTACTTTTTAAATTTGTATATAGAGGGTAATTTTCTATATGTATAGTACTATACATAATTTCAAAAGGTTTCAATCACTGAAAACAATTTCAGTAATGTTTACATATTATACGTCTTATATGTTTATTGAAAATGGCAAATTTGACAATGAATATAAAAGAAAAACTAAGAGAAATTTTCATTATAGGGAGTCATTTACTATATGTATACTTAATTTCGAAAGGTTTAAATCGCTGATTTTTTAAATTAATGTTTATATAACGACATTCATGTTTATTGAAAAGATTAACTTTGAAAGTGAATAACATGAAAAATAAGAAATAGCTACTTACAGTTTTCAAATTTGGATTTTGGTAGTAATTTTCTATATGTATTCTTAATTCCAAATGTTTATATCGCAGGAAAAAATAAGTTTAATAATAATGTTTATTTCAAGACGTGTATATGTTAAATGAAAATAGTAACTTTAGAAATGAATATCACGAAAATTAAGAGATATAGCGACTAGTACTTTTCAAAGTGATATTAAGGAATTTATTTACTATATGGTAAACTTAATTTGAGACTATATGAATCGCTGAAAAAGTTTTCAGTAATGCTAGTTTCAAGACGAGTACATCTCTATTGAAAATAGCAAGTTTAAAAATTAATATCTCGTAAACTAAGAGAAATAACCCTTTGTACTTTCCAAATGTATGATTCGCTGACAAAAATCAGTAATGTTTAGACTTAGCTCTTTCGTTTCTTGTACCCTTCAAATAATATGTACATATGTAATATGTGTTTGTGATGTATGTGAACCTAACGTAATACGCTTTGAGATGTTGAAATACATTTATGAAAATGGAAATATGTGAATAGTGTAATGCCATGAGTATATACTATCATTTAAATATGTTTATATGTATGAGCGTCTTAGACATTTGTTCATAAAGTTTTTATTAGTAGAGTAGATGATTTTTGACGTTAAATGGTTATATCATATAAGTATTTTATAGGTGTGAGGTGGTTTTATTTATTTATTTATTTATTTACATAAATTTGATAAATATGACTTGGGATGTACAAAATCCATGTTGGGGTTATTTTGGGGTGCGATTCTCTGCAACAGGGTGACCATCTCCAATACGGAAATCAGGATTCATGAACTGCAACTCGCTCGGGTACATCTGCAGCATCGTCTGTTTAAGTGCACAGCTTATCTTTCTGCAACAATAGAAAATATACTCGAAAGCAACAAATATAAATTAGTGGTTAATGGTCATAGAAAATAATATGATTTTATTTGTAGATTATTAAGAATTGTTTAAGTTCATGTAATTATTATTTAAGAAAATATATTAATGTCAAAGAAAGTGAGAGATATTCAATAATACAAAAGAATATATAAATATTTCAATCGATTATAATGCATAATGTGTACGATATAAAAGCATTTTAATAATGAGGAATGTTACGTAATTTGAAAAAAAAATGACGTTACCATTTGTTGTATTATCATACACATTCATAATTACGTATATATGGTAGAAAATATATGTAGCAAAATATATAGGACATACAATGATATGATAAATTATATACAGGATGAACACAATTCGTGACATAGATATTTAACATTAGAAAACATTTTTTTTTCAAATTTCTGTGCCGTAAAACCATATGAGGTGCTTTATAAATAGTATTTACAAAATAAAATGTTAGAAGATTGTATGTGGTAGAAATATTAAATAATTATCAATTAATGCAAACTATTTTCGATATAATGGGAACAATTATTTAAATATAGCTTATATCTTGTATCTATACTAGAATAATCTCTCCAAATTAATGGTTCATGGATCAAATAAGAAAACAACTCTAAAATATTAGAAAAGCAAAAAAAAAACTCACTTTGCATAAACGAAATCTATGGATATAACTCCAAGTCCTGCAGATGTCCTAACGTGCTCTCCAAGCACCAGGAAGTCGTCCTCGTGGTCACAGTACACCAGCACACTACACACACGTCTTTACACTAGCACTGAAACAAACTGAAAGAATTAATCCATGTAATAGTTAGGGTGTTAAATAATTTACCCCGTAGAAATACAAGTCAACAATTTAATAATAATGAATCATTATAAATAATAATTACTTCTTATGTATTATGTAATTCATTCACGGTGTTTTGAATTTTATGAATGTGGAAGAAGCGCGAAAAAATTTGAGTACACAAAATACAAAATTACCTTTTTTTATTGTACCATTTAATTAACTATGTGTGTCCTTTTCAGATGCAGCCGTGTGAAAAGCCGACATCCTGATGTTGCAGACTTAGCGACTTGGAGTCCCGACATTGTAACCTGAAGCACTCAACAATGGTGAGTTACATTGTTGTTGATATTTCTTGTAATCTCGCCCATGGGGATTAACTGTTAAATCTTCGTTTTCATGAATACAATCCCTGTAAAAATAAATTAAACAATATAATACTATATGTAGTTCACTAAAAGTACAACTATTTTCCCTTAATTTGAACACGCTGATTAAGGGAAAAACAATGCAAAAATTTTCTAGGCCTTAGTTTCCAAAACAGAAATTTTTATTTTTAATGAAAAATTGACAATAGTTTTTGACATTGACGGCCTATAACTAATGAATGGTTAAAGATACATTAACGGGCGCCATTAGATTCTACGGACTTTTGTACATATGTTTACCAATTTTGAATAACCGTGTCTAGCTAGTATAGTAAGAGTAAGCAAAAATGAAAAAATGGTAACTTTAAACAATCCAGTAGTCCACTAAATCCGACCACCCTGTATTTAAATGGAAAGTATCATATTTTCTTAATTCAAGCATGCTGATTACGGGAAAAATAATGAAAAAAATCTCTAGGCCTTAGTTTTCAATGTAGAAATTTTTATTTTTAATTCAAAATTGACAATATTTTGTGACTGAGGGCCTATAACTAATGAGTGGTAAAAGATACATTAACGGGTGTTGCATCAATCGATTCTACGGACTTTTCTACATATATTTACCATTTTTGAAAAACCGTGTGTAGCTAGCATAGTAAGAGTAAGCAAAAATAAAAATAATGGTAACTCTAAACAATTCAGTAGTCCACTAAAAATTCGACCACCCTGTATTTAAATGGAAATATCATTTTCTCTTAATTCAAAAATGCTGATTACGGGAAAAATAATGAAAAAAATCTCTAGGCCTTAGTTTCCAAAATTGAAATTTTTATTTTTAATGCAAAATTGACAATATTTTTTAAATTTGACGGCCTATAACTAATGAATGGTTAAAGATACATTAACGGGCGTTGCGCCATTAGATTCTACGGACTTTTCTACATATGTTTACTAATTTTGAATAACCGTGTCTAGCTAGTATAGTAACAGCAAGCAAAAATGAAAAAAATGGTAACTTTAAACAATTCAGTAGTCCACTAAAAATCCGGCCACCCTGCATAACTTTAAAATGAAATTATTGAAGAACTAAGTGAAATAGTTGTTTTCTACAGCTACGTAATGTTGCAGGATTTCGAATTGGTGGAAAAAAAATTCAATTTGTTTCATGATAAAAATAAAATAAATTAAAAACTAAGTGAGATAGCAATTTGCAGTTTTCAAATTTGGATTCCGGGGGTTGTTTCAAATATGTATACATAGTTTTAGAAATTTGAATCGCCGGATACAGAGTTAAATTTCAGTAGGAAATATTTGAAATTAGCTTTTTGATTTTCTGTACCTTTTAAATAGTATGTATGCATGGATGTATGGTATGTGAATTTCTTATATAATGAACTGTAAAATATATGACAATGAAGATATATGTGTTGCATAATGACATGAATTGATTATGTGCCAATTTTTCTTGCCATATAATAGTTATACGAGTACATAATGTTTAGTAGGATAACTTTTATTTATTCATTTACATAAATCTTATAAATAAGTCTTGAGGGGCACCAATACAAGTTGGGGTGTCTTCAGGGTGATGCGCTGCAATATGATCATCTCCAATGCTGAAATCAGGATAGATATCTTTCTGCAACTCACTCACATCCTTCTACGGCTTGGCAAGGATTGTAATTCATCTCTGTTACATGTTTCTGTAACAATAAAAGTATAATCGAAATAATATTTGGATTAGTGGTTACAGATAATAATTGGATGGACTTAGAACTGTTTCAATCGTTCGTAATTATTAAAAATAAAATACCTAATATGAAAACTTACACTTCCGTGAGAAATTCGATATTGAAAATAATATCTAAATTTTTAATTATTTAAAATAAAATATTTGTAGTAAAATATATAGTATGTCCAATAATATATGATATATGTATATGATATTAACAGTATAAATACCTCTAAATTAATTCAAATTCTTTTCCACACATCAACAATTATAATTCAAATATAAAGTGTATATACACCCGAAATAGTCGTTAGAAATAATGGTTGATATACCCAATAATGGTTACTAAAAGTAGTTTAAAAATGAAAAAAAACTTACAGTGAATAAATTATATCCCTAAGTATAAGTTCAAGACTTGAAGATGTCCAAAAGTCCTCTCCAGGCACTAGGAAGTCGTCCTCGAAGGCACAGTACACGAGCACACCACACGTCTGTTCACTAGCACTGTAACAATGAAACTGACAAACTGACAAAATAGATCTATGTAACAGTTAGGCATTAGATAACAATAATAAAAAAAATGGTAGTTAACAATCAAAATAATGAGTATAAATTATAGTTGATGTCTATGTATTACATAATTTTGTAGTAGCTCGTAAGATTTTTTTTAAATTAGTATTTTTAAGCAAGGTCTATGGATTACACGCGAAATAGAATTTATGAGCTTTAGGGTTGATAGAAAGGGTGCTACTGAATCCTGAAAAAAAAGTGAGAGAGACTTGCACTTTTCAAATTTGAATTCAGGGGGTGTTGATCTATATGTACACTAAGTTTCAGGAATTGAAAATTTCAGGACTGAAAAAGAGAAAATCTGTCATGTTTGTTTCAAAATAGGAAAATGTCTTTTGTGGATACCATAATATAAAAAAAATATTTTAAAAATTAAGTGAAATAGCAACTTGCAGTTTTCAAATCTGAATTCAGGGGGTATTTTTTGATATGTACACTAAGTTTCAGGAATTTGAATTACTGAAATGAAATCTATCATGTTTGTTTCAAAATAGGAAAATATATTTTATGTGTACCATGATAAAAGTAAAATATTTTAAAAACTAAGTGAGATAGCGACTTGCAGTTTTCAAATTTGACTTTAGGAGGTGTTTTCCGATATGTACACTAAGTTTCAGGAATTCGAATTACTGAAAAGAAATCTGTCATGTTTGTTTCAAGATAGGAAAATGTCTTTTATGTGTACCATAATAAAAGTAAAATATTTTAAAAACTAAGTGAGATAGCGACTTGCAGTTTTCAAATTTGAATTCAGGGGGTGTTTTTCTATATGTACGCTAAGTTTCAGGAATTCGAATTACTGAAAAAAAAATCTGTAATGTTTGTTTCAAGATAGGAAAATGTCTTTTGTGTATACCATGATAAAAGTAAAATATTTTAAAAACTGAGTGAGATCGCGACTTGAAGTTTTAAAATTTGAATTCAGGAGGTGTTTATCTATCATGTTTGTTTCAAGATAGGAAAATGTCTTATGTGTACCATGATAAAAGTAAAATATTTTAAAAACTAAGTGAAATAGCGACTTGCAGTTTTCAAATTTGAATTCAGGGGGTTGTTTTCTGTATGTACACTAAGTTTCAGGAATTCGAATTACTGAAAAAAGAAATTCTGTCATGTTTGTTTCAAAATAGGAAAATATCTTTTATGTGCACCATGATAAAAGTAAAATATTTTAAAAACTAAGTGAGATAGCGACTTGCAGTTTTAAAATTTGAATTCAGGAGGTGTTTATCTATCATGTTTGTTTCAAGATAGGAAAATGTCTTATGTGTACCATGATAAAAGTAAAATATTTTAAAAACTGAGTGAGATCGCGACTTGCAGTTTTCAAATTTGAATTCAGGAGGTGTTTTTCGATATGTACACTAAGTTTCAGGAATTCGAATTACTGAAAAAAAAATTCTGTCATGTTTGTTTCAAGATAGGAAAATGTCTTATGTGTATCATGATAAAAGTAAAATATTTTAAAAACTAAGTGAGATAGCGACTTGCAGTTTTAAAATTTGAATTCAGGGGGTATTTTTCTACATATTCGAATTACTGAAAAAAAATCTGTTATGTTTGTTTCAAGATAGGAAAATGTCTTTTATGTGTACCATGATAAAAGTAAAATATTTTAAAAACTAAGTGAAATAGCGACTTGCAGTTTTCAAATTTGAATTCAGGGGGTTGTTTTCTGTATGTACACTAAGTTTCAGGAATTCGAATTACTGAAAAAAGAAATTCTGTCATGTTTGTTTCAAAATAGGAAAATATCTTTTATGTGCACCATGATAAAAGTAAAATATTTTAAAAACTAAGTGAGATCGCGACTTGCAGTTTTCAAATTTGAATTCAGGAGGTGTTTTTCGATATGTACACTAAGTTTTAGGAATTCGAATTACTGAAAAAAAAATTCTGTCATGTTTGTTTCAAGATAGGAAAATGTCTTATGTGTACCATGATAAAAGTAAAATATTTTAAAAACTAAGTGAGATAGCGACTTGCAGTTTTAAAATTTGAATTCAGGGGGTATTTTTCTACATATTCGAATTACTGAAAAAAAATCTGTTATGTTTGTTTCAAGATTGGAAAATGTCTTTTATGTGTACCATGATAAAAGTAAAATATTTTAAAAACTAAGTGAAATAGCGACTTGCAGTTTTCAAATTTGAATTCAGGGGGTTGTTTTCTGTATGTACACTAAGTTTCAGGAATTCGAATTACTGAAAAAAGAAATTCTGTCATGTTTGTTTCAAAATAGGAAAATATCTTTTATGTGCACCATGATAAAAGTAAAATATTTTAAAAACTAAGTGAGATAGCGACTTGCACTTTTCAAATTTGAATTCAGGAGGTGTTTTTCTATATTTACACTAAGTTTCAGCAATTCGAATTACTGAAAAAAAATTCTGTCATTTTTGTTTCAAGATAGGAAAATGTCTTTTATGTGTACCATGATAAAAGTAAAATATTTTAAAAACTGAGTGAGATAGCGACTTGCAGTTTTCAAATTTGAATTGAGGGGGGTGTTTTCTGCGTGTATAGTAAGTTTCAGGAATTTGAATTGGAAATTCCAACTTTACGGCTCAAAATTTCTGAAACTAAGTAAGATGGGAACTTGTATGTTTCAAATTTGATTTGCACATGCATCTTTGTATACATAAGCAACGTTTTAAAATTGTTGAAATGTTGACAAATACTTTTCTATAGAATTTTTCAACTTTACATATTAATATGAATAGAAAAGTGGTTTTATTAATGCAAACACAAAGTGCAGATACAATAAATAAGTTATTACATTTATAATTTTATTAATAAATAATTTTTTTGCAGATCATCAAGTTTTCGACGTTCCAGTGGTAAGAGACGCAGACATCGCGACTTGGAGAACCTGTTCGTGTGTCTACTGTATCCTGGGGCTTCTCTCCGGACCTGGTGGACATGATTTCGTTGTCTGGATCAGGAAACCATCCCCTGCGGTATCATGAATTCGTGAACCGGTTCGCCTGATTTTCACACTTCAAATTCTATAAAATATAAATGTGAGAGTTAAACTGTATATTCCACTAAACTTTGTCATGCGTTGTTATTTCACATTCTTATTTATTACTCCTACATTTTTAAAGATAGCAACTTGCACAATGAAAATTTGGAATCTACATAAAATGCTCTGTAAGATACGTCTGATTATAATTTTTAACTTTAATTGGTTTAGGAGTTACGGGGCGTTAAAATACATGTATTTTCGTCAAATTTTCTTTGTACACTTTTTCATATTTTCATTTATCACTACTACAAGAATAAAGATAGTAAATAGGGAAGTAAAAATTTATATTTTACATAAAATTCGTTATTGGCAGACACATTTGTTTTGTGTTCAACAACTTAGAAGAAATGTAAATGTAATATCAAAGGTTCATACTTACCTATGGTGAATTTTCATAATATATCATCCGCTGTTGTATCAGCACTGTAATATATCATCATCGGCGATTTTCACAGATCAGAATATACTTTGTAGTAAATATTACGTAACACTTACTCCAATTAGAATAACTTGTATTACACTTGGTATTAGTAAAACACTTTTACGGACAATTATACACATTTTAATAATAGGAAAGACTTTTTTTTTAAATATACAGCAACTGTAAACTAACTCGCGACACAATATAATTTTGAATAAGAATTAAACAATGAACACTAACGGAAGGACAGAGTCTTATGCAACATTTTAAATAATATCTAAAATTATAAAAAGCAGAAATACGTTGTATAAGTTGAAATGAATTTTGAATATTTAGATTTTATTGTAAATAATAATAATATACATATGAACATTTAAATTTAGTGTACTTCTTAACTTATTAAATTTAGATTTTTTTAAAAAGTTTAAACAAAATGAAAATTATTTAAAGTTATTTAAATAATTTTTAAAAAGTTTATAGGGTAAATCTAACATTTTTAAAATATATCGCGAACTATACGATGTAAATGGAGAACGATTTCAATAAAAATTTCAAACTTTTTCGTTGCTATATGCACTACACGATTATTCACAAGCACACGATGTTCACTTCACCAAAGACTGAAAGGAACTGAAGTCTTTCTTCTAAAAACATAATATTAATATTATCACGTAATACCCCCACTCTAATTAAGTGTTTATTTACTATATCTTTGTACTTTGCCGCCCAAATAAACAATGTTTATGTTTGTTTACAAGTTCTGCGAAGGGCCTAGTACACCCAGCAATAGGATACGGTATCTACAACACTAGATGATGATAATATATGACTTTTTATAAGAATAAATAAATAAAAGAGGAGTTTTTTTACCTTTCCTATGTAATAACAAAAGGGACAGGGAAATATCCTAATTTTTACGGATTTTTCCGAATTTTTCTATGCTATCTTTTAATATTAAGTTCTTTAGGTACGAAAATAACCATCCGACAGGAGTCCGCCCTTTTATAAAGGGCTAAGGGCTTATTTGAGCCCTTAGGGAAAATTTGACCACGGATTTCATTTATGCAGATCCAAGTAGGTTTAACAACACTTGTCCGGATTTTCTAGCTCTTTTAGTTCAGGAATTAGCGTATGCCCTTCACCACAAACTTGAAGGGCAAATATATTGTAAACCAAAGGGTTTTCATCAAATCTGTGCAAGCCAATGGAAAGCGCGGGTTCGAATCCCCCCGATTCGCTATTTTCCGGCCCTTTAGCCCTATAAATTAACGAATTTAAGTGTTAGTCCCTTTAAAAAACTTTAAGGGCCCATATCTCGAAAACGGCTGGGTTTTCAGCGTTTTCCTTAAAACGCTGTTCCTTAAGGGAATTCGAATGAGTAATATAGGGTCAAATTACATCATACCAAAGTTTGAAGGGCGTAGGGCAACATTTTTTATAATAAGGGTTTTTGAAAATTTTCGAACATTTTTTGATTTTTTTTTTGTTTATACCAAAATTTTATTATTTATTTTTTAAGCACTATAAGCAATAAAATAACCATACGTAGAACTCTTTCTCATTTTTGTTCCCCGGATACTATGGAAAATTTTCGACTTAAAATGCGATACTTTTTAATTAAGAAATGCTGTATATTTCCTAAACTACAAAAGGTTGAAGAGCCGGACAAGGTTTTTTAGACTAATTACGACCCGTAGAACACGAATCCGGTCTCACATTTAAAATATAAGAACTCTTTTCATTCCTGTTATCCTGATACCATAAAAAATTTTCGACTCAAAAACTGAGTAAAATCAGGTCTTTGACCCCAAAAATTGGGTTAAGAAAAGTGTTGTAGCTCGTAAACTACAGAAGCTAGAAGGGCAGGACAGGGTTTTTTAGACTAATTACGACCCATAGAACACGAATCCGGTCTCACATTTAAAATATAAGAACTCTTTTCATTCCTGTTATCCTGATACCATCAAAAATTTTCGACTCAAAAGCTGAGTAAAATTGGGTTTAAAAAAAGTGTTATAGCTCCAAAACTATAAAAGCTAGAAAGGCCGGACAGGGTTTTTTAGACTAATTACGACCCGTAGAACACGAATCCGGTCTCACATTTAAAATATGAGAACTCTTTTCATTCCTGTTATCCTGATACCATCGAAAATTTTCGATTCAAAAACTGAGTAAATTCATGTCATTGACCCCAAAAATTGGGCTAAGAAAAGTGTTGTAGCTCGTAAACTACAGAAGTTAGAAGGGCCGGACAGGGTTTTTTAGACTAATTACGACCCATAGAACACGAATCCGGTCTCACATTTAAAATATAAGAACTCTTTTCATTCCTGTTATCCTGATACCATCAAAAATTTTCGATTCAAAATCTGGGTAAAGTTAGGTTTAAAAAATATATTATATCTCAAAAACTATAAAAGCTAGAAGGGCCGGACAAGTTCTATTAAACTAATTACAATCCGTAGAACATGAATGAACATGAATGAACATGAAAAATTTCTCATGTCTTATTTCCTTTATAAATGTTGCATAACTACATACTTCCCTGTCTCTTTGTTCTGGTATTTCCCCCTGAAATAAATGACGGGTTGTTAAATAAAAATTGTATATAATTTTATTTGTATTTTATAAAAAAATATGCTTAGGGATGTTTAAATAATAGTGTGTATAAATTTTACTTGTATTTGTAATTGTTGTATTTCATGTAACTACCCTTAATGTACTTTATAAATAAAAATACTTACCTTTGTCCTGAAAAATTAGGATTAGGGATGTTTAAATAATAGTTTGTATTAATTTTAATTGTATTTATTGTTTATTTGTATTTTATATTGTTGTATTTCGTGTAACTACCCTTATTGTATTATGTAAATAAATGATATACTTACCCTTGTCCTGAAAAATTAGAAATAGGGATGTTTAAATAATAGTTTGTATAATTTTACTTGTATTTATTGTTTATTTGTGTTTACACTATTGTATTTCATGTAACTAAATAATATACTTACCCTTGTCCTGAAAAATTAGAAATAGGGATGTTTAAATAATAGTTTGTATAAATTTCACTTGTATTTATTGTTTATTTGTATTTTACATTGTTGTATTTCATGTAACTACCCTTAATATACTATGCAAATAAATTATATACTTACCCTTGTCCTGAAAAATTAGAAATAGGGATGTTTAAATAATAGTATGTATAAATTTCACTTGTATTTATTGTTTATTTATATTTTACATTGTTGTATTTCATGTAACTACCTTTAATGTACAATATATTATATAATAAGATATAAATTGTTTATTTTTTACCCCTTTATTGCCCCTACACGTATATAGTTCTTAAAAGCACCTGTTGGTAAAAGATTTGCGCCTAAATTATAGGCAACCAGAAATACAACTCCACATTGAACATACATACGTACATACATCATTTAAGTCTTATACCTAATGAGAATTTAACCAACTAAATATAGTACGTTTCTATGGGAATTTGAGTTGTTAAAAATGGGACGAAAAGGCCCTAAAAAAGATGTATACCTAATGGGAACATAACACACTGAATATGGGACGTTTACTTGGGAATATTAGTCTCTGAAAATGGGATGATACATGGATGTTTGCAATGCGAATGGAATGTCAGGATTGTATCTGAATTTATTAAGTCTGAATAGATTGCTATATACTACACAAGAGTCGTTATGTCTTCTATGATAGTATTTAAATCCCATTTCTAATATATCTGAGTACCAAAGGCATCGAAAATTATGTATGTACGTACGTGTGTACACAAATGAAATTTTTTAAATCGATTTTAGACTCAAAGTTGAATCGTTTATCAATAGGTGCTGCCCCCTGGTGGCAGTTTTAAAAACTACATACGTGTAGGGACTTAGAAAAAAAAATCAATTTTTAAACAAAAATATATTTGTATTATATCACAATTACAAGACTTTTTCTTATAAAATTCAAAGTTTATTGACATTACTAAAGACGTTTGACATTAAAGTAAATTGTTATTAGATTTGTTGACAAATTTAGTAACAATTGTGAACAGAATTATAACACGAAAGAAACGTAGAGGATATTTGTGTTTAAAAATTCTGTTCGTAATTACTTCTCACTAAGTTTGTTATCAAATTTGGTGACAATTTTTTAACGTTGCCAAACAGGCTTTAATTATAAAATTGAAATGTTTGTTACCAAGTAAAATTATCATTATTTTGGTTGCAGATATTATAAACTATTTTGAATCTTTATTTTGTAGTAAAAGTAACTTCTATTACAATATAAAGGTACAAAATAATTAATATTTACAATCAAAATAATGATAATTTTGCTCGGTAACAAACATTTCAATTTTACAACTAAAGCCTGTTTGACACGTTAAAAAATTGTCACCAAACTTAGTAAGAAATAATTATGAACAGAATTTTTACACAAAAGAAACGTAGAGGATATTTGTGTTTAAAAATTCTGTTCGTAATTATTTCTCACTAAGTTTGTTAACAAATTTGGTGACAATTTTTAACGTTGCCAAACAGGCTTTAATTGTAAAATTGAAATTTTTGTTACCAAGTAAAATTATCATTATTTTGGTTGCAGATATTATAAACTATTTTGAATCTTTATTTTGTAGTAAAAGTAACTTCTATTACAAAATAATTAATATTTACAATCAAAATAATGATAATTTTGCTCGGTAACAAACATTTCAATTTTACAACTAAAGCCTGTTTGACACGTTAAAAAATTGTCACCAAATTTGTTAACAAACTTAGTAAGAAATAATTATGAACAGAATTTTTAAACACAAATGTCTTTTACGTTTCTTTTGTGTCATAATTCTGTTCACAATTGTTACTAAATTTGTCAACAAATCTAATAACAATTTATTACAATGTTAAACATGGTTTAGTTATAAAACTAAAACGTTTGTTACCGAATAAAATTATCATTTTAATAGTTGTATTATTTGTTGTTAATTATTTTGCATCTTTATTCTCTAACTGAATAAAGATGCAGTAGAATTGAACACAAATAATATAACCACAATTTTATTTGGTAACAAACATTTCAGTTTTATAACTAATACGAAACTCTACATTTATATTATTAAAGTTTTAAGGTAAAATAATTTTATATTAAGTAGAGTTTCGTTTACAATACTATTTTAACAAATTAAATCTTGGTGGTCCCTAAATAAGATTCCTTGTTCCCATTTTTAAAGGTACAAAGAATTCTTATTCAGTAGAAGACCGTTTCCGAAACTTTATATTATATTATATATTTTGTTACCACCCAAACCTCCCACTAACCAAAATATATAATATTTATTAATACAAAGCTTCGTTTACAATACTTAAAATCTAACTTTGCCCTGACCGCGTCTAAATACTTAATGATAATTACAATTTTTACTAAAACTACCTACTTTAAAACTAAAGGAACATGGTATTAAATTAAAATAAACGCAATAAAAGTTTGTTTTATTGTTGTACATACATTTTAAACAAATGAAGAAGAATCCATGGTCTGCGTCTCCAATCGGCACTGCAATCTTGAAGATAGTGGCGGTGGGGAGTTTTTTTTTAACTTTAAAACTATCTTAGAACTAAAAACGAAACCCTTTATTTAATAAATAGTATATATAAGGGAAACACCGCCCTTCAATGCCAAACCCACGTTCCCTTATATATACCATTTATTAAATACAGTTCCGTGTACAATAATACTTATAATCTAACTTAAATTATTGTAGTTCCCCCCCCAATTTAATTTGTGAAGTGCGCAAAAAACCCTATCTTACGTTAAAGATCTATTTCAAAGAAAAACAAATCTAAAAAAGCCTATTTTACGTTAATAACGATTTCAAAGCAAGTCTAAAAATGTCAAGTTACGTTAATTTTTCTCTCTCTCTCGAAAAGCAAAAACAACCCTTCCTACTTATATCTAAGCTATCTTATGTCTACGCGAACTATCTTATATCTAGATTAAACTAAGCTAAAGGCGTGTGAGAGAGAAAGAGTACGAGCTAAGCAAATGGTGAGAACGCCGTGGCGTCGAACGCCGTTGTTGGTTCTCACGGAAGTTTACGAGGGGGTTAAGCCGACCCCACGCGATGCAAAGCATTTACGGCCTACAAACCGAACTAGGTAGAGAGCACGGTAGCAGTCACATGTAACTACCTAGGGTGCACGCCACCTACCTAGCTACTCCCGGAGACATTCGCCCGCGCCTCTCGCGGATACCCTACACCGAACGCGGTTATTAACCCGTGTGCTCAACAAAGTTAATTCAAACAAAAACTTTACCTATTCGTTGCCATTACCATTAAATGATGATTACGTTGCCTCCGGATGAGGAGAGCACATAAGGCCATAAGAAAGCTTTCTGTGCCAACTATGGATTAATGTCCCTAGAAACATTCACACAAGTGTGAAGCGATCCACCATAACAACAGGATTCACAAGACGGTGCGTTGTACATATCAGTCCACTCAATTATGGCTATCGCGCACGAACCCTACCTACCCAGCCCCTCTGACCGTGTGAAGTTAATTGAATAAGGAACCCGAACACCCACATCAAAGTTTCGAATCTGTTACCTCCTTCCTGACTCACTCATCCATCCACCTGCAAGCATCCCCCGATACGTCCGTATTTTCTTTTCCCAAGCACTCTCCCTAGGTACCGTCTGGGTAACCCACGTGTACGGTTACCGCTGCAACCGTAGACGCACGATTTTAGGATGATCGCCACGGTATGCACTTCAAATTAATCAATTTATTTTTAATTTTTAAAGAAAACACGTGTTTGCTCGACGGCGCGATGAGCCAAAGTTTAATTAAAACCTGAAAATACATTTCCAAGAACTTAAAACTATAGTATTCTTCACGTACGAATGGCATTGCACAAGTTCAATTCGCTTTATAATCTGTGCTGACATCTAATGAGAAACTATCTTTTCCCGCATCAAGAAACGCACAAGAATTGATAAATCAACAAAAAATACAAAAATGTTAGAACACCCGTCAATGTTTACGAACTATGTTGACAGTTTCAAATTATTTTCTAAATGTTGCCTTATGAACAGGTTTTATAACCTGTGTGCCAAAAAAACTACTTCAATTGCGTGTCTTTAACAAGCCTACACTTTATTGTGCGCAATGCCATTCTTACGTAAATAATACTAAAACTTATAAAGCTACTACTTTTTAATCTTCTAGATGTCCGATTCCTGAAAAATAAATGCTAATCATTTGTTCCCAGATATTGATTTTATTGATAAATAGTCGATATTTCAATTTCAAATTGTTTTGATTTTATAAGGACATTTATGAAAGTTATATTTCGTTTACTACAGTACTCAAAACTGAATTTGAGTTCAAATTAATATTTAGACATATACCTTTGACTATAAGTTCTCATGGTTGAGTATGAGAACATAATAATAATTATGCATAGTCATATTCCCTAGACTATAAGTTCTCATGGCTGAGTATGAGAACAAGATGATAATTAGGCATATAGTCATATTCCTTTGACTATAAGTTCTCATGGTTGAGTATGAGAACAAAATAATAATTATGTATAGTTATATTCCCTAGACTATAAGTTCTCATGGCTGAGTATGAGAACAAGGTGATAATTAGGCATATAGTCATATTCCTTTGACTATAAGTTCTCATGGTTGAGAACAAGAACAAGTTAATAATTAGACATATAGTCATATTCCTTTGACTATAAGTTCTCATGGTTGAGTATGAGAACAAAATAATAATTATGTATAGTCATATTCCCTAAACTCTAAGTTCTCATGGCTGAGTATGAGAACGAGATAATAATTAGGCATATAGTCACATTCTTTTAATTATAAGTTCTCATGGTTGAGTATGAGAAAAAATAATAATTATGTATAGTCATATTCCCTAGACTATAAGTTCTCATGGCTGAGTATGAGAACAAGATGATAAATAGGCATATTGTCATATTCCTTTGACTATAAGTTCTCATGGTTGAGTATGAGAACAAAATAATAATTATGCGTAGTCATATTCCCTAGACTATAAGTTTTCATGGCTGAGTATGAGAACGAGATAGTAATTAGGCATATCGTCATATTCCTTTGATATAAGTTCTCATGGTTGAGTATAAGAACAAGTTAATAATTAGACATAGTCATATTCCTTTGACTGTAAGTTCTCACGGTTGAGTATGAGAACAAGTTAATAATTACGTATATTCCTTTGACTATAAGTTCTCATGGTTGAGTGTGAAAACTGAATATGCGAACAAAATAATTTCTAAAAAAAAAAAAATGTTCCCTACCAGTTCATCCATCGATGGCCGCCTATGACGTAGAAGATTTGTCTGGTGCAGTGCTGAATTCAAAGGTCGAAAAGTGCATCTAAATTCTCCAAGTTTTTTGATGCATCAGACCAATCAAAGATCCGCCTATTAAATAATAATTATTAGTTTGTGGTACTCTTTAAACCATTTAAGAAATTGTTGGATAAAACACTTGAGAAAAGTAACCCTTTTTTTCTCACGTGATATAAATAATGAATAGAAATGTACCATGCGACATTTTGTCCAACAGTTCTTGAATGGTTTCAAAATTATTCAAAATTAGCTTTAATTTGAATTCGATAAAAAAGTAGTTGCTATGAAATATATAAATGGTTATCTCAAGATATAAACATTCATATATTAACATTATAGTAATTGTGCATAACTTACTCTGCACTATTTTTTATTAAATGTACTTTTGGAATATCTGTTTCAGAAAGTGCTTCAACTTTAACAATATTGGCTAGCAACTAGATTTGAACTAGTTAATTTATATTCTACGATTCGACTCGCAGATTGTTGTAAAGTATTGTAGATTACCAACAATATTAGTGGTTCCAACTAAATAATCACCAATAACTACACTAGCTCGTCACTATCCACTATATTTGATCCCCAATAACAACACTATTGCGGAGAGGTCTTTTATATTTATCTAAAATAAAGCTAAATCAGCAACATTGAGGAATAAACTAATTAAGAAATAATGTAATCTAATAATTTCATAGTTAAAATATCATTTTAATTTGTCTGGGACCCTTTCTAGTACAGTACTTGATAGTAGTACTTTTGTTTCAACACAATAAAATTTTATTCGAAGCATGGCTAAGTAAACTGGTATTAAATAATCATAAATTAATACAACTCCACGAAAACAAAGGTCAATACACTCCCGGCTTGAAATGAAAGCTTGGACCTTGCAAGGTTTAAGCCGACGTGCAATTCGCCGGGTCAAAATTTCGTTGTAAATGCCTATATGAAAATGCCTCTGCTTAGCTTACAATTTTAAGTCTGCCTGAAATTGTGCTTGGATCAAATATGATGTTGAATTACTTGTATAAATACCCGACGGACAGAGTGGTGCAAAATACGCAGTTATATGCTATAGATTTATTTAAATGGATTCTGAATAAATTTAAGAACATTGGGAGTAATTGAAATAATTTTAGGCTATTCTGAATGATTTTAAAACAATTAAGAAGTGCATGAAATAGTTTCACATACATAAAATGAAATTCAAATAAGTTCTAGACAATTCTAAATAACTAGAGGACTACATATTAGTAAATGTATAATTTAATCATCAATTGTACCATTTTTTGAAAAGTTTTTATCTCAACCCATTTCTTGATGCAGTGCGCCGTACCCACAACTGGGTAGACACACGAAGTCAACACCGCGATTTTTGGAATCTACGTATTGAATTGGGTATAAATACCTAAAATTTGGTTACGAAAACTATTGAGTTTTCGGAGATCTAACATAAAAGAACACTACTTAATACGAATAGCAACATTTATTTTGTAAGAGAATAACAAAGTTAACAAAATACATAATAATGAATATGACAGAGGGTTACAATTGTTTGTCATGTATTTTAAATTACCAGTTATCACTTTTTGTGATAACTAGAGGGCTTTGAGTAGTTAGTTTGAATGTACATTTTTTCAACACACAGCTCCTCAAACTGTACTGCGAAGTTATTTTTAATTCTTCTGATTCATGTGATCTAATGTCGTCAACTAGATCCAATATTTGTTCTTTGGTAATCCCTTTGTAAGAACTTGTGTGGGCATATCTTCCGTGACTAAGTAGTTTAGTAAATCTCACAATCTTTAAGACCCTCTCGAACAAAATAATATTGGGTTTTCTTCTCTCATTTTTTCGATCACCTCTTCTGTCATTCCTTCGATCATCTCTTCTGCCACCCCTTCTAACATTAGTTATCGTCTCGTTTACGATCCCCTACACCGCCCCATGCGAATATTCCATTGTTGGAAGCAATGCCTGCAGGCCTTTTTTGTTAGGTTGTCCATAAGCTCTGCTGGTTTTTCTATAACTGTATCTCGGACCCAAATTTGATTCTCTTTAACGAAGATTTAAATTTTGAGAATAAAAGAAAATCAAATCTCTAGGTAAGGTGAGTACGGTTGATGTACCAACACGGTGATTTTGTTTCGTCAAAAACGTTTTCACAGACGGCGCGTTATCTTCAAGAATCCATGAATCGTTTTCTTTTTTTTGACATTTCAGCCCTTTTTCTCCTCATCCTTAGTATGTCCTCCAGGCACCCAATCCACTTGAACAATTATTAGATTTCGACAAAAACGATGTCCGTGCACGGCCGAGGCCTTCTAATCTGCTCGAAAACTTGAATACTAGATAGACACTTATCACCATAAACTTTCTTCAGCAAATCGTAGGTTTCTGTACCGCATTTGTCAAGTGTCACACAGAAATTCATAATAACGCTAACATGATTGGATGGAAGGAAGATGACAAATTAATTGACACTGCAATGTTGTCAAATTTACAGGGAAGCCAAAAAAAAATCTCGTACTTTCCTCTGTTGCGGCGTTCTCGATGGGCAAAACGACCTTGGTCCGGAAAACATTTTAACATTCCGGTATATATTTCAGCACCTGCCAAAATATGATTTGTAATACATGAGTGATGTTGACAGTGCAATGTGTTGGTGGAGTAAAACTGGAGCAGGTGAATGAGTTTGTATATTTGGGTAGCATGATGTCGAAAGATGGACGAATTGACCGAGAAATTGATAGGAGGGTGAGTGCGGGATGTAAGGTAATGGGTGCTCTGGGTCCGTTTGTTCGTAACGTAAACGTATCTAGAGAGGCTCGGTTAAGTGTATATAATGGAGTGCTGGTGCCTGCTTTGATGTATGGAAGTGAATGTTGGGCATGGACGAGAAAGCATAAAAGGAGAGTGACTGCCGTGGAAATGAGGTATTTACGTGGTGTTTGTGGGTATACAAGACGGGATCGCGTGAGGAATAATTTGGTGTATGAAGAATGTATGGTTAGGAAGAATGTTGTTAAGAGAGTTGGAGTGAGTCAGTTGAGATGGTTTGGTCATGTGGAGAGAATGATGAGTGAACGACTTGTAAAACGCATATATGTTGGTAAAGTTGAGGGTGTTCGATTGCGTGGCCGTCCAGTGTGTAAGTGGATGGATGTGATTGGTAGTGTTTTGAAGGAGCGTGAGTTTCCGAGTGGAAAGAGAAGAAGAGCATGTATGAATACGATTATGAATGTGGCTGAGGCGAAAGAAGTGTGCTTGGATAGGAATGTGTGGCGAAGGATGATTGTTTTGTAAATATTGTGGTGTGAAGATGTATGGTTAGTAAGAATGTTTTATGAGAATGGAGAGACAGTTGAACTTTTATGTGAACGATGTGAACAAAGTATGATACAGGAATGTGTGGCGAAAGAAGATTTGTTGTGTAACTATTATTGTGGTCCGGATGCGGTTATTCGCTACCGAAAATTGGTCACTTTAATATGTTCCTCTGCTCTTATGTATGAATACGTTTCTGAATGTGGCTGAGGTGAAAGAAGTGTACATGGATAGGAATGTGTGGTGAAGGATGTTTGTTGTGTAACTATTACTGTGGTCCGGATGCGGATATTCGCTACCGAAAATCGGTCACTTTAATATGTTCTTATGTAGGAATGCTATGATGATTGTGGATAAGGCGAAACAAGAATGTTGTTAAAGAGTGAAGTGAGTCAGCTGAGCTCTTACTCTTATCCCTTTTCCTATTGTTAATATTGTTTTCGGGTTTTTGCTAACCCACTAAGTGGGATACGCGTGATTTTATGTATGTATATATGTATGTATGTATGTATGTATGTATGTATGTATGAGTGATGGTTACATTTTGTTACAAGTTGTTTTCTTTATAAAATTTTAATTAGCCAATCATTTTTGGCGGGTTCCGAAATATATACCGGAATGTTTAACTGCGTCCGTGAAACCACGACAAATTTGGTCTCGATCTGAGAGACCCCGATCTCGCTCAAAATTTGTATCTATAGCTTCCCGATACTTGTGTTGAAAATTTTACAATACTTTTTCCACCAATTTCCGTCGAAGAAAAAAATTGCCAAATACATTTTTTTTGAAAACTCTGGCTCGACGCGCCTAGATATGTTTTTATACTATACTTTATTTCACGTAAAAAAATAACAGATGATACTTGAGAGTCGATCGTTTTTACATGCATTAAATAATTGAAATTCGTGAAACCAAATTTAGCTAATACTAAATATTTTTATCTGTATGAACATTTAACGAAAACTTGTCAAACGTTACAAACCTAAATTTTTTTTATAATGGAATAAAATTAGATTTTCCAATAGAGTAAGATACTGGCAACGAAAAATATTGGGCGCATTCAGCAGATTTCTTTGGTCACTGAACATCTGACATTTTTCATAGTCAAATAATCGTAACCTTAATTTTATAATAACTTTTTATTTGTTAAACTAATTAAAATATTGCAATATATGAAAATTTTAATAATTTGACAATAAGTAGTAGTTATTTAACTTTTCAATCAATTTATATTTATATTCATAATACATGACAACAAATACTTTATTTTCGATGCTTTACATGTAAATAAATATTATTTTGTTTTGCTGCACAGATAATGGATGACCTTAGTTTATTTCTACAAGCAGAAGAAAATCCAGTGAATTTAAATATTGTGCGCGAAACAAGTGACCAAGTGACCAGGAACGTCTGACCGTACTTTTTTTTACGGTCAGCTGGTAGGTGACCGGGCAGTGAACGGTCTCTAGTGAACAGTGCATTCAGCAGAAAAATGGTGAACATGTTCACCGACCACATGTCTGCTGAATGCGCCCATTTTAACTAACACATGTGTTAATTGGCCATAATGATTTCAACAATTATGTCTCAATCATTAATCGCCCTCATTAACACACCTGATAGTTAAATAACTATTAACGATGAGTAAATGTTTATTGAAACATAATAGACGACGTTTCGGTCGTGGTTATGACCGTTTTCATGTCAATATTATTTAATTTTTAACTATTAATTTGGCAATTAACTGATAACTGATATTTTTCGCTTTAGTGAACTTTCTGTGTATTCTGACCAATCAGATAGCAGAGTTTATATCTCTATCTAAACCAACGCTATTTTCTTACGTAAAATAAAGTATAGCGTATTAAGGGTGTGTTAACAAAAAAATCTGCACAAACTTTATAACCGTATCATTTAACTTTCAAAAGACAGCATATTAAAACAACTTTACCCTAATATAAACTATAGTTAAATAACATACCTGCATAAAAATTCGCCTCTTATCTCATTTATTTTTGAAAGTCCAGCTACTATTGTCAAAACATTCTCATTTTTGAAGTGGCGAAGTTTATTTTTAATTCTTTGTATGAAATTTCGTATGTCGATTAAATTTATATACTGTACCATGAATGCCTTATTTATAAAAATAACTTTTATTTCCTTCACTAACACTACCATCTTACGTGAAAAAGAATTCGGCATCGATAATTACAAAATTCTTATTCAAAGGCTTGAGATGCAGTAAACATATCAAGTTTTTGGATTTATTAACTCTTGCATTTTGCTATACTTTGTACAGATTCTCTGTTTCTTATTATTATATTTCTTTCTTATAATGTACATGTATACATTTATATGTAAAATTTTGAATTTTGTCAAATTTTCTTAAAGATTTTCTATCTTTCGCAATGGATTCCGTCTAAAGCTTCTTTTACTTATTTTCATTATTTTCCTAGCTTTTTTCCGACTACCTTACGCTCTTTCTAGTGATTTTCTGCTGTGAACTTTTTTCTCTCATTATACTTAGTTTGTCGTGGTATTTCCATTAGAACAAAATGATTGACAGTGAACAATTTTTCCTATAATCTTTGTTTTAAATAAAAATCGCCAATAACTTAGATCATTTCTTTTCGAGAAATTTATTTTAGTTTTTGTAAATAACTGAAAGAAAAAATATATTATGTTTGGTATAAAGCCTGTTTTACATTATACTTTTTTTGTATAGATTTTAGTACGAGATCCTTCCGAGAAATTTCTAGACAAATCTAGCATAACGTAAATCAGAAATTTTCATTCGAGATTCTAGTATAGAAATATACGCCCGGCGCCCGGCCGTATATTTCTATACGAGTTTCATACTAGATTGTTAATTCGCATGTGCGAAGTCGTGATATCAACAATTGCCAACTTTTGTTATATGTCATTTTTTTTACAAAGTGTGAGGTTATAAATAACATTTCAATAACATTAATATAAAATGTCTAATACGACACAGACACATTTAAAATGAATTTTTGTAACTCCTTATTTTGTGTATTTTATCCATTTAAAAAACAAGTTAACTTTACAAATTTGTTAGGTTGGTATTCATTTATTTTGATTTAAAATACGATATATTCCGAAGATTACCGATTATACACAACTTGATAACATGGAAATTGAATGGAACTTGATCAAAAATCTGTCTAAAAATATAGTATGAAAATAGACGAAAATAGTATAATGTCAAACGGGCTTTAGACTAATGTAAACTTCAATACAAAATGCTTGTTGCTACACATATTATTACGTTTTAAATAGTATTAATAAATTAAACTTTGTGCAGATTTTTTGTTAACACACCTCATTTTGATTGTCATTCTCGTTGCTTAATGACATATTTTTACGCACTAGTATTTAAAAATGTAACTTTCAAGAACTAAATAAAAATAATAAAAATTATGAAATTCTTTATTCATTATAAATATTTACATCTCAATTACTTAAATTACTAAGTTGAACATTTGATGTTTTTAGTTCTTCTCCTTGATGCAGGTAGAAATTGAATTAGAAATACTGCTGGTTTCTGATTCTTTGTCGACAATTCTTATTTCTTTAATTGCTGTTTCTTCCAAAATTCTTCTTGAATTTTTTTCTTATTCTCCAAAGAATTTTCAACGTAGCCTACAGCAAAAGAACTTGAACGCTACCCTCCATTTTTTTATCTTTCTATTGACATCACAACCGTTGTTGTCAGTTGCAACGGGGTGCAACAGATTGCGAAAAATGATGTTCCTGTATTAATGGGTTATGTTTGGGTTTAAAGTATTCACCCTGTATAGAAGAAGAATGAATAAAAGATCATCATTCACAGTCACTTCCATATTCCTCAATTTGTCGACGGTGTCAAAAAAATTTCTTAGATAGTCTCTTAACATCGTCGTCTTCACGCATTTATTGAGGTACGACCTGCTTCAGATCATTATCATCATCAAATAGTAAATTGTGTCCTTGAACAGGTTTCAACGGAAATGTATCCAAACTAATCTGTCCTGTGCCTCCCTCTTCAGACTCTCGTAATTTTGTCCGTCCTTAATTTCAGTTAACATTCCAATTTATTTTTCGTCCTCTTCCCCTTCTCCCACGTATTTTCCTTTTAAATATAATTTTCTGTACACCATCCCTCCTTAAAATATGTCCAAAAGGCACTTATACAATTGCAATTTGTTCAAGCGCATCTAGCGGAAAAGCATAGAACTAAAGGTTGATATGGTTACCATTTACAAACAAAGCCGTAGACCTCTATACTCCAGCCATCATCGTTTTAGTTGAATAATCGAATGATCTATCAAACAAAAAAGTTGCCCCAGGCATATTTTCTGGTTTGAAACTCATTTTTATTTAACACAACGAACAAATCACAATAAATAATTAGGTTAACACTGAATAACAGATGCAAACATAATGACAGATAGGATCATGAAGCGGGGCGTAAGACAACGAGGGGAGGTTTGGGAGCATGATCTTCTATCTCTGTCTTGCATACGACGTCAATTCTGTGGTGTTATTCAGTTAGCTTTCCTCTCTCTCATTTCTTTCAAAATTCTTCTTTCTTCTCTTATTCTTCTCAACACCTCCTAGTTCTTGACCCATTCCTTTCATCCAATCTTCTTCAAAACAATCGTCACAGCCACATCTCAACTTTCTAAGTAATTTTTCTTCTTTTTCCGCATGGTCCACGTTTCGCAGCCATAGAGTACAATGTTCCATAGAAGACATTTTGCAAATCTTTTTCGCATTTCAATATTAATGCATTTAGATGTTTATTGTATTTTACTATATGCTGCCTTTCCCTGAGCAATTTTGCTGGCCACTTTGGATGCATTGTTTCTAATTTTTCGCGCACTTCTTGCGATGTTGTGTAATCTTTAATTTGCTTTAATTCCAACGGATGTATCGCTAAAATACTGTCCGACATACCGTTGCTGTCACGATCTTCCTAATCCGCGAGTTCCGTTGCGTTTTTTTCACCTAGCTATAGTTTCACTTTTACCCTATGTATTTCCAGCCATCGTTTTTGATTAATATTGCCCGCATGTGAATTCGCCAAGTAAAATCTGATTCACGAAAGATGACAATGGGGTCCTCCACCATAACAAAAAATAACATAATGTACAGTTTATGTTTAAAGTACTACTCAATGAATAACGATTAAGAAAAAAAAAAAACATTTTTTTAATAAATACTTTGGGAGATATTTGATTTTGTTTTCAGTGTCACAGTGACGTCACAGTATTGCTGTTTTTCTTGCTCAGCCTACTACAGAAATTGGTGCGAGAAAGATAGCAGTGGTTTCGCTAAAAATCAAATGCAGTTAAACTAAAAACCATAATGACTTTTAAATATTATAAATTGCTTCAAAATTAAACAGACTTTCATTTAAAATAATAAAAAAATATGAGTGGAGGACCTCATTCAAGGGAACTTGTTCGAAGAAAAAATATAAAGCTCTTCATTAAATAAAATTATTATTACTTGGTTTACATCAAGTCTATATTTTCTTTCGTAAAAAACAGCTGAAGAAGATAAAACTTTGAGAAAAGCATAATTTATAAAGAAACGATATTTTTAAATAAATTACATTTATTTTTTCAGTTAAAATATATCCACGTATATTTCATGTTTGTACGCCTATGGATACGAAATGCATTGCAGTTATTTGCAAGTAATATTGCATCAGCGACCTATAAATGACTGAATAGTCATCTTTCGTGAACCAAACTATATCAAAATTGTCTAGCGATAACACAAGTATATACGTATCGTCGCACTCGAAGTCATTTTCCGCACTTTTTAAGACACAAAATGTTCTGAAATCTAAAAATAACAAGCTCGAATTCACAAACTATATCGTCCGTATGTTTTTTTGCGCCGAATTTAAATTTTGCACACCCGTCATTGTATCACCAACCGTGTTCAGTGACAAATGAAAATATATTATTTAAACGGTCGTAACTTGGGAATCCCTTATCGTAAAAAGTGTACGACAGATGATTCTATTTCTCTGTAACTCTGGTATAGATTTTTATGTAGATTTCATATTTTTATCATATAAATAACACCGCGCGACAACATTAAAACAAAAATTATATCAAGGGCAATCATATCATACCGTAAGTGTGTAAATCAAAATAGTTTTCATAATGTCAATATTAAAAACTATAGCTGTTTACGTTTTGGACCAACTGTAGAGTTTGGTTCAAAACAGGTTGAATACGTTTCGTGTATGACGTCATTGTTTGCCTTATAGTCTATTCTACGAGACCTTTCATTACAGGGCCACAAATCCACGTGGTTTCGTGTGTACGGATTAGTTGTCGAATATATACTTAATATTATGTGAATTTCCGCGCTGTTAAAATTAATATCACAATATACTTATTTACTGTTTTAAGTTCAACATTTGCCACTATAATTTTTACTTACTATTCTGAAATGTATTATAATCTTGTTGCTTCTGTATATACGAGTTGTGTTTTTTAGTTTATTATTTATTTATTCAAAATCTACATTTTTTATTAGGAAGTGAAAAACCAAGCATTGTATTTATTCATTTGTTAACAGTGTAAGAAATGGTAGTGAATTACAATTGCGCACATAAATTATTTCAAAACTCCCAGTGTGTATCGCAGAATATATCGTATGGTCCATTGTATTAATGAAACCAATAGCAGAACTTTATTCGTCCTTTAATGAAAGGTCTCGTGAAATAGAATATATAGCTACTAGATAAATCCCAGCTGACTCGTCCGCCATTTTTGTTATAAATTTCACAAGTAAATATTTTTATTTGTTTTATTACTTATGCAATACATATATTTTTATGTATACTTTCTTCTATTTTTTGAAATATTTTAGTCTCAATTTTAGTATACTAAATTATAATCATCAAACAATTAATAATCTTTTTCACAAATTACCAGGAGGTCTGAAGAAAAGAATAAAAATAGTAAATTAATTCAAAAAGACTGATTTAACTTTGAACTATTTTATAATTGTTAATAGAGATCCAGAAATATTCAACTGAATTTTACAGCTACTACAATATGAAACTCAATAACTCAAATCAAAATTAAGCTTGAATTATTTACTCTGCCTTTCTATGTATGTATTGATTTGTAATTTTAAATAAACATATGACGAATATGAAACACAAAATGGAATTAAACTAACACGAACAAGATAAATTCTAAATTGACGCGTTGTCAATGGCAGAAAATCTACTTTCTCTTACAATTATGTATATGTACAAAATTTGTTATAGCTGCAGCACGTAAGTTGAGACTGACACAGCATACTATCTAATCTGAAAATATCGACTACAATTTCTTTGGCCTGTAAATGAATCTCTTTCCCTTTATTCCAATTTCAAATGTTCAAGAGTTTTTCTCGTTGTAATAATAGCATATAATACTTACTAGTAAATAACAATTATTGCAAATATTCGGCTAAACGTCAATATACGTAATCTCTCAATTTATTACAGTTTGATCCATCCAAGTAGGTTCTGAGCATACTGGATCAATCTCAACTTAACGCGCACCAGCTACAGAAATATGATCATATATATCACGTGATATTTTAGCGTCAAAATAAATTGCAAGAATACTCATATTAGAAAATATATACTTTTTTCATTATTCGGTTATTTTTTTAGCATAATCCACAATGTTATAACATATTTTACCTTAAAATGTACTGTATTAAAAATTCCCTACTGTTAAAATGGTGCTTACGCCTTTATGATATCATTGCCCTTGATATTATCATCATTACTGATATCTGTATACAAAGTAGATTGACACACCCACAAAATGGTATGACGTGATAATTTATTTGTTTAGAATCAAAAAAAAAAATGAATTTATTCAGCATGCGACTTACATTAGAAGATCTCAGCTACTCGGCATCTCCGCAAATACGAACTCAACTGCTACGCATCTCTGCAATTCGTACTCAATTATTCGGGAACTCGGCAAATTCCATTCACCTGCAAATTGACAAAAACATAAAAATTAAATTACTGTTTGCTGTTGAATGCATTTTAATCGATTGCTAATAAATAAATTACTTAAAAACATTTGTTATTATTTAAATTTTTCTTTGTTACCAATCATTTTGCTATGGAATATTTAATAAATTATAAAATTGTACTCAACCTTGACTATTATTATGAAACATTTTATTCTATACGATAAAAACATTATGAACTTATATAACCATTAATAAAGTTGGGATATTATTTAAACTTACGATTGTTAATAATTTGCAAAAATAGTTAACAATATTTCACTATTAAAACAATGATATATTAACAATAAATGCATTTGTGTAAAGACTGAATAATAATTTTTTTTTATTGTTGTACATACATATATTTTAGTTTTTATGAAGAAGTCATGGTCTGCGTTAGAAAAATTAAATTATAGTAGTTCTATAAAAATTTAGACAGAAAAAACTTTGTTTATGTACTAACTCGAAAATGGACAACAATTATTATTAAAAATACCCCATTGTTAAAATAGCGCTTACGCCTTTATGATATCATTGCCCTTGATATTATCATCATTACTAATATCTGTGTACAAAATAGATTCACACACCCACAAATGGGTAATATGCCGTGATGATTCATTTATTATCAAAAGAGAAAGATGAATTTATTTAACGTGACTTACATTAGAAGATCTCAGCTACTCGGCATCTCTGCAAACTCGTGCTCAATTACTCGGGAAATCGGCATTTCCATTCACCTGCAAATTGACAAAAACATAAAAATTAAATTATTGTTTGCTACTGAATGCATTTTAATCAATATCTAATAAATAAATTACTTAAAACATTTGTTATTGTTTAAATTTTCCTTTGTTACCAATATTTTTACTACGGAATATTTAATAAAGTATAAAATTGTACTCAACGCTTGACTATTATTATGAAACATTTTATTCTATACGATAATAGCATTATGAACTTATATAACTATTAATAAAGTTGGGATATTATTTAAACTTACGATTGTTATTAATTTGCAACAATAGTTAACAATATTTCACTATTAAAACAATAATATATTAACAATAAATGCATTTTTCGCAGCAAAATCAATAATCTGTGCACAAAATAGATTCACACACCCACAAATGGGTAATATGCCGTGATGATTCATTTATTATCAAAAGAGAAAGATGAATTTATTTAACGTGACTTACATTAGAAGATCTCAGCTACTCGGCATCTCTGCAAACTCGTGCTCAATTACTCGGGAAATCGGCAATTTCCATTCACCTGCAAATTGACAAAAAAAAAAAATTATTGTTTGCAACTGAATGCATTTTAATCGATTTCCAATGAATAAATTACTTAAAAACATTTTTTATTGTTTAAATTTTCCTTTGTTACCAATATTTTTACTATGGAATATTTAATAAAGTATAAAATAGTACTCAAAGCTTGACTATTATTATGAAACATTTTATTCTATACGATAAAAACACATTATCATCTTATATAACCATTAATAAAGCTAGGATATTATTTAAACTTACGATTGTTATTCATTTGCAACAATAGTTAACAATATTTCACTATTAAAACAAAAATATATTAACAATAAATGCATTTTTTGCAGCAAAATCAAATACATGTTTGCTTGAAGACCGCTGCTATACGAGTGACGATGACGAGTAAGAACATTGTAGACCAATACAAACTAGTTTAATTTAGAATTGCGGCTACCTACAGTCATACAAAAATTGAAATTATTGGGTTTTAGACTGCTATTTTTCGTAAAATACATTAAAACTACTGTCGTACGGAGACTTTTTTGTATGACTGTATAAAGTAATGCTATTCGAGTAAATTTGCTTGATTTTGTTAATAAATTTAAAAAATAAAAATAAAGTTATGGATGCACTTTAAAGTTAGTTAAAATGCAATTAGTCATGAATATTCGAACATAAAATTTTGCACCAATAAAAAAGATACCAAATTTAGTTATCGAAATATGAATTCTTATTTTGATTACAAATACACAAAGTTATATAAAAAATAAACAAATAATATAGTTATTTTATGGGGTAAACATTAAACGTATTCATAATTTCATGACAAAAAAGTCTCCATACGATAATCAAAACATTTAAATAATAAACCACTTATTTATGTTTTATAAAGAAATATAATATATGATGGGTTTCGTTTGGTTGTTACACTAGCAACAAGCCATTGAATCTACCAAATTTTTGGTCACCGACGACGTTATATTATGCCATCTTCTTGAAATTTATTTTTTAATTCTTTTTGGTTTATATACCTACTTGTTTCTTTCAAAAATTTTCATCACTTTCTCAATCTAGTTAAAGTCCAGAGACTGTGGGGGATGATTAAGCTTATTTTCGATATTGTAGGTAAATAAATAAATAAATATATCGTCACGGCACATTACCCATTTCTGAGTGTGCCATAATCTACTTTATCGCAGATATTGGTAATGATGATGACATATTTGTACCGTGCGGGCGCTTACCAGGCGTCACCTCACGGGCACTCATTGCTGGCGTGAAGAGTGCACCACAGGGGTCACTTTTGTGCCATTTAAAATTCGAAATATTTGGCGTCGGTCGGGATTGAACCCGGTTCTCCCAGGTTCGCGACCAGACACTCAGGCACGCGGCCACGGGACCCCATTTTCGATATTATACCATAGCAATTCTCTTAGAATATGCGAATTATTTGTCGCATCGTTCTCATGCACGAAATTAAATTTGTCTGCTAACCCTATTTTGCGATACTTGCTTTATAAGGTAATGTTTGCTATCCATGATTGTTGCAATAATTACTATCATTTTCGTACTCCCGCTAACTAAATAAAATATACCCCAAAACATAATGCTATCACCGCTGTATTTTACTTTTAAATGACCTAAATTTTCTACTTTTAATTCTTTATTAGCTTTTCTGGTAAGTATTTTTTAACGTGAAACATTGGATTTGTCATATCCACGGTTACGATTCAACATTTGATTGACAGCAATGTATTTGCGTGTCCCATTTAAAATAAAACATAGGGAACGAATTTGACATTTGATAAGACGTCAGTAGAGGTTAATTTTGTTTAAATAATTATACCTGCTGTCTAGTGTACCTTGTGCTCAAGTAAACTTGGCCAAATTTCTTACAATATTTAAATATAATACTCTGTCAAATTCATTCCCTATGTTTTCAATGAGACAGGCAAATATATTACTGTCAATCAAATGTCAAGTCATAGCCGTAACTTATAGGAAAATTCAGCGGTTATCTATTATATTGACAAGACGTCATTAGAGGTTAATTTTGTTTAAATAATTATACCTGTTTTCTAAAAATTAAATTTAGTTGCAAAAAAAATATTGTGTGCCCGAAATATGTTTAGTGCTCTCGAGTGGTTTTTTGACAGCTAAATTTCTTACATAATATAATACATCTGTCAAATTCGTTCCCTATGTTTCATTTTAAATGGGACACGCAAATACATTGCTGTCAATCCAATGTCAAATCGTAACCATGGACATGACAAACCCAATGTTTCACGTTAAAAAATACTCACGGTACATACAGATTCGATAGAAATCATAAATTTGGAGAAAACTTGAAATTTAAAGCATTTAGAAGTAACACTTAAATACGGCGATGACCGCATTATGTTTTGGGTGTATGTTTAGTTTATGTTTTTATGTTTATGGGGTCACATGGCCGTGTACGTATGGGTGTCTGGTTGCCAATCTGGTGACCCGGGTTCGATCCCGGCCAGTGCAGACTTTTAATCGCACAAAAGTGATCCATGTGGTGCACTCTCCACACCAACGATGAGTGCTCGTGAGGTGACGCCTGGTAAGCGCCCACACGGTAAAATATATCGTCATCATTACTGATGTCTACATGTATTGTAGATACTGGCACACCCAGTAATGGGTAATATGCCGTGATTATTATTTATTTATTTATAGAAATATTTTGTGAAAAATTCATTTTAGAACACTAAAAGGTACATTGACTGGAGATTTTTAATATTAGTACTTGTAATGGTAGTGATAAGCGAAATTTTTAAACACATCGTTCGGTAGTACTCCATCATTGAAATGTTTCATCATCGGCGATTTACACTGTCTAGTGTACATATTCTAATAAACATTACGTGACACTCACCACCAATTAAATTAACAATTACAGCGGTCAATAAAAAATAATTAAAAATATGCTCTAATAATGAACGAAAAAGTACTTTTAGCATAAATACCACCGTGTGTAAATACTAATTACTATTTTTACTAAAACTATCTAGTTTAAAAATAATGGAACGTTAGGTTTCAATTAAAATGAACAGAACACAAATTAATGAGATTATTTTATTGTTATACAAACATTTATTTTAGTTTTTATGAAGAAGAAGTCATGGTCTGAGATAGAAAAATTAAATTATAATAGTTCTAAAAAATTTTATGCAGAAAGAACTGTGTTTCTGTACTAACTCGAAAATGGACAACAATTATTATTGAAAATACCTCATTGTTAAAATGGCGATTACGCTTTTATGATATCATTGCCCTTGATATTATCATTACTAATATCTGTGTACAAAATAGATTCACACACCCACAAATGGGTAATATGCCGTGATGATTTATTTATTTATTATAAAAAGAGAAAGATGAATTTATTTAACGTGACTTACATTAGAAGACCTCAGCTACCCGGCATCTCTGCAAACTCGTACTCAATTACTCGGGAACTCGGCAATTTCCATTCACCTGCAATTTGACAAAAATATAAAAATTAAATTATTGTTTGCTACTGAATGCATTTCAATCGATTTCTAATAAGTTAATTACTTAAAAACATTTGTTACTGTTTAAATTTTCCTTTATTACTTACCAATATTTTTGCTATGGAATATTTAATAAATTATAAAAATGTACTCAAAGCTTGACTATTATTATTATGAAACATTTTATTCTATACGATAAAAACACATTATCAACTTACATAACCATTGATAGAGTTGGGATATTATTATTTAAACTTATGATTGTTATTAATTTGCAACAACAGTTAACAATATTTCACTATTAAAACAATAATATATTAACAATAAATGCATTTTTCGCAGCAAAATCAAATACATCTTTATTTCTAGACGGCTGCTGTACGAGTGACGATGAAGAATAAGAACATAGCAGACCAATACAAACTAGTTTAATTGGATGCCTGCTGCCTATTAGGTAATGTTGTCAGCGCATTTTGCTTGATTTTGTTAAATAAATGCAGATAAAAAAATATTTAAAAAATAAAAATAAAACAAGGGATGAATTTTAAAGTAAATTAAAATACAATTATTCATGAATAGTCGAATATAAATTTTTTTACCAATAAAAGGATACCAAATATTGTTATCGAAATATGAATTTTTATTTAGATTACAAATACACAAAGTAAAGCAGTAAACCCAATATATTTAATTTTTTTATCCAAAAAATTAAACAAATAATATAGGTATTTTCTTTATTTTATGGGGTGAACAGTGAAAGTATTCATAATTTCATGACAAAAATGTCTCCGTACGATAACCAAAACATTTAAATAATAAAACACTTATTTATGGTTTATAAAGAAACATATTACGATGGGTTTCCTTTGGTTTTTCCACCAGTAGCTAAGCGACCGGCCATTGTATCTACTAAATTATTTAGTTCATATTTCATATTTTCATGCACCACTCAAACACGTTTAAAGATAGAACAACGGGCGATGAAAGTCTATATTCAGCATGAAATTCTCTTTCTTTTCATGTCAGACATGATTCTTTTACTTCATCGGGTCTCGAGTTACAGACGTTTGAAGTTACTTGATTATTTATAGAAATTTGTGTATTTTCAATAATACAAAATTTCGATGAAAAATCTTGTCATTTCAAACGTCTGTAACTCCAGATCGGATGAAGTAAAAAAAATCATGTGTGACATGAAAAGAAAGAGAATTGCATGCTGAATATAGACTTTCATCGCCCGTTGTTCTATCTTTAAACGTGTTTGAGTGGTGCATGAAAATATAAAATATGAACTAAATAATTTAGTTCATATTTTATATTTTCATGCACCACTCATACACGCTTAAAGATAGAACAACGGGCGGTGAAAGTCTATATTCAGCATGAAATTCTCTTTCTTTCCATGTCAGGCATGATTTTTTTACTTCATCGGCTCTCGAGTTACAAAATTTTTTTTACTCATACAAGAATAACGCGATAACAATTTTCTTTTAAGACTTTAATTTCTAAAAATTTACTCAGTTGTTCAAATGCTCTAAATATGCGTACCCTTACGTAACGTTATCTTTACAATCAAATAATATTACTAGCAAGTTTATATCTCTATCCATTTTTGAATTAATGTCCCAAAAGTCAGTATACCCCATATTCAGATAAATACTTCAAAATTTTCAAAAATCTAATTTTCATGTATCTAGATACTTCTCAATGCGCTGATTCCAAATTTTGAAACCGCAGGTCGATATCTCTTTTCGTTCTCGAGATATTTAGATTCAAAATTTTGCTCAAAACTGCCCATTTTTGGGTAATAACCCAAAAATGGGTCGAGATATGAAATTGGCGATATCAGCATTCGATTCTACGGGCAAAATTACATAAGTATACCAATTTTCATAATTTTGTAACGCCGCATACAGTCTCTAAAGCAGAATAACTGAAAATGGCTAAAAATCGCAAAAATCGTAAGGGGTACCCCTTAGGATTTTTTCAGATTTTGGCCGTTTTCAGGGGTTTTCAAACTTTTATTCATAAAAAATGAACCGGTTAGTCAAAAATTATGAAAATTGGTATACTTATATATTTTTATCCGTAGAATCGAATGGTGGTGTCGCCAAATTCGCATCTTGTCCCATTTTTGGGTTAAAACCCAAAAATGGGCAGTTTTATGAAAAACTTTGAATTTAAATATGTCGAGAACGAAAAGAGATATCGACCTGCGGTTTCAAAATTTGAAATCAGCGCATTGAGAAGTATCTAGATACATGAAAATTAGATTTTTGAAAATTTTAAAGTTTTTATCTGAATATGGGGTATATTGACTTTTGGGGCAATAATTCAAAACTAGGTAGAGATCTAGCCAAGAAATGGGTAATTTTGAGAAAATCTTTGAAGTTAAATATCTCCAAAGCTAAAAGAGATATCGACCTGCGTTTTCATGATTTGGAATCAGTGCATTGGGTAGTACGAGATACATAAAAATTGGATATTTGAATATTTTCAACTTTTTAACCAAACGCAGATATTTATGACTTTTTGGGGTAAAAACTTCAAAATGAGAACAGTTATGAAATTCGTGGTAATATTAGTCAATTTAACATACAATATTAGATATGTAACTATACCAATTTTTATGAGTATGAAACAAAAAGTTTAACAAAGCTTTAGTATTTACATTTTCTACAATTTTGCACAAATACCGAACTTTTCTAGTAGGTACGCCTCATGCCTCATCGGGATTTTAATTTAACAAAACAATCTTGGATTCGGGACTGTCCATTTTTAATTGTGGTGATCTAGTGTATGCCTCAACAGAAAGAGTCATACAGAATATTTCAGAATGAAAGACAATGTTTTAATATATCAGGCTCGGTACAAAATTAAGAGAACAGCCCTCGTGTTTTTTACCTCTCGCTAAAAGAGGTATTGGATTATAGTGCAATACAATATTTATATAACATAAAATGGAAATGGCGAGAGGTATTGTACTGGCAACAGATTTTTATTTAAGTATACGAATAGTGACAATAATAATATCACAATAGTATTATTATGCTTTAATGAATAACCTTGAAGTATTAAATCATTTTGATCCATTTTAACTCCATCCATTTTCATTAAAATATTAAGGAAACTGTGCATTTGATTGGATTATAAGATTTTTCGGGCCGGTCCGAAAAGCTCGATTTTTTGGGCAGGGCCAAAATCAAAAGTCCGACTCGCCTCAACTTTTGCAAATGATTGGCCCGATTCGGCCCGGTAAAAAATATCTTCGGCCCGGCTCGATGATAGACTCGAAATAGAGGCGGGCTTCGGGCTGGGCCGGGCCAAAGCTCGAGATCGAGTGCATCCCTAAATATGATACTTTAAGATCAAGTGAATTTTAATTAACAAAGAAATATTTTGTGAAAAATTCTTTTTTGAACTTTAGCGGTCTAGAACACTAAAAGATACATATATTGACGGGAGATTTTGAATATTAGTACTTGTAATGGCAGTTTAAGGCGAAATTTCTACACATATCGTTCGCTAGTACTCCATCATTGAAATGTTTCATCATCGGCGATTTACACTGTCTAGTATACATATTCTAATAAACATTACGTGACACTCACCACCAATTAAATTAACAATTAAGCAGTCAATAAAACAAAGTTAAAAATATGCTCTGATAATGACAATACATTTATTTTAGTATTTATGAAGAAGAAGTCATGGTCTGCGATAGAAAAATTAAATTCCAATAGTTCTACAGAATTTTATGCAGAAGGAACTGTTTCTGTACTAACTCAAAAATGGACAACAATTACTATTAAAAATACCCCATTGTTAAAATGGTGCTTACGCCTTTATGATATCATTGCCCTTGACATTATCATTAGTACTGTGTACAAAATAGATTTATATACCCACAAATGGGTAATATGCAATGATAATTTATTTATGTATTTATTATCAAAAGAGAAAGATGAATTTATTTAACGTGACTTACATTAGAAGACCTCAGCTACCCGGCATCTCTGCAAACTCGTACTCAATTACTCGGGAACTCGGCATTTCCATTCACCTGCAAATTGACAAAAACATAAAAGTTAAATTATTGTTTGCTACTGAATGCATTTTAATCGATATCTAATAAATAAATTACTTAAAAACATTTGTTATTGTTTAAATTTTCCTTTCCTGATTTCAAATTTTGAAACCGCAGGTCGATATCTCTTTTCGTTCTCGAGATATTTAGATTCAAAGTTTTGTTCAAAACTGCCCATTTTTTGGTAATAACCCAAAAATGGGTCGAAATATGAAATTGGCGATATCAGCATTCGATTCTACGGGCAAAATTACATAAGTATACCAATTTTCATAATTTTGTAACACCGCATACATTCTCTAAAGCAGAATAACTGAAAATGGCCAAAAATCGCAAAAATCGTAAGCCCCTTAAACCCCTTACGATTTTTTCAGATTTAGGCCGTTTTCAGGAATTTTCAAACTTTTATTCATAAAAAATTAACCGGTTAGTCAAAAATTATGAAAATTGGTATACTTATATATTTTTATCCGTAGAATCGAATGGTGGAGTCGCCAAATTCGTATCTTGGCCCATTTTTGGGTTATAACCCAAAAATGGGCAGTTTTATGCATAACTTTGAATTTACATATCTTGAGAACGAAAAGAGATATCGACCTGCGGTTTCAAAATTTGAAATCAGCGCATTGAGAAGTATCTAGATACATGAAAATTAGATTTTTGAAAATTTTAAAGTTTTTATCTGAATATGGGGTATATTGACTTTTGGGGCAATAATTCAAAACTAGGTAGAGATCTAGCCAAGAAATGGGTAATTTTTAGAAAATCTTTGAAGTTAAATATCTCCAAAACTAAAAGAGATATCGACCTGCGTTTTCATGATTTGGAATCAGTGCTTTGGGAAGTACGAGATACATGAAAATTGGATATTTGAATATTTTCAACTTTTTAACCAAATGCATTTATTTTAGTCTTTATGAAGAAGTCATGGTCTGCGATAGAAAAATTAAATTCCAATAGTTTTACAGAATTTTATGCAGAAAGAACTGTTTCTGTACTAACTCAAAAATGGACAACAATTATTATTAAAAATACTCCATTGTTAAAATGGCACTTACGCCTTTATGATATCATTGCCCTTGACATTATCATTAGTACTGTGTACAAAATAGATTTATATACCCACAAATGGGTAATATGCAATGATAATTTATTTATGTATTTATTATCAAAAGAGAAAGATGAATTTATTTAACGTGACTTACATTAGAAGATCTCAGCTACCCGGCATCTCTGCAAACTCGTACTCAATTACTCGGAAACTCGGCATTTCCATTCACCTAAATTGACAAAAGCATAAAAATTAAATTATTGTTTGCTACTGAATGCATTTTAATCGATATCTAATAAATAAAATACTTAAAAACATTTGTTACTGTTTAAATTTTCCTTTGTTACCAATATTTTTACTACGGAATATTTAATAAAGTATAAATTTGTACTCAACGCTTGACTATTATAGCATTATGAACTTATATAACTATTAATAAAGTTGGGATATTATTTAAACTTACGATTGTTATTAATTTGCAACAATAGTTAACAATATTTCACTATTAAAACAATAATATATTAACAATCAATGCATTTTTCGCAGCAAAATCAAATACATCTTTACTTCTAGACGGCTGTTGTACGAGTGAACGATGACGAGTAAGAACATTGCAGACCAATACAAACTAGTTTAATTGGATGCCTGTTGCCTATTAGGTAATGTTATCAGCGCATTTTGCTTGATTTTATTAAATAAATGCAGATAAAAAAATATTTAAAAAATACAAATAAAACAAGGGATGAACTTTAAATTAAAATACAATTATTCATGAATATTAGAAAGTAAAATTTTATACCAATAAAAAAGATACCAAATTTAGTTATCGAAATATAATTTTTTATTTAGATTACAAATGCACAAAGTTCGGATTATATTTCAATATATTTTAGGAAAAATAGCAGTAAGCTCAATATATTTAAGCTGGAATGTTAAGTTTATATTAAAATAAACAGTACACAAAATAAAGAGATTATTGTATTGTTGTACATACATTTATTTTAGTTTTTATGTTGAAGAGTCTAGCCTTCGATAGAAAAATTAAATTATAATAGTTCTAAAGAATTTTGTGTATCCTTAAAATTTTCAAAATAAAGGTCGCTACAGAGAATATTACGTATATTTTATATATTCAATGAACTAGGTGCTATCTTGAATCGTACAGAGCTATATACTGTTTTTTAAATGTGCAGTGTTTTAACTTTGTCAAACGTTTATGGATTATTTTAGAGAAGAAGACTTCAAATAACAGTTATAGAAAACTTAATTGCACGCAACTTTTATTTGAAATATTTTTCTCTAAAATAATCCATAAACATTTGACAGGAGTTACTGCACATTTACTCCTCCTACTTAACAGAGTATCGTATTAACAAACACGAACAAAATTCAGAGAAATATCTAAAGTACCTAAGTATTACAGTGGGCGTTTTCACACGATGCTATAACCACAGAGATACCATATATGGTAGACAATAAATGGTTAATATATTTTCACACAGAACAATATTTATCTGCCATAAAATTCCGCAAATAAAATTAAAATACGCTGTGTTGCCATACTGTGTTGTGCACTTCCGTGGACAGAAGATACTGTGTACTATATTGGCAAAAAATTTAAATGGAAAATAAAGGAAAAATCCTAGAAAAATTGGCGTTTTTGGGCCCATCCTCTGTTCGGCGTAAGATATGTAGATGATATTTCCTTTTTTTTGACTCGATCCTCGATCTTTACAATATTTTATCTCAGATGCAAGGTCTTTGTTCTATTCTATAAGATCATACTAGGTGTGACTACAAAATAACGAGATTGATCTTAGAACATTGACAATTTATAAAATTACACAAAACAAATATTGTCACCCTCGATGTACTCTCCTCCCCGAACCCTACACCGCCCGATGCGAATATTCCATTGTTGGAAGCAATACCTGCAGGCCTTTTTTGTTAAGTTGTTCATAAGCTCAACCAGTTTTTCTATAACTGCACCTCGGCTCCGAATTTGGTTCCTTTTAACGCAGATTTACAATTAGGTAATAAAGAAGTCACATGGCACTAGGTGAGGTAAGTACGGTTGATGTACCAACACGGTGATTTTTTGTTTCGTCAAAAATGTCTTGATAGACAGGGCGTTGTATTCTGGCGCGTTTTCATGGAGAAACCATGAGCCGTTTTTCACATTTCAGCTCTTTTTCTTGTCACCCGTGCATGAAGGGTTATCAAAACCTTCTTGTAATATACCTGGTTAACGAACTGCCCGTCAGGTACCCAATCCATGTGAAAAATCACTCGGATTTCGAAAAAAACAATGTCAGTGCACGGCCGAGGCGCTAATTGTCTCCGATCTCTTTTCTTCCTTCATTAAATCTTCTACACTGCTCGAAAACTTGAATACTAAATAGACCCTCATCATCATAAACATTCTTTAACAAATCGTACGTTTCTGTAGCGGATTTTTCAAGTTTTACATACAGGGTTAGTTAAAAGTATGGAGACGGTGATTTATTGTCGTTAATATTCATTTTAGGAAATTATATTCATTACAAAAGTTTTTTAAGAAATTTTGATCTACATTTGAGAATACTTAAATTTTTTTTTCTTCAATTGTTTTTGAGTTACGCTTGTCCGCGTAATTTTTTTAAATGGGAACCTATTAATTTTACTCTACCATTCGATAGTGTTTTTCTCTTTACAACAGTATGTTTGTTTTTTATTTTTCAATTTATTTTAATAACATTTTTACAAGGAAAAACACCGGTTTAAGTATTTACGAATAGTAGGTTCATCTAAGATAGACAAAATTATTTCCAATAAAGTTGTCGGTCACAATCTTATCATTAAAAACAAATTAATAACTAAGTAAATGACATCGCTCGAGTTTGTTTATCGCTTCGCTTTTGTCTATCTTAGATGTACCTACTATTCGTAATTTTAACTAACCCTGTATAATTTCATATTACACTAATATAATTCCGGCGAATTACGAGAAAGCGGTTAATTTCAATCAAAGGCTACTGCCGAACGGTTTGCCTAATTATCTTGAAATTTTAACAGTGGATGGAGGGAAGATGACAAATTAACATGACCCGGTCTGTAATGTTGCCAAATTTACAGGGAAGCCGGAAGAAAATAAATCTCGTTATTTAATAGCCACACCTCGTATGTACAAATTCATATTCTTGGGTATCTTTTACAGCTAACCAACAACACTGAGTAAATTGAAATGAACAACTTACGGTAAGTCGTGTGAAAACATTCATAAACTTGTATTGTCTCTAGAATCGCGGCAATAAAATATGGTGCGATTTCCGTAGAACATATTGCGTGCACACTACACATAGCGCCGGCGTTACCATACTTAAAAACACGTAGTTTTTTTTGTAAAGCGATATCGCGACTGTTTATCGCCGGCGATAAACAGCGCCGTGTGAAAACGTCCTAACGCTGGAACAGGGCGGTATATATATACAGAGTGGGGCACTTAAGACGATCCACCTTTAATAACTTTAAAACGAATTGTGATAGACATACCCGGTTTACGCCAGTGGCGTACCCAGGATTTTCAAATGGGGTGGGATATTAAATATATGGGGTGAGGGGGAAGTTGTATACACATATTGTAGCGATTCTTCGTTAGTCACAATTTTGCGTTAAACTTATACATTTTATGAAATAGATCACTTATTCATTAAAATAAAATGTGTATTAATATTATTAATGGGGAGGGTTTAAACCCGAAAACCCTCCCCTTGGCTACGCCACTGGTTTACGCTATATGTTTTAACATCTAGGGGGCCACATTTTATTAATATTTTTTTTTTTTTTTTTAATTCACTAATCTCACCCCGATCACTCTCAACTTTTAAATCTTAAATGGCAACATACCCCTTGTGACATATCAAATGAATGCTCTTGAAAAATGCTATACAGGCATGTCAATAAATTGATATTTGAATAAACCGTTTTAAAGTTAGAAACAATAATTTATAATATTTTAATGCAAGCAGTGTTATGGAAATGACAAAGTGAAAAAAAAACAATGGATTGGTCGAAGGGAGCCAATTGATTGGCCCGCTAGGTCCTCTGATCTGGCACCCAACGATTTTTTTCTTTGTGGATATTTAAAATCAATTATTTATAAAACTCCACCTGTTAATCTCCAATATTTAGAAAATAGAATTAGAAGAGAGTGTCACGCAATTCCAGGAGAAACACTTCGGCGGGGGCAAATACGGGTCGAAGTCGATTCTTCACCCATAAAAACCGCAGAACCGTATTACCCGTAAGATATACAGACCCGTATTACCCGTAAGAACCATATCACCCGTAAGACGTAGTATTACGTCATATAGTGATGTGCCGCCAAAAAATTCCCGTCGGGAATTTCCCGGAAATTCCTTCAGTAACGATTTGCGGGAAGAAATTTTGTTACGTATTTTTCCGGATTTTTTTGAGAAAAAATAGGCGAAGGCCTATCCCATTCTGAAATGGACTATACCTATACGCACAGTACTGATTCTTCTGATTCTGATGTCTAATTACATATTTGTTTACATTTTAAATTATTTGTTCTTGTATTACCAATGTACACTTTTTCGATATTAATAAATTCATGTTCACCCTGTATGCAATTAATCTTGCTTCCCTGTTTCATCATTTTACATTAACATAATTTAGAAAGATTAAATATGATCATGTCATCATAATATCTTCATCCCAATATAACTGAGTCTTCAAATTTTTTAGATATTACTCTAGCAATTATCACTAGTTAGACCATTTTAAACAAACATTTGATAACGGTAACTAGAAATATTAACATGTTAGTATTCTATTCACCTTGTAGACATTATTTTAAATTGTGCTTTCCAGAAATGTTATTAGAAATATAATATACAGAATGTATGAGTGGTAATAAAAAAAAAATATAATAAAATACTTTATACATTGAATAATAAAAATATTTTCTAGGTTACTATTATTATTATTACTGCTCATTGCATTTTCGAGTTTTTCTAACGCAGTTATAGAATACCAAAACTGGGCATTTCATTTTCCAGAAAATTCAAACATGGGTGTAAGTATTCTCACAATGACAATTTCGCGAGCTAACATGTTTTATATAAATAGCTTTTTATTGCGTTGGCAATTCCAATTGAAAATCCTAATGAAGATGTCTTCGTCGCTTATAATTTTGAAGCGAATTATCTGTTGCCTGGAAATGAAAGTGAAACTGTACAGTATCCACCGTTGGTAACGGAAGAAGAAGAGACGAGAAATACTAAAAAGATTGATCGAGCAAAGATTTACAAAGTTATAGAAACAAAGCTACAATCGTAAGTAAGACTATATTTTAATAATGTTTTCCAATACTCTACTGCTGGACAAAAAAAAAAAAAAAATCTGTTATGGCCAGCACAATACCTCTCGCCATTTCCATTTTATGTTATATAAGTATTGTACTGCACTTCGCTATCGAACCGTCGTTTTATAACAAAAAAAATACAGAATTTTACGCAAATATTGTTTTTAATGTATTTAACATGTCTTCTGCACATATACAATTCTAATTATATCTATTTTTCATTGGATGAGGAAGTTCCTAAATATCATAGAAATCTTCCAATTCATTAACTAGATTGGCGGTGTTTCTGATGGATATATGCATTTTACCTACAATTTTAAATATTTAATTAATAAAACAATAAAAAAGATTAAATGTACTTCCCAGAAAAAGCTTTTAGAATGTCACAAAAACTGTTGATTTTTGACACTGACATCTGTCATTTACAAACTATGTTATAAACATTTGAATTTGTCAACTGGTTTCCTTAGTGTCTTAGCCTCTGCGATGTACTACATTAAATTATTCTATATATTACAGTGCCTTATCTCTAAATCTATACAAGATATAATAAAAAATTTAAGTGTATTAGATGGAGAATTTTATGTTCTTCAATATTTGTAATAACAAAAATTTCCAAAAAATTATATTTAGAAGATTTTATTAAAGAAACTAGTACTTCCGGTTGTCCAATTGTTACCAAAATCTAATCAGCTCTTCCCAGGAATGTCAGATTCAGGAAACTGCAGTAAAATATTTTTTAAATCTTATAGTATTTAAGAAACCGTGGTTCCAACATGTACACACACGGACATCATCGTAAAAATGATATAATCGGATTATAGGGACCTTAAAACGTGCTTATCCACTAAAATCTGGATATGCGAATTTTAGCATGATTCCAATACCTCTTTTAGCGAGAGGTAAAAAAATCGGACAAGTGTCAGATTTTTTTTTGTCCAGCAATGTAGATATAAAACATTTATAATTTATTTAGGTACCAATATCCAGGAAAAGACTGTCTTCTAAGAATTATTTGTGAGGTAGCAACATCTTATTTTAGTCATGAAGGTGTACTAGGAGATTTGATACATATACTTTTCACGTAAGTGAAACTTATTATTTGTCAAGTATTTAACAATAAAAAAATATTTATAATGAATTATTCTTACCTTTCTCATTTCTTAGGCCATCAACTTCGGCGAATAAGGGATTATCTGAAGAATATTCAAACGCTGAAGAACATGGTAGAAACAAAAATACCTGCAAAAAATATGAGAAAAAGTGTAAAAAAAGTTTTACGGATTTAATATCTTGGATTGGACATATTTAAATATTTTGAATAGTAAATGACAATAACTTAATATTGCCCATATCCGATATTTATAATATAAAGTACTTTTATTATTGCTCATTATAAAATTAATACTTACAGTTATAAATGAAACTATATTTTTGTACTTACTTTTTATAACATTAAAGTCAATTAAATAATAAATTACTGCAATTTAATTTCTAATTCCCATCTTTAATGTTACTTTATAAAAAAAAAATATAAAGCTTGAAACGTAACGTATGCATTTCAAGATTTAAAATAATAAAGAATTAGAAAATACTCGCCATGTTTCACAAGAATTCAGCATTTGAATCAACCTTTCAGTCATCTTCAGATGCCGGCCGTGCTCAGCTAGTAACCACAGACGCGTATCGCTGTTACTGCAGCTCATCAGTATGGTGTAACTGCCGACTCCATAAGAAAAAGAAAAGCTGTAGTTTTTAAATAATTTATTAAATCGTTTCCTAAATCGAATGATGTTGCTCAATTATTTACTTACCTTCAAATTATAATACATCTGGGATTGTCAAGGACCAGTTTACACTAGAAAAAATAGGACAATATTATTTTCTGTCCATGCATTTAGTTACTTCTTAAGTCATCTATTTTTTTATGAGATGTATATCTCTCGCCGTCCCCAGTTCTGATGAGCTGCAATAACTGCGAAACGCGTCTGTGGTTAATAGCTGGGCACGGCCGGCGTCTGATGATGCCCGAAAGATTGATTCAGATGCTGAATTCTTGAGAAACATGGCGAGTGTATTAATTCTTTAGTAAACATTGTTTTACCTAGAGTTCGCTATTGTACTTTTGTTATTTAAAATAATCACTGAGAAGTTCGTAAGGCAAAGTGAATATTAGTTAAACAGTTTATGCGGATATATATTTTGAACAATATAGCATTAACTTTTTATTAATGCAGAAATACAATAACATTTAAATTGAATACATAACATATATCATATTATATATTTAACAATAGATTTCAATTTTACCGCGCTATCTTAAGATAAAATGCACTATGGCAAATAAAACTGTAAATTAAATTTTGTTATATAAATAGTGCGTCCCAGAATAAAAGAACAATTGAATTCGGCATTCCAAACTAGAATTATTTGTTTAAGAATAAAAGGTAAGTATACAAACTAAGTCCTAATTTAATCTAAAGTACAAAATAAACTTACAAATATCATTATGTGCAAATAAAAAAGTGAGGTACGACTTATAAGAATAATCAATCAATTTATTCAGGAACACACTAAGAATTACTTGTCACTATATTAAGAGAAAATATTATTGCTCACTAAAATAAATGCGAAAAATTACTTATTAAATATATAATAATATAGTCTATACAAAAAAGAATTATTTACAAAGAGCTCAGATAGTAGATTTGGAAATTTCTTATTCAAGAATAGAACGAGAGAATCCGAATGTGCTGATAATGTACGTGTGTGAATCATTACTTTGTCATGCGATTTTCTATTTGCTAGCAGTCATCAGCTATCAGAGCCCCCGTATTTACAAACCACAAAACTACAGTATCCATAATCCAAACTACCAACAGCATTCACTTCCCAAACCTATACTCAAATAATATCAATTATTCGAAGTTGCATATTTTAAGAAATTGTTTCTATTCATTTTATTATACCGGGTGTCTACTTTTTTTGACCTATAGGAAATACACTGTTAATTTTTTTATTTCGCTGTAAGTTTTGACCCATACAGTGAAAGTATAAATACAAAAGATGTTCAGAATTAAAAACTGCACTCAATGAGCCATTATTTATTGATATTAAAGTTCTGTTCACGAAATAAGTAAATTAAAATTGACATTTCTAATTTGACAGATCAAAAAATAAATACTTTATTTAATGATTAAGACGTGTAGTTTTAAATTAGAATATATTTTTGTATGAATAAAGAAAACACAAAACATGATTATTATTGTAACGATATTTTATTTTATTATGTGCTCTCATCAACAAATCTTTTTCAAAAAGTTTCTGTCTAAATTAGATTTTTCAATCATAGTTTCACAAAACACTTTTCTTGTAAATTTATCAGTTTCAAATATTTCTTGGTGTTTCCAGTACCTGTGTGATTTATACTTTCTTCTACTCCCATACGTGAAGTGAGTACTTCACTTCACTTTTTATGTGTGCAGTTTGATTTTTTTCACGCACCGTTCATTATTTTACATACTACAAACTGAATTGTATTTTAATAAAACAAAACTGTTAAACCCTTGTAACGTTGGTAACCATGGTTACACAAGTCGATAATACAGAGGCTTTACGTTAAAAGAAAGACAATGTGAAGAAAAAATTATATTTTATTGCAAGGTCGTAGAAAAAGTATAGTATGTAACACGTGTGTGAAGCCTATTTTACATTCGGGTGGTTTGCAATCTACACCCTCATATAAAAATTTCAGCTTCACACACTTGCCACATAATATACTATTTTCTACTCCCATACGTGAAGTGAGTACTTCACGTATCAATTTTTATGTGTGAAGTTTTGAGTTTTTGTAAACTGTGCGTGAAGTAATACTTCACGCACCGTTCATAATTTTAAGTATTACAAACTGAATTATATTTTAATAAAACAAAACGGTTAAACCCTTGTAACGTTGGTAACCATGGTTACACAAGGCGATAATACAGAGGCTTTACGTTAAAAGAATGACAATGTGAAGAAAAAATTATATTTTATTGCAAGGTCGTAGAAAAAGTATAGTATGTAACACGTGTGTGAAGCCTATATTTCAGCTTCACACACTTGCCACATAATATACTATTTTAACACTTTGTGCACTGTTGAAGGATGTAATTTTAACTCAACAGCAATCCGACGCACACTTAAATTTGAATTTTCTTTTACACACATTCAATTTGTTTTCATTAAATCTATTATGGCCCAAATTCACTTCCTGATGTCCTGCTTTTATATTTATTACATAGTTTTACGACACTTCCAGTTTCGTTAAATAGTCGAATTAATCTTCGAATGGTCATAATAGACGGAATGGGAATAATTATCACCGAATAAATTTATTACTTGCGCTATCTAATTTCCAGCAAAATACCATTTTCAACATTGAACTTTTTCATTTGTTAGTCTGTCCATTTTATTAACAATGAATCAAAGTATAACAATAATTTAATAATTCAATTACACAAACTTGACAGTTTGAAGTATAACAACTTGCACAAAACATTCGATAAAACAGTAGACAGTTTTCATGGCACTCTTTTAACTTACGTTTATTTCGTGAATATAACGATTAATATCAATAAATGGCGCGTTGGATGCAGTTTTTAATTCTGAACATCTTTAATATTTACACTTTCGTTGTATAATCAATAGGTCAAAACTTAAGAGCGAAATAAATATTTCCTATAGATAAAAAAAAGTAGACACCCGTTAGGTATTAGTTTTGTTTTGCAGTCCATATAAGAAATTGACAATTAGATAAATTCTTAAAATATGCTGTTTCGAGTAACATTAAAGAAGGAAATGAATTGACTGACTTTTCTCTTTCCATCCATATTTGTAAATGATTAATGAATCAATGCATGCACTATGAAATAATTACGAATCACGCAAGTTGAACTAGAGATACTGCAGTCGCTATACAAAGCTAAGCAGCTAACATGAGCGCCCACAGGCAGCAATTCAAGCGTTAATCTGCAGATGTATATTACATTTTTACACTTACAACAAGAATATCATACATATATAACAATTCAAATCTGTTTATATATCCTCAACTTGAGTGATGGTTAGTTATAGTTTTGTAGGCGCTCATGTGAACCAATTGAAAGTAATGTTATGATGAAATTGAAATTATCAACAACAACTCTGAGAAAAACACTGCTGGACAAAAAAAAATCGGACATTTGGATTTTTAATTTTTATTTTTGTTATTATCTCGAAAACTATAAGAGCTACGAAGTCGATTAACTAGACAAAAATTGTCCTATATTAGGATGCCATTTTAGCACTGTATTCAGATGAAATGCATAGGTCACTAGATACAGGCACATGTGTAAATTTTGCAGTTTTTACTTCCTTGTCCGAATTAAAGGAAGTATTTTGACCATCCCTGAATCCATTTTGACTAATTTCGTCGTGACGTCTGTACGTACGTATCTCGCATAATTCAAAAACAGTGCCATAAAAAATTGAAATTTTGTATTTAAAACTGTTACATCTAGTTGTGCACCTCCCTTCTTGGTCATTACACAACTTCCGGAAATGGTACTTTAATTGAAGCCTATAATAGATTTTAATGAAAATTATATTAAAATTCAAAACTTTTCAAATTTGGTATATAAGACTTTTATATCAATGGGAATAAAATAATAATTTTAATTAAAATTGGGTAACCGGAGTGATATATAAATAAGTTACCTGAAGCTGTTAACAGTTTTTCTTGAAAAAAAATGATTTTAGAAATAAATGCTTCAAATAAAAGTTTTAGAGAATTAAATTCTGCGTCTAGCACATCAAGAATTATTAAATTGTACAAGCGATATATGTAAATTTAAAAGTTATATGCTTTTTGGTTTTTGTAATTAAGTTTGCTATGGATTAGGAAAAAAACAAAAAAAATAAAAAATTGATTCAATGTCAAATTATGTTAAATACGTAGCTTTAGTTATTAACAAAATATGTATAGTTTAATAGGCGTACAAAGAAGTCATGTGGTGTCCACATCAGATTTTTTTTAAAAAAACTTTGAAGTATAAAATGATTCCAGATTTTGATTTGCACTATTTTAGGACACTTTTTTAAGTTCTTTCGAATGGCGATACTCATTTTTTTGTCACTACTGCATTTCACAATACACTAACAAACAAAACGGCGTGGAAAAATCGTTTACCATTGATAGTTGACATTTGAAAGGTAATTGTTAACCGCTTACCTTTGCCATTAACCCTTAGAGTGGTTTACCGTTGACAATTGATAGCTGACATTTGACAGTTAACCGTCAACCGTTTACCTTTACTGTTAACCCTTGGAGTGCGTCCACGCCGTTTTGTTTGGTAGTATAGTGTGAAATACAGTAGCGACAAAAAAATGAGTATCGCCATTCGAAAGGACTAAAAAAAATGTCCTAAATTACAATCATTTCATACTTAAGCTGTGTCCGATGTCGCATTTTGGTATTTAGTTTTTAGGATTTAGATCTTCTTCACATAAATACAACTCCGAATGGTATACTATGACATCCGTTGGTTTGTATGGCAACACTTTACAATAATAAAAACGAATTATGCAATTCGTTTTAATTTGATAGTTCAGATTAAATGTTGATATTATATTTCATAAAATATAAGATAAGAAGCTATTCTTTGACAGTAAATTTGACATTTTGCACAAATTACAGCAACGAACATGATTTGTTTAATTAATGCGCGTCAAGTTTAAGGCATAGTGTGCTCCTGCAAAACCCTAAAATCTAATTCCTAAAATCCTAAATAATCACTATATTTAGGCAGTGTTGTATAAAATACTTGAAAAAACGTATTTCAAATAGAAAATACAAAATACTAAATAAAAGTATTTCATCTGTTTGGTAAAATACAATTATTTTAATAGTATTTCAAATATACTAATATTTCAAATACTTTTACTTTTAATTATTTGAAAACAAATAAGATATGTTAGGGTATTGTAAAAATGTTTTTTGTGTTCAACTTAATCGCGTAATTTTATTAATATTAAAAAGACACTCGTACCATATCATAGGCTTGTGTTTATTTAAGAAAAATATTAGAGAATTATTCCATGTTATATTACTGACAACATGCGACGGAGGATTTCTATTTCAAATACATAAATCTATTTCAAATACTTGAGTATTTTAAAATACAAAAATGTATTTCAAATAAAAAATGTATTTCAAATATTGAAAAATAGTATTTCATATAAATAATAGTATTTTAATGTATTAAAATATAAAATACTTGTGGAAAGTATTTCTACTAAAAATTCAAAATACTTTTATTTTTAAGTATTTCAATTATATATATTTCAAATACTATACAACACTGTATTTAGGGCATAGAAATTTAGGATTCAGATATTAGGGTGATAAAAGTGCAACATCGGACACAGCTTTAGAAGTTTTTCAAAAACAAAAACTGCAAAATTTGTCTGTATCTAGTGACCTATGCATTTCTTCTAAAAAGCTAAAATGCCATCCTAATATAGGACAACTTTTGTCTAATTAACCGACTTAGTAGCTCTTATAGTTTTCGAGATAATAATAAAACTAAAAATTAAAAATCCAAGTATCCGATATTTTTTATCCAGCAGTGTAGTTGCAAAATATACAGAAGACGGTAGGTATCGAAATAAATTTCTTTAGTACCATAACCATGAGGGATAGAATGGAATTTCAGGCTTAAACATATTGGAATGATGTTAACAATATGTAAAATTAGATAATCATATAACTAGCACCACTTGAATAAAAAAGATTTACTAAAATTTGTTACAAAAATTAAACTATGTTCATCATGATTTCTTATAAAAATCTAATGATAAAAGTAGGAAACGTGTAAATTTAGCAATAATAAAAGTTAATGGCAGGTATTACTTATTATAATTCGACCTAAAGACCATTCTAAATGTTTTTCCTCATGAAAACAATGTTCATTTTATATAATATCTTACGTTTTCATAAGCACACAAATACAATTTTCAACATTTTACAGGTAACTATCATAAAATTGCTCTCCATGGATGTTTCACAAATTTCAAACAATAGCTTCAGCAATAATTGTACTACACTGAGAATGTAATACTAAAATGCATATAATGTTGAAAACTGCCCATCTCGAATTATCAATAATTACACATATTTACAATAAATCAATATTCGTAGATAGTATTATTTCATTGAAATATACTTACAATAATTTTATATTCTAATGTATTGTCATGGACCAGATATTTATAATTGTACGAAAGTTAGACAGGAAGCTTATTGGCGTGCTGTCTGCTTGGTATCATACAATATCACAGTAACTCAAAATCCCAAACAAGACATCTCAACGCTACTTCTCTAATCCTAATGGATGAGTTGAGTGTTTGATTCTAAAATAACGTGCAGACCACACCGGTATTCTACTAGGTGACCACGCTTCCTGTACAAGTGTTCACGTTTGCTTTTGCTTTTATTTTTAATCGTATTTTGCGCGTAACAATTTATATCTGGCAAATTCCTTTCATACAATTTGAACAACACAAAGATGTGAACATCTACAGTAAGAATCTACCAGGTTAAACTTGGCTGGACTTAGGTACGTTAAACAAATTCTCAACTTACGAATAATTCTTATAAAGAAACAGTACAATCTTTTCCAAACAAATACTAATTCATACTGAAACTATTCAAGAATTAATATAAAAGTTTCTACTGTTTCCCATTCATAAAAGGAGTATTCATAAGTCGATTTTCTATTACATTAACAAAAAAATTGTAATATACCTTACAGGTACAATTAACATTTATTATAGATTTCATTTCATGCATTTAAATGTATATTTGAATTTGTATGTAGTTAAAATGTTGGGGCACAAATGATAATAAAAAATTATAGAAATTTTAGTGTAAAACTAGCGAACAGTCTTAAGAAATCGATAATATTCAACATAAATATCATCGGAATTTTTCTACCCTATGAATTTGCAAATGAAACAAAATAAAAACAAGTATATGATACAAACATCCAATTCCAATTTTGAAAAAAGCCAAACATGTTATATATTTATATAATATTCATTGCAGATAACAGCAATATAAAATTTATCAGATTTATCAAATCTGATCTCTTATATATGCAATATTTTAAATTACTTTTCAATTTTAGATAAAATTTGAAATGTATAGCTAACACAGGCACATTAATTTTCAATAGTTGTTGAATCCAAATTGACATACGAAAAATTGCATCATTTTTATAAATTAACAATAAATTTTTCATCACAATCATTAATTGTTGATATATTATTCAGGGAAGCTGAAATAATATTTTTACAACTCCCTGATATATAGAAATAAGTTTTCAACACGGTATAGAAAATATATAATTGTGCAACGTCAAAGTGCAAAACCTCGTATTCGCATTTTTTTTCAAAAATAGGTTTTCAATACACACTGGCGTAGAAACGTCTTGCGCAAATATTTTTTACTTTCCCTGTAAAATTTGTCAAAATGCAGATACGAGGTTTTGCACTTTCACCGACGATAAAGTAAAATAATCATTTTAAAAAATATAAAGTGATCCTGCACTGTGATAGGCAAAAGAGCTGCTTTAAAAATAAATTTATTCATAAAAATATATACTTGAGTAAAAATAATATCTTTTCTCACATCATATAAAAATTATTTTAAAATTACCTTTATATAAACTTCTATTTAAAAATTATGAACAATTTAAATACAATAAACAAGAACAATTATAAAATTTCGAGATAAAAACTACCATTAACATTTTCAAACATCTCGTGCATAAAATAATATTTATATGATGAGTATCTTCAGAGTTGCCAAGCAAAAATCATTCGTCATGTTTATCACATGAATATTCTTTGCACCCACAATAGTCACGCAACCAATTTAAAATAACAGGTTACAATTTAATTATGCGAACATAATTCGTGCCCCTTGTAGCATACTAAGGAACAGAACAAAATGTAAAATTATTATACCTCTTGAGCTAAATTATAAAAAGTCATCTATGTGGAATAAAAAGCCTCTCGCAATTAGTGCTGGGTGCTCGAGAACTCTAGAAGATACAAGTTATTGCTTAAATCAATCTTCAAATTTAATTTGGCATAATTTTTTGATATCAGCTTTTGGACCCAGTTCAATTAATACTCTCATCTTTTTTGGAACTATTACCATTTTAATATCTATTCTAAAATAAACGAACATGATCTTAATATAATGACTTCTTTGAGCGACTAGCATCGTATTTATTGAACCAATAATACTGGCCTTTTTGTATATAAAATTTAAAAATAATAGGAAGCATAAAGATACATTTCCAAAATATTTTGAGAGATGACACTACAATAATGTACACAATTATGAAATAGTTTACTAAACTAATATTTTTAAATTAGAACACAAATATGCTAAAACAATGGAGGGTTATACAGACACATTTTCGTGCTGCCATCTATTGATATTTTTCTTGAACTACACATGACTCACCTGCTGTAAAGGCGGATTTATGCAGCCATTTTCATTTACATTTAATTTTCATTTAAAAGATAAATGCAGGGTTCTTAGCAACAAATTTAATAATTTATTTAGGAATTTAGGACATTTTATCAACAAAAATTATGACAAATTTAGGACTTTTATGTTTATTAAACAAAATAAAAAATACCCCTACATAATAGATATTTACACACTAAGTGAGCTAAGGTAATGTTTATTCATGAGAAGAAAGTTTAGCTCACAAGCCCGTAAGGGCGAGTGAGTTAATTTCTTCGAGTCAATAAACATTCTTAGCTCACGGCGTTTGTACAATATTTTATTCAATTTTGACGAAATAGTAATAAAAACCATTATAATATTTTTAATTTTGACAAAACAAAAAACTAATCAGTTAGTAGTCTGTGCATGACAATCGTCGATGATAGATGTCAAGTCGTCTATTTAAAAAGCTTTATTGTCTGTCATATATGTTGTGAAAAATAATGAAAATGGCTGATAATGTCTAATAAATACTATGGTAAGTGTTAATTTCGTGCCTGATGTTATTTTAAATGCATTATTTGTTGCAGAGTGAATTAAAAAAAATGTGAGAATGATTTAAAAAAAATTAATTCACTTGTGAAAAAGTATTACTTATAGTTGTTGCTATGAAGTTAATAATGACAGTTTAAAACGTCAAAATTGAATAAAATATATAAAATTATTCGTACATTTATAAGATGTCGATTTGCATTAGTTATTCGAATTTGTTAGTAGAATTTATGATTTTTTATGAAATACTTTTTAATTTATGACAATTTTAGGACTTTTGGGTGAATTTATGAATTTTTAGGAATTTATGACAACTAAGACCCCTGCTATTGTTGAATATTTTTATTAATAAATTTGATTCCAATGAAAGTCGGGTTATAACGTTAATCATCTGTCAGCGTATTTTTATATGTGCGCATGCGTTCATTTTCATTTATTTTTGTTATGATTTTGTATGAATAGGTACATTTAAAAATTATAAATGAGAATTAAATGAAAATTAAAGTGTAAATGTAAATGAAAATGGCTGCATAAATCCGCCTTAATACAAACAAATCGCTGTCATGACAGTTGAAACAAGATGGTGCCAAATATGAAAAATGAAGTGAGTGTAAGATTTTTGCAACTGTAAATGGCAAATGAGAAATTCTTAAATTTCCATCCGAAGACATTGAATGAGGTATTGCCCGATTTTTTTTCTTTATATCGTTTGATAAAAAACTAAAAAATATTTAGCCCGTATTTTTTTTATTATTCAAATTAATCTCTAAAAAGAGAAAATAATTATTAAAAGTGATATTCTCGGGAAAGCTGCTGAATTGCACCGCTTCTCCCCTTGCCTATTGACGTCAAGGGGTACAAGCCAATAAGGTAACAGTATGTTCCGTGGCGTTTGTTGTCATTTTAAACGTCAAACGCGTAGAAGAAATATAGGTAATCATAAACGTTGGAAGAATGGATTGCTCCTAAACATATCAAAAATTTTAAATGTAATGGGGTCATGCCACATTTTCTGTTTTATTTTTTTCCTGGAAGTCTACTGGACACACTATATGTAAATAATATTTTCACGCCATTTGTGTGCATTGTTTTGTAGATATATTTTTTTAAAATAGGGAACAATTTCAAATCTCAATAAGATCACGTGAGCACATACGTCATGTATCTGAACGATTCCAGTTCACCCTGGCGGACAAAATGTAAATTAAGATTGTTTATAAATAGTTTTTTTGGGTTTTTTAATGAATTGTTTCCACAAGTTGGAACTGCATAGTTATTTTTCACCATGTTTTATATGAATATAAATATACAATTATTGCACTTTTATGTATTAAATTATATATCAAGCACACAAACCTGCAATTACAAATATTATTTCTCTAATGAAATAATTAAATCTTTATGAAACAAAAAAGATTGAATAGAGCGCATTTTTTCTCTGACAGCTTTATAAATATTTGGTTAGTTTACTCTGATCTGATGTTTAACTTCGCGTTTGAAGTTTGTGACATTGTGATCTTCATGCACGTGTGACTAGTGTCGTTGTGTGAGTAGCCGATACATGACGTCACAGAAAATCGTAGCGGGAATATATTTTAAGTTATGAATGAAAAGTATTATATTTTGGGATGTTTTACGTTGCAATATGGATAATAAGTGTCATAGATTCTATTTTTATAAAAATATTAGCAACATTTTTTTTTGGCATGATCCCATTATTATAAAAATGTGAAATACCGTATTAATTAAATTAAGTATATATTAATTACATTTAGCCGTATTCAGACAGGTGTATTATTTTTTTAAATTAATATGCGTATTTATTTATAAGACGTATATAAACTATTATATTACATAAAACTGTGAAGTTAAAATATTCGTATTAACGAATAAAATAGACATGTTAATATTTTTTTGCAATACCTCATTATGTAGAAGTCAAAACATCAAAACACAAGTAACAGAAGACAGAATTTTAAAAATGGCGATGGTTTGTTTGTATTAAGATCTTCCATCTCAACTTTTACATCAACTCTCTCTTTCTTGTGTGTGACGTCAAAAGTATAACCCTCCATTCATCATAACATGACAAAAAAATAATACACAATAGTAAAATATAACAATAAAATATATATAAATAAATTTCTCAATAAATTCAGACTAGTAATGAATAAAAGCACAATTCATGATGACTAAGTGCAACACTTGTATCTCTTATAGTTCTCGAGATATCAACGATATTCCCAATTTGTGTTGAACTTCAATATAAAAGTTAAATGACAAATAAAATAGTGGTACATGATGAAATAAAGTAAGGACGAAGACAGTGTTAAGGTGAAAAGAGCATTTAACCAGTGACTCATGGTAACGGAACAGTTACTTGAACGTACGATACAGGGAAATATCCAGTTCTGCCGTTTACACTTCCTTCGAACCAGTTCTCATCTATCTTGTTTATTAGTGTTATTACATCATTTTCCTGTCCCAAACACAAACACATAAGAATTTATACTACAGGATAACAGATATGTAACAATTATCTACAGCAACTTTTGTTTCAAAACGATGTCAAATGGTAATAAATCTTTGCTTTTGTTTTAATGCATATAAACTCCTGGGCGACATTATCACACCACTTCCATTTTCGCGATTTATTTGATATATGAAATTTTCTTTGTATACGATTCTATACAGTGTCCTACACTCTATCTTCAGTGTGGCAGAGATAGCCAATGCTATTCTTATGGAGGTTTTCGGAACCATGTTGCCAATTTTTCAATGTAATGTAATATTGAAACATTCATAAATTTTCATTGCTATACCAAAATTAGTTAACACTGTACAATTTAAGTTTTATGCGGGTCTCTTATTTACCCAAGGGCTTATTGTATACACCCATTATTTGTCTAAATAGTTTTATATACAGGGCTATTTGTACCTGTAATAAGTAATATTTCAATACAATATTTTAAAACCGCCTAGCATACTAATCTTGATTAAATGCATTAGAAATTAGAATTTTAAAATATTATAAATTCAAATTGGAGATTACAAAGAAAGAATAAAGACTTATGAACTATGTAAAATATATGTAGTATTTCTATCAAGCTTAAATATTAGTAAATTATTAAATATTATTCAATTTCATTTTTTTCTTCGCACCTATGCTATTTTACATCTATATATTGTACTAGTATATGTATTAATTTTATATCTTTTCGTAGAATAGAAATATATAACAGGGAATTTATATTGTTGACGACGATTATAAAATGTCCAATTAAGTACAAAAATGTTTTATATTATTTACTTTAAATTGACTAGAGTTTATATGTTAATTCATTTCATTTACCTATGCTTGTTATAATTTTATATCCTACTTACATTTTGTATTTGTATTATTTTATATTTTTTGTAAATTATTAAACTGACCAGTTCATTATTTAATTTAATTTTTTTTCTTTTCACCCACCGGTTTAGATACACTGAAAGTACACCAGTCATAAATACTTTCAATGAAGTACCCAGAATATTTCATCTCTTTTTGGGCATCTATTTTGCTCTTTCTATCTTGCAGATTTACAGCAGGTAAATATGGCAACATGGTACTCCATAAGACTCTATACTGAACATAGAGTGTGGGACACTGTATAGACATATGAAAAGAATAACAATGGGGGTTTCACGATTTTTTTTAATATCTTATAGTGTTTTTAAATTCAGAAATTCCGAATTTTTTCTTTTATTTAAATTCGGCCTCTTATGGAAGAAAAAAAATGGTAAATATTTGTATCCAGCGTTTCCCGCCTTACGACATAAGCGAACTCATTGGTAGAGAGCAGCTACTGTTACCAGAGGTTCTAAACCATTTGTCAATTTATTGAAATAATGCGCTGAAGATAACTGTCACAATGTATTATTAATTTAAACAGATTACAAAGAAAGAAAAACATTTAACATAAAAGAATTTCGGTGCAATGAAAAGATTCCCCTTTAAATTTGAAATGAAAATATGATATATTACCTTAAATCCTAATTCGCCTGGATTCTCAGGTTCGAAATCGTAAAGTGCTGTGCAGCAAGGAGGTCTGGTCATCATCGGCGTCTTAGCAGGAGATTTCATAGGAGATGGCAACGGAGAAGCTGAAAAAAAATTACACTGAAAAATCTGCTTCCATAACTTCTGCAGCCCTTATTTCAATCTACACTTTAATAGCTGGACAAGAATATTGCTATAAGTAGGCAATCGGTCCTTCAAAAAAAAAAAATAAATAAATAAATAATAAATGGGACGAAGCGGGGGTCTAACAGCCGCGTTTTAAAGAAAGTCATTTTTAATTAAAATAGGCTATTCCACAGTAATCAAAAATAGTAAAAGTTTATTGAAAATAAGAATGATAATAGTTAAAGGATAAGGAAAACCATATTTCTTTTATTATAAATTATTCCTTCTAGAAGACACGGGGAGTTTTGTTTTTGATGATGCAGGACATGTGCACGAATGTTTGAGCAAATAGGATCCAAGTATGACCTCCGATGTTGAGAAGCCCCTCCCTAACTAAGAATATACTTCTTTGGGTGTGTCGGATCTGTTCGGTTGCTGTTCGGGTGACGAACTAATTTCTTTATTTTTATAAAATGAGAAAAAAAGTGAAATAATTTATTTTATGTCTCTAATAATGAATTGTAATATTACAATTTAAATATACATCATTTTGTAATTTGTTTAACAATTTTTCGTGGTTCGTGAACCACAGTTTGTTTACTTCTGGTATATCCACATTACCTACGTCACAAAGCAGATTTAAAATTCGGACCTTAATATCTCGCTTATTTGGAGGAATTTTTAACTCGGACTTTCACATGTGGTCTTATATTTTTATGCATTTCGAGAAAAAAAATTTATAAAAATGTCGTGGAATAGCCTATTTCTTCATGATTAAAGATCGATTTGAGGAAAAATAAAAAATACGGGTCTATTATTTTTCACTACTCTATCGATCAAAGTTATAAAAAAAGTCGTGCATAACCTCATTATGGAAGCAACCTACCCGTTAATAGTTTTGCATGGTTACTACCGAATTAAATAGCAAAGGTTTTGAATGAGTGCCAGGGATTTTTACGTGTCAATGACAAACTACGATATCAATAAAACTGTTTACCATTTGCGGACTGTTGTCCCGGATGTAATTCTAAATGAACTTGTGGTTTATGTTGAGGTGATGACACTTGGGAGGAGCCTAGAAGACGAGATTAGTGCTCAGGTGAAAAAAAAAAAATATGTCATGAGAAAAAACATACCGTTTACTCCATCTGATACACCTTCAATATTAAGGTCGGCCAATGTCTTCGGTACGAACTCCATTTTGGGGCGATTAGCTGCGTCTTCTTTCCTACAAACAATAAAATGTACATGTACCATAAAAAGTGTCATAATGGGGTATTTTGCCGTATTTTTATAATTTTTTCTCATAATGTATAAAAATCTATAGTGCGGGACACGAAAGATGAACTATGGAAAATATGTTAGCGCAAATCACTGTCTAATATATGCGCTCCGTTTAAATCCACAAGAAATACAATAATTCACTTCGCGCATACCTAATATAACATATCGTCGCGTTCAAGGCAAAACGACACAAGCGCCATTTTCATAATAAGCCAGGAGACACAAAAAACTGTCTGCGCTTTTATACAAATATATTTTTAATGTCTTAACTGCATTAAAAGTAAGCAGATTTTTTTCTGAATTTTTGTGTGTATTTAAATGTAAATATAAATTAAAGAACTGCATGATAATTAGAAGTATATTGTCTGATTGGCACTTATGCCAAATGTTTCGTTTATGTGGTGTTTATGCCAAATTTATATGTCGGTTAAGACAATTACATTAACGTAAGTTTTGATCGCAAATGTTGCTTGCGCGAAGATATGCCATTTTAAGTTTTGATAATTTAGACGGACAACGGCGTTTGTGACATGATCTGTAATAATTGTAATTATTAAAGAACTGTTAAAGGATTTATTTGAAATACATTTTAGAATATATTTTATTTAATAAATTTTTTTTAAACATATCAATATAAAAATATTGCGCTTATATAATTATACAAACATCAAAACTCAGACAAAATTAATAAAAATAAAAAAAAAAAACTATCACTCTGATGTTTTGTACTTTAGTTACTTTACCGGCAGGACTGGATATGAAATAAAATGACTATATCTAATAATCTTCCACGTCTTATCTAGTTCATCAGAAACAGAAGACATACTTCAAACACAAGTATTCTTGATGATATCTTGATGGTATAACATTTAATTCACATAAACTTTTTAAGTATTCTACTATATGAGCATCGGAAAATAACACATCATTGTTCAGTGCTTCCATAAAATCATTTTCAAGTGCTGATGGAAGAGAAAGAACTAATTCAATGATTTTCTGGCCTCGGGACAATGACTTAAGCGCTAATATTTTGAACGCGGAAAAACATAATAATCTGTGATTATCATTACATGAACTTTAATTAATTACCAGCATTAAAGTACAAAATATTGAAAAAAAACTAAAATGTGAAAGCAACAAATAATGAATGATCTATTGTTGCCGATAGTTTGAGATAACAATTTAACATGTAGATTGTCGGTTGTACCCGAATAGATTTTTTGCAGGTCGATAGCACAAGCGCCAGAATGTTTAAACAAGTTTTGTAACAAATACTGAATCTGTATTATTATAAAAATATACTATGAGAAAACTTTGGTCTTTGCTAAAATGAATTATAGCAAACAATGATAACAATAATTTTTAAAACACTTACTTTGACATCAATAACTCGGGCCATTTCACTCTGCATTCACCCATAAGAAACTACGTAGAAATGGAGCTTATGCCATTTTACGCCTGCGTATTAAAATTGTGATTGTCGCTTGCGCAACTTCAAAGTGAAATATCTACTTAAATAATTTTTTCGTACTTATGCCACTGTGTTTAATAGATGAAGGTTGCGCCAATCTATCGAACGGTACCAAAATCGCAAATTACGATTTTTTGGCGCTTAGGCCGTTTTGCCTTAAACGCGACGATATAACAGTTGCCCAAATAAATTTTAAAGCTACGCAGTCTTTCTTATATTAGCAGTGAAAAAAAAATTACACTTACTTTTCATTTAAGGTTTCCACAAGAGTTTTAAGAACTTCAGTGCATTGACTATGGTAATCTAGCAGCCCTTCGGCGAAAGTAGCCAGTTGTGAAATTTGCTCGACCTGTACATACAACTAGCATCATATAAAGTTTTGTAATATCTTGACTGAATTTTGACTTACATCATTTTCTAGAAGATTAAACATTCCCATTTGTGCGAGGTGCAACGACTCTGCGAACTTGTCCTCCGCCATTTTAATTTCATCATCTGTAATATGTGAACCTGTCATCATAGAAGAGCAGGTTCCATGCAAACAAAAAATAATTAGCATAATGTATAACTAAGAGTGACTACTTCGGGAAAATAATAAGTGAATACCGAATAAATTAATATATAAACCTTTATCTAGAATTGATTATATTGTGTAAGCCATGAAAACTTACTAAATACAAATTACGGAATAATTTCTAATGGCTTTTTTCTAAAGCTGGGGCATATTTGCAAATTATGAAGCTACTATATTTTTTAGGAAATGCGTGAAGTTAATGGAGGGTTATACAGAGACATATTTTCGTGCTGCCATCTATTGACATTTTCCTTGAACTACATGTGACTCACCTCTACCGTGAGTATTTTTTAACGTGAAACATTGGATTTGTCATATACCTATTAACTAATGTATTGTGGATCCTTTGCTTTTCTTGAAGGAAACACTGTGAAATGGAAATATCATTTCTGCATAAGTCTATCTCACACAAACACCCAACCGCGAATTATGAGCATGCGTGGAAACCTTGACTACTATTGGCTAACGCTGACAGCGTCGCTGGCTGGGCTGCGTTCCAAAATCCTAGGAAATCATGATCACTTTTTGCGAATCACAGAGTTCTGTTTATTAACGACTAGCGCGAGAAATTTTTAATTTAAATTTGAGAAATTAAACAATGTACCTACTATTTATTTTGTATGTAAATTCTTGAATATAAATATTAGTAATAATAAAAAACATTGACATATTCTAGTGCTAAATTTGAATTAAATAATTTACTTTGTTGTACTGTACAAATAATAGGAATACAATCTGGTCAGAATTAATTTATTTAGGTGACAATAAATTACTGTATGAAACACAAAGCGAATGCTTTCGAAGTGCAACTACAAACAGAAATGAAATCAACGTCAAAGTCAAACCATGTGCTCGCTGCATCACCAGGGCAGCGTTCCAAAATCAAGAATACCGAGTTATGGCGTAGAGTTATGATGTGTTGTGTTTTGGAACGAATGAGAGTTTTGTTGAAGTAAAAAATTGAAACTAAATTAAAAATAATTTTAAAAAACTAACAAAACTACTTATAATTACAACATTAATGTCAAGCCCGTAATAAAAGCGCTTTTATGGAGCACTCTCCTCAATATAATGTGAAAGTACGCTCCATAAAAGCGCTTTTATTATAAAAGTATGCTCGTAATTCACACCAACGTATTTACTTATGTTTATTTTCAACCAAAAGCATGTTCTCTTCCTCAAGAAGGCAAATTACTTTCATATGTTGAGAATCGTGAGCATCTACGTTTGAAAATATTGTGGAGTAATTTCTATACCCTCCTTGTTAGTAGAGTAGTAGAGAACATCACTTTGGCGTAAACTCTGGCTGTTTTGGAACAGGTTGAGTAAACTCTGAGAGTAAGGTTATTAATTTTGAAACGACTTTGAATAATTTCGTACTCTAAGAGTAGGATTTTGGAACGCAGCCCAGCCAGCGACGCTGTCAGCGTTAGCCAATAGTAGTCAAGATTTCCGAGCATGCGCATAATTGCCTGTTGGGTGTTTGTGAGAGATAGACTTATGCAGAAATGATATTTCCATTTCACAGTGTTTCCTTCACCTACTCTTATAGGAAAGATACGAGCATTAGCAATATATTAGTTAATAGGTATATGGGATTTGTCATATCCATGGGTACGACTTGACATTTGATTGACAGCAATGTATTTGCCTGTCTCATTTAAAATGAAACATAGGGAACGAATTTGATATTTGACAAGACGTCAATAGAGGTGAATTTTATTTAAATAATTATACCTGCTTTCTAAATGAAATTTAGTTGTAGAAAAAATATTGTGTGCACCCTGTGCCAGAGTGATTTTCTGACCGGGCTAAATTTCTTACAATATTTAAATATAATACTTCTGTCAAATTCATTCCCTATGTTTTATTTTAAAGGAGACAGGCAAATACATTGCTCTCAATCAAATGTCGAGTCGTAACCATGGATATGACAAACCCAATGTTTCACGTTAAAAATACTCACGGTATACATTGATCTCTATAAATAACTGGATAACGGACGCAATGTTAAACTTCTTTAATTAATTTATTACAACTTTGTCGTTGTATGTTAGTGTCTATCTCGTAAGGACGAAGTTTCTCGCTTAGTATTTCTTGTGATGCAAAATCCAAAACAAATGTGTTCGAATGCTAGTTTTTATTATTTTTCTATCATTTTAGAAACAAATATGATATTTTTATTACATAAGCATATTCTCAAAACATAAATAAATGAAAAAATCAGAAAGATATCTTCAATAACTACAAAGATATGAGAGTTACAGCGCACCGAAGAAAACAATGTCCCTGAAGGGGAGTAACCTGAGATCGCTACACACACTCGTATGTTTCTACGGTACACTAAGAATAAAAAGTAGTTATGAGGTTATGCATTGTAAAATCAGTTAAGTTTTTATAAACAAAATAGCTACATACCGTTTTTCTTTAAAAACACTGGCCAAAGTAGTACTGACAAAGAATGTTTTCACAAAACTGACTTATTAATTAAAAAATCGCGTAGTCGTTCGATTTGCAACTAGTTTGAAATCAGGCATGCGCATTAGATCTCAAACTCCAACCGTTTGCAAAACTTTCTATGAACAAAGCTATTATGATCTTCAATCTCAACTTTTTTTTCAAATCCTCTCCTTCTTGCGTATGACTTCACAAGTATAACCCTCCATTGGGATTGTGTGCTTTTCTAACTTAATTGTTTAAAATTTGCTTTAAATAAATGGTATCGTCTATAATCTAAAATCTAGTTCAAAAAAGTGCCATCCCCGTTTGCTATATACTAAGCGGCGATATATTGTTTCGTAAAATTGGACCAAAAAGTGAAAATGTGTATAAATAATATAATTAAACTAAATGAATGTTATTGTCCTATTGATGTTAAATAAACTTTTTAGTCCCCTGAATGAGGTCATGCAAAAAAAAAATAATTGTACCTTTTTCTGTTTAAATCGAAAAAGGATAGTCTAATTTATCGTTTATATTATTAAATTATTTTTTATTTACATTTTTGTTGTATAGAATCGTTTTAAAGAATATTTTTAAAAAGTTGCAAAAACCAGCCATGTTGTGACGTCACAGGTTCCGAAGCTAAGTTCAGATTCATTTCAAATAAACATTTTATATGGACACAGACTTTCTAATATATATATATATACTATAAATTAAGTCACATGACGCCAACGGAAGTTTAATGTATTGTAATTTTCATATACTTTTTTCTCTGGATTTCTACCCCCAAATTATTTTTTTGTTATAGTTTTGAGATATATAAATGCCCATTATTATTATTACATAATCTGCCAAAAAAATGTCTGCCAGGAACATTAAAGAACCCGTTGTAAACCATGTGTTCAAATGTAAATTATATTTTTTTGTTTATATTTTTAAAATATTGAAAATGTTATTATGTTGAATTGATAATAAAGTGTTTAACATTAATTTATTTATTTTTTTAATTTTTTCTCCCGCACGCGAGTACTTAAAGGTTAATATTACATTATTCTATTCATTTATATAAATATCATTTTCACGTGAGACGTTGAATATATTGGAGAATATTATTTTATTCTTTATTTTGGTATGTTAATAACATACAATATTTACTGGCAAACTTATTTCATCGACATGTTCACTTTTATAAATGTCACTTTGACATTTAAAACTGTATGAAAATCAAAATGGTCGTTGCTCCGAACCTGTGACGTCACTGGGCAAGGAACGAAGCGGGGGTCAGCAGCCGCGTTTTAAAGTCATTTTCAATTACAATTTTTTCATGATTAAAGATCGATTTGAGAAAAAATAAAAAATACGGGTCTGTTATTTTTCACTACTCTATCGATTAAAGTTGTAAAAAAAAAGTCGTGCATGACCTCATTATTTTGGAGTAATTTTTCTACAGAGCCTTAATGATCTCTATTGACAATCTACAATGCTTTCTAGCTTTTGAATAGATGGCATTTAATTGAATGCTAGAAAACATACCATGGCAGCCCTGAGATCTCATCATAGGGCTCATATGTGGACTCTTGGTTTGTACTGTACACAAAACATGCTACATTCGAAACAAGGCCATCTATCTTAACACATCAAAACAATTTAATCTGTCACACATACTTAACCTTACACTGCCACCGCAGTAGGTAAGGTAAGTAGAAACATACCTTTAGCTTGACGCCGACGTTTACAGTCGAAATCGAGCCTACGACCTTGCAATTTTTTCCGATGATGCTGAAATAAAGCATATGGTCTAAGACTTTTTATTTCATTTCTTGTAGAAAAGTTGTTTAGCAAAGTTGGGTTATTAGTTTTGTTTAGTTTGGTAACACTGCTCGATATTGATTTTTGTTTAATACATAAGACATTTTACTTCCTAAACACGTATTATTATTAATATTACATTAAACGGCTTTATCAAATGATTTTACGGAACATTAGCAACCTGTACATCAAAAGGTGGGTTGTGAGGAATTTAGATGATGGAATTAAATTATGATATTGATTTCGTAATAATTTTCCTATAAAATAGAATGCCCTACTTACCATAACTTCCTTTAGATCTTTAGTTTGTAGATGGTGTAATGGTTCTAAGAAGTTTTGTTTGATATTATCGTCCAGGGAGTATTTTACGTCCGCCATTTGTTTCAAAGCGTCGCCCATTTCAATTAACGTGTTACCTGCAGGAAATTTACAAATCAGTCTTTATTATCAAACATTTTTATCCGCAGGATAATTTCTTTGTTTTATTAATATTTTTTTGAGACGTAGGAATAGAAAAAAATATTTACGGCTGACATTTTTTTTATTTTTGGTTTTCACGGGCTCATTCGCCTTTTGTTACGCCACTACACAATATATCGGGTGTCTTACTTGAAATCTGTCAAATATAGTGACTGAAAGTGATGAAAAAGTGAAAGTGACTGCTGTGGAAATGAGGTATTTACGTGGTGTTTGTGGGTATACAAGACGGGATCGCGTGAGGAATAATTTGGTGTATGAAGAATGTATGGTTAGGAAGAATGTAGTTAAGAGAGTTGGAGTGAGTCAGTTGAGATGGTTTGGTCATGTGGAGAGAATGATGAGTGAACGACTTGTATAACGCATATATGTTGGTAAAGTTGAGGGTGTTCGATTGCGTGGCCGTCCAGTGTGTAAGTGGATGGATGTGATTGGAAGTGTTTTGAAGGAGCGTAAGTTTCCGAGTGGAAAGAGAAGAAGAGCATGTATGAATACGATTATGAATGTGGCTGAGGCGAAAGAAGTTTGCCTGGATAGGAATGTGTGGCGAAGGATGATTGTTTCGTAATTATTGTGGTGTGAAGATGTATGGTTAGTAAGAATGTTTTATGAGAATGGAGAGACAGCTGAACTTTTATGTGGACGAGAAGAACGAAGTATGTTTGTACAGGAATGTGTAGCGAATGATGATTTTTGTGTAACTATTATTGTGGTCCGGATGCGGTTATTCGCTACCGAAAATCGCTCACTTTAATATGATATTATGTATGAATACGTTTATGAATGTGGATGAGATGAAAGAAGTGTGCATGGATAGGAATGTGTGGCGAAGGATAATTGTTGCGTAACTATTATTGTGGTCCGGATGCGGTTATTCGCTACCGAAACATTTTAGTCTAAAATTAATAGGTAGGTAACTAACTACAGCGAAGTAAAAATATTAACATTGTATTTTCTGTATAACGGATTTCAAATAGACACCCGGTAATCCGGTATGTATAACTTTTAATTTTAAATTGAAACATTATTGATGAGCAATAAAAATAAAGCGTTGTCTTGGAAACCCCCAGTGTTGCCACGTTCGGATGTAACGAATTCGGGAGATTGTTCGTAGAATATCGGTAGATTTCTATAATTTTCGGTAGATTATTTTTCTTTTGCATTATTTTAATATATAATTTATTTGTTGTGTTTGCTTTATTGATTTTTTATAACACTAACATAAATGAATAATTTTATCACAAAATATAAATTTATATAAAAACAAGAAAAAGTTCTTATGAAGATTGATGGATATATGTATCTTCATAAGAATTTTTTCTTTTTAAATTAGAATCATCATTTTGTCAATAAGATTAAGAAATCGGGAATTCCCTAGGAATATTTGTACAATTTGTCAATAGAGAGAAGAGGGATGAGGAAGTGTACGTTGATTACCTTTAATTTAAATTTTACTAAATAATAAATTTTTGTTATTTATTTTTTAATATAATCAGAAATTTTGTCAATCAGCAAATTCGGTAGAAATCGATGTCTTTCGGTAGATCGGTAAATTGAAGGGGAAATCGGTAGATCTACCGAAAAATCGGTACAGGTGGCAACACTGGAAACCCCTATTATGCTTAAGGTACCATGGGGACATTTCAAAAAAAAAAAATTGTCCATTTTTTTTTATAAAATCATAAAATCCATCTTATTTAATAAATATAGTAACAGAAAATAATTTGTAATATGCGACTTTTCATTCATAAATTTGCTACTAAACTTTCGCGCTTTTAAACACGGACTAAATTTGTGACGACACAGTTTCAACCTCAAAGATAATTCTCTCACACACACATACACATTTACGCTCCACAACATGAAATAGTAATCTAACCTAAAATTGAGGCAGCTGACAGCAAAACAGAAGAGAGAAGATTATTATTACTTCCTATTTCTTTAAAAGTAAGTGCAGTATAAGGTATGTCAATAAACCATTTATTTAAATAAATACCAAACCAATCATAGTTCCAAATTAAACCGGTAGGGCGCGACTGTCGTATCCGCGAAACTGGGTCGTCAGCCGTTGAAATATTTGATATTAAACGCAACTTTTAAAATATATCTCTGGTTTTAAAGACTTGTAAGGTGTAAAACCTACACCTACATATTTAATATGACCTAGTTTTTCAAGAAAAAATAAATCAGAAAATGTGAAATGACTCCATTTGAAATCAACAACTTATACAGCAACACACAATACATGACTGTATGTATTGTACATATACGACAAAATTTGGAAAATATATTGACATGTATTTAATAAATACGGTGAGATTGACACCTTACCGAATAAACTGTCATCTCCGAGCTTTTTTCCATACATCAACATGCAATCCCCAAGAACGCCTTCCGGCTGCGGGTACGTATTAGATTTCGCCTGCCCACTCAATTTACTAATTCCTTTTACTGCAGCCATCTTCGCTCGTGCGGTGGGATTAGGTTGCAGAAATTCTTTCGTTTTCAGCTGAAGCTCTTCAACCAGTTCGTAAGTAACATCTGTTTTCTGGAAAAAAGTCATAGTAAACATAATCCTTCGAACAGGTTCAAGTGTTCTTACTCTTTCCATGTCCATGAAATCCAAATCCAACTTGGTGCCCTCCGCACCCCCCATCTTTTCGGTGACATACTGAAAATAGGTCACAACTGTCAGATCTAACCTACTTTTTATTTCGGTAAATATTTTATGATTAGAAATGGAAATATGTACATAAACTAATCTGGAATATTGTAATCCTATATGCCATTAATTTATACCAACAAATAAAAAACTATCATATACAAAGATAAAAAAAATGATGAATCTAATTTAAATTTTCACTGACGGGGCGCATATAAAAATTAATCTTCATAAGTGCGCAAATGTTAAACGGCCTGTTAAACGGTGATAAAATAGTATTAAATGAAGTGTTTTGATAATTCTGTCTCTCAAAGAGATATTTTTAGTAAATGTGATATAAAACAATGACTATATTTTATCACTTCCCGTCTAAAAGGAAGTTTCATGATTTTTGGAATATAATTTTTGGATTTGTAATAAATTTTGATAAAATGCAAATTTATGACTAATGATGAAATATGAATAAATTTCTATACCTGGTTGCATTTGTTGATCTGTTTTTTCAGCCCCGCGAAAGCCATTTTTGATTCTAATTATTGTTCTATTCAGATGATACTGAAAAAAAATATAGCAATTAGTAATGAATCAATGTATTTCAATACGCGTAATTAAAAACAAACATTAATTAACACCTTCTAAACATTACTGTTCCATTAAAAATATTTCCGAAAATATTCTAGACCAAATCAAATCTTTTCTCCATATATTTTCGGAAATATTGCAACAAACAATGAATTTGCAAAAATATGTGCAGAATTACGCGGTTTAAAATTCAAAAACACAGCTTTACGTACTGAAAGATAATTTTAAATTATATAAAAAATATTTCAATAATTAATAACAACTTAAACAATCAAAGAAAAGTTGAAGAAACCGTAAGAAAATCCATGAAAACCGAATTTTCGTATGACGAACAATGGTGGATACCTTCGAATCATACGGCACTGGAAAGAATTAGATTCAAAGAATGACAGTTGTTGAACTAAACAGACAAACTGCACACAACACTTTCTTGTACGAATTGCACTGGAATTCTGCGTGATTCTGTTTGAAAATACCGAAATGTTCACTACAACACGTTAGTGTAAGCAGTATTGACTGAGTTTTAAGTACTCGAATCGCTACTGCGCAACAACTTGGCGCACACATCGATACTGGTGGGGTGTGAACTGTTCATTGCACATTGTCACTAACCCGCGACTGTGACTTTCTGTTCTAAGGACAATATCGAACGAACAGTTGCTCTCAATTTTTTATATATGATCTGATGCTGTATAGTGGGTGTTACAAGTGCAACAAATTAAATGTTGCGTTAAATACGCCCAGTACGGGTAAAGTCGCCCCCGCTATAAGTTTAATGATTCTTCGTAACAGTATTTCAGGATAAAATAGAACTAATCCATTTCAGAATTATAGACAGTTGAGTTTGAAGCTCAATAACTTGCTTTAAAAAAATCAAAAATTATGACACACTTTAAATTATGGACTATACATTACAATTAATTAATATAAAAATAATGACAATATTTATAAAAAATGACCCCCATTTTTAGCGCGTTTGAAGAAATGCTCAACTTCATTGATGTCTAAATATTCAAATGTACGAATGGAAAAAAAATAAATTTTAATATATTGTATTATAGCTTGTGTATTTTGCTCACTTGTGAAGAAAGTTATTTACTTTGCTCACTTATGATTCAACATGCTACTTTGCTCACTATTTTAAGTTGAACAATAATGAATTTTGCTAACGATTGTGGAAAATAGTTATTTATGCAACAAGTGTATAAAGTATAGTCTTATTTCACGAATAGGGAAGTTTGACCAAACGAACCACAGGAAAGTTCGAAATACTATGAATGAAATAAGACACTTTTTCGTCGAGGTGTATACATTTTTTTTTTTTTTAATAAAAGTGTGAAAAAAAGTGCCATAACGTTTCATTATTTCACGTGTCCCTTTTTTCACACTTTTATTGTGTTAAAAAAGATATATATATATATTTATATATATATATATATATATATATATATATATATATATATATATATATATATATATATATATATATATGTAACACGTACACCGACCACTGCCATTATTACCTTTATTATTATAGTTACAAAAAAATACTATAGAACAAAGTTGTAGGGGACCAAGGGGGACATTCTTTCAGAGAAGAAAATATTTTTTTAAACCTGTGGTTCTCAAGGTACAACACAAAGTTATATTTTGTCGAATGGGAGTCTACATATTTTTTATGTCTATTCGATAGCATATTTTTTTCTGAATTCAACCATGTATTAGTTTTATATCCTTACATAATAAAAATATTGAAAAAAATGCGATTGAAATTTTAATAAATTTTTATTTTTAATATTATTGTACAGTAGGCTATGGATGAAAAACAATAACAAAAGAACAAAATATAGCTGCTGTCAAATAATAATTGGCGTACTAATTGTTGTAAATTGTTATTCTTTGTGTTTTGAGATTATTTTGTGACAATATGGCTGATGTTTATACAAATGAAGATTTGTATCGTTTATTATTAATTTATGGTGAGTGTAATGAAAATGCCATACAAGCGTACAATATTTATGCCACGAGATATCCAAACAAACCGCGTCCAGGGAGGTCAGTAATCAGGCGATTAGCACGAAATTTGAAAAACTATGGATCATTTTCACAAAAACGTGAAAGGCAACATCCCATGAGAAACAATGAAGAAATAGAAACCGCAGTTTTAGCTTCTATTGCGCGTAATCCCAATTCATCCATACAAATGGCCCGCTCGTTCCCCGGACTTGACACCCCTTGATTTTTTTTATGGGGATATCTTAAAGATAGAGTATATTCAAAACCAGTGACAACGAAACAAAATTTGATGGACAGAGTTAGAGAAGCTAGCGCTGCTTTGACACCAGAAACTGTAATAAAAGCTACTTCTTCTGTTTTAAATAGAATAGAATTATGCTTAGAAAATAATGGAAATCAAATAGAACATTATTTATAAGGAGTAATTAACAATTATTAATTTTCAATTTAAATTTATCACTCTTGTTTCTCATCCATGGCCTACTGTACAATAATATTAAAAATAAAAATTTATTTAAATTTCAATCGCATTTTTTTCAATATTTTTATTATGTAAGGATATAAAACTAATACATGGTTAAATTCAGAAAAAAATATGCTATCGAATAGGCATAAAAAATATGTAGAATCCCATTTGAAAAAATATAACTTTGTGTTGTAACTTGAGAACCACTGATTTAAAAAAAAATTTTCTTCTCTGAAAGGATGTCCCCTTTGGTCCCCTACAACTTTGTTCTATAGTATTTTTTTATAACTATAATAATAAAGGTAATAATGGCGGTGGTCGGTGTACGTGTTACACCCTGTATGTATGTATATATATATATATATATATATATATATATATATATATATATATATATATATACATATATTTTAATGAAAAAAGTGTACTTTTTTAACAGACGTAAAAAAATAAATTTACAACATACTCAATAGTAAATATTTAAAATAAACTTCTATAATCACCATAAAAATCGATGTCCTAATGCTAATGGAATTGCTAAGTACCTATAGTAAACGATATCAAATATTACCTATGTTTTTTTTTTCTTTTATATATTATTTTGAAACTTATGCAAATTGCAGCATTAATTTTCAATCAGATATATTAGAAACACCAGTAGAAATTACTATACAGTTCACTCATCAGTATTAATGAACAATTCTGATTATTATAATTTTGATTTATAACATGTATCAACACTGTTGTTTAATGCTTGTTTACTTTTTATAGATTACGCATATTTAAATTAAACATTGAATATTTACATACGGCACGTATTCAATATTTTCAGTTAGTAATACATTCGTATATTATGATTCGATTTCACTACATGAATTCATGATACATTTTTACATGTCTCGCCTCGCCAATGACCCTTTCCATAAAATAAATTTTGGATTCAGCGTTTACTTCAATGAATAATTTAACACTGAAGTAACACCGAAATTTACTATTGGAACCCTGGTTATAAATAATAAATAGTTGCTCACGCTATTTTCTCATTGGGGGTAAAGTTAGCAAGTAAACAGTTTGAAAAACACGATATAGGGTTAACACTTTAAAAATTAAAAATCATTTTTAAAGGTCTCGGGTGGATATATGCAAAACAAAAATGCATGATGAAATATTTGAATTGGCGTGTGCTTGCCAGGCGTCACCTCACATTCATTGCTGGTGCGGAAAGTGCACCACAGGGGTCAATTTTGTGCCATTTACAATTCGAAATAATAGGAGCACGGCCACGAGACCCCATAGTAGTTATTGTAAATAACGAAATATGTATATGTCATGCCACACATGCGAATATACATTTTTAAAATTATTGGCAAGAGCCAACAAAGTGTCTGACATCTGGTGGCAAAATAAAACATATAAGTTGTAGGGAAAACGTTGTGCTGTCATATAGGGTTATAAGTAAATAGCAACCAAAAATGACCAGCAAATCGAAGAAATATTGTTCTGTACAGCAGTGCAATAATTATACAAGTGCTGACATTTCCGTTCATTATTTCCCAAAAAGAGAAATATTAAAAAATAAGTGGAAAATCGCGTTAAAAATCGGAAAGGACATATCACCGTTCATGAACGTGTGTTCACAACATTTTTTACCTAAGCGATTTTATTCCATATAAGTATTTATAAAAATTTATGCTTCAAAATATTATTAGATTGTTTTTGTAGTTATTAATAGAAAAATATTAAAAATAAATGGTAAACCAAGCCAAAAATTACCTAAAGAAAATTCGACAAAATCCCTGTACAGAGAAGAAAAATAGAGAGACGTTACCTGTAAATAGTAATTATTATTCTTTAATATTATATATTTATTTTAAATTGTTTATAGAAAAGATAGAGAAGAAGAATAAACTATAAAAATACCAGAAGTTGAGCAACAGCAAGAGAAGAAGACGTGCAAAACAAAGAACTTGATGTGCATTTGTATTTAATGTTATTACGATTCATTGATGAGCCCCTTTCAAATTAGATGTTTGAACACACAGTCCATTTATTTCTATATTCTATTTATCTGTCTTATATCCGCACAAATATGTCCAGCTAAAAATAATTAAATAAGTAGTTAACATGCAGATAACTTCAATTTTGAATCTTATTTTCCTTTATATACTGCTTCTCCTTCGACCATAGGCCGCACAGCACCATTTAAATAAATGTAATGTCTGACATTGTGATAAACATATTTAATTTCATTTAAAAATAACAAAATATCCTCAAAACAAAGCATCAAAATACAACTAGCACAAACGTAAAATACAATGTTTTCCATATAAGTCGGTCATTAGTGCTGCCATCTCTAGGATGTGGCTCTCCCGGAATTTTTTTCAGAAAGTGTTAATTTATGCAAAAATATATAAAAAAGTAATGATTCTATATAAAATAACAATTATATATAGATTTATTTTGTTTTTATATAATTCAATTTCAGCAAATCAAACATGTATCAAGTGTTTGTGTTCCATTTGAAGTTTAATTCGAAAAAAGTAAGTGGTTTATAAATGTTGACCTTCTCATCAGTAATTGGAAGAGCAGAATGATAGAAATTTCATATCGTTTCAATTTTCTTTCGAATTAACATCTAAAATTTATAAAATAATTTGAACTGTAATCTAAAATCTATAGAATTAGTATACTCCAATAAGTATAAAAAATTTCAACTCAATATCATACACTGGGACAGGGAGATACAATTCACAATAATTAAATTTTCATATGTTAATCTCATATCGAAAAGATATGTAGTTTTAGATTTGACTCACGTTCTGCGCAACGCCTAAGGGTGCATCGGCATCTTTAAGATTTAGTTATGTTTAGTTTTTAATAATAAGTTAGTGTAGTATGTAGTGTATGGAAATATGTGTAAATAAAAATTAGTATAAAATATGTAAGTGTGTCCGTATCCATATAAGTGTTTATTAGTGTTCATCGTTTGTGTGTTTTGCGTTAATCCTCAATACAATGGTCAATGAAGTGGTCATCCAAGCGGTAAACAAGTTGAGCACCACCCGCCAACAGCAGCTTAACAGACTCCCTCCCCCGTAACCGCCGTGTTACTAAGAAAGACATAACAATGATAATTATTTCTCTGTAGAAGATTTTTTTTAAAAAAACTTTAAAACTATTTTCGATTTAATTTCTTTCAAGTATTGTGGAAGTTTATTGTAAAACTTTAGTCATATATAGTTAAGGTTTTTCTTATATTCAATAAGTCTTATAATAGGGGGATTAAAATCCGTATTTCCACGAGTATCATACTCTCTTTTTAAATTGGAAAATTATGTTCATTTGCTCTAAATATACAGGGTGTAAAAAAATAAGTAACAAATTATGAGGACTTATAGTACTGACCAAAATGAGTAAAAAAAGCTTAATCAACATGGGTCCGATCTTCAACTGTTTTTGAGAAAGAGTCCATTTTGTATTAGAATAGAAGAAAAACTGTCAAAGATAGTGATTGAACAAAATTTTGTCTATGCCAGTAAATAGACCATAAAAAGCAATAAAATTTTATATGAAACATTTTTCTCACTTTCTAACAGTTGCAAAGTTACCCATTTCTGGGTGTGCCAGTATCTACAACACATGTAGACATCGGTAATGATGACGATATATTATACCGTGTGGGCGCTTACCAGGCGTCACCTCACGGGCACTCATAGCTGGTGTGGAGAGTGCACCACAGGGGTCACTTTTGTGCCATTTAAAATTGGAAATATTTGGCATCTGTCGGGATCGAACCCGGTTCCCCCAGGTTCGCGACCAGACACTCAGGCACGCGGCCACAGAACCCCATAAAAAAAAGTTATTAAAAAACTAAATATTGACCAAGGTCGCCACAGCATTTGTCTTAGTATAATTATTCGATTTTTTTTTTCTTTTTGAAAAACGAAAACATCTAAAATGACCTCTGAAAGGTAAACAAAAAGTCTCATTTAATCAAAGTCGTAACTCTTACAGTTTTTGAGATAGCAGAGGTAAACCCCGAAAAAACTCTTTTTTCACTGCCATATATCTCGGAAACTATTGAAGATCCGACCCATGTTGAATAAGCTTTTTTTACTCATTTTGGACAGTACTATATGCCCTCATAATTTGTTACACTTATTTTTTAACAGTCTGTATAATAATATATTATAAATATAGGGACACAACACTTAAATTTCCTGTTTTAAAAATATCTTTGCAAGAAATTATAGGAGGTAGGGAAAAAAATATTTCTAACTGCCTGAAGTACTCTAGATCTAGAAGCTGCAGGTGAACCTCGAGGTGAACATCCCAGAAAACGATACTATGGCCCAAAATGGGATAAAAATTCATTTTTATTATGTAATAAAGAAGTTAGTTGGTTACAAAAAAATTTATATACTCGTACATGTGTATCCCATATTAAATTTTAGAAACATACGAAATGAAATTTGTTTACTGATTTATATGCAAAATTTTATGTTCAATAACTTTTTATTTGAAGTATTTTGTCCGTGAAACACCTGAATATTGTACATTTTATATAGTTAGATTGCCGAACCCTTATGAACATGTTATGAAATTATATACATTTCTGTTTCATATAAAGCCAGAAAATACATTTAAAAATTTGCACAATTAAGAAAAAAATCATTAGCCGTGAAACGGACAGAAACAAAACAAAACAATTGTTGACTTAAGACTGTCATTAATAAGCGTTTTTTGCACATTATTTGTTAAATTATTATTATTTCCGTCTTATTCAGGAGAAATCATGGATAATATGTCTCATGAAGAAAAATTACAAATTATTAAATGGTTTTAATTGTTTCCTTGTAGTTTGCTGTTTTTCTCGTTTCTTATAACTTATTTCCATGTAGATCATCTTTAATTTGTAAATACCTATTACAATAAATAATGATTGTTTCTTAAATAAATATCCTAGTGTTTTTTTTTTTTTTTTTTTTATTTTGGGGCAATTTTTTATTAGTTAATAAATTAATAACTTTAATATTTAATTGTCCTCTGTCATGTTAGTAAAAAATGACAATGTTTTGTTATTGTCAGTTTCATGGCTAATGATATTCTTTCGTAATTGTACAAATTTTAAAATTTATTTTCTGGCTGTGTATGAAACAGAAATGTGTTTGGTATTAAAAAATTCGTAATTTTTTTCTTTATAATATGCACTAATTCATTTTTCAATAAATTAATATAGAAACTTTTGGCGTCTAAAAAACTGTTTTTCTATGTTATAGCCCTATGACCCGTTTTAAAATTTACACCCTGTATATATATATATATATATATATATATATATATATATATATATATATATATACATGTTATTAAAAATTATTTAAATAAATGCACAAAATTAAAATCAGAACTGCACAAATAATTGTATTTTATAGCTGTATAAAGATTAAAATAAAAATAACATCCACTTGTATGTAAGCTAAATAATATAAAACAAATACCACATTGTTACCACAAGCCACAAAGCTCTGTGTCTGTAATATACATATACTTACGCTTCCACTCAGTATATTGATCTGTATACTTTTGTGTCTAAATCAATAATGATCGAATCATAGAAATTATTTACCTATTTATCGCAGCCTATATCATCCCTGCATCACACTTACGTTAGTAATTAATTAAAAAATAAAATAAAATGAAACAATTTAGGGAAATATGTAACTATTTAGATAACAGTACAATTTTAAATTTAGTTCCCTCGGTTACAAAACGTGCAAAGTAAAATGCTACGTTTGCACTATGTAACAAAATTTTAAAACTTTGTTGTTTTAAAATTTATTAAAAACCTTATGAAAAATGTTATATAAAATATTGATGTTTTATAACTTTTTCGTTTTATAACAAGTTATAGGTTTTCCGTCCAATGTCGGTACAGATCAAAGAAAAATGTATAACTTTTGTTGTATAACTTGCGCCACTGTTGCAGGACGTTTACTTTACTATATGCTGTATGTAACATGTTTTAAAACTTAAAACTCCCCGTACTCCTACACCCGCAAGGAGAACCACCTCGGCAGACGTTATGATGTAGGTAGGTTTTATGTTTTAGAACAGCGTTTTAGTCAATGATGTATACAGGTGTTCAAAAAATAGTGGCTACGGATTTAAGAGTGGATAATACATCTCAAAACATAAAAAGTTCATATAAACATATATCCGGAAATGCCTACTTTCATAGCCATAACTAGGGATGCACTCGATCTCGAGCTTTGGTCCGGCCCGGCCCGAAGCCCGCCTCGATTTCGAATCGATCATCGAGCCAGGCCGAAGATATGTTTTACCAGGCCAAATCGGGCCAATGATTTGTAAAAGTTGAGGCGAGTGGGACTTTTGATTTTGGCCCGGCCCAAAAAATCTTATAATCCAATCTAATGCACAGGTTCCTTAATATTTTAATGAAAATGGATGGAGTTAAAATGGATGAAAATATTACCACCAAGTTCATAACTGTTCTCATTTTTAAGTTTTTACCCCAAAAAGTCATAAATCCTGCATTTGGTTAAAAAGTTGTATCTCGTACTTCCTAATGCACTGATTCCAAATCATGAAAACGCAGGTCGATCTCTTTTAGTTTTGGAGATATTCAACCTCAAATATTTTCTCAAAATTACCCATTTCTGGGCTAGATCTCTACCTAGTTTTGAATTATTGCCCCAAAAGGCAATATACCCCATATTAAGATAAAAACTTCAAAATTTTCAAAAATCTAATTTTCATGTATCTAGATACTTCTCAATGCGCTGATTCTAAATTTTGAAACCGCAGGTCGATATCTCTTTTCGTTCTCGAGATATTTAGATTCAAAGTTTTGTAAAAAACTGCCCATTTTTGGGTAATAACCCAAAAATGGGCCGAGATACGAATTTGGCGACACCATCATTCGATTCTACGGATAAAAATATATAAGTATTCCAATTTTCATAATTTTTGACTAACCGGTTCATTTTTTATGAATAAAAGTTTGAAAACCCCTGAACACGGCCAAAATATGAAAAAATCCTAAGGGGTACCCCTTAGGATTTTTGCGATTTTTGGCCATTTTCAGTTATTTTGCTTTAGAGACTGTATGCGCTGTTCAAAAATTATGAAAATTGGTATACTTATGTAATTTTGCCCGTAGAATCGAATGATGATATATCCAAATTCATATCTCGACCCATTTTTGGGTTATTACCCAAAAATGGGCAGTTTCGAGCAAAACTTTGAATCTAAATATCTCGAGAACGAAAAGAGATATCGACCTGCGGTTTCAAAATTTAGAATCAGCGCATTGAGAAGTATCTAGATACATGAAAATTAGATTTTTGAAAATTTTGAAGTTTTTATCTTAATATGGGGTATATTGACTTTTGGGACATTAATTCAAAAATGGATAGAGATATAAACTTGCTAGTAATATTATTTGATTGTAAAGACAATGTTACGTAAGTGTACGCACATTTAGAGCATTTGAACAACTGCATGAAGTAAAGAAATAATGCCTGACATGAAAATAAAGAGAATTTCATGCTGAATATAGACTTCCATTGTCCGTTATTCTATCTTTAACCGTGTATGAGCGGTGCATGAAAATAATGAAAAATGAACTAAATTATTTAGTTCATATTTTACATTCACCACTCATTTTTAAAAATTCTTCTTGATTGTTAAGGCCTTTTCCATCTTTATAAACTTCAGGTACGATCACAATTAATTATTATCAATTGAATATGAAAGTAACTATAAAAAGAATGTCACTCAAATTACCCCGACTCTATTTCTATAATCTACTCTTAACCTTTTGATGAAATTTTCAACGACGTTTTGGCAAATATGTGGCTCAATATCATTAATAATACGTATATTGGATTTCGGTCTTAAGTTCGAGAATTGTTTGCGTATTCTTGGCAAAGACCTTTGTTTTCAGAAAATCCAACAAAAAGAATTCGCATTGCGGCAAATCGCAACATAATCTTGGCCAAGAATTGTCGGCATTTCTGGAGATGATATGGCTTGAAAACTGTTACATTAAATCAATTGTTTCTCAAGCTGTATGATAAGTGGCGCCGTCCTGCTGGAACCACCTGTCACTGAGATTCGTACCAAATAGTTGATGCCAGAAAAACCACATAATCATATACCTTTATAGCGATTCCAGTCTCATTTTCAAAAAAGTAATGTAATGGGTTTTTTACAATAATAACGCGTTGTTCTTTCGTAAAACGTTTTATCTTTACTAACGGGACTAATGGAAGTATATAAACGTCACTCCGGAGTTAACCAAATAGAAAATAATGGCGTCAAATTTAAATTCGACGCATTTATTGGGACATCTTTATTTGTTTTCCCCAAAACATGCATAGGGCACTGGATATTGATAAAAATATGCACCACAATTATTTTGAACTACTCATTTTTAAATTTTCGCTTACAATTTTTTTAGATAAGATAAGATGTGAATCAAACAACCCAAATTTGATACTTAGTAGATATCAAATTTTTCTTCAATTTTACATTGTACATTCTTTTATAACGTTGAGTCCTTGAAATAGCCGCTTTAATTTATAATTAATTAAAAATATACATAACTCAGTGTTTCTCAAACTGTGGGGCGCGAAAGAAAATTAAAAATGCGACATTTCTCCATAAACCACAATATGATTTATTTGAATAGCTGTTTCTTGGCAACTTTATACGCCCTCGGGCGATAAAAGCCAAATTACACCAATTTTTCAGGGCGAATAAGCAAGTTTATAATTATGATTCCAAAATAAAATATATTATTATGAATAAGTTTAGATATTTATTTTTTAAACATTCAACAATTCAAAAAACATATTGAGTTCGCGATATATGCTATTTTGAAGGGGGGCGCGAGGATAAAAAGTTTGGGAAACACTGATATAACTAGTTTCTTTTTATTTATAATTGCGTTACTAGTATTCAGGCGATCACCCATCCTGGTTGTTACCACACTCAATCTTGCTTAACTTTATTGTTCTTGTATTTATTTCGCAAGACCACTAATTTATACAGCTATAATTTTGTAACTTATTAAAAGTTTATCACGGTAATGATTGATAAAAATTGTATTTTTGTTAAGTAACGAAAAATAAATATAAACAGCTATATAATCAATAATTTACTATTATGTTATCAAATTTATTATTTAATCAAGCATTTAGTAAAAGTACTATTGTAGTATCCCAAATAAAATTTAATTAAAAAACAAGTGATAGAAAAAAATGATAGTCAATTGTACATTGTTTTATATAAACATATGGATATAAAGTAGTATTCACTTTGGTGACTTTAAATATCTGTCTTCAAAAAAAAAATCTTAAAGTATCTGCCGTACTCTTTAACACCATATGTGCGTCCTTAAGCTTGAATATAAATATATCACACGACTTTTACTCATATTTTGTGTACACTGTGTAGCGTGCCTATTCAGACAAATCTTAAAAGAAAATATCATAATCTCTATCATTATCAACTAATAATGCAATATAAAGAGCATCACCTACTTAAAAAATATCACATTCTGCATTTCATGTGTGATTTGCAAAAAAATAAATTGAAATAGACTTGATGTAACCTTGGCTTTTTTTAATTTAATTATAACAACAATAACATTGGAATTTCGAAAATTATTTTTAACACTATATTTATTTTTTCAAATAATATATGCGTCATTAAATATAAGCGAGAAGGAAAAATATATTAAAAAGAGTTGGATGAATTTGTTAGAAAAATTTTCTAGGTTTTTTGATGCAAAAAAAGATACATACTTATAAATGAAACATTGTTGCGCAATGCCATTCACAAGTGAAGAATACTATATTCCTGTAAACAGATCAACGTAAATAAATAATTTTATTTAGATATTATTTCAGCTTCGAAATAGTATTTTCCTTTAAGTTAATTTTTTCAAAGAAAACTAAATTTTGAATAAGTTTCGGCGTAAACATATCAAGATGACAGCGCCATACTGCGGTTTTTCTCAAAAAACTGTACAAATGGTGACCCATTTTTTTCTTAGAAATCAAGGGAAGTTGAATAACCTTGAGCGTTTTTAATCGTCATTCCTTTTGGCTGTTTTCCTGAATTCTATCTCAGGCTTATTATAAACGTTGACAATATAATATAAAATATTTAATATAATAAAAATCCAATAAGATTCCAATTATTAATGACAGGATGATGGACATATTTATATCGGTGTCTCAAAAAACTGTCTCGCCCCCTAAAAAATTATATTTATAAATCAATAGTAGTATTTTATTATACATATATTTTATATCCGTGTGCCTGAGTGTTTGGTCGCGAAACTGGGGACTCAGGTTCGATACAGACCAACAACAAATGATTTTGAATTTTAAAATGGCATAAAATTGAGCCTTATATGCATTTTCCACGCCAGCAATGAGTGCCCGCAAAATACAAATATTTCATAATTACCGATGTGTACAACGCGGATTGGCGCACCCAGCAATGGGTAATATGCCGTGATGATATATATATATATATATATATATATATATATATATATATATTTATTTATTTATTTATTTATTCATATATTTTATATTTGCATTTGATTAAAGGCGCGTTACGCTACATAAAAAGTAAAATTATAAAAAAAAATATGAAATTTTCAAAATTAATAAACATTCCATAAATAGCTAAATAAGCAAATACATATTGTTTCATAATCATAAATAAATAAATAAATAAATAAATATATCATCACGGCATATTATATATTCTGGGTGTGCCATAATCTGCTTTATCGCAGATATCGGTAATGATGATGACATATTTGTACCGTGCGGGCGCTTACCAGGCGTCACCTCACGGGCACTCATTGCTGGCGTGGAGAGTGCACCACAGGGGTCACTTTTGTGCCATTTAAAATTCGAAAATATTTGGCTCCGGTCGGGATCGAACCCGGTACCCCCAGGTTCGCGACCAGACACTCAGGCACGCGGCCACGGGACCCCATAATCATATTCATAATATTTTATCCAAATATGCAATTTATATTCATGTTAATATAATTAATAAAAATATATAACACGGCCAAATAGAATATTCCAATTAAAATCTAATATCAAGAAAAATTTAAATTAAATATCCCATATACGCATATATTATGTTAATTTTGTTTTCATTTAATTAAAAAGTAAAAATATACTACTGTACTCTCATTGTTAATATAATACGTTCATTATTGTGTAAATTAAGTTAATAATAGAAATATAAATAAATGGAAAAGAAGTTAAAAAAATAAATAGAATAACATTTTTATATTTTTCAATGTCATGTCAATTTTTACAGGACAACAATTTAAAAATTAAATTCTTCAGACAATTTTGAAAATTATTTTTCGTCGTAAAATGTAATTACATCCGTTTCTGATATTCTCTTTTCATTTCATTATGTTCTGTTCTTAATCTGTTTTCATGTTATACTACAATTCTTCTTATTTCCATTAACCATTCTTTATTATCATATATATTAGACAATAAACGTCATTTCATCCAAAGTTTATTGAAAACAGGTATAGAAATTAATTAAGAAAACACGGAAATAAGACAGATAATATGAACAATTATTATTATATGATATACACACGCACCTGTTAGATAATAACTACAATTAAACCAGAGATTTAAAAAGAGTGGAAAATATTAAAAACAATTATTTTTTATGTAAAAAAGCTACTTTTATATCAAAGACTGAATGTAGCTTTTTTATTTAAAATATTTGTCTCGATTATTGATAATTCAGATGTTTTTGAAAAATAAACAATCGACCAAAATCAGTTTTTCATTATTATCTAGTAGCCTATTAGAATTTTTTAGGATTCCAATGGGTCGCAATGTTAAATGGGACACCTGTATAGGAAAATGTTGCAATCAAATATTTTGATAATTCCTACACTACGTACATAATTATTGAAATACGTATTAACTGTTAAATAACAGTGACTAAATATTTTTTTAACAAAATATGGTCGTGATGAATATGACTTGATTCACAAATAATTCAAATAAAACATAACCTATCTGTCATCCATCACAAGCTTTTTTTATGATGTCACACTGCTAATTGGCACACAACAGAGAGCGGTAAAGTATTTCAAATCGCGATCGATTGGACTACTGCATCAAATACAAGAAGGAATTAGTCTGCAAGCTTAATTCATTTTAATAAAAAAAGCTTTCGTGCATCAAAAGCTTTTTATCCCGTCTGCCTTCCGTTCAAAATTATCCTATATAACAGCTGCTAACAATATGACATTTAGAAGTTTGTAGACATCAACTTTCAATTTATATTTGACGTCATAAACTGTAACCAGTTTATTTTTTCACGAAGTAATGTACATTACTTGATATTAGTAATTATATCTACTGAAAAGTTATTTGATTTCTATTGACACCCCCAACTTAGCTGAAGCAATAGAATGAGACAATCGTCATAATTGAATAATATTTACACTACACAAATCTGTATAATAGTAACACTTGATTGTTATTCACAACCTTCATAAATTTATAATTATTAGTTAAATAAATAATCACCTCTATACATGAACAAATTGTTCCATTTGACTCCTTGTATACACATTTAAATTAGCAGTATAAGATAAAGGCACTAGATGACACATATTACAGCACAATTACGCACTATTTAAAATTATCACTTAAATTAGACAATTATATAAATATTTGTATTTACTTACCTCTCTTACTAGCGTTATTTACTTTCAGAACAACAAACATACGCAAGCCAACGTCTATTTTAATGATTACTACTGATCAACTGATTGTCAATGTTGCCACAACAAGATCGTTAATAATAACTACTTTTAATAGAGTTGAATTTAATCTTTTACATACTTGTATGATCTCTTATCACGATAAATGTAAAAATTGATAAGATAAATTATATTGTCAAATATAATTATAAATAACTTTAGGTTATACTAAATAAATACTACTGAATATATTTTGGTACAAGTCTATTAATTATGCATTAAAAAGTTCATTATATATAATTATACAATAAATAAATCATACTTATACAAAATTCTTTATATTTTAGTACTGCCAAGAAATAAACAACAATAACTATTCAAAATAAGTTTTTAACAAATAACAAATTAATAATTCACATCGTAGTCTTCAAGATGTTGTTCTAACAGCCACCATTTATTTATAAAACCTATATCAATTATTCGTTTAAAAAAATCTGCGTACGATATTTGTAGATAGGAACATTGACAATCAAATTTATTGCAATCACAGCTGTAGTTGTCTATCCACATTACTGAAAAAATTATGAAGCTCTGTCTTCGTATTAACTTTCTGTTGTAACATGTTTCTAATATTCTCAAATGTTCTACAGAACTTGGCTTTTGTAATGTAGGATTTACTAGTATAACCTCATTTGTCGCTCTGCAAAAATATTGAATGAAAATAGTAACAAATACATTTAAAATATAAACTTACGATAATAAGGCGTCTCGGAAACTAACTTCATCGGGATTTGTCTTTGTAAAAACAGTTAATATACCAAAAGTAGAGAGGATTCCTATTGCTTTCAACGGTCGTTCTCTACTTTGCTTTCGTAATTCTACAGCAACATCCCTATAATCATTGTAAACTTGCCGCCAATATCCAATCCACTTTCCAATAATAGTATCCTTTAGTTTCTCATCGTAGCGATTACTGACATTTATTATTTTGTTATTAATTCTTTGAAGATTTTCAACTTGTGACACTCTATGTTTGAAATTCAGCAAAAACGACTGAACATAACCTCGTAATCCAACAAAAGACATGTCAACAATTTATATAAAAATAAATCAACTCAATTGTCTATAAAATAAATATATAGTACTGTCACACCATATTAATAATTACGTTATTAATTTTGATGAAACAAATGCAACCGCATGTTCACATTTCAGGTCTACCAACAGAACAAAACTGTACCCTACTGTCATTTCTATAGCGGGAAAAATTAAATTACAGAACATAATTTTATTCCAATGTTCAATTAAAATGCAGACTGTTATAATAATAAAGTATTTATTAATTTTTAAAATTAAAATTACGATTTCACACACTCACTCTTTTAGGTTTTGGCAATTTGCAAATGGCATTATGAACAGGAAGAGATATAATTCCAGCTAAAGTTATTCCAATTGTATCAGCTAAGCTTGTAACGCCCAAAGAGAATTGTTTCTTCTCGTCATCAACCTGTGAAATAAAAGAAAGAAAATAAAAAGAAACTAAATGATAAGTTAAAAATTACTTCTTGAGATATCCTGTAAAAAGTGTTAACATAGGCCGCTCCTCCTAGTAATCCTTCCCAAAGAGTTAAAGCAAAAATTATCCAAATATTAGGAACGAAATAAAATATGGACTCAAAAGTATAAATAATAACATTAACAAACTAAAAAATTAAACAAATAATCATTGACACAACATTGGAGAATAAATATTTTATTTACTTGTAACACTGCCATTAACCAAATTTTTCGTATATGCAATAAGTTTACAGATGACCTTGAAATAAACACACCAAGTTGGTAATCAACTTGTAACCAATGATACTGAGCCGGTTTACTTAAAAATTCGCCATCAAACTGAATAAGTTCAAACTATAAAAAATAAACTAAGTAATTATTGCTTATATAGTTTTAAGACATTTCTCACCAATCCTTGGTTGATAAAGTACTCAAATAAGTACACAAGTCCAACAGGTATCATATATTTAAACAAACTTGGCACAATTTTTAATTTATTTCTAAGTGAAGTGGCCAGTGTTTCTTTTTCTCTGGTACTAGATGCCGCTTGCATTTCCAAAACAATTTGCACATTTTGGGGATTAGGAGATGGCAGAATTATCCAAAACCTAAAAATTATTTTTTTATATTTTTAAAATAAAAATGTTTGTAAATTGAGCAACAATGGGGTCCTCCACCATAACAAAAAATTATAAAATGTACACTTTGTACTTAAAGTACTACTCAATAAATAGCGATTATGATATTTTTTTAATAAATACTTTAGAAGATTTTTGTTGTCAGTATGACGTCACAGTATTGCTATCTTTCTCTCGCAGCATACTATAGCTTGAGACACTCACGTGACGAAGCGAATTAGCCAATCAGAACCTGGGAAGAAACTGTCAGATTGAAGGACGGGGAGCTGAAGTTTGTTGTGGTTTTTAGCGTATTATGCGTTTTGTTTTCATAGTTTGACAAAAAAATATAAAATAACTCAAAATGCACTAAAAACTTCAATATGAAAACTGCCAAACTATGAAAACAAAATTCATAACCTCTGAACACGCTATCAAAACAAACTTCAGGGTTGCGTTCCAAAACTCTATTACAGAGTACGAAATTACTCAAAATCATTCCAAAACTAATAACCTTACTCTCAGAGGGGGCTTGATATTAACGTTGTAATTATTAGTAGTTTTGTTAATTTTTTAAAATTTAATATCAATTTTTTACTCCAACAAAACTCATTCTTCCAACCAAAACACACTACACTCTTAAATTACGGTACTTTTGAATTTGGAAAGCTGCCCAGCTCTCTGACCTTCGATGTGACAGTTTCTCCCCAGGTTCTGATTGGCTAATTCGCTTGTCACATGAGTGTCCGCAAGCTATAGAGTGGTGCGGAGCGAGAGAAATACAGGAGTGCCGCCGAGAAGTCATGCTGACAATGAAAATGAAATGCATTTAAACTAATGACAATTAAGAAATTTTAATACTACGAATTGTTTCAAAATTAAACGAACTTTCATTTAAAATAATAAAAAAATAGAGTGGAGGACCCCATGCAAATTAATTGAATGTCCTTAATAAAGCGAAAAATCAAATTCTTGTATAATTAAATATATACTGACATAAAATCGAATTCGAAAGAAAATAACAAGCTCAGGATTATATTTTTTTCTTCTGTATATTCTGTTCGTTCTACGTTCTAACTACAGTGTGTTCAGAAAAACCTAATTCCGAGTAGGCTATGAATTCAGAAACGTATGTCTGATCATTATTCAATTCAAAAGTCAAGTTGTCAAAATTGATCGTGAAATGTAATTTTAAGGAGAAAAGATATTAAAGAAAGATACAGAATATTGCAATTCAACGTTAATTAAAATAAGGATTCAAGAAGAAAAGCTTTGTTTTCTTTAGATAACATTTTTGACAATTAAATAAATACTGTAAAATGAACACTCTTTTTTTGTTAATAGCCTACTCCGAGTTAGGTTTTTTTTTTAACACACTGTATTAATTTGATATAAATACATACGCTGTGGCCATCAAGGCAGGGACAACCAGCATTATTAGTAATGCTGTTTTTAATCCAAGTACTGCCAGCCAGGCATAAGACAACGATCCTAAAATTCCAGCTCCTCCAGTTCCAGATGACCATGTAGAAACTACATTTCTAAAATTAAATATTAGTGCAAAAATAATTAAATACTCGTAGTAATATCATGACTGATATACAGTGTGTGCCATTTAGAGGTGCCACCATTGGGATCTCGAGAACTATAAGAGATGCGATGTCGGTTAAATGGAACTTTTTGTGCGCCTTTGGGAGGCCATCTCAGATGTGCTTTTATTTTTCCAAAAATACTCATAGGGCACTAGATAATGAAAAACTGAATATTGTTGATTTTTTATTTTTCAAATAACTTCTAATCTATTAATAATTGAGAAAAAAGTTTCGAATATAAAAGATAGATATTTTTATTAACTAATCAGTGGCGTGCGAAATAAATTTTTATATCCGTAAATTTTTGAGATATAACACAAACTTATATTTTTTTAAATTGAAAAGAGAAAAAAATAATTATTTTTTTGAGACTAAAATCAGATATGGGTTCCATTTAAAAAAATATAAGTTTGTGTTATACCTCGAAAATTTACGGATATAAAATTTTATTTCGTACGCCACTGGTTAGTTAATAAAAATATCTATGTTTTATATTTGAAACGTTTTTCTCAATTACTAATAGTTTAGAAGTTATTTGAGAAAGAAAAAATCAACAATATTCAGTTTTTCGACATTATCTAGTGCCCTATAAGAATTTTTGGAAAAACAAAAGCACATCTGAGATGGCCTCCCAAAGGCACACAAAAAGTTCCATTTAACCGACATCGTATCTCTTATAGTTCTCGAAATCCCAATGGTGGCACCTCTAAATGGGACACCTGTATACACAGGTTGTTCATATATGCATAATATTTGGTAAATTTTTCATTTTGATAAAATCAATATAATATATGTTTTGTATGTCACCATTTTATTCAACAAGGAGAGAGGAAAAAATAGAAAATGTGGGATGACCTCATTGATAAAAAAATGTTAACCCTGGAACGTCACACTAGGGTCTAACAAACCAACGATTCTTAATATTCGCTTTCACATTCGCAGCATTCGCCTAACCTCGATTCCACCTTTTTGTAAATTCAATTTGCCACTGTCTGCAGTGAGCAAAGCAATTATCCGCCAATTATTTGATTTAGATAAGTTGTTATTTCGAAATTTTGTATGGTTGGGTTTCTGAGATCCCAGTGTAACTAATGGCAGCGTTCACGCCAAGCTTTTGCAGGTGGCAGCACAACTGTTCACATAATTTTGTGAAACTTGACAGTATATATACTGTTATGGCAAAAAAATGTTTCCTTCATGGCACATTCACAAATCGAAATTAGTTTTAGTTTTATGATTTATATTTTTATTTTAACAACATTGACACCATGTTATCTTATGAAACCATTCACAAAACGTGTAGTGAATACTCTCATAATTTACTGTTAAATTATGTTAAATATAAATCCCATAAAACTAAATCTAATTTCGATTGGTGAACGAACTTTTAATTCGCATGTTCGCGTTTGCGCAGTATAAAGCATACCGCGTGTGAAGTGAAATGTAAACAAGCATTTTGTTTGGTAATATAATATACAAATGTCAGATTGAGAGTTGAATGATAACAAAAAATCCGGAGGGGAAAATGTGTCAGGAACTACAGCGCCATTAGTTCCCATTACGATGTAGTTATTTTCGAAATCTTCCTTTTAAATTCTAATTATTGTTCGGTTTTATTTATTTATTTTTTTGCTTTATCATAATATAATGTGTACACATCTATTTTTGTGGGGGAAATTAATTATAATTATTTAATTAATTGCTGTATTTTGAATAAAATATATGGTTCAGAAAGGTTATCACTTGTATATTGTCTTACTATAATCCTAAACAAATATTTTTTAGATTTTGCGTTCATAATTGCGTATCGTAATGGCCTTCATTTCGATACGCATTTTTTTGTTTTCGAAGGTTGGTACTAGAATAAAATAAATAAATATATCATCACGGCATATTACCCATTTCTGGGTGTGCCAGTATCTACCACACATGTAGACATCGGTAATGATGACGATATATTTTACCGTGTGGTGCACTCTCCACACCAGCTATGAGTGCCCGTGAGGTGACGCCTGGTTGGTACTAGATGATCACTTAAATTCACAGAACACTACAAATACTTAAATTTAACCTTCAAATATTCAAATAAATAATAATTGAATGTGGTAAGTTCAGTGATACCAACTACAACATTTCACTTGCAAATTTCCTTAAATTGACTTGGTTTAATATTAGCAGTTTTTTACAATATTTTAGTATGTAGAAGGAGCAAAATCTAAAAAATAGTATAAAGAACTCATTTTATAAGACTTTTTTTCGCACTTGTCAATTAGAAAACTCGCCAAGGCTCGTTTTCTAAACTTTGACGCGTGCGAAAAAAACATGTCTTATAAAACTTGTTCTTTAATATACTATTATAGGGAAAATCCCTAGAAAAATAACATCCAGTTATGGGAAAGCAGATTTTTTTTTTGGGTTTCCCAGACCCCAGTGTGACGGTTGCGTAAGTGAGAAAGTACCTAGTGTGATTGCCCAGACAAAGATCATGACCTGTATTACGAGTGCACTTTTATAATAAAAGCGATTTTATGGAACACATTTCTCATAAGAATATAATGTAAAAGCGCTTTTATTATAAAAGTGCGCTCGTAATATGGGTCCATATTTTCAATTTCTTGTGGAAATTAAAATTAAGCACCTTTTTAAATACCTACTTGGAAAAGAAAGAGCTGTATTGAAGGAATGAGACTTCACCGAATCCAGAAGAAATAGAAGTTAACACAACTCCAGAAATTGCTAAGGCTTCTGTCGTGGCAAAAGCTACGAGAAGATATCCCGCAGCAGCCAGAATTACACATATTGCCACTCGAATGCTGTGGAATATTTAAACTTTTATAAATGAAGTTAATATACTCTGCGTTCGCCCTTCTTCGTTCAACTATTAAATAAATATTTATAATTTTTATTTGAAAATTTATTACATTCACTAAAATTGTTCAAATAATCAAATTTTGAAAAAATACTTTCTATTCTTAGAAAATTAAACAATACTTTTTAATTATGACAATTAGAAATTTAATTTATGATATCTACTTAAAGTTCATTCGGTTAATCTCCGCGTCTTAAAATTGTTTACATTTGTTATCATTCCAGATTTGATAAATTGATGACATGAGGAAAATAAAATTACTTACTGTATGAAAAATGGTAAAAATGGAGCAGTAGATTTAACAATTAAAGCAGGTACAATATCAGCTAGTAAAATAGCACCAGTTGATAATTCATTACACTCTCTTACATCTTTATGAATATCTGTAGCGTTAGTTTCACGAAATTCGCCAGTATTAGCCTAAAACATATTTCATGTATATAAATATTATACATTTTTTTAAATTAAAATCTTACATCTTCAATATCCGCTAAAATATCGTGAGCAGCACTCAACATCACAACATATCCATAATTGTTACAAAGTCCTAAGATCCAATATGCCACTAAACATCTCCAAGAATTAATCTTTTGCCGCCCTGTCATCGAAGTTGCCTCATTTACATCTTTAAAAATATTTATCAAATTATAAATATAAATTAATTATAATTACTTACCACTACCCCTGCTCATATTGCAATAGAAAACCCTAGAATATTATAAGGACGAGATACTCTAGTTTAAATATTAAATGGCACGTTAATACTCCAGTCTCCAGTATGTTATCTTATATTACTGAGATTTATCATGACAAAACAATTTACATTATGGGAATTTTGAAAATTAAATCAAAACAAGTGACGTGTTGATGTTGAAGGTTAGGTTAGACAACAAAATGCATACGGATATTAAATGCATTTAACATTATCTTCCTCATGTGCAACTACACTAAATAACTCCACATATCTTAATCTAATTATTGCAATTATAACTATTTTCTATATAATCTAACAACTAAAGTTGATAACTGATACTTGACAGTTCAAATCAAACTAATTTCAAAACATTAGTTATTAGCTACTAGGCCCTAGTTTATGTTCTTGGATTTCCTCCATTTAAAAGGTAACTTTCCTTACAGTTTTAGCTACCATATCATAGATGGCGCATACGGTAGCTGAAACTTATGACGAATGACGAAATCTTAGAACATGTAATTGGATTTGTTTTATATATTAAACTCTAAACAAATAAATATTGTTTTACTATGACATTGAAAGACTGATACGGTTACATAACAGATTATACAGGATGTTTATGAACATCTTTTTCTCTCTTTCCATTAACTTTTCCTGCGTTTTGACATTTATTAAAAATAAAAACGAAAGTCCGTAAATACTTTTTTGTTTTTTATACCTAACATTATTTGCATAACTTCGGTAAAAAGTCAGACACTTTTCAGAATAAATATAACAATTGTATTTATACATTACCTTCGTTAATTGGGATGTATTGTAATAGCATGCCTGTAGCGCAAATACAATAAAGAAACTTTATCATCCAATCAAAACACGGGGAATTTAAAAGGGAATGTTTTACCAATTGCAACTTTGTGTCACTTTTTAGAGCGCAAGTTATATTGTAGCCAATAGCAGTATTGCTAAGCAGTTAAACTCAACAACGATTCGTCGAAGGAGAACGCATTTCATTCGTAGTTTTACAATTTTAAGTGATTAGGAAAAATAGGCTTTATAATAACATGAAATAAGGTGTCATAGGAGCTAAAATACATACAATGTAATCTTTTGATCATGAATGAAACCTTATTACAAGACACTATAAAGATCTTTTTCCCTAAGCTCCAATAGCAGTAAGCCATAATGTACCCGGCCTTTCTTGTTACGCCCTCTACATCAAATCACAGCCCTAGATAACAAATTTCAATTCTCCCTTATACGAACTATCTATAAATAGTAAAATAAATAAATATATCATCACGGCATATTACCCATTTCTGGGTGTGCCAGTATCTACAACACATGTAGACATCGGTAATGATGACGATATATTTTACCGTGTGGGCGCTTACCAGGCATCACCTCACGGGCACTCATAGCTGGCGTGGAGAGTGCACCACAGGGGCCACTTTTTTTTTTCTTTAAATAGTAAACATATTTGAATTTTGTGTAAAAATTATCTGGTCAGGCTGTGAAATTAATAACAATAAATAATAAAACTCATATTTTCAATTGATCATTTTCATTGAAAATGAAACATTCATTAAAATTTTTGTGAACTAAAAATTATATTCCTAAGATTTGAAGTTCAAGATTAGAACTGTAAACTGTTGAACTAAATAATTTAGTTCATTTCTCATATTTTCATGCACCACTCATACACGGTTAGAGACGATAAAAGTCTGAATTCAGCATGAAATTCTCTTTCTTTTCATGTCACGCACGATTTTTTTACATCATCGGATCTTGAGTTAAAACAATAAAAATGGTCAATTCTGCAAAATTCTTATTTTTATTAAACAATTTATTTCGAAATCATGATATTCCATTAATTATTATTAAAACATAAAAATGATTAATTTTCTGTAACTTTCTAAGCCTCAGAATAAATGAAAAAGTATTTCTTTCTTACATAATTAAAAAAAATCATTTGCCTCATAGGGTCCAAACATACTTTTAAGTACAAAATTAATTATTTTAAGAACATACAAATAAATTCTTAGCCTCAAAGGCAGTGAAACAACAAATTAAAAACATTCATTAGGCGCAAAGGGCTCTAAACATTCTTACGTACCAAACTAGTTTTTAGGAGAACGTTGAAATGATTTATTTTCTATGACTGTCTCAGCTTCAGAGTCACTGAAACAAGTTGTTCTCTTATACCATTCAAAAGGTTCGTTTGGCACAGAGGGTTCCAAACATTCTTTACGTACAACTGGTACCAAACGTTCATATGGTACACAAGATCCAGAACATTCATATTGTAAACATGGTCCCAAATATTTTTTTGGTGCTGATTCCTCCAAAGATTCTTTTGGTGCAGATGGTTCCAAAGATTTTTTTGATGCTGATGGTCCCAAAGATTCTTTTGATGTAGATGGTTCCACATATTCTTTTGGAGCAGTTGGTATCGACCATTCATGTACTTCATGTGGATCTACTTGTTGCAAACTTTCAAGAGGTACAATTGGTATAAAATTTTTATTTTGTTTAACCTTCTCCACACATTTTTTTATTTCTTTCGTTTTGAATATTTTAGCAACAATTTCCTCTAAAGCATTTATTTCAGCAGTTAGATCTCGTTTCTCCTCTGGCTTTTTCGGTTCTAGAGACTTATTTTCTTCAGTCGAATGTGTAGAACTCTGTCTAGATGGAACTGTTTTTGGAATATCAGCTTGTTTGCGAGAGAGGGAAGAGCTACTCTGTTCAGATGGTGTGATTTTGGGAGCTGTATTAGTTTGTTTTACAACAGTTGTAGCTTTCCCTGCAGTACAAGTTTCTGGATAATTTGGTTGAAATGGTTCCAGAGCACTTTTCATGTCATTTATAGTGATTAGAGGACTAAGAGTTCTAGTAACCTTTGGGGTAGGATTCCAGTTTACTACTTTTGATGATGCAGGAATGCTGATAAAGGTTCTTCTCGCGGGTCTTTTAGGCTGAAATATCAATAATTAATAGAGTTAATTTACATCAAGCTGAAGTTGTTTCTTTGTGAGATAATAAAAGTAATGATATAGATGTTGTTGAAAGAGTGAGAGTGAGTCAGTTGAGATGGTTCGATTATCTAGATCTAGAAAGAATGAAGAATGAACTTATACAGAATGTCCCATTTCTAAAACTGGGAAAACTTCGGTGTTTAAAAAAAATGAAGTCTTACTGAGTAGTATTGCCTATTAATTTTATCTCTCAACTGTTACACGTTTTAATGAGAACAGTTTCTGGTTGACTACATGCGCTAATAGTTATTTATACAGTGTGTTTCCGGACGGACTAATTATCGCGCACTATCCATCGTAAATTCATAGCATGCATCGGCTTTGACTACCGATAAATTTTTCGATTTCCGATGGATCGGTAGTGGGGGGTCTAACGAAATGTTTTTAGGTTATATTTTTGACATTTGCGGTAGTTTCATGCTTGCGGGTGTAAGATTATGCAAAGAAAACTAAATGTATGGAACGCTGTTTTACTTTTTATTCCATTTTTTTTCCTTGACTTTAAATAATGTGACATATCTTTATTTGAATTAAAGATATCTTAAATATAATTTGAGATATCTATAATTCAATTCGAGATATCTCTAATTTGGTTACATTTAAGATATCTTAAATTCAATTTTAGATATCTGAAATTCAATTCGAGATATCTGAAAATGAATTTTAGATATCTAAAATTCAATTAAAGATATCTCAAATTTAATTTACATGTTTTCTGCATGTAATTTTAGATATCTAAAATTATTTACAGATATCTGAAATCGAATTTCAGATATCTTAAATACAATTTTAGATATCTAAATTTGAACATATCCATAATTCAATTTCAGATATCTGTAATTCATTTTAAGATATCAGTAATTAAATTTGAGATATCTTGAATTGAATTTGTGATATCTTAAAATGAATTATGAATATGTTCAATTTAAGATATCCACTATTCTATTTCAGATATCTTAAATTGAATTACAGATATCTTTAAATTTAATTACTGATATCTTAAAATGAATTACAGATATCTGAAATTGAATTATGGATATGTTCAAATTTAGATATCTAAAATTGAATTAAAGATATCTTAAATTGTATTTAAGATATCTGAAATTCGATTTCAGATATTTGTAAATAATTTTAGATATCTAAAATTACATATAGGAAAGCATGTAAATTGAATTTGAGATATCTTTAATTGAATTTTAGATATCTAAAATTCATTTTTAGATATCTCGAATTGAATTTCAGATATCTAAAATTGAATTTAAGATATCTGAAATGTAACCAAATTAGAGATATCTCAAATTGAATATAGATATCTGAAGTTATATTTAAGATAGCTTTAATTCAATTAAGGATATGTCACATTATTTAAAGTCAAGGAAAAAAGATGGGATAAAAAGTAAAACGTTATATCTCGTTCACAACGGAAAGGAGATGGTTATACATGTAGATGATTTTTATCATCATTTTGACTTCCATATCAGATTCTTCATTGTTTGATGAAGAATCTGATGATTGTAATAGAGCGACGGATTTTTTGTCTATAAAACTTTCCATATCTGTTAACTGGTGGGTAACTGTCAGTTGATATTTAAGGTTAGGAGATTCATCGCACTTTTCAGCAACCCGTTTCTTTACTCGGCCGCAGCGGCTATTCATCGGATCCATCAGCTATTCATCGTGACGTCATTTTCAATTTCTGATGGAATTCAGCGTATGAATAGTTGTTGAATAAAGAAACACGCCCATACGATTTATTAGAAATCAAACAGATACATTATTTGTGACTAAAAATAACCGTAATAGTTGAAGATTAAGAAAAACTGCTTGATTACAACAAAGAAAACGATAAATTTCAACAACATATGTAGTACATTTGATTACAACAAGGAAATGACGTGATAGGAAATGGCGATTTATAAAGTCGTTGTTTTTGTTTTTACTTTGCTATTTATTACTAATTTAGGTTGGTAAATACATATGACACTGGTTATTACTATAGATAAACATGAAATATATGTATTTAATTTGATGCTTACCTGAGATTCGATCGTCGTAGTCGGTGTTACGGTCTCAGTTGAAGTAGCAGGTACGTCTGGCACCAAAGTACTTTTTCTGAGATAAAGAGGAATACGCGGAGTTGGTCTATTTGCTACTCTTTCATCAATATAATCCCTCATTTGGCGATTCCAATCATCGTCGAGTGCATACATTTCTGCTAATGAAAACATCTCTTCGTTTTCATGTACATTATTTTCAATCGCTTCGTCGACTGATTCCAGGTCATTGCTGTCCACCACATTCACCTTAGTAGAAGAGGCCGAATCATCGGAATCAGAATCACTAAGGGAGTCTAGAACGGGATCAGTATTAGTGGTGTCACTTCCACGATTCATCTTGCTTTTTAAATTTATTTATGTTACTACAGAACTACAATTTGAAATTCAAACTTGTTGAGCAGCAATGTTGCACAGACAATAAAAAACTTTTGAAGAAACAAATGAATAAATAATATAAAGATAGGTCCGCCATCTAGGGGCAAAATTAAATATATATTTCAATTAATATGGCGGGATACACAATTTTATAATTTTTTTAATAATTTGTAATGACTTATTTTGAATAAAACTAATAAACATTATAATAAACATTTATGGGGTCCCGTGGCCGCGTGCCTGAGTGTCTGGTCGCGAACCTGGGGGAACCGGGTTCGATCCCGACAGACGCCAAATATTTCCAATTTTAAATGGCACAAAAGTGACCCATGTGGTGCACTCTCCACACCAGCTATGAGTGCCCGTGAGGTAACGCCTGGTAAGCGCCCACACGGTAAAATATATCGTCATCATTACCGATGTCTACATGTGTTGTAGATACTGGCACACCCAGAAATGGGTAATATGCCGTGATGATATATTTATTTATTTGTATTTATTTATATGTGGAATAATCGTGGCCGCGTGCCTGAGTATCTGGTCGCGAACCTGGGGGAACCGGGTTCTATCCCGACAGACGCCAAATATTTCCAATTTTAAATGGCACAAAAGTGACCCCTGTGGTGCACTCTCCACACCAGCTATGAGTGCCCGTGAGGTGACGCCTGGTAAGCGCGCACACGGTAAAATATATCGTCATCATTACCGATGTCTACATGTGTTGTAGATACTGGCACACCCAGAAATGGGTAATATGCCGTGATGATATATTTATTTATAAACATTATCTTTTAAGCAGTAGGTATTTATTAAACATACTAGAAATGACGATGGGTACCCGATATAATGTACCCGGGTATAAAATTTCTTACCCGATTACCCGAAATATACCCGCTGCCCGTTAATTACCCGATACCCTTTAATTATCCGAAGATTGTATCTAAAAGAAAAGCTTTTTATTACCATACCATAGATAATTAATATAATTTATGGTAAGTTTTTTATAGAGATACAGTATATTATTTATTTGTATTACTTTTTATGTAATAAATATATATAAACAATAATTATCAATTTTATTAAAAAGTAAACTGCTATTATAAGTGTAACTAGTAATTAACAAATTAACGAATTATGTATATGTACTTAAAAGATAATGGGTAATTAAAGGGTATCGGATAATTAACGGGTAAAGGGTACTATGCGGGTAGTTGTCTATGGACAATTTTTTTAATAATGTGTAATGCCACGCGCGCCTTATTTTGAATAAAAGAAATTTTTAACTAATAAACATTATCTTTTAAGCAGTATTTATTAAACACACCAACTATATGGACAAAATAAATGTTTGCTAAATTGGAGTTACAAGGTAAATTAACTGACATTAATTGTTTTACATAGCATTTTAGCATAGATATTCACGATTTTCTCCAGGAAGAAAATATTTTAATATGAATAATATTCGCGACATTCATTAGATTTGTTCGCATAACAGTCAAAAACCGTCACAAACCATTGATTCAGATGCAGAATTTAATTCTGTACAACATTTATTTGAAGCATTTTACTAAAATTAGCAGCTCACTTTTACACAAAGAAAATGTAATTTCCTATGTTAAACGCCTATGTCTCGGTGTTCGCGTAACACCCGGTATACCGGGTGTCAACTTGAAATCCGTATTATAGGGAATAAGATGTTATTGTTTTCATTTTGCTATAGTTACTGACCTATTAAATTTAGAGAAAAGTTGTAAATAAAAAAGTTGTTCAGAATTAAAAACTACACAATATTTATTTATTTATATAAGAAAAACTATACTACAGGACGAGCCCAAAACGGATAGTGGTACAAAAAATACAATACAAGATAAAATAACAAAACATTACGAATTTAAAGTATTGCGCAAAAGTTTGTAATTCAAGCGAAATATGTCTAAATTAGAGAATTTCTTATTGTAAAGAGCACACATACGGAAGAGTGAGACTAAAATTAATCACAATTTAATTTTATGAAAAAGACGCAAAATAAAATTCGTAATTTGCAACAAATTTCAGAGTGTCATTGGATTACTGATGTTTAAATTTTTTATTTGGCAATTTTATATAATTATTAAAAGTGTAATTAAACATAAAAAGAAAGTATAAAATGAATCAAGAATGGTATATTACTATAACATTCAAAATTAATTATAATAAACAATAATGTCAGAAGTTAAATGTCAAATAAAAACAAATAAAACATCAGTAATTCAATGGCACTCTGAAATATGTATGTAGTAAATTGCGAATTTTAATTTGCGTTTTATTCATAAAATAAAATGAAATTATGATTAATATTAATCTCTTATTGTCTAGTTTTTAATTCTGAACACCTTTTTTATTTACAATTTTTCTCGAAAATGAATAAGTCAGAAAATACAGCAAAATGAAAAAAATAACATTGTATTCCCTATATAACTGATTCCAATTGATTTGTGATTACAAATAGATAATTTTGAATTAATGGTCCATAAGAATAATTTAGTTTTGCTTCTTAAATCAAATTAGGATAGTTTCGGATTCGAAACCAATAATTCCTAATTTGAAACTAGAATTGACCTTACCCGACATGATTTCAACCAGTAGTAACAAGCGCTTCAATTTGCCGAAGAATACTTCAGCTTCATATTTACAAATATTTGTTTTCTTAACTTTCCACATGTCGGTTTTTATTAATTTCAAAAGGCGAAAGAAACCACACCCGTTACCCAAAGGCTCTAAAGCGGCACTAAGTCTACCCAACCAACAAGCGGATAATATTCTCTAACATCTTATCTTTTTTATTCAAGGTCATGCCAAGCATTATTCCACTCCGGGGAAACCACGCCTTCCCTGGATTTGAAGTGAAGGGTACCTACATTGTCACCGACCAATGCTTGCAAAAATAAGAGAAGTAGAAAACTCTTATGACACAAATATGTTCACCTAAAGACACTCGAAGAATTTCAATTACCTATTTAATTAATTTTCATTAAAAAGAAACAATTGTTAGAAAAACTAATTTTCTGTCAATTTTACAAAATATTTTTTTTGTTGTTCATACAGATTAGTATGTTTTTATAATTCTATCAATACAGCTTTTACTTGAAACATTTTTGTCTAAAATTAATTGAGGACTTTTGAGCAAAGAAAAACTGTTTTCCCATGTTAAAGGCATATAGCCAGATTTTTAATTACTAATTACTGCTAACAGTAATATTTTTACATTCGGCCTTTGTAGTACTAGGCCGATGTACTAAATTTTTCTGTCAGGAGTAAAAGGAATGTGTTATAGGTAATATATTATTAAAAAAAAATAAGAATAGGAATAGTACTTACCAGTCGCAAGTAGAATTCGTTGAATGCATAGCAGAACAGAGCTGACGATTCCTTTTAAAAAATACATATTATTTATTACAATAATTACAATTGTTATATGTATAGGTAGTAGTAGAATATACCACGTAAAAAAAACTTTGTTCTATGGTATTTTTTGTAACTGTAATAATAAGGAAGATATGTATATTGTTTAAAGTTTAAATGAAAATTAAATGCAGGTAATCTAAATTTTCAAATGAATTACGGGTTCAATTGTTGTATTGTATTTATTTCTTAGTTTCTATTCTAAATTAATTATACATAAAATTACTTTTGGTATACCGGGGGGCTAAAATTTTTGTAGACCATACGAAATGCAATGGTAAAATTTTCATATGGCTATAAATTTTGCCCTATTAATTTTAGACCAGAGTGTAGAAACAAAAATGTTCATAATTAAAAACTGCATCTAACAAATCCAAAATTGTTGTTTAACTGCGTTTCGTTTGTGAAATAGAGACAAAATAAAAGTAATAATTTTTAGCTAATTATAGAGTGCCATGAGCAATATCACATGTTAAACAGTTGTATTGCTTGAGTTTGACATCTGTCATAAAGTTTTAATAATTATTGAATTCTTAATTTATTTATCAGTAATCAAATTAAATTTTTCATCTCAGAAAAAACTCGATGGAACAATATTAACAATTAAATATCAATTAATAAACTTTTATCGGTAAAACAATACAACTATTTGAATTATATGGCATTCTGTAAAAAGCTTAAAGACGGATATTTTATTTTACGTTTACCTCATGATAAGAACCAATTATATCAATAAATTTTGGCTTTTCTTTTTATTTTATTATTATTAGAATAATAGGAAGACTTAATCTAGAAAAAAATCACAAATTCTAATAAAAATAAAATAAAAAGAAATGTCAAATCTGTCAGATATACCAGAAAGAAGAAAATTATTGTTTTATTTTCCATGGCACTCTGATAATTGCTTCAAATCGAGTATTTTTTGCGTCTAACTAGTACATAAGAAACAATGATGCAGTTTTTCATTCTGAACATTTTTCTTCATTGTTTTGTTTTAAAATTAATAGGTAAAGATATATCGCCAAATCAAAATTTTAACAATGAATTTTCTATTTTTGAAAAAAAGTAGACAGCCGGTATAATTTACAAATTTTTAGTCCACATTATGATTTAAAAAATAAACAGTACATGCCTACTAGTACTCATCTATTTCTATTTTATCTACAATTATTTAAATCTAAGTAACATACCTTATTGGTCTATATTAATTAAAAATAAAAGATGCAAAAGTATTAAACACTTTTTAAACTCACATAAATTAATAAAAGTAGGTATAATGATTATAATATTAAATTAAACCGGGTGTCTACTTGGAAACCGTTATATAGGGAATACAGTATTATTTTTTTTTTCATTTTGCTATAGTTTCTGACTTATTAATTTTTTAAAGAAAACTTGTAAATAAAAAAGTTGTTCAGAATTAAAAACAACACAATTTGGGACTAAATTAATCACAATTTCATTTTATTTTTAAAAAACACAAATTAAAATTCGCAATTTACCTAGAGCATATTTCAAATTTCAGAGTGCTATTTAATTTCTGATGTTTTATTTGTTTTTATTAGACAATAAACTTCTGACACATTGGCTGGTAGCACAAGCCCTGTTTTAACTAAAACACTGTTTTAAGAAATGTCAAATTCAAATGTTAATATTTAATTTCACTCTTGTGTTTAAAGAACGATTTTTTTAAAAACATTTGTTTGAATACAAACTATGTTCTGCTTTAAAATCATGTTTTGATAAATTTGATATTATTTATTTTTGCTATTAAATAATGAAATTTGGCATATCTTAAAACAGCATTTTAGTTAAAACAAGGCTTGTGCTACCAGCCATTATTATTTATTACAATTAATTTTGACTGTTATAATAATATACCATTCGTGAATCATTTTATACTTTCTTTTTTGTTTAATTACACTTTTAATAATTATATAAAATTATTTATTAAGAGTAGAATTATGAGATGTCAAATAAAAAAAAATTAAAAATCAGTAATTCAATGGCACTCTAAAATTTGCTGTAAATTGCGAAGTTGCATTTTTTTCTCGTAAAATAAAAAAAATTGTGATTCATTTTAGTGTCAAATTGTGTAGTTTTTAATTCTGAACAACTTTTTTTTCTCTAAATTTAATATGTTAATATCTACAGCAAAATGAAAAACAACATTGTATTCCTTACATCCTATATAACGTACTCCAATCAGACATCCGGTTTTTTTTCAAGTTTTAATAAAGAATGTTATTATTCATACTTCACTCACTATTCTTCTTCTTATTTCTCTTCGATTTTTTCGCATCATTAGCTTCAGGCAGACTGGGCCACTCAAGTTTATTATAATTCAGTTTAAAACCCTTTCGTTCCTCAAATGCATGTTGGTTAGTTGACTCTTCGTGATAATAGTAACATTTATTGCCAAACTTACAAAACCCATACAGGCGTAAACGCCTACATTTTATAAGCGTTCTTGGATCAAGTAGCTCTTCTTTCCCGTGGGCATAAAAGCATCGGCGCCCGAATTTGCACACCCCCTTACTTTCAAAATTTCGACAAAGTTTGCATTTTCTGAACTTTATTAGTAATTCATCATCATTATCGGGCATAGATTTGGAAATTGTATTAGTCTGCTGTTCTTGCAAGATTGAAGATTCTTGTTCTTTGTAGTCATAACTGCAACTTGTGTTTGGAGGAATATTTGGATTATTAAAGAATGTTGAGTTATAAGCAGAAGTAAATGATTTTTCTTGAAGATTTTCATCTTGTTTAGTTTCCAGTTTTAGTGTTTGTATAGAAAATATGTGTGGTACATTCCATAATGAGTACAGTTTGAAATTTGGTGAATTTTCATTAGTCATATTCAAATCTGTGTTTCTATTTACTTCATCTAAATTTCTGCTAATTGGAAATGTATCGCCCATGACGTTTGGAAAACAAGATTCAGCGTTTTCAATATTTCTATTAATATTTAGCTCTAGTCCATTCATTGGTCTTCCAAGTAGATTGTTGACATTAAAAATTTGAGCTGTTGGATGCATTTGCGTAGGACCTACAGATAATTCCAATATATAGACAAAATTAAAAACAAAATTTACTAATAAATTGGATAATACAAATTTTGTCACACTTTTCTGTATATGAATAAAAACGCTGTCTGGACCGTTTGTGCATTAAAAATTTCTACCTGCTTGAAATGTGTGACTGTTTTTGCAATATAAAATTAGATTCGGATTAAAAATGTGACAAAATTGGTATATTGCAGCTTTTCCAAAATTATATACCGACGCCAAATATTTCCAATTTTAAATGACACAAAAGTGACCCCTGTGGTGCACTCTCCACACCAGCTATGAGTGCCCGTGAGGTGACGCCTGGTAAGCGCCCATACGGTAAAATATATCGTCATCATTACCGATGTCTACATGTGTTGTAGATACTGGCACACCCAGAAATGGGTAATATGCCGTGATGATATATTTATTTATTTATATACCGCAGAAATACTTAAAAAATTAATATAATATCCTACTGAGAATTAGGAGTTCTCAAAAACATCAAACTGTCATCTTTCAAAACGACAATTCAAGAAAAAGGACATAAATATGGTCTTGTCTTAGAATAATAACGTTTTAATTTTGTTTACAGTTAAAAAAAACTCCCAGTATTTATTTATTTCCAAAAATAAAAATCAGCAAAATTTTAATTTTTATATTTTGCGTGCCTAAGTGTATGGTCGCGAACCTGGGGGAACCGGGTTCGATCTCGACCGGCGCCAAATATTTCGAATTTTAAATGGCACAAAAATGACCCCTGTGGTGCACTCTCCACGCCAGCAATATAAAATTAGATTCGGATTAAAAATGTGATAGAATTGGTACACTGCAGCTTTTCCAAAATTATATACCGCAGAAATACTAAAAAAAATTAATATAATATCCTACTGCGAAGTAGGAGTTGTCAAAAACATCAAACTGTCATCTTCCCAAACGACAATTCAAGAAAAAGGACATAAAGATGGTCTTGTCTTAGAATAATAACGTTTTAATTTTGTTTACTGTTAAAAAGAACTCCCAGTATTGATTTATTTCCAAAAATAAAAATCAGCAAAATTTTAATTTTTATATTTTTTATGGGGTACCGTGGCCGCGTGCCTGAGTGTCTGGTCGCGAACCTGGGGGAACCGGGTTCGATCTCGACCGGCGCCAAATATTTCGAATTTTAAAATGCACAAAAATGACCCCTGTGGTGCACTCTCCACGCCAGCAATATAAAATTAGATTCGGATTAGAAATGTGACAGAATTGGTACACTGCAGCTTTTCCAAAATTATATACCGCAGAAATACTTAAAAAATTAATATAATATCCTACTGCGAATTAGGAGTTGTCAAAAACATCAAACTGTCATCTTTCAAAACGACAATTCAAGAAAAAGAACATAAACATGGTCTTGTCTTAGAATAATAACGTTTTAATTTTGTTTACTGTTAAAAAGAACTCCCAGTATTGATTTATTTCCAAAAATAAAAATCAGCAAAATTTTAATTTTTATATTTTTATGGGCCGCGTGCCTAAGTGTCTGGTTGCGAACCTGGGGGAACCGGGTTCGATCTCGACCGGCGCCAAATATTTCGAATTTTAAATGGCACAAAAATGACCCCTGTGGTGCACTCTCCACGCCAGCAATATAAAATTAGATTCGGATTAAAAATGTGACAGAATTGGTACACTGCAGCTTTTCCAAAATTATATACCGCAGAAATACTTAAAAAATTAATATAATATCCTACTGCGAATTAGGAGTTGTCAAAAACATCAAACTATTATCTTTCAAAACGACAATTCAAGAAAAAGGACATAAAGATGGTCTTGTCTTAGAATAATAACGTTTTAATTTTGTTTACTGTTAAGAAGAACTCCCAGTATTGATTTATTTCCAAAAATAAAAATCAGCAAAATTTTAATTTTTATATTTTTATGGGGTCCCGTGGCCGCGTGCCTAAGTGTCTGGTCGCGAACCTGGGGGAACCGGGTTCGATCTCGACCGACGCCAAATATTTCGAATTTTAAAAATGGCACAAAAGTGACCTCTGTGGTGCACTCTCCACACCAGCTATGAGTGCCTGTGAGGTGACGCCTGGTAAGCGTCCACACGGTAAAATATATCGTCATCATTACCGATGTCTACACGTGTTGTAGATACTAGCACACCCAGAAATGGGTAATATGTCGTGATGATATATTTATTTATTTAAATGGCACAAAAATGACTCCTGTGGTGCACTCTCCACGCCAGCACTGAGTGATGCCTGGGAAACGCCCGCACGGTACAAATATGTCATCATCATTACCGATATCTGCGACGACAGAGCAGATTGGCACACCTAGAAATAGGTAGTATGCCAATCTGCGTTATACCCAGATTTCGGTAATGATGATGACATATTTTTATCGTACGGGCGTTTACCAGGCGTCACCTCACGGGCACTCATCTCTGGCGTGTAGAGTGCACCACATGGGTCACTTTTGTGTCATTTAAAATTCGAAATATTTGGTGTCGGTCGGGATCGAATCCCGTTCCCCAGGTTCGCGACCAGATACTCAGGCACGAGACATTTTTTGGGAAAAACAAATACATTTTTTAAAATATAAATAAATAAATAAATAAATAAATAAATATATCATCACGGCATATTACCCATTTCTGAGTTTGCCAATCTGCTTTATCGCAGATATCGGTAATGATGATGACATATTTGTATCGTGCGGGCGTTTACCAAGCGTCACCTCACGGGCACTCATTGCTGGCGTGGAGAGTGCACCACAGGGGTCACTTTTGTGCCATTTAAAATTTGAAATCGTCGGTCTGGATCGAACCCTGTTTCCCAGATTCGCGACCAAACACTCAGGCACGCGGTCACGGGACCCCATAATTTTCGAATATTTGGTAGCCATTTTATTGTATTGAAGATAATTTAGCATACCTCGCAGAGAATTCCGTAAGGTTGGTAATGGTAAAGTTTGGGGCCTAAAACCTGGTGGCGTTGTTTGATATGTTGGAATTTCCTGGTTTTTGGGAGTCCAAATACTTGTCAATGGGTCAAAGTTTGCATTATTATATTGATTGTTTATACCAAAATCAAACATGGGAGCTAAAATGCAAGACAAAAACCAAAAATTAAATTTATTTGAATAGAATGTTAAATATTCATACTTTCCAGGATATTTGTGGAATGCACCATAGGATTAACATCCATATTAACGATATCCTCCATTATATTCATTGCCAGGCCACGTGCATGTTTTGTGTACAGATCCATTAAATTGCAATAATTATAAGTCGAAGACAACAATGCGTTCAACCTAAAATTGTAAGAATTTCTTAAATCACGAGAAGAAAAACAGCAAACTGAAATGTTTTCCTTGAGTGAGTGCTGTGTATAGCTTGTAGTCTGGAATAGTGAGCGTAGAGCTGGTTTATCTGCTGGAATGAATGTGTGCATGTAATCAATTTCGTAGAAATTGATTTTATCATTATTTACTTGCATAGTTAGTGTGAATGGTACCGTAACTCGTGTGTGATCTTCCTCCATGTACCCGGAATAGACATTCTGAAGGTAATATTTGCTATTCTCCATATTTTTATTAAGTTTTTAAAAACTAATCGGGAAAATTGTGATGTAATAATACTAAATTTAGGATTACAACACTAATAATATTAATACAACAAAAACTATATGAGTTTTTAAACTATTTATTCGCACGTAATTTTTCGACCACTGTTAAAGAAGGACTACCGACTACTAATGACGTTTAGTATGACTAAAATATTTTTTCTTTAACTGAAGTATTGGATTACAGTTTACACGTATCAAATAAATATAAACATAAACAATTATTCATAGGTCATTGTAAAGTTTGAAGAAAGTATTTGTATTGTATTTGTGAGTGGGTTATAAGAATAATTTTGCATTCCTTTCCATTTATAAATCAAACCGTTATGAAAATTTTGCTATTTATAGATAATAAAAAACCAATGGTAAATAAAAATAAAATAAATATATCATCACGGCATATTACCCATTTCTGAGTGTGCCAATATGTTTTATTATAGATATCGGTATGTTGATGACATATTTGTACCGTGCGGGCGCTTACCAGGCGTCACCTCACGGGCACTCATTGCTGGTGTGGAGAGTGCACCACAGAGGTCACTCTTATGCCATTTAAAATTCGAAATATTTAGCGTCGGTCGGGATCGAACCCGGTTCCCCACATTCGCGACCAGACACTCAGGCAATGGTAAAAATAAAAAAATCTGATGTGAATACTAAGTACATGACTTCCTTATTCTTACACCTATTAAACTATACATATTTTTTAAATAACTAAAACAGAAAATATTAATTTTATCTTCAAAACGGGAGAATATACTGGGTGATTTTTTTCAAGGTATACATAGAACATTAACATGGGAAATCAGCTTTTTGCAAAACCGTTGCCCCCTGTTTTAACTTACGCCAATGGTTGTGGTGTCAATACAAAGATAAAAAAAAATCCCCATTCGAAAATACCAAATACGAATATTTTAGGACCATAAATTAATTTTAAAATTTATTCATTTTCCTATTAATAGCAGTAGCCATGACAAATTTAAACAAAAAGATAAACAAATGCTTGACATTTTATATGTCAGAATAGGTTAATTGTCATTGTCAAGAGACATTACTTTTGAGTTATGTCAATTAACCTATTTCGGATGGAGAATTTTTTTATCTTTGTATTGACACCACAACCAACGCCGTAAGTTAAATCGGGAGGCAACGATTTGCGAAAAATTGATTTCCCATGTTAATCTCCTATGCACACCTTTAAAAAAATCACCCTGTATATTGATCATAAAGAGAGTTGACGTAATTTAACTTTGACATTAATTTTTTTTTGTTATTTTTTGTCCTAATCAATAGGAAACTTAATTACCATTTAACACCAAAAAGTATATAATTTTTAAATTTACATATTTCGCTTATACAAAAAGTTAATTTAATAATACTTGATGTGCTGGACGTAGAATTTAATTCTTTAAAACTTTTATTTGAAGCATTTAATTCGAAAATCAAAATAAAACTATTTTTTCAAAAGAAACTGCTAACAGGTTATATCTCGGAAACTATTGAAGATCCCATATTGATTAACCTTTTTTTACTAACTTTGGTCAGTATTCCCTTAAAATATTTTATCATTATTTATTTACAAATAAATAAATATATCATATTATCCATTGTTGAGAGTGCCAATGTGTTTTGTATAGTAAAGATAAGTCAGCAGAACTTGAGGAATCGTAATAAACCGATTAAACACCTCTCAAATAAAAAATACAAAAGAACTTTTTAACAATGATACCACAAATTGTTGTATGTTTTTCAGAATACTTTCAGTGCCCATGGTCGCATTCAAGGAAAAATTATTCTTGTTTTTACAATGTATGTTAGTGATCATTAATCATTTATAATACATGAAGGTAACGATAGTTTAAGTACTGAATCAGATGACTAATTTTTTTTAATGTGAATTATCTGTTATGTATATTGTTAATATTAAATATTTGTAATTATAAATTGAACATATATAAATATAATAACAATTCGTAGCAATACTGTAAATAAATATTGTTGTAACAGCTTAAAAAGTTTTTTATTTTAATTTGTTAGGACTCCAACTCTGTGCGAAACTTGAGAAACCAGTGGCAGTGTTTACATTTTTATTTATGGCACATAGAATTTAAGGTTTCTTTATGAACGTCACTGAGAGTGTTTAAATGGTTTATTAAGATCCTTCGAGTTCTGATGATTTATACTATACACATGTGTCGGGAATGATGACATATTTGTTCCGTGTGAGCGTTTATAGTTCTCGTCATCAAAAAATCGAGGGACGGTCATAAAACGCTTAATAGCCCCTATACTATAAAACTAGAATGGAAAAGTTTAGCACGGTACACCGCAAATTGCTTTAGCTTTGTGTGTACATTTTTACTTCTCGAGAATTGGATTCATGCTAAAAATCGCATATCCTGATTTTAGTGAAGAAGCATCGTTATAAGGACCTTAGAATTTTTGAGATAATTTTTAAAATTACATGACATGTCACACAAACTTTCAATTGCTTTTAATTTTGGAACGAATTAATATTTAATTTTTTTTTTCATTAAAACTCATATAAGAATAACGCGATAACAATTTTCTTTTAAGACTTTAATTTCTAAAAATTCATTCAGTTGTTCAAATGCCCTAAATATGAGTACACTTACGTAACATTGTCTTTACAATCAAATAATGTTACTAGCAAGTTTATATCTCTATCCATTTTTGAATTAATGTCCCAAAAGTCAATATACCCCACATTAAGATAAAAACTTCAAAATTTTCAAAAATCTAATTTTTATGTATCTAGATACTTCTCAGAGCGCTGATTCCAAATTTTGAAACCGCAGGTCGATATCTCTTTTCGTTCTCGAGATATTTAGATTCAAAGTTTTGCTCAAAACTGCCCATTTTTGGGTAATAACCCAAAAATGGGTCGAGATATGAATTTGGCGATACCACCATTCGATTCTACGGGCAAAATTACATAAGTACACCAATTTTTATCATTTTTGAACACCGCATACAAGCTCTAAAGCAAAATTACTGAAAATGGTCAAAAATCGCAAAAATCGTAAGGGGTACCCCTTACGATTTTTTCAGATTTTGGCCATTTTCAGGGGTTTTCAAACTTTTATTCATAAAAAATGAACCGGTTAGTCAAAAATTATGAAAATTGGTATACTTATATATTTTTATCCGTAGAATCGAATGGTGGTGTCGCCAAATTCGTATCTCGGCCCATTTTGGGGTTATTACCCAAAAATGGGTAGTTTTATGCAAAACTTTGAATCTAAATATCTCGAGAACGAAAAGAGATATCGACCTGCGGTTTCAAAATTTAGAATCAGCGCATTGAGAAGTATCTATATGAATGAAAATTAGATTTTTGAAAATTTTAAAGTTTTTATCTGAATATGGGGTATATTGACTTAGGGCAATAATTCAAAACTAGGTAGAGATCTAGCCCAGAAATGGGTAATTTTGAGAAAATCTTTGAGGTTGAATATCTTCAAAACTAAAAGAGATATCGACCTGCGTTTTCATTATTTGAAAGCAGTGATAATACTGTCTTATCAGTACACCTAAATACATACTATTTAAATGTTTTAACGTCGAAGTTTTACAAAGATTAAATTACGTTTAAGGTTTAAAATACCACGACAATATCTATATTGAATAAAGCGATTAATCTTTATTATAATTATGAACATTGAAACACAATAGTTATAATTTTTAACTATAACTTTAAATTAACTTAAATATGAAAATATTTTTTTGCTATAAGACGAAATTATGGCGACAGGCTAGTATGTTTCACTTTCATTCAAACACACAGAGTATACGGTATAAATTTAAACAAATGTTATTTAATTTACTTACTTTGTATTATGTTCTGCTCTCATACCAAAATGGATTCCGGATATACAGAAGGCACGTGCACGGAACAAAAACAACAGAAGGTAACTGCAGATGTGCAGATCAGCAGCAGTGTTGAATGAAGTAAGAAGAATATGGAATAGGGTACTCGAGTAGATGTGCGCGCGCAGCAGATATGTTTATATACAGGATATAAATATTACTTATAAATAAATGGAGCAATAATTTTAATTTTTAATTTCAATTTCAGCAGTCATTTGTGTTATATTTGTGAGAAAATAGTATGTTATATAGAATTTTTACCATGCTAAATTCCCCCATTAGGTTTTTTTTTGAAACACACTGTATAAGCCGTTTCTAACTCAGTGCGCAGAAGTGAAGCTTGCTAATTGGCTTGGCGGTAATTTTTAAAAAAGGTAAATATTTTACGTCTATGCATATTTGTGGGATTTTGGCAAAAGTATGTATTGTAACATATAATTATTGTATCGAAAGTACAATTTTTGATTTTGAAGTGATCTAATTAATTTGTGTTATAGAGAACTATTTTCGATAGTTATTCCGGCAATATAACATTCAGTTGAGATGGTTTGGTCATGTGGAGAGAATGATGAGTGAACGACTTGTAAAGCGCATATATGTTGGTAAAGTTGAGGGTTGAGGGCGTTCGAGTGCGTGGCCGTCCAGTGTGTAAGTGGATGGATGTGATTGGTAGTGTTTTGAAGGAGCGTAAGTTTCCGAGTGGAAAGAGAAGAAGAGCATGCATGAATTCTATTATGAATGTGGCTGAGGCGAAAGAAGTGTGCCTGGATAGGAATGTGTGGCGAAGGATGATTGTTTTGTAAATGTTGTGGTGTGAAGATATATGGTTAGTAAGAATGTTTTATGAGAATGGAGAGACAGCTGAAATTTTATGTGGACGTTGTGAACGAAGTATGTTTGTATAGGAATGTGTGGCGAAAGATGATTTTTTTTTATCCCTTTCCCTATTGTTAATATTTTTTTTTTCAGGTTTTTGCTAACCCACTAAGTGGGATACGCGTGATTTTATGTATGTATGTATGTATGTATATAACATTCAAATGTCGTCTTCTGTTCAGCTTTTGGTCGTTAAATTAGATTTAACACTGGAGGAAACGTGCAGTTTTTTGGGTGCCTACATACTTTTTCAATCTAAAATAATATACCTAACAACTAAATGAAAAGTAAAATTTAAAATATTTGTATGTGAAATTATTATTATTATTATTATTATTATTATTAAATACTCTATACTACAGGCGAAGCCTAATTACAGTATAGGCGAAAGACAAAGATTAAATCAAAAAGAAATAAAAAAAACTGAATTAAATTATCTGTGAAGCAGTCGACGATAGAGCTGCTTGGGTGATAGAAGAAATATGTCATGAGACGAAAAGTTTAAGTCATATAAGTAACACATTTTGTTAATAGGTGAAGTAAAGAAGACATTAGTACGAGCCGGTTGCAAGTAAAAACTGAATGAGTGACGTGTGAGATACAAGGGAGCATGCAAGTTTATTAGTGATAGAGATTGTGGATCGTTAACATTATTGTGTATTAATTTAGAAAGATGATAGACTAAATATATATTGCGTCTCTCCAAAAGACTTAAAAAATTAAAAGTACTAAGTAATTCATTATAGGACATAAAGCGATCAGGGTAAGCTCCATAAGTTTTGAAATGTAAATATTTCAAAAACTTTTTTTGAATTCTATCAATATTATCTTGATGAACCTCTGCAAACGGACTCCAAATAATAGAACAGTACTCCAATTTAGAGCGAACCAGGGAGTAGTACAAACATATAATGGCTAAGATATTACTAAAAGATCGAGTGTTTCTAATAATAAAACCCAACGTTCGAATAGCCGCTTGACAAATATAATTTATATGTGGCACAAATGTGAGATCTTTATCAAATTTAACCCCAAGATCTTTAACCATGTTGCAACGATTAAGCACATTATTGTCGATAGAATAGTTGTGGATAACTGGAGAGAGTTTCCGAGTGTAAGAAATAACTTCGCATTTCGTAAGGTTGAGATGTAGATTATTCGATGAGCACCATTCATAGAGGGTATCAAGATCACGTTGTAATAATAAACAATCTGGTAGAGAAGATATTGGATAGAAAATCTTAAGATCGTCAGCAAAAATGAAATTATAAGGGCGCTATAAGTAATGGCCTTCAAATAAACTGAACTGAAATACCCTATAATAATGGGGTCTATTATTTTAAATGAAAGTTCGTTTAATTTTGAAGAAATTCGTAGTTTTAAAAATGATTTTGTCGGGTGCACTTGACCCCATGCACCCTACAAGTCGGCGCATATGCCCTAACCCCCAAACCCCCACCACCCGGTATGAAATGTATTGTAAAAGGGAAAGGTAAATAAAAAGCCGATTTAAAAGTATAAATATAATGCAATTAAAAATATATAATGTTCATAAAAAAATTAAAATTGAAAAGGAGACGTTGCTGGGAGTTTGCTAATTTTTCTATCTCTCTCAATAGCTTCGCGCAGCATATCGCCCTTCCCAAGAATAGGCCGCAGTCCTTGATCGTCTCTGTTAAGCTCCGTCACACTCTCGAAGTGTATATTCAAGCATCGGGGGCCATAAATACAATATCCTTTATCATGATAGTCGAAGCAATACCTCAATTTGTATTCTGGCATTTCAATCAACAATCCTGGATCGATGCGGCCATGATAGCTTACACATCTGTTTAGAGCACAGTCGCCGAATTTCGAGAAATGTGCACACATGTATGTTCTGTACTCCAGGGTACTATTGTAGGTTCGCACCATTTCCTTCGTTGGTGCAATTCCAGTAAGGTGCTGAAATTGCGCGACAGCTGGAGTATCCGCGGAGCGTAAAATACTCAGAAAGCTGTGTGCGTCGCCATTAACATTATCTACTCCGGGATATGTAGTTTGGCTATTATACATGGCAATAAAGCTGTAAATTTATGTACCACATTACTTAAAATGTTTTGAGTATGTTTTTATTGATATTTTTACCTTTTAATGTCTTCAGATGACAAAATTTTTCTCAAACTGTTAGATAGGAAATAGGAAGACCATGGAGCGGAAGTATGCAGATTACAATGTTAACAGTTATACCGATTGAACATTGCAATGTAGTTAATTTATTTACAAACCAAAATTATGTATCATTATTTTTAAAATAAAATTTTATTTGTTGAAATTTTTGCATCATCTTAATCACTATTATTAAAAATATTCAAAAAATCATAATAATTTGTGTGGAATAATTTCGTCATAAATGATTTTTTGTATAATAAAACTCATATATAGAGAATACCTGTATAGCTAATATGTAAAATCGGTTGAAACAATTATAATTCATAAATATGACAAACAAATATTTATAAAACTCATAAGGGCATTTTTGCAACAGTATTGATTTTCTATGCAGCTTCACATCAAATAGTACCCTGTCGGCAATACGAACAATAGGGGAAGAAGAAGAAACTTTAAAAGTTATCACTTGCAGATGTCAAGACAAGATTAATATTAAAAACCGGACAATTTTAAAAACTAATGACTTTTTTGAATCTTTGACAGTCCGTATCCTTCAGTTTTAATGTCTATTTTTAATACAAATCACCTAAATTCTGATTTGTTAATATGGCTAAAGACCCCGTTACGCATGTGCGAGCATATGCGCAATATTGTGCGTATTGGAATGGAAAATGGACGATTTTTTTTTGTTTGGCATAACGTTTGCATATTTTCTAGTAAACTGTAATATTTTGTCATTAATATTTACCTATACTTATGAAAAATTTACCAAAAATAAATTACGAAAGTATAACCTTCAATCAGATTTTAGTTTCTAGCAATTTCCTACTTTTCTGTTCATTTCACTGTAAAAACTGTGAAGTCCAATGTCCAAATTTGTTCAAAAAGCACATAACTCTGTTTTTATATGTTTTATTATGTTTATGGGGTCCCGTGGCCGCGTGCCTGAGTGTCTGGTCGCGAACCTGGGGGAACCGGGTTCGATCCCAACCGACGCCAAATATTTCGAATTTTAAATGGCACAAAAGTGACCCCTGTGGTGCACTCTCCACGCCAGTAATGAGTGCCTGTGAGGTGACGCCTGGTAAGCGGCCGCACGGTACAAATATGTCATCATCATTATCGATATCTGTGATAAAGCAGATTGGCACACTCAGAAATGGGTAATATGCCGTGATGATATATTTATTTTTCTTTATTTATTATGTTTTCAATTTTAAAAAGAAATCTCAAAATTTCTTTTAATTAGTAGCAATAGCCATGACATTTGTCTTCTGATTCCTGGTTTTCATAAATTATTTACAAACGCCAATATCAGTCATACTTTTTCAGTGTGTTCTAAAAGTATTACCTCCGTAATAGGTACTTATTTATAATAAACACACGTTCCTCATTAATATAAACATTTAATATTTTTACTTTTTACAAAAAAATGATAGAATATGAATAGAATCACATATTTTAAGTATTTTATCCATAATGTCATCATTACCGATGTCTACATGTGTTGTAGATACTGGTACACCCAGAAATGGGTAATATGCCGTGATGATATGTATATATATTATTTTTTATGTCAGAAATTATGGCTATTTCTAATTCAGAAATATTAAAAATTGCGAAGAAACCAAAACATATAGTAAAAATAATCTTGCACGTTATAGTTTGTGCCTTAAAACGAACAGAAGAGTAAAAAATGTATAAAGGATTATATAAAAAGCCCATTTAGAAATATATATTTTATATTATACTTTTATATTACACTTATAACGATAAAAATGTATAATCAATTAGTAACGAATGAAAATTGAAATGAATAACAATAATGTAAATAAGATATAAAATGTCTTAACGGATAAAATTTTTGTCGGGTGCAAATCGGTACTTCTGCACCCGACCAAATCCTTTGTCGGGTCCACTTGTCTCCATGCACTGTACAAGTCGGCGCATATGCCCTTACCCCCACCACCCGGTATGAAATGTATTGTAAAAGGGATAGATATATAAAAAGCCGATTTAAAAATATAAATAAATTGCAATTAAAAATATATAATGTACATAAAAAATTAAAATTGAAAAGGAGACGTTGCTGGGAGTTTGAGAATTTTTCTATCTCTCTCAATAGCTTCGCGCAGCATATCGCCCTTCCCAAGAATAGGCCGCAGTCCTTGATCGTCTCTGTTAAGCTCCGTAACACTCTCGAAATGTATGTTCAAGCATCGGGGGCCATAAATACAATATCCTTTATCATGATAGTCGAAGCAATACCTCAATTTGTATTCTGGCATTTCAATCAACAATCCTGGATCGATGCGTCCATGAAAGCTTACACATCTGTTTAAAGCACAGTCTCCGAATTTCGAGAAATGTGCACACATGTATGTTCTGTACTCCAGGGTACTGTTGTAGGTTCGCACCATTTCCTTCGTTGGGGCAATACCAGTGAGGTGCTGAAACTGCGCGACAGCTGGAGTATCCGCGGATCGTAAAATACTCAGAAAGCTATGAGCATCGCCATTGACATTATCTACTCCGGGATATGTAGTTTGGCTATTATACATGGCACAAAATCTGTAAATTTATGTACCACATTACTTAAAATGTTTTGAGTATGTTTTTATTGCTATTTTTACCTTTTAATGTCTTCAGATGACAAAAATTTTCTCAAGCTGTTAGATAGGAAATAGGAAGACCATGGAGCGGAAGTACGCAGATTACAATGTTAACGGTTATACCGATTGAACATTGCAATGTAGTTAATTTATTTACAAACCAAAATTATGTATCATTATTTTTAAAATAAAATTTTATTTGTTGAAATTTTTGCATCATCTTAATCACTATTATTAAAAATATTCAAAAAATCATAATAATTTGAGTGGAATAATTTTGTCATAAATGATTTTTTGTATAATAAAACTCATATATAGAGAATACCTATATAGCTAATATGTAAAATCGGTTGAAACAATTATGATTCATAAATATGACAAACAAATATTTATAAAACTCATAAGGGCATTATATTTGCAACACTATTGATTTTCTATGCAGCTTCACATCAAATAGTACCCTGTCGACAATACGAACAATAGAGGAAGAAGAAGAAACTTTAAAAGTTATCACTTGTCAGAAATAATTTACACAAAAATTGGTTTTATTAAATTAGTGTTCATACCATTTAATTTATTGAATTGGTTTTTTCTAATATCATTTTAAAGTGAAAAACGAACCGAATACTTATGTAAATGTATGTATAATTTTTCTTTCTAAACGATTTGTTAAATTTGCATTGTGTTTACAGAAAATGTCAAATTCAGAAAATTCGAATAGCAACAGTTCGTTGTCTGGCAATAAGTAACGAAATTCGTCTGACCATTACGGAGGCATTCTTTTTCTACAATCCGAATTTGAAAACATGGACGCTGTAAGTTTATTTTATTCACCTACTTAACTCATAAAATATAGAGGGGTGTGGGGGCTAGGGGTGAACATAGAGGTTAACATGATACTAGGGTTTTATGTAATTTCCTGTTCTCCTGTTAATTTTACGGAAAAAACTGTGGAGTGAAAAGTTTTAGAGAATTAAATTTGCATACAAAACTGTTTTTACATGTTTTATTACGTGTTTGGTTTCTTCTAAACTTTAAAAAGAAATTTGAAAAATACCGTCAATTAGTAGCAGTAGCCATGGAACTTGCTTTCTTTTTTTTTTGGTTTTTATAAGTTATTTATAAACGTGAAACGTCAACCTAACTTTTGGAAAATAAATCCCATATTCTTTTATAACATTTCTACGGTAATATTTCTTTAAGACAAAGACACGTTCCTCATTCGAATAATCATCAATATCTTACAATTTTTTTTGACATGAATGAAATAATTTTGTTTTTTATAATGTCAAGTCATAGCCATTGCTATTAATTGATGGAACTTTTGTATGCAACTATTAATTCTTTAAAAAAATTCACTCTACAGTTTTTCCCGCAAAATAAACAGGAGAGCAGAAAATTACGTAAAACTAGAATCCCCTATAAATCCCTATGTTCCCCCTAATCACCTTGTATTTCTAACAATCTTAATAAAATATTTAATTTATAAACATATGGGGTCCCGCGGCCGCGTGCCAGAGTGTCTAGTCGCGAATCTGGGGAACCGGGTTCGATCCCGACCGACGCCAAATATTTCGAATTTTAAATGGCACAAAAGTGACCCCTGTGGTGCACTCTCCACGCCAGCAATGTGTGTCCGTGAAGTGACGCCTGGTAAGCGCCCGCACGGTACAAATATCATCATCATTGTTGTTTCAGTGCTTGGTATATGGGACAACTCACACTGATCAAGTAAAACAAAACAACACATTGGAGCCTGACCAGACATCTTCGAACAAATTGTTGTGTATAATAGCATTTTTGATTCTTCAGTGTGCATTGGGTTCGAGGAAAACGTTTTGGTACGTATAAATTTTTTTTGTATTACGTTTTTGCGCAGACAGTCTGCGTGGACAAGCGCACACCACCAGGCACGTTTACGCTCAACTTTGTCGAACGCGCAAACACGGACTTTTGAACAGCGGGCGAACAGCAACAAACATTATTGCACGCATGCGTATACATACTGCGACTGCGTATTTGATCCACACAGCACATTGTTATGTAAGTTTGCAAAGTGAATTTAGAGGTGAATGTCGAAAAACTTTTAGCTTTAATTGAAGAAAAGCCAGCTCTTTATAATTATTCTTTAAAAGAATGTCGCCGTAAAGATGTGGCAGATAAATTGTGGGAAGAAATTGCGAAAGTAGCATAGCACACATTTCAATCTCTGGTCCGGACATCTTTCATTGAACGATATAAAGTCTTGGCTTTAAAATATTTTATAGTAAGTCTTTCTGCTTAATATACGGGCTTTGAAATACAACAAAATAATTTTGTTTAAAGTCACAACGTTTAAACAACGTTTTTGATCATTCAGTGTATTTTAAGATTAAACATAGTGTTTAAGAATGTTACAGAACATATTGTTTAGTAACGTGTTTGTTCGATGTGTATCCTTAGAGTTAATTATTCTCGTTTTACAGATATCGACAGAAATACAAAATCTTTAACAATCAAAAAGTGCTAGTTCAGAGCTATTGACAACGACACGACAATTGGTGGCAGCACAGTCGCCACATACACGTGAATTTCATTTGCGTGAAATTATTATACAAAAAACAAACTGGTTAATCTTTTGTAGAAGATATTTTAATAAATTCGGCATTGAGAAAGAAATAAAGCGTTATATTTAAGCGAAAATGAGGATAACTACTGCTAAGTTTACATTTCTACATCCGACCTCAAGATGTTTTATAGAAGGTACGTTAATACAATGAACATTATTAAACATGTGTTTATGTACAGGGCCGGCTCAAGATATATAGGCGCCCTGAGCCAAAATAGATTAGAGCGCCACCACCCGTTACAAAAATTATTTCTGATTTTTTTGGACTTAAAAGAAAAAGACAAACTTAAAAGTTGATAATATATAAATTATAATCACTATTAAATTTACAAAATCAACATAAACAAATCTGTTGTGGCCAGCATAAGACCTTCCGTTAATTTGATGTATTTTGTACAAATTCCATAGCAAAAGTTGGAAAAGATTCTATATATCCAGTAAAATTGTAACACGAACATAATACAATTTTTTTTTACATATTCCATACAGAAAGTTCCTAGGAAAATATTCTATAAATTCACTAAAATTATCACAGTATGTATACTCATATATAAATAATCAAATAATATTGCTACCATGTTTATATCTCTACCAATTTTTGAATTATAGCCCCAAAAGTCAATATACCCCAAATTTGATAAAAACTTCAAAATTTTCAAAAATCTAATTTTTATGTATCTAGATACTTCTTCATGCGCTGATTCCAAATTTTGAAACCGCAGGTCGATATCTCTTTTCGTTCTCGAGATATTTAGATTTAAAATTTTGCTCAAAACTGCCCATTTTTGGGTAATAACCCAAAAATGGGTCGAGATATGAATTTGGCGACAACACCATTCGATTCTACTGGCAAAATTACATAAGTATACCAATTTTCAGAAGTTTTGAACACCGCATACAATCTCTAAAGCAAAATAACAGAAAATGGCCAAAAATCGAAAAAATCAAAGGTGTACCCCTTACGATTTTTTCAGATTTTGGCCATTTTAAGGGGTTTTCAAGCTTTTATTCATAAAAAACGAACCGGTTGGACAAAAACTATGAAAATTACTATACTTATGTATTTTTGTCCGTAGAATCGAATGGTGATGTCGCAAAATTCATATCTCGACCCATTTTTGGGTTAATACCCAAAAATGGGCAATTTTGAGCGATACTTTAAATCTAAATATCTCGAAAACGAAACAAGATATCGACCTGCGGTCTCAAAATTTGAAATCAGCGCATTAAGAAGTATCCAGATACATAAAAATTAGATTTTTGAAAATTTTGAAGTTTTTATCTAAATGTGGGGTATATTGACTTTTGGGGCAATAATTCAAAAATGAATAGAGATGTAAACTTGGTAGTAATATTATTTGATTGTAAAGAGAATGTTACGTAAGTGTACGCATTTTTAGTGTATTTGAACAACAATACCTTCCTTACCTAAAGGTGACGGAAGGTAAAAATACCTCTCAGAATTCATCATAGCTGACATAAAAAGAAAGAGAATTTCATGCTGAATACAAACTTTTATCCGTTGTTCTATCTTTAACCGTGTATGAGTGGTGCATAAAAATATAAAATATGAACTAAATAATTTAGTTCATACTCAGTTCAAGATAGAATAACGGACGGTAAAGGTCTATATCCAGCATTACATGATTATTCATCAAAATTTTGTGTATTTTCAATAATTCTCTTTCTTTGCATGTCAGACATGATTATTTTACTTAATCGGATTTCAAGTTAAGTACAGACTTTTAAAGTTACTCATCGAATAAATGAAAAATCGAAGAAAAACTGACAATGATAGTGATCGAACAAAATTTTGTGTTTGTCAGTAAATAGACTATAAAAAACAATACAATTTTATATGAAACATGTTTCTCAATTGCTAATAGTTACGAAGTTATATGAAAATTAAATATTGTGCAAAGTCGCCACATTATTTGATTTTTTTAATAAAACAAAAGCACATCTAAGATGACCTCTGAAAGGTAAACAAAACGTCTTATTTAATTAAAGTCGTAACTCATATAGTTTTCAAGACAGCAGAGGTAAACCCCGTAAAAACTTATTTTTCACTACCTCATATATATTTCGGGAAGTATTCAAGATCGAACCCATGTTTATTAAGCTTTTTTTTTTACTGAATTTGACCAGTACTATATGATCTTAAAATTTTTTACACTTTCTTTGAAACACCCTGTATATTTAACAATTATTAACATATCTATAATTTCAGGTTCCACTGGATGACAATTATGAGAATGTCAATTCGTCGTAGTCAAATGCTTTGATTCAACAATCAACGTCGTTGAGTGCTGCTAATTCACCCAAGTTACAAGCTGATTATCGAATAATGTTTTGTTTTGTTAATATCATCTCAACCCCTGCTTCAAATATTTATGCTGCAAATCTATTCGAGTTTCAAGTTCATTAGCGGAGTACTCCATCAAAGACCAATCCTCTAAGTCAGGTTATTAGTATCTAGTAGGACATTACAGTGGCGTAGCCAAAGTGTATTCCTGCGAAGGGTTTTTTAAGTGTTGGGAGGGGGGGGATTAGGTATAAAATTAATCAACCTCTAAATGTTAATAAATTCAAATGATGAAGCTGTTGGCCTGAGGCAAGAATTAAAACACTAGATATTGTTTCATAATTTTAACAAAATCCTTTATGACGTAATTTCGGCAGTTACGCCATCATCAGAAGGTATGAACTGATTTACAAAACAGAGCTTAAAAGTATATATACACAAGGTTCAATATAACTATTATTGTGGGGTGGGATTAGGGAATTTCCTTAATAACTATGTCGGTGAATGGAGAGTTTATTACTTAAGTGTTCGTTCATTAATTTGGTGCCTGATCAAGAAAGCCCTAAACTCAGGCACCAAATAAATGAACGAACACTTAGAAGTATAGGCTGTCTCAAGATATATGCATATTCCATTACTTGTGAAGTAGCGGTCCGACCCTTCACAGCTGGATATTTTGTCGGGGATTTGACAAGGTTGGGATTAGGAAAATTTGAAAAGGATTATTATTTTCAAAGAAATATATTTTCGGATAATGATTATAATTTACCACTGATTAATATTAACTTTTTTACGCTATTTTCAAAGAAAATTCACTAATAAGTTTAGGATTAGGTAAATTTTAAAAGGATGGTTATTTTCAAAGAAATATATTTTCCAAATATGATTATAATTTACCACTGATTAATATAACTGTTTAACGCTCTTTTCAAAAAAAAAACGTACATTAGACTAATGATGTATTTAGTATAGATGGCTACCCGTTTTTGTATAAGTAGCGTAAACACGTATTTTATATTATTACTTCTTCAAGTCAAAACAAATAAAAAGTGAACTAATTTTGTTTGTATTAAAACTGCATTCTTTTAGTAATTGTTTGAAAGCTATTATTATTTTTAATAGGTACTGTAATGACAATAAATTGTTATAAATACGTATTTTTTTTTATCGATTAAAAATTTATATATAAATGCATTTTTTAAAATAATTGTTAGATTTATTCGTCAAAATAATGTTACTGAATAAATTTTTATAACAACTAAACAATAAAAATGTCGCAAAATTGACTTCATGAAAATTAATATTTGATTACTTCAAAAAAATAAATAAATACGTCCCAGTACTCTTTGCCTCTCTAATGTATTTAAACTGCCTCTCGCTGGGAAGGGCGCAGGTACAAATGTGCATATACCGTCAGTATTTTTTAACGTGAAATATTGAGTTTGTCATATCCATGGTTACGACTTGATATTTGATTGACAGCAATGTATCTGCCCGTTCCATTTAAAATGAAACATAGGGAACGAATCTGACAGAAGTATTATATTTAAATATTGTAAGAAATTTAGCTGAGTCAGAAAATCACTCGAGAGAACTAAACATATTTCGGGCACAAGGTGCACACAGTATTTTTTCTATATCTATATCTAAATTTAATTTTTAGAAAACAGGTATAATTATTTAAACAATATTAACCTCTATTGACATCTTGTCAATATGACAGATAACCGTTGAATTTCCCTGTAAGTTATGATTTGACATTTGATTGACAGCAATGTATTTGTCTGTCTCATTTAAAATGACACATGGGGAATGAATATGACAGGAGTATTATATTTAAATATTGTAAGAAATTTAGACGAGTTTGAAAACCACTCGGGCACAAGGTGCACACTATATTTTTTCTACAACTAATTTTAATTTAGAATACAGGTATAATTATTTAAACAAAATTGACGTTTTATCAAATGTCAAATTCGTTCTTTATGTTTCATTTTAAATGGAACGGGCAAATACATTGCTGTCAATCAAATGTCAAGTAACCATGGATATGACAAACCCAATGTTTCAAGTTAAAAAATACTAACGGTATCTTGAGACAGCCTATAATAAACTCACCATTCTGCGACTATTCTTCACTAATTTATGAAAAGAAACCACAATATGTAAAAGTCAACTTTCATTCACTAGATAATTTATTGATAATTTTAAAATTTAGATAGATAATAATTGTTATTATTTGCTCAGTATTTTTCATAAATGTTCAGTGTTAATATTAAATGTTCAGTAAAATAACATATGTTCAGTATTTAAAATCACTCATCAGGAATCAACTTCGAAGAGTATCAGAAGATATCGACGGGCGTCGTTTTTGAGTTTTTATCAGTTCATGAAACCACTCAACGGGAATTAACTCCGAGGAGTGTCGGAAGATACCGACGCTCAACGATATCCCGGTGCTAGATGTCGTTTTTGAGTTTTCGTCTAATTTAATAACCAAGTTTTGCAGGCGCGAGTTTCTTGCGTTAGGATAGGTTAGGATATGGTTTGGTTTTTTACTGAACAAATATGAAATAAAAAACTGAACAAAATTTTTTTTTACTGAAGAATAATACTGAACAAATATGAAAAAAATACTGAACAAAAAATGTTTTTTTTTACTGAACAATTATTATTTGTAATGAACATAAAATACTGAACAAAACCAAATAAAATATTGAGCAAAACTGAATAAAATAATAAACGCTTAAATACGTGCTATTGTTATTATTCGACGATCACTATAAAAGATAGTTGTCCATTTTAAACGGTTTGGAATTGAATTCAATACTATAAGAAGGTACCCTAATATAATAAATAACATTTGTTTATTACAATCGCATGTTTCTTGATATTTTCATTATGGAAGAACATAAATATTAGAATTTAAATATTATCTATGAATATTTGTATTAATGTGTATTTAGCTATTAATTATTAATATAAAACTTAAGGAAATACTACCGATATATGACCATAAATTAAAGAATTAAATGTTTGTTCTATATTTTTTAGTATATAAGAAAATTTTAATTATTTAACTTGGGGTGTAAGATATTAAACTATAATAATGTAACGTCTTTTTATACAAATTATTATTATTATTATTATTATTATTATCATATAAGAACAGATAGTGTATTTGTAATAATGTGTAAAGGAAATTAATGCCTAGTTGCACCAATAAGACTTAAATTTTAAGCGACATTTACAAGATGTTAAACGAAATTTTGACAGCAATGCATAATAATTTCATTTCGATGCAATATTGTCAGGTTAAAACATTTAATATAAATAAGATTTAACTTTAAAGTGTATAAACATTGTGAATAACAATAGTTTAATACGTTTGGATTATTGATGTACAAAAAATACATCGACAAATTTAGCAAATAGCTATTTTTAGTAAAAGTGACAAAAGTATGTCTTTTTCTCACGCATCCGGAATTTGGCCAACTGGGCAAGTGAGAAAAAGACATGCTCACGTATGCTAAACATGATTTTTTCCACAATCTTGAAATATTTTTTTTAAAAAAAACCAAACATTGTACTCTTTTATTAATGAAAAACTCAACAAAACATATGTTTATAACTGAATTTAATGTAAAGTTAACTACAAAAAATGATTGTTCTTTTATGTAAAATGGTAGATATTTTTTGTACAATTTGTAACTCCATCAAAATTTATGACTTCTTACGTAGATTATTATTTTGCTCACTTGTGACGAAAGTTATTCACTTTCCTCACTTGTGATTCAACATGCTATTTTGCTCACTTGAATAATAATAAATTTTGCTAACAATTGTGGAAAAAAACTTTTATTCAAGGTAGAACATAGGTATATTTAATAAAAAAAATTCAACATATATACTTACTACTCGAAATGCACTGTTTTCTTCGGTAGGTCAGATTAAATTTAATTGAAGTTAATGTAATATTTTTTTAATTATAAAGTTTTAACGGTAGGCTAATTTTAAACCAAAATTAGTAATTTTATTGTATTGCCAATGTCTAAATTTAAGTTTGATTTAATTAAAAAGATTGTCAAACTTTTTCCTGTCCACTGTTTAATCCCGTTATTAAATTGTTTTCTTATTTATATATTTCCGTAATATTATTTTTGCTTTTTATTTATTTATAAATTTTATCATAACATACCATAATAAACACTTTGATTTGCTATGTTATAAATTTTCATAATAAAACGATTACATAAAGATTTAAATTTTGAGTAAAAACTTTTGTATGTGCAATTGGCATTACTTTACTGATTATAAAGGGCGGTAGTGATACAAATATAATATAATAAATACATTTATTATCTATATAATTACAAAATTCAAATCAAATTAACAAAAACTTGTGAATGGAAAGAATATATTAAAATATTATGGATGACTTCTACTCTAGCGGCTCATCCCGTGATCGGTAGCCCATGTTCGCCAGCATCAATTCGAACGGGTCCATGGCAATACGCTTTTGATTTGCTTCCGTCACAGCGGATAGGTCGGCTACCACTCGCATGTTTTCCGACCCGTCGTCTGGTCGGGGGCTCCACAGCTTGACAACAGGATCAATTCCACAGGTAGCAAGCATACAGCACGTAGGGTGAGGCTGAACACAATTGACGGAATACAAATCCGCCCACAAAGCACGAACAATATGCGTTGTGTGCCGGTCCCAGATAAAATATATTCCGTCATCGGATCCTGCTATTATAAATTGGCCATCTGGGCCAAAGAAATTCGCTTCCATTATATCGGTTTCTGTATTGCAATGGCCAATATAACGAGTTTCATAATCGATAGCTGTGTCGCGAAGTTTAAGTTCTGACTCGGATGGTTCTTGCGGTGTCTCAAAATATTCTGCATAGTTTGGTGTGACTGGTTTTGCCATTTCAGACTTGAAGGTTGACACAAGTGAGCTATCGGCACATTGTGGATATTTTTTTAAGTAGTACGATAACCATTCGCCTGCTAAGCAATTCCACTTAAGGGCGATAAGACATCGTATTAGCTCAATATAAGCTTCTCTACAATTAGGCCACTGTTTAATAACATGTAGATAATCTCGCGTTGCAGCATATTTATCGCCAATCCAATTTCTCGTCTGGAAAGTAGAAGCGCGTCTAAGGTACGGAGCAGGACCAGATCCGCTTAGGAAACGATTATTGTGAAGTGGTTCCGTGATTGTGGTCCCGCAGTCACACTCATCATCTTCGTTTAGTCCGTTGATCTCCTCGGGTACTTTAAGTTCTATAGCAGGACAGTCTCTCGATGAATTGACGTCGAAAATGTAGATCTGTTCGCAGCCCATATTTACTAGCAGTTGTTGACCTGCTGGATCAAATGTTACGTGCGTGACCCCGTATTTGTACCGCATGCTATCCGACAATTGTGCTAGATGTCCAGGGGCATAGTACTGAACACAATTGGTGTATGCATCTGGATTAACCTGAAGGAAACTGCGATCGCGGTGCTCCTCATGGTGATTCACTCGATATGGCGTAGTCTTGATCATTCTTCTGTCATAAATTCTTACGAAACAGTCATTAGTACCTACTGCTAATAAATGAGGCTGAGTAGGATTCACTGCTAAACATTTTGCTTCAGTTTCCCACCCCAAACTCCGTGCTAGGTCTAACAAAACCATGCTATTACTGATGCACTGATGGGGTTCACGAAGATCATACTGAATAATCAGTCCATCTTCAGCAGCTGACCAAAACAACTGAGGATGGTCTGGTGCAGTCACAATGCACTTAACACGATCAGCGTGGCAAGAACAATCTAAAATAATCTGTTCTTCATCAACAGAGTGTATAATAACGTGACCATCTCCAGCTCCAGTTACAATTAAATTATTGCTTATATCCCCTAAGAACTTAATCGTGAATATATTCTCAACGTGAGACGTTTGTTTAGTTTTTAACATCTTATGTCGGAATGGATCCCATAATATTATGCTCTTGTCATCTGACCCTGAAGCTAATATTTTACCATCTGTACTCCATTCTAAACAATTAACACAACTTCGGTGGCCCTCAAATTCATATTCTAAACCGATACGTTTAATCAAAGTTTCGGTAACTTGTGCATACCGTTGTATTGACGCAGCTGCCGAAAGTTTCAGCTCTCGTTCTCGTAGAAGCTTTACCAAATTATGTTTCGTAACACTTTCACTAAATCTTTCCTCCATAATTTACGAAATTCATATAATATTTCCTTCAAATTTTCTCTAAAACCGTTATTCGTTATTTTGTTATGAACACTTTCATGGTGACCATGGTGACATTACTTTTTCTTCTTGTTATACAAATATATATATTTTGTTTTTTTCAAAAAATGTGTATTCTCTTACCTATAAATTTAGAACAAATGCTTAAAAAATAGGTACATATCTATTCAAGTTTGATATTAACTTAAATTGGTTAATACATTTAATTATTAAATTCAAAAGAATATATTTTAGGGAAATTTATACTCTGTTTTGTTTTTGTGGCTAACATGCAATTACGTAAAAGTGTATCATTCTTCATTCGTGAGAAAGCAGAATTGTTGTTCGTTTAATCGGATAATTTTATAGTTTATTATAAGCAATATTTGCTTAAATTGTTATTTTTAATAGCAAATTTTATTTTTTTGTTATTGTTAAGTGAAAATATAAATTATTTTATTTACAAAATCTTATTTAAGGTTATACTACTTTTACATATTGAACTCATTTTAATCACACTTTTAAAAAACTTGAAAAGTGTTTCAACTACAATATCTTTCCGAAATAGGTAAGTTTATTACTGATATTAGTTTTTGAAACTTTATGTTACTAATGATCGGGGCCCTTGCTCTAAATATTGCGCCACCATTTTGTAAACGAGTAATAAAACAATGCATTCTTACCTTACAGAATTTCAGAATAAATTTGTAACATCATGCCATAGTAAATGTAGTAATTAGTCGTTCTCATAAATAATAAGACTTTGATAAGGATTTCAATATGTATCATTATAAAAATATGTATCAATATGGGTCCAAAGTTTTTATCCAATGTGTTTTTATTTTCATTGCCCTGTATTACATCGTTGTGATTTTTTTTTCTATAAAATAATTCTGGCTATAGAAAATTATGTATGAAAGAAATGGGTATTAAGCAGATAATATCTTTATTTTAGTATTTTATTGAAATATTGTAAGATTTCTTCAGGAGTATTTCTGTTTATCAACAAAATATGTGTTGTAGATTATTTGTTCTCACTAAAATGAGTGACCGTCCTACGTCCAGTCGAGGAGGCAAGAGAATTAGTAAGGCCATCAATAAGCCATTGGTAAGGAAATTATGGAAATGTTATTATACCCTTCCCGATAATTCGGATTTGATTTTGGGGTCCCATGGCCGCGTGCCTGAGTGTCTGGTCGCGAACCTGGGGGAACCGGGTTCGATCCCGACCGGCGCCAAATATTTCGAATTTTAAATGGCACAAAAGTGACCCCTGTGGTGCACTCTCCACGCCAGCAATGAGTGCCCGTGAGGTGACGCCTGGTAAGCGCCCACACGGTAAAATATATCGTCATCATTACCGATGTCTACATGTGTTGTAGATACTGTAGATTTTATTGTACAAAAATGATCAGAAAGAAAATAACTTAGCCCTTAACATTCCAGCAAGGAGTGTCTGTGAGGTGATGTTTAGTAAATGTCCTTTACGATAAAAATATTATTATAAATATAATGGGATCCTACACTCTAATTTTTTATTATTTTAAATGAAAGTTCGTTTAATTTTGAAACAATTCGTAGTATTAAAATTTCTTAACTGTCATTAGTTTAACTGCATTTGATTTTCGAAGTCAGCGTGACGTCACGGCGGTACTCCTATCTTTCTCTCGCTCTGCACCATACCGTATAGTAGGCAGCGAGAGAAAGATAGCAATAGTGTGACGTCACAGTGACACTGACAACAAATTTCAAATATCTCGTAAAGTAATTATTAAAAAAATGTTTTTTTTATCTTAATCGCTATTTATTGAGTAGTACTTTAAGTACAAAGTGTACATTTGATAATTTTTTGTTATCGTGGAGGACCCCATTATAATATAAGTTGTGTGGCTGAATGCGTTGTGGCCGGTTGTAATTTTGATGGACCAGGTTCGAATCTCACCGGAATCAATTTTTAAATCGCACGAAAGTAAGTGCTGTCTACAGGGTACAAGGCAGTTTTGATAGACCGTGAGGTGACGCCTGTTAAGCGCCGTTAAAAGAAGACTGGCACATTCACTAATGAGATAAGCCGCCACGGCTTAATTAAATTAATTAACTTCTCTTGCTGAAATTTTAAAATTTCACCATTTTCAATTTTGGAAACAATTTTTCTAATGTTGGAATTGTTTATTACAAATATTTAAATAATTTGAAGACGTTTAGATTCAAAAAAAATTATATCTAAATTTTCCCAGACTATGTGTTGTTATGACCTTCTATCATATCTTCTCAAATGTTATTGTTTCTCATTCTGCATAAGCTATTCAGTATAGATATCTTTAAAGCAGCGAAAGAATGGCTTTAGCAAAACATTTGATATCTGTATCCGCTAATAAAATGTGTATGGTGATTACTCAGTTAATCATATACCGGGTGTCTACTTGGAATCCGTTATATAGGGAATACAATATTATATTTTTCATTTTGCTGTACTGACCTAAAATTTTAAAAAAAAGTTGTAAAGAAAAAAGTTGTTCAGAATTAAAAACTGCACAATAGGAGACTAAAATTAATCACAATTTCTTTTTATTTTACGAAAAAACGCAAATTAAAATTCGCAATTTATAGCATATTTCAATTTTATTATTATTATTAATAATAATAGTGTCAAAAGTTTCATGTCAAATAAAAACAAATAGAACATCAGTAATTCAATGGCACTCTGTAAATTGCGAATTTTAATTTGTGTTTTTTCGTAAAATAAAATGAAATTGTGATTAATTTTAGTTTCATATTGTGTAGTTTTTAATTCTGAACAACTTTTTTATTTGAAAAGTGACACTTTACACATTGTAAAGAGTGCGTAAAGTATGTACTTTACACACGGTTGTAGGAAAAATATTTTTTATTTCATGCACTTTGTGGAAATATGCATAACATGAAAATAATGCGTAATCCTTTTTGTAGAATCTGTCGTTATCGAGAAGGATTCGTCGTCGACGCACTTTTCAATATAAAGGACAAAGTCTTCCTCCTGTTGTACAACAGACCCCACCAGGTAAGTCATTTTTTAAAAAGTTAATAATGTAAACATTCGAAAATATGAATGTCAAAACAGCATTGCCCCATTAAGAGACCATTTTGATGGTGGAGAAAATTATTAAAACAAAACTTGATCAGAATTAAAAACTACTCAATATCAGGTGTAACACAAAAACCGGGCCATAGGCGTTTAACAAGGGATAATAGTTTTTCCTTGCCCAAAAGTGGCCTATTAATTTTAGACAAAAATGTTTCAAATAAATGTTGTAAAGATTAAATTCTGCATCTAAATTAATAGTCACATTTTTTGTTGCATGTGTGGTAACCGACCGAGCATATTGAATTTAAAATTTTAAAAAAGTTACTTCTTTATAGTGTGCTATGGTATTGATATAAAATTTCAAACAAATTTTATGACATTTTATCTGTCAGAAATTATAAAATATAGTTTTCATCAAAATAATATTACTCAATGTTTTGTTTCTTTTCTTCCTGTGAATAATTCTCCTTTTGAATAATGATAACTCAACCAGGGCATTTCTGACAGGTAAAATTACTAACAAATATAATGACATTTTATCTGTCAGAAACGTATCTGTCAGATTGTGACATGTCAGAAAAGCTCTGTTTGAGTTATATTGAAAATGGAGAATTATTCACAGGAAGAGAAGATAAAATCCATTGAGTACCATTATTCAGATGAAAACTATATTTTATAATATCTGACAGGCAAAATGTCATAAAATTTGTTTGAGATTTTATTTCAGTACCATGGCTAGCAGTATAAAAATGTAACTTTTATAAAATTTTAAATTCCCCCGTTACGAAACGTACAAACGAAAATGTGATTATTGATTTAGATTCAGAATTTAATTCTCTACAACATTTATTCGAAGTATTTTTGTCTAAAACTAATAGGCCACTTTTGCGGAACGAAAAACTTGTTTCCTATGTTAAACGCCTTGGGCCAAGTTTTCGTCTTATACCCGGTATATCAATTGCAATTTTTATTTATTTAAGCTAATTATTTTATCCAAAAGTACTTCAAATAAAAGTTATATAGATATAAAATTAACTTTAAAGCTATGGTTTTTATGAGCTTTTAGTTTAAAAAACCATGGATTTATGATAAAAACAAATACTTTATTTACTTTTAACTGTCATTTAGAACTAAATTTAGATTCAAATAGTAATCTAACATAACACACAAAATTATAATCTATTTTTGATTTAACTGACAGTTAAAAACAACACAATTGTTTATTTTTTGTTATAATCCATGGCTGCCTTTACTAAAAGCTCATAAAAACAGTAATTTTATCATTAATTTTTTCGGTTACACAAAAAAACTAGAATAATCGTTTCGAATGATTTAGATGCAGAATTTAAATCTCGAAAACAATTATTTGAAGTATTTTGGCAAAAGTAACGTTGGAGCAACGATAAACTGATTTCCCTAGTCCACTTTTTGATTTACAGCCTGTACATATTTTATAATAATTATAATGTGCTATTCTCTCTTCGAACGTTACCACAATATAATGTAACACTATTTCTTTTTCTAGTAGAGAGTAATACTGTGCAGGAAAACCAACCTGCGCGATATTACTACGCTCCAATATGGAATCCTCCTGTTGTAACTCCTGAGCCGGATGTACAAGAAAATACAACCGTCAATGAAACAAATTGTACAAATGAGTGTACAACACAAACAACTCAAGGAAACTAAATTGTCATTATCTGTGGTTTTGAAAGTTCGAGTTTTTAAAGCAATGTAATTGTCATTATCTGTGGTTTTGAAACTTCAAGTTTTTATCGAAATGTTTAACCCTAATGTAAAAGTATTTTTGTATTTTGTTAAGAAAATAAATGTTTAAAAATACGTGTTATATATTATTTTAAGAGCTATTATTATTTTCAATATTGAATTTGTGGGTAAATCCTGTTATAATTTGAAACAAACTTAGACAATATTCAAATTTCTTTCCTTCGTATTTTTCATTTTTAGCATAAATTTGAAAATATTAATTATATAAAGTTGCTAGTGCAATGAAGTAAATATTATATATTTTTCGAACGTTTTACATGAAAATTAAAAAAAAAGTACTTTAATTTAACTAGTAGGTACAAATATATGTTATTGTGTAAACATATGAACTATAATAACAACGAATAAGTAAAATTAAATAATAATGTAATTAATTTAATAAACGAAATATATCATCACGGCATATTACCCATTTCTGGGTGTGCCAGTATCTACAATACATGTAGACATCGGTAATGATGACGATATATGGGGTCCCGTGGCCGCGTGCCTGAGTGTCTGGTCGCGAATCTGGGGGAACCGGGTTCGATCCCGACAGGCACCAAATATTTCCAATTTTAAATGGCACAAAAGTGACCCCTGTGGTGCACTCTCCACGCCAGCAATGAGTGCCCGTGAGGTGACGCCTGGTAAGCGCCCACACGGTAAAATATATCGTCATCATTACCGATGTCTGCATGTGTTGTAGATACTGGCACACCCAGAAATGGGTAATATGCCATGATGATATATTTATTTATATATTTTTATTTAATAAACGAACTAGCTTCACAACACTATACTATTTTTTTGACACTACATTCACATCGATCTCTTTTCGCGCCATACTATATCTAGTAAAAGTGAAAACTCCACGTCTTCAAGTTTAAACTGGTAAGTTTAAATTTATTTGGATAAATAATGATTTTATTTAACGTAGTATGACCTTGAATGAAATAAAGACAAATTTGATATATAAATTGATCGTACTGACGGTACATGTTGAAATAAAGTCATAAAATTGCATTCTAACCTAAATTATTGTTATACACGTATTTCGACAAGAAAGTTGTCATTGCTAGTAGAGTAACTACAAAAAGATATAACAATATTTGCCAGAAATTTAATTAACTGTAAGAAGTTAAGAGAAAACTGAGATTATGAGAAAGAGTCAAGAAAAATGAAACCATTGCACTTTTCGGAATTTTCTGATATGTTCTTCTTAAAAGCATTTTTTTCCATAATTTAAGAAGAAATGGGCAAGTTAAATTGTTTATCAAGTAAAACTCTGTATATGTGTCGTAGTCGGATTGTAATACCGTCTTTTAATAAAATGCATATGGGAATTTTAAAAAAGGCGGCCATTTTGCCAAACCTTCGTTGACTTTGCGATATTTTATAATCTGGCGAGTCGTGTTGTCGTCTAGATGTTTCACAAAACGACTAACAGTTGACTTAATGTGTATAATTCTCTAAATGGAAAAACAATGACTTTAACTTTAACCTAATGTAAAAAATCTCGACCTGAGTTTTCCAAAAAAGTCTTTTGAGCATTAGATTAGGTAATTGTTGTTATATTTAGAGAAATTTCAATTGAAAATGTTCAATATTCATATTATAATGTGGCCGTAAGCTGTTCGTCTTTTTTAAAATTAAATAAAAAAATAAATAATTTAATATTCTATCTAACTTCACAATATTCAATTGTTTCGTGACACTATACTCACAACGACATTCTTTCGCGCCATAATAGACAATCTGCCTCCACGTCTTGAAGTTAAAACTGGTAAGTTTAAATTTATTTTGATAAATAATGATTTTATTTAACTTAGTATGACCTTGAATGAAATAAAGACAAATTTGATATATAAATTGATCGTACTGACGGTGCATATTGAAATAAAGTCATAAAATTGCATTCTAACCTAAATTATTTCTATACACGTATTTCGACAATAAAGTTGTCATTACCAGTAAAGTAACTACAAAAAGATATAACATTATTTGCCAGAGTTTTAATTAACTGTAAGAAATTAAGAGAAACCCGATATTAGGGATTATGGGATTAAGTCAAAGAAAATTAAACCATTGTACTTTTCGGAATTTCAGAAATGTGTTCTTTAATCAAACATTACACATTTATTTGTCTGCTTGTTGTAAATTCTATAGCGAACATTATTAAATTGTTATTTTTGAATGTGATTTCTGTAGTTACAAAACATGAAATTAATTTTGTTTACTGATTTATATGCATAATTTTCTGATATGTTCTACACCTTTTTTGAAGCATTTTTTTTTTAAATTTAAGAAGAAATGTGCAAAATAAAATTGTTTTCTCAAGTAATACACTCTGTATATATGTCATAGTCAGATTGTAATACCGTTTTTTAATAAAATGCATATGGGAATTTTAAAAAAGGCGGCCATTTTGCCAAACCTTCGTTGACTTTGCGATATTGTATAATCTGGCAAGTCGTGTTGTCGTCTAGATGTTTCACAAAATGACTAACAGTTGACTTAATGTGTATAATTCTCTAAATGCAAAAACAATAACTTTAACTTTAACTTAATGTAAAAAATCTCGACCCGAGTTTTCCAGAAGATACTTTTGAGCATTATATTAGGTAATTGTTGTTATATTTAGAGAAATTTCAATTAAAAATGTTCAATATTCATATTATAATGTGGCCGTAAGCTGTTCGTCTTTTTTAAAATTAAATAAAAAAATAAATAATTTAATATTCTATCTAACTTCACAATATTCAATTTTTTTCGTGACACTATACTCACAACGATATTCTTTCGCGCCATAATAGACAATCTGCCTCCACGTCTTGAAGTTAAAACTGGTAAGTTTAAATTTATTTTGATAAATAATGATTTTATTTAACTTAGTATGACCTTGAATGAAATAAAGACAAATTTGATATATAAATTGATCGTACTGACGGTGCATATTGAAATAAAGTCATAAAATTGCATTCTAACCTAAATTATTTCTATACACGTATTTCGACAATAAAGTTGTCATTACCAGTAAAGTAACTACAAAAAGATATAACATTATTTGCCAGAGTTTTAATTAACTGTATGAAATTAAGAGAAACCCGATATTAGGGATTATGGGATTAAGTCAAAGAAAATGAAACCATTGTACTTTTCGGAATTTCAGAAATGTGTTCTTTAATCAAACATTACACATTTATTTGTCTGCTTGTTGTAAATTCTATAGCGAACATTATTAAACTGTTATTTTTGAATGTGATTTCTGTAGTTACAAAACATGAAATTAATTTTGTTTACTGATTTATATGCATAATTTTCTGATATGTTCTACACCTTTTTTTGAAGCATTTTTTTTTTAAATTTAAGAAGAAATGTGCAAAATAAAATTGTTTTCTCAAGTAATACACTCTGTATATATGTCATAGTCAGATTGTAATACTGTTTTTTAATAAAATGCATATGGGAATTTTAAAAAAGGCGGCCATTTTGCCAAACCTTCGTTGACTTTGCGATATTTTATAATCTGGCAAGTCGTGTTGTCGTCTAGATGTTTCACAAAATGACTAACAGTTGACTTAATGTGTATAATTCTCTAAATGCAAAAACAATAACTTTAACTTTAACTTAATGTAAAAAATCTCGACCCGAGTTTTCCAGAAGATACTTTTGAGCATTATATTAGGTAATTGTTGTTATATTTAGAGAAATTTCAATTAAAAATGTTCAATATTCATATTATAATGTGGCCGTAAGCTGTTCGTCTTTTTTAAAATTAAATAAAAAAATAAATAATTTAATATTCTATCTAACTTCACAATATTCAATTTTTTTCGTGACACTATACTCACAACGATATTCTTTCGCGCCATAATAGACAATCAGCTTCCACGTCTTGAAGTTACAACTGGTAAGTTTAAATTTATTTTGATAAATAATGATTTTATTTAGCTTAGTATGACCTTCAATGAAATAAAGACAAATTTGATATATAAATTGATCGTACTGACGGTACATGTTGAAATGAAGTCATAAAATTGCATTCTAACCTAGATTATTTTTATACACTTATTTCGACAACAAAGTTGTCATTGCCAGTAAAGTAACTACAAAAAGATATAACATTATTTGCCAGAAATTTAATTAACTGTAAGAAGTTAAGAGAAAACTGATATTATGAGAAAGAGTCAAGGGAAAATGAAACCATTGCACTTTTCGGAATTTTCTGATATGTTCTTAAAAGCAAAGAAGAAATGTGCAATTTAATTGTTTATCAAGTAAAACCCTTTGTATATGTGTCGTAGTCAGATTGTAATACCGTCTTTTAATAAAATGCATATGGGAATTTTAAAAAAGGCGGCCATTTTGCCAAACCTTCGTTGACTTTGCGATATTTTATAATCTGGCAAGTCGTGTTGTCGTCTAGATGTTTCACAAAACGACTAACAGTTGACTTAATGTGCATAATTCTCTAAATGGAAAAACAATAACTTTAACTTTAACCTAATGTAAAAAATCTTGACCCGAGTTTTCCAAAAGATACTTTTGAGCATTATATTAGGTAATTGTTGTTATATTTAGAGAAATTTCAATTGAAAATGTTCAATATTCATATTATAATGTGGCCGTAAGCTGTTCGTCTTTTTTAAAATTAAATAAAAAAATAAATAATTTAATATTCTATCTAACTTCACAATATTTAATTGTTTCGTGACACTATACTCACAACGATATTCTTTCGCGCCATAATAGACAATCTGCTTCCGCGTCTTGAAGTTACAACTGGTAAGTTTAAATTTATTTTGATAAATAATGATTTTATTTAACATAGTATGTCCTTGAATGAAATAAAGACAAATTTGATATATAAATTGATCGTACTGACGGTACATATTGAAATAAAGTCATAAAATTGCATTCTAACCTAAATTATTTCTATACACATATTTCGACAATAAAGTTGTCATTGCCAGTAGAGTAACTAGAAAAAGATATAACATTATTTGCCAGAAATTTAATTAATTGTAAGAAGTTAAGAGAAAACTGAGATTATGAGAAAGAGTCAATGAAATTGAAACCATTGCACTTTTCGGGATTTTCTGATATGTTCTTCTTAATTTAACTAGTAGGTATAAATATATGTTATTGTGTAAAAATATGAACTATAATAACAACGAATAAGTAAAATTAAATAATAATATAATTAATTTAATATACGAACTAGCTTCACAACACTATACTATTTTATTGACACTACATTCACATCGATATCTTTTCGCGCCATACTTTATCTAGTAAAGTGAAAACTCCACCTCTTCAAGTTTAAACTGGTAAGTTTAAATTTATTTGGATAAATAATGATTTTATTTAACTTAGTATGACCTTGAATGAAATAAAGACAAATTTGATATATAAATTGATCGTACTGACGGTACATATTGAAATAAAGTCATAAAATTGCATTCTAACCTAAATTATTTCTATACACGTATTTCGACAATAAAGTTGTCATTGCCAGTAGAGTAACTAGAAAAAGATATAACATTATTTGCCACAGGTTTAATTAAATGTATGAAATAAAGAGAAAACTTGGATTAGGAATTAGGATAGAGTCAAAGAAAATGAAACCATTGTACTTTTCGGAAATTCAGAAATGTGTTTTTTAATCAAACATTACACATTTATTTGTCTGCTTGTTGTAATTCTATAGCGAACACTATTAAATTGTTATTTTTGAATGTGATTTCTGTAGTTACAAAACATGAAATTAATTTTGTTTACTGTTTTATATGCATAATTTTCTGATATATTCTACACCTTTTCTTTGAAGCATAATTTCAGAAGAAATGTGCAAGGTAAAATTGTTTTTTCAAGTGAAGCATTCTGTATACCCGTCTATTAATAAAATGCATATGGAAATTTTAAAAAAGACGGCCATTTTGTCATGAAAAACCGAAAACCAAAACAGTTTATACTAATAGAAAAATATTTAATATTAACTACATGTTTCAGATTATTAAAAACATGCACAGTGGAAACAACGATCCGTATGAGGCATGGTTCTGCGATCCAACCGTGGTGAGTTAAAGTTTATATTGTTAAAAAATATTAGTATTATAAATAAATATATTATTTTGTCTTTTATTTATACAATGAATAGAATATAACTTCTCTGTGTTTAAAAATGAATAGATGGATGCTATGTTTAGCTCTTGGAGAGCAATTGCTAGACATGACATCTCAATATAAAATACAAATTATTTAAATCTCAATTTCTACCACAGTTTCCATTCACTATAATCCCCGACGATGCACCCGAAGTACCCGAACAGCATACACCAGTACAACCGACACCTGTAGGAGCACATATAAATTTATCTGGCAGACCTAGCTATACTCCGCCAAGACCGGGCAGAAGGGGCTTGTTTAGGAGGGCTAGACCAACTAACCCGAATCTGAGAAGAAGATTAACGTTCTCCGAAAGCCCGCGTCCACCAACTCCACAGCCAGCTACTCCACCAGAAAGCCCGGAAAATGATTCTTTTGACTATGACTTTTTTGATCCAACAAAAGTGAGTAACAACAAAGGGTGTAATAGGACTATTGTAAAAAAATGTACTCAAAATGACTTAAGGAAGACGCCATAATTTTTTTACATTAGTCCTGATTAGTGTTTCACAAGAGTCTTGCATTTTTCTTATTCTTGTCTTGCTCTTGCATAAAATGCAAGACAAGAACAAGACAAGAGTTATATAGTTCGTTGCAAGACAAGACAAGAATCTGCGTTGCAAGAAAAGTAAGATTTTTTTAGTATTATCTTGCATTTTTGCACTCTTGCAATATTATATTATAATTCAATATATCAACATTTTATTATAGGTTTTACCTCTAACTAAGCTGACATTAATCAGAAAAGCTAAAAAGGTTTTGGTAACAATTGACAACCGGAAGTAGTAGATTCTTAAAAAATCTTCTAAATATATTTTGAAAATTTATAGTACAAAAAATAATAAAGAGCATTAAGTACTCAATCTGATTTAAATTTTCTTATTATATCTTCTATAGATTTAGAGATAAAAATCTGATATGGCCAGTACATGACCTCCCGCTAATTCTATGTTTAAAATTGCAATGAGCTTGGAGTTAAATATCACTTTATCGTTTGTAAACAAAATCTAATTTGTTGCTCCAATAAATAGAAATAAGAAATTTTGTATTATATTTTATCAAGTTTTTTTTTTTGAAAATCTGCTAAGAGCTCTTAGTTAAGAACCACATCCGACTTATCATATATACTCAAAATCTAATGTTGTGTTCAATCATATACGAGTTTTAAAACCAAATTTGAGAAGCTTTTTTTATCATATTTTAATACCTATATTTTTTTACCACTTTAGGTTTACTAATATTAACAAGAATCTAATATGTCGGACTCATTAATATAAAAGTGTTAAATACAAGATTTGAAAAGTTTTTAATTATAGCATAATACATTTTTTCACGAAAATCTCTTCACAGCTTCAAGTAAAATATCCCATCCGATTTAAATATGTTGTTCCTATTGATATGAAATTGCAAGACAAGAAATATGCAAGAGTCTTGCAAGCAAGACAAGATTTTTGCTTGCAAGAGTAACACAAGACAAGAGTTATTTAAATTTCTTGTCTTGTTTTGCAAGACAAGACAAGAAATAGTCTAGCAAGACAAGAAATCTTGTCTTGTCACTAGTCCTGATCACTCTGTATACATATAGCGAACAAATATATTATGCCCGGTTTCACCAACATCAAATAAATCTTTGAATAGCTTATTCATCGAATAAGTGAAAAATATCGCATCGAAATATGGTAGCTAGAATAAATACCGGCATTTGTGTTATGGTTTCGATGCGATATTTTTCTCTTATTCGACGAATAAGCTATTCGAAGATTTATTTGATGTTGGTGAGACTTATAAATAATTACCTATATTATTTTGCCATTTGTTTAACGATCCATTGCATAGAACATAATTTCTTTGGACTGTAAAAACGTATGTCAATTAAAAAGTACTTAATTAAATGCCAATTTGACATGAGATATTATCAAAAATGTTATCTAAAGAAATCTTCTTGAATCCTTATTTTAGAAATAGAAATAAATTAGAAAACGGTGATTTTTTTTATCTTTTCTCCTTAAAACTACATTTAATCAGTTTTAAAAAACTTGACTTTTGAAAAAAAAGCCGAAAATATAATTGGGAACCGAAACCTGTACCGAAATTAGAATCAGACACAAAACCGAAAGCGAAACCCTTTTTTATTTATCGGTTAACGGCATTATATAAGTAATGGTTTCTTGCTAGTACTTAAATAATGTAAATTTATATTTTTTAAATATGTATAAAAAAGTACAAATGTAAGTTTATTTTCTATTTACTTTTTTGTCTAAATGTATAATAATTTTCAACGTAGTACCTAAACCGGATGACGCTCGAAATCCGTTAGGCATTTAACATATGGGAAATAAGAATATTTTGAATATTTGCTTCCCATTTTATAAAACTTTGTACACCATGTTCTTGTACACCTGTTGCATTATTTTAATTATTAATTGTCCAAAATTAATGAGGAATAATTAAAGGAAATTAAAGATGTTATGGTAAATTTAAAGTAATAATTATTATCCCCCGTAAAGAAAGTTTGGCAAAAGAGCGCTCGTAACATGATGGTAACGTTTTGCTTCTTTTTCTTCTTCCATACTTTTTTATATATTTTTAATTCAAACCCACCACCCCTCACATAAGAAATAAAAACATTACCATCGTGCTCTTTTGACAATCTTTCTTTACGGAAAACAATAATTGTTACTTTAAATTTGCTATAAACATTTTTCAATTTTCTTTAATTATTTCTTATTAATTTTGGACAAGGTGTTCACAAACAAAGATTTATGACAATCAATTTTAATGGGAAGCAAATATTCAAAATATTCTAAATCCGTATGCAACGGATTTCGAGCGCCACTAAATATACGAATTATAAGAATAAAAAATATAAGTACTTGTAAATTACTTTTGCAAAACCGGAACCCTTTTAGTAAAATTGCTACATCGAAACCGATTGCTATATAAAAACCGAAACCGAAATTTTATTTTCACGATGACCGAAACCCAAGATGTTTTTTATAGCTAGGTATTATCCCTGATTTTAACCGACCTCGTATCTCTCATAGTTATTAAAAACTAAAATGGAGTCTTAAGGTAAAGTTATAACTAATATAAAATTATTGTAACACGTTGATAATAATAGATATTTAGACGCACACGAGAGTTTGTTAATACATAAATTTAAAAATAAATTGATGAACGCGGATCTAGGTCCCATCCCAAATTCTAAATTATATGAGTTAATATAAGACATATGCTTCGTTTAATCTTAGTTACCCAATTAGGTATCCACTCACCTATTACTCCTGTCCCTTATAACCCGTGTTCTCCCCCTTTATTCCTCAGAGCTGTTTTGACCTTAGACATGGTTACATCTTAACTTCTCTGTCTTTACTTTGTAGTTTCTACTGATGATAAGAACGTAGTTCTCGAAATACGTATATAGTTTTTGAAATTATTGTTAAGATTAAGGGGTTTTTTCTTTAGTTATCTCTTATAGTTCTTGAGGTCCTACAGTTAAACAGGTGATTCTGGACATTTTGCTTTTTGACTTTTAACGATTACAGTATATCAAAAGAAATTATTTCCTTTAAGATCTCTGCCACAGCTACCTTTCCAATTTCTAATCTGCTGTCTACATTATACCTATTATTTCCCGCTCTTACAATTCTCAAGTTATAAGTATATTTCCTTCTTACTTACTTACCTTTATGAAAAAATATTACAATTACTAATGCATATATCTTTTATCAGATCGAAGACTACCAGGCTGCAGTAAGCGGAAACAGGATAATGTATAAACGTAAGATATGCTACCTTTAATAGACTATTGTAGGTATCTAATTTTGATGGTATATCTTGTAGAGAAAAAGCCGTGGTGCATTCTGTATAAAGAAGTTCTTAAGGAGATGAGAAGTAAGGTCAGGCCAGCACGTGAATATTATGCTTACCGCTTGCCTCTGAATTACAAATGTGTTACGCCGAAAATTTGGAAAGCTCGAAAACCTGTACCGCCTGGTCTGGATATACTGAAAAAGTTTACAACCAGTCCGAAGCCAAAGATTCTGAAGAAGAAGAGCGCATTAAATCTACCATTAAAACTTTAAGGTGTCGGCCGAAAACTGTCAAAATATGTATGCATCGTTAGTGCATGTTTTTATCAGTTCAGGTTCAATTTTCAAAATTTTTATTGTTTTGTTTATCGTTCGTGTTCAAAATTTTTTACTTTTTGATTTTTCCTGAAAGCAGGAAACAATTGTTTGTTGTTATCATTTGTTCTTGTTGAGTTGAAAGAATATTTGTTTCTTTCTCAAAATTCGTTCAATTTTTTAATTTTCTTCAAAATAAAATAAAATAAATATATCATCACGGCATATTACCCAATACTGGGTGTTCCAGTATTTACAACACATGTAGACATCGGTAATTTCTTTCAAAATTATATTATTTTTGCCCATAACGGCCTTGTATTTTAATAAATTGACGCCATTTGAATTTAAACCCGAGCCGTTCAAACTGCAAGCGGCCATATATCTTACTCAGCCACGCGACCTAATTAATTATTATAATAAAAATTGTGTAATATCTATTGCTGGCTTTGTCAATTTGCCTGTTTTTGGGCAATTAATATAATTAGAAATAATTTTTGATTTTGGCTGCATTGAAACTCATTTTGTTGAATTACAACCAGTTACTTAGAGTCTAACTGCGGATAAATTTTATATTTTAACTGTAGTGCGATTATATACGATTAGGACTCTAATGTACCAAAATGACGCTAAAATAAAAAAGACCTATACCTAGGCTGACCATATGTACTTATTTTAATAGGACAGTACTTTCTTTTTGAATGATGTCCTACTGTACTTAAAAGGTTCATTTAGTACACGTAAATGTACTTTTTTTTAGAACAATAGTTTGATCGAGTCAAACAACGTAATTAGCTATGTATTTGTAAATATATACGTTGCGTCTTACACTGGTCAGATTCGGCGTCGATCGAGTAAAGTATTTTTCGTTCTTCCCCCTTATCACCAAATATTAGTTCTAACATTAATTATTTAATGTTAAAAGAATTTTTGTAGGCTTTTTGGATCTTTTGTTTATTGCAAAATACAATTTAGTTTACATTTATTGGACGTTTCGATTGTGTTATCACAGTCATCATCAGCTAAATAAAACATTTTTTCAATAATAATAAAATGGAACAGAATAACTAGATTACATACCTATATGTTTGATGTTACCTGGGACAAGCGCATCAAATGCTGAAATATTGAAATATTCTATTTACTCCAGAGCAGTCCTCAAATTTTAAAGGCGATATTAAATTCCCAAAAGTACTGGTATCAAAAGACTGGTACAAACATGATGCGGAACGTAATAGGACTTTTTTTTTTGTAACAATCAATTTTTGTATTATTTTGTTAAATTTTATGAAACATTATGTTTTACTTGACATATGTGCTTATTATTAATTACTTTTTACATCAAAATTGAACTAAAACGAACTAAATTTCTCATTTTTATTTTCAATTCTGCCTCTAGTATTTTTTGTACTTTTTTTTTATAAAAAAAATATGGTCACCCTACCTATACCCTGTACCGGTATCTGTACCAATCATGAAACCATAACCAAATCTCCTGTTTCTTTAATGGTCATTATCTTCTGAAATTCCATGTATGTAAGATTGGTATAGCTGAAATCAATATCTGTCGACTCTGCGAAAAGGACGAAGAAACTTGGCACACATTTTTTGCGAATGTCCAGCTGAGGTCTTAAGGAGACTAAACCATTTAGGTCTAAGGTACCTCGCGGCAAATGAGAGAGAAACTAATCCCTCCCTGGAGCACTAACTGGCTTCATGAAAACTCTGGGACTGTTTTCAGAAAACTAAGATAAGGCTATGTTGCAATAGATCTTACAGGTCTCTGTGACAAAATGGACTAGCTCTTAAAGCCTGCAACGCTCAGCCTAATAATAATAAAAAGGCGTGAAGGTAATCAGCCAAGAAGTCTATATTATATTTTTTTTTACTCATCTGATTTTATTTTTCATATATTTATTATTTTATAGTGATCACAATTGTTTTGTTTTCTTTGTTTAAAAAATTTTTACTCGTGGTGTGTTTTTTACCCAACTGATTTTATTTATTTATTATGTATTTATTATTTTATAGTGATAGGTACAAATGTTTTGTTTTCTTTGTTTAAAAATTTTATTCGTGGTGTGTCTTTCACCCATCTGATTTTATTTATTTATCATATATTTATTATTTTATAGTGTTATGTACAAATGTTTTGTTTTCTTTATTTAAAAATTTTATTCGTGATGTGCTTTTTACCTATCTGATTTTATCTATTTATCATATATTTATTATTTTATAATGTACTGTTTATGTAAATTATTTATCAATATCTAATGTAATTTGTTCTCTATGTTCACATTGCCAAATTGTTATTTGTACCATATGTTGCTCACAATAACTTAGTGTTTTTTTATATAATGTGAAATGTACTCACTTCAGGGTTTGTTTGAAAATCAGCTGTTGTAGTTGAAACAAATCCCATTGTACTTTTATGTGCAATAAATATTATTATTATTATTATTATATTTTAATTTTTGTCCATTTATTTTAAATGAATTCATATATGTATGGAAATAAATAATATATTATGGAATTTAATGTGATATTTTAAGCTAACTGTGATAATATATTTGCAAGTATAAAAAAATACTAAATATATGTAAATAAGTAATAATAACATGAATTGAAAGATATTTTATTGTTTTCTCAATCTAAATTATTTACATTTCATTTTATTCTTCCATATTTTCAATTTTTTATGTTTTGATTCGTAATAATAAAGTTTTTGATTTTTTAATTTTTCCATTTTTTCGTATTATTTTATATATATATATATATATATATATATATATATATATATATATATATATATTTGTATTTTCGGTACATATTAGTCTCATGATGAAAATAAATTACAATTTCTCAAAAATGGGATTCTTGTTTGCCAATACATTTAATATATGAAAAAGCCTTATATGGAACTAAATTAAATGGCAATTTTTTCTGTAAAGTTGTTTTGTTGTATGTATGTTTAGTTAATGTTTATTGATATTCTCATTTTCTCTACTTCACTTTTTTATTTATTTAAGTATAGCAATAGTACTAGTTCTAGTTCAAAATATTTCAATTAGAAGAGAAGTGATTTGTATAACTCTCAGCGTCTGTGAGTTATACAGATCACTTCTCTGCCAGTTTTTGGGACGGTTTTTCCTCTGGCAAAAAGAGATTTTTTTCCTGAGAAGATGCATGTTCGCCGTCCATGTTATTGCCGGGCATGCATATATTGTCTAGAAAATTGTATACATAAAAAAGGTAACATTTATGAACATTTCTTGTTACCTTAGTTACTTGTTGTTTTTGTTATTTCACATATTTATGTCAATGTATCCCCTGAAGAAGGCACCAGTTTATGGTGCCGAAACGTAGGGTTTAAATAATAAATACAGAACTTAAACTAAAAAAAAGGTAGTATTATTCCAATTAATAATATATGAGTTCTGAAAGATATTTTAGTATATTATGGAATTTAATGTGATATTTTAAGCTAACGTGTGATATATTTATGTATAAAAAAATACTAAATAAATGCAAATAACTAATAATAACATGAATTGAAAGATATTTTATTATTTCCTCAATCTAAATTAATTAAATTTAATTTTATTATTACATATTTTCAAATTTTAGTTTATATATGTGAATATCATTTTATCAGTTATAATCACACTAATTCCACATGTCACTGTGGAATGAAAATTGCTCTATATTGTTACTTAACGTGTAAACAAATTCTATATGTTGTTGTTTAGCTGGCGACAGCAAACAGACAAACATGTACTAATTATGAATCATATTATCAAACATTTTATCATATACAACACAATAATTCGAATTATGAAAGAAGAACAAAAAATGTTCAGTCTTTGACGTGAAATAAAGAAAATTAACAAGATTAAAAATGTTTATTTAATTTTTTATAATTTTTTCTTATACTATCAACATTTGTTTATAAAATTTTGGACCTATTTATGCTAAAATCGAAATCATATGAGCGCGTAATGTCTATTTCAAGGATAAATTAATTAATAATGGCATCTAATAATAATTATAAATATGTATTAATTGTTTTATTTGCTAACAATCTAGATAGGAATACAATTGAATAAAATTACACTGCCATAATAAAAAATTATAATTTTATATTTTTTGTAATATTGTGTTTAACTCCAACATATTAGAAAGATCAGACATTCTGCTAAATATAAAAATATGTGAATAATCCCTAATGGTATGGTCGAATTAGTAGTACTACTAATTTTCAGGAATATACAGTTTTTTTCTAAAAATTCAAACAGTTGTTTAAATACTCTATGCGTACACTTACGTAACATTCTCTTTACAATCAAATAATACTACTACCAAGTTTATATCTCTACCCATTTTTTAATTATTGCCCCAAAAGTCAATATACCCCACATTTAGACAAAAACTTCAAAATTTTTAAAAATCTAATTTGTATGTATCTAGATACTTCTCAATGCGCTGATTCTAAATTTTGAAACCGCAGGTCGATATCTCTTTTCGTTCTCGAGATATTTAGATTCAAAGTTTAGCTCAAAACTGCCCATTTTTGGGTAATAACCCAAAAATGGGTCGAGATATGAATTTGGAGATATCACCATTCGATTCTACGGGCAAAATTACATAAGTACACCAATTTTCAGAATTTTTGAACACCGCATACAATTTCTAAAGCAAAATAACTGAAAATGGCAAAAAATCGCAAAAATCGTAAGGATTTTTTCAGATTTTGGCCATTTTCAGGAGTTTTCAAATTTTTATTCATAAAAAATGAACCGGTTAGTCAAAAATTATAAAAATTGGTATACTTATTGAGAAGTATCTAGATACATACAAATTAGATTTTTGAAAATTTTGAAGTTTTTGTCTAAACGTGGTGTATATTGACTTTTAGGGCAATAATTAAAAATGGGTAGAGATCTAGCCCAGATATGGGTAATTTTGAGAAAATATTTGAGGTTGAATACCTCCAATACTAAAATAGATATCGACCTGTGTTTTCATGTTTTGAAATAAGTGCATTGGGAAGTATGAGATACATGAAAATTGGATTTTTGAATAATTTCAACTTTTCAACCAAATGCTGGTATTTGTGACTTTTTTTAAAAAAATATCTTCGGCCAGGCTCGATGATCGACTCGAAATCGAGGCGGGCTTCGGGCCGGGCCGGGCCAAAGCTCGAGATCGAGTGCATCCCTAAAGAGTAGGTACCTTTATTGTGTATTTTTGCATCGTATGTTGTATTTTAGTAGTAAAAATGAAAAAAGTTAATACATAAAAAATAACAATGAAATATTTTCATGGCTTTGCCAAATGGGACGCCTCTGGTTGGGATACAGAAACAAAAAAATATGTGAATATGCATGTAAAGAAGAAGGATCCTCATACCAACGTTTTTAGAGAAATGTGTCTGGTGGGGTACACTTTCAAAGGGCTGTAATTCTGTAACGAAACGTTTTACTCTAATTGACCCCACCCTATATACAACAATTTGTAAAGCAATTAAAATAATTATGCGTTAGTGCTGCCTACTGCCATGTCATCATTGGTATTGGTAGTAGATATCAATTATCAGAAGTTATCGAGTTGTCTAATCGCTCGGTCACATCGCATTTCAGCTCTTGCTAAAAATTGAAAATATTCTCAAATTTTCATCCACTAGAGAACTAAAGTAAGTAAATTTGATAAATTAGAATAGAAATAAAAATTGAATAATTTTTCTTAAATTTTCTGAAATATATAGATGGATGTTCAAAACATGGATCAAATTTTCGATGAAAATGATAATAAAGAAAATATTCAAGTTTTGTCTGCAAATTTGGAAGGTATTTTTAAATTTATTTATTAATTTTCCTTCTTTATATTAAAATATTTGTTTGTTTTTTTAGATAATAAGAAAGAAGGAAGTGGCCTCGCATCGAAGATTACAAGCGCACTAGAAGAAAAGAAACAATCAGGTAAAATATTAATTATTATAAAACGACTATATACAATAATTTTTAAATGGAGATCATACCAAGATATTCACTTAGATTAGAATATGACATCAGTTTTAAAAGAATTTTATATAAAAATCAATAAAAATCCAGTAAAAAATTTCAGTGAAAAGATTACTAAATTATTTTTGTTACAGATGACATTGAAGATATAGCAAGCGTTTTATTCTATCTAAACTTGGCTTCAGTTTCATGGCATAAACAAACACCTAAAAAAGAAACTGCAAACCAAGTGGCTGAATCTGAAAAACCTAATACTTCAGCTCCATCCAAGGAGACTCCTGGTAAGTTAGTCTTTCAGAATTTAGTATCATCACATTCCTATTCAATTTTAATCTTTTCAGGTGACGATGAAGTAGATAAGCTGCTGATTGATCTATACAATGATTCCGATTCTTCAGAAGCTGAAGAAGCGCAAGAGAAAATCTCTGGAGAGGTGGAACTTAATAATGAAGTTTCCAATAATTCTGATCGAAGCTTTGAAAAGCCTGTATATTATGATAGCGAATTTTCCCTGATTAATCTTGACGAGGATATATCTAATAATATGTTAATTGAAAATAATGGGGTAGATTATCATTCTTTATTGTAAACCGAATGAAAATTGAAATTACTAATCTTTGTAAAGAAATAATGTAGTTTGCTTTTAATAATGTTCATGATAATTTGCTTGTGTACCACAATTATAATAAATAAAATATTTTAAAGAAAGTTTATAGCCAGTTTATTTTGCAGCGACTATTCAAAAATATAAAACAAATTCAGTGCGTAAAAATAAATATTTTTTTTTATGAAAAATGTAAATGTTTGGCTATTTAGTTCGGTAAGTTATACAGTAGGTACACTTCACTATGATACTGTCATGTTTATTTTCTTTAATTATCTGCTTCTGAAGTTATCAATTATTACCGAAACAACAGTAATTCATTCTTAGCAATAAATTGATTACATTTTTAATTATTTCCTAGTTAACGCGGGATTTAAATTTCTAAACGTTGTAAATTTATTGGATTTCCCTACAGGCTTTTTTGGGAAACAAATGTTTAAATTGATAATTCAAGCAAATAATATTTTTACTGTTCTTGATTTCAAATGTAAATATCAAAAACAATTATATTTTCAGTATTGAAGCTTTTTGCACTTAAAAGCAGTTAATAATTGAAATTTTAAAGACATTTGAAAAGTAAGAAGAAGTATATTATTATTACAGTTTATGCATAGTCATGCTGTAATTATATAAATAATAATTTTCATAAATCATTGCATGGCTCATCAAAAATAATTTATATTTCATTTCCTGCAGCAGGCAAAAACAATTCGCCAAAACTTATTTCTGTAAAAGTAAGTCGAACAAATTAATTTTTTAACTAATTATAAGTAATATTTTACTGGCTTTAAATATTTATTAATTTTGTAGATGGATTTTCAAAAGCAAGAACAAATTAACCCCAAAAAAGCCAAAGAAGAAAATTTTGTTGTTAAAATGGAGGACCTCGAAGGTGCGTATAAAATTAGTTGATATGTTCACACTCAAATATAATTATTAATTCCCAGTTGATAATAATCCTGTTAAGAGCCAATCAACGGGCGTTAAACCAAAAAAAAAAGTACAATTCAAGGACAATGAAAACAATAACAAAAAATATGGACCAGGTAAAACTTTTAATTGACTAATTTTATTGAATAAGGCTATTTCCAAATGAGGCATATTCAAATAATTGTCTACTTGCACATACAGTATCTACGTATTAAATTAGGCTATATTCGGGGTGGGAGCGATTAGGGGCGGGGGTGGGGGGTGGTGTAAATATAAGGATTTAACATGGTTTTATTAAATTTCCTGCTCTGCTGTTCGTTTTGTGGCAAATCTTTTATACAAGGCTAAGTTACAAACAAAAACACAAAACTGTTTTTCCATTTTTTTTATGTTTTAGAAATTTCTAAAGTTCTATTGATAAAATAGTAGTAATAGCCATAACGTAAAGGGTTAAGCTTAAAATTTGAGACTAGTTTTGAATGGCCACAAAAATTAAACACGTAGCTAAATACAAATCTTTTTAACATCTTTTAAATATTTGCAATATTACTTTTTAATCCATACAGCCAGGGGCTTGTCCTTAAACAGGGCTTCATCCTCTCCCTGAGTCTGGGCTTTATCCGTACCAATGAATTCTTCCTTGTGTTGCTTTTTATCAATTATTGTAAACCATCTTTTTAATATTCACAGCATTACTGTTGAATTGATGTATGATGTTTATGAATACTTTAAGAAAACCTGATAAAAGGAAAAAAGTGCCATGGCTTTTGCAACCAATATTTTGAAATTTCTTTTTAAAATTGTGAAGAAATCAAAAACAATAACTATAAAGTAAAAACAGTTTTGTATGTAACTTTTAATTTTGTATTACTTTGAAGACTATACAGTTTTTGTCGTAAAGTGAACAAAACAACAGCATAAAACTAATGTCCCATGTTAAAGCACTATATTCATCCCTAATCGCTAGCACCCTGTGTATATGTATAATTATGAATTTCCTACAACAGTTTATATTTGCATAAATTATATGTAGATGATAACGATATTACAAACTTGAAGACTGGCTATGAAAAGGGTAACAATTTCATGCGTTCTTTAAACCCAGAGCAGAAAACCCTAACACAAGTCTCTGAATCTGAAACAGTTAATAATTCAACGTCAACCAAGGAGATTTCGGGTTAGCAAAATACAATTCATTTAATGTTGTCTTAATCGTTACTAGATGTATTATTTTCAGATTATAATGAAGATATAGAAATCGAACTAATTGAGTTATTCAAGCCTGATCAATTGGAAGTCTCTAAACCAAGAAGACCTGGTACTCCTGCTTTGCTTACTGAAGATAACTGGGATGAGAAAATAAAACCGGAATTTGACAATGATGAACATATTCTTATTGATATTCTTTGTGACGAGCTTGCTGAGACTTCCATCAACTAAAATTATTTCGAAGAACATTCGTTCTTGTAGTCCTGGTATTTACTTCATTTGAAAAATGGGTTAGCTGCATATTAATGCATGTTTGATGATAATTACCTTTTTTTGCTTCAAATGTATTATGATAATTTACTTCTGTATCATCTATGGGAACAATAAATAGTTTTACAAACTAAAATATACAAAATGATATTTTACAATTTCGATCCCGACCGACGCCAAATATTTCCAATTTTAAATGGCACAAAAGTGACCCCTGTGGTGCACTCTCCAGGCCAGCAATGAGTGCCCGTGAGGTGACGCCTGGTAAGCGCCCGCACGGTACAAATATGTCTTCGTCATTACCGATGTCTACATATGTTGTAGATTCTGGCACACCCAGTAATGGGTAATATGCCGTGATGATATATTTATATTTATTTATTTTTACATTTTTTTATAGTTAAAGACAAACTCATAGAACATTAAAAAAGCATTATGATATTATATAGTATTGGTCATAAAAATAGCAACTTTTAAAAAATAACTCTTCTCAAGTGTCTGGCTGTGAATCTGGGGAACCCGGTTTGATCCCGACCGACTCCAAAAAGAAATATTTTGAATTTTAAATGGCACAAAAGTGTGGTGCATTCTCTAAGCCAGTAATGAGTGCTCGTGAAGTGATGCCTGGTAAATGCCTGCATGATACAAATATGTCATAATCATTACCGAAATCTGTGTACAAAGCAGATTGGGTAATATGCCGTGATGATATATTTATTTAATTACTGGATTAATTTTCCTTTCAAACATATTTATTCTACATCAAAATAACAACTTATATTCCGTCTCCGACCTATTCTGTAACAAAGTAGTTAATTTTTAGCAGCTGGTTAAAATTGTTATCTAATTGATATGAATTTTAATGATAAAAGTACAATGTGGAAGTTTAGCATGGTAAAAATTCTACATAACTTACTATTTTCTCACAAATATAACACAAATGACTGCTGAAATTGAAATTAAAAATTAAAATTATTGCTCCATTTATTTATAATTAATATTTTTTGGGTAAACTTTAAGTACGTCACAAGTCAGTTATGCGTAAACTCAGACAGAACGGTGAAATCGAACCACTTGAACGTAGGTCGTAACAAAGCGTAAAAGCGCTTCACTGGTAACCGCAACCGCGTGCGTCAGTGTATAAGCCGATATACGTTGCGCCAAGCCTCTACACGTCATCACAGCTTAAAATCGGCTTTTCCGGAAAATCTGGGCATTTTTGAAAAAAATAAAACATGTTGCATCATTTTTCAAGTCATTTCCCATGGAATAAAAAAATAAAAAAAAATCGAACTTCCCCATTTGGTGAAACTGTTCTAATAAGGTATTTAAAAATAACGCTTGACATGTTTCACAAGATTTCAATCTCTGAATCGACCTCTCGGTCATTTATCAGAAAATAGTTCATTCAAACAGAACGACAGACGCGTTTCGCTCTTATTGGAGCTCTTCAGTGTGGTGTACTGACACCTCTAGGAGACATTGAGTCGGTTGAGCGAGCGGATGATAAACATCCCATAAAGATGAACCCAACCAGTTTCTGTAATAAGTATAAGTTTTCTATTTGTGGTTTTCAGTATTATAATCTTAATGTTATGGATTAAATATCAAAATAATGACCGCGAACTGTACTATACTATTACATTTATTTTTAAAAGAAACCTGAACATACATTTCGTATTCAAAACTTAAATGATAACGAAGAAACAACGCGGTAGGACGCTTGAAGAGCGTTGAATAGTGCTGTATTAAATAATTATAATTTACTTTAACAAAACAAACCAATAAAATAAAGAAATTACTATATAATATCCAGACCTTTGGACAAACCCTCGTATTTTATAGGTACAAACTACAATAATACTACCTAAATTAATTATGCACAGTCATGTTGTATCATAATATAGTTTCAGTTTTCATAAACCGTAGAATCGCTCATCAAAAATAATTTGTAGTTCACTTCTTGTGGCGGAATAAATCGCAAAACTTCTTCATCAAAGGTAAGTACTAGATATTTGTTTGTAACTACGGCATGGAAAAATAAAATATTTGATATTCGGTATCATATTGATATTTATAAAAAATCGTTTACCGATAAATTCATTTTATCGATAGGTATCGATAATTACTTAGAAAAAAGTGATATCAATGGAAAATGTTATCGATATTAATTGAAATATTCGTATTTTTCCTAGCCCTATTTGCAACAAAAATATTTTACTGGCCTGAAATATTTATTATTTCTATAGATGGATTTGAACAAACATAAAGAAATGAAATCCAAAAAAGACGAAGAAAAAACTGCAGCTGTTTTAACGAAAAATCATGAGGGTCTATCAACTGGCGCTATACCAAAAAGGAATATACAATTCAAGAACAAAGAAAACAAAAAGAAAAAGGATCATGAATCAGGTAAATATTTAATTCAAAAATTTTATTAAATAACGAATTGAAAGGGACCTAACATACTGTATGTGTAAGTAGTTAATTATTCGTACATATAGAGGTACTGTATGTAAAATTCTTTTTTTTTTAATCTATAAAATCTGGTAAATACAGACCGCTATCAATACTATCAAATGTCCATGGAAGAAAATAGCGCTCATAAGAAAAGATAATTTAATTTTTTTAATTAGGATTTTTAAAACCTGTGTATAATTGCACATTAATAAATACCTATATTATCACATATTACTACCAATTTCTGAATGTATGAAACTGCTTCATTTTGCAGATTTTGGTACCGGGTGTTTTCTTTTTTTCAAGGTGTACATACAGGATGGTTGATTTTTCATTGTCCACATTATATCTTCTGAAATATTAAAGATACAAGAAAAAGTTATATAGAAAAGTTATTTGATACAATCTGGTCTATAATTTAGTATAAACAATTTTTTTCCAAGGCCTACAAATTTTCCAGAAAAATATTTAACTTTGATTTTTTAAATGGAATACCCTATATATTTTTACGGAATAAAATTCTAAATAAATTTCTCTTTACAATGATGTGTAACAAGTAAGGGTTTACCTTTAAATTATGTCTAATAAAGCAAATAGAAATACGACAAAAGTAGGCTGTGATATTCTATTGTTTATACCAGTAACATATGTCACAGATTGCTACTTGATATTTAAATAAAAGTATTAATAATTTTGTAAATCATCAATGCTAGTGTGTGACAGAAGTTACAGGTATAAACAATAGAATATCATAGCCTACTTTTATCATATTTCTATTTGCTTTATAGGACATAATTTAAAGGTAAATCTTTACTTGTTACACATCATTGTAAAGAGAAATTTATTAAGAATCTTATTCTGTCAAAATATACAGGATGTTCCATTTAAAAAATTAAAGTTAAACATTTTTCCAAAAAATTGGTAGGTCTTGGAAAAAAATTGTTTATGCTAAATTATATATCAAGTTGTATTAAATAACTTTTGTATATAACTTTTTTTTGTATCTTTAATATTTCAGAAGATATAAGCTGGACAATGAAAAATCAACCACCCCTGTATAGGAGATTAACATGGGAAACCAGTTTTTTGCAGACTGTTGCACCCCCGTTTTGATAACGATGATAATTGCGGTATCAATAGAAATATAAAACAAATCCGCATCAAATGGCATTAAATACATGTAAATTATGTGATATTTTAGAACCATAAATTAATTATTAAATTTATTCAATTTCGTATTAATAAAAAACAAAAAGATTTTTTGACATTATATGTGTCACAATTTGTTATAACCTATAACTTGTATAAATTTTATAACGTTATAATTTTTGTCAAGCATTTTCTAATCTGTTATAAAACATTAAAAAGAAAATAACACAAAAAATATAAGTAATTACTCAGGCTTTCATGGCCGGCATTTATCATAGGCTGGACCTTTTTCGGGTTTCTGGGCCATGGTCTTTTAGGTATAACACCTAACGTTTCGCCCAACAATGTGTTAGGCATCATCAGAGGTTTTCTGAGTGTTTACATTCAAAAATTATCTTTCACTTGTAAAATGACAGATTTTAATATCAATATTTGATTTTGAATGTATTTTTGACAAAATGATCTTAGATAATTTTGACTGGAAATTTTAATGATCGATATTTTTATTTTTAAAAAGTTTTGGAATCTTAGGTGTTATACCTAAAAGACCATGGCCCAGAAACCCGAAAAAGTTCCAGCCTATGACAAAAAATATAGCTAATGTCAAACATTTGTTCGAAAATATTATTGCTATACAATATACAAAATTCAATACATTTAATAATCAGTTTATAAATAAATAAATAAATATAAATATATCATCACGGCATTTTACCCATTTCTGGGTGTGCCAGTATCTACAATACATGTAGACATCGGTAATGATGACGATATATTTTACCGTGTGGGCGCTTACCAGACGTCACCTCACGGGCACTCATAGCTGGTGTGGAGAGTGCACCACAGGGGTCACTTTTGTGCCATTTAAAATTGGAAATATTTGGCGTCTGTCGGGATCGAACCCGGTTCCCCCAGATTTGCGACCAGACACTAAGGCACGCGGCCACGAGACCCCAGTTTATGGGACAAATATATTACATAATTCACATCTATTTGATGTCAATTGATACAGAAAATCGTTATTAGTTAAAACGGGGCATAGTATAAAATTAAGAATTAACTATGACTATTTTTTCTGCAGATGAGAAAGAAATAAAAAAATTGCTAACTGGCGATGAAATGAGAGAAAACTTCTTGCATTCTTTGAAGCCTCAGCATCAGAAAGCTCTTAAACAAGTCTCCGAATCTGAAAAAGCTAGAACTTCAACATCCAAGAACACTTCGGGTTAGCAAAATATAATTCATTTAATGTTGACTCAATTTTCATCAGATTTATTCTTTATAGATTATGATGCAGAAATAGAAATGGAATCCATAAACCTATATAAGCGTAATTGTCCGTTTTCTACAGACCAAGAAAAAGACCAAAGGGAAACATGCTCAACAGGAAGACCGGATACTCCACCTCCGCACACTGAAGATTGCTGTTACTGGAATATGAAGAAAAGACCAAGATATGAATATGATGATGATGATGATCATTTACTTATTGATCTCCTTTGTGAGGAGCTTGCTGAGATTTCCCTCAAATGAATTGGTTTCAAGGTCATATCTTGTTTTCTTCATTTCAACTTTATTTGAAAATAAGTTAATTGTATAATAGTAATGCAAATTAGATGATAATTACTTTGTTAGTTTTAAATCAATGTGTCCCAACAAAGGGCAAATGCCAAATTGGTGGATAACTTGAAAATTTTGGGAGCAATTAAAAAATTCTTTACCTAACGTATTAACTAAATTTAATTGAAAATAAGTTACTTAATAACAAATGATTTTCTCGAATCAGATATCCGAACTTCATTAAAGGAAAAATATTTGAGACGCTGTGATTATTCAGCGTAAACCAAAATAAGTTGGGAAACACTTTTGGAAATGTATTATGATATTTTGCACTTGTATCATCTTTGGGAACAGTAAAGAATTGTCAAAACTAAAATTGTATAATAGTAATGCAAATTAGATGATAATTACTTTGTTAGTTTTAAATCAGTGTTTCCCAACAAAGGACAAATGCCAAATTGGTGGATAACTTGAAAATTTTGGGAGCAATTAAAAAATTCTTTACCTAACGTTATTAACTAAATTTAATTGAAAATAAGTCACTTAATAACAAATGATTTTTTCAAATCATATATCCGAACTTCATTAAAGGAAAAATATTTGAGACGCTGTGATTATTCAGCGTAAACCAAAATAAGTTGGGAAACACTTTTGGAAATGTATTATGATATTTTGCACTTGTATCATCTTTGGGAACAGTAAAGAATTGTCAAAACTAAAATTGTATAATAGTAATGCAAATTAGATGATAATTACTTTGTTAGTTTTAAATCAGTGTTTCCCAACAAAGGACAAATGCCAAATTGGTGGATAACTTGAAAATTTTGGGAGCAATTAAAAAATTCTTTACCTAACGTTATTAACTAAATTTAATTGAAAATAAGTCACTTAATAACAAATGATTTTTTCAAATCATATATCCGAACTTCATTAAAGGAAAAATATTTGAGACGCTGTGATTATTCAGCGTAAACCAAAATAAGTTGGGACACACTTTTTGAAATGTATTATGATATTTTGCACTTGTATCATCTTTGGGAATAATAAAGAATTGTCAAAACTAAAGTGATCTATTTACTTTTAATTATTTAATAAATTAATGATTACTACCCAGGAAACACACACATACATGATATATAACTATCAAGGATAAATCACAGCACAATGTTACATTCCACTGTTTCATAAAAGTTAAATCATAGATCTCTCTTTTTATATATTTCGTATATCTTACGTTAAGAAACTTATCATTTATATATTTTTATATTAATTCTATAAAATTAAGTAATATTATTTATATAAGTTTGCAGTTATAATATTTTCATATTACAAAAGTAATAATATAGAAAGGTTTTCAAATTTATATAGTTTTTATGTAATAACTACAACAAAAATACTATGTTTGAATAGAACGTAACATTTATATATTTATTATTACATAAATTTTATGAAACTAGTAATATCAACCACAGTTATATAAATTTCACATCATACAAGTAATATTTTGCATATGTTTTCAGAATTATGCAGGTTCTATGTGAAAGCTTTAACGTCAGTATTATTATTGACAGTATATCACATGTTTTATTAGTCTATTGTTAGGTAGATTAATTTTGATTTATTTTACTGTGTAGGTACCCAGGAAACACACACATACATGATATATAACTATCAAGGATAAATCACAGCACAATGTTATATTCCACTGTTTCATAAATGTTAAATCATAGATCTCTTATTTTATATATTTCGTATATATTACGTTATGAAACTTATCATTTATATATTTTTATATTAATTTTATGAAATTAAGTAATATTATTTATATAAGTTTGCAGTTATAATAATGTCATATTACAAAAGTAATACTATATAAATGTTTTCAAATTTATATTGTTTTTATGTAATAATTACAACAAAAATACTATGTTTGAATAGAACGTATCATTTATATATGTATTAATACATTAATTTTATGAAACTAGTATTGTCAACCACAGTTATATAAATTTTACAGTACACGAGTAATATTTTGCTCTTATCGGGTCTATATGAAATCTATAACATCAGTATTATGTTTGACAGTACGTCATATTATTATATTGTTCTATATGAAAAACTTAACGTTAGTATTATGTTTGTAAAATACATTTTCAATTACTAAAATTACTTGAAAAGAGAAATAAACCTCTTCATTTGATTTTAATTACATTGTTTTTATATACATAATACTCAGCCACAACTTAAGATATTTGGAATTTTGATTTATTTTACTGTTAGGTACATAATGTATAATGCTATTACGTGGAATTTTATTTGATAGTGTTTTGCAGGTATTTTGCGTAAAATAATATTAATTAGGTAGTTACTCATTTTTATTTGTTGTCACATTTTCCGTAAGAAATACAATATAATATTTATTCGTAGCTAGCATTATATACAATATTTACGGTAAATTGTAATCTAAACTTTCAAATATATTACAAAGTAACATTTTCGACTTTTAATTTTAATATTGTGTATACTGGTGCTCTGCGCATGCTCTTGGGTGCTCTACAGAGGATTACAGCCATTGCTTGTGTTATGTGTATTCATTAGAATATTTATAGTGGAAGAAAGGAGTTCAATAAGGTAAGTTAAATAACATAATTTATTATATTGTATTAATAAGGGCCGATTTTTCAATATGTGGTTAAAATTTGTAGTTACGTAAACAATAATGTATCATATTGTTGTCACGAATGACAAATCTGTCATTTGACAGTTCCTTTCGTTTCAATTTTGTTTATTATTATCTCTTAGTTAAAATTTTAACGAGATATTGAAAAACTGACCCTAAGTAATATCTATGATAGTATCACTTATCAGCTTATTTTGTTCTGTTGTGAGTCTTATTGATAAATATAATTTTTAGATTTGTCATGTAGTGGTTTATTTTCTAAAAGATGGAAACCTACATGAAATACCCACAAACCAAATAACAGCATACAGAAAATCCTGTATTTGACTAAAATCAAAAAAATGTTCGACCCCTAATAACAAAATTTGTGCCAAATATGGAACAAGTATGAAATTAAAATTGATTGTTACTGTAGTAAGTATAGGTAAAACAATATTTTTATATTATTTTCTAACATAATTTATTTTCAAAGATTCTTTAGAGAAAACATGGAAAAAAAGCAGAAGAGGCAGATTAGAACACTTGTTCTAAAAGCTGTATAGTGAAAACAAATCATTATCCACAAATATACGCACTTGACACAAACGAAAGCGGTAAAGGTAGTATGTGTTATGAATTTCAGATAATAATTCTAATTCAGTAATTAATGATTTTATTTTAGTTGAAACAGGTAAGTTATTGTAATAATATACAGGTGTTAAAAACAAGGGTAAATACATTTCGATGTACTGATGCTGTCAGATAAAAATTCAAAAAAATTCAGCAAATTACTTCTTACTGTTTACCTTGGCCGACAAATTTAATAATAAGAAATTATCTAATCACGTAACTGACGTTGAATGGTTGAATAGATAAATAAATTAATTCGTAATTATTTTAATAAAAATCGGCTAGTGGTACAAAGGAATGTTAACTTTAAGAATTAAATAAAAAATAAGTATTTTTTTCCGAATTTTAGAAAAATTATTTTCGATGGCGAATCAGCATATCGCAATACATACCCAAAAAATGTTTACTCTTCTTTTTAACGCATTGTATATTACAATAACGTACCTGTTTCCATGTTTGTTTTTATTTATAAGGTAAATACCAGTCACTATTTTATAAGAATGTATGTATGAATTGTAGTTCAGATGTTGTTTATACAAGTTTATAAAAAAATGACATATCGTCGGATTTCTGGTAAAAAGACTTAACCGCCAAAAAATGATAAAATGAGTTATGCACATAAACGGATACGTCTCTTCACGACGCATGCTCTAAACACAATATCTGAGCGCCAAAAAATTTATGTTAGAAGGTAATTCATTCTAAAGTTTCGTAAACGCCATCTGACACTATTTGATGCGCACAAAAATTTTATCGAAATGTCTTAAACGCCATTCTGTGTTAATGTAATGGGTGATGTTAACGAGTTGTGTTCCACAAAAGTTAATTTATTTTGATATTATTTATTAATCTGGTGTTCACAACTATATAAATATTAAAAATTTAGGTATTAAGCTATATATTGAACAAAAAAAAAAAACATTTTTATTAAATATTTCATGATATATGCTTCAAAATGTTGCGAAAGTATGTTGAAAAATGTATAAAATATTAATCTCATCGATATAATACAATATCTTGTTAACTAAATCAATATTGTAAATAAAAACAAGTTTTTCCTGTTTATCTCAAAACTAGTCAATAGGCGGTTAAGTCTTTTTACCAGAAATCCGACGATATAATCATGTGGTATACATTAATGTAGGGCTATTTTTGTTATGTTTTTTTTTAAATATAATTTTAAATTTGTAAATGATGTCCTTCAATAATTTTAGCCATCCTGTGCATACCGTTGCTTTGTTTGTTTTTAATATTGTCATAAAATATGTGACATCCATCTACAAACTGACTTAGTTTATGGCATCGCATAATCTATATTATGTATATTGTTTATTATTATTGTGAATTTTCTTGTAACCAAAGTATTCTTAAAATGTTACACATATCCTTTATTATGTATACTGTTTATTTATTATATTGTATATTTTTTGTGAATAAAGTATATTTTAAATGTTACACATTTTACAAAAACCCATTCTACCCTTTTAGATGTAGTGTGATCATTACTGAATTATGTAATTTTAATATAACACCGCATTGCAATACCAATTATTAAATTATATTACATGTGTATAACAGTGCATAGAACAATTATATAAAAAATAAATAAAATAAGTATCTTTCAACCTTTTACGTAAACATAAATGAAATATATTTGCTATTAGCACTAGTTTATATGTATGTAACATAGCGTACACAAGCTTTGTGGCGGACATCCCGTTGTACAAGTAAATAACATGTAACAAACAAATAATATTACAAGTCGTGTTAAAGTAACAGCTGTTACAAAACTCTAATATAAATAATATATATCTGTGTTTCCTGGGTACATATGTAGGTATATATCGATAATATCTACGCTTGGTCTTTATCCTCTAAATTATTTTTTAACTTCAGTAAGTGTAAATTAATGAGTTATTTTGTTAGAAAATTTGTTTACACTGCTCAGTATAAAATTGGAGATTATATTCTTGAAAGAGTCGACCAGTTTAAAGACTTAGGAGTTCTATTCGATACAAAACTGAAATTTAACGAGCACATATGTACTGTAGTAAGATCTGCATATAAAAACTTGCGAATCATAATGCGTTGTTCGCAGTCGTTTACTAAAATACGTACAGTAAAAAAAGTTGTATTTTACTTATGTACGATCGAAATTAGAATATTGTATTCAAGTTTGGAATCCAATTTATAACAAAAATGTTGATTTAATTGAATCTATCCAACGTAAATTTGCAAGATTTTTATATTTGAAACTTAATAAACAGTATCCTACTTTTGATTTTGATCACAACGTCTTACTTCGTGAACAGCACCTTTACCTTTAGTTACTCGTAGAAAAATTCATTCCTGTATTTATCTGTACAAACTACTGCACAACAGCATCAATCACCCAGTCACTCTCGCTTCAATTTCTATATTTGTACCCAGAATAACTTCTAGGAATACCCGTACATCACGTACAAATTATGAACAAAAATCTCCTATAAAAACTATGTGTTCTACTTTCAATACTGTCTCTAGTACTCTTGACATCTTTGGTGACTGCATGGCTAAATTTAAAAGTGGCTTAATTCAGCAATTATTATTAATGCAATAAATGGTGTCTTCTGTTTAAATACTGTTTCATTTAAGCAATTATTATGTATTTGTAATTTGAAACAACATACTTCTTTATTATTTGTATTATTTGTATGTTTACATTAAGTGTTCTTTCGTGCTTGTGACAATTTTTGTTATAATTGTGTGTATTTAAAACCGACCTGTAATTGGGATCTTAGTATCCTGTTGGTCTTGGTCAATTAAATAAATAAAATAAATAAATATACGCATGTAGTAATATACTTTACTTCGTATTTTATTTGATAGTATTTTGCAGGTATTTTGCGTAAAGTAATTTTAAGTGGTACTCATTTTCATTTCTTGTCATTTTACAATATAATATTTACTCGTAGCTAGCATTATATAATAAAATATTTACGGTAAATTATAATCTAAAATTTCAAATAGAATACAAAAATTTACGATTTTTAATTTTAATTATTGTGTATACTATTGCTTTGCGCATGCGGGTGCTCCGCAGCAGGTTATAGCTATTGTTTGTGTTATGTGTATTCATTTGAATGTTTATAGTGGAAGGAAGAAGTTCAATAAGATAAGTTATATAACGTAATTTATTATATTGTATTAATAAGTAATATCTATGATAGTATCACAGTGTTTATTTTGTTCTGTGTCATATTGATATTGATGAATACAGTTTTTAGATTCGTTATGAGTAGGTGTATTTTCTGAAAGATGGGAACCTACTCTGAAATACCCACAAACTGGATAACAGCATATGGAACAAATATAAAATCAAAATTGATTGTTACTGTAGTAAGTATAGGCAAAACAATATTTTATCGTATTATTTTCTAATATAATTTATTTCCAAAGATTCTTCAGAGAAAGCATGGAAAAAGCAGAAGAGGCAGATTACACCACTTGTTCTGAAAGCCGTATAGTGAAAACAAAACTTTATCCACAAACATACTCACCTGACACAAACGGTAGCGTTGAAGGTAGTATGTTTAATAACTTTCAGTACCACTTTCCTAATCCGAAATTTATTTTAGAATTCTCCACTTCACCACCGCCAAAATTCCCTAAGACAAATACTAACAATTCAGCTTCAGCTGCAGCCCAAGAAGATAATTGTAATTCAGTAATGAATGATTTTATTTTAGTTAAAACAGATAAGTTATGGTAATAATATACAGGTGTTAAAAAGAAGGGTAAAAAATTGAGGTCATATACATTTCGATGTGCTGATTCTCAGTCAAGAAGAACTTCTCCAAAATTTTGACAATTACTTGTTATTATTTATTTAATCCTTGCAGTGTTCATTTTTAATGCGCCACTGCCGACAAATTTAATAATTAACAATAATGAATTATCTAATCACATAACTGACGTTGAATGGTTGACTAGAAAGATAAATTAATTCGTAATTATTTTTATTAAAAATTTCGTATCAGGCAGTGACACAAAAAATATTTTCCAAATTTTGGAAAAATTCTTTTTCATTTCGAATCAGCTTATCGAAATGTATGTACCTACCCACAATGTTTTTCATTTGTAAAGTGAATACCAATCACTATTTTATAAGAATGTATTTCTTGTTTAAAAGCTTAAAATCTAGTGATGTTCATACAAGCTTATAAAAATGACTGATTGTTATGTGATACAGTATCAGAAACATGTAAAAAAAATTTTTTCTACTCCCGTGCGTGAAATGAGTACTTCACGCATCAATTTTTATGTGTGAAGTTTGATTTTTTGCACACAGTGCGTGAAGTAACATTTCACGCACCGTTCATTATTTTAAATATTACAAACTGAATTGTATTTTAATAAAACAAAGCGGTTAAACACCCGTGACGTTGGTAACCATGGTTACACAAGTCGATAATACAGAGGCTTTACATTGAAAGAATGACAATGTGAAGAAAAAATATATTTTGTTGCAAGGTCGTAGAAAAAGTATAGTATGTAACACGTGTGTGAAGCCTATTTTACATTCGGGTGGTGTGCAACACTCGCCTTCGGCTCGTGTCACAATCTCCACCCTCATGTAAAAATTTCAGCTTCACGCACTTGCCACATAATATACTATTATGTTTCAACTGCGGCCGTGAAATGTCAATATTGTATCTTCGGTATACACTAATGTAGGTCGAAGTCCTGTAGTAACTTTAACTACCTGTACATACCGCTGCTTATTTTCATTATTGTCATAAAATATGTGACATCGATCTACAAACTGACTTAGTTTATGGCATTGCATAACCTATATTTATATTGTTTATCATTATTGTGTGAATTTTCTTGTAACTAAAGTATTTTTAAAATGTTACTCACATCCTTTATTGAATTTGAATTTGTAAATGATGTCCTTTAGTAACTTTAACTATCCTGTACATACCGTTGCTTATTTTTATTATTGTCATAAAATATGTGACATCGATCTTCAAACTAACTTAGTTTATGGCATTGCATAACCTATATTATTTATATTGTTTATCATTAGTGTGCGAATTTTCTTGTATCTAAAATATTTTTAAAATGTTTCACACATCCTTTATTATGTACATTGTTTATTTATTATATTGTATACTTTTTTGTGAATAAAGTATATTTCAAATGTTACAGATTTTACAAAAACCCTTTTTACCCTTCTTTCTATTCAGTATGAACATTACTGGATTACATAATTTTAATATAACATCGCATATTAATTCTTGATATAAAATTATATTACCTGCGTATAACGCAGTATAGCACAGTTATATAAAAAATAAATAAAATAAGTATCTCTCAACCTTTTACGTAAACATGACTGAAATATAAATGCCATTAGCACTAGATTATATTTATGTAACATAACGTATATAAGGTTTGTGGCGGACATCCCGTTGTACAAGTAAATAACATGTAACAAACAAATAATATTACAAGTCGTGTTAAAGTAACGGCTGTTACAAAACTGTAATGTAAATAATATATATCTGTGTTTCCTGGGTAACAATTATTACTTAGTTATTAAAATATCTTTCAGAACTCATATTATTAATTGGTATAATACTACCCTTTTTTTAGTTTAAGTTCAGTATTTATTATTTTAACCCAACGTTTCGGCACCATAAACTGGTGCCTTCTTCAGGGGATACATTGACATAAATATGTAAAATAACAAAAACAACAAGTAACCAAGGTAACAAGAAATGTTCATAAATGTTACCTTTTTTATGTATACAATTTTCTAGACAATATATGCATGCCCGGCAATAACATGGACGGCGAACATGCATCTTCTCAGGAAAAAATCTCCTTTTGCCAGAGGAAAAACCGTCCCAAAAACTGGCAGGAAGTGATCTGTAAAACTCAGAGACGCTTTATCGGTAGCGAAAAACCGCAGCCGTACCCTTTATTAACAGATTATTTATTACCTTTTTTCTAACATCTATGAACATTTCTTGTTACCTTGGTTACTTGTTGTTTTTGTTATTTCACATATTTATGTCAATGTATCCCCTGAAGAAGGCACCAGTTTATGGTGCCGAAACATTGGGTTAAAATAATAAATACAGAACTTAAACTAAAAAAAAGGTAGTATTATTCCTATTACTTAGTTATTAATAAATGGGTGCATCAATGGATGGGAAGCCGTGAACACAATATTAGATAATGGATTTAACATTATTACATCAGGAAGTTTGGACGAAAGGCGTATTACTTTTAGTTCTTGTAAAATTATAAAAATATTTGATGTAAAAGAAACGGATACAACAATATTACAATGGTTTGTTTTATTAAAAATATAATAAACTCCCATTCTTGGATATTGTGTATAGCTACATGCAGTTTTCAAATTTAGATTCAGAGAGTTGATTTCTATATATACGCAATGTTTCAGAAATTTGAACTGCTGAAAAAAAATCAGTCATGTTTGTTTCAAAGATAGCTAAATATCTATAGTGTATAATATAATTTAAAAACTAAGTAAAATAGCAATATGCATTTTTCAAATTTGATGCGTTTTTTTTTCAATATATTTATTTGAAAGATCATATTACATTACATTTCTTAATATTCTTATACAAATAAAAGAATGTTAAAAAGTAATTAGCACTTTAGTTATCCAAATAATATAGAATCGAAGTAATTTTTAAAAATATGACATTATGAACTAAAATCAAAAAACTGTCATAAATAATGCATAGTCATGATACGATTTATTGGTATCAGTTTTCAAATACTTAATCACTACGTTAGTAACAGTCCATTTCTCGAAACAGTTCTAGCTACAAGCAAGCTACACCTAATCGAAAAAAAGGTAAGTAAATTAAAAAAAATAACATTTAAATAGAAAACTATTTACTATTTTCAAATATTTACAAATTATACAGATGGATTTATACAAGAAGGAAGAAATTATCAACGACAAAGTTGAAGAAGACAATACATTCGAAATGAAGAGAAATTATGAAGGTATGTAAATGAGTAAGTAATTGGTTGTGGTTCGAATCCGACCAACGTCAAAGTTGAAAATTATTGTACCTTTTTCCACAATTCCTGATAAACATTTACCGCCCCACAACTGCGCAGATATATTGACATTAACAAAATTTACCAATAAAAACAAATTGCGAAACCCAGAAATGGGTAATAAGTCGCGATAGTTTAATTTATGAAATTTTTGACATTTTATTCATTACATTAAATTTAATTTTTTATGTCTCAGGAAAAGATATTCCTGTGAAAGCAGTGAAGGACACGACTACAGAAAACGGCGAAGAACAATCCAAGGACAATGATATCAGAGCGGACAAGAAATATTTAGAAGGTATCGTATTTATAATGTATCACTACATAATAAAATATATGAGTATTTTTATGCATTTTTCAAAATGAAAACAAATTTTATTTTAAAAACGCTTCTCATAACATATTTCGAATATTTTTAGAAATAAATTAAAATAATAAATGGTAATCTTCATAGGCGCCCACATGAAACCATGAAAGAGGGGGGATGGAAGTATACATTTTTTAAATAAAAATTTAAGTACCTAATCTACTTTTTTTAGTTCAATGTATTATTTTTTAATAATAATGGTTAATAACGACATTTTTCTGATATTTTAATAGAATATTAATTTATTTCTGCACAAAAATCTTTGGTCCATACATATGCGACAGGGCTCCTATTCTTTCTAATTTAGTCAACATTTCGACCTACCTTGTAAAAAAGTCTGCGGGCGCCCATGGTAATATTGCGTACCTGAAAAAGAAATTAAAAGCATTACACATTTTACTATCTATTATTATTAAATTATCTTATATTAAACCTACCAAACTTAATATATTATATTCGTATGTGCAAATAGCCATAATTATTTTTATATATTATATGTAAATATAAATACTTTCTTCAAATTTAAAACATCGTACATTACTATTAAATACTTTAAGAAAAATTTAAACGCCTTAATTATTACAAGCGTCACGCTAGAACTGTTGAGATGTTTAATTTTTATTAGAATTTTATTTTAAGTATGTTCAAAGTAGTTCACTTCAAAAATAATTAATGCACTTCGCCATTCTTTCCGCAACCTCTTCTTTAGACGAAAATAAAACTCTTTTACCCTGTAATTTTTTTTAAATCTCAAAAAATAGCCAAAAGTCGCACATTGCCAAATCAGGTGAATACGTATATTCTAAATTAACTTTCGCAACTTAATTTCCAAAAACAAATAAAAAATTGATTAAAATTTTGTTTACCACAGCCTACCTGCTTTTCTTATTACGTAATCCTCTATTAAACTTTTCATTAACAATCACAGAAAAGCCTATGTTCTGTTTCGTGCATTCTCCAAAAAAAAACGTGGTAATATATTTAGTAGAGTGTAGAGTAATAATATGAACAATAATATAATATACACTGACCGGCAAAAAAAAAATCAGCTACTTAAAAATATCCATATTTTCAGATTTGAGATATTAGATATTAAACAACCTTGTCTGGTTTGCTAACAACTCATATATGAAATACAGTTTTTATTTAACTTCATAAATTCTTACAACTAAAAAAAAATTAATGTTTCATATAAAAAATTATGTAACCCAAATGATACCGATACCGATATTACCATATTCTTCTAAACCATAAGATCCCGAATGAAAATCGTTTTAACGTTTTTTTTTTTTTGTATCTCGCATAACACGCGTGATACGAGGTATTTTCAAAATTAATAAAAAAACAAAGCCTATAACACAAAAAAACAATTGAAACGTTTTATGTCGGCTATAAATTTTGTCTCAAAAAATTGACTATATGTAATGATAAATGGTTTTGCTGTATGAAACAAATTCAACGCATTTCTTTTGATTATTATCAATATTTTGAAGGTGGCCATTTTTTTTTTTTGAAAGTCAGTTCATCACTGCTATGCGTGGTAATCACACATCAGTTGAATTATTTTATTCATTATTTAAATATATTAAATTTTATTTCTCATGTTGCAGCAGAAGATAATCCTGTTGAAAAACCAAATGACACAAATAAAGTAAACAATGAAGAACAATCCAAGGAGATTGATATCGAAAAGATCAAGAAATATTTAGAAGGTAAAATATTTCATTTATACCATTATTCATGAGATCTTCACAGTTAGAATCTGGTGTCGTGGGTTCAAATCCCACTTAGGGAAAAAATTCGATGAAAATTTCATCCCCATACATATCACCGCTTAAATACTACATTTCGTCGGCCGACTATTGGAATGTACTATGTCCACAAATATTACTTTCAAGAAAAACTACTCCATACATTTAAAATTTTATTGTAAAGAATGGATAATGAATACACATGATGAAATTTTTTTGTTTGTATAGTTTCATTTTCCTTAACTTTGTATGAAATTTGATAAATTATAATTTTTAAATATTTTCGAAATACAGGGTGTTATGTAAGTAAGTGATCAACGCTTAACCAATGGTAGAACTGACCCCAAAGATAGTAATTCTGGCAATAATTTTTGTTTAACATACTTTTTACAAGAACTAGAGGCCTTTATAATTGACCAATCACGTCATAGTTCAAAACTTTATAAAAAAGTAAAAATCAATGTGTTCTCTGGAACAAATGTGATACCTGTCACAAATGATATAAAATCATTGACGTCTATTTATCTATCAAAAAAACAGAATATAAATTGTACGTCTATGCAAAAAAACATTTAACGTCAGATTGACAATCAATATTTTTTCCAGAGAACACATTGATTTTTACTTTTCTATAAAGTTTTGAACTATGACGTGATTGGTCAGTTTTAAAGGCCTCTAGTTCTTGTAGAAAGTATGTTAAACAAAAATTATTGCCAGATTTACTATCTTTGGGGTCAGTTCTACCATGAGTTAAGTGTTGATCACTTACTTACATAACACCCTGTATAAAAGGACCTAGTTGGACATGGTTCAAAATAACATAGTAAATTTATAAAAATAAAATCCAATAAAGAGACTTTTTGTACCATGCCGAATGCAGAATTATGAAATCTGATTGGCTCTGGACTTAATTCAAAACAGTTCTTAATGTATGTCATTTTAAGGGACATGGTACAAAACTTTAAATCTGTTTAAAGTACAAGAAGCACTGAATTTGATGTTCTTTCTACTGGCCATGGTACAAAAAAATACCGGGAAACCGAATTTAACTATATCTATTTTCTTTCAAAAAGTGGACTTGGTATATTCCATTAATCAGCCGACGATTTGTGTAAAGAAGAGTGAAATAATAAATAAAGTAATGCTTTACAGATACTGAGGATAACATTGGCACACTTCTAACTGATATACACGAAGCTTGCATTTGTTTCCCTCAAAAATCTAGACAAAATGCCAACGATCAAGCTTCTGGATTTGAGATTCCTAAGTCCCAGACATCTGAAAATATTGCATCTATTAAGCAGGAGATAATTCCTGACATGTCCGATTTTTTGACTGATCTGCAGTATGCTTGCACTTCTTCCACTGAAGAAGCTGAAGAACAAGCTGCAGGATTTGGTCCTTCTACATCTTCAACATCTTCGAAGCAGAACACTGAGCAGGAAAACTTAGCTGTCCCACTCACGCAAGATGAGTCAACTGATGATATGATTTGCGACTATATAATTAATTATATCAGATGTGGACCAGAAGCAACAACTAAAACATCTTCCTCTAAAAATTGATATGATTATGTATTCCATGCAAGTTTTATAAAAATAAAAATGGCTTTCTTTATTGTTATTTAGCATTTGTAGCAGATTTTTTTCCGAATATAGGGGTTTAACATGTAACATTATATTTTCTTCATTTCCTGCTTCCTTAATTATTATTTCAGATAAAAAAAGTCAAACAAACGTAGTATAACATAAATTCTATGCAAATTTTATTTTGAATGTTTTGTAAATTGACTAATATTACCACGAAGTTCATAACTGTTCTCATTTTTAAGTTATTACCCCAAAAAGTCATAATTACCTGCATTTGGTTAAAAAGTTGAAAAAATTCAAAAATCCAATTTTCATGTATCTCGTACTTCCCAATGTACTGATTCCAAATCATGAAAACACAGATCGATATCTCTTATTGTTTTCGAGATATTCAACCTCAAATATTTTCTCAAAATTACCCATTTTATGGCTACATCTCTACCTAGTTATGAATTATTGCCCCAAAAGTCAATATACTCCATATTCAGATAAAAACTTCAAAATTTTCAAAAATCTAATTTTTATGTATCTAGATACTTCTCAATGCGCTGATTCCAAATTTTGAAACCGCAGGTCGATATCTCTTTTCGTTCTCGAGATATTTAAATTCAAAGTTTTTCATAAAACTGCCCATTTTTGGGTAATAACCCAAAAATGGGCCGAGATACGAATTTGGCTACACCACCATTTGATTCTATGGATAAAAATATATAAGTATACCAATTTTCATAATTTTTGACTAACCGGTTCAATTTTTATGAATAAAAGTTTGAAAACCCCTAAAAACGGCCAAAATCTGAAAAAATCGCAAGGGGTACCCCTTACGATTTTTGCGATTTTTGGCCATTTTCAGTTATTTTGCTTTAGAGACTGTATGCGGTGTTCAAAAATTATGAAAATTGGTATACTTACGTAATTTTTCCCGTAGAATCGAATGGTGATATCTCCAAATTCATATCTCGACCCATTTTTGGGTTATTACCCAAAAATGGGCAGTTTTGAGCAAAACTTTGAACCTAAATATCTCGAGAACGAAAAGAGATATCGACCTACGGTTTCAAAATTTAGAATCAGCGCATTGAGAAGTATCTAGACATATACAAATTAGATTTTTGAAAATTTTGAAGTTTTTATCTAAATGTGGGGTATATTGACTTTTGGGGCAATAATTCAAAAATGGGTAGAGATATAAACTTGGTAGCAGTATTATTTGATTTTCATGTATCTAGATACTTCTCAATACGCTGATTCCAAATTTTGAAACCGCAGGTCGATATCTCTCTTCGTTCTCGAGATATTTAGATTCAAAGTTATGTTTAAAACTGCCCATTTTTGGGTAATAACCCAAAAATGGGCCGAGATACGAATTTGTCGACACCACCATTCGATTCTACGGATAAAAATATATAAGTATACCAATTTTCATAATTTTTGACTAACCGGTTCATTTTTTATGAATAAAAGTTTGAAAACCCCTAAAAACAGCCAAAATCTGAAAAAATCGCAAGGGGTACCCCTTACGATTTTTGCGATTTTTGGCCATTTTCAGTTATTTTGCTTTAGAGACTGTATGCGGTGTTCAAAAATTATGAAAATTGGTATACTTATGTAATTTTTCCCGTAGAATCGAATGGTGATATCTCCAAATTCATATCTCGACCCATTTTTGGGTTATTACCCAAAAATGGGCAGTTTTGAGCAAAACTTTGAACCTAAATATCTCGAGAACGAAAAGAGATATCGACCTGCGGTTTCAAAATTTGGAATCAGTGCACTGAAAAGTATCTAGTTACATGAAAATTAGATTTTTGAAAAATTTGAAGTTTTTATCTGAATATGGAGTATATTGACTTTTGGGGCAATAATTCATAACTAGGTAGAGATCTAGCCCAGAAATGGGTAATTTTGAGAAAATATTTGAGGTTGAATATCTCGAAAACAAAAAGAGATATCGATCTGCGTTTTTATGATTTGGAATCAGTGCATTGGGAATCTGAATAGGTATGGGGTATCTATATCTACCTTTAACCATGTATGAGTGGTGCATGAAAATGTGAAATATGAACTAAATAATTTAAATCTACTACTACTAGTATCACCATATTTTTGTGCTTGTAATAATTTATCGCTCTAAACCGAAATCCGAACCCAAATCCAAAATTAATTTCCTGAATATGAACCGTACCTGAACAACAAATACATTTCGGTTCAGGTCCCTTCTTTTAACTCCATATCAAGTTTTCTAGGGATATAAGTAAGTTTAATATACACGGATTAGATAGCAGGCAAAAAGTTTGGAATAAACCTAATAAATAATTTAAAGGAGATTATCAATAAAGAAACATAAACTAGAATGAATGAGACTCTTGTTAGCTTCAATTGTTGTGATTATACAAATAAATAAGCTTTGCCGAAATATGCATTAATAAAACTTCCACAGCCAACTTAAGAATAAAAGAAAATAAATACCACTGAATACATTTTCTGATTATTTATTGCCCCAAAAGTGTTACAGGTGTAAAACTACAAATTAATAATTCCCAAGGAAAGTGTATAAAAGTACATTATACCCATTCGTAATCAAACATACAAGATCTACAATCTTGGATTTTCATCTTCTTCGATGAAACCAACAACGCAATGATTCAGCTCTTCCAAAAGACGATCAATAAGAGCGTCTTCATCATCTCCAGGACTTGCCTCCAAATTTCCAATCACCTGCCCCATGTCACTAGAAGAATTATTTGGCAATGGAAGAGACTGAGGATGCAGTTCTCCAGAAGCTTGTTCCTCTTTCGGCAAAGTAGAAGGACCAGTCATATATAAATCGGCAATCAGATTAGCCATGTCATCTTCTTCATCTGCAGAACAATATTTTTGATTACAGAAAGAAATTATTAAATAATTCCACTATAATATTCTATTGGGTGTTTTAGCCGCAAATCAGGGGATACGGGCTCGATCCCAATCAACGCCAAATTATTTCGAAATTTAAATGGCACAAAAAGTGACCCCTTGCTCTACTGTTCATTTCACGTTACATTTCTTAATATTATGTTTTCAGTTTCTTCGCATGGGATCCCGTGGCCGCGTGCTTGAGTGTCTGGTCGCGAACCTGGGGAAACCGGGTTCGATCCCGACCGGCGCCAAATATTTCGAATTTTAAATGGCACAAAAGTGACCCCTGTGGTGCACTCTCCACGCCAGCAATGAGTGCCCGTGAGGTGACGCCTGGTAAGCGCCCGCACGGTACAAATATGTCATCATATTGAGTGGTCCCGAATGAAAAATAATCGGCCAAGCAGTCTGCAGTGAAATTATTTATTTCAAGCCAACGTTTCTACTAAAACGTTAGTTTTTTTTTTTTTTCAGGGCAAGATCTGAGGATGAGGAACAAAACCTTATGTAATTAGACATTTCTTGCCCTGAAGAAGACTAACGTTTTGGTTGAAACGTTGGCTTGAAATAAATAATTTCACTACAGACTGCTTGTCCGATTATTTTTCCATCGGCCTCAATCGATTATCGCTCAAGTTCATTAATAAATAATATCTGAATACCAGAAAAAAGAAAAGAAATGTTATGGCTATTGCTACAAAGAACTGAAATTTTAAAATTGTGAAGAAATTAGAAGCATACATAATGTTGAAGGGAGGGCATGACCAATCGTTGAGTAGTTTAAAGGTGAAATGGTCCACGTCCACGTATGTTGTAAAATTCTTTAATCAAGGACGTTTCGGGTTTAGGGCAAGCCCATCTTCAGCTACTGATACAAGATTATTAGCAAAAACAGTTTTACAGGATGAAAAGTATAAGGTAAGAAATATTTTATGCTTTACATCCTGTAAAACTGTTTTAAAATAAATAAATAAATATATCATCACGGCATATTACCCATTTCTGGGTGTGCCAGTATCTACAACACATGTAGACATCGGTAATGATGACGATATATTTTACCGTGTGGGCGCTTACCAGGCGTCACCTCACCTCACGGGCACTCATAGCTGGTGTGGAGAGTGCACCACAGGGGTCACTTTTGTGCCATTTAAAATTGGAAATATTTGGCGTCTGTCGGGATCGAACCCGGTTCCCCCAGGTTCACGATCAGACAGTCAGACACGCGGCCACGGGACCCCATAAAACTGTTTTAGGTAATAATAATGTATCAATAGCTGAAGATGGGCTTGCTATTAGGCCGAAACGTCCGAAATCAAAAAAGCCTTTTCATTTCACCTTTAAGCATGCATAACATAAAATTCAAAAATATTTTGTATGCAACTTACAATTCGGAACAACTTTGGGCTTATTAGATTTTACTGTAATACGAACAGAAGAGCATGAAATTGGATAAAACTAAAATCCCATAATAAATCCCTATGTTTACCTTTAACCACCACCACCCTGTATTTATATTTATTGTAGATACGGATACTGTGGTGCACTCTCCACACCAGCTATGCGTGCCCGTGAAGTGACGCCTGGTAAGCGCCCACACGGTAAAATATATCGTCATCATTACCGATGTCTACATGTGTTGTAGATACTAGCACACCCAGAAATGGGTAATATGCCGTGATGATATATTTATTTATTTTATTTTACGGATACTTTGTGTTTTATTACTACGCAATTATACCTGATACATCTTCTTGTATTAGAGGTTTTGCAGCTTCATCCTCCTTTTTATTTAAGATCTTTTCGTTGTTCTCTATATAATAATATAAATTTTAATAAAATGTTAACTATTGAAACAATTGCTACATCCTTACCTTGAGCTGAATCGTTCGATTTGTTCCCAGTCTCATTGCATTCAAGATTTGCTTTGGTATCATTTTCATTCTTGAAATCCATCTAAATTTAAAAATAATTGAAACCCAATTGTTTTACATTTTAATTGCAAAATTTACTTACTTTGGCAGAAAAATACTGACGGACAATTCAATTTGTTAGACAACTGAACAAACACTGGACTTCAAACTGAACATCCAATGAATTCGATTAGTATATTGTTTGTGAAAAATGAAACCGAATACCAATGATATATCCGTAGCTACAACAGTGACCATTAAATCTGAACAAAATTAAATACTAGTTTTTAAAAACATACCTACTGTTTTTAATTCGTAGATGACTGAAAATATGTCCTAAATTTTAGGAAAGAAATTTTGTCAAGATAGATACATATTTACAAATTAGACAACTTATTTTAACGTCCAGCTTTATACATTTCTAAGAATTCAAACTATGCAGTGTCATTCTATATAAATTAATAACAATGAATTCGCACTAATTACTTAAATAAAATAAATATAAATATATCATCACGGCATATTACCCATTTTTGAGTGTGCCAATCTTGTTTTTATCACAGATATTGGTAAAGATGATGGCATATTTGTACCATGAGGCGTCATCCCACTGGCACTTATTGCTAGCGTGGAGAGTGCACCACAGAGGTCACTTTTGTGCCATTTAAAATTCGAAAAATTTGGCTTCGATCGGGATCGAACCCGGTTCCCTAGATTCGCTAACTACTTAAGTAGGGATGCACTCGATCTCGAGCTTTGGCCCGGCCCGGCCCGAAGCCCACCTCGATTTCGAGTCGATCATCGAGACGGGCCGAAGATATTTTTTTATCGAACCGAATCGGGCTAATCATTTGCAAAATTTGAAGCGAGTCGGAATTTTTATTTTGACCCGACCCGAATTCGAGCTTTTCGGGCCGGCCCGAAAAATCTTATATGATTTAATAACAACATACTTCACATCTTCATACTAAAAATATTATTTTACTTCAAAAATTCAAGGTTATTCATTAAAGCATAAGTAACTATTGTAACTATTCTTATACTTAAATAAAAGTGATTTTTATTTCTACTATAATGATTTCTTGTCTTATTTTTGAGTAGAAATAAAGTTAGGAAAAAAAATCCTTATGTAAATGATATCTTTTTGTGTAAGATTTGTGAAACAGTTTAAATTTTCGAGCACATTTGGAAAACAAAATACTCGAAAGTCCGTAACAAACTTACATTAGAAGTGTCTCTTTTTTTGACAACTTATGTTAACTAATGTCAAAAGTTATAAGGATGTAGAGGTTTTTTATAAATTTAGCACGAAAAAAGTTAAACATTTCGCCTCACATAAAAATCAAAATTAGGAATGTCGGATGCACCTAATTTCGAGCTTTGGCCCGGACCGGCCTGATTTCGAGTCAATTTTCGAGCCGGGCCAGCTAATTTTTTGTCGAGTCGATCTTCGAATCGGGCCGGCAATTTTAATTTTCGGGCCGAGTCGATCCAAACCTCAAAGCCCGGTCCGACCCGGCCCGAATGCATCTTTAGCAGTAAGTTTGTAACTTAAAAATGTGGAGATCGTGGTTAGAAGTTTGGTCAGTTATGGATCCCAAGTCATCAAATATATTACTACCCCCGTGAATTTATTATTATAAAAATATAAATAAATATATCATCACGGCATTTTACCCATTACTGGGTGTGCCAGTATCTACAACACATGTAGACATCGGTAATGATGATATATTTTACCGTGTGGGCATTTACCAGGCGTCACCTCACGGGCACTCATAGCTGGTGTGGAGAGTACACCACAGGGATCACTTTTGTGCGATTAAAGTCTGCACTGACCGGGATCGAACCCGGGTCACCAGTTTGGCAACCAGACCTTATAGGCACACGGCCACGCGACCTCATATTTTCAACCATATAAATATTTACTATTCAACTTATTTAGCAATTTCTTAATTTAATTAAATACTTGGCTTCAATTTTCAGTGTCTTATCGCGAACCGGGTTCGATCCCGACCGGCGCCAAATATTTTGAATTTTAAATGGCACAAAAGTGACCCCTGTGGTGCACTCTCCACGCCAGCAATGAGTGTCCGTGAGGTGACGCCTGGTAAGCGCCCGCATGGTACAAATATGTCATCATCATTACCGATATCTGTGAAAACGGCTTGGCACACCCAGAAATAGGTAATATGCCGTGATGATATATTTATTTATTTAATTTTTATAATTAATAAATCAACGAACAAGAAAATTAAGGGCAAATACACCGTAAATATTGCATTTTAATCAAGAATTTCATTTGGGCACAATAAATAAATTATTAAATACATAAAATAGATGCAAAAATGTATTTACAATTTTGATTAAGTTATAAATTTACATCTCATTTACAAAAAACAATCTATAAAAAATGCCGATATCTTCATTGTTCATAGTTCTCTTTTATATGTCTTCGAAATGATCCTCTAAGATTGTCCGCAATGCATTTAGATTAATATTGTAGCCGAAAAATATGTTTAGGATGGCTACGGTTATAGAAGTAACAATGAATATTGTGAATATAATATAGGCAGTTATCGGTAAACACATAAGTTTCAAATAAAATCGGAATGTGTCGCTGTATTTCAGGGCTTCCTAAAATTATATAAATAAGACCCAATGATTGAGGTTAAATATATTATTCTTTTAATATACTTACATATAAATCGAAGAACTCCATGGTTTATTTTGAAATCGAAGATTAAATACGGAATTCCTTCTTGGGAATAAATTGAATTCGATTGTTGCTTATTTCTGAAGCAATTTATGTAGAAAAATCTAGCGTTGCTGACAGAAACAGTAACCAAATGGAAGCAAAATTTAACGACACCGGAAGGGGTGCGTTCGTTGTTAACCGGATTCGTTCTGTACGAAACTTTCAACCTTTGGAAAATTATAGACTACGCAGTATTCCAGTTTAAAAATAAAACATAATGTTTTAGTTTATTTATAAAATAATTATCCATTTTTACTATATATGTGTATTTTTGACATTCTTCACATTTTTTGAAAGTGATATTTTTGGGGAAAATTTTAGTGTATGTATATTTCTCGCACAAACAAGTAGGAAATAATATAATAAACAATAGACATACTATGATATACATACAGTTGTATAAAAATATATAATATTGTGCGACCAAGCAATATGTGTCCCTGACCTCGACGCGGAAGGCACGCGCTGACGTAAATACTCAACCAATAACATTTGAGAATTTTGCCGCGAACGCGTAAGTACATACAGAATAAAAGTAGAAGTGTAGTGGCGGCCGCAGACGAACTAATAAATGAATTATGGAGAAAATATTATATGTATATAATAAATGACAATTAAAGAAATGTTTATGTAATTTCATTTGGGTTCTAAATTTCGTTTATGAACCGCTAAAATTTGTATAAAAAACTTCTGTCTCCGAATGTACTTTAATGATAGCGCCACCTCAGACCACGCCTCCCAAGTCGAGGCCAGGGGCACATATCGCTTGGTCGCACTATAATTAATGAATTATTAAAATATATTTTAGAACTCATATTAATAATTGGAATAATACAAAAGTGACCCCTGTGGTGCACTCTCCACACCAGCTATGAGTGCCCGTGAGGTGATGCCTGGTAAGCGCCCACACGGTAAAATATATCGTCATCATTACCGATGTCTACATGTGTTGGAGATAGTAGCACACCCAGAAATGGGTAATATGCCGTGATGATATATTTATTTATTTAATAATACTACCTTTTTGGTTTAAGTTCTGTATTTATTTATTTATTTATTTATTTATTTATTTATTTATTATTAAACCCCAACGTTTCGGCACCATAAACTGGTGCCTTCTTCAGGGGAAATTGACATAAAAATGTGAAAAAACAAAAACAACAAGTAACCAAGGTAACAATAAAAGTACGTTAATGTTACCTTTTTATGCATACAATTTTCTAGACAATATATGCATGCCCGGCAATAACTTGGACGGCGAACATACAAGTTATCGCCGGGCATGCATATATTGTCTAAAAAATTGTATACATAAAAAAGGTAACATTAACGTACTTTTCTTGTTACCTTGGTTACTTGTTTTTATTTTTTCACATTTTTATGTTAATTTCCCCTGAAGAAGGCACCAGTTTATGGTGCCGAAACGTTGGGTTTTAATAATAAATAAATAAATAAATATAAATATATAAAAAAAAAATATATCATCACGGCATATTACCCATTTCTGGGTGTGCCAGTATCTACAACACATGTAGACATCGGTAATGATGACGATATATTTTACCGTGTGGGCGCTCACCTCACGGGCACTCATAGCTGGCGTGGAGAGTGCACCACAGGGGTCACTTTTGTGCCATTTAAAATTGGAATATTTGGCGTCAGTCGGGATCGAACCCGGTTCCCCCAGGTTCGCGACCAGACTCTCAGGCACGCGGCCACGCGACCCCATAAATAAAATAAAAAAATAAAGTAAATAAATAAATAAATAAATACAGAACTTAAACCAAAAAGGTATTATTATTCTAATAATTAATGATTTACTGACTTTTTAACAATACATTTTAAAACATTTTACATGAAATAATAATAATTTGAATGCCAGAATTCTATTATCATCTACCGATAATATTGAACTATGGAAAGATGAAACTGATTGTCATTTGGCCAGAAATGGCATAGTAACACCTATTGGGCTAAATGGTGTATAGTGTAAAAAATTATGTTCGAAATCTGAGCCATCATTTTAAAATTCTTTGTCCTTATACGTCAAGTCATAGTCCATTTTTGGTAGGTTTCACATTTTCTAATTTTGGTACTATTTGCCGACATTTAAAATAAAAATTCGTAATCCTGCTAGTTGGTATAGATCAATCCAGAACAAATGAGTTTTGTGAGGGGCAGCTATCAGAAATAAATTTCATACATAATTTACTCTGGGTCGCGAACCTGGGGAAACCGAGTTCGATCCCGACAGACGCCAAATATTTCCAAATTTAAATGGCACAAAAGTGACCCCTGTGGTGCACTCTTCACACCAGCTATGAGTGCCCGTGAGGTGACGCCTGGTAAGCGCCCACACGGTAAAATACATCATCATCATTACCGATGTCTACATGTGTTGCAGATACTGGTACACCCAGAAATGGGTAATATGCCGTGATGATATATTTATTTATTTATAATTTACTCAATGATGGAGCCATAGAAAAATTTATGGTTTAATTTTATGAATGAATTGTATCAAAATCAAAATTTCTCGATATATATCATAAGTTATATAATTAAATAATTTTTAAAAATATTCAAAAGTGAGGTTAAAATCGCTCCTGTGCGGGCCAGGTGACGTCATTCTGGAATGGTCTACGATAGACGCAAAATCTGGCACAACTTCGCGCATGGGCAACCCCACCCTTGCGCACCCATTTAGATAGAAAAAGTGGTGGGAAGCACTATTTATTAACTAACTTAAAAACATAGCTCATAGAATATATTTACATTTTGATAATCATATATAAGATTCGAAAAAAAAAATACACCAGTATGACAATATAACCAACTATAAACTCTAGAGACCTTTGCAACGTAGAAACGCTGGAAAATAATTGAAATATTAGACTAGTCAATGTTTTTCAGTTGGACAATAATCACCCGCCTGCCTACAATGACGAATATTGGTTTGTGCGCATGCCAGGAGATCTTGCGTTTATTTCTAACATCTGCCGATACAAACTTTGGCTCAAAAGTTTCTCCTCGATTAATATAACCTTATATATAGTTATTCATGATGGATGGAGAATTGGAAAGAACTATTCACAAATATTATTGGGAGCTGTTAACGTCTGTGCACCGTAAACAGTTGGTTAGTAAAATTAATATTGTTGTCCTGTGGTGTCATTACGTTCTGGAGAGAAATGGTTTCAAAAACGCTGGATTAAGCTACGATGATTATGTAAGCATTAACATTGTTGTATTTTGCATGCCATTAATTGGTTGTTATTTTTTATGTTACATATTAGACTACAATGCCTCGCAAGCGCGAGGTACTAGAAATATTGCCAGACGGGTGGCACAACATGATCCCTTGCCAAATTCGTTATGTGTTTCAAAACAAATTGTACATGTTATGTGTCAATATCCCTGATGACGATGGATGGGTTCTGGTAATATTTAAGGTATGTTAATACTTTTAACGTAGTCACACTAATTTAGAAGTCCATTAGGATTAGGTGACGCTTGATAAGCGCCCTTTATATGGTACCGATATATCAGTTAACACACGGGCATGGTTAATAAGCCGAGATTATACAGGATGTTAATACTAAGTCGTTACTCCTAAAAATGTTAGTTAGAACTCATTATACTAACAACTTTTCTTAGTTCCAATTTTTGATTGTTATAACTCCCATATTTTAAGGACTATTGAAAAAAATATATTTTTAAAATTACCTTTCGGCCCTCTAAAACATTTGGCATATAGAATTATTTTTTCAAATGACAAAATGGCGACCGATTAAAAATTTCTTGAAAATATATGTTATAATATTAAGTTACACCCGAAAATGGTAGTTAGAACTCATTAAAATAAATAACTTTTCTTAGTTCCAATAGTTCGTAGCAGGGTTGGAAAAAATCATGATTTATTTAAAAAAAATCAAAAATCATGATTTTATGATTTTTTTCTATTTTTAAAGATCTAGTGGTGTTATTGTACTTTTTTAATTGTTCTAAAAGCAATATAAATATTTTATTCAATTTTGACGTTTTAAACTGTTATTATTAACTCCATAGCAACAACTATAAGTAACACTTTTTTCACATGTGAATAAAAATTTTTTTAAATCACTCTCACAAAATTTTAACTCACTCTAGCACTCTGCAACAAAAAATGCATTTAAAAATAACATCAAGAACGAAAATAATACTTACCACGTAATTTATCAGACATTATCAGCCCTTTTCATTATTTTTTACGACATAAATGACAGACAATGAAGTTTTTTAAATATGTGACTTGACGTCTATCAGCGACGATTGTCATGCTTAGCCTACTAACTGATCACTTTTTTATTTTGTCAAAATTAAATATTATAATGGTTTTTATTATTATTTCGTCAAAATTGAATAAAATATTGTACAAACCACGTGAGCTAAGAATGTTTATTCACTCAAAGAATTTAACTCACTCGCCCTTCGGGCCCGTGAGCTAAACTTTCTTCTCATGGATAAACATTATCTTAGCTCACTTGGTGTGTAAATATCTATTATTTCATAAACGAAAACGAAATCTGTAATAAACCCTAAAAGATTAATTTGAATTTTTGCATAAATTTAGTATATAACGTACCCACGCGCGCGCGTCTTCTTAAACAATACATACCTAAATAAAATAGGTCAAAACATGTAATCAGTAATCTGTTAGAATTCAAATACAGTCCATATTTTTGTTCTTATTTTTACTTTTGTAGTAAATAAATTCATTTTTATTACAATTTGAATTTTTTTTTTTAAAAAAAAACAGTTGATTTAAATCAGGCCAACCCTTGTTCGTAGTTATTGAAATTCTTTTATTTTTTGAAAAATCGTCATAATTCCCTTATTATGAGGACTATTGAAAAAAAATTTAAACTAATTTTCGGCTCTCTAAAACATTTGCATTTACAATAATTTTTTATTTTTTAAAATGACAAAATTCCGATCCGCCAAAAATTTCAAAACAACCACTCCGTCGATTTTTGAAAGTAAAACATTTATAAAATCCTTAAACTATCTACTACAATATTTGTCCTACACATTTTTTTTTCAATCTATCCGAAAAAAGTCTTTCTTCATTTAATTGACTTACAGATAAATACAGTGTGTTAAAAAAAATCCTAACTCAGAATGGCTATGAACATAAAAAGTATATCAATTTGAAAGTAATTAATTAAATGTCAATTTGACACGAGATATTGTCAAAAATGTTATCTAAAGAAATATTCTTTAATCCTTATTTTATAGAATTAAATTAGAAAACGGTGAATGGCAATAATCTGTATCCTAGAAATACATTTCTATATTCATAGCCTACTCGGAATTAGGTTTTTTCTGAACACACTGTTCTTAGGTATGTCAAGTAAATGAATAAAGACACTTTTTGCAGATGGAAAAAAATGTTTAGGACAAATATTGTAGTAGATAGTTTAAGGATTTTATAAATGTTTTACTTTCGAAAATCGCCATTTTGTCACTTTAAAAAATAAAAAAAATTCTAAATGCCAAATGTTTTACAGAACCGAATGGTAATTTTTTTTTAAAATATTCAATAGTCCTTAAAATAAGGGCGATTTTTCGAAAAGCAAAAGAACTCCCAATAACTACGAACCGGGACGCCAAATCGAAAATTGGAAGTTGTTTGTTTTTGACTTACTACCATTTTCGGGTGTAACGAGTTAGTATTAACACTTTGTATATTTTTTTGTGATAAATTTGCATTTCTATTTGAAATCATTGTTTTTTTTAGCGCGCGCGAGATAATAAAATGGCCTTCTCTGGAATGTATCTCCATGAAGTTCAAAAAGTAAAAGGAGGACTGGAAGATGTTCTTCCTAATTATATAGGACTTCTGGATCGCTTTAATAAAGAAATAGTAAATCCGTTAATTATCCCACACTCTAGAAAATATGTTGCTACACCTCGTGGTATTGCCCCCCAACTCCTCAATCGTTTGGGAATTGCACGACTACCACAGGACTATTCCTCGTAAGTATAGTTTATTACTATAAATCTGGAGGCATAATTATGGTTCAGACTCAGGGACGTAGCAAGGGTGGGCCAAAGAGGGCCTGGCCCACTCTGCAACCCCCCCCCCCCCCCACCCGTTTTAAAAGTCAAATGAGAGAAAACAGTTCACACACATTAGGTGCATTCTTTTTACACACAATCTCAGTTCATCTCAGCTCACCTCAGTTGTCTCAGTAATTTTGACAGTTCTATTTGTCCCAAATGAGATGAGATGAAGTGAGGCGGATTCCTCCCCCCTTGCCGATACTGAGCTACCAAGCGGGGTGATGCTTGTTGAGTGTCTCACCTCAGTTGAGGAGTGGGGGTCTTTTTTGAATGTTATTTTTTATTTAAAAATGAATATTTAAGAAAGTGTTAATGTTGATGATTTAATATTGATAAGTGAAATTGTATTTCTTTAATTCTAAATTTAATAAATAAATTGAATTGTTTTATGATGTTATTTGCAATGAAAATTCGTACGATGTAGATTTATTCTTTGACATTTTATTGTCTTAGCGGGTCCACCTTGTCAGATATTTAAAATAAATTCGAAAACAAAATGAAAATGTCAACATACTGATAAATAAAACATATGATAAACAGAGAAAGATAAGGTATCCCGTTATTTCTCTAAATTGTGTTCTATTTGTTAAGCAACTATCTCAGCTCACCTCACTTCAATCTCATCTCATTTTGAGAACAATTGAGGTGAGATATTGGTAAAAAGAATGCAGCTATTATTGGAACTGCATTTCTCATTCCAGAACAATAATGGCATTTATGGCAAAGAAACAATAATATTATTGTACTGAACCTTACAAAGCAGATAGAATATCTATTCAATTCATCATTTTAGCCAGTGGCGGCTTAAGGCGTGAGCCACTTAGGCACTGACTTAGGGCGCCTGGCTTTTTGGGGCGCCCAAAAAATATAAAAACTAAAATAAATATATAAATAAACACAAAAAAAAAACAATGTATAGAATATATACGTGTCCTGTATTATTAAATTTTGGAGCCCCTCAAAGTTAGTTTTTTGTAAATAAATTGTGTAAATTATTGAACATGCCATTGCGAAATAAACAAGTCAGGAAGAAAAGATACATAAATTTGCGACAGTGAAGGCACGGAAAGTTACCATATAATTTAATCATTCTTGGATTCTCGTTAGTTTTAAATTCTGAGAGGTATTTTTACCTTCCGTCACCACTAAAAATGCGTACAATTACGTAACATTCTCTTTACAATCAAATAATATTACTACCAAGTTTACATCTCTATTCATTTTTGAATTATTGCCCCAAAAGTCAATATACCCCACATTTAGATAAAAACTTCAAAATTTTCAAAAATCTAATTTTTATATATCTAGATACTTTTTAATGCGCTGATTTCAAATTTTGAAACCGCAGGTCGATATCTTGTTTCGTTTTCGAGATATTTAGATTTAAAGTTTCACTCAAAATTTCCCATTTTTGGGTATTAACCCAAAAATGGGTCGAGATATGAATTTGGCGATATCACCATTCGTTTCTACGGACAAAAATACATAAGTATAGTAATTTTCATAATTTTTGTCCAACCGATTCGTTTTTTATGAATAAAATCTTGAAAACCCCTGAAAATGGCCAAAATCTGAAAAAATCGTAAGGGGTACACCTTAGATTTTTTCGATTTTTGGCCATTTTCTGTTATTTTGCTTTAGCGATTGTATGCGGTGTTCAAAACTTCTGAAAATTGGTATACTTATGTAATTTTGCCCGTAGAATCGAATGGTGTTGTCGCCAAATTCATATCTCGACCCGTTTTTGGGTTATTGTCCAAAAATGGGCATTTTTGAGCAAAATTTTGAATCTAAATATCTCGAGAACGAAAAGAGATATCGACCTGCGGTTTCAAAATTTGAAATCAGCGCATTGAGATACATGAAAATTAGATTTTTGTAAATTTAATAGTGTTTTTATTGGTAATGATTATAATTTATATATTATCAACTTTTAAGTTTGTCTTTTTCTTTTAAGTCCAAAAAAATCAGAAATAATTTTTGTAACGGGTGGTGGCGTTCTAATCTATTTTGGCTCAGGGCGCCTATATATCTTGAGCCGGCCCTGACTTTAGCAGAAATTATATAGTTATTTATTTTATTCTTTCCTGGTATGCCAAATTTTTACCTTAAAAATGTTTTTTGCTTGTTGAATGCAATTGAAACTTCTTCTAAACTACCGAAACTCAAAATTAAAAAAGGAGTATTACTGTTTTACCCGTGGACTCTTTATTTGCATGTAAATATTTCTTTATGTGGATAAAAAATATTTCATAAGAAAAGAAGATTATTGGTTGAACTAGGAAATGTTTTGCAAATAAATTTTGATTAGTTAAGCTGCCCATATACATTCAGTATTATAGTGCAGTAAATTTGTTTAATACTTGTTGAATCCATCATACGTACGTACGTATGTACGTATCTCGCATAACTGAAAAACGGGAAGCCGTAGAAAGTTAAAAAATTTTATTTAGAACTGTTATAACATCTAGTTGTGCACCTCCCTTTTTGGTCATTACATAACTTGCGGAAGTGGTACTTTACTTGAAGCCTGTAATAGATTTTAATGAAAAACTATATTAAAATATAAACCAAAACTTTTCAAATTTGGTATATAAGACTTTTATATCAATGGGAATAACATAATAGATTTTAGTTAAAATGGTTTACCCGGAAGTGATACTTTACTTGAAGCCTATAATAGATTTTAATGAAAAACTATATTAAAATATAATCCAAAACTTTTCAAATTTGGTATATTATACTTTTATATTAATGGGAATAACATAATAGATTTTGGTTAAAATGGTTTACCCGGAAGTGGTACTTTACTTGAAGCCTATAATAGATTTTAATGAAAACTATATTAAAATATAATCCAAAACTTTTCAAATTTGGTATATAATACTTTTATATTAATGGGAATAACATAATAGATTTTGGTTAAAATGGTTTACCCGGAAGTGGTACTTTACTTGAAGCCTATAATAGATTTTAATGAAAAACTATATTAAAATATAATCCAAAACTTTTCAAATTTGATATATAAGACTTTTATATCAATGGAAATAACATAATAGATTTTGGTTAAAATAGTCTAACCGGAAGTGATACTTTACCTGAAGATGTTATCAGTTTTTCTTGAAAAAAATGGTGTTATTTTGATTTTAGTAATAAATGCTTCAAATAAAAGTTTTAGAGAATTGAATTCTGCGTCGAAAACATCAATTATGATTAAATTAGCTCTTTGTATTCTCTAATTAAGTTTGCTATGGATTAGGACAAAAAATAACAAAAAAAATAAAATTTTGATGTCAAATTATGTCAAATACGTGCAATTGTATGATTGGGTCTGTTATAATACATATTTTAATTATTAAAATATGTATAGTGTAACAGGCGTACAAGGAAGTCATGTGCTGTCCACATCAGATATTTTAATATTGTTCAAATTTTGTTTTGCTGAGATTCTAACGTAGGTTTCGCTTATAGGAAGGTAAACCCGATGGGCCGTGGAGCAGGCAAGGTTTTGCCGCCACCTGGTATAAGAGTGAAGACAAATTTAATGCCACCTCCACCAGTTCCGCGCGGCTGTCCTGTTCCACGTAAAGTCATCTTCAGCCCAGCACCAGAACCAAATAAAACCATTGTCCGTTTTGACATGGGGCCTAATGATGAGCCCCGTCCGGGTCCAAGCGGCGATATTCCCGAACCGTATAATCCAGCATATCCCGGATACCGTATGTTTCGTAAAAAATAGTTTGGTATTTTCTCAGAAATGAAGTTTTATGTACGATATTGCATTATGTAATTTTAATAGAAAAAATTTTTAATTTTGTAATAAAGAGATACAAGGCATCTTAAAAACACGTAGTTAGTAAACACATTAAACCCTCAGTAGGTTTCACAAAATTTTCAAAAATTATTTTTATTGCAATATAGACATTGCTGCCATCATCAGAAAAATTCCAGGAATGAATTTAAAATTCAGAATGCTTAGACAGGTAAGTTTAACAAGATGAAGGATCACAAAAATCAAGGGAATACCTATTTTTTAACGAAGAATTTATTTAAATGATAAAAATACGGTGTTCCATTTAAAAAATTAGGGTTTTTTGATTTTTTAACTTTCGTTGAAGTAGAAATTAAAGATTTCAAAAATTATCGATTATTTTTTTTACTGTCAACAAAAGCTTTCTTATTAAAATATCTTTCAGAACTCATATTATTAATTGGAAAAATAACATCTGTTAATAAAGAGTACGGCTGCGGTATTTCGCTACCGATAAAGCGTCTCTGAGTTTTACAGATCACTTCTCTGCCAGTTTTTGGGACGGTATTTCCTCTGGCAAAAGGAGATTTTTTCTTGAGAAGTTGCATGTTCGCCGTCCATGTTTTTGCCGGACATGCATATATTGTCTAGAAAATTGTATACATGATAAAGGTAATATTTATGAACATTTCTTATTACCTTGGTTACTTGTTTTTGTTATTTCAAAAAATATGTCATTGTATCCCCTGAAGAAGGCACCAGTTTATGGTGCCGAAACGTTGGGTTAAAATAATAAATTACAGAATTTAAACTAAAAAAAAGGTAGTATTTTTCCAATTAAAAGCTTTCTTTATAAAAATGGTTTTACAGATTATAAAAATTCGATTCCATTCTTGAAATATGAAATGATAAAAAAGTGGCCCTTTTTTTAAAAAACCAAAAAGTTTAATTACACCGGAAATGGTTGATCATGGGTAAAATAAAATTTTGTTTCATGTGCAAAATTTTCTGCTGAATCCAATAGTAAAATAAAAAAATATAGCATTCCATTCAAAATAAGAAAGTTAGGTACTAAAATTTTTAGCGTGTATATGGTTGTACCACTTGATATGCGTTTTCCCAGAAAGGCCTTGTCGCACAAATCGGTTTGCTAACCAAAAAAATTCTGGGTGTCCAGTATCTGCAACACATGTAGACATCGGTAATGATGATATATTTTACCGTGTGGGCGCTTACCAGGCGTCACCTCACGGGCACTCATAGCTGGTGTGGAGAGTGCTCCACAGGGGTCACTTTTGTGCCATTTAAAATTGGAAATATTTGGCGTCTGTCGGGATCGAACCTGGTTCCCCCGGGGTTCGCGACCAGACACTCAGGCACGCGGCCACGGGACCCCAAATTTGCTTCTTATACAGGGTGTTATGTAAGTAAGTGATCAACGCTTAACCAATGGTAGAACTGACCCCAAAGATAGTAAATCTGGCAATAATTTTTGTTTAACATACTTTCTACAAGAACTAGGGCCTTTAAAACTGACCAATCACGTCATTGTTCAAAACTTTATAAAAAAGTAAAAATCAATGTGTTCTCTGGAAAAAATATTGATTGTCAATCTGACGTTAAATGTTTTTTTTTTTTGCTTAGACGTACAATTTAAATTGTTTCGGATAAAAACATAGTAATGCGGTGTACGTCTATTTGGAAATAACTCTCTGTACCGTCTTATAGCAGCACGACTATTTTGTAATGTCTCGCCATAAACCATATGCTTGTCTGCGTATTCTTGGTTGGTGAAGGTAAATGGCATTTTGAGAATATCAAAAAAACAATATAAATTGTTCGTCTATGCAAAAAAACATTTAATGTCAGATTGACAATCAATATTTTTTCCAGTGAACACATTGATTTTTACTTTTTTATAAAGTTTTAAAGGCCTCTAGTTCTTATAGAAAGTATGTCAAACAAAAATTATTGCCAGATTTACTATCTTTGGGGTCAGTTCTACCATTGGTTAAGCGTTGATCACTTACTTACAAAACACCCTGTACAATAAAATAAATATGTCACCAAGGGAAATAAAGACACACAATACCTTTAGCAAAAATTTATTACAATAAATTTAGATTGGAAAACAAGGTTCAAAGTTCACGAAAAATTTAACATAAAATCCAAGAAAAAGTATCGCCATTCCTTATTAACCTGCAATCGCAGCTGTTGGGAGGAATTCTGCCTCATTAGGAAGTATATCTTCAAAATCCACCACCAAAGGAGGAACCATGTTTCGTATGCGAAGTCTATTGAGTGCATTAAATCTTTGAAGAATAACATAATTGTATGCATTTTGTACGGCCACACAACAGCAATGAAATATTGCTAGTGTCACAAAGTTGAACATAAATAGCATGCTAAATGTAAATGCCAATATTTTCAACAGTAGGCTCCCGGGAAATGAGAACTGTAAAGATAAGATTGGTTGTAATTGTTGTTTCTTTACTATTTATTCAATACTTACAAAGCAGCTGAAATCCATGTTGCAAAATTTAATTAATAATAATACTCGGAGATATAAAAAGTACAAAATTTATAATTTGTTTCAACAGGTTGTTGATTTGAAGGTTAAAGGTTACAATCGTCTAGTTAATTAGTGAAGGCAGGTGCCATCTATACTCACTTATTCGCGCTAATATTTTGTAAAAAAAAAAACTTATAAATATCGTGTTAATTTATTGTATGTTACAAGTAAAAAATATATTAAATCTATATAAAATAAAATAAAAGATACGATTGTGACAACAATATTTTCGATATTCATTTTCCAAAACTTCCCGCACTTTTTAAAACTAGTACTGCTCTGCTATTATTTCTTCAACACTCGACTTGTATGATTATTTAAATCTCAAGCAATGAATGCCTCGAAAATAAATTATCATATCTTCTTGAATTTCTTGATAAGGACTCGGTAACACATTGGTTAAGCATTATCACTTTGATACAATAAAATAATTATGTTCAATTTCATCATCCACTGTTATCTAGTTTTTTAAGTAAAAATACCGAACATTACCACGGGAAAATTGTTTTTCGCAAACTGTTGCTCCCCGAACATAGGGTTTCAAATTTTTACCCTAAACCTATATTTTATTGTATAAATTAAAAATTAGTCATTTTTAATATTTTAACAAATTATAATAACTATTTTTTCAGTTGACTCAAGGTCTACCAAAATAATGTTTTTGAAATATTTTTGATTAGCAAGTTTTTAGTTACACTTTAAAACTGTCATTTTTTACACGAATTTGAAACAGCAAAAAAAGCAGCAACTTACAAACTACATTATAAACTGCATATATACAGAAATCTATCGTTATGGCCCTCTCAACAGGTCTACTGTTAAGGATTTAAGCTTGATTTATGGCACGGAAAGGACAGGAACGTATTAAATGATTTCCCATTTTATTTTACTTTAGTTTGTAATAATAAAACAAATTCTTTTTAAAACTCCTGTAATGATAATGAAACAAATAATACATAAAAAACAAAACTTGAGACATATTATAATAAAAAAAAATCTGATGTGGCCAGCACAGTACCTTCCGTCAATTCTATGTATTTTGCACAAATCCCTTACTGAAAGTTCCTTGGAAAAGATTCTATATATCCAGTAAAATTTTAACACAAACGTAACTTTTAACTATAAATATATACAAAATAAAATTATAACACGAACATATACTATGTAAATTGCACTTGATACTGACATTTGTCAATTAGAATATTTGAATATATCAGCTGTTGCCATAAGTTTAGCAAAGCTGGCTGATTTATAGAAGTTAATCTCTTTATAATCCTTTAACTCTATATCTATTGAAAATGAAGGAAAATGTGTAATCAAACCGTATAGAAAATCAAATGTTCTTCCATATTTATAATAACATAAAATCTCAAAAAGTAATATTCAACTGTGTTTTCTCACTTTTTCTTAATTTGTAATAATGGTCAAAGACGTAATTTGATTTTGCGAATCCATTGAATATAAAAAAATAAATAAATATATCATCACGGCATATTACCCATTTCTGGGTGTGCCAATCTGCTTTATCGCAAATATCGGTAATGATGATGACATATTTGTACCATGCACGCGCTTACCAGGCGTCGCCTCACGGGCACTCATTGCTGGCGTGGAGAGTGCACCACAGGGGTCACTTTTGTGCCATTTAAAATTCGAAATATTGGGCGTCGGTCAGGATCAATTTTGAAATACGAAATGCATACAGATATTTGCAAATTTAATTTTTTTGCAGTTAGACCAGGTAGTGCTATCCCTTGCTGTGCTCGGTCGACCACAGGCTTAGTAAGTCAAAACCATAACAGTTGAATTCTGTACAAACTATATAAAGACTTATTGAAGAATTATCCTTAATCTCGTAAACATTTGTTTGATATATAATTAGATTATCTGTAAAATACATAAACAAAATGAAACCTTTCGATAATAACTTAGCAGGGAAGGCAAGTGTGTTAATCTATCTAAATAAATAAATATATCATCACGGCATATTACCCATTTCTGAGTGTGCCACAATCTGCTTTATCGCAGATATCGGTAATGATGATGACATATTTGAACCGTGTGGGCGCTTACCAGGCGTCACCTCACGGGCACTCATTGCTGGCGTGGAGAGTGCACCACAGGGGTCACTATTGGGCCAATTAAAATTCGAAATATTTGGCGTCGGTCGGGATCGAACCCGGTCCCCCAGGTTCGAGACCAGACACTCAGGCACGCGGCCACGGGACCCCATATGGAGTTAATCTATCTATAGAATCAAAAAGGAATTATGAGAAACTTATCTTAGATTTAGGTAGTAAATATTTGTATCGAATTAAAAGAGGGTTGAAATTAAAATTTTACCATGAGGTGACGCCTGGTACACGCCCGCACGGTACGAATATGTTATCATTAACAATATCTGCACGTAAAGAAAAGCCGTGATGAAATATTTATTTATTAATTATTGTATATGATGTGGAATTGTAATTTATTTTAGAGACTTACTGTATCACCTCACTTATTTTTTAATTTTAAAATCTCTGCATAGATTATCAATAAATAAAAAATAAATAAATAAATATAACATCACGGCATATTACCCATTTCTGGGTGTGCCAGTATCTACAACACATGTAGATATCGGTAATGAATAATGATGACGATACATTTTACAATAAAATACTGTTAATAATTATACCTACTGATATAGTTTTAATTAAATTGCATATATGTAGTATCAACTCATCATCAAGAATAATCAGTGATTTTAATAAAAATCGATAATTAAAGTATTATAATTAATTATGCCTTATCGTGTCATCATTGGTAGAAGCATCGATTTTCCATAATTATATCAAATCAATTATGGTATTAGTAATAGGTACCAATTATCACAAGTTATCGAGTTTGCTATTTGTACGGTCACGTTGCATTTCAGCTCTAGTGAAAAATTGAAAATATTCTCAAATTTTCATCTACTAAAAAATTAAAGTAAGTAAATTTGATAAATTAGAATAGAAATAAAAATTAATGATTTGTTCTTAAATTTTTCGGTAATAGATGGACGTACAAAAAATGGATAACATTTTCGATGAAAATGCTAATATAGATATTTTGTATGCAAATGTCGAAGGTATGTATTAATTTATTTAATGTAAAAGGTATTGTTAAAAAAACACTCGCTTTGTTTCACAAATTTTGTAATGTCTTTATTGCAATTTTGTCAGATAATGACCATTGCGGAAATATAAGTCCTAGAAGCTTATAAAATTAAAAAAACCAAAAACCTCACAGAAAAAAAAACTATCTAAATTGTAGTTAGATTAACTAAATAAATTCATTATTTTTCAGCTTACTAATATGTTTCATTAAAATATCTAAATTGATTTAGTTAAATTTTCTAAATTTGTAAATTATAGTAAAATTAAATATAAAATTAGATGAAATGGCTACATTTATAACGTACATAATAAGTATTGAACAAAATATAAATATAGAAATGAACTAAATACGTATATAAATTTTCTATTTATTTACCTATTTCATTAGATAAATTACCAAAAATTGTAGGACAAAAATAATTAAGCCAAAATATAGTAAATTATATAAATTAGTAATTAAAGTAACAATTTACTTATTTAAATTAACGATTTTTTACAAAATATTTATTACCTATTTCAGATTAGTTAAAATGCTAAAGTAAGATTTGTAAATTATACTAAAATAATATCTAAATATAATTAGACAAAATTTCAGTTCTTTTTCTTCTGTGCTTATGAACGAATAACTAGATTAATCTCCCGATATATCTGTAAATAGCATACATACAAAAAAATTCTGTAATGATCAGTCTTCTGATAAGGGCCTAAGAGGCGAAATTGCAGTAAAGACATTGCATTTACCATGTTTACAAAGCGCCAACAGCTACCCCTGCAAATTTTAGAAATTTTGTTTTGTATATTAAAACATTTGTTTTTCTAGATAATAAAATAGAAGAAGGGGACCTCACGAAGCACACTACAGAAGCACAAGTTGAAATGCATCAATCAGGTAAAATATTCAATAATTTTTAAATGGAGATCACATCAAGATATTAGTTTTAAAAGAATTTTATATAAAACTGTCTTTACAAAAATCTTTGAATAAAGTCAATAAAAAATTTAAATTAACCGTTCATTAAATTATTTTTTGTTACAGATGCCATGGAAGATTTAGCAAGCGTTTTATACTATTTGAACTTAGCTCCAGTTTCTTGGAATAAACAAACACCTAAAAAAGAACCTGTAAACGAAGTACCTGAAACTCTTGGTCAGTAAATTAAAATTTAATACCGCGTTATTCTTATTCAATTTTAATCTTTACAGGTCATGATGATTTAGAGAAGTTTTTGAATGGTATTTATACTTCTGGTTCTTCTAAACCTGAAGAAGCTCACGAGGAAAATACTGCGTTCAATGGTGATTCCAATAATGCGGACCAAACCACTGCAAAACCTGATGATTATGATAACGACTTCTTGCTAATTAATTTTGATGAAGAGTTGTCTAATGATGTATTCATCGAGGATAATGAAGTACCTTACCATTATTTATTGTAAACCCAAAAATTATTTTTAAAAATGTATTAATTTTGTGGTTTTATGCGTTATAACATTGTAGAAAAATAATATTCTTTGCTTTTAATTTTCATGATTGCATTTAGCATTTGTAGTATATAATAAATAAAATATTAAGAGGAAGTTTATAAATAAATAAAAACATAAAGCAATTTCATTGCGTTATCAATTATATGCTGAGACATCGTCGCCTGTGTTTATTATTATATGTATACTGATGATAATACATTCGTTTGGTTTGTTATATTTACATACTTCATAATTATTGTCGTTTAAGTATTCATAAATTTAAAGGATGTAAACATAAAACAAAAAAATATTTCCACTGAAATTGAAATGATAAACATAAATAAGAAATGTTAATTATTGTACAATTACCGATTTCGATTACTACTGATATCAATGAAATTACAAAATAACTATACCTACTGCAAATACTAAGTTTAATAAATGTACGAAGTACAATTCCAATATTTAGTGAAACTGTTTTAATAAAATTTAAAAAATCATACTTGACACGTTTCACGAGATTTCAGTCTCTGTATGTCAACCTCTCGGTCATTTATCAGATACTGGCTCACTCGACCAGAACCACAGACGAGTTTTGCTCTTATTGGAGCTCATCAGTGTGGTACACTGAAGCCTCTAGGAGGCACTGAGAAAGGTTGTGAGGACGGACGATAAACATCCCAAAAAAATATGATTATTTAAATAAATAAATAAATAAATATATTATCACGGCATATTACACATTTCTGGGTGTGCCAGTACAGTGCAACCTCAATAATCCGGATCTTCAATAAACCGGATTCTTCAGTAAACCGGACGAGCATTTTAAATGCATTGTGTACTTTATAATCCGGATTTGGTAGTACTTGATAATCCGGATCTGTGTTTTTCAAAGACTGTTTTATTCAAATTATACAGGAAATCTAAGTGATTCCCCCAACTATGTATATTCCGATATCTGGGATTCACACAGGCAGTGTGTAGCTTTTGTTTGGGCAGCTAGGTACCTCGTTTCGTCTAACATATTAAAATGCCATCTAAAAGAAAACATAAAACGTTGTCAATAAAACAAAAGTCCGATATAATTGAAAGACTAACCCGCGGTGAAAGTGGAAAAGTGTTGGCAAATGAGTATGGAGTTGGAACATCAACAATTTCTGACATTAAAAAGGCCAATGAATTTGTGCATAAAGTGGGCGGAAGAAAATAATATCCCACTACATGATATTCTTGTACTTCAAAGATTAAAAGAAACGGCTTTTATGATGAACCAGAAAATGGTTAAGCAAACAAAGATTACAAATTACTTTACAAAATAATGTCATATTCTTATTTTTATGTACTTTTTCCTTGTTTTGTAACAAATTATCCTTAAAAAAAATCTGATTCAGTAATCCGAATTATTTGCTAATCCGCATCGCCCCGGTTTTAATTGATCCACATTATCGAGGTTGCACTGTATCTACAATACATATAGACATCGGTAATGATGATAGATATATATATATATATATATATATATATATATATATATATATATATATATATATATATATATATATATGAATATATTTTACCGTGTGGGCACTTACCAGGCGTCACCTCACGGGCACTCATAGCTGGTGTGGAGAGTGCACCACAGGGGTCACTTTTGTGCCATTTAAAATTGGATACAGTGTGATACACTGACGCCTCTAGGAGACAATGAGAAAGGTTGTGCGGACGGACGATAAACATCCCAAAAAGATATGATTACTTCAGTCCACTCAACCTTTATCGGTGCCTCTTAGAAGCTTCAGTGCACCACACTGATGAGCTCCAATAAGAGCGAAACGCATCCGTGGTGGTTCTGGTTGAGTGGAACAAAAGACGCGTTTCGCTCTTATTGGAGCTCATCAGTGTGATACACTGAAACCTCTAGGAAACAATGAGAAAGGTTGTGCGGGCGGACGATAAACATCCGAAAAAGATATGATTACTTCAGTCCACTCAACCTTTATCGGTGCCTCCTACAAGCTTCAGTGCACCACACTGATGAGCTCCAATAAGAGCGAAACGCGTCCGTGGTGGTTCTGGTTGAGTGGAACAAAAGACGCGTTTCGCTCTTATTGGAGCTCATCAGTGTGATACACTGAAACCTCTAGGAAACAATGAGAAAGGTTGTGCGGACGGACGATAAACATCCCAAAAAAATATGATTATTTCAGTCCACTCAACCTTTATCGGTGCCTCCTAGAAGCTTCAGTGCACCACATTGATGAGCTCCAATAAGAGCGAAACGCGTCCGTGGTGGTTCTGGTTGAGTGGAACAAAAGACGCGTTTCGCTCTTATTGGAGCTCATCAGTGTGATACACTGAAACCTCTAGGAAACAATGAGAAAGGTTGTGCGGACGGACGATAAACATCCCAAAAAAATATGATTATTTCAGTCCACTCAACCTTTATCGGTGCCTCCTAGAAGCTTCAGTGCACCACATTGATGAGCTCCAATAAGAGCGAAACGCGTCCGTGGTGGTTCTGGTTGAGTGGAACAAAAGACGCGTTTCGCTCTTATTGGAGCTCATCAGTGTGATACACTGAAACCTCTAGGAAACAATGAGAAAGGTTGTGCGGACGGACGATAAACATCCCAAAAAAATATGATTATTTCAGTCCACTCAACCTTTATCGGTGCCTCCTAGAAGCTTCAGTGCACCACATTGATGAGCTCCAATAAGAGCGAAACGCGTCCGTGGTGGTTCTGGTTGAGTGGAACAAAAGACTCGTTTCGCTTTTCTTGGAGCTCATCAGTGTGGTACACTGAAGTCTCTAGAAGACAATGAGAAAGGTTGTGAGGACGGACGATAAGCATCCCAAAAAGATATGATTACTTCAGTCCACTCAACCTTTATCGATGCCTCCTACAAGCTTTAGTGCACCACACTGATGAGCTCCAATAAAAGCGAAACGCGTCCGTGGTTCTGGTTGAGTGGACCGGTCTCTGATAAATGACCGAGAGGTTGATTTAGAGACTAAAATCTCATGAAAAGTGTCAAGAATGATTTTTAAATTTAATATTAAGTTTATTAAAATTTAAAATGACATAATCACTTATAGTTTGTTAAAACTGTGAAAGTATACATACATAGCAAAAATTCATTCTTAGCAACAAATTATGTTAAAACAAATTTAAATTAATATTACAAAACAGATAATATTTTTACTGTAACTGATTTCAAACGTAAATACAAAAAAAAATATGGGTATATTTTCAATTTCGAAGCTTTTTATTCTTAGAAGCTGTTAATAATTATTAATATTTCAAGGACATTTGAAAAGTAAGAAGAAGTATGTTAGTATTAAAATTTATACATAGTCATGCTGCAATTATATAATTTAATTTTCATAAACCATTGCATGGCTCATCGAATATAATTTATAGTTCACTTCCTGCAGCAGGCGAAAACAAGTCGCAAATACTTCAATGGTAAGTTGTAGAAATTTAGTTTCTAACTAATTAAAGAAACATTTACTGGTCTTAAATATTTGCTAATTCTCTAGATGAATTCCTACAAACAAGTAGAAATTATTCCCAAAAAAACCGAAGAACAGAATTCGGTTGATAAAATGGAGAAACCTGAAGGTAGGTTAAAAATTTATAGACATACCTCACACTAAAATTTTTTTTTTTCAGTTAATAATAATCCTGTTGAGAACCAATCAACTGGTGCTAAACCAAAAAAGAAAGTACAATTCAAGGACAACAAAAACAATAATAATAAGGAATTTGTAACAGGTAAAACTCTTAATTGAGTAATTTTATTTGATGAAGCTATTTGCTCATGCAGCATATTTGAATAATTATCAGAACATACAATTTAAATTGAGCTATATATAATATATATAATATCATTTCATTATAATCAAATAAAATTAATTAAACTCATTTATCTGCAGCTGGGAACGATTTAAAAAAAGAGGACAATTTCTTGTATTCTTCAAAGGCTGAGAAGAAACCCCTAACAGAAGAGTCTGAACGTGAAATAGGTAATAATTCAACGCCAACGTAGAAAAATTCGGGTTAAAATACAATTCTTTTACAGCCCGATTCTCAAAAAGGTTAAGCTATTCATTATTTTTGGATTAGTGAATACCATATATTCCGGTATTTAAAATTTAATCTTCATAATATTATCCAAAACGGTAGATATCAGGAACAGATTAGACTCTATTTTAAGATATAATCTGTCAAAATTAGAGTAGAATTCGCTAATCCAAAAATAAAGATCGAGAATCGAGCTGTTATTAATGTTTTCTCAATCATTATAAGGTCTGTTCTTTTTAGATTATAATGATGATATAGAAATCGAACTAATTGACCTGTTCAAGCCTGATCAACAGATTGCTCAACATCTTCTTTCCAAACCAAGAAGACCTGCTACTCCAGCCTTGGTCACTGAAGATTACTACAATTGGGAGCAGGACATACAATCTGAATTTGACAATGATGAAGATGTTCTCATTCATCTTCTTTGTGACGAGCTTGCTGAGACTTCCATCGAGTAAAATGAAATCGAAGGGCATTATTTCTTGTAGTTCTATTATTTACTTTATTTGAAAAATGAGCTGCAAATGCAAGTTAGATAATTGGTTTAAAATGTATCATGATATTTTACACTTGTATCATCTTTGGGGACAATAAAAAATTTAAAAATTAAAATGTGCAAAATGTTATTTATGCCGTGATGTAATACTAAGGGGAAAACTTTAGTCCTCTAAGATAAAAATGATTGTTAGGATATTAAAAATATATTATAGTTAGTGGCATAGCTATGGTGGAGGGGGCAGGAAAATTAGACAAATGTATGTTTACATTGTTTTTTATGTTTATACAGGTATTTAAATAAAAAATGTATTGCTAAAAATATAACATTATTTCATAATAGTTAAAAAATCCCTAAACCTTAACTAAAAACGCTAAAACTAGATATATATTTCGGCAACTAAATTACCATCATCAGTAAAGATTTATTTATTCATACAATTTATTAATTACTTAAGAGCATAAGAATATAATTAACACATTTTATAATTATGATACTAAAATTGCTACAGATGCAAATTCTACAAATTATTAATTTTTAAAAAAAGTAAAAATAGCTTAAAACATATCATCATCTAATACAGGCCTTCTTAAACTATGGGTCGCGACCCAATTTGGGGTCGCGTAGCAAAATTCTGGGGTCGCCAGATATTTAATCTCAAATATTCAAATACACGATTACCACTCAACGACTGCGTTCGAATATATTCGAGCGAACAAAGACGATCAGAATCCCTTTTCATTTATGTTATTGTAAAAAAGGCAATTTCGATATAAAATAAGGCATATATTTTTTGTAACTATAATAAATACAATTTTACAATTTTTCATACAATTTTTAATTTTAGATTTTTGTGTGTTTCAAAACGAATTCTAAAACTATATATTTTCATATGTATATGTATATTGTTACTTAATAAATAAATGATCAAAAAATATTAATTTATCTTTCTTTTATATTTATATGGGGTCGCCAAGAAACTCGCGATCATAAATGGGGTCGTGAATGAAAAAAGTTTAAGAAGCCCTGATTTAATATAATATGTACAGGGTGCTATAAGTAAGTGTACAACTCTTAACCCATGCTAGAACTTACCTACTCCATAGATAGTAAATCTGGCAATAATTTTTGTTTAACACACTTTCTACAAGAACTGGATGCCTTTAAAAATTACCAATCACGTCATAGTTCAAAATTTTGTAAAAAAGTAAAAATCAATGTCTTCATTAGAAAAAATATTGTTTGTCAAACATTAAACATTTTTTGCTAAAGTTGAATATGCGTTATATATGCATGTGTGTTTTCTAAATATTTCAACAAAAAAAATTATTTTGAATTATTTATTACATCTATTCTATTTATTTCTTAGTCTAATTACTTATATTCAGTGCTCATAAACATATAGTTTTTCATTATGAAAATCTGAAATATGCTGCGACGCCAATGAACACATTGATTTTTACTTTTTTACAAAATTTTTGACTGTGATGTGATTGGTCAATTTTAAAGGCCTCCAGTTCTTGTAGAAAGCTTGTTAAACAAAAATTATTCTCAGATTTACTATCTATGGGGTCAGTTGTATACTTACTTACATAACACCCTGTATATTTAAACGTAAAAGATCTATAACCCTGGAATTTCATCATCTTGGGTGAAACCAACAGCACCATAATCCAGTTCTTCCAAGAGATGATCAATAGGGTCCTCTTCTACTTCAGGAATTGCCTCCAAATTTCCAATCACTTGATCCATGTCAGTTAAAGTATTATTTGGCAATGGAAAAAATTCTGATAGTTCCTCTTTTTCATGTTTGGATTTCGGAAAAATGGGAGGACCACCCATGTATAAATCAGCTATCAAATTCGCTATGTCATCTTCTTCGTCTGCAAAACAATATTTTTCATTAGAAAAATAAATTAATAACATAACTTGCAATAATCCATCAGATTTTTTTAAATACATTTGACTCTCTCTTATTTGAATTTTTCTCTAAATCGAATTATTTTTTGACATGTTCAACTATATATGATTTTATATGTAAAAAATATTCTTTAAATCAAATTTTTTAGTTCGAACTTTCCTTTGATCGAATTAAATTTTGGGCATTTGCCATCAATTTCAATGAAATTCGCCTCTCTATAAATCGAATTTAGATTTAGATAACTGAAATAGGTTTGTTTGGGACACTCGGTATAATGTTTAAATTTTTATATATACTAGGTACCTATGTATATCTCATTTTTCTAAAAAATAAAAATGTATTTTTTTGTTATATTAACTGAATAAACGTTGTTTTCCATTGCATGTACATACTCTGTGTAATTTATACAAATTTCATTTAATTTTCTTTTACTCGCGGTAGTTCGAATTCTCTCTAATTCGAACAAATTCAAATTCCCCTTGCGAATTCGATTTATAGAAAGTCGACATAAATAAGTTAACTAATGTTCAACGTTTTATTTGTCAAGTTAGGTTAATTTATTTTTATTTGTAATTTTTATTCAAATGAGTAATTAATTATTAATTAAAATAAAATTGTGTACTTGAACAGAAATTACAAATAATAGTCAAAATAAACTTATCTAGCTTAACAAACAAATCGTTAGTATTATATAGTATTACCTGACATATCTTCTTCTTTTAGACATTCTATAAATTCTTTCTCCTTTTCATTTACGGTCTCTTCATTGTTCCCTATAATAACATAACTTTTCATAAAATGTCAAAAAATTATAAAAACTGAATACTTACCTTTACCGTTTGGTAATTCATTAGATTTGTTCTCAATCTCTTTGCATTCAGAAGATACTTCGGTAATTTTATCAATTTTATTTAAATCCATCTACAGATAATAATAAAAAGTAAGAAATTGTTTTGTTTTTTAATTGCTAAATTTACTTACTTTGATATAAATATACTGAAGACAGCGCAATTTGTTACACAGTTGAACAAACACTAAACTTCAAAATAAACACCGAGTGAATTCAGTTACATTGTTTATGAAAAGCGATACCAATGATAATGCAAAATATAATTATAACATTGACCTTAAAATTAGAAAATGTTGATAACCGAAGATAGCACGTTATGAATTGTAGGTAAAAACTAATGTCAAGGCAGATATTTGTAAATTAGACAATCTAATTTAACGTTCCGCTTTACATATTTAAGAATTTTTGCGTAATCAACGATACAATTTCGAATGGTTGTTATTTTGTTGTTCAAATCATTATTTGTTGTTGTTACTTTTGCTAAAGTTTTTAAAAATCATAATTTCAGGGAAGCTGACGTTCATATATAGAAAATAAATCAGATACTGTGAAACTGTTTTGCATAATGTATAATTTTGAAGTTAAAACACAAGTAACCAACATGAATTCGCAGCTTAAAAATATTTATTTATTTTTGTAATTTAATGGAAGTATTGAACTTTTTTTTTGATTATTAAAGGCTCTAGAATTTTTAAGATTGCTTTTTTTGTGTTGCACTCGATCTCGAGCTTTGGCCCGGCCCGGCCCGAAGCCCGCCTCGATTTCGAGTCGATCATCGAGCCGGGTCGAAGATATGTTTTACCGCGCCGAATCGGGCCAATCATTTGAGCGAGTCGGAATCTTATAATCTAATCAAATGCACAGTTTCCTTAATATTTTAATGAAAATGGATGGAGTTGAAATGGATTCCAAATCATGAAAACGCAGGTCGATATCTCTTTTAGTTCTGGAGATATTCAACATCAAATATTTTCTGCAAATTACCCATTTCTGGGCTAGATCTCTACCTAGTTTTCAATTATTGCCCCAAAAGTCAATATACCCCATATTCAGATAAAAAGTTTAAAATTTTCAAAAATCTAATTTTCATGTATCTAGATACTTCTTAGTGCACTGATTCCAAATTTTGAAACTGCAGGTCGATATCTCTTTTCGTTCTCGAGATATTTAGGTTCAAAGTTTTGTATAAAACTACCCATTTTTGGGTAATAACCCAAAAATGGGTCGAGATATGAATTTGGCGACATCACCATTCGATTCTACGGGCAAAATTACATAAGTATACCAATTTTTATAATTTTTAACTAACTGGTTCATTTTTTATGAATAAAAGTTTGAAAACCCCTGAAAACGGCCAAAATCTGAAAAAATCGCAAGGGGTACCCCTTACGATTTTTGCGATATTTGCCCATTTTCAGTTATTTTGCTTTAGAGACTGTATGCGTTGTTTAAAAATTATGAAAATTGGTATACTTATGTAATTTTGCCCGTAGAATCGAATGATGATATCTCCAAATTCATATCTCGACCCATTTTTGGGTTATTACCCAAAAATGGGCAGTTTTGAACAAAATTTTGAATCTAAATATCTCGAGAACGAAAAGAGATGTCGACCTGCGGTTTCAAAATTTGGAATCAGTGCGTTGAGAAGTATCTATATACATAAAAATTAGATTTTTGAAAATTTTGAAGTTTTTATCTGAATTCGAAGATTCAATAATTTTTATAAGAACGACATGGTGAAAAGTTACGCTATTGAAAGGAGATTTGTTTTATGGATTTGGTTTCTTACGATGTTTTTGAGGGCATTTGTACCAATAATTACAACATATATTGAAAGATTTTCAATTTGTACATCAAGTTTTAATAAATAAAGAATTGATAAAAAAAGAAGAGTAGTTAACGTACCTTTTTTTTCATTCCGCTTTATCAATCATCTCGGCGCCTGAAACAAAGAGTACAAACTTTAGATATTTTTTCTACACTTGATATTATAATTGAAAAGTGGAATATTTTTGTATTTAAAATACACAAGTTTCTAAAATAGATTTATGCATTTTGTTAATGTAGGAGTTTCTTTTTAATATTAATAAAAATACGCGAATAAGTTGAATTCGAAAAACATTTTTACAACACCGTAACATATCTTACTTATTTTCATATAATTAAAAGAAAAAGTTTTTTAAATACTTGAAAATATTGGAAATATTAGTATATTTGAAATACTAAAAAAGTAATCGTATTTTACGAAACATATGAAATACTTTTATTTATATTATACAACACTGAGTAAAACTGCGCCTGTTTAGGAGTTAACTCCGCCTTTTATATAAATACGCGTCCAATAGAGTGAAATCCTTGTATTTTGAGGTGCAATTTATTTTCAAAATTAATGTCTATTAATTATAACATACTGTATCGAATAATACACATTTTTATTTCTTATATTATTATATTATCATAAAAATAACACTATTTCAATTTCCACTTTATGTAATAAGTATATTTTATACATTTTTATCTAACACGGTAGGTACCTACCTACTATTTTTCACTGTAATGATTCAAATCGTGTGACGTCACAATTTGTATGTTTTAGTTTTAGTTATCATTGAGCAAACAGATATGTTTGTATATGCATATACAGGGAGTTTTTTTTTATCAGTACACATGGACGTATGAAACTATGAAATATGTTCTAAAATGTACTAATTCACATTACAGAAAATGTAATATAAGAAGAACCTTTGTTTCTGAATAATTTTCAATTTTTTCACCCCAAATAATTACTAATTCATGTTTTACTCATGTTTAAAACAAAAAAATATAGCTTTGTTACATATCGCTGAAAAGTTCATAAAATAAGCAAAATGTTGATATTACTTTCAACATAGGTTTCTATTTAAAAAATCATAATTATGTCGTTTTATTTTACTCAAAAAAGGTACAAAATATGTCTGAACAATTTTTCTTTACCTATATATAATAAAGAAGATGAGATATTTTCGAAATTAGTTTTATATTATTTACTTTAAATTGACTAGAGCATATACGTTAATTTCAGTTACCTATGCTTGTTATGTTTTTATAGAGTCCGCGCGCCCAGAGAAAAAACAGGTGCAAAGAGCAAAATTCGTCCGGGCGAGTCCAACTTGTGAAGGGATACAGTCGACTCTCTATAAATCGAATTCGCAAGGGGAATTTAAATTTGTTCAAATTAGAGAGAGTAAAAGAAAATTAAATGAACATTTGTATAAATTACAAAGAGTATATATATGCAGTGGAAAACAACGTTTATTCAGTTAATATGCCAAAAAAAAATACATTGCCTAAAATTTAATTCGATTAAAGGAAAGTTCGAATTAAAAAATTCGATATAAAGAATATTTTTTTACATATAAAAGAATATACCTACAGTTGAACATGTCAAAAATATAATTCGATTAGAGAAAAATTGAAATAAGAGAGAGATTGATTTAGAGAGAGTCGACTCTATTACGATGTTTTAACTTAACAAATAGCAACTATATAGCGACAAATATTTTTTAAATGAAATTTATGTAACTGAAATTTTGTTTTGTGCAATAAATCAGGGTTGGAAAAAATCAAATAAATCATGATTTTTTATTTTTTTTTTATTTTTAAACGAAAACGAAATCTGTAAAAAACCCCAAAAGATGCATTTGAATTTTTGCATAAATTTAGTATATAACGTACCCACGCGCGCGCGTCTTTTTAAACAATGCATACCTAAATAAAATAGATCAAAACATGTAATCAGTAATCTGTTAGAATTCGAATACAGCCATATTTTTGTTGTTATTTATACTTTTGTAGTAAATAAAATTTGAATCTTTTTTTCCTCTGTGATAAAAATCAGTGATTTTTTAAAAAAATCAGTTGATTTAAATCATAATTTAAATCATGATTTAAATCAAATGATTTAAATCAGGCCTACCCTGCAATAAATGCTTTTAGTTTTATTGATTTCGATTTTTGTTGTTTATTATTGATTATTGTTCAGTCAACATTTGTAGGTTGGGTACAACTTCCACTGCGCTGTATTGTAGTCAACATTTGTAAGTTGGATAGTTCAACTTTTACTGCTCAGATATTATTGTCAGTTATATTGTAGTAAACATTTGTAGGTTGGATAGTACAACCTTCACTGCGCTGATGTGTATTTTCTCTCAACGCGCAGACTACATCATACTTTTGTGTTTGTATTATTTTATTTTTTTTGTAAATTGTTAAATTGCCCATTTGTTATTTAATTTAATATTTTTCCATCCACCACTGGAATAAATAAATTCAATAAAGTTCTGTTTTGCATTTTCTATCATGTAAACTTATACATGGCAACCCGGTACCCCTTAAAAGTCCACACGGAATATAGACGCTGTATAGTACGTTAAAATAACATCATTCAAGAAATACTACACAAATATCAACATTGTTCATTTATGTAAAAAGATCGTTTCTAGTACGTTATCATTTTTACTCCAGTGTTTTGTTGTGTGAACCTATTGTAAGTACAAATTAAATAAAATTATTCTAGAACTGATTATATATGTTATATATGTTTTTATTTTGCATATTTATTGTTGCAATATAGAATGTCCAGTCATTTTAACAATATACACGGTAAAAACAGAATTGTACAAATTATGCAATAAGACCAAATAAAGTTAAACCGTCACAAGTAATACAATTTATAGTATATCGTGTTTTATAGATGTGCAACTTGAATTTTATTTTACGTATTGTTAACTTTTGTATAAATTAGTACACTGCATAATAGATTAGGTTAGGTATAAAGGTAAATATGCACAATATGTTAAGGTCAAAACATTATTTTATTTATTTAAAAATACAGGGTGTTTCAAAACATGTGTCGGAAAATAAATGATGGGATTGGTTGGCTAATTATAAGAAAAAAACATGGTTCCGCAAACGCACCGTTTTCGAGATACAGGGTGTAAAAAAAATTTTTTTTTTTTATTTTTTGACGATATCTCAGGAACCGTTTGAGATACAAAACTCAGCTTTTGTACACATCTTAGCATTAATATTAGCTACTTTTTAAGCGCTTATTCAATTTTTTTCATGTGCCATTGACGGAGATTTTAGGGTTGCGTGAGGTTTTTATGGCCCTAATTTCTATGACACTTGGGAAATTGGCATTCTGAAAGCACATTGTGAACCACCAATATTTTCTACACAAAAAAGGTACTCCTAGTCAAAAGCTCTAACGTAAATCCTTTTTAGAGAAATACGGCATTTTATGATGGAAAACATGAAAAAAAGTAGCAACATGTTTTGTTGATAAAAACATTTGTTTTTGATCTAGTCGTCTGCGTTCATGCATTTGTTTTGACATTAAAATTATTGTAGGCGGAGGTCATTTTCAACAATTTTTGTGATTTTTCTTGTTTTTTATGTTATTGCTTAGTTTTGTAAAATAAAAGTTCTGTGATCATGTTGCTACTTTTTTTCATGCTTTTCAGAATATATTTTTTTTACACCTGTATCTCGAAAACGGTGCGTTTGCGGAACTTTTTTTCTTATAATTAGCCAACCAATCCCACCCTTTATTTTCCGACACATGTTTTGAAACACCTGTATATACCTACAAGCAAAAAATAATTACATATGACATTCACTGTGTAATATAAGAAAAGTATATCACAAAATGTTAAACTTGAAGATTAAGCAGGATTTTCAGAAAGAAAATCTAATGCAGGTATTGAAGAAGGTACAAATGATATATAAAATGGAATCTGATATTTTTGGTATAATTTCTTTCATGTGATTTTCATTTAAATTCAATAATAGTAAGAGTGAAACATTTTCGATACCATGCTCTAACAACAAAGTATCATCAGTGTTCAAAATATACAGGGTGTTATGTAAGTAAGTGTACAATTTTTAACCTATGGTAGAACTGACTCCATAGATAGTATTTCTGGCAATAATTTTTGTTTAACATGCTTCCGACAAGAACTAGAGGCCTTTAAGCTGACCAATCACGTCTTAGTTTCAAATTTTGTAAAAAAGTAAAAATCAATGTCTTCTCTGGAAATACAAATGATAAAAATTGATGTTAAACGTTTTTTACATAGACGTACAATTTATATTGTTTTTTTGATATTCTCAAAATACCATTTACCTTCACCAATCAAGAGTATGCATACATGCATATGGTTTATGACGAGACATTACAAAATAGTTCTGTTGCTGCAAGACAATTCAAAGAGTTATTTCCAATGATCTTATATGTCATTTGTGACACGTGTGACATTTTGTTTTTCCAGAGAAGACATTGATTTATACTTTTTTACAAAATTTTGAACTATGACGTGACTGGTCAGTTTTAAAGGCCCCTAGTTCTTGTAGAAAGCATGTTAAGCAAAAATTATCGCCAGATTTACTATCGGGTTAGTTATACCATGGGTTAAGCGTTGTACACTTACTTACATAACACCCTGTATTGCATAGGATTTAAAAATGTAATTATATTCTTTCGAAATTGTTGACTAAGTGAGTTAGCTGCTATCAGCCTTTAAAAATTGACGTAATTTTTTGAGTACACTGTATTCTCAAAATAAGCACGCAAAATAAATATTTGGTATTTTATTGAATAATTCAAATTTCAGACCCCAACAATTTTAACCAATCGGCGAGGTAAAGAACTTCACTGCGTTCTTCGTTCTTCTGTAGTGACGCTCTTGTACGGAGGATACAAATCGGCGCCTGAAAGTTTTGCGTTCACCAAATACCAGTCGTAAAGTTCTTGGCAGAAGAGGAAAATGGATCAAAAAATAGTCATGAAAGAATGATTGGCATATATGAAGAAGCTGCGTCGTCATATTTACAGTGAAATTATGGTGTAAGTAACTTTGACATGACCAGAAATCGATTCTAACAGCGAAATGTCTGGTGAAAACAAAATCGAAAATAGGATTGCAAATGAAGTGGGAAAACAACTAATTAAAATATTTATAATCAAAATGGAGTCGCGTGGCTGTGTGCATGTGGTTACCAATTTGGTGACCCAGGTTCGATCCCCGCCAGTGCAGGCTTTTAATCGCACTCGCCACACCAGCTGAGTGTCCGTGAAGTGACGCCTGGTAAACGCCCACACGGTAAAAATATATCATCATTACCGGCGTCTACATGTATTGCAGAACCTGGCACACCCAATAATGGGTAATATGCCGTGATGATATAAATATTTTCCTAAATGACTCTCATATATAAAGGGTACAGGGGAAGAAGGTGGTTTGTCAAAAAATGTAAATTTTGCAGGAGACAGTTTTTAAGATTTTAAGATCGTGTCATTTTTTGGATAATGCCTTCAGCTATGCCCAACTTTGATGCAGCTATGCCCAACTTTGATGCAGGATTCTTCACTGTTTTGTAAATGAGTACCTCAAATTAGAATACTTGTCTGGCATCCTATTTTAGTGGAAATTTCGGTTTTTTAATTTGACACCAAAATAAAAAGTCTAAATTTTCACCAAAATAGGATGCCAGACAAGTTTTCTAATTTGTGGTACTCATTTAGAAAACAGTAAAGAATCTTGCATTAAAATTGTGCATAGCTGAAGGTACTATCCAAAAAATGACACGATCTTAAAATCTTAAAAACTGTATCCTGCAAATTTTACATTTTTTGACAAACCGCTTTTTTACCCTGTACTCATCAACTTTCTTGATATATGAGAGTGGACAATCCACCTTTTTGCTTGGTACCGCATGGACATAACCGCCTTCTTCCTTTGTACGACAAATTTTCCATTGGTAATAACTTCTGACCTACCGTGTTTTTGCCGAAAAGAAATATTCCACGTAAAAGATTCGGTATTTACCTACAAGATGGCATGAAAATCTTAATTTCAAATTTTTAGTAACAACCGCTTTCTTCCCCTGTACCCTTCATATGTATATGCTATAATTTTACTTCTTGTATAAAATATTTAAAAAATTAAAACCGGTTTTTAATCCCGTTTAATAATAATAACACTAAGCTGGATTTGTATAAATACCATTTTACGGATTAAAGACGGCGTTATCTGAGCTTTAACTTAATTCTTTTCATTTCATGTCATGATTTTGATTTTATTTTGTCGGTAAGTTGGTATTTGTACATTTAGGTGCGATAAGAGCGGTAAGCAATAGATTTTCAAGTACATTCTAGGACAAACCATCAGGAAATAAAAAATTCATAGAAAAGAATACGTTTTTTTCAATATATTAATTTGAAAAATCATATTATATTAGATTTTTTATTTTTTTTAAACAAAGAATGTGTAAAAGTATTTAGCAGTTTATTTATCCAAATATAAAGTCGACATATTATTAAAAACAATATAACATTAACATCTTCGTAAATCAAAAACTGTCCTGAATTATGCATAGTCATGGTTTGAGTTACATGCATCAGATTTCATATTTACGAACAACATAATAGATAAGTAACAGTCTAATACCCGAACCAGCTCTAACTCCAAGCAAAGCTATACTCCAGAAAAAGTAAGCAAATTAAGAAAATTAACATTTAAATATGAAACTATTTACTAATTTTCAAATATTTGCAAATTATATAGATGAATTCGTACAAGAACGAAGAAATTATCAACGACAAAGTCGATGGAGACAATGCATTCGTCATGAATAAAAACTATGGAGGTATGTAAATGAGAAGTTAAGTGCCTAGTTGTAGTTCTGACGATCCCGGTTCGAAACTAATCGATGTAAAATTTGAAAATTATTTACTCATTAGGCTTTAGCTCGTGAGGTGAAACCTGATCTGATAACCGCCCTATACCTACTAGTACTAAATAACTAATCCAAATTTTAATTATTGTAAAACAAGATTTCTTAATATTTTTTTTGGGACAGCTAATAAATTTATAGAAAAATGTTATATACAAAAAATTATCAAGAATAAAAATCTAATTTATCCATCCTAGTAATGCCGCGAGATCTCGAATTTTCGCAAACGAGAGTAATGCCCTCGAGATTTGCTCGAGACAAGGGTAGAAATTCGGGATCTCGATTGTGCGATTTTTTATATAATCAGTATGTATATCTAATTAAAATATATAAAAAGGAAAAGAAATTGTTCAAGAGTGACTCATGCTGTACTCTTCTACAATATCTGCGTACAAAGTAAACACCCAACGGGCAGTGTTGTAAAGTATTTGAAATATAAGTAATTGAAATAAGTATTTGAATTAGATAAAATATTTTAAGTAATTATTTGAAATAATTGAAAATAACAGTATTTTGTATTTTTAATTTAAATACTTTTCACAAGTATTTTATATTTTAATACATTAAAATACTATTATTTGTATGAAATACTATTTTTCAATATTTGAAATACATTTTTTTATTTGAAATATGTTTTTGTATTTAAAATACACAAGTATTTGAAATAGAATTATGTATTTGAAAAAGAAACCCTCCGTCATGTGTTGTCTTTTAGTAATATAACATGGAATAATAATATTTTTTTTCTTAAATAAACACCTGCTTATGTTAATGTAGGAGTTTCTTTTTAATATTAATAAAAATATGCGAACAAGATGGATAGGAAAAACATTTTTACAGTACCCTAAAGGTACTTCTTTATTTTCAAATAATTAAAAGTAAAAGTATTTGAAAGTATTTGAAATATTGGTATATTTGAAATACTAAAAAAATAATTGTGTTTCACCAAACATATGAAATACTTTTGTTTAGTATTTTGTATTTTCCATTTGAAATACATTTTTGCAAGTATTTTATACAACACTGCCAACAGGTAATATGTCATGATATTTTTAACCTACCATATAAATATCAGACAGTAAAATAATATTTTATTCAATATCATTTGTTTACTATATCCATGTTGGCTGTAATTTTAATTTATTTAAATAAAATAAATAAATATATCATCACGGCATATTGCCCATTTCTGGGTGTGCCAGTATCTACAACACATGTAGACATCGGTAATGATGACGATATATTTTACCGTGTGGGCGCTTACCAGGCGTCACCTCACGGGCACTCATAGCTAGTGTGGAGAGTGCGCCACAGGGGTCACTTTTGTGCCATTTAAAATTGGAAATATTTGGCGTCTGTCGGGATCGAACCCGGTTCCCCCAGGTTCGCGACCAGACACTCAGGCACGCGGCCACGGGACCATTGTTAATTATAAATTCGAGACTCTCGAGGCATCACTACAGTATTCAAACAATTATTTAGGCAATTTGTTTTACATAAAATGAAACAAATGGGGTTCTGTGGCCGCGTGCCTGAGTGTCTGGTCGCGAACCTGGGGAACCGGGTTCGATCCTGACCGACGCCAAATATTTCGAATTTTAAATGGCACAAAAGTAACCCCTGTGGTGCACTCTCCGCGCCAGCAACGAGTGCCCGTGAGGTGACGCCTGGTAAGCGCCCACACGGTACAAATATGTCATCATCATTACCGATATCTGTCAAAACAGACTGGCACACCCAGAAATGGGTAATATGCCGTGATAATATATTTATTTATTTATATTTTTATTTATCATCTTTATATTTCATAGATAATGCTGACACATCTCTAACTGATATACACCAAGCTTCCTCTCAAAAAGCCGAAGAAAATTCTGAAGATCAAACTTCTACATCTGAGATTTCTGAATCCCAGATATCTGAAAATAAGAATTCCATTCAGCAGGGAGTAACTCCTGACATGAACAACTTGCTGAAAGATCTGCAGCAGGTTTCCATTTCTTCCGCCGAAGAGGCGGAAGATCAAGCTTCTGGATTTCAGTCGTCTAAAACCACATCTCCAAAAAAGAACACGGAGCAGAAACATACTCCTAATGAAGTTGTTCCACTCATTCTGTCCGAGTCTGAGAACGATCAAGCATCGATTGATGATCGGATCTGCGAATATATGATCAACTACATCAGACATGGTCCGGCAGGAGTGACCAAAATGTCTTCTAATAAAAATTGATTTGATGATGCCGATCTATAGGTATACCAAAATATATTCCTTCGTATTATTTAGAATTAGTAAAGATTTTTTTGTAATTAACCGATGGTAGAATCTGCGCCAAATATAGTAAATCTGGCAATTGTTGTTTTAGATGATGTTTTTAAGAACTTGAGTTCCTTAAAACGTCACAGTCGTATATTTTGTAAAACAAAAATAAAAATCAATGTGTTCTCTCAAAAAAAAAGTTGATTGTCAAAACTAATATGAAATACTTTTTGCATTGGCGTACAATTTATATTCGGTTTATTGAACATCAAAATGCCAATTTCCTTAATGATAAACATGTTGTTTTTCATTGTGAAAGTCTCAAAAACTTATTATTTGATGCAACGCCAATAATCTTAATATGTTTTCCAGAGAACACATTGATTTTTTTTTACAAATTTAGTGGGATTAGTTAAACGTTTTACGCTTATTTAAATAACATCTTGTATGTTTTTATTAAATATGAAATTGAAATGGTAAAACAATGTATTATTTCACTGTACGTTCAAATAAAACGATAAAATATTTTAGAAAAGAAGTCTTGCTAAGTAACATTATAATTAGAACAACAATATATCTAAATTATATTTATTTGTATATGTGAGGTTGGGAAATTCAGAAAAATATTAATAATTAAAATGAAATTATTTCTAAATGACTTTTTTCGCCTACCCAAGGCGATGTGGAGAAAAGGAAACAAAAAACTTTCTCTTTTTTTTTTGAATTTACTTGGACGTTTCGGAGGTCCAAAGACCCCCATCTTTTGCAATTACATTTTAAGGCAAGTTTTTCATTTTTTGAGTTTATATGATAAGCTGTGTTGCCTCACAAAACATTGAATAATCGTGTCGAGAAGGTCTTTATCTCCATCCTTATTTTCTGAGAGATTACGGCTTAAGATGTTATTGAAAAAGTGAAAGTATAAAGCCTTTTGCTACCTGGAATGCATGGCATGCAATTTTCAATAACATCTTAATCCTTAATCCCTCAGAAAATAAGGATGGAGGTAACAATATTGATTACAAAGGATCAGGCGACCGCGTGTAATTTAACTTATCTCGGCGCGTCGGCCGCGCGCTCTCTACATTAATTTAAAACAAATAGACCAATGCAGGATTATCCTGAAGAAAATAAAATTTCTATTTATTCTTTGTAAAAGAGTGTACTTTAAATTTTAAAAAATAATTTTCTGAATATAACAACTTTGTATATTTCAATGTAGGGTGTTATGGGCGTATCGAACCCGTAATGTCTTTCTTTTTGTTCTTTTAAATTTGGCAATAGGTAAATACATTTCTCATTGGATTTAACATTATAATAAAGAAACTATGCAAATAATGCATTGTCATGGTAAATGCTATTAATTTGTTCAAAAACAGGGACAAATTTAAAACTCTCTCCAATTTTCCCAAGAAACAAGGATAAATTTTGTAATTTTAAAACTATGTTAAAACATATCCAGGGGTCTTAGCAACAAATTTAATAATTTATTTAGGAATTAGGACATTTTATCAACAAAAATTATGACAAATTTAGGACTTTTATATTTATTAAACAAAATAAAAAATACCCTTACATAATAGATATTTACACACCAAGTGAGCTAAGGTAATGTTTATTCATGAGAAGAAAGTTTAGCTTACGAGCACGTAAGGGCGAGTGAGTTAATTTCTTCGAGTGAATAAACATTCTTAGCTTACGTGGTTTGTACAATATTTTATTCAATTTTGACAAAAGAGTAATAACAACCATTATAATATTTAATTTTGACAAAACAAAAAGTTAGTAGACTGTGCATGACAATCGTCGATGATAGATGTTTAGTCGTCTAAAAAGCTTTATTGTCTGTCATATGTGCTGTGAAAAATAATGAAAATGGCTGATAATATCTAACAAATACTATGGTAAATATTAATTTCGTTCCTGATGTTATTTTAAATGCATCATTTGTTGCAGAGTGAATTAAAAAATGTGAGAGTGATTTAAAAAAATTTAATTCACTTGTGAGAAAAGCGTTCGTTATAGAGTTATAGTTGTTGCTATGGAGTTAATAATGACAGTTTAAAACGTCAAAATTGAATAAAATATATAAAATTATTAGTACATAAGATGTCGATTTGCATTAGTTATTCGAATTTGTTAGTAAAATTTATGATTTTTTATGACATACTTTTTAATTTATGACAATTTTAGGATTTTTGGGTGAATTTATAGGAATTTATGACAACTAAGACCCCTGCATATCTAAATATATACTCTTTTTATAGTGTGAACGAATACTTATAGAATTGTCTATTTTTTTTATCTATATAATTTTAATGTTTTATTCATGTGTTTTGTACATTTGGTAAACAATAAATAATAATAATCCCACAACCCAAACTACTTCAAGAAATAAATATAAAGTGGAATAGCGAGTGGTATAAATGTGTCAGAAAAATATTTTTTTTGTAAACATTTATTTATTTCTCAAAATTTCAACCTATATCTAATAAGGTAGGTATGTATATTATTAATGAAATGGAATAATCAACGACCTCATTGCTTAAATAAAAGATTAATTTAATGAAAAACTGAAGTACATATAGATGTTTTTATTCAAGATACAAACAACATTGAAAACTGTAATATTATACAATAAGTGGTAAATATTTGCTTGGATTTAAAACTAAATTATCTTCAAAATACCTTAGACCTAAAATTAGTCACTGTAAACGCTCTGTATATCCCGTAAAGATTTAAGCAATATATAAATAAAAGAATTAGCAAATTATTATTAATTTAGTTTGGAATTATATTGCCAAACATTGTCAACAGTTAACAAAAATAATCATGTTTAGGAATTTTTCATAAACCAAATATTTTGAATATAAAACATCACCAAGTTCAAAATTTATATAAACATTGTAATAAGGCGAGAATTATTTATAATAATGTAAAAAAGAACATAAACCAACTATGAAACAGTTATAGTTTTTATATTATATCATGCAAAAATTAAAGTCCTTTTGTTGTTTCAAATAAAAAATAAAAATATATTTAAATAGAATATCCTCCTGTTTACTGATTATTTAGCACTTTGGCTATTTCTTCTTCAAATTTCACCTTCGTTTCTTCCGCCAATTTTAGCCTTTCCTTTAACGAATTTATCTCTGCCCTTACCTTCTCCTTAGCTGTTAAAATATACTCCAATGTTTGTGCTTTCTTTGCCTCAACTGCAAATAATAAATTAGTGAAAAGAATCAATTAATTAAAAATATAAATTACAATCTGTATGGTGCGTCCATTCTCCCGAAGTTATCGGTTGCGTAGCAGTTAGAAAATAGTACATGAGACGTGTCGGGTCTTGAAAAACTATTTCATCGTAATGCTCACAGATTATGCCTTTATTGGTTACTTCCTGGGTACTATCACTCGTATTTGCTCTCTCGAAAAGTTTTAAACTATGATAGATCGTAACCTAAAAATAGCGATACTTTTTTTACAAATTTACCAATTTTGAGGTTTATATCTTACCGGTTTTTCAGTAGCGTGGAAAAATATCTTAATAACAACTTGAAACTCTCCCCAACCAGTTTCTGTTACCTCGTACGGAGGTGTAACCACAAGACGAGTAGAATTTGGGTAAGAATCGTGTAGTCTGAACTGCACTTTCTTTACGTATCTAGACATATCGTCATTCTGATACGGTTTCACAAATACAGTCCACTTATGGGTATGTCCATCTTCGCGTTTTTCGGCAAGTAAATGAGCTATGTTGCCGTAAACAATTGGTTTTATAATGACCACGCCCTAAAAAGATATTTTCAGACCAGTTTTAGGTATTTATGTTTTTAATTACCTTCATGCGTCCGCCAGTGCTAGAAACTGGTTCACTCGGACCAGCATCAGACGCAGACGAAGTGCTAGAAACTGGTACGCTCGGACCAGCATCAGACGAAGTGCTAGAAACTGGTACGCTCGGACCAGCATCAGACGAAGTGCTAGAAACTGGTACACTCGGACCAGCTTCAGACGAAGTGCCAGAAACTGGTACACTCGGACCAGCACCAGACGACTGACTCATTTTAAATATATTACAAAATGACAAAACAAATAGTGATTAAACAAGTTCTTCTTCCACTAACAGCCCACTACTCACAACTGATACTGAAAGAGACAAAAGACCCGAGTGAATCTAGCAATATTTGTATTAGTGGTCTACTGCGCAGCGTACATACATTGGCCAACTTCAGGTTATAGGTATACCGGTTGTCTAATCTAAAAGGCAATACAATGTTAATTTTTTTATTTTGCTGTACTTAATTACCTATTAATTTTAGACAAAAATAAATAAATAAATAATCATCACGGCATATTACCCATTTCTTTGTGTGCCAGTATCTACAACACATGTAGACATCGGTAATGATGACGATATATTTTACCGTGTGGGCGCTTACCAGGCGTCACCTCACGGGCACTCATAGCTGGTGTGGAGAGTGCACCACAGGGGTCACTTTTGTGCCATTTAAAATTGGAAATATTTGGCGCCGGTCGGGATCGAACTCGGTTCCCCCAGGTTCGCGACCAGACACTCAGGCAGGCGGCCACGGGACCCCAAAAAAACAATGTTTCAAATAAAGTTTGTAGATAATACTTATAGAATTCACATGTAAATACAAATAAATGCATAATGTTTGATCTGTCAAAATAATGCCATTGAATTATTTGTAGCTTTTATTCTTGCAATATATAAACCAAAGAACAAGAAATACAGTGTGTTCATATAAAATCATAACTCGGAGTAGGCTATGAACAAAAAAAAAGTATATCAATTTTAAAGTATTTAATTAACTTTCCCGTGGCCGCGTGCCTGAGTGTCTGGTCGCGACCCTGGGGAACCGGATTCGATCCCGACCGACGCCAAATATTTCGAATTTTAAATGGCACAAAAGTGACCCCTGTGGTGCACTCTCCACGCCAGCAATGAGTGCCTGTATCACTACCGATATCTGTGAAAATAGACTGGCACACCCAGAAATGGGTAATATGCCGTGATGATATATTTATTTATTTATTAAGTATTTAATTAAATGTCAATTTGACACGAGATTTTGTCAAAAATCTTATCTAAAGCAAACAAAGCTTTTCTTCTTGAATCCTTATTTTAGCAATATAAATAAATTGGAAACAACTGAATGGCAAAATTCTGTATTCTTCTTTATTACCTTTTTTTTCCTTAGTTCAATTTTGACAACTTAACTTTTCAATTGAATAATGATCAGACATACGTTTCTGTGTTCATAGGTTTTTTTCTGAACACACTGTAGCAACATAATAATCATTAAAAAATCTCGTTTAATAACAAATAAAATTAATTAATATCTAACCTAATGAACTATTTTTTCTGATGTGCTTTAGATGTAGAATTTTATTATCTACAACATTTATTTGAAACATTTTTGTCTAAAATTAATAGGTAGCTTATTACAGCAAAATAAAAAATTAAAAATGTTTTCCCTATATAACAGATTTCAAGTGAACACCCGGTATATATTGGATTTTAAATAACAGTGTAGATGTGTAGAATATTTGGCATACAACAAAAAAGCGGCAAACTTTATGCCGTTAAACATTTACACCAATAAGCGAACACGTTTGGAACAACCAATCACACGCCGTTATACGTATTCAAAATGACATTCTCAAGACATGCGCACTGAAAGCAAAAGGCGGGCCTTAGCAAGCGGCACTTGTTTCAGAATTGAGATCACGAATTCAAACGTTTACCCCACAGAGAAATTTTAAAAGATAATTTCATTGAAGTTAACACTTTTGAATAGCAAAAAAGTTTTTAGATATGTATATTATTATACACAACGACCTCATTACTCAATATTTCCAATTTTAAATGGCACAAAAGTGACCCCTGTGGTGCACTCTCCACACCAGCTATGAGTGCCCGTGAGTGACGCATGGTAAGCGCCCACACAGTAAAATATATCGTCATCATCACCGATGTCTACATGTGTTGGAGATACTGGCACACCCAGAAATGAGTAATATGCCGTGATGATATATTTATATTTATTTATTGCTCAAATAAAAGATTAATTTCATGAAAAACTGAACTCGGTCTGAACGGGGACTGGAACCCCGGACCTCCGAGTCCCCGCGGTGTCATTGAATTTTCCATAATTTCTTTCTTTGTATATTTAAAATTCTCCTTGATCGTTAAGGCCTTTTCTATTTTATAAAATACAACAGTTGTCTATACATATATACCTATATAAAATATACAGGGTGTCCCATTTTAATGTACCACCTGGAATATCTTCAGGATCAAGCACAGTATTAAAAAATGTTTTAAATAAAAGTTTAACGATATGGAGAGGGACACCCGACCCTGTAAAGAAATTCAACCCCCAACTCCCAAGGGAGGCTGGGGAGGGTGTAGTTTTCAAATTTTAAATGGCAACCCTCATTTTTTATAGCAGAGTCGGATAGAGCGTAAAAAAATAAATAGATTTTATTTAAAAGACACACACAAACATAAACAAATACACATACACACGATACGTAAATCCGATCGAGCAACCTCCTCGTGGTACGTCTCGGGTAATGCTAATGCCGGTGGTAAATTGTTATCAGGATGTCCTGTGTACACACACACACACACACACACACACACACACACAAACACCCACCCCCACACTACTTTGATTGTTTCCGGAAAATCATATATTGAAAACAATTTTGTTAATTGCAGCGCCATCTACTAAAATAAAAACAAATTTCAAATAAAATCTACTTATTTTTTCACGCTCTATCCGATTCTGCTATAAAAAATACGGGTTGGGTTACCATTTAAAATTTGAAAACTACCCCCTCCCCTCCCACCCCTGGGGATGGGGGGATGAATTTATTTACAGGATTGGATGTCCCCCTCCAAATCGTTAAACCTTTATTTCAAACATTTTTTCGTATGATTTTAAGTAGTGACATCTAAAGCAAAGTAAACTAATTTCATTTATATTTATATTTTTCAGAAGACGCTAAACCATCTTATTTTTTGTTCATATGGTACGCGTACGCAGCATCAGCGCCATATAGTGATTTTAGTTCTCAATGTTGGTTTATTTGTTTATGTTGTAGTTGGACAGTGCAGAGTAAGTACTGTTAAACCCAACACAAATAATCATATAACATCAGTGGATCTGTGGCCTTTGTGTAACCGAGTGTTCTTCAAATTCGCATAAATATAGGTAAGAAGTGATTTACTTTCATTCTTTTTGATATTGTTTACAAATATATGAATTTGCAACTTTGATTTCTTAGTGACTTGAGTAGTAAACAATTTAGTGTATTTCAAGCAGTGACCCCGTTGGTTTTTAAATTTTGGGGAATAGACCAAAACAATTTTAAAGAGCACGCATTTATTAGTAAAAAGGTGCAAAATAATATTTAGTACAGCCTATTTACTACTTCAAAACAAATAACAAAAATTTATAAACAAAACAGCTGAGTCGCCCGCAAGGCGTCGCGTCGTTCGTTACTAGTTTCAAGATGTATCTTGATAGATTGACTTGTTGACGCTTGACCTTGACGCTTAGTGCAGCAGCAAAAATTCGGTGAGAAAACATATTATAAGAATTAGAAAGCAAAACAGTACTCGAATTATACAATACTTGGTTTTAGTTTTAAAATTAAAATTATTTTTGTATTAAGTGACTGGTTAGTAATCGAAAATTATTTTTAAACAAGATAAGAACTGTAATGGTTTAAAGTAGGGTTATATTTTATAAAAAAAAGTTGCGTTGTAGCTACAATATAACCCTATTTTAAAACAGCGAAACGTCTAATAAAAATGAAATTTTCGTAACATAAGATATGGAAATAAAATAATATATACATATAAACAAAATTTCATAACAATACATTAATTTTCTGCTTTAGTTGCAATAATGTTCTATATGGGGCCCCGTGGCCTCGTGCCTGAGTGTCTGGTCGCGAACCTGGGGGTTTTAAATGGCACAAAAGTGACCCCTGTGCGCACTCTCCACGCCAGCAATGAGTGCCCGTGAGGTGACGCCTGGTAAGCGCCCGCACGGTACAAATATGTCATCATCATTACCGATATCTGCGATAAAGCAGATTGGCACACCCAGAAATGGGTAATATGCCGTGATGATATATTTATTTATTTATTTATTTATGTTCTAATAGTAATGACATCTAGATTTGATAAACTTTGTTTGTGCTAATAAACAACCGTGGGTAGAATATGTATCCATACGGGATGCTGGCCTATGAGGCGCCAAAATTAATTTTTTATAAAGGTGGGGCGTAGTAACAAAAAGTTTGGAAATCACTGTTTTAAAACATCAAAGTTCTTTTTCCTACAACCGTGCGTAAAGTAAAATGTGTAAAGTGTCACTTTTCAAACACTAGTGCGTGAAAAGTACTTTTCAAGCACTAGTGCGAAAAGTTAGACAACATGCTCATTCGATTAATTTACTTGTCAACTAACAATAACAATATTTGAAAATGTCTGTATACCCACACTCAGTATTATTAGAAATAGCACTAACATTTCGGTTGTAGGAAAAATATTGTATGCAACTCGTGTGTAATAGTATTTTTTATCTCGTGCTAATTTCCGCATGGGCGCTCGACCAAAAATACTACTTTACACACTTCTGACATAAATAACTATTCTAAATCTCATTTTTAATTATAAAGTACAATAAATAAAATAAATATATCATCACGGCATATTACCTATTTCTAGGTGTGCCAATCTGCTTTGTCGCAGATATCGGTAATGATGATGACATATTTGTACCGTGCGGGCGTTTACCAGGCGTCACCTTGCGGGCATTCAGTGTTGGCGTGGAGAGTGCACCACAGGGGTCACTTGTGCCATATAAAATTTGAAATATTTGGCGCCGGTCGGGATCGAACCCGGTTCCCCCAGGTTCGCGACCAGACACTCAGGCACGAAGCCACGGGACCCCATAAAAAATTAATATTTAAGCTAAATTAATAAGTCAATATCAGTGTTGAGTAATTGTCAGCAAAAACTTATCAGAGTTTATTTATTGAGGATATTAAGATGATTCAACTAAAATAGACTTTTATTTATTATGCATAAAGTCATATACAGGGTGACCACGAGGAACAGGGCTTTTTTTGGAAAAATATTATTCCTTTAATTTTGAAGTGAAAAATTATTTATTAACATGAAAATGTAGTGAAATGTATGCCATTTTTTCTCCTCCTACGCGGTCAACATCTCTCAGACATTATTTTCCAAATATAACTTCAATGGCATACATTTCACTACATTTTTATGTCAATAAATAATAATTAACCGAAAAATATTTTTCCGAAAAAAGCCCTATTCCTCGTGGTCACCCTGTATTTCAAATCTAACAAGATGAAATGACAGTTAAGTAACAAATATGTCAAATTATTATAAATCAAAAAATTGTTCACCAATAATTGATTAGATTCTTATCTAGTATTTTTTATTCTATTGTACTCTGTTTTTCGGAGAAAGAATGAATTGAAACACAAGATTTATAATTTAAAAACTCCAGGAGAAAAATGCTCTTTTCCAAGAACCGTTTTGTTAAATTTCAGAAATATATCAGAAAGAAACCATTAATGGGAATAATTCTTTAAAAGCCGAACTTTAAATGGAGGAAAAAAGTCTAAATAGAATAAAATATTTTCCTGTAAAGCACATAGTTTACGCACCCTGTACAACATGTAAAGTGTCACTTTTCAAACACTAATACGTGGAAAGTACTTTTTACGCACTAGTGCGTGAAAAGCAAATGCATTGTTAGGCAACATGCACATTCGGTTAAATTATTTGTCAACTAACACTAGCAATATTTGAAGATGGCTGTATACTCACACTTTTATAAATAAATAAATAAATATATCATCACGGCATATTACTCATTTCTGAGTGTGCCACAATCTGCTTTATCGCAGATATCGGTAATGATGATGACATATTTGTACCGTGCGGGCGCTTACCAGGCGTCACCTTACGGGCACTTATTGCTGGCGTGGAGAGTGCACCACAGGGGTCACTTTTGTGCCATTAAACTTAAAACACTTTCATTATTATTAGAATTAGCAAAAAACTGATTTCCCCTGTTAATCTCCTATGTATACCTACCTTGAAAAAATTACCCTGTATTTCGCCATCTCGAAAACTTGTAATTTTCTTTAAAATTTATAGAAGAAAAATGTGACTCTTATTTAAAATAATATAAATATATTAAAATATCTTTCAGAACTCATATTATTAATTGGAAAAATACTACCTTTTTTTAGTTTATGTTCTGTATTTATTAATTTAAACCCAACGTTTCGGCACCATAAACTGGTGCCTTCTTCAGGGGATACATTGACATTAATTTTTTAATTAACAAAAATAACAAGTAACCAAGGTAACAAGAAATATTCATAAATGTTACCTTTTTTTTATGTATACAATTTTCTAGACAATGTATGCATGCCCGGCAAAAACATGGACGGCGAACATGCATCTTCTCAGGAAAAAATCTCCTTTTGCCAGAGGAAAAACCGTCCCAAAAACTGGCAGAGAAGTGATCTGTATAACTCAGAGACGCTTTATCGGTAGAGTTTACATCGGCCAGACTGGTAGAACTGTCTCTACGAGATTGAACGAACATCATCGATCGATCAGATTGAACCAGCCTGAGAAATCGTCCGTTGCAGAACATGCCTTGGAAGAATTCCACCAAATAAAGTTTGAAGATACGAAAATTATTGCAAGACCTTCTCGACAACAGATTAATTAGAGAAGCCATTGAGATTTATAAAACAAGAAATATCAATCTCAATCATTGTGACGGATTAGAACTTAGTCGCGCATGGCTTCCAATATTAAATATGTTGTAATTTGTAATATGTATACAATTTTTATAAACTTTTTCTAACATCTGTTTATAAAGAGTACGGCTGCGGTTTTTCGCTACCGATAAAGCGTCTCTGAGTTATACAGATCACTTCTCTGCCAGTTTTTGGGACGGTTTTTCCTCTGGCAAAAGGAGATTTTTTTCCTGAGAAGATGCATGTTCGCCGTCCATGTTTTTGCCGGGCATGCATACATTGTCTAGAAAATTGTATACATAAAAAAAGGTAACATTTATGAATATTTCTTCTTACCTTGGTTACTTGTTATTTTTGTTAATTAAAAAATTAATGTCAATGTATCCCCTGAAGAAGGCACCAGTTTATGGTGCCGAAACGTTGGGTTTAAATTAATAAATACAGAACATAAACTAAAAAAAGGTAGTATTTTTCCAATTAATATAAATATATTTTTTTCCAAAATATGTCGAAATTTAAAATAGAGTTGAAATGGAAATTTAATAGCATTTTATAATATTAAAAAAGAACAGTTGGTTGGCGTGAGAAATGCTGATGTAAAACAAATATTAAGATCGATTATCTCTTTATATTCAAAGAAATGAAATGAAGTCATAACAATAATAAACGAATGAGAAAACATTAGCTGATAGGGAAGTACAGCCAATACATCGTGCAAACTGTTTCAGTCTGCTACCGAAGGTGGTACCATCCAGATCCAGATAAGCACTTGAGTGGTGAAGAGGTGAGCAATCGGGAGTCATCTTCGATTTTAAAAGACAGACAGTACATTCAAGCTAAGATACAATACAGCACAACACAACGTCGTAAACAAGATAGAAGAGCAGTAAACATTGCTATATAAGGACGAGAAGTGGAAGTTTATCTGCGTGCGGGTGTAAGCGACCTGGACTTCAGGTGTACAAGAATGTACAGTTACAATTCTTCTATAGCCGGAACGCCAGCTATACCAATGCGTCTGAAATTCTGCCCCGCTTTTGCGAAAATCGAGTACAAGGGCATGAAGTTCCTCATTACGGACAGGCCGTCTGATAAGACCATCCTGTCCTACAGTAAGGTAAGCCCTAATATTTCGTAAATAAAATAAATACATCACGGCATATTACCCATTACTGGGTGTGCCAGTATCTACAACACATGTACACATCGGTAATGATGACATATTTTTACCGCGTGGGCGCTTACCAGGCGTCACCTCACAGGCACTCATAGCTGGTGTTGAAAGTGCACCACAATTTCGTATTTTCTTTATTTTTAATTTACGTAATATAAAAATGATTTCCGTGGAGCTTGCTTAGGATTGCTAAAGTTACAAAAAAGACATTTTTTCGGTAGTTATTCTGAATTGTGTCTTAAGTTACTTTGCTGATGTATACAGGGTATATCAAGATAATGGAACAGTGCATTTTATTCGTGTATGTGAAAAGATATAGAAAAAAGTGATTAAGGTATTTTGTAAGGGTTAGAGGGGGACACATTTTAGTATAAACTTTATTATCTTAAATCCAGTGGTACTCAAACTATAGGGCAATATTATATTTTTTTAAATAGAGAATTTTGTTCTGAATTCAAGGATATAATAATATCGTACCCTTACATTGCGAAAAATTTGATAAAAATTAATTCAAAGTTAATATTTCATTTCTACTTTATCTAAGTAATCTGAGCAAACATTCAATCAATAAAACAAAATAAAATTTATTTTAGTTTTATTACATTCAAGTAAACTACGATTTTGGCAATAAATTCAACTTTAAAAAATTTTTTTTTTTGTTTTATTGATTGAAAGTTTGCTCAGATTACTTAGATACAGTAGAAATGAAATACTAACTTTGAATTAATTTTTATAAATTTTTTCGCAATGTAAGGGTATGATATTATTATATCGTTGAATTCAGAACAAAATTTTATATTTAATGAGTTAATAAAATATATATAATGCCATTTAAAAAAATATAATATTGCCCTATAGTTTGAGTACCACTGGATTTATGAGAATAAAGTTTATGCTAAAATGTGTCCCCCTCTATCCCTTACAAAATATCCTAATCACTTTTTTCTATATCTTTTCACATACACGAATAAACGGCACTGTTTCAGTTAAGATGCAATATTTACTATTCTGTCATAACTGTATTACTGTGGATGCTACTTACACATACTGTATCATTCCAGATAAAAAGTTTTTACCAACAAAAAATGGAAATTTTAATCATCAAATTTATATTTACTAGCAGTTGCTAAATACTAACCATTTAAGGACCGATTATATACAGGGTGGTGGTGGTTAAGGGTGAACATAAGGATTTATTGATTGAAAGTTTGCTCAGATTACTTAGATACAGTAGAAATGAAATACTAACTTTGAATTAATTTTTATAAATTTTTTCGCAATGTAAGGGTATGATATTATTATATCGTTGAATTCAGAACAAAATTTTATATTTAATGAGTTAATAAAATATATATAATGCCATTTAAAAAAATATAATATTGCCCTATAGTTTGAGTACCACTGGATTTATGAGAATAAAGTTTATGCTAAAATGTGTCCCCCTCTATCCCTTACAAAATATCCTAATCACTTTTTTCTATATCTTTTCACATACACGAATAAACGGCACTGTTCCATTATCTTGATACACCCTGTACATACTGAGAGTTTCAGTTAAGATGCAATATTTACTATTCTGTCATAACTGTATTACTGTGGATGCTACTTACACATACTGTATCATTCCAGATAAAAAGTTTTTACCAACAAAAAATGGAAATTTTAATCATCAAATTTATATTTACTAGCAGTTGCTAAATACTAACCATTTAAGGACCGATTATATACAGGGTGCTGGTGGTTAAGGGTGAACATAAGGATTTAACATGGGATTTTAGTTTTACGCTATTTCCTGCTCTTCTTAATAAAACTCTGTTGGAGTCTAAAGTTAAATAGATAATAATTAAAAAGTCCCTAAACCTTAACTAAAAACTCTAAAACTAGATACGTATTTCGGCAACTATAAGTTATCATCATCAGTAAACTTACGTTAGAGCAGATCAGTTTTGGATTACTCAACATGTCAACCATGCCAGAGGTCAAAATCTGCACATATTTTTCAAATATGTTTTTGAACCTCTTCTACAATGTCATAAGTCATGGCTATTGCTACTAATTAACGGAACTTTTGAAATTTCTTTTTAAAATTGTGAAGGAACCAAAAACAAAACAAGAAATGTAAAAACAACTTTTAATTCTGTACAAATTTTTACACTGCAGGAGGGCAATAAATTGCATAAAACTAAAATTCCATGTTAAATCTTTATGCCACCACCCTTATAAAACATATATTTAGTGTTTATGGGGTCCTGTGGCCGCGTGCCTGAGTGTCTGATCGCGAACCTGGGGGAACCGGGTTCGATCCCGACAGACGCCAAATATTTCCAATTTTAAATGGCACAAAAGTGCCCCCTATAAGTGCCCGTGAGGTGACGCCTGGTAAGCGCCCACACGGTAAAATATATCGTCATCATTACCGATGTCTACATATGTTGTAGATATTGGCACACCCAGAAATGGGTAATATGCCGTGATGATATATTCATTTATTTATATTTAGTCTTTACTTTAATATAGTGAGCTGCATATTGGGTATGGTGGTTCTAAGTTATGAATTAATAAAAACTTCTTGTAATTCAATGCCATAAATATTATAAACCATTTTATTTTCAAATGCACATATGTTATTTTGACTTGCTTAGTGAGGCACGTTCGTTTATTTGATAAGCCTCAACTGATAAACTTTAATGGAATTATTATGAGACAGTTATTCATTCATGAACGTTTGCATTATAAAAATATTTTATTTTGAAATATGTGACATGAAACAAAATAAAATTTTAACAATAATGATAAATAATATTACTTATCTATTTTTATGTTTACTGTAATATATTAATTTAAATCATGACAAAAAATAAATAGTAATAAAGTAAGTATAAGGAAATAATATTTCTTTTATCGTTTATCACCGGCTTCGGTGGACAATGGTTAGAGCAACGCCTCTTAGTCCTGAATGCGCTTGGGGCTCTGGGTTCGAATCCCACCAAGACATGGATGTTTGTACTCACTCTGTTATTGGAATTTAATCCTGTTGAGGGGTTTTAAAATAAAAATAAAAAACTCCTTTAATTCTTTCTTTCAATATTTTCTTACTTTTTTTTTTAAAGAAGCTATATGACTATTTTTAAAGCAAGAAGTACAAAAAATGTTGGTGTTCATACCGAAATGGAGAATTACAATAAAAAAACATTTTTTTTTTTTTACTGTACGAGTGCAATACAATAAGTAGTATGTGTTTACTACATTCAATATTTTCTGGTTTGTTAATAGACGCAATTTTAACATCTGTCAACAGTATCACCGTAAGGTACGCATACTATAACTAATCGTTAATGATCATTAATTTTTGTCGTCTGTTTCGGCTATTAATTTGTTATAAAAATTACAGACCTACGAGTATAATATGCGTACACTTAAGTAACATTGTCTTTACAATCAAATAATATTACTAGCAAGTTTATATATCTATACATTTTAGAATTAATGTCCCAAAAGTCAATATACCCCATATTCAGATAAAAACTTCAAAATTTTCAAAAATCTAATTTTTATGTATCTAGATACTTCTCAGTGCACTGATTCCAAATTTTGAAACCGCAGGTCGATATCTCTTTTCGTTCTCGAGATATTTAGATTCAAAGTTTTGCTTAAAACTGCCCATTTTTGGGTAATTACCCAAAAATGGGCCGAGATATGAATTTGCCGACAACACCATTCGATTCTACGGGCAAAACTACATAAGTACACCAATTTTTAGAATTTTTGAACATCGCATACAATCTCTAAAGCAAAATAACTGAAAATGGCCAAAAATCGCAAAAATCGTAAGGGGTACCCCTTGCGATTTTTTCAGATTTTGGCCGTTTTCAGGGGTTTTCAAACTTTTGTTCATAAAAAATGAACCGGTTAGTCAAAAATTATGAAAATTGGTATACTTATATATTTTTATCCGTAGAATCGAATGGTGGTGTCGCCAAATTTGTATCTCGACCCATTTTTGGGTTATTACCCAAAAATGGGCAGTTTTATGCAAAACTTTGAATCCAAATATCTCGAGAACGAAAAGAGATATCGACCTGCGGTTTCAAAATTTGGAATCAGCGTATTGAGAAGTATCTAGATACATGAAAATTAGATTTTTGAAAATTTTAAAGTTTTTATCTGAATATGGGGTTTATTGACTTTTGGGGCAATAATTCAAAACGAGGTAGAGATCTAGCCCAGAAATGGGTAATTTTGAGAAAATATTTGAGGTTGAATATCTCCAAAACTAAAAGAGATATCGACCTGCGTTTTCATGATTTGGAATCAGTGGAAGGAAGTACGAGATACATGAAAACTGGATTTTTTAATATTTTCAACTTTTTAACCAAATGCAGGTATTTATGACTTTTGGGTAAAAACTTAAAAATGAGAACAGTTATGAACTTGGTGCTAATATTAGTCAATTTTACACTGTGTATTTGATGAGATAATAAGCTCGATTTTACGGGCCGGGCCAAAATCAAAATTCCGACTCACCTCAACTTTTACAAATGATTGGCCCGATTCGGCCCGGTAAAAAATATCTTCAGCCCGGCTTGATGATCGACTCGAAATCGAGGCAGGCTTCGGGCCGGGCCGGGTCGAGTGCATCCCTACCCTGCGGTTTTTTTTTTTAAAGAAACCTCTCAACAGGATCATATTCCAATTACTAAGTAGGTTTTTCTACTTCTCGCTTTAAAAATATTCATATAGCTTCTTTAAAAAAAGTAAGAAAATATTGAAAGATAGAATTAAAGGAGTTTTTTATTTTTATTTTAAAACCCCTCAACAGGATTAAATCCCAATAACAGAGTGAGTACAAACATCTATGCCTTAGTGGGATTCGAACCAACCCAGAACTCCGAGCGCACTCATGACTAAGAGACGTTGTTCTAACTATTGAGCCACCGGATTCATAATTTGTTTCTTCGTTTATTTAAAATTCTCCTTGAACATTTAAGCCTATTTCTATGTTTAAATATTATTATTACAAAGAATTCTTTTTCCTTAGGGTTATCACTCAATTGCAGCTGTAGACACGTATTTCACTCTTGTTAGAGCTCATCAGTACAGCATAGCTAGTTAATAGGTGGACTTAACTAGAGATAGTAAACAAATAAAACCGACACAGTGTAACAGCACTAGTAAGCAGCCAAATACATCCATGCTGCCTCGGTCATCATCTCCACACACTTTGTGGATTAATACAACGTCGCAGCGGCGATGATTTATAACCACCCACATTATTACAGTTCATACTTAAATTTGATTGAATCTCAATAATATAATAATATGTATTGTTTTTGATATAGGTACTAAGGAGACATAATGTCCAAGCAGTGGTCCGCGTGTGCGAGCCCTCGTACAAGATAGAGGAGCTAACGTCGAAAGGCATCGAGGTGTACGACTTGGGTTACGATGACGGAGCATTCCCGCTGAACGATGTCATAGAAGAGTGGTTCAAACTACTTAAAAAACACTTCAGCGAGTCTCCTGATGGTTGCGTTACGGTGCATTGCAAGGCTGGTCTCGGCAGAGCGCCTGTCCTGGTTGCCCTAGCTCTTATTGAGCTGGGGCTCAAGTATGAGGACGCTGTTGAACTTATTAGACAGTAAGTATATCAAATAGGATTTTCTACCCGGGTACCTGGATCCAGGTACACCCGTGTATTTAAAGCTTTTTGTACCTGCGGGTTCCATCTGATTGTCATACCCGGGTACCAATTCAGATCGTACCATCAGATAGATTATTCAGAATTTTTTAACAAAGTCGAGTCGATCATCGAGCCGGGCCGAAGATATTTTTATCGGGCCGAATCGGGCTAATCATTTGCAAAAGTTGAGGCGAGTCGGACTTTTTATTTTGGCCCGACCCGAAAATTCGAGCTTTTCGGGCCGGCCCGAAAAATGTTATTTTTCTTCAAAAATTCAAGGTTATTCATTAAAGCATAATGATGCTATTGTCATGTTATTATTACTATTGTTACTATTCGTATACTTAAATAAAAGTGATTTTTATTCCTATTTTCTACTATAATGATTTCTTGTCTTATTTTTTAGTAGAAATAAAGTTAGATAAAAAAATCCTTATGTAAATAATATCTTTTTGTACAATATTTGTGAAACAGTTTAAATTTTCGAGCGCCTTTGAGAAACAAAGTGTTAAATACACGTAAGTCTGTAATTTTTATAACAAACTTACACTAGAAGTGTCTCTTTTTTTAACAACTTATGTTAACTAATGTTGAAAGTTATAAGGATGTAGCGGTTTTTTATAAATTTGGCACGAAAAAAGTTAAACATTTCGTCTCACATAAAAATCAAAATTAGGAATGTCGGATGCACCCAATTTCGAGCTTTGGCCCGACCCGGCCCGTTTTCGAGTCAATTTTCGAGCCGGGCCAGCTAATTTTTTGTCGAGTCGATCTTCGAATCGGGCCGGCAATTTTTAATTTCGGGCCAAGTCGATCCAAACCTCAAAGCCCGGTCCGGCCCGGCCCGAATGCATCCCTACTCGTACGATAATGATGTAACGCCTTAAAAAATTATATAGCAAATTGTGCAAATATTCACCGAAATTTTGAGTATTTTCAATAATACAAAATTTCGATGAAAAATCATGTAACTTCAAACGTCTGTAACTCGACATCCGATTAAGTAAAAAAAATCATGCCTACCAGGAAAAGAAAGAGAATTTTATGCTGAATATAGACTTCCATCGTCCGTTACTCTATCTTGAACCGGGCATGAATGGTGCATGAAAATATGAAATATGAACTAAATAATTTAGTTCATTTTTAATATTTTCATGCATCGCTCATGCACGATTAAAGATAGAATAACACTTTGTTTATTAAGAAAAATTCCTGAAGCAGAAAAATGAGCAAAAGTATCAAATATCTTTTTCATTATTAATTAGGTTTTATAGATAAGGTAAGTAATAATGTGTATTGTCTCCCCAAGTTCTAAAATTCCATATGGTTTGGTAACTCTCAAAACAATTGGTAATTCTTCGTATTAATTATTTACCCAGTCGTCAGAAAGAGGTACTGATAGATATTAAATGGTTTTTGGTACAGATTATCAATGCTGAACACTTTGCCTTAACGTAATCCCTAATCCCATATTTTTCACAGGAATTTGTCAGGGCTGCGGTCTGACCATCGTAATAATCGAATATTAACTTATTTTAAATGCTGATATGTTTTATGTGCAAAGTTAGGACGCAGGTTGTCAAATTTTAAGATGAAAATCTCGGAAATAGAGTGCTACAGAGTCAGCTGTGCATTTTCTAATTTATAGAACTGTCGCTAGACCACCATATTTACTCAAAAAAGCTCATCGAAATATCAGCCCATATCATTTTACTACCACTGTCAAATGGTGTTTTTCAGAATATGCAATATCCTGAAAATGGTTTTCCTGACTTTCTTCACGCGCATTCTTGTTCATCTAATGAACACGAAAAACAATGGAATTCATATATCACGGGGTTAGAACAATAATGAACAAATGAACTAAATAATTTAGTTAATTTCTCATTTTTTCATGCACCACTCATACACGGTTGAATTTAGAATAACGAACGATGAATATCTAAATTCAGAATGAACTTCTCTTTCTATTCATGTCACGCATGATTTTTTTACATCATCACATCTTGTGTTACAGCTCATTGAATTTACATGATTTTCAATAATAAAAAAATTCGATGAAAAATCATTTAACTTCAAAAATTTGTAACACGAGATCCGATGATGTAAAAAATCATGCTTGACAAGAAAAGAAAGAGAATTTCAAGCTGAATTTAAACTTTCGTCGTCCGTTATTCTATTTCTAACCGTGTATGAGTGGTGCATGAAAATATGACAAATGAGCTAAATATGTCTAAATTCAGCATGAAATTCTCTTTCTTTTCATGTCACGCATGATTTTTTTACATGATCGGAACTCGTGTTACAGCCCTTTGAAATAACATGATTTTTCATCGAAATTTTGTATTTTTGAAAATAGATCATGTTATTTCATAGGGCTGTAACACGAGATCCCATGATGTAAAAAATCATGTTTGACAAGAAAAGAAAGAGAATTTCAAGCTGAATATAAACTTTCGTCGTTCGTTATTCTATTTCTAACCGTGTATGAGTGGTGCATGAAAATATAACAAATGAGCTAAATAATTTAGTTCATATTTAAATTCAGCATGAAATTCTTTTTCTTTTCATGTCACGTATGATTTTTTTACATGATCGGAACTCGTGTTACAGCCCTTTGAAATAACATGATTTTTCATCGAAATTTTATATTATTGAAAATAGATCATGTAATTTCATAGGGCTGTAACACGAGATCCGATGATGTAAAAAATCATGCGTTACATTGAAAAAGAGAATTTCATGGTAATTTTAGACATTCATCGTCCGTTGTTCTATCTATGGGGTCCCGTGGCCGCGTGCCTGAGTGTCAGGTCGCAAACCTGGGGGAACCGGGCTCGATCCCGACAAACACCAAATATTTCCAATTTGAAATAGCACAGAAGTGACCCCTGTGGTGCACTCTCCACACCAGCTATGAGTGCCCGTGAGGTGATGCCTGGTAAGCGCCCACACGGTAAAATATATCGTCATCATTACCGATATCTACATGTATTGTAGATACTGGCACACCCAGAAATGGGTAATATGCCGTGATGATATATTTATTTATTTTATTTATTTGTTCTATCTATAACCTTGTATGAGTGGTGCATGAAAATATAAGAAATGAACTAAATTATTTAGTTTATTTCTCATATTTTCATGCACCACTCATACACGGTTGAATATAGTATAACGGACGATGAATGTCTAAATTCAGCATTCTCTTTCTTTTCATGTCGCATGATTTTTTTACATCATCGGATCTCGTGTTACAGCTCTTTGAAATTACATGATCTTTTTCAATAATACAAAATTTCGATGGGATGGATCAATTAGGACTGCACGATTTTTTTTCAAACTAATCAAAAACTTTATGTTGAGCAATCCGAAAATAGTTGGCTAAACTTTTTTGAGGTATGAGCTGATAGTTAAAACGATACCATATTAACTTGTATACTCTATAATTTTACAACGATGTTATACAATAAATTTTAACATGTCTTTTCCTTCATAAAGCCAATTTTGCCATGTGAGGTTGTGTTTTTTGCTCAGTTGATTTAATACTTTTGTTATAAATATAAAATTCATGCAGTAAACAAAAAAGATTGTCGGAGCACCTATAGGCAGAAATAAAATATTTATTTGCTTTAGTTACTAACTTTTTTAAATGTAACGTACTAATAAAAATCATTTGTGTTACAGAAAAAGAAGAGGCGCCATAAATGCCAAGCAGCTCATGTTCTTGCACTCGTACCGTCCAAAATCGCGTCTGAAACTAAAGAAAAGCTTCAAGAACTTCTGCTGTGTGTAATAGCTGCTTATGTCTCGTTGAACTTGTTGGCACATCCTTGTGTTCAATGTAGTTTAATATTATCATTATTTTAAAAATATATATTCGCCATATTTTGTATTATTATTGGTGTACCATTAGTTATGGCATACCAGCATCGACGTATCTATATTCGGTTTCTTGTGCGATCATTTTTTATTTCATTTTTAGAAGAATAACTTTTATTTGTAATTCAATTGTTTACTGTTTAGTTGACTGAAATGTTGACTGTAATTGTACAATACAGTGATGTTTTTGTAAATCGTTCAAGAACTGAGAGTTAAATAAAAATTACTATCTAACGAACGTACTATTGATAACCCAGAAGACTAATATAAGATGAAGATGTGTACCAATTACACATCTCAACTTCACAAACTACAAAAACAGAGACGCAACGCAATCATCAGATCATTGTTACAATGTGTATTGTAAATTCTGCGACTCCAGAGTTATTCGTTCTTTAATTTTGTTGCGTATATTACTTGTTAATATTTACGACTTACAATATCCACACCCATAACTAGGGCGGTGCCAATAATATACAACATTTTTCAAAGTAAGAAGTAACAGCTTTGAGACAAGTAGAGATATAATACTATACAGGTTATTTCAAAGTAAGAAACAACGACCTTGAGACAAGTAAAGATATAGTAATACACAGGATATTTCAAAATAAAAAGCAATGGCTTTGAGACAAGTAAAGATATAATAATATATATTCAATAAAGAGTAAAATTAAACATTTTTTTCTTTCCTTTGGCAATTCAAAATAATTAAAAGCTTATCAAATTATACATCAAACATCAGGTACACGCCAAAATATTTTCTCATAGAAAGAAAGGTCAAATGTTATGATAAACCCATACCTAATGCAATAAAGTTAATTTTGAAAAATTAATAACTAAGCATATGTATATTATTTTTAGAAGAAGATGCAAATATTTAGAATCATTGAAGCTAAATAAAAATAACGTCATAAAATATAAAAAATTATATTATTCCATTTGAAAAATTAACGAAAATAGCGTTTCCGGCGAAACCGGAAGTAGAATATAGGACCTTTTCACACTACAAGTTGGTATTAAGTTCGCCTTCAACATAGTATTTTAAACCAATTAATATAATTAAGAAAAGATCTATTTGTTCCTATTTTTCAATTACCTTGCGCAAAAAATAATGCGAGTATATAAAAATTATGAAATATGCCAAGAATTTAGTAAAAAAAAGTAACTAAATTACGAACTTCACAATGTTCAGTTGACGTATCATAACTATATTCACTGCATGACTTGCACTATCCTAGAAAATTCGACTCCGATTTCACATAATTTTGTTTCATTGATCAATAGCAAGTTTCAACTGGTATTCGTTATTTAACTGGTAAGTTTTAGTTTACTTAGAACTTAGAACAATCAAATATTTATTTAACATCGTTTATGTTTAAAATACATATATTAATTTTCCAGATCATCATGTTTGGCGAAAACGACGAATGGTACGCCAACCCGACTAATGTGAGTTATAGTATTATAGTTTTAAAAATTAGTATTATAAATAAATATATCTTTTTGACTTTTACTTTATACATTGAATAGAGTGTAATAACTTTACACGTAAAAAGAATTGATATATGATGCAAACAGGAGGCAGCTCCAATTTTATACAAATTTCAACGTTATAGTCAGATATATTAAGAACGTTTGTTGCAAGAACGACTAGCTCCGATGATTTGTTCGGAAGTTATACAGTGTTGAATACGTATTTTCTTTTTGTTCTTGCGTTATTATTATTGAAAAATGTCGAGCACACACAAACAATATGGCGACTCTGACCCAGTTCTAACACAGCTTCATAGATGCTTAATGAATTACTCTAGTCTTGTTTAAATAGAAATGATAAAAAATACATGATTTCGAATGTTGTCGGCTCCGTTGGCTCAATGGTTAGAGCAACGGCTCTTAGTCATGTGTGGGCTCGGGGTTTTGGGTTCGAATCCCACTAAGGCGTGTTCTACAACTGAGTCGTTTGTCGGTTGTCGCTTGTCTTAAGTCGTTTGACGTTACCAGCACCCGACATTGCTTTCTACAATAGTTGGAAGCTGTCGTAGCGAAATGTCACTTTTAAGTGAGGTTATGGATATTATATCTTCCAATTTATTTTAATTTAATTAATATAGCTTCAAATAATAAAACTACGACGGCCGATGCAAAAGAGAAGACAAAAAAAATACAAGATGATTCTCATATTTCGAGTCAAGTGATCACGAAGACTTTTTTAAATTTACGAGAATGTCTGTACAACTTACAACAATTTGATCAGTTGCATGATATTCTGAAACCACGATTCTTTAATTATTATTTAGCGTGTGATGATTGTATTCCAAACCAAACGCTAAATAATAATTAAAGAAAACCTTTGCCAACTGATATTAAACTTGCTGTTTCACTAAGGTTATATAGTTAATTTGAAACAAATTATGATTATTATTTGTCCCCAAATATATATTTTTTTTTTAAATCGTTGGATATTTTATTTATTTTGCTATACAGACTACTGTTTTCTTGTACATAATATATTATTATTGCATCCAACATCATATTATTCATTTTCAATTTTCTATTGACGTGACCTTCAATGTCGTTGTCGGAAAAGATGGGAAATGACCAACTTACGTTCCGACTCCGACAGCCGATAGCCGACAACGCCTACCGCCAAATTTCTGCGTAGTGCGCACGCGTACGACATCCGATACCGACTAACGACTTATTGTAGAACAGGCCTAAGGCATGGATGTTTGTGTATGTGTACCTACTCAGTAATTGGGATTTAATCCTTAATTAATAAAAAAAAAATGTTATTTAGGGTTGTACAGTATTTATTGTCCCTAATATATAAAACAAATTTATTTTTCAACATAGTCACCATGTACTTGAAGACACTTATTTTCACTTATGTTCTAACACAGTAACACCATTTAAAAAAAAAATTCGGAGGCTTTATCGCGTATGAAGTTCTGAACTACTGCCAAAACAGCTTCGTCTGTTTTAAAATTACTTCCTCGTACACTTTCCTTTAGCTTGGGAAATAAATAAAAGTCACTAGGCGTTAGGTCAGATGAATACGGTGGATGTAACATCAGTCTGAAACCGACATTGTGAATTGCGTTCATGGAAACAAGACTTCTATGAATTTAAGCGTTGTCTTGATGAAACAAAATTCCAAGCTAAAATTTTCCTTTTCTTTTTTCTGTAATGCAACCACGAATTTTAGCAATTAATGTTGCGTAATACTGACCCGTGATTGTGTGACCACATTTCAGATAATCAATCATTAAAATTCCCTCAGCATCTCAAAATGGTAAATCCACGTTTCATCAACTGTAACAAAGCGAACCAAAAAGCTGTTTTGATTTTAATTAACCCTCGAGCGGGCGCGCCAATATTCATAACATGATAAGGCGCGCGGCGCACAGAGTGCGCCAGACAAAGAAGGGAATTTTATGACTATTTAGAACAACATAATATTTCTTTACACATTGGAAGTTAAAGTAGTACACATTATTAAATTATATTCAAGTACAAAACAAAAAATAATAAAAAATAAACACCAATATGATTGTTCGATTTTATTCGTCCTCTGAGTGCACTTCGCAATTTTGAGAAAAAATATTGCTGATTATGTGTGATTTGCAAACAAAGTATTATAAAGATGTACAAAATAAAAAATTAGATAGAAATAAAAATATTCAAACGAGTATATTTCTAAAATACTATCTGTCTGCCTCCAACTTCAATAAATAAATTGTCGTTTGTATTACTGTAACTGTAATGAAACTAAAAACAATGGTAACATATTGTGACCAAAGGTCCAAAGAAGGAACAAAACATCCCTTTGCCTAATAACAATTTTTTGACACTTTTGTTGAACTTGGCGCACTCAGTGCGCCAGCGCGCCCGCTCGAGGGTTAAACTACACCAAATTGGCTCTCTCTCGCTTTTGTTCGGACGCCAATATCCTATCTTACTGACATCTTATGAAGCCTTATACATTATTAACTCTAGAATAATCAAATTTGACACTTCGTTTAACTGATAAACAATAAACAATTGTTCTTATGAAGCCAATATTTCAAGGGCCACTATGTTCGGGACTAGAGATGCACTCGATTTCGAGCTTTGGCCCGGTCCGGCCCGAAGCCCGTCTCGATTTCGAGTCGATGATCGAGCCGGGCCGAAGATATTTTTTATCGGGCCGAATCGGGCTAATCATTTTCAAAAATCGAGGCGAGTCGAACTTTTGATTTTGGTTCAGCCCGAAAATTCGAGCTTTTCGGGCCGGCCCGAAAAATCTTATAGTTCAATCAAATGCACAGTTTCCTTAATATTTTAATGAAAATGGATGAAAATAAAAAGGATCAAAATGATTTACTTCACATATTAATAAATAAAAATGTATTATTTTACTTCAAGAATTCAAGGTTATTCATTAAAGCATAATAATTATATTGTGATGTTGCTATTATTATTGTTATTACTCGTATACTTAAATAAAAGTGATTTTTGTTCCTACCATAATAAAAAAGTTGTTTAAATTCTTTGGTAAACAAAGTGTTAAATACTCGTAGGGGTGTAATTTTTATAACAAACTTACACTAAAAGGGTTTCTTTTTTAACTACTTATGTTAACTAATGTTGAAAGTTATAAGAATGTAGAGGTTTTTTATAAGTTTGACACGAAAAAAGTTAAACATTTCGCCTTAACATAAAAATCAACATTAGAAATGTCGGATGCACCCAATTTCGAGCTTTGGCCCGGCCCGGCCCGATTTCGAGTCAATTTTCGAGCCGGGCTAGCTAATTTTTTTGTCGAGTCGATCTTCGAGTCGGGCCGGTAATTTTTATTTTCGGACCGAGTCGATCCAAACCTCAAAGCCCGGTCCGGCCCGGCCCGAATGCATCTCTATTAGGGACAATAAATATTGTAGAACCCTCGTACATCGATGCAAAAAGGAGGCAGCTCCTCAAGTTTTGTTAAATACTGCACTTAATTACTAAATAGTGGGAAACTTTGATACGTTAGATATTGTTTAATAACTACACCACGGTGTTTACAAAAACCCTAAAAAAATATTTACTTAAAAAGTTGAACAGTTTTTATCTGCTCCCGAAAAATTTATAAAAATGGAACTGCCCTCATTTTGTACTGGTGTCTAGACATCATCTCAAGTAAAAATACCAATTTTTACTAAGAATCTCTTTCATGTAGATGCCATATTCGATTTTACCACACAGCGAAAAAAAAACGAAAGCCATCAATGACGAAAACATTCCACCTTCTGGTACTCCAGCTCAAATGACAACACCAAACCCCATCGTTCAAAGGGTAAATATTACCAACACACCACATATGGCGCCAATAATACGAAGAAGACGTATAGATTTTACGGTGGTTGAACCTGAAGTAGAAAATACCACAGGCGAACGAAATGTAATTAGAGCTACTACAGGAGCGCATTCTCGGCAGACGAGTAACAGGCCCACATATACACCCAGATCCCCTGCGCGAAGGTTCAGGATTTATACTGAAAGAAGCAATACATCTAATAGACGCCATTAACTTGCTACTTGCAAAATTTTGTATGTTTTTCGGTCTTTTTTATTTTGTTCGTTTAAATTAATTTAATTTTTCGTTTTGTTCTTTGTTGCAATTTAAAATTTTTCACTTTTTGAATTATTTTTTTCCTGACAAAGGAAATAATAATAATAATAATAATAATAATAATATATTTTAGTTTAGTAGACATAATAAATTATGTATGAAGCAATTGCTTGTTGTTGATGTTGTTGTTGTTGTTGTTGTTGTTGTTGTTGTTGTTGTTGTTGTTGTTATTGTTGTTGCTTTTATTGTTGTTGTTACTATTTGTTATTGTTATATGAATATAATTCTTTCCAAGAAATGAAAAAAATTATCATAGGTATTCTAAAATTTGTTCAATATTACTTTCCAAATTTATTATTATATTAATCAAGAATCACTTTTGTGCTATTGATCTATAATAGTCTTTATAATGTGACCATTACTTATTGTAAATGTTTTAAATTTTATATTTTGTATTACTATTTATAATATTACTTGGTAAGTTTTTACATTTTTTGTACTATTTTTACTATAAACAAAATATTTGTAGAACTGAAGATGATGCTGGAGCAGCATCGAAACGTCCAAATAAAAAAAAATATATTATAATTTTGAATTATTTTTTTCCTGACATAGGAAATAATAATAATATATTTTATTTCCGTAGACATAATAAATTATGTATGAAGCAATTGCTTGTTGTTGATGTTGTTGTTGTTGTTGTTATTGTTGTTGTTGTTGTTATTGTTATTGTTGTTGTTGTTACTATTTGTTATTGTTATATGAATATAATTCCTTTCCAAGAAATGAAAAAATTATCATCGGTATTTTAAAATTTGTTCAATATTATTTTCCAAATTTATATTAATCAAGAATCACTTTTGTGCTATTGATCTATAATAGTGTTTATAATGTGACCATTACCTATTGTAAATATTTTAAATTTTATATTTTGCATTACTATTTATAATATTATTTGTTAAGTTTTTACATTTTTTGTACTATTTTTACTATAAACAAAATATTTGTAGAACTGAAGATGATGCTGGACCAGCATCGAAACGTCCAAATAAAAAAAAATATATTATAATTTTGAATTATTTTTTTCCTGACATAGGAAATAATAATAATATATTTTATTTCCGTAGACATAATAAATTATGTATGAAGCAATTGCTTGTTGTTGATGTTGTTGTTGTTGTTGTTGTTATTGTTGTTGTTGTTGTTATTGTTATTGTTGTTGTTGTTACTATTTGTTATTGTTATATGAATATAATTCTTTCCAAGAAATGAAAAAATTATCATAGGTATTCTAAAATTTGTTCAATATTACTTTCCAAATTTATATTAATCAAGAATCACTTTTGTGCTATTGATCTATAATAGTCTTTATAATGTGACCATTACTTATTGTAAATGTTTTAAATTTTATATTTTGTATTACTATTTATAATATTACTTGGTAAGTTTTTACATTTTTTGTACTATTTTTACTATAAACAAAATATTTGTAGAACTGAAGATGATGCTGGACCAGCATCGAAACGTCCAAATAAAAAAAAATATATTATAATTTTGAATTATTTTTTTCCTGACATAGGAAATAATAATAATATATTTTATTTCCGTAGACATAATAAATTATGTATGAAGCAATTGCTTGTTGTTGATGTTGTTGTTGTTGTTGTTGTTGTTATTGTTGTTGTTGTTGTTATTGTTATTGTTGTTGTTGTTACTATTTGTTATTGTTATATGAATATAATTCTTTCCAAGAAATGAAAAAATTATCATAGGTATTCTAAAATTTGTTCAATATTACTTTCCAAATTTATATTAATCAAGAATCACTTTTGTGCTATTGATCTATAATAGTCTTTATAATGTGACCATTACTTATTGTAAATGTTTTAAATTTTATATTTTGTATTACTATTTATAATATTACTTGGTAAGTTTTTACATTTTTTGTACTATTTTTACTATAAACAAAATATTTGTAGAACTGAAGATGATGCTGGACCAGCATCGAAACGTCCAAATAAAAAAAAATATATTATAATTTTGAATTATTTTTTTCCTGACATAGGAAATAATAATAATATATTTTATTTCCGTAGACATAATAAATTATGTATGAAGCAATTGCTTGTTGTTGATGTTGTTGTTGTTGTTGTTGTTATTGTTGTTGTTGTTGTTATTGTTATTGTTGTTGTTGTTACTATTTGTTATTGTTATATGAATATAATTCTTTCCAAGAAATGAAAAAATTATCATAGGTATTCTAAAATTTGTTCAATATTACTTTCCAAATTTATATTAATCAAGAATCACTTTTGTGCTATTGATCTATAATAGTCTTTATAATGTGACCATTACTTATTGTAAATGTTTTAAATTTTATATTTTGTATTACTATTTATAATATTACTTGGTAAGTTTTTACATTTTTTGTACTATTTTTACTATAAACAAAATATTTGTAGAACTGAAGATGATGCTGGACCAGCATCGAAACGTCCAAATAAAAAAAAATATATTATAATTTTGAATTATTTTTTTCCTGACATAGGAAATAATAATAATATATTTTATTTCCGTAGACATAATAAATTATGTATGAAGCAATTGCTTGTTGTTGATGTTGTTGTTGTTGTTGTTGTTATTGTTGTTGTTGTTGTTATTGTTATTGTTGTTGTTGTTACTATTTGTTATTGTTATATGAATATAATTCTTTCCAAGAAATGAAAAAATTATCATAGGTATTCTAAAATTTGTTCAATATTACTTTCCAAATTTATATTAATCAAGAATCACTTTTGTGCTATTGATCTATAATAGTCTTTATAATGTGACCATTACTTATTGTAAATGTTTTAAATTTTATATTTTGTATTACTATTTATAATATTACTTGGTAAGTTTTTACATTTTTTGTACTATTTTTACTATAAACAAAATATTTGTAGAACTGAAGATGATGCTGGACCAGCATCGAAACGTCCAAATAAAAAAATTTATATTATAAATTTTTTTTATAACATTTGATCCTATTGCCACACATCTATATCTTTAACATCTCTTTGGATCACTTTGTTTGTTTAAATTAATTTAATTTTACGTTTTGTTCTTTGTTGTTATTCAAAATTTTTCACTTTTTGAATTATTTTTTTCCCGACAAAGGAAATAATAATAATAATATATTTTATTTCTGTAGACATAATAAATTATGTATGAAGCAATTGCTTGTTGTTGATGTTGTTGTTGTTGTTGTTGCTGTTGTTGTTATTGTTGTTGTTGTTACTATTTGTTATTGTTATATGAATATAATTCTTTCCAAGAAATAAAAAAAATTACATTATAATTTTTTTTTTTATAACGTTTGATCCTATTGCCATACATCTATATCTTTAACATCTCTTTGGATCACCACTACACAACATATCATTATTTCATATTAATATGCCCTCTATTCAAATTATTTAATTCTTTATTTCATGAGTCATTAATTTCAAAACTTTTAGTTTTTCAATCCTGGTGACAAGTGGGTAACTTTGCCGTCTTCTCAAAATTATTACAATTATGGTAAAAATACTTTTTATATTACAGTACTCAGGTATTTGAAAAAGAATACTTAGTTATTATTTTCTTATTAAAAAAAAAATCATTTACGAATCGGACCGAAGATTTATTGTAAAGCTTTGTTCCTCACTTTGCTTGAATGTTTTCTATTTCTCAATTTTATAATCCACAATGTAATAATCTATAAGTATTACCTACTTAAATATAATAATAAAGTACCTATCTCAAAATATAAAATTTTGATAAATAATATGAAGAAAAAATGTCGCCAAATTTGGCCTCTGATTTTCCAAATACTGATTTATATATATATATATAGTAGATATATACAGGATGTTTCAACATAAATCTTTAATTCTTAAATTCAATTTAATAGATTTCCTTATAGCAGCATAAATGTGTAACGAAAGGTATTTTCCGGTAGGCCTGTACCCAGGGTGGGAGGGGGGCATTGCCCACTCTGGAAAAAAAGGTTGACACTGTAGAGAAAATCCTATTATTTTTTTAAGAACCTTTTTATATCACCAGCTATGAGTGCCCGTGAGGTAATGCCTGGTAAGCGCCCACACGGTAAAATATATCGTCATCATTACCGATGTCTACATGTGTTGTAGATAATGGCACACCCAGAAATGGGTAATATGCCGTGATGATATATTTATTTATTGTTTTTTATTTATTTTTATATTTTTCGTTTAAAGTTTTTATAGAGATATTACTTATTATTTTAAAAAATATCTCTGAAATTTGAGTAGCCCCTTCTACAATTTAAGTTCCCCCTCTGAAATTTGAGTTGTCCCTCTAAAATTTGAGTTGCCCCCTCTAAAATTTTAGTTGCCCCCTCTAAAATTTGAGTTGCCCCTCTAAAATTTGGACCTGGTTACAGGCCTGCTTCCTGATCGTTCGTCACTATAATTTAAAATTGAAAAAACACGGGAAAATAAGAAATTTCAGTACTATTCCCAAAACTTCAAAAACACCCCTTATATTTTATGTAAGTTTAATAACACTGACAAAGTATGTTAATTACTTATTACAATTTATGCATTGTCATGTTTCCAACAAATAGTATCAATTTTCATAAACCATAAACCGTAGTATTGCTCATCAATAAAAATTTGTAGTTCACTTCTTTTGCCAGACGAGACTATTCGCAAATATTATCAAAGGTAAGTACTAGAAATTGGCTTTATCTAATTGTAATAAATGTTTTACTAGCCTCAAATATTTATTATTTCTATAGATGGATTTCTACAAACAAGAAGAAATGAAATCCAAAAAGGATGAAGAAAAAAGTGCAGTTGTTATAACGAAAAATCATGAAGGTATATTATACTTTTCTCTAATTAAGATATGTATATTTATTATTTTCCAGTTAATAATAATAATGAAGTTGAGACCCCATCAACAGGCGCAAAACCAAAAAAGAAGATACAATTCAACGATAATGATATCAATAATGAAAAAAAACACAAGCCAGGTAAAATTCTTAAATCAGTAATGTTATTAGATGATAGTAGTGTATCCAAAAAAATATCATCACAGCATATTACCCATTTCTGAGTGTATCAATCTGCGTTATAAGCAGAAATCGGTAATGATGATGACATATTTGTAACGTGCGGGCGTTTACCAGGCGTCACCTCAGGGGCACTCATTGCTGGCGTGGAGAGTGCACCACAGGGGTCACTTTTGTGCCTTTTAAAATTCGAAATATTTGGCGTCGCTCGGGATCGAACCCGGTTCCTCAGATTCGCGACCAGACACTCAGGCACGCGGCCACGGGACCCCAATTTAAAAGTATTTAATTAAATGTCAATTTGACACGAGTTATTGTCAAAAATGCTATCTAAAGAAATCAAAGCTTTTCTTCTTGAATCTTATTTTAGTGTCTGGTCGCGAACCTGGGGGAACCGGGTTCGATCCCGACCGACGCCAAATATTTCCAATTTTAAATGGCACAAAAGTGACCCCTGTGGTGCACGCTCCACGCCAGCTATGAGTGCCCGTGAGGTGACGCCTGGTAAGCGCCCCCACGGTAAAATATATCGTCATCATTACCGATGTCAACATGTGTTGTAGATACTGGCACACCCAGAAATGGGTAATATGCCGTGATGATATATTTATTTATTTATATTTAGTCTTTACTTTAATATAGTGAGCTGCATATTGGGTATGTAGTAGTAGAATGGTAATGTTCTTTTGATGCCTGTTACAATGAATTTCAGGAAAATTACATTTCAAGTTCAAAATCAATTTTGATAACTTGACTTTTGATTTGAATAATAATCAGACAATTTATTTTTTAAAATATTCAGTATATTTTATTTCAAACAGTTTGAATTTATTATAACCATTTATATTTTATTATTTTTTTCTCTAGATGAGAGAGATATTAAAAATTTGATAACTGGCATCGAAATGGGAGAGAATTTCTTGCGATCTTTAAAACCTCTGCATGAGAAAGTTCTAAAACAGGTGTCTGAATCTGAAAAAGCTAGAACACCAAAGAAGAAATCTTTGGGTTAGTAAAATATAATTCATTTAATATTGTGTCAATCATCTGATTTATCCTTTGTAGATATAGATAATGCAGAAACGAAAACGGAACTAATTAACTTGTTCAAACGAGGGTCTCCGTCAAGGTCAAGTCAACAAAGATCTAAATGTCAAGTCAGACCGAGTACACCACCTCCGCATATTGAAGATAGCTGCTACTGGAATCAAGAGAAAAGACCAAGATATGAATATGATGATGATGAAGATCATGATGATGATGATGATCATGATGATGGTGATGATGATGCTCATCTTCTCATTGATATCCTTTGTGAGGAGCTTGCTGCGATTTCCCTCGAGTGAAATGGTCAAGTCTTTCAAGGCCATATCTTGTTATCTTCAGTTTAAGTTTATTTTTAAAAAATGGGGTAGTTGCATTGTTGCATATAAATAAATCCTAACTCGGAGTAGGCCATGACCAAAAAACGTATGTCAATTTGAAAGTATTTAATTAAATGTCATTTAGACACGAAATATGGTCAAAAATGTTATTTAAAGAAATCAAAGCTTTTATTCTTGAATCCTTATTTTAGAAATAGAAATCGGTGAATGGCAGTACACAGAAAAAAATAACCATCTAAATTGTAGTTAAATTAACTAAACAAATCTGTAATTTTCAGTCTACTAATAGGTTTTTATTAAATTATCTAAGTTGATTTAGTTAAATTTTCTAAATTTGTAATAACAAATTATAGTAAAATTAAATACAAAATTAGATTAAATGACTACATTTAGTATTGAACTAATCATAAATAAAGAAATTAATTAAATATATATTTAAATTTTCTATTTATTTACCTAATTCATTAGATGAATCACCGAAAATTGTAGTTGTAGAACAAAAATAATGAAGCCAAGTAAAATTATATAAAATAAGTAATTAAAATAACTATTTACATATTTAAATTAATGATTTTTAAAAAAATATTTATTATCTATTTCTAGTTAGTTAAAATGCTAAATTAAGATTTTTAAATTATGCTAAATTATTAGACATATTGCCTAATAAAATAGTATCTAATTATAATTAGACAAAATTTCAATTCTTTTTTTTTTCTGTGTACTCTGTATCCTTCTTTATCATCTTTTCTCATTAAAATTACGTTTCACGGTCAATTTTGACAACTTGACTTTTGAAGAGAATAATGATCAGACCTATGTTTTGTGTTCATAGCCTACTATGCCACAGTTCAAAATTTTGTAAAAAAAAATAAATGTGTTCTCTGGAAAAAAATGTTGGTAGTCAAAACTAAAGTGAAAAGCTTTTTGCATTAATGTACAATTTATATTCGGTTTATTGAATATAAAAATGCCAATTACTTTATTGATAAATAATGTAGTTTTTTATTATGAAAGTCTCAAAAACTTATTATCTGCTGCAACGCCAATGATCTTAGTGATGTTAGTTTGACACTCAACATTTTTTCCAGATTTTTATTTTATTTTTTTTGCAAAATTTTGAACCATGATTTAATTCGTCAGGTTTAAGGAGCTCTAGTTTTTGTAAAAAGCAAGTAAAACAAAAATTATTGCCAAATTTACTATCTAGGGGATCAGTTCTACCGTGGGTTAAACTTAAACGTTGTACGCTTACATAAATAACACCCTGTATAGTGATTTCTTTATATACCTTAACTAATTTTGCTTTTTGTTAAATATAAAATTATAACCAATTACTGTAAACAAAATTACTGTCCAAATGGCAAAACTATGTATTATTTCATTTTACATTAAAATAAAACAATAAAATATTTTAGAAAACTAGTCTTGCTAAGTATCACTAGAACTAGCAATATATCTAAAAATTGCAGATAATCTAAATTATCTATTAATGTTATCATATACTTACTAACTATATAAAATAAAATGAATGTACCTATCGTATATTTATCTGAATATGCATGTGGCGTTGGGAACGTTTATTTATTTGGGCGAAGTATAAAAATCTGAGAAATATTAATAATTAAAATAAATAAATATATCATCACGGCATATTACCCATTTCTGGGTGTGCCAGTATCTACAACACATGTAGACATCGGTAATGATGATATATTTTACCGTGTGGGCGCTTACCAGGCGTCACCTCACGGGCACTCATAGCTGGTGTGGAGAGTGCACCACACGGGTCACTTTTGTGCCATTTAAAATTGGAAATATTTGGCGTCTGTCGGGATCGAACCCGGTTCCCCCAGGCTCGCGACCAGACACTCAGGCACGGGGCCACGGGACCCCATAGAGAAATATTAATAATTAAAATAAATAAATATATCATCACGGCATATTACCCATTTCTGGGTGTGCCAGTATCTACAACACATGTAGACATCGGTAATGATGACGATATATTTTACCGTGTGGGCGCTTACCAGGCGTCACCTCACGGGCACTCATAGCTGGTGTGGAGAGTGCACCACAGGGGTCACTTTTGTGCCATTTCAAATTGGAAATATTTGGCGTCTGTCGGGATCGAACCCGGTTCCCCCAGGCTCGCGACCAGACACTCAGGCACGCGGCCACGGGACCCCGTAATTAAAATAAAAGTTTATTAAACGAGAAATAGTTGGAAAAAAAAATAATAAATGTAATGAACACTATGAATAAACAATTATTAAGTCGGCCGCGCGCTCGCTACATTAATATAACAAATGGACCAACTGCTGTAGGATGGGGCTTGTAATCTACATCCTATACAAAATTATCTCTGAAGAAGATAAAATTTCTGTTTATACTTTGCAAAGGAGTCTAATTTAAATTTTAAAAAATAATCTTTCTAATCTTTTAAAGCTTAGTATAATTCAATGTAGGGTGCTGGGTGCATCGAACCGTAATGTCCTTTTTTTTTGTTGTGTTAAATTGTATTTAAAAGGAGATAGACAATTATAATAAACTATGCAAATAATGCATAGTCATGACAAATGCTATCAATTTTCAGAAATCGCATAGTTCAAATCAGGGCCGCATTTACATCTGATGCATGAAACACAATGTTCTATGAAGACACCTATTTTATTTTTACCTCCCGATACCCTTGGTAAGGGAGGTATAGGGATCGTGCTAAAAATCTCATATCGAAATTTTAGTAAATGACCACGTTTTAAGGTCCCTAGAACCCATTTTTAACAGTTTCACGATGATGTCTGTATGTGTGTATGTGTGTGTATGTGTGTGTATGTGTGTGTGTGTGTATGTGTGTATGTGTACGAATTTTGTTTGCACTCTAACTCAAATACTATCATTCTGAAAATTCTGAAACCTTGTATTTTTACCCTATTCTAATAGGAATAGAAGCCATTAGATTTTGGTGTAAATCGGATAAACGGAAATCGTACTTTACTTGAAGCTCATAATAGGTTTTCTTCAAAAAATACCATTAAATGCAATTTTTTCGAATTTTATGTCTTATGAAAATTAAAGACTATTGAATTTTCTACAGGAATACATTAATACTTTTTCTATATATTTTACAGATAAATTTAAAAATAATTTTTTTTATTAGTCGCGAAGCCTAAGATAAAAACCATTCCTTTGTTACACAGTTCATTTTTCAAATGAATGAAACTGACAGTAAATGTCACTGTTAGAAAACTTATCATTTCAAATTAATAATAGTGACATTTTAAAAAGAAAATAGTAAATAAAGCAATAGTTTTCTGCAATGGAACAGTTTGCAGCGTTAGTAAATACGTAGGTAGGTATGTATTTAAATTAATAAAAATTAAATAGCGGGAGGTTTTGTGTTGGCCACATTAGATTTTTTTAATTAAAATAATGGATATTTTGATTATAGCCCAAAAATATTGATTAGAAGAATGGGGTAGGTATTATACCATAGTTAAAATTAAACTATCATAGATAAGAAAGTGGAAATGTAGATAAATTAATGAATATTAGTGTAAATAAGAGATATCCACTGCACCAATGGAGAGGACATGAAACGTCACGCGCCAAATTCAGAAATTTAAAAATAAAAAGTTGCGTTTGCACTAAAATTCTTTGTTCATCCTGTTCTTTGGTAGAAAAAAGTAAAAGAAATATCCTGCCAAACGCATATTTTTCTATCATTGTTATATTGCAATTTATATGTGACTGCATGTCTGATTATTTTCTAATTTTTCCATTCTGAAATCAGTCGATCATCGTAATCAACCTATAATTGTAAAATTGTTGATTATCACAATGGATATTTTTTTTAAACCCCAAATCAAAACTGCGTCAATAATTAAATGCGGTCCTGGCTAAGTTTCTTATAACTTCAGTTCTAGTTAATGTTCATTAGTTTTCTTAAGCGGTCAACTTGAAAATCAGTGTGTTTCTAACAGCGATTCCAATCACAAAAGTATCATCACATACCAATAACTCAATACAAATAAAAAAATATTCCATTATTTGTAATAATTTGCGAACTGAAGAAGATGGCACGAATTTCTGATGATCAAGCTCAGGCATCTAATTCTGCTGGAATTATTCACGGTATTGTTTTTATAGACATATATTATAATTGTATTCTTTAAAACAAAATTTATTTATTACTTCTTAGCTAACAAATCAGGGAATAATCAACAACCGAAGATAATGGAAGATCAAGATAACAACAAAAACATTTCTGGTAATATTTATTAGTATATAATTTACTATATTAATCATAAATTTGTAACAATTATTTCTCTGCACTAAAATTTATTTATCTTTCAAATAATGATAAAAATCTGTAGGAATTCACTGAAAATGAAACATGATCCAAGTAATTTTTGAATGAATACATACCATGTAACTCATTCTATAACTTTTAACAAAATATGTTAGCTTTACGCATTTAACTATTATTATATTTCAGATTTTGATATAAAAAACACAGTCATCCCTCAAACCCAACAGTCAAAAGAAGCCACAAATGAAAAAATATCAGGTAAATTATTAACAATAAGATGATATCGCTTATTATTACTTTTAGCAATTTCAATTATACAAAGTGGTTGATTTTTCATTGTCCAGCTTATATCTTCTGAAATATTAAAGATACAAAAAAAGTTAAATACAAAAGTTGTTTAATACAACCTGATCTATAATTTAGCATAAACAATTTTTTCCAAGGCCTACCAATTTTTTGGAAAAATGTTTAACTTTAATTTTTTAAATGGAACACCCTATATATTTTGACAGAATAAGATTCTTAATAAATTTCTCTTTACAATGATGTGTAACAAGTAAGAATTTACCTTTAAATTATGTCCTATAAAGCAAATAGAAATATGATAAAAGTAAGCTATGATATTCTATTGTTTATACCTGTAAATTCTGTCACACATGAACATTGGCTACGTAGGGGTTTTCCTTTGAATAAAATTATGTCTAATAAAGCAAGTAATAGAATTACTAGCATTGATGGTTTACAAAATTATTAATACTTTTATTTATGACAGATGTTACGGGTATAAACAATAGAATATCACAGCCTACTTTTATCGTATTTCTATTTGCTTTATTAGACATAATTTGAAGGTAAACCCGTACATGTTATACATTATTGTAAAGAGAAATTTATCCGTGAAAATATACAGAGTGTTCCATTTAAAAAATCAAAGTTTAATATTTTTCTGGAAAAAAAATTGTTTATTCTAAATTATAGACCAGGTTGTATCAAATAACTTTTCTATATATCTTTTTCTTGTATCTTTAATATTTCAGAAGATATAAGCTGGACAATGAAAAATCAACCACCCTGTATAACATAAATCATGGTATGTTAACTTCTCTATAAAATTTCAGAAATATTTCAATATTATTACTTCCGGTTTTCGAGTAACTTATAGCAACTTTTAATTTTCATACGAAGAAATATTTTGTGAAAAATTTATAGACTTTACCGGGACTTGAACCCAGAACCTTCTTATTGCCGGTACGATGCTCTCCTAACTAAGCTATGAAATCTCTCTAAAGTCTATATTCAAGTATACCCTCCTTTCGGAGCATTGAGTATTTAATAGACAGCGCGACACACCTGGTGGTTTAGGAACCACACCCAGTAACTATATATTCAACTGTTTTTATACAATTTTTATTACAACATTCAGAACCGTGAACGATTCAATTATTTAAATACCAAGAAATATTTTGTAAAAATATTTCTTCGTTCAATTATTTAAATACCAAGAAATATTTTGTAAAAATATTTCTTCGTATTTATTAAATAATTGAATCGTTCACGGTTCTGAATGTTATAATAAAAACCAGGGCCGGCTCAAGACATATAGACACCGTGAACAAAATTAGATAGAGCGCCCCCATCCGTTATAAAAATTATTTCTGATTTTTTTGGACTTGAAAGAAAATGACAAACTTGAAAGTTGATAATATAAAAATTATAATCATTAGCAATAAAAACACAAAAACAAATATTACATTTTCTTACAAAATCAATATAAAATACCTATCAGAATTTATATCTAATGAGAATCCAAGAATGATTAAATTATATGATAATTTTCCATGTCTGCACTGCCACAAATTTTTGTATTATTTCTTCCTGATTTAATTCTTTCGCAATTGCATACAGATACATATGTCATACACTACTTTTTTTTTGTTTATTTATATATTTAGTTTTTAGAACCCAGGCGCCCTAAGCCAGTGCCTAAGTGGCTTACGCCTTAAGACGCCACTGGAAAAACTATTGAAAAGTACCTATTTGAAACTTTCCTGTTCAATAGTACAAAACAATCATATTTTATATTATTAAAAAATACAATGGCGAATGATTAAATTAGTACATTTTTATATATACTCTTCAAAATTGCAAAAATATATGAATATTAAAATTTGCTATCAATTACTCGAAAACCGAAATAATATTAAACTCAGGGATGGTAACAGAACCCGGAACCGAAACCATTAACCGAAAAATACCGAAAAAAATGAGAACCGAAACCGAAACCTGTACCGAAATTCGAAACAGATGCAAAACCGGAACCGAAAGCAAAACCCTTTTTTTTTGAAGTAGTTTAATTTAAACTACTTCTGAAATTTTATAGAGGAGGTAACTTATAATTTATGTTATATATAATTATTTGAGTATACGTGAAGATATATAATTTAAATCAAATATAATAATAAACCTTTCTTCACAAATTATTTTTTATTTTCAAAATGTACATTTCGATTGCAATGCAATCATCGTCAGTTGTACTACAATAATAGAATAAACATAATATTTATAAATATGTCAAAATTATTTCAAATTTTAATGTCAGTCACAATATTTTTATCTTACTTGATAATTTAATATAAAATATAAATAAGTAATAAAATAGTAAATTAGCATAGCACTTTAGCATTTTATAACAAATATACCTTAAAAAATCTTTTAAATAAAAACATTTTTTATAGAAACAAATCTGACTGTTCTGGAATTTATTCAATAAAATGTAACCAATGTGATAAATTATATATCGGCCAAACCAAACGGAAAATTAGTACTAGATTTAAAGAACATATTTATCATCTTAAAAGTAAAAACATTTTTAATTCAGCCTTAGCCCTACACCATCATGAAAGCTATTGAAATGAAAAAAACATTCTCAAAATTTATTAAACACTGATTTATCGCCACTACAGAATACACTACTAAAATTTGTCAACCCAATTGTTAAACATCATTCCTCAAATTAATATTATCCCTAATTTACTATTTTATTACTTATTTATATTTTATATTAAATTATCAAGTAAGATAAAAATATTGTGACTGACATAAAAATTTGAAATAATTTTGACATATTTATAAATATTATGTTTATTATATTATTGTAGTACAACTGACGATGATTGCATTGCAATCGAAATGTACATTTTGAAAATAAAAAATAATTTGTGAAGAAAGGTTTATTATTATATTTGATTTAAATTATGTTATATAGTTGAAATCGCTAAAAGTAATAATAAGCAATATATTTGCTAATTTATTTATAGACAGATACCCTGTAGAATAAATGACAGAATGCATAAGTAATCGTAGTAGGTAATGGCCAATAATAATTCTATACAACCTAATTTCAAAAATTATTTGTTGCACAAAAGTAATCCTTATAGTGCACTCTCCACAACAGTTATTATAGTATATACCGACTCATAAGATGTTGTCTAGAAAACTCCCTTTTGCGATGCAAACTTAATGAATTATTGAAATCTATTACGAAGTACACAAAATAGCTAACAGTAGAACATTGCCATATTGCCAAATCAGGGGTGTTCTATTATTTTCATGCTCTGTGGTTGATTCCATATTTTCACTCACAACAAATTGTTGTAACAATACTTTAAAAAATTGATTAACTAAGTTCTAACTTATGCAAATTAATTTCAAATAACATAAACAATTGTTTAAAAATTATAATTATGTTCCAGATAATAAGACAGATATCACTCAAACCCAACAGGCACTGGAAGCCACAGAGGAAGATATATCAGGTAAATTTTCATGACTAAAGAAAAAACCCCTTAACCTTAACAATAAATTTAAAAACTAAATACGTATTTCAAGAAGTAAGTTCTCATCATCAGTAGAAACTACAAAGTGAAAACAGAGAAGTTAAGATTACTCAGCATGTAAACCATGCTCTTTTCAGAGCTGTTTTGACCTCTGGCATGGTTTACATGCTGAGTAATCTTAACTTCTCTGTTTTCACTTTGTAGTTTCTACTGATGATGAGAACTTAGTTCTTGAAATACGTATTTAGTTTTTAAATTTATTGTTAAGGTTAAGGGGTTTTTTCTTTAGTTATAACTTTACCTTAAGACTCCATTTTAGTTTTATAAATTTTCATGACTGAAATGAAGTTATTTGCGGGATGGTGGTGGGTAACTGTGAACGTAGGGATTTAACATGGGATTTTAGTTTTATGCAATATGCTGCACACCTATTGATTTTAGGGCAAAAACAGTAGTGTTCAGAATTAAAAGTTGCATACAAAACTGTTTTTACATTTTTTATTATGTTTTCGGTTTTTTCAAAATGAGCATGTTTCACATTTTTAAAAAGTGTTTTAAATTAAAGTTTATGCAATATTTTTCATATTTATAAAAAAATAATAATAATTTATTGTTATTTTTGTACATAATTAAATAAAAAGATTGGCACCAGACCAGAAATAGTCATGCAAAACAGCCCCCAGCAGTCTTGTGACGTCGGAGTACATATAACACGTCATTCATAGCCAATAGGAAAACAGTACACGTTATTTATATAAATATAAGTAAGCGACAGTTTGTTACATGTTAAACTGTATGTAATCTGACGTCACATTCTGTTTCAGACCACGTGCCTTTTTCAAAATATTACACAAATTTCAATATTTAATTGTGAAATATCTAATGGATATTTCGTAATATTTTCAAATTTGAGGTTCTTTAAAGAACAATATCTTTTAAAATTTAGCACCTAGTCATATGAAAATTCTTGCAACAACCCTATTTTGAAAATAAATTTCATAACTTTGGTTCATTAAAAGCATTGGGAATTATGTAGTTTTCCCATTATTTTAAAAAGAAATTTCAATATTTTTTTTTGTAAAAAGTAAATTAAATAATGAATAAATGTTTATTTGAATGAGGAACGTGTCTTTGTTATAAAGAATTATTATGATGGAAATAGTTATCAATGGACGAAGAATATGAAATTGATTTTCCATAAGTTAGATTGACGTTTGACGTTTATAACTAATTTACGAAAACTAGAAAAAAATGTCATGGCTATTGCGACAAATTAACAGAAATTTTGAAATTCCTTTTAAAATTTCGAAGAAACTAGAAACAAAAAATATAAAAACAGTTTTGTATGCACCCTTTAATTCTGAATTCTGCACTCTACAGTTTTCCCGTAAACTGAACAGGAGTGCAAGAAATTGCATAAAACTAAAATCCCATGTTAAATCCCTTTGTTCACTTCTAATCCCCACCACCGGTTTATACAGTAAATGACAGAATATATTAAATGGCAAATCAAATAATGATTCGAAACAACTTGATTTCAAAAATTATCAAAATCAATGGGTTACTATAGCATATAATCAAAATTTAAATATTGTAAATAGTTGAATTTCACCAAAAAGCTATTTAAAAATATATAATATTTTAATTTTTAAGAAGCTGAAGGATCTTCAATGTCTGCTGCTCCGCTTGCGTCTGTTCTAACACCTGAAGATGAAGCTCTATCGAATTATTGGGGTTTCTTGGGTGTTGGGATTCTTTATTTAGAAATTGATGATTACGTCACAGGGTTTATTTCGGATGAAATGATCTTGGATGAAATGTTGGATGCTGTCATTCATTTCATGGACGAAGATTTTGAAGAATTTGAAGATTAAATACATGAATTCTTCTAAATGAATGAAATTTATTCTAAGATACATTTCATTCATATTATTGTAAAACAAATATTATATAATCTTAAAATTAGAAGATGTAACCAAAAACGAGTTAAATTGTAAAATTGTTAAAAACAACAAAAGTCAACAATAGACATGAACTGAACAGGAGTGCAAGAAATTGCATAAAACTCCCATGTTAAATCCCTTTGTTCACTTCTAAGCCCCACCACCGGTTTATACAGCAAATGACAGAATACATTAAATGGCAAATCAAATAAGGATTCGAAACAACTTGATTTCAAAAATTATCAAAATCAATGGGTTACTATAGCATATAATCAAAATTTAAATATTTTAAAAAGTTGAATTTCACCAAAAAGCTATTTAAAAATATATAATATTTTAATTTTTAAGAAGCTGAAGGATCTTCAATGTCTGCTGCTCCGCTTGCGTCTGTTCTAACACCTGAAGATGAAGCTTTATCGGATTATTGGGGTTTTTTGGGTGTTGGGATTCTTTATTTAGAAATTGATGATTACGTCACAGGGTTTATTTCGGATGAAATGATCTTGGATGAAATGTTGGATGCTGTCATTCATTTCATGGACGAAGATTTTGAAGAATTTGAAGATTAAATACATGAATTCTTCTAAATGAATGAAATTTATTCTAAGATACATTTCATTCATATTATTGTAAAACAAATATTATATAATCTTAAAATTAGATGTAACCAAAAACGAGTTAAATTGTAAAATTGTTAAAAACAACAAAAGTCAACAATAGACATGAACTGAACAGGAGTGCAAGAAATTGCATAAAACTCCCATGTTAAATCCCTTTGTTCACTTCTAAGCCCCACCACCGGTTTATACAGCAAATGACAGAATACATTAAATGGCAAATCAAATAATGATTCGAAACAACTTGATTTCAAAACCTATCAAAATCAATAGGTTACTACAGCATATAATCAAAATTTAAATATTGTAAAAAGTTGAATTTCACCAAAAAGCTGTTTAAAAATATATAATATTTTAATTTTTAAGAAGCTGAAGGACCTTCAATGTCTGCTGCTCCACTTGCGTCTGTTCTAACACCTGAAGATGAAGCTTTATCGAATTATTGGGGTTTTTTGGGTGTTGGGATTCTCTATTTAGAAATTGACGATTACGTCACAGGGTTTATTTCGGATGAAATGATCTTGGATGAAATGTTGGATGCTGTCATTCATTTCATGGACGCTTTAAAGATATTTACCAAAAAAAAAAAAAAAAATCGAATAGTTATTGTTACAATGCTGGTTAATTTTGAGAAATGTTTTTGATATGTTTGCTAATTTATCTCCTGACCGTCCTAGACCAAATCCTTCTACAGTTTCGAAAATATTAACAAAATTTAAAAGTGATGGATGTTTAGGTAAGAATCATACGAAAAGGGCAAGAACAAAAACTGCACGATCTGAAGAAAAAATAAGAATAACGTAGAACGTGCAATAGAAGAAAATAATTAAAAGACGACAAATTTCGTTCTCGTCATTTTCAAAATCACCAAAAGTTAAGGTACTGCTCTTATTACTTTCTTACGTTATTTATAAATTAGTATTATTATGATGACAAGTTCATTAATATATTAATGACAGAATAGTAAATATTACATCCTAGCTGAAACTCACGGTATACATGAAAATTATCCCAAATATTTGTCCATTCCATAATATTCAGTACTCGCCCCCAACAACACAAATTAAAAATATTTATCGAAATATGACTTAATTGAATAAATATAAGCAATGACAATGTATAGATTTATTTATACCTACTATTAATTATTTATAAGCATGGGAAAATAAATGTAATTAAAACATAGATTTTCTTATTATTTATTACCCCAAAAATGCTACAGATTCAAATAAAACAAACTACTAATAATTCCCAAGTGTATAAAATTGCATTAACCAATTCGTCATCAAATGCATAATATCTAGAACCCTGGAACTTCATCTTCTTGGACGATACCAACAACGCAATGATTTAGCTCTTCCAAAAGACGATCAATAAGAGCTTCTTCATCTACGTCAGGAGTTTCCTCTAAATCTTCGCACACTTGAGGAGGAGTTGCCACAGGAAGAGACTGAGAACGCAATTCTTCAAGAACTTGTTCCTCTTTTACTATTTGGTCATTCGGAACAGTGGAAGAACCAGACATATATAAATCGGCTAGGACATTAGCCAAGTCATCTTCATCATCTGTAGAATATTTTTGATTACAGAAATAAATTAATTAATAATTGCACTATCCACACATAATTTGCAAATTGCAATAATCTGTTATAGATTCAGATTTACTAAGTAATGATATTTTACCTGATGCAGCATCTTCTTCTAAAAGAGTTTCTTCAATCTTTTCATTTGCTGCTTTTTCTTCTTTCTCTATAAATAACATATATATTAATTAAATGTTAAATATCGTTACAAATGCTAACCTACCTTGAGGTGATTCGATCGATTTTTTCTCAGTTTCCTTGCATTCAGCTGTTACTTTAGCAACGTTTTCGTTATTGATTGAATCCATTTTTAGAATTTAGAAATAATGAAAAAACAATACAATTTATTGTATATAAACTACAAAATTTACTAACTTTGGTAGAAATATAATGACTGACAGTTTAATTTGTTAAATTGCTGACCAAGCACTAGACAAAGTCAAACTGAACATTCGATGAATTCGATTATGTTGTTTATGAAAAATGATGCCGATGATAATTCAAAAATAGTTGTTGGTAATTACAAGGTGTCCTTAAAAACACTAGACAATTTAGTAATAATTTTTATAAATGTACCTACTAACCATTGTTTTTAATTCGTTAAAATGTAGATGGCTCAAGATACTACGTCTTGAAATTTAGGAAAGAAATATTTTCAAGGTATATGTAAACTGAACAACCTTATTTAATGTCCAGCTTTATACAGTTCTAAGAATTCAAAACTATGCATTGTCATTCTTTATAATAATAATAACAATGAATTTGCGCTAATTACTTAAATCTTTAAATAAACAATAATATAGATTTATAGTAGCCTGTCTCTAGATTCTGAAGTATAAGCTCAAGGTCCTGACATATTTGGGAAGGAAAAATATTTCACAAAGTCTCTCCATATGGGTATAAGTCATCATAAATTCCTATTAGTTCATCTAATTAAAATCAAGTCCACAAATATTTTACTATTCCTGGGTAATTATTATTAATATTATTTATATATGAAGAAAGGCCTTAATGATCCCAAAACAATTTTTATAAAAAAATTCGTTCATTTCGGACGTTTCAAGCCCAAGTGGCCCATCATCAGCTATAAAAAAATTTTTGCAATTATAATTCTATCAATAAATAAAATAAATAAATATATCATCACGGCATATTACCCATTTCTGGGTGTGCCAGTATCTACAACACGTGTAGACATCGGCAATGATGACGATATATTTTACCGTGTGGGCGCTTACCAGGCGTCACCTCACGGGCACGGGCACTCATAGCTAGTGTGGAGAGTGCACCACAGGGGTCACTTTTGTGCCATTTAAAATTGGAAATATTTGGCGTCTGTCGGGATCTAACCCGGTTCCCCCAGGTTCGCGACCAGACACTCAGGCACGCGGACACGGGAATAATGATAATAATAATAATAATAATAATAATAATAATAATTCCATCAATTGTTAGTCAAAATGTAAAAAAACAATAAAATTATTCAATTAAATAAAGGTAACACTCACCTTCAACATGGTAAATAAATTAAGTAAACATTTTTATAATAATAACGTCGATATAAATGTTTTAAAAATCAAATTTTCAAATAAAATAACATGTGGTACTCCATTTTGTTTTATTATGAAGTAAATTTACAATTAACTTGTTGTAAGTTTGTAAATGGATCATTAAGGACTTCCTTCATATATAAATGTTTTGAACTTGATCCTTCAACTACAACCAATTATTATTATTATTATTATTATTATTATTATTATTATTATTATGGGGTCCCGTGGCCGCGTGCCAGAGTGTCTGGGTTCGATCCCGACTGACGCCAAATATTTCGAATTTTAAATGGCTTTAAGTGACCCCTGTGGTGCACTCTCCACACCAGCAATAAGTGCCCGTCAAGTGACGCCTGGTAAGCGCCCGCTCGGTACAAATATGTCATCATCATTACCGATATCTGTGAAAACAGACTGGCACACCCAGAAATGGGTAATATGCCGTGATGATATATATTTTTTTATATATATTATTATTATTGCTATTATTTCCGCTTCACTTTTTCACACTAGGTACCTCAGGAAACCATTGACCTGCCTCACAGCAATGGGGTCCTCCACCATAACAAAAAATAATAAAATGTACATTTTTCATATTTTTATGCACCGCTCATACACGGTTAAAGATAGAATAACGGATGATAAAAGTTTATATTCAGCATGAAATTCTCTTTCTTTTTATGTTACACCTGATTTTTTTACTTCGTCGGATCTCGAGTTACAGACGTTCATTCATCGAAATTTTATGTATTTCCAATAATACAAATTTTCGATGAAAAATCGTGTAATTTCAAACGTCTGTAACTCGAGATCCCATAAAGTAAAAAAATCATGTCTGACAAGAAAAGAAAGAGAATTTCATGCTGAATAAAGACTTTCATTGTCCGATATTCTATCTATAATCGTGTATGAGTGGTGCATGAAAATATAAAATATGAACTAAAGAATTTAGTTCATTTTATATATTTTTCATGGTATACTTATGTAATTTTACCCGTAGAATCTAATGGTGATGTTGCCAAGTCTGTATTTCCACCCATTTTGGGGTTATTACTCAAAAATAGATATTTTTGACCATGACTTTAAATGCAAAAACCTCGGAAACGAACTGCGGTTTCAAAATTTGAAATCAGAATGATGAAAAGTATCTAAATTCATCAAAATTCTAGGGACCTTAAAACGTGCTTCTTCACTAAAATATGAATATGCGATTTTTAGCATGATTCCAATAACTCTCTTAGCGAGGGATAAAACTTTAATTCAATTTTCATTAGGTCGAACCGAACCTGAACCCAGAACGTTACCGCAAATTTTAAAAATGCTTGAACCAGAACCGCATACGAACCCATCTCTCAAAAACAAATTAACCTGAACCTAAACCGAACCAAGTTTTTAGCGGGTTCGATGCCCTGGTTTGCACCAAGTAACCAGGTGGGGGATGGGGAGGGGTAAGGACAGAGGGACCAGAGGGTGCGGCGAAACCAGACTGCAACCCCTCTGTCTGGCCTTTGTTGCGGCCGGAGCGGGAGAAGGGGGGGGGGGGGTTGTACAATGGCGATACAGCCTTTCAAACAAGATGGAAAATGCTGTCGTGCACGAGTCAAAACACCTCATAAGACATGCAGGTTGCGGGTAGGCCTCCCCACAACGGGGGCAACACTTCGGGGGCACTGTGCTCCCATATGGGAGGTGACTAGTGCATTATTATTATTATTATTATTATTATTATATAAGCTGTTTATTGCGATGCTTTGTTGAGTTTCCATGAGACACAGTATAAATGAAATGAATGCAAAATATAAATACCTACCATACTTTCATATACCTACCAGATTCATTCCCCCAAAATATCTTGCTCTGGGGATGCACTGTACACTGTATTTTTACCAAGAATGTCAGTTGGGCACAATAAAGAAATACATAAAATACATATAAAAAAATTTATTCATCAATTTTGAATTATTAAATTTGTACAAATAAAAAATATCGATGTCTTCAGTCGGTTTATAGGTCTGCAAATTGTTCATCTATTATATTTCGCGCTCCAGTAGAAATATAGTGTAGCCATAAAATTTAGTTAAAATAGCTGCGATTATAGTAGATAAGATAACTACTATCAGTATAACGTAGGCAGTTATAGGTAAAAACATTAATTTCAAATAAAATCTGAGTATATCGCTATTTGTTAGCGCTTCCTAAAAGAATATAAAAAAAGACACATTGATTGAAGTAAATTATCTTCAGGTTTACTTACACATATATCGTACAAATCCATGGCTTACTTTCTTAGTAGAAATTAAATAATAAATACTGAACTGTTCTTGGGAATAAATAGATTGACAATTCGAATTTTGGTTAGATCTGACTAGATTTATAACGAAAAATTTAGTGTCGCTGGTAGAAACAGTAAGATGGCGGATGAGAGGAAATAAAATTCAACGTCACAGAAAGGGTGCGTTTAGTGGTAACCGGATGCGTTCTATATGAAACCTTCGATTTTTGCAAAATCAAAAACTGTTTCAGTTTAAGAACAAAACATGGTGTTTTAGTTAAATTTATAAAAATATTATCCATTTTTACTAGTAAGCTTATTTATATATTTAAATGTCTTTCATATTTTCCAATTATTTATTTTTATAGTATTATAATCGCCCGTAGTTGGCAACACTCAATAGCTAATGTTGGTAATGCATTGCATTTGTTGTAAAGTGGAAATTGGAGATAAGTTATAAAAAGTGATTTTGTGAAGAAATTATAGTTATAGTTAATACTGTACTATAGATATAGGTCTGATAATCGTGTGGTAAGTTTCTAATAAAACACCTGTACTCTTCATTTGTTACAAAGTTGTCTTTACATGTTAGAGTATCTCCTAAGACCAAAGAGTTTTTCGCTTATTGGAAATTTTACTGCAAAATGTAATATTGGCTTGCTCCATATTTAGTTTTTACTTTTTTTAAATAAGAAAAACACTATACATATGATTTTAAATTAAATTCATGATAAATACATGTACAGAGTTGGGCAAAAGATGGACGTTTTTCAAAACGTAACAAAATTGATACTTTTTGCTTAAGAACAAATTTATTGACAGATTTGAGTTCGTAATGACATAACATTTGACAAAATCAAGTGTGGAAACCAACATCTTGCATGTAGTGTTCGTTATCATTAACGCATTTCTGGAGGTGTTCTACAAAGTTGGCAAATACTCTTTCCAACATCGCTCGGTCAACATGGACGACTTCTACGCGAATAGCTTCTTTCAGTTCTTCCAATGTGCGGGGTTTGGGTATCTTGAGGTGACCCCACAAGAAAAAATCGCATATGGACAAATCAGGGGACCGAGGAGGCCAATGAATGTCATCAAATCTGAAAATGGGGCAATCGGGAGAGGGCGAATAACGTCCACTAATGCTCTGGCTGTGTGCGCAGTCGCCCCATCCGGCTGAACCCACACACGTCGGATAGGAACACGGTTTCTTCGTAACTCAGGGAAAAGAAGTTGTGTATCATCTCGATATAGCGCTCGGAGTTCACGGTAACAACAGTCCCGTTAATGATAACGAACACCACATGCAAGATGTTGTTTTCCACACGTGATTTTATCAAATGCTATGTCATTACGAACTAAAATCTGTCAATAATTGCATATGGGCAAATCAAGGGACCGAGGAGACCGATGAATATCACCAAACCTGGAAATGAAGCGATCGGGAGAGAGCGAATAACGTCCATTGGTGCTCTGTGTGGGACAGGTCGGATAGGAAGACGGTTTCTTCGTAAATAGTTGTGTATCTCGATATAGCGCTCCGAGTTCACGGTAACAGCAATCCCATTAATGATAACAGACACCACATGCAAGAATGCAAGATATTGTTTTCCACACTTGATTTCGTCAAATGTTATGTCATTAAGAACTCAAATCTGCCCAATCCCGTATAAATAATTTCCTGAAGAAACTATGTCTATACAAATTTTAATTAACTTCTAAGATATAATTTGTTAAAGTCAGAAGCAAAAACATTATAATGCGATACTTTTGGAAAAATATAGATTTTTTAGTGTTCTCATTGAAATTGAAATATATGTACCTACAGCAAAAAATCTGGGGCTGTTCTTGTCTTATCTCTTATCAGAAGCCATCTTGTTTAAAAACATCCAATGAATCTTTAGGTCGCATTCGTGAATCGTTTTTATATGTATAGAAATTTGCCCCGCCTTAAATCTGTAAAATTACCTGTTTTTCTTGGAACAGTTTGAGAGAGAGGCAAATTTTTCTACTTGTATGGTCCCGTTGCGACCTTTGTACAAGAAACGTATTAGAATAGTCTTCTAAGGTATAGTAGAGGCAAATATATAAGAGCTACCTCATGCTGCACGTCGTGCAGGGCTGGGCTCCAAAATCCTACTCTAGAGTAAGAAATTACTCAAAGTCGTTCCAAAACTAATAAACTTACTCTCAGAATTTACTCTTAACCTGTTCCAAAACAGCCAGAGATTACTCCAAAGTGATACTCTACTTACCCTACTATAGAAGAGGGTACAGAAATTACTTCACAATATTTTCAAACATAGATGCTCACGTTTCTCAACATATGAAAGTAATTTGCCTTCAATTTTTTACTCCAGCAAAACTAATTCGTTTCAAAAAACACTACACTCTTAAATTACATCATACTCTAAATCCTACTCCAATACTCGGTACTCTTGATTTTGGAACGCAGCCCTGTGAGTCAAAACCGAAAAGTTTACCAACCAATTTGCAAAAGAATAAACAAGCAATGTACAAGTATAAAAACAGGGACGTATTCAGTTTTACATCACTTTATTGATTATCAAATTTAATTTCACATTATATTTATTTAAATGAAATATTTATCGAGATTAGTGTTAAATACGGGCCGGTACGATAGGTAAGAAGACCCCCTGCAGATCAGAACTTAAACGCTATAGTACCTTTCACGCCCCTAGCTCTTATCTCTTTGCGTCTACTATAAATGAATGAATTTTTATTATATTTTTCATTATTTTAATGCATTTTTTATACATTATATACAGACTTAAAGTAATATACGTACATAATAAGCTTTTTTTCAAACTCCTATTTTAAATTTTGACACAAGTGCCAATATTGTATTGTGGTTTAAAAATATATTTATATTACAGGTTAAGATAACGTAAAAAATGCAAGATGATAAAAGATCAAATTTTAATCTTAAGAGAAACTGTCCATCAGGTAAATGAAGAAACTTTATTTTCGGCAGAATATATGAGATATAAATTTTATAATTTATTGCTTTTTACAGGTTGGACGGATGAATGTAGTCGACCGCCAAAATATCCAAAACTAAGCTTTTCGGAAAATGAAAGTAAGATATAATTGAGTCTGCCAGGTCCAGCACTAAAACTATAAATATTGTAATTATGACAAAGCGGCATATGGCTCACAGCTTGCATTATAGCATTGGATGCCAAAGGGCCATTATTTGCGGCGCTCTGTTGGAATAAAAACTTGCATTGCATGGTACTTCTACCTGGTTTGAATGCTCTGTGTAGTAAAATAATCTTATTGTTCCTTTAACATAAATGCTATTTTTGTTTGAAATAATTTTTTGAAACTACAGTTTTCATTCTCATAAGAAATTATTTTAAACAAAAAAGGCATATTACCCATTTCTGGGTGTGCCAGTATCTACAACACATGTAGACATCGGTAATGATGACGATATATTTTACCGTGTGGGCGCTTACCAGGCGTCACCTCACGGGCACTCATAGCTGGAGTGGAGAGTGCACCACAGGGGTCACTTTTGTGCCATTTAAAGAAACATTAAGATATTTATAGTTTTATTGCTGGATCCGACAGTCAATTTTTCCGACCATAGTACGTTACTTTAAAGAATCTACCTATAGGATATTATTTGTAGTAAATTAATACAGTCGGAAAAAAAAATTTAAAAAACAATAATTTAAAAAGTATAACTTAAACAACGTTAATCAAATAATGAAAAGAATTACAAATAACATTTTGGATTTACCCGAATTTAACTTAATTTTAAAAAATTCTACAAACTTATGGAATATTTAATTATAATCAAATTACAATTAAAAATACAGTCGACTCTCTCTAAACACACTGAAGTGGTAGGATATTTTTTTAAATTTCATATAAGATATTATTAATTTTCTTTGTTATAGTGATGGAAACCGAGCCAACTTTCGTGACAAGTTCTGAAGTATGCGACAGCAATAATAGCGGTAAGGTTTCATTCTTATACCGCGTTATATTTTTGGAAATAATTGCTGACAACCCTATACAATATTTATATCATTGAATTCAGTAGAAAAAATTCTCTAATGGATTAAAAGAATGATATAGGGTACCATTTAAAAATATATAATTTTGTTCTGCCGTTTGAAAATCACTGGTTGGTTTGAAGTAGTGTTTCACAAGACAAGATTTCTTGTCTTGCTAGGCTATTTCTTGTCTTGTGTTACTCTTGCAAGCTAAAATCTTGTCTTGCTTGCAAGACTCTTGCGTATTTCTTGTCTTGCAATATCATATCAATAGGAACAACATATTTAAATCGGAAGGGATATTTTACTTGAAGCTGTGAAGAGATTTTCGTGAAAAAATGTATTATGCTATAATTGGAAACTTTTCAAATCTTGTATTTAACACTTTTATATTAATGAGACCGACATATTATTCTTGTTAATATTAGTAAACCTAAAGTGGTACGTTACTTGAAGCTCTGAAAACAACATTAGATTTTGAGAATATACGATAAGTCGGATGTGGTTCTTAACTAAGAGCTCTTAACATATTTAAAAAAAAAAACTTGATAAAATATAATACAAAATTTCTTATTAAAGACTTTTCTATTTATTGGAACAACAAATTAGATTTTGTTTACAAACGATAAAGTGATATTTAACTCCAAGCTCTTTGCAATTTTAAACATCGAATTACTGGGAGGTCATGTGCTGGCCATATCAGATTTTTTATCTCTAAATCTATAGAAGATATAATAAGAAAATTTAAATCAGATTGAGTACTTAATGCTCTTTATTATTTTTTGTACTATAAATGTTCAAAATATAATATTTAGAAGATTTTTTTAAGAAACTACTACTTCCGGTTGTCAATTGCTACTAAAACCTTTTTAACTTTTCCGATTAATGTCAGTTTAACTAGAGGTAAAACCTATAATAAAATGTTGATATATTGAATTATAATATAATATTGCAAGAGTGCAAGAATGCAAGAAAATTCTAAAAAATCTTGCTATACTTGCACTTTTCTTGCAGGGCAGATTCTTGCCTTGTCTTGCAACGAACTATATAACTCTTGTCTTGTTCTTGTCTTGCATTTTATGCAAGAACAAGACAAGAACAAGAAAAATGCAAGACTCTTGTGAAACACTAGTTTCAAGTTTGTTATTACTAAAATTAGCCTCTTATTCTTGGTTATTTCTTATGTATAACATTTTTCTCTAAAGTTTGCCCAAAAAGGGTAAGTTGTTTAAAAAAAACACCTATATAATGATAAATTAATTGTTACTGTAAACTGCTTACGATTAAAATAAATTTCTAAACTATTTTGTTTGATCTATTGTAACCCGCCTTTATGAGGCGAATAAACAAATAAATTTAAAGAAAGGGTTCTTGCCAGATTTGGCAGTTACGTCTTGTATCAAATTAGTTAGTGATGTAATAAAGAATATTATTTACTTACTGTGCTTCGATGCTGACTCTGAAATGGGTCGCCCAAGGGTTGATTTACACAATTGATTATATAAAAATATAAATATCTTTATTATTAATAAATATATGTAAGATACAAAATAGAGCCTATACTCGCCTATATATATTCACGTAAAGATAAGTCAGCAAAGAAATTGAGGTCTGGTATTTGTTATAATATTAAGAAATATCTATTCAGCAATTGCCTACTTATATGTGAGTCAATTTGGAAATATACGCAATCTCATTTATGTGCTGACTTAGGTTTACACTATGTATATTTTATCTTACAGATATGGAAATAGATACAGATATTCTGCCAACCAGAATTTATGAGCACCATTCAACAAGAGCAGGTATCATATAATAATTATGGTAGTAAGGAAAAGTGTGGATAGTTTTAATTAGTATAGTTTTTATCAAGATAAATGCACATTGACTTCGACCCATGTTGATTAACCTTTTTTTATTCATTTTGGTCAGTACTATATGCCCTCATAATTTGTGACACTTATTTTTTAACACCCTGTATTTAAAAAACTGGTAAAATTTCCTAACTAAATTAGCAACGAACCTGGATTAAATTTTCCCCTACTATTTCATACTATGCACTCGATCTCGAGCTTTGGCCCGGCCCGGCCCGAAGTTGAAAATATTCAAAAATCCAGTTTTCATGTATCTTGTACTTCCTAATGCACTGATTCCAAATCATGAAAACGCAGGTCAATATCGGTTTTAGTTTTGGAGATATTCGACCTCAAATATTTTCTCAAAATTACCCATTTCTGGGCTAGATCTCTACCTAGTTTTGAATTATTGCCCCAAAAGTCAATAAACCCCATATTCAGATAAAAACTTCAAAATTTTCAAAAATCTAATTTTTATGTATCTAGATACTTCTCAATGCGCTGATTGCAAATTTTGAAACCGCAGGTCGATATCTCTTTTCGTTCTCGAGATATTTGGATTCAAAGTTTTGCGTAAAACTGCCCATTTTTGGGTAATAACCCAAAAATGGGTAGAGATACGAATTTGGAAACACCGCCATTCGATTCTACGGATAAAAATATATAAGTATACCAATTTTCATAATTTTTGACTAACCGGTTCATTTTTTATGAACAAAAGTTTGAAAACCCCTGAAAACGGCCAAAATCTGAAAAAATCCTAAGGGGTACCCCTTACGATTTTTGCGATTTTTGGTCATTTTCAGTTATTTTGCTTTAGAGACTGTATGCGGTGTTCAAAAATTATGAAAATTGGTATACTTATGTAATTTTGCCTGTAGAATCGAATGGTGGTGTCGCCAAATTCATATCTCGACCCATTTTTGGGTTATTACCCAAAAATGGGCAGTTTTGAGCAAAACTTTGAATCTAAATATCTCGAGAACAAAAAGAGATATCGACCTGCGGTTTCAAAATTTAGAATCAGCGCATTGAGAAGTATCTAGATACATGAAAATTAGATTTTTGAATTTTTTAAAGTTTTTATCTGAATCCCATATATATTGACTTTTGAGACATTAATTCAAAAATGGATAGAGATATAAACTTGCTAGTATTAGTATTTGATTGTAAAGACAATGTTACGTAAGATTAAAAAAAATCATGTAGCATGTAGCATCCGTGTGTTTCAAATATAGTGACGTATGTAAATAATAAGTGGAAGTCGGCCGATGACTTCACTAATACACAGCTGAATTGTTTGTTTATTTTAATTTTTACCGTGACAGCTAATTCTATGTAAGGGAATAGGGAGCATTCTCAATTCAGCTTTGAAAGTGTTAACATCATTGTATTTGGTCTGTGATATAATTGCATTTAAATTGCGTTTAGAATATGATAACAGTATCATTGAATAGTACATTTTATAATTCATTTACCTAAATAAACCTATAGCTTTCAACACATAGATGGTGCAAGTGATAATGTTAATGAACTTGACATTTCTGTGCAAGAGAATTCAATTGAAGTGAACCAAAAGAAGATCACAAAGAAAATGATGGAATTAATTTCAATAACATTTATTTACACGAACATGAGCATCAAATTATGTTAAATGTTTATAATAATTGAAATGGAAAGTAAAACTTCCTTTAGCTGGATTACTGGCTTTATTGTATATTTCCTTTAAAAAAAAATGTAAAAGTTATTTACTTTTTAAAACTTGACTATAAAAATGTAACAAAATTATTTTTTATTATTTTTAATGTAAATTGCATACATTCTTGATAATGGCCAGGATCTTGGCCGAAACGTCTCATTTTTATTAAAGGACATATACAATAAAGCCAGTAATCCAACTAAAGGAAGTTTTACCTTCCATTCCAACTACTCCAATTCGGCTTAATAAACTTTCCAAAAAAAATGTTTATAATAAGTAATTCCATAATATTTTTGTTACGAGAGTCCAACTCTATGGTGACAACATTCCAATCTTATTTATGAGGGGTGGAAATTTGTGTTTCTTTGTCTACTTAAGTGAGAGGCGTTTCAAAGGTTTATGGCTATCCTTCGGGTTTTGGCGAGACAGGTATTAATTCGTTGCTTACATGAGCTATTAATTTTAATGAAACCTTTAAATAATTTACCTCTTTTATTGTTTATATATATATATATATATATATATATATATATATATATATATATATATATATATAGTTTATTGTTTTATATATTTTATTGTTTATAAACGTCAAACGTCAATCTGACGTATTCTTACTTACATACATACATACATACATAAAATCACGCGTTTCCCACTTAGTGGGTTAGCAAAAACCCGAAAATAATAAGAAAAGGGATGAAAGCAAGAGCTCCACAGAATCACTTAACTCTTTAAAAACATTCTTCTTCCGCCTTGCCCAAAATCATCATAACATTCATTCAAGAACATATTATTGTGACCGATTTTCGGTAGCGAATAACCGCATCCGGACCACAATAATAGTTACGCAACAATCATCTTTCGCTACACATTCCTATCCATGCATACTTCTTTCACCACAGCCACATTCATAAACGTATTCATACATAATAACATATTAAAGTGACCGATTTTCGGTAGCGAAACTATAACTATTTCCACCATAATAATTATTTATAATAAAAACACAATCCTTATTCGAATAAACATTAATTATTTAATTTAGTTTATATATAAAAAAAATTATTGACAATATTAATATTGTTTTCTACAATTAAGTCATGGCTATTGCTACTAATTAACGAAACTTTTTAAATTTCTTTTTAAAATTGTGAAAAAACCAAAAACATTATGTAAAAATAGTAAATTTTTAATTCTGTACAAATTCCTATGTTCACCCCTAACACCCTAACCGCCCCACTCAGTATATTTAAATTTCAATTACCTAATATTTTCATATATTTAATTATTATTTCTACTTTCAGAACATCTAAAACAAAAAGACGAAATTTTCCCTAGTACAACAAACCCCAGTCAGAATATAAAAATGTCAAAAATGTTTACAACTTTAAATCCAGTTCCAGAGACGGAGGAATTAAAATAATGAAGGTATGTCCGCACTGTACAGTTTTAAAATAAAGTTTACGGTCTTTTCGGGCCAATGGGGTCCTCCACCATAATAAAAAATAATAAAATGTACACTTTGTACTTAATGTACTACTCAATAATTAACGATTAAGATAAAAAAAAATATTTTTTTCGTAATTACTTCAGGAGATATTTGATATCTGTTGTCAGTGTCACTGTGACGTCACACTATTGCTATCTTTCTCTCGCAGCCTACTGTAGAGCCTGGTGCGAAGCGTGAAAAAGATGTGTCGCCGTGACGTCATATTGATTTAAAAAACAAATGCAGTTAAATTAAAAACAATTAAGAATTTTTGGAACTATACGAATTGCTTCAAAATTAAACGATCTTTAATTTAAAATAATAAAAAAATGAGAGAATACTGCTTTTATAATTTAGTTTATAGTTGCAATTTTCTTATTGGATTTCCAAATCCGTATATTAGGATTAATATAGTATATTAAAGAACAAGTTTTATAAGACATATTTTTTTCGCACGCGTCAAAGTTTAGAAAACGAGCCTTGGCGAGTTTTCTAATTGATAAGTGCGAAAAAAAGTCTTATAAAATGAGTTCTTTATACTATTTTTTAGATTTTGCGCCTTCTACATACTAAAATATTGTAAAAAACTGCTAATATTAAACCGAGTCAATTTAAGGAAATTTGAAAGTGAAATGTTGTAGTTGGTATCACTGAACTGACCACATTCAATTATTATTTATTTGAACATTTGAATGTTAAATTTAAGTATTTGTAGTATTCTGTGAATGTAAGTGATTATCTAGTAGGTACCAACCTTCTAAAACAAAAAAAATGCGTATCGAAATGACTTCATTATGAACGCAAAATCTAAAAAATATTTTATTTCAAGAATAACTATAAACTAATATTAACATTAATTTTCCTTTTCTTATCTAAAATTTGCTTTCATGTAATTTACTAAACTGTCTATCAATTTTGTTTATGGTTACAGTAATATCCTTATAACTTATTTTTCTTACATTTGTACTAAAGTTAAAAAAGAAACAATAATACCGTGAGTATTTTTTAACGTGAAACATATCCATGGTTTCGACTTGACATTTGATAGAGAGCAATGTATTTGCGTGTCTCATAAAATGAAACATAGGGAACGAATTTGACATTTGACAAGAAGTCGATAGAGGTCAATTTTATTTAAATAATTACACCTGTTTTGTAAAAATTAAATTTAGTTGTAGAAAAAATATTGTGTGAACGTTGTTTCCGAGTGATTTTTTGACTCGGCTAAATTTCTTACAATATTTAAATATAACACTTCTGTTAAATTCATTCCCTATGTTTCATTTTAAATGAGACAGGCAAATACATTGCTGTCTATCAAATGTCAAGTCGTAACTATAGATATGACAAACCCAATGTTTCACGTTAAAAAATACTCAAGGTGTATATAGTATATAGTCCAGTCAATGGAGATCAAAAAAGACCTTTGCCTTGCAAAACGTGAAGAAAAACGATTTTAATATATGTTGTTTGGGTCGAGACGGGGATGAAAAATTCAAATTTGTGACCTTAGGGAGGCCCGGCGTGAGCGGCTATCTTGTAAAATTTTGATACGGGCACTGTTTTCGAGAGGTCACAAATTTGAATTTTTCATCCCTATCTCGACCCAAACAACAAATGTTAAAATCGTTTTTTCCCCACCTTTTGTAGGGTAAAAACCTCTATTGACTGGACAAATAATTTTGTAATGCATAAATTAATTGATATTATGTACGCAGGTTTTTTAACTTACTCCAGCAACCCGAAAGGCAAGAAATAGGGCCAAACAATACAAATACGACTATATTGTGCAACTAGTGGGACAACCGTACCTAGGATTTCCACGAGATTGAGCTATACAATTTTAATAATTATTAGTGATATACCGTCTACGGCTTATACAGACCTACATATGCAATTGATACGGTACAGTGTGAAGAGGAAAATAACTGACATGACCAAAAATCGCTAAAAAACTAAGATGTGCCCCTACGATTTTGTCTGCTTATCATCGTCTTTAACTTTTGTTATCGCGAGTTATATGTCAACCCTTTGTGTATTTCTCTCTTATACCGTGAGTTTCAGCTAAGACGCAATATTTACTATTCTGTCATTAATGTATTACTATGGATAGTAGTTACACATACTGTATCGTTCCAGATAAAGTGCACCATAGGTTGTCAATGTTAAATGAAGTTATTATAATTTACTGATTCATAAATAACGTTAAGAAAGTAATAAAAGCATAATTTAATTCTTGGTGATTTTAAAAATGATAATTTTCGTCTTTTAATAATCTAAATACAGAAATTTTGCTAATATTTAGTTGTTTTTGCCAAAACTTTCGTAGCAGCTCATTATTTTCTTCTATTGCATTTAGTAAACTTTTTTTTTTCAGTTCGCGCAGTTTTTGTTCTTGCCCTTTTCGTATGATTCTTATCTAAACATCATCTATCACATTTAAATTTTGTAAATACTCTCGAAACTGTAGAAGGATTTGGTCTAGGACGTTCAGGAGATAGCAAACAAATCACAATCATTTCTCAAACTATAACCAAACCAGCAATTGTATCAAGTAACCATTCGTATTTTTTTTTTCTTTTGTATCTTTAAAGCGTGATGACAAGTTTCATTTGACAATAACAATCTATGTTGCATTTTATATGAAACGGTATAGTATGTATTACTAGTATCCATACATTACTGACAGAATACAGAGAATTTATTTTAAAATGCAACATTATAGTTCATCACTATTGTCAAAAAATGACAGCAATGTAATATTTGTCCATTTAAAATGCAACATTATAAATAGTATTGCAGCACAGGAGATACCTCCAAAACACATCACAAATGGTGTCAATTCTTATTACGACCGACTAGAATATTGCCTCAGAGTGATTGGGGGTATTTTTTTAACATTTATTACATGAAAGTTATGAATTTTTGTAAGCTAAATTTTGTTAAAATGTACAACATTCATGTTTTGATTATTTGTTAATCATCTGTAGGCTAATTTATTGGAAATTAGTTTTGATAATACAAAACTACAAATTTTGTATGTTGCATTTTAAAATGGACAAAATTACATTGCTGTCATTTTTTGACAATAGTGAGTAACCATGGAAGTGATTCGCCATATGTTGCATGTTAAAATAAATTCCCTGTGGTAAATATTGCATCTTAGCTGAAACTCGTGGTATAAAAAATAGCACATTTTACTTGTTCCAGTTTGCAAATTCATGCATAGAGAACCTATGTTACATTTCATAAGTGACTTGGTTTTCAAAATTCTGTTTTGCTCTTATACCTATTATGATTATTTGATTTAAAGTACAAATATTTACCAAGTGGCTTATGAAATGTATTCTGTTTTGCCTATTACTAAAATTTCAGGCGGGAACAGATAAAATGGGCACCCTGTCAGGGCCGTATTTAAAATGTGTAGACCCCTAGGCTGAATCTGTGGTGCGGGCCCTATATCAGGGAAATTTTGTAATTTTAAGTAAACATGTTAGGCAAATGCAAGATTAAAAAATCTGATGTGGTCAGCACATCCCAATCAAAATTCATTGAAAAAATTCTATATATCCAGTAAAATTGTAACACGAACGTATACTATTTTCTACAAATTCCAAACAGAAAGTTCCTTGGAAAAGATTCTATAAATCCAATAAAATAACATAAATATATACTGTGTAAATTGCACTTGACAATGATATCTGTCAATTCGAATTATTTGAATATATCAGCTGTTTCCATGATTATAGCAAAGCTGGCTAATTTATGAAAGTTAATCTCTTTATAATTCTTCAACTTTATATCTATTGAATATGAAGGAAAATGTATAATCAAACCGTATAGACAATAAGATATTTTTTCAAGAAGAACTGTTAAGAACTTCAAATAAGGGTACTTCCGGTTGATCAATTATAACCAAAATCTAATCAGCTTTTCATATGGATGTAAAGAAGAGGTATACGAAAGAATTATAATTTTTAGAATTGTAGTATTGGATAGTGCTGTGAGGATCCGGCAAAACTTGGATCCGAGTATCCGGATCTCAAAATATCCGGTTCTCGGATATCCGATGTTCGGATATTGAAGCGGATATCCGTAAATTTAATTCGGATTTGGATCTGGATCCAGATTTGAGTCCGGATCCAGATTTGAGTCCGGATCCCTTTTGGATTCGGATCTGGACTTGGATCTGGATCCGGATTCGATGTTTTATTTACGGATCCGGATCCGAATTTTAATTCTGGATCCAATTCTATTAACTATTTCAAACAAAGTGGATTATTTCATAATCAGATTTATTTGGTTTTGAAACTCCATGATAATACTTATACATTCAAATATTATCATCGGGTTCAATACTGAAGAATATTCGAATCCGAGAACCGATGTGGATTCTGAAATTCCATATATAAAATCCGATACTCATACTCATATTCGGATCCGGATCCAAAATCCAATACTCAGATTTGGATCCAAAATCCGATTCTCAGATCCGGATCCAAAATCCGATTCTCAGATCCGGATCCAAAATCCGATACTCAGATCCGGATAGTTCAACAATCAATTATCCGGATATTTTTGGATCCGAAACCGAAACTATCCGGATCCGGATCTCACCACTAGTATTGGAGTTATCGTCAAAGAAAAATTTGTCATGTAGACACACATACAGACATCATCGTAAAACTAGTGAAATCGTATTTTATGGACCGTAAAACGTGCTTATTCATTAAAAACTCACCACCGAATATTTTGACTAAAGACAATACTTTCCTTACCTAAAGGTGACAGAAGGTAAAGATCCCTTTTGCAAAAATAGTGTTGACTAATGTAATCAAACTTAAATAGCCAATAATAGAGATATTTTTTGTTTTAGTACCTATACTCAAAATTTAAAGAAATTAACAGTTTGTTTTGCACCCTGAATGTATACAGGGTGTTATGTATGTAAGTGTACAACGCTTAACCCATGGTAGAACTAACCCCATAGATAGTAAATCTGGCAATAATTTTTGTTTAAAATGCTTTCTACAAGAACTAGAGGCATTTAAAACTGACCAATCACGTCATAGTTCAAAATTTTGTAAAATAGTAAAAACCAATGTGTTTTCCGGAAAAAATGTCACACCTGTCACAAATGACATATAAGATCATTGGTATACGTCTATTTGGAAATAATTCTCTGTAGCATCTTGCAGCAGGACGACTTTTTTATAATGTCTCGCCATAAATCATATGCATGTCTGCATACTCTTGATTGGTGAAGGTAAATGGCATTTTGAGAATGTCAAAAAACATAAATTATAGGTCTATGCAAAAAACATTTAACGTCAGTTTTGACATTAATATTTTTTCCAGGGAACACATTGATTTTTCTTACAAAATTTTGAACTATGACGTGTTTGGTCAGTTTTAAAGGCCTCCAATTTTTGTAGAAAGCATGTTAAACAAAAATTATTGCCAGATTTACTATCTATGGGGTCAGTTCTACCATGGGTTAAGCGTTGTACGCTTACTTACATAACACCTGTATATTTCTACAAAAGGAAATAATAATACACAACACATTGAGCAAAAAATTTATTACATTAAATTTATGCAGTAAAACACAGAATTCGAAAAATTTGATATAAAAATCCAATCATGAAGTACGCCATTCATTGTTAGCCTGCAGTCACATTTGCAGGGATGATATTTATCAAGTTATGACGCATATCTTCAAAATCAGCATTCAATGGTGGATCAATATTTCTTCTTCGATTTTGTGCCACCAATATTTGAAAAACTAAATAATTGTATGCGTATTTCAAAGTTATAACACAGTAATGATACGTTGGTAATGTCATAAAGTTGCAGATAAATAGTATATATAACGTCAAATTTAACAAAGAAACGCAAAGAGATAAAAACAGCAGATTCATGGGAAATGAAAACTGAAAAGATTAGATTGGTTAATTATATGTTTCTTTCCTATTTATGCAATACTTACAATAAAGTTCAAATCCATGTTCACAAAAATTTAGTTACTTGTTATAAAAAATTCAAAATTAGTATTTTATTTCAATTGTTTGTTTCGTTAAAGTCTCAGTTGCAGACATATGTTGCTCAGTCAGGTTAAGCAATATGCTGACATCTATGTATGTACTAACATTATAATATACTTAAAAAAATATAGTTAAACATTTTATTGTAAAAGATTGAAATTAATTATTATAAACATATTACTTTTATAAATATCTTGTTAATTTACTAGACGTCAAACGTAAAAAATATATTAAATCTATATAAAATAAAATAAAAGATATTATTGTAATAACAATAGTTTCGAAATTCATTTTCACAAAGCTTTTTTTTTAAAAATATGCTATCTTCTATTATTTATGAATAAAACTACAACAAATGAACACAGCTATATATAATGATATCTTCTCCAATTTCTTGATAACAACTCGCTAACTAATTGGCTAAGCATTGTCCTGAGCACGCAAAAATTGATAAGCAAAAAGAAATAAATAATAAAATAAATAATAATCATTTTTAATTTTATTATTAGTCTATTCAGTTATTTTTTCAAGTATAACATTTATAGCTGATAATAATGGATAAAAAGTTAAATGTTATTTAATAAATTAAAAATTAGTTTTACAGGGTGCTGGCGATTAAATATGAACATAGGGATTTAACATCGGATTTTAAAAGTTGCATATAAAACTATTTTTACATTTTTTATTGTGTTTCTGGTTTCTTCGCAATTTTAAAAAGAAATTTCAAAATTTCAGGTTATTAGTTAGTAGCAATAGCCATGGAACTTGTTTTCTATTTTTCTAGTTTTCATAAATTATTTATAAACGTTAATCGTTAATTTCACTTATGGAAAAAAAATTCCGTATTGTTTTGTAACTATTTCCATCATAATATTCCTTTCTTTACAATATACAGACGTTTCTCATTCGAATAAACATTCATTATTTAATTTATATCGTTTCCATATGTCAAATGAACATTTGACGTTTATAAATAATTTATGAACACCAGAAAAAGAAAAGAAATTTCATGGCCATTGCTACTAATAAGCCGAAATTTAAAAATTTCTCTTTAAAATTGTGAAAAAACCAAAAACAAAATAAAACATGTAAAAACCGTTTTATATGCAACTTTTAATTCTGTACAACTTTGTTCACTACAGTTTTTGCCATAAAATGAACAGAAAAACAGAAAATTTCATAAAACTAAAATCCCTTAATCGCCACCAGCTGTAGTTAACAAATTATACTAATTATATTTTCAATGCACTGAATGTTATAATTACAAAATACATGTTTTTGAAAATTATTAGGTATATAAGTATTCATACTTCAAAACTGACATTTTCTCGAACGAATTTAAAATAGCTTTATGACGTCAAACAAAAGTTGGTGTAAAAACACCAATAAGCGAACAACCAATCAAATGTCGGTATACGTATTTGAAATATTCAGAAGACATGCGCAGTAAAAGAAAAAGGCGGGCCTAAAGAGCGGTGCATGTTTCTGATCTCGAATTTATTCGTTTTCCTGCAGAGAAATTTTTAAATATATATTTCATTGAAAGTTAGCATTTTTGAATAGGAAAAAAAGGTTTTAAGTATATTATTATTAAAATTAATTGATCAACGACCTCATTGCTTAAATAAAAGATTAATTTCATGAAAAACTGCACGGGTGTCTACTTGAAATCCGTAATACAGCGAATATGTTTTTTTTTTCGTTTTGCTGTAGTTTCTGACCTATAAATTTTAGAGAAAAGTTTAAAATAAAAAAGTTGTTCGGAATTAAAAACTACACAAAATTAATCACAATTTCTTTTTTTTTCGAAAGAAACGCAAATTAAAATTCGCAATTTCATAAATATCTTAGACCTAAAATAATTCACTGAAAACACTGTCTATCTCGTACAGAATTCGGCAATAAATCAAAGAATTGGCAAATTATTAGTAAAAACAATTTAGTTTCAATTTATATTGACCAACATTGTCAAAAATTAAACAACAAAAATGATTATGTTTAAGAATTTTTCATAAACTAAATATTTTTGTGTAAATATTATGAATACAAAATTCAAAATTTACATAAATATTTTAGTAAAGTGAGGAAGAGGAACATATACACCAAATATTAAACGATTTTATTTTTTTGTGACATTACATTACAAAAAATAAAACTTTTTTAGCTATTTGAAATGTAAAATAGGTAACTTTCATACATTATATGGCAGAATATAAAAATAATATTAAAAAATACGTCAGAAATATCATAGAATTGCTTATACGAACATAAAAATATAATAATTTTATAAAATTAAACTTTGTACATCTAACATCTAATTAACCAGCTTCAACACCAGGCGGCCTATAAGGTTGAATATCAATTATTTCACCCCCGTATTCTTCGACAAAAATATAATAGTTTATTGCCCATACTAAGTATCCTAGAATGGTTAGAAATCCATAAAAAACGGTGAGAACAGAGGTCATTATTAATAATTCCGTTGTAAAGTCAAATCCGTATACAACCCATGCGACAAAGATGACACTCCAAATAAAAATAGTACTCTAAATACGAAAAGTTACTTATTAATTTGTATAATTATAATTATTATTAAATACTTACTTTTAAATTGGGATCCATTTATATTTAAAACAAACTTATAAACGATGTAAATTATTGTGTTGCTCTAAATAAAATGAGAACGCTTTTAAGTGTACCCTACGGCCAATGACTGTGTTTTCAAAGAGAATGAATCTGATTGGCTGTCGTATACAACACAGCTGAGACCTATCTTGTACATTATATTTCCTGGTCTTCCTTTTTATACAAATTGTTTTTGTACTAGCATCACTGTTTTTTTTTATTAATACACTTGCATTTGCATTGTCTTTTTTTCAAAAACCACGAACAAATTATGTATTTTTTCATATTTGTAATGTCTTTATTGCTTTTTTAATTATTGGGACACAAATTTTTATTATTATTTTCTATGTCTGTTGTCTGTACTAATTTACTTAAATTGAACTTTACTATAAATGTATAAATATTAATTACTAAGTGATATATTTTATTTAATTAGACGTTCAATAATATTGTTCAAATATGATGTTTAATTGATTCAATGTTATTGAATAGGTATCTAATTTTCTTTTCTTTTTTGTTTTAAATGTATTAACTTATTTCTCTTATAAACCCTGCGTAAAGTACATACTTTACGCACTCTTTACAATGTGTAAATTGTCACTTTTCAAGCACTAGTGCGTGAAAAGTAAATACATTGCTAGGCAACATGCTCTTTCGGTTAATTTACTTGTCAACTAACACTAATAATGTTTGACGATGCCTATATACTCACACTCGACCAAAAAAGTACTACTTTACACACTTGTTACATAAATAATTACATTATCCATAACCAGTGTATGATATTTTAATTTTAATGTATTCATGTATGTTTAATATTTGTAAAATTTAAAAATGCAATAAACTTTACAAAAATAAGAAAGAAATATATCATTACAACATAATTATCCATCTGCTTTGTACACAGATATCTGTAATGATGGGGCGTTTACCAGGCGTCACCTCACAGGCACTTATTGCTGGCGTGGAGAATGCACCACAGGTTACTATTGTCTCATTTTAAATTCGATACAATTTTGGAATCGGTCGGGATCGAACCCACATCCCCATTTCGCGACCAACTCAGGCACACGGCCACGAGACCCCATAAATAGTATCTGCGTTCTAAAAAATTTTGTACAATATAAAAATTAATATATAAAATGACAATCACAGTCAAAATTGCTGTCTTCGAAGTTTTTTAGAGCCCTATAGGGCGTAGACATGTGACTTGTGTCACCTTAAAATTTTAAAATTAACTTATTTGTGTGTGCTTTTACTTTGGCAAGAACAATGTTTTGAACTAAATAGATTATTCTACAATTTTAAAGAAATACAACACACGAAACTAAAAAAATAACTTGTAACAAATTATATCCATTTTAATCTTTACATTTCTTATTTCTCGTTACAAATTTTGCTCCTAAACCTATTGTAATCTTGTTCATTATCGTGAACAATAAAGTTTTTCAAACAATAATTTTATTTCACTGGCTAAAACATTCTTTTCTTGCCTTAGATTTTGGTAGTTGATGGTTTTTATTGTAGAGAAAATTTATCATACGTTACTTCAAGAACACTACATTTGATTACCTTGAAAAACATTTAAACTAAAGTTATTTCATTGTTCGAAATAGCAGATCGGATAAAAAAATGTATCATGTATTACAAACTTTTAGGAAAAGAAATTTTTGCACTTAAAAATTCGGGGAAAAGACATAATTTGTACTTATTTACTTACGTTTTCCTCTTTTTCAAATGATGTACCTAGTAAACAAACAGTTTATACAGGATTCATATAAAAATAATTTACAAATGAAGTAAAAAATTATAAAAATTTATTTACAGTTACAGCCAAAAACAAAAAAACAAATAAACATTGTTAGAAGTGTGGTTAATGGTTTGGAAAAGGAAGCCGAAAAAATATGAAGGTAACCACGTGGTCAAAAATATAAAATACGGTCATCATAATAACTCTGGTTAGACACATTTGCCAGAAAGATTCAGCCGAAGGTGTGAATAAAAAACACCACAGTCCTTGAGTTTTGTAGGTTTTAACCATCTGAAGAAAACACAAATTTAAAATTATGAGCTCCATAAAATAGTATAACAAATATATTACGTGGGCAACCAAGAGTGAGAAAAAAGCTTGTCCTGAGAGGCAAACGACGGCATAGAGTATGGCCCAAAATATGCCGAAGATAAGCTTTCCAACGTTGTGTTCCAGATGAGGCATTTTAATGGTAGAAGTCTTACAAGTCAATTATGGTTATTTCAATGAAACTTCAATCTCCCCTTGAAGTAATACTACTCTTCGTCGATAATTACGATGATTTTCAAAAAACTGTGGTATTTTTTGCTTACTAGCATACCAAAAACAACTGTAGCGATTTGTATGAAAATGACCACGAAATGACCAACTTCCAACTCTCAAAACACGAAAAGACAAAAGACAGGAGGACCTGTCGGCCATCTAGTGGTCGATAGTGAAACTATGTTAACTGGACCAAAATAAACCATTTAATATATTTTTCATTAAACATGTAAATATTGTTAATAAGTCACTGTCTGTCTTGGCATTACATTAAAAAATAAAATTAGTTAATAGTTTATTATTTACTTCTTTTGTTTGTATACCGACATATATAGTATGTAACATGTTATACATGTATGTTTTAAAATATGCCTATAGTTTGTGATAAATTATGAAATGAGCCAAATATTATATTATTGTTAACAATATGTACTGTATTATACCATGCTTATCAATACAAATACGCAAATATATATACTGAGTAATTCATGATTCTTTATTATTTCTTTATTCTTTTTTTCTTTATATTTATTTATTTTTATGTGGAATAATCATGGGGTCCCGTGGCCGCGTGCCTGAGTATCTGGTCGCGAACCTGGGGAAACCGGGTTCGATCCCGACAGACGCCAAATATTTCCAATTTTAAATGGCACAAAAGTGACCCCTGTGGTGCACTCTCCATACCAGCTATGAGTGCCCGTGAGGTGACGCCTGGTAAGCGCCCACACGGTAAAATATATCGGTGTCTACATGTGTTGTAGATACTGGCACACCCAGAAATGGGTAACATGCCGTGATGATATATATATATATATATATATATATATATATATATATATATAATCCTGTTATAAACTATTTTTTTTAATTAGATGATTGTATTGTTTTCTTCTAAAAATATATTAAATCCTTATAGATAGTCATAGTAATGAAACAAACTCTGAGATGTTTAGAGAATATAATAGTAAATATTTTTATAGCATGATTCATTTGTGTTTAAATTAGTAACAATATTATAGAAAAATATAAGAAAAGAAATATATTATACTGCTAATACATATTAAAACAATTGTCTCAAATTTTAATATTTACAGTTTTGTATTATTTGTACAAATTGTAATCTCCTAATTATTTTGTACTTAATTCTGGAATCATATTTGTATATATTATATTTATAAAAATATAAGTTCCTTTTCCCATTTTTTCAGCACCTTTTATATATATTCAACAACAGAATTAACTAGATTAACTAATAGTTGTAACTTGTAATAGATGATTTTTTTATTTCATATCCTTATTGTATCCTCCTAACTCTCTCTTATCGGATTTCCCCGTTGTATTTTATAATAAATAAATAATAATAAAAAACATTTTAAAACATACCGATGCAGGAATCCAGGGCAGCTTCTGTCCATATCTGCTTTCAAAATTTAAATTTACATCCATAGTTCCATAGTCATTCACTTCACACATATTAAACATAAACAATTTAATAAAATAATATCCACAAATGTTCATAATAACAAAATTGTTCAACAAAATGTCCACACAGATCACTAAATACGTCCGCATCTCACAAAAATCAAAAACAAACTGACTCAACTGAACATGTAAATGGTTAGCGTTAGATCATTTCAAGAATAAACCAGCACGGCGCCTATATTCGTAAATAATTAAAAATATCAGAAAATACTGTAAAATTTATTGCTACAATTTGCGACATAAATATAATGATATTGTTTGCTTTGATGTATAATTCCTAATAAACTTTATATGAAAATAACGTAAATAAACTCTAAGAACCAAATGTTTGACATTAACAACTGTTTAAGAAAATATTTTATTTACAAAATTTAAGTATTAAAATACTTTTTTTTACATATACATAGACAGGTAGAACTTTTAAAATAAATATTAACAACATAGCTCAACAGTTCTTAGAGATTAAGGGGATTTTTTTGTATTGCTCCACCATTTTCACAAACATTTTTGGAAATAGAACTCATTTTCGTGAAGGCGTCCAATGATTTTCCACTGCTTATGGTCTTTAAGTTCTGTACTACTCGTTCAGAGGCCTAAAGAAAAACAACAAATAATGACATAGGTAACACATTATTTATACTCTACCATTTAAAAATTGAGATTTTGGCAATAAAAACCATACTCCAAATATTGTTCATTGTTCACCGTGAATTATACAATGTGTTCAGAAAAAATACCTAATTCGGAGTAGGCTATGAACACAGAAACGTATGTTTGATCATTATTCAATTTAAAATTCAAGTTGTCAAAATTGATCGTGAAATGTAATGGGCCCACAAACCAAATTTTTTAAATATTTTTAAATGAAAGTTTATTTAATTTTGAAGCAATTTGTAGTATTAAAAAGTCATAATTGTTTTTAGTTCAACTGCATTTGATTTTTAAAGAAACCTATAGCTATCTTTCTCGCACTAGTTTCTGTAGTAGGCTGGGTGAGAAAGATAGCAATCGTTGTGACGTAGATGTAGAGATGCTTAAAATCACTAATATTTCAAAAACTAACAATTTTTAAAAAACTTTTATCGTCTCAATCATGATTTTATCTTATCTATTTTCAATATAACTAACTTTTTACTCAATTTTCTGTTATGGTGGAGGACCCTATTGTTTTTTGTATAACTGCATTTGCTTTTTGAAGAAACCTATACCTATCTTTCTCACACAAGTTTATGTAGTAGGCTGCGCGAGAAAGATACCAATAATGTGACGTCGCCTGTGGCTTGGAAATAAATTTAAATATCTTGCAAAGTAATTATTAAAAAAATGTTTTTTTATCTTAATCGTTATTTATTAAGTAGTACTTTAAGAATTGTACATTTTATTATATTTTGTTATGGTTTATGGGCCTATTTTAAGGAGAAAAGATAATAAATTTATTTCTATTTCTAAAATAAGGATTCAAGAAGAAAATCTCTGATTTCTTTAAATAACATTTTTGACAATATCTCGTGTCAAAATGACATCTAATTAAATACTTTTAAATTGATATATTTTTTTGTCACAGCCTATTCCGAGTTAGATTTTTTTTTTACACACTATTAATAGAGATCTAACAGTCTACATGTTAGAAATAAATTGTGATATGAAATATCAACCACCGAGATTTGAACCCAAGACCAGGCAAGGTAGTATTTCCGGGTTCGAATCCCGGTGGCTGGTGGCTGACATGATCTGATATTATCTGCTATACTATTATAATACTCGAAATAGTCTATGAACAAAAAAAAAAAACGTATGTCAATTTTAAAGTATTTAATTAAATGTCAATTTGAACGAGATATTGTCAAAAATGTTATCTAAAGAAAACAAAGCTTTTCTTCTTGAATTCTATTTTAGAAATAGAAATAAATTAGAAAACGGTGAATGGCAATATTCTGTAACCTTCTTTATTATTTTTTTCTCCTAAAAATTACATTTTACGATCAATTTTAACAACTCGACTTTTGAGTTGTATCAGACGTTTTTGTGTTCATAGCCTACTCCGAATTAGGTTTTTTTCTGAACACAACAATTCGTAGTATTAAAATTTCATAATTGTCATTAGTTTACATTTGATTTTCAATGTCAACATGACGTCACGGTGGCACTCCTTCATTCTCTCGATCCGTACCAGACTCTATAGTAGGCTGCGAGAGAAAGACAACAATCGTGTGACGTTACATTGACACTGACAAAAAATTTCAAATATCTCATAAATGAGGGATTACACCATTTTTTTTTTTATAATTTCATCTGAAAATATTAGGAAAACTAAGACTATTGATGAAAATCCGGTGAAAAAATTCCTATTAATAAGCGAGTTATGGTCTCCCGAATTTTGAAAAGATTGACGTGACGTCACATTTATTTGTTTTTATATCAAACTGTTTTCATCATGGACCTAAATGTTCTTGAAATATATGCTATTTTAAGTTATATTTACATAAAAATAAATGAATATTATAACACTGTATAAGTATACATACTTTATAATTACAGGTGTATTTAAATTATTAATTTTATTGATGAACGACTCTAGATCAGAGTTCATTTTCATGAAATATTAGGGGTGAAATAACTCTGAATTTTAAAAAATATTTTATATATTTATACTTTGTTTGGCTGATCGATTTCGCTATTTTTATAGCATCTTCAGAGCCGTAACAGCTGGAAAAATATGTACATTGCAAATATAAAAATATTAAAATATAATATATTATGTTTCAAAAATCTCCCGCCTTTTTCACAATAAACATTTAAACTAAAAAACTAAATTCTACTATAATTTCAAAACATACTTCCGCTAAACAAATATTTCCGCATAAGTTCCATTTCTCTGGCTCTGTGAAGACGTGAATCTACAATAAATGAAAAAATCAATTTAATCAAACAATAATTTTGTACATCACTCAATAAATATGTCAAAGACAACCTAATTTCTCTATGACGGTTAGTATTTTTACATTATTTTTGTAATTTTTCTCATAATACATTTTTTTATGATTGTCATGTTCACCTAACCTTAAAATATACAAAACCATACCTTATAAATAATTTATCTACCTACTTAATGCTTGTCATGTAACACCAATTATAATAAATTTCACTCCTCAGCATTTTTCCCCTTCATATCACATAATATATTATATTTTAATATTTTTATATTTGCAATGTACATATTTTTCCAGCTGTTACGGCTCTGAAGATGCTATAAAAATAGCGAAATCGATCAGCCAAACAAAGTATAAATATATAAAATATTTTTTAAAATTCAGAGTTATTTCACCCCTAATATTTCTTAAATTATTAAGTTTAATGCAAGAAATTTATGTTAAAATAAAAACTGTTTGGAAACTGTAGTACAGGAATGTTAGCCCCTCCTTTCGAATTTGAATTTCTTAAATTCCATTGGTAGTAATCCCACCTCCTAACACGCTATTTGTAATGCATGTATAGGCGGTTTCTCGGTCGCCAATCAAAATATTTTCATATTAGTGTCGAAGCGTTATAACAAAAAACCCTTTATTTCCGAAATATCTCAATTATACCATTTCATTTTTTTATTAATATTCGTTATTCAGTATATACATTCGTATTTTTTTACTATTTTCCTTTAATTCGATTGAGCCGTAATCCCCCATTTGAACGAGATATTGTCAAAAATGTTATCTAAAGAAAACAAAGCTTTTCTTCTTGAATTCTATTTCAGAAATAGAAATAAATTAGAAAACAGTGAATGGCAATATTCTGTAACCTTCTTTATTATTTTTTTCTCCTAAAAATTACATTTTACGATCAATTTTAACAACTTGACTTTTGAGTTGTATCAGACGTTTTTGTGTTCATAGCCTACTCCGAATTAGGTTTTTTTCTGAACACAACAATTCGTAGTATTAAAATTTCATAATTGTCATTAGTTTACATTTGATTTTCAATGTCAACATGACGTCACGGTGGCACTCCTTCATTCTCTCGATCCGTACCAGACTCTATAGTAGGCTGCGAGAGAAAGACAACAATCGTGTGACGTCACATTGACACTGACAAAAAATTTCAAATCTCATAAATTATTAAAAAAAAAAAAAAAATTTTTCTTCATCGCAAACTACAATTTTTGTTATGGTGGAGAACCCCACTGAAATATGAAAATATGAATGTTTTTACCTCTTGACACCAAGCCTGCACCATTAGTTTCTCCTGGTTGGCACTTGGGTAATTTTCATTCAGCGATCGAGTCGCCCTTGAAAGAGCAGCTGTCATTGTGTAGATGTCAATTGCTGCGTTTGCTAATCTATTAAGAACAAATTGCTCGTTTACAATTTTCTTGCCATATTTAATCAGAACCATCTCAACAGCTTGGCCGAAAGCATCCACAGACTGAAATAATAAACACAATTTAATAGAAATGTGAGAAAAATATAGCCCATTAATATGAATTAATTAGCGTTATTATCTCTCTCAATCGTTTATGGATTATTTTACAGAAAAATGCTTCAAATACAACATGCGTGTAATGGGGGGATTCCACGATTATTTTTATAATTGACATACATACATACATACATACATACATACATACATACATAAAATCACGCGTTTCCCACTTAGTGGGTTAGCAAAAACCCGAAAACAATAAGAAAAGGGATGAAAGTAAGAGCTCCACTGAATCACTTAGCTCTTTAAAAACATTCTTCTTTCGCCTTGTCCAAAATCATCATAACATTCATACAAGAACATATTAATGTGACTGATTTTCGTGCCCGCGTGCCTGAGTGTCTGGTCGCGAACCTGAGGAAACCGGGTTCGATCCCGACAGACGCCAAATATTTCCAATTTTAAATGGCACAAAAGTGACCCCTGTGGTGCACTCTCCACGCCAGCTATGAGTGCACGTGAGGTGACGCCTGGTAAGCGCCCACACGGTAAAATATATCGTCATCATTACCGATGTCTACATGTGTTGTAGATACTGGCACACCCAGAAATGGGTAATATGCCGTGATGATATACTTATTTATTTATTTATTTATATTTTCGGTTGCGAATAACCGCATCCGGACCACAATAATAGTTACGCAACAATCATCCTTTGCCACACATTTCTATCCATGCACACTTCTTTCACCTCAGCCACATTCATAAACGTATTCATACATAATAACATATTAAAGTGACCGATTTTCGGTAGCGAATAACCGCATCCGGACTACAATAATAGTTACACAAAAATCATCTTTCGCTACACATTCCTGTACAAACATACTCCGTTCTTCTCGTCCACATAAAAGTTCAGCTGTCTCTCCATTCTCATAAAACATTCTTACTAACCATACATCTTCACACCACAATAATTACGAAACAATCATCCTTCGCCACACATTCCTATCCAGGCAAACTTCTTTCGCCACAGCCACATTCATAATCGTATTCATACATGCTCTTCTTCTCTTTCCACTTGGAAACTTACGCTCCTTCAAAACACTACCAATCACATCCATCCACTTACACACTGGACGGCCACGCAATCGAACTAGAGATGCACTCGATTTCGAGCTTTGGCCCGGCCCGGCCCGAAGCCCGCCGATTTCAAGTCGATCATCGAGCCGGGCCAGATATTTTTTATCGGGCCGAATCGAGCTAATCATTTTCAAAAATCGAGGCGAGTCGGACTTTTGATTTTGGCCCGGCCCGAAAAATCTTATAGTTCAATCAAATGCACAGTTTCCTTAATATTTTAATGAAAATGGATGAAGTTAAAAAGGATCAAAATGATTTAATAACAACATACTTCACATATTAATAAATAAAAATATATTATTTCACTTCAAGAATTCAAGGTTATTCATTAAAGCATAATAATTATATTGTGATGTTGCTATTATTATTGTTATTACTCGTATACTTAAATAAAAGTGATTTTTGTTCCTACCATAATGATTTCTTGTCTTATTTTTGAGCAGAAACGAAGTTAGATAAAAATCTTTATGTAAATTATATTTTTTATATAAGATTTGTAAAAAAGTTGTTTAAATTTTCGAACGTCTTTGGTAAACAAAGTGTTAAATACTCGTAGGTCTGTAATTTTTATAACAAACTTACACTAGAAGGGTCTCTTTTTTAACTACTTATGTTAACTAATGTTGAAAGTTATAAGAATGTAGAGGTTTTTTTATAAGTTTGACACGAAAAAAGTTAAATACTTCGCCTTAACATAAAAATCAACATTAGGAATGCCGGATACACCCAATTTCGAGCTTTGGTCCGGCCCGGCCCGATTTCGGGTCAATTTTCGAGCCGGGCTAGTTAATTATTTTGTCGAGTCGATCTTCGAGTCGGGCCAGCAATTTTTACTTTCGGGCCGAATCGATCCAAACCTCAAAACCCGGCTCGGCCCGGTCCGAATGCATCTCTAAATCGAACACCCTCAACTTTACCAACATATATGCAGCGGCGTCTCGTGCATTTTATAAGAAGGCAAGCAGCAATGACGTAGGTAAGGTATAAAAAAAAATGCGCCGCAGGCGATTTTTTTTTTTTCATTCAAGGTCAAATGCCTTATAATTGACTTACATGTTTCGAAGGGATGTGCAAATGCATATTTTTCCCCTTTCATGTGCAAAGAACAAAAATTGCCAGATCACAGACTTGACGTGATATTATTTAAGTAGCAAAAGCCTCGCTTAATATCATTCCATACTGATTTTTCTTTATTAAATAATAAACATGGTCAACAATATAATTTTAGTAATGTTTCACTATCACATAACCACACATGTTCGTCATATAAATCGGTATTACAATGCCTTGTTATATGTGTAACAGTTGTTAATAACTTCATAGGAGGAACTGGTCTGCCATTTGCAAAAAAATGTTTTTTTTTTCTTAAAAATTGCCAAATGGATTTTCTTGTAATTTTTTTATTATGCCACAAATGTTATCCATTCTGTATAAAAATATAAGGATAATTATTATTTTCAAAATTTAATTGAAACAAAATAAATGTAGAAATATAAAATATAGATACCTTATAAATAAATTTTATTTTATTCGTATCCTATTTTAACATTTACTATCTATTTCACTTAAATTTTGTTCATGGAAGCAATATAAAAACTGCTTGCAGATGAACCTAAACAGCGAAATATTTTCAGTATAGAAGGCTACATGTTCGGCAATGTTCGGTATAGTGTAGGTATAGGCGGTGTAAGCACTCGAAGTTCTGCTTAACAGCACGTTTTGTACAACATGGTAAGATCGTAATAGTACGTATCCCAGTGATAGAATTAGATTAACGGTGCGGTAGGCAACAGCAAATACATTTGTGTCTTTGCTTTTAAATTTTAATATATTAAAGTTCTAAATATATAAATATAATTGTAAAAATAAATTAAAAGTAACAAAATATAAAGGCAAGCACTGCTTGCCTTGCTTGTATGGAGAAAACGCCACTGCATATATGCATAATTGACATGTTGAGTAATCCAAAATTGATCTGTTCTTAAGTAAGTTTAGTGATGATAGCAACTTAATGCCGAAATACGTATCTAGTTTAGTGTTTTTAATTAAAGTTTAAGGATGTTTTAACTATTATCTTTTTATTCTTGGGCTCCAATAAAGTTTTATTATGAGATAAAATAATACTAATCACCGTTAATCACTTGTTAATACTAACAGTCATAATGTTCAAAACCGACTTACCTTTGCAACCTGAGTGGCAGAAGGCACTAACTCACTATGCACTAAGTGAGACATCGAGGGAGGAGATCCAAGACCAACTTTTCTCCCTGCCCTTTTCGTTACTTCTTCGAAAATTAAACCTAAGTTTGCCGCAGGATTTTTGAAGGCTTGCTGCAATTCTTTCAAGTGAGCTCCTGCGTACTGGATACCAGTAAGCGCTACAAGCAATCTTAAAATGTCGTTGGTGCCTTCAAAGATTCTGAAGATCCTAAGATCTCGGAGAATTCGTTCAAGTCCAGTGTGTTTCATGAATCCCATACCACCTAGGATTTGAATGGCTTCATCGCAAACATACCACGCTGATTCAGAAGCGAATACCTGAAATATTAAAATTTAAATAAAAACATTGGCATACTTAAAACTTAAATATAAAATTCTGGCAGCGAATACACTGTGGTCTATTATCCTCAAGGTCAAACTTCAACAATATTTTTATACTTTACACCGTTTAAAAATAAATCTTTTTGTTTACAAAAACAACCCTATTCGTCGCTCATACATACATACATATATATATACATACAGGTGTCCCATTTAAGGTACGAATGCATTGGTATCTCGAAAACCGTAAGAGCTACGATGTTGGTTAAATTAGACAAAAGTTGCCCCATTAGGAGACTATTTTGATGGTGTTTTGTTATTTGCGAAAAAATGCATAGGTCGCTAGATGTAGGTGAAAATGTAAATTTAGCGATTTTCTTTTTTTGCTTATAACTTTGTTATATGAAATAATACGAGATTCTGGTTTGCACTTTCTTAAGGCACTTTTATATGGTGAATTTGCAGAAGTACTCAAAAAAAATTTATATCTAACCATTTACGAGTTACTGATAGCAACTTTTATTTTTCATATGGAGGTCATATTAAGCTGTGGCATTTTTAAATAGAGATTTTTTTTAGCTTTACAATGATATAAAACAATAATAATTTATTTTTATAATTAAAGAAAAATGAACAAAAATTGTTATTTATACTAAAATTGAATTGAAAAAAGTAAATCGAAGGCTGCTATGGAAACAACGAACAACAAAAAAATGCAACAATTGAATTTCTGAATTTTACTTGACAATAGTAGATTATTACGAGTAATAAAAATGAATTTTTCTCGTTGAGAAAATATGATATGTTGAGTTGTTACATTCGTTGTCAAAGTTCGTTTATTACTCGTAATAATCTACTATTGTCAAGTAAAATTCAGAAATTCAATTGTTGCACTTTTTTGTTGTTCGTTGTTTCCATAGCAGCCTTCGATTTACTTTTTTCAATTTAATTTAACCAACCTCGTAGCTCTTACGGTTCTCGAGATACCAATGCATTCGTACCTTAAATGGGACACCTGTATATATATATTCATTCCATTCATGGCAATCTTATAATAGAAATATTTTAATCAAATTAGTATAAAACTTTTCATGAATTTTTCTCGAAAAAATCGTTATGTAAGGGTATAACACTGTAAGAAGGCGTTCCCATCATCAAACCAGTGACTGTCAGACTGTTCCACTAGAGTACTTGGTTATTGTGGTTATGCGGTTACACGCATTATTTTTATAAATACTTAAATACAATGTGTTCAAAAAAATCCTAATTCGGAGTAGGCTATGAACAAAAAAACGTATGTCAAGTTGAAAGTATTTAATTAAATGCCAATTTGACACGAGATATTGTCAAAAATGTTATCTAAAGAAATATTCTTGAATCCTTATTTTGGAAATAGAAATAAATTAGAAAACGGTGAATGGCAATATTCTGTACCCTTCTTTATCATCTTTTCTCCTTCAAATTACATTTCACGATCAGTTTTGACAACTTGGCTTTTGAATTGAATAATAATCAGACATACAAGTTTCTGTGTTCATAGCCTACTCCGAATAAGTTTTTTTTTTTTTTTTGAACACACTGTGTACTAAATTTAAGATAAATAAAGAAAAGAAAATATGAGCAAAGTGAAATTTTCAAATATAAATATAAACCTTAGCCGCACAACTTTGACAAATGGTTTAGAACCTTTGGTAACAGCAGCCAAGACAGCAGCTGCTGAGAGAAAGCTCGATATAATGCTATTGCTCTCCACCGCTGGGTTCGCTTACGTCTAAAGTGGGAAACAATGGATACCAAATATTTGTCATTTTCTTTTTCTTCCCTAAGAAGCCGAATGTTAAAAAAAGAAAAATTAGGGAATTTCTGAATTTAAAAATACTATAACATATAAAAAAAATCAAAAAATCGTGAAATCTCCCATTATGAAGTATTTGTCTTCTGTACTTCAATGACACCCATAACTATTAATACAGTTGCATAATATACTAATTTATCAAAACCTGTGATATTTTTTCTATTTGATAATCCAAAAATTTGAATTCATTGTAAAAACAGAATACATGCAAAATTTTAAATGATTGCTGTAGGTACAACAAAAAGTAATTATAATTTACTGTAAAAACTTTTAGTAAAATATTTATTTATTTATTTAGATACAAACCCAACAGGCAAAGCCCAATAATAGGGTTGAAAGTAAAAACTACATAAATTTAAAACACAGAAATTAGAGTAAAAGAAAAACATTAGAAATTAAGCAATTAATTTTTTAAAATAACTAGATTTATGAAGGAAAATATCCACATGTGAGTACTTATGTTCATACAAGAAACACATACGGTAAATAGGAATATCAATTTCACCAAATTTTTGATAATTTTTTGTTATTATCAGAAGCATATTTTACTAACCTTACTGATAGCAGCTTCCAAGTGATAATGCTGCGATCCACTATCCATGTTTCCAGAAATCATGTAGGCTAGAGATTCTGTAACATAATGATGCATGGACATTCTAGCAAGTTTTTCTTGAATTCCTCCGTAAGAGTCGATTCTTTGTCCGAACTGTGTGCGCGTGGTTGCGTGTTCAACGGCTTGTTTGATTACAACGCGCATTGTTCCAGAGAGAACAGCAGCCATACCGAAACGTCCATTGTTGAGGATGTTCATAGCGACTTTAAAACCGTTGCCAACACCGCCGAGAACGTTTTCAACTGGAATTGGAACATCTTCGTAATAAACCTACAACAAATAATCGTGATTTTAAGTCAAGAGAACTTAATGAGTTTAAATGGGATTTTAGTTTTATGAAATTTTCTGCTGCCCTGTTCCTGTTACGGTACAAACTGTACAAAGTACAGAATTAAAAGATGCATTTAAAACTGTTTTTACGTGTTTTATTATGTTTTTGGATTCTTCGCAATTTTAAAAGTAATTTCAAATTTCGGTTTATTAGTAGCAATGGCCATGGAATTCGTTTTCTTTTTTTCTGGTTTTCAAAAATGGGCCCATAAACCAATTTTTTAAAATATTTTTAAATGAAAGTTCGTTTAATTTTGAAGCAATTCTTGGTACCAAAAAGTCATAATTGTTTTTTGTATAGCTGCATTTGATTTTTAAAGAAACCTATAACTATCTTTCTCACACTAGTTTCTGTAGTAGGCTGCGCGAGAAAGATACCAATAGTGTGACGTCATCTGTGGTCTGGAAATAAATGAAAATATATCGAAAAGTAATTATTAAAAAAATGTTTTTTATTGGGTCCCATGGCCGCGTGCCTGAGTGTCTGGTCGCGAACCTGGGGGAACCGGGTTCGATCCCGACCGGCGCCAAATATTTCCAATTTTAAATGGCACAAAAGTGACCCCTGTGGTGTACTCTCCACGCCAGCTATGAGTGCCCGTGAGGTGACGCCTGGTAAGCGCCCACACGGTAAAATATATCGTCATCATTACCGATGTCTACATGTGTTGTAGATACTGGCACACCCAGAAATGGGTAATATGCCGTGATGATATATTTATTTTATTTATTTATTTATGTTTTTTTTATCTAAATCGTTATTTATTGAGTAGTACTTTATGGATAAAGTGTACATTTTATTATTTTTTGTTATGGTTTATGGGCCTATTATTTATAAACATCAAACGTCAATTTGACATATGAAAAAGATATTAGTTAAAGAATGAATATTTATTCAAATGAGAAAGGTGTTATACAAGATGCCCATTTTATAAGTTCCCGCCTTAAAATTTAAAAATAGGCAAAACAGAATACATTTCATAAGCCACTTGATAAATATTAGTATTTTAAATTGGAGTAATCACAGTAGGTATAAGAGCAAAATAAAATTTTAAAATCCAGGTCACTTATGAAATGTAACATGAGTGGCCTATTTTTAAACTTTAAGGCGGGAACTTATAAAATGGGCACCTGTTTTGTAAAGAAATATTATGACGGAAGTAGTTACAAAAGAATAAGCATTTTTTTTTTCCATGAGTCAAATTGACGTTCAACGTTTATAAATAATTTACGAAAACTAGAAAAAAAAAAGAAAACAAGTTCCATGGCTGTTGCTGACATTTTGAAATTTCTTTTTAAAATTGCGAAGAAACCAAAAATACAATAAAAAATGTAAAACTAGTTTTATACGCAACTTTTAACTCTGAACAACTTCGCACTCTACAGTTTTTGTCGTAAAATGAATAGGAGACCAAGAAATTGCATAAAAATAAAATCCAATGTTAAATCCATATGTTCGCCCTTGACCGCCAGCACCCTGTATATTGAGCTAATTTATATATAGGAGCGTAAATCGAAAAGTGGGCCATAGGCGATTAACATGGAAAATAAGTTTTTCTTTTCGCAAATATTACCAAATTATTTGATGTAAAAATACTCCAAATAAAAGGTATAGGGATTTAAATTCTGCATCTAAATCATCTGATATGATTATATTAGCTTTTCATACAGACGGAAAAATTAATTATAAAGTTTTTAGGAGTTTTTTAGTCTAGACAGCCATGGATTTATGAAAAAAGAAACAAATGCATTATTTTTAACTGTCATTTAGAATTAAATTTAAATTAGAGTAGTAAATTAACACAAAACACAAAACTGTTTTAGTTCTAATTGACAGATAAAAACAAGGCGTTTGTTTATTTTTTATGGCTGTCTAGACTAAAAGCTCATAAAAATTGTAGCTTTATAATTAATTTTTACGATTATGTGAAGAGCCAGAATAATCGTTTCACATAAAGTTGCAAAATCTATAACTTTTATTTGACATATTTTACATAAAATTACTTTACGATTTAAACCTTGTAGTACATTCATTTCCATTTCGAAAACAAAATATTGTAACATATTGGAATACATAACATTAATGAGCAATAAATATAAAAACTACTAAGTTTATTTTATCGCTCAAACAACCAAATTTGCATTATTATTTGTTCAAACAACAATTAATACAATAAATTAATCGTAAAGTAAAGCTATCTATATTTACTATTTACAAAATGTTATGGCTTTCAGATTAGATTTCATTCAAAACGTATTTTGGGTATTTTTATTCGAACTTTAGTCATTACGAAATATCTAATTATTATCCAATGTTTAATGTACTTAAGATAACATTGAAAACATAATTATCTATAATGATATTTTGATGCATTTTATGATAACCAGTGGCGCACCCAAAAGGGTTCTACGGGTTCAAATCCTCCCCGAAATGAATTATTTTATCAAAGTAATGATATAATAGAATGGTTATATAATGCCATATATATAATCCCTAATTATGTTAAGTAAAAAAGCTTTAAGTAAAAATTATAAGGCTTAAAATCCTATTCCAGAATCGATAAGCAAAATTAATTTTTTAAGCTTGATATAAAGCCGGAAATTAGGTATAACAATTTCTAAAAATAGCTATAGCCATGGAATTAAAAAAAAATAACAAATGTTTCACTGTTTATCTGTCAAGTTATATTAGTTTATTTTCATTATTATTTGTAATTTCTGTTCAAATGAACAGCATTTAAGTTAAAAGATAATTGTTAAGTTGAAGAGAAATTGCAAAAATTACCTAATAAAAATAAACTAACCTAACTTGTCAGGCAATTAGTTAAACATTATTTTTGGAATGATTTTCGATATTTTCATACCAAATTTCTGCAGTTACAAAGCATGCTAAATAAAATGTGCTTATTGATTCAAATACAGAATTTCAAGATCTGTACCTTTTATTTGATGCTTTTTACTTAAAATATTTACGGAAACGGGAATTAGAATGAATGATTTTATATGTTAAACTCTTGCCTGTGTTCGGAAAATGTATTCACCACCCTAATATATAGAGGTCATTTTAAGACCCCCTCCGAGAAAATGCCTGGGTGCGCCCCTAATGATGACTATACTCTATTTGCGAAAGCGACAGCGAGAGAATGTGGAATTAATTGAACAGAAACAAGTAATTTTATTGGTCGGCTCCAAAATTATCCTCTTTTTACAATTAACTTCCACATTCTCTCGCTATCGCGAATGGGATTATGTTAATTAGTGTTGTGGGTGTGCACTTACTTCAGTGGTATTAGAGCACTTAATACCCATTTTTTTCTCTGGAGGCCCGTTAGTAACTCCTCCGAAAGATCTTTCAACGATGAATGCCGTTACTTTATCGACAGTCTTTCCTGTTTTCGCATCGTTAACAGGCGTTTGAGCAAACACAGTCATAATTTCAGCAATTCCTCCATTACTAATCCAAATTTTTGATCCATTAAGTATGTAGTGTTTACCATCTTGAGATAGAACAGCTCTGCTCCTAAAATTTTATACAATAAATACTACAACTACTAAACCATGGAAAAACAATGTTTTTGGAATTTAATATGGTACCAGCATAATGGCGCTCCACCCCACAATAGCCATAGAATAAATACTTTTTTGGAAACAATTTTTGAAGATAGGTGGCTGGCAAATGATGGACCACATAGGTGGCCTCCTCGTTCACCCGATTTAACTCCACTTGATTTTTTTTTGTTTGGGGTTACATTAAAAACGTCGTCTATCGTCTATTAATAAAATAATTATACCCAGATTACATGTTTTTCTAATTTACTGAAATTCTATCAACTTTCAACATAGGACATGTTACATAAAGTACCCTTATTCTTTGTCGTAGTACACATTTATGTAATAAAAAAGGGGGGTTCCATTTTAAAAAAATTGTCTTTTTTAAAGTTTGTCAACTGTAATTTTGGTGTAACGTACCCGTCACATTTTTATAAATAATCAAGGATTCTTCTATGAATAATGTAGCTTAAAGTTTCCTTTATAAAAGGCTTTTTTCAGATTATAAAAATTCGATCTCGTTCCCGATATACAGAGTTTTGAAAATGTGCCGGATTTCAGACAAAAAATCAAAAAAGTTGAATAACGCCGGAAGTAGTTGATCATGAGTAAAATGTTTTTATTGCTTCATATGTAAAATTTTCCGCTGCATTCAATGGTAAAATAAAATATAGCGTATTCCATTTAAAACAAGAAAGTTGAGGTCAATTTCCGGTCAAACCGGAAGTGCTACTGCTTTGAAAATATTTTAGTTAAAACGGGCATGTTGGATAACCCCTAGATACCAAATTTCGTTAAATTATATTAAATAGTATTTAAAATATAGATAGCGTAAGCTCGTCCTGAGACACCCTGTATATATATATATATATATATATATATATATATATATATATATATATATATATATATATATATATATATATGTGTGTGTGTGTGTGTGTGTGTGTGTGTGTGTAGAAAAATCCACGTACTTAATTGATCCAGCGTCAGATCCAGAGGAAGGTTCGGTTAAACAAAAAGCAGCATATTCTCCACCAGTTACACGAGGAAGATACTTTTCTTTCTGTTCTGGGGTTCCCACTAATAAAATACCCTAAAAAAATAAGCCATTAACTTGGATATTCCACATATTAATAGGCAATATATACTTTAAAACCAATGGATTGATGAGCACCCAAAATGATACCAACTCCAAGATCATTGGCCCCTACTATTTCTACTAATCTAGCGTATTGAGTGTTCGTAAGGCCAATACCACCCAATTCTTGAGGTACCTGAAGACCAAAAGCACCAATTTCCCACAGTCCAGCTAATACATCGGGAGGTACTGCCGATGCCTCGTCATTTTTCGCTGGATCATTCGTTTCCTGAAATCAAATTTCATGACATGTGCAACTTAATTTAGCTGAATTAACGAAATATTTACAGCAAAAAATTTTGACATGGGATCCACCAGCATTTCCAAAGTTTCTCGTTGTTCTGTGTTAAGAACATTTGGGTATGGGAAAACCTGTTTGTCTTCAATTTGTCCACGGAAAATATTCATAACAAATGAGTCGTTTTCGACAACCCCTGCTCTTTGTTTCTCGGCAAAACATGCTGCTGATGTTCTTAAATACCTATAAATTACATATTATGGTATTAAATGCGAATAAAGAATGTTCTGAGCAGGGTTCATAGTACAACTTTAAAAATAAAATTGGGTTTATGTAAATGTCAACATTAGTTTTTAATTTATACTCACCGTATTTTAGAATAAGTATTGGAAGACTTAACAGATTGTTTAACACATAAATTCACTACACGCAGCATTGTTACACCTTTCACGATTGATTATTTAATAAATTGAACTGCGCTAATTTAACGTGGACCCTGGACTGTGAAAACTGTTGACCTTAGACCCAATGACAAAACTAAACCACCACGCGCACTTCGCACTACTCTCAACACACACGTAGCACAAACTAACGTAACTACACTATATGCAAGGAATGTGTGTCAAACTAGAAGGAACGTCATGGACCTGCCTCTTTTCATTATTCAGCCATATATCCGGGGCAATATAGCTCAAAATTGCATACTGTTGGGTACATATGTACTCAAAATCAGTTAATGCGGGGGCACGGTACAGAGTTCAGAAAGAGTATTATGAGCAACGATTATGAGAGTGAAGTTAAATGCTTTCTAATTTAAAATACTACTCCAAGAAATAAATAAATATACAATATTACAAGAAACTAAATGATTTATTCCATTAATCCGAATAACCATTAAAACAATAATAAAACTTAAATGGAGTATTGACCATATGACTCATATTAAATATCATATGAAGTTGGCGTGTATTAAACACATTTGACCATAATTAACAAATATGGAATTTCAACGCATATTAACGTTGTGATTGATATCAACTCAATATAAAATATTCTTTAACAAAACTACTAATACTTGGTTAAAGGCATGAGCAGACAATGTTGACTTTGCTGACATTCAAATCATACGCAAGGGCGCGAGCAGACACGTGACTCGAGCGGCCTTGAAATGCTTATATTAGTTTTTACTCTTTTACCAGATTTGTTTGGGAATTAATTTATTTAGATTTCTATTAATAATATGTAAATTTGTTTACAAAAATTTGTTCTTTACGATTAATAAATATACCAAAAAGTTTAAAAAGAAAATTTAGACTGAGAAAAAAATGCAAAAATAAGGCACGCCTGTAATGTAATCTTTTATTACTTGTTTTTAGAATTTCATGTGTTAATCAAAATAGTTCAAAATTTGTAGATTTCAAGGTCGATCAAGTGACGTGCCTGCTCTGAAATATTTCAAAAAGTTATGATAAGGGTCACATATGTTGCAAAGTCACATAACTGCTAGTGCCCTAACAACAGAGATCAATTGTATTCCGTAAATCTTCAATCATATATTTTCAATATGAAAATGTTTACGGAAAAAAACATAAACAATCCTAACAAAACTACTAAATTCAAACACGAATACAATCAAAATTGAAAGACTAATCATCATCAGAGTCTTTCTTTTCGTTCAATAAAATTACATTTTATGAACTCATCATAACAAAAATAATATTTAAGTTAAAAAACTCAAAGGTCATTAGGACCAATAATGAATCATCATTAAAATAATAAAAATTAACATCGAGTGTTAAGCGCATAGCTTATATTAAATATCACATGAAGTTTGGCGCGTCTTAAACTCATTTGAATATAATTGACTAATATTGCATTTTAACGCATATTAACGTTGTAATTGACATTATGAGATCAAAATAAAATATACTTCTTTTAACAAAACTATCAATTCTTGGCAAAAGACATGAGCAGCCTATAGTGACTTGGCTAACCTTAATTTCATATGCAAGGGACCCCCGTATTGTTCTCTTATTTTGCTTTTAAAGACGTGAGCGACACGTGACTTGAGCGACCTTGAAATGCCTAAAATCCTGCTGACACTTCATAATAATTTTTAATTCTTTTACTAAGATTTTTGAAAATTTATTTATATGTAAAACTATTTAAAAAAATTTTGTTCACGATTAATAAAGATTCCAAAAGGCTTAAAAGGAAAATTTGTACTGAGAAAAAATATACACAAAATAAAACACGCCTGTAATGTGATATTTTGTTGTTTTAAGAATTCCATGTGTTAATCAAAATAGTTCAAAACAATGTTTTTGTCAAAGTTAACTGATTTTAAAGATTTCAAGGTCGATCAAGTCACGTGCCTGCTCTAAAATATTTCAAAAAATTATGATGAGGGCCCCATCACATATGATATTGACTAGCTAAAGGCATGAGCAGCCTATATTGACTTGGCTAACCTTAATTTCATATGCAAGGGACCCCGTATTGTTCTCTTATTTTTCTTTTAAAGGCGTGAGCGACACGTGACTTGAGCGACCTTGAAATGCATAAATCCTGCTGACACTTCATAATAATTTTTAATTCTTTTACAAGTTTTTTGAAAATTTATTTATATGTAAAACTATTTAAAAAATGTTCACGATTAATAAAGATTCCAAAAGGCTTAAAAGGAAAATTTGTACTGAGAAAAATATACACAAAATAAAAAACGCCTGTAATGTAATATTTTGTTGTTTTAAGAATTTCATGTGTTAATCAAAATAGTTCAAAACAATGTTTTTGTCAAAGTTAACTGATTTTAAAGATTTCAAGGTCGATCAAGACACGTGCCTGCTCTAAAATATTTCAAAAAATTATGATAAGGGCCCCATCACATATGATATTAACTAGAAAAGTCACATAATTGCTAGTGCCTTAACAAAAGACATCATTTATATTCCGTACATCAATTACAATTTTTTATATGAAAATGTTTACGGAAAAAACATATTCGTAACAAAACTACAAAATTCAAACATGAATACAATAAAAATTGAAAGACTAATCATCATCAGAGTCTTTCTTTTTGTTCAATAAAACTATTTTTTACAAATTTACCATTACAAAATTAAAACTCTGGGTCATTAAGACCAAACATAAACAATGGCAAGAAAACATGAACACATTAAAAATTGAAAATCTAAACATTATTAGAAACTTTTCGTTCAATAAAATTATTTTAATACTATTTAAAAAACTCTAGGTCATTAGGACCAATCACTGGAGCAATAGAAATTATTTGGTATACATTATAATCCTATGGAAGGCTTATCATTATCACAGGTTGAATAATAGAGATCTTTTTCTTCTAAAAAACTAACTTAAAATTTTGTACTTAATCTTTGGTTTGATAATAGAAATATTATACATACTTATGAAGATTGATCTTCATCCCCATTTTCAACGGTAGAAGCTTGCTCACTTTCTGATTCAATTATATGTATACCACTTTCTTCTACTATATCTTTTACTGCTGATTTATACATTTCGAGATTTTTTCTATAGCACTGTAAGCTACAGACGTAAACCCCGGTTGTAGTACACATGTAGGACTTTGGTTTTCCGCAGTTCATGCCGCATAATATAGGGGGCTTGGGTGGTTGTACTACAGATCTCGGGAACATCTGAATGCAGTCTCTACCAAAATTGTATAAAGTTGCTGTTGGTGTGCTTCGAATACTTATAATGTTTGCGTTCATGCTCAAAAGTCTTTCTTCTCGCGATAGCTTCTTTCTAGGGGATCTTTCTTTTCTTGGCTTATAATCATGTTTTCTGCTACAAATACGTTGAGCAACTTTTGTAATGTTACTGGATTTAAATTTTTTACGTTCGCCCGATAGCAAAGTTACATAAGGCACTTCGGGTGATGAAGGCACATCTTCAAGCAAAAAAGGATCTTCTTTTATGTTTAATAAGTCGTCAAACAGTTTTACTAAGTGATCGATTTCACTTACAGCAGGTATAACTTTACCGGATCTTAAAATCATGCCTTCATTTAGTTTTTTTTTATCGTAACGAGTTGTAGTTTTCCTGGTTAGGTCGTCTTTAACTATTTGTGGCTTTACGTCACTTTCTTTTTCGTCAAAAAAGGAATGAATTGGAGAATCTAATTCGTCTTGTTCAGTGTCAGATGAGACACATGTTGTTACACGGTAGTTATTATCAGTAAAGGAAAATGGTGTAGAAGGTATATTATCTCCCTCTAGCAGTTGATGAAATGAAACTTCACTATACTTTAGTAAATATCGTTCGAACGGAATTAGTTTGCGTGTTCCGGCCATTTTATTGCGTTAAGGATTGTCTTTAATAAATATTAAAAATAGTTTTGCGTTTAACAGACGAAAAAAGGAGATTATTTTTTGATGAAATGATGTTGCTAATTTTGGGTGAAAATTTCTCGTTGCTGCAGTCAAATTCTATCTGCCAAAGATTTAAGTAAGCGAACATTTACAATATTATTGCCAACTAAACCTACTTTTTCACTCCTGAACGTTTACCAGCACCTGATGGGCTTTGCGAACTAATACTTCTTTTTGAAGAAGTTCCTTTTTTGACGGACGAATGTTTTAAAGAAGGACTTCCGGAGCTTGAACTCAAGCAGGAACTTGATACAGATACTAAACTTGATTTTTTGGGAGAAACTACGCCGACATTTTCTGAAAAAAATTACACATTATTCACAGTTCATACCAGGGCATCGAACCCGAAAAAAATGGGTTCGGCTCAGATTAATTTTTTGAGAGATGGGTTCGTGTGCGGTTCTGGTTCAAGCGTAAAATTTGCGGTTTCGGTCCGGGTTCAGGTTCGGTTCTACCTAAAGAAAATTGAATTAATTTTTCAAACTGAAACCGGAACTGAACCCTGAACCCGGTTCGGTTCGGGGTTTGGGTTCGCTAGAATGTTACGGTTTGGTTCTGGTTCGACGCCCTGATTCATACTTTCATAAATCGATTAAATACCTGAAAATACTGATTTCAGCGTTAACAATTTATCGCTGCTAGACATCTCAGAACTGGATGAACTTCGTAACGGTTTTTGCTTTTGAGTTTTAAAACTTTTTCCACCGTTACCTGATTTCGTGCTTCCGCTAGCGGAACTTCTCAAAACTCTTCTTTCAGGAAAATATGGAAATTTAAGAGTTTCTCTGACAAATCTTTTTTCTAATTCCTCCATTTCGGAACTAACTTGACTACCATTATCTGACACCGGGCTTTGAAATGTAACTCTTCTTACATTTGAAGACTTTTTTTTCTTTTTTGAACTGCCCTCAGAAGAAGCAACACTAAAAGATTTCTCGTAATCTGAAGGAAAGTAGTCACTTTCCTTGTCAGTTTTTGGTGTTGCGCAACGATCTTTTCGTTTCTTTGAAACGTTCTTCGATACTTTTTCTGTTTCTGGTTCTGACGTGTTATTTGATGATTTCCCTGGTGCTGAACTAGCTTTTTCGGGAGCAGTTTTTATTTTTTTACCCTTACGATTTGAAGATTTCTCTGTTGCTGAAGTAGCTTTTTCATTGCTAGGGTTTATTTTTTTACCCTTACGATTTGATGATTTCCCTGGTCCTGAACTAGTTTTTGCAGGACCAGTTTTGGTTTTTTTAGCCTTCTGATTTGGAGATTTTTTTGCACTACTGTTGCCTGTTTTATTTGAACCAGCACGAACCCGTTTTATGATCCTGCTTGATTCTTCGTCGTAAGTGATACATAATTTGTCTTTACTTGAATTTGAATCTTTTGAAAAGGATAATTGCGAAATTACATCATCCGAAAGTATTTCATCTTCCAATTCTTCTATATATGATCTTTGTTCTGTTTGCAATTCTTTTTTAAGATTTAATTGTTCAACTGCCGATTGTTTTATTTCTAGCGAAGGAAGTTCAGTTACTTGCAGCTTTGGAGAACTGTCATCAGGATACTTTATTTGCTTTACTATGATACATTTTCCCTTTTTTTTACCAGTCGAGGTGGTACTCGATAATGTAGTCTGGGATGCACTTTGAAATGGTGATAATGATGAAATACTCGAATGAGTAGAAAGTGTGGACGAAGTGTTTTTTATTAAACGTCTCAAATTTGAACTAGTACTGGATAAAGATGAACTACTGGACGAGCTATTTACATTGTAGTCTTTTAAGCCAGATAATTTTCCTGGATTTAATTTAGCGGAACTGGTAATATATGTCCGTAGTTCTTTTAACTCTTCAATTTTAATTTCATAATCTTCAATAATCTTATTGCGTTCTTCTTTGCTGTCTAATTTAATTAGGTAATAAAGAAGTTGTCTTCTTGTTAATAGTGAAAGATTGACTGGTTTTGTTTCCCGCATTTCTGCATCAAAATTATCTAACCATCGTTCTTCATCACTGGACAAGTCATTGTCAACAGCATTATCTCCTTTTCTTATACGTTTCTTAACAAGTTCTTTAAATGTACTTTTAGGCATCTTTCTATACTTATTAGCAATAATTAAGTAAAAACGGTTACACACTTTCCGATGTTACTTGTCTATAACATTAATAAAGATGAACACTTCTGTCATAACACGAACCCACCTATTTATTACATTGTAGGTCTGAATTATCTTACTATAATTAATTATTTTACAACATACCTTCTTATTAGTGATCTTCATCACAAAATAAGCAACTGTAAACCACAACTTCGATTACTTCGAACATTCAAACATCGTCTTAGGTGTTAGTGTTACCAACATTACAAACAATGTTAACGATGACATTAGCAACTAAACATGTGACTGAAGAATGTAACCTTAGGAAATTGAAATATAATATGTTATGTCGAATACACTATTATTTATTTATAAATACAACTCACTTTACTGTAAATTAATGAATAATACTACATTACAATAAAAATTAATTCAGACTTAATAATTTGAATGAAATATAAAATACATCAAAACACTAATCTGTATTTTTTTTTGTATTTGGTGGAGAAAATCTAACTACGTAGTAAAACTGAGCTAAAGCAATATTTTTTGTACATACATTTTTTGAAAGTTATTTACATGTTACACAGCAGTAGCTCCATGTAAAAATGATTTCTTTTTCATACACCTTAGATTGGTCGTGATTGCAAAAAATATGATTTTTTTAAACAAGTCATCACTTACACTAGACAGAATTTAAAGAAGGCACTGTACAATAATTTTGCTGTTGAAGTCTGACATGTATGATTCTATAATTGGACTGTGGGTTGACTTTGAAGACCAGTTCGGGTGGGCGAAGCTTCTGCAGGATTCGGGTAGGGACAGTGGTTTGGCAGTGTGAATCTACCACGGGTTTATCACATATTTGGCAGTGTTAACAGACTGGAAACCTAGTGTAACATTTCTGTGAATGCTTCATGCTACGCGACCAATAACATCCAATCAAATCCAAAATAACGTTTCACTCTTTGTTTCAAACAAAACATTATATCTAATTTTCCAATTAATGTCCGTACATCAACTCTATTCTTTATATTTAATTCAAATGAAACAACTGAACACAGTATGTTTGTATAATCGTCTCTTACTCTAAAATTTAGAAATTCTAGACATGTTTTTCTCAAAAATGACAATAATTTACATTTATTCTTTGTAATTTATTACCAATTTATTGCAAATTGTTATTTTTGAAATTGTACTAATTTAATTTTTTGATGCCAACGATAATAATGCACTGTTATTCATTATATTAACAAAATCAACCAAGTCGTTCGGATTATTTAGTGCCATTATTATTTTTACATGAAAAAATGTCTATTACAAATAAATATTTTAACCCATTACGCCGCAATACATTCCATAATCCATCAACTTTAAAGAGAAACAGTGGCTAGATCACCTGAAAAGTTTTACTACATTTAAAAGCATATGGACTAAATGGGTTAATCACAAATTAAAAGACACAAAACGAGACTAATTAACATTCATTTATAAAATCTGATCAAAGATGATTTGAAAATTCTGACGACATACATTTACACTTTAAATTGCACTCAAATTTGATCAAGACTTCATATGACTGCCTTAATTTATTACGATACGTGATCGTAAATAAGGCCTGTTCTTCATTTATATTGTTTTAAAAATATTCTAGTGGCAGTGCTGCTTGTGGTCGAACCACGCATTAATTTTATAATACTATAAATAGTTCACTGTTATGAGCTATGTACAACCAGTCGATCCAGAGAATTTCAGATTAACGTCATTGGAATTGCACTTGAATTTCTAAATGAAACGCTGATTTTCAGAGAGGCATCATATTGCTAGCTTCTTGGCGAGGCACTTAACTGAGCTCTGTAACACACAACACGGATGCCATACTGCTCAATACAGATTTAATTTATTAAAATGAATGATGGACGATATGGCAGTTGTAAAGGCAGCCCTATAATCTCATACGTATTTTTCATTTATTTGGTTATCATTTTAAATTATGCAACATTTCAAATTACACTTTTAACACGATTATTCTATGACTAAAAATGGGGTATTCCGGCATTTTTTTTCTTTTTTCATTAGTACAGATCAGTAGGACTATGAATATCTAATTTTGAGCAAGAAAAAATAATATATCATCACGGCATATTACCCATTTCTGAGTGTGCCACTGCTTTTTCACAGATATCGGTATTGATGATAACATATTTGTACCGTGCGGGCGCTTACCAGGCGTCACCTCACGGGCACTCATTGCTGGCGTGGAGAGTGCATTTAAAATTCGAAATATTTGGCACGCGGCCACAGAAAAATAAAGTAAGAAAATGTATATATCAAGTAAGACATGAATTTTTAAAAATTTCATCGAAATTCAAATTTTTCTGTCATGGCGCGCTTGTGACGTCCTAAATCCACTTGTTCATGACAGCCATTTGTTCGTATATATATGGTTTCAGTAAAAGCGAGTATTTCAATGTTTGTTTACGGTGAAAATAGAAATTATTATTTGATAATTATGGAACCTTATAAAAAAAGGTTATTTTGGTAATTTACCTGTCGTAGATTCTGCCATGGTAAATGATTATTTTTTCCATAACTCAAAATAAGTGAATGCAGAAATACGTAATGTTAAAAGCCGAAAGTATATTCTAAAATCTAAAGGCTATATTTATTTGTAAATGCAAAGAAAATGTTAAATACAACATATAAGCGCGTGCTAACTACTAGCACCATCTGTGTTTGTAAACGGATACATTTATATCGACCTGACGTCACAAATTTCAAGGACGTTTCTAGATGTATAAAATCCCAATTTTCTAACATTAAATAATGAATTAAAACTTTTTATTATATTTTCCTACTATATGAAGTTGCAAACTATAGAAAAAAGTTAATATTTTGCATTAATTCTTTATCACCGGAATACCACATTGGCTTCTAATGGGATAAAAATTGAAAATATTTTCAAAATAAATATATGTATATATACAAATCAATTAAAAAAATAATATAAAAAATATACTACATACAGTGAGTTTCAGCTAAGATACAATATTTACTATTCTGTCATTAATGTATTACTATGGATACCATTTACACCTACTGAGTCGTTTCAGATAAAAAAAACATAGGTTGTTAATGTTAAATGAACTTGTAACAAGATTTTGAAAATGATAAGAATGAAATTTGTCGTCTTTTAATAATTTAAATACAGAAGCTAATATTTAATTCATTTGCCAAAACTTTTGTAAACATCTGTTTTTCTTCTTCTATTGCACCTTTTTTATTTTCTTTAGTTCGCGCAGTTTTTGTTCTTTCCTTTTTCATATGATTATCTAAACATCCATTACTTTTAAATTTTGTAAATATTCTCGAAACTGTAGAAGAATTTGGTCTAAGACCTTCAGGAGATAATTAGCAAATATATCACAAAAAATTCTCAAACTATAACCAGCATTGGAACAAGTAACCATTCGATTTTTTTTTCTTTAGTAAATATCTTTATTCACCATCATTATAGTAATATACCGATTCATAACCTTTTGGAGGTTGGGAAATACGTCATTCTTAACTTTAATGATAATCTCTTGGGTTGGAAATAACAGATTTTTTTTCCATCTCTTGGGTTGAAAATGTTTATGTAGGAGTTGCCTAGCAACATTGCCACAGATTCCTATAATTAAGTAGGCCAAACAAAATTGAAAATTATTGATTTAAAATGAGGATGATTGTGAATGAAATAGTATACATAATCTTGATGGGAGTTTCATCACAGCCTCGCGCTTTATCTCAACTCGAGACTTCGCCTCTCGGTAATATACATAAGCCGTCAGCTGTATTTTCCACCTTGGATGTATATACTATTAAAGCGTGATGTCAAGTTCATTTGACATTGACAACTTTGACAACCTGTGTTGCATTTTATCTGTAACTAGTATCCATAGTAATACAGTAATGACAGAGTAGTAAATATTTCATCTTAGATGAAACTCACGGTATAAATAAGAAATACTAGAGCTATAAATAAATATGTACAAATAATTGTCAACTAAAATTAGCTAATTTATTCATAACTAAAAAAATCTAATCATATAAACAAATTGCAAACTTTAAATAATTCATATAAAATAGAATATCAAAATGATAAAAAATATCCATTTTTTGCAATATTAAAAACATTGTAAAAGACACTAAAATGCTTTGTATGAATCACAGTATCTTGCAAAATTTAAAACGAAATGTAAATAATCAATGATCATTTGTTTACTAGAATTCGCTAGATCGATGGCTGACAAATGAAAACAGTTGGAATTTGTTGATCAAATTCAGTCACCACTGTTCGAATCATACATACTAGTTATCCGCTAAGTTTACAGTCTAAGTATCAGCAGTGAATCTGTAAATACTTGTTTATACACATAATCTTATAATTCAAATAATTTATTTACAAATCGTAGCTAGTTATTATTACTATGAGATCGAATACGTTTTATATTTTTGCCTGTGGTGTTGTGGGTTATTTCATATTTACATTAGTTACATGCTACAGCTATATGTCCACTTTACGTGAATAATAATTTAGAATTTTGATAATAATGTATCAAAACATTATCGTTGTTTATGTAAACTATATACATAGAATGATGAATTTCATGATTGAACATTATTGCTGAAGCACCTTGTACTTTCATTATCTCTTACTGCTTACACACTGTGTGACGTTAAGCGGTATGGATCTGCTGTTGCGCTCACAGCTGGATGAAGAATGAAGTTGTCAAAGACTTCCATCAATTCTTCCATGCTGTATTCTTCTAAGCAAACGAAGCCTTCCAGGTTTGGGGATTGTTTTCGAGCACAATCGATGCAGTGTACTACGTGCCTCTTTTCTTGTTCTCGAATAAAAAGGATGTTGAATACTTCAATCTAAATATGTCAAACATTTTTTACTATTTCGTTTTGATTATTTAAGATTTTTGTTATTGATTAACAGACAATCGCGGTTCAAACATGGACTTATAGTTTTACGCAATTTCACAGAATTAAAAGATGTATACAAAATAGTTTTTATAGTCCGGGACACGAAAGATGACCTATGGAAAATATGTTGGCACAAATCATTGTCTAATATATGCGTTCCTTTTGAATCCACAAAAATACAATTAATTTACTTTCCGTATAACTAATATAACATATAACAGTTGCCCAAATAAGTTTTAAAGCTACGCAGCTTTTCTTATATTGACAGTTGATCTGTGCAATGGGGTCATGCCAAAAAAAAAATATTGCTAATAATTTTATAAAAATAGAATCTATGACACTTATTATCCATATTGTAACATAAAACATCCCAAAATATAATACTTTTCATTCAAAATTACTTAAAAGATATTCGCGCTACGATTTTCTGTGACGTCATGTATCGGCTACTCACACAACGACACTAGTCACACGTACATGAAGGTCACAATGTCACAAACTTCAAACGCAAAGTTAAACGTCAGATCAAAGTAAACTAATCAAATATTTATAAAGCTGTCAGAGGAAAAGAGCGCTCTATTCAATCTTTTTTGTTTCATAAAGATTTAATTATTTCATTAGAGAAATATTATTTTTAATTGTAGGTTTGTGTGCTTCATATATAATTTAATACATAAAAGTGCAATAATTGTATTTTTATAATGATAAAACATGGTGAAGAAGAACTGTGCAGTTCCAACTTGTGGAAACAATTTATTAAAAAAACCCAAAAAGACTATTTATAAACAATCTTAATTTACATTTTATCCGCCAGGGTGAACTGGAATCGTTCAGATGCATGACGTATGCGCTCTCGTGACCTCATTGAGATTTGAAATTGACCCCTATTTTAAAAAAAATATATCTACAAAACAATACACACAAATGGTGTGAAAATATTATTTACATATACTGTGACCGGTAAACTTCTAGGAAAAAAATAAAACAGAAAATGTGGCATAACCCCATTGCTGTTCGTTTCGATTCCTATCTTGTTTTATACAATAATTATTATTTGACGGTTTTATGGAATATTACGATATGAGCATTTCTTTCCCTTGCCCCTCAGGTCAAGATTCGTGTCCCGCACTATACATTTGTTTTATTAAAAAAAAAAAAAACTCACCTCACACTGTCCACAGTAATGAGAAGCTTCGTTTTTACCCCTTCCGTGGAATTTCACTTCCACGCCTTTGTGACGAACAAACTCCAAAATCATAGAGCACTGTCGAAGAGTCCGTAATAAACATTTTCTGCAATAATAAATGAAAAATGAATGTACAACTATATTACACAATATCATATGAAAAATAAATTATTTAGAACAGTCTTCTATAAGGATCGACATTGATAAATTTTATTAAAATTCAACATATAATACCCCATTAAGAGTTTGTGTTCTCAAACTAAATTTTAGTAAGGAACTAATGGCGCTGTTGTTCCTGACACATTTATCGGCTCCAGATTTTTTATCATTCAACAGTCAATCTGACATTTGTATATTAATAACCAAACAAAATACATTATTGCTGTGTAAAGGAATGCAAAAATAAAATAGGGCATTCACAGGGGTCTTAGCAACAAATTTAATCATTTATTTAGGAATTTAGGACATTTTATCAACAAAAATTATGACAAATTTAGGACTTTTATGTTTATTAAACAAAATAAAAATACCCTTACATAATAGATATTTACACACCAAGTGAGCTAAGGTAATGTTTATTCATGAGAAGAAAGTTTAGCTCACACGCCCGTAAGGGCGAGTGAGTTAATTTCTTCGAGTGAATAAACATTCTTAGCTCACGGCGTTTGTACAATATTTTATTCAATTTAGACGAAATAGTAATAAAAACCATTATAATATTTAATTTTGACAAAACAAAAAACTAATCAGTTAGTAGTCTGTGCATGACATTCGTCGATGATACATGTCAAGTCGTCTATTTAAAAAGCTTTATTGTCTGTCATATATGCTGTGAAAAATAATGAAAATGGCTGATAATGTCTAATAAATACTATGGTAAGTGTTAATTTCGTGCCTGATGTTATTTTAAATGCATTATTTGTTGCAGAGTGAATTAAAAAAATGTGAGAGTGATTTAAAAAAATTTAATTCACTTGTGAAAAAAGTGTTACTTATAGTTGTTGCTATGGAGTTAATAATGACAGTTTAAAACGTCAAAATTGAATAAAATATATAAAATTATTGGTACATATAAGATGTCGATTTGCATTAGTTATTCGAATTTGTTAGTAGAATTTATGATTTTTTATGACATACTTTTTAATTTATGACAATTTTAGGATTTTTGGGTGAATTTATGAGTTTTTAGGAATTTATGACAACTAAGACCCCTGCATTCATTTCCATAACCGAAAACTTAAAAATGCTTGTTCACATTTCACTTCACACGCGGTATAATTTATACTGCGCAAACGCGAACATGCGAATTAAAGGTTCGTTCACCAATCGAAATTAGTTTTAGTTTTATGATATTTATATTTAACACAATTTAACAGTAAATTATGGTAGTATTCACTACACGTTTTGTGAATGGTTTCATAAGGAAACACGGTGTCAATGTTCTTAAAATAAAAATATGAATCATAAAACTAAAACTAATTTCGATTTGTGAATGTGCCATAAAATGTCCTTTCATAAAATTATGTGAACAACTGTGCTGCCACCTGTAAAAGTTAAGTGTGAACGCTCTCATCTTCTCGGTTACCAAACATGCAAAAGAAAATGTGATTATGGAATTGGATGCAGAATTTAATTCTTTATAAAATTTATTTGAAGCATTTTTGTCTTGGCCACTTTTGTGCAAGGAAAAACTGATTTCCCGGGCCCCCTATGGCCCGGTTTTCGTGTTACACCCGGTATAAAATATTGAAAAGTAACTTACTTGACAAGAGCAAAGAGCTTGGGGTCAGAGACTTTTATATTCCTTGCAAGGTTCCACGATAAATGAAGCATTGGCACAATAGACTTAAAACTTTGTAGTTTATTCCATTCGTATCTTTCTATTGCTAACTGATACTGTCGTGCTGTTAAGGGCCCGACATTCCAAGCAATGTTGTTGCACCAGCCGATCGCTTGCACCCAATGTACACATCCTGCATTTACCCAAACTAAATCACCAGGTCGTTGCAGGAATCGATATACGGGGATGTTAGCATTATATAAATCTTCTAACACTGGCCACCAGCTCCCGTGAAGGTAGTTTATTTGGTTCTTCTCACAAAGGTTGCAAATTGCTCCCCAATACGCGTCAGGAACTGCGAACCATTCGCAATCACCAGGGCCAATGTTGATATTTATTGAACAGAAGTTATTGTTTTCTTGGTGACCTGGTGTTCTACTGCCTGGTACCTATTAAAATAAAAACAAATATAACATAAATAGAATAATGATTTGGTTCGCGACCAGACACTCAGGCACGCGACCACGGGATCCCTGGGGTGCACTCTCCACACCAGCTATGAGTGCCCGTGAGGTGACGCCTTGTAAGCGCCCACACGGTAAAAAAATGACATCATTACCGATGTCTACATGTGTTGTAGTTGTAGATACTGGCACACCCAGAAATGGGTAATATGCCGTGTAAAGTATACAGGGTGTAACACGTACACCGACCACTGCCATTATTACCTTTGTTATTATTATTATAGTTACAAAAAAATATTATAGAACAAAGTTGTAGGGGACCAAGGGGAACATTCTTTCAGGGAAGAAAATATTGAAAAAAATGCGATTGAAATTTTAATAAATTTTTATTTTTAATATTATTGTACAGTAGGCTATGGATGAAAAACAATAACAAAAGAACAAAATATAGCTATCAAATAATAATTGGCATACTAATTGTTGTAAATTGTTATTCTTTGTGTTTTGAGATTATTTTGTGACAATATGGCTGATGTTTATACAAATGAAGATTTGTATCGTTTATTATTAATTTATGGTGAGTGTAATGAAAATGCCATACAAGCGTGCAATATTTATAAGGAGTAATTAACAATTATTAATTTTCAATTTAAATTTATCACTCTTGTTTCTCATCCATGGCCTACTGTACAATAATATTAAAAATAAAAATTTATTTAAATTTCAATCGCATTTTTTTCAATATTTTTATTATGTAAGGATTAAAACTAATACATGGTTGAATTCAGAAAAAAAATATGCTATCGAATAGGCATAAAAAATATGTAGAATCCCATTTGAAAAAATATAACTTTGTGTTGTAACTTGAGAACCACTGGTTTAAAAAAATATTTTCTTTTCTGAAAGAATGTCCCCCTTGGTCCCCTACAACTTTGTTCTATAGTATTTTTTTATAACTATAATAATAAAGGTAATAATGGCAGTGGTCGGTGTCCGTGTTACACCCTGTATATATATAATTTCACGTTATCGGCGTAGCCATTAAAAAGTTGTGGTCTAATCAATGTTGGGGCACCTAAGTTTTATACACTAGTGGTTCACTAATAATAACAAGCAACATCTTAAAAGATGACATAACCATATGAACTGTTATACCAAATTTCATCCAAATCGAATAAAACTTTGAATATGAATACTGGCTAAATGGTACACTTTCCGGTAGAAGCAAGTTTAGTTAAATCGTCTTATTTTAGCCTCAGGAATCTGTGGTTAAGCCATGTCCCCTTATTTTAGAGACTCCTATACAAGGACAGTTATACGACCCGCAGTCCTGTATGGATGTGAATTGTAGGTGCTTAATAAAAACAATGAAACCAAACCAGACGTGTGGGAAAGGAAAATATTGAAAGGAAAAGCAGTATTAGAAGCTGAAGGAGGAAAGAAGAGGAAGGCCGAAGAAAAAATGGAGAAATGCTATAAAAAAGATCTACGGGAACAAAACGTGACGAACTGGACAAAGACAGGAAGACATGGAAAGAAGTTGTGAAGAAAAAAAAGCCCAGGGTCTCGAAGACCTGTAGCACTAAGGAGAGTCCCGAACGCGGGGCTGTATTCAAAAATATTAAAATCCCGAAGAAGCGTGGCTTAACATTCGGAACCGTTATTGAAAAATTAAAAACCATAACTTACTTTCATGTATAGTTGCACCGTATTCATCCCCAAGATTACATGACCGACATGCGATAACATGTTCCCGGCAGAAACAACTCGTGCAAACGCAGGTAGTTTCATCAACTCTTGTAACTGTGGTCGCCATTTACGCTCGTCTGATAAATCCACGTTGGTACCGAATCTAAAACAAATAAAATAATTTTATTTTTAAATTTTAAACCAAGAGTTGTTTCACTTCACTTACTTTAACATCTTTGGAGGTGTATAACTTTTTACAGAATTTATATTAGAGTTTGTTGACGAGTTTTTATTCTTTCGCCGGACAAAATTACCCGTGGAATCTTTGGAATCTGAATCCGATAAGTTATAGCTGGTTCCAGAAGTTTTATCGCGTTCCTCCTGCAAATAGTTTCTAATGAATATCACCTGTTTACTACATTAAACTTTAAAACAACCTTTTTAGTTTTTTTTTATTTGTAAAAGAATATTATTTCCAACATTTCGGCACCATCAACTGGTGCCTTCTTCAGGGAAAATAACAAATGAAATTACGAGACAAATGCAAAAACAAGTAACCAAGGTAACATAAATGTTACTTATTTTGTAAGTAAACAATTTACTAGACATTATGCATACCCGGCGATAACTAGGACGGCGAACATGCATCTTCTCAGGATCTCTCCTTTTGCCAGAGGAAAAACCGTCCGCAAAAACTGGCAGAGAAGTGATCTGTATAACTCAGAGACGCTTTTTCGGTAGCGAAATACCGCAGCAGTACTCTTTATTAACAGATGTTTCGAAAAAGCGTCTCTGAGTTATACAGATCACTTCTCTGCCAGCTTTTGCGGACGGTTTTTCCTCTTGCAAAAGGAGAATTATCCTGAGAAGATGCATGCCGCCGTCCTAGCTAATGCCGGGCATGCATAATGTCTAATAAATTGTTTACTTACAAAATAGTAACATTTACAGTATTGGCCATAAAGATAGCAACTTAAAAAAAATTCAATTGCTCTAATGTAAAAACTGGGATTTCAGAAATAAATTACTGCAGTATTAGTGTCTTGAACCAAGTTTAATTTACATTAAAATAATTTGCATTATATTAACAAAAATTGATTCACTTGATAACAATTGGAAATTTTATCAATCGAAACTTTGTGTAACTCAAAAAAAATAAAGACAATGAAAGTTCGAAATACTTCTTTTATTCTTAAAAATTGATTTATGGGCAAAAAAATATTTTTTATTTGGACATAAAAATAAAAATAGCAACTTTTATAAAATTAATATAAAAACTAAATTTTCTAATATTTAGTGTAATAACCGGAACCACGAGAATTTATTACTTCTTCTCGTTTCATCATGAATTCAAGTAATTTTGTTATTACATTTCTATCAATTAATCTTAGTTCATCACTAAATAATACACTTTTCCACATGTCAGTTGTCCAGTTTACATGATTTTCTGCAAAAAAATAATCGGGCCTTCATGATCTTCTTCGAAAGAAGTGGTTTCTTTGCAGGCCGACGACTATAAAGTTCTCCGGCAACTAATATTCTTCTTCCCTGTCTTGAAGATATTTTATCTTTAACATTACTCAGTAGAAAGCCTAAAATTTTCTTTGATGATAACGGATTTTTAACGATATGTGTTTTATCATTCTGTCGCTTCGGTTTGATGTTTTTTTTTTGTCTACTAGAAATTGTAGAAGGCTCAATATTACCCTTCCTTCGAAAATGGATTATTATTCGTGCTATTGTAGATTTATGCAAATTAAAGTTCTTCGACATTTTATTCCGCGAAGCACCATTTTCATATGATTTAATTATTAAATTACGAAATTCTTTAGTCAAAGTCTTATTACGACCTATAATTTTGAAGTACTAATTTATATTTTTTAAACAATTATACGATATAAACGTTGAAATTGAGAAAATAAAGACATTCATTATGTAGTTGCTATTTTTATGTCCAGACAAAAGTAAGAATTATGCAAATTACATAAATTCTGTAAATTTAATATAAATTATTTTAACATAAAATAAATTTATTTTAAGAGGTTATTATTACTTGTTTTTGCTTTTCTCTCGTATATTTTTTGTCATTTTCCCTGAAAAAGGCACCAGTTAATGATGCCGAAACGTTGGAAGTAAATTTTACAGAACAAAAACTAAAAACGATTGTATTATTCCTAGTGTATTACGTGTTTTGAAAGATTTTTTACTACATTAAACCTGTTTTTATTTACCTTAAGACTGTCTTTGAAGCTAGAAGCCTGATACTGAGCATAACGCGCAATTGTTGTGTGAGATCTATGCGAAATGCATGCCCAAACTTTGCGGCCAGATTGTGGATCCCAGTTTTCATCCGAAGGTTGCTGAATTTGAGTTCGGACTTCAACACTATGATCCGGATTTGCTTCTACTAACGTTTTGGTAGAGAACAATCCCAAATCTATAAAATACAAAAATATGAAAGATATTTTTAAATATAGTGCATGAGCAGTCACGAGACTAAGCTATCATTGAAATCATACAAGTGGGGCCCGTATTTAATTATTTGCTCTTTTAATTTTTTTAATTTAGAACTGTTTTATGAAAGGACCAAAATTTTACTATTAGAAAACTTTGGTTTCGTGACTAACTTCATGAATAGGATTCTAACAAGTTTAGAAGGAAATCGGAACAATTCTAACAAATGTTCTTCTGTTTTCCACGGGCCCCCTATGATTTCAAAAGAATAATGTCATGACGTCTTGATTTTAAAATTTACCCAGTTTCAATGCAGACGCAAGCCCTCGTATGACAGCAATTGGATGTTTAAGGCAAAACTCTTGTAACTGCGGACTAAACGCATGTTTTTTATTGTCCAAGTATACTGAGGGTGTTGGTGGTAATAACTGTTGATGATTTAGTTTCGTAACTGGTGGTTCAGGTGGACTTGGCGGTGGACCCCGGTCTGATAATATCGAATTACTAATTTCTCCTTTGATACCTTCACCTTTGCATGCTTCTAACACAGACTTCGCATCCATCTCAATATCCCACTCTATTTCTTTGTGATCGTTTGAAACTGTTTCAAAGTCCCAGTTCGATTCGGATTTGACGGTCAAAATCTGGGACGGATTCATATCGACTGGTTCAATCTTTGGTTTCGTGTCTTCCGTTGCTGTTTGTGGTTGTGAGGGTGGATTCATATTAGACGGAGAAAATGGCCCTGAACTTAATGTATTTTCTTCGGAGATGTTTTCTTTTACGTCCATATCCTCGGAACCAAAATGTTTCAGCAGGTTCTCCGCAAGAGTTGTGGCAAGATCGCGCTGAGACAAAAGGTCTTTTAATTCTTCCTCACTGACGTCCAGGTCATTCGAATGTAATATTTCGGAGTTATTGGATGCTAAAGGTAGGTTTTGGCATGAAGGTACAGGAGGTGCCAAAGAAGGTTGAACTAATTGCAAGTTTAAATTTTTATCTTTGTCTTTGTTTGTATTTGCATGCGATTTGTCTCCATTACTTGCTTGTGATTGTTGACTTGTGTTTCGTTGTTGATCCTGAAGTAACAATAAATATTTTTAATGATAAAGTCAAATCCGTAGCCCACTTGAAAATTATTTCCAATTTGCTTAAAACTGATGTACACTCCACGGCAGTTTTTACGCGTGGAAAGCGTCTTCTATGGTAAATATATGTCATTATCACAATCTGCGAATAACAGGCAGATTCGCGCACCCAGTAATGGGTAAAAATTAAAAATTGTAATGATATAAATGTAAAAAGTTGTTAAAAATCTAACTAAAAATGGTTTAAATTAGTCTGAATGCTAGTAACTTCAAAGAAAACTTACTTTTTAATCCAAATATGACCTCAAAAATAATTTTGGTATATGCCAAATATCACCATCATAATTTGACAAAGAAAATCTTGCAACAAATAAGTTATTGTTATAAAAAAAATCGAAATAATTCTGGAAATTTAGTAAAAAAAAAACTGCAATATAAGAGGCGACATAATACAAGATTTTTGTTATGGAGTTTTTTTTATCAGTGAACTGTCATTTTTCAAAATAAATTTGACTTTCATGCAAAACTTTGTAGATGGCAGTAGTATTCTAGTCCCAAATATTTTAATATTTAGAAATTTACAGTGTATGTAAAACTAGACACTGTTATAATGTTTAGTTTTTGTTGTGCGTATCAGTGCGCATGTGACGCACATGCGTATTGTACCACTTCACCACACGTGAGTTTCAAATACCAAAACATTTGTGAATTGTTTGCTGCTTTTACTCTTATTTTATTATTGTAATTCTTTAATAGAGTAATACAGCATTTTAAAACTTTATATATTTTATTTTCAACCGCCAATAACGTCAAACATTTCGTGAGGGTAAAAAATTTGCTTTGTACACTAGCGCCATTGTAAGCTCCCATTGAAGAAAAAGTATAAATCATGAAATGTTATATGTATATTATGTCCAAAATTAGTCTAAGACAAGTTTGGGATTTATTTGCTGCTACTTTTAATAAGCAACCCAGTCCAGCAACTATTAGAAAAATCTGTTACAGGATGCATCAATGGATAGCATAAAAGAAAATCAGACTATGGTAATATGTTCACTGACAAAACAAAACTCTCGGTATGTTTATTGTTTTAGTTAATTTTGTAAAAGACCATCAAGAACTCCATGCCCACAAAGTGAACAAAACGTAGAATGCAAAGTATACTATACAAGCTATTCTTGATTTTTTCGACTTTTTGTATCCTTTACAATCTTCTACACTTAGTATTTTGTATGTTTAAGGTGGTTCTATCATGGACAGTTTTTCATGAAATGTGAGTATATTGTTTTTCATGAGTTTTTACACATGTATGCAGATTTTTAAAAAGGTTGACCATCCGTGAGCTGAGATATTTGAAACCAAAATTCACTGGCAATATAGGAATAGAGTCTCACAAGGATAGTTCTTTTCGCAGTAATTCACATAATAAACAACAGATTTGTACAAAATCTATCGAAAGACAGTTCAAGTGACAGGTTTGTAAAAAAACGTCTATTTGCGGGCTACTTTTATAGTACGAGGGGTCGTTTTTATATTCCCGGACTAGATTTTTTTTCATTATCTTGTTTTTTAATCACATATGCCTTGGAAATGTGTGTGACAATTTACAAAACAATTGCCGTAATATTAGTTCTAATATCTGTTAATTTTGTGTTGTCACGCAAGATTTTCAAAAGCTGCCGTTGCTGAATATGGTTTCGCAGAAATTGATCATCAACCTTATAGTCCAGATCTAGCCCCCTGTGAGTATTTTCTGTTTCTAAATCTCAAAACAAACTAAGGGGAACAAAATTTAGATGATAACGAACTTAGCAGCAGTTGAAATACATTTTGCAACCAAAGGATTATTTTTTATAATGGATTAAAGATGTTATTGAAACGATGTAATACAGTGTGTTCAGAAAAAAACTTAATTCGGAGTAGGCTATGAACACATAAACGTATGTCTCATTATTTTTCAAACCAAAAGTCAAGTTGTCAAAATTAAGGAGAAAAGATAATAAAGAAGAATACAAAATATTGCCATTTACAGTTTTCCAATTTATTTCTCTTTCTAAAGTAAGGATTCAAGAAGAAAAGCTTCGCCACCTTTATATAACATTTTTAACAATACCTCGTGTCAAATTGACATTTAATTAAATACCTACTTTTCAATTGACATACGGTTTTTGTTCATAGCCTGCTCAGAGTTAGGATTTTTGTTGAACATACTGTACTTGTATCCAAAAGCAAGGGGATTATATTGAAAAATAATATTTTGTTGCTGTCCTAATCTTTTCTTTTCATGCCTGCCCGGGAATATAAAAACGACTCCCCATAATTCTCTTTTCGTAAGTTGGAAAATATGTGATTTTCGAAGAAATTTTCGCATTTATTAAAACAGTTCTACATTTTTCTTAGTTTTTTTTTAAATGTTATATGATATTTACAACAATTTAATTCTCTATCTCTAAACTGTTAAAAATTTAGAATATTTTTATATAAAAAAAAAAATACTTACGGATATTTTTGTATGAGACTCATGATAAAACCACCTTAAGTTAATTTATTCACGCAAATTTTTATTTTATAGTAACAACCCTTCAAGATTTTTAAAGACTGGAAATACTCGTAAACATCAATGTCTTGCGGGGATTCGAACCCAGGACCTCGGCATACTCAGGCCGGCATATAAATTTCCCAATATTGATGTAGAAATGTGAACTTACATTAGCATTGGTAGATGGGAATCCTTTGATAACACTATTTGCGTTAATTTTTGCAGGTTGGGTACCGGAACCTTGAACCGGAGAAGGGGAACCGAACGGAGTTGTGCCCGTCCTTTGTGTGGGAGGAACACCTACAGTTCTCTGTTGTTGGACTTGTTGTTGATGCTGTTGCATCGCTCTGTATTGGTTTTGTAATTGGTGTAACATGTTTTGTTGTGTTAGTGTTAAATTTGCTCTATTTTGTTGTAAGTATTGTAGTAACTGGTGTTGTTGTGGTGTCATGTAAAAAGACGGTTGCTGTTGTTGCATCTGTTGAATTGGACCCGTGGGCTTTTGATCGATGTCGGATTTAAAACGTTTGACTGGACCGCCAGGTGAGGGATATGGAGGCGGGGGTCCTTGGGGGCCCACCTTTACGGCAAAATATAAGGATTTAATGTGTATTAGTCCGGACTGGCAATGAATTTCGGAAAAAGAAGCACAGTGGTGGACTGGTTCACCGGGAAGTCGTAAATTTCCCGTTGGGCCAGTCCATCACTGTGCAACAGTAAAAATAAAGTTACACTTTATGGAAAAATATTAAGGACTTGTGTTATTTTGGACTGGCAATGAATTTCGGAAAAAGAAGCACAGTGGTGCACTGGTCCATCGGGAAATCGTAAATTTCCCGTTGGGCCAGTCCATTACTGTGCATCACTAAAAATAAAATTACACTTTATGGAAAAATATAAAGGACTTATTATGTTATTTTGGACTGGCAATGAATTTCGGAAAAAGAAGCACAGTGGTGGACTGGTCCATCAGGGAATCGTAAATTTCCCGTTGGGCCAGTCCATCACTGTGCAACAGTAAAAATAAAATTACACTTTATGGAAAAATATTAAGGACTTATTATGTTATTTTGGACTGGCAATGAATTTCGGAAAAAGAAGCACAGTGGTGGACTGGTTCACCGGGAAGTCGTAAATTTCCCGTTGGGCCAGTCCATTACTGTGCATCAGTAAAATAAAATTACACTTTATGGAAAAATATAAGGACTTATTCTGTGTTATTTTGGACTGGCTATGAATTTCGGAAAAAGAAGCACAGTGGTGGACTGGTCCATCGGGAAATCGTAAATTTCCCGTTGGGCCCGTCCATTACTGTGCTTCAGTAAAATAAAATTACACTTTATGGAAAAATATAAGGACTTATTCTGTGTTATTTTGGACTGGCTATGAATTTCGGAAAAAGAAGCACAGTGGTGGACTGGTCCATCGGGAAATTGTAAATTTCCCGTTGGGCCAGTCCATTACTGTGCATTAGTAAAATAAAATTACACTTTATGGAAAAATATAAGGACTTATTCTGTGTTATTTTGGACTGGCTATGAATTTCAGAAAAAGAAGCACAGTGGTGGACTGGTCCATCGGGAAATCGTAAATTTCCCGTTGGGCCAGTCCATTACTGTGCATCAGTAAAATAAAATTACACTTTATGGAAAAATATAAGGACTTATTATGTTATTTTGGACTGGCAATGAATTTCAGAAAAAGAAGCACAGTGGTGGACTGGTCCATCGGGAAATCGTAAATTTCCCGTTGGGCCAGTCCATTACTGTGCATCAGTAAAATAAAATTACACTTTATGGAAAAATATTAAGGACTTATTATGTTATTTTGGACTGGCAATGAATTTCGGAAAAAGAAGCACAGTGGTGGACTGGTCCATCGGGAAATCGTAAATTTCCCGTTGGGCCCGTCCATTACTGTGCATCAGTAAAATAAAATTACACTTTATGGAAAAATATAAGGACTTATTCTGTGTTATTTTGGATTGGCTATGAATTTCGGAAAAAGAAGCACAGTGGTGGACTGGTCCATCGGGAAATCGTAAATTTCCCGTTGGGCCAGTCCATTACTGTGCATCAGTAAAATAAAATTACACTTTATGGAAAAATATAAGGACTTATTCTGTGTTATTTTGGACTGGCTATGAATTTCGGAAAAAGAAGCACAGTGGTGGACTGGTCCATCGGGAAATTGTAAATTTCCCGTTGGGCCCGTCCATTACTGTGCATCAGTAAAATAAAATTACACTTTATGGAAAAATATAAGGACTTATTCTGTGTTATTTTGGACTGGCTATGAATTTCGGAAAAAGAAGCACAGTGGTGGACTGGTCCATCGGGAAATCGTAAATTTCCCGTTGGGCCCGTCCATTACTGTGCATCAGTAAAATAAAATTACACTTTATGGAAAAATATAAGGACTTATTCTGTGTTATTTTGGACTGGCTATGAATTTCGGAAAAAGAAGCACAGTGGTGGACTGGTCCATCGGGAAATCGTAAATTTCCCGTTGGGCCCGTCCATTACTGTGCATCAGTAAAATAAAATTACACTTTATGGAAAAATATAAGGACTTATTATGTTATTTTGGACTGGCAATGAATTTCAGAAAAAGAAGCACAGTGGTGGACTGGTCCATCGGGAAATCGTAAATTTCCCGTTGGGCCAGTCCATTACTGTGCATCAGTAAAATAAAATTACACTTTATGGAAAAATATCAGGACTTATTGTGTTATTTTGGACTGGCTATGAATTTCGGAAAAAGAAGCACAGTGGTGGACTGGTCCACCGGGAAATTGTAAATTTCCCGTTAGGCCAATCCACCACTGTGCATCAGAATAACTAAAATTACACTTTATGGAAAAATACAAGGACTCGATTGAGTGTTATTTTGGAATGGCAATAAATTTCAGAAAAAGAAGCACAGTGGTGGACTGGTCCATCGGGAAATTGTAAATTTCCCGTTGGGCCAGTCCACCACTGTGCATAAAAATAAAATTACATTAACGATTAAATTAAATATAGCATATTGAGATTCTAGGCTCATTTTTTACAGACAATTTTTTATCAGTCATTGCCATCTTTACACTTTAAATGATTGACAGCAATGAATTATCGCCTTAAAAAAAAAAATGAACGTAGAGAGATGTCAAAGTCATCAAATACTCATGTGTCAATTTCAAAAAAAAATTTTTTAAGGGTGTCATTTTCATTTAACTTTATAATTTGATGTTTTATATGATTAATTACTTTACTTGTTCTGATTTTCTTTTAATGCTGTTCATTGACGCATCCTACAGTTTTATAATTATTGCTTGACTGACTCGTTTATTGAAAATAGCGGCAAGTAAATTGGAAACTTGTCTTTAAGACTCATATTGGACTTATACCATGTTATGATTTGTACTTTTTTTTTTTCAAAGATGACAGTTTGATAAGTTTGACAACTCCCTATATTCAGTTAAAAAAAAAAACGCGGTAACACATTGCTGTTAATTAATTAAATGTAACTATGATAATGACGTACGCCCAAATTTACTGATTAAAAAAAAAACTCGGTATACGACGACTGCTAGATTATTATTAACGTAATTTTATTTGTTAGTGTTCCCCTTTAATCCCATGCAAAATGGAAGGAGTCTCCAAAACAAATTTTATTACGAATTTTTGTACATTCTATTCATACACAAAATAAAAAGAACGATGTTATGTAAGAACAAAATAAAACATAAAACACACTTCGTGCATACAAACATAAAGAAACACATACAAATATAAATAACAAAAATATAATGAAAAAAGTTTTACCTTACAATTTAGGAATATATAAATAAATGAAAAGACAGTGCAATGTCCTTTGTAAAAAAAAAAAATAATAATTCTAAATATTAAGGTGACCAAAGATGTACAAACGAAAATATTTATGAACATCACATTTAAAAAGAAAAACAATTAGGAAAAACGTATACGATTGGTCACCTTATTTAAATAAACACAGGATTTGCACTAGCCTAATTTCATTTTAGGAACCATAATTTTAATAAATATCACTAATAGAGGAACAAGATGTGAAGCAAATTTTGGTCTCTTATTAAGAATTATACTAAATATCACTGTTGAAATATCACTTGTGAGACAATAGCCAAAATTAATTGTTCACATCTTTTCTTAAATTATATTTAATGACTTTCAATATACTTGTTCATGTTACACGTGAAAAGCGGGCCATAGGCGTGAAAGATAGGAAAACAATTTTTCCTTGCGCAAAAGTGACCTATTAATTTTAAACAATAATACTTCAAATAAATGTTGTAGAGATTTAGATTCTGCATCTAATTCAATAATAACATTTTATTTTGTACGTTTTGGAACCGAAGAAATTAAATTTAAAATTTTATAAAAGGTACTTCTACTATGGTACTGAAATAAAATATCAAACAAATGTTATGAAATTTTACCTGTCACAAATTATAAACTATAATTTGTATCAAAATAATTTCTACTGTTTCTTCGTATGAATAATTCTTCATTTTCAATAATGATGACTGACGTAGAAGGTTTGTGACAGATAAAATATGTCATAACCTGCCAGATGTTTTTGACAGGTAAAATATCATTGGATTTGTTTTTGATTTTATTTCAATACTATGGCTAACACTATAAAAAAAAATAACTTTTATAAAATTTTAAATTCAATTTGCTCGCTTACGAAAAGTGCAAAAGAAAATGTGATAATTGATTTAGGGCCGGTATCATAATAAATATAAAGTCACTTTACTTTTAAAGTTTGATCTAAAAGTGAAAAAAAAAATTATAATTTCACTTTAAGTTAAAGGACATGTCAGATGATTTTATTTTAAAGGATTTAAAACTGACTCTAACTTAAAATGAAATTATGAAAAGCTTTTTTCATTTTTAGATCAAACTTTAAAAGTAAAGTGACTTTATATTTATTATGAAACCGGCCGTTAAATGCACAATTAAATTCTCTTCAACATATATTTGAAGCATTACTGTCTAAAATTAATAAGTCATTTTTGCTTAAAAAAACTGTTTTCGAATGTTAAACGCCTATGGCCCGGTTTTCGTGTTACACCCTGTATGATTAGCCCTGACTATATTCTTTGGTTAATTCATTTGTGGAGGTATAGAAGTTACTTGCCCATTATTTCCTTCGAAACTTACTAAGAATGCAACTACATTTTGATTCACAATCTCTTTCAAGGCATTTGCTACCGCTCTTATTTGCGCTTCAATTTCTTGTTTACTCTCATTTGGGTCATAAACATAAATCCATACATTCGGGGTGAGTGACAGTACCTGTCCATAATTCTTCACCTGCATATGCTGGTTGTGCGTGCGGTTCTGCTGCGAACTATTCTGCTGCTGTTGCCTGGATGACATTTCTGCTGAAATGGGCAGATTCCAGGCCTCTTCGATCGACAGAAGTTGTCTGCGCCTAATACACATCAGAATATTAGTAAAATTATTATTAAAATTCATTTAATGTACACAACACTCATAACTATAAACCGGTAATTTCGAAATTAACGAAATATTGTTACTTTGATATACGAACTTGCTCCTGGCTTTTTGGGGCGCCCAAAAAATATAAAAACTAAGGACAAATATATAAATAAACAAAATAATCAATGTATCGAATATATATACCTGTCCTGTATTATTAAATTTGGAGCCCCTCAAAGTTAGATTGCTCCTGGCTTTTTGGGGCGCCCAAAAAATTTAAAAACTAAGGACAAATATATAAAAAAACAAAATAATCAATGTATGGAATATATACCTGTCCTGTATTATTAAATTTGGAGCCCCTCAAAGTTAGATTTGTGTAAATAAATTGTGTAATTTATTGAACATGCCATTGCGAAATAATCTAGTCAGGAAGAAATGATACATAAATTTGCAATAATGAAGGCACGGAAAGTTACCATATAAATTAATGATTCTTGGATTCTCGTTAAATTTAAATTCTAATAGGTATTTTTACCCTCCGTCACGTTTAGGTAAGGTATTGTTGTTCAAGTACTCTAAAAATGCGTACACTTAAGTAACATTCTCTTTACAATCAAATAATATTACTACCAAGTTTATATTTCTACCCATTTTTTGAATTATTGCCCCAAAAGTCAATATACCCCATATTTAGATAAAAACTTTAAAATTTTCAAAAATCTAATTTTCATGTACCTAGATACTTCTCATTTCGCTGATTCCAAATTTTGAAACCGCAGGTCGATATCTCGTTTCGTTCTCGAGATATTTAGATTTAAAGTTTTGCTCAAAACTGCCCATTTTTGGGTAATAACCCAAAAATGGGCGGAGATATGAATTTGGCGACAACACCATTCGATTCTACGGATAAAAATACCTAAGTATAGCAATTTTCATAATTTTTGTCCAACCGGTTCATTTTTTATGAATAAAAGTTTGAAAACCCCTGAAAATACCAAAATCTGAAAAAATCGTAAGGGGTACCCCTTACGATTTTTGCGATTTTTGGCCATTTTCAGTTATTTTGCTTTAGAGATTGTATGCGGTGTTCAAAAATTCTGAAAATTGGTATACTTATGTAATTTTGCCCGTAGAATCGAATGGTGTTGTCGCCAAATTCGTATCTCGGCCCATTTTTGGGTTATTACCCAAAAATGGGCAGTTTTGAGCAAAACTTTGAATCTAAATATCTCGAGAACGAAAAGAGATATCGACCTGCGGTTTCAAAATTTGGAATCAGCGCACTGAGTAGTATCTAAATACATATAAATTAGATTTTTGAAAATTTTGAAGTTTTTATCTAAATGTGGGGTATATTGACTTTTGTCAATTTTTCTTCGATTCTAATACAATATGGCCTCTTTCTCAAAAACAGTTGAAGATCGGACCCATGTTGATTAAACTTTTTTTACCCATTTTGGTCAGTACTATAAGCCATCAAAAATTGTGACACATTTTTTAACACCCAACATTTTTAAGGGATTATCCATTTTTTATTGGACCCTTTTTTCAGATTTTTTGGTCCTAGTAATAGTCAAACTGGCATAAGTCAAAGTATGACTGTATAGTATTGCAAGCATAATAAGTACTATATATCATATATGCTCACCTAAATATACTCAATGAGAGAATTTTAGATAGTAATGTTAAGAAATATTTATAGTTATCTTTTAGAGTACGTACACTTAAATAGATAACTACACATCATTTTCCAGTTTATAATTGGCATTACTATTTAAATATCTCATTGATTATATCTCTGAATACATTTGATAATAAATGTACTTACAGAACTTACGGTTTGTACTTTACATTACATACCAATCGTCCTTATCTGTTAATTTTTCGCTCTATTCGTCCATACCTCGTCATCATACTATCCAAATACAAAACCCCATTCAGATTCGTTTCCTTTCAAACAAAATGTAAAAAATGTCCTTACGTGCTGGTAACACTCGGCATTGGTGCGTTCGATAGTTGATTTTGGAGGAAGTTAATTCGCTGAGTTAAATTTGGGTTCATACCCATAGGAGGTAAAGACGATTTGCACGACAAGCTAGTTAGTTTCGAAGATGCATAAGTTTCAGCAGGTGTGTCTTGCAGTCCACGGGCGGAATTCGCGTAGCAGGCGTAGGCGTCGCGAGCTTGATTGCAGCTTTCGTAGAGGATGCCCAGGTTAGCCCAAGCGGCTGAGTGACACTTGTCTAGTTGTACTGCGCAGATGTAGGCTTGCAATGCGTCCATCGGCTGGTTCTGCTGCTGGTACAGGACACTACAACAATTTAAAAAAAAACAACACTTATACAAAGTGTCACAAGATGGGGGCGTAACAATAACAAGCACATAACTTTGAAGAAAAGGTGGAAGCATTTAAGGACCAACCGTTGAATGGTTTAAAGGTGAAAACAAAAAGCATAAATGGTCCACATGTATTGTAAAATTCTTACGGACGTTTCGGGCTTAACCAACTCCGAATTGATTCGGAGGTTTGTTGAAATCGTCGGATTTCTGGTAAAAAGACTTAACCGCCTTTTGACTAGTTTTGAGATAAACAGGAAAAACTTGTTTTTATTTACAATATTGATTTATTTAACAAGATATTGTGTTATATCGATGAGATTAATATTTTATACATTTTTCAACATACTTTCGCAACATTTTGAAGCATATATCATGAAATATTTAATAAAAATGTTTTTTTTTTTTTTTTGTTCAATATAGCTTAATACCTAAATTTTTAATATTTATATAGTTGTGAACACCAGATAAATAAATAATATCAAAATAAATTAACTTTTGTGGAACACAACTCGTTATCATTTCCCATTACATTAACACAGAATGGCGTTTAAGACATTTCGTATAAAATTTCTGTGCGCATCAAATAGTGTCAGATGGCGTTTACGAAACTTTAGAATGAATTACCTTCTAACATAAATTTTTTGGCGCTCAGATATTGTGTTTAGAGCATGCGTCGTGAAGAGACGTATCCGTTTATGTGCATAACTCATTTTATCATTTTTTGGCGGTTAAGTCTTTTTACCAGAAATCCGACGAAATGCTGTATTTAAAATTGTTATCGACGTAGTTCATATAAATCATCGTGTCTAATACAACTACCTATTTTTCAAGAAAAAATAAATCAGAAAATGTGAAATAACCCCATTCTGTTTAGAAATTGTTATCATTATTCTGTTCTCTCTGTTTAGTCTGGATGTCAGCCGCTTAGACATTTAGTGTATTGATAGAGTCTTATATTAAAAATCGCTCACAGATAGTTTCATGTAACGGTTTTAAATCAAGGAAAATTGAAGTGACTTCAGGAGTCCCTCAAGGCTCGCATTTAGGCCCACTCTTATTTAATATTTACATTAATTCTATAGGAGAGTGTTTTGAACACAGTAACTTTTTCCCCTACGCCGATGATTCAAAGTTTTTTAAACCAATTTCATCTCCTACTGACTGTTATGAACTCCAATGTGATTTAGAACGGTTACAGAACTACTGTGAACTTAACGATTTATCTTTAAACATTGATAAGCGTCATGTAAAAAGTTTTACTCGATGTTCAATAATTATTACTTTTCCATATAATTTGGATGGTTCTAACTTGGAACGCAGAGCAACTACCCGAGATTTAGGGGTACTATACGACTCCAAGTTACTCCTTAACGAACATGTTGTTCAAATGGTCAAAAAGGCATATAAGACACTTGGGTTTATTTTTCGTGTAGCCAAATGTTATGAACATAAAGCTTCACTAGTATTACTTTATAATGCTCTAGTACGTCCTATTGTTGAATATGCCTCTCAGGTTTGGAATCGAATGTACAACAAAAATATAATTCTTATAGAGTAAATACAAAAGAAATTTATATCCTTATTAAAATATAAATTTTCCTTCGACAACTTGAGTTACAATGAAATTTTATTAATATGTAATTTAAAATCACTTGAACAAAGAAGATCGCAAGCTGATATGCTTCTCCTCTTTAAATTATTAAATAACCATATTGATAACTATAATATTATGGACTATATAAGAATTCATATTCCATCTATTTATACTCGCAATAGAAACTTTTTTTATGTTCCAAAATGCAATACAAATAATTACAGGAATTCACCCTTCAACATGGGAACTTATAATAAATTATATCAACACATAGACATCTTTCATTTATCCCTAGCTCAGTTCAAGGGTCTATTACATAGAGTTACTTAATGTCTTTCATGTAAATCTTTTTTTATATTTTTTATGTTATCTACTATTATTTTATATGTTGTGGACTGTGTGACTATGTTATTACTTTTGTTGCAGTTAATCAGTGGAAGCCTTTAATTGGGCAACTGTTAGCTTCCCAAATATTTCAAATAAATAAATAAATAAATAATGAAGTCTGTAAGTTATTGCCAGCCTACCGATAGGGTTGATATTTAGCTATGAATGCTGTGTGTCACCCTGCACCCCTCATATATGCTCTGAAGATGATAACGTCTTATAGTTTTCAGTTAGTCTAGTTTAGAGATTCGTACTGGAAAGACATAGAGTCTGTGTTGGTTTCTCATGTTTAAGCGATATGTAGAGTTTTAGTTTTGGCTCGCGTTCTGCGTAACGCAGTATTTTGGCCTAGGGATGCATCGGCATCTTTGGGATTTAGTTTTGTTTAATGTAGCCGTTAATAATAATTTGTAAATAAATATGTAAATAAAAAAGGAGTAAAAAAATATTAAATGTATCCGTCTTCGTAACAGTGTTCATCAATCATCCCTATCATACCTAAATTACGTTTTAATTTATTTACTACTACTGGTATTTAATTTTTTAATTTGTATTTTTATTGTAGTTTAATTCAGATTCAAAATATTGGACTAAAATAGTTTTTCCAGAAGCTCTTCAATTGTTCACTTATTAAACGAAGAGCTATTCTTTTGTTCCGCAGAATATAGCTTTGTTCGATGACATGTACTAGGCCGCCCTAGTGTTAACTTTCTTACACTAACATGTTTTATGAGAAACGGGCAGCTTCTGGCAGGCTGTTCGATGACAAAAATTTTAAGAACTAGTGCTCACGTTTCTGACCTGACTCGCGAGGTGGTGTAGAAAGTGCAGACTAGGAGTGGGGGTAACTAAATGTTGTTCGGTAGACATTTTAATTCTATCCTATCTACACGTCTGTTCATTAACCTAAAATTTTACACATTGAAAAATTAAAATAATGGATTCAGATATAGTATATTCTCTTTGTTTTGTTATATAAAGAATTAATTAATATTTTTGTCTCTGAATCTGATGAAAAATCAAGTAATGATTGATCTTCGTCAGAATCGTTTATTAGTTCAAACACTATGCTCTTTAAAATAGACATTTCTGCAGTCACTTCTTTGCAGCTTTATGATATGACTGCGTTTATATACAACCTAACCTTTTACACCTTTGGCTACGCTTGGCTTGATTACTCACAGCTGAGCAAACTTGCCCAAATATACACTAGTGTGTTTTATGAAACCACAAGAATTAGACTGTACTACTGTACACTACACTGCACTGCACTTCAAGCACTTCTCATCGAACAGAGCTAATATGATTAGTGGATGTGAAATTTTTGTCCAATATGAATTAAAATACTTACCCTATTGAGCACCAGGTGTCTGCATTGCCTTCCGATTTCTCAACGGAGTTCCTATAGGCAATGAAGGCATCGTGAACTTTTCCAATACTCGCATAACAGCGACCTAGCAGATAAAGAGTTTGTCCGGAGAACGGATCTGCTTCGATGGCTTTCTGCAGGCAATGGATGGCGGAAGCTATGCGTTGATTTTTATCTCCTAGAATCTCATGGCAGTGATATAACCACCCTGTAATCAACAACCATTAAATCATTACAATCACGAAAACAGTTAGTTTTTATTACTTTACCTAGTTGGCGGTAAACGTCAGCTTTTAGAGATGTTTCTAAATTCTTATCCCGAATGAGGAATTCGTATCTTTCTTTTGCCGATTTGACTCGACCTTGGGCTTCAAACAGGTGGGCTATATGAAACTTTACTGCAATAATGTATAAAATGTATAAATCTATAAATCTATCGATTGCCTATTATATTTATTTTATTATTATTCCACAAGAATATTAGTATTAGTGCAGTTAAAAGCAGGGCATCGAATCCGAACCTGAACCAAACCAAAATCGGAACCAAACCATAACATTTTACCGAACCCCAAATATATTTTTCAATGGGGAAGTTTAGCGATTTTTTTTTATTCTTTTATTCCATGGGAAATGACTTGAAAAATGATGTAACATGTTTTATTTTTTTCAAAAACGCCCAGATTTTCCGGAAAAGCCGATTTTAAGCTGTGATGACGTCGGTAGAGGCTTGGTACAACGTATGTCGTTCATACACTGACGCGCGCGGTTGCGGTTACCAGTCACTTGAGACTGAGGTGTTATTCGACGTACGTTCAAGTGGTTCGCTTTCACCGTTCTGTCTGAGTTTGCGCATAACTGACTTGTGACGTACTTAGAGTTTACCCAAAAAATATCAATTATAAATAAATGGAGCAATAATTTTAATTTTTAATTTTAATTTCAGCAGTCATTTGTGTTATATTTGTGAGAAAATAGTATGTTATGCAGAATTTTTACCATGCTAAACTTCCCCATTGAACCAGAGTTAAAACCGTACCGGATATTAAAATTAGGGTTCAAAGGTTCAGCTCAAGTTCAGGTTCATTTTCATTTCGAAGAGTAATCGTAATATAGCCGATCGATATTAATGCTTAAACCAAAACCACACATGAACCCATATATCTAAAAACAAATTAACCTGAACCGAACCCAGTTTTCGGCGGGTTCGATGCCCTGGTTAAGTATTAAATACCTACGACAACCATTGATTATGGTTGTAATCTATGCAGCTAGAGCCATCTGTATTTCAGATGGTCAGACGTTACATCCGAGTGCGATGAATGTGATATAGTTAGGGTTACCATACGTAAAATTTAAATGTCCTGACAAAAAGCCTAATTTCCCTAGAAAAGTCCGGACATTTTCATCGTAAGTGCGGGGAGGGGAAAAAGAGGAGGACGGGTGTATATAAATGTAGAAAGAATTATCTCTCTCATTGGAATCCAATAGTCATCTATAGTACTATTTATAAAGCATGACATGAGATGATGATTATATAACAGTCATTAAAGAAAATAATCTGTTTAATACTGGATACGAAAAGTATGAAAAATCTAATAGATTAACTACCAATTTTTAAAAATGTTTTGTGATTTAAGTGTATTTTGTGTTTCAGAAAATAGTATATAGTATATTCATGTAAAAATTTTAGCTTCACACACGTGTTGCATACTATACTTTTTCTACGACCTTGCAATAAAATATATTTTTTCTTCTCATTGTCATTCTTTTAACGTAAAGCCTCTGTATTATCGACTTGTGTAACCATGGTTACCAACGTTACGGGTGTTTAACAGCTTTGTTTTATTAAAATACAATTCAGTTTGTAATATTTAAAATAATGAAAGGTGCGTGAAGTAACACTTCACGCACAGTGTGAAAAAATCAAACTTCACACATAAAAATTGATACGTGAAGTACTCACTTCACGCATGGGAGTAGAAAAAATTGTTTTTGGTTTGAGTTATGTACCTACCAAAGGAATTAGAAATAAAGAATATTTTTTCTTTAATTTGTTATGTATATACCTGCCAAAGAGAAAAGTAACAAAGATTATTTTTAATTTGATAGTTTTGAATTCATTATGTACCACAAAAATTGACAAAGATTATTTTTTCAGTTGATTGATACCATAATTTACGTTAGATAATGTTGATAGTTTTTTTTTTTTTGCTTTCCCAAATAATTAAGAAATCCGGACAATGTCAAAGTCCGGGCGCAATTCTGACAAGAGCCTAAAAATCCGGACGTTTGGTAACCCTAGATATAGTGGCATTTTGAGAGCTATACACTTGGTCGATCAGTAGATTCGATGGACCTCAAATCCGTTTAGTGCAAGCAGAGGCATAGCGCTTTAAAGCGTGTAATGTGTGTCAAGCAACCGAAGCATTTTTTTAGAAAATGAATATGTCGCAGTCAGATTGTAAAATGCCGCCAGATTGTTCAATCTTTGTTGACTTAGCGATGATTTATTTAAAATCTGGCTAGTTGTATAGACTTAGCTTTTATATTTAGAGAAATTGCAAGAGAAAATAATAGCCATATTATAATATGAATGTAAGCTATTCGTAGTTTTATAAAACGTCTAATTTTACTATCTGGCTACGACAAATACATTATTAATAATACAGTGTGTTAAAAAAATCCTGACTCGGAGTAGGCTATGAATAAAAAAACGTATGACAATTTGAAAGTATTTAAAATCTCAATAGGCTATTCCACGATATTTTAAAAAAATTTTTTTCTTGAAGTACATAAAAATATAAGACCACGTGTGAAAGTCCGAGTTAAAAATTCCTCCAAATAAGCGAGATATTAAGATCCGAATTTTATATTAGCTTTGTGACGTAGGTAATGTGGATACACCAGAAGTAAACAAACAGTAGTTCACAAGCCACGAAAAAATGTTAAACAAATTACAAAATAATGTATATTTAAATTGTAATATTATAATTCATTATTAGAGACATAAAATAAATTATTATACTTAATTTATTTCATTTTTTTTTTTGTCTCATTTTATAAAAACAAAGAAATTAGAACATCACCCGAACAGTAACCGAATAGATCCGACCCACCCGAAGAAGTATATTCTTAGTTCGGGCGGGGCATCTCAAAATCGGAGGTCATACTTGGATCCTATTTGCTCAAACACTCGTGCACATGTCCTGCATCATCAAAAGCAAAACTCCCCGTGTCTTCTAGAGGGAATAATTTATAATAAAAGAAATATGGTTTTCCTTATCCTTTAACTATTATCATTCATATTTTCAATAAACTTTTACTATTTTTCATTACTGTGGAATAGCCTATTTGACCCGAGATATTGTCAAAAATATTATCTAATGAAATTAATGTTTTTCTTCTTGAATCCTTATCCGGGTTCGATGCCGGCCAGTGCAGACTTTTAATCGCACAAAAGTGATCCCTGTGGTGCACTCTCCACACCAGCTATGAGTGCCCGTAAGGTGACGCCTGGTAAGCGCCCACACGGTAAAAATATATCGTCATCATTACCGATGTCTACATGTATTGTAGATACTGGTACACCCAGTAATGGGTAACATGCCGTGATAATCTATTTATTGATTTATTTAAATAAATTAGAAAACGGCGAATGGCAATATTCTGTATCCTTCTTCATTATCTTTTCTCCTTAAACGATCAATTTCGATAACTTTACTTTTGAATTAAATAATGATCAGATATACGTTTCTGTGTTCATAGCCTACTTCGAATTAGGTTTTTTTTTCTGAACACTCTGTATTATATTGAAACTATTGTTTAATTACGAAGCCCAAACCAAAACTCATAATAATTCGAAGGGTTTACATTTTTAACAAATTATAAAATCTACAAAAATAGTTAGAAAATTTTACAAAATTCTTTCGGCTACTTTTAATATAGACTTAAACTTTTAAAGAAAAAAAACTATGGGTCAAATGACTGATGAAAATATTTCGACCAGCATTTTAAGGGTAATCTTCTAGTCCAGATTTAGCTTCTACCGAAACCCTTTACTTCGTAAATTCTAGTGCGTACTGTAAATTATAGTTTACAAGACATATGAGACAATACTCACAGAAAAATGTACTGAGCTTAGGGATACAATGCCTAATCGCATTAAAGCTGGTATTACTAATAAGGGAATGTAACCCAATATTAAATGGCGGAATACTTGAATAATATATTCAGTTTTTGCAAGTTTAAAATCTATATTTTAAAGTAGTCGAAAGAAATTTGTCGAAATTTCTTCTATTTGCCTAGGTTTTATAATTTCAATGTATGCTAGCAGGAATGCATCTGAATCGGGTGTTAGATACCACTACAAATTATAATACATGTATATACATAGCCTTGTATAACACTTCGCAAAAATACATTTTGTTATGTAAATATAAAAAATAAAATGCAATCCATACAAAAAGAAACAGAAATTTGTAAACATAACATAACATATATGATCAATTAGATATACTATCTTATCACTAATGACTATAAGACAAAAACTTGTAGAAATACTGACAGATAAGACAACATAAAAAGACAAACAAAAATGTAAATCATATCACATAAGGTATAAACAAAAAAGATTTGTACATAGATGATGAATCACAATGAAATATGTACAATAGGTTTGTTTGCACAACAATCACAAACCATTCCGACCATGCGCGTCAGTTTAAAATAGTTCGCACAATAGAAACTTTAAATCTACGATTAAAAATAATTTGTTCATGCAGCAAAATATTTCAATCCAATTTTCAACCGCTAGAATAGTCTGCAAATTCTGAAGAAATTTTTAGTTTGTGACATGCGCACTGGAACTTCTGGCTATAGGGCACGAAAGATTACTTGAGCTATCAATTGTTTTGTCCCTTCCTTACTTCAGACTCGATCTTAAGCTCTGTCCCATGCTTTCAGATTGTATTGTATAACGCAGTACGCATGCGTCACTCACATTTCTAGCGGTAAATACGAAAATACAAAATAGCAATAAATTCGACGTAACCCACAAACCCATTCTTAAAATTCATAATACAGTGCGCATGCGTCAGTTTGAATAGCTGTCACATTTCGTATTTACCGCTAGAAATGTGCAAGCTATTCAAATTGGCGCATGCGTACTGCGGTATAAAATGCAGAATGAAGTGAGAAAGGGACAAAACTATGATAGGTCACTTGATCTTCCGTGCCCTATTAGCGAGCATTGTTCTATCCAAAGCGAGAGAAAAGAATACTTATTATAAATTCTTCCAAACTACTAACTATTTGCTATATTGCATGCAGCTTCTCCAGCGTAAATTTAAGAGAACCAGAAATAAATGCAGCATGTAAATTTTAAATAATAAAGTAACATTATAATTTCATTATGTGTAAATGGGTGCATACTCAACGCCCGAATATTCAAAACTAGAATATTAAAAACCAGAATATTCAAACACAGAATCGCGCAAAGGCCGAAAGCGTATCAGTAGAACCATCGCTAACAAACGTAAACATAACCTAACACCTAATATTTCCTCCTCCTCGCCCCGCCTACATACTCGGTTTATGAATCATTCTGGCGATGCACGATTTTGTTCTTGGATATTCGGGATTTGAATGATTCTGTGCATGCATAGTCTTTTGTTAAATATTCGGGTGTTGAAGGCTTTCCCTGTGTAAATGACAAATGCCAACAACAACAATCAACATAAGATAAAAACCTTTCTGTTCACTCCAGATGGAAGTAATAACAATAACCTTTAATTCTGTTCGCAGAACCAAAAATTTCTGAATAGTTAACAACGCATGCGTACTGAAAAATTGGCAATAAGTTGCATATTTTGTTGTGCGAACAAACCTAATCACTCACACATAACATATCATAAATTATGCAACAGATTGATACAATTCGCAAATTGATTAGGCGGAATGCCATGATTATTTAACATGGCATCCGCCGTTAAATCTTCATCTATCCATTTATTCTCATGCAATATTGAATACCATTCGTATAATGCCTCAGACCATAAAGTGGTGCACCTACTTGTATTCTTGCTTGTAGAACAAGGGCTGTTGTCCACTAACGCAAGCTGTAAATGCTTCAAAGCAGATTCTGTCTCGGAATGAGCTTTAAACATCAAACCTAGTCGTAAGTGAACCTCATTGGCACGTTGGAAGCCTGGTGTAACATATAGAAGGTCTTGGAACGCTTTTATTGCCCTGCAATGAACAAATCTTTTAATAATTTTATAATAAGAAATCAATATTTGTACAATTTTTAAAAAGGAGCACCCGACACGGCATGTAACACAAGGTGAACTCGCTTTTTTAAAATAAAAATAATACAGGCTCTTTAAAAGAAAGTGTAAAAAAAATTAAGGGCATATAGTACTGACAAAATGAGTAAAAAAAGCTTAATCAATATAGGTCTGATCTTCAACTATTTCCGAGATAAACGAAAAATCGAAGAAAAACTGACAATGATAGTGATCCAACAAAATTTTATATATCTCAGTAAATAGACTATAAAAACCAATAAAATTTTATATGAAACATTTTTCTCAATCTGAATAAAACTCGATTTCTGGACTGACATTATCTTTATTGAAAACACAAAATTGAGTTTTATTCAGAGTAATACATTATCTTGAGAGTTAAAGTTTAAAGACAAATATTTTTCTCAATAGTTACGAAGTTATATGAAAATTAAATATTGGTCAAGGTCTCCACAACATTAACTTAATTAATTTTTTTTAACACATCATAAGATAAAGATAAACAAAAAGTCTTATTTAGTTAAAGTCGTAACTCTTACAGTTTTCAAGATAGCAGTGGTAAACCCAGTAAAAACTCATTTTTCAATTTGGTCAGTACTGTATGCCCTTAAAAAAATTTACACTTTCTTTGAAACACACTATATAATAGTGCCAACATTTTTTAAAAAAAATATCTATTACCTAAAATTATAGGCGATGCTTTATACATAGAGATTTAGATCAAAAAATTCTGAATTTTTGGTGTTAAAATTTTTGAATTTTCGCTTTTGGTGCTTTAGAAAACTTAATTTAAAGTTGTGGTAAAATGGATTATTCCTACAACTGTGCGTAAAGTACACACTTTACAGTGCGTGAAAAATAAATACGTTGCTAGGCAACAGTTAATTTACTTGTCAACTAACACTAACAATATTTGAAGATGCCTGTACACTCATACTCAGTATTACGAGAAATAGCACTATTGTATGCAACTCGTGTGTAAATAGTATTTTTCCTACAACCGTGCGTAAAGTACATACTTTACGCGCTCTTTGCAATGTGTAAAGCGTCACTTTTCAAACACTAGGGCGCCAAAGGTACTTTTCAAGCACTAGTGCGTTAATTGTCAACTAACACTAACAATATTTGAAGATGCCTATATACTCACACTCAGTATTATTAGAAATAGCACTAACATTTCAGTTGTAGGAAATATATTGTATGCAACTCGTGTGTAAATAGTATTTTCTATCTCGTGCTAATTTCGCACTCGACCAAAAAAGTACTACTTTACACACTTGTTACATAAATAACTATAGTATATGATTATTTCAAAAAATGTCAAAAATCATGAGTCAATCTGTTGCCACGTCTTTAAATTAAGTTTACTTTAGGAGGCAGTAAATTTAAAAAAATTGGCATCAAAAAAAATCTGAATTTTATTCTCTATAGTTCTGTAAAAATCACCCCGTAAAATTTCTACGGAACAGACTATTTTTTTTCCCATGTTACGAATTCACGTGTTCACACCCTGTATATTATTAAAAAAAATAACACTGAAACATCTTTTTCTTAATATTTTAATTTAAGGTACTCAACTAAAACTTTATTTCGAGTCAATATTTTATTCGAATTTTTCCACTTCATATTTTATAAAAGTTAATTACTATACCAGACAGTTAAATATACATTAAATTTCACATTTTCACTCAATAACAACAACAACAAAAAGTAAAACAAATAACTTTTCCACGGGTAAATTCAGCGGGGTCCTGAGAGACCCCAGGTCACAAACTGTGTTAAATTTTGTCCACGTCACTAGTCACGGATTAATTATAAGGACAATATTATGTTTATATATTTAATATTTCAGGTTATTTAAAATATTAAAACAAATGTATTATTTATACGTGGAGACCCTTGGAGTTAGAGAGCCCATGACAGAATGTACGAAATATTTTATGATGAATCTGTGTACTGCAAACTGTCACTTCCATGAATAAAATATTTGATTTATTTTAAATAAATAAACTAAATTAAGAAACGGTTATGTGTTGACTAATTAATCATTCAAACTAATTTAAAATGTATCTGACAGTTCTTTAAAGATTGACATTTTTGCAGGTGACAAGCATTACATAGCGACATTTACATCAATATGTAACAAACATTCCAGGCGCAACGAATTTCTAAAAAGTTTTGAAATTATTGTCAGCTGTGATTATGATTTATTTATATACTTCAAAACAAGTTCTATGAAAATATACTATCTAATCTACCGTTATTATGTGTAATAATTAATAATTGAAAAAAATTATACCGGGTGTCACAAGTAAACCTTGACATAGGCGTTTAACATGGGAAAACAGTTTTTTGTAAATAAAGTGTCCGGCAGAAAATTAAGCCATGGTGTAGAACATGATATTGGTACATTAGATCTTGTACATTATTTAATATTAATTACTTTAATATTATTGCATAAATTGCAATAAATTACAATAGTTTTCAAATAATAATTGTTTTACTTTTTTGTTATGCAATATGAAAAGATTTTCAAATGTCAGCGTGGCACGCTGGTTAGCACAACTGCCTTTGAAACTTTAGATTGAGGTTCGAATCCTCTTTATGGTAATTATTTTATTTTTCTACATAAAAATTGTTGAACTTTTAAAAATCAGTTTTATATTTCGTATTATAGTCATTTAAAAATAATAATATTTTAATAAATAAAAAGAAAATAATTGACAATAATTGATTACAATAGTCAAAACATTGATATAACAAAGCATTGTTTTTTCTTTTAATATATTATGTTTTTACTGTATTTATAAAAAAAGATTATTTATTAATACCAAAAGAAAATTCAATGCATTGTTATTAATATTTCGTATTATAGTCATTTAAAAATAATAATAACATTGTAATAAATAAAGAGAAAATAATGGACAATAATTGATTACAATAATCAAACCATTAATATAATAACAATGCATTGAATTTTCTTTTGGTATTAATAAATAATATTTTTTTATAAATACAGTAAAAACATAATATATTAAAAGAAAATGCAATGCTTTGTTATATCAATGTTTTGACTATTGTAATCAATTATTGTCAATTATTTTCTTTTTATTTATTACAATGTTATTATTATTTTTAAATTACTGTCATAGGAAATATAAAACAGATTTTTAAAAGTTTAACAATTTTTGTGTAAAAAAATAACTACCCTAATAGGGAATCGAACCTCAATCTGAAATTTCAAAAGCAACTGTGCTAACCAATGCACCACGCTGACATTCCAAAAATTTTTCATATTGCATAATAAAAAAGTGAAACAATTATTTATTTGAAAAAGTTTGTAATCTATTGCAATTTATGCAATAATATTAAAGTAATTAATATTAAATATTGTACAAAATGTAAAGTACTATTATCATATTAAATATCATAGCTTAATTTTCTGCCGGACACTCTTCATTTACAAAAAACTGTTTTCCCATGTTAAACGCCTATGTCAAGGTTTGTTTGGGACACCCCGTATATTGTGTTTGAAGAAACTATGTATAAAGAGTTTGTAATATTTAGGAATTTACCAACTACACTTTTAAAGCCTTTTAACTGCAATAATATTTCCCAGAACTGTAATACTATCAACTTAATTTGCTGTAACTGTATTTATTGGAAAAACACATTCTAGGTAAAATGTATTTTATGCTTTATTGTGTTATTTCCATTATACTGAGAAATAAAAATGTATATGAAGAAAAAGCTATTTATTAAAATTAATTACAAAGTTTCATAAAATAAGTTTATTATAAATGTTTCGCATAAATATGAAACATAAAAATAAAAAAGATAAATTGTTTTAATTAATATTAATTTCTACATTATGCGAAATGGTTTAATTTATATGTATATGTAAATATTAAAAAAAATATCGTCTGTGCCTGTGCCCAATAAATAATAATTTTTTAAATATAGATATTGATTATATTTAAAATAATTCTACAGTCAACAAAAAATGATATTTGAAATACTTGGAAATACCCAACCTAAACCTATATTTGAATTATCTATATCTATACGAACATAAACAATTCCAAGAGTCTGAGCAATATCTATAAGTCCACTTGGCCTCATTTCGACTTAGGGGATATGCCATGCCGCACGCCGCGTACCTTGCATTGCATAGCAACAACATTGCGTATGTGACGTCATAATGCATGTCACATGGAGTTATGTACAGTAATGCCTACTGCAAGTTATAGCTGCTATGATAGTGTGTGTGTGCGTGTTTATACGTATGTTTATTCAATAGTGTTGGCAAACTACAGCGAATTTATTACATGATTGATACTGTATTTGTGGAAACTGGCAAAGTGCCATCACTGCACCTTACCTATCTGGAGCGAAATTGAAATGTTAAGAATGAGAAGTAATCATAAAAATCTGAAATATTGACGTGTTGTTGGAGAAAAATATTTTTTTAAAGTAAAAATCAAATATGGGTTCCTTATAAAAATGGGGTCCCGTGGCTGCGTGCCTGAGTGTCTGGTCGTGAACCCGGGGGAACCGGGTTCGATCCCGATCCCGATATGGTACACACATATATATATCAATTTTTGTCACCGGCAACATTTTACAATCAATTTCATTGCTGTACGAACTATGCACGGTGTTTCTTTTATATTTAAACAACTCCAACCCTTGTGTCAGCATTTTCATTATTTTTTGAGTTGTGTGTTAATGATACTATTTGTTTAACGCGGCTGTAATAACTACTGAAATAACTTGAATCTAATTCTTGTACACACTTGCATTGCACAGACTTGCAACTATTAATATTAATTCGTAACTTATACACATGTACACTCTCTAGTTAATTTATTGTATATTACATTACAGTCTTCAAAAAAAAAAAGAAAATATGAATAATATTAATATCTATTATCTATTACGCTGACTTGTGTATGTGTATTAAGATACTTTATAAAACTAAAGTTAAAAGTGATACATACTATAATTCGATGTTTGTCAATAAAACCCTGGAGGTGACGCCTGGTAAGCGCCCACACGGTAAAATATATCGTCATCATTACCGTTGTCTACATGTGTTGCAGATACTGGCACACCCAGAAATGGGTAATATGCCGTGATGATATATTTATTTATTTTATAAAAAATGTAAGTTTGTGTTATATCTCAAAAATTTACTAAGACAAAATTATTTTCGTACACCACTAGATAGACAATAAAAATATCTAACTATCTAATATCTATCTCTGAGTTAGTAATACAGATCACTTCTCTGCCAGTTTTTGGGACGGTTTTTCCTCTGGCAAAAGGAGAGTTTTCCTGAGAAGATGCATGTTCGCCGTCCAAGTTATTACCGGGCATGCATATATTGTCTAGTAAATTGTATATGTACATAAAAAAGGTAACATTTACGTACTTTTCATGTTACCTTGGTTACTTGTTTTTTGCTTTTGTCACATTTTATATGTAATTTTTCCCTGAAGAAGGCACCAGTTTATGGTGCCGAAACGTTGGTATTAAATAAAAATACAAAACATAAACTAAATAGGTAGTATTATTCCAATTATTAATAAAAGTTCTGGAAGATATTTAAATAATCTCTATCTTTTTGTTAAAAATATTTTTTTTGTCTGTTAAAGGACACTTTTTTCATTAAAATGAATTTATACAGTATATCTTTTTAACATAATGAAAGTGTGAAAAAAGTGCTCTTTTTTAACGCTAACGCGTGAAATAATGGAACCCTACAGCACTTTTTTTCATACTTTTATTGTAGACGTAAAAAATATTTGTATGTAACTCCAATAAAAAGTGTCTTATTTCACTCATAGGATTTGACGAACTCGCCCGCGGCTCGTTCGGTTAAACTTTCCTATTCGTGAAATAAGACTATACTTTTTACTCTTAATAAATAACTATTTTTGATTACTGATAGTTTAAAATTTACATTTAGAAATGTAAAATATAGTTATATTCCAAATCTTCCAAATTTTCTAAATCGTTCATAAACCATTGTATGCGTTTTAACAACGTTTTAAGTGAGTTTATTTTAAAATCTAAATTATAAATCGTAAATAACTAAATTAAATTCATCAAAATCCAGCCCTAAGGGCTAGTTTCCAAGATCCCAATGATGGCCTTAGAAATCAGGACACCTTGTATAAACATAATTTATAATTGTAAACTATAAAAGTGATTCGTGTGGTGCTCTATCCACAACAACTTTGAAAGCACGTGTACTGAAGCCAAATAAACGCCCGAACATCACAAATTTCATCATTACCGAAATCTGCGAATTGGAACACCAAGAAATGGGTAATAAGCCATGAAGATATATATCATCATGGCATATTACCTATTACTAGGTGAGCCAATCTGCTTTGTCGCAGATATCGGTAATGATGATGACATATTTGTACCGTACGGGCGTTTACCAGGCGTCACCTCATGAAGATATATTATTATTATTAAATTGTTCTTAACATTTATGTAAATTATGCAAAAAAATCTCGAGCAACAAAACTGTAGCCGTTTTCAGAAATTGGTTCCATTGGAATTCGAGCTTGAAATGTCACAGTTACGTCTGGCCAAGTAACGCACTCGTTCACAAACTTGACGAATGTGTAAAATCAGTGCAAAAAGTGAAAAATTTGGGGGCCGGCTCTGGCCGACAATAACCTTGACTCACGCGATGGTCACCAGAGCTAGACCTGTCCATTAGGTCACGCGGTCAATGAACTTCTAAATACTATAACAATTAATTTTTTCTTATTTATTTCTTTCTTCTTGAACAAGTAGTACTTTTATCAAGAATGTTTTCTTTCTATCTTGTACGTATCATCGAGTGAGGTCGACAACCCTTCCAACATGCAGTCGTACAACGAAATGTGATTTCATTAAAATAATCACGTTGCAATTTGATAGCGAGCTGAATATGCAAACGTGGTTTTTTTTTTACTAAATTATGCATCAGGAAAGGAATTGAAGACAATGGACGTTCATTTTTATGTTTAATGGAATATTTTATAATTTTATGTCTGCATTATTGCATGAGTATGTCATTAAGGAGGATGATAAATAAGCTATTTTACATTACCTCACATAATACCGGGTGTAACACGAAAACCGGGCCATAGGGTTTAACATGGGAAAACAGTTTTTCCTTGTATAAAAGTGGCCTATTAATTTTGGAAAATAATGCTTCAAATAAATGTTGTACAGAATTAAATTCTGCATTAAGTTCAATAAGATATTTTATTTTGTACGTTTCGTAACCAAGAAAATTGAATTTAAAATTTTATAAAAGTGACTTCTTTATAGTGTTAGCCATGGTATTGAAATAAACCACAAACAAATGTAATGATATTCCACCTGTCACAAATGGGTCCATAAACCAATTTTTTTACATTCTTTTAAATAAATGAAAGTTCGTTTAATTTTGAAGCAATTCGTGGTATCAAAAAGCAGGGTTGGCAGATATATATCAAGTGATATATATCATGATATATATCTTGATATATATCCGATATTTATTGATTGATATATATCATGATATATATCACTTATTAATTTTTTACAAAATAAATACCCAGAGTGAAAAATTCTTGATATTTTGAATAAAAATAAAAACGTGGCAACAGTGCGTTTTGCGGTTACAACTTACAATTCGGGGATTCCCTGCTTTCAAACTACAATAGTATTTACTCATTTAGGTATTTACTATTTATATAATATATTTAGGAAAAATGTTATTTTTTGTTACTTAAATAATAATAATTTTTGTCTTGTTTTTTGTTATTTTAAACTAAAGTTTGATTTTTGTTGTTTACCAAAATAAAGGTATTTTACGTTTCATGTTTTTTTTGCATGTAGCCTAAGAACGAAATTCCTGATATATATCGGATATATATCTGATATTATGATATTTTGATATTTATATAAATATCATGATATTTGCCAACCCTGTCAAAAAGTCATAATGGGGGATTACACCATTTTTTTTTATAATTTCATCTGAAAATATTAGGAAAACTAAGACTATTGATGAAAATCCGGTGAAAAAATTCCTATTAATAAGCGAGTTATGGTCTCCCGAATTTTGAAAAGATTGACGTGACGTCACATTTATGTGTTTTTATATCAAACTGTTTTCATCATGAACCTAAATGTTCTTGAAATATATGCTATTTTAAGTTATATTTACATAAAAATAAATTAATATTGTAACCCTGTATAAGTATACATAATTTATAATTACAGGTGTATTTAAATTATTAAGTTTAATGCAAGAAATTTATGTTAAAATAAAAACTGTTTGGAAACTGCAGTACAGGAATGTTAGCCCCTCCTTTCGAATTTGAATTTCTTAACTTCCATTGGTAGTAATCCCACCTCCTAACAAGCTATTTGTAATGCATGTATAGGCGGTTTCTCGGTCGCCAACCAAAATATTTTCATATTAGTGTCGAAGCGTTATAACAAAAAACCCTTTATTTCTGAAATATCTCAATTATACCATTTCATTTTTTTTATTAATATTCGTTATTCAGCATACACATTGGTATTTTTTTTACTATTTTCCTTTAATTCGATTGAGCCGTAATCCCCCATTGGTTTTTGTATAACTGCATTTGATTTTTAAATAAACATATAGCTATCTTTCTCACACCAATTTCTATAGTAGGCTGCGCGAGAAAGATACTAACAGTGTGACGTCATCGGAAATAAATTCAAATATCTAAGCAAAGTAATTATTAAAAAATGTTTTTTTTATCTTAATCGTTATTTATTGAATAGTGCTGTAAGGATAAAACATACATTTTATTATTTTTTGTTATGGTTTATGGGCCCATTATAAAATATGATTTGGATCAAAATCATAGTACTTAATAAACTGTCAGAAAAAATGTGACAATGTGAAGTTTCTGACAAGTAAAATGTCATATTTGTATATGATTTTAATTCAATATCATGGCTAACACTATACAGAAATCACTTTTATAATATTTTAAGTTCAATTTGTTCGGTTACGAAACGTACAAAATAAAATATGATTATAGAAATAAATGCAGAATTTAATTCTCTACAACATTTATTTGAAGCATTATTGTTTAAAATTAATAGGCCACTTTTGCGCAAGGAAAAACTTTTAACATGTTAAACGCCTATGGCCCGATTTTTGTGTCACACCCGGTATATTCAATTTCGTGAGCGTGCACTTTTACTTTACTAGACTGAATCATGTATATAACTATACTATATTGACTAAGAGAGAAAAAAAAATAATATTATGTACGTAATGTTTTATCTCATAGAAACACATTTTTTCAATGATATAAGTCATGTTTTACTAGAAACTTATTAATATATTTCGGTAGAGCGTAGTAAACCGTTCTCAGTAATTCAAAATAATCAATTAATGAACTTTAATCACTTTGATTTGCAGAGAAATAGCAAGTTCAAAAGTTAAATAAATATGTTTTTTTCGGGCAATTTTTCCTTAAATCAAATAAAATTATCGAGAATTTTGTTATTATTTACTTAAAAAGAGGTTGAATATTTATATTAATTAAAATTAAATTCACTGTTAATATTGTTTTACCACATAAACAATTTTATAAAAAAAAAAATAGGGGTACATGCCTTTTCTTTTGCAAACTTTTATAAACGTTGTCATTAATAAGTACAAAAGTTTCACAATTCACACATAATTAACATACAATCGAATTAAAATACATAATTATGAAGAATAGAAAACGTGCTGTTTTAAAAAATTAAAATAATCATAAAAACAAGCTTTTAATTCATATTAATAACTGGGGTATATAACCAAATTTTTATTTTTTAATAATATGATACTAGACAAAAAATAAAATATCCGTATTTTTTAAATTGATCAATTATTCATACTTTACGAGAAAATAATTAGTAAAAAATTAGAGAAGGGATACGTGACGTGAGCATGGTAGTATAGTGGAAGAAGTCGGATAAACCGGAAGGGAAACATATCGCGACGCTGATCTATAACTATCTCTTTCCCTCCCAGTCTATCTATCTTCCTCTACGATCCACCATACTCACGTCAAATATCCCTTCTCCAAAACATAAATTTGCTAATAACAATATTATTACAAAGTAATGTTTAGTTTTTATTATTGTAATGAGAAGCTATGTTGGTTAGTTTTTATAATTTATGACATATATTGAAATTCGAATATGGCCACATACCTCACTATGGGCCATAAATAGAAAAGTGGTACAAATGCATTTGCAAAAAATTGAATCCACTTTTAAAAAAAAAAAGATATAATCAAATTCGGTTTCCCAGTATTTTTTTTTTGTATCATGGCCAGTAGAAGAAATATCAAATACAGTGCTTCTTGTACCTTGAACAGACTTGTAGTTTTGTACCATGTCCCTCAAAATGACATACACTAAGAATTGTTTTGAATCAAGCCCAGAGCAAATAAGATTTCTTGATTCTGTCACGTCCTTCTGAACATAGTACAATTACATATCCCAATATAATAACAGGATCTATGAGAATTGAGATCTTAAAAAAATTGTAAAAGTTTATAGGTAATAATATATTTTATAACTTTATTCATAGCTAAAATATATATACCGTGAGTATTTTTCAACGTGAAACATTGGGTTTGTCATATCCATGGTTACGATTCGACATTTGATTGACAGCAATGTATTTGTGTATCCCATTTAAAATGAAACATAGGGAACGAATTTGACAAATGTATTATATTCAGTCAGAAAACCACTAGATAGCACTAAACATATTTCGGGCATAAGGTGCACACAAAATTTTTTCTACAACTAAATTTAATTTTTTGCACACAGGTATAATTATTTAAACAAAATTAACCTCTAGTGACATCTTGTCAATACGACAGATAACAGCTGAATTTTCCTGTTACTCCTTGACATTTGATTGACAGCAATGTAATTGCCTGTCTCAATTAAAACATAGGGAATGAATTTGACAGAAGTATTATATTTAAATATTGTAAGAAATTTAGCCAAGTCAGAGAATCACTCGGGCACATGGTGCACACAATATTTTTTCTACAACTAAATTTAATTTAGAAAGCAGGTATAATTATTGAAACAAAATTAACCTCTACTGATGTCTTGTCAAATTCGTTCCCTATGTTTCATTTTAAATGGGACACGCAAATACATTGCTGTCAATCAAATGTCGAATCGTAACCATGGATGTGACAAACCCAATGTTTCACGTTAAAAAATACTCCCTATATATATACATACAGTATGTAATTTTATTTTTGATTTTACGAAAAAATGCAAAGGGAAGAAAATTTTTTGCTTGAATTAAAACGCATGTTTCAGTTATTAAAGCTTTTAATTAATGTAAGGTTCATTTATTATAACATTTTTTCGTATTTTGTCCTAATAATACAGTTATTACATTGAATCTGACATGATTTTTTTAGTTAACTTTGAAATATTGACAAATGATTATTAATTCTAATTTCAGAAAAAAAAACGTCGAAAATCAAAATACTTGTAGTTTATTCAATTAACTCTTTTTTATCTGAAATTAAAATTAATAATCATTTGTCAATATTTCAAAGCTAACTAAAATCATGTTAGATTCAATGTAATAACTGTGTTATTAGGAGGCCAAAATACGAAAAAACGTTATAATAAAAGAACCTTACATTAATTAAAAGTTTTAATAACTAAAAGATGCGTTTTAATTCAAGCAAAAATTTTTCTTCCCTTGGCATTTTTTCGTAAAATCAAAAATAAAAAAAAAACTCAATCCGGGGACATACTGTATATATATTATAAATAATCTGTAACCCTTGTTGTACCTTTCGGTGCAAGGGTACCGGGCGCACCGAGCCGCAGTGTGATAAATTTATTAAAAATATTTATATTAAATAAAATAAGTAAAATCTACCTATGTATCTATAATCCAATTATATGTTCGCACACGCACAAAATTAATGACACATCAGATAAAATATCACAAACACAATTAGACTTTTAGTCTTCTCAGAGTGTACCACTAGAAACCTTCAACTCGAGCGCTAGTACTAAAGTCCAGTACCACTTTTTGTACCGCCAGTTTTATATGTCCGCGACCTACCGCAATATTAGTAACAGTTACTCATCGCAAGTAAAAAACCCGGCTTACAATTACATTAATTACATGGGGAAGTTGCTATTTTTCTCTCAACTGAATCATGCGGAAGGGAAATCATTATTTTGCGAATTTCTCGTGAAGAAGAATTAAATGATGCATTTCTGCGAGATTCAGCACAGCGATGAGTCAGTATGTATCAAGTGTAAGTGGATAGTCAAGGACGAAATAGAAGGACGGAGGCAATCTCCGTTTGTTATTATTGTGGCTTATGATTTGCTTTGCATACTAACTTAGCACCAACTTGTCACTAAAAATATTACCAGTATGTAAACAAATATTTACGCACATATGCAAATGTTTCTATTTTTATTTAATAGGCTGAACTATGAAAATCGTATAAAATAGCTATTTTTAGTACAAGTGAGCAAAGTATGTGTTCCTCACGCGTCCGGAAAGTGGCACCAAAAGACATGCTCACATGTGCTGCTGAACCTGATTTTTTCTTGCCATATAATTTTTCTAAAAAACGAAACATTGTACTTTTTTACCTCTCGCTAAGAGAGGTATTGGATTCATGCTAAAATTCGCATATCCAGATTTTATTGAATAAGCACGATTTAAGGTGCCTAGGATCCGATTATAACATTTTTAAAATGATGTCTGTGTGTGTGTGTCTGGATGTGTGTATGTGTTTATGTGTGTATGTCTGGATGTTGTAGACACGGTTCCTCAAAAACTATAAGACTTAAAAAATATTTAACTGCAGTTTCCTCAATCTGACATTCCTGGGAAGAGCTGAAAAGGTTTTGGTAATAATTAAACAACCGGAAGTAGTAGTTTCTTAGAAAAATTCTTCTAAATATAATTTTTTATATTATTTTATATTAAATATTGAAGAACATAAAATTCTCCATCTAATACACTTAAAAATTTTATTATATCTTGCATAGATTTAGAGATAAAAGCACTATAATTTATAGAGTACACTAATCGCAGAGGCTAAGGCACTAAGGAAACCAGTTGACAAATTCCACTGTTTATAACATGACACATGTCATTGTCAAATATCAACAGTTTTAGTGACATTCTGATAGCTTTTTCTGGGAAGTATATTTAATTTTTCTTATTGTTTTATTAATTAAATATTTGAAATTATAGGTAAAATTGTGGTAAATGCATATATCCATCAGAAATACCGCCAATCTGGTTAATGAATTGGAACAATCTCTGATATATAGAAACTTCCTCATACAATGAAAAATATGTATAATTAGAATTATACGTGTGCAGAAGACATGTTAAATACAATAAAAAACAATATTTGGGTAAAGTTCTGTAATATTTTGTTATAAAACGACAGTTCGAAAGCGAAGTGCAGTACAATACTTATATAGCCTAATATGGAAATGGCGAGAGGTCTTATGCTGGCCACAACAGATTTTTTATTAATGAAAACCTCAACAGTACATATGTATGTCTCTTAAATAGGGGGACATGGCTTAACCACAGATTCCTGAGGCTAAAATAAGACGATTTAACCAAACTTGCTTCTACCGGAAAGTGTACCATTTAGCCAGAATCCTGCTTCAAAGTTCTTCGAAAAAAATTTAATTTTGCTTATAATAATCGGACGCTTTATTCAATTTGGATGAAATTTGGTATGACAGTTTATATGGTTACAAGTCATCTTTTAAGGTGATACTTGTTATTATTAGTGAACCACTAGTGTATGAAACTTAGGTGGCCCAACATTAATTAGACTTTTTAATGGCCACGCCGAAAACGTGAAATTATTTTTCTTCGGAAAGATACATTCAATAGTAAACTTTTCTCTCTGTGTGTAATTTGTGATATCTGTTACGGTTCACACAGAAAAAAATACAATCTGAGTGTCTGCACTGCTAAATTTTTAAAATAAATTTAATCTAGCAGTCTATCCAAATGCCAAACAAGTAATTTTTAATGACAGTAACGAGTTGTCAATCTTCACAACTTGTTTAGGAGTAAGTTGAGATATGTAATCGTCTTATTTATAATAATGGTAGTAAAATATTATTAGGCCAAACAAACGGATGTTACTAATTTTAGAATATTGCGAAGAAAATTTTTGACAACCCGTAAAACAATTGCCCTTAAGGGGCGACAGCAAAAATTTAATTTTAAAACGTTCAAACTAAACTCTTTCCACATGTTATTAGGAGACTATCCATATATATCAGTAACTTTGGAATATATTTAAGATAAATATAAATACGCTGAAATTTATAAATAGGAATTTAATTTTATTGAACTTTGCAACTATATCATTGTAAAAAAATATAAAATAATCTTGCAATGCTTAAATAAAAAATAAGGTTATCTATTTACTATTACATAGATATATTTACTATTTTACAACAAAGAATTTACATAAGCTGATAATAATGTGATGATATCAGTATACAGGGCAGGATTGTTGTAATTTCGCCCGACCCAAAAAAACCCATCTGAAAACCACACATATATACATAATTTTTTGTCACTGGCAACATTTTACAACCAATTTCATTTTGTGTACTTCGTGTTTGATCATTTTTAATATATTTTTCATTGCTGTGCGAACTGAACACAGTGTTTCTTTTATATTTGAACAACTCCAATCCTGGTGTCAGCATTTTTTTTTTTTTTTTTGAGTTGTGTATTAAACATATTATTAGTTGTGACTTATGACACTTGGATCTATTTCTTGTACACATTTGCATTGCACAGACTTCAACTATTAATATTAATTCGTGTACGCATGTACACTCTCTAGTTAATTTATCGTTTATTACATTACAGTCTTAAAAAATAAATAATAATAATATTAATATCTATTATCTATTACGCCGACTTGTGTATGTGTATTAAGATACTTTATAAAACTAAAGTTAAAATGATACATACTATATTTCGATGTTTGTCAATAAAACCCGCTTTTATTTAATAAAACCCGGGTTTTTTCAACCCTGGTATAACGTCAGTTTTGACAATCAATGTTTTTTCCAGAGAAGACATTATTTTTTACTTTTTTACTAAATTTTGAACTATGACGTGATTGGTCAGTATAAAGGCATCCAGTTCTTGTAGAAAGCATGTTAAACAAAAATTATTGCCATATATACTATCTATGGAGTCAGTTCTACCATGGGTTAAATGTTGTACACTTACATAACACCCTGTATTATTTCTTTCAAATTGTTTTATTAGAATTCTTTGTTCTAAAATGAATCCATTATTATTCCCCTTCTAGTCATAACCGAATATACAAAACGTCTAATAGGTAAAAACAAAGTTACAAGAGTGTTGTTGTAAGCAACATGTAATATTTCCGCCCATAAAACCATGCACCTATTTGGTTACACTATACACACCTGCTGAAGCATTTGTACCCGCACGATACAACTAACAAATGTGAAAAAAGAGCAGTTGTTAGCATGGAGGCACGTGCCACCATAACAGCAACCAGTCAGCAGATGCTATATATGTTGTCTATCTCCCAATAAAGAAATACTTTATTATCTAGGGATACGAATTTCAATACGAATGTCTTTTAGTCAGATCATTTCTAAGAATAATTGGCTGGGTAAGACTTTTTCAGAATCAAATTTACATTTAAAGTTAGTATGATACATGCTGTTACATTAGATAAGAACCATTTTAAAAAATAACAATTTGAAATTTACTTTACTTGGAATTAGATTCAGCAGAAACAAATGAAAAACATAAAAGGAAATAGAAGTTCATAAAGTTAGTCAGCTCATTTTTACTCTTAACAAAATTAAATCCCAATGTACAGTATTATAAAACTAAAATGGAGTCTTAAGGTAAAGTTATAACTAAAGAAAAAACCCCTTAACCTTAACAATAAATTTAAAAACTATATACGTATTTCGAGAACTAAGTTCTCATCATCAGTAGAAACTACAAAGTAAACACAGAGAAGTTAAGATTACTCAGCATGTAAACCATGCCAGAGGTCAAAACAGCTCTGAGGAATAAGGGAGAGAACACGGGTTATATAGGGACAGGAGTCAAAGGTGAGTGGATACCTAATTGGGTAACTAAGCTTAAACAAAATAACTGTCTTATATTAACACATATAATTTAGAATTTGGGATGGGACCTAGGTCCGCGTTCATTACTTTATCTTTAAATTTATGTATTATCAAACTCTCGTGTGCGTCTAAATATCTATTATTATCAACTTGTTTCAATAATTTTATATTAGAATTGTCAATTTTATGATTATTAATAAACATATGTTGTGCTACACTAGATTTATCAGGATTACCGCTTTTTAAATGATAGAAATGTTCTTTAAATCGAGTATCAATTTGTCTTTTAGTTTGCCAAATGGCATAGTTTACATACTGAGTAATCTTAACTTCTCTGTGTTTACTTTGTAGTTTCTACTAATGATGAGAACTTAGTTCTCGAAATACGTATATAGTTTTTAAATTTATTGTTAAGGTTAAGGGGTTTTTTCTTTAGTTATAATGTACAGTATGCTCAGTTAAATTTGAAACATATGATTTATAGCATACAGCGAATTTATTTTAAAATGCAACATTATAGTTCATCACTTCCATGGTTACTCACTATTGTCAAAAAATGACAGCAATGTAATATTTGTCCATTTTAAAATGCAACATTATAAATAATATTGCAGCACAGGAGATACCTCCAAAACACATTACAAATGGTGTCAATTCTTATTACGACCGACTAGAATATTGCCTCAGAGTGATTGGGGGTATTTTTTAACATTTATTACATGAAAGTTATGAATTTTTGTAAGCTAAAGTTCTTTAAGATGTACAACATTCATGTTTTGATTATTTGTTAATCGTATGTAGGCTAATTTATTGAAAATTAGTTTTGATAATACAAAACTACAAATTTTGTATGTTGCATTTTAAAATGGACAAATATTACATTGCTGTCATTTTTTGACATTAGTGAGTAACCATGGAAGTGATTCACCATATGTTGCATGTTAAAATAAATTTCCTGTATAAGGCCATTTTCATAATAAACTTTATCATTACTTTAACACTTTAAATAAATATAAATAAATATATCATCACGGCATAATACCCATTTCTGAGTGTGCCACAATCTGCTTTATCGCAGATATCGGTAATGATGATGATATATTTATTCCGTGCGGGCGCTTACCAGGCGTCACTTCACGGGCACTGATTGTGCCATTTAAAATTCGAATTATTTGGCGTCGGTCGGAATCGAACCCGGTTCTCCAAGTTCGCGACCAGACACTCAGACACGCGGCCACGGGATCCCACTTTAAATTTAAAAAGTTGTATTCGTTTTCATGATCTAACTTTAGCACTTTAGCGAGCACTGTACAGCATTATTTATTTTAAATAATGATAAAGACTTAAAGTAATTTTAATTAAAGTCTTAAAGTGAGAGTCCCTAAATTTATTTTATGAAAACGAACACAACTTTAATTTTAACTTACTGTGTTAAAGTGAAGATAATGTGGCGTGGAGAGTGCACCACAGGAGTCACTTTTGTGCCATTTAAAATTCAAATTATTTGCCGTCGGTCGGGATCGAACCAGGTTCCCCAGATTCGCGACCAGACACTCAGGTACGCGGCCACGGGACCCCACTTTAAATTTAAAAAGTTGTATTCGTTTTCATGAAACTTTAGCACTTTAGCGAGCACTGTATAGCATTACTTATTTTAAATAATGATAAAGACTTAAAGTAATTTTAATTAAAGTCTTAAAGTGAGCGTCCCTAAATTCATTTTACGAAAACGAACAGAACTTTAATTTTAATTTACTGTGTTAAAGTGAAGATAAAGTTCAATAATTCGTCTAGACACTAGAGAATGATAGGTAATGTATAATTATATGTATGTACAATATACTTGAGGTGAGAAAATAATTTTAAAACCATAAAATACAAAGAATTTTCCATGGATTTGAAAATCCAGTATATGCGTAGGTACTTGGAAAACAATGATTCTTAAATTTTTTTACATATCACTTCTCTGCCAGTTTTGCGGACGGTTTTTCCTCTGGCAAAAGGAGAGTTTTCCTGAGAAGATCCTAATTATTACCGGGCATGCATATATTGTCTAGTAAATTGTATACATAAAAAATAGGTAACATTTACGTACTTTTCATGTTACCTTGGTTACTTAATTTTTACTATTGTCACATTTTACATGTCATTTTTCCCTGGAAAAGACACCAGTTTATAGTGCTGAAACGTTGGTATTAAATGAAAATATAGAACATAGACTAAAAAGATAGTATTATTTTAATTATTAATATGAGTTCTGAAAGATATTTTAATAATTTAAAATGAATAAATGTCATAGGTATTTCCTTCAAATTCATGTCAATACCCAAACCCAGTCAGAGAAGGAAACTACACATTTAAACTATACTATACGTACTATATTATGATATAATAACTTCATTGTTTTTATAAATACAGAATAACTAATGATACAATAAAATGGGGTACATTACCTATTTGTTTGCAAAGTCGTCAAAATTTGAACTGTCACTTTTCAAGCACATATTTTGACAGCGCGAGACATAATTCAATTCGATAGTCAAATTATTGTCATATTCTCTCCAACATGTCACTGTTTATGAATACAATAACAGCAATTATCTTAATTGGTATTTAGCAGATTAATTCCGAAATGTGTACAACAAGTTTCCCACCGTTGTTACAATTCATATCAATTTCATATAGGGATAAATATGTAAAATAATATTTGTTTAACGTTAAATTAACAAAAAAGTTAATAGTTTAAAAAATAGAGGTCACGGATTTAAGGGTGGATAATACATCTCAAAGCAATAAAAAAAGTTCATATAAACATATATCCGGAAATGACTAGTTTCAGAGCTATAGTGACTTTAATATTTCATTTCTGTCATATACAACTCATACTTTTAAAATTGCAACAAAATCATAGTGGCCGTTTACAATGGAAAACAATTGAAGAGAGTCTTTTGTTTTTCCTTATTATATTATATTTATGGCTTCGAAATTCTGAACAAAGCTTACCTAGTGAATGGGGACCTTCACCATAACAAAACATAATAAAATGTACAATTTATACATAAAGTACTACTCCATAAATTACAATTAAGATAAAAAAAAACATTTTTTTATTAATTACTTTACGAGATATTTGAAATTTATTGTCAGTGTCACTGTGACGTCACACTACTACTATCTTTCTTTCGCAGCCTACTATAGGGCTGGTGCGAAGCGAGAGTGTCGGAGTGACGTCACATTGGCTTTAAAAATCAAATGCTGTTAAAACTAAAGACAATCAGGACTTTTTAATAATAGAAATTGCTTCAAAATTAAACGAACTTCAATTTAAAATAATAGAAAAATTAGAGTGGAGGACCCCATTGATTTTAAACTTATACAAAATGATATTCTCAATTGACTAACTGCATAATTTATGACAACAATAATGAGTTGAATATGTAACAGAAATCTATCTCATTTATATTGTCTCAAACTGATCATTATAGCAAGTTTAAAAAGAAAAATAACAGGGACATAAATCTTGTGTTCCATATCTAAAAAAATAGGCTTAGGGTACCTTGCAGATACTTAAAAATGAGATATATGATTTACGACTTTTCTTTCGTGAACAAATATTGGACATACGTGGCATTTACTCAATTAATTAGCTACATTTTTCATTTTTATATAATAAAATGAACAGAATTTTTCGGAGAAAAACATAAAGATAAGTAAATTTACTGCATATTTCGAAACTGCAACTCTCACATTAATGTCATTGCCTTACAGTTATCTGTTTACGCTAAAACGACGGTATTTATCGCTTTTAACAAAATCTAGGTTGGAAATAGAGGCCAATGCCTTTATAATGTAATTCACAGAACTAATTTGTTTGTTTTTTTGATAACAGAATAGAGCGTGGAAATAGATTAACGAAAATAAACAAATATTTCGAATTTTGAATGGCACAAAAGTGACCCCTGTGGTGCACTCTCCACGCCAGCAATGAGTGCCCGTGCGTTGACGCCTGGTAAGCGCCCGCACCGTACAAATATGTCATCATCATTACCGATATCTGCGATAAAGCAGATTGTGGCACACTCAGAACTGGTTAATATGCCGTGATGATATATTTATTTTATTTATTTATACATATACATATACCGGGCCAAAAGTGTCCTATTAATTTTAGACAAAAATGCTGCAAATATATGTGTAAGTTGTCAGAACCATGTCGTGTTTGGTATCAAATGACAGGTATCGTCAAGGACTGCCATACAGCTCGATCGGTTTTTGTTTTATGCATAAAGGTAAGTCCTTTGTGTATCCCAAAAGACAGCGTTAGCACTTTGAGTTTTAAGTCTGACTATCATAAAACACTATCCCCCTAGGGAGAGCTCGGCGTAGCCGAGATTTCGCTAGTCTATATACTACTATATACTACTACTATATACCTTTTAGTATATAGATTTTCTTTAATCAAGAAGATCGCCTAAAATTTAAGTAAGGCTACAGCCTAAACGGTGCGAAGGATTTCCGTGAAATTTGTTTCATGTTGTAGGAAATTGTTCTCTTCAGGTCCCTGGTCATGAGCAATTTTTCTGTAGGATGGATAGTTATCGAGTAAAACATTATTAAAATTATTAAAAGTGGAAATTTGGTACTTGAAACAATTTGAAGCCAAAAATCTTAGTCCTCATTGAAAATTTTAAGACGAAGAACGATGTCATCTGTCACATTTGACAAGTCATTGGTGACATATAGAGAATTAAATTCTGCATCTATATCAATAATCACATTTTCTTTTGCAAATTTCGTAACCGAGCAAATTGAATTTAAAATTTTTATAAAACTTCTTCTTAACAGTATTAGCCATAGTATTGAAATAAAATTTCAAACAAATTTTATGATATTTTACCTGTCAGAAATTATAAAACATAGTTTTCGTCAAAATAATACTACTCAGTGATTTGTTATTCTCTTCCTGGGAATAATTCTCCATTTTCAATAATGATAAATTAAACAGAGCTTTTCTGACAGGTAAAATATCATTATATTTGTTTCTAATTTTACCTATGAGAAACGTTCTGCTTTGAGTTATCATTACTGAAGCAGAGCGTCTTTCACAGGTAAAATTACAAACAAATATGACATTTTACCTGTCAGAAACGTATCTGTCAGATTGTGATATGTATTTACCTGTCAGGTCTCTGTTTCAGTTATCATTAATGAAAATGGAGAATTATTAATTGAAAGAGAAGATACATATCATTCAGTAATTTAATTTTGATAAAAATAATATTTTATAATTTCTAACAGGTAAAATGTCATAAAATTTGTTTGAGATTTTATTTGAATACCATGGCAAACACTATAAAGAAGTAACTTTATTAAAATTTTAAATTCAATTTCTTCAGATACCAAACGTGCAAAAAAAAGTTTATTGATTTAGACGCAGAATTTAATTCTCTACAACATTTATTTGAAGCATATGGCTAAAAGAAAAACTGTTTTCTCATGTTAAACGCCTATGGCCCGGTTTTTTACTACACCCAGTATATAAACATGTAACAGGTGAGGATAAAAAAAATATGTAGGTAATAAATTTCAATAAGAATATAAGAAAGAAATTTCTTATGCAATGTTTATAATGAAATTAAATAACTATATAGAAAATGTAAAAGATAAGAGAACAAAGAATAGTGTAAACAATCTTAGTAATAAATATATAAAATTGATAATGAAAGTATAGATGAGCGAAATTATAAAAAGTAATACATATATTATTTGACTGTTTAAACGACAGACGCCAAATATTTCCAATTTTAAATGGCACAAAAGTGACCCCTGTGGTGCACTCTCCACACCAGCTATGAGTGCCCGTGAGGTGACGCCTGGTAATCGCCCACACGGTAAAATATATCGTCATCATTACCGATGTCTACATGTATTGTAGATACTGGCACACCCAGAAATGGGTAATATGCCATGATGATATATTTATTTATTTATTTAAAAGAAAAATATTTGTAGACATTTTCGTTTTAATAGACTTACTTCAATGGTACTATGTTCTTTGTTTTTATCATTTACATACGATTACACACATATGTACTTATACTTTGAACGTATACAAATTGTCGTATAGAAAAATACAATCTATTAACTATTATTTAAACCTCTTTTACGATGCAAAATAATTATTACTATAGTTTCTGTGTGTTCCTGAACATTCAGTGTTTCAATGACCTTGAAGTATTAGGTGCTAATAATTCCAAGGTCAAAATGCATTAGCTCCTAAGAACTTTGCACAAATTAACTAACTATTGAAAATATAAATAAATACATAGAGGAAAGTATATATTATTTCATTTATATGATTGCAACATGCTAGGCAGGGGGTATAATGATTTATTATTATGCTAATAAATAAATAATTTGCATTAAATAATGGATATCTTTGTAGATGACAGAATATACAATTATTTAAAGTAATTACGTTTGTAAGTAATAAAGTATATGTGGTATCATAAATAAATTCATGAAATCATCACGAAAAAAATGAAATGCATACATACCGGGTGTCTACTACTAAATTTCGATGAAAAATCATGTAACTTCATTTAAGAACATAATAATCTGCAAGTTTTCCACAAAGATAACGAGCTGCTTGAAATACATCTTAAGTTTGAGAGAAATTTATTACAGGAATTTTCGTCTTGGATAAAGTACAGACGACTTATGGCATAATATTTGTAATATTTTACTAGGAAACTTTAGTAACATCACAACATTTGCCGAGGGCACTCATTGTTGGCATGGAGAGTGCACCACCAAGATAAAACGATATATTTTTACTTCTCGAGAAGTATTGGATTCATGAAGAAGCATCGTTATAAGGACCCTAGAATTTTTGCGATAATTTTTAAAATTACATGACATGTCACACAAACTTTCAATTGCTTGTAGTTTTCGAACGAATTAATATTTAAACATTTTTTTTCATTAATACTCATACTAGAATAACGCGATAACAGTTTTCTTTTAAGACTTTAATTTCTAAAAATTCACTCACATGTTCAAATGCTCTAAATATGCGTACACTTACGTAACAATGTCTTTACAATCAAATAATATTACTAGCAAGTTTATATCTCTACCCATTTTTGAATTAATGTCCCAAAAGTCAATATTCCCCATATTCACATAAAAACTTCAAAATTTTCAAAAATCTAATTTTCATGTATCTAGATACTTCTCAATACGCTGATTCTAAATTTTGAAACCGCAGGTCGATATCTCTTTTCGTTCTCGAGATATTTAGTTTCAAAGTTTTGTTCAAAAATGCCCATTTTTGGGTAATAACCCAAAAATGGGTCAAGATATGAATTTGGCGACACCACCATTCGATTCTACGGGCAAAATTACATAAGTATACTTATTTTCATGATTTTTGAACACCGCATACAGTCTCTAAAGCAAAATAATTGAAAATGGCCAAAAATCGCAAAAATTGTAAGGGGTACCCCTTAGGATTTTTTCAGATTTTGGCCATTTTCACGGGTTTTCAAACTTTTATTCATAAAAAATGAACCGGTTAATCAAAAATTATGAAAATTGGTATACTTATATATTTTTATCCGTAGAATCGAATGGTGATGTCGCCAAATACGTATCACGGCCCATTTTTGGGTTATTACCCAAAAATGGGTAGTTTTATGCAAAACTTTGAATCTAAATATCTCGAGAACGAAAAGAGATATCGACCTGCGGTTTCAAAATTTAGAATCAGCGCATTGAGAAGTATCTAGATACATGAAAATTAGATTTTTGAAATTTTTAAAGTTTTTATCTGAATATGGGGTATATTGACTTTTGAGGCAATAATTCAAAACTAGGTAGAGCTCTAGCCCAGAAATGGGTAATTTTGAGAAAATATTTGAGGTTATATATCTCCAAAAGTAAAAATAGAGATGCATCCCTAATGTAAGGCAATTATCAGAGTGCCATGAAAAAAAAAAACAATAATGCATATATCTTGTTTCTAGCATATCTGACAGATTTGACATTTATATTTATTTTATTCTTATTAGAATTTGTGATTATTTTTTTTTTCTTGTAGATAATAACAAAATAAAAAGATATGTCAAATCTGCCAGATATGCCAGAAACAAGAAACATAAATTATCTATTGTTTTTTTACGGCACTCTGATAATTGCTTAATCGTGTATTATTTTGCTTCTAACTCATACATAAAAACAACTGAACAACAAACTCAATCGATGTTGTTTCTCACTCTGAACATTTTTCTTCCTTGCACTTTTGTTCTAAAATTAATAGGTAAAGAGCTATTGCCAAATAAAGATTTTAATATTGAATTTCCTTTATCGTAGATTTATATTTAAAATAATCTTATCAACTTTATTAAGAGCGCTAGCTTAAATTCATAGGAAACAAAGAATATTATTTACCACTAATAAAGGTTTACAAATTGATAAATTTTGCTGTTTCGATTTAATATCTGATAAAGAATTGACAGCTGTAACAATACAATAGCTTATTTATAAGCAGCAATTGAAACAATTAAAGAGATCTCAATGCTACTTTAATGTTTTTAAGTTACTCAACAAAACGTATTTTGCACAAGAAAATATAACTGTTTCTTATCAGTTGTTAGTAGTAGGTACTTCCATATATTAGAATTTTGCAAGATTTTATTAAGCGCAGGCATTTTTATACATAGGTAAATATATGAAAGTATTCTATCGTGAGCGCAAAGTTATAAAACTAGAATACTTTAAATATAAGGTATGTTATTTCTTTTTTTCTTTTATTTTTTTTATGGGGTCCCGTGGCCGCGTGCCAGAGTGTCTGGTTTTTTTTTATTTATTTACTGTGCCACAAAGATGAAAATGCGCTTCGTCGAAAGGCTCAATATGTGCATTACTCGCCATGGCCGCCACTTGGACGATATCATTTTCCAAACATCGTGAAAATAAAACGACATTATATGTACTTTTGAGGAATAAAAACCTTTTTTATTTATCTTGAACCGTTTTCTTACAATTAACCCTTCAAATCAGGGAGATCATTCTGCCCCACCCTGTATAAGCAAAGTTAACTGTTTAATTTTTTTAACAAAAAAAAAAAAATATAAAAAAATATATCATCACGGCATATTACCCATTTCTGAGTGTGCCAGAATCTGCTTTATCGCAGATATCGGTAATGATGATGACATATTTGTACCGTGCGGGCGCTTACCAGGCGACACCTCAAGGGCACGCATTGCTGGCGTGGAGAGTGCACCACAGGGGTTTGTATATAAATAAACATTTAGAGAGGGTACAAAACAGGTGCGCCACCTCTACCGATTTTACCCCAATAGTTAAATTTACCAAAATAATTATATAAATAAATATATCATCACGGCATATTACCCATTTCTGGGTGTGCCAGTATCTACAACACATGTAGACATCGGTAATGATGACGATATATTTTACCGGGCGTCACCTCACGGGCACTCATTGCTGGCGTGGAGAGTGCACCACAGGGGTCACTTTTGTGCCATTTAAAATTCGAAATATTTGGCGCCGGTCGGGATCGAACCCGGTTTCCCCAGGTTCGCGACCAGACACTCAGGACGCGGCCACGGGACCCCTTATCCAAGATTAAAATTGGCCAAAATCAATGTTATAAATATTAAATCTAATAATAAATATACACAAATTTATTAAAATAATATATTTTTTTATTAATTCTCCAAAAACTTTAAATATCTTTGAAACATAAAGTTGGCACTCTGACCCTTAATATGAACTTATATTCAATTTACTTACATTTACATTTGAATGTGCATTTACGTTCATCATATTTTAAGGTCTAAGTCCAAAGTATAATACGGTCATCATACTTTACGGACTACATGCAATGTGAAACCGTCTCATATTTTAATATGCGTGAAGCAGTAAGTGAATGTAAAAGAAAATTACGCAAATTTCCCTTCAAGTACACAATCAGATACTGTAATGGGTGTTCGTACATAGATCTAAATCTAGTCTAAAAACTGAAATTTTAACCTGTTAACATGAATAGCTGCCATTTAGCTTGAAGGGTGGTTGTCAGATATCTTCTCTGTAATTTCAGAGAGAGTGAAGAAAAATTCACCAGGTGTACGTAAACCGCACCTGTCAACCAATTATTTTTTTGTGAACGCATCTGTATAGTGTCAGCCTCTTTTTGTCAAAAGCAGAAAATTGTTTCTTTTCCATATTATTTACTTCAAAACAGATTACCATGTGTATTGTCATAAATTATAGGACATTCTTTTATATTTCAACGAAATGTTACATACATTTCAATTGTCAAAATAAAAAAAACCGAATGTAGGTCACGTTTTTTAATTTCATCCAGAGCAGATGTCAGACGAAGCACCAATAAAAAATAATACAAAAAATGAGGAACAAATGTACAGAATAAAGTAATTTGACCTTGAACTATTAACGAACGTATGTTTCAAATAATTATAAAGTGCATATTGCATGTTCTTAATAACATATTACTTTTAAAATTTAAAAAAAATACCTTGGTATTACCACAAGAAAAATAATTGAGCTCATTACAAATACATTTTGTATACATTGTTGCATGCAAAAATTTATTAGAAACGTTATTTACCTAGGTGTGATCATAAGCTAAGCTCTTATAATGGGCCTGGCAAGGACCGTAATACCTGTCCCCCCCCCCTGGCTACTTTAATGACAATAAAAAATTTAGAATTTTATTCTTTAAAACTGTAGGTATCCATAAATATAAATATATAAATAAATATATCATCACGGCATATTACCCATTTCTGAGTGTGCCACAATCTGCTTTATCGCAGATATCGGTAATGATGATGACATATTTGTACCGTGCGGGCGCTTACCAGGCGTCACCTCTCGGCAAGGTTGTTGCAATTTTGCCCGACCCAAAAAAAACCACCTAAAAAAACCCATAAAAACCCATCTAAAAAACCCACTTTTGTGAAATCATATTTTATTAATTAAATATGGTACATACTTATATGGTACACACATATATACATAAATTTTTGTCACCGGCAACATTTTACAATCAATTTCATTTTGTGTACTTCGTGTTTGATCATTTTTAATATATTTCTCATTGCTGTGCGAACTTTGCACAGTGTTTCTTTTATATTTGAACAACTCCAATCCTGGTGTCAGGTCACTTTTGTGCCATTTAAAATTCGAAATATTTGGCGTCGGTCGGGATCGAACCCGGTTTCCCAGATTCGCGACCAGACACTCAGGCACGCGGCCACGGGACTCCGTAGGTATCCATAAGTTACCATATAAAATTTAACGGGACAGATACTATTTGAAAAAACAAAAACTATTTTACCATATTAAACATCTATATCTCATCTCATGATGAATCTATCACAATTTCTGAAGTTACCTTTTATTTATGAATTTATTTATGTTCAATGTTGGGTATCTTAAGTTTATATAAAAAACAAAAATAACAAGAAAAAACTAATTCATTATGCACATGGTTGAATCTTATATATTTTTACTAGTGGTGGGATCCGGATCCGGATAGTTTCGGTTTCGGATCCAAAAATATCCGGATATCCGGATAATTGATTGTTGAACTATCCGGATTTGAGTATCGGATTTTGGATCCGGATCTGAGAATCGGATTTTGGATCCAAATCTTAGTACTGGATTTTGGATTTGGATCCGAATATTAGTATCGGATTTTAGATATGGAATTTTAGAATCCACATCGGTTCTTGGATTCGAATATTCTCAGTATTGAACCCGATGATAATATTTGAATGTGTAAGTATTATCATGGAGTTTCAAAACCAAATAAATCTGATTATGAAATAATCCACAATAAATTTTTGTTTGATATAGTTAATAAAATTGGAACCAGAATTAAAATTCGGATCCCGATCCGTAAACAAAACATCGAATCCGGAACCAGATCCATGTCCAGATCCGAATCCAAAAGGGATCCGGACTTAAATCTGGATCCGGATCCAAATCCGAATTAAATTTACGGATATCCGCTTCAATATCCGAACATCGGATATACGAGGAACCGGATATTTTGAGAACCGGGTACTCGGATCCAAGTTTTGCCGGATCCTCACAGCACTAATTTTTACTGTCGTTCTTTTTTTTCTAAAAATAATGCAAAGAAAGTTGTTAAAGGCATTAAACTTTATCTCGAAATATAAATTGAATGTGTTGTTTGAGAGCGAATCTGTCACCTCATCACTTTCATTCTATAAATATTTACATATGGAACAGACACACCACTGTTAGTTTTTATTCATCATAATGACGTAGTATTTCACTTATCTAAGTTTTACGCGCTGTGACGAATCACATTTAAACTGAACTGTTACAGTGCATTGCACTCTAACTCTATTTAGAAACCTTATTCCAAACAAACATATGATTCAAAATGGTTTGCTTTTGATTTCGTTGTTTTGAACGCCAATGCAAGTAAATTTAGGTCTTACAAATACAGATCTATGTAGGTTAGGTTAGGCAGATAAGTATGTTTTCTTCAAACAGAGATAAATCCTGCAGAAAAATACTATCAAAATAATACACAATTTATTGATTTAATGGGATTTATGGCTATATGCACGTGTTGTAATTCTGGCGACTATTTTGTAATCCGTAATATTAGGATAACACTACAGCAAACCAAAATAAGCAAAAAAATCTGTACCTCAAATCTATCGTTGCAGATAGCACCACATTAACTATATATGTATCTCTAAATAGATTCCCATATTTTCAACAAAGAGACACAAGTTGTTTAATTAAACCGTGAATTCAAACGGTTTAGAAATTAATGTAGGTGTGCCACAAGGTACAGTACTTGCTCCGGTGTTTACAATTTATATAAATGACCTAACTAATGATTGTACACCTATCGTGTATGCAGATGATAAAACTCTGATCATCTCTGACCCCGAAAAAAATAATTTGATTAATAAATGTAATCAAAATGTACTTCAATTATCTACGTGGTGTTATGAAAACAATTTATTTTTAAATGACTCTGAATGGAAGACAATAGGGAAACGAAGAAGATTTTAGAAGCACGCCCCAGTAAAATAAGACGAAGAGGGAAATCTAGAAAAGGATATATAGAGGCGTGTTTCTTCGGACTGTGATTCTTGATAGAATTGAACAAAGTGAGTATGATCAAAAAGAAAATTGTTTCTTCGTTCGTTATTCGTTATCCCTACTCTTTCATTTTGTGATCACAACACGCCATTCCCCTTTCCCTTCTGAATCAGTCTTTTCGCATGATCACTGTGATTGAAATAACAAAAGATTTGAAAATGGCGGAAAAAGCAAGCAGTGAAATATTGGAATGTACAAATTTATGTCTACATCAGAATCATCCGAACTACTAGAACTTGAGTCAGTAGATTCAACATTCATTACTAGTTTCGATTTTTCTAATATTAGATACTGCAGGTACAAAAAAAAGTTAAAGAAACTTATTTTCATATTTTACTTCACATTCCATACCAAAAATATTATTTCTGCTTCAGCACAATCCATCTTTAAACTATTTTCGATTTGGGTATTACTTCAATCAAAACAGCAGATTTATCATTTGACGATTGCCGCTAGTTCGTTCGACGTTTTGTAGGTTAAGTTAATTTTGTTGTTTCTTTGGAATTAAATTTAATCATGATTCGAAGGAATCATTATTGAACAAATCATTATTTAGAAAATCATAATCATAGTCCGAAGAAACGCGCCTTAGATGAAATCAGAAAAGCGGCAGAGAGAAATTTGGCGAAGATCTCCACCTCAATTTATACATATTTTTTAAATCAAAAACTGTGAAAAGCTGTCTTTTTTTGAGTTAGTTAAAATTTGTCAAATTAAAAGAAAAATATTTCAATTAACATAAAAGATGATAAAATCTGTAAAATTAATTTTTGTGTGAATAATAACCGTCAAAAGTAGTACGGAAATAGTTGAATTGAAAGGTTTAAATATGAATTCCTATACTTCTATATCATTTGCTAAAACAGAAATTATACATTAGATATTTTAGCGATTAGTAACATTGTACGCATTATGCATTTAGCAATTATTGCATAAATAGAGCAAATTTAGAACACATTTTCTCTTGTTTCGGTTTGAACTTAATAAAGCTAAGAATGTATTGTTCTCATGTCTGAGTAATGCGCTCATTTATTATAATTTTTTAATATTTCTTCTAATTCTTCTCTGTTCAAGGAAGAAAATGCATTTTGCAACACAGTGCAATGCAGTTTTATCCTTGGACTCAATTAATTTTTGCAATAAGTCACATTCACTTTCTGTGCTAGGTTTCATGTTCAACTATTAGACTTAGTTCACTCAATGTAGAAATTTAACCTAACAAATAATGAAGTATAATACCTTGGTATTCATTACTTTGTCTGAAAAAGGAAATATGTCTTTTATTTAATTTTTTAGAAATGCATTTAATGATTTATTGGCATGAGAATAAGAATATCATATGGGAACTACTGATTAGCAATACCATTACTAGAAACGGTAGTTTATAATTACTTGTATTAATATCTCTTTCGTCAGATTTCATCCTACTCATACAAGTCCTACTAACTTTCTACATTTAAATAACCCTTAACTTTGAAATTCTAATTGTGAAATCAAAATGAATAATATCTAAATATAGCTCACAATTGATCTTTGTCATAAGGCGACGATTTTAGTTCGTTTCTATTTTCAGAAGGCCAGATAAAGCTAATGCACTATTATAATTTTAAATTTCAACTTGGTATACATTATATGTTACCATGGAAAATTGTAGAATATGAAATTAGCAGTATATACTTACATAAAATCTAGCTAAATAGTTTACCGGGTGTAAAGGAAAACCGGGCCATAGGAAAACAAGTTTTTCTTTGCGTAAAAGTGGTCTATTAATTTTAGACAAAAATGCTTCAAATAAATGTTGTAGAGAATTAAATTCTCAATCTAAATCAATAGTCACATGTTTGGTAATCAAGAAAATTGAATTTAAATTTAAATAAAAATTTTGAAATTTTGTATACCCATTCTATACTAATGTGGGAAGAGCTCATTAGTTTTTAGTGTATATTGGATAACCGGAAGTATCACTTATACAAGCTTTTAGTAGTTTTTCTTGAAAAAAATACATTAAATATAATTTTTCAGCAACTTTTACTAATAAAAATTGAATATAATGGTACAATCTTCAATTTTATGATAATAGTATTTAGTATATAACTTTAACTATAAATTTATATAATAATTTATTTTTATACATCATCTTGCCTATGCGTCAAATAAAAACAATATTTTAACAACAATTTTGACATATTTAACCAAAAATGTCACTGTCAGGAAGCAATTACATTAAAACTAATAATGAAACCATGTTAAATAAAATAAAATAAATATATCATCAAGGCATACCCATTTCTGAGTGTGCCACAATCTGCTTTATCGCAGATATCGGTTTGTACCGTGCAGGCGATTATCAGGCGTCACCTCACGGGCACTCAATGCTGGCGTGGAGAGTGCACCACAGGGGTCACTTTTGCGCCATTTAAAATTCGAAATATTTGGCGTCGCTCGGGATCGAACCCGGTTCTCCAGGTTTGCGACCAGATGCTTAGGCAGGCGGCCACGGGACCCCATACGATAATAGTATTTAATAAATAACTTTTAAATATAAATTTATATAATAATTTATTTTTATACATCATCTTGCCTATATGGGGTCCCGTGGTCGCGTGCCTGAGTGTCTGGTCGCGAACCTGGGGAACCGGGTTCGATCCCGACCGACGCCAAATATTTCGAATTTTAAATGGTACAAATATGTCATCATCATTACCGATATCTGCGATAAAGCAGATTGTGGCACACTCAGAAATGGGTAATATGCCGTGATGATATATTTATTTATTTATTTATCATGCCTATGCGTCAAAAAAAAACAATACTTTAACAACAATTTTCACATATATAAACAAATGTCACTGTCAGGAAGCAATGGGGTATTCCACTCAATTTTTTTTTTATTATTTTAAATAAAACTTCATTCAGTTTTGAAGCAATTCATAGTATTAAAAAATCTTAATTGTTCCTAGTTTAACAGTATTTTATTTTCGAGAAATCAGTGTGACGTCACATTTCCCCTATACTTGTCTTTCTCACACACACTGCTCTGAGTACGCTGCGAGAGAAAGATAACAATTGTATGACGTCAATTTTCCCTTTTAGCAAATATGAAATATCTCGTAAAGTAATTATTTAAAAAATGTTTTCATTGTTTTAACTATTATTTATTGAGCTATACTTTATGTTAAATTTAATTTTATTAAATTTTTTTGTTATGGTGGAATACCCCATTACATTAAAATTAATAATGAAACCGTGTTAAGGAGAATATAGTAGTAATATATTTAATTTTCAGCAATATAAGGTTCGTAAAAATAATATATTTTCCATCATACATAAATATTAGAAGTACTATTGATTTGCTTCATTGTCTTCCAGGGTGCGACTCTGAAAAGTCTTTGTGTAAAGATATGAGTACTATTTTGAATTTTTGTTAAGTTTTCCTATTAGTTTTGTCAATATTTGTGAAATTTATTTTATGTGTGATATATTTGTTAAATCTAAAATAACGTTTGTTATGAGTGAATATAAAAATATTTGAACATAATAATTGCTATATTTATACTGCGTTGTTAAATACCTAGCGGGAGGTTATGGGCTGGCCACATCAGATTTTTATAGTTTTGATGTGTAGAATCGACCGTGAAAGTAGCCTTCTTTACCACACAATACCTCATGGGCCTTTACAACAGAATTCCAAGTAATAAACAATTGATATCCCCTGTATTTGAACTCAAACAACAACCGGTCACTTAATGCTGTTGGCGAAGCACTATAATAATATAAAATGATTATTATAGTATTCCACAAAGTATACGTAAATCAAGAATATTCCAGGAATCTACCGAAAACATCTGCCGCACCTCATGCTACCAGAATCAGAGTACAAAAGAAATTTACCCCAATCCAGAATTTTTCCCCAAACCTTGAGAGTATAATATGAGGGTAGTTTTAAGTTGCAAATAGCCACGTGTGTCTCTATGTGGTCACAACAGGTTCCAAGAGACAGAGGCAGGTACCCAGCTGTAGACTGGACACCTGTACGCCATCTGCTTCCGTTTTACCATGAGCATTGTGAGTGCCACGACAGATTTCTGGAATGATGTGATGTGGGAGACAACTTATCCCAGATAGGATAGAGGCTTAGGGGCTTGTACGGAGCAGATGTGGTAGCCTACTTAAAAATTGATGCAATCTGGTTTGAAAATGTTGAATAATATGCTGGTACCCAGTTAACATGACGAACAGTTGCGATTATACCAACACTTTAATCTTCGCAGGATAAATAAAAGGTTTCTCGTTTTTATTACAGTACATTGTGCAGGGTGTTTATCTATAATGATATTTTCTTCGTTTTTACTCATTTCAATTTATATATTTTTGAACACATTGTAAACTACAGTTTTAGAATTGTGGCACAGCCAACTATGACGACGATACAAAAATAATTTAACTAATTAATAGCTATTTGTGTATTAAGATCGCAAAATGAGATATTGCCGATTTAGAGATTGTTCTAACAATGAAAATGATCTTTTCAGTAAACATTTTGTTGTTTTTATTTCTATTATGTAGAAAGCACTTACACAGCATCAAATGCTGAAAAATGAAGCTACGTTTAATTTTTAATTTTTGTTTTTTAGTTATAATTTAACCTTAAGACCCCATTTTATTTTTTAAGTGTATATTTACATATAATGATATTTTCTTCATTTTACTCATTTCAATTTACATATTTCTGAAAACAGAAAACATTATAAACTACAGCCTACAGTTTTAGAATTGTGTCACAGCCAACTATGACTATGATACAAAAATAATTTAACTAATTCAAAAATTTTGAGAATTTAATTGAAACAAATAATAAATGTGAGAAATTTTTCGACTGTGGTGTAGATTATATGTTAATAATGGGGAAGTTTAGCGATTTTTTAAAAAAAATTTTATTCCATGGGAAATGACTTGAAAAATGATGTAACATGTTTTATTTTTTTCAAAAATGCCCAGATTTTCCGGAAAAGCCGATTTTAAGCTGTGACGACGTCGGTAGAGGCTTGGCGCAACGTACGTCGACTGATACACTGACGCACGCGGTTACGGTTACCAGTGAAGCGATTTTACGATTTCACCGTTCTGTCTGAGTTTGCGCATAACTGACTTGTGACGTACTTAGAGTTTACCTAAAGAATATTAATTATAAATAAATGGAGCAATAATTTTAATTTTTAATTTCAATTTCAGCAGTCATTTGTGTTATATTTGTGAGAAAATAGTATGTTATGTACAATTTTTACCATGCTAAACTTCCCCATTATTTGAGCATTTATTTTCTTACCCAAACGACGTTTCGGTACACTCTTATTCATACCTTCATCTGGGTAAGTAAGATTTTACAAAAATTTACATACTCTATGTACACAAAATACATACATTTGTTTTCGTACAAAAATTCATTGTTCTGTTGTCGAATTTGAAAGCAAATGTGTATGTGTTTTTTTTTATGAACTTTTGTATGAAAACAAAATGTAGAAATGAATGTATTTTATGTACCGGCAGATGCGAGTAAGCAAATTTTTGTAAAATCTGACTCAAATGTTATGTAAAAGAAACTAAACATTAGTTTGTAATAATATTGTTACTTGCAAATTTGGAGGAGTGTGTGACGTCATCATGGTAGAATCGTGAAAGAAGACATCAGATAGACTGGGAGGGAAAGAGATAGTTATATGTTGTAGTAGGTTATGGAATAGGTTCAACATTTGTTCGTGTTATAACTCAAGAATTACTAACTTTTCAGAAAATTTAATAGACACAGAATTGACGTCATATGCAAGAGAGATATAGAAGATCATGCATCCAAACAAACTTCCCATCGTTGTCTTACGTCCCGCTCCCTGAATCTATCTGTCATTATGTTTGCATCTGTTATTCAGTGTTAACCTAATTCTTTGTAATTTGTTCGTTGTGTTTAATAAATATGAGTTTAAAACCACAAGATGTGTGTGGGGCAACTTTCTTTGTTTGAAAATATTAAAGATCACTCGATTATTCAACAAAAACGATGGCTGGAGTGTAGAATTCTATGGCTGATGACAGGTCTTTCTTTGGACGTGGTAACCATAGTAACCTTTAGTTCTATTCTTTCCCGCTAGATGCGCTCTTGAAAACTGCAATTGTGTAAGTGTCTATTAGACCGTGTTATTCTAGGAAAATTGTATTAACTTTGTCTAAACATTTTTGTGAATTTATCGCAATACGCAAGTTAAAATATCTTCGAAATAAATGAAACACAGAAATGGCCTTAAATGATCAAGGAGAATTTAAATAAACGAAGACAGTAATTATGAAAAAGAAAAACTTAAAGACAACGCAGGGATTTGAACCCCGGACCTCCTCATATCTAGTGAGCACTCTAACCAACTGAGCTACGGAGTCTGTTCCCATTGAAATCAATGAATCTTTCACAATTTCTTTTTACAATTTTCGTTGGTGAGTACACTATCTTAAACGGAACAGATGAATATTCAGCGCGAAGCAATGTGTTTTGTAATGTTGTGAACAAGTGGTCGTTACAGAAACGTTGATAATAATTGTCATCCTACCTGGAATTTATAAACATAGCCTTAAAGGATCAAGGAAAATTTAAATAAACGAAGAAAGAAATTATGAAAAACTCAATGAGATCGCAGGGATTTGAAACCCGGACCTCCTCATATCTAGTGAGGCGATCAAACTATAGTCTATTTGAGAATGACTGGCAGTAATAAATCATTCTGTCAAAGACATTCCAGTGGCGCGCCAATAATTGTTTGCACAGGGATAGTCGAAAAGACTAAATTCGGTAGAGAACTATAGTTTTAGGTCTAAGTTGTTTTTCAGGGTCAGGTACTCATTTAAATAATTAAGATGAAACTACCTGAATATAATGGATGCATTAAAACATGTGACTGCCGATAATTGGAAAAACTGTATTCAACATGTCATAAAGGAAGAAGACCAAATGTGCAAACTTGACCATCTGATAGACGAAAAGATCGAGCATTTATAATTTCAGTAGGACAAGATTCAGAATTAGATTCTGATTTTTAATAATTTATGTATAAATATATAAGTATATGTAATGTAATATGTATATTTAATAGAAATATGACAGGTACCAATATCTTGACAACACACATGAAATAAGTATAAATTTTAGTATGTAACAAATAAAAATGTAAATATTGAATGTATGTATGTAAATATTAAATGTATGCAATATAATAATAATGACTGAGAAAGTTATATTTAAATATTAAAAACTTTTATTTTTAGTAAATGTATAAACAGATCACTCTACAAATCCTATCTACGTCTATGACACAGTCCGACGGGGATTATCGGACGGCATTTCTATTGTTCGTCAAGTAAGTTTCGTTCCAGGTACAAAGCGTGCGGCTTATTTTGACCATCCTAGTGTAGTTACAACTGATTTTTCTGGTAGTTTTATTTGCCGCATTGCTGGCAAAAATCCAATACTACTCTTGCAAATAATGATTTATTACTGCCAGTCATTATCAAATGGACTATAGGTGAGCTGATCCTTTACGGCCATTTCATGTTTATATAAAACAAAAGGTATAAAATATCTGTGGTGCCTGTTACTGTGTAAATGAGGTACTTTGTGTACCACACGGAATTAAAAAAATAATTATCGCCGTATCTCCAGCTTTGAAAATAGTCTGCTATACCCACACGAGCAAAATTTTTATTAGAGATGAAATCGAAGCTCTTTGATTTGATTATTACCAGGAAGTTATTCTAACATAACCTCATTTTCCTGTATACGAGAATATTTTTAAAATGCGAATGTCTTTGACGTACTTTGATATTTTTATCCGTTTGTTTATATTGCCACACCGTTTTATAGATGGGAGATTATTCAGTTTCCGTGTTTTTGTTATCAGCGAACATGACGTGTGTGTTTCTGATTTATGGTGAATTTAACTTATTTAGCTATAGTTCTGTATGTATCATCGAACGTTCACAATTACGTAATTATATTACGTGTAGCGGATAACAATAGATTTATACTTTCAATTTTGATTCTATTTTACTGCGATTACGTTGACGCAGAGATGATAATATGCAATTGACCAGATGACGAGAAACCTTGTTAAAACTAAATATATTACAATTATGTAATGTCACGTATACCAGTCGGTTAAAATAACAATGTGGGACGAAATAGAAACTTAATAATTGATCCAGTATTTATTTTGAACTGTACAACAAAACAAAATATGTTTTCATAAACCAATGATAAATACTTTTTCTACAGTCACTATACAAAATAGCCATTTGCGCACTGAAAGAAATTTTTACTTTATTTTCAAATTAGCATGTTTTCATTTCTAAAATCTGCAAAAATGAAAAGTTTTGCTATAGTTTTAAAAAAATTGCAGGTAAAATTAAAAACTTTCGGGAATATGTACTTTTGAAAAAAGATTTTAATTCAAAAAATTGGATAATTTCAAATTAAAATCTTTTTGCAATCATTTCTAATGTAAGTGATATTCACTTATAAATTTATTCTTTTAAACTGAAAGTTTACTTTCAATTTGTTGTACACGTACTTAAAATAAATAATATTTTCATTAGATTGAAAGTCATATACAATTATTTTAAAATATTTCACGTCGATGTTTTTATTTTAATTATTTTACTTTTGATTCAAAAAATCAATATTTTGAATTAAAAATTACGGTATTTGAAACGAATAAAAAATATTACATTTAAAAGCATTATTTTTGGTGTCAAAACATTTTACTTTTGTGCCAACATTTTAAATTTCAAATCAATATAAAATAATTAATGATATAATACATTTAATTTAACAGTAAAAACTTTCGTTTGAAAGATCAAAAACAGAAGTAATTTCAAAACAAATAAAAATTTTGTTGGATCAAAGTTGAATGAAAATATATTGATTTTACCTGCATTTTTTTCATAATTAAAGCAAAATTTTTTTCAGTGCGCTCTCTTTTGTCAACGCAAAATGTCACTTTGCCGCTCATGCGCGACAAAGTAGAAAAAACGCTCGCTGTCCAAATTTCTAAGTATACAATGTTGAGAAATGTCACTTGTCTATATTCTTAATGAAAATGTTTAGTTAGGAACTAATGGCACTGTAATTACATATTTATCACGTTCACAAGTCAATTTGACATATGTTCTGTCGGTATTTAACATAACCTAACAAAATGCCACACTGCTGTGAAAATGAAATAGGGCATTCATTTACAAAAACGAAAGTATAAAATGCTTAGATTAGATTGAATAAAAACTCAAGAAGAATGGAAAATAACGATAAAATAAAATTAAATATAAAATAAATTGTGTAACAGTTATGTTTAGTAATAGGAATGATTGTACACAGATAGCGGTAGGATAGTTGCGAGTCGTACTGACATCTGATCTCTAGTTAACTATTTATTTTGATTACAATAAAGTTATTAGTTATTTCGTTACTTAAATAATTGCGAAAAGTCAGTCAATGCACATACATGTCTATATAATCACAAATTCCTTGAAATATTTGTTAATTTTTTCAGTGTGACAGGCGTGACTACTAACCACACATTTTGCTACAAAAACTCATCAAATCATCACAAATCCTTGCTTCCACACTCTAATTTTGGTTTTTTTTTATGAAATAGATGGCTAATGTAACGATATAATCATTTAAAAGCCTTTTTAAGTTTAAACCGTATCTTTTGTATTAGCCAATCGTTACTTATTGAGCAGTACTGTAAGTATAAAGTGTACATTTTATTATTTTTTGTTATGGTGGAGGACCCCATTGTGGCGACTGTAGAAAAAATCTTGTGTGTGTTTCGAGCGCAAATGGACATTGTCGATTTCGAGAGGATGTCGCATTTTGCGCTCTTAATACACAAATAGCTATTTTCTAGTCACTATACAAAATAGCCATTTGCGCTCTCTTTTGTCAATGCAAAATTTCACTTTGCCGCTCATACGCGACAGAGTATAAAAAACGCCCGGTGTTCAAAATTTCTAACTATACAATGTTGAGAAATGTCACTTGTCTACATATTTAATGTAAACGTAGTTAGGAACTAATGGCACTGTAGTTACACAACCAAACAAAATGCCGTACTTCTGTGTAAAGGAATACAGAAATAAAATAGGTCATTCATTTACAAAAACGAAAGTAAAAAATGCTTATATTAGATTGAAGCAATAGCTCAAGAAGAATGGAAAATAACGATAAATTAAAATTACAAAAAAAAAACCGCTATTTATTGAGTAGTACTGTAAGTACAAAGGGCACATTATATTATTTTTTGTTATGATGGAGGACCCCATTGTGACGACTGTAGAAAAAATCATGTGTGAGTTTCGTGCGCAAAAGGACATTCTCAATCGACAATATTCCATTTTGCGCTCTTAACACACAAATAGTTATTATAATGAAACGATCATTTGCTGGTTTTAAAAACCACAAACTTGTTTTCAACAATTCAACGTAGCATAATATTTCAACATTTGATGCTGTGTAACTGAATTCTAAATAGAAGAAATAAAAACAACAAAATGTTAACTGAAAAGATAATTTCATTGTTAGAACACACAATAGTCACGTAGCAGGAAAACAAAAAATACTACTCGACCTATTATTAATCTAGTGAGTAATTATATTATGAATGAATTTTTTAAACCGCGATAAAAAAAACTTAGACGGAAACTACTAACGTATGTGCAAAAAATTATCAATGGATCTTACTAGGAATTTGTATCAGATATAAAGGAAGCAATGTTGTTAAAAAAGTTTTTTGTTTGTTGTCTGACAAAGACACGAGGACACATTTCTGTATCTGTACTTGTGCAGTGAAAAAGGTTAACGAACGCAGCTAAATTTAGACGTGCATTAAGTTACTGGAAGTCATTAAATCGTCTACACACTTATTCTATATTTGAAAATGCAATCAGTTTCTTCGAAAATAGACGCAAAAATCTCAAATATTCAGCTCCAGTATAAATATCCACACATATCACTTAACTGTAAATTTATCACGAACACACTTCACACGGATTTATTGGTTTTGATTAACTTAGTTATTAAAAATATAATATATTGTTATCGAAATTGCACACAGCAATATACATTCAATTAAAATGAAGTGCGGTAAAATTATATAAATTATAACATACAATATCAACAACCATAAAAAAGAAATTACATTTTATGTGCACTGATAAATATACAATTAAAATAATCACAAAATTGTTACATTAATATAGTCGTATTTCTCACTGCAATTAAAACAACGATATTATTTTTAATAATATAGTAGTTTGTACAACAAGAGTGGATATTATATATACAGAGTGTAAATTTTAAAACGGGTCATAGGGCTATAACATAGGAAAACAGTTTTTTAGACGCCAAAAGTTTCTATATTAATTTATTGAAAATGTAATTGGTGCCTATTATAAAGGAAAAAAATTACGAACTTTTTCATACCAAACACCTTACATTTCTGTTTCATATAAAGCCAGAAATTAAATTTAAAAAATTTTACAATTAAGAAAAAATATCACTAGCCATGAAAGTGACAGTAACAAAACATTTTCATGTTAGGGGACAATTAAAGATTGAAGTTATAAATTTATGAACCAATTCAAAATAACACAAAATAAAGTAAAAACTAGGATATTTATTTCAGAAACAATTATTATTTATTGTAATAGGTATTTACAAACTAAAGATGATCTACATATAATAAGAAATAAGTTATAAGAAACGTGAAAAACTGCAAACTACAAGGGAACAAATTAAAACTATTTAATAATTTGTAATTTTTCTTCATGAGAAAAATTATTCATGATTTCTTCTTAACAAAACGAAAATAATAATTTAACAAATAATGTGTAAGAAACGTTTATTAATGAGCGTCTTAACTCAACAATTGTTTTGTTTTGTTTCTGTCAGTTTTACGGCTACTGATATTTTTTCTTCATTGTGCAAATTTTTAAATTTATTTTCTGGCTGTATATGAAACAGAAATGTATATAATATGCAGCAATTATTTTTCCAATAGATTAATATAGAAACTTTTGGCGTCTAAAAAAATGTTTTCCTATGTTATAGCCCTATGACCCGTTTTAAAATTTACACCCTGTATATGTATACAGGTATCACAAATTATGAGGGCATATTGTACTGACCAGAATGATTAAAAAAAGTTTAATCAACATGGGTCCGATCTTTAACTGTTTTCGAGAAAGAGGCCATTTTGTATTAGAATCGAAGAAAAACTGAATAAGATAGTGGTTAAACAAAATTTTGTCTACGTCACTAAATAGACTATAGAAAAACAATAACATTTTACATAAAACATTTTTTTTCATTTTCTAAGTTACGAAGTTATTTGAAAACTAAGTATTGGCCAAGGGCGCCACAACTTTTGTCTCAGTACAATTATTTGATTTGATGACCTAAAAAACACATTTTTCAGTGCATTATATCTCGGAAACTATTGAAGATCGGACCCATGTTGATTAAGCTTTTTTAACTCATTTTGGTCAGTACTATAAATTCTCATAATTTGTGACACTTATTTTTTAACACGTAGATAGAACTCATCAAAACAAACAACTTTTCTTAGTTCCAATTTTTGATTTGGTGTCCCGGTTCGTAGTTATTGGAGTTTCTTTGTTTTCGAAAAATCGTCGTAACTCTCTTATTTTAAGGAGTAATGAAAAAATTTTTTTCTTCAAAATTACTTTTCGTTTCTCTAAAACATTTGGCATTTACAATTATTTATTTTTTCAAATGTCAAAATGGCGATCGATCAAAAATTTCAAGACAAGATTTTTTGATAACCACTACATCGATTTTCGAAAGTAAAACATTTATAAAATCCTTAAGCTATCTACTATTGATTTGTCCTAAACATTTTTTTCAATCTATCAAATAAAAAAAATGTTTATAATTAATGTGTAAAGGGAGAAATATTTCTGAATACGAAAAATACAAGACCTTGTATGAATACGATTATGAATGAGGGTGATGTAAAAGTGTCTTTCAAGGGTGTCGTTCAAAACAGGTCCCTGTCAACTGGTCCAACAGCCGATTTTAGTGTCAAGTTCAAGGCTTCGAGCATATACTGACAAGAGAAGTAATTTCCTGTACCAACGCATAGCATGTTCTGGTCATCGGAAGATTTGCGGGGCTCGAAGTCATGCTGTATGGCGGGGTGAGTTTGTTGTATGTATGTACTATACAGTGTCCCACACTCTATGTTCAGTATAGGGTCTTATGGAGTACCATGTTGCCAAATATACTTGCTGTTGGTCTACAAGATAGAAAGAGCAAAATATATGCCCAAAAAGAGATGAAATATTCTGGGTAATTCATTGAATGTATCTATGATTGGTGTACTTTCAGTGTATCTAAACTGGTGGATGAAAAGAAAAATAAATAATAAACTGGTCAGTTTAACAATTTACGAAAAATATAAAATAATACAAACACAAAATATAAGTAGGGTATAAAAACATAACAAGCGTAGGTAAATGAAAATAATTAACATATAAACTCTAGTCAATTTAAAGTAAATAATATAAAACATTTTTGTACTTAATTGGACATTTTACAATCTTCGTCAACACTATAAATTCCCTATGTTACATATTTCCATTCTACGAAAAGATAGAGCTACATGAAATAATTAACACTATATTTTCTACAGCGCATTTTTGTAACACTATACTTGCCGATTGGAGCAGATAGATATGATGAATTGAAATCACTAATTTTTTGTGTTCCTCCTACGATATGATTTTTTTTATGTTTTACGCTATTTATGTCGACATATTATATGATGAACTCATAAAGAGTTAAAATTATTAAGCTAATATTTAGGCATGATAAAAATACTGCATATAGTTCAAGTTTCTATTCTCTCTTTATATTCTTCCATTTGAATTTATAATATTTTAATCTCTAATTCATTTGATCAAGATTAGTATGCCGGGCGGTTTTAAAATATTGTATTGAAATATTACTTATTACAGGTACAAATAGCTTCAGCATGTTTTTTACACCCCGGTTCCAACGCAACTTTTCGCGTCCCTGTAAATAAAACTATTTAGATCTGCAGATAAATTTCGGGTGATTCCAATAAGCCCTTGGGTAAATAAGAGACCCTCATAAAACTTAAATTGTAGTGTTAACTAATTTTGGTATAGAAATGAAAATTTATGAATGTTTCAATATTACATTACATTGAAAAATTGGCAACATGGTACAGAAAACGTTCATAAGAATAACATTGGCTATCTCTGCTACACTGAAGATAGAGTGTGGGACACTGTATAGTATGTATTGACTTTGCAGTCATTATTCAGTGCCTCTTAGAGACGTCAGTACACCACACTGAAGAGCTCCAATAAGAGCGAAACGCGTCTGTGGTTCTGGATGTGTAAGCCAGTCTCTAATAAATGACAGAGAGATTGATTCAGAGACTGAAATCTTGTGAAACATTTCAAATGTTATTTTTAAATATCTTAGAACAGTTTTACCAAGTGTCGCCTGTACTTTTATTTATATAAATAATTAATTTAAAAAATGAATGTATTTCTCTTTTAGAAAATAAAATACAATAATATAAACGTAAATTATGGGACAACTGTACACATTTCCTAAAAACATACAATAATAAATCCTTAATTTCATCGTCATTATGCGCCCTTATCAATCATTCATATCTACCACAATGGAATAAGCAACAGATTGGTGGGAGAACGAAAAACGCTTCCAGCATGGACAAAAATCAATACTCATGCGATTATAATACACCCTGTAAATTTCTATTGAAAAGCACAAAGCAAGCTACTAATATACTAGAACCAGACGCCATGTTTTCTGACAACCTGTATTTACTGTCTACGCGTTTTAATATTTCAAATAGCTGTAAAGAAAGGATTGTTTCAAGTAAGTGTTTTCTACAGGAAATTTATTAAATATTAAGTTACAACTCCTATGACAGGATACGTCTTTTAAAACTTAATATAGGTACATTATTATGAAAAAAGCAGTAGAATTTTAAATTTAGGTGAAATTATAAATATTTAATTTCGCATAGAACAGTCTGTCATTATTTGTAATTAAATATTAATGAAATAATTGTTGTTTGTACTTAGGTATATATTATAGGTACTTATTGTTAGTTAGATAAAACTCATACATATTGTATGAAATCAATAACACGTGTATTGTTTATTTATGTTAAAAATTTAATTGACTGAATTACAATTTAATATTCGGAACGCGAAACATTTTTTAAAAATTTGTACTAAATAATCATATACAGTGTGTTAATTAAGAACCTGGCCATAGGCGTTTAACATGGGAAAACAGTTTTTCTTTGCGCAAAAGTCCCCAATTAATTTTAGACAAAAATGTTTCAAATAAATGTTGTAGATATTAATATTCTATAGGCCTAAATTTGGAACTAAAAGCAATTTAATTTTATTTGTATATTTTAAATAGTCGTGCACAGTTTATAGCTCATATTTACAGTTAATTAATCTACTATAACTGTAATCTAATGTTTATTGTAAAACTGGGCTTAAGAAAAAATTAAACTGTGAACATAACCTAACAACTATTAACTAATGTTTTTAAAATGAACAATAATAATTAATCTACTGCTACAAATAATAAAACAGGAAACAAGTACATGTATTCAACCTACAATAATAATAAACACTGAAAGAAAAATCAAAACATAAGAAAAATAAAAAAAAAAAACTACTGTCAGCATTGATACGGTTATGGAAGTTAACCAAAAGTGCTCCCTTGTCGAAGGTTTGTCATAGGTGCACAGCGACATCTCTACGTAGTGAAATATCCCAATTAATGCAAAGTAGTAAAATATATAAAATTTCTGTATTTTTTGTAATTTATTTCTGTTTCTTGAAGACGTAGTTAATTCTATGGTTAAGATTTGAATTTCGCATGAAATAAGGTCATTGGCCGGTCACCGCTGATAATAACCTATTTCTCATCATTGCCTATAACATAAATATATGAAGGGACGTATATTACATGCATGCAAGGAATAATAAATCAGACATTCTTTCAGCATGTAGCCTCTCGGAACAGTTTACTTTCTCAACCGCATGCCTTTGTTTAAAAATAAACATTAACATTAATAACTAATAAAATTGGCTGCTTTTTAATTCTGTTTGTTGTTATTTGTGGTCTGTTGTGGTGTGTTTTCATCGTTGCAATGTGAATCAAATTAATTATAATACACTGAGATAGTTCATACATCATACAAGTTAATAATGATTAATCACAATTCATATTAACGGTTTTGAAATAGTATATTGAAGAACGAATGTCATAATGGGGTATTACGACATTTTTAAAAAATATTTTTTACATTAGTACAGACCAGTAGGACTCTGAATATCTAACTTTCGCCACCAGGCTCGCATTCTTATTACATATGCCAATAAGCAAAGTACATATTGATAGTAGTTATTATGTTGTATTCAAACTCAAAATATTGTAAAAGATTTTTGGAAGATTTTTAATAAATAATATAAAGTTTATCCTCGAGTTTATCACATGTAAATTCTATTAAATTATTTTTCCGACGACCACTGCGAAAAGTGTGATTTTATCACACGCTGCGATAACTGAGCGAACTAACCTAAAAATTTGTATTTAAAAATTTGACAGTTGCAGATAATTTGTAGAATTTACGCGTATTAAGAAGGTTGGACCCTGATTTATCAGATTTTAACATAATTTTTGGTGAATTCTGATAGCAATGATGTAAACATTATCTGTTTTAATATTTTTATGAAAATTTTATATTGTTTTATTTTTTGTGGTCGTCGGAAAAATATCGTGTACATGTGCTGAAAGGGTATTTCACACTCACGTGATTAAACCACTCGCCTTCGGCTCGTGGCCCAAACTTCACGTTCGTGAGAAATATCCAACTTTCAGCACTAGTTATACAATATACTATTTCGTACAACCGTGCGTAAAGTATGTACTTTACGCACTCTTTACAATGTGTTAAAACACTACAGCGTGAAAAGTACTTTTCCAGCACTAGTGCGTAAAATTATAAATACGTTGGTAGCAACAGGCACATTCGATTAATTAACACTAACAATATTTGAAGATGCCGCACACCCAGTATTATTAGAAATAGCACTAACATTTCGGTTGTAGGAAAAATATTGTATGCAACTCGTGTGTAAATAGTATTTTTGCCCTCCTTAAGTGTAATGGGAACTTTACAATTGTATACACAGCAAGTGTAACCTACATTTTACGCTTACTGTGTTGTAACTTGTCTAACTATGTGGTAAAATAATCAAAATACACTGGACGTTTATGGGCATTTAGAAAAGAAATCATCTTTACTATAATAAAGTTCATTTAAAAACGTACTACCTACATAAGTTATTTCTTTTACTTTAACATAACCTATATTTAAAATTAATTTATATAAACCAAACTCACGGTAGCGACATCTGTCATTATTGTAAAAATCCGCCGTTACCGACATAGTCACCGATCGATATACCTGTCAAATACGCGAGCATTACTGAAATGTCAAATATCGACACCTACCTATTATTTATTACGAAGAATACATGAGAAAATAAATATATTATCAGTCATAAACAACGTATATTATTACACATAAATTTTTGCTAGAAGAAGTACTCTAATGAAGGTAAGTAAAATCAAATTTGGAAAATGACTTAACCCCAGTATTTTAAACTAACCCTTTTCAGAAGTACAACCTATCTCATTGAAAAAAGTGATTTTCATTATCGTCGGCCAAAAAATTTGATACAATTCTCGTGCGTGAAGTATTTTACACGCACTGGAATATAAATAACTATTTTCATCTCGTAAAACATCGTACTCTACTAAAAAGTACTACTTTAAACACTTTAAATAACTATTTTTATAATATAAACATGTTTAAGTAAGGGAATATAAAATGAAATATAAAAATACTTCTTGAATTTTGTTTGCCAGAAGCTTATATTACATTTTATTTTGAAAATACTCTTTTCTGATGTGCCGAATTCAAAAATGATAAAACAGATGAAATAGTTCAATACATAAATTCTTTCCAGATGAAAAAACGTAAACAGAATATTATACAATAATTTCCCCGCCACGCGCTGAGAAATGCGTGTTATGAAATTATTGGGTGAACTAACAGAGCACTGTATCGTATGTGGGTGTGAGCGAATGAACGAAAGCAGTATGTGGGCGACAGCCTTTTTATGTTTGCTATAAAAACGTTTGACCTATATTCTAATACTATTAGATATACAACTACATACTACCGTGAACCATATTTTTGACCTCCAGTATACGAATGTTTCTCTCCTGATTATTTTCCAATACTTTATATATTGTTGTTCGTAAACAGAAAAATAAATATTGGTGGGACACAATAAACGAATAATTCACGTGCCCTAATATTGATTAGGGAGAGAAATATTGCCAACTTTGAAAAAAAAAAAATAGGATGAACCTATACTTGCATATACCATATTCGAATTATGGGCTACTAACTCAAAAACTAATAAAAAAAAATCTTATGTGGCCAACACAAAACCTTCCGCAATTTAATTATTACTAATTTAAATAAATACCTACGTATTTACTAATGATGCAAACTATATTATGTTCCTTTGCATATAACTATAAATAAATAAATATATCATCACGGCATATAACCCATTACTGGGTGTGCCAGTATCTACAACACATGTAGACATCGAAAATGATGATGACATATTTGTACTGTGAGGGCGCTTACCAGGCGTCATCTCACGGGCACTCATTGCTGGCGTGGAGAGTGCACCACAGGGGTCACTTTTGTGCCAGTTAAAATAAGAAATATTTGGCGTCGGTCGGGATCGAACCCGGTTCCCCAGGTTCGCGACCAGACACTCAGGCACGCAGCCACGGGACCCCATATAACTAATGCTTTATTTACTATTTTCTTTTTAAAATGTTACCATTATTAATTTGAAGTAATTAGTTTTTTGACAGTGACATTAACCTGTCAGTTACATACATTTGAAATATGAACTGTGTAACAAAGGAATTGTGTTTATCAAAGGATCTGGGATGTATATAAAGAAATATTTTTTTAAATTTACCTGTAAAATATTAGAAAAAGTATTAATGAAGACCTGTCGAAATTCAATAATCTTTGATTTTTATAATGCGATAAAATGGCATTTAATGGCATTTTTTGAAGAAAAACCATTATGAGCTTCAAGTAAAGTGCCATTTCAAGTTATCCTCTTTCCATATTAGATTAGGTTAAAAGTGGATTCTAGGGACCTTAGAACGTGATCATTTACTAAAATGTCGATATGTGATTTTTAGCACGATCCTTATACCTCCCTTACGAAGGATAGCGGGAGGTAAAAAGCATTTTAAAAGTATTACATTATTATTTGAAGTTTACTGTTTTATACTGACCTAGTTTAGTAGAAAATTGAAAGTAACAGAAATGAATCTAATATACAATATGTATTTATAATACAAATAAATAATATTTGTTGACAATTTTGACAGAATGGTATTTTTTTATTAATAATTATCGGTTACGGGAATTGAACTCCGAATTCAGTATACAGTATTAAGTTCTTTGTTTTAATTCTTTTACGTTCTTTATAAAATGAATATTTCATTTGCTTTTATATTTAGAATAAAATAAAAAAAAAAAAACAATGGGACATTGTAGTATGTAGTAAATTAACTTTACATACTTTGTATGTATACTAGAACACACATTAAGGTGGTCGTAAAATAAATTCACTCCGACATTGTAAAAATTTAATACAAATGAGTATTATTATAATTATTTTTTTTACTTGAGTAATTATCTATTACATTTTTTCACATTAATATCTAGTATCTTTTAAATAAATTGGTATTTCATACTATTAAACAATTAAAAAAAAAGTATCGTTTATATTTTTCACAATATATTCACTATACTAAAATTTTGAATTATTTTTTTTTTTGAATTATTGATATTTTTTCATACTCATAACTAAAGAAAAAACCCCTTAACCTTAACAATAAATTTAAAAACTATATACGTATTTCGAGAACTAAGTTCTCATCATCAGTAGAAACTACAAAGTAAAAACAGAGAAGTTAGGATTACTCAGCATGTAAACCATGCCAGAGGTCAAAACAGCACGAAATCCTTAAATGCCTGATAGTTTCCTCTTCTCTCCCGCATTGCCTGCAACTCCTCTCATCACTTGATTGATACATTTGTGTACTATATAAATGTGTTACAAAAATAAATATATTTTTAAAAGAAATAAAATATGTGGGGCTCAAATTTTTTGCACCCAACTGTATCTTTTAAAAATCCACTATCAGCATTATTAAATTTAAAACAAAGTGAAATAAACTCTCTGAAACAACTTTCCGCTGACAGGAAGTAAGCTATACGTGCATTTACAATGTCAATATTTTTTCATGCTCCACATTAATCATTTCATAGAACGACACCTACATATTGATTAATTCAACTCGTTATAGTGATATGAACGAAAGCTACTTGCATGAATGAACAAATATAGAAATGTTTCAGTGTTATAGATTCCACTTCCAGCTTTTAACCTGTACTTGCAGTTTAAGTTCAGTCACCTTGGCTAGCTTCGTAGGAATCTGTCACGCTATGTGAATATAGCTACACAACAAAATACAATACGGAGATTACTCTCCAAATAACAACGGTAAATGCCAGGGAATCACAAACTTTTAAGTTTAAATTAAAGGAATTTCCTACTCCTAAAATTTTATATAAAATAATTAATTGCTAATGTTTTAGAGATATTTTAATCTTTGTGAAAAATTTTGGTATTTTGTTACACTTCGATGATTTAAAATAAAAATTAATACAAAGGAAACAATGAGTTGTTTAATTATATTTTACTTTACATTATATTGTAAATTAGCAACGTCATAGTAATAATAATAAGTTTAGAATGAGAACTTTGCAAAATAACTAAGATAACTATATTTCTATAACATTTTTTTATAATTGGAATAATACTATCTTTTTAGTTTATGTTATAGAAAAATGACATAAAATATGACAAAAGCAAAAAACACATTGTCACATTTTATGTCATTTTTCCATGAAAAAGGCACCAGTTTATGGTGCCGAAACGTTATTTAATAAAAATACAGAACATAAACTAAAAAGGTAGTATTATTCCAATTATTAATATGAGTTCTGAAAGATATTTTAATTTTTTTTTTTATAAAATGAAAGTTTCTAAAACATACCGACAGTTTTTTTTTATATATCATAAACATAGGTATACAGGGTGTTAAATACAAATTTGGCCACAAGCGTTAAATATGGAAAAACGGTTTTTCTTTACGCAAAAGTTCAATTAATTTTGGACAAAAATGTTTCAAATAAAAGTTGTAGATAATTATATTCTACGTCTACATCACAAAACAGAAATAATTTATTTACGTTTGGTAACTTGTAAAATCGAATTTGAAATTGTATAAATATTCCTCAATTGTAGTGATAGCCATGGAATTGAAACACAGTTACAAAGAAATGCGTATTAAATGAACTGCCAGAAATTTGGTTTACAAATAAAAATTACAGATAATTTAATTCTGCACCTAAATCACTACATAGGTATTTTTTAAATTTAACACTTAAATAACTTTTATTGTTATAATTTTTCATATTTTTAATTAAATTTCTGACAGTTCAAACGACATAATTTATTTGTAATTTTGTTTCAATTCCATGGATGTCTCTACAAATGAGCAATTAAATTAATTGGGGACTTTTGCGCGAAGAAAAACTGTTTATCCTGTATATCATTGCCATAGTTATATTTAAAATGATTGACAGCAATGTATTAAAACTTTTTTTTTTATAAGTGAACATAGGGAATGTATTGTAGTTGTCAAAGTGAACAACTGTCAGCTTTAAAAATGACAATTCAAGAAACAAGTTCTATCATAAAAAAATTGACGTGACGCTGAGTATTCTCAAATGAGAATCTTTCAGTCTAACATTTGTGGAAGATAATGTGAGCCAACGGGAAGAGTCCGCCATAGCTCAATTAGTAGAGCGTTGTCCCGGCAAGACAGTGGGTCTGGGTTCAAATCTCGGTGGCTGACATTATTTTTTCACTCTTTCCTAATTTATTTAAGTTCTATCATGTTTTAATTTGTACTTTTTCTTGAACTGTCATTTTGAAAGACGACAGTTTGATGACTGACAACTATAATACATTCCTTATGTTCAATTATAAAAAAAAAACGCTTTAATACATTGCTGTCAATCATTTCAAATGTAACCATGGTAATGACCCATGATAAAAAAAACTCCCGATAAATATACACGTGGAATATGAAAATAGATATTTACTATGAATTTTTTTTTTTAGTGTACACTGTTTCTCATTTAATTTTAGTGCAAGGTGTTGCACAACGAATTTTAAGATCATAAAATTCTGCATTTTTTTGTGCATTGATTAAATTACTTCTCGTAAAAAAGTGACCACCAAACTTTGGTATGAAGCATCCCATAATCCAACGGTAACATACCATAGTTCTCGTCACCAAAAGTTGAGGGACGGTCATAAACAACCCATCACTAAAGTTTAGAAAGAAACCTAAAACTTCTACCCATCATAAATGATAAGATTGAATACTGTTAATTCTTTGCACACAAAACTAAAGCAAAATGCGATGTACTGTGCTAAACCAGTCTATTCTAGTTTAATAGTATAGGGGCGGTTAAGCTGTTTATGACTGTCCCTCGATTTTTGGTGACGAGACACATGCCAAATAAAAATATATTTACAATATTTAAAAATATCACATGTTTCACAAGATTTCAATCAACCTCTCGGTAATTTATCAAAGACTAGCTCACTCAACCAGAACCATAGACGCGTTTCGCTCTTATTGGAGCTCTTCAGTGTGGTGCACTGACGCCTCTAGGAGGCACTGAATATAAAATTTATTTTTTTATTTTTATTGTCTAATATCTAAAATGTTTTGACTACTCTTGTCTTGGATATACAGGATGTAATTCTTTATGATGACCTGATAACAGAACTAAAATGTAGCTTTAAAAATATTTATTTTGATGCACAATAAAAGTAAGGTTTTATTGTCTATTAATCTATCCTTATCGCAAAGAAAAGTATACCGGATGTTTCAAAACTATAAATACGGATTTAAGGTTTAAGGCTTGCAGCAAATAGAAATTCAATATCGAATCCTAATAGAAATTCTATATATAGAGTACTGAATGGCTTGCAATTTCGACGCATCTGCAGCCAATTTTCAGTCATTTCCTAGTTGAAGCACATCTATTTATAGCATCGAATCACTAAATAAGATCGCAATTAAGCAAATTAATATGCAAAGTTACAATTATAAAGTTTATGATGCTGAAGATTTCAATATTGAAAGTGAATTTGACTCGTCACGTTTTTCAAGGACACGAAACTATTTTCCTACTTTCTCCAAAACTTGCGCATTGGGGGCTTCTTGCTTTTGAATAACAAGTAGACAATTTTTTTTAATAACCTGTATAATTAAATGTATTGCTACAAATGCGAAGAAGAAAAGTTTCCTTTCAGGCAGTTCTAAAAGAGATGTTCTCTTTAAAGAATTTCATTTAAGTAGATTGTGGAAAAATTGTTTCGACTTTTTGTTTTTCCTATTTCCTCACCCTGAACTCATTTCCCGCAGCTTTTCTCCGAGAACGGGCAGATTCTTGGAAAATCGAGAGTTTTCATAATGAACATTTTTCCTCAATTTTCTAACAGAACTTGTTTTATTGAGAAATTCCAACATCTACCCACATACCAACACTATTAATAGGTAAACCTTAATATAAATATTTGTGTTTTTTTTTTTTTTGTTACAAATATACAGGGAGTTTTAAAGAAAGTGTAAAAAAAATTTAAGACCATATAGCACTGACCAAATTGAGTAAAAAAAGTTTAATCAACATGGGTATAGTGAATTAATGCCCCAAAAGTCAATATACCCCATATTCAGATAAAAACTTTAAAATTTTCAAAAATCTAATTTTTATGTAACTAAATACTTCTCAATGCGCTGATTCCAAATTTTGAAACCGCAGGTCGATATCTCCTTTAGTTCTCGAGATATTTAGATTCAAAGTTTTGCATAAAACTGCCCATTTTTGAGTAATAACCCAAAAATGGGCCGAGATACGAAATTGGCGACACCACCATTCGATTCTACAGGCAAAATTACATAAGTATACCAATTTTCATAATTTTTGAACACCGCATACAATCTCTAAAGCAAAATAACTGAAAATGGCCAAAAATCGCAAAAATCGTAAGGGGTACCCCTTACGATTTTTTCAGATTTTGGCCGTTTTCAGGGATTTTCAAAGTTTTATTCATAAAAAATGAACCGGTTAGTCAAAAATTATAAAAATTGGTATACTTATATATTTTTATCCGTAGAATCGAATGGTGGTGTCGCCAAATTCATATCTCGACCCATTTTTGGGTTATTACCCAAAAATGGGCAGTTTTATGCAAAACTTTGAATCTAAATATCTCGAGAACGAAAAGAGATATCGACCTGCGGTTTCAAATTTTGGAATCAGCGCATTGAGAAGTATCTAGATACATGAAAATTAGATTTTTGAAAATATTTAGGTTTTTATCTGAATATGGGGTATATTGACTTTTGGGACATTAATTCAAAAATGGATAGAGATATAAACTTGCTAGCACAAATATTGTGCTAGAAGTCGTCTGTACTTTTTCTTTTGACACAAAAAAAGTTAAACATTTGCTTGCCCTACGCCCGAAACGTCCATAATAAAGAATTTTACAATACACGTGGACCATTTATGCCTTTTGTTTTCTCCTTTAAATCATTCAACGGTTGGTCCTTCCACTCCTTCAACATACAATAAAGCCAGTAATCCAATAAAAAGGAATATTTTTACTTTCTATTCCAAAAATTCTGGTTAATTCGGGTTTTTCGGTTTAGGTTCGGGTCAGTTTCAGATCCCTGACCACAAGTGGTTTACAACGATTGGTTTCGAACCCGAGCAGTCAGAACCACATATAACAGGCGTGTTTCTTCGGACTGTGATTCGTGATGAAATTGAACAAAGTGAACATGATCAAAAAGAAAATTGTTTCTTCGTTTGTTATTCGTTATCTCCACTCTTTCATTTTGTGATCACAACATGCCATTCCCCTTTCCCTTCTAAATCAGACTTTTCGCATGATCACTGTGATTGAAATAACAAATAAATAAATAAATAAATAAATAAATAAATAAATAAATAAATAAAATAAATATACGGCATATTACCCATTTCTGGGTGTGCCAGTATCTACAACACATGTAGACATCGGTAATGATGATATATTTTACCGTGTGGGCGCTTACCAGGCGTCACCTCACGAGCACTCATAGCTGGCGTGGAGAGTGCACCACAGGGGTCACTTTTGTGCCATTTAAAATTGGAAATATTTGACGTCGGTCGGGATCGAACCCGGATCCCCCAGGTTCGCGACCAGACACTCAGGCACGCGGCCACGGACCCCATAAAATAACAAAAGATTTGAAAATGGCGGAAAAAGCAAGCAATGAAATATGTGCAAATTTACGTCTACAACAGAATCATCTGAACTACTAGAACTTGAGTCAGTAGATTCAACATTCATTATTGGTTTCGATTTCTCTAATATTAGATCCTGCAGGTACAAAAAAAAGTTAAAGAAACTTTTCATATTTTACTTCACATTCCATACCAAAAATATTATTTCTGCTTCAGCACAATCTATCTTTAAACTATTTTCGATTTGGGCATTACTTCAATCAAAACAGCTGATTTATCATTTGACGTTTGCCGCTGGTTCGTTCGACGTTGTGTAGGTTTCGCGTCGATCGAGTTTAATTTTGTTGTTTCTTTGGAATTAAATTTAATCATGATTCGAACAAATCATTATTTAGAAAATCATAATCACAGTCTGAAGAAACACGCCTAACATAACAAACTCAGTAATCCGAAGTTCAAAATAAGCAGTAATTATTCTGTACATTTTCATATGCACATGCATATGAAGTAGTGTAGAGTGTACTGATAAAGAGGCTCTTAAGGCAGAACCAAGTTGTTAGGAAGATAAAAGTAATTTTTGTTTTGTTGAATATCTGTTTGATGATAGATATGACGTGCAGTGGTCAAGTAATTCTCTAGGCTCATGGAACAAGTGGACAAGTGAAGCATGCGAGTGCGTATGTGCAGTTGACTGAGGTCAACGTACGGCCGATGCACACGTACACTGGCCAGGTCATCGAGGTACGAGGTACGAGCTACAGACTACAGTCAAGTCCACTCCGTACCTAGATACATCTAATGAGCTGATGCTACGTGAAGCGAACGTTGCTACCTGCACAAGAATGCCAATGGATAGGATGCAGACACAGCAGATTCTATAGATGAGCTGAGGTTCTTATTGTCATTGTCATAAAACTTATACGGGGCCATGAGACGTCAAACTTTAGAAAGGGGCTTCATTCCCAGAAAGCAAACTGACGACAAATTCTCTTCCAGTGAACAGAAATATATCAAGGGTTATTGCAATTTTTCTACCAAAAAAGGTCTAATATAGATCTTTCGGTATCTTAAAATACGTACCATGAGTTTCAGCTAATATGTAATATTTACTTTTCTGTCACAAATATATTACTATGGATCAGGGTTGACATGATTTAAATCATGATTTAAATCAACTGATTTTTTTAATAAAAATCGTTGGATCCAATAAATCAATAGTCACATTTTCTTTCTTTAGCGTTAGTCATGGTATTGAAATAAAATATCAAACAAATTTTATGACATTTTACCTGTCATAGAGATGGGTCAATTCCCGAAATTTAAAGTTACGGGAAATTCCCCGGATTTTTTTTCAGGAATTTCCTGGTTTATTTATTAATATCGAAAAAGTGTACATTGGTAATACAAGAACAAATAATTTAAAATGTAAACAAATATGTAATGGGGTATTCCATTCAATTTTTTTTATTATTTTAAATAAAACTTCATTCAAATTTGAAGCAATTCATAGTATTAAAAAATCTTAATTGTTCCTAGTTTCAGAGTATTTTATTTTCGAGAAATCAGTGTAACGTCACATTTCCCCTGTACTTGTTTTTCTCATACACACTGCTCTGAGTACGCTGCGAGAGAAAGATAACAATTGTATGACGTCAATTTTCCCTTTCAGAAAATGTGAAATATCTCGTAAAGTAATTATTTAAAAAATGTTTTCATTGTTTTAACTATTATTTGAGTCATATTTTATGTTAAATTGAATTTTTTAATTTTTTTTTGTCATGGTGGAATACCCCATTAGACATCAGAATCAGAAGAATCAGTACTGTGCGTATAGGTATAGTCCATTTCAGAATGAGATAGGCCTTCGCCTATTTTTTCTCAAAAAAATCCGGGAAAATAAGTAACAAAATTTCTTCCCGCAAATCGTTATTGAAGGAATTTTTTGGCGGCACATCACTAACCTGTCAGAAATTATAAAATATAATTTTTATCACAATAATACTATCTTCTTTTCCTGTGAATAATTCTCCATTTTCAGTATTGAAAATTTATTTGTTTTGGCATTATTAGAATAATTTTTAATTAATACAATCCGACGCCAAATATTTCAAATTTTAAATGGCACAAAAGTGACTCCTGTGGTGCACTCTCCACGCCAGTAATGAGTGCCCGTGAGGTGACGTCTGGTAAGCGCCCGCACGGTACAAATAAAATTAAAGAGATTTCAATGTTTTAAAGTTACTCAACAAAACGTATTTTGCACAAGAAAATATAACTGTGTTTCTTATCAGTTAGTAGTAGGTACTTCCATATATTAGAATTTTGCAAGATTTTATTAAGCGCAGGCATTTTTATACACAGCTCCATGGTTGTAATTTTTCGAGATTAAATGTGGCCAAAATTAATGTTATGCAAATTAATAAATACACATTAGGGTACATTCGGGCGAGATGACGCAGGTGAATTATTTCTAAACTATAAGTACAAATGGCATCTAAGGGACATATTGCTACAAACATTTCCCGTGTACTTTAAATATAAGGTATGTTATTTCTTTTTTCTATCTTATATTTTTTTATGGGGTCCTGTGGCCGCGTGCCAGAGTGTCTGGTCGTGAACCTGGGAAACCGGGTTCGATCCCGACCGACGCCAAATATTTCAAATTTTAAATGGCACAAAAGTGACTCCTGTGGTGCACTCTCCACGCCAGCAATGAGTGCCCTTGAGGTGACGCCTGGTAAGCGCCCGCACGGTACAAATATGTCATCATCATTACCAATATCTGTGAAAACAGACTGGCACACCCAGAAATGGGTAATATGCCGTGATGATATATTTTATATATTTATATTTATAATTATGTGGCAAGAAAGTATCATCTCTACAAAGCTTTACAAAAATACCGCTAGATGACAGTCTTAATATGACGTCATAGGGCAATTACTGTGCAATGCATCCATTGGTGCTTTCATCCTCATAAAATATAGACCCAAAAATTTGCTGGACAGAATAAGGTACTACTGTTGAAAACCGTCATAAAATTTCTGTTTATGGCTTGTTATGCCGGAACGACAAAATTCTACCAACAATATACTGCTACCTGACCTACTCAATGCATTTCACATAAATAGAGTCGCAAACAGCCAGGGAAAAAGTGATTCTCTACGATATTTTAAAATGTACGAACCGTAAGGGAAAATATAAATTACGCTTGAAAATTTGCAGAGATCTAAGGGCTGGTTTATGACGAATTTAATTTGTAAATTTACATTTAGAAATTTTGATTTAAATTTAAAATTTTCTGCCTGGTTTATGTTCGATTTTGAAATTCTGGATCTGACAAATCAGTATCTATCACGTGACTTGTCATTTCACGTTTCTCCAGTTGTAAGTTCAGATTTTAGGTTAAAATTTTATTATCATAGCCATGAATTTGTTAGACACTGTTTTTTAAATAACATCGGGAATGTTTTTACTTTTCGAAACATTATAAATCATGAGCGTAAAGTTATAAAAACTAGAATAATGTTTTCTTAGGCTAATCGCTCAATAACAGCTGTAGACACGTGTTTCGCTCTTAGAGCTCATCAGTACAGTATAGCTAGTTCATAGGTGGACTTTAACTAGAGGTACAAAATAGAAATTCAGCAAAATGTAACAGCACTAGTAAGCAGCCAAACACACATTTGTTGCTTCGGTCACAAGTTAATGTCCAACTATTAACTAGCTATGCTGTACTGATGAGCTCTAATAAGAGCGAAACACGTGTATACTATTGAGCGATTACCCTAAGAACAACATTATTCCAGTTTTTTACTTTTGTTGTGTCTGGTCGCGAACTTGGAGAAACTGGGTTCGATCCCGACAGACGCCAAATATTTCCAATTTTAAATGGCACAAAAGTGACCCCTGTGGTGCACTCTCCACACCAGCTATGAGTGCCCGTGAGGTGACGCCTGGTAAGTGCCCACACGGTAAAATATATCGTCATCATTACCGATGTCTATATGTAGTGTAGATACTAGTGCTGTGAGGATCCGGCAAAACTTGGATCCGAGTACCCGGATCTCAAAATATCCGGTTCCTCGGATATCCGATGTTCGGATATTGAAGCGGATATCCGTAAATTTAATTCGGATTTGGATCCGGATCCTTATTTGGATCTTATACATTCAAATATTATCATCGGGTTCAATACTGAGAATATTCGAATCCGAGAACCGATGCGGATTCTGAAATTCTGTATCTAAAATCCGATACTCATACTTATATTTCGAACCGGATCCAAAATCCAATACTCAGATTTGGATCCAAAATCCGATTCTCAGATCCGGATCCAAAATCAGATACTCAGATCCGGATAGTTCAACAATCAATTATCCGGATATCCGGATATTTTTGGATCCGAAACCGAAACTATCCGGATCCGTATCCCACCACTAGTAGACACTGGCACACCCAGAAATGGGTAATATGCCGTAATAATATATTATTATTATTATTATTACTTTTGTTGATTTGTATAATAAAGAAATAAAACCGATATAAACTTAAAAATGGTCTGTTAGGCCGTGGATAGGCCTATGAACACATTGATTTGTCAACGCGCAGTATCACAGTTTGTTTCTGAAAGTGAAATAACAAGATCATGAACAATTCTTCAAATATACTTGTATGAGTCCATGTATTTAATTCCTTGCTACCCCTAGTTTTTATTTTTGTAAAATTCATTTGCTTTGTCGTACAAATTACGATGTGTACGAATATTGCTTATTAACAAAAAACAAAATATCTATTTGTTCCTGTGAATCCATTTTCAAAATGTCAACAACTCACAAACAGAAAAGACAGCTGACGGATGAAGCAAAGTTATACCTTACCATCATGTTTGATAGTTCTCTCTTGTGATTGATCGAATTTGAAATTTACATTTGGAAATATGAAATATAGTTATATTCCAAATTTAAATTTCAAATTTTTAAATTTGTAAATCGTTCATAAACCATGGCATGCGTCTTAAATGAGTTTATATTTTAAAATCTAAATTATAAATTGTAAATTCATAAAGTAAATACATTATAAACCAGCCCTAATTGTGTCATTTTTATGTTTTAAAGCTATTCAATGAAAAGTTTTGAAGATGTATAAAATTCATCAACCTTTTAACAGTTTTCAAAGAAATATATTGCACAAAAACATTGACAATGTAATTTGTTCGCTGTTCGCACAAAAACAGTAAATAAATATTTCAGTGTGTGTAAATAACTTGTCAACAAAAAATTCACAACTCTGTTAAATTTACAAAATTATAAAGTTCCTTAAATACAATGTCATTATAATTATTACCAAAACATGAAGTTAAATATGTCAAATAAATCAAAGTTATGTGCTTTTGGCAATATGCCATAACAAATCAGTTCAAAAGTTCAAATCAACAAACAAAATATACAAAATACAGTTTCATTTTTAAAATATCGTAGCCGAAGTCACGTACACAAATTTCTACCTAGCTTATGGTAGCAGTGCAGTAACCCTAACCCTACTTTTGTGTAGTTGACCTTGAAAATGAAATAAAGGCTGAAGGTAAGGCCTGTCAACACCAAACAAAAGAAAAATGTGAGACGAAAAGGGTCTGCCAAATATTTTCATGTAAGGATGCCACAAAAAAACCGTCATACTTCATGACGTTTGGATTTGTGGACTATACCTATTGGTAGGTAGAAATCATTAGAAAAAGTAACAGCACAGTTTATTTATTGTTTGAATAATAGGTGCTATAAAATTTTATTGCTACAATAAAATTCTGTAATAAAATTGTAAAAGTTTTTACATATATCAGAAAGTTGACTTGTCCAAAGTGCTCAGATTTTACAGCCTAAACAAAGTTTTGGTATTATTTACAAGGAAACCTTCAAAATCAGCTGTTCTCCCAATGCAAAAACAAGCTACTAAAACTCAATTTACATTCAGTGGTGAGTAAAATACATTTTGTAGTTTTCCAAAATATTTCACTGGAAATGGTCAGTGAAAAGGGACTTTTCATTTATTTTAAATTACATTTTTACCGTGTTTGAAGTTTTATTTGTTTTCTGTCTGGACTTTGGGCATTCGGAATAAAGCTTTAATAAAGGTAAATACATACTGCATTTGCAGTATACACAAAGACCAAATCGATGGGTAGCATCGAAACAGAATATGTAACATTCAGGAATGAATAACGAATATTTTTATCAATCGTTTTTCACATTGGTATGCTTTAGAACTAACACTAACAGTTATATCCTGCGAACTAAATATTTCTGTTGAGCATTATATTTATTATAGCTCTGGAAATAGATCGTGTAAATCTAGCAGTATAAACATAGTTTTTGAGTTAAACAGGAAACAATTTAAGAGATTATATCCCGGAAACTACTTTTTTAGGTTAATAACCCATTTAAACATGAGATGAACAGTCATGCTGCTACTATTCTTACTCCACTTTAAAAATACGTAAAGATTTAAAAATAAACCTACGTTCGAATGATATGACGTCAACAGCGTATTGCTCATGCCAATGAAACTTGGCAACGTGCTTAGCGAGAAAAAAAACATACCAGTTTTTCATCAGCTGATTCAAGACCGATAATTTCTGCATTACTTTCTATATTATGTCAACCGAGAACATGCATAATATCTCAGTAAATTACTACGCACATCGTTAACTGAATTATGCAAAGGAATAAAGGCTGATTTAATCTAAAATTATTCAGTTTACTTATCAAAATTAGATTTATCTCTAAGTGGGCACTTGCCTAGTGCAAGTTGCTAATGTGGCGAAGAAATAAAAGGCGCTATTTGAATAAGGCATAAGGTACTTTAACATTTGAAATGTATGTATGCAAGTTATTTTTTTTGATATGAAGTATATACATATATGAAATTTAAATCAATTTATGTACATAAATGTTTATTACATGTTTCAGTTTAATAACTCATTGCTTATAAGCACAGAATGTCAAAACAAAACTGTCATCTTCTGGAAAACTATGATCGATTGATTCCATAAAACATTTACTCCTATGCCAACTGTTCGAATACAGTAATCTTATTCAAAGGTACAGAACAGTCAGTGAAAAAACTCGAATGGGAGCAGGCGGGCAAAATCCCTTAACCTTAACAATAATTTTAAAAACTATATACATATTTCGAGAACTACGTTCTCATCATCAGTATTAACTACAAAGTAAAAGGTTATTCAGCATGTAAACCATGCCAGAGGTCAAAACAGCTGTAATAGGGGGGAGGGAGAGCCAGATGATTCTGTTTACTCTTTTTTTTCTCTCCCCCAAGGATGACACTTTTTCTCTTTGCCGAACGGTGATTTTATCTAATTAGTGGACACTTCACCGAACGACTACTGCTTTATTGAGGAGGAACACGCCCTTACGCTCACTATCGCTAAACACTTAACACTTGATGATAGAAGATGAACATATGTTAAATTATGACGGACACAATATTTTTATTTACATTATATTTACATTAATACTAACTTATAATTATTGATTACACTCTGAACACAAACTAAACTGTTAGATAATTATATTGTAACCCTAATTACTCGTACTCGCGTACGCGTATCAAACTAGACCGCCGACTACATATCTGTCCTGTCTGAGTCTTTAATCTCGACTGCCTTAAAACAAAAGGGTTATCTCTTCAACAGGCATATCTGATGAAGGGTGCGAGGGTGTAGCATCCATAGCTAAATAACAAGACTGCACGTATCGTAGGCAATAACTTATATGGTTAATTGTCAAAACAATAAATGTCTACGCGGTTGACATCTAGACTAAACAGATATATGAGAGAATAATGATTATTATTTCTAAACAGAATTTTGACTTACAAAGATAACAGAGTTAAAATGTAGTTATTGAAACTGTAATTGAGAAGATTATAATAAAGTTCATTACTTGTTATTGTACTATGCTCACTTTGCTACACAGCTCACAGCTCTGAGAAATAAGGTAGAGAATACGGGTTATATAGGGACAGGGACCTATGAGTAACTAAGATTAAACAAAGTAACTGTCTTATATTAATATTGGACTGTAATGTGGGGGAACCATTTTCGATATTTCAATAATAATTATGAGGCCTTCAGGTTCCAATTTTATTTATTAAATATCTGGACGTTTCAAGCTAAATCTGCTTATCTTCAGCTATATTGATGATGAATAGCTGAAGATGAACAAATTTAGCTCGAAACGTCCAAATATTTAATAAATAAAATTGGAACCTGAAGGCTTCATAATTATTATTGAAATTGTCTTATATTAACTCATATAATTTAGAATTTGGGATTCTAATATAAAATTATTGAAACAAGTTGAAAATAATAGATATTTAGACGCACATGAGAGTTTGATAATACATAAATTTTAAGATAAATTGATGAATAGTGATGCCGTCTAGATCTAGACTTTCTAGACTTTTGTCTTGTCTTGTCTAAATTATCAAGACTAGACTGGCAAGACAAGACTTTCCTATTCTAGATCAAGACTCTTGACAAAATTCTAGACAATTTTCAAGACTCTAGATTAACTAGAAGTAGTAGGTAATATGAATTTTTTACTTCGATTCATAATAATATTATGAGGTAAGTACAAAGTTAAAATAAAAATTGGAAGTATTCCTATTAATTAACATTAAGAAGGTTTTGATATACCTAAGTACTTACCTACTCATTAAATCAATAAATGTAATGATGATTGTGATAAAACAGATGACAGTTCCAGTTATTTTCCCATTTTCAAAATTTCTATTATGCCGATATTTTTATAATTCGAATAAATTGTTATATTAAAAATACCTACACTTCAATTTTGATAATCTAATTCTAACAAAAACAAAAAACTATAGATGGTGTAGATAGGTAAGGTAAAATAAGAAAAACTATACAATGTAAAAAAAAGCTAATTTATTATTTTTTTAAAATTAAAAATGCGTTACATTTCAAACATGAACCAAATACAGGGGAAAATAGCGAAAAAATGCCGAAGAGTTATCTCTGTCCTTCTCTAATGCCCAAGCGCAGGTTAATCTAGAGTATTGAAACAATCTAGAGTCTTGATATTTAGAAAAAAATTTTTAATCTAGACTTAGACTTAATCAAGTCTTGTCTAGACGGCAACACTATTGATGAACGCGGCCCTAGGTCGCATCCCAAGGCATTTATTTAAAATTCAAAATTAATAAGTTCTACAAATATAACAAGGAAATAAAGGTGTACCAATATGCTTTCTACACATATTTCGGTAATAATGATGGCATATTTGAACCATGCGTGCATTTACCAGGCGTCACCTCACGGGCACACATTGATTGAATAAAACCACAGGGATCACTTTTGCGCCATTTAAAATTCTAAATATTTCTTTTGGTGTCGATCGGGATCGAACCCGGTTCCCCAGATTCGCGACCGGACACTCAGGCACGCGGCCACGAGACAAAAAAAATCTGTAAGTGTACGGTTACGGCTACAAATAGTTTTCATGAATATATTCATATTCAATATAAATGAAAATTATTGTTCATCTACATAGGAATGTAAACATATGACATACATATATTATCTCTTGTTGATAGTACTAGCAAAAGTATAACACGTGCTGTATATAACATACTTCATGATTACTGATATATATTCCAATGTTTGAGCATGTAATCCAATAATATTTAAGAAATAAATATATCGGATTGAGAATTATGTATATTAATTTATTAATTCTTTAAAATTTTAACATTATTGACATTAGCAATTATTTAAACTCCATCCAGTACTAATTTAGCGTTACTCGACATTCGATCATAATAGGGCACCTGCACGTGACGTTTCAACATGGCGGCCACCAGCTGATCTTGGACAACCAAACCTTTAGTTTGCATTGTGTCTTACGGAGAAATATCGTGCCGTAAGCTTTTATTGTGTTTTTACGGCACTTATTGTTTTATTTGGGAAAAACTGATTAGAGTGTGTAAAAGTGAGTATATGAGGAGTGTTTTCCGTAAAAAATAAGTCAAGACATTCTTATTGTTTATGAGTTCCAGGTTATTAAATTCAAACTAAACCAATCCTATTTTTTTGTGTATACTTTTATTGCATATAAAATAATTTAAACATAATCGGATAGGAACATATTTTATAAATGTTTAAATATATGTAATTTTCTTTAATAATATGTATAAAAAACATGAAAAAATATTTTTTAAATGACAGAATTACAAATTTTGAATGAAATCTTTTTTAGTAACAGAAAAAATATATATATTTGTGTCTGTTTCTCACAAAGGTTTAAAAATTAGATAGGTAATCAATAATTGATTTCATATTGATTTAGGCATTTATAATCCTCGTCAAAAAAATGTCAATGTATAAGGATCCACATTATGTATCCACTTAAATTTATCGATTTAACGTACTTTGGCTTCCAAAGATAAATTTTTGACGTATAAAATCAATAAGCTCATATATATACAATAAAAATACACAATATGACAATAAGAAAAATGAACTCGAATATAAATATATATACATTTCAAATTTAATTTTCTTTATAAATTAAAAAAATCTAATAATTCAATTTATTTTAATTTCAATATTCATGTTTTCATTTAACAATACACATAAAATAACTTATACAAACTCAAATGAATGTAATACAACCTGATGCTACAAGCCACTTATTTCAATTTAATATTTTTAAAAATATATTTATAAATACGACTGCTTTGTTTTACTAGTAAATAATTCATACACTTATCTATAATTATGGCTAATTACATTTTAAAATAGCATGTATAAATTTAGGAAAAACTGAATTTCTTGTACAGAAAACACATTCGCTGCATAAGACGCAATGTTAAACTGAAGCTTGGTTGCCCGAGATCAGCTGATCATCCGCCATGTTGTGACGTAGGTGCAGATTCTTCAGCATGATTATTCATTGTTAGTCGAAAAACAAAAACTCCAGAAAAACAGAATTTTATTAATAAAATCTTGTAAACCGATTCTCAACTTTAAGAACACAGCACTAAATCATTTAAAATAAATAAACATAGTTGTATAGCTTGCGAGAACAACCATTCGCTAAATATTATTGTGACCCGAGCAAACAAATATTTTATGACTAATTTTATTATCAATAAAACATTTTTTCTGACGACCACTCGGTACGATACGCATTTTGAAAAATGATTCTTAATGTTATAAAATATAAATCATATTTATTTTGTGCACATTGAAATGTTGTATACGGTTCAAGTGTTACAGAAAAATAAAGAGAACATTCTTCAACTTATAAATCAAATAAGAATAAAAATACTGAAACGTAGAAATTTCATTTTCTACCACGGGGAAAGAATTCAAAACATTCCTTTGATATTTTGCTATTTATGTGCTAACTCCAACCTCAAAGGGTCTACAAAGTATGCCAATGTTACTATGAAACTTTTATGCTTTACAGAAAAATGTGAATAGCGTACACTTAATGTTTAAAAATAGAACACCGATATTTTTCTCGTAACTAGTAGTTCGTAGTCAATGTCATTTGCTAAAGGAACTAATGACCATTAAATATCGATAAATGTGTTCACTGATATTTACTAATTGCTTGTTCAGAAATGTAAAGATATTTTTATTCTTGACCCACTGTATATAATGCTATATTCGCACGCTGAACAGTGTGGATATGATAGTCATATCCACTCTAGGGTGGATATAAAAAACAACTGAATTAATTTCAATGCTACGAAATCAGCAGATTTTATACTGCACTGAATTTTAAATAAAAAAGAATACAATTGCATACAATTTTGTATACAAGGTTTTTACATTTATTACTGTATCTGTAAATATTATTTCATTAATATAATACCTAAATATCTGTTATTGTTTTTTTTTTTTTTGTCTTGATCGTAGAAAAAGTATACTGTAAATCATAATAAATTGTGAAAGAGTGAAAAGATGTCAGCCACCGAGATTTGAACCTAGGACCAATACTTTGCCGGAGTACCGCTCCACCAATTGAGTATGGCCGATCTACTCTGTACAACTCGAGTAAGTATACTGTAGCTCTGTTCGATGAGAAGTGCTTGAAGTGCAGAGCAGAATAGTGCAGTGCAGTGTAGTGTACACTAGTACAGTCTAATTCTTGTGATTTCATAAAACACACTAGTGTATATTTGGGCAAGTTTGCTCAGCTGTGAGTAATCAAGCCAAGCTTAGCCAAAGGTATAAAAGGTTAGGTTGTTTATAAACACAGTCATATCATAAAGCTGCAAAGAAGTGACTGCAGAAATGCCTGTTTTAAAGAGCATAGTGTTTGAACTAATAAACGATTCTGACGAAGATCAATCATCACTTGATTCTTCATCAGATTCAGAGACAGATATATTAATTAATTCTTTAGTATAGAATTAAAATGTCTACCGAACAATATTTAGTTACCCCCACTCCTAGTCTGCACTTTCTACACCACCTCGCGAGTCAGGTCAGAAACGTGAGCACTAGTTCTTAAAATTTTTGTCATCGAACAGCCTGCCAGAAGCAGCCCGTTTCTTATAAAACACGTTAGTGTAAGAAAGTTAACAATAGGGCAGCCTAGTACATGTCATCGAACAAAGCTTATACTACACTCTTTGTTTACAATAGGTTTAAAATAATCTCACTTATTACTGCAAATGTTGACTTTTTTTTGGTACATTTAAATTTTAACGCACTATTAGATAAAAATAAAAAAAGTATAATAGCTACTTGAAAACACACATGAAAAAGAAATTTGACAATCTTAATTAAGACCATGCAGCAAATCAGTTATTTTAAATTTTTTTTCTGTTAATGCATTACCATTTAAATGTATCATCAGTGAAAACGTGGTGTCAAAATTTATAATAAATGAATCATTAATATTTGAACTATCCAAATTAGCTGTGACGTCATCTGTTCTAGGACAAGTTAATATACAAAAGAAATCTTTTTTCGTTAGTGTAATAAAATAGATGAACAAGACGTGGTGAAGCATAGTTTTGAAAACATTATGTCATTTGATTCGTAAATACTTGTCCCATAAAATATAAATTTGATAACTGTCAGCCGATATCCTAACTCACTATCGTAGTCAAGATGTCAGCTAATATAGGCCATAGATGATTTAAACCAAACAACTTTTTTTATAATTTACACACTCGGCTTTCTTAAAGAATTTATAAATAAATATATCATCACGGCATATCACCCATTCCTGGGTGTGCTAATCTGCTTTATCACAGATATCGGTAATGATGATGACATACTTGTACCGCGCGGGCGCTTATTAGGCGTCACCTCACGGGCACTCATTGCTGACGTGGAGGGTGCACCACAGGGTTCGTTTTTGTGCCATTTAAAATTCGAAATATTTGGCGTCGCTAGGGATCGAACCCGGTTCCCCAGATTCGCGACCAGACACTCAGTTACGCGGCCACGGAATTTATAAAAATAGATATTACAAATTTGTAATAGTTTATGGTTATTAAAAGATTTAAATTGTTGTAAATACAGGGTGTTCCGCGACTCGCCCGACAAACTTATACCATATATTTCGAGGGTCATTACGATCAAAAAATGTTATATGACCTATAGGTGAATTCCTCTTTATTTCGGAGATATCGAAAGAATTAAAAAAAAAAAATGATAAAAGAAAATTGATTCATCAATGGATAGCTAATTAACACAAAATTACAGCAACTGTTCAAAATAAGAACCGCCAATTCATTCTTTAGAGAATTAGTAGCTTCAACTATACGGTCCGTCAACTCTTTGCGTGTATCTGGTTTACGGTTACTATACACACGAGATTTGAGGCAACCCCACAGAAAAAATCTAAAGGCGACAAGTCAAGTGACCGAGCTGGCGAATGTACAGGTCCACCTCGTCCTATCCACCTATCCGAAAAAATTTCATCAAGAAACACCGGCATTTGTCTCCCAAAATGTGGTGGTGCCCCATCTTGCTGGAACTACATGCCACGACGAGCTTCCAGAGGAATATCTTCCATGCAATTCGGCAATTCTTCTTCCAAAAAGTGAAGGTAAGTTTCATAATGGCTTAAATTAATAAGACAGCACAAAAATCATTCATATGTCAAACATACGTTAATTCGTCAAGGCTAACTCAATTATCATTTTTTTTTAAATTCCTTCGATATCTCCGAAACAAAGAGGAATTCACCTATAGGTTATATAACATTTTTTGATCGTAATGATCCCCGGAATATATGGTACAAGTTTGTTGGTCGAGTCGCGGAACACCCTGTATATAAAAATAAAAATCTTCAAGTATGTATATTTAAGAAAAATAAGTAACTGTTTTAATAAATGCTAAAATTACGAACTAAATGAAAATTTATAGTTAGTGATACCGTTTATTAGAAAAAGAAATAGTAAGAATAAAATAAGAAAACATTATAGTTGCTCTTTGCAAGGTAAGGCAACGCTTGATATTACCGACATTGATAGCACGTCGAAGACATGTGAACAAATTGTACGCTTCCTTAAGAATGTGGCCAATTAAACCCTTGGTTTGCTGGCGAACACTAGTGTAAGCTACTTGTGCTTGAACTCGTATCGGGCAGAAAAGTCGAAACTTGCTCGCAAGTTGCAACTCGCGTATTTCTAGGATATTTCTAGATCAGTGAACCTGCAATGTTTTGTTTTATAGTAGCGGCTCAGGCAGTCGCTCTGTCTGCAAGATTCTGCAGGCGGGGATAATCAGAAAACAGCAAGTGTAGGAACATGTACGATGCAAGAATTAACTAGTATTAAAGCAAGTTCTATTGCTGTTATGATTTTGTATATCAAAATCGATATTAATAACAACTGTATTAATGAGGTTATAGTTTTTTCGATAATCAAAACATGTTTTCATAATAATTATATTTGCAAACATAATAAATACTAAATGATAACATAACATACACAACATATGTTTGTAAATATGTATGAGTATATGTAGGTATCATGTGTACTTAAAGATTTAATGACAAAGTTTCGATAACAATATTATTTGTAAAGTGCGTCTTCATAAGTTCTAATGAGATATTATTAATGTTTTAAATATTTTTCCTACAATGGGGTATGTGACCATAATCGAATTTCAATATATAAGTCATAATATACAAAAACTAACCACTACAGCTTCTCATTATAATAATAAAAACTAAACATTGGTTTGTAATAATATTGTTATTAGCAATTTAAGGTTTTGGAGAAGGGATCTGTGACGTCAGAACGGTAGAGTGATAGAAGAAAACAGTTAGACTGAGATAGATATGTTGTGATAGGTTATGGAATGCCGAAAGTGTCTAACTGTCTTCTTCTATCATTCTACACTACTGACGTCACAGATCCCTTCTTCAAAGTTTTAATAATTATTTTCTCGTAAACTACGAATAATTAATCAATTAAAAAAAATACGGGTATTTTATTTTTTGGTCTAGTATCATATCAAAATTTAGTCACATACCCCATTGTTCAAACCATTTTATTACATATTTTGTATTATTGTATTGGGTACTTATAATACAACAAATCTAAGTGCTTTTATTATAAAAGTGTGCTCGTAATAAGGGCTCTTGTTTTTACGCTCATTACCAATTTGTACGAAGAAAAATTGCCATAATCATACAATTAACTATTTCGTATAGAGAACTTTTTTGTTTTCTGAAAATTTGAAGTTTTGGACATGTTCTTTCTTCCTACGTAAATAATGTTTTTGTAAATAATAATTTATTTATTCATTTTATATGTGCAAATAGTCGCATCCTTTCCTTTATCAAACAAGTCTTATCTAAGTCTATATAACATTTTTTACTTAGAGTGACCTTACTAGTAATCTGTTAAAAACTGAATATGACTTGAAGATAATATACCAAAATAAAATAAATAAATATCATCACGGCATATTACCGTCCGGGCGCTTACCAGGCGTCACCTCACGGGCACTCATTGCTGGCGTGGAGAATTCACCACAGGGGTTTGTATATATATAAATAAACATTTAGAGAGGGTACAAAATAGGTGCGCCATCTCTACCGACTTTATCCCAATAGTTAAATTTACCAAAATAATTATATAAATAAATAAATAAATAAATAAATAAATAAATACATCATCACGGCATATTACCAGGCGTCACCTCACGGGCACTCATTGCTGGTGTGGAGAGTGCACCACAGGGGTCACTTTTGTGCCATTTAAAATTCGAAATATATGAAAGTATAATATTAAGTGGATATGTCACGGTATAGGTACATAGTGGGATGATGTGCACATTGTCCGCAAATGTACGGGAGACTGGGGCTAGTTGTCACCCGGGTAGGTTGTCCCAAGTCTCAAATCAGTCACTACTGCCACGTGTGCCCTGCCCAAATTTTATGCATTTTATAGTATTTTTTTGGGGAGTTTTTTACAGTTGCAAGTATTCGCTGAACGATATAATTAACTCTGGTTATTCACTTTCTTTTCGATGAAGTCAATGTCTCAATAATTTTTCTGTGAATCTATAAGGTTGCATGATGTTACTTTGTATTAAAGGTTATATGGTATTTCCACCAAATGGTGATTTGTCTGAAATGTCTGTTAAGGGTTGGTTGTCACAACAACCCTGGGGATGGTTGTCATGCGTAAAAAAATCGATTTAATGTGTATAACTGGACTCACGAATCATGTACCCCCAGACTGAATAACTTTTATACTTGTCAAAATTGTAAAAGTGAGGCCGAAAGTGACTAATATAATATTGACCATTAAATATTCAATTAAATTCTTGTTTATATTGCTCATCCTATTAATGTATTTCTTTATCAACCTTCATTTTCACCTTTGTTATGTCCTAAATAAAAGTTATAAATTTTGAATTTTATTTTTCTTCCATTTAAATAATCCCAAAGCGACCCCAAAGTCTGTGACAACCAACCCAGAGTAGGGGCAGATTGTCACAAAAATTTGCTCAGGCAAAAAAGCTATAGTCTCAAAACTGCCGGGAAACAGAGTTAAGGGCACACACTGAGGGATAGGCAAAAATTGTGATAAAAATGAAATATTGAATTCGTTCCTGCTGCACTATTTTAAAACTGCTGGGTACGGCACTGCAGCAGGTAACCAAACTTGCATTCGGAACATTGCACTCTGTTAGGTATGAAATTATTCGCGAATTTATGCGCAGGCGTGGCCATAGACGTCCGTGAACGTGAGTAGGATACGGTATGATATTTTTGAAGTTCCAAGAATTGTTCAGGTGAAAACGAACAAGTACGTGTAGTTTGACAGACAGTGAATAATATTTCATGGAATTTTGATGCTTAATGCTGAATGAAAATGTAACCAAATAAGGAAGGAAACATCTGCAGGTAAAATGAAAATTTATACAGTTGTAAAAAAGTTTAACTATCCTCAGGTTTAATGTTAGTGTCACACTTCAATTTATGATCTGCAATAATGATATTTTCGTGTACTTATCAAGGTAACATATAACAGCATAAAACATAAATTAAGTAGAATAATGTTGCTGTACTACTATTTATAGATTATCAACAATCAATTCATTCCGTTTGAATGTTAATACAATGAGAAGAATTCCAAACAAGTATAATTTATGTGCATTACAAATATATTCAACTATTTAGGGTATACCATAAAATTGCAAATTATTTCTTTCTTAATGTTAGCGCTATGGCGAGAATGCAAAACAATATAATTTGTTTGCACTACAGTATTTCAACATGTCAAAATACATAAATTAACTGGAAAATTTAATGTGTACAACAATATTAAATATGTTAGCAATGCTAATTGTCAAAATATCGACTACCTACTTTATTTATAAAACAACACGTGCCAAATGTTTTGTAAATAATTTTCAAATAAATCAATATTTAGATCTGTCCAAATTCTTATTTGATAAGTCTTTTATTAACATCTCAGATAATTATATACTTTTTATATAGGAATAATTGCTAGTATCGAAGAGCAGTAAAAGCCATTCTTGAAAAAGAAAAAAGATAATTACTCATCCGAAATTATGAGAACCGTTAACAGGAAGTACATAACTAAACCAGAACTGATTTTTATTTTTATTTATTTCTTTCCTGAAACAATGACTAAGCAAGATTAGAACCTTGTTAATCCTTTTTTGCAATACTATTTCATTAAATTAAACTTTTCAAACCGTACAAATAATAACGAAAGGGAGACTAAAACTAAGACTATTGTTACCCAAATTGCTTGGTACCTATACCTATGTTACTGTAAAATATATTTTTTCCTACAACCGTGCGTAAAGTACGTACTTTAGACACTGCTTACAATGTGTAAAGTGTAACTTTTTAAACACTAGTGCGTGGAAAGTACTTTTCAAGCACTAGTGCGTGAAAAGTAAATGCATTGCTAGGCACCTTTTAATTTACTTGTCAACTAACACTAACAATATTTGAAGACGTCTGAACACTCATACTCAGTATTATAAGAAATAACACTAATATTTCGGTTTTAGGAAACCAACTCGACCAAAAAGTACTACTTTACACACTTGTTACATAAATATTTCTTACAACCGTGCGCAAAGTACATACTTTACTCACTCTTTACCACGTGTGCAGCGTCACTTTTCAAGCACTAGTGCATGTAAAGTAAATACTACTAACAATATTTGAAGAAGCCTAACATGTCGGTTGTAGGAAAAATATTGTATGCAACTAGTGTGTAAATAGTATTTTTGCCCTCCTGAAGTGTAATGGGAACTTTACAATTGTATACACAGCAAGTGTAATCTACATTTTACGCTTACTGTGTTGTAACTTGTCGAACTATGCGGTAAAATAATCAAAATACACTGGACGTTTATGGGCATTTAGAAAAGAAATCATCTTTACTATAATAAAGTTCATGTAAAAAAGTACTACCTACTTAAGTTATTTTTTTACTTTAACATTTCCTATATTTAAAATTAATTTATATAAACCACGGTAGCGACATCTGTCATTATTGTAAAAATCCGCCGTTACCGACATAGTCACCTACCTATTATTTATTAAGAAGAAAACATGAGCAAATAAATATATTATCAGTCATAAACAACGTGTATTATTACAGATAAATTTTTGCTAGAAGAAGTACTCTAATGAAGGTAAGTAAAATTAAATTTGGAAATTGACTAACCCCAGTATTTTAAACTAACCCTTTTCAGAAGTACAACCTATCTCATTGAAAAAAGTGATTTTCATTATCGTCGGCCAAAAAATTTGATACAAATCTCGTGCGTGCAGTATTTTACAGCGCTCCAGCTAATAAGGCACTCGCCTTAAGGGCTCGTGCCTTAAACAAAGCTGTCGCGCTGTAAAATACAACTTACACGCACTCGAATGTAAATAACTATTTTTATCTTGCACTCGACCAAAAAAATACTACTTTACACACGAGTTGCGTACAATATTTCTTACAACCGTGCATAAAGTACTTACTTTACATACTCTTTGCAAAGTGTGGAGTGTCACTTTTCAAGCACTAGTGAGTGTAAAGTAAATACTACTAACAATATTTGAAGGAGCCTAACATATCGGTTGTAGGAAAAATATTGTATGCAACTCGTGTGTAAATAGTATTTTTTATCTCATGCTAATTTAAACATCGCACTCGACCAATACAGTACTACTTTATACACTTGTTGCATAAATAACTATTTAAGTGAAAACGTTCTATGCGTACAATTTCAGTCGTGGTTATAATATAACACCAAAGATAAAACTAATTTTATGTACAAAGAATTATATAGGTAAACAACTACAAGAGTACAAGTACTAAGATATTTTGACTTAAACTTCGAAGGGCTGAAAATGTTTAGCATGTATATAAACAAAATTAGAAAAAAAAAAATAATAAAAGAAGTTGATTTTATCGTTATTGTTTCGAGCACTTTTTAAAAATATATAAATTGTGAGCCTTTTCTTCACTAAATTATTTCTTATAAGATGTACACTCCAACTACTACAGGTAAGTAGTCATCATCAGTTACTTAAACTTTTTTTGTTAAATAATTTGATATTTTTATTTGTACAGTTATTAACTGTAGTTACTATCTCTTGAAAGGTTCTATTCACTTGTGGTTGAAAAGGTACTGAAACTTAACGATTATTATTCCTCTGTAGTCTCCAAGTACCATACTAATGGCAATATAAAACAAAGAAAGTTGCGTAGGTAATTTACCGAAGGCATAAAATATCTTTTACAATATTGCTTAAACAAAATCTGTATTTTTTGCTACAAAAAATAATTCCTTTCTTCTCATTTTCAATAAGTTATTGATAATAGTAAAAGGAGTCTAAGGTTAAATTATAAATAAGACTAATAAAATTGTCTTAACCTCTGGAATGGTGGACATGTTGAGTAATTTTGGCTACACTGTTTAATATTTCCTTGTTGTACTACTGAGATGAGAACTTAATTCTCGAAATATGTATTTAGTTTTGCTAAAATTAAATTTTTAGGTTAAGGGATAATTTTATTAGTTTTATTCCATAAGTTACTTCAACACCCTGAACAAATCAATATAGTGTTTAGTCTGACAAGCATAAATCATATTATCGCTGCCCTATAAACACAAATTATACAATTAGAAAACAAAGCAAACAATGATAAGTGCAATGTTTTCAAAATATCAAGGTACTAAACTGAAGTGCAACTGCAAATACACTATTACCTTGTCCTACATACTGCATCAAGATAAAAATGCACTATATCGCATGTTTAAATATTCAGTAAACACTAAACATGACCCTGAATTCGATTCGTTTCACACGCGTTTCTCACGTTTGCATATTACTTTATAAGGGAGGAAAATATTTACATTATATTTTAAAGTCATTTAAAACTTATTAAGGTTTAAAGCTTTCTTTAATTTTTATACTTTTCGCCTGGAATCAAATAATGAAAACAGGTGACAAATACTGAAAATACTAAAATTAAAATTAACACAATGTTTATGTTATTTTAATGTGAATATTCCAACAAATTAAAAATTAATATTTAATATGAAAACAAAAGAAGTCGTAAATTTTATTACAAAATATATAAACACTATGAGAATTATATCAATAAAATATTAATAAATTTATGCATTATATTTTATGGGAAAATTAAAATATTTATATCAACGGATTTGAATTGTAAATTTAAATATTTAATTACTTAGTCTATTAAACAATACTTTGTACTTATATTTAAATTGTATTACTATACAGGGTGTGCAACGAAACGCGGAACATAGGACTTTAACATAGGATTTTAAAAATGTGCGAAAATTGGCTCTCCTGTACATTTTAGAGCAAAAATATAAGAATGAAGAGTTGTTTAGAATTAATTTTTACTGTCAAAAATTCATCAATTAATATAACAGAATATCTGCAGCACTAGATATTTAGAAAGTAAAATATGACATTTTCACCAAATATCAGATAGCTATGGGAATAAAAAACAAATAAAACAAAATATCAATTAAGATCATAATACTTAAATTTTTAATGTAAATATATTGATTACAACAATAAGATTAATAATACCGAAATGAACTATCATTTCAGTGTATATCAAAAATGATGAATTATTCTAAAATTTAAGTCAAATACTTAATAATAAAATAAAATCGCAAATTCTTCGGTACTGAATAAATCCATTTTATAATGCACAAAAGCACAGTAAAGTAATTTATGGACTATAACAATGTAGACACAATGATTTTAACAATTAACATCAATAACACTAAAATGAACTGTCAGAATGAGATTTTGTTCTATTTCTTTTATTTCCATGGCTATCTGATTTTTGACGAAAATGTCATATTTTATTTTCTAAATATCTAGTGCTACAGATATTCTATTGCATTAAATGAAGACTTTTTGAAAGTAAAAATTAATTCTAAACATCTATTTATACTTGTATTTTTGCTCTAAAATGTACACGAGAGCCAATATTCGCAAATTTTTAAAATCCTATGTTAAAGTCATATGTTCCGCGTTTCGTTGCACACCCTATATATATATATATACACAAGGTGTTATTAAGTAAGTGTACTACGCTTAACCCTTGGTAGAACTGAGCCCATAGACAGTAAATCTGGCAATAAGTTTTGTTTAACAAGCTTCCTACAAGAACTGCAGGGCTTTAAAACTGACCAATCACGTCATAGTTAAAATTTTGTAAAAAAGTAAAAATCAATGTGTTGTCTGGAAAAAATAGTGATTGTCAAAACTGACGTTAAATGGTTTTTGCAGAAACCTTATATCACATAGCCGTCGTATCATAGTGCGATCACTCAAATCTACATCAAATTGTTCCTGATTTTTTTAACAAAATCATTTAATGATAAATTAGGATCACTTACGAATAGACGCCAAATGGTTTTGTCAATTCTAGCACTGGTTTCTTTGGACCACCGACTTTTATATTAGTTTTAACACTTCCATATTGAGATTTTTTTTTAATTTTTGATGATTGTGGTACGAGCCATTATATTAACTCACCTTCTATACTGTTATATATATATATATATATATATATATATATATATATATATATATATATATATATATATATATATATATACAGTGCGAACAATGAAAACCGTGACAAAGGCGTTTAACATGAAAAAACATAAAACTAAACTTAATTATTTATTTGGCTTAAATTTACATATTTATTTCACTTCTTTCACATGTCAATAAAATACTTGATGTACCAAAAAATTATTTGTTTTAATTTTGTAATTTTTTGGTACAAAATAAATATAAAAATAATAAAAATATTAACTTGAACCGGGAGGGATTTGAACTAGTGAAAAATTATCATGGAGCTTTGATTTAACCAAGTCAGCCACCGAATACGTTTCCATGATAAATGTTTTTAGTAAATTATAAGTAATAACTGTCAAGTAGGATTATACTTTCGTAAATATTTCAATAATAAAGCATTAAATTAGGAGTATTTAGATACTATTCGATGCCAAATTAAATAATCTTTCTACCCATATCAAAAACTCCCACTATACTCTTGCGGGACAGATAATATTTGAAAAAAAAACTGTTTTTCCATGTTAAACGCCTATGTCACGGTTTTCAGTGTTCACACTGTATATATATTGTATATTAACGGAAATTTGTCTCCAAATATCTTTTTATCTTTTTGTATCTTTGTATATTTTGTATCTTTCATTGTATAAACTAGTATTTTGTTGTACATAATGTATAATTATTTCGTCTAATGTCATTTAGTCCATTTTTACGTTACTGTCGTCTTGTCGTTCAATGTCGTTGTCGTAGAAAAATGGGAATTGACTAACATGCGATCCAACACCGACATTTGACAACTTCTACCGCCAAATTTCAGCGTAGTGCGCACGCGTACGACATCCGACAACGACAAACGACTTATTGTAGAACAGACCTACGAGATTCCTTTGTAATTTTGTAGTGCAAGTGTGTTAAATCGTTTTAGTAATCCGAACCATACCTGGAACATTTGCTAGTTGACATTTCAAGCGAACTAAACAATCTGCATAATGTCGATATTGTTATAACCATGATTTTCTGCTTAGCAGATCGATGTTTTGATAAAGGTAACCAAATATGAACCTTAATTAACCGTGTAAACCATACTCCACCTCCTAACGACTCAATCAACCATTATTAATTAATGTATGTACACAATACAGGCTGGTATTTACATTATTGTTTGATCGGTATACAGCCTATGCCTCCCTATACAATTTGATCTCGGCCACCCCCAAAGCTGACCGAGCGGCAGTGCGAATGCCTTCCCGCGGTGTCTACGTGACATCAGCAGCGTATAGACGGCACAGGGGCGCTCCGCACAAGGGTGGAAGGGCGTAAGCCCGGCCGCCCGGCGCATTGAATCAAGGGGACGTTACCCCCGAATCGAGGGATGAACCACAGCGTCGATCCGTCTGTGCTTACGTGACTCCTCGCTGCTCAATGCTAAAACGAAAACGCGACAGCCGCATACTTCTGGCAAATTACCTGTTTGCCTTTAAATTCTACTTCTTCTTCGATTGTTACGGGTCGAGAATATGATTATACGATTTGCTTAATAGCCACCAAATGGCACAAAACAATTTAAATGGAAAGAAAACGTGAATTTCAAAGGACATACAGTAGATGCTTGAATATACAGGGTGTAACACAAAAAGCGGACCATATGCGTTTAACATGAGAAAACATTTTCCTTGTGCAAAAGTAGCCTATTAATTTTAAACAAAAATGCTTCATATAAATGTTGTAGAAAATTAAATTCTGCATCTAATTCACAATTAATTTTGTCACCGAAAAACTTAAATTTAAAATTTTATAAAAGTTACTTGTTTATAGTGTTAAGAACACAGAACATAATTTAGCATAGGAAACATACAATTTGGTCATATGGAAAATAATATATCCACAAAATTTAGTTAGCTGTATTTTTTTTGTTATTTCAACAATATGTTTTTGCCGTGTATACGAAGAACTTTGTATTTTAAGTTTCCAAAACTAAACCATTTTTGTTGTGTATAACAAGTATTATTTGCTGTAAAATATTAGTCAAGGTAGCAATTATTATTAGTAGTACTCATTTTGTTACTTTGTTCAGATTACAAAATCATTTTGCAACAATTAAAAATATTTAATCTGTTACTGGGACAAATTTTATTTTTTTGTATCCTGTGACATTATATTTTGTAAGGATTACAAATTCTTCTTCCTGCCATATACTTTGTACAGGTAACTAAAACTTTTGTGTGGACAGGGTATTCCCTGGTATACAGTATAATTCACTGTTCGTGTTATGTTATACTATACTACGTCGTGTCGCATTTGCTTGCGCTATTAGGTTTTAGCCTGTCGAAAATTGTGTTTTAACACTAGAACCGCCAAGGGGACAAATATGTCCCCGCATGAAATTTAAGTACATGTATTTTATGCGTTTTTTCATTTATGTTCTTGAGATTTCGTGACTTTTCATTAATTTTATAGAAGAATGTCTATGTTGAATATGATCTTTGTGTTTCCATTAATTATATTTTTACAACCATATTTGCCTCAAAATGCCAAGGGGACATTTTTGTCCCCAGGTAAAATAAATGAATAAATGCCAAAATATATTCTTCCTTTTCCTTATAAATACAATATATTTACATATATAATTATTATTATTATTATTATTATTATTACTATTATTTCAAAAAACGCTTCATTGTAAATAATTACAAATGTTGAAAAATATTCTCGTGTTCTCGTTGACAAGTACAAATTTAGTCGTTGCCGCTTTTTCCAGTTAGTTTTACTAAAGTTTAGTATATCCTTCAATGTTTATCAGAAACGAAAAATGTGATTGTAATAAGTAAAATGCATAGGGTTTTATAATGCAAGTAAATATGGTGTAGATGTACTTGATCAGATGTGCAGAAAATATTTTGTAAAAGCAGCTTCTCGCAGATGGCCAGTACATATATTTTATAATATTCTAGATATAGCGGGAATAAATTCGTGGATTTTGTATAACGAAACTAAATAAATAAATATATCAGCATGGTATATTACCCATTTCTGGGTGTGCCAATATCTACAACACATGTAGACATCGGTAATGATGACGATATATTTTACCGTGTGGGCGCTTACCAGGCGTCACCTTACGGGCACTCATAGCTGGTGTGGAGAGTGCACCACAGGGGTCACTTTTGAAAGAAAATTTCTCGAAGAAATTATTTGCTAGCTTTAGCAGAAGAACTCGCGAAAGAACATTGAAAAAATCGTGTAACCAACAAAGAACCCGAAGAATCTAGAGTTGAAGATGAAAAATTACCTGACAGACGCAAATATCAAATAAAATTCCGAAATAAGGCAAAGATGGGTAACAAGTGCACAGCTACAATCAAAGTATCATCCATTTGTGTACATTGTCACGGGCAGTAAAAGTACAAAATACATTATACTTTATTCTAAGAATTTATTTTTAGTTCATATCATTTTCGATTGCCCATCCATAACACTATGTACAACTTCGTTTATTATATTATATGTTGTTTTTCTTCCATGATGGTATATTATATTATTTAAATAAAAATATATATTTATTATCTTCTTGATGTTGTACCACAATATTAAATTATTTTTTTATTTTAAAATAAAACACAAACATATATATTCTCTTATCGATTTCGGTTATATTCAACCATCTTCAGAGTAAATACAATACAAAATAAATTATAAATATAAACATAAACATGTACAACTTTGGAAAATACATTTTTCTTCTTAAATGTTTCTATTATTTCTTACAAAATATAGAAGAAATAGCGTTTTATGAAAAATTATTAACAGTTTTAAAATTTCACCACAAAATTACTGAAGGGACAGAAATGACCCCTTTGGCTCTTTAAGGTAGTAGCTGCGGCTCGGCGCTTCTAGTGTTAAAAGTGCTTGTTTCTTGTGCCCGTCAATAAAAATGGATGATTTTGTAAAAGATATTTTAAAACAATGGCAATTAGTGTCTTATTGAGAAATTTGATCTATTACTGATAAATCTGTATAATTTAAGTGACTATAGTTTCATATGTTATTTTTTTTATATAATATTTGTTACATGTATATAGATTATAATTATAAATAAATAAATAAAATTATTATAATACGCATGTATTTAATTTTTACCTTACTACGTCATTAATGCATTTGTATATCTATCAAAATTTATTAGTTTCCAAAACAAATTTATACTTCTTAATGGTAACTTATTTTATTTGTTCGCATAACAAATATCTTTTGTTATATATAACAAAACTGTATTTGTTGCCACAAAAAAAAATTACCAGCAAATTTACCTAGGTATCTGTAACAAATATATTTGCTGGTCCTATATCGACAAAAAAAATTGCTGCTGGAACTCATTTTTGGTAATCACAACAAAGTTTTTATTTACCGTGCATTTATAAGAAACACAGCGCACATACAATAATTTAGCACATCATAGGAATTGACCAATGTCAATTTTCTATGCCATAGCTCTATGTTTTTTGTGCATCTTCGTAACATTTCGTTGTTGTTCGAATAAATATTCGTAAATACCGCTACGAAGGTGAATCAAATGACAGTCATTTGTTGGTTAAAATGGAGGACATCAAACCTATTTGTACAAATTTAATCATAAAACAAAACCAAATATAACACAAAATTTATATAAATTCCACACTCAAAGACAAACATATGTTTTTTTCTTATTATTATTTGAAAATGACAGGTACTTATTCTTTAATTCCTATTTCACTATGTTTTGTGTGACATTATAAAACCCCCTGACAAAATTCTGTTTTCTATGCTAAATTAATCTGTGCTAAATTATGTTCTATGTTCTGTGTTATTTATAAATCTACCTTTAACCTAGTATTGAAATAAAATCACAAACAAAAACAAATGTAATGGCATTTTACCAGTAGGAAACGATCCTGACATTTGTGCAGGGCATCGAACCCGCCAAAAACTGGGTTCGATTTAGGTTCAGGTTAATTTGTTTTTTGAAAGATGGGTCCGGGTGCGGTGCTGGTTCAAGCATTAATAAAATTTGCGGTTTTGTTCGCGGTTCCGGTTCGAAATAATGTAAAATGAGAGCCGGAATTTACGCAAAACGCAACAAAAAACGAACACAATTTTCACGAAAAGTCAGCTCAGACAGCAACGCAAACGCCTAAGACGTCAATTATCGGCTGTATTTACTTTTCGAACTAAAAATTAACTTGAACCGGAGTTGAACTCCGAACCTGAATTTTAATACTCGGTTCGGTTTCGACTCAGGTTTAATTAAAAATATGTCTGAGGTTCGGTTCTCGGTTTGCGTTCCCTAAAATATTACGGTTTGGTTCCGGTCTTGGTTCATTGAAAATGGAAAATTATTCACATGAAAAAAGTAACAAATTATAAAAGTAATTAAGTATATTTGTTTTCGATTTTATTTCAACACCATGGCTAACACTACGAAGAAGTAGTAACTTTTATAAAATTAAATTCAATTTTCTTGGTTACGAAAAGTATAAAATAAAATGTGCCTTAACGATCTGCAAATTTAATTTTCTATCAATAGAAATCGCCATTAATCCGTTGATTAATTATCAGCTGATTAACGAATCAAGCTGATCCGTAGATCAACGTAAGTTCTAATTCACCAACTTGATTTCAGAATCAAAAAATATGATCAATAGATTCACAATTATGTTTCTTTTTTTTTTCCTTTGACGGTTAATGTAACTGTCTTGTAATTTTATTCGTGGTGTTTGTACTTTCCGTTAAATTTCAATTTTTTTAAAGTAATCTAGAGAAAGAGTTATTGAAATTGTACTTTCATGTTAAATACTTAAAAAATAAATAAATATCATGGCTTAACCTATTGTAATGTTGAGTATGCCAATCTCGTTTAATTAATAGATTTTGATAATGACGATATAGTCCACAGTAGAGGGCGCTTATTAGGTGTCCCCTTATGCTATATTGCAGAGTACCACAGGGGTCACTTTTATGCTGTTAAATTCAGAACCACTACCGGTATTATAACATATCTCATTCACACAGGCGACCCCATATTAAAAATTAATATACAGGCTGTTCAAAAAATAGAGGTCACGGATTTAAGGGTGGATAATACATCTCAAACAATAAAAAAAGTTCATATAAACATATATCCGGAAATACCTAGTTTCAAAACTATAGCGATTTTAATATTTTACTTGTATCATATAGGTACAACTCATACTTTTAACATTACAATAAAATCATAGTGGCCGTTTATAAGGGAAAACAGTCAATTAATAATCAACTGACCAGAAGAATCTTCTATTTGGTATCCTCCGATTTAGAAAATTTTCCTCGTACAAACGTTTAGCTTCTACCGAATCACCGTGAGGACGACCGAACAATAAATGCATATCTGCTAATTAGGAAAAAGTGAAATTATTCATGATAAAATTGTGTTTCTAACAAACAATAACAATAATTATGCCAAATAAGGAAAAACAAAAGACTATCTTCAATTGTTTTCCATTGTAAACAGCCACTATGATTTTACAGTAATGTTAAAAGTATTGATGAAGAAATAAAATAAAGAAGAACAACAGGAGGCAAAATATTCAATAGCATCAAACACAGCTTCTTAGGAAAGAAAGAAATACCGAAAGAGACCCGAGTACAAATATTTAAGAAAGTAGTGACGCCTATACTCATACACGGAGCTGAAACATGGACATTAACGCAAAGACAAAAAGAAAAAATTACGGCTATCGAAATGAGATTCTTGAGAAAAATAGAGGGGAAAACAAGACTGGACAGAATTGAAAACACAACCTACAGACAAAACTTAAAAGTAAAAGCAATAGAAGATAAGATAGCAGAAGGACAGATGAGATGGTATGGTCATGTAGAAAGGATGGGAGAGGAGAGAATAGTTAAAAAAGTATTTGAAGCAAAAATTGGAAGAAAGAAACCACGAGGACGACCAAGAAGAACGTGGCTGGAAAAAGTAAAGGAGGCAGCGCAAAGAAGAGGTCTAACTTGGGAAGAAACGAAGACAGCAACACAAGATAGAGCAGAGTGGAAAGAAATATGGAGAAGACCAACGAACCAGAACTCAATCCCCTCCCCTGCAAGCCGGGGGAACGCCTTACACCCGTGAGGGTAGAAAGGTGCAGGATTAAGTAAGTTAAGTTAAAAGTATGAGTTGTATATGACAGAAGTAAAATATTAAAATCGCTAGCTATGAAACTAGGCATTTCCGGATATATGTTTATATGAAGTTTTTTATTGTTTTGAGATGTATTATCCCCTTTAAATCCGTGACCTCTATTTTTTGAACACCTGTATGTACTTATTTAAAAAATTGAAATCTTGGGTAAAATATATTTGCAACTATCGTGAAAACCCGAAAATATGAATTAGTATTGTGCAGGTACATTTGGCGTAAACCAATCCGAAATAAGTTACTTTGTCTAATATATTCACAAATAAATAATTTGTATATAACAATAAACGATTTTGAAAGAAACTTATGTTTTAAAATTTTATTCAAATCATTGATTATTTTAATCAAATGATTTATATCAGGCCAATTCTGGTACTAAGAACAGAAGATATTTTTTTCTGATATTTGTGTATAAAACTTTTAACATTTTAGTTTTCTTCGTAATTTCATATATAAACATTGAAGGAAATGAAGTTGCAGCAAATATTTATATACGTAGAATTTTCAGAATTCCAAATATAGAACAATAAGTGCATGAAAATAAATATTTTATAGTTTTTTTCACAACGAAAGATATTTCCTATGTTTTTTTCCTTTAGCGTAGATCCTAGAAGTTTATCAAATAGGAAAATAATATCATATATAAAAATTGAAGGAAATGAAATTGTAGCAAATATTTATATACGTAGATTTTGCAGAATTCCAAAAATAGAACAATATGTACATGAAAATAAATATTATATGGTTGTTTTCTTTTTTGTTTTTGAGTACATCCTAGAAATTTATCAAATAGGAAAATAAGTAATTATTGATAAAACATGTATTGTTTATTTTTTTAAATATTTATTATTTATATTCTTGATATACATACGCATTGAATAGTGCCTATTCAATGCGTATGGAAGAGTGTGCCACCTGTCATATTATTTGTATTTCTATTAAAAAGAAAATATTTATATAAAGAAAAAAAATATTTTTTATAAAAATAAAGATTAGGAAACCAATCTTTGAATCTGTATTAATGCGGTATTAAAAAAATACATTTTTTTAATTTTACAGTTTTAAGAGTTTTCTAAATAAATAAAATAAATTTTGTTAAGTTCAACATTATTAAGTTCACAATTTGAAAACTATTTTTGTACAATATAACAAATAAACACTGACATTTCATTGTTTATATTTATTATCATATAAGGTTGTAAACATAAATAATAAAACAATACAAATATATCGCACCCCGGCGAGAAGACTGACACAAGTCCAAAACTTAAATTAAAGAAGACAGTTCTCGAATGTAAAGTTACTTACATTAGCTCGAAACGAAATGACATTAGCTCCATCCCTCGAAAAAATTTATGTCACTATTCCTGATTATTAGAAGCATATTTTTGACTAATTTTATCTGATGAACTTAAAATTTCTAAATTTTGACTTGTCACTATTCTCGCCGGGTGCGATATATTATTGTCAATATAAAACAAGAAATATGTAAAGTTCTCACGTTTATTTATAATTTAAATAAAGTATTAATGATAAAATATTACACATTAATTACAGAGTTACAATAAGTGATTTTGGATTATTTCTCTTTAAAATTTCTTTGAACAATACTCATGATTTTTTTTTTTTTAAATATAAGAAAATTTCTGAACAAAGGTATAAACATAAAATTGTGACTTTTATAAAGCAAGTAAGACATAAAAGTCATGTAGGGTTGAATTTATGGTTTGTTAGCATAAACATATTTGGCGTGCAATGAGAAATTAAACCTGTTGTCAATATTTAACACACGGTATGCATTCGCCTCTCGATTTTACGGAGACATAGCAAAACATTTGTTTAGTACTTGCAATACAGTCGTTTCAAAATTTCTTACAAAGAACAAGATTATTTTTTTCATGATGATACAGGATGTCAAAAAATAACATTTAAATAGCTCAGTAAATTTATTTTGTTTAGTTTATTTTATGGATAGAAATAGAAAATGGAAAGCCTGTAACAAAATAAATTTAGTTTTATGACAAGAATAAAATTGACAAATAAGAAAATGGCTATTCTCTTGGGATATGAAAAAAGAACATTACTATATAGTCCAAATGAGAAATTGTAGATTGTTTTTAAAATCTTTTTAGGGTAATGCATGTAATAATAGCCTCAATCTAAAATAGATGTAATAAAAATGTAACTAATAGCATAAATAAAATAAAAATTTATAGATTAACATTAAAAGATATATTACTGATAATTTTTAATGTAAAAATAAAGATTAACGTATGAGGAAAAGCATATACGGAAGTCTTATCTCTAGTAGTAATAAAAACCAAAGACATTATTTTAATCGTCGTTCCATATTTGGAATTCGCAAATTTTAATTACGTAAAAGATGGAAAATTTTCTCAAATTCATACGCAACTTGTCTACAAAAAGTAATTAAATAAATTATTATTTCTGTGAAAAGTAAATTATTAATGTATTAAAATACGTCACAACATATGTACATAAAATTGGTTTGATTTTAGCCATCACCAATTAAATGGGTGTTGATTTTCATAATTAATACGGTTAACAATACTAAAACGATTCCTTAAAAAAATAATGTAAAATTATCAGGAAATATTTTCAATTGTCAAATAATGAGGTTAGTATGACCAAAATATTTATATATATATATATAGGGTGTTATGTAAGTAAGTGATCAACGCTTAACCAATGGTAGAACTGACTCCAAAGACAGTAAATCTGGCAATAATTTTTGTTTAACATATGACCAATCACGTCATAGTTCAAAACTTTATAAAAAAGTAAAAATCAATGTGTTCTCTGGAAAAAATGTGATACCTCTCACAAATGACATAAAATCATTGACGTCTATTTGGAAATAACTCTGTACCGTCTTAGGTAAAGGTAAATGGCATTTTGAGAATATCAAAAAAACAGAATATAAATTGTACGTCTATGCAAAAAAACATTTAACGTCAGATTGACAATCAATATTTTTTCCAGAGAACACTTTTCTATAAAGTTTTGAACTATGACGTGATTGGTCAGTTTTAAAGGCCTCTAGTTCTTGTAGAAAGTATGTTAAACAAAAATTATTGCCAGATTTACTATCTTTGGGGTCAGTTCTACCATGGGTTAAGCGTTGATCACTTACTTACATAACACCCTGTATATATATATATATATATATATATATATATATATATATATATATATATATATAAATTCAATTACTTCGGTTACGAAACATGCAAAAGAAAATGAGATTATTGATTTAGATGCAGAATTTAATTCTCTACGTTTATTTGAAGCATTTTTGTCTAAAATGAATAGACCACTTTTGGGCAAGGAACTGTTTTCGCAAGTTAAACGCCAATGGCCCGGTTTTCGTGTTACACCCGTTGTATATATATATATATAAGCATAAATAAAATGTTTTTTTTTTTTGAAACAATATCATAAAAAGTTATTCTGGCGAACCATCGGAAGCCAATCACTCCGCTTCGCCCTGTGATGGCTCCCATCGACACTTCCACATCCCTCTTTTCAGGGACAAGAACTACATTAATCGTGGTATTAACTGGGATGAATTTAATGTTGGACAAAAATTAGTTCTGTTGCACCTTTTTTCAGGTAATTCTCTCGTGTTCTGTGAAGATCATTGACTCATTAACTCTGAAGCGACTGTCAAGAAACATGACAGTGGCAAACGTTCGCGGATCTTTTATTTGGTGACAGATCTACTATTCTGATTAATAAAGGTAATATTTAGGGACAAACCTATTATTTCGAGAACGAGGCGTTTACTCAGGAGATAAATTATGGTGATCAAGCTTTTATCTTGTATACAAATTGACATTAATTTGGCCATTTATACCTGGAGACATTTTTAATTAATTTGAGAATAAAAATATTTCGTAAGGATAGATCGAGCATACGATTGATGACAAATATAAACTTATATTGTTCCCTATAAAATTTTTACAAATTTATTTATGTTACTGCTGCTTATACCGGAACTACAATGACCTTTCGCTAAAATAAATTCTAGTAATAACAAACTTGTAATATTTATAGCATTATGGAATACGTGCTAAATTTAGTTCAAATTTATTAATAAACAAAGCTCTTTGTTTACAATTTTCCTACGATAGAAATTCTTGTGCGTCATGTGCGTATGCCTCGTAAAAAACGTGTAGTGTAGAGTACAAGCATTCGAGTGGAATTTCTCAGAATTTTATTTCAAATCTACATCCAACATACAGGAAATGTACTATTCTCTGACACCACGTGCATACACAACGTTGATTTGAAAATAAAATTATTTCCCAAGAATATATGTATGTAAAGTTTTATATACATGAGTATACATCATTGTAATCTATGGATGGTAAAAATATTTATCACATGTAAATTGTTACTTTTGCAATAAATTCAAGGAATATTTTATACTCGTAAAATTATAAACAGAATCCTTAAATATAAAAACAAACTCTCTATTCTCACGATATCGTGGTTTGAGATAATGCAAGTAGATAAAAACTGACTTCTACTCTAAAACATAATTTTCTTTGTGATGAAGAAACTGCCAGCAACTTTATAAATAATTCTTTTGAAATGAGTAATCTCAACAAATACAGTAGCAGTAGATTAATCCGATTTGAAATAGATGTAGTTGTCCTTAATACAAAACCTTGTGTAAGTATTACAGGGCTGCCAGCAAAAAGTATGATAAAATAGTTAAAAAAGTAACCAACTTTTCTCAAAAAATGTCTAAAAATTGAGACCATATTTAATAATAATTTTTATTTGAAATAATGAAATTTCTTTATTATAAAGTTTTAAAAAAATAACATTCTCATGTTTTGTTACAAAAAATAATATAATTATTATAATCACAGTTAGAAAAAATCTGTTGTGGCCAGCACAAGACCTCTCGCCATTTCCATATTAGGCTATATAAGTATTGTATTGCACTTCGCTTTCGAACCGTCGTTTTATAACAAAATCTTACAGAACATTACCCAAATATTGTTTCTTACTATATTTAGCATGTCTTCTGCACACATATAATTCAAATTATATCTATTTTTCAATGTATGAGGAAGTTTCTAAATGTCAAATATTGTTCCAATTCATTAACCAGATTGGCGGTATTTCTGATAGATATATGCATTTTACCACAATTTTACCTATAATTTCAAATATTTAATTAATAAAATAATAAGAAAAGTTAAATATACTTCCCAGAAAAAGCTATCAGAATGTCACTAAAACTGTTGATATTTGACAATGACATGTGTCATGTTATAAACATTGGAATTTGTCAACTGGTTTCCTTAGTGCCTTGGCCTCTGCGATTAGTTTACTCTATAAATTATAGAGTCTTTATCTCTAAATCTATACAAGATATAATAAAATTTTTAAGTGTATTAGATGGAGAATTTTATGTTCTTCAATATTTAATAAAAAAAAAAACTCCCAAAAAATTATATTTAGAAGATTTAGTATGAATCCAATAACTCTCTTAGCGAGAGGTAAAAATAATATAGGTACAACCGAGTGTCGCTCGAAATCCGTTATGTTACATAGAAGTTTAACATGAGTTTTTTTTTTTTTATATTATCCGTCGAGCAAACTGTCAACTCAAATCATGTTACAAATAAAAATAATGCATACCACGTCTTTAAATTAAGTTTACTGGTCACTAAAGTCGTAAATTTAAAAAATTTGTGATTAAAAAATTCAATATTTTATTTTCTAAAGCTGTAACTTATAAAGTTTTACGGGACAGATTTTTTTTTGAAAACTGCTTTGCCGTGTCAAATTCCTATGTAATGGATTTTAAGGGCCGGTTTTTCAATATCTGGTTAAAATTTTACCTAAGAGTTAAATAAACAAAATTAAAACGAAATGAACTGTCAAATGACATATTTATCATTTCTGTCAACAAAATGTTGCAATATTGTTTACTTAACTGGAAGTTAAAATTTTAACCAGAGGTTGTAAAAACCGTCCCTAAGTATGTACAATCACTACCTAATGGATATTTATTTGTCTCTTTGAATAGTAAACTTGTGCAAATAAAATACGTAAATATGATTAAATTTTATAAAAAGTGAGTAGAAGTGACTTATCATAAAAAATAGTGACAAATAGTGACCAAGTTTCTTTTAGTTAAAAAAAGTGACTCGCTGGCAGCCCTGGCTATTATTTTTAGACCTGGAATGGTTCTTCTCCAGATTAAACATTAAAAACAAATACGAAGTACAAGAGAATGATTTTATGTGGGTATGCACACGCAGCACAGCACGCAGATGTGATTGAAAAGGAGTGAAGCAAATGTAAACACAGAGACAATGTGCAAGGGCGTGAGTATTATTAATAAAAGACGAGGTTATATGATCAGCTGTTGCCAGGAACGAGAAAAACAACACGCATGACGCATAACACCGCAGAGTACCAAGCAGGAGCAGCGAGCGCAAGCACACGCAACCTGCGAAGGATGATCGCCGTTCGACGATGCCGATCTGCGAACGAAAAACCTGCCTTGCTGGCCATACAATACTATCAACAGACAGGCATTTAAATACTACTCACTGCCCGTACTCGTACGGGTACATGTGCAAAGTGACGTCACGAGACGAGTCACGTCTGCTTGTCTCTGCTCTACCGTGTTGACGTGCAATATGACACTTGCAACATGGCGGATGTGGATGTTGGAGGAGGAATCGTTGTTCTGGAGCCTGGAGGAGCAAGAAGGAGGAAACATCCGTTGTTATACATAGTGAGAGTTCCGAGCACACAAGGAGAGGATAGAGGATCGTGTAGTTGGAGAGCACGAGCCGATGACATGCAGGAGGACGCTAATGATGGCAGGTAGTGTGCGCAGGGCGCAAGCGGCACGACGCTTAGCGTCGCTTGTCGGGGTTCGGGGGATGTTATCGAACAACCGCGTCCGCGTTCGCATCGCTCTCTATTCTCTGTTCTCGCTTCTCTATTCTCTGTTGATGTACTCAGTTTGGGCGCATGGTACAGGGTGAACCAAGACAATGCGCGCGCGTACGTCCCAATCAAATAAGCATGTTATTCTTTTACATGTGTCTAGGATAAACACAACTCACCATTAGTAACTGGTCGGATGTTGATGTTTGAATGAAATTCGGATGTCGGCTCGAAGAGATGCAGACTCACTAGCACTCACACTACAGAACATGAACATGAACAACACTAACCCCCAAATCGAACAACACTGAAGAACACGAATTTCTGGATTTACATATATTACTTATAGAATATTGAACGATATACGGTGAATGAACACTTTGTTTATTATTATAATATAATAAAAGATCACAATAGAATTACTGAACACAATCACTTGGCAGTTTCAGTTTCGATGACAGATTGAAATGAAATGTGGCTTTGTTTTGATTGAATCACTTCCGAAGTAGAATGAATGAAGCGAAGGAAATGAATGCGAACGAGGAACGATCACGAATACAATGTACAATGATACAATGAAAATGAAACTAACGAACGAAAAGTCCCGTGGTTGTGCGACGGCAACCGCGACCGAGCTACACAGCCACTCCGAACACTGCTGCACCTTCGAGCCTACTGAAACGAATTCACCCTAAAATACATGGCGTGGCTGGCAGGGCTAAGCGGGCCAGCGGCGAAGAGGCGTTGAGGAAGTGAAGCGGCGCGCGAGGAGAGATGTTGGTGGCGGTGGGATTGGGATAGGATGCAGTGCGGGGGGCGCGGTAGCGCGAGCGCGCTGTCGTTCCATAGCCGTGCGGCACCAGCACTAGCACCGGTCCGTTCCACACACCGTTCAACCGCGCAACCATATACACATCCACTATCTCTCAACAATCACTTCCTAACCAATAATAATCTCTATTACAAAATTAAATTAACTGTACAAAAATTTTGACTAGAAAAGTATCGATAATGATGATATTTCTGCATTCAGTAGTACCACATATACAACACTGGAAATTCATTGCACAATCCAGTGTAAATAAATTAAATAAATATATCATCACGGCATATTACCCATTTCTGGGTGTGCCAGTATCTACAACACATGTAGACATCGGTAATGATGACGATAGCTGGTGTGGAGAGTGCACCACAGGGGTCACTTTTGTGCCATTTAAAATTGGAAATATTTGGCGTTTGTCGGGACAAGACAACACAATCCAGTGTTCTACATGTAATTCAATATTTACAGTCATTGGTGGCACTACAAAATCAAAATAAATAATAATTAAAAACTTTTTTGGAATACAAAGTAAAAACATTCCTTTTTATTGGATTACTGGTTTTATTGTATGTTGTATTTTATTTTTTTATAATTGCAACGTTACAAGAGTTAAAAGATATGTAATTAATGCGGTTACATTTTTTAAGTATATATAACATCCCATCATTCCGTTTCGGAACATAGGGCCTCAACAAGCTTCTTCCATCTGACTCTGTTAACGGCAATGGCTTTTAGTTCTCCCCATGATTTGTTAAGACGTTTTGCCTCCTCGATGATGGTTCGTTTCCAGGTGATTTTTGGGCGTCCTCTCTTCCGCGATCCTTGCGGGTTCCAGTCTAGCGCTTCCCTGCAAATGTCATCTCTGGGTTTTCTGAGGGTGTGGCCCAGCCATCCCCATTTTCTTTTACAAATTTGATTTTCGATGGGTTCCTGTTTGGATCTTACCCAGAGTTCTGTGTTTGTTATCTGGTCCGGCCAGAATATCCTAAGTAACTTGCGCAGACATTTGTTGACAAAGACCTGCAGTTGACTGGTTATGCTTTTTGTCACTTTCCACGTCTCGCAGCCATATAGGAGAATGGATTTAACGTTGGTATTGAATATTCTTACTTTTGTGTTGTTTGAGTACGCTCTGGAGGCCCAGATATTGTTGAGGAGGCAGAAAGCTCTTTTTGCTTTCTGGATTCTAATTTTCACGTCTTTATTGGTGCCGCCTTCTTCGTCAATAATACTGCCTAGGTACGTAAATTCTTGCACCGTTTCAATGCTTTCGCCGTTTATTGAGAAAATTTCGTTGCTTCTAGAGTTAATTTTGAGGTGTTTTGTGTTGTTTATATTTATTTTAAGGCCGACCTTTCTTGCTTCAGTGTCGAGACGGCGCAGTTTCTGGTTCATATCTTCGAAGTTATGTGACAGAAGACAGATGTCGTCTGAATAGTCTAAATCCTCCAATCTTTTTATAAGGCCCCATCTGATTCCTCGTTTTTAAGTATATTGCCGTTAAAAAAGCTAGAAACCCAAAATAAATACTAGTAATTAGTACCAAAAACATAATGGAAAGACTTGAAGCCAGAAGATAGAGCAATGGTATGCCCCTTGATGAAAAACTACAACCAGGAAATGACCAAAAATGACTCTAAATCGCCTACGAAATCAAGTAGGGAAATGTGTAGTAAATATCAAGTAGAACCCGCTTTATTGTGGTAAAACAGAAACAATGGCCCACCTGCTCACGTGCGCCAATTTAGAAGAGAAATGGATGAGAAAAGATATGGCTAAAGCAACACCAGTAGCTCTAAACTGTGCTATTTTCTCGAAGTATACAATTTAGCTACGCCATTTCTCTGCCAGGGTTTTGCGGACATGAAGAAGAAATTTCCAGAACAACAGTAACAGTTTCAAAGGGTTGGTGATTTTTCAGTACCCTATGCATTACAGTCATAAGTGCTGTTAGAAATCAAAAATAAAACCTACAGATAACTAATTATATTTATATTTTATTTATACTGCAAAATGACCCAATTTCAAAAGAAATACATAATAATAATAATATAATGTATAACACGAACAAATTGTATTGTTTATCGAAGAATATTTAAATATTTAAAAATTAACATAGGTACTTCGAAAAAATGAAGTACGTATTTTCTATTTACAATCACTTCCAAAACGATGGTGAATATTTCTGCAATCAATCCATTCCATATAAAACTTCGAAAATTTATACATATTCCAACGTTCTATATGAAACGCAATGCTTAACAGCCATAAGTGCCACTAGAATACAAAAATAACTTAAATAAAAAATACTCTCTCGCTCCTAAATTATGGTATATATTTCTATAGACATTTTGATTATGTATGGTTCTATAAAATAATATTTTTATAGGCGCATATATTTATTAAAATTAATCTTGCTGATTACAGATGGTTTTGCGTGTATTTTGTTTCATGTTAATTTTAAATACATATTGTCAAAACGTATTGACATAATGATATAACCCCCGTTATGTTTTTTACATAAAGAAATATGAATTTCAAAAACAGCAGTTTCAATTTAAAAAATCCAATTTCAGTTTTGTATACCATAATTTGGGACAAATATAAAACCCGTATTGTACACCATAATTTGGGGTAAAGGACAAAGGGAGTAACAATTAATACTATTAATAGCAAAAAAGTAATGATGTATAGAGAAAAAATATGAATTGCGAAAATAGCAGTTTCAATAAATTTTTTAAAAATCCAAGTTCAGTTTTTTATACTATAATTTGGGAGAAATGTAAAACCCGTATAGTACACCATAATTTGGGATGAGGATAAAGGGAGTAACAATTAATACTATTTAGCAAAAAAAGCAATTATGTATGGCGAAAAAATATGAATTCCGAAAATAGTAGTTTAAATAATTTTAAAATAATAAAAACAAAAGATGAATTTTGTGTCTTATAATTTGGGAGAAATATAAAACCCGTAACGTATACCATAATTTGGGACAAGAGTAACAATTCATACTATTAATAGGATAAAAAAGGCAGGATAGAGCGTAAAAGCGGCAGCATTTCTCAACAATCACTTCTTAAGTACTGATGAATTTTCTGCAATCTGTCTATCGCATATAGAACACTGGATATTTTTGCACATTCCAATGTTCCATATGTAATACAAAGCTTACAGGCATAAGAGCCGCTCCGCCGCTAGAACACAAAAATAAATTTAAAAAAATAAATAAAAATAATTAAAAGAAAAAAATAAGTAAGCAAAAATATTAAGTATGTATTCTTACCTCATTTGTCACACTAAAATTTAATTGTCATTAATATTTTTATCAGTTTCCGAGATATGAGGTAGTGAAAAATGAGTTTTTACAGGGTTTACCTCTGCTATCTTGAAAACTATAAGAGTTACGACTTTAATTAAATAAGACTTTTTGTTTACCTTTCACAGTGATCTTAGAGGTGCTTTTTTTTTTAAAAAAATCAAATAATTATACTAAGTTAAATGTAATTTTTAAAAATTGAAAAAATGTTTCATATAAAATTTTATTGTTTATTTATAGTCTATTTATTGACAGACAAAAATTGTCTTCTTTGTCTTCTTTGAAACAGAAAAATTCAATGACAATTTAATGTAGGTATAACTTAAATTTCGACACTTGGATATTTTAATTCACGCAAAACTTGATCGTGTAGATTATACTTGTAAAATCACTTGTAAAGACTTTGTTCAAGTCACTTGAAAATAAAAACTTCACATGTAATCCACGCTTTAAAATCGCTCTTCAGATAACTATAAATAACAAAAACTTTCATATTACAATACATATATTTATACCCTACTCATATTACGAGAATAGAATTCCGAAGGTAGAAACGACCATTTACTAAGTTATTTCAACTTCAACCATGTTGTACTTTTAAAATAATTTGCATTCTATTTCTTTCTAGAGCAAAGTATGTTCTTCCAACTTTAATTTGAAATTGTAACAATATTTACCTAAACTTAATAGTACCACAACCCACAACTTCCTTCACTTGAAGTAATCTTCACCGTTAATTACTCAAAAGTCTAGACACACAAACTCAATTACAAGTTCCCTTTATTAGCAAAGGAATCGAAAAAAGAAAAATTCGTTTGAGGAAACAAATCGAACGCACCTAGAGAAAGGAAGCATCCCCTCATTGATTAGTTAAATGGGGTAGCGAACAGCTGACTGGAGAGTCGAGCGCTGGAGGACAGTTTGGGAGCTGCTGGGGCATGCTTGGCTCACGTTCGGACCAAGGGGAAGCGGATAAACGGATGGGACACAGCATACAGCGTCGTCCTTGAATTCAGGGGTGTTGGGATCGTTAAAACTGCGCCACCAGTTCAGTTCAACGACGACATTCGCTTTCGAATGGTCCTACTATCCGTTTCAGAATTATAGTCAGTTGAGTTTGAAGCTTAATAACTTGCTTTAAAAAAAATTGAAAAATTATGAAACACATTTTAAATTGTGGACTACATATTTCTACGTATTTACACTAAGTTTCATATTTTTAAATTAATTAATATAAAAATAATGACAATATTTATAAAAAATCTGATGTGGCCAACACAAAACCTCCCGCTATTGAATTTTTATTAATTTAAATACATACTTACGTATTTACTAACGCTGCAAACTGTTCCATTGCAGAAAACTATTGCTTTATTTACTATTTTCTTTTTAAAATGTCACTATTATTAATTTGAAGTGATTAGTTTTTTGACAGTGACATTTACTGTCAGTTACATTCATTTGAAATATGAACTGTGTAACAAAGGAATTTTTGTGTTTATCTTAGGCTTCGCGACTAATAAAAATAATTATTTTTAAATTTATCTGTAAAATATATAGAAAAAGTATTAATGTATTCCAGTAGAAAATTCAATAATCTTCAATTTTCATACGACATAAAATGCGAAAAAATGGCATTTAATGGTATTTTTTGAAGAAAAACCATTATGAGCTTCAGGTAAAGTGCCATTTCCGGTTATCCGATTTACACCAAAATCTAATGGCTTCTTTTCATATTAGAATGGGATGGAAATACAAGGTTTCAGAATTTTCTAAATGATAGTATCTGAGTTAGAGTGAAGACAAAATCCCTACACATACACACACACACACACACATACACACACACACACACACACATACACACATATACACATACAGACATCATCGTGAAAATGTTAAAATTGGATTCTAGGGACCTTAAAACGTGGTCATTTACTAAAATCTCGATATGTAATTTTTAGCACGATCCCTATACCTCCCTTACCAAGGGTAGCGGGAGGTAATAATGGCCCTTATTTTAATGTAATACATTGCAGAGGCTAAGGCACTAAGGAAACCAGTTGACAAATTCAAATGTTTATAACATAGTTTGTAAATAACAAATGTCATTGTAAAAAATCCTGAGATATTACTGAAGGCTTTTTCTGGGAAGTACATTTAATATTTCTTATTTTATCATTAATTAAATATATAGAATTATAGGTATAGCTGCCGCACGTTAAATTGAAACTGTTTTTGAATGCGGAAAACCTACAATTTGTACATGGACAAGTCGAGATATAATAGTAATTATAATATGCTATTAGTATAAAAAGAAATGGGATTTATTTCAAAGTCAAAGTATGTACAGTATCAGTGTCAACTAAACACGCACTTGCTCTACATATATTTCATATATTCAACATCAGCTGAAACTATACTTTACGCGGATGATACGACTTTTATTAACAGTTGTAGTAATGTGGAAGACATCAGTGCCCTTACTAAAAATACAAAAGAAGAAGCTACAGTGTGGTTTACTTCAAACAAACTTGTTTTAAATGAGGATAAAACTCAACATATAGTTTTTAGCAAAAACTATTATGATCTAAATAAATATAGCAACGATAGAAATAACACTATTAAATTTCTGGGGTTTTCTCTTGAATCGTTATTACATTGGAAAGAAAATTGTAACCTTATTGCAGCAAAAATAAATAAAGCCAACTTTATGTTGAGGAAAATAGTAAATTTTGTTACAAAAAATGCGGCAAAAGATCTTTACTTCGCTCTTATACACAGTACTCTCGCGTATGGTGTTATATTATGGGGAAATTCATCTCATGCCGAAAGAATATTTAAACTACAGAAGCAATCACTAAGAATATTGAATAAAGTACACAGCAGACATTCTTGCAGAAATTTATTTATTTCTGAGAAAATATTAACTTTACCTGGTATCTTCATTTATTACACCTTGCTTCATATGAAAGAAAATATTAATGAATTAAATAAAAACAGTGATTTTCACAATTATAATACCAGAAATAGAAACAATATACGCTCAAAGAATATAAAACTAGAAATATCAAGAAACCTGCCATCAAATATTGGGTGTACTTTGTTCAATAATCTTACGGAACCTATACGTATGTTACCCATAAATAAATTTAAAAAAAACATTAAAGATTATCTTTTAAAAAATGCTTTTTATAGTATACAAGAATTCATGGAAAATCAATTTTGAAATTTTTCTTTTCTTCTTTTTTCTTGTGTAACTTTAAACTACATGCTTATATTTATTTACATATCTATTATTGACTTGGTTTATACATATTTCTGTATGTTTCTTTTTTTGGGACCTAAATAAATTATTATTATTATTATTATTATTATTATATACCCTTCAGAAATACCGTCAATCTTGTCAATGAATTGAACGAATATCGAACATTTAGATGAGTACGAGGAACCTGTTATAGAATTTTTACTTCTCGAGAAGTATGGATTCATGCTAAAAATCGCATATCCTGATTTTAGTGAAGAACCATCGTTATAAGGACCCTAGAATGACATGTCACACACACTTTCAATTGCTTGTAGTTTTCGAACGAATTAATATTTTAACATTACTATTACTAGCAAGTATATCTCTCTATCCATTTTTGAATTAATGCCCCAAAAGTCAATTTACCCCATATTCAGATAAAAACTTTAAAATTTTCAAAAATCTAATTTTCATGTATCTAGATACTTCTCAGTGCACTGATTCTAAATTTTGAAACCGCAGGTCGATATCTCTTTTCGTTCTCGAGATATTTAGATTCAAAGTTTTGCTCAAAACTGCCCATTTTTGGGCCATAACCCAAAAATGGGTCGAGATATGAATTTGGCGACAACACCATTCGATTCTACGGGGAAAATTACATAAGTATACCAATTTTCATAATTTTTGAACACGGCATACAGTCTTTAAAGCAAAATAACTGAAAATGGCCAAAAATCGCAAAAATCTAAGGGGTACCCCTTGCGATTTTTTCAGATTTTGGCCGTTTTCAGGGGTTTTCAAACTTTTATTCATAAAAAATGAACCGGTTAGTCAAAAATTATAAAAACTGGTATACTTATATATTTTTATCCGTAGAATCGAATGGTGGTGTCGCCAAATTCGTAACCTGGCCCATTTTTGGGTTATTACCCAAAAATGGGTAGTTTTATGACAAAACTTTGAATCTAAATATCTCGAGAACGAAAAGAGATATCGACATGCGGTTTCAAAATTTAGAATCAGCGCATTGAGAAGTATCTAGATACATGAAAATTAGATTTTTGAAAATTTTAAAGTTTTTATGTGAATATGAGGTATATTGACTTATGGGCCAATAATTCAAAACTAGGTAGAGATCTCGCTCAGAAATGGGTAATTTTGAGAAAATCTTTGAGGTTGAATACGTCCAAAACTAAAAGAGATATCTACCTGCGTTTTCATTATTTACAATCAGTGCATTGGAAAGTACGAGATACGTGAAAATTGGATTTTTGAATATTTTCAGCTTAAAAACAGGTAAAAACAGTTATGAACTTAGTCCCAATAATCGAAATAGTAATTGCAAAATGTGAATAATTTTCTTGACAAAAATTGAAACCAGTAAATAAAATTGTAACTTATCTCTGGGATTATTCTTTGTGATTAGATGGTTCCCTGTAATTTTTCAAATGTACAATGTTGAAATAAAGAATAGAAATAGTATCCGACGAACGCATTAAATATTCATTAGTAATGAGCTCACATGCCGACTCGATTAAGGCATATTTTTAAAATCAATTTCATCGTCATGCATAAACATCGATTGTAGTACGACACGTTTTGATGAAATTCAAATTGCAAACTGGGTTCGGTAATGCTTGAAGGCAAATTTGCTCTATCTAATGCATCTACCCTACTTTGTTAACACCGTAAGCGTTTTTCTAATTCTTAGGATAAATTACATTGCCTGTAAATGCGTGTCGACGTGCAATACCACCCAATGTCACGTCGATCCAATCATAAACCACTAACATTACACACAATTTCCAAGAATTTCCAATGATCAATTATAATTTCAAATCATTACCTATAATTTTATTGTAATTCTTAATTATATACGGAATATATTATAATTTTAAATAACTTCTATTTTAATTTCCTGTCACATACATCTCATCACAAAAAAAAATATTACATATTACATTTTTGATTACGGCAAAAAGACATCTACTTATTTGAAAAGTGTTCCCAGTAAATCACTTCCATTATAAAATATACGACCTTTTCCAACACAGTAGAGCACCCAGTATATTTTAAAATGTCACTTTTGACATTTCAAAATTGGTACTTCTGAAAGTTCAAGATATTTCATGACAATGACAAGTGATGCATATTATCTTTTTAACTATTAGATCATAATACGAGGAAATCAGTTTCAAAACAATACAAATATTGGTTACTCAAATAAATTTCTTCGAAATTTCCATTGTCTTTTAGTTTATCAGGGACACATTATTCGCAAAAAATTATGAACATAAAAAACAAAATTCGAAATGACTAATGAAATTCGAAATTCTGTGATACATTATTTATTGCAACATTCCAACATTGTGAGGAAAAATACAGTTCTAATAAGTTATTTCAAATGCCATAAAATGCTTAAAAGAGGAAAAGTATTTAAATTAGTGCTGTCAGGATCCGGCAAAACTTGGACCCGAGTACCCGGATTTCAAAATATCCGGTTCCTCGGATATCCGATGTTCGGATATTGAAGCGGATATCCGTAAATTTAATTCGGATTTGGATCCGGATCCAGATATGAGTCCGGATCCCTTTTGGATTTGGATCTGGACTTGGATCTGGATCCGGATTCGATGTTTTGTTTACGGATCCGGATCCGAATTTTAATTATGGATCCAATTCTATTAACTATATCAAACAAAAATTTATTGTGGATTATTTCATAATCAGATTTATTTGGTTTTGAAACTCCATGATAATACTTAACATTCAAATATTATCATCGGGTTCAATACTGAGAATATTCGAATCCGAGAACCGATGTGGATTCTGAAATTCCGTATCTAAAATCCGATACTCATACTCATATTCGGATCCAGATCCAAAATCCAGTACTCAGATTTGGATCCAAAATCCGATTCTCAGATCCGGATCCAAAATCCGATACTCAGATCCGGATCCAAAATCCGATACTCAGATCCGGATCCAAAATCCGATACTCAGATCCAGATAGTTCAACAATCAATTATCCGGATATTTTTGGATCCGAAACCGAAACTATCCGGATCCGGATCCATCACTAATTTATATTTGGTAATAATTCTATTTACTGTGACTGTGTCCTTATCAATCTTTAGCAAGCCAGCTATCTCGCGAGAACCCTTTCCTTGTCAAAATGGTTTATTACGGATTCTCGTAACTGAAGGTAAGTGTGTTTTACCATTTTGATAAACAATAGTCTATATTTAATTTAATTTCGAATCTGATGAAAAATTTCAATAAAATATCATATATAAACTGTCAGCAACAATGTGGCGCAATATTTATGAACACGATCAATTTCGTTTCAGCAAGGTATTAACATTCCTTATAGTTGTGAACTATATAAATGTATTACAAAATTAATCTTCTTTTAAAAGAAATATAAAAGCAATACGATAGTACGTGCGCACTCGATAAAAGAGATATTGTAATGTGTTTCAAACAATGTTAATTGCGGGAATATTGGAAATTTAAAATGAAATAGAAATTATCATAAAGAATAATATATAAAACTAAAAGTCAGAGAAAAACTAAAAGAAAATTATAAGATAATGTTGTTACGGCATCAGGGAATATAAAAACTACATATAAAATGAAAAAGTTACCAGAATAAAACAGGTTATTACAAAAATGGAGGAAGGAAAATTAAAAAAAAAAACTTAAGGAAACGAAACATTACAAGCTCGAGCAAGAAAATTGAGGACAGGAAAGCCAGAAAAATTATAAGAAACTGCGTAAATATGGGAAACTTAATTTTCAATCCTTAAAGAAATATTAAAGAAAACTAGGAAGAACTCGTACAAATAAATGACCCAGATAAGCTCTGCTTTTTATAGAAAAGATTATGGTTTCAGCAATTGCTTTTTAAGAGAAATTACATTACACTTAAATTCGAGTTAAATTAAAAATTAATATCATTTTACGCCTTTCTGATATTGGGTATGGCTTTTGATAGTTTTGATTTGAATGAACAAGAAGAATTCGTTTATTAAATAGACTAAATAAGTTATTTTCCTGCAATATATGAAAATGTAGTTAGGTAGGATTCGAATCAGAAATGTACCTGCTTGTAACAACTTTCAAATAAGATTTTCAAAAATATTTTAAAAAGTGACATTTGTTTTTGCCACAGAATTACTGATATATTCTGTCTATATACAAAGTAAGCATTTGCGCTCGCTTTCGTCAACGCAAAATGTAACTTTGTCGTTCATGCGCGACAAAGTACAAAACTATAAAATGTTGACAAATGTCACTTGCCTACATTCGTAATGGGAACGTTTAGTCAGGAAATAATGGCGCTGTAGTTACTTACACTTTTACCACCTCCACAAGTCAATCTGACATATAACTGCTTTGTTAGTATATTACATAACCAAACAAAATGCCTTACTACTTTGTAAAGGAATACAGAAATGAAATAGGGCATTCATTTACAAAAACGAAAGTAAAAAATGCTTAGATTAGATTGCAGCAATACAAAATATAATCGTTTTTAATTAAGTAAGTACAAAATGAACATTTTATTATTTTTTGTTATGGTGGAGGATATCCCATTGTGGCGACTGTAGAAAAAAAATCTTGTGTCTGTTTCGGAAACGAATGGAAATTGTCGATTTTGGAGAGAACGCCGCTCAATCGACAATTTCCCATTTTACGCTCTTAATACACAAATAGCTATTTCATATAATTTAGTAATCAATCAATATAGTTATTAACGTCATTAGACCGATATGAGGCAAACAACGGACGCGGCTGAGGTTCGTTATTCTTCTATTTCTATTATACTAAACAACTTTTTTTGTTAATTTATAAATTCTCTCAGACAACAGTCTATCAATATGCTGTTATTTTTCTATGAACACTTGATCCTTAATTGTAGGCGACTAGGCCGTTATTTTTATCTTTTCACTTTTGTTTTTAGTCCTGTTATATCACAGTAATAGTATGGTATTACGAAAAAAAATTAATAGTTTTTACTTTTGGTTTCTAGTGGTAAAACAGACTACAATATATCAAAAAAGAAGAATGCATCTCTTGGGAATTTTGAGCCTTGTAAATTGATATTAATCTCTTCCAGAATATAACGTTAACTGTCAAATTGACAATATGCTCGCCTACTATACCCCCTTAATGTTAATAAATCAGACAACCCATCTCAATCTTATCGAATTACGCATTGCCGTATCAGAGAACAATCAGATCGTAAGTTATTCACCCCAACATAATTACTTCATCCTCTATGGAAATGGAAATAGTTGCGAGTCGCGTCCGCCCCTGTAAAAGTATACAGCGTAGCAACATGGACTGTCACTATTACTCTTCAATTACCATATACACTGCGATATAATCAAATGCAGGCGAATGCGTGCGACAAATTTCATAGTTAACATATTCATACTCATGCAAGAGCTTTGTACAAATACAAGTCACAAGGTTGCGCTAGGCCAATTCCACGATATTATTTTACGAAATGTTCTTAGTAAATAATGTGAAACATCGTTCACCGAAAAGAACGAATACTCTTTTTTAAGACGATGCTATTGGCGAATAAACTGAAGTCGTAGCCACCTGGTGGCAAAATTATGAAGTTGTCTAGTGGGTAAAGTGACATGTGGCAAGTTATCGTTCGTAGCGTATCAGGTCGATATCTCTTTTAGTTTTGGAGATATTCAACCTCAAATATTTTTCAAAATTACCTGTTTCTGGGCTAGATCTCTACCTAGTTTTGAATTATTGCCTCAAAAGTCAATATACCCCATATTCAGATAAAAACTTTAAAATTTTCAAAAATCTAATTTTCACGTATCTAGATACTTCTCAATACGCTGATTCCAAATCATGAAAACGCAGGTCGATATCTCTCTTAGTTTTGGAGATACTCAACCTCAAATATTTTCTCAAAATTAGATCTCTACTTAGTTTTGAATTATTGCCCCAAAAGTCAATATACCCCATATTCAGATAAAAACTATAAATTTTTCAAAAATCTAATTTTCACGTATCTAGATACTTCTCAATACGCTGATTCCAAATCATGAAAACGCAGGTCGATATCTCTCTTAGTTTTGGAGATACTCAACCTTAAATATTTTCTCAAAATTAGATCTCTACTTAGTTTTGAATTATTGCCCCAAAAGTCAATATACCCCATATTCAGATAAAAACTATAAATTTTTCAAAAATCTAATTTTCATGTATCTAGATACTTCTCAATGCGCTGATTCCAAATTTTGAAACCGCAGGTCGATATCTCTTTTCGTTCTCGAGATATTTAGATTCAAAGATTTTCATAAAACTGCCCATTTTTGGGTAATAACCCAAAAATGGGCCAAGATACGAATTTGGCGACGCCACCATTCGATTCTACGGATAAAAATATATAAGTATGCCAATTTTTATAATTTTTCACTAACCGGTTCATTTTTTATGAATAAAAGTTTGAAAATCCCTGAAAACGGCCAAAATCTGAAAAAATCCTAAGGGGTACCCCTTACGATTTTTGCGATTTTTGGCCATTTTCAGTTATCTTGCTGTAGAGATTGTATGCGGTGTTCAAAAATTATGAAAATTGGTACACTTATGTAATTTTGCCCGTAGAATCGAATGGTGTTGTCGCCAAATTCATATCTCTACCCATTTTTGGGTTATGACCCAAAAATGGGCAGTTTTGAGCAAAACTTTGGATCTAAATATCTCGAGAACGAAAAGAGATATCGACCTGCGGTTTCAAAATTTGGAATCAGTGCATTGAGAAGTATCTAGATACATGAAAATTAGATTTTTGAAAATTTTAAAGTTTTTATCTGAATATGAGGTATATTGACTTATGGGGCAATAATTTGATTGTAAAGACAATGGAGGAAATGACAGACGGAATAATTATAGAAATAATATAGAAAATTATAGAAAATTATAAATAGTGATATTTAAGTTACACTAAAATCATTCATTTATCATATTGATACATTTAATAATTTGAAACAAGCCGTGATATTTTTTTATTTGTATAGCTATTGTGTACAATATTTATGTCAGTAACAATATCTAAAAATAGTTTTATATATTAGTTTAAAATGGATTATAGAATACCTATGACGCACGAGCTAAATACAATATTATAACATGAAAGAACTCTACCAAATATAGGACACATCAGTGGATGATGATAAATATTATACGTCATGCACTTTAAGAGCTTATTATCGATTTTATTTTCTTCTCGTTTTAAATTTTCCATATCAACGATTTGTATTAATCACTACGGAAAATAGGACAATATTTATACTTTGCTAAGCCTGAAAATTGTTCATTTTCCACAGTTGTGAGTTATAGATCAAGAATTAGTTCATATAGAAGTGTGGACAACATTATCTTTTCATTTATTTGCATATTACAAAATAATTGGTAATTATGTTTATATAGAGAGTGATTACAAATAATTTATAATAAAATTAAAATTATTTTGATACTTTTATTGTTGATTAAAATTGTCGAACTAACTAGCAGAATCATCTATTTCCCAATCGCATAATAAATAAAAGTTTACAAATAAATAGATAAAGGCAATAAATTGATACTAATGTTGAACTACATATATGAATAATTAATTGATTAGTTTAAAGGTGAATCAAAAGGCTTAAATGGTCCACGTATGTTGTAAAATTCTTTATTATGGACGTTTCGGGATTAAGGCAAGTCCATCTTCAGCTATTGTTACAATAATATTAGCAAAAAACAGTTTTACAAGAAAAGTATAAAATATTTCTTATCTAACGGTAAATATACAATAATACTGATGAAATTTATTACATAATCTTAAAATTGTATTAGGCACAGTGATTTTTATAAGCTACGTTCATAAAATTTTAAGATACAGCATTTCACAAACCTCCGAATCAATTCGGAGTTGGTGAAATGCTGTATCATAAAATTTATGAGTACTGGCGGAAAACACCCAAAAACTAAACCGCCGACTACATATCTGTCCTGTCTGAGTCTTTAATCTCGACTGCCTTAAAACAAAGGGTTATCTCTTCAACAGGCATATCTGATGAAGGGTGCGAGGGTGTAGCATCCATAGCTAAATAACAAGACTGCACGTATCATAGGCAATAACTTATATGGTTAATTGTCAAAACAATAAATGTCTACGCGGTTGACATCTAGACTAAACAGAGATATGAGAGATAAATGATTATTATTTCTAAACAGAATTTTGACTTACAAAGATAACAGAGTTAAAATGTAGTTATTGAAACTGTAATTTAGAAGAGTTTATATTAAAGTTCATTACTTGTTATTGCACTATGCTCACCTTGTTACACATTTTAGTTTGTCTATGTAGTTTTTTATGTATTTTAAATTATGTTTAAAGTTTGGAAATGGACTATAGCAGATTTAAAATGCGAAAAGGACAAATTCATTATACCTATCTTCTTTCAACCTTAAATGTTTGAAAAAAGTAATACAAAGAGTACCTTTTAAAAGTCAAGTTACTCATATATGCACATGATTAAATTTTCTTTGGAACATCATCCTTTAATCTTGTAAAAGTAATTTAAATTTTCTTTTCAAGACGATCAATAGTCACATAAAGACATAACTCCAATGTCAATATTCCATGACCAAATCTTTTCAAGCCAGGAAACATCTTTTTATGTTTAAATTAATTTAAACTGAAACCGGAACTTGAATCGTTTTATCTAAATCGGTTACCGAATTCCAATTATGATGAAAGCTTCGAACCGGAACTGAAATCGATTGAATGAATTAAATTGAACTATGAACCGAATCTGACTTGTTTTTTCTTCAAGATTGAATCTTTTCCTTTTATTCTTTTTTTAAATAATTATCAATATATTCGCTCGTTATAAGCTTCGGAGTTTTTTGTTTTTGTCGTTTATTTTAAATCTTAAAGAAGCTTTGTGGAGAAGCAGATTATGTTTTACCACAATTTTTAAATTTTATTTACAAGCTTGTAAGAATGAAAAATAAAGTAAATAATACATAACATTTTACTCATGGTTAGGTGTACTAATCTGTTTTAAGCAGACATTTTCAAACTGAAACCACATACGTATTATGAAAAGAGCTTTTATTTGTGTAATATACCGCATCGTGGCGGTTAGAAATGAACATAGGGTTTTAACATGGGATTAAAATGGGCTATTAATTTTAACAAAAACACCTATCTATAATAAACATACTATGTAAATATCAACAGATGTAAAAAGATACATTAGTTAATTGAAAATCATAAAAAGTGGCTTCATACATGCACTAACTAATGTATATCCTTTTAAGTTTTTTAGTATTTATTTGTTTGTTTCGTCATTTGCTACAAAAACAAAATACAGATTTCAATCCAAATCCTGTGGTTTTAAAATGTTCAATTTAATGGATACAATCTGAATTAATGAAATGGATTTTTAAGTAATCCTAATGAATTTAAAATTTAAATATTTCATGGAAGAGAGAACCTAGACCATTTAGAAAAAGTTAATAGCTTTGAATCTAGGATTTTGTTTTAAATTATTGAAAAAATATCGATATCTAACAATAAATGGGGAAGTTTAGCGATTTTTTTTTTTATTTTTTTATTCCATGGGAAATGACTTGAAAAATTATGTAACATGTTTTATTTTTTTCAAAAATGCCCAGATTTTCCGGAAAAGCCGATTTTAAGCTGTGATGACGTAGGTAGAGGCTTGGCGCAACGTATGTCGACTTATACACTGACGCACGCGGTTGCGGTTACCAGTGAACACGCCAGTGAAGCGCTTTTACGCTTTGTTACGACCTACGTTTAAGTAGTTCGATTTCACCGTTCTGTCTGAGTTTGCGCATAACTAACTTGTGACGTACTTAAAGTTTACCCAAAAAATATTAATTATACATAAATGGAGCAATAATTTTAATTTTTAATTTCAATTTCAGCAGTCATTTGTGTTATATTTGTGAGAAAATAGCATGTTATGTAGAATTTTTACCATGCTAAACTTCCCCATTGTCATCTGAAAATACATACAATAAATGAAATTAGATATCAGGGCCAGACCGACGTATTCTGCCACCACCTCATTGAAAACAAAATAACATTAAGATTTCTCTTTTTTTACCTCCCGCTACCCTTGGTAAGGGAGGTATAGGGATCGTGCTAAAAAATCACATATCGAGATTTTAGTAAATGACCACGTTTTAAGGTCCCTAGAATCCAATTTTAACATTTTCACGATGGTGTCTGTATGTATGTATGTGTGTGTATGTGTGTGTGTGTGTGTGTGTGTGTGTGTGTGTGTGTGTGTGTGTGTGTGTGTATGTGTGTGTAAGAATTTAACTCAAATACTATCATTCATAAAATTCTGAAACCTTGTATTTCTACCCAATTCTAATATAAAAAGAAACCATTAGATTTTGGTGTAAATCGGATAAACGGAAATGGCACTTTACTTGGAGCTCATAATGGTTTTTCTTCAAAAAATACCATTAAATGCCTTTTTTTCGCATTTTATGTCATTATGAAAATTAAAGATTATTGAATTTTCTACAGGTATAAATTAATACTTTTTCTATATATTTTACAGATTAATTTAAAAATATTTTTTTTTTTTAATCACGAAGGCTAAGATAAACACAATTCCTTTGTTACACAGTTCATTTTTCAAATGAATGTAACTGACAGAAATTGTAAATTTTAAATCAATTTTTCTTATTTTCATCTACGTACACTTCTAAAAAACTCGATTTCGATATTTACATATTTTTTTATATTAATTAACAATATGAAATTATGAAATAGTTGGAAAACAATTGTTATTATGTAATAATACAATATATAAATAAAATATATCATCACGGCATATTACCCATTTCTGGGTGTGCCAGTATCTACAACACATGTAGACATCGGTAATGATGACGATATATTTTACCTTGTGGGCGCTTACCAGGCGTCACCTCACGGGCACTCATAGCTGGTGTGGAGAGTGCACCACAGGGGTCACTTTTGTGCCATTTAAAATTGGAAATATTTGGCGTCTGTCGGGATCGAACCCGGTTCCCTAGGTTCGCGACCAGACACTCAGGCACGCGGCCACGGGATAATACAATACTTTCTGTATATAAATAGTGTAATGCTCTCTATTTTAATATTAAAAAAAGCAGAAACGTTAACTTCCTTCCACGTGGTAAGAAGAAGGAAAAAAGTCATAAACATGCGTGGTTATGTTTATATATATACACATACATACTCGTATATAGTCGTTAATAGCACGTGTTGTGCAGTAATTTTTTAAATAATGTTCATACGGCGTCGCACGTCCATTGAAGCATGTGTTACATTATATTTTTTAGGCGAAAATCTAGTTATCAGAATAGATTTTAGTCAGAAAAAATGTAAAACAAAACTCGCTTCCAATTTACTTACCTACTAGAACTATTTTCTGACTTTTTCAAATTAGATCCGATATTAGTTTTCATCCAAGTTTCATGTTGGCCAATTCTACAAGTTTGTGTCGGTTGTCGTAATATAAAAAAATCGTCCAATCGAGATCTCGAATTACTACTCTCGTCTTGAGCATATCTCGAAATATCGAGACGAGAATAAGATTAATCTCGTCCAGAGAGTTTCGTAAGTCCGAATATTACAAATTCATATTTCATGTGGAATTTAAAATTCAATAAAATAATAATTCATAGCGTCCACTGGTGGATGCACCAATGTGCCATATGGAGATTATAATAATGAGGAGATTCGGATTTACATTTAACCCATATTGGCCTGGTATTAATTTATTATTTCAGGTTATCAAAACATAATTTTATGTGGGTAAAAAAAATTAATGCTTGGTAAATCAATTTTTGATAACAACCTAGTAGGTATTCATTTATTATTTTGGTAAAGATATATTTTTCAATGTACATCTGTTTAAGAACTGTCCAAAAACAAATAAGATTTTTAGTTATTGAATTTAGAATAGTAAGTAGCTCTATGCAAAATTTGATTTAAAAAAAATCTGATGTGGCCAACACAAAACCTTCCGCTATTTAATTTTTATTAATTTAAATGTTATGGGGTCCCGTGGCCGCGTGCCTGAGTGTCTGGTCGCGAACCTGGGGGAACCGGGTTCGATCCCGACTGACGCCAAATATTTCAAATTTTAAATGGCACAAAAGTGACCCCTGTGGTGCACTCTCCACGCCAGCTATGAGTGCCCGTGAGGTGACGCCTGGTAAGCGCCCACACGGTAAAATATATCGTCATCATTACCGATGTCTACATGTGTTGTAGATACTGGCACACCCAGAAATGGGTAATATGCCGTGATGATATATTTATTTATTTATTTATTAATTTAAATACATACCTACGTATTTAGTAATACTTCAAAATGTCTACAACTCATAAACAGAAAAGACAGCTGACGGATGGAGCAAAGTTATACCGTACCGCCATGTTTAAAAGTTTTCTCTTGTGATTGGTCGAATTTGACATTCAAATTTGAATAAATATAAACAAATATGTATATCATCACGGCATATTACCCATTTCTGAGTGTGCCACAATTTGCTTTATCGCAGATATCGGTAACGGTGATGACATATTTGTACCGTGCGGGCGCTTACCAGGCCAGGCGTCACCTCACGGGCACTCATTTCTAGCGTGGAGAGTGCACCACAGGATTCACTTTTCTGCCATTTAAAAATCCAAATATTTGACGTCGGTAGGGATCGAACCCGGTTCCCCAGGTTCGCGACCAGACACTTCGGCACACTGCCATGGGACTCCATTACATTTGAAATGTAAAATATAGTTATATTCCAAATCTAAATTTCCAAATTTGTAAATGATTTCATAAGCCATCATACGCGTTTTAAGTGAGTTTATAATTTAAAATCTAAATAATAAATTGTAAATTCGTAAATTCAATTCATTATAAACCAGCCCTTAGCGTTAACTAAGGTAGGTTACATTATATTTGGAATATATTCTACGGTTTAATTTATAGAATAAAATATGTAACTGTGGTAGATGAAAACTACCCTTAATTTAAAATCGTACTAGAAATATGAAAAATTGTTTTATCGTAAACAGTTAACTACAAGACAGATATAATTTGCTAATTTTAATTCACAAAATTGCTGTCGTGGTTATTTTCATATTTACTTGTATGTAGGTATGTATGTTTGAAATTTCTATGTTTAAACCAGACTTGCAAAAATGCGATAATCATGATCAATTTGAAAAATCGGAACCCATTGTGTAGAGTAGAAAGTTCCCTTATACGCCATGCACATATCAAACGCACTATAATTTAATCCACAAAATTACATAGAAGAATTCTTGGTAAATTAGTCTGCATCGTAGTTCGCTAACATTTGGCGAAGCAGGTATAAGAGCATAACTACACTACCTTCCCAGGTATGAGTACGAAATCTATTCTTTATAATTATCTTTACCTGCGTAGACGTACCCAAAGAATAGGATATCACCCTGTTCGAATTACTGTCAAGCGCAACTTCCAAGATATAAGTCCATGGGACCTACGTTTACTTTAAGCCAGCTGCACTACTTTAATGCCGTATTTTTTTTAAACATCATATACCCGTTTTATTACCCTTACGGTAACTGCCAGTTTAAAAAACAAATTCGTGAAAATATTCTGGAAAACTTATGCCCAATACAAAATTTATTTTGCCCACGCAACGTGCCCACCCAAACTACCCACGCAACATGCCCACCCAACACTCTGGGCGATTAACTTTCATAACTATTGGGCTTCCAAATTATCAAGAGATGACGCTAACATCAAACGTCAAAATTCAAACGAATGGTACATTTTTCGCTGGCTTCCATAAGAGTACAATTGGTTTGAGACTAATTTTCGTAGTTTTTAATTTAATTTGAGATGTAGTATAGTGTTTCTTTGTTAATTTCGGTAGAATTGAGTTTGATCTTTCTTGTAGTAACAATTTAGTGATAGTTTTAATAATATTTTAGTTAATAGGGTTAATTTTAGTAAGTAGTTGTAGGTTAAGAGTGTTTTAGTCATATTTTAATTAACAGTATATTGGTTTTTTTAATAAAAAAGTATTTTATTTCATTTATTTAGATTATATTTCATTGCTGTAGTTGTACATATATTAATTTCTATCTACATGGCCTTATTTTTATTTAATTGTTTTTGTTTACACGTACACTTCACTCAGTTCAGAAATCTGCCACCAGTGGCGCATTTTAATTTTGGAAGTCCAATACCCACCCAAACAGTGATTAGTGATTAGTTATCACAACACGTAATATGCCCACTCAACCTGCCCACCCAAACTGCCCACGCAACATGCTCACTCAAAATGCCCACGGGGGCAAAATAAATTAAGTATTGGGTAAAACTGGGCATATTATTCTTAAAATTGCATTAGACACAATAATCTTTATAAGCTACATCGATAAAATTTTAAGATGATGGTGTAAAAGTCGAAATCGCGATAAAGATAATAAACCTTAATTTGTGAAACTTAGTGTTAATTATTTTACATTAAAAAATATATGTTCTCATTTAAAATCAAAAAGTCCTGTATTTTTAGTAGTGTTGTGAGGATCCGGCAAAACTTGAATCCGAGTACCCGGATCTCAAAATATCCGGTTCCTCGGATATCCGATGTTCGGATAATGAAGCGGATATCCGTAATTTAATTCGGATTTGGATCCGGATCCGGATCCAGATGAGTCCGGATCCCTTTTGGGTTCGGATCTGGATCCGAATTTTAATTCTGGTTCCAATTCTATTAACTATATCAAACAAAAATTTATTGTGGATTATTTCATAATCAGATTTATTTGGTTTTAAAACTCCTTGATAATACTTATACATTCAAATATTATCATCGGGTTCAATACTGAGAATATTCGAATCCGAGAACCGATGTGGATTCTGAAATTCCATATCTAAAATCCGATACTCATACTCATATTTGGATCCAGATCCAAAATCCAGTACTCAGATTTGGATCCAAAATCCGATACTCAGATCCGGATAGTTCAACAATCAATTATCCGGATATCCGGATATTTTTGGATCCGAAACCGAAACTATCCGGATCCGGATCCCACCACTAATTTTTAGAACCACTGGTCGAAAATAATTTTTCTTTTCTTTGTAGGTTGTATAGTTCTCGAGATATAGTGGTCAATTTAAAATGAACACCCTGTATACATGTTATATACAGGCTGCAGGTTTAATTAAAAATTATATTTAAAAATTAACATTTCATTTTGTTTGTGCTGTGTTTTTAGGTCAATAGATATATAAAAAATTCTGTTATTAAAAACAAAGGGATTAAATTAATTAAAAGTAAACTTCATATAGTGCTGTATTTTCTTTTAATTCCGGCGAATATGAAAATTTGAAGATTTTTATAAACAGTACTGTTTAAGATTCAAAAATTAAAAAAACTCTTTGTTCACAGCTTCATTAATTATGAATTTATAAACTGTATTAATTATTAAAACAATAAAGAGAATTTCACAAAAAAGATCCAGTGCAATGTACTGTAATAAATTAAAAGATTTTAAAGTGCTTTTAGAAAACAAAGAAATATAATCAATCGATACATATTTAAAACTGTTTGCACATTATTTTAATATTCGAACTTTCTCAATTTAAGCTTTTGTAAGAGGATTAATAACAAGCTTCGAACATTCAAGCTTTTATCATTTTTTATACCGTGAGTTTCAGCTAAAATGTAATATTTACTATTCTGTCATTAATGTATTACTGTGGATATTAATTCCAGAAAATGCAACATATATTATCAAAATCGTCAATGTCAAATATCAAATGAACTTGACATCACGCTTTAAAGATATTTTCTAAAGAAGAAAAAACCAAATGATTTCTTGTTACAATGCTGGTTATAGTTTGAAAAATGTTTGTGATATGTTTGCTAATTTATCTCCTGAACGTCCTAGATCAAATCCTTCTACAGTTTCGAAAATATTAACGAAATTTAAAATTGATGGATGTTTAGATAAGGATCATACAAAAAGGGTAAGAATAAAACTGCGCGAACTGAATAAAATAAAAATAATTTACAACTTGCAATAGAAGAAAAAATCAGCTGTTTACAAAAGTTTTGGCAAATGAATTAAGTATTAGCAAAATTTCTGTATTTATATTATTAAATGACGACAAATTTCATTCTTGTCATTTACAAAATCACCAAGAGTTAAGATACTACTAGTGCTGGGATCCGGAACCGGGTAGTTTCGGTTTCGGATCCAAAAATATCCGGATATCCGGATAATTGATTGTTGAACTATCCGGATCTGACTATCGGATTTTGGATCCGGATCTGAGTATCGGATTTTGGATCCGGATCTGAGAATCGGATTTTGGATCCAAATCTGAGTACTGGATTTTGGATCTGGATCCGAATATGAGTATGAGTATTGGATTTTAGATATGGAATTTCAGAATCCACATCGGTTCTCGGATTCGAATATTCTCAGTATTGAACCCGATGATAATATTTGGATGTATAAGTATTATCATAGTTTCAAAACCAAATAAATCTGATTATGAAATAATCCACAATAAATTTTTGTTTGATATAGTTAATAGAATTGGATCCAGAATTAAAATTCGGATCCGGATCCGTCAACAAAACATCGAATCCGGATCCAGATCCGAATCCAAAAGGGATCCGGACTCAAATCTGGATCCGGATCCAAATCCGAATTAAATTTACGGATATCCGCTTCAATATCCAAACATCGGATATCCGAGAAACCGGATATTTTGAAATCAGGGTACTCGGATCCAAGTTTTGCCGGATTCTCACAGCACTAGATACTACTCTTATTACTTTCTTACTTTATTTATAAATCAATATTATTATGATAAGTTCATTTAACATTAACAACCTATGTTGCATTTTATCTGAAACCATACAATATGTATAAATGGTATCCATTAATACATTACTGGCAGAATAGTAAATATTGCATCTTATCTGAAATCACGGTATATTATAAATACTATAAATAATTATAATAAAAAATAACATCACGCCCTTGTACCTATCCACTGGTGTGCGAATCTAATTTATGCAGATTTTTTATAATGATCATAATGATAATATTGAGTTTTCCAAAATTACTGAATTCTGAATTTTTTTGTTTTACCGAAATTCAAATATGCTAGTTTAAACCAGAAAAAAAAGCATTCCCGTTTCTGCTGTCTTAAGAATTGAAACTGAACACATATCCTGCACTACCGCACAATTACCGATATTATAGCAGGAATTACTGTTGTCGTGTTATCATGATCTATAATTTTCTGGAAGAACTGGAATTAAAGAGGAATATACTAGATATGTCTAATCGATTTGGGACTTCGCCTTTAGCTGAAATTACAACAACTTTGGTTGATGGAAAGTACCAACTTTGGTTGAAGAAACTTAAGTTTCTGTAAAATGTTTATGTAAAAAAAAAAAATGAATAACACTTGTCAATTTGTAGTTACATCCAGATAAGCTCAAATATTTGTTCAGCAAGAATAAGTTTTAATTTTATTTGTATTATCTTAGTGTGGTTTATTCCACAGAATATCACATTTTCATAAGTATTCAGAAATTTACTTATATCGTCTGCGTTCCACTTTGCCATGTTTATTTTAAAAGCTAAACCGTCTAAAGAAATAGTTAATTCTATTTAAAAACACGGACTAAATACTATGCAGTGGTTGTAAAAAGTGGGAATTTTTTATTTTACATTTCTTAAATACGGAACCAAAGTGCAGAAAATGTAATCATATATACATCGAAGAAACCCTTAAAAAAAGAATGTATCTACAAAAATATCACAGTATCCTATTAGATCCAAATTGTAGTGCACTCACTAACCACACAATTAATACTGGCCATAAATTTAAATTTGATGATGTTAAAATTATTGATAAAGTTAATAACAAATATTCTCGTTTACTTAAAGAGACGCTTTATATTAACATAAATAAAAACAAATGTGTCAATTTCCAAACAGACTTTAAACATAACTTAAAATATATAAACAACTTCAAAGACAAACTAAAGAGTCACTAACTACAACATGCATGACTTCGTTGGTTGTGTTATGCTTCCTGATTTTCTCTTCAGTATTTCACTAACTTCGAATTGATTCGGAGGTTTGTTAAAATGCTGTATCTTAAAATTTTAACAACGTACCTTATAAAGATCATTTTGTCTAATACAATTTCAAGATTTTGTAATAAAATCCATCAGTATATTTACCGTTAGGTAAGAAATATTGTATACTTTTCCTGTAAAACTGTTTTTCGTTAATATTATTGTAATAATAATTGAAGATGGGCTTGCTTTAAGCCCGAAACGTCCGTAATAAAGAATTTTACAACAATGATATTTTTTGTGGCTTCAAGAACAAATAATGTCAATTTTTGACCAAAATGAAATTGAGTGACCTGCTAAAAAACGGTATATTTTATATAGAAGAATAACATAATGAAAAATGTAAAAACAGTGTTGTACGCAACTTTTAAATATGACCAACAAGAAATTTCATAAAACTAGAATCCCATGTTAAATCCCTAAGTTCACCTCTAACCGCCACCACTCAATATGTTTCAAAAGTTTCGATACATAGATTAACATCGTTTGAGTCATCCAGGAGATGAATGCATTAACTTTCGGCAATAACAAAGAAATGAAAAGGATGTCAAGTCAAAATCAACAAAATTGAGTAAATGTTATGTGCATCTCCCATCCCATCCCATGATGGGAGATGCCGTCTCCAGGCGTTCGCATGCTGGCATAACGCCGTGGGAGGAAGTGGGCAACAAGGCAACGCACGATGCGCGATGCGCGTGCGGTGTTGCTGTTGCCGTTGAGGTGCGACGTTGCCGCTATTCGGCAACGGGCGACTGCAGGTCATGAACCCTCGTGCCGCTGGCCGAATCATCGTCGCATCACCAGCTACAGCTACAGCTACGTTAGCTTTAGCTAGCAAACTAGCTGCAGCCGATGCCCCATGCCCCATGCCAATGCAACCAAGTCAGAGACCCAAGTTTACCGGTTTTAGACGACCGGATAGGATAGGTATAGCAGCATAGGGATGTTTACATAGGAACACCAACATAACTAAGGATATTGCTAACAAACGCGCTCTTACAATAATAAATATAGTTAATTCTGTTTTATGAACTAAATACAGATATACGTGTAATAAAATCTTTTCTATAAAAAGCATATTCATTTCTCATCAGGACTGCGAACGGTATACAGCTACCTCAAATAATCTACACAGTATCCCACACTCTATTGGTAAGAGCCAACAAAGTGTCTGACATCTGGTGGCAAAATAAAACATATAAGTTGTAGGGCAAACGTTGTGGTGTCATACAGAGTTATAAGTAAACATGACCAGCAAATCGAAGAGATATTGTTCTGTACCGCAGTGCAATAATTATGCAAGTGCTGGCATATCCGTTCATTATTTCCCAAAAAGAGAAATATTAAAAAATAAGTGGAAAATCGCGTTAAAAATCGGAAAAGACATATCACCGTTCATGAACGTTTGTTCACATTTTTACCTAAGCGATTTTATTCCATGTAAGTATTTATAAAAATTTATGCTTCAAAACATTATTAGATTGGTTTTGTAGTCAATAAAAAAAAAATATTAAAAAAAAAAATTATATAGCAAGCTAAAAATTACAGCAAAGAAAATTCGACAAAACCCCTGTACAGAGAAGAAAAATAGAGAGACGTTACCTGTAAGTAGTAACTATTATTCTTTAATATTATATATTTATTATAAATTGTTTATAGGAAAGACAGGGAAGAAGAAGAAACTACAAAAATATCAGAAATTGAGCAAGAGGAAGACGTGCAAAACAAAGAACTTTATGTGCATTTGTATTTAGTATTATTACGATTGAGTGGCTAGCCCCTTCCAAATTAGATGTTTGAACACACAGTTAATTTATTTCTATATTATTCTGTTTATCTGTCTTATATCCGCACAAGATAAAATGTCCAGCTAAAAATAATTACATAAGTAGTTAACATGCAGATAACCTCAATTTTGAATCTTATTTTACCCTTATATACTGCTTCTCCTTCGACCATAGGCCGCACAGCATCATTTAAATAAATGAATATATCTGACATTATGATAAATATATTTGATTTCAATTAAAAATAACAAAATATCCTCAAAACAAAGCCTCAAAATACAACTAGCACAAACGTAAAATATAATGTTTTCCCTATAAGTCGGTCATTAGTGCTGCCATCTCTAGGATGTGGCTCTCCCGGATCTTCAGTGTGGCAGAGATAGCCAATGCTATTCTTATGGAGGTTTCCTGTACCATGTTGCCAATTTTTTAATGTAATGTAATATTGAAACATTCATATATTATCATTGCTATACCAAAAATAGTTAACACTATACAAATTAAGTTTTATGAGGGTCTCTTATTTACCCAAGGGCTTATTGTATACACCCAATATTTATAAAACTAATTATAAAACTAAAATGGAGTCTTAAGGTAAAGTTATAACTAAAGAAAAAACCCCTTAACCTTAACAATAAATTTAAAAACTATATACGTATTTCGAGAACTAAGTTCTCATCATCAGTAGAAACTATAAAGTGAACACAGAGAAGTTAAGATTACTCAGCATGTAAACCATGCCAGAGGTCAAAACAGCTCTGAGGAATAAGGGAGAGAACACGGGTTATATAGGGACAGGAGTCATAGGTGAATGGATACCTAATTGGGTAACTAAGATTAAACAGAGTAATTGTCTTATATTAACTCATATAATTTAGAATTTGGGATGGGACCTAGGTCCGAGTTCATCAATTTATCTTTAAATTTATGTATTATCAAACTCTCATGTGCGTCTAAATATCTATTATTATGAACTTGTTTCAATAATTTTATATTAGAATTGTCAATTTTATGATTATTAATAAACATATGTTGTGCTACACTAGATTTATCAGGATTACCGCTTTTTAAATGATAGAAATGTTCTTTAAACCGAGTATCAATTTTTCTTTTAGTTTGCCCGATATAAACTTTATTACAATCTTTACAGTCAATTTTATAAACACCGGATTATTTATTATTATCTATTTTATCTTTATTATTTGTCTAAATACTTTTATATACAGGGCTATTTGTACCTGTAATAAGTAATATTTCAATACAATATTTTAAAACCGCCCAGCATACTAATCTTGATTAAATGCATTAGAAATTAGAATTTTAAAATATTATAAATTCAAATTGGAGATTACAAAGAAAGAATAAAGATTTATGAACTATGTAAAATATAAGCAGTATTTCTATCAAGCTTAAATATTAGTAAATTATCAAATAAGAAGATATAAATTAAATAAAAAATATGTATTATTAAAATGACCAGTGTGTTATTCAATTTCATTTTTTCTTCGCACCTATGCTATTTTACATCTATATTTTGTACTCGTATATGTATCAATTTTATATCTTTTCGTAGAATGGAAATATGTAACTTAGGGAATTTATATTGTGACGACGATTGTAAAATGTCCAATTAAGTACAAAAATGTTTTATATTATTTACTTTAAATTGATTAGAGTGTATATGTTAATTCATTTCATTTACCTACGCTTGTTATAATTTTATATCCTACTTACATTTTGTATTTGTATAATTTTATATTTTTTGTAAATTATTAAACTGACCAGTTCATTATTTAATTTAATTTTTTTTTTTCTTTTCACCCACCTGTTTAGATACATTGAAAGTACACCAGTCATAAATACATTCAATGAAGTACCCAGAATATTTCATCTCTTTTTGGGCATCTATTTTGCTCTTTCTATCTTACAGATTTACAGCAGGTAAATATGGCAACATGGTACTCCATAAGACCCTATACTGAACATAGAGTGTGGGACACTGTATAGAATTCTATCTTGCACTTGTTGGTCACCGAAAATATTTCGTACCATCAAAAAATCTTATTTTGATTCAAATTATTACAATATCTTTCAGAACTCGTATTAATAATTGGAATAATACTACCTTTTTTGTTTATGTTCTGTATTTTGATTCATTCACAAAATCAAAGCTCGTATTACGAGCGCTCTTTAATAATAAAAGCGCTTTTATGGGGCGAACTTTTACATTGTATTCATATGAGTAGTGCGCTTTTGACCTACTTTCTATATGCGACATTTTGTATTTTTTAAAACTGAGCCATTATAAAACCATAGTACACCTGTCCTTCATCTTTGTTAACTAAATCCGTAACAGAGCCACCTGTGTGTTCCACTACACGATATTTACAATAACATCTATAGCAAACAAAATTGAGATACCTATATAATACCATAAAGAAGTTGTATAGCACGTTTGTTTACTCTATATAAGCAGGTGCAAAAATGAACAAAACTAATTTTAGCACAGCAAGTACAAAACGAAGAAAAGTAAGTAACTACTGACATGAATAAGATATAAAATATAAATAGAAGATATATGAAGTAGACCGAGAAAAAGTTAACATGGATTTAAAAGAGAAAATTAGATTTTACTGCATTCGGAAAATTAATTTAAAAAAAAAATTCTACGTTATAACTGGTGCTACATATCAGTTAATAATTTCCGTTTATTTACTTACATAGATTTGAAAAGTAAATAATTATTTAACCTTGTATTTTACAATAGGGGGCAATGAATAATATATATTAAAAAAAATACACATTACCAGAATTAAAAAATAAACACACAAACATACGTACATATATGCAGATATTCCAATATATTTTATCATAAAAACAGAAAAAAAAAAATCTTGAAAAGATGAGTGCATGTATGTATTTGAGTTTTGGGGTACATCTCTTAAAAATATATAGGTAGAGATTAGTGGTGGGATCCGGAACCGGATAGTTTCGGTTTCGGATCCAAAAATATCCGGATAATTGATTGTTGAACTATCCGGATCTGAGTGTCGGATTTTGGATCCGGATCTGAGTATCGGATTTTGGATCCGGATCTGAGAATCGGATTTTGAATCCAAATCTGAGTATTGGATTTTGGATCCGGATCCGAATGGAATTTCAGAATCCACATCGGTTCTCGGATTCGAATATTCTCAGTATTGAATCCGATGATAATATTTGAATGTGTAAGTATTATCATGGAGTTTCAAAACCAAATAAATCTGATTATGAAATAATCCACAATAAATTTTTGTTTGATATAGTTAATAGAATTGGATCCAGAATTAAAATTCGCATCCGGATCCGTAAAGAAAACATCGAATCAGGATCCAGATCCGAATCCAAAAAGGATCCGGACTCAAATCTTGATCCGGATGCAGATTCGGATCCAAATCTGAATTAAATTTACGGATATCCGCTTCAATATCCGAACATCGGATATCCGAGGGACCGGATATTTTGAGATCCGGGTACTCGGATCCAAGTTTTACCGGATCCTCACAGCACTAGTAGAGATACGGTCTTGTGGCTATCAGTAATTTATTTTATGGAAGGGGAGGCCTACACTATTCTATAGTGCAAACCTGGCAAACAAGAAAAAAAAATAGAATCCAAAAATTAAAAAATTTGTTGTGGCCAGCACAAGACCTCTCGCCATTTCCATATTAGGCTATATAAATACATATTGTATTTAACATTTCTGGTACACATATAAAAATTCTAATTACATCTACTATTAATATATTTTTTAATTTATTCTATAAATAAGTTTCCTCCTACTCTTCTAAATGTTTGCGATTCTTCAAATTCATTGAGAGATTGACGGTATTTCTGATGCGTATGTATCTATAATTTTAAATATTTAATTAATAATAAAATAAGAAATATTAAATGTACTTCCCAGAAAAAGCCTTAAGTAATGTATCTGGATTTTTGACAATGATATTTTTCCGGCAATTATAAACATTTTAATTTTTCAACTGGTTTCCATTTGGACTGTGAGATTCAATACAACGGATTATTTTATTATATATTTATAGTTCTCTATCTCTAAATCTATAGAAGATATAATAAAAATGTTCAATGTACCGGATAGAGAATTTTATATTCTTTAATATTTGTAATAACAAAAATTTACAAAAAATAATATTTAGAAGATTTATTTTACGAAACTACTACTTCCGGTTGTTCAATTGTTACCAAAACCTTTTCAACTCTTCCCATTAATGTCAGATTAAGAAATACGTAGTTAAATTTGTCTTTAGATTCATATAATTTGAGAAACCGTCCCTCCAATACACACACCACACACACACACACACACACACACACACACACACACACGGAGAGAAAGAGAGAGAGAATTGTAAAAATGTTAAAATCGGATTCTAGTGACCTTAAAACGTGCTAATTCACTAAAATCTGGATATGCGATTTTTAGAATGAATCCAATACCTTTTTTAGCTAGAGATAAAAACGACATATTTCCTCTTGTGTTTTAGTAAAATTTTAAGTAAATCAGTTCTAGTTGACTTCTATTATTTTAGGTGTACAAAGATATCTGTGACTTTCCAATAGTGCCAATGAATAGTCACTATCACTATACTATAAAATGAAAATGACTGCAAGGCGTGATAATATTTATTTACATATCAAACTGATAATAATGACGAACACATTATTCGCAGAAGAGGTACACGTTACACTCTAATACAGTATTCATGATTCATCTATTAGTACTGTGGTTTCGTAGTACACTCATCGTACTATGCTTGTAGGAAAAACTAATTTATTCTTAGTCATATTTTTTTAATTTATCTTTCCTGGAATAATCTCAGATTACCGTTTTAAACCATAATAATAATGGCATTTTTACGCTAGACATCCTCAATAATTATACAGAGTGTTTTGTAAGTAGATGGTAGAACTAACCCCATAGATAGTAAATCTGGCAATAATTTTTGTTTTACAAGCTTTCCATAAAAACTGGGGTCCCTTAAAACTGAACAATGGTGTCACCTACTCTTAATTTTTTTATTATTTTAAATGAAAGTTCGTTTGATTTTGGAACAACTCGTAGCTTTAAAATTTCTTAATTGTCATTAGTTTATCTGCATTTGATTTTCAATGTCAGCATGACGTCAAAGCGGCACTCCTATCTTTCTCTCGATCAACACTAGAGTCTATAGTAGGCTGCGAAAGAAAGATAGTAATAGTGTGACGTCACAGTGACACTGACAACAAAGTTCAAATATCTCGTAAAGTAATTATTAAAAAAAATGTTTTTTTTTTATCTTAATAGCTATTTATTGAGTAGTACCTTAAGTACAAAGTGTACATTTTATAATTTTTTGTTATGGTGGAGGTTCCCATTACGTCATAGTTCAAAATTTTGTGAAAAAATAAAAATATGTTTACTTACATACCACCCCGTATGTTTTTTGAAAATGTACAAGTTATTGAATGTGAGTAATAGAGGAAATGAATATTACTCTACAGGAAGTGTTGATGTACAGTATGAACACTTGAAAGCGGGACATATGATTTATGATCCATAAATCTCGAAACATACGTTTCTATTACTGTATTTTTATTTTCTTAGAGTGTACAGTAAATCCTCTATTTAGACAAAAAAAAATACACTTTAAATAATCAACTACACACCAGATCACACCACAATGCATATTTTTTTTTAAATGAAATTTAATTGTATTGTTTAAATATAGTAGGAATTGCATACATGATTCTTGACGACATACGTAATAGGATCCTCCACTCCATTTTTTTTTTAAATTATTTTAAATGAAAGTTTTTTAATTTTGAAGCAATTTGTTGTATTAAAAAGTCTTACCTTTGGTTTAACTGCATTTGATTTTTAAAGTCAATATGACGTCACGGTGACACTCCTACCTTTCTCTCGCTCCGCACCAGACTATAGGCTGCTAGAGAAAGATAGCAATACTGTGACGTCACAGTGACACTGACAATAAATTTCAAATATCTCGTAAAGTAATTATTAAAAATTGTTTTCTAAATCTTAATCGTTATTTATTGAGTAGTACTTTAAGTACAAAGTGTACATTTTATTATTTTTTTATGGTGGAGGACCCCATTGAAGTAGTCTCTTTTTGCCACACAAATTATAGAATCTGTTTATAAGGCGACATATGTCGTAACTCTGTTCAGGAAATAATTTTCGTATATATTGACGTGTATTTTACCATCTTTTTTGTCCAGTATTGATTTATGTGATTTAACAATGAATGTAATATATAATATATAAATGGAAAGATGATAAAAGTAAATTAAAATCAAAATTTGTTAAATCAAGACAATATGAATGCACAAATAAATAAATAAATAAATAAATAAATAAATATAAAATAAATGTATCATCACAGCATATTACCCATTTCTGGGTGTGCAAGTATCTACAACACATGTAGACATCGGTAATAATGACGACATATTTTACCGTGTGGGCGCTTACCAGGCGTCACCTCACGGGCACTCATAGCTGGTGTGGAGAGTGCACCACAGGGGTCACTTTTGTGACACACGGGACGCACAAATAATAATAATAATAATAATAATAATAATTTCAAAAATTCTTGTAAAATACATCAGAATACGAAGAGAAAATTAATTTAGAGTCAAAATTTATTAGTTCTAAATTATAAATACACAAAATGTTTTTTAAGACGCATTATACTTATCAAGAAATTATCACTTCAGAAAAACTATTATCATTGTTTTTGTTGGTGTTCAGACATTTTTAAAAGTTAAGGCTGATTCGCAGAACTTTTCGTGACGAATAAGAGATAAAACAAACATAAGATATATAAATATAACACAAGATATTTTATTTGAGTAATTTCAACACGTGTCGAAAGCGCATGCACGGAAGTCAGTATCGCAATGAATTATAAGAATTATAAAAATTAATCTACTATGCAAATTCCGTGAATTTCAGCTAAGATGCAATATTTACTATTCTGTCATTAATGTATTACTATGGAAACTAATTGTACATACTGCAGTATTCCAGATAAAATGCAACATAGGTTGTCAAAGTTGTCAATGTCAAATGAACTTGACATCACGCTTTAAAGATAATTACTAAAGTAGAAAAAAATCGAATGGTTACTTGTTACAATGCTGGTTACAGTTTGAGAAATGTTTGTGATATGCTTGTTAATTTATCGCTTGAACGTCCTAGACCAAATCCTTCTACAGTTTTGAAAATATTAACAAAATTTAAAAGTGATGGATGTTTTGATAAGAATCATACGAAAAGGGCAAGAACAAGAACTGTGCGAACTGAAGAAAATAAAAATAATTTATAACGTGCAATAGAAGAAAAAATCAGATGTCTACAAAAGTTTTTGGCAAAACTTCTATATTTAAATTATTAAAAGACGAAAAATTTCATTCTTGTCAATTTCGGAATCACCAAGAGTTAAAATGCGGCTCTTATTACTTTCTTACGTTATTTATAAATCAGTATTATTATGATGACAAATTCATTTAACCCTTAAGCAACTGAGTGTTTCTACTAGTGCTGTGAGGATCCGGCAAAACTTGGATCCGAGTACCCGGATCTCAAAATATCCGGTTCCTCGGATATCCGATGTTCGGATATTGAAGCGGATATCCGTAAATTTAATTCGGATTTGGATCCGGATCCAGATTTGAGTCCGGATCCCTCTTGGATTCGGATCTGGACTTGGATCTGGATCCGGATTCGATGTTTTGTTCATGGATCCGGATCCGAATTTTAATTCTGGATCCAAAATCCAATACTCAGATTTGGATCCAAAATCCGATTCTAAGATCCGGATCCAAAATCCGATACTCAGATCCGGATACTTAGATCCAGATAGTTCAACAATCAATTATCCGGATATTTTTGGATCCGAAACCGAAACTACCCGGATCCGGATCCCACCACTAGTTTCTACTCGACGTAAACTGCTAAGTGGGGTAACTCAGTGATCCCTTATGTAATAATTACTTAATACATGTATGAACCTAAAATATATTATTAATAGGTTTATTAAAGCTTCATTCATAAACTAAAACATATATATTGTGTAGTATGCAAAAATATCAACTCGAAAAGAAAAAGAAAAACTCTGCAAACATTAATCTGCATTGGCGCAGCTATCAGAAAAAGTATTTATTTTTTCAATTTGTCAGTGTTTTTTGACACTTTGAGCATCTGAGCGTAATTTTTAGTCATTCTGTCATGTGCAGAGAAAGCACCTATCCCTCTTTCTATTGGCGGCTAGCGGTGCGGGTGGTGGAATTGCTCTATTTATTTTTATTTTACTCTGTACCATTTTAACAGTTCGTGGGTAAGTTTCCAGAAAGTAGGTGACAGAAGGGATGATTACATGCAACTTCAACTCCAAAAAAAAAAAAAATAAATTCAAAGAAATATCAAGTAAAATGTATACCTGGGGTCACTAAGTTACCCCACTTAGTCGGTTAAAGGTTAACAATGACAGCCTATGTTGCATTTTATCTGGAACGATACAGTATGTGTAACTGGTATCCATAGTAATACATTAATGATAGAATAGTATAGTGCATCTTAGCTAATACTCACGGCATATATTCCCAGCAATTATGAATTTATTGATATTTTACAATTTTATCATGTGTTTTGTTGTCTTAAATTATGATAGTGGTGGGATCCGGATCCGGATAGTTTCGGTTTTGGATCCAAAAATATCCGGATAATTGATTGTTGAACTATCCGGGTCTGAGTATCGGATTTTGGATTCGGATCTGAGTATCGGATTTTGGATCCAAATCTGAGTATTGGATTTTGGATCCGGATCCGAATATGAGTATGAGTATCGGATTTTAGATATGGAATTTCAGAATCCACATCGGTTCTCGGATTCGAATATTCTCAGTATTGAACCCGATGATAATATTTGAATGTATAAGTATTATCATGGAGTTTCAAAACCAAATAAATCTGATTATGAAATAATCCACAATAAATTTTTGTTTGATATAGTTAAGAATTGAATCCAGAATTAAAATTCGGATCCGGATCCGTAAACAAAACATTGAATCCGGATCCAGATCCAAGTCCAGATCCGAATCCAAAAGGGTTCCGGACTCAAATCTGGATCCGGATCCAAATCCGAATTAAATTTACGGATATCCGCTTCAATATCCGAACATCGGATATCCAAGGAACCGGATATTTTGAGATCCGGATACTATTATTTAGGATAAAATGAAAAACCACGTACAAAACAAGCCTATATGGAAAATTAATGCATTTATTACATTCTGTCAAAAATAAATCGCATACAAGGAATACCTTTCACAAATATTCACTAATACAAAATAAAATAATTATAATACCATTAAAAATGATAAATTAAACGAGACTTCATCCACAAAACGCTTTAATAATCTACATGAAATTATATGGAAATTCAAGTATATTTACATATCACCGCATCAATCTACAAATATAATTTTGCATATTTTAAAATAAATATTCATTTATCAAGAATGAAAATTGAAAGATATCACGAGAAATCATTTATTGCTTTCTTGTTTTATTTTCGTCTAGTATCCAAATCACTCGTAAATAATATACAGTAAAGATACCTCCATCAAGAAAACTATAATTTTGTAAAATTACAAGCTCCGCAGGCAATAGATTAATGTTTTGCGAGAAAGACAGCAAGTAGAAAATAATGAACAAATTAAAATTGTATCACAACAATGGACGAACCATGGACTTTTAAACAAGGGCGAAAATTCAAATAATTTGGTAAATAGTTATTTATGCAACAAGAGTAAAAAGTATAGTCTTATTTCACGAATATAAGTTTTTACCCCAAAAAGTCATAAATAACTGCATTTGGTTAAAAAGTTGAAAATATTCAAAAATCCAATTTTCATGTATCTCGTACTTCCCAATGCACTAATTCCAAATCATGAAAACACAGGTCGATATCTCTTTTAGTTTTGGAGATTTTCAACCTCAAGTATTTTCTCAAAATTACCCATTTCTGGGCTAGATCTCTATCTAGTTTTGAATTATTGCCCCAAAAGTCAATATACCCCATATTCAGATAAAAACTTTAAAATTTTCAAAAATCTAATTTTCATGTATCTAGATACTTCTTAGTGCACTGATTCCAAATTTTGAAACCGCAGGTCGATATCTCTTTTCGTTCTCGAGATATTTAGATTCAAAGTTTTGCTTAAAACTGCCCATTTTTGGGTAATAACCCAAAAATGGGCCGATATACGAATTTGGCGACACCACCATTCGATTCTACGGATAAAAATATATAAGTATACCAATTTTCATAATTTTTGACTAACCGGTTCATTTTTTATGAATAAAAGTTTGAAAACCCTTGAAAACGGCGAAAATCTGACAAAATGGCAAGGGGTACCCCTTACGATTTTTGCGATTTTTGGCCATTTTCAGTTATTTTGCTTTAGAGACTGTATGCGGTGTTCAAAAATTATGAAAATTGGTATACTTATATATTTTTATCCGTAGAATCGAATGATGATATCTCCAAATTCATATCTCGACCCATTTTTAGGTTATTACCCAAAAATGGGCAGTTTTGAGCAAAACTTTGAATCTAAATATCTCGAGAACGAAAAGAGATATCGACCTGCGGTTTCAAAATTTGGAATCAGTGCACTGAGAAGTATCTAGATACATGAAAATTAGATTTTTGAAAATTTTGAAGTTTTTATCTGAATATGGGGTATATTGACTTTTGGGGCAATAATTCAAAACTAGGTAGAGATTTAGCCCAGAAATGGGTAATTTTGAGAAAATACTTATTGACTGTATTACATTTTATAATGTTTCAGCACGTCAAGTAAAACAAAAAATTATAAAATAAATACACAATAATGTATACAAATTAGAGTAAACTTACCTATGTTTCATAGTTTTAAAATCAGAGTGAAGATATTCATTAATATAATAAAAAGCATTATTAATCAAATAAGATTTGATAACCATTTTGAAAATTTTTATACTTAAATTTTTGACATTGTCGGAGTATAAAAGGTGGAGCCAACCATTTATTGACACCCTGTATTTTTGCTAAACTTTTAATCACTAGATACGAAACCGAAATTTTATTCTTGATAGAATGGATGCTGTAAAAAAATTACCATAACCTAACTTGATAGGACCCGTCAAGAAAAGGATAATTTCGCAAAATAACATGCTTCCCCAGGTAATAAATTAGATCTGTTTTGAAAAAGGGTACCCTTTTAATTTTGCACCTTTTTAGTTCTGGGAAAATATCATTCTTCATTAGACACAAAGTACGTGAAGGAGGGCTGAATATACAAACAAATTATAAGCCAAATTTGCCGAAATTGGGGTTTCCATTTTTCAATCTTCATGATCTGTCAAAAGTAAGGCAAACAAAAAAGATCTAATACTCTGGTATTTCAAAGAATCAGTCACGGTAATTTCAAAATAATGTTCAACCTTTTTATAAAGGAAATACAAAAAAGATACATTTTTGCAGAAAAGAAGAAAAACAAATGTTGGAAATACCATACAAAAATATCTGTTTTTATGTTTTATGAATTTATACGTAGGTACTTTTTAATTAAAATTATATTTTACAAATATATTTAAATATTATATGTATTTAGAGTAAAATAATTTTATTTAAGCTATAAATAAATAACAAATACGCGTTTTTCACTAATGAATATAATTAATTTTATTACACATACATTTCCTATAATTAATAAGTTTTAAAATATATATTTAAAAATAAATTAAATGCAATTTCAGAAATGTAACATTTGAAACCAAAAATAATGAGTAAATATGTGTATATCAGTAACTAAAACAATTAATTTTCACATATTTCCCTTTAAAATTGCAATACAAAGGATATTAGCACAATCCCACTGTAATTATAACTTTATTGCAATCCTGAAATCTGTGACATTCGTTGTAACCATAGTTACGTATGTGCGTCATCAGGTTATTACCGGTAATTGTATTATAAAGCTTTTTACACTCTAACCCAAATTTATAAATTAAAGGATTATTGTTAAATTTATGGGGTCTCATGGCAGTATGCCTGAGTGTCCGGTCGCGAATTTGGAGACCCATGTTCGATCCCGACCGACACAAAAAATTACTTCAAATTTTAATAGACACAGAACTGACGTCACACGCAAGAGTAGTCTTACGTCCCGCTCCATGATCCTATCTGCCATTATGTTTGCACCTGTCATTCGATTATTCAACTAAAACGATGGTTGGAATGTACTGTCAATGACTGATGACAGGTCTTTGTTTGGAAGTGGTAACTATAGCAACCTTTAGTTATATGCTTTGCCGCGAGCTGCTCTCGTGTAATTTGCAATTGTATAAATGTCTATTTATTTTTTTTCTGAAAGAATTCTTTAAGTTATTCACTTTAATACACATTTTACGTCTGGTAACTTTATATTTTTCAAAACATAATTTAAAAAATAATCTTATTTTAAATTTTCACGTGTGTGACGTGTATTATTAATACCAATCACAGTCTTTCTTGCCCTAGCGGTACACTCTCGGTAGTACACTCTGTGTTAACGTTGTTTACGCTTATGACAGTTTCGTATGTGTCAAATTATTTGCATACTATCAAAGATATTCATTCGATTTTGTTTTTGCAACAAAGAACAATACAGTAGTTGACTACCATTTTTATCTGAAAAGATTTATATTTTTGAGAGAAGCACTATTTCAAAAGAAATTATTTTCAGACAAATTCATTAGTTTCATTACCTTGTCTTAAATTTGCTGACAGAAAAGAAAATAAAGTTTGTTATTGGCGAAGAAAATGAACTGGTAGCCACCTGGTGGCAAAAATATGAAGTTGTTTATATAAGAATTAAACATCTTCAAAATATCTGGTATTCAAGTAAATAATTATAAAATATGCGAACTGTTAAATAAGACTTCAACTTCTTTGCTTTGTCGTGGTATTACAACAAGCTTGTATGAGTCATACAGACTTGGTCGAACTATATAATTATTAATAATCTACGACACAAGAATTCCATCGTGAACTTTATGGAAATTATGAATGAAAAGTTTTATATTTTCTAATACGTTTAGAAATAGTTTATATTTCATAATTAATAGGAAAAAATAATATTTATCTTTTCGCAACTACCCTATTATTTATTTTTCAAGATCTTGAAAATTTTCTTGTATGCATCATTAATATTTTGTTATTTTACAATATCAAAGTAGGTAATATAAATACTGTAATCAACTAAAGTCGTAAAACAGTTATGGAATAATAAGAACTACTGCATAATTATACTATTAATGACATAAAATAGTACTATAAACTGTCGTAGTTAAACAGTTCTCTACAACTTCTGTGTTACACAAAGTTACTTGCATGTCGCCACTATAAAGACATTTATAGCGACTTTCATATACATAATTCGGATCTGGTGATTTTTGTAACTATGTATATTCTAAAGTAAGGGCACTATATTTAATAATTAGATTTAGATACAAATCATTGAGTAGTATTATTTTGATGAAAACTATATTTTATAATTTTTGACAGGTAAAATGCCATAAAATTTGTTTGAGATTTTATTTCAATACCATGGCTAACACTATAAAAAAGTAACTTTTATATAATTTTAAATTCAATTTCTTCCATTACGAAACATGCAAAAGAAAATGTGATTATTGATTTAGATGCAGAATTTAATTCTCTACATTTATTTGAAGCATTTTTGTCTAAAATTAATAAGACACTTTTACGCAAGGAAAAACTGATTTCCCATGTTAAACTCCTATGGCCGGTTTTCGTGTTACACCCGGTATGTAACACATGTGTGACGAAAATTTTAAAAACTTACAGTTATAACTTTTTTCAAACTTTGATAATTCTTATCATAAAGTATTATAGTCTAAATGTTAATATCGTACGTATTTGTTAACGTGAAACATTGGGTTTGTCATATCCATGGCTACGACTTGACATTTGATTGACGGCAATGTATTTGTCCGTTCCATTTAAAATGAAACATAGGGAACGAGTTTGACATTTGATAAGACGTCAATAGAGGTTAATTTTGTTTAAATAATTATACCTGCATTCTAAATTAAAATTAGTTGTAGAAAAAATATAGTGCACCTTGTGCCCGAGTGGTTTTCTGACTCGGCTAAATTTCTTACAATATTTAAATATAATACTTGTGTCAAATTCATTCCCCATGTGTCATTTTAAATGAGACAGACAAATATATTGCTGTCAATCAAATGTCAAATCATAAGTTATAGGAAAATTCAACGGTTATCTGTCATATTGACAAGATGTCATTAGAGGTTAATTTTGTTGAAATAATTATACCTATTTTCTAAAAATTGAATTTAGATGTAAAAAAAATACTGTGTGCACCTTGTGCCCGAAATTGTTTAGTTCTCTCTAGTGGTTTTCTGACTCCGCTAAATTTCTTACAATATTTAAATATAATACTTCTGTCAGATTCATTCCGTATTTTTCATTTTAAATGGAACGGGCAAATACATTGCTGTCAATCAAATATCAAGTCGTAACCACGGATATGACAAACCCAATGTTTCATGTTAAAAAACACGGTATAACTGACCCACTATAGTTGAGGATTCCATTGTTTAACGCTATAAATATAAAGCAACGTCCAGAAATAAGGGTGTAAGTACCAATATATTTATTTAAATCAACAAGGAGAATTAAGCGTTTCAGTTTCAATACCCTAGTTCAGTATTCTATTTTCGCTATCTGTATCTCGTTATGTCAACATAACCTAACTTGTCTGTACACATATGGTGTTTTGTTGGCAGGTACGAACAGACGCACACGCAAGTACGCATATATGCATTCACACACGAATCGCTGGTTCAATAGATATAGTGACGTCACAACGCAACCTTATTACTTACACTTGAACTGTCTGTATCTGATTAACAAGAATCCAGTTTTCATGCATTTTGTATCAAAATGTGAGATTATTTCGAAACGATAACATTAAAATGAAAAGCAATTAATGTTGCATGTTACGTGCTGTCAAAAATAATATCGGTCTATTATCCTAATTTTTATTATTTATCTAATAGAGCATTAACATTTAATTGTCAGGAGAACGTAATGTGAAAACTTGTTGAAATAACCTAGAAATTAATTTTTATTTCAAATTAGCTGTGACGTCATCTGTCCCTCGAAAAATGTACGCACGTACAAATGGGGTCATTCACCAAAATAACAAGTTAGAACATGGGTCATTTATAATAAAACTAGACCTTAAAACTGTATGAAAGGGACTATAGTCATTAGTTTTTTAAATATTACAACTACGTCACACATTCACTCTCTTCTGAATTCTAGCTACTTTCAAACCTTCTGCTTTTCCCTTTTTGAAATCGATAACACATTTTCAAATAAATGAATGCAGAAAATAAAGAAGCAACAAAAGTAAATCAAATAATATTTGTTTGAATTTATGATGCCACGTCAGATAACTTCATGATAGTATGAAAGTGAAAGATATGTTGAATGGGATAGGCTGCCAGTGGCAATCAAAACTTGAACTATGACTATAGTATACTATAGTTTTTTATTTACTATATTTTCAATTATTGACAATGACCTTATTTATATACTTTTATAAATGTTGAATAAATCAATTAATGTTTATCAAACTTCACTACTTAAAAAGAACATGGGGTTAACATCTACGTCACACAGTCAACTCTCTAAATCAAACTCTCTCTTAATTGAATTTTTCTCTAAATCGAATTATTTTTTTGACATGTTCAACTGTATATGCTTTTATATGTAAAAAATATAGTTTAAGTTAAATTTTTTAATTCGAACTTTCCTATAACCGAATTAAATTCAATGATATTCGCCTCTCCATAAATCGAATTTTGATTTAGATAACTGAAATAGATTTGTTTGGGACACTCGGTATAATGTTTCAATTTGTATATTTGTATGTACATCTCATTTTTCTAAAAAATAAAAATGTAGTTTTTTTGTTATATTAACTGAATAAACGTTGTTTTCCATTGCATATACATACTCTTTGTAATTTACACAAATATTCATTTAATTTTCTTTTACTCTCTCTCTAGTTCGAATTCTCTCTAATTCGAACAAATTCAAATTCCCTTGCGAATTCGATTTATGGAGAGTCGACTGTACAATATTTAAAAAATTATTACGCCTTAATAAAAGTAACAATTACCATATTCTAGAACTAGTAATTACTTTCACTTTAGATGAAAATAGAAGATTCTATTGTTCAAAAAAAAGCATGAAAACAAAGTAAGAAGAATATATATATATATATATATATATATATATATATATATATATATATATATATATATATATATATATCGTTAATATTATTATTATTTTATATTTATAAGAGATATATTAAAATTTATTGTTAGTAATTAACATTTTACAGCACATCAAAGAGTTGTAAAAAATAATCTTATTTTATATTTTTATATTGCATAAATTATTAAGACTTGTCAAATATTCTTCAATTCTAAATAATAAACAGTAAAATTAATTTTTATTGAAAAATAAAATAAAGAATACAGCATTTTTAATTATTGATACATTTAACATTTTTAAAGACATCGCTCTTTGAGAGTATAATTAAATATACTTTTTTTATAAGAAAAACAATTTCAACTCTATTAATTGCATTAAATATAGGTATTTATAATAATCACATATTTCCACTAGGTACATATTTTAGTACAAGTATTTAGATCAATTATTAAAACACACAAGAAAATAAATTTATATGAGTAATCTGAAATAATAAAAACAAATAACAATTATTGCTACATGAAAACGTAATAAATTTCAATTATTAGTCATACAAGTCATTTGATTTACAATTGTATGCATAAAATTTAAAGTATACAATAATATATTTTATGTTTCATACTCTTTCGCAAGTACATTATGTATATTATTACGGCAATAATTATTATAGAAGTGGAAATAATAAAACAGAATGATCTAATTTGCTCTATGTTTAAATATGACTAAGAATGGATCTGCCACATCCGAAATAATGCGATAAAATATATCATGTAATTGTAAAATTATGTACATATTCATTATTACATGAAAAACCAAAGTACTTGCATATTTCAAGAAGCACCAACAAATTATGTACGCTATAATAAAATTGAGGGGTTTCCCACAGGAAACCGACAAGTCTATTTTTGAAGTCTATTTAATAAAAGAATATTTATCGGAACTTAAAGGCCTGATTTCCTTCTACTATATTATTTTACATTTACAGTGTCATTTGAATATGTATTTATTTATATTCAGAAAGATAAAAGAATTACCCAATAATGGGCTTCCAATATTAAGAATATGATTTTTTTTTCAGAAAAAAAAAACTCTCAGCAGGATTAAATCCCAATGGGATAAACCATAACAAAAAATAATAAAATGTACACTTTATCCTTAAAGTACTACTCAATAAATAACGAATAAGAAAACTAAACATTTTTTTTAATAATTACTTTGCGAGATATTTGAATTTATTTCCAGGGCCACAGATGACGTCACACTATTGGTATCTTTCTCGCGCAGCCTACTACAGAAACTGGTGTGAGAAAGATAGCTATAGGTTTCTTTAAAAATCAAATGCAGTTATACAAAAAACAATTATGACTTTTTGATACCATGAATTGCTTAAAAATTAAACGAAGTTTTATTTAAAAATTTAAAAAAAATGGTTTATGGGTTACTGAGTAGGTTCACATACACAAACAATTGGGGGATTCGAACCCAGGACACCGAACGCACTCGTTGCTCTAACCATTGAGCCATCGGAGCCGAAAATATTTTTCAATAATAAAATAATGTAAAATTAAAAAATAATATTTATTTTAAATTTTCATAGTTATTTATGCATCAATATTAAAAAGTACAGTCTTATTTGACGAATAGGAAAGTCAAATCCTCTGAATGAAATAAGACATTATACTCTATTTTTTACGTCTCCAATAAAAGCGTTGTAAAAAGTGCCATAGCGCTTCATTTTTTTCACCAGTTTGCGTTAAAAAGTCCATCGTGCATTTTTTCACGCTTTTATTGTTTAAAAACTTTCCCGAATAGGAAAGTCAAATCTTCTGAATGAAAGAAGACTTTACTCTATTTTTTTTACGTCTCCAATAAAAGCGTTGTAAAAAGTGCCACAGCGCTTCTTTTTTTCACCCGTTTGCGTTAAAAAGTGCACCGTGCACTTTATTCAAACTTTTATTGTTTAAAAACTTAGATATGGGGTCCCGTGGCCGCGTGCCTGAGTGTCTGGTCGCGAACCTGGGGGAACCGGGTTCGATCCCGACTGACGCCAAATATTTCCAATTTTAAATGGCACAAAAATGACCCCTGTGGTGCACTCTCCACGCCAGCTGAGTGCCAGTGAGGTGACGCCTGGTAAGCGCCCACACGGTAAAATATATCGTCATCATTACCGATGTCTACATGTGTTGTAGATACTGGCACACCCAGAAATGGGTAATATGCCGTGATGATATATTTATTTATTTAAAAACTTAGATACTTCATTGACCCATTTTATTGAAAAAGTGCAACGTAAAAAAGACATTTCCATAGGTACATTAACTTATTAACATTAAAATGTGGAAAAATTGATGGAGCTTTTTTCAAGATTCCTTCGTTCAGAACATTTAATAATCTTCACATATTTACTTATAAAATATAACATATTCTGGTGAACAAATCCGGTTTTGCAATATTTATTATAAATTATTGCCATTAATTAAATCACTTCCTTCCATGAATTGCTCAAAAGTACCTATTACTGGAAATTTATCCATTTTTATTATTGTTTATGAGGAATTAATTATTGTGGGAACTGTACAAATAGAAGTTATATTAATAAAATATGAAACTACTCCACTCATATATTTAAAAATATTAAAATAAGTACTACGCCGTGTAGTTAATTACAACTTCATATTTATTTAATTAATATACATTTATCTGACAAGCCATTAAAAACTGTAAATATTACAGTGAATATAAAACTTTATACGTATTTAGTTTTTACATATTTTGTTGACTATTGAATACATACAGTGTATTTTCTTTAGTTAATACTCTACCTTAAGACTCCATTTTAGTTTTTAGTGTATTTTCGTACTCCCTTAAATTTTCACACTGAACTACCATTCTAAAACACCATATTTTCCAAAATATAGGCTGATCAGATAGTACTTTAATTCTGGAAATGTTTTTAGTCAATAAATATTTTTAGCTCACGTGGTTTATACAATATTTTATTCAATTTTGACGAAATAATAATGAAAACCATTATAATATTTAAATAAATAAATAAATATATCATCACGGCATATTACCCATTTCTGGGTGTGCCAGTATCTTCAACACATGTAGACATCGGTAATTTTACCGTGTGGGCGCTTTCCAGGCGTCACCTCACGGGCACTCATAGCTGGTGTGGAAAGTGCACCACAGGGGTCACTTTTGTGCCATTTAAAATTGGAAATATTTGGCGTCATCATTATTATCGATATCTGCGATAAAGCAGATTGTGGCACACTCAGAAATGGGTAATATGTCGTGATGATATATTCATATTTATTTAGGTTTGTTAACAATCAACATAAGATATAAGCCTTTCTGTTCACTCCAGATGGAATTAAAAACAATAACCTTTAATTCTGTTAGCAGAAACCAAAAATTTCCAATACGTGGGAGAATTATTATCCGTTCCCAAAGGTATTCTCTTATAAAACGTCGAGTTCAGGGAATAACTTTCGTAACAATATAATTGAATTTCATAAAGTTTCAGGTACATGATACATGAACATGTTGAATAATTAATTATATGTTTCCAATTACCTATCTCAGTTTTAAAATATAAAAATCACAACAAAATTTCAGAGTTTGAAGCAACATGAGAACATTAGAGAACGCCAAGAGTTCAAACGGGAATAACTTTTAATCAAAATAATTGAATTTCAAAATTTCCGGGATATACAAAGTACAATGTACATGATGAATAATTGTATTCTGCTCGTTTTCTGTTTGAAACAAATATTCACATTATCTCTCTCAGTTTTGTAACATGAAAATTAGAGAAAAATTTCAACGAATTGCCGCTGTACACAGATCGATAGATGATACATGTAAATGTAAACCTTGCAGCAATGAGGGATTCCAGCTCAATCGAATTAAAGGAAAATTGTAAAAAAATACGAATGTATATGCTGAATAACGAATATTAATAAAAAAATGAAATGGTATAATTGAGATATTTCGGAAATAAAGGGTTTTTGTTATAGCGCTTAGACACTACTATGAAAATATTTTGATTTGCGACCGAAAGACAGCCTATACATGCATTACAAATAACGTGTTAGGAGGTGGGGATTACTACCAATGGAAGTTAAGAAATTCAAATTCGACAGGAGGGGCTAACATTCCTGTACTGCAGTTTCCAAACAGTTTTTATTTTAACATAAATTTCTTGCATTAAACTTAATAATTTAAATACACCTGTAATTATAAAGTATGTAGACTTATACAGTGTTATAATATTCATTTATTTTTATGTAAATATAATTTAAAATAGCATATATTTCAAGAACATACATAAATGTGACGTCACGTCAATCATTTCAAAATTCGGGAGACCATAACTCGCATATTAATAGGAATTTTTTCACCGGATTTTCATCAATAGTCTTAGTTTTCCTAATATTTTCAGATGAAATTATAAAAAAAAAAATGGTGGAATCCCCATTCCCATAATACCATTTCAACATTTCAACCCTGCTGGAAAATATACAGGGTGTTATGTAAGCAAGTGTATAACGCTTAACCCATGGTAGAACTGACCCCATAGATAGTAAATCTGGCAATAATTTTTGTTTAACATGCTTTCTACAAGAAATACATGCCTTTAAAATTGACCAACTACGTCAAAGTTCAAAATTTTGAAAAGAGTAAACAATCAATGTGTTCTCTGGAAAAAAAAGTCACAAATGACATATAAGATCATTGGAAATAACTCTCTGTACCGTCTTGCAGCAGCACGACTATTTTGTAATGTCTCGCAAATAAACCATATACATGTCTGCATACTCTTGATTGGGGAAGGTAAATGACATTTTGAGAATATCAAAAAAATAGAATATAAATTGTACGTCTATGCAAAAAACGTTCAACGTCAGTTTTGACAATGAATATTGTTCCAGAGAACACATTGATTTTTACTTTTTTACCAAATTTTGAACTATGACGTGATTGGTCAGTTTTAAAGGCCTTCAGTTCTTATAGAAAGCATGTTAAACAAATATTGTTGCCAGATTTACTATCTATGGGGTCAGTTCTACCATAGGTTAAGCGTTGTACACTTACATAACACTCTGTGATAGAGTCCGTCATAGCTCAGCTGGTAGAGCGTTGCCCCGGCAAGGCAGTGGTCCTGGGTTCAAATCTCGGTGGCTGACATGATGTTTTCTCAATTTATTTCTAACATATAGACTGTTAACTCTACTTTGATATACAGGGTGTTCCGCGACTCGACCGACAAACTTATACCATATATTTCGAGGGTCAAAAAATGTTATATGACCTTTAGGTGAATTCCTCTTTTTTTCGGAGATATCGAAGGAATTTAAAAAAAATGATAAAAGAAAATTGATTCATCACTGGATAGCTAATTAACACAAAATTACAGCAACTGTTCAAAATAAGAACCGCCATTTCCTAAACATACAGCTTGCATCCTTCGAGTCATAGAATGTTGCCATTCGTACTGCCAATTCATTCTTTAGAGAATTAGTAGCTTCAACTATACGGTCCATCAACTCTTCGCGTATATCTGGTTTACGGTTACTATACACACGAGATTTGAGGCAACCCCACAGAAAAAATCTAAGGCGACAAGTTAGGTGACCGAGCTGGCCAATGTACAGGACCACCTCGTCCTATCCACCTATCCGAAAAATTTTCATTAAGAAACACCGGCACTTGTCTCCCAAAATGTGGTGGTGCCCCATCTTGCTGGAACTACATGCTACGACGAGCTTCCAGATGAATATCTTCCATGTAATTCGGCAATTCTTCTTCCAAAAAGTGAAGGTAAGTTTCAAAATGGCTTAAATTAATAAGACAGCACAAAAATCATTCATATGTCAAACATACGTTAATTCGTCAAGGCTAACTCAATTACCATTTTTTTTTTTTTGAATTCCTTCGATATCTCCGAAACAAAGAGGAATTCACCTATAGGTCATATAAAAATTTTTGATCGTAATGATCCCCGGAATATATGGTATAAGTTTGTCGGTCGATTCGCGGAACACCCTGTATATTCATAATTGAAGTTACAATTTTATTTTTGTACAATTCATTTGCTTTGTCGTACAAATTACAATGTTCCCGAATACTGCTTATTAACAAAAAACAAAATATCAATTTGTTCCTATAAATCTATCTATCTATCAAAATGTCAACAACTCACAAACGGAAAAGACAGCTGACGGATGAAGCAAAGTTATACCTTAGCGCTATGTTTTAATAGTTCCCTCTTGTGGTTGGTCGAATTTGAAATTTACAATTGGAAATATAAAAAATTTCTAATTTTGTAAATCGTTTATAAACCATCGTATGCGTTCTAATCTAAATTATAAATTGTAAATTTATCATCCAACAAATTGTATGGTAGGTACATACATTTTTCATATCACAAAGTAGGTAAGTACTACTTTGTCATATGAAAAATGTGTTTTTCTGATCTAGAAAAATATCGTTAATTAGCTCTATCGGTTTTGTCCCGTAAAATACATTTCAAAGAGTTTCCGTTGTCGACAAAATATATATTATGTAAGTTCTGGAGCAATTATTGAACCAACATCAAAAAGGTATTCAATGGAAGAACGGCAAGAGCAATCATTAAAAAGTTATATTATACGAACAAGCATTACACTCGGAAAGAAAATAAATTACCTTGTTCAATACTCTATTCACAAACGAACATCGAACATACAATATAAACACCTGAAAATGGGGTAGACGATTTACGAATTTTATTTTTTGTTAACAAAAATATTTGATTCGGAAAATGACAGCATTTTGAGTTGCTTTAACCAGGGACCTAAAACTGAACCCGAACCTGAACCGAAAACCCGATTTAACCCGAATTTTTGATGAACCTGAACCCGAACCAAACCGTTATTAACCAAGGTCAATAAATCTGAACCGAATTTAAACCATTTTAAATTCAGATTCGGTTCAGAGTTATTAAATATATAATTAAATTATTATTATGATTTAAAAAAATAAATATTACCATCTTTTTGAGCTTCTACTCTGAACCGAAATTCGAACCTGAACCCGAAACCGATAAACCTTTATAATTTTAATTTTCTTAAACCGAACTGAACCTGAACCGATATTTATTTCCTGAACCTGAATCGAACCTGAACCATAAATACATTTCGGTTCAGAACCCTGGCTTTAACCTCTCATCATCTATAGGTAAGACGTAAGAATATTGTCTTTGGTCAAAAAATTCTAAGTTTACTGATGATGGCAATTTAAGTTGCCGAAATACGTATCTAGTTTTAGCGATTTTAGTTGAAGTTTAGGGATTTTTTAACTATTAAAAACAACCATAGTCCAAACATTGTAAAAATGAGTTACATTGTTCCTTATAGGGACATGTACTTTTAAGGATACCAAACAGTTTGGCAAAACTGTTTTTGGCAAAAAGTATCTCAGTCACAAGTTTTTACATTTTAAAGTTTGAGTGTTTCTACAAAAACGTCCTGTGAACATGCCTAATTATTATGCAATTGTTCATTAATGTTTATTTTTCTATTTCTTAACTTTAAAAATTAAGTTACAGAAATATATAAAAGTAAGAAAGGTAGAAAGTTGTTTTTTTGATTACCTCTAATTAAAAAAATGTCCTAAGGTTTTTTGCTACGAGCTATTCAATGGGGTATTCCACCATAACAAAAAAATTTCAATTTAACATAAAGTATGGCTCAATAAATAATAGTTAAAACAATGAAAACATTTTTTAAATAATTACTTTACGAGATATTTCACATTTGCTAAAAGGAAAAATTGACGTCGTACAATTGTTATCTTTCTCTCGCAGCGTACTCAGAGCAATGTGTGTGAGAAAGACAAGTATAGGGGAAAACTGATTTCTCGAAAATAAAATACTGTTAAACTAGGAACAATTAAGATTTTTTAATACTATGAATTGCTTCAAGACTGAATGAAGTTTTATTTAAAATAATAAAAAAAATTGAGTGGACTACCCCATTGTTCATTAATGTTTATTTTTCTATTTCTTAACTTTAAAAATTAAGTTACAGAAATATATAAAAATAAGAAAGGTAGAAAGTTGTTTTTTTGATTATCTCTAATTAAAAAAATGTCCTAAGGTTTTTTGCTACGAGCTATTCAATGGGGTATTCTACCATAACAAAAAAAATGAAAAAATTTCAATTTAACATAAAGTATGGCTCAATAAATAATAGTTAAAACAATGAAAACATTTTTTAAATAATTACTTTGCGAGATATTTCACATTTGCTAAAAGGGAAAATTGACGTCATACAATTGTTATCTTTCTCTCGTAGCGTACTCAGAGCAGTGTATGTGAGAAAGACAAGTATAGGGGAAATGTGACGTTACACTGATTTCTCGAAAATAAAATACTGTTAAACTAGGAACAATTATGATTTTTTAATACTATGAATTGCTTCAAGACTGAATGAAGTTTTATTTAAAATAATAAAAAAAATTGAGTGGAATACCCCAAGTTTTCCTTCATACGTAACCAGATAGAAACATTTTATATCACCCTTGTACTGTCTATTACGAAATTACTTAACTTAGGCTTTAATATTTAGTATCCATCTATACGAAGTCCAAACGAAGTATGTTATAGCAATCATGAAAAATGTGTCGCTTGAGTGCGACAAATAATCGATTTTAATTAGATTCTAACTTGAGTCGACAAAACCTCAACCCGTCATGTCATAAAAATCTAATTTCTGTACCCTTCAAATGATTTCCTGACTGATCTTGTAACTTCGTATCCTGTATTAAATCATTAGATTTCTGTTTTTGACGTATTTCGACTCTGAACTATAAAACTCACAGCGGTATAGGGTCTTTCCATACTTCATTATATTTCTTTCTGAATATATAAGCAAAATTATAAGTTCAAATTTTACCTAGAAGTGCATACTACTTAAACGACGAATTTTTGAAATTTTTAAGAAAATTTAAATTTTCTCATGTCGTCACTTAGAGATTAGCGATGCGGCAGCACTTACCTCTAGTGGCCAAATCTGAAACTACTATACAATATTTCGCAACCATTTTTGCCTATAACAAGTGTCTTTATAATAAATGTATAAGGGCCGGTCTATTAAACAATAAATTAATTCTTAGTTAGTTACTACACAAGTAAATTAAATGGACCATTAAAAAAGAAATGGATATTATAAAACTAATCTCACTATCAAATAACTAACGGGGGATTTAATTAAATTTTAGTAGTGTGTTTGTGGTTTTGTGAAAAGTTTCTATATTCACATTCGCTATAAACGTAAATCAGTTGATTTGACAGTTGGAAAAGAAACGTGATCGTGGGAAAAATCATATTGATATTGAAAAATATAACCTATTAGATATTGTTGAAGATTATTTTCATATAATTTGCAACGACCCGGTTGCGTAAAATCGTAAGGTTATTACTAGCTGATTCATTGCGGAAATTGACATATTTCTTAATGTTAGTAGTCTTATATTTCCTTCAATCTGTCCCAATATGTGTAACACACATTGTTTTGACAATCGAAATCTCTTTTTAAACTCAGGGCTCGTACCACGATCATGGTTTTAACAAAAACGCTGTTTTAAGGAATGCCAAATTCAAATTTCAAAATGTAATTTCACCCTTATGTTAGAAGAACAATTTATTTAAAAATATTTGTTTGAATACAAACGATGTTCTGCTTTAAAATCATATTTTGATAAATTTCATAGTATTTATTATCATCATTAAATAATGAAATTTGACATTTCTTAAAACAGTGTTTTAGTTAAAACCGTGATCGTGGTACGAGCCATTGTCATATATTTCATATGGATTTGTCCTGTTTCGGAACAATTTTGGTAGCCTACCTCGTGCAAATATAAATGCATGATCATTATCTGTTTATGAATGCGAGGACACTGATGATACAGACTCTAAAGATGACATACTCGACACATACATTTCTTAAAAAAATATTTAAAAAGTAAATAGTTCCCTATTTCAATTGTTTTAAAATAAACATAACAAAAAAAAAAAAAAAAACTGTTTGACGTTTCTTTAACAACTGATTTAAATCTAATAGCATGATATTCCGCAGTTACTTTAATAGGTCGATTTACTTGTCATTAAACTTTTATAATACCCAAATCTTCAGTTAAATTAGTTTAGTAGCTAATCTTTAATAACAATATTATGAATGAAAATTTTATTATTTATGAAAAATATTGTGATATACAGGGTATTTCAACATATTTTTGATATGTACAAGTGTTATATAGTGATGGATTTTAAACTAAAAAATGACAAAATGGGGTAGAGAAGTAATTGAAATTATTGATGGCTATACAGGGTGTTTCAAAGAAAGTGTAAAAATTTTAAGGGCATATAGTACTGACTAAATTGAGTAAAAAAAGCTTAATTAATATGGATCCGATCTTCAAGTTTCCGAGACATGAGGCAGTGAAATATGAGTTTTACGGGGTTTTCCTCTAGTTACAACTTTATTTAAATAAGACTTTTTGTTTACCTTTCAGAGGTCATCTTAGATGTGCTTTGTTTTAAAAAAAATCAAATAAATGTACTAAGTTAAATGTTGTGGCGACCTTGGCCAATATTTAATTCTCAAAAAACTTCGTAACTATTAGAAATTGAGAAAAATGTTTCATATAAAATTTTATTGTTTTTTATAGTCTATTTACTAACATAGACAAAATTTTGTTCGATCACTATCATTGTCAATTATTCTCGGAAACAATTGAAGATCAGACCTATGTTGATTAAGCCCTTTTCTCTCATTTATGTCAGTACCAATGCCCTTAAATTTTTTTACACTTTTTTTGAAACAGCCTGTATAATTAAAATAATTTAAAGTTACATTATGAACAAAAAATTGAACTTATTTTTTTTGTAAAGACCCCATTAATTTACATAAAAGTAAGACCTGATGCACGAAGTACCGGATAAGTACAATATATAGGGGGTGAGTTGTTACCCCAAGACATTATAACATGTAACAAACAAGAAACACGCAACATTTTTCCGCACTAAATGTAACAAGTGTTTGTGGAACAATTTAATAACGACTAAATTGAAAGTATTCTTTATGAACAGGAATAGGGTGCGTTGAGTCAGCGTTTCTTAAACTTTTTCCATATAAGGACGTTGAACATTAATAAACAGTTTTTATTTTTTCAAATATTTATCCGATAAAACTTTTTGGAATTCCTTAAACACTGAATTTTAAAGCCATTTATCCTGAACAACACTGTGCAATGACCTCATAAAAGATAACATAATAAATAAAAATATTAGCATTGTATATTTCTATTTTTAAATGTTTAAAATACATCCCAAAGAATATTTTTAGAATCCAACTCGTAATAAAATACTACTTGTCATTTAATATACTCCAACGTTGTGATTTCCAAGAAAAGCATGACAACAATAAAGAAATTATTTTTAAAAATCGAAAATGGATAATTTAATGGCCAGTTATTGGATTATTTATATACATCTGTCAAAAATTACAAAAAATATGCAAGAAGTGAACCAATTTTATAGTCTGGCAATAAAAAATTTTGTCTGTCTGCATAAAAATAAAATAAATACTAGCAGACCAGTACCGTACTTCTGATTTTTCGAAGACAAAGAAAATTTTAATAATTGATGTAAAAGTACAAAATAGAAATTAATTTGAGTAACCATTACTGAAAATGGAGAATTAATCACAGGAAGAGAAGTATTATTTTGATGAAAACTATATTTTAGGTAAAATGCCTTAAAATTTGTTTCAAATTTTATTTCAGTACCATGGCTAACACTATAAAGACGTAACTTTTATAAAATTTTAAATTCAATTTTATCAAACATGCGAAAGAAAATATAACTATTGATTTTAATTCTCTACAACACTTTTTTGAAGCATTTTTATCTAAAATTAATAGACCACTTTTGGGCAAGGAAAAACTGTTTTCCCATGTTAAACGCCTATGGCCCGGTTTTTATGTTACACCCGGTATAAAAATCTCTTATAAGACTTTACACATTATATGTATAATTCAAAAATTATAACCTCCAATATAGAGTGTATTCGAATTATCAATTAAAATAATTAACATTGATCAAACAAATGAACTGTATTTGCTCATTCAACATTTACTGAATATTTATAAAATTTTATTTATCGAATCAGTAACATTCGTTGAAAAATTTGAAGTACGCTGAAAATTAATTATCAAAATATGTATGCAAATATTTAAAAATAAACACCAAGTTTTAATAAATAAAATTCTATTTACTACAGGTATTTCGGTCTACTACACCATTATCAGGTAATACACAGAAAAAAATCTGTTGTGGCCAGCACAAGACCTCTCGCCATTTCCATATTAGGCTATATAAGTATTGTATTGCACTTTGCTATTGAAATGTCGTTTTATAACAAAATATTACAGAACTTTACCCAAATATTGTTTTTGTTGTATTTAACATGTCTTCTGCACACATATAATTCTAATTACATCTATTTTTCATTGTATGAGGAAGTTTCTAAATGTCACAGATTCTTCCAATTCATTAACCAGATTGGCGGTATTTCTGATGGATATATGCATTTTACCACAATTTTACCTATAATTTCAAATATTTAATTAATAAAACAATAAGAAAGATTAAATATACTTCCCTAAAACTGTTGATATTTGACAATGACATGTGTCATGTTATAAATATTGGAATTTGTCAACTGGTTTCCTTAGTGCCTTGGCCTCTGCGATTAGTTTACTCTATAAATTATAGTGTCTTTATCTCTAAATCTATACGAGATATAATAAAAATTTTAAGTGTATTAGATGGAGAATTTTATGTTCTTCAATATTTAATTAAAAAAACTCCCAAAAAATTATATTTAGAAGAATTTTTCTAAGAAACTACTACTTCCGGTTGTTCAATTGTTACCAAAACCTTTTCAGCTCTTCCCAGGAATATCAGATTGAAGAAACTGCAGTTAAATATTTTTTAAGTCATATAGTTTTTGAGGAATCGTCCCTCCAACATCCATACATGCACACACACACACACACACACAGACATAATTTCAAAAATGTTATAATTGGATTCTATGGACCTTAAATCGTGCTTATTCACTAAAATCTAGACATGCGAATTTTAGCATGAATCCAATACCTCTCTTAGCGAGAGGTAAAAATGGAATTGAAATTTTGTATAATTATAATTAGATATTATTTTATTAGGCAATATGTTAATTTAGCATTTTAATTAATTTGAAATAGTTAATAAATATTTTGTAAAAAATCGTTAATTTAAATATGCAAATGGTTATTTTATTTAATTTTACTATATTTTGGCTTCACTATTTTTGTCCTACAATTTTACTATAATTTGTTATTACAAATTTAGAAAATTGAACTAAATTACCTTAGATAATTTAATGTAACTTGTTAGTAGGCTGAAAATTAAAGAATTTGTTTAGTTATTTTAACTACAATTTAGAAGGTTATTTTTTCTTTTTGCCTAATAAAATAACGTCTAATTATAATTAGACAAAATTTCAATTCCATTTTTTTCTGTGTATTACCTAATGATGGTCTAGTAGACCGAAATATGCAAAAATTCATTTTATTATACCATTATTATCTTTAAACAGTTCGCAATATAATAATTTAAAAAAAAATTCTGTAAGTTCTAGAAAAGGTAGAAATCTACAAAAATATGTCCATTGAAGTTTAGTGAATATTTGGAGAGACGAAGTCGACAAAGATGCAGGTAAAATGTTTCTGTTGTTATTTTTTTTCCTCTGAGTTTCCTAGTCGGCCTTGAATCCCGTTTTTTGACTGAACACAAGAGACGACCCAAGCTGGCCAGTGCAATTCGATGCACTCGCCGACGAAAAGCGAAATCTGTATTGTGTGCAACCAAACACAGCTGATCGCCGTTCGTGTCCGCCGGCCCCTCAATGAGCTCATAAACCAATTTTTTATTATTTTATTTTCTCAGAAAACAACATGAACTAAGAGTATTAGTGACAATGCAACTTTAAATATTTCGTAGTAAGTGAGATGATGTTACAGAAAATTACAATAATAGGGTAGTTATGCATTTTCCAATTTATTTTTTTTCTGAAAGAATTGTTCAAGTTATTCACTTTAATACATGTTTTAAGTCTGGCAACTGTATATTTTTCGAAATACAATTTTTTTTAGAAAAAATCTTATTTCAAATTTTCCCGAGTGACGTGTATTATTAATGCCAATCACAGTCTTTCTTGCCCTAGCGGTACACTCTTTGTAGTACACTCTGTACTAACATTGTTTACGCTTATGACAGTTTCGTGTGTGTCAAATTATTTGCAAATTGTCTAAAATAATCATTCGATTTTCTTTTTTTCACAAGAAACAATACAGTAGTTGACTACCATTTTTATCTGAAAACATATTCTCAAAATTACCCATTTTTGGGCTAGATCTCTACCTACTTTTGAATTATTGCCCCAAAAGTCAATATACCCCATATTCAAACAAAAACTTTAAAATTTTCAAAAATCTAATTAATAACAATTTTCTTTTAAGACTTTAATTTCTAAAAATTCATTCAGTTGTTCAAATGCTCTAAATATGCGTACACTTACGTAACATTATCTTTACAATCAAATAATATTACTAGCAAGTTTATATCTCTATCCATTTTTGAATTAATGTCCCAAAAGTCAATATACCCCATATTCAGATAAAAACTTCAAAATTTAAAAAAATCTAATTTTCATGCATATAGATACTTCTCAATGCGCTGATTCCAAATTTTGAAACCGCAGGTCGATATCTCTTTTCGTTCTCGAGATATTTAGATTTAAAGTTTTGCTCAAAACTGCCCATTTTTGGGTAATAACCCAAAAATGGGCCGAGATACGAATTTGGGGACACCACCATTCGATTCTACGGATAAAAATATATAAGTATACCAATTTTTATAATTTTTCAGTAACAGGTTCATTTTTTATGAATAAAAGTTTGAAAACCCCTAAAAACGGCCAAAATCTGAAAAAATCCTAAGGGGTACACCTTAGATTTTTGCAATTTTTTGCCATTTTCAGTTATTTTGCTTTAGAGACTGTATGCGGTGTTCAAAAATTATGAAAATTGGTATACTTATGTAATTTTGCCCGTGGAATCGAATGGTGTTGTCGCCAAATTCATATCTCGACCCATTTTTGGGTTATTACCCAAAAATGGGCAGTTTTGAGCAAAACTTTGAATCTAAATATCTCGAGAACGAAAAGAGATAGCAACCTGCGGTTTCAAAATTTGGAATCAGCGCATTGAGAAGTATCTAGATACATGATTAGATTTTTGAAAATTTTGAAGTTTTTATCTGAATATGGGGTATATTGACTTTTGGGAAATTAATTCAAAAATGGATAGATATAAACTTGCTAGTAATATTATTTGATTGTAAAGACAATGTTACGTAAGTGTACGCATATTTAGAGCATTTGAACAACTGAGTGAATTTTTAGAAATTAAAGTCTTAAAAGAAAATTGTTATCGCGTTATTCTTGTATGAGTATTAACGAAAAAAAAAATGTTTAAATATTAATTCGTTCGAAAACTACAAGCAATTGAAAGTATGTGTGACATGTCATTTTTAGCATGAATCCAATACTTCTCGAGAAGAAAAAATAAAAATATATCGTTTCATCTTGGTGGTGCACTCTCCATGCCATGAGTGCCCTCGGCAAATATTGTGATGTTAGTAAAGTAACAAAGCAATGATAAGCTTATGGAAGTTAACCAAAAGTGCTCCCTTGTTGATGGTTGGACGTTGGTGCACAGTGCCATCTCTACGTAGTGAAATATTCCAATAAATACACATTAACTAATCTGTACATTTTTTCAGTATCTGATTATACAAAATAGTTAAATTTTGACAATGATTTATGAGCTATCCTGAATCACTAAACTTCATAGCGTGTATGAATTTTAATTGAAGTGCAATCATTATTCGTTTTTGTCATTTCTCTCCTGTCTACTTGCATTTGCATTTATATGGAAATGCAAGAAAAATTTACTCATGGATTAATTTGCAATTGGCTCTTGGGAATATTGTTTCCAAACTATGTATGAACCAAATACAAAATATATCTGACCTACATCATCATTTCCAAGGCTTTTGCATAAAATGTTGTTAGCTGATCAGTGATCACATGGTTGACTGCACATTGTTACCATGGCAACAAATCAAAAAAAGAATTATCAAAGTTAACTTCATAATTATTCACTAGAAAAAATATTACTTACACTCTAAGAAATTTTAGCCGTGTAAAATCGATTTGGTAAACGGTGAATTATATTTGTGTAGAATTTAACACTAAATTTAGTAAAATTTATAATAATAATAATGCTTTATTTACTCAACAAAATCAAAAGATTTCAATTACAGAGTAAAAATATAAAAATATAAAGAAATACATATATATATATATATATATATATATATATATATATATATATATATATATATATATATATATATAGGGTGTGCAACGAAACGTGGAACATAGGACTTTAACATAGGATTTTAAAAATGTACGAAAATTGGCTCTCCTGTACATTTTAGAGCAAAAATACAATAATAAAAAGTTGTTTGGAACTAATTTTTACTCTTAAAAATTCATCAATTAATACAATACAATATCCCCAGCACTAGATATTTAGAAAGTAAAATATGACATTTTCACCAAAAATCAGATAGCTATGGGAATAAAAAACAAATAAAACAAAATATCAATTAAGATCATAATACTTAAATGTTTAATACTGAATTATAACATTCTAAACACATTGATTACAACAATAAGATTAATAATACTGAAATGAAATATCATTTCAGTGTATATCAAAAATGAATTATCCTAAAATTTATGTCAAAGACTTTTTGAAAGTAAAAATTAATTCTTAACATCTTTTTATTCTTGTATTTTGGCTCTAAAATGTACAGGAGAGCCAATATTCGCAAAATTTTAAAATCCTATGTTAAACTCCTATGTTCCGCGTTTCGTTGCACAGCCTGTATATATATATATATATATATATATATATATATATATATATATATACCGTATTTTTTAACGTGAAACATTGGGTTTGTCATATAAACGGTTACGACTTGATACTTGATTGACAGCAATGTATTTGCCCGTTCCATTTAAAATGAAACATAGGGAACGAATCTGACAGAAGTATTATATTTAAATATTGTTTAAATTTTAGCTCTGAGTCAAAAAAATCACTCGAGAACACTAAACATATTTCGGGCACAAGGTGCACACAGTATTTTTTCTACATCTAAATTTAATTTTTAGAAAACAAGTATAATTATTTAAACAAAATTAACCTCTAATGACATCTTGTCAATATGACAGATAACCGTGGAATTTTCCTATAAGTTATGATTTGACCTGTCTCATTTAAAATGACACATGGGGAATGAATTTGACAGAAGTATTATATTTAAATATTGTAAGAAATTTAGCCGAGTCAGAAAACCACCCGGGCATAAGGTGCACACAATATTTTTTCTACAACTAATTTTAATTTAGAATGCAGGTATAATTATTTAAACAAAATTAACTTCTATTGACGTCTTATTAAATGTCAAGTTCATTCCCTGTGTTTCATTTTAAATGGAACGGGCAAATACATTGCTGTCAATCAAATGTCAAGTCGTAACCATGGATATGACAAACCTAATGTTTCACGTTAAAAAAATACTCACGGTATATAAACACTTAAGTATTTCATTGTTACATATGTGAAATGATATTTTTGAAAGAACAAAAATTCATTCCAAAAATATCACAAACTGTATTGGCAGAAACAAAATTTTTGTAAGTTATACACATAGAAACAATAGAAGATTCGACTATTGCCCGCTTTTTTAGTAACAGCCCGTATAGTCCAAATACATTAGTTTGTGCTATGCTGTTATGTTACGAAATGTACTTATTTAATTTTGAATTAATTGACAATTGTATGTTGCGTGGGTAGTTTGGGTGGGTATGTTGCGTGGGCAGTTTGGGTGGGCATTTTGCGTGGGCAGTTTGGGTGGGTATGTTGCGTGGGCATGTTGCGTGGGCAGTTTGGGAGGGCAGATTGCGTGGACAGTTTTCTGTCTATCTACATTTCGGATTACCTATTTCTCTGTCTGCCTAAAGCCACTGTCTACCTACCTCACTGTTTACCTAAAACCACTGTCTACCTAAAACCACTGTCTACCTATTACATGTATTACCTATCTATAAGCGCTTCAATTTATGCCAAATTTGTACGTGCTTAAATTTATAAAAACCAAATTTAGTGTTTATTTCACACAGCATTTCTTAGAGTGTACAGTTTAAAGGTGTAGTTTTCTTATAAATTATACCCATGTTCTAATATGTTACCACGGTGGACGACCCCATTGTCTGTAATAATATTTACACATTTTTTATATATCATTACCACACAAAGGATATCTCTTTGTCATTGTTAAGTAAAGTAATATAAAAATCAATACATTTAAAAATTTACGTAACGTGAAAATGAATTTTAAATATTCTATTGAAGTGAAGTTTTTCTAGTAGATGAAAATCAATATATTTATTTTATTCAATTCATTACGTGATGTTTGCGAAACGTCCGTTAGAAATTGATTGCTTTTTATTCATGAAATTGGATTGCACTCGTTGCAAAATCTGTATAAATGCAAAGGAATTTTTATCAATAAATTAGCAATTTATTAAATGTATTTGTATTTATATTTTATTTTCCAAGTATTTTGTAAATAAAAAACTGATTGTTTTAGACTCGACATAAATAGCAAAATTATTGTTTTATATTTTTATATTTTTCATTATTTTTCTATAAAATACCGGATGTCTATTTGAAATCTGTTGTATAGGAAATACAATGGCATTTTCAAAATAATATGAATATTGTAATTCTGTTTCAAATCAATATTATTTTAAATTATTTGTGTACATATACACGTACAGTAATTAAATTTTCATTTCAAATGCAGTACATGCGTATTGTTGCATATTATGTTATTAATATTTACATTAAAATTATCCATGGGAATACATCATATTTTAATATCTATCTATGTACACGCAATATATATATATATATATATATATATATATATATATATATATATATATATATATACCGGTGTCTCATATAACATTACGTTCTTGAATATCTCGAAAACAATGCATCGTAACAAAAAGTGTGCCGAATCAAAACCTTCATAGTTTTTGAGGGGACATCAGATTCTGACAAAATGGCCCCACGATACCCCCCAGGGGGGGCGGGAAAGGGGGTCAACTTAAAAATCTTAAATGGGACCCCCTATTTTTTATTGCAGATTCGGGAAGAGCGTAAAAAATATGTTGGTTTTATTCGGAAACTTTTTTTGTACTCCCAACAGGTGGCACTGCAATCGTAAAAATGTAGAATTAATTTCTGATGAAATCGAGTTGTCCATAGTCAGTTTTTAAAAAGTTTCTTTCTTTTAATTCCCACTGAGTGTTGAGGAGTAATATTTCTACAATTTTGTGTATTTATTGAAACAAAAAAATAGGGGGTCCCATTTAAGATTTTTAAGTTGACACCCTTTCCCGCCCCCTCCCCCTGGGGGGGTCGTGGGGCCATTTTGTCAGAATCTGATGTCCCCCCCAAAAACTATGAAGGTTTTGATTCGGCACACTTTTTGTTACAATGCATTGTTTTCGAGATATTCAAGAACGTAATGGTATATGGGACACCCTGTATGTATATATATATATATATATATATATATATATATATATATATACAGGGTGTTAAAAAATAAATTTCACAAATTATGAGGGCATGTATTACTGACCAAAATGAGTAAAAAAAGCTTAATCAACATGTGTCCGATCTTCAATAGTTTCCGAGATGTAAGGCAGTGAAAAATGAGCTTTTTTGGAGTTTACCTCTGCTATCTCGAAAACTGTAAGAGTTACGATTTTGATGAAACTTTTTGTTAATTTTTTTACATAGAATTAGAGTGCCCTAACAGAAAGAAGTGAATACTTTGTTCTTTTAATTGATCATAAATATCAACGCAAAGAAAATATTCACGTATTATTTCTTTCATGGCACTCTCCATCTGAAAAAAATTAACACATATGCATTTTTTCCATTGATGCATTTTTCTCAAAAAAATAGTTATGTAAAGGTATAAAAGTATTGTATCACTGAATTCAGAATTAAATTCTCTAACGAATGAGGAAATAAAAAATATATGTTCTCATTTAAAATAAAAAAGTTGGGTCCCATATTTTGAGAGCCACTGGTCTTTGTAGCTCTTATAGTTCTAGAGATAGCAATGGTGTCCACTTAAAAATGAACACCCAGTATGAAAATTACAAGTAAACACCCGGTATATTTTTAAAATTATAAATATTTTGATTTTTATCGATTGATCAATCAACAGAATGCTCTTTTCAAAAACATGTCATGATCTGATAAAAACACATTCCCATCTGGTTGGTCGAACTCTGAATAAAATAATTTTATTTGGAACCTAATCTAAAATTCATTTCTAACTCTATCAGATTTCATTAGCAGTGATACACAGACATGGATGTCAATAGCAATTTATCGTCCGGTGTTATTTTGCTGTATGAGTTGGAGTCGCTCGAGCCCAGGGCCCCTGAGCTTCAGTCGAAACAAGTCGCATTCGCTTAGCAACTGGGCGAACTCGCCATATGGTCTATGGTGGTGATACGTCCACGAAAAAACGACCGTCTAATCAATATGTAGGTATCAATGGGACCGACCACAGACACAATGGCGAATCACCGGCTATGATTAAAGGGTTCTTCACCAGTGGCGTGCGCGCCAAGGGACGCAATGTGCAACATCTGTCACGGATTTAGCATTTCATGATTATACTTCCTATGTGATTTTAGCTAAATTTTTCGAAAGATTTTCAAATTATAAGTTAAACGGGAACACACGCATCGTCCTAATGTTCATTCATCAACATGTTGAATTCTCTTCGTTCAGTTTCATAACGTTCAAATCTACAAAACGTTCATCCATGGAGTTGGCGCGTAACAAAACGTTTATTTCTCGCGCGCTTCCAAAATTAAACAGTACATTCTAAAGAACAAATTGCAAAGAAAAATGTTTTACTCAGTACAAATAGGTAGGTATACAAGAATAATTGTTCTCATTTTTAAGTTTTTACCCCAAAAAGTCATAAAACCTATAAAAAATTCAAAAATCTAATTTAGTTTTGCAGATATTCAACCTCAAATATTTTCTCAAAATTACCCATTTCTGGGCTAGATCTCTACCTAGTTTTGAATTATTGCCCCAAAAGTCAATATACCCCATATTCAGATAAAAACTTCAAAATTTTCAAAAATCTAATTTTCATGTATCTACATACTTCTTAATGCGCTGATTCTAAATTTTGAAACCGCAGGTCGATATCTTTTTTCGTTCTCGAGATATTTAGATTCAAAGTTTTGCATAAAACTGCCCATTTTTGGGTAATAACTCAAAAATGGGCCAAGATACGAATTTGACGACACCACCATTCGATTCTACGGATAAAAATATATAAGTATACTAATTTTTATAATTTTTGACTAACCGGTTCATTTTTTATGAATAAAAGTTTGAAAATCCCTGAAAATGGCCAAAATCTGAAAAAATCGCAAGGGGTACCCCTTACGATTTTTGCGATTTTTGGCCATTTTCAGTTATTTTGCTTTAGAGACTGTATGCGGTGTTCAAAAATTATGAAAATTGGTACACTTATGTAATTTTGCCCGTAGAATCGAATGGTGGTGTCAACAATTTCATATCTCGACCCATTTTTGGGTTATTACCCAAAAATGGGCAGTTTTGAGCAATACTTTGAATCTAAATATCTCGAGAACGAAAAGAGATATCGACCTGCGGTTTCAAAATTTAGAATCAGCGCATTGAGAAGTATTTAGATACATGTAAATTAGATTTTTGAAAATTTTTGAAGTTTTTATCAGAATATAGGGTATATTGACTTTTGGAACATTTATTCAAAAATGGATAAAGATATAAACTTACTAGTAATATTATTTGATTGTAAAGACAATATTACGTAAGTGTACGCATATTTAGAGCATTTGAACAACTGAGTGAATTTTTAGAAATTAATGAATCCAATACTTAAGTAACAAGTGTGTAAAGTAGTTCTTTTTTGATCGAGTGCGATGTTTTAATCAAATGTGCATGTTGCCTAGCAACGTATTACTTTTCACGCACTAGTGTTTGAAAAGTGACACTTTCATATTGTAAAGAGTGCGTAAAGTATGTACTTTACGCACGATTGTAAGAAATAGTTATTTAAGTAACAAGTGTGTAAAGTAGTTCTTTTTTGGTCGAGTGCGATATTTTAGCCGAATGTGCATGTTGCCTAGCAACGTATTTGCTTTTCACGCACTAGTGCTTGAAAAGTGACACTTTACACATTGTGCAGAGTGCGTAAAGTATGTACTTTACACACGGTTGTAGGAAAATACTTTTTTTGTTTTTCGTATATGGCTAAAGACTAAGAATAATTAAGTTAAAAAATGGAGCAATATAAGAATATGCATTATAAAGAATATAATTAAACTCCATTTACTTATTACCATAATAAGTGTTATCATGCAGCTAATAATGTATTGTATAATATTTATGAAGAATAATATTTAGAGAAATATGAAAAAAATATATATGTTATAAATAATAAACATGAATTATGCTATTAAAATATGAATCTATAACATTAATAAACACCACAAACTATTTTATAAAATGATATTAAATGCATTAAGAGTACAATATAACTCAATTTTCCTCATTATTTCTGCTTTCAATAATTTATTTCAGAGCGCCAATTGCCGCAATAAAATTGCGGAAATAGATAGTCTTAAATATTCGCTAAAATAAACTTGTTTCCGGTAGTGTACCGACTGTCAACAGAAGGCGAAATGACAACAACTCGACTACCCTACATCTGGCCGATCGATGATGGTCAAAACAATGAAGAACGATGCTTAGCGACCCTACTTTCTCTGCCCTCCGATAAAAACAAATGCATTTGTCCTACGCATAATTTCAATTTACACGTAGTTGATAAGCATAAAACACTAGATCCTATCATAATTTCGTCACTTGTATGCATTTGAATAAATGCATGTGAATATCTAGATATTTACTTTAGACTGGTCTAATTAAACGATGACAGATTGTAACTGTTAATAACTGAATGTATTAACCTTGAATAATTTCCGTTTCCGGCTGACAATTTTTCCGTACCAACAAATATAACCTGTTTCTTGTAATTTATTTTCGAAAATTATTAATCATTAAACATTTTAGTACATTATTTCTCATTTACATTTTTTTTTTTAATAAACAACTTAATAATAACGATGTAACGTGCCTTTATTATTAAATACAAAGTAATAGCACCTGTTACATTAACCATTACAAAATCAGAAAGTATACAAATAAACGTAAAGTCTTGTACAGTATTAATTTTTATGATTATTGCAGGCTAATTATTAATAAAATTAAATAAAAATATATAAAACGGGAAACATTTATAAATATGCCCTATATATCCGAATACCCACATCACTTTTAGTTCATAAGTGACATCTGTTGGACCTTATACAAACTATATCTGTTTCAAAGATGGCACACGAAGAGAGGGAAATTTAAAATTGCCTTTCATTTCTTATCAGCAGATTATGTGGTTTAAAATCTACTTAACGTCAGAAAATGTAGATTAACAATAAACAAATAATAATTTCTAACTGATTTTTCGGTTTTACTCTGTCGTTGATACCCGAAATCCTTTAAAAAACAACGAAAATTACATATTCTGTACATTAAAAAAATAAACATTTGTTTGAATAAGCCTTGTATGACTAAAGAGGTTTAATTTTTTTATAAATACAGTCGACTCTCTATAAATCGAATTCGCAAGGAGAATTTGAAATTGTTCGAATTAGAGAGAATTCGGACTTGAGAGAGTAAAAGAAAATTAAATGAATATTTGTATAAATTACAAAGAGTATGTATATGCAATGGAAAAAAAAACATTTAACATGGAAAAACAGGTTTTTGTAAATGAAGTGTCCGGCAAAAAATTAAGCCATGATATTGAACATCTTGTACATTATTTTCAAATATATAATTGTTTCATTGTTTTATTAAGCAATATGAAAAGATTTTCAAATATCACCGTGCCTCTGAAATTGTAGATTGAAGTTCGATTCCCCTTTAGGGTAATTATTTTATATTTTACATAAAAAATGTTGAACTTTTATAAATAATAAAAAATAAATGACAATAACTGATTACAATAATCAAAATATTGATATAATAACAATGCACTGTATTTTCTTTTGATATTAATAAACAATATTTTTTTATAAATACAGTAAAAAAATAACAACTACACAAATTTATTATATTTCAGTTATCTAAATCTAAATTCGATTTATAGAGAGGCGAATTTCAGTGAAATTGATTACAAATGCCCAAAATTTAATTCGATTAAAAGAAAGTTAGAATTAACAAATTTGATTTAAAAAATAATTTTTACATATAAAAGCATATACAGTTGTAGACGTCAAAAAAATAATTTGATTTAGAGAAAAATTCGAAAAGAGAAAGTTTGATTTAGAGAGAGTCGACTGTATTTCAATTGTTGCATTAATTTATTGATACGAAATATAAATTTTTTTGTTGGAATCTGATTAGATTCCAAAGTTTCATATTTTTATCTTAATATATAAATTGAAACGATGTTAGTTAGGTTGCGAGAAAAGTTTATGGGTAGGTTAAAAAAAAATAATGTACATATTAGCAAAAAAATGAAATTACAAAAAAAATATTTATTTAGAATGTAGGCGAAACAACGTTCGCTAGAGACCATATAAATTATTTTCTCTGAAACTAAAGTATTTTAATATCATTTTTAATTATTTTAAAATTAAGATTCATAAAATTACTGCATCCTCAAATTAAACGAATAAAACCATTTTCTTCAAATCAAAAATTGTTCTTTTGTACCTACGTTATTGTGGCAGAAATATAGGTAAAAAAAACTAGAATCCCAACTGAACTTATCAGAATCTAACCAATGAAGTATGAACAATTATTATGTACAAAACTTATTACATTTCTTGGTAAATACATACTTTTTAAAATAATGAAACAAAAAAATTCACTGTAGTAAATTTTCTATATTAAATTTAAATAGTTTACTTTTTATATTAAGATATATACGTGATTTATTTCATAATAAAAAATATTAGAAAAACTATTACTTCTTTTTCAGGGAATTCACCAAAATTATTTTATAATTTATAGCAAAACTCCGAAACAACGTCACGTATACTTCTCCGGAAAATACGTATTGTAAAAAGTCTGCTTCATAAACAACATTTTCAGAACTTCGCCTTCTAAGAAAATAAAGAATAAAAAATGACTTACATAGTGTAGGCTTTGAAGTGGTAGTACACGAGGCCCAGTCCGTAGAGGAAGCATGGATCCTCGTAAGTTCTGTCCTTCTGAAGGTTGTAAAACTTCTGGTATGCGGACAAAGCTAAAACAAAATAACTATTAAACATAGTTACACAATATTTAAATACATATTTAGTTAGTTATATTTTATTTAAAATAGATTTTTCATTTCCTTTTTATATTCAAGATATTATTTTTTTGTTCACTATTTAGCGTTCTGTATTTTAATAATGAAAAGCAGTGTTTAAATTTTAAAATATTAAAATTTTGTTTTATTAAAAACGTGTAATTTAAAAAATTACAAACAGTAAAAGTATTTGAAAAATATTTAAATATTTTCCTAGATTACAATATTATATCCACAGGATTTAAAATTAGGGGGTTGCCCTCTGAATTTTCTCAAAAGCGTATACAGGGTGTATCAAGATAATGGAACAGTGCATTTTATTCGTGTATGTGAAAAGATACAGAAAAAAGTGATTAAGATATTTTGTAAGGCATAGAGGGGGACACATTTTAGCATAAACTTTATTATCTTAAATCCAGTGGTACTCAAACTATAGGGCAATATTATATTTTTTTAAATGGCATTATATATATTTTATTAACTCATTAAATAGAGAATTTTATTCTGAATTCAACGATATAATAATATCATACCCTTACATTGCGAAAAATTTGATAAAAATTAATTCAAATTTAATATATCATTTTTACTTTATCTAAGTAATCTTAGCAAACATTCAATCAATAAAACAAAATAAAATTTATTTTAGTTTTATTACATGCAAGTAAGATACGATTTTGGCAATAAATTCAACTTTTAAAATATTTTTTTTGTTTTAGTGATTGAATGTTTGCTCAGATTACTTAGATACAGTAGAAATGAAATACTAACTTTGAATTAATTTTTATCAAATTTTTCGTAATGTAATGGTATGATATTATTATATCGTTGAATTCAGAACAAAATTCTCTATTTAATGAGTTAATAAAATATATATAATGCCATTTAAAAAAATATAATATTGCCCTATAGTTTGAGTACCACTGGATTTATGATAATAAAATTTATGTTAAAATGTGTCCCCCTCTATGCCTTACAAAATATCCTAATCACTTTTTTCTGTATCTTTTCACATACACGAATAAACGGCACTGTTCCATTATCTTGATACACCCTGTATACATCCATATATTCAAAATTTGGGATTTTTTTTTGAAAATTTTCAAGGTCAAACCTGTTTTAATGCAAAAGTAAGAAAAGTGTTCATTACTATAAGTATAGATACATTTTATCGTTCTGTGTCTATACTTCGTATTAAGATGAAAATAATCATTGTTAAAATTTACAGAAATTTTGTTTGGGGGTGCTAATTCAAAATATGGGGGTGATATGCACCCGTAAGTACTCCCTAACTACGCCTATGATTATATCATGTAAGTACTTTGAAAAAATAAATTATTTATTCTCCATATTTAAAATACTCTTTTTATTTAGGTATTTACATTTGTCCAGTGTTCAAAAAAAAAAATCTAACTACGAACAAAGATACATATGTCTTAGGTCTCAGTTTAAAAATACTTAATTTTAATTAAATGTCAATTTGACACGAGATATTGTCAATAATGTTATCTAAAAAATCAAAGCGTATCTTCTTGAATCTTATTTTAGACATGGAAATAATTTAAAAGGCGAATTTTTGCCGCCTACTACAAAGAATTTCTACTTAAAATTTTATTTCGAAATCAATTTTGACAACTTAACTTTTGAATTGAATAATGATCAGACATACGTTTCTCTGTTCATAGCCTACTCCCATTTAGGTTTTTTTAACATATTGTACCTTGTTCAACATTAGAATAGCTAGGTTAGTTTATTTTTATTATTATTTGCAGTCAAGTGGACAATTATTTATTTAAATTAATAGATAATGGTATAAACTTGGACAGAAATTATAATTAATTCCTAATAAAAATAAATTAACCTTAACAGATAAAACGTTAACAACCGGTAAATAATGTTAACTTTATTCTTATCATAATCATAACTAATGTGCTTCATTAATTATCGAGGGAATTAAAGTACTCCCTCGGGAAATAAAGTACTCCCTAGGGAAATAATGTACTCCCTAGGGAAATAAAGTGATTCAAGTCCATTGTTAATTGATATTGATCAAAAGATAAGGAATATTATCAATTATATTTATTTTGGAAAAAATATAATGATTTTTGTAAAATTAAATTTAAAATAAATAGTTTTTCTTCGTTTATAGAAATATGCTTCATTCTTCTTCTTTTCCGCTTGTATATAAAATAATAACTAACTTTACTCCCTTGATATATAAACTACCTTTGCTTGTTGATTGTAATGCAAAATTTTATGCTTAACAACTTTTAGTTAAAGCTTCTTTATCTGATATAATTCGGGAAGCGGGAAGGTACGAAAATATGATTTTACATTTTAATTTATTATTTATACATACATAGCTTTAAAATTAGTATATTATAATTCATGCGAAAATAAGTCCAATTTTGAGCAATGCTTCATTTTTAGGTAGAACAAGATATGAAATTACTTTTATGGTGTATTTTGCCTAGTTTTGCAATTTATATATATATATATATATATATATATATATATATATATATATATATATATATAAACTATATTCTTTCTTATTACAAAAAATTACCTTTATCGTATTCTTCTAGTAGAAGATGGAAGTGCCCTAGTTTGACCCATGTTTTTGGATCAAAGTTAACTGGATTAGATATTGCACTTTTGGTTTTCCCAGATTCTTGTGCGGCCTTTTCTTGCCGATGTGCTTGAATAGCCATGCATTGTAGATATTTAACAGCCTGAAATAATTTTTGTATTGTACTGCATATCAAATTAATGTTTATAAAAGAAAACCTCTTTTAAAACAGTGTTTACAAGTGGCAATATTAAATTACGTCTACGAAAACGAGTTGTTATCAAACCAAACAAATTTCATAAACAAAAAGAAAGACTACACATAATGACGTTCTATATATTAAAGAACTTGATACTGTACATCATAAATATAATTTGAACCTTTTAAAAAAAATATGTAAAGTACATACTTTCACAATAAATTTTAGAAATTACAAATAGTATTGCTATGTAGGTAATATTAACATTATTGAAAATTTGGTTGACTACATCAATAATCCGGCATTAAATTGCTTAATTTAAAAAATATAAAGTAGGATTTGTTAAAATATTTACCTTTTGAACTAAGGCCTTTTTCTTGGCATTACAGGGCGACTTAAGAACTAAATATCCGTATTGACGACTGTAATAAAACAAATTCATTAGAATGATCCTAACCAACAAATTAATGTCAAGTGACGTAAGGAAATTAACAATACATATATGTTAAGAACATTTAAGAAACATAATATTTAGGTTCTCTACACATTAATTGTTTCATGAATAACATAAAAATACAAATTCATAACCAACCTATCTAATTCTGACAACACATGCAATTCTTGTGGGGTAAGCGTTGTCTCGTCAGCATCTTCTGTGCCACTTGCTGTAGACTTACTCATTATAATCTCTATTTACAAATTATACATTTAAATTAATAACACTTAATATTATATATATTACAGGAGTTGTTACACCGAACAACAAAACACTGTACAAACACCAACTAGAAAAGAGGACAGGGCTGCCAATATCCAACAAATTGAAATTTTTGCGCGGTCAGAAGAGCATTGGTTGACTTTGTACTGACTTGCGCAATGGAAATATTAAAATTTTCTTAATCACCAATGATCATTAAGCTAATATTTACAAATATTGACTTCTGATCTTGTCAGAATTTATCAAAAGAACATCAAATATTAAACACCAACTATTTTTATTCAAAACAAAGTTAGGACCGTCAGGACTACCAAATAGAATTTATTGCGCGGTCAGAGCACATTGGATGTTTCTGCTCTTGCGCAATATAAAAATATACTTAGATTACGATAAAAAGCATTTTAAAATTATCTTATCAAATCACTAATAAACATTATGCTAAATTTTACAAGTATTGACCTCAGATACTGCCGGAATTTATCAAAGATTTTATAAAAATATTATTTATATATAACTATGATGTATAATTTTTTCAAAATTTGAAATAAGACGTGATTATTTTTGTCCATTTAAAAAGAATCTACTATATAGAATATAAATACGGAAGTCTATAAAAAAGAGAGAAAACAGCTGATGACGTAGCAATGTAGCTCTATGAGCTATTTAAATAGTCAGTACAGTAGAAATTTCGAGAGTTGTAGATATTATTGATTAGTCTAGCGTATTATGTCTGTGAGTATTACGTTTTATTCAAAATTAAGAATTAACGACTTTATTAAAGTAAGATTTATCAATAATCAGTTTAAAATTTATCATTTCTTATCGCAATATGCTACGTTGAAAACAACTCCCTATCCTATCGGTTTATTCAGATTAGTTTGACAACTGGCATTTAGGTTAGGTGTATTTTTGACGTACGTCTGTCTGTAAATAAGTCGTCGTACGCAGTTTGCTAACATAAGGTAAGATTGATTTATTTTTATATTAATACGAGAAATATTTACGTAATTATTATTTTTAGATCATACAATATGGAAGACTTTCAATCAGATATATCAGAAATGTTTTTTACACCTGATGCCGAAACTTGCCAAATTAAGAAAAATTCAACAGTAATTATTACAAACGTATATGAAGGTATTCCGGAAACTTTAGTATTAAACTTAATTGCGTGGGTGGTTTTGTTGGTTTTATTTACAATTCTTCGAAATCGGGCTTGGGATTACGGCCGATTAGCGCTAGTTCAGTGTCAACAAAATCTTATGCATTTGTTGTACGGAAATGTGGATGATGCTGTGACTATCGCTGAAGAGTCTCAAGACTCTCTCATGTATAGAGATCAAGGGTGCTGCTCTTGGATTCCTGCCATTTTCACAATATCCAAAGAAAGATTTTTCGCTCGTTGCGGTCCAGATGCTGAGCTGTATTTATTATTCCAAAAATATTTAATGTATTTAATGACAATCATTATGATCATTTCCTTAAGTATTATTTTACCAATTAATTTCCACGGGGCACTACAAGGAGACGAGTATAGTTTCGGCCATACAACCATAAGCAATTTGGATCCTACTTCACATCTTCTCTGGGTACACGTAGTAGTTTCTTTCGTATTTGTACCAATAGTCCTATTTATCATGCGAAAATGCGCGAGTCATATACCTACCAAACACTTCAGCTCAAAAACAATAATGGTAACCAACATATCACCACAACATCGAAAAACAGATGATATCAAAGGCTACTTTTCTTTACTATATCCCAGTGTTACAATTAAAGAAGTTCAATTAGCTTACGATATATCCAAGCTAACGATTTACGAAAAGGAGCGAGAAAACGCACATGAGGCTAGAGTGTATTGCGAAACACACCATAAAGATAACTTGAAAGCTTATTCAAAAGGATGTTTCATTTGCTGCTGCTGTTGTCAGTCAGTTAACGCATTGGAATATTTCACGGCGGAAGAAATCCGCCTAACAGAAACTGTAAAGTCTCATCGGGAACTAGCTTTGGCAAAGCCCCTGGGAATTGCGTTTGTAACTTTAGATTCAGCGAGCGACGCCAAATTAATCGTGAAACATTTCATCCCTGGCACTCATCGGGAGTGGATTTTGACTGAAGCTCCCGCGCCTTCCGATATTTTTTGGGAGAATTTGAGCGTAGAATCGAAATTTTGGTATTTGAAGGCTGCTATTGTAAATGTCGTTCTTTTTATCATCTTATTTTTCTTGACTACTCCCGCTGTTATCGTAAACATGCTGAATGCTTTCTACATATCTCATAATAAGTTAGATCCAGTTTTGTCTGAATTTCTTCCGACCTTGATTCTTTGCGCTATGTCTGCGTTGATGCCTGTCTTTGTGGCGTACTCCGATGATTGGCTCTCTCATTGGACGCGTTCGAAACAAAATCGGGCCGTAATGAAGAAAACTTTTATATTTTTATTGTTTATGGTTTTAATCCTTCCGTCTTTGGGATTAACTAGCGCACAAGCTTTAGTTGAATTGTCTTTAGAAAAGCATAATCGTACTCTTAGATGGGAGTGTGTGTTTTTACCCGATAAAGGTGCGTTCTTCGTGAATTATGTGATCACTTCCGCATTAATTGGTACCGCTTTGGAACTAATTCGTTTTCCGGAGCTTTCACAATTTTTGTGGAAATTAGGGCTTTCTCGGTCTAAAGCTGAAATTGTAAACGTACAGAGAACAGTATTAACTGAATACGCATTTGGAATCAATTATGCGTGGACCATTTTAATTTACACTATAACTACTACTTATAGTTTAGTTTGTCCGATAATAACCCCTTTCGGATTGCTGTACATGATTATGAAACATATTGGTGATAGACATAATTTGTACTTTGCATATCGGCCTACTTATATGGGTGTCGAAGGTAAACATATACATAACTCCGCAATAAAAATGGTGAGAATTGGCGTTCTTCTTATGCAGGCGACATTAGCGGGGTTAACTGTCGTCCGAGGTGGTTTAGGCCCTATGAATTTTGTCTGCATCTCTTTATTATTGTTTACTTCCGGTTTGTTTTTCTTCTGTAGTCCTTTCCTACTTTGTCGTGGGGGTAGTCCAACTGACACAGATAACATGAACGTCCATTTTAAATACCTCGCACCAGTCTTACAAAATTCTGCGAATATATCTAACCCAGAAAGTCCAGTATTTCACGTGGATTACGGTTCGGCTAATATAGGGCCCGAACTAGTGACCAGCAGTAACGAAGATGATGATGACAGTAAAAGATTTTAAATTAGTCGTGTCTAATTGTTTTCAAATGTAAACAAAATATTTTACTTCAGTGTGTAGCTTCGGATTGTAGCTTTAAAAGCTAAAGCAAAGGGAGTAACTGAATACTTCTAAGTGGCTGTGAGGAAAAATAATGTATACTTCTTTTCTTGTGTACTTTCTAAAATGTATTATTTAATGTGCTTGTATTATAACTTGTATATTATAAATATTATTCTAATCATACTCTGCATTCCTATTACCTCCCCATGTTAACATTTTTTCATGCGTTTTACGTGCAGTACCTTTAAAAGGTAAGAAGGTATTTGGCATTTTGATATTCAATAATAGTTATTTACTTATCAAGGCAGGAAAGTTCGTCTTTTCATGACGAATATGGAAATAATGATAATGGAGTCATGAAAAGAAACTTCAATGACGAGATAAGTATTAATTTTTTTCTGAAATCGTATAAGAATTCAAAATTACGAATGGTACGTACAGGGTGTTAAAAAATAAGTGTCGCAATTTATGAGGGCATATAGTACTGACCAAAATGAGTAAAAAAAGCTTAATCAACATGGGTCCTATCTTCAATAGTTTCCGAGATATAAGACACTGAAAAATGAGTTTTTTCAGTGTTTACCTCTGCTATCTCGAAAACTGTAAATTACGACTGATTAATGCTGCGATTCTGTTACTTTCTATAGCACTATACAGGATGTCTCAATAAGCTTGCTCACTATTGGTACTTTTTTATTTGAAGAGATACGAGGTTGGTTAAATTAGCAAAATTGTGCCATTTTATATTAGAAAATTGGTCATGTAGACAAAATAAAAATTGTGTCAGCGGTTCCCAAAATTTGGGACAGAATATATATTTTTTAAATGGAACTATATATTTTTTATTATCTTATTGGAAAGAGTATTTTTTTCTCTTTCCAATAAGATAATGTTGTTTATGTACAATTTTTTCAAATAAACTAGTTATTTACGTTTAAAGATAAAAATTATCTTTTATTAGTTTAGGTCAAGTAATTTATGGAAACAATTGTCTTTTATAAAATTATTATTTTATTAATTTATTTTACAGTAATAACAAAACAAAGAAAATATTCAAATTGAAAGCCATTATTTCTTTCGCACATTTAAACTCTTTTGGAAAGAGAGCCGACCGTTCTACGTAACTGGTGTCTAGATATAACCTTCCATATAGCACGATCATATCTAACTTTTCTTCATTTGTAAAGTTATTAAACATTATTAAACACAGAGAACTTTACGGGATAAATTATTAAACATCAAGCAAACAAAGAATCAATTGTTTCCATGGCTTACTTGACTAAAAAACTAATAAAATAGTTTACAAAATTTAAATGTTTAACCGTAAATAACTCGTTTATTTGAAAAAATTGTATATAAACAACATTACCTTATTGGAAAGAGAAAAAAATACTCTTTCCAATAAGATAATAAAAAATATATGGTTCCATTTAAAAAATATATATATTGTCCCAAATTTTGAGAACCGCTGACACAAATTTTATTTTGTCTACATGACCAATTTTCTAATATAAAATGGCACAATTTTGCTCATTTAACCAACCTCGTACCTCTTCAAATAAAAAAGTTACCAATAGTGAGCAAGCTTATTGAGACACCCTGTATAACTGTAACTCTCAACAAAATCGCCACAATTTTTGTTTACTAATACTTTTATTATCGTTTGACATTAAAAAATGATGCGCTTTTGTTGAGAGTTATAGTTTTATAGTGCTATAGAAAGTTACAAAATCGCACTGTAAGTGAGACATTTTGTTTACATTTCAGAGGTAATCTTAAATGTGTTTTTGTTTTTTTAAAAAAATCAAATAATTCTACTAAGACAAAAGTTGTGGCGTCGTTGGCCAATATTTAGTTTTCAAATAACTTCGTAACTATTAGAAAGTGAAAAAAAAAATGTTTTATATAAAATGTTATTGTTTTTTTATAGTCTATTTACTGGCATAGACAAAATTTTGTTCGACCACTATATTAGTTAGTTTTTCTTCGATACAAAATGGCAATTTCTCAAAAACAGTTGAAGATCGGACCCATGGTGATTAAACTTTTTTTACTCATTTTGGTCAGTACTATATGCCCTCATAATTTTTGACACTTATTTTGTAACACTCTGTATAATTTATTTTCATTTAACGAGTAAATCACATTGAAAACTGTTTTCTGCTTTAAAATCATATTTTGATAAATTTGGTATTACTTATTATTAAATAATGAAAATTGACATTTTTAAAATAGCATTTTAGTTAAAACAATGCATATGCTGCCAGCCATTGATTATTATTTTTTAACTATGACGTGATTGGTTAGTTTTAAGCGTCATACGTTTACTTAAATAACACCCTGTATAAGTATAGTAACACTAATGTTAGATGATAAATCACAAGACAATATTAAAACAGAATGGATGAATTTATTTAATTTAATTACAAAAAAATGAATGGAACAGTTCATCATGGAAATATCAACAATAAGGTACAAAAGTTTACCTACAATAAATAGGCAGCTCTCATTTCATTTCACTCAAAAGTATAACTAAAATTCATTTAATGCTTCTTTGTCTTTGCGATACTCAATTTCTCGTATTTCCTCTTGCTGGAGTACCACAGTCCGAAAGGAATAGCTAAGGAAGGCAGAGTCATCACAGCAAAAGCAGCCCAGTCAAGAACGTGGGAAGAGAATTTCTTGTTGTAATCACGGAAGGCGATGATGGCTCCTTCTCCGGGTTCGCTGCTTGCAGCATATTGCACCTATAAAACAAAATGTCACTCATGATAACATCTTGAATAAAAAAAATTGGGTGCCTAGTACGCACAGCTAAAGTGAAGCTTCTTTTTGAATAATTTAATTATATTCGTCATTTGTTTTTATTTAATCGATAATAGTATATTATGATACTAGGAGTTGAAACAGGTCATATATTTGCGGCCGAGACTATGCGAATTGAGCGAAACACACTATTTTTTTCTTCAAGCATTCCAAAGTAATCTTGATGTATATAAAATGTAAATATGTCATTTCAGAGGTTTCTTCTATCATTTTGTAAAATAAAATTTAAGTAAACTATGCAATGGATGCATTGCACAAAATGAGAGAGATAGTAAAAAATGAGATGTTTTCAAAGCGCAGTTGTTTTTCTGCGCATAGAGATGATAAAATGAAATAGTTGTCAGTTTTAAATTCAAAAAGCTTGGTATGAAATCAGATTCCTTAAAATGTTTACAACAGACAAATGAGAATTACTTTACTTCTGTATTAATTTTTAATGAAATTAACAACTTTTTTCTCATTTCTGGGTTCTTTGGAAATCTATGATACGATAATAATTGGGTTGACGCATTACAAGAAGCTACGGAACAATATTTTCGAAATAATTTGTGTTTCTTAACACATTTTACTTCTATTTGTTCCATAGTTTGAGATATTTTTTGAATTTATAACATTTCAACAACGCTTCACAAACTAAGCACAAGCTCATTCATTACATGACAGATAATTCATTGTTGCCACTTGCGTTTATTATTAAATTTTACTATTGTTTAAAACTTAATTTTGACACAAAATTCATTTTTCTTTATTGGATATATCATATTTAAATTCAAAATTGCAATAATTTATTTGTTTTGGCATTATTAGAATAATTTTTAATTAATACAATCTGATTTAATTATATATCAATTATGTGGCAACAGAGCATCATCTCTACAAAGCTTTACAAAAATATCGCTAGATGACAGACTTAATATGACGTCAGAGGACAATTACTGTGCAATGCATCCATACAACTGTCATTCGCCAGAGCTGCTGTTGTAGATGCTGCCACCAGTGGAATATGAAACAATTAACATTATTTTACTCCGTAAAATAATATTTTTTATTATTATACTAGTAATAAAATGATTAACTTCTATATCGTATATGTAATTGCAAAATATGAATATTATAATACGCTTGAAGAAAAATATTATTTTACAGTTTGCCACATGTGCTTTATGTTGCACTCATTTTTATATATTTTGTTGTTTTCAATGTTACTAATATTAACATAATTCTCATGTAAGTAATTTATATCTTTGTTAGTTCTGACTGTTGAATTGTAATTTTTTATTGTAAATATTGTTCAGTTCATGAGGAAGGCTCTTGTGGAGCTCGAAACCGGTCGACCCGAGAATTTAAGAAATAAAATTTATGACTACAATCCAGAAACAATTTATAGTTTGTCGCAACTTGTACATTTTCTTTATTCTCCTTCGCTCCCCATTTCCGTTTGCCTCAGTGTTTCAACTTCCGTAACGCGCTTTTTACGACGGGTAAAAAAGTTTCACTTAAAAAATTGACCCAAAAAAGTTAACTTGATTACGTTTCTAACTAGGTTCAAATACGAATTCTTACTAAAAAAAAAAACAAATGAATTCTAACCTGTGCGGATTCCTCGCTGACTTTGTAGTTTAGTTCAGCGGCGGTGAAATTGAAATATCCGTATTTGTTGGGACGAACAACAACAACATGTGTTACATTAGTCTGTGGAGGAATACGAGCGATTCTGGCACTTAATTTTCCACCAACAACTGAAAAAGCTTCGGGGTGGAATCCGTGGTCTGTGAGCTGAACATCAACAGCTGCTGCATTTCCGGTATTATAGATGTTATACTTAACAACTATATCCATAGTTTCAACAAGATATTTATTCAAAATCTGTTTAGAGACCAAAAGTCTGGCTCCGGTCTCATCCTCATTGCAATATGCGAACGAGAAAATGAGAGCGAAAATAAACACCACAGATTTATACATTATTCTGTAAAGAAAAACTAATAAAAACTAGAATTAATAATTGTTATAATAAATAGTTACCTTTTATATAATTTATTCGGTGTTTTTAAGTCAAAAACTAAGAGAATTCTGAAATGTTTCGTACTCGTGTTCACAACACTCTCTAAATATCCATACCACTTCGCCAAATCGTCAACTGGAAGAGCCACGCGTCATGATTCTTCGGTTCACAAGACCGCCACGTAACAGAGACACGAACACGCGAGCAAGACACTGTCGATATATTCGGTATTTTATTTAACTACTAGGGTGCGTTCCGAAACTGTACTCCCGAGTATCGAGTATGATGGTAGTCATTCCAAAACTAAACAGTAGGTGCATTCGGTAAATGAGTTCTATTCACTCTTTTCACTCTGCACACTCCCAGCACCGTTCGGTAATTACATACATGATACGCATTATAAAAATGGAGCGTTCGGCAAATGCAGAATGGAGTCAAGTGGAGTGAAAAGTGTTAACTCCATAACCCCAACCTCGATATGTAAGCGTACATGGAGTGAATATGAGTTTTCGCGCGTAATGTTTACTTTTGACCAGGGCATCGAACCCGAACCTGAACCGAACCAAAACCGGAACCAAACCGTAACATTTTATGGAACACAAACCGAGAACCGAACCTCAGATATATTTTTAATTGAACCTGAGTCGAAACCGAACCGAGTATTAAAATTCAGGTTCGGGGCTCAACTCCGGTTCAGGTTAATTTTTAGTTCGAAAAATAAATACAGCCGATAATCGACGTCTTAGGCGTCTGCATTGCTGTCTGGGCTGACTTTTCGTGAAAATTGGGTTCGTTTCTTGTTGCGTTTTGCGTAAATTCCGGCTCTCATTTTACATTATTTCGAACCTGAACCGCGAACAAAACCGCAAATTTTATTAATGCTTGAACTAGAACCGCACCCGAACCCATCTTTCAAAAAACAAATTAACCTGAACCTAAACCGAACCCAGTTTTTGGCGGGTTCGATGCCCTGCTTTTGACTCAAACTATTGAAAATGGAAGGAAATTTTACGTTTATGTACAATAATTGCAAGGTCGCCTATTTATTATAAGTGTAATTAATAATATTGATGATGAGTGTAAATACTACGAATATTAATGCAAATAAAGAATGTACTTATCATTGAAGAAGGTGAAGAATACCCTACCTTTTCTAACATAATTTAGCAGTGCAGTATATCAGATTGTCAAAAAAAATCTCGTAGCATTAGCCAGGTATTAGCATACTCTACGGTGCGGGACACGAATCTTGATCTAAGGGGTAAGGGAAAGAAATGCTCATATCGTGATATTCCATAAACGCCGTCAAATAATAATTACTACAGTAACTTTGTGCTTCTAACTCATTTGTGTACGCTTATGATCCTAATGGATCCGATTGTAAATAAAACAGGAACTGAAACGAACAGCAGTTGCACAGATCAGGCTAACTAGTTCATCTTTCTTGTCCCGCGTTATAGTTCAGACAGAATCTTTCGGTGTATAAGTTTTGGAACGCACCCCTGTACGATCTGTCAACTGACAGTTTACTTCCTAGCTGTCAAGATTTTGTTATTGAATGAATAAAATTTCTCACTGACAATATGTTGTAAATATGTTATAAATGTTCTTTAAATTTGTATTTTTATCCTCAATGGACCCAGCTGTCTTATAAAACTGCCATGATTTTGTAAAAGTAATTAAGTATTACAAAATGCATAGTTCGGACGTAGATTTGGAAGTTAAAGTAAAAAAAGGTTAATATTTATAATTAAATTAATCTAATAATGTATTCAGAATCGTCGTACATTTCAGCAACGGAAAGAATATCGGAGAACATGCACATAGTTGCAAATGAACCATCTTTGGCGTTTTATCGTTTGCAAGAACATGTAAGAAAAGCATTAAAACCTATGGTAGACAGAAGGGTTGACGTTAAAAAGCTGCATATGGAATTACAAGGACGATGTTACGACGTAGAATATGCAGTCGGGTACGAATATTAAAAGTTAAGTAATTCCAAATGAATTATATTATTATTTATATTTTAGAGCGATAAAAACAATGGATAAGGCAGAAGAAAGCTTCAAAAACATACAAGACAATCTGAAAACTGCGATTTTCCTTAAACAACAGCTGAAATACGAAGAGTCGAGAAAAAAAAAACCTGAAATGAATTCTGTTTACAAACGCTTATCCGCACACATTACCCTTGATTTGCCTGACTTACCAGAATTTTCAGATGTAGTGAGGGAAACCGCAAATCGTGTCGAATCCATCATGTCTAGTGCAAGGCATTAATGACCAATTGGCAACTATTTATTTTTGGTAAATTATTCCGATACAACCAAGCTCAAACTAAATTTTAAGCAAATAACTACTCGAAATATGATTTAAAGAGTACAAATAAGAATATTTGTTTATCGTTTACCGCATTTAAAAATTTAGAAAAGTTCTTTTATTTACCGATGGGTCGTGCGCGCGAAGCAAAAATTCTCCATTGGGTCTTTTTATTCATCGCTTTAAAAGCAATGAAATTCAATATAGCGTTTCTATTTTCACCAATTAGTTGAACACAAATGTATCGGATCCATCAAGTTTGAGGGTCGATGGATTTGATAATTTCTGATGAATTAGTAGTGGGGTATACAGGGTGTCTCAATAAGCTTGCTCACTATTTGTAACTTTTTTATTTGAAGAGATACGAGGTTGGTTAAATTAGCAAAATTGTGCCATTTTATATTAGAAAATTGGTCATGTAGACAAAATAAAAATTGTGTCAGCGGTTCCCAAAATTTGGGACAGAATATTTATTTTTTAAATGGAACTATATATTTTTTATTATCTTATTGGAAAGAGGATTTTTTTCTCTTTGCAATAAGGTAATGTTGTTTATGTACAATTTTTTCAAATAAACGGGTTATTTACGTTTAAAGATAAAAATTATATTTTATTAGTTTAGGTCAAGTAAACTATGGAAACAATCGTCTTTTATAAAATTATTATTTTATTAATTTATTTTACAGTAGTAACAAGACAAAGAAAATATTCAAATTGAAAGCCATTATTTCTTTCGCACATTTAAACTCTTTTGGAAAGAGAGCCGACCGTTCTACGTAACTGGTGTCTAGATATAACTTTCCATATAGAACGATCATATCTAACTTTTCTTCATTTGTAAAGTTATTAAACATTATGAAACACAGAGAACTTTACGGGAGAAATTATTAAACGTCAAACAAACAAAGAATCAATTGTTTCCATGGCTTACTTGACTACAAAAACTAATAAAATAGTTTACAAAATTTAAATTTTTAACCGTAAATAACTCGTTTATTTGAAAAAATTGTACATACACAACATTACCTTATTGGAAAGAGAAAAAAATGCTCTTTCCAATAAGATAATAAAAAATATATGGTTCCATTTAAAAAATATATATATTGTCTCAAATTTTGAGAACCGCTGACATAAATTTTATTTTGTCTACATGACCAATTTTCTAATATAAAATGGCACAATTTTGCTCATTTAATCAACCTCGTACCTCTTCAAATAAAAAAGTTACCAATAGTGAGCAAGCTTATTGAGACAGGAGTTTTCAAGTTTTGTTCACAAGTTTGACGTTTTAGCCGGTAGTCAATGAAGAAAAGTTGTGAATTGTGAATGTTGCAGAAATGATTTCATTGACATCTCATAATATTTTTTTTTATTTTTAATTATTAATAGAGTTTCTAAATTGTTACTACTCGAATCCGTAGAATTTTCTTTCGAATCGAAGCAATTTAGTAATTTTCCCAATAAAAAATCCTCCATAACTTCTCTAGTGACGGCGACAATTCTTACTCTAACTTCCAATATGTATAACTTCCAGCACCCTTTCAGCAAGTAGTTCCTATTTTCACCATCTATATGTTCCATCACATCCATCTGTGACGTCATTACCAAATTGCAATGAATTTGTCGATGAGTAAAAGAACTTGCCTTTCAATTTGCGGAAATACAAGTATATTTAGAAAAATCTATTGAAATACTCTCACTAGAAACTCGAGATCCTGTATATTTTTAAATTTAGACAAATTAAATTTTTATTGTATGTTACCTATTAATGCGCGAAACTATAAACAAGTATTCCCATGTAAATTTGTATTTTCCACTTTTTGTATAGATGTTACTGAAAAGACTGTACATTCTGTATGAATACCCCATGTACTATAAACGTTGTTATAATATTGTTTCTTGTAAAAATTTTCATCCTGTGATATTAATGTGTATTTTTGTCGGTAAAATATGTTCCAAGCTTTTTTTAGCACTTTCAAATTTTATACTGTGAAATCCCTTTAATTTAAATTAGTGTTTTTGTTTAACTAGTTTGTAGAAAACTTATTTTACCGCTAAATTTACATTTTGTATTACTGGTATAATGGTAGCACAAATATCTGAATGCTGGTATATTCTAGTAACCAAAACGTGATATTGTAGTGATAGACCACCAGTATCATTTTGTTATAATCGCCATATTCTACCGCAAATAAAAACTAATTTATCTTACCTTTATATTTTTTATTTGTAATACTTACCTATTCATTCATTCATTGGTTCCATATCTGATGCAGACGTCGGTCATTATGAATTTCCAGAGGTTCCTGTCCTCTGCAGTAAGAGTTAATTCTTCAAAGTTAGTTAGGCCTAAATCTTGGATGCTTCTTATGCATGATAAGGGTTTTCTTCCTCTACCACGTTTCCCCTGTAATTTCCCATTTGTTACATCCCATTCAACACCTTTTTCTCTTATTATATGTCCCAAAAATGTTATTTGTTGTTTTTTAATTTTGCTTAACAGTTCGCGTTTAACACCCAAGTATTTTTAACACCACACTGTTTTTAATTTTATCTGACCATATTATTTTTAGGATTCTTCTATAAAGCCACATTTCTACAGCATTTAATTTTTTTTAAGTGATCAGTTAATGTCTAACATTACCTATACTAATATTAAAAAAAAAGTTGTAAACTACTGATTCGATTCTGAAAATTCTGTCATTGATAAAAGCTACACTATTTCCGACTGTTTTATTGTGATAAAAATTAGCTTTTCGGACGAAATCATTATATTTGTAAATCAAATCGAAGAAAATTGAGCTGATTGGCTGCATTATCGGCGTGCACAGACCAGTTTGATATAAATGAACACAAAATATTGGTACTTCTATAAAAAAAAGTCCGCGACACTATGTCTGGCTTTTATATTTAAAAGACATTAACGGTTTTTATGTTAAAAGTAACAGAAAAAATATAAGGTGATGTTTGGGCGTATTTATTAGGTAAACATAACAATCCATATAAAAATAAATGACTTTGTCATCACGGAAATTTAATGAAGATAAAATTTGCCCTTTACAGCAGGTGATTTGGTCGTATAGTTTAGGAGATAATATAAAATGAAGAAAATACTCAAGATAAATAAATGATGGCTGCAAGAACTTCTTGACTGGAAAGGTGATGAAGGAAAGAAAATTACTGGATTTCAGGCAATTATGAAATATATTTTCCGCCTCTACCGGTTTCCACACCTCATGTGTCTTCTTCAGGAGCTACAATAATATTACAGATTTTGAAAAAAAAATATTTTTAAAAAATACAAACATGTGTAACTTACGTGAAAATTTTTAGATTGTAAAACATGGATACATATATAAGACAATAATAAATAACATATAAAACATACAATGGTCGTCAAAATTTAAAAAACTAAATAAATAAGTTTTGACGACCATTGTATGTTTTATATGTTATTTATTATTGTCTTATATATGTATCCATGTTTTACAATCTAAAAATTTTCACGTAAGTTACACATGTTTGTATTTTTTAAAAATATTTTTTTTCAAAATCTGTAATATTATTGTAGCTCCTGAAGAAGACACATGAGGTGTGGAAACCGGTAGAGGCGGAAAATATATTTCATAATTGACTGAAATCCAGTAATTTTCTTTCCTTCATAAATAAATGAATTCACGGCCGGCGCAGCGCTTTTAAATACGCTAATAGTTGCGGTACAGGAATTGGGAGGGCAGTGGGCGGGGCCTTTTACATCTACGTTACGAGGCAATTTGATATGGGTTTCCAAGACTTCGGCTTTTAAAAAAATATGTATTGGTTATCAATGTTCATCTTGTATAAGTAATATTAAGGTGAATATAATCGTTAATTTTCTAATTTTTATTACCCTAATATCAAAATGAAACTAATACATTTAAATCGAGCGCTTAAAATTCAAAATGTTATTGGCTAATGGCAGTTTGAATGAGCAAACCGGGGGGCGTGTTTTGCCTCCGCCGTGACACATTATGACGAATATTCTTCATGTAGATGACGTGACACGCGTCGTAGATTTTCTCGGCTCTCATTTATTGACACTTTAATAATTCTGGCGTATTAGAAACTTTTCGGTGAAAATGCAAAACACAGGTCTAATATTTTATATACATATACTTCAAACGCGCTAAAAATGGGGGTCATTATTTATAAATATAATAAATAAATAAATATATCATCACGGCATATTACTCATTTCTGGGTGTGCCAGTATCTACAACACATGTAGAAGTCGGTAATGATGACGATATATTTTACCGTGTGGGCGCTTACCAGGCGTCACCTCAGGGCGTTCATAGCTGGTGTGGAGAGTGCACCACAGGGGTCACTTTTGTGCCATTTAAAATTGGAAAATATTTGGCGCCGGTCGAGATCGAACCCGGTTCCCCCAGGTTCGCGACCAGACACTCAGGCACGCGGCCACGGGACCCCATAAATATTGTCATTATTTTTATATTAATTAATTTAAAAATATGAAACTTAGTGTAATTACGTAGAAATGTATAGTCGATAATTTAAAGTGTGTTTCATAACTTTTGATTTTTTTTAAAGCAAGTTATTAAGCTTCAAACTCAACTGACTATAATTCTGAAATAGATAGTAGTAGCAATAATTTACATATTAACTTTAACAATATTCGAAAAAGTTACTTGTTTTAAAATTACGTAAATACGTTGATGTTATAAAATTTTTATTTTCAAAGGCCCCTCTTGCACATGTCCCTTTAGGTCAAGCTTGTTCTATTCACGATTGTAATGGATGCATATTCTGATAAACTATGTATTTTAAGAAAAATAAACTAAGCTTCTTCCATATATGTTTTGTAAGAAACGAAAATATTTCTAAAGATGCAAGTGTTTCAGAAGAAATACTGTAATGTAATAAGAAGATATAAGAGAAGGAATATAATTATTGGTGTGTTCAAAAGGAATACTTGGCAAATAAATTGTTCAACAATTTACTACGTTTGTGAATATATTTATTATTTTAAATAAAGAGTCAGTTATGTTGAAAAATCATTTTCTCCAAGACAAAATATAGAATACTAATTAAATACTAAGTAAAACTAAAATAATTTTAAAGGTGAATGATCATATTTTAAGTTAATATATATGTGATACGTTTGATGTTACATAAATAATACGTTTAAATTTCACTATTATACATGTAAAGAACCTTTATATGAAATGTAAAATTGCATGATTATAACAGTATGACTTTATGACTACTACAATTATTCTTATAAAAAATATATTACTATATCTCAAATTAAGTTTCAAAAGCATAGTTTATGAGAAGAGCATCCATTATAGTCCCAATTTTATATAACATTATTAACAGCTAGCATAAAGACACTATCTTACGAATAATTTGTTTATTATGGTACATATATAGTCATTTATTAACAAATTTACTTATATACTATAGTAACGAATATTCTTTCCATTAAAAATAAAAAATTTGGGCGGCTGTATATTTCTTGCGTACTGCTAGCCAAACATTCACAACATATCCGCCTTCTGTACAAACACAACTTGCGAATGATTGGCCTTCCATCTTAAATTAAATAAAGCTTTGTATAATGATATATAAATTCTATTCACATCTTTACGGCTGGCTTATAATAATGTCAGTGTTTATTCTCTGTTGAGTGGAAGCATGAGTTGATCTTGATCAGTGTCAGCAACTGCAGGTTTTTGAATTTTTTAAGTTGTGTCCGTTTGCATCACCTTTATCATCTATTGCGATTCTGTCATTGTCTCGATTTGCTTCACTGCTGTGCATTAGTTTATCATTCAGGAGTATCTAGAAAGGAACACAGACACAATTAATTCTGACGCCACATAACACAAAAATATTACAAAAAGAAAATCATTTTGAATAGGTACTTCAAAAAAGCAGAGGAAGAAATAAATTATTACTTAATAGTAGACTATAATTCATTATAAATATATAACTTATTATTATTAATGCATTGCTATTGGAAGGCAGTTAATGGAAATAACTTTTTTATAACTTTTTTTAACTTCGGTAACAACTTATATTACGCAACCTGTTGTTCTCTAGGGTAAAATTGCTTCCGTTTATTACTAAAATCACTTAAGCATATATAACTTCAGGATAAATATTTTAGGCAGATTAATATAGTTCTATATATATATATATATATATATATATATATATATATATATATATATATATATATATATATATATATATATATATATATATATACAGGGTGTTATGAGTGCCCGTAAGGTGACGCCTGGTAAGCGCCCACACGGTAAAATATATCGTCATCATTACCGATGTCTACATGTGTTGTAGATACTGGCACACCCAGAAATGGGTAATATGCCGTGATGATATATTTATTTATGTATGTAAGTGTACAACGCTTAACCTATGGTAGAAATGACCCCATAGATAGAAAATCTAGTAATAATTTTTGTTTAACATGCTTCCTACAAGAACTGGAGGCCTTTGAAACTGATCAAGTTCAAAATTTTGTAAAAAATAAATAAAAATCAATGTGTTCTAGAAAAACTATTGATTGTCAAAACTAACGTTAAACGTTTTTTGCATAGACGTATAATTTATATTGTTTTTTTGATATTCTCGAAATGCCATTTCACTTCACCAATCAAGGGTATACAGACATGCATATGGTTTATGGCGAGACATTACAAAATAGTCGTGCTGCTGCAGGACGGTACAGAATTATTTCCAAATACACATTTTTTTTTTTTGAGAACACATTGATTTTTACTTTTTGACAAAATTTTGAACTATGACGTGACTGGTCAGTTTTAAAGGCCTCTAGTTCTTGTAGAAAGCATAAACAAAAATTATTGACAGATGACATCTGTCATAAAGTTTTATTAATTTTGAATTTTATTAAATTATTTATCAGTAATTATCGATATATTTACCTACTTTATCTGTCAATCTTAAACAATACAACTGTTTAAATTTTATTTTTGTTTTCTCTAGTATATTAACATTGTTTTTTCTTGTTCATTAAATCTCTCCATGATTTTCTAATCAAAATAAAAGGAAAATAATAATATTAAATATCAATTAATTAACTTTTATCTGTCAAACTTTGTATTGTATGTTTTGTTTTCCATGGCAATCTGTATGCAACGGAAATTTTATTTTACTTCTATCTGATGAGAGAAGCGTATCAATTATATCACTAAATATACGCTCATTTATTGTATTTTTTCATTCTGAACATTTTTGTATACAGGCTGTTTCAAAGTGTAAAAAAAAAATTAAGGACATATAGTACTGACAAAAATGAGTAAAAAAACTTAATCAACATAGGTCTGATCTTCAACTGTTTCCGAGATAAATGAAGAATCGATGAAAAACTGACAATGATAGTGATCGAACAAAATTTTGTCTACGTCAGTAAATAGACTATAAAAAAACAATAAAATTTTATATGAAACACCTTTCTCAATGGGGGATTACGGCTCAATCGAATTAAAGGAAAATAGTAAAAAAATACGAATGTATATGCTGAATAACGAATATTAATAAAAAAAATGAAATGGTATAATTGAGATATTTCGAAAATAAAGGGTTTTTTGTTATAGCGCTTCGACACTAATATGAAAATATTTTGATTGGCGACCGAGAGACCACCTATACATGCATTACAAATAGCATGTTAGGAGGTGGGGATTACTACCAATGGAAGTTAAGAAATTCAAATTCGAAAGGAGGGGCTAACATTCCTGTACAGCAGTTTTCAAACAGTTTTTATTTTAACATAAATTTCTTGCATTAAACTTAATAATTTAAATACACCTGTAATTATAAAGTATGTAGGCTTATACAGTATTATAATATTCATTTATTTTTTGTAAATATAACGTAAAATAGCATATATTTCAATAACATTTAGGTCCATGATGAAAACAGTTTGATATAAAACACATAAATGTGACGTCACGTCAATCTTTTCAAAATTCGGGAGACCATAACTCGCTTATTAATAGGAATTTTTTCACCGGATTTTCATCACTAGTCTTAGTTTTCCTAATATTTTCAGGTGAAATTATAAAAAAAAATGGTGTAATCCCCCATTTCTAATAGTTGTGAAGTTATATGAAAATTAAATATTGGCCAAGGTTGCCACAACATTTAACTTCACTGCCTCTTATCTCGAAAACAATTGAAGATCGGGCCCATGCTGATTAAGCTTTTTTTTTACTCAATTTGGTTAGTAATATATGCCTTTAATTTTTTTTTACACTTTCTTTGTTTAGTTTACACTTTAGTTCTAAAATTAATAAGGCAGAAATTACAGACATATGAACATTTTACCATTGCATTTTCTATGGTTCATAAAAATAAAATTTGAAACCACATTCTAAATTCTTGTTATATCATTAGCATAAAATTGCAAATAAGTACGATATGGAACCATTATTGAATTACGTCGTTCGTGATTTGCGTTTCAATGAGTACATAACTCCACAATCCACATAAATGCATTCGTATGTCTATTTGCTATTACCAAATCGATATTTCAGTGCTGAGAACATCTTTTTCAAGGGGATATAACAAAAGACGCTTACTCACACAAGAAATGCTCGCTCACGAACTTCAAATAAGACCTTTTTATAGAAAAATATATTTCTAGATTCTATTAAAATATTAAAATGTTTATTACATAATTATATCACCGGGGAAAAATTTATGTCTAGAAAAACATGATTTATATTTTCCTGACTAGTGAAGATAATCTTGAAGATTTATTAAAAGATGTTGTGAAATCCTGACATTTATTGTTAAATAATATTGTGATAACAAAGTAAATAATGAGTGATCTTATTCTGGGCTCGGTTATGTATATCCAGATAAGCTCATTTTAATTTTTAATGACAATATTAGAATAAGATGTTTATCTACCTTATTGACTAGAAATCTTGCTGCTTCTTCTATATTTACGTTCTCTTTGGCAGATGTCTCGAACCACCCAGAAAATCCTTTTTCTTTGCAGTATTCGTCCATACGACTTGGAGTATTTACTATCCCTTCTTTTTGTTGGTCGCACTGAATAATAAAAATAACATGATACACTGTTGCAGCTTTTTCTGACAAAGAATGGTTATTTACATGCGCCAAGGCAGGGAAGTTTGACTTTTCATAACCATAATGAGTCATGAAAAGGAATTCCAATGAGATAAGTATTATTTTTTTTTGAAATGGGGTATTCCACTCAATTTTTTTTATTATTTTAAATAAAACTTCATTCAGTTTTGAGGCAATTCATAGTATTAAAAAATCTTAATTGTTCCTAGTTTCACAGTATTTTATTTTCGAGAATTCAGTGTAGCGTCACATTTCCCCTATACTTGTCTTTCTCACACACACTGCACTGAATACGCTACGAGAGAAAGATAACAATTGTATGACGTCAATTTTCCCTTTTAGCAAATGTGAAATATCTCGTAAAGTAATTATTTAAAAAAAGTTTTCATTGTTTTAACTATTATTTATTGAGCCATACTTTAAGTTAAATTGAAATATTTCTTATTTTTTTGTTATGGTGGAATACCCCATTGTATAAGAATTCAAAATTAACTGAATGGTATATATAACCTATTTTCATTAAACAAGTAAATCACAGTGAAAATTTAAGGAAAAAATAAGAAATTTGTCCAAGAATTTAAAACAAATGTATTCTGAACATCATTTATTTTAATTTTATAATTGTATTTCACATTAAAACATAAAATGAGTTTGTGAAAATAAATATGGCAACGTTACATTTAATTTTGCGGCAGGTAAGTAGTAGATTACGTGACTATTTAAGGAAAACTTACTTTGTTGCCTAATAAGACACAAGGTATTGATGAACCATCAGGAAGTTGTACTTTGGAGTCAAGATCTTGTTTCCACTTATCAACAGCTTCGAAAGTAGCTACCCTAGTTACGTCAAAAACAATGAAGGCCCCTACGGCATCTTTATAGTATACTCTGGTCATGTTTCCGAATCTTTCTTGCCCTGAAATAAACAAATCAATAAATAAATTTTGCCACGACTATAAAAGAAAATTGCACTTTTCTCATGCTTTACAAAGCCCGAAAGTTATTTATTTCCCACAGTCGTGGGTAGAGATGCACTCGATCTCGAGCTTTGGCCCGGTCCGGCCCGAAGCCCGCCTCGATTTCGAGTCGATCATCGAGCCGGACCGAAGATATTTTTTTATCGGGCCGAATCGGGCTAATCATTTGCAAAAGTTGAGGCGAGTCGGACTTTTGATTTTGGCCCGACCCGACAATTCGAGCTTTTCGGGCCGGCAGTTTCCTTAATATTTTAATGAAAATGGATGAAGTTTAAAAGGGTCAAAATGATTTAATAACAATATACTTAACATCTTAATAATAAAAATGTTATTTTATTTCAAAAATTCAAGGTTATTCATTAAAGCATAATAATGCTATTGTCATGTTGTTATTATTACTATTGTTACTATTCGTACACTTAAATAAAAGTGATTTTTATTTCTACTATAATAATAATAATAATAATAATAATAATAATAATAATAATGTTAGATAAAAAAAATCCTTATGTAAATGATATCTTTTTGTATAAGATTTGTGAAACAGTTTATATTTTTGAGCGCCTTTGGGAAACAAAATGTTAAATACTCGTAAGTCTGTAATTTTTATAACAAACTTACACTAGAAGTGTCTCTTTTTTTTAACAACTTATGTTAACTAATGTCGAAAGTTATAAGGATGTAGAGGTTTTTTATAAATTTAGCACGAACATAGTTAAATATTTCGCCTCACATAAAAATCAAAATTAGGAATGTCGGATGCACCCAATTTCGAGCTTTGGCCCGGCCCGGCCCGAAGCTCGGCCCGATTTCGAGTCAATTTTCGAGCCGGGCCAGCTAATTTTTTGTCGAGTCGATCTTCAAATCGGGCCGGCAATTTTTATGTTCGGGCCGAGTCGATCCAAACCTCAAAGCCCGGTCCGGCCCGGCCCGAATGCATCTCTAGTCGTGGGATAAAGTGTGAGAAATTATTTCTCACACAAGTTGCCAACTGTAATATGCATAATGTTAATATTTAAATATGTATTTTTTGATTTATAAATCACGAAATATTTAGTAATTACTTATCCATGTATATTTCCATTTATGGTAAAAGTAACTATTGTAATTATTTTAAAGTTCTATTAATTATTGAAAAAAAAGTATGTTCTTGATTTAAAATGAATTATTTATATTTTACCAAAAGTGTGGTCGTAGAAAAAGTATAGTGCGTCACTCGTGCAGAAACACCTACTGCCCACTTGTGTGATTCCTTCATCTCGTGCTGAAACTCTCACACTTCGTGGGCAATAGGTGCTTTTCCGCACTTGTTGCACAATATACTATTCTAGTCTTAGGTTCAAACATGTATGTGGCAGCGGAAGCTATACTCATAAACAGTAAATAATATATTTAGTTTTGAGACAGGGCACTAGTCGATATTTGAAACGTAATCATGTACGTAATGAGGGAAGGGAAGTGCATCACATGAAAGTTTCAGCAGCAATTAATAGGAAATGACTTAGATTAGATTCTAACTTTAATTATCCAAATTATATGTAGTCTCGCTCAATATGCATGGCTACACCATTCGATACCAGTTGAAGACGTAGTAGTAATGGAAAAACAGTTTTTTTCTAATATTATCTGCTCCGCAAAACTTCGTGGGGTGATTTATAAATATGTATTTTACTGAGATAGGCTTGAAATAAATAGAACAGTTCTAGTATTATTTCAATATATACCGGGTGTCTACTTTTATTTCCGAACATAGGAAATTAAATGTTAAAATTTTGATCTGGTGATATCTCTTTACCTATTAATTTTAGAACAAAAGTGTAAGGAAGAAAAATGTTCAGAATGAAAAACTGTATCAAAGAGATCCAATATTGTTGTTCAATTGTTTCTTATAGACGAGTTAGAAGCAAAAGAAAATACGTCATTTACGGCAATTATCAGAGTGCCATGGAAAAAAACAATAATTTATATTTCTTGTTTCTGGCATATCTGATAGATTTGACACTTCTTTTTAATTTATTTTTATTAGAATTAGAGATTATTATTTTTTTCTTCTAGATTAACACTTCCAATTATTCTAGTAATAATAATATAACAAGATATGTCAAATCTGTCAGATATACCAGAGACAAGAAATATAAATTATTGTTTTCTTTTTCATGGCACTCTGATTGCCTTAAATCGACTATTTTCTTTTGCTTCTAACTTATACATAAAAACAATTGAACAACAAACCTGATACTCAAACAATGCAGTTTTTTATTCTGAACATTTATCTTCATTAGACTTTTGTTCTAAAATTAATAGGTAAGGAGATATCGCCGAATCAAAATTTTAACATTGAATTTCCTATGTTCAGAAATAAAAGTAGACACCCGGTAGACTTATTGACAAAATAGGGACAAATAGCTATTTTCTTTATTAATAATATTAGACCTATAGTTTAAATAGAAAGTTGTGCGCTAAGTTAAATGCCACTTTTTGGTGTGAAAAGATCCTTAATTCTACTGCTGGTTTCACTATAAATGAAATCTTCGTTGATAGAATGGTACATATATTTTTATATTTTCTGAAAGAAATCTGAATAATTCGAACTGTCTAAAATTCAGGAAAGAATAATATTAAACTAAATCAGTAAAATTAGATGCTGCCCCCCTTCGCCCCCATAGTCGGCGCCTATGCTGTCAATAATTATAAATGATATGGTAGATACGTCCAACATAGACGTGAACACCGATAAAAAAAACTCCCAGAGGTATAAATAAATAATTTAGCAAAATTATTGAAATTAGTATAAAATATAATGTATAAATTTATTAAAAATTTATATCTTGTATCATAAATTAATTGAATAAGTGTGTTAAAAAATGAATTTCTTCAGAAAATGTGCTGATTAAATTTTTTTTATGTAGGTCAACGCGTTTGTTTTTCGTCTTGAAAAACAAACGTCAAATTAACTCCGACGTTGTTTAATATTCAAATGTATGCAGCAAATTATAGTCTAGTAAAATGTTTGTTTACCTGCAATATCCCATAACTGCAGTCTTATAATGGTGTTTGCGTCCCAATTCAGAACTTTGAGGGCAAAATCGACCCCAATTGTGGCTCTGTAGTGCTGGGAGAAGAACTGGTGAACGTAGCGTTTGATTATGGACGTTTTGCCAGTGCCTAGTTCTCCGATTACTAGGATTTTGTATAAATGTTCTTTGCGTTCCACGCCAGACTGTGAAATGTTGGACTGAAACAAAAATGATATTTACTTTCAGGAAATCGGCTTATGTATGTTCTTTCAAGTAGGTAAGTACACATAATAAAAAATTCATAAAGCAATCAACGCACGGTGAAAAGTCTTTTCAAGACTTGAAACTTTTGTGTCATCCATATTCATAATGTAAATTTGTAAGGCTACTCCGTTTTTAAAAAATTGTAGTGACATAAACATAATTAAATTAATAAAAATAGTGCTCTATTGACGCTATATTCAGTACATTTGTGAACATATAGTATTTCTTTCTTTTGGGGCCATTATGTCACAAGTATTTTCCAAAAATTTTTAAATATTTTACTCGGGTATTATTAATTTGTTGCATGCGACGACCCGACCAGTTGCCCATGTTAAACATAGATGGTGCTAGCTGCCGTATGGTTGCATAGCAATCAGTGGTGTCGCACGGTTTAAGTACACCAACTGCTCTAGTACTACCGGTTTCGAAACGAGTACCTACAGGATTCCGTAGGAAACTAAATAAATCTCAAAAATCCGGCACCCATCTTGGGTATAAGGAAAAAAGATGAAGAAATAAAGATTATTAAGTTGATCGAAAAATAAAAATAACAAAATAATCAAAAAGTTGTAAAAATAGCCGCTATAATATTATTCATGCAGTATATTTTTTGTAAACTAGAGAGAAAAAATATACAAGTATACTAATGTAAAATAAAATTATATTTTTCAAATATTTTGTTTTACAATTAAGAATATTTACATACATAATTTCATAAGTAGGTAGATATTAATTTCCATAATTTACTATAATTATTGTGGGCCAAATTATAATTCTTTTCTTATTTTATTATACACCGTTTTAAAATAAATTTTAAATAATCTAATAGAAACTAAATCTAAATTAGATGTAATAGATTTTATATAAGTTTAAGCGTTTTATATTTGTCACCATATGAAATGCTTTTGAGAACAAAATACTCCAAAAACGTATCAAGATCTATTAAAATAAGAATATACAGGACAATTATACGACCGACAATCCTGTGTGGATGTAAATTGTGGGTGCTTAATAAAAACAATGAAACCAAACTAGACGTTTGGGAAAGGAAAATATCTCGGAAAATATTGAGAGGAATTTTTGGAAGGGTTGACGAAGACGTCGAAACATGGAGAAGAAGATTTAACCGGGGAATACAAGAAATGTACGGTTTTCCATTTATCAGTCACTCGATTAGAGCAAAAAGAGCTAGATGGTTAGGGCATGTTACACGGATGCCGGAGTGTAGTAATACTATCGAGTAGTATTAGGGGCTGAAGGAAGAAAGAAAAGATGAGGGAGACCGAAGAAAAAAAATGCTATGAAAAAAGATCTACGGGAACAAAACGTGACGAACTGGACAGAGACAGCTAAAGACAGGAAGAAATGGAAAGTAGTTGAGAAGAAAATAGAAGCCCAGGGCCTCGAAGGCCTGTAGCGCTAACAAATATATATATATATACAGGATGTTCCGCGACTCGACCGACAAACTTATACCATATATTCCGGGGGTCATTACGATCAAAAAATGTTTTATGACCTATAGGTGAATTCCTCTTTGTTTCGAAGATATCGAAGAAATTTAAAAAAAAATGATAAAAGAAAATTTATTCATCAATGGAGAGTTAATTAACACAAAATTACAGCAACCGTTCAAAATGAGAACCTCCATTTTCTAAACATTCAGGTATCCTTCGAGTTATAGAATATTGCCAGTTAATTACTGCTAATTACTATACACACGAGATTTAAGGCAACCCCACAGAAAAAAAAATGTATAGGCGACAAGTCAGGTGACCGAGCTGGGCAATGTATAGGACCATCTCATCCTATCCACCTTCTCGGAAAATTTTCATTAAGAAACACCGTCACTAGTCTCCCAAAATGTGGTGGTGCCCCATCTTGCTGGAACCACTGCATTTAAAACAATTTCAGCGTACCCATCTTTATCTCTTTCTACACGACGACGTGGGAAAAATCCTGTTTCTCTCAAGTAACGAAAAAGTTTGAAAATGTTGTGCGGTGTGGAATAATGCGATCTGGCTATCGCCTGTGGTACTCCACAGCTAGCACGTCCACCTCCATTGCAAAAATCATACACGAAAACCTTTTCCGCATATTCTGCATTAGTAAAATGCGGAATAATAGCTTAAGACAGCACAAAAATCATTCATTTGTCAAACAGACGTTAATTCGTCAAGGCTATAATTATTTTTTTTAATTCATTCGATATCTCCGAGACTAAGAGGAATTCACCTATAGGTCATATAACATTTTTTGATCGTAATGACCCCCGGAATATATGGTATAAGTTTGTTGGTCGAGTCGCGGAACACCCTATATATATATATATATATATATATATATATATATATATATATATATATATATATATAGGGTGCCCATTTTATAAGTTCCCGCCTTAAAGTTTAAAAATAGGCCACTCAGTTCATAAGTGACTTTGTTCTTAAATTTTGTTTTGCTCTTATACCTACTGTGATTATTCGATTTAAAGTACTAATATTTACCAAGTAGCTTATGAAATGTATTCTGTTTTGCCTATTTCTAAACTTTAAGGCGGGAAATTATAAAATGGGCACCATATATATATATATATATAAATATATATTTATTTGTCACCTAAAGAATATCTTGTTACATAGGTCGCTGTTTGTACAAATATGTATAATAAAGCTTTTAAGTATAACAGAGCCTACGTCAAGTGCGCACTTAACATTTGCTGTATAATTTTGTTTTCAGAAAGATATTACGACTCAATGTGAATGTCCATAAAATATGTCATTTAATTTTGTAATAAATCATAATATTTTGAATTCCGACACACGAAGGGTATTTTAAATTGAATAAAACATTTTAGGTCACGTATTTATACCAAAAGAATCTGAAACTGTGAAATACTGAACTACTTCTTTAGGCAAAAAACGGAAAATTGTTTTTAGAACGAAGAAGGTCGTATTCCAATAATTTAAAATAGAATTTGATAAAAAATTAAGTATAAAATTGACATGTAAGAAGAGACTAAGTGCATAATTTATATAAAAACAACACCAATCAATATTTTAATACCAATAAAATTTCTCAAGAAAATATATGCAGGTTAGCCACCTTGGAACAGATATAATATTACAGTAGTATCATATTTCTAAGGTTTACCGCATAACACACAAGAACATTATAAAAATTAATAATTCATGATATAAAAGTTCGCAACAACTATATCATGTATCTATTTAAGTTATTTGTCTAAAAACAAAAATAAAAAATGTAGACGTAGTAAAATTCCATAAAAATTAAGATAGTGACACCCTTCGCAACAGCTATATCATGTATCTATTTGTTATTTGTCTAAAAAAAAAAAAAAAAATGTAGACGTAGTAAAAATTCCACTATACCATTCGCACTTAATTAGTTTATCATTATTAACATGACCAAAATTTAATTAGTAATTAAATTTGTATCACTATTATTACAGATTTATCAATTATGATGTAACGAGAAATCTGCGTATAATAAACTATAAAAACAGTAAATAGTAACGCAACTAAATAAATAAAGACAATTTCATCATTTGTAAAAATTCAAGATTAGGTACAACATTAACAACAATAAGAAATGTTGTATATCCATGATGAAATATTCGCATATTTTAGTAATTTTAATTGATTCAATTTCGAGGAAATCTGTACAGCTCTATATTTAGCAATATTCAGATATTATTTACATTATTTGAAGACAAAAATATCAGCATTTCGAAATGATATGCAGAAAATTTAGTCTTTTTTTGGTAGATAACGTTAGTGACAACAAAAAAAAAAACTATTAAATAAATGTGAGAAAAACTTTTTACCAGGGCATCGAACCCGAACCTGAACCGAACCAAAACCGTAACATTTTAGCGAACCCGAACCCGCAACCGAACCGGCTCGCATTTTCAATTGTTTCTATATGAAAATTGTTATTCATAAAAAATTAATTCAATTTTCATTAAGTCGAAACGAACTTGAACATATACCTGGGCTCGGAACAAAACCTCAAATTTTGAACCACACACGAACCCATCTCTCAAAAAACAAATTAATCTGAACCTGAACCGAACCCACAATTCAAAATTTGCATTATTTTCATTTTCAAATAATAAGAAATAAGGCTAGGTACCTACTCAGTATTTCATGACATATATGTATTTTAATTTTGGTTTTATACTGTAGTTTATGTTATATTTTTCAAAATATATGAAAAATTATAATTTTCAAGAATTCTCACTGTTTTTAAAATATGCTGACGAAGATAAGATAACTATGTACAGTTGGAACTCATACAAGTGAGAGTGACAATTTGTAATCTTTATTATTTACCCCAAATTTTGGCTCATGTTTTAGAAACAGATGCAATATAATAATAGGTAATTCCTATTAAATAATAAAGAAGACATGAGAAGTTGAAGTTTCCATTACAAATATAACCTAAAAATTGTTTTTTTGGTTCAGGAAAAAAATAACGGTTGTAAATCATCTGTCCCACTTTCAAGTGTCCGTACTGCACATCCAGTAAATATGTTTCAGGTTCTGGTTCAGGAAAAAATAACGGTTGTAAATCATCTGTCCCACTTTCAAGTGCCCGTACTGCACATACAGTAAATATGTTTCAGGTTTCATGTATTAATTAATAACAAATAAATAAATAAATATATCATCACGGCATATTACCCATTCCTGGGTGTGCCATTATCTACACATATGTAGACATCGGTAATGATGACGATATATTTTACCGTGTGGGCGCTTACCAGGCGTCACCTCACGGGCACTCATAGCTGGTGTGGAGAGTGCACCACAGGGGTCACTTTTGTGCCATTTAAAATTGGAAATATTTGGCGCCGGTCGGGATCGAACCCGGTTCCCCTAGGTTCGCGACCAGACACTCAGGCACGCGGCCACGGGACCCCATTATAACAAATGTAGTTTAATAAAATAAATAATTTAAATTCAAAGAGATTTATGTGCCAAAAATATTATATAATATTTTAACATAATCCAAATACTACAAAAACAAAAATTTTACAAAGTCGTAAAGGCTTCAATATATTTTTAAACAAAATGGATAATAATATAAATATTAAAATAATATAATATTTAAATTTAAATCTGTTATTTCTAAAAAACTAATGGATAAAAGTTAGTACAGTATTGAGAAATATCTGACTCTCGATTACATTCTTGTGTAAAATTTTCTCCAGTCTGACAAATATTCCAATATTTTAATATTTTATATGTACCTGTATATTTGACGTACCATACATGTAATTGTTATTTGGTAAATAAATATTATTATTATTATAAATAAAATATATTCTCTATAAATTTTAAATGATTCAGTTTCTTTTCTTAAGTATTAAGATATCACATCAACTTACAGTTCTATATTTATTGCCGTCTCAATTTAAACTCTCAACTCCATCACATTTTTTTAAATCTAGGTTTATTAAGTTTATCTTGAAACTGATCTGATTGGATCTAATGTTTAATCGAGGAGAGGATATTAGTTTACACGTTTATTTGTTTGTTTGTATTAGGTAGGTATGTTTGTGTGTACTTCTTCTAGGAAAGTTTTACGCAGGTAGAGATAATGATAACAAAGATAATAATAAACATACTTTATGGAACAAATGATTTCACGCTATAAAAAAGGTTTTTAATTTTTTTCTACATCAATAAAATCATTTGCGGAAATAATTTTTTATGCTACACTCTGATTTATATTCTATTAAATGCGACAAATCTAAATTCAGAAAATGGTTAATGGTCAATAATGTATTAAATTATAATACACATACGAAATAGTTTTAATAGTTTAAATACTTAAACGTCAGCTCAATATTCAATTAAAACTTTTAATTAAATAGTGTGAATGAAGTTTAAATTTTATAGAATATATATGGATATATGAAAATTTGATAAGCTGTCCTATCCAGTAGAATTAAAAAAATTATGCACAAATGAGACAAGATCGCATTCAATTTTATCGGTAAAACCTGGGGAACCGGGTTCGATCCCAACCGACGCCAAATATTTCGAACTTTAAATGGCACAAAAGTGACCCCTGTGGTGCACTCTCCATGCCAGCAATGAGTGCCCGTGAGGTGACGCCTGGTAAGCGCCCGCACGGTACAAATATGTCATAATCATTACCGATATCTGCGATAAAGCAGATTGTGGCATACTCAAAAATGGGTATAATATGCCGTGATGATATATTTATTTATTTATAATTTTAAGTATTCCTGAGACGAGTCTGGTACATAAAAAAAACTAATTAATGAAATCTGTTGAATATAGGTTGCCATATTCCTAAATGAATAAAAGGCGTGACAAATGCCATATTTGAATTAAAATTTGTAAAATAAATTGTTTCTGTCTTAATAACGAAAAAATGAAAAACACATTTCCAATCTTTTTCCAATAAGCACATGTTCTCTTTAATTTATAGAGTTGAAGTAGCATAGATCCTTGTTTTTAATCACTTAGGTACTACCATTTTAAGGAGCGGCAGCAAAATTGTTTTTTAATGACCACCTTTGTGTGAATTTCATATCGTATAGTATTTACTTGATGTTACTTAAAGCTGCCGTGGAAAGCGCACTACAAAATTTTTTCCTGTATCATAAATAATATCAGTGCGAACCAGTAAACAAGTGCATTTGGCTATAAATTAATGTCATGATATACACATATGCTAAAGACAAGTTCATTGTGTGTATGAATAAAATATGTATAACATCTGTGCAATATTGGCATAAAATAAATAATAAACTAAAAGTAATTATCGAAAGAAATATTTTGTATGCTATAGACTCTAGTCGAATTCGGGCATTATCAGGAAATTTTCCCCAGAACTAGTTTTGAACATCTGAAAATTTCCAAACCCGAATTTTATACTTCAACTCATATTACTTTATCAGAATGAATAATACTAGTAACGGTTAGGTTATGTTACAGTTTGTTTAAAAAAATAACCAATAAATATCAGTCTTTGTAAGATTAGATAAACCCACAACGCGTTGTTGCTGTTTGGGTTTCTAGTTCTAGGGAATAATAACTTCTTTAAGTTCCATTTGCTACCAAATACGCCATTTGAAAGAATATTTGAATAATAATCAACTTAAAATGTTTTATTTTGCATGTATAGAATCACGCCTCAGGTATGGTATTTGCTTCTGGGGTTCTTCCTGTGCAGCAGAAGGAGTGTTCTTGGCACAAAAAAGAATTATGAGATGCCTAGCTAGAGTAAGCTACAGAACATCTTGTAGACATTTTTAAAAAAAATTAATATCCTCACTATTCCAAGTATCTTTCTACTTGAAATCTGTTTATTTATAAAAATAAATCTTCTTTTGATAGGATCTGTAATCGGCATAATTATAACACTAGGGATGTCAACAAATTTTATATCCCAGGCTCAAGAGTGAATGTTGCTAAATATTCCCCTGACAGATTCGGTCTTGAAATATTTAATAAATTACCTGATTCTATTAAAAATCAAACGAATGAGATAAAATTTAAAAAAGAGTTAAAACTTTTCTTACTGCAGCACAATTTTTACGATGTAAATGATTATTTGAACATGTAATGATATAATTTCTTATGTATAATTTCTTTTATTGTGGATACATTGTATTATTTCTTTTTATTGTAAACTGACAATTTCCATACACATTGTATTGTGTCTACAGAAATAAAATATATTATTATTATTAGTTCTGAGCAAAATTTTCGGACATTGTCCGAATTCGAAATTAAGAATTAGCTTCAACTTTTTTGAGAATCGGGCTGTTAGTGTGATCGCAATCGCAATGAACAAATAATCTGACTTTAAGTAAAGTAGTTTCTGTCGCCTAAACAACCCTGTCTTCCCAAATTATCCATGTGACTTGTTTGTGTAACCCTAGAAGTTTAAGTTGTTTAAAATAATCCCTGTTACATTACTTAGGAATTCTATGTTACTACTGAAGATAATTAGATATTTAGAAAGTACTGAAAATACCTAAAATGAAGCTACTAAGGATATAATATTTGAAAAACGTATATATATAGTGTGTTCGCAATCGCAATGAATCGAAAACCTGACTTTAAGTAAAGTAGTTCCTGTCGCTAAACAACCCTGTTTATTAACTTATTTGTGTAACCCTAGAAGTTTTACTTGTTTAAAATAACCCCTGTTATATTACTTGGAAATTAATTGTACGTTACTACTGAAGATAATTAGATATTTAGAAAGTACTGAAAATACCTAAAATGAAGCTGCTAAGGATATAATATTTGAAAAACGTATATGATACACGAAAATATAAGGTATTCAACGAGAAATAATTCGAGAGTAATGGGAGGACGAATCGAAAACCTGACTTTAAGTAAAGTAGTTCCTGTCACAGGGTTGTTGTAATTTTGCCCGACCCAAAAAAACCCACCCGGGTTTTTTTAAAAAAACCAATTAAATATGGTACATACTTATATGGTACACACATATAAACATAAATTTTTGTCACCGGCAACATTTTACAATCAATTTCATTTTGTGTACTTCGTGATTGATCATTTTTTATACATTTTTCATTGCTCTGCGAACTTTGCACAGTGTTTCTTTTATATTTGAACAACTCCAATCCTTGTGTCAGCATTTTCATTATTTTTTGAGTTGTGTATTAAACATATCATTTGTTTAACGCGGCTATAACAACTACTGAGATAATTTACACACTTGGATCTAATTCTTGTACACACTTGCATTGCGCAGACTTGCAACTATTAATATTAATTCGTCACTTGTACGCATGTACACTCTCTAGTTAATTTATTGTTTATTTCATTACAGTCTTAAAAAAAATATTAATATCTATTATCTATTACGATACTTGCGTATGTGTATTAAGATACTTTATAAAACTAAAGCTAAAAATGATACATACTATAATTCGATGTTTGTCAATAAAACCCGGGTTTTTTTCAACCCTGTCCTGTCACCTAAACGACCTTATTTATTATCCGTGTGATATTTGGAAAGTACTGAAAATACCTAAAATGAAACCATGAAGGAAATAATATTTGAAAAACGTTTATGTTACAGGAAAATATGAGGTGTTCCAGTGGAAGCTCAATACTAGTAGAGTAACTTGTAGATGTTGTTTATTAAAAAAGTTGTTTATGTTTACCGTGAGGTCAGGCCGATCCTTAACCAAATCCATGACGAGGTTCCCAAAGGCCGGCATGGCTTCGGTAGCTGTTTCCGTCTCCTCTTTCACTTCAATCGTTTCCGGTTGTTGCACAGCGTCACTCACTTTCGCCTCATCTTCAGGAGGCTCCGTGTCTGTTTGCTGGGCGTCAGTCATGAAAGCCTCTTCATGTAGCTCCGGGTGGGTGGTCGCCCGCCAACTAGAGATCGCGTACGGCGTCACCGAAACTGGAGGCTTGGGTTGAGCTTGTGTCAGTGCCCCCTCTACCGAGCAGGTGTCGCTCTCTGCGCGCTCCAGCGACGTGGGAGTCAACGTCGAGTAGCCCGAAGACAACCGGTCGGATTCTTCAGACATGGACATGGATTTGGAAGAAGAAGCGCGAGGAAGATCTGAGTTGCTGACATATCTGCCGAAGTTGAACTTACGGACGAACGATGATTTTGGTTTGGATTCTTTACCGTCTCCGGACGCCTTTTTCAGCTTTTTACCTTTTCGGGATTTTTTCTCTGGTTCATCGGAAACTGTTTCTGTAGATGCAAGTTTCTTTTTCAGAATGGATATTTTGCTCTTGCTGCGTTCAGTTTCGTTTTTCATGATGTATGTGTAAGGCACTCTAGTTTAGAATTAGATCATCTTGTGTTTTTTACGTTGCGCAGTGGTTATGTTTTATGTAAATATTTTTATGAAACGTTGTTTGTCAGGTGAACCTTGGATTTAGACTGAGTAAGTTAAATACACGTCGAATGACAACCCTACTCGGTTTTAAGTGGGGATGAAACGAAGGTTACTTACACTGTGTGAAAAAGGATCATATTTCACTTTGATCATATAAGTCGCAAGTTGTCATACTAACGTCAGTAGTTATACATGATTGACTTGACTTGGGAAACATATTATTAACAACATTACATTATATGAGGTAATAAAAATTTCTGGATTGCAGTCACAAATTTTTTTACGTTCACGTAGAACATTTGTTCTTGTTTTTTTTTTATAAAAGTTTTATATAATTTATTTATTTATTTTTTTATCTTTTGACGAAATCCATGTGCTTTATGTTGCACTTAAGTTTTCATTTTTTTTGCCATGTATCTAAAATTTTCTTAATTCTCATCTCCTGAGGAAGGCTCATGTGGAGCTCGAAACCGGTCGACCCGAGAATTTAAATAAAATTTTGTGAATGTAATCCAGAAATTTTTATTACCTCATCAATATATCCAGTCAAGGAACTTTTTCTATCATTACATTATATGACCGGCTGTAGTTTTGACCACCTGGGTTCGAATCCCATGCACTCTACACGACAACATTAAGTGCCCGTGAGATGACGGTACATCAATACCTAATTTTACGAATGAAAAGATGAATGACTTTTGACACCCACTAAATAATGGGGGATGATTTAGATATAGTCACTTTCGACGAATGTAAAAATAAAACTGAGAACAATACAAATTTATAAGTTTTATCAATTTATCAAGTCCTGTTTTTAATAATCCTCAAAATTTGCTAAAAAAAATCAAAAACTGGTTATCCATGAGCTGATATATTTAGAAACAACATATTCAGTTATGTCAAAATTATTTCGTATTTTAGATGGCATAAAAATTATCCCTGTGGTGTATTCTCCACGCCAGCAATGAGTGCCCGTGCGAATATTTCATCATTACCAATATCTGTGTACAAAGTAGTAAGACAACTGAAATTGAGTGTATGTTTCATAAAAAATAGCTCAGTGATTATTTTTAATATTAAAACTTAAATTATCATATGGGTACATGTCAAAATTTAAATGAAACTTAATATTACTCAAATTACAGCTTATTTTCGCGATCTGTCTGAAATCCAACAATGATGAAGCAGACTGGAACACCCAACAATAGGTAATGTGAATATAAGTAAATATATAGGTAAATATATAGTTTTATTTTTTATATATGTAGGTAGGTATATATATTAAATGCAAATTTCTATACAAATAATATTCTTCCAAGTACGAGTTATATTACTACACAAATATTTTTCTGTTACTAAATGTTAAATTGATAATACATTCTACATCGTCCAAATTCTATCAATTTTTTTTTTCATGTAAAAAATGATATCAAATCAAAATCCAACAGTAACCTTGAGATAGAACATTCCTCTTTAAGGAATTAAATTGAATCTAAGTCTAAGTACATATTAATATAACAAATTCAAAATGCGGAGTAATGTGATTTATGATAACAAATGTTTACATAATTTGATATACGTATAAAAAAATTGAGATTATACTCTACTTAAATGTATAAATTATAATGAATTTTTGATTGTTTGTTATTTTATGGAGTAAAGTAAGAATTTACTGGGTTGAATGTAATACTACTGCGTCTGCAAAGGACCTGCACATTATAGTGGATTTCGAACTAAAGTTTTATTATGGGTAATAGATATTTTTGTTACTAGTAGGTAATTACATACATATACACGAAAATTTAAATTATTATACGGAAATTACTGTTTTTAACCGCGTAAGTCAAAATGTGAGGTACAGAATAAAGGTCGTCTCATTTTGCTGTACCAAACAGGACAACAAACCGGAAACCATTAACCGAAATTTCTTTTTCTGAATAATTTTACTAACCGTTTTCTTCTGTTTCTTACCATGCATACGTTCTTGTATTAAAGATAAAATTTAATACAATATTCCGTAAATAATTTTTTTATTTCGTAGATTTTGGTATTTTTACGTTTATGTAAATGTTGTAAGATTTACAGTGTATTACAAGTTTGTACACTATTTTCCTACTATTAAGCAATCTTGTGATCTGATAATTTATGAAATTTTTTAATTAATCGAGATTTGTGTAGCTTATCTTATTTATGAAAGAATAATCAGTAAGCAAATAAACTCGAGGAGTCTTGAAAAATATGTTCAACACTTGAGATATAATTTTCTTATGTTTGAGTGAATTTTTTCCTTATCAATTTTGACAAGTAATTAGCACTATTATTCACATAAATTTCAGTTTTTTTCGTCACAATAAATTAAGACCATTAAAATTTATCAAAAAACTTTAAAAAAAAAATAATAATCGGCCTATTTTCGTGTGCAGTTATCAAATTATTCTAATTATCACAACTTAGATTAGGTTATCCAAAGTTACACACATTTCATGAATCATTTAACTTCATTTCGATATTTCAAAGTATCTTAGGGCTGATTACGTGGATTAAGAAGCCCAGTTCAAAACAAAATTTCTAAGGTATCCGTCAGATAGAATTACACCAAATTGGAAATAATAATTATCTCTGATATTCTATATTCTTTTTCCGGTACATATCATATTTAAAAAAGCGTCAAAAAGCATATTTTTTAAGCTGTTGTATAATAAAGTATACTTTAAAGTCCGGCGAATGAATGAAATTACATTTCTAATCATACTTCAACGGTTTATAAACTTTATTAACATACGGATTACTTCATAATGAGTAATTTTACCAGTGACCACTGTTAAATACAAATATATCATCACGGCATATCATCCATTGCTGGGCGTGCCAATATGCTTTGTAAAGATATCGGTAATGATGATGACATATTTGTACCGTGCGGGCGTTTACCAGGCGTCACCTCACGGGAACTAATTTACATTATAAAAAATTGTATTACAACAAAATTATAAGATTAACAGCCGGTTTTATAATAAATATAAAATCATTTTACTTTTGAAGTTTGATCTAAAAGTGAAAAAAGTTTTTCATAATTTCACTTTAAGTTAAAGTTGTCGGCTTAAATACCTTTTTAAAAGATAATGCATAACTTAAAGTAAAATTATGAAACTCTTTGTCTACTTTTAGATCAATTGATGAGCATAAAATAGACCAAAATTATTATTATTTGAACCAAAGGTAGTACAGACAAAATGTTCTTGGCACTCTTGGCAGTAAAAATTAACAATCACTTGCCTTTTGTTTCATGGCTATGTGCATAATATTCTAAATTACCCTGGTTTTAATATAAACAAATAGTTATTGTGCAATAGATCAATAATAATACAATAAATATGAATATATTTGTATTCTGATTATTCAGAATATTGTCCAGTAAATCTGAAATCGAAGGTAAGGTCAACCGTAATATGATTCAATGAATAAAACATTTTCTGTCTTACAGGATAAAATAAGTTTCAAATTTATTCAGATAAATTCATTTTTTTATACCAGTACTACATTTTGATTCATGAAGAATAGTCAATTCTTACGTATGTTACACTACTATAAATTTTACGAAATTTAATTAAAAATTATGATATCCTTTTTTGTGTTAAGTAAAGTTTACGATATTAATTAGTTCTAATTTTACTTCTCTGCTTAGGCAGGGAACCGCCCATGGAAGTAGTAAATTACATGACGATTTCAGGAATACTTAATTTAATTACCTACTAATTATTACTTCTCGCTACACTTTAAGTAATCTTATTTTTGTAATTTACATTGTAATCCTGTAATTGGGGCATTAGCTCTTTTGAATTGAATAAAATAAAAAAAAATTGTAATAAAATAGTTGTGATACAAAGTATTCAGTGGAAACTAGGATTCCACTTCATTAATTTTCTGATAGAACTTCGCTGATGGGGAACGCAGGGCCGTCTCAAGGCGCCCTGAGCCAAATTATTTTAGAGCGCTAAAACCCGTTACAAAAATTATTTCTGATTTTTTTGGACTTGAAAGCAAAAGAACTTAAAAGTTGATAATATATAAATTATAATTATTAGCAATAAAAACACTATGAAGTTCCTTGGAAAATATTCTATAAATCCAATAAAATTAACACATGAATATACATTATATATAAATACTCTAAAAATGCTTACAATTACGCAACATTTTCTTTACAATCAAATAATATTACTGCCAAGTTTATATCTCTACCCATTTTTGAATTATTGCCCCAAAAGCCAATATACCCCACATTTAGATAAAAACTTCAAAATTTTCAAAAATCTAAGTTTTGAGCAAAACTTTAAATCTAAATATCTCGAGAACGAAACGAGATATCGACCTGCGGTTTCAAAATTTGGAATCAGCGCATTGAGAAGTATCTAGATACATAAAAATTAGATTTTTGAAAATTTTGAAGTTTTTATCTAAATATGGGGTATATTGACTTTTGGGGCAATAATTCAAAAATGGGTAGAAATATAAACTTGGTAGTAATATTATTTGATTGTAAAGAGAATGTTACGTAGGTGGACACATTTTTAGAGTACTTGAACAACAATACCTTCCTTCATTAAGGTGACAGAAGGTAAAAATACTTATCAGAATTTAAATCCAAGAATCATTAATTTATATGGTAATTTTCCGTGCCTTCACTATTGCAAATTTATGTATCATTTCTTCCTGACTAGATTATTTCGCAATGGCATGTTCAATAAATTACACAATTTATTTGAACAAATCTAACTTTGAGGGGCTCTAAAATTAATAATACAGGACAGGTATATATTCCATTCATTGATTATTTTGTTTATTTATATATTTGTCTTTAGTTTTTATATTTTTTGGGCGCCCCAAAAAGCGAAGCGCCCTAAGCCAGTGCCTAAGTGGCTCACGTCTTAAGCCGTCACTGGGTGAACTTACAAAGTCAGTAGCTAAACTAGTTTATAGTGAAACCCTACCCATGAAATCTGACGCTGCTAAAATACATTTATCGATTTAAGATTTCACATAGGTGTAAGAAATGTAATTTTATCCAATACACCTAGAATTGAAACTGATATGTTTATATGAGGCTTCGGGCTCTATTTTTAGTATATTCCTACCGTGTTATTATCATGTTTTATGGTTTAATATAGTCATACGCTCACCTAAAGTATCAGGAAAATGAGATAGGTAGGTTTGTATGTATCGTATCGAGCGCACAACCAGTTATACGTGAGTGTACTACAGATTGCGGGAAGGTTGGCTTTTCATTTTATTTCAGATTTTGTTACTTGTCAGTTTTAATAAATAGATACATGTTTCATATTACTGTTACTATTATTTATCTCATTTAGTATGAGTAGACAGTGTTGATTAATTAATCCACAAAATAATTAAAGAAATCATAAAAAAAGGTTCATTAATTTAGTTGTTTGTGTACTACATTATTAAAATTAGTGATTATTTTTTTTGTTAAATGCGTAATCAGTTAACTTAGGTTATGTTCCGAGAAACCATTATTTTACATAACCTTGAAAATTAACTGAATAGGTTTTTTAACCTAATATAAAATATTTTAGATATTTGAAAATAAGAGAAAAATATTATCTAAAGAAAAGCAAAACAAATTTTAGTTTGAACTAGATATTAATCCAGTTAATACAAATTTTTAAAAAGAAAGGTCCTTTAATTTTCATTCATAAATGTATTACACAATAATATATTGTTGACAAATGAAGGTTACAGGAAAAGAAAAGGATAATTCCATTTTTATAAAATTGAGATAATTATTCTCTTGTATTATGAATCTATCTTAATTTACTGTGTATAATGATAAGGAAATAAAGCCTTCAATATATATTACTGACATGTGCAGTAGTGGCAATTAAAACTTTAAAAACGTTTTCCTAGAACTATCAAATACACACTTATCTATTTTTTTTTCCTGTACCATTCATATGTTATAAGTATGTACGTGCTATATTACATGTATTTTATACACACATGTATTTTTAAAACATTCTTTTTTATATTTATTTCCTTATAAATGGACTGACAGCTTATATGAAATATACGAAATATATGTGGAGAAGAAAATAAAGTACTCGGAAACTGCAGTCAGTATGGTTTTATTTGATTAGAACCTACGTTTCGACCATTACAATGGTCTTCCTCAGGGTTAAATCAAGTCATAAACTATGAAGAAGATATTTGTAACTCATGTTAACAAACATCAAAATGTAATAGATGAATTACAACGTTATAAAATTGATGAAAAACAACTTTTAAATAAAATTTAATGTAACGAACCAGATCGAATGTAACAATTTTATAAAACTGTTACATTCGATCTGGTTTGTTACATGAAATTTTATTTAAAAGTTGTTTTTCATCAATTTTATAATGATGTAATTCATCTATTACATTTTGATGTTTGTTAACATGAGTTACAAATATCTTCTTCATAGTTTATGACTTGATTTAACCCTGAGGAAGACCATTGTAATGGTCGAAACGTAGGTTCTAATCAAATAAAACCATACTGACTGCAGTTTCCGAGTACTTTATTTTCTTCTCCATTCATCAATCTCCAGTCGATCATCGTTACTCCAACCAATACGAAATATAATTTAATATTAAAATATAATTTAAAAGACATGATTTATATACACACACATATGTAAGGCGTTGAAAATTAGGGTGGTATGACAAATTTTTATAAAAAATCAGAATAATAATTATTTGGATCGTTCCTGAATTTTATAAACATAGAAATGGCCTTAACGATCAAGGAGAATATTTAAATAAATGAAGAAAGAAATTATGAAAAATTCAATGACACCGCAGGTCCGGGGTTCGACTCCCTGAGGTGTCATTGAATTTTTTATAATTTCTTTCTTCGTTTATTTAAATATTCTCCTTCATCGTTAAGGCCATTTCTTTATTTATAAAAAATGAGTTAGTAACATAATGATGTCAATTTTTTACCAGAATAGTGGTTATCATCAACTAAACTGTTTCAAGAAATAAAAATTAAGTCAACTATTGGGTACAAAAAAATACTGATTTGCTTCACTATTTCAATTTAAAAAAAGTTGACTGTATACTAATTCATTTTAAATTTCGTTTCAGACCGTGAAACTTCACTTACAACACTTAATAAAATATTCTAGTATAGTAAAATTTAAATAAATATATCATCACGGCATATTACCCATTTCTGAGTGTGCCAATTTGCTTTATCACAAGTATTGGTAATGATGATGACATATTTGTACCGTGCGGGCGCTTACCAGGCGTCACCTCACGGGCACTCATTGCTGGCGTGGAAAGTGCACCACAGGGGTCACTTTTGTAAAATTTAAGGTAAAAAATGTTATATTTAAAAAATAACGGAATAATGTAAAAAATTAGTTTTCTTGTAATTTATTTTGGCGCTAAAAAGATATCAGTGTCACGTGGTCTGTGACGTATGAGTGACTGATGACATTTCTATGAAATTTTGTGCATAAAACTACATCATTAACAAGAAACACTTTTTCTGCCATTGATACGCACGGTACAAATATGTCGTCATCATTACCGAAATCTGTGTACAAAGTAGAACGGCACACCCAGCAATGGGCAATATTTATTTATGTGTCAAATACGGAAAGTACTATGTAAAATGACTTTGCGAACGTGGTACTTACACGTATTTTATATACAGGCTGTTAGAGAATGCTTTGGCCAAAATTTAAGGACAGGTTTATAATGCAGTAATTTTTCTGTCCGGTGTTAACAGTTCCTTCAAATAAACATGTTTTTCCACAATAGTTAGCAAAATTCATTATTACTCAACTTAAAATAGTGAGCAAAGCAGCATGTTGAATCACAAGTGAGCAAAGTAAATAACTTTCTTCACAAGTGAGCAAAATACACAAACCTATAATAATCTACGTCATGAGTCATAAATTTTGACGGAAGGAACAATAATTTTTTGTAGTTAACTTTGCATTAAATTCAGTTATAAACATATGTACTGTAGAGTTTTTCATTAATAAAAAAGTTCAATGTTTCGTTTTTTAGAAAAATAGTATTTCAAGATTGTGGAAAAAATCATGTTTAGTACATGTGAGCATGTCTTTTTCTCATTGTCCAGTTGGCGGCCAATTTCCGGAAAGAGAAAAAACATACTTTTCTCACTTGTACTAAAAGTAACTATTTATACATACCCCAGATTTTGAAAGCTACTAAAATTTTTAAACCACATTTTTAGCAACGTATCCAATTACGATAAAAAAGTGAATTATTTCAGCAGTTCTCCAAATATGTGGTAGGTACATATTACATTAAAAACGAGAAAATCAAAAAATGGTTAAGGAACTTTTTATTGAATTTTCATTCCTATCAACAATATATTGAAAAAAAATCTGATGTGGCCAACACAAAACCTCCCGCTATTTATTTTTTATTAATTTAAATACATACTTACGGATTTACTAACGCTGCATACTGTTCCATTGCATAAAACTATTGCTTTATTTACTATTTTCTTTTTAAAATGTCACTATTATTAATTTGAAGTGATTAGTTTTTTGACATTGACATTTAATGTCAGTTACCTTCATTTGAAATATGAACTGTGTAACAAAAGAATTATGTTTTTCTTAGGCTTCGGGACTTGTACAAAAAATTATTTTTAAATTTATCTGTAAAATATATAGAAAAAGTATTAATATATTCCTGTAGAATATTCAATAATCTTTAATTTTCATAACGACAAAATGCGAAAAAATTGCATTTAATGGTATTTTGTGAAGAAAAACCATTATGAGCTTCAGGTAAAGTGCCATTTCCGGTTATCCGATTTACACCAAAATCTAATGGCTTCTTTTCTTATTAGAATAGGATAGAAATACAAGATTTCAGAATTTTCTGAATGATAGTATTTGAGTTAGAGTGAAGACAAAATTCCTACACATACACACACACACACACACACATACATACATACATACACACACACATACACACATACAGACATCATCGTGAAAATGTTAAATTTGGATTCTAGGGACCTTAAAACGTGGTCATTTACTAAAATCTCGATAAGTGATTTTTAGCACGATCCCTATACCTCCCTTACCAAGGGTAGCGGGAGGTAAAAAGCATTCAACATCTATTCTATTGAGTCGTTATTTCACCAACGAACAATTTACTGATATTTTACAGAATTTTATTTTTGAATAGGCTGCAGATAAGTATAATGTATTGCGATATTATTCAGCACAAGAAATATTGAATTTTTTATTTGATTTCACTGTCTGCTGGTTAAAATATTATAGCCATTAAGTCTCTTTTTATTGACATAAATCAAGATATGAGTAATTCTTCAGATATTGGCACTCAACACATTTTGGTTATACTACACAGTTTATCCATAAGTAAATAAGCGTTTAAATATTTAATGACAGATAATTTTCGATAAATAGAGCTACAAACAATAATTAAACTACAACGTGTTTAACAAATGTCATTAGAGAATATTTAAGAAAATTTGTAGCCATAACAAGGTTAAAAAAACCGATAAGAAGAAAAATGATAAAAATATTAAGAAATAGAATGAAGTAAGAAATTCTCACCTCAGGGTGGTGATACTGGTACTGGTATTTTTTCTTTTCTTTTTCTTTTTCCCTTTTCACCTCTGGGCAAATTAAGGAATTATTGTTAAACTGACTAATAGGTGATATTTTCTCATTCGCGAGCATCATATATCGTTCTCTTCTTTTCGTCCGTTCACCCCGTGTCCGTCTATTTATCGGCCTCGCCACTTCTTCAATCATTTCACAAGTTTTACACAAAATTTTAGCAATGAATTTAGCAACAGCTAGCAATGCGAAATTATTCAAACTAACACGCGGTCCGAAACCGTCAAAAAATTGATAACACTCCGAGATGAAATTAGTTTCGTAGTGACCCGAGAAATGAAAACAAATGAGCGCTGTGCTGTCGATCGTCGTAGCGTAACTTAACCTGGGATGGAACTGTCAGTTGCGTTAGGATAGAAGACGTTTTTATCAAGTTGTAATAAAAAGGAATGAGTAAAATTGAAAACAATCTTTACGATTTATATATGAAGGCAGGATGCGACAGTTACAGAGACATATCGTCAAAACAAGAGTCCTTATCTTGTGCAAGGCGCCAGTCCAGACAGTCAATCAAATGTTGTAGTACGCAATGGGACTATGTACGATATAATTAAAAAGAGTGTGTGTGTAAGATGCTCGTTGTATTGGCTGTCAATAGCGACAGATTTTTACAATGTTGTTTTTATTATGTCAAGAAAGTCGTCTCGTTGTCGTCGTGCAGAGGTCCTCAAGATATGGGGAAGAAAAGTATCTAATTCTGCAAGAACGCATTTGAAATACTCAGTGATCATCACACAATAAAGCTTGCATCATTTTATTGGACTATTAGATTGAAAAGGTTGCCTATAGTACCTTACAATTCTTGTTTCTGTGCCGAGTGTATTTGTAAGGAAATCCAAGGGAACATTATTGGTTATATTCGATCATATTAGTCCTTATGTTGAACTCGTTTTTAGGGCTCTTGTTAAAAATTACGTTTTAAACGATACAGTTTAACTTACTCCTTACTAGCATTCAATTATCATTTATAATGCAAGGATATTAGTTTGCACGTTAGAATTTTTTTTCACTGCTGGCTCCCGTAAAACCGTTGTTAATAATTAAAAAAACAAATTTGTGCGATCTCGACTCCAAAAATGAAACGGATTAGGTGCTTATTTGAAAAGCAAAGTTTAATATTTTTTTTGTTATTTTTTCTTTGTGAATTAGATGAGAAACAGTTCGTTTTACAAATTTTAACTGGTTATAGAAAATTATCATAAATTACAAAAAAAAAAATAAATCTTAATATTGAGGAAATGTTTCGGAATAAGTACTATAAAAATCCAGGATATAATTAAAGTTTATTTTTAAAAATATTTAGAAGTATGAAATGTCAATTTATTTAAAAAATAAGAAATGACAGTGTGTTCACAAAATAATTATAACAGTTATTTGAACTAAAAATAAAAATGAAATAGTTATTTATGCAACTAGAGTAAAAAGTGTTTTATTTCACTCATAGGATTTGACTTTCCTATTCGTGAAATAAGACTACACTTTTTAAATCTTGTTGCATGCAATAAAAGTCTGAAAAAAAGTGCTATAACGTTTCATTATTTTACTCGTTTGCGTTAAAAAGTGCACTTATTACCCACTTTTATTGTGTCAAAAAAGACATACTTTATAAACTCATTTTCATGAAAAAAAGTACACTTTTTGTAATAGACGTAAAAACAGTTATTTATCCAAAAAGTGTAAAAAGTATATTTTTATTTCACGAATAGAAAAGTTTGACCGAACGAGCCGCAGGCGAGTTCGTCAAATTCTATGAGTGAAATAAGACACTTTTTACTCGAGTTGCATACAATTTTTTTTACTTCTGCAATAAAAGTGTGAAAGAAACTGCCGTAATGTTTCACGATTTCACTCCGTACCACTTTTTCACACTTTTATATATTTTTCTTTTCAAGCACCTCTTTGATTTAAATTATAAAGCCGGGGATACACTTGCACAAATTATTTTTTTTTAAATCAGTTACTACCATTTTATAAATAATCATAGTTTGTCCGATAAAATAATAAATTATACATGACGACACTACAGCTTCATTAGACAAAAAGATTATTATTTAACAAAAAAAGGTATGGACAAGAAACGCCTTATTATACAGGGTGTAACAAAAATAAGTACATTACATTTAACTAGTGACAAAACTCATAGCGAGCAACAATATTTCTTATTAACGTTTTTTTTTTTTTGTAAAACTTTCAGTTCTAGGAATTGTGTTAAGCATCTTCAAAAAGTTATAGTTCACAAGAAACTGTGCGTCTCTTGTTTCTGTGCAGTAAGCCCGTAAGCATGCCAAGATAGGTAATCATAATTTGAAATTAAAATATATTACTTCATGTTTTCATTAGTGTCAAATATATTTTAAAAATTAACAGCAGATAGTCTTTTACAAGAATATAAGTAATTATAATTTTTTTTTTTTAAATACATTTTTATAAAAAGAAAATAAATGTTAATCATCTGTTTCTATTTTTACTATTTTCAGTAATGCCGCTAAGCTGTCATGGAGAGAGCTATTATGTTTTTTGAAAATTAGAAATAGTAGTTTTAAACATGATGACAGTTGGAAATGACCCAACCTACACAATTATTGAACTACATACATATATTTTTCTTTTTTAATTTTCGAGTATTATTCCGCTAGTTTGAAATATTTATTAATAAAAAGATAAAAATAAAATAATAGCACAGGGCAGGGAAAGCTGCAAAGTAAAGACAACATCTGGGAAATCGAAGAACGATGGAAATTTGATTATATAGGATTTTGTTTGGAAAATTGGAAAAATACAAAAGTGAGAACCTCGAAATGGAAGGATTTGTGATGTAATATACGTGAGAAACCGGTAATGTAATTTTTGATTAAAAATATTGAAAATAAATTTAAAAAAATATTAATTTAATATGATTTAAGTTGTGTAAATTTTCGTTATTTTTGATGTACCAAGCATACCGGATGTCAACGTGAAATCTTTTATATAGGGAATATAAAAAATGCTAATTTTTGTAATTTGCTAATTATTTACCTATTAATTTCAGGCAAAAATTAAATTCTATCCCTACCTAAAACACTAATCAGATTTTATTTTACACGTTTTGTAACCTATAAAATTGAATTTAAAGTTTAATAAATATTGCTCATTTCCAGTGATAGTTATGAAACTGAAACAAAATTATAAATAAATGCGTAATGTTTGAGCAGTCACAAAAATAGCTTATTAGCTTTGTTTTTTAAATAAAAAAGGATTCGTAATTATTAAAATATTACATATTGTTTTGTTTAAAATATAACGTTTTTATCACGAAAAAAAGATGCAAATAATTAAATAGTTTTATTCTGACAGTTGTCAGAAACTTCAAATTAAATGTTACAAAAAGTGGAAAATAAGATCTTATTTGACTTAGTGAAGAATTTCATTATCTTCAGCTTGTTTTGAAATATTTATGTCAAAAATTAAAAGGAATGTAATTACAACAAAATGAAAAAAATAATTTATGGAATAGAAATTTGAAATACCGGTTATCCGACAAGCTTGACATCAGAGTAGCGGATTATCCGAAATAGTAGAACTTACATTATTTTATGAACATCTTTATGACATACACTAGTTTTACAGAAATAGCTAAGGAAACTTGATAAAATGATTACCTTGTAGTCGAAATGTACATTTTATAATAAAGAATTTAGTGAAGAAAAGTTTCAGAAAGTTTATTTATTCTAAGAAAACTTTTTGACGAAAAAAGCAGATTAGAAGAAAAAGTAAAGAAAAATATTCGTTGGTACGGAACTTGTTTTATATTTTATTGTACAAAAATGAAACGATTAATTTATCATTTTCAAAGTACTTTAATTTCCAGACGAACATGTCTGAAACAGAGTGACATGTAGCAAATTGAACTCCAAGAGCCAAAAGTAGCAAAAATATAAATTCCTTTTATGTCGCTTAAAAGCTTCTATGTGGTGTATTTTCCAATAAAATCTAATATTGCCTATAAGAAATGTCAGACGGTAACTGCTTCAGTTAAATATAACTGTTTTCAGAAATTTGATTTCGGGTGGCTGCCTCTAGATAAATACATGCAACGTTGCTGTATCTATCGAGAATTTCAGACGGAAATAAATTATGCTATGCGGACACATTCTAGAAAATATATTAATAATGTGCAGTATACTATAAATAAAACTTTATCGATGCTAGTTTGCTGAAATAAGTTATAATTTATTCAGCTGTACTAAAAATCGTCTCTTGTATTTCACAAAAAAAAATTGTAAATCATTTTGTAAATTTTTTATTACAGGAGACGTACGTTTATCAAATGAAAGTATACTCAATTGATTTTCATGAAAAAACATTTTAATTTACAAAACGAAAGATCAACATCTATCAATGCAAAAATCCAATTCTAAAACAGTTGTTTAATATTTTCATGATAAATTTGAAAACTTTGTTTCAAATTACATCATTCTGATGAATTTGTCATTTGCATACCAAACAAATTAATTTAAAAATGAATGACGAACTTATGACACATTTTTATAAAGTTTTTAATTTTAGTTAAAAATATAAACTTATGTAGATATAATAGAAAACTTTTGTTTTAAGGATCATGGTTTTATAGAAAAAGAGTTGTTTATATCCGGATAACATTAGCTGATAATTACGGTTTATAAATATAAATAATTTACGCCTTTAAGGATTCTAGACATATTTTATCAGTTTTCGTCGCTGGATATCATATTTTTGTAATAATGAGATGATAAATTAAATTAATTTTAGACAAAGTTGTTTTCATGTAAAAATGAAAACTGCTAATTTCAATTGTTTACTTTTACTACATTCACAAACAATATTTTATCATGTTTTGCATTTCATTTAATTAATTTTTGTTTTTATACCTAATGAATGTCAATGAATTCTCAAAGATTACAAACTATTTTGTCTAGAGTATAAAAGTTAAAGTTTAAATTAGTTTATCGTTGCATTTTTCATTTTTCTTTTATAACTTTGTGTATTAAAATTAATTTGAAAGATAACGTTTGTAAGCAATGTTAAGAATGGCGAAGTTTTTTTTCATTCACTATTTAGTCTATAATTGGACATCTTTATTTGCCGGAGTATTGCATTTTCCGAAGAAAATGACAAATATAAGTACATATACTAAACTGCATTACTGATACCGATACAATTTACAAAGGCATATCTAAGTTAAAGCTAAAATTAAATAACCTTCTTCATGACCAATTTTTAGTCAAATAGCACAAGTGAGACAAAATTATGTACATTAGTAGAAAAAGCAAAGAAAAATAGATCTCGAAGCGACGGCGCTATTGGACTAGTATATTCTGGATTAGTGAAGACTAATCAAATCTCTGCTATCAGAATATAAATATTGAATTAAATTTCTAATTTTTGAAAAAAATAACTCTACAGCAAAAATTTGATATATAAGTATATAAACAAACTAAAATATTGAGTAGTCAAATTTATGATTAGTTGTTGCGCAATTTCGAGTTTAGTTTGTATTTTTTAAGAAGTATTGTAACGGTATTGAAAAATAACTCGGAAGTGAAGTTTTTATGAATTTTGAAATAGCTAACTTCAGGTATATTTTATTTCAGAAGATAGATATAAGATCAACAAACGTGTTATTATCTTCAGTCTTGTAAAAGATTAATATATTTTTTGTCACCGCTTCGGAAAACATTTATTCCTTCATCAGGACAAAAAATTACAAGAAACGGAAAAATAAGATTAGGGTCTAAAGAAAAGAGAAGTATAATTATTTTCTAATTAAAAAAAAAAAACAATTTAATCTTTTACAAGACTGAAATACTATTTATTTTAATTATTATATAGTTTCTACAGTCGTTTATATAAATCTTATTTTAAATTTAATAATATTCTTCTTCTTATTTCCAGTTATGATTTAAATTGATAAAGCTTTTGTAAAACATAAATTGACTTTATTAGTTTCAACAGTATATTATTTATTTATAAACAAAGTATTCAATGGGGAAGTTTAGCGATTTTTTAAATTTTTTTTATTCCATGGGAAATGACTTGAAAAATGATGTAACATGTTTTATTTTTTTCAAAAATATAGTATATATAATACAGTATAGGGAATGCTGCGTTTAATTTATGTTTGGTCTGAGGCCGTACCCCTGTCCTGGTATCAGAAACAGCAGTGCCATCTAGGTCGAGGTACCAAAAACAATTTCCGAAAAATATTGTAAGCAGGTAAACGAATTCGACAATCACAAAGAAAGTGTGCTTGGATCCTATTAAATGTAGTAATCGGGATTCTAAATTACAACAGCCTAACACAAGCCCGAACAGCGTGAAACGCCTAAAGTTTGACTAAATGCAACCAAATATACCGTAATGTAATGTTTTTCCCATAATGTTGGCACTATGAATGACAATACTATAACATTTTCCTACTTCTGTTGTTAAACATGTGATTTAACATACTGGTTTCCATGGTGCTAAACATCTTAAACACAGGCTGTGGTTTCGATCGTATTGGACACGATGTGAAGCTAGAAACTACTATCAGCTGATTTATTAAGACGATCATATAGTGAAGATAGTTTAACTACTGTATATCTGACGTGGAGAAGCGTAACGAAGTGACAGTAACGCGTAGATAAGACTATACCACTGAATTCTGGGCGCAAATTAACAATAATTTTACAAAATAGTGTTTATCGCGCGAAACTCCTCAGCCTCTATTTCTAGGAATTTGAGTATAAATTTTAGTTTGATTGATTGAATCCGTCGTTGGCACTAGGTGAAACATTTTAATAAGGTAAAATAATTAACACTTGGCTAAGTTTCACAAAATAAAGTTTATTATCTTTACCGCGATTTCGGCTTTTACGCCATCTTCAGAAGACTGAGAAATGTACAAGAGAACTACATGAATATATATACAAAGATACAGGTATAAGATTATAAACTAATTTGTTGGAGTCTTGGGAATACCAACTTAAGGGATCAACAAAAATTCCCTTTCGATAATATTTCCAAAATATCCGAGTGGAGAATATCTGTTTGGTCATTCATCAGTTTCTCATTGCGTTTAATGGCTTTGTCTATTTCAAATGTTTCCAAGAAATTTAATTTCGAACCTTTCTTTTCTAAATGTAAAATTTTTAAATTTTTTATTGAACAGTTGTGGTTGTTTTCAAAAAGATGTGTGACTAGATTAGAATCTGATTTTTTATTTTTCCAAGATCTCATATGTTCATTAAACCTAATGAGGAAACTTCTACCCGTTTGACCAATATATTTATATTCACACTGGATTTCATATACACCTGATTTGTCTAGAACATTTTTTGTATAAATTTTTTTGTTGATTAGCTTACTTAGAGTATTGTTATTGTAATAGGCCGGTTTAATATTGGTGTCTCTAAATTTATTTTTAATATCTATTGATTTTACCTACAAAGTTGAACCGAGTGAAATATTTGTTGTTAGGACTAAGTTGTACGGCATAAAAGTTTATTAAAACCGAGGTTTTCATTTTGTTTTCTAATAATCGGTCCACAAAATTTTAGTGTTTTACACAGAATTTTGTACGCTCTAAATTATTACATTTTGCATAGGATTATTTGTAAATTTTATTGAGAATACTGTGGTAACATAAAACATATTTTTCCATGCAAAATTTATTAAAATATAATTTAATTTGTTGAAAATTAATTCAAGTTATAAAATGCATATTTAAGATGAAAACTGTAGCTTTGTTTGTTTTGTGAATTGTGATAGAGCTATAAAAATACAATAAATTGAAACAATATTAATTCATGCTAGTCTTAATTAATCATCATGCACGACAGCAGACAAATAAAAATACTGGAATCAATGAATAAGATATGAAGGTAAAAATGCATTGACGTATGATAATAGTATGAATGAAATATTGTTTTAAAAATATTATTTCAAGGAAGAAACTGTTTTATTGATATTTATGTATGTCATCAAACAATGAAAACATTAACATAGAGCTTCATTCATAATTGGTAATACCCAAACTTGTTATTAAATATAAAAAAATCTTGAACATGTAAATATTTAGAGCAATATTGAAATTGAAAAATTGGTTTTTTGAATAGACCTTGTACCAATTATTATCCATATAGGTTTCAATATTTCTTATCGGAAAAAGTGACATGCGAAATATTAGTAAAAAAACCTAATGAGATTTATAAGTTTTAATGATTAAAATAGCTGAACTTCCTTACATAATTTTTAATGTGAACAGCATAGTATTTAATACTATTAATAGTAACTAATTAAATGAGAAATATAATATTATCAATCGTTTTGTACTTTTATTTGTTGTTCTTACTCCACGTCCATATGGTACACAACAGTAAAAGAACAAATAAGATAATAAAATAAAGAGATAAATCAATAACAACAGGCTTATTCATCAATGTTTTTTTTATTGTATAAGTGGCAAGTAGGATATAAATATGTATTATAGCTTGGCTCAGTTTCTAGAATATACAAGAATAATAAAACATATGTTTGATCGTGTGTTTGTTTACTGTTTACATGACTATTAATTTACATATAAATGAATTAGTATAACGCTTAATCAATTTCCGGACTAATATGGATTATGAAAATGTCCAGTATTCGTTTGTATTTAACGTAAAAGATATCCTGATTTTTGGAATGTAGTCATGTAATTTTTTTTTATTATTATCTCTTCTAACCAAGTTTCGAATGTAGTTTATCAGATCCCTTGCAAGGATTGCGAAGCAAAATATAGAGGACAGACTAAAAGATATTTAAGAATAAGGCTGGAAGAACAGACGGAATGAAAAGAAAGAAAACCAAAAGAATAAATGCGCCTTAACGGGGTCATAACATAAAAACACTTTTAATTTTGAAAAAGACTGTATATTGGAAACAGAAAAAAATTACAAAAAATACTAACATTCGAAATGTTATAAAAACAGATAAAAATAATGTAAACTCTAAAACAGCCCTCATAGGTCTTAGTACAATCTACAGTAACTTAATAAAGGACGAAATAAAATAAAATATATTCAAAAAGTAAGTTATATTAGAAATAAAATATAAAGAAATATACAGGGTGTTATGTAAGTAAGTGTTCGACGCTTAGCCCATAGTAGAACTGACCCCATAGATAGTAAATCTGGAAATAATTTTTGTTTAACATACTTTCTACAAGAACTAGAGGCCTTTAAAATTGACCAATCACGTCATAGTTCAAAACTTGATAAAAAAGTAAAAATCAATGTGTTCTCTGGAAAAAATGTGATACCTGTCACAAATGACATATAGAATCATTGACGTCTATTTGGAAATAACTCGCTGTATCGTCTTACAGCGGCACGACTATTTTTAATGTCTCGCTATAAACCATATGCATGTCTGCATACTTTTGGTTGGTGAAGTTAAATGGCATTTTGAGAATATCAAAAATACAATATAAATTGTACGTCTATGCAAAAAAACATTTAACGTCAGATTGACAATCAATATTTTTTCCAGAGAACACATTGATTTTTACTTTTTTATAAAGTTTCTAGTTCTTGTAGAAAGTATGTTAAACAAAAATTATTGCCAGATTTACTATTTTTGGGGTCAGTTCTATCATGGGTTAAGAGTTGAACACTTACTTACACAACACCCTGTATATATATATATATATATTTTTTTCATTAAATCGCGTCATTAGCCTAAGTAATTTCCTCTTTACAAGGTTAAGTTTAATCCTGCTTTAATAAATGGTTTTCCTGATACTTGGTATTATGTCCATGTGCTTCTGTGTGTTATCATTGACTTATAATTATGTTAAATTATGAATGCCTTTTACGGTAATAATGTAAAACATATCTAATAGTTAAAAATTAATTTATTTCGTAAGTAGTGTCAATATGTTTAAAATTCAATGTTTTCAAATTTTTTTATACTTTTCATTCTGTAGTTCCTGAGGATATCCTGGTCGAAACGTTAAGAAGAGATAATAATAAAAAAAAAATAGGTAACTGTATTACAGAATAATTTACTTTCCCAACTATCCATTCCAGTAAAAAAAAAAAAACTTTTCTTCATATCCCGATTTATTATCCACTGTTAGGCCTGTCAATCTAGGATCGCGTAGTCTAATTAATCTGACCGAACACACTGGCGTCGGTCTAAATACATGAACACATATTTTTTGATAAATTATTAAAATATGAGTAATTCTAAATGATTTTATAGAAAATTTTATTAAAATATATTTAATAAAATCTATTTGCGCTATAACGGTATGATCACAACTTCAAAGTGATTATAGAATTATTAAGCAAAAATAATATAATTTTATATTGTTCAAAATTTCACACTGGTACCTACCACAAAAATTTATTGTATGTATTTCACTTTCATCAGTGTTATTTGGCTTTATTTGTTTACTTTTGTTATTTATACTTCATATGTTTGTGGTTCGATACGATAAATAAATTATACCAGGTGTCTACTTTTTTCATAATGGTAAATTTCCGTGTGTCTATAATTTCTACCCTACTTAATTTAGAATAAAAGTGTTAATACAAATAATGTTCAGAATTAAAAACTGCATTCAATGAGCTTATATATAATAATACAATACGTCCCTATCATGAGATAGATGTAAAATAACATTTCGACTTTAAGTTGTTTACAGAGTGCCATGGAAAACAAAACATACAATTCAAATAGTCATATTATTTGAGTCTGACAGATAAAAATGTATTAATTAATATTTAATTGTTAATATTATTATTTTTCTTATATTTTGATCTGAAAATTATGGAAAATTTAATGTAGAAGAAAAAATATTATTTAATTTTTATGACAGATGCGATCTGTCAAACTCAAACAATACAAATATTTGTTTTATTACTCCTAAAGTTTTCTGTAAATATGTAGATAAAGTGATTACTTTTATTTTGTCTCTCTCTCTCTCGTGAATAAAATGCATGTAAACAATAATTTTGGTTAAGGCTTATACTATTTACTGTGACCTAACCAATGCAATTTTTTTTTTTCAAGTTGTATGCTAATGTATAAAATCAGAAAGAAACGAGTATTAAAACAAATTTTACAACTCACATAACCTAATTTGTCAACAAATAAATTTTGTTAATCAAGATATCGGTGATGTTTGCGACCAATTTCTTAGGCCATCTTAGGCTAAACTTCTAAGCTACAGCTAAAACTTTTTTACTATATAAGGAAATATAATACACATCACATAAATTTCTTGAGAATTTCGCGACGCCCGAAAACTCTTCCGCGATCCCCCAGGGGTCGCGACCTACGGGTTGCGCACCTCTGATCCAGACCAATTTCTGGTTTGGTAAACCCATTATAAAATTTATTGACATTTAAACGCTATTTTCCTGGTAAATAACATACGAATGAAACATTGTTGATCCATTGACATTCAGTTGTTTATTCAGATTAAGTTAAGATAGGTTAGGAATTTTTTACTTGCGAACTCTTTTCTCTTAAAAACATCAACTTATCACTATATCTATTTTTACTTTTTAATTATATTCTTCAAAATATTATTATATATAAACCTAAATGAACCAAACCTTTCATATTATACAGGGTGATTCAAATTACGAGCCTGATAAATCAATCCAAAATTCAAATTTCACAAATATCTAGATAAAAAATTAACATTATATAGTTACGATATTTTGACATTTCGGGCAGAAGTAGCAGTCAAACTGACGATTACTTTTCGATTACATCTTCTATGTTTAGAAATTTTTTTAGCAATAGTAGCGATAATTTCTTCATCAGTATCTTTTAAAGTGCATAATATAATTAAAAAAAAATTGTGCCTAAAAATTCGAGTTGGAGACTAAATGTTACTGGGGCATGTGAGTGGTTTCGAATTATGGAGATTTTTGAGTTAAAGAAATTCGAGATAGAGAGGTCAAAATACATTGTAAATATACAAAATGTGCAATCTTCGACTTAAGGAGAGTTGCGAGTTATGGATGTTCGAGTTATAGAGGGATCTGAAGATTACAATTTGCTACAACTTGAAACAAATTTCACAAAAATTCGTCAACCCATTTAAGCTGTAGAGGTGAACAAAAATTCGGCGATTGTCGTGATGAAAGAAACTGCAGATAGATTCGCTACCCTTTTAGTATAAGGACTAGCGTAAACTCGGCTACGCCGAGTATACCCTAGGGCTCCGCCGATAGTGTTTATAATAGTTTTACGTACGTCCAATCCGTCTATGAACAATTTAAACGCAAAGTGCTAACGCTAAGAGTCTTTCAAAATATATTTTTCCCGCCCACCCAAACAGCCCACGCAACCTGCCCACCCAAACTGCTCACGCAACCTGCCCACGCAACCTGCCCACGCAATATGCCCACCCAAACTGCCCACGCAACCTGCCCACCCAAACTACCCACACAACAATTTCTGCATAGCAGCCCTTAACGATACCTCTCATTTGATACCAAACACGACATGATTCTAACAACTTTATGCAAAAAACAAAAACCGAGCGAGCTGTCAAATTTTTGACATTTCTGCATGGCAGCCCTTGACGATATCTCTCATTTGATACCAAACACGACATGGTTCTGACAACTTTAAGCAAAAAACAAAAGCGGATCGAGCTGTCAAATTTTTGACATTTCTGCATAGCAGCCCTTAACGATACCTCTTATTTGTTACCAAACTCGACATGGTTCTAACAACTTTAAGCAAAAAACAAAAGCCAATCAAGCTGTTAAAATTTTGACATTTCTGCATGGCAGCCCTTGACGTTACCTTTCATTTGATACCGACCACATGTTTTTGACAATTTAATGCAGAAAAACAAAAGCCGATAGAACTGTCAAATTTTTGACATTGGAATATTTGTTTTTTACTTAGTTACTTATGAGATGTTTGGCAACACTTTCGAAATGCACATAAATCACGGACATGAACCTTTGAAAAATTAATATTTTAAATATAATGTTTTAGACCTTTTTAACCAGTGTGGAATAACCGCCCATTTTCATAATTTATGTTTATGAATTTAACTTCTTTCATATAGTCCTCATTTCATAAATAATTCCATTTAAATGTTCTGATTGACACGTCAGACAAACGTTCTTCGTCTTAAAATTTTCATGGAGGTCTCAGATATTTTGTTTTAAGTCAAATTTCCACTTTTAAAAATTTTTCACACAAAAACTATGCATCGTACAGAAAAATGACCTCTTACCAGGAAATCAAGTTGAGTTATTCTCTACATCTTGGAAAAATTTTCATTAAAATCGCTCGTACCGTTTAAGCTGTACAGGCGAACAAAATTTCCGCGATCGTCGTGATGAATTCAAATATATATAGATAATGAATTTACCTGTTTAGTATAACGGATGGCACAAAGGGTAACTTATTAAATCTAAGTACAGTTTTGCTGGTTGCATTTAACGTTCGTCAGGCCCGTAAATTATGTGAATCACCTGTATATGTAAATAGCTACTTTCTAAAATTTATTATTTGCAAATCCAAAAGTATTTTCCTGGTTATTGGTTAAACAAAACATTAAAATTATTTGTCTACTACCATAACGTATTACATGATTACAAAAGAAGTGATTCACTGATCGTTTTCAGTTCATACTATACACATGCGTCATAATCTACTATTCTTACATAACCGTATTGCGGCCAGTAGATATTATGGGGTAATTTAAATTAGACCAAAAATAGAAAGTGTCTACAGTCCCGAACGTGGGATCGTTTAGAAAAAATTAAAATCCCGAATGGGGGTGGTTTACGAAATTTCTTTAACTACACTTTAATATTATTTAACTTAAGGCACAAAATTCACGTTTGGGAAACTAGGACCGAGGTTTGTGCTTTTGATGAGGTTATTGTAGTTTTGTTGTTGGCAAAAAGATCAAGACAAGAGCTGCACAAAGTTACTAAAAGATTAGCAGATAGTGCAAGGAAATACGGATTGTCCAAAAACGAATCTAAGACCAAATGTATTGCAATAGAGAAAAATCAGACAACAAAATAACATTTGAAATGGAAGATAAAGTATATTGCGTTGAAAAGGTAAACTCGTTTGAATATTTGGGAATCACTATCAATAACTTTAATGATGAAGATGAAGAGATAAACAAGAGAATAGCTAGAGGAAGTAAAGCTTATGGAATGCTTTTGAAAACAATATACTTCAAAAACGTATCAAGATCTACTAAAATAGCTGACCCAAGTGAGTGTTGCCAATAGTGGCAAAGAGTCTCCCACCAAATAGCGCTGTAAAAACCACCAGATTTCCACTAAATACTAAAAATTCATGCTGTGATTTACTTTGTGGGAAAAATAATAAAACAAATAATGCTTGAAATTATAAAAATAAACACATACTTATATGCATTAAAAAAATAAATCTAATATCTCGGTATTGAAGTACCATCGAAACAACTATGCGAAATAGAAGCCCACCATGTTTAAAACAAGAATATTGCTTTCTTCGCATGGCAGGCACGCGGAACGTTTTGTTTTTACGCAACCTAGTACGTTTCGTTTACCTGTTCAATTTCATAAATTCTTTAATTATAATAATATATTAAAACAACGACAGTAATAAAATAACACTAGAAATTCCACTAACCGCGAAACAAAAAAGTTGATGCTAAATAATGGTCTCAAACCACCAGATTTAGTGGTAAATCCACTAAGTTGGCAACACTGCCAGGTGGAGTAGCACGGCTATCGCTTCACGCTCCAAGGGTTCCGGGTTCGAATCCCGGATAAGGCATGGTTGTTGTGTGCGTCTTTCATCATTTCATCTTCATCAACTTTGAGTACGAAATGCAATGATATGAAAAATTGTATCACCTCCATAAATATCACCGCTTATATACTGGCATTGTATAGAAAGCGTGTAGCAATAAATAAAATAAGATCTACTAAAATATATATGAATTATAAAACCGGCAGTCCTGTATGGATGAGAATTGCGGGTGCTTAATAAAAACAATGAAACCAAACTAGACGTTTGGGAAATGAAAATATTGAGAGGAAGAAGACGGAATACGGAGAAAAAGATCCAACCGGGAAATACAAGAAATGTATGGTTTTCCATTTATCAGTCATTCGATTAGGATCAGAGCAAAAAGAATGAGATGGCTAGGCCATGTAGCACGAATACCGGAGAGTAGAAATATTAGGCGAGCAGTATTAGATTCTGAAGGAGGAAAGAAAAGAAGAGGGAGTTCGAAGAAACAATGAATAAAGTTATCAAAAAGATCTACGGGAACAAAACGTGACGAACTGGGCAGAGACAGCTAAACAGGAAGAAATGGAAAGAAGTTGTGAAGAAAATAGAAGCTCAGGACCTCGAAGACCTGTAACGCTAACATGTATATAAAATTAGTAAAACGGATACAATTTTAATATTGTCTAATTATTCAAATACTGAAAGTGATTATGTGCAAAAAAGCAAAAACTAGTAAAAAATTTCTAGAATGATGTTTGAACTCTCTGACATTTGATCTTATGACAAATTGTTTAATTGTATAATAAAACGAAACAAATTTCTAAATCTTTATCCGTATCCTAATAAAAATAAAAGAAAGGCTTTATTTCTTCACCGAGATGTGTACCAAGACTTGTAATCATCTACAAATTTGTATTAGTGTCAAAAATCCCTCCCTTTTTCTGTAGTCGTACGACTACAAGATAATGTCCTGATAAACGATAGCAGTTTGAGAACTGCTTAGCAGCAAATTAACTATTCTTGTAAATCATGAAACGCGTCATTAAAATAATTTAATTATTTTGAAAATAGTCAGTGACTCGTTCAAACTAGTGTCAACTAGATTAGAAAGAAATAAAACGGCAATCAGGGCAAATGGATACGAAGTTGTCGATAGTAGGAGATAAAGTTTTAATCTTTTTAATATGTATCGGGATTATAAATAGAAAGCGGGTAAACGACTAGTGCGGAAACAATACACATCAGTGGCGCATCATGAGTTTTTATCGCTGGCGGATCGCATAATCACCGCCCTCCCCATTTGAGCACTTTTAGGCATTTTTAAGTAAGCATTTATTAAATTTGAAGAAGAGTAAAGAACATCTAAAATGAAAGTGATCTGTAATTTTAGAAAGTTACATAAATCGATTTTTATCAGCACTCATAAAAATAGATAAATATGTTAAAATAACTTTCAGTCAATAATTGGAATATATGGATAGTAAGCAATTTAATAAAATATAATCGGAGTCCAAGGTTTGATTGCCACCGGCAGCCTATATTATTCAACATATCTTTCATTTTCATACAAACACAAGGAGTATACAGAATGTTAATTAAAAATCTGGCCATGCGTTCAACATGGGTAAACAGTTTTTCTTTGTGCAAAAGTCCCCAATTAATTTTAGACAAAAATGTTTCAAGTAAAAGTTGTAGATAATTATCACTGCATGTGTGGTAACCTGTAAATTCGATTTTGAAATTGTACAATTATTGCTCATTTGTAGCGATAACCATGGAGTAGAAACAAAATTACAAAGAAATTCATGTCGTTTGAACTGTTTAAAATATAATTTTATAAGTTACAAAATGTCAAAAAATAATGTCATTTAAGAATTATATTTTAAAAATAATACCTGTGGAGTGATTTAGGTGCAGAATTGAATTATAAATAAATAAAATAAATGTATCATCACGGCATATTACCCATTTCTGGGTGTGCCAGTATCTACAACACATGTAATGATCACGATATATTTTACCGTGTGGGCGCTTACCACGCGTCACCTTACGGGCACTCATAGCTGGTGTGGAGAGTGCACCACAGGGGTCACTTTTGTGCCATTTAAAATTGGAAATATTTGGCGTCTGTCGGGATCGAACCCGGTTCCCCCAGGTTCGCGACCAGACACTCAGGCACGCGGCCACGCGACCCCATAGAATTGAATTATCTGTAACTTTTATTTGAAAACCGAATTTCTGACAGTTCAAACGATACGCATTTCTTTAAAACTTTGTTTCAATTCCATGAGCAATATTTATACAATTTCAAATTAGATTTTACAAGTTACCAAACGTGCACAATTAAATCTGTTTAGGCGTAGAAAATAATTATCTACAACTTTTATTTGAAACATTTTTGTCTAAAAAATTTGTTTCCCATGTTAAACGCCTATTGCTTCCAATTTCACATTGTTGATTTATTTGATTAAACTTTTGATATAATACAATAAGTTTTAAAAGTTAAGTTAATAATTTGTACAATAAAAGAAGTAAAAAAAACTTGATTTGTAAGAGAGACACCATTATAAATAATTTAAATGTGTATTTAAATGCAATAATGCTTTACGGGTTATACAGTTCTTGCGGGTAATGCGGTTCTTATGGGTAAAGAATCGACTCCATTTGGCCCGGGTTTTGGTTTTTAATATCGTTTGTTTCTTTGTTTTCTATTTTGGAAAGACATATCGTAATTTTCATCTTAGAATGCACTTATGATATGACACTTGCTTTTTTAAGTGCGTTTTGTTTACAGATAATATCGCTAGATGAAGAAGTGTTTCAGGTTCAGTTATCATAAAAATCTCAAGGACTTGTATGCAATTTAGCAGGTATTCACTATTGTCCAATTCATAATTCATTATCTTAAAATCTTAATTTTTTAAATGATTAATAAAAATACACTCATAAATAACACATTACTGATAAAAAGTAATGTTTGTACGTCAAATGTACGTCAAGAAACACGCATTGTCTTTTAAAATTAGAATTATACTGGGAGTTTTTTTATCAGTGACTATTGCGTATGTCATTATCATAGTTACATTTAAAATGATTTTTTAAATGCCAATTTCAGAAATTCATTTTATCGAAAGGGTATTGCCATTTTCATTAAATTTTATAATGTACTGTTTTTTTTTAAAGTTCGGTATTTGTGCAAAATTGTAGAACATAAATAAATAAATATATCATCACGGCATATTACCCATTTCTGAGTGTGCCAGTATCTACAACACATGTAGACATCGGTAATGATGACGATATATTTTACCGTGTTAAACTTTTTAGTTCCATGCTCATAAAAATTGGTATAGACGCAGATCTAATATTGTGTGTAAAATTGACCAATATTACCACCAAGTTCATAACTGTTCTCATTTTTAAGTTTTTACCCCAAAAAGTCATAAATACCTGCATTTGGTTAAAAAGTTGAAAATATTCAAAAATCCAATTTTCATGTATCTCGTACTTCCCAATGCACTAATTCCAAATCATGAAAACGCAGGTCGATGTCTCTTTTAGTTTTGGAGATATTCAACCTCAAATATTTTCTCAAAATTACCCATTTCTGGGCTAGACCTCTACCTAGTTATGAATTATTGCCCCAAAAGTCAATATACCCCATATTCCGATAAAATTTTTAAAATTTTCAAAAATCTAATTTTAATGTATCTAGATACTTCTCAATGCGCTGATTCTAAATTTTGAAACCGCAGGTCGATATCTCTGTTCGTTCTCGAGATATTTAGAATCAAAGTTTAGCATAAAACTGCCTATTTTTGGGTAATAACCCAAAAATGGGCCGAGATACGAATTTGGCGACAACATCATTCGATTCTACGGATAAAAATATATAAGTATACCAATTTTTATAATTTTTGACTAACCGGTTCATTTTTTATGAATAAAAGTTTGAAAACCCCTGAAAACGGTCAAAATCTGAAAAAATCGCAAGGGGTACCCCTTACGATTTTTACGATTTTTGATCATTTTCAGTTATTTTGCTTTAGAGACTGTATGCGGTGTTCAAAAATTATGAAAATTGGTATACTTATGTAATTTTGCCCGTAAAATCGAATGGTGATGTCGCCAAATTCATATCTCGACCCATTTTTGGGTTATTACCCAAAAATGGGCAGTTTTGAGAAAAACTTTGAACCTCAATATCTTTAGAACGAAAAGAGATATCGACCTGCGGTTTCAAAATTTAGAATCAGCGCATTAAGAAGTATGCATGAAAATTAGATTTTTGAAAATTTTGAACTTTTTATCTGAATATGGGGTATATTGACTTTTGGGACATTAATTCAAAAATGGATAGAGATATAAACTTGCTAGTAATATTATTTGATTGTAAAGACAATGTTACGTAAGTGTACGCATATTATACTCGTAGGTCTGTAATTTTTATAACAAACTTACACTAGAAGCGTGTCTTTTTTAATAACTTATATTAACCAATGTTGAACGTTATAAGGATGTATTTTTTTTTAAGTTTGACACAAAAAAGTTAAACATTTCACCTCATATAAAAATCAAAATTAGGAATGCCGGATGCACTCAATTTCGAGCTTAGGCCCGGCCCGGCCCGATTTCGGGTCAATTTTTGAGCCGGGCCAGGTAATTTTTTATCAAGTCGATCTGCGAATCGGGCCGGCAATTTTTATTTTCGGGCCGAGTCGATCCGGTCCGGACCGGTCCCAATGCATACCTAGCCCCAATTTGAGTATTTAGATCAAGATTATTATTAAAAACAAGTTGCAGCTATCATTATTGTTTCACGCAAAAACATTTTGTTGGATAACTTTAAACATTAAAATTGTACTTAGATTATTTTATATTTTAATACTCTTACGAGTATAAATATATTAATTTAATAAACAATAATATGACTTTTATCTTTTTATCCATTCTAGTAGGTATGGTTAACTTTTATCTACGGTTATTAAAATCATTTTCCAAGCACTTAAAACTTTTTATGACTAGTACATAATACAGCAATAAGTAAGGTATGTATTGAATATAAATAAAAAGTCTGAGGTTAATGGCTACTTAGAAATTTACTCCTTTTAAATTCTACGCCTATAGTACAGCTTTTAAATGATCCGTTTTTTCCCATAAACGTGAATTACGTGACTTGATAAAGTACCCTGTTATCTATAATGTGTTGTTTATAGTTTTGTACCATTCATTTATTTATGAATGGCTATTAACACTTTATTGTTTATTATCTTCAATTGTTTTGATTTAAAAAATCGCCGTAATTATAAATAAAAATTATCGGTTTTTATAATTAATTATTGAGTGAATCAACATTATACTTTTCTGCATTTTATGGAAAGTTATAAAATAATGAGATATATTATATTTATTGTATATCCAGAGAAATCAATGCCTTCATTTACAAACACAAATTTACATGTAAATATTATTATTTTTCTTACAGATTGGAAAAATCTGTGGAATATTATTTGTTTACTTGTTTATTTAGACAATTTGATATGTTTTTGTTTACTACACAAGGGGTACAAATGCATGTTTTTGTTTACTACGAAAGGTATATATGACACTACACTTTTATTTTTTGTGGATTATCTAAAAGACTTCAACGCACACTACTACGGTTGCAGTGATCTGGAAATAATTTTAGGTAATTCTACATCTATTACATATTTGGTAACAATTTAATTAGTAATATATTTTATGATCTATTAATTAATTTCTAAAATTTAGATGTTCAGTACAGTAATGTTCATTTATAACGGATCTCAACGGACCAATAAAAATGGTTCATTGTAAGTGGTGAATATGAATAAGCTGTATGTATTTATTTCATTATTATTCAGATGTCGGTAAGGATAAGTGATCAAAAAGAACTAATTCAGTTGGGAATAACAAAAAATTACTTGAAATGAGCCTGTTTCACATTTTTCAAAACTATTTTAAATGAAAGTTTATGGAATGATATTCTTAGTAATAATTTTTATTTTAATAATTTGTTGTTATTTGTGGAAATAATTAAATAAAAAGATTGGCGTCGTGAAAAACTACCCCCACTCCTGTGACGCAGAAGCACATACATTACATCATTAATAGCCAATAGGAAAACTGTTTTTCCATCACCTACGTTTATTCATATTATTTATATAAATAAACGTTGGCTAAAGTTTGTCACATGTTAATAACATAGCTTTTAATTTGACATTTGACGCTGACATTGCTCATTGTAAACGAATAATAAAGTAATAATGGCTAATTCAAATTACACTCAAGCTAAATCGGACAATTAACCGAAGGTCGATAGCTGGATGATGGCTGAATTTATATCAGAACGATTGTTTTACTGCTACCGAAATAAGGGGTGTTAAAGAGTTGAGGTAAAATAAAATATAAAAACTGAATTTATTATATAAATTAATAATATATTTTACTTTAAAGTTCTGGTCGTGATTCTTATTTGACACTTGTTTAACAACTTTGACAATACACTTGACACCTTAGAACCGCTGAAGATGTATGTACTCTGACGTCACAGTCTGTTTCTGATCACGTGACTTATTCAAAATTTTATCCAAATTTCAAAAATTAATTGTAAAATATCTAAAGGATATTTCGCGAGATTTTCAAATTTGAGGCTCTTTAAAGAACAATATCTTTTCAAATTTAATACTTAGAAGTCATATAAAAATTCTACAGCCCTATTGGTAACACTGATGCAAAAATTAATTTGCTGTTGTTGACAGTGACATTTGAAAATTTAAATTTGGGCATATTTACAATTTTTTATTAAAATGGTTGTTGGATTCTCAAAGCTGTTGTGGAGAGTGCACCACAGGGATCACTTTTGTGCCCCATGAAAACTGAAAGTAATTTTTTCTTCGAAACCGAGCGGCGGAATTTTGTGACTCCAATTTTTCATATTTAAAATAATATTTTAATATTAAAATCTCTGAAACATAAGCTAAATTTATATATATTTTTCTCTTATCATACAACTTTTACTAATGTTTTAATATTTATCGCCTTCTCTTGACCTGTATTATCACACATTAAAAATGAAAACGGAAGTCCGTAAAAACCGTGTACAGTACTCACACTTTAAGTGAGACAGACTACTACAAACAACGAAAACACGAAAAAATGAAGACTCCATTAAAAATATAGCATAGGAATTACGATTGTTACTGCTTCAAACGAAAAGGTCACTATTCCGTAATACAAAATTCACAGAGGGTACTTTGTTTTATTTCTTTTACCTGTTTGAAATTCGCAATTATAGTTACAATACAACAGCAATTTTAACTAGCTAATTTGTCTTTTTCAGAAGGAATAATAAAGTAGAATAATTAAATTCTACTTTGTTTCTTTTTCGCGAAACAGATCTCTATGAAATGAGCAGTAGAACTTGAGTTTAATTGCATGTATTTTGCATAAAATTGTGTAAAAATGATGTATACACAATCATTGAAGTAGTAGTAAGGGTTGTAAATCAACTGTCCCATTTTCAAGTGTTCATACTGTACAACTATAACTAAATTTAATTTTTAGAAAATAGGTATTTAAACAAAATTATCCTCTATTGACATCGTCTCAATACAACAGATAACCGTTAAATTTGACATTTGATTGACAGCAATGTATTTGCCTGTACCATTTAAAATCAAACATAGGAAATGAATTTGACAGATGTATTAAATTTAAATACTGTAAGAAATTTAGCCAAGTCAGAAAATTACTCGGGCACAAGGTACACACAATAATTTTTCTACAACTAAATTTAATTTAGAAAACAAGTTTAATTATTTAAATAAAATTACTCTCTATTGACGTCTTGTCAAATATCAAATTCGTTCCATATGTTTCATTTTAAATGAGACAGGCAAATACATTACTGTAAATCAAAAGTCAAATCGTCACCATGGATATGACAAATTCAATGTTTTACGTTAAAAAATACTCACGGTATATTCATTATCACCTTAAAAGTATACTCCACTGAGAAATACATTAAGGTTTGTTATCTTAAAAAAATACTACAATTATTAAATAACTAAAATGTGACTTTATAATTTATTATTTGTTTTAAATGATAATAAATGAGTTTGTGTATAAACAAAATAAATAATATGCTGCAATTTATGTCAGTATTTGCAAAATGCATGTAATTGATTTCATAGAAAGATAATTTCCTTAAAATAATTGCAAAATAATATATTTTTGAAATATTTTCAGCCATTTTTTATAGGAATCCAAAATCCAGTCCAAAGTACAAAGTTTAAAATCTTCAATCGTTAATTGTTGCATGTATCATTCTAGCTATTTTCAGAATTATATCAACTATTTTCAAAAAAGATCATAGTAATTATCTCACATAATAACTTGGCGCTTAATTTATTTATAGAATAATAATTTTATATTATCTTGTTAAAAATTCAGCTTAATGCATGTGTTATTAATAAAGTGATTAAAAATAGTTACTACGCGACTATCGTAAATATTAAGAAATCTAAACATTAATTGAAAACAAGAAAACATTTACAAATAAAAAACTTTCAAGTTTATTAAGTAGTAACGATAAAAGGTTTTTCCTAATTACAGTCGACTCTCTCTAAATCAAACTCTCTCTCATTTGAATTTCTCTCTAAATCGAATTATTTTTTTGACATGTATAACTGTATATGCTTTTATATGTAAAAAAATATTCTTTAAATCGAATTTTTTAATTCGAATTTTCCTTCGAATTAAATTTTGGGCATTTGCAATCAATTTCAATTAAATTCGCCGCTCTATAAATCGAATTTGGATTTAGATAACTGAAATATGTTTATTTGGGACACTCGGTATAATGTTTCAGTTTGTATATTTACTAGGTACATCTCATTTTTCTAAAAAATAAAAAAGTAATTTTTTTGGTATATTAACTGAATAAACGTTGTTTTCCTTTGCATTTACTATTTGTAATTTATACAAATATTCATTTAATTTTCTTTTACTCTCTCTAGTTCGAATTTTCTTTAATTCGAAGAAATTCAAATTCTCCTTGCGAATTCGATTTATAGTCGACTGTACTAAGTAAAGGTTGCTTTATATTACGACTGAGTATTTAAACATAAAACTTATAACTGTAATTACAAATTATAGAAAATACGGTAAAATATTCTTCCTGTAAGGCTTTCATATTAAAATTTAACGCACGTGTTAAGTTATAAATAATGTAGCTTTTTTTAAAATATATGATATGATGCACGTAGTAAGATAGCGATATCGTTCTAAGCTTCTAAGAAATGTATAAACTAAAAGTATTCCACAATTTTTGAAATATTATAAACAAATACGTGTTTTGAACTATTTTCGCAAGTAATTATCAAAATAATAGTCTACATTTTGCGATAATAATAGATAATGTTTATATGCTTTTGTATAACTATCAAATTTAGATAAAATTTTGGATAATTAGAAGATTATTTCTCAAAAATATAAAATTATCAAATTGTACCGATGTTAAAAAAATGTTTAGAATTTAATTGTATTATTCAATAAATAAATTTTTCCGACGACCACTACGAAAAGTACATAAATTCACACGCTAAACTATTACTGAAAGTTGGTCATTGCACATCACTCCAAAGCTGTGTGAAATGAAAGCTCGTTAGCCAATCAGATGCGTCCGCAACTGTGTGATATGATTTTATCACACGCTGCGATAATTGAGCGAACTAACCTAAAAAATTGTATGTAAAAATTTGACAGTTGCAAATAATTTGCTGAATTTACACGGATTAAGAAGGCTGGACCCTAATTTATCAGATTTTAACTAATTTTTGGTGAATTCTGATAGCAATGATGTAAACATAATCTGTTTTAATATTTTTATGAAAATTTTATATTGTTTTATTTTTTGTGGTCGTCGGAAAAATAACGTGTACAACACGTGCTGAAAGGGTATTTCACACTCACGTGATTAAACCACTCGCCTTCGGCTCATGGCTCACACTTCACGTTTGTGTGAAATATCCAACTTTCAGCACTAGTTATACAATATATTATAATAAAGTACCTACTAGTGAAAAATTAAAATCAGAAAAAAATCTTTGTACCCAATAAAAAATAACGATTAAAAGTTAAATTCAAGAATATATATTTAAAACGGTTTTGTTAAAAAAAACTACAAAAACTAACTTGTTTATTTTTTTTCTACGCTTATTTGAGTTTCTTCATTCAATTTACTATAAAGACTAGTCACTTTTATTACAATTACACTTTCCCCTATTTTAGGGACGTTTTAAAAAACGGTTTTAATTAATTCATTTAGAAGTTATAGTTCTTAATAAATAAAAATATCGGTTTTGGTCTCGGTTAAATATTACGTTTTTTGACTCAAAATGCAGGTTAACTGGATAGTTAATAAATGAATTAACCATATAGATAATAGAAACCGGTTCCATTTCTTTTGAAATTGTTTTATTTTTGTGAAATAAGCAACAAGCAACAGGTTGAATTTTTGTTTAATTTTTTTTTTTTAAAGGTAGTAAAAGACTAACACAATTTTGTTTAGAATTTAAAGCCCGTAAATCACGTGTCCTATTTTTTTTCTTGCTATACTTTAGTTTTAACCGAAAATAAATTAGAATCTGTTAAAATTCACTGTAGATTTGCTAAAACAAAAGGATCGTAAAGTTACCTAAGTATATTTTTAAAATTGAAATAATGAATGTGTTTTATATAGTGTAAATACGGTTTTCCTTTTAATTGTGATATATGGGCTACTATCGTTGAATGGCTCCAATAAGTATACGGATTCATTTTTTATGTAGATACTGTTATCAGTAAAAAAAAGGGTTACAAAATTGAACGAGGCCATTTTAACTATGCAAATCATAAAAATTAATATTTTTATGTCATAAAATGTCATTTTTATAATAATTTATAAGAGATCTTTATATTCATGTGATAATGTATCATATAAAAATAATATTTTATGATATCCGGAATAGATGATAGATGGTACTAAAAACTGATTAAAACTGTTATCAATTAAGAATTATATGCTGAACATTAAAGAATACATAGGTTGGAGAAGTAAATGAACTTCGCAAGTTTGTTGTCGATTCTTTATATCGCTAAAAGTATATATTTAGAAATTGAAAATTATCACTTTATAAATAACAGCATTATAATGCATATCTGCAGAATGAATGACCATTAAAACAAGAGTTCATCATACAAATTTAACATTGACATATTTTATTCATTGTTCATCTGCGTCAAAAAATTAAATCATTTTTATTAATGATGTTTGTAAATATTAACATCTCATTAAAATGCTATTAATGGCAAACCTATAAAATAGAAACAAATATCGTTTTGCGGCTATATAATTTTAATGTTCTTAATAAATAAGTCATGAAATGTTTACAAATTGCCATTAGAGTAATTTGTTATCAATTCTTAATTTGTGTATATAGATAAGAATTAAAAAATATCGGACTATGACTTGAAAATATGAAAAAATAAACTTAATAGTACAATTACAATACTGGCGTCTACGGTCTTATCAACAGTTGAAAATGTCACAATAACTTTTAGAAAAACTGTATTTAAGTTAAAAATTTTTGAATGTTAAATCAGAATGGGGTCCTCCTTTGTACTTAAAGTACTACTCAATAAATTAATTAAGATTAAAAAAAAACATTTTTTAATAATTGCTTTACGAGATATTTGAAATTTGTTGTCAGTGTCACTATGACGTCACACTATTACTATCTTTCTCTCCTAGCCTATTATAGACCCTATGGTGTAGAGTGAGAGAAAAATAGCAATACCGCCGTGACGTCATGCAGGAATTGAAAATCAAATGCAGTTAAACTAATGACAATTAAGAAATTTTAATACTATGAATTGTTTTAAAATTAAACAAATTTTCATTTAAAATAATACACAAATTAGAGTGGAGGATCTCATTTGTCAGTAATGTATTACATTGGTTATAAACAATGATATACATCACCTGTGTGTGAAAGATAAGATTATCTTATTGTTAAACTAAAGATTGAACGCTCAAGACTACATCGATAAAATTTTTATTTATTATTTTATTATTAGCTTTCAAGGATAAAATATAAATAATAACTATTACTTTTTGTTGCTGATAATGTTTAAAGTTTAACAAACTTTCGTTTATTTCATAGCACAAAATAAAAGATAATAGTTTATATGTACTCTTCTACAGAAATAAATACACATTATTTAATATCCAATTGTCTACGTTTGAAATATGTGTACAAATAGATAAGATAATAATGAACATTCAACCTAATATTGGAAAACAAAACGAAATATTTTTTTATTTACAGAGAATTTGGTTTTTGGTTATGTTATTTAAGTTGTCAGTCTGACCACACTGTGGCAAAAAACGAGCGAGAAAGACGTAAGTCTAGGTACATACCATTTCAAAAGCGTTGTATTTGTTTATTGGTAAGTTGTTGTTGGCAGTACCACCGCATGGAATACCACTCGCTCTCGGTCGTGTGACTTGGTTACTTTTGTGGTTATGATGGTTTGCTGCTACAGTTGACCCTACTATGAAAGGTCCCATGCGGCCATGTCATATGTGCTACGTTCGGTCGCGCTTGTTTACACCTACTCACTGCCAATATTTTCGATTATTCCGATGTACGTTTGAGTGGCTTGGGTTCAGATAACGTGCTCGAGCTATGGATAGCAGCGTGTTACAAACGGCACGTATCTTATTGAGTGGGCTCATGGCGGTTTCATATGAAATCGATTTGATTGTCAACTATGTGCCGCGATGCGCTGGCACTCGCTTGGTGTCTCTTGCGCCATCTCTGCACCAAGCCCAAAACTTCTGCCTTGCGTATTCTCCCACAAGTTGTCACGACTTACTTCTCCGGATTTCAATTTTTACTTTAAATATCACTATCACCAGGGCTTTTTTTTGTAATGTAACGCACCGGAACGGCACCTTTTATCGACGGGTTTTCGTTTTTTTTTTTTTTTTTTTGAAAATTATGTAGGTACTATGTTATTTATTTTGATAATTTTATTAAGTTGTGGATATAAAAATTACGCCATCTGAAGCACGCTATAAATATAAATAGTATTGCACTTCTCAGCATACGGGTGAACGCAGAGATTTAACAAGGGATTTTAGTTTTATGCAATTTTCCTGCTTGTTAATTTTACTGTAGAGTATAATGTTCAGAATGGAATGTCGCAAGCAAACTGTTTTTTTTTTATGGGGTCCCGTGGCCGCGTGCCTGAGTGTCTGGTCGCGAACCTGGGGGAACCGGGTTCGATCCCGACAGACGCCAAATATTTCCAATTTTAAATGGCACAAAAGTGACCCCTGTGGTGCACTCTCCACACCAGCTATGAGTGCCCGTGAGGTGATGCCTGGTAAGCGCCCACACGGTAAAATATATCGTCATCATTACCGATGTCTACATGTGTTGAAGATACTGGCACACCCAGAAATGGGTAATATGCCGTGCTGATATATTTATTTTATTTATTTATTGTTTCTAGTTTCTTCATAATAAAAATCAAAATTGGGGGATTCCAGCTCAATCGAATTAAAGGAAAATAGTAAAAAAAATACGAATGTATATGCTGAATAACGAATATTAATAAAAAAAAATGAAATGGTATAATTGAGATATTTCGTAAATAAAGGGTTTTTTGTTATAGCGCTTCGACACTAATATGAAAATATTTTGATTGGCGACCGAAAGACCGCCTTTACATGCATTACAAATAGCGTGTTAGGAGGTGGGGATTACTACCAATGGAAGTTAAGAAATTCAAATTCGAAAGGAGGGGCTAACATTCCTGTACTGCAGTTTCCAAACAGTTTTTATTTTAACATAAATTTCTTGCATTAAACTTAATAATTTAAATACACCTGTAATTATAAAGTATGTAGACTTATACAGTGTTATAATATTCATTTATTTTTATGTAAATATAACTTAAAATAGCATATATTTCAAGAACATTTAAGTCCTTGATGAAAACAATTTGATATAAAAACACATAAATGTGACGTCACGACAGTCTTTTCAAAATTCAGGAGACCATAACTCGTTTATTAATAGTCATCAATAGTCTTAGTTTTCCTAATATTTTCAGACGAAATTATAAAAAAGGTGTGAAATAAATAATACTGTATTTTGGTTTGTACTTCTATCTTCTATAGGACACTTTTTATTCTTTTTCTTATCTCTGATGGATTTTGAGTTATGATGTCAAAGTTTTTTATATGGTGGAGAGTTACATCATTGAAAAGAGATTATTTTTTGCCTTTAATGATGTAAACCTTATCTACAGTCATTTGTTTCAAACAGCAAAAATGTATTTGTATTGATATAATATATTGTTTCTGATTATAGCATTATTTTCTTTGCAATTGTTCATTATTTGTTTATTGCTGATTTTTATCTAGTTGTGACCAGGACTGTCTTAAGGCAAAATGCGCTCCTTGGCTAACAAAATTGAAGATAAAAAATCTGTTGTGGCCAGCAGAAGATCTCTCGCCATGTCCGTATTAGGCTATATACCCTGTATATCAACAAATATTATAATAATAAGTAATCGAAAATATTGATGTAGGTATGTTTTCGTAATAAACCCAGGGTATTACTAAATCATTACATATATTTTATTTTTATTTCTCTTTCGTTTTTAAATTTACTACCTCAATATTTTAAAATTCTAGTATACTTGAAAGTGTCAGCCCATGTGAGGCATGTAATTTAGAAAAATATCCTCATTTTTTTCAATTACCTGCGCATCCAAAATGCTACGTAACATTAATAATAAAAATCTCATTTTCCATGATCTCTCTCACTCGTAATAAATCTCACACTCGCAAATAGTTAACGTGGCAGAGATAAGGTCAGCAAACGCAGAAGTGAAAGAATAAGTGCAATAAATTTCATTAAACAAACATACATTTAATAACTGTAAACATATATGCAGAATCCATTCAATGTATTCTTTACTTTTATGTTGTGTAAATATAAAGACTTGTGCATGTCAATATGCAATTTATATGTAATGTTATTGCCCTGTTACAAATAACTAATAAAGATTTAATTCGAAAATACATAAATATATAGTCGAAATATAAACTTTATTTATGGAAGGTTTCAAATATCTAAGATTATTGAGAAAAAAAGCGAAAAGCAGAAAAATCAACAATAAATATAATATAAAAGAATAATTATGGTGCTATATAAAATTTATTATTGCCTTTATTATTATATGTAAGCGATTAAACAATTGCGATGAAATGTTAAAAATAGGAAAAGGAACAAAAAATGATGAAATAACATGAGAAACAATAGGTAACAATTTTTTGCCGATACGAATCATGATTTAAAATTTAACAGCTTTAACAGTTTTTAAGTCAATCCAAAATTAATTTGACAGTTTTAAAACACTTCAGTAATAAGATTAACTGCTTTGGCCATTTTTAATCACCTAAAATTTGACAGTTTTGATATATTTTAAATCTTCTAGAAATTAGTTTTGACGCATTCCAAAAGAAGATTGGTTGGGAACTTTTTAGATGTGTGGCCGTTTTTATATTCCCGGACTTGGCACGAAAAGAAAATATTAGAACAGCAATAAAAATTTATTTATTTATCTGATGTAGACGACACATGACTTCCTTGTATGCCTATTAAACTATACATATTTTGTTAATTACTAAAGTAGGTATGTATTATAACAGACCCAGTCATAAAATTGCACGTATTTGATATAATTTGACATTGACATTAATCTTTTTTTTTGTTATTTTTTGTCATAATCCATAGCAAACTTAATCACAAAAACCGAAAAGTACATAATTTTTAAATATACATATCTCGTTTATACAAAGGGCTAATTTAATAATATTTGATGAGCTAAACGCAGAATTTAATTCTCTAAAACTTTTATTTGAAGCATTAATTTCTAAAATCGAAATAAAACAATTTTTTCAAGAAAATCTGTTAACAGCATCAAGTAATGTGTCACTTCCGGTTAGCCCATTTTAAACAAAATCTATTAGTTATTCCCATTGATATAAAAGTCACCAAATTTGAAAAGTTTTGGATTATATTTTAATACAGTTTTTCATTAAAATCTATTATAGGCTTCAAGTAAAGTATCACTTCCGGAAGTTATGTAATGACCAAAAAGGCAGGTGTACAACTAGATATTATAACAGTCCTAAATACAAAATTTCAACTTTCTACGGCTTATGGGGTCCCACGGCCGCGTGCCTAAGTGTCTGGGCGCGAACCTGGGGGAACCGGGTTCGATCCCGACAGACGCCAAATATTTCCAATTTTAAATGGCACAAAAGTGACCCCTGTGCTACACTCTCCACACCAGCTATGAGTGCCTGTGAGGTGACGCCTGGTAAGCGCCCACACGGTAAAATATATCGTCATCATTACCGATGTCTACATGTGTTGTAGATACCGGCACACCCAGAAATGGGTAATATGCCGTGATGATATATTTATTTATTTATTCTACGGCTTACCGTTATTCAGTTATGCGAGATATGTACGTACAGACGTCACAACGAAATTAGTCTAAATGAATTCGGGGATGGTGAAAATAAAATAAATATATCATCACTGCATATTACCCATTTCTGGGTGTGCCAGTCTGTTTTCACAGATATCGGTAATGATGCTGATATATTTGTAGCGTGTAGGCGTTTACCAGGCGTCACCTCCCTGGCACTCATTGCTGGCGCGGAGAGTGCACCACAGGGATCACTTTTGTGCCATTTAAAATTCGAATATGTGGCGTCGGTCGGGATCGAACTCGACTCCTCAGGTTCGCAACCAGACACAAGGAACCAAGGAAGTAAAAAATGTATGTACAGATATCGGTAATGATGATGATATATTTGTAGCGTGTAGGCGTTTACCAGGCGTCACCTCCCGGGCACTCATTGCTGGCGTGGAGAGTGCACCACAGGGGTCACTTTTGTGCCATTTAAAATTCGAATATGTGGCGTCGGTCGGGATCGAACCCGACTCCCCAGGTTCGCGACCAGACACAAGGAAGTTAAAAATGTATATTTGGGAGTAATAATTTATTCCTTGTATTTTAAAATCGGGGTATAGTGATTAATAATAAACAAAATCATTGTTTTTATTATTTCATTAACCCTGTATTTTTTTTTTTTTGACAATATTTGAACTTGAATGTTTCTAATAAAAAAATTCCCTTTTGAGGAAGTACTGCCCTGACTTTTACCTGGCTAGTTCACGGTTGGTGTACAAGAATTGATTGGAATTTGTATCTACAGCAACTGTGATACACAACAAAATTTACATTACGCGTGAAAATGCTACCGTTCGCACAGACGCCCACGTTCGAGTAATAATACTGTTAATTTAATGTAATTAGTTGAATTAAACAACCCACATAATGCAGTTTAAATAACTCAAATATGAATAACAGTGGTTCTCAGCAAAGAAGCCAAGAAGACCATTCATCGAGTTATGTGTTAGCTAGCATTATCTTAGCAGCAGTGTTTTTTACCTTTTTAATATGTTTCCTTGTGATTTGGTTTCGGAACAAGTATGTAAAAACGAGAGACCATAAAGTTCCTTTAAATACTAATACTCCAGTGCTCTTCGTAACTAAAAATAGTTTGTGCCTGAGAAACTATAGTGAAAAAAATGAACAAAAACAATCAACGAACTTCAATTTTGTTGGATGTGATATGCAACCTACACCAGAGGACTAAATTTTAATGATAAATATAAAAATGTATATAAAATTTATAATAAATGTTTGATATTTTATTTTAATGTATAATATTTTTTTCAATATTACTCCTGGTATACATATATTTTTATACAGTGTAATTAGGGAATCACGCAAATAAGTAATAAATGTAAGTGTGTACAATAAATTTCATGTATTGTGAATGTTACATGAAAAGTTACATCTGCACAAATTAACCGTAATCAGGTAAGTTAACTTACATTACAATAGCATTTCTAAAAATCATAGATATATTTAATACCATAAACTTTGACTTTGGAAAATTATTAATAAAAGAGTACTTTGCTAAGGAAATACACTAAAACAAAATAAGTATTACATTTGGATGTATTACAGGTATTACTGTAGAATTCAAATTTTATTTAGTGTAGATAATACAATTATTTTTAAGGTATTACAATATTACAAATAATCAAATAAGTAAGTAATCTATTGCTACACGGTAAAATATATTGCCATCATTACCAATGTCTACATGTGTTGTAGATACTGGCACACCCAGTAATGGGTAATATGCCGTGATGATATATTTACTTATTTTATCTACTACTATAAATATAAGCATTATTTTTAGTAAATATTTGACTTAGAATGAGTTGTTCCAAGAATTTATTAAAAATACATACAGGATGGACGTTTCGGGAAAAATTAGCCCATCATCAGCTATGAATGGATTATATATGTTACAATAAAAAACAATGTAATTCAATGTTTTCACCTCACCAATAATATAAAGTTTTTCTTTTAAAAATCCAATGAATATTATGGTTATATATAATTCATTTCTAAATCCAGAATAACTATAATATTCATGGGATATTTTAAAAGAATTTTTTTTTTATTATTGATGAGTTGAAAACATTGTATTACATTTTATTTTACTGTAACTTATATATAATTCATCTATAGCTGATGATATGCTAATTTTTGCCCGAAACGTCCACCGTGTATGTACGCCTACAACTCATTCCAAATTAAATCCTAAGGAGGTTCCCAAAGAATATTCCAATTATAGTAAATATTTGGTATTACAAACGATATATTCAATGCAAAAATTGGTATTACAAGGAAAATATAATGTATAATATTGTATAACAAATAGTATGTATATTTAGTGACCCCTGTGGTGTTCTTTTCACGACAGCATTGGAACATTGAGAGCCCGTGAGGTGACGTCTGATGTTTGGTGTCTTCAACGGTACAGATATGTCGTTATTACCGAAATCTGCGCATACAGAGCAGATTGGCACACTTAGAAATGGGTAATTAATAAACCATGATAGATATATATATATACAGAGAATTTATTTTAAAATGCAACATTATGGTTCATCACTTCCATGGTCACTCACTATTGTCAAAAAATGACAGCAATGTAATATTTGTCCATTTTAAAATGCAACATTATAAATAGTATTTTAGCACAGGAGATACGTCCAGAACACATCACAAATGGTGTCAATTCTTATTACGACCGACTAGAATATTGCCTCTTAGTGTGAATGGGGGTATTTTTTAACATTTATTACATGAAAGATGATTTTTTGTAAGCTAAAGTTTGTTAAGATGTGCAACATTCATATTTTGATTTTTTTGTTAATCGTATGTAGGCTAATTTATTGGAAATTTGTTTTGATAATACAATACTACAAATTTTGTATGTTGCATTTTAAAATGGACAAATATTACATTGCTGTCATTTTTTGACAATAGCGAGTAACCATGGAAGTGATTGACCATATGTTGCATGTTAAAATAAATTCCCTGTATATATACTGGTATGGGAATTTTGGTGTATAAAATTTTGGAATACTTAAAAATAACCCTTTGAATATATCATTACAATTATTTAATTTTATTATTCTCCATAAGACACTTTTTCTGAAAATATATTTGTTAATCAAATATTTTAAAAATCTTGTGGATAAATTAACATTTGTAATAATATTTTTCATATTGTTCCTGTTACTATTTTATAAATAGTGTTCACACATACTAATTGATCATTTTTGATTAATGGTTTAAGCAAAAATATTTTTACGTTAAAGTATTGAACGAAAATTTCGTGAGGTCATTCCACTATACCAGGAAGTGTTTGTCCACCCTCAATACATGATCAAATTGTAATTTTCTAGACTTATGTGATTTCTTTTCCTTTGTTTTTAATATAGGGAAAGTTAAATAAAACTAACCTACTTTTTATTTGTCGATTGTTCTGTATTGGTAACATATGTAACATTGTTTTTTTGATATCGTCGATAGTTATTAACGTTTAGAAATTTTATAAAATTACATGTATTGAGACACTATTGCGCGATGACAGATTTATTATTTATGAGCAGAACATGTTTACACGGTATAACAATAAGAGAAATTATATTGTATTTTACGAGTATATTTCTATATTCTTCTTCTTCAGATTTTCCCTAATCTATTAGGGGTCACCGTTTCTTACTCTTCTCTTCCACTCATTCCTGTCTAACGTATTTTCTTCACACAGTCCTTCCTCTCAAGTCTTCTGCGACACTGTCCTTTCACCTTCTCTTTGACCTTCCCCATACACCCGAAATTGAAAGTTCCAATCCTGAGAATTAGCTTGGGAAAAAAGTCACTCAAAAATATGTATATTTATGTATTCTGTATGACTAAAATTAATTGGGGACTTTTGCGCAAAAAAAAAAAAAACTGTTTTCCCATGTTAAACGCCTATGGCCAGATTTTTAATTAACACCCTGCATATGTGTATTTACACATGATTATTATTCATATTTTTATAATATAGACAAGAGTAAAAGAATAAATTTATATAATATATGCAAAATATACAAGTAAAATGAAATAAAATAACATAAAATTATCGGCATAGTAGTAGTGCGTTAGTAATCAATATAAAATATATCGTATATTTATATATGTAAATGGATTAATTTTCTTTATATAGGTATTATCATCATTGTTTTTTACATACATATATTATGCTATAAATCAAAAATATGTCTTTTATAAATATTTGATCATTATCATTGCATTATTTAATTCAGTAATATAAAAATGACATGTTGATGAAGCAGGTTTTATTCTTATCATTCATTTTGGTCTGGATTTTATGGTATTAATTTTTTGGAATATTTTTTTAGCACCCTGTATACTGTATAAGCAAATAGGATCATTATAAAAATATAACGAATGGTAGAAGTAACCACCTACATAGATATTAAATGAGGCAATAATTTTTGTTTTACTTGCTTTCCATAAGAACTGGAACCCCTTAAAATTGACCAATTACGTAATGGTTCAAAAAGTGACAGGGGGGAGGGGGGGGGGGAAGAAGATTCTGTTTTCTCTTTGTTATCTTACCCCAACGATGACTTAATCTAACTGGTGGACGCTTGCTGGTTTGTCCACCACTTTACTGAGACGGAACACCCTTACGCTCACACTATCACTAAACACTTGATGATAGATGATAAACACATCTTAAATGGATGATACACATAATATTTGTATACTAATTTTAACTAACTTTATTTACATAATTACATTAATACTAAATCATTATTATTATTAATTACACTAAACTACTAACACAAAACGATACTCTTACAGTTACATTGTAATCTAATTATGAGTACTGGCGGAAAGCGCCCAAAAACTAAACACAGACTACATATCTTAACGGTTTGAATCAAAAAACTCGACTGCCTTAAAACAAAAGGGTTATCTCTTCAACAGGCATATCTGATGAAGGGTGCGAGGGTGTAGCATCCATAGCAAAATAACAAGATTTCACGTAGTCTAGACAATAACTTATATAGTTAATTGTCAAAACAATAAATGTCTACGCGGTTGACATCTAGACTAAACAGAGATATGAGAGAATAATGATTATTATTTCTAAACAGAATTTTGACTTACAAAGATAACAGAATTAAAATGTTGATATTGAAACTATAATTTAGAAGAGTTTATATTAAAGTTATTTACTTGTTATTTCACTATTCTCACCTTGTTACAAAATTTTTGTAAAAATACCTATTATCTGCCTCGACACCAATGATCTTATTTGTCATTTCTGACAGTTCCGTGTTTGTTTTTAGTCAGACAATTTCGATTTCAATGAAATTGGAATTAGGTATTCCTCTTTGGTCCTCCTTAAAACTTCTGCTGCTATATTAAGCCTGATTTATAGATTGCATAGAATAGAACAGGAATAGAAATTGTTAAGACCATTTATAAACTGCATAGAATAGAAGACTTTGGAAAAGAATGACGTCACTTTTGTGTCACTAGGCATACATGCAATAAATCGAAATCACCTCTAACGCAATCAGGCATCATGCGCCACAAATTCAATTAGGATTATAATAACATACACAAATAAAAACATGGGTTGATCTATAAGCAAGGGGGACTATATTAATATTAAGGATGAACTTCCTGTTAGTTTTAATTCTGTCTCTGAATCAAGGCAAACCATCAGAGAGCTCAGTTAGTTGCTGTTGTTCACTTGTCCATTGCTTTCGGCGAATGGGTGTCAAAGTTCTCGTTAGTTGAGTCACTGTAATTGTGTCCAAAGTTATGTCGAGGGTTACGTTGGAGTTCTTACAGAAAATTATTTCGGCCACTGAACCAGATGTTATTGTTACTAAGTTTCAGGTTTGTTCATTATGCATGTTGCAAATATTTTAATTCACAATAATAAACTTTTAATATTTTAAAATTATTTTTAATGAAATACATATACAGGGAATTTATTTTAACATGCAACATATGGCGAATCACTTCCATGGTTACTCGCTATTGTCAAAAAATAACAGCAATGTCATATTTGTCCATTTTAAAATGCAACATACAAAATTTGTAGTTTTGTATTATCAAAACTAATTTCCTATAAATTAGCCTAAATACGATTAACAAATAATCAAAACATGAATGTTGTACATCTTAAAAAACTTTAGCTTACAAAAATTCATAATTTTCATCTAATAAATGTTAAAAAATACCCCCAATCACTCTGAGGCAATATTCTAGTCGGTCGTAATAAGAATTGACACCATTTGTGATGTGTTCTGGCGGTATCTCCTGTGCTGCAATACTATTTATAATGTTGCATTTTAAAATGGACAAATATTACATTGCTGTCATTTTTTGACAATAGTGAGTAACCATGGAAGTGATGAACTATAATGTTGCATTTTAAAATAAATTCTCTGTAATAATAAATTAATAAATATATAAATGATATGAATTTGATAAGGGGTGATATCAATTCTGCTTTTAATTCGTCTCTAATTTTATATGGCAAAAACTATCGTAATTTTAGTGTAGACATATTAAACTGTTGTGCAAAAGAAAAGAAAGTATAGTATTCTTCAAATAAGGATGCGCAATAATAATTCGTTTATAGGTTATTCAATTCGGTCCATAATAAGTGCTGCTGCTGACACCTATTAAGAAACTATCTTTTTCTGCATCAAGAAACGCACATGTAAACAAGACCATTATTCTAGCTCTTTTGGATAGTTTTCTGTATCTCGTACATCCCTATGTACTGATTCCAAATCATGAAAACGCAGGTCGATATCTCTTTTAGTTATGGAGATATTCAACCTCAAATATTTTCTCAAAATTACCAATTTCTGGGCTAGATCTCTACCTAGTTTTGAATTATTGCCCCAAAAGTCAATATACCCCATATTCAGATAAAAACTTCAAAATTTTCAAAAATCTAATTGTAATGTATCTAGATACTTCTCAATGCGCTGATTCTAAATTTTGAAACCGCAGGTCGATATCTCTTTTCGTTCTCGAGATATTTAGAATCAAAGTTTTGCATAAAACTGCCCATTTTTGGGTAATAACCCAAAAATGGGTTGAGATACGAATTTGGAGACACCACCATTCGATTCTACTGATAAAAATATATAAGTGTACCAATTTTTATAATTTTTGTCCAACCGGTTCATTTTTTATGAATAAAAGCTTGAAAACCCCTGAAAATGGCCAAAATCTGAAAAAATCCTAAGGGGTACCCCTTAAGATTTTTGCGATTTTTAGCCATTTTCAGTTATTTTGCTTTAGAGATTGTATTCGGTGTTAAAAAATTATGAAAATTGGTATACTTATGTAATTTTGCCCGTAGAATCGAATGATGATATCTCCAAATTCATATCTCGACCCATTTTTGGGTTATTACCCAAAAATGGGCCGGTTTGAACAAAACTTTGAATCTAAATATCTCGCGAATGAAAAGAGATATCGACCTGCGGTTTCAAAATTTGGAATCAGTGCACTGAGAAGTATCTAGATACATACAAATTAGATTTTTAAAAATTTTGAAGTTTTTATCTGAATATGGGGTATATTGACTTTCGGGACATTAATTCAAAAATGGATAGATATATAAACTTGCTAGTAATATTATTTGATTATAAAGACAATGTTACGTAAGTGTACGCATATTTAGAGCATTTGAACAACTGAGTGAATTTTTAGAAATTAAAAAATTAAAAAAAATTGTTATCGCGTTATTCTTGTGAGTATTAATGAAAAATAAAAAATGTTAAATATTAAAATCAAAATTAGGAATGCCGGATGCACTCAATTTCGAGCTTTGGCCCGGCCCGATTTCGAGTCGGGCCGGCTAATTTTTTGTCGAGTCGGGTCGCCAATTTTTATTTTCGGGCCGAGTCGATCCAAATCTCAAAGCTCGGTCCGAATGCATAGGTATCTAGGACATTCAGGAGATAAATTAGCAAACATATCACAAAAAAATCTATAAATATAACCAGCATTGTATCAAGTAATCATTCGATTTTTTTCTTCTTTAATAAATATCTTTAAAGCGTGATAAATTCATTTCACATTTGACATTGACAACTTTGACAACCTATGTTGCATATTGTATGGAACGGTGCAGTATGTATAACCAGTATCCATAATAACATTTGTGACAGAATAGTAAATATTGCATTTTAGCTGAAACTCACGGTTTGAATGTATATGTCGTAGCCAGAATGTAAAATGCGTTGTTTTATAAAACACCTAGGCATTTTATAAAACGCAGCTAGATTATCAAACCTTTATTGACCTTGTTTTGATATAAAAGGACGAACAACTTAGTTCCACATTGTAATGTTTAGACTTTTTCGCTTGCATTTTCTCTAATTATATAAGCTAAGTAATTTGTTTGTTATTTTATAAAACGTCTAGATGACTCAGCCATATTGTAAAATAAACTAAGTCTACATTTGATAATCTAGCAGCATTTAGAATCTGATTACGGCATACATTATTTTTAAAAATCATAAAAATTACAAAAAATGAACATGTTTTACAGACAAAGTAAAATAATTAATAATCTTTGTTAACAATTTTGTCCCAAATAATAACAACCATACCTCATATCTATGAAATGGTTAATTTGTGGACTCATGCTGATTAAGGATTTTGTACTCATGTTTGTTTGCATTTTATGCACGTAATTTTTTTAAACGGTTTTTTGACACCCTGTATCCTTATTTATTTAACGATACATTACGGGTGTTCTTTATAGTTCATAAAATTTATAATGCATTACATAAGTTTTGTATTTTAATTCATTTTATATTAAATTCTGTTTCTCAAAATTTTTGTGTGAACTTGGTTTGAAATTTTCAGTTTTTGATAACCTAGAAAGGGTCAGATTTTGAAAGAACTTTGATTAATGAAGAAAAAAAGATATCACTTATTTGAACGAAATTTAACCTTTATGGCAGAATATGACAGATTATACAGGTGATTCTTGACTATACGCATAAATGCGAGGAATGATAATTTGTGATAGGTAATAACAGATAATGAAAAAAAAATTTTAGTAAAAGTGGTTTATTTACAGAGATAACGAATAAAGTTTGAAATTATTTTAGTAGCAATAAACTAATAAAAAATTAATTAACAAGGGTGCTGTGCATTAGTGTCATAGCAATTGTTTTCAATCGTGTCTGTCATAATTTCGTAATCTTTCGTGTATTTGGTACGGAGAAGCAGAACAAAATTCAGTAGCTGCAGTTCGCCTTTATGCACAAAAACATCATCCGGGACGAGAAGTTTTTCTAAGAGTGGTGCAGCGTGGTAGAGAAAGTGGTCATTCGCAACCGAGGCTCGAACAATTGCTATGATACTAATGCACAGCACCCTAGTTAATTAATTTTTTATTAGTTTATTGTTACTAAAATAATTTCAAACTTTATTCGTTATCTTCGTAAATAAACAACTTATATTATTTTTTTTTTTCATTATCTGTCATTACCTATCACAAACTATCATTCCTCACATTTATACGTATAGGTAAAGAATCACCCTGTATATTCTTTATGAGCAATTATGTTGTGAAAAATCGTGATTTGATCGGTTTTATAAGTATCCTAGTAAATACCCAATTGTTAAATTCTTAGAAAATTTATAATTTTAAGTTTTTACATTTTTATTTCAATTAATTAATTAAAATATTATTCTCGTCTAGACTAAGAATTTGTAATTTTAGAATTTTAAAGATCATAATTTTCATGAAGTGAAATGGGGTCCTCCACCATAACAAAAAATATAAAATGTACACTTTATGCTTAAAGTACTACTCAATGAATAACGATTAAGAAAAAACATTTTTTTAATAAATACTTTTTGTTTTCAGTATCACAGTGACGTCACAATATAGCTATCTTTTTCGCGCAGCCTACTATACACAAATTGGTGCGATGGAGATAGTAATGGTTTGGCTAAAAATCAAATGCAGTTAAACTAAAAACAATTGACTTATTGATACTACGAATGCTTCAAAATTAAACGAACTTTTATTTGAAATAATAAAAAAATAAAAGTGGAGGACCCCATTGTTGAGTAATATTTTACACAATGAAACATAATAAGCATTAGTGTTTAGACGAATATAGCAATTTACGAGATTAAATTCACTATAAATTTATGAATAGTCAGCAATACATTATTATGCTTATCAACAATAAATATATTCCACCTATTATACAAATTATGTTTAGGCATTATTTCTTTGTCATGAAAAATGTTCGTGCGGTATATATGGATTTTCAAGTTTCTTGACCTTCAGATCTCAGAAGCCAAACACGGGCTTCCTGGCGCAAAATTTTACAGGGGGCGCAAAAATCCTACAAGCCCAGGAGGCCTGACGTCAAACTACGTTAATAAGCCACTGTTGACCTTTCTTACTTTATTTTATTTTACTGTAAGCATCTATATTTCCCTCTTCTTGGAAAGTTTCACGTGTAACACCAATTTTTAAGAAAGGAGACAAAAATGATGTAAAAAATTACAGACCAGTTGCCATTATCTCTAATTTCAGTAAACTCTTTGAAATTATTACTCACAATAAAATATACAGCCATGTGCACGGGTTACTGTCAGCTAATCAACATGGTTTTATAAAAGGTAGATCCACTGAAACCAACTTAATGTGCCTCACTCAATCTATCTGCGAAGCTTTAGACAAACAAAGTCAAGTGGATGTGGTTTACACGGACTTTTCTAAAGCCTTTGACAAGCTAGACCACCAACTTTTATTACGTAAATTAGAGTTCTTCGGCTTTTCTAACTCGCTTATTGCTATTCTGTCCTCATATCTGCACGAAAGGTATCAATATGTATGTTACAATGGCTTTAAGTCTGAAAAATTTCCACAAAAATCAGGGGTGCCGCAGGGTTCGGTCTTGGGACCATTGCTATTCAATATATTTATAAATGACATCACTACAAATATTGATGTTGAACATTTGTTGTACGCAGATGATTTAAAATTGTTCCTTCGAATTTCTACAGTTGCTGACTGCGTAAAATTACAGAATAATTTAAATATGATCCACAAATGGTGTGTCGACAATAATTTTTTGTTAAATATTGAAAAATGTAATATCATGTCATTCACAAAAAAATCGGAGCCTATTATCTTTAATTATTCATTTGGATCTACTATTTTGAACAGGCCGCCCATTTTCAAAGACTTGGGTGTTATATTCGATCCTAAACTGACATTTATATCGCACACGGACGCAGTTGTTAAAACTGCTTACAGGTGCTCAGGATTTATACTTAGAAATACACAACAATTCAATAAATATACTTTGAGGTTGTTATTTATATCTTTAGTAAGACCCCATCTAGAATACTGCTCAGTAATATGGAATCCCATTTATGACCAACAAAAGCAATCCATTGAAAAAATTCAAAGATTATTTTTAAAATCTGCTACATATATAACTGAAGGGTCATATCCAATTAGAAATATTCCACAAGAAGTACTTGTCGATTCCTTCGATTTACAACTACTACACCAGAGACGTAGTACTAATGCTGTAATTTTATTATTTAAAATTATCAATTGCCTCATTGACTGTCCAGCCATTTTAAGTAAAGTTTAGATTCAAGTTCCAAGATTATCATCTAGAAATAACAACATGTCATTTTATTATCCAGCTCCCAGGTCCAACTCTTTGGTTAAATCACCTCTTCATTTTATGTTTACTAGTTACAATATTATTGAGCCTTACATTGATTTATTTCACAACAATATTAAAGACATAAAAAACTGTATAATTTATTTCACTTGAATGTATCTTGTACTTATCATAGTTTTTCCTTACCCTGTAATTGGACATTCGCCTGTAGGGCATTGTATCAAATAAATAAAGATTATTATTATTATTATTATTATTATTTGCAATTGAAGATAGCATTTCCTTACATTTATATGAAATCGACATCTGATGACGTCATCAGACAAATCTGACTACTCTTTCAGAGATAATAAACGAAAACGATTAATAAATGATAATTTGTATTATATTAAAAGAACAGAATTTTTTTTGCAATATACAAAAAATGTTTGTTAGGATGCTCACGGATCAAGACGAGGCGACAACTACACAGCCATGTTGTACAGGATAAAACTGGAAGGATACAGGATAAAAGAAAAGAGCACCAGGGAACACTGGGAAAAATCTTTAATTTACAAATGTTTGCCGGATAATTATGCTAGAAGAGAAGCATTTAAAAGTGACTCTCTTTTCAAAAATGAAGTCGCCTTCTATACAACAGTTATGCCAGTTTTGCTGAGTTATCAGGTATTTGTTATTTTTCAGATTCTAAGAACCATTTCCTCGGGTTGTGAATTATGTTCTGTATCGTTCTTGAGTGATTTCATAGTGATTCATAATATTACGCTCAGCGTAATCATATTTTTAGTTTAGACTAACTTGGCGACAACGTGCGTGAGACGGGAAGTATTGTCTAGCAGCTATCACATACTTTTACAATTCGCAAATAAACAAATGCAACAAAACGCTGCTTCTTGCCTGGGTGGATGTTGGGATATAATAAATTTCCTGGATTGCACTCAAAAAAATGAACATTTATCCAAAATCGGTACTGAACTACCAAATATCGTTATGAACGCATTATGGCTGTTTTTTCGCTCACTGAGCGATTTCGGTGTTTGGGCGTAATATATATATATATATATATATATATATATATATATATATATATATATATATATATATATATATCATTTAACATGTTTTCTAAATTATGGTTTATATTTTAACATTAACTTATTTGATTTTATTGAAATGTAATGATTTTTATACATAATAACGATAAACTAATAAAACGGACAATACACATTTGGATATCATCAGTTAAAAAAAATATATATTTTGAAGTCGTCAAAAATAAAATTTGTACTTTAAAACAAATCAAAAGGTTTAACCTTTTTTGAAAAATTGCTACTGGCTAGTCCTTTATCGAATAAAATTCTTGTTTATAAAATTCTGTGTATTATAATTATAAGGTACACAATGTAGGTTATTTTTAGGTTAATGTACTTTTACAGCTATAGAGTTGGTAAATAAAATTAACTTTAATGTACTAGTATTAATAGAAGAAAATGACATTGATGGAATTTGGTCATTGAAAATGTTTCATACTCCTACAGTAAGCATTATTCTTTTTGTTTTTAAATTTTTCAGTGAAGGAAAAAATAGACCGTAGGTTCCAATAATTATGACTAGCAGTAATAATTGTCTTCATTAAAAAAAAAAAAAATAGGACGTTCTGGACATTTATTTGTCCATCTTCAGCTACAAATGGTTTATAAAAGTAATATAAGCTGAAGATGGACAAATAAATGTCCGAAACGTCCCATTTTTTAAAATAAAGACAATTATGACTACTAGTCATAATTATTGGAACCTACGTCATGTTTTTTCCTTCATTGAAACTCTTACAACGTTCCCGAATCATCCATTTCTTTTGTTTTTAAACTAAACTCAGACAGTGAATACAAATATTTAGCTCGTTTTTAACATGTTCTGCAGTTGGAACATTCAAAATTAGTAAAATAATAATTATTACTTTTTTTTTTTATTAAAATTGACTTTCTATATCTGCATTGTAAAAATAATATCCAGTCGTTATTTAAATGACATTTAAATAAGAAACACTGAAAGTTCATAAAATTTAATAAATGATTTGGATTCTCTTGAACCTACTTATAATTTGGAAAAACATTTATTACTTTTTATGTCATACACAAACACAATTTATAAGCCCATATATTTTTCAGCATGCCACAAATATCTCGCATGTTATCCAACTACCAGGTGTCACGGATGTTTTTATTTATCTATTATCATCTGACTAGTAATTACAAGTGATATTACATATACAATTTTCGTCAACTTTTATTCAAATTGCCTGTAACACATTCACATTAGTATTTCGAGTGATAAAATATTATAATGACTTGTCATTTAAGGGACGCATTTACAGATATATGTTTGTATAGAAAATTTTTATAAGTATTTCCCACAAGAATTCAACAAGTCCATTTATTTAAGTTTATAGGTTATAGCTTCACATTGTGAGCAACAAGCTTTCGCCAAAAACTAGACAAAGCACGAACAATATGAGGATACTGTTTATAAATCTACAAAAACCAAATTAGTTCGCACCATTTTTGGACACAAACGAAAAGAGTCCCATATATTTTTGGCAAAAACTAAAGAATTTTTAACAGTGATGCTGCGAGTTTTCGCTTCGAATTTCTCGAATTTTCGAGACGAGATTAACCTTATTCTCGTCTCGATATTTGCTCGAGACGAGAGTATTGCCCTCTAGATTTGCTTGTGACGAGAGTAGAAATTCGAGATCTCGAGTGTACGACTTTTTTTATATTACATAAATATTTTTAATTAAAATATACAAAATAACAAAATATTTGTCGCTATAAATTATATATAATCTGTAACCCTTGTTGTACCTTTTGGTGTAAGGGTGCCGGGCGCACCAAGCCGCAGTGTGATAAATTTTTGTTGCTGAGCGTTCACCCATCCAACATATCGCTGCTGTGTAGTCTGCTCGGACTTGTCGATCACAAAGCTGACACTCTAACCACACTGCCGTACTGCCGGCTGTCGGTATAAATAAATATTTTAATTTCCTCTTTATTTATATTCATATTTATTTATTATTTTTAGATTTATTGGGTTTTAGTAAAAACTAAATGCACAAAAGTGACATCTATGGTATACTCTTCACGCCAGCTTCAAGTGCCTACACTATACGAATATATAATCATAATTATTAGCGTACAACGCGTAATAAAGCAATGATATTATAGAGTATCTATTTTTATCTACCACTCAAACACCAGACATAGTAAAATAATGTTTTAATCCATGGTACTAGTTTTTTTATATTCATGTTACTTGTAATGTTAATTTATTTACTATTTCTAATTATAAATTCGAAAAATTCGAGACTCCCGAGTCGAGATCGAGAGAAAGTAAAGAAAAATATGACGGGACGAGATGCAGAGAAATCTCGTCTCGAAAATTCGAGACGAGACGAGAGTGAATTGTTTCTCGCCATATATCGTCTCGCGGCATTACTAATTTCTAACACTAGGTGTCTAACTTTGGAGTTATGATTCGTACTTTTTCGTCAATGGGGTATTCCACCATAACAAAAAAAAGAAAAATTTCAATTTAACTTAAAGTATGGCTCAATAAATAATAGTTAAAACAATGAAAACATTTTTTAAATTATTACTTTACGAGATATTTCACATTTGCTAAAAGGGAAAATTGACGTCATTCAATTGTTATCTTTCTCTCGCAGCGTACTCAGAGCAGTGTGTGTGAGAAAGACAAGTATAGGGGGTATGTGACGTTACACTGATTTCTCGAAAATAAAATACTGTTAAACTAGGAACAGAACAATTAACATTTTTTAATACTATGAATTGCTTCAAAACTGAATGAAGTTTTATTTAAAATAATAAAAAATTGTAATTGTATACATCATCTTGAAAAGTAACATTTTGATGGCTTTGAAAAATGTAATACATTGCATTCATTGAAAAAAAAAAACACGTTAATACATTGCTGACAATAATTTTAAATGTAACAATGGTAATGACATACTCTTATGTTTATACTGATAAAAAAACTCCCTGTATACATTAATAAACAAAACGCAAAAAGAAACTGGTAGTCAAGTGTTCGGATTAAACAATATTCGGATTATTGAAGCTCTACTGTATGTTTTCACTATTTAATTATTTTCCTGTATTCCAGAAATCAAAGGGTTCGAAAGTAAAGAAGCTATTCCGGTCACTTCCTCACTGTTACTACGCAAAGAGCGATGTTTTAGTCCTAGAGGATATGTGTATTCGCGGTTTTAAAATGGCCGATAGAAAACAAGGATTGAACTATGACCAATGTCTGGCTGTTGTCAGAGAATTAGCCAAATATCATGCTTTGTCCTTGGCTTTCAAAGTTGAGAATCCGTCTGAGTTTAAACAACTACTAGACAATAAGAATTGTATACGGGAAAGTTACTTCATAAAGGAAAATGAAGAGTGGTATAGATCGTATTATACAGCAGTTAGGCATAATGCTTTATCCATGGTAAGTGAAGTGTGATTCACCGTTCATATGCGTAATACATTATGTCTCTTATCATCAATAAATTACAATAGCTTGACTAATGTTGTCTGGTATAAATAAATATAATCACAACATCACACCTTCTAAATATTTGACAGTAACAGCTGTGTTAATTCACAGATTACTGTAGGCGATAAATAATGAGTGTTTATTTTTATAAAGTATAATATTGATGAATACATAAAATTGTCTGCCTATAGCTGTAAACATTTTCAAAACCGTGTTACGAACCCTATCGTAGTTCTCTTATACCTAGGGTGACTATAACTTTTTTAGAAAAAAAAGTACAAAAAATACTAGAGGCAGAATTGAAAATAAAAATGAGAAATTTAGTTCGTTTTAGTTCAATTTTGATGTAAAAAGTAATTAATAATAAGCACATATAAATCAAGTAAAACATAATGTTTCATAAAATATAACAAAATAATACAAAAATTGATTGTTACAAAAAAAATCCTATTACGTTCCGCATCATGTTTGTACCAGTCTTTTGATACCAGTACTTTTGGGAATTTAAAATCGCCTTTAAAATTTGAGGACTGCTCTGGAGTAAATAGAACATTTCAGTATTTCAGCATTTGATGCGCTTGTCCCAGGTAAACAAAAAATGAACTCTAGATTGAAATAAAACTTTTGTCGAGACACTGACATGTTAAAACAATTTTTTTTTGTTGCTTTAAAATTTTAAACAAGTCAGAAATGAATAAAATACTAAATGAACTTTTTAAGTACAGTAGGACATCATTCAAAAAGAAAGTACTGTGCTATTAAAATAAGTACATATGGTCAGCCTACTTATACCTGTACTAACAGGAATATTATCTAAAGTACAACGAAAAATAGGACTAAAATAAATTCAATATACTCAACAAATAAAATATTTTTTTTTTATATTTGTAGGTATTTTCTGTGACAATACATATTACGCATTTAAAAAAAAAAAAAAAACTACCGCTGGCAAAAGTTTGCTAACCTCTGCTTTACAATGAATTTTATAGGTACTCTTAAACATAATCTGAATTGGTTTTCATTACTTTACAAACAAATGTTAGCAGTAATGGAGGATTCCACGATTTTAATTTTTTTATGTTGTAGTTTTTTTTTTAAATTCAGAAATTCCCTAATTTTTCTTTTTATAAAATTCGGCTTCTTACGGAAGAAAAAAATTGGCAAACATTCGGTATCCACCGTTTCCCGCCTTACGACGTAAGCGAACCCAGTGGTGGAGAGCAATGTCATTATATCGTGCTTTCTCTTTCTGCTGTATTAGCTGCTGTTACCAGAGGTTCTAAACCATTTGTCAATGTTGTACGGCTAAGGTTTATACCGTTTTATATTTTCTTTTCTTTTACTTATCTTAAATTTAGTATATTGTAGTTATAGTTTATTAGTATTTAAGTATTTGTAAAAATAATATTGTCTAGCCGCATAACTACTACACATATAATCAAATACTCCAGTGGAACAGTTTGGCAATCACTGGTTTGATGATAGGAACGCCTACTTACAATGTCGGCTAATAAAAGAGAACCGGGTTCGGTAGCGTCATCAAGCTCGGAAAATCTGCGCGTTTTGAAAGTATGTAATATATTTTTCTGACGACCACTACGAAAAGTACATAAATTCACACGCTAAACTATTACTGAAAGCTGGTCATTGCACATCACAACCAAAGCTGTGTGAAATGAAAGCTCGTTAGCCAATCAGATGCGTCCGCAACTGTGTGATATGATGACACTGCGATAACTGAGCGAACTAACCTAAAAATTTGTATGTAAAAATTTGACAGTTGCAAATAATTTGCTAAATTTACACGGATTAAGAAGGCTGGACCCTGATTTATCAGATTTTAACATAATTTTTGGTGAATTCTGATAGCAATGATGTGAACATAATCTGTTTTAATATTTTTATGAAAATTTTATATTGTTTTATTTTTTGTGGTCGTCGGAAAAATATCGTGTACAACACGTGCTGAAAGGGTATTTCACTTTCAGTACTAGTTATACAATATACTATTATCATTTATAAAAAAGTGATAAAACATTTAGAAAAGAAATTTGCTCAATAACACAGTTATATGGGAAGAAATAACTGTGTATATAATTTATATAAAAATTTGATATGAGTAGAATCCCCTATTTAATATGTACAAGATGGGACAAGTTCGAGTTCCTTATATGAAAAACTTTCTTTTTTGCACGCTACAGAAAATTGATGTAGATCTTCACGGGCCAACTTTTCGAGTTTGTAACTCATATTTAAAATATTTGGACTAGAGTTCTTTTGCCAAAAGTTTTTCATTTAAGAAGAATTCACTGTGATTTTATTTATGTATTTCACAAATCTACCATTAATAAAATTTTACTTCTTTTTCACATTTTTTTTTGTTTCAGGTACGAGATGCACTATCTCAAAACAAAAATGGAAACAAGTATATTGAGCAATTCAGTAAATTTGTGGATGATTCTTTTTATTTTCGCATGATGAATTTAGTGAAACCAGTGGAACCATTGGCTGTTTTTTGTCATGGAGATTGTTGGACAAATAATATTTTATTTGCTACTGATCAGGGAAAAATAACAGATGTAAGTGAACAAAGTTAAATGATAACAAAATAAATTTATTATTCTGAAAATGTATCTTTTCTTCTCATGTTTATTCATTTTACTTACATTATTTTCTTTTTCGAAAAATCATTAAAAAGTCTAACCATTGCTTAAATAATATAGATTGGAAGTTTACGAAGGGTATAATAAATTTGAGTAGGTATTCAGTTTTTTAATAATTAGTACCTATTATATTATAGCAATATTTTTTTCTACCCCCCTGGCCTTCGGTACGGTGCCGATTGGCCAATGACAATTTATTATTCGTAGTTTATAATTTAGGACTAGGAATGACGAATTCCGATAATTTTGGTACCCGAGTACCCGAAACAACTACCCGGATAGTACCCTTTGCACGTTAATTACCCGATACCCTTTAATTACCCGTTATCCTTTAAGTACATATACATAATTCGTTAATTTGTTAATTACTAGTTACCCTTATATTAGCAGTACATATATTTATTAAAAAAAAAGTAATACAAATAAATAATATACTGTATAAAAAACTTAACATAAATTATATTAATTACCTATGGTATGGTAATAAAAAGCTCTTCTTTTAGATACAATTCTTCCGACGGCTGAAAACTGTTCGGGTAATTAATGGGTATCGGGTAATTAACGGGCAGCGGATATATTTGGGATAATCGGGTAAGAAATTTTATACCCGGGTACATTATTATCGGGTAGGTTCCGAGTACCCGGGTACCCATCGTCATTCCTATTTAGGACATACACAAACATCCAAGCCCCTGGTGGGAATCGAACCCACGACCCCAGTGCCGAGCGGCGTAGGTCGCTTGAGCGCTACCTATAACCGGTCGATCACCGAGGCGGCTCTATAGCAATAATTAATGCCCTCTTATATAGGGTGTTATGTAAGTAACATGCTTCCTACAAGAACAGGAGGCCTTTAAAACTGACCAATCACGTCATAGTTCAAAATTTTGTAAAATGGAAGAAACTATTGATTGTCAAAACTGACGTTAAACGTTTTTTGCATAAACCTACAATTTGAATTGTTTTTTTTTTCAATGCCTTTTACCTTCACCAATCAAGAGTATGCAGACATGCATATGGTTTATGGAGAGACATTAAAAAATAGTCGTGTTGCTGCAAGACGGCCCAGAGAGTTATTTCCAAATAGACGTCAATGATCTTATGTCATTTGTGACAGGTGTGACATTTTTTTTTCCAGAGAACACATTGATTTTTACTTTTTTGCAAAATTTTGAACAATGACGTGATTGGTCAGTTTTAAAGGCTCTAGTTCTTGTAGAAAGCATGTTAAACAAAAATTATTGCCAGATTTACTATCTATGGGGTCAGTTCTTCCATGGGTTAAGCGTTGTATACTTATATAACACCCTGTATAATCTTTAAAATCAAGCAACAGTGAGAGCCATTTACATTTAGATGGGCCACCGTCTGAGAACACACCTGCGCCAATGGACGGCTATATATGACTAGCAGTTATACGATCGTAAAAGAATAATATAAAAAAAATAATAATACTAACAATAGGGTCCATAACTGAATGCAATATGAGACGGGCTGTGTTTCATACAGGTCTAATTCAAATCTGTACGAAGTGTATTATTTACAAATGTGTCTGTCATCAGCATTATTGAGATCTGAGTCAAGCAGACTGAAATAGACGATAAGAGATAATAAATCTTTGGTCTTTTGACTGAATTCAAATTTTGCGTTATAAATATGGTCTTCTAGCATAGTGACAAAATAGAAAATTGGTTATTTATATTAAACTAGGACTTTATAGTAGGGACTATCAAAGTTTAGAAAATGTTATTCATTTTTTAAAAAAATCGGGTTTTTGATGATAAGAACGTTCTATTTATAAATCAGAACACAACAGTGGCGTAGCCAGGATTTTAAAATGGGGAGGGATATTGAATATATGGCGGGAGGGGGAAGTTGTATAGAAAGAAAATAACTACTAACCAGTGTTGTATAGTATTTGAAATATATGTAATTGAAATAAGTATTTGAATTAGATAAAATATTTTAAGTAATTATTTGAAATACTTAAAAATAAAAGTGTGGAGAGGAAATTGATTTCGCCTTCTCAAGGTTCAATGTAAAACTTAGTTTTTATTTGATATTTGGACGTTTCGAGGGACCCAAGGCCCTCATCATCAGCAGAATTAAAAATTTATTTTAAATTAACAGTTTGCTTAAACATTGACTCAAGGGTCAATTTTAGAGATATTTTTGCATACAAGATTCCCAACTGCTACTTCACCTCCAAACTATTTACTTGAGGGATTAAAACTTGATCGTGTCTCCGACCCGAGGACAAACAGTAAGCGAAACTTTTTGGAGCATCGGGGATAACATTTTCAACCTCCATACTGGAAAATACGTGCCTTGTTTTTTGAGGGATTAACACTTAATAAAGAGATACTTTTAAATTTTTTTTGGTTTGGATCTCACAATCCCATGTTTGTCACTTCGAAATCGGAGACGCAATCTAAAATAAAAGGAAAACAATTAAAAATAAAAGTATTTTGCATTTTTAGTAGAAATACTTTCCACAAGTATTTTATATTTTAATACATTAAACTACTATTATTTATATGAAATACTATTTTTCAATATTTGAAATACATTTTTTATTTGAAATACGTTTTTGTATTTTAAAATATTCAAGTATTTGAAATAGATTTATGTATTTGAAATAGAAATCCTCTGTCGAATGTTCTCTGTTAGTAAAATAACATGGAATAATTCTCTAATATTTTTCTTAAATAAACACTTGCCTATGATATGGTACGAGTTTCTTTTTAATATTAATAAAATTACGCGATTAAGTTGAACACAAAAAACATTTTTACAATAACCTAACATATCTTATTTGTTCTCAAATAATTAAAAGTAAAAGTATTTGAAATACTTGAAAGTATTTGAAATATTAGTATATTTGAAATACTAATAAAATAATTGTATTTTACCAAACAGATGAAATACTTTTATTTAGTATTTTGTATTTTCTATTTGAAATACGTTTTTTCAAGTATTTTATACAACACTGCTACTAACACATATTGTACTCTATCTTCGTTAGTCACAATTTTGCGTCAAACATACATTTTATAAAATAGATCACTTATTCATTAAAATAAAATATGTACACACCAAGAAATTCTGTTTAAAATAAATACTAAAATTGGTTTATATAGGTCCACAACAAGTTGTGTACATTTAACCACTTACAAATTTCGTATAAAAGAATAAGTAGAAGTGGTTCAAAATTGAATACGAATATTTCATAACATAGAACTAAATAATGTATTTTAACTTTGAAATGATGTTACAAGATACATACATATACCATGAACGTATATATTATAAATAAATAAAAACAAAATGTTAAAGATCTCATTTATAGAACGCATTCTTTATAGATTAATGCCCGTATTCATAAACACTCGTAAAAATTTTAAACGGTTCGTTATAATATTTATCCAATAAAAACAGTCGACATTGAAAGAAAAATCAAAATTTTGTTTGTTAAGTTTGATTCTATTTGTCAAAAATTATAACGATCCGTTTTGAAACTTTACAAGTGTTTTTGAATATGGGCATAAAGCATAAATGATAATATAGTACTTACCAGGCAATGGGAAATCTTCATACCTGATGCCTTCGTTTAAGAAAATATATTTACACAATTTTTTGTATTTCACTTTAAATGTTAGTTTGTATTATCATTTAATACACAAAGCACAGAAATATACATCCGAACACGTGTAAGTATCACAACAAACTAAACTCCCGTGCGATTTTTAACTTGTTTCATTAGGAACTTGACAAAACTGATCAGAGTGTAAAATGAATTTTCTTTAAATTATTGCTATAAATAGTGTAAATTTTTTATAAATTATTTAACACTACAATTTTTACTACATTTTATTATTTACAAATAGCAAATTTTACAAAACTTAATGTTGATTTTTACACTAATATATTTTACCACTTACCAAATTGTTTTTTACACGGCTAAAATTTCTTACAGTGTATTAATATTATTAATGGGGAGGGTTTAAACCCGAAAACCCTTCCCTTGGCTACGCCACTGGAACACAATGAACAGCAATTTAATACTAACGAAATCTCTTTTATAACATAATTTAAATAAATTAATATCTAACCTTATAAACTCATATAGGATTTGACGAATTCGCCTATGGCTCGTTCGGTTAAACTTTCCTATTCGTGAAATAAGACCATACTTTTACTAAAAAATTTAAGGGCATATAGTACTGACAAAAATGAGTAAAAACACGAACATAATACATTTTTTTTTACAAATTCCATGCAGAAAGTCCCTTGGAATATATTCTATAAATCCAATAAAATTATCACATGAATATACATTATGTATACTCATATATAAATCCTCTAAAAATGCGTACACTTACTTAACATTTTCTTTACAATCAAATAAAATTACAACCAAGTTTATATCTCTACTCATTTTTGAATGATTGCCCCAAAAGTCAATATACCCCATATTTAGATAAAAACTTCAAAATTTTCAAAAATCTAATTTTTATGTTTCTAGATACTTCTCAATGCGCTGATTTCAAATTTTGAAACCGCAGGCCGATATCTCGCTTCGTTCTCGAGATATTTAGATTTAAAGTTTTGCTCAAAACTGAATGAATTTGGCGACAGCACCATTCGATTCTACAGACAAAAATACATAAGTATAGCAATTTTCATAATTTTTGTCCAACCGGTTCATTTTTTATTAATGAAAGCTTGAAAACCCCTGAAAACGGCCAAAATCTGAAAAAATCCTAAGGGGTACCCCTTACGATTTTTGCGATTTTTGGCCATTTTCAGTTATTTTGCTTTAGAGATTGTATCCGGTGTTCAACAATTCTGAAAATTGGTGTACTTATGTAATTTTGCCCGTAGAATCGAATGGTGTTGACGCCAAATTCATATCTTGACCCATTTTTGGGTTATTACCCAAAAATGGGCAGTTTTGAGCAAAACTTTGAATCTAAATATCTCGAAAACGAAAAGAGATATCGACCTGCGGTTTCAAAATCAGCGCATTGAGAAGTATCTAGAAACATAAAAATTAGATTTTTGAAAATTTTGAAGTTTTTATCTAAATATGGGGTATATTGACTTTTGGGGCAATAATTCAAAAATGAGTAGAGATATAAACTTGGTTGTAATATTATTTGATTGTAAAGAGAATGTTACGTAAATGTACGCATTTTATTTATACATTTGTCTTTAGTTTTTATATTTTTTGGGCGCCCCAAAAAGCCAGGCGCCCTAAGCCAGTGCCTAGGTGGCTCACCCCTTAAGCCGCCACTGACGGTTTGGTTCCGGTTTTGGGTCGGTTCACGTTCGGGTTCGATGCCCTGCTATTTTTGATACTTGTATTAAAATAACATATTTCTAAAATTATTGCTTCTAAGGTTTACCAACAATAACAATAAGTATTTTCCTGTGGGAAAGTCAATGCATAGCATGCACGTGCAATTTCTTATCAGTTATGAAATGTCTGTATTTTGTCTTAGGGTCGGATTGCTGGCACCGTAGATATTTATTTGTGTTGTGATATGTGCGTTGACAAACTTTTTTATTCAGGCGTGAGATGCAATTTTCGCGTTTGAATTTAACAAACCGTTTGAAGGCCACTGACTAATAAATCAGGATATTATTGTTTTAAACTTCAGAATATCAAGCCATAAATTCACATGACTCGTCATGTCACGTAGGTTCCTGATATATTTTTAATTATATAATGAAGTGAAATTTTGTCATAAAATTAGAAAATTGGAAATTAAAAGTAACAAAGAGTCAGAAGAGAAGAAGAGCATGTAGGAGTATGATATAGTACTTACCAGGCAAAATAATTGTCGATTTTTTTTTTATAAAATCATGAAATCCATCTCATTTAATAAATATAGTAATAGAAAATAATTTGAAATATGCGACTTTTCATTCATAAAATTGCTAATAAACTTTCGCGCTTTTAAACACGTACTAAATTTGTGACGACACAAATTCATACTAACACAAAGACAATTCTCTCTCACACACACACGCTTCACAACATGAAACAGTAACCTAACCTAAAAGTGTGACAGCTAACAGCAAAATATATAAGAGAGAAGATTATTATTACTTTCTATTTCTTTAAAAGTACTAGTGCACTATAAAGTATGTAAATAAACCATTTATTTAAATAAATACCAAACCAAATAACCATAGTTCTAAATTAAACCGGTAGAGCTCGACTGTCGTATCCGTGAATATGTGTAGTCAGCCGTTGAAATATTTGAAATTAAACGCAACTTTTAAAAAGTCATATCTCTGATTTTAAAGACTTGTAAGATGTAAAACATACACATACATGTTTAATTTGACCTATTTTTTCAAGAAAAAAATAAATCAGAAAATGTGAAATGACCCCATTACTTGGCGAATTGTTCTAATGCGTTAAATTAAAATTGTTTGCTAAGCCATACTTTTAAGCACTTCGCTTTAAATTTGCTTTTAAAAGGTAATCTTTGCCATCTATAATTGTAGCAATAATTACTAATTTTCTTACTCCCACTTACTAAATATACCCCCAAAACGTAATGTTGTCACCGCCGTATTTATCTGTTAAATGTAATTTCAGGTTTTCTCCAAATTTTTTGTCTTTTATCTAATTTGTATGTATGATACTTACGTTTCCAGAAAACCTAATAAAGAATTAAAAGTAGAAAGTTTAAGGCATTTAAAAGCAACAGTAAAATACTGCGGTGACAGCATTATGTTTTGTAGGTATATTTATTTAACGGAAGTACGAAAATTATAGTTACTATTACACCAATCATGGATAGCAAAGATTACCTTATTGGTGCTTAAGTGTGATTTTATGTACGTATGTAAAAATTATAAAAATTTAATAATTTCTAGCCATATTGTACAATTTAGCTAGTAATTTCTCTAAATATAACAACAATAACCTATCGCACAAGTCACACTTGGGAAACAAGTATAAAAGAACACTTTAAATGTCTACGTTATAAGCGGTAATGACGGTTTACTTGTACCTATATTTGATATTAGGTACTACCTAGTACGTTAACTTGTCCCTAGACAGAGCCATTAATATTCAACCATTTGTGAATTTATTTTCTCTTTTTCAGGTTTGTTTGGTGGACTTCCAACTCTGCCGGTACGCATCCCCTGGGCTGGACCTATCCAACCTCCTGTACTGCTGCACCTCCCGCCAACTTCGTGACTCCAAACTGGACATTCTCTTGTCTGAATATTTCGAAACTTTACATTCTTTCATAGAAGATATTCTAGATGAAGAGATTAAGCTCAGATGTTCTTATCTTCAGAAGGATAGGCTCCGTTTGCTAATACAAGGTGATTTTCATAAGTGTAGTCTTTTTGGACTGGGCTTAGCATTGGATATGATTCCAATATCGACTTGTGATAGTGATCAGGCTCCTGATTTGTATGAAGATGATGAAAAACCAGGGTTTGAGCAGATTGGGGTGTGTCCTGTTTGGACATCGAATGAATCGTGTAAGATGAAAATGGTTAATTTGGTTTGTGAACTGGTTGATCGTGGCGTACTCTAAAAATGTAAGGTGTGGTCCGTTTTACAATACAGCGTGTTGTGTAAGTAAGTGTACAACACTTACCACCCATAGATAGTAAATCTGGTAATAATTTTTGTTTTACATGCTTTCTACAAGAACTGGAGACTTTTAAAACTGACCAATCAGGTCATAGTTCAAAATTTTGTAAAAAAGTAAAAATCAATTCGCGGCAAACTCGGAATTTTCCAACGCATTCGTCAGTCCATGAGACGAAGATTAGAACAATAGAAGTATTTCGAACTTTCATTGTCTTTATTTTTTGAGTTACACAACGTTTCGATTGATAAAATCTCCAATCGTTATCAAGTGAAAACTGATTGACTGAGAAGATTAGAATGAATTTTGAACATTTTTTATAATTTATAATTGACTATTTTCCATTGTAAACGACCACTATGATTTTATTGTAATGTTAAAAGCAGGGCATCGAACCCGAACCTGGACCGAACCAAAACCGGAACCAAACCGTAACATTTTAGGGAACCCAAACCGAGAACCGAACCTCAGATATATTTTTAATTGAACCTGAATCGAAACCGAACCGAGTATTAAAATCATAGACAAGGAAAGATATATACTAGACCGAGTTTACAATGTTAGGAGTTTGTGCCAAATAGAATCGATGGGCGCCATAACGAGACGCTAATAGGAAGGCGGGATATTTAAAAATAGAAAAAATAACTAACAAAATATAGACATATGTATACCGTAAAGGCTGAAAACAATCAAATTCAATAATAAAATATATTTGTACATGAAACAAATAGCAAAAAAAGCTTTGTAAACAAATACTAACCAAAGAAATAAACTTGAAAGACTCTCACTAAGAGAAATGACAGATTGCTGGGCTGCCAACATTAATAAATAAGATTCACTACAACTGAAGAAAATATTTAATATAATTATTGTAAAAATAATGTAAATTAATTATTGTTCGTACTTTTTATTGGGCGACTGAGCTTTATTATTTTGAAATAAAGAAATGATGTAAAATACGTATTTTAAGTTACTGCATAGTTACTTTTTTTCCATTATGTTGTAGAATTTACACTAGAATTAGCGTCTCGATATTATTCAATTCGGCACAAAGCTGGACATTGCCGCCATGATGGAAGCTCGGTCTAGTATATATCTTTCTTTGTCTATGATTAAAATTCAGATTCGGGGTTCAACTCCGGTTCAGGTTAATTTTTAGTTCGAAAAGTAAATACAGCCGATAATCGACGTCTTAGGCGTTTGCGTTGCTGTCTGGGCTGAGTTTTCGTGAAAATTGTGCTCGTTTCTTGTTGCGTTTTGCGTAAATTCCGGCTCTCATTTTACATTATTTCGAACCTAAACCGCAAATTTGATTAATGCTTGAACAAGAACCGCACCCGAACCCATCTTTCAAAAAACAAATTAACCTGAACCTAAACCGAATCCAGTTTTTGGCGGGTTCGATGCCCTGGTTAAAAGTATGAGTTGTATATGACGGATATAAAATATTAAAATCGCTATAGCTCTGAAACTAGGCATTTCCGGATATATGTTTATATGAACTTTTTTCATTGTTTTGAGGTGTATTATCCACCCTTAAATCCGTGACCTCTATTTTTTGAACACTTCTATGTACATAAAGAAAGATGTCTTATTAATAAGATGAGCCTGTGATTTATAGAATCAATAAGGTTTTTATATAATTATTTCTGAACATTATAAGTTGCTATTAATTACAAAAAATATATATTTTTTTTAATTGAATTAGAATATAAAACAAAGCTAGATGCACTAATTATTATTTATAAGTATACACTTCAAATATCTACTAATTTTTTATATTGAAAATGTGTGTTGAGAATGGGGTATGTGACCATAATCGAATTTCAGTATATGTCATAATATATAAAAACAAACCTCTATAGCTACTCATTATAATAATAAAAACTAAACATTAGTTTGTAATAATATTGTTATTAGCAATTTAATGTTTTGGAGAAGGGATCTGTGACGTCAGTAGGGTAGAATGGTAGAAGAAGACATTTAGACTGAGATAGATATGTTGTGATAGGTTATGGAATAGCGAAAGTGACAGCTGCTGTCGCTTTCGCCTACCACAATATATCTATCTCAGTCTAACTGTCTTTTTCTATCATTCTACCCTACTGACGTCACAGATCCCTTCTCCAAAGTTTTAATAATTATTTTCTCGTAAACTACGAATAATTAATCAATTTCAAAAAATACGGGTATTTTATTTTTTGGTCTAGTATCATATATGTAAAAATTTAGTCACATACCCTATTGTGCAAGAATGAAATTCTGTGTTCTATTCGCCACTGCACAGTTAAAATACTGGGACTAATAGTAGAAATAAAAAAAAAAAAAATTGATTATAGTTGTCTTTCTATATCATTTTTTTTGTAAATGTAAATTTGTGATGAATCTTTTATGAAAAATACTTGTTTTGTAATACATGTTAAATTGCAAAAGTTTTGTTACCTAACCAAACTTTATAAGTTAGATCAATAAAATAACATGTAAATGAATTTTGAATCTTGGGGGAAGTAACAAATAAAGAAAAGACTTTTAAACAATGCAAAAAATAAATAATTTTAAGAATACTCGTATATAAAATTTAGAATATTCAAAAGCAATTTGTTATAATTTTGTTATGAATTCAAGAATTGTATTTGTAGTAGGAAAATATGTAGCGACCCACTTTGCTTCTTTTTTGTATGTAGGTAGTTAAATATAAGAACTGTGATTTATAACTTGTCAATAAGTTTTATAAAACTTATAAATCATACATTAATGTATTGTCGAATATACCTTTAAAATAAATATAGTTATAGCAGTGAAATTTTATTCTTTCAATAATTTTATTACCTTTCCAGGTGTACTGTAAAAATTTAATTCGTGTATCGTATTCCAATTTTGCAAATGTCGGGATCTTAAAATATAATCCATTCGTTTTATGATCTAAAATTATTTGCACCCAATAAAGTTTAAATATAGATAATATATAAAAGAAGACTGTTTTCAAATGTTAAACGGTTATATAATGGATTATCATATTAACACGTGTACATACATACATTTACATTATGTAGTTCTCCGGGTAACGCCATCAATAATGAGATTTCCAGAATTATAAAAGATGCAGGAAGCTGGTAAAATTGGCAAAATAAGAGCTGTTTCATAGTTGTCGAAAAATCAAGTAACCTTTCTTCTATAATATTTAGCTGCTTGAATTTGACTTTACAATTATGACATCTGTCACTTTGATTTGTCAAAAATTGAATTGTCGAATCTAAGTAAAAATATGCCTCGAATTAGCGATATTGTGAAGTGTTCGGTAATAATTGTTAGAGCGGAAGAAAGAATTCCGATCAGAAAAATTGTCCAGCGCTATAATATTAATAAAAATTTTGTCATTAACATTTTAAATAATTGGAGACAAAAGGCAGAATAGGAAGGATTTCAGGAACAGGGCGTCAACTGAAGAAGAAGATTGAACATTAATTGTTACCGTCGAATATTGAATGAATTTGGTTAATTCTATGCCACGCACACTGACCGAAGTTATTAATCAAAATAGTGCAATGACCAATTATTAGAAATTTGTAGTTTTTAAATAATTTTATTAAATCGTTTCCTACATTGAATTATTCTAATTGGAATAATACTACCTTTTTAGTTTTAGTTCTGTATTTTTATTTAATACCAACGTTTCGGCCGCATACAATGCGGCCTTCTTCAGGGTAAAGACTATAAATAAATAATAAATAAATATAAATGTCATTTATGTTCTTTCCCCTGAAGAAGTGTATGCGGCCGAAACGTTGGTATTAAATAAAAAGGGAAAGCCTTCAACACTTGAATATTCAAAACCAGAACAGTTAACACCAGAATATACATGCACAGAATCGCAACGACCAATTTGCGATTTTTATCTGAAACTAAAAGAAAATTTAAAAATGTTAAAACTGAATTGGCCGTTTCGGGACATCCAAAAACTTTTATCAAGAATACATTTTTTTTGTAAAATAAAAAATAAAAAAAATTTTCCTCTTTGGAACTCGATCCGTGGACATACGGTATAATTGATGACCTTGGTGTAAAAAGGGGACAAGTTACTTTTTTAAAGTTTTGTTCTAGGTCAAAAAATGAACTAGTATACTGTTTTTGTTTTTTTCATTATGACTTAATTTATAATTATATTTCGCGATTTTAATATATCGGCGCATGAAAGAGATTTGTGAAATATATTTATTAATTTTCAGCACAAATCTCTATTTTTAAAAAAATGTACTTGCACCAGAGTCTTCAGTACACAATGAAGTAAGATCTGTACATATAATAATTACATTTATATTTTTATGTTGCTTTTACGCTTACGTCCATCGTACAATAGGCCTTGGTTAAACTATCGTAGAACAACTTTATTATTCTTTTGGAATCTGAAGAAAGCATACATGCAAACAGCCTAAGACAAAACATTGCAATAAATTTCAATCCTGTCAAGTAGCTTGGAATAAAATACCACGAGTTGTAAATGTTCTACTACAGTTTTAAAGGTATAGCTATAGCGGCTGACAACTTTATGTAAAATAAAAATAATTCACAGTATTTAGAAATCTTGATTAATTTATGAATGTCTCTATTCTATATTATTTAATAAACGTACCTGTATATTTTATAATATATTACATAGGTATATAAAGATATTTACAATAACCTACATTATATCAGATCCGTATATACAATTCAATTTTAATGGAGAACAGTAATCATTTTGTGTAACTCAAGAAATTTTACTTTAATTTTAAAATATATAAATTACAAGTTACATTAAATAAATTTACTCTTAAAAATATATTGAAAAGATTATATTTGAATTCAAAAACTCAGTTGCTTTTGGTGGATTATTTTACTTTCAAATCATAAAACAAATGACTTTTTTGCTGCTTTAGTAGTTAGAATTTTAAAGAAAAATAAATTTGTTTTTAAAGCAAAATAATTTACTTTCAATGTATGTACTCTTATTTATACGAACATTACACAAAATAATTATTATTTATTTTTTATTTATTTATTTATTATTTCACGCTTTTTGTACATTATATGTATATAAGCGGCGATGTAATGGCGATGAGACAATTTTCATACATATTTTCTATACCTCTGCACGTTGTAGTTGATGGAAATGAAGATGAAATTAGAAAAGACGGACACAACAGCCATACCTTACCCAGGACTTGAACCCGGAACCCTTGGGTCGTGAGTGAGCTATGTTGCTCACTACACCACCGGGGTCGGTACACAAAATAATTATACAAAATATCCTACCAAAAAATTTTTTATTTAATGAAAATCATAAATTTAAAATCAAATATAACTACTTTTAAATGATAAATTTTGCTTTTCTACTAAATGAATAGTATGTGCTTTTATCATGAATTAGTAGTATATTATATTTTAAAAAGATAAACAGTTTATTATCTTCAGAAGAAATGTTCTTTGCATATAGAATTATTATTTTTTTTTTTGTAAATAAACGCATATAATTAAAACTCAAATTTGGAAATACTTTCAAATTAACTTGCATTTCATACATTATTTGAATTTCTTTCAGATCTTAAAAAAAAAGTTCAAGAATATTCAATATATTTATTGTTTTGTTAGTTGGAATGCATGCATATGCGATTGTGCGAATTTGTTTATTTTTTTTATCAGTGGTTCAAAAACGTTGAAACGTTCTATATTTTGTTATTTCCCGCCAACAGAATTTTAAATAATAAATTATATTTAATATTGAAATCAAAATTAGAATTACTTTTTTGTTCATACTGATGTAAAAATATAAATTTTGGTCCTCATGTATTAAAACTGGAAAACTGCAAACTTTCACTCAAGGAATTTTACATAGATAAAACCAATGTGGTAATGAAATATACAGGGTGTTTCAAAGAAAGTGTAAAAAAATTAAGGCATATAGTTCTGACAAAAATGAGTAAAGCAAGCTTAATCGGCGTAGGTCTGATCTTCAACTGTTTCAGAGATAAATGAAAAATCGAAGAAAAACTGACAATGATAGTGATCGAACATAATTTTGTCTAAGTCAGTCAAAATTTTATATGAAACAATTTTCTCAATTTCTAATAGTTACGAAGTTATATGAAAATTAAATATTGGCCAAGGTCGCCACAACATTTAACTTAGTACAATTATTTAATTTTTTTAAAAAAATAAAAGCACATCAACGATGACCTCTGAAAGGTAAACAAAAAGTCTTATTTAATTAAAGTCGTAACTCTTAAAAACTCATTTTTCAATGCCTCATATCCATAAACTATTGAAGATCGGACCCATATTGATTAAGCTTTTTTTACCCAATTTGGTCAGCACTATATGCCCTTAAAATTTTTTACACTTTCTTTGAAACACCCTGTATAATGTAGAAATTGATACTGAATTGTAAATACTGTAATACAATGGGGTAAAAACAGTACATTATTGCAATTTTTCAAAAATAATAATTTTATACTGTATACAGTTATATTCTTAATTTGAAAAATACTACCTTTTTTTTAGTTTAAGTTCTGTATTTATTATTTAAACCCAACGTTTCGGCACCATAAACTGGTGCCTTCTTCAGGGGATACATTGACATAAATATGTGAAATAACAAAAACAACAAGTAACCAAGGTAACAAGAAATGTTCATAAATGTTACCTTTTTTATGTATACAATTTTCTAGACAATATATGCATGCCCGGCAATAACATGGACGGCGAACATGCATCTTCTCAGGAAAAAATCTCCTTTTGCCAGAGGAAAAACCGTCCCAAAAACTGGCAGAGAAGTGATCTGTATAACTCAGAGACCAATTTTAGAGTATATGTACCTAACATGGATATTTTTAGAGGGTAATATCAAATTAATTAACTCTTAGGACTGGTTTATGATGAATTTAATTTACGAATTAACAATTTATAATTTAGATTTAAAAAAAACTTATTTAAAATGCATACGATGGTTTATGAACGACTTACAAATTTAGAAATTTAAAATTTAGATTTAAAATATAATTATATTCTATATTTCCAAATGTGAATTTCAAATTCGACCAATCACAAGAGAGAACTATTAAACATGGTGGTAAGATATAACTTTGTTTCATCCGTCAGCTGTCTTTCCTGTTTATGAGTTGTTGACATTTTGAATATGAATTCACAGGAACAAATTGATATTTTGTGTTTTGTTAATAAACAGAATTTTCTAACATCGTAATTTGTTTGACAATAGTTCTCTCTTGTGATTGGTCGAATTTGAAATTTGTAAATCGTTCATAAACCATCGTATGCGTTTTAAATGAGTTTATATTTTAAAATCTAAATTATAAATTGTAAATTCGTAAATTAAATTCATCCTAAACTAACCCTTATGCTCAGTTGCAACACTGGCACTTAAAATTTAAGCTTGGTTTTATAAAGTTAGTCAGTTTAATTTTACATATCAGTTAAAAATGATTTAATTGGAATGTTTATCAATTTATTTGGCTAATTCAATAAAACCAAGTTTAAATTTTAAGTTGTCAGTGCAACTGAGCATTAATAATTGGTACGCGTGCCTTATCCTAATTAATTCAATACAGGGAAGCGAGTTAAATTGTAATAAATTATACAATTTACTTTTTTTCATACAAAAATATTATTTCAAATTATTAGAAGCTTTTTTTTGGACAGATGTTAAAAAGCCATCTATAAATATAACGCGCAAAAAGTTTGAGCGTCAATTATGATTCAGAGCATATAAATGGCGAGCTATGTCCCCACCCTTCAGTATTCAAGTAGTCGTCGGTCATTCGTCACTTTAAATCGTCGTTATTCGCGAATCTTTAAGTTCTGGTTAGTATTTTTGTAATTAGTTTGTTTTCAGTGTGTGATTATTTTTTATTTTTTATTTTATTTTGTATAACCTATTTTGTAAATTTCTGGTGATTTCAATAGGTAGTGAAACAACATTTCCATCGATTTCAAAAAGTTAAAGCAAAATGCAGAATACAACAAGTAATGTTTTAGAAGAATTTTTCTATTTTATAGATAATTATGGCATTGTGTCATTTTTGGTCACAGTTTATTTATTTTGTGTTATAACATACAGAATTTTTATACTTCGCAATATCAGAATAGTTGTGTATCCAGTTCGATAAAATGTAAGGTAAAATATTTTTATTTTAATTATTTGTTTGAAATTATTATTTTGAAAAATTTACTTCTAGAAATATTTTTTGTTGTCAGAAAAATTATTTTAAAATTTAAATATTTTATTTGTAATGCATGAAATGAATTAATTATAAAAAAGCATAATCTTGGACACCAGAAAATGGTGGTCATAGACATCAGACATTTTAGTATTTTCACCATATTTTCGAAAAATATTTTTTTTAATTTTAAGTTCCATAATTCAAACTGTAGTTAAATTTAAATATCGCAAAACAACCAAAATAGATTTATACAGGTATTTTAAAAGATAGAGGTATTTATTAGTTAATTACGAAGTTAATAAAACCAAAATATTTTCTTAATTACTAGTTTATAATAATAATAAGTTTATAATATAGTAAGCTCTTGATTTAATTAATACCGTTATGAAGCTGAAAATGCATTAAGTTTTCGAAAAAGTTTTAACGACTTGTGTACCGGGTGTCTACTTTTTATGGATCATAGAAAACACAAACGTAAAATTTTCATATGGCTTTTAAATTCTGCGTTATTAATTTTTGAATTAAAGTGCAAGTAAAAAAAAAAAATGTTCAGAATTAAAAACTGCGCCAAATGAGACTAAATTTATTGATATAATAGGTTCTTGTAATAAGATAAACGTAAAATAAAATATCCATCATTTAACTTTTTACAGAGTGCCATGCGAGACAAAACATACAATTCAAATTGTCGTATTAACTTCAACAGATTAAAGTTTATTAATTGATAATTCATTAAATTAAATAAAAAAATAAATAAAAATAAATATATCATCATGGCATATTACCCATTTCTGGGTGTGCCAATCTGCTTTATCGCAGATATCGGTAATGATGATGACATATTTGTACCGTGCGGGCGCTTACCAGGCGTCACCTCACGGGCACTCATTGCTGGCGTGGAAAGTGCCACGTTTAAATTAAATAAATATATAAAATCAAAAATACAACTGTGTAACATTTTGTGCTATTGCTTATGGCACTCTGTAAACAGCTAAAAATTATTACTTTTATTTTGCCTGTCTTTAGCAAACGAAACACATGTAAACAATAATTTTGGCCTTGTTAGATGCAGTTTTTTGTATTTATACTTTTGTTCTAAAATTAATAGGACAGAATTTTACATTTGTATTTCCTGTGGTCTACAAAAAAGTAGACACCCGGTATGTTATTCTGTATACCCCAAAATTTATTCAGAACTACTTTTAAACTTTTGAAAATGCCCAAATCTAAAAAACAGCAACAACATGTTATAGTTTGATACAGAGACATATAATTAACGCTTTTACACTGTAAAAAATAATAGCGATTTTGTCGAAAAGTTATAGTAATTTTTTACTATAATATGTATGCAATAACAAATTTTACATAAACTATGTATACTTACATTTACATAGCAAATAATTAAATAAATTTGCTAATTTACCCTTACAAATATAAAAAAATTACTAGAACTACTATGTAATATTCATATTTCAATAAATATATGAAATTTTACAGTGATATGTTAATATTTCTATAACAATTTTGTCAAATTTTACAATAACTATGTAAAAACTCAATTCCTTTTATTTTAGTTTCTATTTTTACAGGAGTTATGGACAAATTCTAAATTTATTATATTAAATTTAAATTATTTATATTTAAATTTAAATTAATATGTAAATTTACTTAAAGTATGTATCAAAATTTTTATGGAATTTATGTTTATGTAATTTTAAAAATGGTAGACAAAATTACATTTAACTGTAAGTTTACTATAATTCACTTAGGCAATTTGCACGCCAATAACAATTATAGTAATTTTACAGAGAAATTTTTTACAGTGTACCTATGTTTAAAAAACAATGTCTTTGAACTACTATGTGCGTTAAAACAAGAGTTTACTATATTTTCTAATTGTAGTACTGAAATTATTTGTTTTCCCCAGTCATTTTTAGAAATGTCACAAAAACGACCAGACTCGGATTCACCTTGTGACGACCATGCCATGAAAAAACTGAAAGTATCTAAACGCAAATCTCGCGTCCCTGTCCGTTTCGTCCCTACGTTTTTATCTTTAGACATTCCCGGATCTTCATCATCTGTTATGTGCGATTATGACAATATTTTCTACATGCGCGTTAGTGAGCGTTACCGGCATCTACGACCCCAGTTCATGAAACGCTCGGTTAAATCCCAGGCTCGGGTACCCATGACTCCCGAGATCCTCGTTTCCCCGCTTCCTCAGGTAAATTTCGGACTCAGCATGATAAGGAAGATCCGTAATGCCGAGCCGGCTACCTTCGACGCTGCAATTGTTGCGGGCTTCGTGGTAGCGACTCGGCTAAGCGGCTTTCTTCTACCCAAGAAAGAAGAAACTCAAAATCGGGTAGACGAGGACAGCGATAGTTCGGATACATCGGCAAATCGGGACGACGAGGACAGCGATAGTTCGGATACATCGGCAAATCGGGACGACGAGGACAGCGATAGCTCCGATACATCGACTGTTTTTTTAGAGGCAGGGTCAGAGGAGTGACGATAAAATGTAAAGGTAGGACTGTTATTAATTTTATTCTTCCTATATATAAAGTAGCCATTTGCGCTCGCTTTTGTCAACGTAAAATGTCACTTTGCCGTTTATGCGCGACAAAGTATAAAAAACGCTCGATGTCCGAATTTATAACTATAAAATGTTAAGAAATGTCACTAGTTTACTTAATGGGCAGGGGCGTCACTAGGAATTTTTAACAGGCGAGGGCGCAACAGGGCGCACTTTTAGAACGAAATAATTAAAAATGACAACATTTAATAAATTAATATATACTATATTTATAAAAAAGCTTTACATAACCAGAAACAAAATGCACTGTTATAGAAAAAAAATGTGATATATAGCCAAAGCCAACTTAATTTAATATATATTACATTACTTATTTGTGGGCAATATTAGCTCATTTCTTCTATTAGACTATAATTCATCTAATGGAGTCCCGTGGCCGCGTGCTTGGTCGCGAACCTGGGAGAACCGGGTTCGATCCCGGCAGACGCCAAATATTTTCAATTTTAAATGGCACAAAAGTGACCCCTGTGGTGCACTTTACACGCCAGCTATGAGTGCCCGTGAGGTGACGCCGGGTAAGCGCCCACACGGTAAAATATATCGTCATCATCACCGATGTCTACATGTGTTGTAAATACTGGCACACCTAGAAATGGGTAATATGCCGTGATGATATATTTATTTATTTATATTCATCTATAATTTCGATCTCGACAGACGCCAAATATTTCCAATTTTAAATGGCACAAAAGTGACCCCTGTGGTGTACTCTCCACGCCAGCTATGAGTGCCCGTGAGGTGACGCCTGGTAAGCGCCCACACGGTAAAATATATCGTCATCATTACCGATGTCTACATGTGTTGTTGATACTGGCACACCCAGAAATGGGTAATATGCCGTGATATATTTATTTATTTATTTATTATAATTTCATCGACATTAATATCATCAACACACTCAATTGGCATTACGTAAAACTAAAATCTCATGTTAAATCCCAATGTTCATACTTAACCCCCGCCACCCTGTATAAATTTTACACATATTAATGTCAAATTTAAAGTAAATTGTAAATTTTATAAACCTTTAGGCGTACAGTTCTTTTCTTTACATGTACTTTAATAAATAATTTTTGTTACTGTTAACGCCAAATATTGCCTTATGCAACATACCAAAAGTGCTATTTTCTATTGCTTTTAAATATATTCTGTCATTTATTTTGAATATCATGTATTTCAAATACGTTGGTGGTTGTATATTTAGCTGAGAAACAAATCAGTTTATGCTTTAGGGGGATTTAGTTAGTTCTCAGTGTCTTTGTATAGATGGCGATACAGTATTGATTTACAAGTTTTCAGGAAATTCTTGAATCGTGAAATAAATGTGTTACTGCTAAATATGCTTTTATGTGTAAGTTTATTTAAATTACTAATGAAATAATTTTAACATGATATATGAAAATATTTGCTGTATATTATGTAATACAAACTTGCAAAATTACTTATTTTTTACATACAAACACATATTTATTTATTTCTTAAATTTGATTTAAAATATAACTAAAATTTAGCATTTTATATTTAACAATTTATGAAAAAAATTCTAAATTATATTCCTATTTCTCCAAATACAGAATTTATAATCCAAGTATGAAAATTAGAATGAATAAATAAATAAAGTAAATAAATATATCATCACGGCATATTACCCATTTCTGAGTGTGTCAATCTGCGTTGTACACAGATTTCTGTAATGATGATGATATATTTATATCGTGCTGGCGTTTACCAGGCGTCACCTCACGGGCAATCATTGCTGGCGTGGAGAGTGCACCACAGGGGCCACTTTTGTTCCATTTAAAACTGGAAATATTTGGCGATTTTAAGTGCACGTATGTATTTATGTTTGTTGTTGTTTGGTTTATCAATGAATTATAGTATAGCTGATATTGATACAAACTTGCTGATGAATCAGTTTTTAATAAAAAGAAATTGACATTATATTTACATCGAAATGAAATATAATAAATAATTACATCATTATCCTTTTTAGCGATATATGACTGTAAAAAATCAATTTATAATTACACCGTAATTATGAAAGGAAATCTTTAATAAGCGAAAATTTTGGGAACAAATGATAAGAAAAACGTTTACGTCCCCATATAATAGATTTCGAAAAAAAATGTTCTAAAATATTTAATATACCTACCTATTGTCTCAAAATATTTTTTTTTTCAATAATTCAAAAAAGAATAGTCGCTATTTGAATATATTTTATAAATAATTGTTCAGAATAATTTTGAAAATTAATATTAGAAATTGTTTCCACAGACGAACAAGATAAGTCACATAGTGCTACAGTACGTCTTTATCGGAGATCTTCAGTAGAATAATTGCAACTAGTTCATCAAGCACGGACATTATACCCTGTAAAGACATTTGGGAATCAGTTTAACCCTGTGAGGGTCGCTGAGAAACGTGTATATTATGCATCTACAGCTAGACGCCAAAAAATAGCAGAACAATTTAGATTTTAATTTTTTGCTTTTAAAATAGTTAAGACAACTTGATTAGTTTAGTTAGGTAAATAGTTTATAACTTAGGGTCAATGCAAATTATATTAGTTAGTTAAAAGTATGGAGACGGCGATTTATTGTCGTTAATATTCATTTTAGGAAATTATGTTCAATACAAAAGTTTTTTAAGAAATTTTGATCTACATTTGAAAATACTTGAATTTTTTTTTCTTCAATTGTTTTTGAGCTACGCTTGTCTGCGTAATTTTTTTAAATGGGAACCTATTAATTTTACTCTACCATTCGATAGAGTGCTTTTTCTCTTTACAACAGTATGTTTGTTTTTTTGTTTTTCAATTTATTTTAATAACATTTTTACAAGGAAAAATACCGGTAAGTATTTATGAATAGTAGGTACATCTAAGATAGACAAAAGCGAAGCGATAAACAAACTCGAGCGATGTAATTTACTTAGTTATTAATTTGTTTTTAATGATAAGATTGTGACCGACAACTTTATTGGAAATAATTTTGTCTATCTTAGATGAACCTACTATTCGTAAATACTTGAACCGGTGTTTTTCCTTGTAATAATGTTATTAAAATAAATTGAAAAACAAAAAAACAAACATACTGTTGTAAAGAGAAAAAAACACTCTATCGAATGGTAGAGTAAAATTAATAGGTTCCCATTTAAAAAAATTACGCGGACAAGCGTAACTCAAAAACAATGGGGTATTCCACTCAATTTTTTTTATTATTTTAAATAAAACTTCATTCAGTTTTGAAGCAATTCATAGTATTAAAAAATCTTAATTGTTCCTAGTTTCAGAGTATTTTATTTTCGAGAAATCACTGTAACGTCACATTTCCTCTATACTTGTCTTTCTCACGCACACTGCTCTGAGTACGCTGCGAGAGAAGGATAACAATTGTATGACGTCAATTTTCTCTTTTAGGAAATGTGAAATATCTCGTAAAGTAATTATTTAAAAAATGTTTTCATTGTTTTAACTATTATTTATTGAGCCATACTTTATGTTAAATTGAAATTTTCTTAATTCTGTTGTTATGGTGGAATACCCCATTGAAGAAAAAAAAAATTCAAGTATTCTCAAATGTAGATCAAAATTTCTTAAAAAACTTTTGTATTGGACATACTTTCCTAAAATGAATATTAACGACAATAAATCGCCGTCTCCATACTTTTAACTAACCCTGTATAGCATCTTAACGAGTAGAATTAGAACATCTTACGAGAGTATTTGTAAGATATTAACGGATTGTTGCTTCTTAGATAGGTTTAATTTTAAAGATTTTACATTTTTTTTTTATAAAAATTACTAGGTTTAGTTCATTTATTTTAATTGTTAGGATTTTAGTGTAGAATCTTTACATATATTTTTATTTGTTTGTTAGTAATTACAGGATGTCCGGCGACAAATTTCCTTTTTAAATTTGAAATAACTCGAAATGAGACTGCGCGGCAGTATTTATTGTCCTTAATAATAAAACAAATTTATTTTTCAACATAATGACCGTACACTTGAAGACACTTATTTCACCAATGCTCTAACATAGTAACGCCTTTTCTAAAAAACTCGGAGTTCTGAATTGCGGCCATAACAGCTTCGTCAGTTTTAAAATTTCTTCCTCTTATACTTTCCTTTAGCTTGAGAAATAAATAAAAATCACTAGGCGTTAGGTCAGATGAGTAAGGTGGATGTAACATCAGTCTGAAACCGACATCGTGAATTGCGTTCATGGAAACAAGATTTTTATGAACTTGAATGTTGTCCTGATGAGACAGAATTCCAAACGAAAATTTTGCTTTTTTCTTTTCTATAATGTAACCACGAATTTTAGCAATTAATGTTGCCTAATACTCATCAGTAATAGTGTGACCACGTTCCAGATAATCAATCATTAAAATTCCCTCCGCATCTCAAAATGCAGTAGCTGTAATCTAACTAGACCCTAAATTTGCGAGGTGGAGAAGATCGCCATTCCATACTTTGAAATTTCGATTCGTGATTGATTCACCCTCGAACGGGCGCGCCAATATTCATAACATGGCCAGGCGCGCGGCGCACAGTGTGCGCCATACAAAAAGAAAGCAATTTTATGACTATTTAGAACAACATAATATTTCTTCACACATTGGAAGTTAAAGTAGTACACATTATTAAATTATATTCATTTTTTTTCTGTTGAAGAAATAGCGTACAAAAATAAAAATTAATAAAAAATATAATTGATCGATTTTATTCGTCCTCTGATTGCAGTTCGCAATTTTGACATAAAATGTAGCTGATTGTGTGTGATTTGCAAATAAAGTGTTATAAAAATGAATAAAATAAAAATTTAGATAGAAATAAAAATATTCAAACAAGTATATTTATAAAATACTATGTGTCTGCCTCCAACTCCGACGAATAAATTGTCATTTGTATTACTGCAACTACAATGAAACTAAAAACAATGGTAACATAATGTGACCAAAGGTCCAAAGAAGGAATAGCGTGAGTAACAAAATATCCCTTCGCCCAATAACAATTTTGACATTTTTGTTCAACGTGGCGCCAGCGCGCCCGCTCGAGGGTTAAACAACGCCAAATTGGCTCTTTAGGAGGTGACTCTCTCTCGTTTCGGTCGGGCGACAATGTACCCATTTTGTTGACATCTTGTAAATTATTAACACTAGAGTAACAAAATTTGGCACTTCGTTTAACAGATAAACAATAAACAATTGCTGTTGTTATGACGACAATATTTCAAAGATTACTATGTTATGGACAATAAATACTGTACAACCCTCGTGTCATTGGTAGCAGTAGCAGTTTAGGTTTATAACAAAAAATCAATTCTTATATTTGTACTGGATATTTTTAATGTATAGTGTTCTTCATTAAGAGCGAAACATTTTGAAATCTAGATTGTGCTATGTGTGAGTATTTTGTTTTGATTCCACTGACATTTGTGAATGTCAAAGTCTACCATTTATGGAGCAGTACCAGTGCCGGATTAAATCATGTGGACGCCCTGAGGCAATCGAAATCTTGGGGCCTCCCTAAATTTACGAATTTACCATCCAACAATTTTAAAAGTAAAACTTTACAGACTAGTATGTCAAAATTTAACTTTATGTACTCATCTATCAAATTTGAATTAACCTTAATTTCTAACTTCAATAAAATATTGCATACTTTCTTTCACAGGATATTCTAAATTCACTTACTACGAGTAATTAACTCGATGAAGACTACGTCTAACTAATCATTTTGAAGTGGTAAATTGGAATGTCCAAAGAAATAAGTGATGTTTGTGCTGATTGATATTTTTTATTATTGTAATCAAGTTTCCATTATTGTAAATAAGCATTTCTTTGTTGTAATCAAAATTTCTTTATTTAAGGATTTCTTTGTTTGTAATAAAAAAAAAAATCAAAATAAAATCAATATTATTTTAATTCAATGTAGCGGGGCCCCTAAAATGTGAGGAGCCCATAGGCAATTGCCTACTCTGCCTAATGGGTAATCCGGCACTGAGCAGTACACGTTTTTATAACGATTGCAGATTGTTCAGATTTATTATGAAAAGCGTCGTTCAGTCGCGGTACTTTTACGTGCCTTAACAGCAATTGTTGGTCGCTAAAATGGCCAGTTTCAAGAACTATTGAACGATTGGTGCAGCAATTCGAGTCACCATCAAGTCTCTGTAATGTCCCTACACGCCAATTTAAACGAAGAAATGCATGGCGCGAAGAAAATATTGCTGCTGTACGAGAGATTGTTAGGACAGACAAAAATGTATCAATTCCTCGTTGGGCTCAACAATTGGGCCTCTCGAAATCACCTTTATGGCAAATTTTGCGGAAAGACCTAGGTCCAAATGATCATCTTTTGCGTCGGAGATTTAGTAACTGAAAATTGTTTCTAGTAAACGAAAAGGTGCCGAGATTGTACGGCACTTTTCGTAATGAATCTGAGCAATCTGCAATCGTTGTGGAAGCGTGTACTGCTATATAATTAAATGGTAGACTTGGGAAACACAAATATGAGTGGAATCAAAACAAAACACTACGCACATATCAACAACCTCGATTTCAAAATGCGTCGCTCAAAAACCTTTTATACGTATTTCAAGTTTCATTTCTTCGTAATGACGTAATGTAAATACAGCTTTTATGGTCAGGTTGGAAATATTGCAATATTTGTAAGATTTAAGGGGAAAATGTACAATTTCTACAAGAATAGACATTTCACTATATACCTCATGAAGTAGGATAATAGCTAATGAAATTTAGATTACTTAGGTAAAAGATAGATTTGATAGGAATAGGTACGGTTAATGATATATTTAGTAATACAAATTTGCAACATATAAAAAATGATTAGGTAGTTTGTAACATAGAGTCAATATACATTATATTCATCATCTTAATGAGTAGAATTAGAACATTTTACGAGAGTACTTGTAAGATATTTACGGAATGTTTCTTTTTAGGTATATAGGTACGTGTTACATTTTAACATTTCAATAAAAATTATTAGGTTTTAACAGTTGCGGCTTAAGGCGTGAGCCACTTAGGCACTGGCTTAGGGCGCCTGGCTTTTTGGGGCGCCCAAAAAATATGAAAACTAAAGACAAATACATAAATAAACAAAAAAAAAAAAAAAAAAATGTCCTGTATTATTAAATTTTGCTCAAAGTTATTTTTGTGAAAATAAATTGTGTAATTTATTGAACATGCCATTGCGAAATAATCAAGTCAGGGAGAAATGATACATAAATTTGCGATAGTGAAGGCACGGAAAGTTACCATATAATTTAATCATTCTTTTATTGTTTTAAATTCTGATAGGTATTTTTACCTTCCGTCACCTTTAGGTAAGGTATTGTTGTTCAATTACTCTAAAAATGCGTACACTCACGTAACATTCTCTTTACAATCAAATAATATTACTACCAAGTTTATATCTCTACCAATTTTTGAATTATTGCCCCAAAAGTCAATATACCCCACATTTAGATAAAAACTTCAAAATTTTCAAAAATCTAATTTTTATGTACCTAGATACTTCTCAATGCGCTGATTCCAAATTTCGAATCCGCAGGTCGATATCTCGTTTCGTTTAGAGAGATATTTAGATTTAAAATTGTGCTCAAAACTGCCTATTTTTGGGTATTAACCCAAAAATGGGTAGAGATATGAATTTGGCGACATCACCATTCAATTCTACGGACAAAAATACATAAGTATAGCAATTTTCATAATTTTTCTCCAACCGGTTCATTTTTTATGAATGAAAGCTTGAAAATAGCCAAAATCTGAAAAAATCCTAAGGGGTACCCCTTACGATTTTTGTGATTTTTGGCCATTTTCAGTTATTTTGCTTTAGAGATTGTATGCGGTGTTCAAAAATTCTGAAAATTGGTGTACTTATGTAATTTTTCCCGTAGAATCGAATGGTGTTGTCGCCAAATTCACATCTCGACCCATTTTTGGGTTATTACCCAAAAATGGGCAGTTTTGAGCAAAATTTTAAATTTAAATATCTCGGGAACGAAACGAGATATCGACCTGCGGTTTCAAAATTTGGAATCAGCGCATTGAGAAGTATCTAGATACATAAAAATTAGATTTTTGAAAATTTTGAAGTTTTATCTGAGTATGGGGTATATTGACTTCTGGAGCAATAATTCAAAAATGAGTAGAGATATAAACTTGGTAGTAATATTATTTCATTGTAAAGAAAATGTTACGTAAGTGTACGCATTTTTAGAGTATTTATACATGAGTATACATACATGTATATTCATGTGATAATTTTATTGGATTTATAGAATATTTTCCAAGGAACATTCTGTACGGAATTTGTAAAAAAATTGTATTATGTTCGTGTTATAATTTTACTGGATATATAGAATCTTTTCAAATGAACTTTTGGTATGGGATTTGTACAAAATAAATCAAATTAACGGAAGGTCTTGTCCTGGCCACAGCAGATTTTTGTTGATTTTGTAAATTTCATAGTGTTTTTATTGCTAATGATTATGATTATACATATATATTATCAACTTTTAAATTTGTCTTTTTTTAAGTCAAAAAAAAAAAATCAGAAATAATTTTTGTAACGGGCGGTGGCGCTCTAATTTGGCTCAGGGCGCCTCTATATCTTAAGCCGGCCCTGGGTTTTAATTCAGTTATTTTAGATGTTAGGTATTTCTTTTAGAATTTTTACATGATTATTTGCAAAGATTTTTCCGGAGTGTTGAATTTAGAATATAGCATATTTTTATTTGTGGAATACAATGAAATATAAAATATACCGTAAGTTTTTTTTAACGTGAAACATTGGATTTGTCATATCCATGGTTACGACTTGACATTTGATTGACACCAATGTATTTGCCTGTTCCATTTAAAATGAAACATAGGGAATGAATTTGACAAAATGTCAATAGAGGTTAATTTTGTTTAAATAATTATACCTGCTTTCTAAATTAAATTTAGTTGTAGAAAAAATATTGTGTGCGCTTGTGCCCGAGTAATTTTCAGACTTGGCTAAATTTCTTACAAATTTAAATATGCTTCTGTTAAATTCATTCCCTGTTTTAAATGAGACGGGCAAATACATTGCTGTCAATCAAATGTCAAGTCGTAACTTTTAGGAAAATTCTGCGGTTATCTGTCATCTTGACAAAATGTCATTAGAGGTTAATTTTGTTTAAATAATTATACCTGTTTTCTAAAAATTAAATTTAGTTGTAGAAAAAATATTGTGTCCCTTGCGTCCAAAATATTTTTAGTACTCTCGAGTGATTTTCTGACTTAAATGGATAAATTTTTAAAAATATTTAAATGTAATATTTCTGTCAAATTCGTTCCCTATGTTTAATTTTATATGGGACAGGCAAATACATTGCTGTCAATCAAATGTCGAGTCGTAACCATGGATATGACAAACCCAATGTTTCACGTTAAAAAATACTCACGGTAGATCTACTCTTAATAATTTAGTTAGCATAGATTTAGAATCCGTCGATCTTTTTTTTGCTTTTGTATATTTTGAAGTTGCATAGTGAAATATTTTTTTAGAATTAGGTATTAGGTTTTGATCGTACAATATTAGATGTAGATTTTCACTGTTTTCATATATTCTGAACTTACACAATTGGAATGTTAACATGTAACAGAGTTAGATATTTGATTTTATGCTATTTTTTAAGTTATTTTTAAGATTTAAGGGGGAAAATATACACTTTTACTACATACATATCATTAAGTAAGATAGATAAAATAGGTCGGAGAACTACGACGTGATTTAGCTAAGAATAGGGAAAAATTTACTGAAATTTGAATTATATAGGTACTCCTACATGGTAAAATTAACTGAGATAGGTAAGGTTGATGACAAATTTAGTTATAAATTCATAATAGACAAAAAAATTGGGTAGTTTGAAACTTAAGATCAATACATTTTATGTTCATCATTGTAACGAGTAGAATTAGAAAATCTTATGAGAGTATTTGTAGGATATTTACGGAATGTTTCTTTTTAGGTACCTACGTAGGTTACGTTAGGTTAGATTTTTAATTGTTCACATTTTTCCTATAAACATTATTAGGTTTTAGTCAATTATTTTAGATATTAGTATTTTCATTAAGAATCTTTACATTATTATTTGTAAATATTTTTCGGGAGTGTTGAGCTTTACATCGAGTAGAATTAGAAAATCTTATGAGAGTATTTGTAGGATATTTACGGAATGTTTCTTTTTAGGTACCTAGGTAGGTTAGATTTTTAATCGTTCATATTTTTCCTATAAGCATTATTAGGTTTTAGTCAATTATTTTAGATATTAGTTTTTTCATTAAGAATCTTTACATTATTATTTGTAAAGATTTTTCCGGAGTGTTGAGCTTTACATACAGGATGGTTGATTTTTCATTGTCCAGCTTATATCTTCTGAAATATTAAAGATACAAGAAAAAGATATATAGAAAAGTTACTTGATACAACCTGGTCTATAATTAAGAATAAACAATTATTTTCCAACGCCTACCAATATCCAGAAAAATATTTAACTTTGATTTTTTAAATAGAACACTCTGTATATTTTTACGGAATAAAATTCTAAATAAATTTCTCTTTACAATGATGTATAACAAGTACGGGTTTACCTTTAAATTACGTCTAATAAAGCAAATAGAAATACGATAAAAGTAGGCTGTGATATTCTATTGTTTATACCAGTAACATATGTCATAAATAAAATTATTAATAAATTTGTAAATCGTCAATGCTAGTAATTCTATTACTTGCTTTATTAGACATTTTATTCAAAGGAAAACCCCTACGTAGCCAATGTTCATGTGTGACAGAAGTTACAGGTATAAACAATAGAATATCATAGCTTACTTTTATCATATTTCTATTTGCTTTATAGGACATAATTTAAAGGTAAATTCTTACTTGTTACACATCATTGTAAAGAGAAATTTATTAAGAATCTTATTCTGTCAAAATATACAGGTTGTTCCATTTAAAAAATTAAAGTTAAACGTTTTTCCAAAAAATTGGTAGGCCTTGGAAAAAAATTATTTAAGCTAAATTATAGATCAGGTTGTATTAAACAACTTTTGTATTTAACTTTTTTTTGTATCTTTAATATTTCAGAAGATATAAGCTGGGCAATGAAAAATCAACCACTCTATATATTATTATTTGTGGAATACAATAAAATACTATACAATTTACACCTACTCTTAATAATTTAGTTAGTTTAATAATCTGTACAAAATAAGGTTATACAGATTTAAAAATCAAAATCCGTCCACTTTTTGTTGCATAGTGAAATATTATGCTCAGAATTAGGTATTAGTCTTTTATATCTTTGTATTTCTTAAGTTAGTTACGTTATGATCGTACAATATTATTTCATACTTTATTTTTTCTTATTTCTTAAGTTATATATGTATAAAATTTAAGGCGAAACTTTTACAATTTTTAAAAGTAAGAATAGACCTCGCAATAGACATTTTACTACACATACCTCACTAAGTAGAGTAAATATAATAGGTCGGAGGACTTCGACGTGATTTAGATAAGAATAGGGAAAAAGTTTATGTAATTTAGATTATTTAATTAAAAGGTAGAGTTAATAGAGATAGCTAATATACCAAAAAATATAGAAGCAGTTTGCATTTCACGAAATTTGAAATTGGTAATTTTTTTTGACTACATAAAAAACATTATAAATCAGGGTTTTATATGCATTTAAAATTTTTAGATTATAATAATTTAGAATGATGAAACAGGAAGCGAATTTATAATTATAGTAACAATAGTGTTCGTATTTTAGTTAAAGTTCTCGTTGGGTATCGAATGACATTTAAATTTGTGGTATACATTATACGTACTAGTACTACACAATTTATATTTACTCTTAATTTAGATTAGTAATCTGTATAAAATTATTTTATTGATTTACCTATATGACTTTTAGAAAATATGACTAAGATTAGATATACAATATTTACATATGTAAGTTTCATTTTCGGTAATGATTTTTTGGAATATTTCATAATTATTATTTTACTGAATAATATTAATTGCACATTAATAGGTAGGTAATAATAAGAATTAATAGAATTAAGATTTGTATTTCAAAATAATAATGTTTGGATTGTAGAATAAGAAAATTGTTGTTTTCATAATTTTTAATGCTATAATTTATACAAAATAAATTTTATGTTTGTTGAGTCTAATAAAATTGCTCGGGGGAGGTTGGGTGGTGAGCAAATTTTTTTTTTTGCATAGTAAATGAATGTACAATCATAAAATTTATATAGTTGAACGAATCAAATTCTCTTTTACTGTTTTTTGAGTATAAAAAATACATATATATATATATATATATATATATATATATATATATATATATATACATATATGAATCATTCATGAATCAATCATCTTTCGCCACATATTTCTATTTAAATACACGTCGTTCGCCTCGTCCATATTCATAATAGCATTCATACATGCTATTTTTCTTTTTCAACTCTCCCATACATCTAATTCATCCATTTACACACTAGCCGTCCGCGCAATGGCGCACTTTCATCTTCACCAACATATATACGCTTTAAAAGCCGTTCATTCGACATTCTCTCCACAAGTCCACATCATCTCAACTGACTCGCCCCCACTCTCCCGAACCATACATCAAATTTTTCTTCACGCGATGTCGCCTTACACACGCATACACCACGGAAGTACCTCATTTTCATGGCACTTGCTTTTCTTTTAGCAAAAAACTTTTTTTTATATATCAAATTAATGCTCAATTATATTGTATTAATTTTATAGATACATATTGACCGGACAAATATAAAATTTATTTTTAAAAATGTTCAATTTAAACATAACAATAAAAGCTTTGAAATAATTCAAAACTGACTTGCTGCTATTAAAAAATTGTCATCGCAAAAAAAAATATTTTGTGATTTTTTAATGAAACTGTAACAATAAAAGCTTGGGGGTGGTTGGGATGAGAGCAAAAAACGAAATTTGTTTTGTGCAAATTAACATTTTTTTTTTGTTTCTCAAAATCCCTCTTTTCAAATACTAACATCTTGCATTCTTCAACATGCAACACCAGATTCATATTTCTTTTAACTACATGCATTCTCTCTATTATTCTTTTCATTTGTTCTTCATTTTCAATACTTTCGCCAGTCTATATGTTATGTACTTATCTTTTCTGACTCTTAAAAAAAATATTCATTGTTTGTAAAAGCATAATATTTATTTTGTGATATTTTAATAAAATTGTATCAATAAAAGCTCGGGGGTGGTTTGGTGGAGAGCAAATTTTTTTTTTCAATATCAAATTAATGCTCAATTATATTGTTCTATTTAATTATAACAATAAATGCTGTGAAATAATTAAAATTTGACTTGCTGATTAAAAAAAATGTCATTGTAAAAATATATTTAATTTGTGATTTTTTAATGAAATTGTAATAAAAGCTCGGGGGTGGTTGGGAGGAGAGCAAAAAAACAAAATTTGTTTTGTGAAAATCTACATTTTTTTTGTATTCTCATAATCCCTTTTTTCAAATACTAAAATCTCGCATTCATAAACATTCAACTCCAGATTCACACTCCAATTACATGCATTCTCTCTACTATTCTTTTCAGTTTGCCTTCATTTTCACCTAAAACATCTACATCATCCGCTTATACTAACGCAGACACCATACTTTCACATATATGTATATTATCATGTACGCCATACATTCGCCATTCCATTTAAATAAAAATAACATGCATATGGAAATAGTAACTTATTCTTTATGTCTGTTAAAAAAAAATATTCACTGTAAAAGTATATTTATTTTGTGATATATTAATTAAAGCTCGGGGGTGGTTGGGTGGAGAACAATTTTTTTTTTTAATATTAAATTAATGTTCAATTATATTGTATTAATTTTACAGATACATATTACAATATTCAAATTGACCTGACAAACATAAAATTTATTTTTATAAATGTTCAGTTTAATAATAATAAATGCTTTGAAATAATATAAATCTGACTTGAAGCTATTAAAAAATTGTCATTGTTCTTAAAAATATATTTGTTTTTTGATTTTTTTGAAGAAATTGTAACAATAAAAGCTCGGGGGTGGTTGGGAGGAGAGCAAAAAAACAAAATTTGTTTTGTGAAAATTTAAATTTTTATTTTTTTCCATATTTCTCAAAATTGTTTTACCTTTCACTAGTAGCAAGTATTTGATTTAGACTTTAGACTACACATTTAATTCTCCTATATCTACTTTAGTATTCGACTTGTTTTATTACAGAGGACTAAATTGATTTATAATATTTTTAGAGCCTTTGTAGTAGGACAAATAGGATGCTAACTTAAACACCAGGCAGTTTCCATTTGAATGTATAGTCTAATTATTTATTTTTTTAGCTTAGTTATAAGCAAGTTATAATTTTAATGTCATAAGTCTTTATATGTATGACAAAAATATAAGAACTTTAGATAATAAAAACAGCATTATTTAGATTCGAAATTCAATCACTGTTTATAATTAATCTACTTGATTATGGAGGACTAAAGTGGATTTAATTTTTTTTAGATCTCCGTAATTGATAAGATATAATTATACAAAAGGCAGCATCCGTTTGAATCTTGTGAAATTATGCAAATGTAGAACATTAGCAGAAATATGTGTGAAGAAAATTTTGATAGATTTTGTTAGAAATTTAATAGTCGTAATTTTTACTGTACGCTAGCTTACGAGTGAATTTAAGCTATAATTACATATTATGTATGAAAATGTAAAAAATACCTTCCAAGAAAATTTTTAGGGCACATCACAGAGAAATTATTGCAGAAGATAATGGATACAACGATTCAACTAGATGAGGAAATCATTTCTTCAATCCAAGGTTTAGTATTGTATTAGCTCAAGCATTAGTTACCAAAGTGTGAAATATTTTTGGTAACTGTTGTTTGAACTTATAGAGTACTAACTTATACATCAGGCAGCTTACGTTAGAGACGGGGTGTCATAAGAGACTTTAAAAACTACTTATTTAAAAGACATATGTATATAATATTTTTGTTTTGTGCAGTTCTACAAATAGACGCCGGCTGAAGGTTTTTTGGAGTTTCGGAAAAGTTACGAAAGAGATCTAGAGGGCCTGAAGGGTTTTGACCACATGGAAGATCGCTAGAGCATCGAAACGTCGTATCAGGTATATACAATTTTTGTTTTGTGCAGTTCTACAAGTAGACGGCGGCTGGAGGTTTTTTGGAGTTTCGGAAAAGTTACGAAAGAGATCTGGAGGGCCTGAAGGGTTTTGGCCACATGGAAGATCGCTAGAGCATCGAAACGTCAGGTATATAAAATTTAATTTTTCTGTCATATACGAAAAATCATTCACTATAGTGGAACTAGTGCCCGAAATACCGGTGGATTCGCTCACCCGTATTTCAGCGAATACGGGTTGGGGTCGATTCTTCACACATACGGCCTGCAAGATGGAACCAAAAGACCCATAAGAACCGTATGACCTGTAGGGTAAGATGTATTATGTTCTGTTTAAATATCAAACCGCTGAAAAACAATTTTTTAAAAATTTTGTTGATTAAACATTTGGCATAATATAATTAGTTTCAAAAGTTAAGTTAGTAATTTGAACAATAATAGGACAAGTAAAAAAATCTAACACAGACACCATATGAATAATTTAAATATTTAAATGCAATAATGAGATATGTGCTCGATGCGACGAGGAATGCCCCTTATTACAGGCAGTTATCGCTTGATACATCACGTCAAGTCTTACGGGTCTTACGATTCTTATGGATCATAAGGTTCTTATGGGTCTTACGGGTGACGAATTGACTCCGACCCGTATTTCATTTGGTCAGAGTAGGTGTTTTTTTCCTTTCAACTAAATACCCAGTTCTAAGTCCTAGCCCTAAGTGAAACTATTCAAAATGTCTAATATGTTTGTTTTGTACAATTACCTGGGGTCCCATTTTCCAACCAAGCAGATCTGAAGATCCAGGAAGACTTCAATCATTAATTGTGACTGCTGAATTGGGAAAGCGCTGGCAGAACATCATCTTGATGACTTCGTTGGAGACTTCTTGTTACTGAACAACAACTTCTACATCTGGTACCTCGATACACGTTTGGTGGAGTTAGACTTAACTTCGAAGACAAAGCGGATATTTTGGTACAATACCTACAGTAAGTTATACCTTGTAATTATTACTTATAATTATCATATCACTTTTAGAACGAAATAATTAAATTAACATTTAATAAATTAATATATACTTTATTTATGGGGTCCCGTGGCCGCGTGCCTGAGTGTCTGGTCGCAAACCTGGGGGAACCGGGTTCGATCCCGACAGACGCCAAATATTTCCAATTTTAAATGGCACAAAACTGACCTCTGTGGTGCACTCTCCACACCAGCTATGAGTGCCCGTGAGGTGACGCCTGGTAAGCGCCCACACGGTAAAATATATCGTCATCATTACCGATGTCTACATGTGTTGTAGATACTGGCACACCCAGAAATGGGTAATATGCCGTGATGATATATTTATTTATTTATTTTTTTAAATAGTATTTGTATATTAATATTCAAGTAGAGCTTTAGTGCTCAATTTGTGACAATTACTGTCAAAAATCCCTTGTACCTCCCATTTTCGATATACAGAGGTTTTCTTTCCTATCTTCACACTAAAACTGAAGTTTCACAATAGGTCATCGACTTTTACTGTAACAGTAGTGTCTAATTAGTGCTAATTGGAGCCAAAATATTTTTGCATATTCCTTATTCCATTTGCTAACACTAAAGGGTTGCAAATTTGACATTTTATTCAGGTTAGCAATAAGTGTCTAATACTGCCGTGCTAAGCAAAAAAGTCATAATTACATGAACTATAGTTTTGATATATAGTGGTTTTTACATTTTGTTTGTTTTTTTTTCTTTTACTTTTCGCACTTTTTTACAAATAAATTTGTGACTAGTTGTTAAACAATACTGTAATTTCTTGAACTCAAAAATTAGGAAAAAAAATAATGAAAAAATGTTTTTACGACTACTTTTTTTTTTACCAATTTTGCTTGAGTTAGTAAATAAAATAAATTGGAGTTATCCTCGTAAATATGGACACACGATTAGATAGCAAAACATATCCTTGAACATACAGATACGAGAACTGATTTTGGATGAAAATGTTAGATACAACCTTTTTGCTATGCACGGCAGAAATAAATGCTAATGGGGTATGTGACATAATCGAGTTTCAATATATAAGTCATAATATGTAAAAACAAACCTCTATAGCTTCTCATTATAATAATAAAAACTAAACATTAGTTTGTAATAATATTGTTATTAGCAATTTAATGTTTTGGAGAAGGGATCTGTGACGTCAGTAGGGTAGAATGGTAGAAGAAGACAGTTAGACTGAGATAGAGTTGTTGTGATAGGTTACGGAATGGCGAACGTGACAGCTGCTGGCACTTTCGCCTACCACAATATATCTATCTCAGTCTAACTGTCTTCTTCTATCATTCTACCCTACTGACGTCACAGATCCCTTCTCCAAAGTTTAAATAATTATTTTCTCGTAAACGAATAATTAATAAATTTAAAAAAATACCGGTATTTTATTTTTTGGTCTAGTATCATATATGTAAAAATCAAAATTTAGTCACATACCCCATTACTGCTTTTAAAGTTATTTGCATATTATTTATAATAATTAGGTTTTTACGTACTCTATTTTTTCAGAGTGTGAAGTTGGCAAGAACTTTTTACTTGAGGGTACGAAATTAATATTGACACTAGAACAATAAATTAATACTTAAATTGTGCTAATGATTTTAAAATTGCTTTTAACAATTTAGTTATTCCACATTATTTTTTTTAAACAGTGCTAAAATGAGGCAGTTTACGAATGAATCTACGGTCGAATAATGGAAAATCACCACGTTTTAGTATTGTATTAGGTCAATCACTTGTTACCAAATTACGTAATAATTTTGGTAACTTGTGTTTGGACTATTAGAATGCTAAAGTATACACCAGGCAGCTTGTGAATTTATGATTTAGTCTTCGATCTTTATATCTTTATGTTCTGCCTGTCTGACCATTGTGGTCAAAATTTAATTTTATATGTTCTGGCCCATTAGTTAGACGGATAGAATGTTAAAATTTGGCAGCATACGACTGAATCTATGGGCTAATTATGGAAAATCATTTCTTCAACCAACGTTTTAGTATTCTATTAGCTCTATCATGAAGCATCAAATTATATAATATTTTTGACACTTTGTGATGGAACTTTTAGTGTGCTAATTTGTACAACACGCAACTTAGAACAGAATTTATGATTTAATTATAATATATTAAGGGAATTTTGAGAGTTCATTCTTCAATTTTCATTTTAGTATTTTATCTGCTTGATCACAAAGAAGAAATGAATTTCTTTGTGGTTGAGCAGATTGGGTGCTAAAATTGAACAGACTACAGTTGAATTTATTGCCTAATTATGAGATAATTTCTGCAAATCATGTTTTAGGATTTTATTAGTTTGATAACTAGGGAGCCACTTATGTAATATTTTTAGTAACTTGTTTTTGAACTATTATGGTCAGTCGCACAACTAATACTTAAAATGTAAACTTGGCTGTATATAGTTTGCAAATTTAAATGTATACTTTAATTACAAAAAGTTTTGCATTTGGAAATTTGAAATAACACCAAATAAAATTTTGAGTGTCGGTGGTGCAACTGGATATTAAGAATATTCCCTATTTATATCAGGTAGCTTACATTTGTATTTATGTCGTAATTATACGACAAAACCTCAAGAATGTAAAATGGTACAGAATTAAAAGTTGCACACAAAACTGTTTTTACATTTTTTATTATGTCCTTGGTTTCTTTACAATTTTACAAAGAAATTTTATAATTTCGGTTCATTAGTAACAATACCCACGACATTTTTCTTTGATTTTGGTTTTCATAAATAATTTATAGACGTCAAATGTCATTCTAACTTATGGAAATTAAAACCCATATTCTACATCACCATAATATTTTTTTATAATAGACACATTTCACATTGTAATATACCGTATGTCCACGGATCGAGTTCCAAAGAGGAAAAACTTTTTTATTTATTTTACAAAAAAAAAAATGTATTCTTGATAAAAGTTTTTGGATGTCTCGAAACGGCCAATTCAGTTTTAACATTTTCAAATTTTCTTTGGTTTCCGATAAAAATCGAAAATTGGTCGTTTGAGCTGAAAATTATTCTAAGTCCCAAAAAATAAGTTTGCGTTGTCATGGTAATTGCCGTTATTTATTTATTTTCATTAACTGTCAGTTATAAAAATCAACCATAATCGTTGAAAATGTTGTCAAAAGACGAAAGAATTTACCTAATTCAATGCTATGGCAAAGGTAATGAAGCGATCAGTCGAGTTGTCGAAGAATTTAATCAAAAGTTTCCGGATATTTATATCTCAAATAGAGGTTGTGTTAACAATTACCATGACAACGCAAACTTATTTTTTGGGACTTAATTTTCAACTCAAACGACAAATTTTCGATTTTTTTCTGAAACTAAAAGAAAATATGAGAATGTTAAAACTGAATTGGCCGTTTCGGGACATCCAAAAACTTTTATCAAGAATACATTTTTTTGTAAAATAAAAAAATAAAAAAGTTTTTCCTCTTTGGAACTCGATCCGTAGACATACTGTATATCCATTATTTACTTCTTACAAAAAAAATTAACAATATAAATTAAATAATACTGTTTTCTCTAATGTTTTAAAATGGAGAGCCAACTTCCGCACATTTTTAAAATCCTATGTTAAAGTCCTATGTTCTTCGTGTTGTTGCACACCCTGTATATAACTGTGTTCATTTTTCTTAACTGTTGCTGTCTCATGTGAATCTAAAAAAGCAAAAAAAATATTTAAGAAATTTTTAAAATATGCATTCAACAGATTCTTGAAGAACATAATGAAGAGTATATGAGTAAGTCAAGAAATTCATTTCTTATTCATTTCTTTGATTTTAAGTATTCTATATTTCGATCACATAGGATAAAACTGTACAATATTTTTTGTAGTCTGGGGTCCCGTGGCCGCGTGCCTGAGTGTCTGATCGCGAACCTGGGGGAACCGGGTTCGATCCCGACCGACGCCAAATATTTCGAATTTTAAATGGCACAAAAGTGACCCATGTGGTGCACTCTCCACGCCAGAAATGAGTGCCCGTGAGGTGACGCCTGGTAAGCGCCCGCACGGTACAAATATGTCATCATCATTACCGATCTCTGCGATAAAGCAGATTGTGGCACACTCAGAAATGGGTAATATGCCGTGATGATATATATATATTTATATAGAAAAATATATCAACAAAATTCTGAAAGTACATATTCAAGAAACATTTAAAAGCCATAGAAGACATTATATGATTTAGATCTAATACTCATTTCTTCAACCAATGTTTTAGTATTCTATCTGTTGGATTACGAAGTGCTAAATTACATAAAAATTTTAGCAACTCGTGATTGGACTTGTAGAGTGCTAACTTATACATCATGAAGCTAACAACTTATGAGAATGTAAATAATTAGTAAAAATACACACTATAGAAATTTCAGGGTACAATACAGATAAATTGTTTCAGAAGATTCTTCAGTCCATGTTTTAGTACTGTATAAGGTCAATCACTGTTTACCAAATTATATAATATTGTTGGTGATTAGTGTTTGAACTATTAGAGTACTATCATTATACATCAGAAAGACGAGAATGAAGATAACTAGTGACAAGGTTCGTTCAAGAAATTTTAAAATTACTTCTCAAGGAAATCATCGATATTTATTTTAGTATTCTATTTGTTAGACCACGAAGGGCAAAATGAATTATAATATTTTTTGTCCTTGTGGTTGAACAAATAGTGCTAAAATCAGACACCTCACATTTGAATCTATAGTCTAATGAGGGATTACAGCTCAATCGAATTAAAGGAAAATAGTAAAAAAATACGAATTATGCTGAATAACGAATATTAATAAAAAAATGAAATGATATAATTGAGATATTTCGGAAATAAAGGGTTTTTTGTTATAGCGCTTCGACACTAATATGAAAATATTTTGATTGGCGACCGAGAAACCGCCTATACATGCATTACAAATAGCATGTTAGGAGGTGGGGATTACGACCAATGGAAGTTAAGAAATTCAAATTCGAAAGGACGGGCTAACATTCCTGTACTACAGTTTCCAAACAGTTTTTATTTTAACATAAATTTCTTGCATTAAACTTAATAATTTAAATACACCTGTAATTATAAAGTACGTGGACTAATATAGTGTTATAATATTCATTTATTTTTATGTAAATATAACTTAAAATAGCATATATTTCAAGAACATTTAGGTCCATGATGAAAACAGTTTGATATAAAAACACATAAATGTGACGTCACGTCAATCTTTTCAAAATTCGGGAGACCATAACTCGCTTATTAATAGGAATATTTTCACCGGATTTTCATCAATAGTCTTAGTTTTCCTAATATTTTCAGATGAAATTATAAAAAAAAAATGGTGTAATTCCCCATTATGGCAAATCTTTTCTTTTAGAATTTTTTGGTTCTTACAAACGAATCAATAGAAAAGTAAAAATTAGATGCATATTTATTATTTTCTTATTATTTATATTCTTGTTTTCGTAACATCTAGCTAACTTTAACTTTGTTTCAGGGTGCATTACACGCTCGAAAACTTTTACTTATTCTTGTGTGTGAATGTGTGTGTGTGTGTGTGTGTGTGTGTGTGTGTGTGTGTGTGTGTGTGTGTGTGTGTGTGTGTGTGTGTGTGTGCCAGATTGTAAAATTATTTTTTCTTACATTGCATATTTTCCAGTTTCATCGCCTTGTCAACGGATCCGATGACCCGTTGTTGTCGCTGGAAGTTGAAGCTGAAGCACAATTACATACATAGATACACCAAGTCCGAAGAGAAGTTTCAGGATTTTGTCTCATAGTCAGGAGGTCCAAGTCTTCCATCATCAGTACTTCGGCACTTAGAAAAAAATCATTATTAAACTTCTAGTTATACGAATTAATTAAAAAGTAATGAGATACAAAAAATATTTTTAATTGTTGTCATGTAATTTGTTTTATACGAGTCCTGCGCCAAAAGAATTCGCCCACATCTATTTATTTTAATTTTGCATATAAAAGGAAATTGTTTACACTTATTCAATTATTATTCCTAAACTTACTTTTATGTTATTAGAGTTAATTAATTGCTTACATAAAATGCGCTATCATAATTAATAAATGTGTAGCTACCTTGTAAAGAAAAGGGATGTAGGCGAATTCTTTTGGCGCAGAGCTCGTATGTAATACATAAGATTTTTTTAAATTTTCACATCGTTTTTCATATTTTGAACATGGCCAACGCTTTGCATTTTGAAAAAATGTCGGTTTTCAAAGAAATTTTGACAAATTTCAAAAATTTGCAGAACTACATAACTGAACCTGTACTTTTCAAATGGCACAGTCTAAATTTTGGGCTTTAACAGTGTACTCTACTCTAATAAAGTCAATGTTCTTTCTGTTAATATTCTGTTGAAATTTCTTCATATTACTTACTGAAGTTCATTCTTAACATCCGCAGTGACTACCCAACTCCGTAATAATATCGAATACATATTACAGAGTAGGACAGACAATGAAGAAGAAAAGAATTATTTCAAAAATGATATTTATATTTTGATTTATTAACAATAAATAAACATGTAAAATTGTAGAATTATGTAGGAAATACATTACCTAAAACATAATAAATACTTAACAGCGTACATCATTGTCCTCTCTGTTAATATTCTGTCGAAATTTCTTCATACTGTTTACTGAAGTTCGTTCTTAACTTCTCCGGTGGAAACCGAATTTCGAAATAATATTAAATACATATTTCGTAATTCGGTTTTCACCGATGAAGAAAAGAATTATTTCGAGAATGTTATTTATATCTTGAATTGTCAACTATAAATAAACACGTAGAATTGTAGAATTATGTAGGAAATACATTACCTAAAATATAACAAATGCTCAACAGCGTACATCATTGTCCTCTCTGTTAATATTCTGTCAAAATTTCTTCATATTACTCACTGAAGTTCATTCCTAACTTCCGCAATGACTACCCATCTCCGTAATAATATCGAATACATATTACAGAGTAGGATAGACAATGAAGAAGAAAAGAATTATTTCAAAAATGATATTTTGATTTTGATTTATCAACAATAAATAAACATGTAGAATTGTAGAATTATGTAGGAAATACATTACCTAAAATATAATAAATGCTCAACAGCGTACATCATTGTCCACTCTGTTAATATTCTGTCGAAATTTCTTCATACTGTTTACTGAAGTTCGTTCTTAACTTCTCCGGTGGAAACCGAATTTCGAAATAATATTAAATACATATTTCGTAATTCGGTTTTCACTGATGAAGAAAAGAATTATTTCGAGAATGTTATTTATATTTTGAATTGTCATCTATAAATAAACACGTAGAATTGTAGAATTATGTAGGAAATATATTACCTAAAATATAACAAATGCTCAACAGCGTACATCATTGTCCTCTCTGTTAATATTCTGTCAAAATTTCTTCATATTACTCACTGAAGTTCATTCCTAACTTCCGCAATGACTACCCATCTCCGTAATAATATCGAATACATATTACAGAGTAGGACAGACAATGAAGAAGAAAAGAATTATTTCAAAAATGATATTTATATTTTGATTTATCAACAATAAATAAACATGTAGAATTGTAGAATTATGTAGGAAATACATTACCTAAAGCATAATAAATACTTAACAGCGTACATCATTGTCCTCTCTGTTAATATTCAGTCGAAATTTCTTCATACTGTTTACTGAAGTTCGTTCTTAACTTCTCCGGTGGAAAACGAATTTCGAAATAATATTAAATACATATTTCGTAATTCGGTTTTCACTGATGAAGAAAAGAATTATTTCGAGAATGTTATTTACATTTTGAATTGTCATCTATAAATAAACACGTAGAATTGTAGAATTATGTAGGAAATACATTACCTAAAATATAACAAATGCTCAACAGCGTACATCATTGTCCTCTCTGTTAATATTCTGTCAAAATTTCTTCATATTACTCACTGAAGTTTATTCCTAACTTCCGCAATGACTACCCATCTCCGTAATAATATCGAATACATATTACAGAGTAGGATAGACAATGAAGAAGAAAAGAATTATTTCAAAAATGATATTTATATTTTGATTTATCAACAATAAATAAACATGTGGAATTATGTAGGAAATACATTACCTAAAGCATAATAAATACTTAACAGCGTACATCATTGTCCTCTCTGTTATTATTCAGTCGAAATTTCTTCATACTGTTTACTGAAGTTCATTCTTAACTTCTCCGGTGGATACCAAGTTATGAAATAATATTGAATAGATATTACGTAACTCGGTATCCACTGATGAAGAAAAGAATTATTTCGAGAATGTTATTAATATTTTGAATTATCAAATGTAAATAAACATGTAGAATTGTAGAATTATGTAGGAAATACATTACCTAAAATATAATAAATACTCAACAGCGTACATCATAGTCCTCTCTATTAATTTTCTGTCGAAATTTCTTCATACTGTTTACTGAAGTTCGTTCTTAACTTCTCCGGTGGATACCAAGTTATGAAATAATATTGAATACATATTACGTAACTCGGTATTCACTGATGAAGAAAAGAATTATTTCGAGAATGTTAATAATATTTTGAATTATCAACTGTAAATAAACATGTAGAATTGTAGAATTATGTAGGAAATACATTACCTAAAATATAATAAATGCTCAACAGCGTACATCATTGTCCACTCTGTTAATATTCTGTCGAAATTTCTTCATACTGTTTACTGAAGTTCGTTCTTAACTTCTCCGGTGGATACCAAGTTATGAAATATTATTCAATACATATTACGTAATTCGGTATTCACTGATGAAGAAAAGAATTATTTCGAGAATGTTATTTATATTTTGAATTATCAACTTGTAGAATTGTAGAATTACGTAGGAAATATTTTATTTTGAATAATACACGATGAGACATTACCTAAAATATAATAAATGCCCAAGAGCGTACACTATTCTAATAGTCACTGTTCTCTCTATTAATCTTCTGTCGAAATTCTTCATATTGCTTACTGAAGTCCATTCTTAACTTCTGCAGTGGCTAGAGTGCTTCGTATTAATAATATCGAATACATATTACTACAGAGTACTCTAGTCACTGACGAAGAAAAGTTTTATTTCAAGAATGATAATCAAATCGTTGAATATTAGAAGTTTCGCTGCCTGTGCTTTACCAAAAGTGACAGATATAATTGTAGTACTTTTTAAATTTAAAGTAGAAACAATTATATCTCTCAGTCCTTGTAAAGCAAACTTCAATTAATGACCTTATTGAATATTATGAACATCTGAAACTGAGAAATTAATATCAAAAAACATAGAATATTTCATAATATCGTCGCCTGTGCTTTACTAGACGGAATAACAATATGGTGACATTTATTAAACTTGTTTGGTAACAGAAGCCAAATCAACAATTCAGAAAAAATTAGGTTTCCTTCTAAAGGTGAAATAAACATGTAGAATTACGTAGGAAATACTTTATTTTGAATAATACACGCTGAGAACATTATCTAAAATACAATAAATATTCAACAGCGTGTATTTTTCTAACAAAGTCATTACTCTCCCTGTTAATCTTGTCGAAAATCCTTCATATTGTTGAGCGAAGTTCATTCAAATCTCCTACATGGCCAACCTAATTCTGTAATAATGTCGTACGCTATTACAAAATAGAACATTTCTGCAATGGAATTCTTCATTAGGAGATGAATATGTTTCGTAGCAACCGTGTTTTTCTTTAAAATACCTGAAAAAAAGAAGCTGAAAGTGGATTATTTTACTTTACATGTTAATTATAACAATTGCATAGTTCACATAAATATTCATATCTACTGAACATACTTTAAAATTCGGACTGTTGTGCTCATTGTTTATGCAATTTTTCTAAATATAATTATTAGAAAATTTTAAATCTTGCATGATCCCAATTTCAACTTTGAATAATTTTGTACTAAAATTAACAGGAAAGCAGGAAATTGTGTACAACTAATACATTTTTAATCATAGTAGCATTATATTAATAGTAGTAACAAAACAAATATTTAATAACTTTGAAGATAATAGACAAAAAAATGAATGTTCGTTTAAAAAGTTAAAAAATAAATTTATTTTTTCACTCAGTTAGCATTTGATATGTAATCAATAAGCCATCATCATCGTGAAATTTTAATAAAAACAAAAAATAGTCAGACAGTGTTTGTTGCGTGTCTTTTAATTTTTTAGCTTACAAAATATATTCAAAGACTACATATTTTTATTATTTTGAAATCTGTTAAACACAAATTTATATAATAACATTAATTATATTATAACTGTAGAATATTAAATATTTCGTTGTGTGTACTATACAAGTACTGAGAGACATAATGCTGAAACTTATTAAATTTAAAGTGTCATGCACTATGTCAAACAGTACCTGCAGAGCAAATTTGATAAAAAATATGTACCTAGGAAAGGAGTATTTATTTTACATAAATATGGAGTTGGCAGTTAAAGAAGCCAAACTAAAAAATTAGAATAAAATTTAGGTTTTCTTCAATTTGAACAGATAAAATAAATACGTAATCCTAAAAGAGAAAATTATTTTACTTTGATTATTCATTATAAATATAATAACTACATAGCACAAGACAATTATAATAACACGGACAATATGTTAAACGTAAAATATTAGATGTGTCGCTGAATGTGCTATACAGATACTCAATGACGTAAAACGTTTTATTTGAAAACATTGATCATTTTCAAACTATATTATCAAAAAAATCGTTGAATATTAGAAGTTTCGCTGCCTGTGCTTTACCAAAAGTGACAGATATAATTGTAGTACTTTTTAAATTTAAAGTAGAAACAATTATATCTCTCAGTCCTTGTAAAGCAAACTTCAATTAATGACCTTATTCAATATTATGAACATCTGAAACTGAGAAATTAATATCAAAAAACATAGAATATTACATCATATCGTCGCCTGTGCTTTACTAGACGGAATAACAATATGGTGACATTTATTAAACTTGTTTGGTAACAGAAGTCAAATCAACAATTCAGAAAAAATTAGGTTTTCTTCTAAAGGTGAAATAAACATGTAGAATTGTAGAATTACGTAGGAAATACTTTATTTTGAATAATACACGCTGAGAACATTATCTAAAATATAATAAATATTCAACAGCGAGTATTATTCTAACAAAGTCATTACTCTCCCTGTTAATCTAGTCGAAAATCCTTCATATCGTTGAGCAAAGTTCATTCAAATCTCCTACATGGCCAACCTAATTCTGTAATAATGTCGTACGCTATTACAAAATAGAATAGACTCTGGTAGCGAAAATTTCTGTTTTCTCTATTAATCTTCTGTCGAAATTCTTCATATTGCTTACTGAAGTTCATTCTTAACTTCTGCAGTGGCTAGAGTGCTTCGTATTAATAACATCGAATACATATTACTACAGAGTACTCTAGTCACTGACGAAGAAAAGTTTTATTTCGAGAATGATAATCATATTTTGGATTATCAACAATAAATAAACATGTAGAATTGTAGAATTACGTAGGAAATACTTTATTTTGAATAATACACGCTGAGAACATTATCTAAAATACAATAAATATTCAACAGCGAGTATTATTCTAACAAAGTCATTACTCTCCCTGTTAATCTTGTCGAAAATCCTTCATATCGTTGAGCGAAGTTCATTCAAATCTCCTACATGGCCAACCTAATTCTGTAATAATGTCGTACGCTATTACAAAATAGAATAGACTCTGGTAGCGAAAATTTCTGTTTTCTCTATTAATCTTCTGTCGAAATTCTTCATAATGCTTACTGAAGTTCATTCTTAACTTCTGCAGTGGCTAGAGAGCTTCGTATTAATAATATCGAATACATATTACTACAGAGTACTCTAGTCACTGACGAAGAAAAGTTTTATTTCGAGAATGATAATCATATTTTGGATTATCAACAATAAATAAACATGTAGAATTGTAGAATTATGTAGGAAATACTTTATTTTGAATAATACACGCTGAGAACATTATCTAAAATATAATAAATATTCAACAGCGAGTATTATTCTAACAAAGTCATTACTCTCCCTGTTAATCTTGTCGAAAATCCTTCATATCGTTGAGCGAAGTTCATTCAAATTTCCTACATGGCCAACCTAATTCTGTAATAATGTACGCTATTACAAAATATAACAGACTCTGGTAGCGAAAATTTCTGCAATGGAATTAATTAATTTCTTGAATGATTAACAATAAACAGGAATGTAGTTATGTAGGAAATACTTTATTTTGAATATTGTATCTTTGAATACTTATTTCGTGCTTTATTGATACTGAATGAAAATACGGCCCTGCTTTTTAAATTTAAAGTAGGACACATAATTCACCCAGTACTTATAGAGCAATATTAGTGTCAAAGCTAAAAGTGAAAAATTATTTTACTCTAATATTAAAGTACTTTGTATCTACAATAATTTTATTTGTTCACTAAATATTAAACATTTTCCAAACTACATCACGAAGAACCGTTGAATATTAGATGTTTCGCAGCTTCTACTTTACCCAATACTGAATGATATAAGTTTTGCACTTTTTAAATTTAAAGTAAAAGAAATTATTTCAGGACATGTATAGCAAAAAAAAACATAAAATGATGTGTATTTCACTCAAATTATGAAACGACAACTGCAACTTTTTATATATACAAGTTGCAGAAGCCGATTCAACATTTGGATAAAATTTAGGTATTCTTCATTATGATGAGATGAATATGTTTCGTAGCAACCGTGTTTTTCTTTAAAATACCTGAAAAAAAGAAGCTGAAAGTGGATTATTTTACTTTACATGTTAATTATAACAATTGCATAGTTCACATAAATATTCATATCTACTGAACATACTTTAAAATTCGGACCGTTGTGCTCATTGTTTATGCAATTTTTCTAAATATAATTATTAGAAAATTTTAAATCTTGCATGATCCCAATTTCAACTTTGAATAATTTTGTACTAAAATTAACAGGAAAGCAGGAAATTGTGTACAACTAATACATTTTTAATCATAGTAGCATTATATTAATAGTAGTAACAAAACAAATATTTAATAACTTTGAAGATAATAGACAAAAAAATGAATGTTCGTTTAAAAAGTTAAAAAATAAATTTATTTTTTCACTCAGTTAGCATTTGATATGTAATCAATAAGCCATCATCATCGTGAAATTTTAATAAAAAGAAAAAATAGTCAGGCAGTGTTTGTTGCGTTTCTTTTAATTTTTTAGCTTACAAAATATATTCAAAGACCATATATTTTTATTATTTTGAAATCTGTTAAACACAAATTTATATAATAACATTAATTATATTATAACTGTAGAATATTAAATATTTCGTTGTGTGTACTATACAAGTACTGAGAGACATAATGCTGAAACTTATTAAATTCAAAGTGTCATGCACTATGTCAAACAGTACCTGCAGAGCAAATTTGATAAAAGTATGTACCTAGGAAAGGAGTATTTATTTTACATAAATATGGAGTTGGCAGTTAAAGAAGCCAAACTAAAAAATTAGAATAAAATTTAGGTTTTCTTCAATTTGAACAGATAAAATAAATACGTAATCCTAAAAGAGAAAATTATTTTACTTTGCTTATTCATTATAAATATAATAACTACGTAGCACAAGACAATTATAATAACACGGACAATATGTTAAACGTAAAATATTAGATGTGTCGCTGAATGTGCTATACAGATACTGAATGACGTAAAACGTTTTATTTGAAAACATTGATCATTTTCAAACTATATTATCAAAAAAATCGTTGAATATTAGAAGTTTCGCTGCCTGTGCTTTACCAAAAGTGACAGATATAATTGTAGTACTTTTTAAATTTAAAGTAGAAACAATTATATCTCTCAGTCCTTGTAAAGCAAACTTCAATTAATGACCTTATTCAATATTATGTACATCTGAAACTGAAAAATTATTATCAAAAAACATAGAATATTTCATAATATAGACGCCTGTACTTTACTAGTACGGAATGACAATATGATGACATGAAGAATTGTAGAGCTAGGCAGAAAATACTTTATTTTGAATAATACACGCTGAGAACATTATCTAAAATATAATAAATGTGCAACAGCGGGTAATATTCTAACAAAGTCATTGCTCTCCCTTGTCGAAAGTCCTTCATATTGTTGAACGAAGTTCATTCAAATCACCTACATGGCCAACCTAATTCTGTAATAATGTCGTATGCATATTACAAAATAGAACAGTCACTGGTAGCGAAAATTTCTGCAATGGAATTAATTAATTTCTTGAATGATTAACAATAAACAGGAATGCAGTTATGTAGGAAATACTTTATTTTGAATATTGCATCTTTGAATACTTATTATTTCGTGCTTTATTGATACTGAATGAAAATACGGCCCTTCTTTTTAAATTTAAAGTAGGACACATAATTCACTCAGTACTTATAGAGCAATATTAGTGTCAAATGCTGAAACTTATTAAATTTAAAGTGTCATGCACTATGTCAAACAGTACCTGCAGAGCAAATTTGATAAAAAGTATGTACCTAGTAAAGGAGTATTTATTTTACATAAATATGGAGTTGGCAGTTAAAGAAGCCAAACTAAAAAATTAGGATATAATTTAGGTTTTCTTCAATTTGAACAGATAAAATAAATACGTAATCCTAAAAGGGAAAATTATTTTACTTTAATTATTCATTATAAATATAATAACTACATAGCACAAGACAATTACAATAATACGGACAATATGATAAACGTAAAATATTAGATGTGTCGCTGAATGTGCTATACAGATACTGAATGACGTAAAACGCAACCAAATTAAATTTAATGATTTACGCCCTACGTCATCCAGTACCTGTAGAACAAATTTCAATAATTGTCGAGATAATTGTCCTTATTTAATATAAGTACATCTGAAACTGAAAAATTATTATCAAAAAACATCAATCTAGAAAAAATTTAGGTGTTCTTCTAGAGCAGAAAATAAAAAAAATTAATCCTACTTAATTATAATAACTGAATAGCAAAATAGCTAACGCAAATTTTTGTAGCTGCTGAAGTTTTATTTGAGAAATAAACATTAATCACTTTTAATCTATATTATCAAGAAAATCGTTGAATATTATTAGATGTTTTGCTGCCTTCTGCTGTACCAATACCGACAGGTATAACTGTACTACTTTTCAAATTTAAAGTAATACAATTATATCTATCAGTATTTGCAAAGCAAATTTCAATTATTGTCTTTATTCAAAATATGTCCACCTGAAACTGAAAAATTATTATAAAAAAACGTAGAATATTCCATCATAAACATTAATCATTTTCAAACTATATTTTCACAAAAATTATTGAATATTAGATGTTTTACTGACTGTACTTTACCAATACTGAAAGATGTAAGCTGATCACTTTTTAAATTTACAGTAAAACGGATTACATCTCTCAGTATTTGTAGAGCATTATATAACCTAAAATGGTGTTTATTTTACTCAAATTATGAAACGACTACTGCAACTTGATGAATATGTTTCGTAGCATCCGTGCTGTTCTTTAAAATTCCTGAAAAAGATAACTTAGAAGTGAATTATTTTACTTAATGTATTAGTTATAACAATTGCATATCATTATCCGCAACTAATGAATAGTACATGTATTTGATTTTGAATAGCTGTAAAATCAGTGCAAATAAATGATGATTAATATAAATGTTTATATGCAAAAATGGTAAAAATAAACATAGCCGAACAAATTAACAAAAGGGGTAACGTAGTCACTTCACAATTCAAAGATATTTAGTTCGAATCTTGCACAGACTTGAATGTTGCGTTGCTTGCATTAATTCAGAATCACTAAAATCGTTGAATATTATTAGATGTTTTGCTGCCTTCTGCTGTACCAATACCGACAGTTATAACCATACTACTTTTTTAATTTAAAGTAATACAATTATATCTATCAGTATTTGCAAAGCAAATTTCAATTATTGTCTTTATTCAAAATATGTCCACCTGAAACTGAAAAATTATTATAAAAAAACGTAGAAAATTCCATCATAAACATTAAACATTTTCAAACTATATTTTCACAAAAATTGTTGAATATTAGATGTTTTACTGACTGTACTTTACCAATACTGAAAGACATAAGCTGTTCACTTTTTAAATTTACAGTAAAACGGATTACATCTCTCAGTATTTGTAGAGCAATATATAACCTAAAATGGTGTTTATTTTACTCAAATTATGAAACGACTACTGCAACTTGATGAATATGTTTCGTAGCATCCGCGATGTTCTTTAAAATTCCTGAAAAAGATAACTTAGAAGCGAATTATTTTACTTAATGTATTAATTATAACAATAGACACTTACAAAATTGACGTCACTACAAGAGAGAGATAGAAGATCATGCATCCAAACAAACCTCCCCTCGTTGTCTTACGTCCCGTACCCTGTTCCTATATGTCATTGTGTTCGCATCTGTTATTCAGTGTTAAACCTAAATCTTTATTGTGTTTTGTACGTTGTGTTTAATAAAAATGAGTTTAAAACCAGAAAATAAAAAAAAATGATCCTACTTAATTATAATAAATGCATAGCAAAATAGCTAACGCAAATTTTTGTAGCTGCTGAAGTTTTATTTGAGAAATAAACATTAATCACTTTTAATCTATATTATCAAGAAAATCGTTGAATATTATTAGATGTTTTGCTGCCTTCTGCTGTACCAATACCGACAGGTATAACTGTACTACTTTTTAAATTTAAAGTAATACAATTATATCTATCAGTATTTGCAAAGCAAATTTCAATTATTGTCTTTATTCAAAATATGTCCACCTGAAACTGAAAAATTATTATAAAAAAACGTAGAATATTCCATCATAAACATTAATCATTTTCAAACTATATTTTCACAAAAATTGTTGAATATTAGATGTTTTACTGACTGTACTTTACCAATACTGAAAGATGTAAGCTGATCACTTTTTAAATTTACAGTAAAACGGACTACATCTCTCAGTATTTGTAGAGCAATATATAACCTAAAATGGTGTTTATTTTACTCAAATTATGAAACGACTACTGCAACTTGATGAATATATTTCGTAGCATCCGTGCTGTTCTTTAAAATTCCTGAAAAAGATAACTTAGAAGCGAATTATTTTACTTAATGTATTAATTATAACAATAGACACTTACAAAATTGACGTCACAAGAGAGAGATAGAAGATCATGCATCCAAACAAACCTCCCCTCGTTGTCTTACGTCCCGTTCCCTTTTCCTATCTGTCATTGTGTTCGCATCTGTTATTCAGTGTTAAACCTAAATCTTTATTGTGTTTTGTACGTTGTGTTTAATAAAAATGAGTTTAAAACCAGAAAATAAAAAAAATTAATCCTACTTAATTATAATAACTGCATAGCAAAATAGCTAACGCAAATTTTTGTAGCTGCTGAAGTTTTATTTGAGAAATAAACATTAATCACTTTTAATCTATATTATCAAGAAAATCGTTGAATATTATTAGATGTTTTGCTGCCTTCTGCTGTACCAATACCGACAGGTATAACTGTACTACTTTTTAAATTTAAAGTAATACAATTATATCTATCAGTATTTGCAAAGCAAATTTCAATTATTGTCTTTATTCAAAATATGTCCACCTGAAACTGAAAAATTATTATAAAAAAACGTAGAATATTCCATCATAAACATTAATCATTTTCAAACTATATTTTCACAAAAATTGTTGAATATTAGATGTTTTACTGACTGTACTTTACCAATACTGAAAGATGTAAGCTGATCACTTTTTAAATTTACAGTAAAACGGACTACATCTCTCAGTATTTGTAGAGCAATATATAACCTAAAATGGTGTTTATTTTACTCAAATTATGAAACGACTACTGCAACTTGATGAATATATTTCGTAGCATCCGTGCTGTTCTTTAAAATTCCTGAAAAAGATAACTTAGAAGCGAATTATTTTACTTAATGTATTAATTATAACAATAGACACTTACAAAATTGACGTCACAAGAGAGAGATAGAAGATCATGCATCCAAACAAACCTCCCCTCGTTGTCTTACGTCCCGTTCCCTTTTCCTATCTGTCATTGTGTTCGCATCTGTTATTCAGTGTTAAACCTAAATCTTTATTGTGTTTTGTACGTTGTGTTTAATAAAAATGAGTTTAAAACCAGAAAATAAAAAAAATTAATCCTACTTAATTATAATAACTGCATAGCAAAATAGCTAACGCAAATTTTTGTAGCTGCTGAAGTTTTATTTGAGAAATAAACATTAATCACTTTTAATCTATATTATCAAGAAAATCGTTGAATATTATTAGATGTTTTGCTGCCTTCTGCTGTACCAATACCGACAGGTATAACTGTACTACTTTTTAAATTTAAAGTAATACAATTATATCTATCAGTATTTGCAAAGCAAATTTCAATTATTGTCTTTATTCAAAATATGTCCACCTGAAACTGAAAAATTATTATAAAAAAACGTGGAATATTCCATCATAAACATTAATCATTTTCAAACTATATTTTCACAAAAATTGTTGAATATTAGATGATTTACTGACTGTACTTTACCAATACTGAAAGACATAAGCTGTTCACTTTTTAAATTTACAGTAAAACGGATTACATCTCTCAGTATTTGTAGAGCAATATATAACCTAAAATGGTGTTTATTTTACTCAAATTATGAAACGACTACTGCAACTTGATGAATATGTTTCGTAGCATCCGTGCTGTTCTTTAAAATTCCTGAAAAAGATAACTTAGAAGCGAATTATTTTACTTAATGTATTAATTATAACAATAGACACTTACAAAATTGACGTCACTACAAGAGAGAGATAGAAGATCATGCATCCAAACAAACCTCCCCTCGTTGTCTTACGTCCCGTACCCTGTTCCTATATGTCATTGTGTTCGCATCTGTTATTCAGTGTTAAACCTAAATCTTTATTGTGTTTTGTACGTTGTGTTTAATAAAAATGAGTTTAAAACCAGAAAATAAAAAAAATTAATCCTACTTAATTATAATAACTGCATAGCAAAATAGCTAACGCAAATTTTTGTAGCTGCTGAAGTTTTATTTGAGAAATAAACATTAATCACTTTTAATCTATATTATCAAGAAAATCGTTGAATATTATTAGATGTTTTGCTGCCTTCTGCTGTACCATTACTGACAGGTATAACCGTACGACTTTTTAAATTTAAAGTAAAACAATTATACCTATCAGTATTTGCAAAGCAAATTTCAATTATTGTCTTTATTCAAAATATGTCCACCTGAAACTGAAAAATTATTATAAAAAAACGTAGAATATTCCATCATAAACATTAAAAATTTTCAAACTATATTTTCACAAAAATTGTTGAATATTAGATGTTTTGCTGACTGTACTTTACCAATACTGGCAGATGTAAGCTGTTTACTTTTTAAATTTACAGTAAAACAGATTACATCTATCAGTATTTGTAGAGCAATATATAACCTAAAATGGTGTTTATTTTACTCAAATTATGAAACGACTGCTGCAACTTGATGAATATGTTTCGTAGCATCCGTGCTGTTCTTTAAAATTCCTGAAAAAGATAACTTAGAAGCGAATTATTTTACTTAATGTATTAATTATAACAATAGACACTTACAAAATTGACGTCACTACAAGAGAGAGATAGAAGATCATGCATCCAAACAAACCTCCCTTCGTTGTCTTACGTCCCGTTCTCTGTTCCTATCTGTCATTGTGTTCGCATCTGTTATTCAGTGTTAAACCTAAATCTTTATTGTGTTTTGTACGTTGTGTTTAATAAAAATGACTTTAAAACCAGAAGATGTGTCTGGGGCAACTTTTTTGTTTGATAATATTGAAGACCATTCGATTATTCAACTAAAACGATGGCTAGAGTGTAGTCTATGGCTGATGACAGGTCTTTGTTTGGACGTGGTAACCATAGCAACCTTGAGTTCTATTTGCTTTGCCGTTAGAGGCGCTTGTGCAAATTGCAATTTTGTAAGTGTCTATTGCATATCATTATCCGCAACTAATGAATAGTACATGTATTTGAATTTGAATAACTGTAAAATCAGTGCAAATAAATTATGATTAATATAAATGTTTATATGCAAAAAAGGTAAAAATAAACATAGCCGAACAAATTAGCAAAGGGGTAACGTAGTCACTTCACAATTCAAAGATATTTAGTTCGAATCTTGCACAGACTTGAATGTTGTGTTGCTTGCATTAATTAATAATCACTAAAATCCACTTGCTGTATATGACAATTAGCAGTTACAAGGCCGTAAAATATTAATAAATTGTTTTCAAGAGAAGTAAATAATCTTAACTATTTACATACATTTGGTGAAGTCGGTATAGGCTGTCTCAACTTATAGAGAATGAAGTATTAGAAAACACTCGACACGTTCACAAGATTTCGGCGTCTGAATCAATCTTTCGGCCATCAACAGACTCCGGCCGAAAGGCTGATTCAGACGCTGAAATCTTGTGTAACATGGCGAGTGTTTTCTAGTACTTTGTTACACATTGTGTCACCTAGAGTTCGCTGTTGTACTATTATTATTATTATTGTTATTATAGAGAATGGGCTTTTGCAGATCTTAAGTGCAGACAATTTCTTAATAGGATTGGGAGATAAAACCATTCTCAAATTTTCCAATATTTTATTTAACACTAACTATTCGAGAATTAATTTAACCAGGATGTCTCAATAAGCTTGCTCACTCTTGGTAACTTTTTTAATTGAGGAGATACGACGTTCGTTGAATGAGCAAAATTGTGTCACGTCGATAAAAAAAATTGTGTCAGCGGTTCCCAAAATTTGGGACAAAATATATATTTTTTAAATGGAACCACATATTTTTTATCCTTTTATCGGAAAGAGTTTTTTTTCTCTTTTCAATCAGGTAATGTTGTTTATGTACATTTTTTCAAATAAATGAGTTATTTACGGTTAGAAATGAAAATTTTATAAACTGTTTTATTAGTTTATTTAGCCAAGTAAGCCGTGGAAACAATTGATTCTTTCTTGTTTGACATTTAATAATTTCTCCCGTAAAGTTCTCTGTGTTTAATAATGTTTAATAACAAAAGAGGTGAAATGTGCCAAAAAAATAATGGCTAATGTGGTTCCATTTAAAAAATATATATTTTGTCCCAAATTTTGGGAACCGCTGACACAAGTTTTATTTTGTCTACATGATCAATTTTCTAATACAAAATGGGACAATTTTGCTCATTTAACTAACCTTGTATCTCTTCAAATAAAAAAGATACCAATAGTGAGCAAGCTTATTGAGACACCTGTATGTATGTTACACCGGGTGTAACAATGTTCTTCTTTAATGACTTTGACTTTTCTAAATGAAACCCAAATTATTATGCAAGACATTGTTAATCGTAGTTAACATTAGGTACATTAGCATTAGCACACAAAGGCTTTTTGGATGATAGAAAAAAATAATTGAATCTTTTGTTTAAAAATTGAATAGTAGAACACGTAGTAAACTAGTGCATATTTTACACAAATTGTGACATGGCAACCGTATTTTTTTTATATATACAAGCTACAGGAGCCAAATCAACAATCTAGAAAAAATTCAGGTTTTCTTCTAGAGCAGAAAATAAAAAAAATTAATCCTACTTAATTATAATAACTGAATAGCAAAATAGCTAACGCAAATGTTTGTATCTGCTGAAGTTTTATTTGAGAAATAAACATTAATCATTTTCAAACTATATTATCAAGAAAATCGTTGAATATTAAAAGTTTCGCTGCCTGTGCTTTACCAAAAGTGACAGATATAATTGTAGTACTTTTTAAATTTAAAGTAGAAACAATTATATCTCTCAGTCCTTGTAAAGCAAACTTCAATTAATGACCTTATTCAATATTATGTACATCTGAAACTGAAAAATTATTATCAAAAAACATAGAATATTTCATAATCACTAAAATCGTTGAATATTATTAGACGTTTTGCTGCCTCTGCTGTACCAAAACTGACAGATATAACCGTACGACTTTTTAAATTTAAAGTAAAACAATTATATCTGTCAGTATTTGTAAAGCAAATTTCAATTATTGTCTTTATTCAAAATATGTCCACCTGAAACTGAAAAATTATTTAAAAAAACGTAGAATATTCCATCATAAATATTAATCATTTTCAAACTATATTTTCACAAAAATTGTTGAATATTAGATGTTTTGCTGACTGTACTTTACCAATACTAGCAGATGTAAGCTGTTTACTTTTCAAATTTACAGTAAAACAGATTACATCTATCAGTATCTGTAGAGCAATATATAACCTAAAATGGTGTTCATTTTACTCAAATTGTGAAACGACTGCTGCAACTTGATGAATACACAGGGTGTAGAACTGAAATATGTAACAATGTTATTTCTTTAATGTGACTTTGGCTTTTCTAAATGAAACCCAATTTATTATGCAAGACATTGTTAATCGTAGTAACATTAGGTACATTAGCATTAGCACACAAAGGCTTTTTGGATGATAGAAAAAAATAATTGAATCTTTGTTTAAAAATTTAAATAGTTATTTATGCAACAAGTGTAAAAAGTATAGTCTTATTTCACGAATAGGAAAGTTTGACCGAACGAGCCGCAGGCGAGTTCGTCAAATCCTAAGAGTGAAATAAAACACTTTTTACTCGAGTTGCATACAATTTTTTTTTATGCCTGCAATAAAAGTGTGAAAAAAAGTGCCGTAGAGCTTTATCATTTCACTCTGTAGCGTTAAAAAATGTAACTTTTTTCACACTTTATTGTGTTAAAAAAGACATACTTTATAAATCCATTTTAATGAAAAAAGTGTGCTTTTTTAACAGCCGTAAAATAGTATATTATGTGGCAAGTGTGTGAAGCTGAAATCTTTACATGAGGGTGGAAATTGCGACACGAGCCCGAAGGCGAGTGTTGCAAACCACCCGAATGTAAAATAGGCTTCACACACGTGTTACATACTATACTTTTTCTACGATCTTGCAATAAAATATATTTTTTCTTCACTTTGTCATTCTTTGAACGTAAAGCCTCTGTATTATCGATTTGTGTAACCATGGTTACCAACGTTACGGGTGTTTAACAGTTTTGTTTTATTAAAATACAATTCAGTTTGTAATATTTAAAAAATGAACGGTGCGTGAAAACGTGAAATCAAACTTCACACATAAAAATTGATACGTGAAGTACTCACTTCACGCATGGGAGAAAAAATAGTTATTTATGTGTAAAAAGTATAGTCTTATTTCACGAACAGGAAAGTTTGACCGAACGAGCCGTAGGCGAGTTCGTCAAATCCTATGAGTGAAATAAAACACTTTTTACTCAAGTTGCATACAATTTTTTTTACGTCTGCAATAAAAGTGTGAAAAAAAGTGCCGAACGTTTCATTATTTCACTCTGTAGCGTTAAAAAAAGTAACTTTTTTTCACACTTTTATTGTGTTAAAAAAGACTACTTTATAAATCCATTTTAATGTAAAAAAGTGTGTTTTTTTGAGACATAAAAAAATTAATTTTTCACTCAGTCAGCATTTGATATGTGATCAGTTAGCCATCATCACTGTGAAATTTTAATAAAAAAATTTAAAAAATGTTTTCTGTAAGTCTGTTTTTTTTCATTAAAATGGATTTCTAAAGTGTCTTTTTTAAGCAGGATAAAAGTGTGAAAAGTCCACATTTTTAAACGGAAACACGTGAAATAATGACACGTTAAGGCACTTTTTTCACTTTTATTGCAGACGTAAAAAATAATTATGTGCAACTCGAGTAAAAATTGTCATAGGAAAACTTCCCCAAAAATTGATAATTAATACGATAAGAAATTTAAACTCTTAATTGTTGTAAACTGTTATTAACAATTATATTAAATTTGAAGCTTGATAATGGCCAGGATCTTGGCCGAAACGAAGCAATTTAAATAAACAACACAATATACAAGCCAGTATCCAATTAAAGGAACGTTTTTCTTTCCATTCCAATAATTCGAATTCAGCTTACAAAACCTTACAAAAAAATAATTAACATCTTACCTCTCATATGATGATATGGAACATCTTCGCAAAGATTCACCACTTTAAACACAACACAAACAATAAACCAGAATTCACAATACTGATGTTTCTAAACAAAGAGTAATTACCGAACATCAATTCAATACTTCTTGTCCCCCAAAAGTCAATATACCTCACTTTCAGATAAAAACTTTAAAAATTTCAAAAATTTAATTTTTATGTATCTAGATATTTTTCAATGCGCTGATTCCAAATTTTGAAACCGCAGGTCGATATCTCTTTTCGTTCTCGAGATATTTAGATTCAAAGTTTTGCATAAAGCTGCCCATTTTTGGGTTATAACCCAAAAATGGGTCAAGATACGAATTTGGCGACACAACCATTCGATTCTACGGATAAAAATATATAAGTATACCAATTTTTATAATTTTTGACTAACCGGTTCATTTTTTATGAATAAAAGTTTGAAAACCCCTGAAAACGGCCAAAATCTGAAAAAATGGTAAGGGGTACACCTTAGATTTTTGCGATTTTTGGCCATTTTCAGTTATTTTGCTTTAGAGATTGTATGCGGCGTTCAAAAATTCTGAAAATTGGTGTACTTATGTAATTTTGCCCGTAGAATCGAATGATGATATCTACAAATTCATATCTCGACCCATTTTTGAGCAAAACTTTGAATCCAAATATCTCGAGAACGAAAAGAGATATCGATCTGCGGTTTTAAAATTTAGAATCAGCGTATTGCGAAGTATCTAGATACATAAAAATTAGATTTTTGAAAATTTTAAAGTTTTTATCTGAATATGGGGTATATTGACTTTTGGGGCAATAATTCAAAACATGGCTTAACTACAGATTCCTGAGGTTAAAATAAGACGATTTAACTAAACTTGCTTCTACTGGAAAGTGTATACCATTTAGCTTATATTCTGTTTCAAAGTTCTTCGAAAAAAAATAATTTTTTTGAAAATTGGTATGGCAGTTCATATGGTTATAAATCATCTTTTAAGATAATACTTGTCATTATTAGTGAACCACTAATGTATGAAACTTAGGTGTCCCAACATTGATTAGACCCTATCTTTTTAATGGCCACGCCGATAACGCAAAATTATTTTTTTTTCAGAAAGATACATTCAATAGTAAACTTTATCTCTCTACGTGCTTTGTGATATCTGTTACAGTTCACACAGAAAAAATAAAACCTGAGTAACTGCACCGTGAATTTTTTAACCCTCCTGCTCTTCGAGTCTATGTGACCTAAGTCAATATACCCCATATTCAGATAAAAACTTTAAAATCTTCAAAAATCTAATTTTCATGTATCTAGATACTTCTCTGTGCACTGATTCCAAATTTTGAAACCGCAGGTCGATATCTCTTTTCGTTCTCGAGATATTTAGATTTAAAGTTTTGCATAAAACTGCCCATTTTTGGGTAATAACCCAAAAATGGGCCGAGATACGAATTTGGCGACACCACCATTCGATTCTATGGATAAAAATATATAAGTACACCAATTTTTATAATTTTTGACTAACCGGTTCATTTTTTATGAATAAAATTTGAAAACCCCTGAAAACGGCCAAAATCTGAAAAAATCGTAAGGGGTACACCTTAGATTTTTGCGATTTTTGGCCATTTTCAGTTATTTTGCTTTAGAGATTGTATGCGGAGTTTAAAAATTCTGAAAATTGGTGTACTTATGTAATTTTGCCCGTAGAATCGAATGATGATATCTACAAATTCATATCTCGACCCATTTTTGGGTTATTACCCAAAAATGGGCAGTTTTGAACAAAACTTTGACTCTGAATATCTCGAGAACGAAAAGAGATATCGACCTGCGGTTTTAAAATTTGGAATCAGTGCACTAAGAAATATCTAGATACATGAAAATTAGATTTATGAAAATTTTGAAGTTTTTATCTGAATATGGGGTATATTGACTTTTGGGACATTAATAATTCAAAAATGGATATCATCATAAAAGATGACATAACCATATGGACTGCCATACCAAATTTCATCCAAATCGAATAAAATGTTCTGTTATTATAAGCAAATTTTTTTTTCAAAGATCTTTGAAGCTAAATACATGCTAAATGGTACACTTTCCGGTAGAAGTAAGTTTAGTTAAATCGTCTTATTTTAGCCTCAGGAATCTGTGGTTAAGCCATGTCCTTCTATTTAAAAGACAACCTGTATGAATTCCGGATTGAACAGTAGAAACCGGTGTGAAGTTAGCGACAAAAATAATCTCCGTTCACGTTGCAAGGAGGCGGAACATGTGGTACATATATATAAGGAGGGCCAGCGACGGATTCATATTATATGTAAGATACGTTTGCGTGTAAAGAGTAAAAAGTTTTGTGACAGAACCAAACTCACAAAAATTAAACTACATCGAAACTCATAGAAATTAAATTACATAACGTACTGGTTTATAATAAATAGGAATTTTTCCTTTTATCAGGGATGGCATTGGTAAAAAGGTTTGTGACAGAACCAAACTCACAGAAATTAAATTACAAGACGTACTGATTTATAATAAATAGAAATTTTTCCTTTTATCAGGGGTGGCATGGGTGAAAAGGTTTGTGATAGAACCAAACCCAAAGACATTAAATTACATAACGTACTTTCAAAAATCTAAGTTTCATGTATCTAGATATTTCTCAGTGCGCTGAATCCAAATTTTGAAACCGCAGGTCGATATCTCTATTCGTTGTCGAGATATTTAGATTCAAAGTTTTGCTCAAAACTGCCCATTTTTGGGTAATAACCCAAAAATGGGTCGAGATATGAATTTGGATGAAATTTGGTATGACAGTTCATATGATTATGTCATCTTTTAAGATGATACATGTTATTTTTAGTGAACAACTAGTGTATGAAGCTTAAGTGTTCCAACATTGATTAAACCGTAACTTTTTAATGGCCACGCCTAGGTATGCATTCGGACCGGGCCGGGTTTTGAGATTTAGATCGACTCGGCCCGAAAATAAAAATTACCGGCCCGATTCGAAGATCGACTTGACAAAAAATTAACAGGCCCGGCTCGAAAATTGACCCGAAATTGGGTGCGCGCCGGGCCTAAGCTCGAAATTGTGTGTATCCGGCATTCCAAATTACGTAACATTGTCTTTACAATCAAATAATATTACTAGCAAGTTTATATCTCTATCCATTTTTGAATTAATGTCACAAAAGTCAATATACCCCATATTCAGATAAAAACTTCAAAATTTTCATAAATCTAATTTTTATGTATCTAGATACTTCTTAGTGCACTGATTCCAAATTTTAAAACCGCAGGTCGATATCTCTTTTCGTTTTCGAGATATTCAGATTCAAAGTTTTGCTCAAAACTGCCCATTTTTGGGTAATAACCCAAAAATGGGTCGAGATGAATTTGGAGATATCATCATTCGATTCTACAGGCAAAATTACATAAGTATACCAATTTTCATAATTTTTGAACACCGCATACAATCTCTAAAGCAAAATAACGGAAAATGGCCAAAAATCGCAAAAATCTAAGGTGTACCCCTTGCAATTTTTTCAGATTTTGGCCGTTTTCAGGGGTTTTTAAACTTTTATTCATAAAAAATGAACCGGTTAGTCAAAAAATATGAAAATTGGTATACTTATATATTTTTATCCGTAGAATCGAATGGTGTTGTTGCCAAATTCGTATCTTGGCCCATTTTTGGGTTATTACCCAAAAATGGGCAGTTTTATGCAAAACTTTGAACCTAAATATCTCGAGAACAAAAAGAGATATCGACCTGCGGTTTCAAAATTTAGAATCAGCGCATTGAAAAGTATCTTGATACATGAAAATTAGATTTTTGAAAATTTTAAAGTTTTTATCTGAATATGGAGTATATTGACTTTTGGGGCAATAATTCAAAACTAGGGAGAGATCTAGCCCAAAAATGGGTAATTTTGAGAAAATATTTGAGGTTGAATATCTCCAAAATTAACAGAGATATCGACCTGCGTTCATGATTTGGAATCTATGCATTGGGAAGTACGAGATACATGAAAATTAATTTAATTAATTTTTTTTTGTGACCCCAGCAGATGGGCGAATCTTCTTTTTAAAATAAGGCGACCAATCAAATTCTTAGTACCTAACGCGTCATACCCAATTAGTAACCAACTTCAATCGCTTGTAGTTTGCGACCTAATCAAAATTTAAACAATTTTTTTTTTCATAAATACTCATTAAATTATGTATATTTTAGTTTTCTTATTTAAGAATTTGACTATGGTATAGGGTATAGTACCATATTTTGAGCGCTTTTAATTTTCTCACTGCACATTTTGTGTCCAACTGTACTTTAGAATAAACCCTGCACCATGGTTTATAATGGGGAAGTTTAACATGGTAAAAATTCTACAAAACATAGTATTTTCTCACAAACACAAATGACTGCTGAAATTGAAATTAAAAATTAAAATTATTGCTCCATTTATTTATAATTAATATTTTTTGGGTAAACTGTAAGTACGTCACAAGTCAGTTATGTGCAAACTCAGACAGAACGGTGAAATCGAACCACTTGAACGTAGGTCGTAACAAAGCGTAAAATCGCTTCACTCGTAACCGCAACCGCGTGCGACATACGTTGCGCCAAGCCTCTACCGACGTCATCACAGCTTAAAATCGGCTTTTCTCGAAAATCTGGGCATTTTTGAAAAAATAAAACATGTTACATCATTTTCAAGTCATTTCCCATGAAATAAACAAATTTAAAAAATCGCTAAACTTCCCCATTCTAAGAATAACAAGGTCATTCGAATAATACCTACTACATGACAAAAAATAACGAATATCTTACAAATAATGATTTTATGAAATACCAGGAATCTTTGCGTCTTCTACAAGACGGCATTTTCACCAATTTATACGCAACACAAATGATAAATCAAAGTTCACAGAAATATTTATATCAAATACGTACACTAGCGAAGTTTTTACATTTACTATTTACATTTACTACTAATTTTGGAAGCAAAACGATATTTAAATAAAATAAAATATATTTACCGGTTTCTTACTCATCATTGCTATTCATTTTAACTGATTATTATTTCATTAATAAGGTATTTCAGTATATCAGAAAATACAAGTCCCTACATGTGGTGCCGTTCGCCAAGTAGATTACAAAACGGATGGAACTGACCTACTGCGCACCACAGAAATGGTATGGCGCTATGCACCATTTGAAAGTTATCAGATAATATGTGCAGTATTTAATACAGAATAATCCAGAATATTCTAGAAAGTATTGTATTTGCATAAAAATATACCAAAACTTCATAAACAAGATATCAACAAGTACAAATAAATTCAATGGGGTCCCATGGCCGCGTGCCTGAGTGTCTGATCGCGAACCTGGGGAACCAGGTTCGATCCTGGCCAACGCCAAATATTTCGAATTTTAAATGGCACAAAAGTGACCCCTGCGGTGCACTCTCCACGCCAGCAATGAGTGCCCGTGAGGTGACGCCTGGTAAGCGCCCTCACGGTATAAATATGTCATCATCATTACCGATATCTGCGATAAAGCAGATTGTGGCACACTCAGAAATGGGTAATATGCCGTGATGATTTTACAAATAAATTCTACGACGCTAATAACAATGAGAGTTTTGTAGGTAAAACAGCTTACATTCTATGTATAGTGAGGGACACGAATCTTGACCTGAGGGGTAAGGGAAAAAAATGCTCATATCGTGATATTCCATTAGGTGCGTTCGGTAAATCATACGGTGTTGGAGTGGAGTGGGAGTAGAGCTGGAGTTGGAGTAGATCGAGGGAACAAGGTACACTCCTTTATTTGTGATTAACCGAACGAATAGAGTTAAAATTTTGGTGCACGAATGTAATAACCTCATTTTTTGACAATCTGATACACTGCACTGCTAAAAAAAAATAAATAATGAACCATACCGAAGTTATTCAGTTTGGTATTATTCTTTAATGATTCTGAAGAAAGTATATATTAGAAAAGGTACAGAATTCTTACCACTCCGACATACTGCGCCTTTTTATATTACAAAACAATATTATAAATATAAAATAATTGTGTATAATAAAATATTTCAACATAAAATTACAAAATGATCTGACAGATGTCAAATAAAACAAAAAAAACTCCATGTATGCTTGCATATCGAGGTTGGGTTTATGGAGTTAACACTTTTCACTCCACTTGACTCCATTCTGCATTTGCCGAACGTTCCATTTTAAGACGCTTATCACTCGAACGGTGCTAGGAGTGTACAGAGTGAAAAGAGTGAACAGAACTCATTTACACCTATAGACGGCGTGTCAAATAATAATTATTACAGTAACTTTGTGCTTCTAACTCATTTGTGCTCGGTTATGATACGAGTGTAAACAAGACAAGAACTGATACGAACACCAATTGTGTACCAATTGCACAGATCAAATGCCTATATAAAAATAGGTTGCGGAGCTTTTTTGGTATGCGCGAAGTAAATTAATTGTATTTTGTGTGGATTTAAACGGAGCGCATATATTAAACAGTGATTTGTGCTAACATATTTTCCAAAGTTCTTTCGTGTCCCGCACTATAGATAATGTTTATACTAAATTTTATTCCGTGGAATAAAATTTTGATATTTTTCAAGTCACGCGATGGAAACTGATTCTGGATTACTCTGTAGGGTGCACTATCTGATCGTCAACTGTTAACACCATAGGTCTGTTCGTTTGTCATACTCGAAACATGCTAGAGCACTCTGATATTTTTCACTTATTCGCTTAGATCAGATTTGAGCATTTGCTTGGAGCATTTACAAATGAACGTAATTTTTATGTAGTGCAAGAAACTTTTCAAAACTTTAGAGCTATTATAAACAAATGTTTGGTAAACGTGGATTTTTAATAAAAAACGAAATAATAAATTATAATAATATGTCGTCGAGCAATAGTATGAAACTGTTCACAAAAAAAAATTCATTAGTAGATCAATAACCTAATAAATTGTATAAGAAATTATGAATAGGTAAAAATATTTCATTCAAAACTTTTCGTTAAAATTAAAAATTACCCACAATACTCGTTTGCTCTTTCTTACTCCTCCTCTGAACGTGGAGTAAGAAAATCATGATCTAAACTGATACGAGCAATTGGTCGATTGAAACCGAACAAAATTCAAGTAATGCTCTGTGACAAACGAACGCAGATTTACGCACGGAGTAGAAAGAGTAAGATAAACGAACCTACCTCATGCTACATCTCAGGAATATCAAGGCCATGGGAGTAACATGTACTATTAGTATGTTCGAAAATTCAACCGCGGTTATCGTGGTAATTTTACATGGTAACTGAAAGGTTACGGTTCTCGCGGTAAGCAGTCGAACGCATTGGTAATTCATGGTTATTAAGAGCTGTCAAAATCATTTTAATATACATCGCAAGATACTTTTGTTCGATACTACTTGTTTTTGGTATCATGGTAGGGTAGTTGTTTTTATATCAATTTATATTAAGTGACGATAGTATTTCCGATGAAGATGAAAGAGGTCATTTACATATATTTGTATAGGTACATACCACTAATAATTAATTTCATACTTTTAAGTTTTCAATAACAGAACATGCATACAAAATTATTTGTGTTTACATCAAAAGTTAGGTTAGACTACAAATTACCACAAAAACCGTGCTTTGAGCACGGTAACGGCGGTAACTAAAATTTACCACACATTTCAGTTACCGCGTTCGAAAATAGTACTGGTAACCTGAAAAAATTTACCGGTAACGTCGTGGTTCAATTTTCGAACATAGTATATATGACAAAAAATAATTAACAGCTTACCAAATAATGATCATATGAAACACCAAGAATCTTTCCTGTACTTCTGGTGAAGACGGCATATTCATCAATTTAAACACAACACAAACGATAAATCAAAGTTCACATAAATACATTGTCTAACCACGTGCACCAGCAATGTTCTTTACATTTACCAGTAAATTTGAACGCAAAACGATATTTATATTAAATAAAACATATTTGCCGTTTCATTACCCACCGTTTTAATTGTATTATTATTTAACTTACAACGTAATTCAGTATATAAGACAATACAAATCTCTACACCCGGAGCCATTCGTCAACTAAAAGTTGCCTTCGTGTTGGGAAGGACAAAACGGAAGTGGACTATTGCACATGCGCAGCACAGAGATGGCATGGGTGTGGCTCCGTACCATTTAAAAGTTGGCAGATACGTGAAGCATACAATAGATTCAAAAAATGAAACAGTAAATTGACTTAATGAATTTTAACTGATACTCTATGTACAACGAAACGAACAGCCCGAACAGCGGCAAATACAAATATGCTCATTTTTCATTTATTTAAATTTACACAAGCGCGCCATCTGCAGGTGGAAAATAGACACCATAGCATGCATTGAAGGTTAAACAACTACTACATTTCTTACAACAAAAAATAATGAAAGACTTACCAAATGATGATTATATGGCCCACCAGAATTCCTCGGAAGGCTTCTGCAGGATTCGGCAATACAGGATGGCATATTCAGCAGTTCATACGCAACACAAATGGCAAACCAAACTCGCTCTAGAAACAAACATGGACGTTATTGAATAGCATCTTTTGCATAAGACAAGCAATGCCAAAGAAGTGGTATGAATAAAATTGTGAAAAATGATGTAAACTAAATTTAGAATATCTAATAATTAAAGAAAAAAACATACCGTTCCATCTACTAATAACGTAATTCAGTAAAACCATAAGTCTTTACTCGCAGCGTCCATGGTTGTTTCTTCCTTGCACTACAAGAAGTAATGGCGGGAACGGAAGTAGCTGAGAAAGGAAGAGGATATACTTTCATGTGCGCCATAGGATAGTTATGGCGGTCCGTTTAAATTCTGTCTCATATGAGTGTGTAAGACATAGTGTGATAAATAATTGGTTCAAAAATTTAAATAGAAAATTACCTAACTACATATGAAATGGTAGCCTACGTATGTACAGTGATACAAACCTCCGCAACTGTAAATATATGCACTATTATTTTATTTATATATAAGTTATACAGGATTTTTCATGTTATTATAATAATGCACAATAAATTTATTTTTTCGATACAAGCCATTAGTTATTAGCTGATGTCACTGAAAATAATTTTTCAAATTAAATGGCTTATCAAAATTAAACTATTTTAAAATGCATTTCATTGCTTTGGAATGAAATTCAATTTCATTATTTGTTTCAATAACTTCTGTTAATTTTTTAAATTATCATTAGTCCTAAAAGTCTAAACTTGATCATTCTTGCTGGAATTTAATTAATCCCTTAAATCAGAAATCATTTGGTAACAACTATTTGCCGAACATGATCGTTATATTCATTATCTTTAAAACCAAAAAATTCTTTAATCTTGTTCATATTCAGTTGATCTATTAAATTACATATAATTTGATGAAGTATAATTACGTGATTTATCTTCTATTACCAAACTTTATTACAAATTATTCCAGCAACATGATGTAGATAAAAGTATGTTTCTAATATTGATAAATTCTTAATATTTAAAATATCTGTGCCTTGCCTTCGTCGTAGGCCACAAATTTTTTTATACCTCATTGCAGTTTGATTATTTTATACTTTTAAATATTCTTTGATTGTAGACCATTTTACAGTTATTGTACAAATAGCAGGATAAAAGATATCCTGTAGTGATAGTGAGATTATGTAAAAGTGAAAAAGATATTGCGATTACTGAAAAGTAAAAACGATATTCGTTTCCCAAAAACGATATTGTTTTCGGTTTTCACTATTAACGTGATCACATTTTCACTTTCAAATGAGCCCACTAAAACCGATTTTAGTAATATTTAATCTAAACATGTTTTAAGCACAGTACTTAGTGGGATTATGTAAAAGTGAACACGATAAAGCGACTATCGACAGATGAAAATGAGATCAAATAAGTCGTTAAAACCGAAATCGGTATAATTTCTGGGAAAACATTTAGTCACTATACGATCGCTATGAAAACGAGTATCGGTTTCATGTATCAATATTCAATAACCGCAATATCGTTTTCACTTTTATATAAACCCATTACATGGTGTACTTTTTAAAACGGTACTTCAACTACAAGTAAAAAAGTACAACAAGTACCTCAAAAGTATTTAAAGTAATTTCAATTGTGAATTTTAAATACATTATACTCTTAACATAAGCATTTTTATGTCTTCGAAGATCAATAAGGGCTAATCTTATAATCTCCAATTAAAATTTTAAGTTTCAGATTATTATTACTATTCTCGTGTCAGAAACAGATATACAATCATACCATAGTTTCAATCAATTTTAGGAAAAATAGCAGTCTAAAACCCAATATATTTTTTTTTTAATCCACAATAAAAAGCATTATGTTACTTTATTATATATAAAAAGTAAACAAATAATATGGATATTTTATTTAGTTTATGGGGTAAACATTGAAAGTATTCATAATTTCATGACAAAACTGACTAACTCTTAAAATTTTAATTGGAGATTAAAAAATTGGCCAATTTTGTGACACTGTTGACCTTAGAACAGTGTCGAAATTGGTATAGCTAATACGCGTTGAGTTGAGACTCGACCTGCGCATACTTTGCCTTATGAATGAATTCCTTTCCCTTTTATAATAATTTTAAATTTTGACGGAGTGTTTTCCTCGTTATAATAATAGCACATAATAATTGCTATTACATTTCGATTCATCCAAGTATAAATTTTAGACTCTGCACATACAAGATCTCAATTTAACGCGCAGCAGCTATAAACTTTATTGGGGTTAGAGTTAGTTCGTCTCCTCGTGGTGGATACTGGATGAAGGTAAATGAACTGGCATACGTCGGCGACCAGACAATCTTCAGGATCTTATGATCACAGTCGTCAAAATGGAGTGATAGTGACGCAGCAGTTTCACTAGTACCTTCCGACGATCTAGGTTGAGGTAAACAAGCCAGTACTACACCATCTTCAACGACGCCTTCTACCACCTCAGCAAACTCAGTTTCTTCAAGTGTATCACCGACCATGGTGATCCTATCGCAACAAGCGCCAATTTCAACTGCGATCTCGCCCAACAAATTATTTTATTATTTCCAGCTGATTTATGTGTGACTGCATTGCCATAAACAAAATAAATAAAATCTAATTACATATTGATACCTAAAATCATATTATGTATACAGTATACCTTCAAGTTATTTGAAGAAGACAGTGGTTCTGGGTTCAAATCCCGGTGGCTGACATTATCTTTTCACTCTTTCCTAATTTATTTATTTGAAGAAGTCTGTATTTAAGTAATAACTTGAATTTTAAATGCTAATTATTATAAAATATCAATTTCGACTTAATGCTCTGTGCTTTCTAATTTCTTTATTTGATGCGCCACTAGAAAAGAATAAAAATTAGGACCTAATAGACCTTTTCAATTTAAAGAGGTAAAAGATATGAACAATAGAGCCTGCACATAGTAAGCCAACAACTGGCGGGAATCATGGTAACGCACTTGTGAAATAAAACCCATGGCGTTTGTTTCTTAAAAAAAAAATAACGTAAAATGTGAGGATAGTCTTTGACAACTTTATAAAGCTTTTCAAAAGAAGTTACAAAAACTTTTATTGAAGCTAAAATGTCAAAATATGCAAATGTTCATTAAAAATACAAGTATTTTAGTGACTGCAATATTTTTAATATTTCATTTGCTGACAGTTGCAGGCGCCATTTTACTTACTATGTGCAGGGACAGAAAGAGATAGTTGTTAAATTGAAAACGTCTATTGAATTAAGTGTTTTGATAGAAAACTCACCCTGCATTTTATGATGCAAGCAAGCTGTTTGGTTCATAAGTTACTGGGACCATACCATAGCGATTAAGAGATGTAGCCACCCGGAAATGCCCCGCAGGTACTGTATATAGCGGGTTGTATACTTCATCGGTACGGTTTTCTTAAAGTCGTACTGGTGGGCAAACCATTGGTTCTACAAAGCTGATGCTGCAGTGCAAATGAGTTTGGTAACATATAACGTATTCATTTTCTTCTTGAACGAAGCACTTTGTGGTTTTTCGGAGAAAATTTTGGGTTCCCTAGGCAGGTTGCGCAAGAATAGTACGTTATGCCAGAAAATAAGTCTAATAAAAGTTGTAGCGCATTCAAACAGCTCAGCGGCGTGTCTTTGGCTAGCAGAAGTTCGTCGGTACGAAAGTTTTTAAAGGACCTCGTAGGTGCGCCGAGCCTTCTTGAGCGGGAGAGACCATTGTTACGTCAATTTGAGCAAGCCGTCTAGTTCATATGTTGTTGGGACCATACTCTGCCGAGTAAGAGTTGTAGCCACGCAGAAATGTCGCACAGGTTTTGTATATTGTGGGTTGTGTACCTGACTGGCGCATATTTCTTGAAGTTGAAGTGGTGCCCCGCTCTAGCGTTAAAGAGAGGATCCATGTTAGGGGTATTCTGGCCTTCCATGGCCGCACTTAGTTCAACTTCCCCCGCTAACTTGTTAGCCTTCTTCCTGAGCGTAGAATGGCTTCAAGATCGGTAGATCGGAAGCTGTGCTATAGGAGGTAGTACAATGGGCCCATTTGTGAGGCCTAAGTGCGCGTGCAGTTTCTTTCTTCACCTTCCACCTCAAATCCAGAATCCAGAATCCAGGTGCGGAAACCGCTAGATCTATAGAGCTGATTTTATTGGTATACTAATTGTAATGAGTTTGGTTTCATAAACCTACTCCCCAGCTTTTTTTATGAATATAGCATTTTGTTGTTTTTTGTAGAAAATTTTGGCTTCCATGGTCGATTTCGCAACAACGCTATTTTATACGGGAAAATAACTCCAATAAAAATTGTAGCACGTTCAAAGAGCTATAGATAAAAGGCTCAGAGACGTGTCTTTAGCTATCAGAAGTCCGTCGACATGGAAGTTTTTAAAGGGTCGCGTAAGTGCGCCGAGCTCCCCTGCGCGAGAAAGAACATCTTCACTTAAGTTCGAGCAGCCGTTTGGTTCATATCTTACTGGGACCATTCTTTACCGATTGAGAGGTGTAGCCACCCGTAAATGTCGCGCAGGCAATGAATATTGCGGGTTTTATGTCCATTGGCGCGTTTTTCTTATTAAAGTCGCAATGGTTCGCCCACCATTAAAACTACAGAGCTGATTTTTTTTTCTACAAATTGTAGATGATTCTGAAAAACCTGCTATGTGAAAAAAGGTACTTTTACAAGAATGTCAAAAAACTATTTAAAAAATTAGGTGTCCGTTTTTGACCGCTGCTCCTTAAGTATGTTTTTCGTTATATACTTATAAAGACAATATCAGTATGATATTACCAGCCACTAGAGAAAAAAATAATGAACATAACAATATAAAAACCTAAAAATCACTAATAATGCACATAGCAGGTTTTTCAGAACTAACGACGATATATTAATTGTAATAGAGAGGTCTTTGATGTTGCATTGCAAATAAAAAGGAGTTTTATTTCATGTAACGTATCCATTTTTCTCTTAAACGCAGTACTTTGTGATTTTTTGGAGAATATTTTGACTTCCTTAGCCAATTTCGCAAAAACGCTACGTTAAATCGGAAAACAACTCTAATAAATTTTGTAGCGCGTTACAACAGCGATTGATAGAGCTCAGCGTCGTGTAAGTATTCAAGAGAAACATGAATGAGTTATATGAAACCAAACTACTTTTTCTGTAAAGCTGCATCAAAAACCTTATCATTACAAATAATTTTAAAATAAAATCACCTCTGTAGATCCAGTGCTTTGCGCAACACTCTTGTCATTAAAAATAATTTAAAAATAAAATCACCTCTATAGATCCAGTGGTTTGCACAACACTGCGACTTTTAAAAAACCGCGCCAATGCGGGTTATTTCCGCGTGGCGACATCTCTTAATCGGTACGGTATGATCCCATCAACATATGAACCAAACGATTTTCCTGATGCACAAAATACAGGGTGGAGGCAAATTTTCGCCCTTAACATACGGACTAATAGCCAATAAATCGCTTGCGAAGAAATATTTGGTTGATTGCAGCCGTATGTGCCATTAGAGTCGTAGGGCATCTAGATTTTTAGGGTCCTTACTTGCATAACATAGATACCTCTAATTTGTGACACACCTTGAATCAAAACAACATAATCACAATTTTATTATAATTATTACGGTTTAATGTTGTCTTTACTATAAGCAAACACTCGATTAATTTTTTATGCCAAAAGTTGTTTCCTACAACAGACAAGTTAATAATTTCTTTATAAATATTAAAATGAAAGATTATTTACGATTTGATTTTACGCCGCTTCTGATAAATACGGCGTTGAATTGCATGATACACATTTATAATTTCTGCTAATATCTAGCACATTTTTTGCACATGTGATGATTCTCTAAAAAAAGATTCTGATAACGTTAATTTTATTGAAAATTTTTTTGTTTCTTAATTACCTTAAGGTTGTTCCATAAATAGTTAATTAAGTACTTAGGGTCCAAACAATTAGCATTATTATCTTGTTTAATCCAGTCAAATAATCTTTCATATAATTTTTCATAAGTACCTTCAAATCTTGTTTATTTTTTAAATAATTTAGAAGATCTTCCTAAAAGTGACAATTTCTTAATGTAACATAAATTACATTAAATAGTTAAAGAAATTCTAACAGAATTTATGAAATTATTATTTCATTGAAATAGGTTATAAACAAATTTCTCTCCCAATCTGACGTTAATATTGAGTTGAGATACACATGTGTTGTTATTTATGAATCTGAATATTTCTAACTTGGGGCACGTTAGATGTCACTAGTGACTTCTATTAGGTTAAAAACATTTTAGAATGATAATATTTAAAAGCTAAATTTAATTCAAAACAAAATAAGAAATTCATGAATAATATGCCGGATAAGTGAATTAGTAAACCGGATATCGGAAAAAATGTTTTGTACGAAGATGAAAAAAATTGATGTTAAATTAACAAACGTTTCTTGCAAGATTTCTTTTTCATCTCGTTTCTTTCATATATTTTTATTTGCTTACATACTTATATATAAAAAAATATATCATCACGGCATATTACCCATTTCTGGGTGTACCAGTATCTACAACACATGTAGACATCGGTAATGATGATGATATATTTTACCGTGTGGGCGCTTACCAGGCGTCACCTCATATAGGTATTTATATAAAATATATTTTCTCTATTATATTCATACTCACCTCATGTAAGTATATTCTTTAATTTTATACCTTACCTTAAGTGTTTAAAGATTTCTTCTGTAAAAAAATACTTACGTAAAAAGGTATGTCGTGCATTTTAGTTCAAAATTCTTTAACATGCTGAGAAGAATTTCCAAGAAAACGCTAAATGACTGTTCATGTGACAAGAAAACTTTTTTACAATTTGACCAATTTTTGCATAAATTTAAGCAATTGACCTTGAAATGTTAATTTATAATTATAGCGCTCATGTTTCCGCAAAAAGTTGTAACTAAAGTTATCTAAAAAGTTAGAGCCACACTCAGAAATGCTGTTAAAAGCAGGAATGATGAAATTTACCGTAATTATTACATTATTCTGAAAAATAATTGAAAGGACAATAAAATATTTTTCAATAAATCAAATATTATTAGGTGGTACTAGGGTACAGTATAAATACAAGCAGTAGTTGTACTCCTCAGGGGTGCCTTTGATCTAGCGCTTCGACAGCACACCGAGTAAGCTCCGCCTCCTGGTTTATAGGCGCGAAACCTTTGATATAGCGATTCGGCAGCACATTAGCTAAGCTCCGACTTCTAATTTAGTCATCCTATAGGGAGCTGCAAAACTAAAATTGATACACCAAGAGTTTGGACTAAAACATACGAGGTTAAATATTTCGGTAACCAAATACATGGGAAGTACAACTGCTGTTTATATTTGTGTGACGGAGGTACTAACGGGTTAGGATTAGAAAAAGGTTAATCAAAAACGTAATTTTTAAAAGCACCCTTCAGCGGTGTTTGATCTACCGATTCGATAGCACACCGACTAAGCTCCGCCTCCTGGTTTATAGGCGCGAAGCCTTTGATATAGCGATTTGGCAGTACATTAGCTAAGCTCCGGATATTTTTCAAAAACCTGTTTATAATTGGCCGGTTTTTTAATCCAGTTAAATTAACTGGATAATAAAAGTCATTCATGAAACAAAAAATACTTACCTATTTATTACATTAATTTTCCATGCCCGTTAGATTTTTTCATTTAATACTTTAGTGTAAAAAGTACTTAATTTATATTATTAAGTAAACAATAAAGAGTGCATATTTGACATATAATAAACATTATATATAGATATTAATATTACCTTCTGACCAAATTACAAATATATCAACATGTCTGTTTATTAATACATTTCCCGGTTGCACTGATTATAAATAAAATATTAATAGATATTTGTTTTTGTCTTGTTACACTTGTTTAGAATATTAATTTCCTTCGGAGATAGTTATTAAAATTCTAAATTATTAACTGGATTTTTTAAACTTAAAAAAATACTTTCTTAAATACATAATTTTAATAATAAGAATACACTCTTAATAAATGAAGTCACATTAATTGAAAAATAGTTCGATCTTATGATTTTGATAGTGAAAACACCATAAAAAAAAAATTATTAACCCTGTCTCTAGGATCTATTGATGGATCGTCACAGTAAAGTTAATTTTAATGTTAGTAATATTCCGAAATCTGTTAAATGTTGTCACACATACTTATTTTTAAAAGTAACACTTTATTCTTCGGAAACAGTTTTTTATTCCATAAATATATCATATACAGTATACGAACATAAAAACTACAATTTTAATTTCTATTAAGTAACACTGTAAGCATAATAATAAAGTAAAAAATTTATAACAAAACTATTTACTTTCTGGAACGCCGAACTTTCCTCAAGTTTCTAGGAGCGCCCTCCATATGTAGACATCCTTGTATAATCTTCGTCGCGAATTGCTTCCTCGGAATCTCGTGGACAATAACTTCATTATTGAACCGAACCTTTCTTGAAGCATCTTCGTCGGAAGGAATATAATCAACGTCGTATTTGATGTTCGTAACATAAGACTTTTTCTTGAACGTTACATCTTCGAAGTCATATTCATCTGTTCCTTTCAAGCAGCGAAAATGGGATCGTCGAAGGCGAGTCATATATCTACGAGAAATTAAACGGAGTAACAACATGATTAAAAGAACACTTGTCAAATCCATCATGGCCGAAAAGTAGATATTTATTTAAACTAAGTCAAACTGATGAATTGTTAGCTCATCTGATGTCACTACGTACGAGTTCAAGTAACAAATGAATGTTTGTCTGTTTAGATTTTGATGGTTAAGTGATTGTAATTTAAAGATGTTTGTTATTTATTCAAAAGTTTTAAAACATTTGTAGTAAAAATAAAACATCCATATAGGTAAGTTCTAGGTACTTCTTGATACGAATAAATATATTTTGAAAAATCTTAATTTTCTTTGATAAGAAACGAATATAAATAACTAGAAATGGCTTGATTTTTTGCAAAAACAATGAATGGAAATTATACATACCTAAATGCGAACATTTTTCTAAACATAAATTTCCAAGAAGGAAACACTGTTAACACTGCTAAGCTTAAGTAAATAATGAGTAATATACTATAATACATACGTTGTTGAGTGTTGTGAATTTTTCATGCCTTTGTTATGGTGGATGAAGTCTGAGTATGTTATCCTTAGAATTATATAACAAAAGATAAGTAAGCCCTGAGAAACATTCAGTGAAATAATATTTTAAATTCCATTTAAATAAATATTGTGCTCATATCTCATAACTTCCTAGATGTAATAATATTTTAAATGCCAATAGACGAATTTTAGATTTAGTTGTTACTAAGACCGAATATATTGTTAAACATGCTGATGATTTATTGTTTAATGTTGAATATATTCATCACCTGCACTTAATGTTTGTATAAATTTAATTGTAATTAATTATAGTAAAATTAATGTAAACGCTTATTGTTTTAGAGTACATGACTTCAAAAAACAAATTATTCTAAATTACTCTCTCATTATTAATTTTGACTGGAATCAACTCATTTTTTTTGTATTGTATTTGCAATAAAAAATAATCCTCATTTATTTTGGAATTTTATGAAATCAAAGAATAAATAAATACACCATCACGGAATATTACCCATTATTGGGTGTGCCAGTATCTACAATATACAGGACTCGTATTTTTGATAACTCGAATCAAACTGGTTGGCAATAGCGCCAAGAGTGAGAATTATGGGTAATTTTTACTTGGTAACTCGAACTTCGATTACTCGAATATCTTTGTAATTCGAACAGAATATTTGGCGCCAGCTTCAATAAGTCGAATTCTGGGGGGAAAATTGTCAAAATTACAACAGAAGGTGTCACGTTAAATGATTTTATACATGTGGATTATGATATTGTTACTTCGGAGTTTCCCAAAGATGAAGATATAGTCGAGGTCTACAAATCTGAATCCGAATCTGTAGAGCTCGACAATACAGATGACAGCGAAAGTGATATGATGGAGGATGATTTGCAGCAACCACCTTCAAACGAGTTGGTTTCCCTGTATAATGGTTTAAATAACATTGAAGCTTTTTTTTATTGAAAATCAAAATAAAAAATGCTCTCGTCAGTCACAAATAACTGACTTTTTTACACTAAAATAATGTTTATAACTTTGATCTGTACTTATATATCAATCTGTATATGTATATCATAAGGTAAGTGGTTTTTACTCGAATAAATACATACATGAATAATATTTATACAAGTGCATTATATTTAATAACCCGAAGTCTTGATAACTCGAACTTTTTTTGTGGCAAGTCATGGTTTGAGTTATCGCAGTTCGACTGTATATGGTATAGGTCTGTCGGTCGAGTCGCGGAACATACAGGATGTAGGCGTCGGTAAGGATGATATATTTTTACCGTATGGGCGCTTACCAGGCGCCACCTCACGAGCACTCATAGCTGGTGTGGAGAGTGCACCACAGGGGTCACTTTTATGCGATTAAAAGTCTGCCCTGATCGGGATCGAACCCGGATCACCAGATTGGTAACGAGACACTATACGCACTCAGCCACGCAACCCCATTAAAATCAAAGAAAAATAATAATATTACTTTTTTGCCAGAACATTCGACAACCTTGAATTAAGTACACCTTTTGAAATTAAGAAAAGTTTTGCGAATAATTAACCTTTTTTTTACTTACTTTTTCCATTTTTATTTTATTGTGTACAACATGGTAATGGCTACAAGTAATTGTATATAAAATTATTTTATTAAGACCATCCTATAGCAGTCCTCAAAACGATATAAAACATAAAATTCGCGCGAAAAGCTACAGCCCGCACTATTTTCACAAACTACAGATATTATGAAAGAAGACAGTATGATCTACAAATTAACCGTACACTTTTTGAAATTTTTTAGGGGCCAATTTATGACTACTTGAAAAACTATCAGTCTTTTGCAAAATTTCTAAATTTCGTTTGGAACATATTGGTCATTTGTTTTATGTTAATTACATACTAAAAATTTATGCTTAAATTCCTAGAAATAAAGAGAGAGATAATTCTTATTAATTTGCGTTCATAGTTCAGTAGTACAGTCTTACCAACGCGCTACCTTCACTTCTTTATGCTCCTCTACCTCAAATATACAGTAGGAGACGTATCAAACTGTGTCTTCTGGGCTGTAGTTATTCCAAACAGGGAATTTTTGCGTACCAAGCTGGAAGCTCCAAGAGTACCAAATTTGAAAATAAAGTACTAAAAATCTGAATTAAACTTTTTATTTTTATTACATCAAGATTAAATTATATTGAAAAAATAACTTCTGCACTGCACTAATAACAAATAAATAAAACTGTTTTATTAATATAACCTAAAAAGTCAATCCAAAATTATTAACCCAAATGTCCAACGGGCCTATTCTGTACGACAGGTTAAAAATTTTATCCAATAGATATTGATTTGACAACTAAATATCCAATTTTTTGTTATATATCGACATATTTGATCGGTCACATGACATGACCATCTGTGGGTCTGTGGAATGATGGAGGCACTGAAGCAGTACATTTAAAAACAATTTTTTTTATACCTAAACGTCACATGGTTCAACAAACAATGATGGTTGTTTTAAAAATAACTTAATTTTGAGTATACTTGTACTTTAACGACAAAAAGCTCTGCTATGATTGGCTGTAAACTTAGAATGTCGCTTTTCGTTATGTGATAATTTTGTGAACCAAATTTTACAAAAAAAAAAATAAATTGTGAACGAAATCATTGGGAAAAATGTCCGAATCTGAAGTATCTGAGACTGAGATAATAGTACCAGTTTTCAGGAAGGAGTACCAAGGTACCAAAGCTTTATAAAGAGTACCAAATTTCTAGCTAGCAGGAGTCACAGCCAATAGCCGCTTGTGCGCAGGTACAAACTAGTCCGGGAATCTTCCGCAGGATCCACCGACTGTGCAGTTTTTGCTAATGGTGGCCATTTTGAACAATTACTGTAAATTCAAATAATTTACTTAACACTAAAGAAAATATCGAAATATATAAAATAAATAAATAAATATAAATATATCATCACGGCATATTACCCATTTCTGAGTGTGCCAATCTTCTTTATCACAGATATCGGTAATAATAATGACATATTTGTACCGTGCGGGCGCTTACTAGGCGTCACCTCACGGGCACTCATTGCTGGCGTGGAGAGTGCACCACAGGGGTCACTTTTGTGCTATTTAAAATTCGAAATATTTGGTGTCGGTCGGGATCGAACCCGGTTCTCCAGATTCGCGACCAGACACTCAGGCACGCGGCCACGGGACTCCATATATTTCTTCGGAATTTATTTTCTTGTTCTTTTGCTGAAATGGCACATTTGTAGACATGGGTTTATCAATAAAAAATTATTTTCTTAATGTCTTCTACACTACAACTCCTGGAAATTTGTCGGCATGTTTTTGAAATATCCTGTATAGCCATTCGTGGGTTACATTTAGCCGGCGACAAGTTTTCATTCGGCCTGCGGCCATTTTGTTTTTTGAATAAGTAATATTGCTAATCTCACATTACAAAATACCTAAAAATATAAAAAAAAATATTGGTTGAGTGTGATAAGTTTATTTGTTATTATTCTTGTTATGCTTACTCGTAATTCCATGTGAATTTCAATATTCCTATGTGACCCTCATCCGAAAAAAGTTTGGGGAACTCTGCTCTAAAACAAAATAATTAAAAAAATAAATATAAATATATCATCATGGCATATTACCCATTACTGGGTGTGCCAGTATCTACAACACATGTAGACATCGGTAATGATGATGACATATTTTACTGTGTGGCCGCTTACCATCACTTCACGGACACTTATACTTCGTGTGGAGGGTGCACCACAGGGGTCACTTTTGTGCCATTTAAAATTGGAAATATTTGGCGTTGGTCGGGATCGAACCCGGTTCCCCAGGTTCGCGACCAGACACTCAGGCACGCGGCCACGGGGCCCCATCTCTAAAACAGAAGTTTAGTAAAACAAATAGATTTTTTAAAATTATATGAATTTATATTACATCATATTTAATTTTGTTTTGATAAACAGCAGAAACAAATAAAAATATGTATAATTCTTATATTTTAATAAAAAGTATTCACCATACAAGCAAGTTTTCCTTTATTTTTTTTTACTAAAATTTGAAACATGCAAACTTATGAGAGGCGGTGATTGAGGGCGGTAAAAGAGTTAAGGGTAGTATGTTGTTTTTTTTCCAGAAAAAATATGTATAAATATAAATTTTGTTCAAATATGACATAAAAGTGCCATGAATGGGATACCACATTAAAGGATCAAATAAAAGCGAAACGCGTCTGTAATTCTGGTTGAGTGAGCCAATCTCTGATAAATAACCGAGAGGTTGATTCAGAGACTGAAATCTTGTGAAACATGTCGAGTGTTATTTTAAAAAATGTTAATTTAGTTAAGCAGATATGAGCTAAATTTTGAAATACAGTCGAACCTCTATAACTTGAAATTCAAGGGACCGCGGAATTACTTCGAGTTATAGATATTTGGAGTAGAGAAAAATCATACTTACTGCAAATAAGTTTATTTTATTAAAAAAATTCTAAAACCTTTTTAAACATTCCTTAAAAACAAAAAATGGTTTGTTGAAAAAATTATTTTTTAAAATAATCACTTATAAATGATTGATGTTTGTTTTTATTTGGTATGCTCAACTTATAAAATTAAAATTCATAGTAAAAAAAGTTGAATTTTTTTAAATAACGACCGCACCCCAGTGGCGCCTCGATCTTTTAAAGTGCATAATATAATGCCAAAAAAAAAAATTGGGGTTGAAAATTCGAGTTATAAAGACTACAATGTTACTGGGGCATATGAGTGGTTTCGAATTATGGAGATTTTCGAGTTACAGAAATTCGAGTTAGAGAGGTCAAAATACATTGTAAATATGTACATTAGGGTTGCCAGATATCAAAGTGTCGAAAATAGAAGAATTAACTTGGAAATATAGAAATTTCAAAAAATATATAGAAGATTCATATAAATCATTTATTACTATCATTACATTAGGTATAATTACTAATGTATTAAAAATAAACACGTATTAAATATATTCAGATAAATGAAAATATCGAGTTGGAATCTTCTTCAAATCGACACACTCGACACCAAATTCGGACATGTTGGAAAGTGGTGCCAAAAATCAAAATATTATACTGTTATTATAATGTTATTCTGAAAAGCTGAAATATAGAAGATTTTGCTTCTATATTTTAGGAACATAGAAGATAGAAGATTTTCATTGAATATAGAAGTCTTCTATTAAATATAGAAGGTCTGACAACCCTAATGTACATACATATATAAAATTTGCTGGGAACACAAATAAACTTCGACTTACAGAGAGTTTCGACTTATGGAGGTTTGAGTTATAGAGGTTCAACTGTAGTTAACTCCAATTCGAATTTGGGATCAATAATATTTCATCACAATTATTTTCAAATCTGTTATATAAGGTACCCTTTGCATACGTGACTATCCTTGAGACCTGTTTTGATTCTTGTATTAAATAACAAATAACAGCAAACTGTTGCTTCTCAGGTTTACCAACAATAATAATAAGTTCTTTCCTGTGTACAATTCATTGCGTGCTCATGTGATTTACTTATCGCTATTGAAATATTTTATTTTGTCTTTGGGTCGGATTCCTGGCACCGCAGATATTTATTTGTGTTGTGATATGAGCGATGACAAACCTTTTTACTAATGCTTGCAATGCAACTTTCGCGTGTGAATATTAAATCCGATTTAAAGACACTGATAATGAATCAGGACAGGATATTATTGTTTTTAATTTCAGAATATCAGCCGTAGATTCACATGACTCGTAACTTGTAGCTTTTTAACGAAATATTCAAACATCTATTTGTTATAGAATTAGAATAAGACATATGGTTAATATTTTTTAAATTTTATTTTAAATATATTCAAAGAATAGTGCGGAGCACGAATCTTGACCTGAGGGGCAAGGGAAAGAAATGCTCATATCGTGATATTCCATAAACGCCGTCAAATAATAATTAACTTTGTGCTTCTAACTCATTCGTGCACGCTTATGATCCTAATGGATCCGAGTGTAAACAAGACAGGAACTAAAACGAACAGCAATTGCACAGATCAACTGCCAATATAAGAATATATATATATATATATATATACCGTGAGTATTTTTTAACGTAAAACATTGGGTTTGTCATATCCATGGTTACGACTTCACATTTGATTGACAGCAATGTATTTGCCTGTCTCACATAAAATGAAACATAGGGAACGAATTTGACAGAAGTATTAAATTTAAATATTGTAAGAAATTTAGCCAAATCAGAAAATTATTCGGGCACAAGGTACACACAATATTTTTTCTACAATTAAATTTAATTTTTCGAAACCAGGTATAATTATTTAAACAAAATTAACCTCTAATGACATCTTGTCAATGTGACATTTGATTGACAGCAATGTATTTGCCTGTCTGTAAGAAATTTAGCCAAATCAGAAAATCACTCGGGCACAAGGTACACACAATATTTTTTCTACAATTAAATTTTATTTAGAAAGCAGGTATTATTATTTAAACAAATCTCTATTGACGTCTTGTCAAATGTCAAATTCGTTCCCTATGTTTCATTTTAAATGGAACGGGCAAATATATTGCTGTCAATCAAATTTCAAGTAGTAACCATGGATATGATAAACCCAATGTTTCACGTTAAAAAATACTCACGGTATATATATTACAAAGAAATGCATATCATTTGAAATTGCAAGAAATTCGATTTTCAAGTAAAAATTACAGAAAATTAATTATATTCTACATCTAAGTTTCTAAAAATATTTTGTTTTTATAAACTACACTCAATCACTGCACATATTTTATTTATTTTTGTTTTGTAACTTGCAACAATTCAAATGATATGCATATCTTTATAATTTTGTTTAAATTCCATGGCTATCACTACAAATGAGCAATATTTATAAAATTTAAAATTAAAGCTTATTAAATATCTAAAATAAAATGTGATTAGTGATTAGTGTAGAATTTAATTCTCTACAACATTTATTTGAAACATTTTTATCTAAAATTAAATGGGAAGTTTTGCGCAAGCAAGGAAAAACTGTTTTCCCATATTAAAGGCCTATGGCCCACTTTTTAATTAACACCCTGTATACACCACGGATATGAAGAATATTATTGTCCTCGCAAATTACATCCCTCGGATCCCTTGGAATTATAATAATTTTTTTGGGCAATAAAAATATGCTTATATAAATAAATATCGCCACTAATTTTAATTTTTATTATCTGTCTTGTTTCTTGTTATATCGTGCAGGTCTTACGACATGCTTCGTACCGTTTATAAAAATTAAATAACTAATTTAATTATTTAAAATTATACATACGTCCTAACAAACTGCCTTGCAGTCATTTGAATTTTGAATTTTGTCGAGTACACATCTGTGGTAGTTACCTCTGCCCAGTAGTTTAACTTTTAAAAATAAGTTCTTAGATATTAGAGTCAATAAACATAGTATTTAATAAAATATAGTGCGCCTAGACCCTCAACCTTTCCCAGAAGGACGAAGGACAACGTGGGAAATCCTACATATTGGTTTTTGGTATAAGTACTCAAGTTTATCTTGAATCAAGGTACTCTTACTAATTTTAAGGTAACTTCCCAGCAAATTAAAAACATGAAAGTTTCTTTTTTTAAATTTTTGGGTACTGAAATCTGTGAATAACAGCAGATTGGTACGCCCAACAATGGGTAATAAGCCCTGGAAATATATTAATCTATTAAATATTAAATTTTGATTTAAATTTTTGATATTAAAAATATTAATATTGCACATTAGTTAATTTCATGCATATATTAGTAATTATATATTAATTAAGAGTAGGCATATTGAATTTAAATAATTTGTAGAATTAAAAAATTATTCCAAATTTTTTTGGTCAATATTTTGGCGTTTTCTTTAAGCTAATAATTGTTGCTATACCCTCATTAAGGTACTACACAAAGTAGTACCCTAAATATATTTCATTTTTTTGTAAATAGATTTAAACCTAAAATATTCACATATAAAATAATTTTAAATAATAATTCCAGATAAAATATGACATACACATTTTTCTTTTTTTTACTAATTTCCTTTTTCAGAAATAAAATATGTGTATTTTTATAATCAAAATACCATATAATGCTTTTTTATATACTGTATTAATATTTCATTTTTTTACTAATCAACGCTTTTCAAAATTTCCATTTTGCGAAACAATTTGTTTCTAAATGTCTCATAGATTGTTGGCAAGGATTTTTTTGTTTACATACATTATTTAATACTATGTAGAATTAAATATAATACAATTTGTATTATTTCAATTTTTAATAAAAACAAAACTGAGAACAACGTGGCATTAGATATAAGGGAATGACAGTGTGTGAGCGAATGAGTAAGCGCAATCTTGCTCTATAAAATTGCCCGGGAAATTTTATAGAGTGAGACTAGCTTTAGTTAAGTAGGATAAGTAGAATAAGATAGCTTAGGATAAGTCAGGGCAGCCAACTTGTTCTCAGTTTATTTTTGCATTTTCTTTTAGCAATTTTACAAGTTTTTTATAAGTAATTTAAGTATAATATTAGCTTTTAAAAATCCTGCCAACATGATATGTTTCATTTCGGTTTGTTTCGTTATACTTTTAAATATTTAATGTCATTATTCGAACTAAAATATTTTACTTTTTATACCAATTATCTGTAAATTCAAAACCTGCATTAAATAATTATTAGCTAAAGAGAAAATGTTAAATATATGACCCAATAATAATATTTTATAAATTAAAAAAAAAACAATACATATGTACCAAATATGCATAAATGTTTTATAAAACTATTAAAAACAATATTTAAAGTACAACAAATACAATTTTGCTGGGAAGTCGCTGTACATTGCAACGAATGTTTTTTTTTTTATTAAGAAATAATAAATACTAGTAATTAATAAGGAATGGAAGGTATGAGTGAATCTGGATGAATACATGGGTAAACAAAAAAAAAACAAAAAAAAAAAAAAATGAAAAAAATACAAATTAATAATATGGTGTTTTATTAGAGTGAATGCAAACCCCCTGAATGAGCGTGTGATTGTGTTTTATTTAGATTACTATACCCAATATTGAGTAAAAAATGTAATATTGATAATATATTTAATTAGAAAATATTTTGAAATAATGCACAAAATTTAACTTTAAAGATAATTTTGATTATATTTTATTTATATGACAAGAGATTTTTAGTACAAGTAATATCTATACATTTATAATTGTTTAGTAAATATTAGTATATTTTGAATATATTTAAAATCACATTGAAAAGTAATTCTAATTTTGCACAATCTAGATGGCATGAGACAGTTAGAGTACTTAGGTTAAAGATATACTCAGCATTATGGGTAAAAGTAATGTCTGTATATTTATAATTATTTAGTAAATATTAATATATTTTGAATTTATACAAAATCACTTTGAAAAGTAATTTTTATTTTGCTCTATCTAGTTTGAAAGATATTGTCAGGACATTTAGTAAAAAGATGTCTCACCCAGCATTTGGGAAAAGATATTTTATACACATACAAATTGTCAGTATGTATTACGTAGTAAACAAGTATAAAAAATATAAAAAAGAAATATTTAAATAATTTCAAATAAGTACAGCGTGTTCAGAAAAAAATCTAATTCGGAGTAGGCTATGAACACAGAAACGAACGTGAAAAGATAAAAAGAAGGATACAGAATATTGCCATATACCGTTTTCTAATTTATTTCTATTTTGAAAAAAAGGATACAAATGTTTTGATATCTTTAGATAACATTTTTGACTATATCTCAAGTTAAATTGACATTTAATTAAATAATTTCAAATTGACATACGTTTTCTTGTTCATAGCCTACTTCGAATTAGGATTTTTTTTTAAACACTGTATAACAAAAACATTCGTTGCAGTACAGCCTAGTTAAGTTAGTTTTAGTCTAGTTTAAGGGGGCGCGTCGTCATCCTAACTTTAACATTAAATTTAACTTTAATTTTAAATTTAACTTTTAAATCTAACAACTATATCTTTCGTTCCGGGTGTATTTGCTCGGCACAAGGTCCGTGGTTTCGGCATGAGGCCCGAGTTCGTTTACTTCTCGTTCCGTTTTGTTTCTAGGTATTAGCTCGTGTTACCAACCTATGAGAGTTTGGGACGTTTAGGCCAGGAACCCAGAACCTGGACAACGGGGGACAACGAGGGATAACGTGGGACAACGTCGTCATCCTAACTTTAACTTTAAAATTTATCCCGGCATGAGGTCCGGTTTGCTTTTGTTTTATTTACATTAGCTCGTGTAATCCGGCATGAGGTCCGGATCGATTAGGTCAGGTTAATTGACCTGGACAACGGGGGACAACGAGGGACCGGGAAATGAACAAGGCCTTGAGGGCTTTGATAGTCTCGAGGCCATCCAGATGATCCAGAAAGAACATCCGCGAATTAAAATCGCGAAAATATTCGCAATTTTTTCGAAACACTGCGGTCGCGAAGTTTTTTATTATTAATTATTATTAAATATAAAAAAGGTGCAGGATTTAAAATGAAAAAAATATAAAATTATTGTCGTGATTTTTTTTGTTGAACATATTTAAAATAATAGCTTGGGGTTTGTATGGTTAAATTTTGCACAAAACTTTTTTATTTTTGTTTCGCGTCCGATATTATAAGTTTGGGGTGGGATGTTGGGATTGTATTTATGTATGTACTTTTTTCCTAGGTGGCTCTGAATATTATAATGTCGTTATGATATTATAATATTCATCCGAACTCTCTATGGTCTCTCACAAATTGTCGGGGGGCCTTAGAAGGGCACCAAAAAGGCGAAGCCGATGCATCAAGCATGCCATGACATTATAAGGTAAAAGCTATAATGCGCATGGGGTGATTGAGCTGCTGGTCCTGAGCCGGCTTCGTTTCCCAACCTGTTTCCTTCCCAACTGTTAGGATCATTCATTGTTAGGCCATTTCGTATCATGATCGCGGGCGATTCAATAGCTAATATGAGATCGTTAGGGTTTAGGCAAGTTTTCAGTGACACTCTAGTCGTGGTTTAGACCGGGGTGGCTCTGTCCTCAACTCCTTTGAATCGCAGGAGGTTTGGACAGGGTTCCCTGCCCAAGTGGAGAGACCTTGTCGTGGTGGCAGGGCTTAACCATCCCACAAAAGGGATGGGACTAACGTCTCCACACAAGAAATTCTTTTCTAGATTCTTAAATTACTTACAGACAAGTATTGTTTATCTTATTATTGTAAAATATATTTGAATAATAATTATTGTATTGTGTTCAATAAATATTTTTATATAGTGTAATATGACAGTTTTAATTATTTTACTTTGCTTTTTCCTTGCCCTTTGTGCTTTATTTCTTGCAGGGTCCACATTGTTTCTTCTTCTCATTATAGAATGACGTCAGTATTAGTCTGTTACATTCTAAGAAATTTTAGCAGTGTAATTGGTAATTTGATATATAACTACTTATTTTTTTTACATTTACATATGTTTATTTTTTACATTATTTTCTTATAAAATTAATCTATTTTTTTTTTCATTAAATTGACTTTTGTATACGATTTATATATAAAATGCACAATGTTTTATAAAGTGTCCAAATTGTAATCATAACTTCTGTACAATTTTAAAGGCGATTGAGTACAAATCAAAACTGACGTCACAAAGTGGTAGGTGTGTTTTCAAGGGCGGGAAACTGTGGCTTATAACTAGAGTTCTAGTGTAAAAAAAATTAAAAAGAAAAAATTGGGGGTAATGTTTTCTACGTTTTCTTTCAGTAAAGGAAAAATTTGAAATTTGTGAATGACCCTATTCTCTTCTTCTACTTTGTACAAGATTTAACCAGTCTTCTTTTGGTATGCTTTCAAAATAATCATGAATAGCACTATTTCAGTCAGTGGCGGATTAAGGATAGTTGGAGCCCCTAGGCAAATTACATTTGACACCCCCAAAAAATAATTTAAAAAATAAATAAATAAATATATCATCACGGCATATTACCCATTTCTGGGTGTGCCAGTATCTACAACACATGTAGACATCGGTAATGATGACGATATATTTTACCGTGTGGGCGCTTACCAGGCGTCACCTCACGGGCACTCATAGCTGGCGTGGAGAGTGCACCACAGGGGTCACTTTTGTGCCATTTAAAATTGGATATATTTGGTGTCAGTCGGGATCGAACCCGGTTCCCCCAGGTTCGCGACCAGACACTCAGGCACGCGGCCACGGGACCCCATTCATTTAAAAAAGAATAAAAAAAAAAGTTATATGGCAAATAAATGAAAATGAACATTAATGTATTTATTTTAAAACACTATAGGAAAATGTCTTGGCTTAGGCCCCCAAAGCTTGGGGCCCCGAATCATGTGCCACATTGCCTTACCTAATGGGTGGTAATCCGCCAATGACTGCAGCATTAGTCTCTTCAGATGAAATCCTTCTATCCCGTAAATTGTTTTAAGTCCAAATAATATACAAAAAATTTGCACATTACCAAATCAGGTGAGTAGGGCATATTTTTTTTTGCTAAAAGCTAAAGAAAATGCTCCCTGGTCAATATCATATTTACAATTACGCTACTTTAAAAAAAACTTTGGCAACTTAATTTCAAATGACAGTTAACCCTAGTACCACACTTGCATTTTAATTACATGAAACACACACTGGGGTTTGCTGGACCCCATTTATATAAAGTGATAAATGATTAGCAAAGTATAGACTATAAATCCAGGGTGTTGGTGTTATCGTACTATGGGAAAACTTTAAGGGCATATAGTACTGATCAAAATGAGTAAAAAAAGCTTAATCTGATCTTCAATATTTTCCGAAATATAAAGCAGTACAACTATTAAGAGCTGACTTCGATAAAATGAGACCTTTTTGTTTGGTTTGGTTCATTTGCTTATTTTTGCAGGTAGCTAAATATAAGGACTGTGATTTATTACTTGTCAATGAGTTTTAAAAAACTCGTAAATCTCATTTTAATGTATTGTCGAATATACTTTTAAAATAAAGAAACTATTATAGCAGTGAAATTTTATTCTTCTAATAATTTTATTACCTTTACAGGTGTACTGTAAAACAACAACTCGTGTATCGTATTTCAATTCTTAAAATGTTGAGATTTAAAAAATAATTCAGGATTACCAAAAAATTCAGAACTTTATGCTCTCAAATTCTAGGCACCTTATAAAATTTTATTGGATAATATATATAAAAAAATGCCGTTTTCCAATGTTAAATCTCTATCTTATTAAGTGGTAAAATTTGTACTATATCATACAGAACTATACTTATAAACCAATTTTAGAGTTTAACATGAAATTTTTTAGGAGTGAAATATCTAATTAAGTGACAGTTAATAATTGGTATGCGTGCTTCAGTGCCTTAATTAGTTCAATATTAATTACAAAGAGGGTCAAATTGAAATAAATAAATAAATAAATAAATAAATAAATATATCATCACGGCATATTACCCATTTCTGAGTGTGCCACAATCTGCTGTATCGCAAATATCGGTAATGATGATGACATATTTGTACCGTGCGGGCGCTTACCAGGCGTCACCTCACGGGCACTCATTGCTGACGTGGAGAGTGCACCACAGGGGTCACTTTTGTGCCATTTAAAATTAGAAATATTTGGCGTTGGTCGGGATCGAACCTGGTTCCCCAGGTTCGCGACCAGACACTCAGGCACGCGGCCACGGGATCCCATTTTGAAAGAAATTATGCATTTTTATCTATTCTCAAAGAAAAATAAGTATTACATTCTTATATAGATGTCTCAAAAATTACACCTTTTATGAACATATCTTGCTTTCTAATATTATTCGTTAACTATAAATTTTAAATGTTAATATTTGTTTTCTATCAATAACTTCTGAAACAAATTTCAAATGCATGGGCATCATTTTTGAGACATTTTATATTTACATGCAATGTGTATAGTATTAGGAAAATTAGTTTGTTAAAAGCGTTTTTTTTTTTTGTCAACATAATATCAGGTTGCAGAAACGTTCAGCAATTCCTTGCTCAGTAGGCGAACCACCAAAATAAACAAATTCGAAACAGTTTTCTTGTTCTTATGTCTTTTAAATCATTGCTGTCAAAAATTCGTGTTGCGTTGTTTGTTCTGATAAACCGTTGATTGTTCAACGAACTGAACGTTTTTGCAACCGGTCATAAGTCAATCTATAAAAATGTCAATGCGAAAAAAGTTTGAGTGTCAATTATGATTCAGTAGCATATAAATGGCGTGGTATGTCCCCACCCTTCAGTATTCAAGTAGTCGTCGGTCATTCGTCACTTAAATCATATCGTCGGTATTCGCGAATCTTTAACGTTCTAGTTACAATTTTTGCCATTAGATTTTTATTTATAATTTTGTCTTTCATAACCCGTAAATTTGTAGTGATTTCAATAAGTGGTGAACCAACATTTCTACCGTTTTTATAAAAAAGGCACGGTACCCTTTTTAACCGCTGTATTTATTTTGTATTATAAAGCATAGATTATTTATTCTTCGGAATTGAAAAATGCTTGTATATCCGCAGTTGGATAAAATGTAAGGTAAAATATTTTAATTTTAATTATACTACCTAGTTTAAAATTTAAATATTTTGAGGAATTTTTATTTTTAATTTGCAAAAAATATTTTTCATATTCGGAGAAAAATTAACTTTAAAATTTTAAATATTTTTTTATGATATTCATTTTATTTGTAATATACGAACTGAACAAAATATAAAGAAACAAACGTGGTCGTCCAGAAATAGCGAGCATAGACAGCATAACCTGTAGCAATTTTTTTAAATTTTTACATTTTAAATTTTAAACTTCGGTATTCAAATGGGTACCTATGACCTTGATGAAATTAAGAGTAAATGTTAATATATTATTAAAATGTAGTCTTTTTTGATGCAATAACGCGATAACACGGGTACATCGAGACACGTTATAGACGCAGAAACAAAATGCAGTGCTGATACGAGTAAAGGTAAGACTGATTTTTGTAAATTGCTTTGTGCATTTGGTATGGTGAAAAAACAGAGATGGACAAATTTTATGCTTAATATATAAATAAATAAATAAATAAATAAATAAATAAATGAATAAATAAATGAATAAAATAACATTCAGGATGTCTAGCATAACGTGTTCGGTTAAATTAATAAAAAGTTGCCCTATTAAAAGATTAATTTAGTAATGTCTTTTCTTTTTGTATATACGCAAAAATTTTCAGTTTTCTCATTTTCGTTCTTTGTTTATAAGATAACGTTTTTATTTTAATTTTACTACGTTTTATAAATTAGTATTTTCTACATATTTTTTTAAAAATCATAGTAATTCTAAAAATATTTCTTGCCATTTTTGAGAAATTCATATTATTTTTAATTTTTAAATACAGCCTTAATAATAATAAATTAAAAATTTTTCTCTTTTCGATGATATCAAATGTAAATAAATTAAAAAAAATATTGATATTTATACAATTTGTTCACTTTATCTTTATTTTAATATTTGAAATATAGTATTACCTGTCTACATGTGTTGTAGAGACTGGCACACCCAAAAATGGGTAATATGCCGTGATGATATATTTATTTATTTATTTAAATATAGTATTACATAGTGAAATACATAATTATTTTTTGTAAATATTACATTATGCAATATATGTTTATAATTAGTTGTTAGTAATTTTAACTTTGTTGTACGAAAATAAATATTAATTAAAGTCAAATTGGAAGGAGATTATGGGTATCATATACATTTTTAGGCGTAAAAAATCTGATCTGCGTATTTGTTTTTCTACAATTTTTTTTATTGTTAATGCTAAATCTTTTTTTATTCAACATACCAAAAATATTGCTTGCTATTGCTTTTAAGGATATTTATCGTTTATTTTGAATATCGTGTTTAGGGGTGACTCTACTAATTAGGGAAGACTCTACTCATTAGAGGTCTTTTTAAATTGCTATTAGATAACTTGATGAGTAACTATAGAAATCCTACGAAATGAAAATACATTTTAAATTTCTGCTGGATGAGCCCCCCTGCAGTGGGGGGCTGAAGCTTAAACATTGGTATGTTACCTTAGACGGGAAACGAACCGTTGTAGGGGGTGTTGAGTTAGTTCTCAGTGATTCTGTACAGGCGGCGCTGGTATATCGATTATAAAGTTTTTGGGAAATTCGCGAAATAAGTGTATTTTACTATTATGTACTTTTATGTGCAATTTGTTTCAATTATTAATGAAATATTTTTATCATGGTACTTCGTAAAACTACTTAATTTTTTAAATATGGAATAATGTGAAATGAAAATTCTCATTTTCGTATTAATATTTATATTATTAATTTTGAAGGACATTTACAACAATTCAATGAATTTTAAATATTTATTTAAAAATTATTGGTAATTTTTTAAAATATAAATAAAAATTTACACTTTGTTCATTTTTACATTTTATGATATTTTAATTCATGCTATAAAACTTTATTTATATAAATTATGTCATGTGTTTATATTTAACAAGTGCAATAAAATTTGGTAAATTATATTCCTGTTTTCACAAGTAAAAAAATTAAATGAATCCCAATGGAACAGAATTTAAAATTAGCGTATGAAAAATAGACTTTATTAATTTATCCTGAGCTTTACTTTCATTGTTCCAAACTGAGGAAGATAAAAGTTTCGTATTCACAAACTCTGCAAAGTGACAATAAGTAACAACACTGAACGGCGGACAAAGAGACAAGGGGTAATATAAGAACCGAAAGTGTGGAACAAAATGCAAAGTAAATGAATGTAGCAAAATAGAACACAAAACACAATTCATAATGTGAATGTGGAAGTAAATTTTAACAACATTTTATGAATAACACTCAATAAGAGGGATGATATATATAGGGTCCCGTGGCCGCGTGCCTGAGTATCTGGTCGCGAACCTGGGGAACCGGGTTCGATCCCGACCGACGCCAGATATTTCGAATTTTAAATAACACAAAAGAGACTCCTGTGGTGCACTCTTCACGCCAGCAATGAGTGCCCGTGAGGTGACGCCTGGTATGTCATCATCATTGCCGATATCTGCGATAAAGCAGATTATGGCACACTCAGAAATGGGTAATATGCCGTGATGATATATTTATTTATTTTATATATAGTATCGGACATAAATTGAACGACTCTATAGGAACACACTGATTTTTACTTTTTTTGCAATATTTTTAACTTTGACTTAATTGGTCAGTTTTAAGGGGCTCCAGTTCTTATAGAAAGCATATGAACAAAAATTATTGCTAGATTTACTATTTATGGTGCTAGTTCTACCATCGGTTAAAAGTTGTACGTTTACTTACATAATACCCTGTATAACATATAAATAAATAAAATATCATCACAGCATATTACACATTTCTGGGTGTGCCAGTATCTACAACACATGTAGACATCGGTAATGATGACGATATATTTTACCGTGTAGGCGCTTACCAGGCGTCACCTCACGGGCACTCATAGCTGGTGTGGAGAGTGCACCACAGGGGTCACTTTTGTGCCATTTAAAATTGGAAATTTTTGGCGTCTGTCGGGATCGAACCCGGTTCCCCCAGGTTCGCGACCAGACACTCAGGCACGCGGCCACGGGACCCCATCTGTATAACATTGTTTATTTTTATACAGTCCTTCTATTTTTGTCGCATCTCACATCCGTATTCATATAATTACTTGTGAAATATAGTGCGATACTTTTGAATTAATCATTTTACGTCCATAAGGTTTTATGAATGTAAAGGTAATATACCTTTACATTATATAAAAAAAATTTAAAATATTATCAATATTTAAAATATGGGGTAGTATTTTTTTATTAGTTTCTATAGAGTCGGTCTATTTATTTTCGATTCTGTATGTATTTTACAGTAATATATAATTTAAATTTAGTTTAAATCGGTTACAAAAAAATAAAAAAATATAATTGTAAAAGAAAGTAAATTTTACGGATTTTAACTTTACAAATAACTTCCAATATTCATATTATTAGTATTATTAATGGTATTTTAATTTGTTCTTTATTTTTTTAAATAAAAATGTTCATTTTTTATGACAAATTTCAAGCTACGATGTCCACGTTGTAGGTACACAAAAAATATAAAATAAATAAATAAATATATCATCCCGGCATATTACCCATTACTGGGTATGCCAGTATCTACAATACATGTAGACATCAGTAATGATGACGATATATTTTACCGTGCGGGCGCGTACCAAGCGTCACCTCACGGGCACGCATAGCTGGTGTGGAGAGTGCCCCACAGGGATCACTTTCGTGCGATTAGAAGTCTGCCGGGATCGAACCCGGGTCACCAGATTGGCAACCAGATACTATACGCACACGCCCTCGCGATCCCAATGTTAATTATTATTTAAAATTTCTTTATAAATTAAATTTAAAACTACTATTAAACGTATCTGCATTAAAATTAATTCCATATTTCTTATAAAAATATATGTAGAACAAAAATTCTATTTTATATTTCACAATTTGTTTTTGTTCTTATTATTTAGTTGAAATAATTTGATCTATTAATAATATCAGAGTACATGCAGGGTGTGACAGAAATAAGTACATCAAATTTAACCAGTGATAGAACTCGGCAAGAGAAACAATATTTCATAGCAACTTTTTTCCGAAATCTCAATGGGGTATTCCACTCAATTTTTTTATTATTTTAAATAAAACTTTTATTTTTGAAGCAATTCATAGTATTAAAAAATCTTAATTGTTCCTAGTTTAACAGTATTTTATTTTCGAGAAATCAGTGTAACGTCACATTCCCCCTATACTTGTATTTCTCATTACACTCTGCTCTGAGTACGCTACGAGAGAAAGATAACAATTGTATGACGTCAATTTCCCCTTTTAGCAAATGTGAAATATCTCGCAAAGTAATTATTTAAAAAATGTTTTCATTGTTTTAACCAGGGATGGTAACCGAAACCGGAACCGAAACCATTAACCGAAAAAAACCTTTTTTTATTTATCGGTTAACCGCATTATATATAGGTTTCTTGTTAATAGTTAAATTGTAATTTTTATTATTAAAATACTTATGTTTGAAAAAGTATAAACAAATTTATTTTCTATTTTTTTTTTTTTTTTGTCGAAAAGTATTTCAATTTTCAACGTAGTACCTCAATCGGGTGGCGCTCGAAATCCGTTACATGTTACATTTACAAAGACATTTAACATTCGATATTAGAATATTTTGAATATTTGCTTCCCATTAAAACTGATTGTTATGAAATTTTGTACACGTGTTTGTCGACACTTTTTGCATCATTATAATAACTAATTGTTCAATTAAAATTAATAATATTATTACTCTCGTAAATTACTTTTGCAAAACCGAAACCCTTTTAGTAAAACCGGTATACCAAAACCGATTGCTGTATAAAAACCGAAACCTAAATCAAAACCGAATTTTTATTTTCACGATTACCGAAACCGTAATCCAAACCGATATTTTTTATGGTTACCATCCCTGGTTTTAACTATAATTTATTGAGCCATACTTTAAGTTAAATTGAATTTTTTCTTATTTTTTGTTATGGTGGAATACCCCATTTATTTTTTAGAAAAATAGATTTCCAGTTTCGAAAGATATAATGGTGATACACAAAAAAGTAAGTGACATTGACAGAACTCGTCGAGAGAAACAACATTTTTTTGAATTCTCAATTCTTTTTAGTATTTTTAGCATGTAATGATTTTTTTTACAAAAGTTTGACGATTTTTAACACCATATCAAGAAAGTTTACAAAAAGAGTTACTAAGAAATATTGTTGCTCTCGACGAGTTCTATCACTGGTTATATTTAATGTACACTCTGTGTTGTATTATCAATGAAAATTTAGTGAATAAAATCAAATCAATCTTGGGGTAGGGGCGTGATCGCAGCTCCGTTTGGCACTAGGCCGTCGCCATCGCCTTCGCCTTTGCTTTCAAGTGGTTTGAGAGGATCGGTGAGTGAATGACGCAGAGTGCTCTAGGTTCCAGTTAGAAAGCGAATAGTTGTTGTCTTTTGAGCCCCAGTTTCGTTGTTAAATTTAGGTTATGTATTCCCTTTACTCCATAGGCATTTTCGATGCCGAATAAATTGAATTTGACAACATATACGTTACCTTCACATACTTGATATCGAACAGAGGTTATGGGGATTTTTCAATTGATATAGGGTGCTTTGAAGTACTTGGAGAGATAGTTAAGTTTGTTTTTGATTGGTTTATCAGAGAATTATAGCTGATATTATATAAATTTGTTGATGAATCATATTTTGACAAAAGGAAATTTATTCCATATTTAAGTGCAGTAAAAGATTCTAATGAGAATTTAGAGATGAATGAAAAATACAGGGTGATCAAAAAGAAATGATACAGTTGGCAATACAATTCTGGGGATCTTTTTATTTTTATATATTTATTTATGGGGTCCCGTGGCCGCATGCCTGAGTGTCTAGTCGCGAACCTGGGGAACCGGGTTCGATCCCGACCGACGCCAAATATTTCCAATTTTAAATGGCACAAAAGTGACCCCTGTGGTGCACTCTCCACGCTAGCAATGAGTACCCGTGAGGTGACGCCTGGTAAACGCCCACACGGTACAAATATGTCATCATCATTACCGAAATCTGTGTACAACACAGATTGGCACACTCAGAAATGAGTAATATGCCGTGATGATATATTTTTTTATTCCACTGTTTTACATCACCAGGTGAAAGCGGAAATACTATTTGTCATTTCATTTTGACTTGGGATGGGGCCTGACAGCTAATAAGATTTTGAGTAAATGAAATGCTTTAGATTATTGCTTTATGGGTAATGTAAGAAATAAAAGTACGTGGGTAAGGGAAACAACAACCATTTTAATAAAAAATTGTAAATATACCCAAATTTAAATTTTGAAATATCACTGTCAACAGCAGTTCTTGTATTTTAATATATATATATATATATATACAATTCTTTTTTGCATTTTTTTGATAGAATTAAAAACTGGCTTATTATTTTTGAGTATAAAAATAAAAAAAATAAAAATAACGTGCATATTGAAGTAAAAACTTTTTCTCATATATCTATTTTAGAAATTATTACTGTTCTTACAAATATAATAACCTGAAATAATACTACATTTTTAGTTTATGTTCTGTATTTTTATTAAAAAACCAACGTTTCGGCACCATAAACTGGTGCCTTCTTCAGGGAAACGAAACGTTGGTTTTTTAATAAAAATGCAGAACATAAACTAAAAAGGTAGTATTATTCCAATTTTTAATATGAGTTCTGAAAGATATTTTAACAATTTACAATAATTCGTTTTATATTTTTTTATTATTGTAACAATAATAGCTCGGGGGTGGTTGGGTGGTGAACAATTACATTAAACTTGCATTTTTTACTTTAAAAAAAAAATTCAAAATTTCCAGCTCGTAAGATGATGCTTGGTACGAGCTCTCTGCCCCACACAAATACACCATTATTTCCAAAATTTGCTATTATTTCTGATGGATATATGCATTTTACCACAATTTTACCTATAATTTCAAATATTTAATTAATAAAACAATAAGAAAAATTAAATATACTTCCCAGTAAAAGCTATCAGAATGTCACTAAAACTGTCGATTTTTCACACTGACATGTGTCATTTACAAATTATGTTATAAACATTGAAATTTGTCAACTGGTTTCCTTAGTGCCGTAGCCTCTGCGATTAGTTCACTCTATAAATTGTAGTGTCTTTATATCTAAATCTATACAAGATATAATAAAATGTTTAAGTGTATTATGTTCTTCAATATTTAATAAAAAAACCTCCCAAAAAATTATATTTAGAAGAATTTTTCTAAGAAACTACTACTTCCGGTTGTTCAATTGTTACCACCCTCATGTAAAAATTTCAGCTTCATACACTTGCCACATAATATACTATTTTGTATTTGTATTCATTAATTATTTATTACAATTACAAGTTAGGAAGGGACATATTGACAATTTTTGAGTGAAACTATGATTTATATACTATAATTCTTCCATACTTCCATAATATAAAATAAAAAAAAAAAACTTGGTGGAATACCCCATAGTCGTATAATGAATTACTTTAATGCCGATTTCTGACTATTTTTGTGCACTTTAGTGACGATTTCAAATAAAATATATGATACTACACAAGAATAAATAAAAATATGACAAGTAGAAACAGAGTTTTATTGAATATTTCTGAAGTATTTACATAGGAAGCGAGGTCTACCTCGAGTTTATCACAGCTTAGGGATTGTGTACTGCTGCACGGCAGGCCGGAGCTTCAGCCTCCAGCTTCCAGCTTCGTCAATGCTTGGGCTGGCTTAGTGTCATGACTGTCAGTTCGGCTAGATGTAAGCACTCGCTCTGCACAGCATTACAGACATGTCTGCCGAAGGTTACTCTACTACTTCTACTTCCTGCACTGTACGGAAATCTTACGAAGGTGACAGGTTTTAAGGATGAAGTTATTAGGTTACAAAAAAAGAAATCATGTCACAGTATTTATTAATACGGGTGACTGAAAAGTCATAGGGAATGTAAGAAAATATAATAATAGTAATAAAATTTTGTTTTGTCACTTTGAGGAATCAAAGAAGGCAGTAAAAATAAAGCTAAACTAAATTTTTGAGTGTGTCTAGAGCCTAAGAGAATCTTAACCAACTCTGCTTGTTTTTGACTAAGTTTTCATAATCAGTAAAAATACAAATATTAAATTTGTAAATTAATGAGTTAAATTATTACTCAATATGTCACTTATTTCAGAGGCTCTAATAACTTGAAATTAGTGCTCGGAATACCGGTGGATCTAAATGACCATCCGCTCGCCCGTATTTCAGCGAATACGGGTCGGAGTCGATTCTTTACCCATAAGACCCGTAAGACCCATAAGAATCGTAAGAACTATATTATCCGCAAGACGTATTTGACTGCTTTCAACTTCACATACCGATGTTGATTTATCAAATGTTTAAGACATTTGATATAATTCAATTAGTTTTAAAAGTTAAGTTAGTATTTTGTACAATAATAGAAGTGACACCATTATGAATAATTTAAATGTGTATTTAAATGCAATAATGTAGTCAGTCAACGGTTTATATATAACGTCAAGTCTTACGACGTCATACAGTTCTTACGGGTCTTACGAGTAATACGATTCTTATGGGTTTTACGGGTCTTTTGGGTCAAGAATCGACTCCGACCAGTATTTCATTTGGTCCGGGTGGGTGGGTTTTTCCCTTTCAACTAAATACCCAGTTCTAAGTCCTAGTCCTACAATTACGTCAGAGGTCCTAATAAATTGAAATAGCAACAAATTTTTTATCTTCGGTTAATTTCTTTATTAAAATATGTAATAGGAATGTATTGAATTTGAACTTCAATAACTTATTAATTTCCATTATTTGGAAAAAGAAACTCGTCTCATATGAAAAGAAGCGTTTATTTCATGAATTTCAATTTTAATTAATTACTATTCTCATTTCAGTTGAAAATCATCTAGAAGAGTATTATAAAACAACTTAACTTAAAACAATTTTAAAAATATTTATGCATGCTCATATAATAATCAAATAAAAAAATATGTAAGTATTACTTTAGGTAATAACTTTATATATTTAGTATTTTCCGATTTAATTTTTCTGGATTTTGAATTTTCCGTTAAAATGTAATACTAAAGTCTACCAATTTTATAACAATGTACTTGCTTATTTTTTCGAAATTAAAGATTATATATTTTTAATAACTGTACCTATATAGGTTCTAAGAAGCTTACACGTAATATTTCATTAAAATAATTAAGATATCAGAGAAGCATCTTAACATAATATGATAATTATATAAATCTGTTGAATTTCCTGGAATTTAAACTATAACAGGGATGTATTAGCCCAAGGCAAGTGAAAGAGAATTTGCGTACCATCTCAACGATTCAAACATTTTGCTAATGTGTCAAAGTCGTGCCCAAGCCTCTTTATAATAACACACCGAGCTTTTAAACGTTGTTTTCCGTGCTTCATTTAATTTTATGCGGAAGAGGAGGGGATAAGGGAGGTGTTCCGAGAACAGACAATCTCAAAATGTTTCAAGCAATCAAATTTTGTATTAAAAGTAGGAAAATTTACGAGAAATATAAAAATGATGTTTCACATTAAATTGATATACTTGTTTAACATTAATTTTTATGTTGTACTTGACCAATTTTTTGTTCATTTCAAAAATATACAATTTCTTATTAATAGACAGAGAAAAAAATTCTTATGCAGACTAACATGGTGTAATAGATTTTCTGAAAACTTAATAATCCCCAAGATAGGTATAAAAAACATATAAATACAAGATATAAAAAACCTAACCTTTTTGTGAAAGCAATAATAAAAATTACAATTCAAAAATATAAATGGTAAGAAATGAAAGAGTTCTACTTTTTAGAACTAGGTAAAAATGTATTAAAAGTTTATGGATATTTGTGTCAGATACCTAGTTTTAACTATGACTACAAAGTTATACATAAAAATTGATTTTCTTATACAGAGTTATTTGAAGATGATATATTTTAACACTGAGCAGGTAACGTTTACCAGTGGCGCCGACTTTTTATATTTCTGTCGGGTGCTCGAAACCTAAAAAGTAGTATTCTATATTCTTTATATTTTTTGAAAAATCTGAAATACAATTACACAAATGTGATTTGAGTAATAGTAACAAATGTGAAAATTTTAAAAAATATTTTTACATTTTATGTATACAGGGTGTTAACACTAAGTTGTAACACCCAAAAACGGCAGTTAGAACTCATTGAAACAAACATTTTTTCTTAGTTCAAATTTTTGATTTGGAGCCCCAGTCCATAGCTATTGGCGCTTTTTGTTTTTCGAAAAATCGTCATTACTCCCTTATTTTAATCAATATTTAAAACATACAAAAACTTTCAGAATTTGCTTTTTTGCTTTCGGTTCTCTAAAACATTTGTATTTACAATTATTTTCTATTTTATCAAATAGCAAAATGGCGACCGATCAAAAATTTCGCCAATAACTATGAACTGGGGCTCCAAATCGTATAGAAATGAATCACGTGACTACAGATCATTCTCTATACTCTATTATATGAACCTGTCGGGTTCTCTTGTCGGGTGCTTGAGCCCCGGAGCACCCACGGAGTCGGCGCCACTGACGTTTACCATAATGGTAGTCATTTATGAGAGATGAAGAAATTAGGTATTTAAAATTTAAAGTTATTTATCACTGAATTCAGAATTAAATTCTCTAAAGAATGAGGAAATAAAAAATATATGTGCTCATTTAAAATAAAAAAGTTGGGTTGAGACCCATTGGTCGAAAAAAATATTTTCTCTCTGCGAAATAGAAATTGTTTGCCCATGTAACCGTCTTTGCAACTCTTATAGTTAGCACTAGTGGCCGCTTAAAAATGAACACCCTGTATGTTTATATGAACTTTTATTATTGTTTTGACGTGTATCATCCACCTCAAATTTATTGACCTCTATTTTCTGAACATCGTGTATTTATTTATTTAGTTGTGATATTAATTGAAACAATTTTTATTAGACGGAAATGGAAAAGTTTAGGAACCTCGTTTTTCGCTTTTTCTCGTCTGGGCTATGCGTACAACACAGTAGATTGCTGCTACTTAAACTTGTTTCATTCAATTTTCTGATCGCCTGGGAAAAATTGTTGTTCTTTGTTTTCGATGCCTTAAACGATTTTATTTTGTTTCGGTGATCTGATTCTAGGTAATAAAATAAATTGTCAAATTGATTAGCGGAAATTGATTGGTAAATTTACTTCGGAAACCGGAAACTAAATTGTCAGTTTCGATTTCATTCCTTTCAATATAATTTGTTTACAAAAGATATTCGATTTCTTTTATTTTTAAAAATGAATAACTTACTTTAAAATGCCGTGATCTCGATCGGTATACATCGGAAGATAAACGGTTTACTTATATTAGTAACAAAATACAAAAATTTCCAAGGTTCTGGGTTCTATATTTTAATAAAAATCAACTTGATTACAAGAAAGTATTAACAATATTACTTTTTCGTGTTAAATATGACGCGTGAAATGACATTTGTCGGCCATATGCAATTTGTTATTCGTGGGTTAACCGGTGCAAATCGGTGAGTTATTTTTTAACCCAAGGTTAGCTGTCAAACAGGCTGGTAACTCTGTTTGTGTACGTAACCCTGGGTTAGCGTAACCCGAGGGTTAACTCACTTTCATGCAATCAACCCTTAGACTTTTATTCTAAGATTTACGTTTGATTAATGATTAAGTATACAAATGTAAACTACCGGAAAAAAAAACGGGAAATTTAAAATCCAGGAAATTATTTCGAAGCGATCTACAGCTCCTCGAAGGAAACATTTGCCCCGAAAAAATGTGAACTAAATTTGTAGCGGTAAATCTATATCCAATCAGGACAACAGAATTGTGATTGTGAATGTACACACACTGTCAAAATCATTTACGGTGACTGGACTACGCGATTTTTGAATTATTAAATCAATTTCATGAAAACAGTCTTTGTCAATACTATTTTAGCCAGTGTTTTTAAAGAAAAAACGATATGTAGCTATTTTGTTTATAAAAATTTAATTGACTTTACAATGCATAAACTCAAAACTACTTTCTACTCTTAGTGTGCCGTAGAAACTAGTGGTGGGATCCGGATAGTTTCGGTTTCGGATCCAAAAATATCCGGATATCTGGATAATTGATTGTTGCACCATCCGAATCTGAGTATCGGATTTTGGATCCGGATCTGAGAATCGGATTTTGGATCCAAATCTGAGTATTGGATTTTGGATCCGGATCCGAATATGAGTATGTGTATCGGATTTTAGATATGGAATTTCAGAATCCACATCGGTTCTCGGATTCCAATATTCTCAGTATTGAACCCGATGATAATATTTGAATGTATAAGTATTATCATGGAGTTTCAAAACCAAATAAATCTGGTTATGAAATAATCCACAATAAATTTTGTTTGATATAGTTAATAGAATTGGATCCAGAATTAAAATTTGGATCCGGATCCGTAAACAAAACATTGAATCCGGATCCAGATCCAAGTTCAGATCCGAATCCAAAAGGGATCCGGACTCAAATCTGGATCCGGATCCAAATCCGAATTAAATTTACGGATATCCGCTTCAATATCCGAACATCGGATATCCGAGGAACTGGATATTTTGAGATCCGGGTACTCGGATCCAAGTTTTGCCGGATCCTCACAGCACTAGTAGAAACATACGAGTGTGCGTAGCGACCTCAGGGTACGCCTTTTCAGGGACATTGTTTTTTTCGGCGAACTGTATATCTATTTATATCTAATATTTGAATATTGTTTTAGATAATACACATTATCATCTAATTTTGCATGTGATAATTGCATGAAATATTACCAACTAAATAATTAGGTAAGGAGCATCTGGATTTCATTGTCAATCAGCTTGCTCACTATTTTACTATTATGCCTTTCTTTATAATACTCTTTCACGTAAGTACTATCCATATTGGAAAATTTGCGTTTTCGACTATTAAAACCTTTGCACGTCCATATTTTTTTACACCTGGGTGTCCAAAATAGGGTAAACTTTCGCGATTTTTATATTTAATTTGATAATATCAATTAATATTTCACTTTTTTATATTTGTTAATCATTCTTTTCATAATAATTATACTATGTATTCTATTTTCTTAAATGAAATCTTATACGTAATAAAGCACACAAAATACGAATAGCAATACATGAAATTTAAGTTAAGTTAGTTTAATAAACTAAAATACATAACTAATTATCGTTTCCAAGGCTGAAATACAATATTATAAAGCAAAACTAACATAATTCACTTGACTGATCGAGGTAGAGTAGTAGTAGCGTTGTCGTTTCGTATGTCGAAGGATTCGGGTTCAAATCCCAGATGAATGAAAGCTTGTGAGTCTCATTATCATTTCATTTTCATCAAAAACAATTACGAGAAACAACGGTTTTAGAAAAAACTGCCTCATTGCCATCGCTTCCAAAGCTAAAATAGTTCATAATTGTAAAACAAAACTAATATAATTCACCAATCAAGTTAGCGCAGTGATAGCGTTGTCGTTTCGTTTATCAAAGGTTTCGGGTTTAGATCCTGGCTAGGACAGGGATGTTTGTGTGTGTCTTTATCATTTCATCTCCATAAACAATTTCGAAAAACGACTGTTATAAAAAAAAAACTTTTTCATTTTCATCTTTCACCACTTCCATAACTAAAATACATAATTATAACACAAAACTAATATAAATCACTAACCAAGGTCTTGGGTTTGAATCCCGGATAAGGTATGGATGTTTGTGAGAGTCTTTATCATTTCATCTTCATCAAAAACAATTACGAGAAACAACGGTTTCAGAAAAAACTGCCGCATTGCCTCGCTTCCAAAGCTAAAATACTTCATAAATGTAAAACAAAACTAATATAATTCACCGACCGAGTTAGCCTTGTCGTTTTGTTTATCAAAGATTTCGGGTTTAGATCCTGGCTAGGACAGGGATGTTTGCGTGTCTTTATCATTTCATCTCCATAAACAATTTGGAAAAACGACTGTTATAAAAAAAAACTTTTTCATCTCCATCTATCACCACTTCCATAACTAAAATACATAATTATAACACAAAACTAATATAAATCACTAACCAAGGTCATGAGTTTGAATCCCGGATAAGGTATGGATGTTTGTGAGGGTCTTTATCATTTCATCTTCATCAAAAACAATTACGAGAAACAACGGTTTTAGAAAAAACTTCCGCATTGTTATCGCTTCCAAAGCTAAAATACTTCATAATTGTAAAACAAAACTAATATAATTCACCGATCGAGTTAGCGCAGTGATAGCGTTGTCGTTTCGTTTATCAAAGATTTCGAGTTAGGATCCTGGCTAGGACAGGGATTTTTGTGTGTCTTTATCATTTCATCTCCATAAACAATTTGGAACAACGACTGTTACAAAATAAACTTTTTCATCTCCATCTATCACCACTTCCATAACTAAAATACATAATTATAACACAAAACTAATATAAATCACTAACCAAGGTCTTGGGTTTGAATCCCGGATAAGGTATGGATGTTTGTGAGAGTCTTTATCATTTCATCTTCATCAAAAACAATTACGAGAAACAACGGTTTTAGAAAAAAATGCCGCATTGCCATCGCTTCCAAAGCTAAAATACTTCATAATTATAAAACAAAACTAATATAATTCATCGACCAAGTTAGCGCAGTGGTAGCGTTGTCGTTTCGTTTATCAAAGGTTTCGGGTTTAGATCCTGGCTAGGACAGGGATGTTTGTGTGTGTCTTTATCATTTCATCTCCATAAACAATTTGGAACAACGACTGTTACAAAAAAAACTTTTTCATTTCCATCTATCACCACTTCCAAAACTAAAATTCATAATTATAGCACGAAACTAATATAAATCACTAACCAAGGTCTTGGGTTTGAATCCCGGATAAGGTATGGATGTTTGTGAGAGTCTTTATCATTTTATCTTCATCAAAAACAATTACGAGAAACAACGGTTTTAGAAAAAACTGTCGCATTGCCATCGCTTCCAAAGCTAAAATACTGCATAATTGTAAAACAAAACTAATATAATTCACCAACCGAGTTAGCGCAGTGATAGCGTTGTCGTTTCGTTTATCAAAGGTTTCGGGCTTAGATCCTGTCTAGGACAAGGAAGTTTGTGTGTGTCTTTATCATTTCATCTCCATAAACAATTTGGAAAAACGACTGTTATAAAAAAAACTTTTTCATCTCCATCTATCACCACTTCCAAAACTAAAATACATAATTATAACACAAAACTAATATAAATCACTAACCAAGGTCTTGGGTTTTAATCCCGGATAAGGTATGGATGTTTGTGAGAGTCTTTATCATTTCATCTTCATCAACAATAATTACAAATAACAACGGTTATGGGAAAAACTGTCTCACCTCCATTTATCATATCTTTCACAAAATATACATCACTTTTCTGGTTTAATTATTGTCATTTCCATGACAAGCTACGCAGTTAAATTAAATCGACTAATCGTAGATCTACGGAATTCGGTACTAATTTTTCGGTTTACTTTTTTTCTGAACGAATTGATAAAATTATGAATTTCAGCATTTTTTACATTTTCCAAATACGTGTGAATATTGAAATAGATATTTTTTATTCATTTCACAGAATTTGAAATTATGTGACGTCATACTTTTAATATGTACGCTTCTTAGTTGTTTACACCTGTCAGCAGTCATCCAAACAATTGTTCGCAACGTGAGATTTTGAATTACATAAAATTATATTGTTTTCATTTAAAATTACTTTAATCACTTTGTAGTAGTGACGTCATTCCGTTATAGCGCGAATAGTTTTCATTAAATTTATGAACGAAAAGTTTTATATTTTAAGAAAGCTTTGGTATAAAATCACCTAAAATTAATCATATTTTGATAATTTAACAAAAATATTTATTTTAAATTTTTTTCAACAAAATATTTAACATATTATAGGAGAATTATCAAAAAGAATACATAATAGTAATTAATCTATCTTTATAGTTACTAACAAAAACTCGAAAAAACGGATAAGTTTTTACCCTATTTTGGTCAGGCAAAGGTACCTATAAGTAACATAATATAGAGTAAAAAGTGCACCAATGTGCACCAAATTAATAATTTAATAACATATACAAATACTAATTGCATGTTGCATGTAGACACTAAACTTATTAATGAGCATGAATCTAAACAGAAAAAAAAAATTAATATAAAAGCCTAATTAATTCGTACCGATTCGGAACATATAAAACTAGAAAAATAACGTAAACAATACTAACTTCACCTATAATAATATTAAACCTACATAATATTAACAACAGAAGACCTACACACGACAGATCAGTAAATACCAATAATAATAGCCTGTCGTTTATGGGTTGTCAAACGTCGGATTTGCGCGTGATCAGCAATTGTCAAAAAACTGTGATTTTTGCGAGCTTGTGCATATTTGCCACTTTTAAATTTCACGACGCTTAGTGCAAAAACCGCGATAGATAAATAGGTAAAATTTTCTAGACGTCTGATCATTCAACAATATTACGCCTGTTTGTACAAAAGTGTAAGTTAATTTTTCTCTAATTTGACTTTTAAATTGATATTTTTGTTTTAAGTTTTAGAAAATATGACACAATCAGAATTCATTCTCATCGAAGGCCTTTCGTACTGTCATCATGAAAAATATGTATTACTTATAAGTAATAAAAATATCTTTAGGTTTTTTATATGTTGTCTACAAATTGTTATAGCGAACGAGTTTCCCTGCAGCATCACACCGACTTAAATTGTCAAACCTGTGAGTAAGTGTGCTAAATATTAGCAAAGTAGACGCTTCTGTTCATATAAGACGAGTTAATTAGTAAATTAGTGCAAAGTGACAGAGTGGTGAAGGTCATATGTAGGTCACACCCCATCTATCGAATATAGAGCACTTACAACGCGTTCTTACTCATTTGCCGACACGTTTACAAAATGCATCTATGTCTGACAGTAGTCTTTACCACCCTTTTAACGCTGTGTGCCTACAAAGTGGTTCTAATATGAAATGGCGCAGGTAAAAGGGAATGTTAACTAGGTTAAGTGATGTGTTTTAAGAATTTTCTCAAACTGTAAAGAAATTCGATATTATTATAAAATTAACGACAGGTTGAAAATTTTATATTTTTGTACTTCATAATACAGTATTGGCCATAAAGAGAGCAACTTAAAAAAAATTCAATTGCTTTAATGCAAAAACTGGGATTTCAGAAATAAATTACTGCAGTATTAGTATCTTGAACCAAGTTTAATTTACATTAAAATAATTTGCATTTTATTAACAAAAATTGATTCACTTGATAACAATTGGAGATTTTATCAATCGAAACTTTGTGTAACTCAAAAAAAATAAAGACAATGAAAGTTCGAAATACTTCTTTTATTCTTAAAAATTGATTTATGTGCAAAAAAATATTTTTTATTTGGACATAAAAATAGCAACTTTTATAAAATTAATATAAAAACTAAATTTTCTAATATTTAGTGTAATAACCGGAACCACGAGAATTTATTACTTCTTCTCGTTTCATCATGAATTCAAGTAATTTTGTTATTACATTTCTATCAATTAATCTTAGTTCATCGCTAAATAATACTCTTTTCCACATGTTAGTTGTCCAGTTTACATGATTTTCTTCAAAAAATAATCGGGCCTTCACGTTCTTCATCGAAAGAAGTGGTTTCTTTGCAGGCCGACGACTATAAAGTTCTCCGGCAACTAATATTTTTCTTCCCTGTCTTGAAGATATTTTATCTTTAACATTACTTAGTAGAAAGCCTAAAATTTTCTTTGATGATAACAACGGATTTTTAACGATATGTTTTTTATCATTCTGTCGCTTCGGTTTGATGTTTTTTTTTTGTCTACTAGAAATTGTAGAAGGCTCAATATTACCCTTCCTTCGAAAATGGATTATTATTCGTGCTATTGTAGATTTATGCAAATTAAAGTTCTTCGACATTTTATTCCGCGAAGCACCATTTTCATATGATTTAATTATTAAATTGCGAAATTCTTTAGTCAAAGTCTTATTACGACCCATAATTTTGAAGTACTAATTTATATTTTTTAAACAATTATACGATATAAACGTTGAAATTGAGAAAATAAAGACATTCATTATGTAGTTGCTATTTTTATGTCCAGACAAAAGTAAGAATTATGCAAATTAAATAAATTTAATATAAATTATTTTAACATAAAATAAACTTATTTTAAGAGGTTATTCTTTATGTAATTTATTTTCAATATTCTTATGTTCACTTCAGAGAAATAGAAATTTTTTAAAAGTTGCTATCTTTATGGCCAATACTGTATATAAAAAATATGAAAATATATTTTCATAACTTATTTTTATTACCCACTTTAATGTGTTTTAAATATATTTTATTTTAAAATCTAAATTATAAATTGTAATTTCGTAAATTAAATTCATCATAAACGAGCCCTTAAGACTGGACTAAAGGGAAGAATAATGTAAAATAAATGAAATATGTATTGCTAAAAGTTTTTTATTTGTTCATTACTTCACAGAAATTAAGAACCAAGACATTTTAATACCTATACCAAAAACCGTGAAAGTGAAAAAATGTTCTAAATATTAAAATGTATTATTAATCCGCGAAACATTATCGTAAGAAGACGACAATTTTTTGGTTCGTATTGTAACAAGATTAAAAGTTTAATATTCTTTTTAAAACGCCGTTCTTCCTAGTAGTAAAGTGATAAAAAATGTTTGTCGAGTAACCCCTAGAAATTAAAATAATTTTTCCCAACGTATGCGTAACAATGAGTAGCTGAAATATTTGAAGTTTTTTTCTGTGAAATTCAAAAAATTTGTCTGGTAAACTAGGAATTTTCAGAGAATTTAAACATAGCTGTCCTGTTAAGTTATGTATATGTACAAAAAAAAAAACTTTATAAAGTCTGCTACACAAAAATTATTTCTCCGCAACTTTTCTCTTTATCTAGATTTAAACTGAATTTGCTGTTTCTGTAATAAGATTTTACGTTAATGATAAATTCTTGTCATTTATAAAAAACACATTTCCTGGCATTTTACGGTGTACTTCATTTTCTTTCATTTTAATACAATTGCATCCACCATTTACTTAGAAACATATTATATCATTTTAGAACAGAGATTTAATACTAAAAGTGTTATTTATTTTGACTTTAAAGTCATTTACAGTTAGTCAATAAATCGTCGCCTGATTATTAAAATGTACCAAGTCCACTTTTTGAAAAAAAAATATATATAGTCAAATTCGTTTTTCCCGTATTTTTCTTTACCATGGCCAGTAGAAATAACATCAAATTCAGTCCTTCTTGTACTTTGAACAGACTTATAATTTTGTACCATGTCCCTTAAAATGATATACACTAAGAATTGTTTTGAGTCAAGTCCAGAGCCAATAAGATTTAATGATTCTGTTACGTGCTTCTGGACATAGTACAGTAAACCTGATAATAAAAAGTGTGAACATGCTGCAAAAAGTCTCTGTATTGGAGTTTTTTTTTATAAGTTGACTATGTTATTCAGAACCATGTCCAACTAGGTCTTTTTATATTTTGAAATATTTAAAAATTATAATTTAACATATTTCATACAAAGTCAAGGAAAATGAAACTATACAAACAAAAAAAATTCTATATGTGTATTCATTATCCATTTTTTACAATAAAATGTTTGAAGCAGTTTTTCTCGAAAGTAATATTTGTGGACATAATACATTTCAATAGTCGGCCGACAAAGTTCAATAATAGTGTTAAATTTGAATTTTTGTCATTAGCGGTGATGACGTTTTAGCGTGTAAGTACCTACATTTCATATTAGGTACATATTACCGTCCCTAAACATAGTCAATTGTTTATACATTTGAATGAATGAAATATAATGCAGTATATATCACTGAAGTAAAGAAACTAATTTTGCTTATAACCTACACACATAATTGGAATAATACTACTTTTTTTTTAGTTTAAGTTCTGTATTTATTATTTAAACCCAACGTTTCGGCACCATAAACTGGTGCCTTATTCAGGGGATACATTAACATAAATATGTGAAATAACAAAAACAACAAGTAACCAAGGTAACAAGAAATGTTCATAAATGTTACCTTTTTTATGTATACAATTTTTTTAGACAATATATGCATGCCCGGCAATAACATGGACGGCGAACATGCATCTTCTCAGGAAAAAATCTCCTTTTGCCAGAGGAAAAACCATCCCAAAAACTGGTAGAGAAGTGATCTTTATAACTCAGAGACGCTTTACCGGTAGCGAAATACCGCAGCCGTACTCTTTATTAACAGATGTTAGAAAAAGTTTAGAAAAAATTGTATACATATTACAAATTACAACATATTTAATATTGGAAGCCATGCGCTTCTAATCCGTCACAATGATTGAGATTGATATTTCTTGTTTTATAAATCTCAATGGCTTCTCTAATTAATCTGTTGTTAAGTCGAGTAGGTCTTGCAATTATTTTCGTATCTTCAAATTTAATTTGGTGGAATTCTTCCAAGGCATGTTCTGCAACGGACGATTTCTCAGGCTGGTTCAATCTGATCGATCGATGATGTTCGCTCAATCTTGTAGAGACAGTTCTACCAGTCTGCCCGATGTAAACTCTCCCGCAGACACATGGAATTCTGTAAATCCCTGATGATTGAAGAGGGATGACGTCTTTCACTTGTTTTAACATATGACGAAGTTTAACATATGGTGAAAACGAAATCTTCACACATAATTTAAATGTATAAAAGGATTAAAATTTTATTAGAATTTAAATGTCAAATTTATATAAGTAATTCCATATATTTCATGAGTAGCTTTCGACATAAATGTAAAGGTTTAAACTGTTTGTTTAACTTAATTTACTTTAGAAAATAACTTTTGTAGTCACAAGGAAGTTTCATGTACATTTTTGCAGACGAAAATGTTCTAATTATAAAGGAGAATTGTTGGAAATAAATATGGCGTTTGGAGATAAGTGTATATGTACACAATACTAATGAGTATTCTCTTATGTCAGCGTTGTCGCTATTGTGATAAGTGAGGTTATATGCGTTTCCTAGCACATGTAAAAGAAGGATAGAGATAATCAAGTTTGTAATTACTTGCGAAGACAGAGTGTCTTGACGAGATCTAACCAAAATGTGACACTCTTCTCTTTGTCATGCAGCATTCGCATTCATTCGGAGGTTCGCATCGCATATACAGTACAGAAGGAGTACAGTCAGTTTAAGTCGTACAGGATGTGTGTACGAGATAATACTTGCGCGTGCTATACCAATACTTATTTCCTGTGTCACTCAGCTGGGAATTAAATATATGGAAACAAAGCGAAATGGCATCGTATTACCATGGACGTAGGATTCTCTCACTTGAGAAAGGATAATATATTTATCATTAAGGAGGTTCGAGCGATTCTCGTGTAAAAATTAATTTTCAACTTTATGGTTTCAAATTTTGTAATTATCACGAATAATATCTTATCCAACTATTCTAAAAAATAAAACACGTTCCACCGTCTAGTTTCTTATAAATACGCTTATAAAGTTGACGTTTTCAATGTTCTAATACATAAGCTCTTACGGCAGACACATTTCCGTAGATACTTTTTTTATTTGTTTTATATTGATCTTTCCAATTTTGATGAACAAAAAACAAGTATAATAAATCTGAAGACTTGTAGTATATTATGAGAAGTTTATAATGCCTTTTTACCGTTCAAATTCATTTGAAAATTAATGTTGAACATTATGTTTTCATTTTACATCGATAGTTGCAGAACAGATGAAGAATGACATGGCAACGTTGCACGTCCCAGCTGATATAATGGAAAAAGATTGAAGTATAACTTGTATCTATAGCATGGATAACTTTTTTTCGAATATAATAAAGCTATTTAGTTTTGTGCTTTTTAAAATTTGTGATTACTGAAATTGATATATAAATTTAATATAATAATTTTACAAGACGCACTGTTGCCACATAACTTTCGTCCATCACATATGTTCAAAATACTGAAGTCATTTCAGTACTTTTTTTGTTAAATACAAATTAATTATGTACTTATAGGCTCAATACACGTTTATTAATTGAAATTATAAATTTTTACAACTATTTTAGTAATTAAAAGAACAAAAAAATATAAATATTATTTTGACTCATTAGTTTCGCTCGAACCTCCTTAAATAAATTGTAATTAATTAATACATGTATAAATAAATATATTATCACGGCATATTATCCACTAGCTGACCCGACCCGGCTTCGCACAGGTAAAGCTAGAATAACGATTAGCTACACGTGTACCAGTAATTTTTCACATTTACTTCGGAGACATGCGCTGCGTAGGGAGCCGGCAACCTGCCTCGCATCGTACATGTAATAGGCTCCGCCCACTCCCCACCCAACCCCCGCACCGCACCTAACAGCGCCCTTTTCTAAACATGTCTCGATGTACATATGATGCAAGCTATCTCTCGCACAAATATCGAAAATCTGCTAGCGGTTAAAACTTAACTATAAATACAAAGATAAAAAATAATTGAAATCATCCCCTATTGTACCACCTTGAGGGATGATTTTTTAAAAACGCTAAAACACTTTATTTCTTACCAAAAACATAAATAAGAATTTTTATATCCCTAATTTGAGAAATGATGGGTTCTCCATACAAAATTTCATCCCCTATTTCACCCCTACAAGTTTTATTTTCGCGACAAAAGGTAGCTTGTGTGCTTCTCCAAGGTCCAATCGATCTCTATACCAAAATTCATCAAAATTGGTTCAGCGGAAGAAATCATGGATTTTTCATACAAACTTTCAGCCCCTATTTCACCCCTTCAAGTTTTATTTTTGCGTCAAAAGGTAGCCTATGTCCTTCTCCAAGGTCCAATCTATCTCTATATCAAAGTTCATCAAAATTGGTTCAGCGGTTTAGGCGTCAAAACGTGACAACCAGACAGACGGAGTTACTTTCGCATTTATTATATTAGTATAGGATTAATGGTTGTGCCAATCAGCTTTTTTATTCGCAGTAATCAGACATATCTCTTATCTCAGAATTCCCAAGCTTTAGTTTTAAAGGTAAGAATATCATAGAGATCAAACTTTATACGAACCCTAATCCATATTAGTTGGCATAGTTGCAAAAAATTTATTTTATTACAGAGGACTAAATTGGATTATAATTTTTGAGTTTCCGCAATTGAGAAAGAGTGCTTATCTACCAAGGAGCTTCGGTATGAACGTATAATCTAATTAGTCTTAAGAAAGTAGTAGGTATATTATTTAGATTATATAGAAACTAGACAATGAACTCATCTATCTACAGTTTAGTATTCTACGTGTTTGATTACGGAGGACTGAATTGAATTATAATTTTAGAGTCTCCGCAATTGAACAAAAAGAGTGCTAATCAATCAGCAGCTTCATTTAGAATATATCATCTAATTATATACTATGTTCATCTTTGCTTGAATCTTGAGAAATTTGAAATAAGAAAATTTTCCTAATCTTTCATTTTCAATTATATGTTAGTTATAATTATCATAAAGTCTTAGACATAATATGTATAATCTGCCAAGGAGCTTCGATTTGAATGTATAATCTAATTATTCTTAAGAAAGCAGAAGGTATATTATTTAGACTACATAGAAACTAGACAATGAACTCTTCTATCAACAGTTTAGTATTCTACGTGTTTGATTATGGAGGACTGAAATGAATTATAATTTTAGAGTCTCCGCAATTGAACAAATAGAGTGCTAATCCATCAGCAGCTTCGGTTTGAATATATCGCCTAATTATATACTATGTTCATTTTTGCTTGAATCTTGAGAAAGTGTAAAATAAGAAAATTTTCATAATCTTTCGTTTTCAATTATATGTAAGTTGTAATTATCATAAAAATCTTTAGATTAGTGTTGCACGATGAGACGAATGTACTCTCGCATCTCGTCTCGCCTCGTAGCATTATGCGAGACAAGAACGAGAACGAGATTGCAGATCCGAAAACGAGACGAGATCAATATTTTACATTTCTCATCTTGGGTGCATTATTATACATGCATGAAGCGAGAAATTTCTCGCATCATGTCTCGTCTCGTGAGACGAGAACGAGATCGAGATTACGGATCCGAAAACGAGACGGGATCAATATTTTACATTTCTCGCCTCGTCTTGTCTTGCGTGGAACACTATTATCTACCAAGGAGCTTCGATTTGAATGTATAATCTAATTAATCTTAAGAAAGTAGAAGGTATATTATTTAGACTATATAGAAACTAGACTATGAACTCTTCTATCTACAGTTTGGTATTCTACGTGTTTGATTACGGAGGACTGAATGAAATTATAATTTTAGAGTCTCCGCAATTGAACAAATAGTGTGCTAATTCATCAGTCTGTGGTCGCGGTCGCGAATCTGGGGAACCGGGTTCGATCCCGACCGACGCCAAATATTTCGAATTTTAAATGGCACAAAAGTGACTCCTGTGATGCACTCTCTACGCCAGCAATGAGTGTTCGTGAGGGAACATTAAGACAAAAATTCGATATTAATTTTGCTATTCTAACTCTCTGAGTACAGAGGATTAAACTTCCAGCTAACTTTTTAGTTTTTAATTTATGGTCTAATTATTATGTTCAAATTTGCTTTTATCTTGTGATCTTATGTAAGTGTAGAAAATTGTCAAAAATATTTGTTATGAAAATTTTGATGGTATATAAACATGTCAGTACATTTTAGTTTTTAGTATTCTATCAGTTGCACCTCGAAGGGCTAAAGTATGTAACATTTTTAGCAATTTGCGGTGGAACAGTTAGAGTACTAACATTTCATCACGCAGCTTACCATTAAATTTATGGTCTAATTACATAGAACTTATGAAAATGTAAAAAATAAGAAAAAATCCAATAAAGTAATTTTGATAAAACAACGAAAAGAAAATAGTAATGTACAATCTTCCAATATATCTCACAGACGATCAATAATATTGTGCAATATTATTAAACATCTAGGGACACCTTTTATTGTTATATATTATAAAGCTTATATTTGAGTTTATTGTTCAATTGTATATAACTTATGAGAAAAAAATTAGCACGAAAATCTATTAAGAAAATTGTGAGAATACATTTCCAAAAAATTAATGCAGAAAATATTAGAAAGTGTATACTATTTAATTCTTCAATTTTTGTTTTAGTATTCTATCTATTTGAACACAGAGGAATAAAATAAATAGTTTTTATCCCTATGATCAAACAGTACGAATGCTAAAATCAGGCATCTTACGGTTGAATCTAAGTTCTAATAATGGAGAATCATTTCTTCAGTCCATGTTTTAGTATTCTATTTATTCGATTACTTGGGACCGAATTGTAATATATTTTTGATTCCTTGTGCTCGAATACTTAGAGTGCTAACTTATACATACGGAACTTTACGGAAAAAGACGAAGAATCAACAGATTAAATTGTGAATAAGAGAAAAATGCCTTTTTCCTACAACCGTCCGTAAAGTACATACTTTACGCATTTTTTACAATGTATAAAGTGTAACTTTTCGAACACTAGTGCGTGAAAAGTACATTTCAAGCACTAGTGCGTGAAAAGAAAATAGTCGTTGCTTCATATTCAATAGATATGTCAAAGCATTATAAAGAGATTAATTTTCAAAAATTAGTTAGCTTTGCTATTTATCATGGAAACATCTGATATATGCAAAAAATTGTAATTGACAGATGTCAGTGTCAAGTGCAAAATCAAGTAGAGAGAGGAAGAACTGTGTGAAGAAGATGCGTTGGACAAGAATGAGTGAAAGAGAAAAGTAAGAAACTGTGACCCGTAATAAAATTGGAGAAAGCTGAAGAAGAAAGAAGGAATTGCCAAATGTAATTTACATAGTGTATGTTCATGTTATAATTTTATTATATTTATAGAATATTTTCAAAGGAACTTTTGGTATGAAATTTGTAAAAAATAGTATGTGTTCGTGTTATAATTTTATTGAATATGTAGAATCTTTTCTAAGGAACTTTTTTATAGCATTTATCCATATTTATTTCAATACTTATATTTCTAAAAATTCACACAGTTGTTCAAATACTCTAAAAATAAGCACACTTACGTAGCATTCTCTTTACAATCAAATAATATTACTACCAAGTTTATACCTCTACCCATTGTTGAATTATTGCCCCAAAAGTCAATATACCCCAAATTTAGATAAAAACTTCAAAATTTTCAAAAATCTAATTTTTATGTTTCTAGATACTCCTCAATGCGCTGATTCCAAATTTTGAAACCGCAGATTGATATCTCTTTTCGTTCTCGAGATATTTAGATTCAAAGTTTTGCCCAAAACTGAATATGAATTTTGCGACAACACCATTCGATTCTACGAGCAAAAATACATAAGTATAGTAATTTTCATAATTTTTGTCCGACCGGTTCATTTTTTATGAATAAAAGTTTGAAAACCCCTGAAAATGGCCAAAATCTGAAAAAATCCTAAGGGGTACCCCTTACGATTTTTTCGATTTTTGGCCATTTTCAGTTATTTTGCTTTAGAGATTGTATGCGATGTTCGAAAATTCTGAAAATTGGTGTACTTATGTAATTTTGCCCGTAGAATCGAATGGTGTTGTCGCCAAATTCATATCTCGACCCATTTTTGGGTTATTACCCAAAAATGGGCAGTTTTGGGCAAAACTTTGAATCTAAATATCTCGAGAACGAAAAGAGATATCGACCTGCGGTTTCAAAATTTGGAATCAGCGCATTGAGAAGTATCTAGATACATGAAAACTAGATTTTTGAAAATTTTGAAGTTTTTATTTAAATGTGGGGTATATTGACTTTTGGGGCAATATTTCGAAAATGGGTAGAGATCTAAACTTGGTAGTAATATTATTTGATTGTATAGAGTATGCTACGTAAGTGTACGCATTTTTAGAGTATTTGTATATGAGTATACATAATGTATATTCATGTGATTGAATATTTTCGAAGGAACTTTCTGCATGGAATTTGTAAAAAATTGTATTATGTTCGTGTTACAATTTTACTAAATATATACAATCTTTTCCAATGAACTTTTGGTGTGGGATTTGTATAAAATACATCAAATTAACGGAAGGTCTTGTGCTGGCCACAACAGATTTTTTTAAGTTGCACCCGCTATATAGGGTATAAAAACTTGTGCAAAGTTTGCAGAACGATAATTTTTTTGTTGGAATGTCTGAAATTATCAGCAAGCTTTTATATTCTGTGATTGTCTTTTCTTTGTATAGGTTATTTATTACTCATGTTGACTACCTTTCCTTATAGGGGTCAGCGTTCGTGATTAAGCCCTAATAGTTACAAATTCACTAAATGCTTCCCTGATGTGCACTTATTATCTATATACTTAAGTGAACTGTGTATGGATTTATTAGCGTTTAATCCGGCTCTGTATATTCAGTGTTCTGAGCGCTGCACAACGCAACAACCAGACCAGGGTCGATTTTATTTTACATTTAATGGAATGGAAACTTTAATGAAATCTATTCCAAGTCGCCTATTTAATTTAATGAGATCAGTTTTATTGAGTATGTTAAGGCAACTATATGCATACTTATTCGTTACGAGATTTGCTGGAGTGCCGAAAAATTTGTTCTTTTAAAACATTTTGGGAAGAAGGTTACATTTTAAATTAGTACTTCTCATTCAGAATAAGAGAAACTGCAAAAAAATTAAACGTACGGTTATTAGTTTCAACCTTCGTCCCAGTGGAAATCAAAACTTGAACTTTATGTACATACATTATCAATACATATTTTTGCACCAATATTTCCTATTATTGTTTATGAAAATTATTTTTCCTACAAACATGCGTAAAGTACATACTTTACGCACACTTTACAGTGTGTGAAGTGTGACTTTTTAAGCACTAGTGCGTGAAAAGTGCTTTTCAAACACTATATACACAATATAACGGTTTAACGGGGGAACTGGGTTCGATCCCGACAGATGCCAAATATTTCCAATTTTAAATGGCACAAAGTGACCCCTGTGGTACACTCTCCACACCAGCTATGAGTGCCCGTGAGGTGACGCCTGGTAAGTGCCCACACGGTAAAATATATTGTCATCATTACCGATGTCTACATGTGTTGTAGGTACTGGCACACCCAGAAATGGGTAATATGCCGTGATGGTATATTTATTTATTTATTTATGATCGTGATTCTTCCAATTCATTGATGAGATTGGCGGTTTTTTTCTAAAGGGTATATGTAATATATGCATCTATAATTATAAATATTTAATTAATAATAAAATAAAAAATATTAAATGTATTTCCCATTAAAAGTCTTTAATAATATCTTTGGTTTTTTGACAATGACATTTTTGTGCATTACAAATATTTAATTTTTCCCTTTGTTTCCCATGGGCTGTGAGATTCATTACATGATAGTATTTTATATATTTATATTCCTCAATCTCTAACTCTATAGAAAATTCAATAAAATTTTTAAATGTATCGGATAGAGATTTTTATATTCATTAATATTTGTAATAATATAATTTATCAAAAAATAATATTTAATTTTTTTTAAGAAACTAGTACTTCCGGTTGTCCAATGGGGTATTCCACCATAACAAAAAAAATTTTTAAAAAAATCAATTATACTTAAAGTATGGCTCAATAAATAATAGTTAAAACAATGAAAACATTTTTTAAATAATTACTTTACAAGATATTTCACGTTTGCTAAAACGGAAAATTGACGTCATACAATTGTTAGCTTTCTCTCGCAGCGTACTCAGAGCAGTGTGTGTAAGAAAGATAAGTATAGGGGAAATGTGACGTTACACTGATTTCTCAAAAGTAAAATACTGTTAAACTAGGAACAATTAAGATTTTTTAATACTATGAATTGCTTCAAAACTAAATGAAGTTTTATTTAAAATAATAAAAAAAATTGAGTGGAATACCCCATTGTTACGAAAATCTAATCATCTCTTCCTAGAAATGTCAGATTGAGAAAACCGCAGTTAAACTAGTCTTAAGTCTTATAATATTTGAGAAACCGTGGTTCCTACATCCACACACAGACGGACATCATCGTAAAAATGTTATAATCGGATTTTAGGAATCGTAAAAAGTGCTTATCCACTAAAATCTGTATATGTAATTTTTAGCATGATTCCAATACCTCTCTTAGCGAGAGGTAAAAAAATAGTGGAGGACTTCATTACAATAATTAATATGTTGATGAAATTAACGGAAAGTGAGCTGGACGCAGCATAGTTTTTATAATAAATTTAAATTAGAGCAAATTTTATACATAGTTATATTACTATTTGTTACTGTGTTAAATAACAACAAATATAATATAAATTGTAAAAGATGTGAATGAAATATATTTTATTGCTGTATGCGAGTATAACGTAATTGACAATTAGGGAAAACTTGTTTTTATAGTATATGTATAAATGAGTGTAAAATAACGAATATTTGGTTCGGTTTTGTCAGGTCATCAACAAATACCGTATGCAATCCACCTATTGCACATGGGGCCGGACAGTGTCCAGTAGTTCTGCAGCTAGCAGCAAGCAACCATGCAACCAACATACACATATAACAGATATTAACGTCACGAATTTAAAATAACAAGCGCCGTACGCTTTAATTATGCCGTGAATTGGGAATTAAAAACGTTCAGGCCGAGCGGAAAAATTGTTTCGGAAATGTGCCAACAGGCGGCGGCAGGCGGAATAGCTCTTCACCCCTCTTTTGTTTTCAATTTAGCAATCCTGATTGCTCCGTTGCTGTTTCGTCCTCTCAAAAAAAAAGTTTAACTATATTTCACAATATACAGGGTGTTATGTAAGTGAGTGTTGAACGCTTAACCCATGGTAGAACTGACCCCATATATAGTAAATCTGGCAATAATTTTTGTTTAACATGCTTTCTACAAGAACTAGAGACCTTTAAAACTGACCAATCAAGTCATAGTTAAAAATTTTGTAAAAAAGTAAAAATCAATGGGTGAGATTCAGTGGGTTATATTAGCGTGTTTTAAGCTAAAACAGTCCTTTGTCAAAAATATTTTGGCAACTTTGTAATACCTGTCAAAGACCAAAGGATCTAATTAAGAAAAAAATATTATTAACAGAAGTAAGAAAGCTATACAATTACGACAACAAAAGGGACAAATGTCAAAAGTGAACAAACGGGAGATGAGATATTTTAAAATACATTAACATTCAGGTATGAAATATTTGACACATAAAATTTGACATATTTCTAACCTAATTTTGCAATAATGAGTTTCCTTTTAAACCTTTCATTTACAATAATACTTTTTCATTTGACTAAAGGATACCTGTATTACTTTTCCATGTGGTAAAATTTCTAAATCACAACTGAATCTCATGGATAGATGTGGAAAATATTACAATGTTGCCATTTACTTAATACAAGTTTTAATACAGACCTTAATACAACCCACTGAAATCCACCCAATGTGTTCTCTGGAAGAAAATGTCACACCTGTCACAATAAAAAATGACATATAAGATCATTGATATCTATTTGGAAATAACTCTCTGTACCGTTTTACAACTATTTATAGCCATACACCATATGCATGCCTGCATACTCTTGATTGGTAAGTAAAAGTAAATGGCATTTTGAGAATATCGAAATAAACAATATAAATTGTACATCTATGTAAAAAATGTTTAACGTCAGTTTTGATAATCAATAGGTTTTCCACAGAACACATTGATTTTTACTTTTTTTACAAAATTTTGAACTATGACGTGATTGGTCAGTTTTAAAGGCTTCCAGTTCTTGTAGGAAGAATGTTAAACAAAAATTATTGCCAGATTTACTATCTATGGGGTCAGTTCTACCATAGGTTAAGCGTTGAACACTTACTATCATAACACCCTGTATATTTTTTTTTCTTATACAAGCTACAGTTCCTATATTTAAGTTGGCATTACTGTTTTTACCAAATCTAGGGTAATCTAATCAGAACTAATGTTTCTCTCAGGATTTCTTTTCAAATTTCTTTGTCCATTTTCTTCAAAGTTAATCTTTCTCTACTGACATAATATGTTACAAATTATGCCAAAAATCATTCACTGCTGTTACACTAATCAACATATTCGTGTATTATTTAATTCTGTAGGGTGTCATTTTCTGTTGAGGCGACCTGGAGGAATTCAGCGCTGGATAGGAGAAGCAATCCCAGGCAATCGATAAACACATTTCTTCAACAGATATTTTAACATTTTATTAATTCAGTCATGAGGGATCAAATTAAATAAAAAAAATTGGACTTTGCGACTGAGTTTTTAGAGTGGTAACTTATACATCAGGTAGTTTAAGTTTTAATATTAGAACTAATTTTATGTAGCTCATGGGAATGTAAAACCAGCAAAAATTTCTATTAAGGAAATTTGTAGTTTTGTATTATTAAAACTAATTTCCAATAAATTAGCCTACATATGATTAACAAATAATCAAAACATGAATGTTGTACATCTTAACAAACTTTAGCTTACAAAAATTCATAACTTTCATGTAACAAATTTTAAAAAATATCCCCAATCACTCTGAGGCAATATTCTAGTTGGTCGTAATAAGAACTGACACCATTTGTGATGTGTTTTGGAGGTATCTCCTGTGCTGCAATACTATTTATAATGTTGCATGTTAAAATGGACAAATATTACATTGCTGTCATTTTTTGACAATAGTGAGTAACCTTGGAAGTGATGAACTATAATGTTGCATTTTAAAATAAATTCTCTCTATATATATTCACGTTAACGCGAGGATTTCTTTTCAAATTTCCTTCATTTTCTTCAAAGTTAATCTTTTTCTACTAACACAACATGTTACAAATTATGCTTTTTTTATTCTAGGTATAACGTTTCTAAATTTAACTACTTAATTCATACTCACAATCACCAAAAATCATTCACTACTGTTACACTAATCAAAATATTGGTGTATTATTTAATTCTGTAGGACGTCATTTTCTGTTGAGGCGAATCTAACGGACCTCGAGGAATTCAGCGTTGGATAGGACAGGCAATCGCAGGACATCGATAAACTCATTTCTTCAACAGATATTTTAACATTCTATTAGTTCAGTCATGAGGGACCAAATTAAATAAAAAAATTTGGACTTTGCGACTGAGTTTTTAGAGTGGTAACTTATGCATCAAGTAGTTTAAGTTTTAATTTAAGAACTAATTTTATGTAACTCATGAGAATGTAAAACCAGCAAAAAATTCTGTTAAGGAAATTTTGAGAATACATCTTATATCACAAGATAAAAGAAAATGTATGAGTAAGATTAGAAATTCAATTCTCTGATATTTATTTTATTCTATTTGACTGATCAAAGGTAAACAAGAGATGGGTTTATCAATACGACATATCGAACTTGTATCGACAAATTTTTATGAAATATATCACTACAAAAAAATTCAATAAAATAATATTAATCCTGAATTCTTGGCGAAATACACAGCAAGCATTGTTAATTTAAATCTAATAAAAAGTTATAATAATATCGTTAAGTATCGATACAGTTTCTTTGAGTATCGATATAAATTAAGAGAAAGCCTGTATCTTATACAGGGTGTTAAAAAATAAGTATCACAAATTATGAGGGCATATAGTACAGACCAAAATGAGTAAAAATAGCTTAATCAACATAGGTCCGATCTTCAATAGTTTCCGAGATATAAGGCAGTGAAAAATGAGTTTTGTCGGGGTTTACCTTTGTTATCTCGAAAACTGTAAGAGTTACGATTTTGATTAAATAAATTTTTTTGTTTATCTTTCAAAGGTCATCTTAGATAAGATTTTGTTTTTCAAACAAATTCAAAAAAAATGTTTCATATTAAATTTTATTGTTTTTTTATGGTCTATTTACTGACATAGACAAAATTTTGTTCAGTCACTATCTTTGTCTGTTTTTCTTTGATTCTAATACAAAATGGCCTCTTTCTCAAAAACAGTTGAAGATCGGACCAATATTGATTAAGTTTTTTTACTCATTTTGATTAGTACTATATGCCCTCATAATTTGTGACACTTATTTTTTAACACCCTGTATGTAAATGAAAATATCGATAAGCCCATTTCTAGTTATGTAAGAATTTATAGTTTAATTATTTATAACTTATTTATAAATGAGAATGAATAACAAAATAAAGATCTATTATTTGAGAGAAAATCCTAATGAAATATTACAGATAATAATAAAGAGTTTGTGTTTTTAGCCTAGGCATTCAACCCTACGATCTTTATTTTAGTATTCTATCTGCCTGGTCATGGAGGACAAAATGAATTTAATATTTGCCTCCGGGACTAGACAGCTAGGATGCTAGAATCTAGCAGCATTCGACTGAAACTATGGAACATCATTTCTTCAACCAAAGTTTTAGTATTATATAAGACAGAGAAGTTAAGATTACTCAGCATGTAAACCATGCCAGAGGTCAAAACAGCCCTGAGGAATAAGGGAGAGAACTGGGATTATATAGGGAGAGGAGTTATAGGTGAGTGGATACCTAATTGGATAACTAAGATTAAACAAAGTAACTGTGTTATATTAATTCATATAATTTAGAATTTGGGAAGGGACCTAGATCCACGTTTATCAATTTATCTTTAAATTTATGTATTATCAAACTCTCGTGTGCGTCTAAATATCTGTTAATATCAACATGTTTTAATAATTGTGTATTAGAATTGTCAATTTTATGGTTGTTAATAAACATATGTTGTGCTACGGTAGATTTATCAGGATTTTATATGATAGAAATGTGCTTTAAACCTAGTATCAATTTGTCTTTTACTTTGCCCGATGTAAACTTTATTACAATCTTTACACTCAATTTTATAAACGCCGGATATTTAATCCGAGTTCTTTCCCTGATGCTGGGTAATCTCAACTTCTCTGTTCTCGAAATACAATTATAGTTTTTTAAAAATTATTGTTAAGGTTAAGGGATTTTTCTTTTTTAGTTATATTTTAACCATAAGACTTCATTTTAGTTTTTAATTACTAACTTATACATCAGGAGGCATATATTATTTGAATTTATGTACTAATTGTAGATACATAAGTGAGTTCATTTTTGTTTGTGCTTTGTTAGTATTAGGAAGTATACGATTTAGACTAGAATTTTTCGGTCACTTTGAGATAAGTTGTATAATATTTTATCTCTCTTTGATTGGATAGTTCTAGTACTAAAAACAGTCTACATATTCGAGAAATATTTAAAATAGATAGCAGAAAGTATACGATTTAGAACAGAAACTAATTCCTTCAACCAACATTTTAGTATTCTATTAGTTCGCTCGCGGAGGGCTAAATTGTATAATATTTTTAGCAATTCGTGATTGGACTCCTAGGGTGCTAACTTATACATCATGCAACTTGCGATTGAAATTATAATATAATTACACATATCTGATCTACGAGAGAAAATTTTGAGGGCACATCGCAGAAAAATTATTACAGAAGCTAATAAAATTTGTATGAGTTAGATAAGGAAATTATTTCGTCAATCAATGTTTTAGTATTGTATTAGGTCAATCACTGTGTATCAAATTATATAATATATTTGGTACCTTGCGGTTGATCTCTTAGAGTACTAACCCAAACACCAGGCAGCTTACAACTGAATGCATAATTTAGATAAGAAATTGAATTCTTCGTTACTTATTTTAGTATTCTATATGTTAGATCATAGAGGACAAAAGTGGATTATATTTTTTGTTCCTGTGGTTTAACATTTAAGGTGCTAAAATCAGGCATCACACATTTAAATCTATGGGTCTTATTAGACATAATCACTTCTTGAAGTCAAGTTTTAGAAATCTTGCAGGTAATAGTATTCTTTGATATTTATTTAGTATTCTATTTGTTAGGTCATAGAGGACAAAAGTGGATTAAATTTTTTGTTCCTGTGGTCTGACAATTAAGGTGCTAAAAACAGACATCACACAGTGGAATCTATAGTCCAATTAAAAACAATCACTTCTTGAACTAATTTTAGAATGCTTTTTTTACAGTGACAAAAGTGACCCCTGTGGTGCACTCTCCACACCAGCTACGAGTGCCCGTGAGGTGACGCCTGGTAAGCGCCCACGCGGTAAAATATATCGTCATCATTACCGATGTCTACATGTGTTGTAGAGACTGGCACACCCAGAAATGGGTATTATGCCGTGATGATATATTTATTTATTTTATTTTATTTTTTTGCAGTGGTCTCGTTTTGTAATAATATCAAAAATATTTTGTTTTCAGTTGAATTAGAACGAGTAGAACCTTTTGAAAAGAATTTATTTCAAAAAATTCATTCAAAATTAATAATTATTGGGAATTTATGGAATTTCTATTAATTTTTGGCTTTAAAAGTCACTAAGACTTATGGGACGTCACGAATGCATTTTCTCCGGAAATTCCAATGGAAAACCATGACAAAGACGTAGTCCAGGAGGGTATGTGCCCATAATTATTATTTTAATCCATCTAGTTTTGTTCTAATATTAATAGGGCAGAATTTACAGCAATATGACAATTTTATCATTGTATTTCCTCTGGTCCTCAAAAAAGTAGACACCCGGTATGTATTTGTCGTAGTCTCATTGTGAAATTAGTTTTTTCATGAAATGCGTATCGCGTTTTACATGACTGTAAAAGAGGTTTGAAGTTTTAAAATCTTTTTAAAAGGGTACAAAACTCGGCCGTGAGTTCTGTGCCTTTAGGTTAGGTTGTTTTAAAAAAAAATTCGAGCGTGAATGTTAATATGTCGGTAGATCATGAACTACTTAGTCTCTTCATAAAACGCTTTTTCATGAAAAGACGGATTTCGCAGAGACTGCGTTATAATAATATTTTATCTCAATTATTGTTAATTAATGACTACTCACTGTGAAGGTTCCTGAGTTGATCTGGGTTAGTCATCATCTGGGTACCTTTTCTGCGTTAGTATGGTGTCCTTCCCGTGTTAGTCTGGATTTGGAATGATGCATTCTATTAGTTCAGTCACGAGGGTTCAAATTAAATATAATTTTTGAATCTTTGCGACTGGGTTTTTAGAGTGCTAATATCTGAGTATCTTTTCTGTGTTAGTCTGGTATCCTTCCCATGCTGGTCTGGAATCATGATCAACATCTGGATGGTTCCTTGGTTGCTCCATGGTATGTCAGCTTTCCAGGAACCTGGAAATAAAATACCAATGTAACTAAATAATTTATTAAGTATTATGTGTGTGTATTGATTTTTTATGTTTAAATATTATTTATACTGGTTTTGGATTATAATATTTTAAATATAGAAAAACTAAATTTGAATACAAACATATGTAAATTGAGAAGAAAATAAAAATTCATTAAAATATCTTATTTTATATTTTAATAAATACATTTTGTCTCCACCATCAATGTAAATTATTTATTGAAAGAGGTGTATAATGAAATCCTTGATAAAAAATATAATAATACGAGGCATGTCCAGAAGATAAGAGTACTGAGCCTTTTATACTCAAAGGTTTTTTTTTAACAACTTTGGTAGAACTGCTTGTAAAGGCATCCATTTCCTACCAGCAAAGGGAAAAACGCCGTTCGAGATTTTTAACAAGATTAATACAAAAAAAGAGGAATGCTAACAACTCAACTCTTGGACTATTAGGTTCGGACATTATCAACCACCCAGCTCACAGCCCCGATCTGGCATCTTCAGATTTTCATCTTTTCACCTCTCTGAAGTTGTTTATGGATGGCAAAAAGCTTCGCTAGAAGGAAATGGATTACTCCCCTCTTATCGCACAGCTGGCGGGATTTTGAATCGAGACTCTCATTTCAAGACGGCACTACAACGAGAGTTTTGAATCGATTTTGGTGAACGAACCCACATTGCACTTCCAAGCGCTTACTTTTAAAAGCAAAGCAACCAAAATAGTCAAAAAAAAAAAAACATTTGAGCGTCAAAGGTTCCAGTACTCTTATTTTCTGGAGGTGCCTCATTAAAAAGACGCAAAGAGAAACTATGTAAAAATATTAGCTCTGTTCGATGAGAAGTGCTTGAAGTGTAGAGCAGAATAGTGCAGTGCAGTGTAGTGTACACTAGTACAGTCTAATTCTTGTGGTTTCATAAAACACACTAGTGTATATTTGGGCAAGTTTGCTCAGCTGTGAGTAATCAAGCCAAGCATAGCCAAAGGTGTAAAAGGTTAGGTTGTTTATAAACACAGTCATATCATAAAGCTGCAAAAAAAGTGACTGCAGAAATGTCTGTTTTAAAGAGCATAGTGAACTAATAAACGATTCTGACGAAGATCAATCATCACTTGATTCTTCATCAGATTCAGAGACAGATATATTAATTAATTCTTTATATAGCAAAACAAAATTTTAGGTTAAATAAACAGATGTGTAGATAGGATAGAATTAAAATGTCTACCGAACAACATTTAGCTACCCCCACTCCTAGTCTGCACTTTCTACACTACCTGGCGAGTCAGGTCAGAAAAGTGAGCACTAGTTCTTAAAATTTTTGTCATCGAACAGCCTGCTAAAAGCTGCCCGTTTCTCATAAAACATGTTAGTGTAAGAAAGTTAACACTAGGGCGGCCTAGTACATGTCATCGAACAAAGCTATTGAAATACTCAATGACCTACATTATTTAAAATTTTAAATACTTTGAAAAAAATAAATTATTTGAAATATTCTTTTACTTAGTTAGGTATTTGTATTCATAATTAATTTCATTTATGAAGTGTTTTATTCGGGGTTTTAATTTTTGTAAATTCGGCACTGGCAGTTAGCTTGGTGCGTAAAGGTGTGTATTTTTGCATAGTTCCGGTCCACATTGTGAGGTTATGTGAAGACTGATTGCCGTTGTTGGCGCTGTTAGCCTGTTTTTGAATGGCGTTCATTTAAATTACGCCAGACGTATCTTAGCAACACAGAACATTACACTGCTGAGACACAATCTTCTTGGAATAATTTCTACGGAAATTATTTTCTTTGTTTTCTGTAGGTTTGTTTGTGCAAGAACTGCAATAAATATCGTGTACTGGTCTCCGAGTCTCTCCTTACGTCTCGCCTCGCGTCTTACGTCCGCCGCAAGTAGCTAACGCGAACGCGAAACGTGCTGTCATTATTACGAACTTGTGCAATGCTCTATGAACGCTAATGTGCACTTGTTTCAAATTTGCGATGAATAAATGAAGATGTTATGGCCACCTGAACTACTGCACTATCTTAGCGAATTATTCAGTCTTTATCACTTTCCGAGCCTTTCTCATTCTCTTAGCTATCCGAATATTTTAAACAAAACAGTGATATGACCTTTATTTGTTTAATAAAATCATATCATCAAATAGCCAATAGCTAACTTCCCTAAAAAGGATATGAGTGCGATAGATTTTGACAAACTCGTGATCTTGGTGGCATACAATATTGGCAAACCGTTGCTCAAAAATTTTTTTACGTATATTTCCCTTAATCTACGTGTCAGGTATGGGATGAGGAAGTACTTTTTTTGAGTTAATATAAGGGTCAAATTTTGATGTATACAGGGTGTTTCAAAGAAAATGTATGTTATTTAAGGGCATATAGTACTGACGAAATTGAAAAAAAAGGCTAATCAACATGGGTCCGATCTTCAATAGTTTCAGAGATATAAGGCAAAGAAAAATAAGTTTTTACGGGGTTTACCTGTGCTATCTTGAAAACTATAATAGTTATGACTTTAATTAAATAAGACTTTTTGTCTACCTTTCAGAGGTCATCCTAGATGTACTTCTTTTTTTTAATCAAATAATTGTACTAACTTAAATATGGCGACCTTGGCCAATATTTAATTTTCATATAACTTCGTAACTATCAGAAATTGAGAAAAATGTTTCATATAAAATTTTATTGTTTTTTATAGTCTATTTACTGACATAGACAAAATTTTATTCGATCGTTATCATTGTCAGTTTTTCTTCGTTTATAATCGAAGGGAAAATACATGGAAGAAGGGGAAGAAGACAAAGAAAATTTAGGATGTTAACTGAAATTAAAGACAGACAAAATTACGAGTGCAACCTGTTCAACGACAGAATTTACTATATGATGATAGACTAAAAACATTTTTTGTTGAAAGATAATTCGCGTCTTCGTCTTTTTTATTTGTTTGTAATTATTGCAATTATAGTGGCTCATGTTTTTGTTTTTTGCCACATGTAATGTGAGTCTAAGGGTGTAAATGATTATACAGTGGTAATAACTGAGGCTAATAATATGACATGGCGGTGACAAGACGCAAGACGGAGCAGGATAGAGGGTTGACATAACGAATAGGTTTGTCCACGTCGAGGGTGTCAGTCTGGTGACACGACACGATTGCGTACGTTACGGTAACGCAAAATCCTAAAGACTCACTCACATACAGTTTTTAATTTTGTACTTATTTCAGAGTAAGATAAAAAAAATTTAAAAAAAATTATGTTCACTATTATTACTATTAACTAATTTCAGTAAAACATGTGAAAATAATTTGGCATCGATTTGACTGTGAATTCTTCATGTAAGAATGGCATTGCGCAATAATAAGTGTATGATTGTTAAAGACATAAGAATAAATAGAACTTTTTGAAAACTTTTCTTCACTGAATTCTTTATTGTAAAATGTACATTTCGACTACTATGTAGTCATCATCAGTACGAAACTAATAGTCGAAATGTACATTTTACAATTATTGCCTGTAAGAAATTATAAAATACAGTGCTTTATAAAAATTTTAAATTTTTCTAGGTTACCAAACATACAAAAATGTCATTCTGTACAACATTTATTTAAAGAATTTTTGTCCAAAATTAATTGGCCACTTTTACACCCGGTAAAGGTGACGCAAGGTAAAAAAGTATTTCTTAACAAAAAGTTATCGTAATAATGTCACCATTAACAGAATTCATTTTGTCAAAGATTTAAGTCTTTGTTCCAGTCAGGTTATAAGGAATCAAAACCCATATTTCGCATTTTCTCCAAAATATTCAAAATTTTCAAAAATTCAATTTTTATACATATAGGTACATCTCAACGTGCTGACTTCAAATTTTAAAACCGCAGGTCGATATCTCTTTTCATTTCATTATTTCATTGGGTCATAACCCGAAAATGGGTGGAGATACAACCCTGGCGATTTCACCATTCGATTCTACGGGGAAATTACATGGGTATACAAACTTTCACATTTTTTGAAAAATGTGTACAATTTCTGAAAATAACTGAAAATTGCCAAAATCTGAAAAAATGGCAAGGGGTACACCTTAGATTTTTGCGATTTTTGGCCATTTTCAGTTATTTTGCTTTGGAGATTGTATGCGGTGTTCAAAAAATTGAAAATTTGTATACTTATGTAATTTTGCCCGTAGAATCGAATGGTGAAGTCGCCAGGGTTGTATCTCCACCCATTTTGGGGTTACGACTCAAAAGTGGGTAAAATTTGAAATGCAAATATCTCGAGAATGAAACGAGATATCGACCTGCGGTTTTAAAATTTGAAGTCAGCGCGTTGAGATGTACTTACATATATAAAAATTGGATTTTTGAAAATTTTGATGATTTTGGAGAAAATGCGGAATATGGGTTTTGAAGCCTTATCACCTGACTGGTGTAAAATTGTAACAAGAACATAACTATGTTCAACAAATTCCGTACCGACACTTCCTTGAAATTGAAGTAGACACTGACATCTGTCAATTAGAATTATTTTAATATATCAGCTGTTTTAAAGGTGTAGCAACGGTGGCTGTTTATGAAAGTTAATCTCTTTATAATTTTTTAACACGTTATAAGGTAGTCAATGTTAGATAATATCTTGTTCAAACTACGGAGTAGTCTATATATTCTAGTGTTCACGTTAACGCGATTGTACTGTACTTCTAATCAGTACTAATGTTTCTCTCAGAATTTCTTTTCAAATTTCCTTCATTTTCTTCAAAGTTAATCTTTCTCTACTGACATAATCTGTTACAAATTATGCTTTTTTTATTCTAGGTATAACGTATCTACATTTAACTACATAATAAATCTCACAATCACCAGAAATCATTCACTACTGTTACACTAATCAAAATATCGGTGTAGATATTATTTAATTCTGTAGGACGTCATTTTCTGTTGGAGCGAATCTAACGGACCTCAAGGAATTCAGCGTTGGATAGGACAGGCAATCGCAGGCCATCAATAAACTCATTTCTTCAACAGATATTTTAACATTCTATTAGTTCAGTCATGAGGGACCAAATTAAATAAAAAAATTTGGACATTGCGACTGAGTTTTTAGAGTGGTAACTTATACATCAGGTAGTTTAAGTTTTAATTTAAGAACTAATTTTATGTAGCTGATGGGAATGTAAAACCAGCAAAAATTTCTATTCTATTTCAAATTTCCTTCATTTTCTTCAAAGTTAATCTTTCTCTACTGACATAACATGTTACAAATTATGCTTTTTTTATTCTAGGTATAACGTATCTAAATTTAACTACATAATTCATACTCACAATCACCAAAAATCATTCACTACTGTTACACTAATCAAAATATCGGTGTATTATTTAATTCTGTAGGACGTCATTTTCTGTTGAGGCGAATCTAACGGACCTCGAGGAATTCAGCGTTGGATAGGACAGGCAATCGCAAGCCATCGATAAACTCATTTCTTCAACAGATATTTTAACATTCTATTAGTTCAGTCATGAGGGACCAAATTAAATAAAAAAAATTGGACTTTGCGACTGAGTTTTTAGAGTGGTAACTTATACATCAGGTAGTTTAAGTTTTAATCCCAGGTCATCGATAAACTCATTTCTTCAACAGATATTTTAACATTCTATTAGTTCAGTCATGAGGGACCAAATTAAATAAAAAAATTTGGACTTTGCGACTGAGTTTTTAGAGTGCTAACTTATACATCAGGTAGTTTAAGTTTTAATTTAAGACTAATTTTATGTAGCTCATGGGAATGTAAAACCAGCAAAAATTTCTATTAAGGAAATTTTGAGAATACATCTTCTTATTACAAAAGATAATAGAAAGTGTATAAGTAAGATTCATAAAAATAATGCAAAATAAGCAAATTAAGTTTGTAATCATCATTTGTAGATGATTGTAGTGTAAAATCAAAACAAATTAACTATAATTGTCAATGAGTCAATATTGTGTGTAAGCAAACAAATAGTGGTTTCGGCGCAGTGATTTATTTGTTTATGGAAGTTGTGAAGGTGGCTTTACAGGTTGGCTAAGCGGTCGGCGCTATGGGTACCGGTACCGGTAGTGCGGGCAGGCTGTGCTGTGCAGTGCAAATGCGAAACAGGACATTATTTGAGAATACCAGTCAGACAGCGTGTTAGCGTTGTCAGTGACGCCGCGAGTAAATTGCTTATTTCCAGGCTAGGGCTAGGGCCAGGGACCTGGAGCCTACGGGACGTGGACGTGCCTATGTACCCCGGCACTGCTACTGCTTTTACTTGACGTTGAGGAATCGTTGGCCGGCAAAACGAGCCTACAACTGCATACTTCGATTTACAACTACCTCTGAGCTCTATACACCTCATACTATCAATACGTTACAACTGTTAATAAGTGTCTTATTAAGTAAAGTCCCGATCAACTCATTACGCAGTAGTATCATATTAACAAAATTGGCGACTGCAACAATTAGGTGGGTTATATTCTGTAAAAAATAATATCATTTGCCGCTTTAGCATTATAATTATTAAGGTACCAAGGGTTGTTATAAGGACAATAATGCCTGAGGTCAACAGTGTACTGTCGAGGGCCTCTGGCCCAAGGCGAGTACGTTGACCGAAGGCATTATTGTCGTTTAACACCCGTGGTGCCTTCAACGTTTTATGTCTTACTAGAAATTCTTAATCAACATTTTGTCTGGCTAGAATTTTTCAAACAAAAATAATAAATCACAAAATTTTAATACAAATTACAAAGTAGCCTGTGAATGCGGTATCTAGGTAATATTTTGTTTTTGTAAACAAAGCATTTATTCAAACAAAAAATATATTTCTTGTGGTATTTTTCTGTCAATATGGACGAGCAATGTTATTGCTAAGAATAAGAAGTATGGTGGTTTGTATTTGTGATGAAAAAAATATGATTATAAACGACTACAATTCAAAATGCTTCTTAACCTTAACTGCACTTTATGTTAGTATAAGTATTATTAACCTCAGTTTGTTGTCAACATTACCATAGCAACTTAATACGCCCTAGGGCATTATTTACTCAATAACGAACTAGTAAGACATAATATATATATATATATATATATATATATATATATATATATATATATATATATAAAAATATCATCACGGCATATTACCCATTTCTGGGTGTGCCAGTATCTACAACACATGTAGACATCGGTAATGATGACGATATATTTTACCGCGTGGGCGTTTACCAGGCGTCACCTCACGGGCACTCATAGCTGGCGTGGAGAGTGCACCACACGGGTCACTTTTGTGCCATTTAAAATTGGAAATATTTAGCGTCTGTCGGGATCGAACCCGGTTCCCCCAGGTTCGCTACCAGACACTCAGGCACGCGGCCACGGGACCCCATAAAAAGAAATTTTGATTTTCCTTTAAGTGTTTTTTAAACTTGTCAGACTTTCCCACATTTTATAGCCGAGAGGGACGACAACTACTAATGATAATTAAACTTTAATTCTGAACTATGAATTTATGGGGTCCCGTGGCCGCGTGCCTGAGTGTCTCCTCGCGAACCCGGGGGAACCGGGTTCGATCCCGACAGCCGCCAAATATTTCCAATTTTAAATCGCACAAAAGTGACCCCTGTGGTGCACTCTCCACACCAGCCATGAGTGCCCGTGAGGTGACGCCTGGTAAGCGCCCACACGGTAAAATATATCGTGATCATTACCGATGTCTACATGTGTTGTAGATACCGGCACACCCAGAAATGGGTAATATGCCGTGATGATATATTTATTTTATTTATTTATTTAATTCTGAATTTAACATTTCATATGTGATATGTAAATTATATTGATATACAGGTGTCTCACAACTCGCGCCCCAGAGCGAATGAGGAAACACGAGACTGAACTCGACTGCATTCATTTAAATGCTTTTCTGTAAAATATTAATTTTGCGACTAAATACCCTTTTATTTTGAGGTATAGATGTACTTTACTATATTAAAACAAATACAATTTATAACAATTAACAAAACAATAAAATCTTTATTGGACTGGAACTCAATGTTTGCACCATTTGATTATCACAAATTCCAACTAAAACTCTGCGCGTTTGTTTCACAGCTTATATAGCATATAGAATTCCGGAATTTTCTACATTATTTTCAATGCACATTCATATTTACCGGTCCCGAATATTCAAAATGTACTCGCTCAATAATTCCGATTCGGGCTAGCTCAATTTCCAGACATATTCTAGCAAAATTTTCTAGAATAAATTATTCTGGTAACAATATTATGACATTTAAATACAAATACAATGCACTGAATTATTGCACAATTTAATTCATTTATTGAACTGAGAGAGAATAAATATTATTGAACAATTTTGCCGCAAAATAATATTAACAATATTGATGTTTCCCTTTTATAGTAGAAATTTTATTTTACAATTCGTTTACACATTTTGTACACGGCTAGACCTTTTCTAAAGAAACAGATTTTACAATCTGCTAACCACATTGCAGTAGTCTAACCCAAAATAAAAATAAAAGATATTTATTTCAAAATTTGTAAATTTAATTTACAAGTATTATTTGTTAGCAGTAGGTATTATGAATTTATCTTTATAAAAATGGTTGAAATCAATATGAATTAATTTTACTGTAAATAAAAATATGATCCCAATTTTATGGATTTATTAATAAAGCGAAATTTTTAATATGGTTTAGTTTTTAAACAATAATTGTATTGTGAATTTAATCAAACGGTATTTATGCGATAATTACAATCCATAAAAACAATAAACCCGTTTACCCGGTCTGTTCAATCCAATTATCAAAAATTATTTCTCCAACGAGTAGGATTTGGAACAATGTAGGAAAATATGACAAATATATCAGCGGTTCACAGTTAAATTTCAACACAATCCATCCGCGTATACAAACTGCATGGCTCGGGAATTGAAAAATGCGTGCCCTATTTTCTCCCTTGCTGGTTCGTGTTAATGCTCTAGTACCTTATATAAATAAATTATAAACAAACTGTAAATAATAAGCTAATACAATTATTTTCACATCAATTAAGGATCAAAATTACAATAGTTTCTAATTATAAATTCAGCTTTGAGGGCTCTAATGCCTGGTAAGCATTTTTACCGAAATTTGCAAATAAAATGTTATTAAAGATAATAGTCCAGTCAATGGAGACCAAAAAAGACCTTTGCCGTACAGAAGGTGGGGAAAAATTTAACATATGTTGTTTGGGTCGAGACGGGAATGAAAAATTCAAATTTGTGACCTTGGGGAAGCTCGGCGTGAGCTGCCATCTTGGTTCAAAGGTGCAAAAAATGAGTTTTTCGATATTATCTCAAAAACAGTGGCCCGTATCAAAATTTTACAAGGATACAAATTTAAAGCTCGTTACTTTTTGTACAAAAAGGGTTCTTGCATTTTTTACCTAGGATGAACTCTCAAAGAGTTATGTTCAAAAATAGGTAACCAGAACAACAATTTATGAAAGAAGATTTAATCACTCAAAATATACACAATATTAATTTTTTAATACTTAGTCTAATAGATTTTGTTATTTGTAACAGTTTACATTTATCGTGGTATCAAAAGAAGTAAATTATAGATGATTTTAAAAAAATTTAATTCAGTTGGAATTCTCCTTAATATCATGCTAAACGATTTTTTGCTCCGATGAGCGGTTAACGAATTATTAACAATTTAAACTTATGTGAAATTTCACTAAAATTTTAAACATCTGCAAATCGGCTTAGTTTTCATTTTTTCTGGGGTAAAAACCTCTATTGACTGGACTATAAACATTATTGCGCATTTAATACGTGTCGAAATTTCAAATGAAAAAAATGAGATCTGAACCGATTTGCAGATGAAAATAGTCAAAAACTCATTTTTTGCACTTTTGCTCCAAGATGGCGGCACACGCCGAGCCTCCCCAAGGTCACAAAATTGTATTTTTCATCTCTTTTTTAACTAACATAAAGATGTTATAAGACTTGTTTCAGAAGTTACAGTATTGCACCATAAAGTATATGAAATTGGCTTTCATAATACGTGGTTAACTCAAAACCTACATTTTTTTAAAGTTGTCTTGTTGTTCTAGCACGGCGATATGTGTATTGTTTAGCAATAAATTAAGAAATATTTAAAACAAATAAATATATAATTAGCATTTCTTTCAAATTATTAATTATATTTTACTAAGATCTTAGAATGGCTGTCGGTGTGCTTTTGAGAGAAAGCAAATAAGTTTTTGTATTTTCTTTTTTTCCTACAATAGGTCTTTGCTATTTGTATGTCTTTATTTGTGCCCTGGCTTCTAAGGGCTAACATTCTTGTAGGTCAAAGTCAATGGCCTGCAGCATGCTGTGGATTTTATTTTTGTCTCGTTATATCCTCAAGGGCCAATTCTCAAACGTTTGTTCTTTGCTAAACTTTGTGATACGTGAGTGTGTAGTGACAAATTTTATTTTTATTGCAAAAAAAGAAGTATAGAAGAAAGTTTGTTGTGTTTGTTTTACATACATATATCAATTTGTAAGTAGTTTTATTTTAAACTTCTTACATTATATATTTTACATTAAAAGGAGTCCCGTGGCCGCGTGCCTGAATGTCTGGTCGCGAACCTGGGGGAACCGGGTTCGATCCCGACAGATGCCAAATATTTCCAATTTTAAATGGCACAAAAGTGACCCCTGTGGTGCACTCTCCACGCCAGCTATGAGTGCCCGTGAGGTGAAGCCTGGTAAGCGCCCACAAGGTGAAATATATCGTCATCATTACCGAAGTCTACATGTGTTGTAGATACTGGCACACCCAGAAATGGGTAATATGCCGTGATGATATATTTATTTTATTTATTTACATTAAAAGGATTTACCAGTAAATATATGACAAATGAACGTCAAACAACTATCAAATCAAGTAACATGTCAAAAACTATTATTTTATTTTAAGTGGTCTTTGACATTTTTAAAATAACTTAATACTAATTTTTTTAGCACGTCTTTAAATTAAAATTACTATTATATTTATGTATTCAGGGCTGCCTGTTTTGAATTCAGGAACAAATCACAATTTTGTTTTCATTTATTTACAAAATATCATTTTGATCTGTGTGTTATCGTTTTTATTTATTTTTTTTTTGATCTGTTTTCTACGAGGGGAGTTTTTTATGTTATCTACCCAGCTATGAAAACAACGAGTTAGAGAACAAATAAAATTTTATTTTTCAACGTAAGAACTGTTAACACTAACACACTTATTCCAACGTTTTTCTAATAAAGCTATGCATGCAAAAAAAAATCTTTTGGTAATTCTACAAAATACGACTTCACTGCGTTTTCCAAGTCATCATTCGATAAAAAGCGACTCTCGCTCAAATGTTTTTTGAGTTTTGGAAAGAAATAATAGTCAGACGTGGTCAGGACTGTAAGGTGGATGTTGTAATTCGTCAAAGCCGCATTCATTGACTACTGCTTGAATAATTCGTGCTTTATGCACCCTGCAGTTGTTGTGCAGAAGCAGCATTTTCTGAGCATAAGTGTGGGTTTTTTTTCGCGTATAGCCGGTTTCAAGTTCTTAATTGTGTCTTTGTAGACATGAAAATGTCACAGTAACTTGACATAAGAAAATTGTCGCGATAGCATATTGTTTTCATAGCTAGGTAGATAACATAAAAAACTCCCCTCGTATATTAGTTTAAATTTTTTGGTGGCAATTGAACATAAAGTCCGTGATACCAAAAAGAGCGCACGACACATCGATGTTTTATAAAAATCGATATTCGATGTTTACATCGTGTTCAATTTTTTCGATAATATCTATTGATATCGATGTTTGTTTTTGATGTTTTCAAAAATGCACTCCTAATGTCTGAAATTTTTTTTTTACTTTCACACGTTTCGTCACACTTTATTTGTCTGCCATACTTTCGTTACATCTGTGTCCTCGGAAAAGCTGTTTTATTAACTCAGCAATGAAATAAACGAAATGAAAACAGTCATCAAAATATTTATTTCTGCAGAGTAGTGATTCGGGTATGTTTGCATTTGATTTTAAATAAAATGAGTTTATGGATTTTTGTGTACCTACCTATATTGTTGATTTATATTATTCATAAAATATGAAAGCATAATTTATATGGTAGATACGTTTTCTAGATTATTATTAATATTAACATTTTCGTATTTTAAGAGTTCACAGAAAAAAAAACATCTAAATTGTAGTTAAATTAACTAAATAAATCTGTAATTTTCAGCCTTCTAATATGTTTTCATTAAATTATCTAAGTTGATTTAGTTTAGTTAGTTTAGTTGTTATAACAAATTATAGTAAAATGAAATACAAAATTAGATTAAATGACTACATTTAGTATTAAACTAAACATAAATAAAAAAATTAACTAAATATAAATTTATTATGTCTAGGGGCTGTAGTTCCTCAGCGAGAGTACGAAAATTAGTAATAATTGCAACAATGGATAGCAAAGGTTCCCTCGACATTTTAAAAGCAAATTTTAAACAATGTGCCGAAAAATAGGACCTTAACAGACAATTTTAATTTCTGGCATCAGAAAAATTCGACAAATAATTCGCTCTGCAAGAGAATGCGTGCTGTATAATATTAAATATATGCTTAATCATCCCTCACAGTCTCCGCACTTTAATCAGATTGAGAAAGTGCGGAAAATTCTTAAAATAAATAAGAATGTAAAGCAAAACAGAATTTAAAATTAATTACAAGTAAAATGGCAGAATATAATGCCATCGGTGACCAAAAATTTGGTGGATTCAATGACTCATCGCTTAGTTACTGGTGGAAAAACCAAAGGAAAACCCTCGAAATATTATATTTCTTTATGAAACATAAATAAATGGTTTATTATTTAAATGTTTTGGTTATCGTACGGAGACTTTTTTGTCATGAAATTATGAATACTTTCAATGTTTACCCTATAATATAAATAAATTAATTAAATTATTTGTTTATTTTATATTAATAATTTTTCCTAAAATACATTAAAACTACTGTCGTACGGAGACTTTTTTGTATGACTGTATATTTATATTTTCTATTTACTTACCGAATTCATTAGATAAATCACCGAAATTGTAGGTTAAAAATAATGAAGCTAAAATACTCGTATATAGTAAAATTAAATAAAATAAGTACCTAATTAAAATAATTATTTACATATTGAAATTAACGATTTTTTACAAAATATTTATTATCTCTTTCGGGTTAGTTAAAATATATTTTTAATATTTATTTGTTTTATGAACTGAGAACTGCTAATATATGTCTTCAGATGTTGAATACTTCATGATTTGAATAACTTTGAAATGAGAATAAATGAATTTTTTTCATTGTTAAAAGCTCTGTTAATGACTTTCGTATCTTTCGGAAGGTAACTAAAAAGACGCATATATGCGGAAAATAAATGCAGTATTTAGTTACAGATAGTTAGTTAAGGTGAAATATAGGGCGAGGTGTAAAGTGTAAAAGTAGGTGTACAGCACAGCACACAATTTCCAGAATATTTATTCATCGTAAGGAGTTTCCTCGCAAAGCTAATAAGAAATAAACAAGATATACGATTTTCTTTCTCAAAAGACGGTATTTTCTACGTCCATATGTCCGTGTCACATTTCTTCTTTAATATCCACGTACTTCTCCAAAACACCTTATCTCAATTGTAGTCGGCCTTCCTTTTTGCCTTTTCTTCGTCTCTTATTGCCATAATAACATGTTTAATTAATTATTTCTGTTTATATCTCCATTTTATGCGCAGCCTTTTTTCAGAATAAATTGCACCTGATACTCAGATAAAAAGTTTATTTTATCCTAACTATACTCTTACAAACTGTCATTTCAACCGGGCGGCACACATGCTAACCGCTTCATGCAAATTGCAAAAAATCCTCCTGTAATCAACATTCATCATGCTTTTTTTACTTTGGCGCATATTTTTGCTGATAACTGTTCGATGACTTGTCAAGTACATACATTATTATTACTAACTCTTGTATTTTTTTTCAAAATTGATATAAATATTTATTTCATTTATCTTTGATATAATCTGCTTTGTCCAAATTTTTTAAAAATAGGGCACCTGCACGTGACGTTTCAACATGGCGGCCACCAGCTGATCTTGGACAACCAAACCTTCAGTTTGCATTGTGTCTTACGGAGAAATATCGTGCCGTAAGCTTTTATTGTGTTTTTACGGCACTTATTGTTTTATTTGGGAAAAACTGAGTGTGTAAAAGTGAGTATATGAGGAGAGTTTTCCGTAAAAAATAAGTCTGGACATTCTTATTATTTAATGAGTTCCAGGTTATTAAATTAAAACTAACCCAATCCTATTTTTTTGTGTATACTTTTATTGCATATAAAATAATTTAAACATAATCGGATAGGAACATATTGTATGAATGTTTAAATATATGTAATTTTCTTTAATAATATATATAAAAACCATGAAAAAATATTTTTTACATGACAGAATTATAAATTTTGAATGAAGTCTTTTTTAGTAACAGAAAAAATATATATATTTGTGTCTGTTTCTAACAAAGGTTTAAAAATTAGATAGGTAATTAATTATTGATTTCATATTGATTTTTAAAAGGCATTTATAATCCTCGTCAAAAAAATGTCAATGTATAAGGATCCACATTATGTATCCACTTAAATTTATCGATTTAACGTACTTTGGCTTCCAAAGATAAATTTTTAACGTATAAACTCAATAAGCTCATTTATATACAATAAAAATACACAATATGACAATAAGAAAAATGAACTCGAAGATCAATATATATATATCTCAAATTTAATTTTCTTTATGTATTAAAAAATCTAATAATTCAATTTATTTTAATTTCAATATTCATGTTTTCATTTAAAAATACACATAAAAAAAACTTATACAAACTCAAATGAATATAATACAACCTGATGCTACAAGCTACTTATTTCAGTTTAATATTTTTTAAAATATATTTATAAATAGGACTGCTTTGTTTTACTAGTAAATAATTCATACACTTATCTTTAATTATGGCTAATTACATTTTAAAATAGCATGTATAAATTTAGGAAAAACTGAATTTCTTGTACAGAAAACACATTCGCTGCATAAGACGCAATGTTAAACTGAAGCTTAGTTGCCCGAGATCAGCTGATCATCCGCCATGTTGTGACGTAGGTGCAGGTGCCCTATTGTGTGTGCTTGAAAATGTACGTAAGTGAAAACTTAAATGGTTGACATTTGAATTGTAAAGCAATACCATCTCTTGGCTGCTCCCGGAAACTTTATACTTAAGTGTGCTGGGCTTACATTCATATTTTTGTATGAGATGTCAAAATCCTGTAAACATTTTAACCAAATTCTAACAAAATTTTCAAACAAGAATTTTAATTTTCTTCGGAGAGAAACAACTCAAATTTTATTTTAAAATCTAGCCAAAACCCCTAAAAATAGTTTTAAAACCCGCGTGAGTGCACGATTGATTCCCGTTTTCATTTAAATGTCACAAATAAATTCTACAACAAAGAGAAATGTAATATTTTATTTACTTTTTGCTTTGTACACAAATATCCCCGGTCTTGCATTAATAACGTAACGTAGGCTATGACCCTAATTAACGTGACGTCACGTTCGGCTCGCCCCGAATTTACCCGAATGACTGTAACGCATGATGGATCAGCCTTGTTCACTGCCCAGGCAAAAGTGTGCAATGGGCGTCTAAATAAGTTTTCACTTCAATAATAATAGTACTGGGGTCATTCTACAATTATTGAGAATAACACACATGTTTCATACACTTGTAATGCTAGTATTTATATGAAACCTATAATCAGCTGATCTGTAATTCTGTAAACAATACAACTATCAACTATTGTAATAATTATGTAATATTTTGATTGATATATGTTATTATGGAACCTTTACTATTATAATATTGGGTCTCATGGATGCATGCCTGAGTGTCTGGTCGCAAACCTGGGGAACCGGGCTCGATCCCGCCGACGCCAAATATTTCGAATTTTAAATGGCACAAAAGTGACCCCTGTGGTACACTCTCCACGCCAGCAATGAGTGCCCGTGAGGTGACGCCTGGTAAACGCCCTCACGGTACAAAAATGTCATTATCATTATCGATATCTGTGATGAAGCAGATTGACACACCCAGAAATGGGTAATATGCCGTGATGATATATTTATTTATTTTATTTATGGCCGCGTGCCTGAGTGTTCGGTCGCCAACCTGAGGAACCGGGCTCGATCCCGACCGACGCCAAATATTTCGAATTTTAAATGGCACAAAAGTGACCCCTGTGGTACACCTCCACGCCAGCAATGAGTGCCCGTGAGGTGACGCCTGGTAAACGCCCTCACGGTACAAAAATGTCATCATCATTACCGATATCTGTGATGAAGCAGATTGGCACACCCAGAAATGGGTAATATGCCGTAATGATATATTTATTTATTTAATTTATTATAATAATACATAAAATATTATGTCAGAGTTGTTTGAGGGGTACAATAACCCGGAGAACCATTGCAAAAATCTGCGTAGTAATGCAACTAAAATGATTACTAAATCTGGAAGAATTATTGATCGATATTTCTCTAAAGTGAAAATAAAATTAACTCACATCGAAACCTGTTCTTCTGTCTGCTATTCAAACCAGTTCACCACCAAAAACCGGTTTAATTTACTTGCCTAACCGGTTTTTCATTCTTGCTATTGGAAAACTGGTTATATGTATCTGGAATTTAATTATTCATTAATTTATTGTTTAAATAGATATGGTTGTACTTAATGTAATCCTACCATATAATTTGTAATATTTGAAAAATATAGTTTTGTTTTTATTTCTCACATGGTATGTTCACTTATTTTTATTGTTGTCATTTGACATTTGGAGGTTATACATTATACATGTTGTTTGTAAATGTTATTAAAATATTGTTATAAATTTTTAATGAATAAAATAGAGATGCATGTTTAAAGAAGTTATTTATTATTATATAGATTATTTATATAATTATTTATATATAAATGGTTCAACGTAAATCCTATAGATGTCAGCATCGATATTGATATATATTGATTTAATCCAAATTATCTGATTCATCAATTTTTTTCAAAATAGAAATTAAATTTTCAGAAAATGTTTTAAAATGTAATGCGTCTGATCTATCTTAGTGTCGTGTATGAATTATAAAAAAAAAAATATTTGTATTTTCTAAAATTTTACAAATGTAGTCTAGATTTGTCCAATAGATGGCAGAAGAGACCAGTGTGGGATCGAAACTGTCGAGTCTTTCATGGAAAAATTCAAGTAAACGTTTGTCAGTTAAATTTGAAATACTTGGACGTTTTTTGTGACAAAATACACTTAAGCTGCACTGAATTTTATAACGACCAAAGTATACATTCAACATGTAGATTTATCGAACATATCTTTTATACCAAAAATTTAAAGAAATTTCATTCTACATTCTGATCAGTGCTGCCGTGTTTCTATATGAAACAAGTTAAAAATTGCACATTAGTTAGTATGTTGTGATACTTGGAAGTGTTTGTATGTATATTCCTGTGTTTTGTGTATTAAATGATAATGTAACTAACATTTGAAGTGAAATACAAAAGTTTGTGTAAATGTGTTTTCTTAAACGAAGGCATCAGGTATGGAGATTTCCCATTAGGTACCTGGTAAGTTCTATATCATCATTTAATCTATGTAAAATGCGTTCTGTAGATGAGATCTTTGAACATATTGTTTTATTTATTTATAATACATAAATTCATGCATATATACGTATATATCTACTAACGTCATTGCGTACTTAAAATACATTAGTTGCGGTTGTTACTAAATATTCGTATTCAATTTTGAACCACTTCAACTAGTACTTTTATACCAAATTTATGGTAAATTTACAAAACTTGTGTAGGGCGCGGGCATACAGCTGTTCCAAGTGTTCCTGAAAACATACCTTCTGGAGCCCCACTTGTCAAAGTGACAGTACAGCTATTTTCTATTGTATTAGTGTATTTTCTGTGGTGTTTGTCGTTTATGCTGTAATTTTCTAGGATCTCAGTGTATATTGTAAAATCAAAAGTTGCTGCGTTTTTAATATTTCGTATATTAAAAAGTCGCCCTCTTTTGATTTTACAGTAAACATTGAGATCTCAGAAAATTGCAATACAACATTATTTTGTGTAGTACTGTAAAATTTCAACTTACTATTTTACGTAGTGTAGTATAACTTTAAACTAACTCATCTTTCCCTTGATTAAAATTGTTTTTTCAAACATCTTCACTTTAATGTCCCGCACCCAACCACACTGATAAAATTTATAAGCTTCTAAACTTCTAAAAGATTTTAACTGAGCATTAGTGTATGCACTTTTTTTATAAATAAAATAATTTATTATATCCATATGCAAAATTGCTGGAAAATCAAAAATATTTCTTGAAAAATTACTTTCGTCGCAATCATATGGATCAACATTGTTTATTAGTCTATTTTTATCTAAGTAGCGATTTTTTACGTCAGTAGGTAAAGATTTAAAATAAGCTGACATTTTCAGATACAATTTAAAACAAAACTTTACGCACAAAGTAAATGTTTCTTGTTCAATTTAATGTAAGTCTAGCTTTTGAATTAGCACTACGGAAAACTATGACAGAATAGATGGTGCTGTTGTCAGGGCGCCAGAACACCTGATCGCAAGGCAATCGGAAACAGCTGAGTGTCCGAGCTCTATATAAACCAATTCTAGTGTTTATTTTAACCAGAATTTCTTGGAGTGTGCAATGTATGTATTATTTCAAATTTTGTTAGCTGTGTAAAATTTTGACTGCAAGGGAATAATTTAATATAATTGTTATAAGAAATTCTACATTAAAAAATCTGTTGTGGTTGTAGTGAACACAAAACCTGTCGCCATTTCCATATTAGGCTGTATAAGTATTGTACATATTTCACATTTCTGATACGCACAAAAACACATATCTCCTTTAGGTATATATTTTTATATTTTTTAATTCATTCTATTCTATTCATATTATTCTTCTAATGTTCGAGATTCTTCCAATTCATTGATGAGATTGGCGGTATTTTTGAAGGGAACATGTAATGGGGTCATTTCAAAACAAATAATTGTCGATTTTTTTTATAAAATCATGAAATCCATCTCATTTAATAAATATGGTAATAGAAAATAATTTGAAATATGCGACTTTTCATTCATAAATTTGCTAATAAACTTTCGCGCTTTTAAACACGGACTAAATTTGTGACGACACAAATTCATACTCACACAAAGACAATTCTCTCTCACACACACAGGCTTCACAACATGAAACAGTAACCTAACCTAAAAGTGTGACAGCTGACAGAAAAACATACAAGAGAGAAGATTATTATTACTTTTTATTTCCTTAAAAGTACTAGTGAAGTATAAGGTATGTAAATAAACCATTTATTTAAATAAATACCAAACCAAATAATCATAGTTCTAAATTAAACCGGTAGAGCTCGACTGTCGTATCTGTGAATATGTGTCATCAGCCGTTGAAATATTTGAAATTAAACGCAACTTTTAAAAAATCATATCTCTGATTCTAAAGACTTGTAAGATGTAAAACATATGCGTGCATGTTTAATTTGATCTATTTTTTAAGAAAAAAATAAATCAGAAAATGTGAAATGACCCCATTATAAATATTTAATTAATAATAAAATAAGAAATATGTATTAAATGTACTTGTCAGAAAAAGTCTTCAGTCTCTGGCTTTTTGATACTCATATTTATCTGTCAATTACAAACATTTTAATTTTTCCACTTGTTTTCCATGGACTGCAAGATTCATTTGCAACTTATTATTTTATATATTTATATGTCTCTATCTTTAACTCCATAGAAGATATAATAAAAAATTTAAATTTATCAGATAGAGATTTTTATATTCTTTAATATTAGTAATAACAGAAATTTTCAAAAAATAATATTTAGAAGATTTTTTTTTAAATAAACTTTTACTTCCGGTTGTTCAATTGTTACCAAAATCTAATCAGCTCTTCCCAGGAATGTCAGATTGAGAAAACTGCAGTTAAATATTTTTTAAGTCTTATAGAATTTGAGAAACCGTGGTTCTAAAATCCACACATACACACAAACATGGACATCGTCGTAAAAATGTTATAATCGGACTATAGGGATCTTAAAACGTGCTTATCCACTAAAATATGGATATGCGATTTTTAGCATGATTCCAATAAATACCTCTCTTAGCGAGAGGTAAAAATATATTGTAAAACATAACTGCTAACATAAGCAGTTTTACTTTATTTAAGATTTTTTTTTAATATAGCTCTTTTTAAAAATAAATATTAGTAATAATATTTATATTCGTTGCATTTACTTTACACCACTTGACATAAAATTTTTGTAGAATAATTATAATGTATACAAAAATATGTAGATATTTCGGGCTGAAAAAGCGATATCTAAATTAAATTCTTTTCATTGTGATTGATGAAATACCTATAGAGCGTAATGAATACAGCCACATAACACTATATCTGTTATCGAATTACCTGTTAGTGGGCAACCTGTAAACCAATATATCGATGCTGTCAAATCATAGAACTTCCATATTTCCATTCATGAAACTGAAACATTGCATACAGCTAAAATATAAGCGTTTCAGATTATATCAGAGCTGATATGTTGTTTTCCACTGAATGTATTGTATACTAACTTTAGTAACTCTATTTGTAGATACTACGGTTTTGCAATTTTTGATCTAATTTTAACATTTCGTCGGCTGATTATTGAAATGTACTAAGTCCACTTTTTGAAAAAAAAAAAAAAATAGATGTAGTCAAATTCGGTTTCACGGTATTTTTTTGTACGTACCATGACCAGTACTTCTTGTCCCCCAAAACTCAATATACCCCATATTCAGATAAAAACTTTAAAATTTTCAAAAATCTAATTTTTATGTATCTAGATACTTCTCAATGCGCTGATTCCAAAATTTGAAACCGCAGGTCGATATTTCTTTTCGTTCTCGAGATATTTAGATTCAAAGTTTTGCATAAAACTACCCATTTTTGGGTAATAACCCAAAAATGGGCCGAGATACGAATTAGGCGACACCACCATTCGATTCTACGGATAAAAATATATAAGTATACCAATTTTCATAATTTTTGACTAACCGGTTCATTTTTTATGAATAAAAGTTTGAAAACCCCTGAAAATGGCCGAAAATCGCAAAAATCGTAAGGGGTACCCCTTACGATTTTTGCGATTTTCGGCCATTTTCAGTTATTTTGCTTTAGAGACTGTATGCGGTGTTCAAAAATTATGAAAATTGGTATACTTATGTAATTTTGCCCGTACAATCGAATGGTGACGTCGCCAAATTCATATCTCGACCCATTTTTGGGTTAACACCCAAAAATGGGCAGTTTTGAGCAAAATTTTGAATCTAAATATCTCGAGAACGAAAAGAGAGAAATTGAGAAGTATCTAGATACATAAAAATTAGATTTTTGAAAATTTTGAAGTTTTTATCTGAATATGGGGTATATTGACTTTTGGGACATTAATTCAAAAATGGATAGAGATATAAACTTGCTAGTAATATTATTTGATTGAAAAGATAATATTACGTAAGTGTACGCATATTTAGAGCATTTGAACAACTGAGTGAATTTTTAGAAATTAAAGTCTTAAAAGAAAAGTGTTATCACTTTATTCTTCTATGAGTATTAATGAAAAAAAAAAAAAATGTTTAAATATTAATACGTTCGAAAACTACAAGCAATTGAAAGTTTTTGTGACATGCCATGTAATTTTAAAAATTATCGCAAAATTTCTAGGGTCCTTATAACGATGCTTCTTCACTAAAATCAGGATATGCGATTTTTAGCATGAGTCCAATACTCCTCGAGAAGTAAAAATTCTATAACAAGTTTCCTCCTACTTTTCTAAATGTTCGATATTCTTCCAATTCATTGACAAGATTGGCGGTATTTCTGAAGAGTAAATAATGAAATATATGTAGAGCAAGTACGTGTTTAGTTGACACTGATACTGTACATACTTTGACTTTTAAATAAATCCCATTTCTTTTTCCGTATATAAAGAATTTTTACAACATACGTGGATCATTTGAGCCTTATTATTTCACTTTTAAACTACTCAACGGTTGGTCCTTCCATGCCTTAAACAATGTGGGATACAGGTTAGATTTTACATTTAAATTTTATCAAATAAATAATTATTGGGCATAGTCATTAAGAAACATCAATCCTAAAAAAGCAATTTACACAAAAATTGTAATTGATGTAATGAATAAATGTAAATCTAGTTACAGCAGTGCCGTGCGTCACTAGGGGTATCTGGGAAGTCAGAGGCGTGCAGTGGGAGTAACAGACAGCTAAAACCTATTGAAACGATTATACTAACTATACACTTTAACAGTGGCCATTTACATCGATTACAATCAATTACCGGTTGGTATTGATTTCACAGTACATATATATTCGCCGTTGTGTTCCGGTAGCGAACCGGTAGCCAGTAGAGTGGTGCGTGGTTTTTCTTCCTCGTTTTTTTGTCCGTATACGCAGGGTCGTATGCGCATAGTGTCCGTAAGACCAATGAGAGTTCTCAAGATACAGATGAAATGGACACCAAATTAAATCTTGCTTTTGTGATAACAAAGACAATTTGATACAAATATAAAATTGCTTGACTTAAGGTGTTATGTGACCGATTGTGGTTCTAGTGGCCCAGGTTCAAATCCGATCAAACTCATCCCAAATTTTCAAATAATACAAAATAGTTTTAAAAGTCGTAAGGTGATGCCTAGTAGGCGCCCTCAAAAGAACAACTTGTAGGATAATATTTTTTAAAAAATTTTGAACTATGACGTAATTGGTCGGTTTTAAGGGGCACCAGTTCTTATAGAAAGCACGTTAAATAATAGCAATTTACGTTATAAGTCCAGTAAATGAGTTTTTACGGTACGAATGATGTACAACATTTTATTTCATACATGTGTTGCATTTTTGGACGAAAGTTTACTATAATTCCTCAATGGGGTATTCCACTCAATTTTTTTTATTATTATAAATAGAACTTCATTCAGTGTTGAAGTAATTCATAGTATTAAAAAAAATTAATTGTTCCTAGTTTAACAGTATTTTATTTTCGAGAAATCAGTGTAACGTCACATTTCCCCTATACTTGTCTTTCTCACACACACTGCTCTGAGTACGCTGCGAGAGAAAGATAACAATTGTATGACGTCAATTTTCCCTTTTAGCAAATGTGAAATATCTCGTAAAGTAATTATTTAAAAAATGTTTTCATCGTTTTAACTATTATTTATTGAGCCATACTTTATGTTAAATTGAATTTTTTTTTATTTTTTTTGTTATGGTGGAATACCCCATTCTTCCTTTCTTAAAAAAATCATGTCGTCTTGGTCTTAATAAAAATAAAACAATAATGACAGCAAATAATTTTTTTTTTTGATATTTTTAATATTTGAAACAAACTGACAATTGATCCTAGAATAATTCGCTAAAAGATATAGGAACGAATATTGCCTTTTTTTGGTATGGGGAAAAGAAAATCATTTTACAAACGTAATATAATATGACATATATGTTAGATTTGGTGAGTGTTAGTGTTTACTGTGTTGCAGTTTTTTCTTATATAGAATTTTTATAATTTTATAATCGAAGAAAATGAGTAGTTCTTTCTTATGGTCAAAATTCTCCATGGATCTATACCCCTGGTGAGCAAAATGTAGATATTTTTCATATTTAGAAAGAAATTATTTCACTGAAAATGAATGTAATGATTGTTATGATTTGTTTGGCAGTTCAATAAGAAGTAGGTTGCTTAGTAACAATACAGTGCCGTAAAGAATAATAAGACTGTAAAAACCTCATTTACCGGACTGACCTCACTCCAGTAAGTAATGAAATGCGACACAGTATGAATTAAAATGATTACTAGATTTACTAGGATATTTTTACCATCTGTTAAATGTTGTATACGCTTATATATATAAATATGTATGCGTTCAGAATGATTTTGTACTTCGTTACAAGTAAGTCTTATTCTTACCTAAAAATTATTATGCTACCTGTTAATTAATTAATGTTTAATAGTTAAAAAAAAAAATCACTGCCCTATAATGTATAATTCTCTAAGATCCATGAATATCATACTACGTCCTGTATATCTGGTTTAAAATAAACGATATGAGAACATGAATGGAATAATTTTTGGTAAATGTGTTATTGTTATTTCGACATGTGAAATTTACTAATCAATTATCATGCGGAATACATCCGAATCAAATTACTTTTGTCTATTTATTATTAACAATGTACTCCTATATGACATGATCATGGTATAATTCAAATTTACAACACTTAATTAGCCGATATGCTGGTATACATTTTATCTAACTTTCGTCTACCCTTAATATATTTTTACACATCGGTGCTTGAAATATTTTGCGATACTTTATATGTAATATACGAATATTAAAAAAAAAAATAGAAAATTTTTAGTAAATTCATTACTATTTTTTCGTATTTTATATTAGTATTAAAATTTGTATTTTTTGCGGCATAATATTCTGAATTAAAAACATCTAAAAAAAACATAGTAGTCTGATTCTCAGTAACAAAATAACTTGACAGTTATTGTTTTTTGTACCTTACAACTTCCATACAAATTAATTTTTGGAGATCGATTTGCAAAACTTATGGATCTAGATCTAGATGATGAAAAGAACATGGAAAACGATTTAGAAGATAAACAATAAAAAATAAAAATAAACAATACCTTGTGTCAAAATGTATTTTAATGACGAAACCGTTGCTATGCAGTAATGGTTGCTATGTTGTAAAGTTACCCATTACTGCACGATTTTAAGTATATTAAAATAGTACATTACTGTACAAAATACGAAAAAATAAATTACATGTATATTTTAGTTACTTGCCTTGCTAATGCCACTGGCAAAAAATTATGCATACATGTCCAATTAATTATTGTGTTAAAAAAAATTCTAGTATAAAATAGGACGAATTGTTAGGGGATAAAATAGTACGGACAAAATCGTCGCTGGCAGCAATACACGGTCGGCGGTAGGTGCCGGTCGGTTGGACAAATGCCTGTTGTTCTTCAGCCACAATCGCCAATTCATTTTCGGGGTTCATTACTTTTCGTGCGCAGTCATTTCGGCGAATCTTTTTTTTTCGGCTGCTCGCTCCGGCCGTCTAAATGACTGCTGCTACTGGCTATGTTGGTTCCTGAAAATCTTTTGTCTGATGGTTCTTGTTTGTGAGTTGTTGTTCGACAAGGTTTCTTAACACGTCGCAGGAATTTTTTTATTTTGATTAGCTTTAATTTACTTCTCGACGCATATAAATTACTAATGATGGTTATTACTCAAATATTTTACCCTAAATGAAACAGATACTGTAATTTAGAACTTTCAGTATATAAAAAGAAATAAATATATCTTCACGGCTTATTATCCTTGCAATAACAAGATATAATTTGATTTCTGCCATAATTTTAATCTGGGTCTAATTATATTTGGCAAAAACCGCCACTTTTAGTAAGCGCATAAATAAAATTCTATACAATGGGGCGATAGAAAAAAAATATTGTTTTTTTTTTCTATAAATCAAAAATTTATTTCAGACATGAATGTGGGATCGCGTGGCCGTGTGACCCGAGTTCGATCCCGGCCAGTGCAGACTTTTAAAGGTACAAGTGATCCCTGTGGTGCACTCTCCACACCAGCTATGAGTGCCCGTGAGGTGACGCCTGGTAAGCGCCCACGCGGTAAAATATATCGTCATCATTACCGATGTCTACATATGTTGTAGATACTGGCACACCCAGTAATGGGTAATATGCCGTGATGATATATTTATTTATTTATTTATTCACATATGAATGTATTCATAATAATATTTAAAATTATTATTCTTTTTGGAAAAATGGAAATTAATCGAACTAGCAGTCTTATGGCCGTTTGCACCAATATTTTAATTGCGAATTAAATAAAAATTAAAAAATTTGATATTGACATTTATCCGTCAATTACAAACATTTAAATTTTTCAACTGGTTTGTATGGAGTTGTTTGAGCTGTGAGATTCATTACAACAGTATATTTTATATATTTTTATTTCTTTATCTGTAAATCTACAGAAGATATAATAAAAATTTTAAATGTGTCGGTTAGAGAAGTTTGTGCTCTTTACTATTATGTAATAACATGAATTTAAAACAACAGGTCTGAAGTCATAGAATTTGAGAAATCGTTTACCCAACATCCGCACATACACACACACACACACACACACACACACACATACATCGTAAAAGTGTTAAAATCGGATTGCAGGGGTCTTCAACACGTGCTTATTCATTAAAATCTGGATATGCGATTTTTAGCATGAATCCAGTACCTCTCTTAGCGAGAGGTAAAAAAGATCAAGAATGAGGGACTAATTTAACTATTAACAAACCAGTGAATCTCAAACGGTAGAACATAATTATATTTCTTAAAATGGAACCCCTACTTACATCAATTTTAGTTTATTAAATAGAGATTTTTATCTGGTTTCAACGATATAAATATTGTATTGGGTTCCATAACAATTATTTCGAGAAAAATGGTATTTATTCACATATGAATGTATTCATAATAATATTTAAAATTATTATTCTTTTTGGAAAAATGGAAATTAATCGAACTAGCAGTCTTATGGCCGTTTGCACCAATATTTTAATTGCGAATTAAATAAAAATTAAAAAATTTGATATTGACATTTATCCGTCAATTACAAACATTTAAATTTTTCAACTGGTTTGTATGGAGTTGTTTGAGCTGTGAGATTCATTACAACAGTATATTTTATATATTTTTATTTCTTTATCTGTAAATCTACAGAAGATATAATAAAAATTTTAAATGTGTCGGTTAGAGAAGTTTGTGCTCTTTACTATTATGTAATAACATGAATTTAAAACAACAGGTCTGAAGTCATAGAATTTGAGAAATCGTTTACCCAACATCCGCACATACACACACACACACACACACACACACACACACACATACATCGTAAAAGTGTTAAAATCGGATTGCAGGGGTCTTCAACACAATGTTACAATATTGAATGATGCTATGCAATAAACAAATATTCGTACGATTGTTGCCTAGTTGCACTTAGAAATGCCATTTTTTATTAATTTATGTCTAATTTTTAATACCATTGTTGTATTATTAGCTTTTTAATAAAATACACTCAATTAATATGAACACTTATATTTAATAAAGTGGCTACAACCACCCAAGTTCATATATCTGTCATATCTTCATGACGTACTCGATATATCTCTCTTTTATATATTGTTTTTAAGATTACTTGTGTTATCGACCGTCTTGACTCAACCTCGAAACAAAATCGATCAGACAAAAATCAATTGACTGAGAACACGAAAACTGTGGTGTTGGGCAACTGAGCCCGAGAGAGCAATCTCGCTTTGACTGTTTAACATCAATAATCGCCTAAACTGTAAGACAACTAGTGTCCGACGGGTGACTGTACTAGACAGAGCACTGACACTGGCGTACGACCAATCATCAGAGACTACTGTAGAGGGAGACTGATACTGGTGTTACCGACCAATCATCAGAGACTACTGTAGCGGGAGACTGATACTGGTGTTACCGACCAATCATCAGAGACTACTGTAGCGGGAGACTGATACTGGTGTTACCGACCAATCATCAGAGACTACTGTAGCGGGAGACTGATACTGGTGTTACCGACCAATCAGAGACTACTGTAGCGGGAGACTGATACTGGTGTTACCGACCAATCAGAGACTACTGTAGCGGGAGACTGATACTGGTGTTACCGACCAATCAGAGACTACTGTAGCGGGAGACTGATACTGGTGTTACCGACCAATCATCAGAGACTACTATAGCGGAAGACTGATACTGGTGTTACCGACCAATCATCAGAGACTACTGTAGCGGGAGACTGATACTGGTGTTACCGACCAATCAGAGACTACTGTAGCGGGAGACTGATACTGGTGTTACCGACCAATCATCAGAGACTACTGTAGCGGGAGACTGATACTGGTGTTACCGACCATAGAAAAATAAAACAATTTGAAATTAATGAATTACGAGACGATGGCACTTGATAATATAACATAATACAGTTTCATTGTAGATCATTCAATATATTATATATTTTTGTGTAGATTCGATATGGGAAAAGGACAGGAAAATAAAGGTGCTCAATCCAAACAAGATTCAACACCAGTTCAAATTGTTGAGCCAGAATCAACTGCGTCATCTTCAACAGCATGTTCAGGTGATGTAAAATTGCAACAACAAAAGGAAAGAGAATTACGGGAAGCTAAAGAAGAAGACGAGAGGAAGAGGGCAAAGGCTGAAAAAGAAAAACAAGACCGCAAAAATGCTGAAACAAATAAACCTCGTTCACAAAAATCAAAACCACAAAATAAAAGTTTTTCTGAACCAAATAAAACAATTAATTCAAGTGGGGAATGGAATATTGACTCAGCTGATAATAGCGAGAATGATAAAGTGCTAGATAAGTCTTATCAAGAACCAACCCAACAAAGAATAAAAAATTCCAGGGATAATACTTATGAGACAACAGGTAGTGAAAACTCACCTACAAAATTGCAAAATCCATTACATCAACATAATGAAACCTCGAATTGGGATGATAGTTCTCCTGATGATACTCAGATACTCGCTAACAAAGATCATCAATCGAGAGAACCTAGAAGATCCAATGACAATTGGCTTAGAAATGACAGGGCTCAAGCCCCCAATTACAACACGCGTGACTATTACAGCAAATTTTCAAACAGGGGCCCGGGGGCTAATTATCAACAAAATACACGATTTTTGTACGATGGCCGAGATGACGAAAAGTTCCAAGAGTTTCTTGATCTGTCCAGCCAAAGCGAGAAAATTAATCATAATAAAATACAGGAAATAAAAGGGGATTTATTTACGGCTTCTGAAGAATATTCTTTGGCGCATTGTGTTGCTGAAGATATGTTTATGGGCGCTGGTATTGCCAAAACGTTTAGGGCAAAATTCGGACAAGTGGGTTTGCTCTTAAACCAACGGCGAAAAACCGGTGGTTTAGCCATTTTAGAAGACAAAACCCGTTACATATACTACCTTGTTACCAAACCCATTTCTCGAGGAAAACCCACTTATTATACCCTGTGGCAGTCCTTACTCAAAATGAGGGATCATATTTTCGAAAACGGAGTCAATAAACTTGCTCTTCCCCAAATTGGATGTGGATTGGACAGACTTGAATGGTTTACAGTCAGCCAGATGTTGGAACATGTTTTCAAGGATATTGAGATTGAAATAATGGTCTATATTTGGGATGAGACTTGGAATTGTAATAATCAAAGATCTTCATCTGATGATTTAGTTTTAGGAGTGGGATAGGAATTTTAATTGTTGTATAATTATCATTTTAATAAAATACACTAAATTAATATGAACACTTTTATTTAATAAAGTGGCTACAACCACCCAAGTTCATATATCTGCCATATCTTCATGACGTACTCGATATATCTCTCTTTTATATATTGTTTTTAAGATTTCTTGATAATATAACACATTTTTCTCGAAATTAAATTAGCTTCTTATTCTTTATTATTTTTTGTATACAGAGTGTTATGTAAGTAAGTGTACATCGCTTAACCCATGGTAGAACCCATAGACAGTACATCTGGCAATAATTTTTGTTTAACATACTTTCTACAAGAAATGGAGGCCTTTAAAACTGACCAATCACGTCACAGTTCAAAATTTTGTACCCACACCCACAAAGTTGAATATGCGTTATGTATGCATATATGTTTTCTAGACATTTCTACAATAAAAATGATTTTGAATTATTTCTTAGTCTTCTATTTTATTTATATGTTAATCTAATTACTTATAATCAGCGCTCATAAACATGTACTTTTTCATTATCAATATCTGAAATATGCCGCGACGCTAATGAACTTATATGTCCTTTGTAACAGGTATGACATTTTTTCCAGAGTTTTTTTCCAGTTTTGAAGTCCTCTAGTTCTTGTAGAAAGCACATTAAATAAAAATTATTGCCAGATTTACTATCTACGGAGTCAGTTCTACCATGGGTTAAGCATTGTACACTTATGCCCAGTTGCACCGACACCACTTAAGAATTTAAGTTTAGTTTTATTTCGTTGCACCGTGCCCTAAACTCTTCATAAATATCTTAAGGCTTCCATAAATTTAAGCCTCCGAAATTGACAGTTTATCTTGCAGTTAAGTAAGTAGTGAGGTTATATTGAATGCAAACGTTTTTAATTTCTATCAGAATCATGGAAGATATTGATTTTATTGACGATGATGACGATTTAGATGCGTTGGATTTAATCATTTAATTGTATACGGAATACCAAGGCAAATATACGACAGATCTGATCATTTTTATACTCTTTCTGATCATGACTTTTTCAACGGTTTCGATTAACCAAATATACAGTATTGGAATTGTTGATTTTAATAGAAAATAATATTGAATTTTATAACGACATGTAAGGATTCCATTCATTTTTCTTTCATCGTTGGTGTAGCTTCGTGTTCGCTTTCTTTTTTCGTCTGATGTTTGATGCCATTTTTTGCTAAAAACAATGAATATACATATTTAATTTCACTTGTATTTGAATTTTGAATCGAACTTACCAACATAACCTCCAAATTTTGACATAAACAAAATCAACTATGAAAAATCCCTAAATTTTATTTTTCTTTTTACTAAAAGTACAATTTAAACAGTTTGAAAATATATAAACTACACTTAAGGTTATTAAAAAAAATATGTGTGCAACAGTAGATAAAATTTAAGTGATCCTTAATGTAAGTTCAGTTTTATTAAGTGTAAATTAAAGAAACGTCGGTGCAACCGGGCATTACATATATAACATCTGTATAATATTTTTCTCTAAAGTCAAGTGCAAAAAAGCACAACATCCTGTGTAGTTTTGACAATAAATATAGTACTTAATTCCTAAATATATCCCATAATATATAATCTGATGACAATAAATTTATATACATGCAACTCCACTGTACGTCATGAATTTTCGTATTCTCCTTGTAGAGTACATTGTCCTAATATTAGTGACATAACCACAATAGAATGATTTGGATTTGAGGTTTGAGTAACCCCGACCTAAGTTGTTCATGTAAATTACTTTTGGTGTTCGACAGCACGGCGAGTCGTGCGCGTCTGTGTTCCATGCTCCATGTAAGCGTGTAAGGGGGTGGAAGACACAATTACCGAACCAGTAACACTAACTCTGATTATCTTTGCACTACCTGCCGTGGCCTATGCTTGCTTCGAGGATGGTACAATGTTCATTAGCAGCTATCATTGGTTATTAACTTGTAAACCATCGTTTAGTGCAGACGTTGCCAAAATGTTTGCTTGCTACAAGATATGTTCTGCTCACCAACGTATATAGTAAGCTAGACCAAGTAAACTGCTTAATTCATATTTTGAAGTAAAAATGGTATTCAGATTATAGCCTACGTAATTAATACAAGGCCGGGAAACATCACAATTTCTGTCAAAAAGAAACTCTAGTTGCAAACTTACCATTTTGGTATGTCATTTCTGCCCGTTATTACCGATATCTGTGTACAAAACAGATTGGCACACTCAAATTAGCACACCCAGCAATGGGTAATATGCCGATATATATATATAAAAGTTACTTGCATTTGTATTTGTTGCAGATTTTATTTGTTCATAATTGAAACTGATAATATATGTGAAAAGTTAAATGTCAACTAAAAAAAAAAAACATCAGTAATACAATGGCACTCTGAAATATGTTGTAAATTGCGAATTTTAATTTGAGTTTTTTTGAACAAAATGAAATTATAATTAATTTTAGTCCCATATATTGTAATTTTTATTTCTAAATAACTTTTTTATTTACAACTTTTCTCTAAAATTAATAGATCAGAAACTACAACAAAATAAAAAATAACATTATATTCCCTATATTACGAATTTCAAGAAGACACCTGGTGTACAGGTATTTTTTAACTTCGGGTATATAGGTACTATGATATATTTATTTGATGATCAAAAATTTTTTCAAAATATCTCTCAAAATTAGGTTCAGTGTTTATTTTTATTATATGATTCGTATACTTTTTTATAATACTCGTAAAATAAATTAAATTATTTTTACATAAACCGATTTATAATAATAATAATAATAATAATTTATCATCACGGCATATTACCCATTATCTGCTTTATCGCAGATATCAGTATGATGATGACATATTTGTACCGTGCGGGCGTTTACCAGGCGTCACCTCACGGACACTCACTGCTGGCGTGGAGAATGCACCACAGGGGTCACTTTTGTGCCATTTAAAATTCGAAATAGGTATTTGGCGTCGGTCGGGATCGAACCCGGTTCCCCAGGTTCGCGACCAGATACTCAGGCACACGGCCACGGGATTCCATTATAATTAATAAATAGATATCCATTCGTCATGAAAAATACGACTAGGAAATCAGCATATCAAATAGAAATAATATATACCCTTAATGTATGAATCCACAGTATATGAAACACCCGACATAAACAGAGAATTTATTTTAAAATGCAACATTATAGTTCATCACTTCCATGGTTACTCACTATTGTCAAAAAATGACAGCAATGGAATATTTGTCCATTTTAAAATGCAACATTATAAATAGTATTGCAGCACAGGAGATACCTCCAAAACACATTGCAAATGGTGTCAATTCTTATTACGACCAACTAGAATATTGCCTCAGAGTGATTGGGGGTATTTTTTTAACATTTATTACATGAAAGTTATGAATTTTTGTAAGCTAAAAGATGTTTTTTGGCGATACACTGGTTCAAAAACGGTTTGAACCGAAACGTCATCAATTTTGAACCAGTTGTATAAATGACGTCATAAGTTCGTACAACGCTAAAATGAAATGTTTTGAACCAGGGACATTTGTCATTTTAAGTTTCTAACCTTAAAAATTAAAATGAACTGCTGTAAGAGTAAGTATGTTTTATTTTTATTTTATTTGTATTTAACGGCAAATTATTTTCCATTTCAACATTTACTTGTTTATTCGGTTTATTAATGATCATTTTGGTACCTTAAATAATATTAACCTAAAAACAAACTGTTTTGAACCGGCTGACTAAACGGAACCAGTGTATCGCCAAAAAACACCTAAAGTTTGTTAAGATGTACAACATTCATGTTTTGATTATTTGTTAATCATATGTAGGCTAATTTATTGGAAATTAGTTTTAATAATACAAAACTACAAATTTTGTATGTTGCATTTTAAAATGAACAAATATTACATTGCTGTCATTTTTTGACTATAGTGAATAACCATGGAAGTGATTCGCCATATGTTGCATGTTAAAATAAATTCCCTGTATATACTTACATATATAAAATAAACAAAAATATAATATATATATACTTATTTTTCATTTCACGTGATATATTTTTGTTGAAAACAGTAGAAAAATCTTTGTATTATTAAATTATATTCACGGATATCTGAAAAGAACGTCCAATCCAATACCTAAAATCAAACTTGAGAATCCTATCTAGAGTATAACAAAGATTGCGTGAAAGAAAATAAATATAAACTTGACACAATTTCGGCTCGAAACATAACCTCAATATCCCCGTCTCGATGTTATCGCCGCCATGTTGACGGGACGTCACACAAGAACCTAATGTTTACATTAACAGTGCACACAGGCGCAGAGATATACGGACACCGGCTACGTAGCTGGGGAAGACTCAGGGACTGCTGAACGAATTGATAAGGATTCATAAATCAATATTACGACATGCTTTATGATGCGAAATCAATATTATACCTACATACATTATAAGATCACTTAAGAGTCGCCAACAAAGAGCATGTGTAACTAGGGAGACTCGTTTTAATAGACTACGATAGCTCTATATTTCCAGCGAGTCTCAGACGTTAATAGGAATTAGTTCATAACTTTAATAACCCAAAACAGAATGTATAACTACTAAAAACGTCATTTTAACTTGTCCAGCGACTTTTACTTTAAGTGCATATTTTTTCTCTGACATGCTTTACAAAAACACAAATGAACTTGATAAGAGATTCGGTAGTAGGCACTTGGTGAAACATATTTTAAACTAGCTGATCCGCCCCGGCTTCGCACGGGTATAGCTAAAATAACGATTAGCTACACGTGTACCAGTAATTTTTCACATTTACTTCGGAGACATGCACTGCGTAGGGAGCCGGTAACCTGCCTCGCATCGTACATGTAACAGGCTCCGCCCGATCCCCGCACCGCACCTAAAAGCGCCTTTTCTAAACATGTTTCGGATACTTTTACTTATGTACATATGATGCAAGCTATCTCTCCGACAAATATCGAAAATCTGCTAACGGTTAAAACTTTACTATAGATAAAAAAATAATTGAAATCATCTCCTTTCGTACCGCCTGAATGGATGATTTTTTAAAACCGCTAAAACACTTTATTTCTTACCAAAAGCATAAATAAGAATTTTTATATCCTTAACTTGAGAAATGATGGGTTCTCCATACAAACTTTCGTCCCCTATTTCACCCACTTCAAGTTTTATTTTCGCGACAAAAGGTAGCCTATGTCCTTCTCCTAGGTCCAATCTATCTCTATACCAAAATTCATCAAAATTGTTTCAACAGTTCAGGCGTGAAAACGTAACAGACAGACAGACAGACAGACAGAGTTACTTTCGCATTTATTATATTAGTATGGATTTAATATTAACAATTAAATAAAGAAAAAATCAAAATCACAATTAATTTTTTTTTTATTACAATAATCAATATAGTTAACAATGTTGACAATAATTTGTGTGATAGTTATTTTTATTATTGCAATCAAATTTAGTCTACTGTAGGTAAAAATTGTTGTAATAAAATAAAACTACATTGTTATTAACAGTAAAACTTTTCATTGTTGTAATCAAATTTAATCTTTTGTATTTGAACGTTTATTTGTTCTAATCAAATAAAACTACACTGTAATAAACTGTAAAAGTAATAGATGTGAGAAAGAATATGGAAATTAAAATTTTCAATTATGTTCTTTCCCGGAGAATTTAATTTTGATTCTGGATTATTTAAATATCTTTTTGTTTTCAGCTAGAATCCTTTTTACTGTACTTTGTGAAATATTTATTGTAGAACCTTTGCTTATGCTTTCGATTCATTTTGATTATTAAATTTTGATAATTCAATTTTTTTCACGAAAGTTTTATCTTGCGCTACACGCCAATGACAAAAATTGCATTGTCCAATTAACCAAAGAATTACTCATCATGCGTCAGTGACATTCAATTCATTATTCACTTTTGCAACTGTACTAATAGAGCGGTACAAACTTTCATCCCTATTTCACCCCTTTAAATTTTATTTTCGCGATGAAAAGTAACCTATGTCCTTCTCCAAGGTGCAATCTATCTCTATACCAAAATTCATCAAAATTGGTTCAGCGGTTTAGGCGTGAAAACGTAACAGACAGACAGACAGAGTTACTTTCGCATTTATTATATTAGTATGGATAGTTACAGAAAAAACATAATAATTGATTTATAATTTTAATGTTTATCATGACACGAATACAATCAATATTTATATCGTAAAATAAATAAAAGAACTGTTTTATTTTTAATTTTTTATGAATAATATGTAACAAAAAAAAATGTTTTAGTTAGTAGGGCCCAAATTTTTATTTGTCTAGGCCCCAAAGCATCTTAAACGTTGTACTGTCGAGTTTGATCCCGACTAACGCCAAATTATTTCAAATTTTAATTGGTTTTTCATTCTCCACGCCAGCAATGAGTGCCTGTAAGGTGACGCCTGGTAAACGCTCACACGGTACGAATACATCATCATTACCAATGTCTGCATAGAAATCAGATTGAAACACCCAGCAGTTGGAATATGCCGTGATGATATATATATATATATATATATATATATATATATATATATATATATATTTAAGTTTAAACTCTATATTTTAAAACAGCCGAAAGAAATTTCTAGAAATTGATCACTATTTGCGTTGTTGAAAATGTAAACCAGCTTAACTATTATTTTGAGAGCAGTAAAGAGAAGGACCTTGTATACTTGCTGACTGATTCAAAGTTATGAATTAGTGTGATATCTGGTATAATGGATTCGATGGAAATATCGACATGCAGTTATATAGTTCCGATGGTGCGATAGAGTTATTCATAATATGATGAGCGTAAATAACCAATTCAGTAGTTATCACGTGGTACGTTTTCCGGTTCCGTTGGCACATAACAAGTTTTCTGTTCCAGTGCAGATTAGTACGAACGGGCAGATAACTCATACGCAGAACTCGGTGGCTAAGAAACGGACTTCATTATGTGGTTTACAGTTACGGAGTATACGAGTATCGAAGTTGAATCCTGAGTCCCGCCCGAGACCTGACGGCGCTGCATGCTCGACTCTATCGCATTATTCTGTTCACTCTTGTGACTCGCCAAAATTGCGCGGAGTGCGAGTTTACAACAACTGCACCTCTAAAGCTAACATCCTTTATATAATCTAACGTACCTACTTAAACATGAAGACCCGTGGATGAATGGTACTTTGTACATTGTGCTTAAATGTAAATTAGGTTAGGTTGTTTCACAATTTTTGTTCAATGTGATGATCGTTTTTTCCTTTTGGACATCTTGAGACTATAAATTTATAAAATAATAAATAAATAAATATATCATCACGGCATATTACCCATTTCTGGGTGTGCCAGTATCTACATCTACAACACATGTAGACATCGGTAATGATGACGATATATTTTACCGTGTGGGCGCCTACCGATTTTGGTTCGGAACAGGTTAGGGTTCGATGCCCTGGTTTATTTATTCACAACGAGAATGGGGTATTCCACTCATTTTTTTTTTTATTATTTTAAATGAAACTTCATTCAGTTTTGAAGCATTTCATAGTATTAAAAAATCTTAATTGTTCATAATTTAACAGTATTTTATTTTCGAGAAATCAGTGTAACGTCACATTCCCCCTATACTTGTCTTCCTCACACACACTGCTATGAGTACGCTACGAGAAAAAGATAACAATTGTATGACGTCACTTTCCCCTTTTAGCAAATGTGAAATATCTCGTAAAGTAATTATTTAAAATTTTCATTGTTTTAACTATTATTTATTGAGCCATACTTCAAGTTAAAATGATTTTTAATTTTTTTTTTTGTTATGGTGGAATACCCCATTCAAGACTTTCCTGACAATTTTCTAAGATCAATCGTTTGGTGCCCTTAAATTCTTGAGACAGTGCGTATTTATGAGAAAACTGAGAAATACAGCTTTACGTATTATTAACAATTGAGGTATTTTACAAAAACCAAACATGACTAAACATTTAGACTTTCAGGAAACAAATAAATAACATGGCTTATTCAAAATTATTAATTAGGTAATATACTGTTTACTGAACAAGCCATTACTATGAGCAATTAATTATCTGACTTTCCAAAAATTTTGAATATTATTTTCTTTATCAATGGTCTTAAATAGGAAACGGTTAAAAACTATAAAGATATAATAATAATAATAATTAATTTTGCTTATCAAAAAACTGTTAATCTTACAGACGAATTAAAAATAATATGATTAATTTTATTTTAAGAAAAGAAGTTCAAAATTCTTCATGAATCTTTTTTTGCAAAATAAATTAGATAATTAAATTTATTCTTGGAATTTTTTGACAATTAAAAATAAAATATTGTTTCCTAGTTATTGAGAAATACAATTTACCGTTTTGAACATAAAATTTGAATCTATGCATGTATCGTAAATTTACTTTTACGATTTCTGTTTACCTGCATATAAAGACGAAAAAGCTTGAGAGTCACAAATGTTTCTTAAGAAAGCTCAAATCCAGAAACTTTTCTGACCTGTGAAAATATTGTTATATTGTTTAACTAGATCCGTAAATTAAATAAATACAAAAATTTTATTAATTAATTTCAATGTTTCAATGTTCGTACCTACTAAAAATGTCCCTGTTATCAAAAAAAGGAAAACAAATGGGTGCTGATAAAATTGTTAATAGATAAGTCATATATGTTATTATTTCTTATTTCAGTATTAGACATTGATATTTTTAATGCATATGCTCCCCTGAATATGAATATCAAATATCAATTAACCATATACAAAGCTTTCGCCTACATTTCTACGTACATATTCATGTATGATAATGACAGGTGAACTCGAGAATTTAACATATGAGATATATTAATACAAGCTTAATAATATGAAGCATCTAAATTAGTATACTCTATAATCAAATAAAGCATTGTAATACATATGGAATTGTTTAATCAGAGAACTAAAATTAGACTGAATATCATAGGAATTTATAATTTACAAATATTTGCTATATTTGGATATTTACGAATAGATTCAGGTTATGCATGATGCATTATAATTATATCTTAAAAATAATAAACATGATTTTGTTTAAAATTTTTGTCATCATTTTTTTGAAATAATATATGTTACACATCAACTACTGTCACAAATTTTGATTGAAAACTTAAAATGGCTGGATGAGATGAACAAGTTAATTTAAAATTATTGTTGTCGCCAGTATTCTTAATAATAATAGTAGTATTATTAACCCTAACTTATAATGTGGTGCCATATGTGACCCCATCAAACAAAAACTTTTGCAAATCTCGTATGAGTTTTTTTTTTTAGAAGTTGTAATTACTCTAGCAGACAGCGAAATACTCGTATAAACTAAATATCACAACAAAAAAATTAAAGCAAATGATTTTGCCAAATATGAAATCACCGTGGTATTGAGAGATACTATCTCACTATTTCAACCAAATTATCAGTTAAGAATTAAAAAGAGATGATGATAGTCACAAAGCAACACAAAAGTTAACTTTCAACTGCAATATAATTTTAAACTGTGACAATGATACGTTTGACAAAACTGTCCCCAATACATTTATTTTTCACTATTATCACGTGTTCTTGAAGAAACTTATTCCATCTATGTTTTAACATTATAATACCTAATTTCAAAAAAACTGGGAGTCTTTATTCCAGAGGAAGTCCTAAACTGATGACATATCAGCTTTGTCAGTTTAATTTTTTTTTCTCGTATACTTTCCTTTAGTGTGTAAAATAAACAGATCTCATTAGGTGACTACGGTGGATGTAACATCAGTTTAAAACCGACACCGTGAAATGCGTTTATGAACTGGAGCGTTGTCCTGATGAAACAGAATTCGACGCGACAATTTTCCTTTTCTTTAATGCAATCATGAATTTTAGCTATTAATGTGGCATAATACTGACCAGTGATTGTGCGATCCCGTTCCAGATAATTAATCATTAAAATTCCCTCAGCATCCCAAAGTGCAATAGCATCTCAGTGGACAATAAATTTGTGAGGTGGAGGAGATTCTTGGTGTTGTTATTCCATACTTTAAAATTTCGAGATGAAAAGGGTGACCCACGTTTCATCAACTGTAACAAAACTGGCCAAAAATGGTTTGGATTTTGATTAATCCTTAGAAGGTGGCGCCCAGTCTGACAGACCCGACCGATTTTTATAATATACTGTGAATTTTTTTTTTGAATTATATTTTAAAAGTTCAATTCTTATTTGTTTTATTTTTATGTAAAATGTTTGTTTTCGTGGAAAAAAGGTTCTATTCATCAACTCATACAATTATTTTGTAACAAAAATACCCCAGTAGTATTTTTTTCATATGGATATCAAGCCCGGCGCACCTCTCGTGTCATGGAAAATGGCGCCACATCCAAAGGGTTAAACAACGTAAATTGGCTTCTGAAAAGGGTTCTCTGTCGTTTGTGAGGTACCATCTTATGACATCTTGTAATTAGCTCTGTTCGATGAGAAGTGTTTGAAGTGCAGAGTAGAATAGTGCAGTGCAGTGTAGTGTACACTAGTACAGTCTAATTCTTGTGGTTTCATAAAACACACTAGTGTATATTTGGGCAAGTTTGCTCAGCTGTGAGTAATCAAGCCAAGTGTAGCCAAAGGTGTAAAAGGTTAGGTTGTTTATAAACACAGTCATATCATAAAGCTGGAAAGAAGTGACTGCAGAAATGTCTATTTTAAAGAGCATAATGTTTGAACTAATAAACGATTCTGACGAAGATCAATCATCACTTGATTCTTCATCAGATTCAGAGACAGATATATTAATTAATTCTTTATATAACAAAACAAAGATAATATACTATATCTGAATCCATTATTTTATTTTCTCAATGTGTAAAATTTTAGGTTAATAAACAGATGTGTAGATAGGATAGAATTAAAATGTCTACCGAACAACATTTAGTTACCCCCACTCCTAGTCTGCACTTTCTACACCACCTCGCGAGTCAGGTCAGAAACGTGAGCACTAGTTCTTAAAATTTTTGTCATCGAACAGCCTGCCAGAAGCTGCCCGTTTCTCATAAAACATGTTAGTGTAAGAAAGTTAACACTAGGGCGGCCTAGTACATGTCAACGAACAATGCTAATGATCAACGCTAGAATAATCAAATTTGGCACTTCGATTGAAAGATAAATAATAAACAATTGCTGTTGTTATGGAAACAATATTTCGAAGAATACTATGTTAGGGACAATAAATACTGTATATCCGTCATAGTGTATTTAGCAACATGCCTCCGGGTTTCGATAGAGCCACGGCAGCACCAGCCCAAGTAAGCAACAACAGTGCTCACTTGGCGATTTGCACATGGAAGAGCAAGTTTAGTCCTGCACCCTCCCTCCTGCTCCTGCACTTGTACTGCTTTGCTCCTTACGCCCACCGTTCATTAACAGCAGCGCCAAGGCCTTCGCTCACATGAGCGGTACTAGTAAAATGAAATAGTGTTGTAATCTGAGATTCGCGGTCAGCGTAAATGTTTCCAAGCGATGTATTTTGTCCTGACGCCCTACGACGGCCCGTGAAATCACCAGCGCCAGAAATGTAAACTAAAGCACGCAGCCCAGGGCTCCAAGCGTCGGCTTAACTGGATTTGGACACCAAAAGAATTGGCGCTTTGTCGCGAAATTAATTGGTTTTGCCAACCGTTGCTCCTGATTTTTATTATTAATGCACGATTTCCTATCACAGCCTAATTCACATTTATATAGTTCTTTACTTCTCTTTTATTTTATTTACTTTTCTCTCGAAGAAAGCAATCATACTTATTACAGAATTTTATTGTTTCATTCGTTTCAACATTATTTATTTACAATGAACTGTTTTTCTTCATATCATGCCAAATTACAAATGGCTTTATGCACATATTTATGCATAAATATTTATTAAAATATTTTTTCTAATAATGCAGGGTGTTATTTAAATAAGCGTACAACGCTTAATGGATGGTAGAACTAACCAGATAGATAGTAAATCTAGCAATAATTTTTGTTTTACAAGCATTCTATAAGAACTAGAGCCTCTTGAAACATACTTCAAAATTTTGTAAAAAAGTAAAAATTAATGTGTGCTCTGGAAAAAAATGTTGATTGTCAAAACTGACATTAAACGTTTTTTTGTATTAGCGTACAATTTAAATTCTGTTTATTTGATTTTCTCAAAATGCCAATTACCTTCACCAATCAAGAATATGCAGACATGCACATGGTTTATGGCGAGAAATAACAAAGTAGTAAGAAGTCGTGCTGCTGTAAGACAGTACAATGATTTTACATGTCAATTGTAACAGATGTGACTTTTTTTCTTCTAAAGAAGACATTGATTTTTATTTTTTCACAAAATTTTGAACTATGACATGATGGTCAGTTTTAAAGGGCTCCAGTTCGTATAGAGAGCGTGTAAAACAAAAATTGTTGCCAGATTTACTATCTATGGGGTTAGTTATACCATCGGTTACTTAAATAACACCCTGTATATACGACGATAAAATAGTAAACAAAATTATATACAATACAATAAGATCTCGAAAGAAAAGAAAAGAATAATACTTTCAATTTTTCAGATTGTCATTTTATAATTCATTTTATTTCTAAGTGCTTTGGTTTATATCTCTACCAATAAGAACTTATCAAGGATGAGATATGTACTATTGGTTTAACCTAGAAAGTATTTCTGCCAAATCTAAATATACGTTCTTTTTCTTTGATCCTTGTTACTGTTTTCTTCATTTCTATATATATATATATACAGGTTGGAAACGAACTTAATGTCATAAATTTAAGGGTGAGTAGTATGACATGTGTAGATTACGAAACTGAAAGAATTTTTTTAAAATTCGAAAAACGAAAATTCGACTTTTCTTAAGGAAACTTTTTTTTATTGCTGTTTTAATTCATATTTCATTAAAAATATGTTTATCAAAAATACATTCAAAATTAGTTGTATTATTAATAATTAAATAAAATTATTCTTAATAATTACATTAATAGATTAATAGATAAATAAAATATTTCATTATTCTCGGAAGTGTTAGTGACAAGTGATTTTTGTTGTGCTCTTATTAAAAAAATGTATTCTAATTCTGAATTAGTGGATTTGTTGTTGATTTATGGTGAAGTGTGAATATATTTATGACTTTTGTGTTTATTCTTCAATTGATTTTTAAGGTAAGTTTTTTTCATATTAACATTGTTACATGAAAAGTTTCTAGTATTGTTGCTATTTATCAGTTAATCCATTCTGTTTTTTTTTCTTTAATAAAAATAATTCTGCGAAGTATTAATATTAATCTTTGATATGGTTCATTGAACTTTCAAAATAAATTACGTTAGAAATAATTAAGATTTGATTATACAGAAACATTACGTAAATTAATTTCAAGTATTAAAGTTGTCAGTGGTCCAGTGGTACCAAAAATGTTAGTTTAATGAGAACTACCCTTAAATATGCGAATTTTTAAAAAATTCTTTCTGTTTCGTACTCTACACATGTCATGCTATTCACCCTCAAATTTATAACATTAAGCTCGTTTCCACCCTGTATATATATATATATATATATATATATATATATATATATATATATATATATATATATATAGGGTTGTCCAAAAAGATGTTACCACTGTATGGTACTACATAACTGTAAATTTTCTTTGGTGCAGATTAGATATGGCTACCTGACTTAATTTGGAAAAGAGAAGGAAGGTAGCAGCTTGGATGGAAGTATTTGGGTCACCCTCAATAGTAAGAAAAAAGTGCGCACAAATTTCTCATGCAGCCGACGGATAGTTAAACGGCTTGGAGGATCCTTATGAAACAATTGCTGAAATTTTTTTCTTACTATTGTGGGTGATTCAAACATTTCCATCCAAGCTGCTACCTTCCTTTTCTCTTCCATATTAAGTCAGGTAGTTATATCTAGTCTGCAACAAAAGAAAATTTAAAATTATGTAGTAAGTGGTAACATCTTTTACTTTAATAATAAAAAGAAAACAGTTAGTTTATAATAATTGTAAATACTTTATTTTTCCCATATATTTGAATTAGAGTAACCAACTAGAACCAATAATTAAATGCTCTCCTGGGCTACAAATCCCGTTAGGATCTTTGAAAAAGTTACAATCTGTCAGATTATGTGTGTCACAATGTAGCTGTTCAAGTGTTTAAAAACTGAGTGGTCAACGATACACTCCAATTAGTCTGTGTATAAATCTAACTGGTTCCGGGGAGGAGAGCCGGAGTCCGAACGGTGGACTCCGGACTCCGGTGTCTAGTCCCGGACTCAGCCAACCGAGTGTCGAGCGGAGCGGAGCGTAGCAGAGCGCAAACGACAGCATCGGACTAAGGGGTAATCTCCACGTGGACGAGACTTGTGATGATGCCAGCTTAGAATAAAAAACAAAAAATGAATTTGAAATATTACGGTATTAGAAAAATCCTTGTAAAATTCACGAGTAGTACACTTTTTGCTTAGTGTTCAGTTCAGTACCCTTGAAATTCAGATGAAAATCACTTTAATAATAAAATACACAGTCGAACGAAAAGGAATTTTTACAGATTATATTTGTTATTATAATGAACCTACTTGACTCAGTGCGCTATATAACTGGTTAAGGTACAAATCTGACTGATTTCGATGAAAAATCATGTAACTTCAAACGGCTGTAACTCGAGATTCGATATGTAAAAAAATCATGCGTGACATGAAATAAATAGAATTTCATGTTGAATAAATAGTTTTATTATCCGTTAATCTTTCTTTAACCGTGTATGAGTGGTGCATAAAAATATGAGAAATGAGCTAAATTATTTAGTTCATTTCTCATAATTTCATGCACCACTCATACACGGTTGTAAATAGAATAACGGACGATGAAAGTCTAAATTTAGCATTAAATTCTTTTTCTTTTCCTGTTATGCATGATTTTTTTTGCATCATCGGATCTCTAGTTACAGCCGTTTGAAGATACATGATTTTTCATAGAAATTTTGTGTATTTTCAATACAAAATTTCGATGAAAAATCAAGTAATTTTAAACGGCTGTAACTCGAGATCCGATGACGTAAAAAAATCATGCGAGACATGAAAAGAAAGAGAATTTCATGCTGAATTTAGACTTTTATCGTTCATTATATTATCTTTAACCGTGTATGAGTGGTGTATGAAAGTATGGGAAATAAGCTAAATTATTTAGTTCATTTCTCATATTTTTATGCACCACTCATTCACGGTTAAAAATAGAATAACGGACGACGCAAGTCTAAATTCAGCATGAAATTCTCTTTCTTTTAATCTCACGCATGATTTTGTTACATCATCGAATCTCGAGTTACAGCCGTTTGAAGTTACATGATTTTTATCAAAATTTTGTGTATTTTCAACAACTAAAAATTGCATGTCAGCGAAAAATTATTAACATAAGTAAATTTTCGGTTCTGGATGACGCCGGTAACCGGTAAGCGAGCAACGAGATTTCTTTCTGTCTTTTCCGTTAGTTTTCTCAGCCGTAAGCAGAACTCTGAACTTTGAGTCACGATACCGTTTTATGTGAATATACACCCTGTTGTGAGAAGCTTGGTAGTAGATCTCTAATCTTGTTTCCATTGTGGTAACACAGATCTTTAACTCGAACTTCTGATATAACACTGCCCATACCCATCAACCAGAGCTGGGAACTACTTAAAGTAAAAATACTGGAAATATTACTATAAATACGTTTCAATTAGTACTTTGTAATGTACTTAAAATACTTTTTTCTCAAAAAAGTACTTAAAATACTTTGTGGTACTTAAAGTACTCGTATCCAAAAATACTTTAAATACTAAATACTTCATGCATGCGCAAAAACATTGCTTTGTGTTTTGTGCCCTTTTGTCTTCTCGGGTTTCAACAAGTATCAGTATTAAAATATAAATAAATATATCATCACGGCATATTACCCATTTCTGGGTGTGCCAATCTGCTTCATCGCAGATATCGGTAATGATGATGACATATTTGTACCATGTGGGCTCTTATCAGACGTCACCTCACGGGCACTCATTGCTGGCGTGGAGAGTGCACCACAGGGATCACTTTTGTGCCATTTAAAATTTGAAATATTTGGCGTCGGTCGGGATCGAACCCGGTTCTCCAGATTCGCGACCAAACACTCAGGCACGCGGCCACGGGACCCCCTATGTCGGTATCGGTAATAAAGTTTTCGATATCTACTGTTTATAATCGAATAGTATTGAAGAAGCAAATAAAGGTAAATCATGACGTCATGCGCTGAGTGAACATTTTGAATAGCTTGTTTATTAAAGGATATTTCTACTTGCTCATCAATATTATAAAACTAAGACAAATTTGCAATATATTTAATAATATCAACCTTCAGTCCGACATTTTTGCCGATTCATTCCATAGATTTAAAATATTACTTCAGCAATTTTTCCATATTTAAATTGATTGTCTAATATATTGTTTGCTATATTCATCATTGTCTTTTTTTTACTGTACTCTAATATGTATGTTTATTTATGCCAACGCATTTTATTTTATTTTGTACTTCTTTATAATCGTCCTGTAATTGGGATTTTATCCTGTAGGATTGATTTTCAATAAATAAATAAATAAATAAATATTTAATAGGGATGCCATCTTGTTGTGTCTTGATTGTGAACTGTAAAACCAAAATATTTAAATCGATTTCCACGAGTAAAGCCTTTTTTACACGCATAGATTCATGCTAGATGCTAGCTATGCTATTCTTTAAATATACCTATAAGCCTTTAAAATTGGTGAGCTACTTTTGCTGTTTTATTGGATGTGAATGATACCTATACTTACATTGGGTATATTTTTTCATATTCTAATTGATTTAATAAAAAAAATTCTTAATACTTATATTGTAAGGACGTGAAAAAAAGGTACTTGAAGTATAGCTTTACTTACGGCCGTTTGCACCGCATGAACTTAACATTAAGTAGAACTTAAATTTTAAAAATTTATTCTACCGTTCGCTAAGTTATACTTCTTACGATGCACTTACCTTAAGCCTCAGATTTCTGTGGCTTAAGGTGCACTTAACCTTTAAGATCAACTTTGACAATGGATCGAAGTTTTACTAACTCTAGTTTATCAGTATAATTTCTTTAAAGGAGAATCTAAATATTAAACAATCTGTTACTTTTAATACCAGATCCTCTAATTATGAGTACTTTGCGCTAGCGTACACCTACCAAAGTGCACAAATTTTATTACATAGTTCTAGAAAGTACATCCCTATGCCTATGGTGGCGCCATAGTTACAATATATAACCGCACCGTCTGCTCACATTTATTTGTAATTTTTATTTAAATTATTCATTTATAAAACAAGCATTAATATTAATAATAATAAACTTTGAAAATACTAAACTGTTAAAAAAATTCCAATGAAATGTCAAACTAACTGCCTTCCTGTAATACCTAAATCAAAAACGTTGACTTTTTAACCAAATCTTATTTTTAGCTAAGTAGAACTAAAATTTACATGTGGAACAGAATAAAATTTGAGGTGAATCGTAACTTTCAATAAAACTTAGCAAAGAAGAACTTAAGATTACATCGCTGCAAACGGCCATTAGTATTTTAATTACTTTTCTTGTAAGTATTTAGTATTTAGTACTTAAATACTTTTTTTGAGTACTGGTCGCAGCTCTGCCAACCTACACTCGCCCTGGATCCAATCCTGCCCTCGCGTCGGTGCTGCGCGTCGCTCCACTAGATTTCAATTCGTGCAGTAAGGCACGAGATCATTGACAGACTTAAGGTCCGGACTCGGGTTCGGGACCGGGACGGGTGCGGGCGCGTCACCCTCTGCCCTGGGTTATTTATCGCATGCCCTGCACCCGCGCCAGTGCCGTACAGGGAGAAAGGAATCCAGGGGAATGAGCTTTAATAATACACTGTTACATTATAAAAGTCCCTGTGATATATGGGATATTGGGTCTATGAAAATTCTGGAAAATTGTATAAATATTACAATGGGGTATGTAACTAAATTTTGATTCTTACATATTATATGATTCTAGACAACAAAATAGAGTACTCGTATTTATTTTAAATCGATTATTTAGCGTTTGGTTGGATACAATCGTCACAAAATTATAAGTAAGAAATGATAAATAAAATAATATCTTATATTTGGAAATATGTTTTCAGAACTCATTATTAATAAAATTAAACAATATTTGGGTATAGTTCTGTATAAATTTATTAAATACAACAACGTTTCGACAGCAAGGTGCTATCTTCTTCAGGTTTTTATAATAATAACATAAATAAATATGTAGTCAAGACTACAAGTATATAAAATCATAGATACATTGATAAATGGTAAAACATTAAACATACAAATGATTAAGTAAAAATTACGAACGAATAACAGGGTACCTTGATTTATTTAGTTCATAGCCTGTGTTAAGATTGATATTATTAGGTGACTTCTGGATTTCAATAGCTTCTCTTATCAATCTTCTTATCCAGTGGTTTTCCTTAGCTAAAATTTTTGTATTTTCAAAATCAACTCCGTGTAGTTCCTTTATGGCATGTTCAGCTACCGCTGATTTATCAGGCTGATTAAGTCTTATATGGCGCTTGTGTTCCTTTATTCTTGTAGCTACTGTTCTGCCAGTTTGTCCAATGTACACTTTTCCACAATGGCAAGGAATCTTGTATATACCAGAACATTGTAGAGGAACTTTATCTTTATCGTTACCAAGAAGATCACGGATTTTTTATACTTGATTTAAAAGATGTTTTTATGTCATATTTCTTTAAAATTCTGCCAATTTTGTCAGTAACATTGGCAACAAATGGTAAGGTGGCATATAATTTTCTATCTCTAATTACTTGTTGTAGTTGACTATTCTTCGTCTTTAAGGCTGTTTAATGTTTTACCATTTATCAATGTATCTATGATTTTATATATTTGTAGTCTTGACTACATATTTATTTATGTTATTATTATAAAAACCTGAAGAAGACAGCACCTTGCTGTCGAAACTTTGTTGTATTTAATAAATTTATACAGAACTATACCCAAATATTGTTTAATTTTGAAAATAATATCTTGTCGACTCCGGTAGCTCAATGGCTAAAGCAACGCCTCTCTTCTCAATCTTCTTATCCAGTCATGAATGTGCTCGGGGTTCTGGGTTCGAATCCCACTAAGGCATGGATGTTTGTGTATGTAAACCTACGACGGTGCTACACCTAGAGAGACTGAGTCGATCCAGAGGGTGGAAGGCACTGTTGGAGATGATGTAGTACTGTATTGTTTATCCCATCTTCGATCTCCGGAAGTAGTAATAAAACTGCTGCGTTGATACTACTGTATTTAGCTCAACATAGCTCGATTACAGACTTGGGTGTCGCATTTAGTTCTAATTTTATTTTTATTGTACATATTACTAATATCTGTATTTCTGCAAGTAGGATATTAAATTTTATTATAAAAATTTCTAAAATGTTCAAAGATACCTCGGTGTTAAAATCACTTTTTGTATCGCTGGTACTTAGTAAATTTGAATATGCATGTTTGGTTTGGTATCCTACACAGATAAATCAAGCAATGGCTTTAGAGCGGATTTATCGTCGATTTTTAAAACTTTTATCTTTTAAATTAGATAATATTTACCCAGATAGAGGTACTGACCGCCAAATTCCTCTGGTCGCTACTCCACAACAAAGTTGATGCGTCCTTTCTACTATCCAGGATTCTATTCCATGTACCAAGGATGGCCTCCAGACAAGCTAGTTCTTTTTACCTCCCTACTTCTCGCACTGCCATGCTGCAACGCTCCCCAATCTACATAATGTGTCGGAATGCCAGCAAAATTTTTACATATATTTTTGTTTAACACACCATATATGTTGTTTATCATTTTTTTATCTATTGTTTACATGTACATTGTTTTTACCCTGTAAATGGCTTGCTGTTGGGTAATAAAGTATTATTATAAAGTATTATTATTTAGGCATTGTGATGGATGTAGCGACCAGGAGATCCTCAAGGTTGTCTTGAAGATTGTCCAGTCACCGATTTGAGCTAGTTCATTTAGCGTTGCCTAGGGTGTACCACGAGGAGGCAAACTAGCTTTACACCTCTTTAAATCGATTATTTATATTATAAAAATTATTAAAACAAAATTGAATCAGGGGTATAGTGACGTCACCCATTTCTTTCTCGTGCATAAAAAATAATTGAGGAACATAGTAACAGTTACGTATGTGCAGTTTTTAAATTTGTGTGTACTCTTTTAAAATAATAAGCAACAATCGCCAAATTAAAAAAAAGAAGCGACATTGTATTTTCGATATTCATAATATTTTATTTCTACACCCGATACCTATACTGTTTCACGTTTATGGTTTACTCAATGTGATTGACAAACTGTTTTCATGATTCGTCGGTGGTCCATGAAATGTATAGCCGTATTTCACTATCAATCAGAGTAGAACATATACGTATCGAGATAAAATTGGTGTGATGCAGTCAGATGTCAAATTAAACGTTAATCTTTGGTTAGTAGTTCGGAAAACACTGTAATTAGAGAATCAGCGGACAGCTTTGTCACATTGTAGCGATTTGTTTGATTCAGATATATGTAGATATCTATCTACTAAAACTAAACATTCGAACCAGGCGGGCGTTCCTCACGGACACTTTGGGCATGTTTTTGTATCGCACCTAAAAACTGCGATGTATCTTCTATTTGCGTTGCATTGACATCAGAGTTACACAGGATTAATCCCAGAAATGCAGTGAATGAAAAAATTACTGGGTGTGCCAGTATCAACAATACAATACTTGTAGAAATCGGTAATGATGACGATATATTTTTACCGTGCGGGCGCTTACCAGGCGTTACCTCACGCGCACTCATAATAACATAACCTTCAAAAAATATCTATGTATGGTTTTCTTGATCTATACAGCTGTCAAAGTCAAGAAATTTGCCGCCAACAGCTAAAACAATTGGAACTACTTTCGAGTCGGATGCATATCTGCTGAGCATTTGTAGAAAAATCTGCGTAGCATACTAATAAAAAAAGAAACAGTTATCTGCAATACATTTAATTTACATTTATGGGGTCCCGTGGCCGCGTGCCTGAGTGTCTGGTCGCGAACCTGGGGGAACCGGGTCCCATCCCGACTGACGCCAAATATTTCCAATTTTAAATGGCACAAAAGTGACCCTTGTGGTGCACTCTCCACGCCAGTTATGAGTGCCCGTGAGGTGACGCCTGGTAAGCGCCCACACGGTAAAATATATCGTCATCATTACCGATGTCTACATGTGTTGTAGATACTGGCACACCCAGAAATGGGTAATATGTCGTGATGATATATTTATTTATTTTTTATTTTATTTAATTTACGCGAAAATAAAAAACGGTAGTCTGTGCAGCATTACATAATCTGCTGAAAAAGAAAATATGCCGTTTATTTTAATATCTTATATACCATTAATTTATACAGTTCTTTTAAGTACTCTTTTCGCTTTTAGATAGTAATTTTCTTCAGTAATGTAAATTACTGTGAAGCATAACGTGAATTCTTTTTTTTATTCGTATCCAACTATACATCAAGTGACAACAATGGTTCTTCATAATCGTCTACTTTGGAAGATTACTATTTGGTAGCTGTAGAATTATTACTGGTTCAAAACCAATATCCAGGGTCGAGACGAGGACACTTTTGTATGACTTGGTTTTTAAAAATCCATTTCATTTGTGACAACTGTCAATTTTTATATCAATTATTTTTCTTGAAATATTGTATTTTTTAGTACACTACTTAAAACATTTAAAATTTTAATTTTACGCAAAAATTTTGTTAAAAATCCACAGATGCAATAATGACATTTGCATAATTCAAATTAATAAGTATGTATTTAGATGGAAAAATATTAAAAAGTAATGAAATTAAAAATATTACGAGTAGGTATTCATATAGTTATTTTTCTACATTGTATAGGTAGTTATTATGATTCCAGGTTTTAATTGAATTTTTCATCTAAAAAATCAAGCATGTATAGTTTGATGTACAATCGTTCATCTTTCATTGTATACGCTCAATTGGTCTTAAATATCGTGTATTATTTTAATTAAATAATATATTTTCCAGTTAAAAAGATTTATTTATTTATTTTATGTTCGTAAGATATTTTTCAAAACTGTAAGAGTATGTAGACAAGTTGTTATAATAATGTATATTACCTACTCTACTACCATTAGGCAAATTGCATCCTACGTTGGTTGTGATTTGGTACGTGAAGCACCCTACTCAATATTGTTATTAGATATATGTGGATCATATCATATATGGTGATGTTTACTAATTTCAGTGATGAGTTTCATGTTCCTTGTAAGGTTAAGGTTGTATACCCCAACGGCGTAATACTGATTAGTTTATCGTAGACACTACTATCTAACATTTAATAGACTGTGCTGCAGTGAACATATCTCATATGCCATAAATATAACATGCCATATTAATACTTGGATCTTGGAGTTTACTTATTTATTTTATTTACAACCTCCCAACAGGATACCAAGTATCCCAATAACAGGGGGGTTGGATACACCAATATATCACAATAACAACATGAATAGACATGTAATACAAAAATATACATTCTAAACAATAAAATAACAAAACAACCAAGTACAACAACAAAAGTAGAAATTGATTTTAATACATTACATTAAAATTTTCCATAGAATATCTAAATTGACAGTAGCTACGACTGAATATATATATATATATATATATATATATATATATATATATATATATATATATATATATATATATACCGAGAGTTTTTTTTTATCAGTGAACATGGGCGTATGTCATTACCATAGTTACATTTAAAATGATTGACAGCAATGCATTATCGCGTTTTTTTTAAAAACTGGACATAGGACGTGACATTTAGTATATCTGTCAATGTCATCAAATTGTGTCATACTTCAAAATGTATACAGTTAAAGAAAAGTTCAAATTGTAAATTGGAGTAATTATAACGAGTCTAGAACAAGTTTCTGACTTATGTGCATTAACTTTTAATAAGCGACCCAGTCCAACAACTATAAGAAAAATTTACAATGACTACAGAACTAAAGCATGCGTCAATAAACAGCACAAGAAGAAAATCAGACCAAGTACTGTAGTTAATTGTAAGAAAGAACAAGAAATTATGCAATTAATTGAAAGTGACAACACCCTGTCAACAATTTTTTTTTCTGAAATTAAGAATACTAGTATACAAGGTTTTAAGACAAGAACATTTTAAGAGTTTTAAATATCAAAATCACCAAGAGTAATTACACAACGATATAGAACGAACAAATATCTTTTGCGAAGATATGATGAATAAAATTAATAGTGGGGAAATATTACTGGATCGAATTTTATTTACGGATGAAGCGACATTTTATATTAATCGGGAAGTAAATTCACAAAATTGCAGGTATTGGAGTCGTCAAAATTTTCACTTATATCTGCACCAGGTATTCCCCCAACGCTGGATAGGACGTGGTGGAGAAGTGGAGTGGCCTGCAATGCCACCAGATCTTGCACCAAACGATTTTTTTTTCTTTGGGGCCATTTAAAAAATTGTATTTATATTAATTATTTCTTGCCTTAGGCTTATGTCAGAGTATAGAATTATACCATACAATTTGAACTTTCTTCAACTGTATACATTTTGAAATATGACAATTTGATGACATTTACAGATATAATAAATGTCACGTCCTATGTCCAGTTTAAAAAAAAAACGCGATAATACATTGCTGTCAATCATTTTAAATGTAACTATGGTAATGACATACGCCCATGTTCACTGATAAAAAAAAACTCTCGGTATATATATATATCTTCATTCATCATACTTTCAACTTCATTAAATATAACCGTCTGAACAGAACAGTCTGCGCATGCGCACCAAATTATATTCATATATCGTCTGTCAGGTATTTCAATAATTTAGAATTAAAATAAGTTACAATTTATACTAAAGATCATTAATATTTGTTGTTTGTCTGGGCTATTAGGTAATATTACATATTTAGTAAGTTACACGAAAAATTTTGAATTAGTGGAATGTATTGGCAATAAAATGATGTGGTTCACAATGAAATAATTAGAAGTAAGAGCATGTTGGAGCGTGAAATTAGTGTAGATAGCATCTCGCGATTACTATTTTCTACACATGAGACGAAGGGGAAAAAGGCCGGCATGTTTGTGTGTAACTAGTAATCTGGACAGGTAATCCCTAGGCCTATACTTTTGGAAAAGAGACACTGTAATTAATTCCACTAAGCTAACAGGATAATCCGTGGTAGAGCGGCGGCTGCAGCGGCAACTTTACCCCGCGTCGCGTCGCTTCGCGTCTCACCCCACCAGCTTTCTCTCGACGCTCCGATGCTCCTGCTACGACGCTACCATGCCACGACGCTCGGAACAGTGCCGGATCTACAAAACTGCGAAAGTCACAACACTTATATTGAACAGTACAGGAAATTGTATAAATAGGTTCGTTTACTAGAGAGAAAAATTCAATAAATTTCACTGAATATGTAAAATGCCCTAAATACAATTTTTAGGATACCCACCTCTGAAATGAATCCACTGCAAGCTATAAAGAAGAATTTAAAATACAGGGTGTTAAAAAAGGGTAAAATTTTTCAGGGTGTATACATTTCGATGTGCTGAATTGTAATAAAATAAATTTAAACTGTCATTACATTTTATAAATAAATAAATCATCACGGCACATTACCCATTACTGGGTGTGCCAGTATCTACAACATATGTGGACATCGGTAATGCTGACGATATATTTTATCGTGTGGGCGCTTACCATGCGTTACCTTACGGGCACTCATAGCTGGTGTGGAGAGTGCACCACAGGAATCACCTTTGTGCGATTAAAAATCTGCACTGGCCGGGATCGAATCCGGGTCACCAGATTGGCAACCAGACACTATACGCACATGGCCACGCGACCCCATTACATTTTATAGAAATATTTATTGAATAAGAAAAACAATATTTACCTGAGCAACCGAAGAACTTAGAAAAGAATGTCTTTGTCGTGTGGAGACGTTGGTTCCATCCCTTTTGGGAATGGTTAAGCCCTGCCACCACGACAAGGTCTCTCCACATGGGCAGGGAACCTTATTCTAATTACCTGCGATTCAAAGCAGTTGAGGACAGAGCCACCCCAGTCTAAACCACGACTGGAGTGTCTTACAGAACTCTATTTATCTCATTGCAAGGTAAGAAAAATGTAAGCAGTCTGGTGTTTTTTATTTATTTAAAAAATCCTTAGAGGCGATCGATTTCGGCTTTTCAAAATGCCATCATCAGGCTACAGCTAAAATATAAATTACAATAATTAATTTTATAGTTATACAATGAATTAAGTTAATATATTATGTTAAAAGTAAGGTTAAGTGAGTGCAAGAACCACAAAAAGATTATCAAAAATATATGTACTGACCGTCGGGTGGTTTATTAGATGAAATATATATTAAATAATATGGTGTAAAATAATTTAAATAAGAATGATCTTAGAAAAACTTTTCTTCCATCCTCTTTCTTTCATCCTCCTGGCCTTACACATGGAAGAAAAGTTTTTCTATTCTATTTCTATTTCATCTAATAAACCACCCGACGGTGAGTACATATATTTTTGATAATCTTTTTGTGGTTCTTGCACTCACTTAACCTTACTTTTAACTTAATATATATTAACTTAATACATTGTATAACTATAAAATTATTTATTGTAATTTATCTATTGTAATTTATATTTTAGCTGTGGCCTGATGATGGCATTTTGAAAAGCCGAAATCGATCGCCTCTAAGGATTTTTTAAATAAATAAAAAACACCAGACTGCTTACATTTTTCTTACCTTGCAATTAAACATGCATTCTGAACTGGAAAATTTCATTCACAATCTATCTATCTCATACTAAATTGACTGCGCCTGAAGCCATTATAAAAGATGAGATGAAATGTACTTTATTTGTGGGTAGAATGAAAAGATTTGAATTATGGAAAACGATCTGCTGGATACAACCAACATTTTATTGAGCATTTATTTTAAGTGTAAAGGTGATTATTACAAATATGAACTAAATAAAGAAGACCTGGCTAAAACAATACCAGCAGCTCTATTTTGCTATTTTCTGGAAAATACAATTTAGCTAGGCCACTTTTCTTTGTTCTGGTATGATTTGGAGACAGTTTACCAGTAGAGTGGTGGAGAAATTTTTGGAGAAGATGCGACTTTGCCATCCTAGTTAAAGTCGGGCGTTGCATCAAGCATCAGTCCTAGTAAATTATATCATTACCAATCATATTTTGTATTTTAAATAACTTAACGATAAATAAATATTAATATGTCTACTTAAAACTATTTTAGCAGGTCGCTACTGAATTATTTATGCAAAAGAAAAAAAAAATAGGTAGTCCGTCCCTGCGTAGTCCTGCGACGCGGCATGCCCGCGTTTGTCCGCTTTATATGTCGTAAAACAGTGCCGGCGAATTCTTACCCACTCACTCCGGGTTCATTCTTATTTCACTAAAAATTATGTTCTAGTAAATGTGTTTGTAATTAAATGTTCAACGTCGAGATTGAATGGACAGAGAACTGAACTAGAAAAATTATACCCGAGGAGGACTTTATGATATTACTCTTAAATTAACTTATAAACTTTTGTAGTTTATGTTTTTATGACTGTAATGAATAATTATAAAGAAGTTTAGTAATATGTTATGCTCAGTTTCATGTGGGATTAAACATTTTGTAGTTTTATCATATTCGCAGCTTAATGTGTATAATATCTTTCTACCAGTCTGTTGTAAGGAATATAAAATGTCTTCATTTCTTGCACAATAACTCAATTTCAAATAATGCATACTAATACTGATATCAATAATATTTCCTACAAAATGGATGTTTCGGGAACGTTGTAAAAGTTTAAATAATAACAAAACCAGGCTATAGGTTCCAGTAAGTATGACTAAAAGTCATAGATATCTGTATTTAATATAGACAAAACATTTCGGACATTTATTTGTTGACATTGTCAGAAATATGTGAGCGATAAACATTCTCAGAAACGAGTCATTTGTATATGTGCAGATATATTAGTTTAGATATGACTGAATAGACACTTCCTTTCTATAGTATTATTTTTAAATACAAGATGTTAATATTAAGTCGTTACACCCAAAAATGGTAGTTAGAACTCATTTAAACAAACAACTTTTCTTAGTTCCAATTTTTGATTTGGTGCCTCAGTTCGTAGTTATTGGAGGTCTTTTGTTTTTCGAAAAATCGTCGTAACTCCCTTATTTTAAGGACTATTGAATTTTTTTTTTCAAAATTACCTTTCGGCTCTCTAAAACATTTGGTATTTACAATTATTCTTTTATTTTTCCAAATGACAAAATGGCGATCGATATTTCGAAACATGATTTTTTGATACCTACTCCATTGATTTTCGAAAGTAAAACTTTTATAAAATCCATAAACTACCTACTACAATATTTGTCCTAAACATTTTTTTTTTTCATGGGGTCCCGTGGCCGCGTGCCTGAGTGTCTGGTCGCGAACCTGGGGGAACCGGGTTCGATCCCGACAGACGCCAAATATTTCCAATTTTAAATGGCACAAAAGTGACCCCTGTGGTGCACTCTCCACACCAGCTATGAGTGCTCATGAGGTGACGCCTGGTAAGCGCCCACACGGCAAAATATATCGTCATCATTACCGATGTCTACATGTGTTGTAGATACTGGCACACTCAGAAATGGGTAATATGCCGTGATGATATATTTATTTATTTATTTTTTTTTTTTCAATCTATCCATAAAAAAAGTCTTTATTAATTTACTTGACTTACATACAGTGTGTTCAGAAAAAAACCTAATTCGGAGTAGGTTATGAACAAAAAAAAAGTAAAGCATTAACTCCCTGTACATATAATAAGTATAGCATTAAGTTTTAAGAAGAATCCTTTTTTGCTTTGAATAACTTATTTTTGCATTTTTATTTTAGCTGTGTTTAGGATCACGTTAATGTGTAGAAATTTGCACCATGTGTTTTAATTTATAAGTTGAAATGGCATATTTCTCTACATATAACAACAATAACCTAACTTAACGTTCAAAATTCGTTTTTAACAGCCAAACTAATCTAATTAATTTAACGTGCACTTTTGGCTATTTTTGGCGCAATAAGTCCGTGCACATTTCATAATAGGTATACATTTACGTTTCCTAAACACTTCCTTTCATTTTATTAAAAATTAAAAAAAAAATGTATAAACCAACAAACACCAAAATATTACTATGCTCTACTTTATTAAAGTCCTTTTTATCCCAAAAATTGTCAATTGTCAATTGCCCAATAAACCAAAGAAAAGTTTCAAGGAAATTTGATAGGATCAGTAAACTATAAGGAAACTATCCCATATTTAAAATAAAAAATGATTCAACTGCATTAAATAGCTGTACCTCTGTGATACTGTTACCCTAGTCTTTGCTAAACTCCGCTCATCTAATGACAGAACGGGAAACTAAAACGCACGCGTAATCTTCACGAATTACCGGTATCAAGAAGCCAAACTGCTGGCGTTCATGGGCGACTCGTTACTGCAAACAATGCGACGTGGAATTAACCAGAGTCTCGATTTGCGTGAAACAGAAACAGAAACAAGAGGGTCGCCCGTCGTGTAATCGACGTAATAGCGAAAGAAGGCACTGACCTTACGGCACTTACAAACTCATTCGGTTTTTGATTACCGAAAAATGAGCTTATGTTTAGAAATGTGGATGATTATTTTCAGTGCCTAAATATCGTAGTTTTATTTATATATACCAAGGTGTAACAGGGGGGGGGGGTCTTTCAGGCTACTGTTTACTCTTTGTTCTCTTACCCAACGATGACACTATTTCTCTTTGCCGAACGGTGACTTTATCTAACTGGTGGACACTTCACCGAACGACTACTGCTTTATTGAGGAGGAACACGCTCTTACGCTCAAACTATCACTAAACACTTGATGATAGATGATGAACACATCTTAAATGGATGACACACACACAATATTTTTATACTAATTTTAACTAACTTTATTTACATAATTACATTTATTATTATTAATGATTACTCTAAACTAATTATACAAACTGTTACATTATTATATTGTACGAGTACTGGCGTAAAACGCTCAAAAACTAAACACGGACTACATAACTGTCCTGTCTGAGTCTTTAACCTCGACTGCCTTAAAAACAAAGGGTTATCTCTTCAGACGTATATCTAATGAAGGGTGCGAGGGTGTAGCATCAATAACAAAATAACAAGATTTCACGTATTCTAGGCAATAACTTATGTAGATAATTGTCAAAACAATAAATGTCTACGCGGTTGACATCTAGACTAAACAGAGATATGAGAGAATAATGATTATTATTTCTAAACAGAATTTTGACTTACAAAGATGATAGAGTTAAAATGTTGATATTGAAATTATAATTTAGAAGAGTTTATATTAAAGTTCATTACTTGTTATTGCACTATTCTCACCTTGTTACAAAGGTTTAGAAGAAATATAGATCAAAATCATTTGAGACATAGAAGCTATTTTCATTATTTGCAAATATACTTATTGAGAATTTATTTATGCTCTATCAAGTTTGTTAGGATTATGACGACTATATAATTTTGAGCTGTTAGGAATTATAAAAGAATTTCAAAAGTCGTTAGATCCGTCACCAGTCATGTAGAGGATTTAATTTTGAAAAGTGCAGGTAAAGTTTGATGAAAAAAAGCACTGATATTTAGTTTACACACCAACTTAAAGTTGTAAAAACTAATACTATTCCAATGTTTATAAAAATAAAACTACTAAGATAAAATTAAAAATATACGACCGCTGCCACCAAATGTCACCAATGTATTTTCAAAAAATTAAAAAATCTCAGCATATTACTCATTGCTGGGTGTGCCAATTTGCTTTATATGCAGATATTGGTACTTAATTATGATGACCATAAGGGCGTTTACGAGGCGTCACCGAACGGGTACTCATAGCTGGCGTGAAAATTGAACCACACGGGTCGCTTTTGTGCCATGTAATAGTCGAAAATACTTTTGGAGTCCGTTGGGATAGAACCCAGGTCCCTAGATTCGTGAAGAGTTTAAAGTAAATTATACGAGTACGCCGAAACAATGGTTCTTTAACAAATAAATACATAACATTTTACTTAAACATAACCTGTATTTTTTCAATTGTTAAAGTTTGACAGTTATCTGTTTTGTGGTTAAATCTAATAATTTTTGTTGCTTTCTATAAAAACTGGAGCCCTTTAAAACTGACCAATTACGTCATGGTTAAAAATTTTGCAAGAAAATAAAAATCAATGTGCTCTCTGAAAAGAATTGATTTTGAAAATTGGCGTGAAACTCTGTTTTAAATTAGCGTATAATTTATATTTGGTAGTACTCATATATAGTAAAATTAATTTAAAGTATGAACCGAGATCTTGTTTCTAGATAAATAATCTTCCTGTATTCACCGAATTTAATACAGTTATATTTTATAGATTGCTAGATATTCCGTCGAATACGGTGAAATGAGGTATGCAATACCAGACGACATAATATTTTTGGGTCACCGTTTGAATCAGCGTTCTATCGGAGAAAAAAAAAATGTTTCACTGCAGAAAATAACATGAAACAAATGTCACCATAAATAACTTCCGATTGAAGATGTCAGAAAATCGGAACACATATGGAATTCATAGATTACTATTTCGCAATAAGCGGGTTGAAATTTTTGACGTTGGAATTTATTATGAAAGTTTTGGGGAAAAATGAACTGTAACTAAGCCATTTTTAACATGTTTAAAGTTTTCTTCTGTAATTTATGTTCCTGTTTCGTGTAAGTAAACGGAGTGTGAGTTTAGTTCTGATTCAACCATGTATGAAATACTCAAAATAACCAATGGTTAATGCGAATGTTAAAATTAACGATAATAGTGCAATTAATATTATAAATTAATATCAATTTGATAAGTATATAAATTTGTAATGTTAATGTTGTATAGGTAGTTTTTCTCAAGATTCCTATTCCTTATATTTGTGTACTATTTTACAACAATGCTTTAATAATGATGATTTGAAACTTTTTCATTGGTGGTCATCACTTTACATATTTATTTGCATTCGAACAGTGTCGCACATTAGATCGCCTACCTGCTTCAATTTAATTTAATTTAGTTAGTATGTGATACACATAATAACTAACATAAATTATCGCCAATTTTTATTAATATTAAAGACATTTTGTCGTTTTAATGACACAGCAAGATATGTTTTCTTAAATATTTTATTGTTTTTTTGTAAAATGAAATAATACTTAGTTTTACCAATTTAGGAAATACTGAAAAAAATACACGAATTTAAATCGTAGGATTGTTAGGTTTTGTTAAATAAAATGCCTAAAAGTATTACATTCGTTATTTACAATAAAAAACGATGTTACCCAATACTGATAAAATAAATAAATAAAAATATCATCACGGCATATTACCCATTTCTGAGTGTGCCACAATCTGCTTTATCGCAGATATCGGTAATGATGATGGCATATTTGTACCGTGCGGGCGCTTATCAGGCGTCACCTCACGGGCACTCATTGCTGGCGTGGAGTGTGCACCACAGGGGTCACTTTTGGGCCATTTAAAATTTGAAATATTTGGCGTCGGTCGGGATCGAACCCTTTACTCCCAGGTTCGCGACAAGACACTCAGGCACGAGGCCACGGGACCCCATCCAATATTGATAAATTATATGAAATTAATATTTTGTTTTCTGTTACGGTTGCAACGTTAAATTTTTAATCTTTAGCTAAAATAGTTATTTACATGTAGAGGGTCGAAAGAAAAGGTTTACGCCTGCCGACGAAATTTTATTCGTCCAAGGGTGTAAACTTCTTTTGGCCCGAGGTGTGTACAACGTTTTACGCACAACTGCAATCAAATGAAATGTTTTTAAATTATTTTTTAAATACATTTAAAGCTATATAAAAATATTACATGAGGTGGCAATGTCACAAAACAATAAGGCGATGCATTGCATTCCTAACTATTTGGTTATATGAATATTTTTTTAAATGTCAAACTTGGAGATTTGAGACAATTTCTGAAGTAATTCTAATAAAATCTAGTGAAAATTTAGCGGAACTAATATCATTTTTTAAAAATAAGAGTCTTGATTACATTTCCAATTGTATTTTTGATGGTTTGTTTACCAGTAAGCGGGCTCTTTCTGTATTTTACCGCCCGCATATGCTACTTTACCGCCCACAGGGTGTAATTTTTCTGTTTCCGCCATAGTAACTAGGTTGTAAACAAACAATTTTAAAGCAGATGTGCGTAAAATTTATTTAAAATTGCCATTCAAATAAAAGTAAAGATTTCTTTAATTATTATTACAAATTCTATTAGTTAAGTCATGATAAATGAATTTTTAACAAGTGGGCGAACTGATGTGTGACTGGTCTCGTATTTATATTTAAATTCCTTTTCATTCTAACATTCAAATAAGCTGAGTGCTGTTGAAAATTCTATCTATTACACTCCATCTTGAATAGAAGTTGTACAGCCAAGAATATGGACAAAAGTCTGGATGATATATTGGGAAATAGCCATGTATCGAAAAATCTGTGAGCGCGTCCACCACCTCAGTTATGTGATTGTAGCTGGCCACATGTGTAGGCCTGGAAAAGCATTGCATCGTGGCTTTCTTCTGGGCGAGTGCAGCCGCACATATAACATACTCGATCTTATACCTCTATACGGAGTGAGGATACGCCGATACCGATACGGCGATGGCGATGGCGATACTCAGATGCTGGCCTGACACTGCTTGTCGCTTTTTCTACCCTTTTTATTCGTTCACTGCTATAGAAAGGTTTTGTTGGTCTTACTGGCTTCCAGGATATACACTATGGGTATTAATACTTACTTTTTAATTAAACTAGTAGAACATAAATAAGTCATTCTACCATATACAAACACTTTGATTTGAATACCAGACCATATTCAAAAATATATCGTGAGTTTCAGCTAAGATGCGATATTTACTATTCTGTCATTTATGTCTTACTATGGTTACCATTTACACATACTGTATCTTTCCAGATAAAATGTTGCATAGGTTGTCAATGTTAAATGAATATGTCATCCTAATAATACTGATTTATAAATAACGTAAGAAAGTAATAAGAGCAGTATCTTAACTCTTGGTGATTTTGAAAATGATAAGAAAGAGTCTTACTAATATTTACTTCATTTGCCAAAACTTTTGTAGACAGTTGATTTTTTTCTTCTATTGCACGTTATAAATTATTTTTTCTTCAGTTCGCGCAGTTTTCGGTCTTGTCCTTTTCGTATGATTCTTATCTAAACATCCATCACTTTTAAATTTTGTTAATATTCTCGAAACTGTAGAAGGATTTGGTCTAGGACGTTCAGGATATAAATTAGCAAACATATCACAAACATTTCTCAAACTATAACCAGCATTGTAACAACTAACCATTCGATTGTTTTCTTCTTTAGTAAATATCTTTATAGCGTAATGTCAAGTTCATTTGACAATGACGACTTTGACAAACTATGTTGCATTTTATCTGGAACCGTGTAGTATGTGTCTATAGTAGTACATTAATGACAGAAAAGTAAATTTTGCATCTTAGCTGAAACTCACGATATAGAAAACTTCCTACAAAAATGGAAAGGAATGCGAGGTAAAAAATTGATTTCCCATCATGAACTACACTGCTGGACAAAAAAATCGGACACTTGGTTTCTTAAATGTGTATTTTTGTTATTATCTCGAGAACTATAAAAGGTATGAAGTGGGTTAATTAGACGAAAGTTATCCTATATTAGGATGCCATTTTAGCAATGTATTGTTTAATCAGAAGAAATGCATGTGTCACTAGATACAGACATATATGTAAATTTTGTAGTTTTTGTTGTTTTTAAAAAAAATTCTAAGTAGAAAATGTTCCCAGATTTTGATTTGCACTTCTTTAAGATACATTTTTAAGCTCTTTCGAATGGCGATTCTCATTTTTTTGTCACTACTGTATTTCACTCCACACTACCAAATAAAGCGGCGTGGAAAAAACCGTTTACAGTTGGCGGTTGATAGTTGACATTTGACAGTTAACCGTGAACTGTTTGACCTTTACCGTTAACCCTTGGAATACGTTTACTGTTGGCAGTTGATAGCTGACAATTGACAGTTAACCGTTAACCGTTCAGCTTTACCTTAACCCTTGGAATGCGTCCACGTCTCTTTGGTAGTGTAGAGTAGTGACAAAAAAAATGAGAATCGCCATTCGAGAGAGCTTAAAATCGTGTCCTAAAGAAGTGCAAATCAAAATCTGGAAACAATTCCTATTGTCTGTATCTAGTGATCCATGCATTTCTTCTGAATAAAAAATACATTGCTAAAATGGCATCCTAATATACGAGGGGAGTTTTTTATGTTATCTACCTAGCTATGAAAACAACGAGTTAGAGAACAAATAAAATTTTATTTTTCAACGTAAGAACCGTTAACACTAACACACTTAACGTTTTTCTAATAAAGCAACGCCTGCAAAAAAATCTTTTGGTAATTCTGCAAAATACGACTCCTCAGCTTTTTCCAAGTCATCATTCGATAAAAAGCGATTCTCTCTCAAATGTTTTTTGAGTTTTGGAAAGAAATAATAGTCGGACGTGGTCAGGACTGTAAGGTGGATGTTGTAATTCGTCAAAGCCGCATTCATTGACTACTGCTTGAACAATTCGTGCTTTATGCACCATGCAGTTGTTGTGCAGAAGCAGCATTTTCTGAGCATAATTGTGGGGTCTTTTTTCGCGTATAGCCGCTTTCAAGTTCTTAATTGTGTCTTTATAGACATGAAAATGTCACAGTAACTTGACATAAGAAAATTATCGCGATAGCATATTGTTTTCATAGCTAGGTAGATAACATAAAAAACTCCCCTCGTAGGATAACTTTCGTCTAATTAGCCCACTTCATACCTCTTATAGTTCTCGAGATAATAACAAAATACACATTTAAGAAACCAAGTGTCCGATTTTTTTTTTTTTTGTCCAGCAGTGTATTTTATTTGTTTCAATTAATAATGTTATTAATGTGGACATGTTATGTAGTTATTTATTTATTTTAAAGAATAAAAAGTAAATTTTTATATGACAACATGAAAGTAAGAAGGTAAGAGAAAAAGTTGGTATTTACAGGGGCATTAAGAGCGTAGGTAGAAGCTTTCTTGTTATTTTAGTAGAGTTTAACGATGATAACAATGCAGTTTTAGCATGTAACAAATCCCATGTTGATGTAGATGTACATGTACGTGTAGATTACGGGGTGTATGAAGAGTGTGTAACTCCTGCTCCACATCCACATCGACAATCCACGCAGGAACCCATCCTCGTCTCTGCTCCGCGTCCGCGTCTCCGGAGCTAAGCCAGAAGCAGCAAGCAGCAGCATTCCACAGTCTGCGAGGCAACGCGGCTACGCCGGCAACGCTGTATATACAGCCAGGCATCTGCTAACTATGCACCAAGTTAACGTTTAAAGGCATTCCTGCTGCGACCACATACAAGAACCGGGCCTTGCATAAACGCATGGCCTAAAGGCAAAACATTATGCTAGCGCTAGCCCTTAGCCCGTTACAAGCCCAAACGTGCCGCTCTAGCCGCCCAACCAAAAATACACATCATATTTACCATATTAATAAACTATTACAGTATACCCCACATTCCACAGCTTCGATGGTCGGATCGGAGACAACTTTACAAAGTCAACACAAATCTAACGAAAATATTTAATAAGTCCAAACTGAAACTGATGATGTACAATTTAAAAGACATTTTAATGCAAAATTTATTTCATACTCCGATGTGGCGCTAATCCCATTTTATTCGCGCTGTATACTGCGGAACTAGAAAAATCTTTCAGAGATCAGAACTTAGAGGGAATATTTGTAAATCATAATACCGATATTCTATCTTTACAATATGCGGACGATCTAGTCATTTTTGCTACATCTCAAGTAGATATCCAACGTAAACTCACAGCTATGGAAAAATACTGTAATTCTTTAGAGCTTCAAATAAATCCCAGCAAAACGAAAATTCTGCATTTTCACCGAGGGCGACCTGTAGCAAATAATAAACTTTATACCTGCCAAGGACATGAAATAAACATTACAAATTCATACACATACTTAGGCGTCACTTTTAGTTCATCGGGTTTATTTAACAGTAACGTGGACTTACAATAGGCTATTCCACAGTAATCAAAAATAGTAAAAGTTTATTGAAAATAAGAATGATAATAGTTAAAGGATAAGGAAAACCATATTTCTTTTATTATAAATTATTCCTTCTAGAAAACACGGGGAGTTTTGCTTTTGATGATGCAGGACATGTGCACGAGTGTTTCAGCAAATAGGATCCAAGTATAACCTCCGATTTTGAGAAGCCCTGCCCTAACTAAGAATATACTTCTTCGGGAGTGTCGGATCTGTTCGGTTGCTGTTCGGGTGACGTTCTAATTTCTTTATTTTTATAAAATAAGAAAAAAAGTGAAATAAATGAAGTGAAATTATTTATTTTATGTCTCTAAAAATGAATTATAATATTACAATTTAAATATACATTATTTTGTAATTTGTTTAATAATTTTTCGTGATTTGTGAACCACTGTTTGTTTACTTCTGGTATATCCACATTACCTACGTCACAAAGCAGATTTAAAATTTGGACCTTAATATCTCGCTTATTTGGAGGAATTTTTAACTCGGACTTTCACATGTGGTCTTATATTTTTATGTATTTCAAGAAAAAAATTAAAAAAAAATGTTGTGGAATAGCCTATTGCAAACAGCAAACCGCAACAGGCGGAATCAAGAATGTCCTACTGAAGACTAAATCATTCAACTGGGTAGATGAAGGGAAAATCCAAAACATTTATAATTTTCTCAACACATCTTTAATGATAAGATCCTTTATATATAACGAATGAAATGTATGTTGTAATAGTATTACCTTAATGATCAGTATGTTTCCAATAACTGAAATAACTAATTTATTAACTTTGTATTTTGAAACTATAATTCTTACCAATCACACACTTGTATTGATATTTATCATAAGCAAACATATGATTATTATTATTATTATTATTATTATTACTTCGATGTGTAAAGTTCATAATTTACACACGGCAGACAGTGTGTAAAGTAGGGCATCGAACCCGCAAGAAACTGGGTTCGGTGTAGGTTCAGGTGAATTTGTTTTTTGAGAAATGGGTTCGTATGTATTAGTAAAATTTATGGTTTTGTTCCGGGTTCAGGTATTGGGTTCAGGTTCGGTTCGACTTAATGGAAATTGAATTAATGTGTTTTGAATAACAATCTTCATATAGAAAAAATGTGAGCCGGAATTTTAATGCAACGCAAAACAAAAATGTAACGCAATTTACACGAACAGTTACACAGGCAGCATCGCAGACGCAGAAGGCGTCGATGATCGGCTGTAAATATTACAATGGGGTCATTTCACATTTTCTGATTTATTTTTTTCTAGAAAGAATGGGCCAATTAAACATGTATGTGTATGTTTTACATCTTACAAGTCTTTAAACTCAGAGATATGATTTTTTAAAAGTTGCGTTTAATTTCAAATATTTCAACGGCTGACAACACATATTCACGGATACGACAGTCGAGCTCTACCGGTTTAATTTAGAACTATGATTATTTGGTTTGGTATTTATTTAAATAAATGGTTTATTTACATACCTTATACTGCACTAATACTTTTAAAGAAATAGAAAGTAATAATAATCTTCTCTCTTGTATATTTTGCTATCAGCTGTCACACTTTTAGGTTAGGTTACTGTTTCATGTTGTGAAGCGTGTGTGTGTGTGTGTGAGAGAGAATTGTCTTTGTGTGAGTATGAATTTGTGTCGTCACAAATTTAGCCCGTGTTTAAAAAGCGCGAAAGTTTATTAGCAAATTTATGAATGAAAACTCCCACATTTTAACTTATTTTCTATTTCTATATTTATTAAATGAGATGGATTTTATGATTTTATAAAAAAAAACGACAATTAATTTTTTTTAAATGACCCCATTATGTTTACGTTACGAACTGAAAATGAACCTGAAACGGAGCTGAACCCTGAACCCAAATTTTAATACCATGTTCGGTTTCGAATCCTGTAATAATGACAGTTTAATAATAATTCCCCTATTTTTAATGACGATCTTAGAAAAAAATGATGCATGTATATTAGTGTGAGTAAAAATATTATCTAACCTAGAATCCTCTTCCAGAGAAATATAATTTCTTGAAACAAACAATGCAGAAATATTTCATTTCGATATCTTACTTTTATATTGTGAAGTAAGCGTAAAAGAATCGAAGAAAACTGTTTAAAGTTACAGACAGAGCTTATCAATCACAGCTGTAATTTTATTACCCAATACTTTTAACAAAACAATTTTTCAATTCTTAAGCAGAAGAATCTAAATAGAATTACACTAATCTCATTTTATTTCCAATCGAACACAGAGTATTTTATTTTCCAATATAAACAGTTTAACAATACTCACGTGAATAAGAAAGTAAAGAATCAATTTATCTAGTTTAAAAGGTTTGCCAAAGCTTAAAAATAAACGACATTCGAATTAATTTCCTTATTCTACCCACATAAATAACCTGTAGAATGAAATAAAACTTGTTAAAATTCCGTTTCAGTTATCCCTAGACACTATCAACTTTCCGGAATTTCTAAAATGGAGTTAGGTTTGTGTTATCTTTCCCGGTTTGTCGCTATCGTAAGATGTCACGTATGTTTTGCGTACTTCTTGCACAAGTCTTGGTAAGCGAATCTTGTAAACGTGCGGACAACTTCGCGACCCACCTTACCGGCTGATATTTTGTATCTGTTACGGTTAGCCGGATGCAATAAACGAAATTGTTCCCGGAGGATTTGAACTGCATGAATATTTGATGGTTGACAGTGGTTCTCGCTGCCAACTGCTCACTGCTGCTCTTCTTGCGAGGAATTTCTGCTACGGATTGCCATGCTACTCTTTACATTGCACTCCACTACTACTCACTTTGCTTTTTTCATACTTGAATTAAATTGATTTTGTTATTTCATTGTTGTTTTGTTTGTAATTATTTTATTTAAATCTTTAAAGCAAACATCCTCTTTCAGAAATACGTGTAGGTGAAACACATTTTCTCTGACTTTTTCAAATTGTAATTGTGATTTTGCTTCACTGACTACATTTGTGTGGTGTTCCCAAGGTATCTGTATACATAATAGCTTTCGGCTAAATGTGTTTTTGTTATAAAATTATTTTGTTATTTATCATTGTATTGTTTGTAATTATTTCTTTAAATGTTCAAAATAAAAATACCCCTTGAATGAGCTTAACAGTTTTTATTTTTAACAATATTGTTTTGTACGGTAATATAATTAGCTATTAAATACTTTTTTGCAATCTATATACAAAGTAGGCATTTGCGCTAGCTTTTGTTAACACAAAATGTCACTTTGCCGCTCATGCGTGAGAAAGTAGAAAAAACACTCGCTGTCCGAATTTCTAACTATATAATGTTGAGAAATGTCACTTATCTACGTTCTTATTAGGAATAAATAACCGTAATAAAATTGTCCCGTAACCTTAAAATTTAATTTTAATAAAACTAAATACGTACCTATTTTAAAAGTTCTCATTATCAGTAATATATCAAGAAAAATTAAACAGACAACTCTTAAATTTTAAGGTTAAGGGGTAATTTTATTAGGGTTATTTATAATTTAACTTTAGACTCCTTTTATTATTATCATTAACCTTAATAGGAATGTACTCCAAGTGGGAGACAAAACTCGAATACAACAATGTATGTGACGTGTGAAAAATTAAAGAACCTCACGGGGTCTCATAGCTCAGTTGGTAAAGTGTTCGACTAGATATCGGATGGCCCTGGGTTCAAATCCCAGTGCTATTCATGAATTTTTCACAAATCTGTCTTCGTTATTTATACTTAATAGGAATGTTTAGTCAGGAACCAATGGCGCTGTAGTTACTTACACATTTACCACCTCCACAAGTCAATCTAACATATGACTGCTCTGTCGGTATATTATATAACCAAACAAAATGCCGTACTGCTGTGTAAAGGAATACAGAAATAAAATTGGGCATTCATTTACAAAAACGAAAGTAGAAAATGCTTACATACATGCTTTACATATGCGTATTTGATGCAGAAGAAGATAGTTTTGAACTTCGAAATATTATTGCATCCCAACTTCGGGGCTATTTCCTATCCCCACCTTGAGCGATCAGTGACTTGTAAACAAAGTTTCTTTAAATTTATATGTAAAGAATGTAGTTATATGAGAAATCAAAATTTAAGGTTAGATATCAACCTGAACTGTTTGGTAAAATTGACTTTATATCTGACTTACCGAAGTTCATTGTGACAATAGTAAACGGAACGATTTTATTTTTAATACTACTAAACTGTTAGTTCATGTGACAAATGAATAAGCTCAGATCATTCGTTTATTATTGTTATGTAGATAACAAATACTCATTATTAATTTCCGACTATGAATAAAATAGTATACAAACCTCAGTGAAAAGTTCCGTTATGTCTCGGGCTGTAGCAAACCTCTGCGCTTCGCGCCTTGGGTAGCTATCTTCGCCCCCGACAACAATGAAACACTTTCCACCTCAGTTAGTAATATACTATTAGTTTATCTGTAAAGTATTGTAGATATTTATTAACGTGTGGTATTAATTCGGTGGAGTGACCGAGTCTGAAGTAAATAGTTGCGGGCGTACGGCAGAAATTCTTGCAAACCGATTTCCCAAACGACTGAGCGTTCTGGCGTTTAGGATTTCCGAAGACAATAGAAGGATTGCGCGCGAAAGCAAGACAAAGTGAAGAGTGAAGCGTCGTGCCATCCCAGCGATCTATATGTAATACGTGTGCATGCAAATCACAGTCTGTGGCATACCTCGCGTCTAATGTTCCACTCCACAGGATTCGCGATTCATACTTCGAGCTTCGCGGAATATTCGATAGCATACCGTACGAGGATAGAGCAGAGCAACGTACTAGGTCTAGCTCTAGGTTGCTATGTTGCACACCACACATGCACTATACTTCAGCCTGCAACAGCGACTAGGAATTTGGACCTTTACCCCACCGTCCGCAGTTGTATTGGCATTCCGTGTCACATATATCGGTCTGTTAATTGGGGTTTGTTCTAGTTAACTAGCTGCCAATGTATTATCTTCCTATCTGGATATCTTTCTCATATGCAGTAATTCGCACTGCGATGCGACGCTACGCTGGAATTTACCTAATACCTATACGGAAATACACGATAACATATTAATACATTATTCCTAAATTGAACAAAAATAACCGCATTCATTTTTCCAGCAACTGGTTGGATATACATGCCGACGGAGCAGTGATGTCAGATTTACTTGTGGAAGTGGTAATAGTTCCTGACTAAACATTCCTAATTATTTCTCAACATTATAGTTAGAAATTCAGACAGTGAACGTTTTTTCTACTTTGTTGCGCACGAGCAGCAAAGTGACATTTTGCGTTGACAAAAGCAAATGCCTACTTTGTATATAGACTAGAAAATAGCTATTTGTGTATTAAGAGCGCAAAATGCGACATTGTCGATTGAGAGGTTGTTGCCGGCATTCTCTCGAAATCGACAATGTCCATTTGCGCTCGAAACACACACAAGATTTTTTCTACAGTCGCCACAATGGGGTCCTCCACCATAACAAAAAATAATAAAATGTACACTTTATACTTACATTACTGCTCAATAAATAACGATTGGCTAATACAAAAGATAGGGTTTAAACTTAAAAAGGCTTTTAAATGATTATATCGTTACATTAGCCATCTATTCCATAAAAAAAACCAAAATTAGAGCTTGGAAGCAAGGATTTGTGATGATTTGATGAGTTTTTGTAGCAAAATGTGTGGTTAGTTGTCCCGCCTGTCACACTGAAAAAATTAACTAATATTTCAAGGAATTTGTGATTATATATACATACATGTATGTGCATTGACTGACTTCTCGCAATTATTTAAGTAACGAAATAACTAATAACTTTATTGTAATCAAAATAAATAGTTAACTAGAGATCAGATGTCAGAATACGACTCGCAACAAAATAAAAAAAATAACATTATATCCCCTATATAACATTTCAAGTAGATACCCAATATACTCAATTTGAAGAAAAAACTTTTCAAAACAATATTTATATTTTTAAATTCTCATTTGAAAAGTGGAGATTTTTATTATTTTTTTCAAATAATGAATAACAAATTTTTACAAATATGTGTAGCTGTATTTTGAAATAACATAAAAAATTTATCAAATGAGAGGTATCGTCAAGGGCTGCCATGCAGAAAGTTGTCAGAACCATACCGTGTTTGGTATAAAATGAGAGATATCGTCAAGGTCTATCATGCAGAAATGTCAAAAAATCGATAGCTCGATCGGCTTTTGTTTTCTGCATAAAGTTGTCAGAACTAGGACGTGTTGAGAGGTATCGTCAAGGGTTGCCATGCAGGAATGTCAAAAATTTGACAGCTCGATTGGCTTTGTTTTTTGCATAAAATTGTCAGAATGTTATATATTTGAATATAACGCGCTTATGTATTTTGTATATCTGTTTGTATTTGTTTATACATAATTATAATTGGCAATAAAACCAGTTAATATTTGAATTAGTTGTATTTAGTTACTTTTACAAAGTGCAACAAAATTAAAAAGAGAAATCTTGGAGAACTGCTGACTGAGTAGATGTCTTCTCAACAAGATTTCCATAACCGAGTTTAAAATTGTGGTATTGTCTTGCAATACAGTCTCCATTTTGAAATTCCGGTGGCATAAAGTTTTTCCCAAGAAGCACAAATGTGTTCACGTATGAATAAAATAAAAGCGATCACATTTTTCTAGGGACATCAAGTACATATATATCCAAGTTTTCTCATGTCACAATAATTTTATTGAATTGAAACATGGATGTTCGTTCGTGATTGATAAGTTAAGTTAGGTGAACGCGACAAGAATACACTGTTGCCAAACTCAGAAGCCGAGAAAATCTCTTCAAATGCTATTCTGTTTCCACCGCGATATTTTCCTCAATTTATTCACAATAGATACCTCCTTTTTATTGTATATCGTATATCATTGGGAACATCATAATTAGTTAGGTACATTCAAACGAAAACGCCACTAATCTTTTTTAGTTTCCTATGTTTTTACTTACTATCCCTGCTATATATTTTTTGAATTCGATTACTTAATATATAATTCAGTTAGTAAATGTTATTAAATATCCGATAATATAATATTTGTATATGTTTTCAATTACTTAAATTTGAAAAAAATATTTGCACATGTTAACTTTTGCATGGAAAAATTGGGACATGTTAACTTTTGCATGAAAAAATTGGGAAATGTTGAATTTTGTTTGGATTTTTTTGTTAAATTATTAAGAAATTAAGTTTAGTTTAAACTTTCATGTATTAAAAAAACCTTATAATTACTGTCGACATCCTTTTTATATTCAAGTTTTACAAAAAATATGAAAATAAAAAAAAATCATTCCAGTAAGTACATAATACTTTTCGTTTAAAGGTGAACTCCTGTATCAAATTCTTCACAATCACACTCCTCATTATCTTCATTTTCATGTTTACATTCTGAAGTGTTTATTAAAACTTATTGGTACCATTCAAACTCTTCTATTTCTTGCCAGATGGTCTACATTCTTTTTTATGTGTACTTATTTTATTAATATTTTTTAGTACATCCAATTCCAAATTTTTGTCATTCTTTCCTCTTTTCAAGAGACGTACAGATTGTTCCAAAACACTAAACTATAATATTAGTAATCATGTCCTTTAAGTTGAATGTATTCTCTATTTTCTCCCATACATTTCTTTATATGAATCCTTTTAGTGTCCTTTAGGCCAGTCATTTTTTTATATGTATATTTTGTAGTTCTTTGATATTATATATTTTCCATTCTTTCCCTAACCTCATTACTCTTCCTACACTTCTGTATAAATCTTAATATTCAATTTTATATGAACATTAGTGGACATTTATAGCTTCGTTTGAAATTAATAAAACTGTATTACTTATTCAAAGGACATGTTAAGATTTGGTCAAAACATAAAAAGTTTCAACCAATAGTTAACATTTTCAGTGGACATATTAACTTTTGATTGAAACTCAATTTTTATTGTTAAGTTTATATGGGACATGTTACATTTTCTTGAAACCGAGCATGCCAATCGACTCGGATGATTAGATTTAAGGCGAACACATGTATAACTCATTTTTGACAAAAAATGGACATATCAACTTTTGAATGAACACTCCTCAACTATTAAGTCCCATATTTTTTTTGGACTAGAGAGTTTTTTTATTGGTAAGTGATAATCTTTTACTTTGTTTATTTAAATATAAATAAAATATAACTGCTTATAACTCATTTGTGGGTGTCACTCTTCTTTATTTATTGTTAGTGGGACGCTGGAGATGTGGAGACCCGTGATAAATCCGGCCCTGGTTTCTGGTTTGAACTTTACTTGAAATAACAAACAAGTAAGGAACGAGTTGCATTGCATTGCTTATTTGAAACGAAAGACAAATGTAATTAGAAATGAAGTGACATTGGGTATTTAAGCATAAAGCTTACTATTGAATTGTCAATGTATAGACGTACACAATGGCAACAATGAGCAGTAACAGAGCAACACTAGTAGAAACTGAAGTGAAACGGGCAGCAATTGTCGAATCGGCTCCCGTGCGAAGCTTATTGAAACTTGCTGCCTTTTATTTTCACCCTTCACCCCTGCAGGGTAAAAACTATAGATTATCGGTTACCGCTTTCTTCGTTTGTACCCGACAGCCAATTTCCGTGTATTGTGTTGAAAGATCTGTACTGCTAATTGCTTTTAATGGCTGTTTTTAATAGCAACAACGCTGAAAATCGTTTTCGGCAGGATCCGGTTACTGAATAAATTTATATTTAAATGTCATAAAAATGTGTTCGCTATCAAAAATAAAAATATTAAAATGTGAAATGTTAAACTTTGAATAAAAATAAAACTAAGAATTTTCTTACTCATTCTTGTCAACATCACTTTCAGACGATACTTCGCCCTAGATATCGCACAAAAAGCTTGAATTATATCATGACAAAAAAATTGCTGACTTCCATAGTTTATACAGGCTGTTTCACTTTACAACTTCAGAATAAAAATTAAATGAAAGATACTACATGATGATCGCAAATCAAAAATAATTTTTCCAAAATTCGGCAAAATATTTCTTTTTATTTATTTCTTTTTTGAAGAGTAAACTTTTAGTGCCAGTGGCAGACACGAAATTGTTATTAAAAATAATAAATTATTTATCGCATATTAATATTATAGTTAATATTAATTAAAAATTATGTTTCTAGTATGAATAACTAGTCCGTTTCATATCAAATTATGTTCAGCATTCTCTCGAATTTTGAATTTACATTATTCGAGTCTTTGTTTTCTTGAATCTTCATAGTACTACATTATTACAGTCTTTGGTAGATTAATGGAGAAATAAGTATTATTATTTTATTGTCATCTTTGTGCAGGTAGGTCTACAAGTTTAGATTTCATTATGAAGTATTTTAATAGAGACACTAAGTAATTATTAACTTGTAGTTATACCCCCGGCAAAATATAATCTTGCTTTACAAAATGCAAGGATCACGCATATTTTTACTCGGTTCCTTTCCCATTTTTAAAAGATGAAGCATAACTTTCGTCTACCAACTATTTCAAATTGGCAAATTTCTCTAATAAATTTTTCTATAGAATTTAGGTTCTTGTTTTCGGGAAATTATGGAAATTAATTATTTCTGGATTTCTGCATGCTAATGACGTACATAGGTTAAACGCAACAAAAACGTGTTAGAGTTTTAGATTTTGTTATTATACTTTATTTAATGTAAGAATAGTTAGGGATATATAAATTCTACCCTTTGATTCGTCAGAATATAAACATATTTCACAGAAACGAAACAAATATCACCTGTCAGTTGTCAAATAAAATCTACAGAATTAAGTGATGTTTAACCATATTTTGTTGCAATTTTAGATTTTGATATTACAGATAAATATATTTATTATTGACAAAGCTTGGTTTCACAAATTTAAATTATTTATGTATGTAAAAACGGTCGGCTCTTAAGAACAATCTACTATTTTCTTACGTAAAATGAAGTCTTCAAATTTCACTCCACTCGTGATTTATTTGTTAAATAAGTGACAGAAACGATGCATTCGCCGCTACCACGGCTAGGACTTTCTACCATGCACTAGTTCATATCTTCGCCGCTAGATGTCATATTGCTCTATTTCACTACCTTTTCTACAGCGTTTCTACATGTGAAATATGGGTACTAGATAAACGAAGACAATTATTAGTGATACAAATTAGTTGTTTCAGCTGAGAATGAGCAAAATTAATTGGTTAAATTTCACATCGTTTTAGGGGAATAAAAACCTCGTTTAGCGACGTGTTACTGCGGTTTTCTGGTACGGTTCACGCCACACGAAAATAAAAACATTTATTTTTAGTCGGTTTGGACGTAAACACTGTACGCGGTTGAATTTAATGGGATATGTATGGTTGAAAAATGGTGACAATATTAGCAGGATACGGAAATACGAAATAGCGGATAGATGTCGTGCGGCAGGACGCAGGGCGCCGGGACAGCAGGGTCGGCGTTGGAACGCGTCCCGAACTCGTCTGGGCTCGATCCGGACCCGCTGGTGTTCGCATGCCGCACGCGTTTGGCCAACATCACATTGCGGCGAATTCAAATATGTTAGGCCTCATTCAAAAATTGATCTTTTTATTTGTTTTGCTTTCAGTAGGCAGTGGTGACACAATGACATCTGTCATGTTTAATTACAAAGTGTACATTTTATTATTTTTTGTTATGGTGGAAAACCCCATTGGTGCGTTTGGTTAGCAAGCAAGAAAATTTGAGTTTAAATTTTTTAATTTCGAATTTGACAATCAGTATTTTATAAAATTAAGAAATTGTAGATTTTGTGAACAAATCGTAGGTCAACTTATCACAACGTATGTAAACTTATTTATAAGACTAGAAGGCTATCTACATTAGTCTTATTCTCCTTAGCTAAAATGTATATAAAACAATAGTGACGAGCATGAATATAATGTCATTTAAAAATAAAGAATTTTTTTCCCTTATCACACAACTTTTACTAAGTTTTAAAATTTATTGCCTTGTTTTGACCTGTAGTATCACTAATTAAAAAAAAATCTGTTGTGGCCAGCACAAGATCTTCCGTTAATTAGATGTATTTTGTACAAATCCCATACCAGAAGTTCATTGGAAAAGATTCTATAAATCCAATAAAATTATCACATGAATAAACATTATGAATACACATATATAAATATTCTAAAAATGCGTACACTTACGTAACATTCTCTTTACAATCAGATAATATTACTACCAAGTTTATATCTCTACCCATTTTTGAATTATTGCCCCAAAAGTCCATATACCCCACATTTAGATAAAACCTTCAAAATTTTCAAAAATCTAATTTATATGTATCTAGATAGTTCTCAATGCGCTGATTCCAAATTTTGAAACCGCAGTTCGATATCTCGTTTCGTTCTCGAGATATCTACATTTAAAGTTTTGCTCAAAACTGCCCATTTTTGGGTATTAACCCAAAAATGGGTCGAGATATGAATTTGGAGACATCACCATTCGATTCTACGGACAAAAATACATAAGTATAGCAATTTTCATAATTTTTGTCCAACCGGTTCATTTTTTATGAACAAAAGCTTGAAAACCCCTGAAAATGGCTAAAATCTGAAAAAATTCTAAGGGGTACCCCTTACGATTTTTGCGATTTTTGGCCATTTTCAGTTATTTTGCTTTAGAGATTGTATGCGGTGTTCAAAAATTCTGAAAATTGGAGTACTTATGTAATTTTGCCCGTAGAATCGAATGGTGATGTCGCCAAATTCATATCTCGACCCATTTTTGGGTTATTACCCAAAAATGGGCAGATTTCAGAAAAATTTTGAATCTAAATATCTCGAGAACAAAACGAGATATCGACCTGCGGTTTCAAAATTTGGAATCAGCGCATCAAGAACTATCTAGATACATAAAAATTATATTTTTGAAAATTTTGAAGTTTTTATCTAAATGTGGGGTATATTGATTTTTGGGGCAATAATTCAAAAATGGGTAGAGATACAAACTTGGTAGTAATATTATTTGATTGTAAAGAGAATGTTACGTAAGTGTACGAATTTTTAGAATATTTGAACAACTGCGTGAATTTTTAAAAATAAAAGTGTTGAAATAAAAATGGATAAATGCTATAAAAAAGTTCATTGGAAAATATTCGATATATAAAATAAAATCATTACACGAATCCAATAAAATTATAACATGAACATACACTATGTAAATTGCACTTGACAATTCCTTCTTTCTTCTTCTGCTTTCTTCAATTTTATTAGGAGTCACTGTTTTTTTACTCTTCTTTTTCTCTCATTCCTGTCCAACGCATCTCCTTCACACAGTTCTTCCGCTCTCAAGTCTTCTGCGATACAGTCCTTCCATCTTCTCTTTCGCCTTCCTTCTGTAAATAGCTTAAAACGGAAATTTTATTTTACGTCCATCTCATGGTAGCAACGTATTACATTTTTTAAATTTAGATCTATTACAGGTTTTAATTCTGAATATTTTTTTCTATTTACACATCTAAAATTAATAGGGTAGAAATTACAAACATAATATAAAAAATTTACCTTCATATTTCATAATATGGTGTGTAAAAAAATAGACACCAGGTATATCGCGTAGTATACATTACTGAAACCGCTGAAACTAACTGATGTTAGAACTAAATATATACTTTTTTTCCTTTCTAAACAGAATGTATGTTTAACACAACTGTGAATATTGTAAAGAATATTCTAAAATCTATTTTGCAGTATTTATATTGAAATTTATTTCTTTATTGTTTTTGTACAGAAAGATCATTATTTCGTTAATACATAAATTCTTAGAAATAAACTTTCATAGTTGATTTATTAAACTTTAAATTTATTTACCCCTTCCAGAATTGAACATTAGGGAATCAAGAAAGAGCTTTACGAACGAGCCACGAATGAGAAGGATGAATTGTATAGGTTTCTACCGCATTTTATAGAGTCTGTTAATTGTCGTTAGCTAGCTCAATTGGATTATAAGCAACTAAACACTGTTCGCTAAAAGTCATTGGGTACAAATTGAGTTTCCTACCGGTGCTGATAGAACGGTCGGTCGAATGAGAGCCAAGGAAAGGTAGTTACTGATAACTCTGCCTGCTTACACAATTTGTAACTATAAGGAAGTGTATTATTATTGAATTTACCTGATATTTTAGATCAGTAATTATATTACTTGGAATTGATTATTGTTTTCTATGGGTTCCCGTGGCCGCGTGCCTGAATGTCTGGTCGCGAACCTGGGGGAACCGGGTTCGATCCCGACAGACGCCAAATATTTCCAATTTTAAATGGCACAAAAGTGACCCCTGTGGTGCACTCTCCACGCCAGCTATGAGTGCCCGTGAGGTGTCGCCTGGTAAGCGCCCACATGGTAAAATATATCGTCATCATTACCGATGTCTACATGTGTTGTAGATAATGGCACACCCAGAAATGGGTCATATGCCGTGATGATATATTTATTTATTTATATATTTATGGACACAGTCTGTATAATTTACATTTTCGCCTGCATCTAGTAACCTATGCATTCTTTTTCAAATAACGATACACCACTAAAATGGTCTCCTAATAAGCAACTTGTGTCTAATTTAACTGATTAGTTCTTGAGATCCCCATGCATGGGACGTTTTTTGGAACAACCTCGTCATTGGAATCTCGGTTATCTTAAGTTATACGAAGTCAGTTAAATTACGGCAAAGTTGCATTATTTGTAGACTATTTTAGATGTATTTGTTTTTCCGAAAAATGTAAAGGTCTCTAGATAAATACAAAAATTTAATATATTAAAGACTGTTAAGAGCGAATTTTTGTAACTTAGTAATGGTTGAAATTCTCTAAAGCTATTATTAGTAATAAAATAATAATAATAATAATAATATTTATTTGCCATAAGGTTCACATGGTAATACACGGTAATACAATTGGCTTGCCAATGAAATAGGATAAATACATATATAAATATAAAGGTACACAAGACAGTAAATAAATAGCAAGTAATTAATAGAGAAAATATTTATATAATTAAAACAAAAGCAAATAAATTTGTACATAAAAAAGTTAAATAAAATAAATGTGGCATGAAGATATTTAATTGTTGAAAAACTCGTCTATAGAATTAAAACAGTTTTCGATCAAAAATTTTTTTAGTTTTAATTTGAAAGAATATAGGCTAGTAATAGCTTTCAGATCCTGGCAAATTATTATAAATTTTAATTGGCATATAAGAAATATTTTCATGAAAGTTACTTTTTTTAAATTTTGGAATGTATAAATTATTAATATTACGAGTATTGTAAATCCAGTAGCCTGTTTGACTGTAAGGAAACACGAAGGATTTTTTTTTTATGAAACGAGCACACTCGTAAATATATATGCAAGGAAGGGTAAGTAATCCAAGATGTGGGAAGATATCTCTGCACGATGTATTGGGAGTACATCCAACCATGGCTCTTGCAATATTTTTCTGCACTTTAAAAACATTGATAGAATGTGTGGAGTTACCCCAGCAAATTATGCAGTAAGATAAAATACTAAAGACATGCGCGGAAAAGTATTTAGGATTATTGGACGTTTCGGTTGTGTTTACGACTATTTTCACTATTGATTTTAAAATGATCATAACCACGACCGAAACGTCGTCTTTTTGATTTAATAAACAATTACTTATCGCTTGGAAGCTTTTATTTTCCAAGAATCCTAAATACTTCGTAACTTAGTTATCGTGAACTATGTATATTAAAATATAAATAAAGAAGAAGTATTTGTGAAAAAATTATGGACTTCACTGGGATTTGAACCCAGGACCCTCCTACTAGATATAAGAGAGTACTGGGTTTAAACTCAGTGAGATCCATGAAATTTTCACAAATCCTTCTTCGTTATTTATAAAAATTTCAGTTTTGCTGATTTTTATTTTTACAAATAACTTCAAAGTGTTAATAATTAAGCAATCATATGGAATTTTAGTTCACTGATAGATTTCAAGTTATGGTGTCAAAATTGTAATTTTTGAGTAGACGACATACTTGCAACAAGTTACACTGAAAAAAGAATGATGTATTTTAGCTCCAACGATGAAGTCTCGTGGCCGCATGCCTGAGTGTCTGGCAACGAATATGGGGAACCGGGTTCGATACCAACCGACTCCAAAATAAATATTTCAAATTTTAAATTGCACAAAAGTGACCCATGTGGTGCACTCTCCACACCAGCAATGAATTCCTGTGAGGTGACGTCTGGTAAACGCCCTCACGATACAATTATGTCATCATACTAAACAAAATCTGTGTACAAAGCAGATCGGTAAACCCTGCAATGGATAATATGCCGTGATGATATATTTATTTATTTCTAACGATGTAGGTATATCTATCTAAATTCATTTTCCATGTACAATAAATGGTTACAAATTGTAAATATTCCTTTATTTTATGAAATAATTAAAAATTGGCGAAACAATTTGTATATGCCATTATTCACAGTGCTGTGCTACAGAATAGGTACCAAGAACTCGTTACTACTCTTAAAAAAAAAAATACCGGAACGACTTACCGGATCATTGATTTTGACTGCTTTATAATTTAACCTTATTCACTAAACACTAGACCAATTTATTTCCGATTATATTAAGCATTTATATCTTGGTTTTGAATCTTAACAAGTATATCCCCCGTGGATCCAGATTTGAGTGCATTAAAGCTACCGGCCGGCGTAGTTAAAAGCGAAAGTGTTGACGGGGTGAAAGAATTATGTAATACGGTGGCAGGGTGTCGTATATCACTGCACGGCAGAGGGGCAACTATGCCTTTGCCTTTCGTTTAAAATAGCTCAGAGTGGAATTCGTGATAAGAAGTGAAAATAACTGATACACACAGACACGACTAGACTATGAAATAGGAGGTATTCTTCATCCATGAAACACCAGAGATATCCATCCACTACTGCCAGTGTCGTAGATGTGGCACAATGCCGAAAAAATAATAATAAAAAAAACTAAGTCACAACTTGTTGCCTTTGCTCCTGCACATAAAATTTTATTTGCAATTAGTTTATGTATAGATAATGTGATAATTTAATTTCGTATAAATTTCAAATGGTGCAAATAGCATATTTGACCCTTAAATATAATAAATAATAATAAAAAAAACAAAGCCAAAGAGTTGGGTTAGTTATTTTTTAAGTATCATTATTTTATGAATGAAACAATGTTATAAGCTTAATTTGGAATTATTTAGGTCTCATTTTCTTACCAGCCTTCATTACGGAAATTTATAAATAAAAGCAAATTAGTACAGTAAGAAATGGGTAATATTTAAGTAAATTGAATAAAATATGTACAGTTTCTCAAAATGTTCCAATTATTCAAGATTTCTCTTAAACTATACGTATTTTTTTAAGAACTTATAACATTCATTGAAGATTTTATTTATATACCAACAAGTGTCTTAATAAGTGAGCTTTTTGGGATCTTTTATGATTTATGTTTTAAAAAACAAAACGGTTCTTTTTAGTCTGCGAAAAAATACACATATCCTGAATTACAGTATTAATTGAAAAACGAGTTGTCCCAAACGAAATCAATCAATTAATGTACTTAACACCCTATGTACACGTCCTAATTATTATTTTTTGGCATAACAACATGAAAATTATCTTTTAAAAACCAGTACTTGTTTTTTACAAAAGGATTGCTCATATTTCATTTCAGTTATAATTCGAATAACATGTATTTCTGTTTGACTTAAACTAGTGTATTTAAACATTTAAATAAACCTACTGAACTTAACTTACAAATAAGCATATATCTTTTTAAAACGATAGTTAACATTATTGTAATTTATTGATTGTGTTATTTTCAAAAGATGTTCTTACTAAAACTGTTTATTTAGATATTTAGAATTTAGAAGGTACTTTGTATTTCGACTAATTAATTTTTATGTAGTGAATAGGTAGTGCTTATTTTTATTATTTGTATTATTGGAGTTTTTCATCGTCTAGACTTGAGCACTCTTGAAAAATGTAGGTAATAATTAATCTTTTATATTTAGTAACAATAAATATAATGAAAGTATTCTATCGTGAGCGCAAAGTTATAAAACTAGAAAAATTGTTCGTAGGGAATCGCTCAAAAACAGCTGCAGACACGTGTTTCGCTCTTATTAGAGCTCATCAGTACAGCATAGTTAGTTAATAGGTGGACATTAACTAGAAGTAAAAATTCGACAACTTGTAACAGTACAGAACAAGCAGTCCACGTGACATAAACATGTTTCTTTGATTCAGACGAACAATTAGGTACCTTCAAACTATCAACATTCAGATTAGTAGGGAAATATTCCTGAGACATAACCTCAAACGCCAAACTTTAAACACATTTTAAGTCAAATTTAGACTAAATACGTAAATTTGAAGCATACTATATTATATTTATAATGGTTTTATATGTTTTATGTAAATTTTAGGCAGTTTTGTAAAGAAATAAAATTTGAAGATAATTAAAAATAAACTGCTAATAAAAGAATTTGCAAAACTAATATTTCATTTTCTATTTATTATTTATTAATACCATATAGTTTCAAATAATTTGAAATAGATATAAATGATTAACTCCAAACTTATTGAAAATGAATTTTATACAAATTTTAAGCATTTTATGTTAATTTATCTATAGTTTCAGAATGTTTTCTGTTACACCTGTATATTTCAGTGGTGTCTACCTTATTGAGAACTGACATGTCAGATGGCGGCAGCACCATCGGACCGATCAGCTGTTTCTGAATTAGTAGGTACTCGCAATGTTGTGACATATGAATGCAAACGACAAGAACAATTTTTTCATTTAAAATGAGGCTAGGTATCATGGAACATTTTAGATATCTGGAAGCAACAGCTAATTCTATATGTTTATAGAAGGTATTTATAATTTTATATAATTTTAATCAATCGTAATTGATGATTGCAAGTGAGCGAATTATAAACGCTACCCACATACTATTTATAACTAGAGCAATTACTGCGAAGCCACATGAAATACGCAAAATACATTTAACGAGTTCTTCAGACAATTTAGATGCTGGTGCTGATGTATTATTAATATTATCCTCTACTACTTCATTTACTGCATTGCAATGTCACTGGCGTTTACTGCTTTTGGCGTTACATGTTTGGTTTGTCGTAGCAAACGCTTATTTATCAGGAACTTTTACTTGAAATACGAGAAGACAAAGTGATGGTACTGCAGTTCTTTTTAAAGTTTTACGCTTAATTGTATAGAAAAATACATAAATAATTAGAACGAACATAACATGAACTTTTTATTCTAAGACAAAATCTGAATATTGAATTTTTTACTCACTAGGAAATATGTAATCATCCGATTTAAAATGACGAGAACAAACTTTCATATGTTTCGTTATTTGTTTTGCACTAGGAATTACATATTCCCATGCTTTTCGCCAATCCATATCCATTTCAACACCTACACTTGTCGTAATTTTATCTTTATTATAGCCATGTTTCGGAATATTATAAAGCCCAATGCCTGTGTCTCGACCAGATCTTGAGTTGCATCCGAATACACAACAGTTAGTATGACTTTTTCCCATTTCTATTCACATCAAATGATTAAACCACATGTAACTCAAGCATATAGTCACAATACAGTACTAAACCGGAAAGTTCATATTTTTTCCAGCAGATGGCATATCGCAGTTTGTCAGTTGTCAATATGTTCATTTGTCTGAAACAGAAAAAAATGCATCAATTATTAAATTTATAGGTTACAAATATCTCTTTTTTTAGCAGAGCCTGTTTTGTGGATATAGCAAATTATTTGTACATACTGTATGTTCAAATATCCATTTTCGGCGAAATATATTCAAGCTGTTATCGAACGTTGGTTGCGTGATTCACAATCCATCATCTTTACAGCGGTTTTATAATTTTATTACTTTTACTTTCGTTTTAAACTAGGGGAAATATATAAAATTTTCCTTGTACGCCATTGCAATGTTCAATTTTACTATGTATAAAAAATCGTTCATTCAAAATGTTGTTGAGGGAAAGAGGCTATGTGTCCCTAGCGACTACCACAATGTGATGATACGGGAACATAAATAAACCTGCTCTTCTCTTTCCTCTTTCCTCTAGCAGGCGTAGACGTCAAGGCCTCGTGTATATTAAGTAATATTTTAAATAACGATAATGCGAATTCTGACCTTTTCAGCCTGTATCATCGCTCATAATACAATCTAATTATTTCTGCGCAAAGTTTTTTCCTCATTTAATTGGATGGGCAAAATGAATTTCATATTGAAGATGGATTTTATACATTTTCATACATAAAGTATACTGGATTAACTGGGTGATACTATGCAATTATAAAATAAAGCTGTTTTAATGTTTTCATTATTTGATTTTTTAATTATATGTGAGAATTATGAAATACATCAATGTGTAAAAAGTTATAATTTTGTTTGGACTTACTAACTTTAATGATTGTTATTTTTATAATTAAAACAACTAACGAACTTGATTTTTCATTTTATGTCTGGTTGGGAATTTACAAATTTACCTCCATTTGGGATGCTGAATTCTGTAGAAAAAATAGATTATTGCAATAAATTATAAATACAAAATTGACAATGTCCATTTGCGCTCGAAAGTCGAAACACATACAAGATTTTTCCTACAGTCGCCACAATAGGGTCCTCCATCATAACAAAAAATAATATAATGTACACTTTGTACTTACAGTACTACTCTATAAATAACGATTATATTTTTAAATTTTAATTTATCGTTATTTTCCATTCTTTTTGAGCTATTGCTTCAATCTAATCTAAGCATTATTTCTGTATTCCTTTACACAGCAGTACGGCATTTTGTTTGGTTATGTAATATACCGACAGCAGATTGACTTGTGGAGGTGATAAATATGTAACTACAACTCCATTAGTTCCTGACTAAACGTTCCCATTACGAATGTAGACAAGCGACATTTCTCAACATTTTATAGTTAGAAAAAAATAAACAGAAAATGTTGCATAATTTGAAATGGCACAAAAGTAACCCCTGTGGTGCGCTCTCCACACCAGCTATGAGTGCCCGTGAGGTGACGCCTGGTAAGCGCCTACACGGTACAATATATCGTCATCATTACCGATGTCTATACATGTGTTGTAGATACTGGCAAACCCACAAATGGGTAATATGCCGTGATGATATATATTTTTTTAATTTTTTTTCCTGTGTGATTTCAATTTAAAAGTCTTTTATCTTCAGTTAAATTTGCGGATGTAGAAAATATTTCTTCTGCAACTAGTGAGTAAAGTAATTTTTTCCTAGAAAAATTTGCATACTCGCCTTTCTCATAAAAAAAGTTACTCTTTACTCACTTATTACATAAATAACTATTAAGATTCTTAACTTCTTAAAAAGTTCTTTGTAGCAAACCCAAAGTTATACCCTTAAAATTATTAAAATATCTTTCAGAACTCATATTATTAATTGGTATAATACTACTTTTTTTTAGTTTAAGTTCTGTATTTATTATTTAAACCCAACGTTAAACCCATATTTATGTCAATGTATCCCCTGAAGAAGGCACCAGTTTATGGTGCCGAAACGTTGGGTTTAAATAATAAATACAGAACTTAAACTAAAAAAAGGTAGTATTATTCCCTTAAAATTCATTATTAATAATACATAGTACCTACGCAATTATATTTTTTAATATTAAAAATAATTTTATTAATTTGGTTCTTGCAAAAATTATTGTAAAGTCGAAAACGACGTAATTCGATTATGTGACACTTAGAACGTCATTGTCTATTTAGAGTTTTGTTAAATTAAAGATAAATGTTTTATACAGAGACCTGAAACTAAACCCGAACCTGAACCGAAAACCCGAATTAACCGGATTTTTTTATGAACCTGAACCTAACCGAACCTTCATTTGTTACGGTCAAAAAACCTGAACCGAATTTAAACCGTTTTAAATTCAGATCCGGTTCAGATTTGTTAAATATATAATTAAAAACTATAAATTCAATTTAAATATACTAATACCTACATAGTTTTGCTAATCATTTGCTGCTCTGAACCGAAAATCGAACCCGAACCCATTATAATTCTCATTTTCTTGAACCGAAACTGAATCTGAACCGATATTTATTTTCTGAACCTGAAACGAACCTGAACCATAAATACATTTTGGTTCAGGTCCCTGGTTTTATAAAACCTTGAATAATTGACGGTTAGTTAGCAATAAACGGATTTGCTTTCCCTATATTTGTTATACAGGTTCAGAAATTAATTTTGTTTGATGACATGTATTTTGCCCAATATTTACCCAAAAAAATGACGTAGCGTCAATACAAGAGCTAAAAATATCTCATTGTTGCCAGAACCAAATATTATTTTTGTATAGGATAGCAATAACAAGCGAATGGTCCATCAGCATCCAATCATGTGATTCGATTTTGTTACAGCGTCCGAAAGGCATCTGTCATTCGAATCATTTCAAATTCCAAATCATTAGTTCCTGAATTTTGGTCGGAAATTTTTTAAATTGCTGCTAAATTCATGTCGAAAACAGGAAAATTGTAAATCAAAAAAATAAATTGACACTAATTTGGAGTTATTTTCTAGTATATAACAATAACTCTATTGAATATTTGTGTGACCGTAGAATGATTTTATTTTGCTGGAACTGTAAATATCAATATAGTACGTTAAGCTTAAATTTGATAAAAATTGATTTCTGTTGTTTGGAAGCGAAGAAAAGTGATTTTACTTAAAGGAGTGGCTTTCAGCCTCAGGCTACAGTATTCAATACCACAGTCCGACGAACTTTTCCGGAAAATTCGATTTCCCACACCCGTCATTAGCAATTATCAAATTTTCCAGCATGACAGAACATTCCATGCCGTTGATACCTTTACTCACAGATCGATTTCACACAAATTTACCACCATTTTCCCAAATCTGAACAACTTCATTCACTCCACATTTCACTCTCCCAAACTCTAACAAATTTTAGCCGTGTAAAAAACGATTTGATGAGTGGTAAAATATATTAATGTAAAAATCGACACTAAATTTTGTAAAATTTGCTAATTGTAAATAATAAAATGTGTTAAAAAATGTTTGTTAAATAATTTATAAAATTTTTACTCTATTTATAGCAATAATTTAAAGAAATTCACACAGTTGTTTAAATACTCAATGCGTACATTTACGTAACATTTTCTTTACAATTTTATTGGATTTATGCAATCTTTTCAAAGGTTCTTTTAGTATGGAATTTGTAAAAATAGTATTTGTTCGTGTTATAATTTTATTTGGTATATAGAATCTTTTCCAATGAACTTTTTTATAGCATTTATCTATTTTTATTTCAACACTTTTATTTCTAAAAATTCACACAGTTGTTCAAATATTCTAAAAATGCGTAAACTTACGTAACATTCTCTTTACAATCAAATAATATTATTACCAAGTTTATATCTCTGCCCATTTTTGAATTATTGCCCCAAAAGTCAATATACCCCACATTTAGATAAAAACTTCAAAATATTCAAAAATCTAATTTTTATGTATCTAGATACTTCTCTCTGCGCTGATTCCAAATTTTGAAACCGCAGTTCGATATCTCTTTTCGTTCTCGAGATATTTAGATTCAAAATTTTTCTCAAAACTGCCCATTTTTGGGTATTAACCCAAAAATGGGTCGAGATGTGTGTTTGGAGACATCACCATTCGATTCTACGGACAAAAATACATAAGTATAGCAATTTTCATAATTTTTGTCCAACCGGTTCATTTTTTATGAACAAAAGCTTGAAAACCCCTGAAAATGGCCAAAATCTGAAAAAATCCTAAGGGGTACCCCTTACGATTTTTGCGATTTTTGGCCATTTTCAGTTATTTTGCTTTAGAGATTGTATGCGGTGTTCAAAAATTCTGAAAATTGGTGTACTTATGTAATTTTGCCCGTAGAATCGAATGGTGTTGTCGCCAAATTCATATCTCGACCCAATTTTGGGTTAATACCCAAAAATGGGCAGTTTTGAGAAAAACTTTGAATCCAAATATCTCGAGAACGAAACGAGATATCGACCTGCGGTTTCAAAATTTGGAATCAGCGCATTAAGAAGTATCTAGATACATAGAAAATAGATTTTTGAAAATTTTGAACTTTTTATCTAAATGTGGGGTATATTGATTTTTGGGGCAATAATTCAAAAATGGGTAGAGATATAAACTTGGTAGTAATATTATTTGATTGTAAAGAGAATGTTACGTAAGTGTACTCACTTTTAGAGTATTCATATATGAGTATACATAATATGTGATAATGTTATTGGATTTAAGAATATTTCCAAGGAACTTTTTGTATGGAATTTGTAAAAAATTGTATTATGTTTGTGTTACAATTTTACTGGATATATAGAACCTTTTCCAATGTAATTTTGGTATGAGATTTGTACAAAATACATCAAATTAACGGAAGGTCCTGTGCAGATAAATCGCAAATTTATAAAATAAATCGTATTTGAATCATATCACTAGATGATAAAATCACTAAATTGGCAATACTGCTACTGCTCGTACCATTTAGGTATTCTCGTTCCATAGCTAAAGTGTTACCAGTAATTGTAGTTTTAATTTCCTAACCTAACCTAAAAATTTCTTGATAGAAGAGAATTTAAGACAGCCGACTCGAATATTTAAGATGGTTATTTGTTGGAAAATTTTAGGACTGAATCTTTTCGTTTATTTGATCATTGCATTTTTATATAGTTATCATTTTCTAACCTGGAAACGGTGGCCCTACTGTTTGGTAGGGACCGGGGCGGACCGCCCCTGTCGCCCCTCCCTTAGTCCGCCAATAGAGGCAATCGTAAACAATACCGGAGAATATATTCTTGAGTAGTTCATGTATTTACTTTATTAAAAATAAATAAATTTTGAATTCAATGGAAACGCTACGAAATTATAACATCAACCTGATTTGTTTGGTTTCTTTGTTGTTTACGAGGCTAATCTGGAAAAAAAACTAAATTTAAAATAGAAGTTTGGAAATAAATTAATTAGTAATTTAAAAGTGCCAACAGCATTTAAAGATAATTAAGATTGCTATGAATTTAATTTTAATTTCAAAGAGTATTCTTTCATTCTAGAAAGTAGAGGTCCGTGAAATGTTGAGTGTAGATAAGTAGGGGCAGTCTCTCGTTCTCATCCTTGCTAGTCGGGTAAATTCGTTCTAGAGCGAAGGACGAAGGATCGAGTTCGTGTTGCGCATCTGCTGGCGGAACCTCAGATTTGTTAACTTGCAACCAAATAGAATCGAAAGGAAAACTAAGAAAAATGGTCTGTCACTTCACAGTGAAAAATGTACTCCCTTTTAATTAGTTTATCAAGTGTGCCCGCACCTGTCTAATAAAGGTTTCAAAATAAGATCTAATAGCTTTGCTCAGTTCAGCGTGGTCCGCTGAATTATTTATTAAATGTTTTACAATCAAACCGCATTTTGATGCTACTTTTTGTATGTCATTTTGAGAAGATGCTAAGTTAATACATAAATGAAACTCGGTTTTTCTTTAAAAAAAGTGTCTAGGTATATGTTAGGCATTTAAATTTTTATAATTGTGTACAAAATTTACACCATGCACGTTAATTTATAGGTTGAAAAGACGTATTTTTCTGAATTACTAAAATATCTTTCAGAACTCATATTAATAATTAGAATAATACTACCTTTTTAGTTTTTGTTCTGTATTTTTATTTAATACTAACGTTTCGACACCATAAACTGGTGTCTTCTTCGGGGAAGAATGACATATAAAATGTGACAAAAGCAAAAAACAAGTACCGAAGGTAACATAAAAAATATGTAAATGTTACTTATTTTTTTATGTATACAATTTGCTAGACAATATATGCAAGCCCGGCAATAACTAGGATGGCAAACATGCATCTTCTTAGGAAAACTCTCCTTTTGCCAGAGGAAAAACCGTCCGCAAAAACTGGCAGAGGAAAAAAATAGGTAACATTTATGTACTTTTTATGTTACCTTGGGTACTTGTTTTTTGCTTTGTCACATTTTATATGTAATTTTTCCCTGAAGAAGGCACTAGTTTATAGTGTCGAAACGTTGGTATTAAATTAAAATACAGAACATAAACTGCAAAGGTAGGATTTTTCTAGATAAAACAACAATAATCTAACCTAACCTCTGTATTGTATGTGCACGACAAATTAATCTGAAATATTGTATAACAAAATTTTCATAACTAATATTTTCCGTGAAACATCGTTTCTTTTTCAATACCTATGAAATACCTGGTAAAATAGTTAAAAGGATTTTGAATGTCATTCAAGTTTGAATTTTGCTGTTACTTTCTATTAACTGCTCTCAAAACACTTGTGGTGTATGTGCTCTCCACATTCTATACATGAGTGCTCTTTAGATGTCAATTGGTAATCGATCTCAACTGTTAAAAAAATATCGTCCATTGAGTTTTTCCTGTAGCTGAGTTGAGATGATATATCAATTCAGCAACAGTATATAATTATTATGTTTATAAAGAATACTTTCGGAAATGAACGACCAAAATAATTTTATATTATTTCCTATTAATTATTCCGATGAATATTAAATAGTTTGGAAATAATTTCTCGACCGTAAATGTAGATTTAAGGAAACAATTTCTTGGGGATGTCGGTCCGGGGATTAAATAATTATTTTTTTTCATCGATGTTTCGGTATTTTATTTATTTTTCATCGAAATTTTGTATTATTGAAAACACAAAAAATTTCAATGAATAATCATGTAACTTCAAACGTCTGTAACTCAAGATCTGGTGAAGTAAAAAAATCATGTCTAACATGAAAAGAAAGAGAATTTCATGCTGAATGTAGACTTTCATCGTACGTTATTGTACCTTTAACTGTGTATGAGTGGTGCATGATAATATGAAATATGAACTAATTAATTTAGTTCATTTTTCATATTTTTATGCACCGCTCATACACGGTTAAAGATAGAATAACGGACGATGAAGGTCAATAATTAGCATAAAATTCTCTTTCTTTTCATGTCAGGCTTTTTTTTTACCTCATCGGATCTCGAGTTACAGACGTTTGAAGTTACATGATTTTTCAATTTCGATCATGCCTCACATGAAAAGAAAGAGAATTTCATGATGATTATAGTTTTTCTTCGTCCGTTATTCTATCTTTAACCGTGTATGAGTGGTGCATGAAAATATAAAATATGAACTAAAGAATTTAGTTCATTTTTCATATTTTTATGCACCTGATGAAAGTCTATATGCAGCATGAAATTCTCTTTCTTTTCATGTCAGGCATGATTCGTTTACCTTATCGGATCTCGAGCTACAGACGTTTGAAGTTACATGATTTTTCATCGAAATTTTGTATTATTGAAAATACACTAAATTTCTATGAATAATCATGTAACTTCAAACGTCTGTAACTCGAGATCCGATGAAGGAAAAAAAATCATGCTTCACATGAAAAGAATCAGAATTTCATGTTGAATTTAGACTTTCATCGTACGCTGTTCTATCTTTAACCGTGTATGAGTGGTGCATGAAAATATGAAAAATGTGCTAAATTATTAAGTTCAGCCAGAAATGGGTACAAGTCTTTTTAGGACTGTAACTTAAAAATAGATCGAGGTGGGAAAATTGTCAATCAATTCTACGAATTTAACTACATATTTGCACAAATTTTTAGAATGGGGTATTCCACTCAATTTTTTTTATTATTTTAAATAAAACTTCAATTCAGTTTTGAAGCAATTCATAGTATTAAAAAATCTTAATTGTTCCTAGTTTAAGAGTATTTTATTTTCGAGAAATCAGTGTAACGTCACATTTCCTCTATACTTGCCTTTCTCACACACACTGCTCTGAGTACGCTGCGAAAGAAAGATAACAATTGTATGACGTCAATTTTCCCTTTTAGCAAATATGAAATATCTCGTAAAGTAATTATTTAAAAAATGTTTTCATTGTTTTAACTATTATTTATTGAGCCATACTTTATGTTAAATTGAAATATTTTTAATTTTTTTGTTATGGTGGAATACCCCATTATTAAGCAAATAGAACAATTTTTAGGAGAAAATAATGAAAAAAAATCATTTCCAAAATTTACCTTTTCAACGTTTTTGAATAGAAATAATAGGCATACCATATTAAAGCGTTTATATCATAAAGTGCACTCGTAATACTGCCCAATGTCATGAAATTATGGTATACCTTGTTTTAATAAATTTGAAAAAATATTCAAAATTATGAGCAGAAATCACAAACATAAACTACACTCTGTCGTCAGTTGTAATTATTTTTTTTTATGACAAATCTTTTCTCATTTATTTTCCAACAATTGATACAGTTTCTCATACCGCTTACGGTTAGTAAATTTGTATTCTTCATGCAAATACTAGACCATGTATGGTGATTTTGCATGGCTGTTGGGAGGACAGAGGGGTATTGCGCTGATATTCGTGTTGTGCCGGGACATATGTCTCATCAATCAGCCATGCCACCCGCACTGACAATCACACTGCTGCGAAGCGAGCGCCACCGCGCCTCGCAGAGGTACTACCGTTCAGGATAGGCTCAAGGAGGGAAAACAAACATAGTGGAAAGTAATTATCAAAAAGTTAGCCTAAAATAAATCGCGTAATAATTTGTCAACATTCATAAAACTAAAGGATAATCTAGTTACTGGTAGTATGCGCTGTAGAGAATGCAAGGGTCGTAATACTATTCTGACAAATTGTAAATTCTGTTAAAATAGTCTTTTGGGGATTGAAAAATAGGGACAAATAGCTATTTTCTTTTAGCCCGATTTTCAAAAAAGTTTAAGATAATCCTCATTTTTGAATTGGAGAATTTCTGTATTTAAAATTTAATCTTCAAAGTATTATCAAAAAAGGTTGTTACTAGGAATAGATTAAACTATATTTGAAGATGTAAACTGTCAATATTAGAGTAGAATTCGCTAATCCAAAAATGAGGATTAGCTTAAACTTTTTGAGAATCGAGCTGTTTATTATTAACTTTAAATCTATTGGGCTTCCAAAATTACAATGCGCCACTGGTGGCAGATTTCTGAACTGAGTGAAGTGTACATGTACAAAGGAGGTTGTTTTATTCAGGGATTGTATTTACTTGTATACGAATTTTAATACGCTTTTATCTTCGGCTATTATTGTTTTATTCTTAGTAGGATCTGAATTACTGCTAATATAACAGGTAAGTTTTTGATATTTAAAAAATTAATGAACAAATTAGGAGATATGCAATTTATAGGTTAAAATTACGATGGAGTTTTCTCCGAAAATATTTACCACATAATATTCTGTGGCCATTATTTATTACTTGCTGGCCTTCCACCATATTTCTAGATGATACACTACAATTCCCAAATCTACAAATAGTATCTAAATCTAAGCAAAGAAAATTGTTCATTATGAAAGAAAAACAATTAAAAGTAAAGCTATGTAGATAGAAATTAATATATGTACAACTACGGCAATGAAATACAATCTAAATAAAGGAAATAAAATGTTTTTTTATTAAAAAAAACTAATATACTGTTAATTAAAATATGACTAAAATACTCTTAACCTACAAATACTTACTAAAATTAACCCTATTAACTAAAATATTATTAAAACTATCACTAAATTGTTACTACAAGAAAGATCAAACTCAATTCTACCGAAATTAACAAAAAAAAAAAAACACTATATACTAAATCCGAAATTAAATTAAAAACTACGAAAATTAGTCTCACACCAATTGTACTCTTATGGAAGCCAGCGAAAAATGTACCATTCGTTTGAATTTTGACGTTTGACGTCAGCGTCATCTCTTAATAATTTGGAAGCCCAATAGTTTATGAAAAGTAGAAGATGAATGGTAAATTTAAGTGAGAAAGATTTCAACGATGCCTTAATAAGATGTCATACAAACAACAGTTAAATTGTTAAAATAGTCTAAAACAGTCTTGCAATATTAGGAGTGGTGTAGGAAATAAGTATACTATAGTTGAATATTTTAATTTTTATTCATTCCTATGGTTGCGATCGATTTCGGGATTTCAGAGAATCCCATCATCAGGCATAACCGGCTGAAAATATTACATATTAATATTCTAAATGAATAGATTAAATATTAAATATGTACAGTGTTAAATATATTTATATAAAATATTGTGTAAATATATGTAACACTGTAGATATGTAAGTAAATATGAAAGAGAAAATATATAAAATATATAAAAAATTGTTGCAAATATTATAAAAATATAAAAGTTAAGTTTCGTTAAGTTAATAAATACATTGTTCTATATTAATTTTTAAAAGTTGAAAACCATTAAAGAAAATATATGTACATGTATACAACATGTGTTGAAAAGTGAGGTTGTGTAGCTAAAAAAAATGTAAAAGAAAATAGGTAAACGCTTACCGTTCATTTAGCTTTAACGTTCACGCTATGTATTTTAACGTTACGCGAAAACTCTATTTTTTCTTTCACTCAAATAAATCATCTCGATTGACTACTTCTTCCCAACTTTTCGATTGATTTATTAGTCGTTTCACATTACTTCCAATCTATATCTTCTGTCAGTAATTCAGGAATCTCAATATTACCTTAAAATGAAGGCGTTGCATACTTATCCACTGTCACGTACGTCCGTGTGGTGCGATAACGCAGATTGTGGCACACTCAAAAATGGGAAATATGCCGTGTTGATATATTTATTTTATAAATAATTATATTCTTGTCATAATGTCCGAAATTTAATTTTTGGCCTTCCCAAAGAAAACTATATCGCACCCCGGCGAGAAGAGTGACATAAGTCCAAAAAATAGTTTTGCGTAAAACTTAAATTAAAGAAGACAGTTCTCGAATGTAAAGTTACTTACATTAGTTCGAAACGAAACGACATTAGCTCCATCTCTCGAAAAATATAATTTTTATTTATGTCGCTATTCCCGTAGAAGCATATTTTTGACCAATTTTATCTGATAAACTCAGAATTTCTAAATTTTGACTTGTATCACTATTCTCGCCGGGGTGCGATATGTTGGTATACGTATTTTCATTTCCACTGTTACTGTAAAAGAATTTTATATAACAATTATAAAGCATGTGGATTGAGATTTCTTACGAATGTGATGTAATAAATTAAGCGAGATGTGCAGTTATAGGTCAACACGTTACGATATCCACAGCCAGCAATGTTGGTTGATGTGGTACACCACACATGTTTTTGACAGCGGTTACCATCCATTTGCCGTCTGCAATTAATGATGCTTTTAACTCATGTTATCATATAAGCCAATATCGTTGTGACGAACTTACAATAACTTATACAGCACAAACTATTATAAGTATTTCTCCCAGGTTATTTCAGGAATATATATAATTAACAATTAAAACAAAATTTAATTAAGTCTTCATGCATTTCATATTTATAAATGTATTTAAATTTCTCTTGTTAATTTCTACTAAATATATAAAACAGGGATGGGCACGTAAAATACGTCACGTATTATACGTTATTTTTTACGCGTAAAAAATTATTTTATACATTGACAATATTTGAGAATATTTTACGTAGATAATGTAAAATATTATTACCATGAGTATATTTTTTTTATAAAGATATTTTCTTTTATACTGTAACGAATATTCTAGAACAAGCAGTCCAAGTGACATCATGTTTCTTTGATTCAGACAAACATTTAGGTACCTTCAAACTATCAACAATCAGATTAACAGGGAAATATATTCCTGAGACATAACCTCAAACGTCAAACTTAAAACACATTTTACGTCAAAATTAGACTAAATACGTAAATTTGAAACATATTGTATTATATTTTTAAAATGTTTTATATGTTTTATGTAAATTTTAGGCAGTTTTGTAAAGAAATAGAATTTGAAGACATTTAAAAATAGACGACGAATAAAAAAATGTGCAAAACTAATATTTCATTTTCTATTTATTAATTATGAATATCATATAGATTCAAATAATTTTAAATAGATTTCAATAATTAGCTCCAAACTTATTGAAAATGAATTTTATACAAATTTTAAGCATTTTATATTATTTTATCTATAGTTTCAGAATGTTTTTTTTTTAATACTTTACAATAATTTCAGTCACTTTCTTATAAACTTATCATAGTTTCAGTCGTTTTTAGAATATATTTAAGATAGGATTAAGGAAAGTTACTGTAATGTGACATTTGTAAACAAGTCATCTAGTGTCGTTATGAAGAACTAAAATTATACATTATCTACGTTTTTTACTTGTTTAACATATTTTACTCATTTTTTTACCATATCCAAATATAATAAATATTAGTTACATACAGCGATATTTGCTCTAAAGAATGTTAAAGAATTTGGCTTCTCGCAAAAGGTGTCTTAATCACAAGTTATTACATTGTAAAGTTTCAACAAAAACGTCCTATAAAAATTAATTTTAATATGTAATTGCTTATCAATGTTTATTTTTCTATTACTTAACATCCAGCAAATAATTTTCTAATAATTAACCATGATCTTGAGTTGAATTAAGTAACAAAAATCTTTAACAATAAGGAACCTAAAAAGGTTTTTTGTATTACCTATCTCAATTTCAAAATAATGGAGTAAGGTTATTTTTGCCAAAAACTTCTCAACTCTGTTCATTTAGATTTTTAAATTTAGCTCATATATTTAATTAATCATAAGATAAATTCAAACATAATTACAAATTAATTTGAGTTCATATAAACTATTCGCGACGCATTTGTTTCAGGCTAGTTCATAGTGGTTTAAATGTTAAAACATTACATTTTCTCGGTTGAATACGGCGCAACAATGACGTCACTCACAAACCGTATTCAAACTGTTTTGAACGAGAAACTATAGGTGGTTTGAAATGTAATTCAATGAAGTAGAGAGGAGGGAGGGGGCTGTCATAACGTAAATCAGTTTTCTATAATCTTTTGGTAAATGTGTAAACATTTATTTTAAGTAGTAACGAAATAGATTTAAAATATAATATTTCATACATTTGTCAATCTATTTTTCATGAAAATTATTCACAAAAGACCTGTTACTCGTGGCAAAATAAAAAATATAAACGTATTATATTAAATTTACTTTATTTTATGTTATTTTCATATAATTTATAAATTTCAACAAAACTAATTTTTGTCGGTTTCTCATTTTGATATGTCAAATTTCTGGTTTAAAAACAATGCACTTTTGCGACTCACATATTAATGACGTAATGGCTGAAAACACATGAATACGGTTCATCACCAAAAATAGCTATTGTTTTATTTGAAAAATACGAATTTCAAAAATATCGTATAAAGCCTGGTCCATATTAAAATGAACATTGTTACAGTCATTTAAAATTGTGGCACACCCAGAAATGGGTAATATGCCGTGATGATATTTTTTATATAATTATTTTTAATGTGTAAATGTTTAATACATGCATGTTTTGGATCTGCGGAAAAATAAATATAAATTATAATCACCTATATTAATTCGTAAAAATTGTTATTATTGCACATTACAAAAATCAAAGGGAATTTTATGTGTTTATTTGGTCAAGTATTTTTCCATATAACATTCTTTCCTTTTTGTAATTTATAAATTAATTTGGTTATATTTAGGTAGGTAGGTACATTGCTCTCCGCAAAACCAATTTGCATGATAATAATTATATAATTGAAGGTTTATTTTAACCCTTCGTAAGTGGAGCCCTTTTTTTGACACGGGAGGTGACGCCGGGTCTGAGAGACCCATTTCAAAAAAATACTACCGGGGTATTTTTGTTACAAAATATAATAATATGAGTTGATGAATTAAACCTACTTTGCTATAAAAATAAACATTTTACATAATAAAATAAATAAAAATTTAACTCTCAAAACATAAACCAACAAAAAAATTCACAGTATTCTATAAAATCAGTTGGGTCTGTGAAAATGGGCGGCACCTCCAAAAATTCAAATAAAATTAAAATTTTCAGGAAATAAAAAACATCATTTTGAAACCGTTTTCTATTTCTGTGTCTTTATGAGTCTATAAACGCACTGAAAATACGTCGTTAAAAAAATCTATAAACGCACTGTTTTTGACGCTTTACATTTTCTAGAGGTGGTATGACAGTTTTCAAAACTAACAGATAAATGACATTATCTTCCATTGTTGTCAGTCAATAATGAATTTTCATCTGTAAAGTTATTTGTTTAGCGGAAAGCGCTACAAACATAAGTGTAATTGATAAAAAACAATAGAATTCTAAATTTACCTAAATAGAAAAAGATATAAAAAAACATGTTGTCGTACTCATCCTTTATAAAATATAGACTGGTAATTTTTATCCATACATATAATAAGCATGAAAAGTGTTCAGCTTGAAATTTTTTTTCATTGATTCATTCTTATTAAAAAAATTAAAAAGAATCTAGATTTATCTGGTTTTTGTAGCATATTGCATTCGCCCGATGAAAAATATGAAAATAAAGACGGAAACAGTGTTAGAAATTAAAGGTATGTATATTTTTTAACATTTTTGTTAAAAAATCTCAAACCCCCTATAAAATATTTTCAAAAACAGATAGGAACTAAATTGGTCTTAAAAAAATTACAAACGACCCGGAGATTTTAATGGAAGTATTTTCGGACACACAAAACATCTAAACCCCTGGAGGGAATTGAATCCACGACCCCAAAGCCGAGCGGTGAAGGTCGCTTGAGTGCTGCCTTTACACGCTCGGCCACCGATCTGTTTATTAAATTAAAATTATAAGTTTTTACAACTATTTCAGCAATTAAAAGAACAAAAAAATATAAATGTTATTGGGCTCATTAGTTCCGATACAACCTCCTTAAATAATAATCCTCCTGAATTCTATCCTGTTTTCGTGCGCAGTTCCTCCGTATTTATGCATGGCAAACAATCGTTCAGTTACTCCCTCACAAATACACGTACACTTTTACCCATTGACGACGCACGTGTTCACATATACACGAACAATGGCGATGTGTGAGAGAAGAGAACCCCGAAGTCACATAGAGTAGAGTAGACTATGGATTTCACTACTTGGCAGTCCTTCATTTCAAGACTGTTCACTTCGGAATTCGCGTAGCGGGAATAAAGTAAACGCGTCAAATCTTGATTACACACAGATTTCCAACCAACGAATGAACTTCCTCACACTGGGTTTTCATTAATTTATATGCTCATGGGAACCGAACATGCTTTTCTAATTATATTTCATTCATGCTCATCAATTAAATACCGCTGCTTTATATAACTAACAGGCCTATTCTGTAAAACACTCGCTTAGCGAATCGTTATCATAACGACAATCGTTGTTATGAAAATCGTTATTTGTATTTTACGAAAATCGTTATTTTTGTATTCTGTAAGATCGATCGTTAAAACATTATCGTTGAATATAATTCATAACGAAAACGTTATAATTTTTTTGCAGTTGATACTATTGTTTACTCAATTCACTAATAAACTGACATTTAAATTTCATTTTGAAAATTGTTGGTGAGGATTTGAAGTATGTTATATTATTATTTCATATTATGAATGGCATATTATTTTCATTCTCTATTACAATAGATATAGATAAGAAAACGAGGGGCTCAAAAACTACAAAAGAGCAATATAAATATCATGTACACTTTCTTGAAAGTAATGTTGCTCTGAGAACAAATAAATATAATCCAGAGAGTCCAAATCAAATTGAAGAAGCGTATGCTGAATTGGCTATGGGATTAAATGCCAATGATGGACCACGAAGAAGCGCAAATCGTGGAAGAGATAATAGGTCGAATTCAAATATCTAATTATCAAACAATGCACTCAGTAAAATAAAGCATATGTAAAAGTATGATTAATATAGGAGTACTTTTAGGAGATTTGGTATAGCAGTATCCATGTATTTACTTCCAGTCTAAATAATTTTCTAAAATTTTCCTCTAGGATAGTAATAGGATCACTTTTATCTCTTAAAACCCTATGAATTTTTCGAAATTTTTCTTCTTAAATATATGTAGTAAAGTTGAAATATAATCTGACATATTTTTAAAATATATAATTACCTTTCATTATTTTCTTCGAAAAAGTGAAGAAATAATAATAATTCGGGATCACTATTCATTATAATGACACTTAATATTTCAAGAATATTGAAATGTGATTGAACTGCAACAAATCGTTAACATAACGACTAGTTTTTTCTTGTCGTTAAAAAATAACGATTTTACGAAAATCGTTATCATCTTGTCGTTATAAACAATTGAATTTTTGCTTACAGAATACCATTTTAACGATTATCGTTATTTTAACGATATAACGATTCGTTATGTCATAACGATCACTTACAGAATAGCCCTATAAATGTGACTTTAAAATACAGTAGAACCTCCACCAAAAAACAGGTGTGCACGGACTAGCGACACGTTTGGATTATGGTAAATAATATTTTTTATATACAACCTGTAAATAATGTCAACTTTATTTTTATCTAAATCATTACTTAATCTATTAATTATTGCAAATTCTATTAGTTAAGTCATGATAAATGAAATTTTAAAAATTGGATCAAATGAAGAGGGAATGGACTCCTACTCATTATACAGGGTGTCTCACAACTCGCGCCCCAGAGCGAATGAGGAAACACGAAACTGCACTCGGATGTGTAATTTCGAAGAAAAAAAAAAGTAGCTAAAAAGATATTAGAGAAAAGACGTCTTAAAATTGACCAATCAGAGACCTACACCTTTAACGTGTGTTTGCCGTAATTTTACGTTACTATGGTTTTATACAAATTAAATCTTCTTTAAAATGTGTGGGCGACTGTAGTTTTCGAAAAATCTCACTGTCAAATTAAATTTGACAAAGCGAATAAAAAAGGCAAATTCTTACCATGTATTCAGCCGCTGATTACATAGAAATGATTATAATTTTTGGAGAATGTGGACGTAACGCCAAGCAGCACGAGTCTATTCGGAACGTTTTCTGGATAGAAATCTTGTGATGATCTCGGATGACACCTTCGCTAACCTAAATTTGTGTGAAAAGTCAACTCTAAAGTGTCAAAATTACAGTAAGTCAAACAAATTTTGTAACTTAGTAGTAGTATTTTTAAAACCTAGCAACCAGATTTATTCTGGGGCGCGAGTTGTGAGACACCTGTATTTGTATTAAGTACACTTATGTATAATGTAAAAAAAATGTTCAAAAATTTATGTTTGATGCGTCTTAGGATCCAATCAGTTTTATCTTCTTATTTTTAAAAGTTTTCAATTTTCTCAAAGATGTTGCAGTTTTTTTCAAAATATAGAGCTTTTGGGTAAAATGAATACAGTTTTTGTTCCGTATTTATATATTACGTATTTTAATAAATAGTTTTTAACGTTTGTTGTATTTTTTCTGTGTGAAACTAATCGCAAGCGACATTTTGAAATTATCAAATCTTGAATCAATAAAATACATATTTCTATTTGTCAAACAGTTAATACAGAATCATGTAGGTGCCTTTATATTATAGTTTGAATACGTAATACTGATATACATAATAGATACTTCTTTTATTGCATCTAATATCAATAAATCATATTTAAAAGGCTTATTATTATTTTCTGCATTGTAGTTACATTTAATGGTGATCAACGGGATCCTATAGATTGTTATATCATAAATAGTTTTTCACTGTAACAAAAGATGCATTAAATTAAAAATAAAATATATCCTTCTTCATCCAAGTACAAAACCATATGAGATGAACGTTGTTGCTTGAAGGGGTGAAAATATAGTTCAGCATTAAATTTATTTAATAGGGACAGGTGTAAGACCCTGATATAAGATTATTTCTTCCTATAATAGTAGACAACTTTATGACAAGCACTTTCCATGGATTCATACATTTTCTTTATTCGAATATTCTGTTGACTTGTTCACAGATTGAATATTATATTTATATAGCAAAATGTTTAAGAAAAGAAATTACGCCGTAATTATGTTGATAATTAATAAAATATTAAATTCTCAAATAAATGAACTTTGTACATTATTAAGTAGTATTTATGATTTTTTTTGTATGTTCAGATTTTAAAATATGCGGTATCCTGATTTTTTAATCCTGGAAATCCGAATATTCGATTTATTCGGATTACATCGGGACTTTTTGTTTTATAACCAGGCTAATATATTTATCTAAATATAACAATAACCTAACGCACGAAAGCCATATTTTATGCGTTATATAAATGTAGAAAGAATTTTCCTTCTCATTGGCGATCAATGGTCATCCAGTACTATTTAAAAAATATGACATGCGATGATTTTTAAAAAATAGTTATTAAAGAAAATAATCTGCTTAATAAAGTTGTTGGATACGAAAAGTATGAAAAATCTAATTAATTAACTGCCAATTCTTAAAAATATGTAATTTAAGTGGATTTTCTCTGTTACAAAGAGATTGTTTTTTATTTGAGTTATGTACCTACCAAAGAAATAAGAAATAAAAAATATATGTTGTTTAGTTGATTATGTATATACTTGCCAAAGAGAATAGTAACAATAGTTATTTACTTATCAAGACAGGTAAGTTCGTCTTTTTATGACAAATATGAGAAAAACCATAATTAGTCATGAAAAGGCACTTCAATGCTCAGATAAGTATTAATTTTTTTCTGAAATCGTATAAGAATTCAAAATTACTGAATGGTATATACAACATACAACCTGTTTTCATTTAATAAGTAAATCACATTGAAAACTTAAGGAACTCTATTTAAAATTGTACAAGAATTTAAAACAAATATACTGGAAATCATTTATTTTAATTTTATAATTGTATTTCATTTTAAAACGTAAAATATTTCTGTGAAAATAAATATGGCAACGTTGCATTTTACTTCCCTGCCTAGGCAGGGAAATTCAATTCCTTTGCCGATATTGCGGAAGGAAAGTAATAGATTACATTATGATTTCAGGAAAAGATTATTTTTAATTTGATAGTTTTAAATCATTATGTCCCACAGAAAGTGACAAAGAATATATTTCATTTGATTGACACCATAATTTACGTTAGATAGTATTGATAATTTTGTTCTATAGTTTTTTTTTTTCTTAAATAATTAAGAAGTCTGGACAATTTCAAAGTCCGGGCGGAATCCTGACAAGAGTCTAAAAATCCGGACAAATCCGGACGTTTAGTAACTCTATCTGTGCTAGAGGTTTTGATTCTGCAAAGGTAGTTGTCATTATTGATGAAGAATTGTTAATAATAATAATAATAAAAAAAACTGTTATTGTGAAAAATGTGTAGTGATAAGCGAAATATTTGTAGGTTACTAACGATTTAATTTGTGCAAAAGACGCAGTGATGTATTTTATTTATTTGTGTCAGAGTACAAGTAGACACTTAAATGAGCGAATTTGCTCAATGATTAATCACAAAATTTTGGTTGTGGTGGTGTCTGTAAGAGTACGATGTAACAATCATCTTGGCTGCAATCCACGAATCTATTCATTAATTTTCATTGTGTCTGAACGACGAACCAATGTTCTTGTGTGTCACATCTTATTTGCTTGTACAGTCTCGGAAGAAAGTGTCCGTTGGGAAATTCTAACTATGTGCAACTTCAATGTCAGCACTTTCTTGCGTTTTATTATTTTAATCTGTTGAACGAAGTAGGTACATACTGGTAATGCAATTCTATTTATACGCTTTACATTTAAACATATCGAATAAAGCAAAAATTGTTAAATAAAAAAATTAAGAATTAGAAAACAGTCGTGTATTTTCAATAATACAGAATCATTTAACTTCAAACGTCTGTAACTCAAGATCCAATGAAGATAATGTGAGCCAACGGGAAGAGTCCGCCATAGCTCAATTGGTAGAGCGTTGTCCCGGCAAGACAGTGGGTCTGGGTTCAAATCCCGGTGGCTGACATTATCTTTTCACTCTTTCCTAATTTATTTAGAATATATAGGCTGCGTACTCAAAATTCATATCAAATATTTTTAATTATAAATTATGACAAGTCACTGATGTTTAAATGTAGTGGTTACACCGTAACCCCACATCAATACGTGACGCTGAGTATTCTCAAAAAATGAGAATCTTTCAGTCTAACATTTGTGGAAGATAATGTGAGCCAACGGGAGGAGTCCGCCATAGCTGAATTGGTAGAGCGTTGTCCCGGCAAGACAGTGGGTCTGGGTTCAAATCCCGGTGGCTGACATTATCTTTTCACTCTTTCCTAATTTATGAAATAAATAAAATCATGCGTGACATAAAAAGAAAGAGAATTTCATGCTAAATTTAGACTCCGTTCGTTATTCTATCTTTAACGGTGTATGAGTGGTACATGAAAATATGAGAAATGAACTTTATAATTTAGTTTATTTTTCATATTTTCATTCACCATTCCGTGTATGAATGAAGATATAATAACGGACGACAAAAGTGTAAATTCAGCATAAAATTCTCTTTCTTTTCATGGCACATATCATTTTTTTAGTTAATCGGATCTCGAATTACAGACGTTTGAAGTTACATGATTTTTCATCGAAATTCTGTATTATTGAAAATACACAAAATTTTGATGAAAAATCATATAACTTCAAATGTCCGTAACTCGAAGAATGAATTAAAAAATATAAAAATATATTAATAATAGATGCAATTAGAATTTTTGTGCGTGTACCAGAAATATTAAATACAATATGTACTTATATAGCCTAATATGGAAATGGCGAGAGATCTTGTGCTGGTCACAACAACTTTTTTTGTAGATAAGCTACATATTTTGCTTCGTAACGGATAATATTTCACTCATATCTGTTTATTTAGGTGAGAGCATAACAAATGTTACGCATAATTAGAAGTGAACACGTAAGATTAAATCTAATCATATTTTGATAGCATGAATTTAGTAATTAAAGTAATACAGTGAACAAGAATGTGAAAAGCTGGAATGTTACGAAAATATACCACATCAACAGGTTTTAGAAATTACTGATGAAAAGGAAAAGTGAGTGTGAATAGACGCAGACGTCACTGCCGCTATCGAATGGACGCAGGGATGAATCAGCAAATTTCCCTTTATATTACTTGCCACATGTAATGTTATAATTCTCACGCATTAAGTTAAAAAAATTAATATAAAATATATTTTTATTTTGAAGTTATTTATAACTTAAATATCATTTATTTCCGTAAATAAAATAGTAGTTCAGTCATTCTTCTTATATTGAAACAAAATAAGGAATAAACAAATGTAAATATATCATCATGACTTATTTCCGTTGCAGTAAGTAAGGAAAGTAAGTAAGATGACATATCCGTTATCGTTATATAGGCGTTATCTCACGGGCACTCATTCCTGGCGTAGAGAGTGCACCACAGGGGTAATTTTTGTGGCATACTATTTTGCTGTCTGAGTTGTACTTTTTAAATAGGGGGGGGGGGGGGGGGGGGCAGTGCGTATTTAAAATATAATGCATGTAGATAAATAACATAAATAACTACTCTATATAGGCTGTTATGTAAGTATACAACGCTTAACCCATGGTAGAACTGACCCCATAGATAGTAAATCTGGCAATAATTTTTGTATAACATGCTAAGAACTGGATGGCTTGAAAACTGACCAATCACGTCATAGTTCAAAATTTTGAAAATCAATGTCTTCTCTGGAAAAAATATTGTCAAAACTGACTTTAAACGTTTTTTGCTAAAGTTGAATATGCGTTATGTATGCATGTATGTTTTCTTAATATTTCAACAATAAAAATTATTTTATACATATTTATTTTATTTATTTGTTAATCTAATTACTTATATTCAGTGCTCATAAACATATAGTTCTTCGTTATGAAAATCTGAAATATTCGGCGTCGCCAATAATCCTATATATGTCATTTGTGACAGGTCTGAGAATTTTTACTTTTTTACAAAATTTTGAACTGTGACAAGGCCTCCAGATCTTATAGAAAGCACGTTAAACAAAAATTATTGCCAGATTTACTCTCTATGGGGTCGGTTGTACCATGGGTTAAACGTTGTACATTTACTTACATAACACCCTATATATATATATATATATATATATATATATATATATATATATATATATATATATATATATATAGGGTGTATCAAGATAATGGAACAGTGCATTTTATTCGTGTACGAGTATGTGTAAAGATACAGAAAAAAGTGATTAAGATATTTTGTAAGGCATAGAGGGGGACACATTTTAGCATAAACCTTATTATCTTAAATCCAGTGGTACTCAAACTATAGGGCAATATTATATTTTTTTAAATGGCATTATATGTATTTGATAAAAATTAATTCAAAGTTAGTATTTCATTTCTACTGTATCTAAGTAATCTGAGCAAACATTCCAAAATATCCTAATCACTTTTTTCTGTATCTTTTCACATACACGAATAAACGGCACTGTTCCATTATCTTGATACACCCTGTATATATATATTACCAGTTTATTATTTATTTATTTATTTGAATTTTGAGTGGAATTTTTAGTGTCTGACAATTGTTTGTATTATTTTGAAAACCATTCCTTGTTTAAGTTGTTATTCCATTTTATGTTGTAGATTCGTTCCTGTGGAATAAAAATTATGAAGACTGGAGTGCATTTAAGCCAGTAGAAAATGTAAGTACTATTTAATATTCATATAAATGCATGGCTTTTATGATGCCCCTATTGTCGGACTGAGATTCTTCTCGTACATAATGCTGATCATATTGAAACTTTTGCGGAGGACCATTATACGCAAAGTTATGGATTTTAAATTCAAAGTATATGCGTAGCATTGTTAAACGCATTATTATCATTGTGGGACTGAAAATAAATTTCAACCGTTCCATTGAATAAATCATATACTACATATTCGTGGTTCATTCATGGAAAAAATACACTTGGCACGAAATTATTCCTGATATGATATTTATTCTTGATGTATACATAGAACCATACACATTTGAAGGTGTAAGAGAGTTTATATATCTTGGATCCCAACTAAATGAAAACAATCTAGTAAGTGCAGAAATTAAGAGAAGAATATATATAGCTAATAGAGCTTACTTTGGGCTAAGAAAACATCTTACTTCTAGTATAATAACCAAAAAAACTAAAGTGTTGATATATAAAACTCTTATTAAACCCGTCCTCACTTACGCGTCAGAAACATGGACGATGACAAAAAACGATGAAAATTTGTTGGGTTGCTTTGAAAGGAAAATACTTCGCCATATATATAAAGGCGTCCAGGAGAACGGAGCATGGCGCAGGCGTTATAACTTTGAGTTGTACCAACTTTATAAAGAACCTGATATTGTCCGATCCATCAAAATCAGTAGATTAAGGTGGCTGGGCCACCTGGAAAGGATGCATGAAACGGAACCCCCAAAACACATATTCCGTCAAACCCCAGCCGGAACCAGAAAGAAAGGCAGACCTAGATCCAGATTCAAAGACCAGGTAGAAGAAGACCTAAAAAAACTAGGGATTAGAAACTGGAAGGCCAAGGCGAGGAATAGGAAGGACTGGAAGCTGATCCTAGAACAGGCCAAGACCCACCAAGGGTTGTAGCGCCAAAGATGATGATGTATACATACTTTGTGATTGTGATTCTTAAGCTTAACTTTGAATTTTTAAAATCTATGATCTAAAGTTCCAATCAATCAATTTATTTTCAACTACTAAATAGCGGCTACTACCTTCACTCCGTTCTAATGAATAAATTGTTAGTGGTAACTCACTTCACGTCGTGTCCAATACGATCGAAGTCACAGTTTAGTTGTGATTAAGATTTAGTTTAGCATCGTGGAATCCATTAGTTGTAAAGTAATTTTTTATTTTATGAGAGTAAGATTCGAGTAACAAGTATTTTTTTAAGCAAACGAGACAGTTGGATCGTATTCTCATTATTATATATATAAAAAAACTTACAATATAATATACTATGCTATAACTTATTTTAACAAATAAGGGTGTTTGGAATGTGTGGTTGTGTACTAGGTCTCCTCTTTTCTTCTCCCAGACTTTCTTCTTCACTTCGCTCATTCTTCAGCTTCTTAGGTACTGCTTCCGGCATTCTTTTTCTGCTTCAACTACATTTTTTTTATAATACTTCTTTGCTTAACATTCGCTGTGGCTAACTTAACCTTTCCTACTATCAATCCCGTCTTTTTTCCGCGTTCTTCTCTTTCTTTTTCGTTTCCGCTTGCTTCCCTATTCACTTACGCCGCCTGTGGCATGCACACTAAGTATTAGGTACAGGTCCGCATTGGCCAATTTACATATTTTAAGTCACATTTTAAAAACGGGAGTAGACAAAATATAAAAATATTCATCACTTGTAGATTCGCATTATAATAATAAAAAATTATACATTATTTCACAATAATATTGTTATTTAAAATTAAGAATGTTTAAGAAAATATTTTAAACTACAAATAATCGCATACCCCATTGGTAGAAAAGAAACAGTTATATTATCATTTAATATCTCCTAAAATGTCTATAAGGAATCTGTTAAAAACTGTCATAAATTATTTATATCGTAGAAATAGGCCTTAAGGATCATAAAAATCTTTCTTCGTTAATAAAAAAATCCTTGATCTTTAAGACCTTTTTCTTTGATTTAAATAATTACAATTGATCACAAATAAATATTATCATGAATTTTCAAATAATTGGAAAAACATGTAGTACTTATAGTTCGATCATTAGACATCAAAAATAAGAATATCGTTGAAATTTAATTAATGCAATACACATTAAATGAGTTATAAAGACTTTCTGAAAAGATCAACGAATAACAATGAAAAATAAGTGCGTCACTGTTGTCATGGTAAACGGAAGACGGGGTATTTTCTATTAATTCTTTAGAGAATTATTTTATGCTCTACTTATAGTCTTGTTTGATGTTTTATTCTCATATTTATTATGTATTATTCTGTTAAATGCTCAAAATATACAATGTTTCAATACATTTCTGCGTTGGTTACATGTGTACAGAATGATCAAAAGTACCTAACTGTTTCAGCTGGCAATAAAAAAATTAGTTCTTGAAATTGGTAAGACATAAATTTATTTCCTCTTGTCGTCAGTGATATTTGAATGTAAATTTTAAGTACATTTACAATTTTTAATTAAAATCGTTGATTGCCTTACCCACATCTTTTTATTATATACCAGAGCAATAATGTAAACTATTTCTATCGCTCAAAATTCTATTAGCTGTCAGGTCCAGACCTTTGACATAATCTATTTGTATTTATCCGCCTTTATCTTACGCTGTGCAAACTGTGGAATGAAAAGATCTCCATAATTATGTTGCCAACTTAATCTTTTATTTCTGATCACCATGTAATATTTACTATTCAGGAAAAGACTGAAAATTACTGCATTAAAATAGATATGGTATTTATTATTAATATGCAGATGAAATGACGTAGTGCAATTTTAATAGATCATCTAATAAAATACTTAAAAGTGGTCTCTCTATGAAGAGACTGATGAATAGAATAATTTGAGTTGTCATGGATGAATTGAATAATTCGAGTCGTCTTGTACATTCATCAATTTGTTTTTGTGTACAAATTGTTAATAATTTTGTTGATGTTGATAGCTGTCCTCATTAAATCTTAAACTTACGTCTCTTTTACTCATTTTTCTATTAAAGGTTGCTACAGAAAATTTAGCCGAACCTTTTGCTGTTTTCATTAAAAAAGTTCCATGAGAATAAAACAAACAAATCGCGAATTAACTATGCAGTTTCAAATGCTGTTATAAGTGTAAGATGTAAGTAGAGAAACAAAAGATACATAGAATTTGGTACACTCTAAGAAATTTTAGACGTGTAAAATTGATTTGGTAAGTGGTAAAACATACTTGTGTGAAAATCAACACTAAATTTTGTAAAATTTTGCAAATTGTAAATAATAAAATGAGGTAAAAATTGAATACACAGTACTAAACAAAGTACTTAAGGGCCAGTCTTATTAAACTATTTAATCAACAGTTAAAATTTAGTTAGCTACTAAACTAATTTAACTGAAGATTCGGGTATTATAAAAGTTTAATGACAAGTAAATCGACCTATTAAAGTAACTGCGGAATTTCATGCTATTAGATTTAAATCAGTTGTTAAAGAAACGTCAAACTGTATTTTTTTTGTTATGTTTATTTTAAAACAATTGAAATAGGGAACTATTTACTTTTTAAATACTTTTTTAAGAAATGTCTGTGTCGAGTATGTCATCTTTAGAGTCTGTATCATCAGTGTCCTCGGATTCATAAACAGATAATGATGATGCATTTATATTTGCACGAGGTAGGCTACCAAAATTGTTCCGAAACAGGACAAATCCATATGAAATATATGATGACAATGGCTCGTACCACGGTCACAGTTTCAACTAAAACACTGTTTTAAGAAATGTCAAATTTCATTATTTAATGATAATAATAAATACTATGAAATTTATCAAAATATGATTTTAAAGCAGAACATAGTTTGTATTCAAACAAATATTTTTAAATAAATTGTTCTTCTAACATAAGGGTGAAATTACATTTTGAAATTTGAATTTGACATTTCTTAAAATAGCGTTTTTGTTAAAACCACGATCGTGGTACGAGCCATGAGTTTAAAAAGAGATTTCGATTGTCAAAACAATGTGTGTTACACATATTGGGACAGATTGAAGGAAATATAAGACCACTAACAATAAGAAATATGTCAATTTGCGCAATGAATTAGCTAGTAATAACCTTACGATATTACGCAACCGGGTCGTTCCAAATTATATGAAAATAATCTTCAACAATATCTAATAGGTTATATTTTTCAATATCAATATGATTTTTCCCACGATCACGTTTCTTTTGTAACTGTCAAATCAACTGATTTACGTTTATAACGAATGTGAATATAAAAACTTTTCACAAAACCACAAACACACTACTAAAATTTAATTAAATCCCTCGTTAGTTATTTGATAGTGAGATTAGTTTTATGATATCCATTTCTTTTTTAATGGTCCATTTAATTTACTTGTGCAGTAACTAACTGAGGATTAATTTATTGTTTATAAGACCGGCCCTAAGTAATTTTAAAAATCTTACGCTATTTATATTAAATTTAATAAAGAAATTTCATTCTACCACTTTGATCAGTGGTGTCATGTTCCGAATGAAACAAGTTAATAATCGCAAGACAGTTAGTCTGTTGTGATACTTTGTTGTGAACTGACGTATATTTCTGTGAATTAAATGATAATATTTAAACTTACATTTAAAGTGCAATAAAAAAATTTGTGTGATTGTGTTTCCTAAAAGGGCAAGGCATCAGGTTTGAAGATTTTCCATTACCCGGTAAGTACAATTACCATAATTTAATTTATGTAAAATGCATTCTATAAAGAAGCTTAACTAAAAATAACAAAATAAAGGGAGACATATTCAGTAATGCAGTGTTTCCCAAACTTTTTATCCTCGCGCCCTTTTTCACACTACGAATTTTCTATGAATGACCTAATACATGTATGATTAAATTTTTATGAACTTCTGCCGTACTGAAAATAAGGTATTCGCTTCAAGAATCAGACATGCATTAAAGTATTGCTAATCCGGATTAATCAATTAATTTTTGATTATTTCGAAAGCATTCAGCATAAAAAAATTTGGTTGGAAGCTTTTAAGAAGTGGAAAGAAAGAATAGTTAAGTGTATTATTATTGACGGGAACTACTATGAACATAGTTAATTTAGGTGCCATCCCAAGGACCACAAATTAGTTTGTTCTTAGTTCTATTAACTTTAAAAAAACTTTTCTTAAAACTTTTTAACTTGTATTATACTTTTTATGCAACGATAATTTACTGATTCTAACGTTTATACGACGTTAATGTCAGGCGGGTGGGGAATCTATACAACTAATATACAACGTTTTTTTAATTACTATATAACTTTCTGTTATCACTTAAGTAACACTTACATGCAATAGTTGCATATGTATTTTGCATGGACTATAATATGTTGGTTTCATTAAAGCTAATTGATAAGAGATATATTCACTAATAAAACTATAATATGGGTTACTTTTCAAACTACAATACAAAGTTCTGTTGTATAATTATATGTACCAAGACTTGTAATGTCTTCTGCTACTTTTTAAATCTAAGATCATCTTTATAAAGATCATATTTTTTACATATCTGTTGAACTCATTTTATAAACAAATTTATTTTTACTGTGAAATATTATATTATACTTGGTATTTATTAATTTTTTATGAAAAATTGATTTTTGTATTTTTTTAAATCATTCGATATTATAATGAATAAAGTATATTATAATAAACCATATAGGAGAATAATTACTTGCAGAATATTAAATTAAAAACAATAAAATTAATTTATACTAAATTTTACAAAATGGCTTCTAAACCAGTTTCTGTTTAAATGCATAAATATGGCCGTACATATTATAGTTCGATATTTCAGTTTTAATAACTTCCTAAGAACTACTTTACATCAGTTTTTTAGTTGATGCATTAAGTTACTTAGAAGCCATACTTCCACTTTCTTTTGTTTAAAATAAAACTGTTATTTTTGCAGTTATTTAAAAGTTTTAAATAAATTTATAAAACTTTTATAAAACGGTAAACTAACTAATATATGTAATATAATGTAAACTTTAATGCATCTATACTAAACAATTATTTTTAAACTGTATTATAAAACTTTAAAAAATCAATTTATAAATAACTGTCAATTACGTTTCTAACACTTCCTTTAATTTAGTGCGAAAGACGTTAATAAAACTAAAACAATCGACTCCAATGAAACTTAAATATAAAACGTTTTAATAACTATTATGTGACCAAATAATAAGTACCACACATCATAAGTTTGTATTGTAGTTTAGCAGACTAGAAAAAAGTTGTACAAGGCAAAATAACTTAAAAGTGTTATAATTCCGTTAAATGTAAGTTGCAGTAACAACATTATTAGTTATAATGTCTTAATAAAAACTCTGTGTTCCTTGGGAAATCACGTGTCCTAAAATTTGCTGGTTTTTCTGTATATCATTTCAAATTTACAATAATAATAAATATATGAAAACAGAAATCCACACGAAAATAAACAAAAGAACCGAAGATACATTCCTTATTCCTTTATTCTCTGAACAAAAAGTCAGCAGAAAGTTCTCTCCACAGATCACGATCACGTGCAGTCCGAACGTAAACGTACTCACGTTATTCCTCAGCCTGCGTGGGTCGTGTTGTGTACAAGTAGAATCACTTCACGCCTTGCCACAATAGAATAATTTATACGGGGAAATCTGTACAAGTCAAACATCACGATCCACGACGCACGACTTACTTGCCCTTGTAGGCCAGTCTGTTGTTGAGGTTAGGTTAGGACCAAGTGAATAGAGTGATTGGGAGAAATTATAGAGTTTTCACATGTCAAAATGGATAGCGTAAACGTTAAAATTTCAGATATCGTGAACATTATTATACTGTACATCAAAATATGTTTATTTACTGTACATGTTATTTTATCTATCAAAAAATGAAACTGGAAGATCAATTAGAAATCTTATTTTGATTGCAGATCTATCAAATTTAAATGAGATAAGATTTCAGCGATACATAAATAAATTGTCACACAATAGAAATACTGCATACAGTCTTACAAGAGTTTTAGACAATTGCGCGAAATAAAATGTAATTAAAACGTTATAGCTATCTTTCTCTAAAAGTTAGGTTATGTCTGCTTTAACGTCAACTATAAAGTATTTTCGATGAACGCTATTTTCGGACAAATAAGGTTAAACGCTATATACATACCGTTAAAAAGTGATATACGCAGGTCATCGAACCCGAACCTGAACCGAACCAAAACCGGAACCAAACCGTAATATTTTAGGGAACCCAAACCGAGAACCGAACCTCAGATATATTTTTAGTCGAAACCGAACCGAATATTAAAATCAGGTTCGGGGTTTAAGTAAATTTTTAGTTGAAAAAGTAATTACAGCCGATAATCGACGTCTTAGGCGTCTGCGATGCTGTCTAGGCTGACTTTTCGTGAAAATTGTGTTCGTTTCTTGTTGCGTTTTGCGTAAATTCCGGCTCTCATTTTACATTATTTCGAACCTGAACCGCGAACAAAACCGCAAATTTTATTAATGCTTGAACCAGAACCGCACCCGAACCCATCTTTCAAAAAACAAATTAACCTGAACTTAAACCGAACCCAGTTTTTGGCGGGTTCGATGCCCTGGATGTACGCGTTCGTATTACAGTCAAAATGAACGTACACGCTATTTATTTTGACGTTACGTTAAACAATATTTTAAGTAAAATTTTAATCAATTTGTTTTCATTAATTTTATATATGTGTTGTAAAGAATTAAATTCTGCATCTAATTCAATAATAACATTTTATTTTGCACGTTTTGTAACAGAGTAGATTCATTTTAAAATTTTATAAAAGTTACTTTTTTAATGTTAGCCATGGTATTGAAACAAAATGCCAGATTTTCATGTTACACCCAGTATATGTATGTAGGTATTAAATATAATGTAAATAAAATTCATCCATTTAAAATATTTATGTGTGTGTTTATTTTCTCTCAGTCATCATTTCTTGTTATTATCGATCGATAAATAAATGCATAGTCGACGCTTCTATATTGTTACAATGCTCAAAAGACTTAATAATAAATCTCTATAATTTTTTCTTTTAATGAGACAAATACGCTTATATTATAAAATAATAATATAGCAAATGATTAATGAATATAAATACCTTCCAAATAGATGCGATAATACTTGAAGTGCAGTATTATTGTTTATTATAACTGCATATCATAGAAATGTATTTAACTATTTCGAATGCAGTAATTGAATATTCCAGTGCTCTTCAAATGCTGGCAATAAGTGGAATATATATATATATATATATATATATATATATATATATATATATATATATATATATATATATATTACACGATAAGTATGCAATTAAAGTATTTATTATATCTGCCAGATCCTAGAAAAGAACAAGTCTATTTATTGTTAACCACTCTGTATTCTTTACGAGTAGTAAAATTGTTTTTATTGTTGTCGACATGATAAACTAAAAAGCTTGTATTGTTCACATTTTATCAAAAACTAATACAGTATTTTCTGGTTATACCTTTTCTCTTGGGACCGAAAAATGTAGAGGTTATAAAAAGGAGTGTATAATAAAATTGAGTAGAAAAGGATGCAGGAATGTATTTATGTGCATTGTATTATTTCAAATATAAAAACGTGAAAGCAAGAAGTTATATTAAAATATTGGTACAGAACTAGAAACAATAATTTAGAAATCTATATTGACCACATGGAGGACTGCTTTATACAGGTGTCCCAAAAAAGGCACCCTTTATGGAGATCTCGAGAAACTATAAGAGAGAAATTAGACAAAAGTTAAACCATTGAGAGACCATTTTAGTGGTGTATCATTAAATGTAAAATTGCAGTTTTCTTTTTATTTCTGTAACAAGGTGAGAATAGTGAAATAACAAGTAAACAACTTTAATATAAACTCTTCTAAATTATAGTTTCAATATCAACATTTTAATTCTGTTATCTTTGTAAGTCAAAATTCTGTTTAGAAATAATAATCATTATTCTCTCATATCTCTGTTTAGTCTAGATGTCAACCGCGTAGACATTTATTGTTTTGACAATTAACTATATAAGTTATTGCCTAGACTACGTGAAATCTTGTTATTTTGCTATGGCTGCTACACCCTCACACCCTTTATCAGATATGCCTGTTGAAGAGATAACCCTTTTGTTTTAAGGCAGTCGAGATTAAAGACTCAGTCGGGTCAGACATGTAGTCTGTAATCAGAATCTTCTTCCCCCTCTCCCTCCTGTTACATTTCTGCAATTTTTCATGTCATTTCGAATGGCAATGCTCAATCTTTCTATCACTGTTAAATTTTAAATTGTAATGCTGACGCTTTAATTTTTATATTTAAACTATTAAACATACCAATAAATTAAATAAATGTTGTATTTTCGCTTTCTGAAACAGATGAACATAGACAAGTTATACATCGTTATAATGCTAAAAAAATCTTTTTTCAATGGTGTAACTTTCTAATATGGCGCCTTATGTCTTATAGTACTAGAGATTCTGCATGCAGGGCACTTTTTTTTCGGTTCGTTATAATTAAAAAAAATTAGGTACATTAGGTACAATACATTGCAATTACTGATATAGAAAAGTAGTATGAATTATAATTGAATCAAAATTAAATGTTCATCTTGTCACTTTGATTTTGACTAATAGTTTGTTATCGTTTTATTTTTCTAAGTAAAATCATTTATAAAAAAATCAATAGATGTTTTTTTTTTAGTAATGATAATGATAAAAAAAATGCCAATGCATAGTACGATTATAATGTAATATAAGATTGTAGATCATATTGCTTTAGTTAGAGTTGAAATACAGGTAAACCTCGCTTAACGAACAGCTTTGGTTCTTAGAAATACTTCGCTAAGCAAAATATCAAATTATATTATTGTGGCTCTATAAGTAAAATTGTAAGTATAGTTATTGAAATAAAATAAAAATTGTGTGTGGTTAAGACCGCACGACCGAAGTGAAAACTTAAATGGTTGACATTTGGGTCGTACAGCAATGCCATCTCCTGTATGCTCCCAGAAGCTTTTTAAACTTAATGTTTAAGTATGCTGGGCGCACGTTCATATATTTATAAGATGTCACAATCCTGTAAGCATTCTAACGAAATTCTAACAAAATTTTGAAGAAAGAATTTTAATTTTCTTGGGAGAAGGCTGGGAAACACCTCAAATTTTAGTTTAAATCTGGCCAAAAATCCTAAAAACTGTAGTTTTAAAACTGGTGATGAGAGCGCAATTTATTCTCGTTATCATTTAAATGTCATTTTTAGACTTTCAAAAAATCAATTTAGCGGTTTTTAAAAATTATAAACAAATAAAATCTACAACAATTACAAATGTAATGAATAGTTTATTTATTTATATATAAATAACTAAATAAATATATCACGGAATATTACCCATTGCTGGGTGTGCTAGTTTGGAACTAGAGTTTCTTTTTGACAAATTATTGTTCACTGCTCAAGAAAAAGTGTGCAAGTTGCGATTATAGAAGTTCTCAAATGTTAAGAAAACCATTACCTCTTCATTCAAAAATACAGTATTCTGTAAAATAAAATTAGGAAAAACGTATAATAAACAAAAACATAAAAGGTATGAGCAATTTTAAAAGTAAGTTTAAATGTTTTAAGATAGCTTTATTCAGAATCCTTTGATAGAAAAGACACTTTGAGTGCCTCCTACGATAGGAATACATCGCCATTAATAAAATGTGCGAATAAAAGCAGTTTGTGTGACCCAGAAATGAATAATAAGCTGTGGTTTATATTTATTTATTTATTTATTTATTTTATTTATTTACATATTTTGAAATATACATCAGTAAATATATAAAAAAGGATAAGCGTCTGTTTATCGAAATGTTTCACTACCAACGCAATATTCTATAAAATCGTGTTAACTTGTGCTTTTAAACAGATTACTAAATGAATAAATAACTAGAGCAATGAATGTGAAAAAAGGCTATTTATCACGCAGCTAAACCTTTGCACCCGCTTACTTTCGGTTGCGTTTTACCATATTAATATAGTTTACTTCATTATATCCCACTTCTAACAACTTGAAAAATAAATCAAAGAACGAACATCTTGTAAGTAAATTTACTAGGTACGTAAAGAATATAATTCTATTCGAAAGCAAAACATAAAGAAATTGAGATATTTAAGTTCAAAGGGTTCACAGTAAAAAAAAAAAAAATGCTGAGTGCAAGATGAAATTAGTTTATATATAAAGAGTAATGAAGTATATGTTATTATAAATTTGTGCTGCATAAATAAAAACATAAATGAAAGTATCATCACGATTTCTATTCAAAAAATAATAAAATATTTGTACTATAAATTTATTGCATTTGCTTCATCATAGTATACCGGGATTTTAAATAATTAAGTGTAAATTTTGTATCATGTTGAGTATTGTGTATTAACACACTATGTATATATCAGCAAAATCAATAAGGCAGAACTTAGTAGGGTACCAACTAAACAAAGATGAAGACATCTCGATATTCATAAGAGGAATATTAATTATGTAAATATCACACGTTTTTATACTACATACTCCTGCACAGTAAGAAAATTAGTAATGTTTTAAAAAATTCAAATACGCAACATAGAATTTGATTTTAAAGTAAAAAATCTGATGTGCCCAACACAAAACCTCCCGCTATTTAATTTTTATTAATTTAAATACATACCTACGTATTTAGTAATGCTTCAAACTATATTTTCCATTGCATATATCGTCGCGTTCAAGGCAAAACGGCCTAAGCGCCAAAAAATCGTAATTTGCGATTTTGGTACCGTTCGATAGATTGGCGTAACCTCCATCTATTAAACACAGTGGCATAAGTACGAAAAATTTATTTAAGTTGATATTTCACTTTGAAGTTGCGCAAGCGACAATCACAATTTTAATACGCAGGCTTAAAATGGCATAATCTCCATTTCTACGTAGTTTCTTATGGGTGAATGCAGAGTGAAATGGCCCGAGTTATTGATGTCAAAGTAAGTGTTTTAAAAAATCTGCTTACTTTTAATGCAGTTAAGACATTAAAAATATATTTGTATAAAAGCGCAGACAGTTTTTTGTGTCTCCTGGCTTATTATGAAAATGGCGCTTGTGTCGTTTTGCCTTGAACGTGACGATATAACAATTGCTTTATTTACGATTTTCTTTATTATTTAATATGCCACTATTATTAATTTGAAGTGATTAGTTTTTTGACAATGACGTTTACCTGTCAGTTACATTCATTTGAAAAATAAACTGTGTAACAAAGGAATTGTGTTTATCTTAGGCTTCGGGATTAAAAAAAGAAAAATGATTTTTAAATTTATCTGTAAAATATATAGAAAAAGTATTAATGTATACCTGTACAAAATTCAATAATCTATAACTTTCATAATGACAAAATGCGAAAAAATGGCATTTAATGGTATTTTTTGAAGAAAAACCATTATGAGCTTCAAGTAAAGTGCCATTTCTGTTTATCCGATTTACACCAAAATCTAATGGCTTCTTTTCGTATTAGAATAGGGTAGAAATACAAGGTTTCAGAATTTTCTGAATGATAGTATTTGAGTTAGAAGACAAAATTCCTACACATACACACACACACACACACATACACACATACAGACATCATCGTGAAAATGTTAGAAATGGATTCTAGGGACCTTAAAACGTGGTCATTTACTAAAATCTCGATATGTGATTTTTAGCACGATCCCTATACCTCCCTTACCAAGGGTAGCGGGAGGTAAAAAGCTACGTATTTTCGAAAATAATCCTAGTTTGGTGCTTATCTGTTACTTTGAAAGTCAAAGAACTCAAATGGAACATTTATTAAAAATATTTGTCGTTTTAATTTTTTGTTCTAATTGGTGGTGGCGGTTAGGGGTGAACATAAGGATGTAACATGGGGTTTTAGTGTTACGTTATTTCCGGCTCTCTTCAAATTTCGGCAAAAACTATAGAGTGAAAATTTTTAAAGAATTAAAAGTTGCATACAAAACTGTTTCTACATTTTTATGGTTTAGATTCTTAACAATTTTAAAAATAAATTTAAAAAGTTCCATTATTTAGTTGCAATCGTAACCCGATTAATCGTTACGAAGAAGTTAACCGAAAAACCGACTAACGTGTCATTAATCAGTAACCGGTTAAGACCTTGATTTAAAAAAGCCTGTGTTTCATTACTCGGTTAACCGAATAGTTTTGTTCTCAGCCATTCATAAGTCTGCGATTCTATCAGTATTGATTTAGACAAGCTGTGTACATAGATAATGAACGCTGGCTAATAATTATGTATTATATAGCGGTTCAGTAACAATCTGGGTATATACTTCATATTGTTTAGTCCCGGCATTTATAGTGCGGGGCACGAAAGATGAACTACGGAAAATATGTTAGCACAAATCACTGTCTAATATATGTGCGTTCCGTTTAAATCCACATGAAATACAATTAATTTATTTTCCGCATACCTAATATAACATATACAGGGTGTCTCTTAAATAAGGGGACATGGCTTAACCACAAATTCCTGAGGCTAAAATAAGATGATTTAACCAAACTTGCTTCTACTGGAAAGTGTACCATTTAGTTACAATTCTGCTTCAAAGTTCTTTTGCTTATAATAATCGGAAGCTTTATTCGATTTGGATGAAATTTGGTATGACAGTTTATATGGTTGTAAGTCATCTTTTAAGGTGATACTTGTTATTATTAGTGAACCACTAGTGTATGAAACTTAGGTGTCCCAACATTGATAAGACCGTAACTTTTTAATGGCCATGCAGATTACGTGAAATTATTTTTTTCAGAAAGATCCATTCAATACTAAACTTTTCTCGGTCTACGTAATTTGTGATATTTGTTACGGTTCAGAGAGAAAAAAATATAACCTGAGTGACTGCATCGTGAATTTTTTTAAAATAAATTTAATCTAGCAGTCTATCCAAATGTCAAACAATTAATTTTTAATGACAGTAACGAGTTGTCAATCTTCTTAACTTGTTTAGGAGTAAACTAACCACTGAAATATATACTAACTGGAACTCGCATACTCTACCTATCAGCGTACGCTGCAATGAAGCTCATTGAACAATAATGGCTGGTCCGGTTCGCGCACGTTCGTGCCGAACCGAACCTAGCCGAATAACTCGTATCATAGCTGATCGCTTTGTTTTCATATTATGCTTCATTTATTTAAACATGCGCCACACGAAATAATTTCCGTCTACTCACGAACTGTCTCGATGTTTGCCAACTACTCCAGCAACAGGCTTCCGTCTACTCACGAACTGTCTCGATGTTTGCCGACTACTCCAGCAGCAGGCTTTCAATATGCTTCACAGTCACGGTTCGTACGCGCATTCCAGGTAGTATATATTTCAGTGAAACTAACATATTTATTTGTGTTATTTATAATAATGGTAGTAAAATACTATTAAGCCGGACAAACAGATGTTACTAGTTTCTGAATATTGCGAAGGAGTTTTTTGACAACCTATAAACAATTGTTACTGTCATTAAAAATTCGTTGTTTGACATTTGGATAGATTGCTAGATTAAATTTATTTAAAAAAAATTCACGGTGCATCACTCAGGTTTTATTTTTTTCTGTCTGAACCGTAACAGATATCACAAAATAAACAGAGAGAGAGAAAAGTTTACTATTAAATGTATCTTTCCGAAAAAAAATATTTTCACATTATCGGCGTGGCCATTAAAAAGTTACGGTCTAATCAATGTTGGGACACCTAAGTTTTATACACTAGTGGTTCACTAATAATAACAAGTATCACCTTAAAAGATGACATAACTATATGAAGTGTCATACCAAATTTCATCCAAATCGTATAAAGCGTTCTGTTATTAAAAGCAAAATTAATTTTTTTTTACGAAGAACTTTGAAGCAGAATTCTGGGTAAATGGTAAATATAATTATACGAACAAAAAAAGATCAACATGTGTATTAATTACCAATTCTTTACAATAAAATATTAAATGTTTGAAGCAGTTTTCTTCAAAAGTAATATTTGCGTACATGGTATAATCTAATGGTCGGCCGACGATTTTCTGGGGAGTTATTGTTAATATAGCGAACAAATTCGCAGACGGCAATGAAACAAGCGAATGTTGTTAACAAAGGCGAGAAATATGAATGAGAGGCAGTAGGTTATAGAGTAAGTATGGGGGAGTGGTGTGAGGAGCATGATGAATGACTGGTGTTATTGTTTTTATCGCAGATCTCGGTCTTTATTTGTACCCACAAGAAGTTATCTCTAACTTGGCTCATATGAATCCGCGCGAGTCGCTTTGTGCAGAGACAAGCGTTTCCGACAGAATAAAGGATTGATACAACTGCCATCTCTATGTCAAATATTGTCAATTTACCTCCAAGTTCCGGGTCTGTTTAACTTTATAAGTTTAGAAGACCGACAGCTAAGCCTGCGGACACGGGTAAAATGAATATTTGCACGTAAACTCTGCGAAATGCCGTGACGAGCAGAACAGACGAGCTGCAGTAGCAGTGGCTCTGGACGTCTACGTCTACCACGGAGACTCCGAATGCGGAGATGCCGAGATGCGAGATACTGGCTTGTTGGCGATGTTGGGATCAAACGTCTGATCGACCACTTTTGCAAGCTCTGTCAACAGATCACTGCTCTTTGTGTGTTGTTCGCTTGCTAGTCCGTCGTGCCGTGCTGTGCCATACAGTAGCGCAGAAACAAAATAATATAACTGGGGTTCTAATATTACTACATTCAAAATAAATACAGGCTGTAACAAAAATAAGCACATTAAATATAACCAGTGATTAGAGATGCATTCGGACCGGGCCGGGTCGGGCTTTGAGGTGTGGATCGACTCGACCCGAAAATAAAAATTACCGGCCCGACTCGAAGATCGACTCGACAAAAAATTAGCTAGCCCGGCTCGAAAATTGACTCGGAATCGAGCCGGGCTTCGGGTCGGGTCAGGCCAAAGCTCGAAATTGGGTGCATCCGGCATTCCTAATGTTGATTTTTATGTTAAGGCGAAATATTTAACTTTTTTCGTGTCAAACTTATAAAAAACCTCCACATTCTTATAACTTTCAACATTAGTTAACATAAGTAGTTAAAAAAGAGACCCTTCTAGTGTAAGTTTGTTATAAAAATTATAGACCTAGGAGTATTTAACTCTTTGTTTACCAAATAATTTAAACAACTTTTTCACAAATCTTATATAAAAAAATCTAATAATTTACATAAGGATTTTTTTATCTAACTTCTGTTTCTGCTCAAAAATAGGACAAGAAACCATTATGGTAGGAACAAAAATCACTTTTATTTAAGTATACGAGTAATAACAATAATAATAGCAACATCACAATATAATTATTATGTTTTAATGAGTAACCTTGAATTCTTGAAGTAAAATAATACATTTTTATTTATTAATATGTGAAGTGTGTTGTTATCAAATCATTTTGATCCTTTTTAACTTCATACATTTTCATTAAAATATTAAGGAAACTGTGCATTTGATTGAACTATAAGATTCTTCGGGCCGGCCCGAAAAGCTCGAATTTTCGGGCCGGGCCAAAATCAAAAGTCCGACTCGCCTCGATTTTTGAAAATGATTAGCCCGATTCGGCCCGATAAAAAATATCTTCGGCCCGGCTCGATGATCGACTCGAAATTCGAGGCGGACTTCGGGCCGGGCCGAGCCAAAGCTCGAAATCGAGTGCATCTCTACCAGTGATAGAACCCGGCAAGAGCAACAATATTTCTTAGTAGGTAACAGTTTTTTGAATTCTCATTTTTTTTTCTATTTTTAGGCACGTAATGAATTAATAGTTAAAAAGTCCCTAAACCTTAACTAAAAACGCTAAAACTAAATACGTATTTCGGCAACTAAGTTGCCATCATCAGTAAACTTACTTCAAAAAATAGATCAGTTTTGGATTACTCAACATATCAACCATACCAGAGGTCCAAAAACAAATCTGAAAAACAGAGCAGAAAGGCTATGGAGTTCCTGCTTGAAAAAAGTCAATTCTGTATCGATACGCAAGGAGGTCATATCGAACATCTTTTATAATTTTGCCTGGTGTTTTTAAATAAATAAAACTAAGTAAAATAATTATTTAAAAATAGAATTGCACGTATCTCGAAGACGATATTTTTACTTATTTTTAATCGTATTATGCTCCCCTTAAATATTTAAACGTCCCTTATACTTATTTTTGGAAACTGTATAAAATGTCGAACAGGAAAATTAAATCAGCTACTGGTCCTTTATCTCATCTACGGAACGCACTTTAGATAAAATAAATGATGATACTTACCGGTTAAGATAACACATTACTTCAAAGTGATGTAATGTATAATTTTTATCGACTTATATTATTTATACGTTGCGAAATTTAACCAATTATTTGTTGATTTCGATACTAATACCTATACTTCCAAATCGGTTTTACACGATTAAAATTTTTAAGAGTGATAGATTAATTAATTATAAATTTTAATTGGTTAACAATTATCTTATAACAAAAGATTAAGGGCCGGTCTTATAAACAATAAATTAATCCTTAGTTAGTTACTGCACAAGTAAATTAAATGGACCAAAAAAAGAAATGGATATTATAAAACTAATCTCACTATCAAATAACTAACGGGGGATTTAATTGAATTTTAGTAGTGTGTTTGTGGTTTTGTGAAAAGTTTCTATATTCACATTCGTTATAAACGTAAATCAGTTGATTTGACAGTTGGAAAAGAAACGTGATCGTGGGAAAAATCATATTGATATTGAAAAATATAACCTATTAGATATTGTTGAAAATTATTTTCATACAATTTGGAACGACCCGTTTGCGTAAAATCGTAAGGTTATTACTAGCTGATTCATTGCGGAAATTGACATATTTCTTAATGTTAGTGGTCTTATATTTCTTTCAATCTGTCCCAATATGTGTAACACACATTGTTTTGACAATCGAAATCTCTTTTTAAACTCATGGCTCGTACCACGATCATGGTTTTAACAAAAACGCTGTTTTAAGAAATGTCAAATTCAAATTTCAAAATGTAATTTCACCCTTATGTTAGAAGAACAATTTATTTACAAATATTTGTTTGAATACAAACTATGTTCTGCGTTAAAATCATATTTTGATAAATTTCATAGTATTTATTATTATCATTAAATAATGAAATTTGACATTTCTTAAAACAGTGTTTTAGTTAAAACCGTGATCGTGGTACGAGCCATTGTCATCATATATTTCATATGGATTTGTCCTGTTTCGGAACAATTTTGGTAGCCTACCTCGTGCAAATATAAATGCATCATCATTATCTGTTTATGAATCCGAGGACACTGATGATACACTCTAAAGATGACATACTCGACACAGACATTTCTTAAAATAATATTTAAAAAGTAAATAGTTTAATTGTTTTAAAATAAACATAACAAAAAAAAAATACAGTTTGACGTTTCTTTAACAACTGATTTAAATCTAATAGCATGAAATTTCGCAGTTACTTTAATAGGTCGATTTACTTGTCATTAAACTTTTATAATACCCAAATCTTCAGTTAAATTAGTTTAGTAGCTAACTAAATTTTAACTGTTGATTAAATAGTTTTATACGACCGGCCCTAAATTATTTTCTTCTATATCCTTGAAAAAGAATTCGAGTGTTAAAGAAAGATATATAAAAATAGGTGTAAATAGGCGACCATGTCTTTAGGTATTATAAAATTGATCACCATGAATAAAGATCTACTGTTAAATTTACCCTGATTGGCCTCTTGTAGGAACTATAGTTACCGTCGGACGTTATATCGGGTTGTAATGTATAATCATGGATCTAAGTGACAACAAAAATAATTAATAGCTACTATTAGTGTGATTGATTAAAAGCAGTAGCGTTTGTTCACTGTGTTTGAAATTTGAATATGAGAAAACGGCCGAATGCAGCTTCAACGATCTAGCTGACAAGCATCTTATCGATGGTTTTCCAACAAACTTGTCACACTGACAGTAGCTATTAATTGTTTTTCTTAAGTCACTTGGATCTATGATTATAAACTGCAACCTGACCTAACGTTCGATTGGCTAACTTTGGAGGCCTACAGTTCTTAAGAGGCCAATCAGGGTAAATTTAGCAATAAATTTTAACACGGTTATCACTATTACCATTCCTAAAGAGATGGCAGCCTATTTTCCGAACATCCTGCATAGTTTTTATTATAACAGTTACTCCAATCTACTAAGCTAATTCATAGATTTAAAGAATCTGTACGGCATTTTATAGATACTATTTGTAATAAGCAATCCAAAAATATTAATAACCAAAGATGACATAGATACCGTTTTTGTATCCAGCAAAATATTTTGCTTCAAATAATTTTAATGTAAATGAAGCTTAGATCCATTTAAATAATTTCGTCTTTTACGTTTAATAAATAGAGTAAAACATTTTCGCAAAAATATTCATTGCTTTAAAATGTCTTTCAAAGTTGAAAGCGGTCGCCGCAGTGGTTGATAGAATCAATGCTTTCAAAGAAATTGTTACATTTACTCACACGTATTTGTGAAATTCATTTTATAATTTCATGATTTTTTGTTTTGTGGAATACTAGCGACACATAGAATTCTGTCAAAGCAGATGTGGAGCAGACACTAAGATACAAGAATTTTTCTTCTTTGTTAATGACGAAATATTTAAAAGGAATCTAAATCATATTTAAAAATATTCTTGTTTCAATAAGAAATAGAGTAGAATATTTATTAGAATGGTTTGTATGTCGTGAATAAGTATGATTGATAGTTTTTAAAATGGACATAAAGTCGAAGTAGAAATGAATGTTCCAACGAGGTTATAAATACTACCTATAAGACAAATGATTTAATGTTAAAAATAAAGAGATTGTTCGAGACGAGATTTAATAAAGAAAATAAGTAGTCATCCTCAATGTATTTTTTCGTTATAAAAGCGGATATTTGGTGTATTCAGAAAAAATCCTAATTCGGATTAGGCTATGAACAGAAAAACGTATGTCTGATCATTATTCAATTCAAAAGTCAAGTTGTCGAAATTGATCGTGAAATATAATTTTGAAGGAGAAAAATTAATAAAGAAGGATACAAAATATTGCCATTCACCGTATTCTAATTTATTTCTATTTCTAAAATAAGGGTTTAAGAAGATTTCTTTAGATAATATTTTTGACAATATCTCGTCTCAAATTGACATTTAATTAAATACTTTCAAACTGACATACCTTTTTTTTGTTCATAGCCTACTCCGAATTAGGATTTTTTTGAACACACTGTATCTCTTTCATACAGGTTCCAGTATATACTCATTACAAAAATTCGGACAACCTCTGTATTTTATAAACAACTGAGGAGCTTTTGACGGAAACAACTAAAGTTCAAATATTGTAAATATGAGTTGCATAAAGCGACATCTATTTTCAAGGACGCCAAACAGTCTGGTAAAGCTATTTATCCCAAAAAGTATCTCAGTCACAATTTATTACATTACTTTTGAACGTTTCTAGAAAAAGGTTCTATAAAAATTACTAATTAGTATGTAATTTCTCATTCATGTATATTTTTCGACTACTTAACATGCAGTAAATAATTTTTTAATATTTAGTTATATACCTGCGTTAAATTAAGTTACAGAAATCTTTCACAGTAAGGAAGCTAAATAGTTATTTACTTGTCGAGGCAGGGAAGTTCGTCTTTTCATGACGAATATGGAGATGGTTTGCCGAAGCAAATAACCATAATGAGTCATGAAAAGGAACTTCAATGGCGAGATAAGTATTAATTTTTTTCTGAAATCGTATAAGAATTCAAAATTACTGAATGTTACATATAACCTATAACAAAGTAAATCACATTGATATTTTAAGCAACTCTATTTAAAATTGTACAAGAATTTAAAACAAATGTATACTGGACATCATTTATTTTAATTTTATAATTGTATTTCATATTAAAACGTAAAATGTGGTTGTGAAAATAAATATGGTAATGTTGCATTTTACTTCCGTGCCTAGGCAGGGAAATTCAATTTCCCTGCCAATTTTGCGGCAAGGAAGTAGCAGATTACATGACGATTTCAGGAAAAAGTTATTTTATTACCACAAATTTACAAAAAAAAAATGGACTAAGGTTGTCTTTGACAAAAAAAAAGAATCTGAAGTGTACTTGTGAATAGGTACATACATATATTGTTACTGTTTGCAGTATGATAGTAATTTCGTATTGCGTTGTGAAATTAATTATCAGGGTACCCCATTTTCTTGCCTAAACGTAGTGCAATTTGGCAGCCTAATCCTATGCAAGATTAGCGTATTGTTTTCGTTGATATTGAATTTAGGTCAGAATGATCAAACAGTACGATACTGAACAGATTGGCTAATCTAAGTTCAATTTTAGTCAAAATTATGCACTCTGAATTAGCATAATCTGAAATGGTTTATTTCAATGTCATGTATATGGTATCCTATAAATAGTATCAAAGATGAAAATATAGTTTATTGCGTTATGTTCAGAGTATCAATAATGTTATTCTTTAAAAAATGTATATACATAGATACAGTGGAGGACTAAAGTAAGAACACTTTTAAATATTTCATTTTTTAAAAATATGTTTATGGTATTCTCGAAAATTTAAATCCTATTTTCTACAGTCAGTACCTATATTGAAAAATAAATTCACAAGAAATCTTTTAATATTAGCTGTACGGTTTAAGTGAAATAGCATATACTTTTATTTTGTGAGGGTAGAAATTAATATTTCGTTTTCCGAGAAAAGGTAGTACAGCTCCTTAAAGATGGTCCGAAACAGTGCAATATATCAAAACTTTAAAAATCAGTAAAAGTGGAAAATCACAGATTTTGAATAAAAGTTCTCAATATGGAAGTGATGCCAAATATTTCCAATTTTAAATGGCACAAAAGTGACCCTTGTGGTGCACTCTCCACACCAGCTGTGAGTACCCGTGAGGTGACGCCTGGTAAGCGCCCACACGGTACAAATATGTCATCATCATTACCGATGTCTATATGTGTTGTAGATACTGGCACACCCAGAAATGGGTAATATGCCGTGATGATTTATTTATTTATGTACATGGTATCCTATAAATAGTATCAAAGATGAAAATATAGTTTATTGCGTTATATTAAGAGTATCAATAATGTTATACTTTAAAAAATGTATATACATATATACAGTGGCGGACGAAAGTAAGGACACTTTTAAATATTTCATTTTTTTTTAAATATGTTTATAGTTCTCGAAAATATATTATTTTTACAAACATTATTTTCATTAGAATCAAATTCATTATACTATATTCTCCTAAACACGGTTTATTTATTAAATGCTATTATCGTAGAATTAAAGATTTTACCATTATATTCAATTTTTATTAGTAAAAGTTACTGAAAAATTATATTCAATGATTTTTTTACAAGAAAAACTATTGAAAGCTTGTATAAGTGATACTTCCGCTTATCCGATATACACTAAAAACTAATGAGCTCTTTTTTGACCAATTTTGGTCCACTCTATTTAAGATGTAAATATCCGGAAACTTTTGTTTAAATTCTTTGACAACTCGACGGATCGCTTTATTACCTTTGCCATTACGTAAACGTATCTAGAGAAGCTCGGTTAAGTGTTTATAATGGAGTGCTGGTGCCTGCTTTGATGTATGGAAGTGAATGTTGGGCATGGACGAGAAAGCATAAAAGGAAAGTGACTGCTGTGGAAATGCGGTATTTACGTGGTGTTTGTGGGTATACAAGACGGGATCGCGTGAGGAATAATTTGGTGTATGAAGAATGTATGGTTAGGAAGAATGTAGTTAAGAGAGTTGGAGTGAGTCAGTTGAGATGGTTTGGTCATGTGGAGAGAATGATAAGTGAACGACTTGTAAAACGCATATATGTTGGTAAAGTTGAGGGTGTTCGATTGCGTGGCCGTCCAGTGTGTAAGTGGATGGATGTGATTGGTAGTGTTTTGAAGGAGCGTAAGTTTCCGAGTGGAAAGAGAAGAAGAGCATGTATGAATACGATTATGAATGTGGCTGAGGCGAAAGAAGTTTGCCAGGATAGGAATGTGTGGCGTAGGATGATTGTTTCGTAATTATTGTGGTGTAAAGATGAATGGTTAGTAAGAATGTTTTGTGAGAATGGAGAGACAGCTGAACTTTTATGTGGACGAGAAGAATGAAGTATGTTTGTACAGGAGTGTGTAGCGAACGATGATTTTTGTGTAACTATTATTGTGGTCCGGATGCGGTTATTCGCTACCGAAAATCGGTCACTTTAATATGTTATTATGTATGAATACGTTTATGAATGTGGCTGTGGTGAAAGAAGTATGCATGGATAGGAATGTGTTGCGAAGGATGATTGTTTCGTAATTATTGTGGTGTAAAGATAAATGGTTAGTAAGAATGTTTTGTGAGAATGAAGAGACAGCTGAACTTTTATGTGGACGAGAAGAATGAAGTATGTTTGTACAGGAGTGTGTAGCGAAAGATGATTGTTGCGTAACTATTATTGTGGTCCGGATGCGGTTATTCGCTACCGAAAATCGGTCACAATAATATGTTCTTGAATGAATGTTATGATGATTTTGGGCAAGGCGGAAGAAGAATGTTTTTAAAGAGTTAAGTGATTCTGTGGAGCTCTTGCTTTCATCCCTTTTCTTATTATTTTCGGGTTTTTGCTAACCCACTAAGTGGGAAATGCGTGATTTTATGTATGTATGTATGTATTACATTGAATTAGGTAAACTCGTTTGTCTTTTGACAACGATTATGGTTGATTTTCCTAACTGACAGTTAATAAAAATAAATAAATAACGGCAATTACCATGACAACGCAAACTTATTTTTTGGGACTTTTTCAACTAAAACGACTAATTTTCGATTTTTATCTAAAATTAAAAGAAAATTTGAAAATGTTAAAACTGAATTGGCCGTTTCGGGACATGCAAAAACTTTTATCAAGAATACATTTTCTTTGTAAAATAAAAAATAAAAAAGTTTTTCCTCTTGCCTAGGGTAGCGGGAGGTGAAAATGCAAAACCAATATGCTGCACTACGTTTTAACACCCAAACATAACCTTATTAATTTAATATGCATTTTTGGGTTTGTTGGAGGCAATAAGTCTGTGCACATTAGGTGATGACGTTTAGTGTGTACCTACATTTCATATTAGGTATACATTAACGTGTCCGTAGACACTTCCTTTTAACTTATTTGATTAATAGTCGTATTGAAGGCGTCAACTTTGAATGTTAGTAATTGTGTGGTATTGCAACCGATAGTGTAATAGAGCATGTATGGTCTAGTGCGTTGGTTAGGTTTGCTGACGCTGACCATGCCTCTGTCGTGGAAGAAGCAACAGGAGAGGCAGCAGGCACAGCAGCGGCCCATCCGAGCGGGCTGTGCGCGCGCTTCCTGCACTCGGTCGCAAGTCGTCGGGACGCGGACGCGCTTCGCTAGGCGCTTGTCACGGCCGTGCCGTCTGTCACAAGCGCCGCAACTTGCAGTCGCGCCGGATCGTATCGCAATACGCGTAGCGCCCGCATCGCATCGCACGCGAATACTCGCACCGGAGTACGGAGTTAAGTGCCGCAAATCCCAACAGGACTCTGCATTCAATGAATAAAATTACAATACATTAGGTGAAAAAAGTTGCGCTTCATTTATTTCCAAGGAGCACCTCTCTAATTATCGAAGCCAGTTCGAACTTGACAAACTCTTTCGTAAGTACACAAACATTCTCTCATTTTTATTCATCAACCATTTTAATTCCTCACTTTTTTATAAATTTATTTTACGACTTTTACGATTGTTTTCCATTTGGAAACTTCTCTCTTTTTATCCAATTTTAATTTTTAATTCCTAAACACGATAATGTTCACAAGTAAACAATTTAAAAATAAATTGGAAAAATACTACCTTTTTTTTTAGTTTAAGTTCTGTAATTTATTATTTTAACACAACGTTTCGGCACCATAAACTGGTGCCTTCTTTAGGGGATACAATGACATATTTTTTGAAATAACAAAAACAACAAGTCCGGCAAAAACAAAAAAAAGGTAACATTTATGAACATTTCTTGTTACCTTGGTTACTTGTTGTTTTTGTTATTTCAAAAAATATGTCATTGTATCCCCTGAAGAAGGCACCAGTTTATGGTGCCGAAACGTTGGGTTAAAATAATAAATTACAGAACTTAAACTAAAAAAGGTAGTATTTTTCCAATTAATAATATGAGTTCTGAAAGATATTTTAATAATTTAAAAATATTTGTTTCTGCAATATTAGTCTAATATAACTACTATTTTCTAAGTTTTCACTTTTTAATCAATAGCTAGACAAAACAAAATTTATATATAAAAACTTTTCAATTTTTTTCTGTAATCTAAAATGTATACTAAAATGGTTTATAATAATATATTTATAAAGATAATATTTTATCATAACTAATCAAAATATTTATTTTCAACAAAATATTTGTTATTAAATATAAAAGGTTGGACACTCATTGCCTTTATTTAATATATTTCAAAAATATTACGACTGTAACAAATCGTTAGTCGTCTTCAGGTATATTTATTATTTATTTTGTTTTTATTCTTATATAATATAACCTGAAGACGACTGACGATTTGTTACAGTCGAAATGTTGTAATATTTTTGAAATATATTAAATAAGGCAATGAAAGTCCAACCTGTTATATTTAATAATAATTTAACATTATCTACAACCTTCAAACAGAAAATATTTGTTGTTTATATTTTAGTAGTACAAAATTAATATGCTACTAAAAATATATATGCATGCATATTTTTACAGACTAATTTCTTCGTATAATCTGCGATAAACATATTTTGTTTATTCGTCAGATTAATAGTAAATTTTTTTTATTCATTTATTTTAAATAAATAAATATGTTATTTGTTTTTTCAGAGATAAAGTTTATATTTTAATACTTAAATACCATAACTAAACTTACTAAATAAAAGACTAGTAAATCGCGTACTAATTTGGACGCTCGAAATATTAGTCAGTTTTTAACATAGTTTTTATTCATATAATATAAAAAAAATGTAATAATATGATGTATTTTGAATGAAATACCTATTTAAAGTATTAATTCTTTAATAAACTAATTTTATATTATTTATTCGTGATTATAAATATTTTATTAATATTAAATAAAGGCGTACCTACATCTTTTCTTAAATTTTAAAACAAAAAATTAATTGTAATTATATCTCATAAATTTTAAAGTAGCATTTCGAAATTAAATTCATTTTCCTTATCCTTACTCGTAAATCGTTTTAATAAATATTTATTTTTCGAAACATCGTTGGAAAGTTCTCTGAAACTATTCTGAGAAAATATTTCCAGTTTTATTCCTTGAACTTTCATTTCATTTACATTCTATTATTGCATTTTAGAATAATTTGCTTTGAATGTTTGCGTAGTTGTATGTAACAAAATGTGCAAATAGTATTAGTACTGCATATTAGTGTTACTTATACCTACAATGGAGTGTATTTGTGGTGACTAGTTTTTGCCATCCAGGAAGCCATGTATTTGGGGAGTGTCCCCAATTGTTTATATGTGCGAACTAATTGCAATTGTGATATTAATTTGATAATGTTTGACGCACTGCAAGCGTGTAAATATATATGATTAGTACATGCAATGCATTATCTATCTATATTAAATACGAAACGTAATTGTAATCAGCCGTTTTGTAATCTTTCATCTATGAATTACAGAATATAAATCTATTTATGGGGAAAATTGCTGTTATTACTTTTATTTTTTGCATGGCTGGCTTGCAAAAAATGCATAAGTAAACTTCATATATGTATGGTTTGCTTTTAAATAAGTATATAGATATTGTGTAAAGAACTGTTTAGATATATTTCAACAGTGAATTTCTGTAACTTGGTTACAATGAACAGTGTTAAGTGTTCAAATTAAATTGTGTAAATAACGAAGACAGATTTGTGAAAAATTCATGAATCTCACTGGATTTTGAACCCAGGGCCTTCCGATATCTAGTCGGACACTCTACCAACTGAGCTATGAGATCCCGTGAAGTTCTTGAATTTTTCACACGTCGCATCGTTGTATATAGATGTTATTTAGAGAAGCTTTTGTAGCTGTAACATATATTATTTTTCAGTTTTATTACTTGTGTAGTTACAAAATGAAAATAGTAACATCACTAAATTTTATCTTTTATAAACTTATAACGTTAATATAAGTTTAAAATTTGTGATATCAAAATTATATTATATCTACCGTTGTTCATCTGCAATTTATGTATTTTAATTCAATTATGTATATACAGGGTGTTAAAGATAAGTGTCACAAATTATGAGAGCATAGTACTGACCAAAATGAGTAAAAAAAACTTAATCAACATGGGTCCGATCTTCAGTAGTTTCCGAGATATAAGACAGTGAAAAATAAGTTTTTTCGGGGTTTACCTCTGCTATCTCGAAAACTGTAAGAGTTACGAATTTGATTAAATGAGACTTTTTGTTTACCTTTCAAAGGTCATCTTAGATGTGTTTTTGTTTTTCAAAAAAAATTGAATAATTGTACTAAGACAAATGTTGTGACGATCTTGGCCAATATTTAGTTTTCAAATAACTTCGTAACTATTAGAAAGTCAAAAAAATGTTTCATATAAAATTTTATTGTTTTTTATGGTATATTTACTGACATAGACAAAATTTTGTTCAGTCACTATCTTTGTCTGTTTTTCTTTGATTTTAATACAAAATGGCTTCTTTCTCGAAAACAGTTGAAGATCGGACCAATATGTCGATTAACCTTTTTTTACGCATTTTAGTCAGTACTATATGCCCTCATAATTTTGTGTCACTTATTTTTTAACACCCTGTATATCTCTCGCTGTGCCCAGTTGGTGAATTATCTCTACAAAGAGACGGTAGTTACACCACTCTGATGAGCTGCAATAACAGCGAAACACGTCTGTGTTTACTAGCTGGGTACGGCCAGAATCTGATGATGACTGAGAGGTTGAATCAGATGCTGAAACCTTATGAAACATTGCGAGTGTTTTCTAATTCTTTATTAAACATTGTTTCACCTAGAGAGTGCTTTGTACTTTACATTATTAATATTTTATTATATTTTTGCCATTGTTTACATTTGCCTTCTTTAAAATTTGAAATAATAGTATTAATTTTCATGTTTATAGTCAGTATTACTATTTTCTCATATCGTCACATATGCTATTAATGTAAAATTGAACTTATTAACATAAAATTTAGTTATTTGTGAAAAACTCATGTACTTCATTGAGACTTGAACCCAGAACCTCAGTTTGTGCCGAATAGGATGCTCTTCCAACTGAGCATTGAAGTCTCCTTGAAGTCATTGAATTATGCACCTGTCTGCAACGAGTAGGTACACTCGCCTATTTAGAGTACCGTATTCTCTTCTGACAACGCTTCACACTTGGTGATTTAAGGGACAGTACCTTAGTAACTATATTACGTATTGCTTTATTTAATTGACCACTGAGCGATTCAAATTCGGATTTATAAGTCTACTGTATGGAATATTGAAGAAAGATTTTTGTGAAAAAGTAGGGTGTGTTCAGAAAAAAACCTAATTTGGAGTAGGCTATGAACAGAGAAACGTATGTCTAATCAATATTCATTTAAAAAGTCAAGTTGTCAAAATTGATCTTGAAATGTATTTTTTCTGAAATTCATTGTAACAGGCAGTAAAAGAATATTGCTATTAGCCGTTTACTAATTTATTTCCATTTTTAAAATAAGATTCACGAAGAAAAGATTTTATTTATTTAGATAACATTTTTGACAATATGTCGTGTCAAACTGACATTTAAATAAATACTTTTAAATTGACGTACATTTTTTTGTTCACAGCCCACTCCGTGTTAGGTTTTTTTTTTGAACACACTGTATATATGTAAATCAGTTTCCTATATTTAGGATTAATTGTTGTTTTACAATAATTAATAAAAAAAAAAATAGAGAGTGCAGGTATTAAAATTAATTAAATTTTATGCAGATAAAACTTGGGGTCCCGTGGCCGCGTGCCTGAGTGTCTGGTCGCGAACCTGGGGGAACCGGGTTCGATCCCGACCGGCGCCAAATATTTCGAATTTTAAATGACACAAAAGTGACCCCTGTGGTGCACTTTCCACGCCAGCAATGAGTGCCCGTGAGGTGACGCCTAAAAAGCGCCCACACGGTAAAATATATCATCATTACCGATGTCTACATGTGTTGTAGATACTGGCACACCCAGAAATGGGTAATATGCCGTGATGATATTTTTATTTATTTATTTTATAAAACTTTTTTTACTAATGTTACTAAATGGCTTTAACGATGAAGGAGAATATTTAAATATACGAAGAAATAAATTATGAAAAATCCAATGACACCGCAGGGACTCGAACCCCGGATCTCCACCACACTAGATATGTGGAGGTTCGGGGTTCAAGTCCCTGCGGTGTCATTGAATTTTCCGTAATTTCTTTCTTCGTATATTTAAATATATTTTTTTACTAACCTATATTGCAAATAGAATAATACTACTTTTTAATTTAAGTTCGGTATATATTTTAATTTATACCAACGTTTAGGATAATAACAATTAGAATAATATTACCTTTTAGTTTAAGTTCTGTATATAATTTAATTTAAACCAACGTTTCGGCCGCATACACTGCTGCCGTCTTCAGGGAAAACAACATGATGTATGTTGAAGAAGGCAGCAGTGTATGCGGCCGAAACGTTGGTTTAAATTAAATTATATACAGAACTTAAACTAAAAGGTAATATTATTCTAATTGTTATTATGAGTTTTGAAAGATTTTTTAATAATCTATATTGCAAACATATATAATTGTTCGAATAGTTTATAATAAAATAAAATAAAAAAATATATATCGTCACGGCATATTACTCATTTCTGAGTGTGCCACAATCTGCTTTGTCGCAGATATCGGTAATGATGATGACATATTTGAACCGTGCTGGCGCTTACCAGGCGTCACCTCATGGGCACTCATTGCTGGCGTGGAGAGTGCACCACAGGGGTCAATTTTGTGTCGTTTAAAATTCGAAATATTTGGCGTCGGTCGGGATCAAACCCGGTTCCTCAGGTTCGCGACCAGACACTCTGGCACGCGGCCACTGGACCCCATAATAAGTTTTTTAGATATCATGATCATTATATTTGAGGAAGTGAATAACGTCGAAAAAGATTTTTATCGAGCAAAAAAACGTTCGAGCCCGCACCTAATCAGTTTTAAAGGAAATATGTTACAGTGCATTTTCTTAGTCAAGTCCTGGTAATAAAAATATATTCACGCTAAAATAATGTCGATGGGAAAAGCTGCGAAACTTTTCGTAAATATCAAGGAAAAATATGGTCAGATTATTGTGTTAGCACAGACTTCTCTCTTTATGCAATGAAAGTAACTGTAACATAAACAAAAAGGAAGTAATAGTTTGTAACTTGGTTATAAATATAACAAAAATAAAAAAGTGTTTGCAGAAGAATGCAGTATAAATTTCTTATCAAGAATTATAAGATTTTTAACTTTATAAAGAAAATTACCTTTTAGCTTATTTGTTCCATCGTTTACATATTTTTATTAGAAATCTGTGTTAAGCATATATAAATTTCAGTGTTATTTATTGGAGACTTTATAAATGCAAAACAAAATAATATAGACGAGCTACATACACAAGCGTTCTCTTATTTATTTTCGTAGGTAGCGTGTAATAAGCATTCCACCTCTTTTAATTATAATTTTTACTTGAATTTTTATGCGATATGTTGCCAACTTTATAAGATAATTATATTGGGTTGTAGGCGGTCACCGAGAAGTTGCAGATGATTTCATAATAATTATCACATTTATCAACTTTGATTCAAATTATTGGGAATATTCATTTGCATCAAATTCGTAACTCGTAATATTTAAATAAAATAACCTTTTACTTTAGTTCTGTTTACATTAATCCAAATCAACATTTCGGCAGCATATACTGCTGCCTTCTACAGAGTAAAAAATTAAATAATAAAACAAAAGCAAATAGGTAACCTATAGGTGACAATTAACAAGCATGACATTTTTAATATACATACATAAAATTTAATATATAAATTAAAGTTACCGTATCTAAGATTAGGGAGTTATTGCAACTTCTAAGATGAAAGGACGTAAACGTTAACCTTATGTAGAAAACACTTTATTTTAGAAATAAAGGACTTTCAATTTCAATGTTTACCGCATTTAATTCGTGTATTCACGCTAACGTTGACGCTAAAAGCAACACAAACGAGGTTATATCCACACTTTTCACCGAAACATAACCTCAAAAAATACATAACGTATCACGTTAAACGCTCGCTATTCTATTGCACATAACGTGCCTACTTATTCATATAACGTGAACCTTATTAGTACGCATGCACACTCGGGCTGTCACGTGACTTTAAAGTGCACGTTATTTTTGCGTTGAAGTTGCAATAACTCTCTAATATCTCTACATTACATGCGTTAGTTAAAATATTGTAAATTGGATATAAATACATATATTTCAGGGAATATTGTATTATATAGTAAATAACACCACACAAGTTTAATTAAAATAAAATTAATTTTCGCGGAACTTTTAGATTATTTACTTTCATAGGTTTCATATATCTAACAAACCAATATTAAATATTAAAATTTTCAATTTATTTTGAAAAACTATTATATTTGATTAATTTTTTTCGCAAACACAAGTTATAATTTTTATTTCTTCCCCCCCCTGGCTTTCGATAAGGTGCCGATTGGCCAATGACAATTTTATTTGAGTGAGTTGTAACACAAACATCCAAGCCCTGGTGGGAATCGAACCCACGACGCCGGAGCCGAGCGGTGAAGGTCGCTTGAGCGCTGCCTTTACCCACTCAACCACCGAGACGGCTAAGTAATAAGTTGGTTTAAAACTAATAAAAAAAATTAACTAGGTATTGTTTATGATGTAATCTAAAATAACAATTAGATCTTTATCATTGTGAATTAGGTAATATTAATACAAAAGTCAAATAATTCTTTTAAATTATTTAAATAAATATATTATCACGGCATACTACCCATTGCTGGGTGTGCCAGTCTGCTTTATACTCAGGTGTCGGTAATGATGATGACATATTTGTACTAGGCGTCACCTTACGAGCACTCATTGCAGGCCACATGGGTCATTTTTGTGCCAATTAAAATTCTGATGCTTCGGTACCTCGTGTTTAAGTAAGTTTTTATAACTTACGTCTTTTTGAGTTGAGGTGAATAAAACTATTCGTTTTTATTCACCTCCCTTCGAGAAGGCGGAAGTTAGAAAATTTTTAAAAAACCAATTAAAATTCGAAATAATTTTAGCGTCGGTCGGGATCGAACCCGGTTCCCCAGGTTCGTGACTAAACACTCAAGCACACGGCGGTGTGATTCGTGATACGAAATAAATTACAGTAATAAATTTATTATTTCACTATATTATGTCAAATATCATATTCGTGAAATTATGCATAACTTGTTATTGCTGTTGCATAAATAATTATTAAGTGACGAAAAGTACAATATGTTTAATATATACGATATTAATAAAATATAATGTAAAGCTAAAGCAATAATCATATTAATTATAGAAGGTACGTACACTATTTTAAAAGGTGGTAAATACATCGATAAACATTGAATTATTTGTGTATTATGTCATATTTATGCCAAGCGTCGAACTGGTTTCAAATTTGCGACAGATGACTATTTAATGGAGCTAATTTAATAATAATTGGTGACGAATACATTATGCTTGTAAAAAATTCAATATTTGTTTAGGCAGATCTTTCACCAGAATTTGTTTTGATTTTTTGTAGGTGTTGCACATTATTGATTTTCCAAATTTTATTTGGGTAGTAAAATATTTTGATTTTTTTTTTGGAAATTTAATTTAACCCTTCGTTAGTTGCACGGACTTTTGTGAGGAGTTTAATCGCACGGTCTACCCATGTAGACCGTTTAAACATTGTTTTTTATAACATTAGTTTTAATGAGACATTAAGAGGAAGTTGCTCTAAAGCTCATATAAATTAAAATGTATACTATAATATTTACAGTAATATTTTATAGGCCGTGTGCGTATAGTGTCCGGTTGCCAATCTGGTGACCCGGGTTCGATCCCGGCCAGGGCAGACTTATAATCGCACAAAAGTGATCCCTGTGGTGCACTCTCCACACCAGCTATGAGTGCCCGTGAGGTGACGCCTGGCAAGCGCCCACACGGTAAAATATATCGTCTATCATTACCGAAGTCTACATATGTTGTAGATAATGGCATACCCAGTAATGGGTGCCTAGTTTTGAAAAGTCAATATATCCCATATTCACATAAAAACTTTAAAATTTTCAAAATTCTAATTTTCGTGTATCTAGATACTTCTCAATGCGCTGATTACAAATTTTAAAACCGGAGGTCGATATCTCTTTTCGTTCTCGAGATATTTAGATTCAAAGTTTTGCATAAAGCTGCCCATTTTTGGGTAATAACCCAAAAATGGGCCGAGATACGAATTTGGCGACACCACCATTCGATTCTACGGATAAAAGTATATAAGTATACCAATTTTCATAATTTTTGACTAACCGGTTTATGTTTTATGAATAAAAGTTTGAAAACCCCTGAAAACGGCCAAAATCTGAAAAAATCCTAAGGGGTACCCCTTACGATTTTTGCGATTTTTGGCCATTTTTAGTTATTTTGCTTTAGAGACTGTATGCGGAGTTCAAAAATTATGAAAATTGGTACACTTATGTAATTTTGCCCGTAGAATCGAATGATGATATCTCCAAATTCATATCTCGACCCATTTTTGGGTTATTACCCAAAAATGGGCAGTTTTGAGAAAAACTTTGAATCTAAATATCTCGAGAACGAAATGAGATACTGACCTGCGGTTTCAAAATTTGGAATCAGCGCATTGAGAAGTATCTAAATACATAAAAATTAGATTTTTGAAAATTTTAAAGTTTTTATCTAAATGTGGGGTATATTGATTTTTGGGGCAATAATTCAAAAATGGGTAGAGATATAAACTTGGTAGTAATATTATTTGATTGTAAAGAGAATATTAACGTAAATGTATGCATTTTTAGAGTATTTGAACAACTGTGTGAATTTTTAGAAATAAAAGTATTGAAATAAAAATGGATAAATGCTATAAAAAAGTTCCTTGGAAAAGATTCTATATAAATAAAAATAATTCAACATGTGTATTCATTATCCATTCTTTACAATAAAATTTTAAATGTTTGAAGCAGTTTTTCTCGAAAGTAATATTTGCGGACATAGTACAATCCAATAGTCGGCCGACGATGTGATGTAAAGTATTATTCAATACTTATTATTTACTGCTTAAAGAATGGACTGAGTTATTGCACAATTAATTTGTTTATTGAATTTTATAGATAGAGCATCAATATTATTGTACAGTTAGAATTAAATTTCTCGACTGTGGTGTAGAGAAAACTATAGATGAAGTGTTAAATAATTATTTGAAATTACAGTCATACAGTATTTATTTTTATAGAACTGACGTACGTCTAAGTCTAACGTGTCTCCATTCTACAGAAACGATCAGTAATATTTTTCAATAATTTTGGGCAAAATTATTAGAAGAATAGGGATTTTTTTTTAATAATGAAAACACTCTAAGAAATTTTAGCCGCGTAAAATCGATTTGGTTAGTAGTAAAACATACTTGTGTAATGAAATGAGATAAAAATTGTATACACAGTATTAAATAATGTAATTTTAAAAATCTTACACTATTTATAGTAATTTTTATAAAGAAATTTCATTCTACCGGTATGATCAGTGCTTGTCGTATTCTTAATAAAACAAGTTAAAAACCGCAAGGTAGTTAGTCTGTTGTGATATTTCGTTGTGTATTGACGTATATTTCTGTGTATTAAATGAAAATGTGTAAACTTAATTTGAAGTGCAATACAAAAATTTGTGTGAATGTGTTTCCTCGAAGGAAGGCATCAGGTTTGAAGATTTTCCATTACCCGGTAAATACAATTTCCATCATTTAATCTATGTAAAATGCATTGTATATATGAGATCTATAAACATATTGGGCCGAATTCAGCACTCTCTTTTAAATAAAGAAGCTTAACTAAAAACAACAAAATAAAGAGAGACATATGCAGTAATGCATTAATAAGAAAAAGGTGCAATCTGTTTCCATTGTTATTAGATTTTTGAAAATTTTGAAGTTTTTATCTGAATATGGGGTATATTGACTTTTGGGATATTAATTCAAAAATGGATAGAGATATAAACTTGCTAGTAATATTATTTGATTGTAAAGACAATGTTACGTAAGTGTGCACATATTTAGAGCATTTAAACAATTGAGTAAATTTTTCGAAATTAAAGTCTTAAGAGATAATTACGTAGAAATGTATAGTGTGTTTCATATTTTTTTAAAATTTTTTTAAGCAAGTTATTGAGTTCCAAACTCTACCGACTATAATTATAACCCCGATTGTTTGTAGGTAAATCTTTTTTCCATCATTGAAATAAATTTAGTTAAATGTTCCGTAAATTGATGGGTGAAATGTAAATGTCAGAAATTATTTTTAAACCGTACCAAGTTTCGAAGGTCATATTGTTGGACATTTCAGATTTTTTTATATTGTTTTCTTTTCTTTTTTATCGGTCAACGTTTTTGTGTTCGGAGTAAATAAAAAATATTCTGTATTTTTGTATCCTTATCTATAACGAATATTATTGATTTGCACTGACATTTAACGTTTTTGTTAAAAACTCAAAGCTTGTTGTTTCATATGTAACTGTTTAGTTTTGATTTAAATTTTTAATTAGTAGATTACTTATATTTAATTATAATGTAATTTAATGTTGTATAGCATTTAATGTAGTGTTAATCTTTGCGTGTTGATAATACATTTGTAAGTAAATTTTGTAATTTATAAAACAATAACATTTACATTCTGCTTATAAGAGATTCAAATAAAATTATAGTTAATATTACCTCTAATATAATGTAAGTATGTCACCAACTCCGAATTGATTCGGAAGTTTGTTGAAATGCTGTATTTAAAATTGTTATCGACGTAGTTCATATAGATCAGCGTGTCTAATACAACTTTAAAAATTTTATAATAAATTTTAATGAGGAGGTTCAGCTGAACCTTACCCCCTTTGTACTGTTATGGTGCAATAAAGTTTATTATTATTATTATTATTATTATTATTATTATTATTATTATTAAATAATTACTGTATATTCAACGATTGCTGAAGATGGGCTTGCACTAAGCCCGAAACGTCCGTAATAAAGAATTTTACAATACACGTGGACCATTTATGCCTTTTGTTTTCATCTTTAAACCATTCAACTGTTGGTCCTTCCACCCTTTCTCAATTACTGATATCTGTGTACAAAGCAGATTGGTATACCCAGATTAGCAAACCCAGTAATGGGTAATTTACTGTGATATATTTATTTAGTTATTTATAAATAAGTAAATAAAATATTACTTGCCTACATTCGTATTTATTGTAGACTTTATTTGTTTATAATTTTGAAAAGCAAAAATAACGTGCACTTTCAAATAAGGTTCACGTTAAATGAATAAGGAGACACGATTATTTTGAGGTTACGTTTCCATAAAAAGTGCTGCTGTAACTTTGTTTGTTTTGCTTTTAGCGTTAACTTTAACGTAAAAAGACTAATTAAATGCGGGGGAACCGGGTTCGATCCCGATAGACGCCAAATATTTCCAATTTTAAATGGCACAAAAGTGACCCCTGTGGTGCACTCTCCACAATAGCTATGAGTGCCCGTGAGGCGACGCCTGATAAGCGCTCACACGGTAAAATATATCGTCATCGTTACCGATGTCTACGTGTGTTGTAGATACTGGCACACCCAGAAATGGGTAATATGCCGTGATGATATATTTTTTTAAAAAAATTTTTAAGCATTGAAATTATTATTTAAAAATATTTTTAGCCCTCCTGAAGTGTAATGGGAACTTTACAATTGTATACACAGCAAGTGTAGCGTACATTTTACGCTTACTGTGTTGTAACTTGTCTATGCGGTAAAATGATCAAAATACACTGGACGTTTATGGGCATTTAGAAAAGAAATCATCTTTACTATAATAAAGTTTATGGAAAAAAGTACTACCTACATAAGTTATTTTTTTACTTTAACATTTCCTATTATTTCAAATAAATTTTTGCTAGAAGAAGTACTCTAATGAAGGTAAGTAAAATCAAATTTGGAAATTGTCTTAACCCAAGTATTTTATACTAACTCTTTTCAGAAGTACAATCTATCTTATTAAAAAAAGTGATTTTCATTATCTTCGGCCAAAAAATTTGATACAATTCTCGTGCGTGAAGCTAATAAGGCACTCGCCTTAAGGGCTCGTGCCTTAAACAAAGCTATTGCGTTGTAAAATACAACTTACACGCACTCGAATGTAAATAACTATTCAAATAAAGTCTTTTCTACGTAATGTTAACATTTACGTTTTTTCATCTTAAAAGTTGCAATACCTCCCTATTTAGATGTATAGAATAACGTTTACGTTATCTGGAATTTAAATTTTCCCGCTATATATTTTGACGTTATATGAAAACTGTCTTTTAAAAACCTTAAACAATAATAATCTTACACGTTTATATTAAAATGACTGAAAGTAGTATAAGAAGATTAGAATTTGGACTATTGAATTTATCGTCATATTTGCGGTTGTCATTTTTGAGAGGGATGTTTATCTCCGTATTTGTCTAGAGGCTGTGGCATCTTACATATTTGTCGGATCCGTCGAATGATAACCCCTACCCCAACCCCTCGCTGAACGTCATTGATGTTTGTGCAGTGAACACAGTGAAATCGCCTGTGCTCTAACGTAACCTGTTCTCTGCGCGAATAATAGGAATAATTCGGCTGAATAAAAGATGATACAAACAGAAAGCAGTTATGTAATGGTATGCACTAGTTCCGGTTTCCATACAAGTATTCTTTGAGTGAAACCGCACCACTCGGAACTGTTTTAGTTTGAATCAAACTTTATCGAATGTTTTGCCCCGTTTTAACAAAAACTTTTCCAATTTCAAATGACACATACTCGAATTATCCGCATTTCAACAATTTACTCATATTCACACATTTTGTTTATTATTTCTACAAAATTTAATAGCGTAAATTGCTGGTGTATTTGTGTTAAATTATTGGATTATTATTTATGGAATATATGTGCACTAATTTATCTGTTGTGGTTCTGTCGACCCGAGATCGCATTCGGTAAATTATTTAAACTTTTTGTACATAAAGGTGTACAAAAAAGTGACGAAAAGTTTTCTCTCTCGCACAATGACATGAGTGCAAGAGAGACAAATGAATAGACTTTTAACGAAAAACTGGAACATGCGCTACTTTTTCTTAAAAATCCCTACAAATTTTAACTGTCAAATGTCATTTGTAATTCTATTTTTGATGTATACAACTACAAGTACTGTTATAAGTGATCGATATTAAACTGAAAAATAACAAAATGGGATAGAGAAGTAACTGAAATCTTAATGTAAGTATAACTTAAATTTTGACACTTGGATATTCTAAATCACGCAAAACTTCATCGTGTAATCCAGGCTTTAAGTAAGACTTTTATGGCCGATAGTATGAAGGTCAGTTAAAAATGTGTTGAACTGCAGTTAAGCAAACGGAGTTTATTTAGTGAACTTAAGTTAATTATATTTGGATGGTATAACATTAAAATGAACTGGGGTCAACTGAACGTAGTTTATCCCTTACTCAGTCGGTAATATTTCATACAACTCACTTCATGTCATTGTATTTGTCAATTTTTTTGAATGAATGTTCTCGGACTTGTTGACCTACGAATATAAAATGAACAAAAAGCAGAGATCTAAGAATTTCGATGAAGAAAGAAAACAGTCATTCGTCATTTTTCTAGATCACCAGCTAAATATGAAAAAAAAAAACAGTTCCTACAATTCTTAAGTTTATTAAAATTTGATTTGTTCCTATTTGTGGCAGGTTCTAGCAGAGGTCCCAAAATATATAGAAATTCTAAAACCGTTCGTTTTTCGAAACGAAACCGCAATTTAAATTCAATATCGTTTCGAAAGGATTTCTCCTTTCCCGAAATATTCGATGGCGTCTATACATTATATATGCATTCATTATAATCTCGTCGTCACTATAAGAACTTGAATCGAACAATATAATTTTTAATCTAGAATTTAAAACAGCATATAATTTAAATAAAATATTTGCAAAACATTAAACGTACCAAAATATTAATTATAATCAATAAACTTTCGTACATACTTATTTACAACTTAGACACTTATAATTCTGAATATTATTTAGAATATAAAAACGTCAATTATTATTTAAACTCAATTTGAACGGATGAAATCGGCCGCTCAAGTTAAGCGTAGTTTAAACTCAAGTCAAAAGGTGATTTTGCTTTATACTACAGCAATTTTATTTGAACCTAGTTCAATATTAATTAAACTAAGTTAAAAAACTGAACTATGTTTATACTATCGGGCATTAGTGTTTTTTCTTTTTAATGTTTTTTAATGCTAGATAAATATTAAATTTATAAAATTATAACATAAAATTTGCACAAGGTTTAGATTATATCAAATTTTGACAGATAAAACGTCATATATTTAGACTTTTGTTCAAATTACAATTAATACAAAATTGTATAAATTTAATAACTTGTTTATAGGACCAAAATGTACATATTAAATTTCCGTCGAGAAATCTCGGCGAGAATCTTGGCCGAGACGAGACTCTATTAAACGAGTCGAGAAAAATTTCGAGACGAGACATAATTTTATGAATTGGAAACGAGACGAGACAATGAATGTCTCGTCTAGTCTCGTCTCGACCGAATCACTATTGGTCCGGGTGGGTGGGTTTTTTCCTTTTAACTAAATACCCACTTCTATAAGTTCTAGCACTATACAAATTTTTAGCAGGCGACTAGTGATATAAATCATTAAAAGCAAGTAAAATTTTCTCTGAAATTTGTGAAATTTATAGCACAAAACAGGAAAGGTAAATTGATTGAAATAAAATACTTGTAATTTGATATAATTTGTATGAATTTCATAGGTATATTGCAAATGCCATAGTGTGAAAATTATGGCTTGAAATAATTCATAAATAATTTGGATTGAGATTAATTTGTTATTGTTCCATAATATAAATATGTAGGTAATATACATATTTGGATATTATATTCACTGACCGTGTACGTATAGTGCTAGGTTACCGATCTGGGTTCGATCCCGGCCAGTGCAGACTTTTAATCGCACAAAAATGATCCCTGTGGTGCAATTTCCACACCAGCTATGAGTGCCCGTGAGGTGACGCCTGGTAAGCGCATACACGGTAAAATATATTATCATTACCGATGTGTACATGTATTGTAGATACTGGGTGCAGTAATGGGTAATATGCCGTGATGATATATTCATATTTATTTATATTCACAGTATAAATTTTATTTATTTTTTATACATGTGAAAACAACTGTATGTACACAATCATATACTAGTATCTAATGTGTAATTGTAGAATAAATATTGGATTTTTCTTTTCTATTTATAAGTAGAAAAAGAATGATTTTGATCTTGAATTTCATACACCTACTCATACTTTGTTATTTAAATGACATAATTTCCATTTCTCTTTACAACATTTCATTGTTTCAGCTAAGGAAGAAAAATGTAAGTAGCAAGAAAATGGAAATGAGTTTAATCCTTTAATTAATAAATAATCTTTAGAATGATAATTGTGCAAATTGCCGTAAAATGGGAAGTTATTTATGAATATTAACCTTCCTATGACATAATTAATACAAAGTGACGGTTAGAATAAAGTTTATCAGCATAAAAGGAGTTTAAAAATTAGCATAATAAAAAATACAAAGTACCGGGATGGCACGATGGATCCAACTTTGGTTATGAATAAGAATTTCAGTGAAATTAACACTTTCTCAACTAGAACCATTTCAACAGCGAATTAAAATAATTCTTCCAAATAACGTTCTCCATGTTTGAACTTATTTTTCCCATTTCATTTTATTTACAAAGATTTTCAATGCAGAAGATGGAATTAAGGCTGTTCGACCCTAGTCTGTCAATGCTGTAATTTTTGTCCAATTTCCCTGTTTTCCAATCACTGAGACTTGAAAAAAAAAATATATGTATATATATATGCAAGTTGTTAAATACTTTATAAACAAACTGTCAGGCTTAAAATTTTATATATGTAATTGTACCGCGACTACAAGTTAAATGTTAAAAATGTTCATATCTTCGCAATGGGGTCATTTCACATTTTCTGATTTATTTTTTTCTTGAAAAAATAGGTCAAATTAAACATGTATGTGTATGTTTTACATCTTACAAGTCTTAAGAAGTAGAGATATGATTTTTGAAAAGTTGCATTTAATTTCAAATATTTCAACGGCTGACGACACATATTCACGGATACGACAGTCGAGCTCTATCGGTTTAATTTAGAACTATGATTATTTGGTATGGTATTTATTTAAATAAATGGTTTATTTACATATCTTATACTGCACTAGTACTTTTAAAGAAATAGAAAGTAATAATAATCTTCTCTCTTGTAAATTTTGCTGTCAGCTGTCACACTTTTAGGTTAGGTTACTGTTTCATGTTGTGAAGCGTGTGTGTGTGAGAATTGTCTTTATGTGAGTATGAATTTGTGTCGTCACAAATTTAGTCCGTGCTTAAAAGCGCGAAAGTTTATTAGCAAATTTATGAATGAAAAGTCGCATATTTCAAATTATTTTCTATTACTATATTTATTAAATGAGATGGATTTCATGATTTTATAAAAAAATCGACAATTATTTATTTTGAAATGACCCCGTTATAGAAAAATATATTAGAACGTTATGGCGGTTGGTTGACTAGTAGGCAGGATATTCTGAGACGGTTTCTAACTAAAGGATATATTGACAGAGTGTAATTCTTCATTAAAATTCGACTGTTGGATAAATGAAATCTTTTTTAACGATTATCTTTTTCATGCACTCGTTTTAAAAAAATGTTTACTCATATAAGTGAATTTAATTTTAAATTTTTGATACGGGATTTTTAATCTACTCTCAGTGCTTTTATATGATTTTATTTTCATAAAATTGAAATAAGACTTACTAATACAAACATGAAATAACTAATATTTTGTTGGCTAAATAAAGAAATCGATTTGTTGAATAAAAATAAACGCTATATATGTAGAAAGAATAACCATTACATAGAATGTATAAACGCTTTATGAAATTGATAAAAACTACATAGAATGAATAAACTCTGTATTTGTATTGATATTACGAACATATAACAAAGATAATATTTTGAAATAAATTAAATCAAATTTAATCAAGAATTAAAACGAAAGCAATTGGCAAAAGTGACCTATACAGGGCGACAGATTGAGTACTACAGAGCTTGACAAAATTTGGACTTTAATACAATATATACGTCTAAACAGTGCAGTAAATTCCATAACATAGATATAGATTACGCTTGCATCACTGTATATCTTATAACTAAAAAGGTACAAGATCAAGGTTTAAAAGAGTTAGTAAATAAAGACAGGCCAATTTCACTGATTTGACACTTCCTTTTTAAAGCTTGTTAAGAAAAATAAAATGATAAAGGCGCCATTAACATTTATACCTTTTCATTATGTGAAGTTGCTAAAATGTCTTCACGTATTTAATTCAGTGTTAGGTGCAGGCTTCTAATGTATTTTTTTTTTTTTTATTTTTTTTTAGTGTAACAGATATTTTGTTAATCAAACGAGTCAATTGGACCACACTCTTATTATTATAAAAAGTCAACTGAACATATGTACATACAACTTACAATATAATATAATAAAATATGCTATAACTTATCTTAATAAATTCTTCTTCTCCCCGACTTCCACGGCCTTCTGCTTCACTTCGTCCACTCTTCGGCTTCTTGGATACTGCTTCCAGTCTTCTTATTCTGCTTCAACTACTTCTTTTATTATAATAATTCTTTGTTTAACATTCGCTGCGGCTAACTGCAAATATTCTTTCTTTTACCATAACCTGTATTACTGTCAATCCCGCTTTTTTTTCCCGCGTTCTCCTCTCTTTTTTCGTTTCAGCTTGCTTCTCTGTTCACTTACGCCGCCTGTGGCACGCACACTAACAATTAGATACAGGTTTGCACTGGCCCATTGCAGGCTGTTTTCTTATTTGGTCCATGTCAACTAATCCATAGACCAATTTTAGTTAGTGCCTAGACGTAGCGATTCCCAGTGGGGATTTAGAATATATTTTTCTTAAACCTAGTGCAGGACACAAGATATATGAAATAAATACGAATTCGGTTATAACAAATTCATTAAATTTATTATGCGTTAGGCGACCGGCTGTGTTTCGGACGCATTCAGATCGATGTCAAATATGAAAGTTGAAAGTTATTACCAATTTTTAAATAGCGCAAAAGTGACCACTCTGATGCTCTCTCCATGACAGCTTTGAGGGCCCGTGAGATGACGCCTAGTAAACGCCTTCAATTGTACAGATTCCTCATTACCAAAATATGCGAAACATAACCTAACCTAAAAATAATATGCTAATAACAAGAATCAAACTCAAGTGAATGCGAATAAGGTAGTATTAAAATTGGCCTATGGATCAGTAGCCACACTCAAATAGTACAATATCGAATTTAGTAGCTATCTTTTTCCTAGAAACAGATATAAAAATAGCGATGTTTTTATTTATTTTCTCTATCCTAAACAAACTTTTATTTTATTGAAATATAATTGAATTTGAACATTTATGCATGCAAAGTGCAAATATACATATTTTTGATTTAAACATTTGGATAATTTTACTGTGAACAAATTGGTTACCGAGTATTTATTTAATTTAATAAATATTTGTTAACATAATAATTGAAAAGTAATTAGTAATTAGTAATAGACCAATAAATATCAAAGCGAGAAACTGTTAATTATTAAATAACCCGATATTGTTCGCGGGGCTAACCAGTAAAAATAAAAAACATTTACAACTGCGTATGTTGAAAATTGAATTTATTGGGAATAGATTTTATCCAATTATTACAAGCTTTGACTTGTATCTCGTTAATATTTTTTGTCTGCGCATTATGATTCTTCATGATTATAATATTGGATAATTAATGAAAGTATTATTTTTATTCTCTTTTTGGGCTAATTATTGATATTATTGCCTATCTTCCTCTTCTTAGTGTACCTAATTGGAGTTCGATTGCATTTTCTTTTTTGTATACGAACAGAAATACATACCTTACTTTGTATATTATTAAAAGCTTATTGTATGAAGGTTGATACTACAACAATAAATAAAAAAATGTCAGAGAAATAAATTAAATTTCTGTCATGAACGTTATAGGGATAAAACGATTAATTTAGTGTCGGATTACGATTTTGTGGATATTTGGTTTCTATATTTTTTGTGGGAAAGAAGTTGTGCTTATGTATTTTATTCATTATACGAGGTATGGCAATGAAATAAAGGGATTGACCTTTGAATATTAGGGAGTTATTGCAACTTCTAAGATGAAAGAACGTAAACGTTAACCTTAATGTAGAAAACACTTTATTTTAGAAATAAAGGACTTTCAATTTCAATGTTTACCGCATTTAATTAGTGTATTCACGCTAACGTTAACGCTAAAGGTAACACAAACGAGGTTACATCCTCACTTTTCATCAAAACATAACCTCAAAAGATTCAGAACTTGTGACGTTAAACACTCGCTATTCCATTGCACATAACGTGTCTCCTTATTCATATAACGTGAACCTTATTAGTACGCATGCGCACTCCGGCTGTCACGTTACTTTAAAGTGCACGTTATTTTTGCGTTGAAGCTGCAATAACTCTTTATTGACTATTCAAAAAATTACGTAAAACAAATATTGTCACCAGTGTAGTGTTTTATAGTATTTGAAATATATGTAATTGAAATAAGTATTTGAATTAGATAAAGTATTTTAAGTAATTATTTGAAATAATTAAAAATAGAAGTATTTTGTATTTTTAGTTTATAAATACTTTTCACAGGTATTTTATATTTTAATACATTAAAATACTATTATTTGTATGAAATACTACTTTTCAATATTTGAAATACATTTTTTATTTAAAATACGGATGTATTTGAAATAGATTTATGTATTTGAAATAGAAACCCTCCGTCGTCTTTAGTGTTAGTAATATAACATGGAATATTTCTCTATTTTTTTTCTTAAATAAACACTTGCCTATGTTAATGTAGGAGTTTCTTTTTAATATTAATAAAATTACGCGATTAAGTTGAATATAAAAAAAACATTTTTACACTACCCTAACTTATCTTATTTGTTTTTAAATAATTCAAAGTAATATATTTGAAATACTTGAAAGTATTTGAAATATTGGTATATTTGAAATACTAAAAAAAATAATTGTATTTTACCAAACATATGAAATATTTTTTTTAGTATTTTGTATTTTCTATTTGAAATATGTTTTTCAAAGTATTTTATACAACACTGATTGTCACCCTCAATGTACTCTCCTCCCCGAACCCTACACCGCTCCATACGAATATTCTATTGTTAGAAGCAATACTACAGGTCTTTTTTTGTAAAGTTGTTTACAAGCTCTGCCAGTTTTTCTATAAGTACATCTCGGACTTGAATTTGGTTCCTTTTAACGCAGGTGGGGTCTCATGACAGTATGCCTGAGTGTCTGGCCGCGAATCTAGGGACCCGGGTTTCAACATGACCGACGCCAAAAATTATTTCCAATTACTAGACTATATGCCCTTAATTATTGAAACAGCCTGTATATACTCGTACTTCAGCGCCTGGCCAACTAAGTCAACATTGATAGGTACCTTTTGGACTAGTATTCCACTGAACAAAATATCTATATTGATAATAAAATAATAGCAATTGTTTACGGAAGAAAGCATTAAAAATTTATTTGGAAACATGGAAGGCATAAAAAAATGATGTTGATCGAGCGGTCAGTTGTTTCGGCTACCGATTTATCAGATGGCGAACTGCGGACTGACACAGTCGACTCGGGCTCTGTGCATGGCATTTCCAATGGACCGTGCCTGGATTGATCTAAATCGTTTACAGCAACTCGCAGGGCTGGACTAACCAGAATCCATACTCCGGCTCTTGCTCTTGCTTCGGTTCGGTTCCCTACTCACCCTTGTTTCTGCCCTCGCCCACAATCGCTCCTTGAAACTTCCATCAGCCTTTCTTTTTGCTTTCACTTTGTTCTTTCTCGCTAAACTGATGTACGAGGAGAATAAAAACGATACGTTTTTAGCTGGGTTTATGCCACCTCGTTGTCGCATATTTCCTCTAAATAGATGGAACCAATATCGCGATAAATGCGATGCGGACGATGCGGACTCCCCAGCTTCCAATCGGACCATCAATTTACCTGGGCCACACCGCTTGTATATAATATCATTTATTTGCCATTTTTAGAATATTTAAATGAATGGCTGCAAGAACTTCTTGAATGGAAAGGTGATGAAGGAAAGAAAATTACTGGATTTCAGTCAAATATTAAATATATTTTCATAACTTAATCTCAGTTAAAGGGTGCCATTGTTAAATCAAGGTTTATAAAAGTATATCTTAATTTATTGACGACTACATGAGTTTTTTAATGTATTTATTTATTTATATTTTTAAATTTTGACGACCATTGTATGTATTATATGTTATTTATTATTGTCTGATGTATTTATCCATGTTTTACAATCTAAAAATTTTCACCTCCTGAAGAAGACACATGAGGTGTCGAAACCGGTAGAGGCGGAAAATATATTTAATATTTGACTGAAATCCAGTAATTTTCTTTCCTTCATTTAAATGAATGTTTACCGGTATGCCATTTAGACCAATAATTGCAATAGTTATAATTTCCTAGATCCTGCAAATTGCCTAATTAAAAATTAATAAATAAATGTATGTGGATGACTTTTCCCAATATTTAATATGCCGGTACAATAATCGTACCCATTGGAGTAGTAACTAGCGCTCGAAAATTTTACTTATCAATGTTGACTATTTCAATCTACCTTGAGCAATGTTGGCTCGGAGGTGGAAGTTTGACTTGACGTGCTCAGAAGCTAAATCAAGTAGCAGTACTGCCAGTTGACTACGTCTATTACACAAAACTCGAAATTGTTCATAAAATATGTTTATTCGAATTTGAATCCAATGGTTACGTGTCGGGTTACGCTCTTTACCTAACTCTAATTTCAGAGTAAATTTTCGAATTTCATCGACATGATCATGAACGAACATACCACGGTTTGAATTTCGAATCTTCCGCCTGACATTTATAAACTTAATTTTACTGGGTACAATTTCCCGAGCACGGATTGGGGATTTCCACTATTTTTCGATTTTTATTTCTGTAAGGTGTAAATTTTAAAACGAGTTATAGGGCTACAACATAGAAACGATTTTTTAGCTGCTAAGGTTTCTATATTAATTTATATAAAACGAATTGGTGCATATTACAGAGAAATATATTACGAATTTTTTGATACCAAACAGAAACATGTTATATTTCTGTTTCATATAGAGTCACAATATAAATTTAAAATTGAAGATATTAAGAAAAATTCCATGATTTTTTTATAATAAAACCAAAATAACAATTATAATAAATAAATAAATAAATATATCATTACGGCATATTACTCATTACTGGGTGTGCCAGTATCTATAACACATGTGGACATCGGTAATAATGACGATATATTTTACCGTGCGGGCGTTTACCAGGCACCAGGCGTCACCTCACGAGCACTCATTATAATAAATAATATGCAATAAACGTCGTAAGTCAACAACTGTTTTGTTTTGTAACTGTCAGTTTTATTCTACCTAATTGTTTTATTAACAAGATATCATGACTATTTTCTTAATATTGCAAATTTTATATTTATTTTGTGGCTTTATATAAATATATAAATGTAACGTGTTTGATATGAAAAAATTGTATTTTTTTTTCTCTACACAATTCCTTTTTCTATAAATTAATATAAAAAATTTTGGCAGCAAAAAAGTATTATAGCCCTATGACTCGTTTTAAAATTTACACCTTCTCTGTCAATCTTGATAAAATACCCTTACTTTTATATTTTCTTAATAAATTAATACTCGAAATAATAATAATAATAATAATAATAATAATAATAATAAAGATGTTGAAATTTTGCTAGTGTTGTAATAGCCCCAATTTTTTTCCTAATTTTTCTTTCAGTAATCTTCGGATTAGTAGGTAATAAAACTAGAGCACCTATAAGAATTTAGATCTAGGTTATATTTTCAACTTGCTGTTGATGTTATTGCTTTCTTTAGATTATAAAATTGTACTACTTACTTTGAAAGTATCAAACGTATCTGGCCCTCTACATTATACATATGTATATGTAATAGGTTAATTATTAAAATGTTCATTGATTATGGTGATCATTTGGAAATGTCAATTATGATATTGAAAAGAAACGAGTATACTGGAATATGGAAGAGCTTTATGGTGTGCGATTAAAGTTATCCGTAGTGCTACTATAATTCTGGATTTAGTGTTGGTTTAGGTTCATACACGACTGACATATGGATATACACGTCAAATGCGCCAATTAGATGCCCTATAAGCACCTGATTTATGCCTCGACACCCGTGTGTAAACACAGACCACGTGCAATCTCTTCTCAAACTATTAAACATTAGATACATCGTGATACAATGATACCATTTCATTACTATACTCAGTACACTCTACCGGTGATTATCACTATCAGTATTACCAGATGTGAAGAGGATAGGATAATTCAATTTTGCTTTTGAGAACTAATCTGAATTATGAATTCTATAAAATCATTTACTGTAGATTTTTTTTAATTAGTTCCTATGATTATATCTATAATATAATGTATGGCGATATTTTAATGTAAAGATTTGCAAATTTTTTTTTCTAAAACCGTGTGTAAAATACATACTATACGCACACTTTACAATATGTAAAGTGTCACATTTCAAGCACTAGTGCGTGAAAAGTACTTTCAAGCACTAGTGCGTGAAAAGTAAATACGTTACTAAGCAACATGCACATTCGGTTAATTCACTTGTCAACTAACACTAACAATATTTGAAAATGCCTGTACACTCACACTCAGTATTATGAGAAATAGGACTAACATTTTGGTTGTAGTAAAAATATTGAATGCAACACGTGTGTAAATAGTATTTTTGCCCTCCTGAAGTGTAATGGGAACTTTACAATTGTATACACAGCAAGTGTAACCTACATTTTACGCTTACTGTGTTGTAACTTGTCTAACTATGCGGTAAAATAATCAAAATACACTGGACGTTTATGGGCATTTAGAAAAGAAATCATCTTTACTATAATAAAGTTCATGTAAAAAAGTACTACCTACTTAAGTATTTTTTTTAATTTAACATTTCCTATATTTAAAATTAATTTATATAAACCAAACTCACGGTAGCGACATCTGTCATTATTGTAAAAATCCGCCGTTACCGACATAGTCACCGATCGATATACCTGTCAAATACGCGAGCATTGCTGAAATGTCAAATATCGACACCTACCTATTATTTATTACGAAGAAAACATCAGCAAATAAATATATTATCAGTCATAAACAACGTCTATTATTACAGATATTTTTTTGCTAGAAGAAGTACTCTAATGAAGGTAAGTAAAATCAAATTTGGAAATTGACTTAACCCCAGTATTTTAAACTAACCCTTTTCAGAAGTACAACCTATCTCATTGAAAAAAGTGAAGTTCATTATCGTCGGCCAAAAAATTTGATACAATTCTCGTGCGTGAAGTATTTTACAGCGCTCCAGCTAATAAGGCACTCGCCTTAAGGGCTTGTGCCTTAAACAAAGCTGTCGCGCTGTAAAATACAACTTACACGCACTCGAATGTAAATAACTATTTTTATCTCGTGCTCCTCATGCATAAAACGTCGCACTTGACAAAAAAATAACTACTTTACAAACTTGTTACATAAATAACTATTTTGTCCGAAAATTTTTTCATAAATTCTATTTATACAGAAAATTGTTTTTAATTATTTTAATGATGTTTTTCTCGAAATCTATAAGTATTTAACAGGTTTAAAATAATACGGGTATATTATTTTTAATTCTATATTATTAATATATTAATATTTTCTCTAAATTTGATCAAGGTTTCTTATATTCCACTGAGATGAAGTTTACACTAGTAACTAATAAAAGCTCGAAGCTCAGTTGTGTTTATTATTTCACTCGCATTAGAAGTGACTGCCTTTTTGACTTTTATTATTTGAGATAAATAAATTATCATTACCGATATCAGTGATAAAAGCAGATTTGGCACACCCAGAAATGGGTAATATGCCATGATGAAATATTTATTCATTTATTTAAATAAAATATTTAGTATAACGGAGGAATTATTTTTTTCCCTTGTTTAATACAAAATAGTGAAATATTAAATTTTTATTTTAATTATTACTATATTGGTAGACAGAAACTCATTGCCATTGAAATCTTATTTAAAAGTGCGTTCTTTGTTTGATAATAATCGGTTTGTAGGTAAAAATGCAATGTGAAGTAAATGTATACGATGTAACAATGATCGTTCATAATCGATGCATCGAAAGTACCGCACAATTATAGCGCATTAACACCTTCATTTGTTCATATCTGCGGATATTAAAATGCTTTCCTAACTGTTATTGAGCGCCGGACAATTCATACATCGTTACACTTTTCACCGAATTGCAGCGTCGAATGAAATTGACATTTTGCATTAATTTTATTAGCTGATTGAAACTAGATTAAAATAAAATAGAAATTTTTACGTACAGGATGATTTTTTCAATGTGTACATAGGAGATTAATATGGGAAATTAGTTTTTTGCAAATCGTTGGCCGCCCTTTAAATATATGGCAGTGGTTGTCGTGTCAATACAAAGATAAAAAATTTCGCCATCCAAAAATACCAAATACGTGGAAATTATTCAATATATTAGGCCCATAAATTAATTTTAATTTTATTCATTTCCCTATTAATAGCAGTAGCCATGCCAAATTTGAAAAAAAAGATAAACAAATGCTTGACATTCTATATGTCAGAATAGGTTAATTGATATTGTCAAATGTCAATTAACCTATTCTAACAGATAAAATTTCAAGCATTTGTTTATCTAAGATAAGATAAAAGGCTGCTTGACTGGATGTATTGATGAGGGAATAAATTGTTTGTGGATTGCAGTCATAAATTTTATTTCTTAAATTCTCGGGTCGACCGGTTTCGAGCTCCACATGAGCCTTCTCATCTCCTGAGGAAGGCTCATGTGGAGCTCGAAACTGGTCGACCCGAAAATTTAAGAAATAAAATTTGTGACTGCAATCCAGAATCAATATATTCCCTCATTTGTCTATCTATTTGTTTAAATTTGGGATGGCTACTGCTATTAATAAGGAACTGAATAAATTTAAAAAATAATTTATAGGCCTAAAACATTGGATAATTTTCACGTATTTCGTATTTTCGGATGGTGAAATTTTTTATCTTTGTATTGGCACCACAACCATTGCCGTACGTTAAAACGGGGAGCAACGATTTGCAAAAAAAAAAAACTGTTTTCCCGTGATAATCTCCTACGTACACCTTGAAAAAATCACCCTGTATACATATGTACGTTTAATGCGGACTAAAAATTCTATCCTTTTAGAATGTAATTTAAGTATACTTCATGGATTACAAAATGATGCATAAAAACTTAAAGAGAGTAATTTATGTAATCTGCTTTTAAAAAGTCGAATCGTGGTCGGATTTATTTGTTATGGAAGCACGTGAGCAGTTTTTTACTATTAAATATTACGTGCAAGAGAAATTTCATTAAATTGCGGTAATTACAGGATATAATCCGCTTCAATCCTTCCATATAAACAAATATAGTTCGGGAACTTTTCTTTTAAGTTCGCTCTTAGCAGATTACAATATACGAGTAGACAAAGAAAAATAACACAAAAAGTACAAAATAAAAGTTGCTTTCCAGGTGAATTGTGTATGGATATTTTTTCACAAGTTTTTGAACGGAAAATTATTACACAACTTTTCAAGTTATCGAAATAAAAGGGAAAAGAATATGTAAGCAATATCTGGATAAAACAAAAAAGAAATAAATCATAGCAATAAGAATATCACACTGAAACGAATACGTCATTTTCCTTACACATAATTTTATAGGAGTTTTGCAGACCGGATTTGAAGATGAGAAAATGTTTTAAAATAGCATGTTATTCACTGTATGCTGGTTTTGTTTCATGCAACTTTCTAGTTCAAGATAATCGCAAAGAAGTTTTGCTACTTTAGTTTGCTTTAGTTTATGCAAGGTTTAAAATTTTACATTTTAAATGTACATAGTTGCATTACTAAGAGCGATAATATAAAATGTAAAAAACCTCGCAATTTAAATATTAATTTGTTTTAGCCAAATATTTATTTATAAATTCTACTTTATTCTACATTTTTTGACACTGTAGCTCCATTATTAAATCTCTTCAGATTTTAAGAATATTATCAACAATTGCAGCAACTCAACAAGGTGAGTTAGGCAGTGTATAACTAAAAAAATCTCAAAACTGTAATCCGATTTTTATTTGTTTTTAAGTTACAGTGTCTTAAAAGTAGAAGTTTATTGTAATAGCCAAATAATAACCTGACATTCATTATTGATTATTTAAAAGTGAAAAACAATGCCACATATCAATTCGTTCTGTTTGTTTCTGGGGCTAGTGGAAAAGTGAGGTGGACAAAACAAGTGAATAATCGAAGTGCACAAATTCCCGTATTTTGAACGTAAAAATAACGGGAGATCCATGGGTAAGTCTGAAAATTTATTATCAATACATAGAATAAACATTTAAGACACTAACTCGAAAACAAATAAAAATCGAATAAGGTACAATTTTTGTTGTATTATTGCCTCCCAAAGTTTGTGTCGTTCTCCTGACTCATTCTGTATATTATATTCTACATTTTTGAATACGGTAGCTCTATTATTAAATTATAAGACCAGTATCAAAAATTTAATATAATTTATATACCTATATTAGGTTTCAATACCAAAACGCTCAATAAGCGAAAAATAAAAACAGCCACAACTCACTGTAGATTCACCTAAATTTACAGAGACCAAAATTTGTTTGTTATTTTTCTAAACAAATCATAACATAACCTAACACAAAACTCACATCTTGGCCAGTATATTCGTTAGTTTCCTAAATATACGTTAGCATAACCGAATCTAGCACACAAATATTATATGATTTTGGTCTTTGTTTAATTAACCCATAATTCACTGTGATCATATTTTTCCCTTAGTGAGATTTTAGTCTTGGACTCCAACATTATAAAAGAGAAGAAAGAAGCAATTTTAATCTCTCATTATAATTTTTTTTTAAATAATTTTTCTGTTCATAAACAATATAAGCTAGAATAGTGAGGTCTTGCAGCAATTATTAAAAGAAAGGAATAATAAAATATCAGATTTTTTTATAACCTCTACACCTTTATAAGATAGATAGTTTGAGTATTATTAGACTTATTAAATTTTCAGATGTGTCGAAACTTTCTCGCTATATTTTCCTTTAATCTGTGTAGGTAGGAGATTTTAACTTTTAACACGTAACTTTAAATTTATTTTAGGAATGTTCCTCGTAATGTAAAGATGAATCGATTTGTTTCTTATTTCACTCTAATGAGATATAACCAAAAATAGACAGTGTAGGTAGGTAGGTACTTCATTCGTCGATCCCCTGTAAAAGACTTAAAATGGGTCCTGGGCAAGTTTCATAAAGTAGTGGTGTTTGTTGGATTATAGTTGATGAGCGCAAGTTTTATTACATGTTCAACATCGGTACACGATATTTCATCATATTCAGTTCATCTCGCAGAACATTTCATCACATGGAGATTTCATAGCATTGACACGTCATCAAATCTACTTATCAACTCTGACCAAGTCATCACGTGACGTTTCATCACGTACGATAAATTAAATGATGGAAGAACAGACCTAAATTGCTCTCAGTGCTTAATTGCAGTATTATGGTCAACACTGTAAGTCTTACAGATCTGTAAATATGTAAAAAGCTGACAAACACGCATCTATTTTTGTCATCGTCTAACAGAACCGTTTCTTTTTTTCCTTCTCTCGTAACTTCCCTGCACGAATGCCTGATAGTTACCTCTTCTCTTCCACATAGCCTGCAACTCCTCCCATCACTTGATACATACATATTATTTGACTATTTTAAATCCAGAATTTATTGGTAATCATAGTAGGAACGATGAAATAAAAATCGACGTAGCTTTCACCATGACAGAGCTTCACTTGTCGTCATTCGTTATTCGTTATTGATATTAATGTAAATAATAATCACGATAGCTATAATGGGGGATTACGGCTCAATCGAACTAAAGGAAAATAGTAAAAAAAATACGAATGTATATGCTGAATAACGAATATTAATAAAAAAAAATGAAATGGTATAATTGAGATATTTCGGAAATAAAAGGTTTCTTGTTATAGCGCTTCGACACTAATATGAAAATATTTTGATTGGCAACCGAGAGACCACCTATACATGCATTACAAATAGCGTGTTAGGAGGTGGGGATTACTAGCAATGGAAGTTAAGAAATTCAAATTCGAAAGGAGGGGCTAACATTCCTGTACAGCAGTTTTCAAACAGTTTTTATTTTAACATAAATTTCTTGCATTAAACTTAATAATTTAAATACACCTGTAATTATAAAGTATGTAGACTTATACAGTGTTATAATATTCATTTATTTTTATGTAAATATAACTTAAAATAGCATATATTTCAAGAACATTTAGGTCCATGATGAAAACAGTTTGATATAAAAACACATAAATGTGACGTCACGTCAATCTTTTCAAAATTCGGGAGACCATAACTCGCTTATTAATAAGAATTTTTTCACCGGATTTTCATCAATAGTTTTAGTTTTCCTAATGTTTTCAGATGAAATTATAAAAAAAAAAAAATGGTGTAATCCCCCATTAGTTGTGTAGCATAAATCATTTAGTTGGCTATAGCTATGGCGATGTTAAAAAAATCGTTCATACTAATAAATACAATTTTCTGTGGGTTCGTGTATTTTATGAGGTTAAAATGGAACGATATTGTAATTGATATCGTTGTGGCGTTAACAGACGAAAATATGCTACACATCTACCATGCCTCCATGATAAATCGTGCGAAGATAAACTAACCTAACTTGACAGACAAATCAGTAAACATTTGTTAATTTTTTTGTTGAATTCCATAGCTATCGCTGTTTTTGGAGCTTTTTTAGATATTTTCATACTTAATTTCTGTCTTTACGCATACAAAATTAATTTAAATGTAGAAATTTATGTTCTACGACATTTACTTTAAGCTGTTTTGCCTAAAACAATTCGGGAAGTAGGAGATTACGAAATATTTGCATATTTTTCTCTGCATCAAAAAAATACCTTCTCATATTTTTATAATTTTGAAGTGAAAATCATTCTCGATTGAAAATCTTTGAGCTGTAATAATCATGCAATTTGCAACATGGTCTCTTGAGGTACCCTCTTAGTAGTTGTACCCTAGAGTTTGTTATCGATAAAGGTTCGATTAATAAATAAAGTAATGGGCATATTTCCGGAATTTATTGAATTAACAAGGCATTTGGTTCTGGGAGCCGGAGGGTAGATCACTAGCAGGTAGCGACAAAAGCGATAAAGCAAGGTCACAACGATTGTCGCGATGAAGATAAGCTAAACCGACCCATGATTTAACTATATCGGACATGAGGGTGCTGCACTGTGAAATTATCCTGGAGGGATTTAACCTACGATTCGCTTCCAATTAGAATGAAATTTCAGCTGGAAATAGTCTTTAAATAATAGTATATTAAAGAACGAGTTTTATAAGACTTTTGTTTCTTTTGCACGCGCCAAAATTTGGAAAACGAGCCCTGGCGAGTTTTCTAAATGAGAAGTGCGAGAAAAATGTCTTATAAAATGAGTCCTTTATACTATTTATACCGAAATTCGCGTTGTGGTCGTATTTTTTAGAAATTGCCAGTTAGGTTATGCTTAAAAAAAAAAAACTAACGAAAAAACGATTTTTTATTCCATTATTTATATTGTTGCAGTATAAAAGATGATCAAATAATTATGTATGTATTTGCTTTTTCATGTTATTTGAACATTATCCTTTGTATAACTATAACAATGGTATAAAATGTAGGAGACCGATTACAGTAAATGTTTTTATTTATTCAGTAATTGGGTACCTGTATCGGAATAACTCTTTGTCATCACCCCTCGTCAAATTATAAAAAGAAGAAAGACATACATTTAAGTAAAAATCTTAGTCATATGAAGCAGCATAACGCATAAAAGTGAGTGATAAAGTTTAATTTTTTTGTGAAAACTGTAAAATTGAAAAGGGAAGAAAAATAAATTAAATTGTAAGAAATCTGTTGTGGCCAGCACAAAACCTTCCGTCAATTCGATGTATTTTGTAAATATCCCATACCAAAAGTTCCTTGAAAAAGATTCTATATATCCTGCAAAATTGTAACAAGAACACACTATTTTTACAAATCCATACTGAAAGTTCCTTTGAAAAGATTCTAAAATCCAATACAATTATAATACGAATACGAACGTATGTACATTATATATTGTACTTAACACTTCCTCCTTCTTCAGCTTTTCCCTATTTTATTAGAAGTCGCTGTTTCTTACTCTTCTCTTCTACTCATTCCTGTCCAACGCATCTTCATGACACAGTTCTTCCTCTCTCAAATCTTCTGTTATACAGTCCTTCCATCTTCTCTTTTGCCTTTCTCGTACTCCTGGCATTATAAGTTCCTATCTTGAGGCGAGGCCACAAATGCAAGTCACTGGCGAGGGACACTATCACATATCACTTTCAGATCATATACTTTCCACTTTGGTTTTGCACTTGACACTGACATCTGTCAATTATAATTTTTTAATATATCTGTTGTTTTCATAATATTTGCAAAGCTGACTGATTTTTGAAAGTTAATTTCTCTATAACTGTATATCTATTGAATATGAAGGAAAATGTATAATCGAACCATATAGAGAATAAGAAAATCTTTCTATTGATAATCACGTAAAATATCGAAAATGATATTTAACTGCGTTTTTTCAAGAAAAACTGTTAAGAACTTCAAATAAGGGTACTTTCGGTTGACCAAAATCTAATCAGCTCTTCATAGGGTTGTAAAGAAGAATAATACGAAAGAATCATAATTTTTAGAATTGTAGTTTTGGAGTTATCGTCGGAGAAAAATTTGTCACATACACACGGACACACACACACACACACACACACACACACACACACACACACATACACACATACACACATACAGACATCATCGTAAAACCAGTAAAATCGTATTGTAGGGACATTAAAACATGCTTATTCATTTAAAACTACCTAAAGGTGACGGAAGGTAAAAACACTTTATAATCAGAAGAAGATGGAGAACTATCCTACTAAGATTTTTACTTAGATGTATGTCTTTCTTCTTTTTATAATTTAACTGAATACTGAATAAATAAAAACCTTTACTGTAATTATTCTCCTAAATTTTTATTCCATTTCTACAGTAATATGAACGCTTTTATTAATCTCTATAACAAAGGCGTATATTTGATTAAAATTATTCTATTTTGTTTAATAATTAAGAATTTTATAAACAATTAAATAAATTTTAATTACAATATATGTGTTGTATCAAATATGACAAAATTAAATGAAAGTGAGATTTTTCAAAATAATTCTTGGCCAGGGTTAATAATTGTATATTTGGACATTTCTGCGCAGGACGAATTATTGAGAAAAGGTTAGATATGCCGCTTGGGCGACGGTGAGCAGAACTATTAGGGTCCAATATCTTCCGGTATTAGGTACTTCTTCCGCAGTCAGATGTACACGATATACTAAATTTGATGACCAGAAATTAGGAATTCCTATCGATAATTGCGTGAAACGTAATCGGCCAAACGAACTTTCAAACTTATTTGCTGCTCTGCAAAATTACATTCTTTTTGCTTACATACAGTGGAATATAATTTACAATGAAGGAAAGAAAAATTACTGGATTTGAGTCAATATTAAATATATTTTCCGCCTCTACCGGTTTCGACACCTCATGTGTTTTCTTCAGGAGGTGAAAATTTGTAGATTGTAAAACATTGATACATATATAAGACAATAATAAATAACGTAAAAAACATACAATGGTCGTCAAAATTTAAAAAAATAAATAAATAAATACATTAAAAAACTCATGTAGTCGTCAATAAAATAAGATATAAACCTTGATTTAACAATGGCACCCATTTAACTCATTTCCAGTCAAGAAGTTGTTGCAGCCATAATTTACAATATTGAAATAACTATTAATGAGGGCTGATCTTGTTTTCTCCGACCCAAAAAATCTCACCGGGTAAAAATAGTTATTTATGTAACGAGTGTGTAAAGTAGTACTTCTTGGCCAAGTGCGAAAGTGACAAGCTATCGCTGTTTTGGTCACTATTTCGTATTAGTGCGAAAAAGTGAAACATAAACGCTTTAATGTAAAAATGAATATTTAACAGTCAAATAAACTTTAACGGTTTAATAATTGTTTATTATGAAAAAATAGTTTACTATGTAATCCGCATTAATAAAATATATAATTATAATAACTTAAGGTCATAATAAATATCTAATAAACTCCATAAACCTAAAAATCGCAATACAACCCAAAAAAACCACACAAAATAAAAAAAAAAACTCTGGGTCGGGTTTTACCAGTTCTGCTATTAATGAAATATTTTTTTTTCATAAACGCTGTTTTCAATATAGGTAGTCAGAAAAATCAACTCTTGTGTCAGAGGACAAGGAAAAGTAGGACCTCTCAGATAATAGTTATTTATGTATTAAGAGCGTAAGGAGGCTTTTATGGCCTGCGGCGAGATTTTGAGCCCGAGGCGTGAGCCGAGGGATAAAAGCACATCAAAGGCCATAAAAGCTCGTGGTAAAGAATTTGTCCTCATACATCCAGTATCTAGTGTTGCTATGAAAGCGGAGAACAACAGTTTATTGTTATTAGTTATGTCATTTGAGATTTATTTTGTGTATCTCCGTGTTTTCCATATAAATATCACAAAATTAATTTTCATTTTTCGTTAAAGAATATAAAAAAATTCAATTTGTAATAAAAACTTTTCATGTTGCCTGTTTAAATTGTTTATATTGGAGGTTACAATTGCGGGCTATAATGAGGCCCGCGGGCTATAAAATGACGTTTATGTCAAAGAAATTCGTGTATAATTGTCAAATTATGATACGTTCTTGCATAAAAGGGTTTTTAGGACTCTGGCATGGTTTACACCTCTTTAATACGATTTCTTATAAATTTTACTGAAAATGAGAACTTTGTTCTCGAACTAGCTTATTTATTCATTTAATTTTAAGGTTAGGGGTAATTTTTAATTATTAGTAATATTAGCCTTGGACTCCAATACATTATTCTATAAGTACCATACTGCAGTTTCTACATGAAAACAGTGAATTTGTTTCTGTTGTAAACAAATTAATTATTACATCTTTACATCTATTGTTGATAGCACTACTCTGCTGAAGGTAGATTTCAGTAAACACTATATTTGCACGATATCGGGTGTTTACTAGATATTGCGAGTACACAAAGTTATTGTGGATACTGTGATAAATAATTGAATTTATTCGGATTCTAATTAGGTGTGTACTTGTGTACAAACCACAAACGGCAGCTTAGTGCATTGGGTCATGCATGTAGCGTTAAGCTGGATTTATAGTTTAATTACGCAGCATAACATAACATTATAAAAATATAAATCTGTACCTTAGTGGGAAAGAATTGTGTGCTCTTTATAACAAATTTAGAAAATAAGCATACTAGAATTTAATAAGATTTACTAATATTCTACTTCTTGATGTCATTTTCTTTAACAAATTTATTTTAGATGAAGACCAATTCTCTCAGAATCATTCTTTGGAGAAACGACTTTTACATATATATAATATCCAGTATGTGTAATTCTGGACATTGTTTTTAAGGAACTAGTAATATTGGACACAGTATCCTTATGTATGTATATAATTTGTTACGGGTGTATGGTAAAAATCATTATCTCAGTTTTGAAAAAATGTAAGATTAGATTCTTTACCTCTAAAGTACAGATATATACTCTAGTTTGTCTTTTAAAAATGTCATAACATATTTATTTGTTGTAGTTTTGGAACGAATTAATATTTAAGCTTTTTTTTTTCATTAATACTCGTACAAAAATAGTGCGATAACAATTTTCTTTTAAGACTTTAATTTCTAAAAATTCACTCAGTTGTTAAAATGCACTAAATATGCGTACACTTACGTACCATTGTCTTTACAATCAAATAATATTACTAGCAAGTTTATATCTCTATTCATTTTTGAATTAATGTCCCAAAAGTCAATATACCCCATATTCAGATAAAAACTTGAAAATTTTCAAAAATCTAATTTTCATGTTTCTAGATACTTCTCAGTGCACTGATTCCAAATTTTGAAACCGCAGGTCGATATCTCTTTTCGTTCTCGAGATATTTAGATTCAAAGTTTTGCTCAAAACTGCCCATTTTTGGGTAATAACCCAAAAATGGGTCGAGATATGAATTTGGCGACAACACCATTCGATTCTACGGGCAAAATTACATAAGTATACCAATTTTCATAATTTTTGAACAACGCATACAGTCTCTAAAGCAAAATAACTGAAAATGGCCAAAAATCGCAAAAATCGTAAGGGGTACCCCTTAGGATTTTTTCAGATTTTGGCCATTTTCAGGGGTTTTCAAGCTTTTGTTCATAAAAAATGAACCGGTTAGTCAAAAATTATGAAAATTGGTATACTTATATATTTTTATCCGTAGAATCGAATGGTGGTGTCACCAAATTCGTATCTCGGCCCATTTTTGGGTTATCACCCAAAAATGGGCAGCTTCATGCAAAACTTTGAATTTAAATATCTCGAGAACGAGAAGAGATATCGACCTGCGGTTTCAAAATTTGGAATCAGCGCATTGAGAAGTATCTAGATACATGAAAATTAGATTTTTGAAAATTTTAAAGTTTTTATGTGAATATGAGGTTTATTGACTTTTTGGACAATAATTCAAAACTAGGTACAGGATCTAGTTTTGGCAACTAGAACATAACTTGGACATGGCAAAATAAATATAAATAATCGTCTTTATACCAAGTGATTAATAATTATGATGTTTTTAGAATGGTTTTTGTAATATTTTGATTTATTTCATGATCAGAATCATCACTAAATCGGTGTTTTTCGTTCATTTTATTTATTTGTTGACAACTATTTGACAAAACAAAATGTACAGAATAATCTCTAGAGCTTAATTCTCACTACAATAATGGCAGGATTGATTAAAACGCTGACACGTGACAGGTAATGAAACATTTCATTGGTTTTAAGAAATGTCAAAAAATAATCATTTAAATTTTATGAAGTTTTTTATATTATATTTTAATATAAACTTTTTGTTGTATATGTTTTATTAAAATATTGGTTTATTTTACGATCGTAATAATAGCTCTGTTCGATGAGAAGTGCTTGAAGTGCAGAGCAGAATAGTGCAGTGCAGTGTAGTGTACACTAGTACAGTCTAATTCTTGTGGTTTCATAAATCTCACTATATCTGAATCCATTATTTTAATTTCTCAATGTGTAAAATTTTAGGTTAATAAACAGATATGTAGATAGGATAGAATTAAAATGTCTACCGAACAACATTTTGCTACCCCCACTCCTAGTCTGCACTTTCTACACCTCCTCGCGAGTCAGGTCAGAAACGTGAGCACTAGTTCTTAAAATTTTTGTCATTGAACAGCCTGCCAGAAGCTGCCCGTTTCTCATAAAACATGTTAGTGTAAGAAAGTTAACACTAGGGCGGCCTAGTACATGTCATCGAACAAAGCTATAGATTATATTTACCGAGAAACGAACAAGTTACACATAATTAATATACATTCATTATCATAAAAACGTAATTGACGTTGACAAAACCATTCATAAGAAATAAAAAAAGTTTTAGATTTCATTGGCATTGAAAATGTATTGTATGTTTCTATCAAATATGATCAGTGTTTAATAACAATGGCTATAGAAATACACATCAATATATTTATAGCATTTAGACTTTTGTAATGTAATGTAAATTACCTACATGGACAAATTTCTCAAAAAATAAGTGAGGTAATGCATAAAGTATGGTAATAGAATTTAAAGTATGTTGGCTACATTTAAACAGGTAAAACGATTGACTGAGGATGACTTTACAAAAAAGCGTCGGTGTTGGGTGAATAAAGCGGTCTGCTTTTACATAGCCGGCGGTCGTTTTCGCTTTCGCTCGCACACCAGACATTTAACATCGAGGCATCAGATTCAGATGTAGGAATATAATTCGCATTTTGGCACATCACAAATTTAACAGTGTTAAATGGTAAGTTAATAACTTTCACAATCGATACTGCTTATCGCAATCGGGCTCGGGCCTTAAGATTGGCTTGCCTTTGCCTTTGGTGTGCTTGTGCCTGTGCCTGTGCCCTGTGTCTTGGCCTGGCATGCGCCCATGCGCAAGGCTTCGACACGGATTGCCTATCTAGTTAATTATGTCCCAGAGACAGATGAAATACTCGCAGAGACGGCTGTTGCCCAAATGTATACAACAGTTTACCAAATTAAGGTCTTTTATACAAGATTAATAACTTAACAAATCACTGTAACAACATATATAAAAGCAAAATAAATAATGCATTTCCAGTCTTCTTTCTGGGACGGTAAAAATGAATCTAGTGTGCGATTATTTCAAAAAACGAACGTTGCTTCAACAGTCAAATCAAACAGAAGTGGTGTTTGGTGTTTCATTGTTCCCATTTTAAATTTCTTGTCAAGGATTGCTACCCACTATATCTATAACAAATTTAAAAAAAAATAAAAATGAAAAAACTGATGTTCCCAAATGAAATTTTTCATAACCTTTAAAAATATTGGAAAACCTTCATTCCTTCCATTTTTGACTAAATTGAAATAATGTTATTTAATATTATAAATATGTATGTATGTATGTATGTATGTATGTACCTATATATTCACGTTAAACATATTGTATTTAAACGATATGAATACCAACCGACGCCAAATATTTCGAATTTTGAATGGCACAAAAGTGATCCCTGTGGTACACTCTCCACGCCTGGTAAGCGCCCGTTCGGTAAAATATATCGTAATCATTACCGATGTCTACATGTGCTGTAGATACTGGCACACCCAGTAATGGGTAATATGCCGTGATGATATATTTATTTATTTATGAATTCCTGATCATATGGTGTTAATAGTAATTTACAAATTGTATTGTCAATGTACCACGGGATATTTTTCTGTATATAATCAAATAGTGAACTTATTACTTTGTGCATGGGGTCGCGAACCTGGGGAACCGGGTTCGATCCCGACCGACGCCAAATATTTCCAATTTTAAATGGCACAAAAGTGACGCCTGTGGTGCACTCTCCACACCAGCTATGAGTGCCCGTAAGGTGACGCCTGGTAAGCGCCCACACGGTAAAATATATCGCCATCATTACCGATGTCTACATGTGTTGTAGATACTGGCACACCCAGAAATGGGTAATATGGCGTGATGATATATTTATATTATTTGTGCAACACAAATATCAAAATGTTTAAATTTGTTTAATGTTCTATTGAAACTTCTTTATAATTCTGTTTACGTTTACATTTACGTATATCTTCTGTAGAAATGATTACGACTCATAGAATTTGAAACAAGGATACGTTTCTGGTTTCTTGTAATAATCGATTGGAAAACAAAAATGTAATATAAACTTGACTACTCATATTACTAAATCGGTAGACATCTACTGTAATTGTTTCTGAAGTATATAAAAACAATGGTCCAAATTGTTTTTCTTTTACGATCGTGTTTCTTAGTATTTTTTTAAAAAAAAACGTATTGTCATTTAATTTTTTCCCAAAGAATTTCTTAATTGTTTATAACTTATCATAGACTTTTATAAGCCTGAGTGTCCGACCCGGGTTCGATTCCGACCGACATCAAAATTAATTCGATTTTTAAATAGCACAAAAGTGACCCAGGTGCACTTTCCATACCAGCAATGAATGCCCGTTTTTAATATTGATTGCCTACTTGTTATATAATTTAAATATTTTAATTGAATTCTCAAGTCATTTTATTTACTAATTGTATACTCTCAGTATTTCAAAATGTAGTTTTATTTAATTCAATTTATGTACCTGTTAAATATAATTAATGAGAATTCCATATGTGCGAAAGTATTTATTAGTGGTAATTATTTATTTATTTATTCTTCATGACTTTATGCTTATTACGTGTTTTGTTTGTAGAAAGATAAATAAAACAAATATATATATTGCAATAAGTTTGTGGATGATTTCTAATTAAAATTAATTATTTTGTATCAATATGAAATTTAATTAATTTGTCCTTTCATTACATATTAAATGTAATAATAATGCTAACAATAATTTCAATTTAAATATATTTTCAAAAATTAGCTTTTTAATATTTTATAAAGCTTATTTATTTTAAAATGACATTAAATAGATCAAGTAGGATTTTGCGACGAGAGTATGTGAGGAGAGGAATTACTTTGCGATCTATTTTTTCAACTGTAATATATTAGTAATTATATTATTATAAGTACAAGCAGTTTCTAATTCGTGTGTTATCGAGGAAAAAAGTAAAATGCATATATTCAGAATGAAAATAAATTATTAAGCTTCCGTATAGGGACGTCTCGTTTCAATCACAATTTAATTAGCTTAAAAATCAAACCCTTAGAAAAATATCAAGCCGGTTTCCCTACCGAAATTCATTATTAAATTCCAAATAAATTTTTTGAACGTGTACACATAAAAGGCCAGTGTGTATGCTTGGTATTTTCCATTTGAATGTATTACAAAAAAACAAAGATTATAGATCTTTTTCAGTTTTCATTTCGTATCGTTCGCTCCTGTTTGGAAAACATTCCTATATTTCAAACAGATCCACGAAAGAATGTCGTATTAGTAGTCTACCGTTAATCACTTATTGTTGCTTATTAAAATCTAGGAAATATTTTCACTTTTTGTACCTTTTGCAAAGATATCTTGCACATTTTTTAATAGAAAAAAGAGAAGAAAATATTAAACCTGTACATTTTTTGTTTTCAAAAAAAAAAACCTTTACTAATGACTAACTTATATTTGGCGACATTTTAATCATTAAACTTTAAAATGTAATTTTATAACATATAAATAAAAATTAATAAATAAATCTTATTTACCGATATCTTAACACATGAATTAAAGAAAAAAAAAGATCATTTATTTTTTGTTTGACTTCATTACTTTTAATAGACAGTTTGAATATTATTAGACTCGCTAAATTTCCAGATATATTTAAACTTTTCTGTAATATATTTTCCTTTTATCCGTGTAGGTGGTAAACTTTTACTTTTAACGCGTAACTTAAAATTTATTTCAGGAATGTTCTTTTAATGTAAAGTTCAATTTTATCTTAAATCTTAAAACAGTTTATACTTTTTAATGAACAGATTATGTTACTTACCTACTCAAACTTATTTTACAATAATTCTTATAGAAATGCAAAAAGTAGATGTGGACTATTTTTATATAAAAAGAATAATTAAATAATTCGTCAAAATTAATTAAAAATTAGTGATTCGGTCGAGACGAGACGAGAAATTCATTGTATCGTCTCGCCTGGTTTCAAATTCATAAAATTATGTCTCGTCTCGTTGAATAGAGTCTCGTCTCGGCTGATATTCTCGCCGAGATTTCTCGATTGAAATTTAATATGTATATTTTGGTCCTATAAATTAATTACTAAATTTATACAATTTTTTTTAATAGTAATTTGAACAAAAAGATAAATATTTGTCGTTTTATCTGTCAAAATTTGATATAACCTAAAATTTGTGCAAATTTTATTATGTTATAATTTTATTAATTTAATATTTACTAGCATTTTCTAATCTGTTATAAAACACTAAAAAGAAAATAACTCTAAAAATTGTAGCTAAAGCCTGAATTACAGGATGAAGTTTTTATTTTCAATTGACGTTACAAGTATATTTACACGATCAAGTTTTGCGGGAATTAAAATATCCAAGTGTCAAAATTTAAGTTGTACTTACATGAAGGTTTCAATTACTTCTCTATCCCATTTTGCCATTTTTCAGTTTAATATCGATTACTTGTAACACTACATGTATACATCAAAAATATAAACACAAATGACATTTGACAGTTAAAATTTGTAGGGACTTTTAAGAAAAAGTAGCGCATGTTCCAGTTTTTCGTTAAAAGTCTATTCATTTGTCTCTCTTGCACTCATGTCATTGAGCGAGAGAAAACTTTTCAAGTCACTTGAAAAAAAAACTTCATCGTGTAATGCACGCTTAACAAATTCTGGCAGATAAAATGTCAAATACTTTATTATCTTTTTATTTAATAACTGTTTGCCATAACTAAATAGAGACAGATATCACTGAAAATGTGATAAATTTCATACGTTTGCAAATATAACTCATGAAAAAAATAACAACCTAGAAATCTCGAAACAATTTTCGAGAATCGAGATCTCGATGAATATATCTCGTCTCGTAAAATATTTTTTACATATGTCTCGTCTCGTACTCGAGATTTCTCATCTCGACGAGAATCGAGATCTCGATGAATATATCTCGTCTCGTAAAATATTTTTTTACATTTCTGTCTCGTTTCGTCGAGATGAGAAATCTCGAGTACGAGACGAGACGAGAATCGAGAAATATCTCGTCTCGTCAGAATCACTATTAAAAATTGATAGACAGCCAATTTCCGCACATTTTTAAAATCCTATGTTACACTCCTTTGTTTCGCGTTTTGTTACACACCTGTAACATATGCACTGCTACGTTTTAACATACAAACACAACCTCATATATTTTGGGTATTTTGGGCGCAATAGGTAGGTGCACTTTACATGCCTACGTGATAGGTGGTGATAACGATTTAGCGTGTACCCACAATTCATATCAGGTACACATTGACGGGTTCATCCATCCTAAAGAATTTAGCATCCATTCTTCAGGTGGAACTTTTCAGAAATGTTAGGAATCTTGCGCGGTTTCCGATTTCCAATACTGTCTTAAATCTGCAAGTCAGTGTTAATGTACACCGTTGATGAACATGGAAAGATCGCGAAATTAGATTTTTTCGAATTCTCTGTCCGTCAAAGCTTCCGTAGATTAATATAATTGCTGAGCAGGAGCAATTAATCGAATCGCTGCATTCCAAAGTACTGTCAGTGGGTCCGCTTCACTGAGCTCGCCTATAACTGAAACTATTTTAAATATTCTGTTCCAGCAGTATTCAAGCAGTGGTTTGAACCGCTAATACGCGAATAGCGGATTGGAATTGCGAAATTGTTCTCTAAAAAATGTACAGTTGAATTTAACTCAGCAGAACTAAATACGTGAGTTTCGAATCAGAATTGTTTTGTTTTGTCAAATATCTTGTTATACAACGTAAACGATACAGATAATATTAAACTTTTAATTGCGTTCATCATTGCTTTACATTCATTTGTTAATGACGTCATGTACGAGTTTTCATTTTTAACTTTGATCGATCGAATGAATAATGGAAAATATTAAACCTAATTAAGTGATTTTGTATCATGGGTAAAGAGCAATGGTCTCAAAATTAATACCAACAAATCATCACTTCTAATCATTAGTGACTGTGGTAACATACCTGATATTGTGTTAGATGGTTCTATTTTAGTTCGCACAGATAATGTTAAAATTTTGGGACTTCACATTGACAAAGATTTAAATTTTAGAAACCTTCTTAATGTAAAATTATGTGCAGCAAGATTGAAATTACGACAATTATTTCAGTTTAAAAATGAACTAAATTCGTCAGTGAAACTTAAACTGGTCAATTTACTTATTCTTCCACTATTTGACTATTGCGCCTGCATTTATATTCCGAACCTCACACAGACAGATAAACAGAGACTAACATTATTGCAAAATTCTTGTCTGCGTTTTGTATACGGTGTGTGTAAATACGATCATATATCAAATATCGCAAAATTTCTAAGATGCCCTCTGTTGAAAACCGTCTTAAATATCTTTATTTATGCTTGCTACATAAAATTATATTGACAGATACTCCATCATATTTATTTGACAAATTTATAATTAAATATTATATCTATTCTCTTGAAGGATTTGTACATTGTACCAATCTTCAGAAAGTCAAAATTTAAAGGTGCGTTTTCATATATGGCCCCCACTTTATATAACAGTGTTCTTGACTCTCTGAAGATCCTTTCTCTAAACAATTTCAATTTTACTATTTTGTGCTCTATATTATCTTAAATATTTTTATTACTTCAATTATCTGTAATTAATTATATTTATAATGTGTCTATTAGTTTTATATACCTACATCTGTGTATTATTTGTTGGTTAGGTGGAAGAGCAGCCTTAGGCTGAACCTCGCCCTTGATTATATGTCAATAAAGTTTTTATTATATTATTATATTATATTATTATTTTTTTCTTCAAATTGATTTTTAATAAGGAAACAACTTCGAGTACAAATAAAGTTTTTCAAAATATGGCTGAATAACTCTTTTCTCCCCTGGTCTTGTGACTTACGTGGTCTAAGTGCTAATTTTACTATATTCTAAACGTTAAAGTGATATTTAAAGGTAACCTCAAAGTTTTTTACGTCCTGATTGGCTGTTGGTTGTGAAACACATGTCTGTATTTATTCATACAATTTAACCTTAAACGAAACGTCAAACGTCATTCAAAATTAAGAAAGTACATCTTTTAGAAGAACACAGTATTTTAAAATAAATAAATACATATATATCATCACGGCATATTACCCATTTCTGGGTGTGCCAGTATCTACAACACATGTAGACATCGGTAATGATGACGATATATTTTACCGTGTGGGCGCTTACTAGGCGTCACCTCACGGGCACTCATAGCTGGCGTGGAGAGTGCACCACAGGGGTCACTTTTGTGCCATTTAAAATTGGAAATATTGTTTGTTGTATTTTTAAATTTTGCTTGTTCTACAGTTTTTGGATTTTCAAAATCAATTTGGTGGCCAGTTTGACATAATATGCACTATGATCTGGGTTGTTTCTACTTGAGTGATAATGATGTTGGTTCATTCTCCTTTTTAAGGTCTGAGAAGTCTCATCAATGTACAATTTGGGAAAAGTTTTATAATGGTAGATGCTGAAAATGATCCTGAGTGAACATCTTATTGTAAAACAATAGAAAAGTAAATTTCTATTTTACTTTAAATTGAATTTGACATGTTAAACAATGACGTTTGTGTTCATAGCTAAGAATAAAGTACAGACAACCTATAGCCAAACAGGATGTAAAGATTTATTGAACAACTTGTTATTAACTTATAAATAATAGGAAACCATAAATGAAAATAAGTCCAGCGACGTCTCCTATTCCTTAACGTGCAAATATTGTGCCATTTGAAAATATGACTTATATACATTGCATTGTTATATGAACGTGTTATTGGTTTCAAATTACAGATATTTTCGAGTGACGAAAATTAAAGTTAGAGAGTTAAAAATTTATGGAAATTATCCAAATGCTTAAGGAAGAACAGTATCATCGACTTACAGAAAATTTCGAGTTGTGGAGGTTAAAATTGTAGAGGTTCGTCTGTATTTCTAGTAAGAATACCATCACCAAATCTAGGCGTCATTTACTCTACATACTATATTGATTAGGGAAACATATTCCCAAGTTTGGAATACATTATTTGCCTTAGGATATGTGTATCTGATTATGTGCCACGGAGCAAAATATTTAAATAACCGATTCCGAAAAATAGGTCAGATAAAAATTCCGCAACGCTCCTACACAAAAAGTAAAAGTGCATATCTCTCAATTATTAGTTCCAAAGTTGCCTGAAGCGCAGTGGACGGGTGTAAAGCTATTGTGAACGCTAGTCATACTCAGCCATCGTATGTTGAAACGCATCAATTTAAAGTTTGCAAATTATGCTCGTTGGAAAAGTATCCATGATTGAAATTAGACGATTTAATCTGAGTAAGTGCTTGGAAAATTCTGCGAGAGATAATAGGAGGGGGTCTTTGTTACCTCATAATTGGAACAAGTGATGCTTCTGTTATAATAAAAGTTATGCTAGATGAAAAGTTTACTGAATCCTACAGTTAGTGCTGTTTGATATTTGTTCCTTTTAACATATCTTCTTCGCTGCATAATACCGCAGCTACTTCATCACTGTTATCGGATTCTGTAATTAAATTTAAAAAATATTTAGATGAAGATATTGTAGGAAGCTATATCGCAAATTATCTGCCTAAAAATACTAAAAAAAATTACTAAGAAATATTTTTGTTCTCGACGAGTTCTGTCAATGTCACCTACTAATTTCTGTTTTACCTGTTTATGTCACGATAGTGGAATATTTTTTTCCAACAAATAAATTTTGATTTCGAAAAAAATTAGTAAGAAATATTGTTGCTCTCGCCGAGTTCTGTCACTGCTTAAATTTAGTGTACTTTTTGTTACATCCAGTATATTACAAGAACTTTACGCTGTAAAATTAAAATTCTTATAGTTATATATTTCAGCGTGTTCTTCGCTTCATTTCAAAAGAAAAAAAGTAGAAGAAATGGTTGTTAATCAGTAAAAGGGTTATCGTAAAATTGACAAGTTTAGGGTGTAAAATATATCATCATCATATATCATCGCGGCATATTACCCATACAGGGTGATTGAAAACTTTAATTTTAGACTTATAGTTTAAATTGCAAAGTTGGGGCTTAATTTTGAACTATACCGGATGCTGGTGGTTAGGGCTTTAACATGGGATTTTAGTTCTATGAAATTTCCTGTTCTCCTGTTCATTTTATATGTATTAAAATACACGGTTTTTAGTTTCACAAATATTTTATCAGTCGATGACTAATTTCGCTAATACAATAGCATCATCAGATCTTTTATAAACTTAATATTGTATAATTCTATAAATGACAAATATAAATAAGATGTCAGTAAATATTGTGAAACTAAAAACCGTGTATTTTAATACATAAAAAAATAAAAATATTTTTACATTTTTTATTGTTTTTGGTTTTTTTCACAATTTTAAAAAGAAATTTCAAAATTTTGGTGTATTTGTACCAATGGTCATGGAATTTGTTTATTTTTTTTCTGATTTTCTTAAATTATTTATAAACGACAATTGAAATTTTGACGTATGGAAAAGATGTAAATTAAATAATGAATGTTTATTCAAACGAGAAACGTATGTATATTACAAAGGAATATCATGATGGAAATAGTTACAGAAGAATACGGAATTTATTTCTTTTACATATGTTTAAGACATAATCCGTATGTCTTTAAAAATCCTTAAATTTTATTTCAATTTATTTTATTTGAAAAGATAAATGTAAATATCTATAATAAAATATTTACACAACGTCAGAGAAGTTTATGATTTTGTCATTATAAAAACGAAAGAATAAGGAATGTTTTGCAACTTTTCTCTTTTGTGTGTTTAATTATTATAAAGTTTTTGCTAATCGTTTGTATTAATTGTAATGAGGAATCATCTAAATGTCTAATGAAAATTTTAATATGCCAAGAAGTATAATGCTTTTGTCATAAAGAGCTCATAGATGCAATCGGATTTTTAATATAGCTACCAGTTTTTTAGTAGAATTGTTTGACTTGTAGTTTTGTTAGTTTTCTTTTCTATGCACTGCATTTTTAATAACCCGTTTCATCAGTTTTAAATATTGAAATTTATGTGAATTTGTATTTGCACATAAAAGAATATTTAACATTTATTGTGCTGAAGTCAAAATAAGAAATAGTATAATAGCTATTTGTAAATCGACAATGTCCATTTGCGGTCGAAATACACACACAAGATTTTTTCTACAGTTGCCACAATGGGGCCCTCCACCATAACAAAAAATAATAAAATGTACACTTTGTGCTTACAGTACTACTCAATAAATAACGATTATATATTTTAATTTATCGTTATTTTCCATTCTTCTTGGGCTATTGTTTCAATCTAATCTAAGCATTTTTTACTTTCATTTTTGTAAATGAAAGCCCTATTTTATTTCTGTATTACTTTACACAGCAGTACGGCATTTTGTTTGGTTATGTAATATACCGACAGAGCAGTCGTATGTCATATTAACTTGTGGAAGTGGTAAATTTGCTAATGTCGATTTACTAATTGAAAGATTTGCTGGGGATGGTTTAAAAACTTCCAACTAAGCACTATGAATTACGCTTGCGTTTGTGTATAACCCACTATCCATTATGCATTAGTGAAGTAGCTGAGAATAAGGCTTAACCGCTACCACCCGGTATAAGGCTGACCATATGTACTTATTTTAATAGGACAGTACTTTCTTTTAGAATGATGTCCTACTGTACTTAAAAGGTTCATTAAGTACACGTAAATGTACTTTTTTTTAGAACAATAGTTTTATTGAGTCAAACAACGTAATTAGCTATGTATTTGTAAATATATATGTTGCGTCTTACACTGGTCAGATTCGGCGTCGATTGAGTAAAGTTTTTTTCGTTCTTCCTCCTTATCACCAAATATTAGTTCTAACATTAATTATTTAAGTATTTTATTCATTTCTGATTTGTTTAAAATTTTAAAGCAACAAAAAAAATTGTTTTAACATGTCAGTGTCTCGACAAAAGTTTTATTTCAATCTAGAGTTCATTTTTTGTTTACCTGGGACAAGCGCAAGAAATGCTGAAATACTGAAATGTTCTATTTACTCCAGAGCAGTCCTCAAATTTTAAAGGCGATTTTAAATTCCCAAAAGTACTGGTATCAAAAGACTGGTACAAACATGATGCGGAACGTAATAGGATTTTTTTTGTAACAATCAATTTTTGTATTATTTTGTTATATTTTATGAAACATTATGTTTTACTTGACTTATATGTGCTTATTATTAATTACTTTTTACATCAAAATTACCCTAGGTATAAGAATACAACTACAAGTACCTATTAAAATATTTTGATTATCAGTGTTTAGATCATATTTATACAAAATGAATAAATTTTAGATGTCGTTATACAGATAGAGTGATATTTAGATCCTTTTGAGTTCCATTGCTTTAATTTTTCCAACAATAAATATTGAAAGAGTAGTTGTTTTAAAACAATTAAAGTTTTTATAGTAACTGCGACAGGACATCGGCGTATCGAATTAATACTATACAACGTTGGTAGGATATAGCGTCCTTTGTTGCACTTGATATATTAGCATTCGCAGCGAGTATAGGAAAGTGCGTTGATAGGTAAACAGCACGTGCCAATGCATTAAAACAGCTCGAACATTAGTCGAAATATTTTATCTAGCAAAGGTTTCACTGTCAAGTAAAGCCAGTTTATCAAGTTCCAACAATACAAAAGTGACTAGGAAAATCAATTTTTTACAAAACAAACTGTCCTGCAATCTAAAATGCATCTTTTTGATACAACCAACACAATGTTGGTGAAACAATGTTTGGACTATCAGTTCCTTTTTGTACGGCACGGGTTGTTGTACCGGTACCGCTACCGGTTGGTGTAGTCGTGTTACACGATGTCTTCCTGACTCGTCCCGAGCTCGAGCGCCGAGCTTGTGTTCACTCGTCTCAACAACCGAACCCCACAAGTTTGTTCACGTTCCGAAAGAGATTTATCACTCCTATGGCTCTGTCCCACTGTTTTTAGATTTTTTTAGGCGTAATTAAATGTTGGAACTATCACTGACGTATAAATAAATAAATTCAGTGCCGCCATGTAGTTTGTCATCTAGAAATACAATGCACGTAAAAAAATAATAGAAAAGTTTAATTCTGTGGCTTCCCATTGGTAAATTTTGTTCCGTCGAAATCACATATGAAGATGCTTACTGCTTGAATCCGTCGCACTGCATGTATTTAATTCGTATTTGTAATGGTGTAATATATAGACAAAATTGGTGTAACGTGTAACAAGCTTTAGGGTAGTAGTAATAGTAGCACGTTTGCTAGACAACAAGACTGAGTTAACTGAGTACGGAGTGAATGGTACACTTCAAAGTAGCCTGTTACACGTTCGTATGGCAGGATCAAGTCTGTACAATTAAAACAACGAGTGAGATAGAATTAGTTGTTTGCAAAATTTCGACTCGGTTAAATGCATCGCTTCCGTTTTTGTTTTCCCACCTCTTTTTCTCTGCTAACTGTTCAACTCTTGATGTAATCAGGACCGGATTAACGACAGATATTGTACGACTTTTCTATCTTACTGACCACTGAGGGTTCTTTTCTGCACCGCTTCTTTTACTAGAAAATGTAAACATATTTCATTTTTTCTTTTAAAATTTTTGGTACTACTATTGGTACTTCAGAAAGTAATAGGGGATACAAAAATTGAATCTCAATATAAGTAGTGGTGGACGATTCGGGGTGAACAATACAATTTACCTTGGAATTTACGTTTATGCAATTTCTTGCTCTTTTATTCATTTTAAAGTTATGCAGAATTAAAAGTTATATACTAAACTGTTTTTGCAATTTTTATTGTTTCTAATTTCTTCACAATTTAAAATTACAAATCCTCTGTTAATTGGTAGCAATATTCGTATTCTAAAGGTGAAATGAAAAGGCTAAATGGTCCACGAATGTTGTAAAATTCTTTATTTACCGACGTTACAGGCTTAAGGCAAGCCCATCTTCAGCTATTGATACACTATTATTAACAAAAACATTTTTACAGGATGAGAAGTATAAAATATTTACTGATGCATTTTATTACAAAATCTTAAAATTGTATTAGACACAATGATCTATAAAAACTACGTTGATAAAGTTTTAAGATACAGTATTTCAACTAACTTCCGAATCAATTCGGAGTTGCTGAAATACTGCGGAGAAAAACAGGTTGCATAACACAACCAATGAAATCCTGCGTGTGGAAGTTAGTGACTTTTAGTTTGTCTGTTTGGAAATTGACACATTTGTTAATATGATGCGTCTCTTTAAGTAAACGGGGATATTTAATATTAATTTTATCAATAATTTTAACACCATCAAATTTAAATTTATAGCCAGTATTAACTATTTGGTTAGTGAGTGTTCTGTCATTTGGATCTAATAGGTTACTTTGATATTTATGTTAAAACATTCTTTTTTAAGGGTTTGGGACGTCTCCCCTAGTGTTTCACAAGACAGATTTCTTGTCTTGCTAGGCTATTTCTTGTCTTGTCTTGCAAAACAAGACAAGAAATTTAAGTAACTCTTGTCTTGTGTTACACTTGCAAGCAAAAATCTTGTCTTGCTTGCAAGACTCTTGCATATTTCTTGTCGGAAGTGATATTTTACTTGAAGCTGTGAAGAGATTTTCGTGAAAAAATGTATTATGCTATAATTGAAAACTTTTCAAAGACCGACATATTAGATTCTTGTTAATATTAGTAAACCTAAAGTGGTACTTTACTTGAAGCTCTGAACTGGTTTCCTTGAAAAAATATATTAAAATATGATAAAAAAAAACTTCTCAAATTTGGTTTTAAAACTCGTATATGATTGAAAACAACATTAGATTTTGAGTATATATGATAAGTCGGATGTGGTTCTTAACTAAGAGCTCTTAACAGATTTTCAAAGAAAAACTTAATAAAATATAATACAAAATTTCTTATTAAAGACTTTTCTATTTATTGGAACAACAAATTAGATTTTGTTTACAAACGATAAAGTGATATTTAATTCCAAGCTCATTGCAATTTTAAACATCAAATTAGCGAGAGGTCATGTGCTGGCCATATCAGATTTTTCATCTCTAAATCTATAGAAGATATAATAAGAAAATTTAAATCAGATTGAGTACTTAATACTCTTTATTATTTTTTGTACTATATGTTTTCAAAATATAATATTTACAAGATTTTTTAAGAAACTACTACTTCCGATTGTCAATTGTTACCAAAACCTTTTTAGCTTTTCCGATTAATGTCAGTTTAGCTAGAGGTAAAACCTATAATAAAATGTTGATATATTGAATTATAATATAATATTGCAAGAGTGTAAGAATGCAAGAAAATACTAAAAAATCTTGATATTCTTGCACTTTTCTTGCAACGCAGATTCTTGTCTTGTCTTCCAACGAACTATATAACGCTTGTCTTGTTCTTGTCTTGCATTTTATGCAAGAACAAGACAAGAACAAGAAAAATGCAAGACTCTTGTGAAACACTAGTCTCCCCTATGTATATTTGATCACATTTTCCGTATTCGATCTGGTATGTAACATCTGTGGAATCACAAGGATTAATATTTTCTTTTAAGGTGGAGAAAAGTTGGCCTGTAGTTTTAGTTAGCAATTTTTGTTTTGTTATTATTTCCTAATATTTTTTTAATGCCAATGTTAATATTATGGTCTTAAATATTGCTATGTAATAGTAAACATACCAAATATCACAAATTTTATCCTTCTCTTTTTTAATTAGAAACCTCTAGGGAGATCTTCCAAAGGTTGGTACTCCTGTAGGAGACGAGATTGATCATATGTTTTTTTGAACTTTTGTGCTAAAAATGATCTCCAGAATATGTTGTAAAAGATTGTCGGATTCTTCGCGGAGCACCACTGTACCTCATTATAATAAAAATAAAATATTATTTTGTGATAATATTTTTATTTGGAAGTTCTTGAAAAAGTACAAAAGTACGGCTAGCATTGTAACATTATACATTGACACCAGTAGCTGAGCAACCAGAAATGAACCAGATGTAAAGCTGAAACACGTGTATAAAATGACATGCTCAATAAGAGCAATTCTATGTGCGTGTTTGTCGTCATGAAATCAAAACTTTTTAGATTAACGACACATTGTTCGCCTTTATACTCACTTCTGTTTCTTATTGAACAGCGAGGTCTCTATTGTGTACCGCTTCTTTCAAAACAGAAATAAACATATCTCATTTTTTCTTTTCAAATGATTGCACAATATTCTTGTTATGGGTACCGCACAAAGCAATTATACAAGGAATTGATAACGGTGTAGAAATTTTAATGAACAATTAAAAATATCTGCTATTGATGCTTTTCGAAAAGTCGTTTACAACGAAATGGTTGCTATGGGGGAACAATTTTCGAAAAATAATTTTGACAAAGAAAGTGGTATGCTCTTATTAACATAAACTTTATCTTTAAACCAACGTAATAATTTATATTCGTAATGGGAACAGTAAATAAATCTTATATTTAAAAACAAAATCGTTTAATTTGAAAGGATCAAAAAATGTATAAAATGCTCTTATTCAACATTTTTATCAATGATATCTCCCAATGTTTCAAATTTTGTAATTTTTTGTTATATGCTGATGACCTAAAGATGTATCATTCGGTAAATAACATTAATGACTGTAAATTCATTCAATCTGATCTAAATCGTTTCTATCAGTATACTAAAGATAATCGTCTGCATTTAAATATTAACAAATGTCATTCTATCACATTTTCTAGAAATAGATCTGATGTTTGCTATTCTTACACTTTCGCTGGTAAAATAATTAATCCTGTCTCAGAAGTAAGGGATTTAGGAATTCTTTATGATAAAAAACTTATTTTCGATGTACATGTCGACAACGTAACAAAGAAAGCATTTAAAATGCTTGGTTTTCTTATCAGGTCATCAAAGAACTTTAAAAATCCCAAAACCTTAAAAGTTTTATATTTTTTTTTTAGTACGAAGCCAATTAGAATTTGCAACAATTTGTTGGTCACCTCAGTATGCTATTCATATTAAAAGAATAGAGCGTATTCAAGAAAAATTTTGTAAATTTATTAGATATAAATTTAATAATTTTGAAATTAATATTTTACCTCTGGAAAAACGGCGAATCGTAATTGACTTGATATTTTTATATAAATTAGTAAATAATAGAGTCGATTGTCCTGATCTATTAAACAGTTTGGTCTTTCGCGTACCAATTTATACGACTAGAGCAACGGATTTATTCTTTTTAGGATTTAATAGAACTAATGTTGCTTTCAATTCTGCACTAAATCGTCTACCATTTTTTTACAATAAATATGTGTCTTATCATAATTCAATTGATATATTTCTTTTTAGTTTATCACAGTTTAAAAAACAAGTGACAAATGTAGTACTGTCCTTTAATTAGTTATTTGTTATTAATTTTTCTATTATTTTTTCATTGTAGTTGGTTATTTGTAATGTAATGTAACTTAATTGCTAATGTATTTTTTTATTTTGCATTTATGTTGTATGTGCTTTCCTGTTATTGGGACATGGTCCTGTTGGAAAGCCGAAATTAAATAAAATAAAAATAAAAAATATGTTATTGTCACTTTTTTGTAAATACCACTTTACAACATAAAAATGTCTCTTAGATCCTTTCAAAAATAAATACGAGTAAAAAGCCAAAGAAGAAACTAAATTACAAATTACATTACAAAGTGTAATGTAGTAGAATAGATAAATAAGTACCAAACTATAATTTTGTAAAACATAAAATGGCATTAAATATTTTTTAAGTTAAATGCTGCAATTATTAATTTTGTGAGAAAGAAAAACATCATTTTGACAACAACATTATAGATTGTAAACGTACATTCCCTGTAAGAGATCAGTAACTTCTGAACTTCATGGATGGAAAGCTATTTTTGATTAATAGTTGTTTTCGGTTGACGCCTGCCGAATTTACATCGACGAACTGTCGCTTATTAATCGAACGCCCTAGTAATTAAGCAATGAATCCATTGTTTGTCGTTACAGTTAATTTTAACTAATGAGTATAAAAATTTCACCATTTATAACAGCGAGCAACTAAAAATAGAATGTTTCATTATCTAATTCTAGTCCATAACAGTTGGTGAAAAATTTGAAAAGTGGTAATTTTTACATACATATTTGTGTCTGCTTGAAATGTGTTATATAGAAAATGCAATGTTATTTTTTTATTTTGCTATATACAGGGAATTTATTTTAACATGCAACAAATGGTGAATCACTTCCATGGTTACTCACTATTGTCAAAAAATGACAGCAATGTAATATTTGTCCATTTTAAAATGCAACATACAAAATTTGTAGTTTTGTATTATCAAAACTAATTTCCAATAAATTAGCCTACATATGATTAACAAATAATCAAAACATGAATATTGTACATCTTAACAAACTTTAGCTTACAAAAATTCATAACTTTCATGTAATAAATGTTTAAAAATACCCCCATTCACACTGAGGCAATATTCTAGTCGGTCGTAATAAGAATTGACACCATTTGTGATGTGTTCTGGAGCTATTTCCTGTGCTGCAATACTATTTATAATGTTGCATTTTAAAATGGACAAATATTACATTGCTGTCACTTTTTGACAATAGTGAGTAACCATGGAAGTGATGAACTATAATGTTGCATTTTAAAATAAATTCTCTGTAGTTAACTATTAATTTTAGAGGAAATTTGTAAATACAAAATATTCATGTTTAAAAACTACGCAATATGAGACTAAAACCAATCGCACTTTTTATTTATTTTACAAAAACAAAAAATTCATAATTTACAGCATATTTCAGAGTCATGAAACATGTGATTTTTTATGGTTATTAGATCTGTTAAAACCAGCAGGACTTATAAGAATGTCTGATTCCATGGCACTCTAAATATGCCGTAAATTGCAAGTATTATTAAACATTTTTTTTTTAGGGAAATAACAGAAAACTGGGATTGATTTTAGTCGCGTATTCTGTATTTTTTGATTCTAAGACAGTGAAAAATGATTTTTTACGGGGTTTACCTCTGCTATCTCGAAAATTACAAGAGTTAACCTTCATAAACCCGTGGTCAAATACTTACATTAAATACCGAGTGGGGTGCAAATGTACCCCAACATTTTTGGTTTATTATTATTATTTTTTTAATGTTATATTTAAGGAATAACAAAATTAAATACTTTCTGGTTATAAAAAAATATATATTCACAAATAAGAATGCTGTAAGCATTGATAATTAAGTAAACACATTTTGTAAAAATAGTATAAAATGATTATAATAAAAAGAAAAATAATTGAGAAACAGGAATCTGTGGCATTTTAAATAATAATTTAATTATCACACTTGTTACAAACTGTTATATTTTTTTAATGTTCTGCACATACGTACTGATTGCACCGAATACAAAACTTTCGAGATTTCCTGTCTTTACTTCTGTCGGATAAGAAACATCGCTGCTGTCTTAAATAACGGGAACAGGTTGTTCGTTCCTTACGTTTAACTCTGGCAAAATGGTTCATTTGTACCCCAGTTGGTTTTCAACTTATGCGAAATATATACCTGTCTTTACATACCGAGCGGGGTGCTGCTGGACCCCAAGGAACAAAACTCACTATAATTTGTTACAATAAATAGCAAATTATTAAAACTTTCTTATACCAAATTAGGAATATATTTTAGAAACATAGAAGAAAGGAAATTAAGTAAAAAAAAATATTTTAGAAAATATCCTCAAATATTCATGTCTGGGGTACAACTGCACCCCGCACGGGTTTATGAAGGTTAAATGAGCCTTATTGTTTACCTTTGAGAGGTCATCTTAGATGTGCTTTTGTTTTTTTAAAAAATCAAATAATTTTAATAAGTTAAATGTGGCGAGCTGGGCCATTTATTTTAATTTTTAAATAACTTCATATTGAGAAAAATGTTTCATATAAAATTTTGTTATTTTTTATAGTCTATTTACTGACATAGACAAAATTTTGTTCGATTACTATTTTTGTCAGTTTTTCTTCTATACAAAATTACCTCTTTCTCGGAAACAGTTGAAGATTCATTATGCTTTTTTACTCAATTTGGTCAATACTATATGCTCTTACAGTTTGTACCTGAAGTTGCGGTACATACTCTGTATCAAATTTCAAGTAGAAACCCGTTATATGTTTGAATGAACCTATGATTACGGTTTTAGTCAACATTTCAAAGATGCTCACAATATGGTAATGAGTGACTTAGAAACTTGGATAAGACTGTAACTCGAGTTCAAGCACTTTACTTGTTTAATAACACCGTATTACACTTACATTGTTACAGTGTGGAACGTCTTCGATTTACTTAATATGAAGAACTTTATTATTAAACTATGGCTACCAAAAATCTTAAATATTTCACATACCGAGTGTTTGTTTTCAAGGTGAAATTAATTTGGAAAATCAGTTGATGTAGTATTAATTATTGAGATTATTCAATTTCTTATTAATAGCGACAGCCATGGCAATTGAACAAAGAAAAACAAATGTTTGATATTTTATCTGCCAGAATTTGCTAGTTATGATTTTTCTGTTTTAATTTCTTTTTAGTAACTAATAACAGATTAGAAATTGCTTTAAAAAATAAATAAATTATTATTTTATTTATTTATTTGACAATCTATCCAACAGGAAAATATCCCAATTATAGGACGATTACATGAAAATTAACAAAGAATAAGAAATCAATAGTGTGTAATACATTTTGAACATAGACGTGATTAAAATAACAAGAACTTTATACATATAGTAATAAAGGCTGATTTTATCTTACAAAATAATTTTGTAATGCCTGTTTGTATTTCATTAATGAATCAGAAAAAATATCACTGTAAGAAGATGTACAATTGTAAATATTCGCCATTTGTCTAATAGGTAATTTCGTTTCGTAGTTCGTACGTACAGGAGGACAGTAAAAAGTTATATGGTTTCTAGTATTCTGACGGGGTATATGAATGGATAAACTTTCAAGAGAAAAACAATCATCGATTATTCCGTGACAAATTTTGTATAAATAAATACATGACTGTATTTTCCGACGAGTTTCTAATGTATACATATTGAATTCAGTTAATAAATCAGAATAGTTATAATCAAAAGAAGGATAATGACGATGGGCTTTATAATAACAGAATTTTACAAATTTCTTCTGCACTGTCTCTATGTAGGATTTGTATTTATCATATATAGGATTCCAAACTTGAGAACAGTATTCAAGTTTAGACCTGATATATGCAAAATATAAACTTTTTAGAGTTTTAATTCTGCAAAAAGAACGTGAGCTACGTATTAGAAATCCCAATGTCTTGAAAGAAGATGTAACAATCAAATTTATGTGATTACTAAAAGTTAATTTTTCATCAAACAAGACACCAAGATCACGGACTTGTCTCACCCTTTCTAACAAAGAGTCGTTTATTTTATACTGATAGCTGTAGACATACTTTTTCACGAAGTAGCTCATAATTTTGCATTTGCTGTAATTGAAAAATAATTTAGATGCTTGAGTCCAGGCAAATAAATTATTAATATCCTCCTGTATTAATTTACAATCATGTAATGAATTGACAGTTTTAAATATTTTCAAATCATCTGCATAAAGTAATATTTGAGAGTGCTTGACTGAATCGACAATGTCATTAATGAAAAGTATAAATAGCAATGGACCTAAATTTGACCCTTGTGGTATACCAGACGTGGCAAAATAAGGGCGGGATTTATAATTGTTATAGTGTACATACAATTCACGATCACGGAGATAGGAAGAAAAAAGTTCAAGAAGGTTATTTGAAAAGTGGAAGTTAAAGGACAATTTGTGCAAGAGAACTTTATGATTAATTCGGTCGAAGGCTTTTGAGAAATCTGTATAGACAACATCAATCTGAGTGTTATTTCGTAACGAACCAAGTGTATTTTCTGTGAAGTTAATTAAATTAGTGGCAGTAGATCTTCCACTAACAAAACCATGTTGGTGAATTGATATCATATTACTTACAGAAAAATAAATTTGTTTATAAATAATTGACTCAAATATTTTTGCGATATTAGAAAGTATTGCAATGGGCCGATAGTTCGATATATCTGATGTGTCACCAGATTTGTGAATAGGACATATAAAAGTTGTTTTCAAACAAGATGGAAATGTTTTTTTATTTAAACATAAGTTAAATAGAAAGTATAGTGGCGGGATAAATAATTCACTACAACCTTTTATAATATAAGCTGGTATATTATCAGGCCCAGGATTTCGTGACGGTTTTAGTTTTTGAATTGCTGATGAAATATCATTTTCACTTATATGTGATATATTAATAATACTGCCAATGGCTCCATCCTCCACTAAATTATCAACCTCATCATTAGAATATACACTTGCAAAGAAATCAGCAAAGCCCTGAACTATACTAGATGTAGAATCAAATTTCTTACCATTCAATTGCATATATCCTGGAATTCTCGAAGAACGCTTTTTTGTATTTATGTATGACCATAGTTTGTTAGGGTCTTGCGAAATTGAGTTTTCAACATTGATTAAATATCTTGAATGTTCAGTTTGTATGTCACTCTTAATGACAGTACGTAAACGTTTAAATTCCTGCAAGTGTAAGATATCATTAGTTTGTTTAAATAATTTATGATGTTTACTTTTAAGTTTGATGTTACTGATGATTGAACTAGTAAACCATGGTGGATAAGATGATGGTTTAGGTTTTACACGAGGGATGCAAGAATCCATGATATTATGCAATATCTCGTAAAATTTATTAAATGCTATGTTTACATCATCACAAGCATAAACAGTATCCCAGTTAATATTTTGAAGCAGAATATACAACATCTCAAAATTTCCTCGACGAAAATGATATGATTCAGAATTTAAGTTAAAAATAGAAGAGTTTAGATTAGGTGAACATGAAATTGATGGGATTACAGTTATAGTGGGATGATATTTATCTTCGTTGACTAAAGGATCATGATTATATGTTACAGTACACGGAATATTTGATATAACTGCATCAAGAATTTTACCAAAGGAGTTTACATTTAAATTATATTGAGTAGCGTTGAATTGAGAAATAAAGTTTTCATAATGATTTAGAATATTGTCACGATAACCAGAATTAGTAAAATCTACCAATTTATTAATGTTAAAATCTCCTAGGATTATGAACTTGTTATGTATTAAAGGATGATAAGATTCAAAAGATTCAAATAAATACTGTAACTGAAGAGCAGATATAGGAGGTGGACAGTAGACAACAATAATATAGACGAATGAAGTTGGAGTATTGAAAACTTTAACACAAATAAGATCACTAGTTGATAGGGGGTGAAGTGTGAGCTTTATAGAAAAAGACTTAAGTTTATTACTTACAGCACAAAGAACACCACCACCTCTATTTGTACCACATCTGGATATTTCTCTGTCAGATCTGTAAATGTTGTAGTGCGATGGAAACAATTCAGCATTAAATACACTGTTATTCAGCCAAGTTTCAGTCAAGCATATTAAATCATAAGTAGATGAACAGCAATTATTATAAAATATATCAGTTTTTGTATTCAACCCTCTTACATTTTGGTAATAAATATTCATGATATAAAATTATAAGAATAAAAACAAATAATCAATAAAGAAAGTGATCGAAGAAATTTACAGTGTACAATTTTGTAGAAATGAAGGATTCAACTTGCAAAATAAGAAATAACTTTGAGCTGTCGACGTATGAATTAAGTCACGACTCACTACTAAAAGAATGACTTGCAAAAAGTGAAGATAAAATCAGCTTTTATATATAAAGATAAATTTATAACAGATACCAATAACAAAATTAATCGATACTTTAGACAAAAAATTAATTAGTAATTTAACAAAATGTGAAATAGTCACTACCGTTAGTAATATATAACATTGTATACAAGGTTTGCGATAAAAATGTAATTAAGTGTCAATATCATTTGAATTTACACGTTTGATCACACCATCTATATTGGCAAAGATAACACCATCACGGGACCACACTTTTCTATTACCATATTTTAATGATGCTTTTTTCAAAAGTTCTAAACGCTCTTTGGCTAGATCTTCGGCAATCATAATTTTAGTACCTTTGAGTTTTTTTCGATTTTGTAAAATATTTGATCTAATTTTGTAATTAGTGAATTTAATTATAATTGGACGGGGTCTAGACTGCTGAGGATTTTTAGAATTTGAAAAGCGGGTACCTGTTCTGTGGCATCTGTCTATATCACAAGGTTTCACAGACACTGACATTTTTTCACTAATCACGTGGCACACAACCTGTTCGGTATTTTCGTTGGCCAACTCTGGAATTCCAAAAACTCGAATGTTGTTCCTTCGGGAGTATTGTTCGAGCTGGCAAATTTTCTCCTTCTGACGCTGGTTTTCCGAAGAGAGGTTTGCAATTATACCTTCGTATTCGCGTTTCTGTTCTTCAAGTTTTTGGTTAACTTGTTCAAAAACAAGGGTCACCAAAGACTCCAGAAACTCCTGGTTAGTTAACAGCGATGTTACTGTGTCTTGCAGAATCGTGGTGAGAGCTCTGGTTGAAGCCATGGTGAAAATATATCACTTTAGAAAAAGGTGTACTATGCAAGCAATAGAATTTAACGGAGCAACAATACACACGTCTACTCTCGACGACGCATCACACCATATTATGGTTATTTTTGGAGAAATATACCATTTCAGCCCATAAATTAATTTGCCTGTCTGCCTGGTCGCGAATCTTGGGGCCCGGATTCGATACCGACCGGCGCCAAAATTGTTTTGAATTTCAAATACCACAAAAGTGACCTATATGGTGCGCTCTCCGCGCCAGCAAAGAGTGTCCGTGGTGAACGCCTGCACGGAACGAATATGTCATCATTACTAATATCTGCGTACAAAGCATAGAGGCACACCCAGTAATGGGTAATATGCCGTAATGATATATTAATTTATATTAAAATTAATTTGCATATTTCCATTTCTGAGTGTGCCAATCTGCTTTATCACACACGGTAAATAAAAACTTTGTTGTGATTACCAAAAATGAGTTCCAGCAGCAAATTTTTTTGTCAATATAGGACCAGCAAATATATTTGTTACAGTTACCTAGGTAAATTTGCTGGTAAAAAATTGCTGTGGCAACAAATACAGTTTTGTTATATATAACAAAAGATATTTGTTATGCGAACAAATAAAATAAGTTACCATTAAGAAGTATAAATTTGTTATTCGAACAAATAAATTAAGTTACCATTAAGAAATATAAATTTGTTATGCGAACAAATAAAATAAGTTACCATTAATAACGATGAATTTGTTTTGGAAACTAATTAATTTTGATAGATATGCATTAATGAGGTAGTAAGGTAAAAATTAAATTCATGCGTATTATAATAATTTTATTTATTTATAATCTATATACATGTAACAAATATTATATAAAAAAATAACATATGAAACAATAGTCACTTAAATTATATAGATTTATCAGTAATCGATACATACCTTCAAATTTCTCAATAAGACGCTCTAATTGCCATTGTTTTAAAATATCTTTTACAAAATTATCCATTTTTATTGACGGCCACAAGAAACAAGCACTTTTAAAACACAATTTTCGACAGGCTAAACTTAACAGCGCAAGCAAATGCGACACGACGTAGTATAGTATAACACGAACAGTGAATTATGCTGTATACCAGGGAATACCCTGTCTACACAAAAGTTTTAGTTACCTGTACAAAGTATATGGCGGAAAGAAGAATATGTAATCTTTACAAAATATGTCACAGGAAAAAAAAAAATAATAAAATTTGTCCCAGTAACAGATTAAATATTTTTAATTGTTGCAAAATGATTTTGTAATCTAAACAAAGTAACAAAATGACTGCTTAGTACTACTAATAAAAATTGCTACCATGACTAATATTTGACAACAAATAATACTTTTTATACACAACAAAAATTGTTTAGTTTTGGAAACTTAAAATACAAAGTTCTTCGTATACACGGCAAAAACATATTGTTGAAATAACAAAAAATACAGCTAACTAAATTTTGTCCGGAATATCAATGTAATTTTTTTACCGTGCAGATATCGATAATGATGAAGACATATTTGTACCGTGCGGGCGTTTATCAGGCGTCACCTGACGGGCATTCATTGCTGGCGTGGAGACTGCACCACAGGGGTCGCTTTTGTGCTATTTAAAATTCGAAATATTTGGCGTCGGTCGGGATCGAACTCATTTAGAAACCGGTGTAAACATACAGTACTAAGATAAATTTTAGTATACAATTAGTCCGCGTACCAGAATAGTACACGCGATGTAAACGTTGTCATTATCGTATACCCAGGCTTTTTCTTAATAGTATTCGACTGCGAGAATCGAATCCCACGCTAACCCGTGAGCTAGAAGTGTCCGTAATATATTCTACCTAACCTTTATTATATTTATATTGATATCTCGTTGTGTGATAATCCAACCCTGGTGAACTGAACTAACCATCCCGTTAAGGCCCACGAAGTGACGCTCCGCGTCCGCGTCCCGGCGCTACGTGTCGCAGTGCAGCGAATGCTGGCTCGAATCGCCGCCATATTCCACATAATTTAGCAGCCGAACATGTGCAAATGAAAAAACTGAAAGCGCTCCTCCACTTACACACACACCCGCACATTCATACACTCGTACCAACTACACGAACATTACTCGCACACACACAATCCGTGTAGTGGTACGGCTACCACTACGGGAACGGGGCTCCACTTCTACGTGTAGAGAAATCGAATTGACGGACGAATTATTTGCTGCCGTATTTAACGATTTTTTTTTCTGTTATATTTTACCAAATTATGATATTGTTAATCAGAACCGGCTTGTGCTAAATGCTTCTCAGATTCTCAGTTGTTGATTTTTACCTCTCGCTAAGAGAGGTGGATTCATACTAAAAATCACATATCCAGATATCTATACAACCTTTCAACCTTTGCGTATAGTTGCGTAAAATAAAATGTAACTAAAACGCTGCAGCTGTCTTTCTCTAAAAGTTAGGTTATGTCTGCTTTAACGTCAAATAGTAGTTTGCAGTGGCCGCTATTTCTGGACAAATAAGATTAAACGCTATGTATATACTACGAAAAATTATGTACGCATGCGCATTGAAACCAAAATGAGCTTTTAAATTTCATGTTATTTATTTTGACGTTATGAGAAAACTGTAGAAAATCATTACGGGTCATTGCCAATTTCCGGTTGTGTCTGTGTCTATTTACTAACGTTGTAATAGTTGCCTAATACAAATTTGCACACTGTGAAAATCTGTTTTATTTTTATGGAACATGGATATGAAATAGCGAACAAAATAGGTGGTGAAAGTAGAATAATAATTAAGTTGCTTTAACTTATTCCTGTTTATGTGTGTGAAATAGGTCTGTATGTTTTTAAGAAAAACTGTAATAGCTGTTTAAAGTTTAAAGTAAATTCCATAGTAAATTGTGTCGTAGAATAATAATTTGGTAATTTAAATTTTATGCGCATTAGACAGCAGATTTCTACTTAGTTCTTTTTTAATTTATAATTAAGTATTTTGTTTATTAATGACTTAGTTATAGATTCTGAAACGAACCTGCAACTTATATTGGTTACTGAATAATTCAGTCATTTTTTTTTTTTTTTTTTTTGTATATTCTTTTATAATCGTCCTGTAATTGGAATTTTATAGTTCTGTAGGATAGATTGTTGAATAAATAAATAAATAAATAAATAAATTATTTTCTTTAAATTTTACTTCGCAATATCTTGTTTTGAAACAAAAACAAAATATTCGTAATTTTTTTTTTATATGAGCAATTAATATATATATATATATATATATATTATATTTATACTCTCAGATTTCATGTAAATAACTTTTGCCCTTCATGTAGTTGAGCAGTTTTTTTAACGTCTGCGAAAACAGAGAAGAAACCTGCACTCGTATGAAGTATTTTCAATTTCAATTTCTGTTCGTAAATATATTGTCTAGTAAACATATCATGAAAAAAAGTTTATTTCTTTATATTACTTCAGCTTCGTAAACTGCAAAAGAAAGTTTTCTTTGTAAGAGTAGGTACTTGATGAAAAGTATTCCCTTGATTTGCGCAGTAAGTTTTAGGTTGAAATACAAGTTTTTTCTTATAAGAAAAAATACGAGTACATTATGATATACATATCTATAATAGATGCAAACATACTAACTGTTTATTATCATTTTAAAGTTTAAACAATAAATTGGCAAATAATCTTTGAGGTGTAAACATACAAATTATTAATACTGCCAAATGTGCCATAGATAAACGAATAATGTAAGATACGGTAAATAATGAACTCTAATATAAGTACAATTTATGAATGGTATAAGGTCAATGGTTTTTTATTTAATTTTTTAGTATTAAGGATTTTAATGCAGCAAATATTTTACACTAAGACACTAAGTGATGACGTGTAGTGGTTGCTTGTCTTCTGGCAAAAAAAAAACATAAAACATTATTTTGAATCTGAGATAATCAAAAAAAAACCCTTTTAACTTCTTTTCCGTTCAAGATTTTTGTAGTTCAATTTAATTCGAGTTGAAGATTAAATATTAGAGGACGGATTTTAAGTATCAGAAATTAAACAATTGCACAGAACAAAATATAATTGAAATTTTGTCTAATTATAATTAGATATTATTTTATTAGGCGCTATGTCGAATAATTTAGTATAATTTACAAATCTTACTTTAGCATTTTAACTAATCCGAAATAGATAAAAAATATTTCGTAAAAAATCGTTAATTTAAATATGCAAATGATTTTTTAAATTATTTATTTTATTTAATTTTACTACATTTTGGTTTCATTATTTTTGTCCTACAATTTTCGGTAATTTATCTAATGAATTAGGTAAATAAAATAACATGTTTTGTTAATTTCTTTATTTATATTTAGTTCAATATTTATTACGATATAAATGTAATCATTCATTTTAATTTTGAATTTAATTTTACTAAAATTTGTTTTGACAAATTTAGAAAATTTAACTAAATCAACTTAGATAATTTAATGAAACATATTAGAAGGCTGAAAAATAAGGAATTTAGTTAATTTAACTACAATTTAAATGTTTTTTCTTTCTGTCTATCTGTAATAAAATTTCATATTTATTAATGATGGAGAAGGAGCGTCCAGATGTTGGACGTCGTTATATGGAGAAAATAGAAACTATTAACTACATAGATCAGTTCACAATTTCTGACCAAAATGTGGATTTTGGAATTGATGCTGTATCCCCAGTCTCCAGTGTCAAGTATGGATATTGTGTCGTATTTAGTATTAATTTAGTAGTTATAGTGCACAGCAAATGATAGCTTACAAATCCCTGGAAGCATATAAATATTTTGAAGCCGGATTTACAAAAATAGGCTGCATCAAATTGGATAACGTTTTTGTTCTTATTGGAAAAGTAAAGTTTCGCTACACACATACAACTAACAATTATTTAAAGATTACTTTATTTCCAGGTTCTGTTTCTAAGATTAATTTTATCCATAATTGACTCTTAATTTACGCTCCCTACAACTGTACAATGGGATGGGACCTAATATTTTCTACTGACTATAATAAGGAATACAATTTAGATATTACCTTGTTAATATTTTTTTTATAGGACATTAATTGTTTTTGTAAGGAACTGATAATTTGCAAATAGGAAGTCAATGAACATTTTCTCTTACTGAAAGCAAAATACCTTTATTATATAAAATAAGCCTACACGTTTTCAAAAACAACAAACATATGTACCTGGACTATCATTTTTGCTGAATCTCAATAGCACTATGGTTGTTTTTATAGAAACACTGAAACTTTACAATGTAATAACTTGTAATTAAGATACTTTTTGCTAGAAACAGTTTTACTAAACTATTTGGCATCCTTGAAAGTAGTCATCGCTTATGTAACTCATATTTAGAATAGTTGTTTTTGTCAGTGCTCCTCAATCATACTAAAAGAAATACGTGATAATAAAACATTTTAAAATTTGCGCCCTTGTAAGTTATAACCCAGACTATTTCAAAACTAGGTGTAAGAGTATAATTTAACTTCATCTCTTGGTGTTTAAGTTCCAGTCGGAACAAAGGTAAAAGTGCCCGCATTCCAAGCAGCAGCAGCCCCATCTTATGTGGTGACAATAGTCTCGCTGGTTCTAGTCCTTCAGTCCCCTAAGTAAGAGCTGTGGTTTCCGGCCAGCGGAATATTTATCTCACCATGCCGTATAGCTGTATACAGAGGCGTACCACTACAATATAACACAGCTTATGTGGGATATTGTCAAGTAAGGAACTATTATTAATTGAAGGAGAGTTTACTCCAAGGATAGGGTGTCAAAATGGATTGAATAAGCCTTGTTCAAATCTATTAATATTAGGGGAAAGTAATCTTACTGTCATTTTGAAAAGTGAAGCAGATACATATTTACTATATTTAAGTTTAGCTTAAAACTTAATTACCATTTTAAAATACAGTGATCAAAAAAAGTGGTACAGTTGGCAATACAATTCTAGGGATCTTTTTATTCAATAGTTTACCAACACCCAATGAAAGCGGGAATACTGTTTGACATGTCATTTTGACAATAAATTCAAATAGGTTATGTCAGAGGTCGGGCCTGACAGATAATAGGATTTTGAGTGATTGAAATGATTTAGATGATTGCTTATGGGTAATGTAAGAAATAAAAGTACGTGGGCAAGGGAAACAACAACCATTTTAATAAAAAATTGTAAATGTACCCAAATTTAAATTTTCAAATGTCACTGTCAACAACAGGAAATAATTTTTTTATCATTGGTATCAATATCAAGTAATTTTTTTTATTATTGCCTACAGAATTAGTTTTTCTTTTTTTTGATGACTCGTACTTGATAGAAATATAAATCATGTACAAAAGTTGCTGAATTAGAAAGCCATTTAAATGATGGTTTCTTTTTCCAAGAAATGTATACACACTACTTATAAGCAAAAATAAAAATTTTATAGATCTTTATTTCTTCAAATAAATAATGGGGATTTCCACTATTTTTTATAATTTTTTCATAAGTTAATCTTAATTTAAAAATATTAGACCCAACCATAATTTTGTCACAAAACTTTTCATTACTGACCACTTGTTTTTACTAGGAATGACGAATTTCGATAATTTTGGTACCCGAGTATCCGAAACAACAACCCGGGTAGTACCCTTTACCCGTTAATTACCCGATACTCTTTAATTACCCGTTATCCTTTAAGTACATATACATAATTCTTTAATTTTCTAGTTACCAGTTATCCTTATATTAGCAGTTTACTTTTTAATAAAATTCATTATTATTGTTTACATATATTTATTAAATAAAAAGTAATACAAATAAATAATATATCTACTGTATCTCTATAAAATTATATTAATTATGGTATGATAATAAAAAAACTCTTCTTTTAGATACAATTCTTCCGGCAGCTGAAAACTATTCGGGTAATTAAAGGGTATCGGTTATATTTCGGGTAATCGGGAAAGAAATTTTATATCCGGGTACATTATTATCGGGTCGGTTCCGAGTATCCGGGTACCCATCGTCATTCCTAGTTTTTACTCATCTTGTTTTTATTTAAATTAAAATGCGTTATATTAACATTAGGTAAAACAATTATTATTTGTAATAACAATTTAAGATTTGAATAATCTAACTAGACATGTTTGGGAAGTGTCAACATAATTTTGTATTTATGGGCCAATATTGTACGACCGACAGGTAAAAGACTTTTTTGATAAATAACTTTAAATCATTAAATTGTCTTTTTTTATCTTTAAATTTAAATACTTAAGTTATAGAATTGTATTATTCACATATTATTTACTAAAAAAACTGGCTTTGAAACAACTGATTGCTCCAATAATTAAATCAAATTTTATGAACATAAAAATTCACAATGGTAGACTTAAAATGAACAACGAAACAGGGATCACAATATATTTCCGAGTTATAAGAAGCCAATGTTGATGAAACCACAAATATCATAATTCGTAATGATTGCATTATCCTTCGTTGAAGCCTTAAGAAGTCTGGAATCTGTACGACGCCACTGGCCCTGAGAGAGTCTTCACTGGAGATTCTTTAATTGTTCTCTCTTTGCGGTAAGATCGGCTACTTGAGAAACACTGAGACTGAGAAACTGAGAGACTCTCTTAGTCTCTTCGTGCCGCGCAATTCAATTCTCGCGGAGCAACACCGGTTAATGATTTTTCTTTGTTGCTTATCGTTTGTGTTTTTGGCAGTGTAAAGACCATGTTCTGTGCAATTTTAATTTAGACCTGGATTTAAAAGAATCGCGGACGCGTATTTAAATGTCTAATGAACAATTTTCCGAAGGAATGTTTCTCTAAATTTTCTGTTTAAATATTTTTATCGAAAGATTTGATTGTAAATCGAAAAGTGAGCCATAGGCGTTTAAGATGGGAAATCAATTTTACTTTGCGCAAACGTTTTAAATTATTTTAAGCAAGCAATAATACTTTAAATAGTTATAGAGATTTAAATTCTGCATCTAAAACATAAATAAAATAAATAAATATATGTTCACGGAATATTACCCACATCTGGGTGTGCCAGTATCTACAACACATGTAGACATCGGTTTTACCGTGTGGGCGCTTACCAGGCGTCACCTCACGGGCACTCATAGCTGGTGTGGAGAGTGCACCACAGGGGTGACTTTTGTGCCATTTAAAATTGGAAATATTTGGCGTCTGTCGGGATCGAACTCGGTTCCGCCAGGTTCGCGACCAGACACTCAGGCACGCGGCCACGGACCCCATTTAAAACATGTGAAACAATTATTCTAGCTCTTCATGTAGGTGAAAAAAATAATTATAAACTGGACAGCAATAAATTTTGAGAAAAATTAAATAATTGCGTTACTTTTAACTATCAATTATCAATGGTAAATTAACACAAAACAAAAAAAGGTTTTAGTTTTAACTGCAGTTAAAAAGCATTGCAATTGTTTATTTTTTTTTGTCGTAATCTATTCATGTTTAGTCTAAAAACTTATAAAAACAGTAACTTTATAATAATTTTCCTCGCTTATATGATGATTTGTATCCACAATTAAATCTCTGTATAAATTCTATTTGACGTACCTATTTTCGTACTTTGGTAATTTGGTAACATAAATAGGAACTTATTTCCCATATTAAACGCCTATGGTCTACTATATGATTTACACCCGGCATATCTAAAGTATATTGAAGTTAAAGTATATGCGTAACGTCTTTTTATTAAATAATAATGAATTCAGAAATAGAGCAGTATAACTACTTTTTGAGAACAATATTTTATTGTAATTTATAAATGGACAGGCTAAAATATTTACCTGATAATTTGATTGTTTCGTTTCCTACAAATTTTATTAATTTATAATTTGCTTTCACTTTAAAATTCTGAAAAGGTACAAGGTAAATTTCACTTTTAATGAAATAATAATTAGCGCCTTATTTTGTATTATAATAGAAAATCAATGTTAACACAAGAGTTATTAGATTTTAGTAATTATAAAAAGTAAAATTTTGTTTTCTAATTTTAATTTAGTTGTAGAAAAAATGTGTGCACCTTGTTTTCGACTGATTCTTTGAGTCGGGTAAATTTCTTACAATATTTAAATATAATACTTCTGTCAAATTCGTTCGCTATGTTTCATTTTAAATGGGACAAGCAAATACATTACAGTCAATCAAATGTCGAGTCGTAACCATGGATATGACAAACCCAATGTATTATTAAGAACACATATGAAATTCTAGTCACACAGAATAATAAACTAAGTCGAAAATTATGAAGTGTAGTTGGTAGAAGTGGAAGTGTATAAGTTGTTGGAGAAGCAGCTTGACGGTTAAGGAAATTAGGTCACGTCCTGGTCAAAAAGTGCATTAAATCTCATCACGAATTGTTTATCCAGTTGATCGAAATCCATCAACAACAGATTACCCTATTTCATCACAAGTTAGTTATTTTGCTGGAAGTATCCTCTTCCTTCGTTGGCGTTGTAATGCGTCTTGATCTTAGCGAAGCGCAGTGACGTTCCATCGTCGGCTTTGCCAGGCGTCGTCAGCGTCCTACTACTAGATCAAACCGCAGCCACTTCAAGACGCATACATTCATTACGCCTTGCATTGTTCCAACCTAGAGAGAGCCGAGCGTCGAGCGGGCGTCAACTGAATTTACTCGCTATTACCGTGATAAGTGATACATATTTGTATAAATAAGGCTGAGGGAGACGAAACAGAGAGACTGATATCAACAACGTCTGATAAATGGAAACAGATGAATTTCAACTAAATCTATTTATGTTTTTTTAGGCCAAGGGCTGATTTTAATTTTGCGAATTTATAATTTAGATTTTAAAATATATACTCACTTACGACCGATTTAAAAATTTAGAAATTTATATTTGGAATATAACCATATATTATATTTTCAAATATAAATTTCAAATTCGACCAAACACAAGAGAGACCTATTCAGACCTACTTCATTCATCAAAAATTAAATAGGCAACATATTTAATCTACAGTGTGTCCCAAAGAGTTTTATACAAATGGAGAAAAAGTTTATCTTACATTTCACAAAAAATATTCTTGATAAAAAACTCTGCATGATTTGAAGATCCATAATCAAGTACAAAATTTTTAAAACATTGGCCGGAATACAGTGAAAATCAAAATTATGATTTGGAGTGAGAGTAAAGTACGTTCAAACTATAGTGGAGAGCAAAATGTTCATTGAAATTGTTATTAAGTAGCAAAAAATTATGCACACTTGTAGATTAGTGATTTTCCCAGATAAAAATTACAAGATATTATTCATTAGACTATTTATTGAATAAATGATTAAAAATTATTAAAGATTTCTGCTGCTTCCCTGCATGTTTTATAATTTTCTCCAACAATGAGAACAATGGGGTATTCCACTCAATTTTTTTTATTATTTTAAATAAAACTTCATTCAGTTTTGAAGCAATTCATAGTATTAAAAAATCTTAATTGCTCCTAGTTTCATAGTATTTTATTTTCGAGAAATCAGTGTAACGTCACATTTCCTCTATACTTGTCTTTCTCACACACACTGCTCTCAGTACGCTGCGAGAGAAGGATAGCAATTGTATGACGTCAATTTTCCCTTTTAGCAAATGTGAAATATCTCGTAAAGTAATTATTTAAAAAATGTTTTCATTGTTTTAACTATTATTTATTGAGCCATACTTTATGTTAAATTGAAATTTTCTTAATTTTGTTGTTATGGTGGAATACCCCATTTCAATTTTATCTTTAATACTCAATTTTACTGGCATTTCTGATTATTGCAAACACACACGGATGTAACATTTGACATTTGTTGACAGTTATTAGATATTCCAAAGCACTCTATCCAGAACGTGTTTAATAAGGATGAATAACATAAAATCAGGCACTCCAAATCATAATTTTGATTTTCCCCGTATTCCATCCAATATTTTAAAAATTTTATACTTGATTATGGATCATCAAGTCATGCAGAGCTTTTTATCAAGAATATTTTTTTTGTAAAATGTAAGATAAACTTTTTCTCGATTTGTATAAAACTTTTTGGGACACACTGTATTTGTTTAAATTTTTGTATTATACTGTGAGGAGTCTTGTTTTGTGAAATTTATGGAAAGAAGTTACAATAACTAAACATGTTTATTTTTTAACAAATGAATATGGGTCGTACAGAAGTTAAAATATATCTTAAAGAAAATGACACTTAGTTTAAATTTGATAATATACGATTGTTTTACTCCTACATTCTTTCTCAAAATAATGACCCATATATAAGTCGTCTTCATTTCGTTATGAAAAACAGCACTTTGTACTTGTAGAGAATTACTGCTTTTACATTATATATTTATTATAAATAAATCTTCGTTTTCCATTTGAAATGCCGCACAAAAATTTCGCTAGCAGCAAAAGGCAGCTAAAAATTCCTCGCTTTCTTTGCTTGCCAGCAAAATTAGCAAAGCAAAAATAAAAAAACGTTCAATAGTTTCAACTTCCGGTTTGCTGAACAGTGCTGACTTTTGCTGCTCTTGTTGCACATACAGCGAAAAAATAGAGAGTTTTCATATAACGTCAAATGAATAAGGTGAACGTTAAAATTCCATATAACGTGAACGTTATTCTGTACGTCAATAGGGATTTATTGCAACTTCTAAGATGAAAAAACGTAAACGTCAACCTTATGTAGAAAACACTTTATTTTAGAAATAGAGGACTTTCAATTTTAATATTTACCGCATTTAACGTTAACGCTAAAAGCAACACAAATTAAGTTACATCCACACTTTTCACCGAAACATAACCTCAAAAGATACAGAACGTGTGACGTTAAACGCTCGCTATTCCATAGCACATACCGTGTCTCCTTATTCATATAACGTGAACCTTATTAGTACGCATGCGCACTAGGTCTGTCACTTGACTTTAAAGTGCACGTTATTTTTACGTTGAAGCTGCAATAACTCTCTAATATATTTTCACATACCGTACACGTTATTTTATCTGCAAATAAGAAAAATTAAAGGCTAACTACAAAGTCTTATTTTGATTGCTGAGTTGGCAAATTTAAGTGAGAAAGATTTCAACGATGCCTTCATAAATTGATAAATAACATTTACAATATAAAAATTACATATAGTCTTGAGATCTCTAAATACAGTTGCGCAAAATGAAATCTAACTAAAACGTTGCAGCTATTTTTTCCAACAGTTAGGTTATATCTGCCTTAACGTTAAACATTAAATATAAAGTATCGGCGGACGCTATTTCTTGGCAGAGGAAAAACCGTCCTAAAAACTGGCAGAGAAGTGATCTGTAAAACTAAAACTAAAAAGGTAGAATTCCAATTATTAATATGAGTTCTGAAAGATATTTTAATAATTATAGAAAGAAGTTACAATAAGTAAACATATCGGCGGACGCTATTTCTTGGCAAATAAGGTTAAACGTACGTATGCGCATTGAAGCTAAAATGCAGTAAGAAAAAAATTATAACGCAAGTTTGTGTTAACACATTATTAAACTTCTCTTTTAATAGGAACCAATTCTCTTTAATTTAGAGTCGGGATTGTACAGTAATTATTTACTGCCATTTTAGGGGCGGCAGTAAAAACATTAAAATATCCCTTCAAACATAATCATAATTTTAAAATTAATTTGTGGTGCACATAAATATCAAGTTATTTTGAAGGGATTAAAAAATAGCATACATGTATCTCCTATATTACAATGACAAATTTATAAAGTATGTCTACTGTTATTTATATTCCAAAAAAAAAAAAAAAAAACGAACAGTCATTCATTCTGTGTTTATTGTGATGGTGATAGATACTGTGAAATCAAAACCAAAAACAGCACTTGATGCATCCGAAAGATAAACACATCCAGCTCATGTTAAATATACCTTCGCTATCTGATACAATATACGCAATCTGTCATGTTTGACAAATTTGATTTGAATGGGAAGGAAGCAGCAGCGGTAAATGCAGTAAGCTATTGGTTATGTTTTATAAAAATCGCTATTGATTCGAACAGTCGTTTCAGGCAGCTTACGACTCTGACAAGAATATTCCTTCCTACATATTTTTGTGTTTTGAGAAATGAATGTATTTAATTATAACGGATAAGAGTTTTAAAAACAACAATTTACTAATTATTACATGCGCTATTTTGCTTTATGTGTGTTTCGAAAACATGTCGACAAGAAATATGTAAAGAAAAATATGTTGATGTTAAAAATGTTTTTCTACAGTCGCTATAGAAAGTAGCCACTTGCGCTCTCTTTTGTCAACGCAAAATGTCACTTTGTTGCTCATGCGCGACAAAAAAACGCTCGCTGTCCAAATTTCTAACTATACAATGTTGAGAAATGTCACTTGTCTACATTCTTAATGGAAACGTTTAGCCAGGAACTAATGACACTGTAGTTACCATTTACCACGTTCACAAGCCAATCTGACTTATGCTCTGTCGATATATTAAATAACCAAACAAATTGCCGCACTACTGTGAAAATAAATTAAGGTATTCATTTACGAAAACGAAAGTATAAAATGCTTAGATTAGATTGAAGCAATAGCTCAAGAAGAATGGAAAATAAAATTAAATATAAAATAAATTGTATGAACAGTTTTTATGTTTAGTAATAGGAATGATTGTACACAGATGGCGGCAGATGTATGTATAGTGGCGACGATAGTTGCGAGTCGTACTCTTAATACCCAAATATCTATTGTCTCTTCATAGGTTGTCCTATAAAAAGAATTGTATCATTCATTTTGCTTCAATTACATGAAAAATTTTTTTTTTGAGAAAGCAGCAAAATATACGCATTGTTTTGGTAGAAGAAGATAATAGAATATGGATTGACCTCATAACAATAACCATATTAATTAATACAATCTAAGAAATTTTAACCGTGTAAAGCTGATTTGATAAGTGGCGAAATGTTTCGTGTAGGAATCAACACTTAAATTTGTAAAATTTTGCTAATTGTAAATAATAAAATGTAGTAAAAATTTTACAGTGCTAAATAATGTAATTTATAAAAATCTTACACTATTTATAATTATTTTTAAAAGAAATTTCATTGTGCACTATGATCAGTGCTTTTGTGTTCCCAATGAATGAATAAATAAATAAATATATCATCACGGCGTATTACCCATTTCTGGGTGTGCCAGTATCTACAACACATGTAGGCATCGGTAATGATGACGATATATTTTACCTTGTGGGCGCTTACCAGGCGTCACCTCACGGGCACTCATAGCTGGTGTGGAGAGTGCAACACAGGGGTCACTTTTGTGCCATTTAAAATTGGAAATATTTGGCGTCTGTCGGACCCATGTTGGTTAAACTTTTTTGCTCATTTTGGTACTATATGTTCTTAAAGTTTGATTCTGAAAAAAATCTTTGAACAAGGGAAATGCAGATGAGAAAATAATGTTGAGTAGATAGTCCATGTTCTAATAGTTTAAAAGTTTGATGCAGTGTCATTTTTCTAAAAAAAATTGCAAATATTTTTCAAAGAGATATCCCGAAAAACATTTCAATATACTCTCTCATATATGCTCAATCATTTATAGCCAGTCATCTTGTGTACTTCCCAATTAAATCTCTCATCCCTATCAGTTAGGATTTACGCAATCTGTCATGTTCGACAAATTCGATTTGAACGTAAAAGAAGCACGCATTAACTGCCAGTAAATGTTTTATAAAATTGGCGTTCGGGGAGAAAAGTACATCGAACATCGAAATCGACCATCTAGCATCATGCATAGCACACGAACCCCGAACGTGAAATGGATCGCGAGCATCGTATCGATGTAATGAAATGATTAGGGCAATATTGCAGCGGCTAATATAACGACGATTACGTCATTAGAGACTGAACCGCGTCTGATGCGTCCCTTCCGATGCAGTGGCGCACGGCGCAACTATGTTATCCTTGCAGGGGGAAATTAAAATATTTTTAATGATATGGGGATGTCAGTCGACTCCAGTGGATGTTGATGTCACAGGGATCAATTCCGATTTAATTTAATATCAGATTACCATCGGTTTATTTGCCACAAAATATAATCCCTTACTTTGTAATGATGTTTTTGCTTCAGTGGGTTAATGTTTAATGTCCACATTTGAACATTAATAGGTAACTAACTACAGCAAAATACAAAAATTAACATTGTATCTTCTATAATAAATTTCTAGTAGACTACCGGTAGATGCTATAGATATATGTAGGTTGATAATGTGCATCGCTAAAACTTATAGGTACTGAAGTTGCATATGTATCTATGTAAGTGTTGTATGTGATTAATTATTGTTATCTATAATAGAACTGATTGGCTACTAACTGTTCGAATCTGATAATCTAATGATTATCAGAGGTCATCATATAACTTCGTTATAGTGCAACGTCTTCTGATTAGTATTGCTATATATAGGTATCTATTAATTAAAATTGTTTAATGTGTAATATGCATATACAGTGTGAACACTGAAAACCGTGACATAGGCGTTTAACATGGGAAAACAGTTTTTTTCAAATATTATCTGTCCGGTAAGACTATAGTGGGAGTCTTTGATATGGTTAGAAAGATTATTTAATTTGGCATCGAAGAGTATCTAAATAGTCTTAATTTAATGCCTTATTATTGAAATATTTACGGAAGTATAATACTACTTGACAGTTATTACTTACGTTTTAATTTTGTAATTTATTTAATAATACATTGTACAAAATAAATATAAAAATAATAAAAATATTAACTTGAACCGGGAGGAATTTGAACTAGTGAAAAATTATCATGGAGCCTTGATTTAACCAAATCAGCTACCGAATACGTTTCCATGTTTACTGTTTATCTACGCAAGTCATTTGTATTTTAATTTTGTACATATTTAACAAATTTTTAATTAAATTGTTATTGAATTCGGTCCCAGAGTCATGAATTATTTGGTCAGGTATTTTATAATTCTTAAAATATCTTGCTAAAGCGTCTACTATAGTTGTAGCATTTAAATCTTTTAAACGATAAATTTGGGCGAATTTTGAAAACTGATCAATTATTGTCATATCTGATATATTATTATTTAGAATATATGATGATATGATATATTTTCTTTGTATTTCAATAGGTATTATGAAAAATATTGCTATTGTTTTTTTCCAAATCCAAATTTTCATTATATTTAATAATGTGAGATGGACTGATTTGTATACAGTGTAAGTTATAGGCTGTTTGCTGTAGCTGTATAGTACTCGCAACTCTGACATATATACCTACAATGCACGTAAATGTTTGGAGAAAGAGATAGATATCCTGTCCATGGTTCACAAAGGAGATAATATGATAAGAAATTGCTTTAGGTAGTGTATTGAGACAGAAGGATAGAGTGATACGGAGTAAATTGTTTGTCGGGGGGTAATTAGAATGATTACCCTGCGGTGCGGTAGTGCGTGTGTTCGTGTCCCGACTCGGTCGGACGATGCGATGCGATGCGATCTCAAGCTGAGCCCAAGCCTCAGTCCTCAGATCTCAGATCTCGTCAATGCAAATTCGATTGGAGCGGTGCACAAGCAGAACCAGAAGCATTTTACGCTGAATTACATTGTACGCTTCGCCTTGCCGTTCGTGAAAAATGACTCGAATATCGGCCCGAGATTTATATAAGAGTTAAATTTTCCATTTTATCTTGGAAGTTTTTGTGGAGAGTGCGAAACTGATTCGTGAAAACAAACGCTGCAGGCAGTAAAGCCGAAGCCGCATGGCGTATTGGGGTATTTTTATTGGTCTATTAATAAATTATGCTTGAGAGCTATTTCTCATATATAAAGTGAAGTAAGTAGCATCTTGGCTTGACGTAATAATGAGATTTACCGGGATGTGGCTATAGGATTTGGCTAAATAGAAGGCAATCAATCACTACGAGCGGTGGTGGCGGCTTGTGCTGGTGCTGGGTTGTCCCTGCTCGCCTGCTCACTCGAGTTGCGTGCACTGGCACTGTACGAGAACGAATCTACGAGAACGAGTACTGCTTCTACTTCTCTCCAGTCTCCAGCAACAGCAACACCAACGCCTGAGCTCGCGTCGCGGCGCGTCTCGTCTCGTCTCGTCTCGCAGTCTCGCGTCGCTGTCATTCCGTCATCTACTCACTGCTGTCGCGTCTCCCACACCCAACCACCCTTCAGCCCTTATTTACACCAGTGTTCCTAAAACTACTCTACATATCAATCAGCGACGCTTTAATGCTCCCACGTGGTTTACTTGCAATTTGTGATTACCTTCGAGCATATACTGACTAGAGGCTGCCTTACGTTATTTGTTGGGACCGGAAGATATGCGATAGGGGAGATTTGCGGCACGGTTGTTCTAATTTTGCCCGACCCAAAAAAACCTATCTAAAAAAACCCAAAAAAAAAACATCTAAAAAACCCACTTTTATGAAATCATATTTTATTAATTAAATATGGTACATAGTTATATGGTACACACATATGTATATACATAAATTTATGTCACCGGCAATATTTTACAATCAATTTCATTTTATGTATTTCGTGTTTGATCATTTTTAATATATTTTTCATTGCTGTGCGAACTTTGCACAGTGTTTCTTTAATATATGAACAACTCCAATCCTGGTGTCAGCATTTTCATTATTTTTTGAGTTGTGTATTAAACATACTATTAGTTGTGACACTTGGATCTTATTCTTGTACACACTTACATTGTACAGACTTGTAACTATTAATATTAATTCGTAACTTGTACGCATGTACACTCTCTAGTTAATTTATTGTTTATTACATTAGTCTTAAAAAAATAATAATAATGTTAATATTATTATCTATTACGCCGACGTGTGTATGTCTATCAAGATACTTTATAAAACTAAAGTTAAAAATAATACATACTATATTTCGATGTTTGTCAATAAAACCCGATTTTATTTAATAAAACCCGGGTTTTATTAAAAAAAACCCGGGTTTTTTAATTATTTTTATTATTTATTTTTATATTTTTATATTTTATTATTTATTATGATTTGCGGAGATGGAAGCCATGGTGTATTGCGGGCTGCGTATTATCCTAATATTTGTACTACCTTTTTGCGAAGTAATCCCTAGTTGTTGCTTTTGAAATATGTACATTATCTTTAACCTAAAAGTTACATTTTGTTTATTATATTAATGTAAAAAAATCCCAATTACTTACACATGAAATTTCTATACTTTCTTTGTATTTTTCATTGTAATTTGAACACAACATAGTATAAAACCATATTGCAATATAAAAAAAAAATACACACAATCATAAAATAAATATATACTTCGAGATACACTCACAAACTACGATTACATGCAAAAATAGGTTAGTTTAAAGTACAATGACAAGTAGTGACATATAACACAACAAAACACTGCCCGCAATACACCATGACTTCCAGCCTCGCAAATCCTCCGCATATCTTCCGATCACAACATGCTATGCGTAGACATAGGGAATTACTTCTCTAGTCAATATATGCTCGAAGGTGATTATAGATTCATATTATGCTTAGCTTAAGAAAGTTTGAAAATCAAGCCAAGCCTGAACTTTTAGAAAGCTTAAATTTTTAAGCTAGCTAAGCTTTATGTTCATCAAGCCCAAATATAACCAAGCCTTGCATTCTTAAAAAGCTCGAAAATTCAAGCAAAGTGTTAAAAAACAAGTTTCTTGTAATTGTTGTTAACGGATTTTACAATTACTGTAATTTTATGGTGGTTACGTTATTTTTCTGCTTTGGCACGTGTGAACTTTTTAAAAAAATATGAAAAAAAGCATTAGATTATACGCAATATTTCCTAAAACTTCTTAAACATGTTTTTTGTTATAATTATTATTTTTATTTTTTTTGAATGGGATTGTTCGGTTCTTGTGGGAAGCCCCTTAATAGTAATCAAAGTTTTTTAGACAAAATAGCTCAAGGACAAAAGGATACAATGTCATACCATTATCATTGACAATAATGATACTGTTTAATGAATCATTTTCGAATGATTGCACTTCATCAATTATTTGAAGAAAAATAAAATAGTGTATTAAAGAACGAATAATGTCAATAATTGTCATTACCGTCAGTGGGAATGACGTTAGGGTCATTCCTTTTTTTAAAAGAATTTTGTGGTAATTAGTAATACTAATGTGACGTTTGAATATTGATTTGACTTTCCACAATATAACTATAACCTTATTTTTGTAACACGAAGTATCTACTATGATATTTTCTATATCTTTCTAATTTTACTACTCTATTTCTTCTCTTCTTATTATTACTACTTTTAAATTAAAAATGATATAAAAACAAAATTTTTAACAATCGTTTGTGTTTTTTTTATTTAGTGCGATTTGACATTTAATATTTTTTAACATTCATAGCTCAGGCACCAACAATAAAAAATAAGTTAATCTAGTCTATTACAGCACTCGAATGAGCTATTAACGAACTTTTTCGGGTGTTGCAATAGCTTTGTTATAGACACAAAATAGAAAAAATAGACTGAATATATGGGCTAAAGAAAGGGTATCCTCAAAATTGACAAATAATAATGATGTTTTCAAAACTACATATCATCGCGTTTCATATAAACTGAACAACAAAAAATTCTTCATGGAAACTTCTTTACAAAATGTTTTTCAGTTTATGATGAACTGAGATAATGAACTTCCTAGAATAACTAAATGCGTGTATCTATATTCTGTTTGGTGATAAATAATGGCGCTATCTTGATTAGTCAGTATTTATCACACATTCTCTGTTAACAGACAAACTATATCTAAAAATAACTTTATGTTTATTCAATAGTCACGTTATAACCGCCTTCGTCATAGACCTGTATATTCTTTTGTATTGACTTTAACTGAACTGCTATTTTACGTATTGTCAAATATTTTTCCATTAAGAACAGTTTAAATTTATTTTATTATGTATAAATAGAATATAAGAAATTAATGCTTTTTCTTTTAGAACGAATGTAAAACGAAATTTAAAATTTACAAATGTAAAAAAGAGAAATTCTGTTTTCTTTTTTCAAATTGTGTGATGAAGTAATAGTAAAATTATATTATGACCGTTGTAGAAAAGCACAGTAAAGATTTAAACATAAACAACTAAGACAATCAAGCAAAAATAAATGCGGGTAGTTCTGGGTTAGACTACCTCCAGGGAACAGTCAAACACAATTTAGTGCAGTTAACACGTAGATGGTTAACCACTTGGGAACAATTAAGCAAAGCTTAACACATCTACTCTTAAAAGACCTGCACGAAACAAACAAAATTACCTCCAATTTGGATCAACAATTTGGAAAGGTTTAAGTGTGTAAATAATCTACTCTACCTTTGATTAATGCAATCAAGATGAAAATACGAGCAATCTAGATTTAATCGCGCTCTTGCTCATATATAATTTAAAGGAAAATTTATAACACATGATATTTAGATATTTTTGTATTATTCAACATGTGATTTCGTACTTTTCAAAATGCGATTAACGATGTATAAAGCTAATAAAAACATATAGGCTGGTGACCCATATTCCCAAACATAGAACTTTAACAAATAAAATCATACTTTTGTAATTTCTTCCTTCCCTAATTATTTTAGATAAGAAAGCTTCAAATAAAAGTTCTAGAGCATTATAATCTGAATCAATAAGCAAAAATAATTTTGCTTGATTTGTAACGGCAGAAATTAGGTACGAAACTGATAAAAATCATCTCAAAAATAGCGATAGCTAGTGAAATGAAACAAATATATTAACAAATGTTTAACGGTTTTTCTGTAAAGTTAGGTTCGTTTATTTCTATTAGGTAGTACATACCGTGAGTATTTTTTAACGTGAAACATTGGGTTTGTCGAATCTATGGGTACAACTTGACATTTGATTGACAGCAATGTATATTTGCCTGTCCCATTTATAATAAAACATACCACCAAATTCACCAACCGTGAATCAAGTCTTGATTCTCTGATCAAAACTGATCGGTAAATCAAGTTCTGGTTTACCTAGGAGATCAACAGTTTTAGCAAAGCAACAGTGTCAAATTTTGTTGATCATAGAATCAAATTTGATTCAGGGATGGTGAATTCGGTTGATAGGGAACGAATTTGACATTTGACAAGACGTCATTAGAGATTACTTTGTTTAAATAAATGTACCTGCTTTCTAAATTAAATTTAGTTATAGAAAAAATATTGTGTGCACCTTGTGCACTACTGCTTTTCTGACTTGGCTAAATTTCTTACAATATTTAAATATCATACTTCTGCCAAATTCATTCCTTATGTTTTATTTTAAATGAGACAGGCAAACACATTGCTGTCAATCAAATGTCACGTTGACAAGATGTCATTAGAGGTTAATTTTGTTTAAATAATTATATATGTTTTCTAAAAATTAAATTTAGTTGTAGAAAAAATATTGTGTGTACCTTGTGCCCGAAATATGTTTAGTGCGCTTGAGTGGTTTCCTGACTAGGCTAAATTTCTTACAATATTTAAATATAATACTTCTGTCAAATTCGTTCCCTATGTTTCATATTAAATGGGACACGCAAATACATTGCTGTCAGTCAAATGTCGTAACCATGGATATGACACCCCCAATGTTTCACGTTAAAAAATACTCACGGTATTTTTAATTTCTGTTCAAGCACACAATTATCTATTAATTTATATAGGTAAGTAAATGTTCACTTGAACAGATATTTTTAGGATGATTTTCGACATTTTCATACCTAATTTCCGCCGTTACAGAGCATGCAAAATTTTGCTTTTTGATTCAGATGCAGAATTTAAGATCTGTTATTTGAAGATTTTTTACCTAACATAATTTGGGAAACGAGAAATTACGAAAGTATAGTACTATGTTCGGGAGTTCCAGACGCATCACCCTGTATGTATGCTTACCGTCTAATGTTCTACGTTTAAGTACTAATTTTTAGTACAAAATGAAAAACTTGCAAATTATTTATGTGATATCTAAATTAAATATGCTTTACAGTGTATTATATATATGTTTCCAAGAATCTCATACTTCTTTTATTAGTCATTTCAAATACAGGGTGTTTTCTTTAAAACAACTAGTACTTTTTGGGCGAAGTAATGACGTAGAGTAAAATGTCATATGCAAAAAATAATCTAGGTTAAGGAACCAATTTACCAGTAATAGCAAACCGAAAATTCGACTAGTGGCTCTCAAACTGTAGAACAAAATTCTATTTTTTTTAAGGGTAGCCTATATAATTTTTTAGTCCATTGCATAGAATTTTTTTTTTTATTTCAACGATAATATCATATAGGGTTGTATAACAATTATTTCGAGAAAAATTGTAAAAAAACCTAGATAACAGTTATTATAGCATTGTCTATTTCAATATTATAACATTATTTTTAATCTTTACTACTATATTTATATCGCTGAAATTAAAAAAAAATCTGTATCTAATGGATTAAAAAGTTATGTACGGTACCACATAAAAATATGATTTTATTCTGCCATTTTGAGAACAACTGGTAGAATCAGTTTATTATTGATAACTTAGTCTCTTATCTTAGATCATTTTTTATATCATTTTCTCTAAAGTTATCAGTTCGCCCAAAAAAAAACACTGGTTGTTTTAAAGGAAACACTCTTTAGAATTTATTATATTATTATTATATTATAAAAGATAATAAAGTATTTCATTTAGTTCTAATTTATTATGCAATAATCTATATTAAATTGATATTAATCGTTATTGTTTAAAGTATTGATTGTAAAAAAAGACATTCTTTGCTTTTTTGTTTATTTTTGTCTAATGAATGTAATGCCTGTTTTTATTTTTATTGTTATATGCAATATCACTTTTATTTTATAATTGAACCGATTAGGTTTAAGAGATCTAAGGGCCATTTTTATGTTTTAAAATTACTTTCTGAAAAATATTTTACCAACGATAGTTATGCCTATACTGAAACCTAGAGGAGAACCGATTATGTATGTATATGAATACTAATGTATGTAAACTCAATATTATCCAATAAAAGCCCAAATAAAACTTAGAGGGCCTGGGGTGGGATTCTATAACTTGTCCGTTATCAAAAGGTACCGTTATCACTATAGCAACGTATTTTTTACAAGATGATTGGTATGTTTACGTCATACTTGTCAAATGAAATGTGATCTTCTATGTAACCATAGTGATAATAGTACCGTTTGATAATGGACGAGTTATAGAATCCCACCCCTGGTCTTTTTTTTAGAAAAAAACTCTAGGTTTTTGCCAGCCCGGGAAATGGTATTTCAAAATTTTCACTCGAATATTTACCTGTATAATTTTCACGTGTTTGTTCTGTAATTAGTGCTCCGCCTAAAACCGTTTGTGCATTATATTTGATCAATCAAAATTCTATTAAATATATTGGTGCAATATGCGAATTATTGGATAGTCTATAAGTGCTAGTAGTTAATACTGCTTTATTTCATTGGAAGCTTTGAAGTATTATTATTTCTAATTTCAGATTCAATTAAAACCTATACACCGAATGAAGCGCTGAATGTAAACGTACACTGGAAAGTTTTGATAATCACTTGGATTGGTAACTTTTAATTCGTTCAGTTAATTCTCATGAGTGCATTTGTCTTTTTATGTACCATTTCTCTTTTTATGTACCATTTCTCCATCCGCTTTCTTTTCTACTACTATCTTCTACAAAAAGTCAAAGCAATTACGATACAAGCCACATCTCTTTCTCTCAACTGAATTATTTTACAATTTGATTTAATTTATTTAACTGCCTGATCAAAGCATCAATATTATAAAACAAAATTAATGCACAATATCGGATCCTTGTCAATGATCGGTTCTTCAAATTTAAATTATTCACGAATTTTTTTAACACCTATTGTAAGAGACAAAATGTGATTACGACTAACATAGTTAATAAATTTACTTTAGTGTATATGCCTAGGCTATTTTAAAATGTATTATTTTTTCGTACTCATTTAAATTATTCCCAATATACAGGTGTTCCATTTACGTGTGCCACCATTGCTATCTCGAGAACTATATGAGCTACGAGGTTGGCTAAAATAGCAAAGAACCACCATTTTACAAGACTATTACAATGAGCAAAAAAATTTTTTCGATAAGTGGTTCTCAAAATACGGGGCACAACTTTCTTATTTTAAATGGGAACATTTGTTTTTTTTTTAGGTTATTCGATTAGTATTTTTTCTGAATTCAACGATATAAACATATCATATATAACAAAATAACTGAGAAAAATGCATGTTAAATTTATATGTATTTTATTTATATCTGGCTGAAACAAGAGTGCTATGGATAGAAAACAATTGAAAAATAAACAAATCAAACAATGCTGTAACTACAATAATAATAAAATTAATAAATATTAAATTATAAAAATTGTTCAAAATTTCTCCCATTCTGATTAATGTTTTCTATCCATAGCACATTTTTCTCAGTTATTTTGTTATGTTAATATATGATATGTTTATATCGTTGAATTCAGAAAAAAATACTCTATCAAATAACCTAAAAAAACAAATGTTCCCATTTAAAATAAGAAAGTTGTGTTCCGTGGTTCTTTGCTAATTTAACCAACCTCGTAGCTCTTATAGTTCTCGAGATAGCAATGGTGGCACACTTAAATGGAACACCCTGTATAACAATTTTCTTAAAATTCATGTATGATTGCAAGCTACTTCGACCTTTTTTGAATATTATTGAGAATCTCTGCAATTTGCTTGTTGCAGCTGGGGATACAGTCCCAGCCTCCCTTCAGACTTACTCGATTGTGTTTGTCTCTGAAGACTTGTTCCTGTCCGATTTATTCGTGACAGGACCGTTTTATTAGTGCAAGCAGATCGACGCAATTTAAATGTTGTCCTTTTTTCGTTTTCTTTTATTACATGGCTAAACTCTTTTCGAATTTTTTCATTAAGTAAAAATTCTGTTTGTATTTAATTGTCATAATTATAAATAAATATATCATCACTGCATATTACCCATTTCTTGGTGTCCAATCTGCTTTATCACAGATATAGGTAATGATGATGACATATTTGTACCGGGCGGGCGCTTACCAGGCGTCACCTCGCGGGCACTCATTGCTGGCGTGGAGAGTGCATCACAGGGGCCACTTTTGTGCCATTTAATATTCGAAAAATATGTGGCGTCGGTCGGTATCAAACCCGGTTCACCAGATTCGCGACCAGACACTCAAGTACGCGGCCACGGGACCCCGTAACAATTTATGTACTTTATCTATATGACAGTTTTATTTAGTTTGTTGTAATGCAAATTGGAAAAGTTCGTATGTTGTGTCAATTATTAATTTAAAAGTACAAGATAAAAATGTTGTAAATTCAATCAGATAATTAATGTGATATTCAAGACAAACTTTTTTACACTGTTGATTAATTACCACTCCTGCTTTATAGATCGATTTTTAACTTAGTTTTACAAAATAAAAATGAAACTAACCACAGACCTTGACTACGTATTGAGCAAGTGGAATTTACATACATGTAATTTTTTTATATCTGCAAAAACTAAATTAATAAAAATTTCACGACTTATTAACTACAGGGTGTCTCAATATGCTTGCTAACTATTTGTAACTTTTTTATTTGAAGAGGTACGAGGTTGGTTAAATGAGCAAAATTGTGCCATTTTATATTAGAAAATTGGTTATGTAGACAAAATAAAATTTGTGTCAGCGGTTCTCAAAATTTGGGACAATATATATATTTTTTAAATGGAACCATATATTTTTTATTATCTTATTATATTTTTTTCTCTTTCCAATAAGGTAATGTTGTTTATGTACAATTTTTTCAAATAAACGAGTTATTTACGGTTAAAAATTTAAATTTTGTAAACTATTTTATTAGTTTTTTAGTCAAGTAAGTCTTGGAAACAATTGATTCTTTGTTTGTTTGACGTTTAATAATATCTCCCGGAAAGTTCTCTGTGTTTAATTATGTTTAATAACTTTACAAATGAAGAAAAGTTAAATATGATCGTGCTATATGGAAAGTTATATCTGGACACCAGTTACGTAGAACGGTCGGCTCTCTTTCGAAAAGAGTTTAAATATGCGAAAGAAATAATGGCTTTCAATTAGAATATTTTCTTTGTTTTGTTATTACTGTAAAATAAATTAATAAAATAATAATTTTATAAAAGACAATTGTTTCCAAAGTTTATTTGACCTAAACTAATAAAAGATCATTTTTATCTTTAAACGTAAATAACTCGTTTATTTGAAAAAATTGTACATAAACAACATTACCTTATTGGAAAGAGAAAAAAATACTCTTTCTAATAAGATAATAAAAAATATATAGTTCCATTTAAAAAAATATATATTCTGTCCCAAATTTTGGGAACCGCTGACACAATTTTTATTTTGTCTATATGACCAATTTTCTAATATAAAATGGCACAATTTTGCTAATTTAACCAACCTCGTATCTCTTCAAATAAAAAAGTTACCAATAGCGAGCAAGCTTATTGAGACATCCTGTATATCCGGTTGTACTAATTGACACTTCAGGGGAAATAAGTTTAAAATTGATTTGATTCGAACCCGGGTCTTCAAAACCACAACCGGTCTCCAAGATCAAGATACGCAACTTTTAACGATCTATATTTCATAAATATTAAATAAATAACTTTACGGCTTGTTACTCATTTCTTGTTGTATCAATTTGCTTATATTCGTAAGGTTATGACCATATTTCTATATCGTTAAAATCGCTTGCCAAACATCATCTGATGGACTGTCAAAGCTGTCGTAGAAAGTATATCGAAAAGGTTACTATACAGGCTGGTTGATTTTTCATTGTCCAGCTTATATCTTCTGAAATATTAAAGATATAAGAAAAAGTTATATAGAAAAGTTATTATTATTTGATACAACCTGTTTTATAATTTAGCAATTTTTTTCCAAGGCCTACCAGTTTTCCAGAAAAATATTTAACTTAGATTTTTTAAATGGAACAACCTGTATATTTTTACGGAATAAAATTCTAAATAAATTTCTCTTTACAATGATGTATAACAAGTAAGGGTTTACCTTTAAATTATGTCTAATAAGCAAATAGAAATACGATAAAAGTAGGCTGTGATATTCTATTGTATATACCAGTAACATCTGTCACAGATTTAATAATACTGATTATAATAGCGAGAAAGGTGTTAAGATTCTTATTTAACTAAGAAAAATGAACGTCGGTAACAGTAATAGTGAAAAAGTTGATATGCTTTGCTGTTTTCACAGATCAAATAATAATAAACGTCGGGCTGCTATCCTGTATCAAAATTTATATCCTGATAGAAGACAGCCGTACGTAAATACTTTCCAAAATTTAGAAAATTCTCTGCGACAGACCGGTAATACAATTATACGTAGCCAATGTTCCTGTGTGACAGAAGTTACAGGTATAAACAATAGAATATCATAGCCTACTTTTATCATATTTCTATTTGCTTTATAGGACATAATTTAAAAGTAAATCCTTACTTTTTACACATCATTGTAAAGAGAAATTTATTAAGAATCTTATTATGTCAAAAGGGTGTTCCATTTAAAAAATCAAAGTTAAACAAACCTGTATATAAGTTAAAATATATCATCACGGAACATTACCCATTTTTGGGTGTGCTTTGTACACAGATTTCGGTTATAAAGAGTTACTTTTGCCTTATTTCAAAATTGGAAATAATTTTCAAGTTTGACACCGGTTGGATGCGAACCTGAGTCATCAAAACCACAACCGGTCAGACGTTCAGCCATAAATAGTTCATATGTAATTGCGTATGATGTAATTTAATTTATAGGTTTTTATATTCGCTTGTTTTGATCGCTTCTGATTATCTTCGACCTGGGAAAAGCCATTTCTGTTGTAATACTGTCTTCTGCTAATTTCCTATCTGCTTAGTGGTCTCTTCCTTTCTTCTTTCTTCGCTTTTCCTTCCAACATTGTTAAATTTGGGTCATAATTTCTAATTTTCTCTTCGTATTTTACTGCTCTCAGTCTACCTGCAATTCGCATTTTGTCTCTGTTGGTTTCTTGTAACATAATACATTCTGGTGTTTTTTCTGTCTAGTTCTAACGTCTGTTTTATGCATTCTAGGGGTATATACTCTTACTTCTCATTTTCGTCTTCTCTCAGATCTCTGTCCTATATAAGATTATACTTTTAATAATCAAACAGATTTTGTTGTTGTTCAGAAAGTTTCCTTTGCTTTTATATAAGTAACAATAACTGAAGCATCTATTCACTGCACTTACTCAACCGACAAGTACCAGAATTTGATGGATATAGCGGTGGTTGTAGAAGAATAGAATAGGTTTATTTAATAGCCCTATGGCTAAACCAATATACATTGAATTGTACAAAAAATCATAACACTTTATACTTATCTACATAAAAAACACTTTAATATACATTTAAATGAGGACACTGATCCAGAATTTTTAACATCAGGTAGTTTGTTAAATTCTATCAATCCTTTATGGAATACTGGTATTATAACTATGTATATTACTGCACATATTGTGGGATATTGGGTATTAGATGAAAGAAATTGTCACCTTATTTATATTCGTTACTAAGGGGTTTTTACAACATTGACAGTTAATTTTAACAAAAAATCATTATATTTTCTCATTAAATATAAGCTCATGATATGATTAATAAACAAAGATATTGCTCATGAAAACCCAAAACAGAATATTTCACTCGTCCTTTTTACAAGGAATACTCCACAAGAGTACAAATCTGACTGTCTAATTTTCGAATCGTCGAAACGCTAGTTGAAACTACATTATATAAAAAACATCATTTTTAAAGATAGTGACCAACGTATAATGCATACAACTAAAAACATCTGCGTAGCCAAATACATAAACTTGTCAACTAACATCAGAAAAAGAACATCAAATTTCGCCCCGTAAGATGAAACATCTTAAAATTCTACTTTGTTACACTATTAGAAAAACACGATCACCATACACATTCATTTAAGTTTTTTACCACCCGCTACCCTTGGTAAGGGAGGTATAGGGATTGTGCTAAAAATCACATATCGAGATTTTAGTAAATGACCACGTTTTAAGGTCCCTAGAATCCAATTTTAACATTTTAACGATGATGTCTGAATGTGTGTATGTGTGTGTGTATGTATGTATGTATGTGTGTGTGTGTGTGTGTGTGTATGTATGTGCAGGGATTTTGTCTTCGCTCTAACTCAAATACTATCAATCAGAAAATTCTGAAACCTTGTATTTCTATCCTATTCTAATAAGAAAACAAACCATTAGACTTTGGTGTAAATCGGATAACCGGAAGTGTCACTTTACCTGAAGCTCATAATGGTTTTTCTTCAAAAAATATCATTAAATGTCATTTTATCGCATTTTATGTCTTATGAAAATTAAAGATTATTGAATTTTCTACAGGAATACATTAATACTTTTTCTATATATTTTGTAGATAAATTTAAAAATATTTTTTTTTATTAGTCCCGAAGCCTACGATAAACACAATTCCTTTGTTACACAGTTCATATTTCAAATGAATGTAACTGACAGTAAATGTCACTGTCAAAAAACTAATCACTTCAAATTAATAATAGTGACATTTTAAAAAGAAAATAGTAAATAAATCAATAGTTTTATACAGTGGAACAGTTTGCAGCGTTAGTAAATACGTAAGTATGTATTTAAATTAATAAAAATGGATAGGAATGTGTGTCGAAGGATTGTGTAACTATTATTGTGGTCCAGATGCGGTTATTCGCTACCGAAAATCAGTCACTTTAATATGTTCTTATTAGGAATGACGATGGGTACCCGGGTACTCGGAACCTACCCGATAATAATGTACCCGGGTATAAAATTTCTTACCCGATTACCCGAAATATACCCGCTGTCCGTTAATTACCCAATAGCCTTTAATTACCCGAACAGTTTTCAGCTGCCGGCAAGATTGTGTCTAAAAGAAGAGCTTTTTATTACCATACCATAGGTAATTAATATAATTTATGTTGTTTTTTTATAGAGAAACAGTATATTATTTATTTGTATTACTTTTTATTTAATACATATGTAAACAATGATTATGAATTTTATTAAAAAGTAAACTGCTAATGTAAGGGTAACTGGTAATTAACAAATTGTGTATATATACTTAAAGGATAACGGGTAATTAAAGGGTATCGGGTAATTAACGGGTAAAGGGTACTATCCGGATAGTTTTTTCGGGTACTTGGGTACCAAAATTATCGGAATTCGTCATTACTAGTTCTTATGTATGAATGCTATGATGATTGTGGACAAGGCGAAAGAAGAATGTTGTTAAAGAGTGAAGTGAGTCAGCTGAGCTCTTACTCTTATCCCTTTTCTTATTGTTACTATTGTGTCCGGGTTTTTGCTAACCCACTAAGTGGGAAACGCGTGATTTTATGTATGTATGTATGTATGTATGTAAAAATTAAATAGCGGGAGGTTTTGTGTTGGCCACATCAGATTTTTTATTTAAAAATTCACCACTTTGAATTACTAGTCGGTAAACAAAAATTCCTAACCAGCCGATTATCTCCATAGAACAAATTCCGTTGTCGGTAGAATGGAGGTGTTAGCTAGCTGTGTAACCACAGCAGCGTCGCTAGCAAATTCGGTTATAGCGACGCGTGACTGCGTAACGTCAAGCACAGACGCAGCTCGTAGCAATGGCAACACAACGCAGACATACACGCTACAGATCGCATGAATATTCATTGCGAATCACACGATTGCTTCACACATATATCCACAGTTATCGCGAACTTATTAATTACACAACGTGTCAGTTACCAAGCTGAAACGTTCTTGTATTGTTTGAGATTCTCCAAGAGAGGAGGGGAGGGAGTTTGTTTGGTTATGTTAGCACTTGTATAACAAATTTATTCAATAACTGCGTTTTATAACTTATTCAATAAATGGTTCGTATTACTTATAAATTATTCTATGCAATATTTGATTATTGGAATAGATACATATATACAGTGGCGTATTAAGGTATTTTGGCGCCAGAAGCCCTTGAATTTTTTGCGCCCTCTCCCCTCTACTTTTGGTTATAGCATGAATGAAAAAACAAATTTTTGAATTTTTCTAGTAAGAAACCAATAATCATAACAAGTAATTAAATATAACAACTGACATAAAAAGAGCAATAACCAATGATTCGAAAAATGACAATGAGGGTTTTTTTATTAGTAAAATTCAGCAAACATTGAAACTATACTTTTATTTTTAATTAAAATAGTGTAATGACAAAAATATAATTAAAATGACATTCTTCTTGTTTTGGCACTGGCAAAAATATTAAGTGTCGTCAAAATGAATTTCATTTAAAAGAGTTTTTTCGATGCACATAATAACCAAAGCGTTTAATTTTGCGTGGGATACTGTAAACCTGCAATAATCCTTCACTCTCTTCAGTGCTGAAAAGGATCTCTAGCCAGTATAGTTAGTCAAGCAAACACCCGTAATAAAATTACAATGTTAGGAAAAATATTCTCAATGTTCTTGTCTTTTAATAGTTCCGTTTGCTAATTTATATTTAAAAAGAAATGTTTTTTTTCGATTTCTGACAATTTTACGCCCCCTATAATTTTGCGCCAGAAGCCCGGGCTTCTCAGGCTTCTGCGATAATACGCCACTGCATATATAGGTTCCGGGTGTCTAATTGAAATCTGTTATATAGGAAATATGTTCAGAGTGATCAAAAATGGCCGAAGGTCACGTGACAACTTCTGTCGAAAATTATGTAAAAATTACATTTCAATTTTGATGATGAAAAGTGCATGACATTGGACTATTACGTTGATTCATTTCATATTTGTTTGGCACACCTTCGTGAAAAATCATTTAACGGCCGGTTTCATAATAAATATAACGCTAAAGGTGAAAACAACAGACATAAATAGTCACCAACTCCGAATTGATTCGGAATGTTGTTGAAATGCTGTATTTAAAATTGTTTTCGACGCAGTGTCTAATACAACTTTAAAAAAAATTACTGTATATTCAACGATTGCTGAAGATGGGCTTACCCTAAGCCCGAAACGTCCGTAATAAAGAATTTTACAATACACGTGGACCATTTATGCCTTTTGTTTTCACCTTTAGACCATTCAACGGTTGGTCCTTCCATTCCTTTCTTCAAATATAAAGTTACTTTTATTTTAAAGTTTAATCTAAAAGTGAAAAAAGCGTTTCATAATTCAACTTTAAGTTAAAGTTTTTGATATAAAATCCTTTAAAATAAAGTCGCCTGACAGTTACTGTACGGGCTTAAAGTGGAAATTAGCTTATTGGTTTCGATTGAACATAGTGAGAAAAATGTTTTCTTTCAGTTCATTATAAAGATCCAACGAAGATATTTTTAGTATTGACAAAAAGTATATTGACCACGAATTAGTAATTGAAATACATATGCGGAACGAAAAATAATTTGTACTACAGCTGTACGCAAAGTGCATACTTTACGCACTCTTTACATGTGTAAAGTGTCAAATACATTTTTATTTGTAGATATAAAAAAAATATATCATCACGCCATTTTACCCATTTCTGAGTGTGCCACAATCTGCTTTATCGCAGATATTGGTAATGATGATGACATATTTGTACCGTGCGGGCGCTTATCAGGGGCGTTACCTCACGGGCACTCATTGCTGGCGTGGAGAGTGCACCACAGGGGTCACTTTTGTACCATTTAAAATTCGAAATATTTGGCGTTGGTCGGGATCGAACCCGGTTCCCCAGGTTTGCGACCAGACACTCTGGCACGCAGCCACGGGACCCCATAGAAGAAATAATGAAATTACGAATATATAAGTTATTTTTTTTATGTATAAAAGTAAGACATATAATTTATTAACATTTTTAGAAGAGGTTATATGCATTTAATAATTCCAAAATTAAAACCAATAAAGGATTATCATTCATTGTTGGTCGACCACCACTAGTTGCTGTCCACAAAACGATGCAATATTGCTTACTTAACTAGAAGTTAAAATTTTAACTAGATATTGAAAAACCGACCCTTAGTGAATGCAATTTAATCATAAGTGTTATTAGTTCCATACTCTTAAAACAATTATCGTAGTGAAACTGGGGTTTCAGGCATGACAATTGAATATGGAACAATTCCTGGGATGTGAATATTTGTACAAATGATGTTCGGTTGGTAGCCAAACATATTACAATACCCTAAGTTGTTTGTGGAGGGTGAACTTACACTTCTACACAGCGATAGGGTAACTTCATCGAATAAGGCATTGTATTCGATCCTAATTCTGCACTAACTGAACCAACGGCCATACAATCATATTTTATATTTATTGTACATTATAAAATTTAATATAATACATTAAATTCAAAATTACATTTGAACATTGCATATTTCACTACAAATTAAAATAAATATGTATTGGGAAAATTTTATTCAATATTATGGCAATATTAAAATCATTTTTAGTTTAATAATTCATGTAAATATTTTAATACTAATGCTTAATACAATGCATTTGGGCATTGATTATAATTTTCCATTTTATCTTTTTAGACATCGTTATATTGCAACTAAATCATGATTAGAAACCACTTAAATATAGCTGAGTATAGAGTTATTAATTATAATTATTGACATTTAATTTCATAAAATATTATTTAACGAACATGTTAACCGCAAAACCACATTTGTTCATGATTTAATATTTGTGGTAAAATTTCAGTATCCATTTCCAAATGCAAATTTTACAATTATATTGTTTACATTTATTTCGTGATAAAATTGATAATATTGATACCTATAATTTTATACCGAGTATCTATGTGTATCTGTTATACATAGGTATAGGGAATACAATATAAATATTTTTATTTTGCTGTAGTTACTTTTTTAATTTTAGATAAATATTTTAAATACAAAACTTGTTCAGAATTCAAAATTACAAAATTTGAGTTAAAAATCAATTGAAAATTTTATTTATTAAAAGAAAACGTTATATAAAATGCTTAAAGCATATTTCAGAGTACAATGGTACAAGCATTGTTTTTTAATTTTTTACTATGGTAGAGGACCCCTTTGTCGCGTAATGAGCATTAAGCGAGGTTCTACTGTAGTTGCTTATTGAAATTATAGCATACCTAATATAACATATAACAGTTGTCCAAATAAGTTTTAAAGCCTTCCTTATATTGGTAGTTAATCCGAGTAATTGTTCTTTCGTATCAGTTACACTCGGATCATAAGCGTATACATTGTATGTTAGAAGCAGAAAGTTATTGTAATAATTATTATTTGACGGCGTCTATTGAACATTACGACGTAATCATTTCTTTCCCTTACCCCTCAGCTCAAGATTGGTGTGTCGCACTGTCTGCGACTGCCCTCGACGTAGCAAAATTTTGGAGTCAAATTGTATAGAATTGTTTATAGACTTTTATATATTTTATGTATATTCCTATTTATGTTTCTGACACGAGAATATACAGGGTGTCTCAATAAGCTTGCTCACTATTGGTAACTTTTTTATTTGAAGAGGTACGAGGTTGGTTAAATTAGCAAAATTGTGCCAGCGGTTCCCAAAATTTGGGACAGAATATATATATTTTAAATGGAACTATATATTTTTTATTATCTTATTGGAAAGAGTTTTTTTTTCTCTTTCCAATAAGGTAATGTTGTTTATGTACAATTTTTTTCAAATAAACGAGTTATTTACATTTAAAGATAAAAATTATCTTTTAGTTTAGGTCAAGTAAACTATGGAAACAATTGTCTATTATAAAATTATTATTTTATTAATTTATTTTACAGTAATAACAAAACAAAGAAAATATTCAAATTGAAAGCCATTATTTCTTTCGCAAATTGTACATATACAACATTACCTTATTGGAAAGAGAAAAAAATACTCTTTCCAATAAGATAATAAAAAATATATGGTTCCATTTAAAAAATGTATATATTGTCCCAAATTTTGAGAACCGCTGACACAAATTTTATTTTGTCTACATGACCAATTTTCTAATATAAAATAGCACAATTTTGCTCATTTAACCAACCTCGTATCTCTTCAAATAAAAAAGTTACCAATAGTGAGCAAGCTTATTGAGACACCTGTATATATATATATATATATATATATATATATATATATATATATATATATATATATATATATATATATTAAGAAAGTATAAGCTGTGAAATTTTCGTGGATGAAAATCTGCATTATGTTGATCATGTTAAAATGTAAAACTAAAAATTTCAAAATTTGGACTTGTCACTTTTATCGCGTAGGTGCGATTCTCTTTTACTAAAATATAATAAGTTTTGTTAATTAGTTTGTATGAATGTTTATCAGCATCATGAAATAATTGAAAAGCACGTTGAAACTTGGAGTTTATGTCTAGAGTGAGGTAGAGGCAGACAATTCGATTTCAATGAACATATGTACGGTGTATCTTGATAAAGGGCGACACCAACACAGACACCCTGAAAGTCCGTAACTTATCCGTTTATCTTCGATTCATTGTCGGATGTCGGCTTCCGTGTTGCCGGACACGTTGTCATCATTCGGGCACATCTCTAGGGACTGGCCTTCGCTCCAACGACTCAAAAAATGATGTATAGAATCACTAACATTTATTATTTTTTTACAAGATCGCAGCCACTTTGCCCGCTACAAACCTTCTGATATATGTCAACCCTTGTTAAAAAATATACCATCGTAAACTTTATAATGTACTGTGCTTTAATCGAAAAAGGAGATATATTTCTAATGTGATGAAGGCAGAACAATAACAAGCAAATAACTTTATTATAAAATCTTCTAAATCATAAATTCAATATTAGTAATTCAACTTTGTTAACTTTGTAATTCAAAATTCTGTTTAGAAATAATTATCATAATCTCTGCCTGTTTAGTTTGGATGTCAATCGCTTAGACATTTAGTCATTTATTGCCAGCCTACGTATAGGGTTGATGCTATGGATGTATGATAACCTTTCACTCCCGCACCCCTCAAATATGCTCTACTAAAGATGATAACAGTCAGGTGATGGTAGAAATTCATGTTTTATTATGTTTTTGGCTTCTTAACAATTTTAAAAATAAATATCATAATTTTGGTTTATTCGTAGCAATGACCATGGAATTTGTTTTTTTTTTCTGGATTTCATAAATAATTTTAAACATCAAACGTCAATTTGACACATGGAAAAGATATAAATTAAATAATGAATGTTTATTTAAAGAAGGAACTTGTGTATATTGTAAATGAATATTATGATGGAAATAATTACAAAAGAATACTGAATTTATTTTCTATAAGTCAAATTGACGTTTGACGTTTGTAAATAATTTATGAAAGCTAGAAAAAGAAAACAATTCCAAGGCTATTGCTACTAATAAAACAAAATTTTGAATTTTTTTTTAATTATAAGAAACCAAAAACATAATGAAAAATGTAAAAATAGTTGTATATGTAACTGTAATTCTGATCTACTTTGTACTGTACAATTTATGCCGTAAAATGAACAGAACAAGAAATTTCACAAAACTAAAATCCCATGTTAAATTCCTGTGTTCACCCTTAATCGCCACCACCCTGTATAATCCATATTGTCAAGTCATATGAATATTACTATTAAATTTTAAGTTTTTTTTTTTTGAAATTATGATGAAAGTAAAAATATAGTAAAAAATGTAAAACTTTTAACCGCCACCACTCGGTATGTAATATAACAAAAAATTATATTAACAAAAAAACTTAAAATAATATTTAAATTTGTTTTTTGTTATGTACATATTTGTTTTCCAGACAGACACATTTTATTTACAAACATAATATAAAAAAATCGTATTGTTTTCATCGGATTTATATTCAAAATATTCTATTTCCATTTTTCTAATTTATTTTCAATTATTTACTCTGAAAAACAATTTCACTTATAATGCTTTCTGAATTTTTTATAGATACTGCCTAGTTTTAAAATGTTGACTCTGGAACGTGAAGCAAAGTGCTGCTAAAATCTTTTTATTCGATTTTGTAGAAGTTACTTGCGATGTATTTTAAATTTCGTGATATACTACAAAATTATGTAAATGTCTATGAAATATCGACCAGTTACCACTTTAAAACCAAATATATTATCCATTCAGATTTTTTGAAACATAGATAGCGCAATAAATAATTTTTTACGGTTCGAAGTTTTGACCGTATTCAGGCATTCGAAAATGGAAAATTACGATGGTAATACAGTGAAATATGTAATAGAAGAACACTGGTGTAGTAAACAGAGCATATTTTGAATTTGTAATATTTATTAAAAATTCTGCACCGAATTTTTTGACCAAAGACAATACTTTCCTTACCTAAAGGTGATGCAAGGTAAAAAAAGTATTTCTTAACAGAAAGGTATCGTAATAATGTCTCCATTAACAGAATTAATGTTGTCAAAGATTTAAGTCTTTGTTTCAGTCAGGTTATAAAGCATCAAAACTCATATTCCGCATTTTCTCCAAAATCTTCAAAATTTTCAAAAATCCAATTTTTACAGATATAGGTACATCTTAATGCGCTGACTTCAAATTTTAAAACCGCAGGTCGATATCTCTTTTCATTCTCGAGATATTTACATTTCAAATTTTACCCATTTTTGGGTCATAACCCTAAAATGGGTGGAGATACAAGCCTGGCGACTTCATCATTCGATTCTACGGGCAAAATTACATAAGTATACAAATTTTCAAAGTTTTTGAACAATGTGTACAATTTCTAGAATAAAATTACTGAAAATTGCCAAATTCTGAAAAAATGGCAAGGGGTACACCTTAGATTTTTGCGATTTTTGGCCATTTTCAGTTATTTTGCTTTCGAGATTGTATGCGGCGTTCAAAAAAATTGAAAATTTGTATACTTATGTAATTTTGCCTGTAGAATCGAATGGTGAAATCGCCAGGCTTGTATCTCTACCCATTTTAGGGTTATTGCCCAAAAATGGGTAAAATTTGAAATGTAAATATCTCGAGAATGAAAAGAGATATCGACCTGCGGTTTTAAAATTTGAAGTCAGCGCATTAAGATGTACCTATATCTGTAAAAATTGGATTTTTGAAAATTTTGAAGATTTTGGAGAAAATGCGGAATATGGATTTTGATGCCTTATACCTGACGAACAAAGACTTAAATCTTTGACAACATTAATTCTGTTAATGGAGACATTATTACGATTCCTTTCTGTTAAGAAATACTTTTTTTTACCTTGCATCACCTTTAGGTACGGAAGGTATTGTCTTTGGTCAAGGAAAAACTGTTTTCTCATGTTAAACGCCTATGGCCCGGTTTTCGTGTTACACCCGGTATATTCGCTAAATAAAATAAAATTTTAGTGCCTAGGCCAATTAATACGGATTAGAGCTCGCATTATTTATAAATTAAAAATGAATGTTTAATTATTTTACAGGGAAGATTTATCGAAAATTAGTTTTTATTAATATTAAATAAATTTGGTTAAACTAATCACAAGACATTGCACTTTGTCAAAGTTGCCTGTTGAACATTGATTGGAATTGTGGTAATTCCATGAACACAATTACATAATACACAAACAGATGTCTTAAAGTCAAAGTTCTTTTAAGTACTTGTACAGGGTGGTTTAGTTTCCAATCTTCAGCTGATATTTCGTTAATCAATAACATTAGATATGAAACTTTCAAATAAAAGTTATTCGGTATTACTTTTTCTTTATTATAATATAAGAAAAAAATCTTTTAATGTATATATAATGCAGAAAAGAATTTAATTCTGAGTTCAATGATACAAATTTTAGCCGTGTAAAAACTAATTTGGTAAGTGATGAAATATATTAGTGTAAAAATCAACACTAATTTTTTAAAAATATAATAATTGTAAATAATAAGATGCAGTAAAAATTGTAGTGTTAAATAATTAATATATTTTTTACACTATTTGTGCTGGGTTTACGCAGCATGTAAATTATAAAATTAAATTAACCCACTTAATTAAAATTACGTCATTTATGTAGTAATTTAAATTAATAATTTTATGGTTGACATTCCTTAAAACCTAACTTTTATAGGTGAAATTGGAATATGTATATAAAATAAAGGCTAAAAAATAAAGATACAGAAATTACGGAACAAGTTCGTCGTTTTCTTCTGTAGAACATACAATTTTCTAGGTTAAGTTTTAATATTTGTCATAACTGCGCGATTCACGCAAGCGTATAACTAAAGAATTATAAAATTGAACTAGAAAGTTGAATATAGCCAACTTGTTAATTTGGTTTCATTAGTTTAAATCTTAAGTGTAGTTGCATAAACTTTCTCGTTGATAACAATTGTTTCTATTTGTTTAGTTTAGTTTTACAATTCAATTTTTTGCTTTAATTGTCTGTATAAACCCAGCTTTATAGTAATAATTTAAAGAAATTTCCTTCTACATACTCTGATCAGAGATGTCGTGTACCAAATGAAACAAGTTAAAAATCGCGCAGTAGTTAGTTCGTTGTGAGATTTCTAAGTGTTCGGATGTATATTTCTGTGTTTTTTGTATTAAATAATAGTGTTTAAACTAACTTTTAAAGTGAAAGTTAAAAATTTGTGTAGATGCGTTTTCTTAAACGAAGGTATCAGGTATGAAGATTTCCCAGTACCTGGTGAGTAGGTACTATATCATCATTTAATATATGTAAAATGCGTTCTATAGATGAGATCTTTGAAGATATTGTTTTTATTTATTTATAATACATTCATGGTATATGTATACATTTTGTAACATCATTGCATAGTTAAAACACATTAGTTGGTGCTATGTTACGAAATATTCGTGTTCTATTTTGAACCACTTCAACGTGTACTTTTATACCAAATTTGTAAGTGGTTAAATTAACACAACTTGGTACGGACCTATATAAACCAATATCAGTGTTTATTTTAAACAAAATATCTTGGAGGGTATATTTCGGAGTGTGATGTGAGGACATAACGATTTTTTGAGAAAAATCAACATAAATGTAAATAAATAAATATATCATCACGGCATATTACCCATTTCTGGGTGTGCCAGTATTTACAACACATGTAGACATCGGTAATGATGACGATATAGTTTACCGTGTGGGCGCTTACCAGGCGTCACCTCCCAGGCACTCATAGCTGGTGTGGAGAGTGCACCACAGGGGTCACTTTTGTGCTATTTTAAAATTGGAAATATTTGGCGTCTGTCGGGATCGAACCCGGTTCTCCCGGGTTCGCGACCAGACACTCAGGTACGCGGCCACGGGACCCCATAAAAAAATTAGCGTACGTTGTTAATTTTTTTTTACTGAAATACTGAAGCAAGTCTGAATAGGTTATTCCACGACATTTTTTTAAAAAAAATTTCTTGAAATACATAAAAACAAGTGAAAGTCCGAGTTAAAATTCCTCCAAATAAGCGAGATATTAAGGTCCGACTTTTAAATTTGCTTTGTGACGTAGGTAATGCGGATATACCAGAAGTAAACAAACAGTGGTTCACAAACCACGAAAAATTGTTAAACAAATTACAAAATAATATATATTTAAATTGTAATATTATAATTCATTATTAGGGACATAAAATAAATTATTTCGCTTAATATATTTCACTTTTTTTCTCATTTTATAAAAATAAAGAAATTAGAACGTCACCCGAGCAGCAACCGAACAGATCCGACACACCCGAAGAAGTATATTCTTAGTTAGGGCGGGGCTTCTCAAAATCGGAGGTCATACTTGGATCCTATTTGCTCAAACACTCATGCATATGTCCTGCATAATCAAAAGCAAAACTTCCCATGTTTTCTAGAGGGAATAATTTATAATAAATGAAATATGGTTTTTCTTATCCTTTAACTATTATCATTCTTATTTTCAATAAACTTTTACTATTTTTGATTACTGTGGAATAGCCTATTTTACGTTGTAATCATTATATGACATAGTTTTATTTGGAAACAGCTCTGTTGGTTTTGTTAACCACTATTTCTAGTGCAAAAATTAGCACCGTATACTACTAACTCATTTTTGATAAAAACTTACCTTAGATCATTCTAATTTTCAACGGCTTACATATAGATGATATATTTTTGGTCAATACTGTAATCATATCGTGTTCGTACTGATATAAGGAAATAATAACAGAAAAATAAACAGAATACGTGATTTTTCACAAATTTTATTTACTAAAGAACAACGTTGTTTCGACTTTTGAGTCATCATCAGACTATCATGACTGAAAAGTCGAAACAACGTTGTTACTTTAGTAAATAAAATTCGTGGAAAATCAAGTATTCTTTTTATTTTTCTATTATTATTTGTAAAATATGTTCCACCAAGAACCGAGTACAAATACTCTATCAATGATATAAGGAAAATTTGTTTCTATCACAACGTACAGTAGTAGTGGTTCTCAAGTTTCTCATCCGCGCCCCCATGAATATTTATCGATGACAGTAGCAGGACACCTCTACCCAGGAAGGGAGAGATCCCTCTTTCCTTCTCTCACACATTCATCAGCTCAAAGGAACAACATAAAAAGGTTTTATGAATATGGCGCGAAGTTGACTGGATATTGGCTGAAATGGAGTCTAGGGATTTTTTCCCGAGATGGTGACACTTTGAGGGAAGTTTAGAAGGTTGGCAATATGAGAATAATAAAATTATGGCTGTTTGATCGAATTCTTAACCTGTCGTCGCTAAAGAAATATTGTCATGGCGATATTTTCATTGCTTTGCGCGCTTCTTTTTCTACAGTTACTGCAGATTTTTATTTTTATTAGCTATTTCTCCAGGTAAGAAAACATAATTAAATTTTTTTATATTTTTTTTGCATTCAATGCCCGAGGCAATAAAACTTCTATCGAACATGAATTCTTATAAAAATTAATATATTGGAATATTCAAGTAAATAACTGCAATAAGTTGAAAAGAAGCATTTAAATTAAAAATGATTTGAGTGTTATAAAATTATGATATATGATTTTTACATGAAAACGTTCAAGTCCAATGTTTTAGAAATGGTACAAGTCTGACGAAATTTTAAAAGCGATTGCAATGCATATATACATTCATTCATAAAAACACGCGTGATAAGAATAAGAGCTCAGGTGACTCAATTCACTCTTTAACAACAATCTTCTTTCGCCTCGTGCACATTCATCATCGCATTCATACATAAGAACTTAGCTGAGTCACTCTATTCTCTTAACCACACTAACTAACCATACATCTTCACACAGTGACCTCTATATACCGGCGACTCCTATCTCTATACAACGGCGCGAGCTGTATCCACTCAACTGTCATGGTGGGGTGGCTATCTCTTTCTAACAGTGAGAAGTACGCATACGTCAGCTAGTACCAGTTCGACGAATTAACGATGAACATGAAGAAGAAAGCATTTAAATAGTTTGATCATATCTGTTTGGTCCAACAATACACGAAAGTTAGAGAGAGATAGGCACCCCACCAGTCAGGCGGGTGGTATTTTTGGTGGATACACGCAAGTTATTCAAGCCGCCGGTCCATTTTGTATATAGAGGTCACTGTCTTTACACCACAATATTTACGGAGCAATCATCCTTCGCCACATATTCCTATCCAGGCACACTTCTTTCGCTTCAGCCACATTCATAATCGTATTCATACATGCTCTTCTTCTCTTTCCACTCGGAAACTTACGCTCCTTCAAAACACTACCAATCACATCTATCCAGCTACACACAGGGTGGCCATGCAATCGAATACCCTCAACTTTACCAACATATTTGCGTTTTACAAGCCGAAATGCGAAGCCAAAAATAACTAATGTTATGAACAAAGCGACTCATAGATATACAAAAGTTTATGTAAGTAAGTGATCAAGGCTTAACCCATGGTAGAACTGACCCCAAAGGTAGTAAATCTGGCAATAATTTTTGTTTAACATACTTTCTACAAGAATTAGAGGCCTTTAAAACTGACCAATCACGTCATAGTTCAAAACTTTATAGAAAAGTAAAAATCAATGTGTTCTCTGGAAAAATATTGATTGTCAATCTGACGTTAAATGTTTTTTTTTTTTGCATAGACGTACAATTTATATTCTGTTTTTTTTTTTGATATTCTCAAAATGCCATTTACCTTCACCATCAAGAGTATGCAGACATGCATATGGTTTATAGCGAGACATTACAAAATAGTCGTGCTGTTGTAAGACGGTACAGAGAGTTATTTCTAAATAGACGTCAATGATTTTATGTCATTTGTAACAGGCAGGGAATACTCGTGACAGGTATCACATTTTTTCCAGAGAACACATTGATTTTTACTTTTTTATAAAGTTTTGAACCATGACTTGATTGGTGAGTTTTAAAGGCCTCTAGTTCTTGTAGAAAGTATGTTAAACAAAATTATTGCCAGATTTACTATCTTTGGGGTCAGTTCTACCATTGGTTAAGCGTTGATCACTTACTTACATAACACCCTGTATTTATTTGATCAGATTTTTTATATTAATGATCAGTGTTTCGTAAAATAAAAGTGATCAGTATTTACTGATCCATATTTATGGATATTGTATTCAGGCTAGGTTAAGTTAGGTTAAGATATGGCTAGGTTAGTTTAGATTAGATTTCGGTAAATTATATTTTTATTATAAGTTACTAAGCATTTAACTCTGATTGTATATTTAATGTATTAGTCATAGACAAATACAAATAATAAATTATTTTGACGCATATATCGAATTGTTGTATTTAGCATATATGCAAACAAAATGAATAAGAATATTAATAAAAGAAGAAGTTGCAGGGATCGTTATTGATTCTTGCAACTACCAATTTCAAAACATAAATATAGTTATCAAATTCCTTTGAAATTATATATTTCAATTATATTTGTTAAACTGCAAAAGATATATTATATAGAAGGAATTATTAATATTGACCTCTTGTGTACTACAATCAATATTATTCAAATACCATTATTGTAACTAATTTGTTAAATATTACTACGGTCTAGTGAGTATAGTGACAGATTTGGGGTAAGATAATCAGGGTTCGATCCCAATCTAAGATGTGTCAGATTCGTTTGAGTAGCATACTTCATGAAATGACCGTAAAGTGTCTATCTCATATTGATCTAAATATATCCAGATAAAACTACTCACTTTTGAGGAAACTAAAGCTGCTGAGAGTATCAGGATAACTAAATGCCTGTTTCATTATTAAATCTGTTAAATATTCATAATTTCCCAATAAGATAATTTTAGAAATTAGATATGACGTCATTATGGCACCGTTAAGTCAGCTATGGTTTTTTAATCTAAGGAGTCAAATTATAATTTATACGCTTGACCATTAGAACATCATGATAACTCCAATTTTACATAAAAATGTAAAAATTATAAAGATTTATAAGAATTATTCCTCTTGGCGTTGATGCTAGTGCCTGTCTTTATCGTCTCCATTATTCGTAGTCTTCAAAATCCATTGGCTTCATGTGACATAAGCAGTTGACTTCTGACATTGTTGCTACGAAACATAAACAAAATAGAGTTTTCACATATTATCAAAATAAATAGCGTGTATATAGCGCTTAACTTTATTTGTCCCAGAAATAGCGCCCGTCGAAAACTGTTTTACATTTGACGTTAAATCAGACATAACCTAACTTTTAGAGAGAGATAGCTCCAATATTTTATTTTGCGCAACTCATATGTTGAAGTTGCTTGACTGTATGCAGTATTTCTATTTTATCTGTTGTTTGTGTGACAATTTATTAAGGCCTCATTGAAATCTTTCTCATTTAAATTTGTTAACTCAGCAACCAAAACAAAATTTCTAATTTTCCTTACATTTTCCTTTTTGAGAAAAAAAATATCGTACGTTATGTGAAAACATATTTTGATGCACAGAATAACGTTCACGCTATCTGAAATTTTGACATTACATTATCCCTTTTAAAACGATTTTAAAACTTTAATAATTTGAATACAAGTTTAAAAACTTTATTCAGCCAGCCTGTTCTCATTTTAAAATAAAATAAAGGTTTATATTAATAGAATAACCACAAAAGCTGACGCTTTAAATTTGAACAGGCTGAAAAAGCACAACCTGAAGTCCTTAATTGTTTGGCAAAGCTACAAATAAGCACCCCTTGTGCCTTTCGATTTTGCCGCAAAACACAAACAAAATAATTCGAAATTTCTATGAGTTGAAAGTCCTGTGTTGGGTCAGTTCGCGTCAGCAGTCTCGACACCCTCACGATTTCCTGAGTCCTCAGTCCTGGAAATTCGGCGTCGGCTGCTTTAGCGTCGGTGCCCCGCCCACAGAGCAGAGCGCTAACGAGCGCGCAACAGCGCTGCCACCAAATTATTATTTTTCTTCTTCCTTTTAACTTCCGACGTTTTGCTACCGATTAGGCACATCAATTTATTGACAAATGATACAATTAGGTATCGACGTTAAAAAAACATACCGGAACCAATGTTTTTTTTCTTTCGAGCTGTCATCACCAATATCCGGCAGCGACGTAAGGTATTGTTTTATTTTCTAGATGTTTTTCGACATTTGTGGCTTGCGGTTAATGCCACGTTTTTTTGCTGAGATAACTTATTAATTTTCATCGTGTTTATTATCTTTATTAAGCGAAAATATAATGAATATTAAAAGAAAACAAGAACATGGGATTTAAAACAATATCCGATAAAAGACGATTGCGAATGAATGTGGTGTTTTTTTAGCGCATATTTACTAATAAAAATTATTCAAATATTTAACAACTAAGAAGTGAAAAGCTAACTAAACGTACTGTAATGATGAAACATGATGATTCAATGTGTTTGCTAGTGAACATGAATAGTAAGCCTATTTATTATTATACATGCGTTCATATATTCACACCATTTCCCGTAATGCGGGTTGGCACAAATCTGTAATTCATTAATACAGAAATAGAAATCATCCTTTGCCACAAATTCTAATCTAAAACACTTTTTTCGCTTGAAATATAATTGTATGAAATATTACAATAAAATACAAGTAGTCATTCGGTCGAGACGAGACGAGACGAGAAATTCATTGTCTCGTCTCGTCTCGTTTCAAATTCATAAATTTATTTCTCGTCTCGAATTTTTTCTCGTCTCGTTTAATAGAGTCTCGTCTCGGCCGAGATTCTCGCCGAGATTTCTCGTCGGAAATTTAATATGTATATTTTGGTCCCATGAACTAATTATTAAATTTATACAATTTTGTATTAATGGGGTCCCGTGGCCGCGTGCCTGAGGGTCTGGTCGTGAACCTGGGGGAACCGGGTTCGATCCCGACAGACGCCAAATATTTCCAATTTTAAATGGCACAAAAGTGACCCCTGTGGTGCACTCTCCACGCCAGCTATGAGTGCCCGTGAGGTGACGCCTGGTAAGCGCCCACACGGTAAAATATATCGTCATCATTACCGATGTCTACATGTGTTGTAGATAATGGCACACCCAGAAATGGGTAATATGCCGTGATGATATATTTATTTATTTATTTGTATTAATAGTAATTTGAACAAAAAGATAAATATTTGTTGTTTTATCTGTCAAAATTTGTTATAACCTAAAACTTGTGCAAAATTTATTGTGTTATAATTTTATTAATTTAATATTTATCTAGTATTTTCTAATCTGTTATAAAACATTAAAAAGAAAATAACGCTAAAAATCTTAGCCAAAGCGTGGATTGCACGATGAAGTTTTTATTTTCAAGTGACTTGAAAAGTGTCTTTATAAGTGACCTTACAAGTGTATTTACACGATCAAGTTTTACATGAATTAAAATATCCACGTGTCAAAATTTAACTTATACTTACATTAAATTGTCACTGAATTTTCATCACTTGAATTTTTCATATATAGCCATCAAGATTTCAACTTCTCTATCCCATTTTGCCATTTTTCAGTTTAATATCGATCACTTATAACATTACTTGTATACATCAAAATTATAAACACAAATGACATATGACAGTTACTTGACAGTTTAAATTTGTATAAAGTAGAGCATGTTCTAGTTTTTCTTGAAAATTTTTTCGTGAAAAGTCTATTCATTTGTCTCTTTTGCATTCATGTCATTGTGCGATAGAGAAAACTTTCAAGTCACTTGAAAAGAAAAACTTCATTTTGTAATGCACGCTTAACAAATTCTGATAGATAAAATGTCAAATACTTTTTTTTTGTTCAAAAATGTCATAGCTAAAATATGTTAAATTTCACACGTTTGCAAATATAGCTAATGAGAGAAATAACAACCGAGAAATCTCGGAGCAGTGTTCGAGAATCGAGATCTTAGTAAATATATCTCGTCTCGTAAAATATTTTTTACATTTCTGTCTCGTCGAGACGAGAAATCTCGAGTACGAGGCAAGACGAGAATCTAGAAATATCTCGTCTTGACAGAATCACTAAATACAAGTTTCGGACATGCGGTCTTAAGCACAGACAATTTCTTTTTTTTTTTCTTACACCGAAACATTTGTTACAATTACCCTCCAGATACCGCGTGCCTATTTTTTGACTAAAGAAACCACATTGTTAAAATTTTAATTCAGCGATATCTCTTTACCCATTAATCTTAGAGCAAAAAGTGTAACGGCAAAAGGTGCTCACATTCCAATGAGACGAAATTATTGATCAAATGTCTTTCTTAGCTAATAATTTTAACAATTTTTAAGCAATTTTCAGTAAGAGCAGCAAAGCAAATTACGATTTTCCAATCTTTCAGTTTGACAGTTGAAAATAATTGTTACGTCGATTAAAGCATTGTTTGAATTCGCAATTCATAGCGATTTGTCGTGATTTGCAAAAATTACATAAAAATTATTAAATTAATTTAGTATTTTTCACGCAAGATACAAAGGTATTTATCAAATAATTTTGTGTTTCGTATACACGTACATCTCGCAACGTTTATTATATCTGTTTATTTAAAAATTTGAAAGTAATTTTTCCTGTTTTGTGTTTTATTTCAAATGTCAACTTTTTCTTTCTTGACGGGATTTTGTAGTCAGGGGTCTTAGCAACAAATTTAATAATTTAATTAGGAATTTAGGACATTTTATCAACAAAAATTATGACAAATTTAAGATTTTTATGTTTATTAAACAAAATAAAAAATACCCTTACATAATAGATATTTACACACCAAGTGAGCTAAGGTAATGTTTATTCATGAGAAGAAAGTTTAGCTTACGAGCACGTAAGGGCGAGTGAGTTAATTTCTTCGAGTAAATAAACATTCTTAGCTCACGTGGTTTGTACAATATTTTATTCAATTTTGACGAAATAGTATTAACAACCATTATAATATTTAATTTTGAAAAACCAAAAAACTAATCAGTTAGTAGACTGTGCATAACAATCGTCCGAGCAATCGTCGATGATAGATGTCAAGTCGTCTATTTAAAAAGCTTTATTGTCTGTCATATGTGCTGTGAAAAATAATGAAAATGGCTGATAATATCTAATAAATACTATGGTAAGTATTAATTTCGTGCCTGATGTTATTTTAAATGCATTATTTGTTGCAGAGTGAATTAAAAAAAATGTGAGAGTGATTTAAAAAAAAATAATTCACTTGTGAAAAAAGTATTACTTATAGTTGTTGCTATGAAGTTAATAATGACAGTTTAAAACGTCAAAATTGAATAAAATATATAAAATTATTCGTACATATAAGATGTCGATTTGCATTAGTTATTCGAATTTGTTAGTAGAATTTATGATTTTTTATGACATACTTTTTAATTTATGACAATTTTAGGATTTTTGGGTGAATTTATGAATTTTTAGGAATTTATGACAACTAAGACTCCTTTGTAGTGCTGTTTTTTAGAATGTTTTTCTCTCATATGTGAAATCTTTTAAAAATATATACGAAATATTTTTTGATGTTATTTTATTTGACATTAATATGAATAATTGATAGGTTGGCAATGTTAATATAACGTAAATACGATCAACTGATATAAATATACAGAGGTTGTAGAGTAAATATGAAATAAATGAAGTGTGTTAATGTTAACCACAGCACACCATGAGTAAATTATAAACTGTTTATTCTGCTGAGGTCACATAAATGTTGGCAGTGTTTAATGCACCTTTTATCTAATTGTTTTATCAAAATACATTAAACCAGTCTGATAGCCACATAAATTGGAAAGAAAATCTGCTAGTTTAAAAATTTATGTAGCAGAAAAAGTAATTAAAATTTTCCAATAAAACTAATCCATACATTTGAAGGAATGTTTTTTATTGGCAGTTCAAAGGATACCCTTGAAGAGTTTTAATAGCTAGCTCGGGAGGGGACGGTGGTAAATGTAATAAAATATTGTGGTAATTTTTTGAAAATGATGACACGTTAGCGTTGAGCGCGAGTGGACATTGTGTGTGTGGGTGTGTGTGTGGCGAGGGCGGCAGTGGTAACCCTAACTCCGAGCACTTTTCACGTCAGCTCTTGAGCAGCAGGCGTCGACTGGCAGCGTCGGCCGTCGACCACACGACCACACCCCCGCTGGCAAGCATGTAGGGATTTTTTGCGGCACCAATGGTTTACTAGTCTAAACAGGCGCGTTCCATCATAAATATCCCGCACAATGACCGTTACTAGCTTCATTTGTATTTCATTCGATGTTGAATGCGTTTGACGTGTATATGCTGTGATATTCGTGACGGGCGCACTCGGCTCTGCTCGGTTGGGGTCGGGGGCAGTCGACAATGGTCGGCCCGCGGCAATGTTACTGAAGTTACATGTTCATCTAGGCAAATAATTGATTATGGTGGGCAGGAAATGACACCAAGCCGTTTAAGTGATAGATTATTCACACATGCGATGTGCATGATGCACTGTGACGCGTAAATGGCCGGCGTTCCAGCGCCCAGCGGACGTTCGTTCGCTCACTCGGCCATATTCGCGTCGCCCTCAATGCCAGAGTGAGGACGCGACTTCACTTGACGCTTCTAGATGAATGGCTGCCTATAGAAAATATTACAACTCAACGCTCGACAGGATTTATTTCCTATACCGTCTACCGTCGTGCGTTCAACATTCCCTGCTTTATTGTTTTTAAACAATCATCACCAACTGCTTTTTTATTTTTGCGTTTTGTCCCACTCTCGTATTCTCTTCCAACACAATCCCAGAACGGCACTCTTTTACAAAAATTAACTACGGACGAGATACTATACTATTTTACATAAAATTCTACAATATTTATTAATAAAACTGAAAATGTGCATTCAAGTTGAATTCTTTTATCATACCACTGCGAAATTAATCATATTTTACTCTTTTTTGCAAGACAATTCTTGTGCCAGGTATAAACAATCTAGTTTTGCAAACTCTAGAGGGCATATGCTAGAAAGTAGAGGCATGTCGTTGCCACTCATAATTGGTGTAATAAATGCACCACTAAGGTCAGAAATCTTTTTCTTTCCTTCTTCTTTTCTTTTCACCATCTTCTTTTTTTCTTCTTTTTCGTCTTCTTCTTCTTCTTTGTGTTTATTCCCGCACTATTTGTGTCGTCCACTCAGGTCTCAGTTCAAGGCATCAACTAACCCTGATACATCGCCGTACGACGACGCATCTATTTCGGTGACTCTCTTTTCAGCCTGTTCTACAATTGAGTCATTTGTTGGTTGTAGCTTGTCGTAAGTCGTTTAACGTTTGAAGTACACGACATTGCTTGCTTTCTACAATAGTCGCCAGATTCGTAAGGTGTTGTAGAGAACTGTCACTTTTAAGTGAGGTTATGGATATTATGTCTTTTCCAGTTTAATTTAATTGCAATACGGTTTCAAATAATGAAACTACGACGGCTGATAGAAAAAAGAAGACATAAACATAGAAGTCTATGGTAGACAAAACCTCATATTACTGTTAGACACCTTCTATTCTACACTAGTATTTAATTAATGGAAATTTATCCCTAAATATCATTTTTATCTTTGTATATTTTGTTTCTTTTATCATATAAACTACTATTTTGTTGTACATAATGCTTAATTTCGTTTAATGTCATATCGTCCATGTTTACGTTACTGTCGTCGTGCCTTTCAGTGTCGTTGTCGTAAAAAGATGGGACATGACCAACATGCGTTCTTACACCGACAGCCGACATCCGACAACCTCTACCACCAAATTTTGGCGTAGTGCGCACGCGTACGACTTCCGACAGCGACAAACGACATATTGGAGAACAGTAGTGGTAGCACGCACTTTAGAATTCTATCAAAAAAGGCATTTGTTTTCGCTTTTTGCCACGAAGCGAAAATTTGGTAGCATGCGTGTATCAAAATATTCGCCTGCAAGCGTACGACCCGAGGCGAAAGTGTCAAAGTACCGTCATTTTTTGCCACAATTCTATTCAAAGCCAATTTATATATAATTTTTACTTTTATTATATACACTGTCATGATATTTTTTATTTTAATAATATAAAATCCAATAAATTCCGAATCAAAAAACGAATATAGAATTCTAAAGTGCATGCTACCAAGATTCGTAAAAGTAAAATCGTATTCGCCTGATTTCTATGATAGAATTCTAAAGTGCGTGCTACCACTACAGGCCTTCACGCCGATGGAAATCTGTCCACCAGCAAGCATTGGCAGAGAAGTGGTCTAGTCTATCGTTGACGTTGACTACTTCGAAGATTCATGTTACCTACTCTCTATAGGGTTTACATTTTCATATTCTTGTCTCCACGTAACTCTAACTGAGGCATCTTCTGGAAAAATGTTAACATGGATCATATCTTCTTTTATACGGTTGATCATTGTTTCTTCGGTCCTGGAAAGGTGAAATTCATTGCTCTTTTTGACATAATGTTTATTTTATTTGCTCATAAAGAATTATATTCTGTATGATTAAATTTATCGCAAGTATTTACAGATTTCTGCTGAAATACGGGTAATAATTTCACCAGAATCCAGTAATATTCCAAAACAAAAGCCAAGAGATTATAGTGGAAAATGCATAGCACATGAAGTAGTCATCAAACCTAACCTATCTGAAAACAGCTCATGCTGTAGATATAGGAAACATTCGGCCGCGAGTGTTCGGCATTAGTCGACATTGTTCGTGTGTTTGGTGTCGGTCTTTCAGTTTCAGCTACGTCCCCGTCTGACTTATGCTAAACCACTTGCTGCCAATGTTCGTCTCACAAAGCAGCACTTAAAATGCGGTTTGGCTTATAAAAGTACCTATAGAGGCTTGAACACTGAGGCTGAGGGCCGTCATTACCTTGTAGCCCTGTGCCTCTTAAGATCACTTCAGCGGATTTCGCAAGAGGTATGAGCACTGTATACCTCTGTTTTTAATCCTCCGAGTACAATGGGGGAATCGGCCAAAGAACTCATAATCCGAAGTGGCGGATAGAAAATTGAGTCTGTAATGGACAATAGATTATCTAGATATTTAAGTAGAGATATTAAAGTATTTTACAAATCAAATAGCTATATTTCCATAAAACGATTTAACAAGTGATTGTTTTATTTTCATCGTTATTTATTGAGCCATACTTTAAGTATAAAGTGGAGTACACTTTATTATATTTTTTGGTATGTTGGAGGAACCCATTGGTTCATAAAACTTTCAACAGGTTCAAAAATTTTTTTTTATTTATAATCGTTATAGTAATATTCCGATTCCTAACCTTTTGGAGGTTGGGAAATACGTTATACCTAACTTTAATTACAATCTCTCGGTTGGAAATAACAGATGTCACTTCCATCTCTTGGGTTGGAAATATTTATGTAGAGGTTGCCTAGCAACATTGTTATAGATCCTTATAATAAAGTAGGCTAAAACAAATTTTAAGAGAGCTGTCAAAAATATTAATAAAATTAAAGGTTATAACTCAATGATTTATTTTGAAAATTGTTGATTTAAAATGAGGATAATTGTGAATAAAATAGTATACATAACCTCGGTAGGAGTTTCATCACAGCCTCGCGCTTTATCTCACATAATAAATAAATAAATATATATATAAGCCCTCGGCTGTAATGAAACATCTCCCACATCGAATGTAATATACTATTTTTCGCGATCGCCCAGAAAATGAGCTCTTTCTGATCACTATTTAGACCGGATAGTCCTTCTTTGCTGAGCTAGCTCGGAAAGTTGTCTATAAGGGATCGGAAAGTACTTTACCGATCCCGGAACCGGTAAAGCTAAATGTTTCCATGGAGATCAGTTGTTTATTTATATCTTATTTTCTCGCAGTAAAAAATAAAATAATACTTTTTTATTCTTTTTCAGGATCGCAAAAAAAATATTGTGCCCAACATGACCTGAAAGTGTCTATACTGGGCTCACAAGCTTGCAAAGCTCGCCTACGGCTCGCTCTGGAATATGCTTGCTCACCCAGTAAAGTAGGTATCACTTTCAGGTCTTGTTACGTAAATAACTATTACAAATCAAATAGTTATATTTCCATAAAACGATGTAACAAGTGATTTTTTTTATTTTCATCGTTATTTATTGAGCCATACTTACAGTATAAAGTCTACACATTTCAACAGGTTCAAGAAGTATTTTTTGTACTTATAAATAGACTTATTAAATGCTCAAAGTTTTTTTTAATAGATTATTTCGAATTACTCAGGGAGAGATAGAATTAAATATTCATGAATACTATTAAATTTTGAAGCAGAGAAAATTAATAATAACTAACTAGTTGTAATATTTTGAGTAATTTAGTGCAAAGCGAACAAAACGACGAAATATGATTAGTTAATAAGTTTCATAATTTTCACACTCTGGGTGCATATTAAAAGGAAAAGTTTGAATTAAAGAGAAAATTGCCAGACTTATACAATGTGATTTTCAATTTTATGATCAAGCTGATATGGTGAAAGTTTATAAATTGGATGTAGTTTTATTCCCACTAACTGTTATGAAATTTATTATAAACTTACTATGAACATATAACATTTTATACGAAACTGTAAAAATATTGACTAATATAATTTCTTATAGCGACAACTTCTTTATTAGACATATCAAATGCATATTTTAAATTTTATTCGAATATTAAATATTATAATATAATATTAATAGTGGATATCTGTGCAAACTTACAGCATATATAAATTTATTAGCATATTTTTTTACAAGATATAACAATTACCGAATGAGCTACCGACATATTACTGTAAATCTTTTGAATTTCTCTAAATTATTTATCTTCTGTGATATATCGGGTGTCTACTTCTTTTTCCGAACGTAAAAAATCATTGTTAAAACTTTGATTTGAGATTATGTCTTTACGTATTAATTTTAGAGCAAAAGTGTAATAAAAAAAAATCTGTTGTGGCGAGCACAAGACTTTCTGTTAATTTGAAGTATTTTGTACAAATACTATTATATATTAATAAAATTATCACATGAATATACATTATGTATACTCATACGAGTATATAAATACTGTAAAAATGCTTACCTACGTAACATTCTCTTTATAATCAAATAATATTACTGCCAAGTTTATATCTCTACTCTTTTTGAATTATTGTCCCAAAAGTCAATATACCCTTATTTAGATAAAAACTTCAAAATTTTTAAAAATCTAATTTTTATGTACCTAGATACTTCTCAATGCGCTGATTCCAAATTTTGAAACCGCAGGTCGATATCTCTTTTCGTTCTCGAGATATTTAGATTCAAAGTTTTTCTCAAAACTGCCCATTTTTGGGTGATAACCCAAAAATGGGTCGAGATATGAATTTGACGACAACACCATTCGATTCTACGGGCAAAATTACATAAGTACACCAATTTTTAGAATTTTTGTACACCCTGTACAATCTCTAAAGCAAAATAACTGAAAATGGCCAAAAATCGAAAAAATCGTAAGGGGTACCCCTTAGGATTTTTTCAGATTTTGGTCATTTTCAGGGTTTTCAAGCTTTTATTCATAAAAAATGAACCGGTTGGACAAAAATTATGAAAATTGCTATGCTTATGTATTTTTGTCCGTAGAATCGAATGGTGATGTCGCCAAATTCATATCTCGACCCATTTTTGGGTATTAACCCAAAAATGGGCAGTTTTGAACAAAACTTAAAATCTAAATATCTCGAGAACGAAACGAGATATCGACCCGCGGTTTCAAAATTTGGAATCAGCGCATTGAGAAGTATCTAGGTACATACAAATTAGATTTTTGAAAATTTTGAAGTTTTTTTCTAAATGTAGGGTATATTGACTTTTGGGGCAATAATTCAAAAATGGATAGAGATATAAACAATAATTCACGAAATTTTCAATTTTCCATTTCTAAAATTCCCCTCCCAAGTAAAGTTTTCGTTCTTAAATAAAATTATAATATGCAATATATTGAACTTATAAATGTATGTAACATTTTTCCTGTATACGACAGAATATTTCATTACACATTCCATAACATTCTACTATTTGTATTTTATACATCACCTCAAAACCAAATGTTTACGGAACAGTTACTTATTTATACCGTGAGTTTCAGGTAAGATGACATTTTTACTATTCTGCTTTGAATCAAGTCCAGAGCCAATTAGATTTCATAATTCTGTCACGTGCTTCTGGACATAGTACAGTAAAAATAATAATAAAAAGTGTGGACATGGTACAAAAAGTCTCTTTATTGTTTTTTTTTTTTTTTTATAAATTTGCTATGTTATGGCCAACTAGGTCCTTTTATATTTCGAAAATATTTAAAAATTGTAATTTAACAAGTTTCATACAAAGGTAAGTAAAATGAAAATACACAAACAAAAAAATTTCAACATAATGTATTCATTATCCATTCTTTATAATAAAATTTTAATGGTTTGAAGCAGTTTTTCTCGAAAGTAATATTTGTGGATATGGTACATTCTAATAGTCGGCCGGCGGTATGTGTAAGTTTATAGTATAGTAATACATTAATGATGTAATATTAAATATTACGTCTTAGGTGACAATCATGTTATGTGTGATTTAATTTTCTACAATACTTTTTATATAATAATATACCCGGATGGCTACAAAAATTTGATATTTGATTTTAGAATTTAATAATAATATTGTCGTTTGCCATTCGTCAAATTTCAATGCTAGATGGATGTTGTTACTGGAAAAGGATCCAACCGCCAAAACCGAATATTTGAGTTTGTAGCACCAAGCTACCGAAAACGATGCTACTTAGATCCTAAAAAAAGAACCAGCTGCTAGTATTCTTCTAACAGCCTCTGTTGGTGGGTAGACCAAGCGACAGCTGAATAATACTGCAGAGCAGTAAAATTTCAAAAGGAACCAAGTGACAATAAGCCAAATGGTTCTTTTTTCATTTACCTTTTTGTTAATCTTGCTACGTGGTTCCTTTTTGTTGCATGTGCTTATTGGTGTTAAATACTTAATTATTTATGTTTCTTTTAATAACATGTGTAGCAAAAGTCAAGGGATATTAAAAATGGCACTAGAAAAAACTAATGATATTTGGGCACATCTAATTAACAAAGAAGTTAATTTAATTCAACAGGCAGGTAAACATTTCTTAGTTTATGTTTATTTCTTTTTCTTTATTTTAATAATGAAAAAATATCAATAAAAAATTGACATATCAAGAGCTTGTTACCGTTGATTCCTAAAGGACTTTTATCAAAATATCTCGTCATGCGATTTTGATAATGATATAGAAGGGTTTGGTGAACTAAAACTGAACATAATGCGGAATAACTTCATGTGCCTTTATAATTTTCATAGTAAGATTTGTATTTTGTTTAAGAATTATTGTCAATATAAATTGAAAAGTTTATTTTTTTCTTGTAGTTACATGTATTTGATTTGACTATAGAATTGTCTATACAGAACCATATTTTATGATTTATTAATCAATATAGAACCAAGTACTGAAAAGAACCAAATAAATTTCTCTTATAAAACTAAGAAGAACCAACCGCCAAATTAATCAAAAAATAGATTTTTTCAAAAAGCTATTTATTGCCGCATAGGAATTAGCTAGATGAAAAGGTAATTGATCGTAATTCATCATCAAATTTGTCGAGAAACTTAAATTTGAATTTTAAAGATACGAAGACTTTGGAACGCATTTGCTCAAAACTAGAAAATGGCGCCTGGATCCTTTTCCAATAACACCATCCAGATGAAGAATATAAAAAAGAGTAAAAATTAAAATTTAAATGGAAACGTAGCCGAAAGTGAATGGAAAATCAAATATGAAAATTTATTTAAAAAACATACGACATTGGGTTAAAAAATTGTACTGGACTGACATTGATAACTCATATCACGTAACAGTGGCTTAACAAACAATCATTAGAACGTGGCCGCTCGGGTCAGATTGTTTCAGTGCGTAATCTCCAAGAGAGTATCGTAAATGCTTGATTTCAAAATTCATTCGACGAATTTGAGGTAAATCTCTAAATCATACGGATCAGCGGAAATCTTTCCCGTTGACGTATCGTATCGTGACGTGCAGAATACAGACACCAAAATTAAATGATTCTCCTCTAAGTAATTCCGTATTGAATCAAACAAATTACTCTTCAAGCAATAACGGAAAGCTGCCCGGGAAACAAATACGATGGTTGAAGAACAGGAGACTCTTTACCAGATGTTACGGTTTCGGTGTTAATTTATCATTTTAAAAGTGAAATGAACTAGAACTTTTGACATAGATTTATTCATTTTATTGATTAAATTTCACTTAGTAGTATAGATATAAAATCAACAAATATTTATTTGCATTTGGATTTTTTGGTTTCCCAGATTTTAAATAAATATTATCAATCATTTAGAATTAGTATTTTTGTGCAGTTTCTTACAAAAATTTTAAATGTCCTAAGTGCTGGAATTTAATCTTTAAATTTTGCGTGTTATGGTATTCATTTAATTTGTGTCCTGATCCAAGAAATATATACAAATATGTGAATTTAAAATTTTGGAAAACAATTTCAAGATGAAATTGACAGTTGTCAAGATTAAAAGTACTTTGAAATGGGCCATGCAGAAGCGTCATCGTCGAGGCCCTGGGTACTAGTTTTTCATCAGTATATACAAATTCTGCAACTAACAGCCAAGTAGAAAAAAGAAGAAATATCAATCATAGGTGGCTGTATTTTACACTTTCGTTTGTGATGTTACTTTTATACTCGTTTATACTATAGTGACTGTATATACATAGTGTGCCCAATAGGGGGATCGATTTTGATTGGTCGGTGCGAATTTGCCTAAATATGTCGGATATTATGCCGACAAAGTGACATTTTCAGATTTGTTACTTGAATTGAAGGTAATTATATTATATTTATATTTTAGATAGTGCAAATAATTAAATTACACGTGTATTTGTATATTTATAACTCAAAGTAATATATACATATTTTTGACATTACTTCTTTTTTAGGTTAACTGTTGAAATTACTAAAAATATCTAATATTAAGGTATATATTTTAGATGCCTGGTTGCGTGGCGGTTGGTTGTGAAAACAGTTCTTCGAAAGGATTTAAAATAAAAATAAATATTGTTTTCATTTAATATGCTCTTTCATTAATTGTTTATCGAATTTTGTTTAGTTATCACATCATATGAATTCAAATTTCCCGCGCATTTTGCCTAAATATGGCGGCGGTTGACCACACTATGTATATACAGTCACTATAGTTTATACTACTTGTAATTGCTGGATACGATTAAATTTGGATTTTCAGAAGCACATATTTAAAAAATAACACTTGACATATTTCACAAGATTTCAGTCTCTGAATCAACTTCTTATTAGAACAGTTTCATCAAGTGTCGCAATTATATTGTACTTTTATTATTATTCATTGCTGGCTAAGCTCCCGACGTTCTCGATAGATGGCTCTACATGTAGTAACTTACTACTACAGTCATCATATTTTTTTGGGACGTTTATCTACCGTCCGCTCAATCTTATTCAGTGCCTCCTACAGGCGTCGGTACACCAGACTGCAGAGCTCCAATAAGAGCGAAACGCGGCTGTGGTTCTGGTTGAGTGGGCAAATTTCCAATAAATGAATGAGAGGTTGATTCAGAGAATGTAATAATGTGAAACATGTCAAGTGTTATTTTTTAAATATGTTTTTAGAATAGTTTCACCAAGTGTCGAAATTATATTGTATTTTATTGTACTTTTATTGTTATAATTTTTAACTATTAAAGTCAAACGCTACAATTTTATAACGGTATTGTTCTAAGGGTTGTCAAAAAAACAGCAATGGTTTCATAAGGATCCTCCAAGCCGTTTGAACTATCCGTCGACTGCATGAGAAATTTGTGCGTACTTTTTTCTTACTATTGAGGGTGACCCAAGCACTTCCATCCAAGCTCCTACCTTCCTTCTCTCTTCCAAATTAAGTCGGGTGGCTATATCTAGTCTGCAACAAAAGAAAATTTAAAATTATGTAGTACCATATAAGTGGTAACATCTTTTTGGACAACCCTGTATTTCTCATGGCAGTTAAAAAATTTAAAACTTTTATTTTGCCTCTATCTAGTGAACGAAATGCATATAAATAATAATTTTGAACTTATTAGATGCAGTTTTTAATTCTGAACATTTTTTGCTCTAAAATTAAATAAATAAATATAAATATATCATCACGGCATATTACCCATTTCTGGGTGTGCTAGTACCTACAACACATGTAGACATCGGTAATGATGACGATATATTTTACCGTGTGGGCGCTTACCAGGCGTCACCTTACGGGCACTCATAGCTGGCGTGGAGAGTGCACCACAGGGATCACTTTTGTGCCATTTAAAATTGGAAATATTTGGCGTCAGTCGGGATCGAACCCGGTTCCCCCAGGTTCGCGACCAGACACTCAGGCACGCAGCCACGGGACCCCATGCTCTAAAATTAAATGGACGGAAATTACAGTCATATGAAAATTTTACCAATGTATTTCCTATGGTTCATAAAAAGTAAACACCCGGTATATCTAAACAATGGCAAAATAAATTAACATTTAATTTTTTGGATATGGCATCCATGATACAACTTTACAATGTTCTGCAGAATTTCTTTTTACCAATTTAAATAATTAAACAATTTTTTAGATTTATTGTAACCTACTTAAAGGTAAAATTGATATACAATAACAATTTTTTAAATCGACGTTGCCTTGGAAACCCCAATTGTAGAAAATGGTAAGCAATAGATATTTGATAGGTACTTTAGATTCGTTGAATTATTTATATGTCAAGACGGCAAACATACATAATCAGAACCAGAACTAGTTCTAAATTTATGCCTTTTAGCAATTTGAATAATATTATCAACACGAAACAGTTTCGTTTCCATTTGGTAATTGGTTAAAATATGTAGGTAAATCTACATGAATTAAAGTTAGCAGAAAGTGTGACGTAATGGCGTAAGAAAGCACAAGTGCATACGTTAGTTTTTAGAGTATGAAGTGCATGTATGCGTCACAAAAGTCAGTGTGGTGTGTTTAATATTTAAGTATATTCGTGTGTGAAAATGTTAGAAGCTCGGCGTGTTAGTTCCAGTAGTTGAGTGTTTTTGGTGGTGTAGCAAGAGCAACAGACGGCGAGCAACATCGCAACACCAGGATGATCAAATACGCATCAATTCAGTCTCGCTATCCGGTTATCCGCTATCCTTATCTCTCCTGCCGTGCTATGCGATTCTCTCCCGCTAAAAATGCTTGATTTTATATAGCTCGAACCAAAATTAAAATGCCATTCACTGCGGCCACAATCAAACTTTTCTCTTGCTGAAAAATGTTTTTAATTTAACCTATCTGCATATTTTAATTCCACCGAGCAGAAAGCTTCGATACATCAGGCACGAGTGGAGAGTACGAGAGTGCCAGAGTACCGGATTGCTGGAGTTCGGAGTTCGCAGTCCGCAGTCCAGGCGAGTTCCCAGTGCGGATGTTCGGAACTTCGGAGTTGGAGACGGACACAAACGCGAACGGAACGCAGGGAATTATTCACGAGCTGTGCTGCATACGCCAATTTGGATTATGGACACTGCACCTATTAAAACTATTTACAATTAAAATTCGGATTAAATATGTATATATTATCTACACCTTTCATGCGTTAATAGCTTTCATGTTTAAATCATGCTGAAACTCTAAGTCAGCGATTATTCATTATTCTTGTACGTATCAGTATAGTTTCTGCCTATATCTTTGCGTGTTGCAGCTCTATGCAAAGAACAAAAGTCATAGATGATATATTTTAATATGTTTTCATATAATTTATTGCAGTGGATATTTTATAAATTATACTTTATTTATTATGAATTTATAAGTTAGCTATATCACACATTGTTATCCATTTAAACGGGTGATTCTCTTTTCATATTTAGATTTTTTTTTCTAAAAACTAATAATAAAATCAATAAGAATACCTATAGCCGAAATTACATTAGTCAACTATGATTGATGTCAACTGACAACTTGACTAATGTAATTAAAGGCGAAATTACATTACTATCCATTTCTAAATTATAGTCAGTTGAGTTTGAAGCTCAATAACTTGCTTTGAAAATATTCAAAAATTATGAAACACACTTTAAATTATGGACTGCACATTTCTACATAACTACACTAAGTTTCATATTTTTAAATTAATTAATATAAAATAATGACAAGATTTATAAAAAATGACCCCCATTTTTAGCGCGTTTGAAGAAATGCTCAACTTCATTGATGTAACAAGGTGGGAATAGTGAAATAACAAGTAAATAACTTTAATATAAACTCTTCTAAATTGTAGTTTCAATATCAACATTTTAATTCTGTTATCTTTGTAAGTCAAAATTCTGTTTAGAAATAATAATCATTTTCTATATCTCTGTTTAGTCTAGATGTCAACCGCGTAGACATTTATTGTTTTGATAATTACCTATATAAGTTATTACCTAGACTACGTGAAATCTTGTTATTTTGCTATGGATGCTACACCCTCGCACCCTTCATCAGATATATGTCTCAAGTGATAACCCTTTGTTTTTAAGCAGTCGAGATTAAGGACTCAGACAGGACAGACATGTAGTCTGTGTTTAGATTTTGGGCGTTTTCCGCCAGTACTCATAATTAGATTACAATGTAACTGTAAGAGTATAGTTTTGTGTTAGTAGTTTAGTGTAATTAATAATAATGATTTAGTATTAATGTAAATATGTGTAAATAAAAGTAGTAGTATAAAAATATTGTGTGTGCCATCCATTTAAGATGTGTTCATCATCTATCATCAAGTGTTAAGTGTTTATTGATAGTGTGAGCGTAAGGGTGTTCCGTCGTAGTAAAGTGGTGGGCGAGCCAGCAAGCGTCCACCAGTTAGATAAAGTCATCGTTGGGGTAAAAGAACAAAGAGATAACAGAATCTTCTGACTCTCTTCTACCTCCCCCCCGTTACATTGATGTCTAATATTCAAATGTACGAATGGAAAAAAAAAATTAAATTTTAATATGTTGTAACCATAGGCTTTGTGAATAATTGAACGTTAATTTATTTTCGATTTATTTATATTTTCTTTATAACAAATAAAAAATAAAAGTATTAGTCCTCAGCTTCTATTAATAATTAAAAAATGATATTTGGCATGTTGATTCAGAATGTAGTTTTTATATAAAATATTAATAAATTTTTATTTGAAATTCATTAGTTTAAATTTTAATCATTTTTTACTGGTTTCGCTCGTGAACGCACGTTGCGCTTTTATAATAAAACAAAAAATTAAAAATGATAAATTGCTTAGAGAATTTGGTATTGTGGGCTATGAATTTATTTTGTTTTATATAAATGATGGTAAATAACAAATTGAAATAGTGTAAACTGAAAGTTTACTTAACAATTATATCTCGTAATATATGAAAAATTATAACTAATAAAAATTTTATGCGGCAAAATTGGATGTGTATAATTTAATGAGAACGAATGAAATATTTGTGCGGCATTTTAGGAGAGACAAAATTTTCACTTTGATTGATTGTTTAGTCCAATAAACAGGTCATATTTAAAATTTAAATTTGATTCAGCATTAATAATATTTATTAGACATTCATTTATACTTTTCAGATAAACCAAACATGAATCTAAAATGAGGACATGAACTATATCGTTAATAATTTTCAAAGGCCGAGACTAAATATCTAATTATAGGGTGAACACGAAAATCCGTGACATTAACGTTTCATATGGTAAAACAGTTTTTTCTTTCTTTTATTAACTGACGCCATAAAACTGCATGTGTTGAGAGATTTAGAAAATCTGAATTTTTGGGGCCATAAGTTCTAAATTTAAAATTTTGGTACCTACCGAGTAAACTAAATTTAAAGATGTAATATGTGTCGAAAAGTATCTATATATTATCTGACAGTTGTATAATTTATTGAAATAACGCATACTAAATCTGTCTTACCGCGTTTGTGAATTAAATTTACTGGGTCACTAAAATGTAAATTAAAAAAAAAATCTGTTGTGGCCAGCACAAGACCTTCCGTTAATTTGATGTATTTTGTACAAATCCCATACCAAAAGTCCATTGGAAAAGATTCTGTATATCCAGTAAAATTGTAACACGAACATAATACATTTTTTTACAAATTTCACACAGAAAGTTCATTGCAAAATATATAAATACTCTAAAAATGCGTACACTTACGTAACATTCTCTTTACAATCAAATAATATTACTACCAAGTTTATATCTCTACCCATTTTTAAATTATTGCCCCAAAAGTCAATATACCCCACATTTAGATAAAAACTTCAAAATTTTCAAAAATCTAATTTTTATGTATCTAGATACTTCTCAATGCGCTGATTCCAAATTTTGAAACAGCAGGGCGATATCTCGTTTCGTTCTCGAGATATTTAGATTTGAAGTTTTGCTCAAAACTGCCCATTTTTGGGTATTAACCCAAAAATGGGTCGAGATATGAATTTGGCGACAACACCATTCGATTCTACGGGCAAAATTACATAAGTACACCAATTTTCAGAATTTTTGAACACCGCATACAATCTCTAAAGCAAAATAACTGAAAATGACCAAAAATCACAAAAATCGTAAGGGGTACCCCTTAGGATTTTTTCAGATTTTGGCCATTTTCAGGGGTTTTCAAGCTTTTATTCATAAAAAATGAACCGGTTGGACAAAAATTATGAAAATTGCTATACTTATGTATTTTTGTCCGTAGAATCGAATGGTAATGTCGCCAAATTCATATCTCGACCCATTTTTGGGTTACTACCCAAAAATGGGCAGTTTTGAACAAAACTTCAAATCTAAATATCTCGAGAACGAAACGAGATATCGACCTGCGGTTTCAAAATTTGGAATCAGCGCATTGAGAAGTATCTAGATACATAAAAAATAGATTTTTAAAAAATTTGAAGTTTTTATCTAAATGTGGGGTATATTGACTTTTGGGGCAATAATTCAAAAATGGGTACAGATATAAACTTGGTAGTAATATTATTTGATTGTAAGGAGAATGTTACGTAAGTGTACGCATTTTTAGAGTATTTGAACAACTGTGTGAATTTTTAGAAATAAAAGTATTGAAATAAAAATGGATAAATATATCCAATAAAATTATAACATGAACTTACACTATGTTAATTGCACTTGACAATTCCTTCTTTCTTCTTCAGCTCTCCAATTTTAATAGGGGTCATTGTTTCTTACTCTTCTCTTTCACTCATTCCTGTCCAACGCATCTTCTTCACACCACAGGTGAAAGCGGAAATACTATTTCACATTCATTTTGACAATAAATACAAATAGGTTATGCCAGAGGTGGGGCTTGACAGCCAATAGGATTTTGAGTGATTGAAATGCTTTAGATTATTGCTTATGGGTAATGTAAAAAAATGAAAGTGAAATATACCCAAATTTAAATTTTCTAATATCACTGTCAGCTACAGGAAATAATTTTTTATATTACTGTTCCCATTCTTTTGATCACTCTGTATTTATATTATTTTATTTAGAATTTTTAACATATTTTCAAAAAGTAAATATACATGACTAATATGTCTGTATCAGCAGTATTAGAATGAAATAACAACGTATCATAAACTGAGTACTTATAATCACAGACTGCCATTGTTTGTAAATAAATATAGTATTACATCTCATCTCATATCGTATTTAGTGGCAGTTGTGTAAATACTATAAATAGAGACTTCAATAGACGAGACGATATATTCAATATAAACTGGTTATAGTTACTAATCAATATATATTTAATACTTAATTATTTATATAAACACTGGGTGACTACTTGATGTCTGTTACTTTTTGAAACCAAGTTGCAACCAAAAAATGTTTGATTGAAAGCTATTTAATTGTTGCAAATTGTTAGACAGTTAGTAGTGTTTATTGTTAATTTTTTACTAGTTAATTCAGCATTTGGCGTAGATGATCTAGCAAGAGTCATGGCCGCCTGTGTGAAGGTACAAACATTTTGGAAATCTTCGCAGGATCCAAGAATCCTGAACAGACGATGCAATCTTTGTACTGAAGAGAATATTGGCCATTTTGAAAAACTACTTTAAATTCAAATAATTTACGTATCAATTAAATAATAAAATATCAAAATATTTTTCTATAGATATTTCTTTTTTTGCTCTAAGTACTACAACTCCTGAAAGATTTCCGGTATTTTCTGGAACACCCTCTCTTTGGGGTTGCTTGACTGAGTGCGTTATGTGACGGAATCCGTTCAACGTTAACGAGAAAATTATTTCTGACAGCTTTGAGAAGCATGTGGATAAAAAATAGCTGATTGTACATCTGGATGGATAAAAAGCTCTAAGTATAAAAGTGCCAAAATAAATCTTTCCAAAAATTTAGGAACATGTAGGAACCAAAAATTTCAGAGATATGAGCTATTTCCAATATTTGCAAATGTACTTCTTTAGAATTTATTGACGTTTTATCTTCTGCTACTAATGCTTAACGTAGACTTTTAAATAAAGTTGATGAAGTTAATGATGATAGTAAACTAGCTCGATAATATAATTACAGGAACGTTTTGATAACTTATTTACTCAAAGAGTAGTTAATGTATTTATGCATAGTTTGTAACAAAAATAAGACATAATTCTATTGTACATAAAACTAATTTAACTATAACTCGATAAATGTAGCGTCATATTGAAATTACTTATAACAGTTCTTTAATTTTTCAACTTACATATAAAATTGGAAATAATAATAATAAATAAATAAATATATCATCACGGCATATTACCCATTTCTAGGTGTGCCAGTATCTACAACACATGTAGACATCGGTAAGGATGACGATATATTTTACCGTGTGGGCGCTTACTAGGCGTCACCTCACGGGCACTCATTGTTGGCGTGGAGAGTGCACCACAGGGGTCACTTTTGTGCCATTTAAAATTGGAAATATTTGGCATCGGTCGGGATCGAACCCGGTTAATAATAATAATAATAATAATAATAATAATAATAATAATAATAATAATAATAATAGTAAAAGGAGTTAAGGTTAAATTATAAATAACAGTAATAAAACACTAATAAAATCACCTCTTAACCATAAATTTTTAAAGGTAGGGGTAATTTTATTAGTGTTATTATTAATAATAATAATGTTTACGTAATATAGAATGCAAACTTTTCTGGTTCTAGTTTGCGAACGACTTAATAGGTATTTAAACAATTTTCACTAATACTTATTAATTTGTTTTTATATATAGTGTATGGGGTCCCGTGGCCGTGTGCCTATGAGTGTCTGGTCGCGAACCTGGGGGAACCGGGTTCGATCCCGACAGACGCCAAATATTTCCAATTTTAACTGGCACAAAAGTGACCCCTGTGGTGCACTCTCCACACCAGCTATGAGTGTCCGTGAAGTGACGCCTGGTAAGCGCCCACACGGTAAAATATATCGTCATCATTACCGATGTCTACATGTGTTGTAGATACTGGCACACCCAGAAATGGGTAATATGCCGTGATGATATATTTATATTTAAACTCCAAGTCAGCGATTATTCATTATTCTTGTACGTATCAGTATAGTTTCTGCTTTCTTTGCGTGTTGCAGCTCTGTGCAAAAAGCAAAAGCCATAGATGATTTATTTTAATATGTTTTCATATAATTTATTGCATCATTACTGATGTCTACATGTGTTGTAGATACTGGCACACCCAGAAATGGGTAATATGCCGTGATGATATATTTATTTATTTATTTATTTATATATATATATATATATATATATATATATATATATATATATATATATATATATATATATATATATATATATAGTGTGTGATATTTGTGTATGAATCATTTTGTGCTCCGTTCATATACTTGCTTCAAGCCGATCTGTTGGCAAGTACACTATATTAATCATATTTGTAGATAAATCAAAATTGATTCGAATCGGACTTGGTTCTGATTCGTTTGCCCTGCAACTAGTTATTTTAGTAGTGCATTGAACCCAACACCCCGTTAGAGAAATGTATGATCCAATTATTATTGTTGAAAATCCATTACAGAGCATTACTTTTGCTGTTGTTTCCAATTTAATGTCTAGCATCCCTTGAGAGTGGTCTTCCTTTTAAACGTTTTGCTTCTTAAAAAAATCACGACCCTTAGCCAATTCTTATCGTAATCATCTTCACACAGTCCTAATTGACGTAGCATGTAGCTCTGGCACGTCAGACGTCACAGCACATCACATGGGCAGCGTGGCCTGCTCGTCGCGACGGCATCAGCGTCGAGCGTCGTTGTTGCCCCCTGTTGCCGAGCCGCCGCTGGTGCCCTGTGTATAATCATCAATCAAACATCGCTGCTAGTGGCGTGTCCCGTGACAAGACTGGTAATATCGAGAAAACCGATCCAAATTTGCAGTTACGATGGAGCTGGGCTGGAGGGCCTCAGACTCGCTCAAGGCGGTTGCTTGCTGCTCGCTGTTGATTGGGTAAAAGGTTGAGGCGCTCAGAACTCAGCTGACCCTTTATACAGGATGCCCTAATTTCGCACAGGATGGGATCATGTTAATTAGCCAAAAACTGGAGGTTGAAGGTTCTTCTTTATCAATATTGCCAGTAATATAATATAGCGCACGTGGCGAGTCCGTTGAGTGACTGGGTGTGATTCTAACTTGTGGAAAATAGACTCGAAAATTATTTTCAGTTTTTATATCAACTTGGTTCGGTTTAGGTTCAGGTTAATTTGTTTTTTGAAAGATGGGTTCGGGTGCGGTTCTGGTTCAAGCATTAATAAAATTTGCGGTTTTGTTCGCAGTTCAGGTTCGAAATAATGTAAAATGAGAGCCGGAATTTACGCAAAACGCAACAAGAAATGAACACAGTTTTCACGAAAAGTCAGCCCAGACAGCAACGCAAACGCCTAAGACGTCGATTATCGACTGTATTTACTTTTCGAACTAAAAATTAACCTGAACCGGCGTTGAACCCCGAACCTGAATTTTAATACTCGGTTCGGTTTCGACTAAGGTTCAATTAAAAATATATCTTAGGTTCGGTTCTCGGTTTGGGTTCCCTAAAATGTTACGGTTTGGTTCCGGTTTTGGTTCGGTTCAGGTTCGGGTTCGATGCCCTGATTTTAAGTATACAGGGTGTTACATAATTAAATGTACAACGCTTAAGCGATGGTAGAACTAATCCCATAGATAGTAAATCTGGCAATAATTTCTGTTTTACATGCTTTCTATAAGAACTGGAACCCCTTAAAACTAGCCAATTACGACATAGTTAAAAATTTTGTGAAAAAATTAAAATCAGTGTGTTCTCTGAATAAAAAATGTTTATTGTCAAAATTGACGTGAATCGCTTTGTGCGTTGACGTACACTTTATATTCGGTTTATTGAATATCGAAATTCCACTTACATTAAGGTAAAGTACTTGATGTACCCAAGTATCATTAATGATAAACATGTAGTTTTTCATTGTGAAAGTCTCAAATACCTATTATGTATAGCGATGGACGACGCCAATCATCTTATAATCTTAAAATACTACTACACTTTAACATTTTAAAAATATAAATATATAAAAAAATTAATAAATGCACCCTTTTCTAAACATGTCTCGGGTACTTATGTACATATGGTGCAAGCTATCTCTCCGACAAATATCGAAAATCTGCTAACGGTTATAACTTAACTATAGATACAAAGATAAAAAATAATTAAAATCATCCCCTATTGTACCGCCTTGAGGGATGATTTTTCAAAAACACTATTTCTTACCAAAAGCATAAATAAGAATTTTTATATCACTAACTTGAGAAATGATGGGTTCACAATACAAACTTTAATCCTCTATTTCACCCCCTTCAAGTTTTATTTTCGCGACAAAAGGTAGCCTATGTGCTTCTGCAAGATCCAATCTATCTATACTAAAATTCATCAAAATTGGTTCAGCGGAAGAAGTGATGGGTTCTCCATACAAATTTTCATCCCCTATTTCACCCCTTCAAGTTTTATTTTCGTGAGAAAAAGTAGCCTAAGTCCTTCTACAGGGTCCAAACTATATATCAAAATTCATCAAAATTGGTTCAGCGGTTTAGGCGTGAAAACGTAACAGACAGACATACAGACAGACAGAGTTACTTTCGCATTTATTATATTAGTATGGATTATTTAATGTACCCAAACTAACTAAACAAAACTTTTTAATATTTGTATAATTTTGCAAATAAAATTATATTTAACTTTTATTGTTCAATATTCAATTGTGTAATGTTACAAACCCAAAAGTTGAGAAGCACTGCTTTACAAGATTTATTTTAGTTGACTCATATCCCGTCGTTATTTGCTACTTGGCGTCAGTCAGTTTATTTTATCGTCGATAAGTTTTTTTTCTATTATTATTTTTATGAATTCTGCTGATACTTTAGTGAAGCCCGTAAGTGCGAACATCAACAATAAACTTGTTTTAATATTTTAACAACAATCAGATTTTAGTGTGACGTAAATATATGACATTTATTATATCCTAAAAATCCTGCCATTTCAATGAAATTTAAAACCACAATGTAAGTAAATGATGACAAATATTTTTCATTTGTTGTTATTGTTCGTTAATTTATGTAGATTCAATTGGTTACATGAATTGCGTAAAATTTTGATAATGCGGTTTGCGAGTTAATTGCGTTACTATTCGCAAAATCATGAACATTGAACATGAAAATTTTATACAAATCATAGTGATAAACAATACTGATTTTTCCCGCAAAGTTAACAAAACTACAATTTTGAACTCTTTCTCTTCTATATAAATAAACTGGAGCCCCGATTTAAATGAAAATAGGCTCCTAAATTATGTAAATGCAATAAATGTATATAAAATTCGTAGTTTATTTATTAAGTTATGAGTATAAGTACAAAAATGTAAAACATTCATTTTACCAAAGAATGATAATGGGTTTTATAATAAGATTTACATAAATGACTGTAGAAAATATATAATAAATAAAATAAATAGGACTTCAGTTTTGTAAAATATTTATTTCTTTTTGTCAACGTTTCGGAATACACTTACTTCTTCATCAGGACAATTGCAATGTAATTATAATATACAATAATCAATTACATAAAATTAAAACAGGAAACGGAAAAATAAGATAATGGTCATAAAGGAAAGGGAAATAGAATTATTTTTAAAACGATATTAAATGACATTAAATTATGTTTCGATTGCAACAACAAAAACATTAAAAAATAAAAAAAAGCTAAGTAGGCTTTGATTTTATTCATGAAACTTGCATATTCTGTTATAAATACTACTAAATTTTTGAATGTCATTACTTCCCTTTCCTTTATGACCATTACCTTATTTTTCCGTTCCTGTTTTAATATTTTTATAAGCATTTTAATTATCATATACATAATTGATTATTTTTTATAATTATATTGCAGTTGTCCTGATACAGGAATAAGTGTATTCCGAAACGTTGTCAAAAAGAAATAAATATTTTACAAGACTGAAGTCCTATTTATTTTAATTATTATATAGTGGGTTTTATTTTTTTAATTAAAAAGCTTTCTTTTCTGTATCCTTTAGGAATTTTAGTAAAAGTTTTATTTTTGTTGTGGTTAATCCTAGGATTTCTTTTAGTATATCTGAGATATGGGTTTACGTATGTTTGATGTTGATTTATTAGTAATTGGGGGTCCCGTGGCCGCGTGCCTGAGTGTCTGGTCGCGAACCATTTCCAATTTTAAATGGCACAAAAATGACCCCTGTGGTGCACTCTCCACACCAGCTATGAGTGGCCGTGAGGTGACGCCTGGTAAGCGCACGGTTACCACACGGTAAAATATATCGTCATCATTACAGATGTCTACATGTGTTGTAGATGTTGATATATATATATATATATATATATATATATATATATATATATATATATATATATATATATATTAATAATTTCGAGAAGCTAATGGAATCCTCGAATTCTGGAAACTTTAAAAGCTCCAAATAAGAATTGATGTTTTCTATTTAACTAGTATTTTAGGTAGAACAATGAACATATTACGGGTAAACGTTTTAGCTGTAACAGATAGCTAAAGATAGTGATCTGAATAAAATATATAGTACAAAGAGGTAGGTTTACCTTTCGCTGTAAATTTAACATTTTAATGTGGGAAGATTAGTCACGTGCTTTAATAAAGTGTTTTTTATTATTTATAAAACCGGTTAAGTTTTTTTGAGTTGGTCAAATTTTTACTTGATTGTTTGCAAGTTAACGACTAGGTAATTTAATTAATTAAGTTTTATTAAATATTTCTTCAAATTTGGTTTTTAATGTTAAAGCTACTATGCATATTTTTAATCATTAATCATTGTCTGTAACAAACAAAATAAAAATAAATTTTTAAATAGATGTTTTTAAGCTCGCAAACTATAAATTTAAAGTATTTTTTATAAAATGAGTATTTAAATTCTTTTATCGCAAAGTATAATAACGGTCTTTGAATAGAGAACCGTAAATCGATTCCGATTTTTGTTATATAAAATTATCAAAATCCCGGCTCATTGTTCAGAAGATAAAATATATCATCTGTCAAAATATATTAATAGAGTTCTTTATTCAAAACGAGGGCAGAAGCCTTGGTGATATATTAATTATATTTATTGACTACCAAAATATTTCTATATGGAACTATCGTGCCTGAACAATATTTCTTGTACGGTAATATATTTTATTTGTTTACAAATTCTGCCAGATATAAATTATCGATTTAATAATGCTAGACAGTATGTCATTAGGCTAGAATTAAAATCGGGATATTAATAAATTCTTCATTCACTGCAGCAATCTTTCGGCAAACATTCCTATCCTGACATATTTCTGCCGTTTTGTCAATATTTATAATTCCTTTCGTAGCTTATTTTCCATTCTTCCCACTTGGAATTTCTGTTTTACGCAGCACACCATCAATCATATCAGTCGATCACTGAATCTCGTCTAAATTCACAAATTTATTACCATCTGAGACCTTAAAAATTTGTCCCGTTTCCTTTAAGCTCTCACTCGAACGTATTAAAATAAGAGAATTAGGGTAGAAACAGTAAAAATAAATGAATTTTTACGGCTTTATCTTCTTTCGAAGTTCAAATGCTTTACGAAATAGGTTAGCCAGGACTTTTCGATTTCTTTACAATTATGATAACGAGTTTTCTCAACTTCTTCTTGGAGCCAGGAACAGGTATTGTCCCTAATTGAATGAACGATTTGTACTAGTGTGATTAGGGTCTTTAATCTGTACGACTACCTTTGATTATGTTGCTATACACCCGGCAAAGGGAATACTATCTAACAGATCTAGCATCTAACATTACATACCTACAGGTTATGTTTAACCAAACACCAAAGTCATATTGATTTGATCTCCAAATATTTGTTATTCGCCACCCAAACTAATATTCGGGCACCAAAATTTCAGCCCCAAGTTATTCATAAACTAGTATAAAATATTAAAATATCTTTCAGAACTCCTATTATTAATTGGAATAATACTACCTTTTTTTAGTTTAAGTTCTGTATTTATTATTTAAACCCAACGTTTCGGCACCATAAACTGGTGCCTTCTTCAGGGGATACATTGGCATAAATATGTGAAATAACAAAAACAACAAGTAACCAAGGTAACAAGAAATGTTCATAAATGTTACCTTTTTATGTGTACAATTTTCTAGACAATATATGCATGCCCGGCAATAACAGGAAAAAATCTCCTTTTGCCAGAGGAAAAACCGTCCCAAAAACTGGTAGAGAAGTGATCTGTATAACTCAGAGACGCTTAATCGGCAGCGAAATACCGCAGCCGTACTCTTTATTAACAGATGTTAGAAAAAGTTTAGAAAATTTTTTATACATATTACAAATTACAACATATTTAATATTGGAAGCCATGCGCGACTAAGTTCTAATCCGTCACAATGATTGAGATTGATATTTCTTGTTTTATAAATCTCAATGGCTTCTCTAATTAATTTGTTGTTAAGTCGAGTAGGTCTTGCAATTATTTTCGTATCTTCAAATTTAATTTGGTGGAATTCTTCCAAGGCATGTTCTGCAACGGACGATTTCTCAGGCTGGTTCAATCTGATCGATCGATGATGTTCGCTCAATTTTGTAGAGACAGTTCTACCAGCGTCTCTGAGTTATACAGATCACTTCTCTGCCAGTTTTTGGGACGGTTTTTCCTCTGGCAAAAGGAGATTTTTTCCTGAGAAGATGCATGTTTGCCGTCCATGTTATTGCCGGGCATGCATATATTGTCTAGAAAATTGTACAAATAAAAAGGTCACATTTATGAACATTTCTTGTTACCTTGGTTACTTGTTGTTTTTGTTATTTCACATATTTATGTCAATGTATCCCCTGAAGAAGGCACCAGTTTATGGTGCCGAAACGTTGGGTTTAAATAATAAATACAGAACTAAAACTAAAAAAAGGTAGTATTATTCGAATTAGTATAAAATAATTATTTTGAATGATGGTGACGGAAGGTAACAAAACGGGTGGGTATTGGAACGGCTTTTTTAAGTGTTTTATTTTTTAATCTAGTATGGCTTTTTTTGGTTAGGGAAAATTATACTAGCCCAAGAAATACATAATGTGACAAAAATGACTTTTAGATTTAATATGATTCGTTTATTAACGAAAGTTCCATTTAATATGCATTGGTCTTTACACACGATTTGGATTGTTTTACGGATGATTTTATTAATGTGACAATTCACACACGATAACTTACATATTAATGTGTTCATTATAGAGTGCGAGTAGATAAAGGATATTATAGGTATAAATAGTTTAATTACGTATGTGATAATCATTGATAACGCTCTATTTACCATAAATAAAGCATATTACTGAAAATCCATATAATAATAAAGTGTTATGTCTAGTGCATAATCATAAATTAAATGCTCACAAGATTAGGAGTTAAATATAGTATAAATAACTGCTTTGATATATAGGTAAAGTTGAGTATTTAGTAGTTGGTTGCAAGATCACACATGGCTCAGGGCTCATGGTCCGTAATTAAAGAGAAAATATATGTAGTGGTGTTTATAGCAGATAGAAGTTGAGATACTAGGGATATATGAGTCAGTCCAAGCAAGGGAAAGTCACGATAGCTCTAATTAGCCGCATAAATTCCCCTTATCACGGCTCCTAACCTGCGATGCACTAATGGCGTGATAGACCGTGTAAAAACACTAAACGTTCATTTTTGAATCCCTACTTAGAGCATCAATTTTTGTTGCTATTTCACTGTAACTTTACAAGTCATCTGCATAATCTTCATCATACTAATCGCATTACAGCTACATGTCAACGAAGTTAACGAACAACTCTTCTACGAATATATTACTTTCACAATTTTATCACTTTTTTCTTTTGTACCGAGAAACACTCTCAAATTATGAAAGATATTTCACATTTAAAATGAAAAATGTGTGAATTTTAAAGTTATCTACGAATCTGGGCTGGCAAAAATCATGATTTATTTTAAAAAAACAATCGATTTTTTTTAAATCAATTAAATCATGTTTCTTTGATTTTCTTATTTTTAAAGTTCTATTGGTGTTATTGCACTTTTTTAATTGTTTTAAAAACAATATAAATATTTTATTTCACAATGGAAAACGAAATCTGCAATAAATCCCAAAGGATGCATTTACATTTTTGCTTAGGTAAACATAGTATATAACGCGTCCACGCGCGCGCGTCTTTTTAACCTTTAAAGGTGGATTTATGCAGCCTACTTTTTATTTTACCTTTTATTTTTCTTTTACTTTATAAAAGTTAAAGATGTGTTAATAAATGTACTGCTTTATGTGCATACTTTTAATTTTACTTTAAGAACTAAAGTTGACCAACTTTCAACTTAAGAACGTTAAAGTAAAAGAATTTCACAACTGCGCATGCGCATCACTTCACGTGACAAGCGTCAGTGTGTGGTGTATTTATTTGTTTTTGTGTAGGTTAGATTGTACAAATTAGAAAATGTGTAAAGCTGCAAGTAATACTGTATATGTACAAAATATTACATTTGTGTCCATTTTGACAGATTATAATTATTATCTGTTTACATTTATGACTACTGATATGCCAGAAAAATCACATCTGCGTTTGTGTACTGAAGGCTTTAAAGTAACTGCATAAAGTACCAAACTTAAAGTAAAAGTAAAAGTGAAAAAGAAAAGAAAAAGTAAAATAAAATGTAAGCTGCATAAATCCACCTTAACCGACTGAGTGGAGTAACTTAGTGACCCCAGATATACATTTTACTTAATATTTCTTTGAATTTTTTTTTCTTATGTTGAAGTTTCATGTAATCATCTTTTCTGTCACCTACTTTCTGGTAACTTACCAACGAACTGTTAAAAAAAATGGTACAGACTAAAATAAAAATAAATAGAGCATTTCCACCACCCCCACTGCTATCCGCCAATAGAAAGACGGGTAGGTGCTTTCTCTGCACACGACAGAATGACTAAAAATTACGCTCAGATGCTCAAAGTGTCAAAAAACACTGGCAAATTAAAAAAATAAATACTTTTTCTGAAATCTGCGCCAATGCAGATTAATGTTTGCAGAGTTTTACTTTTTCTTTTCGAGTTTATATTTTTGAATACTACACAATAAATATGTTTTAGTTTTTAGTTTATGAACTTGCCCCACTTAGCAGTTTACGTCGAGTAGAAACACTCAGTTGGTTAAGGGTTAAACCATGCCTACCTGTGTAAAAAAAAAAATAGGCCAAAACATGTAGTCAGTAATCTGTTAGAATTCGAATAAAGTCCATATTTTTGTTGTTATTTACACTTTTATAGCAAATAAATACATTTGTATTATAATTCGAATATTTTTTCATCCTTGATAAAAATCAACGATTTTTATTTAAAAAAATCAGTTCATTTGAATCATGATTTAAATCATACCATCCCTGCTACGTACTATTTACTTAGTTTTTATATTGTGACAAGGTGAGGGCAGAACAATAACAAGTAAATAACTTTATTATAAACTCTTCTAAATTATAGTTTCAATATCAACATTTTAACTCTGCCACCTTTGTCAGTCAAAATTCTATTTAGAAAGTATTACCATTTTTCTCACATCTCTCTCCGTTTAGTCTGGATGTTAGCCGCTTAGACATTTAGTGAATTATTGATAATGAAGTCTGTAAGTTATTGCCAGCTAACGTGTGGGGTTGATATTTAGCTATGGATGCTGTATGATAACCTTTCCACCTGCACCTCTCAGATTTGCTTTCCTGATTATAACCGTTTGTTTTTAGTTAGTCTAGTTTAGATATTCATACTGGAAAGACATAGCGTGTGTGACACGTAGAGTTTCAGTTTTGGTTCGCGTTCTGCGTAACGCGAATATGCATCGACATCTTTAGGATTTAATTATGTTTAGTTTTGTTTTTATAATCTGCATCTCTGCACAATTTATTTTTATTTCGTAATGTGCAAAATTGAAATTTTGACAATTCAAACGATATGCATTTCTTTGTAATTTTGTTGTATAATTTATAAATAATGACAAATATTTATAATATTGCAAACTGAATTTTACGGCTTACTAAATATATAAAATAAAATCTGATTAGCGCAGATATTTAATCGCACAAAAATAATCCTTGTGGTGCACTTTCCACACCAGATATGCGCCCACACGGTAAAAATATATCGTCATCATTACCGATGTCTACATGTGTTGTAGATAATGGGTAATATGCCGTGATGATATATTTATTTATTTTTGTCTAAAATTAAATGGCCCGCTCTTTAATTAACACCCTGTATGTATATTTTTGTAAAACTTTCTTTAAATAACTAACTTAAAAATGGAACTCAGATTTTCTTAAACTTCTGCTTTGTTAAAATTGATGTTTATCATTACAAAAGTATAATGCAATAATTCGTTTTTATATGTCGCTCTTTTTTTTAAAAAAAAACTTGATTCGATAATTTTAAATAATTGTAACATTGATACTTCTATTTGCGTTTGTTGGTCACGTATTTTTCCGTTGAATTTTTTAATCTGCTTTATTTAGTACGAAAAATAAATATCCACAAAAAATTAAATAGTTCAGTAGATACATACAAAATAAGTTTCAAATGTAAATTATACTACATATCATCCGATGTAAATTACAGAAAGTTAATACACGTGCGTATAAAAAAAACGAGCTAATAAATACGTATTTGCTATTTAATTTGCATCCGTATGAATATTTCCCAGTTGTTATGTGTAATATACTTCGCAATTTGATTATGATTTGATCAGAGGCAGAAGTAGCAACTGACAACGTTATTTCCTGCAACGACGAACCAATAAAACTGTTTCTCTTTCATCCTAATACACATGGTAGACGAATGTAGTTTTTAATACCCGGTGTAATTACAGGAATACTTGGTATAATTATAGATCGATATATAGTGCACCATGTGATCTCGATGCATGTACATGATGTCATTTGAGTACTCCACGTATATCACTGCGCGTGTATGCCCAAAGGCTTACCTTTACTCCTGACGAAGGTACCTACCTACCTTGACGGGTGTATATACAGGTGGTCGTTATTAACGGCACATAATTAATAATAAAGCTTTAGTTTATTTTTATATATAAAATAAATAATTGAAGATCTTGGTGCAATGACCGGGCAAGCCCCTTTTTAACATTTTGAGTAAATATGTCTAGTTTACCTACGGAAGATATTTTATCAAATAAAAATCAAATCAAATTTAGTTTATAGACTTCTCAAGCTACCAAATTTGTAATATAAATTTCGAAAATTTTCTTTTTAAGGCTTGAAAAAATTAAATTATAAAATTGACTTGTCTGGTTTCTTGCACCAGAAGAAAAAATCCAACAAAATTTGACTTTATTAAGAAAAGCAAAATATGTAAAGATGTTGTAATAAATTACACGATTACATTAAATAAATGTTTCATTGTCATCGTTCTTTGTCATTTTGAAGCCCATATTCAGTCTGCGGCTCCCAAAAATCCTCTTGTAGTAAACTTGGTCTACCAAAAGAACTTACTTCTGCAATAAAATTTTGTAGTCTTTTATTTTCTTTTCCTTTAATGATATAATGTGAGTATATGCCTTAATCGTTAGCAATGACATCTGTATTATTTTTTTTTTTAATGAGATATTTTGTAAACAATGCTAATTTAGAGTTCACAGAATACTCGAAAAACGTATTATTTTTACTGTATTTAAATATTCTGTATCTGTACACAAAAAATATTTCTTTTTTGGTACGAAGTATTGTTGTCTTTAAAATATTCCATAAAGTTAAAGATCATATCTTGTTCTACCTTGATAACTAAACTTTTTTGAAGTTTCTTGAACGAGTTTCTTCCATTCATTAGGTAAATAGAACCTTTCTCGTTTCCTTTTCTGTTTTTCTATGATGCAGAGTGTACTACCCTCATTGATACCCTCACTGTAAATATCCAAGTCCTTACTACAAAGAATTTTGTTTTGAGCAAGAAACAAACAAGTCATCTAGTGGTAGCACGCACTTTAGAATTCTATCATAGAAAGCAGGCGAATACGATTTTACTTTTACGAATCTTATTAGTAGCATGCACTCTAGAATTCTATATTGGCTTTTCGTTTTGAAAATTTTTGGATTTTATACTATTAAAATAAAAAATATCATGACAGTTGTATATAATAAATGTATAAATTACATATAAATTGGCTTTGACTAGAATTGTGGCAACATAATGACTTTACTTTGACACTTTCACCTCGAGTCGTACGCTTGCAGGCGAATATTTTGAGACACGCATGCCAAATTTTCGCTGCGTGGCGAAAAGCGAAAACAAATTACTCATTTGATAGAATTCTAAAGTGCGTGCTGCCACTATTGGACTTAACTGAATTTTGCCACAAAATGTTGTCGCAGGCAAGTTATTTTACATTATATCTTTTACAAAACCCGATGGAGTTAAACAATTGTTGTACCAAAAGATGCGCCATTTCTTTTAAAGTCAGTTGGTACTTATAACTACATTTGGGATGGAAAATGGACTTATTATTGCACCAAAGTCTTCAATTGTACCATGTACCTTTCTACAATAGAATGCAATATATTTTTTGTGGGGCGTTATGTGATTTGGTGATCTTGACAGCCCAGTTTCAAAATCGACCGGAGTCAAATTGAAAGTTCCAGTTTTCGAATCATACAAAAGTGACCTTATTTTTTGTTCTTACTTGATTCGCTAATTTTTTTAACCAGCTGCTATAATTGAACACATTACCTTAGAAATGTATATAAAACGACATATTACATTCTTTATTGTTTGTTTATAAGTTTTTTAATTTATTTTTTGTATTTTCAGATTATTTTCTCAACCAGAGGATATATCCAAAGTCAAAATTTGTAAGTACATTTTTTTATTTGCACAGAAATATTTTATTGGTATTTGAATAAAGTGGAGTAGGACATAAAGAAAATAAGCCACAGACGTGAACGTGAACTACGAAAATAAAATAAATAAAAGGCAACAGAAGTGGGGATACTTACAATAAAAAATATGTATTGCTGAGAATGACCATTCCGGCTGTCGTGAAGTTCACGGAGGAATGCAATCACCTCGTACTTCACAGACGTTCCAAGCGCGGAAACTCTTACGAGATTTTGCATCCACTCTGACGTTAAACGGGAAATTTTAATACATTTTGTTTTAAATTTTGAAATTCAAACCCGCAAGCTTCTTTTATTTACAAATCGATTTCTTTTTGCTTTGATTTTTCTAATCAGTGTTTCTAAAATAGAACACTTCAATATTTAAAACAATGTAATACTTTTAAAACTAATTAATTTCACTTTATAATTTATTTTTTCTATTTTGCATCTACAACAAAGCTGTTACAACACCCAAACGGGTTCGTTCACGGCTCATTCAAATGCTGTAATAAACAAGTATAATTTATTTTTATAAGGTTGGTTGTTGAGAATTTCAAAAATATCAAATGCCAAATCTCGTTAAATAAAGGAAAATTCGTTCATGGTTCATTCAACTCCTGTAATAAACTAGTATAATTTATTTTTATAAGGTTGGTTGCTAAGAATTTCAAAAATATCAAATGCCAAATCTCGTTAAATAAAGGAAAACAAACAGTTGTTTAGAATTTTATTTTTATGTAATTTTGAATTTAAAACTAACAATAAGAAGAAGTTAAGAAATAGAGTAGTAAAGTTAGAAAATATCGTATGGTGTAAAAAATAAGGTTAGAGTTTTAAATGAATTTTCAAAAATTAATACGAAAAATATAAAAAATAAAAAAAAAATATCATCACGGCATATTACCCATTTCTGGGTGTTCCAGTATCTACAATCGGTAATGATGACGATATATTTTGCCGTGTGGGCGCTTACCAGGCGTCACCTCACGGGCACTCATAGCTGGTGTGGAGAGTGCACCACAGGGGTTACTTTTGTGCCATTTAAAATTGGAAATATTTGGTGTCTGTCGGGATCGAACCCGGTTCCCCCAGGTTCGCACCAGACACTTAGGCACGCGGCCACGGGACCCCATACCACCAACTGACAAAATTCCCTAAACTTGCACACTACTATTTTTTATTTAAAAAAGGCATAGAATTCGCAAAATAGAAAAAATAGTATAAAAAACTCATTTCATAATTGTCGATTATTTTGTTCGAAGGGTTGGACCATTCTGGTACGCGCGTCGTGATCCAAACTTCTTTCTCACAAAATAAAATGACAATTATGATATTCGTTCTTTAATATGCTATTATATATTTTTAATTTAATGTTAAAATAATATTAAAACAATTGCAAATAATATGGATACTTAACTACACAATGGTTATATTAGAATTGGAAATTTTGATAATAACGCTTAATGTTAAATTGTAATGTGTTTGAAAACCTAAAGTATTAAAAGAAAATTAATTAAGTATAGTATTTTATTAATAAGTTTTTGTCAACGTGTCCTATCTAATAATTACTCTCTTTTTGTCTCTTTACTTATATTAGGCATTGAAATTCTTATTTTGATTGATTATTCTTCAGTGCACAAACAAACCTTTTTCTTTTTAAACGCAGGACCATATTATGAATTCCAAGTGGTTTGAACACATTTTAAGGCCCATAAATATACTCTTATATTTAATATTTTTTGCATTTGTTAATTATCAATTCGCAGTTAGGTAATAAATACGTCATTTACATCATAGAAAACAACATAGAAAAAATGGAAACTATAATCAATTTCATGAGCTATATTATGCGTTAATTACGCTTAAACATTACAATTAATAATATATATATGAATATTTGTTATCCAGTTTTGCAATTGCAAGTTCATGAATGTAGTTAATTTATTAATAATTTAATATAGTGAATGTTATTATAATATTTGAATTATTGTGAATAACTATCAAATTCTGTAATTCATTTATTTTGAAATTTATGGCGAATTTGTAATTATACGTATATAAAATACAAATTGTTTGCTAATTTAACCGATTTCGTAGCTCTCATAATTCTTGAAATAGCAATAGTTCGTTAATACTCATCTGTAAGTCAAGTAAATGAATAAAGACTTTTTTTTTGGATAGATTGAAAAAAAATGTTTAAGATAAATGTTGTAGTAGATAGTTTAAGGATTTTATAAATGTTCTACTTTCGAAAATCAATGGAGTGGTTATCAAAAAATCTTGTTTTGAAATTTTTGATCAATCTCAATTTTGTCATTTGAAAAAATAAAAAATCTGTTGTGGCCAGCACAAGACCTCTCGCCATTTCCATATTAGGCTATATAAGTATTGTATTACCCTTTCAAACCGTCGTTTTATAACAAAAAAATACAGAACTTTACTCAATTACTGTTTTTTATTGTATTTAACATGTCTTCTGCACACATATAATTCTAATTATATCTATTTTTCTTTGTATGAGGAAGTTTCTAAATGCCAGAGATTCTTCCAATTCATTAACCAGATTGGCGGTATTTCTGATGGATATATGCATTTTACCTATAATTTCAAATATTTAATTAATAAAATAATAAGAAAGATTAAATATACTTCCCAGAAAAAGCTTTCAGAATGTCACTAAAATTGTTGATTTTTGACACTGACATGTGTCATTTAAAAACAATGTTATAAACATTGGAATTTGTCAACTGGTTTCCTTAGTGCCTTGGCCTCTGCGATTAAATTGCTCTATATATTATAGTGTCTTTATCTCTAAATCTATACAAGATATAATAAAAATTTTAAGTGTATTAGATGGAGAAATTTATGTTCTTCAATATTTAATAACAAAAATTTCCAAAAAATTATATTTAGAAGAATTTTTCTCAGAAACTACTACTTCCGGTTATTTAATTGCTACCAAAACCTTTTCAGCTCTTCCCAGGAATGTCAGATTGAGGAATCCATAGTTAAACAATTTTTAAGTCTTATGGTTTTTGAGGAATCGTGTCTACAACATCCAGACATACATACATACACACATACACACATCCACACACACACACACACACACACACACACACACAGACATCATTTTAAAAATGTTATAATCGGATTCTAGGGACCTTAAATCGTGTTTATTTAATAAAATCTGGATATGCGAATTTTAGCATGAATCCAATACCTCTCTTAGCGAGAGGTAAAAATAATTGTAAATGCCATATGTTTTAGAAAAATTTCAATAGTCCTTAAAATAAGGGAGTTATGACGATTTTTCAAAAAACAAAAGAACATCAATAGCTACGAACTGAGGCACCAAATAAAAAATTGGAACTAAGAAAATTTGTTTGCTTTAATGAGTTCTAACTATCATTTTCGGGTGTAACAACTTTAGTGTTAACAGTTTTTATTTCATAAACAGCCCGATTCACAAAAAAGTTTAAGCTAATCCTCATTTTTGGATTAGTGAATTCTATTCTATTCCGGTATTTAAAATTTAATTTTCACGATATTATCAATAAAGATAGATACTAGGAATAGATTAGACTATATTTTAATATATAAACTGTCAAAATAAGAGTAGAATTCGCTAATCTAAAAATGAGGATTAGCTAAAACATTTTTGTGAATCGCGCTGTTAATTATGTTTAAATTCTGAGGCAGTATGTGATGTAAAATTATTAAAATATCTTTCAGAACTCATATTATTAATTGGAAAAATACTACCTTTTTTTAGTTTAAATTCTGTAATTTATTATTTTAACCCAACGTTTCGGCACCATAAACTGGTGCCTTCTTCAGGGGATACAATGACATATTTTTTGAAATAACAAAAACAACAAGAAACCAAGGTAACAAGAAATGTTCATAAATGTTACCTTTTTTTTATGTATACAATTTTCTAGACAATATATGCATGGCCGGCAAAAACATGGACGGCGAACATGCAACTTCTCAAGAAAAAATCTCCTTTTGCCAGAGGAAAAACCGTCCCAAAAACTGGCAGAGAAGTGATCTGTATAACTCAGAGACGCTTTATCGGTAGCGAAATACCGCAGCCGTACTCTTTATTAACAGATGTTAGAAAAAGTTTAGAAAAAATTGTATACATATTACAACATATTTAATATTGGAAGCCATGCGCGACTAAGTTCTAATCCATCACAATGATTGAGATTGATATTTCTTGTTTTATAAATCTCAATGGCTTCTCTAATTAAAAGATGATGATGATGTGATGTAAAAGTTATTGCCTTGCAATTATTAACACAAAAAAAAAGTTTTTCAATTTTTATTCTTTGACTCGTTTGCCGTAATCGTTGTGGTAATAGTAGGTAAGACGGTTGCGATTTAACGATGTAAGCTTTAAGCTACTGCAAGCTTAAGCTGTAAAATGATGAATGAGTAATTGGATATAAAAATGAAAGATGTTAGAAATAGTTCCAGGTTGGTGAAACGCTGGCAGCAAAGCAACGGAGCCAAATCTGAGTACATCGTAAAGCAAACTTTGATCTCCCTTGCCAGTCTCGCCGAGTTATATTATTGGCATACCATCTGTGTTGTGCGATAAACTCACTTATAATGAATTCAAATGTAGAATGTAGACCCTTTATTAATTATTTCTCGCTATTAGAGCATGACCCCCGTTTCATTGCTTCGATTTTGACAATTAAAACTCGAATAGCGCCCGGAATATTGCCAACGCCACGATTTAATTTTCTGTTAAAAATGTGACCGTCAGCTAAACGAGTAAATAATACGGTTTGTTAGTGCCTAGTGCCCAGCTAAACGGACTAAACGACCAAGGGTTGGTTGTTAGCGACTCGCCGAGTAATTTTGTCCCAGTCCCTACTGAACCTTTGATTTTCTTTGCTGTTTCGCGAATCGCGATTGCTTGCCAGTTCGTTATGGCAGTTTTCTGCTTTGTGCAGAACTCATTGTTTTTCTCTCCTTTTAACTGTTTCTTTTGACCCCTACGACGAATATACTAAAATGTTCATACTTTGTTTTCAATATCAGCTCGATCGGAAATACGATGTTCAATTTAATGAGTACGCTTTCAAAATTGTTATTTAGTTACTAATTGAGGAGCTTTTGGAAGAAAAAACAACGTAATTCCTTATTTTGGATCTGAACTAATAATATAATAGTAATAATAGTAATAATAATAATAATAATAATAATAATAATAAAAACTTTCTAACTTTCTTCCCTTTAAAGTTAGACGATCCTATAGCGATCAGGCAATAGAGTAGTTGCGCATTTTCCATTTCTTTTTTTTCTGAAAGAATTGTTCAGGTTATTCACTTTTATACATGTTTTACGTCTGGCAACTGTATATTTTTCAAAATAATGAAAGATTATTTGTTAATAATTAAAAGAAATAATTTAATTTTTATAGTATTAATAATTAATATAATATTACTAAATTGGTAATAATATCAGATTAAACTGTCAGGTTAAATTTACGTATAAAAAATTAAAGTTTACTCTTCTTAGATTAAATTTTAAAACCAAATTTTAATGAATTTTTTTTTATAAACGAGCGTGAAGCTGTCAAAATTGTAAAAAAAATTTTTCACAGGGAAAACGCTATGCTGTACTGATGAGCTCTAATAAGAGCGAAACACGTGTCTACAGCTGCTTTTGAGCGTTTTCCCTGTGAAAAATTTATTTTCCAAATTTTAATCTTTCACGCGGTTACTTTTTAATCTTTTGTTATTATAAATTCTTCTTTATTCTCAAAAGATTAAAAACAGTTGTAATCTTTCGAATATCGGTTTTTAATCAGATGGATAAGATGCAATTTTGGTCTTTATAATATTAAAAATTAAATCTTCTGTTTTGAGAGTGTACGTTTCTGTTCATAGCCTATTCCGAATTAGGTTTTTTTATTGGATGTTTGTTGCTTTTGTAAGAAACTGATACGTTGCAGACAGGAAAATCAATGAAAATTTTCTATTTTTGAAAAATAAATACATTTATTATACAAAATTAGTACATGTTTCCTTCAGAAACAACCAATGCTGGGTCTAAGATTTTCAACCTTTACAGCGAATATACAAAATTGTTCATAATTTGCTTTCAGTACCAGCTCGGTAAGAACTAGGAAAAAGGATGTTCAATTTGATGAATACGCTATTCAAAATTGTTGTAATAAAGGACGTATAGTCCACTTTGTACAAGGGAATTGGTTTCCTGCTATCAATTTTATTCAATAAAAGAAGTCACGATCGGAATACTGCTGTCTTAATTTACAATTGGAAACAGACATTCTACAAAATATCATGGCAAAGAATTTTATTTGCAATATCATTAACAAGAGAAAAAGCTACGTAAATATTTCATTTCTATAATCCTATATGAAATTTAAAAGTGCATTGTGCATAGATGTTTGTTGTATAAAAGATTATTCGACAATTATTTCATGTTAATCAACTTTTAAATTTTTATAATGTATTAAACATTTCAACTAATACAAATTGAATTTACTGCTCTAATTTGTATGTAATATATTTACCTATTATAAAACTGGAAACCCGATTATCATATTTTTTATTATAGCAATTCATCAATGAAAATTATTTGAAATAAATACTGCTTAAATTAAATGTATAAAAATTAATAAATAAATAAAATATATCATCACGGCATATTACACAGATGTTGGTAACGATGAATATATTTATACCGTGCGGGCGTATACCAGGCGTCACCTCACGAGCACTCATGGTTGCCGTGGAGACTGCACCACAGGGGTCAATTTTGTACCATTAAAATTCGAAGTAATTTTTGGCGTCGGTCGGAATCGAACCCGGGTCCCCAAATTCGTGACACTCAGGCACGCAGCCACGAAACCCCCATAAAAATTATTTTTGGTTAATGTATAAAAAAGTTAAAATTTGAACTAATAGAGTTATTTTTTATTAAATTTTGTATATTATTGTAATTGGTATCATTTTCATTAAATTGCTTCAACAAATTTTTGTTTCGCGTTTTTTCTTTAGTCTGTTTATTTTATTGGGATATTTAACTTGATATATTTACATTTATTTATATTCTTTACTATTATATTAGTTGTTTTTTTTTTTTATAGAAATGTAAGGAAACTTTGTAATATAATACCCATCCATTATGATTTCTCAGGGCGGGAAGTAGTCCGAAGGTCGGAAAGTGGTATCTTCTAGCCCTCTTGGAAAATAAGCTTAATTATACCTAATACCCCAGGTCAGAATTCGCCATAATACCGATACCTTGGCGAGATTCGAACCCGGGTCATTCAGCATAAAAAGCAATAAAGCTGCCACTGCACTATCTCGGTCAGATTTTGTAATTATTAATAAAAAAATATTAAAGTGGTTGTGAGTGCAACAAATTCTTAGTGTCTAAAACAGACTCGTCATTCGTACAGCAGACGCCAGCTTTGTTATTTTGAAAGTTGCCGTTTAGGGCTACGTAACTAAACTTGTTTAATGAACGAAACGGGATAATCAGATATCATTAATCATTTTTTAACTTTTAAATTTTGTAAAACTTGTACCTTGTCATACAGTGTTACATTTTTAAATACGCTTCTCAATTTCACCCTGAATTAACCGTATTATCTTTATTACAAAATAAAAGGTTCTGGAAAAACTCTCCCGCGGTTTTTTCTTACAGTTATGGTGTTTAATTTACTGAATTTATTGATATAATTACGCTGTTATGTCAAATTAAGTGAGATATTTTGTAGCAAACAAGCTTCTTAAAAGCGTTTTTAAGTATTGTTTTCGTTTACATCTCGTTAAATTACTTTTATACACCAAATAAAATACCACATGAAAACAATATGCAAATACATTTACACAAATTTGTTTTTGTAATAGATACTTTTGAAATTATTACAGATAATTTAGCGACTAATTCTAGTTCAAAAGATGCAGGTTCGAATAAACTTATTCGGTGTATTTTCCACAGTAGTTTACTCTTTAGTGCCTAAGAATATTTTCTTGCAATATGCGCTTAAATTTATTTATTCAACACTGACACATAATATATTTTGTAGCAAACAAGCTTCTTAAAAGCGTTTTTAAGTATTGTTTTCGTTTACATCTCGTTAAATTACTTTTATACACCAAATAAAATACCACATGAAAACAATATGCAAATACATTTACACAAATTTGTTTCTGTAATAGATACATTTCAAATTATTACAGATAATTTGGCGACTAATTCTAGCTCAAAAGATGCAGGCTCGAATAAACTTATTCGCTGTATTTTCCACAGTAGTTTACTCTTTGGTACCTAAGAATATTTTCTTGCAATATGCGCTTAAATTTATTTATTCAACACTGACACATAATATACTTGTTGAAATAACTAATGTACAACATTACTCATACCGTGAAAGAATATTTAGGAAGTCACGGAGGAATTATTACTGATTTTTGGGTTTTTTTTAATATAAATAAAAAACAAGTTTACAAAATTATTTTATTATTGAAATAATTTAACATTATAAAACTTTTTTTATTTAAATCAATATTAACATTTATGTTAAAAGATACTTAGGTTACTTATCTTTACACAATGACAGCTGTCATCTACGGCTGATGAAACGAGTTTGTGGTTACTAGCATCGGAATTAAATTCAACGATACTGCTTGTTGCTATTTATTTGCTGTCTTATGTACCTTTATATTTATATATGAATTTATCCTATTTCATTGACAAGCCAATTGTATTACCATGTGAATCTTATGGCAAATAAATATTATTATTATTATTATTATTATTATTATTATTATTATTATTATTATTATTATTGTGCTTGCAAATGAATATGTTTTAAAGGAAGGTTCTAATTTTCACCTATATTAATTTATTTTCCCAATGACAGACAATAATTATTGCAGAATTTTTTTCAATAACAATATAATAAAACAACCATTCAATGGCTACTTTATAATTTTAAATATTATATCTATTGACATGTCAGTATCAAACGATGAACGAAAATGTAAAAATGATTTAAGAAGTTTTAAAAAAAGTGTTGGGGTCCCGTGGCCTCGTGCCTGAGTGTCTGGTCGCGAACCTGGGGGTACCGGGTTCGATCCCGACCTACGCCAAATATTTCGAATTTTAAATGGCACAAAAGTGACCCCTGTGGCGCACTCTCCACGCCAGCAATGAGTGCCCGTGAGGTGACGCCTGGTAAGCGCCCGTCATCGTCATTACCGATATCTGTGATAAAGCAGATTGGCACACCCAGAAATGGGTAATATGCCGTGATGATATATTTATTTATTGACATGTCAGTATCAAACGCTGAACGAAAATGTAAAAATGATTTAAGAAGTTTTAAAAAGAGTGTTGGATAAAATGTTGTATTACACTCCTGTGGAATATATATATATATACTGTGACTAATATGTTACATTCCACACTTATATAATAAATAACTATTATACTGTACCATAAAACATTTTTTATTACTTGAAATATACAAAACTAAAATCGTTTTAAAACTGCAGGTAAACTGAGTAATAAATAATGGAACGAGAACCCTACTTTAATAAAAGCGTACTTGTTATCTGCATCGACTGGCAGAAACAAATGCCAATATAATTCTCAGAATTCAACATAGGTTGCACTGACTACTTTTACCACGTCAAGCATTGTACCTGTAAGTACCTAAGGGCAAACGTTTGCAAGAACTCTAGTATCAAACAAATTAAATAAATTATAAAATGGACTTTAAAGTATCGTCGAGCACTAAAGGGTTAAATTAAATTTCTCAGAATAATTCTGCTATATCATGCAGTGAGAGTTAATTGTATTACAGAGATAGCGATATTTTTTGGGGAATAAAATTGTGCTACGAAATTTTACTACAGTGTTGCCAATCTTGTTTGGTACATATATAATTTAATTATGGGTATTCAGTAACGAATCGAACCTTGTTTACATGTTCAAAGTTATTATTTTGAATAAATTTTGTAAAAGGTATGTAATTTATCATTATATAAAATAAACTTTTGAAAATGATTAATATTTTATTGTTAAAACTAGAAATTCTAGTAAAAATACAGTAACATCCTTATAAAACTCAAATACAAATATCTTTAAAACGAAGCATCTGTGAGAATTTACTTACATGAAATTGACCACTTATATTTAGATCCTTAAATTTTAAGTTGTGTTGTTTTAAAGTACCATCTGAAGAAAGATAAATATAAAAAATGAACCTCATGGTTTTTAGTTGAAATTTAACCATACCTTATATCTTTTCACATTACATTTCTCATAATTCATAGCCAATTACTTGCTTGGTATAATATTATAATTAAACATTATTATTTTTTATATTAAAATTCGGGTTCCGGGTCCAGCTCCGGTACAGGTTCAGTTTCAATTCGAAACGTAAGTATAATCGTAATACAGCTGAACACGAACACGAACCTGAACCGAAAACCTGAATTAACCCGAATTTTTGATGAACCTAAACCCGAAACCAAACCTTTATTTGTCAAAGTCAATAAACCCCGACCTAATTTAAAGCGTTTTAAATTTAGATTCGGTTCAGAACTGCTAAACATAAAATTTAAAACTGTAAATTCAAATTAAATTTTAAAAATAATAAATGCTACCATCTTTTTGTGCTTGACTTTGAACCGAAATTCGAACCCGAACCAAAAATCGATGAACCGTTTTATTTTCTGAAACTGACATGTATTTCCTGAAATACGTTTCGGTTCAAGTCCCTGTTCAAAAGACATTAATTCAATTTTCATTAGGTAGAACCGAACCTGAATGCAATATCTGAATCCGGAACAAAACCACAAATTTTATTAGTGCTTTAACCAGAACCGCACACGAAACCATCTCTCAAAAACAAATTAACCTGAAACCGAACCGAACCCAGTTTTTAGCGGGTTCGATGCCCTGCTTTTTAGCGTTGTATATTTGTACGCTAAAAATTAACGTTCTTTTTAGCGAATATACCCGATTCAATGTCTAAATAATATTAAATTAAAAAGAAATTGTGTTGGAATGAAATCGCTTGTAACATTCTTGGAGACTTCCCCGGCGAGATTGTATTCCGGTGGCAGTTTCCAGCTTCCAGCTTCCAGTTTCCAGTGTCCTTGCATACCAGTGTGTAGTAGCTACCCTCGCACTTCTCAGTTCGTAGCGTTGTGGAGTGCGAGTGCGACAGTCTTGCCGGGAATGCAATGTGATTAAAAGACTATAATTGTTTTGCGGTGCGGTTCTATTTGCATCAAGTGCGAAGTGTAAAACACTAGCGTTCTAGCGTTCATGCTGACGAGTAAATGCTTCGCTAAGCTTTGTCATGTGGATGTGGTGTGGTCTCGTGTGTGCAATGTTTTGTTTGCTTAAATTATTCAGGATATTGTTGTTTGTACACCGTGACACCTACCCTCCACCCTGGCTATAATATGCACCTAACCTGCATTGTTTTTTCGCAAATGATTCGTCACTTTTGGTTTTCATAGTCCATGTGCAACTATTTTTTGTAAATGTTCCATTAAGCTCAATGGTTCATGCGTGATAAAGGAACTAATCCTGGTTTTAGTTTCTACTCTAGGGCTTTTGGTTTTTCAATCATTTTAATGTACCTTTAACAAAAATCGTTGGAATTCTATTGACAGTTTTGTTTTCCAAAATGTATTGTTCATTTAATACACTATTAAAAACTCCACAATCAAATCTAACAAATGGATTAATAGTAATGACAAATTGCACATTTCCATTTATATGAGTCATTAAAGATCGTACGTTTTTCGTATTTAGTAATACATGTTTTTTAGTTCAGTGTTAATGACTTAAAATAATAAAGCTTTTACAGAATATAAACTTACTTTATTAGCTCCACAATTTATGTAAAACTACATATATTTTTGTTTGTTTATAATCATATCAAAAACTAACCTTACAAATAAATAAATATATCATCACGGCATATTATCCATTTCTGAGTGTGCCAATTTGCTTTATCACAGATCTCGGTAATGATGATGACATGTTTGTACCGTGCGGGCGCTTACCAAGCGTCACCTCACGGGCATTCATTGCAGGCGTGGAGAGTGCAGCACAGGGGTCACTTTTGTGCCATTTAAAATTCGAAATATTTGGCGTCGGTCGGGATCGAACCCGGTTTCCCAGATTCGCGACCAGACACTCGGGGCACGCGGCCTCGGGCCCTACCTTACAAAAACATTCCACAAATAATAAGGTGTATTTAAAATATGTAAATAAATCCAGAAACTTTCAGAAAAGTTTTGAATCACCTTTGGCAGTAATATGGTATTTCACTATTTTTTAACTATGTAATTCGGCTCAATGGTTAGAGCAACGCCTCTTATTCATAAGTGCGCTAGGGGTTCTATAAACCTACTCAGTAATTGGGATTTAATCCTGTTGAGAGATTTTAAAAAAGGTATTTTTATATTTGTTCATACAAAGACACATTTCGCTGATTTTTACATAGTGTCTTATGAAATAGCTCGACATAATAACATAGGCATAATGTAATAGTATTAAAATGCCAACCGAGTAGTAGATGAAGAAACACTTATGCTTGTTAAGTTCAAAACATTTCTAAATATTTTCAACTTTTTGTGTTTGGAGGTTATATCAGAATGTTATACTAATCGTAGTTTTAAAATGAGTATTAGAGGCAGGGACCTCAACCAGGATATATTTATGTTTCAGGAAATAAATGTCTGTTCAAATTAAGTTTCGGTTCAAGAAAATGAGAATTATAACGGTTCATGGGTTTTCGGTTTGATTTTCGGTTCGGAGCGGTAAATGATTAACAAAAATATAGTGGTATTATTAGATTTAAATTAATATTTAATTCGAATTTCCAGTTTATATATATATATATATATATATATATATATATATATATATATATATATATATACCGTATGTCCACGGATCGAGTTCCAAAGAGGAAAAACTTTTTTATGTTTATTTTACAAAAAAAATGTATTCTTGATAAAAGTTTTTGGATGTCTCGAAACGGCCAATTCAGTTTTAACATTTTCAAATTTTCTTTTAGTTTCAGATAAAAATCGAAAATTGGTCGTTTGAGTTGAAAATTATTGTAAGTCCCAAAAAATAAGTTTGCGTTGTCATGGTAATTGCCGTTATTTATTTATTTTCATTTACTGTCAGTTATAAAAATCAACTATAATTGTTGAAAATGTTGTCAAAAGACGAACGAATTTACCTAATTCAATGCTATGGCAAAGATAATAAAGCAATCAGTCGAGTCGAAGTCGAAGAATTTAATCAAAAGTTTCCGGATATTTGTATCTCAAATAGAGGTTGTGTTAACAATTATCATGACAATGCAAACTTATTTTTTGGGACTTTTCAACTAAAACGAACAATTTTCGATCTGAAACTGAAAGAAAATTTAAAAATGTTAAAACTGAATTGGCCGTTTTAGGACATCCAAAAACTTTTATCAAGAATACAGTTTTTTGTAAAATAAAGAATAAAAAAGTTTTTCCTCTTTGGAACTCGATCCGTGGACATACTGTATGTGAAACAGATCTGAGCGAAATCTGAATTTAAAACTGTGGTTCGGTTTAGGTTCAGGTTCATAAAAAAGTCCGGTTAATTCGGGTTTTCGGTTCAGGTTCGGGTTCAGTTTCAGTTCTCTGATTATAAGTACACAATATTGTGTACTACTTCGCCATTTATCAACGTTTAATCATAGTAATGTCAAATGGTGACGTCATTTCGCGGCGCCATTACACAGAACGTTTCAAATCGATGCAAACTATGTAATTTATCACAAACGTAATTTTTATTATAGAATTTATTTTTTGTTAATAGTGCACCTAAATTTCAATATTTTTGTTTAATTAAGAATACCTTAAAGAGTACATTGCGTAAACATTGCGCTTTTTGCTTTTCGTTGTAGACTTTAAATATAAATCTAAATTTAAAGTGAAGCATATTTCCACAATTAAATTAGAATTTTAAAAATAGTGAATCTAAATGTAAAATGAATTTTTTAAATTTTAAACTGTGGAATATGAAGATAATAGAGAAGCATCAGGTTTTGGTATTATATCATGCATGAACCATTTAACGTTATGGAGTACGAGCATCTAGCCACTAGGGAAAGTACTTACGCCGCAATTAAAACTCTGAATTCTAAAGTTTTATAACTCGCAACACAATGGTATTTTTCATTGTTATTATTAATCATTCTAAGCTGATGACTTAAATTATGTATCATTATTCAAATTATCTAAGATTAAAATTGTTAATTAATTTTTGGTAGAGTTCTGCAAAAAATATTTACCTTGAGAAAAGTGTTGTGATGTACAAAAGGTTTAAAATTATAAATAACATTTTAAAACTAGTAACATAAAGGGATCAAAATATTGTGTTATAAATTTAGTAACGAGTAATTATGAAAACAATATTAATGTTAAATTAAACTGTATGTTGTTGAGGCAGAAAATATTAAATATTTGATGATCAAACAAAACTGTTTTGTTTATTACCAGTTTGTTAAATTTGGTTTTGCTTTTTAGTTACAAAAATTGTTTGATATAAAATTAATAATCAATTCTGTGAACCCTTTAAATATTTTTATTGATGTTATATAGTTGCAATCAGTAAAATTAATAATAAGCGAGATATTTGCTAGTTTATTTATAGACCGACATTCTTCTAAAGCAAGCTCGGAAGATATTTCCTGGTAGCAGGAAACAGAGTGCGGGTTGTAGTGGAGTGGGGGAAGTCCAGTCCAGTAGTGTTCCTGCTCCTGCTCCTGCCGGCCGCTAGCCGCTGGTCACTGCTATCAATTCTCGACAGTAGCGTGTTCTATCTCGATGCCATCTTCAGGCAACAGTCAGCAGTGCAGAAAAACACGCCTGTGTGCCTGTAGCTTCGGTCACCACCCGAAAATTAATGATGGCCACCATTAGGATTGTTTTTTTACTACAGGGGAGAATAGAAAAATTAGGTTTGAGTGTGTGGGTGTTTTTATTATGATACATATTTAATTTTGTTTTTGTGTTGCAAAATATTGCCGTAGTATTTTACTCACTCTAGTACGGCATGGCTGAAAGGTTTGTTTGTTTTATAAATAATTTACTGTGGCTGCGGAGATTTGTTTGCTGACTGATTTCGGTAAACGATATGTGTTAAGCTTTAGGGTAACTAGCTAGTATTTCTGGAATATAAAATATCAAATTTCCCAACTGAATTTTTAGTAAATTTTTCATACAAAATAAATTGGTAATTAATATAATTTGTGCTATTTTCTGGAAGAGTACAATTTATCTAGGTCATTTCTCTGTTAGGCCCTGGGCCGAACCGGGCTTTGAGGTTTGAATCGACTCGGCCCGAAAATAAGAATTGCCGATTTGACTCAAAAACTGACTCGAAATCGGGCCAGGTCAGGCCAAAGCTCAAAATTGAGTGCATCCGGCATTCCTAATTTTGATTTTTATATGAGGCGAAATGTTTAATTTTTTTTGTGTCAAACTTAAAAAAAAAACTCTACATCCCTATAATGTTCAACATTGGTTAATATAAATTGTTAAAAAAGAGACGCTTCTAGTGTAAGTTTGTTAAAAAATTACAGACCTACGAGTATTTAACATTTTGTTCACCGAAGGCGTTCGAAAATTTAAACAACTTTTTTACTAATCATATACATATGGGGTCCCGTGGCCGAATGCCTGAGTGGTCGCGAACCTGGGGAATCGGGTTCGATCCCGACAGACGCCAAATATTTCCAATTTTAAAGGTAAGGGTTTTTTATCTAACTTTATGTTTCTGCTCAAAAATAATAGGAAGGCATTAGGTAGAAACAAAAATACCTTTTATTTAAGTATGCGATTAGTAACAATAATAATAATAATAATAATAATAATAATAATAATAATATCACGATAGCATTATTATTCTTTCATGAATAACTTTGAATTCTTGAAGTAAAATAACATATTTTAGTTATTGATGTGAAATATGTTGTTATTAAATCATATTGATCCATTTAACATCATCCATTTTCATTACAATATTAAGGAAACTGTGCATTTGATTGAACTATAAGATTTTTACGGACCGGCCCGAAAACCTTGATTTTCCGGCCGAGCCAAAATCAAAAGTCCGATTTGCCTCAACTTTTGCAAATGATTGACCCGATAAAAAATATCTCGGCTCAATGATGCATTCGAAATCGAGACGGGCCTCGGGTCGGGCCGGGTCAAAGCTCGAGACGGAGTGCATCCCTAGTCTAAGGTTTTACGGCCGATTTCATACTAGTGCAAAGGAGATATTTCCGGAGAAGATGCGTCTTCGCCATCTTTGTCAATGTTGGACGATGCATTAGTCCTACTAAATTATAGAATAAGTAAAATTAACAATCATTATAGCATATTTTGTATACATGGTGGTGACTCGAACATAGGATTTTTGAGGTGATTTTCTGCATTTTCTTATCTAGTAATTTATCACAACTATTTTTAGATATGCCAATATACTTTCCACTTAATTCTATTTGCATATTTATTTATTTATATTTCGAATTCTTATATTAAAAATTTAAAGGATTATTGTACTTATGGGGTCCCGTGGCCGCGTGCCTGAGTGTCTGGTCGCGAATCTGGGGAACCGGGTTCGATCCCGACAGACGCCAAATATTTCCAATTGTAAATGGCACAAAAGTGACCCCTGTGGTGCACTCTCCACACCAGCTATGAGTGCCCGTAAGGTGACGCCCGGTAAACGCCCACACGGTAAAATATATCGTCATCATTACCGGTGTCTACATGTGTTGTAGATACTGCCACACCCAAAAATGGGTAATATGCCGTGATGATATATTTATTTATTTTATTTTACTGTACTTGTTTTTATTATATTTTTTTTATCAAGTCCGAAATGTTTCCATTAATATTTCCAAGTGCTTATGATTCCTTGCAGAAGTAACAATCTAAATGAAATTACTTTTATTGCAGAATAGGAATAATGGCATTATCAATTTATGTAAAAATATTTAAATTAAAGCTTAAAATATTGAATGTTCACTTTGTTGTATTATTTCAACAGAAAATGTAAATTAGAATGGTAAATATGAATGAAATTTTAGCATATTTGTTACAATTTGATGACAATTGTTTTGAAAAACAGTATTTTGATTTATAATATTGTTAAATCATAATATGCAATTGTTTGTAATACGAGAACAATAATAATTGGCAAATCAATAAAATTACAATTTAAAATTATACAAATTACCAGCAATAGTACATATTAATAAATTCCAAATAGAGTGTATTTTTATAAAAAAGTAATAGTTTTATTTTGTTCACTTCTAAATTCACAATGTGTATTATATTACATTGAAAGCTGTCAGTTATCCCTTTTGGCTCTTTTTCAACATTAAATAAAACAAATAATAATATTGGCAGATTATGGGTGTTCATGTTGTGCAAAATTAAACAAATAATATTTTAATATTTTGATGTGATATATTGGCTCATTTTATTGATTTCGCGGCTTTCAATAATGACGAACTGGTAATTCGATTCTTTACGATTTTAATTTTTTCCACTGGATACATATAAAAATAATAAAAATTTGTATTGATATTCATTTCTAAATGTCGAGTGAAAACCACGTTATGTTATTCAAAATAAATACCAGGAGGTACACTAGGTAGTAAATCGTATAAGAAAATATAATTTAATTCACAACCATTTATTGCCACATCTAGAGTTCCTCAGGGATCAAATCTTGGTCCTTTGGTATTTAATCTATTTATAGACGACATAGTTGACCGAATTAAACACAAAATTATACACGGTATTCTGTAAATGTAATAATTATAAAATGATAATGCTAATAATCAAAATTCAGGTAAATGTGTTAGTGCATCCAGTGGAATTTTTGTCTCATTCTGCATAAAGGAGAAAGGAAATTATATTTTGCACTAAATAACAAATATTTTCAACATGTAGTACATGCATTTTTTTATTTGAATACTGCACATGCTTTCAACAAAATTAGAAAGACGAAAGGTCACATACTTAATTTTCATTTTGTTGGAATTCCGTTAAAATTAATTTAAATTTTTAATTCCAACTGTTCCAATTTATACAACTTGCAGAGAATATACCTGAAAGATTAAAACAACTGCGAGATACCATCAGATTCGCTTATAATTTCCAAATTATAGCTTGTACGAGAGGTGTAAAAAAGCAAAAATGGTTCAAATGTAAACAAACACGTGTAGACGCGTCGGTATATTACCTGTAATGGTTCGTGCGTAGAATAACTCATGGTTACCACTGACGTTAAATGTATATTTCAACACACTGTAAAAACAAAAATAAATTGAAAATTTCATCGTATTTATTCTTTACTGGTGCACAATCGCGGGAAAATGATAACGTTTTGCTTGTAATTATTTTTAATATTTCTAATTAAATTTGCAGTTTTGAAATATTTGTTCCTGGTTTTAAATTCGATAAAATCTTATGCCCGTATATTCAGATAGTTTCAAAAATAGTTTTAAAATATTATATTAAAGAACGAATGTCCTAATTTTCATTTTATTTTGTGAGAAGGAAATAATCGACAATTATGAAATGAGTTCTTTATAATATTTTTTCTATTTTGCGCTTTCTATGCCTTTTTTCAATAAAAAAAAATAGTAGTATCATAATTTAAGGAATTTTGTTAGTTGGTGGTATTAATGTGACGTTTGAAAATTCGTTTGACAACTCTAACCTTATTTTTGTAGCACCGTACGATATTTACTATCTCTTTCTAACTTTACTACTCTATTCCTTCTCTTCTTCTTATTCTTAGTTCTTAATTCAAAATTATGTAAAAATAAAATTCTTAACAATCGTTTGTGTTCATTTATTTAACGAGATTTGACATTTGATATTTTTGAAATTTTTACTCACCAATCTTATAAAAATTAATTCTACTATACCGTGTTTTTAAACTATAGACAGCACTAGACGAAGTCACATTCACACCGCTAGAAGTTACCAAAAAAGTCACTAGATTTATTTCGCGGAGGTCACGTCAGCGTTTATACTTTCCAGGTTATATTTTCATTAACCAAAACTATTATAGATAATCTACTTAATTTATTCATATAAAATCATAAATACGAAACTTTCAATTATAAATAAATTAATTGCATTATTTTTTTGTAATTCCTTGATGAAATATTTATATATTATAACTGTTTTTATTCGTGAAATATCACAAAAAGAGAAATGAAACAAAAAACACGTGCAAATTCAACAAGAGATTTGACAACTACTGAGAGTTTGACGTTTCAATTACGTTTGAAGGTTAACTTGAAATTTCGTTCGGTTAAATGCGGCTTCACGAAATAGCGCAGCAGCCAATCACAGGCTTTGATTTTCTCACTAGAATTTCTAGTTACTGTCTATAGTTTTAAAACAGAGTATAGTGTATTACAACATTCAAATCAGCTATTAACAAACTATTTTGAGTGCTGTAATAGATTCAATATAGATGCTAAATAGAAAAAAATATATGCATATTTACATTAAGTTCTTAAAATTATTAGTTCATTGTTTATAAATTAAATTATTTAATTTATTCCTAATGATAATATAAATTTAAAATTATCCATAACCCTAAAATTAAGTAAAAATAAAAACTATATATGTACATATTTCGAAAACAATGTCCTGATTTTCATTAGTAAAATTTTAGCGAAATCGTATTAAGACGGTAAAGAGAAATTGGGATACTCAACAGGCAATCCACATTTTCAATTTAAAATAAAAAGACATAACATATTGCTATACTATAATGAACTATATTTTAATTAAAATATCGTTACTATTAAGCAATTGTTTTTCAAAATTTTCAATTACGTAAACGATATAATATACACACTAATATAATATACATATATGAAATGGAATACAGATTTAAATAAAATATTTCACGATATTAATGTTACAATATCAAAAATAAATGAGTTATTTATGAATAATAAAGGTTTGTGTAAATATGCATGTTCTAAATGTGGTAAATTAAAATAGATATCTATTTTTGGAGTTGAAAATTACCTATGTGGTATGCTTTCCATTTATATTTATGCAGTGTGTGAATTGATCATTCCATATCATCAACTATATTTATTACATTTTGTCAGAAATTCATGAATCCTAATTCGGTGAGCTTGATTATTTTTTACGTTTTAACAGTTGTAAACTGATTGCATTTTCTATGCAATACTGCAAAAGTTAATTACTATGTTCAAATATAATACCCGTACAAAGTACTCGTATATAGTTTAATAAAGCAAGGGCGTAATTATAATAAATGCGTATTTATAAAGGCGATTTTGGATGAAGTTATTTCCACATATAATACGTACGAATAATTCGCTATTGCACAGAATATGTAAAATAAATAAATAAATATATTGTCCCGGCATTTTACCCATTTCTGGGTGTGCCAATTTTCTTTGTACCTATTTAGGTAATGATGAAGACATATTTGTACCAAGCGGACGTTTACCAGGCGTCACTTCCCGGGCACTCATTGCTGGCGTGGAGAGTGTACCACAGGGGTCACTTTTGTGCCACTTACAATTCGAAATATTTGGCGTCGGTCGGGATCGAACCAGGTTCCCCACATTCGCGACCAGACACTCAGACACGCGGCTCCATACAGAATATGTACGGATGCCACTAAAATAAATAAATAAATAAATAAATAAATATATCATCACGGCATATTACCCATTACTGGGTGTGCCAGTATCTACAACAAATGTAGACATCGGTAATGATGACGATATATTTTACCATGTGGGCGCTTACCAGGCGTCACCTCACGGGCACTCATAGCTGGTGCGGAGAGTGCACCACACGGATCACTTTTGTGCGATTAAAAGTCTGCACTGGCCGGGATCGAACCCGGGTCACTAAAATTAGCGCCATAAAACTGGCGATAAACTTGCGCCAATAATCTTTGCATTTTTTTTTTTTAACTTGAAATGCTAAAAAATACTTTCTAATATTGATGAACAATCACATACTAATTAGTAATTTTTGTAGGACTCTTTGTAAAAAAACTCAATATATACAATGTAATAACTTGAGACTAAAGGTGGGTTTATGCTGAAAAATTTAAGAATAGGAATAAAAATAAGAATAGTGTTAAGAATAATTTTAAACATAACGATAAGTGGTGTTTATGCTGCCAGTTATAAGAATAAGCGTAAGAATAAGAGTAGTGATATTAAAGTTTTTAGGTTAGTGAAAAGTAGTTACATTTATTATTCTCATAGTGGTAGCAGCGTTGATTTGACATTTATAAGATTATAATTTTATTATTATTTTTTAATTTGTTAAAATGAAGTACAATCAAAATATTATTTTCTCTGCACTAATTCAATTAATTGGGAAAGAAGAGAATCCATCACTAAATTTGACATAATTATGTTTCGCCAACACAGCATTATAAATGAATAATGAATGACCATTGACGTATTATAACTAACGTTATTTATAATACGTCAATGTAAATGACCAATTTTTTTGTTTGAAGTATTTGACAGTTGACACGCATGCGCTCTTCGCTTACAGGAATAAGAATAAGGAGTAAAGTTAAAAGTAAACGAACTTTGGCTTATTCCTTATTCTTATTTCTTATTCCTTATTCTTATTTCTGCAGCATAAACCGAGTCGTATGTTATAACTGTTTTAACTTTATCACTATTCTTATTCTTATTTTTATTCTTAAATTTTGCGAGCATAAACCCACCATAAGATAGTTTTTGCGGCATCCTTAAAAGTAGATGTCGCTTTACGTAACTCATATTTACAATATTTGGACTATGGTTGTTTTTGCCACAAGCTCCTCAATTAAAGAAAGTCTGTTTGACTAGTTATAATATAATAACACACTTAATAAACTAGTAATATTCTCCAAATGTTTTCAGAATTAAAACATCAAAATTAATTTCTGTTTCTTTGTTTATAAAATTCACATTTACCCCTGCTTGAAACGTACTGTAAATAAAAATGTAAAAGTATAAACTTATAACTAAGTTGAACAATAATTTCATCGTCATTTTTTCATCGTCGTAAATGAGTGAAAAATTATCTTACCCTTAGGACATTAATCTAATGAGCAGGGTGAAAAATCCTTGGTGTATATTGTGCGCTGACGCCCGACTCGGCTCGGCGTTAGCAACCAGCGTCTCGACGACAGTTCCGGTGTTTCGTAATCATTTGCTTTTTGTGGCCAGACACAATATCACCCCTAGTGTGAGTCAGTCAGTTTGCTGTTTGTGATTTCAACCCTGCCAAGCATGTGTCAATATGGGAAAAACGCCAGTTAGAATAAAAGTTTTTGATAGTGATTAAAATGACTGTTTGTTTATAGGATCCTTCTTGTGGGAATGTAAAGTAATTATGGAGCAAATTAGGGTCACAAGTTCTTTTTTGTAATTTTTATTTAATTTGCTAGAGTAATTAAATGACGTTTAATAAATCACGGCGGAGGTTGGAACGTAATAGGAAATTTCTTATAAAATTTATGGCAACGGAAAATGTGGGGAGTTTCTTGTTTACTTCGTGGTATTAATTTTTTAAACTAATTTGCACACTTGAAATTTTATTTTATTTTAAATATAAATAAATATATTATCACGGTATATTACCCATTACTGGGTGTACCAGTATCTACAATACATGCAGATATCAGTAATGATGACGATATATTTTTATCGTGTGGTCGCTTACTAGGCGTCACCTCACGGGCACTCATAGCTGGTGTGGAGAATGCACCACAGGGATCACTTTTGTACGATTAAAATTCTGCACTGGCCGGGATCGAACCCGAGTCATGATTGGCAACCAGACACTATACTTTATAATATATTGAGAATAATTTTTATCTTAACCTTAACCCTTTAAATACGAAGAAATATTTTGTGAAAAATTCATGGACTTCACCGGGGTTTGAACCCGGGACCTTCGTATTGCCGGTACGATGTTCTCCCAACTGAGCTATGAAATCCCTCTGAAGTCAATGAATTTTTCACCTGTCTTAAATTCATTACCCTCAGAGGGATTTCATAGCATCGTACCGGCAATACGAAGATCCTGAGATCAAATCCCGGTTAAGTCCATGAATTTTTCACAAAATATTTCTTCGCATTTAAATAATTGAATCGTTCACGGTTTTGAATGTTATAATAAAAGCTGTATAAAAACAGTTGAATATATACTTAATCCTTTAGTTCACGCATCTGGTCTCACGCACAAACGATAGTTAAAATTCTATTATTTCTCTAATCACAAGTGTGAATTAAAAAGAATGTATTAACATTTTAAAAAAACAACAACATAATTTGTAATTTCGCACCCATATTCTTATATTGACTTGAATTAATAGTTATTTTTACGTTTGTTAAAAAAGTACTTTTTTTCATTAAAATGGATTTATAAAGTATGTCTTTATTTAACACAATACAAGTGTGAGAAAAGTGCACTTTTCTAACGCAAACGCGTGAAATAATGAAACGTTACGGCATTTTTTCACACATTTATTGCAGATAAGAAAATTTGACCGAGCGAGAAAGCGAGCTCTATCAAATCCTACGAGACAAAATAAAACAGTTGCATACAATTTTTTTTTACGTCAGCAATAAAAGTGTGAAAAAAATTCCATGGCGTTTTATTTTTTCACCCGTTTGCGTTAACTTTTATTGTAAACGTAAACATCATTTTCTTACCTTGATTGTCAAAATTTCTAGACCAGTATTTTTCTTAAAACTTTTTAAGTACATATTAATTTATATTAATGTATTCGAAAGAGATATATTTATAGGTAATCGGTAATTTTACAACTCTTTGATGTAATATTATTTATCAATGAATATTTTATATTTATATCTCGGAAATGATGTGCGCGCGCAATGCAAAAAATAAATAAAAAAAAATCATAAAATATATTTATTAACATAGCTGTGAGCAATATGACAGTTTTACAATTTTTATTGTGTATGCAATAGTACATAATAAAATTTCATTTATCCAGAATTTTTCCGGAAAATCTGAAAGCTGGAGAATTGGCACATCAATATTTCATAATAACCATAAAATACACTACATTTTCACTATTATATTCTAAAATCCATGTTGATAATATGTGTAATGGAAAAAATGCGTGTGAAACTTATATCTAATGTATTTAATTTATAAATACTTGGCGATTGGCATGGAATAAATTATTTAGTTTCTGAAACAAAGTAGATTGAAATGTAATTAACACGATCATAACATCAGCATGTAACTTGCTGTGCTACGTGTAGCTGCTGATAAAAATCAAAACATATTGGTTGCAAAGCTAACCGAGGTTGTTTCAGTCGATGAACTTTAATTTTGCGTGGAACGCGTTGCAAAGCCTTTTCATCCTCTAATGTTCATTAGTCGAACACTGTGAACTGGGTAAAGAGGATTACTGGTAATTTATTTGAATGATATCAACGTTTGACCAGTGTATCAATATTATACAGGGTGATTGAAAAAATACGGACAAAGGTTATTTTCTTCATTATAAATTTTAGGTCTGCCGGGTGGTGGTGGTTAGAGGTGAGCGTAACGATTTAACGTATGATATTAAATTTATGTATTTTTTGTTTCTAGTTTCTCCACAATTTTAAATAGAAAATTTGTTAATTCGTAACAATAACACTTTTATTTTTTTATCTGGTTTCATAAAGAACAAAAAAACCTAATTCCAAGTAGGCTATGAACACAGAAACCTATATTTGATCGTTATTCAATTCAAAAATCAAGTTGTCACAATTATCGTGAAATGTAATTTTAAGAAGAATAAAGAAGGTTACAGAATGTGCATTGTACACAGATTTCGGTAATGATGATGACATATTTCTACCGTGCGGGTGTTTACCAGGCGTCCCTCACGGGCACTCATTACTGGCGTGGAGAGCGCACCACAGTTTGTGTGTGCCATTTAAAATTCGAAATATTTGGCGTCGGTCGGGATCGAACCCGGTTCCCGAGATTCGCGACCAGACACTCAGGCAGTTTTCTAATTTATTTCTATTTCTAAAATAGGGATTCAAGAAGAAAAGCTTTGATTTCTTTAGATCAAATTTTTGACAATATCTCATGTCAAATTGACATTTAATTAAATACTTTTAAATTGACCTACGTTTTTTTTGTTCATAGCCTACTCTCACTATATTACAGATCTGTAAATCTGTAGATAATGAACAAAATCGCAACGAAAGCTGCCACTCTTTTTTATATTAATCAGCAAAAAAGATTTGTTTTTGTTAGTTTTTTCACTTTTACAGAACTGCAAGACTTACCTTCAATTTTGTACAAAATAGGGCTATTAATTTACTTAGGGATATGAATAAAATCATATTGGTTTCTATATTTTGAAATTGTGAATAAATAGAAATATAAAAAATTATAAAAACAGTTTTGTATGCCACTTTTAATTCTGGACAACTTTGCTCTCTGTAAAATAAACAAAAGACAGGCAAATTCATAAAACCCAAATCTCATGTTAAAGCCCTATGTTCATCCCTAATCGCCACCACCCAGTATAGTTTAAATTAAGTCGTAACCGTGTAATTTAAACCATAGGTCTGAAATTAATGTTTTCAATCACCCTGTATTTCATTACCAATAATTGCTACATATTTTAATTATGTGCTACGCGAATACTACGTTCTACTTGGTAATGTTGCCAATTATTCGCAGATTCCCTTTAGTAATTACTATAAAAATTAATCAAATTGTTTAATCTTTATGCGGAAAATTTAACTTTTCGAATTATTTTAATTTTTATGACTTCGAAGCTTACTGGAAATTAACTTTAATTCGACTTTATTATGAAAATTATATGATTTTTTTTTCAAATTATAATAATATTGATCGGTGCTATTTCTCTTTTCTGTTATCATAAAAGTTTATCTCAAAATAGTATCAATTTACTTCTATTAATAGCTTTCGATACTATTTTACAATTATAAATATTTTCCTTGTATTCAAATTCAAACTCAAACTGTCAGAACCACGACCGGTCACTTAATAATAATGTCGTGATAATCTATTAAAATATTCTTTTATGTTTGTTATAGAAAAGACAAAATAATAGCTGGTACATTCAATGAAAATAAAATAGTTTTAGGAGTAAAGTGCTTGAAGCCATCAATTTTGAGAGATATTTCAATATTTTGCTATTTTAAAGTGTTTTTGTGTCATTTAAAATAGCGTTATTTTTGGGATTTTTAACAAATACCATTGAATAAATAATTTACTATAATGGAAATGCATTTGCACAAATGTGACACAATATTCAAAAGCCATAACTGAAACAAAGGGAATTTGCAACATATTATTTCAACAAAGCACAATTACTATCTTTATTTTCTTTTATAAATGAATGAGGTCGATATCAATTTTAGTTTTGGAGATATTCAACCTCAAATATTTTGTCAAAATTACTCATTTCTGGGCTAGATCTCCACCTAGTTTTGAATTATTGCCCCAAAAGTCAATATACCCCATATTCAGATAAAAACTATAAAATTATCAAAAATCTAATTTTCATGTATCTATATACTTCTTAATGCGCTGATTCTAAATTTTGAAACCGCAGGTCGATATCTCTTTTCGTTCCCGAGATATTTAGATTCAAAGTTTTTCATAAAACTGCCCATTTTTGGGTTATTACCCAAAAATGGGCCGAGATACGAATTTGATGACACCACCATTCGATTCTACGGATAAAAATATATAAGTGTACCAATTTTCATAACTTTTGACTAACCGGTTCATTTTTTATGAATAAAAGTTTGAAAACCCTTGAAAATGACCAAAATCTGAAAAAATCCTAAGGGGTACCCCTTACGATTTTTGCGATTTTAGGCCATTTTTAGTTATTTTGCTTTAGAGATTGTATAGGGTGTTCAAAAATTATGAAAATTGTTGTACTTATGTAATTTTGCCCGTAGAATCGAATGGTGTTGTCGCCAAATACATATCTCGACCCATTTTGGGCAGTTTTGGGCAAAACTTTGAATCCAAATATCTCGAGAACGAAAAGAAATATCGACCTGCGGTTTCAAAATTTGGAATCTGCGCATTGAGAAGTATCTACTTACATAAAAATTAGATTTTTGAAAATTTTGAAGTTTTTATCTAAATGTGGGGTATATTGGCTTTTCGGGCAATAATTCAAAAATGGGTAGAGATATAAACTTGGTAGTAATATTATTTGATTGTAAAGAGTAAGTTACGTAAGTGTACGCATTTTTAGAGTATTTCTATATGTGTATGAGTATACAAAATGGATATTCATGTGATAAATTTATTGAATTTGTAGAATATTTTCCAATATTAAATATCAGTCAATACTTAATATTTCTGATAGCAAGAAATTTAATTAAATGATTAATGAAAACTTCTAGTTTTTTAATAAATAAGTGAACTGCCTAACTTTTATTATTTTATTAATTTGGAATCAGTGCAGTGAGAAGTATCCAGATACATGAAAATTAGATTTTTGAAAATTTTGAACTTTTTATCTGAAGATGTGGTATATTAACTTTTGGGACATTTTAGATATTCTTAATAAATTTGTTCCTTGACTTCATATATATATTTCATTATTTTATATTTTGGCTTGTGTTGATATCTGTTGTCAAAAACACACTATCAATTATTATACGATTTACTTGTGAACTTGTTTCGCAATCTTAGTGTCATAAATTCTTCGCCCAAGTTTTTATTTGACGTTGTCCTAACGTGACTAACCTACAAACCCACATCGCTCCCCCAAATGACAAAAACAAAACGGAAAACAAAGGAAAAGTAATGAACAACCAGTTACAGGCATTCTTAATTAATTCAACAATCAATAATTAATTAAGATTATTAATAAAGGAAGACAAAATTATTTTTAATTAAAGTATCTCAAAATAAAATTGAAGAGTAAATAGAACCGCAGATACGTTTAATAAAACAAATATATTGAATAAGCAGAATGAAACGATGCGTTAGCAAAATGATTTTGGTATCAGGACTTCATTGAAATATTTAATTGCATCGACTATCACGGCGCCTGTATGCGTGTTTTCAGTCAACGCTCAGCTATTTTCGCTGTTATATGTAATTACAGATTTTCTATATTGAAACTATGTACGTGTATGTTCAGGAATGTACTCAAACAATTTAATGACGATTTTACAAACTAATTCATTTTCTCTTGACATCTGAAAATTATTCACATACTTCAAGATAACGAATGAAATAAATATAAAAAGATATTATCACTATTATTGCATGGTTGTTTGAGTATGGTCCGGGTTCGACTCCGACCATCATAAAAAATTTCTTTTCAAATAGCGCCGTCTCCCTGTCTTATTACTTTTCTTTGTTCCTGTCTTAATCAGAGCTGTGCACAAGTACAAGATGCACTTAAAAACAATTACTTTCATTTTAAAAATATTTAAGTACAAGTACAAGTACAGTACTTGTACTTGCAATTTCTGGTATAAGTACAAGTACATTAAAAAAAAAGAAAATTGAAAAAAACATTTAGTATATTTTTATTTGACTTTCTTTATGAAACATAAATAAATGGTATATTATTTAAATGTTTTCGTTATCGTTCGGAGACTTTTTTGTCATGAAATTATGAATACTTTCTATGTTTACCCCATAAAATAAATAAAATAAGTACATTATTTATTTTTTATTTATAATAAAGTAATATAATGCTTTTCATTTTGGATTAAAAGAAAATCAATATATTGTATTTTAGACTGCTATTTTTCCTAAAATATTTTGATACTATTGTAGTACGGAGACTTACGTATGACTATATCTAATAATTCATTGCAAAATTTTAACAGCCTGTACATTCACCGACATGAGTATTTTTTTTACGGAACTGCGGGTTTCAAACAGAAAACTAACATTAAATACAAATTGTTAATTATTTTTTATAGATATTTATAGATAGTACAAGTACAATACACACCACTTTTAGTAAAACGTTTTATTTAATTTACGAAGAAAATAAAGGCTAAGAACAACAACTAATAGCATGGAATACATCCACAGTTTGAACTGCAAGTGAAATTATTTTATAAGTTAAATAATAGAGGATATTGCTTAGTTAGAGAATACGAGACAGACTTAGTTAATACGAGACAAACTGAATATATATTTTCTACTGCTTAATTTTGCAGGTTGAAACGTGCAAAGCAAAAGTACTTGTCCATGTACTTGTGAACACACAAGTACAATTCCAAAAATATTGGACTTAAGTACAAGTACAATTACACATTGAAAAATTGTAAGTACTTAAATACAAGTACAAGTACAAGAAAAATGTATTTAAGTACAGTTTAAAGTACATGTATTTCAGTACATGCACAGCTCTGGTGTAATCGTAAATTGACTGTGTTCCTGAATAATTATTTGTCAAAGCCCTACTTTGCTACTTCGGGTATTCCGCAAGGATCTAATCTGGGCCCATTACTGTTCATCTTGTTTATAAATGACATTATCGATTCAATTATGTTCTATGAAGTATTATTGTACATCGATGATGTCATGTTATTTAAAACAATTAACATTACTCAGGACTTTATAGATTTTCAATTTGTTGTTAATCGTATTCTTGCTTGGTCTCATTCCTGCAGTTTATTCTTTAATAATGTTAACCTTCAGTCTGATGTTTATGCCGATTCATTCCATAAATTTTAAATATCACTTCTACAATTTTTCTATATTTAAATTGATTGTTTAATATATTGTTTGCTATGTGCATCATTGTATTTTTTTACTGTATTCTGATATGTATTTATATTTATATCAACGCATTACATTTTGTACCTTGTTATAATCGTCCTGTAATTGGGATTTTTATCCTGTAGGATTGATTTTCAGTAAATAAATATGTGATAAGAACAAGTCAACTGCGTCATCAATTGTCAGGAATGCGGAAGGGGAAAAAAGTGACGTTAACGTTTATGATTGGCTACGGTCCGAATCTATAGGCTCGTCACTTCGTCAGTTTTGTTTCGAACTGGGAGCTAATTACGCTTCGTAATGAACCGTATATTTCTGATTTTAAATTTTAAAATATTATTTCGTTGGATTTTTAATCGTATTTAATGGTGATTCAATTAAAAAATCCATATTTTAATTAAAAATAATGATTTTTTATTAACAAAATAATATTAATACAGAAAAATGAATATTATGTACAACGCTAAACACTTCCTGGGAGGCGTGGTTAGCAGAACCGAGTGATGACGTATCCAACTTTTTCTTAATGAGTACGCACTATACAGATATGTCGTCATTATCGAAATCTGTGAATAAAAACAGTTTGGCACGCCTAGAAATGGTTGGGTATATTTATTATTTATTTATAATCACTTTTTTGTTTTTGTTTTTAACAACAGTACTGAATAAATATGAAAATACTCGTTATACCTATTAATATGAAAACCATCTTGTAGTCCCTAAAGACGAAATTGGATACATTCTTAAAATTACTGGGAGAATTTTCCATAATATTTCCGTGTTTTCTTCCATTAAAGATTCGTCTTCCATTAAAGATTCGACTTACTCTAAAATAATTGAAAGAGGAAAATAATTTAATCCATCTCTAATATATGGTTTATATATTAATATAAAAACTTAGCTTAACATATAAATCGTTAAACATTTACAGCCCGATTCACAAAAAAGTTTAAGCTAATCCTCATTTTTGGATTAGTGAATTCTATTCTATTCCGGTATTTAAAATTTAATTTTCATGATAATAAAGGTAGATACTCGGAATAGATTAGACTATATTTTAAGATATAAACTGTCAAAATTAGAGTAGAATTCGCTAATCAAAAAATGAGGATTAACTTAAACTTTTTTGTGAATCGAGCTTCGGGCTGTTAATTTTTAGTTTCAATTCCATGGCTACCGCCAGAGCTGGGCGGTAACTAGTTACTTTAGGAACTTAGTTACTAACTTTTAAGTAACTTGTAACGTAACTTAGTTACTTTTTAAAATATGGTAACTGTAACTGTAATTTAACTTGCTGCTGAAAAGTAGTTGGTAACTTTACGGTTTTTAGTTACTAGTTACTTGAGTAACTTAAGTTACTTAAAGTAACTCAGAAATTAGAATGTAACTTATGTTAGTCAAAGTAACTTAAAAAGTGGAATGTAACTTAGTCATAAAAAGTAACGGGGGGATTAAAATTTCTAAGAAATATTTTGCTGAGGCTGATGCCTTTTTTAGAAACACTAACTAAAACTGTTTTGTTTTAAATAAATGTCTGTCCAGAGTGGGAGTGTTGAGCGCAGCATCGCGCATACCCTCTGTAATGTGTAACTTTTATTTTAATACATAATTAAATTCAATATTATTGTTTATTGATTTCAAGCCATAATAGATAATAAAATAAGTAATTATATTCATTAATAATAGAGTTTTTGTACGGTAAATAGAAAAACTAAAAACTTGTAATTCTAGAATTAAAAAGTCACTAAATGTTAAATTTGACTTATAAAATATATTATTTTTCAAATGTTTTCCTCGCTTACAAATGATACGTTTTAATAAATTATAATTAAACTGCCACTAAATCATCAAAATTATTCCAATTTTCAGGTTTTACAAAAAATAGTGTATTTTGTTCGTTGTTCCAAGGGTTGCAAGACTTGAATTCGTCTCATTTTTGCAAATTCCCTTCTCACAAGATAAAATGTTTTTTTTTAATTTTATATTATATTATAATGTAGGTACGCATGGCCTTTTTATCAGATTTTTTATCACAGCAACCGGGCCCTGATGGCCCTTTGTCAAAGCGGGCCCTGATGGCACCTTGTCAAAGCGGACCCTAGGCCGTGGCCTCGTGGGCCTAGGCGGTAATAAGGCCCTGTAGGTCCGTTAACATTAACAATAATAATCTAATTGGGTGTTACCAAGCAATAACGTTAAAATTTAGGTTAACGTAGTTAGTGCAAAAACTCCCTGATATGTATACTACACAATAACTAAGTCAACAGTCTAAGTCTACACTTCACGCCATTAAAAGTAGTTCGAAAGTAACTCAAGGTAACTAAGTTACTTTTAATGAGTAACTAGTAAATAACTTAGTTCTTTCACCAAAGTAACTGGAACTTAAGTAACTTAGTTACTTTTTTTTTGGAGGCAACTGTAACTAGTTACATTTTAAAAGTAACTTGCCCAGCTCTGGCTACCGCTATGTTTGCGATGATTATTCACAAAGTCATACCTAATTTCTAACTTTATAAAAGATGCATAATAAATTTAGCCTATTGAAACATGCAGAATTTTATGAAAGAGTATTAGTGAAGTAGCTGGGAATTAGCCTTTACTCTTAGAATTTATCTTAACCCTCCGTTACCCGCGTGGCGTCTATCAGACGCCACTGTGCATATTTACTTACATAACTTTTGAAATCGGAAGGGTGGGACATTCCACTCTTACATACCTTCCTCATACTGACCGAGGATGAGATACTATACGCCACAGCATTCAACTGTTATATGATGTATAGTAAAAAGCAATAAATTTGGATCAGAGTCTGTCAAACGCCACGCGGGTACTTACGTTTTACTTTCATCAATTGTAATTTTCGTAAAAAAAACGTAAGTTTTAGTGATTGAAATATAAATAAAACAATATTAACCAAAAGAAAAAATAAACAGACGTAATTTCATAAAAACTTTAGCTTTAAAATTAACTCAATAACATATACAAAATCGATCAAAAACAACATGCCTATTTAGGAAATTAAGAAAACGCACTAGTGAACTAATTGTTCAAATCGATTTTGATGAAGCAAACACGAGTACAAGTGTTCCCCAGCAAAAAAAGAAATAGGAAACCAGCGTTGAAGGTTCTGAAAATATAAGAAAAAGGTGTTACATCCGCGAAAGAAAAAAAAATCGAATGACGAAATATAGATGTATAGAATGTAATAATTATATTTGTTTAGAGCAGGCTAACAATGTTTGTAAAATTTGTAGTTGCAAAAATGACTAATTTGTTTCAATTAAAGTTCGTATGAAGGATTCACTTTTGTTTGTATACTAAATTTAATTATTGTTACTTTATATTTTAATTTTATTATTGTCTTTTAGTTTATTAGCATTTTTAGTAAATTAAATTTAAAAAAAACCTGTTTAAAAGTTAATATTATTTGTTTATTGTCCGACGAAAACATAAAAAAGTTTAAATTAATTATTTGTTATCGATATCTTCGTTGGAGTCTCTCAGACGCCACGCGGGTAGCGATGTAATGAACATTCGCGCGGGTAACGGAGGGTTAAAGTAAGTAGACTAAGCATTGGAGAAGTAGTTGGTAACCTCAGTATTGCAACTGTCTAACTTAATCTTCATAGTTTCCAAAAACTAACGCGCAACAAGTCACTCACTAGTGCTACTATCCACTCACCTATAATTAAATCACATCCCTCGCCGCAATCAGTTCTCTTCTCCGGCTCCGGCTGTAGTCCCACCTTCGCTGGTAGAAAGTTAATTTGTTGATGTACAACATGCAACGCTCGGGTGTCTGGTGTCGGTTCGTGCTACCAGACCAGGCACGAGGTACGAGGGAATGTAACTGACAGCTGGTATTGACGAGAGCATTCCCAGTCCATTGAGCACTTCAGGAATGACGGCCGGCGGAACGCCAACCAACGAGGGATGGCTCCCTAGTCACACAGGGACTGGAAATTAGGAAATTCTAAGAACCTTCGATTAGATACTCGTAGGCGTAGGGTGCTGGTGCTGTTCAAGTCTTTCGAACATATGGGATTCGTTACATTGATGAACACTTTTTCAAGGGGGAAAAATTTATTCGGAACACAAGGGAATACAATTATTTTCTTATATTTCAGAGGTGTTCAACCCAATAGGCACTTCATACCTGTGAGTAATACTATCCATTTCAGAATTATAGTCAGTTGAGTTTGAAGATCAATAACTTGCTATAAAAAAATTTAAAAAATATGAAACACACTTTAAATTATGGACTATACATTTCTACGTAATTACACTAAGTTTCATATTTTAAAATTAATTAATATAAAAAAAATGACAATATTTATAAAATATCTTATGTGGACACCACATGACTTCCTTGTACGCCTGTTACACTATACATATTTTGTTAATAATTAAAATATGTTCCTTATTATAACAGACCCAATCACAAAATTGCACGTATTTGACATTGACATTAAATTCTTCATTTTTTTGTTATTTTTTGTCCTAATTCATAGCAAACTTAATTACAGAAACCAAAAAGTACATAATTTTTAAATATACATATCTCGCTTATACAAAGAGCTAATTTAACTATACTTGATGTTTTCGACGCAGAATTTAATTCTCTAAAACTTTTATTTGAAGCATTTATTATGAAAATCAAAATAACACCATTTTTTTCAAGAAAAACTGATAACAGCTTCAAGTAAAGTATCACTTCCGGTTAGATTATTTTAACCAAAATCTATTATGTTATTCCCATTGATATAAAAGTATTATATACCAAATTTTAAAAGTTTTAGATTATTTTTAATATAGTTTTTCATTAAAATCTATTATAGGCTTCAAGTGAAGTATCACTTCCGGGTAGACCATTGTAACTAAAATCTGTTATGTTATTCCTATTGACATAAAAGTCTTATATACCAAATTTGAAAAGTTTTGGATTATATTTTAATATAGTTTTTCATTAAAATCTATTATAGGCTTCAAGTAAAGTACCACTTCCGAAAGTTATGTAATGACAAAAAAGGGAAGTGCACAACTAGATGTTATAACAGTCCTAAATACAAAATTTTAACTTTCTACGGCTTCCCGTTTTTCAGTTATGCGAGATACGTACGTACATACGTACGTTCGTACAGACGTCACAACGAAATTAGTCAAAATGGATTCAGGGATGGTCAAAATGGATATTTCCGTTGAAATCCGGAAACAGAAATTTTTCGCGATTACAATACTTCCTTTACTTCGTACAAGGAAGTAAAAATGACCCCCATTTTTAGCGCGTTTGAAGAAATGCTCAACTTCAAAATTTAATATGTTGCTTTATGAATAATTTGAACGTTAATTTATTTTCGTTTTATTTATATTTTGTTTATAACAATTAAAAAATAAAAGTGTTAGACCTCTTTAATTACTATTATTTAATATTTATTGTAAAACTTGCCCTATGAAAAAAGTTAACTGGTAATGATAACCTAAAAACTACTAACTAAAGTATTTAAAATGAAAAGAAATAATTAATCTACTGCTACAACTAATAAAATAGGAAACAAAGAAATATATTCTACCTAAAATAATATTAAACATTAAAAGAAAAGTCAAAGTGCAAGAAGAATCAAAGAATAGTATATTATGTGGCAAGTGTGTGAAGCTGAAATTTTTACATGAGGGTGGAGATTGCGACACGAGCCGAAGGCGAGTGTTGCAAACCACCCGAATGTAAAATAGGCTTCACACACGTGTTACATACTATACTTTTTCTACGACCTTGCAATAAAATATAATTTTTCTTCACATTGTCATTCTTTTAACGTAAAGCCTCTGTATTATCGACTTGTGTAACCGTGGTTACCAACGTTACGGGTGTTTAACAGCTTTGTTTTATTAAAATACAATTCAGTTTGTAATATTTAAAATAATGAACGGTGCGTGAAGTGCTACTTCACGCATACTGTGCGTGAAATAACACTTCACGCACAGTGTGCAAAAAATCAAACTTCACAAATAAAAATTGATACGTGAAGTACTCACTTCACGCATGGGAGTAGAAAAAAACTATTATGATTGTTTAACTGCGGTTTCCTCAATCTGATATTATTGGGAAGAGCTGATCAGATTTTGGTAACAGTTGGACAACTGGAAATACTAGTTTCTTGAAGAAAAATTCTGAATATTACTTTTTGAAAATTGATCTTATTACAAATATTAAAGAATATAAAAATATAAATATATAAAATAATATGTTGTAAATGAATCTCGCAGCCCATGAAAACAAGTGGTAAAATTAAAATGTTTGTAATTAACAGATAAATGTCAGTGTCAAAAAACCAAAAACATTACTGAATGCTTTTTTCTAAAATAAATATATCATCACGGCATATTACCCATTTCTGGGTGTGCCAGTATCTACAACATATGTAGACATCGGTAATGATGACGATATATTTTACCGTGTGGGGGCTTACTAGGCGTCACCTCACGGGCACTCATAGCTGGTGTGGAGAGTGCACCACAGGGGTCACTTCTTGTGCCATTTAAAACTGGAAATATTTGGCGTCTGTCGGGATCGAACCCGGTTCCCCCAGGTTCGCGACCAGACACTCAGGCACGCGGCCACGGGACCCCATGCTTTTTCTGGGAAGTGCATTTAATATTTCTTACTTTATTATTAATTAAATATTTATAATTATAGATACATAGGTATATTACATATACTCTTCAGAAATACCGTCAATCTCATCAACGAATGGGGTATTCCACCATAATAAAAAAATTTAAAAAAATTCAATTTAACATAAAGGATGGCTCAATAAATAATAGTTAAAACAATGAAAACATTTTTTAAATAATTTCGTTACGAGATATTTCACATTTGCTAAAAGGGAAATTGACGTCATACAATTGTTATCTTTCTCTCGCAGCGTACTCAGAGCAGTGTGTATGTGAGAAAGACAAGTATAGGGGAAATGTGACGTTACACTGATTTCTCGAAAATAAAATACTGTTAAACTAGGAACAATTAAGATTTTTTAATACTATGAATTGCTTCAAAACTGAATGAAGTTTTATTTAAAATAATAAAAAAAATGAGTGGAATATCCCATTAGAAGAATCTCGAACATTAGAAGAATAAGAGGAAACTTGTTCATAGAATGAATTTAAAAATATATGAAGAAAATATGTGTTTTTGTGTGTACCAAAAAATGTTAAATATGTACAATACTTATATAGCCTAATATGAAAATGGCGAGAGATCTTGTGCTGGCTACAACAGATTTTTTAATATTTTTCTTTGTCTATTTGGTTGAAAAATAGTTTACTTTATCAATTTTTAACTGATTGTAGAAAAATATATAAAAATACAGAAAAATATTTATTTAAACCTTAGTAAGAAAATACCTGCAGCAATAATTTTGCTATTGTCATTGATAGTAATGTTGTGTATCACTATTTAAGTGTAAAAATATCTGTTTAAAGAGCTTTAGGTTGACAACCTTCTCCAATAATATGCTTTTTAAGTTTTTGTCTGATGCTGCACGAAGAACAATTTTATGCATGTATTATGTTTCACCCCCTGAAATTGTAAGGGCAGATAATCTGAAGGAATTATTTAAATTCAGTGTGATACTAATTTGATACTGTTATTTACATTATTTATGGTTGAAATCAATATCTTACAATACAGTTTCATTTTTGGCTGAAATTTCTCAATTCATTTATGACATAAATTATTTGAAAAATTGTGTTATTTTAAATATGATATGAAACTTTATAAATGGAAATAAATGAGTTTTTATTAAAAAAAAAGTCCAGACGAAACTGAAACTTGAAGCTTTATATATGTATGGTTTGCTGTAGACTTTATAAAATTCTTGAGGCGGGCTGAAATTTGAACTGTTTATTGAATAAGTTTTCATACTAAAATATTTTTTATCATGTAAATAATACCTTTGTGAATTATAAGTTTTCATACATTTTAATATAATATAATTAGTGATTTTTTTGCAATTTATTATAATTAGTGTTTTTTAAGCTTCATGTAATTACTTTTTTCTTTATTATTATAAAAAAATCTAGTAATAAGTATGTGTCATAAACTTAACAATGATATATTGATTAATATGTCAAATACATCATTATAAAAAAATAAACATTGATATTGATTTTTAAAAGATGTATTTCCTGGAGAATATCATAATAATTATTCTAGAACTAATAATTAATGAGAAATTTTTCACAATGTTCAGAATAATGTGTTCAACGTTGTGCTTTCGAGAACTACAGGTGATCAAAAACAATTGTTTTATTTGGCAATAGAAAGATTTACTTGAAATTGGTAAGACTGATACATAAATTTATTTCATGTTATTGGTAGTGACTTGAAAATTTAAATTTGAGTTCATTTACATTTTTTTTTATTAAAATGAACTTTACATTAGAACATGACACTTTTTATTAATTATTATCCTTTTTTACCGACAGAGCAATAATCCAAAATATTTCTATCACTCACAATCCTATTATCTGTCAAGCTCCAGACATAACCTGTTTGTATTTATTTTAAAAATAGCATGTCAAATAGTATTTCCGCCTTTACCCGGTATTTATGCACACTGTTGAATAAAAAAATTCCTGACTTGTATGACCAACTGTTTTAAGAGATAATAATTTGGTCTTAAAAAAGTTTCCTCCTAAGAGATCAACAAATAAATAAATAAATGCATAGGTCAGTAGATATAGACAAAAATGTATTTTTTCTACAACCGTGCGTAAAGTACATACTTGAGGCACTCTTTACAATGTGTAAAGTGTTTCTTTTCAAATACTAGTGCGTGAAAAGTAAATACGTTAATTTATTAGTGAACTAACACTAACAATATTTGAAGATGGCTGTACCCTCAAAAACTCATATACTTATCTCGCGTGCTAATTGCACTCGACCAAAAAAGTACTACTTTACACACTTGCTACATAAATAACCCTTTTATCATTTGAAGGGCACAGGGGAAGAAAGCGGTTTGTCATTAAAAATTTGAAATTGGAATTTTTATGCTATCTTGTAGACAAATACCGAGTCTTTTACGCGGAATATTCCTTTTGGGCAAAAACACGGTAGGTCAGAAGTTATTACCATTGAAAAATTTGGCGTACAGAGGAAGAAGAAAAAGGTGGATTGTCCACTCTCATGTAGCAAAAAAGTTGATGGGTACAAGGCAAAACAACGGTTTGTCAAAAAATGTAAAGTTTGCAGGACACATTTTTTAAAATTTTAAGATCGTGTAATTTTTTGAATAACTATGCACAATTTTGATGCAGCATTCTTTACTGCTTTCTAAATGAGTACCTTAAATTAAAAAAAAAAACTTGTCTGTTGTCTTATTTTCGTGGAAATTTCGATTTTTTCATATTGGTGTGAAATTAAAAAATCGAAATTTCCACCAAAATAGGGTGCCAGACAAATTTTCAAATTTGAGGTGCTCATTTACAAAACAGTAAAAAATCCTGGTTCAAAATTGTGCATAGCGGAAGGCATTATCCAAAAAATAACACGATCTTAAAATCTTAAAAACTGTCTCCTGCAAACTTTACAGTTTTTGACAAACCGTGTTCTTCCTCTGTACCCTTCATTTTAATTTTTGCTTATAATATCTTATTGGCAAATATTTACCATATAAATATTCAAATACGCTCAACATTAATAGCTAAAATTTCTAAACAAATTTCTAATTTTGAATCTTTATATCAATATCTATATAATTTTTTGTCACTTTCACTATAAAGTTAAATAAAAGGTATTTTCACTCTTTCATGATCTAAATAAAAACCACTTTGTCATAATAAAAGAAATATTAAAAATAACTCAAAGAAAGCAATTTAACCTCCTAAAAATCTGTCGATATTTCATACCGAATTTTCCTTTCTTTTCTTCTCTTTTGTTTGATCAAATTCAACACGTCTTTTTCAAATAATTTCCGACAATATTGACTTGTGCTGTTCAAATATTTTGAAATATAATCCAAGGCGGGAAAAGGTAATCTTTTAAATCATGTACAATTTAGAGCAATAATTAAATTTCCATAAAACATTGAGTTTAACATAAATCAAATCGCAAGTACGTACATACACAATGACAACCGTGTTGTATGTGTGTGAACTGTCATATACCATGATAATATTCAGGTACTTGGCATAATGCAAATCTGGCTGGTGCGACTACAAATGTGATCACAATATGTTAATATGGGCTTGCTATTATCTGCTCCTATTACAGACAAACATACATGCATAATTTGTCGCAGATATAATCACTTTTTCGCACGCCTACTTCAACTTGAATCTGTCAAATAACAAATGGCATATAAATAATTACAACCATATTCGTATTCTTTTTATAATTAATTTTTAACTATAATTTAACTATTAACCGGCAATACGGCAATGTGGTTAGAGGGTCAGCTTTGTGATCGGCAAGTCCGAGCAGGCTACCCAGCAGCGATATGTTGGATGGGTGAACGCTCAGCAACAAAAAATTATCACACTGCGGCTTACAGCCAAAGGTACTAAAAGGGATACAGATTATATATATGGGTGTGCCAATTTGTTTTGTACACAAATGTTTGTAAGGATGATGATATATTCGTACCGTGCGAGCATTTACTAGGTGTCACCTCACGGGCACTCATTGCTGGCGTCGAATGTGCCCCCCAAGGGTCAGTTTTGTGCCATTTAAAATTCGTAATAATTGTCAAAAAAAAAACCGGAAAGTTTGTTTTATTTTGAGTAGATATCTATGATGTTTGAAATTTTGGAACGTTTCATTGAGATATAATTAAGGTTGTTTTATTCCAAATCTTGCTCAGCAATCATTAAGCTACGCGCTGTGGATAAGGCCGGCTTGCAATAGCTCGGCTCGACATGAGCTTTCCGACTCGTCAGTAATTGATTCATGAGTCAAAAGAGGCAAGTCAACTGTTATTTACTCCTGATTTCATTTTGTACGACTTCGTGTTAATCCGTAGTATATACCTCGCGTTTAACTTGTGATTTGCCAGTCAAAGAATTTTTTAAATCACGCGTTATGCGAATCCGGCTTTATATAGGCTGTTTCTAAAAAAGTGTATAAAAATTGAGGACATATGGTACTGACATATATGAGTAAAAAAAAGCTTAATGAACATAGGTCTGATCTTCAACTGTTTCAGAGAATAATGAAAAATAGAAGAAAAATTGACAATGATATTGATCAAACATAATTTTGTCTGTCAGTAAATAGACTATAAAAAAACAATAAAATTTTATACGAAACATTTTTCTCAATTTCTAATAGTTACGAAATTATATAAAAATTAAATATTGGCCAAGGTCGCCACAACATTTAACTTAGTACAATTATTTGATTTAAAAAAAAGCACATCTAAGATGACCTCTGAAAGGTAAACAAAAAGTCTTATTTAATTAAAATTGTAACTCTTATAGTTTTCAAGATAGCGTAGGTAAACCCCGTAATAACTCACTGCCTCATATCTCGGAAACTTTTGAAGATCGGACCCATGTTGATAAAGCTTTTTTTACTTAATTTGGTCAGTACTATATGCCCTTAAACTTTTTTACACTTATGTTGAAACACCCTGTATACAACTCCAAACACATAACTACACAAATTATATCAGGAGTAACAATTTGTAAAATTATGTTGTAACAAAATCGAGTAACAAACTTCGATCGAAAACGCAGAGGACTCGTTACCTGCGGGAAAATTCTGCGTCCCCTGGTTGGCAACATTGTTTCCGTAAAGGTTTTTCCTTGTATGTGTACTGGCCTGCAGTGTTCTTCACGATATTGCCTCTTAGTGGTTTTGTCTTTCTTTTCCTCCTTCGTGCGGTATCAAATCCTACTTGCTCAAAGTAAGTGAATTACTTTATAATATTTTTTAAAGTTGTACATGCAGTGGAGCTCCTCCACTTTTTGACATGTTTATATTCATATTATCGAGAGTACTTTTCAGATAGAATTTCTTATTCCCAGATACTCGATTTAAAACTTTGTTTTACACTTTTAATATTAGAGTTAGCCACATGTTATGATTTGTATGACAGTAGTTAAAAAAAGAAAATTAAGTTAATAATTATAATATATCATAACTCTTAGTAAATTTGACTTGACTTCAGATGATATGGAAAACTCTGTTCTCTCGGGATATTTACTTACCGATAAAGTAGAACTATAGCTCTGTTCGATGAGAAGTGCGTGAAGTGTAGAACAGGATAGTGCAGTGCAGTGTAGTGTACACTAGTACAGTCTAATTCTTGTGGTTTCATAAAACACACTAGTGTATATTTGGGCAAGTTTGCTCAGCTGTGAGTAATCAATCCAAGCATAGCCAAAGGTGTAAAAGGTTAGGTTGTTTATAAACACAGTCATATCATAAAGCTACAAAGAAGTGACTGCAGAAATGTCTGTTTTAAAGAGCATAGTGAACTAATAAACGATTCTGACGAAGACCAATCATCACTTGATTCTTCATCAGATTCAGAGACAGAAATATTAATTAATTCTTTATATAACAAAACAAAATTTTAGGTTAATAAACAGATGTGTAGATAGGATAGACTTAAAATGTCTGCCAAACAACATTTAGTTATCCCCACTCCTACTCTGCACTTTCTACACCACCTCGCGAGTCAGGTCAGAAACGTGAGCACTAGTACTTAAAATTTTTGTCGTCGAACAGCCTGCCAGAATCTGCCCGTTTCTCATAAAACATGTTAGTGTAAGAAAGTTAACACTAGGGCGGCCTAGAACATGTCATCGAACAAAGCTTGTTATTTTTGCTAATTTAATTATGAATGTGTATTTATTTACTCGCATTATCACTTTTAACCTTTAAGTAGTCGCATGCGCCATATGACGTGAACGGAAGTTTAAAATATTGTAATTTTCATATACTTTTTTCTCCAGAGTTCTACCCCGAAATTATTCTTTTGTCATAGTTTTGAGATATATAAATACCCATTATTATTATTGTTTTTCTATGATAAAGCGCGTCATTAAGTTCAAAAGAAAACCCACTTTGACGAGGCAGTGGTCGTCGACACATCTGCAGCTTCTGGACCAAGAACCCAAAAAAGGTGTCACATTTGCCCCAGATCAAAAAAGCAACTTGCATAACCTGCCACAAACATGTCTGCCAGGAACATCAAAGAACCCATTTTAAACCAGGTGTTCAAATGTGAATTATATTTTTTTGTTAAATTTTTAAAATATTGAAAATGTAATTGTGTTGAATTGATAATAAAGTGTTTAACATTAACTTATTTAAAAAAAAATTCTGCCAAAAATGAACCGAAAATCATCTATCTTCCGATTTGGTGTCATATGACGCCACGCGAGCACTAACGTCACACAATGCACGCGAGTACTTAAAGATAAATTCATACTTGTATGACATTAGCTAAATTAAACTCGAATATTTAGAACCATAAATTCATTTTTATTATTGCTTTTATTAGGGCTAGTTTATGATGAATTTAATTTACAAATTTACAATTTAGATTTTAAAACATAAATATATTTAAAACCTATACGATGGTTTATGAACGATTTACAAATTTAGAAATTTAAAATTTAAATTTAGAATATAACTATATTTTATATTTGAAAATGTAAATTTCTAATTCAACCAAACACAAGAGAGCCCCATCAAACATGGCGGTATAATTCGGTCTATGTTCTGGTGATAAAGCAATTGTCATAAGTTTCTGTAATTTTAATGCAACGACAGATACCAAGGAATTAAACAAATCTATGTTTTTTAAGTTTGTGTTTGTGTCTTTCTTTATTATACAAATCAGTAATAGTAAAAAAAAACATTTCCGATATTATTTAAAAAAACATCATGTTCATTAGCGTTTAACAAATCCATAGCTTATAAAAATAATGTCGTAACCTAAAATTTGAACTGGAGAAACGTCAAATATGACAAGCAATGACAAGTCACATGATAGATACTGATTGGTCTGATCCAGAATTTCAAAATCGATCAGAAACTAGACAGAAAATTATAAATTTTACATCAAAATTTAAATTCATCAAAAACCAGCCCTAAGTGCATCACGGGGCTGGTTATAGTTTGGACGGCCCGAATTTGAATCCGATCAACGTCAAACCAGAATTTTTAAATAGCAGAAAATTGTTTTCGGTTTTTAATAAAAATCAGATTGGCACACCCAGAAATTGGTTATAAGTCGTGATGATATAATAATAATAATAATAATAATAATAATAATAATAATAATAATAATAATAATAATATACCAGATATAATGTAATTGCATATTTTTGTTTATTGTTACTATAGTGACTGTATATACATAGTGTGGCCAATAGGGGGATCGATTTTGATTGGCCGGCGCGAATTTGCCTAAATATGGCGGATGTTATGGCGAAAAAGTGACATTTTGAGATTTGTTACTTGAATTATACGTGAATTGAAGGTAATTATATTATATTTATATTTTAGATAGTGCAAATAATTAAATTACACGTGTATTTGTATATTTATAACTCAAAGTAATATATACATATTTTTTAACATCACATCTTTTTTAGGTTAACTGTCAAAATTACTAAAAATGTCTAATATTAAGGTATATATTTTAGATGCCTGGTTGCGTGGCGGTTGGTTGTGAAAACAGTTCTTCCAAAGGGTTTAAAATGAAAATAAATATTGTTTTCATTTAATATGCTCTTTCATTAATTGTTTATCGAATTTTGTTTAGTTATCACATCATATGAATTCAAATTTCCCGCGCATTTTGCCTAAATATGGCGGCGGTTGGCCACACTATGTATATACAGTCACTATAATTGTTACTATTCAATAAACATTTTCTTCTCATTTATATTTATAAACAAATATTTTCGGAAATTACAAGATCTTGATCCCTCATGTAAAATTTTTAATTGCTATTATTATTTGTGTTGTGTAATTTTATTCATAATATATTTTAAATTAAATTTGCCTCTTATTTTTGCAGCTGATTTTGTATTAAGATTAAATATCTTAGTTTTGTCTGCCTGGACTGAAAACGACTTTTGAAGCGCAAAAATAAAAGCTTTATGTAAAAAGCAATAAAAAAATAATAAAGTTGTCGAAATTTTAATTACGAAAGTTAAGAGTTAACAGCATAATATTGTATTAATATTTCGTGTTTGACATTCGCAGCAAGTAATTTCGTTCCATTGTCGTCCCCTATTTTAAAATCAAGACATAATCGAATTTAAAAATCCTCCTTGTGTTCTTTTAGTTAAACTCATCCGATTTCTCACTTCATTTAAAATCATTCTTAGTCAATTACTTCTCGTTGAACCGCTGCACACTTCGCAGTTAACTCTCTTTTCAATCACTTCCTTTTCGCTTTTCGTTTTCTATCGAGTTGCACACTTCAATTCGTCCGTTGCTCACCGCGGTGACGTGGCACTATCTTGCCGCATGCCTTATGTTTCATAAATCCGGACTGCTCCTTGTCTTCGACGTGCCAATGACCCTTCTCATATATATTTACATGACCGCCATTTCGATTTTGAGGTTATGAGAGCTTTGCTTCATGAAATTTCTACTGTGGTGCTCAGATTCAATTGAATTGCTCGATATATTGTGATACATTTTTTATTATCCTCTTTGTTCATGAATTTTGTACATGGTTTAGTGTTTTATTTCCAATGTAGGAAGGTACTGATCTAAGATAAAACCAAATGGGCTTTAAATACAAAAGTGGTATTATGATTCAGGTACTATTGTTTCAAACGTTTTAGTTTCTAAATCATTGGGAATTTTATAAGATACGTAACATGTTTTACTACAGTCCGCACTCTGAAAAACGGATTCAAAGAGAACAATTTTAATGTATCTCATAATTATTTGAGTATACGTGAAGATATAAATTAAATCAAATATAATAATAAACATAACATAACATATTCTGAAAATTGTCACCAAAAATTTTATAACCTTTTTAAGAAACACAAAATCACTTTAGCATTTTATAACAAATATACTTTAAAAAAATCTTTTAAATACAAACATTTTTTATAGAAACAAATCTGACTGTTCTGGAATTTATTCAATAAAATGTAACCAATGTGATAAATTATATATCGGCCAAACCAAACGGAAAATTAGTACTAGATTTAAAGAAAATATTTATCATCTTAAAAGTAAAAATATTTTTAATTCAGCCTTAGCCCTACACCATCATGATACAGATCATAACTTCACTTCTGATAATGATAAATGCTTAAAAGTTAATTATAACAAAAATCTTAACATGTTGGAAGCTATTGAAATGAAAAAACATTCTCAAAATTTATTAAACACTGATTTGTCGCCACTACAGAATACACTACTAAAATTTGTCAACCCAATTGTTAAACATCATTCCTCAAATTAATATTATCCCTAATTTACTATTTTATTACTTATTTATATTTTATATTAAATTATCAAGTATGATAAAAATATTGTGACTGACATAAAAATTTGAAATAATTTTGACATATTTATAAATATTATGTTTATTATATTATTGTAGTACAACTGACGATGATTGCATTGCAATCGAAATGTACATTTTCAAAATAAAAAATAATTTGTGAAGAAAGGTTTATTATTATATTTTATTTAATGTATCTCGTTATTAATTTACAATATCATAAAATATTTGTTCTATTTAATTTAAAAATTATATTAAAATAATTAAATATTTAAATTCTAATGGATTTAGATGCTAAATAGTATATTATGTAAACGCTTCTTTAGTCACAAGTTTTTTTTTAGACAGCCGGAGAAAGCATATAAACAAAGTAATATCTAAAGAATATAAAACAAGTTACATACTGTACTTTTTGTATAACTGCAAATTATGACAACAAAAATACAGAAACACACTGTTAAGTTACTTATGTTTATGCAATGACAGCTACAATTTACGGCGGACGAAACGAAAATTGTAGGAAGCTAACCTCAGGCCATGTTAAATGAATCTTTTGTTAGTGGTTGCTAGCTTCACGTCGTGTCTAATACGCTCATAAACACACAGCTTGTCAGGTTATGATTAAAATGTTCCTTAGCGCCATGGAAACAAGAAACAAGTACTTAAAATCACATTTTAACAACGGGAGTAGAAAAAGTATGTTTTATTCCTTATATTTTCTATGTATTGTACAATGGGGTATGTGATTAAATTTTGATTTTTACATATATGATACTAGACCAAAAAATAAAATACCCGTATTTTTTTAAATTGATTAATTATTCGTAGTTTACGAGAAAATAATTATTAAAACTTTGGAGAAGGGATCTGTGACGTCAGTAGGGTAGAATGATAGAAGAAGACGGTTAGACTGAGATAGATATATTGTGGTAGGCGAAAGCGACAGCAGCTGTCACTTTCGCCATTCCATAACCTATCACAACATATCTATCTCAGTCTAACTGTCTTCTTCTACCATTCTACCCTACTGACGTCACAGATCCCTTCTCAAAAACATTAAATTGCTAATAGCAATGTTTAGTTTTTATTATTATAATGAGAAGCTGTGGGGGTTAGTTTTTATATATTATGACTTATGTATTGGAATTCGATTATGGTCACATACCCCATTAGGTTAGATAGACAGGTAGGTTAGGTTATTATTAATTTTTGTATGAAAGATTTTTTTGTACATTTGTATTGTATTGTATACATTATTCTTTTTTGTACGAATAACATTTTAATTATATTTATCATCAATATTTTGTACGTTTCAACTTTTATTGTATGAAATAATACCTTTTGTATAATTTGTTTTAACTGTAAAAAACATATTTTTTGTAGTCGTTAAATCTCAGCCTCAGTATACGATATCGTGCAATTATTTTGTTATCAAACTGTTTGTTTTTGGCTTTCAAGAAAGAAAAACTTATAACATAATTTGTTCTGAGTGGTATCAAATGGAAATTTCTTTTGTGTTTGGGTGTAGCTTAGCACAAACCAATTAGAAGCATAAATTGTACTAAATATATTTTAAATATATTTCTTTTAATATAAAGCAAACTATAATAACTAAAATATTAATAGGTGTAAAAAAACTCATGAATTTACAATGAAGATCTATTTTTATCTTAAAATCTCGTCTGAAATTTTGGTTAAATTGTGAGTAATTACAGATTTTGAAAGATGATAAATTTTTGCGGTGAGTACGGTCTTTAGTCGTTAATTATTACATAATAAATATAAATGAACAAGGTGCAAACTTCACCAAAGAACCAATTTATTTTCTTGAAGGACCGGATTTTAATAAAGTGTAACACGGAGTCATAAAATTAAACAGGTAAAAAAGAATAAATTAATTTCTGTTAAAATATGCTGTTGTTATCAATATTTTATACCTGTCATATAAAATTATAACTGAAATATTGTGAACTAAAATATGAATAAATTTCATCACAGTGGTATGAAATCGTTTTTTTTTTTTTATGTACAAGAATAAAGTGAATATTAAAATTGAAAAACAATTATGTAAAATTTATTTGTACTGCATCAAAATATAAAAAAATACAAAATATTTCCAATACTTTGTAAAAATCGTAGATATCTAATTTCATATTACCGAATAGAAAAAGCTAATAAAATATTTTTCTGCTTTGTTAAAATTTGACGCACTGGTATCTGTAGCGCTAAACAACATCTTAGTCACAACTTAAGGTGGATTTATGCAGCTTACTTTTTATTTTACTTTTTCTTTTCTTTTTCGCTTTTACTTTTACTTTAAGTTTGGTACTTTATGCAGCTACTTTAAAGCCTTCAGTACACATGCGCAGATGTGATTTTTCTGGCATATCAGTAGTCGTAAATGTAAACAGATAATAATAACCTGTCAAAATGGACACAAATGTAATATTTTGTACATATGCAATATTACTTGCAGCTTTACACATTTTCTAATTTTTACAATCTAACCTACACAAAAACAAATAAATACACCACACACTGACGCTTGTCACGTGAAGTGATGCACATGCGCTGTTGTGAAATTCTTTTACTTTAACGTTCTTAAGTTGAAAGTTGGTCAACTTTAGTTCTTAAAGTAAAATTAAAAGTGTGCACATAAAGCAGTAGATTTATTAACACACCTTTAACTTTTATAAAGTAAAAGAAAAATAAAAGGTAAAATAAAAAGTAGGCTGCATAAATCCACCTTTAGCGAGCTGTGGCTTCAATTTTATTGGATACGGCGAGAAGCTAGCAACCACTAACAAGCACACGCTGAAGATAACTGTAAAGATTGTAAAAATAAAAATAAGTAATCTCAAATGTACATTTCTTTATTTCTGCTGTCTTAAATAAATTATAGCATGTGCCCTGTTTTAAATTCTTTGGACATTTATATTTAAATTACAAAACTTTGATTTTATATGAAAATTTGCTTCACTATTCGACCGTGTTCGTATTTGTGACCCGAAAATATTTGCTAGTGTTTTTAATGTTTAGAAAACAAATGTGCTATAAACTGAGTTTTTTATTATTATGCAATGGCACTTTTAATTGTGAAGGATTTGGAAGGACAACTATATATATATATAACGGGCCAGTGCGTCCCTGTATCCAATAGTTAGTGTGCGTGCCACAGGAGGCGTAAGTGAACAGGGAAGCGAGCGGGAACGAAAAGAGAGAGGAAAAGGCGGGAATGACAGTAGCAGGGGTTAAGGTAAAAAACAAAATACCTGTTACTCGAATCTTACACCCCTAAAATAAAAAAAATATATTACAATTTGAATTGTAGGTATAATCCTGAGTTTTCAGAAAGAGGTGGACTCGAATTATCAAAAACTAGATGACATCTCTAGAAAAGGTATAATGCAAACAACAGTAATAAAATTACGGAAAAATAACTTATTTGTGAGATACTGGAGTCAATTTGGTGTAATTTATATAATACTATACTTATAAATTAACTTTCAAATGTTTTTTTTTTCTAAAAAATTTCTTTAGTTCTGACACAGCTCCTTATTGTTAGTCTATGACAATTTGATTCTAGTATATTTATCTAAGGATAGTTTAATTTAATACATTGCGTAAACAACAATTTCATTGTGATACGGGTGTCGAAAATTAATTCAAAATAAACTCGGCACGAAGAGAAATCACCAAACACAATAAATAATCGCTGGCAAAGATCTGAATATATTGAAACATATTTCACAGTGATCAAGTTTAAAATCACAGAGGGTTGTAAATAAACCGAGGTAATACATCAGGAATTAAAAACTACTGCATAAAAATACCTGAGCTGTCAAAAGATAAATGTAATAAATTAATGCGCAAAATTTTACAGTCCGCGGTAAAGCCGCAGCTGGATTTCAAAATAGAAAATCGAGACTAACTGTTCAACAATATAAAATAATTGCCATTCAAATTTTAACGATATGCGTTGTACCGTGATATAGATTCTCTGCTTCGTCATGCTGTTATTCAGAAATGCATAACGAAATGGTTTCACAATTTCATGTGAATAACTGTCTACCAAAAATTATTGTTCTCTAAGTGTAAATGAAAATTATTCAATTATATTCACACATGCGAAATTGCACGATGTACTTCAAGATATTTTCATTGTTCTTTCCAAGCGCAATTCTAAATGAATTATGAATAGCCCAATGATTTACTGCACATTTATTTTCGTATAGTTTTGGAACTAGTTTACTGAATCCAAATATGGATATTATACAAAGTGGGTTAAACGATTAGTTAAACCTTTCAAAATATAGGCAACGATTTCAGAAACAAACTTATTAAATAATTCTCTAACAGTTTTAGTAATTTAAATACAATAAATGTTATAGGTATGTTTAATAGTTTACAAAGTAAACTATGGCTTCTTTTTAACCAATTACATGATACATGATAATAAAATAAATAAATAAATAAATATATTATCACGGCATATTATCCATTTCTGAGTGTGCTAGTCTGCTTTATCGCAGATATCGGTAATGATAGTGACATATTTGTATCCTGCGGGCGCTTACCAGGCGTCACCTCACGGGCACTCATTGCTGGCGTGGAGAGTGCACCACAGGGGTCACTTTTGTGCCATTTAAAATTCGAAATATTTGGCGTCGGTCGGGATCGAACCCGGTTCCCCCAGGTTCGCGATCAGGCACGCGGCCACGGGACCCCATAATAATAATAATAATAATAATAATAATTTAGCCTAATACGAGTTGTGGCAATTAAATAACGAGATTTATTTTTTTCCGGCTTCCCTGTAAATTTGACAGCATTGCAGGCTATGTCATATTAATTTGTCATCTTCCCTCCATCCACTGTTAAATTTCAATATAATTAGGCAAACCGTTCGGCAGTAGCCTTTGAAGTTAACTTCTTTCTCGTACTCCGCCGGAATTATGTTAGTCAATATGAAATTCTGTGTGAAACTTAAAAAATCCGCTACAGAAATGTACGAATTGTTGAAGGATATTTATGGTGATGAGGGTCTATCTAATACTCAAGTTTTCGAGCAGTTTAGAAGATTTAAAGCAGCGAGAAAAGAGATCGGAGACAATTAGCGCCTCGGCCGTGCACTGACATTGTATATTACATATACCCTTCAGAAATACCGCCAATCTCATCAATGAATTGGAAGAATCTCTAACGTTAGAAGAATAAGAGGAAACTTGTTCATCGAATGAGTTAAAAAATATAAAAATATATAAAAAAAGATATGTGTTTTTGTGTGTACCAGAAATATTAAATATGTACAATATAGTCTAATATGGAAATGGCGAAAGGTCTTGTATTGGCCACAACAAATTTTTTACTTATAAATCTTACCTATTCAGGATTATCTAAGCAAAATATTTTTTGTATTTATTTATTAAAGGTACATCTATTTATACTTGATTTCTTGCTTATTGATGAGAATGTTTGGCGTCACAATAGCTGCTGCTCTATTACTGTTTCAGATTTGACCGAAAAATGTCAGTTTTGAAGTTAAAATACTTGCATAATTATCAATATTTAAAAACTACTTTTAAGTTAAATATTAGTAATTTTATGTGGGGTATTATAAATATTCAGTGATATTTATTAAAATTTTCCATTTTTAAACAACTCTATTGTGTTCATAATAATTGTCAATGGTACTTGTACAATTTGGTATTTTAATAAAACATTTTATACTTTATGTATTCCAATATGGGAATTAATATTTATTACATTATTGTAAATATGAAATAAAAATACATTTTATATAAATATACATTAGTTCATCTACCTGACAATGTGTACACATTGAATACCTACCTTATTTAAAGTGTCGATATACTGTTTTGTTAAAGATATTTCTTTTTGGACGCCTTTCTTTTTATTAAATTTTATATGAGCGTAATTGTCAAGGTCATATCTTGCCAATGAATGTTGTTGTTTATAAAGTAATGGAAAACACCAGCATTCAATTCGGAGCATATTTGCCCCTGTGCAATTCTTGTCGACATTAAATATAGAATTATATGTATTCGTGAATATATTTTAATTGGAATAGATTAAAACAGAAGCAAATCATTAATTAAATATCTTTCACAATACATTGGAATCAACATGAAATTAATGAGTAAATACTGGATTAATGTCTGTACTTAAGTAGAATTAGTGCACGGTGAAAGCTGATAACTTATCAGTTGAACCGAATTACAGATGAATAATGACACATTATAATTAGGTATCTAATTATAATTCTAATAATCAATTGTGGTTTGTTCCAAATCAAAACTAGACATCAGGATCAAAGTATGCATTGCCGTAATGAATAGCAGAAAGTAAATTTCTTTTTATAATTTCCCTAGATATTCAAATGAAATCTAAATCAAAATACCCTGAAACTTGATTACTATTTTTAAATCAATTGAAAAATAAAAGACGGGGAGTCTGAATTGGTTGAAAGTTTTATTTGATAGTTACAAAAGGAATTATTTTCATCTTTATGAGCTAGTTATTAAAGTTTTTAACATTTGCTTTAGGTTTTCAGAGTACCACATCATTATCTCTATTGTTAGGAAATAGTTCCGCATATATTATACTGGTTTAGAGAGTATGCTTTGATTTATATCTTATATTACATATTTAATTCATACACAAAAGGATAAAATTTAATATATGTACATACGATTATAAAATAATAATGTAAAATACAAATGTGGTTTACAAAAGTCACATCAATTATCTTTTAATTTAATATTCTTTAAATTCTTTTAAATATAGTGAAAGTTCCCTTTGCGGAGAGCTCCCACAAGCGGACATCTCTCATAACAGGACAGTTTTTCTGGAACCATATTTTTGGGTATCAATTCCTATATAAAACACGCTCTCATAAGCGCACTCTCTACCGGGCGGACACGGACAACACAATTTTTCCCGACAGGCCCGAAACGCTCTCATGAGCGGACGCGAAACTCCGAAACCGGACATAAACAGCCTCCTCAGTATAACCTCTCAAGGTGTAACATTAACACAGGGGGGTTCCCCTATTTTACAGAAATGCAGTGTTTTATGTCTCCGAGATTCATAGTTTGAAACTTGTGTGAAAATGGCATCCAGGAAAACGTTTTTTTTACATTAAGGCAGGTGAAAGATTTGTCTATTGTAGCATTTTTATTGACCTTGAAAGTTGTTGAAAACCTAAAAAAGTTTTCAAAAGAAGATATTATTGCGTTTGAACATCTAAAAAATATTGAATCGTATTATCAACATTATTTTTTACAAGAAATATATAGAAAGTTGAAGCAGTTAAAAATATCAGATTTATTTAAAAATAATCTTTTTTCGATATGTTCAAATATGTTGTATTGTTTTGTGTTCAATCTTAGGTTTTATGTACATACATATTAAATATTATTATTATTATTATTTTCAGATATATTTTAACTATTTTGAAGTATGTACATATACATATTCTTCAAGTGCATATTTTTCAATAAAAAAAAATCCTAGTAAATTTGAACTTTATTTATTAATTTTTTCATATCTTTAAATAGAGCTTTCTTGTAAGCGGACACCTCCCATAGGGGGACAAAAAAGTTGGAACCATCGGTGTCCGTTTATGAGAGCTTTCACTATAATATTGTTATATAAATTTTATATAATATATAAATATTTTAAATAAATTTGTGATAGTTTAAGGCCATCTTTATTTTGTTGTATAAATAGCTTAAAGCAGCAACTCGTTTTTGTCTTAGAGATAATTTTACTTTTATTTTATAATAAAAAAATTAAATAAAATACTGATTACTAAAATTTTCCACCAGCAATAAGTTTTTGTCAGTATTTTAGTTATTTTCAGTAATCAAAACAATTTTTTACCGTATATACTGCTATGCTTTTGCAAATGCGTGTCCCGAATTTTTTTCGTCGGTTAATTAACCGCGGAAAATGATTGCGGGCAAAATTCATCGCCGGTTAATTGTTCGCCTGGAAAATATATCGTCGGAAAATTGATCGCAAAGTAAATTGATCGCCGGTAAATTGATCACGTTGATAATTGATCGCAAGGAAAATTAATCGCAAGGAAAATTGATCGCAAGGAAAATTAATCGCCGGTAAATTTATCACGAGGAAAATTAAACGACGGAAAATTGATCGCCAGAAAATTCATCGCCAAAGTACTGATCGCGTGGTAATTTTATCGCCAAAAAGTTGATCGCCAGGATGTGTGTGCTACAAAAATTTTTAAACTTTCTGCCAATAAATTTTCCTCGAAATAAATTTACCGACGATCAATTTTTCTTGCGATAATTTTTCTACGCTATCAATGTACCGGCGATCAATTTTGCAACAAGTTTTTGTCAGTATTTTATTTATATTCAATAATCAAAACAATTTTTTACCGTATATGCTGCTATGCTTTTGCAATGCGTGTCCGGAATTTTTTTCGTCGGTTAATTAACCGCGGAAAATGATTGCGGGCAAAATTCATCGCCGGTTAATTGTTCGCCTGGAAAATATATCGTCGGAAAATTGATCGCAAAGTAAATTAATCGCCGGTAAATTGATCACGTTGATAATTGATCGCAAGGAAAATTAATCGCAAGGAAAATTGATCGCAAGGAAAATTAATCGCCGGTAAATTTATCACGAGGAAAATTGAACGCCGAAAAATCGATCGCCAGAAAATTGATCGCTAAGAAAATTGATCCCCAAAGTACTGATCGCGTGGTAATTTTATCGGCAAAAAGTTGATCGCCAGGATGTGTGTGCTATAAACGATCAATTTTTCTTGGGATAATTTTTCCACGCTATCAATTTACCGGCGATCAATTTTCCTCGCGATCAATATTCCGACGATCAATATTCCGGCGATAAATTCTCCACACGAACAATTTATCAGCGATGAATTTTGTTCAATTTACTCGCGGTCAATTTTACGGGAACCTTTGCAATGTCATATTTACTTATATTACTCAAGTGTGACTACAGGGCTAGTGAGATCATGGGGACGAGATCACCATTAGCTTTTACGAACAATAAGTGATTTTTCCATTGAAATTCTTCTGTATCAGATTCGAATTCGGGTGTGATATTATGAGAATTGAATATAGTCATTCGCTGGCACCATTAGATTTTTAATTAAATTTTCTGTTCCGTATTCAGTTTTCTTGGAAATAACAATAACTTTTGCGACTAGTCCCGAAGAAATCCGAGCACACACGACTGCTGCATAGGACTATAAAACAACGGGTTTTAATTGTTTAGCAATAATATTGTGCATAGCAGGTGGTGTGCGGAGCGAACCGGTAACGCTAACGGTGCCGGAAACGGGAATAGGAGCTTTAGCAGGAAGGCAAGATATTCGCAGAGGGTGAAGGGACTTTAACGAGGGCCGGCCGCCACTTCAATCTAAAGTAATGAAGACTGGATTAATTAAATACTATGTCGTCAGCGGGCTTTGATAAGTTTGTTATTGAGTAGTTTTAGTTATGATATGTAGCTGCTTAACTGTTTATTTTAGCTCAAGTAAGTAAGAAAAGTTTCAGCTTTTATTCAAAGCAGTTCCAACATTTTGTTTGAACTAATTTTATTTTACGCTCAAGTACTGGGTACTTATTATAGAATAGACAAGTTAAATTAAATACCGGGCTAATCTATACTCAAAATTCCTCAAGTCTAAAATGATAAACCTGAACATTGACATCAATGTGTGAGTGAGACTTGAACCGGAGCACAAAGCGATTGCTTATATGTTATCCTGGATGGCAAAATGTGCATTTAACATTTCACTTTAGTATCATTCACTAGGCTCTTCTCTTTTTGCTATAAATTTTATTATATATCGCACCCCGGCGAGAAGAGTGACACAAGTCCAAAAAATAGTTTTGCGTAAAACTTAAATTAAAGAAGACAGTTCTCGAATGTAAAGTTACTTACATTAGCTCGAAACGAAACGACATTAGCTCCATCTCTCGAAAAATATAATCTTGATTTATGTCACTATTCCTGATTATTAGAAGCATATTTTTCACCAATTTTATCTGACGAACTTAGAATTTCTAAATTTTGACTTGTGTCACTATTCTCGCCGGGGTGCGATATGTATACCATGGCTAACACTATAAAGAAGTAACTTTTATAAAGCTCAAATTGTTCGGTTATCAAAAATGCAAAAGAAAATATGATTTCGGAATTGGATACAGAATTTAATTCTCTGCAACATTTATTTGAAGCATTTTTGTTTAAAATTAATAAGCCACTTTTGCACAAGCAAAAACTGTTTACCTATGTTTAACGACTTTTGTGGTACACCCGGTATAATCATAGCATGTTACACATTGCTAAGTGTGCCAATCTGCTTTATACGCAGATATCGGTAATGACAGTGGTTCCCAACCCAAAGTTGGGTCGCGAGTTGTTTTTGGTGGGTCGCGAATAATTTGATTTTTAGATATTAAAATATCAAACAAACAAATTGTGATAATAAGAACTTGCACAATATCTCGTTATACCTTGTTCACATATACAAATTTCAATAAATAATAATAATATATCATCACGGCATATTACCCATTTCTGGGTGTGCCAATCTGCTTTATCGCAGATATCGGTAATGATGATTACATTTTTGTACCGTGCGGGCGCTTACCTGGCATCACCTCACGGGCACTCATTGCTGGCGTGGAGAGTGCACCACAGGGGTCACTTTTGTGCCATTTGAAATTCGAAATATTTGGCGTCGGTCGGGATCGAACCCGGTACCCCCAGGTTCGCGACCAGACACTCAGGCACGAGGCCACGGGACCCCAAATTTCAAAATTGTTTGAATTTTAAACATCTCCATCATATAAGATTTTTATGTGTATGCTATATTTTGTTTGTTTTGTATTTTTTTTTTTTTTTGATGTTACGTTAATCATTTTTTAAGTTTTGTCTTTATTTTGTATGCAAGTTTTTTTTTATGTATCATAAATTAATAAAATAAGTTGTATTATGGGGTCCCGTGGCCGCGTGTGTCTGGTCGCGAACCTGGGGGAACCGGGTTCGATCCCGACCGACGCCAAATATTTCCAATTTTAAATGGCACAAAAGTGACCCCTGTGGTGCACTCTTCACACCAGCTATGACTGCCCGTGAGGTGACGCCTGATAAGCGACCACACGGTAAAATATCATTACCGATGTCTACATGTGTTGTAGATACTGGCACACCCAGAAATGGGTAATATGCCGTGATGATATATTTATTTTATTTTATTTATTTAAGTTGTATCAAAATTAAAACATTAATATTGAGTTTAATTGAAGTTTTGTGTTAATTTTTTCTTTCTATACGTTGGGTTGCGAGGAATTTCGTTTTTAAATTTTGGGTCGTTGGCAAAAAAGGTTGGGAACCACTGGGTAATGATGATATATTCGTACCGGCCGGGCATTTACCAGGCGTCACTACACGGCGTGAAGAGTGCAACAAAAGGGTCACTTTTGTGCCATTTAAAATTCGAAATAATTTTGGCACACGTCTACGGAATCCCATTCCTATTTCTGGGTGTCTTTCTACACGATGAAATTAATAAAAAATATTTGTATGTAATAAGAATTTGTACTACAAAGAAATATTTCTTTGGCATTGAATTTTTAATAAAGCATCGTCTTTATTGATATCATGCATCCCTTATTGAAATTCTCTATTCAGAATTCTCTGTTGATCCCTAACAAATGATCTGATGTCAAACATGAAGTTATCTCAGCAAACAATAGGTGAAAAGTATTCGGCTCTCAAATTCACTAACCCTCGTATGAATTCTCGGAGTAACAATCAGAAACACAGCAACATGAACAGCAACAGCAAGCAGCAAACAGCAGGGTGCGTTCATCGCTAATCGTTCCCGTATTCTAGCTGTTGCTCGCCGTCAAGTCAACGTGTGTTGGTTGCCAGCGCAACTCCAGATTGTCGGATAGCGTATATTCATGGCTTACATTACAAACTTTGCTGACAATATTCTAAATAATTTACGCATTATGAATACGAATGTAAGCGGACGGGGGGCGTATATTAATATGAACTGGTTGCCGGTGTGTTACGTTCTGTCGCGTCTCAGTCTAACGCCCGTACGGCTGCTATGTTTATGTGCCGTCCTGCCATCTACCGACTCTTTCTCAGCGATTGTTCGTGTAAGCGTAAACGCCTGTGCTGTGCTACCGGTGCATTGAATTAACACTCTGCAACTTGACGTGCGCTATTGTCAATGTTTCTTGACCTAACGGCTAACAAAATGGCTGCCACTTTTGACAGAGAATACTGTCCAGAATTAATTCAACGTGAAATTGCTAACATAGTGTAGTAATAATCAATGAATCAAGTTATGAATCAGGTTACTTAATATAGAAACAATAACATTCTCTTTAATACTTCATCTAAAATAAAAAATAAATAAAAGTTAGGCAGTTCAGTTATTTATTAAAGAACTACAAGTTTTCATTAATCATTTAATTAAATTTCTTGCTATCAGAAATATTAAGTATTGAGTGGTATTTAATATTGGAAAATATTCTATAAATCCAATAAATTTATCACATGAATATCCATTATGTATTCTCATACTCATATACAAATACTCTAAAAATTCGTACACTTACGTAACATTCTCTTTGCAATCAAATAATATTACTACCATATTTATATCTCTACCCATTTTTGAATTATTACCCCAAAAGTCAATATACCCCACATTTAGATAAAAACTTCAAAATTTTCAAAAATCTAATTTTTATGTATCTAGATACTTCTCAATGCGCTGATTCCAAATTTTGAAACCGCAGATCGATATCTCTTTTCGTTCTGGAGATATTTAGATTCAAAGTTTTGCTCAAAACTGCCCATTTTTGGGTAATAACCCAAAAATGGGTCGAGATATGAATTTGGCGACAACACCATTCGATTCTACGGGCAAAATTACATAAATACACCAATTTTCAGAATTTTTGAACACCGCATACAATCTCTAAAGCAAAATAACTGAAAATGGCCAAAAATCGTAAGGGGTACCCCTTAGGATTTTTTCAGATTTTGGCCATTTTCAGGGGTTCTCAAGCTTTTATTCATAAAAAATGAACCGGTTGGACAAAAATTATGAAAATTACTATACTTATGTATTTTTATCCGTAAAATCGAATGGTCATATCGCCAAATTCATATCTCGACCCATTTTTGGGTTAATACCCAAAAATGGGCAGATTTGAGCAAAACTTCAAATCTAAATATCTCGAGAACGAAACGAGATATCAACCTGCGGTTTCAAAATTTGGAATCAGCGCATTGAGAAGTATTTAGGTACATAAAAATTAGATTTTTGAAAATTTTGAAGTTTTTATCTAAATGTGGTTTATATTGACTTTTGGGGTAATAATTCAAAAATGGGTAGAGATATAAATTTAGTAGTAATATTATTTGATTGCAAAGATAATGTTACGTAAGTGTACGAATTTTTAGAGTATTTGAACAACTGTGTGAATTTTTGGAAATAAAAGTATTGAAATAAAATGGATAAATGCTATAAAAAAGTTCCTTGGAAAACATTTTATATATCCAATAAAATTATAACACGAACACATACTATTTTTTACAATTTCCATACCAAAAGTTCCTTTGAAAAGATTCTATAAATCCAATAAAATTATAACATGAACTTACACCATGTAAATTGCACTTGGCAATAAAATGCACTATTCCATTATCTTGTTACACCCTTTATACTTATTACTTACTAGGATGAGTTAAAAATGATATGTCATGAGACGATAGTGCGTATACGCACACTGAAAATAATAAACAAGGAAATATAGCAGGAACGGGAAGGAATATAAACTAAGGCCCTTGAATCACTAGTACATTCTTGTATTAATTGTAAGCTGTTAAACGTTATAGAGACCATGTCAAATGTTATATGTCAATAACTTTATATTGTTTCTCAGTGTTGAAATGTTATTGACTAATTAACTTTATATGGAATGAACATTTTATGGCCGATACAATGTTTTACTTACCTTTAAATAATGAGATTGCTAATTTAATGAAAATATACCTTTTGTCTATTTAATCATTTTGTACAATTAGTAAAATGAAAATACTCAATTTAAACGGTTCTGGTGCAGTTTTACAAATGCTTTAATGCATGTAAATATTAATTGCTTCATGATTGACGTGATCAAGTGTAGTTAACAATATTCCCAGTAGATCATCCATTCATTATCTATTACAGGTATTAACGGAAGCATTTAAATTCAAAGGGGTCTAAATGCTATATTTTGTTTTAAAGTTATTCAGCAAAAAGTAGTGTACATGAAACAATAATAATAGCTTCTTTTTCATTAATATCTTCATCATTTTGTTCCGCTACATGTAAAATTATAAGTATCTTACAAGTTGAAAACACTAACTACCAATGTACTCATAACCAACGACAAACTGAAAAGTTACATCTTGTAGCCCTGTTAGAGCATCCTTTAGGTAGATATAGGAAGTTCAAATTCCAGTGAGGTTTATGATTTTTTCACAAAATCTTTCTTTGTTGAGAGATGGAAGGACCAACCGTTGAGTAATTTAAAGGTGAATCAAAAGATGTAAATGATCCACGTATATTGCAAAATTCTTTATTATGGACGTTTCGGGCTTAAGACAAGCCCATATTCAGCTAACGGTGAATATACAAAAGATATTGAAGAAGTTTATTAGAAAATCTTAAAATTGTATTAGACACGTAAGCTAAATTTATAAAATTTTAAGTTACATCGTTTCAACAAACCTCCTTTTCTTTTTTTTTTTTTTTAAATTTTAGCAACGTAGCTTATAAATATCATTTTGTCTAATATAATTTTCAGTTTTGTAATAAACTTCATCACTATTTTTATATATTCATTGTTAGCTAAATACGGCCTTGCCTAAAGCCCGAAACGTCCGTAATAAAGAATTTTATACACGGACGTATCATAATTTGACACTTATACACGAATTTCTTTGACATAAACGTCATTTTATAGCCCGTCAAACCAAATTATAACCTACAATATAAACAATTTAAACAGGCAACATGAAAAGTTTTTATTACAAATCGAAAATTTTTATACTCTTTAATGAAAAATGAAAATTAATTTTGTGATATTTGTATGGAAAGCACGGAGATACACAAAATAAAACTCAAATGACATAACTAATAAACAAACAATAAACTGTTGTTTTCCGCTTTCATAGCAACACTAGATACTGGATGTACGAAGACAAATTCTTTTTTATACAATTTTTCTAACACTCATAATTTGAAAATTTTCATCCGTGCATAAAGTTTTGTATGTACCACGAGCGTAACTTGCTTTTATGGCCTTTGACGTGTTTTTATCCCTCGGCTTACGCCTCGGGCTCAAAATCCCGCCGCAGGCCATAAAAGCCTCCTTACGCTCTTAATACATAAATAACTATTACAATACACGTGGATAATTTGTGCTTTTTAATTCACTTTTAAAATGTTTCTTTGTTATTAAAATTCTTCTTGATCTGAAATGCATATTTCAACAATTTTATAAGTGTACAAAATTATAAAATTTGATTTTTATGAAGTACCGTATTATAGTACTTTTCAAATTTGAAATAATGTATAGAATGTTCCGTTTGAAAATTAAAAGTTGCTATAAATTACTCCAATAGGTACCGAATGTGATAATATGCAATATGCAACTACCTGTGGAAATTTATAGAAAAGTTAACATACTATAATTTATGTAGTTGAAATCGCAAAAAGTAATAATAAGCGAGATATTTGTTGTTTTTTTAATAAAAAGAGTTAACCGTGTAGAATATATTAAATTAAAAATTGCATATTTGTTTATTTACATATTGTCACTTGCAAAAAAAACTTACAATATTTGTATTTTCTAATTGATGTATATTTCATATTTTAAGTTCTCTTGTTTGGAATTCATTAGCAAAACAATGTTGTGTATGTAAGTACTTTATAAAGTTCTAAATGTTTGGATCTCGTATCATTGATTTTCTCCAATTGTACAGACGTTCATAATTTATGAATTGTTCCAAAATTAATTTCAGTTTTCGTTGTCGCGTAGCTTACACGCAGCAAAACAACTGCAGAAACTCGATAAAATATTTATTTTCTTTCCAAATTAATACGATTGTTTCATTCCCCTAGATTTTAAAATGATTAAATATTTCCTTTTATAATTGTGCGAAATAAAGTCTTTATTCTCAGGTCTTTATAACGTTTAAATTATTTTAAAATTACGCTTTGAACGTTCTTTAACTTTAGAACTTTCTTTGAAACTATGAAACCAGTTGCACGCGAAGTTTTAATTTATTAAAAATTGTTATTTCTCAAGCTTTTTGTTCACGGAACCTATTGTGAAAACATTGAAATAATGACGTTTGTCATTTGACTCTAATTGGATCTATTTCCAACTGTAATGTTTATTTCGATCGTAATTCAGTTTTTGTTCAACTTTTTTAGTATATATAATTACACACAGTTTTCATTGTTTTCTGTGATTATGATACTTTTCAAACTTTTAATAAGAATGCTTTGAAGTAATTCTTTTGAAGGAAATTACTATATTCTTAAACAAATGGCTGCTAAATTACTCAAACAACTTTCATATTCTATTTTTAATGTCTAAGTTTTATAGTTTTAGATATAAAAACTTTTCTCGCCAATAGTTCTGAATTTTTTGTTTGGCATAATTTTGAGGTTATAAACTGACTTGAATATAGGGGAACTTAAATTGTTATGAGTTTGTCATATTTATATTGATACTATTCTGAACTTTAGCGTAGAAAATAATAACTTGTTTTTTTCTTAAAAGCACTCTTGAGACTTTTATATTGGCTGTTAATCCGTGCTGGAATTAAAGATGAAGAAAATAAATCAGAATTTTCTCAAATTATGAATATCATTTATTATGGATACAGAAATTGTGAGGAATAGCTTTGGAAATGTGCCAATTTCAAAATCTATGTCTGGCATTAAATAAAATAGTATTTTATAAATATTTTATATAACTCCTTTCTAAAAATATTCTTTTCAAGAAACGGTTCTGGTTTGATGCTTCAAAACAAGGTAAGACATTTTATCACATTTTGGTACTTGATTCATCAAATGTTTTTCTCTTTCATTCTCTCAAGAAGTTATTACATGAAGTCAAAATGTCTGAAACTTATTCATTCTTTAATTCATAGTTAAAAATTGTGTAAGTAATTATTATTGAATTATACTAGCTGGACCCGTTGCAAATATTTGCAGCAAACATTATTATGAGGTAATCTTATTACATAATAAATTTTATATATATCCAAATTTTATACTTTCTTACATTGTTTTTTAACCACCGCTACTTTGTTGGACACATTGAGTAGCATTATTTTGATGAAAACTATGTTTTATAATTTCTGGCAGATAAAATGTCATAACATTTGTTTTAGATTTTATTCTATTCCCATGGCTAACACTATAAGGAAGTAACTTTTATAAAATTTTAAACTCAATTTGCTCGGTTACCAAACATGTAAAAGAAAATTTGATTATGGAGTTGCATGTAGAATTTAATTCTCTACAATATTTATTTGAAGTATTTTTGTCTAAAATTAATAGGCCACTTTTACGCAAGGAAAAACTATTTTCCCATGTTAAATGTCTATAGCCCGGTTCTCGTGTTACACCTGTATATATACCGAGAGTTTTTTGTATCAGTGAACATGGGCGTATGTCATTACCATAGTTACATTTAAAATGATTGACAGCAATGTATTATCGCGTTTTTTTTTTTAAACTGGACACAGGACATGACATTTAGTATATCTGTCAATGTCATCAAATTGTCATATTTCAAAATGTATACAGTTGAAGAAAAAGTTCAAATTGTATGGTATAATTCTATACTCTGACATAAGCCTAAGGCAAGAAATAATTAATATAAATTATATTTTATCCCTATTTTTTAATTGATCAATATTTATTTTGTCACCATTGTAAATACATTTTTTTAAATGGCCAAAAGAAAAAATATCTGGTGGCATTGCAGGCCACTCCACTTCTCCACCAGGTCCTATCCAGCGTTGGGGGAATACCTGGTGCAGATATAAGTGAAAATTTTGACGACTCCAATACCTGCAATTTTGTGAATTTACTTCCCGATTCATATAAAATGTCGCTTCACCCGTAAATAAAATTCGATCCAGTAATATTTCCCCACTATTAATTTTGTTCATCATATCTTCGCAAAAGATATTTCTTCGTTCTATATTGTTGTGTAATAACTCATGGTGATTTTGATATTTAAAACTCTTAAAATGTTCTTGTCTTAAAACCTTGTATACTAGTATTCTTAATTTCAGAAAAAAAATTGTTGACAGGGTGTTGTCACTTTCAATTAATTGCATAACTTCTTGTTTCTTACTATTAACTACAGTACTTGGTCTGATTTTCTTCTTGTGCTGTTTATTGACGCATCCTTTAGTTCTGTAGTCATTGTAAATTTTTCTTATAGTTGTTGGACTGGGTCGCTTATTAAAAGTTAATGCACATAAGTCAGAAACTTGTTGTAGAATCGTTATAATTACTCCAATTTACAATTTGAACTTTTCTTTAACTGTATACATTTTGAAGTATGACAATTTGATGACATTGACAGATATACTAAATGTCACGTCCTATGTCCAGTTTAAAAAAAAACGCGATAATGCATTGCTGTCAATCATTTTAAATGTAACTATGGTAATGATATACGCCCATGTTCACTGATAAAAAAAACTCTCGGTATATAAAGATTTAAGGAATCATAATTCTTGTTTAGTTTTCTTATTACTTAAATACATTTTTAGTTCTTTAGTTTTAGTTGTTGTTTTCTTGCAATTAATACATTTTTAGACTTTACTCTGTTTCGCTTTTACCTAAATCTGCAAGTAAAAGCAGATTGGCATACGCAGCATGGGTATTACGTCGTGATGATATATGATTTTCTTTTTTTATTTCATGTTGGCAATAAATTTGAAATTTCAATATTAAATTGTAACTATATTATCATTATGAAGCGACAATGATTGGTCTATAAATTACTGTGAAATTATTGGTATTTGAAATCAGCAAAACAACGCAAACGCAAGTAAAATCATGCGATAGAAAATTCTTCTTGTTGAAATACCGTCCTGAATAAACGAATTAGTGAGGCCCATTGGCTTCCGCACCGGCGTCGGTGAATTCGTTAAAAATTACCAGCAAATAACCAGAAGCGTGGTCGATTTTAAAATTGGAACGATCATTTGCATACTCGTCGTACGGCCAGAATATTGGTTAGTTTGCTATATTCCGAATGAATAATACCCAATCTCAGATGAAAATGACAGACTGGCCAGCACTGCACCATTCGCAGTCATTGATGAAAATTTACCGCTGAATTCCGTTACGTTTGCTGTATTGGGTTGGTGCTTCTTTTTTCATTGCCGCTTGAACATATTTTTTCCTATTTTAATGAAACGATTTCTAGTTTTATAACGCTGTTTTATAAAAGGCAAGTGGATTTGGTGATTTTTTATATATGCTTTTATATTTATTTAATTGTAATTCACGATTGGTATTTCATAATAAAATTTTATCGCTTCGAATATTTCATAAAAAGTACTTCATTGTAAATATAGATTTGTTAATTGATATATTTCGATGGATACTTCAATAATATAACGATATCAAGAGTTTTCCAATTTATTTTAAATTCCACATTAATAATAATTGCATTAAATTTGCATTACGTTTCTAGATAGGGAGATTAGTTATTGTGGTATGTGTATCTATAACCTGGGACGAATTAAAAAGGAGTCGTTTCATAATTCTTTGTAGGTAATTTAAAATACGAACACAATGACTGAAATACGAAAAAATATTGTTTTTAATTTCGGTTCAAGTGCACATTTATCTATTTAAATTAATAAATAGTTATTCAATTGACTGGAAATACAAATAATACCTAAGAAAATAAAAAAAAATTAACCTAACAACAGAAAATAAAAAACGATAAACATTTCGTCGGTTGCTTATTGAAATGTACCAAGTCCACTTAAAAAAAAAATATAGTCAAATTCGATTTCTCAGTATAATTTTGTACCATGTCCAGTAGAAAGAACATTACATACAGTGCTTGTTGTACTTTAAACATGCTTATAGTTTTGTACCATGTCCCTTAAAATGACATACACTAAGAATTGTTTTGAATTAAGTCCAGAGCCAATAAGATTTCTTGATTCTGTCACAATAAAAATAATAATAGAAAGTGTGGACATGGTACAAAACATTTCTTTATTTGATTTTTTTTTTTGTAAATTTACTGTTATTTTGAACTATGTCCAATTAAGTCCTTATACGTATATTTTGAAAATATTTAAAAATTATAATTTAACAAATTTCTTACAAAGTCAAGGAAAATGAAACTATACAAACAAAAAAAAATCAACATGTGGGTTAATTATCCATTTTTTATAATAAAATTTTTAAAGCAGTTTTTCTCGAAAGTAATACTTGTGGACAGTACATTCCACTAGTTTGCCGATGATTTGCTAATTTATTTGTTTTCATTGCTAACGCTATTTTTGGGATGACTTTCTACATTTCCATAGCCAATACAAAAATTAAATAAAATAAAACAAATATATCATCACGGCATATTACCCATTTCTAAGTGTGCCACAATCTGCTTTATCGCAGATATCGGTAATGATAATGACATATTTGTACCGTGTGGACGCTTACCAGGCGTCACCTCACGGGCACTCATTGCTGCCGTGGAGAGTGCGCCACAGGGGTCACTTTTGTGCCATTTAAAATTCGAAATATTTGGCGTCGGTCGGGATCGAACCCGGTCCCCCAGTTTCGCGACCAGACAATCGAAATGTACATTTTGAAAATAAAAAATAATTTGTGAAGAAAGGTTTATTATTATATTTGATTTAAGGTTTATTTAACTGTTTTACCTAAAATAATTAGTGAAGCAGGAAATTACGAATATATGATTTTAAATGTTGAAGTCCTGTGTTAAGAAGTTCCAGTCACTACCTTTGTATATTTGAGTATAAAAACTTCACAAGGAATATGCTGTAGGGATTTATAAAACTTGACATTTGTGTTATCCAAAGCTTAAAGCTGAAAAAGATGTTATTTTTATTTCTTTAAAAATACGTCATCTTTGATATTTGTAATAAAAAATAACATTTTTACGGTAAAATAATCTTGGGTCCGGTTCTGAGCATCTAAAGATTACCGTTGCGCTTGTTTTCGGTGTTCCGAAGCTGAAGCAGATCGTCATATTTATACGTTGAATGTCTGGTGTGTTTGGCATTCGGTCCATTGCATTTCTATCGATAAACTGTCCTACTCTTGACAAACATCTACCTCTGAGATGGGCTTGCTTCCTCCCAAACCCTACGCTTACGCCGCGGAAGGCAACCCGGCTCGGAGCATTGAATATTTTGAAATCTTTCATCCGACCAACAAGTCGTCCTACCTCCTAACCTCGAAATGTCAACGTGCCATCGCTCATGTAAAAGCTCAGAACAGGATAAAATCACGATTTTCTTCTTCTCGCAACACTGTCAGCCAAATGTTGCGAGTAATTTTACGACTAATCTGATTACACTTCAACGTAAACAAGAATTTCACATTGAAATTTGGTTTCACAAAATATTGATTACAATATTAATACGTTAATTTCATTATGCCCTTTATTCAGACTTTAAAGTTCCAACTTAAATTGTAAACAATTTTCAGTAAATATGTTGTAATTATGGAAGCTGTTATTAAGGACATTGAACATACAGATTACAGCACTCCGTAATTTTGGTAATTATATGAATTATATACATGTTCTGCACCAAGCATGGCCAACAATTTTGACTCGCGAGTCACATTATGAATAATTATTTTCTTCGCGGCCGGGCGAAGTATTTAAATAAGAAAACATGATATATAAAAACGATTTATTTTATAAAATAAAATTTAAATATTGAATTTGTTTAAAGATCTTAAAAGAAACACTAGTGCCCAGTTGCACCACCGAAACTTAAAATTTAAATAATAATTAAAATAAATAGGACTTCAGTCTTGTAAAAGATTAATTAATTTTTATTGTCAACGTTTCGGAAAACATTTATTCCCTCAAGACAAAAAAATACAGGAAACAGAAAAATAAAATGATGGTCCAAGAAAAGGGAAGTATAATTATTTTTTAAAACTGTTTAAATTTTTTTTAAAAAAATATTATATTTCCTTGGCTTTTGACCATCATCTTATTTTCAGTTTCCTGTATTTTTTTTTTTGTCCTGATGAAGGAATAAGTAATAAATTAACCTGTAACCAGACTGAAGTCTTATTTATTTTAATTATTATATAGTTTATATAAATCTTATTAAAATGTAAACTTTGTTTTATTCTGCAAGCCAAACAAATTAATGTTATTATTAATTAAACTATGTAAACTGAATTTTAAATGTGAAACTGAGAATAGATGGTATGTTTAAAATATTATAAAAAAATAAATTTTTGCAGCACTTCTAAATGGGACATACTGTATACTATATTCTTATAAGTGTACCAGTTCAAATGTTGAGCAGTGTAGTTGAGACATTGACTGAACAGAAAGTGAATAATCGGAGTTAATTATATCATTCAAAGAATGAAATAAAAATAAATACGTTATATTATATTGTTTAACCCTAGACCATGTCTGTTTTACACATTGGTATATTCTTTGATTTCACGGAAATTTGTGGTTATGTTGTTAGAACGCTCACTTAACGAACTAAAACTTGTGGGTTCAAATTCTGTACGTGACAACAAATATTACCAAAATGTTGTTGTTTTCTATTGTTTTTCTAAGTTAATAGCTAACGATAAATGTTGCCTTGCTTCGATTTTAAGTTAAGAAAATCTAAATATTATAATGATATAATTGCATAATTGCACGATACGTGGTTCATATTTTTTAGAATTTTATTTTAATTAAGTTTAAAGTTCAACAATAATACACTTCATTTTTCCACCTACTTCTTAAAACTTCTCAACCAATCTTCTTTTGAAATGCTGAATGCTTTCAAAATAAACATGAATTGCAGCACCAAACGTAATTTTTTAATTCCAATAAATAGTCAAAAGTTGCACATCGCTATTGGGCGAACATGCCAATTTTCTATTAATATTACTTTTTTGCCAAAAACTGAAGGAAATGTTCTGTGGTTGTTTCAATATTTTCACTCACAGCGCTACTTTAAAAAAATTAATTAACTAAGTTCTTACTATTGAAACATTTCAAATGACAGATTAATGACTGTTAAAAATGATAGAATAAATTTCATTTCCCTTGACCTTTATTTGCTTATTCTTAATAATTCTAGTGTGATCTTCGTATTAACAAAATCAAGTCAAAATTTGAAAATGATTCTCTTCTTTCAAAATGTGACTCTTGACAATAATTTGATGCATATTCATATCACGTTAGTAACAAATATTTAAAAAAGTAATAAACATATATTTGAACAAAACAATATTTATGAAAGATATATGCATTGAAAAGCAATTCTATTTGATTCATTGATGTTTTGAAACCCTTCGTGCAACCAACAAGTTTTACCTCCTGACCTAGAAATGTCAACTTACGGGAACTTGAAAATAAAATAATGATCTTCATCCCTGTACACTGGCTAAACATTCGTAATTTTACGTTGGGCAATTTGATTTGATTACAATCTTTGGAAGTATAGTTATTGAGATGAAAATTACTTGTTTGTTAATTTAATGAAAACATGCATATTCTTTTTATTTCAATAGCGTAACAAAATTTTTAATATTTCGCATATTTTTGACATATATGTACAGTACATATACATATAGGATGAACACGGGCATCCGCGACATAGCCGTTTAACTTTTTCCAATTATTATCGCCTCCGTAAAACTTTATGACGTGATTTATGCATACAGTTTTAGAGAATAATGTTCTGAATTTTTGGGTGCTAAAATTTGTAATTTACTCTTTTGATACTCAAATAAACTTTATTTAAAATATGTATATTTAATATGCGCTATTTTAAGAAATAAGACGCGACCAACTGACAAATACCTATTTTCTGACATGTTTTTTTTTTTGAGTTAACTTTATGTTAATTTTTTGAATTAGTCGAATGCGAAATTCATTTTACCAAGGCTCTAAATTAGATTTTCTCGGATATTCAAAAATTTCACACTCAAAAATTGAGAATTTTATTTTATAATCTCTATTTATAAAACATATAGCAAAATTTTTTATGAAACCGATAATATATGAAAAATGTTTTCCCATGTTAAACGTCCATGTCACAGATTCTCTTATTCATCCTCTATAGAAGTAGAGTAATAGCGAGGTTTTTACTTCAAAACGCCACCTTCTTCGTAAGCTGGTTCAAGGTTGCCCACAGCTCAGACGCCGCCCCGAACCCCACTACGACCCTCTGAAGATGTTGTTTGTTTATAGTAACACCTATTTGTATAAAAATATATTTTTATATGTAAAAGGCGTAATAAAAATGGATTTAGTGTATATCAAACCTACCAAGAAACACATTAAAAAATAACTATTTGATAGTTAATAAACACTTATTTCTTTCTCTGTCACTAAAACAGTAAATTAATAAGATTTATCTATCTATATGTATCAATCACCCCAAAGAATTTTTCAGAATATGTAATATGTGAAACTAACTTTTTCTTAGTGCTCGGAATACCGGTAGATCCAAAAGACCACCCGCTCACCCGTATTTCAGAGAGTGCGGGTCGGGGTCGAACCGTATTACCCGTAAGCTGCTTTCAACTTCACATATCGTTGTTTATTTGTTTGATTAAACATTTGACATAATAAAATTAGTTTTAAAAGTTGTTACTAATTTGCAAAATCATAGCAGTAAAAAATCTCAATTTGTAAGAGAGACCAATACACATAACGTAACGTCAAGTCTTACGGGTCATACGGTTCTTACCGGCAATACGGTTCTTACAGATAATACGGTTCTTATGGGTATTTCGGGTCTTATAGGTGTAAAATCGACTCCGACCCGTATTCCTTTTGGTCCGGGTGGTTTGTTTTTCCCATGTAACTAAATATCCAGTTCTAAGTCCTAGCCCTACTTGTTCTCCATGTTAAACGTTTTGCGTCATCAATTATCTTGTTCATCCTGTAAATAATAGGGAGTTATTGCAACTTTTAAGAAGCAAAAACGTAAACGTTAACCTTATGTAGAAATCATATTTTAAAAATAAGGGACTTTCAATTTTTCATGTTTACCGCGTTTAATTAGAGAGTTATTGCAGCTTCAACGCAAAAATAACGTGCATTTTAAAGTCACGTGACAGCCCGAATGCGCATGCATACTAATAAGGTTCACGTTAAATGAATAAGGAGACACGTTATGTGCGATGGAATAGCGAGCGTTTAATGCTCAGACCAAATATAAATTAGACGCCGCATACAACCATTTGTTGTGAAGCATGAACTTAAATGGGCGTGCCGAGCTAGCTAGCGGCGTTCATGAAATGCGGGTTGCATTTGCAATAGTTTGAAAGTAACAGCAGCTTGTATTTTGTAACCTATTAAGTGATTTGAAAAAGAAAAATTATATTTACAATGACGTTATCAAATATTTATATTTTACCGCACCTAACCTTTCAAAATCACCTTTGCACGTAAATTAATAATAACAAACTAGGCAAGCAACACGCTATACAAAACAAACGCCTCGTTCCCTCCTATCCCCACCTAACCCCTCACCCAGTAAGGAATGGCTTCACAACAAACCATTGCACAGTATAGGGAATGCGGCGTCTAATTTATATTTGGTCTGAGGTTTAACGTCACACGTTCTGTATGTGTTGAGGTTATGTTCCGGTGAAAAGTGCGGCTATGATTTTGTGTTGTTTTTTACGTTAACGTTACCGTGAATACAATAATAGAGTTATTGCAGCTTCAACGCAAAAATAATGTGCACTTTAAAGTCACGTGACAGCCGCAGTGCGCATGCGTACTAATAAGGTTCACGTTAAATGAATAAGGAGACACATTATGTGCAATGGAATTGCGAGCGTTTAACGTCACACGTTTTGTATCTTTTGAGGTTATGTTTCGGTGAAAAGTGTGAATGTAATTTCGTTTGTGTTGCTTTTAGAGTTAACGTTACCGTGAATACACTAATTAAATGCGGTACATATTGAAATTGAAAGTCCTTTATTTATAAAATAAAGTGTTTACTGCATAAGGTTAACGTTTACGTTCTTTCATCTTAGAAGTTGCAATAACTCTCCATTAGTGTATTCACGCTAACGTTATCGCTAAAGCAACACAAACGAAGTTACAGCTTCTCTTTTCACCGAACCATAACCTCAACACATATAGAACGTATCACGTTAAACGCTCGCTATTCCATCGCACATAACGTGTCTCCTTATTCATTTAACTTGAACCTTATTAGTAGGCATGCGCGTTGGGGCTGTGACGTGACTTTAAAGTGCACGTTAGTTTTGCGTTGAAGCTGCAATAACTCTCTAATATAGAGGGCGATAAATGGTAGTTAGTGTTGATATGTTCGAAAATTGCACATCAAATCATCTCTACTCCCCACCAAAATCAACGCAAGGGGACATATTGTATGTGCAGGTAGCCGGTAGACTCATCCTATTTTATTTGAATGATGAATATTGGTTTTCCAGTATTAAATGGTTATAAAATATGGCATTCGGTGCTTGTAGGTGTAGTCGTAATCTCTTTTTCCATTTACCGCAGAGTCTATGAGGTGTAACTTTTGATCAAAATTTATATAACAAATTTATTTGCGTTTAAACGCGAAGCATAAAGTAGAATATTTACGAGTTCACATCGGGGAAATATGGCAGGCGTGCATAGATAGGCAAAGACTAAAAACAACAACAGGGCAAAAAATAAAAATTAGTGGAAAGCAAACACAATCAGCGGAACTTTTATGTGTATACGTAAGTTTACAACAGGACCACGTGCCGTTTCCAGGCTTCACACATCTGGCCGCTGTCAGATAAACAGCGTCATATTCGCATTTCCATTTGCAGATTCATCAAATAAAGCGGATTCGTTCAATCATCACTTATGCTTCGTCCGTTGGCGTTGGCGTCGACGGTAGGTCATTGGTCACGGCGAGTTTCCGGCACCGGGACGCCTAACGCCATGCAAGCTTAGTTCGCTGTTCTCCCGCGTGCAGCGTAAACGTCGCTTTGTGCTTTATACTTGCGGGAAAACATCACACTCATTTTTTAATTGCCTAGTTTCACTCCTAATCAATACAATTATTTTTTATTATCCTAATCTTTCAATTTTGATGCAAAATACACCATAGATAGATAGATAGATCTTTTTTAGAAAAGTCGGATTGATCTTTTTTTTGAAAAGACCGATCAATTAAAAATTATTTACATTGATCTTTCTAAAAGATATCGATCTTTTAGATTCTGAAAGATTCAAAGATCGATATATTTTTTTTTCATCATTAGCCTATAAACATATCATTATTGACTCATTATTGTTCCGTGAAATTGTTTTTCTATACCTAAAGATCAATTATTGACCAAGGTCAAGTCAGTTGCCAATATAATAGAATAAATTTCGTAACTAATTCTTATAATTACGTATGTGCTAGTAATGAAAAAATAGTTATTTACATTCGAGTGCGTGTAAGTTGTATTTTACAGTGCGACAAGGCGAGTGCCTTATTAGCTGGAGCGCTGTAAAATACTTCACGCACGAGAATTGTATCAAATTTTTTGCCCGACGATAATGAAAATCACTTTTTTCAATGAGATAGGTTGTACTTCTGAGAAGGGTTAGTTTAAAATACTGGGGTTAAGTCAATTTCCAAATTTGATTTTACTTACCTTCATTAGAGTACTTCTTCTAGCAAAAATTTATCTGTAATAATAGACGTTGTTTATGACTGATAATATATTTATTTGCTCATGTTTTCTTCGTAATAATAATAGCAATGCTCGCGTATTTGACAGGTATATCGATCGGTGACTATGTCGGTAACGGCGGATTTTTACAATAATGACAGATGTCGCTACCGTGAGTTTGGTTTATATAAATTAATTTTAAATATATTAAATGTTAAAGTAAAAAAATAACTTAAGTAGGTAGTACTTTTTTACATGAACTTTATTATAGTAAAGATGATTTCTTTTCTAAATGCCCATAAACGTCCAGTGTATTTTGATTATTTACCACATAGTTAGACAAGTTACAAAACAGTAAGCGTAAAATGTAGGTTACACTTGCTTTGTATACAATTGTAAAGTTCCCATTACACTTCAGGAGGGCAAAAATAATATATACACCATGGATATGAAGAGCATTATCAGATCATGTTCCAAACAAACCTCCCCTCGTTGTCTTACGTCCCGCTCCCTGATACTATCTGTCATTATGTTTGCACCTGTCATTCACTGTTAACCTAATTCTTTATTGTGATTTGTTCGTTGAGTTTAATGAAAATGAGTTTAAAACCAGAAGATATGCCTGAGGCAACTTTTGTGTTTGATAATATTGAAGATCATTCGATTATTGAACTAAAACGATGGCTGGAGTGTACTGTCAATAGCTGATGACAGGTCTTTGTTTGGAACTGGTAACCATAGCAATATTTAGTTCTATGCTTTGCCGCTAGATGCGCTCATGCAAATTGCAATTGTGTAGGTGCCTATTCGTGAATTGTGTTTCGTAATTTGATGTGCGTGTGCACAGTACCTAGAAACTTCTTATCAATAAAAATTGATCTTTTGATCTTTAATTAAAATCGATTTTCTGATCTATTATTTAAAATCGATCTCTTGATTCGTTATTAAAATCGATTTTTTTATATAGTGTTACGATTTCTATTAGAAAAAATCGATTGCGATTGCTCGATCAAATTGATCAACCGTGACAAATCGATTTTACCAAAAGATCGAAAATCGATTTCAAAATTCTAAGAACGCAAAACCCTAATCATTACCGACATCTGTGTACAAAGCAGATTGGCACACCCAGTAATGGGTAATTTGTCGTGATGATATATTTATTTATTTTATTTATTTAGTTTGTGCTCAACAGATCGCAGTATACATACGTACCTTTGTTTCCTTAATATATTTTTTTCTTGGAACTATTACTAATCTAAGACCATAGCCTCTAGCTGATAAGAAATAATTGCCTTGTTCAACATTTTGACTTGGCTTAATCGATTTCCATGCTATAAATTAATACTGCTTGTTAATATTTTTCTAAATTATTATCAGAAATATCAAGAACTGCACTTGTCATTTAATAGTCAAACGTTCACTTCAATATTCTTGTAAAATAAAATGAAAACAGGAACTCATTTTTTTAGCTTGCTGAAAAGTGACAGCTGATATATCAAAATTCTTTTTTATATGAAAAGAAATAATGAAGAGAAATATTAAAATCTGAACATGAGAGCAAAAACAAGAATGTGACAAAAACAGAATATTCTAACCCAAAAAGGAGACTTTTGCTGTAATAGAAAATGGATATTCTCTAGTAAATAAAATATTTTTTTAGAAAACATATTATACATGGTGGTGGTGGTGGTAAGATTGAACATAGAGATTTAATATGAAATTTTAGTTTTTTGTAATTTCCTGCTCTTCTATTCATTTACGGCAAAAAACTATAGAGTACAGAATTAAAAGTTGCATATAAAACTTTTTTCAATTTTTATTATAGTTCTATAATTTATTTCACGTAAGAAAATAGTATATGGCGCTTAAGAGCCGACCATTTTTGCAAGCATAAATAAATAATTTAAATTAGTGAAACCAAATTTTGTCAATAATAAACATTTTTATCTGCAAAAATGTACAAGACCTGAATATTAAAAATTACAACGAAACATGGTTAATCATCACTTAATTCTGTAGATTTTATTTCGTAACTAACAGGTGATATTTTTCGTTTTTGTTAACTAGGTTTGCATTGTGACCAACCAAACGGCAGAATATATATCCCTATCTAAACCAACGCTATTTTCTTAAGTTAAATGAAGTATATATAATTAGAATTATACTAACTTTTTAGTTTAAGTTTTGTATTTTTATTTAATACCAACGTTTCGGCCGCATGCACGGCCTTCTTCAGGGGAAAAGAAAAGAAAAGTAGTACTATTCTAATTATTAATATGAGTTCTAAAAGATATTTTAATAATTTGTAGTATATATAGTTTCTTTTCAATTTTAAAAAGAAACAAAATTTCTGTAAATTCGTAGCATTAGCAATGACATTTGCGTTCTTTTTTCTGGTTTTCAGAAATAATTTATGAACGCCAATCTGACTTATGGAAAATAAATTTCGTATTCATCATAACTATTCCTTATTCGAATAAACTTAAATTATTTTATTTAGTTTATACAAAAAAAAAATGACAGAATATTAATATTGTTTTATGCAGTGTCAAAAATCATGGTTATTGCTACTAATTAACAGAAATATTGAATTTCCTTTTTAAAAATGTGAAGAAACCATAACATAATAAAAAATGTAAAAACAATTTCGTATATAACTTCTAATTCTGTATAACTTTGCACTGCACAGTTTTTACAGTAAAATGAACAAGGGAGAAGAATATTGCATAAAACTAAAATCCCATGTTAAATCCCTATAAACAAGAGTACAATAGCGAAATCTAAATAAAACAAGCTTAATAAAGAATTAGAAAAACACTCATGGCGAGCATGTGAATTGTAACAAGGTGAGAATAGTGAAATAACAAGTAAATAACTTTAATATAAACTCTTCTAAATTATAGTTTCAATATCAACATTTTAATTCTGTTATCTTTGTAAGTCAAAATTCTGTTTAGAAATAATAATCATTATTCTCTCATATCTCTGTTTAGTCTAGATGTCAACCGCGTAGACATTTATTGTATTGACAATTAACTATATAAGTTATTGCCTAGACTACGTGAAGTCTTGTTATTTTGCTATGGATGCTACACCCTCGCACCATTCATTAGATATACGTCTGAACAGATAACCCTTTGTTTTTAAGGCAGTCGAGTTTTATGATTCAAACCGATAAGACATAGGCTAGTGGTAGTCCGTGTTTAGTTTTTGGGTGTTTTCCGCCAGTACTCATAATTAGATTACAATGTAACTGTAAGAGTATAGTTTTGTGTTAGTAGTTTAGTGTAATTAATAATAATGATTTAGTATTAGTAATGTAAATATGTCAATAAAAGTTAGTAGCTTCAAATATTGTGCGTGTGTCATCCATTTAAGATGTGTTCATCATCTATCATCAAGTGTTTAGTGATAGTGTGAGTGTAAGAGCGTGTTCCTCCTCAATAAAGTAGTAGTCGTTCGGTGAAGTGTCCACCAGTTAGGAGAAAAAGTGTCATCGTTGGGTATCATCTGACTCTCCCACCCCCCCCTTTTACTGAATCAACCTCTCGGTCGTTTTTCAGAAGCCGGCCGTGGCCAGCTAGTAACCACAGACGCGTTTCGCTCTTGACCTTTATTAAACCTCTATGTTCACCCTTAACCGCTACCACCCTGTATAATAATAAAGATTACTTCTAGTTTATACAGAATAAAACTCTAATTTTAATGCACTATTGAAACCAGTTGATTGCAGTATAGAGAATAATGTATTGCAATTGTGAAAGTAACAATTAGACTATTCGGAAATTGCTGGCATTTTGTTATAAAATGTTAATTGAACTGAAACTGTGCTACACTAATTTCCAACAGTTGTAAAAACCTGTGATTTAGAAATAAATATACCATCACGGATTTTCAAAGTTGTCGCGGGGTATGCATTACGCAGATTACTTTTGTTCTATTTAAAAATTGAAACGGGCAGGGCCATAATATGTCACTTAATGTCGAAATAATGGTTTATAAATACAGTGTAATTATTTATGAGTTTAAATCTGGACAAGAATTGCTATTTAATCACTAGACTGTGCGAAATTGTGTATTAAAAAGAAATATTTGATATTTTTTTTGTTTCTTGTAATATCCCGAAACTCTAAATGTACGTTTGTATTATCTGCAGAACAAAAGAAATCATTTCTCGTCAATATCATTGTAATTTTAACGCATCGCTTAACTTTTATTTTGTTCGTAATAAAGACTTGTTTACACGATTCTTTTCTCTTTCTGTGGACAGTTTCAAAATGAAAATTATTTATGAAATCTTTAATACACGTACCTACGACGGATTCTAATATAATGCTTTTTCTTCACGTTTCAATTACTTAACATAGCATTATTGTTTCTTGTTTTATATATTTCTATCTTAAATTGAAAAAGTGTGTATCGTAGGGACAAATTTCGTTTGACTGATGCATTCGAAATGAAATATCTCAGAGGCATGTTGGTGATTGTATTCTTTTTTACATCAAAAGAGATATTTATGGGACAAGGAAATTCGTATCGAAGATTTTTTCGTTGATTTTATATTATGTTACCTTACTCTTGTGACATACTAATCGGATTTTAGTAAGTGCATAAATTAAATTTTCGTATTACTATATTCTTTTATAAGCAACTGTATTCATATAGAAAGATGTTTTAATCAATTCAGTATTTCTCAGTTACACTATTTTATTATTATTATTATTTTAATGTTTGTCACTGGATTGAAATGATGCATCTTTTTTCATTTTATTTCAATATTCTGAAAAATATCAGGAAATATGTTATTTACTTCTTTTGATGTAATTTTTTTACAATTTATAGTACTCTTCGCTTGTTAACGCTAACAGGCTAACTTTTCACTTCAGATAACGACAAAAAGTCCAGAATGTGACTCATAAAGCCATGCCAAATCTCTAATACTTAAAACTTATTTATACCTACAGGATATTTAACAAGGCGTTTTAAAAATTTAACAGTACAAAATACAGACCAGAATCAATGAAAAATACTTAACCAACCTGGTTCTTCAAATTAACCATTTCAGTTATTTTATTTTTTATTATTTTAGCACATTTGTCGGCTCCGGTGGTTCAATGGTTAGAACAACACCTCTTAGTCATGAGTGTGCTCGGGGTTCTGGGTTCGAATTCCACTAAGGCATGGATGTTTGTGAACCTACTCAGTAAATGGGAATTAATTCTGTTGAGAGGTTTTTTAAGAAACAAAAACATTACTTCTGAAGAAAAACAAAAAAAAAACAATGAAAAATCAAAGCCTTCTACAATGGTTTTGATAAGGAACATTTCTGCGTTATAATACAAACTAATAAGCACAACACATGCGTTAATTGTTATCTATTTTTTTCGACATAATCATGTTATTTATTTCTTGATTTTTTTTACTCGCGGCAAAGTGATTAAACATTATTAAATTCTGAACAAGTAGGTACATCTTCAAATGGTAAATTTGTAGACCAAAATTTATTAAGTACTTTATAATCATTTTGGTATGTACTTTATGCTCCTAAATATTTGGTATGGTTTTTAAGTGTCCTGTAAAGGTACTTTAGTTTCTTGCTATTTTTAATTGTTTTATATTATTTTCTTTAAAAATGCTTTCGAAAAGAGAAGACTTTTAAAAAAAAGTACCGAAAGAGATAATCCTGAATATTTTTACCGAACTCAGCATTTCAAAATTAGCTAAATTCACTCCCTTGCAAACCAGATACAAAAACATGAAATTTGCTTTGCTGTTATTTGTTTTGTTTTTAAACAGTTATGATAAGCGTAAATAGTTTTTGTTTGTAGCATGAAGTCAGGAATACCAGTGCTGCCAATAGTTTTACTTAGGTACAAAACAAAATAGACCAGTGGAGCATACAATTGAATTGTAAGATTGAATATTTAGTTAACTTGCTATCAACACTGTTGAATACAATCTAGTTCCGAAATTCCTCATAATACTAGCAGCTCCATAATTACAACATCTGCTTAAATCAGCCTTATCTCTTTCATTTTCGTCGTTTTGTCTGAAAAGTATTCAACATTCAGTCACTAACTGAGTTTACTCACACGTCATAATGAAATAGTGCTGGTAACAATGGCTCACATCCGTACAAACGTATGTACACACACACGTACGATGTAGGCTGCTTCTGCTGTTGGCAAAACTTGCCTAATAATGTAGTACGTCGTACATCTCGCAAGCATGCGCAAGACGGCGCGAAGACGCCTTTGTTGCATTTAGATTCACGTTCTGCGATTCTGTGATTCGTGATTCACTACTTACTCGCACTGTCTGTTTCATTGGGAAATCTTAACTTCAATCTGTTTGCTGTTTGGTATGGTACCTATATGCAAATTGTATTAGTGATGACTCCCGTTTGTGTGTTGTGAAACAACTCCACAGCCGGCGATTAGCGAATCTCTGCTGGGGGGTTATGTAAATTGAGGTTAAGATTAAATGTCAAGTTAATTATATTTCTCTTGCTTGTGCTTATTACACTTACACCTCTACCTATACGAACTGCGCTAACGTTTTCTATATTTTCCTCTATTATTACTACAACTTCTGGAATACTTTTCTAGATTGCTGATTGCGTGGAATAAAAATTATGCTATACACACACTTTATAAACAGAAAATAGCAGTGGCGTGCAGTCCATATGTGCAAGGTGTGCACTGCACACCCTGCGAATAATTTCAAAATTTATTGCTTTAAAATGTGAAGTATTTAATTGATTTGATCTTAATATATGATAGACAAAATATAAAAATATTAATACAATTATGGGACAATAACGAACAGTAGCGTGTTTGGTTGCCTATCAGCGAATTTGTAAATTGCCGGGCAAGTGCAGATCTCAGCACTGCACTCGGTGCGCAAGTTTTACACAGGGAGGATATAGGAACAGTGTATTTGCGCAGACAAGGATAAAATATTAGAAATACGTATCGCCCCATCGCACTCTCCAGCGTGCAGCATATTTTGTGCACGTATCGCCGTAAAATTACTTTTGGTAGTATTCACTAGCATAAACAAGTTCAGGCAAACAATTAATTATTAATTTTAGGTATTTGGTATATAATTTATATATTATTTATTTAACTTATATTTGTATTTATGAAAATTTATAGAATGGAAATTGCAAGTGAATTACTAATTGCGGATTTACTGAAGAAACCATTTTCTAGAAGGGACATAGTATAAAAAATAAGATAATTCTGAATTGTTACCCTTAGATTCTACCAACACAATACTTTTTAAAAAAAAATCTGCACACCCAACACAGAAACGCACCGCACGCCACTGGAAAATAGAATACGTATAATATAAGGAGGTTAATACGAAAGTAATTTTTAAATCTTTTAAATGATTACAGACAGGTTGCAAAGAAGTAATATTTGCAATCACTAGTAATAATCTATATGAACTGAGGAATCTCATTCCAACCACTCTTGGAGACGGACGGTAATGTTGAACTAAGCTCCGTAGTGATTTAAAAAAAAAAAGCAGTCCCAAGAAACACAGAGTTTTTATTAAGACATTATAACTAATAATGTAGTTACTATAACGTACAGTTACCGGAATTATAACATCTTTAAGTTATTTTGCCTTGTACAACTTTATTCTAGTCTTTTAAATGACAGTGCGAAGTTATGATGTGTGGTACTTATTATTTGGTCACAGAATAGTTATCAAAACGTTTTATAATTCAGTTTCATTTAAATTAGTTGAATAGATTCCCCACCCACCTAACATAAACGTCGCATAAACGTCAGAATCAATAAATTATCGTTGCATAACAGGTATAATGCAAGTTAATAAGTTTTAAGAAAAGTTTTTTTTTTAAGTAAATAGAACTAATAACACACTGATTTGTGTTCCTTGGGAGTGACATGTAGTAAAAAAGTCATAAAATTCTATAATTATATCGAGAAAAAATTTGGAACATGGTAGCCATAAGAAATATTAGTTGAAGATTCTGAAAAATGACAAAGAATAGGATAGGATTCACATGAAACTGTTAAATCGAAGTTGGATAATGTAATCTGAGTATAGGTTTATATCATTAGAAGAGATCGCAAAAGAAGAACCACTGGAAAAAATGTTTCAAAGAGGTTAAACTTAACTATACAGTTTTGGAAATTCATATCAAGAAAATTAATTCCATTCCGTGTAGTAAGTAATTTGTGTGACAAATAATTAAGTTACAGATTGATAATTTAACTTATATCTAATTATAGAATGTTTTGTTGTCAGTTTCACGATTGCTTGTAATCAAATTAACATCAATGACTTCTTATAAGTAACCCAATATCAAAGTAAAAACTGTTTGTAATCACTAGAACATTGTAGGTCTACTTTTTCTATTTTTATCACATTCATGAAACAAGCGTATCTGACATTTGTTTGTTGTTGTGCGGAAAATGCTGATGTATTTATAGCTGTTAAACAAAAACCTAACTTTGATCACAGTTGAATGCAATACATTATGAAGTTATATTTCATGTTGAAAGATCATAATCGAAGAATTTAGATTAGTCTCGGTTTAACCATTTGTAATTATCAAACATTTTCAATGGGATTTTATTTTTTATTTCATATATAATAAAAAAAAAATGGAATGTTGGTAATCATTCTAAAATATGAATGTATGAACTTAGTTAAAAAAAAACATTTTACTTTTATTGCTGTGTCGAGAAACATTCCAATGTGTAAAAGGACCGCAGTCTTTCCAATATGACGTCCGTATAAAAAATCATAACTTTGACCTCACAACTCAAAATCTAACAGTGGTAAATAAATTTGAGCATGGTAGTTCGAAAGAAAATAATAAAGTGTCTTGAAGAAGTGCAAACCAAAATTCCATATTATTTCATATTTAGAAGTTACCTATTTGTCAAGATAGAAATCAGTAAAATTTGAATTTTCGCATTTATCTAGTGACCTAAGAATTTTTCGGGAAAAACAAATACATGTTTAAAAAGGTTTACTAATGGTGCAACTTTGTCCTAATTTAATCGATTGCATATCTCATAGTTTCCGAGATCCCAATATTGGGCCTCGAAAAACGGACACCTGTATATTATTTCTTCTTCATTAAATTTTAATCTTTGTCCTTTGTTAAATAAATGTTTACTTGGGGCACTATGATCGGGATTCATTTTTTTTCAATGGTATTCGTGTTGGTAAAAGCTTTTAGTGATAGAGATGTGCCACCATTGTAGTGTTTATTGATATTTGATCTTGTACAAAACATTTTTGTGTTCCACTGTAGGGATGTTGGCTTTAATGTTAATGAAAAATTTTTGGTTGGTTAAAATTTTTAATGTTACTGTTGTTAAGTATTTATGCAAACGTCTTTTTATTCGTTGAATAATAAAATTTAAACCAATTTTCATGGATTACTAAGGCCCTACCTTAACACTCTTCAGACATATTTAGGAAGATTGACAATCTGACGGCATTTTACTATGCAAACATTTTACAATTGTCAATGGGCTACTTGCGTACCTTTTTTTTATTTAATATTTTTGAAGAGCAGGTAAAAACTTGCTACCCATATTTTTTCCTTTGACAAAATTTTTGTTAATTAGCCAGAAAAAAAATAATGAAATTTGATTATTTGAATTCCCGCCATGTATGACGTAGAATTACGCCGCACCAATGAATGGTCGTAAAGCCATTGCGTTTGTTTGTACAGGTAATGTAGATCACCTGTTTGACGTTTCAACAATAGTTTGGAGACTAGTATTTTAATTTATTTTTTTGGTATCGATATTTTAAATTACATGTAACTACCTATGTGTTTATTTGTGAAGTAATTAATATATTTGAGAGACCAGAGAGAGAGAAAAATGAACTAATGTCAAATTCAAATTAAAACATGGTTCTCCAGTTAAATATAATGACGTCACAGAAAATTTTCTTTCTTAATTTACTAAAAAACAAATATTTTTTTTAAAATAAAATTTATATTTTTATATATGTTTTCAACATAACATTAAATATAATGTTAAAAAAGAGACGCTTCTATTGTAAGTTTGTTATAAAAATTACAGACCTACGAGTATTTAACACTTTGTTTACCGAAGCGTTTGAAATTTTAAACAATTTTTTCACAAATTTTGTACAAAAAAATATACGATCATTTACGTAAGGCTTTTTTTATTTGACTTTAAGTTTCTGCTTAAAAATAAGACAAGATATTATGCTAGGAACAAAATCGCTTTTACTTAAGTGTACGAGTAATAATAATAATAATAACAATAATAATAATAATAATAATATCTCAATAGCATTCTTTTGCTTTAATGAATAACCTTGAATTCTTGAAGTAAAATAACATTTTTATTTATTAAGATGTAAAGTAGGTATGTTGTTACTAAATCATTTTCATCCTTTTTATCATCCATATTATTTTAAAAATATTAAGGAAACTGTGCATTGAACTTTATGATTTTTCAGGTCAGGCCAAAATCAAAAGTCCGACTCGCCTCAACTTTTGCAAATAATTTATCCGATTTGTCCCGATAAATAATATCTTCGGCCCTGTTCGATGATCGTGATTTTTTTGTTTATCTGAAGTATCAAACGATCTTTATTCTTCATTATCCTTTTGTATTTTGTAATTTATTTACGACTAATAATATACAATTATGAAAATCCTGTTTAACTGAAGTGATAATGCATTCCGTATTTCAGGAAAAGCTGTTGTTTATTTTTATTTATATCTTGAAAATATCAAATTATTTTCTGATAAACGTTACAATGTCTTATATCGCACTAATGAGAGATTTTTTAGAAAAATATCTAAGAAATTTATTTTATTGCAAAATTATTGTATTAGGTGTGTGTTGTCTCTTCCATATAGCCATGCTGAAATAGAATCACAGATTGAATCGTTGCGTTTATTTTCTTTAGGATTTATCATGAAATTGGAAAATATAGGCAACGTTGGAAAATGCGTTAAGCAAAAGTTATTTTGAAAACTACGTATATATTCTATAGTCAAATCAATAAATTTTTAATAAATTATTATCGGTTTATGCTGAATTTGAAAAATAGGTCGTAATTTCTATTAAAATAAGCATTTAAATTCAGTTTTAAACCTGGTCCACATTGAAGCCAACATGTTAGCAAATACTAATGACAATGTTCTCTAACAATAATTGATGTTCCATGGATAGGAGATAAATTTCAAAGAATTAAATGTTATTACATTATTAAAACTTGTAGATGTAGGTCTTGTAAGTATAAAATGTATCATTTGTATTATAAAAGTAAGTGTTTATAATTACAGAAATACTTTTTCTTATCCCGGCGACGAAGTATGGATCCAATTAAATATATTAAATATAAAAAAATGATGGTGAAATAAATAAAAATAAATATATCATCACGGCATATTACCCATTTCTGGGTGTGCCAATCTGATTTATCGCAGATATCGGTAATGATGATGACATATTTGTACCGCGTGGGCGCTTACCAGGCGTCACCTCACGGGCACTCATTGCTGGCGTGGAGAGTGCACCACAGGGGTCATTTTGTGCCATTTTAAAATTCTAAATATTTGGTGTCGGTCGGGATCGAACCCGGTACCCCTAGGTTCACGACCAGACACTCAGGCACGAGGCCACGGGACCCCATAAAAAAAAATGATGGTGAGATTCTCATAAAAACTTTAAAGCTACTGCCGTCTTCGATTTGTAAATCTAACAAAAGAAAAACTTCTCTTTCTAAAAACTGTGGCGAATGTATTTTGTGTAGACATCATATGTTAACTAACATTCATACTTACAATTGTTCACGAAATATGTGGCTGCATATTTGATAGCTAAAAAAAATTTTAGCTAACAATATTTGATTTAATGTAGACCCGGTTTCAGCATTCCATAAAAGTGTCATTAAAGGGATCGTATATTTAAAGAAGTACAAATACTAACATATTTTGAGTTATATGTTAAATCAGTGGTAAAGTTGAACATGTATATGAATAAAATGGGTAACAATAAATAAAAGAGACAGTAGGAGTATGGATAACTAAACGCGCAATTATATTTTGTGAACTTTCATTAGTGTCTCTGTAAAGTTTTTACGACCTATGTTTATTATGACTTTTCGACTTGATTTGATATCTACTACATGTTCATCAAATACCTACCTATATTACAAATGATTTTGAACAACCTGTTTAATTTTATTTGTTTGAGAAATTATAACAATAGACAAGTTCTAAAAACTTGATTATTTTGATTGGATTAGCCATGTCAGTAAAAAGTTGAAATTCTTGCTAAATGGCAGGTCATTCCTCCTCCAGAACTTTGTTTATTTATTCCGTCTGACATGGATTCGCGGAGTAGTTTTTAGTTAATTCTTTCATGAGGCATTTAAGCCGCAAGTGGCAAGTGGTAAGTGGCAAGCAGGATAGACGTTAGTCGTGTCAGCGTCCTCGCCCGTCCCTCGACCGTCCTAGTTCCCAGACGGACGCTTCCCGCGTCTACTGTCTAGTATTCAAAGTTGCGAGAGAGCTGAGAGCTGTCGCAGCTACAACTTTCCGGATCCGGATAAGAAGCAGAAGCACACTGCTACTGCTTCGATTGCAGCGCACTGTGGGCGCTTGGTGCTTGTGGTTGTGGTGTCCCGCAAATATTAAATTCTTACGAAAAACTTCACTAACTCTCATGTAATTTACTAAGAGTATAAATAACTTCGGTTAATATGACGACGATGAAAGATGAAATTGTACATCAACTTCCAGCATCACTTAATAGGCTCTTTCAACTAGATTAACTCCCTCGCCGTATGCACAATAAAATAATAACTAAGCCAGATCCTTCTCTCTATTCTAAAGTAACAGGATTTCTATCTGTTTCACTTACACTTCTTCTTGGCATTTTAGGTCCTCACACAGACAGATAAACAGAGACTAACATTATTGCAAAATTATTGTCTGCGTTTTGTATACGGTGTGCGTAAATACGATCATATATCTAAATATCGCAAAATTTCTAAGATGCCCTTTGTTGAAAACCGTCTTAAGATCTTAGAGATGCACTCGATTTCGAGCTTTGGCCCGGCCCGGCCCGAAGGCCGCCTCGATTACGAGTCGATCATCGAGCCGGGTCGAAGATATTTTTTATCGGGCCGAATCGGGCTAATCATTTTCAAAAATCGAGGCGAGTCGGACTTTTGATTTTGGCCCGGCCCGAAAATTCGAGCTTTTTGGGCCGGCTCGAAAAATCTTATAGTTCAATGAAATGCACAGTTTCCTTAATATTTTAATGAAAATGAATGAAGTTAAAAAGGATCAAAATGATTTAATAACAACATACTTCACATATTAATAAATAAAAATGTATTATTTTACTTCAAGAATTTAAGGTTATTAATTAAAGCATAATAATTATATTGTGATGTTGCTATTATTATTGTAATTACTCGTATACTTAAATAAAAGTGATTTTTGTTCCTACCATAATGATTTCTTGTCCTATTTTTGAGCAGGAACAAAGTTAGATAAAAAGTCCTTATGTAAATTATATTTTTTATATAAGATTTGTGAAAATTTACCGTGTGGGCGTTTACCAGGCGTCACCTCACGAGCACTTATAGCTGGTGTGGAGAGTGCACCACAGGGGTCACTTTTGTGCCATTTAAAATTGGAAATATTTGGCGTCGGTCGAGATCGAACCCGGTTCTCCCAGGTTCGCGACCAGACACTCAGGCACGCCGCCACGAGACCCCATATGTATATGATTTGTGAAAAAGTTGTTTAAATTTTCGAACGGCTTTGGTAAACAAAGTGTTAAATACTCGTAGGTCTTTAATTTTTATAACAAACTTAAACTAGAAGGGTCTCTTTTTTAACTACTTATGTTAACTAATGTTGAAAGTTGTAAGAATGTAGAGGTTTTATATAAGTTTGACACGAAAAAAGTTAAACATTTCGCTTTAACATAAAAATCCACATTAGGAATGCCGGATGCACCCAATTTCGAGCTTTGGCCCGGCCCGGCCCGAAGCCCGGCCCGATTTCGAGTCAATTTTCGAGGCGGGCTAGCTAATTTTTTTGTCGAGTCGATCTTCGAGTCGTGCCGGTAATTTTTATTTTCGGGCCGAGTCGATCCCGTCCCGAATGCATCCCTATACATATGTATAAACATAATTGAGGTTGTGCTAAATATTATGGAAAATCTTTTTTGAGTATTTCTGAATAGAATTTAAATGCTTCCACAAAACGTGGAGTTAGAATGAACAACAAAGCTAATATTATTAGTCTTTTAGCAAGATGTCTTGTTTAAAACTGTTATTTGAAATGTAGGTAACGGTGTGTCGCTGTATTTATTTATAAAGTGAATAACTGGGTGAAACTAAGTTATGAAATGAATGGAAGTATCCAAGACGAAAACACTTAGTGCAATAAAGTATTTTATTGAGTACGAGTTGGGACTGGGGAATAGGGAATACCGATTGCATAAGTTTCCCGCTGGTGTTGGTGTATTGTGTTGATATGATGTAGTTGTTTATGATTCTCGCCATCAAGCCAGGAAACAAAGACGACGTTTGCACGAGTGACAAACCCTGACGACACGACTCAGAGTCGCAGGTACGAGCAGAACAGTTGACAGCGAGAGTTATGAAATGTCCCTCATAAATCGCCGAATTCATAATAAGGGTTCACAAATTTGCACCTCTATAACGCTGACTCACACATATTACGATGTTCTCTTCGCTTCTCTTCGGTTCCTGCTCAGGCTTCGGCTTCGGCGAGCTTGGGTCCGTCCGTCCGGTGTCCGGTTACTGGTGGGGACTGAATGCATTCAATATTCAAATATCGAGTAGTTTACTATTATGTCCGGTCACTTTATTATTATATCCGCAAGCATGGCAAAAACACTTCGTGCTGGATGCGGTTCCGGTTTCGAATCACCGTCTTCCGTGAGCTCAAACACGACTTTGGATTCATGACTTTGTGGAGTACATACACATTCACTGTTCTGTCTGATATCACGCGCTTCATTGGGATTTCTCATGTTCATGTACGGTTCAAATCTACGTCTTTCAATGGGACGTCTATTTTTATCTCAAAGCTTTTCATTTATAAATACCTATATTCCTTTTCGACATTTCACAAATTCCTGTTTTTTTTTAACGTTTCATTGGAATTTAATTAATTTAAATGCTATACTTGACGTGTATTTTGTATTTCTAAAATCATGATATTACAACCTGTCCCAATTTTTTCCACAAAATTTTGGTGATATTTTGAAGATAAAATTGATACGTTTTAACAATTTCTCGAAATCTCAAATAGCATTTATTCTTACAACGACGTTTCGGTTCACACTTGCACCATCTTCAAAGTCTATAACATTCAGTAAAACACAAAATAATAATAATAATAATAATAATAATAATAATAATACATTTATTTCCAAACAGGTTTAACACCCAATTACAGGAAAATATAAAGACAAATAAGAGAGAATATAGAAATGTACAAAAATAGTTTGAGATTTTACAAATAATAAACATTAACCATTATACAAATAACAAGAGTTTAGCAATACAGCGTTTTCATTAAATAGTTTCATTTATGATGGCTAAAATAAATGATAAGCTATCCACAAAAATGTCACATTTAGAACTAATTTCATTGTAATTATTGCATATAATATTAATTTGAGATTTTCTTAACAAATTAGTACGTGGTCTTGTGCAATAAAACGTATTATCTTTTCGGGAATGTAAGCGTGGTACATAAAAATTTATTTTCTTGAGTAGCTATAGGGACAGTCAATGTTATTCTGAATTAAATGGTATAAAAATTTCACAGAGGCTATGAAACGTCTTTTTTGCAAGGATGTAAAATTAAATTGTAGTAACAAGAGGTCATGTTCAAAACCTTGTGATAAATAATAAATGTATTTGAGAAATTTTCGCTGCACAGATTCAATAATATCAATTTGATTTTTATAAATTGGATACCAAATAATATTAGCATATTCTAATCTAGATCGAACAAGTGTAAAGAATAATAAATATAAAGTAGACATATTTGAAAATTCACGACAGTTTCTGTAAATGAAACCATAAGTTCTGAAAGCCTGGGTAGTAATATCTCTAATATGAAGTTCAAAGGTGAATTTTTTGTCAAAAAGTACTCCAAGATCTTTGTAGACATCAAGAATATAGTACATACAAAATAACACGGACATTATCATATTTATAAGTAAGATCTTGCAGAGTATTACATACCATGTACACAAAATACAATGGTTATTAACAAGTTTTTACACATGGGGTCCCATGGCCGTGTGCCAGAGTCTAGTCGACACCTGGGGAACCGGGTTCGATCACGACTGGCGCCAAATATTTCGAATTTTAAATGGCACAAAAGTAACCCCTGTGGTGCACTCTCCACGTCAGCAATAAGTGCCCGTGAGGTGACACCTGGTAAGCGCCCACACGGTAAAATATATCGTCATCATTACCGATGTCTAAATGTGTTGTAGATACTGGCACACCCAGAAATGGGTAATATGCCGTGATGATATATTTATATTTATTTATTTTAGATGTTCTCTCGAAATCGACAATGTCTATTTGAGCTCGAAACACACAAGATTTTTTCTAGAGTGTCGCCACAATGGGGTCCTCCACCATAACAAAAAATAATAAAATGTGCATTTTGTACTTACAGTACTACTCAATAAATAACGATTAATATAAAAAAAAAGTATTTTATATTTCTTAAATTTTGATTTATCGTTATTTTGCATTATTCTTGAGCTATTGCTTCAATCTAATCTAAGCATTTTTTACTTTGGTTTTTGTATGAATGCCCTATTTTATTTCTGTATTCCTTTACACAGAAGTAGGGTATTTTGTTTGTCAGAAATGAGTAAACGGTCCCATTAAGAATGTAGACAAGTGGCTTTTCTCAACATTTTATAGTTAGGAATTCGGACAGCGAGCGTTTTTTCTACTTTGTCGCACATGAGCGGCAAAATGGTATTTTGCGTTGACAAAAGAGAGCGCAAATGCCTACTTGGTATATAGACTGTAGAAAATAGCTATTTGCGCTTGAAACATACACCTACATACATACGCCTAGTAAACGCCCGCACGGTACAAATATGTCATAATTATTATCGATATCTGCGACAAAGCATATTGGCAGACTGGGTAATATGCCGTGATGATATATTTATTTACTTTACACATCGTATAAAAATTCATAAAGGGCACATATACATCGGTTTGCTGTCAAAATCTACAATAGAATAACTCGGAAAATAGCCGGAAATAACTTGCGCAAGGATTCTTTGGTGACATCATCGATATGGGCTTCTATTTGTCGTCTGTACATCAATGATTGTACAGCATTGTTGTATGAATTTAAACAGAAATTTTTCCCTCATAAAATTGTTACGTTGGAAAATTGGTTTAAAAGGGAAAAATGTCTTATAGTCAGGCTAACTACTTTGGTTAGGTACTAGCTTTGAAAAGTATCTGATTAGACTAGTGCGTCAATGTTTACATGAAATGTACTAAACTCTAGTAGCAATATAGTCATAATTTAGTATGTGGTCAGCTTAGTGAAGTGTAATTATGTTGTTTCTATTTAATTTTCCTTTAATATTTAAAATAAAGTACGTTAATTTCTGCAAGAAATCTAATATTAATGTTCGATATAAAAATATTTTAGCTCGATTCTCGAAAAAGTTAAAGCTAATTTTCATTTTTTGGATTAGCGAATAGGGCTGTTGCAAGAATTTATATATGACTTCTAAGTATTAAATTTGAAAAGATATTGTTCTTTAAAAAGCCACAAATTTGAAAATATCTCGAAATATCCTTTAGATATTTTACAATTAATTTTTGAAATTTGGATAAAATTTTGAATAAATCACGTGATCTGAAACAGAATGTGACGTCAGAGTACATACATCTTCAGCGGTTCTAAGGTGTCAAATGTATTGTCAAAGTTGTCAAACAAGTGTCAAATAAGAATCACGACCAGAACTTTAAAGTAAAATATATTATCAATTTATATAATAAATTCAGTTTTTATATTTTATTTTACCTCAACTCTTTAACACCCCTTATTTCGGTAGCAGTAAAACAATCGTTCTGATATAAATTCAGCCATCATCCAGCTATCGACCTTCGGTTAATTGTCCGATTTAGCTTGTGTGTAATTTGAATTAGCCATTATTACTTTATTATTCATTTGCAATGAGCAATGTCAGCGTCAAATGTCAAATTAAAAGATTTTGTTATTAACATGTGACAATAATTTTTATTTTAATAATTTGTTGTTATTTGTGAAAATAATTAAATAAAAAGATTGGCGTCCTGAAAAACTACCCCCCACTCCTGTGACGTAGAAGCACATACATTACATCATTAATAGCCAATAGGAAAATAGTTTTTCCATCACCTACGTTTATTTATCTAAATAATATGAATAAACGTAGGTGATGGAAAAACTATTTTCCTATTGGCTCTTAATGATGTAATGTATGTGCTTCTACGTCACAGGAGTGGGGGGTAGTTTTTCAGGACGCCAATCTTTTTATTTAATTATTTCCACAAATAACAACAAATTATTAAAATAAAAATTATTACTAAGAAAATCATTCCATAAACTTTTATTTAAAATAGTTTTTGAAAAATGTGAAACAGGCTCATTCTACTCTAATTTTGACAGTTTGATAATATTTTGTAGATTAAATTTTAAATACCGGAATAGAATAGATTTCACTAATCCAAAAATGAGGATTAGCTTAAACTTTTTTGAGAATCTGGCTGTGAATGGTAGTGACGTAAACATATCTAATAACATTGATAACAAGTGAATTTTTAAGAAAAAACAATCGGGTGGATTTAATTTTAAAAATAGTTATTCAACAAATTATACTCTGAAATTTCAAAATTATCTTTATTGTTTAATATCATTTTTATAGTGATAAAAGTATTGTTTAATAAAGAATGAAATACGTAAAACTTGCATTTTATTATCTCTTTATTCTAGCTGAGTAATGTTTCGTCTAAAGTTCATATGCATAATTTAAAATTAGTTTGAGTGTGAACTTTTTAACATTAACACTGCTCAGTATATGTGTCATATACGAGCACATGAAGCTCAAATAGTTTGACTAACGGTTTAATTATAAATCCTTTTGGTATCAAGAGAATTTAAAATATGTTATATCATGTAAAACGGATTACTTTGCAAGAATATGCAAAATAAAATGAAACGATAAAGTGTAAAAATATTTGCATATTCTCACTATAAACAGTGTTATGCAATTAATATCACAAGAATCACAAACAAAAAAATCCCGTTTAAAAAATTTTGCGTCGCAAATCTGTCCTATCATAGCTGGATTACTTTACAGTCATGTTGTAACACATCATCCTGTGTGTTTAGGATCCAAGATGGCGGAAGCCGTGACCGTTGCAGGGCCGGGCCAGTATTAATTCCAGCAGGAGACAGGGCTGTCCAACATGTCCATCGCTGGCCGGACGACGCGGTTGTTTCTCTGCACCATTCTGCAGGCCACGCTTGCTATCGGTAAAGTAAACATTTACTACATTTTCACACTTTACTCAATCGCCAATATTTTCGGTCTATATCTATCGCCAAACATGCTTCCTGTATGAATATACTTCATTGATGTAGAAAAGAAACTGTCACACGAAATGAAATTGAGGTTACGGGTATATCTCTGTTTTCACTACATCATATAAAATATATAGTTAAATTTACCGACGAAAAAGATTTCATACGCTGAATACAGACATATGAACAATGATATCTTTAAGAAATTGCTTTATATAGGTCTACCCAATGTAGTGTAAATTATAATAATTGCAAATTTTATAAAAAAAATACGGGTTGAATTGTTTAAAAATTTAACACGCATTTACAATCAAAAGTTAAATATAGTTTTAAATTTAATGAATTCACAAATTATAGAATAATATAGATTTGTTTTTTGTTACGTATATGTGTACAATTTCTGTATATTATAAATTTCAGTTTTAGAAACGGAAATTCATTTTCAGATATTGTAAATTCTTTTTAGCAAAAGTATTATCAATTTGAGAAAAAGTAATACCTACAGTTTCAGAACAGGTAATTCATTTTCGGAAAAAGTAAAAAAAAATCTGTTGTTGCCAGCACAACACCTTCCGTTAATTTGATGTATTTTGTACAAATTCCGTACCAAAAGTTCATTGGAAAAGATTGTATATATCCAGTAAAATTGTAGCACGAACACATTTTTTTACAAATTCCATACAGAAAGTTCATTGGAAAATATCTTATAATTCAAATAAAATTATCACATTGTACATTATAAATACTCTAAAAATGTGTACACTTAGGTAACATTCTCTTTTCAATCAAATAATATTACTACCAAGTTTATATCTCCACCCATTTTTGAATTATTGCCCCAAAAGTCAATATATCCCACATTTAGATAAAAACTTCAAAATTTTCAAAAATCTAATTTTCATGTATCTAGATACTTCTTAGTACGCTGATTCCAAATTTTGAAGCCGCAGGTCGATATCTCGTTTCGTTCTCGGGATATTTAGATTTAAAATTTTGCTTAAAACTGCCCATTTTTGGGTATTAACCCAAAAATGGGTCGAGATACGAATTTGGCGACATCACCATTCGATTCTACGGACAAATTTACATAAGTACACCAATTTTCAGAATTTTTGAACACCGCATACAATCTCTAAAGCAAAATAACTGAAAATGGCCAAAAATCGCAAAAATCGTAAGGGGTACCCCTTAGGATTTTTTCATATTTTGGGCATTTTCAGGGGTTTTCAAGTTTTTATTCATAAAAAATGAACCGGTGGGACAAAAATTGTGAAAATTGCCATACTTATGTATTTTTGTCCGTAGAATCGAATGGTGATGTCGGCAAATTCATATCTCGACCCATTTTTGGGTTAATACCCAAAAATGGGCAGTTTTAAGCAAAACTTTAAATCTAAATATCTCGAGAACGAAAGGAGATATCGACCTGCGGTTTCAAAATTTGGAATCAGCGTACTGAGAAGTATCTAGATACATAAAAATTAGATTTTTGAAAATTTTGAAGTTTTTATCTAAATGTGGGGTATATTGACTTTTGGGCAATAATTCAAAAATGGGTGGAGATATAAACTTGGTAGTAATATTATTTGATTGAAAAAGAGAATGTTACGTAAGTGTACACATTTTTAGAGTATTTATAATGTATAATGTGATAATTTTATTGGATTTATAGGATATTTTTCAATGAACTTTCTGTATGGAATTTGTAAAAAATTGTATTATGTTCGTGCTACAATTTTACTGGATATATACAATCTTTTCCAATAAACTTTTGGTATGGAATTTGTACAAAATACATCAAATTAACGAAAAAAATTAGATTTTTGAAAATTTTGAAGTTTTTATCTAAATGTGGGGTATATTGACTTTTGGGGCAATAATTCAAAAATGGGTACATATATAAACTTGGTAGTAATATTATTTGATTGTAAAGAGAATCTTACGTAAGTGTATTTTTAATTAACACCCTATATATTTATTTTATTACTTTTAATATTTTTATTGCGTTCATAAAAATATTTCAGCAAAATATACATTGAAAATAAATTAACCTAAATCATTTTAATTAAGTAAAATAATTGTTGAAATAGCAAAACCAAGTAAAATGATTAAATTAAGCAAATAAAAAGTCAGTTTTAGTTATTCGCTGTAATGAGTTGTGCGAAACATATTGAAACGTTTTGGTCATTGATAAATATTTAATTTAGTGTGAATGCGGTTTGTCAAATGTGGGATAGAAAACTGGTTTTTGAATTCCAATATTAACAAAAACCAATATGATCTTGCTTCATTATGTGCTGTGTGTTGTGTTCAATATTTTTATTTATTATCAATATAATATTTTATTTTTCCATTAATATAGCCTGGTACATTTATATTATCAAACCACATTAATATACGTTTAATTATTCAATAGTTTATCACTTACAATTTCAATTAACTACAATGTTATCAAAACAGCGCGTACACTGCTAATTAAAATTTGAAATATTTGATTTAGATGATTTTCGCCTTCTGTGGACTGAATCGAATATTTCAATATACGTCATGCGCGAATATTTCATTCCACCATTCCAGCTTTAATTAGCTTAAAAATTATGAAAGCTTTCGCTAACAAAAGAGATCATGATTGTTGAACAATATAATAAGATCAAATGTTGCTAATTGCTATTGATGTCACAGGAAATGTGAAATAGGAACTGGAACTGAAATTTCTCAGAAACAAAATGAATCCTGTTTCGAACAATATCTTCTTCCGACACATAGTTTCTATGTATTTTCTTGTTTCCTTTTTGTGAGATTTCAAATTCTAGACAATATACTTAATAAACGTTAAATACGTGTTTTATTAAATTTATAAAGAGAGTATGAAACAAGAGGGAACTCGACTCTAATTAATTTTCTTTTTCTCTAGATTTCAATTAAAAATATATCTCTTTTAACTTCCTATCTCTGAACCAGTTCGTAAGATCCGTACATTTGATCTCATTATAAATTATTTAGACTGGTACGTATTACCAAGTTGTTAATTAAGCATATCACAAAAATATGATTAAGAAATTAATTTGTATGCATAAAAGTAGTAAATAGTATATTAAAGAACAAGTTTTATAAGACATATTTTTTTGTACGCGTCAAAAATTAGAAAATGAGTTCTTTATACTATTTTTTATATTTTGCGCCTTCTACATACTAAAATATTTTTAAAAAACTGCTAATATTAAACCGAGTTAATTTAGGGAAATTTGTAAGTGACATGTTGTAGTTGGTAACACTGAATTGACCACATTCAATTATTATTTAAAGGTTGATGTCATTTCAAATTTACGAACAAATTTAAGTGAATTGAAAATTGAAAAATTGAAAAAAATTGTAAAAATTTAAGCGAATTTAGTGTAATCATGGAAGATAAAATCAATTGCTCTTTGCCTAAGCTAGGTAATATAGCTCAGACCACTGTACATATTCTACTTCCTAAAAAATCAATTAACTAAAAATAAATTACGCAAAAAAAGGTTAAGTAAATGTCATCTCTACTACCAACTTTCTAAAACAAAAAATTGCGAATCGAAATGAAGGTCATTACGAACGCAAAATCTAAAAATAAGAATTCTAGAACTCAAATTAATATTCAAAATAAACGACACATTAATACAAACGGGGCAGAAATAAGGAGCTAAATAATATTGAAACAAACTTTTTATAAATTTAATCAGCCTTACGTATGAAGTTCAGGTATTTTCATATGAGTATAAATATGACTTTACGGTGGTTTTGAAAAAAAAACATAAATAATTAAAGAAGTGCAATAACGCCAACTGATCTTAAAAAAATAAAAAAATCATGGTTTATTTGATTATTTTTTTTAACCAAATTTTTGACTTTTTTTAAATAAATCATGATTTTTGCCAACCCTGTTTGAAATAAATTGTGAAAACATCATGTTAGCATTTGAACCCGAGACCACTACCTTACAGGAGTAACGCTCTGATCAACTGAGCTACGGCGGATTCTATCACGATGACAAAAAAATGATCGTCCACTTAGCGGCTGCTAGTATATCTCTTCATTAAGCATCGAATAAGAGTGCCATGAATTGAAAAGATGTATTCGAGTTATTTTTTTTTACGTAAAATTAGAATGGCATAAAAGAAATAAATAAAATATTTTGTGTGTGTGTGTGTTGATATTTAATAAATTAACAAAATATGTACTTTAAAATAGGACAATTATCTCATTTTATACAAAACGTAACATAATTCTCAACTGGTCATCATATGTTGTGAATTTGTAACAAAATGTAGCATATCTGCTTTATAAATTCTTCAATAGTGCATATAATACTATTATTTTTTTAGTGCCCATGAAAGATTATAACCGATGTGCGGTTAAGTAGAACAGCCACAAAAATGTATGTTAACAATGTTGCCATGTACTTTAAACATCTTTTAAAGTTGCTACGTACACTGCTTTACTTTTAATATGTTATTACTATCGTGTATCCAAATATATCTTGTCCAAAACTATAATACTAAATTTGAATTCAGCTAAAGTCAGTACATATTTTGGTATTTTCATGTGGACAGAATCAAATTCTATAAAAATAAGTATAATTTTTAAAATTATTCATTTCCATTTGATAGTTCAATAAATTCAAATTACCATAAGCGGAAATACAATACAACAACAATTTATTCTCCATTATTGAAAACTATTTGAAAAATAAAATTGTTTACATTTATGTCCAGGATTATTATGAAATTTATTATTGATTGTTCTTGTAAATTATTCAAAAATATATCAGTCCAATAAGGAAATTAAAATAACATTGAATTGATAAATAAATAAGCATTTTTATTATGTTTTGGTCGTCGATTTATAAAAGTAAACAGAGTTGGTTTTTATTATTATTATTATTAATATTATTATTATTATTATTATTATTATTATTATTATTATTATTATTATAGAATAAACGTAATAGTATATTATACGCCAAGGCGCCTTATATCCCTCGGCCTTCGCCCTCGGGTTACAATAGGCGCTGGGTCAATAATGATCTTCTCAACCGTGGTTTATATACTATTTTTTACACTACTAGCACACACACACCGAATGTGTCACACTTATGTTAATAAATTTTCAAATGTCGATGTTTTCCTTTATTCTCCAAAAAGGTTTGTTGATCTACTAAAACAAAATGTTTAATACATTTATGATATGTTTCTTTTTATTGTACTGATTTATTCCTTGTATTTTGTTTTATGTGTTTTATTCCTGCCTTCTTATTGGGTTTTTTTTTACCTGTTGGGCAGTGTATTAGTAAATAAATAAATAAAATAAATAAATCCTATTTGAATATTTTTTATTGATAATACGAGGGGAGTTTTTTATGTTATCTACCTAGCTATGAAAACAATATGCTATCGCGATAATTTTCTTATGTTAAGTTACTGTGACTTTTTCATGTCTACAAAGACACAATTAAGAAGTTGAAACCGGCTATACGCGAAAATAAGACCGCACAATTATGATCAGAAAATGCTGCTTCTGCACAACAACTGCAGGGTGCATAAAGCACGAATTGTTCAAGCAGTAGTCAGTGAATGCGGCTTTGACGAATTACAACATCCACCTTACAGTCCTGACCACGCCCGACTATTATTTCTTTCCAAAACTCAAAAACATTTGAGAAAGACTCGCTTTTTATCGAATGATGACTTGGAAAACGCAGTGGAGTCGTATTTTACAGAATTACCAAAAGATTTTTTTTGCAGGCGTAGCTTTATTAGACAAACGTTGGAATAAGTGTGTTAGTGTTAACGGTTCTTACGTTGAAAAATAAAATTTTATTTGTTCTCTAACTCGGTGTTTTCATAGCTAGGTAGATAACATAAAAAACTCCCCTCGTAACAATCTTTTTGACATGAATAATTACATTACTAATTTGTTAATATTCACAAAAACAAAGTAGGCTGCATTTGTTTTTATCTGACATTTCGCTCATTTCGCTGGTTTGATAACCTCACTTATTTAATTATTTAATAAAAACACTGTGTGCTGTTACAGTTAGCAGCCTTATTAGTTTATTATTATTTTAAAATAAATCTATTGAAATGTATTTACCTACAAATACAAAAAAATAGTGATTTGTTCAATCCTACATCTACAAATATTTCACATTTTCACCAAAACAGCACAGTGGCCAGGCGAGGCGACAGCGTAGGTCAATTTAAAATTATAGTGGCAAATTTAAATTATATACTTAACACATTTCTTGAGTTTAATGAGTTAAATAATATTTGGATTTGGAGGCTTGATTGAAAAGTGACAGTTTGCATTATAGACCAAGGTTAATAATAAATTATTATTGACTTAGGTTACCATGGTTACAAGCAAGCGGTAGTGAAATACAATTTCTCATGTCAAATAAAGGTAAATAATAGCGGGCTCCTTGGCTAGTCGTGAAAAAAAATTATATAAGTATTTATTGTTTATTAATTTATAGGGTACCTAACCAAATTATTTTTGAGGTTGAAATATTTGGTCCGGTACTAAAAAAGTTTTATAATTCTTTGTGAAACTATGGAAAATGACTAATTTTTAATATCAAAATATGAAATTTGTATTTTTTTTTAAATTGTACTCCGGAGTGTACTTGTCAGCCATCTTGTCTAGCGGTGCTCAAGTCAAGATTTGAGCATTTTCTTACGCGCCACACGGTGGAATAAAGAGATCCCCAAAATTGTATTATCAATTAAAACAGTTACATCTGTTCAGCCTGTATTTCTGGGATTTGAAAATTTCTCTCCCTAGCATCAAATATCTACGTGTACACGCTAACGCACACACTCAACGTCACGAACATATATGAGGGTGACTCAAAAAACAAATGCAACATCGTGAAATATATAATGGGTTCATTAACCATTGTTTTATGGCCGCGTGCCTGAGTGTCTGGTCGCGAACCTGGGGGAACCGGGTTCGATCCCGACAGACGCCAAATATTTCCAATTTTAAATGGCACAAAAGTGACCTCTGTGGTGCACTCTCCACACCAGCTATGAGTGCCCGTGAGGTGACGCCTGGTAAGCGCATACACGGTAAAATATATCGTCATCATTACCGATGTCTACATGTGTTGTAGATACTGGCACACCCAGAAATGGGTAATATGCCGTGATGATATATTTATTTATTTAACCATTGTTTTAATTTTTAGCCTCATTAAAGTCAGTAGTACTTTAGTGTTCTAAAATAAAACAATCCTGAAAACAATTTTGTGTTCGCCAGTACTTTCATTTTTCCTTAGTAAATATACAATTCCGTTTAACGTTTAATCGTGAAATCCGATTGCTAAATGGCTCATAAGTGGTTAATAATGTCACAATAGAGAGCTAGCATCATTTCATATTAAGCAAGCTCGTGTACATGAAGTCCTGCTGGCCTGGTAAATGGACTTCGGGTTGAAGGGCAAGGTAGAGTCTAATTCGTCCTCTGCGAATTTCACTCGTCTCAAAAAAAATCATAGTATATATATTTTAGTTAATAAATATTCCGTCCAATTTATTTGAACATTATAAAACAGTACGTTTTTAATAAAGGAGGAATAAATAACAATAAAAATATTATGCACATTTCTGAATAAAATTCCAGGCTAAAATATTGGTTTCAACTTTCAACAATGAAATATATAATATAAACGTTGCATAAATACACTGAACATTATAAAAGGATTTATTGTTATTATTATTATTATTATTATTGTTATTGTTATTATCCAAAATGGCCCTATGATTATTCATATACAGCCCGGTTGTCAAAAAAGTTTAAGCAAATCCTCATTGTTGGATCCGTGAATTTTATTCTATTTTGGTATTTAATAGTTATTTATGATATAAGTGTTAAAAGTGACATTTTATGAATGAGTGGGAAAGTTTGTGAAACGAGGCGAAGCCGAGTAAAACAAACCTCACGAACGAAATAAAATCACTTTTAACACGAATATCTTACACTATTTTTCCTACGACCCTAGTTATGTATTAGTAAAAACTAAAAATTATAGAATGACATTTATGACAGGTCATGATGTATTTGCTAGGAACAACTGAAAATTGTTTATTCTAACCTCTACTTCCAACAATACTGTTTTAAATTCCAATTCTTCAAGCGCCTTGCAAGGAATTACTATAAACAATTGTGATAATTGTACTATAACAATAAACGTTTCAAAATAATACCTAGGTATATATAAATAATTTCAGTACAAAAATAAATATACAATAAAACTACATTTACGTATGAACACTAAATGTAACTAGATTTAGTTATATTTTTAACACTAAATGTAACTAGATTTAGTTCTTTTTTAACACTAGTGTTAAAAGTAAATTTGTTTTTACTTTTAATCCGTTGTCAATAACAACGATTTAAAAGTATTCATTGTGTTATAAATTGTTATTTTTAACTCGCTAAGCAACCGTTAAAAAGACTACTTTTAACAGTGGTCGTAGGAAAAATTTATTTTTTGTATTATTAAAAGAGGTAGATGCTAGGAATAGATTAGACTATATTAAGATATAAACTGTCAAATTAGAATTCGCTAATTCAAAAATGAGAAGTAGCTTAAACTTTTTCAAGAATGGAACTGTTAATTTTTTGAATTTTGCATTAACCAAACATAATTCTGAATAATCAAAATTTATTATGTTGTTTGAACGCAGACCGTAATAGGTATATTGAGTTTTGTTAAATATGTATATTTATATTCTAATGTACATATTTATTTTTCCAATAGGTACTGCATATTATTGTTTATATTGTGATAATATGCGATACAAGTATGTACATTACCTACTATATTAATCATGGTTTTATAGACAAGGGTTTAGTAGTAAATTTAGATATTCAAGTTTTTCAAAATACTTTATTTAGTATTTTAAAATAATCTTATTGTATATATTATTAAATCAAAGTGAAGTTTGAAGATTAAATACAAAATTAGTTTTTTGATTATTTACTTCTAAATAAATTTTTATTAATATTTCGGTTTTAGGAAAATTGTTGTATGCAATACTTATGAGGCGCATCAACTAAAAAACAGTAACTTTACAGACATGTTACATAAATAACTATTTTGTCTAAATACTCATTAAAATGACGGTCATTTGTGGTCGTGCGGTTGTAGTGCTCGCCTGGCTACATAAAGCTGCTCGTGTGGGACATCGTTCGAATCCCGCAGGAGTCAGTTTTTAATAATAATTAAAAAAAAAAAACGACACACCCAGATGAGTCCGAGTGGCAGCAGATGTCACTATGAGCTATACTCTTCATGTAAAAAGGGTGTCAGCAGAGGGCCCTGTCAATCATGTAAATGAATAAATACTTTTTTTGGATAGATTGAAAAAAAATGTTTAGCACAAATATTGTAGTAGATAGTTTAAGGATTTTATAAATGTTTTGCTTTCGAAAATCGATGGAGGGGTTATCAAAAAATCTTGTTTTGAAATTTTTGATCGATCGCCATTTTTTCATTTGAAAAAATAAAAAATCTGTTGTGGCCAGCACAAGACCTCGCGCCATTTCCATATTAGGCTATATAAGTATTGTATTGCTCTTCACTTTCGAACCGTCATTTTATAACAAAAAATTACAGAACTTTACTTAAATATTGTTTTTTTATTGTATTTAACATGTCTTCTGCCCACATATAATTCTAATTATCTCTATTTTTCATTGTATGAGGAAGTTTCTAAATGTCACAGATTCTTCCAATTCATTAACCAGATTGGCGGTATTTCTGATGGATATATGCATTTTACCACAATTTTGCCTATAATTTCAAATATTTAATTAATAAAACAATAAGAAAAGTTAAATATACTTCCCAGAAAAAGCTATCAGAATGTCACTAAAACTGTTGATATTTGACAATGACATGTGTCATGTTATAAACATTGGAATTTGTCAACTGGTTTCATTAGTGCCTTGGCCTCTGCGATTAGTTTACTCTATAAATTATAGTGTCTTTATCTCTAAATCTATACAAGATATAATAAAAATTTTAAGTGTATTAGATGGAGAAATTTATGTTCTTCAATATTTAATAAAAAAAACTCCCAAAAAATTATATTTAGAAAAACTTTTTTAAGAAACTACTACTTCCGGTTGTTCAATTGTTACCAAAACCTTTTCAGCTACTCCCAGGAATGCCAGATTGAAGAAACTGCAGTTAAATATTTTTTAAGTCTTATAGTTTTTGAGGAATCGTCCCTCCAACATCCATACATACACACACACACACACACACACACACACACACACACACACATCCACACATCCACACATCCTCACACACACACAAACATCATTTTAAAAATGTTATAATCGGATTCTAGGGACCTGAAATCGTGCTTATTCAATAAAATCTGGGTATGCGAATTTTGGCATGAATCCAATACCTCTCTTAGCGAGAGGTAAAAACAGTTGTAAATGCCAAATATATTAGAAAGCTGAAAGGTAATTTCGTTAAAGAATTTTTTTTCAATAGTCCTTAAAATAAGAGAGTTATTACGATTTTTCGAAAAACAAAAGAACTCCATTAACTATGAACCGAGGCACCAAATCAAAAATTGGAACAAAGAAAAGTTGTTTGTTTCAATTCTAATTAGTTCTAATTACCATTTTCGGCTGTAACGACATAGTATTAACAACCTGTATATATTATACTCACTAAACTGTAGTTCTTTTCTGAATGTGGAGCTTTCTTTTGTTTACGCAAATTTTCAGGGCGCGTTTCAGCAGAGTGGGAAACTAGAAGACGGCAAGCAAGCAGGCAATAAATGTAGTCTCTACGGCAGGTCACATTTCACCGACATGTGGCAGAAAGACACAGACGCAGGAGGGTTGGCATTGAAAGATGCCTCCTAGAGAGTAGCTTTCCCTCTTTTATATTTTCACATTGTGGGATTATACTCCGTTTAAGTGGTGCTGGTGAGTGCTGTATGCTATGATGTGCTGTGCACTACATCGCCTGAACCCTCAAAGCGGAAGTCAGAGATTGTTGAATATTTTATTGTCCCTTGTCAACAATACTTGTTACATCAAGTTACATGCTTGTTTATAACATCTAAATATTATAACTTGTTATTAAATGTACTTTTCTAAATATTTCACTGAAAATTTTTTGGTTAAAAAAATATCCAATTGAATCCCTTTATTTCTGATCACGTGTGCGAAAGTAACCAATCGAAACAAACTTACACTGATAATTATCCTAAGACAATTATCACTTATGTCATTAAGTTGCTAAGTAACAAACACTTTTTGACAGATAATTAAAGGGTAATTGTTTTAATTTGAAAATGACGTTTTGACAGTATGCTAGTGAAAATAACGATTCAATTAATAAAATACACACTCACACTCACAATAAAACACTCTATTATAAATAAAAAATTAGAAAATATCATTCTATTATTATTACTATTAAACGTTTGTATAATAAAACTGAAACATGTCTCGGCATCTCGTAGTGTCAATGTCAATCTTATTATCGTTACACACTTCACGCTGAACTATATTCATAGCTACTACTGACGTCTATTGGTAGATTTTATAATTATAAAAATTCTGCTAAATACAAATTCTTCATAAATTTAATTTAAATTGCAAAAAAATTTCTCACCGAATACCCCTCGATCATTGATAAATACTTATAATTTTATCACACTTCCTCAAGCACGTTGCTTTTAAGTAACACCACCTCCGCCTTCGGCGTCGGGCTGTTACCAAGCAACGCGCTTTCGGTAACTGTCATAAAATTATTTCGTAATTATCAATGTCCTCGGGATATTATAGCTGATAATTAAATTTGGTATTTTGAAATATTTTCAATAAAACTTTTGTCGTATTAAATAGAATATAATAGCTATTTGTGTATTAAGAACGCAAAATGGAATATTTTCGATTAAGACAATGTCAGTTTGCTCTTCAAACACACACAGGATTTTTTTTTACAGTCGCCACAATGGGGTCCTCCACCATAACAAAAAATAATAAAATTTACAGCACAACTGTTCACATAATTTATTTTTATAATTTTGATTTATCGTTATTTTCCATTTTTCCATTTCCAGAGCGAAAAGGCGACTTTGCCTTTTTTAATGTGAAGAAACAAATGATATTATTTACTCAAGAACAAAGTTATAAATAGTATTCTTCGAAAGGATTAAAATGTCAATATTTGTATATTTCGTATTTTTGTATTTCTAATTTTATTATTTTTATACTTAATATAATAAGTCAAAGATACTTATGAACACAATGCATATTATTTTAAAGCAAATTTTAATATTCAGAAAATTATCCAAATATGTTTTTTATCGCTAATAAAATCTTGTTTAGGATGCACTTGTTTCTTTTCATTTCAAGACAATATTATTACGTACTTGAAATATTTTTTTCCGACGACCACTACGAAAAGTACTTAAATTCACATAAACTATTACTGAAAGTTGGTCATTGCACATCACTACCAAAGCTGTGTGAAATGAAAGCTCGTTAGCCAATCAGATACGTCCGTAACTGTGTGATATGATTTTATCACGCACTGCGATAACTGAGCGAACTAACCTAAAAATTTGACAGTTGCAAATAATTTGCTAAATTTACACGGATTAGGAAGGCTGGACCCTGATTTATCAGATTTTAACATAATTTTTGGTGAATTCTGATAGCAATGATGTAAACATAATCTGTTTTAACATTTTTATGAAAATTTTATATTGTTTTATTTTTTGTGGTCGTCGGAAAAATATCGTGTACAACACGTGCTGAAAGGGTATTTCACACTCACGTGATTAAACCACTCGCCTTCGGCTCGTGGCTCAAACTTCACTTTCGTGTGAAATATCCAACTTTCAGCACTAGTTATACAATATACTATTATATATGTGTGTGTGTGTGTAATAAAGAATATACTCTGAGTGTTTTGGTATCATTAAAAAATAAAAAAAAATACTTGTTAAATAAATATGCCATTGCCATTATGGAAGTGATAGTGACTACTTTATTGAATTGACTATCGTAATATGTAGCATGTGGTATATGGAGCCATAATATTCCGAGTTTGATTGAAAATTATCTCTGTAGCCACCCTCCATAACTATAATTTGATGAATGGTTAGCGCTTTCCCAATAAAAAAGTGTCGCATAAAACATTGATTTTTCACCAAAACAACAAATCGTCAAGGTTTAACAAATAAATTTTTAAAATAGATAACGCTTTCAGGAAATTTACAGATTTGCATTTAACGGTATCAAAAACCGACTTTGTATAATCCAGCATTATACACATACGTATAAACAACGAATTGTCAAATTTATAATCACGATAACAAATAATATGTAAAGCATATTAAATAATGCAAAAAACAAAATTGAATTTAACATTTTTAAAAGTTTGAAAGGCTTCTTCAATATTTATGTCGAAGGAAAATAGTTATTTTAGAAAGATAGCTTTTTCCTGGACAAATATTATCTGACTTAGCCAGTAGTTTTGTAAAATTTATTTCTTAAACTCTTATTTTCCTGAAAAAAGTTTATAACAAAATCATTGTTGGGCGAATAGCTCGCAGTTTGATACTTGATTTTTGAGTGAAGTTTTTAATAAAGGAACTAGTTTTCTAAGAACACTTTAATGCCAATTGAAATCATCGATTTTATTCTTAAAATTGCTGTATTTGATCGCTTTATAAGATAATATTTATTCTAATCTAAAGAAACCTACGAGGTTTGAATCCAGGACCTTCGTATTGCCGGTACGATGCTATCCCAACTGAGCTAAGAAATACCTCTGTAGTCAATGAATTTTTCACCTGTCTTAACGCTAGTCTAATAATATATTGCGTTGGCAATCTATCAAGAGTGGGTACAGTATATTTATTGCAATGGTATAAGTTTATACAATTTTCCACTGTAGTCAAAAGGCAGCAATTAAACAACGAGTAGCTAAATAGACAGACGGTCTTTAACTTTCGAACTAATAAGTCCAAATTACTATAAATTCACAAATTATATCACAACATCTATTTTAACTATATTGGGTGGAATTCAGTGGGTTGTATTAAGGTCTGTATTAAATCTTGTATTAAGTATATGGCAACATTGTAATATTTTCCACATGTATCAATGAGATTCAATTGTGATTTAGAAATTTTACCACAGGGAAAAGTAATACAGATATCCTTTAGTCAAATGAGGGAGTATTATTGTAAATGGAAGGTGTAAAAGGAAACTCATTATTGCAAAATTAGGTTAGAAATATGTCAAATTTTATGTGTCAAATATTTCATACCTGAATGTTAATGAATTTTAAAATATCTCAACCCCCGTTTTGATCAGTTTTGACATTTGTTCTTTTTTTCTTATTTCTGTTAATAATATTTTTTTCTTTATTTGATCCTTTGGACTCTCACTTTTTTCTGACAGGTATTACAAAGTTGCCAAAATATTTTTGACAAAGGACTGTTTTAGCTTAAAACACGCTAATACAACCCACTGAATCTCACCCATTTATTCTCAATATATGTATTTATTTTTATTTGTTTTTATATTTGAGTAATCATTTCACACCCAAATCCTAGATCCTAAAATTTGTATCGTTTGAACTACTCGGTTTGTTAAGGAACCAGTTAAATTTGTAATGTTGGGATTGAAACCACGCCACGTTACATTTTTCTTCTTAATACTTACACTAATTTATTAGTGTCGTAATCGTAATAAAAATTTAAGTTAATAAATTTGTTTCCGCTATTTAAGCGCAGTGAACATTGAGTATGTTCTTCGAAGAAACAAGCAGTCGAAACAGGCAGGGCGTTTCGAAGTGAAAACTCGCAAGTTATTGTCCCTGTGTCGGCCGTGTGAGCATCTACGAAGACTTTAAAAAATCGTAAAACCGCGCTGATATATGGCATTCGATTCCGATCATAAATTCAAAGTGCTTGGGGCTCGACTAGGCTCCGCACGTCCTAACCCCTATACTATATCCCGATATTATACAGAAGGAGGGCGATTATCTGAATTAATTGCAGATTTGCTGATCTGGAAAATAGATTTTTTTAAGTAATCTGTTATGACTGGGTGGGATATAAAAAGGGATAAATATAAACTCTAAGGTTGAAATATAGCATCGGTTAAAGGAATTATTATTGTTATTGCCTTTTGTATTTTTTTATTTGGGGTAAATCGATTTTGGGCAATTTTAGCGAAAGTTAAATAAAACAGAAATATCATTGTGTTCATTTCTCAGCGCGAGAGTTCTTCTTTTTCTTCGTCTTGTTTCCTCAAGGGAAGTAAACAAAATAAACTACTTTTAAAACCGTTTATCGCCATCGTTTACTACCTTTACTGACACTCCACTGCTTTTTACAACGTCGAACAAATCAACATCACGTTTTCATGTTCTTTAAATTAATTTCCAACTATCATCGTTGCAGTACACTGCTTCGTATTCAGAAACTAGAACCTCGTAATTCAGTTTTGCATTTATAAAGCAATGGGCAATTATGGTAATATGGAAACACTATCGACGAGTCATAAAGAATTCAAAGAAATAAAATGAAAAATTATCGCTATTTCCTTTGAACTCAGTAAAAGTTTTCAATGCAAAACATTTAAATTCTATTTATCATTACTGTTATTAAAAATTATTGTAAAATTGAAAGATGTAAATAATTACCGAAGCACATTATATAAATATTTTTTAGACGACCATTGTGATAAGTATGACATATCAACGTAGTATCCTAACACTGAAAGTTGAACTTATGACATTAGTGTTACGATATATTTCATATCGTAATAGTTGACACGGTTGTTAGGTTACTATGTCATTATTTTCTGGCTATATGTCAGCTGTCCGTACGTTTGAACCTAAATTTCAGCTTTGAAAAAAAAGTAAAATTTATTTATGCTCGTCTAAAAAATAATGTTCATAACTTGTATGAAATTCAAATATCTTAGCTCGTGTGTATTGACTTGCACTCCGCTACGCGTCGTACGTCAATTTACACTCGCATGATATTTGGTATATTTCATAACTTCTTACGAAAATAACTATATAACTGTTATTAACAGAGCTGGTCAAATTTTCCGCAAACCAAAAAATCATCTCTCAGGTTTTTAATATGAAAGTCTGTAAATATTTACGCCAAGATAATAATAAAAATCTTACAATTTAAATAAAGTAAATATATCACCACGGCATATTACCTATTACTGTCTACTATCTACAACATATGTAAACATCGAAATTATAACGATATATTTTACCGTGTGGGCAATTACCAGGCGTCACCTCACGATCACTCATATCTGGTGTGGAGAGTAATTTATAATGTTTGTTAGGTAACATTAACATATAAACACAAATATTAAATTTTATAAATAATTTAAAACTCAATACCCCAAAAATATTTTTAAAAGACCACTGGGACAATTTAAAAAACTAATAATAATAATTAAAATACATAAATTGAAAAATTTTGCTTTTTTTGTCAGTATTGTTTTACATTAATAAAATAATAAATAATCAATAGATATTAATATTGTGTCTGGGTTTCAATAGTATAGGTAAACTTATGGTTAAGTTAGTTGAAGTTAGTTTGATAAGTTACTTCATTTTAGTGATTCGGTCGAGACGAGACGAGACGAGAAATTCATTATCTCGTCTCGTCTCGTTTCAAATTCATAAAATTATGTCTCGTCTCGAAATTTTTCTCATCTCGTTTAATAGTCTCGTCTCGGCCGAGATTCTCGCCGAGATGTCTCGACGAAAATTTAATATGTATATTTTGGTCCCATAAACTAATAATCAAATTTATACAATTTTATATTAATAGTAATTTGAACAAAAGATAAATATATGTCGTTTTATCTGTCAAAATTTGTTATAACTTAAAACTTGTGCAAATTTTATTATGTTATAATTTTATTAATTTAATATTTATCTATCATTTCCTAAACTGTTATAAAACATTAAAAAGAAAATAACGCTAAAAATCTTAGCTAAAGCGTGGATTATACGATGAAGTTTTTATTTTCAAGTGACTTGAAAATTGTCTTACAAATATATTTACACGAACAAGTTTTGGGTGAATTAAAATATTCAAGTGTCACAATTTAAGTTATACTTACTTCTCTACCCCATTTTGCCATTTTCAGTTTAATATCGATCACTTATAATACTACTTAAAAAAATAACAACCGAGAAATCTCGACACAGTTTTCGAGAATCGAGATCTCGGCAAATATATCTCGTCTCGTAAAATACTTTTATACATTTCTGTCTCGTCTCGTCGAGACGAGAAATCTCGAATACGAGACGACACGAGAATCGAGAAATATCTCGTCTCGACAGAATCACTACTTCATTTAATACTGACCATTTATTTTAAATACTAATCCAATAAATAGTAGCTTAGTATTAAGTATGATATTCTATTTAATATATTTACTGGAGCTTAATTGCGAATAAGCTTTAACCGGAGTACAAAAAAATACACATCTACATTATCTGATTGAGTTTGTTAGGTATTGATTTAAAAAAAAAAGCAGTCATATGTAGTTCCGTACTTAAAGGGTTAATGTAAGGCAGTTTCATTCGACAAATACTCTGTAAATTTATTTATAATCAATCGAAAATACATACATGTACAGCATGATCCTAGTCGTTAATATAATTAGTTTCGCTTGAAAATAAATTGAGGAAGAATTGGAATAAATGGATCAAAATAATTTGATCCTTGAAGTAGTTGTTAAATCGAGTGGTTGCACAATAAAGAATTGAATAGACAGCTGAATAAATAGTCGTGAATGAAGCGAAGACAACAAGAGGTAGTTGAGGAAGTAAATCGGTATTGGCATTGGGTTTCGTTTACCATTTAGCAATAGCCTGCGCCTGGGCAGAGAGCAGCGAACAGTAAGCAATGGCTATACAGTATTGACTAGCGTCTTATTAAATTACCCATTCGGCATTCGGCTTCGGCTGTGTAGTTACGTTACGCACACCAACAACAACAGCTAGGGAACATCGTTCGCGGCCACGTGATGAATTTTCTAGACACCGCAGCTTCTGAGCTAAGCGAACAGGAACGGCGAACCATTGCACGGCTATTTCTCTGTTTAAAGACCGCGCACTGTCTTTATCACCATTCATCTTTGTTACCGCCTTGCGAGCTACCGCAGCCGACCAGCAGAACACGTATTATTGCAAAAACGGGAACACGCCGCTACTATTAACGCCCGGATTCTATTAACGCTCCGGTTAACCGGAAATACTGCCTTTCTGTGCCACTGTGCCCTTCACAACAGCCCACTCCCTACCCAAATGTTATTTTTTGTTTACTTTTCTGTTTACTTTCGCCGATATCAGGACAGAATCGATTTTTTCCCTGCAATATTACTCCAAGTTCTCAATACAGTTATGTCCGCTTATAACGAATCTATTTACAATGAACCTCCGGTTGTAACGAACCAATCTGGAGAGTACGAACTGGGTGTTGTTACTGGAAAAGGATACAACCGCCAAAGCCGAATATTTTAGTTTGTAGCAATAAGCTACCGAAAACGATGCTACTTAGATCCTAAAAAAAGAACCAGCTGCTAGTATTCTTCTAACAGCCTCTGTTGGTGGGTAGACCAAGCGACAGCTGAATAATATTGCAGAGCAGTAAAATTTCTAAAGGAACCTAGTGACAATAAGCCAAATGGTTCTTTTTACATTTACCTTTTTCTTAATATTGCTACGTGGTTCCTTTTTGTTGCATGTGCTTATTGGTGTTAAATACTTAATTATTTATGTTTCTTTGTTTGTGTAGCAAAAGTCAAAGGCAGGTAAACATTTCTTAGTTTATGTTTATTTCTTTTCCTTTATTTTAATAATGAAAAAATATCAATAAAAAGTTGACAGATATCAAAAGATTGTTACCGTTGATTCCTAAAGATGCAAAGGACTTTTATCAAAATATCTGGTCATGCGATTTTAATAATGATATAGAAGGGTTTGGTGAACTAAAACTGAACATAATGCGGAATAACCTCATATGCCTTTATAATTTTCATAGTAAGAATTATATTTTGTTTAAGAATTATTGTCAATATAAATTGAAAAGTTTATTTTTTTCTTGTAGTTACAAGTATTTGATTTAATTATAGAATTGTCTATAAAGAACCATATTTTATGATTTATTAATCAATATAGAACCAAGTACTGAGACAATTCTTCTGAAAAGAACCAAATAAATTTCTCCTATAAAACTAAAAAGAACCAACCGCCAAATTAATCAAAAAGTAGATTTTTTCAAAAAGCAATACTGAATCCGACCATTCCGATCATTTGATGTAGAGTTGCATAAATATCCAGTATGCTAATTTAAGCAAACATGAGTGGTATAACTTTGAAACCTAACATCATTTTTAACATCAAAAAAGCATGTGTACACTTGTACTAAAATATGACTCGAAAATTTAAATAACTTCTAATACTAGAACTATTAACATTTTTAAACATTTAATATTAGACATACATATATAACTACTTTTAATATTAATTTGTATTCAGAGAAACATATATTAATATCAGTGAATATTTGATTCCACTTTTAAACAATGCTGTAGTCGTAAAATTAGTAGTGGGTATACGCTGAAAATACATTGGGAAACATAGGGTTTTCGCAGGGAGTTGGGGGGTCAATAATTAAGAATGTTTTTTTCATTCAAGGTCAAGTGCCTTATAATTGAAAATTACATTTTTTCAAGGGATGTTCAAATTTCAAAAATAGATGGCGACGCCAATCAAATAAAGTACATTTGATAAACACAAAGTTAATTTCAATATACATAATTTCTAAAAAAATAATATTAATTGTTGGATAAAATTTTCATTAGTTAATTTAATTTTTATAATTTTTATCTCAAATATTTAAAAAAAAGCAGAGGGTACACGCTAGGGCACCTAAAAATCCAGAGGGTATACGGCGTATATCCGAATATACCCTCGACTACACCCCTGCTTTTAAAGGAGCAACGAAAAATGATACCGCTTTTTGTTGTCCATTTGAAATCTTACTCAAATATTAATAGGTTTTAATTTTTTAAATTATAAGCGTGCATCTACTTGTCTCTCAGATTCTTTCTTATGTTTCAGTTACATTTTGTACATTATTGGATACTTATTATTTTCTTTAAAATATATACATTTTCTCTTATATTATAAAAAAATAACCTGCTCTATTTTTTTTTACTTTTTTTTTCCATAAATATCATTTTTCTAATAAATATTTGGGGATTATCATTTATTAAAATACTTTAAAATAAATAAAAATCTGTATTAAAAATTTATATACATTTTTGGCACTTGTCAAAATTTCTTTGATGTTTTTTATGGTCGTGTGCAACGTTCAAAGAGAACATAATATAAACATCAGTTAAATAGTTGTTGTGTTTAAATTTAAATAATCCGTACGGTATTTGCGTAAGGATCTTAAAGCTGATCTCGATAATATTCGCGCGCTACGACAACCCGCTGTTTTTTCTCCCCTTTCTTTGATTTCTAGTTTCCGTTTAATTATACCGTAAACTTGATGCTCTATTGTTGCTGCTGTTGCTGTTCTCAATTTACATTTGTGTTCTAATTTCAGACTAGATTCAATCAAATCACAACAAAGTTATAAGACTTGCTTGCAGTCTTGTATACATGTTCATAATGCAATGTACTATTCTATACGTTTAGGTATATAATTACAAACAGTTAATGTAAAATATTATTTGTGTTTTTAATTTTTTTTTTTTTTATTATGTTGTAGTTGTAGCGCATTGCTAAATCTAAAGTTTAACTAAATTAAAAGAATACGAATTAACATTAAATATAACACATTATTTTATATAATAAATGCAAGCAACCTATGTGAATATATTTTATTATAATCAGAACATTTTAAATTTTATGGTAATGGAAATATATGCACCTATATAAATTATATGGAAGTTAGTTATAAAAACATGAGTATTATACTATATTCTATGCAAAATAATCTGCAGAAGGATAAAATTATTAAAACAAAAGACCCGACTTTGTTAATTAAAGAGACCCTGGGCCTTTAAAAATTTATTATTTATATACAGGATGGTTGATTTTTCATTGTCCAGCTTATATCTTTTGAAATATTAAAGATACAAAAAAAAGTTAAATACAAAAGTTGTTTAATACAACCTGATCTATAATTTAGTTTAAACAATTTTTTTCAAGGCCTACCAATTTTTTGGAAAAATGTTTAACTTTAATTTTTTAAATGGCACACCTGTATATTTTGACATTAAGATTTATAATAAATTTCTCTTTACAATGATGTGTAACAAGTAAGGTTTACCTTTAAATTATGTCCTATAAAGAGAAATATGATAAAAGTAGGCTATGATATTCTATTGTTTATACCTGTAACTTCTGTCACACATGAATATTGGTTACGTAGGGTATTTCCTTTGAATAAAATTATGTCTAATAAAGCAAGTAATATGATTACTAGCATTGATGATTTACAAAATTTTAATACTTTTACTTAAATATCAAGTAGCAAAATTAAGTTAAATAAGAATCTTAACACCTTTCTCACTATTATAATCAGTATTATTAAATCTGTGACAGATGTTACTGGTATAAACAATAAAATATCACAGCCTACTTTTATCGTACTTCTATATGCTTTATTAGACATAATTTAAAGGTAAACCCTTACTTGTTATACATCATTGTAAAGAGAAATTTATTTAGAATTTTATTCCATAAATATATATATATATATATATATATATATATATATATATATATATAATTATTTAAGGCGATAATTAGCAAAGTAATAATAAGTCCATACGGCCCTTATGAGTCTTATGGGTCTTACGGGTCTTATGGGTGAAGAATCTACTCCGACCCATATTCATCGAAATATGAGTGAGCAGGTGGTCTTTTGGATCCACCGGTATTGTGAGTACTACTGAATAAAGTACGTCATTGGATTTGAAGGAAAATGATCTTCATTCGCATTTTCAAATATTTGATTTTCAAAGACACTTTTTTAAATAATGATCATTTTGAAATGAAATAAAAAATATGGTTTCATAATATTTACACTAATTTTCTAGATTAAAGCAATAAAAAAAGTCCTTTAAGATATCATTGCTTTCAAATTTGGTGATATAATGCCCACTTGGACCAACAAGGCTTAAATTTTAAAAGACTCTTAATCAAAAAAATGCATATCGAAATTTTGACAGCATTGGATAATAATTTATTTCAAATTTAATTTCGATTCAATATTGTCTATTTAAGGAATGCTTATATATATTTATTTTTGTACGTCATTATCTATGCATATCTGTATGCGTTGAGTTGTGATACAATATACATATAATAAATAAAATTTTCAGAATATTTTTGTATAGTAAACCGACAGTTGGCATGAAATGAAATCTATAATTGAAATGTAAATATTTCGTGTACTTTCCCCAAATCTTTTATATTATTCGTGAGTTGTAAGCTGGTAAAAATATTCCGTTTTATTGCTGTAATATTGTACTCCATCATTTCTACATTTGTGTTCTTTAAAGTATTTTGTGGAGTGGTAAACAAAAAAATTTACCTAAGAAAAAGTAAGGAAAACAACGTAAAGTGCAGACATGTTTTTACCGATATATTGTATGTTTTACATAAGACGAATCTACTTCGATATTATTGAAGCTGTTCAGTAGAAACATGATATTTTGCATCTGAAGATAAGTTGCATGCGACTCGTACATAGATTTCAATCTACTTTGATAAAGTAGATAAACGAAAAGAATAAATTACCTACCCAACAAAGTTTTCTACTAAATTTTTCTCCAATTTCGCTATTTTACTCGGATGTACAAGTTTTATCATAATTTCCGTACTGTTACTCAAATATTTTTTATATTTTGTGTTCATAATGAAGTCATTACGAAAGCCATTTGCGTATCGAAAGAGCCTTCATTGTTTCGCGTTAAAAAATACGCACGGTATGTATACTAAGATGTTTGCAACATATGTACCAAACGTTAACGAGTAATAAATTTGGAATACAGATTCTATTAGAAAAAATATTTTTGTCGAAAATTTCAAGAATAAATTCAATTTATTTGAAGGTAACATTTTATGTAGGTACCTGTACCACTGCATTCATATACTTCTATAAAATAAAAAAAAAATGCGTAACTAAATTAAATTTGCATCATGTATTGTTTGAAAACAAATTGAAATATTGGATATTTAATGACGATAAGAAATAAATTTACTTTTAAACCAATGGTACAAAAAATGTTCATATAAACTGCACTTTTGCGAGTTTCGGAGAAAAATATTTTTTATATACTATATTTCCCATTAACTTTTGGTGCATAAATTGTAATACTGCCTGTACACATATACAGGATGTTAAAAAATAAGTGTCCCAAATTATGAGGGCATATAGTACTGACCAAAATGAGTAAAAAAGTTTAATCAACATGGGCCCTATCTTCAATAGTTTCTGAGATATAAGGCAGTGAAAAATGAGTTTCTTCGGAGTATTCGTCTGCTATATCGAAAACTGCAAGAGTTACGACTTTGATTAAATGAGACTTTTTGTTCACCTTTCAAAGGTCATCTTAGATGTGTTTTTGTTTTTCAAAAAAATCGAATAATTGTACTAAGACAAATGTTGTGGCGATCTTGGTCAATATTTAGTTTTCAAATAACTTCGTAATATTAGAAAGTCAAAAAAATGTTTCCTACAAAATTTTATTGTTTTTTATGGTCTATTTACTGCAATAGGCAAAATTTTGTTCAGTCCCTATCTTCGTCTGTTTTTCTTCGATTCTAATACAAAATGGCCTCTTAAAAACAGTTGAAGATTGGACCAATGTTGATATAGCTTTTTTTACTCATTTTGGTCTGTACTATATGTCATCATAATTAGTGACACACCCGTATGTGATATAATTAACACTAAATTTAAATGTAAATGAAATTCTTAGTGGTGAAAAAACTAAGACTAGTACCATTAAAATTTTCATTTTGATGGAGTGATAATTTAACTCGAAACACGTACCGAGGGAAGCAATGACAAGTTTATTTTTTTCGATCTATAAATGAGCGGCATTTATATGCGCATCGTGGTAGCATATAAAATTCCCTAATTTTCATCACTTTTTTTTACTGCAAAGCTGCAGAGCAGACTTTTCTTTAACATCTCGTATGTATGATACAAACGTACGCTGTTAAAGCCGAAAGGATTTTAACGCAGATCCGTACTCGAATTTTTAACCGTTATGGTTCAAATATGAAAACTAAATTACCTATATTGAATCCGTAACTCGTTTTTTATTAAGCCAAATAATTTATTTTCTTTTATTTTTTCATATTGTGCAGTATTAAACTTTTCGGAGGGAATAATGTAATATAGCGTAGTTTACTATCATATTAAAATATTCAGAATGTTAAAAAATAGATGACCGCTACTCTAAGGCCTGTATTACAATGAGGTCATGCAAAAAAAAATGTACCTTTTTTCTATTTAAATCGAAGAAGGATAGTTTCATTTATCGCTCAGTATGATTAAATTATTTTTTATTTACATTTTTTGTTGTATAAAATCTTTTAATGTATGATATTTTTAAAAAGTTGCAAAAAACCAACCATGTTGTGACGTCACAGGTTCCAAACCTAAGACTCATTTCAAATAGACATTATATATATATATATATATATATATATATATATATATATATATATATATATATATTGAAGATTACATATCTAAGTATGTTATAATATATTAATATAATATCGTTCTATTTATTTTTATAAATATGATTTTCGTTTGGCGTGAACTTATCTACACGTTTCTTCAGATGTTTCTTTCACTTTTGATTTGAGATTAGACGCTAGAAGGTTATAAACGCATGTGAGACATTGAATATATTGCAGAATATTATTTTATTCTTTATTTTATTAAGTTAATAACATACAATATTTACAGGCAAACTTATTTCATCGATATGTTTACTTTCATAAATTTCAGGTTGTCTTTAAATGTGACAGACGTTTAAAACAGTGTGAAAATCAAAATGGTCGTTGCTTCGAACATGTGATGTCACTTGGCAAGGGACGAAGCGGGGTTCTAGCAGCCGTTTTTTAAAGAATGTCATTTTCAATTACAATTTTTTCATGATTTAAGAAGGAAAAATAAAAAAATAATAAACGAAACTGAAAATGCCGCAATTTCGAACTTATTACCAGCCAAATCGAGACGTCATTATGAGAATACTTACATATTTTATCGCACGTGGAAAAATAATAGTTATTTTTTAACTCGTAAAAAAAACAACTCAAACTTCGCGTATCCATAAATATGTCATGTTTTTTTTGACAGTTTTACAAAAATAACATCTATATTCATTCATATAATTTTAAACATAAATGGTATGTAATACATATCTACTTAATATTAGTTTTCATTACTAAATAGTTGCAAACATGTACTCGTTCGCATTATATTTACATAAATATGAATTCACTGAGAGTTAAATGAAGAGAAATAAACGTTGTCAAAACAGATTTAATGCGGTCAACAAAACATGTATTTTTGCAGGAGTCCACAATTTTCACGGGTCTTTACAGAGTCGATGTAAAAAGCTGTATATGTGAGCAGTTAGTGAAACCGTGGTGTGTCAAAAATAAAATATAAATAAAAAGTCGTGACGTGTGGCTTACAGGGGAAATCCGTAAATCTTAAAACAATCCGGGATCCAAGTCAGCGGTGAAAGCAGCAAGCAGCGTGCGTGACGTCATACGGTGGTTGGCTCTTTGGCCACGGCAGGCCACCCCAGCGCGCTATATGAAAATTCATTTGATCCTTCTTATAGAATTCATTCACGAAGTCTCCGTGTCAAGTCGAAATCTCGCCGACTGTACATTTATATCTGAGTCACGAATTCAGTTACTTTTACGGGTATCATTGCTTTTCATAGTCCACTGCACTTGTTTCGTATATCCGCATTAAACTTCTATCTTCACAATGTAGCCTGTGACGTCACCGCGGCTGGCGACGCTAGCGTCGATGTCGACCAGACGTTGTACTTGTACTGCGTCGCCGAAAGCCCACGCGGTGAAATGTCCTTTGCTCTCCACAAAATTATTGCCTGTAGTTCGCCTAGAAGACCAATAAAAATCAACACTACAACAAAAAGTAAAAATATCATGACGGCGGTTTTATATGCTTCAAATGTAACTCTAATTACACCTACTCTGTAGCAAATTTTAGATAAATTAGTTTCCAGTTTCTTGTTAATAAATTGTCAACTTAAAAAAGAGATCGCAATTATTACTATACTCGCCGTCCAATGATTATGGACTGATGTTCAACTTTTATCCCTTTCCGCACCCTGTCCCTTGCCCAGCGATGTTGCCGCTTGTAACTTGACATAACCAGGAATGAACGCAAATGTCATATAATACATTTAAACCTAACTAAAAAATTTAATACATCGTAAATGAAGAAAATATTATAACAAATAAGTAAGGTAAGACAGTAATATGTGATATAAAATATAAAAATTGTCTGTATGGATTTTTTTTTTAATTTTAACTAGTATCTACACATTAAGCTGAAGTCGCGTTTGCGTTAAAATACGATAACCGGTGAAATCTAAATAAAAGGTAAGAATAATTGATTATTAGGTGAAAAGTAGATTTGCTAAGACAACATGCTTTTGCAGTCAAATCCAAAGTTTTCATGTTATTTAATAAACTATAATTTTTTTCAGGGTGTAACGCCATATTTTTGAAAGAATTGTGTCCATGGCCAAGAATTGTTTTTGCTTGCCCATTTAAATCTTGTTTTTTATAAGAACTGGGACTATTTAATTCATGAGTTTCACTTATTTCTTTTCAAAAGTCTAAATATAATGCAATTTATAGGATTGGGAATAAAAAGCGCACGCAAGTACTAACGAAAATGTCAGAATATAAAATGACATTGACTGATTGCAGATATTTGTACAGGTAGACACTTAAAAAAAATGGCATCAGTGTAGAAATCTCCAGTCCATAATTATTTGACGGCAAGTATAATAAACATATCATCACGGCATATTAGCCATTTCTGAGTGTGCCACAATCTGCTTTATCGCAGATATCGGTAACGATGATGACATATTTGTACCGTGCTGACGCTTACCAGGCGTCACCTTACAGGCACTCAGTGCTGGCGTGGAGAGTGCACCACAGGGGTCACTTTTGTGACATTTAAAATTCGAAATATTTGGCGTCGGTTGGGATCGAACCCGGTTCCCCAGATCCGCGACCAGACACTCTGGCACGCGGCCACGAGACCCCATTAGCAAATACTCTTGAGGGGTAATAAAATAATATAGCTTATTTGCAAATTACGAAGGAGTCGAATGTAAATATCTACCTTCTTGAACTAGAACAATATCAGATTCATACCTGTCAAGTGTATTAATATTAATCGCATTACTCTATTAGTCATATACTTATAGTTTCCTACTAGAAACTTAACCTCTTAACTGTGTGCTATCTGCATATAATACAAGAAGAAGGTATATTAAATACTTGAATATATTTGTGTTCAAGGCAAGATAGATTTTGTTATTAGGAGTATTTTACCTTTAAACAAATCAAAATCCATAATCTTCAACTTAAAATACCCACATTTATGTAAACAATAACGATTATGCTAATTAGTCTGGATGCTGATTATTAAAATTTAAAAGTTTTATCTGGTAACTTCATAGTTTTATCTAGTATTGTACTCATCTTCACTTGCATCTTAGTGATTTTTTTGCGAATTCGAACATGTCCAAACATTTTCAAAAAAAAAGAATTGGTAGTATTTACGTTTAATCAGTGTTGATTAAGCTTTGATTAAAATAACAAATAAATATCGATATTACTTTCCATTGATATCATTTTTTATATACAGGCCGGTTGATTTTTCATTGTCCAGCTTATATCTTCTGAAATATTAAAGATACAAGAAAAAGTTATATAGAAAAGTTATTTGATACAACCTGGTCTATAATTTAGCATAAACAATTTTTTTCCAAGACCTACCAATTTTCCAGAAAAATATTTAACTTTGATTTTTTAAATGGAACATCCAGTATATTTTTACGGAATAAAATTCTAAATAAATTTATCTTTACAATGATGTGTAACAAGTAAGGGTTTACCTTTAAATTATGTCTAATAAAGCAAATAGAAATACGACAAAAGTAGGCTGTGATATTCTATTGTTTATACCAGTAACATATGTCACAGATTGCTACTTGATATTTAAATAAAAGTATTAATAATTTTGTAAATCATCAATGCTAGTAATTCTATTACTTGCTTTATTAGACATAATTTTATTCAAAGGAAAACCCCTACGTAGCCAATGTTCATGTGTGACAGAAGTTACAGGTATAAACAATAGAATATCATAGCCTACTTTTATCATATTTCTATTTGCTTTATAGGACATAATTTAAAGGTAAATCCTTACTTGTTACACATCATTGTAAAGAGAAATTTATTAAGAATCTTATTCTGTCAAAAAATACAGGTGTTCCATTTAAAAAATTAAAGTTAAACATTTTTCCAAAAAATTGGTAGGCCTTGGAAAAAAATTGTTTATGCTAAATTATAGATCAAGTTATATTAAACAACTTTTGTATATAACTTTTTTTTGTATCTTTAATATTTCAGAAGATATAAGCTGGACAATGAAAAATCAACCACCCTGTATATACGAGTACCACTGCGATCTCGAGAACTATAAGAGCTGCAAAGACGGTTAAATAGGCAAATAATTACTATTTCAAAAGTTAAATTTAATGAAAAGAAAAAATATATATTCTCATTTAAAATAAAATGTTGGTATCCATATTTGAGAACCACTGGTTGATTTTTTTTTTTTTTTTCATTTAACCAACTTTGTACCTCTTACAGTTCTCGAGATCGCAATGGTGGCCACTTAAAAATGAACACCCTGTACAAATATCGATAAATGGATAATATCGATATTGAAATATAATAAATAGGTAATGTAAAAACAGTTTTCTACGCATCTTTTAATTCTGTACAGTTTTCATCCTTAACCGCCAACCAATCGGTAATTAAATAAACTAATATAAAAATTAATCTATTTCATGATGAAGCCGGCTTTGATGAGGAGTACAATAGTAGGAAACTATAAAAATAACATTTGTAGAGAAAAATAATTGAATAAACTTCTGTACATCTATAAAAAGCAATACGAAAGTTAGTATCTGTTTTTCTAACTGATTTCGAGGTTGTACATTATAAGAGAATTGAAGTAGTGTAGTGTCATCCTTGAGTTTTCCAATCCTTGCGAAGTAAAGTCGTGTAAAGACGCTGAACGTCCCGGCGGCGCGAATGCGAGAATAAGAGACACCAACATCTGGACGAGACCTGAGGATGTACTCTCGTCTGGCGCGCTGCGTCGACAGCGCTCCGACTTTTTACTGCGGTCTATGTGGTTAGAGATGTGTTAACTTAATTAAGACTTGTACTATATTGTTTTAATAAATTTAATTGAATTTACCGCACACTTTTATGGGACTTAAAATAAAAAATGTCATTCAACAAATTAAGTTTAGTAATGTTTGAATTAACATCTAGTGTAAAATGTGGTAATTTTCTCTAGTTTTTCGTATGAAAACATAATGGAAGAAAAATTTTATGATGAGATATTTTGCACTAGTTACGTACCTGCTAACTGTGTTTTTAACAACTCTTCACTTAAACACTTTCCTTTTAATATTTTGAAATATGCTTTCAGAACTCATTATATAATTAAACAATATTTGGGTTTAGTTCTGTAGATATTTTATTAAATTAACAACGTTTCGACAGCAAGGTACTGTCTTCTTCAGGTTTTAATAATAATAACATAAATAAATAAATATGTAGTCAAGACTACAAGTATATAAAATCAAAGGTACATTGATAAATGGTTAATATAAAAAATATAAATGAAAAAGAAAATTATAAACGAATAACAGGGTACCATGATCATTTATCAATGTACCTTTGATTTTATATACTTGTAGCCTTGACTACATATTTATTTATTTATGTTATTATCATTAAAACCTGAAGAAGACAGTACCTTGCTGTCGAAACGTTGTTAATTTAATAAAATATCTACAGAACTAAACCCAAATATTGTTTAACTTTCCTTTTAACTTTATGTTCTCTCTACTTTATTATCTTTTAGATACATATTCAAGTGTAATTAATTTCTATTTACTTTAATTAATATTTTTTTATGTATAATAATATTCTTTTTTTCATACACTTTCATTTGTTTGGTATTATAAATAAAATTCAGTTTAAAAATACACAAACAAAATAAAGCTTATGTTTTACGAAACATCTAGGTACATTTTTATTCATAATAAATGCCAATTTTTTATTATTATTTTTTAAACTTTTATTAAAATATCCTAGAAAGGATATATTCTCATCGGAAATACATATGTACGCAATGTAGGTCATTCAGATCCCAAGGAACACAGAGGTTTTATTAAAACTTTATAACTAATAATGTAGTTACTGTAACTTACATTAGCGGAATTGTATACTTTTAGGTTATTTTGCCTTGTACAACATTATTCTTGTCTTTTAAACTACAATGCGAAGTTATGATGTGTGGTACTTATTATTTGATCACATAATAGTTATTAAAACATATTATAATTCAGTTTCATGAAATTAGTTGAATAGATGCCCCACTCGCCTGACATACTCGTCGCATAAACGTCAGAATCAATAAATTATCGTTACATAACAGATATAATGCAAGTTAAAAAGTTTTAAGAAAAGTTTTTTTAAAGTAAATAGAACTAATAATAAACTTATTTGTGCTCCGTGGGATGTAATTAATTTAAATAAAAATTTTATAAACAAAAGTACAATAATGAACTCTAGGTGAAACAAACTTGCCATGTTTCATAAGATTTCAGCATCTGTATCAACCTCTCAGTCATCATCAGATACTGGCCGTGCCCAGCTACTAAATATAGACGCTTTACAGAAACAATTCACCAGCTGCGCACGGCGAGATATATATATATATATATATATATATATATATATATATATATATATATATATATATATATATAAAAGATAGATGACTTATATGGTAACTAACCACAGGCAGAGCCATCTATCGAAAAATTGCCGTACGCCTTAAGCCATCTATCTTATATGAGATGTTTATTTTTTGCCGTGCCCAGTTGGTGAATTGTCTCTGCAAAGAGATGGCAGTTACACTACAATGATGAGCTCCAATAAGAGCGAAACGCGTCTGTGGTTACTAGCTGGACACGGCCGGCATTTGATGACGACCGAATCAAAATTAGATCACAAGATTTGACCCCAATAAATATGTGAAGTTCAATAAAAAGATTGTAATAGTAACTTATCATTTTAATTGGAATAATTGCAAGAAAACCTTTATTTTTGCCATGGGGAGAGCATGAGGTTATATTTGTGGCCAGGGGAATGAAGTCTAGTGGGGACGGACGAACACAGCTGTTAGACCGTTCTAGAGAGGGGATAAGCGCATCAATTTTTAAACAAAATTGCTTTATTCGTTCAATTAAAATTTTATAAAACTTTAAGTACTGAAAGAAATGTGTTGTACATGTATTATTTATTGAAATATGATAATGTGTTTTTATATACATTTTACTTATTGAATTTACTTAATTAAATTTTGTAAGATTCAAAAAGCACGTGTTTTAATCAAATATTTTTATTTAATTAATAAAACTTATTGAATTGCACTCTAAAACAATACAGAACAAACGTAAACAAGCTAAACAATATAACTTTAAGGTCAAAGAAGGTTGACAGCCCGGCCTGGAGTGGGGGAAATGGCTTCACTTTTGTAGCCACTTGCTCCCTCCTTAATTTTCCTACCTCCATGATTTTTGCTTATATTTTATTTTATTGAAGCAAGAAAATATTTTTTTAGGAATTATTCATATTATGGCGAGTAGTTATATTAAAATTAAGGTATCTCAGATTTGAAAGCGACAACGCAATGTACTAGCTCGGCTTTTACTGCTTGAAATATGAGGATATTAATTTTGAATATCTCGCGTTTACTGTTGATGATGAATCACATCCATGCAATGCCTATTAAACAATATATACAGGGTAATTGTTTGTGTAACGTAAAAAATGAATCAGGTTAACGGGTAAAGTTTTCGGCCCCTGAATTCCATGCAATATTATAAAAATAATGTAGTTTTGTAGTTTTGATTAATCTAGTGTTGCCGAATCCATGATACATCTTCTATCTTTCCACATTAACTTTTGTATGGTAGATCAAGTTGCTTTGCTAGGGCAGTGAGACAATACCAGTTCGGGGACGCGTGCGGGCGTCGCTGTACGGCGTCCGCGTAGCGTAGCTCTGGCGCCGCCTGATAACGCGGGCATTTCACGCTCCTGCAGGCACCAGCAGACTGCTGGATACTGGATCCTGGACCTGGATGCGGGGTGCAGAGTACAGGCTACAAGGATAGGGCACAGTTGGAATGTTGGGTGGATCTCGGATCGACTATTCCTGTTTGTGTATAATTGTAGACTGTTTACAAAATATCATAAATCACTTTATTTATGCATGATAGTATGCTGTATACCGTATGAAGTAGATAACATGTTTTGATCATGGTTGTTATCTGCTGATATCTTAATTGTATTTATATGTCAAACGCTGAAACTAGATGCGACAATAATTGAATCTAGTGAAACGCAAATACACAACTATTTGTTAGACTTGTTGAGAGGTTTTTATCAACGATATTCAAAATTTGTTCCTTGCCGTTTAAAATTCGTTGGTGTCGACCAAGTTTTTCACGTCGCCGTTGATATGTTCGCAAAACACAAGTGTTTCGAGCATGTATCACTGAAGCAGTGACTTTTTGAGCACTATGTCTTCGTCTCTTTGGAAATCGCACAGCGTAAAGGCGGTTTGCTGTTACTGAATTTTGATGCACCCATATATTAGCTTCGTGTCAACTAGTTCAATATTAGACCGATGGACCATCGCGGTTTTTATTTTTCATACTTTTAACCAACTCTAGTGTGAACTGATAATGAACTACATTTGACATTTAAAAAACAAAAGAAAAATTAAGTGGACAACAAGATGATCTGTAGAAAAGCTCATGGCTATTTTTTAAGTCAAAAGATTGTTTTGTTTTTTTTTTCCTCTCTTATCATGTTTGATATTGCTCAAATTGTTTCATTTCTAATTTTATTCCTTTTTTGTTAGTTCTTTTATTTTTGATATTATTTCTTCTTAATTTCTTGTATTTTATGAACCAAGATTTGTCGCAAGCACATCATATCTGGTCAGGGAAATCTGCTACAAATTTATTCTAATTTGTAAATTTATATAGGTACTTAAAAATTTAAAAATATCATTGAAGACAATCTTGTAACTCGTCTACATTTTGGCATTATCAGGTGCTCAGTTCAGTAATAAGCGTTCATTGTTAAAGCAAGCATAACATCTTCGATAAGAATTTTACTGTGCAACTACGGTCCTTCGGAACTCGAATGAAACTTTTGCCTATTTCAATAGTTTCAAGCAATTTTCAACTTTCATAGAAATATAATGTACACTGAAAAGTGTTAATACGGAGGAATTAAAAGCAGGGCATCGAACCCGAACCTGAACCGAACCAAAACCGGAACCTAACCGTACCATTTTACCGAACCCAAACCCATAACGGAACCTCAGGTATATTTTTTAATTAACCCGAGTTGGAACCGAACCCGATATTAATATCCTGGTACAGGGTTCAGCTCCTCGTCAGGTTCATTTTCAGTTCCAAACTTAGACGTAATTGTAATACAGCCGATAATCGACGCGTTAGGCGTCTGTGTTGGAGCCTATGTTGACTTTTCTTGAAAATTCGTTCGTTTCTTGTCTTGCGTAAATTGTGGCTTTTATTTTATTTTTATTTGTTTGTCATTCAAAAAAACTTTAATTCAATTTTCATTAAGTCGAACCTAACCTGAACTCCGAACAAAACCGCAAATTTTATTAATGCTTGAACCAGAAACACACCCATTAAGCAAAAAACAAATTAACTTGAACCTAAACCGAACCCAGTTTTTGGCGGGTTCGATGCCCTGATTAAAAGTCATTTGTACAAATAATTGCTGGGCGTGCTATAACAAAATTTAATCGTTTATTCCACATATATATCATTTTGAGTAAAAAGTGTCATATAAATATAGGTCCTATTCCTTCTAGTTACTAACAAACAAGAAGTCATAATTAACTGATTGCTTATAAAACTTTGACTTCTTGTTTTATTATTTCTTCATACAGAAACTAGATCCGGCACTAGTTTTCATCCAAGTTACATACAGTACTGTCAACGTAGTATGTATTAAAAATATATTTTCTTTGAAATATATCAGGGCATCGAACCCAAACCTGAACCGAACCAAAACCGGAACCAAACCGTAACATTTTAGCGAACCCAAACTCAGAACCGAACTTCAGATACATTTTTCAATTGAACCCGAGATGGAACCGAACCGGGTATTAAAATTCGAATTCAGGGTATGCCCATAATCGACACGTTCATGAAAATTGTGTTTGTAAGTCTTGCATAAATTGCGACTCGCATTTTAAATTATTTCTATTAAAAGATTGTTATTCAAAAAACATTAATTCAATTTTCATTAAGACGCACCGAACCTGAATCAAATACCTGAACCCGTAACAAAACCTCAAATTTTTGTTAATGTTTGAACCACAACTGCACACGAACCCATCTTTCAAAAAACAAATTAAGCTGAACCTAAACCGAACCCAGTTTTTGGCGGGTTCGATGCCCTGAAATATATTGAAGTACAAGCATGCATTTGTATATAAATTGCCGGATATCCGGTCATGTGTTACCGGTACCCAATTAAAAAAAATGCGAAGTACCCGTTATCCGGATAAAAAAAAAATAGGAATTTTCATATGAAACAATTTGATGATTTTGATGGTGGAATTATAAAATTGTTTGCAATTGAATTATCCATTGAATGGAATGGATGAAATGGAAAGATCGCTTTACGTCTCCAGTATGCAAGCGAGTAAAACGGCATCGATTTGCAACAAAACCGATCCGATGTTTGATAACTGCCCCATACGGGAATATGGGATGTGGAAGTGTACTACATTCTACTGCTCATGGAGTTGCAATTTCATTGTAATCATCATTCGATTCTGCGATTTTGTGGCTACCTACTACCTGCTACTCTGTACATACATATACACGCGACTAGTTTCTCTCTTTACTCTTTTCTTTCACTACAAATCGGTACATCTTTATACCGGTGTCTATTTTTTCCTGATCATAGGAAATGCAATGGTAAAATTTTCTTATGGCTATAATTTCTGCCCTATTTATTTTATAATAAACGTGTAAATATAAAAATATTCAGAACTAAAAACTGCATCTAACAAATAAAAAATCTGATGTGGCCAACACAAAACCTCCCGCTATTTAATTTTTATTAATTTAAATACATACCTACGTATTTAGTAATACTTCAAACTATATTATGTTCCATTGCATATTACTATTGCTTTATTTACGATTTTCTTTATTATTTAACATGTCACTATTATTAATTTGAAGTGATTAGTTTTTTGACAATGGAATTGTGTTTATCTTAGGCTTCGGGATTAAAAAAAAAGATAAATGATTTTTAAATTTATCTGTAAAATATATAGAAAAAGTATTAATGTATACCTGTACAAAATTCAATAATCTATAATTTTCCAATGACATTAAATGTGAAAAAATGGCATTTAATGGTATTTTTTGAAGAAAAACCATTATGAGCTTCAAGTAAAGTACCATTTCCGTTTATCCGATTTACACCAAAATCTAATGGCTTCTATTCCTATTAGAATAGGGTAGAAATACAAGGTTTCAGAATTTTCTGAATGATAGTATTTGAGTTAGAGTGCAAACAAAATTCGTACACATACACACATATATATATATATACACACAGACACACACACACACACACACACACATACACACACATACAGACATCATCGTGAAAATGTTAAAATTGGATTCTAGGGACCTTAAAACGTGGTCATTTACTAAAATCTCGATATGTGATTTTTAGCACGATCCCTATACCTCCCTTACCAAGAGTAGCGGGAGGTAAAAAATATTGTTTAAATTTGTTTAGTTTGCGAGAGAGAGGTAAAATAAAAGTTGTAAATTTTGGCTATCTACCGTGAGTATTTCTTAACGTGAAATATTGAGTTTGTCATATCCATGGTTACGACATTTGATTGACAGCAATGTATTTGCCTGTCCCATTTAAAATGAAACATAGGGAACGAATTTGACAGAAGTATTATAGTATTATATTTAAATATTGTAAGAAATTTAGCCGAATCAGAAAACCACTCGAGAGCACTAAATATATTTCAGGCACAAGGTGCACACAATATTTTTTCTACAACTAAATTTAATTTTTAGAAAACAGGTATAATTATTTAAACAAAGAGATTTGATTGACAGCAATGCATTTGCATGTCTCATTTAAAACAGGGAATGCGTTTGACACAAGTATTATATTTAAATATTGTAAGAAATTTAGCCAAGTCAGAAAATCACTCGGGAACAAGGTTTTTTTCTACAACTAAATTTTATTTAGAGAGCTGGTATAATTATTTGAACAAAATTAACCTCTATTGACGTCTTGTCAAATGTTAAATTCGTTTCCTATGTTTCATTTTAAATGGGACAGGCAAATACATTGCTGTCAATCAAATGTCAAGTCGTAACCATGGGTATGACAAAACCAATGTTTCACCTTAAAAAATACTCACGGTATAGCCTGCCATGAGAAATAGAACAAAAATATTAAATATTTTTAAACATAGAAATGGGCTTAAGAGATCTAGGAGAATTTAAATAAATGAAGAAAGAAATTGTGGAAAATTCAAAGACACCGCAGGGATTTGAACCTCGGACCTCCTCATATCTAGTGAGGCGCTCTAACCAACTGAGCTACGAAGTCAGCGAATGTTCCACAATTTCTTTTTTACAATTTTCGTAGGTGAGGACACTATCCTAAATGAAATAGATGAAAACTCAGCGCGAAACAATACTCTTTATAATGTTGTGAACAACAAACAATAATTAATTGTGAACCCATTTAAATAAAAAGATATTAAATAGTTGTAATGTTCGAGTTTGACAAATAACATATGTCATAGTCTTAAAAATTATTGATTTGATTAAATTAATTCTTAATTAAATAATTATATTTTTGTGAAATGGTAACAGTATTCATGATTATTGATAAATAATTTATTGATATCAATCATTATTAAAACTTTACGAAAAATGTCAATTCAAACAATATATCTGTTAAATATTTTCGTCATGGCAATCTGTAAATAGCTACAAATTACAACTTTATTTTTGTCTCTCGCGAACGAAACTCATGTAAATAATTTTGGAGATACAGTTTTTAATTCTGAACATTTTTTCCATTTACACTTTTGTTCTAAAATAATTAGGGCAGTCATATGAAAATTTTACTATTGTATTTCCTATGGCCTAGAAAAAGTAAACACCCGGTATAGCGAATATAGTGTTAATTTTTGTATTTTGTTGTAGTATTAATTGTAGAAAAAATATGTTTCAAATTTATTTTAACTGTAAAAAAGAGATTTCGAAATTATTATATTGCTATTTAAGTTGTTTTGTTTTATAAATACGAGTAGAACGTTTTTATGAAGAAGAAAAGCTGTAAATAATTTCAATGTTATTATTCTGACATTTCAAACATTATGGCCCGTATTACGAAAGCACTTTTATAGTAAAAGCTCTTTTATGGAGCGCACTCCTCGTAAGAATATGACATAAAGGGCGCTCCAAAATTCCTAAAGTTTTTACAAAGTACCTACATAGGGTTCCTGATAAACCCAGAATGATTTCGGTTATATTAGGTTATTACTATTATTTGAATATTTTATATTATAAAACGACCTGTATTTCATTGTAAATCTTTTAATGGAATTTTAGGTATATCCAAATAAAAGTTTCTACGGAATTCATAGAATATTACACTGATACTAGGTTATATTCTTCACTTAGATTATTACAATTATTTGAATATTTTATATTATAAAACGACCTGTATTTTATTGTAAATCTTTTATTGGAATTTTAGGTATGTCCAAATAAAAGTTTATACGGAATTCATAGAATATTACACTGACACTAGGTTATATTCTTCACTTTGGGACGAATATCAATATCTATGGGACGAAGTCAGAAGTCATAGTCACCAGATAGTAGTCGAGACTCGACTCCAAATTCCACACTGGATTTTATCTAATGTTCTCCAGGTTGTTTTGCAATGTTCTGCTCGGATTAAATTTTGAACGGATTGCACCGAGTCTTGTACGCATTTGATTTATTCTTCTGCACTGGAGTATAAACTCCACCTGGATTTGAAGAGCACATTGTTGCACTTATTTCCTTCCCTACTTTATGAACAGTACATTTTACTGGCTTTACGTTCCACCACTTACTACGTTTACGTAATTTTAAATTTAATATCACCTGACAAATTGAGGCATTTTGTTTCCTCCTGATAAAATAAGATTATGAAATAAAAAAACATATAAATTATCTCATTCCATTTACTATTTCATTTTCATGTTTTGTACAAACTTTTTCATAACACAATTTAAATTATAATCGCTTTTAATATTAATTTAATAGCAATTTGAATTATTGAAATGTTTAATATATTAAGCGTAAATAAATTCATTTTTATTGTCTTCACCGCATGATTTAATAACTATTATGTTATTTTATTACAATATACTCGTACACAGACAAATTATACAACGCTGAAAATCGAAACAATCTCTTTTTCATATGAAAATTATAACTTTGATCACATCAAAATACAACGTTTTTAGTAACAGTTTCAAATGCCTCTACTTCTTGTAGAAAGCATGTTAAACAAAAATTATTATCAGATTTACTATCTATGAGGTCAGTTCTACCATGGGTTAAGCGTTGTACACTTATTTACATCCCAAGGAGCACAAATTAGTTTGTTATTAGTTTAAAAAAACTTTTCCTAAAACTTTTTAACTTGTACTATACCTTTTATGCAACGATAATTTACTGATTCTAACGTTTATACGACGTTAATGTCAGGCGGGTGGGGAATCTATTCAACTAATTTACAACGTTTTTTTAACTACTATATAACTTTCTATTATCACTTAAGTAACACTTACATGCAATAGTTGCATATGTATTTTGCATGGACTATAATATGTTGGTTTCATTAAAGCTAATTGATAAGAGATATATTCACTAATAAAACTATATTATTCAAACTACAATACAGATTTCTCAGCAAACTATTTTCTACCGTAAATTCATATTTTATCATATCATGAGTCGTATAAGTAGTCTAAGCATGGCTATGTTGTATAATTATATATACCAAGACTTGTAATGTCTTCTGCTACTTTTTAAATCTAAGATCATCTTTATAAAGATCATATTTTTTACATATCTGTTGCACTCATTTTATAAAGAAATTTATTTTTACTGTGAAATATTATATTATACTTGGAAAAAAATCAAGGGACATTATAATATCCTAAAATAAATAAAAGAAAATTTATTAAATTTTTATGAAAAATTGATTTTTGTATTTTTTTAAATCATTCGATATTATAATGAATAAAGTATATTATAATAAACCATATAGGAGAATAATTACTTGCAGAATATTAAATTAAAAACACAATAAAATTAATTTATACTAAATTTTACAAAATGGCTTCTAAACCAGTTTCTGTTTAAATGCATAAATATAGCCGTACATATTATAATTCGATATTTCAGTTATAATAACTTCCTAAGAACTACTTTACATCAGTTTTTCAGTTGATGCATTAAGTTACTTAGAAACCATACTCCCACTTTCTTCTGTTTAAAATAAAACTGTTATATTTTCAGTTATTTAAAAGTTTTAAATAAATTTATAAAACTTTTATAAAACTGTAAACTAACTAATATATGTAATATATGTAAAATGCATCTATACTAAACAATTATTTTTAAACTGTATTATAATTTTTAAAAAAATCTATTTATAAATAACTGTCAATTACGTTTCTAACACTTCCTTTAATTTTGTGCGAAAGACGTTAATAAAACTATAACAATCGACGCCAATATACAACGTTTTAATAAATATTGTGACCAAATAATAAGTACCACACATCATAACTTTGTATTGTAGTTTAGCAGACTAGAAAAAAGTTGTACAAGGCAAAATAACTTAAAAGTGTTATAATTCCGTTAAATGTAAGTTGCTGTAACAACATTATTAGTTATAATGTATTAAAAAGAACTCTGTGTTCCTTAGGACTAAACAATTATTTTTAAACTGTTTTACAAAACTTTAAAAAATCTATTTATAAATAACTGTCAATTACGTTTCTAATACTTCCTTTAATTTTGTGCGAAAGACGTTAATAAAACTATAACAATCGACGCCAATATAAAACGTTTTAATAAATATTATGTGACCAAATAATAAGTAACTTTGTATTGTAGTTTAGCAGACTAGAAAAGGCAAAATAACTTAAAAGTGTTATAATTCCGTTAAATGTAAGTTGCAGTAACAACATTATTAGTTATAATGTCTTAATAAAAACTCTGCGTTCCTTGGGATTTACATTTTAATTTAATTTTCTTTTAAATTGAACACCCTGTTTAATATAAATGTTACACCCAGTATCATCAGTACATTATGTAGAAATAGGTACCAATTTTTGTATTTTTATGGGAAAGGATAACTTTATTGCACATGTTTGTAAAATCATAGTTCCATTCCATCTTTCCAATTTCATTCATTTTTAATTTTATTTTTCATAAAAGAGTTTTCATAATTCAGAATAATAGGTGTGTAAGATAACGTTACATGGCATCATTTGGTCTTATCTAGAATGCAAAATAAAATTTCCTTATCCGCGTATCACTATCTAGCAATAACAAGGTATCTAAAACGCAATTTAAATGTATCGCAAGACAAGTCGGAAAAGAGAAACGTGCATTGTATCTCTCTACTGCTCTTACCAACATCAGCAGAGGCAGTGGCAAGGACAAGAGGGCGTTAGTGCGGCTCTTTCCTAGCCCTAGAAGTCCTCTTCTAGTTGCTCTAGTTCGAGGACGGGGACTCAATTTGCTGTCGGATTAAGACATCGGGCGTCGGGCTTCGGGCTTCAGGCTTCGACCGTATACAGCGGTGCTTTGTAAATTCGTCGAACACGCGCCAGAAACGGCACTTAAAGTAAACGAAGGCCCGACTATTGTTTCGAATCATTAAACGCGTGATTCCGTGATGCGCTATGCGACTGTACTCTGTACTCAAGCGGTAATTTCGGATTGGCTACACCAGTGTATCTCAAACTTCGGACATCAACAGAACAACTATTTATCTGGCATACAATACAAATACGCCCTACGCCAACTATAAATAACCCACACGTAGGTACTTTGTTAGTTCTAATTCAGTTGGTTTACGTTACTTTTGGTTCAGATGAAGAAAACACTGTAAATTACAAGTAATATGTAAAATGTTGATTGCTTTTAAAAATCGCTTAAGTAATTACATCAATTTACAAAACAATAAAAATGAAATATAAATATATCATCACGGCATATTACCCATTTCTGAGTGTGCCACAATTTGCTTTATCGCAGATATCAGTAATGATGATGACATATTTGTACCGTGCGGGCGCTTACCAGGCGTCACCTCACGGGTACTCATTGCTGGCGTGGAGAGTGCACCACAGGGGTCACTTTTGTGCCATTTAAAATTCGAAATATTTGGCGTCGGTCGGAATCGAACCCGGTTCCCCCAGGTTCGCGACCAGACACTCAGGCATGCGACCACGGGACCCCATAATAAAAATGAAAAAGTGTGAATATAAACTATACAAAAAGTATGGACACATAATAATAACACAAAATAAAACTACATTTTAAACTAAAACTGTACCTATTATATACTCTTCTGAAGATTATGGGCCGCGTGCCCGAGTGTCTGGTCGCGAACCTGAGGAACCTGGTTCGATCCCGACCGACTCCAAATATTTCCAATTTTAAATGGCACAAAAGTGACCCCTGTGGTGCACTCTCCACGCCTGCAATGAGTGATTGTAAGGTGACGCCTGGTAAGCGTCAGCACGGTACAAATATGTCATCATCATTACCGATATCTGCGATAAAGCAGATTGTGGCACACTCAGAAATGGGTAATATGCCGTGATGATATATTTATTTACTTAAGATTACAGATCTCATTAACCCTTAACTCGTTCCAAATAAATAACATTAAATCTCATTGTAGGTTTAGAAAAAGTGATTTGTAGTATAGAAGAAAAAAACAGCTGTCTTCAAATATTTTGGCAAATCAATTAAATGTTGGTATCATTTTTAAAATCACTGGGAGTTAAGATACTATTCTTATTAGATTCTTACGTTATACAGGATGTCTCACAACTCGCGCCCCAGACGAAACTGACACTTGCCGACGACAATAGGTTGCCAACAAATAGAAGAAAATAATTTGCGGCTGCTTGCATAACGGAGTTACAAGACTTTTTAATCCAACAATCCCGGAAGGATATCTTGAGGTGTGATGATATTATTACAAAATATAACTGGTTGCTAGGTTTTAAAAATACTACTAGTGAGTTACAAAATTTGTTTCACTTACTGTAATTGACACTTTAGAGTTAACTTTTCACTGTCAATAAATTTAGGTTAGCGAAGGTGTCATCCGAGATCATCATTTATACCGTACAGTGCAACGTGTTGTAGCAGCTGTGTAAAATGTGTTAAACGAAAATATTATTGTCTACATTCTCCAAAAATTATAATCGTTTCTAAGTAATCAGTGGCTGAATACATACTAAGAATTTGCCTTTTTTTATTCACCTTATCAAATTTACTTTGACACTGACATTTTTCGAAAACTACAGTCGCCCACACATTTTAAAGAAGATTTGATTTGTATAAAACCCTAGTAACGTAAAATTAGGGCAAACACACGTTAAAGGTGTAGGTCTCTGATTGGTCATTTTTAAGACGTCTTTTCTCTAATATCTTTTAAGCTAGATTTTTTTTTCTTCGAAATTACACATCCGAGTGCAATCTCGTGTTTCCTCATTCGCTCTGGGGCGCGAGTTGTGAGACACCCTGTATAAATCAGTAAATTATGATGACAAGTTTATTTAACATTAACTACCTATGTTGCGTTTTATCTGGAACCATACAGTATGTGTAACTGGTATCCATAGTAATACATTAATAACAGAATAGTAAATATTGCATTTTAGCTTAAACTCGCGGTATGTTTTTAATATTTATAAAATATAAACATATTATTGAACAATAAATTATAGTAACTATATTATGGATTTTAATACCTACTTTGTGTAATTTTAAATTTAGTAAAATTTATTTCTCGAATTAAAAAAAAATCTTTTAGTTTTATCCGTTTTATATGCATATCAAATAACATAAAAGTGTACCCTTAATGTATGTACTTACTCTGTATCTACACCATGTATATTTCTACTTAATAAAATATTGTCAAATTCCGCCAATTCACCTACCGGTGAAACAAATAGAATGAAAAATGTTTGTAGAAATTTGATATGTGCACAATTATTTGACGATTTGTACTATGTATAAAACATACAAAAGAATTCTCCACAAGTTTTATTTGAAGTTTTTTGTGTATATCCTTTATGGACTTCGAGATAAAAACTTTTAAACAAACGATTTGTACAAATCCTGACTTTGCTGTTTTAGGAAAAAACTGTTGAATTATTCAAATAACTCTAACTGATGAACATACTACCATATCTGAAGTTGTTTTAAAATTAATGTATTGTAGATTTATAGTTAAAAAAAAATGTGTAGGCTTTTTGGATCTTTTGTTTATTGAAACATACAATTTAAGGATCTACCTCAAAGAAAATGTATTGTAGATTTACTTATTTTTTCTAACTAAAGGAATATAAAATTCAACGACGACCATATAGTAGATTTATTTGTTTATTTTTCTCCCTGACAATATAAAATTCAAATAAAATTTATTACGTAATTGGTAGCTCAATTTTTATCACGTTTGTGTAATAAGAGATGATTCAGTTTAATCTTTTACTATAATACTATAATATTCGTACTCATTTATTAAAATCTATCCTATTACCATTGTTTCTATTTTGACAAAAAAGTATATGATATAAACGTTCAATATAACCTTCAGGAGATCAGTAATATTATTTAATAACAAACATTGTGTAAAATTATTAGTTCTAATTATGTTTGTCTAACTGAGGAATGCTGTAATAGAATTATAGAAAAGAAAAACGTTACTTTTATCAAAATAACAAGCATACCACGTAACAACTTTCATAATTCAGAGCCAATCATCTGCTTTATCTTTAGACGTCACAATAATAGCTTTGTTCGATGACATGTACTAGGTCGCCCTAGTGTTAACTTTCTTACACTAACATGTTTTATGAGAAACGGGCAGCTTCTGGCAAGCTGCTCGATAACAAAAATTTTAAGAACTAGTGCTCACGTTTCTGACCTGACTCGCGAGGTGGTGTAGAAAGTACAGACTAGGAGTGGGGGTAACCAAATGTTGTTCGGCAGACATTTTAATTCTATACTAAATAATTTTTAATGCACGTTCTCTTTGTTTTGTTATATAAAGAATTAATTAATATATCTGTCTCTGAATTTGATGAAGAATCAAGTGATGATTGATCTTCGTCAGAATCGTTTATTAGTTCAAACACTATGCTCTTTAAAATAGGCATTTCTGCAATCACTTCTTTGCAGCTTTATGATATGACTGTGTTTATAAACAACCTAACCTTTTACACCTTTGGCTACGCTTGGCTTGATTACTCACAGCTGAGCAAACTTGCCCAAATATACACTAGTGTGTTTTATGAAATCACAAGAATTAGACTGTACTAATGTACACTACACTGCACTGCACTATTCTGCTCTGCACTTCAAGCACTTCTCATCGAACAGAGCTATTCATAATTGTACTGCAAACTGTTAAAATTTAATATTAAAGTTTGTTCATATTCACGTAAGAATAACATTACGCAATAATATTTCGTTTATCAAATATATATCGTTCAGATATACAGGGTTGTAGCGGCAAGTGATGCAATTTTTGTTTGACATGTTTCAACATGTGTTTGGTGTTTTTTTGACAATTTTAAAAAGAAATTTAAAATGTTTCATCAGCCATAACTTTTGACATTATAAAAACAATATTATTTTATTCATGTCAAATATTTTTGTAAGAAATAAATTAAATAATGAGGAACGTGTCGTGGAAAAAATTGCAAAAGAATACGGGATTTATTTTCCGTAAGTTAGGTTAGGTTGACGTTTGATGTTTATAAACAATTTATAAAAACCAGAAAAAAAACAAATTTTAAAATTGCGAAGAAACCAAACACTTATTGAAACATGTAAAAACAGTTTTGTATGCAACATTTATTCTTTAAAACTTTTAACTTTACAGTTTTTGCCGAAAATTAAACAGGGGAACAAGAAATTGCATAAAACTAAAAACCTATGTTAAATCTCTGTGTTCACTCCTTACCGCTACCGCCCTGTTTAAAATTCGTTCTAAAATCTGTTCTGACACCTAGAAAAACATCTTTTTCTGCATCAAAAACGCACATACAGACAAGACCATTATTCTAGCACTTTATGCATTATTGATAAGTCACGTAAATCAACGCGAGACACAACAATTCTAAAATACACATCAATGTATCCATACACTTTTTATGGCGCACTGCCATTCTAGAGAATACCTACTATAGTTGTGGAATAATCATGTCTATCAGCAAGTTTTAACATTGGATTAAAAATAAAAAGTTATTTGCTTTGTTAGAGTCTGTAGCTACCATTTTGGGAATCACTGTGCTGCTGGGTACAGAATCTGAGCACTAGGTAGTGCCTTACGATAAACGAATGGCCAAACTTCACATTTGGCATTCGACAGAGCTGCTTCTATTAAACACGAACAACGAACAGTGCTACTACGATATGTGAAACTTAACCCCACCAACATGGAATTACTTCGTTTATGTTTCGTGGTCACACTTTTTTACTTTTTTATTCGTAATAAAAAAACTCGACTTGTAATGAAATTTGTTCTAAACTCAAACGTTTTCTTCATGATTTTATCTTTGTACGTCTTTATAAAGTATCGTCAGTGGAGGACATAAACTTCTAAACTTGTCAAATCGATAACGAAATTCGAAATTAGTGCAAGAAACTGAATAATCAAAATATAAAATGAACTCTGTACAATCTGCATTCTATTTATTGGTAAAGTTTTAAAAATATGGGGTTGACCGACGTCAAAATGATTTCGAATTTTAAATGTAACAAAAGTGATCCCTATGGTGTACTGTTTACACCAGCAATGAGTACCCGTAAGGTAACGTCTGGTAACCGCTCGCGAATATGTTATCATCATTACCGATTATTTTAAATTTAAATTTTGAAATGAATTGACTTCTGGATTTTTCCAGCACTTTTCATTTTCTCTCTAATTTTTGAAGATGTTATTTCATGCGAGACAGCAGGACGTTGCATGTTATTCTAATTTATGGTTGCTAAACAATATTTAATAAAATGCAGTAAATATTGCATAGTGTAATAATCGTAAGGTATCACAACAATATAATTATTTATTATTAATCTTGTTTCCGTTGTTTCATAAAACATTCATTATGAGATCAAAGCACGATAAACGATTGGATGAATGAACACACGAAGACACTGTTTACCAATACTCGCCTGTCTTTCCGCGCTAAAAAGTACAAAAACATTATTTCTTTTTCATCAAAAGCGATACATTGACTCTCATCCGGAAACAAGTGCATTACTTAACAATTCGTCTATTGTTTAAACAATCAACATTAATTTTTCTTTGAAAATTAAATTGATTGCCAAAATTAAAACCGACAATTTTATGTTTAATGATAAAATAATTATGGCTAGTTCTATTTGAGCTCATTCAAATTTTGTTTTGTTATCGAGTGTACAAAACTGCTCTTTTCTTCTTCACAGAATATGAGACAAAAGTTCTATTTGTTTCTTTACACTCGTTGCATTTAAATAGTGTATATTGTCAACCTACAACTTTTAGTGGATTCCAAAGCATTCTTATTTCTGTATTCAAACAACAAATTTCTAAATCCGAAACTTGTGTCGGAATGTTTACAAATATAAAAAATGTACTCACCTAGACAGCAAAAGGTTTGAATTCGAATCCCAGATTTATCAAAAATTATCAACGCATTGTTAACTATTTTCGTTGGTACGTTTTTTAAATAAACCGATTGAAATGAACTTGATAGATATAGAATAAGCCCGTATTTGTTCTAATAAAATGAAAAGGTTTAATTTAAGTGAATGTCGGTACTGATATAATTTTTGCATATTGATTTACAATATTCACGCTTTGCTGCTCGAATTGCAGCAAAAAGAAATACAATATAGGTATCTATCCAAATTAACATAGTCAAAAGTGTTATATATTATAAATTTAACGCCTTCTGATCTATATTAGACTTTAACTATTTATTTTTCAACATTTTACCCATTCTATCATTCTATTGTATTTTGTATATCTCTATTTTGCATATTTATATTATGTATTATTTGTATTTTTGCTTATTTATATTATGTAAATAATAAATATATCATCACGGCATATTACCCATTTCTGGGTGTGCCATTATCTACAACACATGTAGACATCGGTAGACATTTATATTATGTACTTTGTGTATTATTCGAACCTGGGGGAACCGGGTTCGATCCCGACCGGCGCCAAATATTTCCAATTTTAAATGGCACAAAAGTGACCCCTGTGGTGCACTCTCCACACCAGCTATGAGTGCCCGTGAGGTGACGCCTGGTAAGCGCCCACACGGTAAAATATATCGTCATCATTACCGATGTCTACATGTGTTGTAGATACTGGCACACCCAGAAATGGGTAATATGCCGTGATGATATATTTATTTATTTATTTATTTGTGTATTATTCCTGCTCCATTATTAGGCTTTCGCCTGTCGGGCAGTGTAATCAAATAAAAAAAAAGATAAATAAAAAATAAATAAAATATAGTTGTTTTATATTTGATGATTTGATTTTTTTTAAAAAAAAGGGAATAGATGACGCAGATAAAATAATAGAAAAAGAAAAACAAAGATTATACAATAACAAAAAGAATTAGGCCAAAATAATGTTCTTAATTTTTTATATCTAAGTTGGAAAATTTACTCACTTATATAAAGCACGTCCGATAAAGAGGGGAAGACATTAAGAGATAGTAGCTAGCAAAAGGACGAACGTACGGTAAGATTTAGTTTTAGTGAAAGCAAAAAGTGATAATAATGATAATAAACAATGAAAATTACTTATTATTTATTAGTTACTTTTATTTCTAAATTTATTTAAGATAAATGCTTTGTTTAAACAATACATTTTCTACTTACATTAATAATTCTTCGCGTTACTTGTATTATAACTAAATATATCATCCATAGTTACCTACTAAACATGTGAGTGATCTATAACATTTGGTTACTATTTTTCTTTGAGGACGGAACTTAATAATTTTAAAGAATTAGAAAACACTCGCCATGTTTCACAAGATTTCAGCATCTGAATCAACCTCTCAGTCATCATCAGATGCTGGCCGTGTCCAGCTAGTAACCACAGACGCGTTTCGCCCTTATTGTGGCTCATCAGTGTGGTGTAACTGCTATCTTTTTGCAAACAATTCACCAGCTGGACACGGCGAGAGATATACATCTCATACAAGATAGTTGTCTTAAGAGGTAACTAACCACATACATCCAATTTTCATGTATCTTGTACTTCCCAATGAACTGATTCCAAATCATGAAAACGCAGGTCGATATCTCTTTTAGTTTTGGAGATATTCAACCTCAAATATTTTCTCAAAGTTACCCACTTCTGGGCTAGATCTCTACCGAGTTTTGAATTATTGCCCCAAAAGTCAATATACCCCATATTCAGATAAAAACTTCAAAATTTTCAAAAATCTAATTTGTATGTATCTAGATACTTCTCAATGCGCTGATTCTAAATTTTGAAACCGCAGGTCGATATCTCTTTTCTTTCTCGAGATATTTAGATTCAAAGTTTTGCATAAAACTGCCCAATTTTGGGTATTAACCCAAAAATGGGCCGAGATATGAATTTGCTGACAACACCCTTCGATTCTACGGTCAAAATTACATAAGTGCACCAATTTTCATAACTTTTGACTAACCGATTCATTTTTTATGAATAAAAGTTTGAAAACCCCTGAAAACGGCCAAAATCTGAAAAAATCCTAAGGGGTACCCCTTACGATTTTTGCGATTTTTGGCCATTTTCAGTTATTTTGCTTTAGAGATTGTATGCGGTGTTCAAAATTTATAAAAATTGGTATACTTATGTAATTTTGCCCGTAGAATCGAATAGTGATATCGCCAAATTCATATCTCGACCCATTTTTGGGTAATAACCCAAAAATGGGCAGTTTTGAGCAAAATTTTGAATCTAAATATCTCGAGAACGAAAAGAGATATCGACCTGCGGTTTCAAAATTTGGAATCAGCGCATTGAGAAGTATCTAGATACATGAAAATTAGATTTTTGAAAATTTTGAAGTTTTTATTGAATATGGGATATATTGATTTTTGGGACATTAATTCAAAAATTGATACATGCTAGTAACATTATTTGATTGTAAAGACAATGTTTCGTAATTGTACGCATATTTAGAGCATTTGAACAACTGTGTGAATTTTTAGAAATCAAAGTATTAAAAGAAAATTGTAATCGCGTTATTCTTGTATGAGTATTAATGAAGAAAAAAATGTTTAAATATTAATTCGTTCGAAAACTACAAGCAATTGAAAGTTTGTGTAACGTCATGTAATTTTAAAAATTATCGCAAAAATTCTAGGGTCCTTATAACAATGCTTCTTCACTAAAATCAGGATATTTCTCAAATCAGGCACAGAATTCAAAATAAATGATAGTGATAGGTACTAAATAAATCATAAATGTCAACAGTATTTTTTGGTTATAATTTTACTTCCCTATTTTCACTTTCCAGTAACATAACACATCATAGATTGAAAGAAAATAATAACATATGAATAATTATTTTGACACATGTCACACAGGCCGTATTTTATAAAAAAAAAATAAGCTGAAACACATACAGGGTGTAACAGAAATAAATACATTAAATTTAACTAGTGATAGAAGTCGGCAAGAGCAACAATATTTCTTTACTTTTTTCGAAAACACAATTTATTTTTTGGAAAACTAATATTTCTAATTGCAAGATATATATGTAGACATGTAGACATCGGTAATAATGACGATAAATTTTACCGTCTACATGTGTTGTAGATACTGGCACACCCAGAAATGGGTAATATGCCGTGATGATATATTTATTTATTTATTTAAGATATATATTGGTGAAACAAGAAAAAGTAAGTAACTTTGACAGAATTCATTCTCACTTTTTTTAAAAAAAATTGGTAGGTAACAAGAAAAAGTAGGTTGAAGATTTTTAACGCAATATCTAGATGGTTTACAAAAAAAATGTTACTACGAAATATTGTTGTTGTCGAAGACTTCTATCACTGGTTAAATTTAATGTACTTATATCTGTTATATTTGACTTTTTTATTTTCCATACAGGTCGTTGTAGTTCGTTGATATTAAATTTACTGAAACCACCGTTTCGTATAATTCTATTATAAAATTTGCAAACTTTTATTTAGCTTGTTTGCAAGTTGAAACCGCAAGTGATAGTATTAAGCGTAGAGCAAATGAAGTTCGCAAAGTGAATATCGTTTGTGGTGTTGGTGATAAAGATTTTTGCCACTATCTCAATATTGGTAATCTGCAAACTCCCAAGAAACAATTACCTACTCTGCCAGATATAATGTAGTCCAGCCCCTCATTTCACGGTTGCAGAGGTCCAATTACAATGCAGCATCCATGCATCCAGCTCCATTCAAAGCTGGTCAAGAGACTCATGCACCGTGCACTGACGATAATGACGTATTAACGACTTGCTACACCAATCTGTGACTCTGGTTCAAGCCAGATCATGAGCTGCAGTCCGTTCCGTTGAACTTACTAATTCTCAAAGCCTTTTACTGATATATTTAGCTCAAATACGGAATTAGTTCCTAAAGAAATTTAATTTGTCGTTAGAACTGATATTCTTTAGTACGAGTGAGTGTTTTATCCACTGGATATTACGGAAACGATTATATTTTGTGCTATTTTATTACTCCCTTTATAACTTTAATGAAAAATATTACAAAAAAATATTACAATACACTTTTAATTTTTATTAAATTTTAAAATTATTTTCTAGATATGTCTGTACATAGAGTGACACAAAAAGTCTCCGTACGACAATAATTTCAATCTATTTTAGGAAAAATAGCTGTCTAAAACCCAATATACAGGGTATATGAGTATTTTCGGTGTTTATCACGACACGTCTTTTTATCATAAATATATCCATATTATTGAATTTAGCAAGATATCGGTGTAAACCGGGCCACTGAAACCTTAAAATGTAGTAACTATTTTTTTGCGAGAAACAGTTTTACCAAACTGTTAAGCGTCCTCGATAGTAGATTTCGTAGATATAACTCAAATTTACAATATTTAGACTATAGTTGATTCTCCAAAGGCTCATCAATAGCAAAAAAAAAAAAATTTTGGCCACCAATATCAGTGTTGCCGCTAGGTGTTCAAAAATTGTACTATATGACAGTTTAAAATTGTACTAGATTGGGTTCAAGTGTACCGACGCGGGAAATTTAAAAATTTTAAAGAAAAATGTTAAAAAAACTTATATTTTTATTGGAAACAATAAACATATCTGCTATTACAAAAATAAATAAAAAATAAAAAAAAAACATTTATTTATATCCTAAATAAATAAAACAGCCTTTATCATTTTTAAACATAAATATTAATATTTTCAAATTTTTTTGCATTGGATAAATATTCTTTAATACTCAAAATATTAAAAATTGTAATAGTAACTAACAAAATCTAGGGTTTTTTTGGTTTCAATACCTTGAATAAAGAAACCGCGAATTTTAAAATTGTTACCAACGCAATTCCACCTCCCACCTACTTGTGGTGCTGTAATCTACTATTGAAAAGTACCACTTCCTTCAAACTGAATTATCGCGCGAAATTCAATATCGAATGTATTTTATTTTTAATAATAATAATAAAAATGCCATAACTTGCCAAATTTGCAAATTGTATTAAATTTCTTAAAAAGGTACTAGTGTACTAAAATAATTTCTATTGTACTAAATCTAGTACATTTGTACTAAAAACTGCAGCACTGACCAATATGTTTGGCTGAATGTGAATAACAATTCATTTGTACCCGCACAAAACTAAATACTCTGGCGTTCCGTCAAATACGCTAATTCGTCATCGTTTTGTTCATTTGCGAGTTTCCTTTGAAAAAAAGAGAGTAGTATCTTCATACAGCGACAAAACAATACCCTTATCACGGCGTGCTCACACGATCCAAATACTCAAATGCACAAATGCAGCTTCCATTCGCTTGCATGCCCATTCACATTGTTTGTTAATCCTGCCTAATCGCTGCTGCATACGAATCGACAAGTTTAAGAAGCTTAGATAAAAGTGTACGGCATACGCGGCTGTTATCAGTCGTATTTGCATTACCACCGCAATCGCGATTTCTTCTCGCACTTCGTAGCCATGCCACCAGGTACGAGTACAACGCTGCAGATACAGAATCAAATTCAACTATCTTTTAAATGTTTCCTTTGGTGTAATTAGCACCTTTTAGAATACCTTCGTAACACGATATTATTAGAACGAGATAGTAAACTCTATTTCAAACAGATTTTATTTGCTTTTATTTGCATTTATATAATTTTCATAAATTTATTTATTAATATAAAATATGCTGGTAGTAGTTGAAGGATCAAGTTCAAATCATTTATACAGGGTGTCTCTTAAATAGGGGGACATGGCTTAACCACAGATTCCTGAGGCTAAAATAAGACGATTTAACCAAACTTGCTTCTACCGGAAACTGTACCATTTAGCCAGAATTCTGCTTCAAAGTTTTTCGAAAAAAAAATTATTTTGCTTATAATAATCGGACGCTATATTCGATTTGGATGAAATTTGGTATGACAGTTTATATGGTTATAAGTCATCTTTTCAGGTGATACTTGTTATTATTAGTGAACCACTAGTGTATGAAACTAAGGTGTCCCAACATTAATTAGACCGTAACTTTTTAATGGCAGTGCCGATAACGTGAAATTATTTTTCTTCAGAAAGACACATTCAATAGTAAACTTTTCTCTCTCTGTTTAATTTTTGATATCTGTTACGGTTCAGACAGAAAAAAATAAAACTTGAATGACTGCATCGTGAAATTTTTTAAAATAAATTTAATCTAGCAGTCTATCCAAATGTCAAACAAGTAATTTTTAATGACAATAACGAGTTGTCAATCTTCACAACTTGTTTAGGAGTAAGCTGAGATATGTAATCGTCTTATTTATAATAATGGTAGTAAAATATTATTAGGCCGAACAAACGGATGTTACTAATTTTAGAATATTGCGAAGAAAATTTTTGACAACCCGTAAAACAATTGTTACTGTCATTAAAAATTACTTGTTTGACATTTGGATAGACTGCTAGATTAAATTTATTTTAAAAATTTAGCAGTGCAGACACTCAGATTTTATTTTTTTCTGTGTGAACCGTAGCAGATATCAAAAATTAAACGGAGAGAAAAAAGTTTACTATTGAATGTATCTTTCCGACAAAAATAATTTCATGTTTTCGGCATTGCCATTAAAAAGTTACGGTCTAATTAATGTTGGGACACCTAAGTTTCATACACTAGTGGTTCACTAATAATAACAAGTATCACCTTAAAAGATGCCTTATAACCATATAAACTGTCATACCAAATTTCATCCAAATCGAATAAAGCGTCCGATTATTATAAGCAAAATTAATTTTTTTTCAAAGAACTTTGAAGCAGAATTCTGGCTAAATGGTATACTTTCCGGTAGAAGCAAGTTTGGTTAAATCGTCTTATTTTAGCCTCAGGAATCTGTGGTTAAGCCATGTCCCCCTATTTAAGAGACACCCTGTATATGAAGGAAGGCCTTAATGATCCCAGAACAATTTTTATAAAAATAATTTGTTTATTTAGGACGTTTCGAGCCAAAGTGGCCCATCATCAGCTTTAAAATTTTTTTTACAATTATAATTCCATCAATTGTTAATCAAAATGTAAAAAACAATAAAATTATTCAATTAAATAAAGGTAACACTCACCTTCAACATGGTAAATAAAATAAGTACTTTGCATATTAACATAAATAAAAATAAAACTGTCAACAACCATACCAATTACAAAAATAATGTACAATATGCAAAACATTTCCTAAATAATTTAGAAAAATAAATTCATTTTTCTTCTTCTTTTTTTCCTATCCCCGTCATGTTTGTTTCACTTGCGGAGGTGTACAACCTACCTGAGATTTTTAAAAATTTTAATAAAATTATTTTTTCTTCAATACATTTATAAACTTACAACTTAATTGTATATTTACTTCATAATAAAACAAAATGGAGTACCACGTGTTATTTTATTTGAAATTTGATTTTTAAACATTTATATCGACGTTATTATTATAAAAATGTTTACTTATTTTATTTACCATGTTGAAGGTGAGTGTTACCTTTATTTAATTGATTAATTTTATTGTTTTTTACATTTTGATTAACAATTGATGGAATTATAATTGTAAAAAAATTTTTATAGCTGATGATGGGCCACTTTGGCTCGAAACGTCCTAAATAAACGAATTTTTTTTATAAAAATTGTTCTGGGATCATTAAGGCCTTCGTTCATATACAAATAATATAAAATATGGTCACCTCAGATTAAGTTTGCAAATATCGGATATAAAGGCTCAGTTATCTAAGCTACAAACTAATGTATTTACGCTAGCATTAGCATTATAACTGCATTAATAATGGGGGATTCCAGCTCAATCGAATTAAAGGAAAATAGTAAAAAAATACGAATGTATATGCTGAATAACGAATATTAATAAAAAAAAATGAAATGGTATAATTGAGATATTTCGGAACGCTATTTGTGACGTATATTACATTGCGCTTAAATCATGCGCATTAAAATATATCTATTTTATTAAATGTTTTCCCTTTATTTTTAAGGTAAAATTAATTTACTAAATTTATTTTAGTAACTCTGTACAATTTTGTTCAATACAATTAGTTTTATCTTATTAATTATAATTGTTGCAGCTACATATTGTATTCAATGATTGTTATAATGTTTGATGTTTGTATGCACAATGTCACTGGTGGTTGTTCCTTTACCAAGTTTCTCTGTAAGTTATATTAATGAACGTGTATCTATAATATTATTAGTATGAATAAGACTCATACATTGTTTGTATATTCCTTTTGCCCAAATATAATTGAAATGAATTTGTTAAAGCAAAAATAAGCATTGTATTTAAAAAAACAATGTTATAACTTATTGTTTAAGAAAAAGAAACTAATATCAATAGTGTTGCTCTTGTTGCTCTGGTGATGAGATATTTAAATGTCACTTTTCTCAAATTCTTCAAATATTTTACAAAATATAATGCCATCATACCAGGCATTAATCGCACTCGCATGCGACAACGCGACCAGTTGTCCATGTTAAACATAGATGGTGCTATCTGTAGAAGGAGTATCTCCGCTGCCGCACTGGTTGCATAACAATCCAGTGGTTGTCGCACGGATTAAGTACACTAATTGCTCTAGTACTATCGGTCTCGAAACGAGTACCTATAGAACTTTGTAGGAAACTAAATAAATCTCAAAATTCAGACACTCATCGTGGGTATAAGGAAAAATATGAAGAAATAAAGAAAGAAAAAAAATACCAGTATATTATTTATAAATTTCCAATTAGATGGATTACAAAAATTTATATATATAAACGAAAATATACATATTTTGTGAGCGTAAAGTTATAAAAACTAGAAAAATGTTGTTCGCAGGATAATCGCTCCGCTGCGACGTTGTATTTATCCGCAAATCCGTGGAAATGCTGACCGAAGCAACAAATGTGTATTTGGCTGCTTACTAGTGCTGTTACAATTTGTCGGTTTTCTATTTTACTATCTCTAGTTAATGTCCATCTATTAACCAGCTATGCTGTACTGATGAGCTCTAATAAGAGCGAAACACGTGTCTACAGCTGCTTTTGAGCGATTACCCTGCGAACAACATTTTTCTAGTATATATATATATATATATATATATATATATATATATATATATATGTGCATGCGCAGTTTGTAAGTCGTCATAGTCATAAAATTAAAATTAACCCAATTCTGTGATTATGCTTATGTTCATGATACTGACTATGACTATTATAAAAACATATTTTAATTCCGGAGACTAAGACTACAACTATGACAATGACTTTGTTGCATAAACCCGGCTTAAGCCAGAAAAAATATAATGTAAAACGGGCTTTATTCCTCAGTATATAGCAACTGGGGTAATTACAGGAGCATGGATATTATTAAAAATTTATCAAAAGTAATACGAAGAAAGATAACAACTCTGTCTGTAGCATTAGTAATGAAATATGTACGGTGCAAAGTTCACCGATAATGTAAACAGAATAACTAGTTTTACTGAAATGTTTCGTTACGTATAGTTGCTTTTATCAACTTTATACATATATAATAGTTTAATCAGGAATAAAGTAAAGTAATTTGTCCAGTAATATCTTAAAATGCATGACATGGTTAAATAACGAACGCAGTTTGAATAGGTTAAGTTTAGAGCGGTTGCACAATGCGGGCACATTGATGCTATATATTGCACATGCCTTCATGCATATGTAGCTGCTAGCTGGTCACCGCTACCGCTTCGTTTACGTTTACGGGGTAGCAAGAGTTCGAGGACCGCGACCGGTTTAAATTAAACGTTAAACGCTTGCCTACGACCTGAAAAATACTCTTTCATATTTTACTACTGCACAGGCGACAAATACGTAGATACTCTCAATTTGTAAGCAAAAACGTAAGAAGCAGAAAAGTAAAGGAACATAACTAGTGATTCTGTCGAGACGAGATATTTCTCGATTCTCGTCTCGTCTCGTACTCGAGAGACGAGACAGAAATATGAAAAATATTTTACGAGACGGGATATAGTTGCCGAGATCTCGATTCTCGAAAACTGTTTCGAGATTTCTCGGTTGTTATTTTTCTCATGAGTTATATTTTCAAACGTGTGAAATGTAACAAATTTTTAGTGATGTCTGTCTCTATTTAGCTATGGCATTTTTCAACAAAAAGATAATAAAGTTTGACATTTTATCTGTCAGAATTTGGTAAGCGTGTATTACACGATGAAGTGTTTCTTTTAAGTGACTTGAAAAGTTTTCTCTCTTGCACAATGACATGAGTACAAGAGAGACAAATGAATACACTTTTAGCGAAAAACTATTAAAGAAAAACTGGAACATATTAACCTGAAAAATGGCAAAATGAGATAGAGAAATAATTGGAATCTTAATGTAAGTATAACTTAAATTTTGACACTTGGATATTTTAATTCACGCAAACCTTGATCGTATAAATATACTTGCAAGGTTACTTATAAAGACGCTTTTCAAGTCACTTGAAAATAAAAACTTCATCGTGTAAAGGCTTTAGCTAAGATTTTTAGCGTTATTTTCTTGTTAATGTTTTATAACAGATTAGAAAATGCTAGATAAATATTAAATTAATAAAATTATAACATAATAAAATTTTCACAAGTTATATCAAATTTTGACAGATAAAACAACTAATATTTATCTTTTTGCTCAAATTACTACTAATACAAAATTGTATAAATTTAAGAATTAGTTTATGGGACCAAAATATACATATTAAATTTCCGTCGAGAAATCTCGGCGAGAATCTCGCCCGAGACGAGACTCTATTAAACGAGACGAGAAAAATTTCGAGACGAGACATAATTTTACGAATTTGAAACGAGACGAGACGAGACAATCAATTTCTCGTCTCGTCTCGTCTCGTCTCGACCGAATCACTAAACATAACGTACGACTATTCGGAATAGAAGGAATTCTAATTATTAATAGAGAAAATTTATATTATTATTTATATTATGTAAAGTAAGGAAAATTCTTAGATACATGGACCAGTGGGAACGATTGTCTACTCCTCTACTCAAAATATTACTGATCTTATTTTTTTAATGTCTGCAGAATTTATTATCATACTACGGTACAAAGTACTCATGCTCATAATTGAAGAGTTTTTAGCAGAAGCATTTGTTTCACAAAATGGAGGTAGCGATATATTCTAATATAAGTTTTATTTGCAATCGTTTGGTGCAACAATCATGTAAATACCTCCGTTCATAACAGAGAAGGATACAAAATACTACGCACCTCCAAAACTATTTGGGGCAATATAGATATAGCTCCTTAAAATAACTCTGTTTTGCACCAAAGATTATAGTTTTTGGTTTGGACGTAGCGTAAGAAAAACTGTTCTTAACAGAGAGAAGGACAAGTTTTCTGTAAGCAAATATAGTATTTCTTTATAAAATAATACGAATGAAATTATGTGTAAACATTTAGTTTATTAGCTTATTCTACGGTTTTAACGAGGAGAATAATAATACTAACATTACAGATGATGAAGAAGACACAGAAACATTAGATTAAAGTCCCATATTTAATATTTTTATTATATGAAAAAAGTAAATTAAATACAATAATAAACCTTTCTTTTTGATTTTATTAAATGAAAAAAGTACTTATTGTCCACTGTATTGTATTAAATGTGCTTAAAACTTTAAAAAAAACATACAAAATTATAAATAATTTAAGTTTGATTAAAATATTTTGTAATGTTACAATCAAAATTGTGTCACTACTAAATATATAATATTAAAAATATTGTTCATCCAATATACTAATATACGCCTGGTAAGCGCCCACACGGTAAAATATATCGTCATCATTACCGATGTCTACATGTGTTGTAGATACTGGCACACCCAGAAATGGGTAATATGCCGTGATGATATATTTATTTATTTATATACTAATATTGTCATGAACTTTCCCATTTTTGTTGTTTTATATTTATGGTTGGATATGTAAATTTGGTGTTCCAATAAAAATTCACAATTTGAAGTAGCAGACAAAGAGATAAAATTGATTTTTGACTGATAAACTTTTTCTCATAATTTACAAAATTATTCATTTAAAAGAAGAACGTCACTTGCTGATTTGCTTGTTCTCCTTTTAAAAATCTATATGGAATTGCGCCGTATAAAATTATTCAAAGTTGATACCTATAAGGATTTGAAGTGCTAATGATTCACCTTGCTTCAAATATAGTTTCGTTTTTTTTTAATTTCTGTTTTATTTCCTCTTGAATTTAAACTTGTTTTTACTATCTGAAAAGAAGTTTAGTTTGCAGGATTTAGTACCAATTTCCAATATAATTGAACTTTTTATTTACTTAGTTTTGCTACTAACACAAAAAGAAATGCAGTTGTATGTTGCATATCAATAATTGTTTTAATGCTCTGCAAAAGAATAATGGAATATTGGAAAATTCATTACACTTCTGATATTGCGAATTACATTAAGAATCTAGTTGCACGGGAATGAAATTATTTTCTACGTGAAATTAATTGAAGAAAGATTGTATCAGTCTCAGTAATTATAGAAGTGTATGACATAAACGTTGTTGTAAAACTAGTTAACTTTTCAAATGAAGTTCCGTGTGTAGATAAACTATGGACATAGAACTAATGCAAGGAGTACTGGAGGTTAAAAAAATACACTTATCAAAATATTTTGTTTCATACGTCGGCGCATTAATGTATTTTTTTTTTTTTAATTTTAAAGATGTAAGCATCGAGTAACAGGTATTTTGTTAAACAAACGAGACAGAAAAATTCGTGTCGAATTCAAACCGCGTTAACGGCGTCTGAGTTGTGGATGGAAAATGAAAACTGTGCTGATATGAAAATGTATAAAATAATAAAGAAAGTTCTTTGGAATTTATAATGGGCTAGTGCGGATCTGTATCTAATAGTTAGTATACGTGCCACAGGCGGCGTAAGTGAACAGGAAGAAAGCGGAAAAAGGCGGGATTGATAGTAGTAGAGGTTAAGTTAGCCGCAGCGAATGTTACGCAAAGATGTATTAAAATAAAAGTAGTAGTTGAGTCAGAAAAACAAGACTGGAAGCAGTACATAAGAAGCCGAAGAGTGAGCGAAGTGAGGGAAGAAGCCGTGGAAGTCTGGAAGAAGAAAGAAGGAGACTTAATACACAACCACACATTCCAAACCTCCTTATTTATTAAGATAAATTATAGCATAGTATATTATATTGTAAGTTTTTGTATATACATTATGTTCAATTGATTTTTTATAATAATAATCTTTCACCCCTAAAATAAAAAATTACATTACAAATTGCAGTATTTTATTTGTGAAATACTCTTCAACTAAAATTATGTAATATATACTAAAAAAAAAGAATTTCATGCCGAATTCATATTTTGAAACCGCGTTATCCTTTTTTTAATCGTATGAGAGTGGTGAATGAAAAGAGAGTAATTAGCCGATTTGAAAATGTGTCTATAACAAGCAAATAGTTTCCTGATCATTAATACAACTGAAAATATGTTGGAAACCATTGACAAAAATATTGCACGGACTAATACTCGTATTATTAATTCCAAGCAATTATTTAAAATTATAACGCCTGTGATTGTGAATATAATGTCACCTTTACATCATATAAAAAGTTTGAAAAAATATTCAATATTTAAAATATAAGAGAGTATTTTTTATTTATTTCTCGTAGCTCGATTTTTGACCGATACTGTATGTATTAGTAGAAAACGAAAAAGAATTCTTTCCGGGGTCTTTAGGATCATTAGACTTGTTTTAAATATGGATATATGCGTAATAAGCGAATGAAAAAGAATGGAATAATATTTAGGGCAATTTATTTTTAATGTTATTAGAATATAATTTTGCGCATACGTGTGGAAATGGTGCAAAAAAGTAGGGAGATACGTCGAGTGCATGTAAATCAGAAAGCAGTAAAAAAGCGCAAAGTTTCCTAACCTCTAAACTCGTTATACAGTTCACAAACGGAAAATCGCAAAATAAACCTCCATTAAAACAAGAATTAATCCTAGATTAACGTTGTCAGAGATGGTGCAGTACTAATTAGATGCTTCGACGATTGCGACACTGACTTATTGGAACCATTTTGTGTACCCCTTCTGTATCTGGTGTGTGAGGCCAAAGCACGAAGCACCGAAGGAGGGCGACGGAGGCCGACCGCAACCGAACACTGAACGGCGAACGCTGAACGCTGTACGCCGCCGGTGGCGCTGTTTCTATTTTCCCCCCGGCTTCCGGGTGTCGGGCGACGGGCGTCGAGCATCGGCCCGACGGGCGTTCTCATGCTTCGCCCTGGAATTCAGTTTGCTTTGCGCAAGAACGCATGTATACTGAAACCCCATTAGCGTACTTCTGATACGAGATATTTCAGGAATTTAATATTATATTGCAATATCTAAGGAAAATATTTAAAGATAGCTGCGGATATATTGTACAATGACCACGTGAAACCTGTTTATTACGGTGCACTTTACATATACTGCCATTCACACCTGACACTTATTGTTTGTCTCAATCTTTCTCTCTCTTTCCTCTTCCGTTCCCGACGCCTTCTTTCACTTCCGTCTCTCGCCAGATTTCAACTTTCAGCGTCCTGTCTCTCGTCTTGGTGTCTCCGTCTCTGTGTCACCCTTGCATTGCATTTGTTCCTTCACTTCCTTTTCAATTCTGCAAATCTTTTAAGAATCCGACTCCACTCTCTGCTTGTCTTCCAGTTGCACTTTTTAATTCTCATTTTTTTTTTATAAATTAAACAACACCGGAGAATGTAATAACATCCTAACGAGATTGTGGTAACATGCAAATGGATTTTTTTTTTCATTTCCAAAAATGCTTTCCAAGTGCTTATCCATAATTTTTTTTTTTTTTAAAGTAAATGATACACAATTAAGGGGTTTCTTTCAATAACAATTATTGAAGTTTGCGATAACGTCGCATTGTGAGCAACAAAGTTTTGTCTAAAAACCGAACAAAGTACGAAAAATAAAGGTGTACATTTGTTATTATACAAAAATTAAATGATCCTGTTTTGTACTTGTGCTCTTTACTTGTTACATAAATAACTATTGTAATGTATACCGAGTGTAACACGAAAACCGGACCATAGGCGTTTAACATGGGAAAACAGTTTTTCCTTGCGCAAAAGAGTATAAAACTTACTTCTTTACAGTGTTAGCCTTGGTAGTAAAATAAATTTTCAAACAAATTTTATGACATTTTGTCTGTCAGAAATTATAAAATATAGTTTTTATCAAAATAATACTACTCAATGATATGTATCTTCTCGTCCTGTGCATAATTCTCCATTTTGTTCCGAAATTAACAGATAATGAGTATATAGCAGAAATGGTAAAATAATCCTATAGGATGCTTGGTTTTATATTACGTCAATGCAAAAATTTTACTGATCCGTTCTCTATAATTAGTTTGTTTAATTCACTTGTACGTTCAAAATTAGAATACGCATCAGTAATTTGGAATCCCATGTATAATAAAAACATAATGCTTGTAGAGAGTATTCAAAAAAAATTTCTGTACGTACTATGTAATAAATTTAAAGTAGATGCGAATAACTATGAAGCTAGACTTCATCATTTCAATATGATCAGTCTAGAAAACAGAAGAATTTTTGCAGACATGGCATTACTCTATAAAATATTTAACAACAAAATTAATTGCAGTACTGTTTTACAATTATTTAATTTACATGTGCCTCAGAAAACAACTCGCTCCAGTACACTTTTTCATTTACCTAAAACCTCAACTAATAACTACAAAAATTCTCCTGTCAATAGAATGATGTCAAAATATAATAATAGTTTCACCCATATTGATATTTTTTATTTAAATTTCACTACATTTAAAAATGAAATAATGAAGTCTTGTACGTAAGTGTTTCGTCATTCAGATATTTTTTTTGTGTTAATTATTATTTTGCTTGTTTATTTGTATTACTTGTATTTTTGATTTTTTATTCTTGTTTTTGCATTTTGCTGCTTAGTTAAGGCATAGACACTGTTATATATGTATTAGTTTTGATAATATGTGGGAACCTATAATTGGTTTGTAAAAACTGTTGGTTCTCCAAATTTATAAATAAAATAAGCGTGACGTCCAAATTTATAAATAAAATAAAAAAAATTTCAATAATGATAACTCAAACAGAGTTTTTCAGACAGGTAAAATCTGTCACAATCTGACATACACGTTTCTGACAGGTAAAATGACATTATATTTGCTTGTAATTTTATCAATCAGAAACGCTCTGCTTTGAATTATCATTACTAAAAATAGAAAATTATTCACAGGATGAGAAGATAGTAGTATTATTGTGATGAAAACTATATTTTATAATTTCTGACAGGTAAAATGTCAAAAAATTTGTTTGAAATTTTAATTCAATACCATGGCTAACATTATAAACAAGTTTTATAAAAATTTTAATTCATTTTTCTAGGTTACCAAACATGCAAAAAATGTGATTATCTATTTAGGTGCAGAATTTAATTCTCTACAACATTTATTTAAAGAATTTTTGTCCAAAATTAATTGGCCACTTTTACACCCGGTATAACAAAACGTGCATATATATTAAAAACTTTGCACCGAATTTTTTGACCAAAGCAATACCTTCCTTACCTAAAGGTGACACAAGGTAAAAAGGTATTTCTTAACAGAAAGTTATCTTAATAATGTCACCATTAACAGAATTCATTTTGTCAAAGATTTAAGTCTTTGTTCCAGTCAGGTTATAAGACATCAAAACCTATATTCCGCATTTTCTCCAAAATCTTCAAAATTTTCAAAAATCCAATTTTTATACATGTAGGTACATCTTAACGCGCTGACTTCAAATTTTAAAACCGCAGGTCGATATCTCTTTTCATTCTCGAGATATTTACATTTCAACATTTTACCCATTTTTGGGTCATAACCCTAAAATGGGTGGAGATACAAGCCTGGTGACTTCACCATTCGATTCTACGGGCAAAATTACATGAGTATACAAATTTTCAAATTTTTTGAACAATGTGTGCAATTTCTAGAATAAAATTACTGAAAATGGCCAAAAATCGCAAAAATCTAAGGTATACCCCTTGCCATTTTTTCAATTTTTGACAATTTTCAGTAATTTTATTCTAGAAATTGTACACATTGTTCAAAAAATTTGAAAATTTGTATACCTATGTAATTTTGCCCGTAGAATCGAATGGTGAAGTCGCCAAGCTTGTATCTCCACTCATTTTAGGGTTATGACCCAAAAATGGGTAAAATTTGAAATGTAAATATCTTGAGAATGAAAAGAGATATCAACCTGCGGTTTTAAAATTTGAAGTCAGCGCGATGAGATGTACCTACATGTATAAAAATTGTATTTTTGAAAATTTTGAAGATTTTGGAGAAAATGCGGAATAAGGGAATAGATGTTATTGTAAAAGAAGATATTTATTACTTTCAGAAACTTATATTTTAAATTCTTATTTTCGTTTATTTGTAGTAAATTTTTATAATAATTATGTGTACTAAATCTAAAACGAAACAGAATTGTCGGAAATAAAAATTAAAAACATGATAACTTTAATTTTACTATTTTAATAATTTCACTCAACTTATATAGAATTACGGAGTACTTTATTAAGTACATAAAACGTCGACAAACAAAATACTCTTCATTGCTGACATTAAAACTGATAACCCAGTTTCAACAGCAATTTTTTATGCAGTTGGTAACGTGATACAAATGTAACTAGATTTATTGCCGCAAGTTGTTGCACTGTTTTTAATTCACTACAGATTTGTTCACTGTAAATCATCACTTTAAAATATTGCATCGCTTTAAATTGTTGACGTTGCATCTTTGCTATCTCATAAATCTTCATAAGACTTCATTTTCTGATTTTTAAAAATATTACATGGATATATAGCAATAAATCACCACCCATTTTATTTTCATTTTAGGTGCGACACTTCTACTGGAAAAAATCTGAATAAATAGTTTTCTTTCAAAATAATAATAATAGTTTTATTATGTAATTTGCTACTCTCCTCTTTATATAATTGCATAAACTACAATACCATGTTAAACCCTTATATACACCCCTAACCGTCACAACGCGGTATGTAAAAATATAGGTAAAGCGTGTTGTAATGTATCTGTTTGCATTTAGATATTAAAAGTTATTCATAACTTTTATTGTATGTTTAAAGCGGTAGAAGACTCCAAGTGCACATTTTAAAGCGTTGGAGTTTTCTTAAACCAATACAACGTATAAACAAATCAAAAAGATCAGTCCCAGAAATCGTATACTTACAAAATATCCTTCCAAAAATTTTATTGCAACATTTAAGCAAATTTATCATCGATAATAAAAACAAACCTCTATCCATCCGAATTCGGAATCGTAAAGCATCTTCTCCGTGTACGAGAACGAGTACGATCCGATGATATATGCAAACCAAACAAACTGTAAAGCCTCGTAAAACACAGCGCTCAACAACGTCGCTCCGATCCGAGTGCAGTCGGTCGGTATTCGGTATTGAATTCGGAATATCAAAATATAAGGCTGCTCCCTGCCCCATTCTGATCATATTGAGTTATCATAATGCACGTGGTCAGAATTCGAGCTCTCAAGTGTGAAACATGACTACGTACAATGGAATTTAAATTTACTTACAAGAATGAGGTTATAAGAATGTATGGAAGTCATAAAAATTTTGATTTGTGATACGCAAATTTCATTTAGTTTTTATGGTTCATGAATTTATAGTAGATAGGTATGTACAAAGTTATATTGCCTGTATCATTTTCAAGCACACAAATAGAGTATTTTTAAACACGTGTATCAACGATATTATCCTTTGGCAATAAACAAATAACCATTTTAAAGAAGTATTTTATTTCTTGACGATTTTATTTCAATATTTTACAAAATATCAGTATGATAGAAGTTTACATTCTCTAAATATTGAAGGATGAAAGGGAAGTTTAAAAAATTCACACTGTTCTTTAATGAAACTGTGGACCAGTTTCGGTTACTTTGTAACCATCCTCAGCACCCATTCATCCTTCATTCAACTTCACACTTGGGTATACCTTCATTCATTTTCTCTAAATATTGTTTACATTTACATCATTCTTTACATTGTTTACATTTTGTTCACGTAAATATGTAAATCATTAATTATGGTTGTAAAAAATTAAGTCTTTACAGCGCGAATCTTGTGTAATGATATGCATTGCTATTTTTTCAGTTATTTTTCAACGCAATCTACAATATTATAACATTTTTGTTTACCTTAAATTTTACTATATTAGAATAACCTAAATTCTAATGAATAGAATTGGTATTTTAAATAAATTAGTGCGTAATTCTTGTATGTTACACTATGAAATAATATTGTAATAAAGGAAGCAGTACGTGACATTTAATATTTGAAAATTTAGGTTTGTCATTATAGATTCATCCTGGCAGAATGAGTTGAAAGTAGTAATAAGAAAATAAAAAATGTGTTAGAATTTGAATGGCGTGCGATGGAGATCTCATGCTCTTCCTCATCCTGATCCTCAATCCTCATCTCCGATTCTTGTTGAGTGTTGGACACGAACACCTCAAGGCAATTATAGATTCTTGGTGTAAGTTCTCCACTTGTGAATTCCAAGTAGCAAGTAGCGATGAGCGGCGGCAAAATCGAATTTGGTTTTCGACAGTAGGTCGTCTTTTGACGCATAAAACTTGGCCGATGTCCGTGGTCTCTGTGGGCGTTTTTCACCAGCAGTTGCAGTTCTTTTTGCCTCGTCCTCGCAACCCTCGGCCGTTCCCATGAGAAAATATCACGCGAAACTATATATCATTGAAAAGAATTCCTCTAGAGTTTCTCAAAAAGCTACGACACTTCTTCGCCACAATGACATTTAAAGATTTTGTGTCGAAGCAAAGAAATATATATTTGTTACTTTTAACAAGTAATATAGGGACGATATTTATTATGTTGTAAAGTTTTTACCCACTTTGAGGTTAACGGCTTTCATTCGACTTTTATAGAGAGCGATTGCTTCTCTACTTACATTTACTAGAATTGCTTGTTATTATTATATATGTCTACATTTAATCGCTACATATTTCTTTATTGATTTTCTTAATATACTTGAAACCCGATCGCTTCTTACTTTTCTTTGCCAATACATGTTCCTTTAGGTAACATTTATTTCAGACTTTCTACGCGATCTGATAATTAGATTTTATTTATAATGAGGACAAATACCGTGAGTTTTAGATGCAATATTTACTATTCTGCCATTAATGTATTATTGTGAATACTAATTAAACACACTGCACCGTTACAGATTAAAGATATTTACTAAAAAAGAAAAAATCGAAAGGTTGCTTGTTCCAATGCTGGTTATAGTTTGAGAAATACTTGTGATATGTTTGCTAATTTATCTCCTGAACGTCCTAGACTAAATCCTTCTACAGCTTCGAGAATATTAACAAAATTTAAAAATGATGGATGTTTAGATAAGAATCATACAAAAATGCAAGAACAAAAACTGCACGAACTGAAGAAAATAAAAATAATTTACATTGTGGAATAGAAGAAAAAATCAGCTGTTTACCAAAGTTTTAGCAAACGAATTAAATATTAGCAAAACTTCTGTATTTAAATTATTAAAAGACGACAAACTTTATTCTTGTCATTTTTAAATGCACCAAGTGTTAAGATACTGCTCTTATTACTTTCTTACGTTATTTGTAAATTTAACATTGACAACCTATGCTGCATTTTATCTGCAACGAATTTTTGACAGAATAGTAAATATTGCATCCTACTCGAAACTCACGATATCTATTTTGGTTTTATAAATTACAAATTCTGTAATGAAAATTATGTGCACAACATTACGTACATTACGTACCTTCAGATTTTTGTTAAATTTAAGGTAAGACCAAACTAAATGAGAATCAAAACACAAGAAACTTTGGCAAATAAAACCTTGTTGAGTTTAAAATTCCCCTGTGAATAAAATATAGTAAATCAAATTGTGAATTGTTGTGTGAAATTCAAACTTCCCTCTTACTGACAAATTCCAACAAACTAAAACAGGCGCGGTAAATGTAAGTCAAACTGAAGGAGTTTGAAGACATACGCATTATCATATATTTCTGTGAAGCTACAGTCGTAACTTATTCATAGCCTTAGCTGAGTAAATTCCTTTTACATATAAAGATGTTAAAATGAAACAATTTGGAGGGTGGAACATTTCAAAGCACATACGAATAAATGTGTAACAGTTAACAAAAGTTAACCTTAATAATATTTGTACACATGTCTGTGAGTTCAAGTACAAACTTAAACAGTCTTAATAATTTTTACTCCACTGTGTTACGTTACTAAACTTCCAGTTAAGTCAATATTCTGATCTAGATAAACAAGAAGATAATGCAAATACAGAATTATGTTATAAAACACAGCAAAAGAATAAAACAGAAATTATTACCTACTCCATCTTGTTATATTTTTCAATTCATTTACAGTGCTATATTTTAGATTTTATGTGTATGTATTTATTTATTAAAAAGGAAGAATACACCACGCAAAAAAATTAAGTGCATCATAACAAAGGATTACTTGAATCGAAGGAAACATTTAAATAAGGAATTGTGTTGTAAAGTACTACATAACCTTGAAAAATAAAACGGAAATTATTACTACATCTAGCCATAATTTCAATTTATTTACAATTCGTGATAGTTGCTATATTTTAGATTTTATGTCTAGTTATTTATTAAAAAGGAAGAATACACCATGCTAGAATTTTAAGTGCTTTGTACGAAGGTCATGTTAGAATTATTCATAATAAGACAGATAATTCATATTTAAATACTGGGTGGCGCTCGAAATCCGTTACATAGGCATTTAACATGGGAAATAAGAATATTTTGAACATTTGCTTCTCATTAAAACTTATTGTAGTAAAACTTTGTACACTCTTTGGGAACACTTATTGCATCATATTAATAATAAATTGTTTTAATTAGTAAAAAATAATTAAGGAAAATAAGAAAATGTGGTAATTTTAAAGTAATTCGTAGGTATTTTATTTTGTGATAACATAGTTGTCTAAAAATGTGATCCAATGTATCAATAAAAAATTTGTAAACGAAAATTTATTTTTGTGAAAAATTCATGAACATCGCTGGCATTTGAACCCAGGACCTCCCTTTGTGTAATAAGATGCCAGCGGGCATGGGAGGGTCCTGAGATCAAATCTAAGTAAAACCATGAATTTTTCAAATCTCTCTTCGTTAATAAATTTTTTAGACTATGGTTATCTCGAAAAATCAAGAGGCTTCAAATATAAAAGATAGTTATATAGTAAATTATGTAGCCAGACAGAGTGAAGTATATGAGCTAATTTCATGATGGATATATAACCTCAAAATATGAAAATTGTCATGTTATCATTTGTCTTCTCTTTCAAAACACTAAAAAAAGAATTATTTCTTCATCATTCTAAAATATTTCGTTTTTGGGTAATTTTGCTAAGTTGCAGACAACCAACAAATAATGATATGAATTTAGTAACACTGCAACATATTGCAGATGTGCGCATGCGTAGTTCCATTACTCGAAGCTTCATTGTTTATTTTGACAGAAATCAAGCCGCTTTATAAGCTCCAGCCTGTTATTTTATAGGCTTGACTTGACATTTTCAAGCTGCTTGAAATATCATTCTAAAATAAATAAATAAATATATCATCACGGCATATTACCCATTTCTGGGTGTGCCAGTATCTACAATACATGTAGACATCGGTAATGATGACGATATATTTTACCGCGTGGGCGCTTACCAGGCGTCACCTCACGGGCACTCATAGCTGGTGTGGAGACTGCACCACAGGGGTCACTTTTGTGCCATTTAAAATTGGAAATATTTGGCGTCTGTCGGGATCGAACCCGGTTCCCCCAGGTTCGCGACCAGACACTCAGGCACGCGGCCACGGGACCCCAATATCATTCTATAACGTTTATTTCGAAGATTGAAAAGAGATTTACCAATTAAAGCGACTTGAAACGTCGAGATGATAGACGTAGTCTATAATCCTCAAGGCACTTTCTGCAATCACATTTTGTGTTTAGAAATATCTCCTTTTTAGTCACAAGAAAAAATATGGATAATTTATTTATATTAATTCTACCACTGTAATAAAGAAATTGTTATTTTTTCTTTCTCGAAAATCTATTGTTCATAATTTAATCATGCATGTATAATGTTTAACATATTATCTTTACATAATGATTTTAGTGTGGGATCATATATGTCCCAGGCGACCCATAATTAAACAATTTCGACGCGAGTTTTCGCAAATTAATATACTCGTACCGTACTCGTATACAGTATGATCAGAATTAACTGTTTCTGTTAGCAATAAAAAATACTTAAAATTGATATAACTGATATTAAATTTATTCTCTGTTAGCCGCCTAGGTGGCAGAGCGTGTTGAGGCAGCACTCGAAGCGACCATCACCGCTCGGACGCTGAAGTCGTGGGTTCGATTCCCACCAGGGGCTTGGATGTTTATGTGTGTCCTTAAAATACTTTATATATGTGAAATGTAAAAATAAATTGTAAAAAATGTAATAATAAAGTATTAGGGATATAACAAAATAGTTGAAAACCGACAAAATATTATTATTATTATTCCCTGTTGTTGACAATGACATTTAAAAATTTAAATTTCAGTACATTTGCAGTACCTAATTCAAAATACTTCTATCATTCAAAATCATATTAGCTCTCAAGCTCCTGATATAACCTACATATGTGTAAATGTGTATTTAATCAAGAAAAAGGGCATGCCAAACAGTATTTTCCGTTTACCTGTCGCTGTGCAAACTATGTAATAAAAAGAACCCCAGAATTGTCTTGCCAACTAAAGCAGTTACTTTTAGTAATCTTATAGATAGAAATCTTTTAGATTTATTGGTAATGATATTAAATTCATTTCAGTTTCTATTTTCAAGATACTAAATTATTAGTAATTGATTGAAAAATAAATATACGTGTTACAATAGTAGGGAAGAAGAAAAAAGTAATAGCTGTCAATTTTTGTTTGTCGTGCCAATGTAAGAACCGTGCCGTGGTTGTAAGGAAGTTATTTACTTATTTATTTTGGCTCTGAGCCACATCGTAGTAGAAAAAGAAATTGAATTTATTGCCTTTTAATACAGCCTCTCTGGCTCCCAATTTTACGACGTAACAGGTGTGTAACCCAAGACTACACCGGGAACTTCTCATTAAAACTCTTTAAATTTCTTCAAGACATTATAAAATATTTCATCACCGAATCTGACCCTTAAATACAAGGAACATAAAAGACACAATTCCTTCATTTATTAATTCCTGCTTTGGTTCGTATTTTCTTAATTTTGTTTCTTTCTCGTTTCTGCTTAATTTAATTTGAATATTTAGCCACTCTTGCGTTTTTTGCGAATTAGACTAATCTTAAACTTGTCACCGGAGATATATTTGTAGAATAGTGTTGGATTCTAATAAAATAAAAAGTACAAATAAATAATTAAAGTGACTTTTTGGCTCATTTCATTTCCATTTTAATGTTATTTGACTTTAATTTCCTGCTCTTCTTTAACACGAGAATTTTTACACTTTATGTGACAATTTTGAAATTACTTATTTCCTTTTATTTCTTGTTTAATGGAACAATAAATAAAATTGTTATAAATTCGGTATTGTCCTAAATACTGTGATTAATTGTATTTCAGAAGTCAGATTATTTTTGTACATACAAAAAAAAACATCTAAATTGTAGTCAAATTAACTAAACAGACCTTTAATTTTCAGCCTACTAATATGTTGCATTAAATTATCTAAGTTGATTTAGTTAAATTTTCTAAATTTTTAAAATGAAATACAAAATTAGATTAAATGACTACATTTAGTATTGAACTAAACATAAATAAATAAATTAACTAAATATTTATTTAAATTTTCTATTTACTTACCTATTTCATTAGATAAATTACCGAAAATTGTAGGACAAAAATAATGAAGCCAAAATATAATAAAATTAAATAAAAGAAGTAATTAAAATAACCATTTGCATATTTAAATTATCGATTTTTTACAAAATATAAATAAATAAATAAATAAATAAATAAATATATCATCACGGCATATTACCTATTTCTGGGTGTGCCACTATCTACAACACATGTAGACATCGGTAATGATGACGATATATTTTACCGTGTAGGCGCTTACCAGGCGTCACCTCACGGGCACTCATAGCTGGTGTGGAGAGTGCACCACAGGGGTCACTTTTGTGCCATTTAAAATTGGAAATATTTGGCGTCTGTCGGGATCGAACCCGGTTCCTCCAGGTTCGCGACCAGACACTCAGTCACGCGGCCACAAAATATTTATTATCTATTTCAAATTAGTTGCTAAATGCTAAATTAAGATTTGTAAATTATACTAAATTATTAGACATATTGCCTAATAAAATAATATCTAATTATAATTAAACAAAATTTCAATTCTTTTTTTTCTGTGTAATATACAGGATAAAAAAAGTTTTCAGTGATCAATTTCCCTTTATTCTCTCAGGACACGAATTTTCGAAATGTTGAAGTTTTATCTACCATTTAAATCAAGTAACTTTTTCTTGTACGTGAGTTTCTGCTAAGATGCAATGTTTACTATTCTGTCATTAATGTATTACTATAGATACAAGTTATACAGACTGTACCGTCCCAGATAAAATGCAAAATAGGTTGTCAAAGTTGTCAATGTGTAACTAGTATCCATAGTAATTAATGAAAGAATAATAAATATTGCATCTTAGCTGAAACTCACGGTATATTCTAATTTGATCTCTATTTTGCTGACAAATATCCTATAACATGCATATTTATACTATTACAATAATAGTATATTAAAGAACGAATGTCATAATTGTCATTTTATTTTGTGAGATCAAAATAATCGATAATTATGAAATGAGTTTTTTATACTATTTTTTTTTATTTTGAGCTTTCTGTGCCTTTTTTAAATAGAAAATAGTAGTGTCAAAATTTAGGGAATTTTGTCATTTGGTGGTATTAATGTGACGTTTGAAAATTTGACAACTCTAATCTTATTTTTTAACATCATAACGATATTTTCTATTTTTTCTAACTTTACTACTCTATTTATTCTCTTCTTCGTATTCTTAGTTTTAAATTCAAAATTACATAAAAATAAAATTCTTAACAATCGTTTGTATTCGTTTATTCAAGGAGATTTGACATTTGATATTTTTGAAATTCTTAGCAACCAACCTTATAAAAATAAATTATACTATACTCTGTTTTTAAACTATAGACAGTAACTAGAAATTCTAGTGAGAAATTCAAAGCCTGTGATTGGCTGCTGAGCAATTTCGTAAAGCCGCATTTAACCAGACGAAATTTCAAGTTAACCTTCAAACGTAATTGAAACGTCAAACTCTTAGTAGTTGTCAAATCACTTGTTGAATTTGCACGTGTTTTTTGTTTAATCTCTCTTTTTGTGATATTTCACGAATAAAAACAGCATGCATAAAACCAAGAGTTAACAGTATTTTTAAAAATATATAAATTTTTCATCAAGGAATTACAAAAAAATAATGCAATTAATTAAATTATAATTAAAAGTTATGTATTTATGATTCATTTTAACATTTCAATTCCCCCGCCAAATAAATCTAGTGACTTTTTTTGGTAACTTCTAGCGGTGTAAATGTGACTTCGTCTAGTGTTGTCTGTAGTTTAAAAACACGGTTTAGTCACTAGTCTATTACAGCACTTGAATGACCCATTAATGAACCCATTTGGTTGCTGTAACAGCTTTGTTAAGATGCAAAATAGAAAAAAAGATTTTTTGATTATAACAAAGAAATGGCTTATCACGAAAATTTTGCTAACCTTTCATAAAGATGTCAATTCGCCACTATAAACTAGTTCAAAAAATTTTGTTTTCAATAAAAATAAAAAAAAAAAAACAATTATGGCAGTAATCCTTGGAGTAAAACAATATGAAATAGATTTCATCTTCATGCAGGACAATGATACTAATACAGGCATTCATTGAATAAAATAAAATACGAATATATAAGTGGTGGTCAAATACTTTAAAGTGAAAAATAATATAATTGATATGCTAACTTTGTTATAGTTACCTATCCATCATCTCTTTGCCGTAGAAACTAAATATATTTGAAGGATTACATGAAGTTTAATAAAGTTTGGAGAAAATATTCAGTGTTTACGTGATGATAGTGAGATATGATATAAGTGAAAATATGAAAGTAGTGATTTCCAATAAGCAATTGGAGTGAACATCGTTATGGACAGAGGAAAATATTGCTAGCAGTAAATGGATAACAGTCCAGTAATGTCGAGTAATATTTTTCATATCGACTGGAGATTGAGATAAACTCGTACTCCTTAAGATTACTTGTCGCGTTTAAGAATCTAGTGGAACGAAGCTGATTTATGCTCGAGATATTTTACTGCAATTTTAAAGTGTCGTTTATTCCTCTGATTGCTCTGTAAGGACTCGCTCTGCATATAAAATGGCCACGTTTTCAACTTGATTCACTTGTTATTAAATTGCCGATTGTTTCACGGTAAACGTGCTGACAATTCGATATTTCTTCTCTCTTTCCAATCGTTTGACCAATAATAGGTTTTCTACTTGATTGTGGAAAAAACATCTTATTTTCTTGTATAATGCTTCCATTATTGCAGCATGTTGCAGTTTCAACTACGGCTATTATTATGGTGCCACGGTATTATTGAATAGATAATTCAGATCAAATTATAGGAGACTCAAAATTAGCTTTGATCGTGCTTCCGTTGTATCCATTTTTTCATTTTAAAATAACAGTCAAATGAATGCCTTTTCTATTTATTTACAACTAATTGGACACAGGTATATAAATTTCACAAGTTATTGATTACAATCAATGGTATATTATTGTATAAGTTCAGTTACACAAAAATTAAAGGATATGTATAGTCCGGGACACGAAAGATGAACAAATCACTGTCTAATATATGCGCTTCGTTTAAATCCTGACGAAATACAATTAATTTACTTTCCGCATACTTAATATAACATATAACAGTTGTCGAAATAAGTTTTGAAGCTACGTAGCCTTTCTTATATTAGCAGTTGATCTGCGCAATTGGTTTTTATATCAGTTTCTGTCTTGTTTACACTCGAATCATAAGCGTACACAATTGAATTAGAGGCACAAAGATACTGTAATAATTATTATTTGACGGCGTCTATGGAATATCACGATATGAGCATTTCTTTCCCTTACTCCTCAGGTCAAGATTGGTGTCCCACTTTATAATTACAATATCAGGCCGGTTGACATTTTCAAGAAACAAATTATAAAACCTACCCACATATATTTTAGAAAAAAAAAATACTTCAAATACACGTTGCGTACAATTAATTTTTCTATAACTGGTATTTTTTCTAAAAAAAAATCCATAAACGATTGACAGCGCTAAAACATTGCACGTTTACTTCTCCTGGTTAAAAAAAAAAAACAGAGTGTAGCTTAAAATACAGATTTTAAATTTACAAAAACTTAATCTGGACTGGAAGAGATGATCCTTTAAATACCAGTTGAACTATTATCACCCGTCATTTGGCCTATAGTTTTTGTAAGTTTAGGTAGTCGAAAAATTTTTCACCATTTGTGTAGGTTTTATAAATTCTGAAAATGTAAGCCTGCCGAATTATTACAAGCATGTAGTATATACAAATTATTAGCAATATGCATTAGGATGGTCGTTATAGAAAATAAAAAAGTGTCCCGGACGCCCGGCAGAAGTGATAACTTTATCCCGATTATTTGAAGGTAGATTATTTTATCCTTATTTAAGAATTAGTAGAATAAATTTAATGATTTTAAAAGGTTTCAATGAAATAAATAATTGCTTTGTAAATAGTCATGTTTGATAATTTATTTACAAACACAACAACTTATAAAATAATAACAACATGCTACAGAGAACGAGAGTTGCGACTGGTATCTCTCAGCTGCATAAGAAGATATCAGGTCAAAAAAAAAAAAGAAAAAACTGCGAAAAATTTTTTTTTTAAATATTTAAAGTTATTAATGAAATCTTGGAGTACAAAAATCTGATATGAAACATGAAGTAAGAATTGCCATTGTAAAAAATAGCTAATTAAGAGAAATCATTAATGAAGAATAAATAAATACCGATATTTTTATTTTCAACAGTGAAAAATGTCGTATACTTTTCTTAACTCAATATCTATTAGAAAATCTAAGTTTATTCAGAATTTAAATTACCAATTAGCCCTTATTCAAGTACACATTGAACGTTGAACATTGCTTCTAAACTAATTATGCAATTTATAAAACAATCAATATAATGTCCATCAATTATTTCTTGCCAAATAGAGCAAAAATGTTCGTGTAGTACTTCATTTGCAGTTACACAGCAAAAATTACTATAAGCTCATTATCAATCTACTTTTAACTCGAGATAATATTATTGAAAACTATTTACTACTTTCTCAATCAAGAGCTTCTCTACTATGAACTGATTATGCTCCTAGAATCATACCAATTAAGACCCTTTGTCAACAAGACTTATACATCACGACAACATAGTAGTTTACGAGACGAAATGTTGAATATATTCTTATTTATTGAGAATAAATAAGAATATAACGCCAATGTTTCGCAACCTTTTTGTAGCTGCAACACACTTTTAAAATATCTAAAATTTTGCGACACACTGTATACTTTAAAATTGTACTGTTTATCTAAACGGTGAATTATCGATGCTAGGAACCATGCTTACTCTTAGTTCCTCATCTATTGATTTTAATCGTTCTCTCATTTTTTGCTTAATTTCATTCATGGCCGAACCTTGCATTACATAGTTAGAAAATGAAGAATTGTAACACATTTCTCATTGCTATTTCAAAAATGTTTGGGAATTTTTATATTGATCCAAAATTGACCAGTATTATAATAAATTTGAACTACCAGAGATTGGTTGCATGGGATTTCGGTCGGCCCTTCATCTTGCAGGTTTAATTGCAAATTGCAAAAATGCAAAAAGTTTTGTTGCAAATAAATTTCTTACCCACAAATAAATTTTAGTGTCAAAGTAACGGAAAATAATTTCAAAAATTGAAATAAATTTCCAAACTTTACTAGTACAATCCAATCCTAATACTTTGGCTAGAGAAATCATCAGAGTAGAAAGAAAAACGCAAATAAATACTTTTATTTACATTTAGAAGATATTTCGGCGACACACTGATGTGTTGCGACACAGGTTCAGAAACTGATATAACCACCTGTTTTTTTCTTTTATTATTATTTTTAAAAACAATGGTGCTCTAAGTTGACATAAGAAAATGGGATTACGTGGCTTTGTACGTTAGGTGATCGGTTGTGGTTTGTAAAATTTTATTTTTGGTATTTGTTCTGTACAATATACAAATGTTTAAATTTTAAATTGATTGTTTTTTGACATTTCTTAAAACCAATGAGAAGTTTCAATATTTGTCACTTGTCTGCGTTTTAACTAATCCTGTCATTATTATAGTATTTAATTCGAAAGAACATAATCTCTGTAGCTTCTGTTTTTGTGGACAAAAATGTCAGATAGTTATCAGCACATAAGTAAAATGAGCGAAAAATAAAAATACCTGTTTAGCGCCGTTTCTGATCATGAAATAAACCAAAAAAATATAGAAACCACTTCTGAAAACACCATAATTAGTAATCACTTGGTATGGAAACGTTTATTTATATTTATTTTGCCTTGTCAAAGTTATGTACTAATTGTCAAAACAGATTTGTTAATTGCGCCATGTAAATGAATAAAGCTAGTAATAGTTAATTACGACAATAGATGGCATTACAATAGCAAGACAGTGGCAGTATTGTTTCAATTTATTGCCATTTGGAAATAGCCACTCAATCCCTACGGGATTTCGTTATTATTGCCTGGCAACAAGTTTTCGAAAAATCTGTCAAATTATTTTTAACTTATTGTCACTCCCTTGTTATATAATTTCTAATAATAATATAGTAGCGGTCAATGATTTTAAAGGTGAAATATGTAAACATAGAAATATGGTGAATAAGAGTAATGTTCCTACCTGCAATCGTTGTAAAATTTTAAAATAAAATCGCCGCAAGTGAGAAAACGTTGCGGTTAGTCGATGCAGTCTAAGAGCGTTCGAACGGTGCAAAAATAAAAACGTGAAGTTTTAATACTCTGGAAACGCTTATATCCACACTTCTTCAGAAATCTTGTAAAACTAGAGCCATTAATCTAAAGACCAACGCATCTTGAATGCTCAACGAGTTATCGCATATGTAAAATCATCGCCTGTCAAAAGTTCAATGCTCTGCATCTCAAGCTACTACCTTACCGCACTTCTGTGCAACTTCACACACTGTTTAAGTAGCACTTCAAACTACAATCTTACTTTTAAACTATAGAGTTCAGTACTGAACTAAATCCCACGTGCATGGAATCAAAAAATAACCGACTATATCACTCCAGTTTCAGGAAATTTTCCAATTTCCAATGTGACATGTGTCTATCAATATTTTATTATTCTAATTATTCATACACCGGGTGTAACACGAAAAGCATGCCATAGGCGTTTTTTTTTTGCGTAAAAGTAGCCTATTAATTTTAGAGTATAATGCTTCAAATAAATGCCGCAGATAATTAAATTCTGTATTCAATTCATTAATCACATTTTATTTTGCATGTTTTATAAGCGAGCAAATTGAGTTTAAAATTTTATAAAAGTTGCTATTTTATAGTGTTAGCCATAGTATTGAAATAAAATCCTAGACAAATGTGATGACATTTTACCTGTCAGAAACACTCTATTTTGAGTCATCGTTATTGAAAATATTTCAATGAAAAAAAGTAACAAATTATTAAGTAGTAATGTTCATGCAAATTATATTTTATAATATCTGATAATAATACAATTACAGTCGTTTGTGATTTTATTTCAATACCATGGCTAACACTATAAAAAAAGTATTTTTTATTTATTTGCAATTTTAACAGATATTATATTACAGTAAATTTGTAACTGTAATTTGTGGAATGTTCAGATGAAGAAATATGGAGATTGCAATAAATTATATATTTCCTAGATGCACTAGGTACACCTGAAACTGGGACAGATGATTTACTATCCTTATTTTCTGAATCAAAATTAGAATTACGTCCTTTACTCATCATTCTACTAAAATTATGTTATAGAAAATTCAACCGTAAAATATTTATCATTTCCATTAATTAAGGAGGTTATAAAATAATAAAATATTTATTTTATAACAGATATAAATCGTCACGGTTTATTACCTATTTCTGAGCCTGCAAATCTGTATTTTTATTCGTAGCTATTGTGAAGAGAGCACCACATATATCACTTTTGAGCTATTTGAAAATTGGAAATAATTTTCAAGTTTAAAATTTGACGCTGGTCGAAATCGATTCTGAGCCCTCTGAATTATAATCGGTCTCCAAAAGCACACAGAAACTCGACCAATATATATATATATATATATATATATATATATATATATATATATATATATATATATCACAGCTGTCACAATTGACATAAAAGATCATTGACATCGCGGCAGATAATAGGTATTGGATTTTACAATAAAAAAACTACATGTTTATCTTTAAGGTAATTGTCATTTTGATATTTAATAAACAGAATATAAATTGTGCATCAATGTAAAAAACGTTTCCCATCAGTTTTGACAATCAACATTTTTTCCTGAGAACACAATGATTAATCAAAAGTACAATAGTGATCTATAGTTGAAATAATGCCGTGCCCAGTTAGTGATTTGTCCCTGAAAAGAGGCTTATTTAAAAGACACACTGATGAGCTCCAACAAGAGCGAAACACGTCTGTGATTACTAACGGGTCACGATCGAGAAGGTGATTCAGATTCTGAAATCTTGTGATTCAATTTTGAACTATGGTGTGATTGGTCAGTTCTAAAGGGTTCCAATTTTTACAGAAAGCATGTAAAACAAAATTAATCCCATATTTACTATGGGTGCCTATGGGGTTAGTTCTGCCATCGGTTAAGTGTTGTATGCTTATTTAAATAACAACCTGTATAACACTATTGGAAAGTTTAAGTTGTACGTCATAAAAGAAAACTATAAAAACTATTTTGATGGCAGGTAGCGCAGATAAAATATTGTTTTAATGTGAGTCATATTTGTGTGAATATTGTAAGAAGTTAAACCTGTTGTGCAGATGCAGACACAGACAGAAAGGTGAAAATAGCAGCGTTTGTTCGTGTTTATGAAAAATAAAAGGTGAGAAAATATTCGTCGCGTTGTATTTGTTTGGTCTGTCGCTCTGTTGCCTGCGACAAAAAAAGCGTCGAGGAATAAGGTGAACATGCTGCAGTATGCTAGATTCTAACCGTAACCGTGCCTAGTTCATGACTCATATATCATTTTCCATTTCATTAAACTACAAAATTTAATTCTCCAGACACTTCCCTTGAGTTAAATAGATCCATGCTTGAATTTTCTAAAGCCGATGTTCGCAAACGTACGGCTACATTTTACGACTTAAAGTTTCAATCGATAAAACTTCATGAAATACAAGAAAAACAGGCTTGAATATACCGATTCTTATTCAGATAAATACAAACTTTTTATCGGTTATTTACGAAATGACGCATATTTACCATTTCATGTACATCTCCATCATTTCATAAAACATTTTCATAACATGTACTCGGATATTTTCCTAAATAACATACCATTAAAAGAACAATGGACAAGTACCAAAATAACACACAATTATAATTTGGACACTGCCATTTTTCCTCCAAAGTATAATAAATTATTCAAAATTACGAACGTAATATGTAGGTATACAAGGTTCAGAATATAAAGGTCAATAAATTTAGGATGGTTTATACATGCGAAAACAATAATAAAAGTTCATAAACATGTATCCGAAATTGTTGTCATATCGTTTTTTTTTCTTTCAAAAAATATTTATTTTAAGCACACAAAAAATAAAGGTCAATAAATTTAAGGTGAATAATACATGTCAAAATAATAATAAATGTTAATATAAATAAAGTTAATAACAAATATCCTTGTTTACTTAAAGAGACACTATATTAATATAAATAAAAACAAATGTGTCAATTTCCATCAGACTTTAAAAATAACTTAAAATATATAAACAACTTTATAGAAAAACTAAAAAGTCACTAACTATCACACGCATGACTTCATTGGTTGTTATGCTTCCTGTTTTTCTCTTTAATATTTCACCAACTCCGAATTGATTCAGATGTTTGTTGAAATGCTGCATTTTAAAATTTTATCAACGTAGCTTATAAAAATCATTGTGTCTAATACAATGTTAAGATTTTGTAATAAAATTCATCAGTATTATTGTATTTTCACCGTTAAGTAAGAAATATTTATAATTGTCCTGTGAAACTGTTTTTCGCTCATATTCTAACAACAACTGAAGATGGGCTTACCTTAAGCCCGAAACGTCCATAATAAAGAATTTTACAGCACACGTGGACCATTTAAGCCTTTTAATTCACCTTTAAATTACTTTTTTTTTGTTAGAAATAAATAAGATTATTTTTAAAAAAGAAATCGATATAACTCTAAAACTAAACATTCCATACATTGGAAAGATACTACCTTTTTTAGTTTATGTTCTGTATTTATTAATTTAAACCCAACGTTTCGGCACCATAAACTGGTGCCTTCTTCAGGGGATACATTGACATTAATTTTTTAATTAATAGGAACAGGAACGTTTATAATTTTTTTGGCATATATTATCCAGCCTAAATTTATTGATCTCTATTTTCTGAACACCCTGTATGTATAACAGGTATGAATTGGTACCTGGCATATGAAAATTTATTTGCCCAGAAATAAAACACTAATTAATACAAACCCTTTTCAAGTTTGAGATCGCTGCCACCATTATTCGTATTTTAGAGTCCTCGGAATACGTGCGAAAAGAGTAGACAGACGCGGTTTGTCAATCGATCAAAATTTGTCCCTGTCACCTAATACTTATTGAACTGATAGTAACGCATTGTATTACAGGTTACTAAGATACAATGAAAAAGTTTTACGAGAATGTGATTCGCAAAAAAATATGTGTTCTTTTGTTTATGCCACAAATTCTCGTATTCATCTTGTAGAAATGTTGAAAATAATTTTGTGGTGTGTCCGCCGCGTTCAAAATATTGCTCCAGTTTTAGAATTATTAAAACAATAATTAAATTATGTAGTATGTAAACTAAAAGAAGACAATAAGAAGCCTAATAAACTAGCACGTAATGAAGATGATTGTATTTTTCCGAACCCCAGTGAATATTGCTGTGCCGATTGTAATGGACCAGTGCAGACCTGTATCTAATAGTGTGCATGCCACAGGCGGCGTAAGTGAACAAAGAAAAAAAATAAAATAACTCGGGAAAAGAAACGGGATAGACAGTAGTAGAGGTTAAAGTGAAAAGAAGACGGTGGCAAGTCATGGAGAAGGAAAGTAATGAAAGAATAAAGAATATTTGCATTTAGCCGCAGCGAATGTTAAGCAAAGAAGTAGTATAATAAAAGAAGTAGTACAAATAGAAATAGAAGACTGGAAGCAGTAGTTAAGAAGCCGAAGAGTGATCGAAGTGAAGGAGAAAGCCGTGGAAGTCTGGGAGAAATTAAGTTATGCCTAGTATATTATATTGAAAGTTTTTGTACATACATATGTTCAGTTGACTTTTATAATAATAATGCCCGATAGTATAAACATAGTTTAATTATTGACCTAAGTTTAATTAAATATTGAACTAGGTTCAAATAAAATTTCTATATTATAAAACAAAATCTGCTTTTGACTTTAGTTTAAACTATGCTTAAATTGAGCGGCCGATTTCATCCGTTCAAATTGAGTTCAAATAATAATTGACGTTTTTGTATTCTAAATATCATTCAAAATTTGAAGTGTCTACATTGTTAATAATTACTTACGAAAGTTTATTGATTATAATTAATATTTTGGTAATTTTAAGCATATATTTTATAATTAATTTAAATTATATGCTGTTTTAAATTCTAGATTAAAAATGATGTACGTTTCAAGTTCTCATAGTGACGGCGAGAATATAATGAATAGACTCCCTCGAATATTTCGGGAAAAGAGAAATCCTTTCGAAATATACAATTGCGGTTTCGTTTTGAAAAACGAACGATTTTAGAATTTCCACATATTTTAGGATCCCGGCTAGAACTTCCCACGAATAGGAACAAATCAATATATGCATTACTATAAATTTTAATAACCATAATTTTTTTCACTCTTTTTTGACAATATCATAACAGCTTTTAAGATGTTCCAAAGTTCTAACACATTTTCGGTTGTACGAATTAAATTTAGTTGTAATTTCGGTTCATGATTTCATTTTCAAGTTATTTGTTGCTGAATCAGTTTTTTTAAAAAAATTCAATAATGTTTAAATATTCTTGCATTATTTTCATCAATATCTGTTTTTCTTCTTCATCGAAATTCTTAGATCTCTGATTTTTGTTCATTTTATACTCTTAGGTCGACAGGTCCGCTAACATTCTTTCATAAAAATTGACAATTAGAATGACATGAAGTGAGTTGTATTAAATATAACCGACTGAGTAAGGGATAATCTACGTTCAGTTGACCCCAGTTCATTTTATTGTTCTACTACCCAAATATAATTAACTTAAGTTCACTAAATAAACTCTGTTTGCCTAACTGTAGTTTAACACATTTGTAACTGACCTTTATACTATCGGCTATAAGAGTGTGATCCAACTATCTCGTTTGCCAAAATACCTGTTACTCGAATCTTAAACGCCTAAAATAAAAATTACATTGGTTTGAAATTTCAAGATTTTAAAAATGTTAGGATTGGTTTGACTTGGGCTTGATGTAAGTGAAGCTTGGCTTGGCATTTCAAGCTTTGAAATTTAAATCAAATTATATTGAAAAAAGAGCACTAAGATAATGTACAACACAATTAAAATACTTTGTAACCTAGTAAGTTACAAACAATGAAAGTATATTATAATGCGATGAAATTTTTAAACTCAGTTAACTCAAACTAGCAAATCTAGCCATACAATAGAATCATTTCAAGATGGCTGAACCATTTCAACTGACCCACTCCTACTTTCTCGACATTTTTATAATCATTCATCAGATCATTCCTCAAACGATGATAGATGTGATGTAGTTGTAACTAGTATGTATTTATCTGGCAACTATTGATTCAATCTTTTCGACATGTGTCTGTATCTCGTATCAGTTCATAGTCCCCTTTCTAGTGAATATACTCCTGAACAGAGTCGTCTCCAACGCCAACTGCGAACTGGTAAGGCATTGGCAATGGCAATCGAAACTGGCAAGGCAACTATCTGTCCAGGTCTCTGTTGGTTCCTCCTTGAACAGATGGGTTTAAATAAGAGGAACTGATAACATTTCGCCTCCCTTGCCTTGCCTTGCCGAGAAGGGAATCAGTTGAATTGCTAGGCAATAGGGGAGACCAGGATATTGTATTATTTATGTCTATCTGCTAGATAAAATTACAATTTAAGGGATAAAATTGTCGGGAGAGGAATTCATCAAGAGGGTGGAATGTGGAATGCAGATGATTTGGGTTCATTGTCTGTGTATGTAATAGAAAAGTTTGCTGGGGTTTGCAGGATATGTTTGATGAATTTAAATCACGACACTTCAAGAATGGAAACTTGACAGCTTAATCTAATTACAGTCGACTCTCTATAAATCAAACTTTCTCTTATTCGAATTTTTCTCTAAATCGAATTATTTTTTTGTTATGTTCAGCTGTATATGCTTTTATATGTAAAAAATTATATAAATCGAATTTATTAATCCGAACTTTTCTTTAGTCGAATTAAATCACGACACTTCAAGAATGGACACCTGACATCTTAATCTAATTACAGTCGACTCTCTCTAAATCGAACTCTCTCTTATTTGAATTTTTCTCTAAATCGAATTATTTTTTGACATGTGCAACTGTATATGCTTTTATACCGTGAGTATTTTTTAACGTGAAACATTGGGTTTGTCATATCTATAGTTACGACTTGACATTTGATTGACAGCAATGTATTTGCCCGTTCCATTTAAAATGAAACATAGGGAACGAATTTGACATTTGATAAGACGTCAATATAGGTTAATTTTGTTTAAATAATTATACCTGCCTTCTAAATTATAATTAGTTGTAGAATAAATATAGTGTGCACCTTGTGCCCGAGTGGTTTTCTGACTCGGCTAAATTTCTTACAATATTTAAATATAATACGTCTGTCAAATTCATTCCTCATGTGTCATTTTAAATGAGACAGACAAATACATTGCTGTCAATCAAATGTCAAATCATAACTTATAGGAAAATTCAACGGTTATCTGTCATATTGACAAGATATCAATAGAGGTTAATTTTGTTTAAATAATTATACCTGTTTTCTAAAAATTAAATTTATATGTAGAAAAAATACTGTGTGCACCTTGTGCCCGAAATATGTTTAGTGCTCTCGAGTGATTTTCTGACTCGTTAAATTTCTTACAATATTTAAATATAATACTTCTGTCAGATTCGTTCCCTATGTTTCATTTTAAATGGAACGGGCAAATACATTGCTGTCAATCAAATATCAAGTCGCAACCATGGATATGTCAAACCCAATGTTTCACGTTAAAAAATACTCACGGTATGTAAAAAATATTCTTTAAATTTAATTCTTTAATTCGGACTTTCCTTTAATCGAATTAAATTTTGGGCATTTGCTATTTCCCATCAATTTCAATGAAATTCGCCTCTCTATAAATCGAATTTAGATTTAGATAACTGAAATAGGTTTGTTTGGGACACTCGGTATAAATTTCAATTTGTATATTTACTAGGTATGTACATTTTTCTAAAAAATAAATATGTAATTTTTTTTTTTGTTATATTAACTGAATAAACTTTGTTTTCCATTGCATATACATACTCTTTGTAATTTATATAAATATTTATTTAGGGTATATTCAAAAAATAAAATATAATAACCAAAACCATGGTTTCGGTTACCAACTGGTTGTAGTCATGTGACTATAATTTTTGGTACAGTTCGGTTTCTTTCGCGGTAACCCAAAAGTTTTTTATCAAAACATTACGTATATTGTTTTTTAGAGTGGAAAATTAAAATACGTACAATGCAAACCGTAGAAAATAGATACAAACATCAAAGAGTCAATAAATAGTATCTAACCTCACTAACCTATAAAATCTGACATCTTATGAAAAAGGACAGAAGAAGTTACCGACAAAACCGAGGAAAAATCACGGTTGCGTTGGTGCGCTTCGGTTGCAACCATTTTAACCGGTACCATGTTTCATAAATGTACAATTTTTACCATTTGATATTATTGGAACACTTTTGGTTAACCACGGTTAAAATTTGTTACTTTTGGAATATACCCTTAATTTCCTTTAATCTCTCTCGTTCGAATTCTCTCTAATTCGTATAAATTCAAATTCCCCTTACAAATTCGATTTATAGAAAGTCGACTGTATTGATTTTCTGCATTAATTATAAAATACATATATGTATATCATTATAGAATTTACTAATTTACTATAAACACTAGAGGATGGTGATTGGAACTCCCGAACATAAAAGTTTAGCATGTAAAATTGTTATACTTTCGAAACATTCTGCTTCCCTAATTATATTAGGTAAAATAGTTTCAAATAAAAGTTGTAGTGTTAAAAATGTATATATGAATCAATAAAGAAAATTAATTTTACATTATTTGTAACGGCAGAAATTAGGTGTGGAAATCGCGAAAATCGAGATAGCCATGGATTGGGGTTTTTCCACATTTTTTTCTAAACATGTAAGTAAAGTTATTAACCCTTCGGAAGTTCTATGATACGGGAAGACACTAATTTCAGCATTATGTTCTCATTAAAAAAAATATTATGTTTGTATTATAATTCAAGAATTATTAAGTTTGGATAAAATCTAATTACCGCACATTATTCTATATAAAAAAAAACCTATATAAATTATCTACATTTTTTCTTTATCTCTTATAATAAGCGAGATATGATGTATTTTCAAAATAAGCGAAAATCAAGTTTTAGCCTACAGTTCAAAAACAAAAAATGATCGAAAATTCCTGTGGTTCCTTTTAAAATTGTCTCAAAAAGTTGGCCTATAAATACCTCTCGAAATTATTCCATCCCTGTTCATAATTATTTAGATAGGTAAACATATTTTTCATTTATCTGTTTTCTTTCATTTAATAAAATGAATGGCAATATCTTTTCTCATTGTACTTTCGACTTGTTTTTAATTATGTAAATAATAAAAAAATGGTAATTATAGGTAAACGAAAATATATGTAACACTTATTATATAGGTACCTATTTCAATATCTTTCCCAATTGTTTACCTAAACACTCGTTTTATAAATAATTCATAATAAATACATCCGGTATTAAGTATGCTTTTATTTAATCATACTTATTTTGTATCTTTCTTGTTGTAATTATCTAGATGAACAAAATAAGGCGATACACTTTTCTCCATAATTAACTTTATCAACTCCAATATAATTTAATAACGAACTACACCAGTTTCCAAGTTTATACATAATATATTAAACTCCATTCATTTACCCCTAATTAAAACACCCCTCATAAGTAATATTTTATGATTACTATATAGTTAAATATATATCATTTAATCGGATATACTTGACTACAATAACTACAATTTCATATTTCAAGTATCATTATTATAAATACTGATCAGTAGGTACTTGATTAGAATAAAATGTACATGTATTTTGATATTATCTAAAAGCATTATTAAATTTTCATAAATTATATCATTATACATATGCAAACAGGATGTAAAAAAGTAAGATATTTAATAAACATAGTAGAGATCAAAACAAGTAGAAAATTCTCAATAAAACTGGACCCGAAAAGGAACTATTCCTGGGATATGGTAGATTTAATTCTATCACTTTTTTGACTAGTATTAATTTAATTAAATATTTAAAATTTCTGGATATATTACGATTTTATTTTGTACATACTAGTAACAAGACAGTTACCTAATTGTGAATAGTTGTAAATCTAAAGATATTCAAAATTCCTCTTCAATAAACGCTGTACACCTCGAAAAAAATGAACTACGTATTTTTACAAGATTCGTATAATTAAATATGTTAATTTTACTAATTAATGAAATTGGTGCTAGTCAGAATAAATTATAAGACTACTTGTTAATGAAATGGCAAATGTAGGGCCATCTTGATTTTAGAATAGTGGTTGTCGTAAAAAAACTAATTTTTAAAAATGTAAGCTTATCATATGTCAGAAACATTTTAATTTCATAAACGTGTTTATTAAGACTTTTGTACTATATTTTTGTACATAAATTTGTTCAATATATTACACTTTATATTTTTTGTACACAAGTAATGATAATTAGTTATATTTTTAAAAAACACTCGCCCTGTTTCACAAGATTTCAGCATTTGAATCAACCTTTCGGTCATCATGAGATACAGACCGTGCCCAGCTAGTAACCACAGACGCGTTTCGCTGTTATTGCAACTCATCAGTGTGGTATAAGTATAAAACATTACAATTTTCAGAGTTCACAATCACAATAAATTACGTATTGAAAAACATGCTTTACATTTTTTTCTGTAAATCAGATTTTTATTTTTAAAAGTTTTATCAATAAGTATTATTACTGAAATTTCTACAAATTGATGTTAGGTTATGTTTTTAATGCTATAATATAGATGTCGTTTAACATAGTTAACATCGTTTCATTAAAAGAGACAATAGAAACTAAAACTATTATCTTGTCTGCCTACACTTCTCTAATCTTTTATGCTACATTCTCATTTACAAATACAAATACACATGGCATTAAAATGAATAGAATAAACCACTTGAATTTATATACTGGAATGTTTAATCTTCATTTATGTTATAGCGAATCACGTAAAATAAAACAATCTCTGATATATGGTGTATGTTTAATGTACATCATCTTATTACAATCGAGTAGAGCAGCTTTGTAGTAAGACAATTTCTGCAAGTATCGAAACGGAACGAAAACTTCAGGTTAGAGTTCAAACCTAGTAACTTCCAAAATTCTTCACATTCCGTAAGTGACTTTGTGATGTTTGGTGACTGGTCCAAACGAACTGTATCATGGCTGAAATCTATCTGGTAACAGAATTATCACACTCAAACAAAACAAACATGCGAAAAAAATAAAAATAAATAAATAAAAACGAGAATGCATTGAAAATTTTGCGGTGTAACAAATAAAGGGCACTAAACGCATAATTATTTTTGTGACAATCATTCGGTAATTTATGACTTTATTGGAATTTGTATTTTTCCCATTTGTGTACAATTGAGAGTGTTTTCTAGGCATTACATCAAATGCATGGGCTCTCAAAATTGTTATGGAGAGGGCACCACAAATTGTTCTTGAGATGTGGGTTATTGTAAGCCAAAAGTATTAGCGAAAAAAATATTCTTAGTACAGTCGAATCTCTATAAATCGAATTCGCAGGGGGAATTTGAATTTTTTCGAATTAGATAGAATTTGAACCAGAGAGAGTAAAAGAAAATTAAATGATAATTTATATAAATTACAAAGAGTATGTATATACAATGGAAAACAACGTTTATTCTAGGAATGACGAATTCCGATAATTTTGGTACCCGAGTACCCGAAACAACTACCCGGATAGTACCCTTTACCCGTTAATTACCCGATACCCTTTAATTACCCGTTATCCTTTAAGTACATATATACAATTCGTTAATTTGTTAATTACCAGTTACCCTTATATTAGCAGTTTACTTTTTAATAAAATTCATAATTATTGTTTACATATATTTAATAAATAAAAAGTAATACAAATAAATAATATCTGTATATCTATCTATAAAAAACAATATAAATTACATTAATTACCTATAATAATAAATAATAAAGTAATAAAAAGATCTTCTTTTAGATACAATTTTTCCGGCAGCTAAAAACTGTTCGGATAATTAAAGGGTATTGGGTAATTAACGGGCAACGGGTATATTTCGGGTAATCGGGTAAGAAATTTTATACCCGGGTACATTATTATCGTGTAGGTTCCGAGTACCCGGGTACCCATCGTCATTCCTAGTTTATTCTGTTAATATAACAATAAAATACATTTCTATTTTTTTAAAAAAATAAGATGTACATACCTAGTAAATATACAAATTGAAACATTATACTGATTGTCCCAAACAAACCTATTTCAGTTATCTAAATCTAAATTCGATTTATAGAGAGGCGAATTTTATTGAAATTGATGGCAAATGCCCAAAATTTAATTCGATTAAAGGAAAGTTTGAATTAAAAAATTCGATTTAAAGAATACTTTATACATACACACAAGCATATGCACTTGAATATGTCAAAAAATTTATTCGATTTAGAGAAAAATTCAAATAAGAGAGAGTTTGATTTAGAGAGAGTCGACTGTATTTTTGCAGAGATAATACTAATTGGGCATAGCGCGAGATACATGTATATATATATATATATATATATATATATATATATATATATATATATATATATATATAAGATAGATGGCTTAAGAGGTAACTAACCACATATAGAGCCATCTACGAAGGAGTCGTCATGCATTGGCAGCTATTGAAAAAACAAAAGTTTAATAGCAAAATCTAGATGAAACAATGTCTAATAAAGAATTAGAAAACACTCGCCATGTTTCACAAGGTCTCAGTATTTGAATCAACCGTTCGGTCATCAGATGCTGGCCATCTATTTTATTAGATTTGTATCTCTCGCTGTTCCCAGCTGGTGAATTGTCTCTGCAAAGACACAGTAGTTCACACCACACTGACGAGCAGTAATAACAGCGAAACGCGTCTGTAGTTACTAGCTTTCTTTATTTTAATTATCTTTGCCATCCTTGCGAACAAACAATACGGAATTTGTAATAAAATTTTCGTCTTTCCTGAATATCACTGCTTCGCACATTCTGCATAGAAGCGAACATGCGTAGAACGCGGGAATAAGATTGCTGATTTGCTGTGATTTATCGGTGCCTAACTAAAAAGGAGAAATGAACAGATGAGACCAACCCTGCAGGGCCCTTTTAGGATGAAGGGAAAGGGGTAAGGCCTAGGTCCGCCAATTCCACGTGACTCGCGAATCCCGAGTTATAATTACCTACAGGCATACTAAATTGCTGGGTGTCAGACTTAAAAAGAAACAAAAAGAAAGGTAACTAAAAAAAGGAAAACATTAAATGCCATAAAAATGGATCAGGCTATATTAAGCTTTTAGTGGGCTCTCAAAATTATTCCAAATACGGAAAAAATAAATTAATTGCTGAAAGTAATACTAAGTGATGATATATTTGTTGTTTTAGACGGACACGCTACACGGTGTATATTTTGCAAAGGCATTGAAATAAAAATTTGTTATTAAAACTACGAAAGAAACTTGTGAAATATTTCTTTTATGTGAAAGTTAGAACTGATTTACATGACCTCACTCTAATATACTGTTGGGAGTCAAGGAAACAGATAGAAATCTTGCCCTATGATAAAAAGTTACTAAATTGGGTGAGCCAAAAACTCTTGTCAAAGAAACAGATGAAATTCTTGCATCTTGTTCAATGGATAAATGAAACTAATTTGATGGGTTGAAAGGTGTAGAAATCTAATAAATTCAGTTAAATTTTCTTATGAGTGTACTGAACTAATGTAGATTGATCAAAGTGGTTCAAAGTGAAAGTAATGTAATAGTACAAATGGTATAATAAAACAGAGAAACAGATGTAACTTTTGTGACATAGTGGAACTAATTTAGATGAACAGAACTTCCTTGATGACAATTATAGCAAATAAACAAGTGGAAGTCTTAGTCAAAGGATTGTGTGAAGATCTAATTGATCTGCATTAAGAGGTAATTGAAATGTTCGGATAAACAAATATTTACATAAAATTCACAGTGACAATGAAATATTTACAAGCATTATATTCGTCTTAATAACATTATTTATAAATAAATATATCATCACGACATATTACCCATTTCTGAGTGTGCCAGTCTTCTGTGTACAGTGTGTCTGCTGTAAGCGGGCCACCATTGCTAACTTTCTTATTTGAAGAGATAGAAAGACGATTAAATGGACAAAGTTGGACGATATTATACGACAAATTTAACGGTGGAAAATACAGAACAATTGAACATCAAATACGCGACTTATTCAACAAAATAACATTTTTTTAAATGGAATGCCATATTGAAAATGGTACCATTTAAAAGATTTTTATTATCTGAATATAAAAGTTCATTATCACTATGCCACTAAAATTAAAAACAAAAGAGTTATTTCAAGTTGAAATTTAAATATTTTATTTCATATTTTGATACAAATACAATATTGTTGCTATGGAAAGAACAAAAACAAATAATGAAATTAATTATTAACTAGTAAACTTAAAAAAATTGTTCAAAATGTTGACCATTTCTTTCACGACAAATGTGTGCTCTTTTTATCACAGACTTCATTGTTTTAGTCAACATCCTTTTTGATATTAGAGCACAGACAGCAGTAATTCTGTTTTTTAATTCATCAACCCTATTCACTGGTCTTTGATATACTTTATCTTTAATAAAAGTGCCAATCAACTTTCTACACAGATTTCGTAATGATGATGATCACATATTTTTACCGTGCGGGCGTTTACCACGCGTCAACTCACGGGCACTCATTGTTGACGTGGAGAATGCACCACAAGGGTCACTTTTGTGCCATTTAAAATTCGAAATATTTGGCGTCGGTCGGGATCGAATCCAGCCACGGAACCCCATAATATTTTTTATACTTTTAATTATTGATTAAGTCTATAACAAAACTTTTTATCTTTTAACTTAAGATCATGTAGGTACATATTATATGTATGTAAATAAAATAATATTATACATATATTAAAATTTATCTACAAATACCTACGACATATTCTGTGTATTTTACATAAGATACACAACTGATCTAAATGTAAAATTATAACATCAAATCAAGATTTAATAATCTCATTTTATCTTAATATACTGGTAGTTTAAAATAATAAAAAACAAATTAAATTAATTCGTTAGCTTTGGTATCTGCGATGGTTAAATTTAATAAATAAAAATAATGTTTCTTACAACTGTGCGTAAAATATCACTTTTCAAGCACGTTGCTAGGCCACGTGCTCATACGGTTAATTTACCTGTCAAGTAGATAATTTGGTACTAAATAATTATGAAAGTAATAAAATTTATTAAGAAATATTTAGGTATGCATTCGGGCGGGTCGGACCGGGCTTTGAGGTTCGGATCGACTCGGCCCGAAAATAAAAATTGCCGGCCAGTTTTGAATTAATGTCCCAAAAGTCAATATATCCCATATTCAATAAAAACTTCAAAATTTTCAAAAATCTAATTTTCATGTATCTAGATACTTCTCAATGCGCTGATTCCAAATTTTGAAACCGCAGGTCGATATCTCTTTTCGTTCTCGAGATATTTAGATTCAAAATTTTGCATAAAACTGCCCATTTTTGGGTAATAACCCAAAAATGGGTCTAGATGTGAATTTGGCGACATCACCATTCGATTCTACGGGCAAAATTACATAAGTATACCAATTTTTATAATTTTTGAACACCGCATACAGTCTATAAAGCAAAATAACTGAAAATGGCCAAAAATCACAAAAATCGTAAGGGGTACCCCTTAGGATTTTTTCAGATTTTGGCCGTTTTCGGAGATTTTCAAACTTTTATTCATAAAAAATGAACCGGTTAGTCAAAAATTATGAAAATTGGTATACTTATATAATTTTATCCGTAGAATCGAATGGTGATGTCGCCAAATTCGTATCTCGGCCCATTTTTGGGTTATTACCCAAAAATGGGCAATTTCATGCAAAACTTTAAATCTAAATACCCCAGAACGAAAAGAGATATCGACCTGCGGTTTCAAAATTTAGAATCAGCGCATTGAGATGTATCTAGATACATGAAAATTAGAATTTTGAAAATTTTAAAGTTTTTATCTGAATATGGGGTAAGTATATTGACTTTTGGGGCAATAATCTAATACTAGGTAGAGATCTAGCCCAGAAATGGGTAATTTTGAGATAATATTTGTGGTTGAATATCTCCAAAACTTTTCATGATTTGAAATCAGTGCCTTAGGAAGTACGAGATACATGAAAATTGGATTTTTGAATATTTTCAACTTTTTAACCAAATGAAGGTATTTATGACTTTTTGGGGTAAAAACTTAAAAATGAGAACAGTTATGAACTTGATGGTAATATTAGTCAATTTTATACACAATATTAGATATGTAACTATACCAATTTTTATGCGTATGAAACAAAAAGTTTAACAACACTTTAGTATTCACATGTTCTGCTATTTTGCACAAATACCGAACTTTTCTAGTACTACACTGCGCCACTGCAGACTTTTAATCACACAAAAGTAGTTCCAGTGGTGCACTCTCCGCTATGAGTGCCCGTGATGTGACGCCTGGTAAGCGCTCATATGGTAAAAATATATCGTCATCATTACCGATGTTTTCATGTAATGTAGATACTGGCACACCCAGAAATGGGTAATATGCCGTGATGATATATATATGCCCATACGTAAATACGTATGTAATACATGTATATTTAGTGGACCACGTTTTATGTTTAGAATATAATGAATCGCTATACAATAAATTCATAAACAACAAAGTTTGGTTGTATTTTTGGTATGTTTTATAGAATTTTCGATATTATTTCGTAGACGTTCAAGCAAAAATAATTTTTAACACTGACAAAACTCACTCAAAATCCACTAGTTCTCGTATAGAATAGAACCGAAACTGGTAAATAGCAAATATTAAATTCTCATTTTTATGTTTCGTATATTTGTTGATTTCAAAGTTTTTTATGGAAACTGTGCGACGAATATTCTGAATTCCAGTTAATTTATTCTACGCTAATTGATTAGCATATACACCCCTTAAAATCTAATTCTGCAAGATAATTGAACAAATCCACAATTAGCTTGGCAAACATTTGTAAAAAAGTCTGAAATTAAATAACCCCAAATAAAATTATACTTAGAAGAATCGCACGCTGTGTGACTTCACTTCCCCCTACATTCCGGCAAAGTTCCCCTGCTGAAGCGGGCAGGGGCACAAGGCACGCAATTATTATGAAAAGAAGCATACGACCGAGGACAAGTGAAGTGAAAACTAAGATATTCTCGGAAACAATCTGTCGGAGTCCTCCTCGACTCTAGTACGTGTTTCGCCTGCCAGATGGCTTTTTGTTTTTTAAAATGTGATTATACGAAACGTCATCGCTTTACCGTTCTCTACGCAGCCTGGCCTAACGGAGCATAACGCTTCGGCTTCGAGCTTTGAGCTTTGAGTTGGAGTAAGCAATGGACTGAGTTAAGAAATGGCATCAAGCTCGACTCAACATAAGGAAGTGAAAATCAGCTATGAATGCAGATATTCGGGGGTGGATTATTAATGATGTTTGATTCTTCGAATAGATTACACTGATTTCGTTATGCAATTAGATGCAATTTTAAAAAATTGTGTTTTTCAACATTCTAGTCTCATTCTCAGGCCGCGTGCCTGAGTGTCTGGCCGCGAACCTGGGGGACCCGGGTTCGATCCCGACCGACGCCAAATATTTAGAATTTTCAATGGCACAAAAATGGCCCCTGTGGTGCCCTCTCCACGCCAGCAATGAGTGCCCGTGAGGTGATGCCTGGTAAGCGCCCGCACATTACAAATATGTCATCATCATTACCGATATCTGCGATAAAGCAGATTGTGGCACTCTCAGAAACGGGTAATATGCCGTGATGATATATTTATATTTATTTATTTATTTATTTAGAGTCCAGAACATGTGAGAAGCTTCTGGCAAGAAAAAAGCCTTAGTCCAGTATTCTGGATCTGAGAAAATAAAAAAAAATCTACCTTCCATATCCTCAAGATTTTTGTAATCATTTTAACTCAAGTTCATGATTAAATATTATAAAATGGATGTTAATTAACAGAAATTACAATGATGAACAATTACCTATTTATTAATGATTTTTATAGGACGCTGGTTGTCCAGGAAAATTTCCTTTTATTGAAAGTAAAATACATTTTTGTACAGTCTACAGGGTGTTTCAAAACAACATGTGTCGGAAAATAAATGGTGGGATTGGTTGGCTAATTATAAGAAAAAAAGTTCCCATTAACATGGTTCCGCGAACGAACCGTTTTCGAGATACAGGGTGTAAAAAAAATATTTTTTATTTTTATTTTTTGACGATATCTCAGGAACCGTTTGAGATACAAAACTCAGCTTTTGTACACATCTTAGCATTAATATTAGCTACTTTTTAAGCGCTTATTCAATTTTTTTCATGCGCCATTGACGGAGATTTTAGGGTTGCGTGAGGTTTTTATGGCCCTAATTTCTATGACACTTGGGAAATTGGCATTCTGAAAGCATTATTTAATGCGACAAAGAAAATAGATTAAAAATAGCAAAAAACAATTTTGCACTATTAGTACCTACTGTCCATTCAAAATAAATTTAATTGTATAAATTTATAATTAAAATAATAATTGTTTAACATATACAAATTTAATTAAAAAAATTCTGTGCAAGTACACATCGTTTCACACAAATAAACAAAATTGTTGTAATTTTACCTAAGTAATATATGAGTTATTCCTAAATATTAATATACAGTCGATGACACGAAAGAAATCCGATCTGAGGAATGTTAAGAGTTAGCAGGATTTCTGTAAAGCGGCACTATGATAAGAAATATTTTACTTACACGTAAACCTGAACCAATCAAATAATTTATAATGAAATTTTATTACACATTAAAAATATTTAATAGAAAATTATCTAAAAACGAACTTTCAATTGGAGAAAATTGTAAGGAATGAAGAAAAAAAAGAAGGAATTGGATTTAAATTTTCTCCTATTTTCTGAATTTGATAGTACATTTGCTAAGAAAATTCACAATGGCTTAATTATTGTCTACTTTTTTTTTATGTTAAATTAACTAAATTTCTTGGGTAATATTTACTAAATTTCATTGACACTAAAGTCATAGCTCGACTTACGTCGTTTTCCACATTACATCGGTTTTTGCTAAGATAAAAATCGGAAAAAAATATATTTAAAAAAAATGATATAAAATAATTAAAAAGGTGTATAAAAAGTATGTGAAATAATTAATAAAACTCTCTGAAATACATAATAAATAAATATCATCACGGCATATTACCCATTTCTGGGTGTGCCAGTATCTACAACACATGTAGACATCGGTAATGATGACGATATATTTTACCGCGTGGGCGCTTACCAGGCGTCACCTCACGGGCACTCATAGCTGGTGTGGAGAGTGCACCACAGGGGTCACTTTTATGCCATTTAAAATTGGAAATATTTGGCGTCTGTCGGGATCGAACCCAGTTCCCCCAGGTTCGCGACCAGACACTTAGGCACGCGGCCACGGGACCCCATAATAAAATACATTATGTATGTATTATGTACGTACAACGGGTGGTGGCGGTTAGGGGCGATTATAGGATATTAGGCTATCATTGAAAAATGGAATTATGAGTATTTTAAATAAATAAATATATCATCACGGCATATTACCCATTTCTGGGTGTGCCAATCTGCTTTATCGCAGATATCGGTAATGATGATGACATATTTGTACCGGTCGGGTGCTTACCAGACGTCACCTCACGGGCACTCATTGCTGGCGTGGAGAGTGCACCACAGGGGTCACTTTTGTGCCATTTTAAAATTTGAAATATTTGGCGTCGGTCGGGATCGAACCCGGTACCCCCAGGATCGCGACCAGACACTCAGGCACGAAACCACGGGACCCCATGAGTATTTTAAAAATGATATATTTATGCGTGCTGTGATCTAAAAAATGACATTTAAATGAGTTGAATTCTTGTGTCTGAAATAAAATTTCTAGTCTTTGATTGCTTTCAAAACTATTCTTTTATATCAAAACGAAGAACAAGGTAGTAATATTTTCTTCAAATCCATATTAATATTCAAACTAATAAAAGAAAACAAAAAATATAAACTTATTTAAAAGTCATCTTTCATGCTCGCGAATGACTTTTTTATGATTACCTTTAAAAACTTATAAAACAATTATTTGAAAATAAAAATGTTTGATGAAATTTGTATTCTAAAACGTATTTTTTCTTTGCAGGGCAAGTACCGACGAAGCCAGAGATGGAGCCGGAGTTCCTGGCACCTTTAGAGAACCACACTGTGACGCAAGGCCGGGACGTATACTTCACTTGTGTTGTAAACCATCTGTCTTCGTATAAGGTGAACAGCCCTTTATATCCGTTGACATCATTTATATATATACATACTTATTTATATCAATTCGCAACACTACTACAATTCACCTTTCAACGTTCTAGTCAAACCAACGTCGCTAAGAAAATCTTTTCAAAATTGTCTTTTTTCATAAAGTTTTATTGTATTAGTTTTACTTCGTAATGTTTTATTTGGAACGAAGAAGACTAACACATAATTAGAAACAGTTACTTTCTGGTTTATTGGATATAATCTTTAATTTGCAATATTATTGTAAACATACAGGGTGTAAATTTTAAAACGGGCCATAGGGCTATAACATAAAAAAACAGTTTTCTAGACGCCAAAAGTTTCCATATTAATTTATTGAAAAAATGCGTATTATAAAGAAAAAAAATACGAATTTTTTGATACCAAACACCTAACATTTCTGTTTCATATAAAGCCAGAAATTAAATTTAAAAATTTTTACAATTAAGAAAAAATATCATTAGCCATGAAAGTGACAGTAACAAAACATTGTCATGATAGGGGACAATTAAAGATTAAAGTTATTAATTTATGAACCAATACAAAATAACACAAAATAAAGTAAAAAATAGGATATTTATATCAGAAACAATTATTATTTATTGAAATAGGTATTTACAAACTAAAGATGATCTACATGTAATAAGAAATAAGTTATAAGAAACAAGAAAAACTGCAAACTACAAGGGAACAAATTAAAATCATTTATGCTGGGTTTATGCAGCATATAAATTATGAAATTAAATTAAGCTACTAAATTAAGAAACTAAACTAAAATAACGTCGTTTATGCAGTAAATTAAAATTCAGAATTTTATGTTTGACATTTCGTAGAATCTAACTTTTATAGGTGTAATTGCAATACATTATATTTATATAAGATAAAAAAATAAAGGTAAACAATTTGTTGAATAAGTCCAATTAGTATTTCGTCGCTCTTTTCTGCAGGAACTTTGTTGTCATCGTCGTACATTTTCATAGGTTAGGTGTTAGGTGCGAAAATTTGTCATAAGTGCGCAAGTGGCGCAGGCGCAGCATTAATAATTTGTAATTTTTTTCATGAGTTAAATTGTTCATGATTTCTTCATAATAAAACGAAAATAATAATAATTTAACAAATAAAGTGTAAGAAACGTTTATTATTAAGCGTTTAAAGTCAACAATTGTTTTGTTTTGTTTCTGTCAGTTTCACGGCTATTGATATTTTTTCTTAATTGTGCAAAATTTTAAATTTATTTTCTGGCTTTATATGAAACAGAAATATAATATGTTTGGTATCAAAAAATTCGTAATTTTTTTCTTTATATATAGAAACTTTTGGCGTCTAAAAAACTGTTTTTCTATGTTATAGCTCTATGACCCGTTTTAAAATTTACACCCTATATATGCGGACCAGTCCACAAATATTCAATTGTTGTTCTGAAAACCCGAGTTCGAACAAATTTATAAAAAAAATCTTAACTTATTTAATACAAGGGTGATTTAGAAAGTTATCTACCCAACCAAGAAATAAAAAACAAGCAATTGCATTTTTTCCGTCAATGTAACATTTATATATTTGATTTAAACTGAGTTTAAGTTATCTACATTTAGTTATAACGGATATTTTAATAACTATAAAACAAATTTATAAATATATCTCTTAATTAAAGTTAGCTTAGATTTGATATTTTTCGTGAAAAAATATACCAATATGTACATGTTCAGTATTGTAAAATTGATCATCATTACTAAAATCTGTATGAAATAGATTGGACTCATTAATGAATGAAAGGTTGTGATGATGAATTTATTTTTATTTTTACATATACGAAAAATATAAATCATTTTATGGACGATGAATATTGTCATTTACTATGTAAAAACCAAATAACAGAACCGTGTACTCGCCTAAAATATAAGTAATATAATATTTATCGAATATTGAATGCGTTGCAGTTTTACTCATTTCTTTATTTCTATAAATATACTGAATATACTGCTATGTTTGATAAAAAAATATCACTGATTCAAAGAAAACTTATCACAGGAAACACCTACGTAATTCTCAGACACGATGCATGTGGGCAGATACTTTGCACTATTATAACACAAGTAAAAGAAAAGAAAAATAATAGAATTTCTGTTTCATGCCCTGTAGAAGTGAAAGAAAACATGCGATTATTTTTATTGTATGAAAATAAAAGAACAAAAAAATATACAAGATGTTATGTGAGATGTAAGCGTAAAACGCTTAACTATTGATAGAACTAACCCAACAGATAGTAAATTAGTAGTTTTGCATGCTTTCTATAAGAACTGGAGCCCCTAAAAACTGACCAATTACGTCATTATTCAAAATTTTGTAAAGATAAATAAATAAATATATCATCACAGCATACTACCCATTTCTGAGTGTGCCACAATCTGCTTTATCGCAGATATCGGTAATGATGATGACATATTTGTACCTTGCGGGCGCTTACCAGGCGTCACCTCGCGGGCACTCATTGCTGTCGGGGAGAGTGCACCACGGGAGTAAAAAAAATAAAACTTAATATGTTCCCTGAAAAAAAATTGTTTGTCAAAACTGACGTGGAACACTTACATTAGTGATAAACATGTAGTTTTTCGTTGTGGAAGTCTCAAATACTTATTATCTGCCACGACGCCAATAATCTTATATGTCAGTTTTTTTCAGAGAACTCATTGATTTTTTTTTTACAAAATTTTGAACTTTGACGTGATTGGTCAGTTTTAAGGGGCTCCTATTCTAATAGAAATCATGTAAAACAAAAATTGTCTGATTTACTATTTATGAGGATGGTTCTACCATCGGTTAAGTGCTGTACGCTTACTTACATAACATCTTGTATAAATATACCAATGTCAGTACCCGTCTTTATTTAAAACTTTTAAATATAACTAGATATATCATCAGGGCATATTACCCTTTTCTGGATATGCCAATCTGCTTTATCACAGATATCGGTAATGATGATTACCAGGTGTCATCTCACTAGCACTCATTGCTGGAGTGGAGAGTGCACCACAGGGGTCACTTTTGTGCTATTTAAAATTCGAAATATTTGGCGTCGATTAGGATCGAACCTAGTTCCCTAGATTCGCGACCAGACACTTAGGCATGCGGCCACGAGACCCCATATCTTTTAAATATAATAAAATAAAATAATTTTAATGATTTTACATGGCATTCTTGAATTAGTTATGATATATGTAGGTACTTACTTTATTTTCATGTATAAAAATTTGTTTTGAACCTAAGTACATAATAATAATAATAATTGTATCATAGACATATTCCTATTATAAATGTCTTATTTGAATTTTATCATAAATCTTGCATTATTCGTTTCAATATCTCATTGTTCATACAATAATCCTAGAATGAAATTATAAGTTAATTAGAATTCCAAATATTTGAGAAAATGTTCAAAAATGTCTTTTTGTGTAGAGTTATTCGAGAGAAGCGTCAATAATAAATGAAATTAACTGTAGCAATTAATTTGTAAAGCCTTTGTCAGAAGTAACTAGTGTTACTCGTCTTATTTTCATTAATTATTCGTGTATAATAGCTTGTTCTTATTTGATTAGAAACGAGAAGTACTCCTTGTTCTTATCTGCTAAATTGAAACGTACTTAAATAAATTAATCAGCTGATTGCAGGGCTAGTTATTCGATAAAATTAAATACCACCAAACCAAGTAAAATAAACCAAATGAGCACACGAAAATAAATTGCGTTCGGTAATTTATGGAATTAAATTTGAGAGAAAAATTATAGCATTCAATCCCAGTTTATGATACTGCCAAACTTTTCTTTGTGGAGCAATCATTTGTCAACCAAATTAGATAAAATTTGCAGTGTTCAGTTGTCAAATAAAACAGTGTGAATTCACTCGTGAAAATAGAACTTTAATATCTCTTTAAGTTTTCAAGTTATTGCCACATAAAGTTAGTAAATTTACGATATTTGGCTATTTTTCTCCTTTTTCATCTTTGTCGAAAGGAAATTTACATTTCATCGCACAGTGCACTTGCACCTAATCAAGTGGTAAAATTATCTTTTACGTTATTGGGTGATGCCATTCAAAAGAGAAAATATTGTATTGCGCATTGCACGTCGTTTTATACAGTTTTATGTTATTGCTTTTACTGTTTTATATTTATAGAAATATTTGAAACAATTTTTTTCAAATTATTTTATGCTTAAACAAATTACAGGATTGCATCTAACCATCCATCGGTATGCGATGTCCTTAGCGAGCTCTTCGACAAAATTATATATATATATATATATATATATATATATATATATATATATATATATATATATATATATATATATATATATATATATATATATATCGTATACATGTTAAAAAATAAACAATTTGGTTTTGTTAATCCAACATAGAAAAAAAAAATTATTGGGTTTTTATTTGTTTTTCAATTATTTCACGTTGAACATAAACTAACTTATTTTGCTACCGCTAATTTAAAGGAAAGAAAGGAATAGAATTTGTGTACTTTAGAACATAATTTACAAAATAAAATTTTATATTCACGCATTTTTTTCCTGAAAACTACGGAAATGTCTCCCAAATTAACCCGGCAGCGGGCAGGTGAAAAAAAAATACAAATTTGGGCAGGTGGGGTGTGACAAACCCCAATTTAATTTTAATTTTATGAAACATCCGGTAATTTTTTTTTAGTTATTGTTAAATTTGTTGGTGTTTTAGAAGTTCCTGGTTCAATGTAAATAAGAAACAATAAAATTATTTCATTATTTATGTAAAAAAAAAAATAGAACTTATAAACACTCACTGAAAATATTCTTTGGCATTATATTATAAAAACAAAGAAATATATAAATATTACAAACAAAAATAAATAACATTCTTAAACTTGAAAAGTGAACCTATGATCTAAAAAGGCATTTACTAAGTTGCTTTTAGGTACAGAGAAGTTATGAAGATTCAAATATGTTGCACTTTCCACAGTAAAATTTCGCGTGCTCTACATATATAAATATGTTTGGCGTAACTTGCCGAGGTATTTTCTTTTTCTATCTCTCGCCCTAAGAGATTCTATGCAGCGACCTTGCTTTGAATTAAATTTTTTGTGCGGTGGTTATTCATTGTTATCATCACAAATTTTATTTATTGACTTTCTCTTCAGTATCTATTTCTTTCCACCTGGCCAACAAATGCGCCTGATCTTTTTCAAAATATGATATACTACACTTAGAAAAACTAAATAAAATTCAGTAATATATAAAAGATATATAAAATGTACCTTGAAATTTCAAAATAAGTATATTCGTATCTGTAAACTTCAGAGAATTTTTGTTACGTTTATGGACAGGTGGGGTTTAATACACCCCACGTCACTTTAATTTGATGATACTCTTTCTGCAATTTAGTTTGAGACTGAATCCTGTTGCGTATTGACAGACCAATATATTTGCGGAAGGTAGATGGCTAGATGATTGTGTACGGCCGTTATTGCAAAAATGGCGACAATTATAAAGTGACTGGGGTGTACCACACCCCACCTGCCCGCTGCCGGGTTAAGGCTAATTTTCTTCAAATTTTTCACGTTATCATCTAATTTATCATATTACGAAGGATAAAACTTCCGATGTACATAAATTGTAATAAGGGCTAAATGCGACAACTCCAATATTTTCTAATTTATTGCTCTCTGTTTTATTTTGTGTGTTCAAATGTTCAAAACTTTGTGTATACTCTGCTGTTCAGTTGTAATGTAATGCTACGCATTCTGAGTTTCCTTTTTGTAGCAGTGCTGGAAATAGTGTAACTTTCTTTAGAATGAACTATATTTCATACATTTAACATTTTTCTATTATATGTTATGGTTTCATTGTTAGCAATTTCAAAAGTTCTCATGAATATTTGTCACAATACATAAATACAAAATTTGTACTAATTTTAAAAACATGCAACAAAATAAATATTTGGTGTAACACGAAAACTAGGCCATAGGCGTTTAACATGGGAAACCAGTTTTTCCTTGCACAAAAGTGGCCTATTAATTGTAAACAAAACTGCATCAAATAACTGTTGTAGAGAATTAAATTCTACATCTATATCAATAATCATATTTTTTTTACACATTTCGTAATCGAGGAAAGTGAATTTAAAATTTTGTAAAAGTTACTTCTTTATAGGGTTAGCCATGGTATTGTAATAAAATCTCAAACAATTCTTATGTTACCTGTAAGAAATTATAAAATATAGATCTCATCAAAATAATACTACCCAATGATTTGTACCTTCTCTTTTTGTGCATAATTCTCCATTTTCAATAATGATAACTCAAACAGAGCTTTTCTGACAGGTAAAATATGTCACAATTTGACAGACACGTTTCTGACAGGTAAAATGTCATTATATTTGTTTGTGATTTTACCTGTCAGTGTTTTAAATTTTTGATCTGCCATCTGTTTTTCGTTTTTTTTTTTTCACACAGAGTACTTGATACAACAGAACATGCGATAATAAAATCTGCTTTTTCGTCATTTTTAAATTTCACTAGTTCTTCATCGGATGATAAAGAGAAAAAGATAACTGCATAATGTGATTTCTTTTGATTATGTGAAGTCGCAGTGAAGCGATGGCCGTCTATATTCCGAACACCCTGTATTATATTGAATTATTCATGTTTATAATCATTTCATAAACATGCCAATTTGTTTAGATACCTACCTAGCAATATTTTTATAGTAGGAAAATAAATAAGGCATACGATCATTGCTGTTTTGATTTTAATGTTAGAAAAGCTTGTTTATTTTAATACAGAATAAACTACAGGACATTGGCGATGTTTTATTGTAGAAAAAATACAAAAAATGATCTCTTTATTTAGCTTTATTTATTCAAAAGTTATAAACAGTTAAACTTTTATTTATATTTATATCTATGTTTTAAAATATAATCAAAACAAAAATATGAAACAAAAGCACAATAGCGAACTTAAAGTGAACCAATGTCTAATAATGAATTAGACAACATTCGCTGTGTCACAAGATTTCAGCATCTGAATTAACCTTTCGGTTCTTTTATGAGATGTATATCTCTCCGTGTGCCCAGTTGGTAGATTGTCTCTGCAAAGAGACGGCAGTTACACCACACTAATGAGCTACAATAACAGCGAAACGCGTCAGTGGTTATTAGCTGGGCACGGCTGAGAGGTTGATTCAGATGCTGAAATCTTGTGAAACATGACGAGTGTTTTCTAATTCTTTATTAAAAATATAAATTTTATATCATTGCGACTTAAGTATCATTCACAACCAATTTCACTTTCAAAAATTTGAAGTTTGCATATAGGATATATGTATAAGCATTCACAATCAATTTCAATTCGAAAAATTTGAATTTGAAAAATTTGAAGTTTGCAAGCTCCAAACTTGAAATTGAAATTACTATCTTCTGTCCTTATTTAAGCTAGTTGGTCATGGTTGTACGTTATTAGTTTATTTCGCGAGCCATGGTACTTGTCATTATTTGTTTATGTAGTTGGTGATTAGGTGATAGTTATTTACAATATTAAATTTGTACATTACCTGCTCGTCCATATCTATATTAGCTGGGTATTTGGCATTCTATGGTTGACATGTAAACAAACTTATTATTATTCTTTAATTTTTTGGTTATGAAAGTGGTTGTGAATGCTATTAAAAATTATGTATTGCGAATGATGTCAAATTTTTTAAATTCAAATTTCCTAAATTCAAATTATTCAAAGTGGTTGTGAATGAAGCTTTATTACCCATTTTTGGGTGTGGTGCAAGTCTACATCTATTTACAGAAAGGTGTTATTTGAAAATTGGATACAATTTTTAAATTTCAAGTACGAGGTCAGTCGGAATTGAACCCTGGCCGTCTAAATCTCAACCGGTCACAACACAGTCATGCTACTAGTGAAAATATGTCTGTCGCAAATAACAAATTGTACGTAGGTATTTAATTATTATTTTATTACGTGTTGTCGTGTGTAATAAAATGGATTAGTTGTCAAGGCAAAAAATTTGAAGAAAATTAGGTGGAATTCAGTGACGTACAATACATGTTATTTGCGGGGCGACAAATTGGACGAAGATATGATTCCATTTCTCGGCTTCGGTTCTCCGTTCTCGGTTCTCGGGTTCGGCTTTCGGCTTTAGGCTGTCAACATCTCCGCGACCACAGCTAACGTCGTCTGATTGGCGACATTCCTTCACCTTGTACGCGCCCCGACGCGCGGCGTCTCCGTCTCTGTTCGACGTCAGTTGCTCGATTACAAAGACGCGCAATCAATTGCACAAGCCACATTTATTGAATTTATTATATAGCACTTCCGCGATCGAATGAAGCTCCTGTAATCAGATCAGCTTTCGTTACGGGAGTTTTGCCGCGCGCCGACAACCGACAACCGGCAAGGCGGCGTGGCAGTGGCAATAACCCGGCGCCCACGGCGGTGTCACAGCAAATGCAATTATTTGTAAAACTTTTTGGTGAACGCTGTGCTACTTGTGCCTGTGCCTGTGCACGAGAATGCCACTGAATTTGATGCGACACTCCAAATCGAAATAAGAAACTTGTCCTTTCGAAACACTGTCCGCTCCGTTCCGTTGTTGCCGGCTGTTGGCTCCTAGCCTGTTCGCTGACGCACTCGTTCATTTCTACTCGAATTTGTATTTTGTAATGCCATCTGTGTTTTTGTTGCAAGCGATTTACGGCCTAATGAATAATGTTTGCTACTCATTTGAGAGTTATAAATATAAACATAAAATTCAAGCTTCAACGAAACACAATATTGTATTCATTACACTTTCGCTATGAAAAAAAATCTGTTGTGGCCAGCACAAGACCTCTCGCCATTTCCATATTAGGCTATATAAGTATTGTATTGCACTTCGCTTTCGAACCGTCGTTTTATAACAAAATCTTACAGAACATTACCCACATATTGTTTCTTACTATATTTAGCATGTCTACTGTACACATATAATTCAAATTATATCTATTTTTCATTGTATGAGGAAGTTTCTAAATGTCAAATATTGTTCCAATTCATTAACCAGATTGGCGGTATTTCTAATAGATATATGCATTTTACCACAATTTTACCTATAATTTCAAATATTTAATTAATAAAACAATAAGAAAAGTTAAATATACTTCCCAGAAAAAGCTATCAGAATGTCACTAAAACTGTTGATATTTGACAATGACATGTGTCATGTTATAAACATTGGAATTTGTCAACTGGTTTCCTTAGTGCCTTGGCCTCTGCGATTAGTTTACTCTATAAATTATAGAGTCTTTATCTCTAAATCTATACAAGATATAATAAAATGTATTAGATGGAGAATTTTATGTTCTTCAATATTTAATAAAAAAAACTTCCAAAAAATTATATTTAAAAGATTTTTTCTAAGAAACTACTACTTCCGGTTGTTCAATTGTTACCAAAACCTTTTCAGCTCTTCCCAGGAATGTCAGATTGAGGAAACTGCAGTTAAATATTTTTTAAGTCTTATAGTTTTTGAGGAATCGTGACTACAACATCCAGACATACATACATACATACATACACACACACACACACACACACACACACATACACGCATCCACTCACACACAGACATCATTTTAAAAATGTTATAATCGGATTGTAGGGACCTTAATCGTGCTTATTCAATAAAATCTGGATATGCGAATTTTAGCATGAATCCAATACCTCTCTTAGCGAGAGGTAAAAAAATACTTCAAATAAAAGTTGCGTACAATTAATTTGTATATACAGTAATGTCCGCTTATAACGAACCCGTTTACAACTAACCTCCGATTGTAACGAAGCAATCTGGAGTGTACGAATTAAAGTCCCTAAAAAAGTGTGTAATTTTTTCCGCAAATAACGAACCCGTTTATAACGAACTTTTGGATAAAACGAACCTTACTTCGAATATAGTATTTGAAAAGTTTTCGGTTACAGCGAACTTATAAATAGAAAACTAAAGACTTCCCTGAACAAGTCATCTTAGATGCAATACTGAATCCGACTATTCCGTTCACTTAATGGTGAGCTCCGTAACTACACAGTATGCTAATTTAAGCAATCATGAATAAAAATAATTAAATAAATATATCATCACGGCATATTACCCATTACTGAGTGTGCCAGTATCTACAATACATTGGGTTAATTTAGGTTAGGAATGCTGGAAGAGAGTGTTTCAATATCTAATAATAAAATAAGGAATTATTTTTAGAGTCTTTAGGTTATTATATGTAAAAATAACTAATTATTTTACAAACTATGTTCATAAATCACTCCAACCAAAAAATTTAACTAATTTATTTTTAAATCCAATATTGACCCAAATTAAAAACCAGTACACTTTTGTTTTCTGCATTTAAAAAATAAATATATACATACCATACAATTATCACTTTTCTTATGTGGTATGTATATACATTTCTATGTGTTCCATGAAATAAATACATACAGTTTAATCAAATACATAGTAATTTTGTAATGCACTACTTATAACGAACTTCGCTTACAATGAACCATTTTTGTTGATCCCTTGAGGTTCGTTATAAATGAACATTACTGTAATTGTTATTTGAAGTTTTTTTTCTCTAGAATAATCCATAAACGATTGACAGCGCTAAAACATTGCATGTAATTATAATAATTATGATATTTATCGCATCATAATATCATTTTAACGCGTGATACCACAATTGTCCTAGTAAAATAAACTGTACAGTACAGCAATGTGAAATGTCAAAATAACATGAAGATATGTGTGATCCGGCTAATGTACGATCAAAATTTAAAGTTTTTGTATTTGAAAACGATTTTTTTAATTCCTGGGACTTAATTGGCCCGTCCTCTTTTCGCTCCGATGACAAACACGTCCTCGGCTGGCTGGTAAATACTATTTATCTCTCTTGTAGCATAAATAACTATAAGGAAACCCAGATCTGTTCTTGAATTAAATCTATCAGTCCAACTATTTTAACAGTTTCCTTTCCCAAGAATTTACACTTATCACTTATAAAGTGAGATGAGGACATTTTTCGTCCTCGCCAACACAGCTGACTAAAGTCAACATTGTCATTTGATATTAAATGTTAAAATTATATTAAAATGCTTCAAATGCAGTATAGCTAAAATATTGACCTAAATTTCAGTAAATATAAATTTGTTTCTGTACCGTTGTGGCCTTTTACCAGGCGTCAACTCAAGGGTTAATGAAACACTATAACTATATTTCAAAAATAGAAAACTTATTTCGGGATCGCAGTTAAAGTCGCCAAGTAAATATTGCTAATATTTTTTATAATTATGCGAAAGTATTAGACTTCTCCAAACAAACAATATTGATTCGATTCACTTGTAAATCTTGCTTCAAATCTCTAACTGATTTACGATAATCGAAATAAACACAATAAAGACTTAAGTTGTTCAATTACAATAAATTATGGATTACTATTCAAAGAGGAAAGGTTATTTGAAAAAGTCGAATAAATATTTAACATACCATTTATCTTTGATTCAGTAAATATACGTAAATAAAATACACATAGTAGGAACAACGTAGAAGATCTATAGAAATAAATGAAGATTGATATCCGTAACTACTTGGCCGATGGCAGAAAATTCATAATAAATTACTGTTCGAAAATTTATTCTTACCATTACAAATCAAATTTTACAATTTTTGTTATATTAATTGAAGCTTAAGTGCACTAGTAGCAAAAAAATCTGTAATGAAAATTATGTTTGTGATAAATTTGAAATTATAATTAAAGTTTACATAGTTTGGTCTGTGTAATGGCGCCGCAGAATGATGTCAGAGCATTTGACATTGACATTACTGTAGATGATGAAGGTGAAGCATTTATAAATGAACCCGAATTGGAACAAAACATTATTTTCTACTATTAGTACCTACCTATTCATATTAAAAATTTACATTTACAATGAAATTCTAGTATAATCTCTAAACACGGAAAACTAGAAATGCTTAGAACTGTCAACTTGACAAGTATAGTTCTCGAGTTCAACCGGGCTAACGCTAGACTAGCAACTTATTGAACGATTTGCTAAAATCTGGCGCTAGAAGAAATAGCTAGGGAGAAATATTTTGGTGTCATCTAGCCAGCGAAATGGTAGGGAGCTGCACGCGTTACCTTCCATATTATTTTGTTGTGTTTTTAAACATAGAAATGGCCTTAAAATATCAAGGAGAATTTAAATAAACAAAGAGAGAAATTATGAAAAATTCAATGACACCGCAGGGATTTGAACCTCGGACCTCCTCATAGGCGCTCTAACCAACTAAGCCACGGAGTCCGTTCTCACTGAAGTCAATGAATCTTCCACAATTTCTTTTTATAATTTTCGTAGGTGAGTACACTGTCCTATACGGAATAGATGAATACTCACCAGGAAATCTATCAGTCACAAAACAAACAATACGCTTTATAATGTTGTGAATAATTGACCGTCACAGAAACGTTGATAATAATTAATTGGGATCCTACTTAAAGCATATAAACATAGAAAGGAGAATTTAAATAAAAGAAGAAAGGAATTATGAAAAATTCAATGACACCGCAGGGATTTGAACCCCGGACCTCCTCATATCTACTGAGACAAGGAAGTACATCTTTTAATAGTTCAAGTAATAATATTAGATTCATTTAAAAATGAAGTCTTTGAGCTTTCTGTACAAGACAGGTAGAACTGTCAGTTAATAGTCATCTGATATGTTTTATTTTTAATCTACGTTCGCTCGCTAGGTTTACAAAATAAATACCGTTCACTACGCATCTAGCGCTAACAAGCAGCGCTTTTTTTGCTAGACTAGCGCTATCCTGGCTGAACACGAGCAATGTTTCTTTGTTTACTACATGTTTGTTATTTAGTCATATTATTAGCACTGCGTTACATCATTACTCAACACTACATCATTGTCTTGAAACACTTTTTAAATTAAAATAAAAAAATCGGTTGTGGCCAGCACAAAACCTTCCGTCAATTCAATGTATTTTGTATAAATCCCATACCAAAAGATCCTTGGAACAGATTCTATATAATATCATGTAAAATCAAACACGAACACATACTATTTCTATTCTATAAATCCAATAAAATTATAACATAAACATACACTAAGTAAAATGCACTTGACACTTCTTCTTATTCTTCAGCTTCCCCTATTTTATTAGAGGTAGCTGTTTCCTCTTTTCTTCCACTCATTCCTGTCCAACACATCTTCTTGACACAGGCATTCCTTTCAGTCTTCTTGCGATACAGTCCTTCCATCTTCTCTTTGGCCTTTCTCTGCGTGTCACTTGCGAGGAGCACTATGACATACCAATTTTGTGATCCTACACTTTCCATATTTGGTTTTGCACTTGCAACTGACATCTGTCAATTAGAATTTTTTTCCATGATAAATAGCAAAGCTGACTAATTTTTGAAAATTAATTTCTTTATAATGATTTAAATCTACATCTATTGAATATGAAGGAAAATGTATAATCAAACTGTATAGAGAAGAATATGTTCTTTAATATGTATAATAACAAAATGTCAAAAAACAATATTTAACTGCGTTTTTTAAGAAAAACTGTTAAAAACTTCAAATAAGCGTACTTCCGGTGGATCAATTATAACCAAAATCTAATCAACTCTTCATATGGATGTACAGAAAAGGAATACGAAAGAATTATAATTTTTAGAATTGTAGTATTGGAGTTATCGTCGGAGAAAAATTTGTCACACACAGACATACATACACACGCACGGACGGACACACACACACACACACACACACACACACACACATACATACATACATACATACATACATACATACATACAGACATCATCTTAAAAATAGTAAATTCGTATTGTAGGGACCCTAAAACGTGCTTATTCATTAAAAACTCACCACCGAATTTTTTGATCAAAGACAATACCTTCCTTACCTAAAGGTGACGGAAGGTAAAAATCAGTGTTTTGGATCTTTGTACGAACAAACAAATAAGGTGTTTATTAATTTTTTATGAAGAACAACAAAAAGAATCAAAATAGTGTAATATAATACTGGTAAACACTACAGTCCGTCTTTCTTTATATCCTTCTGATTCTTCTGTCATTTCCGTGTTTTTGCAGGTGGCCTGGATCAAGTCAGACTCGAAAGCAATCCTGGCTATCCATACGCATATGGTAGCGCACAACCAACGGCTCTCCGTTACGCACAATGGACATAACACGTGGAAGTTACATGTGTCCAATGTTCAGAAGAATGATTCCGGAACCTACATGTGTCAAATTAACACGGATCCCATGCGTAGTCAGGTTAGTTATAGTTATAGAGCTTATCTGTATTTGTTTAGTGCCCAGTTGCACCGATACCACTTAAGAATTTAAGTTTAGTTTAGCCTTAAGTTTAGTTTTATTTCGTTGCACCGAGCGCTAAACTCTCTATAAACATCTTAAGGCTTCCACAAATTTAAGCCTCCGAAATTGACGGTTTAAGTAAGTAGTGTGGTTATATTGAATGGAAACGTTTTTAATTTCTATCAGAATCATTGAAGTTATTGATTTTATTGTTGATGATGTCTATTTAGATGCATTGGATTTAATTTTATGCGGAATACCAAGGCAAATATACGACAGATCTGATCATTTTCATACTCTTTCTGATCATGCTTTTTTTCAACGGTTTCGATTAACCAAATATACAGCATTGCAATTACTGATTTTAATAGAAAATAATATTCAATTTTATAACGACATGTAAGTATTGCATTCATCTTTCTTCCAATGTTTTACTTATTAATTTAATTAGTTGGCACTTCATGCTCACTTTCTTTTTTCGTCTGATACCATTTTTGCTAAAAATAATGAATATATTTAATTACACTTCAATTTTAAAAACTATAATTCTATTTGAATCAAATTTACCAATATAACCTCCAAATTTTAACACAAACAAAATCTCTAAATTTTATTTTTCTTGTTACTAAAAGTACAATTTAAACAGCTTAAAAATATATAAACTCCACTTACTTAAGGTTAGTAAAAAAAATATGTGTGCAACAATAGATAACAATTAAGTGATACTTAATGTAAGTTCAGTTTTATTAAGTGTAAATTTAAGAAACGTCGGTGCAACCGGGCATAAGTAAATTTATACGTATTTTTCGTTTTTGTCATTAACTTCATACGAGAAAAATATGTTTCTCAAATACTTCCCGTAAAACTTTTTGTGGTGCTTTATTCAAATTTTATAAAACTATAGTTGAAATCTTTAATAAAGAAACATTATTGTTTTCTTTCTATACTACTTTTACCTCCCGCTACCCTTGGTAAGGGAGGTATAGGGATTACTAAAAGTACAATTTAAAAAGCTTAAAAATATATAAACTCCACTTACTTAAGGTTAGTAAAAAAAATATGTGTGCAACAATAGATAAAAATTAAGTGATACTTAATGTAAGTTCAGTTTTATTAAGTGTAAATTTAAGAAACGTCGGTGCAACCGGGCATAAGTAAATTTATACGTATTTTTCGTTTTTGTCATTAACTTCATATGAGAAAAATATGTTTCTCAAATACTTCCCGTAAAACATTTTGTGGTGCTTTATTCAAAATTTATAAAACTATAGTTGAAATCTTTAATAAAGAAACATTATTGTTTTCTTTCTATACTACTTTTACCTCCCGCTACCCTTGGTAAGGGAGGTATAGGGATCGTGCTAAAAATCACGTATCGAGATTTTAATGACCACGTTTTAAGGTCCATAGAATCCAATTTTAACATTTTCACGATAATGTCTGTATGTGTGTATGCGTTTGTGTGTGTGTGTATATATATATATATATATATATATATATATATGGATTTTGTCGCCGCAAATACTGTTATTCAGAAAATTCTGAAACCGTGTATTTCCACCCTATTCTAATATGAGAAAAGAAACCATTAGATTTTGTTGTAAATCGCATAACCGAAAATGGCACTTTACTGCTCATAATAGTTTTCTTCGAAACATACCAATAAATGTCATTTTCTCGCATGTTATATCATTATAAAAATTAAAGATTATTGAATTTTCTACACGTATACATTAATACTTTTACTATACATTTTACACATATTTTTTTATATAAATCTCAGAGCCTATTATTTAAAGATTCCTTTGTTACACAGTTCCTATGTCAAATGTAGGTATGTAACTGACAATAAATATCACTGTTAAAAAACTAATCATTTCAAATTAATAATGGTGACATTTTTAACAGAAAATAGTAAATAAAGCAATAGTTATATGCAAAAGAACAAAGAAGAAGAATATAGTATTGAGCATTAGTAAATATGTAGGTATGTATTTAAATTAATCAAAATTAAATAGCGGGAGGTCTTGTGTTGGCCACATCAGATTTTTCGTGAATATTTTTAATATTTTAATTTTATGAAAATTTTGTAAAGTCCGCATAGGTAATAATAAAATTATATGAAATATTCATATGTACGTTATTGGCTATTGCAATTTTACTTTTAATTATTTTAAAAATATGTAACCTTGATTCAAATATATTGGCTGGCTAGTTTGAAAATTGTAAAAATTATAAAATACCAAATATTTGCTGACATTCCGAAGAGTGGAGTTACATTGTTACTCAAAATGTTCTCTAAATGTATCAGAATGAATGGAACAGTTCAGCTGCCGGGCTACTAACAATATAACAGAGTGATCATATATAACTGTTTCAGTTGGCAATACTTGAAAAATATTTGCAATTGGTAAGATTGATACATAAATTTATTTCCTTTTTTTGACAGTATATTTTTATTAAATTGGTTTTTGTTTCCCTTACTCACCGACTTTTAAATCCTACATTATCCATAAGCAATAATCTAAACATCTAAAACATTTCAATCCCTCAAAATTCTATTAGCTGTCATCCTACTCTGACATAACCTTTTTGTATTTATTGTCAAAATGACATGTTAAATAGTATTTTCGCCCCCCACACATGTATTGCCAACTGCATCATATCTTCTTGATCACTCTGTATTATATAAAAAAGAAAATAATCTTGATATATTTTTTGAAAATTAAATTAGAAAATTTATTTCTTACTATAATGAAGTTAAGAGCATATATTCTAAGCGCATTATACTCATTCCATTATGAAAATGAATTTTATATTAATAGTGTCTCTATTGATTTATAATGAAAAATATAAAAAATCCTATTTAGTGCCAAGCATTGAAACCGGGAGTTTTCTTACCAAAGAATAAAAAAAATTATGTCGCTAAATAAAACATCAGAATATTTTTTTTTTTAGTTATTTTTAGGTGAAACAGAACTTTTCTGCCACAAACTACGATAGAGGTAGAGCATCACACGATGCATCACATTAACTTACGTAAATTACCCCGGTAGAAAATAATACCCTCCCGGACAATTACGGAAAATCCTCACTAAACACGCATGCGCGAATAGCTGTCTCTGGTCTCCAACATATACTGAGGGGCAGTGTTTCCAAAACACCAACCGTCTGCATTTTTACCTTTTACTTCATTATTTTGTTTATAACAACCAACAGAAACAAAATCAACATAAATGTTGAAAAATTATATTTAATTAATAACATAACTCATTAAAAATCATCAACATACAAATAGAGAAAATTGTAGAATTTCCAAACGCAACAAAATTTATTCTAGCGTTAAAAATTAAATGCATGTTTCCTATTTTTATTTTAGAGATTCTCATCAACATAAAATGTAAACACTGTTGCACTACAATAAAAGTTTGATACACAACTTGTAGGCAAATGTGTGAACATTTTACTCCAGGTGTATACAATATTTTGTTTGAAGAAAATATTTTATTTTTGCATGAAATAATGACAGGCGGTGGACTTTTCGACCACGATTGTTTTCTTTTTTAACTGTTAGAAAAACGATTATTTTCTACACGCAAATGAAATGCCTCCGCAAGATGAGATACTGACATGTAATGGACTTTTAACGGACTTATTTTTTTAAACGTAAGAAGATCGATTATTTTACACACCTAAATAAAATTGTACAATAGTTAAATAATAACATACAGTGAACGTTTAATACACTCTATTATTTTATCAACAGTAAGAAGATTTGTTACTTTTTTACATGCAAAAGCATAAATAAATAAATATATCATCACGGCATACTACCCATTTCTGGGTGTGCTAGTATCTACAACACATGTAGACATCGGTAATGATGACGATATATTTTACCGTGTGGGCGCTTACCAGGCGTCACCTCACGGGCACTCATAGCTGGTGTGGAAAGTGCACCACAGAGGTCACTTTTGTGCCATTTAAAATTAGAAATATTTGGCGTCTGACGGGATCGAACCCTGTTCCCTCAGGTTCGCGACCAGACACTCAGACACGCTATTATAATAATAGCGCTTTTATATTCTTATGAGGTTAAATAATATTTAAAAAAAGAGTACTCTATAAAAGTGAGTTCGTAATACGGGTCATTGTTTTTAATTTTATATCTAGTTGTAATGTTATCGAATAGATATAATACCAGGGTCACGTTAGAATTATTGAGAATAAGACACATGATTCATATTTCTAGAATATTGTTTTAATTTTTAAATATATTAAAAATAGTTCCCTTAGACCTTAAACAGACTTAAAAATTTCCAACCAATCGTTTCAAACTAATTGCTGGGAGACTTTAAAACTGTTAAATCAATAATTTCTGGTGACATGAAAACTGCCAAAACTATCAAATTAATTATTGGGGGACTTAAAAACTATCAACTGACTTAAAAAATGTCAAATTGCAAATCATGATACGAAAATGCTCTCTGGTTAATTCCTTATTTTCTCTCAAAAAGATACATTAAAATAGTCTTTAACTAATTAAACAGTGGCATCTTAATGTCAAATGGCAGAAATATCTGTTTAAAACAGAGACCTGAAACTTAACCCGAACCTAAACCGAAAACCCGAATTAACCAGATTTTATTCGGAACCTGCACCTAAACGGAACCTTTATTTGTCAAGGTCAATAAACCTGAACCGAATTTAAACCGCTTTAAATTCAGATTCGCTTCAGATATGTTAAATATATAATTAAAAACTGTAAATTCCAATTTTTGAATCTACTAATACCACCATATGTTTGATAATCATTTACCGCTCTAATTTTACCGTTATAATTCTCATTTTCTTGAACCGAAACTGAATATGAACCGACATTTATTTCCTGGACCATAAATACATTTCGGTTCAAGCCATCAGGTCCCAGGTTTCAAATGATGTGCAAAGTTTGTTCATAGCCTACCTGATTATCTTATTCTCAATAATTCTAGCTTGACCCTCATACATATTATTCTTCACATTTGAATAAATTTTATAAATTTCATATCTTTATGGTGACAAAATCCTGGTAATAGTACGAAATACTTTATTTGTTTCAATATAAAAGATTAAACTAAATATAAACTTATAAAAACAAGTTTTTGTCCGTTTGTTCTTTAGTATCAGTTCGTATGATCGGCGTAACGACTTCTGCAATTTACAGAGTAATTGTTATATATTAAAAGTGATTAATATTTATAGGAGCTCTTTGAAATAAATGTTCAATTGAATTCTGAGAATATTATACAAGCCAGACAAAATATCTCCTATAGACAAATAAATTGTGTAGTGGAAATAGTAATACACTGTGTCGTTTACTTGAAATATTACTGCTTGAAGAAATTATTTGGAAAAGTAGTTTGGATCGAGACGCATTTTTCTTAAGTAAGCTGCTATGCTGTTTATTGTGTGGAAGCAATATTAGATATCAATCGTCTACTATTATTGACATTGTAGTAATTGTTTCTGCTTTAAATTAATGTCTCATTGGGTTTATGTAATTTTGGAAATATGTTAACTATGTTAAATATATATATATCGTTATATTATTTCATGAATTCGTAATATCCACAATTAATAATTTTATCACTGTCACCGTATTGTGAATTCATAGTATATATGGATGGTGCTATTGGAAAAGGATCCAGGTGCCATTTTCTAGTTTTGAGCAAATGCGTTCCAAAGTCTTCGTATCTTTAAAATTCAAATTTAAGTTTCTCGACAAATTTGTTGATGAATTATGATCAATTACCTTTTCATCTAGCTAATTCCTATGCGGCAATAAATAGCTTTTTAAAAAAATCAATTTTTTGATTAATTTGGCGATTGGTTCTTTTTAGTTTTATAAGAGAAATTTATTTGGTTCTTTTCAGAAGAATTGTCTCGTACTTGGTTCTATGGTGATTAATAAATCATAAAATATGGTTCTTTATAGACAATTCTATAATTAAATCAAATACATGTAACTACAAGAAAAAAATAAACTTTTCAATTTATATTGACAATAATTCTTAAACAAAATATAATTCTTACTATGAAAAATATAAAGGCACTTGAGGTTATTCCGCATTATGTTCAGTTTTAATTCACCAAACCCTTCTATATCATTATCAAAATCGCATGACGAGATATTTTGATAAAAGTCCTTTGCATCTTTAGGAATCAACGGTAACAAGCTTTTGATATCTGTCAACTTTTTATTGATATTTTTTCATTATTAAAATAAAGAAAAAGAAATAAACATAAACTAAGAAATGTTTACCTGCCTGTTGAATTAAATTAACTTCTTTGTTAATTAGATATGCCCAAATATCATTAGTTTTTTTCTAGTGCCATTTTTAATATCCTTTGACTTTTGCTACACATGTTATTAAAAGAAACATAAATAATTAAGTATTTAACACCAATAAGCACATGCAACAAAAAGGAACCACGTAGCAAGATTAACAAAAAGGTAAATGTAAAAAGAACCATTTGGCTTATTGTCACTTGGTTCCTTTTGAAATTTTACTGCTCTGCAGTATTATTCAGCTGTCGCTTGGTCTACCCACCAACAGAGGCTGTTAGAAGGATACTAGCAGCTGGTTCTTTTTTTAGGTTCTAAGTAGCATCGTTTTCGGTAGCTTGGTGCTACAAACTCAAATATTCGGTTTTGGCGATTGGATCCTTTTCCAGTAACAACATCCATATGACCTGTAAAGTCAAGCACGGGTGATTGTAGATAATTACTGGATGGACTAGAATCTTGTGTCGAAAAAATTTGAAAATTAATAAATATGGCAAGAATTTAAATATATCCTTATTTCAATGGAAATTTAATGAAAACTCAGTCAACAAGCATTAATAAAAAAATCCATTGAATCTTATATTAACCAAAATATAATTAACGAATAATTTTATTTATTTAATGTGAAAAATGATTCATACTTAATACCTATTAAATTTGAAACGCCGCCAAAATCCGGTCATGTTACAACTAATAGATAATATTTAGCTGACTCGTCCGCCATATTGGAGTCCAAATGAATGTTGTAAATTATGAAATAAAAGTGGATTTTAGAAGTTTATGTAAGTTACCAGTATTTTTCGTAATTAAAAAATATTTTCCATTTTTGTCATATTATGTTTATTTAAAATAATTACAACCCATTTTATAAATTTTCCCCGCAATCAGTTTTCCTTGCAATTCATTTTCAATTCGATGAGTTTACTGTCGATCAATTTTCCTCCCGATCAATTTTCCAACGATCAATAGTCCGGTGATCAATTTTTCCCTCGATCAATTTTCCTTCCGATCAATTTTACTGGCGATTAATTTTCCGGCGATCAATTCACATCGCGATCAATTTATCGGCGATGAATTTTCTCCACGATGAATATTCCGCGATAAATTTACCCGGGATGAATTTTCCAGGAACCTATAATTCCAGCTTAATTTTGAGTTGATTTTAATTGTGATAGCTGTAAAATTTAATTTAATTTTATTGAGCTCGAGTAACGATTATAAAATAGGTCAAATTTATTCTTTTTGAGTAGGGCTCCATTCTTTTCTTCTGCAATTTACTGACTATTTTTCTTTCTTTTTTTCTTCTGATCTGCAGATTATCTATGACAAAGATTATTAATGATTTGATGATTAATTTAAGCCCGGTTGCACCGCTGACGCTGAAATTTAAAGTGTTCCTTAAATACTGTATCGAAACGGAGCGTTTTCAGTGAATTAACAAATGTTTGCTAGTTGTTCTAGAAGAAAAATGTGAAACTTGGAAGTAAATATCAATACAAACTACTTAATGAAATAGTTCATACAAGTTGTACAAAAAAGCTAAATTGGAGTCTGGTTGTGGAAGTAAGTTTATTAAAGGTCCACAAACGACAAAAGTTTTAGAGGCACTGTTGTTAGTATGTCGCACACACTCACACACAATGACACCGGGTGTGCGTCTCTGTCTAAGATAAATATGCGGCAGGGATTTCAGATTGTTTAGCGAGTCAAGCGCCAGCTTAGAGACCATCGAACCGACTGAATTTGCACTCCTATACCCTAATCTCAATTCCCGAAAGATATACTAACTGAAGTGTTGTCTCACTACAGCTACTTCTGACAGCTTCGTCGTAAATTTTGTTTTCTGGAATAATAGAACTGATTAAATATCTGCACCTTGGCACACTAATGCGAAATATCAATATACACTCGCTGCTTAATATACTAGCGAGTATATCCCATTATAACTAATTCTAGAAGACTGGCTGTTTATTTTGTGTGAGTGGAAGTGGCTAATTATTTTCTCACGTACGGGGAACGTTTAAGAACTTTGAAGCTTTGTAGAGACACGTAGTATATTCTAACTACGTTTTGAGTAAGCTACGTTAATAATTTTAACAAGAGACACGCCAATTTATTTTTGAAAGTTCTCATTCTCATTAAAGGATACACGAAAGGAATAAGCTAATATTATTTTTTCTGTACGTGCTAATAGGAAAATATGCATTTAATTTATATTGATAACAAAGGTTATATGTTCATTTTTTTGTAAAAATTGAGGTACATTCACGTTATGTCAGAAATTTGAAAAATAATTTTGTAAGTATATACAGGATGGGGCAGAATGACCTCCCTGATTTGAAGGGTTAATTGTAAGAAAACGGTTCAAGATACATAAAAAAGGTTTTTATTGCTCAAAAGTACATATAATGCTGTCCTCTATACGCATTATTGGGTCTTATTTTTTGAATCCGAAGGATTAACTGTTCTGGTACCGTCAATTCGGCTCGCAATTGTGACATGGAGTACTTTTTGCCCCCAAAATGGAAGAGTATGGCGAGGAATACGACACAGAAGCCTTCTGGTTTCAGCCACGGCCCGTCGATCACGCAAAATTCTGCAAGAGTTCTTTCCCGGTCGCCTGATCTCTCACCGGGAGTATGTTCCATGGCCCCCTCGCTCCTCCGATTTGAACCCGTGTGACTTTTGTCAAAGCTGTAGCTTGAAGCTCTAAAGGAGGCGATTGAAGATCTCATCACTGGAATTTCGCAAGATATACTGGGAAGAGTAGCCGAAAACTTCTTTGAAAGGCTCAATATGTGCATTACTTGCCAAGGCCGCCATTTGGACGATATCATTTTCCAAACATCGTGAAAATAAAACGGTATTATATGTACTTTTGAGCAATAAAAACCTTTTTTATGTACCGTTTTCTTACAATTAACCCTTCAAATCAGGGAGGTCATTCTGTCCCACCCTGTATTACAGTACAGTAGGGGACGTATCAATACTTTGTCCAATAAAATTTGATTATACAATTAATGACTGTATATTAAACAGACCTGATTACTTTGTAGATCTGGGAGTATCCTTTGACCCTAAACTTACATTTACAAAGCATATTGAGAATAAGATATTAACAGCTTATAAATGTCTAGGCTTCATAATTAGACACTCTGAATATCTCAAAGATAAAAGTGTTTTAAGAATTTTGTTTGTAAGTTTAGTTAGGCCTCATTTAGAATATTGTTCTGTAATTTGGAACCCCTCACATAAAAATGCCAGCGAATTAATTGAGAGAGTTTAGCGTAAATTCATTAGATCAGCTTCTTTTATTATACATGGGTTATATCCAGATAGAGGAACTCCGCAATGTATATTACTAGAAGATTTTAATTTACAATTTCTTCAACAAAGGAGAAACATGCATTCAGCTATATTAATTTATAAATTAGTTAATAATATTATTGATTGTTCATACTTGTTAACTAAATTACCACTGCAAGTACCACGTTCATCTTCTCGTTATGTCAATACTTTTTATTTACAAACTGCTCATTCAACAGTTTTAACAAAATCCCCCGTCCATTTTATGATTAACTGTTATCATTCAATTCAAGCGCACATTGACATCTTTCACGATAGTGTAGATGAGATAAAGAAATGTGTTTATTTTTTCTAACTCATTTTTTCTCTTACCCTGTAATTGGGTGCTTTTGCCTGTAGGGTATAGTATGAAATAATAATAATAATAATAATAATAATAATAATAATAATAATAATACTGTGTCTTCTGGGCTGTAATTGAAAGGATCGTCTTAAGACTGCACCATCGTGCTACTTGTATAAACTATTTTATAAAAAAAGAAAATGATCTAAATTTCTTCCTATAATGAATGTAAGAGCATATCTTCTAAGCGTATTAAACTGGCTCGCCTCCTTCATTATTAAAATATTTTTTGTAATAATAGTATCTTTATTAATCTTCAACTTAAAATATTCCTATAAAAATCTCATTTAGTCCAAAACATTGAAGTCGAACACTAGTACACCAAAGAATAAAAAATGATATCACTTCGTAAAATATCAGAGCATTTTTTGGTGGTCAAGATCATTTTTACCGTACATAACTATCAAAATATGATTTTGTCCTGTAATCTTCATATGTAAAATATGTCTTTCTTCTTCTTCCAGATGGGCTACTTGGAAGTGGTGATTCCCCCAGATATCTTGAACGATGAAGACGCTACCGTTGGTGGAACTGCAGTAGAAGGCGGCTCTGTTAGACTTCGCTGTAGGGCTACCGGAGTTCCCGAGCCTACAGTTCTTTGGAGGCGAGAAGACAGCAGAAATCTTGTCCTTAGAGATGAAACTACCCGTGAAAAACAAGGTAAGAAAGAACGCTAATGAAATCATTTTTTACAAATGCAGAAAAAACGGAATTCTATTCTAGAAAAGAAGTAATTTGTAGTAATTTTTTCGCTACAAAAAATTTGAAAACTGTCAACAATCTATATACAAATATTAAAGATAAAACAAATGTTAATAATCAGACAAACTTAATTTACAAAACCCGTGTGGTGGTTGTTTCCGGTCGTATATTGGACATACTTCCCAAAAACTAGGTACTAGATTGTCCCAACACAAACAAGGAGAGAAAAGAATAAATTCAAAAAATATTTGTGCGCTAGCAGCACATGCTCAAGAAACCAAGCATTTCATAAATTACGACGAAACTAGTATACTAGAATTTCAAAATAACTACAAAAAAAGACTATTTCTAGAAATGTGCCACATCAACAGCAACAACACAGTTAACTACAAAACTGACACACAAAACTTAAGTGCCATTTATTCTTATTTACTTGAAAATTACTAATAGAATTCCATAACTCTGTTTAAATTTACCGCCTTATTTTGCCGCGCTGTTCACTGTTCTCTTCTTGCTTGTGTTGCGATAACTCGTACTTAACCTTAGAAAAGTAGTTCTAGATTTTTCTCACACTTTCCGGTCAGCATGTGACGCTCACTGAGTAAAATTTTACCAGTTTTTAATACTATTTCAATGTAATTTATATCTAATATTTATATAGTCAAAATTCCTTTTAATAACATGTAAATCAGTATAGAACTTAAACTTTAACAACAACAAATTTGAATGTTTCTGAAATTATCAATTTGGCAAGTGATTACACCAGTTATAACTATTTGTAAGTACAACTAAATTTATTCTGTATAACTTACCTTCACAAAAGAAATTATGTACATTTTAGTTTCCCTGATGAAGTTACAAAATATTTAACGAAATATTGGAATTTAAATAAAATTAACTACTTCATGGAATAACAACAATATATTTCCTAACAATTACCGCCGAGAAATCCGTTAATACATTTTATCTATCAACAAGTACGGCGTTACTTCCTCCTAACATTTGTAAAAATGTTTGAAAGCACTGGTATAAAATGAATGATAAATAATTTTACTACTAATGAATTAAATAAAAGGTTTTCCTTTACACTTATTTTGCATAATTCTCATTTATTTTAATTTATTTTTAATGTGGTTCTTGTGGTTTGTTATCTTCTTTTCTTTTACACATGGAATATATCACGTAAAATAAATAATTAATATTTCACTCATGATCGTATTTTTAATTAAAATACAAAACTTTCATGCATAAATTGCCAACAAAGTTCGAGTATTAATTATGAGATACTTCTGACCATTAGTAATTAATAGGATAGCAAAGGAAACAATTTGTATTATACATATATTATTAATCATGCAATGACAAAGTTTTAAGGACGTAAAGGTGCATTACTTATGAGAACACCTACGATCCTTTAATTAGCTTTAATGAATTGTTAATTAGAAAGTTAATTATTAACGATTGGCGAAATTGAACGTTCTAACACAATGGCTTGACCGATAATTTATCTTCATTGGTCATTAAAAGACCTAACAGTCTAATATAATGAAACGGAACTATTTCCTAAAAATATTGCATGCATTTTATACACCGTATTACAACATAAGCAGCTAACAGAAGCCTAAAAGTTAAAAAAGTAGTCAATAAATGCATATACATTCGTGACTGTCAGTTATGTAACAAGCACTTTTAGTTAAGCATTTTTTTTATTTATTAGGCCTTCGGTGCTGTGCCGATTGGCCAGAGACAATGTAGTTTTGAGTATTTAATTTAAGACATACACAAACATCTAAGCCCCTGGTGGGAATCGAATCCACGACCCCGGAGCCGAGCGGTGAAGGTCGTTTGAGCGCTGCCTCTAACCGCCCGACCACGGAGGCGGCCAGCTAAGCATTAATAAACCGGTCCTAAATAATTAAACATAATAATACAATGTGTGTAAAAACGTTATTTAATTATGGCATATAAATAAAAACAAATGATTTTCATTCACATTAAATGCATGCACAATTTTTCCTCTCATAACTTTTGAATTGATTTTGGAATACAGCAATTGTTGGTTTAGTTTCATTAAATATTATTCCGAACTAAAAATTGCATATGTTTGTAAATGGCGCAAAAATAATGAAATTATTATTGACAAAATAATTTTCATTCATTTGAAGTAGAAATTAATTTATGAACACAATAGCTTCTATTTTGATTCTGGTATCATGTTTATTTTTTCTATTTTCTACTTAACTAATTTAAATAATAATGAACAATGAAATTTTATTTACATTTAAAATATTTACAAAATAAAGTCCGTGGACAAATTTTAATTTTATTATTAATTACAAACCACATAGAACGTACTGGTTGGAAATTATAATCACTTTTATTTTTTGTAATTTAATTGTAACAATTCGTGATATTACTATTCAATATCTCCTACATTTTAATTAAAATATTGCTACATACATTGGTTTACATTTTATCTAATTTTATTATCAACTCAATTAGTTTTTTAAAACATTCCATTTTTCACTTTACATTTATATTCACATATTTAGTTTTTTTTTGCATACAATACATTTATCATTTTATGCTATATTAATAAAAAAATACTCCCGTTGTTAAAATGTAACTTAAGGTACTGGTTTCCTTGGCGCTAAACAGTATCTTAATTACAACTTAACAAGCTGTTGCTTTAAACGTTTTGGACACGGCGTGAAAATAGCAACCACTAACATCTGATTCATTAAACACCTTGTTATATTATATAATATTATACAGTGTTTAATTAAAAAGGGGGCCTAATAATAAAATCAGTTCAAACGATACGCGCATTTTCGTAATTTTATTATTTTCTGGCTATATCATTATAAATAAGCAATATTTATGTATAAAAAAATTATTTAATACTTAGTTAAAATTATATTTTATTGTATTTGGTAGTCACTACAAATATTATTAATATGCATAGAAAAAAATGTTAAAGAAATAATTGTATGAAAGGAAAATTAATAAATAATTTAGTAATAAATGAAGCAACGAAAGAGAATCTGAAAAATGACTGTAAAACAACAACGACGTAACCAAATTATTTTAGATCGTTCAAAATTCATATTATATTCAGCAAGCAATTCCAGACAATTTACATAAATGAAAGAACTAAGGCAACAGGCAATAAAATATGATTAAAAGAGGAAGTGAAGATAGCAGGGAATCGAATATAACAGGTAACGTCGGCAGTCGCCAGGGTTTTACACCAGTGATACGCAAAATTTCACAAAGACATCCCTTCCAAGACACACTACAAAAATTAATTATCATTACCGGTTAGTTATAGTATGCGCACGTGAGTTGACACTGATGACAGATGTCAGAATTGCTTCTATTAACAAACCAGAAAATAATGACTGTAGCAAACACGTGTTTTGTACTGCACTAGTATAATACAATAGTAGCACGTGCCTACAACATTCAGTATTTTCTGATTTGTTAATAGACTCAATTTTGACATCTGTCATCATTCTCAATTTTACGTACGCATACTATAACTAACCGTTAATGATCATTAATTTTTATAGTGTGTCTCGAGTATTACCTTCAAAAAATGGCGTAAATTAGGTAAATTTATATACCTTAGGTTAGAAATGCTTGAAGGGAGTGTTTTAATTTCAAATAATAAAACAGAATTATTTTTAAAGTCTTTAGGTTATTATATTTGAAAATAACCAATTATTTATGTAAACTATGTTCATAAATATATATATATATATATATATATATATCATCACGGCATATTACCCATTTCTGGGTGTGCCAGTATCTACAACACATGTAGACATCGGTAATGATGACGATATATTTTATTTTTTATAAATCGCTCTAGCCAAAAAGTTGAACAAAATTATTTTTAGATCCAATAATTACCCAAAATAAAAACCAGTAAACTTTTGTTTACTGTATTTAAAATATATATAAATAAATATATCATTAAGGCATATTACCCATTACTGGGTGTGCCAGTATCCACAACACATGTAGACATCGGTAATGATATATTTTTTACCGTGTGAGCGCTTACCAGACGTCACCTTACTGGCACTCTTATCTGGTGAGGAGAGTGCACCACAGGGATAACTTTTGTGTGATTAAAAGTCTGCACTGGCCGGGATCGAACCCGGGTCTCCAGATTGGTATTTTATCGTTATTAATCAGTTGAACACTAATCATTGCGACCTGTAAGATCTATTGTAACCTGTAACATGTCCCTAACTTGGTTTTTATGGAAGCAATTCCAAAATTCTCATGAAGCCAATTACTCCAGGAGTCAGTTCCCCGGTCTCATTTGCCGGAAGGTGCCTTTTACTTTTTTCTTTTACTGTTGAGCTATACCATATATAGATGGTACTTCAGAAGACACTGACTAGTAAGGGATCTGTCATAATTCTCAGGTCCTTTTTGCTGAGAGCTAATAGCTCTTTGGCGTTTGTTGACGAGGGTGAAATAAATTTCTTCGTCTGAGTAAGGCTCGGAATGTTTCTCCAATGTAAGGCTATGGCTGACTCCTTCCAGTTTAGATCTCCTTCTTTATATGGCTTTTTAATGGTCCACAAATAGGTTCAAGCCGATAAAACGGTAATTGCCTTGTCCGCTAGTTCGCTGTAAGTTTCTATCATTAGAATTTTATTATTTGTATTATTTCGACCAAGTATCACACTCTGACATTACTAACTTATCAGCTTTCGCTTTAAATTTAGATTTGGACTTATAAGACATCTTTCCGATATCGTAATCAAAGTTGTTTCGACTGGCAGCCACTCTAGAACAAAATAATTTTATAAAGTACTAATTTAAAATCTAAAAATATTCATAACCATGACGAAATTGAGCGTGTTTATAATTTTATTTGAAAATGCGTAAAATGTAATGTAGCATATTTTACTTATACATGCAGATTTTGTACAAAATGCCATCTTCTAAATATCCCCAGCTTCTGACATCAATAGGGTTCACAAGAAAATTTTAATGTAAGTGCACTCACGCTTATAACGGTGTAACAAATGTTAAGAATCTAAGATATATTTGGTACCACCATTCTTAAAACTAAATGTAGAAATAGTGTTCTCATGGTTGTGTGCGTTATGATTCGAACGGCTTCGGTTCAATTCCAACCGATGCCATCCGAATCATAACGCCCTAATCCATAAAAAAGTAATAAATATTCCGTGGTCTGATTTTTTTTTACATTTTGCATTCATAATGAAGTCTTTACGAAATCCAATTGCGTATCGCAAGATCCTTTATTATCTCTTTTGGATGGATAGTACTAGATGAAATTTAATTAAATTTTCAAAAATCATAAATCAGAATTAATATCAACATTCAAATAGTTGAATAAATGTCAATCCAATGTTACTAACTACAAAAGAACACATACAAATTTTCCTAAATCAAATCGGTTTAACATACTAATTTTTTAAAAATATTTTAGTATAGATATAAAAGGCGCATAATATAAAAAATAATAAGCATATAATATTATTCAATAAATAATAACTTTTGTTCTTTTGTGGTTTTCACACTCACTTAAACTTTATCTTCATATAGAAATAAAATTGCATTTAAGAATATTTTATATGTAAAAAATTATAATAATACTTTATATGTAATTCGGAGTAGGCTATGGGGAAGTTTAGCATGGTAAAAATTCTGCATAATATACTATTTTCTCACAAATATAACGCAAATGACTGCTGAAATTGAAATTAAAAATTAAAATTATTGCTCCATTTATTTATAATTAATATTTTTTGGGTAAACTCTAAGTACGTCACAAGTCAGTTATGCGCAAACTCAGACAGAACGGTGAAAGCGAACCACTTGAACGTAGGTCGAACAACACCTTAGTCTCAAGTGACTGGTAACCGCAACCGCGTGCGTCAGTGTATAAACGACATACGTTGTACGAAGCCTCTACCGACGTCATCACAGCTTAAAATCGGCTTTTCTGGAAAATCTGGGCATTTTTGAAAAAAGTAAAACATGTTAGATCATTTTTCAAGTCATTTCCCATGAAATAAAAGAATAAAAAAAAATCGCTAAACTTCCCCATTCAAAAGACAAGTTGCCAAAATTAATCGTGATATGTAATTTTAAGGAGAAAAGATTTTCTAATTTAGTTCTATTTCTAAAATTAGGATTCAATAAAAAAGCTTTGATTTCCTTAGATAACATTTTTGACAATATTTCGTGTCAAATTGACATTTAATTAAATAATTTAAAATTGACATACGTTTTTTTGTTCAAAGCCAACTCCGAGTTAGGATTTTTTTAACACACTGTACAACATGTAATGTACGTTTATCTGTGGCCTGATGATATCATTACTAAAAAGCCGAAATCGATCGCTTCTGAGGATTTTTTTAGATATAATTTATAAAATACCAGATTGCTTATACTCTTTACCTATTTATTCAACCACGCAGTCTGAATTGGAGATTTTCATTCACATTGATAAAAAATAGTATAAAGGACTTATTTTATAACTTCGCCAGGGCTCGTTTTCTAAATTTTGACGCTTGCGAAAAAAACATGACTTATAAAATTCGTTCGAAACTGTTTTGATTATTATTAGACATTGTTACACTTTCACAAAGCTGTCAGCTCAATCCATTGACTGCATAAACTTTAGCATAAAGAGAACTGATCTTTCCAAAGATGGTAAAAGGCATGATGTATTTATTTATTTAAATTGCAAAGTTTGTTGGGAATCACTGCATGAGACCTGAGAGAGTTCGGCTTGGACGGGGTCCGGGAGGTGACTAATTGCCGAGGGCGACACTCCTGCGCCATTTTAAATGGAAATAAGCTGTAAATGTGCAAAAGCGACACCCGAAATTTCAGCCTTTTTGATTTTTCATAGAGCGTAGCTCTGACGTTCCTTCTGCGTTTGCAGTATGAATTTAAGAATTTATCTTGTGGTCTTTGAAATCAAAGAAATTTTCTAATCTCCGTCTTTTGATGACCGTGCGCGTCTTGTTTGGAATTAAAGTGAAAAATAGTGGATGCTACTTTACGGGATTAGTTTCATACAGATAGTAAATAGAAAATATACACAGTTAACGTGCTTACCTTTATAGCTAGTTTATGATGAATTTAATTTGCGAATTTACAATTTATAATTTAGATTTTAAAATATAAACTCGCTTAAAACGCATGTGATGGTTTATGAACAATTTACAAATTTCTAAATGTAAATTTATAGATCAATATACCCCACATTTAGATAAAAATTTCTAAAAATTCACACAGTTGTTCAAATACTCTAAAAATGCGTAACTGTCTCTTTACAATCAAATAATATTATTACCAAGTTTATATCTCTACCCATTTTTGAGTTATTGCCCCAGAAGTCAATATACCCCACATTTAGATAAAAACTTCAAAATTTTCAAAAATCTAATTTTTATGTATCTAGATACTTCTCAATGCGCTGATTCCAAATTTTGAAACCGCAGGTCGATATCTCTTTTCCTTCTCGAGATATTTAGATTCAAAGTTTTGCTCAAAACTGCCCTTTTTTGGGTAATAACCCAGAAATGGGTCGAGATATGAATTTGGCGACAACACCATTCGATTCTACGGGCAAAATTACATAAGTACACCAATTTTCAGAATTTTTGAACACCGCATACAATTTCTAAAGCAAAATAACTGAAAATGGCCAAATATCGCAAAAATCGTAAGGGGTACCCCTTACGATTTTTTCAGATTTTGGCCATTTTCAAGCTTTTATGCATAAAAAATGAACTGGTTGGACAAAAATTATGAAAATTGGTATATTTATATATTTTTGTCCGTAGAATCGAATGGTGATGTCGCCAAATTCATATCTCGACCCATTTTTGGGTTTATACCCGAAAATGGGCAGTTTTGAGCAAAACTTTAAATCAAAATATCTCGAGAACGAAACGAGATATCGACCTGCAGTTTCAAAATTTGGAATCAGCGCATTGAGAAGTATCTAGGTACATAAAAATTAGATTTTTGAAAAATTTGAAGTTTTTATCCAAATGTGGGGTATATTGACTTTTGGGGTAATAATTCAAAAAATGGGTAGAGATATAAACTTGGTAGTAATATTATTTGATTGTAAAGAGACAGTTACGTAAGTGTACGTATTTTTAGAGTATTTGAACAACTGTGTGAATTTTTAGAAATAAAAGTATTGAAATAAAAATGGATAAGTGCTATAAAAAAGTTTCTTGGAAAAGATTCTATATATCCAATAAAATTATAACACGCACACATACTATTTTTTACAAATTCCATACCAAAAGTTCCTTTGAAAAGATTCTATAAATCCAATAAAATTATAACATGAACATACACTATGTAAATTGCACTTGACAATTCCTTCTTTCTTCTTCAGCTTCTTCAATTTTATTAGGGGTCCCTGTTTCTTACTCTTCTCTTTCACTCATTCCTGTCCAACGCATCTTGTTCACACAGTTCTTCCTCTCTCAAGTCTTCTGCGATAGAGTCCTTCCACTTCTCTTTCGCCTTCCTCGTACTCCCGACATTCGGATCCTATACTTGCCATATTTGATTTTGCACTTGTCACTGACATCTGTCAATTAGAATTTTTTTGCATAATCAGATGTTTCCATGGTAAATAGCAAAGAAAAAAACAAAGAAAAAATATATATTTTCGCATTTTTTATATAACAATTCGCCAATAAAACGGTCTCATATCTTTTATCGTTTTCGTGATCCTAATGATAATAATTGAGGTGACAACCTTCTGTGAATTCTGTTTTCCCTGTTCACGGTTTTACTTATAAAAAAATTACATCTACTTTGTGTACAGAACTTTGCTTACTTCTTTATTTATTTAATATCTTGATGACATTTGAGGTACATAAAAGTTTCATAGCAATAGCACAATAGGATTCAGCGAAGACAAAGACAATTGAAAACAATTGAAATATACGTAGAACAAGTAGAATTAAAACTAAAGCAATAGTTAAATGTATAGAGCGATCAGAGTTCATTAAAGAAATAAAAGTTATTTGAGTGCCTGTGGCCATAGCATTTACAGAGAGGAATATTACAAAGCCGTTAGCTGCATACGCGCCACCGCCACCGCCACCGCCAGTGCAGCAGCTAGATTCACACAGCACACTAAAACTATTTAAATAAACTTCTCTTTCCGGTTCCGATATTGATTTTTTCCGCGTCTTACCGTTTGTCTTCCAAAGTCACTTTAAATCCCGGAGTCTGTATCTAAAGTGGCTTTATTTTGAAACTATCGCTTCTGGAGCTAAAGAACTCGCGTGCTTTGTCAGTTTCGCGAGAACTGGCAGTGGATTCGCGGTTGCTACACTCTCACATGCACAAATCTGCCGATACTACATTCCGATAGTAAAATTATTCTGATGTTAGGAAATAAAATCTCGGATGTCCTTAGCTTTTCTTACTTTTACTTTCTCAATTATATTTAAATTCAAATTTGAACTAATACAGGGTGTTCAGAAAAAACCTAATTCGTAGTAGGCTATGAACATAAAAACTAGGAATGACGATGGGTACCCGGGTACTCGGAACCTACCCGATAATAATGTACCCGGGTATAATATTTCTTACCCGATTACCCGAAATATACCCGCTGCCCGTTAATTACCCGATACTCTTTAATTACCCGAATAGTTTTCAGCTGCCGTAAAAATTGTATCTAAAAGAAGAGCTTTTTATTACCATACATAGGTAATTAATATAATTTATGTTAAGTTTTCTTTATAGAGATAGAGTATATTATTTATTTGTATTACTTTTTATTTAACAAATATATGTAAACAATAATTATGAATTTTATTAAAAAGTAAACTGCTAATATAAGGGTAACTGGTAATTAACAAATTAACGAATTATATATTTGTACTTAAAGGATAACGGGTAATTAAAGGGTATCGGGTAATTAACGGGTAAAGGGTACTATCCGGGTAGTTGTTTCGGGTACTCGGCTACCAAAATTATCGGAATTCGTCATTCCTAATAAAAACATATGCACAGAGCACAAATTAATATTAATTAATGTACTAATCTGTGTACTAATCTGTGACATATGTCTAAGCAGTATTCAATTCAAAAGTCAAGTTATCAAAATTGATCGTGAAATGTAATTTTAAGGAAAAATGATAGTAAAGAAGAATACAGAATATTGCCATTCACCGTTTTCTAATTTAGTTCTTTTTCTAAAATAAGGATTCAAGAAGAAAAGATTTGTTTACCTTAGATAACATTTTTGATTTTTATTATATGTCCATGTTTTATAATAATAATTAAGTTTTTATCGTTATTATAATCACTTATTTTATATACATTTTATACAGTTTTACTACTAATAGTAATGTTAAGTGAATAAAAGTTTTCTGGCGATTTAATTTACTATTCTCTTAAAAACTTTTCGTTACTTCTTGTACGATTTACTTGAAATTTACGAAATAAAAAAGTCATAAAGAATTAATTCGTTAAATGAAAAATACAAGTACGTTGTAATTCGGGAAACTTAAATTCAAGTTTGATTTAAGTTGAAATTCTAAAGTTTGATTTGTATTAAATAATATATGGTTTAAATTAATATAATTAAAATAATTTGCATACATAGTTTCGTATTGTAAATTGAAGATAAAATTTAATTAAAGCTAAACTATTTTTTGTTTTGACACAATTTTTATAGAATATTTGTAGAGGAATATAATGAATAAATTCTTACGCTAGAAAATTCGTAGCATAAACCAAGATTAATTAATTCTAAAAATTTCTAGATTATGTATTATTTAGTTTAGTTAAATACTTAAAAATAACAGTTTTCTATAATGACTTTCAATTTTGTCTCAAAAAAGTGACTGCAGAATGTGCAAACGGTTTCGCTCTATGGAACAAATTCATCGCATTACATTTGATAATATTGTAGGTAGTCCGTTTTTTTGCTGGTCAGTGTGTAACGAAACAAAACACTTTTTTTTAATTTTTGTCTATATGGTAAAGACCAATAAGTGCTTTATTTCAATATTCAGGTTTGCACCCATAGAACTCCCGTAAAACACTTCCTCAGGACGTCATGAACTTGTCACTTTGACATAAATCAATATTTATTGTGTTGTTATAGAAACGTAGGCTTTCCATTTTCTATCTCTGCCTATTAAATAAACTAAACAACATAAATTTATTACGTTATCGAAAAATAAAATCGCTCATATTTCGAAAACGATTCATTTTTGGACTTTTTTACTTCTTTTTAATCATATTATGTGTCCTCTAAATATTTAAACGATATTTTTTAACACACTGTGTACAGAGTGGTGGTGAACATAGAGATTTTAGTTTGGCGCAGTTTCTTACCTTCTTATAGAGTGCTAAGTTGTTCAGAATTAAAAGTTGCATAAAAAACGTCAAAATTAGATACGTATTTCGGCAACTAACTTTTCATTATCAGTAAACTTACGTCAAAGAACGGGATCACGTAAAAGTGAAAACGATATTGCGATTATCGAGAAGTGAAAACGATATTCGTTTCCTTACTGATCACGTAAAATTAGTCACTCACTACGTTTTCAACTTCGGTTATTTCCGTAAAGTGACTACGTTTTGCGAAAATGATATCGTTTATTGACTAATGTTTTTATTTTGAATAGCAGTTTTGACAGATAATTTATATGAATGTCATTAAAAATTTTAATTTAATATCAAAACGTATTATTCTGGCCTTTCGTTTGTAACAGCAATGCTATAAGAATTGAAGATGGATACAAGTTAAATTATCAATTACTTACAGATGCTATGTGTCATCTAATTTTGTTCCTTTTCATATTCCAGAAGAAAAATTTATGAAGTAAACAAAAATATTTCTAAATATATAATTAAAACTTTAAGAGACCATTTAAGACTTCAAGTAGACAAGATAGTAATTTTAAAGTATTCTAGTTTTTATTACATTTTGTATTTCAAGTAAGTAAAGTTGGGCTACATTTAAATAACGGCGCATAACCTTAGGGCAGGTTGCGGAAAATGATCAATTCATAAATTTTAATTTTGTGTAAAAACTACAAAATATTAATCACAAAACACAAGCTAGAATCGTTATCTCTGTTGCTTCGCAGAATACAATAGTTATTGAAATTTCCTTTCTTGGATTTATTCTTGTAATCAATATTCTTGGGCTGGAATCAAAATATGCTTTGTTGTAATCAACACTTTTACAGTTACTAGAATATCAACAATGCCAGAAAATATTTCTTTTAGGTAGTTCTTTCTACTAACTAAGAAAATATCTAACCAACAAGATTTCAATTTTCTATCATAATTTTCAAAAGAGTAAAAATATAGTTATAGTAAATCATACGCATTTGGTTCTTTGCAACATGCTAGTATTAAAACATTCACGAATTTTTCGTAGATTCATTGTTGTAATCAATATCTGTTTCATAATTATCGTATTTCATTATAATTATTTCATTTTCGCTTTGCTAAAAAAAAATACTTTTCAAATTTGATATATTAATTTAATGACATTTATTTCCAAAACGTCAAATTTAATTCACTGCTCACTACATTCTTTTACTTAAATGTAAGTAAATTAGAAAAGATATACCTATACCCAAATGTATGAAATAAAAACGGACGTAAGATACGACTATCGTTTTCACATGCTTTGAGAGTGTCGACTAGAATTCACATTTTTTTCGGTCCAAAACGATATCGTTTTCGGTTTTCACTATTTACGTGATCACATTTTCACTTGTCGACAGTCGCAATATCGTTTTCACAGTTACATGATCCCACTTCTGATCAGTTATGGATTACTCAACATGTAAACCATGTCAGAGGTCCAAAAACAAATCTAAAAAACAGAGTAGATTTTGATGGCAACTTAGTCTCTATCTAGTTTTAGCGTTTTTTAGTTAAGGTTTAGGGATTTTTTTTAACTATCATCTAATCCTAGACTTCAATAAAGTTTTATTATGGTTATTGCTACTATGTAACGAAATTTTTTAAATTTCTTTGTAAAATTGTAAAGAAGACAAAAACATAATGAGAAATATAAAAACAGTTTTGCGTACAACTTTTTATTCTGTACTCTACAGGTTTTGCTGTAAAATGAACAGAAGAGCAGGAAATTACGTAAAATTAAAATCCCGTGTAAAATCTCTATATTCACTCCTAGCCGTCACCACCCGGCATGTATGTAATATTATAAATCTACTTATGAACCCAAGAAGAAAACAAAAAGGAAATAAAGTGCGTTAGGGAAGGAAATACAGTTCTATTTACGCTGTTTGGCACAAGATCGTATTATGGTAGAAATGACAGTATTTATATTCATGCCGGCATGATTTGATACGTTTGCATTCAAGCCATCGGCCCTTTGAACTTCGGTCAAAGTGCGGATAACCATTCGACGGCCGCGCCCGCTCCGAAGGATGTTGGATTCAGAAGTTTTCAACCTGTGGTTCCTCAACCAAAAGTAGACTCGGGCTCGGGGCATCGGTAATTTCATTTTAAAGTGAATCTATAATGTGGAGCATCTCACTCACTATTTTTATTTACTTCCATTAGAGAGATGAATTTCATGTGATAGAAAACCTGATTCGTCATTTTTCTTAAAACAGGATAACTTAAATTTCATTAATTTTAAATTTAAAGTATCAACAACGTATTACAACTACACAAAGTGTTGTTGTTGTCTTTATTTTAATGAAAGCAGTTATGAACAAAGCTTTAGTCTAAATCTTATGACCCACCTCTAATAACTTGAAACCTACTATAAGCTGTTGTCCTTGCGGAATTTGCATATTGATCAATTTATATCCTGTCTTTTTATTGTCTCTTAAAATAGAATTTTTGTTGCAATTCTTTTAAAATTGAAAGAAAATCAATCACATGCTTAGTATTGATGTTATTGGCAATCACAAATGTATGAGAAATAGAAAAGAAACAGTGGCGTCTGGCGTAGATACAGTACCATTGCACTAGGGTAAAACCCCGAAAAAGACAAGAGCCGTTGATAATTAGAATGGTTACTTCAAGTACAATAATGTCCCCTTACAATGAACCTCCGGTTGTAACAACCCAATCTGGGGAGTACGAACTAAAGTTCCATAAGAAGGAAATAACGAACCTTTTTATAACAAATTTTCGGATTAAACAAACCACTTCTTCAAAACTATTATATTTCATTTTCGTATTCCTAGTTATATTTCATAACAATATCAATAATACACCTTGTAATATAGACTTTTATTCATAAAAACAAATCATAAATTCAAATTTGAAAATTTTTAATTAAAAAATGTTATAAATGTATAATATATAAATTAACATAAACTATTTACAGTATATATATATATATATATATATATATATATATATATATATATATATATATATATAGATACTGGCACACCCAGAAATGGGTAATATGCCGTGATGATATATTTATTTTATTTATTTTATTTTATATATATATATATATATGCAGGGTGTTCAAAAAATAAAAAATAAATAAAATAAATATATCATCACGGCATATTACCCATTTCTGGGTGTGCCAGTATCTACAACACATGCGTAGACATCGGTAATGATGACGATATATTTTACCGTGTGGGCGCTTACCAGGCGTCACCTCACGGGCACTCATAGCTGGTGTGGAGAGTACACCACAGGGGTCACTTTTGTGCCATTTTTTTAAAATTAGAAATATTTGGCGTCTGTCGGGATCGAACCCGGTTCCCCCAGGTTCGCGGACAGACACTTAGGCACGCGGCCACGGGACCCCAGTAGGGTCCATGGGGACCCGTTCAAAAAATAGAGGTCAAAAATTTAAAGGGGGCTAACATCTCAAAACAATAGAAAAAGTTCATATAAACTTATATCCGGAAATGCTAGTTACAGCGATTTTCATATTATTTCATCATATACAACTAATACTTTTTGAAATAAAATCTTAGTGGCCGTAATAATGAAAAATTGTCATTTCATTAACTCATTTTTCCAAAAAAGTTGCTTACATCTTACGTCATTAACTTTCAACGACTTACTCCTTTTCAAGTGAATTCTACTATAAAATAAGATATTTTATTGTTTGTATGTAATTAATAACTTCCAATATTTCTTATATATCATTTTTATTGTGAAAATAAAGAGTACAACATTTTCATTAGAAGCGATTATAACTTAAGCATGACAGAACCTTCTCTACGCTACTGGTTACTGCATTTGCAATCACAAATATATAAGTGGATGGCAATATCATACAAAGAAATACAAAAATTGTAAATTTGTAATATAAATGAACAAATTCAATAAAACTACAGTGAATTGTAACAACCCAATAAAAAGCTTTGTGTGCAGCATACATTTCTCTATTGTTAGCGAAAAGAAAAGGAATATAGTTTCAATTGCTTATTAAATTAGTATCCGTTATTTTTCCTCTTGTAGGTCATTCCTCTTTTCATTCTGTTAAAAGTCCACAAGCTTGTTCAATTAATGTGTTTTTGGCTTTTCAGTCTTCGTTAAAAATACAATTCTGGTATCTATTTTTATTCTAATATGTATTTTAAACCAAAATTTCTAAATGTAAATTTATAAATCAATATACCCCACATTTAGATAAAAACTTGAAAATTTTCAAAAATCTAATTTTTATGTGTCTAGATACTTCTCAGTGCACTGATTCCAAATTTTGAAACCGCAGGTCGATATCTCTTTTTGTTCTCGAGATATTTAGATTCAAAGTTTTTTTTAAAACTGCCCATTTTTGGGTAATAACCCAAAAATGGGTCGAGATATGAATTTGGTGATATCATCATTCGATTCTACGGACAAAATTACATAAGTATACCAATTTTCATAATTTTTGAACACCGCATACAGTCCGTAAAGCAAAATAACTGGAAATGGCCAAAAATCGCAAAAATCGTAAGGGGTACCTCTTAGGATTTTTTCAGATTTTGGCCCTTTTCAGGGGTTTTTAAACTTTTATTCATAAAAAATGAACCGGTTGGTAAAAATTAATCAAAATTGGTATACTTATATATTTTTATCCGTAGAATCGAATGGTAGAGTCGCCAAATTCGTATCTCGGCCCATTTTTTGGTTATTACCCAAAAATGGGCAGTTTTATCCAAAACTTTGAATCTAAATATCTCGAGAACGAAAAGAGGTATCGACCTGCGGTTTCAAAATTTAGAATCAGCGCATTGAGAAGTATCTACATACATAAAAATTAGATTTTTGAAAATTTTGAAGTTTTTATCTAAATGTGGGGTATATTGACTTTTAGGGCAATAATTCAAAACTAGGTAGAGATCTAGCCCAGAAATGGGTAATTTTGAGAAAACATTTGAGGTTAAATATCTCCAAAACTAAAAGAGATATCGACCTGCGTTTTCATGATTTGGAATCAGTGTATTGGGAAGTACAAGATACATGAAAATGGGATATCTGAACGTTTTCAACTTTTTCAATCAAAAGTCCGACTCGCCTCAACTTTTACAAATGATTGGCCCGATTCGGCCTGGTAAAAAATATCTTCGACCCGGCTCGATGATCGACTCGAAATCGAGGCGGGCTTTTGGCCGAGCCGGACCAAAGCTCGAGATCGAGTGCATCCCTAGTACAAACATCCATACCTTAGCGGTATTCGACTTAGAATAACAGACAGCTCTGATCTTGAATACTCATAAGTTTTGTCTGACATTTTACATAAAGTATGAGAGTGCGTTGAAAAGAACAAAATCTACACCTCGATTTAATCAACCAATCGACTAGTGCTACCAGTTGTAAAAAATGCTAAAACGTCGAGCATTTAATTACAGTTCACAAAAAAAAGCGAATGTAGTTTCAATGAGGTCATGCAAAAAAAAATAATTGTACCTTTTTTCTGTTTAAATCGAAAAAGGATAGTCTAATTCATCGATCAGTATGATTATATTATTTTTTATTTATATTTTTTGTTGTATAAAATCGTTTTAAAGTATGGTATTTTTAAAAAGTTGCAAAAACCAGCCATGTTGTGTCGTCACAACGTTACGAACGAAGTTCAGACTCATTTCAAACAGACATTTTATATGGACACATAATTTCTAAAAGAAAAATATATATAAACTATAAATTGAGGATTACATATCTAAATATGCTATATTATATTAATATAATATCATTCTATTTATTTTTATAAATATAATTTTCATTTGGCGTGAAATTATCTACGTTACATCAGATGTTTCTTTCACTTTTGAATCTTTGAATTAGACGGTAGGAGGTTATAAACGCATATGAGACATTGAATATATTCCAGAATATTATTTTATTCTTTATTTTGGCACGAAACAACGTTCCATCGACATGTTTACTTTCATAAATTTTAGGTTATCTTTAAATGTCACTTTGACGTTTAAGACAATGTGAAAATCAAAATGGCCGTGCTTCTCACTCTGTGACGTCAATGGACAAGGGACGAAGCGGGGATCTTCAGCCGCATTTTAAAGAATGTCATTTTCAATTACAATTTTTTCATGATTAAAGATCGATTTGAGGAAAAATAAAAAATACGGGTATATTATTTTTCATTACTCTATCGATTAAAGTTATAAAAAAAAAGTCGTGCATGACCTCATTGCTTATTACATTAGTGTCCGTGATTCTTCGTCTCGTAGGTCATTCCTCTTTCATGTCAGAAGTCCACAAGCTCCAGGCTCGTTCAATTAATGTGTTCTATCAAGAAACATCACACTCACAAACAGAATTCGGGAAATACAGGTTCATATCTCGGAAAATCGCTGCAAAAACATTTGTCTTTATTCTTCCGTTCCGATGGTTAAGTTATGGTGGTCTGTGCCTCGCTTAGCCTTATCCCGATCGGCCGCGGACGCACTGTTGCCAGATCCCCCTGCGATGAAACTCACCATTTATTTTTCCTCTTCTTCATCCACTACCGGTATTACTGTCGACATGTTTATTTATATAATGCAACAATCGTAAATAATCACCAGAAGTTCGTAGATTTGTTGGGATTTCACGAGGATTTCGGCTAGTTAGGTTAGGAGAGCAGGCCCGTAGCCAGGAACCATCAATAGATGGGGCTATAATTTTTTCAGAGGGGGCTGAAAATTAATGAAAATAGTATAAATTTTTAGTAATATATATATATATATATATATATATATATATATATATATATATTTACATCCCGCTATCATTGCTGCGTCCTTTCATGGCTAGGACATTGTGGCAACCACCGAAAGGAATAGAGATAGGTATCGGCTTTATAAAGTATATCTACTTATTTTTCCCCCTGATTATGAATTTCGGTTCAAATTTCAATAAAGTCGATTTACAACGATATACGTTTCCGTTCATTTGACGACATTATGAGCTCCTCCATACTGAGTGAATCCGGCGTCCACAGTATATACTTCATACATAATCAGTACTTATGACGTCCAATTTGTATATTTTTATTCATACTACCGTTACAGTGACGTCCAGCAGCGTTGCCAATATTAAATACATTATTCTGATGTAGAAACCAAAGCACACTCTTTCACAACAATATGCATAGTTAGCTGCAAACATCATAGATTCCTACAATGTTTGATAATGATAATTTCTTTTGGCAATCCGTAAGCAATTTGAAAATGGAACTTCTAATTTGTCATTTAAAATGTCATTTTTAATACTTAACAATTTTGTTTTAAAATTATTAGGAAAAATATTTATTTCTCCAAATTAAAATTTTACTGTTGTATACATATAACAAAAATAAAGTAGATACCCGGTTTACAAGTAAGAAATGTGAAATGTTCTTGCACTTGGTGTACAAGAACAACAATTCCATTTTCTCTGACGGTAAATGTAAATATGTGAAAATAAGTGAAGAATGAACTATTTAAATTTATTTATTTAAATAGCCCCAAAATCTTACAATTAAAAAGTACAGATATTTTCATTCACTCATAACAAACTTTATTTTACATTTAACAAATATATTATACACAAAATAAATTTCACGAATATTGACAAAACTAATAGAAAAACTTAATAAAAATTCAAAATAGTACTCGTATCTTTACACAAGGCAATGTAATTGCTTCCTGACAGTGACATTTGTTTAAATATATCAAAATTGTTTTTAAAATATTGTTTTTGTTTGACGCATAGGCAAGATGATGTATATAAATAATTTATTTTATAAATTCATATTGTAAGTTATTTACTAAATACTATTATCGTAAAATTCAAGATTGTACCATTATATTTAATTTTTAAGGAAAAGTTACTGAAATATTATATTCAATGTTAGGAGGAAGTAACGCCGTACTTGTTGATAGATACAATGTATTAACGAATTTCTCGGCGGTGATTGTAAGGAATTATATTGTTGTTATTCCATAAAGTAGTTAATTTTATTTAAATATCCAATATTTCGTTACACATATTGTAACTTCATCGGGGAATAAAAGTGTGGGCCCACACATTTCGGCCAACATGTGACGCTCACTGAGTAAATTTTACAAGTTTTCTTTTGATGTAACTTATATTTTATACTTATATAGTCAAAATTCTTACAATAATATGTAAATCAGTGCAGAGCATAAACAAGTAACAATAAAAAAATGTTTCTGAATTTATCAATTTATCAAGCGATTACACCAGTTAAAACTAATTTATTCCCTGATGAAGTTACAAAATGCGTAACGAAATATTGGAAATTTAAATAAAATTAACCACTTTATGGAGTAACAACAATATAATTCCTTACAATCACCGCCGAGATATCCGTTAATACATTTTATCTATTATATTCTATGTATTTTTTCAAGAAAAACTATTAAAAGCTTGTATAAGTAATACTTCCGATATACACTAAAAACTAATGAGATCTTCCCACATTAGAATAGAATGGGTATCCAAAATTTCAAAATATTCTGATTGATGATATTTGAGTAATCGTGCCCACAAGATACACACACGCACGCACGCACACACACACACACACACACACACACGCACGCACGCACGCACCCACACACACACAATAAATTCAAATTTTTATGAAATTTATAATAATAAGCTTATTATTAATATTCAATTCCGGTTTTAATACGCTTATTCTAAGTAAATATGTATTTGTTCAACAAATTATTTTTCATAAGTCAATAAGATAGTGAAAACATATGAAAAGCCGCCGTTTGAGTTCACTTCGGCTATTATTGCAATAAATTGAAATTTTTACGGATATTACAATAATAGACATATTATTAATTTACTTATCTGCGTTTCTTTCTAAGTTTGCATATAGATTGCAATAAAAATACGGTGTTTTTAAAAGGCATTACTTTTGATTATTTATATTTTTACGTATCTCACTAGCGCATATAATAAAATTTTTCAAATTACAATATAATAAAAATAAAAATCTGATGTGGCCAACACAAAACCTCCCGCTATTTAATTTTTTTTAATTTAAATACATACCTACGTATTTGCTTGCGAACGCTGGAAACTGTTCCATTGCAGAAAACAATTGCTTTATTTACTATTTTCTTTTTAAAATGTCACTATTATTAATTTGAAGTGATTAGTTTTTTGACAGTGACATTTACTGTCAGTTACATTCATTTGAAATATGACCTGTGTAACAAAGGAATTGTGTTTGACTTAGGCTTCGCGACTAATAAAAAAAAATTTTAAATTTATCTGTAAAATATATAGAAAAAGTATTAATGTATTCCTGTGGAAAATTCAATAATCTTTAATTTTCATAAGACATAAAATGCGAAAAAATTGCATTTAATGGTATTTTTTGAATAAAAACCATTATGAGCTTCAGGTAAAATGCCATTTCCGGTTATCTGATTTACACCAAAATCTAATGGCTTCTTTTCATATTAGAATAGGATAGAAATACAAGGTTTCAGAATTTTCTGAATGATAGTATTTGAGTTAGAGCATCCATACACACACACACACACACACACACACACACACACACATACAGACATCATCGTGAAAATGTTAAAATTGGATTCTAGGGACCTTAAAACGTGGTCATTTACTAAAATCTCGATATGTGATTTTTAGCACGATCTCTATACCTCCCTTACCAAGGGTAGCGGGAGGTAAAAGCAAATATTTTAACGTATTTAAACTATCTAAAATGTATAAAAATGTAATAAATCGTTTGTAGTACATATTAATATGTTTAAAACATTTTTTACCTCCCGCTACCCTTGGTAAGGGAGGTGTATAGGGATCGTGCTAAAGATCACTTATCGAGATTTTAGTAAATGACCACGTTTTAAGGTCCCTAGAATCCAATTTTAACATTTTCAAGATGATGTCTGTATGTGTGTGTATATGTGTGTATGTGTATGGATGTTGTCTTCGCTCTAACTCAAATACTATCATTCAGAAAATTCTGAAACCTTGTATTTTTATCCTATTTTAATATAAAAAGAAGCCATTAGATTTTGGTGTAAATCGGATAACCGGAAATGGCACTTTACCTGAAGCTCATAATGGTTTTTCTTCAGGAAATACCATTAAAAGCCATTTTTTCGCATTTTATGTCTTATGAAAATTAAAGATTATTGAATTTTCTACAGGAATACATTAATACTTTTTCTATATATTTTACAGATAAATTTAAAAATATTTTTTTTATTAGTCCCGAAGCCTAAAATAAACACAATTCCTTTGTTACACAGTTCATATTTCAAATGAATGCAACTGACAGTAAATGTCACTGTCAAAAAGCTAATCACTTCAAATTAATAATAGTAACATTTTAAAAAGAAAATAGTACATAAAGCAATAGTTTTCTGCAATGGAACAGTTTGCAGCGTTAGTAAATACGTAGGTATGTATTTAAATTAATAAAAATTAAATAGCGGGAGGTTTTGTGTTGGTCACATCAGATTTTTCTTTTAATAATTATTTCTACACTCTCTTTTTCGACACTTCAAATTTCGGTATTCGTATTTTAGATCAAAAGTTTATAAATATTTTATTTATTTATTTCACTGTGGTATACCGTTCTCATATTTATTCCATACATTTAATCATTAATCTTCTTACCCATACATTTGGCTTTTATTTACAATTTACACAATACTTTGTAATTAATAATTCAGCTTTATGATACGAGTATTTAAATAATTACCTTTTTTAAATTTATTACATTGAAACCATACATTTTGACTTTGTATTTACTAAGACGATTTTGCAAAACAAAAGTTTGATTACATAAATATTAATTTAAATACTATAATGTGTGCACAATATAGCTTTAAATACGATTAGAAGAGTTGCGCGCTAATGTAGTAACCCAATGTTACACTGTTGCCAAGCGTACGGAGTTCAGAATGTCGCTGGAATGAAACTTCAGTATATACAGCGTATATACGCCTGACGACACTAGCGCCGCAAGTGGATTTTTTTTGAACTACAAAAAATATACATTTTCCATTCCGCTATCATTCTGACGTCCATAACAAATTTTGCTATACGATACTAGAGGCCCCCCTGATGTCAGAAAAAAATTTATAAGGCCATGTGCATATGACGTCCGGTATACGGACGTCTTATGCACAAGGACGTCACTTTGAATGTAGAAAATTACACAGGGGACGCCACAATGGTAGTGGGATGTAAATATATATATATATATATATATATATAGTATTTATTCAAAACAAAAATAATATACAAAAAAAAACACAAATATTTAAGTACATTACATAATAAAATATAAATATATTATCTTAAATTTTAACACTAAAATAATTGTAATTTTCTATTATTTAAAGCATTAAATTTTAATAAAACTTTTTGTAAATTAACATTTTTCGTGCGAGATCTTTCAAATGCAAGAAATGTTAATTTGCTAAACGTTGATGCGTCATTGATAATCTTTGCGGTCGATTTATTCTAGTTAACACAGAAAATGTTGATTCGCAATTCATTATTTAATAATAATGACAAATAATATCAATTTTAACAAAATATGATTTTAAAGCAGAACATAGTATTCAAATAAATATTTAAAAAAAAATCGTTCTTTAAACATAAAGGTAAAATTAAATATTGAAATTTGAATTTGACATTTCTTGAGATTCTAAGTTCATTAATATTTTAATAATACGATCTTTGAACTGCAAAACTTGTTCTAAGGTAGAGGAATAAAAAATAACAATATTTAGTGCTTCATAATAATATTATTAAAACTGCAAATGATTAATTATCACCGAAAATAATGATGCATACTGGTAGCCTTAGCCTCTAGTGAGAAATGCTCGAACTAGACTAAACATAACTCTATATCTAGTTGTCTCTTTCTGGCCAGCCGAAAACAAAACATTCATTGGGAAGGGATAGGGAATGATTTGTCTACTTATGTTTGGTCGTTGGTCCCAAACTCTTTCACGATAATCGACAATGTAGGTACTTAAATGTCAATAATACAAACAATTTAGTTAAGATATTTTTAAGATTTTTCTAGGTGGGGCTTGGTCAGTTCGTAGGTGGGGCTCAGCCCCACCTGGCCACCCCCTGACTACGGGCCTGTAGGAGAGGTTAAGTTATTATTTTTATGTGGGAAGACATTACATAATTTGGATTTATTGCCAAGAAAAGATTCCGGAAAATAAAAAAATGGGGTAAATAATATTATGATTACGCATTTATTTCTTAAGCATTAAAAGAAATTCCTTGAATAGTAGAAGAGATATTAGTACAATGGGGAAGTTTAGCATGGGAAAATTTCTACATACCTTACTATTTTCTCACAAATATAACACAAATGACTGCTGAAATTGAAATTAATAATTAAAATGATTGCTCCATTTATTTATAATTAATATTTTTTGGGTAAACTCTAAGTACGTCACAAGTCAGTTATGCGCAAACTCAGACAGAACGGTGAAATCGAACCATTTGAACGTAGGTCGTAACAACACCTCAGCCTCAAGTGACTGGTAACCGCAACCGCGTGCGTTAGTGTATAAATCGACATACGTTGCGCCAAGCCTCTAACGACGTCATAACAGCTTAAAATCGGCTTTTCCGGAAAATCTGGGTATTTTTGAAATAAATAAAACATGTTACATCATTTGTCAATTCATTTCCCATGGAATAAAAAAATAAAAAAAGTCGCTAAACTTCCCCATTAATGAAGTCCATATTCGATGGTGCAGACTTTTAATCACACAAAAGTGATCCCTGTGGTGGCGTCCACACCAGCTATGAGAGCCCGTGAGGTGTCGCCTGGTAAACGCCCACACGGTAAAAATATATCGTCATCATTACCGATGTCTACATGTATTGTAGATACTGGGTAATATACCGTGATGATATAGAGGGTGTTATGTAAGTGTACAACGGTTAACCCATGGTAGAACTAACCCCATAGAAAGTAAACCTGACAATAATTTTTGTTTAACATGCTCTCTACAAGAACTAGAGGCCTTTAATACAGACCAATCGCGTCATAGTTCAAAATTTTGTAAAAAAAAGTAACAATCAATGTGTTCTCTGGAAAAAATCTGACACTTGTCACAAAGAACATATAGATCATTGGCATACATCTATTTGGAAATAACTCCATATACCGTCTTGCGCCAGCACGACTACTTTGTAATGTCTTGCTATAAACCATGTGTATTTCTGCATACTCTTGATTGATGAAGGTAAATGGCATTTTGAGAATATAAAAAAAATAATATAAATTGTACGTCTATGAAAAAAAAAAACGTTTAACGCCAATTTTGACAATCAATATTTTCCAGAGAACACATTGATTTTTACTTTTTTACAAAAATTTAACTATGAAGTGATTGGTCAGTTTTAAACCCCTCCAGTTCTTGTAGAAAGCATATTAAACAAATATTATTGTGTATTACTATCTATGGGGTCAGTTCTACCATGGGTTAAGGGTTGTACACTTACTTATATAACACCCTGTATATCATCACGGTATATTGTCCAGTAATAACACTGTATTTATTTATTTATATTCGATCTAAGTTGCTTTTCATTAAGCGTTGCTAATAAGGAGTCTTGCAAAAAAGTGATCATATTTTGCTTAATATTACCAAACTTGTAAAATTTGGTGAATGTGAATGTGAAATTAGGGCATCGAACCCGAACCTGAACCGAACCAAAACCGGAACCAAACCGTAACATTTTAGGGAACCCAAACCGAGAACTGAACCTCAGATATATTTCTAATTGAACCTGAGTCGAAACCGAACCGAGCCTTGAAATTCAGGTTCGGGGTTCAACTCCGGTTTAGGTTAATTTTTAGTTCGAAAAGGAAATACAGCCGATAATCGACGTCTTAGGCGTCTGCGTTGCTGTCTGGGCTGACTTTTCGTGAAAATTGTGTTCGTTTCTTGTTGCGTTTTGCGTAAATTCCGGCTTTCATTTTACATTAGCTCTGTTCGATGAAAAGAGCTTGAAGTGCAGAGCAGAATAGTGCAGTGCAGTGTAGTGCACACTAGTTCAGTCTAATTCTTGTGGTTTCATAAAACACACTAGTGTATATTTGGGCAAGTTTGCTCATTTGTGAGTAATCAAGCCAAGCGTAGCCAAAGGTGTAAAAGGTTAGGTTGTTTATAAACACAGTCATATCATAAAGCTGCAAAGAAGTGACTGCAGAAATGTCTGTTTTAAAGAGCATAATGTTTGAACTAATAAACGATTCTGACGAAGATCAATCATCACTTGATTCTTCATCAGATTCAGAGACAGATATATTAATTAATTCTTTATATAACAAAACAAAGAGAATATTCTATGTCTGAATCCATTATTTTATTTTCTCAATGTGTAAAATTTTAGGTTAATAAACAGATGTGTAGATAGGATAGAATTAAAATGTCTACCGAACAACATTTAGTTACCCCCACTCCTACTCTGCACTTTCTACACCACCTCGCGAGTCAGGTCAGAAACGTGAGCACTAGTTCTTAAAATTTTTGTCATCGAACAGCCTGCCAGAAGCTGCCCGTTTCTCATAAAACATGTTAGTGTAAAAAAGTTAACACTAGGGCGGCCTAGTACATGTCATCGAACAAAGCTATTATTTCGAACCTGAACCACGAACAAAACCGCAAATTTTATTAATGCTTGAACCAGAACCGCACCCGAACCCATCTTTCAAAAAACAAATTAACCTGAACCTAAACCTAACCCAGTTTTTGGCGGGTTCGATGCCCTGTGTGAAATAACTTATCGCTTTGAAATTTTCCAGTTCATGGTAAATAATTTGACAGTTAAGTTACATTTAGATTTACTCGTATTTTCATTTTGAAATTCTTCAGCAGAATAAATATATGATTTGTTTGGTGTAATTGTTGGTAATGGGACGACAATGGCAAATTGAAAAGCATTTGGTTTCTGAGCAATTTCGCTGAAATATAAATAATGTTCGGCATGGTGGACAATTTAAATTTGTCGTGGGTCCCGGGCGGAAGCAGGAATAACCGGATATAATTGTATTGTGTTTTTAAATCCGGCAACATTGCAAGTGGCATTGTCTGCAACCTCCGACCTCCCCTGTCACAGTGCAGTGCGTTGAAGTGAACCGGCCCACGCAAACGCCAAATAACATAAGCGGACCGGACACGATTGTTAGTCGACAGAAATTCTATTTAGAAATATTGTTCTGTACGAACCATATAATATTTTATATATGTAATAAAAAGTTGGCCAGTTACTGTGTTTGACATTAGGAAATCTATTTTCTGCCAGTTATAAGCAATGAACTGTGCGCCACTCGCTACAGCACGAGTACGGCAAGGTTAGCCAAACAGAATGCAGGTTGGCGATTTTTCATTTACTGACAACTGGCTGCAATTGTTTTACGTCGTACAACCGCTCGAAAAATAATTGCTGTGCTTAACTATCGCAACTTGCCTGAACACAACATTCAAATTAATGGTACATATTTGAATAATTTCCACAGACGAAGAATACGCAAGTAATTAATGCCATTCTGCACTTTAATTAATATTCAAAGTTTTATTGTTTGTATGGTCAAGTGGCCGAACATGTTAGTGTGCTGGTGCTGGCATAGTACGAACACGAGAAAGTGGGACAAATGATTTATGATTCTGATTTTTATCCCAAATTACGACTTATAGTAGAATATGCAATACAGCAATTTTTATAAAACACATAGGTAAAATACAGTCATACAAAAAAGTCTTCGTACGCCAATAATTTTAAAGTATTTTAGGAAAAATATCAGTCTAAACCCCAATATATTTAATTTTCTTTTAATCCAAAATGTAACGCAGTATATTACGTTGTTGTAAATATAAAATAAACAAACAATGTACTTAATTTATTTATATTATGGGGTAAACATTGAAAGTATTCATAATTTCATGACAAAAAAGTCTCCGTACGATAACCAAAACATTTAAATAACAAACCATTTATTTATGTTTCATAAAGAAATATAATGTTTGGAGGGATTTTCTTTGGTTTTTCCACCAGTTACTAAGCGATGAGTCATTGAATCTACCAAATTTTTGGTTACAAATGGCATTATATTCTGCCATTTTTCTTGTAATTAATTTTAAATTCTTTTTTGGTTTATATTGTTATTTATTTTAAGAATATTCCGCACTTTCTCAATCTGGTTAAAGTCCGGAGACTGTGGGGGATGATTAAACATATTTTTCATATTATACATTAGGCATTCTCTTATAGACGCGAATTATTTGTCGAATTTTTCTGATGCATGAAATTGAAATTGTCTTTTAAAGCCCTATTTTTCGGCGCTTTGTTTTAAATTTTCTTTTAAAATATCGAGGTAACCTTTGTAATCCATTGTTGAAATAATTATTAATTTACGTACTCCCGCTGAATAAATATAACCCCAAAACATAATGCTGTCAAATTTTTGCCTTCTATCTAATCTGTATGTATTATACTTTTTTAAAAGTAGAAAATCTAAAACATTTAAATGTAAGTTAAATACGGCGATGACAACATTATGTTTAGGGGCTATATTTATTCATACGAAAATTAGTATTTTTAGCAATTTTTCCTAAAATACATTAAAACTATTGTCGTACGGAGACTTTTGGTAAGACTGTATGTGAAGTTTAAATAGCGTTACAAATTCTACTACAAATCTCTACAAAAATATTGAGTTACCTAATCACGTAATAGAAATAAATTAAATCACAATTATTTTTATTAAAAATTTGTAGTCGAGCAAGTTGCAGTTTTTATGAAAAAATCTTTTAGTGTTACAATCAGTACATCAAATAATATACAAACTTAATTTTTTTAGCAATATTTTTGAAAAATCCTGTATACCTATGCGCGATTCAAGTTATGCAAACTCTATCTGGTGGACAAAGTTTAAACTAAAATTATGTCAAAAATATATTATTTCCTACCCTTCACAGAAATTTTCTAGAGATTGCATGTTATTTAAAACATCTTTTAACACAAGTTTCATGTTTTTAAACTTTTTCAAAAAGCGTAAAATTCATTATATCAGTGACCGATTAACGAGCTGTCAGTGTTGTGATGTCACAACACTGATATATAAAAGCAGGAAAAGTTAATTTGAATCGCCAATACAGGAACACGAGTATCCGTGACTTAGGAGTTTAACAGTTTCTTTTATATGCCATCTGTCCCATAAAACTTTATGCGGTGCTTTATGCACAAAGATATAGATTTTTGACGCCAAAATTTCTAAATTTATTCTTTTGGTGGCTGAGTAAACTTATTTTAAAATCGTAGCAACAATGGATTTAGTATGCAAATGTTTTCGAAAAACAAGCGTCGAATAAACTATCAAACTAAATAACATGTCAAAAATCAGTATTTGATAGTTAATTGACGCTCATTGCTTGAAAGAACGAATCCTAAATCTATGTTAACCACGTCTTTAAATTATATTTACTTGGTAAAGCATGCAGTTAATTTAAAAATGTTGGCAATAAAAATTTGGAATTTTATTGTCTAAAATTGTATTTGTAAATCACCCTACAAATTTCTACGGGACAGATGATATTTTAGAAAAACTGTTTCTCCATGTTAAACGCCTATGTCACGGAGTATCGTTCAACCTGTAGGTATATTAATTTCATCAGTAAAAGTGTACATAGACAAGATAATTGATGTTATTACTGATAACTCTATAGATCTACAATGTTGATTTAGTGCGCGGACTGTGACCGCATTTTGTGGTTTCCGGTTAGGTTAGATTAGATGATTAAAATCACACTATATAATTAAATAATAACACTGTTTAACTGACAAAATTCATTCTTCACTTCCAAAATTTAAAACTCAACACCTTTATGCTTATTGTACATATGTATGGGAAAAAATTCCAAACCTTTATGCTTATATGCCAATAGAGATGCATTCCGGCCGGGCCGAACCGGGCTTTGAGGTTTGGATCGACTCGGCCCGAAAATAAAAATTGCCAGCCCGATTTGAAGATCGACTCGACAAAAAATTAGCTGGCTCGGCTCGAAAATTGACTAGATATCGGGTCGAACTTCGGGCCGGGCCGGGCCAGAGCTCGAAATTGGATGCATCCGACATTCCTAATTTTTTTCGTGCCAAATTTATAAAAAAAAACTCTACATCCTTATAACTTTCGACATTAGTTAACATAAGTTGTTAAAAAAAGAGTCACTTCTAGTGTAAGTTTGTTATAAAAATTACAGACTTACAAGTATTTAACACTTTGTTTCCCAAAGGCGCTCGAAAATTTCAACTGTTTCACAAATCTTATACAAAAATATATTATTTACATAAGGATTTTTTTATCTAACTTTATTTCTACTCAAAAATAAGACAAGAAATCATTATAGTAGAAATAAAAATCACTGTTATTTAAGTATACGAATAGTAACAAATAAATAAATATATCATCACGGCATATTACCCATTTCTGGGTGTGCCAGTATCTACAACACATGTAGAAATCGGTAATGATGATATATTTTACCGTGTGGGCGCTTACCAGGCGTCACCTCACGGGCACTCATAGCTGGTGTGGCGAGTGCACCACAAGGGTCACTTTTGTGCCATTTAAAATTGTAAATATTTGGTGTCTGTCGGGATCGAACCCGGTTCCCCCGGGTTCGCGACCAGACAATACAATAGTAACAATAGTAATAATAACATGACAATATCATTATTATACTTTAATGAATTGATTAGAATGTTTGTTGAAAAATTGCATCTTAAAATTTTATCAACGTAGCTTATAAAGATCATTGCCCAATACAATTATAAGATTTTGTAATAAAATTTATCAGTATTATTGTATATTCACCGTTAGTTACGAAATATTTTATACTTTTTCCTGTAAAACTGTTTTTTGCTAATATTATTGTAATAATAGATAAAGATGGGCTTGCCTTAAGCACGAAACGTCCGTAATAAATAGTTTTACAACATATGTGGACCATTTAAGCCTTTTGATTCACCTTTAAGGTACTCACCGGTTGGTCCTTCCATCCCTCAAGTATTTTATGTATGGGAAAAATTGCCGACAAAGAACGGTTTTGAAATGAGAAGATTTTTATTTATTTATTGAATTTTTTATGATGTTCAAATAAATAAGTCTCATAAGTAATAGATCACAATTTATTATCCATGGCTGAATGTGCAAATCTATTATTACACATTTTGGTAATGAAAATTTAACTTCGATCGAATTCGAATCCGGGTGGTCAAAACCACAAGATTGTAGAAAATACACTCAAATAATATACGAAATATGGGGGGGATTCCATAACTTCGGTTGCTATCATTTGAACTTGTTATATCAATTGCAAATATCAACTACAAAGTGAACTTGCGGTTCTATAACAATAATCGTTATTTGTAGCTGATACGTAACAAGAGAAATTAGGTTATAATGTATAAAAAAATTCGAAATATTAAGTACAAGATTATTATTATTGTCCAAATCTAATATGACCAATTTAAATAAGTAAATTATTTTGTTAATTTATCATAAAAACTGTTTGTACTTACTGTTTTCTTTCAAATAAATTACCAAGCTGAGTAATGTCAGATTTGACAATTAAAATATGGCTACCGAACGGCTGGTACTTTGCAGTCGTTATTTATCAATTGCAAAATAACGTGAGCAACTGTTATTTGCAATTGCTATTGATATTTAACAAGAGCAATTGTTATTTGTAGTTGTTATGAGTTATGGAATCCCACCCATGATTTACACATAACTTACTCTAGTATTTTTATTGTTCACTATATCTTTTGTCTGCAAATAAATGTATAGTAGAGAAGAAGTGTAAACAGTGGGTTATAATATTTTTCATTTGTAACGTTTGAAATATTGAAGCAGAAATTTAGGCAGTGAGATTTTAAACAGCATTTGCACAGTCGGGTAATTTCTTTCGCTGGATAATAACAAAGTAAGAATGCTTATTTACCTGGCCTCTGCGTCTATATAATGCTTATAAGCAAAGAACAGTGGGAGTTGGAGGAAGAGAAGAGACTGTGAAGAGGTACGAGCTGTGGGGCGTGTGGCGTGCCCCCTGCCTCGTTCGTCGACTTGACTTGGAGTTGCTTGTTGGAGAGCCAAGTATTTTTCATAGTGTGAATATCTCATTGCGATGTTTCACTCGACGTGCAAACAGTCTGTTGTGAGCAGACGTTATAATATTAAATTTTAATAAGCAGTCTGTTGACTGAGTGGTGCGCAAATATGGAGTACCACAGGATTCCGTTCTGTGTGCATCACATTAATTTTAATCACCCGTGCGTACAACATTTGATAATGTGGAAACACGAAAATCGCGGTTTTCGTATTCGTGTTCGTCTTGCGACTACGACTTAAGAGTACTTCGACATCCACATCTAAGATGCTGGATCTAATATCTTCGGCTTTCGACTGAATTTCAACTATTTAGCAGATCTGCATATTAAATGTTTGTTGCTAATTTTGTGCTCCAACTTTGGCCCAACTTCTTGTTATTTACGAAACCAAACAAAGTTTCAGAAATTAATAACCTAACAATTGTTCAGCTAAACGCACTGACTTTGCGGATAATGGATCACTTAGAATAAATTCTATCTCGCACAGCAAACATCTTTTAACTTCGTTTAAATCACCCGTTTTACGGTTTAAGCACCGGCCTTTATGATTCCGCAGGACTTTTTATTTTAAGACCCACTTTAAAAATTTCACCAAATAAATTCGTCCTAAAAACAAGCAGCTGTATTATAAGTTCATCATTAATTTAAATCCCAAGTAAAGAACACAACAAGACATAAATAAATATTTCAATTCATTTTCTCGTATAATTTAAATTTTATGCTTTTATTCATACAAATAAAAATATAATTTTATATTACTTTTAGTTATAATAATTGAAACTTATATGCACTAGTAACAAAAAAGTTTGACGAGAAGAACGAAGTATGTTTGTACAGGAATGAAAGATGATTTTTGTGTAACTATTATTGTGGTCCGGATGCGGTTATTCGCTACCGAAAATCGGTCTTTTTAATATGTTATTATGTATGAATACGTTTATGAATGTGGCTGAGGTGAAAGAAGTGTGCATGGATAGGAATGTGTGGCGAAGGATGATTATTGCGTAACTATTATTGTGGTCCGGATGCGATTATTCGCTACCGAAAATCGGTCACATTAATATGTTCTTTGTATGAATGTTATGATGTTTTTGGACAAGGCGAAAGAAGAATGTTTTTAAAGAGTTAAGTGATTCAGTGGAGCTCTTACTTTCATCCCTTTTCTTATTGTTTTCGGGTTTTTGCTAACCCACTAAGTGGGAAACGCGTGATTTTATGTATGTATGTATGTATGTAAAGTTTGCATCGTTTTGAAACAGTCAATGACTGGCGAAACAGTAGTAGGTACATGATCCCGAATTAAAACAAAATAATAATTTGTACGAGTGGTACTTATTTTAAAATTACTTCGAAATTTAAAAAAAATCGTAAGAGATATAAAATTTAACCAGATTTTTTTCTAAATTTGTCTCCACATTTAAGGAAAATTGGAATACTCTAGGAAGAGCAATTACAACATGTTAACCAAATCCTCTGGAATTCTAACCCGACTCCTTGCCTTTCCAAGTGGATGTATTGCCCACTAAACATTATAAAAACTGCGTTTTTAAATTTGCGATAAATTTATAGGTTATGTGTCCAGAGAGATGTTATCTAAATGAACTTAATCGCTATTTGAATATCTTTGAATTTGGTATCCAAGTACGCTAATCTAAACGTCTATGATCTCCAATACATCTATAATTAGGTCAGAGTTTGACTAATGAAATTTAATTAATTCTACTTGATTAACGCTTGTGTTAACATTAGTTTTGGTCAGTTTTACATAATTTATTTTACAAATAGTTATTTGCAAGAATATACAACAAAATAACGTCTCTCTAATAAACAATCAATAAAATTTTAAGACAGTACTACATTGGAGTGATAAGAAAAACTGATTCATTTGACAATAACAAAAAATTACTTGAAATTGGTAACACTGATAGAAAAATTTATTTCCTGTTGTTGACCGCGACATCAGAAAATTTAAATTTTGGTATATTTACAGTTTTTTTTATTTATTTATTAAAATGGTTGTTGTTTCCTTTACCCACGTACTTTTATTTCTTATATTACCCATAAGCAATCATCTAAAGCATTCCGCTTTCACCTGGTGTTCTGTAAACTATATAATAAAAACTGCACGACAGTAAAATACTGTAATACAGTTTTTAGGTCATTTATTTTTTTAGAATGACCAACTGTCAGGTACAGCAGCAAACTTCACTTCATTCTTCAATAATAGACACACAATTGCAATTTGCAAGAGCGCAGCTAGCGGCAAAGCATAGAACTAAAGATTGCTATGGTTACCACTTCCAAATAAAGACCTGTCATCAGCCATAGACCTCTACACTCCAGCCATCGTTTTACTTGAATAATCGAATGATTTTCAATATTATCAAACAGAAAAAGTTGGGGTCCCGTGGCCGCGTGCCTGAGTGTCTGGTCGCGAACTTGGGGAACCGGGTTCGATCCCGACCGACGCCAAATATTTCGAATTTTAAATGGCACAAAAGTTACCTCTGTGGTGCACTCTCCTCGCCAGCAATGAGTGCCCGTGAGGTGACGCCTGGTAAGCGCCCGCACGGTACAAATATGTCATCATCATTACCCATATCTGTGAAAACAGACTGGTACACCCAGAAATGGGTAATATGCCGTGATGATATATTTATTTATTTTAAAAAGTTGCCCCACGTACATCTTGTGATTTTAAACTCATTTTTATTGAACCCAACGAACAAATCACAAAGAATTAGGTTAACACTGAATGACAGATGCAAACATAATGACAGATAGAATTCGGGAGCGGGACGTAAGACAACGAGGGGAGGTTTGTTTGGAAGCATGATCTTCTATCTCTCTGTTGCATATGACGTCAATTCTGTGTCTATTTGTTAGCGGTTGCTAGCTTTACGCCGTGTCCAATGCGACCGAAGCCACAGCTTATCAAAGGTTTATTCAAATATCAATTTATTAACATTGCTGTATAGCATTTTTCAAGAGCTTTCATTTGATTTGTCACAAGGGGTACATTGCCATTTAACATTTAAAAGTTGAGAGTGGTGGGGGCGAGATTAGTGAATTAATAGAAAAACAAAAATGCTAGATGTTAAAACATTTAGCGTAAACCGGGTATGTCTATCACAATTCGTTTCAAAGTTGTTAAGGGTGGATCGTCTTAAGCGTGCCAGCCTGTACCTCATATTTCAATTGTTAATAATATTCTTTCCTATTTCTAAATAATAATAAAAAACGTGAAAATGACATTTTAACTTTTTTAACTTGAATGTTTTAAATATATTTCTCCGATTACTTATAAGTAACTTTTAATTCGTTAATAACACATAAATTTACACGGGGGTCTATATAATTTGTAGTTAATTTTACGACATGCAAGCTTTTGCATTAGATGCAGAGATTTGATTACGAAGCGAACTTACTAATCATGAAGTCAATAAATAATAAGAGCTCTCTGGAGAATATTGCAGTCTTTTTGTGGCGAATTTCATTTGCTGTACCTATATTAAATTTTTGTATCATTTTTAATAACAGTGATGTCATCAAAATTTAAAGAAACACACTGTTCTCAAAATGTAATTTACAAAACATGATTACTCTGTCGCTTACGCTACACTTTCATTAAACTACAACCCATTTTCAATTTAATTTCCCGAAGCCAGTATTTTTATACACTTTAATAAATCCAAAGAAATTACTGTCTTTTTATTTACATTTTGAAATTCTCTTCTTCTATAATTTGTTCTGCTGGTTTACTTGACATAATTTATCTTATTTTATTCTGACAATTGTATAATATCTAAGACATCATTAATTTGAATTTACAATTCGATTAAACGTATATTTATCGGAAAATGCTATTAGTTCCGAGAAAATTAAGATATCAGCTTTAAATGCACAAAATTCAATTTGTAACTGTCATGTACAAAATGGCTTTTAATATTTTCGGGTGATCGTAAGAACAACACTTTTATTTTTATTTTCAAGTCTTGATGATTTGTCGACGTTGTAATTTCGAAAACATCTGTCAACATTTTATAAAAATAAATTTGTTTTCATAGTTTTTAATTCATGATTATTATTGTTATATAATATTACAAACAAATAATGCCTGATATATTTTTGTGATTTAACCATCAATTCATATTCGCTACTTATAGATATTTCGTACTGAATGAACTAAGTAGATCTATATTCTGCAAAGTAGAAGATCCAATACAATAAACATCCAAATGGTTCCAAATCTAATACATGCATAGATCCTTTGCAAAAGCTATAAGCTGACTCACGCCATTCAAATGTAAATAAAATTGTGTAAGAAGGAAAAGAAAATCCTGCTCATGAGACACGAGACATGTATTAAAAGAAAACAAATTATTTAAAATATACTGTTATTTAGGTTTATCTAATTTCCTAACAATTTTTTACTAATAATTTTTTTTTGAGGATTGGGATTATATCAGCATCAATTCATTCATGTCAACACAGAACATATTTTCAATTTTAATATATTCAAAATTTAAGCAAAAGAACCTCGTAAACATAAACGTTTACTTTATGAAACCCTTCATACAATTTAAATAAAACCAATTCTATCAACAACCAAATTGACTATAACAATAATCTAGAGCTTGTAAAAAATTCCTTAAAATTATTTAAATTAGCGCTTTTATTTATAATTTCACTTTCGTTCATCAGCTGATACCTCTTCTTACTCTTTTATTTTTTTGGTTATTGAACGTCGTATCTTCTTTCAATTTACTTAGTCAATTCGCACTTCCGTCTTCACAGCCATGCATATCTTGTCGCTGTGATTGTGATAAGTTTTTTATCTTTGATCATCTTTATAAAATAAAATAAATAAATATATCATCACGGCATTTTACCCATTTCTGGGTGTGCCAGTATCTACAACACATGTACACATCGGTAATGATGACGATATATTTTACCGTGTGGGCGCTTACCAGGCGTCACCTCACGGGCACTCATAGCTGGTGAGGAGAGTGCACCACAGGGGTCACTTTTGTGCCATTTAAAATTGGAAATATTTGGCGTCTGTCGGGATCGAACCCTTATAATATATAAAATGGCATTTAAATTTAATCCAAAATTATATGAGATTTTTAACATTCAAATAATTAGTTGATAAGTATTATCTTATTGTAGCTGATGATGGCCACATGTAAGAGCCGAAACGTCCACTCCTTTTATGTTTGTAAATTTATAATTATTAAAATGGAACTTTAATATCCAATAAATACGTCACATAATGATGCTTACGAAATGTTAATAAAATATCTTCAAAAATTTTTCATTTTCGCTTATAATGTAAAGACAACATGTCAAAATGAGTTATTCTATTCCAATATCTGTAGAATACTTCTAATTTTAATAAATAATTTTACATATAAAGTAAAAACATTTTTATTGTTGAAGTATATATTATTTCAAAGCAGTATTTATAAAAAAATTCTTTGCTATTTTATTTGAATAAAGAATTACATGCAAGATTTTTTACCCAAGTAACAGAAAAGTTTACAAACCAGTGAACAATCGCTGAATAACTACTAAAAAAAATTCTTTCTACAAGTATAAAATTTTAATACAATGTATTGTGATGTTTGCAAAAAATGAAACACGTATACATTTAAACGAAACTAATGATACTTTGTTAAATAAAACTGTTTGTAATATTACAAAGTAAAATTGTATATATTTTGTTTTATTTAATAAATAAAATCGCATTTCTCTCGAGAACAAAGGCAGCAAAGATATTGTTAACAATGAATATGTATATAAAGTTATTTTCTAGAGCCCTGACTCTTATTGAATACGAGCTAATTAAAGATTTCTCGTGTACTATTTGAAAGACATTCTTATTTTGTATCCAGTTTTGTTCCGATTTTCATTAAATTCCAGTTTATTATTGTGATACAGTTGATATTTTATAAAAGAACAATTCACTTCAAAAAAGTTATTCGACTGTCTCATTTAATTTAATATTGAACTCTTAATTAGAACTTATACAATGAAAATACTGTTTATTCATATTGAAAAACAAGTGGTTGTACTAAAGATGATATTTTCTTTTTGAAACAGAATATATTTGAAATTATTTTGATATTTGAATAGGTATGTTCTTTTGTTTCATTTTTTATTATACCGGGTGTAACACAAAAAGCGGAAAGCGGACCATAGGCGTTTAACACGGGAAAATTTCTTTGCTCAATAATGCTTCCTAAAAATGTTCTACATTGGGTCCCGTGGCCGCGTGCCTGAGTGTCTGATCGCGAACCTGGGGGAACCGGGTTCGATCCCGACAGACGCCAAACATTTCTAATTTTAAATGGCACAAAAGTGACCCCTGTGGAGCACTCTCCACACCAGCTATTAGTGCCCGCGAGGGGACGCCTGGTAAGCGCCCACACGGTAAAATATATCGTCATCATTACCGATGTCTACATGTGTTGTAGATACTGGCACACCCAGAAATGGGTAATATGCCGTGATGTTTATTATTATTATTATTATTATTAAAAATGTTCTACAAAATTAAATTGAGCATGTAATGCAATAAAAACATTTTATTTCGCACAATTTATAACTGCTCAAATAGAATTTAAAATTTTATAAAAGTCAGTTTTTTATAGCCATGGATATGAAACAAATGTAATAAAGTTTTACCTTTCAGAAATGCTGTGAATTTTTATTGAAAATAGAGAATTATGCACACGAAGAAAAGTTACAAATTAGTAAGTAGTATTTGACCTTTTTGACAGATAGTATATCATTACATTTGTTTTTGTTTCAATTCCATGGCTATAAAGAAGTGACTTTTATGAAATTTTAAATTCTATTTGCGCAGTTATAAATTGTGCACCCGGTATGTAATTCATAAATGACCATAGTCACAATTCACATATAGACACCGATCATTATTTTTCTATTGTTTCAATAATACAAAGAAGAGAGAAAATATGGTTGCATACTACAACGATTTAATAAGGTATTAAGCATTTGTTGAACAATAGCGGAAAAAACATAATTGGTCGTTTTGCGGACTTAACTACATATAGTTATGGCGTGGAAAAATGCTACCGAAACAACTTCAATAACTCTTTCCTTCCAATTTTGTCCACAAGAGAGAATTATGCCATTACAATAAAATGAAACCAATTCATACTTTTTCCTTAGAAAATAATAATAGGCCTAATTTTACACGGAATCAATTCAGTCATGTTCATTATCCATTGATAAATTATGCTTTTTGGTTAAACGGCATCTTATTTTATTATCATTTATGTTATACAGTTTTTATTGATTTCTATAAAATTTATGGTAGCTGATTCAATTATAATAAATTTGTTCAGAAATAAATTGATCACAAAATGATATATTTTTGATGGTCCTAGTTTTAGTAATTCTAATAAAAAAAAAAATTATCCTAATTTTGGTATTTATTTTTATTTATTTTTAGAAATTGCTATTACAGTCTACTCTCTCTAAATCAAATTCTCTCTTATTTGAATTTTGCTCTAAATCAAATTATTTCTTTTACATGTACAACTGTATATGCTTTTGTATGTAAAAATTATTCTTTAAATCAAATTTTTCAATTCGAACTTTTGGGCATTTATCATCAATTTCAATGAAATTCGCCTCTGTATAAATCTAATTTATATTTAGATAACTGAAATAGGTTTGTTTGGGACATTCGGTATAATTTTTCAATAATTTATATATTTGCTCTCATTTTTCTAAAGAATTTTTTTTTTTTTGTTATATTAACTGAATAAACGTTGTTTTTCATTGCATATACCTACTCTTTGTAATTTATACAAATGTTCATTTAATTTTCTTTTACTCTCTCTAGTTCTAATTCTCTCTATTTCGAACAAATTCAAATTTCTCTCTCGAATTCGACTGCATTACATAAGATATAATTAAAAAAAAATTGTTGCCAATATTTTTGTTTGATAATAATTTCACAAAAATTGCAATCTTAAATGCCTGTATTTAGTGATGCCGCGAGATCTCGCATTTTCGAGATCTAGTCTCGAATTTTCAAGACGAGATTAACCTTATTCTCGTTTCGAAATATCGAGACGAGATGAGAGTAATGCCCTCGAGATTTGCTCGAGACGAGAGTAGAAATTCGAGATCTCGATTGTACTATTTTTTTTTTTCGTAAATATTTCTAATTAAAATATACAAAATAGCAAAATATTTGTCGGTATAAATAAATATTTTAATTGTCTCTTCATTTACATTCATATTTATTTATTAATTTTAGATTTATTGCGTTTTAGTAAAAAGAAAATGCCCAAAACTGACATCTATGGTATGGAGTACCTATTTTTTACCTACCATTCTAACCAGACTTAGTAAAATAATGTTTTAATCAGTGGTACTCGTTTATTAAATTCATGTTGCTTGTAAGTTTAATTTATCTCCTATTTCTAATTATAAATTCGAGAAATTCGAGACTCTTGAGTCGAGATCGAGAGGAAGTAAGAAAAAATATGACGAGACGAGATGCAGAGAAATCTCATCTCGAAAATTCGAGACGAGACGAGAGTAGATTGTTTCTCGCCATATCTCGTCTCGCGGCATCACTACCTGTATTACGAGCGCATTTTTGTAATATAAACGCTTTTACATTATATTCTTATTGTGTTCCCTAAAAGCGCTTTTATTACAAAAGTGTGCTTGTAATACGGGCCAATGTGTTTATTAGAATACTATGTTTCTTATGATTTTTATGGATGTTGTAGAGAATAAAGAACAGTCTTATAATTTATTTTAAGTATTTAATTAAGTTTTGCTTATATTTCTTCTGCTTTGCTAAAGAAATTATTTTGTTTCAGTGGTGCGCCAATACGATGGCGAAACGTTACTTCTTTCGAACATTCAGCGCACTGACATGGGGGCGTACCTATGTATTGCCAGCAACGGTGTGCCCCCAACAATCAGCAAGAGGTTCATTGTCAACGTACACTGTGAGTACATTTTCATTTCTCATTCGCTTATTTTTCTTATACATTTGACGGGCTGCAGTCAATTTAAAAGTCGTTTTAGTTTTTTTATTTTTGTTTGAAATACATTATAAACAGATGCTGAAATGTAAATTGTACATATAATAATAATTGTACGTTAGGGTACGACGATAAAAGTCAACACTTGTTTATTAAATAGTATTAGTATTGACATTTGCTAATAATGTCATTAGAAATTTAATATTTTAATTTTGAAACAATAAATAAATTTAAATTTTAATTTTTTTACAATGAAAATTTTTACGACTTTCTGATTTTTGTTGTTAATCTTGTTAAAAATAATGAGCCGGTTTCACATTTTAAAAAGTATTTTAAATGAAAGTTTGTGCAATATTTTTCATAGTAATAAAACAAAATATATTGTTACTTTCGTAAATAATTAAATAAAAATATTGGCGCCAGAAATAGTCAATTCCTGTGACGTCGGGTACCTACATACATCACGTCATTCATAGCCAATAGGAAAACAGTTTACTTTATGTATGTAAATAAAAGTAGGCGATAGTTTGTCACATGTATATACTGTGACGTCACATTCTGTTTCAGATCACTTTCTCAAAATATTACACAAATTTCAACTTTTAATTGTAAAGTATCTTATGGATATTTCGTGATATTTTCAAATTTAAAGCTCTTTAAAGAACAATATCCTTTTAAAATTTAGCATTTAGAAGTTATATAAAATTTCTTGCAACAGCCTTATTAGACACATCGTTTTTCAAGCAAAGTAATAATGCATATACGAGATAAAAATACAAAAGTTTCTGATAAACGTCTGTGACGTCATCAACTTAAAAAAGTGACGTATGAATCACAAAGTAAAATAAATACCCCACTTTTATTTAATGTTTTATCTTTCAAGATTTAATAGTCCTCTGAAAGTTTTGTGAATTTTAAATTTGTATATGATCTGCAATAATAACATCATCTTGCTACTTACAACTTCGTATGTGAATGTTTATTATGAAATGTAATATCCTTTTTTGAAATCTCGTAAGAGAAAATTTTGATAATCCAACCCTGAACAAAGACGAGGCATAAATTGCATTTGCACCGTAGAGAACGTTTTAATATTACGAGTTTGAAACTCGTTATTTCCTTACCGTTAAGTTTTCGTTTTTATTCTTATTATTGTTTGTAGCACAGAACTGTAATATACAATAATACAGATTTTCTTATTTTTCTTTAAAATCATGTCAGTTTTCATTTTACCGGTAGTATAAGTAGTTATTTTTTGGGAATTGTTTTAGTAACATATCCTGGGGGAATTTTTTTATCTGTCGATTACAAAATGTATTGGAACTAATCAAACTAGCAATACAAATTTATAATAGTTTACAAATCTAATCGCGTTTGGAATTGAACCTGCAGTTTTACGACCTATAAATTTTAACTGAAACCTGCAAAGCCAATACTGTTTATGATTTATTTTCCTTATTTACACTTAGAACTCTTTTCTTATTTACCCAATTATGAGAAAGAATAATTGCTTGCTACTGTTATCGATTTTACACTTCTACATGTTATGTGAACTAAATAGCTTTTCAAAATTTGGACTCTTAAAAACTAGATTTAGCTTATGACAAATATTTTATATTGTTTATTAATTAGTACAATAATACAAATATTCCCTCATTTTAAAAAATTAAAAAACTTATAGTTATTATTTTTAAGTAACACTAATAAAATTACCCCTAACCTTAAAATTTAATTTTAATAAAACTAAATACGTATTTCGAAAACTGAGTTTTCATCATCAGTAGTACAACAAAGAAAAATTAAACAGAATAGCCAAGATTGCTCAACATGTCAACCATGCCAGAGGTCAAGGCAACTCTAAAAAATCTAAGGTTAAATTATAAATAACACTAATAAAATTATCCCGTAACCTTAAAATTTAATTATTTTTAAGCTCTATTATCCATAACTATAACTCTAGCAAATATTTTAAATTTTTAAATATTATATAATAAAGAGGTGGTTTTATTATATATTTCTGAACATAAACTTCAAGCCTATTTTCTACTGTGTGAAATTACATCGTAAAGTTAATTTGAATAATTGATACGTTGGTCGTTAAGTTCTACTTCAGCTTTTTACTAAATTATTTACTTGCAATTATTTTCATTGCTATAGTCAAAATTTTTCTCTAAAATATTCGTAGTTTCTATGAAACACAATTTTTACTGTCTCATTTTTTAATAAACAAGAAATAATTTACAAAATACTAATACATTTTGTTAAAAGACTTTATAATTATTAAATAATAATAGAAAAAACAAGTATTCTTTTTATTTTTTTATTATTGTAAAATATGTTCCATGAAAATCAAAAAGAAAAGCTGCAAATAATTCAATAGTATTATTCTGACAGTTCAAACTTTATGCATTTATTTATAAATTTATTTCAATTCCAAGTGAGCAATATATAATTTCAAATTCGGTTTTACTGGTTACAAAATGTGCAAAATAAAATCTAATTAGTGATTTAAGTGTAGAATTTAATCAGTATCTACAATTTTTATTTGAAACATTTTTGTCTAAAATAAATAGGTAAGTACAGCAAAATAAAAAAAATAACTTGTAATCCCTATAGAACAGATTTGAAGTAGACACCGGTAGAATATTTTAAAGGAAAGTAAAAAATTAGTCATGATTCGAAATGAGCAGAAGAAATTATTGGGAGAAAGAGATTTATGGTGTGGTCGTTTTTTGAGCAATCTGTTACAGACTGCAATCCCGCAAATCTAGTAAATTGCTGTTAAATTATCACCTATTTGTATTGTAAATTGCTCTCAGTTTGAGAACTGTCGCAAAATGCAATGCAGATCAAATCTGCGGTCGTTATGTTAATCTAAATCAGTTTCAGAGAGATAACATCATTTTTGTTGTTGTATTTAGTGTCCATATTTTCAGAATAATTTCGCGATAAATTTCGGATAGCGAAAGGAAAAATGCGAGTTGCAAATCATGGATAACTAGGTACTTAAAACACGCACGCGCATACGCAAACGAGGAATAAAATAAAGGCTAATTTCAAACATTTTATTATTGTGAAGTGCAATAAAAAACGCTTAAAAATAATGAAAACAGTAGAAGGACAGTACACAAGAGCCAGCGCAAAATGTAATAGCGAAACAAAGTTTGCGACTGCACAGAAATCTTCCGTTTTAAAATGCCGCCAACGCCGACGCTCTTACGTCCGTTTTACATACCGACTTGAGAAGAATTCTCTGTTTTGATTAACTCTTTTAGCTTTATGAAAAATGTTTCAGTTACTTGGATTATGTATATTCTTCAGCTTATATCATTATATCCGAATTATTCTTACAATTATAATACAATTCGTTAAAGGAAAATAAATCCATGAAAATTGTGTTTTGCAACATCGAAAATCACTTGTACCCAATAATGTTATGGGGTAATTATAATTATTTGAGTATACGTGAAGATAAAAATTAAATCAAATATAATAATAAACCTTTCTTCACAAATTTTTTATTATCAAAATGTACATTTCGATTGCAATGCAATCATCGTCAGTTGTAGTACAATAATATAATAAACATAATATTTATAAATATGTCAAAATTATTTCAATAAAATAGTAAATTAGGGATAATATTAATTTGAGGAATGATGTTTAACAATTGGGTTGACAAATTTTAGTAGTGTATTCTGTAGTGGCGACAAATCAGTGTTTAATAAATTTTGAGAATGTTTTTTCATTTCAATAGCTTCCAACATGTTAAGATTTTTGTTATAATTAACTTTTAAGCATTTAACATTATCAGAAGTGAAGAAAGCTTTATTATTATATTTGATTTATGGGGTAATGTTATTAAACGGGGATTATCAATGCAACACCTTTTTAAAAATAAGTGTATTGTAGCGTTGTTAAACTTTTTATTTCATACTCAAAAATATATAGTTACATATCTAATATTGTGTGTAAAATTGACTAATATTACCACGAGTTCATAACTGGTCTCATTTTTAAGTTTTTACCCCAAAAAGTCATAAATACCTGAATTTGGTTAAAAAGTTGAAAACATTCAAAAATCCAATTTTCATGTATCTTGTACTTCCCAATGCACTGATTCCAAATCATGAAAACGCAGGTCGATATCTCTTTTAGTTTTGGAGGTATTCAATCTCAAAGATTTTCTCAAAATTACCCATTTCTGGGCTAGATCTCTACCTAGTTTTGAATTATTGCCCCAAAAGTCAATATATGTACCCCATATTCAGATAAAACTTTAAAATTTTCAAAAATCTAATTTTTATGTATCTAGATACTTCTCAATGCGCTGATTCTAAATTTTGAAACCGCAGGTCGATATCTCTTTTCGTTCTCGAGATATTTAGATTCAAAGTTGCAAAGCTGCCCATTTTTGGGTAATAACCCAAAAATGGGCCGACATACGAATTTGGCGACACCACCATTCGATTCTACAGATAAAATTATATAAGTGTACCAATTTTCATAATTTTTTACTAACCGGTTCATTTCGTATGAATAAAAGTTTGAAAACCCTTGAAAACGGCCAAAATCTGAAAAAATCGCAAGGGGTACCCCTTACGATTTTTGCGATTTTTGGCCATTTTCAGTTATTTTTCTTTAGAGACTGTATGTGATGTTCAAAAATTATGAAAATTGGTATACTTATGTAATTTTGCCCGTAGAATCGAATGATGATATCACCAAATTCATATCTCGACCCATTTTTGGGTTATTACCCAAAAATGGGCAGTTTTGAGCAAAACTTTGGATCTAAATATCTCGAGAACGAAAAGAGATATCGACCTGCGGTTTCAAAATTTAGAATCAGCGTATTGAGAAGTATCTAGATACATAAAAATTAGATTTTTGAAAATTTTAAAGTTTTTATCTGAATATGGGGTACCTATATTGACTTTTGGGGCAATAATTCAAAACTAGGTAGAGATCTAGCCCAGAAATGGGTAATTTTGAGAAAATCTTTGAGAATGAATACCTCCAAAACTGAAAGAGATATCGACCTGCGTTTTCATGATTTGGAATCAGTGCATTGAGAAGTACGAGATACATGAAAATTGGTTTTTAATATTTTAAACTTGTTAACCAAATGCAGGTAATTAGATTTTTGAAAATTTTGAAGTTTTTATCTGAATATGGAGTATATTGACTTTTGGGACATAAATTCAAAAATGGATAGAGATATAAACTTCCTAGTAATATTATTTGATTGTAAAGACAATGTTACGTAAGTGTACGCTTATTTAGAGCATTTGAACAACTGAGTGAATTTTTAGAAATTAAAGTTTTAAAAGAAAATTGTTATCGCGTCATTCTTGTATGTTTTAATATTAATTCGTTCAAAAACTACAAGCAAATGAAAGTTTGTGTGACATGTCATGTAATTTTAGAAATTATCGGAAATATCTAGGGTCCTTATAACGATGCTTCTTCACTAAAATGAGGATACTTCTCGAGAAGTAAATATATTAACTATCAATTTCAGAAAAGCTGCGTAGCTTAATAACTTATTTGGCAACTGTTATATGTTATTTTGGGTAAGCGAAACATAATTTACTCTGCATTTTATGGGATTTCAATTGAACGCAAATATTTGACAATGATCCATGCCAACTTTCTTTTGGAAGCCATGATTCGTGTCCCTTACTGTACTTTATCCACTATCTCTTTTTAGTAAATAATGAAAGAATATAAAAATTTCTTTAAATATATTTAATGAATAGTGAAAAGTTTTGATAGTAAATCAGTCGTTCCTTTGTTGATTGTCTTGTAGAAAAGTTTGGGGTAGTGTTTTAAAGTTGATATTTTTATTTGGGATGTAGGGGTAGTTTAAATGTAAGTAAGGGCAAGGAAGAGTGACGAGTGCGAATTTATTTTCAGTTCACCCATTAATCAAGGTGTCCAATCAATTGGTGGCAGCGCCTCAAGTGAGCGACGTAGTGATCCAGTGCTACGTGGAGGCTTCGCCAAAAGCCATGAACAGCTGGTTGAGAGACACAGGTAATGTACATAATAATTTTTGTTATAATTTATCTAATATTCTTTTTAAAAAAAAACTCTCAAATCGCGTGGTCGTGTGCGTTTAGTGTCTGGTTGCCAATCTGGTGACCCGGGTTCGATCCCGGCCAGTGCAAACTTTTAATCGCACCAAATTGATACCTGTGGTGCACTTTCTACACCAGCTATGAGTGCCCGTGAGGTGACGCCTGGTAAGCGCCCACACGGTAAAATATATCGTTATCATTACCGATGTCTACATGTGCTGTAGATACTGGCACACCCATTAATGGGTAATATGCCGTGATGATATATTTATATTTTTTTATTTCAAATCCTCGAAATATAACTTATACAGATGTAGGGGGACGTGGCTTAACTATAGATTCCTGCCCCCAAATTAAGACGATTTAACTAACATACCTTTATCCGGAAGTACACCGTTTGACCAGTATTCAACTTGAGTACAATTTGGTATGATAATCCATACGAATATAGTTCGTCTTTTAAGATGATATTTGTTATTATTAGTAACCACTAATATATGAAACTTGGGTGTCAAGTCCATAGCTATTTAATGGCAAAGTCAACAGCGTAAAATTATTGTTTTTGATAAGGGTAAGTTTAGTTAAGTCGTCTTATTTTGGGCCCAGGAATCTGTATTTTAGCCATGTACCCATATTTCTGAGACACCCTGTATAAGTTATATTTCGAGGACCTGAGAGTTTTTAAAAAGTTTTTATTATAAATTTTACACTATAATCGTTAATCTAATGGGGTATTCCGGTGATATGGAATTAATGCAAAATAATAACTTTTTTCTATAGTTTCCATCTTCATATAGTAGAAAAATATAATAAAACATGTTTAATAAAAAGTTTTAATTCATAATTTAATGTTACAAAATTGGAATTTTTACAGCTCTAGAAACGTCCTTGAAATTTGTGACGTCAAGTTGATAATCTGTTGCTTATTTCAAAGTAAATATTTTCTTTTAAAAACACAGATGGTGCTAGTAGTTAATAGGCGCGGATATATTTCTTGTTTGACATTTCGTCTACTTTATAATTATTACTCCTACTTTTACCAAAAACAAACATAGGACAAACACCGAAATACACGCTGCTAGTATGAACATGAACATGTGGATTTAGGCGCTGAAATTCGTTGCAGACGTCACCATCGAGTTGACGTCATAAGCGCGTCATGATAAGAAAATTTGAATTGCGATGAAGTTTTTTAAAATTCATATCTCATGTGATGCATACATTTTCTTACTCAAAGTTAGATATTCAGAGTCCTACTGGTCTGTACTAATGTAAAAAATATTTTTAAAAAATGTCGGAATACCCCATTTACAAGATCTCAAAAACTACAATACCTATGTTATACATTTCAAATAATTTTAGACTTAGTAGGTGCAGATTTTGATTCTGTACATTTTTTGTATTTACACTTTTGTTCTAAAATAAATAGAGCAGAAACTGCAGTCATATGTAAATTTTACCATTGACCATTTCCTACGTCCGGGAAAAAGTAGACATCCGATATACGTATTATACAGGGTGAGTGCGGGAATATGCCCTCTCCCCCTTTAACTTTATTATATGTAATAAAAAAAATATTATTTTAAATATACCATTTGACAGCAGTAGATATTTTTTATAAAATCATGTTTACAAGACAAGATTATTATTAACTTTTATTTTTAAATAGCAACCTATAATATAAACAGCCATTTTTTGTCTTTTCAACAACATATTACTTTGTTTTAATGTATTTGAAAAAATTCGAGAAAAATAAGATAATTGAGAAATATCAGAAATAATTTTTATTCACATATTCTAGGTGGCTATGTGAAAATAAACAAAATGCAGCAAAGTTAAACAGTTAAATTTACACATACATCAGCAAAGCGAAATAAGTAACAAACAAATGTATTCTTTGCACTGCTGATGATGCAGATGCAGTTTTTAATTATGAACATTTTATGTATTTACTCTTTTGTTCTAAAATTACAGCCAAATGAAAATTTTACCATTGTATTTCCTAGGGTTTATAAAAAAGTAAACACCCGATATTAATAAATTATATTTTTCGTTAGTTATTAATTAAATTACTGAATCTTCTCATCATATACCAGAGAATGAAGCTCTTTGATGTTGCTTCGATTAAATTACGAATCAAAGATTGTCGAACGGATTTAATTGCACGAAGACCAATCGGTAATCTTCGCGTTGCAGATATTGGTTCATTAAAGCTGCATATTCCATATATTTAATAACATTACTAATGAAAATAATGTGAGAGATATTAAACACAAATTACATTTGTGAACTTTGTTATATATTTGGTATAAGGAGATAAACTTTTTGACATGATGATAATGTTGAATTAACAAGTTTGTGTGGCTTTCTTCCGCCTTCTGCGGTCACTTACTCAAATAACAAACTTCTGTTACATTGCTGACTTTAAACATCTCATTTGGCTTTTATGAAAATAGAACAGTGGTAATAATTTTATCTTAAATAAACGAGGAAGGAAAGAATATCTCTTGTCAATATTTTCTTTTATATTGCGATTATTTCAAGTGCTGTCCGCGTTATATTATATATAAAGAAGCCGAATATGTAGTTTATTTAAAAATATGAGTTATTTGCTTTAATTTAATGTTGCCATTCATGGTGAGCTTTGGCTGATTATTCAGCATGTCAAACATTTAGATCCCGATAACTGTAAGAAATACAAAGTCGGCTAAATTAGACAACAACTGTCCTATGTCCTGGCGATAAATAACCAAATTATTATTTTTAATTGGTTTTCAATTGTGGTATTGTAACAAACACTGCTTTTAACCTAGATAAATTGCATATGATCCCGTAATCCTAGGTAAAATTCCTTTCTTAGTTCCTAGGCATAATTCCCGATTTAAATATACATTCTACTGTAACACTCCTCGAACGAACTATGAAGTAAAAATCACCTATTCGTATGATTTGTTTTAATTTTAACAATTTACCTGAATATTTCGACATTTTCGTCGGCTCGATTGTAAAGTTTAAAAATGCTTTATACAATTATTATATTCATTAACTACTACTATTTATTACAATACATTATCTTAAACAGCTATATGTATTATTAAGTTCTGGTTTTTTTTTTGTGTCATTTTATTTGTTAACTACTTGTGTCATTAAAAATTTATGTTTTAGTATAGTCAACCTGTAATTGGGGTCTTGAACCCTGTTGGTCAGACTAACAATAAATAAATAAATAAATATCGTTGGAAAACTAAAAATATCCCTTTTCAATGGTCCAACTTCTTATGGGGTCCCGTGGCCGCGTGCCTGAATGTCTGGTCGCGAATTTGGTGAACCGGGTTCGAACCCGACGATCCCGACCGACGCCAAATATTTCGAATTTTAAATGGCACAAAAGTGACCCCTTTGTGCACTCTCCACGGCCAGTTATGAGTGCCCGTGAGATGACGCCTGGTAAGCGTCCGCTACAAATATATCATCAGCATTACCGTTATATGTGATAAAACAGATTGGCACACCCAGAAATGGGTAATTTGCCATGATGATATATTATTATAACTTCTGCAATATGACGCCATATAAAAATTAAAACTTTTGCAATCAAACAGTGATATTTTTTTAGCACCACCATTCGAAAGAGCATTAAAAGATGTGCAAACGAAAATCCAGTAAAATTGCTCACTAGGAAGATATTCGCAAAAATATAAAAAAAAAACAGTAAAATTTACATTTTTGTCTGTATCTACCGACTAGTGAATTTTTTTCTCAAATAACAATACACATTGAAAATGGCTACCTAATGAGACAAAATTTGTCTAATTTGTTCGGCTTCCTGTCTTTTATAGTTCTTGAGATCCTCATACAGGTCGCGTTTCCTGGGACATCCTGTATAGTAGGATGAGTTTTTTTTTTGTAATTTATGTACAGGGTGTTAAAAAACAGGGGTAACAAATTTTGAGGACATATAGTACTGACCCAAATGAGTAAAAAAAAAGCTTAATCAACATAGATCTGATCTTCAACTGTTTCCGAGAAAGAGGCCATTTTGTATTAGAATCAAATAAAAACTGACAAAGATAGTGACCGAACAAAATTTTCTCTATGTCAATAAATAGACTATAAAAAAACAATAATTATATAAAAAAAATCCATTTTTAACATTTGTAAAGTGACTTAAATATTAAATATTGGCCAAAGTCGCTACAACATTTGTATTACAATTATTTGTTTTTTTTTTTTTTTTTTGAAAAACAAATGCACATTGAGATGTTATCTCGGAATCTGTTGAACATCGGGCCCGTGTTTATTAAGTTTTCTTATTCATTTTGATCAGTACTGTATGTCTTCAAAATTTGTTACCCCTGTTCTTTAACATCCCGCATGTATTTTTCTTTTTTTTAATTTCATCAAATACTGCAGCATGTGAAATAACGAATTCTACGTCTACTAATAAAGTATTCTAGTGGAACGGAGTTTAAGAAAGCAATAACATTTTCGGGAATTGGCAGGATCATAGTATTGGATAAAAATACGGATTTTTCCGACGAAATTAAGTGTAGTTATATAAATAACTTAACACAAAACATTAATTTGTAACGATAATGTTAGTAAAAAGGAGTAATTTTTGCGAGAATGAGATAGTTAATTTTGGCGGTAATCCGCACGGCCGCTGCGGACGCCACAGAGAATGAAGTTGCGAAGTTCTAACCTCAAACCCGGGGTGCTGGCCTACCACAGACGGAGCGAACGCGAATTGCGAAACGCAATGTAAACGCAAATGTTTGACGTCTTAGTTTTTCCACTCGATTGCATCGCATAGCTTTGATTCTCCCGTAATCGCCCTACGCCAAGTAATTATTAGATAAGGTTGGCAGCAAGCTCAAGCTCCGACAACTCCCGAACCCATCCGAGTAAAGCCGATATCATCCGAAGGTAACCGAGTTGCTCCGAGGGCGCGAGAAGTCGGTTCTCACTGATTTAACTCCATTGTTTGAGGTCGGTGCTGGCTTCTAACATTCGCTTGCGTCTGTATCTTAGTTTGCAACGGTTTATTAACTAATTTAGTTAATCGGCACCGCCTTACATTGCCTAATCGCTTCTCATTTCGATGGCATTTCTACACTAGAGCATTTCACGTATAATTTAATACCAATCCGAATTATTTGGCTGCGACGTAATGTAATGTACAATAAGTACGTTTTACTTGAAAAGCATTCGGAATTATCGTCAATTCTGATTTGCTTTATTACAAAAGATGACGTTTCAGATTTATGAAGATATCCTACATTTCTGCTACAATTTTACTGCTGTTTTGTACCACTTGAAATGTAGTCTTCATATATTCCATAAAGCTTACATAGTATAGCAAATGTAATGTAATAAATGCTTTACAATTTTGAAAATAGTAATCTACATAATATTACTTCTATTTTCTCCCATAAATTAGTAAATTGAGCGTGCAGTAATTATTAGTGTAAGTTAATTTTTCGACCCTGTTTAAATCATATAAATAAATTCTCATGAACTCCAATAATTTGGAAAATGTAATTTATAAACTATTAAATATTCTAAATGGAATATATATATAATATTGTAATTGTAATTCCAATGTACGCATTCGTGATATTGTTTAGATAAATGCTTATCATTTTCGTTTTAATTATAGTAACTGGTCCATAATAATTTCCACTGGTATTTATCGTGTACTGGTATCTAGCCTCTCATAATTAATTTGTGGTCGAAATTGTTATTAGATTTTGTTATGAATTTCGAAGATTAGTTAAAATTATTTATTTCACAAAATGAAGTAAATACTTATACAATTACAATTTACTTACACTGGCTCGCAGAAATATCGCATAGGTACACCTATTTTTTGATGTATTGAATCGGTCTTAGTTTTGAACTTGTCAGTGTCACTAGTATAAGATGCCAAATGAGAATTATTTCTACTTATATTATTATTTATTATTATTTAATACACTACCCGACAGGTTTGTGCCCAATTAGAGGGAAGGAAAAAGCTTAACATATTAGAACTAATATATGTATTGTTTAAGTTCACGAATAGTGCAGTTGAACAAGTCAATTTGGTTTTGAACTTGATGATATGACTTAATCATATGATAAATTGGAGATTTAGCCAAGGTGTTAGATCTAGAGAGTGGCAAATAAAATGTATTAATAAATCGGGAACACTGCCTAGGAACTTGAAAATAAATTCTGTTCATAATAGATATGCAGTCAATTTTGTTGTTCATAACTTTGAATAAGTAAATGGCTGCATGCATGTTTCTTCTTTGATAGAGAAATTGCAGGTTAAATGATTCAAGAAGTATTGATTGTGGCGTACCTCTAATTGCATAGCTACCCTCTAAAATAAATGTGGCTGCCTTAATAAATTTTCGTTGAACTCCTTCAAGAAGTTCTGACATATTGTTAGCGATTGGGTATATACAATCTATTTCAAATGCATACACACTCAGCTGTTCTTTCATTGTTCTGGAATATATTCGTAATTTCATGGTTAATAGGCTATTCCACATTTTTAAATTTTTTTTTTCTTGAAATACATAAAAATATAAGACCGCATGTGAAAGTCCGAGTTAAAAATTCCTCCAAATAAGCGAGATATTAAGGTTCGAATTTTAAATCTGCTTTGTGACGTAGGTAATGTGGATATACCAGAAGTAAACAAACAGTGGTTCGCAAACCACGAAAAATTGTTAAACAAATTACAAAATGATGTATATTTAAATTTTAATATTATAATTCATTATTAGAGATATAAAATAAATTATTTCACTTTTTTCTCATTTAATAAAAAAAAAGATATTAGAACGTCACCCGAACAGCAACCGAACAGATCCGACACACCCGAAAAAGTATATTCTTAGTTAGGGCGGGGCTTCTCAAAATCGGAAGTCGTACTTGGATCCCATTTGCTCAAACACTCGTGCACATGTCCTGCATCATCAAAAGCAAAACTCCCCGTGTCTTCTAGAAGGAATAATTTATAATAAAAGAAATATGGTTTTCCTTATCCTTTAACTATTATCATTCTTATTTTCAATAAACTTTTACTATTTTTGATTACTGTGGAATAGCCTATTAAACATAATGAAGAACTTGATAGTAAGGACGTGACCCTTCACAAAGGTAGTGGGATACAATTGCTTTAAAGTGATTAGGAATTTCCGTTTCAAAAGTTACCTATAAATGCCTATATGGTTGTTAAAAATGCTTTATAGTTTTACGACATTTGCGAAAAAAGCAGTCTGGTATACCCAACAGTGGGCAATATGCCATGATACCCAATAAGAGCGAAATGCGTCTGTGGTTACTAGCTGGGCACGGTCAGCATCTGATGATGACTGAGAGGTTGATTCAGATGCTGAAATCTTTGAAACATGTCGAGTGTTTTCTAATTCTTTATTAAACATTGTTTCACCTTGAGTTCGCTATTGTACTTTGAAATTACATGTACTTTGCGTCATTTGATGCAAAAAAAAAATATCTTTTTATTGATACCACAATCTTCGTTGTCAATCAAAAAAAGTTAATACCCTATGTATATCTTGCAAAAAAAACACCCGGTATATATAATCTAATGTCATTATCATTACCGATATCTGTGACAAAACAGATTAGCACACTTAGAAATGGGTAATATGCCGTGATGATATATTTATTTATTTTATTTTAAAACAATTTATACAATTTATTATTAAACTCGTAAAATGTTTTATACTTAAATTTTCAATTTGTCAAAAATTTCGACTCACCATTTAAAAAAGTCTGCGGGTGCCTATGATAACGTTCCTCGTTCACTATTTATAAAATGCTGGATACACTATTATATTACTATTATATATTTTAGTTTGTGATGTCTTCATAGTTTTATTGAAAGCTATCAAATACGTACGATGTATGCAGAATATAGAAGAGAAAATATAAAAAGAAAATATTATATGAATCATTTAAAATGGAGAACAACTTTGTTTCATGAAATAACAAATCACATTCGCGGTATACGGGTCGAGTAGATCACAAAATCGCCTTAGAGAAATTTTACGAAATAATTGGAAGTTTTGAGGAAGTAGTACCGCCATTACAAACCAAATTTAAACATCCACATACATATTAGAGAAAGTCCCAGTGTTCCATTCCACATTTAAAATCAGAAAAAGCCATTACGGCACGCGGCGTTAGTATCCCAGCCGCCTTCGATTCTTGCGAACGTATTTTTTATTCTCTACAACAGAACACATACACAAGGGTACTTTAAATCTTAAAATATTACTTGGTGTGAGAGTATGGAAGCGCAGGCGCGCTCTCCTAACCTAACTTGGCGTACGCTGTACGCCTTTGCCGCAGGTTGCTGCTTGCAGTCATAATTTCTCTAAATCCCTTTCCAGGTTGCTCGTGCCATTGTGCCGCGAAAGAGTAGCTACTGGTTACTGGATATCGAATATACTGGGACTGGACAGTAGCACATTTCCAGTTTTATATTCCTAAAGCAGCGCTGCTACACCACCGGAAACTGAATTACCAAACGTTTCTTTCTCTTCGTTATGATGTTTCTATAGTTGAATTAATTAATAAAGGAAATTTTATTTATTTCATTGTACCAAGCAGGGCATCGAACCCGCCAAAAACAATTCTGTTCAGGTTCTGGTTAATTTGTTTTTTTGAGAGAGGGTTCGTGTGCGGTTCTGGTTCAAGCATTAATAAAATTTGCGGTTTCGTTCCAGCTTCAGGTTCGGTTAGAACAAAAAAAAAATTGATTTTTTTTAATGTCAATCTTTATAAAGAAATAATTTAAAATGAGAGCCGGAATTAATAATGCAACGCAATTTTTCGAACAGTCAACACAGACTGCAACGCAGATCGGCTGTTTTTACGATTACGCTTGCCTGAATTCGAACTGAAACCTGAACCCGTATTTTAATACCCGGTTCGGTTCCGACTCGAGTTCTATTGAAAAATATATCTGAAGTTCGGTTCTGGGTTTGAGTTCGCTAATACAGATATTCGCATAATGAAATCTTTCAGGTATATTCGTACATATCGGGTGGTGGCGATTAGTGATGAACATCGAGGTTAACATGGGATTTTAGATTTATACAATTTCCTATTCTCCTGTTCAATTTACAGCAAAAATTGTTGAGAAAGGAAAGTTGCACACAAAATTGTTTTTACATTTTTTTTTTATTGTTTCTAGATCCATAACCGTTTTAACCTCCAACTAGTACGGTTATTTTTAGTCCCTTAACTGGTATTTAGGTAATTGTTTATATTTCTGGTACATATTTAATATTTAAACGTTTTAATTTGTGTGTTGCTAACACTTGCCAACTTGGGATTCATAATGCGTTGTTCGCAGTCGTTTACTAAAATACGTACAATAAAAAAGTTGTATTTTACTTATGTACGATCGAAATTAGAATATTGTATTCAAGTTTGGAATCCAATTTATAACAAATATGTTGATTTAATTGAATCTATCCAACGTAAATTTGCAAGATTTTTATATTTGAAACTTAATAAACAGTATCCTACTTTTGATTTTGATCACAACGTCTTACTTCGTGAACAGCATCTTTTACCTTTAGTTACTCGTAGAAAAATTCATTCCTGTATTTATCTGTACAAACTACTGCACAACAGCATCAATGACCCAGTCACTCTCGCTTCAATTTCTATATTTGTACCTAGAATAACTTCTAGGAACACCCGTACATTTTACTGTAGTACATCACGTACAAATTATGAACAAAAATCTCCTATAAAAACTATGTGTTCTACTTTCAATACTGTCTCTAGTACTCTTGACATCTTTGGTGACTGCATGGCTAAATTTAAAAGTGGCTTAATTCAGCAATTATTATTAATGCAATAAATGGTGTCTTCTGTTTAAATACTGTTTCATTTAAGCAATTATTATGTATTTGTAATTTGAAACAACATACTTCTTTATTATTTGTATGTTTACATTAAGTGTTCTTTCGTGCTTGTGACAATTTTTGTTATAATTGTGTGTATTTAAAACCGACCTGTAATTGGGATCTTAGTATCCTGTTGGCCTTGGTTAATTAAATAAATAAATATATAAATAAAGAAACACGGAACAATGTAAGAAAACTAAATCCCTCAAAAACATCTTTAAATTAAACAACTACAAAATTATCTATAAAAAATTTCAATAAGTCTGTTAATTCGTATAAATAATTGAAAGATGAGGACACAGTATTTTTTAAAAATAATGTTTAACAAACACCGATACTCTGTACTTTTAAATTTCATGTTATTTGGCTATTTGGCACCATTCATTGGTTATTACGAATGTGATGTTTCAAATTTTTGTAAATGAAAATCATAATAAAATGAATAATAGCAATATCATAAACATTTTTCTGAATTCTGTTTAATTTTTATAATGCAGCACACTTATATTTAACCTAGTCTAGTTTTTTTTTTTCTAAGTCGGTTCTATGAAAGAACAGCAGTTTTTAAAATTTTTGAAAACTGTTAATAAATGAAAAAGAACACTTAAAAATTGCGAGACATTTGTTTTTTTTTTTTTTTCTTTTAATGGATTAGTTACACAATTCTTATTCATTTATTAATTTGTGTATACATCCTATAGAAACTCTGGTTGATGATAAGGTCAGAATTTTTCAGAATTGATTTTCTCGAAGTGTAGTCCACATAAGAAACATAAGATACCTGTTGGTTGTTGTTATATAGGTGTACGGATCATTTCCAAAGAACAGGAAAACAGATTTTAGCGCAGCTGTATTTGTACTGTATGATATTTCACATAGCATAACAATTTCCATAAAACCATTTCATTGGAGGTCTTATATGTGATGTTGTATTACACTATCAAAATTTTAAATTCACAAACTTAAAAGTTTCATAACCTAAATGTTCTGTAAAATAATCTGTCAAGTGATAATCTAATCTCAACGGTCGAGCACAACAAAGCGCCAAGGATAAAAAGCTATTTGAAATGTTTAAAAATATAAAAAGTCTGTTGTTTGTCCGTAGTTAAATTAATTCCAATTCAATTTAGACCACAGTAAAATGAAATATAAAACTAGAAGCGTAAAAAAAACAGAATAAACTATGAATTTGCAATCCACTCTGAAAATCAACGTGAATAGAGATGTAAAACCTATAAAACAAATAATCTGATTAAAGTGCGAACTTCATATTAATCTCTGTGTAAATAACATGATACTCATTTCAGAAAATTTCAAAATGAAGAATTCAATTGCTGGTATTACACTAATCTCGTATTTAGAACTAATCTGTGTTTGGTTTAATTCCACTTTTCAATGAATTTTCATAATTTAAAACCATCGGTATTTAAAACTACATTTACAATTACTGTTATGTATTTGGAGAAACTTCTATTTAAAAATCGATATGTTTATTTCATATAATAAACTATATTTATAAAAAAAAAACTATAAATAGATTTTAAATAAGTATTTAATTTAAATAATATTAAAACCTCTTTAAAAGAATATTAAAATTCAATAACTGCAAATAATATCGCTTTAATATTTTGTTAAATGATGTGTCATGAATATTATATGCATCATATTATTTTTCGACCATAAATCCATTCTTTTTCAAACTAATTGAAAAACATTTATTTATTCATCGTTTTAATTTTAAATATAACAATTTTATGAACTTCTGAACAAATGTAAAATATTTGCAATAACTGAAAGAAATCTAATAGAACAAACTTTATTTATTTTTTATTTTTTTCGTTTCATATACCTGTTTTTTAAGGTGTACAGAGTGTCTCATTTTCGGTGTTTTTTATGTATCTCGAGTAATTAACGTTAGAACAAAATCTTTTGCACTTTCTAGGGTCGACTTTTTTGAGAAAAATTTCATAGTCACCACAGGAATTTTCGATCTTCTTTTGTTTCTAAGCCACATAGTTTGAGCAAAATTGTTTAAACAAATTTTGTACCGTTTTTAGGTGGAATAAAATGGTGTAATTAATTTTTTTTTAAAACTTATTAATTCTTGAGATATAACACAAACTTATAAGTTATTAAATGGTAACTCCTTGGCCCACTACCAATCACGTATTTCTCTAAATATAACTACAGAATAATCAAAAATAAATTATGCACTTGCCAATACAATTCTGGGGATCTTTTTATTCCACAGTTTACAGAACACCTGGTGAAAGCGGAAATAATATTTGACGTGTAATTTTGACAATAAATACAAATAGGTTATGTCAGATGTGAGGCCTGACAGCAAATAGGATTTTGAGTGACTGAAATGCTTTAGTTTTTTGCTTATGGCTAATGTAAGAAATAAAAGTACGTGGGTAATGGAAACAACCATTTTAATAAAAAAAAAAATGTAAATACACCCATATTTAAATTCTCATGTCACTGTCAACAACAGGAAATAATTTTTTATATCATTGTTACCAATTTCAAGTATTTTTTTGTTATTGCCAATTGAATCAGTTTTTTTTTATTACTCTGTATAAGTTTGGTGTATGGTTAAGCAATGTTCTGGATTTTAATTTTTTCTCCATAACTTATTTTAAGATAAATTAAAACGGTTATATTGAAGAATATTGATTCATATAGTGCACTGAATCAGCTTCTTATGATATACTTCTAACTTTAAATTTCACCCTCTGTTGAAAATCTATGACTGACATAAGAGTTTTACGGTCCTTGCTGCACCAGCACAATGAGACTTGGTTGGTTTCACCTTAAAAACCGGGTTCAACAAACTATTCAATTTAATAAAGAACGCCAATATTCATATCTCGGTTACGATCTCCAGGAAAAGTATTAAGTATTTTTTGTCTTCGAATGCCGAGTTACCCTAGTCGCATAAGAAATTCAGTATAAATTATAGTCAGATCTTGCGATGGCGTATGCCTCCAATCAGAACTTTGCGGAAGAACCTCTCGCGAAGAATAAATCACATTGTTCCAGATACGAGAAAATGAGAGTGGTGCACTCGAACAGCCGGGAAATTGGGTTACATTCGGAAAGTGGAAAATATTCTAATAAATAAAGACTTTCTGGATTCAGAGTGTTTTAATTGCTGCGAAGGAATTCTCAGTGTACAAGACACAACGCATTTCATTTGCAGTTGCTCGGCTTTAAGCAGGACTCACTGCAGGAAATATTCTACTTCTAAAGTGTTTGTACACACATTGGATGCATGGCTAAGTCTAAGTGAACCAAATATGTTTCATGCAATTCTCTTCTTTGATGCCGATCGAAATAAGAGTCCATTACACAAAAATTTCCACAACAGTAAGAAGTACTACTAAAATAAAATATTATGTTCATAAAATATAATTACAGGTAGTAAAATTCTTCGGACTTGCTGTTAACTAATAAAATTTATTCACGCCAATGTTTCGACTATATAATAGTCTTCATCAGGAATAGAATGGTCCAGTTGCAAAAAGAAACCACACGTGGATAACAAAACATAAAAAACGGACATTTATAATTATAAATAAATAAATAACTAAATAGTTAAAAACCACATATCACAGAGTGAAAATTGTCAAAAATTAAAAAACTTATCTTTGATGCATACAATGGGGGATTACGGCTCAATGGAATTAAAGGAAAATAGCAAAAAAATACGAATGTATATGCTGAATAACGAATATTAATAAAAAAATGAAATGGTATAATTGAGATATTTCGGAAATAAAGGGTTTTTTGTTATAGCGCTTCGACACTAATATGAAAATATTTTGATTGGCGACCGAGAGACCACCTATACATGCATTACAAATAGCATGTTAGGAGGTGGGGATTACTACCAATGGAAGTTAAGAAATTCAAATTCGAAAGGAGGGGCTAACATTCCTGTACAGCAGTTTTCAAACAGTTTTTACTTTAACATAAATTTCTTGCATTAAACTTAATAATTTAAATGCACCTGTAATTATAAAGTATGTAGACTTATACAGTGTTAAAATATTCATTTATTTTTATGTAAATATAACTTAAAATAGTATATATTTCAAGAACATTTAGGTCCAAGATGAAAACAGTTTGATATAAAAACACATAAATGTGACGTCACGTCAATCTTTTCAAAATTCGGGAGACCATAACTCGCTTATTAATAGGAATTTTTTCACCGGATTTTCATCAATAGTCTTAGTTTTTCTAATATTTTCAGATGAAATTATAAAAAAAAATGGTGTAATCCCCCATTAACATGGATTACTACAACCTAACACAGTAACTTAAAAACTTATTTATAAAAAAAATATCTGAAGCATATTTTTTTTAAATATGAATTCATTTTTCTTGAAAATGATAATTGTTTTTATTTTCGTTATATTGGGCCGTATAATGAACGCACTTTTGTAATAAAGCTCTTTTACATTATATTTTTATGAATTGTGTATGTCCATAAAAGCGCTTTTATTATAAAACTACGCTCGTAATACGTGCCATTATTTTTGCTTCTTCATTTAATTTATATTTTAATACAATTGTATAGAAACATTAAAACCTTTATTTACATATAAAGTAACATAGAAGTTAGGTATGCTAAATATGCAAAAATAAATGCAAAAAATAAAAGATGAATTTCATTCTCCTTCTCATAACATAAAAAAAAAAAAACATACCAAATCGGGCATAATAGGAAGAAAGTTCCAGCAAAAGAAAATAGTTCCCGTCTGTTGACAAGAGGAAAATTTAATGAATAAATTTGCAGGTCGTATTTTTAATATCCGCTAATGTTTGCGTAATTGTGACATTACTAACATAGGAATTAATTAAATTCAGAGCAAATAAATTAAAAAAAGAATCGAATTTCACGCTCACGCTCACGCTTGTGGTAGAGTCAGCGATTACAATTTGCCACATCTGTTTCCTTATTACGTGAATTGGCAGCTAAAGAATCAGAATCGTACGAGAATAATTTAAAGAAGAGGCGAATAAATTTAATATTATGTCGAAAAAATGCGGTGGAAGAAAGCCAAAATATCATTATCTTTGGACTCAGTGTTTTTCTTTAAATTAAATCGCATTTATTTCCGAATGAAATTGAAATATGCAACATGAAAAATATTTCATTAAATTTTAGACAAGGTTCGTAAAATATTTGTTCATTTTAATAAATATGTCATTACTGCTCTACGGCTAAATTAAATCTACGGACCATATGTATGCACGCTGGATGCTGGATTTTAAATATAAATGAAATAACGCGTAATCCTTAAATTTAGCTTTCTAGGAATCCTTTATTTATTCAGCCATTTTAAAAGGAGTAATATGCAGACAGCTCTTGAATAGAGAATATTATGAATATATTCCTTTTCTGCTACTGTATTACAGAAATAATTAGATACTTTTATACTTTAATTTATTCTTTAATATCATATCTTTGTCCTCTTTTCACATGAGATATTTAATAACTAGACTGATAATATTTTTTTTGTAGTCACTTTGGAGGAATAATTAAATATTTCTATTAAACATTTACTATAGTTTTTTTCTTCGATTATGCCGGGTAATGAATCTTTTCTGAAACTCTATAACTCCGGAATACATTGAGATATCGAATTTTATGTCAGATATCACATATTTCGGATGCTACCCGATTTATGTCGCTAAAATAAATATATTTGTAGCTTTGTTCATAGAACTGTTTGTAAACGGTTGGAGTTTGAGACCGAATGCGCATGCTCGATTTCAAACTTGTTGAAAATCAAACGGTTTGAATTTTTCTATGAACCCAATGAAAACTTGTATGCATTTATAAGCATCTAGTATGCTGTTTTACAGCTGGGTAATGGAAATACTGTGAAACTGTAAATCTTACTGCAATAACATTTGCAATTTGTTTGAAAATATTCAATAAAATTTTAAGTATATACTATATACGGGAGTGTCATTTTAATATAATTAGCACTTTTGGATTTTTCTAATAGCCATTATTTCAAAAGCGTCATCTTCACTTGAAGAATCATTTAAAAAATCAGATTATCCATTGGACATGCTATTATCCGAATTCGTCATCTATTGTTAGGTGAATTTTAACAAGTATCTTATTAGTTTGCAATAATATACTCACTTTAAAATATTTATTAAAATAATAATTATAATATTTTGAAATATGTTTTCAGAACTCATTATTAATAAAATTAAACAATATTTGGGTATAGTTCTGAATAAATTTATTAAATACAACAACGTTTCGACAGCAAGGTGCTGTCTTCTTCAGGTTTTTATAATAATAACATAAATAAATATGTAGTCAAGACTGCAAGTTTATAAAATCATAGATACATATCAATCTTAACACAGGCTATGAACTAAATAAATCATGGTACCCTGTTATTCGTTCGTAATTTTTTCTTAATCATTTGTATGTTTAATGTTTTACCATTTATCAATGTATCTATGATTTTATATACTTGTAGTCTTGACTACATATTTATTTATGTTATTATTATAAAAACCTGAAGAAGACAGCACGTTGCTGTTGAAACGTTGTTGTATTTAATAAATTTATACAGAACTATACCCAAATATTGTTTAATTTTATTAATAATTATAAATTTATTTTTAATTTATCAAACAAATAATCCAATTTTCTACAAACGAAAACGAACTTGAATATGTCAAAACTTCTGAAAAATATAAATGCGCTGAGCATGTCTCAAACTAAAAATTTCTAGCTGAGTTGGAAATTATTCTGACCGTTGCCAACCAGTCCTCAACTAGTCAGAACGTTTTATCTAACTGCGCATGCCTTTGACGGTTGCTGACAGTTTCAAACTGTTCTATGAACAAAGCTTATGTTAAAATTTATATGATGTAAATCTGAATCTGTTACATTATTTATATTATAATTGCTTTCAATTTAGTATGAAAAATGAAGTAAATACATAGGTAATTAAAAAAATTGAGAAAATTAGTTGATATGAAATAAGCAACATGTAATATGACGTGAATGTTAACGAATTAAGTAAAGCATATGAATTGAATACAACCACTAGTTGCGCATGAATGCATAATGTCTTATTTGAATATAAAAATCAATTAATCACAATTTGAATTTATCGACTGAATATTCAATTGTTGTGTATGGAAAGCATAAATCAGTACTGAAATTAATACGTGATTGAATATATTAAACATTAACTTATTTAAAATATTTGCGCCTATATAAATGAAATTGTCGACATTAATTATTACATACTAAATGAGTGTTCCATTATTTGAAAGGGATATTTATTAATTATCGAGAATTAATTTAAACTCACTCGGTTTATTTTATAAATGTATGAGAAAATTTAATTCATTGATTTTAAATTAACTAGCCAATTTGTTTTCATTACCTACCTCTCATTGAAATATTTTTTGTTTGTTTGAGCTTGGTATTACACCTGGATTAACTAAACGTCAACAGATTTATAACGCATTATTTACTCTAACTTTGATTTATTTGGGCAATATAACATTTAGGTCCAAGATGAAAACAGTTTGATATAAAAACACATAAATGTGACGTCACGTCAATCTTTTCAAAATTCGGGAGACCATAACTCGCTTATTAATAGGAATTTTTTCACCGGATTTTCATCAATAGTCTTAGTTTTTCTAATATTTTCAGATGAAATTATAAAAAAAAATGGTGTAATCCCCCATTAACATGGATTACTACAACCTAACACAGTAACTTAAAAACTTATTTATAAAAAAAATATCTGAAGCATATTTTTTTTAAATATGAATTCATTTTTCTTGAAAATGATAATTGTTTTTATTTTCGTTATATTGGGCCGTATAATGAACGCACTTTTGTAATAAAGCTCTTTTACATTATATTTTTATGAATTGTGTATGTCCATAAAAGCGCTTTTATTATAAAACTACGCTCGTAATACGTGCCATTATTTTTGCTTCTTGTATGAGAAAATTTAATTCATTGATTTTAAATTAACTAGCCAATTTGTTTTCATTACCTACCTCTCATTGAAATATTTTTTGTTTGTTTGAGCTTGGTATTACACCTGGATTAACTAAACGTCAACAGATTTATAACGCATTATTTACTCTAACTTTGATTTATTTGGGCAATATAAAACAATGACATCTGAATTATTAAAAAAAGTGTTATTGGTGAATATATAAATAATTTTTGATTGTTTTATACATACCTGAATATTTTGTACATGGTACTCATTTTAATTAAATATTATTTAAATATTTTTTTAGTATTTAAGGCAAAAAAATGTCATAATAGTGACGTCATATTTTGTCTTTATAATCTCTTATCTCTGACGGGAATTTTAGATCGTTATCTGGTCCAGAACTGCCCTATTCCTACTACTTATATTGATCGTGCGTATGCAGATGATTCATAATAGACGAAACAAAATTAAACCATATATTGAGAGAGTCACTTTGAGTAGAAAATACTACTGAAATTTTGAAACTTAGTATAGGGATACTGCTTACTTAAATGCATATTTATGTTTACTTTAATTTCTGTATCTAAACCAGACGCGTATCATATGAGGAAGTCATGAAAGTTTTTCATCGTAATTTTTTATCTATTATTTTTATTTTTACTTATAAAATATTACATACAATATAAAAGTACACAAACAGGTAGTCTTGATAAAACGTGGTAAACGCAATAGTTTTTCAGATATTTTCATTTTGTGATAAAATTAAGTATCCCATAAAATTTAGGTATTAAGAAACAACTAAGTTACCATCGAAAATAGAGCAAAATATGAAAAAAAAAAAAACAATATCTGTTTATAATTGTTAATGACCGTATTTCTATTATTAATACAGTGTGTTCGGAAGAAAACTAAATCGGAGTAAGCCATGAACAGAAAAACGTATGTCTGATCATTATTCAATTCAAAAGTCAATTTGTCAAAATTGATCGTGAAATTTAATTTTTAGGAAAAAATATAATAAAGAAGGAACCAGAATATTTCCATTTCTAAAATTAGATTGATTTCTTGAAATAAAATTTTTGACAATATCTCGTGTTAAATTGACCATTAATTGAATACTTTTAAATTGATATTTATATTTGTTCATAGCCTACTTCGAGTTTTTTAATACACTGCATAAGCACTATTTATGTATATTTTCTGTATGTTGAAATTGTATACAAAATGTATTTTACCAATTATCACAGAAATAATCATTGCTGGTATATGAGAATGTGCATAAAATTCCTCAATCCAGCAAACCTACATATTATGTGGTGTGTGGATTGTGGAATAGATTATATCTATGTGGAAAATAATTGCATAAATTCTTAGGGAATTATATCTGGCATATTTTACATACTGCATACAAAGTAATGAAAATGTTTATTTCTTAATTATGGTAAATAAACCAGTCTTTATAATTCCTTCACATTATTTGATCATGAGCACACAGATGAATTCAATTTATTCAATATTTTTTTATTTTATTTCATTTGTATTTAAAACTGGCTGCTATTTGTTAGATCACTATTTTAACTAAATGATCAGGAAGTTATAATAAAAATGTAACTTAACTTAAGCTAACCTAATTTAATTTAACTTAGAGTCGGTTTTATAAAAAAATTAAGCTTCACTTAAAATTTAGTTGTGAAGTAAATTTATTGAAATGAACAAATTCGAATCAGTTTCTCTATTCTTATGACATTTATATTATTGCTGTCAAAAAAACGCGTTGCATTTTTTCACTTCATTAAATTTATTGTGGAAGTAAATTTTAAGTGAAGTTTAATTTTTTTTATAAAACCGGCCCTTAATCTATTCTACAACTAACCTAACTATAACTTATTCTAACTTAATCCAACCTGGATACAGTATTGATATTTATATAAATCATTAATCATTAATGTAAAGAAATTTTGGTAAAATAAATATATGTATGTAGGTACATAAAGTTTTAAATATTCTTTGAGCCAATATTATATAAAATTAAAATGACATAAAAATAAATATAATCCAATTGTCCAATAATATATATATATATATATATATATATATATATATATATATATATATATAAATTATTCATTTAACATATCTAAGTATGCTTAGAAATAAATAATTTAATCAATAGTAGTGTTTTTAAAAACATTATTGTCATCACAACAATTTTAAAACAAAATGTACAATATTTTAAGTATCTATGTACTCGTATAATAAATTATTTATTGATATGTACATATATATATACATAGTATTTAAAATTTATATACTGCAAACACAATTTGTAATAACCTAATTCATATTAAAAGAAAGTAATTTTTAATTAATTAAACTAATTGCAATATAATTATTATCGTTACCAGTATTTATATTACCATATTTTTAATTCAACATAGCCAATATTTTATTATTAAATTCTGTTTTAAAGGTATATATGTATACATTATATTTTATTATAACAATTAACATTTAAAAGCACATTATATTTACCGAATGAGTAATTAATATAAATTGCTATTTTGTGCACATAATTGAACAATATTGATATAACATTTTAATACTTTATAATTTTGCGTATTTTGTTAAAAATTATATAAAATTAAATCCATTTGTAAATGGATTTTGAATCTCATTCTCCATTAAATGCTTCGTTGCTAAAAAATTATTTTGTAATTAAAACAATTTATGCTAAATAATACAGGTACTAATTAGTGTCGAAATATATTTTTATAAAATATTTTATATTTAGTAAAATTTGTTTTTTTATAATTTCTTACATTCATATAGTAGAATGGAGCGTTAACAAAAATCCGCAGGCAAAAAGGTTCTGTGCAATGTTACAAAATAAAGGAGTTATTTTAAATTTTAACAAAGTATGTTTAAAAAATAATACTTTTTGTTTGTTTTTCCATATCCGTGTTCTCATAAATCTATAAATTCACTTAAAACTCGTCGTTAAGAAGATCTATAAACGCACTGTTTTTGCGCTTTTTGTTTTCTAAAAGTGGTATGACTGCTACCAAACTGACAGATAAATGACATATAACCTCAAATTGCTGTCAGTCAACAATGAATTTTTATTTGTGAAGTTATTGGGACGCTCTACCAGCATAACTAATAAAAAAGACCAAATCATATTTTTGACAAGTTGCATTTTTAAAAAATCATAAACTACCTCAATAATAGTATAAAAAAAAACATGTTGCATATGATTGCCTTATGAAACATGTTTTCTAATATATTTACTTATTTTTATTTTTACTCATTTGTTTTCCTGCAATATATCTTAAAATATTTTGTTTCTTGTTCTACTGACCTACAATATATACTATGGATTATCAGAAAATACTCATGGTTGTATTCAGCAAAGCAATTTAATTCTTATGATAATTTATCCCAGAATGGCGAGTATGCGACACATTACATAACACTCGTTATTTATCGCGCACAGGCTCGTACTGCAGAATTTTCCTCAAATAAAATCCATGTTCTGCTTTCAGGAGACAAAATCATGAATAGTGAGAAGTATGTGATTGAAGAAACAATGCTGAATGAGTATTCTATCTTCATGAACCTCACTATAAAGTCCCTAGAGAAGAGGGATTTTGGCGGGTACATATGCTCTTCCTCGAATGCTTTTGGAAAAGCAGAAGGGTCCATTAGGCTGCAAGGTAAGTAATAAATATTTTTTTATTATATTCAATTAGCTGTTATTATTTCGTATCTGAAGTTTAAATTGACATTCTAAAGGCGTTATCACACGAGCAATGACATCGAGAACAACTTCGTGTATTTCGAACAACTTTCTCGGACTATGCAGTGTTGTATAGTATAGTGTTAAAAAAAAATCCTAACTCAGAGTAGGCTATGAACAAAAAAACGTATATAAATTTGAAAGTATTATTTAAAGAAATCAAAGCATCCTAATTTTAGATAACGGTGAATTGCAATATTTTGTATCATTTCTTATTATCTTTTCTCCTTAAAATTACATTTCACGATCAGTTTTGACAACTTGACTTTTGAATTGAATAATGATCAGACATGCGTATGTTCATAGCCTACTCCGAATTAGGTTTTTTGTGAACACACTGTATTTGAGATAAGTATTTAAAATAAGGGTGTTTTATCAAAAAAATTGCATAAAGTTTAATTTATTAATGCTATTTAAAACGTAATAATATGTGGAGCAACAAGCATTTTGTATTGAAGTTTACATTAGTCTAATGCAAACATAATATACTTTTTTATGAGTTGTTTCCAAAAATTAAAATAAATCTCTCGAAAAGAAATGATCGAAAGCGAGTCATTGGCGATTTTTATTTAAAACAAAGATTATAGGAAAAATTATTTACCATCAATCATTTTGTTCTAATGGGAATACCACGGCAGACCAAGTATGATATAATTACAGCGGAAAATATCTAGAAAGATCCAAAGGTAGTTGTAAAAATGCTAGAACAATGACGAAAACAAGAAAAAGAAGCTTCAGATGGAATCTATTGCGAAAGATAGACAATCTTTAAGAAAATTTGGCCGAATTCAAAATTTCACTTATATACGTAAACATGTAAATTATATTTAAGGAACATTTAAAATTTGGGTGCCAGCGGTGCAGTTGGGTACTAATGTTTTTTTTAAATAACAATCTTTATAAAGAAAAAATTCAAAATGCGACACGGAATAGGCTATTCCACGACATTTTTTTAATTTTTTTTCTTGAAATACATAAAAATATAAGACCACATGTGAAAGTCCGAGTTAAAAATTCCTCCAAATCAGCGAGATATTAAGGTCCGAATTTTAAATCTGCTTTGTGACGTAGGTAATGTGGATATACCAGAAGTAAACAAACAGTGGTTCACAAACCACGAAAAATTGTTAAACAAATTACAAAATAATGTATATTTAAATTGTAATATTATAATTCATTATTAGAGACATAAAATATTATTTCACTTTTTTTCTCATTTTTTAAAAATAAAGATATTAGTACGTCACCCGAACAGCAACCGAACAGATCCGACACACCCGAAGAAGTATATTCTTAGTTTGGGCGGGGCTTCTCAAAATCGGAGGTCGTACTTGGATCTTATTTGCTCAAACACTCGTGCACATGTCCTGCATCATCAAAAGCAAAACTCCCCGTGTCTTCTAGAAGGAATAATTTATAATAAAAGAAATATGGTTTTCCTTGTCCTTTAACTATTATTATTCTTATTTTCAATAAACTTTTACTATTTTTGATTACTGTGGAATAGCCTATTACGGATTGCAATTATGTTTACGATTCAGAATAAAAATGAACCCGAATTGAAATATATATCTGAAGTTTGGTTCTGGCTTTGGGTTCGCCAAAATGTTACGGTTCGGTACAGGTTTGGATTCGATGCCCTGATTTTAAATATTTATAATATTTAAGGGTGCTTAATATTTTTGATCAAGGATTTATACAAATAAACCCTAAATATGGTTTAGCGGGTAGAGGTGGTTAGGAATGAACAAAGTGTTTTAATATGTGACACAAGTTTTATGCAATTCCTGCTCTCCTATACATTTTAGGACAAAAACTGTAAAATGCAAAGTTGTTAAGATATAAAAATTACATTCAAAATTGTTTTACATTTTTTATTATGTTTTTGGTTTTTTCTTAAATTTAATAGGGAATAGTGTCTAGCATTTTATTTCGATCAACCGACGATAATCCGATAAACTGAAAGAGCGAAATACATGCATTATGCAAATTATATCTAAAATAATTTCAATAACATGATTATTTGCAAAATATCATTACAGTTGTTGCCAAATTTATAATCGAAAATTTCAATTCACAAACTCCAAAATGGCACTAAAACTAAACTATGCTTTATCAGCGAACTTAGCCTTTAAAATACAATGATACACAGATTCAGCTGACATCGTCAACTATCCTGTGTTGGCAGTCTATGTAATTATCAGCATCATTGCCGTCATCCTTGCTGGTTTCTACTTCAGAAAGACATTCCTGATTTACAAGAAAGAAAATCAGCCGAAGCCTGAAGACGTTGAAGTTCATCTTCTAGATCGAGCTGAAGCTCAATAATAAAGCTTAATTTTAGCAAGCTACCTATTCCGACCAAAAGATTATAATTTAAATAATTATTAAATGTAATATACAATACATATTATTTTTTATAAAAAAATTTTGATGAATGTATGAAATTTTGCGAAATAATAATAAGGTAATATTAGTGAAAATATTCGTAACTCACAATTAAAATAATTTTTAACTATCAACTGAAAATATAAAATATACATACTCGTATATAGCATAATATTCAAGAATATTTCTGAACTGATATATGAAACAGTGAAATATGTAACGCGGACGGGTTTCCCGTGCACAAACTATGTTAACAAATTAACATTTAATTTTAATTAACCGACGATGACCTGATGAAGTTGAAAGGATGCCACACACATAATATATTAAATTATATTTAAAGCAATTATATTTACAAACTAACATTAGAGGTTTTACTAATTACAACATATTAAGACGATCATATAGCGGTCCTCAAAATTATGTAAAACATGAGATTCGCGAAACACTACAGCCCGCACTATTGAACTATTCATTACAAACTATACATATTATGAAAAAAGAAAACATGATGTACAAATTAACGGTACACTTTTTGAATATTTTTTTTAGGAGCCAAATTATGACTACTTGTAAAACAGCTATTTTTGATAGCTCATATCATCAGTCCTATGCAAAATTTGAAAAATTCGTTTGGAACATATTGTTCATTAAAAATTTATACTCAAATTCCTAGAAATAGAGGCTGAGTTTCGCGCGATAAATACTATTTTCTAGAATTCTTATTAATTTGCGCTCATAGTTCAGTAGTAGTTTTAGCTACGCGCCACCTTTACTTCAGTACGCTTCTCTACCTCAGATATAACAGTAGGGGACGTATCAATACTGTGTCTTCTGGGCTGTAGTTGAATCATCTGCATATTTTTGAGCGAAGCAATTGCCTCGTCCCTATAGGATCGTCTTAAAACTGTTAAAAACTGCAATGTCATTCTAAATCGTCTTCATCTTCTATTTCCTGTATTTTCTTATTGATTAAATTATTTTAAAATTAATTAATAATTGGCATCAATGTATCTACAGCAATGTTTCCAAGCTTTATTGGTTCGCGGACATTTTTTTTTCCAAATTTTACAGCGGACCCCTGTTGGCTTGAATTTGTATAATCGCACATCTATTACTATCGTAATCGTCGAATTTAAATAGCAAACAAAAATATATCACGGTTGACCTGGCAATATTTTTTATGTGATTTTAGCTGAAGTTTATGGAACTCTTTTAAATTGCAATTTAAAAATAGACGCAAAATCCAAAAATACTAATAACTCATTTTTGCTAAAAATTGTTGATATGAGACATTACTAGTAAGGGAACTTTTAAGTACAAAGGAAAAAGCGACGCAAAATACAAATGTACTAATAATTATTTTCGTTAAACATAGCAGATGTAATTTGCAATTTTAAAAAAATATGCGAACCTCCAAGGAGTTCTGGAGTATAGCTTTGGAAACACTGTTTAAAGAAATAGTATGAATGAAAATACAAAACAAGAACATTTTTAATGCCCATTCTTATATAAATTCACTATGTTTCTTTTACCACATTCTCAACAACAGATTGATGTATGTACTTCAATAAATCCTGCTAAAAGCTAAAGGATGCACATGAAAGCTGTTGCCAATCGATATCTGATGAGCACTTATGAAAAGCGAATAGTGCTTGTGATTAAGAAAGAAGTTAAATGATAGTTTAATGATTTTGTAATAAAAAAATATCATGAATGTGCTGTACCTATATAACAAACATAAGTAAAATAAGAATATCTTTATTTTTATACAAGAAAAGAATATTATAAGAAATTAGTAAATACTTACTACCATTTATTTTCAGTTCCTAGTATTTATCAAAGTAAACAAGTCTATAATTCTTGCTAATCACAAAATCTGCTTTGTAGTACTTGTGTAAACAAATAGAAAAGAAATATGGTTTCTTTTATTCAGAAGTCAGGTAAATTTTAGTATATTGTTAAACTAATGAGAAATGTGTTACTACTTATTTAAAAAAAAATGATTTCAACTAACTAATATCAATTGTGATATTTAAGAATTAATTTGTAAGATAATTATTTTAAAAAGTCCTATTTTTATGTGAATAATTTATTTAAGTAATAAAATTGCCATTTAAAATATTTTTATTAGATCAATCAGTTTTTTAATCCAACAGTTTTTATCTTGTTTTATGTCTAATATTTCCCCGATTTAAAGAGTTTGTTCAACATTGTACACTTAATTTATTTATTTTATTTTGTATTTATGTATTGTTAAATAAAAGATTTATTTCTATATTTTATTTAATTACTTATTTTATTTTGTTATTATTTCTTGTATTTGCAGTTCAAAATAACTATTAAATGTGCATTTGATATTGATTGGTGTCTTCACTTTGTGAGTCATAAACAGTAGATCTATCTACACTTCGTTTTTAAACTAGGAGAAATGAATTTTGAAAATAAGGGGGTTTTTGTTATAGCGTCACGTCACGAATATGAATATACAAGGTGTTTAGTGTAAGTCCGGCACCAAAAATATTTCGTTTACCTACGTCATAAGTTACATTCAAGTAGAGCTTAATGCAGTTGTGGCGTAGTTCTATTGTAGTGCAGAAAGATTGTATAGGGACAGCAAACGCAAGCGTTCACATACAGACTTTCGTGGTAGTGCAGTTATATTGCAGTGCAGAAGCTTGCAAGGTTCAAACTTCTGCATTGCACTACCAACGCTGCGATGCAACGACCAATCAAAAGGAGGCATATTATTTGAATCTGTAGGTAGGTAATGCAGAAATCCGAAATGTCATTATAATCTGTGTGATTTCTTTTTGATTGTTGGGCCTACCATTGCTAATAAATTGTTAAAACAACTTAATGACATTCTTGTATATACAAAGAACTTCTCTGTTGTAACGGCGACGACGGACGCTGTCCCTATTCGGTCGCCATTTTGTAATGACGTCCCTGTTCGTTCTCCATGTTGTCAAAGGGTTTGCTCGGGCGCCAATCAATCGCAAACATAGCACAAGGAGAGATGGTCGATCCTGTAAAGGACGCTCTCATAGCGTCGCTGAAAAGGGTGGCTTGAACGCCAAAAGGGCTCGGGTAGCTTAGTGGAGACAGAGTTCGGCTTTTGACAATGAAATCAATTGTAATCATTTTTAATATTTTATTAAAATATATTAAAACGAGAAAGTAATAAATATAACAAAGCAAAGTAACAATGAACCAGCGATACTTGCAGGATATTTTCTCTACTATGCACTGACATGCTAACCACATGGCTACAACGTTAAACGTGAAGAATAAATTCAAATCTAGTTACCATCGTCACACTGTATTTTGTAAACGCATTTCGTTTAACAGGTTATGACAGTCACCTTGCTAATATTTTTTTTTATATATTGGACGAACCCACCAACGACGACGTTTTGTTTTTCTTTTCTTCCATAATAGTACTGCTGTACATACTATTAAATACGTCATATTGGCGCAAGGAACATTGTTGTTTGACATATTGAATTCTGTAGGCGTGTCTACCCTGTATTGCAACTACAACTGCACTGATTTTCTATGTGGACGATACTTTCGCACTACAATACAAATGCACTACCAACACTGCACTGCTCTATCCGAATGGGGCTTTTCTGATTATGATATTTAGCTACAAGACCTCTTAACAAAACCTTATTTACAAACATCTAAAACCTGAACTCATCATTACTTTAGACCTTAACTAATACTCTTTCCTTGTAGAACTCCACCTAGTGGCAAAGACCACCACAACAGCACCTCCTCCTCGCCATAACGACTTGAAGCCCGGGAAGAACCCGCCACACACGAAGAACAAGTCGCAGAAGTTGAAGCACCGCAAAAGCGAGCGCAAGCACCACGACTTCGACGACGAAGGCGAGCGTGAACGTAGTTTTGAGCTCACCACGTCGTACTGGCTGGAGCAACGCACTGTCATGCAGCGAACCGTGCATTCCAGCACCAGCAAACCACCTCCCTGGGTCGTCCTGCAGAGTGGAGTCACGAGACAGGTAGTTGGGGTAGCACTGGTGATGGTCGTGGTGGTGGTAGTAGGTGGGTTGTAAAGAGTAGGTGGTTCTCAAAAAGGTGTTTTACGAAGTGGGAAATTTTTGGTTTTTGTTTAGTTTTGCTGATGCCCGTATGTCGCGATTTATAATTAGAGATGCATTCGGGCCGGGCCGGACCGGGCTTTTAGGTTAGGATCGACTCGGCCCGAAAATAAAAATTTCCGGCCCGATTCGAAGATTGACTCGACAAAAAATTAGTTGGCCCGGCTCGAAAATTGACTCGAAGTAGGGCCGGGCTTCGGGTCGGGCCGGGCCAAAGCTCGAAATTGGGTGCATCCGACATTCCCAATTTTGATTTCTATGTGAGGCGAAATGTTTAACTTTATTTCGTGCCAAATTTATAAAAAACCTCTATATCCTTATAACTTTCGACATTAGTTAACACAAGTTGTTAAAAAAAGAGACACTTCTAGTGTAAGTTTGTTATAAAAATTACAGACTTAGGAGTATTTAACACTTTGTTTTCCTAAGGCGCTCGAAAATTTAAACTATTTCACAAATCTTATACAAAAAGATATTATTTACATAAGGATTTTTTTATCTAACTTTATTTCTACTCAAAAATAAGACAAGAAATCATTATAGTAGAAATAAAAATCACTTTTATTTAAGTATACGAATAGTAATAATAACAACATGACAATAGCATTATTATGCTTTAATGAATAACCTTGAATTTTTGAAGTAAAATAACATTTTTATTATTAAGATGTGAAGTATGTTGTTATTAAATCATTTTGATCCTTTTCAACTTCATCCATTTTCATTAAAATATTAAGGAAACTGTGCATTTGAATGAACTGTAAGATATTTCGGGCTGGCCCGAAAAGCTTGAATTTTCGGGCCGGGCCAAAATCAAAAATCCGACTCGCCTCGATTTTTGAAAATGATTAGCCCGATTCGGCCCGATAAAAATATCTTTGGCCCGGCTCGATGATCGACTCGAAATCGAGGCGGGCTTCGGGCCGGGCCGGGCCAAAGCTCGAGATCGAGTGCATCTCTATTTATAATGGGGCCATTTAAAAAAAATGTCGATTTTTTTTATAAAATCATGAAATCCATCTCATTTAATAAAACACAAACTAAATTCGTGACGTCACTCTTTCATACTCACACAAAGATATTTCTCTCTCGCACACACACATACACACACACCCATACACATCTTAGATAAGACAGCGAAATTATACGTAAATTAATGAGTATTAGTGAAAATTTTTGTTTAAATATTAATTCGCAAACTACAAGCAATTGAAGTCGAAGAGTTGATTAATAATTAGTATAGCGTATTATATCCTAAGCAATTTTTTTATTTATATTGTTTTTAATAATTTCTTCAGGAATATACCATATATATGCTACGTCACACGCCAAATTTGAAATTTAAAAATTCATGTCTCGCTTATTACGTGAAATTTTTAAGTCGTGTTTGTACTAAAATTCTTAGTTCATCCTGTTCTTCCAGAAAAAAAAATTGTATAGAACCCCATTCTGTCCAGAATTATAGATCGTGACAAACGGTGCTGTGTAATTGTGGTTCCTATTGTATTTATTTTATCTTTGTACTTACCTTTTATTTTTTCTTCTCTCCATTTTCCCGCGTTGCAGTTACCGTTTATCGGGTGTTACATATTGATTGTCATGCCACCTGTTGTTGAAGATGTTACATAACAGTCACAAAGTACTTCATTCTTTGATGTAATAGCTCCATCAATTGGGAAACTTTGTCATTATAATTAACGATGTCAATAACGCACACATCTTCGTTTGGTTACACGCTTGTACAAGTAAATGGCAATATTTATAACTATTCGGAATTTGAAGTATATACTCAATTGGTTTTAATGGTATTGATAATCAAAACAGCCATAATGGGTTAGGCAACCTTTAGGAAAATACTACTTTGTAGTAGTCCCTATTCAAAATTATATATTTTTATTGAAAAAAAAAAAACATAGACAAACAGATTTGTGTATAATGAAAAACATAAACAAACATAGATGTATGTATAATGAGATACGTGACCTTGTTCAAATTTAAAGAAAATATTTATACATTATTAATATAGGGTTAAAAATAATATAATAATTCTGTTAGTATTTAACAAACTTTTAAAAAATAGGAGAATGTTATTTTTAATACTTTAATACAGAATAATGAAAAGATTGATATAAATATTTGATAAATATTTCGTTTAATTGAGAACTAATATTTTCTTTATACACTCTGTTATGTTTTTCTTCTAGTCCTATTTTTTAAACCTCTGAACAGGATTAAATCCCAATTAGGTTAGTAGGTTTACATACACAAACATGCATACCTTAGTGGGATTCGAACCCAGAACTCCGAGCGCACTCATGACTAAGAGGCGTTGCTCTAACCATTGAGCCACCGGAGCCTACAATAATTTAAAATCTTTATTTAACTGCAGATGTAAAACAGGGGTTTCCAAGTTTTTTCATATTTTAATATGTTAATTTGTACATAAAAATATTAGACCCTTGTTTTATATTTTCACCGAAAATTGTCTAATATACCCGAAAAAAAAAATGAGGCCTGAGAAAATCGACGACGCGTGTGACGTCATCTACACTAACCAAAACCAGTACGAATATAGCGGAGGCTAGACACGTTCTCGGCTTGAGCTTTCGAACAGCCATTAGACAATAGCATTTGCCAGTGTCCAGCACGTCACAAACATTATATATTGAATTTTAAGCGCTCTATTTAAATGCATTAAAGTTTCATTTTATATTAGGGTAATAAAATTCAGAAAATTAACGATTATATTCACCTTAATATTACTTATACATGATGAACATTGATATCCAATACGTATTTTTTTAAATCCATAGACTTGGAAACCCCTACTGCAACAAAACCAAAGTTTCAGTGATATGGAAAAAAATGTTTAAATTCACAACGTTCTTTTACCAATAAAAGTCTTAAGAAAAGTCTACTCAACTTTACAACACATAACACATGCACATTTTAATTTATAATTTATATTTAAAATTATTTTTTAATAGAGAATAATTAATATTAAAAAAAAGTAATCCGCATTATTGAAGAACGAAATTATTATAAAATGGTAGGAGTAGAAAATGATTTATTTTGCTTCAACTGTCGTAGTTTATTTTATTACGAACTAGATTAGAGTGCGCTATCTAAATTTGAACTGACACTGAAACCCTTTAAGTAGTATATGAAATCTGATAGCTTCTCATTTTCTAATTAATTATAATTTAAGGGATGATAATTATATTTATTTATAAAACATTTGACAGTTTACTTAATACAAAGATATTTCTAGTCTTTATATTTAACATAAATAGAAATTTTAATATTTGCATTATTTTTATCTTTATTAATTACACCACTGAAAATATTGACAATATGGACCACAATTATAATAAACTGAATAGGTACTTACTTTAGAATAAAATTTACAAACAAAGGAAAGTAGGAACATGAAAAAATTAATATTAATTAAAAAATATCTTTATGTAGAAATAAATAGCAAACGCCAAAATATATATTACATTTAATTTTCAATATAAATAACAAAAGAAGTAAAAACATAAAAACGAATTTAATATGATCTTACTTTCCTTCTTCCTGGGGTAAAGACCAAGGAAAAGTTTTCCTAAATATTGATTCTTTTATTTGAGTACATATTTCATTAACTCATTCACCATATCATATTTTTATTTTAAAGCTTCGTAAAATACTTAAAATTATTGAGAACTACTGATAGAGGTAAATAAACTAAGAAATTATAAATGTAACATAAGGAGTTTTTATTAATTTTTTATAATGAATTCCCGTATATTATTTTCTTAAAAGATTTTTACTTTTTACATGTACACAATCATATTATATTCTTAGTAAAAATAAGATGTTATTAATTGATATGATTTGTTAATTGAGTTGAAATGATTTAATTGTTGCATATCAATTCATACTTATAAGACTTGTTATGTAGTTGTTACACGTCTTCCGATCGATATAAACCAGAAATAAATAATAAGATCAAAATTTTCGTAAAAATTGCATGGTTTCTTTTTATATAATTATACATGTACCATGTGTATAATGTAATATATTTATAATATTATCACCCAGCATATATACATAACGGTATACATGTCTGTTACTAGGATGATATTAATAAGTAAAAAATTCTAAATGTAAGTTTTAAGTACGTTTGGCGGCGAAATTCATTCCGATATAGAAAGTAAAGTTGGTACTTAAGTTACTCAGGAGCAACGATTCATGGCTTTTCGAGGGCTTTCGATCTCTCAAATAAATTCATATATCGAAAATTACTTATATTTTCAAAAAAATTCTTTTCTAATTTGTTATAGATTTCATTTTAAAATTTTTCTGTACAGTATGTTTTAGTTTTGTACTTTTATACAGGTGTTAGGGAATGCTTTGGCTAAAATTTAAGGACAGTTTTATGATGAAAAATGCAGTTAAAAAGTCAGGAACCATTTTTCTTTCCTTTTTTCAAAAACTCATGTTTGGTACATACCCCAGATTTTGAGGACTACTGATATAATGTATGCCAACTAAAAATTTATTTAGCAACGTTACTAATTACAAAAATGCATTATTTTTAGCAATTCTCCTAATTTGTGGTGCAGGTTTCATTGTGGGAATGTCCTTGAATTTTTGCCAAAGCATACCATAACACCTTTTATAAATTGTTGTACCTATATATTTTGCACATATAACAATGTTTCCATAAAATTCATTTTTTTGGGTCAATTACTCTTTAACTATTAAACAAATAATTCTGTTAAAAATAAATATCTTCCCTTGTTACAAGCCTATAGGTATAAGCTGTTTAGATTGTAACTCATTTATTGATGCTCAAATTTTAATTATTTTATTGTTGAGATTCGTATAAAACAATAACAATTACTAGTGTACAGTAAAATCTGTACAAACCGACACCGTTCGGGAGCGATAAAAGAATCCGTTATATTCAGGATTCCAAATTTAAAAGACATTTGAATATCCCGGAATCTTATCTGGGAAAATTTAAAAAATAACAAATTTATGAACAAATAAAACAATGTAATGCTAGTTTACATACATATGTATGTACAAGATACACAGGGTGTTAATTAAAAATCTGACCATAGGTATTTAATGGATAATCAGTTTTTCCATGCGCAAAAGTTACTAATTAATTTTAGACAAAAACGTTTCAAATAAAAGTTGTAGATAATTAAATGGGGTCCTCCATCATTACAAAAAATTGTAAAATGTACCATTTGTACTTAAAGTAGTACACAGTAAATAGCGATTAAGATAAAAAACATTTTTTAATAATTACTTTACGAAATATTTGAGATTTGTTGTCAGTGTCAGTGTCAATGTGACGTCACACTATTGCTATCTTTCTCTAGCAGCCCACTACTCTATTTAGTGCCGAGCGAGAGAAAGATAGGAGTGCCCCTGTGACGTCATGCTGACTTTGAAAATCAGATGCAATTAAATTAATGAAAATTAAGAAATTTTAATATTACGAATTGTTTCAAAATTAAACGAACTTTCATTTAAAATAATAAAAAAATTGAATGGAAGACCCCATTCTAAATCACTAAACAGATTTAATTTTGCACGTTTGGTGAGCTGTAAAACGAATTTGAGGTTGTACAAATATTACTCATTTATAGCGATAGCCATGGAATTGAAACAAATTACAAAGAAATTCATATGGCTTGAACAGTCAGAAATTTAATTTTATACTACGTTAAGAAAACATTTTTGGTGTTATTATGGATTCGAACCCTATCGAAGTCAAAAGTTAAAAATTAATTCCAATTTTCATATCCCTTTAATTGAAATAATAATAAAAAATACTATATCACATAAAAAAACAATTTAAAATACAACATGTCTACACGCACAAATAAATTAAAACAATTAAGTTATTTATTTACATATATGTTAATTACAAATTTCATGAGTGCTTTTCCAAATCGTAACTATTATTTGAGGATCGAAACTCTCGAAAGACAAAATGCAACTGAACAGGGATTACAATACTGGAAAACACACTTATTTTTATAAAATTCTAACCCTACTTAAAGTAGCAAGTGAAAACAAGAAAACAATAATTTTCACGCGACAACGAGTTTTCCGTAAAGAGCTAGCAATTCGAGTGAAATTCAGCCAACTAGCAGTCGTAACGTCATTTCCGGTGTACGGCGTCGCTCAACTGAGAACTAAGTCAGGAGTTGCAGGTGTGTTGCTCTGTTCCGTTTGACAACAGCTGGCTTCATACCCCACTTGAAAATGAATAAGAATTATTTCTTCTTGAAGCACACTGTTGATTTCAAAACTCTAATTGGATAAATTTTGAAAGAACAGTAAATTTTAACTTTTGTTTTCGGTTGTCAATTTTTTTTATTTCAAGTGGTGTTTACTTATGTATCAATTGATATGAAAAAATTACTTAAACAAAAAAATTAAAATACTAATAAGTGCTGTCAATTATTCCATATTAATTTTATTTTATATATTAATGTATTTGTCCAAACCACTGAAATATATACTAACTGGAATGCGCGTACGAACCGTGACCGTGAAGCATATTGAAAGCCTGCTGCTGGAGTAGTCGGCAAACATCGAGACAGTTCGTGAGTAGACGGAAGCCTGCTGCTGGAGTAGTTGGCAAACATCGAGACAGTTCGTGAGTAGACGGAAATTATTTCGTGTGGCGCATGTTTAAGTAAATGAATATGAAAACAAAGCGATCAGCTATAATACGAGTTATTCGGCTAGGTTCGGTTCGGCACGAACGTGCGCGAACAGGACCAGCCATTATTGTTCAATGAGCTTCAGTGTAGCGAACGCAGATAGGTAGAGTATGCGAGTTCCAGTTAGTATATATTTCAGTGGTCCAAACGCCTACGTCGACAGGTATATAGTACACAAACTTGAACAATTTAGTTGTTAGAATACAGTTACATGTCATTTAATTTTAACAATATGTTTAGTTGATTTGACAATCAACAGAACATAACAAAATATGCAAAATAGAATGAAAAATTTATTATGCATTACGGAGTTGGGCAATTCAAAATCCATTTTGGAGAATCGATATTTTCCAATTCGAAAATTGATCTTATAAATGGATATTTTATATTTATCAATTTGAATGTCTTTGGACTCAGGTTTTCTTTCTTCCCAAGATAAATATTGAAGTTCATATTGTAATTGTAATTATTTTATAATTGTAAAATTAGTTTTTCTTGTTAACTGAACTATACTCGTATATTAACGGGAAGAATTATTAACAAACAGCTTGTCCACCCTAGCTCTGAATTTGAGTTTCGCAAAAGATGCCTTATTTGTTTCTACAATAAAGTCTTAATGTTTATTAATGGACTGCCTAAGCGTGACGTCATAGAAATGTTTCCAAACAAACGCACGTGGTATTTGGTGCTGTCAATTATCAGGAAATGACGTTTAAGGTTATTATTCATAGATGTCATTTATTATACTTATTTTAAATCAATTTCAGATATGGCAGTTGTTAAATACCATTTATGTGTTGTCACTGAATATGAACTAACCCAACTTTTACCACGTGCTTCTATTTGGAAACATTGCTGCCCCGCCCTTTCTACGTCATCACTTAGGTAGTCCATAAAAAAGTTTAAGAATATTGGTACTGTGCTAGAGACTTTACAGGGTGTCTGTCTATAAATTAGCAAACTATTATCTCGCTTATTATTACATTTAGCTGTTTTAACTATATAACATAAATTACAGTATTTAAACTCCTCTATTTAATAGCGGAAGTAGGTCAACAATGTTACTTCCGGTTTTCGAGTAATTGATAACAACTTTTAATTTTACATTATTAGGGAGTTATTGCAACTTCTAAGATGAAAGAACGTAAACGTTAACCTTATGTAGAAAACACTTTATTTTAGAAATAAAGGACTTTCAATTTCAATGTTTACCGCATTTAATTAGTGTATTCACGCTAACGTTAACGCTAAAAGCAACAAAAACGAGGTTACATCCACACTTTTCACCGAAACATAACCTCAAAAGATACAGAACGTGTGACTTTAAACGCTCGCTATTCCATTGTACGTAACGTATCTCCTTAATTATATAACGTGAACCTTATTAGTACGCCTGCGCACTCGGGCTGTCACGTGACTTTAAAGTGCATGTTATTTTTGCGTTGGAGCTGCAATAACTCTCTATTATAAATGTGGTACGTACTTTCTGTTTAAAAAAAAGTGAATTTTAGTGCCTACCAATTTAATATTTAATAAAAATGTAATATGTTAATCATTCGCCATTGTATTTTTTTATAAGATGGCATATAATTGTTTTCTATACTGTTTGATAGCAAATTTCATCAATTTTTATGTTTGAGTAAATATATAGAGTGTTCCCTTTGAAAATTAAAAGTTGCTATCAATTACTCGAAAACCGGAAGAAATAATGTTGATCTTCTTCCGCTATTATATAGAGGAGTTCAAATACTATAATTTATGTTATTTAGTTAAAACCGCTAAATGTAATAATAAGCGAGATAATTGCTGGTTATTTTATAGATGGACAGCCTGTAGACTGTACAATATAATTTCCCCATCTATTTGCTACTGCGCATTCAACCTTGAAGTGCAGTACTACAGTTGATAAGCTGTAGTAATGTACTCGTAGGGCCCGTACAGAGTTTAGGTTGGCAACAGTCCGAAACTCACTTTTTACTTATACCTCGTAAATATAAATGTACATAAATTCAAAAGAAATCTGTTGATATTTTTACAAACCTATAATTGTTTTTAATATTATTCAACTTATTCCCTTTTTCCGTTTGTCGCACAACTGTCAGAGCGTCAGTTAAATACTAAACAGTACCAACATCTTGTATGTAAAATCTCTAAAAGTTGGATTTCTAGCTGCTGTCAACCCATCAAAATGGCGGACTCCTTGTAGGTACACTGCTGTACATTGCCAAATAACTTTTCCGTTAATATTATAGTTCAGTGTATATCTACGTTAATATCTTGTTAAACTTCCTAAGTCATCTTTGCGCATGTGATGAGATTGAATAGAACACGTCTGAACCCGACAGCGAGTGATACCAACTTATATTTTGTAACACATGCACCGGCGTGATCTTAGAAAATGCACAAGATATTAACAGTGCTTATTCTATAGTAACATTTCATTTGATAAACAGATTTAAAATAGACTTTTTGATGAATATTTCCCTGTGTTAAGTGGATACTTAAATTATCTGGTGAATTGGTTTAAGTAACGGCAGGAATACAATTAGTAGCAAATACATAATTTTATTGTATAATAAATATTTTTCTACAATCTAAATATATTTTACAAAGAAATAAGTTACTGTATTTTATAATTATTTTTATTATTAGTTACATATCATGTTAGTAGAGTTACAATCATTTGAAAAGTTTGTTCAAACGAATATTCGACTTATGAGGTAACATATTAATGGTGATTTATTGAAAAGAATGAATTAAAAGATAAAGAATGTATATTTTCATGACGAATCATTGAATGTATTAGAACATGCTTCCTGTAATTCGCCAGCCTTCTTTTAGTAAGAAATATACAGATAGTTCCAAAATTTGATCCTTTGTATTGCATTCCATTGTGTTCAACTTGTTTTATTTTTGGAACTTTCTGTAATGCGTATTTTAATGAATAAAATTTCAATATCAGATTTTGTACGTGTAAATGTTATAATTATACAAAAATAGTAATAATGAAAATAATGAAATAAATAATAATTACATTTATACTGTTAATTATGATTGATATATAATATATGAATATAGTTTACGAGACAATACTGTTCCCATTTCATTTTAACAGATAATAGTTTTATTTTTAGTAGATTATATTAAAATAAAATAGGGTAGGGTCTTTAGTTATTATTTTCTGAAAATGATTGCTAATATAAATTTACCAAATATGTAGTTGTTCTATGTACATTTATGTATTCATTTTCCAATTCAATTATCAATTTGACAGGAAAGTAATGCTATTTTGTTTGTAATTAATTTATTACCAATTGCGTTGCCAAAGATTGAAAAGATAATATTCACTATACTGAATGTATACATTTATAATTTTGTTGTAAATCAGTTACTTTTCGTGAAATATGTTACAGTTTTGGATAATGTAGACAACGATTGCTAAATATACATATATTAATTTTTAAATATTTTTATATTTAATATTTACTGCTTAATTTTTACTGTTCTGTTTTACTAATTATTTTGTGAATTGTAATTGTATTAGTATTAAGAGTAAAATGATAAAAGATAAATGTATTATCTTTGATGTCTCTTATTATCTGTTTCTTATATTAGCATTCATTGTTTGTTGATAGTAAATTAAAAAGTAAAAAGTGAAATTTGGGAACAATGCAGCCTCGTCTAGTTACTAGCATTGTACTTGAAGTAAATACACAAAAACAATGTATTATATCATTATATGTTTCAAAAATGGAATATATTTATTAGGCGACTCCATAAGATGTAAGATCCAGGTATAATTTTCTGTCTGTTGAACAATGTTATGTAAACTGACTACGAATTTCACGGGACCCAAACAATCCTAAAGTTGTTAGCATATAAACGTGCTTTCGTCATAATAAATAAAACAAATTAAATGTAACGTACCCCTACCCAAGCAAGTTGCAACACTTGTAAAATTCATGACAATAAATAATAATACATTTGCATAAGTATAATGTAATAAATATTTTTATCTATAAATGTATCACTTATCTGTTGTATTTTCCCTCGTTTCGCTATTTGGTTACTTTAGTACATATCATGCTTTCCCAATAAACTGAAAATTATCATCTTTCATTTGTTACTAGTTACTGTAGATTCGTTAATTTTCTAGATTTTAAATGTATTTTTCAACTGTACTATGGATTCTCATTATTTTATTGTATTGTTTTAGTTTTCTTTTATTATTTTTCGATATTTTATTTTGTTTCAGATTCAACTTTGGCGTTAATAGATCATAATTGTACTCATGAGTTCATTTCAAGGTAAGAAAACATATATGTGCATATTTTTATTTTAAATATTTGAATAATCTGCTAGATATAAATATATTATCATAATTATTTCAAATATCTTATACAGAATATAAAAGTTTTATTATTTTAAACTATTTCATGGCAGGTGTAGATATTTTTTATAAAGTCAGGTTTACAAGATACGACTATCAACTTTTATTTTTGAACATCTTATAATTATTTTACTAAAATATAAACCGCCATTTTTATCTTTTCATCGATGTGAAAGTTTGTGTATCAAAAGTATGAAAAAAAAACGAGAAAAATAAGGTAATTGAAAAATATTAGAAATTATTTTTATTCAAATATACGTGAAAATTTAATTTAAATTAATTTATTAATTGAAAAAAAAACACGTTAAACAAGTAACAATTAGCTAAATATCTCTTTTATTTTGATGTTTCCCATTGTAATATTGTGTTTATTTCACATAACCACCTAGAATATTAGAATAGAAATAATATCTGATATTTTTAAATTATCTTATTTTTCTGGAATTTTTTCATATTTTCGATGTACATACTTTTATGTATTTGAAAAGAGAAAAGAATGGGTGCTTATATTTTATATAATATAGGTTGCTATTTAAAAAATAAAAGTTGATACTCGTATCTTGTAAACCGGACTTTATAAAAAATATCTACATCTGCCATCAAGTAGTACCTATATTTAAAATAATAAAACTTTTATATGAGCCATTTTTTTCTATTACTTATAATAAAAAAGTAAAGAAGGGAGCATCTTCCCAGCCAATGAGAAAATCAAAAAATGGCTGAGGATCTTTTTATTCAATTTTTATTGTGGAACTCTCCGTGTATCCTTTTTTGGCCAAAGCATTCCCTAACATCTTGTATGAATCAAAAACACAGTCTAATATAATAATAAAATATTTACAAAAATTTTCATAATGCGATGCCGATACAGAATAGTTTATATAAATATAAATTACTGTATAATTAAAAAAAAAAAACTACCTATAGGGTTAGAAATAGTATAACAAGAACTCAAATGAACCAAGTTGTAATATAAATATTCTTTAATTATACTTTCAATTTTATTGGTACATTTAGAAACATTTTAAACATTCAATAAAGATAGGTATATAAAACTATAAATATAAAATATTAGTAAATTATCAATTACGTAATATATACTTTTAGCTTAAATATCGTGATATTTACTACCATAACCTGTTAAAAACACGAGTATTAAATTTTATATTCCTTGTCTTATATTTATCAATATTTGTAATCAAATTAAATATAAACATTTTATTTTCCTCCTTTATTTTAATTAAGAAAATTTTATAGGTCATAACAGTAAAGGTAAACATTGCACATAGAACTACATATGTGAATTTGTATTGTACACGGCAATGTATTTGTCACGTACAACCATAATATCCTGTTATCTTTCACTGCATCTTTGTGGTATTATTTTATTTGCCCGTGTTAAATGTAGTTTAATTCTCGTATTTTTTGTTTCTTTTTTAATATAAACCAGACAACAGTATTATTGTTCCATCAAAATGTATGAACTGGCTGTATTTTCATATCACAAAATATAAAATAACAACATTTGACATGGAAACAGTAGTGAATCATAAATATCATTCTTATAACTACCTCGAAAAAGAAAATATAACACAATCACAAAAAGAAACAGTAATAATTTTTATGCATTTTATCCTAATAGTTTTGAAATAGTATATTGTATAACTAGTGCTGAAAGTTTTCATAAAAATATTAAAACAGATTATGTTTACATCATTGCTATCAGAATTCACCAAAAATTATGTTAAAATCTGATAAATCAGTGTCCAGCCTTCTTAATCCGTGTAAATTCAGTAAATTATTTGCAACTGTCAAATTTTTACATACAAATTTTTAGTTTAGTTCGCTCAGTTATCGCAGCGTGTGATAAAATCATTTCATACAGTTGCGGACGCATCTGATTGGCTAACGAGCTTTCATTTCACACAGCTTTGGTAGTGATGTGCAATGACCAACTTTTAGTAATAGTTTAGCGTGTGAATTTATGTACTTTTCGCAGTGGTCATCGGAAAAACAGATTTATACATATTTCGTGTCGGCCATTGCCATTGGCACTAAAAAATAACGCTTCAAAAATTAAATAAATAATAGGAAATCATTATCCGAATTTTGTAAAAATTCTTTTAATTGAAAATCTGCAATCAGCACAAGAAATGTATTTACCCTCGTTTTTACCCTTTTTTAACACTTTTTTAACATAACCTCATTTATTTAACGTGTACTTTTTAGAATTTTCGTATTTTGGGCACAATAAGTTGGTACACGTTAAGTACCTACAACACAAGCGATGATGAGGTTTTAGCGTGTACCTACATTTCATATTAGGAGGTACTTGCCCCTACCGTAGACAATTCTAAAATTAATACCAAATATAAACAAATTTTTATTTCAATGTTATTCTAAAGTACTTAAATTACTGAATGTTAATTAAATGTTGAAGTTAACAAAGGTTTCATGAGTTTACCATACAATTGTGCAAATTTTATTTGTATCCTCTCAATTACAGTAATAAGATAGTTTTGACTTGAATTTCAAATAGTACACCAACAACAATAATTAAATTTGCTTAGAGTTAAGGCTTTAAATAGAACGGCGAAACAAAATAAATGCTTATTGAATCCTTATGTAGAGCAAAAATAAAACCAAGTAATCTAAAATAATTGTTAATTAAGTGGTTAGTTTCGGATCTAATGTAAGAAAACATACAAGCAAACTATTGGCTTACAACGCAAAGAATTAAAATTTAAATAATTTTGATATGGAATCAAGTTCTATTATTCTCAACAAAAATTACGTTTGCAATAGAAATTCTATTATTACTCTATAATGTGCGCTATAAAATTGTTATGAAAGTTTTATTTACTGTATATTCACGAAATGTTTTCGTCGAAGTTGTAAATTTATGAGCAGGTGAATCGGTAAGCAGAGTTCACCCTTGTAAACGAAATGTGAATTTTTATTACACGTATATGTAAATTACTTTCTACTCTCTAGCTGTGAGTTAGCACTGTAAAGTAATAATGCCTCGTAAAACGAGTTGTAAAATGTTATTTATTTTTAATAACTACAACCGTATTTTTTTCTTTTCTTACTCTTGGTTGTTTAATTTTTATTAAAATATTATTACTGTAATGTTTGAATAATTAATAATAAAAATACTTTTATTGTTTTATGTTTCCTATTGTGTTACTGCAAATCAAAAATAAAAGGTTATACTGCCTTCCATTTATATTTTACATTTTATTTACATAGCGTAACTTGACTCATAACACATAAACATTTAATTTTTTTATTAAAATACGTGGATGATTTTTTTAGAACGTCTAGCCTAACCATGAACTTAAGATTAGTGATTTTAATTTTTTGTTCATATGTTTATTTACCAATTATTGTACGTGTAGTTCAAATTGAAAATTTTGTAGTTTCAGAAAAATATTATTCCCATACAGTTAGGGACAGTCCCGTTTTTTTTACCATGTATCCGGCCATCCCGTCCTTTTAGTTAAAAGAGGTTTATATCACTTTAGAAAACAATTACAAAATAACTTATTAAACTTATATATCATATATATACAGACGAATTTTAATCTGGGGGTCCCGTGGCCTCGTGCCTGAGTGTCTGGTCGCGAACCTGGCGGTACCGGGTTCGATCCCGACCGACGCCAAATATTTCGAATTTTAAATGGCACAAAAGTGACCCATGTGGTGCACTCTCCACTCCAGCAGTGAGTGCCCGTGAGGTGACGCCTGGTAAGCGCCCGCACGGTACAAATATGACATCATCATTACCGATATGTGCGATAAAGCAAATTGGCACACCCAGAAATGGGTAATATGCCGTGATGATATATATTATTATTATTATTATTATTATTATTATTATTATTATTATTTGAAATTTGTAAAATATATGACAAGTACTTTTAGTAGCTACTTTTAAAATATTTCTAGGGCCCTTAACCCGCGATCGGTACCGCCTCCTATAATTACGCGATCGGTAACGCGTTAGATTTTTTCTAACATAGCGATTTTTATATTTATTCACCTTATTATGTAAAAATTATTAATGCTGACAATGGCAGGTATTAATTAGATTGATTTTAAATATAAATAAAACAGTATTTCATATTTTTTACGTTTTTATATTATGCAAAAATGTCAACTAAAACATACATAATGTAAACAAAAAAAAGCAAATGCAAAAAGAAAAGCTTCCTCCCAAAGAGCTTGCAAATGTTTATATTCCTGTTCGTACGACATCACCATACTATTACTAAACAATGTTATCAAAAAACTAAAGTTTTCAATGTAAAAATAGTAACTAACTTACAATTCTACGATAGGTACCGCGTTAGATTTTGTCTAACATGTTGACACGACTTGGAAAAAATATGAACTGACCACGTACGCTGAAATTTTCAAATAAACTGGTACTGGGGATAACTGAGGGAGGTTCTTAGGGAGGCATAGCAGGACGGCCTGAGATGTAGGGCTAACTGTTTTAAAAAAATATGGATAAATATAAAAATGTTAGAAAAAATCTAACACCGGTACCGATCCCGGGTTAATTAAAGAGATATAACATCCATAAGTTGGGGAAATTTTATGAAAAATGGTGCCGCATTAGACAAATACAAGTTATTGGTCCCCAGCGACCAATGCCGCAGTCAACATATAGATTATGTTTTCTTTGTAATTGATGTACCTAACCCATATTTTTGAAATACCTTTGCAGAAAGCAAATGATAATTATTAAATTTTCAAATGAATTTGGAAGATTTTTAATTATTGTACCAAATCGACATCTTGAGCGCCCAAACTCAGTTTTGCTCTTTTTGTTAAGAGATAATAAATAAATAAATAAATAAATAAATAAATATATCATCACGGCATATTACCCATTTTTTGGATGTGCCAGTATCTACAACACATGTAGACATCGGTAATGATGACGAAATATTTTACCGTGTGGGCGCGTACCAGGCGTCACCTCGCGGGCACTCATAGCTGGTGTGGAGAGTGCACCACAGGGGTCACTTTTGTGCCATTTAAAATTGGAAATATTTGGCGTCTGTCGGGATCGAACCCGGTTCCCTCAGGTTCGCCACCAGACACTCAGGCACACGGCCACGGAACCCCAAGAGATATTTTTATTAATATTCAACTTTTTTAAATATAACAAAATATGTTTAGGCACATTATCACTCGGGTATTCACAAAAAGAAATAATGAAGCATTGGTGAAACACCCCACATGAATCAGTGTATTCTAAAAACAAAATAAAAAGATTATTTTTATATTATTTACATTATATGATGTATGAGAACGTGTAATTCATGTTGAGTTCAAGTATGAAACTTTGAAATATCGCTGAAATCAATTTTTATGCAGTTAAAATAAAATAAAAGTGTAGTATAAGTTGAGAGTATAAATTTTATCGTATGATGAATAGCAAAGGGATCGTTTATATTCGTCTGCGATCGCCCTTGAAAAGTGAGGAAACATAAATAGAACGATTTAGTGTAAAAGCCGTTGAGTGAAACTGAAACGAACATGAAAAAGGACAGTGCCGGAGCAGGCAGCTGAAGCAATAAAAATCTCAGCCTGAGACATTTGCCATCGCGGGTCAAATTCGACAGCTACGAATTCACGCTGTCTCTTTCACTTTAGATAAGATCATCAAAGACTCACTTTTTATTGCAATTGTGCGACACTTTAATACACTCAATTTTAAAATGAAAATCGTTTATAAACTTTTTATTCACATTACTTTATTTTTCATGTTTATTAACATTTGCATTTAAGAAACTAGAAAAGAACTGAGATTTAAAACAATGAAGATCCTATAGCAGTCCTGCTCAAAGTGATGTAAAATATAAGTATTAAATTAAATTTAAAAAAATTTATACAAATCCCATACCAAAAGTTCATTGAAAAACATTCTATATATCCACTAAAATTGTAACACGAACATAATACAATTTTTTACAAATTCCATGTAGAAAGTTCCTTGGAAAATATTCTATAAATCCAATAAAATTATCACATGAATATACATTATGTACACTCATATATAAATACTCTAAAAATGCGTACACTTACGTAACATTGTCTGTACAATCAAATAATACTACTACCAATTTTATATCTCTACCCATTTTTGAATTATTGCCCCAAAAGTCAATATACCCCACATTTAGATAAAAACTTCAAAATTTTCAAAAATATAATTTTCATGTATCTACATACTTCTCAATGCGCTGATTTCAAATTTTGAAACCGCAGGTCGATATCTCTTTTCGTTCACGAGATATTTAGATTCAAAGTTTTGCTCAAAACTGCCCATTTTTGGGTAATAACCCAAAAATGGGTGGAGATATGAATTTGGCGACAACACCATTCGATTCTACGGGCAAAATTACATAAGTACACCAATTTTCAGAATTTTTGAACACCGCATACAATCTCTAAAGCAAAATAACTGAAAATGGCCAAATATCGCAAAAATCGTAAGGGGTACCCCTTACGATTTTTTCAGATTTTGGCCATTTTCAAGTTTTTACTCATAAAAAATGAACCGGTTGGACAAAATTTATGAAAATTGCTATACTTATGTATTTTTGTCCGTAGAATCGAATGGTGATGTCGCCAAATTCATATCTCGACCCATTTTTGGGTATTAACCCAAAAATGGGCAGTTTTGAGCAAAACTTTAAATCAAAATATCTCGAGAACGAAACGAGATATCGACTTGCGGTTTCAAAATTTGAAATCAGTGCATTGAGAAGTATCTAGATACATAAAAATTAGATTTTTGTAAATTTTGCAGTTTTTATCTAAATGTGGGGTATATTGACTTTTGGGGCAATAATTCAAAAATGGGTAGAGATATAAACTTGGTAGTATTATTATTTGATTTTAAAGAGAATGTTACGTAAGTGTACCCATTTTTAGAGTATTTGAACTGTATGAATTTTTAAATAAATGCTATAAAAAAGAAAAAGATTCTATATATCCAATATAATTATAACACGAACACATACTATTTTTTACAAATTCCATGCCAAAAGTTCCTTTGAAAAGATTCTATAAATCCAATAAAATTATAACATGAACATACACTATGTAAATTGCAATATCTTTTAGATTAGATTGGGTTAAATTACATCATATATGTGTGAATCTTAAATTCCTTCAAATCAAATTCGGCGAAAAAGACTAAAGCCCACGTCGGCATGGTCCCTCTAGCTATAAAAGTTGCAGACGCTGCATGTGGTAAGAAGAAGATTGCATCCAAGTCACAAAATGAAATATTCTTTGAGAATAATTCATTTTGTGGCGTAGATTTGGTCTAGCAGAACTTTGATATGAAGTAACACAAACATTTTCTTCTTTCTCATTGCAAGGAATAAAAACAATTTTATTTTTCACACAATTGTGCACATCTCGTAACGTTTGCAATATTCATTGCATACTGGAATATGGGCTTTGTAGAATTGTATTGTCTAATAAAAAATAATATCTTTAAATAAAGATATTCTAAAGAAAATTTCGCAAAATTAAAAATTTAAATTAGTATCGCAATAAAATAATACAGTTTTATTTAGGTAATAGCTTCGATAATAGCAAATTAACGATTCGCCAACAATAAGAAATTAAACAATTATCTGATGACTAGTTACTTGTTTGAATGCTTTTTATATGTCATTAGGACTGAAATGATTATATATTTACAAATCAATTCATAAATCTTCTGTCAAGTATGAAGTATGTAAATAAATAAGTCACCATCCACAAATGTCAAAATACGCTAATATTTATTCTACAACATAGTCGTCAAAGTTATCAAACTGTCATCTTTTAAAATGATATATACAGTTGCAGAAAATGTACAAATCATAACATGGTATAATTCATATCAGTCTAAGATAAGATTCCGATTTATTTACTTTTGCTGGTACATTAATAAGCGACCCTGTCTAGCAACTATTAGTATAAAATTTATAATATTTATACAGGATACGTCTATGGACAGTACAAAAAGAAAATCAGAAAAATTACCGTAATTAGAAATAATAAACATGAAATTATACAGAACTGAAAATGACAATACCCTTTCTGTAATTGACAGATTACAGTTTGAGGACTTTTACGAATATAATACATACCCTATACTTATTCATAAAAAAAAACGCGTTAATACATTGCTGTCAATTATTTTAAATGTAACTATGATAATAACATACATCCAATTTACATACCAAACATTTAGGACCCTATGACATATGAGTCAAAATATTTTAGTACTTGTACTTTTTTTACTTAAACAACCCATCCAACGATGACACTATCTCTTGCTTTATCTCAACAGGCATATCTGATGAAGGGTGCGAGGGTGTAGCATCCATAGCAAAATAACAAGATTTCACGTAGTCTAGGAAATAACTTATATAGTTAATTGTCAAAACAATAAATGTCTACGCGTTTGACATCTAGACTAAACAGAGATATAAGAGAATAAAGATTATTATTTCTAAACAGAATTTTGACTTACAAAGATAACAGAGTTAAAATGTAGTTATTGAAACTGTAATTTAGAAGTTTATAATAAAGTTCATTACTTGTTATTTCACTATTCTCACCTTGTTACAGTTCATAGAGCATTTAATGTAAAAATATCATACAATACTTATTGGCACTTAGATCCCTTTGTATTTAAATATTTCAATCGTATTTATTTAATAATATAAATATTTTCCGGCATATATTGCACCCTCTCTCTGCATTCCCTTGAACTAACATTTGCAGGAATCTAATCGATTCCTGCTCTTAGTTCCAGAGAGGTACGTTGATGGCGTCACAGTTGATTTTCAAGCAGGATTTCAGGATAAAAGTGTGTTTTGCAGGACAAGATGGCGCTGCAGTCCTGTTTAACAAAGTTTCAAAAGTTTCAATTTTGTATTTAACTATTATGAATATTTTTATTACCTTAATTTATTTTTTGATAAATTATCCCGGTAAAATTACTTTTTATATTATCGGATAATTTAAAATTATATATTACTGTAACATATTTTAAATTTCCGTAAATTACCAAAAAATTACCGAATAGAAATTACCGTCCGTGCACATATTTATAAATATCTGAAGTGTTTCATTGTTAATGATATTACATTCTGATTTGGTATCATCAGAAGAATAAAAAAAATAAGTATTTATAATTGTGTTATCTCAATTTTAGCATACGCAGAAAATGATCTTTCAATTTCAGCAGTTGTAGGTACTCGTTTACAATAGAGACCGTAACGGCTGTTTAGGTACCGGTACCGGTCTTTTCTTATATGAAAAGACCATCCTTATCCTCTCTACGTTCCAATATGTACCGCATAGCACAATAATGGATAAGTAACTACTCGAAAACAACTTGCATAATTTCCAATGATCTCTATACATAACTGGATAGCGGACGCAATGTTAAACCTTTGTGACTAATTGAACGCCGCCATGTTGGAGAATTTCGACACAATTTTAGTTGGAGATTGAAACCTTCCTAGCTACTTTAAAGTTAAAAGTTGCGTGATCTTGCAGGAAATTTTCCGATAAATTTGGTGTTATTCAAAAAAATCTTCTCGATTAAATGTCTTCACAATTTTTTAATTTTAACTGCTCATATCTTTGTAGTTATTGAAGATATCGTTCTGATTTTTTCAGATTATTATTTATTTATGTTTTGAGAATGTGCTCATGTAATAAAAATATCATATTTGTTTCTAAAATGTCAAGAAAAATAATAAAAACTAGCATTCGAACACGGTTGTTAAGCGAGAAACTCTCCGTCCTTACGAGATAGACCCTAATATACAGCGACAAAGTAGAGTCGAGATTTCTTAAACCCTTGCGATCTAAAAATCACATACAGTTCGAGGTTGGTTTTTTGCAATATCAGCAAAAATAGAAGAAATGAATATTAAATAAATACGTATATATATATATATACGAGCCCTGCGTCAAAAGAATTCGCCTACATCCCTTCTCTTTACAAGGTAGCTACACATTTATTAATTATGATAGCGCATAACATAAAAGTAAGCTTAGGAATAATAATTGAATAAGTGTAAACAATTTCCTTATATATAAAAAATTATAATAAATAGATGTGGGCGAATTCTTTTGGCGCAGGGCACGTATATATATATATATATATATATATATATATATATATATATATATATATATATATATATATCATCACGGCATATTACCACAATCTGCTTTATCGCAGATATCGGCAATGATGATGACCTCACGGGCACTCATTGCTGGCGTGGAGAATGCACCACAGGAGTCACTTTTGTGCCATTTAAAATTTGAAATATTTGGCGTCGGTCGGGATCGTACCCGGTTTTCCAGGTTCGCGATCAGACACTCAGGCACGCGGCCACGGGAGCCCATAAAGAATATTTTGTTGTGTATTATAAATTTATATTCACGTAGTTCTAAACTCTATTAAATTAAATATCCAATTATTGGAACATACTGTTTACTGTTTGTGAATACCATTTTCTATAATTATAATGAAAAACTTTAGAAATAATAGTTAATTGTTATATCTTCATAAATTGTTAAACTTTTCTTACAAACTAAACAAATAGATAGATAGAAAAGTAAACAAATAGGAGTATCACTAAAACTTGACTACATAATTACGCAGTTAATCAAAAGTTTTCCTCTTTGTCCAGTGGAAGTTGTCGCTGATCCGAGACCTTTTTGTTTGTTACTAAAAGCATTGATCCGAAAGTATTGTAACCAGTTTTCTTCGTTGTCATTTTATCTTTTCTGCTTGGAGGAAATTTCATCACAATGCCAAAGTGGTTCATTCTTAGACCAAAACATGCAACAGGTGTTCAATCCCTTCGTAGACAATTTCTCACCCATTAATTTCATATCGAACTAATCAATTCTATTTCAGTGTAACTTGTCACGGGACTCACTTTGTCCCTTAGATCTACTTTCCTCGATATCCTTTATCTCTTAAATGGCGTATAAAATAAATTCCACCTGTTTCAACACACTTTTTATTAGTGTTGTTCTGTTGTTATAAACTATAATTTATTGATGCCAATACATTATGTCGTAAAAGTAAAAATTCAATAAAACTGAACACGGGTACGGATAATTAGTATCTGGATGGATGAAAACACTAACCCATTAACAAATTTAAAAATAAAAATTAGTAAATATAGGTCGTGCAACTTTTAGTGTACTGACTTGAATTTAGAGATGCATTCGGGCCGGGCTTTGAGGTTGGATTGACTCGGCCCGAAAATAAAAATTACCGGCCCGAAGATCGACTCGACAAAAAAATTAGCTAGCCCGGCTCGAAAATTGACTCGAAATCGGGCCAGGCTTCGGGCCGGGCCGGGCCAAAGCTCGAAATTGGGTGCATCCGGTATTCCTAATTTTGATTTTTATGTTAAAGCGAAATGTTTAACTTTTTTCGTGACAAACTTATAAAAAAACGTCTACATTCTTATAACTTTCAACATTAGTTAACATAAGTAGTTAAAAAAGAGACCCTTCTAGTGTAAGTTTGTTATAAAAATTACAGACCTACGTGTATTTAACACTTTGTTTACCAAAGCTGTTTGAAAATTTAAACAACTTTTTCACAGGCCATATAAAATAATATAATTTACATAAGGATTTTTTATCTAACTTTGTTTCTGCTCAAAAATAGGACAAGAAATCATTATGATAGGAACAAAAATCACTTTTATTTAAGTATACGAGTAATAACAATAATAATAGCAACATCACAATATAATTATTATGTTTTAATGAATAACCTTGAATTCTAGAAGTAAAATAATACATTTTTATTTATTAATATGTGAAGTTTGTTGTTACTAAATCATTTTGATCCTTTTTATCTTCATCCATTTTCATTAAAATATTAAGGAAACTGTGTATTTGATTGAACTATAAGATTTTTCGGGTCGACCCGAGAAGCTCGAATTTTCGGGTCGGGCCAAAATCTAAAGTTCGACTCGCCTCGATTTTTGAAAATGATTAGCCCGATTCGGCCCGATAAAAAATATCTTCAGCCCGGCTCGATGATCGACTCGAAATGCATCTCTACTTGACTTGCTTGGGTTATTCCCTACGCAGCATAAGATTTCGCTACTTATTAGAAAGGGCAGGTTTTACTACAAATCACTTTCTTTATTCCAAACCTACCATGAAATTTAATGTTATTTCTTTGGATCGAATTAAGGGTTAATGACACCAGTAATCTTCAGAAAAGTATACAATAGGTACAGCAGTTTTATGTTATTATTATGTGCCCATCCTTTTTGTGTAGTTTATATATTCATACTTTTTCACTTTTATTGTTCTGTAAATTGATGTAAGTAATATACAATAATAATAATAATTCGCTAGATTATTTTTCCAGAGTAGGCAACTTTTTTTCGATTTGAAAACAGTAAATAATTATTAATTTTAACATCTGTCAGATCCCGACACGTTCTGTCAGAATTGATGTCGGTTTATAACATTTGGTGGCCTGTAGCGATATTCATTTGGCATTATGAGGTTCCATCAATTACACTAAATAATAATATTGGCAACAAATATGTATGTCTCATGAAAGATAAAAATAAATCACAATATTAATTGATTCTCATGGAAGTTGTACAATAATTACTATTTTCCGTTGTTTTCAGTAATAATAAAATTTACGATAAAAACTACAAAAATTGAACAATACAGGAATATGGAGCAATCAATATCGTAACAAATTTAGAAAACATTAAATTATTTCTGGTTTCCATAGTCGTAATACTTTAAAAATATCTTAGTAGGTATATAAATTCCATGCATCCGGTGTACGTGTTATAAAATGCAATGTTTGTAAATACATATATATTGGTCAAAGAGGTAAAATTTTTAGCGTCACACTTCAACAGCGTATTCACAAACACACTGAACAAATAAATATTCAAATATAATACAATTTTCATTAAGGCCGTTTAACACGATGCAATTTCATACGTGATTATTTTATTATTATTTTGTTGTTTAAGAATTATGAATAAGAAAATGTACCTATACTGTTACAAAACAGCTTTCAAAAAATTGTTCAGAAAAATATACTGAAAAATCTCATACTAGTTCCATCCATCAGATTTCACGTTTGTTTGTGGGATGCAGAATAATTTATAATAAAAAATTCAAATTTATATGAAACATGTTATTTCCTATTTTAATCGTACTTATTTTACACAAATACTCAAATACAGAATCATCATAATCAATTAACCTGGCCCGTTCTTAAGGCGAGACGAGGGGGACATTTGCCTAGGGTCCCGCAAGCGATTTTACCATCATTTATTTTGAAAATCTAGTGAAAAATTCCAATTAATGAATGAGTTAAGAATTTTCTAAAACATACAAACTTACAGCTTGTCAACCCTAGCTCTACACTTGAATTGTGCAAAAATAGAAAAGATGAAAAGAGAGAGATAATCAATAATCATAGAATTTTGGTAAATTATAGATGAGGGTGTATTGTATAGTTCCTGAAACAAATTGAATGAAGGGTTATTATTACAACACTTACAACAGTATAAATTAGTCATAAATTAATTATTACAATACTTGGATCTTCAAATTTCAATCATCAACATTTCTTAAAATTTTATGCAAGTCACTGGCGAGAGGTATGTGAAATTGTTGACATATCCTAATCATCACGAACGTAATACTTATACACTGATACTTGCAGTATGCAGATTATAAAATAATTCAAATAACAAATATCAAGTAACATAATATTAGAAGTTTATTGTCATCATTCACATGATTGATTTTACACTGACAAGTAAAACATACGCATTGCTTTTTACATCGGCAGTTATTGTAGTTGCAGAAGTTTCTCATCTTCCGTTTTTTCGAAATATTGGAAAGATTAAACTCAAACTGTAAGTTATTTTGTTTTTGTGTTTTCTTAACCACCGACAGTAATACTCGACCAGTTATTAACACAGACGTACTTTTATACAGAATAAATAAAAAAATTACAGCCCGATTCACGAAAAAGTTTAAGATAATCCTCACTTTTGGATTAGCGAATTCTGCTCTAATTTTGACAGTTTGTATCTATTTTTTTTCTATATGAAGATTAAATTTACATATATGCAACTTTACACACCGACTTTTGCAATTATCTGCTTTTCTGTGAAATTTTTAGGAATAGATTATTAAAACTTTTTTGTTAGGTTAGGTTAGGTTGCAATATTTTTTTTGCTACATTTCTAGATTTAGGATCTAATACCTGAAGTTTTGTTTGGTGCATGAAAATATGAGAAATGAACTAAATTATTTAGTCTATTTCTCATATTTTTATTTCTTCTCTTGTTACGCATGATTATTTACATCATCGAATCTTGAGTTACAGACGTTTGAAGTTACATGATTTTTCATCGAAATATTGTATTATAAAACTAAAATGGAGTCTTAAGGTAAAGTTATAACTAAAGAAAAAACCCCTTAACCTTAACAATAAATTTAAAAACTATATACGTATTTCGAGAACTAAGTTCTCATCATCAGTAGAAACTACAAAGTAAAAACAGACCTAGGTCCCATCCCAAATTCTAAATTATATGAGTTAATATAAGACAGTTACTCTGTTTAATCTTAGTTACCCAATTAGGTATCCACTCACCTATGACTCCTGTCCCTATATAACCCGTGTTCTCTCCCTTATTCCTCAGAGCTGTTTTGACCTCTGGCTTAACTTCTCTGTTCTTACTTTGTAGTTTCTACTGATGATGAGAACTTAGTTCTCGAAATACGTATATAGTTTTTAAATTTATTGTTAAGGTTAAGGGGTTTTTTCTTTAGTTATGAAATATTGTATTATTGAAACTGGAATCATGTAACTTCAAAAGGCTGTAACTCGAGATCCGATGATGTAAAAAAATCATATATCACATGAAAAGAAAGAGAAATTCTTGCTGAACTTAGACTTGCGACGTCCGTTATTCTATTTTTAACCATGTATGAGTGGTGCCTGAAAATATGAGAAATAAACTAAATAATTTATTTCATTTCTCATATTTTCATGCACCACTCACATACGGTTGAAGATAGAATAATGGGCGATAAAAGTCTAAATTCAGCATGAAATTCTCTTTCTTTTTATGTCACGCATGACTTTTTTACATCATCGGATCTCGAGTTACTGCCGTTTGAAGTTACATGATTTTTCATCGAAATTTTGTGTATTTTCAAACTATTTTGTAATTTGCTTAACATTTTTTCGTGACTGTTTATTTATTTCTTGTGTACGCTTATTTGGAGGAATTTTTATCTCGAACTTTCACATGTGTTCTTATTTTTTTATGTACTTCAAGTAAAAAAAATTAAAAAATGGCGTGAAATAGCCTATTAATAATCAGTAATACTTACTGCAAACCGAGCCTTTCTATCTTACAAGGTGTAAACTATATAAAAAAAAAATTAAGAAAAACATAAAAATACTGAAAGTATTCGATGTATTTGTGGATGGTGTTCGCTCATCTCTAATAGTTATATTATAAAATGAGGTCTTCAAAAATTATTACTTTACATCTTTCGCAGAGCAATAAATATATTTTGACATGAACTGACGAATACAAGACGACAAACAATTTGACAATGCTTATTACAATTTCACTGAACAGTATTTAATTTATACTTTTGAGAGTAATGAATAATTAACATTCTTCTGTTTATTATGCAAGGTGTAGCAATGTCTCGCTGTCATCCATACAAAGTTTGGACGTTACCACTAATAGTCAGTGAGCGTGTTAATCGAAACTGGCCTAATTTGAGTGATGAGGATTATAATAATCTACTAGATCGCATGTGTAATCTACTGGAGAAGGTGCAAGAGCTTGAATATGATTATCTAGTCAAGTAAGTCAATAATTAATATATATATATATATATATATATATATATATATATATATATATATATATATAATAATAATAATAATATATCATCACGGCATATTACCCATTTCTGAGTGTGCCACAATCTGCTTTATCGCAGATATCGGTAATGATAATATATTTGTACCGTGCGGGCGCTTACCAGGCGTCACCTCACGGGCACTCATTCCTAGCGTGGAGAGTGCACCACAGGGGTCACTTTTGTGCCATTTAAAATTCGAAAATATTTGGCCGCGTGCCAGAGTGTCTGGTCACGAACCTGGAGAACCGGGATATATATATATATATATATATATATATATATATATATATATATATATATATTATCACGAAGAGTGTGTAAAAGCCTATCGCGGTTCTAATTTGAACATTATTTAATTTAATTTTTCATTCAAATAGCACAAAAAGTAACATAGTGCACTCATTACGATAACTGTAAATACCCGTGAAGAGACGCCTACTAAGATAAATCGTTATTACAGAAATCACCTAATAAACTCAGATTATAACACCCAGACGTGGGTAATAAGCCATATATACAAGATTTTAATTAAAAATCTGGCCATAGTTTTTCCTTGGGCAAAAGTTATCAATTAATTTTAAATAAAAATATTTCAAAACGAAATATAGACAATTAAATTCTACGCCTAAATCACTAAACTGATTTAATGTTTCATGTTTGATAACCTGTCAAATCTAATTTGAAATTGTACAAATAGTGCTCATTAATAGCGATAAAGAAATTCATATCGTTTTAACTGTCAGAAACTTAATATTTTACAGGTTACAAAATGTAAAAAAGTAATAATAGGTAATAGTTATTTAAGTGTTAGATTTTAAAATTAATATCTTTAGTGCTTTAGATGCAGAATTGAATTATCTGTTTGAATTTAATTAACTTTTATTTGAAAACCGAATTTCTAACAGTTAACACGATACGCATTTTTTTGTAACTTCAATTCCATGGCTATCGCCACAAATAAGCAATATTTATACATGATAGAAAAGGTTCCTTGACTGGATTTATTGATGAGGTAATAAAAATTTCTAAATTGCAGTAAAGTATGATACTTTTAATAATAAATAAAAATAATATTTTGTATATACGAGTAATTTACTTAAGTAGTTCCATGGGTGTGGTTCACGTAGAACATTTGTTCTTTTGTTATAAAAAGTTTTATATAATTTTTCTTTTATCTTTTGACGAATTCCATGTGCTTTGTGTTGCACTTGCGTTTTCATATATTTTGTTATGCCATGTATCTAAAATTTTCATAATTCTCATCTCCTGAGGAAGGCTCATGTGGAGCTCGAAACCGGTCGACTCGAGAATTTAGTAAATAAAATTTTGTGACTGCAATCCAGAAAATTTTATTACCTCAATATTTATACAATTTCAAATTTGATTTAACAGGTTAGCAAACATGCAGAATTATATCTGTTTAGTGATTTATGCATAGAATTTAATTTTCTACAACTTTTATTCAAAACATTTTTGCCTAAAACTAATTAGTAACTTTTGCGCAATAAATATATAGTACAAGGTGCTCATTTTTAATTGGCTACCATTACGATCTCGAGAACTATAATATATACGAAGTATTTCAATGATAAATTTTAAAAAAACTTATATGCACACAAAAATTATACGCTCCTTAAAAATATTTTGCTTAAAATCAAAAATAATAATTGATGTATTGGCATATGTTCGATAGTAGTGCATTGCTGTGAATTTTCATTGTAATGCGAATTATCCCACGTTAACGATAATCAAACCTGTCAAATTGATTCCTGTACGTTCATATAACTGATTACAATTTCCGTGAACTTTGATTTTAATTTAACTCGAACTTAAATACATTTAGCACATAAATGTATTTGTTTACAAATATTTATTATTTAAAAATTAACTGCATTATTTTGTATATCCGAGTAATTTGCAATCTTAATTAACATTATACTTTTCTCTTTTTCAGGATCCGTTTTGAATTGGTTCCTTTGCGTCTTCCAAAACTAGAAGATGAGGCTGGCGGAATGAACTGATGAATATTTCACATTGTATTTTTATTCAGTTAACAAAATTCGCTGTAATATATTTACAGTGTGTTCATATAAAAACCTAACTCGGAGTAGGCTATGAATAAATAAACGTATGTCTGATCATTATTCAATTCAAAAGTCATGATGTCAAAATTGAGCATGAAACGTAATTTTCCCGAAATTGATTGTAACAGGCATCAAAAAATATTGCCATTGGCCGTTTTCTAATATATTTCCATTTCCATAAGATTCAAAAAGAAAAGTTTGATTTCTTAAAATAACATTTTTGACATTATCATCTATCAAATTAACATTTAATTACACACTTTCAAATTAAGACATACCTTTCTGTGTTCGTAGCCTACTTCGAATTAGGATTTTTTAACACACTGTATTTTTGTACTAAAATATGGTATGAATAGAAAGATAAAAAATTTCTACATCAAATACATAGAAATTGTTAAATTTATTTAATTTCTTATTGATTCCAATAGCCATGGCAACGTTTTACATTGTATCTGTCAGAATTTATTAGCTATGACTTTTTGTTTTAATTTCTTTTTAATATTTTGTTACATATTAGAAATTGCTTGATAAAAATTAAATTATAAAAATATTAAATAATCAAATTTGCACATGTTATAATAATTATAGCCATGTAATTGATATTGATAGAAATTTTGTTTTACATATCAAAATTAAAATTATTGCACATTATTTAAAAGTAGATAAATAAAATAAATAAATATATCATCACGGCATATTACCCATTATGGGGTGTGCAATTATCTACAATGCGTGTAGACATCGGTAATAATGACAATATATTGTTACCGTGTGGGCGCTTACCAGCCGTCGCCTCACGGACATTCATACCTGATGTGGAAAGTGCACCATAGGGATCACTTTTGTGCGATTAAAAGTCTGTACTGGCCGGGATCGAACCCGGGTCACCAGAATGGTAACCAGACACTATACGCACACAGCCACGGGACCCCATAAAAGTAGATATACATTAGAAATGATAATAATAATATAATAATATATGATCACGGCATATTACCCATTTCTGGGTGTGCCAGTCTGTTTTCACAGATATCGATAATGATGATGACATTTGTACCGCGCGGGCGCTTACCAGACGTCACCTCACGGGCACTCATTGCTGGCGTGGAGAGAGCACCACGGGGGTCACTTTTGTGCCATTTAAAATTCGAAATATTTGGCGTCGGTCGGGATCGAACCCGGTTCCCCAGGTTCGCGACCTGACACTCTGGCACGCGGCCACGGGACCCCATACAAATGATTGATTTAATACCGGTACTTTTCTGTTTGGGAATAAACGTTTCGGTATTCGGTACTTCCTGATTTAATCGGTTGAAAGGATATGTAAATCGGTAGAAATCAAAGACCGAAAATAAAATTAATAAAATTGGGGTGAAAAGTTGGAAACTGAGTGTAAATCTTGCCGAGATGCCGATATCATCCTGATCCCGGACATGTTATAATTATATCCCCGCCTTTCTAAACAAGTCTTGCGTAGCGGAAGACGCTAGCAGATAGCGAGCAACTCTTCGTAGGACAATAGCTGTAAAATTGAAATTAAATGAACTGTGAACAGTCGAAATTGATATGGAAAGAAGCTAAGATTATCTTTGAGACTTGCGGAGCAATCTGATTTAAGAAACAGCTTGCTATATAATGAAAACGCCCCCGGCAACTTGTATGTGCAGCGAACTAAACTACTTTGACTTCGCCTGACATCGGCTCAACTCGGTTATGTTCGCGTTGAGTCCTTTTTCGTCCTCGTCGCTTGGATCACGAGCGACAGCGTGTTATTAAAACCAATGACTCGCTAAATTATAATTGATTGAAGCTGTTTATTTTTTGGTTTCGAATCCATTGAAAAATCATTATGAACGTTATTCGCTAAAGGGAAATTTGTTTCCAACCCCTTGCAAAAAGGCTAGCAAGAAATTAAATCTATCTTACAGCGTCCTGCTGTTTACTTTCAATATTTGTCTATTAACTAGATACTACTTTTTCTTTTATTGGGCATTGCTTTGTACCTTCAGCACTTACGGACTCGGATTATCGATACTTAAACACACTAGAAATTAATTTTATTATAGTCGTTTTTTGATATAAAAAGAAATGTAAATAATACATAAAAGACGACTATAACAGCCCGAATTATTCGGGCGGGAATTTGTGCATTAGATTAGGTTATGTTAAATTATGTTCAGAAAACTTACAGGCTAAAAATGTCCAAATGTTGAGAAAATCATTAAATGGAATCTTATAGCGCTGTGCATTCTTCGAACTTTGTCCGAAACACTTATGAACACACACTTTTAATATTAAATCATCTCTAAATTATTTAAAATAGTGTAACTACTACATTAAAGTTATGTTTAATTTAATAATAGAACGATAATTAATTTCCAACTTTATAGTTGCAAATTTTGTAATTTCTTATCCAAATATTCTAAAAATCAAAAAACAATTCACCGTTTAGTTTCTTAGAAAAAGTTTATAAAATTGACGTTTTCAACGTTCTAATACGTAAGCTCTTTTAGTAGCAGCATTTCCGTAGATACTTTTTTTTAACTGATCTTTCCAACTTTGATGAACAAAAAACAAGTATAATAAAACTGAAGACTCGTAGTATATTAAAAGAGGTTTATAATGCATTCTGACCTTTAAATTAACCTGAAAATTAATGTTAAACATTTTTTTTTTTTATTTTCGTATAACAGTAGTGGAACAAGATGAAGAAAAATATAGGAATATAATTCGTAACTATTTTATGGATATCTTTTTTTTTTTAATATAATAAAGCTAATAATTTTTGTGCTTTTTAGAATTTTTGATTACTGAAATTGATAAATAAATTTAATATAATAATTTTACAACACAATGTTGCCACATAACTTTCTTCGACCACATAAGCTCAAAAAAAAAACTGAACTCATTAGTAAATGCAAATTAATTATGTGTTAATTAAAATTATAAGTTTTTGCAATTATTTTTGAAATTAAAAGAACAAAGAAATGTAAATGTTATTTGATAGAGTGCTATAAATGGAAAACTAATAATACCAATAAACATCAACATATTATAAAAGCACAGGGCGTTAAAGGTAAAAAAAAAAAACTTAGAGGGTATACAGTGTGTTAAAGAAAACTAACTCGGAGTAGGTTATGAACAAAGAAACGTACCTGTCTTTCTTAATTAGAAAGTTTTTAGTTAAATGTCTATTTGTCACGAAATATTGTCAAAAATGTTATCTAAATAAATCAAAGCTTTTCTTCTTGAATCTTATTTTAGAAATTGAAATAAATTAGAAAACGGCGAATGGCAATATTCTTTTGCTGCCTGTTAGAATAAATTTCGGGAAAATTGCTTTTCAAGACTTTTGAATTGAAGACCGATCATATATACGTAAATTTCAATGTACCGATTCTCAGACAAAAAGAATTTTTCAAGACTTGGAAAATTAAAAGCATGTTTTTTGAGATGTACAATGTGTCTGCTGTAAGCGGGCCACCATTGCTAACTTTCTTATTTGAAGAGATAGAAAGACGATTAAATGGACAAATTTGGGCGATATTATACGACAAATTTAACGGTGGAAAATACAAAACAATTGAACATCAAATACGTGACTTATTCAATAAAATAATGGTACCATTTAAAAGATTTTTATTATCTGAATATAAAAGTTCATTATCACTATGCCTCTAAAATTAAAAACAAAAGAGTTAGTTCAAGTTGAAATTTAAATATTTTATTTCATATTTTGATACAAATACAATATTGTGAAGTCTGTGATAAAAAGAGCACACATTTGTCGTGAAAGAAATGGTCAACATTTTGAACAATTCTTTTAAGTTTACTAGTTAATAATTAATTTCGTTATTTGTTTTTGTTCTTTCCATAGCAACAATGATACAGCTTACAGCAGACACACTGTACATTTCTAGTACTAACGGCCAAAAAATCTTTTTTACTGAGAATTAACGCATCAAAATGTATACATATACCCACAAAGTTTTTAACCTTTTTGTTAACATCCTGTATAATTTATTGCTTGATATTAACTCATAAACTAAGGGTTAGATTCTAATATCATGTTAACAAAACTTAAATGAAATCGTTGCAATATTTAAATTTTCTTATTATAAACTACTACTGAAAGCTTTAATTCAAATGAATGTATTTTGAATAAGTTTCAGTGTTTGTCTACATCTACAATAAGAAGAATGTGGAAATATTTTCAAGTTCCTGAACATTAAACGAGAAATAAGTTAACGAAAAACAATTCCCATAACATGAAAGTTGCAAAAAGATAGCTTAAAAAGCGCAAATTCGTTGTTACAATCGAAATACTTAAAATTCTTAATTCACGAAAGTGTAAAACTAAAACGGAGTAATGGAGCAAGCAGACAGCGAAACCACAAGACGGGAGACGGCGAGAAGGCAAGACACTTCGGCTTCCCGAAAAGAGATGTGGTATAATTTAAGGAAAGTCCGCCGCGTCAGTGGACCGTGACTAACAGCTACTAAAAGCTTTGGGTAGCACTAGCACTCTGTCCCTCCCCCTGCTCGTCACTTACATACACACGAATTTCGCGCAGCAGGAAATGAAGGTAATGGATCGGGTATCTCGATCGGTTTACAATACGTACTCCCTTACACGCACACACGCATATGCCGTAACTCGTAACGTAACATACAACCAGTATATGCTATTTCCACCGTTCGTTTCAACATTTATGTAGTATATAGTCGATTATGTTATATAACAAATTCACGTGGCCGTGTGCGTATAGTGTCTGGTTACCAATCTGGTGACACGGGCGCGATCCCGGCCGGTGCAGACTTATAATCGCTCAGAAGTGATCCCTGTGGTGCACTCTCCACACCAGCTATGAGGGCCAGTGAGGTGACGCCTGGTAAGCGCCCACACGGTAAAAATATATCATCATTACCGATGTCTACATGTATTGCAGATATTGACACACTCAGTAATGGGTAATGTGCCGTGATGATATATTTATTTTATTTATTTAGAGCAGGAATAAGTCACGCCAAAACGGCGAGTTTGGAACTAGAGTTTCTTTTTGACAGATATTGTAATGTTTCCCGGCCTTGTATTTATAACGTAACGTAGGCTATGACCCGAATTAACGTGACGTCACGTTCGGCTTTCCCCGAGTTTACTCGACTGCCCAGGAAAAAGTGTGCAAGGTGCGCCTAAAGAAGTTTTCACTTCAATAAAGACATCTTTAATTAAACCTTATCCTTTATTTAAGTCAGAAAGATGACCTTTGCTTTATTGTTTCATGTACTTTTTATAAAATCCTAGAATATTATAATTACATAATAAATATATCGATGTACCAGGAGGGCGTTTCTTCACGGGCACTCAAAATGTCGTAGAGAGTGAACCATAGAGTTCACTTTCATGCTATTTGAAAATTGGGAAAAACTACAAAATTGACTCCAGATAGATTCAAATCCGGGTCGATAGAACCATAGACGATCACATAACGCATTTACGCTCTAAGAAATTTTGGTTCATATGAAACGTCTACTTTATGCTTAAACCATAGGGAATAAAATATATTTGTAATTGTAATTGTAATGTGGGTCGTAACAAAGTTATTTTCTATTTTTAAACAAAGTTAACCTCTTTCTACTTTCTGCGCGACAAATATGTTTAGTAATTTTCAAAATCTATGATTAAAAGCAAGTTGGTACCTTGAGAAATAGCTAATAAAGCGTGATGATTTATTTATTTAAAAGCCTATTATAATTATGGATTTATTTCAATCTTTATATGTCTCGTAAAACTTTATACCTAAAAGAATGGTTACAATTCGCAAATTGTCATTACTCAAACATCAAACTGCATGTTGGATATATCGGGTAAGCCAAGCAAACCTTAGGCGTTTAACATGGGAACACAGTTTTTTATAAATAAAAAGTGCCCGGCAGAAAAAGCCATGATATTGAACATGATAATAGTACATTACGTCTTGTACATTATTTAATATGAATTACTTTAATACTATTGCATACATTGCAATAAATTATAAAAAAATTCAAACAAATAATTGTTTTGCTTCTTTATTATACAATATGAAAGATTTTGAAATGTCAGCGTGGCGTATTAGTTAGCACAACTGCCTCTGAAATTTCTAATTGGGGTTCAATTCCCTAGGATGGTAATTATTTTTTTTTTCACAAAAATTGTTGAACTTTTAAAATCTGTTTTATATTTCCTATTAGTCATTTAAAAATAATAATAACATTGTAATAAATAAAGAGAAAATAATTGACAATAATTGATTACAATAATCAAAATATTGATATAATATCAATACATTGTATTTTCTTTTAATAATAATGAATATAACTGAAATGTAATAAATTTGTGTAACTATTATGTTTTTCATGTATTATGTATTTATAATAGTATATTGTATAACTAGTGCTGAAAGTTGGATATTTCACACGAACGTGAAGTTTGAGCCACGAACCGAAGGCGAGTGGTTTAATCATGTGAGTGTGAAATACCCTTTCAGCACGTGTTGTACATGATATTTTTCCGACGACCACAAAAAATAAAACAATATAAAATTTTCATAAAAATATTAAAACAGATTATGTTTACATCATTGCTAGCAGAATTCACCAAAAATTATGTTAAAATCTGATAAATCAGGGTCCAGCCTTCTTAATCCGTGTAAATTCAGCAAATTATTTGCAACTGTCAAATTTTTACATACAAATTTTTAGGTTAGTTCGCTCAGTTATCGCACCGTCTGATAAAATCATATCACACAGTTGCGGACGCATCTGATTGGCTAACGAGCTTTCATTTCACACAGCTTTGGTAGTGATGTGCAATGACCAACTTTCAGTAATAGTTTAGCGTGTGAATTTATGTACTTTTCGTAGTGGTCGTCGGAAAAAAAATATTGTTTCATCAAATCGAACCCTAATCTAAAATTTCAGGGGCAGTTTTGCTAACCATTGCGCTACGCTAACATTTGAAAAATTTCTTATATTGGCAGTTGATCTGTGCAATTGGTGGTTCGTATCAATTCCCGTCTTGTTTACCTTCGGATCATAAGCGTACCCAAATAAGTTAAAAGCATAAAGTTGCTGTAATAATTATCATTTGATGGCGTCTATGGCATTTAACGAAATGAACATTTCTTTCCCTTACCTCTCAGCTCAAGTTTGGTGTTCCGCACTATCCATGATTACTTGTAAATCATTTAATGAAATCAATAACTTTATGACAGATGTCATCTGCTAAACTCAAGCACTGCAACTGTTTAACATTTTGTGCTATTGATTGCTCATGGCACTCCGTAAATAGCTAAAAATTGTTACTTTTATTTTGTAGGAGTGGAAGAACCAACCGTTGAATGGTTTAAAGGTGAAAACAAAAGGCATAAATGGTCCACGTGTATTGTAAAATTCTTTATTACGTACGTTTCGGGCTTAGGGAAAGCCCATCTTTAGCAATCGTTGAATATACAGTAATTATTAAATTTATTACAAAATTTTTATAAAGCTTGTTTTTTTAAGCCTGATAGAACTTCAAATTGTAAAAAGTAACACAAAAAATTAGATTTTAATCAAAATTTTTTGTTTATTTGAAAGATCAATGCATGGCATTAACATTTGAAAAGGATTTCGGGCATATGGCCTCCGCGGCTGTTCTTGACGAAGCGCATTCTGGACGTCAAATTTTGAGCCACTTTTTTGAGCACTGCTGGCCGTATGTCACGAATAACATGAACAATGTTGGCCTCCAAGGCGTCAATTGTTGCTGGTTTATCAGCATAAACCAGTGACTTCACGTAGCCCCACAGGAAATAATCGAGAGGCCCATTTCTCGAAATCAACTTATCGCCAAATTTTGATTTCAATAAGTCGATGGTTGCGGTCGCCGTATGGCACGTAGCGCCATCCTGTTGAAAGCACATCTCGTCCGGATCAATGACATCCATATTTTCAAATAAAAAATTATTGATCATGGTGCGGTAATGATCTCCATTGACCATAACGCGAGCTCCGGCTTCATTTTTGCAGAAAGTCCGATGATACCACCAGAATGTAAACCGCACCAAACGGTGAATTTTTCTGGATGTAATGGAGTCTGTAGGGTCTCTTGTGGATTGGTCTCACTCCATATGCGGCAATTTGGCTTATTAACAAACCCGTTAAGCCAACCACGAAGTTGTCTATAAGTTGCGCGAATCGACGACTGATTTTCAAAGTAAATTTGGATAATTTGGTAGCGTTGTTCAAGCGTGAGTCTATTCATGATGATTTGCCACAGTATATCGATCATAAATGTCAAAAAGTGAAGGCAGTATGACAGCTCGTTTGACAGTTAACTCTTTCATAAGTTCTATCTAAGCAAAAAAAACACCCATTAGTTGTATTAGACACGATGATCTATTTGAACTACGTCGACAACAATTTTAAATACAGCATTTCAACAAGCTTCCGAAAGTTTGCAAAATACTGTATTTCGTTTTCACATTTATACTTTTATTTTGCTTCTCTTTCCCAAACGAAAGACATGTAAACAATAATTTTGGACTTACTAGATGAAGTTCTAATTTCTAAACATGGTATATATTTGTACTTTTGTTCTAAAATTAGTATTCCTAAAAAAGTAGACACCGATATATCATAAATTTGTATTCCTTTGAAAAAATGTGTTTTTATTTTTAGGATCATACATTAATGTCATATCCTTCATGCGTAGTTGTGCAATATTTTTGGGATATGATAAATCTGTTTATTTAATTTGAATATTCGAGTGAACAAATTTGGAAATTGACAAATTGTTTGATATAGAGAATTTGACAAGAAAATTAATGCAATGCGAATAAATATGTTGAACGTTAAAATATCAATATTGTTTAGCGTTACATGTCAGCAAATTCGATAACAATTTTCGTCGCCTATTATGTAGGGGGCGGTCAGCGATTTATTTACTACGCAGGCAATGAAGTTTAACATATCAACTGTGAAATAGTGAACATGTTAACTGTTTTACTAGGAATGTAATGTTGGGATAGAATAAATCCATAACAATTAGTACTCTAAACGAATTACCGGCTTTATTGCAAAATCAAATTGTGTTCAATGTTTTGGTAATAGATGTGTTGTCGAATATGTGATAACAACCAGTGATTTTTCGTTTTTGATGGGTCGCTCTATCACAAAATTACAATATGTCAACTTGTTATCATTTAAATATTCAATTGAAATTTGCTCGTTCTCGTTGGGCTAAAATAATATTGTTATGTAACATGTTACATGCAATGCATTTTGAATAAACGGATCAAGTATATTTTGTGAAATTTACCAACAGTAATAATAGTTATTTATGCAACAAGAGTAAAAAGTATAGTCTTATTTCACGAATAGGAAAGTTTGACCGAACGAGTCGCAGGTGAGTTCGTCAAATCCTATGATTGAAATAAAACACTTTTTATACGAGTTGCATACAATTTTTTTTACGTCTGCAATAAAAGTACGAAAAAAAGTACCGTAACGATTCATTATTTCACGCGTTGGCGTTAAAAAAGTGCATTTTTCACACTTTTAATATTTGAAAAAGACATAGGTACTTTATAAATCCATTTTAATGAAAAAAAGTGTACTTTTTGTAATAGACGTAAAAAAAGAAATTTCATTACTACATTCCATTCAATGAACACAAAGTAATTTATTGGACAGTATGTTATCTTAATGTCTTATTTTAATGATGATTTCTCTTATTTTAGTAACGATTTGAGAAAAAATATTTTTGCTACAACCGTGCGTAAAGTACATACTTTACGCACTCTTTACAATGTGTAAAGTGTCACTTTTCAAACACTAGCCGTGAAAAGTACTTCTCAAGCACTAGTGCTTGAAAAGTAAATACGTTGCTTTGTAGGAAAAATAGTGTATGCAACTCGTGTGTAAATAGTATATTTTATCTCGGGCTAATTTCGCAAAACTCGCACTTGACCAAAAAAGTACAATTTTACACACTTGTTGCATAAATAACTATGTATATAATAAATGACCAAATTGAAATAGACAAATAAATAGAATCATTCAGAAGAAACTGATTTTTATTATTTACAATCAATGAAAACATATTGTTTTACCTGGTCTTTATTTATTTAAATAAATGAATAAAAGTACTGCAAAAAATTAATTTAAAACTAATAAAGCAATGCTTCTTTTATAATAATTGAGTACCTTTTCTATTAGTTTTTAAAGAGGAATAATAAAGAGGCCATACTATGCACAAATAATTAAATATTTATTAAAAATTAAAAACTGTCCAAATGTAATAATAATAAGTATCTAAAATGATAGCACATTTTTAGATACTAGCAAGCGAACTAAAAGTCCTAAAAATATTATATATTTTACACAAAAATTTCAATTTTTAGTCCATTTCATCTCGTAATAATTCATTCTGTTTGATGTATTCCGTTTCCGTTGGTAATCGCTTCTATCATCACATTGGTTCTCCTTGCGACAAAAATTCCCTAGATAAAATTAATCTTAAAGCAAAATTTCAAGATGAAAGGGTAGTGCTAATTGACTATTATTTATAAATTTTAGTTTAATATAAAATTTTTCAAGTATTACGTTTTATTAATTTCATGTAAAATAAGTATTAATATTTTTTTCAGTTGTTAGTACTATTTTAGCTTGAGTAGATGGTAGACGTGTTACATCTGAAGTTGGAGTTGCAGTGTTGGAGTTGAAGATCTTTCCCTTTCAACCGCCATCGCCATATTACCAACAAGCTAGAAGACATTTTGTGTGTAATTTTTATTATTCACTGTCATGGATTTATTACAGTACATAAGATTTTATTACTTCAATGAAAATCCAAGTTGGTTTGTAAGTTTTTACATAAAAAGTTTTATCTTTTACATTCTGTAATCTTTAAATTTGTTGTTTATATAGGCGAGTAGATCACATGTGCTTCCAAAACCATTACCCGATATAATTGCTGACTTAGCTATGAAAATCTGTGTGTTTTTGTCAGTAATTATTATAATCAAACTTCTAAGACATTTCTCGTACTACGTATATTCTAAATTTACCAACAAGGTTCAATATAACAAAGAGAAAAATGAATGTAAGTGTAAATATTCAAAAGTAATTATGTAAATATTAAAAAGATGGTTTGCAGCAATCGAAGTTGATAAACAAAACAAAGAAGAATCCACTAACACGGATGAAGCCCAGGCACAGGGAGAAGGTGAAGCCCTATATAACGACGAGACCGAGACCCTGGCTGATGAATGTAAGTGTAAGAATTAAAAAATATTGCAATTATTCAAAAGATGTTTAATAGTAGTCGAGAACCAAGCCGAAGATATAAAGCAAGACAATTATGAGTCCAAGAACACAGATGAACCCTATGCTGAAGGAGAAGGTGAAGCCTTATTTAAGAATGAGCCCAAGGAAGAAGACAAGCCCCAGGGTAAGGGAGATTCTCCAGCACGATCTCCTCGTGCAAACTAAACGTTGTATATTTCAAATTCCATCCACTGTTTAAAATTTTGAAAATTTTTATAGTTCTTGTTATGATGTATCTTTCCAGAAAATTCTGACGCAAAATTTTTGAATTTTTAATAAAATATAAAAAATACTTTTGTACATTGTTTTCTTTCATCTATAAGTTTTCTTGAGGGTACTGTATCATGTGTTCAGCTAACTTGTGTCCGTGTTTTATGAAATAAATCACAAATTTGGGGTCCCATTTGGAATATAAATATAGTGTCATGCGAAAATTAATAAATTAAAAAATTAAGAAGTGTTGATAGAAGAAAATTAAAGAAAGTTAAGAAAAATTTAAAATGGAAAATTCAATTATGTTTGTATTGATAAAAATGGATATAATTTTGAGCAGCTTTTACAGTAATAAATTATTTAATTGAAAATATATTCACTTTTTTCAATCATGACATAAATATCATATTTCGGGGAATTAATTCCACTGGTTGAAATTTTTTTTTCAGTTTATCATTGAAATACCTTTGTAAAATATAGATTCTTTGCTAATTTAACCAAATTCGTTTATAGTTCTCGAGATCGCAATTAAAAATTAAGATTTGTGTAAATTATGTTTTTTTATACGACAACATCAAGTATGAAGAATATCCATGAACCTGTAAGTACCATCATTTAATTTACTCCACGTAAAATACATTCTATAAATAAGATGCTTAAAAGATCTTCCCTTCATATTCAACTTAAAACACATTGACTGGTAGTATTTACTCTTAATCAGGGGTGATTAAGCTATGACTAAAATAACAAATTCACTTGTTTTTTAATCATTCCAATGTATTTTTAAATGGTAGCCATGGTAATTAGTTAGTTACGGTGACTAATATTTTGAGTAAATACTACCAATCATTGTTTTTCTTTATGTATTTTGTAAATATTGTAACACCATTACAAAGTCAAATAGAATACCTACATTAGTTGGTGTTAAAGATATGCACGATATATAAACATCGACATTTGGCTTTTAATATTCTTTACTCCGTAAAAAAACTAATATTGATAATTCAAATATCCCGCCAACCTGTTACATTTTAGACAGAGCCATTTGTAACATTCGAGAAAACTAAAAGAACAACACTGCATGTAATTAATTTAAATTTTCAAGTACCTATTACGTTTTGTTTTATTAATTTCATGTAAAGTGTAAAGTAGGTATTAATATTTTTTCAGTTGTCAGTACTTTTATATTTTAACTTAAATAGTCGGTATAGTCCGACCAAGCGAAATGTGCCTCTGGTCTCGACTTGGGAGCTTTGGTCTACGGTGGCGCATTATCAACAGTACATTCGGAGACAGAAGTTTTCTATACAAATTTTAGCGGTTCATTTAAAAAGAAAATATTTATGTAATTCTTATTTCTTACTTGATATTACTGTTTTTGTGTGTAAGAAAACGTAATTAAACTCTTGTTGATATAATAAATACCTTCTCCATAATTCATTTATTAGTACTCCAGTACACTTCTACTTTTATTTTGTATGTACATACGCGTTCGCGTTCTCAAATGTTATTGGTTGAGTATTTACGTCAGCGCATGCCTTCCGCGTCAAGGCTAGGTTCACATATCGTTTGGTCGCACTATAGACGTGTTAACTCTGAAGTTGCAGATCTGAGATCTTTCCCTTTCGACCGCCTTCGCCATATTAGCAACGAGCTAGAAGACTTTGTGTGTAATTTTTATTATTCATTGTCATGGATTTATTAAACTACATCCAGTATCATTATTTTAATGAAAGTGCAAGTTGGTTTGTAAGTTTTTACATAAAAAGTTTTATCTTTTACATTCTCTATATCTTTAAATTTGTTGTTTGTATAGGCGAATACATCATCTGTGCTTCCAAAACCCCTACCCGATATATTTGCTGACTTAATTATAAATATAAGCGTTTTTCTGTCATTAATTATGATAATCAGACTTCTATACTTATATTATAAATTTACCCACAACGTTCAATATAAACTCAAAGAAAGGGATGAATGTAAGTGTACATATTCAAAAGTAATGATGTAAATATTAAAAAGATGGTTTGCAGTAATTAAGGCACAAATCGAATTTGAGAAACAAAACGATGAAGAAACTATTGATACAGATGAAGCCCAGGCACAGGGAGAAGATGAAGCCCTATTTCAGGTCGAGTCCCTGGCTGATGAATGTAAGTGTAGGAATTGAAAATAATATTGGAAATATTCAAAAGAAGTTTTATAGTAATCGAGGACCAAGTCGAAGATATATATTATGAGTCCAAGGACACAGATGAACCCGAGGCTCAAGGAGAAGGTGCAGCTTTGCATGAGCCCCAAGAAGAAGACAAACCCCAGGGTAAAGGAGATTCCGTAGCACGAACTTCTCGTGCAAACTAAACTTTGTATATCTCAAATTCCGTTCATTGTTCAAATTTTTAAAAATGTTTCATAGTTCTTGATATGTTTCCTTCCAAAAATTTCTCACGAAATTTTTTTGAAATTTTGAATAAAATATAAAAAATAAATTCTGTGCATTGTTTTCTTTCACCCATAAGTTTTCTTGAGGGTACTGTATTATATTTTTTAAGTTAACTAAAGTCCGAGTTGCATGAAATAAATTACAAAATTGGGGTCTTATCTGAGCTATATATTGTCATGCGAAAAACAAAAAGTAGAAAAGAAAAACATTAAGAAGTATTGATAGAAAATATTTCAGAAGTTAGGAAAAATTTAAAATGGAGAATTCAGTTAGGTTTGTATTGATAAAAATTCGATTTTGGGCAGCTTTTATAGTAATAAATTATTTAATTGAAAATTAAGGTCTTTTTTTTAACATATTCATTTTTTTCAGTTATGGCACTCTTATTAATATCATATTTTGGAGAAATTCATTCCAAACTGTTATTTTTGTTATGTAAGGGAATGAAAATTGTATATCATTGGATTCAGAATAAAGGGCTCTATATTTTTTTTCAGTTTTCATTGAAATACCCATGTACAACAAGGGATTCTTTGCTAATTTAACCAAATTCGTATCTCTTATAGTTCTCGAAATTGCAATAATAGCCACTTAAAAATGAACACCTTCATGTACATTTACAGTGAATATAAAAATTTGTGTAAATTGTTTTTTTTTTTTAAAAGAAGACATCAAGTATGAAGAATATCCATAAACCTGTAAGTACCATCATTTAATGTACTCCACATAAAATACATTCTATAAATGAGATGCTTATAAAGGTCTTCCATTCATCTTCATCTTGGAACATTTTGTTTTCTTTATGTATCTTGTAAATAAATATTGTAACACCATTACATAGTCAGACAGAGCGCATGATATATCAATATTTAGAATACATCGATATTTGGCTTTCGATAGTCGACGTTTACTCTGTAAACAAATATTAAAATTTAAATATCCCGCCAAGTTCTGCGCCATCTGTTTCCTTATGACACACTAAAAGAACGATGTTGCTTGTAATTAATTTAAATTTTAAAGTATTCCGTTTTATTAATTTCATGGCAAGTGTAAAGTAGGTATTATTATTTTTTCAGGTATCAGTACTATTTTAACTAAAGTAGACAGTAGACGTGTTAACTCTGAAGTTAGACCTGTTAACTCTGAAGTTGGAGTTCTTTTATCTTTCTCTTTCGTCCGCCATCGCCATATTAGCAACAAGCTAAAAGACATTTTCTGTGTAATTTTTATTATCCGTTGTCATGGATTTATTACACTACATAAGATTTTATTACTTCAACGAAAACCCAAGTTGGTTTGTAAGTTTTTGCATAAAAAGTTTTATCTTTTACATTCTCTACATCTTTAAATTTGTTGTTTGTATAGGCGAACAGATCGTCAGTGCTCCCGAAACCCCTACCAGATATAATTGCTGATTTAACAATGAAAATCTGTGTCTTTTTCTTATTAATTGTGATAATCAAACTTCTAAGAAATTTGCCGTACTACATATATTCGAAATTTTCCAACAAGGTGCAATATAACAACAAAGAAGAAAACCAATGTAAGTGTAAGTATTCAAAAGTAATGCCGTAAATATTAAAAAGATGGTTTGCAGTAATCGAATTTGAGAAACAAAACAAAGAAGAATCTATTAACACGGATGAAATCCAGGCTCAAGGAGAAGGTGAAGCCATGTTTAAGGACGAGCAGAAGCCCCTGGTTGATGAATGTAAGTGTAACGGGGATATCACATGTAAGCACATACACGCAACTTGTCATAGATTTTCTGCAACTTTGTCTATTTCATGCAACTTTCTGCGTATGATAAGAGACTGATTTCATGCAACAAGTTTACGAACATGTTTGAAAACTTCGTAAACAAGTTGCAGATACGTGCGTACAAACGATGTTCGCATGCGTGGTTGAACTTAAAAGTCCCTAAATAGACGTGTCGATATTTTGTTCCGTTTTTATGTTATTGATGTGAAATTTTAAATTGTGTTTAGACAATTTGGATACATAGGTACTTGGAAACAATGATTAATTTAATTGGAGATGTTTCCGAGTTATTGGATGTAAGGCCTGTAGAAAAACGTTAACAACCTTAAGTATGTAAATGACCTAAAATATATGTAAATTCGCGCACGTGTGATAACAAGAGTTGTGTATTTTGAAAAGTTGCGTCAAATCAGTTGCAGATACCTGCGTACATGTGATACCTGCTTAAGAATTAAAATATAATATTGCAAATATTCAGAACATGTTTTATAGTATAATAGTAGTATTTCGAAGTTTCATTGTCTTTATTTTTTGAGTTACACAACGTTTCGATTGATAAAATCTACAATCGTTATCAAGTGAATACTGAACAATAATCCTGAAGGCTACAGTTTATATACTAAGAGTGTGTGATGAAGAGTGAAGTTCTGTTTCATGCACGTTGAGTTGGCTGTGCTGGCCAATTAGAGGGCGCCACATGGTCCGAATGTCTATGCTGGGATGGCTGAATACATTTCTGTTGTTGGTGATGTACACTGCTTCTTCAAATTTCCTTTTTTGCCAATGTTCTTCTCTATCAATGATTCATGTTTTGTCCCATTTAATATGATGATGTGCTGTCCACGCATGATGTGCAATATCTGACTTTTCTATTTCTCCCAGTTGTGGATTTTCTTGTGTTCCTTTAGTCTTACGGTCTTACCACCATGTATAGGTTACCCACACACACTGGTCAGTATCAATCAAACCACGCAACATCTGTAAAACATGGCGTCATGAGGACCTTATACGACCGAGCCGTTAGTATATGCAATACAGAAGAGGCACTTAATATGGAGATAAAGAACATAAAGAAAGATCTACGGCAGAATGGATACACGACACGCCAAATTGACGACATAATCAAGAACCGTCTGAAGCAGACCAAAGACAAGGAAAGTAATCCTGTATAATAAAGAAACATCAGAGAAGATAAGCCGGATAGCAAGAAGATACAACATTAAGACGGTTTTCAAAACAACTGAAACTCTGAGAAGTGTGCTTATGAGAACGAAGCCAAAGCAAGACAACACAAAAAATTGCATATACCAAATACAATGTGAATGTGGAGCCTCATATATAGGCGAAACAAAAAGACCACTCGCCGTAAGACACAAAAAAAAACACGCATCTGAGAGAAATAGAAAAATCAGGTATTGCACAGCATGCGTGGACGCACATCATCATATTAAACGGGACAAAACACGAATCATTGATAGAGAAGAACATTGACAAAAAAAGGAAATTTAAAGAAACAGTGTACATCACCAACAACAAAAATGTATTCAGCCATCCCAGCATAGACATTCGGACCATATGGCGCCCTCTCATTGGTCAGCTCAGCCAACTAAACAAGCATGAAAAAGAACTTCACACTTCATCACACACCCTTACTATACAAACCGCAGCCTTCAGGATTATTGTTCAGAATTCACTTGATAACGATTGGAGATTTTATCAATCGAAACGTGTAACTCAAAAAATAAAGGCAATGAAAGTTCGAAATACTTCTATTATTCTTAATCAACCACTTTCTACAACCTTCAAACAAATGTTTTATAGTAATCGAGGACCAAGATATAAAGCAAGACAATTATGAGTCCAAGAAAACAGATGAACTCCAGGCTCAAGGAGAAGGTGAATCCTTGTTTAAGCATGAACCGGAAGCAGAAGACCAACCCCAGGGTAAAGGAGATTCTGCAGCACGATCTTCTCGTGAAAACTGAACATTCTATATTTCAAATTACGTCCACTGTTTAAAATTTTGAAAATTTTTATAGTTCTTGTTATGATGTATCTTTCCAGAAAATTCTGACGCAAAATTTTTGAATTTTTAATAAAATATAAAAAATACTTTTGTATATTGTTTTCTTTCATCTAAAAGTTTTCTTGAGGGTACTGTATCATGTTTTCAGCTAACTTGTGTCCGTGTTTTATGAAATAAATCACAAATTTGGGGTCCCATTTGGAATATAAATATAGTGTCATGCGAAAATTAATAAATTAAAAAATTAAGAAGTGTTGATAGAAGAAAATTAAAGAAAGTTAAGAAAAATTTAAAATGGAAAATTTAGTTATGTTTGTATTGATAAAAATAGATATAATTTTGAGCAGCTTTTATAGTAATAAATTATTTAATTGAAAATATATTCACTTTTTTCAGTTATGTCATAAATATATTTCGGGGAATTAATTCTAAACTTTATTATTTTTTTAAAGTTTTGTTATGTAAGGGTATTAAAATTGTATATCATTGGATTCAGAATAAAAGGCTCTATTGAATGAGCAAATAAAAAGTATATGTTTCTATTTAAAATAAAAAATTGATATCCATATTTTGAGAACCACTGGTTGAAATTTTTTTTCAGTTTATCATTGAAATGCCCATGTATAATATACAGATTCTTTGCTAATTTAGCCAAATTCGTAACTCTTATAGTTCTCGAGATCGCAATTAAAAATTAACACCCTGCATGTACATTTACCCTGAATACAAACATTTGTGTAAATTATGTTTTTCTATACGAGAACATCAAGTATGAAGAATATCCATGAACCTGTAAGTACCATCATTTAATTTACTCCCTGTAAAATACATTCTATAAATAAGATGCTTAAAAGATTTTCCTTCATATTCAACTTAAAACACATTGACTGGTAGTATTTACTCTTAATCAGGGGTGATTAAGATATGACTAAAATAACAAATTCAATTGTTTTTTAATCATTCCAATGCATTTTTAAATGGTAGCCATGGTAATTAGTGACTAACATTTTGAGTAAATACTACCGATCATTGTTTTTCTTTATGTATCTTGTAAATATTATCTTATAAACATCGACATTTGGCTTTTAATATTCTTTACTCCATAAACAAACTAATGTTGATAATTTAAATATCCCGCCAATCTGTTACATTTTAGACAGAGCCATTTGTTACATTCGAGAAAACTAAAAGAACAACACTGCATGTAATTAATTTAATTTTCAAGTACCTATTACGTTTTGTTTTATTAATTTCATGTAAAGTGTAAAGTAGGTATTAATATTTTTTTCAGTTGTCAGTACTTTTATATTATAACTTAAATAGTCGGTATAGTGCGACCAAGCGAAATGTGCCTCTGGCCTCGAGTTGGGAGCTTTGGTCTACGGTGGCGCATCATCAACAGTACATTCGGAGACAGAAGTTTTCTATACAAATTTTAGCGGATCATTTAAAAAGAAAATATTTATATAATTCTTATTTCTTACTTGATTTTACTGTTTTTGTGTGTAAGAAAAAGTAATTAAACTCTTGTTGATATAATAAATACCTTCTCCATAATTCATTTATTAGTATTCCAGTACACTTCTACTTTTATTTTGTATGTACATACGCGTTCGCGTTCTCAAATGTTATTGGTTGAGTATTTACGTGAGCGCGTGCCTTCCGCGTCACGACTAGGTTCACATATCGTTTGGTCGCACTATAGACGTGTTAACTCTGAAGTTGCAGATCTGAGATCTTTCTCTTTCGACCGCCTCCGCCATATTAGCAACGAGCTAGAAGACTTTGTGTGTAATTTTTATTATTCATTGTCATGGATTTATTGCACTACATCCAGTATCATTATTTTAATGAAAGTGCAAGTTGGTTTGTAAGTTTTTACATAAAAAGTTTTATCTTTTACATTCTCTATATCTTTAAATTTGTTGTTTGTATAGGCGAATACATCATCTGTGCTTCCAAAACCGCTACCCGATATATTTGCTGACTTAATTATAAATATAAGCGTTTTTCTGTCATTAATTATGATAATCAGACTTCTATACTTATATTATAAATTTACCCACAACGTTCAATATAAACTCAAAGAAAGGGATGAATGTAAGTGTACATATTCAAAAGTAATGATGTAAATATTAAAAAGATTTTTTGCAGTAATTAAGGCACAAATCGAATTTAAGAAACAAAACGATGAAGAAACTATTGATACAGATGAAGCCCAGGCACAGGGAGAAGATGAAGCCCTATTTCAGGGCGAGTCCCTGGCTGATGAATGTAAGTGTAGGAATTGAAAATAATATTGGAAATATTCAAAAGAAGTTTTATAGTTACCGAGGACGAAGTCGAAGATATATACTATGAGTCCAAGAACACAGATGAACCCCAGGCTCAAGGAGAAGGTGCAGCTTTGGATGAGCCCCAAGAAGAAGACAAACCCCAGGGTAAAGGAGATTCTGTAGCACGAACTTCTCGTGCAAACTAAACTTTGTATATCTCAAATTCCGTTCATTGTTCAAATTTTTAAAAATGTTTCATAGTTCTTGATATGTTTCCTTCCAAAAATTTCTCACGAAATTTTTTTGAAATTTTGAATAAAATATAAAAAATAAATTCTGTACATTGTTTTCTTTCACCCATAAGTTTTCATGAGGGTACTGTATTATATTTTTTAAGTTAACTAAAGTCCGAGTTGCATGAAATAAATTACAAAATTGGGGGTCTTATCTGAGCTATATATTGTCATGCGAAAAACAAAAAGTAGAAAAGAAAAACATTAAGAAGTATTGATAGAAAATATTTCAGAAGTTAGGAAAAATTTAAAATGGAGAATTCAGTTAGGTTTGTATTGATAAAAATTCGATTTTGGGCAGCTTTTATAGTAATAAATTATTTAATTGAAAATTAAGGTCTTTTTTTTAACATATTCATTTTTTTCAGTTATGGCACTCTTATTAATATCATATTTTGGAGAAATTCATTCCAAACTGTTATTTTTGTTATGTAAGGGAATGAAAATTGTATATCATTGGATTCAGAATAAAGGGCTCTATATTTTTTTTCAGTTTTCATTGAAATACCCATGTACAACAAGGGATTCTTTGCTAATTTAACCAAATTCGTATCTCTTATAGTCGAAATTGCAATAATAGCCACTTAAAAATGAACACCTTCATGTACATTTACAGTGAATATAAAAATTTGTGTAAATTGTTTTTTTTTTTAAAGAAGACATCAAGTATGAAGAATATCCATAAACCTGTAAGTACCATCATTTAATGTACTCCACATAAAATACATTCTATAAATGAGATGCTTATAAAGGTCTTCCATTCATCTTCATCTTGGAACATTTTGTTTTCTTTATGTATCTTGTAAATAAATATTGTAACACCATTACATAGTCAGACAGAGCGCATGATATATCAATATTTAGAATACATCGATATTTGGCTTTCGATATTCGACGTTTACTCTGTAAACAAATATTAAAATTTAAATATCCCGCCAAGTTCTGCGCCATCTGTTTCCTTATGACACACTAAAAGAACGATGTTGCTTGTAATTAATTTAAATTTTAAAGTATTCCGTTTTATTAATTTCATGGCAAGTGTAAAGTAGGTATTATTATTTTTTCAGGTATCAGTACTATTTTAACTAAAGTAGACAGTAGACGTGTTAACTCTGAAGTTAGACCTGTTAACTCTGAAGTTGGAGTTCTTTTATCTTTCTCTTTCGTCCGCCATCGCCATATTAGCAACAAGCTAGAAGACATTTACTGTGTAATTTTTATTATTAATTGTCATGGATTTATTACAGTACATAAGGTTTTATTACTTCAACGAAAATCCAAGTTGGTTTGTAAGTTTTTACTTAAAAAGTTTTATCTTTTACATTCTGTAATCTTTAAATTTGTTGTTTATATAGGCGAGTAGATCACATGTGCTTCCAAAACCATTACCCGATATAATTGCTGACTTAGCTATGAAAATCGGTGTGTTTTTGTCAGTAATTATTATAATCAAACTTCTAAGACATTTCTCGTACTACGTATATTCTAAATTTACCAACAAGGTTCAATATAAGAACAAAGAGAAAAATGAATGTAAGTGTAAATATTCAAAAGTAATTATGTAAATATTAAAAAGATGGTTTGCAGCAATCGAAGTTGAGAAACAAAACAAAGAAGAATCCACTAACACGGATGAAGCCCAGGCACAGGGAGAAGGTGAAGCCATGTTTAAGGACGAGCACGAGCCCCTGGATGATGAATGTAAGTGTAACGGAGATATCACATGTAAGTACATACACGCAACTTGTCATAGATTTTCTGCAACTTTGTCTATTTCATGCAACTTTCTGCGTATGATAAGAGACTGATTTCATGCAACTAGTTTACGAACATGTTTGAAAACTTTGTAGACAAGTTGCAAATACGTGCGTACAAACCCTAGACCAGGAATAGAGGGGAGACAGGGCATATTCACGCGTATATTTCCAAATCATCCCTGCGGTTTTGACCCTTATTGAATCAGCTGGAATAGCTAGTCGACCAGTTAAATATTGTTATGTTACAGTTGACCAAATCTAAATAAATACTTGATTATCCATAACATAAATAAAACAATTTAAAGCTAAGGAAACTATGAATCAAACTAAAGACGTATGTATTCAAGAACGTCAGAAGTCAAAATAATGATTGATAACGTCGGGTGACGCTTGTTGATTTTGAAAACTTATTCGTTCGACTGCACACGTATGTAACACATCTGGTCGATTGGGCTATTGCAGCTGACTTTGACGTTTCAATAAGGTCGAAAGTCGCTATGATGATTTGGAAAGTCTTCTTACGGCGAAATACATAGCATGCCCTGTCTCCCCTCTATTCCTGGTCTAAGGTACAAACGATGTTCGCATGCGTGGTTGAACTTAAAAGTCCCTAAATAGACGTGCCGATATTTTGTTCCGTTTTTATGTTATTGATGTGAAATTTTAAAATGTGTTTAGACAATTTGAATACATACTTGAAAACAATGATTAATTTAATTGGAGATGTTTCCGAATTATCAGATATAAGGCCTGTAGAAAAACGTTAGCAACCTTAAATATATAAATGAACTTAAATATATGTAAATTCATGCACTTGTGATAACAAGAGTTGTGTATTTTGAAAAGTTGCTTCAAATCAGTTGCAGGTACCTGCGTACATGTGATACCCGCTTAAGAATTAAAATATAATATTGCAAATATTCAAAACATGTTTTATAGTATAATAGTAGTATTTCGAACTTTCATTGTCTTTATTTTTTGAGTTACACAACGATTCGATTGATAAAATTTCCAATCGTTATCAAGTGAATACTGAACAATAATCCTGAAGGCTACAGTTTATATACTAACCCAGGAAACACACACATATATGATATATAACTATCAAGGATAAATCAAAGCACGAAGGAATTGTAATGTGATTTATACTTGATTGTTATGTATCATATAGGTGTGTGTTTCCTGGGAAGAGTGTGTGATGAACAGTGAAGTTCTGCTTCATGCACGTTGAGTTGGCTGTGCTGGCCAATTAGAGGGCGCCACATGGACCGAATGTATATGCTGGGATGGCTGAATACAATTCTGTTGTTGGTGATGTACACTGCTTCTTCAAATTTCCTTTTTTGCCAATGTTTTTCTGTATCAATGATTCGTGTTTTGTCCCATTTAATATGATGATGTGCTGTCCACGCATGATGTGCAATATCTGATTTTTCTATTTCTCCCAGTTGTGGATTTTCTTGTGTTCCTTTAGTCTTACGGTCTTACCACCGTGTATAGGATACCCACATACACTGGTCAGTATCAATCAAACCACGCAACATCTGTAAAACATGGCGTCATCAGGACCTTATACGACCGAGCCGTTAGTATATGCAATACAGAAGAGGCACTTAATATGGAGATAAAGAACATAAAGAAAGATCTACGGAACGAATGGATACACGACACGCCAAATTGACGACATCATCAAGAACCGTCTGAAGCAGACCAAAGACAAGGAAAGAAACGATAACGAAGAATCCATTCTAGTAATCCCGTATATTAAAGAAACATCAGAGAAGATAAGCCGGATAGCAAGAAGATACAACATTAAGACGATTTTCAAAACAACTGAAACTCTGAGAAGTGTGCTTACCAGAACGAAGCCAAAGCAAGCATGCGGAGCCTCATATATAGGCGAAACAAAAAGACCACTCGCCGTAAGACTAAAGGAACAAAAGAAAAACACGCATCTGAGAGAAACAGAAAAATCAGGTATTGCACATCATGCGTGGACAGCACATCATCATATTAAACGGGACAAAACACGAATCATTGATAGAGAAGAACATTGACAAAAAAAGGAAATTTAAAGAAGCAGTGTTCATCACCAACAACAGAAATGTATTCAGTAGTGGTGGGATCCGGTTCCGGATAGTTTTGGTTTCGGATCCAAAAATATCCGGATATCCGAATAATTGAATGTTGAACTATCCGGATCTCGGATCCAAATCTCAGTATCGGATTTTGGATCCGGATCTGAGTATTGGATTTTGGATCCGGATCTGAGTATCGGATTTTGGATCCGAATCTGAGTATTGGATTTTGGACCCGGATCCGAATATGAATATGAGTATCGGATTTTAGACATGGAAAAACAATCCCTTTTATGTAAAACACGTGCACGATATAAATAAATAGGTACTTCGACACTTGCAATGAACCTGTAACCATTATTTCTCAAATTTAATCTTAATCTCGTTTTCTTTGAAGTATTTGTTGTAATGAATGTTAAAATTTTAGAACTACAGAATTCAATATTCTAAGAATTATCCTTCTCGTATTTGCACCAGCTACCTGTCTATTTTAGAGGGGTATTATAAATTTTATTGCTGTTTACAGACCGCTGTAGAGATAAACAGACCCACTGTAACGGTTTGAATTTGAACTCACTTCCAGATGTTTGCTTTTACATTCAAAATGATGAATCGGATCCAGAATTAAAATTCGGATCCGAATCCGTAAACAACATATTGAATCCGGATCCGAATGGGATCCGGATCCAAATCAGGATCCGGATCCAAATCCGAGTTAAATTTACGGATATCCGAGGAACCGGATATTTTGAAATCCGGGACCTCGGATCCATGTTATGCCGGATCCTCACAGCACTAGTATTCAGCCATCCCAGCATAGACATTCGGACCATATGGCGCCCTCTCATTGGTCAGCTCAGCCAACTAAACGAGCATGAAACAGTATTTCACACTTCATCACACACCCTTACTATATAAACTGTAGCCTTCAGGATTATTGTTCAGAATTCACTTGATAACGATTGGAGTTTTTATCAATCGAAACGTGTAACTCAAAAATAAAGGCAATGAAAGTTCGAAATACTTCTATTAGTCTTAATCAATCACTGTCTACAACCTTCAAACAAATGTTTTATAGTAATCGAGGACCAAGTCGAAGATATAAAGCAAGACAATTATGAGTCCAAGAAAACAGATGAACCCCAGGCTCAAGGAGAAGGTGAATCCTTGTTTAAGGGTAAGGGAGATTCTGCAGCACGATCTTCTCGTGCAAACTGAACATTCTATATTTCAAATTCTGTTCACTATCTAAATTTTTGAAAATGTTTTATAGTTCTTGGTATGATGTATCTTTCTAGAAATTTCTGACGCAAAATTTTTAATAAAATATAAAAAATAACTTTGTACATTGTTTTCTTTCATCTATAAGTTTTCTTGAGGGTACTGTATCATGTGTTCAGCTAACTTGTGTCCGTGTTTTATGAAATAAATCACAAATTTGGCGTCCTATTTGGAATATAAATATAGTTTCATGCGAAAATTAGTAAAATAAAAAATTAAGAAGTATTGAAAGAAGAAAATTAAAGAAAGTTAAGAAAAATTTAAAATGGAAAATTTAGTTATGTTTGTATTGATAAACATAGATATAATTTTGAGTAGCTTTTATAGTAATAAATTATTTAATTGAAAATATATTCACTTTTTTCAGTTATGACATAAATATATTTCGGGGAATTAATTCTAAACTTTATTATTTTTTTTTTTTAAGTTTTGTTATGTAAGGGTATTAAAATTGTATATTATTGGATTCAGAATAAAAGACTCTATTGAATGAGCAAATAAGAAGTATATGTTTCTATTTAAAATAAAAAATTGATATCCATATTTTGAGAACCACTGATTGAAATATTTTTTCAGTTTATCATTGAAATGCCCATGTAAAATATAGATTCTCTGCTAATTTAACCAAATTCGTATCTCTTATAGTTCTCGAGATCGCAATTAAAAATTAACACCCTGAATACAAACATTTGTGTAAATTATGTTTTTCTATACGAGAACATCAAGTATGAAGAATATCCATCATTTAATTTACTCCATGTAAAATACATTCTATATATAAGATGCTAAAAAAAATCTTCCTTTCAGATTCAACATGGAACATATTGTTTTTCTTTATGTATCTTGTAAATATTGTAACACCATTACAAAGTCAAATAGAATACCTACATTAGTTGGTGTTAAAGATATGCACGATATAGAAACATCGACATTTGGCTTTTAATATTCTTTACTCCGTAAACAAACTAATGTTGATAATTTAAATATCCCGCCAACCTGTTTCATTTTAGACAGAGCCATCTGTTACATTCGAGAAAACTAAAAGAACAACACTGCATGTAATTAATTTAAATTTTCAAGTACCTATTTCGTTTTGTTTTATTAATTTCATGTAAAGTGTAAAGTAGGTATTAATATTTTTCAGTTGTCAGTACTATTTTATATCTTAACTTAAGTAGGCGGTAGACGTGTTACCTCTGATGTTGGAGTTGGAATGTTCCAGATCTTTCCGTTGCGGCCGCCTACGCCATATGGTTTGCAAAAATCGCAGAACCAATCGAAGTTGTAAATACTGATACGGATGAAGAAACCACTGATACAGATGAAGACCAGGCACAGGGAGAAGATGAAGCCCTATTTCAGGTCGAGTCCCTGGCTGATGAATGTAAGTGTAGGAATTAAAAATAATATTGGAAATATTCAAAAGAAGTTTTATAGTAATCGATGACCAAGTCGAAGATATATATTATGAGTCCAAGAACACAGATGAACCCTAGGCTCAAGGAGAAGGTGCAGCTTTGCATGATCCCCAAGAAGAAGACAAACCCTAGGGTAAAGGAGATTCCGTAGCACGAACTTCTCGTGCAAACTAAACTTTGTATATCTCAAATTCCTTTCATTGTTCAAATTTTTAAAAATGTTTCATAGTTCTTGATATGTTTCCTTCCAAAAATTTCTCACGAAATTTTTTTGAAATTTTGAATAAAATATAAAAAATAAATTCTGTGCATTGTTTTCTTTCACCCATAAGTTTTCTTGAGGGTACTGTATTATATTTTTTAAGTTAACTAAAGTCCGAGTTGCATGAAATAAATTACAAAATTGGGGTCTTATCTGAGCTATATATTGTCACGCGAAAAACAAAAAGTAGAAAAGAAAAACATTAAGAAGTATTGATAGAAAATATTTCAGAAGTTAGGAAAAATTTAAAATGGAGAATTCAGTTAGGTTTGTATTGATAAAAATTCGATTTTGGGCAGCTTTTATAGTAATAAATTATTTAATTGAAAATTAAGGTCTTTTTTTTTAACATATTCATTTTTTTCAGTTATGGCACTCTTATTAATATCATATTTTGGAGAAATTCATTCCAAACTGTTATTTTTGTTATGTAAGGGAATGAAAATTGTATATCATTGGATTCAGAATAAAGGGCTCTATATTTTTTTTCAGTTTTCATTGAAATACCCATGTACAACAAGGGATTCTTTGCTAATTTAACCAAATTCGTATCTCTTATAGTTCTCGAAATTGCAATAGCCACTTAAAAATGAACACCTTCATGTACATTTACAGTGAATATAAAAATTTGTGTAAATTGTTTTTTTTTTTAAAGAAGACATCAAGTATGAAGAATATCCATAAACCTGTAAGTACCATCATTTAATGTACTCCACATAAAATACATTCTATAAATGAGATGCTTATAAAGGTCTTCCATTCATCTTCATCTTGGAACATTTTGTTTTCTTTATGTATCTTGTAAATAAATATTGTAACACCATTACATAGTCAGACAGAGCGCATGATATATCAATATTTAGAATACATCGATATTTGGCTTTCGATATTCGACGTTTACTCTGTAAACAAATATTAAAATTTAAATATCCCGCCAAGTTCTGCGCCATCTGTTTCCTTATGACACACTAAAAGAACGATGTTGCTTGTAATTAATTTAAATTTTAAAGTATTCCGTTTTATTAATTTCATGGCAAGTGTAAAGTAGGTATTATTATTTTTTCAGGTATCAGTACTATTTTAACTAAAGTAGACAGTAGACGTGTTAACTCTGAAGTTAGACCTGTTAACTCTGAAGTTGGAGATCTTTTATCTCTCTCTTTAGTCCGCCATCGCCATATTAGCAACAAGCTAAAAGACATTTTCTGTGTAATTTTTATTATTCGTTGTCATGGATTTATTACACTACATAAGATTTTATTACTTCAACGAAAACCCAAGTTGGTTTGTAAGTTTTTGCATAAAAAGTTTTATCTTTTACATTCTCTACATCTTTAAATTTGTTGTTTGTATAGGCGAACAGATCGTCAGTGCTCCCGAAACCCCTACCAGATATAATTGCTGATTTAACAATGAAAATCTGTGTTTTTCTCTTATTAATTGTCATAATCAAACTTCTAAGAAATTTGCCGTACTACATATCTTCGAAATTTTCCAACAAGGATCAATATAAAAACGAACGTAAGTGTAAATGTTCAAAAGTAAAGCTGTAAATATTAAAACGATGGTTTGCAGTAATCGAAGAACAAATCGAAGTTGAGAAACAAAACAAAGAAGAATCTATTAACACGGATGAAATCCAGGCTCAGGGAGAAGGTGAAGCCATGTTTAACGACGAGCACGAGCCCCTGGCTGATGAATGCAAGTGTAAGAATTAAAAAATAATATTGCAAATATTCAAAACATGTCTTATAGTATAATAGTAGTATTTCGAACTTTCATTGTCTTTATTTTTTGAGTTACACAAGGTTTCGATTGATAAAATATCCAATCGTTATAAAGTGAATACTGAACAATAATTCTGATATTTTGAAGGCTGCAGTTTATATACTAAGCGTGTGTGATGAAGATGAAGTTCTGTTTCATCCACGTTGAAATGGCTGAGCTGACCAATGAGAGGGCGCCATATGGTTTTTTCCAATGTTCTTCTCTATCAATTATTCGTGTTTTGTCCTATTGAATATGATGACGTGCTGTCCACGCATGATGTGCAGTACCTGATTTTTCTATTTCTCCCAGTTGCGTGTTTTTCTTGTGTTCCTTTAGTCATGGTCACTCATTGGTCAGCTCAGCCAACTCAACGGCATGAAACAGAAGTTCACACACCCTTAGTACATAAACTGTAGCCTTCAGGATCATTGTTCAGTATTCACTTGATAACGATTGGAGATTTTATCAATCGGAAAGTTGTGTAACTCAAAAAATAAAGACAATGAAAGTTCGAAATACTTCTATTATTCATAATCAATTACTATCTACAACCTTCAAACAAATATTTTATAGTAATCGAGGACGAAGTCGAAGATATAAAGCAAGACAATTATGAGTCCAAGTACACAGATGAACTCCAGGCTCAAGGAGAAGGTGAATCCTTGTTTAAGCATGAACCGAAAGCAGAAGACAAACCCCAGAGTAAGGGAGATTCTGCAGCACGATCTTCTCGTGCAAACTGAACGTTCTATATTTCAAATTCCGTTCACTGTCTAAATTTTTGTAAGTGTTTTATAGTTCTTGATGTATCTTTCCAGAAATTTCTGACGCAAAATTTTTGAAATTTTTAATAAAATATAAAAAATAAATTTTGTACATTGTTTTCTTTGTCCCATTAGAATTTTCTTGAGGGTACTGTATCATGTTGTAAGTTGACAAATATCTGTATTTTATAAAATAAATCACAAAATTGGGGTCTCGTCTGGTATATAAATATAGTTTCATGCGAAATAAAGTAAAAAACGTACAATTAATACTATTTAATAAATGTTGAAATAAATATATGGAACATTCAGACCAAATTCACTCGACTATAAAAAAAAAGACATTAACAAGTATTGATAGAATAAAATTTTAAAAAAGTTAAGAAAAATTTTTAATGGATAATTCAGTTATGTGTGTTTGATAAAAATGGAGATAATTTTTAGCAGCTTTTATAGTAATAAATTATTTAATTGAAAATAAAAATCTTTTTTAAATATATTAAGTTTTTTCAGCCATAGCACTCTTATTAATATCATATTTTGGATGAATTAATCCAAAACTTTATTTTTTTTTTCAAGTTTTGTTATCTAAGGGTACGAAAATTGGATATCATTGGCTCTATTGAATGAGCAAATAAAAAGTATATGTTTCTATTGAAAATAAAGTAGTTGACACCCATATTTTGAAAACCACTTATTGAATATTCTTTTTCAGTTTGTCATTGAAATTATCCATGTAAAATATAGATTCTTTTTGGTAACAACCAAATTATATCTGCATGTCCATTTACAGTGAATACAAAGATATGTGTAAATCATGTTTTTTTTTTTTTTTAACGAAAGCATAAGTATGAAGAATAAACCAGTAAGTACCATCATTTAATTTACTCCTTGTAAAATGCATTCTATAAATGAGATGCTTATAAAGATTTTGCCTTCATATTCATAAATATTGTACCACCATTACATAGTCAGACAGAATACCCACATTAGTTGGTGTTAGAGATACGCACAATACATGAACATCGACATTACGTTAGTATATGTTTTCTATGATGGACCGTTACAACCGTTAAAATTGAAATTGCCGGTTAACATCGGCGACAATGTTGCCAACCGGAGTAATTTTTTCCTTTTTTATGTATTTTTGATTATGCTGAGGGAAAATGGGATTTTTTGATACTTTGAGGGAATTTTACTAAATACTTAACAAATTTATTTAATTCTTATTTTTATCAACTCTTTTATAAAAAAATTCAGTTTGCCATCTAGTAATGTATTTAGGAACTAACATTCTGTTACCATTGTTACCACAATTACAACATCCAAATGAGTCATAAGTAAAGTGACATCAGAACTTCTGATATATTTGTCGCTGTTGATAACGTAATTACAATGAATTATCAAGACGAACTGATTTACATTAAAGTTCTGGGTGTGGACAAATATATTTACCACTATTCATATCCCAAGCACGCGACTCTTAGAAAGTTACTGATATCTTTCTGCAAAGAAGCTGGCATTATCTATCAAATTGCCCGTTTCTTGGTAGACGGGCAAAGGATCCATGAAGATGATTCTGCCGCGTCGTTGGATTTAGAAGAAGGGGATACCATTGAAGTTTTCCTACAAGAAACGGGAGGTGGACGCGCAGAAGAAGAGCGTTAACATTATGTTAAGAACTCATTATTGTTTTTCATGTGTATTTTACACAGAGTGAGTTATGTGCAATGTCAATAAGTTATGTATTTCCGATTAATATTTTAATTATGTTTGTACATGTTTGCTACTTTTCACTAAAATATTAGTGATAACTGTTGTTTTATTTAATAATTCAATTATGGACCCAGCTTTTTACATTACTTTACTCATAACAGTATGATTTTAACCAATCACAATGAGCATCGCCATTTAAAAGATCATAAAAAAGTGCCATAATCACAAAAACATAAAACTGCAAGATTTACTTTTTCCCATATACCTAGTGATCTATGCATTTTTTCTTAAATAACAAAACAATATTGCAATGGTCACATGGACGTTATACCTCTTATAGTTCTCAAGATTTCCATGTTGGACAACTTATCTTGGACATTTTGTATTTGTATATTATCAGTAAGTATTTTATATAAATTTGTTGTATTTCAAATTATATATAATATAATAATAGTGATCCATTTAAAATGAACTTTCTGTATATAAAGAAATAGTGGAATGCCGCATTGTAACTTTTATATAATTTTGTCTTGTTTTCAGGTTCTATCATGAGAAAAATGGTAAAAACAGATTTCCTATGCATTATTTCAAGAAAAAAGCGTCCACAAACTGCCAAATGCCATTTTTTGACATGTTACTTGATTCGACAATTTACTTGAAGTATATTTTTTAAAATACTTCATAGTAAATCTGTTTTTACCTCGTCTTTAAATTAAGTTTACTCGGATAAAAATGCGCAAATATAAGAATTTTATTTGTAAAAATATCTGCGTAAAAAGCACTGTGTAATATTGTACAGAACAGAAAATATTTGAGAAAAACTATTTTCCCATGTTAAACACCGGATGTGTGTTACGGATTCTGCTGTTCACTCTACTACAATATACAACTATACCGAGTGGTGGCGGTGTGGGTGAACATAGGAATTAAACAAGAATGTAATTTTCTAATCTCCTATTTATTTGACTGCAAAAACTGTAGAGTGCAAAGTTGTAAATAATTAAATGTTGAATACAATACTTATTTATTTAGCAAGTGTGTAAAGTAGTCGAATGCGACGCTAGCACGAGATAGAAAATACTATTTACACATGAGTTGCATACAATATTATTCCTACAACCGAAATGTTAATGCTATTTCTCATAATACTGAGTATGAGTGTAAGGGCATCTTCAAATATTGTTAGTGTTAGTTGACAAATAAATTAACCGTTACCTAGGAACGTATTTACTTTTCACGCACTAGTGCTTGAAAAGTTACACTTTACACATTGTAAAGAGTGCGTAAAGTATGTATTTTACGCACGGTTGTAGGAAAAACTTTTTTTACATTATTGTTTCTAGTTTCTACACAGAAACGTCGTGAGAGATCAACGACAGAACAGGACGACAGATTTTTAAATCTAGAAACTCTGAAAAGCCAACAAATTACAAATGAAATGCTAAAATATTATTCATCAAGCCCGGGCTGTCAATTTCTAATAGAAAGAACAAAACGAGAGGAAAAGAGGATTGGTCTGTACAGTTCCAGGACCGCGTCTCACCAGAACTCATCGAGTAACTCGTTTACAATTTGCAAGACAACATATTCCCTGGAATTTGGAATCGTGTTTTGTTTTTTGATGAAACATGAGACAGCGATATGCTCAATGAAACATTGTTCCACCGGAGCCCTTTCTGAGAAAAAGAGCCTCCAATAGTGTTACGAATCAGTTTTTTAAGGCGACCCCTGGGCAACGGAATTTTGTGTTCCGGCTAATCTTTTTACAACTGTGTTTGCAAAAGGAAAATCGTGTTCAAGAATGAATAATCGTACGACAATCATATCTTTAAATATCGAGGGCATCTCTACTGGAAAACAAGAACCTTCATAAATGGGCATACAGATGATGATGTCTGCACATGTGGTGATCTTCAGACAATGGAGCACCTCCTGATTTGTGCACATTTACCAATTACCTGCACAGGCCAAGACTTATGGAAGGGTACCGAAAACCGGTATTATGTGCCAGATATTGGAAAGATATTATTATTTTTAACATTAGGTATATTTCTTTGTAACCAGATACGATTAAATAAATTCGATCTTTACTCCGTAAAACTAATATTGATAATTTAAATATCCCGCCAATCTGTTATATTTTAGTAGACAGAGCCATCTGTTACATTCGAGAAATCTAAAAGAACAACACTGCATGTAATTAATTTAAATTTTCAAGTACCTATTACGTTTTGTTTTATTAATTTCATGTAAAGTAGGTATTAATATTTTTCAGTTGTCAGTACTATTTTATATTTTAACTTAAGTAGGTGGTAGACGTGTTACCTCTGAAGTTGGAGTTGGAATGTTCCAGATTTTTTCCTTTCGACCGCCATCGCTGTATAAAGAACAAGCTAGAAGACATTTTGTGTGTAATATTTATTATTTATTGTCATGGATTTATTACATTACATAAGTTTTCATTACTTCAATGAAAATCCAAGTTGGTTTGTAAGTATTTACATAAAAAGATTTATCTTACATTCTCAATATCGTTAAATTTGTTGTTTGTATAGGCGAATAGATCGCATGTGCTTCCAAAACCTTTACCTGTTATAATTGCCGATTTAGCTATTAAAATCTGTGTTTTTCTGGCATTAATTATGACAATCAAACTTCTAAGATATTTCTCGTACTACGTATATTCTAAATTTACCAACAAGGTTCAATATAAGAACAAAGAGAAATACGAATGTAAGTGTAAATATTCAAAAATAATGCTGTAAATATTAAAAAGATGGTTTGCAGTAATCGAAGAACAAGTCGAAGTTGAGAAACAAAATAAAGAAGAATCTATTGACACGGATGAAATCCAGGCTCAAGGAGAAGGTGAAGCCATGTTTAAGGTGCCCGAGCCCCTGGCTGATGAATGTAAATTTAAGAATTAAAAAATATTATTGGAAATATTCAAAACATGTTTTATAGTAATCGAGGGCCAAGTCGAAGACATAAAGCAAGACAATTATGAGTCCAAGAATACAAATGAGCCCCAAGCTCAAGGAGAAGGTGAATTCTTGTTGGAGCATGAGCCCTTGGAAGAAGACAACCCCCAGGGTAAGGGAGATTATGCAGCACGATCTTCTCGTGCAAACTGAACGTTCTTTATTTCAAATTCCATTCTCTGTCTAAATTTTTAAAATGTTTTGTAGTTCTTGGTTTGATGTATCTTTCCAGAAATTTCTGATGCAAAATTTTTGAAATTTTTAATAAAATATAAAAAATAAATTTTGTACATTGTTTTCTTTCACTCGCAAGTTTTCTTGAGGATACTGTAATATGTTTTAAGATAACTTATGTCCGTGTTTTATGAAATAAATCACAAAAGGTTTCGTCTGGGATATAAATATAGTTTCGTATGAAAAAAGAAAAAAAAAACTATATTATTATCCATTAACGGAATTCAATGATATTCTGTGATATGGCATGATTCTTATGCACTATTTGAAGAGAGATCTGGATTTATTTATACATACTTTTGTTCTAAAATTACTAGAACCGAAATTACAAATATATGAAAATTTTACTATTTTATTCCCTATGGTTTATAAAAAAGTAGACGTTTCATATGAACCAAAATTTCTTAGAGCGTAAATGCGTTATGTGATCGACTATGGTTCTATCGACCCGGATTTAAATCTATCTGGAGTCAATTTTGTAGTTTTTCCCAATTTTCAAATAGCATGAAAGTAAACTCTATGGTTCACTCTTTACGACATTTTGAGTGCCCGTGAAGAGAAGTACATAAAACTATACGACAAAGGTCATCTTTCTGACTTAAATAAAGGATAAGGGTTAATTAAAGATGTCTTTATTGAAGTGAAAACTTCTTTAGGTGCACCTTACACACTTTCTCCTGGGTAGTTAACAAGACTGATCCGTTAGGCGTGGCGCGTCACGGTTATTCGGGTAAACTTGGGGAAAGCCGAACGTGACGTCACGTTAATTCGGGTCATAGCCTACGTTACGTTATAAATACAAGGCCGGGAAACATCACAATATCTGTCAAGAAGAAACTTTAGTTCCAAATTCGCCGTTTTGGCGTAACTTAATCCTGCTGTCATTACCGGTACCTGTTTATAAAACAGATTGGCGCACATTTGCATTTGTTGTAGATGTTATTTGTTTATAATTTTGAAAAACCGTATAAACAACGTTACAACGTGGTTATAACCGCTAAATTGATTTTTTGAAAGTCTAAAAATATTTAAATGACAACGGAAATACCTCGCGCACTCATCGCCGGTATTAAAACTAAAGTTGTTGGGGTTTTTGGCCAGATTTTAAAATAAAATTTGAGTTGTTTCTCAGCTTTCTCCCAAGAAAATGAAAATTTTTTTCTTGAAAATTTTGTTAGAATTTGGTTAGAATACTCACTAGATTTTGACATCTTATAAAAAATATTAATATAAGCCCAGCACACTAAATAATTTAAGTTTGTAAAGCTTTCGGGAGCATTCAATAGATGGCATTGCTGTACGATCCAAATGTCAACCATTTAAGTTTTCACTTCGAACGTGCGGTCTTAAGCATACACAATTTTTTTTTAATTAACTCTTTGTGTTCCTTGAACGTAATATATCGGGTATCTACTTGCATTCCGTTATATAAGTAATATAATGTTAATTTTTTTCATTTTTTTCCGACCTATTAAATTTAGAGAAAAGTTGTAAATAAAAAAGTTGTTCAGAATTAAAAACTACACAAAACGGGATTGAAATGAATCACAATTTCTTCTTATTTTACGAAAAAAAAAAAAAAAAATTCAGAGTGCCATGCAATTCCTGATATTTTGTTTTTATTTGATATTTAACTTTTGACATATTATTATAATTAATTTTGAATGTTATTATAATATACCATTCTTGAATCAATTTGTACTCTATTTTTGTTTAATTATTCTTTTAATAATTAAAATTATTTATTGACAAGAGTGGAATTATGAGATCAGTCAAATAAATGGCACTCTGAAATTTGCTGTAAATTGCGAATTTTAATTTGCGTTTTTTTTTTAGTCTCATATTGTGTAGTTTTTAATTCTGAACTACTTTTATTTATAACTTTTCTCTAAATTTAATAGGTCAGCAACCATAGCAAAATGAAAAAAATTACATTGTATTGCTTTTATTACGGATTTCAAGTAGAAACCCGGTATGTCACACATGACATATCCTTGGAAAAAAATTACATCGGTCGTTTGAAAAGTAATCTTTTTTTAGGATGTATGAAAGGAACTTTGGTCTTGTGGTTTGGTCTATTATATCATGCATAGCATACAGAGTATAAATAAAACAAGAAGTCATAATGTAGTTATACTATACGTTATTTAGTTGGACAGGCAAAGGGTTAAAACTGATAAATTATCCCCCGTATCTGCGAACCATAGTTTCGAAATCAATGCCGTGACGTAGTGAATTAAAATGTGGGTTTTATTAAAACAAAGATTGAAAATTACGCGTATCCCCAGTTTTTCGAGAGAGTATTTTGCCGCTGTTTTGTGCTGCTGCTAGTGTTTCTACCCTCCGTTTACTACGTGTTTTGTGTGCGTGTGAGTGAATAGCTACGCGCACGTTAATGTACAATGTGTGCACATTGTACATGTGCGAACATGTGTAGGTGTAATGTCGTTTCTTCGACGATTGCGTTCGGAATGAGTGGCGGTTTGCTTATAATGGATGGGGAATAGACACGAAAGTGTCTAAGGGTTGCTATTGCTGTACGTCCCACTGCGGCGAAATCAGATGCGATTTTTATCATTTCATATGGCTTTTTATAACTACTAACTACATTTTTGCATAAATGACAAATAGATTAAGTATACTTTATTATACTTAACTGTTACGATTAAATATGCTTTCGCGGCTGTATTAAGAGAGGATAACAGGTAAAACTAAAATGATTTACTATATCGCCGGCCAATTATTGGAATGCACAGAAAAAAAAAACAACTAAATTGTAGTTAAATTAACTAAATAAATTCCTTATTTTTCAGCGTACTAATACCTATGTTTCATTAAAGTATCTAAGCTGATTTAGTTAAATTTTCTAAATTTGTAATATAAAATTATAGTAAAATTAAATACAAAATTAAATGAAATGATTACATAAATAAATAAATATAAATATATCATCACGGCATATTACCCATTTCTGGGTGTGCCAGTATCTACAACACATGTAGACATCGGTAATGATGACGATATATTTTACCGTGTGGGCGCTTACCAGTCGTCACCTCACGGGCACTCATAGCTGGCGTGGAGAGTGCACCACAGAGGTCACTTTTGTGCCATTTAAATTCGGAAATATTTGGCGTCGGTCGGGATCGAACCCGGTTCCCCCAGGTTCGCGACCAGACACTCAGACACGCGGCCACGGGACCCCATGATTATATTTATATCGTAATAAGAATTGAACTAAATACAAATAAAGAAATTAACTATATATGTATTTAAATTTTCTACTTAATTACCTAATTCAATAGATAAATTGCCGACAATTGTAGGACAAAAATAATGAAGCGAAAATATAGTAAATTTAAATAAATAATTAAAGTAACCATTTGCATATTTAAATTAACGATTTTTTACAAAATATTTATTATCTATTTTGTATTAGTTAAAATGCTAAGGTAAGATTTGTAAATTATACTAAATTATTAGACATATTGCCTAATAAAATAATATCTAAATATAATTAAACAAAATTTCAATTCTTTTTTTTCAGTGTGTACTTTCGTATAGTTAAAAGGCTAAAGTAAGATTTGTATATTATCCTAAATTATCTGTATGTACTATATCCACAAATATTACTTTAGAAAAAAACAGCTTTAAAAATTTAAAATTTTATTGTAAAGAATGGATAATTAATACATATGTTGAAATTTTCTTGTTTGTATAGTTTCATATTCCTTGACATTGTATAAAATTTGTTAAATTACAATTTTAAATATTTTCGAAATATAAAAGGACTCAATTAGACATGGTTCAAAATAACAGCAAATTTACAAAGCGAGAGAAAAATAGGAGTCCCGCCGTGACGTCATGCTGACATTGAAAATCAAATGCATTTAAACTAATGACAAGAAATTTTAATATTATAAATTGTCTTAAAATTAAACGAACTTTCATTAAAAATAATTTTAAAAAAATTAGAGTGGAGGACCCCATCATTGAGATATTATTAAAATACAGGGTGTTCTGAAAATGGGTGAAAAGCTTCAGGTAGAACGATTCTTTGATTAATTCTGAGTCGATAATCCTAATACAAAAAAATTATAGGAAAAAAGAAAATATTAAAAAAGTTTTGTTCTTGTAAAGAATGAAGAAATCTCTTTGAATATGTATTTAAAGAGAATCTCTTACTATTTGCGACATAAATTTTAATCTGAGTGTTAAGAGAATAAGCGGAAAAATAAAAGTATAATTATAAGATAGTATGTCGTTTAAATTATACGTCTGGAGAATGAAGTATCCATAAAATCCCGTATTTGTGGCAGTGTAGTAACAATATAAAACGCAAGCGCAATTTCAGCATCAGCACATATGTTCGTGCGTGCCGAACGAAGAAGCGAGCCAGCGAACGAGCACAAGGCACAAGCAAAAGCGAAGTAACGTAAGCGAAGCCCGGTGCCCTATATATTTCCAGTTTAGCACAACATTGTTTCATTCATCACTGGCAACGACATTTTCTTAGGAATTCGAATTAGATGGACGTGTTAAATTGTACCATTTGTCTTAAACACACCACGTCATACTAACTTAGCATAATTCAACAAGTACTCGCACACTTTTAAAATTTGACAAGACTTTCACACGCGAAATGAAATGTTGCTGAAATAACTTAAAGTGGATTTTCATACTTTTCACAGAAACGAAATTTATTTCACTTGACATATACTAATCACTTTTAGCTCATAATATACGAGCCCAAACTCATAATAATTCAATGGGGTTCTCCACTCTATTTTTTTTTATTTTAAATGAAAGTTCGTTTAGTTTTGAAACAATTAGTAGTATTAAAATTTCTTAATTATCATAAAAGTGACCCCTGTGGTGCACTCTCCACACCAGCTATGAGTGCCCATGAGGTGACGCCTCGTAAGCGCCCACACGGTAAAATATATCGTCATCATTACCGATGTCTACATGTGTTGTAGATACTGGCACACCCAGAAATGGGTAATATGCCGTGATGATATATTTATTTATAATTATCATTTAAATGCATTTGATTTTCAATGTCAATATGACGTCATGGCGGAACTCCTATCTTTCTCTCGCTCCGCACCATATTCTATAGTAGGCTGCGAGAGAAAGATAGCAACAGTGTGACGTCACAGTGACTCTGGCAACGAATTTCAAATATCTCTTAAAGTAATCATAAAAAAAATTATTAAAATATCTTTCAGAACTCATACTAATAATTGGAATAATACTACCTTTTTAGTTTATGTTCTGTATTTTTATTAAAAAAACCAACGTTTCGGCACCATAAACTGGTGCTTTCTTCAGGAAAAAAATGACATAAAATATGACAAAAGCAAAAAACAAGTAACCAAGGTAACATGAAAAGTACGTAAATGTTACCTTTTTATGTATACAATTTACTAGACAATATATATATATATATATATATATATATATATATATATATATATATATATATATATATATATATATATATATATATATATATATACATGCCCGACAATAACTTGGACGGTGAACATGCATCTTCTCATGAAAACTCTCCTTTTGCCAGTTTTTGGGACGGTTTTTTTTTCTGGAAGATTAGGAAGGTCCTAAATTCATGGTCAAATCCCAAAGCTGTCCATGAATTTTTCATAAAAAAAATGTGTATTTATTTGCGCCTAATGTTTGAAAAGACAGAACTTTGTAAAAATTAAGAAAACAGGGACAGTAATAAAAACATTTAAAAATTTCCTTAATAACAGTTAATTTTAAACGGTTTTCTTAATACGAATAAAATGAAAATAATGCAGTTAGCTCGTTCGATAAATACGAAATAAAGTCGGCAGCAAACATTAAAATGCTAATTTTTATTGGATTCCAAACTAATATTGAAGAACATAACCTAAATTTATTTTCCCAGCTCGCCATATTATAATTCCATTCACGTATCGACAAATTAAGTGAACTTTGTTTCATTAGAGATTCTTCTACTTACTGAAATAAAGGAAACGTATAATTATGCAAAGAAAATGAAGTTAATTTATGGTAATTTGAAATTCCTGTGATGTGGACCCGCGATGCGGCGCGTCGGAGACAGCAACGGCGCTCACATTCTCGCGTCTTCTGGTCTTTCGTCTCCGTGCACAAAATAAAATCGTGACCCGACAAAATAACCCGCGACAAACTGAAACTACTCTCAATGTATATATCTTCAACAAAATTCTTTCGAATCATGTATTTCCTCGTTAAAAAAATTCTCATTGAAACTTATATGTTGGTACAATAAAAGCCGTTAGAAGTTATTTTCGGTCCCAAATTTTGACTTACTGTAATGCCATTACACTACCACAGCTGTTGTTGCGGTTCTTTGCGGGTAACGATACTTTAAGAGGAAAGAGGGAGACGTTCTCGCCTACAACGGTATTTGCGACATGTGAAAAATTCAGGGATTTCAATGGGATAATATTGTTATTAATTCATAATGTCATAAATCATCGCTATTGCTACTTACGAACAAAAATTTTGGAATTTCATTTCAAAATTTGTGAGGAAAACAAAACAAGCTTCAAATATCATATTTAATAATATTAGAATATACTATAAACTGTAAGATTTTTGCAGAAGCTATGTTTTCATAATGCAATATCGCAAACTTAATTATATCATCGCGGCATACTACCCATTTCTGGGTATGCCAACTGCTTTGTACACAGATTTCAGTAATGATGACATATTCATGCCATGCGAGCGTTTACCAAGCGTCACCTCACGGGTACTTATTTATAGCGTTGAAAGTACGCCATAGGAGTCACTTTTATGCTATTTAAAATTCGAAATATTTATTTTGGTGTCGGTTGGGATCAAGCTCGGTTCCCCAGATTCGCGACCAGACACTCAGGCACGCTTATTAATCAGGCATCTCCTTCTTTTTTTTTAAATCATAAATAAAAATAAATAAATATATCATCACGGCATATTACCCATTTCTGGGTGTGCCAGTATCTACAACACATGTAGACATCGGTAATGATGACGATATATTTTACCGTGTGGGCGCTTACCAGGCGTCACCTCACGGGCACTCATAGCTGGTGTGGAGAGTGCACCACAGGGGTCACTTTTGTGCCATTTAAAATTGGAAATATTTGGCGTCTGTTGAGATCGAACGCGGTTCCCCCAGGTTCGCGAGCAGACACTTAGGCACGCGGCCACGGGACCCCATAAAAATCATCCCCATTTTTAAATCATTTGTTTAGAAATAAATTATATTTAGTTTTAGGGACCATTTTCCGAAGATAGAATAAATATATCACCATGGCTTACTATGAATTACTAGGTGTGCCAATCTTTTATTTGTAAATTTTGGTAATGAGAAAGCACCACTTTTCTGCAATTAAAACTTGCAAATATTTTCCAAGCTGACTTTTTATCTTTAAAAAACAATGGTCTGCATTACGAACCTAATTTTATAGAGAGCTTTTGTTAAAAGTGATGTTTAACCTCATGGGAATATATGCAAAAGCGCAGTTCATAATGGCATTAGTAATAAAACTAAAATGGAGTCTTAAGGTAAAGTTATAACTAAAGAAAAAACAGCTCAGAGCTGTTTTGACCTCTGGCATGGTTTACATGCTGAGTAATTTAACTTCTCTGTGTTTACTTTGTAGTTTCTACTGATGATGAGAACTTAGTTCTCGAAATACGTATATAGTTTTTAAATTTATTGTTAAGGTTAAGGGGTTTTTTCTTTAGTTATGGCATTAGTATTATAATTATTATTATGATAGTTATTACGAAGGCGTAGAAAGGACATGCAAGGAAAATATTTATAATTGCAAGTTTTATCTTGCAATTAGCCTTAATTGCAATTTTTATCTTGCAATTAGGCATAATTGCAACTTCTATATTGCAATTAGGCATAATTGCAACTTATATCTTGCAATTAGGCATAATTGCAACTTCTATCTTGCAATTAGGCAACCTAACCTAACTAAACTTAACCTAACCTAATTGCAAGATAAAAATTGCAATTAAGGCTAATTTCAAGACAAAAGTTGCAATTATGACTAATTGCAAGATAGAAGTTGCAATTATGACTAATTGCAAGATAAAATTTGCAATTACAAATATTTTCCTTGGATGTCCTCTCTACGCCTTCGTAAGTTATTTCGTATAATATGAACCAACTTCTCTAAAACTTTAGAAATGATATATTTATTCCTAAATAAGCTTAACAATTAGAAAAAAGAACATGATTTTTGTTAGGCTTTTATCCCGTTTATTCAGTCTCATGCCCATTCTATCTTCTCTTTTGTTTGGAGGTATTTTATCAGGACACCAAATAAAATCCACTTTGTTGACACTTTCTAAAGTCAACTGCGTTCAAGAATGATGGTAAGTAATTGTCATCGTAGCAACAAGTTTATCTGAAATTCATTGGCTTTTTATACATCCTATCGTTTTTGAATCAATTCGCGGACAGTTGTTCATGTTTTATAAATGAGGAAAGAGGATCAGATATGACTACTATAAATCTGAATGCTGAATATTGTTTCCATGCGGTATACGCAAATGGAAGGACGGATAAGCGAGCAGATTAGGGAAAGTCCTGGTTCAAATCTTGCCAAGTAATGAATTTCGCTTGTAGACAAAAATAAAGTAAAAAAACTTCATGGATAATACAGTTGTAACTTATACTTTCAGGGCACATGGAATAAAATTACAACTTTTATGCCCGGTTGCACCGATGGCGCTTATTTTAAGTGTTCCTTAAACTGACAATATCGTATCGAAACGAAACATCAAATGAGTAATTGAATATTGATGTAGAAATTTCGATTTGCATTTTTTTGTTTAAGTCAAGCTTAAAATTTAAGTGTCGGCGGTGTAACTGGCATTAATATTTAATGACAAATTTATATGATTTACCCGAGAATTCAATGTACGAGGGTGATTTAGGAAATTATCTACCCAGCCATGAAACAAAAAACAAGCGATAACATTTCTATGTTTACTTACCTCCAGGATCCAGACAGTCTTACGCGTAACTTAAAAGAAAGAGTTTGAAAAATCTGTGATCTAAAAATGTGCACGGATTTTCGGAATCCGAGGGATTGTTCTCTTGGATTGAGTGCCTGAGGAGCAGTTAGTTAACCAGGTGTAGTACATTGATGTTTTGATAAGCCTGCATGAACGGATGAGAAGAAAAACAGCTGAAAGGTGAAGAAACGACTTATGGATTCTCCATGAAGACAACACGCCGGAACGCAACGCCTTTTCTGTCAAGACATTTTTGACGAAAGACGAAACACAAAATCACCTTCCTGGTACATCAACCTCTACTCACCTGACCTAGTGCCATGTGACTTTCTTTTATTATCAAATTTTAAATCTGCGTTAAACGGAGCCAATTTCGAGTCCTTTTTTTTAGTCAATTAATCTCGTTATTTTATTGACACACCCGTATTTTTTCAAAAATTATATTTTATTTTTTGACGTGAAAAGTTTAACATTGTACCATTCTCCTAGAATACAAAAAACATCCGATATTTTTAAGAAATTCTTACATTTTTGTGTTCATGTATTATTTTTATTGTTTATTTTATCAATGTTCTTATCTTGTGGTCTTCATTGGTCTGTAATGTATTTTACTTTTTGAATAATTTTGCCTTTTTGTTTGGTATTGATTTTCTATTATGAAATAAGCATTAAACATTTTCTTATGGTTCATTCAACTGTGAATTGATTAATTTCAATAATAAATTACAAAAGAATCTTTATGTGATTCTGATGTTGAGTTATTTCGCGCCGGTCAAGGGCGATGCCAGATCGATTTTTTTATTTGAGATGAATGAAAAATGACCATTGTGGACTTTTTATTTCGTTCTGTATCAGATCGTAGGAGTGTGAATGGGACAATATTTTTTTCATGCATTGTTTACTTTGACAGCTGTAGCTGTTACCTAGTTGAAGGGTCCGCGCCAATATATTTAATTTCCGTTTTATGGCTCCAAATACAGGGATTTTACTTATGTTTGTTGTTTTCCGGTTATCTCTATTGGTTCACATTGTTTTAAATTAAATCTATTTGTTCTTCAACTTACAAAGAAAAGTAACGCTTTTTTCACGTGATTTATATATGAATATTTATCTCAAGCAATGTGAGATTCGTTCATATATACAGGGTGTTCCGCGACTCGACCGACAAACTTATACCATATATTCCAGGGGTCATTACGATCAAAAAATGTTATATGACCTATGGATGAATTCCTCTTTGTTTCGGAGATACCGAAGAAATTTTTAAAAAATGATAAAAGAAAATTTATTCATCAATGGATAGCTAATTAACATAAAATTACAGCAACTGTTTAAAATGAGAACCGCCATTTTCTAAACATACAGCTATCCTTCGAGTCATAGAATGTCGCCAATTCATTTTTTAGAGAATTAGTAGCTTCAACTATACGGTCAGTCAACTCTTCGCGTGTATTTGGTTTACCATTATTATAGACACGAGATTTGAGGCAACCCCACAGAAAAAAATCTAAAGGCGACAATTCAGGTGACCGAGCTGGCCAATGTACAGGACCACCTCGTCCTATCCATCTTCCCGGAAAATTTTCATTAAGAAACGCCGCAAAAACCATACACGAAAACCATATCGGCATATTCTGCATTAGTAAAATGCGGCATAATGGCTTAAATTAATAAGACAGCACAAAAATTATTCAGCAATAACTACGATAACTATCGTACATGACATTAAACTGTATTTTGTCAAACAAATTCGTCAAGGCTAACTCAATTACTTTTTTTTGTATTTTATTCGATATCTCCGAAGCAAAGAGGAATTCATCCATAGGTCATATAATATTTTTTGATCGTAATGACCCCTGGAATATATGGTATAAGTTTGTCGGTCGAGTCGCGGAACACCCTGTAGAACTGTGCATGAGTTACTCTGCACTATTTTTTATCAAATGTCCCCTTGAATAATTATTAAATTAAAACAAATTTACTCTAAGAAATTTTAACTGTGTAAAAACCGATTTGATAAGTGGTGAAATATTTTAGTGTAAAACCCAAAACTAAATTTTGTAAAATTTGCTAATTGTACATAAGAAAATATAGTAAAAATTATACTTTTTACAGTAACATTTAAAGAAATTTCATTGTACACTCTGATCAGTGTTGTCTTGTTCAAAATGAAACAAGTTAAACATTGCACGGTAATTAGTTTGTTGTGAGATTTCTAAGTGTTCGGATGTATATTTTCGTGTTTTGTGTATTAAATGATAATGTAACTAACATTTAAAGTGAAATACAAAAATTTGTGTAAATGTGTTTTCTTAAACGAAGGAATCAGGTGTGCAATTTCCCATTAGGTACCTGGTAAGTACTATATCATCATTTAATCTATGTAAAATGCGTTCTATCTTTGAACATATTGTTTTTATTTATTTATAATACATACATTCATACATATATTTATATAAATATATGTATGTATATTGTAACATCATTGCATAGTTAAAATACATTAGTTGGTGCTATGTCAGGAAATATTCGTATTCAATTTTGAAACACTTCAACCTGTATTTTTACTTTTATACCAAATTTGTAAGTGGTTAAATGTACACAACTTGGTGTGAACCTATATAAACCAATTTTAGTGTTTATTTAAACAGAATTTCTTGGAGTGTTCATTATTAAAACATTTAAATAAATTTATTGTATGATAACAGCGTATTTTGCACAACTCTGTCCGTCGGGTGGTTATACAAATGGAACGTGCAGCACTTTTGAAATGCTTAGTTACTCTTACGCCTCTTGACTAGAACGTAAAAACAAATCCGGACCTAGTTGTATTTTGGAAAAGTTAAATTGTTGTTACTAATATTTCTATATTATATACCGTGACTATTTTTTAACGTGAAACATTGGGTTTGTCATATCCATGGTTACGACTTGATATTTGATTGACAGCAATGTATTTGCCCGTTCCATTTAAACTGAAACATAGGGAACGAATCTGACAGAAGTGTTATATTTAAATTTTGTAAGAAATTTAGCGGAGTCAGAAAACCACTCGAGAGCACTAAACATATTTCGGGCACAATGTGCACACAGTATTTTTTCTACATCTAAATTTAATTTTTAGAAAACATTTATAATTATTTAAACAAAATTAACCTCTAATGCCATCTTCTCAATATGACACAACCGTTGAATTTTCCTGTAAGTTATGATTTGACATTTCATTGACAGCAATGTATTTGTCGTCTCATTTAAAATGACACATGGGGAATGAATTTGACAGAATATTATATTTAAATATTGTAAAAAATTTAGCCGAGTCAGAAAACCACTCGGGCACGAGGTGCACACTTTTTTTTCTACAACTAATTTTAATTTGGAAAGCAGGAATAATTATTTAAACAAAATTAACCTCTATTGACGTCTTATCAAATGTCAAATTCGTTTCATTTTAAATGGAACGGGCAAATACATTGCTGTCAATCAAATGTCAAGTCGTAACCATGGATATGACAAACCCAATGTTTCACGTTAAAAAATACTCACGGTATAATATGTATACCTATTAACGGGTGTCTATTTGAAATCCGTTATACAGGTGTAAATGAAATAAGTACATTAAATTTATTTAGTAATGTAACTCGTTGAGAGGAACAATATTTCTTAAATTCTTAATTCGTAAATACATATTGAAAATAAAAAAGTTTTTCACATATCCCTTTTATATTTATTTTCTATTTTCATGTAAAAAGCTGGGTCCATAATTGAATTATTAAATAAAACAACAGTTATTACTAATGTCTTATTATTGAGAGACAAGTATCAAACGTAGCATTATACAAAAATAATTATATTATATGAAAATATCGGAAATACATAACTTATTTTACATTACACATAACTCACTCTGTGTAAAATACACATGAGAAAGGATAATGAGTTCTTAACAGAATGTTAACAATCTTCTTCTGCGCGTCCACCTCCCGTTTCCTGTAGGAAAACTTCAACTGTGTCACCATCTTCTATGTCAAGGGATGCGGCTGAATTATATTTATTAATTTACAGCGACAAATACTGCCAAAACTCGCAAAAGCTTTAAATTAACTGTAAGTACACACAAAATTAGGTGTTGTGTTTTGATGCCGTTTTACTTATAACTCATTTGGATGTTGTGATTGAGGTACTTCATTTAAAATTACATGAAAATATTGGACGTATATATCTTATATTACATTACAGATTACTCACTGTTAATATTAATCTGTAAGAAAAAACCATGTAAACCACACATGCGAATGGATAATGAGTTCTTTACCTAATTTGTTAAAAATCATTCTTCTCTTTCTTCTCCTTTTCCATATACATACAAATTAATTATTTCACCGTTTCTCATGTTCAGAGATGCGAGCGTAGCATCTTCCTCAATCGGACACCCGGCTACTACGAAACAGACATTATCTGTTGTAATACCAATGAATTGGCAATAGATCTGCAAAATATATTCAAAAGACATTTCTTGAGTAATGAATACGTGCATTATAAAATTGTCCACGACCAGAATAGTTAAATAATATTCTTCGTCTTCAGCCATGACAAATAATTAAAAAAATTAAGAAAAAACCATGTAAACCACACATGCGAATGGATAATGAGTTCTTTACCTAATTTGTTAAAAATCATTCTTCTCTTTCTTCTCCTTTTCCATATACATGTAAATTAATTATTTCACCGTTTCTCATGTTGAGGGATGCCGGCGTGGCATCTAACTCAATCAGACACCCGGCTACTACGAAACAGACATTATCTGTTGTAATACCAATGAATTGGCAATAGATCTGCAAAATATATTCAAAAGACATTTCTTCTGTAATGAATACTTGCATTATAAAATTGTCCACGCCCAGAATAGTTAAATAATATTATTCGTCTTCAGCCATGACAAATAATTAAAAAATTTAAGAAAAAACCATGTAAACCACACATGCGAATGGATAATGAGTTCTTTACCTAATTTGTTAAAAATCATTCTTCTCTTTCTTCTCCTTTTCCATATACATACAAATTAATTATTTCACCGTTTCTCATGTTCAGAGATGCGAGCGTAGCATCTTCCTCAATCGGACACCCGGCTACTACGAAACAGACATTATCTGTTGTAATACCAATGAATTGGCAATAGATCTGCAAAATGTATTCAAAAGACATTTCTTGAGTAATGAATACGTGCATTATAAAATTGTCCACGCCCAGAATAGTTAAATAATATTCTTCGTCTTCAGCCATGACAAATAATTAAAAAATTTAAGAAAAAACCATGTAAACCACACATGCGAATGGATAATGAGTTCTTTACCTAATTTGTTAAAAATCATTCTTCTCTTTCTTCTCCTTTTCCATATACATACAAATTAATTATTTCACCGTTTCTCATGTTCAGAGATGCCGGCGTAGCATTTTCCTCAATCAGACACCCGGCTACTACGAAACAGACATTATCTGTTGTAATACCAATGAATTGGCAATAGATCTGCAAAATGTATTCAAAAGACATTTCTTGAGTAATGAATACGTGCATTATAAAATTGTCCACGCCCAGAATAGATAAATAATATTCTTCGTCTTCAGCCATGACAAATAATTAAAAAATTTAAGAAAAAACCATGTAAACCACACATGCGAATGGATAATAAGTTCTTTACCTAATTTGTTAAAAATCATTCTTCTCTTTCTACTCCTTTTCCATATACATACAAATTAATTATTTCACCGTTTCTCATGTTCAGAGATGCGGGCGTAGCATCTTCCTCAATCAGACACCCGGCTACTACGAAACAGACATTATCTGTTGTAATACCAATGAATTGGCAATAGATCTGCAAAATATATTCAAAAGACATTTCTTGTGTAATGAATACGTGCATTATAAAATTGTCCACGCCCAGAATAGATAAATAATATTCTTCGTCTTCAGCCATGACAAATAATTTAAAAATTTAAGAAAAATCCATGTAAACCACACATGCGAATGGATAATGAGTTCTTTACCTAATTTGTTAAAAATCATTCTTCTCTTTCTTCTCCTTTTCCATATACATGTAAATTAATTATTTCACCGTTTCTCATGTTGAGGGATGCCGGCGTGGCATCTAACTCAATCAGACACCCGGCTACTACGAAACAGACATTATCTGTTGTAATACCAATGAATTGGCAATAGATCTGCAAAATATATTCAAAAGACATTTCTTCTGTAATGAATACTTGCATTATAAAATTGTCCACGCCCAGAATAGTTAAATAATATTATTCGTCTTCAGCCATGACAAATAATTAAAAAATTTAAGAAAAAACCATGTAAACCACACATGCGAATGGATAATGAGTTCTTTACCTAATTTGGTAAAAATCATTCTTCTCTTTCTTCTCCTTTTCCATATACATGTAATTTAATTATTTCACCGTTTCTCATGTTGAGGGATGCTGGCGTGGCATCTAACTCAATCAGACACCCGGCTACTACGAAACAGACATTATCTGTTGTAATACCAATGAATTGGCAATAGATCTGCAAAATGTATTCAAAAGACATTTCTTGAGTAATGAATACGTGCATTATAAAATTGTCCACGCCCAGAATAGTTAAATAATATTCTTCGTCTTCAGCCATGACAAATAATTAAAAAATTTAAGAAAAAACCATGTAAACCACACATGCGAATGGATAATGAGTTCTTTACCTAATTTGTTAAAAATCATTCTTCTCTTTCTTCTCCTTTTCCATATAAATGCAAATGAATTATTTCACCGTTTCTCATGTTCAGAGATGCGAGCGTAGCATCTTCCTCAATCGGACACCCGGCTACTACGAAACAGACATTATCTGTTGTAATACCAATGAATTGGCAATAGATCTGCAAAATATATTCAAAAGACATTTCTTGTGTAATGAATACGTGCATTATAAAATTGTCCACGCCCAGAATAGTTAAATAATATTCTTCGTCTTCAGCCATGACAAATAATTAAAAAATTTAAGAAAAAACCATGTAAACCACACATGCGAATGGATAATGAGTTCTTTACCTAATTTGTGAAAAATCATTCTTCTCTTTCTTCTCCTTTTCCATATAAATGCAAATGAATTATTTCACCGTTTCTCATGTTGAGGGATGCCGGCGTGGCATCTTCCTCAATCGGACACCCGGCTACTACGAAACAGACATTATCTGTTGTAATACCAATGAATTGGCAATAGATCTGCAGAATATATTCAAAACACATGTCTTGAGTAATGTAAACCTGCATTATAAAATTGTCCACGCCCAGAATAGACAAATAAAATTCTTCGTCGTCAGCCATTTAAACAATTAAAAAAATTTCAATATGATACAAAGAAACAATAGCTTTAAATACACGAAATGAGGTACTTTTCATCATGGCGGTCGAACAGCTGATAACCAAATATTAACATGGAGTCAAATGGAGAATTCGTGTTTACATTTCAAAAAATCTTAAATATTTATTTATGTGCAGGTTTGTGTAAATTATATTTGCAATTTTAACGACTAAACATTAGTAGGAGTATACTGTTGAAGTGAAATGAGAAAAAAAGTCACACACATAATCACAGTAATGTTTTGAAACCAAAACAAGATGTATTTATCACGTGTTTCCCTACTGCATTCATTTTATATTACGTTTTATTGCCTCTAATGCATTTGCAAGGCTGGAAGATAAGTAATAATCATTATAATTTAATGGGGGAGTTCATGATTTTTTTATTTTTATATTATGTTATAGCATTTTTAAATTTAGAAATTCCCGATTTTTTTTTTCTTGAAAATTCGGCTTCAAACCCGAGATAAATAGCGACGAATATTTTACTATGACCGTTCCCGCAATTGTGACGTCACCGACCTCACTTCCGGTGCCAGTGATATCATCGACATACAGAGCACGCATTAATAAAGACAAGTATATGTCCGTATGTCTTAACTTACTTGTTCTGTTTCTGTATAAGCGCTACTGTCAATACTGTCATACGTTATCAGAGGTTATGTTCTTGTGTTTATATGTTGTTACATTATTATTCTTTCTTGCAATATTGTTATTATACATACAGGCATGACATTTAATTCAAAGGTTATGTTTGTATTTTTGTTTGAACAAATGTCATTTATTAAGACAACAGCGCCATCTGCACAAAAGGAAGTAGCACCTTTGAATCCCGTGACGTCATTGGCGGACGATTTAAATGTATGCTACACTTTTACGTAATTAAAAAAAAAGTATTACAATAAAATTATATTTTTTTATATTTAATAATACACTAATACGATTAGAAACAGTTATAAATAAATCTTATCTACAAATTTAATATAAGTGAACTCCCCCATTGTGAATTGAATAAAGTAAATTTAGGTAAATATGGACAAGCCTTAACACGTTGACTGTCCCATGACACACATATGATTCATAAAGGCCGTATCCCACGATGAAAAATACAAGCAACTTGAGTTGCCGATATCGGAATGTATGTTCCCTTAAAATCTAGGGAAATACTTTGCTTAAAGTTTCTACCAGATATAGGGAAATTTTGATATTTGATCTTTAACATCCCATGTTTATTATTTAAAATATCAGTCTTCATTGTACTTAATATGCGAGCACACGTATTGTTGACAAATAAAAGTATGATTTTGACAAGAATGACGCCTGCGTGATGATACGATGCTTCAAATATAAGTTATTCTTGATCTAGCGCATGCTCCTAGAAAGTTGCCGTTATCGAAAAAGTTTAGCTGCATACATCTAAACTAATTGCAGCTAAAAAGTTGCCTAGCACACGGCGTTTTGTCGCACATACGAGCAATTGTTGCCGTTAACTGCAATAAATTGCCAATACGTTGTATCGTGGGATACAGGCTTAACAAGTTTTCCATACACGTCCCTGAGACATATATGATTCATTTGTCTACCCGTACTCTACTTGCTTGTGTGTGTTATACGCTGCATTCCCGGTACTGTATGGTGTATGGACGTCTAAAGGAAGTACAGACTGACCTGCTTTTACTCGGCTGTCGCTGTATCATATGTGATTCATAGGTCTCTGTGAGGTGTAAGTTTTTTAGGACTCTCATATAATGCTTAAAAAGCACAGTTATTTCATAAAATATTTATGATTTATGTATACAAGGCACAGTTATTTCGAAAATTAAATATTATTCGTATAATACAACATAATATATAACTAGAAAATACAGAGAACAATACATTAATGATTTTCATTATAAGATAAAAGTTCCTCATACGCCCATGAGTCATATATGAACACTTACAAAAACAATAGCTAATTTTTGTTTTTTTTTTTATTTTTATTAGGTCAAATGTGATATTCTATATAGATAAAATAAAAATACTACAAAAAGCAGTTGGACGTGGTGGGCCCGAAAAAAAAAACGATTCTACTAAGTTAAATATTCTGACAACCTTGACCAATATTTAATTTACAAATAACTTCGTAACTATTAAAAATTAAGAAAAATGTTTCATATAAAATTTTTATATTCTATTTACTGGCATACACAAAATTTTATTTGATCACTATCTTGTCAGTTTTTATTCAATTTTAATAAATTTGTACCCGAAGTTGTGAAACAGACTGTATTGAAATGTATGGTCTCATTTGAAAAATAATTGAATGTTTAAACAAAATTCCTACTTTAAATTAGGTACCTATATGCAGATAGCATTCACCAATGATTGGTTAAAGCAAAAAAATCACTATAACTATAGAAAATACAGAGAACAATACATTTTTATGACACAAAAGTGACCCCTGTGATGTACTCTTCACGCCAGCTATGAGTGCCCGTGAGGTGACGCCTGGTAAACGCCCACACGGTAAAATATATCGTCATCATTACCGATGTCTACATGTGTTGTAGATACTGGCACACCCAGAAATGGGTAATATGCCGTGCTGATATATTTATTTTAAAAAAATCACTTGTGTCCGACAGTCAAAATTTAAAAAACAAAATACTGAGAAAGTATTCTGATTTTTATATGCAAGTATCTCCCTTTAATTTCACAAGTATGAAAATTTAACAGCCAGAGTCGTGTCATAACATATCAGTGTAAATGTACTCACCATCCTAGAAATTCGTATGCAAAATGCATCTACAATAAAAATAGAAATGGGACGTAGATAAGATGAGTAATAAGACAACAAAATATACATCCTGTAGTGGTTTATTTAACGAGTAATATAGGTACATTATCTGCAGCAAAACCATCAACTTATTCTGCACCCCGCATGCACGCTCCTGCACACATCCGTGCATGAGCGTGCGCGCGTCAGCGCACAAAGACAAAAACATAACGATGATAATCAGCGCAACGGATGATATGTCGCGCACACAAACCAAAACATCATAAGCAACGAAGTAGGTACACAAACAGACGCCCGGGCGTCACATCAGCAGGCGTCGAACCCCTCACAGATATAAACAATTCTACCAACTACATAAACAATAACTAATCGTGTTGTCACGATGGTTTTTTGACCTTGGTTTATTTTTATTTGTCTCATCTGCACAGAGGCGCCCCTTACTCAAAACATACCAACTTGGGGATATGTTACTCTTACTGAATAGTACTAGTTACTGTTACAAATATAAAATCTGTTTTTTGATGAAATTAGGTTTCTACTGACAGACACACGAATAATTTTACATTTTCATTCACTTTACACATTCTTTTACATTCATGCATGAAACATTCTAAAATTTATTTAGATATGCAGATGAAATCAGTCGAAAAAGGAATGATATGGAATATAGTTTCCCCGCAAAATTGTCTTCCTTGTGCCAAAAAAATTATAAGGTAAAATAGCCTCGGAATCATCATCCAAACCAAAATAATTTCGTACAAAATCGTGTCAAGCTAAAATGACTAATGAAATAAGTGATAATAGACTGAACAGTATACTGGTTTATTCGTTTATGTAAATGAAAAGTTCATTTTGATTGTTTTGTTTGTACGTTGTTAATAACGTAGTCTATGATTAGGCATACGGCATACTATCACTTATTTCTGTCATTGTTACATAATGCAACAACATGTCAATTTTAATCAGCCTTGCTCTGTCGTCTGTCTTGTCATTTCATATTTCGTTGTTCCACCCATACAGGTTGTTATGTGTACTACGCTTAACCCAGGGTAGAACTGACCCCATAGATAGTAAATCTGACAATAATTATTGTTTAATATGCTTTCTACAAGAACTACACAGTGTCCCACACTCTATTTTCAGTGTGGCGGAGATAGCCAATGTTATTCTTATGGAGGGTTTCTGTACCATGTTGCCAATTTTTCAATGTAATGTAATATTGAAACATTCATAAATTTTCATTGCTATACCAAAATTAGTTAACATTGTACAATTTAAGTTTTATGAGGGTCTCTTATTTACGCAAGGGCTTATTGTATACACCCAATATTTATCTAAATAGTTTTATATACAGGGCTATTTGTACCTGTAATAAGTAAAATTTCAATACAATATTTTAAAACCGCCCAGCATACTAATCTTGATTAAATGCATTAGAAATTAGAATTTTAAAATATTATAAATTCAAATTGGAGATTACAAAGAAAGAATAAAGACTTATGAACTATGTAAAATATATGCAGTATTTCTATCAAGCTTAAATATTAGTAAATTATCAAATAAGAAGATATAAATTAAATAAAAAATATGTATTATTAAAATGACCAGTGTGTTATTCAATTTCATTTTTTTCTTCGCATCTATGCTATTTTACATCTATATTTTGTACTCGTATATGTATCAATTTTATATCTTTTCGTAGAATGGAAATATGTAACATAGGGAATTTATATTGTTGACAACGATTGTAAAATGTCCATTTAAGTACAAAAATGTTTTATATTATTTACTTTAAATTGACTAGAGTTTATATGTTAATTCATTTCATTTACCTACGCTTGTTATAATTTTATATCCTACTTACATTTTGTATTTGTATAATTTTCAGGGTTGGCAGATATATATCAAGTGATATATATCATGATATATATCTTGATATATATCCGATATTTATTGATTGATATATATCATGATATATATCACTTATTAATTTTTTACAAAATAAATACCCAGAGTGAAAAATTCTTGATATTTTGAATAAAAATAAAAACGTGGCAACAGTGCGTTTTGCGGTTACAACTTACAATTCGGGGATTCCCTGCTTTTGGTTTAGGGGATTCACAACAGCTTTGGAATAGTTCAATCTAAATTAAGAAATCGTCTGGGCAACGAAAAAGCGAGTAAACTAGTATTTGTTTTTAAATGTTTAAATCAAAATACCGATAAAAAAGCCAAAAGCTTGGACTGGGTCTTCTCAAAAAGTGATGAAGTCGTGTTACGTGAAGATAATGATGATGATGATGATGATGATGATATTCCTTTGGCCCGGTTGTGCGAAACTTAAAAACATGTCAAACGACAAGTTATTTTGATATTTATGTAATATAAATATTTAGGAAAATGTTATTTTTTGTTACTTAAATAAAAATATGAATATTTTATATCATAATGTCAAACTACAATAGTATTTACTCATTTAGGTATTTACTATTTATATAATATATTTAGGAAAAATGTTATTTTTTGTTACTTAAATAATAATAATTTTTGTCTTGTTTTTTGTTATTTTAAACTAAAGTTTGATTTTTGTTGTTTACCAAAATAAAGGTATTTTACGTTTCATGTTTTTTTTTTGCATATAGCCTAAGAACGAAATTCCTGATATATATCGGATATATATCCGATATTATGATATTTTGATATTTATATAAATATCATGATATTTGCCAACCCTGATAATTTTATATTTTTTGTAAATTATTAAACTGACCAGTTCATTATTTAATTTAATTTTTTTTCTTTTCACCCACCTGTTTAGATACAGTGAAAGTACACCAGTCATAAATACATTCAATGAAGTACCCAGAATATTTCATCTCTTTTTGGGCATCTATTTTGCTCTTTCTATCTTGCAGATTTATAGCAGGTAAACATGGCAACATGGTACTCCATAAGACCCTATACTGAACATAGAGTGTGGGACACTGTATAGAGAATATAAATTGTTCGTCTATGCAAAAAAAGTTTGACGTCAGTTTTGGCAATCAATATTTTTCCAGAGAACACATTGATTTTTACTTTTTTGCAAAATTTTTGGCTATAAAGTAATTGGTCAGTTTTAAAGGCCTCCAATTCTTGTAGAAAGCATGTTAAACAAAAATTATTGCCAGATTTACTATCTATGGGGTCAGTTCTCCAGGGGTTAAGCGTTGTACACTTACTTACATAACATCCTGTATAACCTAGACTAATCTATTTGATTTGAAACGATATTTCTGTGGCTATTTTGGTATTTTCATTCCTAAAATATGGCTCTTTTGGCACATTTTATTTTACGAAATATGACAGCTATTTTTTCAGTCTTTGCTGAAAAACCTTAAATACAGGGTGCTATGTAAGTAAACGTACATAGCTTAATTGTTAAGATGACTGTTTGGAACCCAAATCTGCAGTAAGTCGACGTTCAACTCTTTTCATATAGTAGCAGAAGTTTGAGATGGCCAATGAGAAATAATATCGATTTCATTGTACTCAAAGTTGTCTGACTAAAAAAACATAACTGTCACAATTATTCGCAGAATAAAATAGCTATTTGAAATTTTCGCAGTGAAAAACTACATTTTCGTCAACAATAATAATTATTAATATTATTCTAATTGGCATTTTGATATTCAATAAACAGAATATAAATTGTACGTCAATGCAATAAACGTTACACGACAGTTTTGCAATCAACCTTTTTTTTCCAGAAAACACCTTGAATTTTATTTTTTTACGATATTTTGAACCATGGCGTAATAGGTCCAATTGGGTATTCCACCATAACAAAAAAATTAAGAAAATTTCAATTTAACATAAAGTATGGCTCAATAAATAATAGTTAATACAATGAAAACATTTTTTAAATAATTACTTTACGAGATATTTCACATTTGCTAAAAGGGAAAATTGACGTCATACAATTGTTATCTTTCTCTTGCAGCGTACTCAGAGCAGTGTGTGTGAGAAAGACAAGTATAGAGGAAAAGTGACGTTACACTGATTTCTCGAAAATAAACTACTCTTAAACTAGGAACAATTCAGATTTTTTAATACTATGATTTGCTTCAAAACTGAATGAAGTTTTATTTAAAATAATAAAAAAAATTGAGTGGAATACCCCATTCTTATAGACAGCATGTGAAACAGATTTACTATCTATGTGGTCAGTTCTACCATCTGTTAAGCATTGTACGCTTATTTACATAACACCCTGTATAGTGACACCATGATACAAACAAAAATCTATGCTCATTTTTCGATTTATTTATTTATTTATTTTTGTTTTTGAAATATTTAATAAAATAATGGATTTTAGCGTTTGTTTCACTTTCTAAAAATGTGTATGGTTATTGAAATATATTTCCTTATAAATTTCACTGAATACAAATTATGTGACGTCAGACATTCGATGAGTATAGCAAGAAATAAACTTGGTACTCTCTACTAACCACGTTTTAGCAGTGTGAGTAGTCATCGTAATACAAAATAATATTCTTTTCGTTAGTAATAAAATCACCTTAAAGTAGTGACGTCATATCGTTATAGCGCGAATAGTATTCATTTTAAATTAGTCATATTCTCATAATTCGACATTTTTTTTTAATACCACCCCCATTCAAAATCTTATTTGGCAAGATAAGTAAAAGAAACAGACTTGAAATCAGTTTTCTATTGGCTTTTTGTGTATTCGAATAAATTCAATTTTGAATATCTATACAGGGTGTTATGTAAGTAAGTGTACAACGCTTAATCTATGGTAGAACATAGTTTAAGATTTTGTAAAAAGTAAATATCAATGTGTTCTTTGGAAAATGACATATACGACTTTTGGCAATAATTCACTGTACCGTCTTGCAGCAACACGACTATTTTGTAATGTCTCGCCATAAACCATATGCATGCCTGCATATTCTTGATTGATGAAGGTATATTTTGAGACTATCAAAAAAAAACCAATATAAATTGTACGTCTATGCAAAAAACGTTTAACGTCAGTTTTGACAATCAATATTTTTTCCAGAGAACGCATAAAATTTTGAACTTTGACGTGATTGGTCAGTTTTAAAGGCCTCCAGTTCTTGTACAAAGCATGTTAAACAAAAATTACTGCCAGATTTACTATCTATGGGGTTAGTTCTACCATGGGTTAAGTGTTGTACACCTACTTACATAACACGCTGTATAAAATAATTTAAAACCATTGTTTCTATAAAGTACCTAAATATTTTCTATTTTTGGACATATGGTATTAAAATAAATAAAAATACTAAATAAAAACTCGCGATATGACAACCAATGTAAAGCCTTGGCCTTAAGAACAATAGATACTCGTTCTTGATTCGTAGGACAATAACTGATTACTAGCTAGTACCATCTATGTTTAATATGGACAAAGGTTAGATCGTCGCGTAAAAGTGCAATTAATGTCTGGTATATTATTGGCACTTTGCGACATATACTTAGCCGACCGGGATCGAACAGAGATATTTCAAATTCGATCAGAACATGCGCTTTAATATATACACTATCTGCACCGACTTCTTCTTTGTTCCTATTATGTATTTGTAATTTAAATATTGTCGTCACTTTTTACGATTTTCTGCGACTATTTTCAGTCACCTGAACAATGGCACATTATATTCACGGAAACTCATCTGAGTCGCAGCGATTGATATATTGGACTCATTTTTCTTATCTGGATATGTTAACCAAAAGTAGTTTGTATGTGTTGAGTAAAGGGCACCCCCGCAATATTTACTGGATATGTCAAGTCTTTTCACCATAACACTATTACATTTATGTTTGTTACAATATATGATAATCTTTACATATCTTCATCATCAGCAAAAGGATATTATATATCGAGAAAAGCACAAATATCTGCCGCCTCGGAACAGTTTTTGATTTGGCACATAATCACAAGCAGTTCACTTGTTTCGTTTCCTCATTCGTTGCACAGTTCGCAGCACGCGTTATTACACCCGCCATCGGAGGGAGAGGAGCACGGGGAGATAGAGACAAAGACGTGGAGGAGTCAGCGCGTTGGACCGGTCGTAGCCGTCATGTGGCACGCTGTTGTCCCCGGGTTCCATTAAGGAGCCCTGGTACCCGTTGTAGTGACGGTTCTCTGGGGCTGAGTCGTCTGGGCCGTTGCTCACCATACCAGCGCTGCCGCCTGGTACTAGGTCGCTGCCTTCGTGCTCTGAGAGGGAGTCATCTCCGTTGGAGTCTTCGTCGTTTTTGCCACGGTATGGAAGCTCCATTTCTGCAACACATAAAAACAAAATTAGAATTATACGTCATCATCGGATTAGTCGCAAAATAACACTTTTGAAGAAGAAGCCTGTAGTACCGCAAATACTTTTTTTTTATTTTTTTTTTTATTTAGAAAGAAAGGCCGTACAACAGGCCAAGGCCCAATAAAAGTACAGCACAGTTAACAATATACATAAAGAATAAAGGTTTCTAGCTAGACAGTATAATAATAGATAATGAGAAGTACAAACTAAGGATCAGACAAAGAATGCGAGAAAACATATTTTAGAAATGATTTAAACTTAAATAGTGAACAATTAAAAATATCTGGAACATTATAGCTAAGAATCATGTTATTGAAAGAACACATTAATCGATTTACTGTAGAAAACATAGCAGCATTGGTTTTATATTTTTTAGAAGAGAACGTTTCAAGAGAACGAGTAGAATAGGAAGGCACACGCAGAGATATTTTTTTATGATTTTGTATAAAAATGTCAAATCCAACACTTCTCTACGTTTTTGTAAAGTGACGAAACTGACAGAATTATAAGGGAATTTCCAATTTAAAGCTGAAATAAATTTCCGTTGGATACCTTCAATTCTCTTAATATATATTTGGTAATGAGGAGACCAACAAATGACACCAAATTCTAATTGTGAACGCACAAGTGAATAATATAGTTGAACGAGAGTGTTATAGTTCTTGAAAAGTGCCCCAACTCTTAATATAAATCCAAGCATTTTATATGCTTTCTTTACAACAGTGTCAATGTGAATGTCATATATGAGTTTACTGTCGAATATTATTCCAAGATCTCTTACATGAGATACACGATTGATTACATTTCCACTGATATTGTATTGAAATTCAAAATTGGTCCGATTTCGAGAAAAAGAAAATACAAGAACACTTGCTATGATTGACAGATAGATCATTTGCTGTTAAATAAATATTTAGTTTATCGAGATCTGCTTGAAGAGCAATGCAGTCTAACATGCACGTTATCTTACTGTAAACCTTGAGATCATCAGCATACATAATAAATTTCGAGTTTTCAAAAATGTTGCTAATATCATTAATGAAAATAATGATCGATAAATGCTTTTATATTATAATAATTTTATCCCACGAAAATTATTTGAGGGTTACATTGAGCCTAGAGAGTCTACATATTAATTTCATTGGAAATTTTGAATTTTATTTAAAAAATCTGTTGTGCCCAGCACAAGACGTCTCGCCATTTCCATATTAGGCTACATAATGTATTTAACATTTCTGGTACACACACAAATTCTAATTACATCTATTATTATCATATTTTTATATTTTTTAATACATTTTATAAATAAGTTTCCTCCTACTCTTCTAAATGTTCGAGATTCTTCAAATGCATTGATAAGATTGGCGATATTTCTGATAGGTATATGTAATATATGTATCTATAATTTTTAATATTTAATTAACAATAAAATAAGAAATATTAAATGTACTTCCCAGAAAAAGCCTTCAGTAATGTATTTAGGTTTTTCACATTGACATTTTCTGTCAATTACAAACATTTTATTTTTCAACTAGTTTCCTTGGAGTTGGGCTATGAGATTCATTACTACGGTTTATTTTTTATATTTATAGTTCTCTATCTCTAAATCTGTAGAAGATATAATAAAAATAATCAATATATCAGATAGGGAATTAATTTTTCTATAAAAACTACTACTTCCGGTTGTCCATTTGTTACCAAAACCTTTTCAGCTCTTCCCATTAATGTCAGGTTAAGGAATACGCAGTTATATTATTCTTTAGTCTTATAGAATTTGAGAAACCGTCCCTCAAACATCCACACAAACAAACACACACACACACACACACACACACACACACACACACACACACACACACAGAGAGAGAAAGAGAGAGAGAGAGAGAGACGTCATTGCAAAAATGTTAAAATCGGATTCTAGTGATCTTAAAACGTGCTTATTCACTAAAATCTAGATTTGCAATTTTTAGCGTGAATCTAATAGCTCTCAGCGATAGGTAAAAAAAAATCAGTAACAAATATCCGCATTTTTATAATAAAAGTTCTTTTATGAAGCGTGCTTTTTGCATTATATTCTTATGAGGAGTGAGGAGTGTTTTTATTATAGAAGTGCGTTTATAATACGGGCCAATAAGTTTATGAATCCAATAAAAATATATTCTCGATTATAATTCGAATATCTCTCTATTATACTTATTTTTTTTATAATACAACATTGTTGAATAATCGTAACGAAATAAATTTAATATTTTTTTTTTCTTTAATGAAACGTAAAATTTTGTTCCCAATAATTCCATCTGATGCATTTAATAAGTGACTAAAATGAATAGTGCTTCATCTATTTACTTCCAATTTTAAATGGCACAAAAGTGAACCCTGTGGTGCATTCTCCACACCAGCTATGAGTGCCCGTGAGGTGACGCCTGGTAAGCGCCCACACGGTAAAATATATCGTCATCATTACCGATGTCTACATGTGTTGTAGATACTGGCATACCCAGAAATATGTAATATGCATTACTTCAACAAAGTGATATTTTTGCTAATAATTGTTGCTGTTCATCCATTAAGTGAGGTAACACTGCTATATACTATATATTTGTTCCGAAAGTGTGTGTAATTCCGTGCAATATTGCAGCTACATCATAAAACACTTAAAAGTAATTGAGAAAACGATATTTTCCAAGTTTAGCAGCAATAATAGAAAAGAAGTGAATTTCCCGTACGATAGAGATCGTATTCGAAATGATAATCTAGTTAGGGATATAATATTCGTGCGATAAATGGCATGCACGTTTGGGTGTTAATAACGAAGAGTTTTTATGATTTACGAGCAATCATGATATCAGAGTCAGAGTGCTACTATCGCTTTGTCGTTCAGTGAAACGACCGCACAGGCACAGCAGTCAGAGTTGGCATCCCGCATCCAACAATTTAGAACTCAGAGGCGCAGGAACGGGAATCAACAGCTTTCAACCCCCAACAGTTTTTTCAGCTCTATTGATCTATTTTGGAATATAGTTTTCCCTTCTATCTACGTGTTAAGAGATTTCATGAATTAATAATAACGACATATAGGCCTATTCTGTAATTTAAGGGTTAATTTTTAGCAAGTCGTTAAAATTTTTCATCACTACAAGTTGTTTTGGTAAAGTCAGTCGGAGCTATCCGACGGATCTGTTCGATGACGTCACAGATATAGTCATACAAAAATGTCTCCGTACGACAGTAGTTTTAATGTATTTTAGGAAAAATAGCAGTCTAAAACCCAATATATTTAATTTCCTTTTAGTCCAAAATAAAACGCAGTATATTACGTTATTATTAATATAAAATAAACAAATAATTTACTTAATTTATTTATATTATGGGGTAAACTTTGAAAGTATTCATAATTTCATGACAAAAAAGTCTCCGTACGATAACCAAAACATTCTGGATTCTGGCGGGAGTACGAAAATTAGTAATTATTATAACAATGGATAGCAAAGGTTCCCTCGACATTCTAAAAGCAAATTTTAAACAATGTGCCGAAAAATAGGGCCTAAACAGACAATTTTAATTTCGTGCATCAGAAAAATTCGACAAATAATTCGCTCTTTAAGAGAATAAGTACTGTATAATAATAAAAATATGCTTAATCATCCCTCACAGTCTCCAGACTTTAATCAGATTGAGAAAGTGCGGAAAATTCTTGAAATAAATAAGAATATAAAGCAAAAAAGAATTTTAAATTAATTACAAGTAAAATGGCAGAATATAATGCCATCGGTGACCAAAAATTTGGTTGATTCAATGACTCATCGCTTAGTTACTGGTGGAAATACCAAAGGAAAACCCTCGAAATATTATATTTCTTTATGAAACATAAATAAATGGTTTATTATTTAAATGTTTTGGTTATCGTACGGAGACTTTTTTGTCATGAAATTATGAATACTTTCAAAGTTTACCCCATAATATAAATAAATTAAGTAAATTATTAAAAAAATATAAATATAAATATATCATCACGGCATATTACCCATTTCTGGGTGTGCCAGTATCTACAACACATGTAGACATCGGTAATGATGACGATATATTTTACCGTGTGGGCGCTTACCAGGCGTCACCTCACGGGCACTCATAGCTGGTGTGGAGAGTGCACCACAGGGGTCACTTTTGTGCCATTTAAAATTGGAAATATTCGGCGCCTGTCGGGATCGAACCCGGTTCCCCCAGGTTCGCGACCAGACACTCAGGCACGCGGCCACGGGACCCCATTAAATTATTTATTTATTTTATATTAATAATAACGTAATATACTGCGTTTTATTTTGGACTAAAAGGAAATTAAATATATTGGGTTTTAGACTGCTATTTTTCCTAAAATACATTAAAACTACTGTCGTACGGAGACTTTTTTGTATGACTGTATATTAGATCCATCCGATTATCGAAGCTTCTACGAACGCGTCAAATCTGTATATGATTTTGACGTTTAAATCTGAGGTTACAGAAGAAGTTTATCTGGATAGTTTTCAACGGACGCTATTTATAGACAAATACGGTTAAACGCTATATGTATACATGCCGTGAAATTTTGACAAAAAAATTTTAGTTGTCAATTTCATATCTATTGGATAATAATTTTAACCAGTTGCTAATAATTAATCAAATTGTTACAGAATTTTCTCGATAGTTTCATTAGCTGATGATACATTTTTATGGGTATTAACTTTATGGGCTCTTAAATGTGCATAAATTCTAATTAAAGGACGATCCTATAGCGACGAGGCAATTGCTGCGCTCAAAAATATGCAGGTGATTCAACTACAGCCCAGAAGACACAGTATTGATACGTCCCCTACTGTATAACTGAGGTAGAGAAGCATAACGAAGTGAAGGTAGCGCGTAGATAAGCCTGTATTACTGAACTATGAGCGCAAATTAATAAGAATTCTAGAAATCGCGCGAAATTCCTCAGCCTCTATTTATAGGAATTTGAGCATAAATTTTTAGTATGTTATTAACATAAAACCAAGAAACAATATATTCCAAATGGAATTTTAAAATTTTGCAAAGGACTATTGGTACCAGCTATCAAAAATAGCTGTTTTTCAAGTAGTCATAATTTGGGCCCCTAAAAAATAATAAAAGTCTAGTATCTATACAAAAAAATGATCATTTCATTAATGCTTTAGCATAAAAAAATTGTGAATGATTATTTTTAGGCACCGATGTTCATAAGGAAGAATTATAATGAATAATTTCTGAATATTGGTACAGATATTCAAAACTGGCATAAGAGATTACACCACAGAGGTCGCTTTTCTGCTATTTGTAAATTATAAATAATTTTCAAGTTTGGCGTCAGTTTAATTGGAGACCGGGCAATCAGAATCACTCCAGTCGCAACGCATTCAGCCATTATATATATATATATATATATATAAGGTGGAAACGAACTTAAACGAAAATTCGACTTTTCTTAAGGAAACTTTTTTTACTGCTGTTTTAATTCATATTTCATTAAAAATTTGTTTATCAAAAATACATTCAAAATTAGTTGTACTAGTAATAACTAAATTATTCTTAATAATTAAATTAAATACCATTTGCACCGAAAATGATTGTGTAATAGGTACATAAAATATTTCATTATTCTCGGAAGTGTTAGTGACAAGTGATTTTTGCTGTGCTCTTGTTAAAAAAATGTATTCTAATTCTGAATTAGTGGATATGTTGTTGATTTATGGTGAAGTGGGACAAAACGCGGTTTTATTTATGACTTTTGTGTTTATTCTTCAATTGATTTTTAAGGTAAGTTTTTTTCATATTAATATTGTTGCATGCGAAGTATTAATATTAATCTTTGATATGGTTCATTGATCTTTCAAAATAAATAACGTTAGAAATAATTAAGATTATACAGAAACATTACGTAAATTAATTAAATTTATTTCAAGTATTAAAGTTGTCAGTGGTCCAGTGGTACCAAAAATGTTAGTTTAATGAGAACTACCCTTAAATATGCGAATTTTTTAAAAATTCTTTCTGTTTCGTACTCTACACATGTCATACTACTCACCCTTAAATTTATGACATTAAGTTCGTTTCCACCCTATATATATATATTTGGGGTGTATTTTCTGTTCTTATTCCTGTTGCTATTTGCAACTAATAACTATTAAAGAAATAAATACATAAACCAAACCTTTACTGTTGTGAAGAATACAATTTCTAAAGAAAGTAAGAATAGAAGACGCAAAGATGCTGAAAATAATGCATATCTCTTTGAAAATATTGCCCCTTGAAAGAATTTTGGCAGATGTACGTCCCTGATTCAACAACCAGCATCAAGCATTCACATTCGGCATTCGACGTGAGATCGTGAACGGTGAACGACTAGAGCAAAGTGCACACTACCTAACGAATTAAATTACTGTACTCTGATTCACTATCACTCCTTTAACTCTACGTTCATGGAGATTTTAGTTTTATCTTTTGTTTCTATACTCTGTTTTATTATTAAATAAACTCTTGACTGTCTAGACAGACAATTTTAATTTGTAATTAAAATTATGAAGGGGTATGTTCTAAATACGTATACCATTGTTAAATCATTACATTTTAATTTAATTCAGTTAGCAGTGTACCTAAAAAATGTACCTAATTTATTTTTTAAACATAATTTCTTTTTTCATTTTTATAATTTTCTTCAGATAAATGTAAAATTTCTGCAAAAACCAAAAGAATGGGGTCCTATACCATAGTCATATTTTAACTATCTTAAATAAGAAGACGAAAATATACATAAATTAATGAGTATTAGTGAAAAAATTTTCTTTAAATATTAACTAGGTCACAAACTATAAGCGATTGAAGCTACTAATTGGGTATGACGCGTTAGGTACTAAGAATTTGATTGGTCGCCTGATTTTAAAAAATAGATTCGCGCGTCTGAAGCGATCACCTTTGAGTCACCTTTAAAAGAATATGAAATGTCATGTTGTTCTATAACCTAACAAAACATTTAACAATTTTGTGTTTGATGAATTTGTTTAATTATAACATCTAGTAATATTAACAATAATAATAATAATATTTATAATTAAATCAATTTGTAATATTAATTAAATTAATAATAATATTAATTAAATTAATATTGAAACTTCAGAACAGCCAACACTAGCGCCATCCGTCGTCATATTTTGTGGATAATAGTTTATTAGGAAAAAAATGCTTATTATTTACGTTATTTATACTTAATAATAATTTTTTCATGAATATAACGTATAAGTTTTTATATACAAACATTTCAGCTATGCAAACATGAAAAAAATTGTTCCCTCTATAACTAACAGTTTGCCCCATTGTTTGTCGATCACTTGTTAGTACCTGTTACGTCACGCACAAATTCTTAAACTTTAAAAATTTATAAGTCGCGTTTGCACTAAAATTCTTATTTTATCCAGTTCTTACAGAAAAAAAAAAATAAAAGAAAAATGGTATAGGGCCCCATTCAAATGTTTCTTTATTTTTTAAGAAAATTTCATATTGAACACTTTGGTATTACGAGCGCACTTTTCTAATAACAGTGCTTTTAATATAAAAGTGCGCTCGTAATACAGTCCTTTGTTTTATACTTATTATGTGTAAGTATGGAGAAAAATCGTAAAATGAACGGTAATTTCCTGAAAATTTGCATTTTTTGACATGTTCGGTTTTGTAAAAACTCATTTAATATTAATATACATATAAATTAAAAATTTAATATCATTTTAATATTTTTCCAAATGTTGTCTTTAATCTTGAGTTTATAGCAAATTAAATGCTCCAGAAATAATAAAATTTATATAATATAATAATTCATCTCACGTTACATTGTATAAAATGAGAAATGAAATGTCACATTTGTATCTTTGTTCAACTCAAATAGCCTTTAAAGCTTGTACTTTTTATTAAAAAAATATACTATACATATAGTTAATACTACTTTTATCTTGTGTCAGCATAAAATTTCAATGTTCATTAATAAATAAATTCAGACATAAAGTAAAATATTCATTTATAAATATTGTTGGAGATGCACATTTCTATGTTCATGATTTTAAAAGATATATAAATAAATATATCATCACAGCATATTACCCATTTCTGGGTGTGCCAGTATCTACAACACATGTAGACATCGGTAATGATGACGATATATTTTACCGTGTGGGCGCTTACTAGGCGTCCCCTCACGGGCACTCATAGTAGGTGTGGAGAGTGCAGCACAGGAGTCAGTTTTGTGCCATTTAAAATTGGAAAGATTATATATTAATTTCAAATATCTCATAAAGTAATTTTAAAAAAATTGTTTTTTTTTATTTTAATCGCTATTTATTGAGTAGTACTTTAGGTACAAAGTGTACATGTTATAATGGGGTCATGCCACATTTTCTGTTTTATTTTTTTCCTGGAAGTCTACCGGTCACAGTATATGTAAATAATATTTTCACGCCATTTGTGTGCATTGTTTTGTAGATATAATTTTTTAAAAATAGGGGTCAATTTCAAATCTCAATGAGGTCACGTGAGCGCATACGTTGTGTATCTGAACGATTCCAGTTCACCCTGGCGGACAAAATGTAAATTAAGATTGTTTATAAATAGTTTTTTTGGGTTTTTTAATGAATTGTTTCCACAAGTTGAAACTGCACAGTTCTTCTTCATCATATTTTATCATTATTATCATTATAAACATACAATTATTGCACTTTTATGTATTAAATTATATATCAAGCACACAAACCTGCAATTAAAAATAATATTTCTCTAATGAAGTAATTAAATCTTTATGAAACAAAAAAGATTGAATAGAGCGCACTTTTCCTCTGACAGCTTTAAAAATATTTGGTTAGTTTACTCTGATCTTACCTTTAACTTTGCGTTTGAAGTTTGCGACATTGTGACCTTCATGTACGTGTGACTAGTGTCGTTGTGTGAGTAGCCGATACATGACGTCACAGAAAATCGTAGCGCGAATATCTTTTAAGTAAATTATGAATGAAAATTATTATATTTTGGGATGTTTTAAGTTACATTATGGATAATAAGTGTCATAGATTCTATTTTTATAAAAATATTAGCAACATTTTTTTTTTGCACGACCCGATTCTTTGTTATGGTGGAGGACCCCATTCTAACCTCTCAATGGACAATATCCCATTTTGCGCTCTTAATACACAATTAGCTATTCTGGACAACTTTGCACTCTACAGTTTTTGCCATAAAATGAACAGAAGAGCAGGAAATTACATAAAACTATTATAACATAATAGTAATTAAATATTGAACATAATGAAATATCAATGGTTTAATATAGCATGAAATTTAGTGTAATCAAGTATCGATTTGTTATTATTATTTAATAAAATTTCTCAAAAATAAAAAGATCCTTTTCCCAATGTCAATGCCTTCAGCAGATGGGTGGGATAAGTTGATAGAAAAGGTGACCGGACACCAGACCATCTGGTGTAGACATAGACATAAAGGTACGGCAAGAGACGGTATGAGTAGCACTTCCTTCGTCCTACGGTCCTCCGGCTAAGGCTACGGCAACCCTCGTTGGTTACGTGCCGCCCGAATAAAAAAGACGCCGACCAGACTCGAGTGAATGTATAAATCAGTCCAAGTGCAGTTAAGTATTTATCGGCTGCTATAAAGTTATCCGAATTAAAAAAGAATGTCCAAAGGATTGAAATAAATTCAAGGCAAGTAATAAAAATGGAGAAAGCAGAGAAAGGAGCCAGTGGCAGTGCGAATCGTGTCCTTGAACTGAAAACAGACTGATGTGAATGTCGCTACGAATCTCCTGCTAGAAATATCTATGGTTTCGCTAAAAATTCAATTTCGGATTATTGCATCTCCGCAGTTTTCAGCTTGACTCTCATCAAGTTTTCATAATTTGACGACAATAAATTTAGCTACCCGCCAGGCATACACCATGCGTACAGGCCCGAGTCAGCCCAAAGACTCACAATTGATTTTTCTTCCTCAGTTTCATTTCATCTACCAGCCAAGGAGAATTTACCAACAGGCCAGAAAAGTGTAAAGCCCCATTCAGATAGAACTTAGTGCAGTTGCTGTGCAGTGTTGTTTAAAAACAAAGAAATCTCATAAAATTAAATCTCTTATGCAATGCATTATATGTAGCACCTAAACTGATCATTTATTTCCAGATTCGTACAATAATATTCACCTGAAATGCGCACAGTTTATAATTATTTAAACAAAAATACATCACTACAAAATTCAATGAACGTATATCTTGATTTGATCCTACATCTTCGGGTGCATACTTCATAGCTTCTGAATTAAGCTATAGTCAAGAAAATTGACTTTGACCAGCAATAAAACTGTAAATATCGCAATTATGATAAAGCGGCATTTCTATATACACATATATATATCGTCGCCGTTAAGGCAGAAGTCATTAAGTCCAAAATGTAAAATGTTGAGAAAAGTAATTTAATAGTTAGGACAGCTGTGTAAAATCCAGTAATCTGTGTATTTCACTTTTGTTCAATTATATTGCACTGATTCCAAATCATAAAAACGCAGGTCGATATTTCTTTTAGTTTCAGAGATATACAACCTCAAATATTTTCTCAAAATTGCCCATTTCTGGGCTAGATCTCTACCTAGTTTTGAATTATAGCTCCAAAGGGCAATAAACCCCATATTCAGACAAAAACTTTAAAATTTTCAAAATTCTAATTTTCATGTATCTAGATACAACTCATTGCGCTGATTCTAAATTTTGAAACCGCAGGTCGATATCTCTTTTCGTTTTCGAGATATTTAGATTCAAAGTTTTGCTCAAAACTGCCCATTTTTGGGTAATAACCCAAAAATGGGTCGAGATATGAATTTGGCGACAACACCATTCGATTCTACGGGCAAAATTACATAAGTATACCAATTTTCATAATTTTTGAACACCGCATACAATTTCTAAAGCAAAATAACTGAAAATGGCCAAAAATCGCAAAAATCGTAAGGGGTACCCCTTACGATTTTTTCAGATTTTGGCCGTTTTCAGGGGTTTTCAAACTTTCATTCATAAAAAATGAACCGGTTAGCCAAAAATTATGAAAATTGGTATACTTATCTATTTTTATCCGTAGAATCGAATGGCGGTGTCGCCAAATTCGTATCTCGGCCCATTTTTGGGTTATTACCCAAAAATGGGCAGTTTTGTGCAAAACTTTGAATCTAAATATCTCGAGAACGAAAAGAGATATCGACCTGCGGTTTCAAAATTTAGAATCAGCGCGTTGAGAAGTATCTAGATACATGAAAATTAGATTTTTGAAAATTTTAAAGTTTTTATCTGAATATGGGGTTTATTACCCTTTGAAGCAATAATATATATATATATATATATATATATATATATATATATAAGTTTTTATCTGAATATGGGGTATATTGACTTTTGGAACATTAATTCAAAAATGGATAGAGATATAAACTTGCTAGTAATATTATTTGATTGTAAAGACAATGTTAAGTAAGTGTACGCATATTTAGAGCATTTTACACAAAAAAGTTAAACATTTCGCCTCATATAAAAATCAAATTAGGAATGCCGGATGCACTCAATTTCGAGCTTTGGCCCGGCCCGGTCCGATTTCGAGTCAAGTTTCGTATCGGGCCGGCTCATTTTTTGTCGAGTCGATCTTCGAGTCGGGCCGGCAATTTTTATTTTCGGGCCGAGTCGATCCAAGCCTCAAAGCCCGGTCCGAATGCATACCTACTTAAATGCGTTAAAAACGAAAAAACGACAATTTTGGACTTAGTGACTTCTGCCTTAACGGCGACGATATATACTCGAACTTTAAAGCGAATTTTACAAATTTTATAGCCAATAAAGGTATTGATATTTAAAGAGATTTTAACATTCTGTATGTTTCAATTACCCTGTTACACATTTCAAGGTAATTTTAAATGTTAAATATTGAAATCTTGATTTATTTGTTGTTAGATTATGTTTATACTATTAATGTATTAATGCCGTAAAACTATAAATTATGTTCATATTACAAATATGAAATGCGAAACAAATAACTTTGTTTTAAATAAAACATTTTGTTTATACTTCAAAGAAATCTTTATATTCCTAGCATTCTACAATACTTTATTTTATTGTAACCAGATTCCGTTCCAAGAAGTATTATTATTTACATTTACATCAAAGAAGCACAGATATGTAAGACGATTTAAGTATTATGTTGCCACTGTGTGTACTCCGCTACTGTGTAAATAAAACATATTTATTTACTGTGTAAAGTTTCTTACATTGAGTAACTTTTTTCTTTGTCAGTCCGTGATTTTTTTTGTACAAATTAAGCATTTAAATTTAAATGGATTTAAGAGCAAAAAAATATAATAAGATTTTTATATAAAAAGTTCAGTGTCAGGTCCAGTAATGTAATTTTTTTGTAGTAGGTATGAAGTACTGGCACAAAAATTTAGACCTAGCACAATAAAGTAATGCCAATATAGATATTAGAGTAAAATAGAAATATTTTGATTGCTGAGTTAGCAAATTTAATTGAGAAAGATTTCAACTATGCTTACTAAATTGTTGCAAAAACAACAAAATAGAAATACTTCAGTCTTGCAACCTTTGCATACACTCTTGTAACCTCCACACAGCTACGCAAAAGAAAATGTATCTAAAACTTTGCAGCTATCTTTCTCTAAAAGTTAGGTTATGTCTGTTTTAACGTCAAGTATAAAGTAGTTTTCGACGGACGTTATTTCTAGACAAATATGGTTAAACCTGAGACTAGGAATAGAGGGGAGACAGGGTATGCTATGTATTCCGCTGTAAGAAGACTTTCCAAATTATCTCAGCGACTTTCGACCTTATTGTAATGTCAAAATCAGCTGGAATCGTATAGTCGGCCAGATGTGTTACATACGTGTGCAATCGAATAAATAAGTTTTTAATGTCAAGCGTCACCTACCATTATTAATCACCATTTTGTCTTCTGATGTTTTTGCTTTTTGTATACATACGTGTTTAGTTTGCTTAGTTTTAAATTGTTTTATTTATGTTGGGTATTTATTTCGACGTTATGAGAAAATTCTATGAACATCAAAATATTTTGTTTGGAAATATATCAAACTATACAGAGTGGGGCATCGGAAGACGCACTATAGTGATTCCCTAAATATTTTTCAGCAAAACAGTTTCTAGCTATTCATGAACACTTTTAACACTACCATAGTGAATACTTACACATATTTTCAGATAACCAGATAACTTCAAGATCAGCTAACGATTTATGAAAGTTTATACCCGAAAATGACAGTTAGAACTCATTAAAACAAACAACTTTTAGTTTCAATTTCTGATTTGGTGCCCCGATTGTCGTTATTGGAGTTTTTTTGTTTTTTGAAAAATCATCATAACTCCCTTATTTTAAAAACCATTAATAAAATATTTGCATTTATAATTATATTTTATTTTTTCAAATGACAAAATGGCAATCAATTAAAAATTTCAAAACAAGATTTTTTGATAACCTCTCCATCGATTTTCGAAAGTAAAACATTTATAAAATCCTTAAACTATCTACTAGCTTCAACAATGGAACAAAAGAAGATTAGAATTGAAAAGTACACTATCTGTAATACATTTTCAAAATGGTCTCCATTCGCAACAACGGAAGGCCGGCAGCGTGTTTTAATGTAGGTGGAGACCTTCGCAAGGACTGCCTGCTTTCTTTTACATCTTTTTGTAAATGTATTATAAATAGAGTACTCGTTAAGTCAAATCTAATCTAATCTTCTCTTGTTTCATTGTTCAACCGCAGCAAGCTACTTCGTTTTAAATTTTTCTTTTTTTTAGTTTGTTAATACTTACCTTTAAGTCAAATAAATGAATAAATAATTTTTTTGGATAGATTTAAAAAATGTCTAGGGCAAATGTTGTAGTAGATAGTTTAAGGATTTTATAAATGTTTTACTTTCGAAAGTCAATGGAGTGGTTATCGAAAAATCTTGTTTTAAAATTTTTAATCAATCGCCATTTTGTCTTTTGAAAAAAAAAAATAATTGTAGTGCAAATGTTTTAGAGAGCCGGAAGATAATTTTTGAAAAAAAAATAAGGGAGCTATGACGATTTTTCGAAAAACAAAGGAACTCCAATAACTACAAAGCGGGGACCAAGTCAAAAATTTGAACTAAGAAAAGTTGTTTGTTTTATTAAGTTTTGTCATTTTCGGTGTAACGACGTAGTATTAACATCCTGTATATGACATTAAAAAAAAAATTAATAAATGATGATTACTTGACTCACCATATAACCGAATGTTTCCTTCAGCATCACCGATAGAATTCTTCGAGATGCACTTGTAACCTCCAAGGTCATTTTTGCAGAAGTTGCGTATTACCAGACGCATTTGCACGCTGTAATACGAGTTGTTGATTTCTGTCATGAGATACTTATCATTGGATATTATCATTTCCCCTGCAACAAAACAATAGTGTTAATCACTCTGAATCAACGAGGAAAACAGCTAACAAGAAAACACTTTATTTTAATACCCGACAACTTTGCAAAGTGGAATTACCAGTTTCACAACTATAATGAAAATATTCACTTCAAACTCATTCTATTCATTTACGGTTTTTATTGTGGAATATATAATAGGATATTTATAACATAACATAAATTATAAATAGAATATATACATGAATGAACTGCACAAAATATTTTAGCATAATTATTTAATTGTACATATTTTATATATGTACTATGATCTCTAGTGTAAATAATGTTTAATTCTAAATTATTGTTCCGTACAAAATAATAATTTGGTTTTAAACTATGTATTAAATTTACATAGCAATCAATAAGTTTATTAAAAATATTATATTAGAACGAAAATATTCATATTCAATAACAATCAGTATTAGACATATATTTAAATACAGTGTGTTCAGAAAAAACCTAATTCGAAATAGACTATGAACACAGAAAGGTATGTCTGATCATTATTCAATTCAAAACTCAAATGGTCAAAATTGATCGTGAAATGCAATTTTAAGGAGAAAAGATAATAAACAAGAATACAGAATATTTCCATTCACCGTTTTCTAATTTATTTCTGTTTCTAAAATAAGGATTCAAGAAGAAAAGCTTAGATTTCTTAAGATAAAATTTTTGACAATATCTCGTGCCAAATTAACTTTTAATTACTTTCAAATTGACATACGTTTTTTTTGTTCATAGCCTACTCCGAATTAGTATTTTTTTGAAAACACTGTAAAAATATGTAAGCAGTTAAGTACTACACTTAAATGCAATGAAGAATAACTTTAACATACACCATAAGGAGTGCTGGGACGAGTATAGCAAAAATGTACCCAAGTAGTGAGTACAAGTAGGTACTTTATTTAAAACACGTTTGAGTACAAGTGCTATAATTATGTACATCAGTACTCAGAAAATAATTTAAAAAGCAATCAGAAATGATTAAATGAAAATTTAAAACTTTTTTTTTTAATACGGCGAAATTTTAAATATATTTTTGTAAATAAGTACCATCCAAATACATATTTGACAATAATTGTTTATTTCCTTCTTAAACGTTGATTTTTATATGAATATTGCGAGGAATGTCTTTTCTTGGTGCAAATTTTCTTATTTATATATTTTTCTTATAAAGCAATGTATTGCTTTATTTATTTGAGTTCTGCAAGCTTCTTTCAATGTCTATGTTTTTTTTTCCTTTTTTGGTATTTTTGAATAGATATACTTCTTTTAACAATTAAATAATTAAAACTAATATTGTAATAAATTCCACTCGACATTATTTGCAATTCCAAAGAAAGTAAAGGTAAACAGTGGCAAAAAATAAAATGTGTTCTGCAACTTACATTAAAACAATTATTTGAGAAATACAATTTGAATACATCGATTTTTACAAATTAGCAAGTGTATCCAGATTTTTGGATTTCACTATATGTTAGTATGTACTCAAATACTTTAAAAATATAAACTTTACGCAAATTTCATTTTTGTTTTGCAATTTAATTTACTCTTACTAGTACTTGTATTACAAAAATCCAATGGGGTATGTGACTAAATTTTGATTTTTACATATATGATACTAGACCAAAAAATAAAATACCCGTATTTTTTTAAATTGCTTAATTATTCGTAGTTTACGAGAAAATAATTATTAAAACTTTGGAGAAGGGTTCTGTGACGTCAGTAGGGTAGAATGATAGAAGAAGACAGTTAGACTGAGATAGATATAATGTGGTAGGCGAAAGTGACAGCTGCTGTCCATTCCATAACCTATCACAACATATTTATCTCAGTCTAACTGTCTTCTTCTACCATTCTACCCTACTGACGTCACAGATCCCTTCTCCAAAACATTAAATTGCTAATAACAATATTATTACAAACTAATGTTTAGTTTTTATTATTATAATTAGAAGCTATAGAGGTTTGTTTTTATATATTATGACTTATATATTGAAATTCGATTATGGTCACATACCCCATTACAAATACGTTACTTGTACTTAAGTTCTTTTGAAACCAAAGACACTGTAGGTACTTATTCTTTTTATTGTACTTGTGCCTAGGGCTATATATCTAAGTATAATTAATCATAGTTATTTTTTTATGAATATGCTTTTATTTACATTACATTAATATCCTACGAAAGTGAAACTCATTTGGAACGAGAATGGGTATAACGAGTTAACGGATGTAGCGAACAAATTTACTTTTCTGATTTATAACGATGTAACTTTCGTATATAGCGAGCGAAGAATATTTGGTCTTTGCGTAACATTTTATTTGAAATAAGATTTCATTCTCAGATTATGAAAGGGTCGTATAGTCGATAGCCATTTCTTAGAAAATTCTTTTATGGTACTTTATCTATTATCAATCAGAGTCTTCATCTATAAAGGCAGCAACCGAATGTGATTAATCATTTGATACTGTATTGTTAGTGTACGCCATAAAAATTCTAAAGTACTTATCAAACATTTCATCACAGTGAGGCACACTAACTTAGCCGTTATTCATCTTAAATACATATAATATTGGTTGCATTAAAGCATCTATTTTGTCATCTTGGCAATGAAATATCGCATGAGTTAATGACATTCTCAGAGTTATTTTCCTTTGCCTAAATTCATGTATATTATATAAATAAGTTGGTATGAAACAGGAACGCAGCGAGTGTTTAAATTGACTTGCATTTTTTATAATTACTAAAACATTTAAGTTTTATTCTGCTAAAACCAAATCATTTTTTATGCTCTCATTCGTTCTTGTTTCATTAGACCTTCCACACAATACGAACCCGGCCCCATCGAAACAGGATATTTCAGTAATTTTTTATGTTATTCTTTATAAAAAATAACAAACACCTATCTTTTGTTTGTTAATACAATGATTAGGGATGCATTCGGGCCGGCTCGGATTGGGCTTTGAGATTTGGATTGTCTCGGTCCGAAAATAAAAATTGCTGGTCCAACTCGAAGATCGGCTCGACAAAAAATTGTCCGCTCGACTCGAAAATTGACTCGAAATTGGGCCGGGCCAAAGCTCGAAATTGAGTGCATCCGGCATTCCTAATTTTGATTTTTATATGTTTAACTTTTTTCGTGTCAAACTTAAAAAAAACCTCTACATCCTTATAACGTTCAACATTGGTTAACATAAGTTGTTAAAAAAGAGACGCTTCTAGTGTAAGTTTGTTATAAAAATTACAGATTTAACAATTGTTTACCGAAGGCATTCGAAAATTTAAACAACTTTTCGACAAATCTTATACAAAAAAATATACGATCATTTACTCAAGGGTTTTTTATCTAACTTTATGTTTCTGCTCAAAAATAAAATAAGAAATCATTATGGTAGGAACAAAAATCACTTTTATTTAAGTAAAAGAGTAGTAACAATAATAATAATAATAATATCACAATAGCATTATTATACTTTAATGAATAACCTTGAATTCTTGAAGTAAAAACATTTTTATTTAAGATGTGAAGTATGTTGTTATCAAATCATTTTGATCCTTTTTAACTCCATCTATTTTCATTAAAATATTAAGGAAACTGTAAATTTGATTGAACTATAAGATTCTTCGGGCCGGACTAAAAAAAATTGCCTCAACTTTTGCAAATGATTGGCTCGATTCGACCCGATAAAAAATATCTTTGGCCCGGCTCGTTTACCGACTCGAAATCGAGGCGGACTTTGGGCCGGGCCGGGCCAAAGCTCGAGATCGAGTGCATTCCTAACAATGACCCATTTCGCTAGAATAATTTTATTGAAACTAATGACTTATGAACTAGCTTGTTTAAGCGAAGTAGTACTGGTAACACCACTAGATGGCAACCGAATAGTAAATGAAGAAATCCGCTTGGCACATTGACATTTTTAAGCATTTCTAGCATGCTAGAGGTCAAAACAGCTTAGAGCTGGTTTACATGCTGAATAATCTTAACTTCCCTGTCTTTCCATTCTTTTGTAGTTTCTACTGAAGATGATAACGTAATTCTTGAAATACGTATATAGTTTTTTAAAAATTATTGTTAAGGTTAAGGGATTTTTCTTTCTTGTTTATAAAAACCTCTTCCTAAATATTGTAGTTTTTATGTTGTAAGTATTAAGTAGCCAAGAGTCACTATCCTCCCCCAGTGCGTCTATTTTCATCTTTCGCGTCGCAAATCTGCAAAAAACTTTGGACATTACCTTGTAGGGTAGAAACCGAAAAAGCATGTTTCATTTCATTGACAAAACACTGTGATATTTTTCACAGACAGATTTTTATTTTGATATGTTGATTTGTTTGCGCGACAGACGACAATGTCTTATGTTCGGGCGATCCTCCGGGAGATGAGGATGAGAGTGAAGGCGGTAAGACGCGGGGTTCCGGAGATCCGGAAGTCGGCAACTTCTTAAATCGATTCCGGAATAGATCCGGAACGAGTGGCGTACTCGTACACGGCAACTGCCATCGAAATCGATTTCCTCAACTCGTGACTCGTGGATGACGTGGCACGTGGCGTGCCGTGCTTCCTGTCACATCAAGTGCATTGTTTGAGGTTGTGTTGCGTGAATGGTGACTGGTGAGTGAGCACTTCGCCCCATCCCAAACAGGGGGAGAAGTTTGTTCGCATTTTGCACTTTCACCGTCAAGTGAAATATGCATTTCTTTATTTGTTCCGCAAATGCTTCGGTGCTATATGCATATTCACCAATTTCCATCCAGGAAAAAATAAATGAATATACCAAAACAACAGAAAAATAAAATAAAAAGGAAATGCGACATTGTTCGACCGTGCCGAATATCAAAGCCAATGTAGTGGTGGCAGCTTATTGCATTAGTGCTGCTCCCTCAAAACTATAGAATCATATTTTAGAAGCAAAAATTTTGATAAAATATGAGTTTGATAAAAAAAATTTGCCTTCCTAATTCAAATATTCCTTCCGACTGAGCAAATATATCGACTAGTGATATAACTCAATTAAGTCATGCAAAAAAAATAATTGCACCTTTTTTCTGTTTAAATCGAAGAAGGATAGTCTAATTTATCGTTCAGTGTGATTAAATTATTTTTTATTTACATTTTTTGTTGTAGAAAGTCGTTTTAAAGTATGATATTTTTAAAAAGTTGCAAAAACCAGCCATGTTTTGTCGTCACAACGTTCCGAACGAAGTTCAGACTCATTTCAAACAGCCATTTTATATGGACACAATTTCTAAAAGAAAAATATATATAAACTATAAATTGAGGATTACATTATCTGAATATGCTATACTATAATATATTAATATAACATCGTTCTATTTATTTTTATAAATATAATTTTCATTTGGCGTGAAGTTATCTACACGTGTGAGACATTGAATATATTGCAGAATATTATTTTATTCTTTATTTTGGCACGAAACAACGTTCCATCGACATGTTTACTTTCATAAATTTTAGGTTATCTTTAAATGTCACTTTGACGTTTAAGATAATGTGAAAATCAAAATGGTCGTGCCTCACACTTTGTGACGTCAATGGACAAGGGACGGAGCGGGGGTCTAGCAGCCTCATTTTAAAGAATGTCATTTTCAATTACAATTTTTTCATAATTAAAGATCGATTTGAGAAAAAATAAAAAATACGGGTATATTATTTTTCATTACTCTATCGATTAAAGTTATAAAAAAAAGTCGTGCGTGACCTCATTCAAAGACGGTGTGAAAATTATAAATATTGATTTCGGTTTTCCATAAAGTCGAAATATTTCCAAAATATAGGTGGTTGTAGATATCTGCTTAATAATATTTCGAACGAAATTAGTAACCTTTTTAAATTCAATACCTACAACAAATGCATGCCAAAATATACTTATTTTAAAATCAAATGGTATTGGAATAATATTTCAGGTTTATGACCGCAGGGCGAATGAGAATTTTTTTACTATTTTTCTATTATTTCCAATTCAACTATCGGTTAAATTTAATCTCTTTCCAATTTCCCCAATCTTAAAATTGAAAACTGTAATACGGCAATGTATTTTGATGATTATTTTATTCTTGCGACATCAAACTCTTAATCTGAGATAACGAGAATTGTATTTAATTTAAATGTTAATAATATATCAAAAATTGCAGTCTTAGAGAGTTGTAATTCAATGTCTCTCTTCTTACAGGGCGCAAGAAGACACATGACTCAAGCGACCTTGAAATGTTTTTCCCTTTGACAAGAGCAATATTTATAATAATATATTAATAATAATAATAATAATATATTTTATTCCTGTAGAAAATGTTTACATTTTATAGTAAGCGTCAACGTAAGTTTAAAATATAATAATATACAGATACAATAAAAATTACATGTCATCCGTTATAGAATTCATTCAGAGCATAGAAGCATTTCTCTGTTAAGCAAATTTTTAATTTTTGCTTAAAAGTATTAAAATTTATTTCCTCATTTATACTTGAAGGTAAATTATTAAATAACTTAATTTCTAAAGAATTTGGAGAGTTACTACTAATTTTGAATTTAGTAAAAGGAGTCCTTATTTAATTTTCCCTCCTAGTATTAAAGTGAAGAAAATCTTTGTTGCATAATAATGTATCCTTTCTCTGAAGAATATATAAACAATGTTCATAGATGAATACACCAATCAAGGTTAATATATTTAAATTTATAAAACTGTCTCTGCATGAATCTTGTGATTTTAAATTATTTTGAAGTATTTTGATTTTAAACTGCTTAAAAGTTAATATTTTATAATTTACGAACCTACCAAATGTTGTAATTATTGTTTGTTTCGTTTCAGATTTCCCGCCTAAATCTATTGGAATCCTGCTCATTAATTGTAAGTACCAAAGTTTTTAATTTTACACCTTATTAATAGAAATATGTACAAATTTCTTGTTTTATATTTTGTAAAAATTATATTTTTAAGTACCTCTACTTTAAAGGAAAAAATCAGCTGATTGTAAGCATTTCAAGGTCGCTCAAGTCGAGCGAATGGGAGCAGGAGGGCAAAACTCAACGTAGATGGCAGCATCATAGCTGAACTGTTGCCGCCGATAATTTGAATGACTTTATTGACAGCTACAATTTTATATTGTGTTTCGGACGTAAAAGTACAATTTTAAAGTCATATTCACATGAAACAATGTTAATTATTATAATTTTTACTGGATGTGTAACTAAAAATTCATTTTACTCAAAATGATTTGCACAAATAATTGTTTTATATTATATAACTAACAGAACGCATTATTTAAAAAAGAATCCAAATACAAGATAGTTTTAAATAACTATCTGTCGGATTCTTCAATTATGAGTAATTTCGGCTAGCGCGTGCATATTAAAGTGCACAAATTTTATTACATAGTTCTAGAAAGTTCATAACTAAAGCTAAAGTTACTCTATATCACCACCGCCTGCTCCCATTCTCTTTTATTTATACTTTGAAGTGTAAATATTTAGGTAAAGACAGTGGCGTAACTAGGATTTAGAGCCCCCCCCCCCCCCCCCCCCCCCCCCCGCAAAAATAAATATTTTTTAGTGTCGATATTGATATAAATAAATATTAGTTATGATTCGCTGTAATAAAAAAAAAAATAATGATATCCCTAGTGAATAGGAATATTAAAAATATTTTTTGTGTAAATATTGATACAAATGAACCTAAGTTATGTTTCGCAATCATAAAAAAAACTTTATTATATCTCTATTCAGTTTTGAGTAATTTATAAATTATAAAACTGGAATAGTTAAAAACGTAATAAGGCAGTGCAAACTTCACATAATAATACCGTGAGTATTTTTAACGTGAAACATTGGGTTTGTCATATCCATGGTTACAACTTGATATTTGATTACCAGCAAAGTATTTGCCCGTTCCATTTAAAATGAAACATAGGAAACGAATCTGACAGAAGTATTATATTTAAATACGAGTATTGTAAGAAATTTAGCGGAGTCAGAAAACCACTCGAGAGCACTAAACATAATTCAGGCACAGTATTTTCTCTACATATAAATGTAATTTTTAGAAAACAGGTATAATTATTTAAACAAAATTAATCTCTAATGACATCTTGTCAATATGACAGATAACCGTTGAATTTTCCTATAAGATATGATTTGACATTTGACTGACAGCAATGTATTTGTCTGTCTCATTTAAAATGACACATGGGGAATGAATTTGACAGAAGTATTATATTTAAATATTGTAAGAAATTTAGCCGAGTCAGAAAACCCCTCGGGCACAAGGTGCACACTATAATTTTTCTACAAGTAATTTTAATTTAGAATGCAGGTATAATTATGGAAACAAAATTAACCTCTAACGACGTCGTATCAAATGTCCAATTCGTTCCCTATGTTTCATTTTAAATGGAACGGGCAAATACATTGCTGTCAATGAAATGTCAAGTCGTAACCACGGATATGACAAACCCAATGTTTCACGTTAAAAAATACTCACGGTATAAATTAATTAATGGTAGTTTCGTGGCAGTTTGGGGTCCCCATATCTGCGCCCCCCCCCCCCCCGCATTGCGGGGTTTTGCGGGCCCTATTTACGCCACTGGGCAAAGATACTTTCCATCAAAGAACTTTTTCTGTCTATAAAACATGGAAAGAATTAAACCCCATAAATAGTTGAAAAGAGTTAAGAATTGAATCCGTTATTATTGGCAGTAAAATATCATCGCGTTGTATCTTTTAACAGCAAACACTTTAAGTTTTGTTTACTGCGATTATTGAAACAATAAATTTTCCGGTATTTCATTCATACGAACAAATATCTATCGTGAGAGGAGAAAATACTACGCGTGTAAATTTCCGGAGGCAATTTTATTTCCACTGTATAATTCGTTGCAAATCGCAGCGAAGTGAGCAACAAGCTTCAGCCGAGTATAATAATTCCAGCTTGTCGATTTCAACACGAGGGTTCATACTACGTTGAGATTCACTTCGAGTTTTCTTATTTCATCCACTGAAAAGAACTTTCACACTTCATTCAAACACCAGCATAGTTCAGCATGTTACCAATAATTTATCAAAAACTCGGATAAAAATTATGATCTCGTAAAAATGATATTAACAATTCACAATATCTGTATTATCATTCATATTCTTCATTGAAGAATGAAGATGTATTATAAAAGTAAAATATATGTATCTCAAGGAAAATTAAGAAATATAAAGATGTATATGAAAAATTGTTTTACCCCCATAATATCAACGCTTATACCGTGAGTATTATTTAACGTGAAACATTGGGTTTGTCATATCCATGGTTACGACTTGACATTTGATTGACAGCAATGTATTTGCCCGTCCCATTTAAAATGAAATGTAGGGAACGAATTTGACATTTGATAAGAGGTCAGTAGAGGTTAATTTTGTTTAAATAATTATACCTGCATTCTAAATTAAAATTAGTTGTAGAAAAAATATAGTGTGCACCTTGTGCCCGAGTGGTTTTCTGACTCGGGTAAATTTCTTACAATATTTAAATATAATACTTCTGTCAAATTCATTCCCCATATGTCATTTTAAATGAGACAGATAAATACATTGCTGTCAATCAATGTCAAATCATAACTTATAGGAAAATTCAACGGTTATCTGTCATATTGACATGATGTCATTAGAGGTTAATTTTGTTTAAATAATTATACCTGTTTTCTAAAAATTAAATTTAGATGTACAAAAAAATATTGTGTGCACCTTGTGCCAGAAATATTTTTAGTGCTTTCGAGTGGTTTTCTGACTCCGCTAAATTTCCTATAATATTTAAATTTAAACTTCTATCAGATTCGTTCCCTATGTTTCATTTTAAATGGAACGGGCAAATACATTGCTGTCAATCAAATATCAAGCTGTAACCATAGATATGACAAACCCAATGTTTCACGTTAAAAAATACTCACGGTATGTAAGAGATAAAGTAACGTTGACTAATAACGAACCTTAAGGGACCGACGCCAAATATTTTCGAATTTTAAATGGCACAAAAGTGACCCCTGTGGCGCACTCTCCACGCCAACAATGAGTGCCCGTGAGGTGACGCCTGATAAACGCGCACGCGGTAGAAATATGTCATCATTATCGAAATCTGTTTACAACACAGATTGGCACACTCAGAAATGGGTAATATGCCGTGATGAAATACAGGGTGTCTCTTAAATAGGGGGACATGGCTTAACCACAGATTCCTGAGGCTAAAATAAGACGATTTAACCAAACTTGCTTCTACCGGAAAGTGTACCATTTAATAATAGAACGCTTTATACGATTTGGATGAAATTTGGTATGACACTTCATATGGTTATAAGTCATCTTTTAAGGTGATACTTGTTATTATTAGTGAACCACTAGTGTATGAAACTTGGGTGTCCCAACATTGATTAGACCGTAACTTTTTAATGGCCACGCCGATAACGTGAAATTATTTTTTTTCAGAAAGATACATTCAATAGTAAACTTTTCTCTCTCTGTGTTTAATTTATGATATCTGTTACGGTTCAGCCAGAAAAAATAAAACCTGAGTGACTGCATCGTGAATTTTTTAAAAATAAATTTAATCTAGCAGTATATAATATAATCTTTACAAAAAATGTATTCAATTTGAATAAATAGCTACAAAAAAATTATTGTTTCAAGTTTCAAGTAATGTAAACCGCTAACACATTTTTGTGCATTTTTCATTTGATCTTAGCCATTATTTTTTTTTAGATAGGTCACATAGAAATTATTTATTTGTGTTTCCTATTTAAATACACTGTATAAAAAGTAAAGAATAACAATTTGTTGGCAGGGGCTGTACAATAATTAGATAAACTATTGGGGTCAAAATGGCACCACGTCACCAGTAATGTAACAAAATTTTCACGTCACCAGTAAAAGATTTATAATAACAATAGCTCATATCTCTGAGATGATTAATATGTGGACTCATGTGTGTTAAACATTTTTCATTCGTTAGCTTGCATTTTATGCACGTAAATTTTTGGCATGTTTTTTTTAACACTTCCGTATTTATTATTATTTACCTTTCATATAATTTCTAGTTTAACTCAGCTTTTATATTATAATCGGATGGCTTAATGCTGAAATAACATTTCCTTATTAACATATTTTATTTCAGGTTGCTGTAATCAGTTAACGTCATGTTTACTTTATCCACGTTTTGCTTATTCAACAAATTTTGCTCCATTTAGGGTGGATAATCGACACTTTAGCGAGAAAGATATACGATTAAAAAGTAAACAACCTTATTTATGAGCTGAATACGATTTGGGTTTTTAAGGAAATCTGTGGAAACGATAAAAGCAAAAAGCCTGATGCGAAGCAACACATACTTGAATCAGTATAAAAGCAACATAATTACGTTTAAACGCCCCATGTCCTTGGAAAAATGTTTAGGGTTAAGGGCCATTTGGCTGCGGAATGTTGGGGCAAAGTCAACATTTTAATCAATCAGCAATCAGGTATCAGCACAGTCAAAGGGCTGGTAACACCCCAATCAGATCAACAAAATGAAGCGTACGTATGCGGGAGAGAAAGAGTAGAGTCGGGTTCGCGGTGTATAAAAATTTAAATAAAATTATCGTGGCGAATGTGAAACAAGAGGAGGCTCGACACTATTTGCATATTTGTCGTGTTAATAGCTGCGCGGCACTCCCATTTCATGTAGCGATGCTGTGTGGTTGTGTGGATCGGATATGCGGATACGACGGATACGGAGCGGATACGGCTTTGGGCTGCAGGCTAGCCTAGCACAGCAGCCGGCAGCAGCAGCAGCAGCAGCAGCAGCATCATCCACTAGGCAGCACGACCGGCTTGCGTTGCAAATGGGAATGCCAATGCGATGTGGATGTGCGATCAACCGGGAGGCGCGTATATGAACCAGAACTGGATTACTACCCTCAATTCATTTACTTATTCCAAAGTGGTTTCAATCACAAATCTGATATCATTAAATACGACATGTAATAACTACCGACTACTGCCGTACGCCCGCATCGCGACCCTACGCTGTTGAAATCGTTAGTTAACCCCAAACTCAAAAGCACCTATATGTGTGCAAAATTCTATCGCCCAATTTAGTAAAATTTAAGGTAAAAAATCTTATAACATTGTGGATTAGGCAAAAAAAATAGTGTAAATGTAAAAAAAATAAAAAAAAAATTCTTGTAATTTATTTTGGCGATGAAAGGTATCACGTGATTTGTAACGTATAAGCGATGGATTAATTTTAAAAAAATGTATACAGGGTGTTTCAACAAATTGAGTAAAAAAAGCTTAATCAACATGGGTCCGATCTTCAATAGTTCCCGAGATATGAGGCAGTGAAAAATGAGTTTTTACGTGGTTTATCTCTGCTATCTTGAAAACTATAAGAGTTACGACTTTAATTAAATAAGACTTTTTGTTTACCTTTCAGAGGTCATCTTGGACATGCTTTTGTTTTTTAAAAAATCAAGTAATTGTACCAGGGTTGGCCTGATTTAAATCATGATTTAAATCAACTGTTTTTTTTTAAATCACTGATTTTTATAACAGATGAAAAAAAGATTCAAATTGTAATAAAAATGAATTTATTTACTACAAAAGTATAAATAACAACAAAAATATGGACTGTATTCGAATTGTAACAGATTACTGATTATATGTTTTGACCTATTTTATTTAGGTACGTATTGTTTAAAAAGACACGCGCGCGTATGTGTACATTATATACCTACTAAATTTATGCAAAAATTCAAATGCATCTTTTAAGGTTTATTACAGATTTCGTTTAAGAAATAAAATATTTATATTGCTTTTAAACAATTTAAAAAGTACAATAACACCACTAGATCTTTAAAAATAAAAAAAATCAAAAAAATCGTGATTTATTTGATTTTTTTAAAAAATCAATTTTTGTTTTTTTTAAATAAATCATGATTTTTTCCAACCATGAATTGTACTAAGTTAAATGTTGTGGCGACCTTGGCCAATATTTAATTTTCATATAACTTCGTAACTATTACAAATTGAGAAAAAATTTTCATATAAAATTCTATTGTTTTTTATAGTCTATTTACTGACATAGATAAAATTTTATTTGAAGATCACACCTATGTTGATTAAGCTTTTTTTTTCTTATTTATGTCAGTACCATATGCCCTTATTTTTTTACACTTTTTTCGAAACAGCCTGTATACAGACTGTAACAGAAATAATTTATTTAAACTGCAATCGGCGATATAAAATATAGCACACCTTGAAAAAATGGATATCCGGAAAATATTAGCATATAATAATTGAAAGTAGAGTACTATGAATAAGTATTTAAAATTTTAGACATTCTCGTAGGTGTTTTATCGTATATAAAACTTTAATGTTGATAATATGCAATAATAGAGAAAAATGTTAGAAGGATTCGAATTTATTTAAACTGCAATCGGCGATGTAAAATATAGCACAACTTGACAAAAATGGATATCCGAAAAATATTAGCATATAATAGTTGAAAGTAGAGTACTATGAATAAGTATTTAAAATTTTAGACATCATTCTCGTAGGTGTTTTATCGTATATAATAGTATATTATGTGGCAAGTGTGTGAAGCTGACATTTTTACATGAGGGTGGAGATTGCGACACGAGCCGAAGGCGAGGGTTGCAACCCACCCGAATGTAAAATAGGCTTCACACACGTGTTACATACTATACTTTTTCTACGACCTTGCAATAAAATATATTTTTTCTTCACATTGTCATTCTTTAAACTTAAAGCCTCTGTATTATCGACTTGTGTAACCATGGTTACCAACGTTACGGGTGTTTAACAGTTTTGTTTTATTAAAATACAATTCAGTTTGTAATATTTAAAATAATGAACGGTGCGTGAAATGTCACTTCACGCACACTGTGCGTGAAGTAGCACTTCACGCACCGTGTGCAAAAACTCAAACTTCACACATAAAAATTGATACGTGAAGTACTCACTTCACGCATGGGAGTAGAAAAAAACTTTAATGTTATTTATTTATTTATATACGTATGGCTACAGAAATATTTATAAATATGTTATAAAACAATATATTATGCATGTGATTTTCATAGTCTATATCTGAAGAATTTAACCAGTTAAGCTAGTTCACTCTTCCATTGTGCCTTCATTTCTTCCAAATATTTCTGTTTTTGACCGCGAGGGACTTTAATGTTGATAATATGCTAAAGCAATTGAAGGGTAAATTTTGTAGGCGGCAGTTTTTAAGATTTTAAGATCGTGTCATTTTTTGGATAATGCCTTCAGCTAGGTACAATTTTGATGCAGGATTCATTACTGTTTTGTAAATGAGTACGTCAAATTTGAATACTTGTCTGGCATCCTATTCCGAGGGAAATTTCGGTTTTTTAATTTGACACCAAAATAAAAAGTCGAAATTTTCACGAAAATAGGATGCCAGACAAGTTTTCTAATTTGTGGTACTCATTTAGAAAACGGTAAAGAATCTTGCATCAAAATTGTGCATAGCTGAAGGTATTATCCAAAAAATGACACGATCTCAATATCTTAAAACTGTCTCCTCCAAACTTTACATTTTTTGACAAACCGCTTTTTTACCCTGTACTCATCAACTTTCTTGATACATAAGAGTGGACAAACCACCTTTTTGGTTGGTACCGCATGGACATACCCGTCTTCTTCCTCTGTACGATAAATTTTCCAATGGTAATAACTTCTGACCTACCGTGTTTTTGCCCAAAAGGAATATTCCACGTAAAAGATTCGGTATTTACCTACAAGATGACATGAAAATCCTAATTTCAAATTTTTAGTGACAAACCGCCTTTTTCCCTTTACCCTTCAATTGTTTAATAAAAAGGTTGTTTAGTAAACAAAAACACGCATCCGGGTTGAATGTTGTGGGGTGTCGAAAGAAAAGGGCCGAGTCGTTGTCGTATAGGCTTGATCTCCGTCCAGTGTCCAGCTCTGCAGCGGAGAGCCGAGAGTCAGTGTGTGGAATCCATCGGGCATGTCTCGGCCATGCTCTCAAATCCCGCAATCCCTGCGATTAGCGCTAAACCCACAAGATCCCAGATATCGCGGAGTCTATCAAACAACGATGCACGGATTAACTAATCTTCCAAATGCATTATGATGTGATTAAGTATCGGTCGGTTGTATATCGACTATTTGCCCTTGTTCACTGTTCGCTATGCCCCCTACTCGTCGCATGCAAATCAACGTAAGCCGGGAAGTCGCCCAAGCCAAAAGCGGCCGGTCAAGATGCGAATGTGGATGTGGAATACATTTACACGTTACACACACCAACTTAACATGAATTCATTATTTTGAACCAGCTACCAGCTCGAATACTCGGGCGCTTACCGCTTGGGGTATATTCAGTGCTAGGGATTTCAATCTGTTTACTGAATATACTTGCATCAACAATCATTACGCAATCAACATTTAACTGTTATTTAGAAGTTAAATGGCGTAGTCCGGCTGATTTTACATTCGAAATTATTACATGTCTGGCTGGTTCAAGTAAAAAGCCTGATTGGTATAACAATGCAAACATTGTAACCCATCTAATTCCCTCGATGTATGTTGTAATAAACTAGTATTAACATTTAATGGTGAAACAGAAACAGTACATTAAATTTAACCAGTGACAGAACTCGTCGAAAGCAACAATATTTCTTAGTAACTTTTTTTGTAAACCTTCTAGATATTGTGTTAAAAATCTTCAAAGTTTTGTAAGAAAATTCATTACCTGCCTGAAAATACAAAAAAATTGAGAAATCAAAAAAATGTTCTGTTTTTCTGTTTCACCAGTGTCGCAAAATTGGAATTTTTTTCCAAAAAACAAATTCCGATTTCGAAAAAATTAATAAAAAATAGAACAGAGTTCTATCACTGGTTAAATTTAATGTACTTATTTCTGTTACACCCTGTATAAGCTGGGTTATTATTTCACTTCACTGTTTCCAATATACAATTCGAACCATATAATTAAGCTAGAATTTTTAATTTTTCAGTTGCAGTTTAGTGCTCGGAATACCGGTGGATCTAAAAGACCACCAGCTCACCCGTATTTCAACGAATATGAGTCGGAGTCGATTATTTACTAGGGGTGGGATCCGGATCCGGATAGTTTCGGTTTCGGATCCAAAAATATCCGGATATCCGGATAATTGATTGTTGAACTATCCGAATCTGAGTATCGGATTTTGGATCCGGATCTGAGTATCGGATTTTGGATCCGGATCTGAAAATCGGATTTTGGATCCAAATCTGAGTATTGGATTTTGGATCCGGATCCGAATATGAGCATGAGTATCAGATTTTAGATATTGAATTTTAGAATCCACATCGGTTCTCGGATTCGAATATTCTCAGTATTGAACCCGATGATAATATTTGAATGTATAAGTATTACCATGGAATTTCAAAACCAAATAAATCTGATTACGAAATAGGTAATCCACAATAAATTTTTGTTTGATATAGTTAATAGAATTGGATCTAGAATTAAAATTCGGATCCGGATCCGTAAACAAAACATCGAATCCGGATCCAGATCCAAGTCTAGATCCGAATCCAAAAGGGGTCCGGACTCAAATCTGGATCCGGATCCAATCCGAATTAAATTTACGGATATTTTGAGATCCAGGTACTCGGATCCAAGTTTTACCGGATCCTCACAGCACTATTATTTACTCATAAGACCCGGAAGAACCATAAGAACAGTAAAAACCATATTACCCGGAAAACCGTAAGACGTATTTGACCGCTTTCAACTTCACATTTCACATACCGTTGTTAATTTATTTGATTAAATATTTGACATAATACAATTAGATTTAAAAGTTAAGTTAGTAATTTGTACAATAATAGAAGTACAAAAAATATCTCGATTTGTAAAAGAGACACCATTATGAATAAGTAATTTAAATGTGTATTTGAATGCAATAATGTAGTCAGCTACACATAACGTTAAGTTTTACGGGTAATACGGTTCTTATGGGTCTTACGGGTCTAATGGGTGAAGAATCGACTCCAACCCGTATTCCATTTGGTCCAGGTGTTTGGGTTTTTCTGTTTCAACTAAATACTCAGTTCTAAGTCCTAGCCTTACAAAAATTGTATTCAAATTATACAATATTTATTCATTTAAGAAAAATAATAATGTATTTAATATTTACAAAAGTACATTAAAAGCAGATTTGAAAAAGAAAAATTGAAATAAAATAATAGTAACTAAATTCCCTATAAACAAGTAAAGCTAGAAATAAAGTATTTAAAACAACATTCTTCTACACAGAAAAAAAATGTAATATGTCTAATAATTTAATATAATTTACAAATCTTAATTTAAAATTTTAACTAACCTGAAATAGATAATAAATATTTTGTAAAAAATCGTTAATTTAAATATGTAAATAGTTATTTTAATTACTTATTTTATTTAATTTTATTATATTTTGGCTTCATTATTTTTGTCCTACAATTTTCGGTGATGAATTAGGTAAATAAATTTCTTTATTTATGTTTAGTTCAATCCTAAATGTAGTCATTTAATCTAATTTTGTATTTAATTTTACTATAATTTGTTATTACAAATTTAGAAAATTTAACTAAATCAACTTAAGCCTGATTTATAGATTGCACAGAATAGAATGGAATAGAATAGAATAAGGAATGGAATAGAATAGGAATAGAAATTTTTAAGACCATTTATAGATTGCATAGAATAGAAACTTGGAATAGAATGACGTAACTTTTGTGTCACTTTTGCACTAAATTAACTATATTTATTGGTGATTTGAATAATGTTATTGCTTGTTTTTGCAATAAAATATAGTATTTCTGCAAAATAAATGTTGTCTGCAGAAAGTTTTTACGTTAGAGGATGGGCCAAAAGCAACAAAGTTACAACAAGTCTCACGAATATTATCGAAGCACGCCGAATGGAATAGAATGGAATAGAATAAGAAATAAAATTTGGTTATATCCTATTCCATTCTTTTCTATTCCATTCTGTGCAAGTATAAATGGTTCCATGCATTTACATTGGTTTATATTTCTATTCTCTGTGCTATTCTGTTCTATTCTCTGTGCTATTCTGTTCTATTCTATTCCATTCTGTTCTATGCAATCTATAAATCAGGCTTTAGATAATTTAATAAAAATATATTAGTAGGCTGAAAATTACAGATTTGTTTAGTTAATTTAACTACAATTTAGATGTTTTTTTTTTCTGTGTATACTCTGTTTTTTAACTAGGAGGAGTAAATCTGCAATGTTAGCTCTCTAAAGATAAAAATTACTTTAATTGAACACAAAAACTTGAAATGCTCCCTTTCCTTGAAAAGAACCGCAACAAATGATTTCCTCTCAAATCAAAACAGTTTAAACCAAAACTAAAAGTGTGGTAATATTTTTCTCAATGTAACAAACTACATCGAATGAACAATAATTTCCCTGTTCTTCCCATCCCAGTAACCACAACATAATTATCGAGCGTAATGACGTGTACATACCAGTATCCCTGGTCCAATAGTTGATGGCTTTAGGCGAGGCCTCCACGTGACACTGCAGCGTGACATCGGTGCCAGTGGGCGCCCCGACCAGCTGGTTGGGCACTTGAATCAGCGGGTGAACTGCAACAAACAACTCACTGAGCGTGTGACGTACTGGCTATAGGGCTGCTGGCAAACGCTGTGCTGTCGCTTGTCAGACGCTGACAGATTGCATTCACAGCCAAAAATGAATTCCAATTCGAATAGTAATATGAGGAATGACGAGCATACAATCATGAGGGTTATCGGAGACAATTTTATCGACTTCGATCATATCAGACAGTGTAATAATGTGACAATGTTTTAAGTAGTACAAGAATCCGGGCTTCTTAACCTACATTATACGGAATGATTGAAAAAAATAAACATAAATGGGCAATTTTTCACACCCCCAGTACCCAGTCAGTAATTATTTATTTATTTATTTATTTATTTATTTATTTATTTATTTAGAAAGAAAGGCCGTACAACAGGCCAAGGCCCAATTAAAGTACAGCACAGTTAACAATATACATAAAGAATAAAAGTTTCTAGCTGGACAGTATAATAATAGATAATGAGAAGTACAAACTAAGGATCAGACAAAGAATGCGAGAAAACATATTTTAGAAATGATTTAAACTTAAATAGTGAACAATTAAAAATATCTGGAACATTATAGCTAAGAATCATGTTATTGAAAGAACACATTAATCGATTTACTGTACAAAACATAGCAGCATTGGTTTTATATTTTTTAGAAGAGAACGAGTAGAATAGGAAGGCACACTCAGAGATATTTTACTTAAAAGGACGGGACTATCTATATAATTATTTATGATTTTGTATAACAATGTCAAATCCAACACTTCTCTACGTTTTTGTAAAGTGACGAAACTGACAGAATTATAAGGGAATTTCCAATTTAAAGCTGAAATAAATTTCCGTTGGATACCTTCAATTCTCTTAATATATATTTGGTAATGAGGAGACCTACAAACGACACCAAATTCTAATTGTGAACGCACAAGTGAACAATATAGTTGAACGAGAGTGTTATAGTTCTTGAAAAGTGCTCCAACTCTTAATATAAATCCAAGCATTTTATATGCTTTCTTTACAACAGTGTCAATGTGAATGTCATATATGAGTTTACTGTCTAATATTATACCAAGATCTCTTACATGAGATACACGATTGATTACATTTCCACTGATATTGTATTGAAATTCAAAATTGGTCCGATTTCGAGAAAAAGAAATTATTAATTCAACAAAATATGAACAAACATCTCGCTGGAATAATTTGGAGACACAAGGTGTTATGAAAGTAAGTGTACAACGCTTAACGCATGGTAGAACTGACCCCAAAGATACTGAATTTGGCAATAATATTTGTTTAACATGTTTATATAATAACTAGAAGCCTTTAAATTTGACCAATCACGTCATAGTTCGAAATTTTGTAAAAAAGTAAAAATCAATGCGTTCTCTGGAAAAAAGTCACACCTACACCTGTCACAAATGTCATATAAGCAGTGGCGTAAATATGCCAATGCAGCCAATGCGGTGCATTGGGGCCCACGTCACAAAAGGGCCCATTTGCTAAATCTAATGTTAAGGCGATTGCCGGTGCTACGCTAAACAGCACTTTAGTAGAAATCAAACTACACTCGTAAATATTAAGTTATAACTTCAAACTTGATACCATTGTATAGTAGATAGATCAATGCATGGGGCTGACCAATTATTTTGCATGATTATTAATTTCTATTGCATTTAAATTTAGTTCAAAAAACATCATAAAAATGGCTATTTTAAAATTTACTTTTAACACGAAAACTGTACTTTATACAAAAATTGTTTGGGTCACCCCCATAGCGCCCACCTTCAGTAGTAAGTCTGTGAAAAAAAAAAAATCTAAATTATCTCTTAGTTTAGCTGTGATTTGATTTCTTCTACACCCCTTTTTGCCGCTTATTTCAGAAATCGGAACGATAGACTATGGAGGAGAAACACGGGCTGAGTTTTCCCCTTATGCTTTAAACAAGGAGAAACACATATAAAAGCAGACAGAGAGAAATAAACTTAGCAATCTTAAAAGTAGTGGGGGAACGTAAGAAGTTTGTCTGCACTAGTATCATACTAAACAAAACTGATTTCGTTGAGCGACCGGCAATGCTCTTAAATTTGTCATTAAATTTAATTATGATAACTAACTAATATAATACTAGGAAATATTTAAATTTTACACTCTACCCAATAATTCAATTCAACAGCAATATAGTTTAAATTTACTAAAATAACGCAATCCTAACAGTTTTAACTTGGATGAAAACACCATTATAAAAAACTCAAAAAAGATCTAAGAAATGTATTCAAATGATCTAGCTGAATCTCTGCCAATGCAATTGTTCCTATGTATTAAATTTTTAAAGAGCGAAGTGAGGTATTCCACCATAACAAAAAAATAAAAAAAAATTCAATTTAACTTAAAGTATGGCTCAATAAATAATAGTTAAAACAATGTAAACATTTTTTAAATAATTACTTTACGAGATATTTCACATTTGCTAAAAGGGGAAATTAACGTCATACAATTGTTATCTTTCTCTCGTAGCGTATTCAGAGCAGTGTGTGTGAGAAAGAGAAGTATAGGGGGAATGTGACGTAACGTAACACTGATTTCTCAAAAATAAAATACTGTTAAACGAAAAATTAAGATTTTTTAATACTATGAATTGCTTCAAAACTGATTGAAGTTTTATTTAAAATAATAAAAAAAATGAGTGGAATACCCCATTGAAAATATTCAATTGGTGAGTTGGTGAAGTACTATACTATGAGTACCTACTAGTTTTTCTGAATATATTCTCTATTTATTTTGTATGTGTATACCTGTAACAATATCGTTCGTTTTCCAAATTAAAAATTATTAAAAATTATCTGCGAAATACTATGGGCCAACAACGTCTCTTTCTTGTTTAGCACTCTTAAGCATAGAACAAAATTATATTTTTTTTCCCAGCTGGCCAATACACAACTTTTCTTTTTTTATTTGGGGGAGGGGGGCGATATATAGGGGGCCCCAAATTAAATTTCGCATTGGGGCCTTTTTTGTCTAGTTACGCCACTGCATATAAGATCATTGGCGTCGCAGCATATTTAGATTTACTATCTATGGGGTCAGTTCTACTAGGTATGCATTCGGGCCGGGCCGGGCCGGGCTTTGAGGTTGGATTGACTCGGCCCGAAAATAAAAATTACCGGCCCGACTCGAAGATCGACTCGACAAAAAAATTAGCTAGCCCGGCTCGAAAATTGACTCGAAATCGGGTCGGGCTTTTTCGCGACAAACTTATAAAAAAGAGACCCGTCTAGTGTAAGTTTGTTATAACAATTACAGACCTACGTGTATTTAACACTTTTGTTTACCAAAGCCGTTCGAAAATTTAAACAACTTTTTCACAAGTCATATAAAATAATATAATTTACATAAGTATTTTTTATCTAACTTTGTTTCTGCTCAAAAATAGGTCAAGAAATCTTTATGATTCGGCCCTATAAAAAATATCTTCAGCCCGGCTCGATGATCGACTCGAAATCGAGGCGGGCTTCGGGCCGGGCCGGGCCAAAGCTCGAAATCGAGTGCATCTCTTATTATCCATTTTAACAAATTAAACTTCTTCTATAACCTCAGATTTAAACGTCAAAATCATAATACAGATCTGACGCGTTCGTCATCAGATGGATTTGATATATCTGTGACGTCATCGGATAGCTCCGACTGACTTTACGAAAACGTCTACTATTTATTGCGCAATGTTATTTTTGGAGAATACTATATGTGGAAAATGTTAATAATAATAATACGAATATTCGAATTAACAAATGGAAATAAATACGGTTCTTTAAAAATGTTTGTAAGATATTTTAAGTAGTTGTATAATTAATAAATCATTGTAAATCTGTTTCCCATCCTACGTTCTCGTTTGTCGCTGCAAATCGGTCGATTAGCAGTGACAGTGAATCTCGCAACATGCCAGCAGTTGTCGTGGTCAGCCTGAAACCCCACGATACACTACATCTATACTACAACACGACACAGACACGGAGACATGGGCACACAGACGCAGGGTTAGAGGACAGTGCCACTGCCACCGCTGCTGATGACAACTTCCACTGCTCGGACATCCGGTCGGCCTCTTGCTCGTCCGCACTCCTGACTCCTGACACTCCAGATATATTGTAGTAGGAGTGAATCGTCAACTGTTCTTGTTCAACCAAAAAATTGTGGAGGCAAGGATTGCTATGTCGTTTCTATTTGAGTTTATGAATGTTACGTTCTTCAATTACAAGTTGAAATAAAAATGTAGGCAGTCATTGGAGGATTAAAGTTATATGACTAACAAAAAGCCTAATCAACATAGGTCTGATCTACTGTTTCCGAAAAAGAGGCCATTTTGTATTAGAATCGAAGAAAAACTGACAAAGATAGCGGTCGAACAAAATTTTGTCTAAGTCAGTAAATAGACTATAATAAACCAGTAAAATTTTGTAAATATTTTTCTCAATTTCTAATAGTTACGAAGTTATTTGAAAATTAAATATTGGCCAGTCGCCACAATATTTAACTATGTAGTAGTATATTTTTTTGATTTTTTTTTGAAAAAAAAATGACCTCTCAAAGTGAACAGAAAGTCTCATTTAATCAAAGTTGTAACTCTTATAGTTTTAGAGATAGCAGAGGTAAACCTCGTAAATACTCATTTTTCACTGCCTTATATCTCGGAAACTATAGGGCACCTGCACGTGACGTTTCAACATGGCGGCCACCAGCTGATCTTGGACAACCAAACCTTCAGTTTGCATTGTGTCTTACGGAGAAATATCGTGCCGTAAGCTTTTATTGTGTTTTTACGGCACTTATTATTTTATTTGGGAAAAACTGATTAGAGTGTGTAAAAGTGAGTATATGAGGAGTGTTTTCCGTAAAAAATAAGTCCGGACATTCTTATTATTTAATGAGTTCCAGGTTATTAAATTAAACTAACCCAATCCTATTTTTTTGTGTATACTTTTATTGCATATAAAATAATTTAAACATAATCGGATAGGAACATATTGTATGAATGTTTAAATATATGTAATTTTCTTTAATAATATATATAAAAAACATGAAAAAATATTTTTTAAATGACAGAATTACAAATTTTGAATCAAGTTTTTTTTAGTAACAGAATAAAAATATATATTTGTGTCTATTTTTCACAAAGGTTTAAAAATTAGATAGGTTATTATTGATTTCATATTGATTTTTAAAAGTCATTTATAATCCTCGTCAAAAAAATGTCAATGCATAAGGATCCAAATTATGCATCCACTTAAATTTATCGATTTAACGTACTTTGGCTTCCAAAGATAAATTTTTAACGTATAAACTTAATAAGCTCATTTATATACAATAAAAATACACAATATGACAATAAGAAAAATGAACTCGAAGATAAATATATATATATATATATATATATATATATATATATATATATATATATATATATATCAAATTTAATTTTCTTTATAAATTAAAAAAATCTAATAATTCAATTCATTTTAATTTCAATATTCATGTTTTCATTTAAAAATACACATAAAAAAAAACTTATACAAACTCAAATGAATATAATACAACCTGATGCTACAAGCTACTTATTTCAATTTAATATTTTTTAAAATATATTTATTAATAGGACTGCTTTGTTTTACTAGTAAATAATTCATACACTTATCTTTAATTATGGCTAATTACATTTTAAAATAGCATGTATAAATTTAGGAAAAACTGAATTTCTTGTACAGAAAACACATTCGCTGCATAAGACGCAATGTTAAACTGAAGCTTGGTTGCCCGAGATCAGCTGATCATCCGCCATGTTGTGACGTAGGTGCAGGTGCCCTATTGTAGATCGGATCCACATTGATTAAGCTTTTTTTATTTATTTTTGTCAGTACTATATGTCCTTAAAGTTTGTACATGAAATTGTGGGGCATTCTGTATAGAAGATGATCGTCGAAAGTTCGGCATCAAGAATATTTCGTTTATTTTGGGAGATATCAAAAAATGTTAAGAAGCAAAGTTAAACTAGACAAAGGGACTCATAATATCGTAGAAAGAATTTTGTATCAATCGGTATTTCAATGATTTTTTTTTGAGAATGTTCACATGAAATTAGCTTGACGATACCACAATATTAGAGTCTTACTTTATCGATTTCCAAATAGTGACCATTTATTTTCAAAATATGTACAAAAAAAAAATGGTCTTGTCTGCATGTGCGATATTAGATGCAGGAAAAGATAGTTTCCTAGTAGGTATCAGCACAGATTATAGAGCGAACTAAAATATTTCTGAATATCTATAAATGAAATATTATTGCGCAATGTCATTCTTACGTGGAAAATACTCTTCTGATAATAAAACTATAAAAAGGAACTTAAAATATAAAATAATTTTCTTTATAAAATAAACCCGATATACATATTCTTTTTGTAGTTAATTTTAAAGAGATATCTTGTTTAACGTTTCTTATACTGCCATAATAAGTTAAAATATACTACGTCAAATCATTCTCACATGGAAGATTTTGTAGCTTCATTGCTCAGTGTCATATTATCTAGTAAAGTTCTTCTGGAAATACTGTGCCATAAATATTAGCAGCGGCTACACAGGCACTCAAGCAAAGAACATTTTAATTTTTTAATTAGTAATAAGCGGAATTCCTGCAAAACTTTAAAAGTTTTGAAAGAATATTTTAAAAAGAACACTAAAAATAGATAGAGCTGGTTCATATTTGTACAGCAGTGTTGTCGGAAACAAGTCGTGTTTGCAGGAAAGAAAAAGGAAGTCGCAGAAAATAATCTTAATCTGGATGATAATTGCCAAACCGGCGGGGTGGTTATGTGCATTTGTTTGTGTTGCAATCTGTGGAGCAGGAGAAAGAGCAGGTTACTTTCTCATTCGTGACACTGCGAATCGTCGACGCTTTAAAACTCGTGATGAACTCGATAACAGAACTTCCTAACTTTGCTACAACTTGTAGTCTATCTGATTATTATCCTCTAACCTAAATAGATGGTTGTTAGCTCAACCCTTCACAAAGTAAAATTTGTTATTAATCAAGCTACAGATACGACTAGAGATGTTATTATAAAAGTATATAATTGATATTTCAAATAGAATTCTCCTGTACCATTTAACAATTCAGTTAGTTGGAAACTTTTATTAATTAGAAATTTTTAATGAACGCCCCTCTACAAGCAATCGTGACGGACTGAATAGTTGAATAGTTCAGCATGATTAAATAAAGTTGGGGACGCAAAATTTAAGTATAAATTAAATGCATTTCTACTTTTAAACTTGATACCATTCTAATGAATTTTATAAGAAGATTAATATACTCGAATTTCGTATATTATATTACATAAAAATTATATTCACGTATTTCGAAATATATATGCAAGGTGTAAAATTAGACTTTTACTACTACTACTTAGAAATAACTTTTAAAAGCTAATAACGAAACGTTTCCGTCGTAAAGATAATGTTGCAATTTACTATGATTTCTTTATCTCATTTACTTCTTGCACAAAGTTCAACATTCTAGGCTAAATATTAATTGGACATTTCAGATTAGTTGTATTTGATTATACAGGGTGTTCCAATTAACGCACCCAGCATAGACATCTTGAGATCTATACGAGAGAAGTGTGAAAATGTAAATTTTGCAGTTAAATTGTAGAATAATGCTGAATTTTGGTTTCCATTTCTTTAGGGCACATTTTTAGTCTCTGTCGAATGTCGAACCTCATTTTTTTTATAACTGTTAGATTTGGAGTTATGATTTCAAGGTTTTGATTTTTATATAAACGCTATCACCAACGAACAAAGATGTATATCTAACTTATATGTTCATTTGTTTTAAACTGCAAAAATGTCACTATTATTAAATTTGTAGGATAAAAATAATTGTGGCAATAGAACAAATACACCTTTTTTCTAACTTAACCGACTTCATATTGTGACACCCAGTAATGTAACCAAAATTCTCAAACGATGCATGATCTATTTTTCACATATTTTTAATTTTCCTTTTTTCTAATAAATTGCTCCTTATTGACATTCTAAAATTTTGAACATTATTATTCCTTTAGGCGTTTAATAAAAGTTGCAGATAATTAAATTTTACACTTAAATCACTGAACAGATTTTATTTTGCACGCTTAGTAACTTGTAAAATCGAATATGAAATATAAATATTAAGGTACAATAGTGAACTCTGGGTAAAACAATGTCTCATAAAGAATTAGAAACAACACTCGCCATGTTTCACAAGATTTCTGCATCTGAATCAACCTCTCGGTCATTTTTCAGTTGCCGGCCGTGCCCAGCTAGTAACTACAGACGCGTTTCGCTCTTGTTGGAGCTCATCAGTGTGATGTAAATGACGCCTCTTTGCAGAGACAATTCACCAACTGGGCACGGCGTAAGATATGCCTTTCAGACAAGATAGATGGCTTAAGAGATAACTAACTCTATGTAGAGCCATCTACCGAAGAACGCCTTAAAACTCTGGCAGCTATTGAAAAACAAAGTACAATAGCAAACTCTAGGTGAAATAATGTCTAAAAAACACTCGCCATGTTTCACAAGATTTCAGCAGCTGAATCAACCTGTCGACTAATATCTAATTATTTATAAAACTAAAGATAAATTGATGAACGCGGACCTAGGTCCCATCCCAAATTCTAAATTATATTAGTTAATATAAGACAGTTACTCTGTTTAATCTTAGTTACCCAATTAGGTATCCACTCACCTATGACTCCTGTCCCTATATAACCCGTGTTCTCTCTCTCTGAGTAATCTTAACTTCTCTGTATTTACTTTGTAGTTTCTACTGATGATGAGAACTTAGTTCTCGAAATACGTATATAGTTTTTAAATTTATTGTTAAGGTTAAGGGGTTTTTTCTTTAGTCTAATTATTTAAATAAAAAAAAAAACTGCTTACTAGTTCATCAGAATATAAACATTCCTGTTGTAATATCTGTGTGAAAATAACGAAGGTCCCATTTGGGAATTCATGTTTGGTTAAAAAAGAGTACATTTGATTTATTCGTCTTTATAAAAAGTTTACGATTTGTAGTAATTTTGAAATTCTTGAGAAAATTTGGTTGGGTGAAGAAAGATAGAAAGATGAGTTTTAGTGTCGACAATGATCTGGAGCGTCTGAGTGAGTCGAGCTGACGGTATCTCTACTTGGCTGGCGCTGCTGCTCGTCGCCAGCAAGCTCACAAGCTCGCAAGTCGCAAGCACTGGATCATAACACGGCAGATAAGAGGCGCGTAACTCAACAACCCTTTCGCTCCGTAATACAGGCTACAAGACGCGCCGGTGTAGCTCCTCGTCCTACCACGGGCATCGCGACAAAAAACTGACTTTATTCCCGCATATTTTACTTTTTATCGTCGCAAAGAGAATTCCTAACCCTCTTCGGACCACCTTCCTGCACACTAACGCTCTAAAAGATGACTTTCAATTTCACACTTGCCACCGTTTATTTATTTAGTCGCTTGGGTGCGCGACTGCGCATAGCATACAGTGCTAGCGCTCCACGATAAAACTTTCGCGATCGAATTATTCACGCTGGCGGTTTCGACCAAATAGCTGATAACGAGTAAAGCGAAATGATTGACTTGCTATATGCCGTTTTAACTTATGCACCGAGTTTTCACAACTTGAAATAAGGCATTTACGAAGCAAATTGAAATTGTTTCTAAACTTTATTCGGGTATTTAACAAAGTATGTAGCCGTGGCCCGTAGCCCATGCCCTTACCGCCGTTGCCGTACCGTTGGCGCCGATTCCCGTAGCAGCAGCGGGCGATCGCTTCGCTTCGCTTCGCACTCTACCCTGTGCCCTCTTGCTCTTGACGTCTGGCGACGCCAAACACGCCTTCTCTTTCTCTAGTCTTGTAGCTTTTCGCCCTAATTTCAAAATAATACTAATTTGCTTTACTTAGAGGAACATCAGTTTAAATTTGATACCTGATATAGTGTATCTACCACGTTTCATAGTATCATGGTTGCTGCTATTTCAAAACAATAGTAGATTATTTCTGAAAATAATGCTAGTCTAATTTCGCAAGAGATTTTAATAAAAAGTTGCAAGAATATTAAAGAAATAATACCAAAAAAACGTGAAACTGTTAAGAAGAACCAAATGAGGAATAATTAGGTAGGTACCTATAAGAAGAACGAATTGAGCTATCTTAGAAGCAAGGACTTTCTAAAGCTGCACAAACAAATTACTTAGATAAGTTGAAAATATGGGTGGAATACTTGTATGTATGGAGAAATATACCAGTCATACAATGAACGGTTTTGAAATGATTTTGTTTTTAATTTGTTAAATATTAGTAGAATTTTAGAAAAACGTAACATTATCTTTACAATCATATAATATTACTACCAAGTTTATATTCCTACCCATTTTTGAATTATTTCCCCAAAAGTCAATATACCCAACATTTCGATAAAAACTTCAAAATTTTCAAAAATCTAATTTTTATGTATCTAGATACTTCTCAATGCGCTGATTTCAAATTTTGAAACCGCAGGTCGATATCTCTTTTCGTTCTCGAGATATTTAGATTTAAAGTTTTGCTCAAAGCTGCCCATTTTTGGGTAGTAACCCAAAAATGGGTCGAGATATGAATTTGACATCACCATTCGATTCTACGGACAAAATTACATAAGTATACCAATTTTCATAAATTTTGTCCAACTGGTTCATTTTTTATGAATAAAAGTTTGAAAATGGCCAAAATCTGAAAAAATCGTAAGGGGTACCCCTTACGATTTTTGCGATTTTTGGCCATTTTCAGTTATTTTGCTTTAGAGATTGTATGCGGTGTTCAAAATATCTGAAAATTGGTGTACTTATGTAATTTTGCCCGTAGAATCGAATGGTGATGTCGCCAAATTCATAGCTCGACCCACTTTTGGGTTAATACCCAGAAATGGGCAATTTTGAGCAAAACTTTAAATCTAAATATCTCGAGAACGAAAAGAGATATCGACCTGCGGTTTCAAAATTTGGAATCAGCGCATTAAGAAGTATCTAGATACATAAAAATTAGATTTTTGAAAATTTTGAAGTTTTTATCGAAATGTGGGGTATATTGACTTTTAAGGCAATAATTCAAAAATGGGTTGAGATATAAACTTGGTAGTAATATTATTTGATTGTAAAGAGAATGTTACGTAAGTGTACCCATTTTTAGAGTATTAGGAACTTTTGGTATGGGATTTGTACAAAATACATCAAATTAACGGAAAGTCTTGTGCTGGCCACAACAGATTTTTTAACTGTTAGCTCCGCAACTCTCAGCTTCTTATGTTTTAAGACGGTGAAAACCAATTAATCGTTAAAATCTTTGACATTAACCTTAAAGTTATTTAACGTTTTGTGTCGGTATTGTAGAAGTTTTTATATTAGTTTTTACGATGTACGAATGAACTAGCTGTCAATTATTATCTGTCAGACAAATAGCTGACAAAAATTCTTTTAGTTATCTTAACTCTTTGACTTTGACCAACAAAGTGTTAATTACTTTGATTGATAAACACAAATACAGTTAGTGGTTAGCTCTTAGACAAATTTAACTTAACTGAGCACTGATATAAAGGTCCTAAGTCTGTTTACCATATTTTGCCAGTCATTTATTTTATAGGGTCATAGATATTTGTTTGTTTACATGTAGTAATTAGGATTTTTATATTGCTGAGTGGTTGTACAGAAAATTAAAAAAATATGGTGACGAAGAGCCAGGGGACCGTCGACAGCAGGACCACACTGTGGCATGGGACTCCCGCAGTCTCTCCTCTCAGTCTCACAATCCCGAGCCTCATGAATACAAATGTCGATCGGTGTGAGTTGGAATGACTCGAGTCGACGCGCCCCAAATTTCCAAGTATCGCACCTTCAGACCTTCACCCGCCCGCCAAATTTAAATCAATCAGACGCTACTCCACGAATATGTTCGCTGTGTTCGCGGATGCCCGAGATACGACACACAAGCCGCACCGTACTCTACACACGTGACACGCATCGTCGCGATTTTATCAACACCTAAACGAAACTGGGAAACACTTTCTGCACCCCGAAACCCCCGATCGTTTCAATTCAAGATAACTAAACTCTGCTACTTTTCTTTTTATTTCTATACGCTCCCTATCGGCGTATCGGCAACCAACCAATGTCAATTGTTTCATTTGTTGTGCACTTTCGAAGTTACAGATAATGGTCGTGTTTTCGAATTTGGCGACTCTATTCAAAAACAGATATTACTGTAGCATTTACCATTTAGAGTGAATCAAGTAGGTACACCACAAAAAAGAGCCAGCAAATAGTTTTGCAGAAAAATAAAAAGAAACGGAAATAGTACTAACCGAGGTGGAAAGTGCTATAGCCCGAGACATAATGAAACTTTTCACCGAGGTTTACATATTATTTTATTCGCAATCGGAAATTAATAACAAGTAATTGATATATAAATAACAATAATAACCTAACATAAATAAACGAATGGTGTGAACTTATTCATTTGTCACATGAACTGTCAGTTCAGTATGATATCTAACCTAAAATTTTATTTCTCATATATATATATACAGGATGTTATGGAAGTAAGTGATCAAAGCTTAACCTATAGTAGAACTGACCCCAAAGATAGTAAATCTGGCAATAATTTTTGTTTAACATACTTGTTTCAAGAACTAGAGGCCTTTAAAACTGATCAATCACGTCATAGTTCAAAACTTTATAGAAAAGTAAAAATCAATGTGTTCTCTGGAAAAAATATTGATTGTCAATCTAACGTTAAATGTTTTTTTGCATAGATGTACAATTTATATTCTATTTTGTTGATATTCTCAAAATGCCATTTACCTTTATCAACCAAAAGTATGCAGGCATGCATATGGTTTATAGCGAGACATTACAAAATAATCGTGCTGTTGTAAGACGGTACAGAGAGTTATTTTCAAATAGACGTCAATGATTTTATATGTCATTTGTGACAGGTATCACATTTTTTCCAGAGAACACATTGATTTTTACTTTTTTTTTTATAAAGTTTTGAACTATGACGTGATTGGTCAGTTTTCTTGTAGAAAGTATGTTAAACAAAAATTATTGCCAGATTTACTATCTTTGAGGTCAGTTCTACCATTAGTTAAGCGTTGATCACTTACTTACATAACACCCTGTATATATATATATATATATATATATATATATATATATATATATATATATATATATATATGCACACTTATTTATATTATTTACAATTTCATTCGTCTGTTTACATTTAAAATGTAAAGAAGCTTTATTTACAAGTCACTGATCTCTTAGGATGGGAATGGGAAATAGCCCCGAAGTTGGCATGTGACAGGTTGGAAAGTATAACATGAATATAGCTGGGGTTGGAAAGTATCAACTTTCCAACCTCAGCTATTATCACGTTATACTTTCCGACCTCTTGGAAAATGAGGTTAACAATAACTAACTTCCCAACTTTTTAAAGGTCGGAAATTGTCATATTACTGACCGATTGTAAATAAAAATATGTAATGTAATGAAGGTGTATACATCCAGATTTTTGCAAATATACAAATTTTAGTCTCTTGCATAAGATAAAACAAGTTTGAGTTGATATGTGTACGAGTATGTCTGCTAGTCTATTTGACGGCAGACAAGTTTATCTGAAATTCTACTTAAAAGCATGCAATCTTATTTTAAACTCACTGTCAGTCTATTAACATTTCAATTTAATAACCTTCCATTAAACATCGTCCAATTTGATTAATGTCATTTTTGTTTTGTGTCAAACTAATAATACCAGGAAATGCATATATACACCAGGCTTGAATCTGAATAGAGCAATCAACAATCTATCTATTTGTCAGCTTTACAATGAAGTTAGTTTTCGTGTATTTGATCCTGTAACTTGCACACATCTGCTAATGAACTAATGTATAAATTTATTATATTTGACAATAGTATTTATTTATAATATACATGGAAGTCCAGTTATCCAAGATTAAACTATAATGGTCTTCATATAAACAATGTAGTTATTGATAAATTCGTATTGGACAATGACAAATATTTTTACCAAAGAGGTCGTTTACTTTTTGAACATTTGTAATTATAGAAAGTGAAATATTTTCGTACAAAAAATAATTTATAAGCATTCGAGTTAAGTCGTATTTAAATTTGGGTATTCAAAATTGTAACAAATCACCCATGATTCAATTTCATCAATAAATTGCCAAAATTAAAAGTACGTACATACATACTTAAAAATATGTAAAACAATAACATTATGAGAAAATAAAGGTCTTGAGCCAAATTATATCTTTCGATAGAAATTCTTCGATTGATCATGCAGGGTAAATACAAGAATCTGTGACATGGGCGTTTAACATGAAAAAACATTTTTTAAAAAATATTATCTGTCCCTGAAAACTTTATGCGGTAATTTATACATAAAGAATTAGAGAATAAAATTCTGAATGTTTGGATAGGTACCAAAATTTTTATATTTACGCCTTTAGTGCGTCAATAAATTAAATTTAAAGAAGTGGTATAAGCATAAATTTAATACGCGATTATTTCAACAATTAAACGTCAAGTAAATTGTAAATTGAAGTAACGGTCAAAAAATAGGGATTTGACAGTTAATTAGATGCTCATTTTTTGAAAAAACGCACCCTTTTTTTACTACGTAAAAGTACGATATAATAGGCGTGTTTCTTCGGACTGTGATTCGTGATAAAATTGAACAAAGTGTACATGATCAAAAAGAAAATTGTTTCTTCGTTCGTTATTCGTTATCCCTACTCTTTCATTTTGTGATTACAACTCGCCTTTCCCTTCTGAATCAGTCTTTTCGCATGATCACTGTGATTGAAATAACAAAAGATTTGAAAATGGCGGAAAAAGCAAGCAATGAAATATTGGAATGCGCAAATTTATGTGTACATCAGAATCATCCGAACTACTAGAACTTGAGTCAGTAGATTCAAGATTCAACATTCATTATTGGTTTCGATTTTTCTAATATTAGATTCTGCAGGTACAAAAAAAGTTAAAGAAACTTGTTTTCATATTTTACTTCACATTCCATACTAAATATATTTTTTCTGCTTCAACACATTCCATCTTTAAACTATTTTCGATTTGGGTATTATTTCAATCAAAACAACTGATTTTTCATTTGACATTTGCCGCTAGTTCGGTCGAGTTTGTATAGGTTTAGCGTCGATCGAGTTAATTTTGTTGTTTCTTTGGAATTAAATCTAATCATGATTCGAAGGAATCATTATTGAACAAATCGTTATTTAGACAATCATAATCACAGTCCGAAGAAACACGCCTAATGCCATTGCTTTCCACCACTGGGTTCGCTTACGACGTAAGGCGGGAAACGCTGGATACCAAATATTTACCAATTTTTTTCTTATTACATAAGAAGCCGAATTAAAAAAAAGAAATATAGAGAATTTCTGAATTTAAAAATACTATGGCATATAAAAAAATCGTGGAATCCCCTATTGGGAAAATTAAACCAATCCCGCATTTATTCAAGACGAACTGCCGAGTTGGGTACCTTAGGCAAAGTCCAATTGCTGATTGTAGAAATACGTCGTAGACATTTTATTCTGCCCTGATTATAATAGCGTGACATATTTTGAAAAGCGTTGCAAAAAAGTAGTTTGCAACAGTAATAATTTTGAAATATGTGCTGGTGCTGAATTTACAAAGCAATCTCGGTGGAAACGAATGGAAAGCAATAGGAAAAAGTATCTATTTAATTCTTATGCATTTGATTGTGAATGAGCGAGTGCAGCAGCAACCGCAGGCAGCAGCCCTTGGCTCGCCTGGGAAGCTGGCCAAACAGTAAGCTCAGTGCGACAATAACACGCGTACACGCGCCATAAATACACAATGCTCATTTCACCAACTCTTTACATAAATTTTAAACCGTGTCATTCAGCAGAACATGTGGTAAAAGCGACTGACCGACATAACAACGAGTAATGAAATAATTGGGTTTGCTTGCACGCTCTACATTCTGCTTCGCTGGGCCCTACGTTTCTGGATACTGGATACTGGAATGGACAGTACCGGACTACCAAAGGGAAGGATATGGATAAGCAACTAACAATAAGAGATTCATGTTGCAATGCTTATTGTTTCATATCCAGTAATTAGTTTAACAATAATATAATCGTAAATCGACTGCGCCAAATTGGAAGCAGACTTAACCCGGCAGCGGGCAGGTGAAAAAAATTACAAATTTGGGCAGGTGGGGTGTGACAAACCCCAATTTAACTTTAATTTTATGAAACATCCGGTAATTTTTTTTTAGATATTATTATATTTGTTGGTGTTTTAGAAGCTCCTCGTTCAACGGAAAAAGAAACAATAAAATGATTTCATTATTTATTAAAAAAAAAATAGAACTTATAAACACTCACTGAAAATATTCTTTGACATTATGTTATAAAAACAAAGAAAAATATAAATATTACAAACAAAAATAAATAATATTCTTAAACTTGAAAAGTGAACCTATGATATAAAAACACATTTACTAAGTTGCTTTTAGCTACAGAGAAGTTATGAAGATTCAAATATGCTGCACTTTTCACAGTAAATTATCGCGTGCTCTACATATATAAATATGTTTGACATGACTTGTAGACGTATTTTCTTTTTCTATCTCTCGTCCTAGGAGATTCTGTGCAGCGACCTTGCTTTGAATTTAATTTTTTATGCGATGGTTATTCATTGTCATCATCACAAATTTTATTTATTGACTTTCTCTTCAGTATCTATTTCTTTCCACGAGGCCAACAAATGCGCCTAATCTTTTTCAAAATATTATATCCTACACATTAGAAAAACTAAATAAAATTCAGTAATATATAAAAGATATATAAAATTTACCTTGAAATTGCAAAATAAGTATATTCGTATCAGTACACTTCAGAGAAATTATGTTACGTTTATGGACAGGTGGGGTTTAATACACCCCACATCACTTTGATTTGATGATACTCTTTCCGCAATTTAGTTGAGACTGAATCCTATTGCGTATTGACAGACCAATATATTTGCGAAAGGTAGATGGCTAGATGATGGTGTACGGCCGTTATTGCAAAAATGGCGGCAATTATAAAGTGACTGGGGTGTACCACATCCCACCTGGCCGCTGCCGGGTTAAGTAACTTCTATAAGCATACCGAATGTCTGCTTGAAATCTGCTATACCATGAGTTTCAGCTAAGATGCAATATTTATTATTCGGTCATTAATGTATTGCTATAGATAGTAATTATATATACTGCACCGTTCCAGATAGGTTGTCAAAGTTGTTAATATCAAATGTCAAATGAACTTGACATCACGCTTTAAAGATATTAAAAAAGAAAAATAATCGAATGGTTACTTGTTACATTGCTGTTATACTTTGAGAAATGTTTGTGATATGTTTGCTAATTTATCTCCTAAACGTCCTAGACCAAATCCTTCTACAGTTTCGAGAATATTAACAAAATTTAAAACAATATATCTACAAAAGAATACAACAACATAATTACAATATTAATAAAAATAACAATAAACATAGTACCATAGTACAGCATTGTCTTGCCCTAGAACATAAATTGGATTCAACAAATTATAAAATTTTACATCATGAATCTAACATTCAAAAGAGATTATTTCTTGAAAGTTGTTACATAAATCTTGACGATAATTCTATTTCTATAATTCTAATTGTAAATCTGATTACAATAATTCTAAAACTTTAAATCCCAATATTAAATATATCACTCCACAGTAATTTTTTATTTTTAGGGTTTTTAATGTTTTTTGTCATTCATTCTTGCATCTTTCTATAGATTTCATTCTTTGTTAAGGTTGTTGATTTTGGCGGTCACTTATAAGACGAATTGTTAAAATTTTTATTTAGTTGACTTTTAACCATGTAGTCTTTAAACTCATTGTTTTGTTTTTTTTAAATTGTTACAAAATCGTTTATAATTAAAATGTAATATTGTAATATTTTCAAATGTTTTAATAATTTATTTATTGGTAAGTTTGACAATTGTACATTATAATTTACATGTATTTAACAAATAAATAATTTTTGTTAGCTTGAAAATGGTTCTAAACAGAACCGAAACGTCGCAGTTGTGAAAATTGTAAATTTTGACTATGTTGAAATAAATGAAGCATCCATCCAAAAACCTCTTCGTATAAAAAAAAAATTTAATTGCTTCCAAAAACTGAATCAAAAATTTAAAAGTGATGGATTAATGAATTAAATATTAGCAAAACTTTTGTATTTAAATGATTAAAAGACGACAAATTTCATTCTTGTCATTTTCAAAATCACCCAGAGTTAAGATACTACCCTTATTACTTTCTTACGTTATTTAAAAATCAGTATTATTATGATGACAAGTTCTTTAACACTGACAACCTATGTTGCATTTTATCTGGAACGGTGCAGTATATATAATTAGCATCAATAGTAATACATTAATGGTAAATATTGTACGAGTATTTTACCTGAAACTCATGGAATAGAGAATATAACGTTCTTTTTGTATTTTTCTGTAGTTACCTATTAATTTTAGACAAAAATGTTTCAAATAAAAAGTATAGAAGTAGACAATAAAATTCTACAGCTAAACTGAACTACTAATCAAATTATTTTGCACGTTTTGTAACCTGTAAAACAGAATTTAAAATTTTATAAATATTGCTCATTAGTAGTGATGGCCATGGAATTGAAATAAAATTACAAATAAATGCATGTTTGAAACTGTCAGAAAAATTAGTTTATTATTATTAAATTTATTTTAATTGTGTTATAAAAAGAGATTTCGTAATTATTATGTTACTATTTATTGTGTTTTGGTTTATAAATACGTTTTTATCAAAAAGAAAAGTTGAAAACAATTCAGTGGTAGTAATTAATTTAAATTAATTATAAAGCATAATTTTTATTGCAGTATTCATTTTTTTATTCCTAGTGCAATTAAAATTTAATTAATATAGACATGGCGTAACAGAAATAAGTACATTAAATTTAACCAGTGATAGAACTCATCGAAACCAAACCATATTTCGTAGCAACTTTTTTTTTGTAAACCTTCTAGATATTGTGTTAAAATTTGTGAAAAATTTCATTAGGTAGGTACCTGCCCAAAAATACTATAAATAAAAATGAGAATTCAAAATGTTACTAAGAAATATTGTTGCTCTCGACGAGTTCTGTCAATGTCACTTACTTTTTTCTGTTTCTCCAGTATAATGTCTCGAAATTGAAAACATTTTTTTCCATAATATAAATTGCGAAAGTTACTAAGGAATATTGTTGTTCTTGCCGAGTTCTATGACTGATTAAATTTAATAAGAAAAAACTGATATCCCACGTTAACCGCCTATGGGCATTTCGTGTAACATCCGGTATACCGTGAGTATTTTTGAACATGAAACATTGGGTTTGTCATATCCATGGTTACACTTGATATTTGATTGACAGCAATGTATTTGTCTGTCTCATTTAAAATGACACATAGGGAATGAATTTGACAGAAGTGTTATATTTAAATATTGTAAGAAATTTAGCCGAGTCAGAAAACCACTCGTGCATAAGGTGCACAGTATATTTTTTCTACAACTAATTTTAATTTAGAATGCAGGTATAATTATTTAAACAAAATTAACCTCTAATGACGTCTTACCAAAATTGTAAAATTTGATTGAAGTGAAAAACCATATTATTACTTTTCCAAAATATGATATTTTCTTTTTTTAAATAAATGCTTTTAAGATATTACTGCTAAAATTATTTCTTTATTAAAATTTAATTTACTTTAAACCAAGTGTGTGCAGCACCTACATAAATGATTAAAACTTTAATAAACGCCCACTACAATAAAAACATAACATATCTAAATCCATAAATTGTAGCTAGGCTAATTAAGAAAAATCGGGATGATATCTGAATTATTTATTTTATTTCCGAAGTATTCTTGAAAGCGAAAATGTGCAATCCGGTTCTGTGTGATTTCTCGTATAATGTTCAGTATTTGCCGCTCGGTGCTCATAGTGCTCCCTACATTTGTATTTATAGTTATGTTTGTAATCAACTTGCAACAACACCCGGTACAATTGATGGGAAGAATCGTAAGTCTAGCCTTGGTTCTCTGTTCTGGTTGCAAACTGCACCAAATAACTACGATTTTTTAACATGTGCTACTCGAGTTATTAAGCGTTAATTACAAAATGTGATACCGGAAAGTTATAGACTTACTATTGTTTAACTTGTAGTTTTATTGGTTTTAGTTAGGAAATGCAAAACTCAAGATAACGGACATACCACAAATTGTTTTAGTTTTAATTAGTTATTTGTTTTACGACTTCGAATTTTATTAAATTTCAAACATTCTCCAACTATCTTCATTTTTCTGCCTTTATTCACAAAGAAAAAGGTTACCTCAGTTTCTTATTCACTCAAGGAAGATCAAAGTTGTATTCTTTAAATAATATTTATTGAATAATCTTAAATAATTTTTTATTATATTCATAATTCTTAAATACAGTTAATAACAATACCAATGATCAATTTGTTTGTAAAATTAGTTTTTCATTAAGAAAATTTGAAATATGCCGCGATGCGAATGATTTTATATGTCATTCGTGACAGGTGTAACAATTTTCCAGAGAACACGTTGATTTTTACTTTTTTACAAAATTTTGAACTGTGACGTGATTGGTCAATTTTAAAGTCCTCCAGATCTTGTACAAAGCATGTTAAACACAAATTATTCTTTGATTTACTATATATGGGGTTAGTTCTAGCATGAGTTAAGCGTTGTAAGGTTACTTAAATAACCCCCTGTATGTTTGTATTTCTAAATTTTCAAATGTATAATAATAAACATTATTAATAAAAAAAATATCCATAATAGAGCCCGGTATTCAATTTTTGTTTTTTTTTTTTCTGAAAGATTACAAATTTTGAATTTTAGCGTTTGTTGTATTTTCCAGAATTTCTTAAACATTTCACTCCAATTTCAAATTCTGTGACGTCAGACCTTTAATAAGTATATGCGCTTCTTAGTGAGTAAAGCAAGAACTATAGTTATTTACTTATTAAGACAGGGAACTTCGTTTTTCATGACGTATATGGAAATTGTTTGCCGAGGCGTAACCGAGGCAAATAACCATAATGAGTCAAGGAAAGTAACTTCAATGACGAAATAAGTATTAATTTTTTTCTGAAATCGTATAAGAATTCAAAATTACTGAATGGTACATAAAAATAAATAAATAAATACATCATCACGGCATATTACCCATTTCTGGGTGTGCCAGTATCTACAACACATGTAGACAACGGTAATGATGAAGATATATTTTACCGTGTGGGCGCTTACCAGGCGTCACCTCGCGGGCACTCATAGCTGGTGTGGAGAGTGCACCACAGGGGTTACTTTTGTGCCATTTAGAATTGGAAATATTTGGCGTCTGTCGGGATCGAACCCGGTTCCCCCGGGTTCGCGACCAGACACTCAGGCACGCGGCCACGGGACCCCATTACATGGTAATGGTACATATAACCTTTTTTCATTTAACTAGTGAATCACATTGAAAACTTAAGGAGCACTATTTAAAATTGTACACGAATTTAAAACAACTGTATACTGGACATCATTTATTTTAATTTTATAATTGTATTTCATATTAAAACGTAAAATGTGTTTGTTAATATAAATATGGCAACGTTTCATTTTACTTCCCTGCCTAAGCAGGGAAATTCAATTTCCCTGGCAGGGAAGTAGTAGATTACACGACGATTTCAGGAAAAAGTTGTTTACACTTGTCCGTTCTATTATCCAACCACGTGATAGCAGTGTGATAGTTTGAATAATAAATATAAAATTAAATTCTTTTCGTTTAATACTACTATAATGTATAATGGGGTCATTTCACATTTTCTGATTTATTTTTTTCTTGAAAAAATAGGTCAAATTAAACATGTATGTGTATGTTTTACATCTTACAAGTCTTTAGAATCAGAGATATGAATTTTTAAAAGTTGCGTTTAATTTCAAATATTTCGGCTGACGACACATATTCACGGATACGACAGTCGAGCTCTACCGGTTTAATTTAGAACTATGATTATTTGGTTTGGTATTTATTTAAATAAATGGTTTATTTACATACCTTATATTGCACTAGTACTATTAAAAAAATAGAAAGTAATAATAATGAAAGATTTTTATAAACGAGCGTGAAGCTGTCAAAATTTTTTAAAAGTAATAATAATCTTCTCTCTTGTATATTTTGCTGTCAGCTGTCACACTTTTAGGTTAGGTTACTGTTTCATGTTGTGAAGCGTGTGTGTGTGAGAGAGAATTGTCTTTGTGTGAGTATAAATTTGTGTCCTCACAAATTTAGTCCGTGTTTAAAAGCGCGAAAGTTTATTAGCAAATTTATGAATGAAAAATCGCATATTTCAAATTATTTTCTATTACTATATTTATTAAATGATGTGGATTTCATGATTTTATAAAAAAATCGACAATTATTTTTTTTTAAAATGACCCCATTATTTTGAAGTTATGACGTCATACCATCATAGTGCAAATATTTTGTAGGAAAATTATGAATGAAAAGTTTGATATTTTAATAAAAAAATTACATACTTAAAATCATTTAAAATTGGTCAAATTTTGATATTTAATAAAGAAAAATATGTATTTTTTTTTTTAATATCGAAGCTCGTAGGCCCCCCATAGAGGCACCACAATTCATGGTAAATCTAGCCCTGTATATTTATATGAAGTAAATTTTAAAATAATCCTGTGCGCATAAGAAATAAAGTCCTTCTTATGTTTGACAAGAATGGAATGCCATCGTGTCGTAGAGCGCTGTCAAACGTCACCACCAGCTCTTTCAGAGCAATCAGCTTTTTGCAACTGGCGTGTGATGTGTGATCGTATTAGAGAACAAGAGCAATAGAGAGATTAGCGGACTTACAGTGTACATGAAGCATCATCCTCTTGCTGACTGAAGGAGGTACTCCATTTGCTGCGATGCACAAATAGGCGCCCATTTCTGAACGCGTCACTTTGGTCAACGTGAGAACTTCGCCTTCTACTGACGTCACTGCAATACAAAACTAAGAATAAATCACCACGTACCTACAAAAATATAAAACAACTACGTACAAGGCAAAATGTAGAAATATGAAACGTGAAGTTTCACATTTACTGTATAAGAAATTTTTGTAAATAACTAAAGTTTCATTTACACACAAATGCAAGCGTAATTCATAGTGCTTAATACGAAGTTTTTATACCATTCCCAGTAAATGTTTCAATTCGTAAATTGACAGTAGCGACATCTGACAGATATCAATTGTTTTCAAACGTTTTCTATTTATTGGGTGAACCCACCACAGCTGTTTGTGACGCTTTTTACTTTTGTTTATTAAATTTGCAGAATCCAAAATAAATTTTGAAACTACTAAAGCAACTGATTTTCTTTGAACTGACTTCATGTACTATCTGATTTTCTGTATCCATTTCAAATACAGCAGTTCGCGGCAAGTATAACGAAATATTTTTAAAATGTTAGACAAGTGACATTTCGAACAAAAAACAAGGAGAACTATATATATATATATATATATATATATATATATATATATATATATATATATATATATATATGAAATTTCATACACATAACTGTCTTTTTATTAATATTTAAAAATTAAATAAAAAGGAATTCAAAATTTTAGATTTATAATACAAACATGTGAAAGTTTCTGAAAATAAAATAAAATTTATTAGAATACCCCAGTGCTAACAGCAAGATGCATCGATGTATAATTATGGAAAGTTTTTCAAATGCTTCATATGAAGTATTATGCTGTATAGGACCAGAAAGGTAATCGATCAGTGGATTCAAATTTGAAGAGAACACACAGAATCCGAGCGCTTTAATGCACTTTAATGATATTCTCTTAAATTATTGAAAATAATATTTTCTATATTATGCATTATTAAAATAAGTAAAATATTAATCCAAAAACTGTAAATTATTCAATACAATACGGGCAATGAGATATATCCATATTTTGTCATGCAATATTAATACTATTTATCAAATTCTCTTTATATTTTCAAAAATCACTATTAATGAAGGTAATATTTTTCTCATCAGCAATATAATAATAAACCATTAGCAACTCTTGATTTTAAACGTGAATACTTATTTTATATATATATATATATATAAAGAAATGTATAATTTTACAAATAGACTAATATTTGTTCAAGTTATCACATTCAAAATGATCACTTCTCGTAGATTCGAATTGAAATTCAATTACTAAAAACAATAGTAAAATAGTATAATTTTTGTAATGGGGTATTAAATTAAAATTTGCACGTAATGTACAAATGTAATTAGCTGTTTATTAAAAGTAAATTATTAATACCAGTTTTGAAGAATTTAATTGATGTACTTCAATAATTTCATAAACCAAATGGTTAGTTTGTTGATTTCATCTAGTTTTAATAAAACTTAATATGCGATTTTAAATAATGCAATAATGGCTATGTTTGGATTATGTTTTAGTAAACAAATATTTGGTAAACGATAAATCCATAATTTTGCAATATTCAAATTAGGTAAATAGCATGAGTGCATTAAAACGATGAGCTGTGAATTGTAACCCTAGAGGTCTACAATCGATTCCAATTTATTGGAGTTTGGAATTATTCATCCATATGATGCAACACTTCTAAATCTACCCTGTGGTATACTCTCCACTTTCAAATAAATTGGCAATGGCTAAATGTTAAACTAACTATTAAAACTGGTTGAAAGATGTCATAACATAATGAAGAATGGAGCTGTATTGTTGAACGCTTTGTAAACATGGTATAAATACAATTCAATTATTATTGAATATTAATTCACGTTATTTAATTTGAGGTTACCTACATAAAAACTACAGAGTTATCAAAAAGAAATGATGCAGATGGCAATACAATTGTGGGGAACTTTTACTACAGTTTACACAACACCAGGCGAAAGCGGTTATATATTTGACATCTCATTGTCATTTTGACAATAAATACGAATAGGTTATGTCAGAGGTGAGGCCTGACAGCTAATAGCATTTTGAGTGATTGAAATGCTTTAGATTATTGCTCTATGGGTAATGTAAGAAATAAAAGTAGATGGGTAAGGGAAACAACAACCATTTTAATAAAATGTAAATATACCCAAATTTAAATTTTCAAATGTCACTGTCAACAGCAGGAAATAATTTTTGTATCAGTGTTACCAATGAGGTATTCCACTCAAATATTTTTATTATTTTAAATAAAAATTCTTTCAGTTTTGAAGCAATTCATAGTATTAAAAAATCTTAATAGGGCACCTGCACGTGAAGTTTCAACATGGCGGCCACCAGCTGTTCTTGGACAACCAAACCTTCAGTTTGCATTGTGTCTTACGGAGAAATATCGTGCCGTAAGCTATTATTGTGTTTTTACGGCACTTATTGTTTTATTTGGGAAAAACTGATTAGAGTGTGTAAAAGTGAGTATATGAGGAGTGTTTTCCGTAAAAAATAAGTCAAGACATTCTTATTATTTAATGAGTTCCAGGTTATTAAATTAAACTAACCCAATCCTATTTTTTTTGTGTACACTTTTATTGCATATAAAATAATTTAAACATAATCGGATAGGAACATATTGTATGAATGTTTAAATATATGTAATTTTCTTTAATAATATATATAAAAAACATGAAAAAATATTTTTTAAACGACAGAATTACAAATTTTGAATGAAGTTTTTTTTAGTAACAGAAAAAATATATATATATATTTGTGTCTGTTTCTCACAAAGGTTTAAAAATTAGATAGGTTATTATTGATTTCATATTGATTTTTAAAAGGAATTTATAATCCTCGTCAAAAAAATGTCAATGTATAAGGATCCACATTATGTATCCACTTAAATTTATCGATTTAACGTACTTTGGCTTCCAAAGATAAATTTTTAACGTATAAACTCAATAAGCTCATTTATATACAAAAAAAATACACAATATGACAATAAAAAAATTAACTCGAAGATAAATATATATATCAAATTTAATTTTCTTTATAAATTAAAAAAATCTAATAATTCAATTTATTTTAATTTCAATATTCATATTTTCATTTAAAAATACACATAAAAAAAACTTATACAAACTCAAATGAATATAATACAACCTGATGCTACAAGATACTTATTTCAATTTAATATTTTTTAAAATATATTTATAAATAGGACTGCTTTGTTTTACTAGTAAATAATTCATACACTTATCTTTAATTATGGCTAATTACATTTTAAAATAGCATGTATAAATTTAGGAAAAACTGAATTTCTTGTACAGAAAACACATTCGCTGCATAAGACGCAATGTTAAACTGAAGCTTGGTTGCTCGAGATCAGCTGATCATCCGCCATGTTGTGACGTAGGTGCAGGTGCCCTATTGTTCCTAGTTTAACAGTATTTTATTTTCGAGAAATCACTGTAACGTCACATTCCCTCTATACTTGTCTTTCTCACACACACTGCTCTGAGTACGCTACGAGAGAAAGATAACAATTGTATGACGTCAATTTCCCCTTTTAGCAAATGTGAAATATCTCGTAAAGCAATTATTTGAAAAATGTTTTCATTGTTTTAACTATTATTTATTGAGCAATACTTTAAGTTAAATTGAATTTTTTAAATTTTTTTGTTATGGTGGAATACACCATTTCAAGTAGTTTTTTTTGTTGTTTCCAACTGAATCAGTTTTTTTTATCACTCTGTATTATAAGTACATTTACATGAAACTAAAATTAAAGTACAAAAAATTCTTAAAATACAATAGAGTGTATCAACAACACAATATATTTTCCAGAAAGAAATGAGGTCCGCCCGAAGTGAATCTGGGCTACTACTGGCTTCCAAATGAATACAATTCGAGTGATCATTTCGACAGACGAAGAGAAATTACATGCTTAAAGCCGCTTAAAACAGACAAACGGACAAACTTAGTAGGTCCGCCGATTCGATCATTTGTCTTGCTCTCCAAAAAAGTAGGGAATTCTAAATTTTAAATTTCATTTATTCATACCCACAAGACAAACGAGATATTTTTACATGAATAATAGAAATGACGTAAAAATAAACCTGCTAAAAAATAGTTATACATGAAAAAGTCCTTGACATAACGCCCCATACAAAAAATTATGTAACATAATTGCTTTATTTTTAAATTTTTTAATATCAATATTACAAGATACGACAAAAAAGTTAAATATTGACAAAAGCGGTATCATTTTAATTAAAGTTTAATCAATCACTACGAAGAATGGCATATGCTGCTGTGAAAATGCATGTAATTCTTTAAAATATAAATATTTAAGACTATTAAAACTGTTTTCCATAAAATACCGTAGAAATCATCTATACTAGGCATAATTTTGTAATTTTTTCTATTTTATACTTCAAAGACAATGGGGGGCCTTAACCCTTAACCTTAAATAAAGTTAACGTTATAATAGAAAAATTCATTAATTCACATCTACGTAAAGCTTTGTTCATAGAACGGTTTGCAAACATTTGGAGTTTGAGATCGAATGTGCATGCCAGGTTTCTAAACTAGTTGCAAATCAAACGGTTTGAATTTTTCTGTGAACGCAATGAAAACGATCTAATGTGCCATTTTCTTCAGCTTGATAATGGAAATATTGTGAAACTGTAAATCTTCCTGCAATATCATTTGCAATTTGTTTTAAAAAAACCTGAATACTGGAGTATTGTCATTTTAACCTAATTCTCATTTTTGGGTATTTTTCTAATAGTCATTACATATTTCAAAATCGTTATCTTTACTTGAAGAATAATTTGAAGTCATATATTCTAGTGGACATGTTACTATCCGAATCCGTCATCTATTATTAAGGAAATTTTATTTTAATAGGTATCTTATTATTTATTAAAATAATAAATATAAGTTTGGGCATGTAATAAAGAGGGATGAAACAGGGATGTGCATTTATGCGTAAAAAAATATTTTTTACATTTACGTATAAAAAATGTTAAATAAGTAAAAAACGTAGATATGTATAATTTTAGTTTTTAATAACGACACTTACTAGATTACTTGTTGTTTACAAATGTCACATTACAGTAACTTTCCTCAATCCTATCATAAATATATACTAAAACGACTGAAACTATGATAAGTTCATAAGAAAGAGACTAAAATTATTGTAAAGCATTAAAAAAACATTCTGAAACTATAGATAAATTAACATAAAATGCTTAAAATTTGTTTAAAAATTCATTTTCAATAAGTTTGGAGCTAATGATTTAAATCTATTTCAAATTATTTGAAACTATAAGTTATTAATAATTAATAAATAGAAAATGAAATTTTGGTTTCACAAATTTTTTTATAGCTTGCGGACACTCATGTGACGAAGAGAAATAGCCAATCAGAACTTGGGGAGAAACTATCACATTGAAGGTCAGAAAGCTGGGCAGCTTTCCAAATTCAAGAGTACCGTAATTTAAGAGTGTAGTGTGTTTTGGAAGAATGAGTTTTGTTGGAGTAAAAATTGAAATTAAAATTAAAAAATTAACAAAACTACTTATAATTACAACATCAATGTCAAGCCCCCTCTGAGAGTAAGATTATTAGTTTTGGAGCGATTTTAAGTAATTTCGTACTCTGTAGTAGAGTTTTGCAACGCAACCCTGAAGTTTGTTTTAGTAGCTTGTTCAGAGGTTATGAGTTTTGTTTTCATAGTTTCGCAGTTTTTATATTGAAGTTTTTAGTGCTTATTGAGTTATTTTATATTTTTTTGCCAAACTATGAAAACAAAACGCATAATACGCTATAAACCAAAACAAACTTCATATCTCCGCCCTTCAATCTGACAGTTTCTCCCCAAGTTCGGATTGGCTAATTCGCTTCGTCACGTGAGTGATCGCAAGCTATTCGCCGTCTATTTTTAAATGTCTTCAAATTTTATTTCTTTACAAAACTGCCTAAAATTTACGTAAAACATATAAAACATTTTAAAAATATAATGTAATATGCTTCAAATTTACGTATTTAGTCTAATTTTGACGTAAAATGTGTTTAAAGTTTGACGTTTGAGGTTATGTCTCAGGAATATATTTCCCTACTAATGTGATTGTTGATAGTTTGAAGGTACCTAATTGTTTGTCTGAATCAAAGAAACATGTTGATGTCACGTGGACTGCTTGTTCTGGAATGTTCATTACAGTATAAAAGAAAATATCTATGACTACGTTTACACGTATGAGATAAATTTACTTTGACTTGACTTTTAAAAGGCGACTTATGAAAAGTCAATTTAATGGTGCGTTTACACATCAGGTCAAATCTACTTCACTTTACGTTTGTTACTTGTCCTTCACTCAACTTTGACTTTGACAGCAAAACAAAGTTTGGTTATAATACGTGATGTAAGTTAACAATTTAACTATTATCATATAATCATAATTAAGAATAAATTATTTATAGAAAAAATGGATAGTAAACCACAGTTACTAAATTTAAGCGCGATATTTTTAAATACTGTAACAGTGCAGCAACAATATTGGATGCGAAATAGATTAAGAAATAATCGCATAAAATATTTTAAAATTCGAGAAAATTATAAATTCATAAATAAAACACAAAGTTGTGTAATTAAATATCCAATGAGGAGGAATTTGTGGATGAAAACTATCAATAGATGTCACTGGTACTAAAGTAAAGTATGTTTCGTTCACACGACTTTTTAAAAGTCACTTATATGAGTCAAGTCTATCTTTTTTTGGACTTGACTTTAGGAAGAAAAGTAAATAGGCGAAAGTGTTCACACAACGGCAAAAGTCGCCTTTTCAAAGTCAAAGTCAAGTCAAAGTATATTTCTACTATCGTGTAAACATAGTCTATATAAAAAAAATATACTAATGGAAATAATATTTTACATTATCTACGTAGAAAATTCTCTAATATTGTGAATGTAAAAAATATTTTTTACTCGTAAAACGTGACGTATTTTACGTGCCCATCCCTGGATGACAACTATGTTGGAAGGAGAGTAACCGAAATGCAGGTGATTGGTCAAAGAAGGATAGGAAGGCCAAAAAAGAAAGTGGAAGGATTGTGTGTTAGATTTTAGATAGAAATGGCTGTGTGAGAATGATGCGCGAGATAGGAATGAGTGGAAAAGGAAAATAAGGAACAGCGACCCCTAATTAAATAGGGGAAACCTGAAGAAGAAGAATTTTTAAACCTAGTAAATAACTCAATAACTTACACTTAGTTTTCCCTGTTGGTCCCCCTCTGGCGATGATTTCACCACCATCTTCTCGTTTCCACGTGATGCGTGGTTGAGGGTACCCTCTGGCTTTGCACACCAGTTTGGCGGAACCTCCTTCAGGGACCATCATGTCCCCCGAGGTTTCTTCGTAGACTATGTCCGGAGGTATTACCACCTCCAAGAAGGCAGTCTGCAATCAAAAATAAATTCAGTCTTAAGGGAAGTTGAAAAGTATAATTGGTTTCTGATTTATCCTTATTGAAATTAAAGCATTTAAATTAAAAGGGATCTCTGTTCAATGCCAATTCAAGCCAATTATGGAACTAATTTTATGAACTAAGGGTTGTGCAGATAAACAAGTACAAGTGCTAAAATATTTTAACTCATACGTCTAAGGATCGTAAAACCTCATTCCCCGCTACTTTATTAATGCATAATGGATAGTGAGTTATACGCAAACGCAAGCGTAATTCATAGTGCTTAGTAGGAAGTTTTTAGACCATTCCCAGCAAATGTTTTAATTCGTAAATCAACAGTAGCGACATCTGACTGATATCAATTGTAATGTCAAAAAATTCCTAGAATATCGATTGTAATTTGTTTGTGAATTTAGCTATACGTGTAATAATGGGACGAAATGAACTATTCTTTTTAATTTTGTTTTCGATCAAATTCTTATTATTATTGTGTAATTGAAAAATAAGATTTTATCATTCATTCTCATTTCACAAAACAAATGATCCCAATCGCCTTGCAACAAACGTTTTCTATTTATTTGGTGAATCCACCACCGCTGTTTGCGACGCTTTTTATAACATTTGCATAATCCGTAATAAATTTTGAAACTACTAAAGCAACTGCTTTTCTTCTTTGAACTATGGCTTCATATACTATCTGATTTTCAGTATCCATTTCAAATACACCTGTTCACGGCAAGTATAACGAAATATAACGAAAACATAAACATCCAAACCCCTGGTCGGGAATCGAACCCACGACCCCAGATCCAGGCAGTGAAGGTCGCTTGAGCGCTGCCTTTAACCGCACGATCACCGAGGCAGCTAATTTATAATAATTGATAGAACAGAAATGATTATGGTTGTGTAAATAAGATGCTCGTGATTATAATTGCGTAAACAGGATGCTCAAAGGATGAACTTTACTAGAAGTTATTTCGTAAAAAAAAATCATAAAATATATAAGTGGCACTTAGATCCCTTTGATATTAAATGCTTCTCATGTAAAAGTTTGAGAATAAAAAATAAATGTCATTACAAAATTTGCTGATTATTTTTCACTGTAGTCTGTTATTACTATGAGAGATATATTTTTAAAAATATAATTTGAATGAGACACTTATCAGTGATATTTATCCATAGGATAATGTAGGTATTTTATTTATAAATAATTATTTTCATATTCTTTCTATTTTTGATAAAATATAGTAAATGGAATAAAATGTTGACTTTTCCAGAATGAAACGTTTTTAAAGTACAACACATTCCTGCATTCTTTGTATATAAACATAAGCATCAACAAGATTTATTTTACGGGAGGGGCAAGCTTAAAGTGATTTTTCATACGGTGCTTTCTAATGCATAAAATTTCAGTTTTCAAAAGTGTTATGTTCTAATATCAGTATTAAATCATTTCTTTATATTCTTCTACAGCAGATAATATACTTATTCTTAAACGTTTCTCTTTATTTACAGTATATTATCTTTTTAATTTTATGTTTCTTTTAAATAATAACGCATCCCAAATGATACCACCACAGTCTTCTAAGATAAGATACCGTATCTCTCATAAAAAGCGAGATAGGAGGTATTTTCAAAATCAACAAAAAGCGAATTTTAGTCTGTAACTCAAAAACAAAAGACAATTGAAAATTTCGATGGCGACTATCAATTTTGTCTCAAAAAATTGACTAAGAAGTATGCAAACCGTTTTGCTCTATGGAACAAATTCAACGTATTACTTTTGATAATATTGAAGGTGGTTTTGTCGCTCAGTGTATTTTCGAAGATGCGTTTATTTTGTATATTTAAAAGTTATTGTTATTCCAAATTATTTCCTAAATAGAGTTACAACATACGTAGCCTTATGAACCAAGGCATCGAACCCGCCAAAAACTGGGTTCGGTTCAGGTTAATTTGTTTTAAGAGAGATGGGTTCGTGCGCGGTTCTGGTGCAAGCATTAATAAAATTTGCGGTTTCGTTCCGGGTTCTGGTTCGGTTCGACCTAATGAAAATTGAATAACAATCTTTATAAAGAAATAATTTAAAATGCGAGCCGGATTTAATAATGCAACACAATTTCACGAACAGTCAACACAAGCAGAAACGCTTGCGTTTTGAACTGAAAATGAACCTGAACCCGGATCCCGAATTTTAATACCCGGTTCGGTTCCGACTCGTTTTAACCGGAACCATGTTTCATAAATGTACAATTTTTATCATTTGATATTATTGGAACACTTTTGGTTAACCACGGTTAAAATTTGTTATTTTTGGAATATACCCTTAGTTACTACACCAATGTAAACCCGCCTTTAATATTTGAATTTACTCCCCTGCACTACACACAATGAGACTTCAGCATTCTCTCCATTTGTATCTCTATCTCCATTTACCTGCATCTTCATGGGATCGGTATTCACTTGACACATATACTGCCCCCGATCCTCCCTGCGTACGCTTCGGATGTTTAGCGTCCACGTATTGTAGTCGTTGTGCGTGACGGACAGCCGTGCGTTGTTGGTGATGACGTGCTCGTGGATGGCCAGAATGGCCTTGGTGTCGGCCTTGATCCACGCCACCTGGAGATAGACAAGAATTAGACAAAGCTGAGGACTGGGGAACGAGTGGTGATGAAGAGCTGATGGTCCAGAAGTCCTGCTAATTGCAGTAAACGATGTTGAAGATGAAGCGGTTTAGCTGTAGTTTTAAATAATGTATGATTTTTATATTAGTGTAGTTATTTCGTTATGACTAACTTATATTTATTTTTAAAATATATTATTCATTATTTAAAGAAATAATATTAAGTACATGCTAAATTAATTTTCATATTTCTATCAAAATTGTATAAGTTTATTTGGTCGATTTTTTCAATTAATGACAGATAAATATCTAATTGAAGAATTTTGCTTTAATTAAAATTATATATAGTTTTGTTATACCTAGGTACTTTTAAAAATTGCGTTGATTTAACAATTCATATAAGATGTACATGGTGGTGACTGGAACTTCGGAACATACGGTTTTAAATGTAAAATAATACTTTCGCAATTTACTGGTTCACTTTTTATTTTAAGCAAAAAAAGCTTGAAATAAAAGTTGTAGAGAGAATTAGGTATTTTAATCAATATGCAAAATTTTGCATGGCTTTATAAGGGCATAAATTAGCTATAAAAATGTTGAGAATCCGCTCAAAAATAGGACAGCCATGGAACTGTAACAAATGAATTGACAAATGTTCAACTTTATCGGTTTATCTGTCAAATTAAGTTAATTTATTTTTAATAGGTATTATTTGTAATCAATTATTTTTTTTTCCTAGGGTTATCTCTCAAATGTAGCTGTAGACACGTGTTTCGCTCTTATTAGAGCTCATCAGTACAGCATAGCTAGTTAATAGGTGGACATTAACTAGAGGTAGTAATAAAAAAAAAAAAACTGACACAGTGTAACAGAACTAGTAAGCAGCCGAATACACCCATGTTGTCTCGGTCAGCATTTCCACACACATTGTGGATAAATACAACGTCACAGCGGCGGTGATTTATAACCACCCACCAGACCCGTTACTTGGACCCCAATTTTTTTTTTTATTACTACCTCTAATTAATGTCCACCTATTAACTAGCTATGCTGTACTGATGAGCTCTAATAAGAGCGAAACACGTGTCTACAGCTGCATTTGAACGATATCTCTAGGAAAAAAAAGAATTGTTTACAAATTTTGCGCTCAAGAAAATTATTGTTTTCGTATTATTTGTAATATTTATTTCAATGGGATTCTATACCAATTTATTTATTTTTTATTGAAGGACAGGATGAACTAAGAATTTTATATATTAAGTATAAATAACAAATAAAATGCATTTTTTTTCCTAATAAATTATACAACATTAAAACAGTTTCACCACTGTTTGACAATATTGTGACTATAATATGCTAAGGCGACGGATGACGCTAGTGTTTGTCCATTGATGGTTTCTCGGTGAGCGGGCGCTGAAGACGCGCGAGTCTCTCTTTTAAAATTAGGCAACCAATCAAATTACTTAGGACATGTTACATCAAACCAATTATTAATCGCTTGTAGTTTGCGAACTAGTTAATATTTAAACAAAAAAATTCACTAATACATTAATTTGCGTATATTTATTTTTCATTTGATTCTTTTTTACGTAAAATAATTAAGAAAGCAAGAAATTACGGAAGTATAATTTCATATAAAATCCTATGTTCGGGAGTTATAGTCGTCACCTGTAAATGAAAAATAATTGAGTTTTTTTTTACAAAACCGTTCATTTTAAAATGGTAGCAATTTTATCCATAGATATAATAAACATAAAACAAAGTCATCATTTCGAAATTTTATTTTATGGACCTGTTTAGTTTTTTGTAGATATTTTGCACTTGCCCGATGAAAATTATGAAAGTAAAGAAGGAAATGATGTTTAAAAAATTAATTTGGCTTCAATTTTGTTTAATGGTGGTGGACTATCAAAATGAGTAGATTATAGTTATTTATTTCAGTAAACGACTTTTTTGACAAATTGTTAATAAATATTTAATTAATAATTTTTATGTGATTTTTAATTATGGATGAGTATAATTGTAACATTATATTTCATTTTATTTAACATGATATAAAATTTATTAAAATTTATTTTGTAACATTATTTAACTAAGCTACATTAAATATTTATATATTAATATTTAAACTGTTACAAGTTTTTATGCTAGCAACAGGCGACAATTTATCTGCAATTAAATATTCCATTTCTCTCCACAAAAACAGCAATAAAACATTTTATTCAAAGCATCATATTGCTGCAAATATGATGAAAACACCGTGATGACGCACACTATGTACGCATTATAATGTGCTCTAATTATAAACGCTACAAATTATTTACTACTTACCTAGAGATATAAAAACAACTTTGTATTTCAAATAGCTTTAAATCATACAGAAAATATATTGGCAATATTTCAAAAAATGTTTTGTCATAAACGTAATAACTGAAAATCAATATTCAAGGCAATAACATTTTTGAAATACCCAGATGAGTTTTTTTAAAGACCGCATGATAAAAATAAAATAAACTCATAACAAGTATGATAACTACTATAAATATATACAATATGTTACCAAACTTATAACGGAAGTGATTTCAAAATAATATTTATCAATGAAAGACTGTTTCAAAAATGAGACATGCCTTTGTTATAAAATTTTCTTAAGAATAAAGATTTAATATAAGACATCAATGGAAGGAGCAATATCTTCAAGACTGTAGAAGATTCTGGTATTTCATAAATAATGTGTTCTAAAACAAAGTAACAACATAAAAGTGTTTCAGAGAAACAATTTTTTCTTGAAAATTCTAATATCTTTTTTGCTGCAGATACACAGCCTTGAAATATATTGAAAGTTATAAAACATTTTTAATTTCCTTACAAATGATGTTTTACATTAATTATAAAATCAATTTCTGTATATCTTTTCAGAATAAAATGTTATTTCGTGAAATAATTGTGTCTCGACGCTCCAAGTGCGCAAGTAATAAAAAAGATTTTTTGTGAACTTCGTTCTTCTAAACATCTGTTTCCATTGCCCTTTTGTGCAAAAAATAACCGGAGAAGCGAAAAAATGATTAACCCTGTATCTTAATGTTTTCATTTATTTTATGGCCTCAAATTTCAGTTTAATAGACAGATAGTTAGTTTAGCAAGATTTGCAATTTTTTGCTTGTTTTTATTAACTTTTCGGTATTTTATCTTCTGGTAATAAATTGCTTATTTAACCACAGTATAAGTCTACTAACATCCATTACAAAGTATAAAATAAATAAATATACTGTTTTCTAGTGTTACTTACTTTTATTTTTAACATAGCTAATATCGGTCTTCTTTGACCACCAAAAAAAACTAAAGTTTATTTAAAAAAATAAAACCTATGTATATCGGAATTCTTTAGAAACTAATTGGAATAATACTAAATCACCCAGGTCATATATTAGAACTAATAAATCACTCTGAAATTCAAAGGAATAATTTTATTTAAAAACTTTCAGATCACCTAGAAATTAATTTTAGGAAGATATCTGCCAATAGGAAACAAAATGTGGAATTATATAAAATTTTGCGGGTCTACACTCTAAGAAATTTTAGCTGTGTAAAAACCAGTTTTGTAAATGGTGAAATATATTAGTATAAAACCCAACATCAAATTTTGTAAAATTTACAATACATAACAAAATGTAGTAAAATTGTAGTGTTATAAAAATTTTACACTATGTATAGTAATAATTTAAAGAAATTTCATTCTATACTCTGATCAGTGCTTATCGTGTTCCTAATAAAACAAGTTAAAAACCGCACGGTTGTTAGTTTACTGTGACACTTCGAAGTGTTTAGATGTATATTTCTGTGTTCTGTGTATTAAATGAAATGTATAAACTAACATTTAAAGTGAAATACCAAACTAGGTGTAAATGTGTTTTCGTAAACGAAGGCATCACGTATGAAGATTTCCCATTACCTGGTAAGTACTATATCATTTAATCTATGTAAAATGTGTTCTTTAAATAAGATCTATTGTTTTTATTTCTTTATTTATAATACATACATTCATACAAACATATATGTATGTATCTTGTAAGAAGATTGCATAGTTAAAATACATTAGTTGATGCTATGTTATGAAACATTCGTATTCAATTTTGAACCACTTCAACGTGTACTTTTATACCAAATTTGTAAGTGGTTAAATTTACACAACTTGGTATAGACCTATATAAACCAATTTTAGTGTTTATTTTAAACAGAATTTCTTGGAGTAAGAATAACAAAATTGTAGCCGCAAATTTTTGGTAAAATGGGATTTTTGTTATACTCGTATCTGCCATATTCTGTCTCTTTTTGATATTTTTAGATATTGCTGTCCTTTTTTGAAATAGTACAGAAACAAAGTTCTATCTGCTAAAAATTGAATCAAACATATAGTAACAAATTTCTATCTTTTACGGATAGTAAGTAGATAGAAGTACTTTAAATGAAGTAAATTGAACAAAAGAAACTAAAAAGGGATTCAGAAATTAGCTTTGAAAACAATTATGGCTATGACATCTAAAAGAACAGTACGTATTTTATATAAAAACATAAAATATACTTTAGACTCGGAAAACATTTGTACAATTTGTAACCTACTTAAAAATGAAGACCTCTATCATTTCTTCTTTGAAAGCCCTATTTATAAGCCCTACCGGGCACAATATATTGAACAATACGGTTCACAATCTGTAACCAGAAATAATTTTTATTCACTATTATTAAATTTAACGGCTGCAAGAACTTCTTGACTGGAAAGGTGTTGAAGGAAAGAAAATTACTGGATTTCAGTCAAATATTAAATATATTTTCCGCCTCTACCGGTTTCTACACATCATGTGTCCTCTTCAGGAGGTGAAAATTTTTAAATTGTAAAACATGGATAAATACATAGGACAATAATAAATAACATTGTATGTATTATATGTTATTTATTATTGTCCCATGTATTTATCCATGTTTTACAATCTAAAAATTTTCATCTCCTGAAGAAGACACATGAAATGTCGAAACCGGTAGAGGCGGAAAATATATTTAATATTTGACTGAAATCCAGTAATTTTCTTTCATTCATTAAATTTAACGAAAGAAAAAGTCAACGATATATTTTTATACACTATTTCAGCATTAAAATTACGAAGCTTCGTTATTAATGACTGATTGTTCTCAGGATCCTGATTTGTTTACTATGTTTCAAATTATGTAATATTAATATTAATGCAATCTTTTAAATATATTTGTATAATGTAATTAACTAAGGTACCAAATAATGTTATCAATCTATTGTATAAGGTTTGTAACCTAGAAACAATTAAATGATAATAATAATAATAATAATAATAATAATAATAATAATAATAATATAACTGAGAAAAACCAAATATAGTACAAAACAATATTAAAATTAAATTAGATTTTTTTGCAATGAAGTAATTTATTATTTTTCAATTTGTTTTATTACTATTATTGCTCCATGAAAAAAATAATAATCTTCTATGTCGTATTGAGTTATTTTTTTTTTTAAATATGAGCAGATAGAACTTTGATCCCATGAAACATGTAAAAAATTGAGGTACATAGTTCTAACTACCTATTTTTCTAATATTTTTTCGGTAACTAAGCATTTTTCTTCCATAAATATTCTTATATTTAAAGGTGAATCAAAAGGTATAAATGGTCCACGTGTATTGTAAAATTCTTTATTTCCGACGTTTCGGCCTTAAGGCAAGCCCATTTTCAGCTAACAGTGAATATGCAAAATACTGTTGAATTTTATTACAAATCTTCAAACTGCATTAGACACTATGATCTTTAAAGCTACGTCAATAAAATATTAAGATACAGCATTTTAACAAACCACCGAATCAATTCGGAGTTGGTGAAATACAGTATTTCCCGAAACGTCCGTAATAAAGTATTTTACAATACACGAGGACCATTTATACTTTTTGATCTACATTTAAACTACTCAATGGTTGGTCCTTCCATTTCTCAACAATATTCTTATAATAGAATTAAATCCATTGCTAGCGCTAAAAATGGTAATTCGTTAACAATAATGTGTTTAATTTTACTTTCTCGCATTTACAACCGCGAATTATCGAAATATTGATCAACTCATTGCGATACGTACCTATATTTTAAGACAAATAAATTTTAATATTCGTAATAACCTATGAAAAAATATCCCCCAGATAAGCAAGAAAATGTAAGATTTACTCCAAAAATAATATTATGTCGCTTATAGAATGTAAAAGTAATTGAAAGGAGAAATGAAGTAAAAGTGAATCACATGGGGTAAATATGGCGTCACAACATGTTGCGAAAACGGAAAATTATCCTTTTACCGTTAGTATTGCCGATTCGCGACCGGGAAGCGGTGCTCGACTCTACAAACCGGTATGCGAAGCGGGGAAAGCAAAGACGTGAACATGAACAAATACAGCTACGCTAACCTAAAACACTTTCCAACTTTACTTTTAATAACTATTTACATAAATTAAGCACGCCTAAGGTGCAAAACTCATAAATAAAACGGCAATTACTTCCACGAATTAGCCTCTGCTGCGTTCCGATTTACACTACAATACTCTACCAGGATTCCTGCAACACCTTAAAGATCATTTCACCTTTTATTTTAATTTTTCTTCAAAATTATTTAAGGTGCTTATTTTAATTACAATTTATAGTATTTTTCTCCGTCTACAGTACATTCGATTTTATTTATTTTCGTATATAGTAATCGATTTTCGTACAGTTAAAAAGTAAACTGGGATAAAAGGCCAAAAACAAGTCATTATTTGCTATTCACGGTAATGAAATGTTTTTAGCCTATAATAATCTTCTTTAGATAAATATATTTAAAGTGCCGAGGGCATGGAGAGCGCATCACCAAGATAAAACGATATATTTTTACTTTTTGAGAAGTAGTGGATTTATGCTAAAAATCGCATATCCTGATTTTAGTGAAGAAGCATCGTTATAAGGACCCTAGAATTTTTGCGATAATTTTTAAAATTATATGACATATCACACGAACTTTCAATTGTTTGTAGTTTTCGAACGAATTAATATTTAAACATTTTTTTTTTTCATTAATACTCATACAAGAATAACGCGATAACAATTTTCTTTTACGACCTTAATTTCTAAATATTCACTCAGTTGTTCAAATGCTCTAAATATGCGTAACTTACGTAACACTGTCTTTACAATCAAATAATATTACTAGCAAGTTTATATCTCTATCCATTTTTGAATTAATGTCCCAAAAGTCAATATACCCCACATTCAAATAAAAACTTCAAAATTTTTAAAAATCTATTTTTTATGTATCTACATACTTCTCAATGCGCTGATTCTAAATTTTGAAACAGCAGGTCGATATCTCTTTTCGTTCTCGAGATATTTAGATTCAAAGTTTTGCTCAAAACTGCCCATTTTTGGGTAATAACCCAAAAATGGGTCGAGATATGAATTTGGCGATATCACCATTCGATTGTACGGGCAAAATTACATAAGTATACCAATTTTCATAATTTTTGAACACCGCATACAGTCTCTAAAGCAAAATAACTGAAAATGGCCAAAAATCGCAAAAATCGTAAGGGGTACCCCTTACGATTTTTTCAGATTTTGGCCATTTTCGGGGGTTTTCAAACTTTTATTCATAAAAAATGAACCGGTTAGTCAAAAATTATAAAAATTGGTATACTTATGTATTTTTATCCGTAGAATCGAATGGTGGTGTCGCCAAATTCATATCTCGACCCATTTTTGGGTTAATACCCAAAAATGGGTAGTTTTGAGCAAAACTTTGAATTTAAATATCTCGAGAACGAAAAGAGATATCGACCTGCGGTTTCAAAATTTAGAATCAGCGCAATGAGAAGTATCTAGGTACATGAAAATTAGATTTTTGAAAATTTTAAAGTTTTTATCTGAATATGGGGTATATTGACTTTTGGGGCCATAATTCAAAACTAGGTAAGAGATCTAGCCCAGAAATGGGTAATTTTTGAGAAAATATTTGAGGTTGAATATCTCCAAAACTAAAAGAGATATCGACCTGCGTTTTCATGATTTGGAATCAGTGCATTTGGAAGTACGAGATACATGAAAATTAGATTTTTGAATATTTTCAACTTTTTTACCGAGTGCAGGTATTTATGACTTTTTAACGTTTTAAATAAAAGTTATAGATAATAAAATTCTACACCTAAATAACTGATTAAATATTATTTTGCACATTTTGTAACCTTTAAAACCGAATTTGAAATTTTATAAATACATATTTTTCGTTTTTAGTGATTGATACAAATTACAAATAAATGTATAATGTTTAAAATGATTATATCATTATATTATTTGCAGCTTTTTTCTTTATATAATCCAAAACACAATATAGTGATATAATAATTACGATATCACTTTCTATAAAACTATTAAAATAAATTAGTATCTAACCCAATAAATTAATTTTTCTTACAGTTCAGAAACAATGCATTTATTTATAACTTTATTTCAATTCCATGGCTACAGTACAAATAAGCAATATTTATAAAATTTCAAATTCGATTTTCAGGTTACAAAACTTGCAAAATAAAATCTGATAAGAAATTTAGGTGTAGAATTTTATTATCTAAATCTTGTGTATGCAATATTTAATACTAGAAAATAAAAAAAATGTATTCCCCATATAACAGATTTCAAATAGACACCCGGTATATACGTATACTACTACGAGGAACGATAACTTATCTTGAAGTATTGTGATAAAGAATTAATTAAACAAAAAATTCCAAGCAGAAAGCAGTAGCGTGCAATATTTTTTTAATGGCAATTCCCAAAACCTTTTTCCACTTTTACATGAAAGAATACAAAATTTTGTACCATATTTTAAAAAATAAATACGCTGAATGCAGAGTATGATAACACAGTTTCATTCTTATTACATCAGTTTATAGTGCAATATTCTTCTATCTGTCAGTCGACTACGTTACTGACACAATGGAATTCAGAATAGGGCTAAAAGTTGGAGCCCCTACCGAGAACATCTGCGCGATGAAAGAACCGGTTTGGAGAAGCTATTTTTGAAATACTGACTCATTTGCTCAGTTGAGTTTAGTTCTTTCCAAGAATAAGTTGTGTTACTGAAGCTTTCTAGTTTGTGTTTAATAATAGGTAAAACAAGAGTTTTTTTTATATTTAATATTAATAATAATGTGTATAGAGTGTAGTTTATGTTGAATATTTTTAGAATAAATGGTAATATTTCATAGTTAAGGGATATTAGATACAAAACTGGTATTAATATTATGAATGCTGCAATAATACGGCAAAGATTTCGACGATTTCGATTATGATAATAAGTACAAACATTTTATAATTCCTTATTACTATTTTTGAAAATTTTAACGACAATGACAAGTTATATTTTAATTGATAAAGCGTTTTTACTAGGCTATAAACTTTAAATAGGTATTATATTTAAAATAGTCAATTATAAAAAATATTAAGATTACATGTATAGTTTGTGTTAAGATAAATACACATTGACTTCTCCACCCATCTCAACATGTATTTGCTTAAGCTATTTGCAAGGGTATTAGGACAAAGAGGTATTCACAATTTTTTCCATTTACCAAATTTAAAACAGTAAGCACAAATTAGGTATTAAAATTTATAATAAAGTTACTACAAGTTATTATTCAATAATATATTTATATTTTTTTGTTTACAAATGAACACTTGAAAAAAAAAAATATTGTGAAACAAAGTTTTACGAAATTTATATAGACGAAATACAACTGTATATTTCCCGGGCTGTACTGTAAATTTGGTATAGTTGTATAAAGCGATCTAAAAACTGACTTATGCAGGGTTTACAACCTTTTATGGAGGGTTGGGTAGCTTAGTGGTTACGATTCATAAATTATTCGAACCTGAAGATATGTCTTAAAGGCTAAGAAATGGGCCGTATTAAAATAATTCATACTGAATTTTTGTATAAATTTTGTAAACTGAAAATATTAAGAAGTAAGACACAGTAAATACAAAATTTTAGATGTTTGCCGAGATTTTTTTTTTACATATTACAAATAACAAATATGAATAAAAATAAATATATCATCACGGCATATTACCCATTACGGGGTGTGTCAGTATCTACAATACATGTAGACATCGGTAATGATGACGATATATTTTTACTGTGTGGGCGCTTACCAGGGGTCACCTCACGGGCACTCATAGCTGGTGTGGAGAGTGCACCACAGGGATCACTTTTGTGCGATTAAAAGTCTGCACTGGCCGGGATCGAACCCGGGTCACCAGATTGGCAACCAGACACTACGGCCACGCGACTCGAGAAAAAGACAAAAGAATAACACATTTTAATTAAAAAAAAATAAAGATTTAGTACAGAGTGCGGTCAGATTTAGTAAAAAATATTTACATAATATAAATAAATATATCATCACGGCATATTACCCATTTCTGGGTGTGCCAATATCTACAACACATGTAGACATCGGTAATGATGATATAATTTACCGTGTGGGCGCTTACCAGGCGTCACCTCACGGGCACTCAGCTGGTGTGAAGAGTGCACCACAGGGGTCACTTTTGTACCATTTAAAATTGGAAATATTTGGCGCCTGTCGGGATCGAACCCGGTTCCCCCGGGTTCGCGACCAGACACTCAGGCACGCGGCCAAGGGACCCCATTATTATTATTATTATATTATTCACATAATATAATAAAAAAATAAAACATGTTAAGAAAGTAATAGGTTTAGTACTTGTAAAGTACAGTCAGATTTATAATCCGCTCCTGGCCCTCTCAGGTAAAGAAATATCTCGGGGTGATGGGTTGGACAAGCTTAAGAAGTCGAAGACAATGGACATTTTCCTTGACACAAACTATAACAATGCTATTTTTAGATATGAGCTGTTTTCATAACGAGAATGATACAACCTTTTAGTTTAAGTTCTGTATAGATTTTTCATATAAACCGAAAGTTTCGGCAGCATGCGGTGCTGCCTTCTTCAGGGAAAACAACAAATAAATAATTACAGAACAATAGCAACAAGTAACCAAATATTTGGTGTATGATTAGTAAGACTGTTGTTATGTATTATATATGTATATTTTATATTACCTTAGTTACTTGTTGCTATTGTTATGTAATATAACATATATATACAAAACTTAAATTAAAACGGTGTATTATTCCTGCCGTTAAAAAGTTTGTCATGTGACAAAATACATTAATTATTAGTAGTCAGTAGTATTTCTGCAGACCCGTTTTTAAATTCGGCAATAAGTATCTATATTTGCACTCTTCCAGCCAGTTCTAAATAGATATTTCTACATTTAAACATCTAATTAAAATATACGTAGATAAAACTAAAATAAATAGTGCACTGTTATTTTCCATCAAAATAATCAAACTCATCACTATAATCTGGGACCCAATTGTACAACAAAGACTAATCGAAAACAAACTACTGTACAACCTTGATTAAATACTAAACTAAACAGCACACACGTTAATTGTATACATTGATTCAATTGTTTGAACATATATGTCAAAACACGGTTAAATATATTCGAAATGTCTTAGCTGACACTGTTGCTGACTGCGAGCAGAAAGCTGTAATTAAAGACAAAAGACACATGCGAGCTCAGCACGCCATCGACTTCGCCAAACCACAGCGGGCGACATCGGATTCCAAATCGGAACGTTCGAAGATGATGACGTCAATTCTGGCGAGGGATTGTAAATGTCGCTGGACCGTTTTACACGCTAAGGACTCATATTATTAAATATGGAATTCCATTAACAAGAAGACAATGATTTTGTATTTTAATATCAATCACAAAAATGGCAATTTTAAACAATGATTTGAAATGGAATTCAAACAAAAAACCACTCGGACGCAGCACGAAATATAATTGGTAGTCATACAGATTAAGGACTACACAACACCATTATTAATTGCTACGAATGCAGTACCTACAGTACTTACGACAATGGTACTACAAGGACCAACGTGATAATGATAATGAAAATATAGAAAAAATCAAATACTACTTCATATGGAACATTTTAAATTCATCTAGGTGCCGAAATAAATAAAAATGGAACATTATTGACAAAAAAGACATTTTTTCTGCCAAGAGGGAATTCCATTCATATCGAATTTTTATATAAATTATATACATAATGGGGCATTTCACTCAATTTTTTTATTATTTTAAATAAAACTTCATTCAGTTTTGAAGCAATTCATAGTATTAAAAAATCTTAATTTTTCCTAGTTTAACAGTATTTTATTTTCGAGAAATCAGTGTAACGTCACATTCCCCCTATACTTGTCTTTCTCACACACACTGCTCTGAGTACGCTACGAGAGAAAGATAACAATTGTATGACGTCAATTTCCCCTTTTAGCAAATGTGAAATATCTCGTAAAGTAATTATTTAAAAAATGTTTTCATTGTTTTAACTATTATTTATTGAGCGATACTTGAAGTTAAATTGAAATTTTTCTTATTTTTTTTTGTTATAGTGGAATACCCCATTATTTCTTCCCATATAATTGTGTTATTCACGCAAATTTCTTTTTTGTATGTTTTAACACTTTTTATAAATACTAAAATATATTACACACTTTAAAACGCGCGGTTTTTCCGGGCTTGATGACGCTACCGAACTCGGCTCTCTTTTATTGGCCGACACTGTAAGTAGGCGTTCCCATCTTCAAACCAGTGACTGCCAGACTGTTCCACTGGAGTATTTGGTTATGGTGATTATGAGACTACACGCTATTATTTTTATAAATACTTAAATACTAATAAACTATAACTACAATATACTAAATTTAAGATACCCAAGTAAAAGAAAAGAAAAACAAAATGAATTTTTCGAATATAAAGCTATATAACCTTAGCCGCAAAACAATGACAAATGGTTTAGGACCTCTGGTAATAGCAGCCAAGACAGCAGCTGCTGAGAGAGAAATGACGATATAATGTCATTGCTCTCCACCACTAGGTTCGGTTACGTCGTAAGGCGGGAAACGCTGGATACCAAATATTTGCCTTTTTCCATAAGAAGCCGAAATTTTTAAAAAATAAAAATTAGGGTATTTCTGAATTAGAAAATACTATAACATATAAAATACATCATGGAAAAAAAAGGAATAGCTACAGGGAAAGCAAGAAGACTCGCAAAGAACAAAAGAGAATGAAAAAAAAAATCATTCACTGATAAAAAGAAAGAATCTACACCACGCATTTTAAGGTAGATATACAATTACATATGTACTACATTTAATAGGTATTCTGTCTATAGTTTCCTATACTTCTTGATTAGATGTATAAGGGGATGTAACAACCTTTCTAGATCAATACGTGAGAAGTTTATTTATTATCGGCCTCATCTGATTTCGACACCTCCTTCAGGACATGTTAATAAACAATAAATACATAAATAAATAACATTAAAAAGATAAAAAGTTTTTCAGATTTTTTTTTTATTTTTATTTATGACTAAATATTTTTATTATATTTTGCCAGCCATTGTATGATTTTAATTTTATTTATTATTGTTTAACATCATAAATTAATAACTTTAAAATTATATAATAGTCGTCAAAATATAAAAAAATACATTAAAAAAGTCAGAATATCTTCAGATAAAAAAGTTTCAGAAAAAATATTTTATTTTTATTTGTCTGCCGACAATGTGACTTTAAATACATTCATTTTTTTTTATATTTTGCCAACCATTGTATGATTTTAATTTTATTTATTATTTAACATCATACATAAATAAATAACATTAAAATCATAATAGTCGTCAAAATATAAAAAATATACATACAGTAAAAAAGTCGCAATGTCTTCAGATAAACGAAGATTTTTTTTTAAAAAATCTTTTATGTTTATTTATCTGCCGACAATGTGACTTTTTAAATATATTTATTTTTTATATTTTGCTGACCATTGCAAGATTTTAATTTTATTTATTTATTGTTTAACGTCAATGTGATTTAAAAAAATCATCCTGAAGAAGGCACACGAGGTGCCGCCAAAACCGAGTGAGACCGAAAATAAATAAAAAGTAAACCTCCCATTGACTGATTTCTAGAAGTTTTATTACACGTCATTCTGTCTATAACTTGCAATATTTTGCGTTTTGAAATTTATTTAGTTTTTGCAGAGAAGAGTGCAAAATATTGTATTTGTACAGTACCAAAATTTAAATTACAGAAAATTGGAAGTTATAGTTTTTATATCTACAAATTTACTAAGAGATATACAGAATGCTATCATAAAGTTACTATACTATAAATTTATTTATATTACCAACTGAGGAAATTTTACAAACATGCAGGATGTTTATTTTTCTATTTAACATCCAATAAATAATTTCCTGAGTTAAATTGTGTTACAGAAATCATTAACAGTAAGGAAGCTAAGAAAGTTTTTTTTTTAATCTCAAATTTAAAAAAAATGGACTGAAGATGTTTTTGCCAAAAGCTTCTCAATTATTTAATGAAACAAACGAATCTAAGTGTCGTATACAGTCATACAAAAAAGTCTCCGTACTACGATAGTTTCAATCTATTTTAGGAAAAATAGCAGTCGAAAGCCCAACATTTTTTTTTTTAATTCAAAATTAATAGCATTTTGTTACGTTACGCTTAACCTATGGTAGAACTGACCCCATAGATAGTAAATCTGCTCGAAAATCTGGCAATAATTTTTGTGTAACATGCTTCCTATAAGAACTGGAAGCCTTTAAAACCGGCCAATCATGCCATAGTTCAAAATTTTTGTAAAACTGACGTTAAACGTTTTTTACATAGATGCACAATTTATATTGTTTTTTTTTTATATTCTCAAAATGCCATTTATCTTTACCAATCAAGAGTATGCAGACATAAATAAAATAATAATATATCATCACGGCATATTACCCATTTCTGGGTGTGCCAGTATCCACAACACATGTAGACATCGGTAATGATGACGATATATTTTTACTATGTGGGCGCTTACCAGGCGTCACCTCGCGGGCTCTCATAGCTGGTGTGGAGAGTGCACCACAGGGGTTACTTTTGTGCCATTTAAAACTGGAAATATTTGGCGTCTGTCGGGATCGAACCCGGTTCCCCCAGGTTCGCGACCAGACACTCAGGCACGCATATGATTTATGGCGAGACATTACAAAATAGTCGTGCTGCTGCAAGACGGTACAAAGAGTTATTTTCAAATAGACATCAATGATTTTATATGTCATTTGTGACAGGTGTGATATTTTTTTCCAGAGAACACGTTGATATTTACTTTTTTACAAAATTTTAAACTATGACTGATTGGTCAGTTTTAAAGGCCTCTAGTTCTTGTAGGAAGCATGTTAGACAAAAATTATTGCCAGATTTACTATCTATAGGGTCAGTTCTACCATGGGTTAAGCGTTGAACACTTGCTTCCATAACACCCTGTATAACAACGGAATATAATGCTTTTCATTTTGGAATAAAAAAATATATAGTGGGTTTTAAACTGCTATTTTTCTTAAAATATATTGGAACTGTTGTCTTACGAAGATTTTTTTGTATGACTGTAAATATTGTGCGTATAAGATTCGTATAGGGATGAAAAAGTTCAATATGTTAATCTAAACGTTGTAAAATTTTTACAAATTTGTTAAACTCAATGGATAAGAATATTAATAACGGAAGAAGTTGCAGACGTTGTTATTTGTTCCGTCGAATACTTCTTTTACTATCCGCAAAAGTTAAAAATGGTTTTTAGATCCCTTTGGACATAATTGCTTCAATTGCAAAATATATCTGAAATTTTGGGCACTAACCTATGGAAACTAAACTAACCTTACACTTCGTTTTCCGTATCTCGCAATTCGCATTTCGTTCGCAGATATTTTAATGCGCTTGTGATAAATGCTGTTGGAAAGTCGACCGTAGGACCGTAGACCATCTCATGTTGAGTGTTGGCCGTCGAAAATGGAAGAGTCGCGTCGCAATGTAAAGGTGAAAAGCGGCAATCTAGTTTGCATATGAAAGAAGCGAGACTCGCCAGTAGATACAGGGTGCACTACTTTTACCAGAGACGGACATAGTAATGTTTCTCTTTTACAACACTTCATTGCATGACATGATATAAAACGAGCGGGTGCAGGATTTAACTTTACTGGCAGAAGAGTACACTGTCGATAAAAATAATATATGTTAAAATGACGGACAGCCGTGGGTTCAAATTCTACATCCGACTATTATAGACTACTTTTACTCGAATGGAATATCTGTCATATATATTTCAACTTACCAAGAAAAATATTTCATTGTGAAGATGTGAAGACGTCACTAACAATATTTACACCACACTTTTCGTCAAGAACTTACTGACATTTAAAATAAATTACTATTTTAAAGGAAGAGTTTAAAAATATCTATTTATTACCTCTGACTCTTAAACAACTGCTTCTTAAGGGTACAAGTAGTATTATTGAACTTTAGTTTTAAAATTTCTAGTCCAAAAATGATGAACTGTTTTCTGGTTTTGCTGTCAATTTGAAGGTTAAAGACGCCGTCTTTAGTGAGAGATTATTCACAACGTAAAATTTTGTTATTTAAAATTTTTCCTAATTATGATTAATATGTATGCATAAATCAAAAAATTATGCATCATTGTTCTTGGCGATATTTAAATAATCTTTATTTAAAAAATTATGTAAACTAAAACGATTGTTGCGCCGAAGAAAACTATACCGTCAGAAAACTCAACTACCGTTTTAATTGTCCATTATTTAAATAAATATTATTTATATGGAAAGCACGATAATTAAAATTTATTTAATATGAAAATTTATTTTAAATTGTCTTACACGTGAAAGTGTAGCAAGATTTAATTCTAGAACAAATGAATGTAACTATATATTGTGACTCCATCTAGTAACGAGTAGTAAAAACAGTCTATCCACCATTTTAGGAAGTTTTGAAAATTAAATTCAAGTATAAAAATAATTGCACTTTGTACAGTGTTTACATATTAGACATCTTTATAGCTATCCATCTTTGATCTCGCAGTCTAAGTTTTACAGATTTTGAATACGTAGCCCATAAAAATTATTGTACAGCCAGCGCGCGGGAAATTTAAAATGTTTCACAACATACAAACAGATAATAGTAATATTTTTACAGAGCAACACGCTTTAAATGTAATTAAAAATAATTTAATAGTATTTCATTTGATTGCAGTAATGCGTAAAACGATGTACATATCTCAAGCCGAAAAAAAAAATAATTACACTTTGTACAATGTTTACAAATTAGACATTTTTATAGCTTCTTTGATCTCGCAGTTCGAGTTTCACAACCTTGAATACGTAGCCCTTTAAATGTATTGTACATCCTGCGCGGGAAATTTAAAATGTTTCACGAACACGTAAACGAATAGTACGCCCAATTTACCCTAACTTATCCAAAATCGATTGACAGTTTAAATTTGTTTAAGTTTTCATAGGAGTAGATTCTTATAAAAAATGTTGTCCTCTTTAACGCATGTTTGTTTTACCATTTATAACGTAAATGAACAAGAATAGGCTATAATCGAAATGAACTATTGTGTTTCACTAGTTTGGAATTCACTACAAACTGTATGTGTCCTTTGTAGAGACTGTGGGCTGACAATTTACACCACTAAAATGCTAATAAAGCTTGTCAAGTACAGGTGTAATTTCTGTCTCTTGCCTCTGTATAGGCAGGGTGAAATTTATAATTGTTGTTACAATTTACAGTTTTAAACTCTTCAATAATTATAGTGTTTGTATAAGTGGTTTAGTGAATAAACTTAAATTTTTAAATTATATTTTGCTTGTTTGGAAAAATGTTAACTTCTTTTTCTTGCTTCAAATAGGCTATCTCAAACGTGAGTCCGTGCTTTTGGGATTTAATTCAGGGAGCTAAAACAAATCAAAAAATAAAAGTGGAAATTTTTCTGATTGTCCCTCGTTATAAAGTCATTGATAAAAAACAAGAATTAAATATTTGAACTTTATTACAGTAGAGTGCCAGAGAACAAAATTTTCACTTTTGTGAGAGAATGGTTTTTTTTTTCTTTCGGTCTGAGGTATGTACATCGTTTTATGTTTTACGCACAACTGCAATCATAAGAAATGTTTTTAAATAATTTTACGCACAACTGCATTAAAATTGTTTGTTTACATCTTAATTACCATGGCGGAAACTGAAAAATTACAGCCTGCGGGTGGTAAAGTAGAAGAAAAAGTCAAAAATACAATTGGAAATAAAATCTTCTTTTATTTAAAAAAAAAATATATCATTTTAATTCATCTATTTAAAAATAGCACAAAAATGAAAAAAGTTAAGATATACACAGGAAATAGGGTGCACACTCAACGCCCGAATATTCAAAACCAAAATATTTAAAACCAGAAAATTCGAAACCAGAATATGCATGCACAGAATTATTCAAATTCCGAATATTGAAAAACAGAATCGCACATTGTCCAAAAGCCAAACAGAATCACCCAACTAAGCCAAACCTATCCTAACATGTGCTCCGCTTAGCCACGCCCACGTATTCGGTTTTTGGGTGATTCGAGTGAACCACTTTGTGGCGATGTATGATTCTGTTCTTGAATATTCTGTGCATGCGTATTCTGGTTTTGAATATTCGGGCGTTGGAGGCTTTCCCAAACTTGATTATACAGAGATAAAACAGTTGAAGAACATTAAACTAAAATGTTTGACATAAATAAAAAAAAAAAAACTATAAATTAATTTCCATTAATAAATAATATGATCATCTTCATTCTTGTATATAAAATTTCGAGCAAAACTGATAAACCGAATACAAACTTACGAAAAGAATCAGGCATTACCATATAAATGTCTTCGAAGGACTATCGACTACTTAAAAAATATTAATATTGGATCGTTCATAGATATTTCATTTACAATATCTAGTAAAATTTCGACATCTCTTAAACTGGCAACTGTTAGTGGTGCTGCCACTAATTCCACTTCACGTTTATTAATATACACTAGATAGTGCATATTTTCCTTGAATATCACGGAGCGGTCGCACATTACCGAGTCCGAGTTTGATATGGCTTTCAACACTCGCGTAAAACAAACTTGGCTCTTCTTGGGAGTAACACTCACTTGGACCGACCAGCAATCGTTTGGTAGTACAAGAGAATTTATAGCTGATATAATTGACTGCAGCTCAAATGAAATTATTTTCTTTGGGCGACCGCGCGGTTTTCCCTTAGACTTCAACTTCACCGCTCTCCTTTTTAGAATTTGTTGTTTTTGGTGTTCTTTTCGTGAGACCCCCAAGGGCCATCCCTTTTTTTTGGTAGAAGAAGCAGGCGGTCTACATACATTTGTACTTGCAATTTCTTTCCTAGGTCTGCCTACTCTTTTTTTGGGTTCTTCTACATTTTCTAGATCCATTCTTCTTTTATTGGCTGAAGCAGCCACATTTTTAAAAAAGTTTTCGCAGGCTAATTCAAACTCCAGGTCAGAGTCCGAGTCCATGACGCCTTAGAGATTATATAGTAATATTAAAACCTTACACCCTCTATTCCTGTTCCTATCTAAGATTTGGGAGAATTATATTCGTTCTTATCCTCGTTGTTGTCGGAATCCACAAATAGAGGTTATTCTTGATTATGAATATTCCGAACGTTCTAATTTGACGTACACACTGATGTAGAGTTCTTAACGTTGTTTGAACAATTAAGTTTTTTACTTAATAAACACAACTAAACAATGAAACTGCCATTACACTTACTACACAAAAACGCGGGAATAAGAACTGGGTGCAGGTGCACGCATGATCACTAAACTAGGCGGGAATTTCAAAATAAAACAAAACTCGTTGCTTTGTACTTCCATTTATTTTGCGCTCTCAAAATCTGTACAATCAATTATAAACAATACCGGAAACAAATTAATATAAAGGTATGATATTCACAAGTGAGCAAATTGTAACTTTTTTTACGACAGGCTAGTAAAATAGTTATTTATGTAACACGAGTAAAAAAAGTATAATCTTAAGCAGGGACCTGAACCGAAACGTATACATATATGGTACAGGTTCAGGAAATAAATGAAGGTTCAAAAAAAAAAAATAACGATTCATCGGTTTTGGGTTCTAGTTCTAATTTCGGTTTGGAGCGCAAGCACAAAAAGATGGTATATATTATTTTTAAAATCATGTTAATAATTTAATATGAATTCGATTTAGGTTTATTGATCTTGACAAATAATGGTTTGGTTCGGATTTAGGTTCATCAAAAAATCAAGTTAATTCGAGTTTTCGGTTCAGGTTTGGAATCACTCAAGCGTAAACCTTTTCTTTCGACACTTTATTCGTAAATAAGTATTTTAAATACATTTAAAGCTAGTTGCTCTGTAAATATATTACGTGGCCAGATTTCCATTGCTATCTAATTGTGATTTTTTTTTTAACGTCAAGCTTGAAGACAATTTCTGAGAGTTCCTCAAACAATTCTAATAAAAGCTAGTGTAGCTTTAGCAAAACTGGTATCATTTTTTAAAAATAAAACTTGATTATTATTTCCAATTGTATTTTATGTTTAGTTTACCAGTCGCCAGGCTTTTGTTTTACTTTACGCCCGCATGTGGTACTTTACCGCCCGCAGATTGTATTCCGCCATGGTAACTAAGAAATAAAAAACAAAATGCAGTTGTGCGTAAAAAATTACTTATCCATAAAATCAAATTATTATTATTACATTGTTAGAGAAAATTCTTGTAAAATTCATCAGTTTCTAAAAACATTATCGATACCTGGCAATGTTACGGGCTCCGATGATAGTTATTCTTTGAAAATAATGACAACCAATATTTTATTTTTGTTATATAAAGGTTCAAATACGTACCAAGTACATTTTATTATCCTCTTCTGGTTTAAATTACAATAATATTGAGTACAGTTAAAAACAGCATGCATGTTGTTAAAAAAAGGATCAGACATATAGTGGTAATAAAGGTGTGTAAGTTTTATAAACCTATATATTTTATAAATCTTAAAAAATATATTTATTACATATTATTATAATTACATTTCCTGTAGCTTGTCCATTCGAACAAATGACATTCAAATCCTCCGTATTAATACTAATCGTTGCTACTGTGAAAATTTTGGCGTTTCACGTAATTATAGTTTCTTTTTAGTGTACATTATATGTCTATGAAAGTTGAAAATTGCTTGAAACTATTTAAATAGGTCACAGTTTTATTGGGGTTCCGAAGGACCGTAGTTATCCAAGATGTTATGCTTGCTTTAACAATGACCGCTCATTACTGAACAGAGCACCTGGTAATGTCAAAATATAGATGTATTTTATGTATATAGAATTTTTCTCTAGTCATTAGTTCGCCCAAAAATGCAATGATTGTTTTAAAGGAAACACCCTGTATAGACAATATTAATATGATTGTATCAGTAAACAAACGCCATCACAAGGATTTTGACCAGGACAAATAGTAGTACTATACGTGAAACGTTAGTCCACACAGACTGTCGCGCCATGTACGATGATGAATGTTGTTGTTTATTGAGCTTAGTTATAATTTCAATAGGATGAAATTTGCTGTCAACTCAAGTTGTTGAACATCATTATTCTGTTTATGAATAAACAAAACAATTAAACGTTAGTATACATCTTTATATATAAATAAATAATATCTGTGGCATAATGCAAGAACAGTTATTTTCAACATTTCATAATATTGGGGATGAGTGATTAAAAATCGATTCAGAAATTTTAAACACTTAGGCTGTGTCCGATGTTGCATTTTTATCATCCTAATATCTAAATCCTGAATTTTTATGCCCTAAATAATGTCAATATTTAGGATTTTAAGAATTAGATTTTACTGATTTGCAGGGTCCTCCACCGTAGTAACAAATTAGAACAAGGGTCAGTTATATTAAAACTAGACCTTAAAACTTTATATTAAGGACTATCAAAGTTTAAAAATAGTTATTAGTTTCTAAAATAATCGAGTTTTTATTACCATCTCCTCATCTCTGTATCTACGTCACACATTTATTCTATTCCAAATTCTTACTACTTTCAAACCTTCTGCTATCGCCTTTTTGAAATCCATTTGCAAGAATATAAATGCAGAAAATAACAACAATAAAACAACAGAAATAAATCTAATAATACTAGTTTAAATTTATGATGCCATGACAGATTACAAGCATTGGTATGAAAGTAAAAGATTTGTAGAATGACATAGGCTACCAGTGGTAATCAAATGTTGGACTATAATATATACCGAGTATTTTTATTAATTATGACATTACATTACTTATTATCCACCTATATTTCCAAATATTGACCACAAGGGTTATTTTAACATATTTATACATTTTTATAAGTGCTGAAAAAAAAAATTATGTGACTTCAATTATTAGCGAAATCCACTGTTTGAGAACAAAATCATCTCTATATCTACGTCACAGAATATTAAAAAAATTATTACGACCTAACGAATAACAATAAAGACTTTCTAAAATTACATGTCACTTTCATTTTAAATGAAGTTTTGTACAAAAATATAAAAAAAATATAGTGGAGGACCCTATTGACGCGCACTAATTAAACAAATCATGTTTTTCGTTATATTTGTGCAAAACATCATATTTACTGTGACAGAATAACTTCTTAGCTTCTATTTTATGAAATAAAATATTAACATTTAATCTGAAGCATCAAATTAAATCGAATTGTATAATTCACTTTTGTTGTTCTAAAGTCTTGTCATACAATCCAATGAATGTCATTACTGTGCCATTCGAAGTTGTATTTAAAAGACGACCTAAATACTAAATGCCAAAATACGACATCAGACACAGCCTTAGATCTTTTTGAACTTAAATCCTTCATCGGATGATATACCGTTATGAAAAAGCATTTTTCTCGCAACAGGAATTTTCTTTAAATAATTTTCGATATTTCTCAATTATAATGTTCGTTTATATGAATATCTTTTACGAAATATTAAGAAAATATGTGTGCCGGTACTGGATATCTCCGTAATCCAGCAGCGACTAGCCTATTCTTCCGAGCGGAATCACCAACTTGCTTGTGGACTCTGTAGCTCGGTTTTAGAAGAGGATCAAGATTGCCCTCTACCGGTAACAGAGACGGATTAAGTTCATAACCACTAACTTATTTTTAACTCCACTATTTCTATCTCATATCCTTTCGTTATGCCTAAAAACAATAAAAATTTAATTATTTAAGGGGAAGTAGTAGAAAACGAAACTAAAATGTAAGATTGTAAAGATTCATATATTGCAAAAATAATAATTTGTGTATTACTGTAAAAATACGTAATTTCTTTATATTGCCTGCAAAATTTATTCCGTTCATTATAAAAGAAAAATATAATATCGAAAATAAAGTAAATAGCTATTTGAACAAGAATTGCTTCAAAATTGATTATTACTAAATGCAGATGTAAAGCAAAAATTTAAAAGAAAAGTGCGCTACATGTTTTCAGGGCATCGAACCTGAACCGAACCAAAACCGAAACCAAACCGTAACATTTTAGCGAACCCAAACCCAGAACCGAACCTCAGATATATTTTTCAATTGAACCCAAGTCGGAACCAAATCGGGTATTAAAATTCGGGTTCAGGGTTCAACTTCGGTTCAGGTTTATTTACAGTTCGAATAGGAAGCGTAATCGTAGTATAACCGATAATCTGCTGCCTGTTGACTTTTCGTGAAAATTGTGTTCGTTTCTTGTCTTGCGTAAACTTGAAATTTCACTTTTTAAACATAAAATTTCAACTTTCTAAAAGTTGAAATTTTAACTTTAAAACTTGAAATTTCTCCTTTTTCTTGTATTTTCAAGTTTTTTAAACTTGAAATTTCACAAAAAATCATGGTACCCAGTTATTCGTTCGTAATTTTGTCTTAATCATTTGTATGTTTAATGTTTTACCATTTATCAATGTATCTATGATTTTATATACAAGTAGTCTTGACTACATATTTATTTATGTTATTATTATAAAAACCTGAAGAAGACAGCACCTTGCTGTCGAAACGTTGTTGTTTTTAATAAATTTATACAGAACTATACCCAAATATTGTTTAATTTTATTAATAATGAGTTCTGAAAGCATATTTCAAAATATTTGAAATTTCAACTTTTTGCGCGTTGTATCGTATGCGCATCATGCATCTCACACTCACTTGGTCTTTAAAAAGTCAAGATCCCGACTTTAAAAGTCGGGATTATGAAATGCCAGTTAAGTTACGTTGCTGTTTGTATTTTTTAAATAAATAAATACAAACTGCAACGTAACCTAACTGGCAACTCATAATCCCGAATTTTTAAAATCGGGATCTCGAAAGTTGAAATTTCAAGTTTAAAAGGTGAAATTTCAAGGTTGAAAAAGTTGAAATTTCAAGTTTAAAAGGTGAAATTACAAGGTTTAAGAAGGTGAAATTTCAAGTCTAAAAGGTGAAATTTAAAGTTTTAAAAAAAATTGCGCATGGCCCTTCTACGCTTCCGTATGAAGGACAATTTACCGAAAATATAAATTTTTTATTGAAGACTATTATCCACGCAATTATAAACAAGTTTAAAATATCTTGAGAGTGATAAAGTCGTTGGAGTGAAAATGGGCGAATGTCTCCCTGGCAAGTATTCCCATCGTGTTAGCTCGTCCTGTATGTCACATGCAGCCGATGGCATCGCAAGTCAGCGTTGATAGCATCAGGATTCGTTCTAACTTCTGTATTTATACGTCCATTATATGTACTGCGCATCGCTCAGTTTGCATACACACACAGTCGATGCTCGATGTTGAAGCTGAACCAGCCAGTCTGAACTTCAATCTGGACTGAAAAAGTGAACTAATATTACATAACAGCATAACGCATTCCTTTGCGTTCACGCACACGCACACGCTCACGTATGCGAAGATTCTACCGCTCTGCTTCTGCTTTCTGCTGCTGAAAGCCGCTTATAATACCTTCGCTGTTCACATGCCCGGCCCGGCGACTATGCAGGCTCGAACACGCCTCAACGAGATGTGAAAACTTTTCTTCACTTCTTAAATATATGCATATTGAAATTCACGCACATCTACTTCTCAAGATATCGCTTCAACAACATTCTAATTATGCTGCTTCAATGCTGAACGAGGATTAGAATTGAAGTTGATCAACAAATGTCAAGAATTTGATCTGTGCCCTGTAATTAAATTTAGAGAAACCAGTATGGTTTAAACCACTGTCATAAACCGGTTTAAAATGATTGCATGTATTTAGTTTGGACGAGTGTTTTTTTTTTTTTAACTAAAAGAATAGGCCGACCGAAATAAATATGAATGTACCATAAAATTAATATTAAATCTTTACATTTCGTCGGTCAACTATTGGAATGTACCAGAGCTATGCATATACTTAAGTACATGTACTTTAAACTGTACTTAAATACATTTTTATTGTACTTGTATTTAAGTACAATTTTTCAATGTGTAATTGTACTTGTACTTAAGTCCAATATTTTTGGAATTGTACTTGTGTTCACAAGTACATGGACAAGTACTTTTGTTTTGCACGTTTCAACCTGCAAAATTACGCAACAAAAAAAATATATATTCAATTTGTCTCGTATTCTCGAACTAAGCAATTCCCTCTATTTTTTAAGTTATAAATTCAATTCATTTGCAGTTCAAACTGCGGGTATATTCAATGCTATTAGTTATTGTTCTTAGCCGTTTATTTTCTTCGTAAATTAAATGAAACGTTTTACTAAATATGGTGTGCAATGTACTTGTACTATCTATAAATACCTATAAAAATTAATTAACAATTTGTGTTTAAAGTTAGTTTTTTGTTTGAAAACCGCAGTTCCGTAGAAAAAATACTCATTTCGGTGAATGTACAGGATCTTAATATTTTGCAATGAATTATTAGATATACAGTCATACAAAAAAGTCTCCGGACGACAATAGTTTCAATCTGTTTTTAAAAAAATAGCAGTCTAAAATCCAATATATTAAATTATCATTTAATTCAAAATGAAAAGCATTATATTACTTTATTATAACTAAAAAATAAACAAATAATGTAGTTATTTTATTTATTTTATGGGGGTAAACATTGAAAGTATTCATAATTTCATGACAAAAAAATCTTCGTACGATAACAAAAACATTCCAATAATAAATCATTTATTTATGTTTCATAAAGTCAAGGAAAAATAAACCAAATGTTTTTTTTTCATTTTCGTATTTTTTATATGTACTTGTACTTATACCAGAAATTGCAAGTACAAGTACTATACTTGTACTTAAATACTTGTAAAATGAAAGTAATTGTACTTAAGTACATTTTTCAGCAAAGTACTTGTAATTAAATCCTTTTTTCTTGTACTTGTGCAAAGCTCTGGCAATGTACTATGTCCGCAAATATTACTTTCGAGAAAAACTGCCTCAAAAATTTAAAATTTTATTGTAAAGAATGGTTATTTTTTTGTTTGAATAGTTTCATTTTCTTTGACTTTGTATGAAATTTGTTAAATTATAGTTTTCAAATATTTTCGAAATATAAAAGTAGGGGATTCCACTCATATCAAATTCACATAATTATTTCTTCCCATATTTTTATATCAACATATTCAAAAATAGTTATAATTCCATAATTAGCAAAGGAAAGGAACATTTTTTTTTTCGCAATTACTCTATTAAAATTATGTCATAATGTGATCTTTTTAACGCAATATTTATTGTATTAATGTTACTTCCTTATAATTTGAATTTACTTTGTTTTCTACACGTTTCTTTTTCTCCTTTTTCACAATGTATGTAGTTATTATGATTAGGAAATTTATAAATGGGTGTATTAACTTAGCAATTACTAAACTAAATTAAATTGAATTGAAATAGGGTGTGAAATTTAGTAATATTTTCATACAAAGTTAGATTGTTTAAAACTGGAACGCGTTTTTCTAGAAAGTAGTTAAAATTACTTCCAATTTACTTTTTTATCACTTAAAATAAAAACATAATTAAGTTGTGAACATGGATTAAGTGAGTTAGAGTAGATACATTTTTAATTAAAAATTTCAATAAGTGAACTCTAAAACGGCTCAAAGGAATAATTAAATACCTGACTACTGTTTAAAATTGAAATAAATTAGAAATATGAAGCGAAAAAAGTATATGTTGCAGATTATTACTGAAAACAAATTTGTTAATAAGTAAATAAAACAAGATTATAAAATGGAAAAAAATGAACTAAATATTAATCAATAACTTACTCCGTAGTTTGTGAACAATTTTGATACGTGCGGCAAATTTTCCTTCTCGTAAGAAAAATTTACATTTGAAACTAGTATGTAATTCAAGTAAAAATATGCCTATTTTTTCAATTCATTATTTTTTACTCGTTAATAATACATGACTTTATGATGCTATTGCATAAATAAATGAGATGTCAATAAAATCAAATTTTGGTAAAATAAAAAAAGTTTACATTTTAAAATTTTATTTTAGGATGCATAATTTAACATCTGAAATGGTTCGGTTTTGGAGAAATTTTACACTTCTCCAGTGAAAATTTACAAAATGAAGACGGAAATAATGTTTAAAATGCGCAAAAGTTACCAATTAATTTTAGACAAAAATGTTTCAAATAAAAGTTGTAGATAATTAAGTATATGCTGCTTAATTTTGCACGTTTGGTAACTTGTAAAATAAAATTTGAAAATGTATAAATACTGCTTATTTTTAGCGATAGCCATGCAATTGAAACAAAGTTACAAAGAAATTAGTATCGTTTAACTGTCACAAATTCGGTTTTTATATAAAAGTTATAGATAATTCAATTCTGCACCTAAATCACTACCCAGATATTACTTTTAAAATCTAACACTTAAATAACTATTCTTGTTTTATAAAATTAAATTTCTGACAGTTCAAACGATATGAATTTTTATGTAATTTTGTTTCTATCGCTATCGCTATAAATGAGCAATATTTGTACAATTTCAAATTCGATTTTACAGGTTATCAAACACGCAAAAATTAAATCTGTTAAGTGATTTAGGCGTAGAAATTAATTATCTGCTACTTTTATTTGAAACATTTTTGTCTAAAATTAAATGGTAACTTTTGGTTTCTCAGAGAGTAAGGCATATGTTATTAAACATTTTTTAAATGAAAATGTAAAACAACTTTTTATTTAAAAACTGTTTAATAACATATGCTAATTAAAATCTGGCCATAGACGTTTAACATGGGAAATCAATTTTTCTTTGCGTAAGATTTTTTCAGATTTTGGCCATTTTCAGTTTTTTTGTTCTGGGAATTGTACACATAGTTTAAAAATTATGAAAATTGGTATACCTATATAATTTTGCCCGTAGAATCGAATGGTGTTATCGGCAAGTCAATATTTGCCACCCATTTTAGGGCTATTACCCAAAAATGGGTGTTTTTCGGATCTAACTTTGAACACAAATATCTCGGGAGCGAATAAAGATATCGATCTGCGGTTTCAAAATTTGGAATCAGCGTATTGAGAAGTATCTAATAGCGTAAAAAATGGATTTTTGAAAATTTTGAAGTTTTTAGGGACTAACTTATGTTATTAAACAGTTTATAAATAAAAAGTTGTTTTACATTTTCATTTAAAAACTGTTTAATAACATATGCCTTACTCCTTCAGAAACCAAGGATGGAGGTGAAAACCTTCGAGCCACGATCTTTCGAGGTTTTATGAGATAACACAGTTTCCAAAATAATTGAAAAATGTAAATTTGCCTTGACATGTAATTTGCTGAAGATGGGAGTCGTTTGGATTCCCGAAACGTCCAATTAAAAACAAAAAGTAAAGAAAAACAAGGTTTTTTTGTTCCCTTTTCCACAACTGAAACACCTTGGGTAGGCGAATAAAGTCATCACAAAGAAATTTCTATTATTTTGTTGAAAAAAAAGTAAAATCTGTTTCAAAATATTTTCAAATGTGGAACAGGATTAATTTGGTTCTGTAAAATTACAAACGTTAACAAAACCTTGTTGCTGACAGTGCCGCGACCGGAATCGAATAATATGGCGCCATAAACCGGGAACTTTAATAAATGTATTTGTTCAATTTTTGCAGGAAACCCTTCAATTATTAATAGACGAAAGTAAAGCCTAATATATCATGAAAGTAAAATAAAAAGCAAATGAAATTATTTGATTCGGACAAAATTAATACAGTAATTCAATCTGGGAAAGGAAATAACCAAACACCAAATATTCATTGGCTAATATAAAACTAACAATTTCAATTTTGGAATGGAGAAAATGAACACAAATAACTGTATATTTGAACATGAAAACCAAGAGCAAGAGCGTGTATCGAAATAACAGCATGAGAATTGTATATGAGCTGAAGTACCTTAACCTACACTACCGACAACAGCTACAGAAACAGATAGTGTAGAGTACAGAGAGAACATTGAACATATTCACGTACGTCGCATACCTTCGGTGCCAAAGTTCAGCATCTGAACCTCCGAACGTTTGTGTATCTATACACGTGAATATAACGCATAATGCCAAATCCACATAATTCCGCGAACGGGCGAATGGCGAATGTTTTGCAAAAAGCCGCTGCTATTGTGTTCAAATTCTCGCTGCATATTTCAGTAACTTGTAGAAATACAGGGATTACAAGTATAACATTAACTAAACAGGCAGATGAGCGTTACCCCTACCCGTACGGTACAATAGCTTTGCTTCTCCGGCTTCGAAATGGATGGGATGGAAATATCGACTGAAACGTATGACAGGCATCTAAAATTTCGTATTTGCCGCTCTTCTTAATTGACAACTCAACACAGACGTTATGTACTATAGATGGCAAATGTAATACTGTTTTCGTGTTAATAAGGAAATAGACTGGTATATTTAGCAAACAGCTGAAGTATGATTAACATGGTCTGGGTTCGATTCGATCCTGTTTCTAATTTACACTCTATTCATTAATGAAACTGCGGAAGACAACAATTCATCTGACATAATTAATTTAATTATCAATTTCCTTTAAAACAACCAGGCTTTTATGGCCGAACTAATGACTAGAGCAAAATGTTCTATACAAGAAATGATCAGGAAAAGGGGGTCAACTTATCAGTAATAACAAACTGAAGATTCTACCAGTGGTTCTCAAACGACAGAACATTTTTTTTTTAATGGTACCCTATATAGAAGACTATATTGTCGCCGGTAAGGCAGAAGTCACTAAGTCAAAAATTGTCATTTTTTCGTTTTTAACGCATTTAAGTAGGCATGCATTGGACTTTGAGGCTTGGATCGACTCGGACCGAAAATAAAAATTGCCGGCCCGACTCGACACTTGACTCGAAATCGGGCTGGGCCGGGCCAAAGCTCAAAATTGAGTGCATCCGGCATTCGTAATTTGATTTTTATATGAGGCGAAATGTTTAACTTTTTTGTGTCAAATGCTCTAAATATGCGTACATTTACTTAACATTATCTTTACAATTAAATAATATTACTAGCAAGTTTATATCTCTATCCATTTTTGAATTAATGTCCCAAAAGTCAATAAACCCCATATTCAGATAAAAACTTTAAAATTTTCAAAAATCTAATTTGCCCGGTCCGAAGCCCGCCTCGATTTCGAGTCGATCATCGAGCCGGGCCGAAGATATTTTTCACCGGGCCAAATCGGACCAATCATTTGTAAAAGTTGAAATGAGTCGGACTTTTAATTTTGGCCCGGCCCGAAAAATCTTATAATCCAATCAAATGCAGTTGCCTTAACAGTCCCGAATCCAAAATTGTTTTGTTAAATTAAAATCCAGATGAGGCATGAGGCGCAGTGTAGTACTGGAAAAGTTCGGTATTTGTGCAAAACTGTAGAAAATGTGAATACTAAAGCGTTGTTAAACTTTTTGTTTCATACTATCATACTCATAAAAATTGGTATAGTTACATATCTAATATTGTCTGTAAAATTAACTAATATTACCACCAAGTTCATAACTGTTCTCATTTTTAAGTTTTTACCCCAAAAAGTTATAAATACCTGCATTTGGTTAAAAAGTTGAAAATATTCAAAAATCCAATTTTCATATACGTATCTCGTGCTTCCCAATGCACTGATTCCAAATAATGAAAACGCAGGTTGATATCTGTTTTAGTTTTGGAGACATTCAACCTCAAATAATTTCTCAAAATTACCCATTTCTGGGCTAGATCACTACCTAATTTTGAATAATTGCCCCAAAAGTCAATATACCCCATATTCAGATAAAAACTTTAAAATTTTCAAAAATCTAATTTTCATGTATCTAGATACTTCTCAGTGCACTGATTCCAAATTTTGAAACCGCAGGTCGATATCTCTTTTCGTTCTCGAGGTATTTAGATTTAAAGTTTTGTGTAAAACTGCCCATTTTTGGGTAATAACCCAAAAATGGGCTGAGATACGAATTTGGCGACACCACCATTCGATTCTACGGATAAAAATATATAAGTATACCAATTTTCATAATTTTTGACTAACCGGTTCATTTTTTATGAATGAAAGTTTGAAAATCCCTGAAAATGACCAAAATCTGAAAAATTCGTAAGGGGTACCCCTTACGATTTTTGCGATTTTAGGCCATTTTCAGTTATTTTGCTTTAGAAACTGTATGCGGTGTTCAAAAATTATGAAAATTGGTATACTTATGTAATTTTGCCCGTAGAATCGAATGATGATATCGCCAAATTCATATCTCGACCCATTTTTGGGTTATTACCCAAAAATGGGCAGTTTTGAGCAAAACTTTGGATCTAAATATCTCGAGAACGAAAAGAGATATCGACCTGCGGTTTCAAAATTTAGAATCAGCGTAATGAGAAGTATCTAGATACATGAAAATTAGATTTTTGAAAATTTTAAAGTTTTTATCTGAAAATGAGGTTTATTGCTCTTTGGAGCAATAATTCAAAACTAGGTAGATATCTAGCCCAGAAATGGGCAATTCTGAGAAAATATTTGAGGTTGAATATGTCTGAAACTAAAAGAGATATCGACCTGCATTTTTATGATTTGGAATCAGTGCAATATAATTGAACAAAAGTGAAATCACAGATTACTGGATTTTACACGGCTGTCCTAACTATTAAATTACTTTTCTCAACATTTTACATTTTGGACTTAATGACTTCTGCCTTAACGGCGACGATATTATTGCATTTAAATACACATTTAAATTTATCATAGTGGCGTCTTTTACAAATCGAGATCTTTTACTTCTATTATTGTACAAATTACTAACCTAAATTTTAAAACTAATTGGATTATGTGTAATGTTTAATCAGATAAATCAACAACAGTATGTGAAGTTGAAAGCGGTCTAATACGTCTTACGCGTAATATGATTCTTACTGTTCTTAAGAGTCCGACCAGTATTTGCCGAAATACGGGCGAGCAGGTGTTCTTTTGGAACCACCGGTATTCCGAGCACTAATTAGGAATATGTAGTTTGGAAACAAGTAAAAAGAAATCATTTTTAGGACATATTAGCTCTATCAAATTTGTAATTTACTTATAAGATTTCTTATAAGATTTATAACCTTAAATGGCACTGTCTTTTAATTGTACATTAAACCAATGGGAGCAGGCGGGTAAAGCTCAACGTAGATGGCAGCATCCTAGCTATGAACGATTGCCGCCGATAATTTTGAATGACTTCATTGACAGTAACAATTTTTTATTGTGTTTCTGACGTAAAAGTACAATTGCAAAGTGAAATCCACATGAAACAATGTTAATTATTATAATTTTTACCACTTGTATAATTAAAAATTCATTTTTCTCAAAATGATTTGCACAAACATATACCTGTTTCATATTTAGACTTAAATTTTATTATTCTATTCTCCTTTCCTTTGGTAAACTATAAGAACATAACAAGAATGCATTATTTAAAAGAGGAATCCGAATACAAGATAGTTTTAAGTACTATCTGTCACTTTTAATACCGGATTCTCCAATTATGAGTACTTTGGGCTAGCGCGTGCATACTAAAGTGCACAAATTTTATTACATAATTCCAGAAAGTTCTGCCTGCTCTATGGCCTGCTCCCATTGTCAAAAAAATTATGAAATTTTGTATACTTACATAATTTTATCTGTAAAATTGGACAGTGCATTATTGTTTGCGCTTATTTAAAAAATGACCCACTGCTTCAATAGATTGAGCAAAACATATTACAGTTTTTTCGATTTTTATAATTTTATGTACACAAAGTGTATCAGTAAAGTTTCTCCTTAATTATTTTTGTTAATGTCTGAAAAAGATATAAAACCATTATATTTTAGGAAGCAAAATATGTAAAGAAATCAGATTCGATAATTTGTATCGATTAAAATATAAACCAAAGTTAAATATGTAATAATAGAATTAAACAAAACTATATGGCTAGCAGAATTTCATACTAATCACTAATCGCTAAAGTGAGAATCCTATTACAGATGTACTATTGATACATGAATGGCCTTTTATGTATTTGTTATTATGAATAGCTGCATATTTGTTTAACAAAATCCGTGGTTTTATTTAATTCAGAAAACAAAGAACCTAGTGGTTATATTGTGTAATACATACGTTGTACATTCCACCGTTAAATCGAAATGCATGTCAAATTTGAAATTTATTTATGCGGCCTATCAAGTTCTCGGACAGGTTAATATCCAAACAAAATTGTACAAAATCGTGAAACAATGGACATGTCAGGTTATTATTATATCAGCACACGTACCATTTGCAATACTTTTTTTTTGTTTTTTGATCTCGCAGTGATGACTAAAGACTTGTTTTGAATACATGTATCACACGTGTATACACAAAAAAAAACCTGCTATGATTTTCATAATATTATTTAAATACCTACAAATAAAATAAATATTAGATTGACATAACCTTACAATTTATCTGTCATGTTTATTTACATTCGAGTACCGCATTGTTTCACTTTGTTCAGTTTGTTTATATTGTATTTCCAAGTCGAAATGCACTTAATCACGAATTAAAAATTATAATCCACAATTTATTTCTCATTTTATGCGTTTATAGTAATAGCAGTTTATCACTTATCAACAAATCGATCAATTTATGACGAATGAATTGAGAATCGATCAATTTATTTTAAAATTTACACTTACAGATTTCCTTCAATTTATTTTTATTATTATAAACTCTGTGTCTTGTACATTTCAAATTATACCCAAAATTAAGATATAGCCACAGATATATTAGTCCAATCAAAAGAGGTTTTTACCCTACAAAAGGTGGGAAAAAAACGATTTTAAGATATATTGTTTGAGTCGAGACAGGGATGAAAAATTAAAATTTGTGACCGTGGGGAGGCTCGGCGTGAGCCGCCATGTTGGATCAAAGGTGCAAAAAATGAGTTTTTGGATTTTTTCTCAAAAACAATGGCCCGTATCAAAATTTTACAAGAATACAAAATTAAATCTCGTAACAATTTACATTCGTCGTGGCATCGAAAGAAGTAAATTATCAATGATTTTTAAATAATTTTTGTCAACTATTTCATAACCACTCTGATCCGGTTAAAGATACGATACCGCGGTTTGAAAATTTTAATTTAGCTTGGAAATCTCCTTCATGTCATGTATTACACGATTTTTGCTCCGACGAGCGGTTCGCGAGTTATTAACAATTTAAAATTACATGAAATTACTCTAAAATTTTGAAAATCTGAAAATCGGCTTTGTTTTTATTTTTTCTTCTGAAACTTCGACGCGATTAAAGATAAATATTATTGCGCAATTTAATACGTGTCGAAATTTCAAATGAAAATATGAGATCTGAACCGATTTGCAAATGTTTTTAAAATTTTAGAGAAATTTCATTTAATTTTAAATTGTTAAAATATGTTAAAATTGTTTTTTCCCCACCTTTTGAAAGGCAAAGGTCTTTTTTGTTCTCCATTGACTGGACTATATTCATAGTCTATTCCACGAGACCTTTAATTCCCGTGGTTTCGTAAATTGTGATTGGTTCTTATTCTCAAACATGTGCTTAATGTGAATTCCCGAGCTAGTATACACTATTAAAATTAATATCACAGTATACTTATTCATTGTTTTGAGTTCATCATTTGCCACTGTAATTTTTATTTACGTTTTTGAAATTTATTATAATCTTATTGGAAAGGTCTTCTAGAATAGGCTATCAGTATATTTAATGAATAAATCCAGTCTTATGACTGCTCAAATGCAAACTTATAATAAAAAATGACTAAAATAATTTAATTGTTTAATATATTTTTATTGATATTAAAATTATTTATACATACATATTTTTACACTTCAACACACTGTTAAACTGGGATTGACATTTAAATAATCTTAAAAAATAGTCTACAAAATGCACATAATGAAATTTAAGTATGTTATTTTTCATGAGTTTCTGCACATGTATGCAAAATTTTTAAAATGGTGAGCTGAGATATTTGAAACCAAAATAGAGCGACAATACATTGGCAATATACAGTTGCATGCAAAAGTTTTGAGCCACACACATTTTTATATTATATATTATAAAGGTGATCAAGAAATGAAACAGTTATATTAATAAACATATGTGATAACAAAATAATTTATGATGTTCAAAATTTTGCGCCAGAAATATACGCACTTTAAAAGTAGAAAAAAATTGGTACAATCTTATTGAAATTGTAGTTTTGTATTCTATATTTAATACTTAGTCTTGTGGTATATTTTGCTATTCATTTTTCAAATGGTTAAAAATATCCATATATTTTTCAGTGGGATCGCATATATGATATTACAGTTTTTATTTAACTATAGAAATTCTTGGAACTAACTAAAAAAAAAAAAAATGAATGTTTCATATACATAGGGATAGCGTCTCACAAGGAAGATTTTTTTCGTAGTAAGTTCTTAAATTTTAGCCAAATACTCTAATTAAAATACAAAAATATTTAACAATATGATCTAACAGAAATTTATAGATTTTCCCCCATATCCGGGACGTTTTTATACAGGGTTGTCCAAAAAGATATTACCATTTATATGGTACTACATAATTTTAAATTTTCTTTTGTTGCAAACTAGATATGGCCACCCGACTTAATTTGGAAGAAATAAGGAAGGTACCAGCTTGGATGGAAGTGAATGGTCACCCTCATTAGTAAGAAAATTTTCCTCCAAGCCGTTTAACTATCCGTCGACTGCATGAGAAATTTGTGCGCACTTTTTTCTTACTATTGAGGGTGACCAAAACACTTCCATCCAAGCTGCTACCTTCCTTCTCCCTTCCAAATTAAGTCGGGTGGCCATATCTAGTCTGCAACAAAAGAAAATTTAAAATTATGTAGTACAATATAAGTGGGAACATCTTTTTGGACAATCCTGTACATACTTTTTTAAAATGACAGACCTGCGATATGTTAACCTCCATAACATGAATGTCGAAATCATTCTGAAAAAGCGGACATACATATACGAGTTATGTACACAGAACGCATCTGCTAGAGCAGGTATAAGAAATATGGTAAACTTGTTCCTGTTTCAACTAATGTGAGTTGTAAAACTCTTCGAACTCATATTCTGACAGTATTATTGACACCGGTGGTCGTTTGAACATCTCCATTCAGCCTGCCGCATCTCTTCTCCTTTATGGTTCTTTGTATCTTGTGCAGAAAACTTGTTTACCGTGTTTCTCTTCTAATAATTCATCAATAAGATTTTTTCGAATCTTAAAAAAATGTTGCCATGGTCTTCTTGGTTAACTGAGATATTTTTATCTTCCTTGGTCACGTTTCGTCTGGCCTAAGTCATGATTCATGATCTCTCTCGTAACTCATTGAGCACGCTAGAACAAGTTCATTAGATACGGAAAACTTGTTTGCTGCTTCAACCTACTCTAAGGCGGGTTGTTAAGATCTTGGGAACGCCATGGTCTTCTTGGTTAACTGAGTTGCTTCCGAGGTTGCTTTTGTCTTCCTTGGTCACGTTTCGCCTGGCTTGTCATGATTCATGATCTCGTAACTGATTGAGCATGCTAGAACAGGTTCAAAAGATACGGAAAACTTATTTGCTGTTTCAATCTACCCTAAGGTGGTTATTAAGATCTTCGGAACTTATTACCTTACAGCAGCCTTTGCATCGGCGGTTTGTTGACCTGGCATGTTGTCGTATATAAGAGGAACACCTCGACTCAGCTTGTTGCGTCAGCCATTTATTGTCGCACTCCTTTCGTAACATTTGACCATAAGATTCCTTTTGAATTGCAAAAAATTGTCACCATGATCTTCGTCGACTGAGTAACTTGTTTGGGCGCGTTTTTTCGGCTTAATTCATAGTCTTCTTAGAGAATTGAGTCACTTTAGGTTCCTCGACAGCCTTTCGTGTGGCTTATTCCAAGTATTTTCTTCTGATACGGATCAAAGCACAGAACTATGGTTCATCTCTTGCGACGATGAACTCCAGCAAGTACTGGGGTTGCTACGACGAAGGTCCAAAACGTCTCACAGCTTTACGCTGTCTTGCGATCATGAAAACTTTGATGCACATCTTTTTTAGAGTACCATAACCTTCAAACACCTATCTTTCAAACTCTCCTATAAAAGAAACTGTTTAGCCCATACCTTCACGGTGGAAATCGAAGGTTTACCGGATACATCATCCAAAAACTAGATATAAGGTCTTCACAATAGGAACTTCATCATACTTCAGTATTTAATTCCTTGAACTGTCACAAACAACACATGTAATTGACATAAATGCATAGGCCATGTCATACAGTGAACTACTAAAACACTTTTGTTTTTGGTCTTACCTTGGTGGCCGATAGATGGGTTAAACAGTACGAAGATACTTCGTAAGTCCAAATACATTTATGAAAGCACACAAATATAGTGCGAGATCTATTAATCATCGTGATCCTTACCCTGCCTACTTCATAAGATAGTCGGCAGAGAAGCTGATCATCGTTTAACTAATACAAACATAGTCCTGCCCTCAATAGGAATCATGTTCCACCCACAACCTACAGTTCGCTAGCTTGAATGCAACTGTCTGACTAGTTGCTAGTTGCCCAGGCTAACTATACATACATGTCTGTGGTAACGGTGGTGTTGTATAAAAGTACGGAGTATACCCCATTGTTATAAAGTATTCTTAATTACCGAGGAGTTTATGCACCCACACCCACTGCTTATATACAATTTTTGCTACATACCCTTCTCATCAAGCCGCAGTACGCCAGTACTTTACCACTGCTGTATAGCCGGTTAGATTTCAGCCTCTACAACATTTATTTGTTTGCTATATGTAGATGTATAAAGAAGCCCAAGTAAAAGGAGTGGTTAACAGTAACACTTTACTTGTCAAGAAAGTTGCTACTGCAATTATTTTTCGATATTTTTGAGGTCAGTGGAAATCGAAGGTTTACGGGACACATTATCCAAGAACCGGGAATAAGGTCGTTCCAAATTAGGTCACACACAACACATGTAATTGACATAATGGAAAACTAGTGTCATACAGGGAACTACTAAAATACTTTCGGTTTTGGTCTGTAACTCGTACCTTTGGTTGCCGATATATGGGTTAAACAATATCTCCCTACTTCGTAAGACCAAATACATTTGTGACAGCGAACAAAAACAGTTAGCAATTTGGTAATAATTGTAGCACTTACCCTTACTAGCTACTATTAGTAAGTAAGTGTTGCGATAATATTCATACAAATATAGTCCTAGGGCTACCCTAAATAAATATCATCTACTATCTACAACCTACTAGCATTAGCAGTTAGTTAATTCGAATGCCACTGTCTGACTAGTTGCCCATGTTAAATATACATACATTCATGTCTTTGGTGACGGTTGTGTTTTATAGAAGCAAGGAATATACCCATTATTATAAAGTATTCTTAGTTATCAAGGAGTATAATATACTGACTAGAGAAGTAATTCCCTAAACAAATTCATAGGATGTTGTGATCAGAAGATATGCAGGAGGGGGGCTGGAAGTCATGGTGTATTGTGGGCAGTGTTTTGTTGTGTTATATGTTACTACTTGTCATTTTACTGTAACTTAACGTTATTTTTTGCGTGTAATTTGTGAGTATATCAAATTGTAATGAAAAATACAAACAAGTCAAGGATATTTCGTTTCATGTGTAAGTAACTGGGATTTTTTTTTTTGATAATATATTAAACAAAGTGTAACTTTTAGGTTTCCTGTTAATAATGACATAAGAGTAAAGAGATTGAAATTTATTGGAAATAAAGGTGATTTACATATTTCAAAAGCAGCAATTAGTCATTGCTTTGTAAAAAAGGAAGTACAAATATTAAGATAATACGCAGTCCGCAATATATCACGGCTTCATGCTTAGCCCGCAGTACACCACGGCGTCCGCATAAATGTTCGGATCACAACACCGTAGGGCGGTTTCTGGTCAGTGTATGCTCCAAGGACAACTATATATGAGAAACGAAAATTGAACTGTGGTCTCACTGTATATGTACAAACTTTGAATTATTTCAAAGATTGGTGTATATAAAACTTGGACTTTGTTTGGATTTTATAAAGCGGGTTCATTTGGCCTTAGGCTAATGAACCCTTCCAAAAGTGAAGTCGTGTAAGTGACACGACGATATGAATATGAAATGCGTAAAACTGAACAAAAATTTAATTATGAACTTTCAATTTAAATTTGGCTTTACACACTGCTCCACAAAGGATTATGTAAAGTAGTAGTAATTCCTTGTTAAATAATTTATTTAGCAAGTACATAACATTTTAAAATATAGTTTATAAACATTTTAATTTAAAAATTCAACTCTACAACACTGTAGAAACAGATTTTTTTTAAAAAATTATAAATTGCTGGCATCTGGATTCGAACCTTGGAACAAAGGACCTGTCAAGTTATAAACGATGTGGTACAAAGTTCACAAAGTGAAATAATACTACCTTTTTTTTAGTTTAAGTTCTGTATTTATTATTTAAACCCAACGTTTCGGCACCATAAACTGGTGCCTTCTTCAGGGGATACATTGACATAAATATGTGAAATAACAAAAACAACAAGTAATCAAGGTAACAAGAAATGTTCATAAATGTTACCTTTTTGATGTATACAATTTTAATTTTAATTAATTTTAAAGAGTACGACTGCGGTATTTCGCTACCGATAAAGCGTCTCTGAGTTATACAGATCACTTCTCTGCCAGTTTTTGGGACGGTTTTTCCTCTGGCAAAAGAAGATTTTTTCCTGAGAAGATGCATCCATGTTATTGCCGTGCATACATATATTGTCTAGAAAATTGTATACATAAAAAAGGTAACATTTTTTAACATTTCTTGTTACCTCTGTTACTTGTTGTTTTTGTTATTTCACATATTTATGTCAGTGTATCCCCTGAAGAAGGCACCAGTTTATGGTGCCGAATCGTTGGGTTTAAATAATAAATACAGAACTTAAACTAAAAGAAAGGTAGTATTATTCCAATTAATAATATGAGTTCTGAAAGATATTTTAATAATTTCACAAAGTGAGTTAACAGTATCACTTGCAAAAACATTACAATTACGCATTTTTTCATGTAAAAATTGAAAATTCACAGAAAAATTCATATAACCCGCAAGTACAGCAAGCCTCGACAGAGCGAACCAAAACCTTTCGAGTAGCAACCTTTATTTACGACAAGTCCCGTGTGTTTTATATTAGTTTACGAAATGGCTAAAGATGACTCTGTGTGTGCTTGAAATTTATTTATATAAATAATATGCATATTTTATATGACAAATGTTTTTAATTATTGCAGATTTATATTTACAAATTTAAAGATTACAATGTGAAGAAATTAAAAATATTTTCATTCTTATTATAGGCATCACCTATATTATAAATCACATTTTATTTACCCATATACTTCTACGGGTAGGATACATATGTATATCTGTTTAAATTAAAGCCCGTTGGCACATACTGCATGAACTTGGACATTCACTTATGGACTTTAAGTTAGATTAAGCAGTCAGCTTAACGAGATCCAAATTTTTGTAAAGGACCCGCAAGGGTCCGCCCAATTAAAACAAACAAAGCCCTTATAAAATATTTCTTAAGAAGTTCATCGAGAACTGAAAACTGAAGTCTATATAAACTATCAGAAAAGATTAGGTGTGTTCTTGAATCTGAAAGGAATTTTACTCCCAAAAGCTCTGGTATGTTTGAAATATATTGTTTTTTTTAAATATGGTATTTTGTATTTTATTTATCTTTTTCTACCTTGTACAAATTATAATAGTATTTTGCTCATGTTTTATCTCATAATATAAATAACAAAATTTTTGACAATAATGTTGGAAGAATATTAAGTTTTCAAAAGAAATATCTTGAAAATATAGAAAAAGTCTTTAGTATTTAGGAAGATATGAAATATTTCGTTTTTATTTTATTATACGAGATACTTACCGAGTTCTGTACAAAAATGATATACAATTAAATATATTTCGACTATTACGGCTAACAATAATGGAACGTCAATTTCATGTATTTTATTTAAATAAATATATCATCACGGCATATTACCCATTTCTGGGTGTGCCAGTATCTACAACACATGTAGACATCGGTAATGATGACGATATATTTTACCGTGTGGGCGCTTACCAGGCGTCACCTCACGGGCACTCATAGCTGGTGTGGAGAGTGCATTTGCAGCAACTGCATTCATTCTTTTAATATGGAGGGATTTTACTTGTTGTTCTCTTCAATTTTGTAGATCAAATTGGTGTTAATAAAAAAAAAAGAATATTAGATATGCACCTACCAAGCCGCAGCACGCCAGTACTTTACCATTGTCGTACAACATTTATTTATATGCTGTGTGTAGATGTATAAAGGTATGCCTACGTAAAAGGAGTGGTTAACAGTAACACCATAGACAAAGAAATAAAGACATATTATTATTTTTTCTATGAGTAACACTTTGGTCAAGAACGTTTCTTCTGGATTCTCGAAAAAACGTGAACCAATTCACTTTAATTATGTTTTAAATAATTTTACGTTAGAAAGACCATCTGTTATTAAAGACCTGGGTGTTGTTTTCGATCCGAAACTAAGGTTAAATCAACACATCAACGAAATTACTGCAGTTGCATACAGATGTCTTGGATTCTTAATTAGAAACGCTCACGTATTCAAAGATATGTCTATTCTTTGTCTCCTATATGTATCTCTAGTACGTCCTCATTTAGAATATGCCTCGGTCATCTGGAATCCGAATTTTGTTTACCAGTCCAACTCCATCGAAAATGTTCAACGCAAATTCTTAAAATGGGCTACATACATTATTAAGGGATCTTATCCCACCAGAGGAATACCTCAAGAACAATTATTAAGTTCTTTTAATATTGACTTTTTAGATGCGAGAAGAAGTCTGCATGCAACAATATTTCTTCAGAAAATAGTAAATTCTACTATTGACTGTCCATATCTTTTAAACAAATTGTGCTTTCATATACCTCGATCATCAGCAAGAAGTAAGTGCACATTCCATCTTAATGTAGCACGTACTAGCAGCCTTCAGAAATCAGAAATCTCCATTGCATCAACTTATATCATGCTATAAGCATTTTGAAGACCACATCGATCTATTCCACCATGATATTAATTACATAAAAAAAATAACTCCAACTACTTAAAACGTAATAATCTATTACCAAATTCTGCTTTCCTTACCTTAGAATTGGGCGTAAGCCTGTTAGGTATTGTAATTAATAATAATAATAATAATAATAATAATAATATAAAAATTATTTTTCTATATTTTTGAGGTCAGTGGAAATAGAAGGTTTACCGGATACATCATCCAAAAACTGGGAATAAGGTCGTCCCAACTTAGGAATTTCATCGTACTTCGATATTTAATTTCTCTAAATATCACACACAACACATATAACTGATATAAATGCGCAGCCAATGTCGTACAAGGAACTACTGAAATATTTTTGGTTTTGGTCCTTTGGTTGCCGATAGATGGGTTAAACAGTATCTCCGTACTTCGTAAGACCAAATACATTTGTGACAGCGAACAAAAACAGTCAGAAATCTGGTAATCATTGTGGCACCTACCTTTACTAGCTACTACATTCAGTAGAGCCCGTGATGGTACGTGCCACAGAAATATTAATACAAATATAGCCCACCCTAAATAAATATCATCTACTATCTATAACCCACTAGCATTAGCAGTTAGTTAATTTGAAAGCAACTGTTCGCTAAGTTGAGTATGTTAAATATATGTACGTACATGGTGATGGTTGTATAGAAGTAAGGAGTATCTAGTGATGCCGCAAGATCTCGCATTTTCGAGATCTCGTCTCGAATTTCTCGAATTTTCGAGACGAGACGAGAGTAATACCCTCGAGATTTGCTCGAGACGAGAGTAGAAATTCGAGATCTCGATTGAATTATTTTTTTATATTACGTAATTATTTCTAATTAAAATATATAAAATAACAAAATATTTGTAGGTATAAATAAATATTTTAATTACCTCTTCATTTACATTCATATTTATTTATTAATTTTAGATTTATTGCGTTTTAGTAAAAAAGAAAATGTACAAAACTGACATCTATGGTATACTCTTCACGCCAACCTCAAGTGCCCGCACTATACGAATATGCAATCATAATTACCAATATTCGCGTACGAAGAAGATTGCTACACCCAACAACTGGAAATAAAGGCATAGAGTACTTATATTTTACCTACCATTCGAACACCAGAAATAATGTTTTAATCAGTGGTACCCGTTTATTAAATTCATGTTGCTTGTAATATTAATTTGTTTACTATTTCTAATTATAAATTCGAGAAATTCGAAACTCTTGAGTCGAGATCGAGAGAAAGTAAAAAAAAATATGACGAGACGAGAGTGGATTGTTTCTCGCCATATCCCGTCTCGCGGCATCACTAGAGTATCCCCATTATTATAAAGCATTCTTTGTTACCAAAGACGGACTCACCGAACCGCAGTACGCCAGTACTTTACCACTGTCATACTACCGGTTGGATTTCAGCCTTTGCAACATTTTTTTATTTGCTGTGTGTAGATCTATAATGGTTGGCTTAGGTAAAAGGAATAATTAACCGTTTACTACTTACATATGGTAACATTTTCTAATAAAGGGTTTTAAGGAATAATATGAGTGTACTAACCATTACATAAAATAAATTTGCTGACAACAGTCATTGTAGATACAGTTTTCTTTCCATATTTTATTTCTTTGATAGCCGATAAGATTTCTATGGCATTCTTCTGGTTTTAAAACGTACGAAACAAGCATATGAGTTACTAACAATATTAAAACTGTTTTTTTTTCTTTGCAAGCAAATGATCTACATATACATACAAAATAATAACAATCGTTAAATACAAATATATGTGTCAGAGGGCCAAATATATCAAATTGAACTTGCATTCCAATAAAACTTTATCAAGTAGTTTTATATTTACATAGTTATATTTCTATGATACATCTATATTTACGCACAGAGAACGTAGTGGTGTAGTTTTATTTAATAGTCATATAATGGAATTTAATAAGTAGAAAACAATTTTTAATAATATTTATTACATACTGATCAGGAATTTTCATCTGTACAAGTAGAAACAGTACATTAAAAAAAAAGTAGTAAATTACGGGAATGTGGATTCGAACTTTGGACCATACGTTTTTACTTTTAATCAAGAACAAAATTTGCATACTTGCAAAGGATAATTTAAATGCATTTGTATACAGAGTGCCCATTTTATCTGTTCCCGCCTGATAATTCATGAATCACGATGATGATGATGACCACTGTTTTATTGTCTTCACCCATTGTTCAAAATCGCGAGGAGCGCTGAGCTAAGAAATCGCAAACTTCGTATAAAAATAGACTTCCCTAGTGGACGATACCACATACCACATTATTGCGAAATCTAACGAACTCATTTGTCCATTATCAGACGAAGATAAATCGCACGGATACAGTGAACGACTACACTGACAGTTCGCAGTTCATTCAAATTCCAGATTAAATGTAATCTTCTTTTTGGCAGTTCCTACATTCAGTTCGCGATGAACTTGTTAGGAAATAATTTGTAATTTAAGAGGACTTTGTTTGTATTTGATTGGGAGGGATCCTTGCGGATCCCTTACAAAAATTAGCACAGGCCTCTAGGCCCGTTGGGTAACATGCCATATGCTTAACGCCGTAAACTTTTGATCTAACGTGGGCATGTATTCTCCCCGTAGAAGTATAAGGGAAATAAAATACAATTTCTTTCTTTTTGCTAATATCTTATTCGCTCAAGTTCTACTTTTTCGATTGAGCCTTTTTTTAAAATAAAATTTGAACTTTCTAAAAGATGTCTTCACCTATTTTTTAAAATGGCGAGGAGCTGAGAAATCGCGAACTTCGTATCAAAATTGACTTGACTAGTGGACGATACTACATACCACATTATTGCGAAATTTGACGAACATAAATCTCAAGAAAACGGTTACAGTGAACGACTATACTTACAGTTCACAGTTCTTTCAGATTCCAGATTATAAGTAATCTTATTTTTGGCAGTTCCTACAATCAGTTCTCAACGAACTTATTAGGAAAAAAAGAGGACTTTGTTTGTATTTAATTGGGGGGACCCTTGCGGGTCCTTTACAAAAATTAGCAGTAATTTAGACCGCCACACCCGCCACAGGCCGCCAGGCCTGCTGTGGAACTGCCGAGGGAGTATGCTAGATGCTTAAACGCCGAAAACTTTTGATCCAACACGGAAATGTATGCTCCCCGTAGAAATATAGGGGAAATAAAATATAATTTATGATATAGGTAATGCCTATAATAAAAATGATAGTTTTTTTAAATTCTTCAAATTGTAATCTTTAACTTTGTAAAACAAAAATTTGAGATAATTAGACACGTTTGTAGTATTTCTTTTAAAATATGTATTATTTATACAGACAGATTTACCCTCACATATAGAGTCATCTACTGGCCATTTTGAAACTTACGTGTTACACAAGGGACATGTCGTATACAAAGGGCGCTGTTCGAATGGTTTGGTTCGTTCTAGAAAAACAGAATACAAAATTTCCTCTAAAATGAAAGTAAAAAAAAATAACATTGTATTTATCATTTAACATGTTTCAAGTACACACCCGTTATATAAGACAAAAATAATTTGTTGGTTTTTGCAATATTCCTAATGCTCTTTTATCAAAGTTTCGACTACATGGGTACATATATTTAATAGGTATTTTGTTTTCAAAGATCTTAAATGCTGCATAACCACGTAAAGAGAACTCAGAAAGGGAGAAAAAGGGCTAATCAAGATAGCGGAGATAAGAGAAAGTAAATCAGAAGACCACTAAGAGGTCCACCCAAACAATAGATCGAAAGCTAGGCGACATCAGAATAGACCATGTACGTAGTTATAAAACCAGGAATCCTCCTAATCAAAGAAGAAAAGCAAACGTAACTAAGAGGAATTTTCATCTATCCATATTTGTAGAAACGATTTACTAAAAAAATACTGACGAGTCTTCTCCCTTACATTCAGTCGCAAGCGACAAAAGCAAAATATTCGGAATTATTTTGAGATTAATTCATGACTCATGCCCTGGGAAGAACTTGGACATTGGTAAACTAATTTCTAATGTCCTGTATAAATGAACAACGGAGATTATGGGATATAGGATACAGGTATTGTGCTACCAAGCGATATGTGCCCCTGAGCCCCTGGCCTTGACGCGGAAGGCACGCGCTGACGTAAATACTCAACCAATAACATTTGAGAATTTTGCCGCGAAGGCGTAAATTCATTCAGAATAAAAGTAGAGATATAGTGGCGGCGGCGGCACGTGTACTAATACTAATAAATGAATTATAATTATGGAGAAGGTATAATATGTATATAATAAATGACATTTAAAGAAATGTTTATGTATTTCATTTGTGTTCTAACTAAATCCATTTCATACATGAACCGCTAAAATTTGTATAGAAAACTTCTGTCTCCGAATGCACTCTTAATGGTAGACCACGCCTCCCAAATCAAGGCCAGGGGCACATATTGCTTGGTCGCACTATACAAACGAATATCACATTGAGCTCGCGCATACGATACTAATAAAATCGTGTTATTTTTTAAATAAAAAAAAGTTAAATTCTCTTAATTTCCTTCTTTTTGCTAATATCTCATTCGTTCAAGTTCTACTTTTTCGATTGACCCTTTTTTTAAAATAAAATTTGAACTTTCTAAAAGATGTCTTCACCCATTGTTTAAAATGGCGAGGAGCTGAGAAATCGCGAACTTAGTATCAAAATTGACTTCACTAGTGGACGATACTACATACCACATTATTGCGAAATTTGACAAACATAAATCTCAAGAAAACGGTTACAGTGAACGACTATACTTACAGTTCACAGTTCTTTCAGATTCCAGATTATAAGTACAAGTAATCTTATTTTTGGCAGTTCCTACAATCAGTTCTCAACGAACTTATTAGGAAAAAAAGAGGACTTTGTTTGTATTTAATTAGGGGGACCCTTGCGGGTCCTTTACAAAAATTAGCAGTAATTTAGACCGCCACACCCACCACAGGCCGCCAGGCCTGCTGTGGAACTGCCGAGGGAGTATGCTAGATGCTTAAACGCCGAAAACTTTTGATGCAACACGGAAATGTATGCTCCCCGTAGAAATATAGGGGAAATAAAATATAATTTATGATATAGGTAATGCCTATAATAAAAATGATAGTTTTTTTAAATTCTTCAAATTGTAATCTTTAACTTTGTAAAACAAAAATTTGAAATAATTAGACACGTTTGTAGTATTTCTTTTAAAATATGTATTATTTATACAGACAGATTTACCCTCACATATAGAGTCATCTACTGGCCATTTTGAAACTTACGTGTTACACTAGGGACATGTCGTATACAAAGGGCGCTGTTCGAATGGTTTGGTTCGTTCCAGAAAAACAGAATACAAAATTTCCTCTAAAATGAAAGTAAAAAAAATAACGTTGTATTTATCATTTAACATGTTTCAAGTAGACACCCGTTATATAAGACAAAAATAATTTGTAGGTTTTTGCAATATTCCTAATGCTCTTTTATCAAAGTTTCGACTACATGGGTACATATATTTAATAGGTATTTTGTTTTCAAAGATCTTAAATGCTGCATAACCACGTAAACAGAACTCAGAAAGTGAGAAGAAGAGCTTATCAAGATAGCAGAGATAAGAGAAAGACAATTAGAAGACCACTAAGAGGTCCACCCAAACAATGGATCGAAAGCTATGCGACATCAGAATAGACCATGCCCGTAGTTATAAAACCAGGAATCCTCCTAATCAAAGAAGAAAAGCAAACGTAACTAAGAGAAATTTTCATCTATTCATATTTGTAGAAACGATTTACTAAAAAAATACTGACGAGTCTTCTCCCTTACATTCAGTCGCAAGCGACAAAAGCAAGATATTCGGAATTATTTTGAGATTAATTCATGACTCATGCCCTGGGAAGAACATGGACATTGGCAAACTAATTTCTAATGTCCTGTATAAATGAACAACGGAGATTATAGGATATAGGATACAGGTATTGTGCTACCAAGCGATATGTGCCCCTGGCCTTGACGCGGAAGGCACGCGCTGACGTAAATACTCAACCAATAACATTTGAGAATTTTGCCGCGAAGGCGTAAATTCATACAGAATAAAAGTAGAGGTATAGTGGCGGCGGCGGCACGTGTACTAATACTAATAAATGAATTATAATTATGGAGAAGGTATAATATGTATATAATAAATGACATTTAAAGAAATGTTTATGTATTTCATTTGTGTTCTAACTAAATCCATTTCATACATGAACCGCTAAAATTTGTATAGAAAACTTCTGTCTCCGAATGCACTCTTAATGGTAGACCACGCCTCCCAAATCAAGGCCAGGGGCACATATTGCTTGGTCGCACTATACAAACGAATATCACATTGAGCTCGCGCATACGATACTAATAAAATCGTGTTATTTTTTAAATAAAAAAAAGTTAAATTCTCTTAATTTCCTTCTTTTTGCTAATATCTCATTCGTTCAAGTTCTACTTTTTCGATTGACCCTTTTTTTAAAATAAAATTTGAACTTTCTAAAAGATGTCTTCACCCATTGTTTAAATGGCGAAGAGCTGAGAAATCGCGAACTTCGTATCAAAATTGACTTCACTAGTGGACGATGCTACATACCACATTATTGCGAAATTTGACAAACATAAATCTCAAGAAAACGGATACAGTGAACGACTATACTTACATCACAGTTCTTTCAGATTCCAGATTATAAGTACAAGTAATCTTATTTTTGGCAGTTCCTACACTCAGTTCTCAACGAACTTATTAGGAAAAAAAGAGGACTTTGTTTGTATTTAATTGGGGGGACCCTTGCGGGTCCTTTACAAAAATTAGCAGTAATTTAGACCGCCACACCCGCCACAGGCCGCCAGGCCTGCTGCGGAACTGCCGAGGGAGTATGCTAGATGCTTAAACGCCGAAAACTTTTGATCCAACACGGAAATGTATGCTCCCCGTAGAAATATAGGGGAAATAAAATATAATTTATGATATAGGTAATGCCTATAATAAAAATGATAGTTTTTTTAAATTCTTTAAATTGTAATCTTTAACTTTGTAAAACAAAAATTTGAAATAATTAGACACGTTTGTAGTATTTCTTTTAAAATATGTATTATTTATACAGACAGATTTACCCTCACATATAGAGTCATCTACTGGCCATTTTGAAACTTACGTGTTACACTAGGGACATGTCGTATACAAAGGGCTCTGTTCGAATGGTTTGGTTCGTTCTAGAAAAACAGAACACAAAATTTCCTCTAAAATGAAAGTAAAAAAAATAACGTTGTATTTATCATTTAACATGTTTCAAGTACACACCCGTTATATAAGACAAAAATAATTTGTTGGTTTTTGCAATATTCCTAATGCTCTTTTATCAAAGTTTCGACTACATGGGTACATATGTTTAATAGGTATTTTGTTTTCAAAGATCTTAAATGCTGCATAACCACGTAAAGAGAACTCAGAAAGGGAGAAAAAGGGCTAATCAAGATAGCGAAGATAAGAGAAAGAAAATCAGAAGACCACTAAGAGGTCCACCCAAACAATGGATCGAAAGCTATGCGACATCAGAATAGACCATGTCCGTAATTATAAAACCAGGAATTCTCCTAATCAAAGAAGAAAAGCAAACGTAATTAAGAGGAATTTTCATCTATCCATATTTGTAGAAACGATTTACTAAAAAAATACTGACGAGTCTTCTCCCTTGCATTCAGTTGCAAGCGACAAAAGCAAGATATTCGGAAATGCAATAAGAAAAGCCGTAATTGTTATTTGTGACTTGTGCAGAAGGATTCAGCGAATCAGGTCCGTGTGTTCACACAATGGGCAAAGAACATTAAACATCAGGTGCATACAGTGATACCAACCGTAGACTGACCACATTCACCACCCACGCCCCCTCGAAACACATTAGTAGAATTGCTTTCTTTATGTCGCACTGAATACACCCATTTATTCCACCGGAAGTACGGTCAAAACAGATGTTTCGTTCCAAGAGGTGAAGGACATCCGCAAGTGAAAGCTGAAAGCTCATCATATGTTTGTTTCACCTCCCAGAAAAAAAAATATTACGTTTACAAGAATTTAAAAACAATAGGTATTTCTTACTTGTTAGTTCTTTGTACAATCTATTTTCATACCTAATTGTATTTTTTACTGTTTTCTGCAAATGGAAACATTAGTTGCAAATTTTTGCAGATACTGCTTGTTAGCTTGGAAGTCTATTATAAAAATAAAAACGCATAATTGGGAAAATAACTTCTTCACCTTATAAATGTCTACAAATTGCACATCAATAAATCAGAGTTGACCTAGTTTTTAATAGTATCACAACGAACTTTTGCATTTAATTGTAATTAAAATGAGGCAGAAAAAAGACGTCATATTTGCAACTAACGGGACATATATGAATCAGCAACTCAAATTTTAGTATATTTTAAAGCATGCGATGTTTTTGTGAACTAAATCTACATTTTTCATATAATTCATGAGTACTCCTATTATACAGGGTGCTGACTGGAAATCCAGAATATAGGACTCTAACATATAAAATTATACTTTCGTAATTTCCTACTTCCTTAATTATTTTAGGCAAAAAAAGCTTGAAATAAAAGTTAGAGAGCATAAAATGTCAATTTCCTATTCCCTTAATTAATTTAAGTAAAAGAGCTTCATACTAGTTAAAAAATCCCTAAACCTTAACTAAAAACGCTAAAACTAGATACATATTACGGCAACTAGAGATGCATTCGGGCGGGCCGGGCCGGGCTTTGAGGTTTGGATCGACTCGGCCCGAAAATAAAAATTACTGGCCCGACTCGAAGATCGACTCGACAAAAAAATTAGCTAACTAGACTCGAAAATTGACTCGAAATCGGGCCGGGCTAAACCTCGAAATTGGGTGCACCCGGCATTCCTAATGTTGATTTTTATGTTAAGGCGAAATGTTTAATTTTTTTCGTGTCAAACTTATAAAAAACCTCTACATTCTTATAACTTTCAACATTAGTTAACATAAGTAGTTAAAAAAGAGACCCTTCTAGTGTAAGTTTGTTATAAAAATTACAGACCTACGAGTATTTAACACTTTGTTTACCAAAGAATTTAAACAACTTTTTCACAAAACAAAAATAGAACAAGAAATCATTATGGTATAGGAACAAAAATCACTTTTATTTAAGTATACGAGTAATAACAATAATAACAGCATCATCACAATATCATTACTATGCTTTAATGAATAACCTTGAATTCTTGAAGTAAAATAATACATTTTTATTTATTAATATGTGAAGTGTGTTGTTATTAAATCATTTTGATCCTTTTTAACTTCATCCATTTTCATTAAAATATTAAGGAAACTGTGCATTTGATCGACTCGAAATCGAGGCGGGCTTCGGGCCGGGCCGGGCCGGGCCAAAGCTCGAAATCGAGTGCATCTCTAACGGCAACTAAGTTGCCATTATCACTAAACTTACGTCTAAGAACAGATCGGTTTTGGATTACTTAACATGTCAACCATGCCAGAGGTCCAAAAACAAATCTGGAAAATAGAGTAGATTTAGGTTACTCAGTATGTCAACCATACGAGAGGTCCAAAACAAAAGTTTTATTATCAAAAGAGCCTCAAATAAAAAATGCATATGAATCAATAAGCGAAATTAATTTTGCGCGCTTTTTAACGGCAAAAATTAGGTATGAAAATCACCTCGAAAATATAGCGATGGCCATGGAATTGGAACAAAAAATTACCAAATGTTAACAATTCATCTAAGCATTGACTGTCTCTAAAATATACGTCCAAAATTAAATCAAACCACTTTTAAGAATTGAAAACGAGGAGTTATCATTTCTCAAAATATCGATGTACACCACAATGAAATGTTAAGATTACGGTCAAGATTTCGAAAAAAGATTTTGTTTGAATACCCAAAATTAATTTTGATAAAATCATACGACCCGTGTAAAGAATATAAAGAAAATATAAAAGATATATCAGTAGTTTTATGAAAGGTAAGAACAGCAAATTATATTGAAACCAAGCAGATCTGAAAGACGGTAGACGAACAAACAGAAATGTAGAAGGAAAGGAAACAGGCATGAAGCACGAGACGACAGAAAGAAAAAAAGGACGCGATACATTGATCATTTGCATGTTGCTTACAAATGGTGAGTTGCGCTTTCCTACTGCCCCTTCGGCCTACGGTTACGGTTTGCAACGGGCACAACCAGAGGTTTCCAATCATTTCCATTCAAAAAAATATGATTTCAGTTGATATCTCACACCTTACTACTGGTATCAGAGACATGGAGAATAATAAAAGTACAATAGCGAACTCTAGGTGCAACAATTTTTAATAAAGTATTAGAAAATACTCGCCATGTTTCACAAGATTTCAGTGTCTGAATCAACTTTTCAGTCATCATCAGATGCCGGCCGTGCTCATCTTGTAACCACAGATGCGTATCGCTCTGATGAGCTCCAATAAGACTGAAACGCGTCTGTGGTTACTAGCTGAACACGGCCGGCATTTGATGATGACTGAAAAGTTGATTCAGACGCTAAAATCTTGTGAAACATGGCTAACATCACAACATTTGCCGAGGGCACTCATTGTTGGCATGGAGAGTGCCCCACCAAGATAAAACGATATATATTTTTACTTCTCGAGAAGTATTGGATTCATGCTAAAAATCGCATATCCTGATTTTATTGAAGAAGCATCATTATAATGACCCTAGAATTTTTGCGATAATTTTTAAAATTACATGACGTCACACAAACTCTCAATTGCTTGCAGTTTTCGAACGAATTAATATTTAAACATTTTGTATTTTCCATTAATACTCATACACGAATAGCGCGATAACAATTTTCTTTTAATACTTTAATTTCTAAAAATTCACTCAGCTGTTCAAATGCTCTAAATATGCGTACATTTACGTAACATTGTCTTTATAATCAAATAATATTACTAGCAAGTTTATATCTCTATCCATTTTTTAATTAATGCCCCAAAAGTCAATATATCCCACATTTAGATAAAAACTTGAAAATTTTCAAAAATCTAATTTTTATGTATCTAGATACTTCTCAATGCGCTGATTCCAAATTTTGAAACCGCAGGTCGATATCTCTTTTCGTTCTCGAGATATTTAGAATTAAAGTTTTGCTCAAAACTGCCCATTTTTGGGTAATAACCCAAAAATGGGCCGAGATATGAATTTGGCGACAACACCATTCGATTCTACGGGCAAAATTACATAAGTATACCAATTTTCATAATTTTTGAACACCGCATACAATCTCTAAAGCAAAATAACTGAAAATGGCCAAAAATCGCAAAAATCGTAAGGGGTACCCCTTACGATTTTTTCAGATTTTGGCCATTTTCAAACTTTTATTCATAAAAAATGAACCGGTTGGACAAAAATTATGAAAATTGGTATACTTATATATTTTTATTCGTAGAATCGAATGGTGGTGTCGCCAAATTCGTATCTCGGCCCATTTTGGGGTTATTACCCAAAAATGTGCAGTTTTATGCAAAACTTTGAATCTAAATATCTCGAGAACGAAAAGAGATATCGACCTGCGGTTTCAAAATTTAGAATCAGTGCACTGAGAAGTATCTAGATACATGAAAATTAGATTTTTGAAAATTTTAAAGTTTTTATCTGAATATGGGGTATATTGACTTTTGGGGCAATAATTCAAAACTAGTTGGAGATCTAGCCCAGCAATGGGTAATTTTTAGAAAATATTATTTATTTTCAGTTTGAATAGGAAGCGTAATCGTAATATAGCCGATAATCACTTCATTCGGCGTCTGCGTTGCTGCCTTTGTTGACTTTTGGTTAATTTCGGCTTGCATTTTAAATGATTTCTGTATAAAGATTGTTATTCATAAAACATTAATCCAATTTTCATTAAGTCGAACTGAACCTGAATACCTGAACCCGGAACAAAACCGCAAATTTTAATAATATTCGAACCTTAACCGCACACGAACCCATCTCTCAGAAAACAAATTAATCTGAACCTGAACCGACCCAATTTTTTGCGGGTTCGATGTGCTGCTTTCTCTCGTTCTCAAATTCAGAATATTGTGAACATTTATGAAATCCTGTTTCTGAGCAACTCAGATACAGTGTCAGATACACTACCACTACGCCAGAAGGATACTGATCAGTCTGTTTCACATTATACACTTTTGCTTTGCCTTTGCGCTTTTCGCAATCTTTCTAACGGATACGCTGTCCACTCTGCATAAATTGAATCATGTCTTTCCATCATTTCTATAAGGCAAATTAAAATTTGTAAAATTAAATGGAAATTGAATGGAAAATGTATATCTAGTATATAAAACTTTTATTTTTGCAAATGCAAATGTATTTTATTTCAACATAACAGTATACTGAAAGATTTGTTGGTATAGTTTATATTTGAAAGTTATGCAGGCTAAACACGAGAAGCCAGAAAACAGTTTTCTTAAATATCTGTCCCTTAAAAGATTATGTAATGCTTTATACATATACAATATGTCGCCGGATTGAGTTTACAAGAGGAAAAAAATTTTTATTTTTGATTTTACGAAAGGGAAGAAAAATTTTTGCTTCAATTAAAACGCATGTTTCAGTTATTAAAACTTTTAATTAATGTAAGGTTCTTTTATTATAACGTTTTTTTGTATTTTTGTCCTCCTAATAATATAGTTATTACATTGAATCTAACATGATTTTAGTTAGCTTTGAAATATTGACAAATAATTATTAATTCTAATTTCAGAAAAAGAAAAAAACGGCGAAAATCAAAATACTTATAGTTATTAACTCTTTTTAGATAATAAAATTCTGAATTTTTTCGTGTATACAGGGTGTAAAAGAAAAAAAGTACATAAAATTTAACTAGTGATAGAACTCGGCAAGAGCAACAATATTTCTTGATAACTTTTTAAAGAACTCTATTTATTTTTTGGAAAAAGATATTTCCAATTTCGAGACATATGCTGGGGAAACAGAAAAAAATAAGTGACACTGACAGAACTAGTCGAGAGCAACAATATTTTTAGTAACGTTTTTTTTGAATTCTCATTATTTTAGTATTTTTAGGCAGGTAATGATTTTTTTTACAAAACTTAAAGGTTTACAAAAAAAAGTTACTAAGAAATATTGTTCCTCTCAACGAGTTCGTCATGTCACGTATTTTTTCGGTTTCACCAGCATTTATGTCTGTAAACTGGAAATATTTTTTCCGAAATATAAATTGCGATTTCAAAGAAAAGTTACTAAGAAATATTGTAGCTCTTGCCGAGTTCTATCACTGGTTAAATTTAATGTACTTATTTCTGTTACACGCTGTATATCCTATTGTAAAGAATTTTTAAATAAAAAATCTGTTAATTTACACTTATTTTTCAGTTTTTGTGGAAAACAAATATAAAATATTATTTAATTACTTGAAACAAAGCAGGTAAAAATTATGTTATTTGTAACTAGAAAAATATGCTTAGGTAAATATGTTTTATTGATTTTATTATAAAACATTTTACTCATAAAAAATTTGATAACAAGTTGTATATGTCTATTGATCGAATTGATAATAGAAAGATTTAATCCTAAAAATAAATTTGATTTTATTTTTAATAAATTTTTGAGGTACATACAAATTGCTTTACAATAGTGGTAAATATTTTACTGTGAAACTATAAAAAAAAAACAAAAATTTGTTCTACGAATACCTATATTTATGGAAAAAATGAAGAATGTGTGAAAATTTATTTATTGTTTGTGGTAGATAAAATATTTTGAAATAAATTCATTGTATATCGATACCTGGGGCATCAGAACTAATAAAACAGAATTTCACACATTTTTGATTTATTTTATGAAATATTTCAAACGTCCGTCATTTCATTATTTTATAATTCAACATACCACCTACCAGAAAAGAACAGCATATTTTATGCACTTTTCAAATATGCATGTTCTATTTAAAATTTCAAAGTTATTACCGCATAGCTCGGAACTGGAAATGATAAAAAAACTTCTGGATACAGCAACTTTTTCTATATGTCATCTATAGTTGGTTTGTTGGTTATTTAAGAAAAATCGTTATATGTTGGTTCGGTCTTGCATGATCCCTGTTTACTCATTCAGTAAGTTCAATCAAGAATTGTAACCTTTCGTAAGTTTCACCATCTTCATGAAGATTAATGTAAATAATAACAATTGTCTAAATTGTACTGTATCGGATATAAATAGAACGACTCTGCAGGAACAAATAAAAAAACAATTTCTCCATTTATAAACAAAATATTCAAAAATGTAAATTTTGGTAAGTTTTAATAAACTTTTATATTTATTATGTAATAATTACTGTAGCCTTAGAGATGTAATCTTGCTGAAGATGGGAGTCCATTAGATTCCCGAAACGTCCATTAAAATAGATAAGAAAAAGAAAAGGTTCTTTTTTCCACAAAGAATCACCTTGGGTAGGCGAATAAAGGCCTCACAAAGAAACTTAACTTTACAAGGTACTACGAAACGTGGTATTTGAAATTTATAATTAAATAATATTTGCAATCGGGGGCCCCATTTATTCGGGGGACTTGAAGCTTAAGCTTCAATTTAAATCCTCCACTGATGGAGTTCAGTGGCGTATTAAGTCCAGAAGCCAGAAGCCCTTGAATTTTTTGTTATCTTGAAAATTATAAGAGTTACGACTTTAATTAAATAAGACTTTTTGTATACCTTTCTGAAGTCATCTTAGATGTGCCTTTGTTTTTTTTTTTAAATCAAATAATAGGGTAGTTGCGAAAAAAATAAATGTTATTTTTTCCTATTAATTATGAAATATAAACTAATTGTAAACATATTAATGTAAAAATTATTAGAAAATATAAAACTTTTCATTCATAATTTCCATTAATAAAGTTCGCGGTGGAATTCTTGTGACGTAGACTTTTAATAATTATATAGTTCGACCAAGTCTGTATGACTCATTAGACTTGTTAGAATACCACGACAAAGCGAACATGTTGAATTATATTTAATTGTATCATACAAATATTTACAGTATAATTCTAAAAGAAAAATAACAGATACAAAAGTATTATTTAATAGTACGTATATGTTATAATTATTTACTTGAATACCAGATATTTTCAAGATATTTAATTCTTATATAGACAACTTCATAATTTTGCCACCAGGTGGCTGCACACTCCAGTGAATGTACATGTATTTTTTAGTGACATAACCTATGTTTTACGTGTTAAAATCATATTTTATTTTTCTTTTCTATATCAGCAGATTTAATACAAGGTAATGAAACTAATGAATTTGTATGAAAATGAATAATTTCTTTGGAAATAGTGCTTCTCTCAAAGATATAAATCGTTTCAAATAAAAATGGTAGTATTGTGTACAGAGTGTACAACCGAGAGTGTACCGCTAGGGCAAGAAAGACTGTGATTGGTATTAATAAAAAACGTCACCACGGGAAAATTTGAAATAAGAATTTTTTTTAAAAAAGTTATATTTTGAAAAATATACAGTTGCCAAACATAAAATATGTATTAAAGTGAATAACTTGAACAATTCTTTCAGAAAAAAAATATTTAAAAATGCGCAACTACCCTATTGTACTAAGTTAAATGTTGTGGCGACCTTGGCCAATATTTAATTTTCATATAACTTCGTTATTTTATTGTAGTCTATTTACTGACAGACAAAATTTTGTTCGATCTCTATCATTGTCAGTATTTCTTCGATTTTTTATTTATCTCGCAAACAGTTAAACATCAGACCTATGTTGATTAAGCTTTTTTACTCATTTTGTCAGTACTATATGCACTTATTTTTTTTACACTTTGAAACAGCCTGTATGTACAATATTATAGTATAGTACTAAAAACTAAAATAAAACATGTATATTTTAAATATTTGTCCATTATTTGATTAAACACGTTCGAAAATTTTTGAAAAAGCTCAACACATTGAAAAGGTTGGCGACCCGTGGGTTAGCAGAAGCATTATTTTCTGCGATGAAAGTAAGTGAAAATAAGAAAATCCCACAATTCATTTGATATTCCGAAAGAAATATGTAAAAAAGAAGTCTGGGTCGCTATTAAGTTGTTGAGTTGAGTAAAGCGATCAGTGCAACAAAATGAAGTCTTCAAGAGCGTGAGATTTATTCATCTAGACAAAACCATCTAATGTAAAACAGGCTTTCCGTGGCTGCAAGAGCCGGAGCAGGGTGAGCATCCGAGTATCCCAGACTAGTGCCACACAGCGTTCTCTGACTGAACAAATGTGTAATCAAATTGAGAGTTCGAAAGACCTGCCAACGGAAGATATTCATTCGTATATCGCTGAATTCGAGTTCAGTCTACAGCTTTGACGGATTTATTTTTATACACAGCAAAAATCTCTCTGAAGCATCGAGCTTTTGATCAGACCCCTTGTGCATGTAGTCGGCTATCCGTGTGCGTGTGTGGCTTTTCTGAAGGCCACGAGTATGTCTGTTTGTGTGAGTGGGTGTGAGTACCTGCACTATGTATTTTTATCAGCTTTGAAGTCTTTTGTTGGTTTCAATCTAAACAACATTACTACCATTAAACTAATATATTAACCGTTTAAGATATTTCGCATATCTCAACTACTCTATTTACTTACCTAACGAGTTAAAAGGTAGGTAAATAGGTTTGTGGATTTAGTATGATTTACCGGGAATTTACGATCGTCTATACACTTTTTATCAATATACATTTAAAATTATTTTCTTGTGAACATCCATTTCTTAGATTTGAAATCGTGAATTTCTTTAAAGTATTTTACAGTACAAGAAAAAAGTAACGTAAGACCATTTATAAGCTATAAATATTTTATACCTACAATTTTATTAAAAATATGGATATTTTTGTCGCGGTGTTTGAATGAATTATTTATATTAGAGATGCATTCGGGCGGGCCGGGCCGGGCTTTGAGGTTTGGATCGACTCGGCCCGAAAATAAAAATTACCGGCCCGACTGGAAGATCGACTCGACAAAAAAATTAGCTAGCCCGGCTCGAAAATTGACTCGAAATCGGGTCGGGCTTCGGGCCGGGCCGGGCCAAAGCTCGAAATTGGGTGCATCCGGCATTCCTAATGTTAATTTTTATGTTAAGGCAAAATGTTTAACTTTTTTCGTGTCAAACTTATAAAAAACCTCTACATTCTTATAACTTTCAACATTAGTTAACATAAGTAGTTAAAAAAGAGACCCTTCTAGTGTAAGTTTGTTATAAAAATTAATGACCTACGAGTATTTAACACTTTGTTTACCAAAGAATTTAAACAACTTTTTCACAAATCTTATATAGAAAAATAGAATTTTAATTTACATTAGGATTTTTTATCTAACTTTGTTTCTGCTCAAAAATAGGACAAGAAACCATTATGATAGGAACAAAAATCACTTTTATTTAAGTATACGAGTAATAACAATAATAATAGTATCATCACAATATAATTATTATGCTTAAATGAATAACCTTGAATTCTTGAAGTAAAATAATACATTTTTATTTATTAATATGTGAACTGTATTGTTATTAAATCATTTTGATCCTTTTTAACTTCATCCATTTTCATTAAAATATTAAGGAAACTGTGCATTTCATTGAACTATAAGATTTTTCGGGCCGGCCCGAAAAGCTCGAATTTTCGGGCCGGGCCAAAATCAAAAGTCCGACTCGCCTCGATTTTTGAAAATGATTAGCCCGATTCGGGCCAAAGCTCGAAATCGAGTGCATCTCTAATTTATATTAATAAAAAGTTGTTTTAGTCCCACTCAGAACATCGAACCCGCCAAAAACTGGGTTCGGTTTAGGTTCAGGTGAATTTGTTTTTTGAGAGATGGGTTCGTGTCGTGTGCGGTACTAGTTCATGTATTAATAAAATTTACGGTATTGTTCCGGGTTCAGGTATTAGGTTCAAATTCGGTTCGACATGAAAATTGAATTAATGTTTTTTTGAATAACAATCTTCATATAGAAAAAAGTTACAATGCGGGCCGAAATTTATAATGCAATGCAACACAAAATGCAACACAATTTACACGAACAGTTACGCAGGCAGCATCGCAGACACAAAAGGCGTCGATGATCGGCTGTAAATATTACAATTACGTTTTCGTTTCGAAAAGGAACCTGAACCGATGCTGAACCCTGAACCTGAATTTTAATACCCGGTTCGGTTTTGATTCGGGTTCAATTGAAAAATATATCTGGGGTTCGGTTCTGGGTTTGGGTTCGTTAAAATGTTACGGTTTGATTCCGGTTTTAGTTTGATTCAGGTTCGGGTTCGATGCCTTGGTCCCACTCAAAACTACCTCATCGGACTAACAGAATAGCATTCTCTCAATATCCATATTATATTGGAGAATATCATCTTAAATGTCTACCAAACTGTGGAAAAAATTAAAGAAATAAGTGATTTTCCGTTTGAGTTTTATTGAAAAACTTCGATCGCCGCAAGTAAAACCAATTATCAATAAAAATGCCAGTAGGTACTCTACGTTCGTTCACGGCGGGATAGTAAACTCAGAATGCTATTGTCCTTCACAAATTTATTGCCAACTCGCAAATGGGAATGCAGCCAGTTTGACAACTGCAGCTGGTAGTAACATGACACTGTTCCAAAACTGCACCACTAAATTTAATATACTTTTCGATTTTAATACTGCTTTAATGTAGAATAAGTTTTCTATAGTGAATATTAAATTGTAGATTCAATCAGATTCGTTGCTTACAAAATTTATAGGTATCTCTGCTATATTTAAAAAACAAAAGTACAATAGCAAACTCTAGGTGAAACAATGTCTAATAAAGAATTAGAAAAACGCTCATAATGTTTCACAAGATTGGGGTCATTCACATTTTCTGATTTATTTTTTTCTTGAAAAGATAGGTCAAGTTAATTATATAGGTGTATGTTTCACACCTTGCAAGTCTTTAGAATCAGAGATATGATTTTTTAAAAGTTGCCAGGGACGGACAGGGCCACCGGGAAATCGGGAAATTCCCGAGAGGCCGCGACTTGCGGAAGGCCGGTGGGCTTAATGCCTATTTTTTTTTTATAGCTTAACCATAGAGCCTAAGGGTCATTATAAACAAAAATAATAAACTTAAGTACTGTAACTAAATTTAAAGTTTATTCCACATGTAATTTTATTTGAAAAGTGTCATAAACATAGGTCTTATATCTTTTAGTTCCCAAAATACAAGAAGTCGAAGTTTTGTAAATATCAGTTAACTTTCACTTCGTGTATTTTGGTAACTAAAAGGAATAGGACCTATGATTATATGATGTTTTTTAACCAAAGTGAAATGTGTAATAAACTGTGAAATGTTGTTATACTATGTAGTTCTGTTAGTGTAATTTTTATTAAGCTACCATAACATACTATTCCGTGTCTATTATTATTTTCATGTAACCAAATTTAACACATTTATTTTGTATACTTTCTTCCTTTCAAAGTTTTGTAAATATCAGTTAATTTTTCCTTCTCGTATTTTGGTAAATAAGAGGAATATGGCCTATATGTTTATATGACATTTTTTACTCAGAATCATATGTGAAATAAATTGCTAAATTTTGTTAGTTCTGCAATAAAACAATTGTTAATATATGACCGAAAAAAGTGCAATTTGTTATTTGGAGAACGATGCAATTTATCGAATGTTAATCCAATCAGATCTTTTTTATTTAGAATTTCAAAAAGCGCCAAAAAAATCATTAAACTCCGAATTAACAGAAAATATATACATACGACATGTAGAGTCATTTTCAAGAGGTAGGTATTCCAGAAGGAAACGAAATCGGGCATGACTTTATTAAAGCTTTTTGTTTAAAATAACCCATAGAATCTGTGGTTAAGCTAAGTCCACTTATATTAGAGACATCTTTATACATAGTAATAAAAACATGTATTTTTTGTATATATATATATATATATAATTTTTCCCTAGGAGGCCGGTATAGGATTTTATTTCTCGGGCCGGTCCAAAAAACCAGTCCGTCTCTGAAAGTTGCGTTTAATTTCAAATATTTCAACGGCTGACGACACAGTTTCATGGATACAACAGTCGAGCTCTACCGGTTTAATTTGGAACTATGATTGTTTGGTTTAGTATTTATTTAAATAAATGGTTTCTTTACATACCTTATACTGCACTAGTATTTTTAAAGAAATAGAAAGTAATAATAATGTTCTCTCTTGTATATTTTGTGAAGCGTAAATATGTGTGTGTGAGACAGAGAGAATTGTCTTTGTGTGAGTATGAACAGAGTCGTCACAAATTTAGTCGGTGTTTAAAAGCGCGAAAGTTTATTAGCAAATTTATGAATGAAAAGTCGCACATTTCAAATTATTTCCAATTACTATAATTATTAAATGAGATGGATTTCTTGATTTTATAAAAAAAATCGACATTTTTTTAAAATGACCCCATTGCAGCATCCGAATCAACCTCTCGGTCATTTTTCAGATGCCCACATAGTAATAATTTCTGTTCAAGTGAACAATTACCTATTAATTTAAATGGTTTTTCACTTCAACAGATATTGTAAATAATTCCTAATAAAAATAAATTAACCTCAACTTGTCAGATAAAACGTTAAAAAACATTTGTTAATTTGTTTGTTTCAATTCTATGGCTAACGCTATTTTTGGGGTGATCTTTTGACATTTTCATAACTTTTTTGTAGTTACAAAGTGTGCAAAATTAATTTTTGAAGCCTTTTCACGTACAATAATTAGGGAAGCAGGAAATTACGAAAGTATGATCATTTTACATGTTAAAGTCAGTCACAATCTGTAAATTAAAACCATTTCCCGTTCAAAGATTTTATCAGCCAATTGAAATTTTAGTAATTTATTTATATTAAATTTTATCAAAGAGAGGCAGACCGTTTGGTATCTGATTAGAATGCCTAAAGTGTGACCAACAAAACAGATCTGGTAAACGAATATAAAGGAAAGAAGAGAGCGTGGTAGACCGAAGGAGAATTGGGACAGCATAATAAAAGAAAAAAATAAGTGTTTACAGAGAAAGCGAAAAAGAACATGTCAAATTCATACATGGATAAGAAGGACGTCGCTTACTAATTATTTTTTAAGCACATGATTTATATTTTAATTTTTAATATAACAATTTAATTCATCATAATTATAAACACCTCCGATGAACTATTTTGTTTGAAAATGAATATAGGAATTAAATATTTCAAATATCATGTAAAATTATCCTGACAAAGAGAAATTTTAAAAATTTCGTTATTCATAATATTCAATATTATTACACAATAATTTAAATAATTCACAAATTACTAATAAATACAAAATTTCCAACAAATTTTTAAACCGTTTGATTTTATTAAATAAATTATTTCATAATTATTAAAAACATTATTAAATGATATGATACTGAAACAAAATGATCTAAATTCATTGACCTACTACATAGGCGTAGCCAGGTAGGGGTTAGGGGGGTAGTAATAACAAATATTTGGCGTTTTTGTAAAAATCTGTTTGATGACGTCACAGATATATCAGATACTCCGATTATCGGAGCTTTTACGAACACATCACATTTTGACGTTTAATCTGAGGTTATAGAAGAAGTTGTTAAAAGGAATAAAAAATAGCGCTTGTTTCTGTGGTTGTACATAACTTTATATACGGCGACTAAAGTGAGACTGAGAGGCCTCTTGAGTCTTGAATCATTTGTTTAGTTATTTCGATGAGAAATTTCATGTGATCATTTATTTGTTCGAAATAACTCACAAAGACTTCACAGAGTGCGAACTGCTATATTTTCTTCATAACTTGCTATAGTGCCAGGGGCGCCGAGAGGTAGACCGGGGCCCGGGGCATAACATTTTATGGGGCCCCTTCTATTTATAGGTAGATTTGAAGAAAAAAATAAAAGAATATTTATAGGAACAAATATATTTAAATGTCCACTCAAATATTACATAATATAAAACAAAAATTAAATATAAAATAAAATAAATATATCATCACGGCATATTACCCATTTCTGGGTGTGCCAGTATCTACAACACATGTAGACATCGGTAATGATGACGATATATTTTACCGTGTGGGCGCTTACCAGGCGTCACCTCACGGGCACTCATAGCTGGCGTGGAGAGTGCACCACAGGGATCACTTTTGTGCCATTTAAAATTGGAAATATTTGGCGTCTGTCGGGATCGAACCCGGTTCCCCCAGGTTCGCGACCAGACACTCAGGCATGCGGCCACGGGACCCCATAAAATTAAATATAACAATCTGAAAACTAAAAGTATTAATAAAAAATTATATCTCATGAAATATCAAAGTTAAAACAGAAGGTAGTTTAAGAAAATTCGTTTTAAGTTGTAACAACGGACTCATGTAATTCCATCATATGATATTATACAAAGTGACATAAATGTTTTAAAGAATAAAAATTAAAATGAAATAATATTTGGCCATTTGAGAAAAAATAAGCCTAGTTCCGGGGCCCGGGGTATTTTGCCCCCCCTCTCATCAGGCCTGTATAGTGCTGCAATTTTTATAATCAGAAACATTTAAATAAATATATTTTCTGAACCACATATGTTTACAATTTTCAATTTGCGTGTGCTATCTGTACTAACCCTGCTTATGAACCAGGGTTGAAATAAAACAGGTTATATTTTCAAATAAGTTATAAATAAAAAACGTAATAGATCTTTATTTTTCAATAGAATCAAGTTTAAAACCTTTATTTTTCAATTAGAGAATGAAAGAACAGTAAAAATACCATAAAACGATAAAAAAACGTCGTCTCACGTATCTACTTATGAATGGGAATGTGTGAATCAGATAAATCAAATCTGGCGCATCGGTTTCGGTTAGTTGTTCCGTTGAGCGCGAGCGTCACCAGCGTCGGCCGTCGGCGGCAGGCGTCGCGTCGCGTAAAGCCGTTTGTGTCGAGTGTCAGTGTCAGAGTTCATTTGCAGGGGCCAGGACCGACAGCAGAAACGGAAACATTTATTTACTTCCGGATTTAGATGAATTGGATAAGATCATTTAAATTATTTGATAATCTACACATAGATGGACTTTTTCTCCTCACAGGATAAGCTTTGGATTACTGTTTTAATTCAATTTACATATTTCAAAGGATTTTCTAGATTTAACCAAGGAGAAATTTATTGGAAAGGAAATGTGCGGTTGGTGGTTGGAACTTGGAGGTCTTAGTTCGAATCTAACTGTATTCAGAACATAATTTTTATGCTTTGTAACTGCTAAAATCATTTATTAGCTCAAAGCCAACTACAACTACAGGTGTTATGCAAGTAATGTGCCATACGTTACTACTTAATAAAGAAGGTTGCAATGTATCGTAATCTGCAATAATTTCTTTACTAACGTGCTCGTTGGAATTGTAAAAGCACATCAAGATGGGCCAATAACAATTATTATTTATTTGAAAAAGAATGGGGTATTCCACCATAACAAAAAAACATAAAGTATGCTTCAATAAATAATAGTTAAAACAATGAAAACATTTTATAAATAATTTCTTTACGAGATATTTCACATTTGCTAAAAGGGAAAATTGACGTCATACAATTGTTATCTTTCTCTCGCAGCATACTCAGAGTAGTGTGTGTGAGAAAGACAAGTATAGGGGAAATGTGACGTTACACTGATTTCTCAAAAATAAAATACTGTTAAACGAGGAACAATTAAGATTTTGTAATATTATGAATTGCTTCAAAACTGAATGAAGTTTTATTTAAAATAATAAAAAAATTGTGTGGATTACCCCATTATTTAAAAATTACATTAGTATGAGTTAAAACAATATTTGTCATTTTTAAAAATTTGAAGGTAAAGATAAGACTCTTTTAAAAGTAACTGGCATTTGTAAATATTTAAGTTCTAAGCCATTTATTGCAAATTCAACGTCATTTATAACAAGCAACAAATGTTGTTTTTTGGAAGAACCTGATTTTTAGATTTTAATTTATTAAGAAGTTGGTTCGTACTAGGTTGGCTTACAAATCCACAACTTTTACAACTTGACAGATTGACATTTAATTAAATACTTTCAAATTGAAATACGATTTTTGTCCATAGCCTACTCTGAGTTGGGATTTTTTTGAACACAGTGTATCTCGGAAACTATTGAAGATCGGACCCATGTTGATAAAGTTTTTTGGTCTGTACTATATGCCCTTAAAGGTGGATCCATAAGTACAGAAACAACCTGTATAAATCAATTCCTGATATTTTAGTTTTGGACGTTTCCGAGATACAGTATGTTCAAAAAAAAAAATCCTAACTCGGAGTAGGTTATGAACAAAGAAACGTATGCCAATTTGAAAGTATTTAAAAATGTTATCTAAAGAAATCGAAGCTTTTCTTTTTGAATTCTTATTTTAGAAAAGAAATAAATTAGAAAACGGTTTATTATCTTATCTCCTTAAAATTACATTTTACGATCAATTTTAACAATTTGACTTTTGAATTGAATATTCTATGTTCATAGCCTACTCCAATTTAGGTTTTTTACTGAACACACTGTAAATGGCATTGAAAAATGAGTTTTTTACGGGGTTTACTTCTATCATCTTAGATGTGATTTAGTTTTTTAAAATATCAAGTAATTGTACTAAATTAAATGTTCTGATGACATTGGCCAATAATTAATTTTCAAATGACTTCGTCATTATTACAACTTAAGAAAAATGATTTATATAAAATTTTATGGTTTTTTTATAATCCATCTTCTGGCATTGGCAAAATTTTGTTCGATTACTATCTTTATCAGTATTTCTCCGATTCTAATACAAAATGGCTTCTTTTTCTGAAACAGTTACTCATTTTGGTCAGTATTATATGCCCTTCAAATTTAATCCATAGGTATAGAAACATCCTATATATTTGATAACAAAAGCTATCGCGCCACAAATGATAATATTATGTATATTTTAAATAAGAAGAAATATAATGAAGATTTGAAAATTTGAAAAGGCTAATTTTCACGAAATTACTACCACCAGCATACCTCGTACATATGTGTATGCATAAGAATGTAAACATTTTAGTGTTAACATTGTAGCAACCCGCATAGAGTGATACATATTTGATTACTATTAAAAGAATACAAAAAAGAGTATTCTTGTCTTTTATTTTGCAACATAAAAAGTGAATATCCAGAATACAAGTAACGGTGAATACATAAATAAATAATTGAATAAGAAAATACAGTTTAAAAGTTGATACATAATGAATGATGATTCTAATCTATATCAGATGAAGATGAAAAATGAGGAATCAAGTAATGATAATACCTGGAAAGGTGACCGCCTGAAGACACGTTGTGCCATTGGTCGGCTGTATGTTGAATTAAGGTACACGATCTTAAAATACAAAAAATGTAAAGTATTACTAAATTGAACACATAAACGGAAGACAACAGAAAGAAAAGTTAACGTGCTGAATTTAAATTGTAATTAATTGAGTCAAGTACCAATGAGCATGGTTAGTACTTGGTTGGCTAAGCGTCTGAATAATCATTATATATTCCATATGTGTGCTGCATGTAATATATTAAGATTGTAATTAATAATAATAAAAGGATGTAGATTATATATATAGAATGTTATGAAAGTTAGTGTATGTACAACGTTTAACCCATGGTAGAACTGACCCCATAGATAGTAAATCTGAGAATAATTTTTGGTTTAACATGCTTTCTACGATAACTGGAGGCCTTTAAAACTGATCAATCACGTCACAGTTCAAAATTTTGTAAAAAAGTAAAAATCAATGTGTTCTTTGGAAAATTGTCTCACCAGTTACAAATCACAATAAGATCATTGGTGTCGCGGCATATTTTCATAATGAAAAACTATATGTTTGTGATCACTCAGGGTGTCCACTGATTTTGGTGAAAAATAAAGTTATCGAATGACCTCATAGCTTTAAAAAATACATTTTCAAAACATTAATGAATATAAATAATAAATTCTCAAATAAAACAAATATATTCTAAAAAGAAAAACGATCACATAATAAGTACACTACCCAAGTATATTTAAATGTATAATAAAAAAATAATAAATGCATTTCATTTAATATATATTATTTATTCAAATCTTGGCTTCTTTGGGAAACATGTAGTTAGCAGAGCAGTGTTCTTTTTATCAATTTTGTTATACAGTATGTCCACGGATCAAGTTCCAAAGAGGAAAAACTTTTTTATTTTTTATTTTACAAAAAATGTATTCTTGATAAAAGTTTTTGCATGTATCGAAACGGCCATTTCAGTTATAACATTTCCAAATTTTCTTTTAGTTTCAGATAAAAAACGAAAATTGGTCGTTTTAGTTGAAAATTATTCCAAGTCCCAAAAAATAAATTTGCGTTGTTCATTCAAAATAAGTTACCAAACTACTACTCGTGTTATCAATGTCGACTTGACTTTGAATTAAGATATTTATTTGTTGTTGTTACAGTTAAGAATTCAGAATGAGGTATATACATATAGTTCATAGCGAGTACCGTACCGTATTCTAGCCAAAATATTTGTAAAAATTGACCAATAGTGACTTTTTTTGTCTTAAAAGTGATCTTTAGATACATTCAACGAAAAAAGTGACCCAAATCACATTAAGTGACCTCAGTGGACACTCTACACTGAATATAAGTAATCAGATTAACAAATAAATAAATAAATAAATAAATAAATATATCATCACGGCATATTACCCATTTCTGGGTGTGCCAGTATCTACAACACATGTAGACATCGGTAATGATGACGATATATTTTACCGTGTGGGCGCTTACCAGGCGTCACCTCACGGGCACTCATAGCTGGCGTGGAGAGTGCACCACAGGGGTCACTTTTGTGCCATTTAAAATTGGAAATATTTGGCGTCTGCCGGGATCGAACCCGGTTCCCCCAGGTTCGCGACCAGACACTCAGGCACGCGGCCACGGGACCCCATAAAAAAATAAAATAAAATAGATAAGTATAAAATAATTCAAAATAATTTTTATTGTTGAAATATCAGAAAACATATATGCATACATAACGCTTATTTAATTTAGCAAAAAACGTTTAACGTCAGTTTTGACAATCAATATTTTTTCCAGAGAAGACATTGATTTTTACTTTTTTTGCAAAATTTTGAACTATAACTTGATTGGTCAGTTTTAAAGCCTTTTCCTAGTGGTTGCTGTTATTCTCCTCTTCCTTCATATAAACTACTGGCGTGATAATATTTTATTTCTATACATTTTTTTGTCAATCTGGTGAACTAAAATTATTTCCTTGGTGTGAGAAGGCCTGTTATTTTTGTTTGTATATTGTACGAATTAACACGAAATTGTCCCAAATCGGATCATTAGTGCTGTCCAACGTATCCAAAACACACAGGTACACAAGCCTAGTTGGAATGCATACATTAACCTAGCTTTGGCTTGGCTTGGCTTGGCTTGCCTTATGTTAAATTTACCAACATGTGAGGATTTAGTAAATGCCGAAAATGTGTAAGAAATAAATAGAATGAAACATACATGAAGTATTATTTGAATTTTTGAATTCATTTGTGTTTTGTCATAACACCATATTTATTTTACTGAATGAAAATTGTAATTTAACTTTTTAGTTGTGAAAAATGAAAATAGCTCAGACAAATATTAAAAAATAAACTTCTCAGCTTGACAGTGCCGGCCCAAGCTACAGGCACGCCAGGCGATCTCCTGGGGCGAAATTAGTCTTAGAGCGATTTTTTTGAGAATATTTTTTTGCAAAATAAATTAAAAATTAAATCACAAGTAATTTCATTTGGATTAAGATTCTGTGATTCTCACTTTTTATTTTCACTTTGATCGCATAATACGCTGCTCAAAAGTCTCGGGCCGGTGAAATTTGAACAGTAGTACATTACATTAGTAATCGTCAATCCGTATTTGATTTCACAACTTTAACGCCAACTAATAATAAAAATAATAAATATATAACATTACCATTTGATAATGCCACCAAAGGTTTAAACAAAATTTTTAAAAATCAAAATTTAACGGTAACTTATAAATCAAATAACACCATTAAATCATTATTAGGTAACCCTAAAGATAAAATAGATAATAATAAAAAATCCGGTGTTTATAAAATTGACTGTAAAGATTGTAATAAAGTTTATCGGGCAAACTAAAAGACAAATTGATACTCGGTTTAAAGAACATTTCTATCATTTAAAAAGCGGTAATCCTGATAAATCTAGCGTAGCACAATATATGTTTATTAATAATCATAAAATTGACAATTCTAATATAAAATTATTGAAACAAGTTGATAATAATAGATATTTAGACGCACATGAGAGTTTGATAATACATAAATTTAAAGATAAATTGATGAACGCGGACCTAGGTCCCATCCCAAATTCTAAATTATATGAGTTAATATAAGACAGTTACTCTGTTTAGTTACCCAATTAGGTATCCATTCACCTATGACTCCTGTCCCTATATAACCCGTGTTCTCTCCCTTATTCCTCAGAGCTGTTTTGACCTCTGGCATGGTTTACATGCTGAGTAATCTTAACTTCTCTGTTTTTACTTTGTAGTTTCTACTGATGATGAGAACTTAGTTCTCGAAATACGTATATAGTTTTTAAATTTATTGTTAAGGTTAAGGGGTTTTTTTCTTTAGTTATAACTTTACCTTAAGACTCCATTTTAGTTTTATAAACCTATTGTAAATTTTATGCGTAATATAACTGTAGAAATATTTTTTATATAAAATTTGGTTATTTTACCGGCAGGTAGATTCGAACTCGGACCTTCATTTCAGCGTGACAATAAGTTAGCAACAAACAGTATTATAAATAAAGTACAATTCTCATGCCAGGTTTCATGAAAGTTGATTAAAATCTTAATCAATAATTGAATTTTAATTGCCATTTAAATTGTACATTGAAGTACCTACATAATGTCACTTAATTTGTTATTAAATTTCAATGTTATTAATAGGTATTGTTACATATAATTGATTTTTTAATAAATGCTATTTATATAGCGGTCAATAATTCCACCAAAAACAATTCAAGTTAAATGGATTAATTTCATGAAATGCACAATCTACTTTAATGATTAATTACAGTTAACAAGGCAATTACTTAATCAATGATTTAACATGCTTTCATGAAACTGGGCAACAGATATATAAATTGTTATAATATTATTCATGGTTTGGAAAATATGTTTCTATAATGAAGGATTCCACGATTTTTTGACTTTTTTACATGTTATAGTATTTTTAAATGTAGAATTTCGGCCTCTTATGGAAGAAAATAAGGGAAATATTTGTTATTCAGCGTTTCCCGCCTTACGACGTAAACGATCTCATTGGTGGAGAGCAATGTCATTATATCATGCTTTCTCTCTCAGAAGCTACTGTCTTGGATGCAGTTACCAGAGGTCTTAAACCGTATCGTCTGTTTCATTATTAAATTATATTTTCACAATGAATATTATTCTGCTACCTTAATCAAATAATAATACAAAAACTGGAAAATGGCGTTCAGCCGTGTAGCTCATATAAGCACCATAAACAAACATTCTAATGGTCTAGTGGAACAGTTTGGCAGCCACTGGTTTGTTGATGAGAACACCCACTTACAGAGCCGGGTTCGGTAGCGTCATCAAGCCAGGAGAAAACATATAGAAAAGAAATTTGCGTCAATAACACAGTTATTTGAGAAGAAATAATTATATATGCAATTTATATAAAAATTCGATATGAGTGGAATCCCCTCGTATTAGTTAAAATACTTGTCACTAGATGGCTGGACGGTCAAACATAGGCGCCAAATTCAAACTCAATTCATAAAGCTGAGAACATCGTTTTCTGGAACTCGTATTTGTTACGAGAGAGAGAAATGTTTGCTCAACTTTAAAGGCCGAGAAATCTCATAAAATTAAACTCTTATGCAAAGCATTATTTATTTATTTATTTATTAATGATTCCAACAGGATATTAAGTAGTAAACGTTACATAGGAAACACAGAAAAAGAAATTAAAATTACATTCACCACAAGAAATGAATGAATGAACTTAATTAAGAAGATATTCACCAGTATGTATTAGAATTAATAATATAGAGTCGTCGCCAACAACTTATAGTTTGCAATATCTACTTGTACAAAATTTATGGTAAAACCACAAAGTAGTTACATAATATTTGTTTAAACTTTGTTGGGGAGTCGCCAAATATGTCTATATTGCATGATATATTAATGAAGGTATTGTACAACCATCTTATTGGAAATTTCATGTCATAATTTGTTCTTGCCATAGCACAATTGAAAGTAATTTTATTTCTAGATGTTATACGTGGTACATTAAGCATTATAAGTTCTAAACAACATGGATAATCTATAAACCATTAAGTAATTTAAATAAATAGGAACAAGACTGATTTTTTTTGCGACAATAAATTATTATAACTATGATCAAAACTGGGATAACGCCTGTTAAGTTTGTAATAGGAATATTTTATGAACTTTTTTCGCAATGATCCTAGAAGGTAATTGTAGTTGTTGTAGATAGGATTCCAAACCTGAGAACAGTATTCCAGTTTGGATCGAACGAAAACAAAATATAATATTTTCATTGTAGAGAGTTTATGAAAGATTGTGAATTGCGAATTACAAATCCTAGGCTTCTATAAGATGCTTTCACAATAATGTTGATGTGTGAATTAAATTTAAATTTGTCATCAAATAATACACCAAGATCTTTAAACTGCTTAAATATATCAAGCTTAATGTTTACCATGTTATATCGAAAAGTATATAACACCTAAACCAATGCGACGATTGTCCGTTTTAAATATAATAGTACCCCTTGTGCCGCCTTGGTTACAGTAGAAACATTGACTGTGGAGTAAAAAAAAAAAAAATAAAAATTTCCACCCCATGCCGCAGGGGATCTCGTTAAAAACAGACAATGGGGCCATTTCACATTTTCTGATTTATTTTTTCCTTGAAAGAATATGTCAAATTAAATATGTAGGTGTATGTTTTACATCTTACAAGTCTTTAGAATCGGAGATATGATTTTTTAAAAGTTGCGTTTAATTTCAAGTATTTCAACGGCTGATATTCGAGCTCTACCGGTTTAACTTGGAACTATAATTGTTTGGTATTTATTTAAATAAATGTTTTATTTACATATCTTATACTGCACTAGTACTTTTAAAGAAATAGAAAGTAATAATAATCTTCTCTCTTGTATATTTTGCTGTCAGCTGTCACAATTTTACGTTAGATTACTGTTTCATGTTGTGGAGCGTAAATGTACGGAAGCGCAAAAGGGCCATATGCAAAAAATTTTAAAACTTGAAATTTCACCTATTAAACTTGAAATTTCACCTTTTTAAAACTTGAAATTTTGAACTTTTAAACTTGAAATTTCAAGTTTAAAAGGTGAAATTTGAAGTTTTAAAAAGTTGAAATTTCAAGTTTGAAAAAGTTGAAATTCCAAGTTTAAAAGTTGAAATTTCTAGTTTAAAAGGTGAAATTTCAAGTTTTAAAATCTTTTGCGTATGGCCCTTCTACGCTTCCGTATAAATTAGTATGTGGGAGAGAAATGTCTTTGTGTATGAAACCGCGACGTCGCAAATTTAGTCCGTGTTTAAAAGCGCGAAAGTTTATTAGCAAATTTATGAATGAAAAGTCTCATCTTTCAAATTATTTTATATTACTATATTTATTAAATGAAATAGATTACATGTTTTGATTTAAAAAATCGACAATTTTTTTAAATGACCCCATTGTTATTTATAACATGAATATGAAACTGAACATGAAAACTTTAAAAATGATAGACGATTTCAAATGAATATTTAATACTATTCTGAAAGAGTTAAGCGTCGAAGAAATAAAGACTGAAACACAATGGCCATTTAACGTGTAAAAACGTAGTCCAGTACAAGTCAGTCTTACTTTCCACCACTTGAGTGTCAATGTTTAACGGTCGTAGTTGTAACCGAAAGACTAATACCCGCCTAGCTTTACTAATGGTTACCGAGCAAATGCGTGTTTAGTTAAACATTCATTTGAAACGTGTCTACGTGCTGCGCTTTCAAACGTGCTTGTGCGCCATGGAACCTACATGCTTCATGGATGTGATGGTTCTGGCTCAGAGCTCAGGCCGTTTGTGGATTTCACTTAATAACAATCATTATTTGTCTAAGTACCGCGATTATTTTCCTGTTAATTCATGCACCCAAGTTGGGTGACCCAACAAAGGATTTTTTTCATTTTTGATAGAGACTAATTGGTTTACAGTATACAGGCGGCTTGCTAGCTTGTCTTCTGTGTACGCAGTTAAAAATAAAACAAGGACATTGGTGGCATATTTGCTGAAAACAATATGAGATTGTGGTTTGATTTCTTCCTATGAGCACTATTCCAAAACAAGATTAAATAGGCGCGTCTTTTTTTCATTACGTAATACACTGTGTTAAAAAAAACCTAATTCGGAGTTGGCTATGATTATGAACACAGAAACGTATGTCTGATCATTATTCAATTTAAAAGTCAAGTTGTTAAAATTGATCGTGAATTATAATAATATCAAGAGAAAAGATAATAAAGAAGGGTACAAAATATCGCCATTCTCCGTTTTCTGATTTATTTATATTTCTAAAATAAGGATTCAACAAAAAAAACCTTTAATTTCTTTAGATAGCATTTTTGACAATATCTCGTATCAAATTATCATTTAATTAAATACTTTCAAATTGACATACGTTTCTTTGTTCATAGCCTACTCCGAGTTAGGATGTTCTTTGAAAACACTGTATTTGCATAAATACATACCTGTATGTTTATAGAAAATGACATATACATATGTATGTATATTTAATTTTGTATAAAAGTAAATAATTAAATACAGAATGTAACAGAAATGAGAAATGAGTACATTAAATTTAACCAATGATGGAACTCGAAAAGAGCAACAACATTTCTTAGTAACTTTCTTTCGAAATTGCAATTTATTTTTTGGAAAAAAATATTTCCAATTTTGAGACAGAAAAAAATAAGTGACATTGACAGTACTCGTCGAGAGCAACAATATTTCTCAGTAACATTTTTTTGAATTCTCATTTTTTTTTAGTAATTTTAAGCAGGTAATGAATTTACAAAATACAAAACTTTAAAGATTTTTAACATAAGATCTAGAAAGTTTACAAAAAAAAGTTACTAAGAAATATTGTTGCTCTCAATGAGTTCTATCACTGGTTAAATTTAATGTACTTATTTCTGTTACACCCTGTATTTGGCCTCGTATTTGACTTAAATATTTCAATATCATTTTTCTTGCTGCTAACTAATTGGTTTATTAAAAATCAAATTATAGTACAGTACACTATGGTTAAGTAAAGAATCACTGCTATTAATTAGTTACTACCTTACGTACGATTGTTTTCAGCAAAAGAGCACAAAGATTTTTCCTGGAACTAAAAATCGGACTTTTATTTTATTTTTTGTGAGCAGAGACTCGCCATCGGCTAGAAGAAAAATTACCAGTTTTAACGTTTGTCTCAATACTTCCAGTATTTTTAAACTGCAAAATCATGTTTCGTTCATTGAGGAATATTTTTTTGCCCAGAAAGCCCAGTTTTATGCCCAGCAATAATAGAATTTCGCATATTAGAGGATAAAGACTTCCCAGTACTATATTAACATATCAACAATAAGTTGTCATTGGTTTCTTACAAACCCGATAATATATTTGAACCAGTGATCGGAAACCGCAGAAAATTGAGTTCAGAAATGAAAACAATTGGTTTCAGGTTCGTTTCAGGTTTTATTTATATACATATTTTTAGGTGGTTCGATACGGGTTCAGTTCCAGTTCGAAAAATAAAAAAAAATATCGTCGATGATTCTGAAAAACCTGCTATGTGAAAAAAGGTACTTTCACAGGAATGTCAAAAAACTATTTAAAAAATTAGGTGTCCGTTTTTGACCGCTGCTCCTTAAGTATGTTTTTCGTTATATACTTATAAAGACAATATCAGCATGATATTACCAGCCGCTAGAGAAAAAAAATAATGAACATAACAATATAAAAACCTAAAAATCACTAATAATGCACGTAGCAGGTTTTTCAGAACCAACGACGATATATCACTTGATATCTGATAACATCTTTTCAGACATATTTGATCGTTGAAGTTACAAAAAAAAATTCAGTGCAGAAAATACACGTGCCACACTAACTTGTATACACTACAGAGGGCAACAATTTTGTTCCTCCCCAAAAATTTAATATATTAGCAGTTTTTGGAAAATCTTTGAAAGTCTTCATAATTTTTAAAATCTACTTGTTAATTAGGTTTATTTTAATTGTGATTGGGCATTTTTTTCTTCTATAAATATATTTCCTAACTCCGAACCAAACCTGAATCCAACTTTTTACATTTCTGAACCCGAACCCATTTTTCTGCTGTTTCCGATCCTTGTCAGGAGAGACACGCAAGAAATTGATCGTAATTCATATTGATATAGTCAAGTCGATAAAATAGCCAATATTTTGAACTAAATTTATTTGGTCGATGAAATTCGAACGTATTAGAAAAGAAACGAATTGAACAAAACATAAGAATTAATAATTTAAAAAATCCCTAAACCTTAATAAAAACGCTAAAACTAGATATCGTCGACGATTCTGAAAAACCTGCTATGTGAAAAAAGGAACTTTTACAGGAATGTCAAAAAACTATTTAAAAAAATTAGGTGTCCGTTTTTGACCGCTGCTCCTTAAGTATGTTTTTCGTTATATACTTATAAAGACAATATCAGCATGATATTACCAGCCGCTAGAAAAAAAATAATGAACATAACAATATAAAAAGCTAAAAATCACTAATAATGCACATAGCAGGTTTTTCAGAACCAACGACGATATGCATTTCGACAACTAAGTTGCCATCCAGTAAACTTACGTGCAAGAACAGATCAGTTTTGGATTACTCAACATGTCAACTATGCCGGAGGTCCAAAAACAAATCTGAAAAACAAAGTAGATTTGGTTTTGGTCCTTTGTCATGGTTGGCATGTTGAGTAATCCAAAACTGATCTGTTCTTGGACGTAAGTTCACTGATAATGGCAACTTAGTTGCCGAAATACTATCTAGTTTCAGCGTTTTTAGTTAAGGTTTAGATATTTTTTAAATATTATCTATTTAACCTTAGACTCCAATAAAGTTTTAAAGTATTAATAGAATTCATTCATATTTTGTTATAAAGTCATATATTTTATATTATTTAACATATCTAAAACAAAACAAATATATAAATTAGAGTTCATCACAGTTTGGATAAGGGCCCCCATCGCATGATTGACCGCTCGTATCATGCAACACATGACTTGGACTTCTTCATCATCTGAAAAGTGAAACAATAATTAAATAAAAATTAAATTAATTAAATTTAATATACCGTTTATAAAATGTCCATTGTGCTGGGATTCCTTGAATATTTAAACGTGATGAACTCTGTGATTATGATTATTCTGGCTGGTTATCTTCCAAGTTGACTTGGATTGTCAATGTAATAGTTATTTTAACAGTATATGTGACAGATCCAACAGTTAATAACTCGTTCGAAGTACTTTGGACTTGCATTGTTCTTGTATTCTGTTTGTAAAAGGAAATAATCATTAAGTGTAACAGTATTTACGATAAATTCATTAGCATGTAAATAAAACATTAATTCAGTTTTTAAAAATGAACATACCCGCTGAACGGAATTTCTTGACGGTGGAATGGGATTGCACATTTTAAGCGCAATTTTTCTTCAAACTTATAGGTTATTACAAACACAGGTAATGAATTTATATATCTGGCAATTCTTTGGAATCTTACTTTGTTGTATCACAAAATTCTAAAAGAAAATAATTATTAACTACAAGGATTTCATTAACAAAACTGAATTTACCTTTTTATGAGCAGAAGTTCTTGTTGTCGAAAAATGACAAACACAACAGAAATATTACGACGCAATTAATTTATAAGTAAATACTTTTTGTACAGTCTGCTCCTTGTCCTTAGCTAGTTCCACCTATTTTCAAGTACAGGTACTTTCTTTATATTCGCGAAAAATTACCAATAGAGGGGCTGCTACAATTCAAAGATGTTGAGATGTCATATGTGATTCGTACTGTCAGTCGCACTCGCAGATGTTTTTGTATGATATGTGCTCTTTTCAATTTAGGATTTTACGTTTATTGTAAGGTTTACAGAGATTTTCTTTCAAGAAGTAGTAGGTTCGCACATTAGATTTATATGATATTATTTTATATGAAACATATACTCATAACCATGTTCCTTCGACGTATTTGCGAAAATTATGATTTTTCCGCATGTAAATTTTAAAAACGTAATGTAATATAACCTACGGAAGCGTAGAAGAGCCATACGCAAAAAAAATTATAACTTGAAATTCACCTTTTTAAAACTTGAAATTTCAATTTATTAAAAAAAGATACAAACTGCAACATAACCCAACTGGCAACTCATAATTTGAAAAAGTTGAAATTTGAAGTTTAAAAGTTGAAATTTCAGGTTTAAAAGGTGAAATTTCAAGTTTTAAAAGGGTGAAATTTCACATATTTACCCGGCATAATTACGGGCCTACTCAAATATTTTCTTTTTGAATTGTTTCTTATTACTTTTACAAATTAGGCACCTATATTAATTTAGACAATTGCAAGGAACTAGTAGTACTTCTGATGGAACGAACTGACTTTTTTTAGCGAATGGCTTATGAATTGCTAAATTTTATTTGATGCCAGTGTTGCGAGATATATAACTATATTTTTCCTGAGATGAGAAAAAGTTCCTTATTTTCCCTAAAAATTTATGAGAAATAGTATCGTTGAGAAATATTGATTTTGTTTACGTAGTCTCCAAATTGAAGAAAATATTGAGGCTCAAAAATATATTACTGTACAAACATATTCAGCCCCATTAAGTTGGCCATCATATTATACTTCGTTCCGAAATAAGAATGGAGTATTTTTCAAATTTTATTATTCAATATCTTTAAAATTATTCAACTATCTCATTCAAAAATTAATAAATATGATATAAAATACACATTTTATTTTAAAAGCCATTAGACAAAATTGGGTTTTATGCTTTATGTATTCATTTTCATTATTTTCATGTATATTTGGTTCCCGCCAAATTTCCTGAGTTTTTAATTTGATTTCTTGATTTCCGTACAAAAAAACACTGTTCGATTCTTCTTAAGTAGATGGTCAAGGCTAGGTGAGCGTTGGGAAGAATAATTAAAGATTTCCAGATTTCTATAAGTGGAAGGAAGGACTATGACTATGTTTTGCTTTAATTAGAGAGCTCATGTAGTTGATACGTAGTATACTGAATGTACTTTATATCAACACACGGCCGAAGACTGACAAAATATCCAATTTCATATAATAATCAAAGTTGGTAAATGTGACGATGAAGTTTGTAGGTACCATCACGGGCCTCTAGTGGCTATTGATTTATTTAATCTATAATTATATATAAACAATTAAAAATATATTACGGACTCAATTCAACATGCTTTAGCGTCAAATAAGACAATTTCATGTTTAATGTTATAATGTTCATATAATAATTATCATATTTTTTTCTTATATCACGTGTATATTCAGCTGTAGTCAATAGGGTCGTATATAACAGCTATTTTGATACGTACATTCCGAACCAAATATTACATGCATATTCTTTGAAACTTGAAAATGTTTTCCATAGGCGTTTAACATGATAAAACAGGTTTTCTTTGCGCAAAAGTTCCCAATGAATTTTAGACAAAAATGTTTCAAATAAAAGTTGTGGATAACTATATTCTACGCCTAAAGTACTAAACAGATTCAATTTTGTACATTTGGTAACCTGTAAAATCGAATTTGAAATTGAATAAATATTGCTCATTTGCAGTGATAGCCATGGAACTGAAACAAAATTACAAGAAACTATCAGAAATTTAATGTTATAGGTTACAAAATGTGAAAAAATAATAATAAAAGTTATTTAATTGTTTTATTTTAAAAATAATATCTTCGCAGTGATTTAGGAGCAGAATTGATTTATTTGTAACTTATTTGAAAACCTAATTTCTGGCAGTTCAAACGATATGCATTTCTTTGTAACTTTGTTTTAATTCTATGGCTATCGCTACAAATGAGAAATATTTATACAATTTCAAATTCGATTTTACAAGTTCAGAATTTAAAGTTACATATAAAACTATTTTTAGATTTTTTATTATGTTTTTGGTTTCTTCACAGTTTTAAAAAGAAATTTCAAAATTTTAGTTTATTAGTAGCAATAGCCTTGAAACTTGTTTTCTTTTTTTCTAGCTTACATAAATTATGTATAAACCTCTCAAACGCCAATTTGACTTATGGAAAATAAATCCCGTATTCTTTTGTAACTATTTCCATCATAATATTCCTTTATAATAAACACACTTATTCGATTCGAATAAACATTATTATTTTATTTATAACTTTTTCATATGTCAAATTGACGTTTGATGTTCATAAATAATTTATGAAAACCAGAAAAAAGAAAAATTCCATGGCCATTATTACTAATAAATATAATATTTCTCGAGCGCAAAATTTGTAAGGAATTCTTTTTTCTCAGGGTTATCGCTCAAAAGCAGCTGTAGACACGTGTTTCGCTCTTATTAGAGCTCATCAGTACAGCATAGCTAGTTAATAGGTGGACATTAACTAGAGGTAGTAATCGAAAAAAACCAACACAGTGTAACAGCACTAGTAAGCAGCCAAATACACCCATGTTGCCTCGGTCAACTAGCTATGCTGTACTGATGAGCTCTAATAAGAGCGAAACAAGTGTCTACAGCTGCTTTTGAGCGATAACCCTGAGAAAAAAGAATTCCTTACAAATTTTGCGCTCGAGAAATATTATATTTTTTAGTATTTACTTTTGGGGGTCCAAGTAACGGGTCTGGTGGGTGGTTATAAATCACCGCCGCTGCGACGTTGTGTTGATCCACAAGTGTGTGGAGATGCTGACCGAGGCAACATGGGTGTATTTGGCTGCTTACTAGTGCTGTTACACTGTGTTGATTTTTTTCGATTACTACCTCTAGTTAATGTCCACCTATTAACTAGCTATGCTGTACTGATGAGCTCTAATAAGAGCGAAACACGTGTCTACAGCTGCTTTTGAGCGATAACCCTGAGAAAAAAGAATTCCTTATTATTACTAATAAACCGAAACTTTGAAATTTTCGTTTTAAAATTGTAAAGAAACCAAATACACAATAAAACATGTAAAACAGTTTTATATGCAACTTTTAATTCTGTACAACTTTGTATTCTACAGTATTTGTTGCCGTAAAATGAACAGGAGAGCAGGAAATTTCATAAATCTAAAATCCCATGGTAAATTCCTATGTACCAGCCTGTATGTGCGTATATCAGATTATAGTACTTATAGTACTGCAACAAAAATAAGTTGATCCGAAGAAATCTGTAGCAGATCCTATATTACACAAGATTTTTGTTTTTTAATAAGACTAGAGAACCGGAGGGCCGAGACGTATTGTAGGAATGCGTTACAAAGCATTTTCCTCTAATCTCCTTTAAAAACGAGCAGCTATAAACATTCTTTCGATTATGCTTAACTTTCGATCGCTTTGTACTTGGAGCGCTGGCAAGCGCGCTTGTGAGTTGCAAAAACAGAGGAATGCAGACTCTTCTTACTCCCTAAAATTCGAATATATACCGAGAATTCATCGGATATCCCTATCTTGCTTACTCTTACTTTTATATCCTTTAAAACACTCACTACGACCTTAAATCACATTTTCGTAGTGGATTTGGAATGTCGGGACCTCACAAGTCTTTTATTGGTTTTTAATAAGCCGGAAATATGTGTATTGCGCGAGTAAGAAACGTATCCCTGTGGCGAAATGAAAAATTACGGAGAGAGATTAAAATTGTATTGCTCTTTTGTGACGGAAAATAATATGCTTGTCAAAACTATGTAAAATGAAACAAATATTTGAAATTTTTACAGTATGAGCGGAGATAAAATACCGAAAAATATCGTTTATTAAAAACTCGTTGTGCAGGCGAATCGCTTTTAATATTTGTGTATTATTAAATGACAGATGCAACGCGGAAAATATTTCAGCATGCCTCTCATAATATTTTATAACAACGAACTTTTTAACTTCCCTCGCCGGGAAATTTTGTTTTTAACAGTATGGAATTGACGAAGATGACTCAACTAACTACAGCTTGTCTGGTACATTTAATCCCGCAAAAAATATACTACGAAATTACTGCACTAGTATTACTCGTTGTCGTAAATCGACTATATACATGACAATAAAATAGAGATATACAGAAAATGATAGTTTTATGTTACGGGCAGTGACTAAATACAGAGCGATATACTAGTTATTAGAACAAATCTAGAAACTATACTAACCTACTCTATTCTAAAGAAAGCTTATCTACATCAAAGTTCTTACATTGTCATTGAGTTAGGTTAGGCTATTTCTCGATTTGCCCATTTCAAATCGCTCGGAAAATCATTTAAATCTAACTTAACTCACATTAGTTCTTCTACGGCTTCACTTGAATCTGCCCGTAACATAAAAATAAGTAGTTATTACTCGGTTTCAAGCATTCTTCAATATACCTAAATTACTAAGAGCCGAACTATTCACACAAAGGCATCTTTATTCGAAGAATCATTCGCATACTTTTTTTACTGAGAAAGTGTACTGTTCGACATTTAACAAACGGTACACTGACTTCTTTACTTAGATGCTTTACATCTAGTAGAAATTTACAATACATTTCCGTCACCACTTGTAACCAGTATTTAGTTCTACAAATTATTATTTATTATTCATAATTTGTATTACAGGTCAGTAATAAAAGACGTGTATGTATGTGTGTGTAACAAAGGCTGATAATATCTATTTAAAAATAAATAAACTATTAAATGATAGTCTAAAAATAATAATATTTGCGAGAAAATTATAGAGACATGGGTAAACTAAATTTCTTGTTACACTTTTCAATTTTTCTGTTATAGAGAAAAGTTACTTTGTATATAAGTTCCCAAGAATATGATGCATGATGCAATACTTTTCAAGATAAAAATGAATAAATATAATGAAAACCGAAAAAATTCTTACACTAATTGAGGACTCTGGTGCAAGAAGGAGATAAGTAGATTTTTTTTCATGCGCCGAAATATTAAAATCGCGAAATATGGTTAAAAATTAAGTCGTAATGAAAACAAAAAAACGATTAAGAAAAGTGATTAAGGGTGACTAGCAAGAAGATGATTAGCAGTGTTCTAGTGCTGTCAATCGTTTATGGATTATTTTAGAAAAAAACTGCAAATAACAGTTACAGAAAAATTAATTGTACATAATTTTTATTTCAAGTATTTTTCTCTAAAATAATCGATAAACGGCTGTCAGCGCTAAAACACTGCTAGTCATCTCCTCGCTGATCACCCTTAATCACTTGTTCATACTACCGCCCACTTTAATATAAAAATTCTAATGAAATTAAGAAATTTTGTCAATAAGAACTGAAAACGAATTATAAACATATTTTATAATAGCATGAAATACGAATTAACTGCTGATAATAAGTGCACAATATGCAATATCCACAGGCTTGAAAATATATAATTCTATAAGAAATTATTATTTATGTAAAGTAGGTAGGTACCTACTGGTTTGTGCAAATGAAATTAAACTATTAAATGTATAGAGAATAGGTAACCTTACAATAATTAAGTTTTAGAATTAAAATATATATATATATATATATATATATATATATATATATATATATATATAAATTTTAAGTTAGGGGAAATTATTTTTTGTTATATGCCATAGCCATCTACAGGGTGTATCTAGATACTGGAACAGTGCCGTTTATTCGTGTATGTGAAAAGATACAGAAAAAAGTGTTTAGGATATTTTGTAAGGGATAGATGGGAACACATTTTAGCACAAACTTTATTATCATAAATCCAGTGGTACTCAAACTAGAGGGCAATAGTATATATATTTTTAAATGGCATTATATATATTTTATGAACCCATTAAATAGAGAATTTTGTTCTATAATATAATAGTATCATACCGTTGCATTGCGAAAAAATTTATAAAAATTAATTCAAAGTTAGTATTTCATTTCTACTGTATTTAAGTAATCTGAGCAAACATTCAATCAATAAAACAAAAAAATTATTTTAAAAGTTGAATTTATTGCCAAAATCGTAGCTTACTTGAATGTAATAAAACTAAAATAAATTTTATTTTGTTTTATTGATTGAATGTTTGCTCAGATTACTTAGATAAAGTAGAAATGAAATATTAACTTTAAATTATTATTTTTTATCAAATTTTTCGCAATGTAAGGGTATGATATTGTTACATCGTTGAATTCAGAACAAAATTCTCTATTTAATGTGTTAATAAAAAATATATAATGCCATTTAAAAAATATAATATTGCCCTATAGTGTGAGTACCACTGGATTTAAGATAATAAAGTTTATGCTAAAATGCGTCCCCCTCTATACCTTACAAAATATCTTAATCACTTTTTTCTGTATCTTTTCACATACACGAATAAAATGTACTGTTCCATTATCTTGATACACCCTGTATAACAATGTAAATACGTATGTATGATAAGAGAATTTTCTTTTTGTATATTTATGAAAATAGCATATATAAAGAATTAAAGTGTAAACTGTGGTGTATTGTTATATCAAGAAGCACCGGAATGGTCATATCCAAGAGAAAAGATGCAGAACGCTCAAATTTTCAAATAATCAATAATATAGTAATGAGAAATGTAAATTTTATTGATTATTTGGAAGAATTTTTGAAGAAATGCAATTTTTCATAATAATTTGAATTAATTATGTATTCAAAATATTTGGAAAATGTTCCAGAACTTATTCCTTCTTAAAAACAATACCGAAAAGGTGTTTCAGGTCCTTCTGGTTCCAGTTACCACTGGGGGTTTGATACTAAACTACAGGGTGTTATGTAAGTAAGTGATCAACGCTTAACCAATGGTAGATCTGACCCCAAAGATAGTAAATCTGGCAATAATTTTTGTTTTACATATTTTCTACAAGAACTAGAGGCCTTTAAAACTGACCAATCACGTCATAGTTCAAAACTTTATAAAAAAGTAAAAATCAATGTGTTCTCTGGAAAAAATATTGATTGTCAATCTGACGTACAATTTATATTCTGTTTTTTTGATATTCTCAAAATGCCATTTACCTTCACCAACCAAGAGTACGCAGACAAGCCATTACAAAATAGTCGTGCTGCTATAAGACGGTACAGAGAGTTATTTCCAAATAGACGTATACCGCATTACTCTGTTTTTATCCGAAACAGAATATAAATTGTACGTCTATGCAAAAAAAAACATTTAATGTCGGATTGACAATCAATATTTTTTCCAGAGAACACATTGATTTTTACTTTTTTATAAAGTTTTGAACTATGACGTGATTGGTCAGTTTTAAAGGCCTCTAGTTCTTGTAGAAAGTATGTTAAAGAAAAATTATTGCCAGATTTACTATCTTTGGGTCAGTTCTACCATTGGTTAAGCATTGATCACTTACTTACATAACACCCTGTATAATAATGTAAGAAATGTTTTTTTTTTATTTGTATATTTATTTATTAAAATAATATTAATATTTAAATTAGGGTGTAAGATAATATTAAACTAAGATAATGTAATGGCTAGTTATGTAAAATTTTAAAAATGCCAATCTCATTTGTATACCAATGTACTGTAAAATTGAAGCAAATAAAATATTATTTTTTGTAATTATTTTCGCACCCACACAATCTTATTCACAGAAGTTATTTGTTTTAAAAAGCTTTAATTGAAAATGAAATTAAAACGAAAAAAAATGTTTTGAATGAAATGGTATAAGTGAACTTACCAATGTAGTGTATTAGGTGTAATAATTTAGCTTTGCCGATGGTTATAAGTGGTTGACCGGAAAATGAATAAAATACCAACGTGGAGTTGGGGTTGGAGTGACAGGTGCACTAGGAGTGGTGTGCTTGCTACACGTGAACAGTGAGTGCATGGTGCCGACGACTTGCATGGTGCAACGGTGCATTCGGTGCACTGGGTGCAGTGGTGCTGTAGTGCGAGGTGCCCAAGGCACCGACACTAGACTGACATTCAGTAAGAGAAATAGATACACACCCTGGCTGTGGCGAGCTCTCCACTCACCCTGTATCCGCCCAGGTTGTTCACCACGCACGTGAACGTCGCGTCCCGCCCTTGTGCGATCGTCACATTTTCCAGCGGCACCAGAAAGTCGGGTTCAAACCCGGATACTGAAACAGAACAAAACATTACTCACTGCACTGCATATTCTAACTAATTATAAATTCAACTCTCGTGAGTTATTATTTATTACTATTATTGATGAAGAAAAGTAGTTTCTTGATTAACTATCCAAGTTAGGAAGGAAATTATTATGGGATGCAGTCATGTTATTTTTTTTTTTATTATTCATCAACATGGATTTATGACTGGCAAATCAACCACAACTAATCTCATGAACTTTACATTAAATTCATTTTCCAACAGTGCGCAGGTAGATGTCGTATATACTGATTTCTCAAAGGCATTTGATCGTGTGAACCACAATATATTATTACATAAGCTGAATACTCAATTTAATTTTTCTTCTGATCTCATAGAATTCATTTCTTCCTATCTTTCTAATCGGGACATGTCTGTATTTTACAACAATTTCAAATCTAAACCGTATATTGCTACCTCCGGAGTTCCTCAAGGTTCTAACCTTGGTCCACTATTGTTTATTCTCTTCATTAATGACATAGTTAACTCAGTGCAGAACTCTAAAGTACTACTTTATGCAGATGATCTGAAAATCTTCAAGTCCATTAGGTCATTTGAAGATACATTATTATTACAGAAAGATATCGATAATATCTATGCTTGGTCTTTATCCTCTAAATTATTTTTTAACTTCAGTAAGTGTAAATTAATGAGTTATTTTGTTAGAAAATTTGTTTACACTGCTCAGTATAAAATTGGAGATTATGTTCTTGAAAGAGTCGACCAGTTTAAAGACTTAGGAGTTCTATTCGATACAAAACTGAAGTTTAACGAGCACATATGTACTGTAGTAAGATCTGCATATAAAAACTTGGGATTCATAATGCGTTGTTCGCAGTCGTTTACTAAAATATGTACAATAAAAAAGTTGTATTTTACTTATGTACGATCGAAATTAGAATATTGTATTCAAGTTTGGAATCCAATTTATAACAAATATGTTGATTTAATTGAATCTATCCAACGTAAATTTGCAAGATTTTTATATTTGAAACTTAATAAACAGTATCCTACTTTTGATTTTGATCACAACATCTTACTTCGTGAACAGCGTCTTTTACCTTTAGTTACTCGTAGAAAAATTCATTCCTGTATTTATCTGTACAAACTACTGCACAACAGCAACAATGACCCAATCACTCTCGCTTCAATTTCTATATTTGTACCTAGAATAACTTCTAGGAACACCCGTACATTTTACTGTAGTACATCACGTACAAATTATGAACAAAAATCTCCCATAAAAACTATGTGTTCTACTTTCAATACTGTCTCTAGTACTCTTGACATCTTTGGTGACTGCATGGCTAAATTTAAAAGTGGCTTAATTCAGCAATTATTATTAATGCAATAAATGGTGTCTTCTGTTTAAATACTGTTTCATTTAAGCAATTATTATGTATTTGTAATTTGAAACAACATACTTCTTTATTATTTGTATTATTTGTATGTTTACATTAAGTGTTCTTTCGTGCTTGTGACAATTTTTGTTATAATTGTGTGTATTTAAAACCGACCTGTAATTGGGATCTTAGTATCCTGTTGGTATTGGTTAATTAAATAAATAAATAAACGTTACGAACCTATTAAGCCGCGTACAAACCAAGTTCGCGAACAGCTCGCGAATAGCTCGCGAACCTCTGCAGAAGTCGGTGTGTACCAGAGATCGCGAGCAGTTCGTGTTCGGGTTCGAGTTCGGCCAAAGTTCGCTACATGAGCGGTAACTTCAAAGTGTTAGCAAACAGCAGTTCTAGTGTGGACGTTCATGGATGATGATCGATCTTAAAAGTGTAGTTAGCTCTTTTAACAATGGAGTGGAGTGAAGAGAAAATTATTAATTTAATCGGACAATATGAATAAGTGCATCCTAATTTATGGAATCCAAAAAATCCCCATCACAAAAAGCGGAATATGAAGAAAGACTCGCTTCAAGAAATTAGTGCGGCTCTAAATATGCCACAGTTTGCAAATAAATTTTTTCTCCACCACCTTCTTTTTACGGGTTCTTTCTGATTTCTTCTTTTTCAATGCTGTTATAATTAAGAAACTTGCGCAAGCAACAATATTTTCTTCCTCGCTTGACGACGTGGACATTGTTTCTATATATTTTAAAATAATGAAAATGCAGGACGCGTAGCTTTATAGCGAATTTCTGACGAACTGCCTTCAAACTAAATGACGAACTCGAGTCTCGATTCGAAAACAGTGGTGTGGACGTTGAGCTCTCGAACAGTTCGTGAGCAGCTCGTGAACTGTTCGTGAAAGCTGATTTTGGTCTGAACGCGGCTTTTTAGGATCATCCTCAGGAAGAAATAAATATTTTTTTAACAATTACAGATGTTTTACATTTATTGCCGTAAATGGCATTCATAATTTAAACTAATTACATTCACAGAAGCACATGGACGTAATGTTACGTTAAATAATGATCCGAACACCATCGGGTCTAAACCAATTCTGTAAACAAATTCTTTTAATCAAAACAATAAAAAAGTCCGTTTGTTAAAACTTCATTCAATATTCAATCACTCCTCTTTTTATTTATAGTACAAGTAAGGGTGCTTAATTTGTTACTCAAATATTAACTTGCAAACATTAAAATTTTATCTGGTTATGAAGAGGCTGTTAGACTTTTAAATTTTTGCTGTTTTCTATTAAAATAAAAATGTGTATATTAATTTTAAAACAATTATTTATCGTAAAGTTCTATAAATTTATAGATATATTCAGGGGTGGAGATATTAAATTTGCTATGTTTTTATTAAAAGATAAGACTCCGTAGATCCATTCCAAAAATTTGGTCTTTACGAATCTACAATGTAGAAGTAGGTACCAAGGGAAAACGCATACTCAAGCAACGGAAAGATCCCTAGCTCACCTGATTACATTGGCAAATGACATGTAGTAGTAATTTTACTAATTATAATTTGTATCTTCCGTAAAGGATCTATGGCATTAATTTGTATATTACAGCAAATGCCATTTTTTTACCTTCAACTTTGTAGAACGGAATTCTATGATGGAAAGTTTAAAAAGCAGTATTAAATCAGCCATTCAATAAGCCATTCTATACTTCTAAATTCTGTGTCAACCAATCATGACCGGTCAAAATGTCAATAATCGGGCATCAAAATAATTATTTTTCTATGAAATACGATTTTAAAATTTCCGCTCGAAACATTTTTGTCGTTTGATTTTAAAACGTAGATAAAAGTTCTAAATTTAGCACACGTGAAATTATAATTACATATACACACGTCACGTGTTTATACGTACACGCGTATGAAAACAAAATATGTTTGTGGAAAACTAGGGTTGTCACAATTAAAAACAAATTTGAAATACATGATAATAATTTATGTAATAATAAAGGTTTCAGCCAATGGTCTAGACATCATGAATATATGAACTCGTATGTGATTTAAAGAACCAAACAGTGATGATTACAACAAAGCAATGTTTGATTACTAAAAACAGAAAAAAAGAAAATGTCCAATCACATAAAAAATTGATTTTAATATGTAATAGTTGTATGTCTGTATTGTTGTAACCCAGGCATATGTATATAATATACGTGTATAAAGGCTGCAGGTAATTTATAAAAATATATCCCTCTGATTGAGATTCTTCAGGGTTAAAAAAAAGATTTTTGATTACAACAAAGTAATGCTTTGATTACAATAATGAAAATGACTAATCACGCAAAAAAATTGATAATAATAGTTGTTATTGTACAATATAAACATTAAGATTAGCTTGAGATATGTAGTTACATCTGATAAAACCAATGAAAATAATAATGATACAAGAAAATTTAATAATGCCAAATAAAAAATTCAAAGATAATATAATTGATAAAGGAAACTGTTGTTTAAAATAACTTTTTTGACAAAAATATCTAATAATTTGGCAATATTTAAAGGATTTGTAAAGACAGAATTTTACTTTGAAAATGCCTTACAATTACGATGTTATTGCAGCATTAACAAGTGTAATTGACATTATAGGTATGTAAGTAATAACGTGAACGTGATAATTTACAATTTTAATCATTTACAAAGTTTCTGAACATGTAGTAAAAAATACAGATGAATAATAATATCTATGCCTGAGCAGAATTCAAATCCTGGACCTTTGGAATGAGAAATGACTACGTTGTCTCTATGAAATCTTATCGGCAATATTATTGTCATTATTATTATAATTTTGTAGAACAGAATTGTATAAAAATAAGAAATAATCAAAAATGTTAAAATTTCATAAGAAAAAAGTATAATTCGACTTTTAGAATGTGACGCAGGTTGCATACAACACGTTCATAACTTGATAGTTCCATGTAAGAAAAAGAAGAAATGAATCCCCTACCGGGATGATAGAATACAAACTTCAAACTTATTTAATTTTTACGTAATAATACATAATATTCGATCGTTGTTTTGTATCACAGGTTGCTTATAATGGTCGTAATGCAACCGGCAATGTTTCGATGCCATCGTGTAGTGCACCACGCACTACTAAAATGGCAGCTTTGTGACTATAATATGTTTTTTAAATTACTATAATTACAATTGTAGTAGCTAAAAGAAATGTAGCTACCATTTTTGTAAAATTGTAGCGAAAAATAAAGTCGCTTAACATCCAATTGATAATATATTAGGGTTTAAATAAACTGAGAAAAATCCCTTTGAATCCAGTCCGGGTAATCGTAATCCTAGCGGGATGTGGATTGTTCCAGCGAAGCGCTACCCCCATAACCATAAGATGACATGTGAATAACTGCTGTCGAACATCCCACAACCCCTCAACCCCAGTCCACATCCCTCGCGTCTGCCGAGACTAACCGAATTGCTCCGAAGTTCTTGTGCCTGTAGCAAGTCGAGCGAGCCCGTAATCGAGTCTCAGGAATGCAATATGGAAATTGAAATTAGTCGCTTTTTCGTTTTTCTTAAACATGTCAGCGTTCAGCGTGCCTGAGTGCACGAGAACTTAGCCGACTTCAGCCGAATTCCAGCGAACTCTAAACACACGCCTGCGCCGAGATGAGATTCGATAGGTATTTTGAATCATATTAAAAACTTTATAATATCTCTAGATTATTAATACAAAGATTTGAAAGAAACAAGTCAATTGAATAATGTTTGCTTTGAAGGTACATTTTATTTTTCAGATGGATTTGTGGCACAGATTTTTACAAAATGAGTATACAAATATCAGATAAACTTGCTCTTTTTCTTTTTTTTTACTTTGTGTTGCAATAAATATTCATGGAAAACCAAGACCTTTTATAATCTTCATATGCCTTATGGAAGATGTCTAAACATCTTTTTTTCTACACATTTGTTTTAAAATTAATAGAGCGAGAGCCATATGAAAATTTTACCATTCATATGTGAACAAACCAGGTGTCCACTTTTTTCACAGATATGCTTTTTTATTCGGTATAGGGCCGAATTTAAGCACAGAAAATGTAGGCTGCAGCCTAAATAAATAAATATAATTATATCATCACGGTATATTACTCATTACTGGGTGTGCCATTAACAACATCATGTAGACATCGGTAATGATGATGATATTTTTTTATCGTGTGGGCGCTTACCAGGCGTCACCTCACGGGCACTCGTAGGTGGTGTGGAGAGTGTACCACAGGGATCACTTTTATGCGATTAAAAGTCTGCACTGCCCGGGATAAAAAATCTAATGTGGCTACCATATTACCTTATATTACCTTCTCAATCAGTCAATTCTATGTATTTTGTACAAATCACATACCAAAAGTTCCTCGGAAAATATTCTATATATCCAGTAAACCTGTACTATAAACATATACTACAAATTCCATATCGAAAGTTCTTTGCAAAATACACACTTGACATCTGTCAATTAGATTTATTTGAATATATCAGCTATTCTCATGATTTTTGCAAAAATGGCTGATTTATCAAAGTTAATCTCCTTAAAAATTCTTTAACTATTGAATATGAAGGAAAATGTATAAACAAACCCCATAGACAATAAGGTATTCTTTCATATTGATAATCACATAAAATATCAAAAAATGATATTTAATTGCGTTTTTTTAAGAAAAACTGTTAAGAACCTCATATAAGAGAACTTCCGGTTGACCAATTATCACCAAAATCTAATCAGATCTTTATATGGATGCAAAGAAGAGGAATACGAAAGAATTACTATAATTTTTAGAATTGTAGTATTGAAGTTATCGTTAGGGCATTCCTGCAGCAATGTTTTTTCTTGTTGGTTAGTGTTAAGTAATTAACTCGGCAGCGGGCAGGTGGGGTGTGGTACACCCCAGTCATTTTATAATTGCCACCATTTTTGCAATAACGGCCGTACGCCATCATCTAGCCATCTACCTTTCGCAAATATATTGGTCTGTCAATATGCAACAGGATTCAGTCTCAACTAAATTGCGGAAAGAGTATCATCAAATCAAAGTGACGTGGGGTGTATTAAACCCCACCTGTCCATAAACGTAACATAATTTCTCTGAAGTGTACTGATACGAATATACTTATTTTGAAATTTCAAGGTACATTTATAATATCTTTTATTTATTACTGAATTTTATTTAATTTTTCTAATGTGTAGGATATAATATTTTTAAAAAGATTAGGTGCATTTTTTGGCCTCATGGAAAGAAATAGATACTGAAGAGAAAGTCAATAAATAAAATTTGTGATGATGACAATGAATAACCACCGCAGAAAAAATTAAATTCAAAGCAAAGTCGCTGCACAGAATCTCCTAGGGCGAGAGACAGAAAAAGAAAATACGTCTACAAGTCATGTCAAACATATTTATATATGTATAATTTACTGTGAAAAGTGCAGCATATTTGAATCTTCATAACTTCTCTGTAGCTAAAAGCAACTTAGAAAATGTTTTTTTTTAGATCATAGGTTCACTTTTCAAGTTTAAGAATGTTATTTATTTTTGATTGTAATATTTATATTTTTCTTTGTTTTTATAATATAATGCCAAAGAATATTTTCAGTGAGTGTTTATAAGTTCTATTTTTTTTAAAAATAAATAATGAAATAATTTTATTGTTTCTTTTTTCCGTTGAACGAGGAGCTTCTAAAACATCAACAAATATAATAATATCTAAAAAAAAAAATTACCGGATGTTTCATAAAATTAAAATTAAATTGGGGTTTGTCACACCCCACCTGCCCAAATTTGCAATTTTTTTTCACCTGCCCGCTGCCGGGTTAAGAATTAAATATAAGTAAAATTTGCTTGTTTGTTACATTTCTCTTTTAATCTTGCATTTGCCTAACATGTTTACTTAAAATTACAAAATTCCCCCGGTAGGACCCGCACCACAGATTCAGCTTGGGATCTACCGATTCTAAATACGGCCCTGTCGGTATAATATATTTTTACATTAAATAACTTCCCTAATAAACTGTAAAAGTTTCCTGTTCACTTCTTCAGTAGTTTGATGAAAACTAATATATGAAAATATTTCAGCTGAAATAATAGAAGATTACTTTATATTTCAATGACCATGATAATTCGCACACATGTGTGCACGTTCGTTGGAATACGTGATAAACGATTAAAATACAGATTCGTACAACTGTTAAATAAGATGAAATGAGTTCAATCTGTGAGTGAACGTGCCGGACTGTGCAGCATCACTATTGTAAAACAATCCGCATTCAAACTGAGCCTATTATTTCAACGGATGTTATATTGCATTCGGAAGCTGCTGGTCACTGCCGTCATGTTGAACATCTAACCGCTATTCGTCGGGATCATGGAGGGAGATTTCAAACCGTACTTCCACAGACAAGTATTGAATAGGAGCATCAATAAGTGTTATTCATGGTTCGGAAACACTATCACACAATTCAATATTAAATTAAAAATAAGGTTGAAAAAATTCCTGGATATGCAGTCAAAATTTTATTTATTTTTGGCCTCGACCGGTTTCGTCACTTATGCCTTTATAAGGAGCTGGATGATATTTACAAAATTATCAACTGTATAAATTTAATAAAGTAAAACTTACGTGAAAATTTATAAAAAACGTGGTATAATAACATGCACAATTCATTAAGTATAAATATAATAAAAAACATCACACTGGTCGTCAAAAGTTAAAACAATAAATATAAATAAATATATCATCACGGCATATTACCTATTTCTGAGTGTGCCACAATCTGCTTTATCGCATATATCGGTAATGATGATGACTAAATTTGTACCGTGCGGGCGCTTACCAGGCGTCACCTCACGGGTACTCATTGCTGGCGCGGAGAGTGCATCACAGGGGTCACTTTTGTGCCATTTAAAATTCGAAATATTTGGCGTTGGTCGGAATCTAACCCGGTTCCCCAGGTTTGCGACCAGACACTCAGGCACGCGGCCACGGGACCCCATAAAAACAATAAATAATAAATAAATAAAAACATTTATGTTTGTCGATAAAATTTTTGTAGAAAAATCATTTTGAAAAATGTGAAAGTATTACACCCTAAGAAATTAATAACAGTTATGACTTGCAGAGTTCCGAAGGTCAAGTTTCTAAAATTACCACCATTAGTTTATTATTAAGTAAGGTTTTATCTTCTTATTGTACAGTTGTTAATTTAGTAAATTTCTTGACTGCATATCCAAGAATTTTTTCAACTCTTTTTACCATTCTACTCAAGAAAAACCCTCACAGATAAATTAAAAACGTGCGGATTCTTTTCTTGTCTTCAAAAGGCACAGTGAACCTTTACGAAAAATCAGTGCTCTTATAATGTCTAATAAATATATCATCAAGATATTAATTTGGCAATATTTTTTTTTTTGCCACAATTATTTCAATTACTTAGTAATAATTTCGTGTAATGTAATTTATGGGGTCGCGTGCCCGTGTGCGTATAGTGTCTGGTTGTCAATCTATTCGATCCTGTCCAGTGCAGACTTTTCCCACAAAAGTAATCCTTGTGGTACACTCTCCACATCAGCTATGAGTGCCCGTGAGGTGACGCCTGGTAAGCGCCCACACGGTAAAATATATCATTACCAATGTCTACATGTGTTGTAGATACTGGCACACCCAGTAATGGGTAATATGCCGTGATGATATATTTATTTACAAAATACGTATTATTTTTATATTTATAACATTTCGATTAAGAATTACCATCTCGCCTAATTTGTGGAATCACAGGCTGACCAATAGTCAGGAAATCATAGATAGGTACATCATGAAATTTGAACTTTTGAAATTTGTTTTCAAAATTAGGAAGATACTAATGCCATAACATAAAAAAATGTAAGAACAGTTTTGTATACAACTTTTAATTCTGTGCAACTTTGCACTCTTCAATTTTTACCGTAAAATGAATAGGAGAGCAGGAAAAAGCATAAAACACAAATCCCATGTTAAATCCTTATGTCCACCCCTAATCGGCACGACCCTGTATACGTAGTACCTACAAATATAGTGAAGAGATGATATAAATTTTGTTGCGATGAAGTGAATGAATTGGAAGTAATATTTTCTGTACAAACAGAGTGTCAATATGAATATTAGTCTTGTGTGTTAGAGGAACAAATTTGGCAAAATGTATCTATCACATCACATATCTCATCTAGATCTGTGCAAACTGGATGCTGTGTAAATATATAAACCTTGAAAGAGCGTCTATTTTAAGGATTTCTATAGCGATGTTTGTTGAACGCGTTCGGATCGTGCGAATTCACTCAGTGTCCGAAGCGATTCATTCTTTTTCTATATAACTGGTCCGTCAATAACTGAGTCGTACGTGCCCACAGAAATAACGCTTTTTCTTCGTTACGCAACAGTGAAAACACGATCTTTTGCTGTCAAAAATAACTTAACATCTTAACGCAATTACTGAAGTATATGGTTGCTTTCTCTTGTTTATCTTTGCTTTTAATTATGTCTAGTCAATAGTATTTCACTAGTGCGTAATTCTCTTTCTACACCCCTCTGAATCGTTTGTGATAAAAGCAGATAAGATACTTTTTCAAATGTATCAGATCTATATCATAGGCGCCGACTTTTCATATTGGATACGGGTGCACAAATAATAAAAAAAATCTGTTGTGGCTAGCACAAGACCTTCCGTTAATTTGATGTATTTTGTACAAATCCCGTACCAAAAGTTCATTGAAACACATAATACAATTTTTTACAAATTCCATACAGAAAGTTCCTTGGAAAATGTTCTATAAATCCAATAAAATTATCACATGAATATACATTATGTATACTCATATATAAATACTCTTTACAATCAAATAATATTACTACCAAGTTTATATTTCTACCCATTTTTGAATTATTGCTCCAAAAGTCAATATACCCCACATTTAGATAAAAACTTCAAAATTTTCAAAAATCTAATTTTTATGTATCTAGATACTTCTCAATGCGCTGATTCCAAATTTTGAAACCGCAGGTCGATATCTCTTTTCGTTCTCGAGATATTTAGATTTAAAGTTTTGCTCAAAACTACCCATTTTTGGGTATTAACCCAAAAATGGGTCGAGATATGAATTTGGCGACATCACCATTCGATTGTACGGGCAAAATTACATAAGTACACCGATTTTCAGAATTTTTGAACACCGCATACAATCTCTAAAGCAAAATAACTGAAAATGGCCAAAAATCGCAAAAATCGATTTTTTCTGATTTTGGCAATTTTCAGGGGTTTTCAAACTTTTATTCATAAAAAATGAACCGGTTGGACAAAAATTATGAAAATTGCTATACTTATGTATTTTTGTCCGTGGAATCGAATGGTGGTGTCGCGAAATTCGTATCTCGACCCATTTTTGGGTTATTACCCAAAAATGGGCAGTTTTATGCAAAACTTTGAAGCTAAATATCTCGAGAACGAAAAGAGATATCGATCTGCGGTTTCAAAATTTGGAATCAGCGCATTGAGAAGTATGTAGATACATAAAAATTAGATTTTTGAAAATTTTGAAGTTTTTATCTAAATGTGGGGTATATTGACTTTTGGGGCAATAATTCAAAAATGGGTAGAGATATAAACTTGGAAGTAATATTATTTGCTTGTAAAGAGAATGTTACGTAAGTGTACGCATTTTTGGAGTATTTGAACAACTGTGTGAATTTTTAGAAATAACAGTATTGAAATAAAAATAGATAAATGCTATTAAAAACTTCCTTGGAAAAGATTTTATATATCCAATAAAATTATAACACGAACACATGCGTATTTATTTTTTCTGTTATTATAGTCTTCGACAAATATGTCAAGGTATTTTTTGTTGAAACATTACATTTAATATCAGAGACTTGTTTTTGTAGCTATGATGAATTTATTGTTGTTGTTTACTGTTAATTTTCGCTCTAATATCTGGACATCTGATTTAATCCAAATGACAAATTTATTTATGGGGGATTACTGCTTTAAATGGACTTGTCCAAATTTACTCTTTACCCCGATACATGTTTCACAGGTATGTTAATGCATGAATTATTGTCCACCAGCAAAGATCGATCTAGAAAGTTCCATGTAGTTAACAAACACTAGAAATCAAGAGGAAAAGTTACGAAAACAGGTTAGCATCTTGCCCACTAAGTCAATTTACCATCCTTTTCCCTTCGATGTTGTCGTTCCTTGTACTCTTAAGGATCGGACCTCAAGGTTCAAGGATTGTGGATGGACCATCCATCATGGACCTTTCGACGACCATTCGGCTGGATGCAAATATTATTCTTACTCTGTGCGATACTTTGGCTATTAGTTGTTAGGGTTAAATAATTTAGGCAATGCTGTCCTTTTAGTTATTTAAAATGATAATTACAGGTTATTGCATGTATTAAGGACTCTAATGCCCGATTGCACCGACGTTTCTTAAATTTACACTTAATAAAACTGAACTTACATTAAGTATCACTTAAATTTTATGTACTGTTGCACACATATTTTTTTAATAACCTTAAGTAAGTGTAGTTTATATATTTTTAAGCTATTTAAATTGTACTTTTAGTAAAAAGAAAAATAAAATTTAGGTTTTTTTCATAGTTGATTTTGTTTGTATCAAAGTTTGGAGGTTATATTGGCAAGTTCGATTCAAATTGAATTAGTTTTTAAAATTGAAGTGTAATGCAATATATTTATTGTTTTTAGCAAAAATGGTATCAGACTGAATGAATGCAATACTTACATGTTATAAAATTCAATATTATTTTCTATTAAAATCAACAATTCCAATACTGTATATTTGGTTAATCGAAACCCTTGAAAAAAAGCATGATCAGAAAGAGTATGAAAATGATCCTGTCGTATATTTGCCTTGGTATTCCGTATAAAATTAAATCCAACGCATCTAAATCGTCATCATCGTCAATAAAATCAATAACTTCAATTATTCTGATAGAAATTAAAAATGTTTCCATTCAATATAACCTCACTACTTAACTGCAAGATAAACTGTCAATTTCGGAGGCTTAAATTTAAGGAAGCCTTAAGATGTTTATGGAGAGTTTAGCGCAAGGTGCAACGAAATAAAACTAAACTTAAGGCTAAACTAAACTCAAATTCTTAAGTGGTATCGGTGCAACTGGGCATAAATGTAATAGCGCCTTCAACGGTGCAGATATATAATTATCTGCGAATAGAAAAGCAGATTGGCGTACTAAGAAATGAGTAATAAGCCATAATTGGTAATGACAATTATTTATTTATTTGTTACATTCAAGAAGAGAATAGACCATTTGGTGATTATGAAAATAGGTAACTTCTTAATATAGGTTAAATAGCAACAATGATATATGTGTATTAAAATATGCAATAAAATATTTAAATTTCAACTTGAAATAACTCTTTTGTTTTTAATTTTAGAGGCATAGTGATAATGAACTTTTATATTCAGATAATAAAAATCTTTTAAATGGTACCATTTTCAATATGGCATTCCATTAAAAAAATGTTATTTTGTTGAATAAGTCGCGTATTCGATATTCAATTGTTTTGTATTTTCCACCGCTAAATTTGTCGTATAATATCGCCCAACTTTGTCCATTTAATCGTCTTTCTATCTCTTCAAATAAGAAAGTTAGCAGACACACTGTACAGCCATCGTATCTACATTAAAAACTAAATCGCACTAAACCAATCATGTACAAATACCAAATGGGCGAAAATAAAAGAGAGAAACACAGTACGAAAATAGAAAGGCGTGATGATATAGATAATAAGAAAATAAATGTAAAGGAAATACAAAGCAAAGATGAAGCTAAGCAATTTAGAGTGCGTGCGATCAGAATATCCATCTCTCTCATTCTGGTTCGGTCTGCAGGGAAATATTGCGTTACACTAATCAAACTGGCCGCTGGATTACAAGTGACGTTATCGCAAAAAAGTCGCGAAGCCTCGGTGGATTACTCCGACCTGCGAAAGTTATTGGCCGTCGCCAATTCCACTGTTATGTGTCATATTTCTCCTCCGACTCCAACTGCGAACTGCGACCTACGCTACGAGTAGAGTTCAGTTCGATCAGTGCTCAGTGTTAGTGCCCTGTGCCTATCCAAGATTCGTCTCTCGTAGGCGGATTTGTCTCTTTCACAATTCATCCGATTTTGGTTTTAGCCAGTACATGGTTATTTAACACTTGGGTTTTGACGGTTGATTTAATGGTTCGTGAGAGGGTTTCAAGGTATTTTTTTGTTGTGATACAATGGGGTGTTAGTGCCTAGTTTTTATCTCAGCTATGAATCTAGATCTGACAGCGGTGGAGTTAAAACTTTTATTTATATTCAATTCTGTTTTTGTAACCTACTTCTTTTATAGGTACCGATTTTTATGCTTTGGATAGAAAGATATAATTCCATTAAATGGAAAATGTTTTTCCTATAAGCAATCAAATTTGCATTATTTCAAATTTGGTACCTATCACTATAATTATTATAAAATTAGTTTTGTGAAATTCTGACAGACATAAAATTAACTTATTCATAATTGTGGTTCACACTTGGTTTTATCAACTAGCAAAAATGTGGCTAAAGTAACACCAGCAGCGATTTTCTTCTTTTGCTAGACTTCTTCTCTGCCAGGATTTTGTGGACGGTTTCCTACTTATGTGGAGGAGAAATTTTCGCAGAAGATGGGTCCTCGCCATCCTAGTTATGCCCGTATCTCACAAGCGGGTTTTGAAGCGGATGGCGGGTGCGGATGCGGGTGACTCCTCGACTAATAGGAGTCCGGCGGCTAGCGGCTGCGGTTACGGGTGAAGGAATAGTTTGCGCAATTTTTGTTTTTGCCTTTTTCGTATGAATATATCTAAACATCCATCACTTTTAAATTTTGTAAATATTCTCGAAACTGTAGAAGGATTTGGTCAAGAGATAAATTAGCAAATGTATCACAAACATTTCTCAAACTAGAACCAGCATTGTATCATGTAACCATTCGAATTTTTTCTTCTTTAGTAAATATCTTTAAAGCGTGATGACAGCTTCATTTGACATTGACAATTTTTATAACGTGTTACATTTTATCTGCAACGATGCAGTATGTGTAACTAGTATCCATTGTAATACATTAATGACAGAATAGTAAATATTGCATCTTAGCTTAAACTCACGTATAATTGATTATTTCAATAGCTATTAAAGTTGTGCACAATAAGTATTCATTACATTGCATCTTGCATCTATGTATGTTAGAATAGAATCATAGAATGTTTGAATACTTCCTTCACGTCTTAGTGTTCTGTAGAACAGATAAATAACTACAACGAAACTGTATGTATGTTCATAAATGCAAGAAATTAATTTCAAACTTTATCCTTATGGCTATTATTTAACAACAGATTAAAAAAAAAAAAACTAGCTTGGAAAATACATGCCAAATTCCATTACATGTTGTGGCAAACAACTCTATTTTATCGATTTAAAATTGACACTATCGACTATCCTGTTCGACAGAGTGTTTATCTTAGAATCCTGATAAACAGCGCATTCTTTATCCATGTATATCGTTTGTATTATTTTCTTTAAGTATCAGACATAGAGTATTCGTAAATTGTTCATCTAGAATTTTCTCTAGAATTTAATTTTGAAATTAATAATTCGACTCGTAGAATACAACGTAATGTGGCTGCTAGTTTAATATTGAAAGTATGAAGCAGAAAGATTCCACGTACTACACCATTTTAAATTGTATAAAGGAGTTATCTCTTCATTAGCATAAATGCTTCTGATTTAACCTATATGATTTCTTAATTATGCTGTCAGCATGAATGTCAATTAATTTAGGATCTAAGATAATTCCTAGATCTTTTATCTGAGTTACTTGTTTTATATTTGATCCGTTTAATTTATAAGAAAACCGTACGATATTTCTATTTCTAGTAAAGGTAATATGGCAACATTTTGATATATTTAACATTAAATTATTGTCCACTGTATATTGATGAAAACGGTCCAGATCAGATTGAATAGCGATGCAGTCCTCAAATTTTGTGATAGAATGATAAATCTTTAGGTCATCCGCATATTATGGTTTGGTTCCAGTTTTGGTTCGGTTTCAGAATTTTTTCTTCCCTATTATCATGAAAATAAGTTTTTCCGTTAAGCGGTAATTTTATTACGTGCGATTGAAAATCTACAAACGTAATAGAGTGAACCAACAAGTATATAAAAGTGAAGCCGAATGTAATGTAAAGCTAAGTGGTTAATAACGATGATAATAATTATAACAAGCGATTAATTATCATGATTCCAATCCAATAGGGGTATGAGTAGGAGGTTAGTTATCGGCATCGTTCGGTGCAAGCCGAATTCATCCGATTGGGAAGAGAAGAGAGCAGAGCGAGGGCAGCATTAAGCGTGACAGACGACTTCTGTCCGTGGAGATTATAACTGAACCAATTTTACATCCCTGCCCATTTCGCTGAACGAATTATCCAATGTGCGTTGAGCGTTCAGCTGGCCCTTTGAGCGGAGCAAGCCCACGGTCCACGGTCCGATCTCCCCCGGGAAAAATACAAGATCAACCGTTATTGCGTATGGCGACGGCAATGGCTACGGCATTTTGCCTCAACCCCAACCCCGAGAGGTCAGATGTGATGCAACTATCGCAATAGTTTTATTCGATTATTTGGTTTGTTTGCTTTGATTTTTTTTAAGCAGATATATGTACCTAAAGAGCCGACTGAAATCAAAGGACTTTATACTTTCAAGTAAACACATGAAATTACAATATTTTCGAAAACTCGATCTCTATTTCAGAACATTACTTTCATGTAACTATTCAAAGAAATAAGAAAAAAATATGTATTCTCATTTTGTTCTCTATGCTGCATACGCTGAGTTTTGATATTTGATGTTCTCGAAATTCATAATATAGGGAAATATAGAAATATGTACACTTTTCTCTGAATTTTCCAATTAAAATATGATTTGTTTATGTACAATCAGAGTTGGGCAGTAATTAATTACTTACGTTATTAATTTCCTAATTCAATTACTTTCAGAAAAAAGTAGTTGTATTTGAATTATTTTTAAAACAAAGTAATTGTAATTTGTACATAATTTTGGATTTTTTAAAAAGTAATTGTTTTTAGCAATTACTTTCAGTATTTAATTCTTTTTAAAGTAATTTAATTACTTTCAAAGTTAAATTACTTTTCCATTAGTTGTGTGTATCTATTATTGTCGTTATTTTATGTGAGCAGTTGCAGTGCTCTGATCTGTTACAGTCACTATCAGTTTTGTAATATTCTATCAAAGAATACGTGAAAAATACAAATATGTTTTTATTCGAACTATTAATGGAGTGTAAGTTTATGCTTTACTTAATAGCAAGATATGTTTACAAGTGATGAAGTCGAACAATAAAAGATTTTTTTAGTCCTTCAAATTCAAGAACATTACATGTACATGATATAGATCATGAAAAATTTATATAATGTATTTCAATATATGTTATTATAAGAATTAAAAAATAATTGAAAAATGTAACTGATGTTACATTTTCAATTACTAGTAATTAGTAATGCAATTACTTTTGTAGTAATTTAATTACTGAGTAATTAAATTACATTTTGGGCGATCATTTTATTATATTTAAATATTCATAATTGTATTTGGTATGGAATTGTGTTGAAAAAGATAGAAAATTAGACAATAGTGATGGAAAAAATATTAAGATTTAACAAAGAAAGAACTGGAAAGAATTCAACATCTTATACTCATCAAAATTAGTCAATTGCTTTTATGACTTTCGCAATTGCGCGACCGTAAGACTCGTTATATAATACTAGGATTTTTAAGTAAAAAAAGAGAGGCAGAGAGAGAGAGATAGAGAAAGAAAGAGAGAAAAGGGAAGAGAGAATGAGAGAGTTGAAGCAGAGAATTTGAAAATGTAGAAAGAATTCCATCATATTTAGGAACATTTGAATGACTATGTTTTTATTGTATAAAACGGGATGCTACTTAAAGTGTTCCTTACGAAAAATTTGTAAAAAACGGTTTTTACAATATTAAACTTATAAGTTGACTATGTTAGAAAGATATAGTAATGTAGAAGTAATGGAATAAATTTGCATTTTCTTTCTTACTTAGGGCAATTACATTCATTGTTTCAATGGTGACGTATTTTGCTTATTGTTGGCTTCAATTTTGTATAACAGATTATATAATAATATTCGTCCACATTATTCAGAAGACAAAACATAATGCGTAAAATGAACCAAAATGAAATTTGCTGACCAGCACACTCTGTTAACGCCAAATGTAATTAATACATCAATTTTCGAAGTTACTATTAGATGTCTCTGCGTGTTGTTACAATTCATAACCTTGAGATAGAATTTGTATTAATTATCTATTTTTCATTCACCTTAACATTATGATATTTTATTTTACTAAGTTAGATATTACAATATGATTAATTTAATAAGGGCAATATTTTTGTCATAATATCTACCTATATCATATAAACTATTATTAACTTCCCATGTCTCTGCGAGCAGGATACATGTATACGGTAGTATGAAATCGAATGAAACAGAACAAAACAGTTTCGCGATATCGCATTCGATCGGAGTAGACCTGATTCACTGCATGGGTTGTGCAGAGCTTTTATCTAAAAAAAAAAGTTATGTAAGGGTATGCAAATATCATATCACTGAATTCAGAATAAAATTCTCTACCTAATAGGTAAATAAAAAATATATAGTCTCATTTAAAATAACAAAGTTGGTTCCCACAACTTGAAAACTACTGGTTGAAAAAAAATACGCTCATCAAAATAGTCTAATAAAACAGATATTGTTAGTAGGAAGTAACGCCGTATTATGTTGATATCCCATAAAGTAGTTAATTTTATTTTAATATCGAATATTTCGTTACACATTTTGTGACTCCATACTAAAATGTACAATACTTTTGTATAAAGGTAAGTTACATGAATCGATTTGTGTTACTTACAAATAGTTTTAACTGTTTTTGTCAGTTAGCAAATAGTTCAGATCATAAACAATCATTTTTAAAACTTTAAACTTTACTGTTTTACATATTATTTAAAAGAATTTTGACAATTATGCAAACACATGATATTTACATTAAAAGAATTTTATGTGCGTTAGAATTTAATGAGATATCAAGTACTACTTTTATGATAAAGTTGGTCAATATGATGAAGTAAGGACACGCACGCCCCTCTATTGGTCAGAGAGAGAAAGAAAGTATCAGAGAACTTCAAAATTACAACAGTATTTAGGAAGATTTAAATGACTATGTTTTTAGCTTATTGGGCGGGACTCTACTTAAAGAGTCCCTATCAAAAAATTATGTACAATTAAATGTACTACGACTATTACGGGCGAAGGATTGGAATACTTTCATGTGTATACCCTGGGTTACCTGTACCTGTCAGAAAATTTTTGGTGATGTTGTAGTAATTTATCAAATTTGAATTTTCATTCGTATTTAGGACAATCACATTAATTTTTTTAATGTTGAAGAGCTTTACACATTGCTATCTTCAATTGTGTAAAACAGAATTGAGTAATAAAAATAAAAAAGATATTACTTTATTTTAATGTAGTAAAAATTTCACATCACATGTCTGCGTGATTCGTACTGCCATCTGTTGCGAAAATCTTATATTAGCCCATTGTGTTGAGAGTATTATAAAATAATAATCACATAGTTTTTTTACTCAATGATGTAAATATTCTTCAATGTAACACTGCTAAACAAAAACTCTCATGTAAGTTGTAATCTTTAATGAATCCATTATTGAGAGTTTTGTCAACTAATATGTACAATTTTCTTTCATAAAATAAAAAAAAAAAAATATTTTTCCTGAATTTATGTTTTTCAGTTCTTTGGTATTATTGGAACATCATTTCTTGTATACACAAATAAATGTATTAATAAAAGTGCATCAAAAGTAATATTAAATAAATATAATAATAATATTAAAACAATAAATTAAATTTAAAAAAGTTAAAAATAAAAAAAAATATAAAGTATAGCACCAAGTATTGAACTGCGAACCGTGTCAACGAAACATATAACCAAGCATTTAACCCACTCGGCTATGCCTATGTACCTACAAAGTGTTGTTCTTCGATAAGATATTTCTTTGTAAGATACTAAATGTGGTGGTTCAAATCCATGTTAGTAAATTGACAGTTTTTAAAAAAAATCTGTTACTACAGAATTGGAGACTTGAAATTTTTTAATCAAAATGTTATAAAGTTTATTTAAATATAATATCTACTTACTATATAAATTATATTACAAGGAATTACTACTTATGTTACCAAATTATTATTGAACAGAATATAGGGTCAAATTTAATCTTTGTCGTTGCCATTGCGACTCACCATTCCCTACTGTCGCATAATTTTTGTATAGGGTTCATTTTGCCTTCAATCTTCAATGAAGGATAGAATGAACCCGCCTCATTAAATACAAACAAAGACCTTTTTACTTACTTAGACCCCGTGTGCGTGAGTGTTTGGTCGCGAATCTGAGAAGCCTCGATCTCGACCGGCGCTTAAATTATTTCGAATTTTAAATGGCAGAAAAGTGACTCCTGCGATGCACTCGCCACGCTAGCTATGCGTGCCCATGGGGTGACGCCTGGTAAACGCCCGCACGGTACGAATATGTTATCATTATTACAGATATCTGAAGTAAATTGGCACACTCAGCAAACGGTTATATGCCGTGATGATATATTTCTTTATTTATATTTGCACGTATACCTAACGAGTATGTAGGTACTTCATATTATTAATGTAAATTGCATTGTGCGTAGTTAAGTAGCATTCATTGTTTTACTTTTTATAATTTTATAAATCCTCGTATGGCTAAATATTGAAATAATCAAAGATAGCAGCATGATACCTGAAGATCAAATTCAAGTAACGAAATGCTCATAAAGATTTATACCAATAGTAGTTTTATTTTAATGTAGTAAAAGTTTATGTACGAACTGTATTTTACTAGCCATCGACGTGGAATGAGATATGTGCGGGTTGTATATTCTATCGTAATTGCTCATTTATACATAATCTCTACAAGATGGCAGCAGTATAAATATTTTATAATTAATATTTTTCACTCATATATTTTTCAATAGATAAAAGGATTTTTTTCTGGAGTTAGTTGTATCTTTTGTAATTCTCGAAACTTTATTAATAAAGCATTGTCTATATGCAAATTTATAAATATTAGATATGATTTATGAGGCACTACATATTTTATGACCCACAAGGTCAATTATATATATTTTATATTAAGTTTCATTTGTTTGGGTTTGGCATTACGACTGATTCGCAAATATGCTGTGAAGTTACAAAAAATAATATATGTATTGAATTCAAAGATTTAGATTAAAATTATTAATTTTTGCCTTATTATTTTATTAGATATGAAGGATAAAACGACACTATATCGTATGAAAGTAAATAAATTAACTCCTTGCTTTGAAAGATAATGAACTCGCCAAACTTTCAGTTTAGCTTTATAAACTTATACTGTAGTGAAAACATATACATTTACGTAGTATAGCGCCGAAATTTTTTTGTAAATATTTAACACATACAGGGTGTTTCAAAACATGTGTCGAAAAATAAGTGGTGGGATTGGTTGGCTAATTATAAGAAAAAAAGTTTTCGAGATACAGGATGTAAAAAAAAATATTTTTTTTTTATTTTTTGACGATATCTCAGGAACCGTTTGAGATACAAAACTCAGCTTCTGTACACATCTTAGCATTAATATTAGCTACTTTTTAAGCGCTTATTCAATTTTTTATTCATGTGCCATTGACGGAGATTTTAGGGTTGCGTGAGGTTTTTATGGCCCTAATTTCTATGACACTTGGGAAATTGGCATTCTGAAAGCACATTGTGAACCACCAATATTTTCTACACAAAAAAGGTACTCCTAGTCAAAAGCTCTAACGTAAACCGTTTTAGAGAAATACGGCATTTTATGATGGAAAACACGAAAAAAAGTAGCAACATGTTTTGTTGTTGATAAAAACATTTGTTTTTGATCTAGTCGTCTGCGTTCATGCATTTGTTTTGACATTAAAATTATTGTAGGAGGAGGTCATTTTCAACAATTTTTGTATTTTTTTTTGTTTTTTATGTTATTGCTTAGTTTTCTAAAATAAAAGTTCTGTGATCATGTTGCTACTTTTTTTCATGCTTTTCATAATATTTTTTTTACACCCTGTATCTCGGAAACGGTGCGTTTGCGGAACCATGTTAATAGGAACTTTTTTTTTCTTAAAATTAGCCAACCAATCCCACCCTTTATTTTCCGACACATTTTTTGAAACACCCTGTATACGTGAGATAATGAGATAATGCATGTTCTGTCGTACGCTTCATATATAACGTCGTCTTAAGGGAAATACGGTTTTTACGGGTAATACGGGTCTGCGGTTCTTACGGGTAATATGGGTTTGCGGTTCTTATGGCTTTTACGGGTCTTATGGGTGAAGAATCGGGTCCGACCCGTATTCCATTTGGTCCGGGTGGGTGAGTATTTCTCATTTAACTAAATACCCAGTTCGCAGTCCTAGCCCTAATGGGGGGATTATACCATTTTTCTTTTATAATTTCATCTGAAAATATTAGAAAAACTAAGACTATTGATGAAAATCCGGTGAAAAAATTCCTATTAATAAGCGAGTTATGGTCTCCCGAACTTTGAAAAGATTGACGTGAGGTCACATTTATGTGTTTTTATATCAAACTGTTTTCATCATTGACCTAAATGTTCTTGAAATATATGCTATTTTAAGTTATATTTACATAAAAATAAATGAATATTATAACACTGTATAAGTATACATACTTTATAATTACAGGTGTATTTAAATTATTAAGTTTAATGCAAGAAATTTATGTTAAAATAAAAACTGTTTGGAAACTGTAGTACAGGAATGTTAGGCCCTCCTTTCGAATTTGAATTTCTTAACTTCTATTGGTAGTAATCCCACCTCCTAACACGCTATTTGTAATGCATGTATAGACGGTTTCTCGGTCGCCAATCAAAATATTTTCATATTAGTGTCGAAGCGTTATAACAAAAATTCCTTTATTTCCGAAATATCTCAATTATACCATTTCATTTTTTTATTAATATTCGTTATTCAGCATATACATTCGTATTTTTTTACTATTTTCCTTCAATTCGATTGAGCCGTAATCCCCCATTACAATGATCTCGAACTGAAAATGTTTTCAAAAAAGATAAATATAAACAAATGCCCTCAGTTAATAAAATTATATTTAAGGGAAAGATTAGCATTTGAGTTTTAGGAAGAATAATTTTAAAGAAAGGATAAATATAAATTATGAATGGCCATAATTCACGACGAGTAGGAAGTTAGTATTTGAGTAATGCTTATGCGTAGCTTTTAGAAACAGCGTACAATATCGTGTTTTCATTTGACGCCAAGCTAGGACCAGGACCTTACAGTCTGGTCTGGAGTCCGTATCCGAGACTGTAGACTCCAGTCTCCCGTCTCTGGACTGGAATGAATAGGATGAGAATACTGTGTGAACTGTGATATTACATCATCCTGAATGTTATATTGCGTTTGAGAAATGGCCTGCAGCTGTGTCGTCATGTACTACTCTTGTCTTCGAATTGCGCGATATTTTGTCGAATTATGCGACGGATATTTTCCATATCTTATTAGATGGCCCACTAAAAAGATTTCCGAAAAAGTAAACATATACTGTAATCCGACTTCAAGTAATTTAAAAGTAAAATACTCATAAAAACAAAATGAAATTCTCCTTTTATATCACTTTCAAAGAAGTGTATTCTGTAGTAGGTACTATTATTAGATAGATAGAATATACCTTTAAATTCATTATTTGTGTTTTAGTTCGGTATATGAAATGGACAATTAAATGTAAAACATCACATTTATATGCATTATTATTTTTTCCTTTTAATGTTTTGTTTTTCTTTATTCATAGTTTTTTTTATAATCTGTAGATTATATCACATGTTGGTACCACTTTTCCACTGAGTTCCTCATTCTTTATTTAATAGAAATAATGTAATAAAAACGAACATTATTATCATACCATAATTAGAACCTGGAAATTTCTTTGTTTGCAGTGGTAACAATATTACTTTTGCTATTTTGTTTTGTTGGTGTGTACAAATTAGATACAATGGATTTCTTGTCGTTTTACAATATAACAGAATATTTACAAGGTATTTTGCGCTATGCTTCGATCAGAGACTATTAAAAAGTAGTTTTCTTTAAAAATGTGTCAAATTTTATAAGCACATTCCTTCCTTTTTTATTCCTCATTTAATATTAATAGTTTGTGAGGCTAAGTGCGTTGTATGATCAGCTATTTCTTACTGCTTGGATTCCAATGGGGGATTTCACCATTTTTTTATAATTTCATCTCAAAGTATATGTAAACTAATATAGAAAGATCAGAAAGATATGATGCAGTTGGTAGTACAATTCTGGGGATCTTTTTATTCCACTGTTTACACAACACCAGGTGACAGCGGAAATACTATTTAACATGTCATTTTGACCATAAATACAAATAGGTTATGTCAGAGGTGAGGCCTGACAGCTAATAGGATTATTAGGATATTGAGTGATTGAAATGCTTAGATTGTTGCTTATAGGTAATGTAAGAAATAAAAGTACAACAACTATTGTAATAAAAAATTGTAAATATGCTCAAATTTAAATTTTCAAATGTCGCTGTCAACAGTGTTAAAAACAGGAAATAAATTTATGCATGTCTTACCAATTTCTATTATATTTCAAGTGTTGCCAACTGAATCCGTTATTTTTGATCACATTGTACTTAGTTTACATGCAGTTGTGAAAACTGTTTTGAAAAAGCCATGTATACAGCGTCAATACGGTTTTGAATTATTTCAAACCTCTTAAGACTACTGGCGAAAATCCGATGAAAAAATTCGCATTAATAAGCGAGTTATGGTCTCCGAAATTTTGAAAAAATAGATGTGACGTTACATATATGTTTTCATATCAAATTGTATTCTTCGTGGACCTAAATGTTCTTGAAATATATGCTATTTATAAATTATATTTATAAAAAATAAATGAATATTATATAGCACCGTATAAGGTTTACAATTACAAGTGTATTTAAAATATTAAGTTGAATGTAAGACATTTATTAATGTTTAGGAAACTAGGGTTCGCCTTATGAAGGTAGTTCTAGGATTTTTTAAAAATAAAATGTAGATCGAGTTAAAAATCAATCTTGCGATTTTATTTTAATCAAATTTGGACATTTCGAGAACTGTCATCTTCAGCATTTTGTAACAAGGTGAGAATAGTGAAATAACAAGTAAATAACTTTAATATAAACTCTTCTAAATTATAGTTTCAATATCAACATTTTAATTCTGTTATCTTTGTAAGTCAAAATTCTGTTTAGAAATAATAATCATCATTCTCTCATATATCTGTTTAGTCTAGATGTCAACCGCGTAGACATTTATTTGTTGACAATTAACTACATAAGTTATTGGCTAGACTACGTGCAGTCTTGTTATTTTACTATGGAGGCTACACCCTCGCACCCTTCATTAGATATACGTGTGAAGAGATAACCCTTTGTTTTAAGGCAGTCGCGTTTTAAGATTGAAACGAGTCAGGTCAGACATGTAGTCTGTGTTTAGTTTTTGGGCGTTTACGCCATGACTCGTAATTAGAGTTTATAACAGTTTAGTTTAGTATTAATATAATTTTGTGTAATGAGTTAGTTTAATGTAAAAATATGTGTAAATATAAGTTTAGTAGTTGTAGTAGCTAATAATATTGTGTGTGCCATCCATCCATAATATGTTCATCATAATTCTATCATCATGTGTAAGTGTTTAGTGATAGTGTGAGCGTAAAGGGTGTTCCTCCTCGGTAAAGTGGTGGACAAACCAGCAAGTGTCCACCAGTGAGATAAAGTAAGAAATAGTGTCATCGTTGGGATAAAAGAAAGTAAGAGAACAAAGAGAAAACAGAAGAATCTTCTTCCCCCCCCCCCCCCCCTGTTACAATTTAAATACAAACTATAATAAGATGGATGTAAGATTGAATATGCTGTACAATTTCAATAACTACTATGAAATAAAGAGTTTTGCGATATGAATCTACATGGTTTTAAACTTTAGCAAATTTCATAGAGCAAACACAGCTCCAAAAGTTAATAAAAAAAATCATCTATTTGATAAGTGCTATTATGTAAAGAAATCAATGAGCACTATAAAGAAACAACTTTTTAGAAAATAAATCTTTAAAATAATTGATCCCTGTCAATATAGTGTTAGGTTACATTAAATATGTTTTCTTTATTTATGTTTCATAATTCATATTTATCATAAATCATCTCTCTTTTAATAGTATGTATTTAGAAGTTCGTATTGTAGGAAGAAATGTTAGTGAAATATATCTAAACATAAAATGAAACGAGGAGTCTGAATAGTGATCGCGATGGTGATCGTCACCCTTTCCTCTCCGTCTTTTGAAATCCACATCCACATCACCTTTGGTCCGAGTCCACGCGTATAAAACACTCTCCGTCTTCCGATCACACTTCGCAATCGTAACGATACTCAAACTGAAAACCCGTCGCGGTGCGATACGTCATCAGAGCAATCGCACCCGGAGCGCCAATAGCGGCAATAGCGTCGTCGCCATCGGCGTCGGCAATAGCCCTGCCTTTGCTTGGCCCTGGCCCTGGACTGTATACGTACGCCGTGGACGGCGGAATTGAAAAAACTGGCAGTCACGTTGATAATAAAGCGGATTGCTGGACCATGCGTCGGCTACGTTTATCATGCGATAACACTGCAGCCCCTTCGTCGCCTGACCTGTAACCTGCGACCCCTTCGGATAAATCAGATTCTTTCCTCCTATCCTGCTTTGCTTTTGCTCCATGCTGTTTGCACTAGCTTCATCTCTATTCCACAAGAGAATGTCATCACCTTTACAAAATCTTTTTTTAAATAGTCCTCATACTATTTATAAACATTTAAAACACATTTTATTTTATATTATTAAAAATTCAGGGTTTCCCCTAAGGAAACCGACAAACTTTCACCACGTATTCTACGGGTCATTTATATAAATCTTGGTCTAAGTGTACAGCAATTTCCAAGTTATATTTTTTAAAGGTATTCTATTCAGTTACTTGCCGACTTGTAAAAGTCTTTTGTCAAAATAATTACAAAATTTTATCAAATTAGAAAAATATAAATAGAATATAAAGTATTAAGACTTAAAAAATATAAAAACAATTATTGGATTGTTGCAAAAAAATCGGAACTTAAGAATAACAACCCTTTTTTCAGATTATGTAATCTTATTTCTGTTTCTGGCAGATCATACTGTTTTCGAAGAACTTAGTATGTAAGAGTAAGAGGACTTTGTATTTAACTAGGCGGGACCCTTCCGGATCCCTCACGAAAAATTAGAAACTGCGAATAAAAGTCATGTAGTTCCACCAAACCACGGCTCAGTGATGATTCCTTTATTAAAAATGTATATATTTTAAAATTCTTCACATTGTAATCTTTAAATTAGTAATACAAAAATTTGTAATGTTAAATAAATATAAATATATCATCACGGCATATTACCCATTTCTGGGTGTGCCAGTATCTACAACACATGTAGACATTGGTAATGATGACGATATATATATAAATTTGTAATGTTGAGAAATATTTATACTATTTCATTAAAAATATATTTATATGGATGAATCCAACAGCACATATAGAGACATCTATTGATCGCTTAGTAAAATAACGTCGCAACAAAGTAGGCTTATTACTTATATTATTTTTTACAGTTTATATACACTGGCTTTCAAAAAAATCGCGAACACCTATCTTTTGGTGTATTGAGTCGGTCTTGATTGCCAGTGTCATTAGTGTCAATTAAAATGTCAAAATTAATAGAAACGTGAAGGTTTTAATACGGTCTAAGTTAGAAGAGTGGTTATTTTTTCTGAAACATATTTGTAATTTATAACCGAAGAAGAACTTGCTACACAATAGAAAATAACCGTGACATGATGTGACACCAATGACAACTGTCAATTGACAGAAAACCTATTTTAAAAAGTTCGTACTTACACAGGTAAAAAAACATAAAAACTCGGTTACTTGATTTCTAAGGTGTACGCGATTTTTTGCAAGCCAGTGTATATATATAACATCCCGTCATTCCGTTTCGGAACATAGGGCCTCAACAAGCATCTGACTGTTAACGGCAATGGCTTTTAGTTCTCCCCATGATTTGTTAAGACGTTTTGCCTCCTCGATGATGGTTCGTTTCCAGGTGATTTTTGGGCGTCCTCTCTTCCGCGATCCTTGCGGGTTCCAGTCTAGCGCTTCCCTGCAGATGTCATCTCTGGGTTTTTTGAGGGTGTGGCCCAGCCATCCCCATTTTCTTTTACAAATTTGATTTTCGAGGGGTTCCTGTTTGGATCTTACCCAGAGTTCTGTGTTTGTTATCCGATCCAGCCAAAATATCCTAAGTATCTTACGCAGACATTTGTTGACAAAGACCTGCAGTTGACTGGTTATGCTTTTTGTCACTTTCCACGTTTCGCAGCCATATAGGAGAATGGATTTAATGTTGGTATTGAAGATTCTTACTTTTGTGTTGTTTAAGTACGCTCTGGAAGCCCAGATATTGTTGAGGAGGCAGAAAGCTCTTTTTGCTTTCTGGATTCTAATTTTCACGTCTTTATTGGTGCCGCCTTCTTCATCAATAATACTGCCTAGGTACGTAAATTCTTGCACAGTTTCAATGCTTTCGCCGTTTATTGAGAGAATTTCGTAGCTTCTGGAGTTAATATTGAGGTGTTTTGTTTTATTTATATTTATTTTATTTTAAGCAAGCCAGTGTACAAAGTGGGTATTTGCGCTCGCTTTTGTCAACGCAAAATGTCACTTTGCCGCTCATACGCTACAAATTAAAAAAACGCTCGCTGTCCGAATTTCTAACTATAAAATGTTGAGAAATGTCACTTGTCTACATTCTTAATGGCAACTTTTAGTCAGGAAGTAATGGCGCTGTAGTCACACATTTACCACCTCCGCAAGTCAATCTGACATATGACTGTTTTGTCGGTATATTGCATAGCCAAACAAAATGCCGTACTGCTGTATAAAGGAATACAGAAATAAAGTAGGGCATTCGTTTACAAAAACGAAAGTAAAAAATGCTTAGATTAGAGTGAAGCAATAGTTCAAGAAGAATGGAAAATAACGAAATTAAAATTTAAAAATATAATCGTTATTTAGTGGGTAGTACTGTAAGTACAAAGTGTACATTATATTATTTTTTGTTATGGTGGAGAACCTCACTGTAGTGACTAGAAAAAAAATCTTCTGTGTGTTTCGATCGTAAATGGACATTGAAAAATTGTTCGTTATAAGCGGACATTTTTTATAATGGGGTATTCCACTCAAATTTTTTTATTATTTTAAATAAAACTTCATTCAGTTTTAAAGCTATTCATAGTATTAAAGAATCTTAATTGTTCCTAGTTCAACAGTATTTTATTTTCGAAAAATCAGTGTAACGTCACATTTCCCCTATACTTGTCTTTCTCACACACACACACTGCTCTGAGTACGCTGCGAGAGAAAGATAGCAATTGTATGACGTCAATTTTCCCTTTTAGTAAATGTGAAATATCTCGTAAAGTAATTATTTAAAAAATGTTTTCATTGTTTTAACTATTATTTATTGAGCCATACTTTACGTTAAATTGAATTTTTTTTTTTTTTTTTGTTATGGTGGAATACCCCATTTACTTATAAAAATTGTAGAAACCTTTTGCAAATATTTTTTTCCATTCCGCACTACCGAAGTGCCGAATTGTGGGTAGTCGAAATTTCGTTGGTCAATTGTTTATTTTTGTGTTGGTGTCTGTCCTTTTCTCCGACCTCCCTAATTTGTGCATCGGACTCGTGAGTCGGGCGGAGATTGTAGTCTGGTCACGTGCGGGCATTACGCACCAGTTCGAAATTAAAGAGTTGCTTTATTACATTCACATCCCGACAGCCCCGTGCCTGTCCCTGGACCCGATACCTTTATACGGTTTTCCGCTTCACTATAATGGATGGATGGTCCATGATTTACTACTTCGCCTTTCAAATGATTAACTTCAGCAAGTCATATCATACAATGAGAAAGTATATCGATTGGGGTTCTGGGAGATGGTTGTGAAACAAAGAATTCAAGTTCAAACCTGATATCCCAATGAAAATAAATCATGAAAAAATTGACACTGAAATCTAAATAATGTAACTATAATCTAGTTATCTGTTAGTAGATCACCTGGTTTGGTTGTATAAAGAACTTGCCGCTAAATGACGTTATAATTTAAATTTATTATAAATACTTTTTCAGGTATTGTGAAAATATGGTTATTGACTTTATAGTTCTCGCAAATTTGAATCTTATTTTCTGAAGTCATTATATCGAAGAAAAAAATATTTTACCCAATTCTCTCAGTACAGGATTGCCAACTTCTCCAAGAAGACTTAGATAGACTCTCAAAATGGTACTCAATTAACAAATTACATCTTAATCTAAATAAATGTACAGTAATGTCTTTTACTAGGAAACTATTGTCAATTGTTTATAATTATACGATCGAAAATGTCACCTTGTCGCGATCTACTACTGTACGAGATCTTGGAGTCAAATATGACACCAAATTTACATTTACACATCATATACAAGATATATATAACAGTGCCATGAGAATGCTAGGCTTCATAATAAGAAATACTCGAACTTTCCTAAATTTATCAGCAATTACGAACCTATACTTTTCTTTCGTCCGCTCTAAGCTGGAGTACTGTCACATCATTTGGAACCCTATTTACGAAGTTCATCAAGATCTGATTGAATCTGTTCAAAAAAAAATTCTCAAATACCTTTATTACAAGGCAAATAATAACTACCCTGATTATTCTGTAAATTATAAACAATTGTTACATATGTTTAATTTCAAGAATCTCTTTGAACGCCGTGAAAATGCCCTAATAATACATCTATTTAAAGTTGTAAACAGCTGCGTTGACGATCCTTGTACTCTTTCCTCTCTCCAATTTCATATTCCCTCTTTTCGTACCAGAAGTTGCTTTACTTTTTATTTACCGGGTGCTAGAACTAATTATTTAATGCTGTCGCCTATATATCGTATGTGCAATCTTTATAATTGTAAATTTTCGAGGATTGATATATTTCATTTGGAATTTAAACATTTCATAAATATGTTATGTAATATGTCATAAGCATTTTGTTTATTTTTATGTATTGTTGAGTGTATTTTGTATTTTTTTTACAACCCTTTATCTGGGCTTAGCCTGTTGGGTTGATCATTAAATAAATAAATAAATAAATAAATAAATAAATAAATAAATAAATTCACAAGAAAATTTTGGTAGTATTCCAATTTTCACTCGTCCACGATGAATGTTCCTCAGAAAATGCAATTCTGACCCTCTTGTTTTTCTTTGAGAGTAGAGGTTTCCTAACAGTTATTTTTTCTAGTAATCATACATCACATAGCCATCGTATCACAGTGCGATCACTCAAATCAACATCAAATTGTTCCCGAATTTTTGAACAAAGTTCACATGATGATAAAGTAGGATCACTTACGGATAGACGCCGAATGGTTTTTGTCAATTCTAGCACTGGTTTTCTTGGACGACTGACGATTATATTAGTTTGAACACTTCCGTCTTAAGATTTTTTTTTCAAAATCTTACTGATAAAGTTTTTGAAATATTGCACTGTGTCACACCATCTTTATGGAGCTGTACTACCTTTTCTCGTAAGTCGTCCGAAAAATATTTATTTTTAACCATCTTAACATCAACTTACTAAATAAATGACAAAGTACAACTGAAAGTAAGACAATTAAAATCATATTATATTATTAATATGGTTTCATACTTTTTTCCACCGAAGAAACAAGTATATGCTATTTCACTTAAATCGTACAGCCAATATCAAAAGATTTCTTGTAATTTTTTTCTTCGATATACTGACTTTAGAAAATAAAAATAAATAAATAAATATATCATCACGGCATATTAACCATTTCTGGGTGTGCCAGTATCTACAACACATGTAGACATCGGTAATGATGACGATATATTTTACCGTGTGGGCGCTTACCAGGCGTCACCTCACGGGCACTCATAACTGGCGTGGAGAGTGCACCACAGGGGTCACTTTTGTGCCATTTAAAATTGGAAATATTTGGCGTCAGTCGGGATCGAACCCGGTTCCCCCAGGTTCGCGACCAGACACTCAGGCACGCGGCCACGGGACTTTAGAAAATAAGATTGAAATTTGTGAGAACTATAAATATATTGAAAGAAAAAAGAAATATGTAAATGTTTCCATGCTTTTGTCCGCCATTGTATATTTAAAATGATCCAGCTAATAAAATTTATTATTTTCGATGCAATATTTTATTCCCCCTATGGATTAATTTGAATTTGTTTTTATAAAATTAACGAATGCAATGCTAATTTTCCATTTAAAATTCATACATATGTCAATTTTTTCGTGATTCAACCAGCATGCATTTTTTCATATTAAAAAACTGCACTTTGTACAGTATGGGACACTAAAGTTGAGCTGAGGTGTAAAGGAAAGACATGCTCATATCGTGATATTCCATAGACGCCGTCAAATAATAATTATTACAGTAACTTTGTGTTTCTAACTTATTTGTGTACGCTTATGATCCGAGTGTAAACTAGACAGGGACAGGAACTGATACGAACACCAATTGCACAGATTAACTGCTAATATAAGAAAGGTTGCGTAGCTTTAAAACTTATTTGGGTAACTTTTATATGTTATATTAGACATGCGGAAAGTAAATTAAATGTATTTTGTGTGGATTTAAACGGAGCGTGATTTGTGCTAAAATATTTTTTATAGTTCATCTTTCGTGCCTCGGACTGTAGTAGGTACATAAAATTAATATATTATAGTGTCACTCTCAATACAAAAAAGTTTGATATTGTGGTCAAATAATTAATTTATAAATTGGAAACTGAAAAAGCTACTTTGTGTTCAGTTGCAAAATCATTGTGTTTTTCATACTAGATGTGATGTGCAACAAATCACACACAGAAGTTTTTCCTAAATAGTGTTTAAATGTTTAAATTCAACATTTACAAGTAAAAAAAAAAAAATATTGTCATATCAGAGATTATCTGGCACTTTTTCGCGTTAGTGTAAAAAAGGAAGTCATTTTGAATATTAAAATGACAAAAAGAATCACATTTTAAAACAGAATTAGAAAAGTCATGAACTCAATCAAATCAGTCAACAAAATTTACTTAAATGGTGCATGTATTCTCGAAATATTCTGTCCAAAATATATCTCAATTCTGTAGTTCATAATAAAATATCACGAGCAAAAGAAATAATAGCATAAAAACAGTTTATTTCAGTTTAAAGTTAAACATCATTTCTCTATGCATCATAAAATTTTATTATATTATTTTTAAATAGAATTGCATTGCAAAATAGATTTGTAATTTTATAACATTTATAATAATGCTCATCGTGAATCTTTACTCTGAATATTGTAGAAACTTTGCATAATTTGGTAACAATGAAACAATATTATTGACAAAACAATGCGTTGTAAATCACCCTTCATAAATAAACACGATGTTGTAATAACACTGTATATCATTTCTTTCCTAGCTTCAGTATAAAATTTATGTCAGGGTAAGGTGATAAATATTTCTAATACATATTTTATATCAGCTGAAAATTTATATGAATTTACAGCGGTCGTTAACATAGAATTTTTAATTCTTTTTAATAATGATAAATTTTTTAATCGGCAGTAAAATGAAAAGGGTCAAATGTTTTTGTCGGAATCAAATCAATTAATTACAAATGTGGTTAATTTTCATATGAATTCAATATAAAGGGATGTCGATATGGATACAGAAATAATTATTATCACGGATATATCTGTAAAATGCGGTTGTGTTCATTTTTAAGGTTAAAAGTTGCATAATTTAAATTTATATATATATATATATATATATATATATATATATATATATATATATATATATACATACATACAGGGTGTAAATTTTAAAACTGGCCATAGTGCTATAACATAGAAAAACAGTTTTTTAGTCGCCAAAAGTTTCTACATTAATTTATTGAAAAAATAATTGGTGCCTATTATAAAGAAAAAAATTACGATTTTTTTAATACCAAACACATTTCATTTCTGTTTCATATAAAGCCAGAAAATTAATTTAAAAATTTGTACAATTAAGAAAAAATATCATTAGTCATGAAACTAACAGTAACAAAACATAGTCATTTTTCACTAACATGATAGGCGGCAATTAAAGATTAAAGTTATTAATTTATGAACTGATACAAAATAACACAAAATAAAGAAAACGCTAGTATATTTATTTAAGAAACAATTATTATTTATTGTAATAGATATTAACACATTATAGGTGAGTGATCTACATGCAACAATTTAAACCATTTAATAATTAGTAATTTTTCTTCATGAGACAAATTATCCATGATCTTCTTAATAAAACGAAAATAATAATAATTTGCAAAAAACGTTTATTAATGAGCGTCTTAAGTCAACAATTGTTTTGTTTTGTTTCAGTCAGTTTCACGGCTAATGATATTTTTTCTTAATTTTGCAAATTTATAAATTTATTTTCTGGCTTTATATGAAATAGAAATGTAATGTTTTTGGTACCAAAAAATTCGTAATTTTTTTCTTTGTAATATGCACCAATTATTTTTTTTAATAAATTAATATAGAAACTTTTGGCGTCTTAAAAACTGTTTTTTCTATGTTATAGCCCTATGACCCGTTTTAAAATTTACACCCTGTATATATATATATATATATATATATATATATATATATATATATAGGTGATAGGTAATTACGACTGTAATTAGTTAAGGAAACTGGATAGTGGGTTTGACAGTCAATTTGTAGGCTTCAGTGTAATACACTCTTTTTAATTTGTCAAGCTTTCGGTTATATTTTTAACCATCTTCAGGACACTGTAATACAATAATGAAATACGTACAATTTGTTTAAGAATTAAATTTGGTTATTTAGTACTCACATTAGTTGAGAATTTTGTAGAATAACAGCATTTACAGATATGTAATTTTGAAACATGCACACGCGCATGGTTTAGTAAAATAATGCGTCGAAATAACTGGATTACATATTAAAATTTTTTGGCCAAAGTAGTTATCACAGTAAAATTGATAAATTACAAACTAATAAAGCAAACAATTTTGTTAAAATAATGTTAAACTTTTAAAATTGTGCACAAGTTGTCGACGTAAACACGTGTACAACACCATTTTGTGAAAATTAACTGTCAATAAAATCCACTAAAACATAGAAATAGTTGTTCCTAAAAAGTGTGCGTTCAGTCGTTACATGTTATTTTATAGTAAATAAAAGAAAATGTTTTTTATAATTTGTGAAATTTAACCCGGATCTAGGTGTGGTGAATTGTGAATATTATTCGACAATTTTAACAGGTAAGTGTATATGAAGCCTACAAATTGACTGTCAAACCCACTATCCAGTTTCCTTATATATATATATATATATATATATATATATATATATATATATATATATATATATATATATATATTTACGGCTTATATTTTTAGGTCATTTTCAGATACAAGGCTGATATACAGTTACGACGTAAGTTGAAAATCAATGTTATTGAATTATAGTTTTAAGGCATACCCCGTTATACGTACAAGCTACATTTGTAAATAAGCTTAATCTACACAAGTGATCAGAATAACGCCCACACGGTACAAATATGTCATCAACATAACCGATATCTGTGACAAAGCAGACTGGCACACCCAGAAGTGGGTAATATGCCGTGATGATATATTTATATTTATTTATACATATATGTATATCTAGTGACCTGTATAACTAAAAACTAAAAATTTATACTGAAATTCTTAGAAATAGAGGCTGATGAGTTTTGCGCGATTAACAATATTGTCTAGAATTCTTATTAATTTGTGCCCATAGTTCTGTAGTACAGTCTTATCTCCGCGCTAACTTCACTTCGTTACGCTTCTCTACCTCAGATATACAGTAGGGGACGTATCAATACTGTGTGTTCTGGACCGTAGTTGAATCATCTGCATATTTTTGAGCGCAGCAATTCCCTCGTCGCTATAGGATCGTCCTAATGGGACGAGATCTCAACTTTTTTTTATCAGTAATATATCATATAATTTAGAGCATAAATGCAAGTTGACTTGTAACAGCGGATATGGGTTGTAAAAGCTGTTGGCTAATTATTAATTCATTATTTACTAAGTTAATCTGAATCAGGGTCCAAGCAAAGAACAAAAAAGGTCCATACTACAAACCACTTGTGTTCATTAAATTTAGAAATGATGAGAAAAGTTATTTTTGTTCGTAATTAATGTTCCCTAAAAGCAATCAAATATTCACCCCCACATGAAATTATGTGAAGTGGAATGAACGCTATTTTCGATACATCAAGAAAATCAGATTTCCGTGTCTTAAATCAGCAGGAAGAAATATTAATTTAGCAAATTATTACACAGCAATAGCGACGCTATTCTTGGCTGACGTCTCACAGCCGGTTCACAGCACACGACGCATGGCGCCGTGTTGGATGGCGTCGTCAGCGCTCAGCGCTCCGGAAGGAAGTACCGGAAGGAAGAGCTGACAAGCGACCCGCCACAAAACAACTCGCTATCCGCTACCCTACTGCTTGCTTTACGCTTCATCCACATCTATATGCCTTACCGACCACCTCATGAATTAGGAAAAAAACAAATCTCACAATTTGTGGGTAGGTGTAGGTATTTCATGAAGATGTGTTTATAAATAATTTGATTAACAGATTTTTTGTTTTTATTATTTTCACATTATTGTCTGTAACCATTTATCATTTAGACAGCTATGACCGTGGTTTTAAACCAATGTGGTGTCCGTCCCACAATTGTTTTGTATATGTTTCATGAAGTTCCCCAGATTTTGAGAACTACTGAAATAACGTATGCCTATACATTTATAATTACAAATAATTTAACAAATTACAATGCCAATACAAACAAAAAAAAAGTTAAATCAAAATGCTGTAAAAATTATTTCTAGCCAATATTTATAGTGAATAACAAAAATAAAATAATATATAAAAACAGAAGTATAGAAAATTAATAATGATAGTCTCTAGAACTCCTTAATCTTGTTTATAATGAATTTACTTATAGAGGTTTTAATTCATATTGAACTGTAATAAATAAATAAATAAATAAATAAATATAAATATATCATCACGGCATATTACCCATTTCTGGGTGTGCCAGTATCAATAACTGAACTGTAATAAAACGGTGCCAAATACGAGAAAGAAAATTTATATTTTGATTTGTTGTAGATTGGTATTTCATATAAATCCTTACCTGTAAGACCACAATTATAAGATTTTAACATTAATTTTTGATAAAGGTATGACGGAATAACTGTTATTTTAAATTTACGAGTTAAAATAAAAGTACATCGTACTTTGTCGTTAATGTCTTGTAAATAGGGGTTTTCGTTTAGCCAAACACTACGCAGGCATCAATGCACTATATTTGTATAAGTCACCGACAGGGTATCCTATATTAACTTTTAACTGACTAATGCCCGTATGCACCAAGATCAAATAAATCTTTGAATAGCTTATTCATTGAATAAGAGAAAAATATCGCATCGATACCATAACACAAATGAAGGTATTTATTCTAGCTGTCATATTTTGATGCGATATTTTTCTCTTATTCAATGAATAAGCTATTCAAAGATTTATTTGATGTTGGTGAATACGGGTATTAGTGGGGTAACTTAGTGACCCCAGGTATACATTTTACTTGATATTTCTTTGAGTTTTTTTTTTCTTATATTGAAGTGTCATGTAATCATCACTTCTGTCATCTACTTTCTGGTAACTTACCCACAAACTGTTTAAAAAAAATGGTACAGGGTAAAATTAAAATAAATAGAGCAATTCCACCACCCGCACCACTAGCCGTCAATAGAAAGAGGGGTAGGTGCTTTCTCTGCACACGACAGAATGACTAAAAATTACGCTCAGGTGCTCAAAGTGTAAAAAAACACTGACAAATTAAAAAAATAAATATTTTTCCTGAAAGCTGCGCCAATGCAGATTAATGTTTACAGAGTTTTTCTTTTCGAGTTGATATTTTTGCATACTACACAATAAATATGTTTTAGTTTATGAATGAAGCTTTAATAAACCTATTAATCATATATTTTAGGTTCATACATGTATTAAGTAATTATTACATAAGGGGTCACTGAGTTACCCCACTTAGCAGTTTACGTCGAGTAGAAACACTCAGTTGGTTAAGGGTTAATAGTAAGTGACTACTATTATGTCCCGGTGGCTGACATGATCTTTTCACAATTTATTTCTAATATATAGACTGTTAACTCTACGTTAATAATATAAACTGGTCCGATAGGACCAAGAATAAATTATGACGTGTTCACAGATATTTAAATGTAGTGGTAATTCCAACCCCACATCGAGTAATGTGACGAATAAAAATAGTATCCTCGAATAAGAGATGCAATAGCAGTACGCCAAGTACTTGCCTTGGCAAGACAGTGGTCCTGGGTTCAAATCCCCGTGGCTGACATGATCTTTTCACAATTTATTCCTAATAACTATGGAATCTTCTTTGTATAAAAATCCGAGTATAATATTGCATGCGGGCATAGGTGGCAAACCGCTGCACTAGCGTCACCCAGCGTCAACGTCTCGACGTCCTCCGCCTCGTCCTCGTGAAAGTGACAGTAGCGCAGCTTAGCGTCAAACCAAACAAAATTAAACAAAACTTTTCCTCTTAGACAACGAAGCAGAAGATTCGCGCAAACTTTCCGCCACTAAGTTTTTCTTCTGCTTGCCCGCGTCGCTGAGTCGTGCTCGGAGCAGGCTCCCAAAACAACGACAAATTATAATATTGATGCGCGCTTACCTACGCCAGTGACAGACTGTAGGCGGGAGGCAGGAGCAGGAGGTGAGCACTCCGTGGTATTACGACTAAGTAACAACATGCAAAAACAAAAATGCTTACACCCAACACACGAGCAGTATCTACTCCTTGCTGCTTCTCTGCTACCTGCCAAGAGGATTACCCATGATGACGATGGTGTAATTAATATGACGACAAGTGGAGTGTGCTATCAATGATACCACCACCGAACAAAGCTCATTACTTCATCCATGCATCCATGCACAGTTTTCATTATATAGAAAACTAAAAAATATTTACCCCGTATTTTTTATTTTTATTCAAATTAATCTCTAAAAAGAGAAAATGAATGTTATAAGTGATATTCTCGAAAAAACAGCAGAATTGCACCGCTTCTCCCCTTGCCCACTGACGTCATCGGGTACAAACCCAAAGGTATAAGTCTGTTCGCTCCTAGCTGAAACAAGCCGATAATTTATTACCCCAATAGTTATTACCACAAACCATAAACCACTTTCTTTAGAATTTTTTGAAATTATTTTGAAATGTATTTACAGCTAGGTATTATCATTGAATAGGTATAATTAAGAATAACCTGGAAAGACGTTTTCGGCTAATGACATTGTTTTCGGGTTTGGCTATCATCATAATTTCTAGGAATTATTTAATCTACTATTCATTTAAGTCACCCTTGATTGAATATCGTTCCTTTATAATCCCGGTTTTCTTTCGTCTTAACTCAGTTTACATGTAACATTATGACAAAGGGACAGTTCGCTATTTGTAAATAATGACAACAACTGCTCACCTGCAACTTTTAAACACGCCAGCGAAATTTATAGCAAAAAAAAAATTGTATATATTTCCCTGACAGTCCTAAGCCTGTAAAAAGTATGAAGGAAAGTTGCCATTATTTGATTATTTTATGACGAGTATAACTGTATACTTGTAATAATGACATTTTCTCTTACTTATGCAGATTTCGAATACGTCCCTGTTCCACACTACCTGAGGATTTTCTATTTGTTTGTGGTAATATCTATTGGGGTAATAAAATATCGGCTTGTTTCAGCTAGGAGCGAACAGACTTTAACAGTATGTTCCGTGGCGTTTGTTGTCATTTTAAACGTCAAACGCGTAGTAGAAATATAGGTTATAGAATCATAAACGTTGCAAGTATGAATTGCTCCTAAATATAAAGAAATTTTTAAATTTTATTATATAAAATATGTCGAACAGATTTAGAATTCTTTTAGGAATAAAAAATAAATTAAATATCATACAAAATAAAGAAACAATGAATTTGAACTTATTTCTTCAATTATTTACAAATTAATTTATATCTAGTCATCTAGAGACCTCTGCATGTTAGGAAAAACAAATAAACCACTAAAGTGGACTCCTAATAGGGTAACTTTTGTTTAATTTACCGACTTCGTATCTTATTTCGTTCTCGATCTCGAAATCCCAGCGTAAACCTATGTAAACCTATATACTAGGATGGTCGATAAAAGAATCGCTGCCGTTCGTTAAAACTGTAGTGGTTAAAAAAAGGAATTGTGCAACTCCGATTATGTAAATTAAAGAGAATAGGTAGGTGCCTATTTGATTTTTTAAATTTTTAATACTTGTTTATTATATTTTTTGTAACTTTATTTACTAGACCCTTTATTTACTATCTCTAACTTTTTAATAAATTGTCATAATCTGAAACAATTTGAAAAGAAGAGAAAAAAGTTTATATTAACCTTGATTTTTATAGTATCTAAGGTTTAAACATTTTTGTTGTGTAATAAATTGTTTCTGATCTAATTAACAAAGAAAAAATTTAAGGAAAACAAATTCCAAACTTTTATTTTCAATAGGTAACCACTTGCCTTTAATTTACAGGGTTGGTGTTGCACCGATTATTTTTTAATCACTATTAATATGAATACAAAGTGATAATAATAAAATATTGTATTTCCACATTTAAATAAATTATACTATGTATGAAGAATGCAGACCGTGAACCTCCTTAGGAGCGAAAAAGCTTTATCATGTTGTGTCACACATTGAGTCTGAATAATTGTTTTATTTAAAAAAAAAAAATAGAACAGGCACGTTATGAATGTGTTACCCTTTTCAAATTCTTATTTTAAGATATGTTATCCACAATTTTAAAGATTTAGTGCCTAATAAATATTTTCTATTATTCTATTTCCTTTTAATATGAAGAATATAGCACGTAATTTTAATTTTCTTTTACATGTCATGCAAATAATCCAGGGATATGTACAGTGCGGGACACGAAAGATGAACTACGGAAAATATGTTAGCACAGATCACTGTCTAATATATGCGTTCCGTTTAAATCCACACGAAATACAATTAATTAACTTCGCGCATACCTAATATAATATATAACAGTTGCCCAAATAAGTTTTAAAGCTACGCAGCCTTTCTTATATTGGCAGTTGATCTGTGCAATTGTTGTTCGTAGCAGTTCCTGTCTTGTTTACACTCGGATCATAAGCGTACATAAATTAGTTAGAAGCACAAATTTACTGTAATAATTATTGTTTGACGGCGTTTATGGAATATCACTATATGAGTATTTCTTTCCCTTGCCCCTCAGGTCAAGATTCGTGTCCCACACTATACGTTATATTAATTTTTAAAAGGTTTTTCGTTGTTGTTAACAAATTTGTAAATATAGCTTTATTTTTCTATATTATTGTAGAAATTTCACAAAATTGGCACTATTATTATTGTTATTATTATTATAAGCAACAATAAGGTAATTAATTGCGGATACTATAACTATTTTTCTTTAGTATATAATTATTCTACCATTTCTTTTGTACGGGACTTTGTACCTTATAACAAAATAAATATTATTATTATTATTAATATAGCTTTATGTTTTATTTTAAAGGGCTCAACAGTACACATTAACAAATGTCGACCATTAAATGCCTTTTATATTTTATTCATACTTTTTTTTTGAAAACCAGCAGTGTAGCACTCATGTACTTTAGTAGAATTAAATAACTATCCGGATGCTGCATTTGCATTTAAAAGTGTTGTATTTTTTATTATAAAAGTGGGATCAACATATGGGCCAAAATCTTTATTTTATAAAGCAGGGTCATAAAGCTTCATGTTGACATCGACTATGAGTTTATTTTATGACTACGGACAAAGATGAAGAAAGATAGAAAGTAAAATTGTATTTATAAAAATAATTATTATTGTAAAAAATAAATATGTTTTACTTTTCATTTTAACATTACAGATAAAGTATGTAGTAGGTTTTCACTTTTGCAGCTCTTATTGTATTTTGCAGAAGCCCAGCAAAAATTCCATTACTTACACATAGAAATGTAAATATTTAGCAGTATTATGAGCGAAATTAAATTTTATTCCAGTGTAATATCAAACTAACAAAGAGTCAGAAACACCTAATCTGAAAATTTAGCCCGTTGGAATATCTGTGTGCTTAACAATACAAATATATAAACATAACCTGAAGGGTAGCACAAAACTATAGCGCCGCAACACAAAATATCAAACTGTCCCCTAAAACGTAAAATTCATTTAATTCTTCGGCGTTATATATAACAAAGCAACACGAAGACATGTACAACTAGTCAGTTTTGAACATAAATTCGTAACAATGAATCCAAACACTGGCCATTTAAACATTCATCGGACCGGACTGCGAGAGCGAACGCGAAGCACGGCTATGCTATACGGCGGCCCCCACAAACTGTTGTGGATGTGGATACGACGCCCCGACAACACTTTGGAAAATAATTCATGCGCCAAATTGTAACACGAAAAAATATACGCGTATACACACCAGCGCGATGCTTGGATCGACCTGAAATTCATTTATGCGGATATCCACTGGCTTTTTAGGTTAGGATAAATGTCATATTACCCTGAAACTGATGCACTTACTGATTTTTATATTGATTTCCGCGATTACGTTAGGGAGGGTTGTACATCGATTTGCAATAAAATAATAAATATGTCCCGTGGCCGCATGCCTGAGTGTCTGGCACACAAGTGACCCCTGTGGTTCACTCTCTACGCCAGCAATGAGTGCCCGTGAGGTGATGTATGGTAAATGCCCGCACGGTACAACTATGTCATCATCATTACCGAAATCTGTGTACAGCGCAGATTGGTACACTCAGAAATGGGTAATATTAGAGAAGCTTTCGGGCCGGGCCGGGCCGGGCTTTGAGGTTGGATTGACTCGGCCCGAAAATAAAAATTACCGGCCCGACTCTAAGATCGACTCGACAAAAAAATTAGCTAGCCCGGCTCGAAAATTGACTCGAATTCGGGCCGGGCCGGGCCAAAGCTCGAAATTGGGTGAATCCGGCATTCCTAATTTTGATTTTTATGTTAAAGCGAAATGTTTAACTTTTTTCCTGACAAACTTATAAAAAAAACCTCTACATTCTTATAACTTTCAACATTAGTTAACATAAGTTGTTAAAAAAGAGACCCTTCTAGTGTAAGTTTGTTATAAAAATTACAGACCTAGACTTACGTGTATTTAACACTTTTTTACCAAAGCCGTTCGAAAATTTAAACAACTTTTTCACAAGTCATATAAAATAATATAATTTAATAAGGATTTTTTATCTTGTTTCTTTGTTTCTGCTCAAAAATAGGACAAGAAATCATTATGATAGGAACAAAAAATCACTTTTATTTAAGTATACGAGTAATAACAATAATAATAGCAACATCACAATATAATTATTATGTTTTAATGAATAACCTTGAATTCTAGAAGTAAAATAATACATTTTTATTTATTAATATGTGAAGTTTGTTGTTATTAAATCATTTTGATCCTTTTTAACTTCATCCATTTTCATTAAAATATTAAGGAAACTGTGTATTTGATTGAACTATAAGATTTTTCGGGCCGGGCCAAAATCAAAAGTTCGACTCGCCTCGATTTTTGAAAATGATTAGCCCGATTCGGCCCGATAAAAAATATCTTCAGCCCGGCTCGATGATCGACTCGAAATCGAGACGGGCTTCGGGCCGGGCCGGGCCAAAGCTCGAAATCGAGTGCATCTCTAGGTAATATGCCTTGACGATATTTATTTAATTATTTATTTTAATGAAATCTACCAGAATTTGAAAATTAAATTGCAAAATACAAAAATAAAGCAAATATATCACCACGTTTTCATGCAGATTAAATAATAAACTTGATGTTTTTAAAATTTTTAAATTGGATAAATCCGTAATGATATGTTTATTTATTATTTATTCTTGAAACTCGTTTCAAACTGTTGTAGTATATTTGTAACTAAAATCCCGTTTGACAAAGCAAGACTACTAGGAAAAGTACTAACATTCTGTAATCAGCTTCCATGTCCTGCTCGTTCTCCAGATTTGGCACCAATTGAAAATCTGTGGGATATCTAAGCAAGAGCAGTGCGGCGTACTCAGCTACCGGTGCAAATATCAAAATGTCGAATTTTTAAAATACGTTTTGAAATTTTTTTAGTATTTTTATATATTAATTTAATTTCCCGGGTTCGATCCCGACAGACGCCAAATATTTCCAATTTTAAATGGCACAAAAGTGATCCCTGTGGTGCACTCTCCACACCAGCTATGAGTGCCCGTGAGGTGACGCCTGGTAAGCGCCCACACGGTAAAATATATCGTCATTATTACCGATGTCTACATGTGTTGTAGATACTGGCACACCCAGAAATGGGTAATATGCCGTGATGATATATTTATTTATTTGTTTATTTATATATTTTAAATTCCCTCTTTAAAATATTTTGTAAGGTGTGTCAAAGACACTACGGACATTTAAAAGTAAAGGTATCTAAGATATTTTAAGAGTATTTGAGATATTCTAAGAGTATTTAAGATATTTTAAAAGTATCTATGATATTTTACGAATATTTTAAGAGTACCTACGATATTTTCAAGTAGATATGAAAGATATTTTTAAAAAATTTACAATTTTAAGTATCTGGATATTTAAGTATCTTTAACAAATTTATGTAAGTATTTTACAAAAGTATCTATCCCAGCTCTGCCGTAGGGATAAAACCCGAAAAGATTTCAAATCCCAAAATCCTTTAAAGAATTTTTAAACACTGTCAAAAGGTATTATGAAGTCGCCATTTTGCAATAAATAGAATTTAAAGAAAAAATGTGTAAATGGCAAATTGTATACTATATATCAAATATCAAAATATTTAGGTTGTTTATAAAATAGATTTGTAACGTACGTATAATGCTGGTCACGTTTAGAAAATTTACGTACCTGAAAAATAACAAATATTAAAACATAATCCACATAAATAATATCATAAAATAAGCTATCAAGTATCAATATTAAATGTGTATTGAATGAAATATGTATAAATTAATTACTCGTACATTTAACAAAATGTAAATCTATTTATTTGTTTGCATTTATTGAACAAAAGCAACATGTCAATAATATAAATGTAATTGAAAAAGAAAACAATAGACATTCAATAAAATATTTAATTACATATATTTTTGATATATATTGTGATTTATATGGAACTCTTCGAATCTCATTTTTAGATATTTTAGATGTTACCTTATAAAAATTGTATCGATGAAATAAAATAAATAAATAAATATATCATCACGGCGTATTAGCCATTTCTGGGTGTGCCAGTATCTACAACACATGTAGACATCGGTAATGATGCGATATATTTTACCGCGTGGGCGCTTACCAGGCGTCACCTCGCGGGCACTCATAGCTGGTGTGGAGAGTGCAACACAGGGGTCACTTTTGTGCCATTTAAAATTGGAAATATTTGGCGTCTGTCGGGATCGAACCCGGTTCACCCGGTTTCGCGACCAGACACTCAGGCACGCGGCCACGGGTCCCCATGAATGTTTCGATGAATTGTTTCGAATTTTCTGTTTTTAATTAATTTTATTATGACGTACTTGGCTGGTAAATATTTTCGTAATATTGAATGCATTCTAGAAATAAATGATCTGAAAATAAATTTTGAGTTCGAAAGTTTAAAGAAAAAATGAAGAATTGATTAAATTTTAATCGAAATCGTTTAACTGGAAGTGACAGTTTCAGAGACAGCGGTTTTTTGTCGAGCGATTAATTTAAGAATATAATTTGTGCTAATTAAAATTAGTGGAAATTTTATTTTGAACAACTTCTAACTTCTACATAGCGATATGAATTTCTTCTGCTATTTTTCATTATGAATTCACTTCTAAGAAAAGAAATTAACTATTAAGAAAAGTGTTAATTAAACTGAGTTAAAAATATACTGACAAAACAATACAGTTTTTATATTCACATGCTGTTTATAAAAAAAATAAGAAATTTCACTAGAAAAACACATATAAATGAAAACGAATAAATATGGTAGATAAATAAATAACTAACTAGATAATTTTATTGTTTCACTTACATAGGTAATAATAGCTAATTATCTAGTAAGGTAAAAATTGAATATAATGGTACAATCTTCAATTCTACGATAATAGCATTTAGTAAATAACTTTAAATACAAATTTATAAAATAATTTATTTTTATACATCATCTTGCTTATGCGTCAAACAAAAACATATTACTTTAATAACAATATTGACACATTTAAACAAATGTCATTGTCAGGAAGCAATTACATTAAAATTAATAATGAAACCGTGTTAAGGAGAATGTACAAGTAATGTGTTTGATTCTAATGAAGTAAAATAATACATTTTTATTTATTAATATGTGAAGTATGTTGTTATTAAATCTTTTTGGTCCTTTTTAACTTCATCCATTTTCATTAAAATATTAAGGAAACTGTGCATTTGATCGAACTATAAGATTTTTCGGGCCGGCCCGAAAAGCTCGAATTTTCGGGCCGGGCCAAAATCAAAAGTCCGACTCGCCTCGATTTCTGAAAATAATTAGCCCGATTCGGCCCGATAAAAAATTCGAGGCGGGCTTCGGGCCGGGCCGGGCCAAAGCTCGAAATCGAGTGCATATCTAAATATGATACACACCCTGTATGATATAAACTAATATATTTATTATTAATTGCAACATTTTTATATGACCAATAAATTCTAATATTATTGCAAGTATTTTTATTACAAGTGTACTACTTATGTACTAAATTTGTTCTTTTTATAAACTATCCTGGTGTTCTCCCAACTTTAAAATTAAATTTTATGTGTTGACTGGGCTGGCAGCCCTTAGCAAAAATACAATACAACGTGTGGTAATAAAAATGATGGGGTAATATATCGCAATTTGACTCTATCGCTGACTGCGTAATTGCTTAAGGAATCCCGCGGCAGTTTCGTCACATCAATCGTTGTCTGAGCTGACAACGGGCAACGGACCATGCTGGATCAGCCAGTGGACTAGGAAATAAATTTTCCACATAATTCTCTAGAAACAGATACCCACGAATGGAAATCGGTATTTTCCTTCGCACTTTGCTTTCGCTTTGCCGAGAACTGTAACAATTAACGAAACTGGTGCGATTCTGCGATTGGCCTCGGAATGGGAGTTCTGCTTTTCTAGATTTCCTATACCCAACGATCGTGATAAGAATTTCATTCGATACTACAATAGCACTGCTGTTTGGTCTATAATTGTTTTAATTTCATGACACATATGCTTAACTACTTCTTACTAATTGTTAACTGTGTTGTTTTATTTATATTTATCATCATTAGAATTTATATTACTCATCATATACTTATTAAACTTATGGTATTAATTACCTACTTTACTATTAATACGAGTAGTGCGAAGGGTTAGCCTGCTTTTTGAATAGGTTCGAGATGTAGGAGTATCAATGGAAAATGTGTATTGATTTAAAAAGAGTCTATGTTGAAAAATAAAACTAAATTTGACCGAAAAAAGTATTTGTTTCTATACGGGACAGACGACAAATATTAATGATCATTAGTATAATTAGTAATTTACCTTAATTCTTAATTATTGATGCCTGACAGACGCTATATAAATATAATTTGGTACTCAGGCGCAGACTGATTTTCTAAATTTCCAATTTTTCCATTTCTTCCATTTTATCGTTAATAAATATTGTTTAACTTTTTTAGAATTCAACTTCAAAATTTTCAAAAATCTAATTTTCATGTATCTAGATACTTCTCAATGCGCTGAGTCCAAATTTTGAAACCGCAGGTCGATATCTCTTTTCGTTCTCGAGATATTTAGATTCAAAGTTTTGCTCAAAACTGCCCATTTTTGGGTCATAACCCAAAAATGGGTCGAGATATGAATTTGGCGACTACGCCATTCGATTCTACGGGCAAAATTACATAAGTACACCAATTTTCAGAATTTTTGAACACCGCATACAGTCTCTAAAGCAAAATAACTGAAAATGGCCAAAAATCGCAAAAATCGTAAGGGGTACCCCTTACGATTTTTTCAGATTTTGGCCGTTTTCAGGGGTTTTCAAACTTTTATTCATAAAAAATGAACCGGTTAGTCAAAAATTATGAAAATTGGTATACTTATATATTTTTATCCGTAGAATTGAATGGTGGTATCGCCGAATTCGTATCTCGACCCATTTTTGGGTTATTACCCAAAAATGGGCAGTTTTATGCAAAACTTTGAATCTAAATATCTCGAGAACGAAAAGAGATATCGACCTGCGGTTTCAAAATTTAAAATCAGCGCATTGAGAAGTAGCTAGATACATGAAAATTAGATTTTTGAAAATTTTAAAGTTTTTATCTGAATGTGGGGTATGGGGTATATTGCCTTTGGGGCAATAATTCAAAACTAGGTAGAAATCTAGCCCAGAAATGGGTAATTTTGAGAAAATATTTGAGGTTGAATATCTCCAGAACTAAAAGAGATATCCACCTGCGGTTTCATGATTTGGAAGTACGAGATACATGAAAATTGGATTTTTGAATATTTTCAACTTTTTAACCAAATGCCGGTATTTATGACTTTTTGGGGTAAAAACTTAAAAATGAGAACAGTTATGAACTTGGTGGTAATATTAGTCAATTTTACACACAATATTACATATGTAACTATATGTCATTGGATTAATGACGTCACAGATAATTTAGAAATGTCATATAGATAATACAAAAATCATTGGCACCTCGATTTCATGAAAACAGTTACATTTTAATGAACTATCACATACTATAATAAAAAATGAATAAGTTTATAAAAGCACACTCATAATTTGTTTCCTAAATTGTATGAAATGTAAAATATAAGTAAAATGACTCCTAATTATGCTATTAAAGAATATGACTTTAAATGATTACTACTATCGGTATAATATCATACGAGATTCTGAAGTTTATTTTATATTATTGACGCAACAAAATATATTGTCTTGAAGAGCAGTATTCGTCTGAGATCAATAAAATCAGAATTTAAATGTATTTACAATAAACAAAAAATAAACTATTAAAAGTGAACGTTTTATTCCCCTGTGCAGAAGTTGAAATCTAATTTTTACGACAACCATAAAATTTATCCCATATAGCATTTCGTCTAGCACAAATAAGTCTCTAAACCCTTTTCCATATGACTTAAAATCGTTTACAACTCTTTGCTCCCATCTTAATTCAAAAGAAAATCAAAAACAACAAACCACTCCTTCAAAAAGCAAAACTCATTCGACTTCTGGGAAGTTATCTGGCGGGAACTTTGAATATGACCGAATAAGTTTGTAATTCAAGGCGTTGTTTACGGGGTTGGTAATCACTTGGCACTTGCATCATCTATCATCGTGCATAGTAAGCTGAGGTGACAACAATTGGAGTCGGAGTTTTGTCGCTGTAAGTCTGTCTCTCTCTTACACATATGCTGTGTGTGTATCATATGTGTGTGGTGTGGATTGTGCCACAAATATTCAAAGGTAACGTGTGGATAATGGTTTTATATGAACAGGATCGTTGTAGGAATTTCACCACACAAATATGTTATTGTTGCACCAACATCGTTTTCATATTTAACGCTATTTTCAAGCATTACACTAATCATAATAATGGGGCCTATTCTGTAACTCTGTGATTAATTTTTAACAACTCGTTAAAAATTGTAACCAATCAAGTATTTTGGCATTTAACAAAACATTGGATTTTTAGTTCTCAAATCAATATCTATTGGATAAAATATTTAATCAGTTGTTAAAAATTAACCACTGAGTTACAAAATAGGCCCGATTATCAGGCTGAATCAAAAGTTAGGATTTGTAGCATAAATGGAAACTTCTCCTTTCTATATTATTGTCATCAGAATGTTAAATGTTAAAAGTTTCTGTGAACCTTAAAACCAGATCAACTAGGTAACGTATTTGGTTTATATAAAAATAATATCTACTAAAAATAACGATAACTCCCCAATAAACCGAATCATGTCGTACAATTCTACATTTGCGCATATCACTCTATATGTTTAAAAAAGAAATAGTTAATGTTCTCTCATAATTTTATAAATAAATAAATATATCATCACGGCATATAACCCATTTCTGGGTGTGCCAGTCTGTTTTCACAGATATCGGTAATGATGATGACATATTTGTACCGTGCGAGTGCTTACCAGGCGTCACCTCACGGGCACGCATTGCTGGCGTGGAGAATGCACCACAGGGATCACTTTTGTGCCATTTAAAATTCGAAAATATTTGGCGTCGGTCGTGATCGAACCCGGTTCCCCAGGTTCGCGACCAGACACTCAGGCACGCGGCCACAAATTTTATAGCACTTTTTATTATTTTTCCACTTTATTTTGAAAATTTCACTCTGATATGATTTGTGAACTAAAGTACGTATTATTTAATAATCCATAGGAACCTGTAATTGGTATATGTATACTGTTGATTTCTTATAAATAAATAATTAAATAATGGACACTTACATGCTACAAGTTCAGGGTTCAATTCTCCCATATTTTTTTTATTCTTAACATGTTATAAAAATAAAAAAATATACCATCACGGCATATTACCCATTGCTGAGTGTGCCAATCTGTTTTGTATATAGATTTCGGTAATGATGATACCGTATTTGTACCGTGCGGGCGTTTATCAGGCCACACAGGTACTCATTGCTGGCGTGGAAAGTACACCACAGGGGTAATTTTATGCCATTTAAAATTCGAAATATTTCTTTCGGTATCCTTTGGAATCGAACCAGGTTCGCGACTAGACACTCCGCTTCATGAAACTCCGTAAAATATTTATAGTTTGAAATCTACTTATATTTAATTCTAATTGCCTAATAAAAAAATTCTTAGTATTTAGGAAGATATGAAGTATTTCGTTTTTATTTTATTATGCGACACTACTTATCGAGTTCTGTACAAAAATGATATACAATTAAATATATTTCGACTATTACGGCTAACAATGGAACGCCAATTTCATGTGTTTTATTAAATTTTATTTTCTTTTTGCATTTACGGCAACTGCATTCATTCTTTTAATAATGAGGGATTTTACTTGTTGTTCCCTTCAATTTTGTTTATCAAATTTGTGTTAATAAAAAATAAAATATTAGATACGTCAAGTAAATGAAAAAAATTATGTACAAACTGTATTTTATATGCCGCACGCGCCCATAGCGAAATGTAAGGTTAATTGTTCAATTTCAGCTGATCGCTACAAGATGGCAGCTGCATCAATATTTTATTATTAAATTCCCTTATTTGTATTTGAAAAATAAATACGAAACATTCCATATTTTTTACTAAAATTGATTGTATTTATTTGTAATTCCCAGAAGATAATGACAGTGGTTTAAAAGGTACACGTACATAATTTGGGTCCAGAGTTTGATTCTTAAATATTGATACTGAATTTAATTTTGGATTTTTGAGTGAAAAGTTCAAAATTTTAAAATATTCAATGGGGTATTCCACCATAACAAAAAAATAAAAAAAATCAATTTAACTTAAAGTATGGCTCAATAAATAATAGTTATAACAATGAAAACAGTGTGTGTGAGAAAGACAAGTATAGAAGGAATGTGATTTCTTGAAAATAAAATACTGTCAAACTAGGAACAATTAAGATTTTTTAATACTATGAATTGCTTCAAAACTAAATGAAGTTTTATTTAAAATAATAATAAAAAATTGAGTGGAATACCTCATTTTTATGTAGGTATATCATTCTGATTTCAAATTTTGAAACCGCAGGTTGCTATCTTTTAACATTTTATTGAAAAATTTCAAGTGGTAATGAAGATATAGATATGGAATGTACTCCATCAGAAATAAGGAATCTTCTAATGATACAGTGGGCCAGTTATTACCAAATAAATCAAAACAATGATATGAATGGTGTTTAATAAGTAATTTATGGAGTGGCGTCAAAAAAATTATTTGATTGTATATAATAATAATACTCTCCACACCAGCTATGAGTGCCCGGGAGGTGACGCCTGGTAAGCGCCCACATGGTAAAATATATCGTCTTCATTACCGATCTCAACATATGTGTAGATAATGAAACACCCAGAAATGGGTAATATGCCGTGATTATATATTTATTTTATTTTATTTTATTTATTTTATAATACATTGTAAAGAATCAACGTCATTTTTTGTATAATTCCCAAAATCTTGTTGGAGAAATGTAGTCTAAAACACATTTGGAATGGCATAATCCATTCTTGCAAATCGTAGTCCTCGCCTGCGGCTCGGACCACCATCTTTTAGCTCGTGTGGAAAATGAGCCATTTCATTACTTGTTGTAGAATATACTATACAAGGACTTTGTTTGTATTTTATTGGGCGGGATCCTTGCGGATCCCTTACAAAAAATTATGTAACACAAAGGTGTTACGTTACCAAATGGAGAGGATACTTAATCTAACTTAGAGTCCATAAGTGAATAAACGTTATGCCAGCGAGCTTTAATTTCAACGCATATACATATGTATCCTATCCGTAGCAGTATATGGGTGAATAAAATGTAATTTATAATATAGATAATGCCTATAATAAGAATGAAAACATTTTTATATTTTTCATACTGTAATCTTTAACTTTGCAAATCATAAATTTGAAATAATTAGAGACATTTGGTATATGACTCTTAAAATATATGTATTATTTATAATAATAAATTTCACGGCACACACAGAGTCATCTTTTGTCATTTCGCAAACTAGTGTGTAACACGAGACAGTAAATACAGGGTTCTACTCGAAAGGTTTTGGGCGGTTCTCTCTGTGGAGCCTACTATAAATACTTGCAAATTACAACAAGAATTTTTCTGTGAATTTTCAACTTTTATATGAAAAAATGAGTAATGGACCCATAAACCATAACAAAAAATAATAAAATGTACATTTTATTCTTAAAGTACTACTCAATAAATAACGATTAAGATAAAAAAAATTTTAATAATTATTTTGCGAGATATTTTAATTTATTTCCAGGGCCACCGATGACGTCACACTATTGGTATCTTTCTCGCGCAGCCTACTACAGAAACTAGTGTAAGAAAGATAGCTATAGGTTTCTTTAAAAATCAAATGCAGTTATACAAAAACAATTATGACTTTTTGATACCACGAATTGCTTTAAAATTAAACGATTTCAAAATATTTTTAAAAATTGGTTTATGGGCCCATTGTATTTTTTTTTTGCAATAAGTGAATCAAACTGCAAATCCTCTGAATATGATTAAAAATGTAACTCACTTCGAGAACTTGAAAAACATGTCATAACTTTTAAAATATGTATATTATTTATATAAATAAATTTCACGGCACACACAGAGTCATCTTTTCTTATTTCGTAAACTAATGTAAAACACACGGGACATGTCGTAAATAAAGGGTGCTATTCCAAAGGTTTTGCATCGCTCTGTCGAGTGTTACACGTATTTTTCTGTGAATTTTGAACTTTTACATGAAAAATGCGTAATTGTAATGTTTTTGCAATAAGTGAAAATCGAATTGCAAATCCTCTGAATATGAGTGAAACTGTTAACTTACTTCGTGAACTAAATACTACGTCGTTTATAACTTGATAGGTCCTTTGTTCCAAGGTTCGAATCCACATGCCAGTAATTTATAATTTTTTTAAAAAAATCTGTTTCTACAGTGATGTAGAGTTGAATTTTTAAATTAAAATGTTTATAAACTATATTTAAAAATGTTATAATACTTGCTAAATAAATTATTAAAGAAGAAATTACTACTACTTTTCAGAATCCTTTGTGGAACAGTATGTAAAGCCAAATTTAAATCTCAAATTTATGCTTTTCCCTTGTGCCCCTACACAAGATAATTTTTGGAAGGGTTCATTTGCCTATTAGAGGGCTACATGAACCCACTTTATAGAATCTAAACAAAGTCCAAGTTTATTTTTATAGACACGAATCTTTGAAATGAATCAAAGTTCGTGCATGCTGTGAGATCATAGTTCGATTTTCGATTCCTATTAATTGTTTTGTCTATTAGTTCTAGTTGTCAATTTAGACAGAAATAGAAGGTGAAATCTTTTAATCAAGAATGTAAACATTTTTAAATTCTTCACATTATAATCTTGCACTTTGTAAAACATAAATTTGAAATAATTAAAAACATTATTTGTCATATTTCTTTTAAAATATAAATTTTTTGTATAAAAAATTTAACGGTACACACACAGTCATCTTGTGGTAATTTCGTAAACTAATGTGTAACACGAGGCATGTAGTAAATATAGGGTGCTACTCGAAAGGTTTGGTTCGCTCTGTCGGGGCTGCTATACTTGCGTGTTACAAGAATTTTTCTGTGAATTTTCAACTTTTACTGAAAAAATACATAATTGTAATTGTTTTTGCAATAAGTGGTAATCGAATTGCATATCCTCTGAAAATAAGCGAAAGTGTTAACTGTATAAGTATTCCATATAAATCACTTCAAGCCTCTGATTGCGGTGATTTCACTTTAGTAAGCCTAAAAGAATGAAATACATGGAAGATAGAGCCACCATCATACAAATTGGAACGTGGATGTCTATGATTTGTGGTAGGTACTAATACTAAAGTAAAGAATAAATAATAATAGAAATCTGTATTTTTATTTAAAAAGAAGTTATTTGAACAGTTTGATGCAAGTTTAAATTTAATTTTTAGTTTAAGATTAAAAATTTAAAACAGTATAATAAGTATTTTATTTACTTAGGTACTATATTTTATAATATAATGTTTCCTTCAGTTTTCCTTCTCTTCACTAAAATAATGTTATACTTCGTTTTAGATCAAAACAATAAAATATTTTAGAAAACATATCTTGCTATATATTTATTTATTTATATATTTATTGAAATCAATCCAATAGGGCTAATGCCCCAATGACATGATTACAATGTAATATAAAAATATTTCATCCCAGATTCAAAAATACATAAATAAAATTACTTAAAGTGTAGCAAGTAGTAATATTGAACAAAAGACGTTAAACTGTTGAATAATAGGTAATTAAATTACGTTTAAACACTGTAAAGGAATAATTAAATACATCAAGATATATAATGGAATTGAGATGAAAATGTTGCTATCACTCACTAGCACTAGAATGACAAAATGTCTATAATAATGCACATTAACAATAATTTAAGTTGTTAGGCAGGCATTTATTTTAAAATATTTTCATACTAAATCCGTTTTTGGTACGTCTTTAAATTAAGTTTGCTATTCGCTAGCGAAATAGAGCAATATGACGTCTAGCGGCGAAAATATGAACTAGTACATGGTAGTAAGTCTTAGCCGAGGAAGCGGCGAACGCATCGTTTCTGTCACTTATTTAACAAATAAATCACGAGTGGATTGAAATTTGTAGGCTATACATCATATTACTTAAGAAAATAGTAGATTACTCTTAAGAGCCGACTGTTTTTACATGCATTGAATAAACAATTTAAATTTGTGAAACCAAGCTTTGTCAATAATAAATATATTTATCTATAATATCAAAATCTAAAATTGCAACAAAATATGGTTAAACATCACTTAATTCTGTAGATTTTATTTGACAACTGACAGGCGATATTTGTTTCGTTTCTGTGAAATAGGTTTATATTCTGACCAATCAAAGGGTAGAATTTATATATCCCTAACTAAACCAACGCTATTCTTTCTGAATTAAAGTATAATAACAAAATCTAAAACTTCAACACGTTTTAGTTGCGTTGAATCTATGTACGTCATTATCACGCAGAATTCCAGAAATAATTAATTTCCATAATTTCCCGAAAACAAGAACCTAAATTCTATAGAGAAATTTATTAGAGTTATTTGCCAATTTGAAATAGTTGGTAGGCGAAAGTTATGCATTCATCTTTTAAAAATGGGAAAGGAACCGAGTAAAAATAATGCTTGCTCCTTGCATTTTGTAAAGCAAGATTATATTTTGCCGGGTATAACTACAAGATAATAATTACTTAGTGTCTTTATTAAAATACTTCGTAATGCAATCTAAACTTGTAAACCTACCTGCACAAAGATGACAAAAAAATAATAATACTTATCTCTCCATTTATCTACCAAAGACTGTAATAATGCAGTACTATGTAGATTCAAGAAAACAAAGACTAGAATCATGTAAATTCAAAATTCGAGAGAATGCTGAACATAATTTTTATATGAAACGGACTAGTTCGCAAAATTCAAATTGTTATTCATACTAGAAACATTATTTTTATTTAATATTAACTATAATATTAATATTATTTTGTATTTCAAACGCCGCAGTGTATAAGAATACAGTTGCGGGAAACGAAGCATCTACCTTAAACCGGCCATATTGTTACGTCACGCGCTAAGCTCCTCTTCTTCTTCACTCGCGAATAGCCTATATTGGGTATCAAAAACGAAAAAATAAAAACTTTGCACCCAAAAATTCTAAATTTATTCTCAAAAATTTCTGCGTAAGTTTTACGGTAGAGATAATATTTGAAAAAATTGATTCCCATGTTAAAACTCTGTCACTGTTGATTAATGTCCACGATATAATTTTTGTTGTAGGAATTTGGGCTCTGCGCTCTACATAAACTATTCTAAAGTTATTTTTGATTTTAGACATGTTTAATCTACGTAAAAGAAAATTAAACAAGAGCAACACCCATGTTAACCATCGTCACTTTGTAACGTAGACACGTGCAAACAAAATTTAAATTTACAATCACCCTAGTAAATTACCTTCCCAAAATTTACAAAACTCCCACAATACAAACACTGACACTAGTTGAAAAATTAGTGCCCGGCCCTGCTGACCAAAGCGCCAAAGGCGAACCATAATCAAAGCAGGGGCAGTTCACAACATCATGTCGCAGGCACGAAATACTCGTACACTAAGCGATAAACTGATAGTGATAACTTCAACTACTGAAAGGCAATTAAGTGTGTGTAAAATTCCTTCATTACGATCGGATAAGCTAACATTGTGCACAATTGCACATAGAAAAAGAAAATTGAATTTTTATTACCACTTTTATATCACAGGAATTTTTTAGTACTAGTTAAATGTTTTAAAATGTTCTTTGTGGAAGTCAAACTACTATACAATTAATTTTTTATTATACGGAAAGTGCAATTTATAAAAATAATCAAATCATTCGAATACAGCGAACAAGACGCGCGATTCTCGTTTTTAAAATGAGGCAATCAATCAAATTAATTTGGACATGATACGTCATAATATAATAATAATAATAATAATAATAATAATAATTTTTTAGACGACCATTGTGATAAGTATGACATATCAACGTAGAATCCTAACACTGAAAGTTGAACTTATGACATTAGTGTTACGATATATTTCATATCGTAATATTTGACACGGTTGCTAGGTTACTATGTCATTATTTTCTGGCTATATGTATACATTATTCATTTGTCAACTGTCCGTACGTTTGAACCTAAATTTCAGTTTTGAAAAAAAAGTAAAATTTATTTATGCTCGTCTAAAAAATAATGTTCATAACTTGTATGAAATTCAAATATCTTAGCTCGTGCGTATTGACTTGCACTCCGCTACGAGTCGTGCGTCAATTTACACTCGCATGATATTTGGTACGAAAATAACTATATTTGCCTAACAGTGTACACCAAAAAAAGGACAAAAATACAGTTACATGAATATAATTTTTTTGCAGGAATATTCCTACATAAAAAGAAATATAAAAAGTGAAAAAAGTAAGTAGGTATCGAAATTATATCCAAATCAGCAAATACATATAAAAAGAAATATAACATATGAGTAAAGAAATATCTAAATTGAATCCAAATCAGCAAATACATTCATGATAGAATACGGTGATATAGTGAATATATCTATATCACTAACAATTTTATTAGTATTTTCACACAAATTGGAGACCTGGTTTGTGCATTTTTTCTCGCTCTAGGACATTGAAAATATAATTTTTGTCTTAATGTTAGACGAGGTACATGAATGTCAATATTTTCTAATAAGGCCGGACAATCAATTTTGTTTTGCAGCAGTTTTAACAAAAATATAATTGACTGACAAATTCTTCGTGTTTCTACAGATCTAATAAATTGTTATAATCTGAACCTCGTTCAGGATAAATATTATCACATTAAAATGCTTAATACTTTAGAAAACATTTTTGCACAACCTCAACCCTAATAATGTACCAGTCATAAATTGGTTACCACATTAATGTTCCATATTCTAATTTAGAACGAACTATCAAAGAATATTATAATTGTGTTCACATTACAAATTTTTTTACAATTTCTAAATATAAATCTCAGTATATTAAAACCTGAACTAATCAATTTTGTAACATATTTTGCAAAAGACATATCTGGTTCAAAAATAATTCCAAGATCCTTAAAATGAGAAGGTCTTTCTAGTATATAGTTATCAATATGATAATTAAACATAATCGGCATTTACATTTTATAATAACACATAATTTTGCATTTATCGGAGTTCATTTTTAAATTGTGTTGGTTACACCACTCATAAATTTGATCCAACTGACATTGGAGCCTGTGACAGTCTAATTTATTTATGATTGAGTAATAAATCTTTTAATCATTGCGTAAAACAGATGATCACAGATATTAATTAGAATACTTAAATCATTGATATATAGTATAAATAAGAATGGTCCTAATACCGACCCCTGTGGTACTCCAGATGTAGGAATAAAGTACTCGGACTGGAATCCATTATATTTAACAAATTGCTTTCTATTAGATAAATATATATTAAATTTAAGTCATACTAATTATTAGTCAACTTCAATCACTTGAAGTTTACGAACTATTTAATATTTAAACATTTTTTTTACTAACACTCATTAATTTACGTATATTCTCGCTGTCTTATATAAGATAGTGACCAGGCCCGTTTCCAGTATTTCATTTCGGAGGGGGTTCTGGTTATATAATAATATTATTTTTCAAGGAGATTAACATGAGAAGTTTTTTGCAGACTGTTATCCTTGTTTTGACTCATAACCATGGTTGTGTTATTAAAAGAAAGATAATTTTTTTTTGCATCAAATGACAAATTTAATAATTAATTTATGGGACTAAAATATTACATAATTTACATTTACTTGTTGTCATTTGATACAATTTTTATCTTTCTACTGATACCACAACTACTGTTGTCAGTCAAAACGGGGCGCAACAGTTTGCAAAAAAAAACTGATTTCCCATTTTAATCTTCTATGTACACCTTTAAAAAAACACTCCTTATACAATTCTCGGGGAAATAATAAAATAAAGGGAGTGTCTACTGTACTGTCCAGACAGAGCAGCAAAAAAAAAATTTGTGAACCAAACCCAAAACAATACCTAACTGACAATTTTTAATTGGTAGACAGTGGTTTTTAGGTAGATTCGAGAAGTGGCCGCTAGAATTGTCCACTAGATTCCGTTCAGGTGCGACAGTTCACAAATTTTTATTGCTGCTCTGTCGGGACAGTACAGTAGATACTTCCTAAAATAAAACAATATTTTGGCCTTTACGTATATCTTTATTTAATTGTAAAAAGCAATTGGGAATGTTATACTCGCAGTTTGGGACGCGTGCTATGATAGCGCTAACATCTTGGTTAGACTTCTTTAAATTTTTTAGTATTTTATTTTACATTTCAGGGGGGGGGGGGGTTTAAACCCCCAAATCCCCCCCCCCCCTTGGATACGGCCTTGATAGTGACTGTGGTATACTACCCGATTTTCTATTGAAACTTTATCAGCTTTACAATTTTTTTATATAATTTAATTATTGACGCAGAGCAGCAAATACTCCATCACAATTTATTCATTAGCTTATACGGCCTTACAAATGAAAACTGCGGAATGTCCCAGTTCGGTCCTGTTTGGCCATAGGCATCCCATAACGAAAGCAGGGGCGGTTCACAACAACGTGTTGTTGCTCGCGTGTGTCACTGAGGACGGGGCTACGGCTATGGGCCAGGCAAGAGCAGGAGCTATCCTCTCCTGCTAGCTGCACTGCTACTGCTCGCGTACAGCGTACACAATGGAAGGGGACTAATTGTCGTAGCCATTGAACCGTTTTCTGCTATCATCTAACTACCCCAGTGCTTGTCTCACTAATTAATTTCAGTGAGCAGTGCGCGGCTCATCGAACGAGGAAAATGCAAACGGGTATGATGTGGGAAGTGATATGGAATGATCTCGAGAAGTATTCGGAAATGGTGAGAGTTGTTGTTTTTAATTTGGCAACGAAAGAATATGTAAAAATTAAATGAAAACATTCAAATAACAAATAGTCACACCTATAGTGACTATATACAGTATGTCCCCGGATTGAGTTTACAAGAGGAAAAAAAATTTTATTTTTGATTTTACGAAAAAATGCGAAGGGAAGAAATTTTTTTGCTTGAATTAAAACGCATGTTTCAGTTATTAAAACTTTTAATTAATGTAAGGTTCTTTTAATATAACGTTTTTTCGTATTTTGTCCTCTAAAATCATGTTAGATTCAATGTAATACGAAAAAACGTTATAATAAAAGAACTTTGCATTAATTAACAGTTTTAATAACTGAAACATGCGTTTTAATTCAAGCAAAAATTTTTCTTCCCTTGTCATTTTTTCGTAAAATCAAAAATAAAAATTTTTTTCCTCTTGTAAACTCAATCCGGGGACATACTGTATACATAGTGTGGCCAATAGGGGGATCGATTTTGATTGGTCGGCGCGAATTTGCCTAAATATGGCGGATATTATGCCGACAAAGTGACATTTTCAGATTTGTTACGTGAATTGGAGATAATTGTATTATATTTATATTTTAGATAGTGCAAATAAATAAATTACACGTGTATTTGTATATTTATAACTCAAAGTAATATATACATATTTTTTAACATCACATCTTTTTTAGGTTAACTGTCAAAATTACTAAAAATGTCTAATATGAAGGTATATATTTTAGATGCCTGGTTGCGTGGCGGTTGGTTGTGAAAACAGTTCTTCGAAAGGATTTAAAATGAAAATAAATATTTTATTTCCATTTAATATGCTCTTTCATTAATTGTTTATCGAATTTTGTTTAGTTATCACATCATATGAATTCAAATTTCCCGCGCATTCTGCCTAAATATGGCGGCGGTTGACCACAATATGTATATACAGTCACTATAGTCACACCTTTACAATTTTAATTATTTTAGCGATGTACTTCATATATTTCGAAAGTTATTTTATAGTTTATGCTTATCTAAAATACCGGATGGGGGCGGTTAGGGTTCAACATAGGAAATTAACATGGTAGGGAGACCGGGGCTTGTTGTCACACGGCTAAATTGTCCCAAGTCTCATTTCTCAGTCACTCCTACCACGTAGGGGTTGTGACTCGAACTACTAAGTATTTACATCATAGACCACATTAGTGAGGTTAAGATTTTCGTTGGCGCCAAACCCTAAATCGAATCAGAATGTATGAAGTTCTTATGGAAGCGCATTTTCAATTCATATTATTAAAGTTATTCTGTTTCTTAAGTACAATTTTAAGTTTCTTACTAACTTTTAACAATACTCTTTGCTAATTTTATTTTAAAGAAAGTAGGATTGCAAATAGTAACATATGTTGTAACTTGGTACAGTTAGACATGACTACAGTGACAGCTCAACTGAATTTGTAAGAAGCTCTAACATTGTAGCGTGTCCGTTACAGTCGACGCAATTATATACTCTGTCTGTATTTACTATTTATACGACCTAACTTAATAATAAAGTTATATATTTTTTTAATCAACTGTGTGATTCCAACCCTTGGGCGACCCGTTACAGAAACAGCAGCAATCACCTCGCTAATAAAAGTAAGTAATTAATATTCTTTATTACATCACTAACTAATTTGATACGAGACGTACCTAACTTCCAAATCTGGCAAGAACCCTTTCTTTAATTTTATTTGTTAATTCGCGTCATAAAGGCGGGTTACACTAAGACAGTTCTGCACAAAAGCTCTAACCTTGAGCTTTGTAAGATCCGTTTGTTCGAAATATAACTTTGCCCTGTTTCATAACTATTTCAGCCTAAGAAACACAAAACTACAATTTTAACGGAAAAATTCCGATACAAAAAAAAAATACATAATAGTCTCCAGGCCCAGTAAACTGTAGAGTGCAAAATTGTACAGAATTAAAAGTTACAAACAAAGCTGTTTTTATATTTTTTATTATGTTTCTGGTTTTTTCACAATTTTAAAAAGATATTTCGAAAGTTCCGTTAATTAGTAGTAGACTTATGAAATTATAGAAAGCAATATTATTTTATTCAAATTCTAGAAAGCAATTTACTTCGAAGTTTTAAAACTTATAATTGTGCACAAAATAATACTTTATCTATGTATAGTAGGAAGTAAAAGACGGTAAATACTTTGTATGAAACATAAACATTCAGCAAAATGTTTCTGTAAAACAAAATAAAGCAAAAGGTAAAATCTCAATCCTAGGAGTACTTTCTTCCTTTTTTAGCAAGGAAACAAATAAACCCAACAATAATCAGTAACGCGGTTAAAATAACCAAAAAATAAAACTGTTCACGCCAACCATTGCTGTACAGTTACAGAGTACAGTAACTCGGCTTTCTTGCTGAGTAGATCAACCACCTCGACTGATTTATAACCGCGAAATCGTGGCAAGCCGCGAGACTTACAAATTAAATATTTATTAAAATTAATACCACTGCAAACACGTTGAATGCTCTGTGCTACGCTACGGCGGCATAGCATTGCTAGCTGCTGTTGCTTCTAACTTCAACCAAAGCGAACATTGCTATGCTGAATGCTCGCGTAATATGTAGATGAATTTATTTACTACAGAAACAACATATTCAATTCCAGGAATTTATTATGTTAAATATTTGGGACTTGTGTTTCGGATTCAATATTGCCGAAACATAATTTTGAAGGATGAATAGTTGAATATGTACGTACAGAAAATGAATTTCATAGCTCAACACAAACAGAACTTGAATTTTTATATAAAATACATGTAAATACGAAAATGATATATACAAAGTATATGAAATTACAAATTTATTTGTAGTTCTTTATTAAAAATATGAAAGGGAAGAAATGTAAAGATTTATTACACGACTTAGTTTTTATTTTATACGTGTGTGAGTGAAATTGAACACATTTATTATTAAAATAAGTTTAATTAACCGGCAGCGGGCAGGTGGGGTGTGGTACACCCCAGTCACTTTATAATTGCCACCATTTTTGCAATAACGGCCGTACACCATCATCTAGCCATCTACCTTTCGCAAATATATTGGTCTGTCAATACGCAACAGGATTCAGTCTCAACTAAATTGTGGAAAGAGTATCATCAAATCAAAGTGACGTGGGGTGCATAAACCCCACCTGTCCATAAACGTAACATAATTTCTCTGAAGTGTACTGATACGAATATACTTATTTTGAAATTTCAAGGTACATTTTATATATCTTTTATATATTACTGAATTTTATTTAGTTTTTCTAATGTGTAGGATATAATATTTTGAAAAAGATTAGGCGCATTTGTTGGCCTCGTGGAAAGAAATAGATAATGAAGAGAAAGTCAATAAATAAAATTTGTGATGATGACAATGAATAACCATCGCATAAAAAATTAAATTCAAAGCAAGGTCGCTGCACAGAATCTCCTAGGACGAGAGATAGAAAAAGAAAATACGTCTACAAGTCATGTCACACATATTTATATATGTAGAGCACGCGATAATTTACTGTGAAAAGTAAAGCATATTTGAATCTTCATAACTTCTCTGTAGCTAAAAGCAACTTAGTAAATGTTTTTTTTATATCATAGGTTCACTTTCAAGTTTAAGAATGTTATTTATTTTTGTTTGTAATATTTATATTTTTCTTTGTTTTTATAACATAATGCCAAAGAATATTTTCAGTGAGTGTTTATAAGTTCTATTTTTTTTTTAATAAATAATGAAATAATTTTATTGTTTCTTTTTTCTGTTGAACGAGGAGCTTCTAAAACACCAACAAATATAATAATATCTAAAAAAAAATTACCGGATGTTTCATAAAATTAAAGTTAAATTGGGGTTTGTCACACCCCACCTGCCCAAATTTGTAATTTTTTTTCACCTGCCCGCTGCCGGGTTAATTAAAAATTGATTCTATTAAATTCCATCAAAAGACAGTTCTTCGTGTATATCCTAATTTCTTTAACTTTTCGTGTGTACAACGAAGTCATGATAACCTCAGAGTCCATCCGTGTATGAGCGGTACATGAAAATATGAAAATTGAACTAAATTATTTAGTTTATATTTCATTTTTTCATGCACCGGTCATACACGGTGAAAGATAAAATAACGGACGATGAAAGTCTATATTCAGCAAGAAATTCTCTTTCGTTTCACGTCAGACATGATTTTTTTACTTCATCGGATCTCGAGTTACAGACGTTTGAAGTTACATGATTTTTCATCGAAATTTTGTATTATTGAAAATACACAAAATTTGGATGAATAATGATGTAAATTCAAACGTCTGTAACTCGAGATCCGATGAAGTAAAAAAATCATGTCTGACGTGAAAAGAAAGAGAATTTCATGTTGAATATAGACTTTTATTGTCCGTTATTCTATCTTTAACCGTGTATGAGCGGAGCATGAAAATATGAAAAATGAACAAAATTATTTATTTAAATTTTATATTTTCATGCACCACTCATACACGGTTAAAGATAGAATAACGGACGATGAAAGTCTATATTCAACATGAAATTCTCTTTCTTTTCATGTCAGGCATGATTTTTTTTCTTCATCGGATCTCGAGTTACAGACGTTTGAAGTTACATTGTTATTAATCGAATTTTTGTGTATTTTCAAAAATATTCAAAATAATTTTCATTAGGTCGAACCGAACCGGGAATGTTACCTCAAATTTAAAAAATGCTTGAACCAGAACCGCATACGAACCCATCTTTCAAAAACAAATTAACCTGAACCTAAAACTGACCAAATTTTTGGCGGGTTCGATGCCCTGGTTTTGACATTTTGGTTTTTCGTTTCTTCCCAATTTTAAAAAGAAATTTCAATACTTCAAGTACCTATTCATAATTTAAACTAACTTAATCTGATTTAATTGAAATAAATCGAAAATAACGTACTGTATACTTAACAAGCCAATTATTCTTGTGTACTGTATGAAAGAAGATATTTTCTTTGTAATAATACAATATTATACATAGCACAACGATGTAACGCAGTCATGCTTTTCTATTGTTTCATCCGGTTTCGTCTTTTGCGTTGCATTACAATAAACGAGTCACTTTGTTACGATGTGACCTTCAAAGTGAATTGTTGACAATGAGGCAATCCAGTTCTTTATAATTTGTCACAAAAAAAAAAACAATCTTTGTGGTACATTTTCCGCAACAATCTTGCCTTTGAAGTAATGTCTTGCAATAGAGTAATATGGCTATTGGTAATTAAATTCATACACTCAAAAAAAATTTGCTTTAATTATGAAAAAATTGCAGGTAAAATCAAAATATTTTGCATTCAACTTTGATCCAACAAAATTTTTATTTGTTTTGAAATTACTTCTGTTTTTGATCTTTCAAACGAAAGTCATTACTGTTAAATTAAATGTATTATGTCATTAATTACTTTATATTCAATTTGAAAACAAAAGACATTAAATTTCACAAATAAAATAAAAGTTTTTCATATGAATTTATAATTCTTTTGTTACTAATTTATTTACTTTTAAGTGAAAGGTCAAAAACCCTAGATTTAAAATTATGTTACTTTTGAATCGAATATTTTTTCTTTTGGTTTGATTATCAATATTGTCTGGTACAATGTTCCTATATTCTTAAAACAATAGTATATATTTTTTTCTAAAGTATATACTGTTAAATAGAAAGCAAAAATAATTTGGATTTTTTTTATAATATTTTTATAGGTACACTAGCTGACCCGTCCCGGCTTCGCACGGGTAAAGCTAGAATAACGATTATCTATACGTGTACCAGTAATTTTTCACATTTTCCTTCGGAAACATGCACTACGTGGGGAGCCGGCAACCTGCCTCGCATCGTACATGTAACAGGCTCCACCCACTGTCCTCCCGATCCTCGCACCTCACCTAACAGGGCCCTTTTCTAAACATGTCTCGGGTACTTTTGTTTATGTACATATGATGCAAGATATCTCTCCGACAAATATCGAAATATCTGCTAACGGTTATAACTTAACTATAGATACGAAGATAAAAAAAAAAAAATAATTGAAATCATCCCCTTTTGTACCGCCTTGAAGGATTATTTTTCAAAACCGCTAAAACATTCTTTATTTCTTACCAAAAGCATAAATAAGAATTTGTATGTCCCTAACTTGAGAAATGATGGGTTCTCCATATAAACTTTGAACCGCTACTCATCCTCTTCAAGTTTTATTTTCGCGACAAAAATTAGCCTATGTGCTTCTCCAAGGTCTAATCTATCTCTATACCAAAATTCATCAAAATTGGTTCAGCGGGAGAAATGATGGATTCTTCATACAAATTTTCATCCCCTATTTCACCCCCTTCAAGTTTTATTCGAGTCAAAAATTAGCCTATGTCCTCAAATGTCCAATCTATCTCTATACCAAAATTCATCAAAATTGGTTCAACGGAAGAAATGATGGATTCTCCATACAAATTTTCATCCCTTATTTCACCCCTTCAAGTATTATTTTCTCGACAAAAGGTAGCCTATGTCCTCCAAATTCCAATCTATCTCTGTACCAAAATTCATCAAAATTGGTTCAGCGGTTTAGGCATGAAAAAGTAACAGACAGACAGACAGACAGACAGAAAGACAGACAGATAGTTACTTTCGCATTTATTATATTAGTATAGATTATGATATAGGATTTTTAAAATAAAAGTAGAACTTCTTGTTTTACATATTTTTATTGTACATCATTAAAAAAAATAAACATTATTAACTGTACATAAATTATGATAATTATGATTTTTTATAAGGATATTTGCTTAAAGAAATTTATTTCTGATAGTGATGACATACTTATATGCTACTTTATAAATATGAATAGGCTGACTAGTGAAAAAACTGATAGGATTTATGAAAATATAATTAGTGTTAAATCCAGTTTCGAAACACTGGAAATGTTCATTAAAGCAAATAATTTGAATTTGAGTAACAATTAAATATATTTCACTTTCGTTACTCAATATAAAGTTAAGAATTTTATACAATTCTAAATTATTATGTTCATAGTAAGTACTTTGATAAGTAATAATTTACTTTATAATCACAACCTTTAAAGATTATTCTTCTTAACGATATTGAATTATTATAGTCAACGCTATGCATAGAGCTAAAATCCAGCGACGGGTATGTATCTTGTATATTCAGAACTATTTTATCTTCTTCTAAATATTGCAATTCCTTAATTTCAGTGTCATCCATTAAAATAAGAATATTAAGTCACGTGTCCACGTCGAATATAATGAGCCAAACGCACAAAGAATATGAGCATCTCGTAATACAAGACTCGTATCGTGTTCGAACAAATCAGCACACGTCAAAAGCATATACTTTTGATTTAAAATTAAAAATGGTGGCACAAAAGTAAAATGTTTTAACACCAAAAATAATGTAATATTTTTTATTCATTTCAAATGCCATAATTTGTAATTCAAAATATTGATTTTTTGGATCAAAAGTAAAATAATTAAAATAAAAACAGCGACGTAGAAAAAATTGCTGTTTACATATAAAGTAAAATATTTTAAAATAATTGTATATGACTTTTAAACTAATGAAAATATTATTTATTTTAAGTACGTGTACTATCAAATTGAAAGTAAACTTTCAGTTTAAAATAATAAATTTATAAGTGAATATCACTTACATTAGAAATGATTATAAAAAGATTTTAATTTGAAATTGTCCAATATTTTGAATTAAAATCTTTTTTCAAAAGTACATGTTCCCGAAAGTTTTTAATTTTACCTACAATTTGTTTAAAACTATAGCAAAACTTTTGATTTTTGCAGATTTTAGTAATGAAAACATACTATTTTGAAAATAAAGTAAAAATTTCTTTCAGTGTAGATAAAATATATTCTTTACCTAACTTTTTACCAGTTTTGTAGGTGTATTCTCTATTAAAAGCGTTAAATTTTAGAGGCAGTTATTTTTTTAACGCCAGTTAAACTTTACTTCGTATTCTGTACCAAAGTTTTTGCTAAAATTTTAGCGGTTAGAGTTAAAATAATCCGCTAATTTATAAAAATTTAGAGGACAATAGAACAGTGCCGTTATTTTGTGAAATGTCAAAATGGCATTACAAAACTTAATCGGTTTAGTTGTAATTGAAGAATATTACCAAATACGACAAAGGTAGGTGTAAATGATTATATTTAGCAACTTATATTAATTTATTTATAGCTTTATTGCTTTATTTTAACTAATTTTGCTTCCCATCCTTTTTGATAAAAATTTATTAATATAAAGCAAAATATGAATAAAATGCGTAATTAATATAACTTTTATACTTTCAACATATAAATTCTAACTCATATATGATAATATCTAATTTTACTTTCCGATTCTACAGGCATATTCATTAATAAAAGCTAAAAATTTACTTCTTTCCATTGTTAAACCGTTTTTGTAGGACCGAGTTCGTTATTATTTAACAGATTTGTTAAATATTTCCATTTTTTGCTACACTTTCGTAATTAGTTGGGTTTAGTTTCGTATTATTTACTAATTCTCTATTTTCCTCTAAATAATTAATTAAAACTTCTTTTTGCTTCTTTGTCATTCGTTTTGAACGAGACATGTTTGTCAACAAATGTCAAAATTTTATACAATCTTAGGTTATGTGTATAAAGTACCGCTGAGAATTCATCAAAGACACACGTTTTGTGCCTATATGAACATAACTTCACAACATATTTTAGCGGAACCGTTAAAATTGTTAAAACTAACCGACTGCTAAAATAGTATGATGCAGAATACCAAAATGTGGTAAAAATTTTGACGGGTCGCTAGTTGAACATGATTTTAGAGGCTGTTAAAATTAAGCAGGTTTTTAGAGAATAGATCTATCAAACAGCTAAAAGGAATATGCAATCTTCTAAATATATTTTCAATAAAGTTAATGCATGGCGTGTTTTAAATTTTCATGGTTACACAAAGCAGAGTCTAGTAGATAGTTGGTAATAACGATGTAAAACGATTATCAGTGGTGGAAAAACTTGAGGGATAATTTGATTGTACGCGATCGAAAAGTGTGTGTTCCTGTTCCGGGTACGGTGTTTCGGGATCCGGGTTCTGAACAAGGGATGCTGCTATGGCTACGTGTTGGGTTGTGTAAGTAAAATCTTAACGCAATAAGGCGGTCGGGTGAAGTGTCGACATTCGACAAGTCGACAACGGTCAGGCGGTGGAGGAACAGAAGAGCACAAGCAAGAGCAGGAGCGAAGGTTATGGCGAAGAGTGAAGAGGGTGGAAGGGGAGGACGATCCATCTCCCATCTCGGAAACATGTGACGTCCGAACAACGCTTCCAGCGTGGATTCTATTAACAGGGCCGCCTCACGAAGTGTTCCAGTGTTTACTTATATTTCCACTGAGAGAATAATTGCCACACGTACGGTTGGTACGTAACGGAGGAGTTCGACGCTGAATAGACAGCTCTCGGGTTGGTAAGTGCCGTTGCCGCCGTATATCGCCCTAACCTGATTATCAGCTCTCCCACCGACGCCCTCGATCGCCCTCGACGCAGTGTCAACACTCGGCCCGCTCCAAAAACTGATATTACACATATGTACAAATGCGATTCTATTTGCTTGTTCGATTTCCGACTAACGTTTCAACAGCTACGCTTAACGCTTAGCACAGACGCCCGACTCCCGACGCCGACGAACGCTAAAGCGATCTACGATGTTTGCCAAGGTTTAATAAATGTTTCGTTTGTAATTTCGGTTCTTCCCTTCCATCACAACCGCAACACATACACAAAGACACGCTCATCCCATTCCGCACACATCTTCGCACGACCGCGACGAATCACCCACCCTATCAAATATCTATTTATATTTTTCATTTCATTAACTACTATTTTTAGAAAATACTCGTACATTTTTGGATGAAAACGTAAAATAGTATAGCTGTGTCTTCTATATGTGGACAAATTTTATAAAATTTCAAGCATGTGAATTAAAATTCTTAATAGTCACTGTCATTTTGTACAAAGTTTTGTCAATGTTTAAGCAAGTCCTAACAAATTCAAATTTCATTTAAATTCATAAAATGGTGGGTATTACTTAAGTAAAACATTTTTACGCATAACTGTGTTGTAATTGTTTGTTTACATTTTAGTTACCATGGCGGAAAATGAAAGATTATACCCTGCGGGCGGTAAAGTGTAAAGCAAAAGCCCGCCGGGCGGTAAAAAATATATACGAGTAATATTGATATATCACCATACCTTTTCATTGAAATATGCGAGCAACACAGTTTCGTTCAAAATTGTCACTTTTTTTTCTGTCAACCAGGCTTGCAACACATCGTATTCGGTTTAATATCGGTCCTTTGACTTACAAGGACATAAATCCACTAAAGCTTCATTAGCTTCTAGCAATTTTTTTTCAGAAATTTCAGTATTATATTCAGGTTGAAGCTCCATGCTTAACATTCTTAATTATTTGTTTACACAAAACAAATGGTTACCAATACAAAGCATCGCATAAATGTTTCTTGGCATAGCCATCTGGCCATCTAAAATTTTGTACATAGCAACAAGCTTTTAGTCATGCAATTAAAAATTACGTTTCATTTAGTTTCAGTTGTGCGTAAAACGTTGTACGTACCTCAGACCGAAAGAGGTTTACGCCCTTGGACGAATAGAAGCCCTCCGTTTCGCGTCGGGCTTCAAATTTCGTCCGCAGGCGTAAACCTTTTCTTTCGGCCTTCTATACGTAAATAACTATTATAAGTTTATGTCCAGTCTTCATTAATATAGACGTGATTTAAATAATCATCTACTGAATAAAAACAGTGTCGCTGTAAGAATTTTTTATTTTTCTTTTGGAAATAGTTTGAGAAAAAAATAATAATAAAATGTACACTTTATATTTAAAGTACTACTTGATTAATACCGATGAAGATAAAAAAACCTTTTTTAATAAATACTTCGGGATATATTCGAATTTGTTTTCAGTGTCACAGTAACGTCACAGTATTGCCATATTTCTCGGCAGCCAACTATAGAAACTGGTGCAAGGAAGATAGCAACTGTTTCGCTAAAAAACAAATGCACTTAAACTAAAAACAATTATGACTGTTTAATACTACGAATTACTTCAAAATTAAATGAACTTTCGTTTAAATAATAAAATAATTAGAGTGGAGGGCCCTATTTTGTATACTTTTTTATTTTCAATAAAAAAAATGTGCATTTTTTCCTGTTCGTAAATCATTAGTTTCATACAAAAACAACCAATATCATTTAATGATTACTAATAAATAGGTAATTGCTCGTTATTCTTTAATTCCCGTTACGTTACATCGATTTTCTAATATTTAACCATGAACTTCAGTTAAATTGATTAACAAACGGAAAGGAAGATAGAAAGTATTTTTTAATATCTCAGATTCAAAATAATGGACTAACTTCTTAATTATAAATAAATAAATATATCATCACGGCATATTACCCATTTCTGGGTGTGCCAGTATCTACAATACATGTAGACATGGGTAATGATGACGATATATTTTACCGTGTGGGCGCTTACCAGGCTTCACCTCACGGGCACTCATAGCTGGTGTGGAGAGTGCACCACAGGGGTCACTTTTGTGCCATTTAAAATTGGAAATATTTGGCGCCTGTCGGGATCGAACCCAGTTCCCCCGGGTTCGCGACCAGACACTCAGGCACGGGACCCCATAATATAATAGAACTTATAGTATAATTCGTATTTAGTAAAAATTGTTGAGTGTGTTAATAATTTAATCATGTCCTATTTCAGCGTTTATGACGTTCTTGTAATAATCGATATTGAAAAGTTGTTATTAGAGAAAATACAGCGAGTAAATGAGTGATGCACCAGATCTATCATTTCGAAATTTTTGCAGAAGAAACATACCATCAGTCATTCTTTATCGTTTTCTAGTAAACTTGCTGTTTATTACTTCTATAAAATAGTTGAAGTTGAAAGGAAGTGCACGAGGACGAGGAAACTGAACAAGTGGCGTCTTTGTTGAAAGGTAAATGAGTGGATATGATTCACAAGCAAATGATTTCAAGTAGAAGGAATGGAACAGTCTAATAAGAGGAATTATGAATGTCAATAAATTGAAAATGAGGGTGAAAGAGAAAATGAATGGATAAACCAATAATTCCCGGGACGACCGGAAGATTCTTATAAGATGGGAATTACATATATTTAAATGAATAATCGAGATGAATATTCATCTTGTCATTTAACATTCAATTTCACGAAAAATGTTTATATAAATACACGTTGTAATGTAAGTAAGTGTACAACGCTTAACCTATGCTAGAACTGATCCCATAAATAGTAAACCTGGCAATAATTTTTGTACTTCCTACAAGAACTGGAGGTCTTTAAAACTGACCAATCACGTCATAGTTCAAAATTTTGTAAAAAAGTGAAAATCAATGTGTTTTTTTTTTATATTCTCAAAATGCCATTTATCTTCACCTATCAAGAGTATGCAGACATGCATATGGTTTACGGCGAGACATTGCAAAATAGTCCTTCTGCAGCAAGACGGAACAGAGAGTTATTTACAAATAGACGTCAATGATTTTATATGCCATTTGTGACAGGTGTGACATTTTTTTCCAGAGAACACAATGATTTTTATCTTTTTATAAAATTTTGAACTATGATGTGATTGGTTAATTTTAAAGGCCTCTATTTCTTGTAGAAAGCAATTATTCCCAGATTTACTATCTATGGGGTCAGTCCTACCATGGGTTAAGCGTTGTACACTTACTTACATAACACCCTGTATATCATTTATTTATACATTTCAAAATTGATAGTTTTTATTAGAATACAGAGTACAATTTATTTTAATTTTGAATGGGGTTACTGAATTAATTATAACAAAGCTAATTTTTATAGAAATAGTTAATAATGCAAAAACACTCACTTCTAATAGCAGTTTCAGTGTAATTACATTAATTTAAATGCGATAATTAAAAAAAAATCTAATTACTGAAATTGATTGAATTGGACTTAACCTAGAAACCTAGATTATATAATACACAGTTGAAAATTCTGTTCCTACGATTATAGAATAATGAATAAAAAGTAATAAATGTTTAACATATTTGTTTAATGCTTTTCACAAAATTAGTTATTAATAAATGACTATTTAGTACAATACTTTTTTATATTTATATTTGATACTGAAATTAATATCAAATTCTCATATTAATAATAAAGATTTAAAATAAATTGTACATTTTCTTCACAAATGATTTTATTGTAAGATGTACATTTCGGTTACTCTGTAACCATCATCAGTTTCAACAATACTTAAAACTAAGGAAACAAACAGGTATTTATTCAGATGATTTTACAAATCCTAACGGTATTTTCAAGGATGGAAGCTATTGGGTTTTTCTAAGTATAAGCAAAATTTACAGTTAAGTGTTATTGGTTTTTACAAATTGCAGAAGGGGGTTATCCAATAGTGATAAATCTGTATTTAATAATTGTTTCTCATATTTTTTCATAACGATGGATTCTAACATGTTTAAATAGTAACTATTGCTAGGTTTTTCACATTTTACATTAACAATATTGAAATTATGTCCAGTTTCGTGGTGGTGGAAAGCTAGAGCAGAGTTGTAAATGTGTTTATTCTTTACATGGTACATATGTTCTTTAAATTTGGTTACAATTTTTCTTTTTGTTTGTCCTATATATTTTAAATTTCATGAATTACATTGAATAGAACAGATGCCTGATGATTCTAACTTGTTTTTTTGTGTCTATATTTTTATGTAACAGGTTTTTAATTGTATGTTTATTGTAAAAGGCTAAACTAATTCCAAATTTCTTAAAGATGTTATTGAATTTAAATTGGATACTATTGTTGTAAGTTTACTCATCATATACTGTATAGTGTCCCATATTAATGAATTAAATATTATTATTTGTTTAGCATAAGTATAACTTGGATTACATTTCATATATAAAGTAACAGGCAGATATTATTTTCAAATTTAACCACAAATAACGATCGGGAAAATATGTGTCATACGCATGAAAATAATAACTTCAATATGATACTCATTCAAATTAAACTTTATTTTTAGGATTCTCTTCAAAACTATTATATTACTTTACTCCTTTTTATTATTAAAGTTTAAATTATAGTTTAGCCATTAAATACAATTAAGGTTTTTTTAAATAGAAAATACATTTTCAAATACAAAGAGTTTTATTTGGTTCTTGTAGAACTATAAACATGCACCATTACATTTTTCGGGTTTGATTGTTTTTTGACAATCTTTGTTGCTCAAAATGTGGCGCGACCGGAATCGAACGATATGGCGTTATAAACCGGAAACTTCAATACATGAAGTTGTTTGATATTTAAGGGAAATCCCTCAATTTCAAAAGTAAGTTTTATAGTAATACTCTAATACTATATCAAAACAAAATGAATTAGAATATTGACAAATTATTAAACATTGAAACATGTATGTCTTAAAGCAAAGTAATATTTGAGGCAATTTTATTCTGTGAGGTATGTAATTTAAACTTTTATCTTTTAATAAGAACTTTAGTATTCAGATAGCTTACCTGATTAAAGCTATGTTTATATTACACTTTATTGTTAATTATTATACCATAATTTAGTTTGTAAATCTTAGTTTTACTATATCTCTCTTTAAAAAAGATTACTAGTTTTACAATCCATATTTTAGCTTGAAAATGAACGGAAGTATTCCCAGTAGACAATATACAAATTTATGATTCTACTAACTAAATAACGCTGCGGATACATGATCTGTTCAGTATCTTGTATCTTCAAAATAATAAATTCTTGTTACAAGAGAAGTTCAATAACCCATACATTTCAAACAATCAGTCGAACTTGAATACGCTTCAGTGCTTGAATAGAAATGAAATATACGATTAAATGATAAAAAAAGAAACCCACCAAGCACAGTAGTATCAACAAACAAAAAATTATCCAACTAAAATCAACAATACAGTTTTTGAGAGCAATACAAAATAACTATACAATGTAGGGTAACTCCGGGAGAGATGTCACATCTTTTTCAAAAGTCTAATAACTCTTACCTAAATAACAGTAAAAATTATTGCAATATTATGTAGATGCAGGGGTGTTTGTAGGTTATAATTGCGGCTATCGTAAACTACTCAGTTTTAAAAAGCCTTAACAAAATGAAAAAAATATGAAAATTGCCATTAAGTACCTGGCCATAGGCGTTTAACATGGGAAAACAGTTATTCTTTGCGCAAAAGTCCCCAATTAATTTTAGGCAAAAATGTTTCAAATAAATGTTGTAGATATTAATATTCTAAAAAAAAATCTAATTTGAAATTGTATAAATATTGCTGGTAAGCGCCCACACGGTAAAATATATCGTCATCATTACCGATGTCTACATGTGTTGTAGATACTGGCACACCCAGAAATGGGTAATATGCCGTGATGATATATTATTATTATTTATAAATATTGATCACTTGTAGCAATACCAATTAAATTGAAACAAAATTAGAAAGAAATTCATTTCGTTTGAACTGTCAGAAATTTAATTTTATAGATAGAATGTGAAAAAAGAATAATAATAAAAGTTATTTAAATGTTAGATTTTAAAAATAATACCTGTGTAGTGATTTAGGTGCAGAATTGAATTATCTGCAACTTTTAATTGAAAACTGAATTTCTGACAGTTCAAACGATACGCATTTCTCTGTAATTTTGTTTCAATTCCACGGGTATCTCTAGAAATGAGCAATATTTTTATACAATTTCAAATTAGATTTTACAAGTTACCAAACGTGCAAAATTAAAACTGTTTACTGATTTAGGCGTAGAATATAATTATCTGTAACGCTTATTTGAAACATTTTGTCTAAAATTAATTAGGGACTTTTGCGCAAAGAAAATCTGTTTTCCCATGTTAAACGCCCATGGCCAGTTTTTTAATTAACACACTGCATATATATATACAATTTTAAACAGAGAATAATTTTATTTTGTAGTATTAATGATATAAAAACTCAAATAAAAATAATATATCTTAATCATATTTGAAAACAAAAAAAAAATAATTATCCTTTCAATAAAAATAAATTATTTTGTAAAAAATGAAATACAAGGACAAAAATATTAATTTTTCTTCTAAAACAAAGATAAAGTACTTACAACAAAACTGTGTTTTTTGTACAGAAAAATTTCTTGCCCGTGTCATTTTTCCCGATATTGTAGGTGAGATGATACGCTTTCAAATTTCGCAGCGATGCAAGCAAAGTGCAAAAACAGCTGATAATCCATGAATGTAATCTTTATTCATATAACAAAATAAGAATCTTGTTATAAAAACTAGGTAAATCTAAGTTACAATCAAAGATATGATATACACAAAGAAACTTCATCATACAAATAAAATAAATTACGATAAATTCCCTCGAAGAAACTTTATCGACTAAATTTTAACAGTACGATTCAATGACACTTATGCACTGTCATATACTATAATATCAGCACCATCTAACAATTATTTTTGGGAAAACTAGCCCTGTGACATCTCTTGGAATTACCCTACATACATATATTATTGTTTTATTGTTCTTTGGTTATTTTAATTATAATTTCATTTACATATAAATGCGAGAAATACTTGACATATTGTCATTCTAAAAAGAAATATTTATTTTAGGATTGGTTTTAATATTTTTTCATATCAGTAATAATAATAATAACTTCCCTTCCTATGTTTATGAATTATGTAATAGTATTTTTTCATTTTATTAACTATTTTATATATTAATGATAGGTCGTTAGCGAATCGTATGTGCAACAGATCTACAATTTATTATTAAATTTTAAATTATTTGAATATGACAGGAATTATTTAATAAATAAATAGCTCGTTCAATAAAGCAACATTTTTTAAAAATTAATCCAAAAATCAATTTTAAATTTTAATTCATAACATAATAACAATATCGTTGATTTTTATTTTTAATCTCTAAATATGCAAAATAAAATTTCATTATTTAAAATGCTTGTCATTAGTAACGTAAATACGTCACACAAGTCCTACACTATTCATAATAAAAGGACATAGATTAATTATACAGCGTTGAAAAGCAGAAAAAGTTTGTTTTCAATTGTCAACGCCTGCTATTACACTCATGTAAAATTATAATTTTTTTGTGATGATAAAAAAATGCACATCGGAAGTAAATAAAATGGTATATTATGTAATAAGTTTTATAGGCAACTGTTTCAAGAGTTTATAAATAAGTCACGTACTATAATTCTTTATACGACTGTAAATTAACACAGCAGAAATAAAGAAATACTATTTTTAGGTTACTTATTTTACAGAATGAGAGCTGTCCGCTCCAGCACTACCTTTAGGCTATGCTTAACGAATCATCTGTTAATGGTTGCTAGCTTCAGGCTGTGTCCAATACGATCGAAGCCAAAGCTTTACTATTTGTGATTAATCGTCAAGAGAAACAGTGGCGGAGCGGGAGCGGTAACCGCACTGCACAGTAAAATTGCAAGAACCACCATCCGCATCCGCCAACCGCTTCGAAACCCGCTAGTGTGATACGGGTTTTACGGCGAGAATGACTACAAAATATTGTTATTATTATTATTGTCGGGAGGTGGTTCATTCTTGCCCCTGTACTGCGACCTTTCTGGTCTATTGTACCCTCCGTGTTTCCTCCTATTCTAGGAGCCCTGTATGTTTTGTAAACTCCAGTATTTTCTTTAGACTAATGTCCTTTAGTGTCTCAGTGTGCAATTTCTTTGCTCCTAAAAGACTATGTCTGCTTGCCATAAATGCTTCGCAGTGACATATTAAGTGTTCAGGGGTTTCATCCTCTTCTCCACATCCTCTGCATGTTGGTTCTTGTTTGAGGCCCAACCTATGCAAATGTTTATTTAATTGACAGTGTCCTGTTACCAGTCCTGTTATTAGTCTGACATCTTGCTTGCTCATTACAAGTAAGTTGTCTGTTCTTTTCTTGGATGGCTCATTCAGGAAGGCTTGGAATGTCTTTGGCCTGATGTGGCTGTCCAATGCCGTTTGTGCCATTGCCAAAGCAAAGTATTAAGTTCTTGCTTAACTGTTTGCGCAGTTATTCCGCAAGCAGGTTCTGGTTCTATAAAAGGTATATTTGTCCCATCTTTTGCAAGATGGTCGGCTGCCTGGTTTCCTTCAATTTCTGAATGCCCGGGTACCCATATCAATCTTAATTTATTCGTCGCTCCTAAGGCATTCAATCTGTGGATGCAGTCCAGAATTAGTCCTGAGCCTACCTCACACGAGTTTAGTGCCTTAAGTGCGGCTTGGCTGTCTGTTACTATGGAGATTCTTCTATTGTGGTAGTTTTTCTCCAATAGTAATTGCACGCTGGTTAAAATTGCGTGTACTTCTGCTTGGAATACTGTTGCATTTGTCCCAAGTCCAACCGACTGGTTGTGTCTTAGACCCTTTGCCCCATGTATTCCAATGACTACAAAAAGACAAGAATCTGTTTTCTTTAAAAAAGGAATTTTTAGTCCTAGATTTAATAAAGAGGCGGTCCGTATTATGGGACATTGCTAATTTGCATCTTCTCTGTCATCGAAAAAATTTATCCATTGTTTTTTTACGAGTTCACCGCCGTCTTGAACTGTTCTCGCCTTGGATAAATCGTCAAGAGAATAAACAGTGGCGGCGTGGCGGAGAGGGAGCGGCAACCGCACTGTACAGTAAGATTGCAAGAACCGCCACCCGTACCCGCACCCGCCAACCGCTTCGAAACCCGCTAGTGTGATACGGGCTTTACATTTCGCAGTGGCAAATATGACTACGCTTAAAGCCCTCAATCTAATAATAATAATAATGATAATAATCAAAAAAGAGATATCGCTTTTCGAATTTAAATTTCGAAATTGCAATTTAACGTCCGAGCGAAAATTTTTGCGTGTAGACAATCAAAACTAAACAACAGCGTATATTATGCGGGGAACAATAACTTACACACTTATGAATCTTCAGTAATGACTAACTCGGGTTTCTACCCCTCTTCAGTGGCATAGCAGCACGCAAAACAGAATAGGTTATGTGTAGGACAGAGCTCTGGTTCAATTAAACACGATCCTCGATTCGAGAACCGAATTTAGGCATTATACATGCAAATTACAGATTCGCTGTACCCCTGTCGTATGCACTTGTCCGCGAACTTAACCGCGCCGATTTTATTTCTCGTCCGCATCAAGTGGGTCGCGGGACCGGGAGGCAGGGAGATGGCGACGGCAGTCGGGAGTCGGTATCCACTAGAGAATTCCACGTGCGAAATCACAAATCTGAATCTGAATCGCTCCCGGAGAATCTGAATTGTGAAATGGTCTTTCATTCGGATCAGAATGGAATTAATCACCTTCTTTTCACTTCATTTCTTTCTAACTTTTTATTTTTATTGTACTGCACGAATATTTCTTTAAATAATTTCTTGTTCTTCATAATTATATTCAATAAAAATAAATCGACTAGTGCCCTAGTTTTCTAATAAGTGAAAATTTAAATTGAAAACTATAGCATGATCTTGTAAAGAACTTTTTCGTATTTTGTACAGTAATGTATTATTTTAATATGCTCAAAATCGTACAGTAATGGCTTACTTTACAACATAGCACCATTACTGCATAGCAACGGATTTGTCATTAAAATACATTTTGATACAAGGAATTGATCATTTTTATTTTTTATTGTTTATCTTCTAAATCGTTTTCCATGTTCTTTACATCATCTATATTCACCGTTTTGCAAATTGATCTTCAAAAATTAATTTGTTTGGAAGTTGTAAGAAGTACAAAAAACAATAACTGTCAAGTTATTTGTTACTGAGATTCAGACTACTATGTTTTTTAGATGTTTTTAATTCAGAATATTGAGCCGCAAAAAATTCAAATTTTAATACTAATATAAAATACGAAAAACTAGTATACGCACCACAACAGAAAAGTGATTTTACTGTACTCGTATGGCATTTAAGTTAACTTTAACTTTTCTTAAATTGGAACGTAATATACTATTAATTCCTTATTCCAATCAAGAAAGGCAAGTAAAGGTTATTTAAAGATAATTAGCAATGCGGATATTTTTGATTAAATTTGAACATTTAGTTTTGAGAATTATATTGTTATTACAACAATATTTTGATTATTGTAATCAATTATTCTCAATTATTTTCTCTTTATTTATTACAATGTTATTATTATTATTATTTTTAAATGATTTTTATATGGAAAAATAAACTGATTTTTAAGTTCAACAATTTTTATGAAAAAAAAAAATAAAATAATTATCCCAACGGGGAATCGAACCCCAACCAAAAATTTTAGACGCAACTGTTATAACCACTACACTACCGAGACATTTACAAATCTTTTGATATTGCATATTAAAAAAGTGAAACAATTATTTATTTGACAATTTTTACAATTTATTGCAATTTTTGCAATATTATTAAAGTAATTAATATTAAATAATGTACAAGATGTAATGTACTATTATCATGTTCAATAGCATGGCTTGATTTATTGCCAGACCTTTGTATTTACCAAAAACTGCTTCCCATGTTAAACGCCTATGTTTACTCATAAAATAAACGCTTCAATACATTGCTGTCAAACATTCATACCGTAACTATGGCAATGATATACCCTATGTTTACTGATAAAATAAACTCTCGGTAGTAAAACAATGAATACGAAATCTCTTTATTAATACAATTAATAGTTTATGCAAGAAGAATGTAAACACAAGTTTTATGACACGAGGTCACGAAAATTGAACGATCGAACGAACTTACCTAGTGAAATTCGATCTCAATGTCTCGTCCGAATAGATTACATGTAGTAAGTAGTAATGTTTAGTTGCTTGATCCAATCACATAATTTGAATGAAAGTTTAATTCAGATTTGCGCGCCTTTTTATTTTTATAATGTTTCACCAAGTGCCCACCATGACATCAATTAATAATATTATTTATTAAATAAATTCAGCGAAATGGAACTATAAGGCCTAAAATTTTATTTTCTAAAATTAGAAATATTTGCTGCAGTGTAGCAATAGCAAGTAAAGAAAGCTCTAAAAATAAGCACTGCATACGTAACAACACAGATCGTCTGGAGTAAGAAAACTTCATTCAGTTGCAATATTCGTGTTTGGAAGACCGATGAGTGATGCCTTCACCTTGCGTCTCGGCAGAATGGGATGGACAAGAGTCTCGTGGGACAAGGACTGGAACTAGCCAGCTAGTTTGAAAATCGTTACAAGATCACGCATCAATCGTCCACTGGGAACAGCTAACTTTGATATGTTTTGGACTGGCAAGGGCTGCAAGCCTGGTATAGTTACGTGGATTCTACGCTTACGCTTCGAATTCGGAGACAAGATATGTCCCTTGGTTCTACATCAGACTTGTACAGTTGTGACTAAGGTTTCAATTGCTTTTGTTTTCTATTTTTCAAACAAGGATATGTAAGGCTAACACACAAAACAATCCAATAAACAATAGATTTCACTTATGTTAAAATAAATAGCATGAACGTTAAAGCTCATTTTGGATTCATTGTGCAAGCGTTATAATATATAAAATTTAATCCAAAATTATATGAGATTTTTAACATATAAATAATTTGTTGGTAAGTGACCATATGTTAAAACAATTGTATATTTTTACATGTATTATTTTATTGTAGCTGATGATGGCCAATGCCGGATTAAATCATGTGGAGGCCCTGAGGCAATCTAAATCTCGGGGCCCCCCTAAATTTACGAATTTACAACCCAACAATTTTATTAAAATAATTTTATTTTATAAAAAAAAAAAACATTAAACATACGTTTAACAAATTGATATAAAATATATATGAACATTTTAAAAAAATTATCATTCATTTTTCTCAATTTTAAAGTACATAGTGAAATATTTGATGTTTTTTTTAATAAATCAATTTTATTGCACAGAATGAATATTAACAATATTATTTTTTTTTTTTTAAATCTACATTAAAGAACACGATAACAATCGCCGAAGTTAGCCAAAAAAGTTATACCTAAAGTAAAACTTTACAGACTCGTATGTCAAAATTTAACTTTACGTACTCATCTGTTAAATGTGAATTAACCTTAATTTCTAACTTCTATAAAAATTTGCAAACTTTCTTTCACTGGATATTCTAAATTCACATACCAATTAACTCGATGAAGACTACGTCTAACTAATCATTTTGAAGAGGTAAATAGGAATGTCCAAAGAAATAAGTGATGTTTGTGCTGTTAAATCATTTGACAGTACTTTTATTACCATAGCCGTCTCCATCGCAACATCTAGCATTCAATTGGGGTCCTGTTATATTGATTGATATTTTTTATTGTTGTAATCAAGGTTCCATTATTGTAAATAAGCATTTCTTTGTTGTAATCAAAATTTATTTATTTAAGGATTTCTGTAATAAAAAAAAATCAAAATCAAATCAATATTATTTTAATTTAATGTAGCAGGGCCCCTAAAAGGCGCGGGGCCCATAGGCCTACTCTGCCTAATGGGTAATCCGGCACTGATGATTGCCACATGTAAGAGCCGAAATGTCCACTTTTTTTTATTTGTAAATTTACATTCATGGAAATGGAACTTTAATGCCCAATAAATACATCATTTAATTTAGTTGACTAAACCCTAATTTAAATTATTCATTCATCGTTTACAACAACATTGAAATAGTATAAAATGTGACCAGAAATACATGAATGTATTCATATTTATGTGGCAACATAATACAAGGCGTATAAATTTCATTCTCTAATTTCCTATTGATTTTATAAAATTAGTTAATAATAATATAAAAATACTATTTTAGCATTCCTGAATAATGTAATGAATTAACCCATTCCCACAATTAAGTTCTCACCTATTTGTCAGAGCGTATAAATTGTTCACAGCTGCATTTCACCTCAAATGAAGACAGGCAGAAGTGAATTAGGATATCAAGATAATATATTTATTTACAATGAACATCGCGATCACATAAGACGTCGGATCGATGCTGGCATCTTACGACTAGAATGGTAACAACGTATTTTGCGATTTGCTCCAACAAATGGTTTATGTGTTAACAGCGTATTGGCTTAGAACACTGGTACGAAACCTCAAAAATGAGAAATTTAAAAAAATATTCAACATAATTATTTCTATATCTATTATAAACTGTTTTCAAACCGTTTTTACTTCCTTGTACGAAGTAAAGGAAGTATTGTAATCGCGAAAAATTTCGGTTTCCAGATTTCAACGGAAATATCCATTTTGAGCATCCTTGAATCCATTTTAACTAATTTCGTCGTGACGTCTGTACGTACGTATCTCGCATAACTGAAAAACGGGAAGCCGTAGAAAGTTAAAATTTTGTATTTAGAACTGTTATAACATCTAGTTGTGCACCTCCCTTTTTGCTCATTACATAACTTGCGGAAGTGGTACTTTACTTGAAGCCTGTAATAGATTTTAATGAAAAACTATATTAAAATATAAACCAAAACTTTTCAAATTTGATATATAAGACTTTTATGTCAATGGGAATAACATAATAGATTTTAGTTGAAATGGTCTACCCGGAAGTGGTACTTTACTTGAAGCCTATAATAGATTTTAATGAAAAACTATATTAAAATATAATCCAAAACATTTCAAATTTAGTATATAATACTTTTATATCAATGGGAATAACATAATAGATTTTGGTTAAAATAGTGTAACCGGAAGTGATACTTTACCTGAAGACGTTATCAGTTTTTCTTGAAAAAAATGGTGTTATTTTGATTTTAGTAATAAATGCTTCAAATAAAAGTTTTAGAGAATTGAATTCTGCGTCGAAAACATCAATTATGATTAAATTAGCTCTTTGTATTCTCTAATTAAGTTTGCTATGGATTAGGTCAGAAAATAACAAAAAAAATAAAATGTTGATGTCAAATTATGTCAAATACGTACAATTTTATGATTGGGTTTGTTATAATACATATTTTAATTATTAACAAAATATGTACAGCGTAACAGGCGTACAAGGAAGTCATGTGCTGTCCACATCAGATATTTTCCTATAACCTTCAGTGACCGTAAGCGATTTAAGTTAAATAACGAGGGAAGGATTTTGTGAAAAATTTATAGACCTCACTGGGATTTGAACCCAGTACCTTGCTAAGTTTAGTAGGATGCTCAGGGGAGTTTGTAGCTCAGTTGATAAAGCATCCTAACTAGAAGGCTCTGGATCAAATCCCAGCGAGTTTCATGAATATTTTACAAAATTATTTTTGTTATTTGCAATTATTTCTCTTTCTCCGTCCATCACATAAGTGTAAATGTGTTTCCGAGTTTAACTTACAGATAGCGCTGTAAGTATAGTGCGGGACACCAAAGTTGACCTAAGGGGTAAGGGAAATAAATCCGGGGTCCACCACTCTAATTTTTTTATTATTTTAAATAAAAGTTCGTTTAATTTTAAAGCAATTCTTAATTGTCTTTAGTTTAACTATTTGATTTTTAAAGTCAATATGACGTCACAGCGACACTTCTATCTTTCACTCGCTCCGCACTAGTCGCTACAGTAGGTTGCGAGAGGAAGATAGCAATAGAGTGACGACACAGTGACACTGATAACTAATATCAAATATCTCTTAAAGTAATTATTAATTAATTATTTTTAATCTTAATCGTTATTTATTGAGTAGTACTTTGAGTACAAAGTGTACATTTTATTATTTTTTGTTATGGTGGAGGACCCCATTATTACGGTAACTTTGTGCTTCTAACTCATTTGTGTACGCTTATGATCCTAGTGTAAACCAGAAAGGAATTGAAACGAACACCAATTGCACAGATCAACTGCCAATGTAAGAAAGGCTGTGTAGCTTTTTTAAAACTTATTTGGGCAACTGTTACATGTTATATTAGGTATGCGGAATATAAATTAATTGTATTTTGTGTGAATTAAGACGGAGAGCATATATTAGACAGTGATTTGTGCTAACATATTTTCCATAGTTCCTCTTTCGTGTCCCGGACTATGTCATTAGGTAAATTCAAAATTGGTAATAGTTTAAAAAATTATATATCGCTTAAATAAAGTGAAAAACACCAGGAGACTTATTCTAATTCACTTGGAGACTAGAGACTATCTCGATGAAGTCCCTATAAATGATGTCAGACTTTAGGGATTTAATTATTTAGCTTGGTATTGGGTGGAATATAACAGAATTTTTTCTTAGTTTTTTTTTTTATAATTTTTTGTTGTTTTTTAATCTAAAAGTGAGTGGAACAATTTATGAGCAAGAACTTGTTCTGTTAACGGCTGTAGTAATAATAGTTTAATTTTTTTCGTTTTAGTTCATCCTTCTCAGCTATTAAAACAACTAAAATTCTGATACACACAGAATCATTTCTTAAAAATAATATTCATTATTAATAATTCTATTTTTAACTATTTTTATAAAAGAAAACTTACCTTATATTTAATCATTTTTACAAAATAGTAGCGAATAACAAAATTATTTCAAAATATCCAACTTGGCAAAGTCTTGTCTCCACCTTCTATCATCATATGAGACAACCATGGCAACCATATGACGTCATTAATTGCGACAAGTCTCTAAATTGAATTGGAACCCCCCCCCCCCCTCTTTATTATTCAAACAAGACATAGGTTTTTTTTTTTTTAAAAAAAGCACTAGTATACTTTGAACCGTTTAAGCCTAGCAGTAAGTTATGAATGTCAAAATATATCAAGAAACAAAAGGTGTGTATTACTGAACAGAAATAGATAAAATGAATAAACTTTGCCGTTATAGGAATCAGAACAAGACTAAAAAATGTGGCAATTTGCCAAAAGATGATATGACCAATTACAGGGTTTTCAAGAGAGCAGTTTAAAATTTTATTATATCTTTTATCTATTGGCACACTATTTCTTATACAATTTTCGCGAAATTTAAAACGTTTAAACTTTTATAGTTTCTTGAATATCCAGATAAATCTCACTACTTAAGGTTTAAATACTTTTTCAGTTTCAGGAAAGAATCGCAGAAATATTAAAGAGAAAATAATGGCGTTTGAATATTAAAAATTTGCAACTATGATACTTATAATGCAGCATAATGGGGTCATTTAAAAAAAAATAATTGTCGATTTTTTTTATAAAATCATGAAATCCGTCTCATTTAATAAATATAGCAATAGAAAATAATTTGAAATATGCGACTTTTCATTCATAAATTTGCTAATAAACTTTCGCGCTTTTAAACACGGACTAAATTTGTGACGACACAAATTCATACTCACACAAAGACAATTCTCTCTCACACACACACGCTTCACAACATGAAACAGTAACCTAACCTAAAAGTGTGACAGCTGACAGCAAAATATACAAGAGAGAAGATTATTATTACTTTCTACTTATAAATAATCATAGTTCTATACGAAACCGGTAGAGCTCGACTGTCGTATCCGTGAATATATGTCGTCAGCCGTCGAAATATTTGAAATTAAACGCAACTTTTAAAAATCATATCTCCGATTCTAAAGACTTGTAAGATGTAAAACATACACATACATGTTTAATTTGGCCTATTTTTTCAAGAAAGAATAAATCAGAAAATGTGAAATGACCCCATTATTGAACTATTAAATTTATGTGAACGGAAATGAATTGAGATGCTGTTTTAAGTGATGATTATTTAAGCATTGGAAATTCGTTTTTGAGGTGTTATTAAATTGTGTAGTATTATAAAGAATAATTGAGAATAAAAATTATAAAATTTCGGGGTCTCATGGCCGCGTGCCAGAGTGTCTGATCGCGAACCTGGGGAACCGAGTTTTTGGAGTTAAGAAAAGCGTGTAACAATAATAATTATTTTTTTCGTTACTAGTGCTTCTAAGTTTCAATTAATATAACTAAAATTGTAATATTTGATTTATGTGATAAACCCTATTAACAAATGTTACTGCTATTTATTTGTAGTGCCATTTATTAGTGACAAAAAGTTACAGTAGTATACTTGTTTGTTGCAAAAATGGATTAGAAGTTTATGCCAACTCATTTCACGAGAAATGTCCTGATTTTATGTAGTATGTGTCAATTCCTTCCAAAGCAAATGTATCAAAATGTGTATATTACGAGTTTGCTGATATATACCACATATAATAGAGGGGTAAAATGTAACAGATTTAGCATTAGTGTTCACAAAATTGATTACAGTATTAACAAATTTTGCATATTTTGTTAAACAATATGAGCATTATGTTTGACAACGTGAATAATATTTTAATGATGTAATTTGAAATGCGCGAACACATAGGAATGCGTTAGTATATGAATAGAGTAATGAACAGAACAGAACAGAAATGAAGAACATATATAACTACGTTTTGTTGAAATAGTGGGTATTTGCCAGTGCATTCCCGCGTGCAATAAATAGTAAACAAATTATGAGCGTAAATTCCAGTAAAGCAATTCTAAATCGCAAATTTCATTTTATGCAAAGACCCACCTATTTAGTGTGGAAAATAAAGAAGTTAATCACCAGTTTTATTGAAGTTTGCAAATCCGTCGATTGGAAAATTCCTGTTCGTTGAATTTCTAAGCGAAAGTAATTTTCCTGAAAACGGCGTAAGACCGTAGCGAAAACAGGCATCCGTCCTACGCTATCGCGGCCAAATCGAACCAAATCAAATGCTGAATTAATGATTAGCCCGAGTGATAACACGTGATATTCACCACTCGCACCAAGCTTTGGATTGCGTCAAATATTAATTTCATAACCTCTGTTCCTGTTCCTATGCCCTGTTCCGACCAATTTCAAACCTGAGCACTTCACCACTTCAACGTTTGATTCCAGCGTCGACGTTCGACATTCGACATTTAACTGAAAGCGAAATTCCAACTATTTCAATTTCAGCCACTCTTCTCTGCTGACACCACACTTTGCCCCATTATTTTCCAAATACTTAAATGAATTATTTCACCTTTTATACTCTTGGCCATCAATTTTATTCAATAACATAAATTCTCATATTAATATAGATAATAGTTATTGCAGGTGTTTAAAAGAACTGTTGCTAAATTTAGTGTTGAAATATTTTTTAAAATTTTGTTTAAATACTTTTTTGTTATTATTTTAAAGGTCAAAAAGATGATTATATTAACAGAAGGGCTAAGTAACGAAAAATTAGTTGAAGAAAACACTTGGTGTAAGTTTCACAAAATATTTATTTAAGACACTTTATCGATTTCGGTTTCTTAGACCATCATCAGAAGTACAATACAAGAATCTTAAGAATTACAGCTTATATACTATCCCGTAAGGGGTTACTTATGGCTGGGGGTACTTAGTGGTTTTTCCTAGCAAACATTCGAAAAATTCCGATTGAAACAAATCAACTTGATCATTTAAAATAGGTGAATTTGTTTTTAAAGCTTTTTGAATTTCATACGCTTCTAAAATGTTAATTTTTTGTCCTTTATCTAATATATGTATAAAATTTAAATTGTCTATACTGCAAGCGTGATTGGTTTCAATGAGGTGTTTGGCAATATTAGAATCAGTTTTATTTAGCTTGTGTGATCTCATGTGATCTTGATATCTGATTGTAAACGTTCTTCCTGTTTGGCCTATATAACATATTTCGCAGTCGTTACATTTTATTTTATAGATACCACAATTAAGGTTCCTGTCTCGTTTTCGATTTTATTATTAACAATTAAATTTCTTAAAGTGTAATTACAATAAAAGGCTGGTGTTACGTTTGAAGATCTAAAATTATTTGCAATGGAATCTGAAATTTGCCCTAAATAGCTAAATTTTACATATTTTTGTTGTGGTTTGTTTTCATTGTTTTTGTAAATTTGGTTTAAAACAGATTTTTTATTTTTTCTAAAAATTAATTTATCAATCATATTTGCATCATAGCCATTAGCAACTGCAATTTGTTTCAAAGTTTCTACTTCTAAATCGTAATTTTCCTGAGTCATAGGTACGTTTAATAATAAGGGCTAAGATGAGATTTTATATTGCAACTCAATATTAATAAAAAAAAAAAAAAACAATTTTGTAGCTTGAAGCAAATTTATTTGGAATTGATAACAATATTACATTTATACCGGGTGTAAAATGAAAAGCGGGAAAACAGTTTTTCCTTTCGGAAAAATATCCTTAATGTTTCAAATAAGTGTTGTAGAGAATTAAATTCTGCATTTAATGCAATAATCATTTTTTATTTTGCACGGTTCATAACTGAGAAAATTTAATTTAAAATTTTATAAAAATTATAGTATTAGCCATGATATTGATATAAAATTACAAACAAATGAAGTGCGATTTTATCTGCCAGAAACATCATGATATATTTTAATCTTCAGAATCGCTCTTTTTGAGTTGTTTAAAATTGTTAAAAATGGAGAATAATTCACACGAAGAAATTATTAAGTATTATTATTTTGATGCAAATTATATTATATTATTTTTGACAGGTAAAATGTCATTACATTTATTTGAGATTTTATCTGAATACCATGGCTAACATTATAAAAAAGCATAGTATTATTGCGTGTAATGGTTGTAACTGAGTTGTAGGTTACAGTAACTCATTCGTCCTTCTGAGTTACAGCCATCAAATCATTATACCCTTGTTGAATAATATACTATTTTTAAATATTTAAAAAATATAGGTTATATTTACAATTACAATGCAACTTAAACGCCTTCATCAGTATATAATATATACATATATCATTACAAAAAACTGCTTATTGACGCATTCAGAAATGGATAAAAAGCTGTGATGATACATTTTTAATATTATTTACTAATCAATAAACTATTACTCGGTATCTATAAAAATAATATGTTATTAACATTAGTATGTTTATTATTCTTCTGTATTTAAAACAAACATTACGTATAAACACTGATAATGTTTACAAAGTATTTTATTTTTTTTATTTACTGAAAATAAGAAAATAAATGAAATATACGTTTTCACGATTGAAAAAGTAGTAATTCATGATCAAATCTCCATTTTTGCAGCTAAAAATAAAGATAAAACAAACTGCGACGGAAAAAACATAATAAATTTATGGTGTGTCAAACATTTCTTCATTTAATCAGCTACTGTCTTTCTAATCAATCAAATATGATGTTCGCGTAATCCAGATATTCAAGATTTATGTTACTGCCAACATAAAAACGCCATTCGATTACATATTATGTAATTCTATTTTTACAAAGTACGTGAATGAAATGAAATCCAATGCATTTTATATCATAGTAAACTTAAATGGATACGTTGCACTTGACTGATTAAAATTGACAATCTGTTTTTGTCCTTGCGCTTATTTTATATTTCTTTTCGTAAAATGAATGTTATAGAATCGTAAAACAGAGTGAAAATCTATTCCTTTTCAAATTTCAACAAGGATTTCTGTCTGTTTTAATACATGTATCTCAGTTTTAAACCAAATAAAGTAAATAAGTGAAATTTTGACAATATTAACTAATATCAATTTTAAAAAAACTGATTTAGCTGGTAATAACAAAAAATTACTTGAAATTGATTCAAAAATTTATTTCCTTGTTGTGGACAAAGACATTTGAAGATTTAAATATGATGGATATATTTACAATTTTTTATTAAAATAGTTATTGTTTTCCTTGCCCAAGTAATTTTATCCATAGAGCAATTAATCTAAAGCATTTTAGTCACTCAAAATCGTATTAACTATCAGGCCTCACCTCTGACATAACCTATTTGTATTTATTGTCAAAATGACATATCAAATAGCATTTCCGCTTTCACTGTTCTTTCCCCACCAGCGTATTTGACACTATCCTACTAGTTTGTATGTCTACTATACAAATGTAGACATTTGCTCGCTAGTGTATTTGTAATTTCTTTCTCACTCTTTCTAATAAGTTCTTCAATCACAATTTGTGTAATTCACACAAATATTTCTTTTAACTTTTTGTTTCTAGTATGACGAGAAATTGTATACATACTTTAGATGTGATAGTCTTACTAGTACAAGTGGACATTAATACTTTTTTTAAGTGTGAACATCCATTGTCTTGTGTCCGAGACAGTAGGCTAGCCAGGTTAGCTACTATACTCTGTTTTTAAACTATAGACAGTAACTAGAAATTCTTGTGAGAAAATAAAAACCTGTGATTGGCTGCTGCGCTATTGCATGAAGCCGCATTTAACCAGACGAAATTTCAAGTTAACCTTCAAACGTATTTGAAACGTCAAACTCTCAGTAGTTGTCAAACCATTTGTTGAATTTGCACGTGTTTTTTGTTTCATTTCTCTTTTTGTGATATTTCACGAATAAAAACAGTTATAATATATAAATTTTTCAACAAGGAATTACAAAAAAATAATGCAATTAATTAATTTATAATTAAAAGTTATGTATTTATGATTTTATATGAATCAATTAAGTAGATTATCTATAATAGTTTTGGTTAATGAAAATATAACCTGGAAAGTATAAATACTGACGTGACCTTCATTTTAACATTTCATTTCCCCCGCCAAATAAATTTAGTGACTTTTTTTGGTAACTTGTAGCGGTGTAAATGTGACTTCGTCTAGTGCTGTCTATAGTTTAAAAACACGGTATAGTACAAGTAACTAAGCTTAGTTGTAAACCCGCCTTAAGTTTTATAAAGAAATTTCATTCTACGCTATGATCAGTTCTGTCGTGTTCCTAATGAAACAAGTTAAAAACCGCAAGGTAGTTAGTCTGTTGTGATATGTCGTTGTGTATTGACGTATATTTCTGTGTATAAACTGATAATGTTTAAACTTACATTTAAAGTGCAATACAAAAATTTGTGTGGATGTGTTTCCATGAACGAGGGCATCAGGTTTGAAGATTTTCCATTACCCGGTAAGTACAATTTCCATCATTTAATCTATGTATAAAATGAATTTTATAAAGGAGATCTATAAACATATTGTTCTTGTTTATTTATAATACATAATATGTATCTAAATACATACATATTGAAAATACTTTGGTTGATGACAAGTTACGAAAATATTCGTATTCAATTTTGAACCAATTCAACGTACCGATACTTATTTTATACCAAATTTGTTCCTAAGCGGTTAAATTTACACAACATCGTGTGGACCTATACAAATCAATTTTAGTGTATTTGACACAGAATTTCTTGGAGTGTATTTACGACTGTATACGTTTGTTTTTAAAAATCACATTGTTGAAAATATGAATAAATTGCATCACATTCTCCCTTGCGCCGTGACGTACGTTGGCTTTTTTATTTTTGACCTAAAATCAGGAATACACACAGTCCATGCTTTATGATTGCACTGTTTGGATCGCCAAATGACGTCATGACCAACGTGGTAACGTTTCAAACATAATGAATTTATTTATAATTTGTAAGCGAAAATAAAAAAAAATTAACCATATTCAGCAACACTATAAAATGTAATTTTTCGTCGTCCCGAATTTGGGGTTTGATCCCGACCGACGCCAAAAATTATTTCGAATTATAATTACTCCTGTGGTGCATTCTCCACGTCAGTAATAAGTGCCCATAAGGTGACGCCTGGTAAACCGAGATGTGTGTTCAAAGCCGAATGACACGCCTAGCAATGATGCCATGATTATATACATATTTATTTATTTGAAAAACGGCAGATTCGCCTAGAAATGCAGTCGGACCGGGTCGGACCGGGCTTTGAGGTTGGATCGACTCGGCCCGAAAATAAAAATTGCCGGCCCGATTCGAAGATCGACTCGATAAAAAATTAGCTGGCCCGGTTCGAAAATTTTCCCGAAATCGGGCCGGGCTTCGGGCCGGGCCAGGCCTAAGCTCGAAATTGAGTGCATCCGACATTCCTAATTTTGATTTTTATGTAAGGCGAAATGTTTAACTTTTTTCGTGTCAAACTTAAAAAAAAACTTCTACATCCTTATAACGTTCCACATTAGTTAACATAAATAATTAAAAAAGACACTTCTAGTGTAAGTTTGTTATTTGACACTTTGTTTAGCAAAGGCGAAAATTGAAACAACTTTTTCAAAAATCTTATACAAAAAATATAATTTACATAATGATTTTTTATCTAACTTTGTTTGTGCTCAAAAATAAGACAAGAAATCATTATGATCATATGAACAAAAATCACTTTTATTTAAGTTTACGAGTAGTAACAATAGTAATAATAACATCACTATAGCATTATTATGCCTTGAATTCTTGAAGTAAAATAACATTTTTATATGCTAAGATGTGAAGTATGATGTTATTAAATCATTTAGATCCTTTTTAACTCCATACATTTTCACTAAAATATTAAGGAAACTGTGCATTTGACTAAACAATAGGATTTTTCGGGCCGGCCCGAAAAGCTCGAATTTTCGGGCCGGGCCAAAATCAAAAGTCCGACTCGCCTCAACTTTTGCAAATGATTAGACCGAATCGGCCCGATAAAAAAAAATCTTCAGCCCGGCTCGATGATCGACTCGAAATCGAGGCGGGCTTCGGGCCGGGCCGGGCTAACGCTCGAAATCGCGTGCATCTCTAGATTCGCCCGTATTTCTAGGCAAAATATTTTTTGATAAATTTCAATTCGTTAGAAATTTGCTATAAACCGTTTATTCTATTTATTGTGCTTATAAATATTTTTTAAGCAAACAGATGTTTATGCATTTTATATAGTATTTCTTTTCTTTTTCGTTAGTTAAGTTATTAGCAAAGATTGATAAACACGAAATGGAATATACAACCGAAATGTGTTAAATTTAATTTTAGGAAGATCTTGAATACAAATTGCTTAATTCTATTCCTCTCTAACATAACCTATAAGTTGCAAACAGCTATCTAACGATCTTATCTAATGCATTCAGCGCCTTCAATTTCACTGCAATATCCGAAGCAAGAGCAAAGAGAAATGCTGCTCTACTCCTTCTGACTTTCAATTATCAATTAATTTCAACAACTTATTAGCATAATGACATCACAGGGCATCGGCTACCCTATGTCGCCAACAGGAACTAATTCGCCATTATTCTAAATGCCAGTTTGTTCTAATGTAATCATCTACTTTAAAAATTATCCTCTTATTCTTTTCCTTTTATAGTCCACACGATAAACGATAAAGAAACAACAAAAAGATGCACTCGATCTCGAGCTTTGGTCCGGCCCGGCCCGAAGCCCGCCTCGATTTCGAGTCGATCATCGAGCCGGGCCGAAGATATTTATTACCGGGCCGAATCGGGCCAATCATTTGTAAAAGTTGAGGCGAGTCGGACTTTTGATTTTGGCCTGGCCCAAAAAATCGAGCTTTTCGGGCCGGCCCAAAAAATCTTATAATCCAATCAAATGCACAGTTTCCCTAATATTTTAATGAAAATGAATGGAGTTAAAATGGATCAAAATGATTTAATTACAACATACTTCACATCTTAATAAATAAAAATATGTTATTTTACAAGAATTCAAGGTTATTCATTAAAGCATAAGAATACTATTGTGCTGTTATTATTATTGTCACTACTCGCATACTTAAATAAAAGTATGTTGTAGACAGCACAATACTTCTCGCCATTTCCATTTTATGTTATATAAAAATTGTATTGCACTATAATCCAATACCTCTTTTAGCTAGAGGTAAAAAATACTAGGGTTGTTCTCTTAATTTTAGACCGAGCCTGATATAATAAAACATGGTCTTTCATTCTGAAATATTCTGCATGACTCTTTCGGTTGAGGCATACACTAGATCACCAGGATTAAAAATGGACAGTCCCGAATCCAAGATTGTTTTGTTAAATTATAATCTCGATGAGGCACGAGGCGAAGTGTAGTGCTAGAAAAGTTCGGTATTTGTGCAAAATTGTAGAAAATGTGAATACTAAAGCATTGTTAAACTTTTTGTTTCATACTCATAAAAATTGGTATAGTTACATATGTAATATTGTGTGTAAAATTGAATAATATCGTACTTCCCAATGCACTGATTCCAAATCATGAAAACGTAGGTCGATATCTCTTTTAGGTTTAGAGATATTCAATCTCACCTATTTTCTCAAAATTATCCATTTCTGGGCTAGATCTCTACCTAGTTTTGAATTATTGCCCCAAAAGTCAATATATCCCATATTCAGATAAAAACTTTAAAATTTTCAAAAATCTAATTTTCATGTATCTAGATACTTCTTAATGCGCTGATTCTAAATTTTGAAACCGCAGGTCGATATCTCTTTTCGTTCTCGAGATATTTAGATTCAAAGTTTTGTATAAAGCTGCCCATTTTTGGGTAATAACCCAAAAATGGGCCGAGATACGCATTTGGCGACACCACCATTCGATTCTACGGATAAAAATATGTAAGTACACCAATTTTCATAATTTTTGATTAACCAGTTCAGTTTTTATGAATAAAAGTTTGAAAACCCCTGAAAATGGTCAAAATCTGAAAAAATCCTAAGGGGTACCCCTTACGATTTTTGCGATTTTTGCCCATTTTCAGTTATTTTGCTTTAGAGACTGTATGCGGTGTTCAAAAATTATGAAAATTGGTATACTTATGTAATTTTGCCCGTAGAATCGAATGGTGTTATCTCCAAATTCATATCTCGACCCATTTTTGGGTTATTACCCAAAATTGGGCAGTTTTGAGCAAAACTTTGAATCTAAATATCTCGAGAACGAAAAGAGATATCGACCTGCGGTTTCAAAATTTGGAATCAGGGCACTGAGAAGTATCTACATACATGAAAATTAGATTTTTGAAAATTTTGAAGTTTTTATCTGAATATGGGGTATATTGACTTTTGGGATATTAATTCAAAAATGGACAGAGATATAAACTTGCTAGTAATATTATTTGATTGTAAAGACAATGTTACGTAAATGTAGGCATATTATACTCGTAGGTCTGTAATTTTTATAACAAACTTATACTAGAAGCGCGTCTTTAATAATAACTTATGTTAACCAATGTTGAACGTTATAAGGATGTGTTTTTTTAAAGTTTGCCACAAAAAAAGTTAAACATTTCGCCTCATATAAAAATCAAAATTAGGAATGCCGGATGCACTCAATTTCGAGCTTAGCCGCGGCCCGGCCCGATTTCGGGTCAATTTTCGAGCCGGACCAGCTAATGTTTTGTCGAGTCGATCAAATAATTGTACTAAGTTGTAAATGTTGTGGCGACCTTGGCCACTATTTAATTTTCATATAACTTCACAACTATTAGAAATTGAGAAAAATGTTTCATATAAAATATTATTGTTTTTTTGTAATCTAATTACTGACATAGACAAAATTTTGTTCGATCACTATCATTGTTAGTCAGTTTTTCTTCGATTTTTCATTTATCTCGGAAACAGTTGAAGATCAGGCCTATGTTGATTAAGCTTTTTCTACTCATTTTTGTCGGTACTATATGCCCTTAAATTTCTTTTTACACTTTCTTTGAAACAGCCTGTATAAGTGAATACCGAAACGTCGTTTTTGGAAGAATAAAAATGCAATATGACAAATTTCGAATATTTATTGTGAACACCTTAACACAGTCGATAAATATACTCCTAATTTATATTTAGATACAAATTTTAGTACGTCGCGTAAATTGGCATTCTCCACACCAGCTATGAGTGCCCGTGAGGTGACGCCTGGTAAGCGCCCACACGGTAAAATATATCGTCATCATTACCGATGTCTACATGTGTTGTAGATACTACATATTACCCAGAAATGGGTAATATGCCGTGATGATATATTTATTTATTTTATTTAAAATTCCGACTGTGATGGCGATTTTTTCAAACTTCTAATTGAATAAAATCAATATAAAAATAACATTAAACGTAGAGTCAATTATAAAATGTTTTTATTTAATTTCTGTACGGTTGTATATGACGTGAATTATTAATACAAAAAAATCTATTCCCTAATTTATTCCAAGACGCCCGAAGCAGTACAAAATTTTTCTTTCATTAATTAATTACGTTTTGTCGTTTTCGTATTCTGTTTTATTTAAATGTAAAAACACAATTATACAGCTTAAATAAACAAAATAATTTTTGTAAATATTATTACGATAAAAACTTGCGAAATCTGTTCTTGAATTTCAATATTATTGACAAGAGTAAAGGAAACAAAGATAGAACAAGTTCGTGTGTTTAAATTTTCAGAGCTGTACTTTGCAAGAAAATCTTTTGTGGTAGGTTTGGGGTAATGAAATATTTAAATATTAATCTGGTGGAAGTACGACTCTGTTATTCTGCTTCTCCATTCGGCTAGCTGTTCTGTTAGGACAGCTTGGCTTGGGCTGCTTCCCAAAAATCATTCGCATCATGGACAAATTATTTTCCCAGGCTACGTTTATTAAATTATAGCTGTAGGTATACAAAGCCGAATTTTTAAATTGCGTATAAAAATGTAAAATAGTTTTTTTACGTCTGTTAAAAAAAGTACACTTTTTTTCATTAAAATGGATTTATAAAGTATGTCTTTTTTTATCACAATAAAGTGTGAAAAAAGTGCACGGAGTGAAATAATGAAACGTTGCGGCACTTTTTGTCACACTTGCAGACGTAAAAAAAATTGTATGCAACTCGAGTAAAAAGTGTCTTATTTCACTCATAGGAATTGAACTCGCCTACGGCTCGTTCGGTCAAACTTTCCTAGACTATACGTTTTACACTTGTTGCATAAATAACTATTAATAAATATCGTCTTTTATTTCTATTATCAACGTAACATGAACATTTTTCTTTATGGACGGGTCAGGAAATAATAAAAAAAATGCATACTTCGGGAGTTCTAAACTACTATAATTTCCTGGTTAAATATACAGGTTAGCGGCGGTTAGGGGTGAATTTTACGCAATTTCCTGCTCTCCCGTTTTTTTTTTTTGCCAAAACTGTAGAGTGCGAAGTTTTACAGAAATTGCACACAAAACTGTTTTTACGTTTTATTATTGTGACAGGCTTCTAATTTTCTCCTTCTGAACCCCAACGATGACTTTATCTAACTGGTGGACGCTTGCTGGTTTGCCCACCACTATACTGAGACGGAACACCCTTACGATCACTATCACTAAACACTTACACTTGATGATAGATGATGAACATATTTTGGATGGATGTGTGTGCCACACAATATTTTTATACTCCTAATTTTATTTACACATATTTACATTAATACTAACTTATAATTATTGATTACACTCTGAACACAAACTAAATTGTTACATAATTATATTGTAACCCTAATTACGCGTACTCGCGTACGCGCACCAAACTAAACCGCCGACTACATATCTGTCCTGTCTGAGTCTTTAATCTCGATTGCCTTAAAACAAAGGGTTATCTCTTCAACAGGCATATCTGATGAAGGGTGCGAGGGTGTAGCATCCCTAGCTAAATAACAAGACTGCACGTATCATAGGCAATAACTTATATGGTTAATTGTCAAAACAATAAATGTCTACGCGGTTGACATCTAGACTAAACAGAGATATGAGAGAATAATGATTATTATTTCCAAATAGAATTTTGACTTACAAAGATGACAGAGTTAAAATGTAGTTATTGAAACTGTAATTTAGAAGTTTATAATAAAGTTCATTACTTGTTATTTCACCAAGCTTACCTTGCTACATTATGTGTTTGGCTTCTTCACAATTTTAAAAAGAATTTTAAAAAGTTACATCAATTGGTTGCAATAGCAATGACTTATGACATTATAAAAAAAATATTATTTCATTCATATCAATTTTGTTAGTAAATTAAATAAAATAAAATAAATAAATATATCATCACGGCATATTACCCATTTCTGGGTGTGCCAGTATGTACAACACATGTAGACATCGGTAATGATGATATATTTTACCGTGTGGGCGCTTACCAGGCGTTACCTCACGGGCACTCATAGCTGGTAAAAGTAAATTAAATTATGATTATTTGAATGAGGCATGTGTCTTTATCATTTATGGAGGAAATAGTTGTAAAAAGAATATCTATGGGATGCATAATGTTTCAAAATGATTCTATTTTTAATTGTTATTATATAGGTACCTATAATCTTTTATTGAGATATTTTTAGAGTAACAATGATTGTGGAGACGTATAGGAAAAATTTACACTACAATAAACACTTTGTAGAACAAAAATGAGATTTTATTGCGCTTATTTCAATATAGAATAAATAGAATACGGTGAATGTGTTGGTGGGTGGACAATATCAATATATCTGAAGTTTAATATTTGCGTTACATCTAGAAAATATTTTATAACGATGTTTTCATAATGAAATATGATCGTTAAAATGATATTGTCGTTGTATAACATTAATTAATATAGCATAAATTCTCTCATTATTAAAAGGAAAAGGCGAATATTTTATTGACCGTTTGGTTGATATTATGTTATGTTCGAGGTTATTTCTTAGTCAGACTGTAAAATGTAAAATGCATTTTTTTTATAATTTGATATTATAGAAAACGCGGTCAGATTGTCAAATCTTAGTTTACTTAGCTTTATTTCATAACTGATTTATTCTAGAGTTAAATCGTAAGTTTAACCGGTTCATTTAACCAGTTTACAAAATCATTCAGGAAAAAAACTCTTATTTATGTATAAATTATTTTATCCATAATATACCGATTTCTAACCTTATGGAGGTTGGAAAATACGTCATTTCTAACTTTAATGACAATCTCTTGGGTTGGAAATAACAGATTTCACTTCTATCCCATGGGTTGGAAATGTTTAGTAGAGGTTATCTAGCAATATTGTCATACCTCGGCTGTAATATATTATTTTTGTACGTTCTAAAAATATTTTTTCTTCAACCGTATTAAAAGGCTATGCTTTTAATACTGTTTTTTGTTTTAAAAGTTAATCTTTTTGTTACTAGTATAAAAATGTAACTGTTGCTAGATAACACTTTTACTTACATGTATTAAAAGTACTTTTAATCCTGTATAGCAAATATTTTTTTCTTCAACCGTTTTAAAAGGCTATGCTTTTAACCATTGAATAATGCGACCAAAGCGTGGAACTTTTCATCTTTTTCGACAATTCGGCAAAATATACCAGCATAGTACTTTCAGAATAAATCTTTACATTTTTTGTATCGCACCACTGCATGAAACGATTATATGCGCACTCGTAAACTTCACGCGATTTTGATGGCAATAAATTTACCACTATTTCTTTTGCACTTTCTTCAATATCAAATTGTAAATCAGATTCTTCAAATCCAGACATTTTAAATCAAAATTTAAATGCAAATACGAATATTTATACAATTTTGCTACTTGACAGCACAGAACAAAGAAATATGTAAACAAAACAAAAGTCATGGCTAACTACCCTCTGAGCTTTACATTTCGAAAACTTGTCTTCATCGTATTTAGATGTATGTAATCATCATATTTATTTCGGTTGAAGAAAAAATAGTATGTGTTATTCTGATTAAAAGTGTCTTTGTTTGATTTTTTGTCTCACTTTTAATCCTAACACAATCTACTATTATTCATCACAGCAAAATAAAGTTAAAAAGACTGAAAAGTGGGGATTCCTTTTCGAAACAATTTAATAAAACCGGTTTTGGTTTATTTCATTTGCGAGTTCTAGTAAATATAAATCATGTGTTTACACATAACCGGTTCCTTTATCCTTTACAACAAAATAATATGTTGTTACATTTTGGGGATTTCATATGAAATAATTTTCGTTTGAAGTATTGCTTTATACGGAGATACTGGCCAGACCACAGACTATTTTATTAATATAAAACAAATTAAGAAGCGGACTAACCAGATTAATTATTCAAATTTGGTTGAGAGCAAATCACAGTAAAAGCTTGAGAGGGATACCTACGAAAATCTCACGGGCACTCAGTGAAGATTACTGTACAAGAAGAGATTATGCATCGGGAACATATGTATAGGGAGATTAGAGACAGAGAAAAGACACTGAAGTAGCATTAATTATCTGGGCTACTGTTGTACTCAAGTGATCATTTACGTATAGAAGTAACATTTATGGAGACATTTCAAGATTAGAAACAGGGCGATTTTTCCCCAAAGCTGTAACCACAAACAAAGGATAAGGCTCAGTACATTGACTTGTGGTCTCGCGCCATCGAAGTCCTCTCGCATGGATGATTCACCAGGAAACCGCAGAAAGCAGAAAGCACATCACACTCCCATCTAAAAGCAACTACCACCCCAATACTACTCACATTCGCTCGGCACCACTCGCCCGTCCTCGTGCGTTCTCGTGTGTGCACGAACGCGCGCGACTTTCAAAACGCAGCTCCTCTCCACGGTCACAGCACTCGGATAATAAAGCGACGAGTTGGTGACTTAGAATAGAAAAGCAATTCCGTTAAAACCCGTGGGTATGCGACGATCCAGGATGCCGAGATGGCGGTGGTAAGCATCCAACCCCGCCACTATTTTTATAACTGGTTGTTTCATTCAAGCAAACATTTAACGATTGTGAGAGGTGTTTTTGTTACCAGGTTTTAGATTTCTCACAAATAATACAAAAGTGTTAATGTAATCTTCTTGATTACTTGCCATAACAACGCAGCTTTAAATCAATTGTTGTCTACAGTGAAAAAAAAATCCATAATGGTATATTGTTCTATATATCTATATCACATAAAAAAAATTTCGTGCTGAATTTTTTCTGGAATGTGAATACAAAATCTAAGATCTTTAATATTTTTCTCTCCTATAAAAAAGTCCTTCAAGTTCATAAAAAACTTATGGGAATTTTATGATGTTCCTTTATTTTATGAATATGATTATTTTCATAATGCAATTATTTACGACGGAGTACTTTGAAAATGTTTATGATTAATTTAACAAAATAGCATTACACGTACGTTCTGCAGATCATGTTAATATACAGTAGTTTAGAAGTATAAGGTCCGGTATTTTCATCTCTGATTAAACTGGCGGTTAATTTAACTGTCGGTTATAAGAACAATGTGGCATCAAAAAATTGACACATGTGTAATTTTTACAACTTGTGTTATAATCAGGTTGTGCATTTACGCGTAAAAATTATTTTTTACGTTTACTTGTAAAAAATGTTAAATAAGTAAAAAACGTAGATAATGTATAATTTTAGTTCTTTATAACGACACTAGATGACTTGTTGTTTACAAATATCCCATTACAGTAATTTTCCTTAATCCTGTCATAAATATATTCTAAAACGACTGAAACTATGATTAGTTTATAAGAGACTGAAATTATTGTAAAATATTAAAATTTTGAAACTATAGATAAATTAACATAAAATATTTAAAATTTGTATAAAATTCATTTTCAATAAGTTTGGAGCTAATGCTTTGAATCTATTTCAAATTATTTGAAACTGTATGTTATTAATAATTAATAAATAGAAAATGAAATTTAATTTTGCAATGTCTTCAAATTTTATTTCTTTACAAAACTGCCTAAAATTTACACAAAACATATAAAACATTTTAAAAATATAATATTAAATGCTTCAAATGTACGTATTAAGTCTAATTTTGACGTAAAATGTGTTTAAAGTTTGACGTTTGAGGTTATGTCTCAGGAATATATTTCCCTACTAATCTGGTTGTTGATAGTTTGAAGGTACCTAATTGTTTGTCTGAATCAAAGAAACATGTTGATGTCACGTGGACTGCTTGTTCTGAAATATTCATTACAGTATAAAAGAAAATATCTTTATAAAAAAAATGTACTCATGGTAATAACATTTTACATTATCTACGTAAAAAATTCTCAAATATTGTCAATGTAAAAAATATTTTTTTACGCGTAAAAAATAATTTATAATACGTGACGTATTTTACGTGCCCATCCCTGGTTATAATATCGATGCTACGTTTTTCTTTAACGGACAGTTTAGTTAGCAGACTGTTTAACCGGTGATGAAAATACCGGATCTAAGGATGGGAATTTCATGTTGTATATCCAAAATCCATACTACAGCGTGATAAGAATTTAATATAATGTAGTATATTGCATCCTCAGTATCTTACAAATCTTCAATAATAATAATACTTTTTATGGTCGTTATATGAAAAATTATATGAAATAACTACCAGTTAAAACATTAACCAGAACTTTGAGTGGAAGTTAATATAACGATAGTTTTAATTTCCTCTTAGCTTAGCTCTATCCAGAAGGTAGCAAGAATAATTTTGTAACATAACCGTTGGTTATCACTAACTGTCACTTTAACTAGAGGTGATATAAATTGTTTATCTATTATTACAAATTTACCTCTTATGCCCGATAGTATAAACATAGTTCAGTTTTTTAATTAGTTTAATTAATATTGAACTAGGTTCAAATAAAATTTCTGTAGTATAAAGCAAAATCAGCTTTTGACTTGAGTTTAAACTACGCTTAACTTGAGCGGCCGATTTCATCCGTTCAAATTGAGTTTAAATAATAATTGACGTTTTTATATTCTAAATAACATTCAGAATTATAAGTGTCTACGTTGTAAATAAGTATGTACGAAAGTTTATTGATTATAATTAATATTTTGGTAAGTTTAGTGCTTTAGCAAATATTTTATTTACATTATATGCTGTTTTAAATTCTAGATTAAAAATTATGTTGTTCGATTCAAGTTCTTATAGTGACGACGAGAATATAATAAATGCATATATAATGAATAGACGCCATCGAATATTTCGGGAAAGGAGAAATCCTTTCGAAACGATATTGAATTTAAATTGCGGTTTCGTTTCGAAAAACGAACGGTTTTAGAATTTCTATATATTTTGGGACCTCTGGCAGAACCTGCCACGAATAGGAACAAATTAAATTTTAATAAACTTAAGAATTGTAGGAATTGTTTTTTTTTCATATTTAGCTGGTGATCTAGAAAAATGACGAATGGCTGTTTTCTTTCTTCATCGAAATTCTTAGATCGCTGCTTTTTGTTCATTTTATATTCGTAGGTCAACAAGTCCGAGAACATTCATTCAAAAAAATTGACAAATACAATGACATGAAGTGAGTTGTATGAAATATTACCGACTGAGTAAGGGATAAACTACGTTCAGTTGATCCCAGTTCATTTTAATGTTATACCAGCCAAATATAATTAACTTAAGTTCACTAAATAAACTCCGTTTGCTTAACTGCAGTTCAACACATTTTTAACTGACCTTTATACTATCAGCCATTAATGTAATTTGTTTAACGGCGTTATATGAAAAATGATATGAAATAACTACCAGTTAAAACATTGACCAGAACTTCGAGTGGAAATTAATATAACGATAGTTTTAATTTCCTGTTAGCTCTATTCAAAGGTGGTAAAAACAATTTTGCAACATAATCGTTGGTTATCACTAACTGTCACTTTAACTAGAGGTGATATCAAAATTGTATACTTATTATTTATTACAAATTTAGAAAGAAAACAGTAGAATTTTAATTCAAGATTTACTAATATTCTACCTCTTAATGTAATTTGTTTAACGAACAGTAACACAAAGATGGACAAACGATTATTTACCTATTTGGTTCAGAACGGACCATTTGCGCCGAATCATTTTTAGGACAAACGATAAATATTCCATTACGATTAATTCTCAACATTGTATCTTAGGAACTAGTAATACTGGACATACGATCCTTTAACATTAAGTCCCTTATACATGATAAAAAGCATTATCTCAATTTTGACAAAATTGTGCGATACGATTGTTTACCTCTAAGGTACAGAAATACAATAAGGTGTCTTATAGTTAGAATCAATTTTTAATTTATCCATTTGTCAGTGTGCAATAAATCATCAAAAGCCAAAGAAGAGAGAAAAACCACAATCTGGTCTGTAACACAATGCGTTGCCTTTAGCACGTTACCGTTCACCGTTCGCTTTCACCTGCTGTTAGTGTACCTGTACAGCAACAGCAAACGCATTAAACGTTTTAGAGCACTCGACATTCGCGATCTTCAACTTCCAGCGGCGCTGAATGCAGCGTCGAGACGCCCGGCGCTCGGCTCCGGCGCCAGTCACGTGCTAAGACCTTTAGCCGTGAAAGGATTGATTAATGCTAGTGTGTGACTGTAAACATAGACTCCACTTTGGCCTGTTTAGATGATCCGGCTAAAATATGGTTATCTGTCGACGAGAAGACGCATGTCTCTCGCGGGCCAACCTGGTTGCGAGTTTGGAGCACCCAAGTGCCATCTGTTGACGCTGGATGCTCGATGGGAACTAGTGTAAACATTTTGATGGCCCACCGATTTTTGTCAAATGTTTTCCCTACATTCGATTTTATCAATTTGTTTCTTTACTGTTTATTCTTGTAAAACGCGAGCTACCGTACGTGTTCCTTCACTCGATATACAAATATTTGTCAACTACTTCCTCTAAAGTGGTATATTTAATTTCACTGAAGGTTACGGAAATTTATAGGATTCTTAAAGTTTATACATCGGTACTTTACATGTTAAATATGTTTGTTTTGTAGCTGAAAAATTCTTTTTAATATTATGTTGAACAGTATTTGATCGCTTCAATATTCTGACAAGCAATATTTATTACAAGTCAATTTAGTGGTACGGGCAAATCATTTTTCGACTTATTACTGTAAATATTAGAATGGGCTACTTGTGTACCTTTTTTACCTCCCGTTACCCTTGGTAAGGGAGGTATAGGGATCGTGCTAAAACCACATATCGAGATTTTAGTAAATGACCACGTTTTAAGGTCCCTAGAATCCAATTTTAACATTTTCACGATGATGTCTGACACTTTACCTGAAGCTCATAATGGTTTTTCTTCAAAAAATACCATTAAATGCCATTTTTTCGCATTTTATGTCTTATGAAAATTAAAGATTATTGAATTTTCTACAGGAATACATTAATACTTTTTCTATATATTATACAGATAAATTTAAAAATAATTTTTTTTATTAGTCGCGAAGCCTAAGATAAACACAATAATTCCTTCGTTACACAGTTCATATTTCAAATGAATGTAACTGACAGTAATTGTCACTGTCAAAAAACTAATCACTTCAAATTAATAATAGTGACATTTTAAAAAGAAAATAGTAAATAAAGCAATAGTGGAACAGTTTGCAGCGTTAGTAAATACGTAAGTATGTATTTAAATTAATAAAAATTCAATAGCGAGAGGTTTTGTGTTGGCCACATCAGATTTTTTTATTTAATATTTTTGAAGAGAAGGTAAAAACTTGCTACCCATATTTTTTCTTTTCACAAAATTTTTATTAATTAGCCAGAAAAAAAAAAAAAAAAATTTGATTATTTGAATTCCCGCCATGTATGACGTAGAATTACGCCGCACCAATGAATAGTCGCAAAGCCAAGCGTGGTGCCGTCCCATAGTATTGGTATGTTTGTGCGGGTAATGTAAATCATCTGTTTGACGTTTCAACAATAGTTTGGAGGTTAGTATTTTAGTTTATCTTTTTGGTATCGATATTTTAAATTACAAGTAATTACCTATGTGTTTATGTATAAAGTAATTAATGTATTTGAGAGACCAGAGAGAGAGAAAAATGAACTAATATCAAATTCAAATTAAAACTTTCTCGCACGCCATGCCATCTATTGATAACATTCTTAAACATGCTTCCCCTCCCCAGTTCAATATAAAGACGTCACAGAAAAATTTCTTTCTTAATTTATTAAAAAACAAATAATTATTTTAAAACAAAATTTATATTTTTATATATGTTTTCAATATAACATTACGTATACAGGGTGTCTCAATAAGCTTGCTCACTATTGGTAACTTTTTTATTTGAAGAGGTACGAGGTTGGTTAAATGAGCAAAATTGTGCTATTTTATATAAGAAAATTGGTCATGTAGACAAAATAAAATTTGTGTCAGCGGTATAAAATTCTGCATATAAATCAATAAACAGAATTTATTTCGTTTATTTCGTAACTGCTGAAATTAAATATGACATTTTACCAAATTGCAATTTAATAGTGGAAGTCATGAATTTAACACAAAAAGACAAACGAATGTGACTCTATAAAATATTTTGATATTCTCTCAATGATAATAAGGATTTGCATTTTATGTGGTATTTACTTTAGACTTTAGAAGTAATACGGTTCATGTCTACCTGCCGCAAAGTGTGTTTGTCGTATAAATGCTACAGTACCAAGCATTTAATCACATTCGGGCGTTAGAATTAACCACTTGTTGTGTTGTTAAGTTCCGTTTGTTTAGTTTAATAGTATCTCTGATGGTACCTTAGTTACAATTTACAATGGTAATCAAAAGCAATTGCACAAATGAAAACTGTGCCTGCATTATAATGAACCAGTTTGGGCACGTTCAACGACACAAAATGTCGCTAAAAATAGTACTTTTTCAACCAATACTGTTATAGATAGAGCTAGAAAATAGCTGGTAATTTTGAAATTAGGAAACTCTTTGCGCCATAAAACTATCAGTAGGTAGTAATGGTAACACTAAAGGGTGTTATCTGTTACTCTATAAATTTCATGATTTCTTTACGCAACAAGTGTGGTCGAGTCTGGGTTAGATCTCTACCTAGTTTTGAATTATTGCCCCAAAAGTCAATATACCCCATATTCACATAAAAACTTTAAAATTTTCAAAAATCTAATTTTTATGTATCTAGATACTTCTCAATGCGCTGATTCTAAATTTTGAAACCGCAGGTCGATATCTCTTTTCGTTCTCGAGTTTTCTGTTTTGTTAAATTAAAATCGCGATGAGGCATGAGGCGTAGTGTAGTACTAAAAAAGTTCGGTATTTGTGCAAAATTGTAGAACATATGAATACTAAAATGTTGTTAAACATTTTGTTTCATACTCATAAAAATTGGTATAGTTACATATCTAATATTGTATGTAAGATTGAATAATATTACCACCAAGTTCATAACTGTTCTCATTTTTAAGTTTTTACCCCAAAAAGTCATAAATACCTGCATTTGGTTAAAAAGTTGAAAATATTCAAAAATCCAATTTTCATGTATCTCGTACTTCCCAATGCACTGATTCCAAATCATGAAAACGCAGGTCGATATCTCTTTTAGTTTTGGAGATATTCAACCTCAAATATTTTCTCAATATTACCCATTTCTGGGCTAGATCTCTATCTAGTTTTGAATTATTGCCCCAAAAGTCAATATACCCCATATTCACATAAAAACTTTAAAATTTTCAAAAATCTAATTTATATGCATCTAGATACTTCTCAATGCGCTGATTCTAAATTTTGAAACCGCAGGTCGATATCTCTTTTCGTTTTCGAGATATTTAGATTCAAAGTTTTGCATAAAACTGCCCATTTTTGGGTAATAACCCAAAAATGGGCCGAGATACGAATTTGGCGACACCACCATTCGATTCTACGGATAAAAATATATAAGTACACCAATTTACATAATTTTTGACTAACCGGTTCAGTTTTTATGAATAAAAGTTTGAAAACCCCTGAAAATGGCCAAAATCTGAAAAAATCCTAAGGGGTACCCCTTACGATTTTTGCGATTTTTGGCCATTTTCAGTTATTTTGCTTTAGAGATTGTATGCGGTGTTCAAAAATTCTGAAAATTGGTATACTTATGTAATTTTGCCCGTACAATCGAATGGTGATGTCGCCAAATTCATATCTCTACCCATTTTTGGGTTATTACCCAAAAATGGGCAGTTTTGAGTAAAACTTTGAATCTAAATATCTCGAGAACGAAAAGAGATATCGACCTGCGGTTTCAAAATTTGGAATCAGTGCACTGAGAAGTATCTAGATACATAAAAATTAGATTTTTGAAAATTTTGAAGTTTTTATCTGAATATGGAGTATATTGATTTTTGGGATATTAATTCAAAAATGGATAGAGATATAAACTTGCTAGTAATATTATTTGATTGTAAAGACAATGTTACGTAAGTATACGCACATTTAGAGCATTTGAACAACTGAGTGAATATTTAGGAATTAAAGTCTTAAAAGGAATTTGTTATCGCGTTATTCTTGTATGAGTACATAATATCATTTTTTAATGATATCGTCGTATAATGGATTAGTGTTGATTTCTGAGCTTTTAATGACGTTTTTAGTTTAGTGATGATTTCAAATAAAAATATTTGTTGCATTATTTTTAAATGATTAAAGTTGGCTGAAAGAAGTCTATTCCAGTATAATGTATAAAGAAGTATGCCTGTAATATAGGTATAAATGTTCATTGCAGAAATAAGTTGAAATGAGATAAATGTTGAGTTGAGAAACATTTCCCTGACTCGTTACTGAGTACCATCCCCATTTAGCATCGACCAGCAGCGTCCCACCTTACCGTCGGCGTCGGCGTTCACACACTTTATAGGAACGAACTTCGATTCTTGGTACGTACATCTTCAAGCTTAATTTTCAAAATCCCTAGAGCCAAATAACAGGGCGTGGTTTCCGTCTCGAAAATGTTCAAACGTTCCCGTGAACTGATCTTGAAAATTTTAATGTAAAAACTTCTTCTGTAACGGGCTATACATTGAATAAAATTAATTGAAACTAGAATGAAAACGTTGCGATGCGCAAAAACGGATACAAACTGTGATTTCTGTAGAAGGAAAATGTTTTACAAGATTGAGTTGCTGGCATCTTCCATCTACTATTCGTGCAGACACACGAACTTTTTACTTCAGTTCAAGATTTTTTAATGTCACGAAACTTTTGTGACGTACAAGCAATACCGACTTGTAGAACTAAACAAATATTACCTGCATAACTTCGTGCAACGTCTTTCACAAACATTGCTCCTTTCCTTTGTTTCCATCTAAATTTGATATGAAAGACTATAACTTCTGATGCACTTTACTATCAGATACAATATACTCTATCTTATCTATTTTACTCTTTTCCAAACTACAAATTTCTGCAGGCGTAAGTTTTTCATATACAATCTCTACATATTTCAAACATAATCGCCGAGAATCAATCAGCGTTTCTTTAAAACTTACTTGACCTCAAATATACAGTGTGTCCCAAGCAAACCTTGACATAAGCATTTAACATGGGAAAACAGTTTTTGTAAATAAAAAGTGTCCGGCAAAAAATTAAGATATGATATTGTACATGATAATAGTATATTAGATATTGTACATTATTTAATATTGGTTACTTTAATATTATTACATAAATTACAATAAATTATAAAATTTTCAAATAAATAATTGTTTCAATTTTTTATAGCAATATGAAAAGATTTTCAAATGTCAGAAGAGGCGTATTGGTTAGAGTAGCTGCCTCTAAATTTTTAGATTAGGGTTCAATTCCCCTCTCGGATAATTATTTTATATTTTTCACATAAAAATTGTTGAACTTTTTGTTTTATATTTTCTATTAGACTCATCAAAAAATAATAATAACATTGTAATAAATAAAGAAAAAATAATTGACAATAATTGATTACAATAATCAAAATATTGATATAAAAACAATGCATTGTATTTTTATTTAATACTAATAAACAATATTCTTTTACAAATACATACATTAAAAACATAATAACTCCACCAATTCATTATGTTATTTTTATTAATTTCAAAAGGAAATACAATGCATTGTTTTAATATTTTGATTATTGTAAACAATTATTGTCAATTATTTTCTATTTATTTATTACAATGTTATTATTATTTAAATGACTAGTAGAAAATATAAAACAAATTTTTAAGAGTTCAACAATTTTTGTGTAGAAAACATAAAATAATTAAACAATTCTTATTTCCTAGGGTTATCGCTCAAATGCAGCTGTAGACACGTATTTCGCTCTTATTAGAGCTCATCAGTACAGCATAGCTAGTTAATAGGTGGACATTAACTAGAGATAGTAATAAAAAAAAAAACTGACACAGTGTAATAGAACTAGTAAGCAGCCAAATACATCCATGTTGTCTCGGTCAGCATTTCCACACACATTGTGGATAAATACAACGTCACAGCGGCGGTGATTTATAACTACCCACCAGACCCGTTACTTGGACCCTCAAACGTAAATATACGAAAACAATAATTTTTCTTGAGCGCAAAATTTTTTTTTTTATTACTATCTCTAGTTAATGTCTATCTATTAATTAGCTATGCTGTACTGATGAGCTCTAATAAGAGCGAAACACGTGTCTACAGCTGCATTTGAGTGATAACCCTAGGAAATAAGAATTGTTTACAAATTTTGCGCTCAAGAAAAATTATTGTTTTCGTATATAATAATTACCCTAGAGAAAATCTAAAAATTCAGAGGTAGCTGCTCTAACCAATGCCTGACATTTGAAAATCTTTCCAATTGCGTAATAAATATAAAATATCTGCCGGACTCTTTTTATTTACAAAAAACTGTTTCCCATGTTAAACGCCTATGTCAAGGTTTACTTGGGACACACGGTATATTAATAAAAGTACAATAAAGTACAATATGATGGCGACACTTGGGGAAACAGTTCAAATAAGATATTTAAAAACATAACACTCGACATGTTTCACAAGATTTCAGTCTCTGAATCAATCTCTCGATCATTTATCAAAGACTGGCTCACTGAACCAGAACCACAGATGCGTTTCGATTTTATTGGAGCTCTTCAGTGTGGTGTACTGACGCCTCTAGAAGGCACTGAGTATGGTATGGGAAGTTTTTATAAAAATATTTACAAAAATTTTAACAGTGGAATATCGGCTTTAGTATTATACATATAGCACTCAAACCAATGCACACATGTTGCGGATATTATATGTCGATTATAGGATTTGAATGTTCAAATTTGTAACTATAAACTGTCTGCTAATCATACGAGAATACTGCCATGATTGACTGGGAATTTATTATATTATGAACTGATATAGCTATTCAATAAACCAATATTAATAATAATATCTGATTATAATGTACGAGTAATTCAGCTGAATAAATAAACACGTGAACTCAAGCAAATAGTGATAAATTTCTTAAAAGTATTGATTTAATGGCTAAAGTTAAGTTTAACAAGGATTGTAGAAATTTATATTGATGGTTATATATAGTTGCTAAACCATTAAAAACATTAAATACCACAAAAATTTGGGTGCGGAAAGCAATATTTATAGCAATTTTGGCATTTTTTCTGAAAAAAATTAGGTTAGATCAAGCACATACCGTGTGTCTATCTTAAAGGTGTACATAGGAGATTAACATGGTAAATCAGTTTTTTGCAATTCCTTGCTCGCCTAATTATTTTAAGTAAAAACGCTTCAAATAAAAGTTTTAGGGCATAAAGTTCTGCATCTAATTCAATAAATAGAATTACTTTTACATGCTTTGTAACGACAGAAATTAAATATGAAAATGTCGAAAATTACGTTGAAAATCTTAACAGCCATGGAAATTGAACAAAAAATAAATAAATGACTGGCGTTTTATCTGTCAAATAAATTATTTGTCGTTTTCTGATAATTTCATTTTTTGTCTCTGGTTTTGTTGTCTGATATTATTAAAAAATGAATATTTATACTAATGAAGAGCGTGTTTTTATAATAAAATGTTTTTATGGAGGTAACAGTTACCGCAAAGTGCGTGATTTATTTTCCGTTAAGTTTATGGATCGGCCGATTCCCAGTGCAACTACAATTGCTAAATTGGTTACAAAATTTGAAAAGACTGCTAATGTGTCTTCAAAAAATGCACGTGAGCCGCGTAATCAGAATGAAGGACGAGCAGAAGAACGTGCCTTGCTGGAAGAAAGAGTGTTAGGAGTGATAAATGTAGACCCCTTGTGTAGTACTAGCTGTATTGGAAATGAGTTGGGAGTTCATCACAGCGTCATACATAATATTTTGAAAAAAAAATCGTATTATTCTTATAAAATGCAATGTCACCAAGAACTTTTCCCATACGATGAAGAAAGTAGAAGAGTGTTTTGTGAAGATATGCAGAACCGGGCTAATAATAATGATTGACAATAGAATACCTACCATTATCTTTAAATTATAATTGTTTTGTTATTTGTTTACTATTTATAAAACGTTTCTTGTTTCAGCATATTTTGTTACGAAATAGTGAATTTTTAATAAATTCATATTATTTAAAGAAAACTGTATTTTTTATCTTTATTTATTAATCTAATATTTCTATTATTGTCATACTTAACGATATTTGTCCAAATCAAATTGTTAGAAATGTCAAATAATTTAACTTACGTTGTGACAGATAAAACGCCAGTCATTTATTTATTTTTTGTTCAATTTCCATGGCTGTTAAGATTTTCAACGTAATTTTCGACATTTTCATATTTAATTTCTGTCGTTACAAAGCATGTAAAAGTAATTCTATTTATTGAATTAGATGCAGAACTTTATGCCCTAAAACTTTTATTTGAAGCGTTTTTACTTAAAATAATTAGGCGAGCAAGGAATTGCAAAAAACTGATTTACCATGTTAATCTCCTATGTACACCTTTAAGATAGACACACGGTATATTTCTATGTTTAAGTACGTACTTACGCTTCCATAATAGTGTTTCAATTAATGTATATTTGCAGAATTATGTCTTTTTTCCCTTATTTTCCTTCGTTTTATTAAGTATTGTTTTTGTCAGGATTTTTTAAAAATGAGTGCGTTAGGTATTGTTTTTGTTAGGATTTTTTAAAACATTTCTTAAAACATGAGTGTGCGTAAGGTATTGTTTTTGTCAGGATTTTTTTAAAAATTTCTTAGAAAATGAGTGTGCGTTAGGTATTGTTTTCGTCAGAATTTTTTTAATTACCGACTTTCAATTTGACCGATGTTCGTGTTCTTACGTTTTCATATCATTTTAGGTTAAGTTGCATTTTTCCCTTAAATATCCATTAATAATTACTTTTCTATCCCACCTTTGTGTTTTCATGTGGTATTTTACTGAAAAGTGTAGTGTCTTAATAACAAGCATATCCAATGTTCATTTCATTACAAAAAACACAACTTTATTATAGGTAAAATTAGACTTTATTTTTACAAAAAATTATATAAATACCTGTTTCCGCACTCTCATTCTGTCTTTTCTTATTATATTTTAGCTAAATGAAGACATTACAACAAAAAAATTGCAATTTCTACAATCCTTGTTAAACTTAACTCCAGCCGATTTAATAAATAGTATTGAAATATTTTCCATTTTAATACGTTCATTTTTATTTTGAAAATTAACAAATAAAACACTTAACTTCGAAAGGATTTTAGTGACATTTGTATGTTTTATAGTTATTCAACAAAAAGTATTTTACACCAAACAATAACGATCGCTCCAACTTTATTAATCTTATTCATTTTGTTCATATACACGCAAAACATATACAACTGTTCGACGTATAAACCAAATAACGTTTCAAGGTAATACGCAAACGTTTAATATCGTTCTAATTTTATTCGATAGGGAGAGAAAATGTCATGAACCCATGACGTTTAAGTTTTTTAAATAATTATTTTCTAAACCTGGAATTTTCAACCAAAAAATGGAAAAATGATTTTTTCGCCAAAAAAGTTTATGGGACGAAAATTTTTAAATAAATTTAAGTAAAAAAATTCAACTAAAATACAAATAAATAACATGCGATTACTGCATTAAACCAGGGTACTAAGTTTGTAAATCCATTAGTTTGAAAGTAAGACAAGAATTATTAGTAACGATGACGATGATTACTTTTCCTATTTATTTCTTCATAATATTGGATTTGTTAATCAAGCGAAATATAACAAGAAATATAAAACTAAAATTCAGTTTGAGATTGTTGTTGAAGTATCAGAGTGTAAACCAGCCTTAATATACTGTTTATCTATAAGAAGAAGGTCGTTTAAAGTCAAGTTTACACTGTTATGAATTTATTCAAGTGCTAGTTTACAAACTTATTTATGTCCGTAAACGACGCAAATTTGATTCACAGTCACGACTCAAGCAAGCCTCCCTCGTTCGAATTTTCCTTATCAAATTCATGAGTTTTACACATTTTTGTCGTCTATATTTATTACCATAATAATTGCCTTCGACATTTATATTAGCTGCCAGCATCTTTGAATATTATTACCACTTAATTTTACTTAAATAACTTGCTTTCAACTTTGTATTTCATTTTCTCAAACGACTTTAAATGTTATTGTTTAAAACTTGTTTTGTTCACAAATGGACTTAAAAATTCTTTGTAAAATGGTTAGAAATTAATCGTTCTTTGTTATAAAATTTACTAAGTACTCAGTTTAATTTTGTACGAGATTTATTCCCCACAGTACCTACTCGTTTATTTAATTTCTGCTTTACAAATGTAAAGAATCAAATTCGAAAGCACATCAAGACATAATATTATTTTTCTAATTTTGTACTCATATCCACTACAGAAACATTATTGAATACATTTTTCTACACCCGATGTTAACGTCACAGGTGTCATTCAGTAAAAATAACTAACCTAAAATATGTAATTATATATTTCTGATGTTTTTATATGCAGTCGTAGAAAAAGTATAGTATGTGACTCATTTTTAAAGTCTTTATATACTCGCTCGACTCGTGTCAAAAAACTCGTCATTAAAGTTTACTCTTATGTGATAGGGTAGTTGCGCATTTTCCAATTTATTTATTTTCTGAAAGAATTGTTCAAGTTATTCATTTAATACATTATTTACATCTGGCAACTGTATATTTTTCAAAATATAATTTTTTAAAAAAAATTCTTATTTCAAATTTTCCCTTGTGTGACGTGTATTATTAATACCAATCATAATCTTTCTTGCCCAAGTGGTACTCTCTCGGTAGTACACTGTGTACACAATACAGTAGTTGACTACCATTTTTATCTGAAAAGATGTATATTTTTGAGAGACGCACTATTTCAAAAGAAATTATTCACACAAATTCATCAGTTTCATTACATTGTCTTAATTTTGCTGATACATATAGAAAAGAAAAATAAAATATGATTTTAACACGAATCAGTCGTCCTACATGTAAAACATAGGTCAAAAAACTAAAAATGACATTTATGTGGTGTGTACAGACAAGCGTATAAGTTTGTTATTGGCGAAGAAAATGAACTCGTAGCCACCTGGTGGCAAAATTATGAAGTTGTTTTGAAAATATCTGGTATTCAAGTAAATAATTATAAAATATACTTACTACGAAATAATACTGTTGTATCTGTTATTTTACTTTTAGAATTATATTGTAAATATTTGTACGATACAATTAAACATAATTCAACTTCTTCGCTTTGTCGTGGTATTACAACAAGCTTGTATGAGCCATACAGACTTGGTCGAACTATATAATTATTAATAATCTACGTCACAAGAATTCCACCGCGAACTTTATTTATGGAAATTACGAATGAAAAGTTTTATATTTTCTAATATTTTTTGCATTAATATGTTTAGAATTAGTTTATATTTCATAATTAATAGGAAAAAATGACATTTATTTTTTTCGCAACTACCCTATTGTAATCTGTCCTTGAATTAATGACTCTTAGTATTTTATTTAATTTTGGTGTTGTGGTTTTCATCCATTCAAAGTTCTTTAATTACAATTGCGGTATGACAGAAACTTTTATATAGCCAGAACTATATATTTTAACGCAAACAAGTGGTCAGCTCGTAGAGACCACGAGTGATTAAATACTTGATTTGTAGCATTTTTACGACTAACACGATAGTCGTAAGGTAGCTTTGAAATAAAATACCTCGATTACAAATGTCACCACACACTAGTTCGGGCACCATTAAGTTTATAAAATTTGTTACTTCTTGGAGAACGACACACTACAACTCAAAAGAATATTAATCTGTTTCTTGGAAACTGGAAGAATGTTTAATCATTTTCTTGTAGAAGAAGGTAAAATATGCTTACCATATTTTAACACAAGAAATACCCATTTTTATTTTGACTAATCTATCTCTTTTATTTCAACCAAAATAGTTTCAAATTTTAAAGTACCAACACTAAACTTAAATTAAGGTATGATACAGAGTAGTCTGTATGGGGTCCCGTGGCCGCGTGCCAGAGTGTCTGGTCGCGAACCTAGGGAACCGGGTTCGATCCCGACCGACGCTAAATATTTCGAATTTTAAATGGCACAAAAGTGGTGCACTCTCCACGCCAGCAATGAGTGCCCGTCAGATGACGCCTGGTAAGCGCCCCCACGGTACAAATATGTCATTATCATTACCAATATCTGCGATAAAACAAACTTCTTTTTGCTGATGACTTCAAAATTTTTCGAGCACTAAACGATCAAAATGACGCCGAATTATTACAAAAAGATTTAGATAATGTTTACGAGTGGAGCGTACGGAATAACTTGCTATTGAATTTAGATAAATGTTACCATGTTAAATATTCCACAAAGAAAACTAATAGGAATTATAATTATTTAATAAATAATCGAGTAATATACTAAAAACCCGACATTAAAGATTTAGGAATAAACTTCCAAGAAAATTTGAAATTTAATAATCACGTAGATATAATAGTAAACAGTGCAGTAAAATCATTAGGTTATATAATAAGAAACTCGTATCTTTTCAGATCAACTCAACCACTTGTTCTTCTTTTTTAATGCATTAGTAAGATCTAAACTAGAATATGCTAGTGTAATTTGGAATCCATCTGAGCTATATCTCAAGGAAATAGTAGAAAAAGTTCAAAAGAAATTTTTAAGATATCTGTACTTTAAGAAATTTAGAACTTATCCAACTTTCATGCCATATACCACACTACTAAGCATTTTTAACTTCTTGAAATTAGAAACCAGACGAAACATTTCAGATATTATTTTTATTTGTAAAATAGTTCAGAATATTATTCAGTGTCCTAACTTACTATCAAAATTACCTTTTTATGTTCCAATGTATATTTTTTCGAAACCAAAAGATATATTTTATATTAAAAGATATAAATTAGAAATTAGGAAAAATTCCCCTTTAATAAGATGTTGCCTAATTTGTAATAATATTAATAACAATAATGTAGATATATATACAGATAATATAGTTACATTAGTTAAGTATTTGAAAGTATTTTTCAGAGTAAGTTAATTTAGTGTATAAGTTAGTTTTTAATAAAACTATGTAATTAGGCCCTTGTGCCTGTTTAGTTCCAATAAATAAAATAAATAAAGCAGATTGTGGCACACTCAGAAATGGGTAATATGCCGTGATGATATATTTATTTTATTTATTTATATCGTCAATAAGTTAATAATTTAATATCCGTCCTTTTGATTTTTACAACCAGTTAGTGACAGCCGAACCTAGCAGGGTGCAGCACACTGCTGGGTGCATCGGTATATTTTGATTAATAGCTGTTGTCAAGTGCAGTTACTTAGCTTCTTTCTATTAACTGCTTCCAATACTGTTTTTAAAAATAATTTTAATCAAAATAAAAACGTAGTTAGTCTAGATTAAAAGAAGAAAATAAAAGTTGATTAACTCCGAGATGAGTTTTCTTATTTCATAAGCCATTTCTTTGTCATAGTAGACATTCTGAGACACATCACATGAACATGAAATGAAATAGCGATTGTGTGGTGTGGACAGAGGCAGAGGCAGAGGCAGGGTTTGCGCATGAGGCACGACAACATGTCACGAGAATCAGGGTCGTCATTCCCATCCATCGCTTGCAGGAAAATGCAGCCGATTCGAGGCCGAGGCCCGGTACCAGCTAGCAGGCTACACGGTGCATGAGCTGCTGGCCTGTTGGGTAGTTGGGCTGTTGGTCTGTTTTTGGCATGGACACACACCAACACCAACACACAGACACTAAATTCTCGCGCGGCTGCGTTAGGCATATCAGAGGCGTACGTGGATTACAGGGAGGGGGATGAAAATATTCGGAATAAAGAAAATGAGAGCTATTAATCGGTCAGGAATTAAGAATAAAAATTAGACTGTGATTTTAACTTAGGCTGTGTTCGATGTCACATTTTGGCATTTAATATTTAGGATTTAGGTCTCCTTCACATAAATATAACTCCGAATGGCACACTAATAACATCCATTGGTTTGTATGGCAACACTTTAGAACAACAAAAATGAATTATACAATTCGATTCAATTTGATGCTTGAGAGTAAATAGAAGCTAACAAGCTATTCGTTGACAGTAAATTTGACGTTTCTTTTTTACAAATTATAGCAACGAACATGATTTATTTAATTAGTACGCGTAGAGATGCATTCGAGCCGGGCCGGGCCGGGCTTTGAGGTTTGGATCGACTCGGCCCGAAAATAAAAAATACCGGCCCGACTCGAAGATCGACTCGACAAAAAAATTAGCTAGCCCGGCTCGAAAATTGACTCGAAATCAGGCCGTGCTAAAGCTCGAAATTGGGTGCATCCGGCATTTCTAATGTTGATTTTTATGTTAAGGCGAAATATTTAACTTTTTTTCGTGTCAAACTTATAAAAAACCTCTACATTCTTATAACTTCCAACATTACTTAACATAAGTAGTTAAAAAAGAAACCCTTCTAGTGTAAGTTTGTTATAAAAATTACAGACATACGAGTATTTAACACTTTGTTTACCAAAGAATTTAAACAACTTTTCCACAAATCTTATATAAAAATATATAATTTCTGCTCAAAAATAGGACAATAAATCATTATGGTTGGAACAAAAATCACTTTTACTTAAGTATACGAGTAATAACAATAATAATAGCAACATCACAATATAATTATTATGCTTTAATGAATAACCTTGAATTCTTGAAGTAAAATAATACATTTTTATTTATTAATATGTGAAGTTTGTTGTTATTAAATCATTTTGATCCTTTTTAACTTCATCCATTTTCATTAAAATCGTAAGGAAACTGTGCATTTGATTGAACTATAAGATTTTTCGGGCCGGGCCAAAATCAGAAGTCCGATTCGCCTAGATTTTTGAAAATGATTAGCCCGATTCGGCCCGATAAAAAATGTCTTCGGCCCGGCTCGATGATCGACTCGAAATCGAGGCAGGCTTCGAGCCGGGCCAAAGCTCGAAATCGAGTGCATCTCTAAGTACGCGTCAACTTCAAGGCATAGTGTGCTCCTGCAAAACCCTAAAATCTAATTCCTAAAATCCTAAATAATCACTAGATTTAAGGCATATAAATTTAGGATTTAGATATTAAGGTGATAAAAGTGCAACATCGGACACAGCCTTAGGGTTGTCAAATTTACTAAGTTACAAAAATAGTATATTATGTGGCAAGTGTGTGAAGCTGAAATTTTTACATGAGGGTGGAGAACCACCCGAATGTAAAATAGGCTTCACACACGTGTGACATACTATACTTTTTCTACGACCTTGCAATAAAATATATTTTTTCTTTACATTGTCATTCTTTTAGCGTAAAGCCTCTGAATTATCGACTTGTGTAACCATGGTTACCAACGTTACGGGTGTTTAACAGCTTTGTTTTATTAAAATACAATTCAGTTTGTAATATTTAAAATAATGAACGGTGCGTGAAATGTTACTTCACGCACTGTGTGCAAAAATCAAACTTCACACATAAAAATTGATACGTGAAGTACTCACTTCACGCACGGGAGTAGAAAAAAGTCACAATAGGCAACATGGAATACATTTCACTAGCTACTTTGTGTAAATTATTATTAGTAGATACTTTATATCGAATAATCAGTAGGTAAGAGCAAAAATGACATTGAAAACCAAATCACCAATGAAAAGTAAATTGGGTTGCCTATTCATAAATTTTCAGGCGGGAACAGATAAAAGGGGCACACTGTATAGGTGTTCAAGAATTTTTCTGTAACCAACACTTAAAATTGTCAAAAAAAATATTTTCTAAGAAAACACTTAACTCTGTGATAATGTTTTAGCACTAAATGTTATACGTGAAAAATAGCTAATTAGAATAAAAATGAAAATGATTATTGAGTTAGATACAGAATTTAATTCACTACAACATTTATTAGAAATATTTTTGTCTAAAAGTAATAGGCTACATAAACTTGTCCACTTGTTTTCAAGTTCTTCATATTAATTTTAAGTTTGGTTGTTTAATATTGGAACACCTATACATTTATTTAAAGAATTAAAGTTATTAATTAGTAAAGCAAGTATTTGTAATACATTGTTATATTACTTACTAAAGTTATACCTATCTATTTATAAACTTTCATTTGATATAACAACAATATGGTGTTCAATCAATATCTAGCAGATATGAATATACTTCTGTGATAGCAGAAAATATATGAATACCCGGTACAGATTTTGAACCAATCATTGAACTGTAAACTTTCTATTTGCATAAAACAAAACGAAAACATTTATTTGAATGATATTAACAGCAACAGCAAAGCAAAACTGTGAAATTTGTAACAAAACCAACACATAACTCTCACATACTCGCTATAAATATCAGTTTGATATAAGAGCCTGAGGCAACCGACGCAAGCCTTACCTTCGCTTGTAAGCGCAAGGTAAGTGATTATTACATTATTTGTTTCCTCATATCGTGTTGCCGAGATGCGCGATTTGGATCAAAGTTGCGGAAGCGCCTTCCGGTGTCTTTTGTTTTGTCTGCAGAACGGTAAGGCCGTAACGATAATAAGTATACAAACTTTGTTCGATTAACTAGAAGCTTATGTAAATAAGCGCTGAGAACTTCCAATGCACTCTATATTCCTATGCGGTTGCTAGCGAATGCACGGATGCAGAAATGGGTAATCTGTTATGTTGATTTATTTTAGAGCATTGCGCTATTAGTTTATAGAATTTTTTGTTGCTCTTATATTGTCTGATAGATTCTGATGCTAGCTATTTTAAGAGGGAATTGATTTGTTTCATTTTCGAGTAAAGCTTTGTTCTGGAAAAAGTCAATTAGTTTTAAATAGATTTTCGGCTATAAAGTACCAATATAACTTTTTAAGATTTCTTAAACACAATTTCAGGTACCTACACTACACTTATATAAAAATATTAAAAGAATGCAGAAGACCATATTGGCTATTCAAATTAACTTTTCCCGCCACTAGTTGTGACGTCACATCTGGGAGTTACAAACTGTCAGTCTGTTACTAATACTGCATTTTATGCTTTTTGGGGAAGTTTATAAGAACATGAAACTTATGTTAAAGTATGTTTTAAATGAGTTAAAAGTGACTACAAACTCTAAAAAAATTCTGTAAAGCAGAGGAAATAACAAATCCTGAACATATATTTTTAACTTGGATCGCGAATTTCTAGAAGAATTGGCAATATGAATATCGACATGTGGATTTCAGAAAGTTGGGAACAGGAGTGGGAAAATATCGAAATATCGATATATATCTCCATCGATATCACTTTTTTATGATACTGAAATATCGATAATATCAAGGAAATTTGTGGTATCGAAAAATATGTGTCAGCGCTTCAGGTCAGGCTCTGGGTTTCTATTTTATTCACATATTATTTCCATTTTTTCTTGTCTTTAGCTGTTTCTGTCCAGTTCTTCACGTTTTGTTTCCGTAGATCTTTTTTTCATAGCATTTTCCATTTTTTTTTGTCTCCCCCTTCAGCCCCTAATACTGCTCACCTAGTATTTCTACTCTCCGGTATCCGTGCAATAGATATACAATATTTAAAAAAAATGTTAAACGCTTAAGTTACTATACCCTAGACGATCAATAATATTATCCAGTAACAAATATTGTGTAAAATTATTGAAAGTTTAAAGGAGTTAACGGCATGTCATCTTAATAAAAACTATGCTTAATTAAATAACAGTTGTTACTACCTATTTTAATATAGTTTTTATTCGAATTCAAAATTTGCAAATGTTGGTTTTGTGATAGGAAAACATTTTATTCGCTTATCACCTTTTTGGTTATAGAAAAATACAATGCAGCACTTTAAAATAATAATATCGAACCGATAGAATATGAAAATATCAAAAAATGAGTATTACCTATCATTTATTCTAATACAAACTTTCATTATGAGATCAGTTGTGAAAGTTTTAAATTTCTTTACTAAGAAACGTCGCGACAGTTTTTTCTCATGAACAAAAGATGAAACTTTTTAATTTTTTGGTTTTAACTAAAATCTAGACAAGAATATTAAATTATAACCTTTCTTTAAATAAATTAGATGTTATTATAACTACAACTCATATACAGATGATTGAAGAATATGGACAAATAACTATTTTCTTTATTATTATTTATTAATTAATAATTGTAGACCTACAGTTTAAATAAATAAATGCCACGTTTTGGTGTGAAAAGATCTTGAATTCTATTACCGGTTACTCCGGAAGCAAAATTTTCGTTTTTAAATGAAATGATACATAAATTTTTACAAATTCGGAAAGCATTTAAAATTAGCTTTACAATGATGCCAAATACAGTGAAAGCTCTCATAAGCGGACACCGATGGTTCCAACTTTTTTGTCCCCTTATGGGAGGTGTCCGCTTACAAGAAAGCTCTATTTAAAGATGTGAAAATATTACTACAAATTTACTAGGAATTTTTTTATTGAAAAATATGCACGTACATAAAACTTAATATTGAACACAAAACAAAACAACATATTTGAACATATCGAAAAAAATATTATTTTTTAAAAAAATTGATATTTTTAACTGCTTCAACTTTCTACATTTTTCTTGTAAAAAATAATGTTGATAATACGACTCAATATTTTTTAGATGTTCAAACGCAATAAAATCTTCTTTTGAAAACTTTTTCAGATTTCCAACGACCGTCAAGGTCAATAAAAATGCTATAAAAGACATACCTTTCACCTACATTTTCTGCCTTAATGTAAAAAACGTTTTCCTGGATGCCATTATCACACAAGTTTCAAACTATGAATCTTGGAGACACGTAAAACACTGCATTTCTGTAAAAATGGGAACCCCCTGTGTTAATGTTACCTTAAGTCTTAAGAGGAAATACTGAGGAGGCTGTTTATGTTTCGGAGTTTTGCGTCCTATCATGAGAGCGTTTCGTACTTGCATTTTCCTTAAAAATAATCCAGTTATTAATTATTATATTTGAATGTATTATCAGTTTGCAACGACACTTGTGCTTGCTTTGTTTGAAAAATATTTTTACTTTTACTGACACTTTTTTTGGTTTTGGTTATTTTGAACTGTCAAAAATATATATCATCACGGCATATTGCCCATTACTGGGTGTGCCAGTATCTACAACACATGTAGACATCGGTAATGATGACGATATATTTTACTATGTGGGCGCTTACATTCATGTTGGTAATGCTTACTGACTGAGAACTACAATATTCAACTTCAGATTTGTTATCTGTCAAATGTGAACTCGGTATTTGGTGTCTTCAAATTGTTGTCCGTCAATTTTCTAATTTGTTTCAGTAATATTATTTAAGGTCGTATAAAATTTGTAAAAGTGTAAACCAGGTTTATGACATTCGGTCAATAATTTTCGTGACGAGGCTTTTCTGTTTACACTTTAGTTGCATAAATAACTATTATTGTATTTTTAATAACAGAAATTATTTATGAGGTAGCTCCAGTATGAAAGGAGTACTGCAGTAATAATAAAATAGTAACTGCTTCTAAAATCCATTTTGTAGATAAGAGTATTTGCAAGTAGTCAATTATTTGTACATATTTTATGTGCAAACAGCCTGTTCCTATAAATATTCCCGGCAATAAAGGCAGAGTATTTTACGAATTGTAAAAATGATAAAACGATTTAGTTAAAGATAAATAAACTAAGCAACCTCAAATAAACAACTAACCACAAATGAATTTTTCACAAAAATAATGAAAGACAATTAGTCACAGTGGGACAAATATTGCCGTACAAATAATAGACACCGCAATATATTACCCGGATCCAAATGCTGGTAAAATTTCGTCAAACAAGCAGAGCGCTTTGCAAGCGAGCAACGTTGCGCGAGCTAACCAAATGGAATTTAATTATGTTGTATAATATATTATTTTATGCAAAGAGTGGGGAAAATAGCCGTTTGGTCTCGCATCGCAACATCGTAACCGCCTCTGCTGGAACTGGAGACTGGAAACGGGCAACTGAGAACTGAGCACTGAACACTGGGGCTCGTGGAAGAGCCTCGGACCACGAATCAGTTATCCAAGGATGCTTCGCTATGTTGCACGCTCATCTGATCTGCTTACAACTTAATCTAGATAGACAAATCTTCCCCGAGATACGGCTAAGATCGATAAATAGTTGCCATTCCTGCCAGATTTTTATTTCCCAACTAACTGCATATTTCCTAATTGAGCGTCGTAATGGGATGTTAGGGTGCATGACCGCTCCAAATACATTTTCAGAAAATAATTATTTATGGGTAAAAGAAAACTGCTGGAATTCAGTCATCATTATTACTGATATCTGCGACAAAAGAGATTGGGACACCTAGAAATAGGTAATATGCCGTGATGATATATTTATATTTATTTCATATACAGGGTGTTCTGAAAATGGATGAAAAGCTTCAGGTAGAACGATTCTTTGATTAATTCTGAGTCGATAATCCCAATGTAAAAAAATTGTACGGCCCTTCGCAAAGCCACACGAGCTACTTAAAAGAATTGTAAATTTGGCAACACCGAATCAAACTGTTATAGTAGTTATCAGGTAGCTATGCAAATCAGTATGAATTTTATGTCAACATTATTTTGACATATGTACACTCAGTGGAAATTCAAATTTGGAATTGAATTTATTTACTTAAGATACCAGCTTTGCTTTATTAATAAAAAAAAAATCAATGTAAACGATATTTTGAGTATTTATGTAGTAATAAAAATAACAAAAATAATAGTTATAATAGTCAATAATAAGATTCGCGAAGTCGCTGATCTAATTTTCCAAATGTGTTCGAACATGGGAGCTGCCGGTTTGGGTATCGTGCTTCATATACTTCTTTTGCCAAGTTCGCATTCCCGTTGCAACATCCATATACCATAAACATATCAGCGTATAAGTTAAAGGTATACATTCAAATTATCCAATGTTTCATTCACCATACAAAAAGAAATAAGTTATAAAATCAAACATCAACTGATAAACGTGAATTTGACAAATTATTTACAATTTGTTTCAAACAAAAAACTGTTTTATACATGGTTGTCGTAGGTATTCAAATTAAAAAAATTGTACTTTAGAAGAGTTAAAATTTTAAAGATTTGATATCAAACGTTTAGCTACGTACATCAAATTTTGCACAATTCTTCTAGAATGTAAAGAAATAATTATCGAATTAAACAAGACATAAAGATGAATTTTTCTCATTGGTAATAATAGCTGTATTATTTTTGATCAAAATCTCAGTTCGTTTCAGTTCACTTTAGATTAAATAAGTAAATTGCAGACCTTGGAACAAAAAGGGAATAAATCAAAATTTTCACTTTTGTAAAAAAAGCGAAAAATGAAAACAAAAAAATAATTGGAGTAACGATGTTCGACTTAAGATTGATGTGAGAGAAAAGAAAATATTCTCCCAAAAAAAAAAAAATATTTTTATTATTCTTATTCTCATAATTTAAAGTATAATTTAGCAGAAAATGGGACTTTGAATAATAAAGAATTTTACAATTTACGTGGACCTTTTGATTCACTTTTAAACGACTCAACGGTTGGACCAACCGTCCATCACTCAACAATCTTTCAGAATAAATAACTGAGAATATTGTAACATCCATCCAGACTTTAGAGATACCTACCTTAAATTTATATTCTTTGCGAAACTAGTCTGCACAAAAGCCCAATGATATATTTCATTAATTCAGTGAGACAAGAGGTGTACCTAGTGCTTTAGAAAGAATATAGCTATACAGTGTCCCACACTCTATGTTCAGTATAGGGTCTTATGGACTACCATGTTGCCATGTCTACCTGCTGAAACTCTATAAGATAGAAAGAGCAAAATAGATACACAAAAAGAAGTGAAATATTCTGGGTACTTTATTGAATGAATTTATGAGTGGTGTACTTTCAGTGTGGATGAAAAGAAAAAAAATTAAATTAAGTAATAAACTGGTCAGTTTAATTAATAATTTACAAAAAATATTAAATAATACAACTCCAAAATATAAGTAGGATATAAAAACATACCAAGCGTAGGTAAATGAAACTAATTAACATATAAACTCTAGTCAATTTAAAGTAAATAATACAATATATAATATGTATAATAATATATTACATTTTTCAACATTTTACAATCGTCGTCAACAATATAAATTCCCTATTTTACATATTTATTATTAAACATTATTTTTGTATTTAATTTATATCTTCTTATTTGATAATTTACTAATTATTTAGGCTTGATAAAAATAACGCATATATTTTACATAGATCATAAGTCTTTATTCTTCCTTTATAATCTCCAATTTGAATTTATAATATTTTAATATTCTAATCTCTAATGCATTTGATCGAGATTAGTATGCCGGGCGGTTTTAAAATATTGTATTGAAATATTGCTTATTATAGTTACAAATAGCTTCAGCATGTTTTTTACACCCCGGTTCCAACTCATCTTTTCGCGGCTCTGTATATAAAACTATTTAAAACTGTAGACAAATTTCAGTTGAATACAATAAGCCCTTGGGTAATTAAGAGACCCTCATAAAACTTAAATTGTACAGTGTTAACTAATTTTGGTAAGGAATGAAAATTTATGAATGTTTCAATATTACATTACATTGAAAAATTGGCAACATGGCACAGAAAACGTCCATAAGAATTACATTGGCTATCTCCGCTACACTGAAGATAGAGTGTGGGATACTGTATAGTATGGGCTTAGCCCTTAGCGTTATTCAATGCGGTGCAATGTTTATTTGTTGAAATAATTACTTTTTCAAAATTAGTAACACAGGCCACGTAAATTATTTGTTTTAATTTCCGTTTTAGGTGAACTGTTTAAATGCTTATACAGTAGATTTTTTTGTTCGGCTTGAATAATTAACCAACCGCACTAGAGTCACAATTTGTATACGTGCGTTACATACCCGAGTACTCTAAGGGGAAACTGAGCACTGAGCTTCTGCTCTGTGTTCTGTTACACTTGTCTGCGGCGCGACAATGAAGGGGATCCAAAACTTTTTTGGCCACTGGGAAATAAATAAATAAATATATCAGCACGCCTTTTACGCAATTTGTCCTAGTAAGCTTCTTTCTTTCTGCCTATACGATGCGACTAGTCCTTATAGTCCTACATAATGTAAATTAATGTTTACCAAGTATATTACTAGTATAGTCAGGTGTGGCATTTTTTCCAGAGAACACACTGATTTTTGCTTTTTTACAAAACTTTGAACTTTGACGTGATTGGTCAGTTTTAAAGGCCTCCAGTTCTTGTAGAAAGCATGTTAAACAAAAATTATTATTGCCAGATTTACTATCTATGGGGTTAGTTTTACCATGGGTTACTTACATAACACCTGTATAACGAATTCCAAATAGACACCCGATATATTATTATTAGAGATGCATTCGGGCCGGGCCGAGCCGGGCTTTGAGGTTTGGATCGACTCGGCCCGAAAATAAAAATTACCGGCCGGACTCGAAGATCGACTAAATAAAAAAATTAGCTAGCCTGGCTCGAAAATTGACTCGAAATCGGGCCGGACTTCGGGCCGGGCCGGACCAAAGCTCGAAATTGGGTGCATCCGGCATTCCTAATGTTGATTTTTATGTTAAGGCGAAATGTTTAACTTTTTTCAACATTAGTTAACATAAGTAGTTAAAAAAGAGACCCTTCTAGTGTAAGTTTGTTATAAAAATTAGAGACCTACGAGTATTTAACACTTTGTTTACCAAATAATTCAAACAACTTTTTCACAAATCTTATATAAAAAAATGTAATTTAAATTTACATAAGGATTTTTTATCTAACTTTGTTTCTGCTCAACAATAGGACAAGAAATTATTATGGTAGGAAAAAAATCACTTTTATTTAAGTATACGAGTAATAACAATAATAATAGCAACATCACAATATAATTATTATGCTTTAATGAATAACCTTGAATTCTTGAAGTAAAATAATACATTTTTATTTATTAATATGTGAAGTGTGTAAATCATTTTGATCCTCTTTAACTTCATCCATTTTCATTAAAATATTAAAGAAACTGTGCATTTGAATGAACTATAAGATTTTTCGGGCCGGCCAAAAAATCTCGAATTTTCGGCCCGAGCCAAAATCAAAAGTCCGATTTTTGAAAATGTAGCCCGATTCAGCCCGCTAAAAAATATCCCGGCCCGAAGCCCGCCTCGATTTCGAGTCGATCATCGAGCCGGGCCGGGCCATAGCTCGAAATCGAGTGCATCGCTAATTATTATACGTGATGCAAATTGTCTGCTGCTTTACCTTTCCCCCTTCTACCCGAGCAGGTTGTGTTGCTATTGCTTATATTCTTTCTCTATCTTCAATAATACCTGAAACCTGGAATATCTACAAAAACGTAATACCTCCCCTGTACACCATATTATTCCCTTTGAATGTAACTCTTCGAGTTATATCGATTACGGTCTATTTCATTTATTTGCCATTCACATTCAAATTGTGATTGTCAGTAAATATTTATAAAAATACATTTGAGGATTATGAAGTACAAATATTTGTTTCACGTTTAATGAAAACCCCTCGTTTAATTTTCCATTTGATGACAAATCGACATGTCAACAGCACTTAATCTGCATTGTTATTGGAAATATAGTAAATGTATATTTCATTCATGAGTATTTTAATTTAAATGAATACGAACAATTAATAAAAATGTTAAGAAGCACTGTGACTTAAGTGCGAAAAACACAGTTCAAGTGTCTCTTCGTTTTGCTTTCCGCATTTCTTCTTTAAATAAACATCATTAGGTAAAAGTACATATCCAGTACTGCACAACTTTTGACTTTTTATCCACTTACCAGTTGTCTAGATAAGCAATTACCATCCACCAGAAACAAAACGCTTAACAATCCTACATTCTTTAGGTACATGTTGTACAGAATTACACGCATATTTACATAAAGTGATAATTGTTTGTTGGAACTAAAACAATTATTATACATTACGCTACATTGTTCTCTAATAATTTTGTTAAATGAACACTTTTCTTCTTGCAGTCACATCTTATGTGAGAAATATGTTTCGCAGAGGAAAATAATTTCGTTTAGGGTAATTTCATTCTTAAAATGCAATTTTAGTACTATTTTCTTATAGTCAAACTTATTAGAGGATGTATTTTCTTTGTAATCGTTTGTAGATATACGAGTGCTCTAGCTTGAAAATGATATCAACATATCTCTAATGCAATATGTTACAAATTACGAAAAACAAAAGTACAATAGCGAACTATAGGTGAAACAATGTCTAATAAAGAATTAGAAAACTGTCGCCATGTTTCACAAGATTTCAGCATCTGAATCAACCTTTCGGTCATCATCAGATGGCGGCAGTGCCCAACTAGTAACCACAGACGCGTTTCGCTGTTATTGCAGCAAGAGATATGTAGCAGTCTCGCCTATTATCTAAGGTGCGTTCGGTAAATCATACGGAGTTGGAGTGGAGTGGGAGTAGAGCTGGAGTTGGAGTAGATCGAGGGAACAAGGTACACTCCTTTATTTGTGATTAACCGAATGAGTAGAGTTAAAATTTTGGTGCACGAATATAATAACCTCCTTTTTTGACAATATGATATACTGCACTGCTAAAAAAATAAATAATGAACCATATAAAAGTTATTTAGTTTGGTATTATTCTTTAATGATTCTGAAGAAAGTATATATTAGAAAAGGTACAGAATTCTTACCATTCCGACATATTGTGCCTAGTTATATTACAAAACAATATTATAAATATAAAATAATTGTGTATAATAAAATATTTCAACATAAAAATACAAAATGATCTGACAGATGTCAAATAAAACAAAAAAACTCCATATATGCTTGCATATCGAGGTTGCGCTTATGGAGTTCACACTTTTCACTCCACTTGATTCCATTCTGCATTTGCCGAACGCTCCATTTTAAGACGCTTATCACTCTATGTAATTACCGAACGGTGCTAGAAGTGTACAGAGTGAAAAGAGTGAACAGAACTCATTTGCCGAACACACCTCTAGACTACTGCTACATGGCCTCCCGACCAGGAAAGTTAATGAAGTTACGATAGTGATATATTTTTTAGAGTTCAGTTGTTATATTTCTAAAAAATAAATTTGACGTTTAATTATTTTGTGCTTTTTATATTTTTACAATTTAAGAGTTTCTTGTTCCATTTTTACAAAGCGTGGCAGCTGAGTGGTCTGCCACGCTGGAGGTAGCAGTGACTATTATATTTTGTATTTGAGTTAATTACTATAATTATAAGATAGACGGCTTAAGATGTAACTAACCACATATAGAGCCATCTATCGAAGTCACCGTAAAGCACTGCCATCTATTGAAAAACAAAAATACAATAGTGAACTCTAGGTGAAACAATATTTAATAAAGAATTAGTTGGTGGATTGTCTCTCCAAAGAGACGGCAGTTACACCACACTGATGAACTGCAATAACAGCGTATGTGGTTACTAGCTGGACACTGCTGGTATCTGATGATGACCGAAAGTTTGATATAGATGTTGAAATCTTGTCAAACATGGCGAGTGTTTTATATAGGAAATACAATGTCAATTTTCTTATTTTGCTGTAGTTTCCTAGGCAAAAATATTTCAAATAAAATTAGATAAATAATTAAATCACGGATCAGATTTTATTTTGCTCATTTGGTAACCTGTAAAGCTGATTTTGAAATTTTATAAATATTGCTCATTTGTAATGATAGCTATTGAATTAAAATAAAATTACAAATACGAGCCCTGTCCTATAAGTGTTGGCCCAGTTGCATAAAATCATTGAAATGACTTATTTAAGCAAAAAATCAAAACACCTACTAATTTATTTCCATTGAATTATAACTTAATGCCTTAAATACTGGAAATAACTGATCTACACTAACTAATACAATTGGATGCAGCTTCTCCAGTTGAGCACAAGTATAAGAAATGCATTTCTTTTATGACTGGGCCAACACTTATGAGACAGGGCTCGTAAATGCATAATATTTGAAATGTTATTGTTTATTAGGTTAGCTTTATTGTGATAAAAAGAGATTTCATAATTATTATATTGCTATTCATTGTCTTTTGCTCCAGAAAAAGAACGTTCTTATAAAGAAGAAAATCCGCAAATAATTCCATGACAGAACACTGAAAGTTCCTTGTTGATTTTAAATAAACCATTTCTAAATTATGAAATGTTAACATTTGCAAAATTAGTAACTATTATCTTCGTAAAAGAATAATTTACGGTGTATATTTTGTTAAAATTTTAGATTTTGTATGTTCAAAAGTATGTGGTCTAATCATTAATTATAATAATGATCCTTCATATCGTTTTACACAATATTATATTGAAATTTAATTGCAACGTAATATCAAATAATTCAAATATTAGGATATTGATATGAAATTATTGCTTTATCTAATTATTAACGTGTTTATAGCAAATTGTATTGTTATAATGATTTTATTAGAGTATATTAAACCAAATCATATCACTGTTGGAGTCACAATTTTCATACAAAATTAAAATTTAGGAATGTGTTAAAAAACGTATTAGATTTTTATTTAATTTTTATACTCTTTGTTGAAAATTATAAAATATAATATATAAAAATTAACAAAATAGTCCTCATTTTTTTAAGTTTGAGTAAAATATTCAAATTTACCGTTTGTTTTAATAAAATTTTGGTATAAAATCATTTAAAATTAAACTAATTTTCGACATCTGACAAAATAGTTATTTATGAAACAAGAGCATTAACACAAACGATTGTACGAAAAATCTATTTTTAATACCATAGTGTATTATGAAATGTTATTATGATTTTTTATGCTATGTTGAAACATAAAATACTTATATTCCATTGTCTCCTAATTAAAAATTATTTAAAATGAAAATAAGAATTGTTAAACTTTATGAAGTATAAATACGCTTCAAAAATGAGAGAACGTCACAAAATAATTAGTGAAAACATTTTTATGAGTGTCTCAATTAAAAACGTTAATTTGTACAAAAAAATTCGGTTTTAAAATGCGAATAACCGGATTTTTTGCTGGAGTGTAAAATATGTATTATTCCATTTGACTGTAGCAGCTACTCAAAAATTCTTAAAATGTTCCATCTGGCGTAGGGAGCGAAGAGAAAAACAAATGTAGCATTTAATCAACAATAAAATGGCGTTTAAATTCAATAAAATTCCTTTTTTTAATTTGTCCATTAAGTACACAGCGGCAAAGAGCTTACATGCACGTAACAGATCCGTAAAAACGAACCGACGTAACGATCTATTTAATACAGATTCATGCAACAGCTATCCCCTTAGTTACGGGAATAATTAAAATCTACAAATATTAAGCCGGGGCTAAGTCTCAAATATAGGGGGCTATATTCATTGAATTACACTTTTCAGATCAGTATTCATAAATGTAAATACAAACCATGTAAAAATTGATCTAAAATTGATAACATCGGTCATGAAATGGCAATTATAGATAACTTGTAATTTTAAAACTTTTACAATATTAAAATAACAAACAATTTAAAAAATATGTACATGAAATTAATAGATTTTGTTTTCAATGAGAAAAAAATAATTTCATATCTTACGAGTTTTAGAGTCTGCTAGTTCAAGTTTGTTTATTTTGATTCTATATCTTTTAATTAAATTATCAAATTTCTTTTCGGTCAATTACTTTTTGAGTTAGTTAATTATTTTTTTATCGACGTTGTAGTTGGCGTTGACAGAATTAGAAATATGTGGTGTAATATTCTTTCTGAAGTTTATATATTAGAAAAATGAATAGAAATAATGAATTAAAAATAAACAAATGATTTTTACATTTGTTTCTTAATAAATTTCATTTTTTTTCAACCCAAAAAATAATAATTTATGTTTTACTCCTGTTTAAAACAAAAGAATGTAGATTTGTTATACATCGTTGAAAAAATATGAGACTATTATCAACATATGTTCCCATTTAAAAAATATGTTCGTTTATATCTCGAGAATTATTAAGATTTGAAAAAATCTAATTACATCACGTTATTCTACGTAAAAAACAGTATATTATATATATTTAAACATATTTTCTTTATCTTTTATAGTAAACGACTTATGCGTTATTTTCAAAATCAGCAAAAAACAAGTTTTAGCCTGCAGTTCAAAAACAAAAGACGATCGAAATTCCTGTGGTGCCTATTAAAGTTGTCTCAAAAAATTGGCCCATAAAGACCTACATCAATTTTCTGTAGCGTGCATAAGAAAGTTTTTCCTATAAGGAACTCGAATTTGTTCCATCCTATAGAGGAATATATAATTATGTTTCTTGACTGGAAATGTGTAAAAGAATTCAGTCAATGGTTGAAAAATATATTTACGGCCTCTACTAGTTTCGGCACCATATGTGCCTTCTTCAGAAGCTACAAAGATTTTGACAATGATGTTATAGATAAATTTTATAAATAAAAACATGTTTTAACTTACGTGAAAACATGAATGATATTTACACATCAATTTTATTATATGACAACCATCGTATTTGTTTTTTCATGTTATTTATTACATTTATTATACTGTTTTATATGTTACAATATCATTTCATGTTAAAAATTTTCACGTAAGTTAAAACCTGTTTTTTTTATCAAATTTATCCATAACATCATTGTCAAAATTTTTGTTTCGTGCGGGCGTTTACCAGGCGTCACCTCACGGGCACTCATTTCTGGCGTGGATAGTGCACCACAGGGGCCATTTTTGTGCCATTTAAAATTTGAAATATTTGGCGCCGGTCGGGATTGAACCCGGTTCCCTCAGGTTCGCGACCAGACACTCAGGCACGCAGCCACGGGACCCAATTTTCTTTATTAGTATAAAATATAGGCATCAGGCAAATAACCGAGTGGTCGGTTGTAGTTTGTAGTCTAGCCCGCAGTATTATTTAATATTCTGGACAATTTACGAACGGCGCTAAAGTACATGCCACGGTGCCACATGCCATGCCTGTTGATTTACACAGCAAAGATCGAAGCATAGTTTTTGCACAACAGCGCAGGCTAACGCTGGTATCAAAGTCTTAGACTCAACAAGGCGAGATAATCCCAGATCAACACGGATTTATACTTTATGCTGATCTTTTTCCTGCACCTACGTTCATTTGCATACACAATACGCATCATAGGTACTCAATTAATCAATAGTGAATTTCCCAAAGGACGCTAATGCTATGATGTTGAGTTTCCAGGAATCAAGGGTAGAAAAGTAAATCTAATATGAATATTATATGACATCAACTACTTTCCTTTCATACATATTTTTATTTTTCATTGAGAACAAGATTATTTTCTTATTGACATGTATACGAGCAAAAGCAATATTTTTATCATAACAAGTTTTATAATCATAAATTAATTTATTTTTTAAAGTTGATATGATATTATGACAAAAATAAAATCATATTTCATTTTGAAAAGCATAAGTAATGTGTGGAACGTTTTTAACTTTGTCAATTAAAATAAATAATTCATCAATTCTTGAAATGTTTTTATTTATAGACGGTATTTAAATCGAATAAATAAATAATAGAGAGTTATTGCAGCTTCAACGCAAAAATAACGTGCACTTTAAAGTCATGTGACAGCCTGAGTGCGCATGCGTACTAATAAGGTTCACGTTATATGAATAAGGAGAAACGTTATGTGCACTGGAATAGCGAGCGTTTAACGTCACACGTTCTGTATTTTTGAGGTTATGTTTCGGTGAAAAGTGTGGATGTAACCTCGTTTGTGTTGCTTTTAGCTTTAATGTTAGCTTGAATACACTAACGGTAAACATTGATATTGAAAGTCCTTTATTTCTAAAATAAAGTATTTTCTACATAAGGTTAACGTTTACGTTCTTTCATCTTAGTAGTTGCAATAACTCCCTATTTACAAAAACATTAAACTGTATTATTAAAATATCTTTCAGAACTCATATTATTAATTGGAATAATACTACCTTTTTTTAGTTTAAGTTCTGTATTTATTATTTAAACCCAACGTTTCGGCACCATAAACTGGTGCCTTCTTCAGGGGAAACATTGACATAAATATGTGAAATAACAAAAACAACAAGTAACCAAGGTAACAAGAAATGTTCATAATAATACTACCTATTTCACATATTTATGTCAATGTATCCCTTGAAGAAGGCACCAGTTTATGGTGCCGAAACGTTGGGTTTAAATAATAAATACAGAACTTAAACTAAAAAAAGGTAGTATTATTATGAACATTTCTTGTTACCTTGGTTACTTGTTGTTTTTGTTATTTCACATATTTATGTCAATGTATCCCCTGAAGAAGGCGCCGAAACGTTGGGTTTAAATAATAAATACAGAACTTAAACTAAAAAAAAGGTAGTATTATTCCAATTATTAAACTGTATAATATTTACAGCAAACATGTAACTGTAATCAGAAATCTAAACGTATTGTAGTAGTATTCGCTGTAAAAATACGAAAATAAATAAGCTATACCTAACGACTATTAATGAAACAATAATGACAGTTGTAGACATCCATTTATTTAAAACAGTATTTTCAAAGTTTTGATATATCCGTACATTTCTTTTTTCATAAGATATTTAAATTTTCTTTAATCCAACACCGAGAATTGCACTAAACTATTCCTTTGTATTTTTAACTGGTAATTAAGCGTTTTATGGCGATCTCTTGGGGTTCGATGAGACAGCGTATATTTAATATTTCGTATGGTTTCATCATTATACTTATAAGTAAATTTGAATAGAGATATTTCGATTTTGAATCGATGACCTGGTGATACGTTTAGTCGGTACGCCTGCATAATAATTTGCAAAATTTAAATTTTAACGTCATGACACCTCATTATAGAGAATATTATAAAATATCAACAATGCATTAAAGCTGAAGTTTGATGATAAAAATGACACTATCTAATATTGCTCAAAAATAATGCAGTAAAGGTTTTATTGTGTAATTTTTGATACACAAATATTTGAACTGAGCAAAATTAATACTAAAATGAAAAAAAAAAATGTAAAATCGAAATACGTGAAAGACATTCCAGACACGGTCTGGGTGCCGCATGTTTGACTTCACGAATTCAAGCTTTTTGCAACAGGAATACAGGTGTTTCTTTCAAAACAACCATTGCTTTTTTGGGCATACTAACGACTGTGGAAAAAAATGTTATATAGAAAAAATGATCAGGATTAAGGGCCTAATTTATCAGTAATACCAAATTAAAAATTCAATCAATGGTTCTCAAAGAATAAAACAAAATTTTGGTATTCTATACAGGGTTAGTTAAAAGTATGGAGACGGCGATTTATTGTCGTTAATATTCATTTTAGGAAATTATGTTCAATACAAAAGTTTTTTAAGAAATTTTGATCTACATTTGGGAATACTTATTTTAAATGGGAACCTATTAATTTTACTCTACCATTCGATAGAGTGTTTTTTCTCTTTACAACAGTATGTTTGTTTTTTTATTTTTCAATTTATTTTAATAACATTTTTACAAGGAAAAACACCGGTTTAAGTATTTACGAATAGTAAGTACATCTAAGATAGACAAAATTATTTCCAATAAAGTTGTCGGTCACAATCTTATCATTAAAAACAAATTAATAACTAAGTAAATTACATCGCTCGAGTTTGTTTATCGCTTCGCTTTTGTCTATCTTAGATGTACCTACTATTCGTAAATACTTGAACAGGTGTTTTTCCTTGTAAAAATATTATTAAAATAAATTGAAAAATAAAAAAACAAACATACTGTTGTGAAGAGAAAAAAACACTATCGAATGGTAGAGTAAAATTAATAGGTTCCCATTTAAAAAAATTACGCGGACAAGCGTAAGTCAAAAACAATTGAAGAAAAAAAAAATTCAAGTATTCTCAAATGTAGATCAAAATTTCTTAAAAAACTTTTGTATTGAACATAATTTCGTAAAATGAATATTAACGACAATAAATCGCCGTCTCCATACTTTTAACTAACCCTGTATAACTTTTGGTCCTTTGGATAGTGTTTTTTTTCTGATTTTAGCATTATTAATATTGTATAGGGTTGTATACAATTATTTCGAGAAAAATGGTAGGTACATTTAAAATTAGAAATAATGTTAAACTTTTGATATAGGTTTTTATTACATTATTTGTAATTTTAATACCATTTTTCTCAACATTACAAAGAGAGCCATTTAAAAAAAAAACATTATTTTATTTTAACGTTTGTGAACGACTGGTTCAATTTTCTTTTTGTTATTACTTATTTTTAATTATTTTTCGTATACCACATTTTCTTCTAATATTATTTAGTTCGCCTAAAATAGTACTGGTTGTTTAAAAGGAAATACCTACCTTGTATATTGAAAATTATATATTTATTTATTTATTTATTTATTTATTGAAACTAAGCGGGCATAAGGGCCTAATTACATAGCTTCATTATAAACTAACTTATACACTAAATTAACTTACTCTGAAAAATACTTTCAAATACTTAACTAATGTAACTATATTATGTGCATATATATCTACATTATTGTTATTAATATTATTACAAATTGGGCAACATCTTATTAAAGGGGAATTTTTCCTAATTTCTAAGTTATATCTTTTAATATAATATATATCTTTTGGTTTCGAAAAAATATACATTGGAACATAAAAAGGTAATTTTGATAGTTAGTTAAAGTTAAATAACTATTATTTATAAATAGTCAGAAATAAGTTTTTAGTTATAAAAAGAATTATACAATAAAAGTAAATGATCCCATTACCTTCAAAATTTTGAAACTGTCAATACTTTTCAAATCTATAAACAAAAAAAGCTAACATAAACCTATAACTTCAACTCTCCAATGCAAATCGGCAAATTCACCAATAGGTCCATCGCCAAATGACATGACACATTCACACTAAATTGAAATAAAAGTGATCCACGCAAATTAAACCATTCGATTGACAGGTTCGTTCACGTCCGCTGGCATTATGTGCCTAGGGCAGCACCAAAATGCTGTGAGAACGTTTCAACCAAACTAACATAATCTTTTCGTAGAGTCTTTTAGCTGGTAAATAATTCAAATGTTTGTTAACTACTAGTTTTTGATAGCATTATTTTAACTATTTATTATTCATTTAGTTTTTAAGTCGCATTTATGTCATAAATATGAATTGTAGAGTATAATAGTTCTGATATTTATTATTCAAATTAACTTTTCGATCATAATAGTGGAAAATATGAATCTGAAGCATTATAAGATCGATTTTATGATTTGTAGATTCATAACATAATACAAGATAAACTGCGGGTTAAATTACAATGCATTAAAGATCTGAAGTAGATATACATATATTAGCGAAAGTTTAGTAATTTCGAATAAATCTGAACATCTGTTGATTTAAACTTTTATATACATATACATTTATAACCCAGACATGAAGTATAATTTTAAATTAGGTACTTTCTTTAAATCGATATAAATATATGTATATGTACATTAAATGCAATAAATTATTTATTCTCTACTAACAAGTTAAATATTATGAATAATGAATAAAATCATATTTAAACCAATGGCAATGAAATATAATAAATATTTAAAATTTAAATTATATTTTACATTTATGCCCGTATTCTAAATTTTTATAAATTAAAAGTGTTTTTTTTTGAAATTCTGAAGCTGTGGTTGGTAATGAAGTATTTAGGATTTTTGGATAAATAAGCTTCAAACGATACTTGCATGTTTATTAAGTTCAAAATGACTACCATTTTCAAATCAAAAGTGAAAAACAATTAAAGGGTATAGGGGAAGAAAGCGGTTTGTCACTAAAAATTTGAAATTACAATTTTCATGCCATCTTGTAGGTAAATACCGAATCTTTTACGTGGAATATTTCTTTTGGGCAAAAACACGGTAGGTCAGAAGTTATTACCAATGGAAAATTTCTCGTTCAGAGGAAGAAGGCGGGTATGTCCATGCGGTACCAAGCAAAAAGGTGGATTGCCCACTCTCATATATCAAGAAAGTTGATGAGTACAGGGTAAAAAAGCGGTTTGTCAAAAAATGTAAAATTTGCTGGACACAGTTTTTAAGATTTTAAGATCGTGTCATTTTTTGAATAGTACCTTCAGCTATGCACAATTTTAATGCAAGATTCTTTACTGTTTTCTAAATGAGTACCACAAATTAGAAAACTTGTTTGGCATCCTATTTTGGTGAAAATTTTGACTTTTTATTTTGGTGTCAAATTAAAAAACCGAAATTTCCACCAAAATAGGATGCCAGACAAGTTTTCTAATTTGAGGTACTCATTTACAAAACAGTGAAGAATCCTGCATCAAAGTTGTGCATAGCTGAAGGCATTATCCAAAAAATGACACGATCTTAAAATCTTAAAAACTGTCTCCTGCGAAATTTACATTTTTTGACAAACCACCTTCTTCCCCTGTACCCTTCAATTGTAAAATTTTGACAATTTAATATTTTATAACAATTTTTTTTCACCTTTGACTTGAAAATAGTTATAACCACAACCGAAACATCGTCATTTTGAACTAAACATTTAATCAAGCTTTCAAGCTTATTTATCCAAGAATCCTAAATACTAAAAATGTTTTTGATTAACTTTTCATTTTCAATTCATCTCTGATTGATCTGAATTTTTTGATAATATTTAACTTGTGGGATATATAGTGCAATAAAAACTCACCTAATTGCTTCAGAATACAAAACGCGGCAATATGAATCAACGCTTTGATCATTTTGCTCTTGTCCTCGGAAGACTCAAAATGAGCGTTGGAAAGAATCACGGGTGGTCTTCATGGTGATCTTCACACACTGCAACAAACAAAATGGATAAAGAGTCACATTATAGCTATTGAAAATGGTTTCTTTTATGTTTTCGATTATTGTCGCATTAAAAATCAAAATAATGTGTTAGCAAATGGGGGATTACGGCTCGGAAAATAGCAAAAAAATACGAATGTATATGCTGAATCACGAATATTAATAAAAAAATGAAATGGTATAATTGAGATATTTCGGAAATAAAGGGTTTTTTGTCATAGCGCTTCGACACTAATATGAAAATATTTTGATTGGCGTCCGAGAGACCACCTATACATGCATTACAAATAACGTGTTAGGAGGTGGGGATTACTACCAATGGAAGTTAAGAAATTCAAATTCGAAAGGAGGGGCTAACATTCCTGTACTACAGTTTCCAAACAGTTTTTATTTTAACATAAATTTCTTGCATTAAACTTAATAATTTAAATACACCTGTAATTATAAAGTATGTAGACTTATACAGTGTTATAATATTCATTTATTTTTATGTAAATGTAACTTAAAATAGCATATATTTCAAGAACATTTAGGTCCATGATGAAAACAGTTTGATATAAAAACACATAAATGTGACGTCACGTCATTCTTTTCAATATTCGGGAGACCATAACTCGCTTATTAATAGGAATTTTCTCACCCGATTTTCATCAATAGTCTTAGTTTTCCTAATATTTTCAGATGAAATTATATAAAAAAAATGGTGTAATCCCCCATTGATGAACGAAATAGAAATTTTTCTTGTTTCATACTTCGTTTAGTTACAGCAACTGATATTCCAAATTTTAGATTCAATATAAGCTATTGTATTTTTTCTATTACATTAATAAATATAAATTTTGTGAAACGACTATAAAACCTAATAACATTGCTTTCAAAATATGTAAAAATCTTTTCATTTTGTTATTTGTTACATTTTCCTTTGAACCAAGTTATCGCATGTTATTTTGAAATGCAAAGTTTTCTGTACACCATTAATCATCAAATACATCAAATTGAATAAATGTATGCATTGGAAGGTAACAATAGGAAGTATGAAGTAAAAAGCACATAAGGAATTAAATAAACAAACATTATTAATTCTAATAAAGAATTAGGAAACACTCGTCATGTTTCACAAGATTTCAGCATCTGAATCAGCCTTTCGGTCATAGTAACCACATACGCGTTTCGCTCTTATTGCAGCTCATCAATGTGGTGTAACTGCCGTCTCTTTGCAGAGACAATCTATACGAACTGGGCACAGCGAGAGATATACATCTAATATAAGATGAAGAGATAACTAACCACATTTAGAGCAATCTGTCGAAGAGTTGGTGGATTGTCTCTGCAAAGCGACGGCAGTTACACCGCACTGATGAGCTGCAATAACAGCGAAACGCGTCTGTGGTTAATAGCTGGACACGACCGGCATCTGATGATGACCGAAATGGTTAATCAGATGTTGAAATCTTGTGAAACATGGCGAGTGTTTATTAGACATTGTTTCACATAGAGTTCGCTATTGTACTTTTGATTATTAATTTTATAATTCTTCAAAATAAAAATTATAGGAATGAAATATGCTAATTAGAAATGACAATTGATAACTGAGGTTGTTAAAAATTATTTCTAAGCTAATTCAAAAATGCTCTGAATAGCTTGTCACATATATCGTTAACATTTGTTACAATTCCATGGCAATCGCTATTTTTGAGATGATATTCGACAATTTGATAATTTCTGTCGTTATGCAAAATTAATTTTTATTGATTTTATACTCTACAACTTTTATTGGACACTTTTTACCTTAAATAATTAGAAATTACGAAAATATTATTTCATATGTTACAGTCCTATATTCGGGAGTTCCAGTCACCATCTTGCATGTATAAATTACTTTTAATATCAATATTAATAAAAGTAATGTATTCTCTGTAGCGATTTAAATGTGATAAAACTAATTTCGCTTAACTTTTTACAATGCTATTAAACATTCCATGAAAAGTTATATGTACCTATTCTGTTTGTTATTACTAAGAAATACAAATGATGGATTAATTTTAACCTAGTTTTCCAACCTAAACCATATAAATACTATGTAACTCAACAGCACGGAATTCGATGCAGTTGACAGCTCTTTACATTACTTTACACAATGAAATTTATATCTAAAACTTTGTAATTAAAATTAAATGTACATATAAAGTTACATTACAAAATAAAATATTTCAAATAACCATAAACAAAAAGAGAATATCGATTAGAAATACTGTTCGAATATATATTCGTGTGTATGTATTGTGTTTTTACTGATTGATTAAAAAAAAATAAAGTTATTTTATTAATATCAAAAGAAAATATAATGCAGTGTAAAAGGAAATAGAAAACAGTTTTTGTTTTATAAAAAATAAAAAAGTTATCCTGCGGGAGAATAAAAACCAAATTTTCAAATTTTTTTAATCCCGGAAGGCTAACCATTATACCACGGAGCGAAAGGTATTTGAAAATCTTTCTCTAGACTTGAAACACCCGGTATACGAGTATAAATATGCGTATAAAGTTTTATATTAATTTTATTAAAATATGATTATACTAAAACTGTCATGAATGGAAAAAATTAATACATGTTACTTTATTAAAATATCATTCAGAACTCATATTAAGAATTGGAATAATACTACCTTTTTTAGTTTAAGTTCTGTATTTTTTTATTAATAAAACCCAGTTTATGGTGCCGAAACGTTGGGTTTTATTAATAAAAAATACAGAACTTAAACTAAAAAAATGTAGTATTATTCCAACATGTTACTTTATTTACCTAGAATTAGAATGCCATGAATAAACAAATTGATTATTTTGTTTCGTTAATTGATGTTTTTTTTCTAATTGTCAATTCACAGAATATTCTCGATAATTTTATGCAAAATCTACACCTAAATATACTTCATATTTAAATTTCAACTTCAGCGGGATCTAAGTGCGCTTTTTATGTTTTAAAAATATTCAACAATAAATAATAATAAACTCGGAGTAATTTCGCGGTCGCTTGAGTTTCGAGTTATAGAGATTCGACTGTGCTTGATTTTTTAAAGGAATATTTGATTTATCAAAAAATATATATTAATTTTTTTTGGAAACTATTTAAAACTTACAAAAAATACTCGCGATTTTTGCCCATAGCCGGTATTACAGCATTACATGCTCGATTGGTGTGCGTTTAAAAAAAATCTTATTATGAAACAGAATCAGTACGTATTCGACCCTTTGCACCCATCTAGTCGCCCTGTAAAATATTATGACAATGACATTCGTTCTATAATTACTATTTTAACACTTAGAATCTTTTGAACTTAAATGTTTCAATTTATAACAAGAACTGTATTTTATGGAGTCGCATGCCCGTGTGCGTATAGTGTCTCTTTGCCAATCTGGTGACCCGGGTTCTATTCCGGCCAGTGCAGACTTTTAATTACACAGAAAGTGATCTCTGCGGTGCACTGTCCACACCAGTTATAAGTGCCCATGAGGTGACGCCTGGTAAGCGCCCACACGGTAAAAATATATCGTCATCATTACCGATGTTTACATGTATTGTAGATACTGACACATCCAGTAATGGGTTACCCAATTCTCTCAGTACAAGATTGCCAACTTCTCCAAGAAGACTTAGATAGACTCTCAAAATGGTTCTCAATTAACAAATTACATCTTAATCTAAATAAATGTACAGTAATGTCTTTTACTAGGAAACTATTGCCAATTGTTTATAATTATACGATCGAAAATGTCACCTTGTCGCGATCTACTACTGTGCGAGATCTTGGAGTCATATACAAGATATATGTAACAGTGCCATGAGAATGTTAGGCTTCATAATAAGAAATACTCGAACTTTCCTAAATTTATCAGCAATTACGAACCTATACTTTTCTTTCGTCCGCTCTAAGCTAGAGTACTGTCACATCATTTGGAACCCTATTTACGAAGTTCATCAAGATCTGATAACTGAATAACTACCCTGATTATTCTGTAAATTATAAACAGTTGTTACATATGTTTAATTTCAAGAATCTCTTTGAACGCCGTGAAAATGCCCTAATAATACATCTATTTAAAGTTGTAAACAGCTGCGTGGACGATTCTTGTACTCTTTCCTCTCTCCAATTTCATATTCCCTCTTTTCGTACCAGAAGTAGCTTTACTTTTTATTTACCGGGTGCTAGAACTAATTATTTAATGCTCTCGCCTATATATCGTGTGTGCAATCTTTATAATTGTAAATTTTCGAGGATTGATATATTTCATTTGGAATTTAAAAATTTCATTAATATGTTATGTAATATGTCATAAGCATTTTGTTTATTTTTATGTATTGTTGAGTGTATTTTGTATTTTTTTACAGCCCTTTATCTGGGCTTAGCCTGTTGGGTTTATCATTAAATAAATAAATAAATAAATAAATATGCCGTAATGACATATTTATTTATTTTTATTTAACTGTACTCCGAAGCTGAAACCATTGCGCGATAGGCGATGTTGGTTGCTGATTCCTAATGTAATACTTTCCACGAGACTAAATTCCGTGACACCAAACATCTAAATTGATAATTACATTAGAGCACATCAGCCTATCATTTTCCAGGATTGCGTAACACGAGGTGCCAAGTTGTATAGATATATCAGCGTGTGATAATGTCGCCTCGGCTGTTGCGCGAATGGTAAACCTGCGGGCATTGTCGACACGTCCCTTGTGTAGAAGTCCCCGCAGACATAACGTCCCTCGCGGAAGATTTAACCGTGAAACAACGAATTTACTTGCAACTTGTGGAGATTTGGAAAAAGTTACGCGGTGATTTAAATAATGAAAGGGAGGAGAATTAACTCTCATTAATATAAATGTGCCAGCCTGGTAATTTCAAGAATGAAATTTAAAAATTGCCCTATATTTTTAGCCACGAAGCGGAAAGAACAAAAGAAGTATAAAACGTATTATTACTCTGATTAATTTTGATTATATATTGACCAGTATAACATACATATAGTAAAGCAGAGATATCAACCAATGCACTTCATGCATGTCCATGCATACAAATTAATGGTTGTAAATCAAATGAATTTATGGCAACTTCTGGTGTACCCCAGGGGTCAAATTTGGGACCTCTTCTTTTTCTTATATTTATTAATGACATTACTTCAGTAATTTCTAACAATATGAGTCTCTTTGCTGATGATCTAAAACTTTACAGACAAATAATTAATGATGAAGATTATGTCTCATTACAAAATGATCTGAATAATGTTTCTCATTGGTGTGTTATTAATAGAATAAGTTTAAATTTGAATAAGTGCAAAGTATTATCGTTTTTGCGCAAGCAATCGACAATTAAATATAACTATAATATTAATAATACTACTTTACTCAGGGTTTTGACTATTACAGATTTGGGTGTTGTATTTGATGCTAAATTAACTTTTAATACGCATGTTGATAATTTTCTGGCACAGGTGAATAAGTTGCTGGGTTTCATTATTAGAAATACGCGGAATTTCAATAATTTACAAGCAATATTTACTTTATATTACTCTCTCATCAGATCTAGGCTGGAATATTGTACAATTATATGGTATCCAATTTATAATGTTCAAATAAAAAAGCCATTGAAGCAGTCCAGAAAAAATTCTTGAGGTACATTTATTTTAAAATTATGAATTATTATCCTCCCAGAGATGTAACGTACATCATTTTATTAAATATATTTCAAATGGATAGTTTGGAATAACGTAGAATTAAAATTTGTATAATTCATTTGTATAAATTAATTCACTCTTGTATAGATGATCCTCTATCTCTTTCTTTCCTCAATTTTTGTTGTGCCTTACTCATCTACAAGACATTACACTCCTTTTTATTTACCCTCTGTGCGCACTAATATTGTTTCACGCTCGCATATCAACAACCTATGTAAAATTTACAACTCTTTGTGTTCACGTTTCGATATTTTTGATAACAATGTTAGTAAGATTCTTCATTATATTAAAAATCTTAATTTATGATGTAATAATTTAATTTAGTGTAACAATTGTTATATATTGTACTTTGTACTCATTATTTGTATGTATTTATATTCCTTGTCCAAGTAAGGGTTTGTAGCCTGTCGGGCATTGTATTTAAACAAATAAATAAATGAATTAACAAATATTCCTTAGTTTTTTCCTGAATAAGAAATACCTAGACTTTAATTATACCGTGAGTTTCAGCTGAGATGCAATATTAAAATTTGTCGTCTTGTAATAATTTAAATACAGAAGTTTTGATAATATTTCATTCATTTGCCAAAACTTTTGTAGACAGCTGATTTTTTCTTCTGTTGCACGTTGTAAATTATTTTTATTTTCTTCAGTTCGCACAGTTTTTGTTCTTGCCCTTTTCGTATGATTCTTATCTAAACATCCATCACTTTTAAATTTTGTTAATATTCTTGAAACTGTAGAAGGATTTGGTCTAGGACGTTCAGGAGAAAAATTAGCAAATCACAAACATTTCTCAAATTTTATGTGGAACAGTGCAGTATGTATAATTAGTATTCATAGTAATACATTAATGACAGAATAGCAAATATTGAATCTCAGCTGAAACTCACTGTATGTTGAAATTTAGCAATTTAATGAGTACTTTACTTATGCAAAACTTAGAAAATTGATATAATAGAAGAATTAAAATTACAATTACAAACCAATAAATGTAACTGCTACTTCTTTTTATGAGTGAATATATTTTAGTACAGTTTAGATTAGAGATGCATTCGGGCCGGGCCGGACCGGGCTTTGAGGTTTGGATCGACTGGGCCCGATAACAAAAATTGCCGGCCCGATTCGAAGATCGACTCGGCAAAAAATTAGCTGGCCCGGATCGAAAATTGACTCGAAATCGGTACGGGCTTCGGGGCGGGCCGGGCTAAAGCTCGAAATTGGGTGCATCCGACAATTTTGATTTTTATGTGAGGCGAAATGTTTAGCTTTATAAAAAAACCTCTACATCCTTATAACTTTCGATATTAGTTAACATAAGTTGTTAAAAAATGAGACACTTCCAGTGTAAGTTTGTTATAAAAATTACAGACTTACGAGTATTTAACACTTTTTTCCCCAAAGGCTCTCGAAAATGTAAACTGTTTCACAAATCTTATACAAAAAAATATCATTTACATAAGGATTTTTTTATCTAACTTTATTTCTACTCAAAAATAAGACAAGAAATCATTATAGTAGAAATAAAAATCACTTTTATGTAAGTATACGAATAGTAACAATAGTAATAATAACAACATGACAGTAGCATTATTATGCGTTAATGAATAACCTTGAATTTTTGAAGTAAAATAACATTTTTATTATTAAGATGTGTGGTATGTTGTTATTAAATCATTTTGACCCTTTTCAACTTCATCCATTTTCATTAAAATATTAAGGAAACTGTGATTGAACTATAAGATTTTTCGGGCCGGCCCGAAAAGCTCGAATTTTCGGATCGGGTCAAAATCAAAAGTCCGACTCGCTTCAACTTTTGCAAATGATTAGCCCGATTCGGCCCAATAAAAATATATCTTCTCTCGATTTCGAGTCGATCATCGAGCCGGGCCGGGCCAAAGATCGAGATCGAGTGCATCTCTAGTCTAGATTCACAATTTTTTGTTCATAAAATTTGCTCCATTTGTTTGCATTTCAACATCTGAAATTTTACGAAATTTGTACCTTTTTTGAAACATTAGACCTAATAAAAACCACTATCGACCTTAATTTAAACAATTATGGATTAAAATTGAATAATTTAATTATTAATTTTACTTTACTTGGTAATTCTTAATCAAGAAAGAAACGAAAGAATTGTCGATGACTTGCATTAGATGATATCTCGTCTTCACTGTACCATATATTATGACAAAGTACTACTAAATTTGTAATGTATGCTACTACTGTTGCCCTACTTGCATTTATTAAAAGTAGACTTTATATTTATGATCTGTGTTAGAAAAGTAGAAAAATTATTGTTTCCCACACTGTTGAAAACATTTTTGTTCCATAGTTTAAAAGTATCTACTAATGAAAAATCGTATTTTTAAGTATTCTTTTTGATGAAGCATATTTAAATATAGTTCTTTTTGTCTATAAATTTTTTGCTTTGTATAGCATTTTTTTTTGCTTTTATTTTAGTAAAAAAACTATGTGCTCTTTTGAAATTAATATTGAAGTACTTGTATTTTTAACTGTTTATTGCATGTAAATTAATGTATAAATGGAACAATATGTTTTGTAGTTAAATATTTGCATCAGGTATATTTAGTTCATAGAGTGTTTTGAAGTAAAATGATGACATTGAACACGCTAAATATTGAGCCACAATGGCAATGTTCTCTTTTTCACAGTGATAAAGCACTTCGAAGTTATTTAGAAAAATAAAAAATTGCAATTTTTTTTTCTATATTGTGACATATGTATTTTTTCTGGATAAACAATACGCCACTAAATGACCTTCGTATTTTATATACATATATTGAGGTCCCTAGAGCTTTTCGTGCCCAGTTAAAATAATTACATCTATCATTAACTTGCTTGTTTTCATTGTACAACGTACATGTGTCAAACATACTACTATGATCTGAATATGATTTGAACATCGTTCTACTTTGATCACGGTGATGAAGTAACACTACTCCGGATGTGCAAAAATTATTGTATGTATTACGGGTGAAATATATTTTGGCCTTAGGTGTATTGTAACCCTCCGCTACGCGTCGGGCTTCAATCTTGCACCGCGGGCCAAAATCAGGGATGTGCATTTACGCGTAAAAAATTATTTTTTACGTTTACGTGTAAAAAATGCGTAAAAAATGTTAAATAAGTAAAAAACGTAGATAATGTATAATTTTAGTTCTTCATAAGGACACTAGATGATTTGTTGTTTTCAAATGTCACATTACAGTAACTTTCCTTAATCCTATCATAAATATATTCTAAAACTAAAACGACTGAAACTGTGATAAGTTTATAAGAGACTGAAATTATTGTAAAATATTAAAAAGAAACATTCTGAAATAAATTAACATAAAATGCTTAAAATTTGTATAAAATTCATTTTCAAGAAGTTTGGGGCTAATGATTTAAATCTATTTCAAATTATTTGAAACTATGTGTTATTAATAATTAATAAATAGAAAATGAAATTTTAGTTTTGCAATTTTTTTTATTCGCCGTGTATTTTTAAATCTCTTCAAAATTTATTTCTTTACAAAACTGTCTAAAATTTACATAAAACATTTTAAAAATATAATATAATATGCTTCAAATTTACGTATTTAGTCTAATTTTGACGTAAAATGTGTTTAAAGTTTGACGTTTGAGGTTATGTCTCAGGAATATATTTCCCTACTAATCTGATTGTTGATAGTTTGAAGGGTCATAATCGTTTGTTTGAAGTCTGAGTCAAAGAAACATGTTGATGTCACGTGACTGCATGTTCTGGAATATTCATTACTGTATAAAAGAAAATATTTTTATAAAAAAAATGTATTCATGGTTATAATATTTTACATTATCTACGTAAAAAAATTTCAAAAATTTTCAATGTAAAGAATATTTTTTTACGCGTAAAAATAGCGTATAATACGTGACGTATTTTACGTGCCCATCCCTGGCCAAAATCTATATCATTTCGCCCTTACTACATAAATAGCTAATTTGATTTTCCAAAAGTAATTTGGGAAGCAATGCGCAAGTAAAAACTGTTTTCCTATTTTAAATGCCTATGCAAGGGATTTCAAGAGTCATCCGGTATATATATATATCAGTTTGATATCAACAAATCGCTAGGTTAATGAGTTAAGTCATAACACATTTCCATCGAGATCGATTTCCCATAGATGCTAGATAAGTATAAGTAGTTAATCACTTTGCGAGTTTGGTACCCGTACCCGTTGAATATTAGTCGGGCATACCGTTGCACGTTAATACAAAACAGTTAAAGTGTGTGTCATTTCATTGACAGCGTCTGGGCCGGAGGCTGGAGCCGGAGCCCGAGCGGCGTCTAACGGGAGCAGGAGCAGGAGTAGGAGCAGAAGCAAGAGGCAAGAGGCGACGTTATTTAAAGGCAAGGCAGCGCTTTGTTAATTTACTTTCGGTGACATCATGATGGAATGTGTCACATCACTTCTACGGAAATTGAGAAAGTATTGTAATAGGAGGTTCTGAGTGACAGCATAGCTTCTTTATCAGTTGCATTATATTTTGAGAAGCAAACGAAGCCAGCTACGTCCCGACTCGGACGCAGAGGCGTGCCAGACGTTTTATTTGGAAGGGCGACAAAATATTTTCCCCTCATTACTTTCAAATAAAATTAATATCTTTTTAAGAAACAATTTTATAGTAACTCTGCAATAAACCATTGTGTTCCTATAGTAGTATACAGGGTGTATCAAGATAACGGAACAGTGCATTCGTGTATGTGAAAAGATACAGAAAAAAGTGATTAAGATATTTTGTAAGGCATAGAGGGGGACACATTTTAGCATAAACTTTATTATCTTAAATCCACTGGTACTCAAACTACAGGGCAATATTATATTTTTTTAAATGGCATTATATATATTTTATTAACTCATTAAATAAAGAATTCTGTTCTGAATTCAACGATATAATAATATCATACCCTTACGTTGCGAAAAATTTGATAAAAATTAATCCAAAGTTAATATTTCATTTCTACTTTATCTAAGTAAACTGAGCAAGCATTCAATCAATAAAACAAAATAAAATTTATTTTAGTTTTTTACATTCAAGTAAGCTACGATTTTGGCAATAAATTCAACTTTTAAAATAAATTTTTTGTTTTATTGATTGTTTGCTCAGATTACTTAGATACAGTAGAAATGAAATACTAACTTTAAATTGATTTTTATAAATTTTTTCGCAATGTAAGGGTATAATATTATTACATCTTTGAATTCAGAACAAAATTCTCTATTTAATGAATTAATAAAATATATATTGTTTAAAGATTTAATGCATAATGTCATGCCATTGCTATTGCTACTAATTAACAGAAATATTAAAATTTCTTTTTAAAATTGTGAAGAACTCAAAAATATAAAAAAAATCAAATTAGTACTCTATAGTGTTAGCCGTAAAATGTGCAGAAGAAATTATATAAAACTAAAATCACATGTTTAGTCTATATTCACCCTTAAGCGCCGCTTCGCAATATATTATCACAGATTAGTATCCATTTTGAATAGTGCCAATCAGCGTCACCTCACGGGCTCTCAAAATTCTGCAAAGGGGTCACTTTTTGTTGTTTGAAAATTAAACATAATTAGGTAGTTTGAAATCTATTGGAATCAAACTAATACGATCGATATTTCTATTTTATAATAATTGTAATAAAAAATTCTCATACTTTTTCTGTCTGTTACAGGTACTCTCTATGCTGTGTCTTCTATGGCGTAAGGTAAGTACTATTCAGAATTTAAGTGATGTACATTTTGTGCCTAAAATTTTCTTGGGCCTGTTATATATCTTCGTTGGCTACTTTTTTGATCATATTTTTTCCCTACATATTCATGACTTGGATAATTAAATTTTTAGTTAAATGTATACTGACAATAGATATATTGAAATCAATAAAGACATCTTTCACTAACATTTAGATTTGGCAACAAAATGATTAAACGTGAGAAAATTCCCGCTCTCATTCTCATTTGACGTTGAACCGGTAGCTGCAACCATTATTCTAAGCAGATCCCGCTGAATAGGGGAGAATCAAATAGTGGACGCTTCAGCATCACATTTCCCTGCAGAACCGGCTCCATGTAATTTTATGTCCACTGTAAATTATACCCCACTCGTCATGGTCTTGTATTACACATTAGTGAAAATGCTCTTGGTGGTATAAATCTCACAGCTTGACACACTAACATTTTCATGTGTTTTCGAATTGAAGGAGCGTAAGAATTCATATCATGAAAAATATTTTAAACTGGAATACTCTTCGAGCATATACTGACTAGAGAAGTAATTCTCTATGCCAACGCATAGCATGTTGTGATCGGTAGATAAGCAGAAGGGGGATTTGAGGGGCTGGAAGACATGGTGTATTGCGGGCAGCATTTTGTTGTGTTATATGTCACTACGTGTCATTTTACTGCAACCTAACCTATTTTTGCGTGTAGTTTGTGAGTGTATCTCGAAGTATATATTTATTTTGTGTATCTTTTTACCTCTCGCTAAGAGAGGTATTGGATTCATGCTAAAATTCGCATATCCAGATTTTATTGAATAAGCACGATTTAAGGTCCTTAGAATCCGATTATAACATTTTTAAAATGATGTCTGTGTGTGTGTATGTGTGGATGTGTATATGTGTGTGTGTGTGTGTGTATGTATGTCTGGATGTTGTAGACACGATTCCTCAAAAACTATAAGACTTAAAACATATTTAACTGCAGTTTCCTCAATCTGACATTCCTGGGACGAGCTGAAAAGGTTTTGGTAACAATTGAACAACCGGAAGTAGTAGTTTCTTAGAAAAATTCTTCTAAATATAATTTTTTGGGAGTTTTTTTTTTACTAAATATTGAAGAACATAAAATTCTCCATCTAATACACTTAAAAAAATTATTATATCTTGTATAGATTTAGAGATAAAGACACTATAATTTATAGAGTAAACTAATCGCAGAGGCTAAGGCATTAAGGAAACCAGTTGACAAATCCCAATGTTTATAACATAGTTTGTAAATGACACATGTCATTGTCAAATATCAACAGTTATAGTGACATTCTGATAGCTTTTTCTGGGAAGTATATTTAATTTTTCTTGTTGTTTTATTAATTAAATATTTGAAATTATATAGGTAAAATGCATATATCCATCAGAAATACCGCCAATCTGGTTAATGAATTGGAAGAATCTCTGACATTTAGAAACTTCCTCATACAATGAAAAATAGATATAATTAGAATTATATGTGTGCAGAAGACATGTTAAATACAATAAAAAACAATATTTGGGTAAAGTTCTGTAATATTTTGTTATAAAACAACGGTTCGAAAGCGAAGTGCAATACAATACTTATATAGCCTAATATGGAAATAGTGAGAGGTTTTGTGCTGGCCACAACAGATTTTTTCATAGTCAATGAATACAAAGAAAGTATGGAAATTTTTTACATTAATAAAATAAAAAAATTGTAACTTTTAGGTTTCCTGCTAATAATAAGGTAAGAGAACAGAGATTGTAAATTATTGAAAATAAAGATAATTTATATATTTCAAAAGTAACAACTAGGCATTACTTCGTAAAAAGGTAGTACAAATATTACGATAATACGCAGCCCGCAATACACCATGGCTTTTATCCCCGCAGCCGCAAATCTCCCCTCCTGCATATCTTCCGATCACAACAAGCACCATAAAGCGGCCTCTAGTCAGTATATGTTCGAAAGGAATACTAGTTAGACTAGGTCAGTTACCGTATTTTCATAGTTTGAACATTAAAAGCTTGTATTAACAAAATTGTTATACATTAAGCATAAAATAACAATGATACATCGTTCAATAAATAAAAGTCAACTGAAATTTATATAGTTCATGCCTGACATTTCTATACATGTACCTATTGATTTCACTGAAATAGATACGTACGTTTTAGTAAAATGTCCAACTTATTTTTTTTTTTGAAGATATACGACTTTCAACTGTTTACTCTATACTGTTGACCAATTTATTGACAAATGTATTTCGCTAAATGGCATATTTCACTATCATCATACTATTTATAACACTCAAATTTAGAGTTTGCAAAAATGCAACATAGAAATTTAAAAATTTTGCACTAATCCTAAATATAGTGTATTTTTTTTTAATATTGTGACTTTCTGAATAAAACATCTAACGCCTTAATAGTAGAATGATGTCGAAGGTTCTGGAACGATTAGCGAAAAATATAAGTAAGGGTATATTCCAAAAATAAAATATAATAACCAAAACCATGGTTTCGGTTACCGACTGGTTCTAGTCACGTGACTATTATTAGTGAAACAGTTCGGTTTCATTCGCGGGTGATTCGTGGAAACTCTAAAGTTTTCTTTCAAAACATTACGTCTATCGTCTTTCATAATCCTAAATTATGGAGTGGATAATTAAAATACGTACAATGTAAACCGTAGATAATAGATGCAAACATCAAAGAGTCAATAAATAGTATCTAACCACACTAACCTATAAAATCTGACATCTTATGAAAAAGGACAGAAGATGTTAACCGGTAAAACCGAGGAAAAATCATGGTTGTGTTGGTGCGCTTCGGTTGCAACAATTTTAACCGGAACCATTTTTCATAAATGTACAATTTTTACCATTTGATATTATTGGAACACTTTTGGTTAACCACGGTTAAAATTTGTTATTTTTGGAATATACCCTTAATAATAGATGAGAAAGTCGTGTAAATGAGCGATGGGAGTCTATTGCCTAGAATAGAAACTCTAAAGTAGAGCTGTGCTTTGTCATCAATATTAATGTGTGCTGATATCGACATGTCAAATAACGATACAATTTATTATTATATTTATTTGATCAGTATTTTTTTTACATTAATGTATTTTGTAAAATAGTTGATTAGTTAATATGAACATTATGTCCAGGTTAGATTAGGTTAGGTTAAGTAATGGTTAGGTTAAGTTATGGTTAGGTTAGATAGAATGGGCCCATAAACAATTTAAAAAAATAAATAAATAAAAGTTCGTTTAATTTTGAAGCAATAGGCTATTCCACGACATTTTTATTAATTTTTTTTTCTTGAAATACATAAAAATATAAGACCACATGTGAAAGTCCGAGTTAAAAATTCCTCCAAATAAGCGAAATATTAAGGTCCGAATTTTAAATCTGCTTTGTGACGTAGGTAACGTGGATATACCAAAAGTAAACAAACAGTGGTTCATGAACCACGAAAAATTGTTAAACAAATTACAAAATAATGTATATTTAAATTGTAATATTATAATTTATTATTAGATACATAAAATAAATTATTTCACTTAACTTATTTCACTTTTTTTCTCATTTTATAAAAATAAAGAAATTAGAACGTCACCCGAACAGCAACCGAACAGATCCGACACACCCGAAGAAGTATATTCTTAGTTAGGGCGGGGCTTCTCCAAATCGGAGGTCATACTTGGATCCTATTTGCTCAAACACTCGTGCACATGTCCTGCATCATCAAAAGCAAACCTTCCCGTGCCTTCTAGAAGGAATAATTTATAATAAAAGAAATATGGTTTTCCTTATTCTTTAACTATTATCATTCTTATTTTCAATAAACTTTTACTATTTTTGATTACTGTGGAATAGCCTATTCAAATTTTGAAAAAGCAGGAAATATTTCAATTCGTCTGACATGACGAAACAGACAAATAAAAAATAACTTTAATTTATGAGGGTCATATAAAATCTGGCTTTATAATGAGTTTGGTTACGAGTACAAGTAAATAATTGAAAGTCTTGCATTTTCTCGGATAATTACAGTTTATTGCCCAACGTGTAATAAGTTTCTCGGCGTCGTCGGTCGGCTGGTTCCACTTCTTTCGGTTCCGAATCTTTCTCTTCTTATAACGCAGAGAGGCTCAACAGGCCCGGATTTCCTCATAAATAAATTAACCCACATCAAAATTTCACTCTAAAATGTTTTACAAGACAAAATGAATTCTTACGCTTCTTAAATTTTAAAGCGCATGAAATTCTGCAGCTACAAATACCATGTAAAGTAAACTAACGTCAACATTTCACATTAAAATGTTTTACAAGATGAAATTAATTCTTATGCCTTTTAAATGATTAAAGCACGAAAACCCTTCTAAATAATAAGTGAAAATGATAAACTTTATATCATTTACTTTAATAATGAATACTATTGATTCAATGATTGTAATACAGTTTGCCATGACAATAGGGGCTTCCATTTTTTTTTTCATTTTTTAATATGTTAATCTGTACATAAAAATATTAAACCCGTATTTTGCATTTTTGCCGAAAATAACATACGCCAGAAAAAATTATTAAAGTTTCAATAAATGAGGCCCGATTAATCAACGTCATCTACAACATACGTTTCTAGAGCTGAGTGAGACGGATATACAGGTGTTAAAAAATAAGTGTCTCAAACTATGAGGGCATATAGTACTGACCAAAATGAGTAAAAAAGTTTAATCAACATGGGTCCGATCTTCAACTGTTTTCGAGAAAGAGGCCATTTTGTATTAGAATCGAAGAAAAACAGACTAAGATAGTGGTCGAACAAAATTTTGTCTATGCCAGTAAATAGATTATAAAAAAACAATAACATATTACATATATGAAACATTTTTTCACTTTCTAATAGTTACGAAGGTATTTGAAAACTAAATATTGGCCAAGAGCGCCACAACTTTTGTCTTAATACAATTATTCGATTTTTTGTGAAAAACAAAACACATCTAAGATGACCTCTGAAAGGTAAACAAAATGTCTCATTTAATCAAAGTCGTAACTCTTACAGTTTTCGAGATAGTAGAGGTAAACGCAGAAAAAACTCATTTTTCATTGCCCTTTATCTCTGGAACTATTGAAGATCGGACCCATGTTGATTAAACTTTTTTTTACTCATTTTGGTCAGTACTATATGCCCTCATAATTTGGGACACTTATTTTTAACACCCTGTATGACAGACACGCTGGGTACGTCGTTCGGCTTGCGCATTCGAACAGCCATTAGCCAATAGCAACTGACAGTGTCCAACACGTCACAAATATGGCTGATACTGAATTTTAAGCGCTCAATTTAAATGCATTAGAGCTTCATTTTGATATTAGGGTCAAAAAAAATCAGAAAATTAATGATTATATTCGCGTTAATATTACTTATACATGATGAACATGATATCCAATAAGTATTTTTTTAAATACATTTTACCTTTTTTGTTAGAGGAAATATTTTGATGTTTACCCATTGTATCATTTGTTTTTGATAATTAATTTTGAATTACTATTGTAACTAAGACGGCATTAATTAAACAGTAGTTATTAAGGAATCAATAATCAAAACAGTAACAAAAATAAATGAAATTATTTTTTATGCTGCTAGATATCTTTGTAATATTTTTATTATTAGATTTATAGTTCTCTAAGACATAAAGAAACATATAATCGTCTTAACAAAAATCTGTTGTGGCTAATGTAACACTTTGCTGATATCTAATATACGAACTTTTACATTCATCTTGACAAGACAACTTTGGCGAACTATTGACTTATTGGCAAATTTCTCTGATATATATGTAGGTACGTCAGAGTTAGTATAGGTAACACTATACACCTACATGCAATTAGTGATTAGTTAAAAATATATATTCACTATTATAATACACAAAAAATTTAACACGGACGTATTTTTACTGTGTATTATTTTAAGTATTCCACAGTCGTGTCTCAAATTATATTACTCGTAAAATGAAATAGTAATTTTCATTCTTTCAGTAAAATTAACTATTGCTTTAATTATGTAGGTACGACGTATCGTAGTTTTAATTCCCGTTTTTGTTGCAAAAAGTGACATGTACACTTTCGTAGGTATTTATTAGTATTCAAAACAGTAACAAAATATGTATTCACGTTTTGCAAAAAGTAGAAAGTTTTCATGTGATGAAAGCTTTTAAGTGATCGTTTAATTACAGCATCAGAACAAGTCTTCGTATATGAATATTTAGTGGCATAAATGCATGAAAGTTATTTCGTCTATCTTGCAGCCAAAATTCTCTACAACCAACTAACTAAATAATTAATAAAATATAAGTGGGTTAGTTTAACGTTGAACTAAGTTCGGATCCAGCGAATATTTAGTAATTTGGTTAAAGACATACAGAATTCTCGGTCGGTTTCAAACTAAATAATTAATGATATATTTAAGTCTTGCTGTTGTCAGTTGTCAGCAGTATTACATCCGGAAACATTTCATTATGAATAAAATAAATAAATATCTCGTATTGTTTCCATTTAAAATGCTGATTCTAGCAGTTTTTTCTTTTCACTGGCAGAATTAATTTTATTAAATATTTATCGCTTATGTTTTATATTTATTTTTTAAATTACAAGCACCAATTATAATACAAAAATTATCTGTAAATATAACTGAAGGAATTGTTGTGAAGTTACACAAACAAGACACAAAGAGAATTTGGCAAGGCGACAAAATTAGAAAAAGAATTATTTGAAGTTTTAGATTTGATATTAATTACGTAATTTAAAATTTTATACTTCTTTTTGTACAATATCAATATAAATACCGTGAGTATTTTTTAACGTGAAACATTGGGTTGGTCATATCCATGGTTACGATTCGACATTTGATTGACAGCAATGTATTTGCGTGTCCCATTTAAAATGAAACATAGGGAACGAATTTGACAGATGAATTATATCTAAATATTGTAAGAAATTTAGCCAAGTCAGAAAACCACTCAAGAGCACTAAACATATTTCGGACACAAGCATAATATTTTTTCTACAATTAAATTTAATTTTTAGGAAACATGTATAATTATTTAAACAAAATTAACTTCTAATGACATCTTGTCAATATGACTGATAACCGCTGAATTTTCCTATAAGTTATGACTTGACATTTGACAGCAATGTATTTGCCTGTCTCATTTAAAACATAGGGAATGAATTTGACAGAAGTATTATATTAAAATATTGTAAGAAATTTGGCCAAGTCAGAAAATCACTCAGACACTAGGTGCACACAATATTTTTCTACAACTAAATTTAATTTAGAAAGCAGGTATAATTATTTAAACAAAATTAACGTCTATTGACGTTTTGTCAAATGTCAAATTCGTTCCCTATGTTTCATTTTAAATGGAACGGGCAAATACAGTTCTGTCAATCAAATGTCAAGTCGTTACCATGGATGTGACAAACCCAATGTTTCACGTTAAAAAATACTCACGGTATATCATCACGCTATATTACCCATTGCTGGCGGGGTATCGAACCCGCCGAAAACTGGGTTTGGTTTAAGTTCAGGTTCATTTGTTTTTTGGGAGTTGAGTTCGTTTGCGGTTCTGGTTCAAGAATTAATAAAATTTGCGGTTTTGTTCCGGGTTCAGGTACTGTGTTTAGGTTCGCATCGATCTAATGAAAATTGAATTAAAGTTTTTTGAACAAAAATATTTATTCATAAATAATTAAAATGCGATTCGGAATTTAGATGCACAGCAAGGCAAGAACATTTTCACGAACGGTCAACACAGACAGCAACGTAGACGCCGAAGATGAACCCTGAACCCGAATTTTAATACACGGTTCGGTTGCAATTCGGGTTCAATTGAAAAATATATCCGAGGTTCGGTTCTGGGTTTGGGTTCGGTGAAATGTTAGGGTTTGGTTCCGGTTTTAGTTCGGTTCATATTCGGGTTCGATGCCCTGATTGCTGGGTGACCCAGTCTGCTTTTCGATAATGATGATAATGTATTTGTACCGTGCGGTCGTTCACCAGGCGTCAACTCACGGGCACTCACTGCTGGCGTGGAGAGTGCACCATAGTGTAGGTATATTTCTTGAATATAATATGTAAATATATTTTCAGTTGTAATATTATACAGAGTGAGTCGAGGAAAATACATGACTAAAAACTCAAAAATCGTCATCCGATTTTTATTTGTTTTCGAGTTACAGTGTCTGAAATGTTTAATCCATAATAAATTTTCAAAGATGTATTTATGGATCTCCAGACATTTTTTCAATTGTTTGCCAACAGCGTGAGTTGCTTTCTCGAGTTCAATTTGATGTTCCCTTCTGTGAGCCGTAACATTCAAAATAGGTAGGTACAATAGTACAATGAAATTGTGCATTTCGATGGTTCTTCTGTTTTCAACAACACGAACAAATGTCTAATGCAGCGAGTTGATATGTTGCATTGTTTACCACTTTTAAACAATCTATAATCAATGACAGGTTATTGTTTGATAATTAAAATGTGCTAGTTACTTTACTGAACTTGAACTTTAGGGACAATACATCTTGAAAACAAATAAAATTAGGATTACAACTTTTGGGTTTTTAGTCATACAAGTGTATGCTCTACATAAAAATTATTTTTTAAATTTAAATGAGAAGAAGGGGCACCTTAACTTGATAAAAAAAAACTGTTATTTTCATTGCTAGATAGACACAAAAATCTCCTCTCGAAGAAAAAAAATTGTAAGAAAAAACAGATAAATATTGAGGATAACATACATACTTACAGCAAAACATTTGTCAAATTCCTATTGTTTCTATAAAGAGTATTTAATTAGAATCAATAGATCAATACCTCTTCATAAAATTTTTATTGAAAAGTTCCTGCTTCGTGACTTTAAATAAAGTGCTTTAGTAAAATGAAAATGAGGCCATATGTGTTAAAAGTTCAAATAGAAAAGAAAACAAATATGCTAAAACAACTAGAATGCTTAATAAAGAGCATAACATGAAGTGCTTTTAATAAATGCGGACTTAAAGTAAAACGTTTTTAATTTCCATTGAAAACTTTTGAACAGATAAAACCAACAACTGTAAAACAAACAAGCGTCCGGGTAAAAAAGTCATGATTCCATTTATGGAACAACGGCCAGTAAAATATTTACGTGTTCCAATTGAAAAGATGCTGTTAAGGATGCATTTGTCAGAAAAACTAACTGCTCTAATTTCGTTGCACTTTGCGTTTGCCCTATCCATTACAAATATTGGTACAGTAATTTTAATTAATAATGGATTACTTTATATAGTTTTGCTATAATTTTTTTTACAGATTTTAACACTCTTGGAGTACTGCACTCTAAAATATTTTAGCTGTGTAAAAACCGATTTGGTAAATAGTGAAATATATTAGTGTGAAACTCAACACTAGATTTTGTAACATTTGCGAATTGTACAAAATAAATAAATAAATATATCATCACGGCATATTACCCATTTCTGGGTGTGCCATTATCTACAATACATGCAGACTTCGGTAATGATGACGATATATTTTACCGTGTGGGCGCTTACCAGGCGTCACCTCACGGGCACTCATAGCTGGTGTGTAGAGTGCGCCACAGGGGTCCCGTGGCCGCGTGCCTAAGTGTTTGGTCGCGAACCTGGGGGAACCGGGTTCGATCCCGACAGACGCCAAATATTTCCAATTTTAAATGGCACAAAAGTACAAAATAAAATGTAGTAAAAATTGTGGTGTTAAATAATTTATAAAAAATTTACACTATTTACAGAATAATTTATAGAAATTTCATTCTACACTCTCAGTGATGTCGTTTCCCAATGAAACACGTTAAAAATGTATATTTCTGTGTTTTGTGTATTAAATGATAATGTAAAAACTAACATTTAAAGTGAAATTTTCATGTATCTTGTACTTCCCAATGCACTGATTCCAAATCATGAAAACGCAGGTCGATATCTCTTTTAGTTTTGGAGATATTCAACCTCAAATATTTTCTCAAAATTATCCATTTCTGGGCTAGATCTCTATACCTAGTTTTAAATTATTGCCTCAAAAGTCAAAATACCCCATATTCAGACAAAAACTTTAAAATTTTCAAAAATCTAATTTTTATGTATCTAGATACTTCTCATTGCGCTGAATTTAAATTTTAAAACCGCAGGTCGATATCTCTTTTCGTTCTCGAGATATTTAGATTCAAAGTTTTGCTCAAAGTTGCCCATTTTTGGGTAATAACCCAAAAATGGGCCGAGATACGAATTTTGCGACAGCACCATTCGATTCTATGGATAAAAATATATACGTATACCAATTTTCATAATTTTTGACTAACCGGTTCATTTTTTATAAATAAAAGTTTGAAAACCCCTGAAAATGGCCAAAATCTGAAAAAATAGTAAGGGGTACCCCTTACGATTTTTGCGATTTTTGGCCATTTTTAGTTATTTTGCTTTAGAGACTGTATGCGGTGTTCAAAAATTATGAAAATTGGTATACTTATGTAATTTTGCCCGTAGAATCGAATGATGGTATCCCCAATTTCATATCTTGACCCATTTTTGGGTTATTACCCAAAAATGGGCAGTTTTGAGCAAAACTTTGAATCTAAATATCTCGAGAACAAAAAGAGATATCGACCTGCGGTTTCAAAATTTGGAATCAGTGTACTGAGAAGTATCTAGATACATAAAAATTAGATTTTTGCAAATTTTGAAGTTTTTATCTAAATGTGGGGTATATTGACTTTTGGGGCAATAATTCAAAAATGGGTAGCGATATAAACTTGGTAGTAATATTATTGGATTGTAAAGACAATGTTACGTAAGTGTTCGCATATTTGGAGCATTTGAATAACTGAGTGAATTAAAGTCTTGAAAGAAAATTGGTATCGCGTTATTCTTGTATGAGTATTAATGAAAAATAAAAAAATGTTTAAATATTAATTCGTTCAAAAACTACAAGCAATTGAAAGTTTGTGTGACATGTCATGTAATTTTAAAAATTATCGCAAAAATTCTAGGGTCCTTATGACAATACTTCTTCACTAAAATCAGGATATGCGATTTTTAGCATGAATCCATTACCTCTCTTAGCGATAGCTAGCAATGATTTTTGTTCCTACCATAATGATTTCTTATCTTATTTTTGAGCACAAACATAAAGTTGAATAAAAAAAAAACCCTTTCGTAAATGATCGTATATATTTATTTTGTATAAGATTTGTGCAAAAGTTCTTTAAATTTTTGAACGCCTTCGGTAAAGGTCTGCAATTTTTATAACAAACTTACACTAGAAGCGTGTCTTTTTTAATAACTTATGTTAACCAATGTTGAACGTTAAAAGGATGTAATTTTTTTTAAGTTTGACACAAAAAAAGGTAACCGATTCGCCTCATATAAAAATTAAAATTAGGAATGCCGGATGCACCTAATTTCGACTCAATTTTCGAGCCGGGCCGACTAATTTTTTGTCGAGTCGATCTACGAGTCGGGTCGGCAATTTTTATTCGTCGATCCAAACCTCAAAGCCCGGTCCGGCCCGGTCCGAATGCATACCTAGGTGTGGACCTACATAAACCAATTTTATTGTTTATTTTAAACAGAATATCTTGGAGTATGGGTTCATATTTATTATTATTCATACCCATACCTAATACACTATGATCTTGCCTTTTATTTAATATAAAATAATAATAAATGGTTGCTAGGTTGAAAATCCACATAGAGAAATTGAAATAGTAATTTACGTAACAAGACCTGAAAGTGATACTTTGCTTAGGCGAGCTTTGGAAGCTTGTGAGCCCAGTAAAGACACTTTCAGGTCATGTTGGGTAAAATATTTTTTTTGCTATCCTGAAAAATAAATAAAAAAGTATTATTTTATTTTTCACTGCTAGCAAATAAGAAATAAATAAACAACTGATCTCCATGGAAACACTTAGCTTTACCGGTTCCGGGATCGGTAAAGTACTTTCCGATCCCTTATAGACAACTTTCCGAGCTAGCTCAGCAAAGAAGGACTTTCCGGTCTAAATAGTGATCAGAAATAGCTCATTTTCTGGGCGATCGCGAAAAAAATACTATAATGATAAAACAAATTAGATTCTTACTTTTTATATATTTATTTCATACCATTAAATTGCTGAAGCTTTTAATAAATTCATACATGCCCTGAGTGTAGCATATTTGCATAATTTTCGTCATGGAGAAAAGTAAATAAAACACGATCCCACTTCAGGTGACATTACTCGGTTTCAGTAAAAGCATCTTATTTTCTTTTTTAATTGCTTTAATGCGGTTTCCTTTTCCACCTTTTCGCAGGCCGGGTGAAGCGATGGATGTGTTCGAATGAAATTCCAGCAACTTCGACCATTACGCGCCATAGTGAGCTATAGGAGAAAACCTGAACCCGATGCCGAAGGGAGCGTGTTCTCACAGGAAAAATCATCATTTTTTACGCGCGTCAAAGGCTATTATGTTGCCGCTTACTTACTGATCGTGTCTGTTTGACTTTGTTGACAGCAAAAGTGCGCGATGCTGTGTGATGTTCAATGTTGAATGTTGAATGTAGAACGACTAGATAGGATTCTGCAGTACATGCATTGGCATAATGTGGTAATTACTTGCTTTGAAAACTAGTGCAAGGACAGAACAGAACTTTAAGTTTTTATTAGATTAAAAAGAGAATGACCTACTGTCATTGTATAATGCTTAATTCAATTATTTTATTAATGCAATCAATAACAGATTTGAATGTTTTACATGTACAACGTAATTCATTATTTAGTTCATTTTACTTTTAAACTAATAGTTGTGAATTTATACTAGTATTCACAGCTATATGTGTAGGAAATTTCTAACTTTTCCTCATTCTGTCCTTTGCATACTGCTGTATTGTGGTTCACATAGTAAATTAGTTCACCAACATTATGTTATAATTCTGACTTGTTTCTGAGATATCACAACACAAGCATAATATGGAAAGAAAAGGTTACTACAAGGACATTATAAAAAGGTACTAGTTGCATGGGAAGTACGAGTATATTTGTATAATACAGGGTGTTCGGTAAAAATGCGGCCATCGCTTCATTACGACAAAAGAAATCCCATTTTGCAGTTATTTTTTTCACTTTATCATTCGATGAAGAAGAAGAAGTTTTTCTTCTTCCTCTTTTTCCTTATACCCAAAATAGGTGTCAGATTTTTGAAATTTGTTTAGGTTCGTATGAAATCCTTTCTCGTTTCGTGACCAGATTACTACTAGTGCAGTTAGTGTATTTATTTTTTTCTTCTTCTTCTTCTTCTTCACAGATCCTTTATACCCTTTATAGGGTGTCGGATATGGTTTACTGCTACTCGTTCTTGACCCATTGTTTCCATGCTGTCCGGTCCTTTGCTAGTTAGAAAAAAAAATCAAATATAAAAATTCTTTAATTTATTTACTACAACTTTGTTGCTGTATGTTAGGATCTATCTCTTAAGAACGAAAACTTTCTCGTTTAGTGTTTCTTATGCTGCAAAATCCAAAACAAACGTGTTCTAGCATTCGATTATTTTATTATTATTTTAGAAACAAATATGATATTTTGATTACAACGTCACATTCTCAAAACATAAATCAATAATAATCTGAAAAGATCAGAACGATATCTTCCATAACTACAAAGATATGAGCGGTTGGATTAAAAATTGTGAAGACATTTAATTGAGATGATTTTTTACGAGAAATGTGAATTTTTAAAATTTCGCAATAAGATAGAACATTATTATTATTATTTCATGTAATTTGCCTTCGGGGACGGACCCCATATAAATGATTGACAGCATGAACATTGAATCAACTATTCTAAACATAGGTTTAAATATATATATATATATATATATATATATATATATATATATATATATATATATTCAGTGTGTTAATTAAAAAGGCGTTTAACATGGGAAAACAGTTTTTCTTTGCGCAAAAGTCCCCAATTAATTTTAGAAAAAATGTTGGAAATAAATGTTGTAGATAATTATATTCTACGCCTAAATCAGTAAACAGTTTTAATTTTGCAAGTTTGGTAACTTTTAAAATCTAATTTAAAATTGTATAAAAATATTGCTCATGTCCAGCGATACCCATGATATTGAAACAAAGTTAGAAAGAAATGCGTATCGTTTTAACTGTCAGAAATTCAATTTTCAATTAAAAGTTGCAGATAATTCAATTCTGCACCTAAATTACTACACAGGTATTATTTTTAAAATCTAACACTTAAATTACTTTTAATATTATTAGTTTTCCACATTCTGTAATATATAAAATTAAATTTCTGACAGTTCAAGCGATATGAATTTCTTGCGCAAAGAAAAACTGTTTTCCCATGTTAAACGCCTATGGCCAGGTTTTTAATTAACACACTGTATATATACACATACACATATATTTGCCGGTTGACATTAAAAGTGCGATTTTTATGACAGCTAACAAACTGTAAAATGCCACCTCTATTGCTTAGGCAGTAAAAATGAAAATGATATACATCTTGATCACGGCCTCAACCAAAACCGAAAACAATGTTTTTTAGAAATATCAAATTAAAATTTAATTTAATTTTACCCGTGTGTTAAAAGAACGAGTTTTTTTTAAATATTTGTTTGAATGCAAACTATGTTCTACTTTAAGATCATATTTTGATAAATTTGATATTATTTATAATTGTTATTATATAATGAAATTTGACATTTCCCAAAACAGCACCCTAGCTAAAACCGCGACCATACCATGAGCCCTCATGCCTAGTTGTGAACTGTGAATTTCTAAAATTTCGCAACAAGATAGAACATTAAGAATAACACCATCAAATTTGTCGGATAATTTTCTATAAGATCGCGTATCTTTTAATTTTAAAGTAGCTGGGTTTCAATCTCCAACTAAAATTGTGCCGAAATGCTCCAACATGGCGGCGGTCAAATAGTCGCAGAACGCTGAATTTAACCTGGCTTTTCCCAGAGTTCTGACCACTCAGCTACGTGACTCCATAATATAAGTTAATATTTTATTTATATTTTAATAAAATTACCTACAAAAATCAAAAAAATTATTTCTTATAACATATCTTCTTGTTAATACCAGGGCATCGAACCCACCAAAAACTGGATTCTGTTTAGGTTCAGGTTAATTTGTTTTTTGAAAGATGGGTTCGGGTGCGGTTCTGGTTCAAGCATTAATAAAATTTGCTGTTTTGTTCGCGGTTCAGGTTCGAAATAATGTGAAATGAGAGCCGGAATTTACGCAAAACGCAACAAGAAACGAACACAATTTTCACGAAAAGTCAGCCCAGACAGCAACGCAGACGCCTAAAACGTCGATTATCGGCTGTATTTACTTTTCGAACTAAAAATTAACCTGAACCGGAGTTGATTGAATTTTAATACTCGGTTCGGTTTCGACTCAGGTTCAATTAAAAATATATCTGAGGTTCGGTTGTCTGTTTGGGTTCCCTAAAATGTTACGGTTTGGTTCCGGTTTTGGTTCGGTTCAGGTTCGGGTTCGGTGCCCTGGTTAATACTAATCAGAAATTTAATTGCACCATTTCTCAACTGTGCTATTAGATTTAATTTAATAATAATTAACAAAGCAAATGTGCTACTATGAACATAAGTGAATTTTGAACTACATGGAAATTTGCATAGAATGCAAAATTTTGCATATATCATACAATAGATTTAATTCACTTACGCGTATCTTACTTCTTACGGATAAATATGACGACTTGCTCTTTTTCATCTTTCATGCTTGGTATTACAAAATACATTTTCTGCTCTTTCTGACAAAGAAATGTATATCGAATATTGAATATCTGTTAATATTGGTTTGCGAAGTGGTTTTTATTCACAAATACATCATTCGGACATACATTCAAATTCCAAATCAATATCTCGCAATCAAACATACATGTAATAGTCTCTTAGTTCGCATTGTTACATCAATGGCATTGTTGAGTCAATTGTGTCATTATTTAATTACTTATTAATTGTCTGAAACAGTTGTTTACATGTTGTATCATGTATAAATCGTAACACTGACATGTCTTCGTTGTATATCAAAAAACCAATAATCAATTGGTTAGCCGAACAAGAACTACCATACAGCATGGTTAGTGCGCTGAAAGCAACCAAATTGAAATTGAAATATGAATTCTGAAATACGGCTTTTAGTGTCAACTTTTTTGTGGCAAGAACAGGTCTGGTAAGATGGATTATTTCTAGAATGAAATATAGAGATAGAAGAATTCTAGGAGACATCGAAAGTATAGATGGAATTACAGTAGTGACTGAGGTAAATTAAATTTACCTACGGTTAATGGCATTGTTTACTGTTCTCATATTATTTTCTTTTATGAATTTTCAAGTGATAATGTACGTAAATAGTTATTTATGTAAGTACTTTTTTGGTCGAGGACGAGATAAAAAGTACTATTTGCACGAGTTGCATATAATATTTTTCCTACAACCGAAATGTTAGTTCTTTTTCTAATAATACTGAGTAGTATGAGTATACAGGCATCTTCAACTATTGTTACTGTTAATTGACAAGTAAATTAACCGAAGGTGCATGTTATCTAGCAACGTATTTACTTTTCACACACTAGTGTTTGAAGAGAGACACTTTACACATTGTATAGAGTGCTTAAAGTATATACTTTACCTACGGTTGTGGGAAAAAATTGTTTTTGCTTAACAACAGAGTTGTCGCATGGCTTACATGAGAAAAACTTTTAGAACCTCTGGCATAATTGATTTTGAGTAATCTTAATTTTTCTTTACCTTCTTAGTGAACCTAGACATTTAACGTGTATCTTTATAATTTAAAATTTGCATCATGCATGTTAATTTATAGGTTGAAATTGTATGTTTCTCTAAATAATATTAACCTAATGCACAAAACTTGGCCAGAGTTTTCCAAGCACGACTTTTGTGAGATATACTAGCCAGATTGAAAGACTAGGAGTGCACATGCAATTTTCCTGGCGCTTAGTCGGTGCAACAAATAAATCGTTAGTCGCTAGAAAATTACATGGGTCGCGTACTTGCAACTTTTTAATCGCAAAAATGTATTAGAGTCAACATAATCGTTTTTTTTTTTGTTTCGTCGAAAATTCAAAAAAACAACCTAAAAGCAGTATTGGGTACATCCAATATTAAGATAAAGATTGCTGAAAGGACAATAATTCTATAAAATGATCTGAGTCTTTTTCTTCTTCTGATAATAGCAGAGGTAGAAAAAATAATAAGAATAATATCAGACTGGTATTAATTTTATATTGTTTTTGTGTCTAAATAACTAGATACTAATCTGTAGTTTCTTAACCCAAATATTTGAAAGCAAGATTTTAATAACACGCAGGCAAATATGCAACAGCGAATGAACTATGACTACGAGAGAATAATCGTAAGGCTTGTCCTACAATAAGTCGTTCGTCGCTGTCAGATGTCGTACGCATACTCACTACGCTGAAATTTGGCGGTAGGATGTCGACGACAGTAACGTAAACATGGACGGAATGACATTAGACGAAATAATTATGGATTATGTATAACAAAAGAGTAGTTTATATGATAAAAGATACAAAGATAAAAAATATATTTGAGGACAAATGTCCATTAATGTACGAAATATGTATAATATTAGTATAGAATAGAACGTGCCTAACGCTAATATGAGGTTAAGCCTCTAACGTCTTGTATGTTTTTGTCTTCTCTTTTGTATCAGCCATCGTAGTCTGATTATTTGAAGCCGTATTGCAATTAAATTAAAATAAATTGGAAAGATGTAATATCTTACTTGAAAGTAACAGTTTGCTACGACACCATGACTATTGTGGAGAGAAATGTCGTGTGCTGCTAACGTTAAACGACTTCGACAAGCGACAACCGACAAACGACTCAATTGTAGAACAGGCCTAAGTGCGCGCAATTTCATGTCTGTTCTTGTGACTTATTTCAAGTTGCGACAATCGCGTCGCTTCAAAAAATGTTGTATCTTTTTAATTGCATGTGCGCATTGTTGTATTTAAGAATGTTTGTCTTATTTTCACGACTGAACCATCGCGTGACAGAAAAGGCTACGGCATATATAAAATACAAAACCAATTTGCAACTGCGCTACTAGGCTTCAAAACCTAAACATAACCTCATTTATTCAACGTGCACTTTTGGGTATTTCGGGCGCCATATGTGGGTGCCCGTTAGATGCCAACGTCATAAGCGGTGGTGACGTTTTTTGGTGTAATTAAATTTCATATTAGGTATATATTAACGGGTTCGTACATACTTCCTTTAAATAAATGAACTGGTAAACATAGAAGCCTGTAGTATAGCTGTGTTCTCATCTCAGAGGCTCAAATGCTAACAATGTTGGAATCGGGCAAGAACAAGTATTGTCCAACCCTATCTTCTTGAACTACAGCTTGAATTGTCTGATGTATACCTTATTCGCTGATTATATAGCATGTGCTGTGTGAATAGAAGAAAATTGAAAGGAGCAGTAGAATCGTCTAGTAAGAGTACGTCCCTGTATTCGAAGTCTCAAGTGTCAACGAAGCGGTGCTGGTCTGGGAGCCGATAACAGTCCGCGCGACAATTTAAACTCTAGCGAGTCGCAAGTTAAGCTGCGAATGCAAATTTGAAATTAAACGCTGAAGAAAAAGGCATTGCGTTTGCCGTCGTTCGCATCATAACGCGAGTCGGGACCTCCCCAACTCTAAGGTTACGACGCGTTCTCTTCTTGCTATGCGCCTGCGCTATGCAACCAGAGATTGAGGTTAACGTTAACTTATTGCGTTTCTGCAAATTCAATGAAAATACAGCGGTTTATTATTTCAGAAGATTTTCCATGTGATTTTATCTACTTTGTATACAATTTGCAATTTATGTGATGCTAATACATGAATATTTAATTAAATGGATTTGTAACCGACTCTACCTAATTTGTTCTGTGATCTACAACCGTAGTACATTCTGAAACTAATAAACTTGCTATGTAAATGTCGATGTTTGAGTTTTCATTTGTTACTACCGTATACATTCTCTCTATTATTACGATGACAAAATTTACTACTTTATTGTTTTTCCATTACAGTTACAGCAATGCAATAAAATACAAAAATATACTTTTTGTACAAATGTGAGTTAATCTTTATGAAATATATGAATTAATTCAATTTTAAATTATAGAAAATATGATAAAATATAAAACTATCCACATAAACAATTTGACCTTTTATTATTCTTTTTTAAATTTTTGTGTATGGTATTAACTCTTTGAGGTACAGAAAATTTAACAAAATTACACGCCGAGCGGTACAGAAATATTTTTTATTGCATAGGAGAAAATAAATGCTATTACATAGTCCAATACAATAAAAAAAAACAATAATTACATAATTTGATTTTTTTATATTTCGTAGAATATACTTCTAAATTATGCGTGCGCTGGTGGTATACGGTTTAAACCTACGGACTTATACAGAAAAAATTCTATAAATTGGTGGTACTCTTCTTGCTCCAGTATACAGCGTGAGTCGAAATATTAGTGGTTCAAATTTTGAACCTATGTACCCCAAAGAGTTAAAGCATATCCTATGTAAATTATAGTGGATTTGAAACTACATGGTATAGCAAAAAAATATTGCATAGTTGCTAATATATTTTTTGTTTGGTATTTACAGCTACACGTAGTTTTTTAAATACATTTCTTGTATGCATACAAATAAACAAACTTTATTTCTATTTATTAATACTATTGCTTTGTACACACAAAAAATTCAATACTAATATGGGCCTCATGATCGATCAAGTTCACATTATTTGTATTAAAATAATTAATTTTTTAGTGTAATTTTTCAAAAATATAGATTCTACAAAAATCAATGATTATTTCAAAATTGATTAAGATTATGAAATGTCAATTTTATTAAAAGGTAAGATTTCAAGTAAAGAAAGAGTAATTATAAAAAATTTGTATCAACAAAGTATTGAACTTCTCTTTTCATTAGGCACCCGTTCCTTTTAATTTACAGGGTTGCACTTAAACAGATCCTTTTCTTAAATCATTTATGGGGCTTGGCTTGATTTATCATTTTTATGGGGTCCCGTGGCCGCGTGCCTGAGTGTCTGGTCGCGAACCTGGGGAACCCGACAGACGCCAAATATTTCCAATTTTAAATGGCACAAAAGTGACCCCTGTGGTGCACTCTCCACACCGGCTATGAGTGCCCGTGAGGTGACGCCTGGTAAGCGCCCACACGGTAAAATATATCGTCATCATTACCGATGTCTACATGTGTTGTAGATACTGGCACACCCAGAAATGAGTAATATGCCGTGATGATATATTATTATTATTATTATTATTATTATTATTATTATTATAAATAGTGTAATTTTTCAAAAAAATAGATTCTACAAAAATCAAGGATTTTTTTTTCAAATTGTTTAAGAATATGAAATGTCAATTTATTTAAAAGGTAAGAGTTCATGTAAAAAAAGAATAATTTAAAAAAATTGTATCAACAAAGTATTGAATTTCTCTTTTAATTAGGCACCGGTTCCTTTTAATTTACAGGGATGCACTTGCACAGATCCTTTTCTTAAATCATTTACTACCGTTTAGCAATTAGATATATCTTGTAACGACTACATATGCATGAAAATAACTAATAACTAAACCTCTTCTTACTTTTATATTTTGGTTATTGACTTCTTTCAGTTTACTTAGTCAATTCGCATTTCAATCTTGACAGCTATGCACACCATGTCGCTCCCATTGTTGAAAAAAGTTTTTTTTTTTATTTTTGATCATCGTTGTAATATGTGCAATGACATTTAAATTTAAATCAAAGTTATAGGGATTCTTAACATTTAAATAATTATTAAAACGAATATTATGGGCTGGTATATTCCTTTTATTAGATGATTTACATAATAGGACGTTTCGGGTAACAAAATGTATCCATCATCAGCTATTTAACAATAAAGTACATAACATTAACCATACGTGCTGTAAGATAAAAATTGAAACTCACCATATATAATTTGATTAAATTTTAAAGGTTATGTTTACCGTTACATTATAAATGTGTGTAACCCAATTATCGTAGGTGAAAAACTTTATATGAATGTGTACAAATCATTTTACATTTACATTCAAAAAACTTTTTTACCTACGATAAATAGGTTACACAAATTTATAATGTAACGATAAACGTAACCTTTATAATTTAATCAATTGTATGATGAGTTTCAATTTCTATCTTACAGCACGTATGGTTAATATTATGTACTTTATTGTTAAATAGCTGATGATGGATACATTTTGTTATCCGAAACGTCCTATAATGTAAATCATCTAATAAAAGAAACATACGAGTCCACAATATTCGTTTTAAAAATTTCCATAAGTTCCCAACTTCATATATTTAAACAATTAGTTAGTAAGTGACCATATATAAAAAAATTGTTTATTTTCTATATGTATTATATTATTGTAGCTGATGATGGCCACATGTGAGGCCGAAACGTCCACTTATTTTATGGTTTTGTAAATTTACATTTATTAAAATGGAACTTTAACGGCCCATAAATACTCCACATAGACTCAAGTTCCCACCTTTCTTTCAACATATTAAAACATTGAACAATATAATATTTAGGAAAAATTTGGAATATTTACACTAGTGACCTATATAAAATATATGTCAGTATCGAAAATAGATATGTTGGTGCCGAATGTGTTATGAATATATTTTACACTTGCACACAAAACAAATTTTCTCATATAACAATGATTCTGATAACTGTGTGTGATCGCGTATTCATTTTAACCACTTTTCAATTCTGTACTATATTTTATGTGTAATGTCCCTGAACTAATGCTCCAATGTCATGGATCAAATAACATATTCTGTTTCGAAGTTTGGTTAGAATATTTGAGGCAACAGTGCAAAAATTTACACACATTAAGTTTGCTATTGTTTCATATTGTGCTACTTTTATCGCTCAAAATAATCATTGATTGCTAATTTCTCGTTTGAACACGTCGAGATTTCCACTTTTAATATTTCATAATGAATCATGTCGCGTATTTACTGCAATATGCGAGTTGCATAATTTATACAAAATAAATATACAAACATGCATCAACATCTTTTTATTCATTCATAAATGCAAAATTGTTGCAAGTGTAATATTTTAATTGGAACATTTCAAATGGAGATACGTTTGTATTTTATATTATAAATTATTTTGAAATCCAGATTACTCTACTAACTACAGGGACATATCAAGGACTAAACGGCAGTACCTCTTATGTTATAAAATGTAAATTTTAGAGAGCGCCTATAAAAGAAGTCTGTTTTTCTTACGAGTTTTTTTTTTCACGATTACTGCATTTTCATGGGGGTATTAAAGTTGATTCGATCACTAATGGGTAGAGCTTGAAGTTTGACGCAGATTGGCTATGATAATTGATCAAAATTGTGACATACGTGGCATACCTTTTAGCCCTCGATATGTACAGTCAGGACAACAAATTTTTTCTTAGTTATTTTACATTGTTATTGCACTTTATTCCAGAGTCACGTCGTTTACACTTCTAAAATAAAATTATTACTAATTTGGTAACTAGTATTATAGAAATATGGAAGAAAAATTACAATGTATGCTTAGTTACCGAAAACATATTAGGAAAAGACTTCAGTCTTCTGAAGATGGCGTAAAAGCCGAAATCGCGGTAAAGATAATAAACTTTATTTTGTGAAACTTCGCCGGGACAATTATTATTTATTTTTGTTAATGAAATAATGAAATAATAAAGTTATGCACTACAAATAATATTAGTAATAATAAAATTAATTAAAAAATAATGAATTTCTTCAATACAAAATAATCTAATTTTAATAGAAAAAATGTTCGTAGGGAATCGCTCAAAACAGCTGCAGACACGTGTTTCGCTCTTATTAGAGCTCATCAGTACAGCATAGTTAGTTAATAGTTGGACATTAACTAGAAGTAAAAATCCGACAACTTGTAACACTACGAACATTTTTTCTAGTTTTATAACTTTGCGCTCACGATAGAATACTTTCATATATTTACCTTAGGGTCCAAGTAACGGCTCTGGTGGGTGGTTATAAATTACCGCCGCTGCTCCGTCGTATTTATTCCACAAATTCGTGGAAATGCTGACCGTATGCAACAATTGTGTATTTGGCTGCTTGCTGGTACTGTTACAAGTTGTCGGATTTTTTACTTCTAGTTAATGTCCAACTATTAACTAACTATGCTGTACTGATGAGCTCTAATAAGAGCGAAACACGTGTCTGCAGCTGTTTTGAGCGATTCCCTACGAACATTTTTTCTAGTTTTATAACTTTGCGCTCACGATGGAATACTTTCTAATTTTAATATTATTTTATAATATGTTTTGTCTTGCTTAGCCATAATTGGCTTTAAAGTATTCCGTTTCACGATGCTAATATCTGAGTCTCTTTTAGCTTCTTTCGCTCACGAAATATTTCTTTTAAAATACTTCTATTTGTACTATGTTACAGATAGAACTTCGTCACTATTCATTTAATGTAATTTTTGTCAGATAGAACTTTGTTTCTGTACTATCTCGAAAAATGACAATAATATCGAAAACTAAGATAGCGTAGTCGTGATAGATACATAAAATATATGTAGTAAGAAACAATGAATTGATAACAATGTATATACCGTGAGTATTTTTAACGTGAAACATTGGGTTTGTCATATCCATGGTTACGACTTGATATTTGATTGACAGCAAATTCCTATAAGTTATGATTTGACATTTGATTGACAACAATGTATTTGTCTGTCTCATTTAAAATGACACATAGGGAATGAATTTGACAGAAGTATTATATTTAAATATTGTAAGAAATTTAGCCCAGTCAGAAAACCACTCGGGCATAAGGTGCACACTATATTTTTTCTACAATTAATTTTAATTTAGAATGCAGGTATAATTATTTAGACAAAATTAACCTCTATTGACGTCTTATCAAATGTCAAATTCGTTCCCTGTTTCATTTTAAATGGAACGGGCAAATACATTGCTGTCAATCAAATGTCAAGACGTAACTATGGATATGACAAACCCAATGTTTCACGTTAAAAAATACTCACGGTATTAATTACTGTTGCTAAAATATAAAATGGACAAGATAATGTTGTGTAAATAAAACACTGAAAAACAATTTTATACCATAGGTTAATATATATATATATATATATATATATATATATATATATATATATATATATATCATCACGGCATATTACCCATTTCTGGGTGTGCCAGTATCTACAACACATGTAGACATCGGTAATGATGACGATATATTTTACCGTGGTTAAGATATAAAAAATCCACAGTATTAAAATATTTCAGACTGACAGAATAATGTGCGAAACAATATTTCAATTATATTTGATAGACGCAAAAAATGATATGAATTTTACAAATTAAAATAAATATGTTAAATGAGTTATGATTTTCATATTATCAATATATTTTAAACAGTATGTATTGATAAATTTTAACACTTTAATGCCACTTGGAAAATCATATTATTACCTTTATGACAGTAGATCGTATTTTATTCGTCGAAGTAAGTAAAATGTAATAAAGTTTTGTTTCAATTAAATTTTAATTATTGTTAGTGCAAGATTAAAGCGAGGAAATGAAAAGTAAAGAAGGTAGTGCAAAAAATCATCTAATTAGGTATCTCTGTTCAATGGCCAGAGTCCAAAGTCATAACAAAAGTATTGATTATTTCAGTGGAGAGTATTGTCCGGTTGGGCATTGTTTGCGAAGATCAATGGAACTATTAGCCGAGGGAAAACTTGCGTTGAGGTTTTTGGCAATTTTAGGACACCTGCTTGTTCGTAATGCAGCTATCTCTGACGAAGTAGCTTTTTTCATCCGCTGCTATTGATTTTGTTGCCTCAAAAAAGCACCTTTTGCTTTTCGTAACTAAAGACGAAAAACCATTGAAAATCGCTCTTTGAAGAATGCGATACCCTTCGTTACCCGGCCGGTTGTACATTAGATGTTATTAAAATTGTTCGATGAATGCAAATTGTTTAAATGCTTCTCAACTCTAATGTACTACTTTTCAATGACCTGCTTACACTTTGATAACTCTTCAAAGAAATTAAGAATTTTTTATTTAAAAATTGGCAGAAGAAGTTGATTAATTACCTTATTCATAAAATATATTTAAAATATATCGGTCAAAGTTATAAAGAAGAGACAATAAAATAAAAATAATGCTGATAGTTTTAGATTTCAGCAATCTTTATTTGATGTTTATATCAAGGTAATAAAATTGATTCACGGTATTGCATTTCAAGTCCTGTACTCTCGATATAAAATCGAATATAAAAAAATCAGTTAAATTATTAACTCGTTCAAGGTTTGAAGCTATGGGGTGAAAGAATTTTACATTAAAAATTATGAAGTCACGTGTAAATATACGTTTAACCCTCTAAATAAATAAGTATATTTCACCCCATTTGCTCAGTTTAGTACAGGTAACGTTCGAACGTAAACTAAACATCCCATAATACCTCATGTATTATAAATGATTTATTTCAGCGAGAAACCGTGATTTAAAATTCGCGAATAAACAGGAGATTGACAACTTTACACAAGGGTGTAAAGTTTCATTTTTTTAGTTTAAACAAAAAAAAAACAGTCTATTCTCATATTATTTTAATATCTCAAACCAACTTTGTATTAATATTTCATACCCAAGCATTTGATATACAGGGTGTATCAAGATAATGGAACAGTGCCATTTATTCGTGTATGTGAAAAGATACAGAAAAAAATGATTGGGATATTTTGTAAGGGACAGAGGGGGGACACATTTTAAACTTTATTATCATAAATCCAGTGGTACTCAAACTATAGGGCAATATTATATTTTTTTAAATGGCATTATATATATTTTATTAACTCAATAAATATAGATTTTTTTTCTGAATTCAACAATATAATAATATCATAACCTTACATTACGAAAAAAATTATAAAAATTAATTCAAAGTTAGTATTTCATTTCTACTGTATCTAAGTAATCTGAACAAACATTCAACCAATAAAACAAAAACTTTATTTTAAAAGTTGTATTTATTACCAAAATCGTAGCTTACTTGAACGTAATAAAACTAAATTAAATTTTATTTTGTTTCATTTTTTTGAATGTTTGCTCAGTGCCTGAGTGTCTGGTCGCGAACCTGGGGGAACCGGGTTCGATCCCGACTGACGCCAAATATTTCCAATTTTAAATGGCACAAAAGTGACCCCTGTGGTGCACTCTCCACACCAGCTATGAGTGCCCGTGAGGTGACGCCTGGTAAGCGCCCACACGGTAAAATATATCGTCATCAGTACCGATGTCTACATGTGTTGTAGATACTGGCACACCCAGAAATGGGTAATATGCCGTGATGATATATTTATTTATATATATTTATTTATTTAACATTAGTTTGTAATAATATTGTTATTAGCAATTTAATGTTTTGGAGAAGGGATCTGTGACGTCAGTAGGGTAGAATGGTAGAAGACAGTTGACTGAGATAGATATGTTGTGATAGGTTATGGAATGGCGAACGTGACAGCTGCTGTCACTTTCGCCTACCACAATATATCTATCTCAGTCTAACTGTCTTCTTCTATCATTCTACCCTACTGACTTCACAGATCCCTTCTCCAAAGTTTTAATAATTATTTTCTCGTAAACTACGAATAATTAATCAATTTAAAAAAATACGGATATTTTATTTTTTATTCTAGTATCATATATGTAAAAATCAAAATTTAGTCACACACCCCATTGAAACACAGTGCCGATTACACTCCATATATACATATATATATATATATATATATATATATATATATATATATATATATATATATATATATTGAATTATTACAAACATTTTGTTACCCTCGAAATTCTCTAGTGGTCAGTTTTTACTTTCCATAAATTAATCCATTTTATATATTTACTAATTGCTACAAAACTAAAATATATTATATATAATAATATAAAAAAGACTTACGATAGTCTATTTTAGGACAGATATAGATCTTGTTTCTTATTTTAAAACTTTTTCTTTATTGGACGTTTCGGTGGTACGACGCCACTATCATCAGCTACAATTATTGTATAAATTATATAAGTTTCAAAATGTATTATTTTCAACGTTCCATTTATTGTATTGTATTTAATCGGTATGTATAAGAAATTTAAAGTTATGTATTTGACTTTTAATTTATACAATAATTGTGGCAGACGATGGTGGCGTTGTACCACCGAAACGTCAAATGAAGAAAAAGTTTTATAATAAACAAGATCTACATTGCATAAATTGTAACTCTTATTTAAACATTTAAATGTACCAATCAAAAAAAAAAAATCTCAAAATATTTTCTACAATTTTTTTTTCCTTGCTTTACTATTAAAACGGTTCATTTTCGGAAATGGATTTATTAACAATAAGTGATTGTTTTGATATCCTTCACAACTCCTGGAAATTTGTCGGTATGTTTCTGAAACATCTTTATTCGTTTTCAAGAAAGTATTTTATGAAGTCATTTTCTGTACCAAGTGTCGTACTTGTTGGTCGAGTTGTATAAGTTTTTGCTGTAATATTATTCTGGCAGTCATTTTGGCCATAAAACGAAATAAATAAATTATTAACCGATTAAGAAAACAGTGAGGTGGAACTAGAGAGAGATCCCTGGCTGTATTATAGGCTTTGTAGTGAAAAGAAGTAGTCGGTAAGTCTTAGGAAACTTATTTAAGTTTGGAAATGGAATAGATATTTAGCGAGGCGTCTCCAGTCTCCAGTCTCCAGTCTCCAGTCTCCAGCACAGCACTGACAAGAACGGGAACGAGAACTCACTTCACTTCGCCCGGCTCATACGAGTAATACTTCTTTCATTCTCTTGCTCCGTTTAGCTTTCGATTATTTTACAACTTTTACCAGCAGTATTATAAAAAGTATTTAAAACGAAAATGGAATTGTGGGGTATCAAGTGCGCCGTCTGCGTTTGGCACTTTATTCACATGATATGCTTTGTTCCCCTTTATAACCGCCCTATCGTCTTCGATGTACTGCTCTAGTTTCTACATTATTCCTACAATTTGTAGTCACCGGTGGTTCACTTGGTTGCACATAATATTTACATGCTACCAATAAGATATTTGTTAATGGGATCCTTCCAGTGGCGTGCGGTGCGTTTCTGTGTTGGGTGTGCAGATTTTTTTTTTAAAAAGTATTGTGTAGGTAGAATCTTAGGTTAACAATTCAGAATTATCTTATTTTTTTATACTATGTCCCTTCTAGAAAATGGTTTCTTCAGTAAATCCGAAATTAGTAATTCACTTGCAATTTCCATTCTATAAATTTTCGAAAATACAAATATAAGTTAAATAAATAATATATAAATTATAAACCAAATACCTAAAATTGATAATTAATTGTTTGTCTGAACTGGTTTATATGCTTGTGAATACTACCAAAAGTAATTTTACGGCGATTTCTAATATTTTATCCTTGTCTGCGCAAATACACTGTTCCTATACCCTCCCTGTGTAAAAACATGCGCACCGAGTGCAGTTGCACTTGCACGGCAATTCACACATTCGCTACTGTTCGTTATTGTCCCATAATTGTATTAATATTTTTATATCTTGTATATCATATATTAAGATCAAATCAATTAAATAATTTACATTTTAATGCAATAAATTTTGAAATTATTCGCAGGGTGTGCAGTGCACACCTTGCACATATGGACTGCACGCCACTGGATCCTTCACTACTCTTTTAATCTTTTTTTATGAAACTTCATCTGAACTGAAAGCGATTTGTAGATTTAAAAAGTCTTTATTGTTATTCTTTAAGTCGTAATAATTGTTTAATATTCTGTGGTTTAGATGTAGAGTAGTGAAGATTTTTGTCTCAAACAGCGAACTTAGCTAATAATAGACATTTCCACAATTGCAATTTGCAAGAGCGCATCTTTCGGCAAAGCATAGAACTAAAGGTTGCTATGATTACCACTACCAAACAAAGACCTGTCATCAGCCATAGACCTCTACAATCCAGCCATCGTTTTAGTTGAATAATCGAACGATCTTCAATATTATCAAACAAAAAATTTGCCCCATGCACATCTTGTGGTTTTAAACTCATTTTTATCGAACACAACGAATAAATCACAAAGAGTTAGGTAAACACTGAATGGCAGATGCAAACATAATGACAGATAGAATCATGGAGCGGGACGTAAGACAACGAGGGGAGGTTTGTTTGGACGCATGATCTTGTATCTCTCTCTTGCATGAATATACATTATGTACAATCATATATAAATACTCTAAAATGCGTACACTTACGTAACATTCTCTTTACAATCAAATAATATTACAATCAAGTTTATATCTCTACCCATTTTTGAATTATTGCCCAAAAAGTCAATATAACCCACATTTAGATAAAAACTTCAAAATTTTCAAAAATCTAATTTTCATGTATCTAGATACTTCTCAATGCGCTGATTCCAAATTTTGAAACCGCAAGTCGATATCTCTTTTCGTTCTCGAGATATTTAGATGCAAAGTTTTGCTCAAAACTACCCATTTTTGGGTAATAACCCAAAAATGGGTCGAGATATGAATTTGGCGACAACACCATTCGATTCTACGTGCAAAATTACATAAGTACACCAATTTTCAGAATTTTTGAACACCGCATACAATCTCTAAAGTAAAATAACTGAAAATGGCCAAAAATCGCAAAAATCCTAAGGGGTACCCCTTACGATTTTTTCTGATTTTGGCAATATTCAGGGGTTTTCAAACTTTTATTCATAAAAAATGAACCAGTTAGTCAAACATTATCAAAATTGGTATACTTATGTAATTTTACCCGTAGAATCGAATGGTGATATCGCCAAATTCATATCTCGACCCATTTTTGGGTTAATACCCAAAAATGGGCAGTTTTGAGCAAAACTTTCAATCTAAATATCTTGAGAACGAAACGAGATATCGACCTGCGGTTTCAAAATTTGGAATCAGCGTATTGAGAAGTATCTAGATTCATACAAATTAGATTTTTGAAAATTTTGAAGTTTTTATCTAAATGTGGGGTATATTGACTTTTGGGGCAATAATTCATAAATGGGTAGCGATATAAACTTGGTAGTAATATTTTTTGATTGTAAAGAGAATGTTACGTAAGTGTACACATTTATAGATTAGGTATTTGAACAACTGTGTGAATTTTTAGAAATAAAGGTATTGAAATAAAAATGGATAAATGCTATAAAAAAGTACCTTGGAAAAAATTCTATAAATCTAATAAAATTATAACATGAACATACACTATGTAAATTGTACTTGACAATTCCTTCTTTCTTCTTCAGCTTTCTCCAATTTTATTAGGGATCACTGTTTCTTACTCTTTTTTTCACTCATTCCTGTCCAACGCATCTTCTTCACACAGTTAATAATATGAAACTAATGCCCGTATGCACCAACATCAAATAAATCTTTGAATAGCTTATTCATTGAATAAGAGAAAAATATCGCATCGATACCATAACACAAATGAAGGTATTTGTTCTAGCTGTGATATTTTGATGCGATATTTTTCTCTTATTCAATGAATAAGCTATTCAAAGATTTATTTGATGTTGGTGAATACGGGCATTAGTGTAATTACCTAAAAATGTATAGTCTATAATTTAATTTTTAAATTTTTTTAAAGCAAGTTATTGAGCTTCAAACTCAACTGACTATAATTCTGAAATGGATAGTAGTGTAAAGGTTATATAGAAACATGACATGTACATGCCACATGAATTTGCGAAAATATGAGTTTAATAATTTTTGCCGAATCAGTGAAATTATGCTAAAATATTTTCAATGTATTTCCAATAACAAATTTTGAATACACAATTAACCTGAAACCAATTAAGTTTTTGCCGTCTATATTTCTCTAACATTCCGTCCATATAATTTCATAAAATACACATCAGGACTGCCGCTCAATTATCGGTTTAGGCTACTAAATGTTTGTGTAAAAACTATATGCGTAATACAGCTAATAGCAATATAATTAATTTTGTATACAATCGCAAATGTCACTCATTGAAACTAAATTAGGGAAAATGTTGTAAAAATATGAAAATTACGCGATTGAAGTTAAATAAATGATAGCGTTATTTTGTTCTATTATTCAATGATTAGTAGATCAATGGGCAAACATATTTCATGAAAATTTTGTCATTTACGTTTACACCAGTAAGGTTTTAAATTGTAACGAATATTTATTACTTTCAATTTATAATTTCAGAATGGAGAAGAATTAAAATTTTTAAAAGATAATGCTGTTACAAAGAATGTGACTTGCAGCAGTGGCGCACCCAGGAATTTGGACAGGGGGGTGCACTATAAAAAAGACAAAAATTGTATTTTTTTATAAGTACTACATATACAGGGATGGGCACGTAAAATACGTCACGTATTATACGTTATTTTTTACGCGTAAAAAATTTTTTTTACATTGACAGTATTTGAGAATTTTTTACGTAGATAATGTAAAATATTATTACCATGAGTATATTTTTTTTTATAAAGATATTTTCTTTTATACTGAATATTCCAGGACAAGCAGTCCACGTGACATCAACATGTTTCTTTGATTCAGACAAACAATTAGGTACCTTCAAACTATCAACAATCAGATTAGTAGGGAAATATATTTCTAAGACATAACCTCAAACGTCAAACTTCAAACACATTTTACGATTAAATACTAAATTTGAAGCATATTATATTTTTAAAATGTTTTATATGTTTTATGTAAATTTTAGGCAGTTTTGTAAAGAAATAAAATTTGAAGACATTTAAAAATAAACGGCGAATAAAAAAACTTGCAAAAGTAAAATTTCATTTTCTATTTATTAATTATTAATAACATATAGTTTCAAATAATTTGAAATAGATTTATATCATTAGCTCCAAACTTATTGAAAATGAATTTTATACAAATTTTAAGCAATTTATGTTAATTTATCTATAGTTTCAGAATATATTTTTAAATATTTTACAATAATTTTAGTCTCTTTCTTATAAACTTATCATAGTTTCAGTCGTTTTAGAATATATTTATGATAGGATTAAGGAAAGTTAGTGTAATGTGACATTTATAAACAGCAAGTCATCTAGTGTCGTTATGAAGAACTAAAATTATACATTATCTACGTTTTCTACTTATTTAACATTTTTTACACGTAAACGTAAAAAATATTTTTTTACGCGTAAATGCACATCCTGTACATATATTAAATATTAATAAATACCCCAATTACAGCAGGTAATCTATTCAAGCACGAGTTAGAAATTTGGGCACGAGTGGGCGAACAACCGAGTGCTTGAATAACTTTCTGTAACGAGTGTCTTATACTACTTTCTTTGTTTGGCTTTCATTTACATTGTTTATTTATAAAAATAGTTGACAAGTTTCATTATAGGATATTTTATAGCGATGCGCACAAAACAATTTTGGCTGAACAACCGAACATCGAATCTAATTGAATATTCGGCCTAATATTCAACATTCAAGTTTGAACATGCCTAATTGCGTTGCCAGACTCGACGTCACACTTCGTACATAATTAGAGCACAGCATACTTGTTTTAAAAAAAATACCTGGACATTTAAATGTTGCACTTTTATTAGACCACCCGTTATAATTATTTTTAAATAAATAAAAACTACCTATATGACAAAATATTTTTGTTTTGAATAAATTATTAATTGCAGAAATAAACAAGAAAATCCGGCATTTTCGGAACGTATAACTCAATAATTTGACTATAAGCGAGTAAACAAAAAGTGGTCAATTTGCCGAATACCAAATAATGACCGAATATACGGCACATATCTAATATTTTTGGTAGAATAATTATTAGGTTGGTGACAGTGATTATTTTGTCTTTTGCTTACATATTTTGTGTATTTAATGCAATCACACCAATTTCAATAAACAAAATGTCACCAAAAATCGTTTAAAAATGAAGCTCATCATCAATAAACATGGTATGTCATTTTAAGTCCGAAACAGAGTAAAACATTTTATGTAATATATATGTTTTTTATTTTGCGCCTATCCAATAGGGTAGTTTTGCTCTTTTTGAAAAATTTATATATTATAGTATTTTTAAATTAAAGTTTTCCATATTTTTTTACTTTGTATAATTCTTGTTCTTTTTTGAGAAAAAATTAGAGAAAAATAAATAATTTTTCTCTCGCCATACATGACGTCACGTGTTTATCTTCCGCTGCGAACGAATCACGACGTACAGTTTCTCTGTATGAAAGAGATAGCACAATTTTTCGTTACGTATGTCTTGCGGGGCAAGGGGAACTTGTTTAGATTCCGTTTTAGACAGCGTTGTTTGGTAGTTTTGTTTTTTGTGTATTTGATAGTCAGTTTGCTTACTTCTTTGTTTTTCGTTGCCTTAATTTGTGTCTTTTGGAGTATTTATACAGGTATGTGATCAAAGATTATACATGAAACAAGGTTATGTTACTTGTTGTGACATTTAATGTTTACTGTTCAAATACGACACCAGCGCTTCAGCGGTTTACGGTTAAAACATGTGACGTCACAGCGGAGAGGTTGATTCAAAGAGTGCGGAATTTTAATTAGTATTTTATAAATATATAAGCAATAATTGTTGTTTTTTATCGTATAGAAAATCTTATTATGCGTGAATATTTTATAAAGATATTAATTTTATTTAAATTCGACACATGATAACTACCCTTACACCCTTCCTGGAGGCACCACTGACTTGCAGCAAAATTAAATGAAAGCTAGGTAAAATTGAGCTTAAAACTATGTAACCTAAGAAGATTTACATTAAAGCTCTTTTCCAAAGTATTAAGAAATTAAATTACCACTTATAATTCCATTAGCTTGTTGAATTATAGAAAAGAAATTGTAACTAAAATTTTAATTCACAAAAAGTTAAATTGCATGCTGCCTTTCATTTTTGTGGTTAATTTCATACTATAATAATTAACTCTTTGTTATCTTTGAACACGAAAACATGTAATAATAACTTCCGTTGGCGAGTTGCTAATCTACGTCTTGTAATCGTTAGTTTTGAAAATTTTATACACATGACACCTCGTTATTCGATAGCCTGTAATTTAATAACAATTCATTACTAAACGACGAAGGCGGAAAGCGTTCGCCATCGCCAGGCCGAAGCGATGTTAAAATTTTAAATCTGTGGGAATTGGAACGCTGCTTCTCAAGACAAAGTGTTATTCTGACATGCAAAACGGCATTTTTGAAGTTATATTAAACACCTGCTTTTGAATAAAATAATTCAGATTTTCGATTTCTCTTCCCGGTCAAAGTTTCTGGATTTCCCTTGTGTCAAACTTGAAACTTTTTACTTATTTTTGTAAAAGAACAAAAATCCTTCTAGTTTACGCCTTCCTTTGCAAAATACACCAGTTTTCGAATTCAATGGCAAATTCTGACATTCTTTTATAACTGCTCTGCATTCGGACGAAGAGTAAGCGTATGTGTCATGTTATTCTGAGATATTGAAGAAATTTCAATATAAATATTTTATCTATGTTCAAAGTGGTTTCTGTAAATTTACTATTGTTCATAAAATTCTCTTGCTATGTATTTTTCAAATTTATAGTGACTTTGAAATTATAGAGCAATTTAAAATTCAATTTTGCAAACCTCACGTACTTCTCATTCTGCAGTTATTTATTACGTATAATAAACTCACTTCAGTCATTTACTTTTATACAATAACAATAATAAATATTATCATGGATGCTACAATTCGTAATAATTAAAAAAAGAATATATAATATCCATTTTAGCTGTGTGAGATCTGAGATCATTTTCCATAATGGGTTTCTGAGAATCCAGCTTCTAATGTAGGTATATTCCGAATCAGTAGGGTCCTCCACCGTAGTAACAAATTAGAACAAGGGTCAGTTATATTAAAACTAGACCTTAAAACTGTATATTAAGGACTATCAAAGTTTAAAAATAGTTATTAGTTTCTAACTAAAATAATCGAGTTTTTATTACCATTTCCTCATCTCTATATCTACGTCACACATTTATTCTATTCCAAATTCTTACTACTTTCAAACCTTCTGCTATCGCCTTTTTGAAATACGGAATCCATTTGCAAGTATATAAATGCAGAAAATAACAACAATAAAACAACAGAAATAAATCAAATAATACTAGTTTAAATTTATGATGCCATGACAGATTACAAGCGTTGGTATGAAAGTATGTTGAATGACATAGGCTACCAATGGTAATCAAATCTTGGACTATAATATATACGTAGTATTTTTATTAATTATGACATTAAATTATTTATTATCCACCCATATTTCCAATTATTGACCGCAGGGGTCATTTTAACATATTTATACATTTTATAAGTGCTGAAAAAAATAAATTTATGTGACTTTAATTATTAGCGAAAACCACTGTTTGAGAACGAAATCATCTCTATATCTACGTCACAGAATATTAAAAAAATTATTACGGCTTAACGAATAACAATAAAGACTTTCTAAAATTACATATCACTTTCAGTTTAGATGCAGTTTTGTAAATAAATATAGTGCAGGACCATATTGGCAGTACTTACACTGGCTTGCAAAAAATCGCGTAAAACTTAAAAATCAAGTTAACCGAGATTTTACTTTTTTTTTAGCTATGTCAATACGATTTTTTAATCATCTGTCAATGGACTTGTCACTATCATGTCACTATTTTATCTATTGTAAAGTAAGTTTGAAATATTTTATAAAATAAATCAAGAAAGTGTATTGAGTCTGTGGGGCTATTTAAATGAATTTATCTATAAAAAAAACTATACATCTGATTTTTTTCATTTTATATGTTCATATTTTAAATGTCCGCCATTATATTTTTTAACAATACAATATACTACTTATATAAATTGTAAACTATATTTTAAAACCAAGAATATAATTGAATCGAACCTGTTGGAATATACAAATTTCATTTTGAAAGCTATGGAAGTCCAGGCTGGGATAATTCTGTTTCCTCTGATTTCAACAAACCATTTGTCAAAATTTCTTATGTTTTATTAATAAATAGCATAGCTGAAGTAAATGTAAATAAAAATTTACTTAAATAGTTTATTTTTTATTTGAGCAAGTTGTACAGAATGATTTCACATCTTATGATGTTTACTGACACATCGAGGTTGCCACAGGGTTCCCATTTAGGCCCTCTTCTTTTCAAGATCTTGAGTACACAAAACAATTGAAATTAACAATTGACACTGGTAAAAATGATAATGTATAAAGTTTACAAGAAATGGGAACACCTAAAACTTTGAATACAAAATAGAAGTTAATGTAATCAACTATATTAATCATGCAAAGGATGTAGCTGTACCACAATATTTTTGTTCATAACTTCTTCCATCGTCTAGTACAAAACTACGGAAGATATAGTATCTGCGCTTAGTAACGTTTCCAACACATTAAAATCAAATAAATAATAAAACAAGGACTGAAAGAAACGAATCTAATATTCACGATAAGTATACATTTTATCAATTTCATTATTCCATCACGATAGGCAAATGATATGAATATTGGAATCAATTATTAATATTTTTAAGAAATTATGAGATGTGAGTTCCAGGAACTCGTCGTTAATAATAATATTTTGTAGTAAACATACAAATATAAATTTAATACAAGTATTTTTTCTTCAAAAAATAAATTGACCAGTGTATTAATAAAAAAGTAGATGTACTTTTGTTACGTTATATCGGGTGTAGGACGAAAACGGGGCCATAGGCGTTTAACATGGGAGAACAGCTTTTCCTTGCCCAAAAGTGGCCTATGAATTTTAGACAAATATGCTTCAAATAAATTATGCCTCCAAACCAATAGTCACACTTTCTTTTGCATCTAACCGAAAAAAATTGAATTTAAAATTTTATAAAACATACGTTTTTATTGTGTTAGCCATGGTATTAAAATAAAATTTCAAATTAATTTTTGACATTTTACGTATCAGAAATTATTAAATATGGTTTTCATCAAAATAGTACTACAATCTTCTCTTCCTGTGAACAATTGTCCTTTTTAAGTAATGATAACTTAAAGCAGACCGTTTCTGATATAAAATTACAAACAAATATAATAAATTTATACCTTGTCTGAAATGTATGTCAGATTGTTACATATTTTACCTGTCAGAAACGTATCTGTTAGATTGTAACATATTTTACCTGTTAGAAAAGCTCCGTTTGAGTTATCATTATTGAAAATAGGAAGAGAAGATACAAATCATTGAGCAGTATTATTTTAATGAAAACTGTATTTTATAATTTCTGACAAACAATTGAAGAAGGGGTGTATTGTAAAATTATTTATTACGGACGTTTCAGGCTTAGGTTGCAAGCCTATCTTCAGCAATCGTTGAATATACAGTAGTAATTAAACATATTACATTTTTTTTTTATTAAAGTTGTATTAGACACGATGATCTATATGAACTAAGTCGATAACAATTTTAAATACAGCATTTTAACAAGCTTCCGAATCAATTCGGAGTTGGTGAAATACTGTGATTCGGAAGCTTGTTGAAATGCTGTATTTAAAATTGTTATCGACGTAGTTCATATAAATCATCGTGTCTAATATAACTTTAATCAAAATTTTGTAATAAATTTAATTACTAATGTATATTCAACGATTGCTGAAGATGGGCGTGCCCTAATTTTACAATACACGTGGACTATTTATGCCTTTTGTTTTCACCTATAATCTGACAAGCAAAGTGTAATAAAATTCGTTTGAGATTTTATTTCATTACCATGGCTAACACTATAAAGACGTAACTTTTATAAAATTTTATATTCAATTTCTTTGGTTACGAAGAAAATGTGATTATTGATTTTGATGCAGAATTTAATTCTCTATAACATTTATTTGAAACATTTTTGTCTAAAATTAATAGGCCACTTTTGCGCGAGGAAAAACTGATATCCCATGTTAAACGCCTATGGCCTGGTTTCCGTGTTATACCCGTTTATTTATTTATTTATTTATTTATTTATTTATTTATTATCCCATCCATCCCACAGGATCGAAATCCCAATTACGGGGTGGATACACAAAGAATACATAATTGTTACAATGTTTCAACACACACAAAAAAATAATAATAATTGTATAAAAAACAAAATTTGCAACAATGAAAATCATATTAAACTATATGTATTTAACAATGCTCGCTTGAAGTGTCTAAGTGACAAGTGATAAATATCAATATCTGTAAGAGTATTATTAAAAATATAGCATAATCGTCTGATGGGCGACCTTGCTTCGTAGTTAGTTCTTACAAATGAATATTGAAATGTATACTTATATCTAGAAGAGAGGCGCGGAACAGAAAATGGAATACTAGCTAAACAAATAGGATCGTCTATAATATTGTTTACTAATTTATATACATAGATCGAAGATTGCATTTTTCTTCTATTTTCTAGAGACACTAAATTGAAAATGGATAGTAAGGTATTGTATGACAAATCATGAGTAGGATAAACACCATATGTTTTATAATAACAGTACTTCACAATTTTTTTTTGTATTCTTTCAATGCTGTTGGTTTACAAAAAATAGTAAATTATCAAAATATACAAGAAATAAAGAATATGTATTCATTATATTAACAAAGTGAGTAGATTAAGAAAATCTGAAAGTGAAGTGAGTTGGGCGTGTTCGCAAAGCGACACAAACGTATTTACTATTATCAGACGGGCGTGTGTAATTAGAAACCCTGCTCATCCTTACAAATGAAGAAAAGAAATCATTGGCATGCAATAGCGCTCAACAGTTCAGGTGTGAAGCCACATTAACCACGACGACCTAACAGTGAAACCCCGCACCCCTACAGCTACACCACAGCAAACATCGTGTCCGATGTCTCGGCCTTAGCGAAAGCGAAACGAACAGAAAGCAGAAAGCAAAGAGCAGCGAAAGAGAAGAAGAAAAAAACAGTCGAAGGCGGTGAAAATTACGAATTCTAAAAGAATCCGTGGGCCCGCGGCTGGCGCGTAACCGGAAACGGTGTAAGAACCGCCAGCGTATCTCTTGAAACCGCTTATTCGCGTAACAAAATCACAGGAAGTTGCAACGGAAACGACTCCAAATTGCTCAACGAAACACCGAGACTGCCAAGCCTGAGATACTGTGTATGTTGTGTGTTCTCTATGTTATATGTATACGAGTGGGCGTGTGTGTGTGTGCTCTGCTTTCAGCTCTGCTACTGCTACACAACTCCATCTCTGTTTGTGTGTGATTGACAACGATCTTTTTCGTGATTTGCCTTCGAGATCACATCGAAATATTGCCTCAGTTCGCATGGAAAACTATGGGTAATGTGGAAGAAATGTTGGGTTAAGTTAAAATCTATTTTCAATGAACACCAATAACAACAATTTTCATACTTTTGCACATAATTTGATGTAACTTTAATTAAAACTGAATTAATTACTGAACGCGGGATCCCGATTAGGCGTAGATTACGTATTTTCTCTAAATGTCTAAATATACTATTATCAACTTTACCAAACCTAACGCATAAAATTCGCTCTTGGAAAACTTGAGTCGCGTTTTGTGCGTTAGGTTATTTTTGTTATATTTAGAGAAATACAGGATGAGTCTGGGAAGACGCCCCCCTTCCCTTTAACTTTTTTATAAGTAATAGAAAAAGTTGGTTTATATAAAAGTCTTATTATTTTAAATGTACTATTTAATGGCAGATATAGATATTTTTTTTAAACAGCTTTACAAAGTACGACTATCAACTTTTATTTTTTATATAGCTACCTATAATTATTTTACTAAAATGTAAACCGAAATTTTTTTTCTTTTCAACGATGTAGAAATTTGTACATAAAAAAATTTGAAAAAAGTCGGGAAAAATAAGATAACTGAACAATATTAGAAATTAGTTTTATTCGAATATTATAGGAGGTTATATGAAAATTAAATTTAAAAGTTAATTAATTGATTTTAAACAAACACGTGAAACAAATAACAATTAAATTTCTATTTTTTTTTCGTTGTTTTTCATTGTTACATTTTGCATATTTTCACATGGCCACCTAGAATATTTGAATAAAAATAGTTTTTGATATTTATTGTCTTATTTTCTTGATTTGTTTCAAATTTTTGATATACCTACAAACTTTTACATCGTTGAAAAGAGAAAAATGGCGATTATTGGTTGCTATTTAAAAAAAAAAGTTGATCTTGTAAACCTGACTTTATAGAATATATATATATATATATATATATATATATATATATTTACATCCCGCTATCATTGCTGCGTCCTTTCATGGCTAGGACATTGTGGCAACCAGCGAAAGGAATAGAGATAGGCTTCGACTTTATAAAGTATATCTACTTATTTTTCCCCCTGATTATGAATTTCGGTTCAAATTTCAATAAAGTCGATTTACAACGATATACGTTTCCGTTCATTTGACGACATTATGAGCTCCTCCATACTGAGTGAATCCGGCGTCCACAGTATATACTTCATACATAATCAGTACTTATGACGTCCAATTTGTATATTTTTATTCATACTACCGTTACAGTGACGTCCAGCAGCGTTGCCAATATTAAATACATTATTCTGATGTAGAAACCAAAGCACACTCTTTCACAACAATATGCTTACTTAGCTGCAAACATCATAGATTCCTACAATGTTTGATAATGATAATTTCTTTTGGCAATCCGTAAGCAATTTGAAAATGGAACTTCTAGTTTGTCATTTAAAATGTCATTTTTAATACTTAACACTTTTGTTCTAAAATTATTAGGAAAAATATTTATTTCTCCAAATTAAAATTTTACTGTTGTATTTCTTATACATATAACAAAAATAAAGTAGATACCCGGTTTACAAGTAAGAAATGTGAAATGTTCTTGCACTTGGTGTACAAGAACAACAATTCCATTTTCTCTGACGGTAAATGTAAATATTTGAAAATAAGTGAAGAATGAACTATTTAAATATATTTATTTAAATAGCCCCAAAATCTTACAATTAAAAAGTACAGATATTTTCATTCACTCATAACAAACTTTATTTTACATTTAACAAATATATCATACGCAAAATAAATTTCACGAATATTGACAAAACTAATAGAAAAACTTAACAAAAATTCAAAATAGTACTCGTATCTTTACACAAGATAATGTAATTGCTTCCTGACAGTGACATTTGTTTAAATATATCAAAATTGTTTTTAAAATATTGTTTTTGTTTGACGCATAGGCAAGATGATGTATATAAATAATTTATTTTATAAATTCATATTGTAAGTTATTTACTAAATACTATTATCGTAAAATTCAAGATTGTACCATTATATTTAATTTTTAAGTAAAAGTTACTGAAATATTATATTCAATGTTAGGAGGAAGTAACGCCGTACTTGTTGATAGATACAATGTATTAACGGATTTCTCGGCGGTGATTGTAAGGAATTATATTGTTGTTATTCCATAAAGTAGTTAATTTTATTTAAATATCCAATATTTCGTTACACATTTTGTAACTTCATCAGGGAATAAAAGTGTGGGCCCACACATTTCGGCCAACATGTGACGCTCACTGAGTAAATTTTACAAGTTTTCTTTTGATGTAACTTATATTTTATACTTATATAGTCAAAATTCTTACAATAATATGTAAATCAGTGCAGAGCATAAACAAGTAACAATAACAAAATTGAATGTTTCTGTATTTATCAATTTATCAAGAGAGTACACCAATTAAAACTAATTTATTCCCTGATGAAGTTACAAAATGTGTAACGAAATATTGGAAATTTAAATAAAATTAACCACTTTGTGGAATAACAACAATATAATTCCTTACAATCACCGCCGAGATATCCGTTAATACATTTTATCTATTATATTCTATGTATTTTTTCAAGAAAAACTATTAATAGCTTGTATAAGTAATACATCCGATATACACTAAAAACTAATGAGATCTTCCCACATTAGTATAGAATGGGTATCCAAAATTTCAAAATATTCTGATTGATGGTATTTGTGTAATTGTGCCCACAAGATACACACACACACACGCAGGCACGCACACACACACACACGCACCCACGCGCGCACACACACACACACACACACACACAATAAATTCAAATTTTTATGAAATTTATAATAATAAGCGTATTATTAATATTCAATTCCGGTTTTAATACGCTTATTCTAAGTAATTTTATTTGTTCAACAAATTATTTTTCATGAATCAATAAAATAGTGAAAACTTATGAAAAGCCGCCGTTTGAATTCACTTCGGCTATTTTTGCAATAAATTGAAATTTTTACGGATATTACAATAATAGACATATGATTAATTTACTTATCTGCGTTTCTTTCTAAGTTTGCATATAGATTGCAATAAAAATACGGTGTTTTTAAAAGTCATTACTTTTGATTATTTATATTTTTACATATCTCACTAGCGCATATAATAAAATTTTTCAAATTACAATATAATAAAAATAAAAATCTGATGTGGCCAACACAAAACCTCCCGCTATTTAATTTTTATTAATTTAAATACATACCTACGTATTTGCGAACGCTGGAAACTGTTCCATTGCAGAAAACTATTGCTTTATTTACTATTTTCTTTTTAAAATGTCACTATTATTAATTTGAAGTGATTAGTTTTTTGACAGTGACATTTACTGTCAATTACATTCATTTGAAATATGACCTGTGTAACAAAGGAATTGTGTTTGTCTTAGGCTTCGCGACTAATAAAAAAAAATATTTTTAAATTTATCTGTAAAATATATAGAAAAAGTATTAATGTATTCCTGTGGAAAATTCAATAATCTTTAATTTTCATAAGACATAAAATGCGAAAAATTGCATTTAATGGTATTTTTTGAATAAAAACCATTATGAGCTTCAGGTAAAGCGCCATTTCCGGTTATCTGATTTACACCAAAATCTAATGGCTTCTTTTCATATTAGAATAGGATAGAAATACAAGGTTTCAGAATTTTCTGAATGATAGTATTTGAGTTAGAGCATCCATACAGACACATACAGACATCGTGAAAATGTTAAAATTGGATTCTAGGGATCTTAAAACGTGGTCATTTACTAAAATCTCGATATGTGATTTTTAGCACGATCCCTATACCTCCCTTACCAAGGGTAGCGGGAGGTGAAAAGCAAATATTTTAACGTATTTAAACTATCTAAAATAAATAACAATATTTTTTAATTAAATGAAAACAATTTATTGAAACACCTCAGTAAGTAGAGGAGAAATAGGAAAAAGTACCTAGAGTAAAAAATATCTATATGTAATAAATCGTTTGTAGTACATATTAATATGTTTAAAACATTTTTTACCTCCCGCTACCCTTGGTAAGGGAGGTATAGGATAGGGATCGTGCTAAAAATCACTTATCGAGATTTTAGTAAATGACCACGTTTTAAGGTCCCTAGAATCCAATTTTAACATTTTCAAGATGATGTCTGTTTGTGTGAATGTGTGTGTATATGTGTGTATGTGTATGGATTTTATCTTCGCTCTAACTCAAATACTATCATTCAGAAAAATCTGAAACCTTGTATTTCTATCCTATTTTAATATAAAAAGAAGCCATTAGATTTTGGTGTAAATCGGATAACCGGAAATGGCACTTTACCTGAAGCTCATAATGGTTTTTCTTCAAAAAATACCATTAAATGCCATTTTTTCGCATTTTATGTCTTATGAAAATTAAAGATTATTGAATTTTCTACAGGAATACATTAATACTTTTTCTATATATTTTACAGATAAATTTAAAAATATTTTTTTTATTAGTCCCGAAGCCTAAAATAAACACAATTCCTTTGTTACACAGTTCATATTTCAAATGAATGCAACTGACAGTAAATGTCACTGTCAAAAAGCTAATCACTTCAAATTAATAATAGTAACATTTTAAAAAGAAAATAGTAAATAAAGCAATAGTTTTCTGCAATGGAACAGTTTGCAGCGTTAGTAAATACGTAGGTATGTATTTAAATTAATAAAAATTAAATAGCGGGAGGTTTTGTGTTGGCCATATCAGATTTTTCTTTTAATAATTATTTCTACACTCTCTTTTTCGACACTTCAAATTTCGGTCTTCGTATTTTAGATCAAAAGTTAATAAATATTTTATTTATTTATTTCACTGTGGTATACCGTTCTCATATTTATTCCATTCATTTAATCATTAATCTTCTTACCCATAGATTTGGCTTTTATTTACAATTTACACAATATTTTGTAATTAATAATTCAGCTTTATGATACGAGTATTTAAATAATTACATTTTTTAAATTTATTTGATTGAAACCATACATTTTGACTTTGTATTTACTAAGAGCATTTTGCAAAACAAAAGTTTGATTACATAAATATTAATTTAAATACTATCATGTGTGCACAAAGTAGCTTTAAATACGATTAGAAGAGTTGCGCGCTAATGTAGTAACCCAATGTTCCAGTGTTGCCAAGTGTACGGAGTTCAGAATGTCGCTGGAATGAAACTTCAGTATATACAGCGTATATACGCCGGACGACACTAGCTCCGCAAGTGGAATTTTTTTGAACTACAAAAAATATACATTTTCCATTCCGCTATCATTCTGACGTCCATAACAAATTTTGCTATACGATACTAGAGGCTCCCCTGATGCCAGAAAAAAATTTATAAGGCCATGTGCATATGACGTCCGGTATACGGACGTCTTATGCACAAGGACGTCACTTTGAATGTAGAAAATTACACAGGGGACGCCACAATGTTAGTGGGATGTAAATATATATATATATATATATATATATATATATATATATATATATATCATTAAATAGTATATTTATAATAATAAAACTTTAATATGACCCAATTTTTTATGGGGGGGGGGGGTGGGCGTCTTGTATCAGAGTACCACGGAACTAATGATGTTATTTGCTGTTAGTTTGACAGATCTAATAACAAATGAAACATCAATAGTTCCATGGCACTCTGTAATGTGCTGCAAATTGCATATTTTATTTTTACATTTTTTTCGTAAAATTAAAAAAATATGATTGATTTTAGTCATATTGTGTTTCTACAAAATATATTTATAATAATCCCCTTTGTAATGTCTATTACAATATATGTAGTCTCTAGTCTCCAAATTTCTATGAATAATATGTTAAAATATTGGCAATCATGAATTATTATAATGAGGCGAAAATTAAATTTCCATAAAATTAATATGTTGATTGATTTCAGAATAATTTGTAGTGTGAATTATGACCAAACTAGAATATTTATTACTAGTTAATCAAATGTTACATACATTATATCAGTTTGACATTTCCACCTCAAATTATTTTATTAAATTTCCAGAAAATTAAATAATTTATTTAAAATTAAAACGGTTTAACATATAATTAACTTTTGCATTGGGCAAATTTTAGGACTTTTTTTAAATTTTATGAGTTTCACTCTAAAGCTGGAGTTAACAAACAGTAAATATTTAATTCATTTCGTTACTAAAGTGCACAAAAGTCGTATGTATCTATAATTATAAATATTTAATTAATGATAAAGTAAGAAATATTAAATGTACTTCCCAGAAAAGTTTTCAGTAATGTCTCTGGCTTTTTGACACTCACATTTATCTGTCGATTACAAACATTTTAATTTTTCCAATTGTTTTCCATGGGCTGCGAGATACATTTACGACTTATTATTTTATATATTTATATGTCTCTATCTTTAACTCCATAGAATATATAATAAAAAATTTAAATGTTTCGGATACAGATTTTTATATTCTTTAATATTAGCAATATGGGGTCCTGTGGCTGCGTGCCTAAGTGTCTGGTCGCGAACCTGGAGGAACCGGGTTCGATCCCGACAGACGCAAATATTTCCAATTTTAAATGGCACAAAAGTGACCCCTGTGGTAAAATATATCGTCATCATTACCGGTGTCTACATGTATTGTAGATACTGGCACACCCAGAAATGGGTAATATGCCGTGATGATATATTTATTTATTTATTTATTTATTTAATATCAGAAGTTTTCAAAAAATAATATTTTTTTAAAGAAACTATTACTTCCGGTTGTTCAATTGTTACCAAAATCTAATCAGCTCTTCCCAGGAATGTCAGATTGAGGAAACTGCAGTTAAATATTTTTTAAGTCTTATAGTATTTGAGAAACCGTGGTTTCAAAATCCACACACGGGCATCATTGTAAAAATGTTATAATCGGATTCTAGGGCCCTTATTATTGTTATTATTATTATTATTATTATTATTATTATTATTATTATTATTATTATTATTGTCGGGAGGTGGTTCATTCTTGCCCATGTACTGCGACCTTTCTGGTCTATTGTACCCTCCGTGTTTTCCTCCTATTCTAGGAGCCCTGTATGTTTTGTGAACTCCAAGATTTTCTTTAGACTGATGTCCTTTAGTGTCTCAGTGTGCAACATCCATGTCTGCTTGCCATAAATGCTTCGCAGTGACATATTAAGTGTTCAGGAGTTTCATCCTCTTCTCCACATCCTCTGCATGTTGGTTCTTGTTTGAGGCCCAACCTATGCATATGTTTATTTAATTGACAGTGTCCTGTTACCAGTCCTGTTATTAGTCTGACATCTTGCTTGCTCATTACAAGTAAGTTGTCTGTTCTTTTCTTGGATGGCTCATTCAGGAAGAGCTTGGAATGTCTTCCGTGGTTCCAAAATCCACGCATCCACACACGGACATCATTGTAAAAATGTTATAATCGGATTCTAGGGCCATTAAAACGTGCTTATCCACTAAAATATGGATATGCGATTTTTAGCATGATTCCAATACCTCTCTTAGCGAGAGGTAAAAAGAGAATATTTGCTGGCCCAAATCAAATTTTCAGCAAATATTTCAACAGGTGAAAAATTGTATAATGAAGTAATATGTAGATTAAGTGTGATAGATGATTGTATGACGCTAATATTCCGTCAGTTTGATATATTTACTACACACATTTACCCACAAATCAGCAAAACCAAGTGATACAAAGTCACGCTACGGCTGTCAAATTTTACCAGGGAACATCGCGCTTATTTTCACGTATCTAATCAAATTACTCGTGACTAATTAATAAGTCAGCAACAGAAAAGCAACGCTCATTCGAACTTAATGAATCTGCCAAACCCCGCTGCACAGGCCATGGCAGAATCGCTAGCGAGATATTGTAAAGTGTTGTTCGTGTTAATCGCGAGAATGGCGTCGCGTCAAACAAACATTCATTTACCTGCAAACTCACTCTCACACCTCATTGTTCCTGATGGCTTTATTACTCTTCTCAATACACAATTTACTCCCTCTATAACTTTGCTTTTTCAAACATTTATCTCCTTTTATTTGATACTGATTCAATATATTCAAGTCAAGGAAGTTACATAAAAACTTGCGCATAACTATAAAACTGTCACATTAGCACAGGGGGTACTTCAATCTTTCTAACTGGTTACTCCATGTTACATTTGGATTTTAGATATTGGACAGACGCCAAATATTTCCAATTTTAAATGGCACAAAAGTGACCCCTGTGGTGCACTCTCCACACCAGCTATGAGTGCCCGTGAGGTGACGCCTGGTAAGCGCCCACACGGTAAAATATATCGTCATCATTACCGATGTCTACATGTGTTGTAGATACTGGCACACCCAGAAATGGGTAATATGCCGTGATGATATATTTATTTATTTATATTTATATTGGACATTTTCATTTTCCTGACTAATATAATATGTCACCAGAAGTAGAGGGATCATAATAAACCGTTTACACACCCCCTAATTACGTTCACAAAGAAACTTTAAATTCTATCTGCTCCGATGGCTTAATGGTTAGAGCAACGCATCTTAGTCATGAGTATACTCGGGGTTCTGGGTTCGAATCCCACTAAGGCATGGATGTTTGTGTATGTGAACCTAATCAGTAATTGAGATTTAATCCTGTTAAGAGGTTTTTAAAAAAGAAAAAAAGAAAAATAAAAAGATAAACGCTATAATTGGTTTCTCAAGTTTTGCACAATAAATTAGGAATTAAATGAAACAACTTTTTACTAGCCGTCTCGGTGGTCGAGCGTGTAAAGGCAGCGCTCAAGCGACCTTCGCCAATCGGCCCTGGGGGTCGTGGGTTCCATTTCCACAAGGGCTTGGATGTTTATGTATGTCCTAATTTATAACACTCAAAATAGTTACGGACAAATGTACAAAAGGTATGAGGTCGAACCCAATTTAAAAAAAAACTTTTTAAGCTGTTACAACAGTATTTATTTATAGTGTTGTTGTTAATTTTTATTATATTTATATACATACAACTTTCAATACAGATATTTAACATTAACAATAATGCTATAGTAATACATATATAATTTATATAAAAATTACTCTTCTGATTCAATACTTGAACTATTATTTATTATTATTATTATTATTATTATTATAAATTAAAAAAAACATGTAAGTATTGTAAAAACAAGAATAATTTTTCCTTGAACCCTGGGCATTTTGTCAAACATATAGAAATTTGCGGTATCAACGTTGTGTATTTTTATATTTGAGGGGCGTTCATGGCGGTTCCCGACTTCTGGTGACTTACGTAAGAATGGCATTGTGCAATATTATTTCGTTTATAGGTAATTCAGAAATATTTCAATTCGCACTATAATCTGTGTTGACACCCGCTTTCGATACTTTTTATTTTTTCATCACTGATAAATTACCTAAATAAACAAGATACCCAAATTTCTAAAATACACGCCTATGTATATGAATTATATGTTTACAATTCTAAAGTATTTCCTGAACAAAATTACGACATACGTCGGATGAATAGAGGGAGAGGGAGATTGATCAGTCATTTCCCACCCATGCCATTGTCATTGCAGTTAGGAATGACGTATTTCCCAACCTCTAAGAGGTTAGGAATCGGCATATTACTATAATGATTATGAATAAAAGTTATTATCTCATATTCCGCTACCGAAAGTAATCGCGCACTTCTGATCATTTCTTTTCCTATTTTTCTTGTAGTAAATTTGGTTCTATTCTATAAAAGCAACGCTATCTTCGTTCTTTAAATGCAAACAAAAAAAAAACTTATTTCTCATGTAAAATCTCTGTGTTTGAGTTTCGAATGAACATTTAGAATACTTAAAGTATATGAATTTACAATACATTGTTCTTTTATATGCTAGACAATCTCTACCATTATAATGCAAATATAATATGTCTAGACACAGGTAGACTTTCTATTGCTTGGTGTATTCAAATACTACGTGCAAAACCTAGGATCAAATATACATAATATGTAAATAAACAACAATGTACGAATGATTAGATCATTTGTCTAGAGCAAATTTCATTTGTGTTGTGTAAAATTTAATGTACAACGTAGATTACAACAGACAAAAGATCTTTTTGAGAAAGTGAAAACTGAAAGGTTTTAGCCGAAAAATTAAATTTAGAAAACATTGAACATACTGAGCAATTAGGTAATAAGAATTACTTTATATAAAAGCAATTTAATACAATGTATGGATTCTTTCTAGTGCAGTTGCAATTTTCATCTTGTAATTGCCTTTTCTTGAAATAAAAATCTTTAGCTCTTGGTGCCATTTGTACGTTTTAATTTTAAATAAAATAATTAGTCATTTTCAACAACCTGAGTAAGAATAGAAGCCTGTATATTTCGAATACTAATTTAGTTTTCATAATATTAGCGCTATTTTACTAATTTTGGCAATGATTACTTTCTGGCTACACCTATAAAGCTGTTGCCAACTTAACCTCTAGAATTAACAATTCGTCGTTAAATATTAACGATTATGAATTTTGTGAATATCATTTTGAGAAATAACGACTGGGCTTTAAATTATCCATAGAAAATAGTGGTTAAAGTTAACAACTTTTCTTAGAGAATCAGGCCGATTATGTAGTAATATTGTTTTTATAATTTTAATGCAATATATTTTTAAAAGAATTTTAATGGATACAAAATAAAGTTATATTAAGGTTAGATGTGAACACCGAGGTGAAAGAGATCAGTATAAATAGGAAAATTAGGAAAATTAGTAATTAGTTCTAGTTATAAAAAAAGACAAACCATAATAGTAATCATATTCAAAGTAATAAAAAAGAAAAGCTAAAATTTCTTTCGTACAATATTAGGATGTTTTGTACCATAAAAAAATGGTTTTGTAAATTTTTCGTACAAAAATATTGTTTTGACAAAGAAGTTGTAAAGTATAAAAAATATTTCATAACAAAAAAATTATAATTTCTACAATAGCAATAGGTTTTACACAAAAAATATCTAAAACAAAAAATTGTTACTTATTTTTATTTATTTTTTAAGAAGAACCAAGAGCAAATGTTAATAAATGTTTCCAGGTATTATATACAATTAGATTAGGTTAGGTTATGGTAGGTTAGATTAATTATTAATATTTATTTAAAAGATATTTATTTTTGGGGTCGCGTGGCCGTGTGCGTAGAATGTCTGCTTGCCAATCTGGTGATCCGGGTTCGATCCCTGCCAGTGCAGACTTTTAATTGCACGAAAGTGATCCCTGTGGTGCAGTCTCCACACCAGCTATGAGTACCCTTGAGGTGAGGCTTGGTAAGCGCCCACACGGTAAAAATATATCGTCATCATTACCGATGTCTACATGTGTTGTAGATACTGGCAACGTAGTAATGGGTAATATGCCGTGATGATATATTTTATTTATATTACTAGCTGACCCGCCCCGGCTTCGCACGGGTAAAGCTAGAATAACGATTAGCTACACGTGTACCAGTAATTTTTCACATTTACTTCGGAAACATGCGCTGCGTAGGGAACCGGCAACCTGCCTCGCATCGTACATGTAACACTCTCCGCCCACTGCCCTCCCGATCCCCGCACCGCACCTAACAGCGCCCTTTTCTAAACATGTCTCGGGTACTTTTACTTATGTACATATGATGCAAGCTATCTCTCCGACAAATATCGAAAATTTGCTAACAGTTAAAACTTAACTATGTATACAAAGATAAAAAAATAATTTAAATCATCCCCTATTGTACCGCCTTGAGGGATGATTTTTCAAAAATACTAAAACACTCTTTATTTTTTACCAAAAGCATAAATAAGAATTTTTATATCCCTCACTTGAGAATTGATAGGATCTCCATACAAATTTTAATCCCCTAATCCACTCTATCTCTATACCAAAATTCATCAAAATTGGTTCAGCAGAAAAAACACTCTTCTTACCACAAGCATAAATAAGAATTTTTTTATCCCTCACTTGAGAAATGATGGGAACTCCATACAAATTTTAATCCCCTATTTCACCCCCTTCAAGTTTTACTTTTGACAAAAGGTAGCCTATGTCCTACTTCAAATTCCAATCTTTATACCAAAATTCGTCAAAATTGGCTTAGCAGAAGAAATGATGGGTTCTCCATACAAACTTTCATCCCCTATTTCACCCCTTCAAATTTTATTTTCGCGACAAAGGGTAGCCTATGTCCATCTCCAAGATCCAATCTATCTCTATACAAAAAATTCATCAAAATTGGTTCAGCGGTTTAGGCGTGAAAACGTAACAGACAGACAGACAGACAGACAGAGTTACTTTCGCATTTATTATATTAGTATGGATTGCACGTTTCAACTACTTTGAACAAATTATTATATTTGTCTTGATAAAATTTTCAATGTATTTTGTACGCAAAAAACAGGGACCTATGATTTTAGAATTTTATGGTTCCCATCTAGTGAGTTCTGAAGTAAAATCTTTATATTACTATGATCTCGTAGATGGATTTTAAAACAATATTTAAATGGTCTTCGATATTTTTTTAGTTTTAGTATTAATATATTTTATTAGAATTTAGCATTTATTAGTAGCAGATAAAACATTTAACTGCTAAACTAGATGTAAATACAAAAGTTAGAAACGTCATACACTATGTTTCGTCTGAGATACATACTCATACATATAGTTCTGGAGGGGAGGATGTGTGTCGTGTGACGTCAATTCCATAAGTCCCCATTACAGCCAAAAGGAAATCTATTTTAAGATGTATGGCATAGTTTGATAAGGCTAGATTTCATTAAAGAAAATTCATTATCAACATTTAAAAATCAAATTACCCAGTTGAATCTTCAGTTGTTTCCTTCAGCCTATGCCTATATAAAGGATCTCCGTCATTTATCTACATGTAAAAGTGCGTGGGGCATCGACAAGTCGATCGAATTCGACTCAGCCCTCCTCGGGTTCATCTTCATCCTTCTCCTTCACCCTCTGCGGTGGTTCTACCGTCGCTACCAGAGGCAGCACTAGCACTAGCCAGAGTTAAATGAAATCTGCCTAAATTGTATTCCATAGGGATGTATAATAGCTGTGCATGGTTGAAATACGAAACGATCGGGTTGAAGCGTGCATTACTAAATAGTTCTCGTTCGCATTCGCGGTCGAGTCGAGATTCGATCGAGGATACAGTAATGTGCGCGTAAATGATGCCTGCACTAGGGAATTCACATCCACCCCAGCCCTAGCTACGGCTACATCATTTTCAAGTTTTTATCAAGTGATGTGAAGGAAAAAGGTTAGGGTGTTCCTGTTCATCATTGATCCCTCTCTATACACTACAGGATGTTTATTTCCTAGTTATGGTAGCATAAAACAATTGATAGCTAGGATTATGACATTTATGGCTAGTTAGCGTTTAACCTATAGATAGTTAAGTGGATTGGTTTTGGTGTGCAAATTTGTAATTAATAGCACTGCCACAGTCGGAGCTGGTTATTAACGATTTATCTCCTATTTTATTACTCTTCTAATTCCCAAATACATTACAAATTATATACTTATATGATCACATTTTCTAAACTTATTTTTATTAAACATTATCAAGAATCATGAAACAAACATTCACATCTTGTGTAGCGTGTATTACAAGAGTTTCCGAAACAGATTATAGAAAGTATATGAAATGAGAATAACCATATTATTGTTAATAGTTTCGATATCAAAAAGAATTAAAGTGATATTAGGGAAATAGAATAAAATTATAGTGAACGAGGTTATTGTACCTTTATGGGCGACTATATGGAGACACAGCACTGATTCGTAACAATAATTCGTACCTGCAACAAAAAAAGTTACAAAAATTAATATTATACAGTTACAAAACATTAAGTGTATTACGAAAAGAAGACACATTAGCTATTTGTGTAATAAGAACGTAAAATGGGATATTGTTGATTGAGAGGTTCTCTCGAAATCAACAATGTCCACTTGCGATCGAAATACACACAAGATTTTTTTCTACAATTTCCGCAATCCGCAATGGGGTTCTCCACCATAACAAAAAATAATAAAATGTACACTTTGTACTTACAGTACCTACTACTCAATAAAAAACGATTAATATAAAGAAAAAAAAGTCTTTTAATAATTACTTTATATTTTTAATTTTAATTTATCGTTATTTTCCATTCTTCTTGAGCTATTGCTTCAATTTAATCTAAGCATTTTTTATTTTCGCTTTTGCAAATGAATGCCCTATTTCATATCTGTATTGTATTACACAGCAGTACGGAATTTTGTTTGGTTATGTAATACAGATTGACTTCTGGACGTAGCAAATGTAATTACAGCGCAATTAGTTCCTGACTAAAAGTTCCCATTACGAATGTAGACAAGTGACATTTTTAGTTAGAAATTTGGACTGCGAGCGTTTTTCTACTTTGTCGCACATGAGCGGCAAAGCGACATTTTGCGTTGACAAAAGCGAGCGCAAATGCTTACTTTGTAATAGACTGTAGAAAAAATATATTAATTTGCTTAGAATTACTTATCTTTACAATGTTAATATTTGGTAATGCTGAAAAACATTTCCCTAAAAAAACTGTAGTTCAAATGTTGTAAACATGAGTTATATAACTTATGTCTCATATAAGTTTTGGCACAAATTTCAACAAATTATTTTTTGTAAAAAATTAATTTACTTATGCCCAGTTTTATAAACATCGAATAACTTGCTGAGTTATTACTTTGAAAGTAAATTTAATCGATGAGTAAATAAAAATGTCTGTTTTATAAAATAAGTTGCAGAGTAAAATAAGTACTTGCAGAGTAAATATTTTATTCTAGTGATTTACCGACAGAGACATCGTTTATTATTATTCAAACGTCAAAATAAAGTGTCATAAAGTGTCAGTTCTCATTAAAAATGAAAAAAAAAGAAAGAATGGGGAAAGAATTATACTGAAATAGATAAAGTGAACATGTTAAAGATAACAAAAAAAATAAAAATAGATTAGAATTATTGAAAACAAGCAGACAGATGTAGCAAGCTTCAAAAGCAAAACTAGTGCATGGGATGAGATTTGTAAAAAATTTATTGTTATATGACACATTGTATTTATGTTAGCTTGGAGTAGTTGAGTTTTGTACAGGTGTTAATAAGTAATTTTTACAAGGGTAACTATCCACTATCCCCTAACAAGTAGCAATTACCAAATTCTCTGTTTTCAAGCCTAGCTCTTATTAATGAATTGTTAAATATGTTGCTGTCGTGTGCGGAACCAGGCCATCTAGTAACAATATCCGTTATTTTTAGATTTGCTGAACATACCATTTGGCAATTCACAGAAAACTATCCTTTCCGGTTTCCATAAATTTCTGCGATCCCTATAAAATAATTAATTTTGACATGTGTCAAATTTATTCTACAGAATAAAATTTACTTCCTCGAAAATCAGCGGAGTAATTTATTCCATAGATTTACTTAGCTAGTATTTTTATTCTTGCTTTATAAAACAAAAATCACTGGAATAAACTGTTTTACTTCGAGAATAAATTTTACTTTGCTAGTAATTTACTTATGTATCTTTTATAAAACTTGGCATTAAAGGTTTGTAATATTAAATAATTAACTGTTTCATAAAGTAACAAAATTATGAACTTAAATTAAATAAAGAGGACCGCGTTCTTCCACAAGGCTCCACCTTCTGACGATAAAATTATTTCACAAATGGCATAAAACTACAAAGTGACTCCTATGGTGTATTCTCCACTACAAATCAGATTTGCACACACAGCAATTGGTAAAATGCCGTGATGATATATTTATTTATTATATTTATATCAACAGGATTAGTATTCAATCCTCAGCAAAATTCGAACCCGGAATCCCTAACGTGCTCATGACTAAGAGCCATTGCTCTAAACTTTAAACCACTGGTGCCGACAAAGACAAATATACAAAAACGCCCAGTAAAAATTAATAATATGTAATTGCTCATCAATGTTTATTTTTCTGTTACTTAAGACCCAGTAAATAATTTTCTAATATTTAAATATTATCCTGAGTAAAATTACAGTTATTTAAAAAGAATGGAGTAAGGTTGTTTTTGTCAAAAGCTCTTCATTTAAAAAATTGTTATTACTAATAGTTTTTTACTAGTTCTTTATGTTATTCATTTATCGCTCCTGTAAATATTTCATCGGTCCCTGTGTGTGTTTTGAAATAATCAAAGAATAGTTCGCTTTGAATATCGTTTGTATTCGAATCAGATTTGATTGGAGTTTGAAGTGAATAAAATAAGTGAGTGCATTTTGCAAATACGGCGGTATCACGTGAAGCATGGAACCCTCGTCTGCATTCTGCGGGGTAGGGTATATATGTGTGTTGGTGCTGACGGTATTTTTCATTCGCGTTCGTGAGCGAGTATCAGCAACACAACACACCATCAATCAAAGAGATGCGTTCTCGGCTAACGTCGTGAAAGGGCGTAAAAAGGCGAGCGTGCCCGTCGGTTATTAGGCACCCTAGCATTCTGCCATCCTGCCTTCGTGGCATCGTGGCCCAACTTTGGGTTCTGGGTCGAGACCGAGACCAAGAGCGATGCCGCCAAGCGCCAATTGCTATGCATGGAACGTCTTGTGACGAGATGAGCCCCATTTTGTCAACGTCGAATGCTCGTTTATTTTCATCCATGCAGTCGATTGTTTTCAAAACAGCTGTAGACAGATCACACGGATATTCGCTAATTTATTTCTAGCCACGTTGCCAGTAAGCCTTCTACATCATCAACAACATTCCAGACGTTATCAACGGCGGAAACGAAAAATGATCCCAACAGCCAACATACACTCAATGTACAGACAATATCCATTAACAAGCAATCAATATGAATTTGACTTTTATACGAATAACGTCAAAGTCGCCTTCATCATTTTTAACACTGTTTCACGCATTTAACTTCTGACGGATATTGATAGTTGATTTCTTTACTTGTTCGTTTTTGTGTCAAATTTCATTGATTTTAGACTTTTTAACCAAAAGCTTTTATAACAGATCGCATTGTAATAGAAATCAAAATATTCTACATGCAGAATGTTATATAGATAGTAAATCTGGCAATAATTTTTGTTTCACATCACTGTAAAAAATAATAAGCGATTTTGTCGAAAAGTTATAGTAATTTTTTACTATAATATGTGTGCAATAACAAATTTTACATAAACTATGTAGACTTACATTTACATAGCAAATAATTCTATAAATTTGCTAATTCACCCTTACAAATATAAAAAAATTACTAGAACTACTGTGTCATATTCATATTACAATAAATATATGAAATTTTACAGTGATATGTTAATATTTCTATAACAATTTTGTCAAATTTTTTAAGAACTATGTAAAAACTCAATTCTTTTTATTTTAGTTTTTATTTTTACAGGATCTATGGACAAATTCTAAATTTTTTTTTTTTACAATGGTATATTTATATTTGTATAACAATTTTGTCAAATTTTATAAGTACTATGTAAAAACTCAATGTTTTTATTCTAGTATGTATTTTTACATGAAATAGGAGTAAATTCTAAATTTATTACAGTAAATTTAAAATACTGTATGTTATTTATTACAAAGTTAGAGTTAATTACTAATATTTTTGGATTTTTCATGATTTTAGGTAGGATTAGGGATTGGACTTGGGCAGAGTAGAAAATTAGACTCTAGGCCCGGGGAAAATAAAACATAACAATAATCTATTACTACGTGAAATTTATTTAAAATATAATAAAAAATATGTACTTTTACTAAATTATGTTTTAAAAAGATTATGCATATTATTAATATGTAAATTTACTTAAAGTATGTATCAAAATTTATATGGAATTTATGTTTATGTAATTTTAAAAATGGTAGACAAAATTACATTTAACTGTAAATTTACTATAATTCACTTACAATTATAGTAATTTTACAGAGGATTTTTTTTACAGTGCATGCTTTCTATAAGAACTGGAGTCCCTTAAAGTCATAGTTAATTTTTTTTGTAAAAAATAAAAATTAGTATGCTTTCTAGGAAAAATGTCACAATTGACATATAAGATTATTAGCATCGCAGCAGATAATAGTTATTTGAGACTTTTACAGTGAAAAACTACATGTTTGTTGTTAAGGTAATTGGCATTTTGTTATTCAGTAAACCGAATATAAATTGTACGCCAATGCAAAAAAGTGTTTCAGTTAATTTTTTTCAGAGAACACGTTGATTTTTATATTTTTACAAAAATGTTAACCATGTTGTAATTGGTCAGTTTTAAGGGGCTCCAGTTCTTACAGAAACCATGTAAAGCAAAAATTATTGTCAGATTTACTATCTATGGGGTAAGTTCTACCATTGGTTAAGCGTTGTGAGCTTACTTAAATAACAACCTATATGTGTGTATTTCCAAAATTTCAAATTTATTATGTATTAATATCACTATTTGACTAGACTATACTAAACTAATGACTATACTAATATTTCTTATCTTTTAAATAAATTGACATTTCATTCATTTAAACAATTAAATAAAATTTATAATTAAATATATCATTGATTTTTATAGTATCTATTTTTTATTAAAAAATCCTAAATGCTATAATTTAAATAAATTTTCATTTGTATTTTTTATAATATTTTGCCTATAATCATTTAAAATTTGTAAAATAAACTATTTCCGATTTAATTAACACGGAAAAAATGAAACTTTGAAACTTTTCTGTCAATGAGTACCTGTTCCCTTTAATTTCAAGCAGCCCCAAGCATAGATCCTTTTGTAAACACTTACCACCGTTTTTTTCTTTCTAATTTAACGAACACCCTAATGTACTTAAGTATAATGCTCTTTCTGCCACGCTTTCAAAATCAGATAAAGTAGAAAAATTAATTAAAGAATTATTCATAATATTCTAATAAAGGGATAAAAAGTTAGTTCATTTTTATAAAAATGAAATGATTTTATTTTAATCTTCTGTATTGGTTACTATGAAAATGTCGGCTCCAGTGGCTCAATGGTTAGAGCAACGCCTCTTAGTCATGAATGCGCTCGGGGTTCTGGGTTCAAATCCCACTAAGCCATCGATGTTTATGTATGTGAACCTACTCAGTAATTGCGATTTAAAAAAAAATGCAAACGTTAGAATTACTAGTACGAGTAGCAATGGTCATTAAAATTTGAAAAACCGTTTATTTCAATTATATGCTCATTTGTTTACGACATATTTTAATTATTTTTTAAATAAACTACTTGTCTTTCGGAAATTCTGTACAAGACAGTAGAAAATGCATAAGCAGCAAAAGTAAACTAATTCATTAGACCATTTTAAAACAACATGAAATGAAATGAAGCTAAACATTGTTGCTGTAAAAGAGGTTAAAACTCATAACTGCAAATTGCAAACATAATTTAAATATGTTTATTATTTTTGAGAGAAATTGTTTGACTGTGATGACAAAATGTAATTACAGAAAGAGTTCCAACAATATTTATAATTCCCAACGAACGATGGAGAGCGTACGAGAAATGAGACAATTTTTCAGCAACAAAAACATTTGAAAATGTCAAGTTCTTGCATCGCCTGAGCCAGTGCAGTGGTTGGTAATCCCCACAGACTTGCCGTCAACTTGCCGATTATTAACTGTTAGGTCACGAGCGACGCCCCGGCATCTCGACGCCCTGCACCGGCTCGGGGCGACCACGGTCAGTGCCATCGAGAATAATAAGCCCAAAAGATAAAGACGTTTTACATGAACATGTGTTAGTGTTAGCCTAGGTTACAGACTTGAAGCACAGGACAATTTCCAGACAAACGACAGTATAACTAACATTTATTATAGACGTAAAACTTGTAATTTAAAGTAATGTTGTTCATGACACGACAATTGTTTATATGAGCTAAACGGAGCTATATAAAAGTTGGGGAATGGACATGTTGATGTAAGGATTAAGTTTTGGGCAACTATGATTTCACTTATTTAATAAAAAAGATTCATATAATTCTAATTGTAATGTTATAGGAGAGCCAGAAATTAGATAAAGCTAAAATTACCCGAAAAATGCGCGAATACGAATATCTATCTCAACTTGGGTACTGTTTTTTTTAGATATTTTTCGCTTGAAAATTTTCTAAATCTATTTTAACATAACCTATCAATACATAAAATTCAAAGTACAATAGCGAACACTCGCCATCTTTTACAAGATTTCAGCAACCTCTCAATGACTCAATGCTGTGCCCAATTAGTAACCACAGCCGCGTTTCACCCTTATTGGGGCCCTTCAGTGTGGTGTAACTGTTGTATCTTTGCAGAGACAATCCACCAACTGGACAACTGGACACAGCGAGAGATATGCATCTTATATAAGAAAGATGGCTTTAAGAGGTAACTAACCACATGCAGAGCCATCTATTGATGAATAAAATTTACATTAGCAAGACTTGGGCTGTTATAATTTTGCAGGCATGCATTTTGTACGTTAGGTTATATTATGTTATGGGTAGAAAAGTAAACATTTGTTAAAGTACCTGGGGCTTAATTCTATCCATCTCTCCTAGATTAGCCATAACTTGTAATATATAATAATTAATGTATTAAAGTACTATGGGATCCCATGGCCGCGTGCTTGAGTGTCTAGTCGCTAATCTGGGGAACCGGGTTCGATCCCGACCGACGCCAAATATTTCCAATTTTAAATGGCACAAAAGTGACCTCTGTGATGCATTCTCCACGCCTGCAATGAGTGCCCGTGAGGTGACGCCTGGTAAACAAAACATGTATTACGTTTTCCTTCCTTTTCAATTTAGGGTCACAAATGAAGCGATATTTCCTTGAATTTCTAGGTAAGGTGTCTTGTTCTTCGTCCTCGACAGTCATTCCTAGGACTCGTTCAATACTCCGTCGCAATTCTCTGGGAAAACGGAGTTTTACAGCTCTTTCTACGAGAAGAGGATCATAATATAATTGTTGCCTCCTTAAAATTCAGATCGCAAAAGTTTACAATTTTTCAAAAATATTACATAAACTACGTCGTCCTTCCCGGTACATTTACTGAGATAAACGTGAATCAAAACAATGCCGCTGTAGTATGTCACACATAACTCCACTCTAAGAAGACACTGAAAGGCGCTGTGCTGTTGGTGAAATAATAAAAGATATAAATGTACTCCTATAAAACGGGGAGTCCCAGGGTCTCCACAACGTTTATCTTCGAGCTAATAGTAATAGTAATTAACTAAATATTAAATATAGATATTTTAATTTTTATTTTGTACTTTAATGATATAATTATAAAAAAACTGCTGGTTTTAATTATCGAAAAGGAAATATTAAATCTAATGATTTTTTTTTGTTTTAAGTAGCTGTTTGTTCGTGTTTTATAAGTTTCAAAAGCGTATGTACATAACTATATTAAAGCTTAAAGACATTAAAAAAGCAGTAAAAAATATATTAAGCATAGATTCCTATGCCGAAAAACCTAAAATGCTTACTGCAAAAAACGGATAGTGTATCTTACAGACACAGTGCGACGCAGCAAGTTGTTATTATCAAAATAACCTCTATATTCTAGAAGGTAAATATTACAGACTTACTTACAACATTTAGTTTTTAATAATACATCTAAAGATTTTTTTATAACGTTGAAAAACAAAAATAAATAATAGTTATTAATTCGGTAATCTAAGAAGTAATATTTTGTTATACACTAAATTATTATGTTTTATTTGAATATTTCAATGGCTGCTGTAGTCGTTGGTTGAAAGAGAGTAGAAAAAAAAATAGTTTACTTGTTCAACGAAACGTTGGATTTAATGAAACAGCAAAAGTTAAAGCTGATTTGTTCATAAATACTTCAGAAAATTATTTGCACAATGATACAACCATTATTGTTTAATTAGTTAATAGTATAACAAACAGCTGAACTAATTGATAATATGATAATTATATAATGAGCGGGTGTTGGAAAACGTTTAGCTTTCGTGTTCGTGTTAGGTAGTGCGAATACTGCGAATTTTACCATCAATGTGAAAAATACTACATTTTTAACTTAATTAGTTTGTTTCTGTTGAAAATTTTAGTCAGGTGTAAACGTTGATTAAAGAAGAGTTTGTTAACAAATATTTACTCGCAATCGGTTAATAATATAGCGATTTTTGGCTTTTAAAATATTGGGAAAATTGTGTTATTGTTACATTTCATAACGGCATATTATCCATTTCTGAGTGTGCCAATCTGCTTTGTCACAGATATCGGTAATGATGATGACATATTTGTATCGTGCGGGTCACCTCACGGGGACTCATTGTTGGCGTGGAGAGTGCACCTCAGGTGTCACTTTTGTGCCATTTAAAATTCGAAATATTTGGCGTCGGTCGGAATCGAACCCGATTCTCTAGATTCGCGACCAAACACTCACGCGGCCACGAGACCCCATTGTTTAATTAGAAAATAGAATAACAAAGTAATGAAATAATTGATAATTAGATAATGAGAGGACGTTGGTTTGGTAAACGTTTAGATTTGGTGTTAGGTAGTGCGAATCCGAATCACACCTTAATTCGAAGGGAGGCTTGGAAGGAGTAGGAATAGGAGCAAGAACACGAACGAACATCAGAGCAAGCAACTCCTTGAGATTCAAGAACCACGCCCCCGTAGTGTGGAGCCGTCGCTGAATTAACATTCTAGTGTTGCTTCATTAATAAACTGTATATACGCTCAGTTTTAGAGGGCTCCCGCGAGTATACATAAACATTATATAGTGGTGTTGTGAGAAATGCCTGTATTGCAATTTCTAAATACTTGAGGTCTCATGAATGTTCGCTTTGTTATTCTCTCTGCTAGCTCTGGTTAGCTACACAAGAAGTAATGACCGTACTTGCTAAAGTTGACTAACTCCCGCGTTGAAGAGCAGTACATTAGTATCGACAGCTCGACTCGACGCCGAACCCCGCGATGGACTCCTGCTCTTGCCACAGCACCCAGCGGCGTCACTACGGCGTGCAGTTCGCACCGGAAGTCACGAAAAAATATTAGTTATAAAAATAGTTACTTTGGAACCATGGAAAACAAAATGTACACAATAATTTTGAGCAATTGTTTATTTGTTGCTTGAAATTAATAGTCGAGACAGACGACAAATATTAATGATTATTAGCATAATGGGGTCCTATACCATAGTCATATTTTAACTATCTTAAATAAGAAGACGAAAATATACATAAATTAATAAGTATTAGTGAAAAAATTTTCTTTAAATATTGACTAGGTCACAAACTACAAGCGATTGAAGCTGAGTACTAATTGGGCATGACGTGTTAGGTACTAAGAATTTGATTGGTCGCCTGATTTTCAAAAGGATATTCGCGCGTCTGTAGCGGTCACCTTTATAAGAATATGAAATGTCATGTTGTTCTATAACCTAACAAGACATTTAAGAATTTTGTGTTTGACGAATTTGTTTAATTATAACATCTAGTAATATTAACGATAATAATATATTTATAATTAAATCAATTTGTAATATTAATTAAATTAATAATAATATTTATTAAATTAATATTGAAACTTCAAAACAGGCAAACACTGGCGCCATCTGTCGTCATACTTTGTGTAATAATATTGTCAAACTGTTTCAATGTTCTATCATTTATTAGGAAAAAAATGCTTATTATTTATGTTATTTATACTTAATAATAATTTCTTCATGAATATAACGTATAAGTTTTTATATAAAAGCATTTCAGCTATGCAAACATGAAAAAAATTGTTCCCTCTATAACTAACAGCTTGTCCCATTGTTTGTCGATCACTTGTTAGTACCTGCTACGTCACGCATCAAATTCTTAAACTTTAAAAATTTATATCTCGCTTATTACGTAAAATTTTTAAGTCGCGTTTGCTCTAAAATTTTTATTTTATCCTGTTCTTACAGAAAAAAAAATAAAAGAAAAATGGTATAGGACCCCATTCGCAATTTAAATTAATTATTAATTATCTGACAGACAACATATAAATACGGTGTGTTCAGAGTCTAACTTATAATCTACTACGTGAACTGTCACCAAATAGTAGTTTTTAAACAAATATGTCGTTAATTTATTAGTTATAGAAAAAATTACTTTAAATATCCGAGCTCAGAGGTGGTAAATCTTTCTACAATTTTGCATACTTAGTAAAATCTCATAAAAAATAGCATATTTAAATTTCATTTTAATTTGTCGTAAATGGAAGTATGATACATAAGGTAAGAAATATTAGTTCAAAAAGTCTAATAAATAACAGCCCAAGTAAAAAATAATAACATATATACTCAGTGGCAACGATGTCGTAAAGTTTTTAATGCAGTTTTTCTCAAATTTTATTCATATTTAAGAATTAAAGAAATACTGCTGGTGGGTGTATTATTTTTAATTTTATAATTAGAATTTTTTTAAAAAAATTGCCACACACCAGTGAGGTCTTGCTTGGCGTTGGTAAGATAAAGTAAATATCGACGAAAATGAAATGTGTATACAGAGAAGAAAATTTGAGAGACGATGCTAAACAAATTGCTATAAACGTGTACAATAAATTCTGTGAAGCTTAGGTCAACATAACATTCTAGTAAAGATATCAGAATACGCCAATGAAAGTTTTTGTTATAAATTTTTATTTCTGGTATTCATATTCACAAAATGTATAGGTATTATATATCATCAAACAAATTATTTCTAATGAAATGTAGCCTGAAAATCATTGTGCTAAATTATTTTGAAAAAATGATGTTCAAATGCGTTATAAAAAATCAACTATTATTTTAACACTTGTGCATATAATTTAAATTTGCATAATTACATATTTATAAAATAGCAATTAATAATATAACATCACCTAATGGATATTAAAGGAGTTAATATTCATACATCATTATAAAATTTATGCGGTTTCTGAACAAATCTGTAAGTCTTACAAATTTGTAAATCTGTAAATAAGTGATCAAAATCGCAACGAAAGTTTGTACCTTAATGTTACAATTTTATATTAATCAACAAAAATAGATGCGTTTGTCAGATTTTTACAGATTTACAGATCTGTAAGACTTACAGATTTGTTCAGAATTGGCCTATTAATATAAAAACAAAAATCTAAGCAATCAAATACTGAAGTTGTTAAAATCAGGGCATCGAACCGGTTCAGGTTCGGTTCGACTTAATGGAAATTGAATTAATGTGTTTTGAATAACAATCTTCATATAGAAAAAAATTACAATGCGAGCCGGAATTTATAATGCAACGCAAGACAAAAATGCAACACAAGACAAAAATGCAACACAATTTACATGAACAGTTACATAGGCAGTATCGCAGACGCAGAAGGCGTCGATTATCGGCTGTAAATATTACAATTACGTTTACGATTCGAACTGAAAATGAACCTGAACCGGAGCTAAACCCTAAACCCGAATTTTAATACCCGGTTCGGTTTCGATTCAGGTTCAATTGAAAAATATATCTGAGGTTCGGTTATGGAGTTGGGTTCGCTAAAATGTTATGGTTTGGTTACGGTTTTGGTTCGATTCAGGTTGGGATTCGACGCCTTGGTTAAAATGTTTTTACTTTGAATTTTTATGTTGTTAATGATTTAATCAAATTAAACTGTACAAATATAGAACCTATTAAGTTATGTATATGATAATTGTAATATAAAAAAAATATTTTGGTAAATATGTCATTTTTATTATTATCTATTATATTCAGTAATATTCAGAAAAATCGATTTATTAGGTTTATTTCAAACAAAATATTACTAACGAGGAAAGGCCACGACCTCGGACCATCCAATTTGAATAAAATTTTCAGGACGTGAAGTACTCTTTATACACGGAAGGCATCGAAACCGGAAGGTAATCAAAAACGTTTAAGAAATTGATCAGCGAGACCGTCCAAGAGATATCGAGCTGGAGACAATAATTACTGTAAAGTTTTCATAATTAATTGAATTGGAAGCTGCTCTCATGTAAACTGTAGATTCGCAGTTCAATGCTTCCTGGTTGTTTTGTTTTATTAATATTTAATGCGTTTATTATTTTGTTTATTTCGTGAAAATGCTGTAATAAGAAGAAATCGAACTTCAAACTTATAGTATATTAGTGCAACATATATTCTCCCTGTAATAAAAGTGTATAATTTTTGAATAGTTTTTTTTTGCAGTATTGTTTCAGAAAATAATTTGGAACTGTCAACATAGATCGTATACATTGGCGTTATATTTTAGCATTTTGTGTCTCCTGTTAAATTAAGTGATTTATCAATAATGCCGCAAAAAAAAAAATCGAAACGGGTTAGAATAATGGTCTTTTCTGTATGTGCAGGAAAAAATAGTTTCCAGGTTATACAGGGTGTATCAAGATAATGGAACAGTGCATTTTATTCGGGTATATATTAAAAGTAGTAGATACGTTACACTCCATATCCGAATTCGGGCATTGCCGAAAAAATTGGGGTCCCGTGGCCGCGTGCCTGAGTGTCTGGTCGCGAACCTGGGGGAACCGGGTTCGATCCCGACAGACGCCAAATATTTCCAATTTTAAATGGCTCAAAAGTGACCCCTGTGGCGCACTCTCCACGCCAGCTATGAGTGCCCGTGGGGTGACGCCTGGTAAGCGCCCACACGGTAAAATATATCGTCATCATTACCGATGTCTACATGTGTTGTAGATACTGGCACACCCAGAAATGGGTAATATGCCGTGATGATATATTTATTTATTTTATTTTCCGAAAAAATTGCTCAAAACTAGAATATAGCAGATATACCAAATAATTACTTCATAAAATTTTAAGATCTTTGAAAAACAGTACTTACAGGGGTGCGGGATGCCGTGACAAAATAAATAAAAAAATATATCATCACGGCATATTACCCATTTCTGGGTGTGCCAGTATCTACAACACAGGTAGACATCGGTAATGATGTAAGACCCATATTAGTATTGATTTTTTTTGTTTATATAAAGCAATAGTATTAATACATAGAAATAAAGTGTGTTTATTTGTATGCATACAAGAAATGCATTTCAAAAAACTAGATGTAGCTGTAAATCCCAAAATTAAAAAAATGGATATTAGCAACTATGCAATATTTTTTTGCAATAACAAGTAGTTTCAAATCCACTATAATTTGCATAGAATATGCTTTAATATCCCACACAAACATTCAAAAAATTAAATTAAGGATACATTGTTTATGAGCGTAGTTTCATTTTTTATCATATTTTCTATAAGTTAAAATTGAATTAATTCATATATATTTCATAAAGATTAACTCACATTTGTACAAAAAGTATATTCATGTATTTTATTGCATTCCTGTACAGACCAGACACTCAGGCACGCGACCACGGGACAAAATAAGTGTGGGAAACCCTGATCTAATATAAGGCTAATATATTTTTCATGGGGGTGGGTGAGTCTTGAATTACTGTACTGGGTAACACCAACCCTTAGCCTAGTGACGCCACTGTCAATATACCGAGCCCTGGACCCACACTAAGCGATCCTTCACCCTTAACGCGATGCCCTGAGGACAGATCGAGAAATTGTAGTGTTTATCCGCCGAACACTACTTAACATTGTCATTATAAATGGACCGAATACACATTAATTTATGAACCCATTACTCAATGGGACACATCTTGCCTCTATAATTATTGCTACACTAAAATTATCACACAAAATATTAATCTAACAGTTTCTGGAGTATGTTATTCCATCTAGATATATTCAGGTTAAATATAGAAAATTAGTTCTCTCTTTTTATAGAACTTCGTATTCTCTTTGTATATTATTTTTTTTTAAATAAAATTAAATTCTGTATTGTGTTCTTTGTACGTCGTAAATCAAAGAACAATGTAAAAAATAATTGAATTGCATTCAGTTATAGTACATTATTTGATCATAATTACATTTCATTCAATGCCTGTTATTCTAAAAACGAATGAAGAGCCTTCATTCCAACTCACAATCAGACATGTCCATACGTAGTTTTGAGAAAAACACAAAAATAGTAGTTAGTTACTAATTTTAGACAAAAATATTTCAAATAAAAGTTGTACATAATAAAATGTTACTTTTCACTTTTTTGTAATCCATAAAACAGAATTTGAAATTTTATAAATATTGCTCATTTGTATTAGCCACGGAATTAAAATAAATAAAAGTTTGAACTACCAGAAGAGCCCATTGAATGGGGGATTACAGCTCAATCGAATTAAGAGAAATTAGTAAAAAAAATGAAAGTGTATGCTTAATAATGAATATTAATAAAGAAATAAAATGATATAAGTGAAATACTTCGGAAATAAGGGAATTTTGTTATAGGAAATCGTCACGAATATGAATTCAATCAAATATTTTGACTGGAAAGACTGCCTATAAATATATAACGAATACCGAGTTAGGAAGAGGTGTTACTACCAATGGAAGTAAAGAAATTCAAACAAGAGAGGCGTGGCTATCAGTCCAGCACTGCAATTCTCAAACAGTTTTTATTTTAAACTTAATAATTAAAACATACTTTTAATTATAAAGTATATAGCCTTATTCATTAATTTATTTATCAATAATCACGAATTTATTACCATCATAGAAAAAACCAAATGGAATAATATTAACAATTAAATATCGATTAATAAACTTGTATCTATCAAAGTAAAACAATAAGACTATTTGAATGGGGAAGTTTAGCATGGTAAAAATTCTACATAATATACTATTTTCTTACAAATATAACACAAATGACTGCTGAAATTGAAATTAAAAATTAAAATTATTGGAGCAATAATTTTAATTTTTAATTTCAATTTCAGCAGTCATTTGTGTTATATTTGTAAGAAAATAGTATGTTATGTAGAAATATTAATTATAAATAAATGTAGCATTTATTTATAATTAATATTTTTTGGGTAAACTGTAAGTACGTCACAAGTCAGTTATGCGCAAACTCAGACAGAACGGTAAAATCGAACCATTTGAACGTAGGTCGTAACAACACCTCAGTCTCAAGTGACTATGGTAACCAAAACCGCGTGCGTCAGTATATAAATCGACATACGTTGCGCCAAGCCTCTACCGACGTCATCACAGCTTAAAATCGGATTTTCCGGAAAATCTGGGCATTTTTGACAAAAATAAAACATGTTACATCATTTTTCAAGTCATTTCCTATGGAATAAAAAAATAAAAAAAACCTAAACTTCCCCATTGTATGTTTTGTCTTGCACGGCACTATGCAAAAAAAATACCTAAAAAGGGTTATTTTCTTTTACGTTAATATCATGACAATAACCTATTATATCAATAAACTTAAGCTCATTTGATGCAGTTTTTAATTCTGAATATTTTTTGTATTTGCACTTTTTTTTACAAAATTAATAGGGCAGAATTTACAGCCATACGAAAAATTCATCTTTGTATTTATTTCGTATGGTCCATAAAAAAGTAGACACCAATAGATAGCGTTATTGTTTCACACAGCCAATTATTTTTAAATAACTCTTAAGACATAAAAATGGTTCGAAAATTGTAAGAGAGTAGGTAAATTTGTCATTAAACAGAACTATTTTTTTCTGATCAAAAAGAAACAAATGAAACAGACTGGAACTCAGCTTGCTGGATCAGCAACTTATCATCATATTTGTTAATCACACTTTATGTATGTTCCTCCATTTATGAAAATTTAAAATGCATCAAATCCGTTAACAACATCGAGTACAGACAACCATAAAAAATAATAGAGAATTTGCAGTTCATAACTGCAGCTGCAGATATGGAAAAGCTGGAGCTGGTAATCCATAGGTGATTTGCAAACGCGCGTCCGGGCTACGCGTCCGCCCTCACAACAATGAACCGGTACTAGATACCGGTTCCGCTACCGTTACTGTTACCGGTAATGGTACAGTCAGACCAGATCCGGTGTATTCGAACCACGTGTACCCTCTGCATGTTACACTATAAGCAATTTATCCATGGATACGATACTGATTGTATTTTGCTATATATGTTAGCCACGATTTTACGATGACATTGACAACGAACTTTACATTTATATCTAATTAATCAATGCCTCTCTTTTGTAATTAGTAATGATGAGAACTTCAGAAATAAGAAATATTCATTAGATTTTAAATATCTTAGGGCTTGAAATGTTATTCATTTTGAGGCCCTTTCATTTATATGAAATTATTATTATTATTATTATTATTATTTCGTACGAAAGGCAGTACAAATAAATTGATACATAAAAACAATACAAATTACATGTTTTTGATTAGTACACTCTAAAAAGCTTTAGCTGTATAAAAACCGTTTTGGTAAGTAGTGATTTGTATTAGTGTAAAACTTAACACTAAATTTTGTAAAATTTGCTAATTGTACATAATAAAATGTATTGCAGGGTTAAATAATTTATAAAAATTTTACAGTACTTATACAAATAATATAAAGAAATTTCATTCTACAATCTGATCAGTGTTATCGTGTTCCTAATGAAACAAGTTAAAAATCGTACGGTGGTTAGTTTGTTGTGGTATATGGAAGTGTTCGGATGTATATTTCTGTGTTCTTTGTATTAAATGACAATGTCCAAACTTATATTTAAAGTGAAATACAAAAATAAATGTTTATCAATTTACCATAGCCTGCTGTTATCAACTTTCAAAATTTGCCGAAAGATATTTCATAATTTGATTTTCTGTAAGTTGGCAAATTTTTAAATTTAAGCGAATACTCAGCTGATGATATTATAAACTAGATAACAAAAAAATATATACATGTTCAACTTGTTAAAATCAAATGTAAAATATACAAATGTATACGAGAAGGGGGTAATTTATTTATGAATTTTAAACAAAAACGTGTCAATAAAATGGAATAATAATAGTTACATATGATAAATAGTATATTTGGTTTCATAAACAATAGCTTTTGTGTAAAAATTAGTTATTCATCATATAAAGAGTTAAAAATAATTTAAAATTGTACTTTCATGCATATTATCATTAATGGCAAATACGACAAATATACAGGATGTATCAAGATAATGGTATATAGCCATTTATTCGTATATACAGGTCGAGTCTGAGAAGATGATACCACAATACCTCTCGCCATTTTCATTTTATGTTATATAAATATTGTATTGCACTATAATCCAATATCTCTTTTAGCGAGAGGTAAAAAACACGAGGGCTGTTCTCTTAATTTTAGACCGAGCCTGATATAATAAAACATGGTCTGAAATATTCTGTATGACTCTTTCTCTTGAGGCATACACTAGATCACCAGAATTAAAAATGGACAGTTCCGAATCCAAGATTGTTTTGTTAAATTAAAATCCCGATGAGGCACGAGGCGCAGTGTAGTACTAGAAAAGTTCGGTATTTGTGCAAAATTGTAGAACAGGTGAATACTAAAACGTTGTTAAACATTTTGTTCCATACTCATAAAAATTGGTATAGTTACATATCTAATATTTTATGTAAAATTGAATAATATTACCACCAAGTTCATAACTGTTCTCATTTTTAAGTTTTTACCCCAAAAAGTCATAAATACCTGCATTTGGTTAAAAAGTTGAAAATATTCAAAAATCCAATTTTCATGTATCTCGTACTTCCTAATGCACTGATTCCAAATCATGAAAACGCAGGTCGATATCTCTTTTAGTTTTGGAGATATTCAACTTCAAATATTTTCTCAAAATTACCCATTTCTAGGCTAGATCTCTACCTAGTTTTGAATTATTGCACCAAAAGTCAATATACCCCATATTCAGATAAAAACTTCAAAATTTTCAAAAATCTAATTTATGTATCTAGATACTTCTCAATACGCTGATTCCAAATTTTGAAACCGCAGGTCGATATCTCTTTTCGTTCTCGAGATATTTAGATTTAAAATTTGGCTCAAAACTGCCCATTTTTGGGTTATTACCCAAAAATGGGTCGAGATATGAATTTGGCGACAACACCATTCGATTCTACGGATAAAATTATATAAGTATACCAATTTTTATAATATTTGACTAACCGGTTCATTTTTTATGAATAAAAGTTTGAAAACCCCCGAAAACGGCCAAAATCTGAAAAAATCCTAAGGGGTACCCCTTGCGATTTTTTCGATTTTTGGCCATTTTCAGTTATTTTGCTTTAGAGACTGTATGCGGTGTTCAAAAATTATGAAAATTGGTATACTTATATAATTTTGCCCGTAGAATCGATTGATGATATCTCCAAATTCATATCTCGACCCATTTTTGGGTTATTACCCAAAAATGGGCAGTTTTGAGCAAAACTTTGAATCTAAATATCTCGAGAACGAAAAGAGATATCGACCTGCGGTTTCAAAATTTGGAATCAGCGCATTGGGAAGTATCTAGAAACATGTAGATTGGATTTTTGAAAATTTTGAAGTTTTTATCTGAATATGGGGTATATTGACTTTTGGGGCAATAATTCAAAAATGGATAGAGATATAAACTTGCTACTAATATTATTTGATTGTAAAGACAATGTTACGTAACTGTACTCATATTTAGAGCATTTGAACAACTGAGTGAATTTCTAGAAATTAAAGTCTTAAAAGAAAATTGTTATCGCGTTATTCTTATATGAGTATTAATGAAAAATAAAAAATGTTTAAATATTAAATCGTTCGAAAACTACAAGCAATTGAAAGTTTGCCTGACATGTCATGTAATTTTAAAAATTATCGCAAAAATTCTAGGGTCCTTATAACGATGCTTCTTCACTGAAATCAGGATATGCGATTTTTAGCATGAATCCAATACTTCTCGAGAAGTAAAAATACAGTGTGTCCCAAAGAGTTTTATACAAATGGAGAAAAAGTTTATCTTACATTTCACAAAAAAAAAAGCTCTGCATGACTTGTAGATCCATAATCAAGTACAAAATTTCTAAAACATTGGCCGGAATAAAGGGAAAATCAAAATTATGATTACTCATTTATGTTTAGGTCAAAGAAAATTTCAAGTATATAAACAAAACAAGAATATTTGTCATTTTCGTATGTCATTGTTACCCATTATTATAATTAATGTATTTTTCATTACCTTTATTTATTAATTTATTTTACAATTTTGGCTTCTCAACAGGAAATATTTCCCAATAACAGAGAGGCACTAGAGACCAATTAACAAAAAAAAACTGTCTACAAAGCAATAATAATACAACAAGTAAATGAAATATACAAAATATAAACCTATACCAATTATTAACCCTAACCCAATACGAAAATTTTTATTTGATCTACTTAAATTAAAATTTAATCAGTCTTTTAAAGCTACGTAATGTTTCACAAAATAAATCCGGCATTCTTCCACTACCATACAAATTATTGCATAGATAAGAAAGGCGGACAATCGGCGAATTCATAGTTGAATTTGTTCTACAATAATTCACTGAGAAAAGACGTATATATCTGCTGGGATACTTAGGTACGTGAAAGTTAAACGAACTAATTAAACATGGGGATAATATGACATTATTAAATAATTTATACATAAAACATAAGTCATTTAACTGTCTTCTATTTTCTACAGATAGTAAGTTTGGTCTGTGCGTGGGAAATTTTTTAAACAATATCTTTAAAAATTTATTTTGAATACTTTCTATTCGGTCGATATAAATTTGATATTGAGGATTCCAACACACAGAAGCAAATTCTAACTGACTAGAGTAATATAAAGCGTAATAAATGTACAGGGATGCTTAAAGTTCGAGCTAGAACGAATTAAGAATCCTAACATCTTATAAGCTTTTTTAACAATTTTGTCAATGTGCATATCGAATAATAGTTTGTTATCAAGACTAACTCCCAGATCTTTGACAATGTTTACCTTATTTATTAATGAATTTTCTATTTTATAGTCATAGTGAATCATATTTCTATTTCTAGTAAATTTTATAAAGGAATATTTTTCAATGTTAAGCTCTAATTTCATGTGTTTAGTGTAGTTCACAAATTTGTCAATGTCTGCTTGTAATGCCTTACAGTCACAGACAGTTTCAACTGTATGGTAAATCTTTAAATCATCTGCATATAACTGAATATTTGCAAAATTAAAGCAAGTATTTATATTATTTATAAAAATTATGAAAAGAAGAGGACCAAGATGAGACCCTTGAGGGACTCCAGAGGTAATAATTAAATTAGTAATGGTAGGAGATTTAGCAAATACGGATTATTTTATTCATTGATGTGAGAACCATTAAAATGATTTTCTAGCATGCAATATATTTGTAAATTATCCTAATAAAGCAAGACCAAATGTCTTACAAATTACTTTTTTGAGGAACCTTTCATATTACAGGAATAAAAGTTACTGTTCCATTATTTTGATATATATTTCATATATGTATAGTTCATTTGTTTAACGCATTATAAAAGATTAAACACCTTTTAGTTACGTTTACACAGAAACCCAAATATTACCTACAATATGTAAATGTTGAAACAGGGTCACTCACTGGTTTCATAAGGTGTATTTGTGTTTAGCCGCAGCAAATAATAATAATAATACTAAATTAAATAGGATAGATTATTGACATAATGTTTGTATTTAAATAATAAGAATTCAAACTTGGAAGCTAGATTATAACATTCAATAAACAGCAACAATATTTTATAAGTAACTATTAAATATAAAAGACATTTGAAGCCAGAGTAGGTAGTAAAAAGTTTATGAGTTTGTGCTTCAGTGGTGCCACCTACAAATGTGGTGGAATATGGAGTGTGCATTGGCAAGTTGGCAACAGCGAAGGCACGGCAGTTGAAAAATCCCAAAAGGAAAACGGCCGCCTTTGAGAATAATATTGTACGCGCAAATCCGCAAGGACCTACACTGAAATGAACAGGAGTCGTTTAAATGTTATTCGGAAAGTGACAAATTCCTAATTGAAATTCCTTAGCTTGCTGTTATAACTAACGCTGGAGCTAATGGGTATTTCACTTATGTAGCCATAACAGTTTTCATTGACCTACAAAAGTGGAGCGTTCCGTTTCTGTTATTGCCGTAAAATAATGTTTCAAATTCGAAAGAAAAACACTGCGACAACGACGGTAACTGTGACACAGGAAACAGGAGGACTTGAATATTTCAATTCGCATAGGCGTGCGAGATTTTTTCCACTTACTTTTCCCCACTTTCTCTTACATTATTTAATCGTGACTGATGACTATACATATTGATGATGATGAGTTCCTATTTCTCTTTGTGAAGCATACGACACGAATTTCGCCTGTTTCCGTGACAATTTTTACTTGTAAAACAAAGGATGTAGAATTTATAGGAGTTCCAAATAAATGTGCTTTAGTATTTTTCTTACATATACCGGATTTCTACTTGAAATCTGTTCTACAGGGTGTTAAAGAATTAGTGTAACAAATTATGAGAACATATAGTACTGACCAAAATTCTTAATCAATATTGTAATTATTTTTCTGTTTATTTATGAAATAAATTATATTTTTGGGGTCTTAAGTTTTGTTCTAGGGGCTCAACAATTGTTAGCGCATCGGGCCCAAAAATACCTTAATCCTGGGTTCGATCTTTTGAGAAAGAGACCATTTTGCAGAAAAACTGTCAAAGATAGTGATTGAACAATATTTTGTCTATGCCAGTAAATAGACCATAAAAAACAATAAAATTAAATATGAAATATATTTTTCTTTTTCTAATCGAAAAAGGATAGTCTAATTCATCGATCATTATGATTAAATTATTTTTTATTTATATTTTTTGTTGTATAAAATCGTTTTAAAGTATGATATTTTTAAAAAGTTGCAAAAACCAACCATGTTTTGTTGTCACAACGTTACGTACCAACTTCAGAGACATTTCAAACAGACATTTTATATGGACACATAATTTCTAAAAGAAAAATATATATATAAACTATAAATTGAGGATTACATATCTGAATATGCTATAATATGTTAATATAATATCGTTCTATTTATTTTTATAAATATAATTTTCATTTGGCGTGAAATTATCTACGTTACATCAGATGTTTCTTTCACTTTTGAATCATTGGATCTTTGAATTAGACGGTAGAAGGTTATAAACGTATGTGTGACATTGAATATATTGCAGAATATTATTTTATTCTTTATTTTGGCACGAAACAAAGTTCCATCGACATGTTTACTTTCAGAAATTTTAGGTTATCTTTAAATGTCACTTTGACGTTTAAGACAATGTGAAAATCAAAATGGTCGTGCCTGTCACTCTGTGACGTCATTGGACAAGGGACCAAGCGGGGGTCTAGCAGCCTCATTTTAAAGAATGTCATTTTCAATTACAATTTTTTCATGATTAAAGATGGATTCGAGGAAAAATAAAATATACGGGTCTATTATTTTTCACTACTCTATCGATTAAAATTATAAAAAAAGTCGTGCATGACCTCATTATTCGATTTTTTTTTGAAAAACAAACGCACATCTAAGATGACCTCTGAAAGGTAAACAAAAAGTTTTATTTAATCAAAGTCGTACCTCTTACAGTTTTTGAGATATCAGAGGTAAACCCCGAAAAAACTCATTTTTCACTGCCTATTGAAGATCGGACCCATGTCGATTAAGTTTTTTTACTCATTTTAGTCAGTACCTTATAATTTGTTACACCTATTTTGTAACATTCTGTATAGGGAATACAGTGTTAATTTTTTCAATTTTATCTACAGTCGACTCTCTATAAATCGAATTCTCAAGCAGAATTAGAATTTGTTCGAATTAGAACAGAATTCAAAGTAGAGAGAGTAAAAGAAAATTAAATGAACATTTGTGTAAATTTTAAATATATGCAATGGAAAACAACATTTATTCAGTTGATAAAAGAAAAAAATATACAAATTGAAATAAATTAAAAAATGAGCTAAAAATTAATTTGAAATTATGAATGTTTATATATCATAAAACAATTTTTCCAATTTTCAACGTAATTATTTGATGATGACAGAATATATTAATCGAATGCAAATTTCAATAATATAATAAATTTAATAATGTGCTTTGTAAAACTAATTTATTGAAATGAATAATAATTCTAAATTAGAAACACTGACAAATGACTAATAATATGTATACTTTAAACATAAAATATAAAAATTTAAAAATATATGTATTTAAAAGTATAAATTTACGTGGGTTCTTTTGCATAGCTTTTTAAATATTAATACATCAGTTTATACGAAAACGGACTTTCCAATTTATTTTGGTCCCTAAAATATATTCCCTTGGCTGTTACAAATATATCGAGTAGTAATGCCGACGACAACAAACGAGAATTTAATTTTGTCGTTTAAATTTAAAATCGTCATTTATTTACATATGAAAATAAATAGAGCTAACAAAAATATAGCAATTGTTTAAATAGTTTCATTAGTTTTAAATATATAAAAATACACTGCTTTTAGTTTTAGTTACATTAAACAAAAAATTAAGTGAGAAAATCATTTACTGATATATTTATATTTGTCATTTATAAATTATATAATATTAAGTTTTTAGATATAATCTGATGATGCTATTGTATTAGCGAAACTAGTCATCGACTAATAAAATTTGTGAAACTAAAAACGCGTATTTTAATACCTACATTAAAATGAATAATAAGTTTCACCAAGTAAGAGCTGAAATAATTAAAGAAATAGTTTCATTAATTTTTAAGATTTATTTATTAGAAATACATTCTAAAATTATTGAAATATGTTTTTAATTGTTAATGAATAGATATAACTGTTACATTTGTCATATATTAAAGTTTATATGGAATAAGAACTAAAATTTTCATTGAAAATTTTATATTTGTGTTAAACAATGTAGTACCTATGTCAATATGTAGCTTCCACAGAAAACTTACATTAGGTAAGTTTAAATATTTAAAACTACTTGGAATTTAAAATTATGGTATGACCGACGATTTGTATTGTGTACATATTTCTATCTACAGAAAAGAGACATCTACTTTGTGTTGTAGCTAGTGAATAAATAAGTAAAATAAATATATTTAACGAGTTTTATCCATTGTTTGGTGTTTCTCTCTGTTTCACACAATGTCAATATATATTTTTAACAAAGGCAGTCACTAATGTGTTATGTGTTCATAGCTGATGTAAAGATTCAAAGAAAATAGTTTATAAAAAATTATTAAAAAGTATTTCAAATTATTTTTCGTAATATTTACTGATTTTACAACGCTTATCTAAAAAAGTCATTTTGGTACTGGATATAATATCCACAAATATATTTCTATACTCAAAACTCAGGCCATCTTCGGAAAGATGGTCGTCCCTACAAATTCACATCCAACAAGTTTTAAACAAAAAATCTGTTGTGTTTATACAACTCGTAAACAACTAAGTCGATCGTTTGTAGAGAATATAGGCTATCTACTTGAGCCAATAAAATTTACGCAGAAGTTGTTTCAGTGTAAAAGAAACTAATTCTGTAGCCGTAAGAGAAAAGTAAATATAATTTTTATTTAAAATTGCCAACAGTTAGTAATTAAATATAATTTTAACGAAGTTATTTAAACAAATAGTATGTATTACTACGGTAATCGTACACAAAAGAATTTAAAGAAAGTTAGCATTTTTTTTTAAATATACATACAGCACTTTCTTTATATACGCCTAATTGAATGATATATATATATATATATATATATATATATATATATATATATATATATATATATATATATATAGGGTGTAGCAAGATAATGGAACAGTGCCGTTTATTCGTGTATGTGAAAAGATACAGAAAAAAGTGATTAGGATATTTTGTAAGGGTTAGAGGGGGACACAGTTTAGCATAAACTTTATTATCATAAATCCAGTGGTATTCAAACTATAGGGCAATATTATGTTTTTTTAAATGGCATTACATATATTTTATTAACTCATCAAATAGAGAATTTTGTTCTGAATTCAACGATATAATAATATCGTACCTTTACATTGCGAAAAATTTGATTAAAATTAATTCAAAGTTAGTGTTTCATTTCTACTGTATCTAAGTAATCTGAGCAAACATTCAATCAATAAAAAAAATTATTTTAAAAGTTGAATTTATTGTCAAAATCGTAGCTTACTTGAATGTAATAAAACTATAATAAATTTTATTTTGTTTTATTGATTGAATGTTTGCTCAGATTACTTAGATAAAGTCGAAATGAAATATTAACTTTGAATTAATTTTTATCAAATATTTCGCAATGTAAGGGTATGATATTATTATATCGTTGAATTCAGAACAAAATTCTCTATTTAATGAGTTAATAAAATACATATAATGCCATTTAAAAAAATATAATATTGCTCTATAGTTTGAGTACCACTGGATTTAAGATAATAAAGTTTATGCTAAAATGTGTCCCCCTCTATGCCTTACAAAATATCTTAATCACTTTTTTCTGTATCTTTTCACTTACACGAATAAAATGCACTGCTCCATTATCTTGATACACCCTATATAAGGGAAAAAAACTTTTCGTGGGTGTGCAGTGTTTTTATTGGGCTAAATAATTTTAGTTGATTCTTTTTAAATCAGCCAAGCTTTCGCCTAATGATTTAAGGCTTCATCAGGACTGTTTTAGTTGAAGTTACGATAAAAGATGTAGTCATATACAAAAACATGACAATATTAACCAATTGTTATTTGTAGTTTACAGGTTTAAATAATGTTAAAAATTTTAAAAGTTACTTTGTAAAAATTGTCACATGTTACAACATGTTTGTAAATCATTAGGCAAAAGCTTGGCTGATTTAAAAAGAATCAACTAAAATTATTTAGCCCAATAAAAACACTGTACACCCACGAAAAGTTTTTTTTCCTTAACTATTCGGACCAGTGACGAGTACCATAACCTATATAATTTTAGATTTGACAATCACATATCTATTTTTTTACAAATGTGTCCTAATTTTGGCTACGACCATTGAGATTTATCTAGAAGCTAGAAGATTTCGCTTAAATGAGCCTTTTTGTACGCGTTTTTCCTAAAAAATTATGATAGGCTCTCAAATCATAATATTCGCACCCCGGCGAGAATAGTGACACAAGTCAAAATTTACAAATTCTAAGTTCATCAGATAAAATTGGTCAAAAATATGCTTCTAATAATCAGGAATAGTGACAAATCAAGATTATATTTTTCGAGAGATGGAGCTAATGTCGTTTCGTTTCGAGCTAATGTAAGTAACTTTACATTCGAGAACTGTCTTCTTTAATAGTTTTACGCAAAACTATTTTTTGGTCTTGTGTCACTCTTCTCGCCGGAGTGCGATATGATTTGTTTGATTTTTTTGTTTTTCTGTCAATTTTTAATTCATTAAACCTTACAGCGAATGATAGAAAAATCACAAACTTTTAATTTTCTAAATGGAACCATTCCCAAAAATTCTTTATTTTTTTTTTTTTTAATGATATAAAGGTTTTGGTGTTTTAAATAATAAACTATATTTAGCAAAATTTTGAAAGTCCAGTTTTAAATCCTCCTTCTTACGTTTCACCTCCTGACCCAATTTGGGCTCTCGAGCTTCGAACCCGGACCACGAGGTCGTGATGTCGTATACAGCCTCTTACAAGAGCACTTGAGGACTCGGGGCATCAGGGCGCTGGATTGCGACGCTTGGCATCCGTACGCCGCTACGGGATGCGGCCGACGCCAAGGATGGGAAAATAGTTTAATTAAGAGTTAATAAACTTGGATTGGTTTGTAATGTGTAAATATGAGAATTAAATTTCAAAACACAATAAACCCTAAATTGTCTCTATACACGGTATTCAAAAATAACGTTTAAATATTGAAAGGGCAAATAATATGATCAAAAAGTAATAAAAAAAAGTACTAATATAGGTACATGAATTTTGCTGAAATGATAAGGACCAATAAGTGCTTTATTTTAATGTTCAGGCTGCCTTATGGCACCCACAGATCTCCGGCAAAACATTTCCTCATGACTTATGAAATTGTCACTTACAAATTTAAATAAAATTAACAGATATAAAAGAACTTCAGATTGCAAAATAGTCGTTGAGGAATACATAGAATTAAAAATTTGGTTAAATGAATCTTGGCCATTTAATAAATGTAAGGAATATAAAGCGGCCCCTATAGGTTCAATAATATTATGGCGTAGTATTGTTGAACAATATTAATACTCTTCCTAGACAATCCAATAAATTTGATTGAACTCAGATTATTTTTTTTTTTTGCTATCCGTAATTTTTTTCAATTCACTCTTTTTAAAATTGCCATGCTTTTAACGCCAAAATGTTATAACATCGCCCAACAATATCGTTAGCAATATTAATAAATCTCATATTGTATAAAATATTTCAAAATAATTATTAATGAACTAGCCCTGGCGAGTTTTTAAAGTGCAAAAAGTCATAAAATGAGTCCTTTATGTTATTTTTTATATTTTGAGTCTTTTATATAGCTACTAAAACATTTTTAAAAATACTGCTATATTAAACAGAATTGATTTAGGGAAATTTGTATATATAATGTTTTAGTTGGTAACATGGTATCTATTCAATTATTTGAAAGTTCATTTCCATTTTGATTTATGACGTTTTAAAATTTAAGTTAACCAGTACCAAACTTCTAAAACAAAAAATTGGGTACCGAAATGAAGGCTCTTATGGAAGCAAAAAATATTGTACCCTCCAGACAATCAATAATATTGTTTAATGTTATTGTTCAATAATATTGATTCTCTATTTATGCAGTTTAATAAAATGCATTGTATTTTATATTATTTCAATACCATCTTTCACTATCCGCAATTATATTTTAAAATTCACCTTTTTAAAAAACTAATACATAGTATTAAATTTAATAAAATTGAAAAATATTATATTACAATAAAACCAAAAAAGGCAAAAATCAAAAAAACTGGGCCGGTTTTTTGCCCACTTTATTGCAAAACAAACAAATGTGAAGCCTGTAACAAAACAGCCATAGTCCTACAGAGATTCAGCAATAAATGTATTTTACAATTAATAAAAGAAAATATTCAATGATTTTCATAATTGCAAATTATCAATTTCTTACAGAAACAATCAATGTCCCATAAAAATCACCAACCAATAGGTAATAATTGCTCATAATTGTTTTATTACTATTACTGAACATTCATTTTCTAATAGTTAATCATGAACTTGAGTTAAATTAAATTACTTATATCTTTAAAGGTAAGGAAGGTTTATTATCTCAGATTTAAAATAATGGTTTAAGATTGTTTTGGCCAAAAGAACATCAAAAATGCTTTATACAGGGGTTGATTTTTCATTGTCCAGCTTATATCTTCTGAAATATTAAAGATACAAAAAAAGTTATATACAAAAGTTATTTAATACAACTTGATCTATAATTTAGCATAAACAATTTTTTTCCAAGGCCAACCAATTTTTTGGAAAAATGTTTTATAGGACATAATTTAAAGGTAAATCCTTACTTGTTACACATCATTGTAAAGAGAAATTTATTTAATTAAAGTTAAATTTTTTAAATGGAACACCCTGTATATTTTGACAGAATAAGATTCTTAATAAATTTCTCTTTACAGTGATGTGTAACAAGTAAGGATTTACCTTTAAATTATGTCCTATAAAGCAAATAGAAATATGATAAAAGTAGGCTATGATATTCTATTGTTTGTACCTGTAACTTCTGTCACACATGAACATTGGCTACGTAGGAGTTTTCCTTTGAATAAAATTATGTCTAATAAAGCAAGTAATAGAATTACTAGCATTGATGATTTACAAAATTATTAATACTTTTATTTAAATATCAAGTAGCAATCTATGACATTATGTTACTGGTATAAACAATAGAATATCACAGCCTACTTTTATCGTATTTTTATTTGCTTTATTAGACATAATTTAAAGGTAAACCCTTACTTGTTACACATTATTGTAAAGAGAAATTTATTTAGAATTTTATTCCGTAAAAATATACAGGGTGTTGTATCTTCAATATTTCAGAAGATATAAGCTGGACAATGAAAAATCAACCACCCTGTATATATTGCACAAACATTCAAAATTCTAGAAAATCAGTAATATTTTAATAGCCGGTATTGCGAAAAATTATGGTATGTCTGGAAGTCGATTTAGAAAAAGATATTTTAATTTTGAAATGAAATAAAAAGTGTCCTGTCAGCAAAATACTACAAAAACATGATGACATGAAACATCATAAAAATTTCATACAAACAACACCGATTAAAACGGGATTAATAGAGTGACAGATATTTATTAATAACCTTGAAGCCGTTGAATTCGGAAGAATAAAAACATTTTGGAAAATATGTAGTTTGTTCCAGCTTGAACAATTCCATATAATTCTCGCGCGAAATATTAAAATGCACAGGATTTGCTAATCTGTTTTGTTTGACAAGTGAAAAAAAAAGGTATTAAAAATGAGCGCACTGAACGAAATTTCCATAGCTTGTCATGCATTATACATCAACGAGGAGTCACTCATGCATTACATGGACAGCCATTCTTTGTCGACATTATATTTTGTAAAGATTTGATTGTTGAAAGGATTGGTTTACACAGTTTTCCAGTTTTTCTGCCACATACTTATCACGCAATAAAAATATATTATTAATGCTCGGATTTGTAAATTTCATTATTATGACATTTTGTTTCATTTTCTGTTGTAACGAAATGTGCATTTTCTCCCTAAGCTTCTCATCGCTCATTGGTACGAATTTTTATGCACCACTGACAATGATATTTATTTTTCAGATAAATTTTTTAAACAGATATTGCTATCATCAGTAGAATATAAATGTAGTTATATTCCAAAATTTGTGCATTTTACGTCGACGATATTTCAGATACCCAGTAAGGATACCTGTCATATATCTAAGGACCTTTTTTATTTAGAGCTAATAGCTCTTTATTTATTTAGTACAAACTGCCCAACAGGATTAATCCCAATAAGAGGGCAGGAGAAACAATAAAATACACAAATTACAATATCATAAAATTTGAAAAGTGTTAACAGACAGGAATATAATTTTGAGTCATACATTTGAGTAGATGTCTAGGCTTTGATTGAAAAACGTCAAAAGCCGAATATTTGATATTATAATAAAAACACATGCGATAAATAGGAGACACTTGTAGGACATTTGTTTTAGGAGTAGGTAAATAGAAAGTATAGGAATGACGGGTGGATATACTAGGAGTATGGAAATTAAGAAGGCTGAGACATAGAGGGTCATCGATTTCTCCATGAATGAGTTTAGCTAGATAATAAACAGAGTATATTTCACGTCTTTCCGTTATACTACATAATTTGAACAATTCTAGCAAGTTTATGTAAGATATTGAAATATCGGGGTACACTTTAAACAATTTGAAGTAAGCAAATTTGAGGAACTTCTTTTGAATTTTTTCTAAACGATCTCGGTGACATTCATAAAAGGGATTCCAAACGAGGGAACATTATTCTATTTTAGATCGTACAAAAGTATAATATAGGGTAAAGATGGATGAAATATTACTGAAAAGTCGAGTATTACGTATGATAAAACCAAGCATACGATTGGATTCGTTATAGATTGTATTGATGTGTTGTGTAAATGATAGTTTGGGGTCGAATGTTACACCCAATCTTTAACACAAGATACACGTTTTAAAGTGCTGCAATGAAGATTGTAACCAAAAGTAATGGCTGAAGTTTTCCTTGTGAACGACATAACATTGTATTTGTCAAAATTGAGTGACAGTTTGTTAGTATCGCACCACTGAACTAAACAATCAAGATCGTGTTGGAGTCGAGAGCAATCATCAATAGTTGAGATGGAGTAAAAGATTTTAAGGTCATCTGCGAATAGAAGTTTTTCACAATTCAAAATTGATGGTAAATCATTAATATATAATAGAAATAATAGGGGTCCTAAATTCGAGCCCTGAGGTACTCCGGAAGTAGAGATGTAACTTTTAGATTTAAAACCACGTACTTGAACAAACAGTTCACGTTGAGAAAGATATGAAAAAAAAAAGTTCGATTATAGAAGAAGTAAAAGAGTAAGAATGAAGTTTGCTTATGAGGACACCATGGTCTGTCCTGTCAAAAGCTTTAGCAAAATCTGTATATATGCAATCTACCTGCCCCTTTTTGTCCAAAGTGGAGGAGGTGAAATGAGTAAAATAAACCAGATTGCTTGACGTGGACCTTTTTTCCATGAAGCCATGTTGGGCTGAAGCCATGTTGGTGTTTGTTCACGAGGGTGCAATGAATTTCTCTTCATTATAATTAACGAAAAGTTAACAAATATAAATTATGAAAAGATTATATGAGCCATTGGGATTCAAAAGACCAAAGACCTTCACTTTGTCGGAGTGACACTCTTACCAACTAATCTATTGGCTGCTCTATCTGGCTGAACTAATCTTCCACTTGGCGTACTGCTATTGCATCTCTTATTCAAGGATACTATTTTTATTCTTAACGTTACTTGATGTGGAATTGGAATAAACACTACATTTAAACATCTTGGAACATAATTTACTCTTGGCCCTAGCGGACCAGTGTTTATCAAAGAGTTAACAATCTATATCGTGAGTATTTTTTAACGTGAAACATTGCCCTTGTCATATCCATGCTTACGACTTGACATTTGATTGACAGCAATGTATTTGCCTGTCCCGTTTAAAATGAAACATAGGGAACGAATTTAACATTTGACAAGACGTCAATATAGGTTAATTTTGTTTAAATAATTATACGTGTTTTCTAAAAATTAAATTTAGTTGTAGAAAAAAATATTGTGTGCACCTTGTGCCCGAAATATGTTTAGTGCTCTCAAGTGGTTTTCTGACTCGGCTAAATTTCATATAATACTTCTGTCAAATTCATTCCCTGTTTCATATGGACAGGCAAATACATTGCTGTTAATCAAATGTCGAGTCGTTACCATGGATATGGCAAATCCAATGTATCACGTTAAAAATACTCACGGTATATTATACTTGCCGTCAAATAATTATGGACTGGAGATTTCTACACTGATGCCAATTTTTTTAAGTGTCTACAAGTACAAATATCTATAATCTGTAAATGTCATTTTATATTCTGACATTTTCGTTAGTATTTGCGTGCGCTTTTTATTCCCAACCCTATAAATTGCATTATATTTAGACTTTTGAAAAGAAATGAGTGAAACTCATGAATTAAATAGTCCTGGTTCTTATAAAAAAACGTTTACGAAAACAAGATTTAAATGGGCAGGCAAAACAATAATTGCCAATGTACAAATTTTTTTTCAAAAAATTGGCGTTACATCCTGAAAACAATTATAATTTATTAAATAACAAGAAAATTTTGGATTTGACTGCAAAAGCATGTTGTGTTTGCAAATCTACTGTTCACCTAATAATCAATTATTCTTACCTTTTATTTAGATTTCACCGGTTATCGTATTTTAACGCAAACGCGACCTTAGCTTGATGTGTGGAAACTTTAGTCAAAAATGTATATATAAATTTTCTACAAAGACAATTTTTATATTTTATATCAGTATTACTGTCTTACCTTACTTATTTGTTATAATATTTTCTTCATTTACGATGTATTAAAAATTTTAGTTAGGTTTAAATGTATTATATAACATTTGCGTTCATTCCTGGTTATGTCAAGTTACAAGCGGCAACACCGCTGGGCAAGGGACAGGGTGCGGAAAGGGATAAAAGTTGAACATCAGTCCATAATCATTTGACGGCGAGTATAGAAATTATTTGTGCGTTAATAAATTGAACATTACTAGATATGTCTCTATGTACATTCTTTAATTAGGTGAGAATATAATAAACGCACAACATATAACTTTGTGATTTATGGGAGAAGCAAGATTTTGTTCTTTTATTTATTTACGCTGTTTACAAACTTCGGCTTCTGATGAAATTGAGATTGTCATCTACGAAGATACATTAAAAACTTTATTTTACATATTTTATTGACATTTTAATTCGAAATACAAACCCGTTATTGCGCCCGTCAAGATTAATTTTGTAATAATTTTACTAGTGATAACTACAATATTTTCTCCAAAGTTAAGATAATTGTGAAAGCCGATAGTGCTCTTCATGACGAACGGCCGTACAACAAACAATAAGTTTTGCTTACCTTTATTTACATTCATTTTTACTATAGGAGTTTTTTCCAAATCAGCCAGAGTACCTACTAAACCAAATAGTTAGAAATTATGCCGCCAGATGTCAGATTATGGTGTTAGTTGTCGATGCCCGCTGCACTAACATCGTCAGATTATATTTTAAAATATGATAAAATGCTTTCATATTTCAGGATTTTACAGTTATCACAATACTTTCCTGGAATATACCAACAAAAGAATATTATTTTTATGCACGAGACCTTCGAATTAGCACAAATATTTTGTAATGATATCAAATATTTTTAGCTTGTTAAAAGTTACTAATTTGCAAATATAAACATACATATGTACGGATTTGGAAAAAAATTCATACATTAATTAAAACATGTGTCTGGACCTCGTTAAAAATTAATGTATTAATTATTTTTTTTATGTGAATTTAAAAAAAGTATCCTCATTATATGCAGTAAAAATAGATTAAATTTCTGTGAAATGTTATACTATTGAAAGAGATCAGGATATAATAATTATTATACTATATTTATAGTTCATTAGATATCAACGGAACAATGAATGCCTTACAATATCTTATTATAATGGAACTGTCCGCAGATGCGCAAAAACAAGGACCCTAGTAAATGTATATTCAATAGCTTCAATTAATTATACCAGAAAAACCATCATGCTTTCCAATATTAAGCTACTGATTTCTATTTACTACAACTGTAATCCATTTGTATATTAATGATTTTATAAATGTCATTGTCATCGTAAACATCATAATAATATTATGTCAATTATTATTATTATTAAAATGTATGTATAGAATGAAACGAATTTAATTTTCGCTTGAGATATTTTTCAATATTTATGCTCGATTAATATACTTTTTGAAGTGAAACATTTAATCGTATAAGTTGTACCAGGTTACAATGTTAAAAATACAAAAGTTGGAACTACGGAACTACATAAAAACTTTTTACATTTTAATCATATTAATATCCAGTCAACAGGAAAAATAGTTAAAAGACGTAATACTTATTCCCTTATGGTTAATTGAAATGTAATTCGCTCATTCGTTAATGCCTCAACTGTTTTTCTGTGAATCTACAAAGGAAAAAAAACTTTCTAAATTCTAATTAAATTAACTAAACAAATTATTTAATTTTCAGCCTACTAATATGTTTTATTAAATTGTCTAAGTTCATTTAGTTCAATTTTCTAAATTTGTAATAACAAATTATAGAAAATTAAGTACAAAATTAGATTAAATGACTACTTTTAGTATGGTATTGTAGGACAAAATTAGTGAAGCCAAAATATAGTAAAATTAAATAAAATAAGTAATTAAAATAAATAAAATAAATATATCATCACGGCATATTACCCATTTCTGGGTGTGCCAGTATCTACAACACATGTAGACATCGGTAATGATGACGATATATTTTACCGTGTGGGCGTTACCAGGCATCACCTCACGGGCACTCATAGCAGGTGTGGAGAGTGAACTACAGGGGTCGCTTTTGTACCATTTAAAATTGGAAATATATGGCGTTTTTCGGAATCGAACCCGATTCCCTCAAGTTCGCGACCAAACACTCAGGAATGCGGCCACGGGACCCCATAAAAATAAAAAACTATTTGCATATTTAAATTAACGAATTTTTACAAAATATTTAAATGTTAAATTAAGATTTGTAAATTATACTAAATTATTAGACATACATATTCCCTAATAAAATAATATCTAATTATAATTAGACAAAATTTCAATTCTATTTTTTTCTGTGTATAAGGTTACATGATGTTACTTTGTATCAATTTTGAGGTTAGGTTATATGGTATTTCCACCAAATTGTGATTTGTCTGAAATGTCTTTATGGGGTTGGTTGTTACAAAAACCCCGGGGATGGTTGTCACGCGTGAAAAATAGATTTGATATGTATATAACTGGGCTCACGAATCATGTATCCCCGACTGAATAACTTTCATACTTTTCAAAATTGTGAAAGTGCGACCGAAAGTGACTAATATATTATTGACCATTAAATATTCTTAACCCTAATTTTTAGTTTCAGTCTGTCCTAAATAAAATTTATTGATAAATTTTGATTTTTTTTATTTGAATAACCCGTGACAACTAACCCCAAAATCTGTGACAACAAACCCGAAGTAGCGGCAGATTTTTGCCGAGGCAAAAAATAATAACCCCTTAAAGCTATGGTCTCAAAACTGCAGGAAAACAGAGCTAAGGGCAAACCTTACCTCTTAAAAAAATTGAAAAGCAAATGTTGTGACAACAATCCCCGATCTTCCTTACCCATTTTCGATCACTCTGTAGTAAATTTTCAAGAAACCTTGAGTTGATATGTAGGTTTATTACGGAAGAGCATAGTTTGTTTATAACCTTACAAACATCCAAAAATTTAATATGCAGAAGACGCCCTCTTCACCTCTATAAAATTATGTTTACAGCTTCGAATAAGAGAGGAATAAAATCAAAACCTGCTTCGAGGTACTGGACAAATTCCCTTGTTCGTAAGCTGCCGTCGTCATTCGTCAGTAGGCCCTTCTCCGTTAATTGCACTTTTATGATGACGATGAAATTTCATTATGTTTTAGTGTTAGGACAAGTGCAACACTGAGACTTAATATTGTCTTTACAGCCCTGGGTAGATTTATGTAGTGATTAACATTGGTGTGTCCTCACTCGCTATTGCAACAATTAAAGTGTGTTGGCAGGTATGAGACACTTTACGCGATATATCCGTACGCTGCTTTAGCGCCATCTCGCTCGCGAATATGTGACGCAAGGATTGTACTTTGTCGCGTCTAATGAGAGGGAAAATGGTCTACATCTACACGGAATTTCTCTTTTTATGAATTGTTTAGTTTTTGCACAATGTTTGGTTTGTAATTTGCTCCATGTATAACATAACCTCATAAACTTTTGAAGGAATTTAATGCAGGTTATGAAATTTTTTAATAAATAAATTGAGGTGAACGTGTCACTAAAGTTGAATAGTCACGGAATTGAAATAAATAAATAATGTATTCTGTATGTGTAACTTGCTTTGTTCGGGTTTTATTGGCGTGCGGCAACAATGCTATCTTGCAGTTTGTGTTAAGAATGTTACAAAATATATTTTTGTATTCACAGTTTTACACATTTATCTGTAACAATTAAAAAAATACAGTACAATACAACAAAGAATAAATTAACTAATTTTAATTTATATAAATCGTGAACTATTTCGTCTTGTCTTAAAAAAATCTACTGCATAGTTATAATAAATATTTAAACAAATCATCGTTAATCAAACTGACGTTGGCAATATGAATAGCTGAGACAAACGACAAATGTTAATAATAATTAAGCTCTAATTCTTAATTTACTATTTCGTATGTATATTAATGATCATTATAACCATACTTTCAATTGTAAAGATCATTAAGTCTCGATGATTTTTTGAGAAGGTTATCGTAATTATTCGGCAATAATCGTCACACTAATAGCCAAGACAGACGAAATATATTAATTATCATTAATGTAATTTACCTTAATTTTTAATTATTGAATTACCTGACAGACTATATATAAATATAATTTGGTGCTCATGCGCAGACTGTTTTTGCAATATTACAATTTTCCTGTAATATTTTACTTTGTTCTTAATACTTAACTTTTTGTGTTGAATTTAAATTTAATTAAGTAAATAACGAAATAACGAAGACAGATTTGTGAAAAATTCATGAATCTCACTGGGATTTGAAGCCAGGGCCTTCCGATATCTAGTCGGACACTCTACCAACTGAGCTATGAGATCCCCATTTTTCACACGTCGCATACATCGTTGTAGACAAGTTTTGTCTCCCAATTGTTGTAGTAAATATAACAAATTTGTTTGGTTTTAAAAACAATAAAATTTAAAATATTGTTAATTTGTGACAATTACAATTTAAAACCATAACGAGATTTATGCTGGGTTTATGCTGGCAACTAAATTAAAAAATTAAATTGTAAAACTAAACTATACAAGTAGAAACCATTGTTATCAATGACCACCTTTATGCAACTGAATTAAAGAATTAAACTAATGAAACTAAATTAAGAAGTTGGCTATTTACAACTTTTAGTTTAATTTTATAATTTCTTAGCTTTGCGCCTGCGCTACTCGCGCACTTATGGCAGATTTTCGCACCTAACCTATGAAAATGTACAATGATAACAAAGGTTCTGCAGAAAAGAGCGACGAAATACTAAGTGGACTTATTCAACAAATTGTTTACCTTTATTATTTTATCCTATAGAAGACGTTATTGTAGTTTAGTTTCTTAATTTAGTGGCTTAATTTAATTTCACAATTTACATGCTGCATAAACCCAGCATTAGACAGTAACAATATGGCGATTATTGCCGAATACTTACGATCATGTTCTCAAAAGATCATCGTGATTTAATGTTCATTACATCTGAAATTACGTTTATAATGATATAAATAAATAAATAAATAAATATATCGTCACGGCATATTACCCATTTCTGGGTGTGCCAGTATCTACAACACATATAAAAATCGGTAATGATGACGATATATTTTACCGCGTAGGCGCTTACCAGGCGTCACCTCACGGGCACTCATAGCTGGTGTGGAGAGTGCACCACAGGGGTCACTTTTGTGTCATTTAAAATTGGAAATATTTAGCTTTTGTCGGGATCGAACCCGGTTCCCCCAGGTTCGCGACCAGACACTCAGGCACGCGGCCACGGGACCCCATGTTAATGATAATTAATGTAATTTAAATATTACAATTATCATTAACATTCGTCGTCTGTCTCGGCTATAATACTGTCAAAAACTTGTCATAATTTATTGTAGCTTCAAATTTATCGAATGACATTTGATGATCTGACATCATTAAAGCCAAAAATGTGAAGCGTGATAACCTATAAAACAAACAGTGGCGCAAATGTAGACTGATTTGCACATGTGCACCAAATTAAATTTATATATCGTATGTCAGAGTTGTTTTGATAATTAAGAATTTAAGTAAATTACAATTTATACTAATGGTCATTAATTTTTGTCTTCTGTTTAAATTAGTATTAAAATATACTGTACTTTGCTTTGTTTACCAGTAATCATTGTTTTTTCTTATTTCGTTCCTATTGAAACACGTTTAAAGTCGAGCGCGATGTACATTAGTTTCTTGTTATACATCGTAGTGAACTGACGTATATTTCTGTGTATTAAGTGATGTGCAAACTGATATTTAAAATGAAAAACAAACACTTATGTTAATGTGTGTTCTTAGAAGATAGCCGCAGGTATGAAGATTCTCTATTAATCGGTAAGTGGCATAATTTACTCTACGTCAAATGCTTTCTATAAATGAGATCTTGTCATCATATCCATCCTAGAATACTTTGGTTTTCTTTATTTATAGTACCTACACTCTTTGGTGTTGCAAGTTAAATTTACGGAATTAGGTTTCATAAAAATTCTATAATTTTCTTTCTAAACCAAAGATATTCGCATATTTAAATTTTTATATGGGTATGATTTTCCTGTTTAGTGACATTCGCAGTGAATTCGATAGATGATGTATTTTTTTTTTGTGCGTGAAGAGCAGTTACCAGCTGTCAAATTAGGACAACAACGTTATTAGTGGAAGGGTGATTTGATGTGCTTAAATTGATTGGCAGGTTGTGAAATTGAAACAGAACAATGTTTTTAATCATATACATGCACGTATTTCACATTTATTTTTAATTTCGCAAAGATCTGACTTTTCCTCATATTCAATAGTGTCAGAAGTCTTATAGCTGTTTTACATTTCACAATAAATTGTACAATTTTGTGACCTTCAATTTATTGACGAATTATCAGCAAGTGTAATACAGCAAAGTCGTACAATTTATTTTGAAAATAAATCGCACAATAAATTGTGAAAATTAGAACGTGTTCTATTTTCTCTGATTTTCTTTAAAAATTTTGGTTACTTTTCCAGTGCCAATTGTATAATAATTGAACTATTTCAGACGTTTATGTACTTTGTGTGTATCACGGAAGTTTTTTATTCTTGTGAAATGTCACAATTTCGTCGTACAAACAGAATAGAAACGAAACAAAAAGTTAACCTTAGAATATATCTGTTCATTAAATGCAGTTGGTAGCCCTTCTCCCGACAACAATAAATTGATAGAAAATCGTGGAAAATACTTATATTTTGAAAATAAATTGTACAATTTATTCTAGGATAATTTGCACGGTTTATTGTGAAGTGTAATACGGGCTTCATTAATATAAAAAATAAAGAGTTAAAACCCGATTTTTTATAGAAAGTAATGTTACATATATATTACTTTTCCTACAAGCGTTTGTAAAGTACATACTTTACGCGCTCTTTACAATGTGTAAAGTGTAACTTGTCAGACACTAGTGCGTGAAAAGTAAATACGTTGCTAGGCAACAGTTAATTTACTTGTCAACTAACCCTAACAATATTTGAAGATGCCTGTACACTGATACTCAGTAGAGAAATAACACTAATATTTCGGTTATAGAAAAAATATTGTGTGCAACTCGTATGTAAATAGTGTTTTTTTTATCTTGTTCTAATTTCCGCATTCGACTGCACTCGACCAAAAAAGTAGTACTTTACACACTTGTTACATAATAACTATAATTTAACATCGAAAATTGCAAAAAATGAGAATTCTCTGGTTATGCATTTACAACTGTATATTAAATAAGTAATACTCAATTGAAAACAATAACCTATGTGTTCAAAGAGTCAGTGAATAGATTCCAACCATTATCCACTGTTTTTCTTAAGTTATACTTAATAATATGTATTCTTCAATCTTTGTCGGTGTTATAAATTATCTGTAGTAACAGAGATATATGCGTTTTTGAAAATTATTTCTGTATTTGAATAATTTTTTGATGACGTATTGCACCTTCTTCAGGGTTATGATGAAATATATTCATTATTAAACTACCTTTTCCTTTCCTTTGGAGAAGGATAACAAGCACGAAAAAAGAGTTAATTGACAGACCACGGCCTCAATAGATCGTTTCGTTTTGGCGTGGTGTTTGACGTTTGTATGAGTGATGAGTTTTAATATTACAAGGAATTTACTAGAAAATGATGTTCCGGGTTTCCGGTTTATGTTTGATAATACAGGGTGTTTCAAAGAAAGTGTAAAATTGAGTAAAAGAAGCTTAATCAACATGCGTCCGATCTTCAATAGTTTCCGACATATGAGGCAGTGAAAAATAAGTTTTTACCGGGTCTACCTCTGCTATCTTGAAAACTATAAGAGTTACGAGATGTGCTTTTGATTTAAAAAAAATCAAATAAGTTAAATGTTGTGGCGACCTTGACTAATATTAATTTTCATATAACTTTGTAACTATTAGGAATTGAGAAAAATGTTTCATATAAAATTGTATTGTTTTTTTTTTATAGTCTACTGACAAAGACACAATTTTGTTCGATCACTATCATTGTCACATTTTCTTCGATTTTTCATTTATTTCGGAAACAGTTGAAGATCAAACTTATATTGATTAAGCTTTTTTTTACTTATTTCTGTCAGTACTATATACCCTTATTTTTTTACTTTCTTTGAAACAGCCTGTATATAATTTTATTATATGGACACAAAACATTTGCCAAGGCCATTTATATACTATTTTAATATGTATCTGTTGAGGCCCTGGCCTGTCAAACTCTCTCTTCGAGCTGTTCGTCCTTTTCTAAATATATATCTTATTTCAGAACTAACTAGATAGTAATTATAAAATTGTATAAGTATAAGTGGTTTAGGTATTTACTATTATGTATACAATGTGTCCCAGAACAAGCTTGCGCTATCTTTATTTAAAAAACTATTCATTATTATTTGGTATATAGGGGAATTCCGATATACCCGGTCCAAATAAAATATTTTCAAAGCAGTGGCACTTCCGGTTTAATCAGAAGTAGTACCTAGATTTCTTATGGAATGCTCTATATTTTTTATTTTACCATTGCACCGGAAGTGGTTGATCAAGGGTAGAATGTTTTTGTTGTTTCATATGTAGAATCCAATTGTAAAATAAAAAATATAGCATTCCACTTAAAATAAGAAAGGTAGGCACTACTTACGGTTAAACCGGAAGTGCCAATGCTGGGACATCCTGTATAGTTAAACTAATAAGAACGGTAGTTCTCAGTGTTGATATTCTAGAAAATTCTAGAGAAAATGGCCAGGGAATTATTATGAATCTAGACTTGAACAAAAACGAAGATATCTTCTACATTAATTTTTGGAAAGCAAAATTACTGGGGTGCTTAAGGAAAGACTCTACATTTGCGCGAACTTTTTGTGACATTTTCCCGTGAATTAATTTCTCTTTTCTTGCTGTTTAAATGAAACAATTAAAAGAGTAAACGAATGAAGTGTAAGTGAACAGATGATAAGACGAATTATGATTGGCCAGCGGGCAGCGTGAAAATAACACTTTTCTCTGTTCCCTTTCTTGGCCGAGTTCTCTGTTGCATTTCATTCAGATAAAAGCGAGCGGCGGCGAAACAGGAAAAGCAATGAATTTGAAAAACAAGAACAAAACATTTACAACGCTTATTGTCGCCAGACGCGAAACTTAACAATAGGAAGATTTCAGATAAAGACATGTCGTGTCAGAATTGCGATTCAGGATCTCTCCCTTCACGCTTTTCTTTCTCTGTTCCCAGCTGCCCAATGAAACTGGTCAGAATTTACGCGTACCTCAAGGTTAACAATTTACCCACTTCGCATTCACTTATCCTACTCATTAAAACTTTATTTCGAGAACGAGTACCTATACAAAATAAATAATTTCATAATTTTGTATTTTTGTCTACGGAAACATAGTTTTATATGAGATAGATGGCTCTGCATGTAGTTACTTGCTTCTGCAGTCGTCTTATCTTTTTGGGATATTTATCTTCCGCTTGCTCAGCTTTACTCACTGCCTCCTAGAGGCGTCAGTACACCACACTTAAGAGCTCCAATAAGAGGGAAACGCGTCTGTGGTTCTGTTTGAGTGAGCCGGTCCCTGATAAATGATCGAGAAGATGATAAACTTCCCAATAAGATATGATGACTGCCTAATTAAGTAACTACATGCAGGACCATCTGTTGAGAACGCCGTGAGCTCAGCCATACTTTGATTCAGGGACTGAAATCTTGTGAAATATCTCAAGCGTTATTTTTAAATATTATTAGAAGAGTTTCACCAAGTGTCACCATCATATTGTACTTTATTGTACTTTTATTATAGTTTTATATTTCTCAGTCTTAATTATCATTTTTTTTATTTTGTATTTTCTTTGAAATGAGAAAACATTTCATATGATAACAACAATAAGTAAAACTACCGTACCATGCACGAAATCTGAAAATTAACCTTTCTGTTATATATATATATATACAAAATGAAATTTTAAATGAAATTAGTACAAAATACAGTTATTGAATATATTTAATATATATTTTTTATCACTAAAGCCATGATATAATTTTGTTTTACGCAAACGTGGGCATCAAAAAACAATTGCATTGTCATTCGTTACAAAATTTCATCAAATACCGAGGAGTCAACATGAATTTTATATATTGTACACGAAATTTTTATATCCTACGCTGTTTTTTTTTATAACTTATATTTGAATCATTTAATTGTGTGGTTTAATAAAAACGAAGATATGACACTTCTTCAAATATAGATCCTTAGATTGACATATTTTCTTTGAGCATGAATCTTCTTATAATATCATTGACATAAAAATTAAGTAATTAATAATAATATAGTATTTTTATTAGTTTGGTGTATATATTTTTTTTAACGAAAAACTGTTTAAATGCATATATTATGTATAATAATAATAAATAATCTACATTTGAATTTTGTTTATTTCAAACAAATATTATTTTGTCAATGATATTAAAATACAACATAAATTATGTAAAACCAATAGTTTTAATTTAAACCATATATGTATGTCAAATATAACTTGTTTTTTCGATAAATCTAGAATGTAATATTTTACATACCTGTACTTTCGAACACTTCAGCGTAAATTACAAATAATAATAAAAATAAACTAACCGATTGACAGGTAAATCATTAAACATTTGTTATTTTGCTTTTTTGTTTCATTTCCGTATCTAAAACTATTTTTGGGGTTGTTTTCTACAGTTTCATACCTAATATCTGCTGTTACGAAGCATGCAAAATTAATTTTGCTTATTGATTAAGAGGTAGATTTTTATAATTTTATTTAAAGCTTTTTTACTAGAAATAAGTAGGGAAGTAACAATCACTACATTAAATATAACTATCTTTCCTACATTGCATAAATCAATTCACCACCAGGTATAAATATTTCTTTAACATCTTTTTGGTTGTAGAAGTAATCCACTTTTGTTATTTATTTAAATATGTAGGACAAATTCTTTTCTAATAAACGATATCGTTTGTTTGTTTTAAATTTATAGATTTTAAATTTTATCTTCGTTTTAGTTGATAAACAAGTTTCTTTTAAACAGATGATTTTTGTCAATCTGGCTCATACTACAAACTATGTTCTTGAATTTTACAATTATTTAAATAACAATCGTTGCCCTTTTTTTTTAAAAAAAAATCATATATCCGAGTAATGCAGTTAATATCTTGCTTTAATTGAAGTTCATTGTGATAAATTCTGTATAGAAAGAGACCTAACCTCGAAACAACTAATCCTCCTAAAACTTCACAACATAATGGATCAGTAACAAACCTCTCTAATCGCTAAGTATGAAAAAGTAAATTTTTAGTGTTTATGATTATACTTTTTCTAAATTTGATAAATGGCACATACCTATCACATTTTTATTTATTAATAATATTTTAATAATAATGCAAAAATACCCAGAAAGTGAATACATTCTGTTTGACTATATTCTCTTAAGAAATAATTTTTCAACCGCGAGTCTTGTAATATTTGATTACCGAAAGAAAAATCGTTTTATAAAGATGGTTTATAAATAGCATAATACGCTGTAGCCAATGGCAGGGAGCTTCAATCGTTTATTTTCATTTGGTCGATTAATGAGGCCTCCTGCACCTGTGACCAACTCACCCCAAACTCACCCTTTGACTCAAATCTCTCCTCTTTATTTTTCACTGTCGCAAGCAAGCCATCATTGAGGAGAATAAAGATGCGTTCACAAACAAAAATAAGGATTATTTTCACTCTTGCAAAATTACAATCTAATGACAGTAAAGAAAAAGCTAAATAAGAGTATTACCAACTTTAGTTTAAGTTTTACAGGAAATTACTTGAAATGAAGTAGGTATATATGGTATCCTTGTAAATATCATACAGGGTGTTAAAAAATAGTGTCACAAATTATGAGGGCATGTAGTACTGATCAAAATGAGTAAAACAGGTTTAATCAACATGGGTCTGATCTTCAACTGTTTTTGAGAAAGGCCATTTTGTATTGGAATCGACGAAAAACTGACTAAGATAGTGGTCGAACAAAATTTTGTCTATGCCAGTAAATAAACTATTACAAAACAATAACATTTTATATGAAACATTTTTTTCACTTTCTAATAGTTACGAAGTTATTTGAAAACTAAATATTGACAAAGGTCGTCACAACTTGTGTCTTAGTACAATTAATCGATTTTTTTTTTTTGAAAAACATAAAACATCTAAGATGACCTCTGAAATGTAAACAAAATGTCTCATTTAATCAAAGTCGTAACTCTTACAGTTTTCGAGATAACAGAAGTAAACACCGAAAAAACTCATTTTTCATTGCCTTATATCTCGGAAACCATTGCAGATCGGACCTATGTTGTTTAAGCTTTTTTACTCATTTTGGTCAGTACTACATGCTCTCTTAATTTCTGGCACTTATTTTTTAATATCCTGTATAAAATTTAATGTCAGAAGTTACACAAAAATTGAAAAATAAATGATAAGTGAATATGTATAGTGGATGGATATAATTGGTAGTGTTTTGAAGGAGCGTAAGTTTCCAAGTGTAAAGAGAAGAAAAGCATGTATGAATACGATTATGTATGTGGCTGAGGCGAAAGAAGTGTGCTTGTATAGGAATGTGTGGCCAAGGATGATTATTTCGTGACTGTTGTGGTGTGAAGATGTATTTGAACGAAATTACAGTCTTCATGTACAGCATCACAACTGTGTAAATTCATATTATCAAATTGGAAATACTTAAAAATTCGATGCATTTTTCAAGTAAATAAATAAATAAATAAGTATATCATCACGGCATATTACCCATTTCTGGGTGTGCCAATCTGGTTTATCGAAGATATTGGTAAAGATGATGAAATATTTGTACCGTGCGGGCGTTTACCAGTTGTCACCTCACAGGCACTCATTGCTGGCGTGGAGAGTGTACCACAGGGGTCATTTTTGAAGTAGCAATACAAAAATCGAAAATGTGAGAAATAAATTTAATTCCTGATTTACATTAATCTTAGAGTAATCATATATTGATTTTCGTCACAAACAGCTATTAAATGTTAAGAATATTGTGTTCCCTATTTAATCAAATATTGTTAATTATAAATGGGTAAATATACTTTTTTAAACAGGGATCTATGTGTACTCCATCTAAATATTTATGTAATATGTAATTATATTTCACCAAAGTTGTAAAGGGTTAAAATTATTATAAATTAAATATTAACTAATGAATTCACATACATTATCTTATTTGATTTGGATATTTAGTTAAATTTATAAATAGTTATCTAGTAATGGAAATAATATTTGCTTAAATTGTATGCAATTTTTTTTTTATATGATTAGTTCGTCACTTCTCTCACTTATGATGTTTTATGGCCCTAGACCTTTCGTCCGCTCGCGCTCTGCTACTCATGGGCGGTCAGATGTTTAATAATCACTACATCAAAACAAATAAAAGTTAAAATAAATAACTGCAAAGCAAAAATAAAAATTAACAATTAAATCAGGTGTGGTCGCTACACTCTTCAACATTAAAACTATAACTATAACCTCTTAAATAGATAGAAGATATATATATATATATATATATATATATATATATATATATATATATATATATATATATATAATATATGTTTCTATATTTACGTAAACTGTATAAAGTGTTGAAGGAAACACATAAGTTAATGATAATAGGATAATTAATATTGATGTATTTTAAAAGATTACATATTGTTAAATAAATATTATTGAAATATACTCGTATGTATAAGAATTATAATGTAGCGCTTTCTAGTATTAGGTTACTTGAAACCTTGAGAGTTTTATTATATTTCTTGGCAGCTGTGCTCACAACATCCTTAGATCTAAGTAGTCACTTATAACTTTCAAGTAACAATATTGAAACATATTTTTGATATTGTGGCGATGTCTGTTGCAAGTTGTTGGTAAAAAAATATTATTTTTATGTGCAAAACTGCTTCAGCATACAACATTAACTTGTTAAGTAATGCTTTCGTAATTTACTGTTCCCGTAAACATTTTAGGTAAAAAAGATTCAAATAAAAGTTTTACAGCATAAAATTCTATATTTGAATCAATAAGCAAAATTAAATTTGCATGATCTATAACTGTAGAAATTAGATACGAAAATGTTGAAAATTACCCCAAGAATAGCGAGCACTGGAATTGAAATCAAAAATTAACAATAATGTTAACGATTTACCTGGCAAGGTAAATTCGTTTACTTTACAATTGTATGTAATTTCTGTTCAAGTCAACAATTAGAATTTTATTCTCTGCTTTCTTTCATTTGAAGTTTTTTTTATGTAAAATAATTAGAAAAGGAGGATATTACGAAAGTATAATTTTATATGTTATAGTTTTATGTTTGGGAGTACCAGTCATTAACCCGTATGTAATAGGTTTGATGCACATCATGTTAAAAATGTTCGTACAACAGAAATATTAAATCCACGATTAAAAATCATTTGTTCATGCAACAAAATATTTCAATCCCTGATCAGTTTCCAACTGTCAGAATAGTCCGCGTATTATAAATAAATTTTTAATTTGTGGCATGCGCACTGGAACTTCTGGCTATTAGCGAGCATTGTTGTTCCTACATGCACTTGTACTAGCCAAAGCGAGAGAAAGGGCATATTGACATTTATTATAAATTCTTCCAAACTATTAAATATTTGTTATATTGTCTTGTAGCTTCTCGAGTGTAAATTTAAGAGAAACAGAAATAACGCAGGAAGTAAATTATAAACAAAAATCAACATATAATAAAAATCTTTCCATTCAGTCCAGATGGTAGTAAAAACAATAACCTTTAATTCTGTTCACAGAACCTAATTGAAACCAGTTTCGAACTACGCACGCGTACTGAAAAATTGGCAATTAATTACATATTAGGGAGTTATTGCAACTTCTAAGATGAAAGAACGTAAACGTTAACCTTATGTAGAAAACATTTTATTTTAGAAATAAAGGTCTTTCAATTTCAATGTTTACCGCATTTAATTCGTGTATTCACGCTAACGTTAACGCTAAAAGCAACACAAACGAGGTTACATCCACTCTTTTCACCGAAACATAACCTCAAAAAATACATAACGTGTGACGTTAAACGCTCGCTATTCTATTGCACATAACATGTCTCCTTATTCATATAACGTGAACCTTATTAGTACGCATGCGCACTCGGGCTGTCACGTGACTTTAAAGTACACGTTATTTTTGCGTTGAAGTTGCAATAACTCTCTATTATGTTGTATGAACAAACCTAATGTATTCCGTAAACTTTACATATGTATGAATAACATCTAGTCATAGTCACAATTTTGGTCACTTTGGATCTTTACATAATTAAATAAATAAATAAATAAATATATCATCACGGCATATTACCCATTTCTGGGTGTGCCAGTATCTACAACACATGTAGACATCGGTAATGATGACGATATATTTTACCGTGTGGGCGCTTACCAGGCGCCACCTCACGGGCACTCATAGCTGGCGTGGAGAGTGCACCACAGGGGTCACTTTTGTGCCATTTAAAATTGTAAATATTTGGCGTCGGTCGGGATCGAACCCGGTTCCCCCAGGTTCGCTACCAGACACTCAGGCACGCGGCCACGGGACCCCATAATTAAACATTGTCAAAAATCTCAGCGCGGATAACAAATGAATCGCTGGAGAAATAATTCCAGAGTTTTGACGGCGCATATCTAGGACTGAAGTATAAGTAGCGAAATTAGTTTTCAACTATCGTGTTTCACAAACTACATGAAAATGTAACAATTTAAATATGACACAAAAGAGCGCGCGAGAATTAAGTTTGAAAGTGCAGACGCGTTGGCGTTGGCGTTAACCAATGTAACAACATGATTATTTGCAGGAACTACAATGTACAAACTAAACTCCAGAGAAGAGTCCGTAAGCGTAATGCATGAGAGTTGGAGGGTATGGTATGGGGACACAAGGACACTACGTGTGATCTCAAGTCAGTTTTTCTCGCGAGTAAGCACGCTCGCTTTATGCGATATTTTACTCGTCCAGAGAGCAATTAATTTCGGAATTACGGGAAGTCCCGTACACGGTACACTGTGCGCTATGCACCGTATACCGTACACCATGCCCGTACTGCCGTCTGGGTTCAAGTGAGAGAATGAGCACGTGCACTCAACAACGTTACGATGGGAACTTAGAATAAAGCAGTGATGCCGTCAGGATGCAAGCAACCGCATTATACTATAATGCAGTCAGATTTAAAACTCATGTATTTTGCTTTTCGTAAATTTACAACTATTTCAAACTTACGCTCCAAATTATTACCAGCAACAAAATAAAGCTCTTCGATATTGGCTTCACAATACTTAAGCCCTATTTTCTTCATAAACCATTTTAATTTTTACATTTTTTTAAACTTTATCATTAAACAAAAAGTGTTCACAGAGTCACAATTTTCAAGGCTGACTATTATTAGTTCGATGGTCATAATAACTTTCTGAATCAGTTGGAAAATAAGCATAAGAATTATTTCCAACTCAAAAAGAAATAAACTCGCCATGTTTCACAAGACTTCAGTGTCTAAATCAACCATGGAGGTAGGAATAAATAAGGAGGGAGCAAGTGGCTGTAAAAGTGAAGCCATTTCCCCCACTCTAGACCGGGCCTATCTGTCAACCTTCTTTGACCTTAAAGCCATATTGTTTAGCTTGTTTACGTTTGTGTTGTATCGTTTTAGAGTGCATTTCAATACGTTTTATTAATTAAATAAAAATATTTGATTAAAACACGTACTTTTTGAATCTTACAAAATTTAATTAACACGTTCACTGCCTATGACACATACGTTGTGTCATCTGGTATTTTGCGTGTTATGCCGATGACACAACGTCTGTGCCATCATTATATACATTCTTCTATGCTTCAGTATCTCACAGGCATTAGGAACTTACAATTGCGCTCTTATAGGCACCTCAGGTATACTTTATACAGGTACATAGTTGGTTTTGGGTTTTGGTCACTCTGATTTCTACAATGGACAGTCAATTGCTGGGACCATCGGTGCAAAAGAAAGTACGTTCTTGTCGTGACAAAAAGCTTATATTAGATGCAGAATTACAGAACAAAAAATTTGGAGAAGTATTAGAAAACCAAAAGCGATAATATAATATAATCAATATGTCGGGAGTAAATTGTCAGGACTAAATGCTGACATGCCAGTGAAAGGAAAACCATGAGCTGGTATAAAAAACTCATAATACATCTCACATCATTAATTTCTAGAGTCCCATTACCAAAAATGTAATGACACAAGTGTTCTGTCATATGGCATAGTAAAAATAATTGTGATATAGTTAGTTTCCACAACTAAGACCCGGCATAACAGGCAGTAACAGGGCAGATGATCGGCAGTGAACGTGTTAAGTAAATTCAATAAGTAAAATGTATATAAAAACACAGTAATATCATTTTTCAATAAATATTATATGTACAACACATTTCTTTTAGTATTTAAAGTTTTATAAAATTTTAATTGAATGAATAAAGCAATTTTGTTTAAAAATTGCTGCGCTTATCCCCTCTCTAGGACCGTCCAACAGCTGTGTTCGTCCGTCCCCACTAGGCTTCATTCCCCTGGCCATCAATGTAACCTCATGGTCTCTCCTTTGTATTCCTACTTCCATGAAATCAACCTTTCGGCCATCATCAGACGTCGGCCGTGCTTAGCTAGTAAACATAGACGTGTTTCGCTCTTGCTCTATGGTTAATAGCTGAGCACGGCCGGCGTCTGATGATATCCAAAAGGTTGATTCAGATGCTGAAATCTTGTGAAACATGGCGAGTGTTTTCTTAATACTTTATTAACATTGTTTCACCTAGAGTTCGCTATTGTACTATTAGTCTCCACCGCCGCCTCGGTGTGTTGAGGCAGTGTGTCTCTCGCAGCACTCGAAGCGACCTTCACCGCTCGGACTTGAGGTCGTGGGTTCGATTCCCACCAGGGGCTTGGATGTTTGTGTGTGTCTCTAATACTTTATGTTATATAATTTATATAAAATGTAACGCAATAACTGTAAAGAGAATAATAAAGTATTTAGGGCTATAACTTAATATAGTTGAAAAGCCGACCAAATATTAAAATATTATTATTATTATTATTATTATTATTATTATTATTATTATTATTATTATCGACGCCAGCAATGAATGCTCATGTATAATCCAGGACATGAAAGATGAACTACGGAAAATATGTTAGCACAAATCATTGTCTAATATATGCGCTCCGTTTAAATCCACACGAAATACAATTAATTTACTTTCCGCATACCTAATATAACATATAACAGTTACCCCAATAAGTTAATAACAAAGTTACTGTAATAATTATTATTTGATGGCGTCTATGTAATATTACGGCATGAACGTTTCTTTCCCTTACCCCTCAGGTCAAGATTGGTGTCCCACACTATAGTGACACCTGATAAATGCCCGCACGGTACGAATAGGACAAAATTATTATGTCGGCTATATATATGTCGGCTCCGGTGGCTCAATAGTTAGAGCAACTCCTCTTAGCCATGAGTGTGCTCGGGGTTCTGGGTTCGAATCCCACTATTATTATTATTATTGTCGGGAGGTGGTTCATTCTTGCCCCTGTACTGCGACCTATCTGGTCTATTGTACCCTCCGTGTTTCCTCCTATTCTAGGAGCCCTGTATGTTTTGTAAACTCCAAGATTTTCTTTAGACTAATGTCTTTTAGTGTCTCAGTGTGCAATTTCTTTGCTCCTAAAAGACTATGTCTGCTTGCCATAAATGCTTCGCAGTGACATATTAAGTGTTCAGTCGAATCCCACTAAGGCATGGAAGTTTGTGTATGTGAACCTACTCAGTATTTGGGATTTAATCCTGATGAGTGGTTTAAAAAAAAAAAATTATTACCGATATCTGAGTATAAAGCAGATTGGCATAACCCGCAATGGGTAATATGATGTAATGATAAATTTATTTATGTTTCATTTTCATATATTATTATTAAAAATATGAATGTGCTAAAATTTAAATTTGTATGGGTTTCATGTTTTTTGTTAATAAATACAAATAATTTTATATCAGAGTTGTTTGAATTTTCATTCTCTTCATCTAAAAAGAAAGAATCTGAAGAATTTAACAATATCCCGACCACAAACAAACTCTCTTCCTTATTTAAATCAAGCAGCTTTTCATCAGAATCATAATTTAACGGTTTCATCAAACATTCATCAGTGACGTCATTTTAAAATGCGTTGAAATTAGTATTTCAACAAAGGAATAAAATAAATTTTAGGTTACAGATTAACATTACATATTTTTGCATTAAAATTCTTTTTAATAATTTGATCTCAACATTAATCTGATTTCACTGTTCTGAAGTAAGGTTAAGGCAATTCTCAATAAAAAAAATAGCAAAATACGCCCAGTCTTTTAAATACATTGCAATATTTAATTAATATTCCGTTCGAGTGAAATAATAGTCTCATATGCAGTGATAATTAGAGATTGTTCGGGCAGGCGTGTTCGATTGAAAAGTCGTTTGGAGTTCTCGTTTTAATGAAAAAACTGTTACGTTTTCGGAGCAACACATCGCATGGGGGTCAGCAACAGTAACGCAAATGAACTAAGTCTGCACACGAGCGTCGAGCGTCTGTCGACTTGGACGCATGCCGCGAATACGTTATGCGATGCGTTGATGGCTCAGCCAGTGACGGACTAAGAATTACAGGTCATTAGGGTGTTATTATACTCTGCACACAGATTATACAGACAGAATAGTAGCTGAATAGATTGATTTCTGAGTTGTAGAGTTCTTCTTTAATAGAAAAAATGGATATGTGTAATTGACCTTCGTATTATTGTAGATTCTGCATGCATCTACATTTAATATATTACTTTCATCTGATGAACCAGTTACTTTGTGAAATTATTGAATAGATGAATGCGTGTGATCATTAGCCTACATAATTCCTTTGCCACAAAGAAAAACTTTTTTTCTCTAATTTTATAATCGTTTTTCTCAAAATGCATTCCATTTTGAATAGTTGACCGACCTAACCTCAACAAGTCAATTCCAAACCATTACAGAATTATCACCAAATAGAGATGCATTCGAGCCGGGCCGGGTCGGGCTTTGATGTTTGGATCGACTCGGCCCGAAAATAAAAATTACCGGCCCAATTCGAAGATCGACTCGACAAAAAAATTAGCTAGCCCGGCTCGAAAATTGACTCAAAATTGTGTGCATCCGGCATTCCTAATGTTGATTTTTATCTTAAGGCGAAATGTTTAATTTTTTTCGTGTCAAACTTATAAAAAACCTTTACATTCTTATAACTTTCAACATTAATTAACATAAGTAGTTACAAAAGAGACCCTTCTAGTGTAAGTTTGTTATAAAAATTACAGACCTACGAGTATTTAACACTTTGTTTAGCAAAGAATTTAAACAATTTTTTCACAAATCTTATATAAAAAAACATAATTTTAATTTACATAAGGATTTTTTATCTAACTTTGTTTCTGCTCAAAAATAGGGCAAGAAATCATTATGGTAGGAACAAAAATCACTTTTATTTAAGTATACGAGTAATAACAATAATAATAGCAACATCATAATATAATTATTATGCTTTAACGAATAACCTTGAATTCTTGAAGTAAAATAATACATTTTTATTTAATATGTGAAGTGTGTTGTTATTAAATCATTTTGATCCTTTTTAACTTCATCCATTTTCATTAAAATATTAAGGAAACTGTGCATTTGATTGAACCGGCTCGAATTTTCGGGCCGGGCCAAAATCAAAAATTTGAAAATGATTAACCCGATTCGGCCTGATAAAAAATATCTTCGGCCCGGCTCGATGATCGACTCGAAATCGAGGCGGGCTTCGGGCCGGGCCGGGCCAAAGCTTGAAATCGAGTGCATCTCTATCACCAAACTCAACAAAAGGTATGGTTACCCAAGAAAATATAATTTAATTAAATATATGTCACTGGACTTGGACTTTTCAAATAATACCAAAGTGATCCCCCTTCAAGAAAGTAGTAGCCGGTTAACCGCGATTAATGGTGTTTTCCGATGGTCCCCAATATTGATATGCCAGTAATGACAAATGTGTAAACATGTATGGTATTTAAATTTCCGTAATACGGTCCTGTGGAGATACCTGAAACAAAAGAGGCAGAGGGCCAGCTGATGCTGAACTCTCCCTCAGGACTGGTGGGATCGCCTGCGTACGCGTGGCGTCCCAACGCCCGTTGCCCACGGCTTTTAACTACTTGACTTCTCGTCGACTTCGAAAAACCTTGCAGATGGTTTTGTTTTGTAAACGGGTGAGATGTGTTACTGGGTTATGCTGCCAGGTTATTGAATTTGAGGGATAATGGCTTCTACTTGTCAAGAGTTGTTTTCGATTCCGAACACTTTCACATTTTTGTTCGTTGTTTAGTTCGAAAAATGTACTGCAAAATGGAAATATGAAAATCTTCCGGATAAAATGTACACGTATAATGGTTTGTGGCTATTGATTTTCACAATATGAAAATGTAAATGGAGTGCAAAATAATAAATAATATCTGGATTCTGTTGTGAAATTAATATATATTTTTATATAAATAAATATCATGAAATTTGTATTTTGGATGTAGTATTATTAAAACAAATCAATGAAAAATTTCAAGCGTATCATTGATAAATTAACAAAAATTTAAAATCAAATATAAAATCGTTTATTAAATATGGATATCTAAATAAACCTATATTTCATGATAGTTTGGATAGCTACCGCAAATATACACGTATGTATACAGGGTGTTTACGGACTTCTATTTATTTTTATTTTTTATGAGTAATAAACTGTAGACATCATCCTCACCGATGACGATATATGTGTAAATACGTTAGTAAAAGTTGTATGATAAAGAAGAAAATATTTTTTTTTAGATTTTAATGGGTACTTCTCTGCTTGCAAAAAAATCGCGTACACCTTTAAAATCAAGTAACACAGTTTTTAATTTTTCTAGCTATGTAAATACGATTTTTTAAAAATAACTAATAATAGATTTCTCACTGTTGTTACTATCATGTCACCATTTTGTGTATTGCGGAGCAAGTTATTTTATTGTATTTAATTTACTATTAAATTACAAATATACACATTTTAGAAAAATGAAAGATCAACTACTAGTGGCGTCTGTCGGGAAATATTTCCAATTTTAAATGGCACAAAGTGACCCCTGTGGTGCACTCTCCACACCAGCTATGAGTGCCCGTGAGGTGACGCCTGGTAAGCGCCCACACGGTAAAATATATTGTCATTATTACCGATGTCTACATGTATTGTAGATACTGGTACACCCAGAAATGGGTAATATGCCGTGATGATATATTTATTTATTTATTTAACTACTACTGACATTGACAAGTTAAAAAAATAAGACCGACTCAATATATAATATAACAAATATTAAAAATCTCAGTCGTAAGAAGAATAAGAATAAATGCTGTATGACTGAGACTTCGAGTATTTATTATTACTTAATTTATTAATGCCCGGTTGCACCGACGTTTCTTAAATTTACACTTCACAAAACTGAACTTACATTAAGTATCACTTAATTTTAATCTACTGTTGCACACGTATTTTTTTTAATAACCTTAAGTAAGTGTAGTTTATATATTTTTAAGTTGTTTAAGTTGTTGTTACTTTTAATAACAAGAAAAATAAAATTTAGGGATTTTTCATAGTTGATTTTGTTTTTCCAAAATTTGGAGATAATATCGGTAAGTTCGATTCAAATAGAATTATAGTTTTTAAAATTGAAATGTAATTAAATATATTCATTGTTTTTAGCAAAAATGGTATCAGACGGAAAAAGAAAGCGAACACGAAGTGCTAACTAATTAAGTTAATAAGTAAAACATTGAAAGAAAAATGAATGTAATACTTACATGTCGTTATAGAATTCAATATTATTTTCTATTAAAATATTGTATATTTGGTAAATCGTAACCGTTGAAAAAAGGATGATCAGAAAGAATATGAAAATGATCAGATATGTCGTATATTTGCCTTGGTATTCCGTATAAAATTAAATCCAAAGCATCTAAATCGTCATCATCTTCAATAAAATCAATAACTTCAATGATTCTGAAATTAAAAACGTTTCCATTCAATATAACCTCACTACTTACTTAACTGCAAGATAAACTATCAATTTCGGAGGCTTAAATTTATGGAAGCCTTAAGATGTTTATGGAGAGTTTAGCGCACGGTGCAACGAAATAAAACTAAACTTAAGGCTAAACTAAACTTAAATTCTTAAGTGGTATCGGTGCAACTGGGCATAAGGTGTTTACATATTTTCGTCTTCGTTTGACTTGTAGTAACACGCATTAAAAATAAAACCGAAAGTCTGCGCTCTATATGTGATTCCACAGAGTTGTAATATAGTTCAGAAATCTTGGTCAAACAACGAGACCACAGATCTTAAACCATAAGATAACTCCAAGTAGTTTTATACAATGGAAGTAATTTATTTTGAGAGCAAACACTAGTCTGGGAAGAAGAACTACGAACAGACACCGGCAGATTATCTTAAATGGTGTACCACTTAATCGTTTTCTTGAACTCGCGGTTTATCAGAAAACAAATGTTCAAAATTTTAGATATATCAAATTAATACATATTTGTTGAATCTCATGTGATAAGAAACAAGCCAATAAATTGAAGAAAATAAGAAAACATTTGATGGAACGATATTGACTAAAATCAGCGGTAACAATATTCTTTACTAACTTTGTAAAATACATAATATGGTGTTAATATAATGTCCACGATACCACATTTTACAATTTTTGATTAACTAGTTGGCAGCGCCAAATGCGCCATTATTAATTATGGCGTAAAATTTTCTTGGTGTTTTCAAGGTATTTGTTTATAGTTTAATACGTTTTCTGTATACAGAGAGGGATAAAACCTGTAGAAGCAATACAGGGTGAAACGAACTTAATGTCATAAATTTGAGGGTGAGTAGTATGACATGTGTAGATTACGAAACTGAAAGATTTTTTTTTAAATTCGATTTTTATTAAGGAAACTTTTTTTTACTGCTGTTTTAATTAATATTTCATTAAAAATATGTTTATCAAAAAAACACTCAAAATTAGTTGTATTATTAATAATTAAATTAAATTATTCTTAATAATTAAATTAAATACCATTTGCACCGAAAATAATTGTGTATATGTTGTTGATTTATGGTAAAGTGGGACAAAACGCGGTTTTAGCAGCAGGTCTGTATGCCGAACGGTATCCTGGATTATTAAATAAGAAAATCATATAAACCTGGCATGTAGTGTCTCATTGTGTGTAGCTGTGGGAGGTGACAATTTTGAACCATATTTATGACTTTTGTGTTTATTCTTCAATTGATTTTTAAGGTAAGTTTTTTTCATATTAACATTTTTACATGAAAAGTTTCTAGTGTTGTTGCTATTTATCAATTAATCCATTCTGTTTTTTTTTTCTTTAATAAAAATAATTCTGCGAAGTATTAATATTAATCTTTGATGTGGTTCATTGGACTTTCAAAATAAATTACGTTAGAAATTATTAAGATTTGATTATACAGAAACATTACGTAAATTAATTAAATTAATTTCAAGTATTAAAGTTGTCAGTGGTCCAGTGGTACCAAAAATGTTAGTTTAATGAGAACTACCATTAAATATGCGAATTTTTTAAAAAATCTTTCTGTTTCGTTCTCTACACATTTCACACTGCTCACATTTAAATTTATGATATTAAGTTTGTTTCCACCCTGTATAGATAGAGTTGTCTGAGTCGACAAAAGATCTATGAGTAGAGAGATCGTTTTAAAAATCATCACGAACATCAACGCTGAGACCATTGAACGAAGACTCGTGATAATGGTCTAATTATAAATGTTTTTTTTTTTTTGCAAATAGTTTGAATATTAGCAATAGCTCAATATTTTCAATCAAGTTTTCGAAAAGTTTTTGGCTACGCACACTAACAGTATCATTTAGAATTGTTTGTGGCACCATTCAAATGATATTTCGTAGTAAGTAATTTAATTAATGTTTAGTTTTCTTAATAAAAGAAAGAATAAAAACATAACTTACTCGAGTTACATACTTGCATGTGTATACGAGATATAAGTTGTAGCTAAATGATAGTAAATGAATCACACTTATTTTGTTATGCAACAAAAGTTTAATTATGAAACTACTATCTCGCATATTAATCTCTAAGCTAAAACAACACCTGCTCGTGCAAATTCTGTGAAAAATATTTTCAAGGAAATATTTCTGCGTTTTAATAATGTGCTATGCAGTATATAAATTAGTAATTTTGTACCTTTACAATGTTAATGTGAAAATTACAAAATCATTGTTAAAACTGAGTGAGTGAAGAAAGCATTAGCAAATGGACGATTTTCTATTGTTATACCGAATATAAATAAATAAATAAATATATCATCACGGCATATTACCCATTTCTGGGTGTGCCAGTATCTACAACACATGTAGACATAGGTAATGATGACGATATATTTTACCGATAACAATTTTCTTTTAAGACTTTAATTTCTAGAAATTTACTCAGTTGTTCAAATGCTCTAAATATGAGTACATTTACGTAACATTGTCTTTACAATCAAATAATATTACTAGCAAGTTTATATCTCTACCCATTTTTGAATTAATGTCTCAAAAGTCAATGTACCCCATATTCAGATAAAAACTTAAAAAATTTCAAAAATCTAATTTTTATGTATCTAGATACTTTCCAATGCGCTGATTCCAAATTTTGGAACCGTAGGTCGATATCTCTTTTCGTTCTCGAGATATTTAGATTCAAACTTTTGCGCAAAACTGCCCATTTTTGGGTAATAACCCAAAAATGGGTCGAGATATGAATTTGGCGACATCACCATTCGATTCTACGGACAAAAATACATAAGTATAGCAATGTTCATAATTTTTGTTCAACCGGTTCATCTTTTATGAATAAAAGTTTGAAAACCCCTGAAAATGGCCAAAATCTGAAAAAATCCTAAGGGGTACCCCTTACGATTTTTGCGATTTTTGGCCATTTTCAGTTATTTTGCTTTAGAGATTGTATGCGGTGTTCAAAAATTCTGAAAATTGGTGTACTTATGTAATTTTGCCCGTAGAATCGAATGGTGATGTCGCCAAATTCATATCTCGACCCATTTTTGGGTTATTACCCAAAAATGGGCAGTTTTCAGCAAAACTTTGAAGCTAAATATCTCGAGAACGAAAAGAGATATCGACCTGCGGTTTCAAAATTTGGAATCAGCTCATTGAAAAGTATATAGATACATAAAAATTAGAATTTTGAAAATTTTAAAGTTTTTATCTGAATATGGGGTATATTGACTTTTGGGGCAATAATTCAAAAATGGGTAGAGATATAAACTTGGTAGTAATATAATTTGATTGTAAAGAGAATGTTATGTAAGTGTACGCATTTTTAGAGTATTTGAACAACTGTGCGACTTTTTAGAAATAAAAGTATTGAAATAAAAATGGATAAATGCTATAAAATGGTTCGTCGGAAAATATTCTATATATCCAATAAAATTATAACACGAACACACACTATTTTTTATTAATAGTTTTTGTAAAATCCATATTTTAAACAAGTCGAAGCAGCTCGTGTATGTAATAGACTGGCTATATCAGATTTTTATATTTAGTTGTACATAATATATCAATAAATTTAAAAGTGCGAATCTGAAACGTCAAATTCCAGCATGATGAGAGCAGAGCCACAAACAAATATTTATTATCACGCCGAAGTACAAAGAGCCCCAGGTAGTACGAACTATGTAACTGCAATACCAGCCATTGATCTATCAATACACGTAATAATCAATCAGTACATGGTTTCAATCCACAATTCGCAGTTCGCAGTTCAACAGCTTCCAATTCTCACTCTAACAGAGACAGAATACAAAAGACAGAAATCAACAAAATTAATTTCTCTGTTTGTAAACATCAATTTATTCAACCCGTTCGCGACATTTATAAGTCGGCAGTGTATTGTAAGGAAAGGAAAGTTACAGCGTGTTCTCTGAAAGCTCGCGACAGCTAAACCTGACAATGGGGAATTTTTAAGTTTTAATCATTTATTATCTTGAAATATTGAGACTAGGAAATTAAAGTAGTGTAATGTTAGCAGTGTCAAAACTTTCAAGTGCTCTACATTCCAACTTCTTAAAATATTGACTTCTACATAGTTTATCTGGATCTGGCTTCATATTGGTATGGATCTTTCAAATCCACTTCATATCCTGCAATAAATATTTTACAAACATTAAAAATTCCTCATATTCTTTAACTTTTTGCTTTTTCTTAATTATTATTGACAGTTTATCGAAACCACAAGACATCTAATTTTCAAGTAGAAATTTTAACTTCAATCAATATATCCAGATAATTTTAAAGGTAAACAATAAATAAATAAATAAATATATCATCACGGCATATTACTCATTTCTGGGTGTGCCAGTATCTACAACACATGTAGACATCGGTAATGATGACGATATATTTTACCGTGTGGGTGCTTACCAGGCATCACCTCACGGGCACTCATAGCTGGTGTGGAGAGTGCACCACAGAGGTCACTTTTTGTGCCATTTAAAATTGGAAAATATTTGGCTTCTGTCGGGATCGAACCCGGTTCCCCCAGACACTCAGACATGCGGCCACGGGACCCCAAGGTAAACAAAAACCGATAATTAAAATGAAGTAAATTAACATATTCATTGATCTAGATTAATTATACTTTTAAGAAAACAAGGACTGTATGTGATACACTTTTCATAGTAGCTTTGTGTGAATAGCTGATAAATAGAAAGTTTTGACATGAAGTCAAAATAAATAGCATGAATATTAAAGCTTATTTTGGTTTAAAAAATATATGAGATTGGAACTTATGGAAATGTTTAAAATCATGTGCTCGTGTGTTCATTTTATTAGATGACTTACCTTACTATAATGTAAATCATCTAATAAAAGGAACACACGAGCCCATGATATTCGTTTTAAACTTATTTTGTCTTCAATGCGTACGTAAATTTTCGTGCTATGTATATAGCGGTTAACCTTATTTATCCAGAAGTAGCGTCCGTCTTTACTGTACGGTAAAGCAGACATAACCTAAGATTTAGAAAAATATAGCTGCAACGTTTTAGTTGCAGTTACTTTACGCTACTGTAGTAGAAATTGCAAGACTATATGTAATATGTATGTAACTTTCTAATTCGTCTTTCATATTCCTTGTTTGACATATAAAATAATCCATTGCGTGAAACCTTCCTTGAAAGACATACGGGACAATACCGTGTACGGTATTTAAAAACATATTTTGATGTACACAATAACGTTCGCGTTATCTGAATTTTTAACGTTCATGCTACATGTAAAAACTCTCTAATGTCTTCTGTGGTAAAGGAATACAGTGACGTTCATAAGGTTCCGGTATTTTTCATTCCTCTAAGGTTTCAATTAATACGATAAATTTCAAAATAAAATATTGATATCTCGCCCGAATATTTGAAATTGTATTTTCTTTCCTTCAGCTTTATATATTTTTTTGCAATTTCTTTTCTCACGAACTTCTATATATCGAATACTTTTCGATAAAATGCAGTGAGGCGACTCATTAGCAAGCTTTTCATCGCATAGATAACTCTTGAGATATTGCTTGAGCAATTTTCTTTCTGTGCATCTATTGACTGAGGAATCAAGGAGAACATTTTTATACAACCAAAATTAAATATATTTACGATGAACGGCTGATCAGATCATAGTATCCTAGTGTGATTATTATTTTGGCATTTTTACGGTTAACACATCTCTGGTCCGATGATAATATCCAGAGTTTTAGTGCTTTAATATGCCGGTATATGATTTTATTAGTGTACTTTAATTATAACAGTATGCATGCGGTTAGGTTGACATTTCTAGATTGAATATCTTGAGTTTCCCTTGCTATTAATTACTCTAAAAATTCCCTTATGTTACGTGAGAATATGTACATGTTGTGATGTATGTTTTATGTACAGTCATTCAAAAAAGTCTCCGTACGACAGTAGTTTTAATGTATTTTAGGAAAAATAGCAGTCTAAAACCCACTATATTTAATTTCCTTTTGATCCAAAATGAAACGCAGTATATTACATTATTATAAATATAAAATAAACAAATAATTTTTTTATATTATGGGGTAAACATTGAAAGTATTCATAATTTCATGACAAAAAAGTCTCCGTACGATAACCAAAACATTTAAGGCATTTAATACTGACAGTTACATACGTCGGTGATAGCATTATGTTTGGGGCTATATTTTCTCAGCGGGTGTACGAAAATTAGTAATTATTGCAACAATGGATAGCAAAGGTTACCTCGATATTTTAAAATCAAATTTAAAACAAATACCCGAAAGATAGCGCCTTAACAGACAATTTTAATTTCATGCATCAGAAAAATTCGACAAATAATTCGCGGCTATAAGAGAATGCGTACTGTATAATATTAAAAATATGCTTAATCATTCCTCACGGACTTTAACCAGATTAAGAAAGTGCGGAAAATTCTTAAAATAAATAAGAATACAAAGCAAAAAAGACTTTCAAATTAATTACAAGTAAAATGGCAGAATATAATGCCATCGGTGACAAAAAATTTGGTAGATTCAATGACTCATCGCTTAGTTATTTGTGGAAGAACCAGAGGAAAACCCTCCAAATATTATATTTCTTTATGAAACATAAATAAATGGTTTATTATTTAAATGTTTTGGTTATCGTACGGAGACTTTTTTGTCATGAAATTATGAATACTTTCAATGTTTACCCCATAATATAAATAAATTAATTAAATTATTTGTTTATTTTATATTTATAATAACGTAATATACTGCGTTTAATTTTGGATTAAAAGGAAATTAAATATATTGGGTTTTAGCCTGCTATTTTTCCTAAAATACATTAAAACTACTGTCGTACGGAGACTTTTTTGTATGACTGTATGTCGTAATCAGAATTTTTATAATACGCTTAGGCTTTTTGACTTAATTAGCTTGGCCCTAGTTTTGTAGGGGTGAATTTCTGCATTATTCTGTTATTTAGTAGTATAATCTACTATATTAATTAGATTTTTATCTTGAAGTCCATTATAACAGAATATATCCCTTTCCTGGCTTTAAGTATAAGAACTCATTCTGCACTTCTACACATCGAACATGAAACGAGTACCTACGGCATTTGCAGTCTTGGTTCTACTAGAACTGTCGTGCCAATGATGACGATGAATGGATACGATATTTCCTGTGTGAAGCAAAGTGCAGGAATTTCATTTGTTCCTTGACAAACATCACTTATATTTTAACAGAACTGATTGTTAACTTAAGGACATTGCAATGGATCAGAAGTTTATGGTGGCATTCGAAGGTGCAGTATTATTTGGTCTGTTGCAACTTATTCGCATGGTTGCAAAAATAGGTTGGACAAAAAATTCTACTTCTATGATCCTCTGCTGTGAACAAAGAATAGTTACTTCTTTGAAGCAAAAGACTAAAGCACTATAATCGAAAAGGGTACAAAATAATAATGTGTTTCTTTAATATTTTTGTTAATACTATTCTATTAAAAAAGCATAACAAAATATTTTCCATCTCCTAGTAAAAAAAAATAACTGCATGGATTAGGAATCTACTCATATTCGCTTCAAACTTGAGCAGTAAATATGAATTTAGTTTAACAAAGAAGAAGAACTTATATCCTTATCATCTGACCGTAGATATAGCTGTTGATAAATTTTGGATACTTCTTCAACAGGATTGATTACCCTGTAATATCAGAACAACCTATTCAAATTTGATTGTTTTTCAACATCGAATATGTGTTTACCTTTCAAAGGTCATCTTAGATGTGTTTTTGTTTTACAAAAAAAAAAAAAATCGAATAACTGTACTAAGACAAATGTTGTGGCGATTTTGGCTAATATTTAGTTTTCAAGTAAATTCGTAACTATTAGAAAATCAAAAAAAATGTTTCATATAAAATTTTGTTTTTTTATGGTCTATTTATTGACAGACAAAATTTTATTCAGTCACTAGCTTTGTCTATTTTTCTTCGATTCTAATACAAAATGGCCTCTTCCTTAAAAACAGTTGAAGATCGGACCAATGTTGATTAAGCTTTTTTATTCATTTTGGTCAGTACTATATGCCGTCATAATTTGTGACACTTATTTTTGAACACCCTGTATATACAGGGTGTGTCAGGACTAGTGTAAAAAAATTAATACATCATTTTGAGTAAAAAATGTCATATGAAGGTATGTCCGAAAACTTCTCGTTACAGAGTTACAGTCCTTTAAAAGTGCACCTCATCAAGCACATTTTTATTAATAACTCTGATACTAGCTGCACTCAAATTTTGAAATTTGATACGAGGATACTACTTATTGAGATGTATATTTAAACTTTCTTTTGTTTCTGTATCTCAACCAGATGCGTCTCATATGAAGAAGTCATGAAGGTTTTTTATCGTTATTTTATGATCTATTAACATTTTTTCAACTTTACCTATAAAATATTACATACAATACAAAAATACACAAAAAAGTAACAATTAAGAAACAATGAAATTCACACAAATTTATTCTTTGATGTCCACGTCGATATTCTCTGGACTACGACAACCATTACTTTTACAATACCTATAAATGAACACCATATCTACATATTCACCAACACTAACATTTTACACTTTTTTTAATTTGCAAAAAATTACTAATATTGAAAATAAGGTAATTAAACAATAGTTATAAACATATTTTGTGTCGCTTTTCTATTTTGTTCTATTTTCTATGGTAAATTAACTGAGTTTTAATTGTTAGCTAACTATTTTGGATACGTGACATTTTCTAAAAGTTAAAATATCTCAAAAACTACTGCGCTTATCAATTTTTATCAAAAGTACATTTTTGTGTATTTTTAAATTGTTTGTAATACTTTATATTTAAAAATGAAAAAATGTTAATAGGTAAAAATTATAAGAATAAAACCTTCATGACTTCCCTATATGATACGCCTCTGGTTGAGATACAGAAAAAAAAGAAAGTTTAAATATGCATCTCAATAAGTAGTATCCTCGTATCAAGTTTCAAAATTTTAGTGCAACTAGTATCAGAGTTATTAATAAAAGTATGTCAGATGAGGTGCACTTTTAAAGGCCTGTAACTCTGTTACGAAAAGTTTCTGAACATACCTTCATATGACATTTTTTACTCAAAATTAGCTCAGGAATATGCTATTAATTTTTTTTACACTAGTCCTGATACACCCTGTATATTACGTAACACTAGTGACTTTCATTACGTAACACTGCTTAAAAATGCATTTACTTGTTTGACAGATAGTGTGTAAAATGTAATTTACTGATATGGGAGTAGAAAAACTTTTTAAATTGATTAATTATTAACTTGTTCTTTTATAATCCCAATAATAATAAATTCTTATAATATTTAACTTCAATATGAGTAAAATAGAAGTTATTTAGCTTTTACAAATTTTAATAACAAGTGTTCCGCCTTAAGTTCTTGCTTACAAAAGAGTCCCCCAGTATTGAAAAGGTTGAGAACCACTACACTAAGCAACCAGTATTCGGTAATAGTATTATAAATGCAAGCAGGCAACTGAAAAGACTAGTAGTAGTGGTGGTAGAAGGTATATTAGAAAATATATCGTAATGAATAGTAACAATGAATTTGTGTGACCAGGCCAAGCGAACTAATTGGGCACAAACATTCGTTACTTGTCCACAACTAGAGCACGGTTATACGGATTAGTTTTGCCTCTAGGCTAGCATTTCCATTCTGCACCGAGTGTTCGGTGGTTGCGTATTTCGTACCACAGCATTTTCTCCTCCAAAATTTAAATTGTTCGGCAAAAGATAACTCGGAACTGAGATATTTCATTTCTGAGCATGCTCTGTATAGTAAAATATAGTAAAATAATCTTACTGTTCCTTTAACATAAATGCTATTTTTGTTTGAAATAATTTCTTATGAGAATGAGAACTGTAGTTTCAATAATTATTTCAATCAAAAATGGCATTTATGTTAATGGAATAATAAGATTATTTTAATTGGAATAATACTACCTTTTTAGTTTATGTTCTGTATTTTTATTAAAAAAAACCAACGTTTCGGCACCATAAACTGGTGCCTTCTTCAGGGGGAAAAAGATGACATATAAAATATGACAAAAGCTAAAAACAAGTAACTAACGTAACATGAAAAGTACGTAAATGTTACCTTTTTATGTATACAATTTACTAGATACAGTATTGGCCATAAAGATAGCAACTTTTAAAAAATTTCTATTTCTCTGAAGTGAACATAAGAATATTGAAAATAAATTACATAAAGAATAACCTCTTAAAATAAGTTTATTTTATGTTAAAATAATTTATATTAAATTTATTGAATTTATTTAATTTGCATAATTCTTACTTTTGTCTGGACATAAAAATAGCAACTACATAATGAATGTCTTTATTTTCTCAATTTCAACGTTTATATCGTATAATTGTTTAAAAAATATAAATTAGTACTTCAAAATTATGGGTCGTAATAAGACTTTGATTAAAGAATTTCGCAATTTAATAATTAAATCATGTGAAAATGGTGCTTCGCGGAATAAAATGTCGAAGAACTTTAATTTGCATAAATCTACAATAGCGCGAATAATAATCCATTTTCGAAGGAAGGATAATATTGAGCCTTCTACAATTTCTAGTAGACAAAAAAAAAACATCAAACCGAAGCGACAGAATGATAAAACACATATCGTTAAAAATCCGTTGTTATCATCAAAGAAAATTTTAGGCTTTCTACCAAGTAATGTTAAAGATAAAATATCTTCAAGACAGGGAAGAAGAATATTAGTTGCCGGAGAACTTTATAGTCGTCGGCCTGCAAAGAAACCACTTTTTTCGAAGAAGAACGTGAAGGCCCGATTATTTTATTGCATAAAATCATGTAAACTGGACAACTGACATGTGGAAAAGAGTATTATTTAGTGATGAACTAAGATTAATTGATAGAAATGTAATAACAAAATTACTTGAATTCATGATGAAACGAGAAGAAGTAATAAATTCTCGTGGTTCCGGTTATTACACTAAATATTAGAAAATTTAGTTTTTATATTAATTTTATAAAAGTTGCTATTTTTATTTTTCTGTCCAAATAAAGAATATTTTTTGTACATAAATAAATTTTTAAGAATAAAAGAAGTATTTTGAACTTTCATTGTCTTTATTTTTTTTGAGTTACACAAAGTTTCGATTGATAAAATCTCCAATTGTTATCAAGTGAATCAATTTTTGTTAATATAATGCAAATTATTTTAATGTAAATTAAACTCGGTTCAAGACACATGCAGTAATTTATTTCTGAAATCCCAGTTTTTACATTAGAGCAATTGAATTTTTTTTAAGTTGCTATCTTTATGGCCAATACTGTATGTGCATGCCCGGCAATAACTTGGACGGCGAACATGCATCTTCTTAGGAAAACTTCTTTTGCCATAGGAAAAACCGTTCCAAAAACTGACAGAGAAGTGATCTGTATAATTCAGAGACGCTTTATCGGTAGCGAAATACCGCAGCCGTACTTTTTATTAAAAGATGTTTGTAACATTCCAATTATTAATATGAGTTCTGAAAGATATTTTAATAATATTATTTTACTATACAGAACACTCAAAGCAGATAGAAGTATTAGGTGATACGTGCCTTCATGCCACAAGAGCGGTTCAAGTAATTGCCTGTTTTGTATACAATATTATAAAGGAAACAATAAGCGATATGCCGCTTTTTTAATAATTACGATATTTATAGTTTTATTGATGGACTCGACAGAGTTAAATTTTCAGACTGTAGAATAAATATGCATCTAAATAAATTATCCTTATACCAAGTTTCAAAATTTTAGTGTAACTAATACCAGAGTTATAAATAAAAATGTGACTGATGAGGTGCACTTTTAAGTTCTAAAGAGCTGTACTGTAACTCTGTAGCGAAAAGTTTCCGGGCATACCCTCTTAAACATTTTTTTATTGAAAATGATCTCAAGAATACACTATTAATTATTTTTATACTAGTCCTAATACAATACTAAAAATAATTAAAAAAGTACAATAGCGAACTCTAGGTGAAACAATAAAGAGTTATTGCAACTTCTAAGACGAAAGAACGTAAACGTTAACCTTATGTAGAAAACACTTTATTTTAGAAATAAAGGACTTTCAATTTCAATGTTTACCGCATTTAATTAGTGTATTCACGCTAACGTTAACGCTAAAAGCAGCACAAACGAGGTTACACCCATAGTTTTCACCGAAACATAACCTCAAAAGATACAGAACGTGTCACGTTAAACGCTCGCCATTCCATTGCACATAACGTGTCTCCTTATTCATATAACGTGAACCTTATTAGTACGCATGCGCACTCGGGCCGTCACGTGACTTTAAAGTGCACGTTATTTTTGCGTTGAATCTGCAATAACTCTCTAATGTCTAGAAAACACTCGCTATATTTCACAAGATTTCAGCATCTGAATCAACCTTTCAGTCATCGTCAGATGCCGGTCGTGCTCAGCTAGTAACCAGAGACGCGTTTCGCTGTTATTGTAACTCATCAGTATTTTATTTTTCAATAGCTGTCAGTGCTTTACGGCGATTCTTCGATAGATGATTCTACATGTGGTTAGTTACCTCTTAAGCCATCTATCTTATATGAGATGTAATCTCTCGCTGTACAAGTTGGTGGATTGTCTCTGCAAAGAGACGGTAGTTACACCATACTGAAAACAATATCTGAAATAAAGAAATTGTAGTGGGTAGGACATATCAGTACGGGAACAATTGTTTTAATTTTGTGCAAAATGGAATGAATGTGCTCAGTAATCGCATACGGCCCTCTGCATTCTGCAGCTCACAATCTCTTCATGTAAGCGTTGTTATTCATAAGCACACATGTTCCAAAATAGCTTTCGGCTCTTTCATAAACATTATTACCAGAAATGTATTTTTTACGCGGCGATTGTTACCGCACTAAACGTAAACATATTTTGACAACAGGATAAATGTAACCATTACTAATTTTTGTCGCATTATTTTCATCCAATAAAAATAAACTCAGTATAAATGCAATTCGTTTTTGCTTAATTAAAAATATATTTATATTTTTATACGGATTATAAATAAAATAAATAAGCATATATTTTATAATTCGCTGTGTTCGTTTTATACGCGCATAACTCATTATCCCGCATATTGACCCAAATAAATATTATAATTTCCTTTTAAATTGTGAATAGTACGAGTGAACTAGTACATCATCAGTTCAAATATGGTCATCTATTTATCGTTTATTGTTCCAAAATTTACTAAATGATGCATTTTTCATTTATATCAATACATCAATAAATTAAAGAGTCAAATGCAAATGTTTCAAAATTAAACTATATCAGCTAATATGAGTACAGTATGCAGGATGATTGACAAAATAATACAAATCGCTATTATTCATTTTAAATGGTATAGTTTAAATTACAAAATTGGGGGGCAAATTTAAATGCCACTTTTTACCTCTTGCTAAGAGAGGTATTGGATTCATGCTAAAAATCGCATATCCAGATTTTAGTGAATAAGCACGTTTCAAAGATCCTACAATTCGATTTTAACATTTTTACGATGGTGTGTGCGCGCGCGCGCAGATGTGTGTGTATACAGGGTGTCCCATATAACATTACGTTCTTGAATATCTCGAAAACAATGCATCGTAACAAAAAGTGTGCCGAATCAAAACCTTCATAGTTTTTGGGGGGTATCAGATTCTGACAAAATGGCCCCCCAACCCCCCAGAAGGGGCGAGAAAGGGGGTCAACTTAAAAATCTTAAATGGGACCCCAATTTTTTATTGCAGATTCGGAAAGAGAAAAAATATGTTGGTTTTATTCGGAAACTTTCTTTGTACTCCCAACAGGTGGCGCTGCAATCGTAAAAATGTAGAATTAATTTCTGATCAAATCGAGTTGTCCATAGTCAGAATCTGATGTCCCCCCAAAAACTATGAAGGTTTTGATTCGGCACACTTTTTGTTACGATGCATTGTTTTCGAGATATTCAAGAACGTAATGTTATATGGGACACCCGGTATGTGGCTGTTGGAAGGACGATTCCTCAAAAACTGACTTATGACTAGTTGAGTTCGTCAATCTGACATTCATGGAAAGAGCTGGAAAGGTTTTGGTAACAACTGACCAACCGCAAGTAGCAGCGTTTTAAAAAAATCTTCTAAATATTATTTTTTTTTTAATTTGTGTTATTACAAATATTGAAGAACATAAAATGCTACATCTGATACATTTCAAATTTTTATTATATTTTCTATAGATTTAGAGATAAAGACACTATATTGAATAACCGGATGTAATAAATCGCACAGTCCAAATTATTTTGGTCAGTACTATATTTTCTTAAAGGTTTTACCCGTTCGATAACATCCTGTATATTAATACACTTGTATATATTAATTTATTATTTAAAAAATAAATGATTTTATAGAAATTCGTTCCTCTACCTTAAAAACAAAATAGTTTGAATAATACGAACAAACTTAAAGCCTATACAGTGTCCCACACTCTATGTTCAGTATAGGGTCTTATGGAGTACCATGTTGTCATATTTACCTGCTGGAAGTCTATAAGATAGGAAGAGCACAATAGATGCCCAAAAAGAGATGAAATATTCTGGGTACTTCATTGAATGTATTTATGACTGGTGTACATTCAGTTTATCTAAACAGGTGGGTGAAAAGAAAAAAAATAAATTAAATAATAATCTGGTCTGTTTAATAATTTACAAAAAATATAAAATAATACAAACACAAAATATTAGTAGGGTATAAAAAGAAATACTGTCTTTATTTTTTCTTTATAATCTCCAATTTGAATTTATAATATTTCAATATTCTAATCTATAATGCATTTGATCAAGATTAGTATGCCGGGCGGTTTTAAAATATTGTATTGAAATATTACTTATTACAGGTACAAATAGCTTCAGCATGTTTTTTACATCCCGGTTCGACCGCATCTTTTCGCGGCCCTGTATATAAAACTATTTAGAATTGCAGACAAATTTCGGACGAATAGAATAAGCCCTTGGGTAAATAAGACACCCTCATAAAACTTAAATTTTACAGTGTTAACTAATTTTGGTATAGCAATAAAAATTTATGAATGTTCCAATATTACATTACATTGAAAAATTGGCAACATGGTACAGAAAACGTCCATAAGAATAACATTGGCTATCTCCGCTACACTGAAGATAGAGTGTGGGACACTGTATAGTAAATGTCCGCTCGGTAGTATATGTCATCATCTCATTATCATGATATTTGCAATATTGGCATATTTCGAAAATGTATCTGTCGATATTACCGTTCGTTATATATTTATACTGATGATTCTACTTTTGTATTCTTGGAAAATCATTTCTGTCTACAAAATAAATTAAGTTGTCAATTGCATTTGAATTAGGATATAACCGATGTATACTGCAATTTATATTTCCTTTAAAATGTATAGACAGAAAAGGTCATTGTTGTCATATGAAGAGATCCTGTTCTAAAAATAGTTAGGAGATTACAAAGCGCAAGTAGGTTATATAAAATAAATTATAAATTTAAAAGGCAATCTGTGGGTTGACATTGCATGGAGAAAATAAATACAGAATTAAAATTTCAATTTATCTTGAAGATATTCCCAGCAAAGTTACAAAGTGTTCTTTAAATGTTTGTGTCATCTGCAAACGTTATGTTAGGCGCCGTAAGCAATGCCGAAGTCTCTCTTGTCTTCTTCTTGTTCGCAGCCTTCAAATTCACTGGCGACTGGCCGCCAAGTCCGTTAAAATTTTAAACACGAAATAAGTAAGTAAAGGTTTGTTTCGAACAGTTTTAATTTCTTTCGGATCATCGTGTTACACTTCTACAGCACTTCTCAAATTCTCAACAAGAAAAATTGGAGTGGTCTCCAGTCTCCAGCCGCGTAATGTAGACCCGAGCGAAACAATTTTACTTCCCTTTCGTTTCGTTATAAAATCCATTATCTTTTGTTCAAATTGACGGCGCTGGAATTAGTGTGGTGTCTTTAACATTTTCGTCTAAGCAACATTTGTTAATTTTATGACCATGTTTACTTTCTTAATCGCAGCGCAGCTTTTTCAAACACTTCAAGGTTCAATCTTACGTAGCCGTAAAATGCAATTTATGTTGACCTAACTTTTTTACGAGCACTCGTGCTTTAATACAGTTTACATGGTCTCTTAGTATTAATTATAAATAATATAGGCATTATACAAAAAACGCGTAACTTATCGTCTAAGGTGTCTTCTAATTTTTTCAAATTAGTAAATAATCGTATATAATAATATTTGAAAATAAAAGCACAATCAAATTTGACAAACATTAACTTTCCAATTAGATGAATTAACACGTTCAGTGCCAGCCCATTTGCTGCTCCTATCTCAAATGCCGATACTTGAAATTATCCAAAAGTTGGATTTTATTATGATTTATTTAATTTCATATCTATGATAGTTGATCTGGTATGTTTCTACAAAATTTTCTGCTGTAACACACGTGGTGTGACGTTGGCCAGCACAAGCACAACCTTAAACCTAAACAACCAAGAAAATACTGAATGCTTGAAGTCACGTACGCCAGCGACACATACCGTGTGTCGTCGGCTCCTGGTGGAAGTAGCCTATGACACACAGTGTGTGTCACCGGCACTGAACGTGTTAATACGGGGGTCACCCTAGAATTATTGAGACATATGGTTAGAATTTTTTTAAATACGTACTCTTCAACAATAATAACACACTTCATCATTCTTTCCTTTTTTTAAAGCTATCAACAGGGATGTGCATTTACGCGTAAAAATATATTTTTTACGTTTACGTGTAAAGTATGTGTAAAAAATGTTAAATAAGTAAAAAACGTAGATAATGTATAATTTTAGTTCTTCAAAACGACACTAGATGACTTGTTTACAAATGTCACATTACAATAACTTTCCTTAATCGTATCATAAATATATTCTAAAACGAATGAAACTATGATATTTATAAGAGACTGAAATTGAGGTAAAATATTTAAAAAAAAAACATTCTGAAGCTATAGATAAAGTAACACAAGATGCTTAAAATTTGTATAAAATTCATTTTTAATAAGTTTGGAGCTAATGATTTAAATCTATTTCAAATTATTTGAAACTATATGTTATTAATAATTAATAAATAAAAAATGAATTATAAACTTTTTTATTCAATGTCTATTTTTAAATGTCTTCAAATTTTATTTCTTTACAAAACTGCCTAAAATTTACATGAAATATATAAAACATTTTAAAAATATAATATGATATGCTTTAAATTTACGTATTTGTTCAGAGTTTGACTTTTGAGGTTATGTCTCAGGAATACATTTCCCTACTAATTTGATTGTTGATAGTTTGAAGGTACCTACTTGTTTGTCTGAATCAAAGAAACATGTTGATGTCACGTGGACTGCTTGTTCTGGAATATTCATTACAGTATAAAAGAAAATATCTTTATAAAAAAAATATACTCATGGTAATAATATTTTACATTATCTACGTAAAAAATTCTCAAATATTGTCAGTGTAAAAAATATTTTTTTACGCGTAAAAAATAACGTATAATACGTGACGTATTTTACGTGCCCATCCCTGCAAATATTGATAATAATTAAATTAATGTAAAACAATAAGAAAGATATATTTTATAGAAAGCTGAACCGTGTATTTAAGTCTGGGTTTTTTAATTCACAATAATTTGTTAAACAAAAAAAAATGTGCGTAGAAGACGTGTTTTTAAATAGGCAGTAATTTAAATCCAATTAATCAAAGCATAAACGGGGGGCAAATGAAATTAGTTATAAAATATATTGCAGCTACAATTAATTTCTACCGCATGAAATAATTTTATGTGACAGTGAAACTGTGTAAGAATTTTTTGCTCGGGCATTGCCGCACGCAATTTTGAGTGGTGCTTAGCCTGTATTAATTGTAAATGGACGGGAATCTCGTATGATTAATGATGTTTTAAACGTAAATGCGTTATGTGTAAAATCGATCTCTTGTTTACATATCTGCACGGTCGACCAACGGCTAACGGCCGGCGAACGAAATGTGCTCTATTCGCATTCGACATTCGTCCTCATCCTGCTCAATTTTCCAACGCTCACTCGCTCAAGTGAAATCCTAATAATTGTATTAGGCTTGCTGTTGCTGATACTTTTTTACAGTTCGCTGGAAAACAAATATGTGCATATTGGTTACGGAAAGCTATACCAAATTTCCCTACTTCAATTTAGTACATACTAAATATTTAACTTTTACTTTCAATTTAACGCAACCAAAATGAAATAATACTGAAGTACAATAAAGTTTAATATAATTGCGACACTTGGTGAAACTGTTCTAATAAAATATTTAAAAATAACACTTGACATGTTTCACAAGATTTCAGTCTTTGAATCAACCTCTCGGTCATTTAAAGTTTTATTCAGAGACTGGATATTTTATTAGAGAACAATTTCACCAAGTGCCGCTTTCATATTGTACTTTATTGTATTTTTATTTTTATTTAATGCTGGTTAAGCTCACGGCACTCTCGATAGATGGTTCTGCATGTAAATACTTACTTCTTATCTTTTCGGAATGTTTATCATCCGCTTGCTCAACCGACTCAATGCTTCTTAATGAAGAAGTCCAACACAGAAAAAAAGGAATTGAAATTTTGCCTAGCTATATATTTACATATTATTTTATTAGGCAATATGTCTAATAATTTAGTATAATTTACAAATCTTCTTTTAACATTTTAACTAATCCGAAATAGATAATAAATATTTTGTCAAAAATCGTTAATTTAATGCAAATGGTATGGTTACTTTAATTAGTTATTTTGGCTTAATTATTTTGTCCCACAATTTTTGTAATTTATCTAATGAATTAGGTAATTAAATAGTTTTTTCTTTATTTATATTTAGTTCAGTACTTATTACGATATAAATGTAATCATTTCATCTAATTTTGTTTTTAATTTTACTATAATTTGTCATTACAAATTTAGAAAATTGAACTAAATCAGATATTTTAATGAAACATATTAGTAGGCTGAAAAATAAGGAATTTATTTAGTTAATTTAACTACAATTTATATTGTTTTTTTTTTTCTGTGAATATAAGCGAAACGCGTCTATGATTCTAGTTGAGTGAGCTAGTCTCTGGTAAATGACCGAGAGGTTGATTCAGCGACTGAAATCTTGTGAAACATATCACATGTATTTTTTAAATATCTCAAAATGGAGTAGCCTTTCTTTTCACTAAACTGAATTATTCTATCCTAACCAAATATTTATTGCGGTAAATAAATATTAATCATTATTCAGAAACAGGTATTTAATATTTGCACGGATGTTTTACAAGAATTTGTTAAAATAATAATGACATCATATGATACATGGTATTACTAACTCCATATATAATAAATTTGACAATAATTGTTTCACATGCTTTTTATAAAACTAGATCTCCTTAAAACTGATCTATTACATCATAATTCAAAATTTTGTAAAAAAATCAATGTGTTCTCTGGAAAAAATGTTAATTGTTAATACTGACGTTAAACGTTTTTTCATAGGCGTACAATTTATATTCTGTTTATCAAAATGCCAATTACTGTAAGGATAAACATGTAGTTTTTGCAAAATTTTAGACTATGTCGTAATTGGTCAGTTTTAAAGGACTCCAGTTCACATAGAAAGCATATAAAACAAAAATTTTTTCCAGATTTATTATCTATTGAGTTAACTCTACCATTGGTTCAGCGTTGTACACTTAATTAAATAACACAATGTATTTCTCTAAATATAACAACAATAACCTAACTTCGTGCACAAAACTCGGTTTCAACATCTAAACATAACCTTATTCATTAACGTGCACTTTTCGGTGTTTTGGGCGCAATAAATCGGTGCACGTCAAATGCTGATATCATAAGCGTCCCTAGACACTTCCTTAAATAAAAATAGAGTAACAGGAAATTTTTAGCGAATATGTCGGAACAGTTAGAAAGGTTTAGTGAAAGCCGATACTAAACAATCAAGAATCTCTAATTAATATAAAATCAAAATACGATATATTTTGTTTGTAATTATTAATAAAATAATGAAATACCTTTTGCTGTCAAGTTTTGAAAGTAGGTTCGATTTGAATGAAAACTGGTCAGTATTGAATTATTTCTTTGAGGGTCCGGTTTTATAATTTTAAATCATTTGATCATCTACTAGGCAAATATTTATAAATTGACATTTGGTGTTTGCTTTGAGTAATTGAATCAGAAATGAAAATAAATTTGATTAATTGCGAAATCTGCGGCAAGAATGAGAAACCTTTTATATTCATATTTGAATAAAAGATTTAATTATGGACAATTTCCTTAATTACATTTTCTTTCAGTTTCCACATACAAAGGAAACTTGTGAGGTCAATATTTTGGAGTTATAGTACTCGTACACCTGTGGTTGAAATATTACCTAATTTACTAACATCAATCAGCTTTTTTTCACTATTTCATTTTCCTAAAATATTTTTCTTTGCTTTCTTCTGCGGTAAACGACCATTGCCCCATTCGATTTAAGTTAATCACACACATTAGACTTCATAAAATATATTTTTATTAATTCAGTATCATGAATCAATGACGGAAGACTGGAATACAATAGAAAAATATCTAGATTTTTTTCTAATCAATAGCATATTTTAACAATGACACATTTGGCATATAATAGCAAATGTGGTTCGCAGCAAATTTTACGATCAAATATCTTATAAGGAAGAATATAATCCACGACTGAATGCTTGAACATAGAAAACTACTTTATAAATCGTCCCTGAACTACATGAAAATTTTATTATAGTTTAAAATTTGTTTTATTATTTTCCATATTTGCAAATTTCCATGTTAACTTCAAATTTAAATCATCCAATGAATATGATTATCCGAACATAAAACGGAAACAGAAATTTGTTGACGTTCATATTTATTTCTACTAAACAATTTATTCCAAAATCTTTTCCAATTTCATCCACAATAAATTCAACAAATTCAAATAATTTTATATCAATGATTTGTATTAATTTCATTTATTATCCATGTTTATTATTCAAAAACAAGAACAGCAATATCATAAAAATATTTCAAAGAAGAAAAATTTTGTTCTGTTCATATCAATATTAACTGCGATTATAAATATTTCATAGAGTTGGTAACTTATACCACGTAATACCAATAGGGTCAATATAAACCTTTAAGCTTTTTAATACACAGAGTAATGAACTTTGTAAATACTTTTACAAATCTAATATGCTGATAAACTCTATGAAATAATTAGAATATCAATAGTAATATAGTTCTACATATCATTGGTTTGACATTCGGAATAAGTAATGAGCTTGTGATTACTTCATAAAAAGCGGTTGCACATGTGCCATCGATTTGAATATATTTTATGTAAGACTGAACACTTTTAAAACCTGCGATGTTTCACTTTTGCAAATACTTGTGGATGACATTGAGAAGCAGATGACTGTCGTATTTATAACCCTTTTCCATTTGCCAAACTTTGTTTATAATATAAACATTCAAGGCACTAATATCTACAGTTTTTTACAAAAATTTCATGGGTTATCTTCTTCTTTGTCTTTTTACCTTCGCTGCCATGGCGGACATCGTGATATTTCGTTGTGCACCAAGGCGGACACCGGTGCCCGCCAGCGTTTTTTCGCTTTACACCAAGCAGACAAAATGTATTGGAAGAAGCATTGAATATGTGTCTGCTGTGGCGCTTTAGGATACTTGGACTATCTTGGTTTTTCGATATGTCTTATAGTGTCAGTTTTAGAGACGTGTCCGCTATTTGTGTACGCTCTGGCGTACACAAGATAAATTAATGATTTTATTTTAAGAGGCCAAGCGGACACGGTAAAAAAATCAGGTATACATATGTGAGTAAATCAGTATTATAAAAAACGTTACAATATTATACAAAATAAGTTATATTAAAAGAAGAGAAGGCATCTCCATAGCCATATATACAATTTTTTTCGCACGTTCTGACATGATTTAGATATAACCCTAATGACAGATTATACTACTCTGATGAAAAGAAACTTACAGAATACAACAATTCAACATTATTGCGCATATTGTCCATACAAGTTTATTCGTGTCCGCCGATTCCATTGTGTCCGCTAAAGGTGTCTGCTGTGGCACAGGAAAAAAGAAAAAATGTGTCCGCTATGGCGCCTTCAGATCTAAAAGTCAGTATGTAATAATACTGCGCCAACGGCAGACACCGGTGTCCGCTCGTATTTTTATTAATAACTAATTACTGAATAAAGATAAAATAAAAATGAAACTACCAAACTACATAGAATTAACCCTGTTATAAGGTACCAGTTCTGGTCTGCAGGTACAATTTTGAAATGACCGCTTAGCAGTGAAGGTGCTATAGGTTCGAATTAGCTTGTACACAGTATCTACATCTGATTTTGTTTAAAAAACGTCGGCGTAAGTGTACAAATCGGGAGCTTGTTCAAATATTTTATAATGGAAAATAGTCAAAGAAGTTAGGAAATACATTTTCAAAAAAAAAAAAACATATGGAGGTATTACACTCTACGAAATTTTAGCTATGTAAAAACCGATTTGATAAGTGTAAAACCCAACATTAAATTTTTAATTGTACATAATAAAATGTAATAAAAATTGTAGTGTTACAAATTTTATAAAAATTTTACACTATTTATTTATAGTAATAATTTTAAGAAATTTCATTCAACACTCTGATCATTGCTGTCATGCTCCTAATGAAACAAGTTAAAAATCGCACGGTAGTTAGTAGGAGTTACTTTGTTGTAATATTTGGAAGTGTTCGGATGTACATTTCTGTGTTTTGTGTATTAAACGATAATGTATAAAATAACATTTAAAGTGAAATACAAAAATTTGTGTAAATGTATTTTCGTAAACGAAGCACCAGGTATGAAGATTTCCCACTACCTGGTGAGTACTATATCATCATTTAATCTTTGTAAAATGTATTCTATAAATGAGATCTTTGAACATATTGTTTTTATTTACTTATAATACATACATTAATACATACATATGTTATGAACGTATCTCGTAATATCATCATAGATTACATTAGTTGGTGCTATGTTTCGTGTACTTTTATACCAAATTTGTAAGTGGGTAAATTTAGACAACTTGGTGTGGACCTACACATATAAACCAATTTTAGTGTTTATTTTAAACAGAATTTCTTGAAGTGTATGTGTAACTAATACATTTTTTTTTTCTACGAAAATGTCACTGCACCAAATCATAGAAACGTCCATTTTTCAAAATTTTAGGAAAGACCATTTAAAATATATACATTTCCAAACAGCGTGTGAAGTTTCCAACGACCACATGGTATTATAAGGATTAAGTATCGAACACAGATCTACCATTTTAGCTATTATGTTATACCGTTTAAAAAAACCTTATGACTATCAGATTACGATTAGTTGTAAAAATGGTAGAATACTAATCATTTAATATCATTTGGACAGTAACACTGTTGCACATTTCTCTGTGTAATATTCGTTTTGAAAGTATGAATGAATGAACACATATTTCAGTAAAAACCAATAAAATTTATAAAATTTCTGAATCCAAATATACATTTCATCACACGAAAAATAGTCATTTCTTTTATGTCTTGTTGCTACAATTGAATAAAATTCCTATATACAAGTCATGTATAATAGAAAAGAATTTCAAAACAGTTTGTAAATATGATAAAGCAGTAGAGAAAATCTGCAATAAATCTACGTGAACTGCATTATTCATGTTTCAAGCAAAATTAAAATTTTAAGTTTCTGTTTCTGTGAGAAGTTGTAAGCTAGTTAGCTCTCAATGTGCTGGATCGTCGGTTCTTCACTGGACCCTGTTTCAAATGTTGCAGATATAAATATTAGATACGATGCAGAAATTATATTGCAAGGTACAAACTTTCGCAACTACGATTTTATACTTCTTTTTGTTTTTGTAAAGTAAAATGTTGGAAAAGTAGCTGCAACTATTTATTTATATATTTTGCTGAAAAAGGTGCATTCAAGCAAAATATTTTAATTAGCTACATCATTGTATTTCGTGCATAATGTTATTTATAATTGAGGAGTTTTTTTACAAAAACCAAACATGTTCAAAAATTCAATATTTTAGAATAAAATAACTTTTCATTTCATTATATATCTGATCCCCGAAATAATTATTTACTATACATTTTAATTCGTCATGCGTAGAAAATTGCTAGACTATCAAGATTTTTTTAATTTCAGAAATAGGCGGAAGTCCAAAGGAGCTCAACCTGGAGAATAAGCAGGTAACTATTCGTATTTTAATTCAGCCAGTTTTGACATGGGCACAGTACAAGAAAATTACATTATTTTTTGCCAATCCTGAGTGCAAAATTCTTAGTCTAATCGAGTTAACAAAAATGTTAAAATAATATTCCTCAGTATGTGTTCAACTTCTTGGAAGAAATATTCCTTTAATATCCCAAAAAATTATTCTACAAATACAGATAAAACTGATTTTGCTTCTCTGGTGGCGGAAAATCATTCCGTTTTTATTGTTTGGACTATTGTTTTAACTATAATAATATATCCAGGTCTCATTTGTGGCCAGCACAGTACCTCTCATCATTTTCATATTAGACAATATAAGTTTTGTATTTAACATTTCTGGTACACACAAAATAAAATCTAATTACATCTATTCTTTATGTTTCAATTTATTCTAAGAACAAGTTTCCTCCTACTCTTCTAAATGTTCAATATTCTTCCAATTCATGAACGAGATTGGCGGTATTTTATATATTTGTAATATCCTATCTCAAGATCTATAGAAGATATAATAAAAATATTCAATGTATTGGATAGAGAATTTTATATATTTTTTAAGAAACTATTATTTTCGGTTAACCAATTGTTACCAAAACCTTTTCAGCTCTTCCCGTTGATGTCAGATTAAGGAATACGTAGTTAAATTGGTCTGTAGTCTTATAGAATTTGAAAAACCGTGTCTACAACATCCACATATGCATACACACATCCACACACACACACACACACACACATTATTGTAAAAATGTTAAAATCGGATTCTAGTGACCTTAAAACGTGCTTATCCACTAAAATCTGGATATGCGATTTATAACATGATTCCAATTAGGAATGACGAATTTCGATAATTTTGGTACCCGAGTACCCGAAACAACTACCCGGATAGTACCCTTTACCCTTTAATTACCCGTTATCCTTTAAGTACATATACACAATTCGTTAATTTGGTAATTACCAGTTACCCTTATATTGGCAGTTTACTTTTTAATAAAATTTATAATTATTGTTTACATATATTTATTAAATAAAAAGTAATACAAATAAATAATATACTGTATCTCTATAAAAAAAACTTAACATAAATTATATTAATTGCCTTTGGTATGGTAATAAAAAGCTCTTCTATTAGATCTTTCCGGCAGCTGAAAAGTGTTCGGGTAATTAAAGGGTATTGGGTAATTAAAAGGCAGCGGGTATATTTCGGGTAATCGGGTAAGAAATTTTATACCCGGATACATTATTAACGGTTAGGTTCCGAGTACCCGGGTACCCATCGTCATTCCTAATTCCAATACCTCTCTTAGCGAGAGGTAAATATGCAAAATGAAAATTTTAGTTCCAATCTTTTGCTTGAAACCATAACTGATTGGTAGACTAATATCCTAACAACTAAACAAAGAAAACAAATCTGAAATAACAGCTGAATTTTTTCTATTTGTAAATTTGAACTGTCGTATTTTAAGGCGATTGCCGGTGCTTCGCTAAACAGCACTTTAGTAGAAATCAAACTACACTCGTAAATATTAAGTTATAACTTCAAACTTGATACCATTGTATAGTAGATAGATCAATGCATGGGGCTGACCAATTATTTTGCATAATTATTAATTTCTATTGCATTTAAATTTAGTTCAAAAAATATCATAAAAATGGCTATTTTAAAATTTATTTTTAACACGAAAACTGTACTTTATACAAAAAATGTTTGGGTCACCCCCATAGCGCCCACCTTTAATAGTAAGTCTGTGAAAAAAAATCTGAATTATCTCTTTTACTTTAGCTGTGATTTGATTTCTACTATACCCCTTTTTGCCGCTTATTGCAGAAATCGGAACGATAGACTATGGAGGAGAAAGTGTTCCCCCTCTACTACACACATCTCCTCTCTCACTCCAACAATTTGCTTCACAACACGGGCTGAGTTTTCCCCTTATGCTTTAAATAAGGACAAACACATATAAAAGCAGACAGAGAGAAATAAACTGAGCAATCTTAAAAGTAGTGGGGGAACGCAAGAAGTTTGTCTGCACTAGTGTCATACTAGCTACAAAACTGATTTCGCTGAGCGACCGGCAATGCTCTTAACAAACTTTAAAATGCATTTGAAGAAATATTTTTTCAAAACTATTATTTTAAAATAAATTTAGGTTATATTATCGGTGTTTGCACAAAATCTAAGAGAGTTTGCTTAACATGGAGAGCACTACTAAATATTTAATTCAAGTAAGAGTTAGCCTTTCGCTTACAAAATAATTGAAAAAGACGAGAAAGGAAAAGCAACCGCTTGAAGGTTTTTATTTTTGGTAACTAATGCCAGCAATATAACAATGTACTGTTACTTTCGTAGCATTTCATTACAATTTTCATTTAAAATTTAATAGTTTAAATGAAAAATAAAGTAAACGACGAGAATTAATAATTAAACATTCCAAACGCTTTTATATTAATTGCAGAGCGTAGATGAAATACAAGTTCAGCAAGAAGAGGAAATTTTTAACTGAGTCACCCCTCGTAATACACTTTGCGGGAGTTTTTGTTACATTATGCGTAGAGTAACGAATTACGTGGTACATTACCCCCCTGTAATTATTTGTACATAATACACAGATAATACGCCAACCACTCGAGTAGAAGTTTATCCCCACCGACGGACAACATGTAGGCCTCCCGTACCCTCCAATGCTAACTCAACAAACTGAAATATTGCTCTTGCCAAAAGTCAAACATTCGTGATTTTTTATTCAAGTTTTTATCGCCAAAATTCGCAAACTAACATAGCTATAACAATTGCCATTTTTCTTTGAAAAAGAAATCGATATGTGTTGGTGTTAACGGGAAAAGTTAATTGAAACAGACTTCGAAATAAAATTGTTTATTGAAAGACCAAAACGGATATAAGTTTAACATTTAATAAATTGGAACTGAAAAATTACAAGAAAATTGTAAAATATATAGCTATGATTAAATATAAAATATTGATATTCCAATTACAATACGTAGAACAAATTCTTTAACTCTTTTACGAACCATGAATCAGAATTGTATTGTATATGTTTTAAAGTTTAAAAAATAGTGCTAAATTCGAATCATTGTTCTTATTTATTTATAACACATAATATGTATCTATTTGTAACATTAAATACATTGTTACGAAAATATGCATATTCAATTTTGAATCATCAACATATACTTTTATACCAAATTTGTACCTAAGCCGTTGAATTTTCACTACTTCGTGTGGACTTATGTAAACCAATTTTAGTGTTATTTTACACAGAATTTGTTGGAATTATAATGTATATCTGCTATTAAAACTAAAATGAAAGAATCTTTTCTCCAGGAAAATGTTTATCTAATCAGTTCTCTTACTATCAAAAACTTCCAAAGTATTTTGCAGAGCTTGTAGATTTTAATATGAAACTTTTCAACTCTGAGATATTTTCATTTTAATTTCATATATTAAAATTCCACAATATCATTTCGCCATATATTTCCCAAATTTCGATTAAAATTTGTTTGAGGAAAGTCAAATAATTTGGGGTAGTATTTAGTACATATATCCGCATATCCCAATAGGAAAAGTAAATTGTAAACTAAAGCAATATCTGCGGCTCGTGGACTCAAACATAGCAAACATGCAGAATTGCTTTCCTCTCATTTATAGGTTAGTTTTGAGTCCCAACTCTACATAAATATTACAGCTGTTGATTAATCCTCCTACTCAGTATCCCATGCGTTATTATGCCATACTGAGCGGAAGATTTTAGAGCAGGAGAGGATTCGTTTATGGATTTTCAAAAATTCAGAGTTTATAGATAGTATCGGACCTGTGGTTGATTTTGTATTCATTTTTTTATTTTTATATTCGTAAAATATTTAATCTCTTGTATTTTTACCAAAGGAAAACAGTTTATATTTGCATAATATTCTCCATTCAATAACACCTCCACAAAAAGCTAAACAATTATCTCGTTTAACTTATAATTTATTAATAACCTTATCGTTCATCAGGTCAATTATGTATTAACGGATATAGATTTGATGGATTGTATATAACTACAAAAATAAGTGTAAGGTTATTCCAGTTTAAAATAATATAATCAAATTATCGATTGTTGAACGCTCAAAAATATTTGACAACATTCCGACAGTGTTTTTATAATAAGAATTAAGAAATGATAAATAATAGCGGTTATTATACAGTGTAATTGAAAAAATAGGGACAAATAGTCATTTTATTTATTATTAATTTTAGACCTGTAGTTTAAATTACAAAATTGGGGTTGGGGGTAATTAACAGCCACTTTTTGTTGAAAAATTCTTGAATTTTACTTCCGGTTTTGCAGGAAGCGAAATCATTAATGATTTTTTTTAATTTAATCGGGTTTTTACTAGAAATCTGTTAGGAAAACTGTTATATTTTCATTTTCTTGTAGTTAGTTACCTATTAATTTTAGACAAAAATGTTTCAAATATAGATTATAGATAATAAAATTCTACGCCTAAATCACCTCAGCTTTATATTGTGCGTTTTGTAAGCTGTAACCAACTTTGGAGCTTTATAAATTTGATCATTTCTAGTAATAGCCATGGAATTGACACAAAATTACAAATAAATACTAAATGATGTTTGTAATATTTAATATTGCTCTTGAATAATTAATGTGTATTCCTGTAATATGATTGTAATTCCCTTTATTTTCGTGGCCATTCAGGAATGTTTAAATAGTTCCAACAAGTATTTCAAAAAAAAAAAACAACATAGTTTTCCTATATGATTGTGTGCTTAATTTTAGTATTTCAAGTAGTTTGCAGTTGAAATTCTTCTTAATATTTATGCATTTGTGTGGATTCTAATAAATTTGTGAGTACAAATGGAAAACTTTTACTTTTTATTGCTACCGTAATTTGATATCTGAAGATTGTGCCAACATTCAACTGTTCTCAAGTTTATTTTATAGCTATACAGCGGTATTTTAATCTTCTTACTGCAAAATATGTATTGATATTAATTTTATAATTGCATACCTTTCCTCGTAACAGGAAAGTTCAGCAGTAATTTCTAAGTCTTTGACAGTTTTTGTTTCATTTTTATTATACTTTTGTTGCTCCATGTTACATTACCTACTTATAAAATATATGAATAATTATTTAAATGTTTCCAATAAAAATCAAACATGACCATTTATTCATGTTTCCGGTTTAAGGCGCCATATTGAAATAAATGAAAAATAAAAATCGTTTTATGAGAATGTCGCCATTTGATTCGAAAAATACCTACTATAAAAAGGCAAATTTATAAAAAAAAAACTGTACTCAGAGCCGTTTTCACAATCAGGCTTAGTTTAAGACTTTATCTATATTTTAAAGTAATGCTATAGTGCTTAGTGCTCGCTAATGTGCTAAAGTTATATTATAAAAACGAACAAATCTTTAATTTTAATTTAAAGTGTTAAAATAAAGATAAAGCTTAATATGGAAAAGACTCTTATGCTTAAGGTTCATATTTATTTAGGAAAAATAACTCCTAGTCACATTAGCAACAAACAACATACAGTATTCAAAATGTTTGAAGTCATACAAATTTATCATTTAAAGTTTAATTATACTCACTGTTTTCCAAATTCTAGTAAAAATATACATACATACATAAAATCACGCGTGTCCCACTTAATGGGTTAGCAAAAACCAGAAAACAATAAAAAAAGGGATAAGAGTAAGAGCTCAGCTGACTCACTTAACTCTTTAATAATATTCTTCTTTCGCCTTGTCCACAATCATCATAGCATTCATACATAAGAACATATTAAAGTGACCGATTTTCGGTAGCGAATAACCGCATCCGGACCACAATAATAGTTACACAAAAATCATCTTTCGCCACACATTCCTGTACAAACATACTTCGTTCACCTCGTCCATATAAAAGTTCAGCTGTCTCTCCATTCTCATAAAACATTTTTACTAACCATGCATCTTCATACCACAATAATTACGAAACAATCATCCTTCGCCACACATTCCTATCCAGGCACACTTCTTTCGCCTCAGCTACATTCATAATCGTATTCATACATGCTCTTCTTCTCTTTCCACTCGGAAATTTACGCTCCTTCAAAACACTACCAATCACATCCATCCACTTACACACAAAAAAAAAAATATATATATAAAAGTTATAAATCGTGTGTGTCAGTTTACGTAGGGCTTACTGTATCAATATTAAAAAAAAACCTAAGCACTGAGCTAAAATGTTAGTTAGATCTAGAATTTAACCAATATTTTCTTTGTGAAACATTTAAAATATGTCAAACTAAGTTACACAAACAGTAAACATTATGATCTGGTATATGTATAATGAACATAAATGAAAAGAAAAAAATATCAAAATAATGTGTTAATTTAATCTTCCTAAATAAATTTAAAAAAGGTTTATCACTAAAGAACACAAAAAGAGAGGTAATGAAACAAGTGAATTAATTTTACGCTTTACGTGATGATAAGAGAAGTACGGTACGAGCCCCCTGTTATCTGATTTGCGCTGTTTGGAAATAAAAAATATGAAAAAGCAGTAAATGTCGGACTTAGCACTGATTTATTGGATTCCGATGAATCTAAAAATGAATGTCGGATGCATGCCGAAACGCCAGCAAAAGATTTATATGGAAAATACGAAGAATAAGTGGCGGTGATGTACTGACGCACACTTCATTATATTACTTCACTGTTTCTCTAACAGGCTCCACTTATTTAAATTATATGTATTTATTTATAAATAAATATCACTATATTTAACACAATCAATAACTACGAAATCGGTCGCAGATTAATCGTATTTAAAAAAATACTTCAATACTGAAGTTATGAAAGATTTAATAAAGAAGTAGAAAACACTCGCCATGTTTCACAACCTCTCAGTCATCATCAGACGCTGGCTGTGCCCAGCTAATGACCACAGACGCGTTTCGCCCTTTTTGGGCTCATCAGTGTGGTGTAACTGCCGCCTCCTTACAGATACATGTGGTTAGATATATCTTGCATGAGATGTATATCTCTCGCTGTACCTAGCTGGAGAATTGTCTCTGCAAAGCGACGACAGTAACACTAGACAGATGAGCCCCAACAAGTGCGAAACGCGTCTTTGGTTACTAGCTGATGATGATTGAGAGGTTGATTCAGATGCAATCTTGTGAAACATGGCAAGTGTTTTCTAATTCTATATTAGACATTGTTCCATCTTGAGTTTGCAATTGTACTTTGTTTTTTTCTTAGGAAATGTTTAATCTATTGTTTTAAAATAACAAAAATAATTTATACAGTAAATGAATTCGGTCGAAAAAGTGAAGAGTAGGTAAATCTAAAATGAATGTGAATAAGGAAGTTTTATTGGTTTGTTACCAAGCCAATGTTATACTACCAAAATAGTTAATAGACTTAATTTAAATTAAGCATTCAGAAATGATTAACTATAAATTATTGGTTAATTAATGGGGTCCCTTGGCCGCGTGCCTGAGTGTCTGGTCGCGAACCTGGGGGAACCGGAATTTTAAATGGCACAAAAGTGACCCCTGTGGTGCACTCTTCACGCCAGCAATGAATGCCCGTGAGGTGACGCCTGGTAAGCGCCCGGATGGTACAAATATGTCATCATCATTACCGATATCTGCGATAAAGCAGATTGTGGCACACTCAGAAATGGGTAATATGCCGTGATGATATTTTTATTTATTTATTTTATTGGTAACATAATTTAAATTTTACAAATTGTAACAATAAATGAATTCTGTAATGAAAATTTTCTTTGGATAACTAAATTACCATTAAATTTTGCATCGTCTGTGTAATAGCGTTGCAGAATGACGTCAGCATTTGACATAACTATGATCAAGCACCACTAGATGACGAAGCAGTAGTATACTCGTACAGTACATAAATCTGAATTATGCCTGAAGCATGAAAATATACAAATACTATGACTAAACAGAAAAAGCTAAATGCATAAAAATGTCAATTTGAGAAGCATAATTGTTTCTTCATTTTCTATTCGGTTGCTATTTAATGGTGTCATCAATATTATTACATATGCCTACGTCATTATGACGCTCTAGTTTATGAGTTTTATTAAAATAAAGCAAAATCGCATGTCCAGATTTTGGTAAATGAGGCAAGGTCCCAAGAAGCCGATTTTAACAATTTCATGATGATGTCTTTATGTTTGAGTGTGTGTGTGTATGTTGGACTCCCGGTTTCTCAAATACTATACGACTTAAGACATGTTTAAATGCGGTTTCTTCAATCGGACATAACTGGGAAAAGCTGATTAGATTTTGGTAATAATTGGACAAACGGAAGTACTAGTTTCTTTAAAAAAAATTCTAAATATTATTTTTTGGCAATTTACGTTATTACAAATATTAAAAAATATAAAAATTTCTATCCGATACATTTATAATTTTTATTATATTTTCTATATAGAGTTAGAGATAGAGAAATATAAATATATAAAATAATATGTTGTAAATGAATCTCGCAGCCCATGGAAAACAAGTGACAAAATTAAAATGCTAGTAATAGGGGTTTTCACCATTATCAAAATAATGAAAAATAACACTAGTACAGTAAAATATATTACAATACATTCATGAAAACACTAACTATATGTTTAAATATGTTTCCATTAAAATTGTAAATACAATTATTATTGTTTACCTTATCGTATATTAGTGAAGCATTTTCTATATTTTATAGACTTTTATATCTCGTCCATCTATTGAGCGTTAGCAAAAATCGGCGGGAGCGTACGCAGTCATTGTGGCGGTAAAAATTAGCCGTTTAAACGAGATATGAAAAATACTGTTTTCAAATTTTTTTTACACAAAACCTTTATAATAAAAATGTTTTCTTTATTCTAATATATATATATATATATATATATATATATATATATATATATATATAACTTTTCATGAAGAATAACATATAAAAAAATTGAAAATTAGTGGAAACCCCCATTAACCCTTAATTGTCAGTGTCAAAAAACTAAAAACATTACTGAAGGCTTTTCCTGGGAAGTACATTTAATATTTCTTATTTTATTATGAATTAAATATTTATAATTATAGATACATAGGTATATTACATATACCCTTCAGAAATGCCATCAATCTGATCAATGAATTAGAAGAATCTCAAACATTAGAAGAATAAGAGGAAACTTGTTCATAGAATGAATTTAAAAATATTTAAAGAAGACATGTGTTTTTGTGTGTAGTAGATATGTTAAATATGTACAATACTTATATAGCCTAATACGAAAATAGCGAGAAGACATGTGCTGGCCACAACAGATTTTTTAATTTAAAATAACACAATAAAAATAAAGATGATAGAAAAAGTTCCTTGACTGGATATAGTGATGAGGTGATAAAAATTTCTGGATTGCAGTCACAAAATTTTATTTAAATTATCGGGTCGACCGGTTTCGAGCTCCACATGAGCCTTCCTCAGGAGATGAGAATTAAGAAAATTTTAGATACATGGCAAAAAAATGAAAATGTAAGTGCAACATAAAGCACATGGATTTCGTCAAAAGATAAAAAAATAAATAAAATAAATTATACAAAACTCTAAGTTCCATGGGTGTGGTTCACGTAGAACATTTGTTCTTAGTTTTTTATAAAAGTTTTATATAATTTATTTTATTTATTTTTTAATCTTTTGACGAAATCCATCTGCTTTATGTTGCACTTACGTTTTCATTTTTTTGCCATGTATCTAAAATTTTCTTAATTCTCATCTCCTGAAGAAGGCTCATGTGGAGCTCGAAACCGGTCGACCCGAGAATTTAAATAAAATTTTGTGACTGCAATCCAAAAATTTTTATTACCTCAATAAAAATAAAAATTAGTAAAACACTTTATTGCGACAAAATATTTAAAGTTAGAAAATAATTAAAGAAGAAGTAGTATTTATCGTTAGTGGGCTGAATAAATGTAATCAATAACAGAATAACAGCATAAAACTTTTAGAGAGTCATTGTTCCGTACCGATAAAGAGATTTTAGTCATCTGGAACATAAAATATGTAGCATGGTTCGCCATCCAAGATAATCAAGCGATTTCGGCAGTGAATAAAGGACCTTGGGAATCACGAAGACTTAGAGTAAAGCCCTCGTCCCCTCGTACTTTTATCGCATAAATATGCACTCACTCGCTTCATAATACCAAACGTGTAGTTTGAAATACTATGTCTTATGAGCAAAGCCATATTCGCTCTGTTCTTATTCTTAGTATCCGCTTTACGTTGTATTAAATTTTTAGATAGTTTTGTTGTTGAATAATTAATAAAATACGTAGGAACAAAATCTTCACTTACATTTGTACTTTTGTATTAATATCTAGAGGATGATCTGGATCTGAAATAACAGTTTCAGTTGGCAATAAAAAGATTTACTTGACATTGTTAAGAGTGATACATATATTTATTACCTGTTGTTGACAGTGATATTTGAAAATTTAAATTTGAGTAAGTATATTTACATTTTTTTAATAAAATGGTATGCTTTTATTTTTTAACAGTACCCACAGAGAAATAATCTAAAGTATTTTAATCAATTAGAATTCAATTAATCGTCAGGCCCCTGACGTAACCTATTTATATTTATTCTAAAAATGATATGTCAAATAGTATTTTCGCCTTTACCTGACTTTGTGCAAACTGTGAAATAAAAAGATCCCCAGAATGAGTTCGCGATAAGAGCCAATGTTTTTTTTTATATATTTATATTTTCTATTTTATTCCAATTTATATTTTTAATACTTATAAAAGAGTTTTCTTGGTTTCACATTGTTTTACGTATGTTCGTTAGTTTTTCAAATATTTTCTGCGGAGGTCAGTTTGGGAGCCGATATATATATACAGTGTGTTAATTAAAAAACTGGCCATAGGCGTTTAACATGGGAAAACAGTTTTTCTTTGCGCAAAAGTCCCCAATTAATTTTAGACAAAATGTTTCAAATAAGTGTTACAGATAATTATATTTTTTACAGTTTTAATTTTGCACGTTTGTTAACTTGTAAAATCTAATTTGAAATTGTATAAAAATATAAACATTTCTAGCGATACCCATGGAATTGAAACAAAATTACAGAAAAATGCGTGTCGTTTGAACTGTCAGAAATTCAGTTTTCAATTAAAAGTTGCAGATAATTCAATTCTGCACCTGAATCACTACACAGGTATTATTTTTAAAATCTAACACTTAAATAACTTTTATTATTATTATTTTTCACATTCTATCTATAAAATTAAATTTCTGACAGTTCAAACGAAATGAATTTCTTTCTAATTTTGTTTCAATTTCATGGGTATCGCGACAAGTCAGCAATATTTATACAATTTCAAATTAGATTTTACAAGTTACTAAAGGTGAAAAATTAAATCTGTTTAGTAATTTAGGCGTAGAATATTAATATCTACAACATTTATTTGAAACATTTTTGTCTAAAATTAATTGGGGACTTTTGCGTAAAGAAAAACTGTTTTCCCATGTTAAACGCCTATGGCCAGGTTCTTAATTAACACACTGTATATACTGTTAATTAAAAAGCGGGCCATATGCGTTTAAGATGGGAAATCAGTTTTTTCTTGCGCAAAACTTCCCATTTAACTTTAGACAAAAATGTTTCAAATAAGTGTTCTTGAGAATTAAATTGTACACCCAAATCATTAATCAGATTTTATTTTGCATGCTTAGTAACCTTCAAAAACCAATTTGCAATTTTATGAATATCGCTTGTTTGTAGTGGCAGCCATGGAATTTGAACAAAATTACAAAGACATGCATATCATTTGAACTGTCAGAAATTCGATTTTTAAATAAAAATTTCAGATAATTGTTAAATGATAAATGTTATGATGATTTTGGACAAGGTGAAAGAAGAATGTTTTTAAAGAGTTAAGTGATTCAGTGGAGCTCTTACTTTCATCCCTTTTCTTATTATTTTCGGGTTTTTGCTAACCCGCTAAGTGGGAAACGCGTGATTTTATGTATGTATGTAATTAATTTTTATCAAATTTTTCGCAATGTAAGGGTATGATATTATTATATCGTTGAATTCAGAACAAAATTCACTATTTAATGAGTTAATAAAATATATATAATGCCACTTAAAAAATATAATATTGCCCTATAGTTTGAGTACCACTGGATTTAAGATAATAAAGTTTATGCTAAAATGTGCCCCCCTCTATCCCTATATATATTGTTATATTATTGAGGCCTTTAACCTTGTTGCCCTATTCTCTTCAAATAGAGAGTGAATAGATATTTAATATGACAATATTTTGATTTGCTAAGCCAGTAGGGCATATCACTCCTGAAAATAAATCACCTCCCGAATTTGACATGATGATAAATTTATTTTCTGTACTCGTATATTATTTATTATTCTGTCTGCAATGACATGCCGTCGACAGGAATCCAAATAACAAAAAAAGAAGTAAAAATTAATAAACATCACGTTTTAGCTCGGCACGCGTCGAACGGAATTTAAAAACAGCAGCAACAAGCAGTCAAACTATCCCAAAACAAAATGCAAAATAAAATTGATTGTTTGTAGTACTTAATTCAGTTAACTTAATTGCATTTTAAAAGTTTAATCTAATTTTCGGTAGGCGGCATTATCAGCTTGTGGACAACAGTGGCGCCGGATAACGGTAACGGCAAACAAACGTACTACACGCAAGCTGAATTATTGCAAGAATACAATCGATTGCAGAGACCAGTTGCTGCTGAAGATAATTGCAAGTCCTCAGTTAATACATCGATAAAGTCCTGACTAATTTCACACTGTTTGATGCAAATTCGCCATTGTGCAGGCGTGTAAGCTTCTATCAGTTATCATTCATAACGGGGCGGCGAATTCAACCGACTACGACAACGACTTGTCTGCCGTTTGGCGCTTTCGCACAACTGTTGTCTCGATCATTTTTGCTTAAGAGGGTATAATACAGAGAACATAATATGAAAACAACTTCCATCTAATATTGAATAAAATATACTCTTAGTATATACTCTTTCAAGATAACGTGTCCAACTCTGGAAGCTGGGAGCTCAAGAACTATAAAAGTTATTGAGCCGGTTAAATTAAACACATATTACCACATTAAGACCCGGTATTTTCATCTCCGGTTAAACAGTTTGTTAATTTAACTGTCAGTTAAAAGAAAAACACAACATCGATTATATAGCCTAAATTGTACAAATTACACATGTCACCAGAGATGAAAATATCGGGCCTAAGAGATCAATTTAGTGATGTATTTTTAAAATATGCACAGGCCACTAGATACTGCCAAAATGAAAAATATGTAATTAATAGTATATTATACGCCAAGGTTGAGAAGATAATCATTATTGACCCAGCTCTTATTGTAACCCGAGGGCGAAGACCGAGGGATATAAGGCGCCTGGTCAATAATGATCTTCTCAACCGTGGTTTATATACTATTTTTTTCACTACTAGCACATAAATTCTCTTTCAATTTTTTTTATTGATAATAACAACAATTTTGACATGAATAATAACGTTACTTATTTGTTAATATTCACAAAAACAAAGTAGGCTGCATTTGTTTTTATCTGACGTTTTGCTCATTTCGCTGGTTTGATAACCTTACTTATGGGACTTGATTTGTATTTGATTTAATTATTTAATAAAAACTCTTTGTGCTGTAGTGATGAAGATGTGCTGCAGTCAGCAGCCTATTAGTTTATTATTATTATTTTTAAATAAATCTATTGAAATGTACTTACCTACAAATACAAAAAAATAGTGATTTGTTCAATCCTACATCTACAAATATTTCACATTTTCACCAAAACAGCACAGTGGCCAGGCGAGGCGGCAGCGTAGGTTAATTTTAAATTATAGTGGCAAATTTAAATTATATACTTAACACCTTTCTTGAGTTTAATGAGTTAAATAATATTTGGATTTGGAGGCTTGAGTTTGATTGAAAAGTGACAGTTTGCATTATAGACCAAGGTTAATAATAAATTATTATTGACCTAGGTTACCATGGTTACAAGCAAGCTATAGTGAAAAATAAAATAAAATAAAGGTAAATAATAGTGGGTTCCTAGGCTAGTAGTGAAAAAAGTAATGAAATACGAAAATCGTTTACTTTATACACTGTCTGCAGTATGTAAAGTTTCAAGTTTACACATCGGAGTATAAAAAAATATTAATTTAAGAAATTAAACAGTTTTTACTTCCTCCTAAAACACTTATATAAATGGAGCTGCTGGCGTATCTGTATAATAAACTATTACAGCTATGAATAAAAATGTACGTTTAAAATTTTAAATAAATATTCGTTTTTTGTTAAAATATTTAAATAGCAAACACACATTTAGCATAAAATTCCATCTATAAATAGAAACTAATAATCATAATACATGAAGCACGTGATATGCGTAAAATTTGTGGTGTATTGTTTTAAATTATATTAAAAGAGGAAAAACATTAAAATTCAGAGCGAATATAATTTCAATTACTTAAAAATGGCAAATAAATGAATTTAAAACAATGTCATAACAAATTCGCATTTTAATTATTATACTGTCAGTAAAAATCGTGCGTAATTTTTAAATGTTTGCTGCCTATTCGAATGTGGTGAGCTTTTAACCTCGTAACCCGTAACGCTATCAGATGTAACTCACCGAGAAATGGCAAATGAGAATTCTGTATGGATTTTAAACATCTGTTGCTTTAAATTAAGATATAACGTGCTTTTTTCATTTTTATTTCGGTGATTTATTAGTTCTCGTCTGAGAAAATGAATTTCGTTCAATTTTAGATACAATTAGGCTAATTTCACTACGCAGACCAAACTCCTAATTATATATCTATACTAGAGATGCTCTGAATATTCGGCATTTTTTGGATATTCGGTATGTTAGATCACTTTTTCGTTAGTCGGTTATGGAGTGCCGATTTTTTCATCGAATTTTAAAAGTTTAAATACTACTACATTACCTTTATATTTATTTGGTATTTACAATGTATCATTAGCAGTATCATTGATCAGTAATTGTAATTAAAAATTTCAATTACCATCACCAAGAGGTGCACTTGTTTATTAGAGCAGCGTATATTGATGTGAAGGAAAATTTTTATTAAAAGAAAAAAGTACTAAGTGAATCTCTACTAATCTAAATCATGATTTTTTTTATTGAAATATAACAATCCATGCGATCTGTAATACCGAGCTTATTCGTAACTTTTCTGAATTCAAATAAGGATAAATATGATTATAACATGTAAGATATAAGACAATATTTATATACATATTTGCACATTTTGAAGTTAAATATAAAGCTTTTGTTTTAGTAAAAGGTCTTTAATAAAATTTCGTTTTAAGTTTTAAGTGAATAGTGAAAGCTTGTTAAATAATTAAATATTTATCCATCAATATCTGCTACTTGCTGAATTACTGTACTTGCGAGTATAAAATAAGAAGATTTATTTGTTTATCTTTATTATATTAACATTTTTGACAGTGCGAATTTGTATATACAGGATACCCGTTTTATCTCTTCCCGCCTGAAAATTCATGAATAGGCAACCCATGTTACTTTTCATAAGTGACTTGGTTTTTAAAATTTTGTTTTGCTCTTATACCTACTGTGATTATTCAATTTTAAGTATACCTCGTCCAGATTTCATTTGAACAAATGACTTTTAAATTCTCTGTGTTAATCCTAATCTTTGCTACTGTGAATATTTTTACGTTTCACGCAAATATAGTTTCTTCTCAAAGTACATTATATGTCTATGAAAGTTGAAAATTGCTTGTAAATATTTAAAAGGGGAAAAGTTTTATTGGGGTTCCAGAGAACCATAGTTGACCTGTAAAATTCATAACCAAGATGTTATGCTTGGTTTAACAATGAACGCTCATTACTGAATTGAGCAACTGGTAGCGCCAAAATGTAAATATGCACGAGGTGTAGGATTGTATTGAGTTATACCCCAATAAAACTTTTCCCCTTTTAAATAGTTACAATCAATTTTCAACTTTCATAGACATATAATGTACTTTCAGAAGAAACTATATTTGCGTGAAACGTAAATATATTCACAGTAGCAAAGATTAGGATGAACACAGAGGATTTAAAAGTCATTTGTTCAAATGAAATTTGGACAAGGTATACTAATATTTACCAAATAGCTGAAATGTATTCTGTGTTGCCTATTAGTAAAATTTAATAATAACTAGGATGACGAACATGCATCTTCTCAGAGAAACTCTCCTTTTGCCAGTTTTTCCTCTGGCAAAAGGAGAGATTTCCTGAGAAGATGCATGTTCTCCGTCTTAGTTATTACCGGGCATGCATATATTGTTTAGTAAATTGTATAAATAAAAAATAGGTAACATTTACGTACTTTTCATGTTACCTTGGTTACTTGTTTTTTGCTTTTGTCACATTTTATATGTTATTTTTCCCTGAAGAAGGCACCAGTTTTTGGTGCCGAAACATTGGTATTAAATAAAAATACAGAATAAATTAAAAATTTGTAGTTTCTTTAAAATACCTCGTAGTACAATTTAGTTGAAATACTATGTAAAGTTACCGCCTTCTCGAGGTGTGGATAAAAAAAGAAGAACATTTGTATTTTTATAAACACATATTCAATGTATTGGAACGTTTCGGAAGCTGGAAAACTTCCATCATCAGCCAATCTTTAATATTGAAAACTTTTACATCAGGGCATTCACAAACAATCCTCATGACAGGTGTGGCCAGAAATACGACGTCGGAAAAATGTATTACATGTGAAAAACGTTATGAATAGTTAAATTGGCAGAGCTGATTCCAGCCCCAAAACCTCCCAACATCGAAATTTAGGAAACAACTAGGGATGCAAATAGTCCTCCATCCAAACATAACCCTGAGGGAATCCAACCAGCATCCAGAAAAAGACAAAGGACAATCAAAAAGAACACATTAACAACACGATGAATTTTGATACAAAAACATTAACGAAAACACATGGCTAAACGCCATTTTTCTGTGACGACCTCGAGAAGGCGATAACTTTACATAGTATTTCAAATAAATTAAAAAGGTAGTTATTCTAATGATTAATATGAGTTCTGAAAGATATTTTAATAATTTGAAAAGAAAACGTTTTGTATGTGAGTTTGTAACAAAGTGAAGAGATTTTTTTGAAAGAAGGTAATAAAAGTATGACAGGTTCAGCAAAATTGAAAGGTGAGTAGTGATGAAGATGTGCTGAACGTTCGCTCATCAGAGCTTGATGGCGTCATCTCATTCTGCGTGACATTCGGCTAATATAACTATAAAAGCTCGCGATATATAATCTTGTACCCATACAGGGAGACATAGAGCGGAATATAGTAGTAAGGTAGGAAGAGAATAACATAGGAAGCGCGAGCAAAGTGCGTAAACTCTCTTTCGCATTATCTTTATTTATACGCATTCCTCATTTGACTTCTCGATTTGTCACGTGCTATCTTTCTCCTTTACGTTTCTCATAGTATAATGTAATACTGGCCGAGAATTCATTTCGGGAAGAATTTGGGGAACAGCGAGCTCTGTGCTCTCGACTCCGCTAAACCCGGAGAAGATTGCATTTCACATAAATAACCGTTGAGGTACGTGGGAGGTTATTTGCCGTAACCCTTGCCACTTGCCACTTCCTACTTTCCTCTGCTTGCCACTTGCCACTGTTTATTTTATTAATAATACCCGAACGACTTTAAATGTAGTTATTTCGTTTCATTTCATTGTAACTGTTAAGCGCTCAGCGCCAGCACCGCCCTCTTCCATGTTCTCACTTCTCTTCTCGGCCCTACTTCAATTTACACTTCTTTACTTTCACTTTCATAAAATAAATAAATATCCCTTGTTACCAAATACCGTTGCTTTACTTCGATCCTTTTCTGAATGCTTTCCACTACAAATAAGGTAAATAAACTTGTTCATATAAAAAACAAATTTTTAAATTTGGATTCATAAATATCCTACTACAATTTAATTACCTATGAGAATCTTAACATTCATACTCTTTGCTGACACTTGAAGAATAGAGTAATGAAAAATGTTAGAATATCGCAATTATTCGATTACTTATCTATACTTAACAAATACGCAAAAGTTCGGAGTATTCGAACTATTCATAAAAGGTGAACACGAGTTCCGGCAATGTTGCCAACTTTAGGGAAATTTCCCGATTTTAGGGAATTTTAAACCCAAATAGGGACATAGGGAATTTTAAATATTTACCTTAAAATTAGATTAATTCCAAGCAAATTTTTTGTACCTTAAAATACACTTGTGGGATACTACCTACTAAACGACTTTTTGAAAATGCATCTTGTTTTAATTTTAAAATTATATCTGTGATGATAAACAACATGAAAACAAACATCTTGTTTGATCATAAAAAAGAATTTAGTGATAGCGATTAATTGTAACCAGAATCATCATACGTATATTATTTTTTTATTATTATTATTTGTCAATGTACATTTGTTCTTATAAATACCTATACTAAAAAGAAATTGTATTTTTTGAACCTATTTTTTGTTGTTTCCTTCCACAAACGAATATATTAACGCTGACGAGAGATTTAGTGAAAAAATAATCAATCTAGGGAAATTTTCTTGGCCGCCTAGGGATATTACACATCTACAAGTTGGCTACGCTGAGTTTCGGTGACATAGGCGTTTAACATGAAAAATCAGTTTTTCACAAAAAATGTCTGTCCCGGAAAATAAATAAATATATCATCACGGCATATTACCCATTTCTGGGAGTGCCAGTATCTACAACACATGTAGACATCAGTAATGATGACGATATATTTTACCGTGTGGGCGCTTACCAGGCGTCACCTCACGGACACTCATAGCTGGCGTGGAGAGTGCACCACCGGAAAATATTACATATTATAAAGAGTATAAATGAATAAAATTCTGAAATTGCAGATGACAAACTTTTATAATATGCATGTTTGATAAAGGAATAAACTTAATTTAAAAACGAGGTAAAAACAGATAAGTACCTATGCGTTATGTAAAGAAATGAGCATAAACTGTCAAATATCTATTTTCGACATGTTATTTGGTTTGATAGTTTACATGACGTTCAGTTTTGAAATACTGTATACTAAATTTATTTAGTTTTTATTGAGTGCCCGTGAGGTGACGCCTGGTAAGCGCCCGCACGGTACAAATATGTCATCATCATTACCGATATCTGCGATAAAGCAGATTGTGGCACACTCAGAAATGGGTAATATGCCGTGATGATATATTTATTTATTTATTCCAGGTCTATAAACTAAGTTTACTCGGAAATTTAAGAATTTCGGCATCTAAAAATAAAAATAAAATATTCTTTGAATCAGCGTTTCTTAAAAGTTGTAAGATTCCAAAGAGGACATCAGTTTATGAAAGTTAAAATTATATTATTTTAAATGGGACGCCATATTGAAACATTGAAAATAATATTTCTTTTTATTTATTATATTAAGAATAATAATAAAAAATTATTAGACATTGTTTTTCATATTTCTTGACAATGTAATTACTTCATTTTATCTATTCCATGTTTTCATATTTCGACCCTCTTCAATTTACACTTCTTCATTTTCACTTTCATAAAATAAATAAATATCCACTTGCTTAACGTATATACCGCTACTTTTCCTTCGATTCTTTCATAACTTCTTCAACTTCAAACAAATTCTTTACACATTTCATGGTTGCGACTAAAAACAACAAAAACACACTCATCCAAACTTTCACACATAAAAAATTATTACCAACTGTATTGCTTACCTTTATCGAAACAAAAAAAGAAAAAAGAACAGTTATTGGATATAGAATCGTAAACAGTGGCTTGACAATATTATACAAAGTATACCTAAATGAAAAATGCATAAATAATTGAAAATATGTCTATTTTCATTGCATTCCTATTTTAACAAAAAGTAAGTTCACCTATTATTTGTATGTTCAAAATGATTACCAAAAACCAACTTACAATATTTGTCTATCTCGTCTAGTTAGGAGCCACTGGCACTATTAAATAATTTTTAATATCTGTACACTATTTAAAGTCATTAATTTTACATATTATCGCATAAAGTTCAAAGTAAATAAATCGTTTTTATATATTCGCGAATAAACGCACCCACGCACTACCGAAGAACGTTCTTAACTGACTGGGATATATGAAATTAGAGCTAATATAAGTGTTGTTTAGATAACTTTGTAATTCATAGTGCATCAGTTGACAACGGAGAGGATATGAAGATTTAATACTTGGTTATTTTAAATTTAAGTATTATAAGAGGATATGAAGATTTAATACTTGATTATTTTAAATTTAAGTATTATAAAATTTCAAATTACATTAACTACATTTACTGTACAAATCTTTCTCTCTTTCTTCTTCTTTTTCTTCTTTCTTCTTCTTCTTTATTGATAGGCTTGTCGCCTGTTTTTCTTCACAGATTTATAGTATGTCCAAATAAATTGAATAAATGCTGCAACACCGCATATACTATTTTCCTAATTTTTTTGTTGAATGGTCATAATTTTTTGGAATCAAAATAAATTTATTTATTTTAAAGATTGTAAATGTTCATTGACTATTTAAAAGTATGTAAAAATACTATGCGTTAGTTACTATCTCCAAAAAGTTTTTCTTAGGTTAGTATGTATCTAACAAATACTATGGGGGATTGCATTTTTTTATAATTTCATCTGAAACACTTATGTGTTTTTTTATCAAATTGTTTTCATTATGGACCTAAATGTTCTTAAAATATATGCTATTTTAAGTTATATTTACATAAAAATAAATGAATATTATAACACTGTATAAGTCTACATACTTTATAATTACAGGTGTATTTAAATTATTATGTTTAATGCAAGAAATTTATGTTAAAATAAAAACTGTTTGGAAACTGCAGTACAGGAATGTTAGCCCCTCCTTTCGAATTTGAATTTCTTAACTTCCATTGGTAGTAATCCCCACCTCCTAACACGCTATTTGTAATGCATGTATACGCGGTCTCTCGGTCGCCAATCAAAATATTTCCATATTAGTGTCGAAGTGCTATAACAAAAAACCCTTTATTTCCGAAATATCTCAATTATACCATTTCATTTTTTTTATTAATATTCGTTATTCAGCATATACATTCGTATTTTTTTACTATTTTCCTTTAATTCGATTGAGCTGGAATCCCCCATTGTAAATTTTTTGCTATACATGTATATTATTCGTATTAATGATTTATAAATGAATTTAGTGTTACACATTAAAAGCAGAGGTTATTTTAAATAATTAATACACCTATACAAATACATCACATGGAAAATTCGGAAATCGATGGGAGACAAAATTTGTAAGTACTGAGACGACACAATGATTTTATGAAGTTAACAGCACAGTAATATATACAAAAATATTAAAATACTGCTAATTTGCTAGTTACATCTAATTCACAAAATTAAAATTGCATATTTTTTTTTAGAACTGTATAAAAATCTAGATATAACTCCTGATTTGTTGCTTACTCTGAATATCTGTAAAGTCATATCAATTTATTTAGTTTTCTTGACATTTTCTTGTTAAAGAATGTGGAGAACTATAGTTGAATATCCTTTGGTTTTTGAATTACAGTCATTTAAAGTTTTTGCTCTTGCGCTAAACAGAAAGGTTTATTTCAATTTGGTAAATTTGAAAGTTAAGGAAAACGTAGTAGCAATTTCTCTGCAAGCACAGAAAGAAATAACTGAAATGGTTGTAGCGGTAAAAGTATCTTTTCTCTGAAATGTAAAATGTTTAATTTTATGTGGAAGTATTAAATTTGAACTGTGTGGAGTATATCCGTATGCAGTGAAGTTAAATGCAAAAGGTTCATAACTCAGGGTGTCAGAATATTTGTGATTTAAACCTGAGATTACCGCGCAAATTCACTTTGCATTACCATAAATACTAACCCTGGTAAAATATGTGAAAATGAAGAAGAGTAAAGGTACAGATCACGCGATGCAAAGATTTGCTTTACGATCTCGAAAACCCAAATTTCATTATAAATAAGCCACGTGCTTCTACACTGTCTTAAATTGTCCCAAATCCCTTTTAACTAACCTGAATACTGCATATTTTACACTTTTAATTAAATATTCTAAAATATTTGAAATATTGTGTATTATACTTCATTTTACAATAAGGGAGCAAATTCTTAATTATTGTAATATGATCTATGATTCTACTAGTGCTCAGCCTTGTTTACAAGCAAACACAAATAATATAATTAATTCAATATTATGGAGTATAAGGCTAATATAACTGATAAAATTTAAAATTAAATTTACCACAACTTCAATATAAAGTGAAAATAAAAACTATGTGTATTTTCAATGATAGAAAATTTCGATGAAAAGTCATGTAACTTCAAAGAGCTGTAACACGAGATAGGACAATGTAAAAAAAATCATACTTGACATGAAAAGAAAGAGAATTTCATGTTGAATATAATCATGCATCGCCTGTAATTCTATATTCAACCGTGTATGAGAGGTGCATGAAAATATGAGTAAAGAGCTAAATAATTTAGTTCATTTCTCATATTTTCATGCACCACTCATACACGGTTAGAGATAGAACAGCGGACAAATGTCTAAATTCAGCATGAAATTCTCTTTCTTTTCATGTCACGCATGATTTTTTTACATTATCAGATCTTGGGCTACAGCCCTTTGAACTTACATGATTTTTCACAAGATACGATGAAGTAAAAAAATAGTGCTTGGCATAAAAAGAAAGAGAATTTCATGCTGAATTTAGACATTCGTCGTCCGTTATTCTATTTCTAACCGTGTATGAGTGGTCGTGAAAATATGAGAAATGAGCGGTTGAATATAGAATAACGGACGATGAATGTCTAAATTCAGCATGAAATTATTTTTCTTTTCATGTTACGCATGATTTTTTTTCATCATCGGATCTCGTGGTACAGTCCTTGGAAATTACAAGTTTTTAAACCTCAGTTTCCTTTTTCGCGAGTTTATTGTTTTGTTGATTATATCGTAATTATATCCGTTTTGATATAAAAGATTTTTAATTAATTGTGTTTTCAGAATGAAATTTTGGATGTGAAAGTAATATTACTCTATCTAAATTCAGCATGAAATTCTCTTTCTTTTCATGTCACGCATGATTTTTTTACATCATCGGATCTCGTGTTACATCACTTTGAAGTTACATGATTTTTCATGGATATTTTGTATTATTGAAAATACACAAAATCTTGATGAAAAATCATGTAACTGCAAAGGACCGTAGAACGAGAATTCCTTGCTGAATTTAGACATTCGTCGTCCGTTATTCTATCTCTAACAGTGTATGAGTGAAAATTTGTTTTATTTGAAATAGTCACTAAAGTGCACAAAAATGGTTATTAAAAGTTCAGGAATCGGCACTAAAGTAATCCATTATACAACGATTGAAGCACCGTTACCAATCTCATAATAATTATTGTACATATAAGATAATTTGGGTAGGTGTACGACCTATAATAGTAAATTTGTACGTAAAATGACGGCACTAAGTACCAGTGAGGTGACGCCTGGTAAACGCCCGCACGGTACAAATATGTCATCATCATTATCGATATCTGTGTAATAAGCAGACTTGCACACTTGTAATATGCTGTGATGATATATTTATTTATATAACAAAAACCTGAAAATGTCTAATAGGAGTTTCCACTAATTTTCATTTTTTTTTTATATTAGAAAACATTTTTATTGTAACAGGTTTTGTGTAAAAAAATTTTTGAAAACAGTATTTTTCATATCTCGTTTAAATGGCTAATTTTTACCGCCGATTTTCTGCTAACGCTCAATAGATGGACGAGATACAAAAGTCTATAAAATATAGAAAATGCTTCACTAATATACGATAAGGTAAACAATAATAATTGTATTTACAATTTTAATTAGTTTAAAATAACTATTCACCTCAAATACTTTTAAATGTAATGTTACAATTTGAATGTGCTGCCATCTATTACTACTAAACTGTAAAACTATCCCGGGCCTTTACGTCACAAATTTGGCAAATTTGTGTTTCATATGTAGTAAAATGTTTTCATTCATTTAAAAAAAAAAATGGAAACATATTTAAATATTTAGTTAGTGTTTTCATGAATGTATTATAATATATTTTATGTCTTACTAGTATCTTATTGTTTTATAACAACCTCAACATTAGGTCCATTATTGAGTAAATAATGCCCTAGGGCGTATTAAGTTGCTATGGTAATGTTGACTACAAACTGAGGTTAATAATACTGATACTAACATAAAGTGCAGTTAAGGTTAAGAAGCATTGTGAATTGTAGTCGTTTATTATAATATTTATTTCATCACAAATACAAATCAGCATATTTCTTATTCTTAGCAATAACATTGCTCTTACATATTGACAGAAAAATACCACAAGAAATATATTTTTTGTTTGAAAAAATTCTTTGTTTACAGAAACAAAATATTACCTAGATACAGCATTCACAGGTTACTTTGTAAGTTGTATTAAAATTTTGTGATTTATTATTTTTGTTTGATAAATTCTAGTCAGACAAAATGTTTATTAAGAATTTCTAGTAAGACATAAAATGTTGAAGGCACCACGGGTGTTAAACGACAATAATGCCTTCGGTCAACGTACTCGCCTCGGGCCAGAGGCCCTCGACAGTACACTGTTGACCTCAGGCATTATTGTCCTTATAACTACCCTTGGTACCTTAATTACTATTAGTATACTAGTGTTATTTTTCATTATTTTGATAATGGTGGAAACCCCTATTAGATGCAACCAAAATATTTTCCATTATACGCTAAAGCGATCGGTAAAAACGGATACTCAGTTTTGCGGAGGTGAATTAGCGACATTTGGCTGTTACGAATCTCCTGGCTCATCAAATCGCGAAGTTTGACGCAGGGTTTTACCAGCGAATCGATCTAATTAATTTACAGTAGCAGGCCGCTTATCAGATTAAAATCCAACATTTAAGGAACCGTTTTCATTTCTCTTCTCTCCACAACTTTCCATCGCCATGCTCTTCGCAAGCTTCATGTCACACGAGCAGGTATTGTTTCGCATCGACAATGAAGCGAAATGAAATTAAATACATTTAAAGTCGTTCGAGTATTATTAATAATACAAACACTGCGAAACTGGCCAAATTGGACTCTATACCCGAATACAATAAAGGCGAAACTCACTTATCTTTACCGCTGTCCGCACTTTATGTATACAAATGAAATTTTAAGTATTTGTATTCTTTAATATGAAGGATGGTTTTGTGTTAAATTAAATACTTGGAATAATTTTACGCAGTTACAATCGTTTATTATTACGAATATTTTTAGAGAATTTCGGTAATTTCATAGAGTTGATGAATACGTTGAACAAAAGTTGTATTAAGGTCAAATATTCCTTCGAAAAGTTAACTTAAAAAGTTATCTCTAAAATGTTATTTCATCCGAAAACATTCAGATAAAAATTCTGAAAAAATTATCATAATTATGTTATATATGGAAGCGAAACGTGGGTCATAAGTACAAGTCAAAGCAGAAAAATAAAAGAAATGGAATAAACGTCTTAAGAAAACAGAAAAATGAATTAAGAATAAAACAATTAAAATAATTTGTTTTGAATTTATCATATTTACTAGTACACTTAAGCTGTGTCCGATGTCGCATTTTGGCATTTAGTTTTTAGGATTTAGGTGCCTGAGTGTCTGGTCGCGAACCTGGGGGAACCGGGTTCGATCCCGACAGACGTCAAATATTTCCAATTTTAAATGGCACAAAAGTGACCCCTGTGGTGCACTCTCCACACCAGCTGAGTGCCCGTGAGGGGACGCCTGGTAAGCGCCCACACGGTAAAATATATCGTCATCATTACCGATGTCTACATGTGTTGTAGATACTGGCACACCCAGAAATGGGTAATATGCCGTGATGATATATTTATTTATTTATTTAGGTCTTCTTCACATAAATACAACTCGGAATGGCACACTGACATCCATTTGTTTGTATGGCAACACTTTAGAACAACAAAAATAAATTATACATTTCGATTTAATAATAATAATAATAATAATAATAATTTTTTATTTCTGTAGACACAATTACAAGTGTATAGAAAAAGTCAGACATAGATAAATATAATAAGAAATAAAATAAAACATAGTAAGCTACAGAGCAAAAAATTCATTTAAGTTATAAAAACTGTGTTGCAGTAGAAACGATATTAAAGATTTTTTAAATTTATTAAAATTATTTTCAGTTTTCAATGAATCAGGCAGCTTATTAAAAATTTCCAATCCCATTCTGTGTGGAGAATTTTTAGTAACGTTTAAACGAGACGTAGGAACGTAAAAGTTATTATTGTGGCGAGTATTATACTCATGCAAATCAGAAATCATGGTAAAAGATGTTTTATTCTTATGAATAAAAATACATATTTCAAGAATATAAATGCAAATTACTGTCAATATATTTAATTGTTTGAAAGTAGATCTACATGATGAGCTATGACTCATACCCATTATAGAGCGAATAATTCGCTTTTGAGCAACAAAAACATTATTAGCTGGATTTGAAGCGCCCCAGAAACAAATACCGTACCTTATACGGGACTCAACACAGGCAAAATAAAAAATCAAAAGTTGTTTGTTATTTAAGAATTCTCTTAAATGACGAACCTGAAAACATGTAGCGTTCAATTTAGCCACAAGTTCATCACAATGAGGCTTCCAGTTTAAATTTTCAGTGAATAACATGCCCAGAAGACGTGCTGAATCATCATTGCTCTTAAGATTTTCTTGAAAATGTAACATAATTTGTTGTTTTTTACTGGGAAGTAAATGAAAATGAATAATTTTAGTTTTATTTTGGTTTAAAAATAATTTATTTTCTTGGCACCATGAAATTAGTGACTGCAAATTTTGATTGCATTTATCAATCAAAGTTTCTACATTTGGGTCTGAGATGACAAGAGTAGTGTCATCCGCGTATAAAATGGGGGTGCAATCATCAGAAAGAGCTGTACAAAGGTCATTTATATAAATTAAAAAAAGTATAGGTGCAAGTACTGTTCCCTGTGGTACACCAACATTAATATGTGCTAAAGCCGATTTTGCAGTCCTGGTAGTAGATAAGTTGTCCTTATAATTGAGTGAAACAAACTGATGTCTGTTTAATAAAAAGGAGGAAATCCATTTCAAAGCAACACCTCGAATACCCACGCATTCCAGCTTATCAAGTAAGCGACGATGGTCAACACAGTCGAAAGCTTTACTGAAATCACAAAAAATACCTATAGGATATTCTCCCTTATCTAGATTTAAGATAATACTTTTAAAGAAGCAATGTAAAGCATCTATAGTACAGTTGTTAGTTCTAAAACCAAATTGTCTACTGTTAAGAATACAATTTTGATCTAGAAAATGTACAAACCTTTTCAAAAAACAATATTCAAAAATCTTAGAGAACCCTGAAGTTAGAGCTATGGGCCTATAATTATCGACACAAGTCTTGTCACCTTTTTTATGAACCGGGATTATTTTATTTAATTTCAAGTTTTGCGGAAAAGATCCGTTCTGAAAAGAAATATTTATGACATATGTAAGAGGATTTGCTATAATATCAGCGACACCACGAATAACGGAATTCGGAACATTGTCAGGTCCACTGGAATTTTTATTTTTAAGTTTATTTCTGATAATCTCAAATAATTCGGTTTCATTAAAAGGATTTAAGAAACAACTACTAGATACATTATGCCCTGTTTTCAGATTATTCGGATCTGTATTGACCACCGGGATGCGATTTAGAATATTTAAGGGTGCTTCCTCGAAATGGTTATTAAAAATATTCACAATATGATTTGGATCATCAATCAGTTCATTATTATAATTAATCTTGTTTACAAAATCAACTTTACTTTTACTTTTAGAGTTGATAATATTCCAGGCACTCTTTGTTATGTTGTCCGACTTTAATATTTTCTCCTGATAAAAATTCTTTTTAGTTGTTGCAATAAGAATAGAGTGTTCCCTTTTAGCTTTTTTGTACATAGGAATAAATTCTGGGAAATTGCTCTTAAGCTGAAAAAGAGATTTTAGATTAATGCTGGAATTAATAATATTTAAGTTAACCCAGTTTTTTTTATTACTATTGTTTGATATTTTCTTAAGCGGAAAATTATTATTAAAATGAAATAAAAATATATCAAAAAAACAATCATAAGCTTCATCTGTAGAGGTTTTGGAATAAACATCATACCATGTTTCTGTAATTAATTGATTGCGAAAACTGTTTATGTTGGTGTTACTAAAAATTCTTTTATGACAAATAGGATGGTTTGTGTGAAGGTTACTATTTGTTTTTAAAATAACGGTTCTATGATCTGAGATACAATTATCTTGCACTACAGCAATACAGCTTTTAATATTAGTAAAACAGTGATCTAATTTATAGACACCTCTTGTTGGATCAATAACCTTATTAAATAAGCCATAAGTTGATACGATATCATTTAAACATTTATATTCTACAGAATCTCTCACAGGATCCATGTTAAAGTCTCCACAGATAATTAGATCATAATTTAACTTAAACACAAAATCTAACACCTGAGATAATTTATCACACAAAATTTTGTAGTTAGAACTTGGAGATCTATAAATATTGATAATGAGAGTTGGGTTGCGAGAGTCTGGTTTCCATAAGACAGCACAGGCCTCAAAATCTTTTTCTACACAAAAAATAGAAATATCAATTATTATAATATCTTTATATAAGCTGTCGTGGCACCAGATTCCCACACCTCCACCCTTATAAAAAGATCTACAGTAATTAGAGCAACAAGTGTAGTTAATAAAATGAAAAGTATCAATTTCCTCAGTCTTACTCCAAGTCTCGGTGAGACAGAGAAATTTTAATGACTGATATTTATTTACATAATCAGTGAAAATTAGATTCACTTTGTCATAAGATAAAGCTTGGCAATTTAAAATTAAGTAATTAAAATTATAGTTTCTGGATTCATCATCAATACTTATTCTGTTCGGAGCATTTTTTGCTATACTAATTTTTGAGGGGCCCGTCTCTGAAAAAACTTATTTAAATGAGTTCCAGTAGGCCACAGGGATGGATCCATAGCTTTTGTCAGGTTAGATTGACTCACAGTCACTTTAAACGACGAATAAAAAGATGGGTATTTAGAATTCAATTTTTCGCAGGTAACCTCGGGGAAGTATGGCAGTAAATGATCCTGTAACTGTTTAATTGTAGTATCGGGATGTAGTTTGAAGACATGAAGAAGGGCAGGTTGTGAATCAGAAGCTTTTAAAGATGTTGGAATACTGGCATCCTGGTTGCCAATCACAATCGGTGTAGAAGGCCGTCTTTTAATCCTTTTTGAAGGGACCGACTGCTTTGAAAAAGTGTTAATATCATCCTGTGGATTGTTAGTAACATTGTTTGCACCGGAACTTGCTTTATTTTTATGTATCACATGCACATTTTCATTAATCGTTTGTTTATCATCTTTGACAGCATTTGGTTCAAGTTTGTCCGCTGGGACGTTAGAAACAATAATTTGTTTAGCTGGTTTCGGATTATCGTTCAATTGTTTACTGTTAGATGGCGGAGATGGTCTTTTATTATTTAAATTTTTATTCAATAAATTTATTTGCTGCTTAAGAGACAGAATTAAGTCGTTTTGATTTTTTATAATAACATCTTTATTGTTAATTATCTCTTTTAAATATTTAATTTCGATTGATAATGCACTAAGGTTGACATCCGTTGCACTTGAAAAAGAATTTTCAAGGTCCTCTGGGTCATCCACGGCACAACAATTTATTTTAGTATCGTCGATTATTTTGACACTTTTTAATAATTTTACGCAACTATTATGCGAAACAACACCACACGTCACACACTTAGCTCCGCTAACTGCAGTTTGTTTGCATTTTTTACATTTGTTCACCGTAGAATTAATACACTGCACATCTTTAGACGCCATCTTAATACTTCTTGCCTATGCGTCAAACAAAAAATTAATTTGATGCTTCAGATTAATTAATTATTAATATTATATTTCATAAAATAGATGCTATTCTTTGACAGTAAATCTGACGATCTGCACAAAGTAAAGCAACGAACATGATTTGTTTAATTAGTGCGCGTCAACTTCAAGGCATAGTGTGCTCCTGCAAAACCTAAAATCTAATTCCTAAATCCTAAATAATCACTAGATTTAGGGCGTATACATTTAGGATTTAGATATTACGGTGATAAAAGTAAAACATCGGACACAACCTTAGTACTTGACAACATGTACTTAGTGATACTAACAGTCACTGAATTACATGTTTTCAGCTATAATATCCCGAGGACTTTGATAATTACGAAATAATTTTATGACAGTTACCGAAAGCTCGTTGCTTGGTAACAGCCCGACGCCGAAGGCGGAAGTGGTGTTACCTAAAAGCAACGTGCTTGAGGAAGTGTGATAAAATTATAAGTATTTATCAATGATCGAGGGGTATTCGGTGAGAATTTTTTTTGCATTTTAACATTAAATTTTTCTAAAATTTGTATTTGACAGAATTGTTGTGTCTGACATAGTCCAGTAGATGTCACTAATAGCTATGAACGTGAATGTGGCTATGAATATGTTCAGTGCGAAGTGTGCAATAAGAATGAGACCTCTTTGAGTGAGACCAAAGAGAAGAAGATAAGACATACAAAAGTCCATAAATATTCTCCACATTTAGTTTTTTATTTATTACAGTATTTTTTGATGTGTTTCCTTCTATAATTTTGTTGATTAAATCATCATTTTCATTGACAGCGTGAAAATGACATTTTTAAATTAAAACAATTAATCTTTAATTATATGTCAAAAACTGTTTGTTACTTTTCATTGGTTACTTTCGCACACGTGGCAGCAATAAAAGGATTCAATTGGATAATTTTTCAACCAAAAAATTTTCACTGTAACATGTACCTACATATTTTGAAATGAAATTAAAAATAAATTTCATTTAAAAAAAATTCCGGACTTCTTTTGAAGATAAAAATAAATTTTGAACGTTGAAATGCACGGGATGAAAAATTGTTTTGAAATATTCAGCAATAAAATTTTATAACTATTTCGATATGTAAATTAAAAATATTTATCACTGCCGGCGTAGTGGAAAACTAATTTTTATTATTAATTATTGTTTTCATTTATGGCTGAAATAAGCTAAAAATTATAAAAGTATTGCTTTACAAATAAATAGCAGTTATGGTCGAGGGCACATGAAATATATTGCCCGGTAGCAGCTGTGCAAATTTTGTGCAAAAATAATCGACAATTACAAGCAGAAAATTCGAAATCTGGACGCGATTATTAGAATAATATTTAATACAAAAAATAAAAATACATATTTTACCTTATTTTCAATACGAAATGATACCATGCATATGAGCACTCGAAATTATATGAATTTTTTGTAAAAAAAAATAAAATTAAATTAGTAAAAATTTAAAATATTTATTATTAATTTTGAAATAACAATTATTTGTAAAAGTTGAGACGAGTCGGACTTTTAATTTGGTCCAAAAAATCTTATAATCCAAATGTCAGCTCCGGTGGCTCAATGGTTAGAGCAACGCCTCTTAGTCATGAGTGTGCTCGGGGTTCTAGGTTCGAATCCCACTAAGGCATGGATGTTCCCTTAATATTTTAATGAAAATGGATGGAGTTAAAATGGATAAAAATGATTTAATAACAACATACTTCACATTTTAATAAATAAAAATATGTTATTTCAAAGTTATTCATTAAAGCAAAATAATACCTGTATTTGGTTACAAAGTTGAAAATATTCCACAATCCAATTTTCATGTATATCGTACTTCCCAATGCACTGATTCCTAATCATGAAAAAGCAGGTCGATATCTCTTTTAGTTTAGGAGATATTCAACCTCAAATATTTTCTCAAACTTACCCATTTCTGGGCTAGATCTCTACCTAGTTTTGAATTATTGCCCCAAAAGTCAATATATCCCAAATTCAGATAAAAACTTTAAAATTTTCAAAAATCTAATTTGTATGTATCTAGATACATTTCAATGCGCTGATTCTATATTTTGAAACCGCAGGTCGATATCTCTTTTCGTTCTCGAGATATTTACATTTAAAGTTTTTCATAAAACTGCCCATTTTTGGGTAATAACCCAAAAATGGGCCGAGATACGATTTTGGCGACGCCACCATTCGATTCTACGGATAAAAATATGTAAGTATACCAATTTTCATAATTTTTGAATAACCGGTTCATTTTTTATAAATGAAAGTTTGAAAACCCCTGAAAACGGTCAAAATCTGAAAAAATGGCAAGGGGTACCCCTTACGATTTTTGCGATTTTTGGCCATTTTCAGTTATTTTGCTTTAGAGACTGTATGCGGTGTTCAAAAATTATGAAAATTGGTATACTTATGTAATTTTGCCCGTAGAATCAAATGATGATATCTCCAAATTTATATCTCGACCCATTTTTGGGTTATTACCCAAAAACGGGTAGTTTTGAGCAAAACTTTGAATGTAAATATCTCGAGAACGGAAAGAGATATCGACCTGCGGTTTCAAAATTTGGAATCAGCACATTAAGAAGTATCTAGATACATAAAACTTAGATTTTTGAAATTTTTGAAATTTTCATCTAAATGTGGGGTATATTGACTTTTGGGGCAATAATTCAAAAATGGGTAGAGATATAAACTTGGTAGTAATATTAGTTGATTGTAAAGATAATGTTACGTATGCGTACGCATATTTAGAGCATTTGAACAACTGAGTGGATTTTTAGAAATTAAAGTCTTAAAAGAAAATTGTTATCGCGTTATTCTTGTATGAGTATTAATGAAAAAAAAAATGTTTAAATATTAATTCGTTCGAAAACTACAAGCAATTGAATGTTCGTGTGACATATCATGTAATTTTCAAAATTATCGCAAAATTTCTAGGGTCCTAATAACGATGCTCTTCACTATTAGGATACTAATATTAATAGGTCAGAAACCACAGCAAAATGAAGAAAATAACATTGTATTCCCTATATTACGGATTTCAAGTAGACACCCGATATGTATACTATTATAATTTAGATATATAGTGATCTGAAATTCATATAAGCTTGTTAAGTAATGCCCTAATTCATTCTTAATATCGGATTAATATCCAAGTTAGAGAACAATAAACAATCCATTCTGGTTAGGCCGGTGTTGGTATATTAATAAGATATAATACATCTAAATTTGACATCTCTACTGTCATGCACCACAACTCGCTTCCTGAGGCCAGCCGTCCATATCCTCGCACAATAACAAGCGAGCGGCAAAGGGGCATGAGTCAATCTGTAACGGATACAACCAACGGAGTTCCGTTGCGAATAAGCAACGGCATTGTTCTGTAAATGAGGCTCGAACCAGCTAACTTAACGCCATCACGTACGGCTATTAAACCCATGCTGTGTTTCTAACCTAACACGTTGCACGGATCCGGAGATATAGATGGTGCTGTGCTGTGCTAGTGTACTGTTCTCTTCTTGTTGCTGTTTGTCCTCTTCCTCTTCCTGCACTTGCTAATGAACTCAAGGAGTTTTCTTTTTAATGTGATAAAGATTGACTCGACTACACTGTTGAATTGTTGCGAATAAACTATAGTACAGGGGTATCCAACCAGTCTATTGCGATTTTTACCAGTCCATGGAACGTTTTTGAAGTGTAAACTTCTTTAGGCGCACATTGCACATTTTTTCCTAGGCAGTGCACAAAATTGATCTGTTATGCGTCACGCATTACGCGACACGGTTAATCGGGTAAACTCGGGGAGAGCCGAACGTGACGTCACGTTAACTCGGGTCATAGCCTACGTTAATAAGAAACTCTAGTTCCAAATTCATCGTTATAACCGCTAAATTAATTTTTTGAAAGTCTAAAAATGACATTTAAATGACAATGGGAATAAATCGCGCCCTCATCTCCGGTTTTAAAACTAGCCATAAAATTTGAATTGTTTTCTAGCCTTCTCCAAAGAAAATTAAAATTCTTTCCAGAAAATTTTGTTAGAATTTGGTTAGAATGCTCACAGGATTTTGACATCTTATAAAAAAATATGAATGTAAGCCCAGCACACTTAAACATTTAAGTTTATAAAACTTCCGGGAGCAATCAAGAGATGGCATTGCTGTACGGTCAAAATGTCAACCATTTAAGTTTTTACTTCGGTTGTGCGGTCTTAAGCACACACAATTTTTTTTATATAAATAAATTTAAGGATTTATATTTTCTAAAAGGTAGTGACTGAAATTCCCGAAAATAAGACTTAAACATATAAAATGACTATAATTAAAAATTACCCCTAACCTTAAAATTAAATGAAAAAATAAACTAGATACGTATTTCGAGAACAAAGTTCTCATCTTCAGTAAAGAATTACGCAAAATGGTATTAAATTTTTGGTCGCGAAATACGTATCTAGCTTATTTTTTCATTTAATTTTCGGGTTAGGGGTAATTTTTAATTTTATTGTTAATTATATTAGCCTTAGACTCCATAACACTATATTGTTGGATATAAAATGACACTTTCGTAATTGCCTGCTTCCCTAATTAGGTAAAAAAGCTATAGATGAAAAAAAAATGTTCAAGTGAACAATTTATCTATTTAAAGTAATAGATAATTGTTCACTTGCAAATAGATCGCCAAAATACCTAATAAAAATAAACTAATCTAACTTGACAGATAAATCGTTTGTCAATTTTTTATCCAATGGGGGATTACACCATTTTTTTATAGTTTCATCTGAAAATATTAGGAAAACTAAGACTATTGATGAAAATCCGGTGAAAAAATTCCTATCAATAAGGGAGTTATGGTCTCCCGAATTTTGAAAAGATTGACGTGACGTCACATTTATGTGTTTTTATATCAAACTGTTTTCATCATGGACCTAAATGTTCTTGAAATATATGCTATTTTGTTATATTTACATAATAATAAATGAATATTATAACACTGTATAAGTCTACATACTTTATAATTACAGGTGTATTTAAATTATTAAGTTTAATGCAAGAAATTTATGTTAAAATAAAAACTGTTTGGAAACTGCAGTACAGGAATGTTAGCCCCTTCTTTCGAATTTGAATTTTTTAACTTCCATTGGTAGTAATCCCCACCTCCTAACACGCTATTTGTAATGCATGTATAGGCGGTTTCTCGGTCGCCAATCAAAATATTTTCATATTAGTGTCGAAGCACTATAACAAAAAACCCTTTATTTCCGAAATATCTCAATTATACCATTTTATTTTTTTATTAATATTCGTTATTCAGCATATACATTCGTGTTGTTTTACTATTTTCTTTTAATTCGATTGAGCTGTAATCCCCCATTTCATGGATATCACTAATATATTGGGTATAGTAACGACACAAATGTTATAATTTCTAAATTATTTATTAACAAAGAGCTGTTGTAATTCAATTTTGAAGAGAAAATTTAAATATTTCAACATTAAAAGTGGTGGAGGTGCTCTTGACATCGCGTTGAAAAACTTTGTGCTCTTGACATCGTGTTGAAAAACTTTAGCTGGAAATGGAGAATGACATCAAAGATAGCTGTAATTTTTAATGTTTATTTCTGCCGTGGTCCTTATTCAAGCATTAATTATTAATTTTTGTGTGATTTATTATTAATTATTATTGTTTCAGCTCCTTTGTAAAATTTTCTGTATTATCCTTTTAATTCTGAACACCTCCACCATTTTTGTGTTGGCCTTGCATTAACCATACCTTTCTTACTGATATAATACTAAGTACCAATCATTCAGTGAAGCAAATAGTTCTAATAAAAAAATATTTTAATTAGTAGTTCATCGTCTTTTCTTCTGTATTAAATAACGAAAAAATGGATATATAAAAATTCAAAAATTTAAAAAAAAACATTCTTGACACGTTTCACAAGATTTCAATCTCTGAATTAACCGCTCGCTCAATTATCAGAGACTGGCCTACTCTACCAGAATAACAGACACGAGGTTAACCGGACGGATAATAAACCCCAAAAAGATATGATGTCCGTAATAGTTATTTACATTCGAGTGCGTGTAAGTTGTATTTTATAGCGCGACAGAAGGCAAGTGCCTTATTAGCTGGAGCGCTGTAAAATACTTCACGCACGAGAATTGTATCAAATTTTTTGGCCGACGATAATGAAAATCACTTTTTTCAATGAGATAGGTTGTACTTCTGAAAAGGGTTAGTTTAAAATACTGGGGTTAAGTCAATTTCCAAATTTGATTTTACTTACCTTCATTAGAGTACTTCTTCTAGCAAAAATTTATCTGTAATAATAGGCGTTGTTTATGACTTATAATATATTTATTTGCTCATGTTTTCTTCGTAATAAATAATAGGTAGGTGTCGATATTTGACATTTCAGCAATGCTCGCGTATTTGACAGGTATATCGATCGGTGACTATGTCGGTAACGGCAGATTTTTACAATAATGACAGATGTCGCTACCGTGAGTTTGGTTTATATAAATTAATTTTAAATATAGGAAATGTTAAAGTAAAAAAATAACTTAAGTAGGTAGTACTTTTTTACATGAACTTTATTATAGTAAAGATGATTTCTTTTCTAAATGCCCATAAACGTCCAGTGTATTTTGTATTATTTTACCGCATAGTTAGACAAGTTACAACACAGTAAGCGTAAAATGTAGGTTACACTTGCTGTGTATACAATTGTAAAGTTCCCATTACACTTCAGGAGGACAAAAAAGTATTTACATTAGATATGTTAATCCCAGACAACAACATTGCAAATGAAAAGAAATGCACATGGACGCTCAAAAAATGCAGAACTGACAGTAAATTCGTTTTTGTGTATTTACTGAATTTTTTCTGTCACCTTAATAACGAGAAAAGAACTACTAGACATTAATAGAAAATCAGATTTGTTTATTAAATTAAAAATTAATTTTTATTATAATCTAAGGTTTCAGAAAAAAATTGATAAATAACTCGTCAGTAAAATGTCTGTACTTGACTCGGAGCCGCAAAATACTCGGCATGTAGTATCTCGAATTTCAGTATGGCTCCTCGACAATAATGTACCATTTTCCTGACTCTTATGTAAATAACTATTACATTATACTCTAAAATGTAGATAAAAAATATTATGTTAACAATATTTAGTTAAAAAACATATTACAATAATCATATATGTATTATTTATATGTAATTAAGTATTGCATTGTACAATAATAAATATACTAGAATCAATAAATAATATATATATATATATATATATATATTTATTTATATATAATATATGGGGTCCCGTGGCCGCGTGCCTGAGTGTCTGGTCGCGAACCTGGGGGAACCGGGTTCGATCCAGACAGACGCCAAATATTTCCAATTTTAAATGGCACAAAAGTGACCCCTGTGGTGCACTCTCCACGCCAGCTATGAGTGCCCGTGAGGTGACGCCTGGTAACGCCCACACGGTAAAATATATCGTCATCATTACCGATGTCTACATGTGTTCTAGATATTGGCACACGCAGAAATGGGTTATATGCCGTGATGATATATTTATTTATTTTTTAATAAATAATATACATATGTTTGTATCTGCGGTATTTTTGTACGCAGTGTAAACTCTAAAATAAATGTGATACAACCACAGTAAAATATTAAACTATATACGTTCATATATCTGCATATCAATCATTAATATTTGTAAAAATACACAATACTATAATGCTATTTTATACAAAATTAATTTAAATATAAGTTTTATTATTAAAAGCTATGTAATTTAATTACATATGATTATTATATAATTAGTATAATTCACATTGCCATTTGTATAGGACGGAAAATTAATTTTATATGAAAATCTTTCATTGTTAATGTTACTACATAATCAGATATCTAACAGGTTAATTATTACAACGCCAAAGCGTGAAAAGAATGACTAAATGAATTCAACAAAGAGTATTTATCAACTGAAATTTGTGAACAAAAACATTTAGAAAATATCTACCGTCAAATTTTCGTGAAACAACCCACCCAGCAAATGACCTGTGCTTTCCGATCCCCCTTAAACATTTCCGCTGCTCTGATTTTTCGCGTGAACGTAAAGGAAAAATTTCAACAGCGCTGGTTTGGGATTAAACTACTTTTTTAGCGACGAAATCCACAAACGAGTATTTAATTCTGTATTTTTATTAGTGGCGTTCTCGACTGCTTTAACGTTTCACGTTTTGTATGGAGGGAGAATCATTCGCCAACAGAGCAGGAATTAGAGTAATTTCAACTATTAGAAGACAATAAACTAAAATATAGAAACTGTTTTTATGATTTAGGCTGTGTCCGATGGTACACTTTTATCACCCTAATATCTAAATCCTAAATTTATATGCCCTAAATCTAGTGGTTATTTAGGATTTTCGGAATTAGATTTTAGGGTTTTTTAGGAGCACACTATGCCTTGAAGTTGACGCGCACTAATTAAACAAATCATGTTCGTTGCTATAATTTGTACAAAACGTCAAATTTAATTTTATTTTATTTTTTATTTTTATTTTATTTAACTTCGGCTTTCCAACAGGACCATGTCCCAATAACAGGAAAGCACATACAACATAAATGCAAAATAAAAAATACATTAGCAATTAAGTTACATTAGAAATAATAATGCAGCAGTATATAATTTCATGATACAAATAACCAACTACAATGAAAACATAATAGAAAAATTAATAACAAATAACTAATTAAAGGACAGTACTACATTTGTCACTTGCTTTTTAAACTGTGATAAACTAAAAAGAAATATATCAATTGAATTATTATAAGACACATATTTATTGTAAAAAAAAATGGTAGACGATTTAGTGCAGAATTGAAAGCAGCATTAGTTCTATTAAATCCTAAACAGAATAAATCCGTTGCTCTAGTCGTATAAATTGGTACGCGAAAGCCCAAACTGTTTAATAGATCAGGACAATCGACTCTATTATTTACTAATTTATATAAAAATATCAAGTCAATTACGATTCGCCGTTTTTCCAGAGGTAAAATATTAATTTCAAAATTATTAAATTTATATCTAATAAATTTACAAAAATTTTCTTGAATACGCTCTATTCTTTTAATATGAATAGCATACTGAGGTGACCAACAAATTGTTGCAAATTCTTAATGTCAAAGAATAGCTTCTTAGCTTCTATTTTATGAAAATATAATATTAACATTTACTCTCAAGCATCAAATTGAGTCGAAATGTATAATTCATTTTTGTTGTTCTAAACTGTTGCCATACAAATCAATGGATATCACTGGTGTGCCATTCGGAGTTGGATTTATGTAAGAAGACCAAAATCCTAAAATCTAAATGCCAAAATGTGACATCGGACACAGACTTAGGCACACATGGAGGTTGTAAAATATTCCCGAATTGTGAACATAAATTTCACGAGAAAAGTAAGCCTAGCTAATCCCACTGAACTGTTACGTAATGAAAAAATGATAAAAACTTGACTTTTCGCATTTTACTGGAATTTAAAAGCAAATTTTAATTGAAAACGTGTTAAACACTACGCAGCCAAATAAAATAAAATTCGGTAAAAGTTTTACGAATTTAAGTACCATTATCAACGTGAGCACTATTGGAAAATGGATTGTAAAGCAATTTTATTTCCACACAGCAATAACAATTTCTGCAGCAAATAAAACAAAAGAGGAATAGGATATGAAAATAAATAAACCAACATCAGTACATCGTCTGGTGCTCGAATATAAGTCTACGGCTACAGATGACGGTTCCTTCGTTTTAAAATATAAAACTTTAAATATTCATTACTTTTAATTACAGTCAGTTCATTAAACGCGCGCATCGTAAAGTAAATGTGCGTGTGAGTCGTAACTACTCGGTAGGGATCGACATAGCTCGGATGCTCTCGCCTCTGTACGCCAAACGCGAAATGAACGTAACGTCACAGCGTCACAGTTCGTAAGACTGCGATTACAGCGAGACTTGAACAATGAAAGCCCACGCTTTTAGATGGGATAAGATGGGATAGTTTGTAAATCAACCACTACGGCGCGCTCGCTCCCTCCGCGCAGCTCTCACTGCTCAGTGCTCAGCACAGCAGGATCCAATATGGCCGACAAGTGATGTTTACACTTTATTAGACGTATTATATTCTCCTCGCCTTCAAAATCTTATGGGGCCATTACTTTTTAACACTGTTTCTTCAACTCATTACTAAATCAAATCAAAATACGAATTAAGCAATTTCACCGCTAGGGAATTATTATAACTAACATTACATTTCATCGCGTCTTTCCCTCATTTTCAAGATTACTTTTCCACCTTGCTGCTATCTCGCGAAAGCACACACAAAGCAGATAACGAGTTTCTCACTACATCCCCAAAAACTAATATTTGCACAAATACCTATTTATGTAAATTTAAATATAGTTTTGCAGTAAAATCAGCATATTAGGATATTTTTAGACAGTTTCTGAATTAGTCCAACTAATGGGTTGGTTAGAAGACGTCTTTTACTGTTTCTTTTTAAAGAGTTTGTTTTTTATTGAGTCCGTCCATATTTTTATATCACTTAAAGGCAGATTAATAATAATAAGTATTTTTTTTAATTTTCCTTGTTTGCTGAACGAAATTAATCGTCTGATGAAGATTACTATTATTTGATATTGGATAATGTTATTCATTAATTTGTTTGAATGAATACTAAAATATATTATGTACACATACATACTCGTACATCAAATATATATATTCACAAAATTTTGAATCTACACGTTGTACTTGATTTTAATATAAATTAGCAAAAACTATTATCTATACTAGAGTAAAAACCTTTTGCATCGTAATCAAATTCACATCCAATCAGTAGAAAATAAAGTTAAAAGGGGTGCCCAAATATTTCTAAATACCTATACCCAGTGGCGGAATACCCATCAAGGCAATGAAGCACGTGCTAAGACATTTTCCCGTAATGTTTTAAAATATTAATGTTTTCAATAAACCTCATAAAAATGAGTACATAATTTCATTTATAAAAAATTTGAAACTGTATCCTATTCGTTTTTTCATCCAACCAAAAGTAAAATATTTAACGGTTTTACTATTTATATTTTTTACTTTGAATTTTCTAAGAAAGAAACTTTTAATAATGTTTTTTTACATAGAATAACTTATCCGTCATTGAAAAGCTTCTAAAATAAGGAACAAGATGAGACTCTTTTCAACATATGTTCCTATTTAAAAAATATTGTTTGTATTATATCTCGAGAGTTATTAAGTTTTGAAAAAGTTAATTACACCATTTTATTCTACGTAACAAAGCGAGATATAAGGTATTTTCAAAATAAGTGAAAATAGTACATTATGTGGCAAGAGTGAAGCTGAAATTTTTACATGAGGGTGGAGATTGCGAAACGAGCCAAAGGCGAGTGTTGCAAACCATCCGAATGTAAAATATGCTTCACACACGTGTTACATACTATACTTTTTCCACGACCTTGCAATAAAATATATTTTTTCTTCACATTGTCATTCTTTTGGTATAAAGCCTCTGTATTATCGACTTGTGTAACCACGGTTACCAACGTTACGGGTGTTTAACAGTTTTGTTTTATTAAAATACAATTCAGTTTGTAATATTTAATGAACGGTGCGTGAAATGTTACTTCACGCACTGTGTGCAAAAAATTAAACTTCACACATAAAAATTGATACGTGAAGTACTCACCTAACGCACGGGAGTAGAAAAACAAATTTTAGCCTGTAGCTCAAAAACAAAAGACGATTGAAAATTCCTGTGTTTCCTGTTAAAGTTGTCTCAAAAAATTGGCCCTCAAAGACCCACATCAGTTTTCTGTAGCGTTATAATAAAAAAGTTTTTTTCTACGAGGAACTCGAATTTGTTTCACCCAGTACACAGATACCGGTATTGATGATGACATATTCGTACCGTGTGGGCGTTTACCAGGCATCAACTCACCGGCACTCATTACTGGCGTGGAGAGTGCACTACGGGGTACACTTTTGTGCCAATTAAAATTTGAAATAATTTTTGAGATTGAACCCACAGGATAGGCTATGAATTAAATAACGGTTAAACCCAAAATGGGAGAATAATTTGGGTAAATGTGTATAATATTTCTGAATGTTCATTGTTCATATAAAAATTAATAGCACTTAGGTTGAAACATTGTGAGCATTGTAGAGCGTCTGAGTATCTCATTCATTTTTAAATAATTTTAATCAAAACCATTGAAATCGTTGTTCACCTTTTCGTGATTCTATTCACACGAACGGGGCACGGGCACCACTTCAAGTATATAAATTTCCTTCGTCATTCACTCGTCACTCATTCTTTCAACATGGCGAGCCATTTGGGTGCGAACGCAGGCAGTTACTTGTGCATTAACTCGCCGAAACAATATAGCTGAATGGGATCCATTTGTAATCTTGCAGACAGTGGCGCACTCGCTACGCAATGTTCTAGCGAAGCGAAGGGTTGGGGCAGAAGCCTAGTTCTTCCGTCTTCCACCGCTGTTAAACGCGGGAATTGAATTTTGAGTGCCAAGTAAGTTTAACTTAAGATCAATGAATGGAAAGTACTTTAGAAATCTTTGCTCGTGGAAGTCATTGTGTTTAAATGAGTACAACCTCGCCAGGACAACACTGGCTTTTCAATTGGAACTTGAAAAAAGAAACTCACCTACTTACCACGGCTATTTTGCATTTGTTTTTACAATCTGTTGCAGGAAACTTCCTCCATTCAGAAAAGATAAAATCGCATTTACAATTTGTGACTCAATTTCCATTTGCTATTTCAATTACATAAAAATATGTCTATTTTTATCAAATGGAGTCCTGTACCATAATAAAAAATTGGAAAATGTGGTCATTTACAGGGATGGGCACGTAAAATACGTCACGTATTATACGTTATTTTTTACGCGTAAAAAATATTTTTTACATTGACAATATTTGAGAATTTTTTACGTAGATAATGTAAAATATAATTACCATGAGTATATTTTTTTTATAAAGATATTTTCTTTTATACTGTAATGAATATTCCAGTCCACGTGACATCAACATGTTTCTTTGATTAAGACAAACAATTAGGTACCTTCAAACTATCAACAATCAGATTAGTAGGGAAATGTATTCCTGAGACATAACCTCAAACGTCAAACTTTGAACAAATACGTAAATTTAAAGCATATTATATTTTTAAAATGTTTTATATGTTTCATGTAAATTTTAGGCAGTTTTGTAAAGAAATAAAATTTGAAGACATTAAAAATAGACATTGAATAAAAAAGTTTATAATTCATTTTCTATTTATTAATTATTAATAACATATAGTTTCAAATAATTTGAAATAGATTTGAATCATTAGCTCCGAACTTATTAAAAAATGAATTTTATACAAATTTTAAGCATCTTATATTAATTTATCTATAGCTTCAGAATGTTTTTTTCAATATTTTACCACAATTTCAGTCTCTTATAAACGTCATAGTTTCAGTCGTTTTAGAATATATTTATGATAGGATTAAGGAAAGTTACTGTAAATGTGACATTAGTAAAGAAGTCATCTAGTATCGTTTTGAAGAACTAAAATAATACATTATCTACGTTTTTTACTTATTTAACATTTTTTAGGCATACTTTACACGTAAACGTAAAAAATATATTTTTACTCGTAAATGCACATCCCTAGTCATTTATATTAAAACTAGACCTTAAATCTGTATGATAGGGACTACAAAAGTTAACTAAGTTATTAGCTTTGAACAAAAGTACAATAGCGAACTATAGATGAAACAATGTCTAATAACGAATTACAAAAACAGCTCTTGAATGAAATATATATCTTACGCCGCGCCCAGTTGGTGAATTGTCTCTACAAAGAGGCGTTAGTTACACCACACTGATGAGATCCAACAAGAGCAAAACGCGTCTTTGGTTACTAGCTGGGCTCGACCGGCATCTGAACAATGACCGAGAGGTTGATTAAGATGCTGAAATCTTATCAAACATGACGAGTATTTTTCTAATTCTTTATTAGACATAGTTTCACCTAGAGTTCGCTATTGTACTTTTGTTTTTCAATAGCTGCCAGAGATTTACGGCGTTTTTCGGTAGATGGCTCTACATGTGGTTAGTTTACCTCTTACACCATTTATATTGTATGAGTGCCCAGTTGGTGAATTGTCTCTGCAAAGAGGCGTCAGTTACACCACACTAATGAGCTCCAACAAGAGCAAAATGCGTCTGTGGTTACTAGCTGGGCACGGCCGGCCTTTGAGAAATGACCGAGAGGTTGAATTAGATACTGAAATCTTGTGAAACATAGCGAGTGTTTTTGTAATTCTTTATAAGTTTTTGATGCTATTATATCTGTCACACGTCTGGTTTATTCCAAATTCTTACTTCTTTCAAGCCTTGTGCCATTACCCTTTAGAAATTCGAAATCCATATTCAAGCGAATGAAAATAGAAAGTAACAAAATAACTAAAGTAAACCAAATATACTTGTTTAAATTTATAATGTCACGCCATATAGAAATCATTTACGTTTTTATGAAAATGGCAATAGTTTGGAAAAAACTGATTTAAAATGTTAAACTCCTATGTATACCTCGTAAAACACGCCCGGTATATCAGTTTTGCAAACATATCAGCTTAGTAAGATATAAGAAAATATATATTTTTATATTTCCTATTAAAAATTAATGATTAAATCAAGATTTAAAAAAAAATCACTTTTCAATTTTGTTACAAAGTTACCTTGGCCCAGAAAAGCTGCTATCCTACATATGATAATGGTATTTTTAATGTCATTAATATTCTTCGATCAGTTAATTCTATCCGCATGGCTTATCGCCGTTCCACCATTATAGATTAAATTTTAATCGTTTGGTAAAATATTTCGCTGTAATTGATATTTGCATTCAACTTCTACAGATATGTGCAGCTGTATTTGCATATGGTGTTAACATACGTACATATTATGATTGTTATTATATTAACCTATATCTTTTATTAAACAAATATTAATTTACTAATTATTAATTATCACTAATGCATGAGGTTTGTGACCAATAAATATTATGTTTTACATTGAAATAACCCTAAATTGCGTATGACGCTCACGGTTTTGTATGGATTCTTCCGGGTTGATTTTTCTTTCCGGAGTCGGGAGTCCAGACTCCAGACGGTCCTGGAGCGCTCAGAAAGCCAGCAACCGGAACGTCTGGACCGCCTGGACCGTATGGCCAGTATGAACAAGTCTGTCCAATAATTTCCTCGTACGTTCGAGGTTTGTTCGCTTTGTAGAGCTGGTGCAATATAGCGATGGAAGAATTAAACTGGTAAACCGGATAAAAACTCACACAGATAATGCCCAATGGAAGTTTTTATCTCACACGTACATGTTCTTTATAATAAGTGGTAAGAGGTGGATTGCGTAAATTGTTTCTAAATGCAATACTCCACTTTCTTCCAGAAACCCAAGTACCAGGCTATAAAATGTAATACTAACGTTTGTAAGTTTTGATTTCCCAAGACAATAACAAATATTTATCCACAACAATATTTCTATCTTTTAGTTTAGATGATAGATAAACAAGCTTATCATAAGTTAAGCTCAGTCTTTCTACCGAGAATTTCAGCGAAGATGCAATATTTACTATTCTGTCATTAATGTATTACTATGGATACCAGTTACATATAACTGAATCGTTCCAAATAAAATGCAACATCCGTTGTCAATGTTTAATGAACTTGTCAACATGATTTAATTAATAAGAGCAGTAGATATCTTAACTTTTGGTGATTTTGAAAATGACAAGAATGAAATTTGTCATCTCTTAAAAATCTAAATACAAAACTGTTACAAGTAGCTTCTTCTATTGCACGTAGTAAATTAACAAGCAGCTTCTTCTATTGTACGTAGTAAATTATTTTTATTTTCTACAGTTCGCGCAGTTTTTTTTTCTTGCTCTTTTCGTATGTTTCTTATCTAAATATCCATAATTTTTATATTTTGTAAATATTCTCGAAACTGTAGAAGGATTTTGTCTAGGACATTCAAGAGATAAATTAGTAAACATATCACAAAAATTTCCAAAACTACAGGGTGTCCCAGATTTAAACGGCATAACTTGAACCATGGATTAAACACGTAAAAATAAGGTGACAAGTTCATTTGAGCAAATGTCCGTAAATGCTTTGTTTCAAAGATATTCATGTTTTTCTTATTGTAAATTATAGGTAAATGATTTGGCTTTTACCTAATTTCGATACAAAATTTAGTTTGATTGCCTGAGGTCAGTGCAAAAATGAAAATTATCGATGAATTCAAACAAATTTATTATTTATGTACAATAAAATAATAACGATTTTTTAATAACATTTGTTCAAAATGATCACCTGTAGCAAGCAAACAGGTGCCATAAAAGAAAGAGTTTATTATGAATTGATAGATAATTTGGACACTCTTCGCAGAAAAATTATTCAAGTTTGCGAAACCATATCTCCCGAGCAATGTCACGCAGCGACCAATACAGTGGCAGATCGTTGTGCCAGTTTGCTTGCTACAGGTGAACATTTTGAACAAATGTTATAAAAAATAGTTATTATTTTATTGTACATAAATAATACATACATTTGTTTGAATTCATCGATAATTTTTTTTCCTGACCTAGGTGCAAGTAAACTAAATTTTGTATTGAAATTAAGCAATAGCCAAATTATTTACCTGTAATTAATTTAATTATTGTCACAACTTAATAAGTTAATATTTGATGTCTCGTTATAAAGTTGATTTTTTAAAGTAGCGCTGTTCCAAGAAGAAAAACATGAATATCTCTGAAACAAAGCATTTGCGGACATTTGCTCAAACGAACTTGTCACCTTATTTTTTCGTGTTTAATCCATGGTTCAAGTTATGCCGTTTAAATCTGGGACACCCTGTATAACCAGCATTGTATCAAGTAACCATTCGAATTTTTGCTTCTTCAGCAAATATCTTTAAATAGCAATGACAAGTTCAATTGACATTTGACAATGACAACTTTGACAACCTTTGTTGCATTTTATCTGGAACGGTGCAGTATGTAAAACCAGTATCCATAGTAATATATTAATGATAGTATTGTAAATATAGCATTTAATTGAAATTCACAGTATTTATTAAAAATATGGTATTTCTGTTAGATATTAAACTGAAGAAAAATTTTGAATTAAAGATGACATATACGGAAATTGAGAATAGTCTGTTGGAGACATATGTATATACATATGTATATCCTAATTAAAATTTGCATGAACTAGAATAAAATTAAAAAACGTTACAGGTACCAAAGACATCCTTTGAAATAGAATATGTATAAAAATAATAATTAAGGTCTTTTATTGCCAGTAGTTACGTTTCTCTCTAGCGATACACGTGGCGATGCATTTTATTATTTACTTGGAACTGAGTTCATTTGAAGAGAAAAATAGGTAGGGCAGAATGCAAGGAAATATATTTATAGCAAGAATAAATGTTATATTAATGATAAAGAAAAAAAAAATATATATTTCATCACGGCATATTACCCATTTCTGGGTGTGCCAGTATCTACAACACATGTAGACATCGGTAATGATGACGATTTATTTTACCGTGTGGGCGCTTACCAGGCATCACCTCACGGACACTCATAGCTAGAGTGCACCACAGGGGTCACTTTTGTGTCATTTTAAAATTGGAAATATTTGGCGTCTGTTGGGATCGAACTTTTAAAGCACTAATATGTAAAAAAATCCGGTTCCCCCAGGTTCGCGATCAGACACTCAGGCACGCGGCCACGGGACCTCATATATAAATATATATAAATATATGTAATAAAATACAGGTGTCCAAGTTACATACTCATGAACCATTAGGGTCTCGGGAACTATAAGACATACGTAAGTTGCCCCATTAGATCATTTAAGTGATGTATTGTTTTTTGAGAAAAATTGCACAGGTCGCTAGATACAGGCAAAAATGTACATTTTTTGCAATTTTTTTATTTTTGCGAATAATTTTTAGATGTGAAACAATATTGGATTTTAGTTTGCACCTCTTTAAAGCTTTTTTCTATGTTCTTTCAAATGGCGATGATTATTTTTTTTTTTGACTGCATTTAATTTTTACATAGGCACCATATAGACAAATTACATCATTGAAAAAGAATTTTTTAGTTTTCCAACTTGACTATGGTCCTGTGCCCCAAGCAGAGAAAATGCAACAATTATTAAAATTCTAGGTAACTATATATTTGCAAAAGTGTTATGCGAGTTAAAATAAAGAACTTGTATGGAACAAAAGGCCACATGTGGAATATAATTAAGGATAAAAGTATGGATGTATGTTTGGCAAAGTATAATTATTTTTTGGAAGAGCAGATTGTGTTCGTATATCTATCCATTTCATATTAAATAGCATTTCTATACCATCGATTTAATTTGCAAAACCTGTAAGCCCACAATTTATAGAATTTGACATTTTAGTGTCCCTATTGCGCAAAAAATAATCTACGGATTACATTTTCAAAAGTAAATCCATAATATTTATTTTCGTTATGATTCAATTTTATTTTTCCCGTCAAGTTTAAGCTTCTAATATAACTGAACTAGAGTTACAATTTTGTGTCTCTTGTGTATTAATTATTTTTATATTTATGTTCCTTTTTTACTATATTCACCACTCTACTTTGTTTCTCATCCATTTCTTACAATGGATAAATAATCTCTCTATAGGTTCATGATTATTATTTTTTCTTGTGTATTATTAAATTGTTTACAAAATAAAAAAAATGGAGGTCTAATATTTTTCTTCAAACTTAATACAAAGAAAATTTAAAAAATCGTGGGAATCCCAATCCTTTTTATGCGCTATAGTATCGTTAAGTTTAAAAATTTCATAATATAAATTTGTTGTAATAGTTATTTACATATCAAGGCACGGAAGTTAATCTTTTCATGACGATTTTTTTTTTCTGAGATAGTATAAGAATTCAAAATTAAATGGTACATATAACCCATTTCCATTTAATAAGTAAATCACATTGAAAACTTAAGAAACTCTATTTAAAATTGTACAAGAATTTGAAACAAAGGTATACTGGACATCATTTATTTTAATTTTATAATTATATTTCATATTTTAAATGGCACAAAAGTGACCCCTGTGGTGCACTCTCCACGCCAACTATGAGTGCCCGTGAGGTGACGCCTGGTAAGCGCCCACACGGTAAAATATATCGTCATCATTACCGATGTCTACATGTGTTGTAGATACTGGCACACCCAGAAATGGGTAATATGCCGTGATGATATATTTATATTTATTTATTTATTAAAATGTAAAATATGTTTACGAAAATAAATATGGCAACGTTGCATTTTACTTCCCTGCCTATTTTGCGGCAGGGAAGTAGTAGATTAAATGCCGATTTCAGAAAAATATTATTTTTTCTACTTCCATTTCTCATCCATTGTACGTACTGGTCTCCATGGCGCTAAACAGCATCTTAATCTAACTTGACAAGCTGTGGCTTCGATCGTATTGGACACGTTGATCCATTAAGTATAAATAAATATATCATCACGGCATATTACCTATTACTGGGTGTGCCAGTATCTACATCATGTAGACATCGGTAATAATGACGATATATTTTTACCGTGTGGGCGCTTACCAGGCATCACCTCACGGGCATTCATAGCTAGTTTGGAGAGTGCACCACAGGGATCACTTTTGTGCGATTAAAGTCTGCACTGGTCGGGATCGAACCCGGGTCACCAGATTAGCATCCAGGCACTATACGCACACGGCCATGAGATCCCATTCAGTATGGGGTGAAATTAGCTGCTGTAGCTGACAGCTGTCTTACTGTCATAATAAGTACTCTCGAAAGTGTATTTCTATATTTCTACTGTCTTAATTTCCAGTCGTAGAAAAAGTATAGTATCTGACTCGTTTTATAAAACTTGTTACTTAATATACTATTCTGATATTTTTACAGTGTAAACATGTCTTAGAATGTTATTCCTCCTAGTTTAAAAACGGAGTATAACATGTTAAAATCTGATATGTACATTTATAAGGTAGGTAAGATCAAAATCGTCAATTTGAGACATCTTGCGTGGGTAGTAGTTTCGTCGGCGTCGGGTCACGAGCAGCGTCGGTCCAGGCGTCTGTCGGCTCACGTCTCGACGCGATGTCCGCCGGACACGTACAAGCACACGTGCGCGAAAATTGAGTACAATTCGACATCAGGACACGGTTCTAGACGAAGCCAGCACCAGCAACCAACAGCCACTACTAGTAGTGCTTCAGCTTCGAGCTCTACGCAGGGCCGTAGCGGCAACTTTGCCAGCGCTAGGCGCAACCACGTGGATTAATGTTCATTAGGCTATGAGATGGTGTTTCATGCATGGGTTAAGCACTTTTTACGTAGTTTGAACTTTGATTAAAATTATGATGTGATAAATATTTAACTGGTGTAATATGAGCCAATAAACATATCATTTAGAAAGGAATTTACGGCAGAATTAAAAGTTGTATACTATAAACTATTTTTATATTTTATTGTGGTTTTAATACTTCACAATTTTAAAAGGAAATTCCAAAGTTTTGTTAATTAATAGCCATGACTTATGACAGAAAACTATAATATTTTATTAATATCCTGTCATTTTTTCAATAAATTAAACAATGAATGTTTATTTTTTTCTTCCCCCTGGCCTTCAGTACGATGCCGATTGGCCAATGACAATTTTTATTTTGAGTGATATAATTTAGGAGATACACAAACATCCATACCCCTGGTGGGATTCGAACCCACGAGGGGCCGAGCGGTGAAGGTCGCTTGAGCGCTGCCTATACCCGCTCGACCACTAAATGTTTATTCGAATGAGGAACGTGTCTTTATAATAAATAATTATTATAGTGGAAGTAGTTATAAAAGAATACGGGATTTATTTTCCATAAGATAGAGTTTATACATAATTTATGAAAACCAGAAGAAGAAAAAACAAGTGTCATGGCTATTGCTACTTATGAACCGAAATTTTGAAAATTCTTTTTAATATTGCGATCTAAGCAAAAACAATAAAAAATGCAAAAATAATTTTGTATTCAACTTTTAATTCTAAACAACATTGCATTCTACAGCATGTGCTATAAAATGAATAGAAGAGCAGGAAATTGTATAAAATTAATATTACATGTTAAATTCCTATTTTTACCCTTAACAGCCACTATCCGAGATATATATATATATATATATATATATATATATATATATATATATATATATATGGGGGGGTCCCGTAGCCGCGTGCCTGAGTGTCTGGTCGCGAACCTGGGGAACCGGTTTCGATCTCTACCGACGCCAAATATTTCGAATTTTAAATGGCACAAAAGTGACCCCTGTGGTGCACTCTCCACGCCAGCAATGAGTACCCGTGAGCTGACGCCTGGTAAGCGCCCGCACGGTACAAATATGTCATCATCATTACCGATATCTGTGAAAACAGACTGGTACACCCAGAAATGGGTAATTTGCTGTTATAATATATATATATATATATATATATATATATATATATATAAACGAGTTTATACAACGAGTCATACACTATTCTTTTTCTACGACTGCAAACTAATTATAAGACAAAAAATACAGAAATATATATTTTTCATACAACCGTGCGTAAAGTACATACTTTACGCACTCTTAACAATATATAAAGTTTCATTTTTCAAACACTAGTGCGTGAAAAGTACTTTTAAAGCACTAGTGCGTGAAAAGTACTATTAAAGCACTAGTGCGTGAAAAGTAAATACGTTGCTAGGCAATTGTTAATTTACTTATCAACTAACACTAACAATATTTGAAGATGCCTGTACTCTCATACTCAGTATGAGAAATAGCACTAACTCAGTTGTAGGAAAAATATTTTATGCAACTCGTGTGTAAATAGTTTTTTTATCTCGTGCTAAAATATCGTACTCTACCAAAAAAAGTATTACTTTACATACTTGTTACATAAATAACTATATTATACTACGATGTGTAAAGTTGGTACTTTACAAACTGTAAACAGTGTGTAAAGTAAACGATTTTCGTTTTTTTCCATTAATACACGTGAGGCATTTAAGTTGTCTTACTTAAATTTGGTATTTTCTGTACATTCATGTTAGTAATAGTGACTGAGTACTGCAGTATTCAACTTCAGATCTGCTATCTGTCAAATGTGAACTCGGTGTTTAGTGTTTTCAAATTGTCCTCTGCCCGTCTGTCAAATTTCTTATTTGTTTCAGTTCTGTTATTCAAGGTCGTATAAAAAATCTTGTATGCAACTCAAATGTAAACAAGTCAATATTTTTCGTAACGCATGTCATAAAGCTTGTGTTTACACTCTTGTTGCATAAATAACTATTTTAGGTTACTTATTTTTACAGAATGACAGCTATCAGGTACTGCAGCTAATTTCTCCCCGTGCTTAATGTGTCAGCTGTTAGTGGTTGCTCACTTCATGCTGTGTCCAATACGATCGAAGTGAGCGCCATGAAAACTAATTGCAGAAGTTTTATTTTAAATTAAACAATGATTGAAATATAATACCAATTATTACAGAACTAATATGTAAAAATAATACAAATAAATGGATTTCCGGATATACTACATTATATAAACAATGGTATGTAATTTTGGCCATTTATTAATATTATAATCGAGTAATCGTAATAATATTAAATCATTACATTACAGTATAGGTAAACCAGTTTTATTATTTTAAAATAGCTGAATGATATGTGACTGGCAAATTATTTTAATTTGCAAACAATTGAATTTGTAAACAAGTAAATAATTGGAATTTATTGGAATAACAATTTAATATAAAGCTTTGTTGATGGCAAAACATCAAAAATTGCAGTCATATTTAATTCACTGTGCTCATATGACAAATTTTTTATTATCATTTAATCCAAATATAACTTTATTTAATTTTGTATAATCCGAGTAAAAATTCACATAAACTGGTTAAGTAATTCTGTGTGATGTTAGTTTAAGTATTTTATTCATGTAGACTAATCGGATTGGAATAAAATTGCGTCTGAGAAAAGCACGTTATATCCTAATTACAGTGTTCATACCAGATAACTAATTTTATATTATAAATTAGACTTATTAATCCGATATTTCAAACCGCAAAATGGAACCGGATCGTATGAATCAAATTTCCAATAACTATTATTCTGAAATTGAAACAAATATAAAATCATTTAGATATTACCTGACAATTTTTGGGAAATAATGAAAAATTTCTAGTCTTTATCAAAATATTAATTATGCTTCTGTTCATTTATGTTTTAGTAATTTGAATGTTTTGATTATTGTGTCTTGAAATTAGTATGCACTGTTTGACTCAGGGCCGGTCAAATATTCTCCAAATCAAATTTTGTTTTTAATAATAAATCCGCAAACCCTTCCTTTTTTAAACTTAAAAATTCAATTATAACGAGTTTAAAATTTTGGATCCTTAATTTGTAAGAATGATAAAGGAATTTCGGCCTTGGGAATCCATTTAAAAAATTTTTATTTACGTTAAAATTTCATTTATTTTAGGACGTTTCGGAGCTAACATTATGCTCCATCTTCAGCAAATAGTATAAGTAGGGATGCACTCGATCTCGAGCTTTGGCCCGGCCCGGCCCGAAGCCCGCCTCAATTTCGAGTCGATCATCGAGCCGGGCCGAAGATATTTTTTTCCTGGCTCGAATCGGGCCAATCATTTGTAAAAAGTCACAAATACCTGCATTTGGTTAAAAAGTTGAAAATATTCAAAAATCCAATTTTCATGTATCTCGTACTTCCCAATGCACTGATTCCAAATCATTAAAACGCAGGTCGATATCTCTTTTAGTTTTGGAGACATTCAATCTCAAATATTTCCGCAAAATTACCCCTTTCTGGGCTAGATCTCTACCGAGTTTTAAATTATTGCCCCAAAAGTCAATATACCTTATATTCAGATAAAAACTTTAAAATTTTCAAAAATCTAATTTTTGTGCATCTAGATACTTCTGTATGCGCTGATTCTAAATTTTGAAACCGCAGGTCGATATCTCTCTTCGTTCTCGAGATATTTAGATTTAAAGTTTTGCTCAAAACTGCCCATTTTTGGGTATTAACCCAAAAATGGGTCGAGATATGAGTTTGACGACATCACCATTCTATTCTACGGATAAAAATATATAAGTATACCAATTTTCATAATTTTTGATTAACCGGTTCATTTTTTATTAATAAAAGTTTGAAAATCCCTGAAAACTGTCAAAATCTGAAAAAATCGCAAGGGGTACCCCTTACGATTTTTGCGATTTTTGGCCATTTTCAGTTATTTTGCTTTAGAGACTGTATGCGGCGTTCAAAAATTATGAAAATTGGTGTACTTATGTAATTTTGCCCGTAGAATCGAATGGTGTTGTCGCCAAATTCATATCTCCACCCATTTTTGGGTAATAACCAAAAATGGGCAGTTTTGAGCAAAACTTTAAATCTAAATATCTCGAGAACGAAAAGAGATATCGACCTGCGGTTTCAAAATTTGGAATCAGTGCATTGAGAAGTATCTATATACATGAAAATTAGATTTTTGAAAATTTTGAAGTTTTTATTGAATATGGGGTATATTGACTTTTGGGACATTAATTCAAAAATGGATAGAAATATAAACTTATTAGTAACATTATTTGATTGTAAAGAGAATGTTACATAAGTGTACTCATATTTAGAGCATTTGAACAACTTTGGCGTTTGTCGGGATTGAACCCGGGTCCTCAGATTCGCGATTAGACACTCAGGTACACGGCCACAAGACCCCATTGTTAAACATTAAAATCTATTATTAACGACAACCAAATATTAGCAAAGTTTGGTAAAGGTACTCATAGTTAAAAAATTATTAATTATAATATTTACTTGAAGTGACATTATTGAAGTGAATGTAATATGTGAAGGATAAGTCCGCCCCTGTTAAGGACCACTAGGCTCCTCTCCTCGTTCTCGGTCTTTCACGTTCAGTTCATTCGTCGAGCTAGAGCCACAGCGGTGCTACAAATACTTTCCGTTCACTGATACGTAGTGAAACGCAATTTAAACTTTACTCTGCTATCTTTTCCGTCGCATACTAAACACATCGGAACTAATTATCCTTTGCGAACAGTCGGCACTCGGCACGCGGACTGGACTGAACCCCGAAGCCCCACGCCTCAAGCTTGAATCCTCGAGCCTGAAAGCTGAAGCCAGATGGAGTCGAGAGGTGTTCGTTGGTCATGGAATTGTGGAATCCAGGATCGCAAATACCTCACAACTACTAACTCTTTGTGCGTAACTTGTTCACCTCATATCGAAATTAACTGATTGTATTTTACGTATCGACGGATCCGTCCTTTGTGTTGGAAAAACTTTACACTCGTAGGAATGCGGACAGCAGTGAGTTATTGAAACAGTGTATAAATATTTTCCTACTGAGAATCATTTGAAGATCATTGAAATTTTACCTGGCTTCAGAGTACTTGTTTTTAGATATATAGTATTGGCCATAAAGATAGCAACTTAAAAAAATTCAATTGCTGTAATGTAATAACTGGGATTTCAGAAATAAATTACTGCAGTATTAGTGTCTTGAACCAAGTTTAATTTACATTAAATTAATTTGCATTATATTAACAAAAATTGATTCACTTGATAACAATTGGAGATTTTATCAATCGAAACTTTGAGTAACTCAAAAAAATAAAGACAATGAAACTTCGAAATACTTCTTTTATTCTTAAAAATTGATTTATGTGCAAAAAAATATTTTTTATTTGGACATAAAAATAAAAATAGCAACTTTTATAAAATTAATATAAAAACTAAATTTTCTAATATTTAGTGTAATAACCGGAACCACGAGAATTTATTACTTCTTCTCGTTTCATCATGAATTTTGTTATTACATTTCTATCAATTAATCTTAGTTCATCACTAAATAATACTCTTTTCCACATGTCAGTTGTCCAGTTTACATGACTTTCTGCAAAAAAATAATCGGGCCTTCACGTTCTTCTTCGAAAGAAGTGGTGTCTTTGCAGGCCGACGACTATAAAGTTCTCCGGCAACTAATATTCTTCTTCCCTGTCTTGAAGATATTTTATCTTTAACATTACTTAGTAGGAAGCCTAAAATTTTCTTTGATGATAACGGATTTTTAACGATATGTGTTTTATCATTCTGTCGCTTCGGTTTGATTTTTTTTTTGTCTACTAGTTTTGTTTAAATTTATTCTTAATTTTTTGAGCATAAACCAACCTTAAATTTGCTGCGAGTAAAAACAATCACCGGCAGCCAATCACAATCTTTCTTTAAGGCGCGTAATTTTTAAATCATTCCGTTGAATTAAAAATCAAAACATATATTAAAGCGGATTTTAAAAAAATTAATTCTAATAGGTCTAGAAGTTATTTTAGTCGTACACTACAAATATTGGCATTTAGATATTGGATAATTTAAATTTTTAAATGTAAATATCTTTGAGATACTCATCGAAAATTATAATTCAATAACCTGTAGCCACATTATTTTGCCTGCCAATATCTATTTCAATAGGTATTTATTATATTTAAACTGATTATAGTTAATTAGAATGATATTTTCGTACTAGTTATTCATTGAATATATTTTAATTGGGCTGTGTGTTTACCCCATTCACTTATGAAATCAATGTACTAATTAATATACAATTAACAGTAATATACAGATATTTGTAAAGTACGAAAACATTTCATGCAAATCCACAGTCCAATAATATAACATTGTTCTTTCATTATTATTACCTAATTCGTGTTTCAAACATATTTATACTTTATGGGATGTTCCTGTCATTGTGATATTAAGCTCTTTTCATGGAATAATTAAATTATTTTTTATTTGAAAAATTGGTTTGCCACTACGCACATTATCATTACATTATTGTGCAGGTGATGATCCTAAAAATGACACATCTACTTTTGTAAAGAATATTAATGTACATAGAATACAAGTATTAAATTTCGCGCAATAGATAAAAACAAGTTTTTCATTCTTACTAAAGTTTTAAATAAAAGAATGAAAGATGTACTTAAAAAATATATTCTTGGTAGACACAAAAATAAAAATTTTAAAGTACATCCTATTTACATCCCCGAGCTATAATCAACAAAATATTTATTTTCAAAACCAGAACGTTAGAAAGAACATCAAAGTGTGGCTAAGTATGATTCTTGTACTGGGAAATATGTTCCCTACCTACACTTTTTCTATTTCTCTCTACTCTAAAGGATTACTCCAAGAGTATAAACATACTTTTTTGATTCTTCTGGGAAATCTTGGAAAATTATTGGAACTATTTTTACTGAACCCATAAATTAGTTTTCCTTCTCTATGCAGTAGTTTTTACAAAATATTAAAAGTGTATTTTTACCTATAAATTATTGCAAAATAACTAACGTGCGATTTTTTTTAAAAAAATGTATTATGTTAAATTTTCATAAATATATTTTCATACTGAATATTTTCTCGTAGCTTTATATGTTGAGTGACCGGTTGTGATTCGAACGGCCCGGGTTCGATTCCGACTTAAATCATTTCCAATTTTTAAATTGCACAAAATTGATCCCTGTGATGCTTTGCCTACATCAGGGGCTCAATTTTGTAACATTAAATTGTACTAGATTACAAATTCTACTAGAATTGATATTTCTTCCATATTTTTCTCACAGTAGATTTCAAATGTCAATGGTCTGGAGCAGTAGAATTCATGTTCTTGAATTTCTATCATTTAGGTATGCTTGACATTCCTTTGTTTACTTTAGTTTGAAAAGTACATAGATGTATAGAATTACACAATTGTGTATTAGGTTAGGTTACGCTTAACGTGAGTTTAGAAAAAGTAGAGCGTTACTTTTAACTGTATTTGAAAAGTTGGATTATATTCACATTTGCATTAATTATTCTTATACAATTCTAGTAGAGTTTGAAATCCAGCAGAATTTATAGTTACAAAATCGGGACCCAGCTATAAGATCTCGTGAGGTTACGCCTGATAAACGCACTCAATAGTATAAACTTATCATTACCAAATTCTGCGAATAGAAGCTGATTGGCACACCCAGAAATGGGTAATAAGCAATATTTCAAAGCTAACTAAAATTATGTTAGATTCAATGTAAAAACTGTATTAATAGGAGGACAAAATACGAAAAAACGTTATAATAAAAGAACCTTACATTAATTAAAAGTTTTAATAACTGAAACATGCGTTTTAATTCAGGCAAAAATTTTTCTTCCCTTGGCATTTTTTTGTAAAATCAAAAATAAAAATTTTTTTCCTCTTGTAAACTCAATCCGGGGAGATACTGTATATTATCACGGCATATTACTCATTGATAGGTGTGCCAGTTTCCTTTGTACACAGATTTCGGTAATGATGATGACATATTTGTACCAGGCGAGCATTTACCAGGCGTTACCACGCGGGCACTAATTGCTGGCGTGAAGAGTGCATGACAGGGGTCACTTTCGTGCCATTTAAAATTGGAAATATTTCTTTTGGCGTAGGTAGAGATCGAACCCGGTTCCCCAGATTCCCGACCAGACACTAACGTTACAGAATTTTAACGAAAATATAAATTTAACTATACGTTTTTAACATTTCAACCATTTGAAAATTACAAATTGTTTGAACAAATAAATAGTACAATATCCCCTAGAATTTGTATTTTTAGTAAATGTTATTTTTGTAATCATTATTTTAATGTATCAATAAAATGTACACAATCATGTTATTAATGCTTAAAATAATATGTTACGATATCCAAATGGCTAACAAAATTTATTGATTTGCATATCAAATTTAAAATTTATTTGCATTAAATATTTATATGTAGGTATATTAAATGTTTAATTAGAAAACCCATAATTAGATTACTAGATTGCTACAAATATATGTAAATATGCGGACTTTGCAACGAATTACGAAAATCTTCTCTGTCAACAACAATTATGGATTGATGTGAAAAAAAAAAAAAAAATTCGGAAAATATGTTTCCTCTCCATCATGGGCTGTGTCCGATGGTACACTTTTATCACCCTAATATCTGAATCCTATATTTATATGTCCTAAATAACGTTATTATTTTGAATTTTAGGAATTAGATTTTAGGGTCTTGCAGGAGCACACTATGCCTTGAAATGAACGGGCACTAATTAAACAAATCATGTTCGTTGCTGTAATTTGTGCAAACCGTCAAATTTATTGTCAAAGAATAACTTCTTAACTTCTTTTTTGTGAAAAATAATATTAACATTTAATCTGAAGCATCAAGTTAAAGCGACCCCATGAGGTCGCATGGCCGTGTGTGAATAGTGTCTGGTTGCCAATTTGGTGACCCGGGTTCTATCCCGGCCAGTTCAGACTTTTAAACGCACAAAAGTGAACCATGTGGTGCACTCTCCACACCAGCTATGAGTGCCCGTGAGGTGAAGTCTGATAAACTCCCACACGGTAAAAATATATCGTCATCATTATATTATATGTCAGTATTAATCAAAATCATGAATTAAAATCAAAATATTTACATATTTTAATCGAATATTAAAAGATTAGTTTACAAACCTGTAGCAAATCCCAAAAAATTACAGTAAGAGAAGGACTCAGACATGGTCAACTGGGCGAGAGCGATTGGGCGATTGGCAACTGGGCACTGCGACATCTGGGCGGTAAAATAATAGATGTATAGAATTACACAATTGTGCGTTAGGTTAGGTTACGCTTAACGTTAGTTTAGAAAAATCAGAGCGTCACATTTGACTATTTTTTCTGCGTGCTAAGCGTGCAAAAATTTTAAATTTACGTCGCCCAGTTGATTTTCGCCCAGATGTCGCGGCGCCCAGTTGTCCATCGTCTAGTTGACCATCGCTCAGTGTGACTCGCGCAGTTGTCCGTCGCCCAGTTATGGCGTACCGCAAAGACCTATATTGGGTACGCTTGGTGCTCATTAATCAGATAAATTACGACGTGCTTTTAATAGAATATAGATCTATAAATAAATAAATAAATAATTTATGCATAATGGTAAACTGTATTAATGGGAAGTCAAACAAATATATTGATTTCAGAAGAAATGCATATTTGATTTAAATTATAATTTAAATCGAATTAACCGTGCTGCTAACATGCTCTAATAAAAGCATTAAGTATACGGGCCTAATATTAAAAAATTGATATCGAATTTTTCTTTAAACTTAAGAAATAAGTTTCTTGAAAGTATAAGCTAATTGTGAGATTAAAATCAAATAGTTTATTTATTTATACACTATTTTACACACAATAGTATGTTTATAGCATGTCATTTAAATAAATTGTGAGAATACGAACTACATTTGTGAAATTATATTATTCATTATATTATTATAGTATTCATCTACGGTATAAAAACATTGTTCTATTAAAAACTTTTTATCCTAGTTTTAAATGATTTAGTGGTCAATGTCTTTAGATGTTCGGGAAGTATGTTATAAAAATCTAACTTTAGTGAGTTATTCACAGATTTTTGTAGTCTTAATTGTTTTTTTCGTAGTAAGCCCGCAGATCGTGCATTATAGGAATGATAACTACTATTTTTTGGCAGTATACTCTTTTTATGAGTTCCTAGAAGTATGCAAGGAAGAGTCATAATATTTAAATTGATAAAATAGTCTCTACAGTATTCTCTGCTGTTTACACCGGTTATGATCCTAACTACTGCTTTTTGTAAACGGAAAATCTGCAAGGCACTAGGTGAATTCCTCCACCAGATTACTCCATATGTTAAAATTGAGTGAAACAATGCAAAATAAACTGATATCAAAGTTGAATTATTAATTACCATTTAAGTCGACGAAGGAGAAAGATAGTACTAGACAGAGCTGGGCAAGTTACTTTTAAAATGTAACTAGTTACAGTTACAGTTACCTCCAAAAAAAGTAACTAAGTTACTTAAGTTCCAGTTACTTTGGCGAAAGAACTAAGTTATTTACTAGTTACTCATTAAAAGTAACTTAGTTACCTTGAGTTACTTTCTAACTACTTTTAATGGCGTGAAGTGTAGACTTAGACTGTTGACTTAGTTATTGTGTAGTATACATATCAGGGAGTTTTTGCACTAACTACGTTAACCTAAATTTTAACGTTATTGCTTGGCAACACCCAATCAGATTATTATTGTTAATGTTAACGGACCTACAGGGCCTTATTACCGCCTAGGCCCACGAGGCCACGACCTAGGGCCCGCTTTGACAAGGGGCCCGCAGGGCCCGGTTGCTGTGATTTTTTAAAAATTTATTAATTTATTTTTCAATTTTGATTTCTTATACCAAGATATAAAGAATCTACTTTCTTTCTAACATGACATGACCATTATAATGTATAAAACATGGAAACATTATTTCCTAGACTTATTAGTGGATAATGATTAATTTTTGCTTTGACTAACTTAAGTTACATTCTAATATCTGAGTTACTTTAAGTAACTTAAGTTACTCAAGTAACTAGTAACTAAAAACCGTAAAGTTACCAACTACTTTTCCTCAGCAAGTTAAGTTACAGTTACAGTTACCATATTTTAAAAAGTAACTAAGTTACGTTACAAGTTACGTAAAAGTAACTAGTTAGTAACTAAGTTCTTAAGTAACTAGTTACTGCCCAGCTCTGGTACTAGATAATGTTTTACTTGTATCTGTCTATTACTATACGATTATAGATTCAGGGACTGCGAGATATGCATACAGATATCCTTGTTTATTAAAAAAGGATAATCAGCAATGTTGTAAAAATGAGGGTTGTCGCTTCAGGAGGAGTTGAAAAGAGTAGGAGTAGAAAGTTTTGGTGGGGCTCTCGGGAACGAAACGAAACAAGCAATGATGAGGCAATGAAGCATCGAAGCACCGCCGGCCGCGTCGGCGTCAGCCATCGCCATTCTCTGCGGTTGACAGCCATCATTTGCCGAGTGCTAATGAAGAGTTTTTTCGCCGATGATTCCGAACTCTCATAGCTCAGTGTTGACGGCAATCCTGTCGCTGTTTATTGCCAGTGACAGCTTCAGTTTCAGGACTCATTTATATACAAAACGTCAATTATATTTGCACGCATTTATTTAAATTTTATAACATGGTCGTTCGGGCGTGCAGCGTGCTTTGATGCTTGATGGCGCTTGTAAAAGGCCCGATATACGCTTACGCCTCGCTCGTGTTTACGTTTCGGATACGGTTCGCTGCGCTGCGCCTGCCAGCAAACAGGACTGGTGGAGGCGGAAGGGGAAAGGATTGTTACCCTAACCTATTGTCCACCAGGATTATCAACACCTACCTATTTTTATATCTCTACTTCAATTTATACTCATAATAGATTCAATTTACTGCGTGCTTCACTTACATATACGAATAGGACTACGACGCAACTACAGAAATCATTTTTAAACACCCAACAAAATGTGTTAATTAAAAGTTACCCACAAGTGCTTGATGTGAATATGGACATTTTTTTTTTCGCCTGCATACCGTGCTTATTATTTTTTACATGCACATTCAAACATCTACGAGGGGGAATATGACCTTGATTAAATTTGGAGAAAAATTATTTTATATTAATAATATAGAGTTAAAATAAAACCCGAATATTTTAAAATTTGTTAAATATTAATAGAAATCGAGATATACTACATTAAAACTACTGATGCCGCGAGACGAGAAATAGTGAGAATCAATCCAATTAACCTTATTCTCGTCTCGAATTTTCGAGACGAGATTTCTCTGCATATCGTCTCGTCATATTTTTTTCATTCTCTCGGTCTCTTTGAATAAAATATCTGTTTCCTTCTTTATTATCTTTTCTTCTTAAAATTACATTTCAATTTTAACAATTTTGACAACTTGACTTTTGAATTGAATAACGATCAGACATACGTTTCTCTGTTCATAGCCTACTCCGAATTGGGTTTTTTAACACGCTGTATGTATGTAATATAAAAAAATCGTTCAATCGAAATCTCGAATTTGTACTCTCGTCTCGAGAAAATCTATAGGGCATTAATTTCGCCTCGTCTCGAAATATCGAGAAGAGAATAATGTTAATCTCGTCTAAAAACTTCGAGAAATTCGAGACGAGATCTCGAGGCATCACTGATTAAAACTTCAATGACGTCACCGGTACAAAGCACACTAAAAGCTCGTTCACATATTCACGCAGAAAATTACGTTATCTGTGCTGTTTGATACATTAAAAATAAATTTATATTTTAGTGTAAGTATATTATTGCAAAATAATAAGATACTTATAATATTAAAATTCACTTAATAATAGTTGACGGATTCGGATACCGTCCAGTGAAAATTTTGACTTTTTAAATGATTCTTCAAGTGTAGGTGATGATTTTGAAATAATGGCTATTAGAAAAAAAAGAGAAATATTTTGAAATGACAATACCCCAGTATTCTGAAGATTTTGTTGAACACTTTGTGTCAGCAAACAAATTGCAAATGATATTGTAGTAAGATTTATTTCATAGTATTTCCATCAACAAGTTGGAGAAAACTGCAAACTAGATCCTTATAAATGTATCCTACTTTTTATTATGTGTTCCCAGAAAAATTCAAACCGTTTGATTTGCAACTAATTTGAAACAAGGGCATGCGCATTGGATCCCAAACTCCAACCCTTTGCAAATCGTTCTATGAACAAAGCTATTATTATTTATTTAGTAAAAATAATGCAACTCGAAAAAAAAAAATACGGACTATAGAAAACGACTATGAGTATCAGGCATAATGTTCTTTCACATTTTCGTATTTTTTATAGTGGTTCGTTATTGTTCAGTTTAATATGATTAAATTAATTTGGAAATCCAAATATGATTCATGTTTAAATATGTATTATACATCGTGATCGGTGAAACAAAACAAAAGTGACTCAATGAAAATGTTAGTGAAAGGTTTGGTTTGGTGATGCATTTAATATTTAAAATACTGTGTGCAGAAGAACAAAGTGATGGTATATGTTTGTATGAACAGGAATTGAACAATAATGAATTTTGTGTTTACTTCCAGACTGTTGCTACAGCGATTCTATTGTGCGGGCCCATGTCAGGTTTAACTAGTTAATAGCTGTTGAATCCGCCTCGTATAAATGATATCGTCTGTTCATCTTTGAAACAAAACGTTGCGAGAATTTGGTCGATATTTGTACAATGCGGCACATTTGCGTATTGAATCTTGTATAATTAATTTAATGTTATTGGGCTTATCACAACGTTCTGACTGTCAATGAACTAATAATTTTCATTTCATGTTAATGTGGAATTATATTAGAATTCAATCATATTGTACACATGTCGCAAAATTAAGAATTAATCTAAATACAAATACGTTTTACATTAATTTACAAATACGTGTGGGTGGATAATTTAACCAACACTTAATTTATATGTAACATTATATCACAAAGCAGTACCAATGAGGTCATGTATGATTTTTCAATTTTAACTTTAATCGACAGAGGAATTCAAAATAATAGACCCGTATTTTTTTTTTCAAATTGATCTTTCAATAATGAAAAAATTGCAATTGCAGTGACGTATGCTCTTCTTAACAACGGCCATTTTGATTTTCACACTAGTTTCTAAACGTAACTTGAAATTTATAAAAGTAAACATGGCACTGAAACGTTGTTTTGTGCCATCCAGCCCAAACATTTGGGAAAATAGCGAGAATACATGCGTTTCTATAACTAAATAAACTTCTAGCGTCTGATCTCAAATCTTTACGATTTAGATATGTAATTACCAATTTGTGGTATATATACAGACTGTATCAGAACTCGTGTAACAAAAACGAATAGCGTATTCCTGAGCTCATTTTGTGCAAAAAAAAGTTATATGAAAGTATGGCCGGAAACTTTTCGTTACAGAGATACAGGCCTTTAAAAGTGGACTTCATCAAGTACATTTTTATTAATAACTCTTATACTAGTTACATTAAAACTTGGTAAAACTTTTCATGGTATAAATATAAAAAGTAAAAACTTTTCATAGTATATTCACAAAAAGTAAAAACTTTTCATGGTTTAAACATAAAAAGTAAAAACTTTTCATGGTATAAAGATAAAAAGTAATAGCTTTTCATAGTATATGCACAAAACGTAAAAACTTTTTATGATTAAACATAAAAAGTTTAAACTTTTCATATTATAAAGATAAAAAGTAATAGCTTTTTATAGTATATGCACAAAAAGTAAAAACTTTTTATGATTAAACATAAAAAGTTTAAACTTTTCATGGTATAAAGATAAAAAGTAATAGCTTTTCACAGTATATACACAAAAAGTAAAAACTTTTTATGGTATAAAGATAAAAAGTAATAGCTTTTCATAGTATATATACAAAAAGTAAAAACTTTTTATGATTAAACATAAAAAGTTTAAACTTTTCATGGTATAAAGATAAAAAGTAATAGCTTTTCATAGTATATGCACAAAAAGTAAAAACTTTTCATGATTAAACAAAAAGTTTAAACTTTTCATGGTATAAAGATAAAAAGTAATAGTTTTTCATAGTATATGCACAAAAAGTAAAAACTTTTTATGATTAAACATAAAAAGTTTAAACTTTTCATGATATAAAGATAAAAAGTAATAGCTTTTCATAGTATATACACAAAAAGTAAAAACTTTTCATGATTAAACATAAAAAGTTTAAACTTTTCATGGTATAAAGCTAAAAAGTAATAGCTTTTCATAGTATATGCACAAAAAGTAAAAACTTTTCATGATTAAACATAAAAAGTTTAAACTTTTCATGGTATAAAGATAAAAAGTAATAGCTTTTCATAGTAAATACACAAAAAGTAATAACTTTTCATGATTAAACATAAACAGTTTAAACTTTTTATGGTATAAAGATAAAAAGTAATAGCTTTTCATAGTATATGCACAAAAAGTAAAAACTTTTCATGATTAAACATAAAAAGTAAAAACTTTTCATGGTATGAACATAAAAAGTAATAGCTTTTCATAGTATATACACAAAAAGTAAAAACTCTTTATAGTTAAACATAAAAAGTATAAACTTTTCATGGTTAAACATAAAAAGTATAAACTTTTCATGGTATAAAGATAAAAAGTAATAGCTTTTCATAGTATATACACAAAAAGTAAAAACTTTTTATGATTAAACATAAAAAGTTTAAACTTTTCATGGTATAAAGATAAAAAGTAATAGCTTTTCATAGTAAATACACAAAAAGTAATAACTTTTCATGATTAAACATAAACAGTTTAAACTTTTTATGGTATAAAGATAAAAAGTAATAGCTTTTCATAGTATATGCACAAAAAGTAAAAACTTTTCATGATTAAACATAAAAAGTTTAAACTTTTCATGGTATAAAGATAAAAAGTAATAGCTTTGCATAGTATATACACAAAAAGTAAAAACTTTTCATGATTAAACATAAAAAGTTTAAACTTTTCATGGTATAAAGCTAAAAAGTAATAGCTTTTCATAGTATATACGCAAAAAGTAAAAACTTTTTATGATTAAACATAAAAAGTTTAAACTTTTCATGGTATAAAGATAAAAAGTAATAGCTTTTCATAGTATATACACAAAAAGTAAAAACTTTTTATGATTAAACATAAAAAGTTTAAAGTTTTCATGGTATAAAGATAAAAAGTAATAGCTTTTCATAGTATATACACAAAAAGTAAAAACTTTTTATGATTAAACATAAAAAGTTTAAATTTTCATGGTATAAAGATAAAAAGTAATAGCTTTTCATAGTATATACACAAAAAGCAAGAACTTTTTTTGATTAAACATAAAAAGTTTAAATTTTTCATGGTATAAAGATAAAAAGTAATAGCTTTTCATAGTATATACACAAAAAGTAAAAACTTTTTATGATTAAACATAAAAAGTTTAAACTTTTCATGGTATAAAGATAAAAAGTAATAGCTTTTCATAGTATATACACAAAAAGTAAAAACTTTTTATGATTAAACATAAAAAGTTTAAACTTTTCATGGTATAAAGATAAAAAGTAATAGCTTTTCATAGTATATACACAAAAAGTAAAAACTTTTCATGATTAAACATAAAAAGTTTAAACTTTTCATGGTATAAAGATAAAAAGTAATAGCTTTTCATAGTATATACACAAAAAGTAAAAACTTTTTATGATTAAACATAAAAAGTTTAAACTTTTCATGGTATAAAGATAAAAAGTAATAGCTTTTCATAGTATATACACAAAAAGTAAAAACTTTTCATGATTAAACATAAAAAGTTTAAACTTTTCATGGTATAAAGATAATAAGTAATAGCTTTTCATAGTATATACACAAAAAGTAAAAACTTTTCATGATTAAACATAAAAAGTTTAAAGTTTTCATGGTATAAAGATAAAGAGTAATAGCTTTTCATAGTATATACACAAAAAGTAAAAACTTTTTATGAATAAACATAAAAAGTTTAAACTTTTCATGGTATAAAGATAAAAAGTAATAGCTTTTCATAGTATATACACAAAAAGTAAAAACTTTTCATGATTAAACATAAAAAGTTTAAACTTTTCATGGTATAAAGAAAAAAAGTAATAGCTTTTCATAGTATATACACAAAAAGTAAAAACTTTTTATGATTAAACATAAAAAGTTTAAACTTTTCATGGTATAAAGATAAAAAGTAATAGCTTTTTCATAGTATATACACAAAAAGTAAAAACTTTTCATGATTAAACATAAAAAGTTTAAACTTTTCATGGTATAAAGATAATAAGTAATAGCTTTTCATAGTATATACACAAAAAGTAAAAACTTTTCATGATTAAACATAAAAAGTTTAAACTTTTCATGGTATAAAGATAAAAAGTAATAGCTTTTCATAGTATATACACAAAAAGTAAAAACTTTTTATGATTAAACATAAAAAGTTTAAACTTTTCATGGTATAAAGATAAAAAGTAATAGCTTTTCATAGTATATACACAAAAAGTAAAAACTTTTTATGATTAAACATAAAAAGTTTAAACTTTTCATGGTATAAAGATAAAAAGTAATAGCTTTTCATAGTATATACACAAAAAGTAAAAACTTTTCATGATTAAACATAAAAAGTTTAAACTTTTCATGGTATAAAGAAAAAAAGTAATAGCTTTTCATAGTATATACACAAAAAGTAAAAACTTTTTATGATTAAACATAAAAAGTTTAAACTTTTCATGGTATAAAGATAAAAAGTAATAGCTTTTCATAGTATATACACAAAACGTAAAAACTTTTTATGATTAAACATAAAAAGTTTAAACTTTTCATGGTATAAAGATAAAAAGTAATAGCTTTTCATAGTATATACACAAAAAGTAAAAACTTTTTATGATTAAACATAAAAAGTTTAAACTTTTCATGGTATAAAGATAAAAAGTAATAGCTTTTCATAGTATATACACAAAACGTAAAAACTTTTTATGATTAAACATAAAAAGTTTAAACTTTTCATGGTATAAAGATAAAAAGTAATAGCTTTTCATAGTATATACACAAAAAGTAAAAACTTTTTATGATTAAACATAAAAAGTTTAAACTTTTCATGGTATAAAGATAAAAAGTAATAGCTTTTCATAGTATATACACAAAAAGTAAAAACTTTTTATGATTAAACATAAAAAGTTTAAACTTTTCATGGTATAAAGATAAAAAGTAATAGCTTTTCATAGTATATACACAAAAAGTAAAAACTTTTCATGATTAAACATAAAAAGTTTAAACTTTTCATGGTATAAAGAAAAAAAGTAATAGCTTTTCATAGTATATACACAAAAAGTAAAAACTTTTTATGATTAAACATAAAAAGTTTAAACTTTTCATGGTATAAAGATAAAAAGTAATAGCTTTTCATAGTATATACACAAAACGTAAAAACTTTTTATGATGAAACATAAAAAGTTTAAACTTTTCATGGTATAAAGATAAAAAGTAGTAGCTTTTCATAGTATATACGCAAAACGTAAAAACTTTTTATGATTAAACATAAAAAGTTTAAACTTTTCATGGTATAAAGATAAAAAGTAATTGCTTTTCATAGTGTATACACAAAAAGTAAAAACTTTTTATGATTAAACATAAAAAGTTTAAACTTTTCATGGTATAAAGATAATAAGTAATAGCTTTTCATAGTATATACACAAAAAGTAAAAACTTTTCATGATTAAACATAAAAAGTTTAAAGTTTTCATGGTATAAAGATAAAGAGTAATAGCTTTTCATAGTATATACACAAAAAGTAAAAACTTTTTATGAATAAACATAAAAAGTTTAAACTTTTCATGGTATAAAGATAAAAAGTAATAGCTTTTCATAGTATATACACAAAAAGTAAAAACTTTTCATGATTAAACATAAAATGTTTAAACTTTTCATGGTATAAAGATAAAGAGTAATAGCTTTTCATAGTATATACACAAAAAGTAAAAACTTTTCATGATTAAACATAAAATGTTTAAACTTTTCATGGTATAAAGATAAAAAGTAATAGCTTTTCATAGTATATACACAAAAAGTAAAAACTTTTTATGAATAAACATAAAAAGTTTAAACTTTTCATGGTATAAAGATAAAAAGTAATAGCTTTTCATAGTATATACACAAAAAGTAAAAACTTTTCATGATTAAACATAAAATGTTTAAACTTTTCATGGTATAAAGATAAAAAGTAATAGCTTCTCATAGTATATACACAAAAAGTAAAAACTTTTCATGATTAAACATAAAAAGTTTAAAGTTTTCATGGTATAAAGATAAAGAGTAATAGCTTTTCATAGTATATACACAAAAAGTAAAAGCTTTTTATGATTAAACATAAAAAGTTTAAACTTTTCATGGTATAAAGATAAAAAGTAATAGCTTTTCATAGTATATACACAAAAAGTAAAAACTTTTCATGATTAAACATAAAAAGTTTAAACTTTTCATGGTATAAAGAAAAAAAGTAATAGCTTTTCATAGTATATACACAAAAAGTAAAAACTTTTTATGATTAAACATAAAAAGTTTAAACTTTTCATGGTATAAAGATAAAAAGTAATAGCTTTTCATAGTATATACACAAAACGTAAAAACTTTTTATGATTAAACATAAAAAGTTTAAACTTTTCATGGTATAAAGATAAAAAGTAGTAGCTTTTCATAGTATATACGCAAAACGTAAAAACTTTTTATGATTAAACATAAAAAGTTTAAACTTTTCATGGTATAAAGATAAAAAGTAATAGCTTTTCATAGTATATACACAAAACGTAAAAACTTTTTATGATTAAACATAAAAAGTTTAAACTTTTCATGGTATAAAGATAAAAAGTAATAGCTTTTCATAGTATATACACAAAAAGTAAAAACTTTTCATGATTAAACATAAAATGTTTAAACTTTTCATGGTATAAAGATAAAAAGTAATAGCTTTTCATAGTACCTATATACACAAAAAGTAAAAACTTTTTATGATTAAACATAAAATGTTTAAACTTTTCATGGTATAAAGATAAAAAGTAATAGCTTTTCATAGTATATACACAAAAAGTAAAAACTTTTTATGATTAAACATAAAAAGTTTAAACTTTTCATGGTATAAAGATAAAAAGTAATAGCTTTTCATAGTATATACACAAAACGTAAAAACTTTTTATGATTAAACATAAAAAGTTTAAACTTTTCATGGTATAAAGATAAAAAGTAATAGCTTTTCATAGTATATACACAAAAAGTAAAAACTTTTTATGATGAAACATAAAAAGTTTAAACTTTTCATGGTATAAAGATAAAAAGTAGTAGCTTTTCATAGTATATACGCAAAACGTAAAAACTTTTTATGATTAAACATAAAAAGTTTAAACTTTTCATGGTATAAAGATAAAAAGTAATTGCTTTTCATAGTGTATACACAAAAAGTAAAAACTTTTTATGATTAAACATAAAAAGTTTAAACTTTTCATGGTATAAAGATAATAAGTAATAGCTTTTCATAGTATATACACAAAAAGTAAAAACTTTTCATGATTAAACATAAAAAGTTTAAAGTTTTCATGGTATAAAGATAAAGAGTAATAGCTTTTCATAGTATATACACAAAAAGTAAAAACTTTTTATGAATAAACATAAAAAGTTTAAACTTTTCATGGTATAAAGATAAAAAGTAATAGCTTTTCATAGTATATACACAAAAAGTAAAAACTTTTCATGATTAAACATAAAATGTTTAAACTTTTCATGGTATAAAGATAAAGAGTAATAGCTTTTCATAGTATATACACAAAAAGTAAAAACTTTTCATGATTAAACATAAAATGTTTAAACTTTTCATGGTATAAAGATAAAAAGTAATAGCTTTTCATAGTATATACACAAAAAGTAAAAACTTTTTATGAATAAACATAAAAAGTTTAAACTTTTCATGGTATAAAGATAAAAAGTAATAGCTTTTCATAGTATATACACAAAAAGTAAAAACTTTTCATGATTAAACATAAAATGTTTAAACTTTTCATGGTATAAAGATAAAAAGTAATAGCTTCTCATAGTATATACACAAAAAGTAAAAACTTTTCATGATTAAACATAAAAAGTTTAAAGTTTTCATGGTATAAAGATAAAGAGTAATAGCTTTTCATAGTATATACACAAAAAGTAAAAGCTTTTTATGATTAAACATAAAAAGTTTAAACTTTTCATGGTATAAAGATAAAAAGTAATAGCTTTTCATAGTATATACACAAAAAGTAAAAACTTTTCATGATTAAACATAAAAAGTTTAAACTTTTCATGGTATAAAGAAAAAAAGTAATAGCTTTTCATAGTATATACACAAAAAGTAAAAACTTTTTATGATTAAACATAAAAAGTTTAAACTTTTCATGGTATAAAGATAAAAAGTAATAGCTTTTCATAGTATATACACAAAACGTAAAAACTTTTTATGATTAAACATAAAAAGTTTAAACTTTTCATGGTATAAAGATAAAAAGTAGTAGCTTTTCATAGTATATACGCAAAACGTAAAAACTTTTTATGATTAAACATAAAAAGTTTAAACTTTTCATGGTATAAAGATAAAAAGTAATAGCTTTTCATAGTATATACACAAAACGTAAAAACTTTTTATGATTAAACATAAAAAGTTTAAACTTTTCATGGTATAAAGATAAAAAGTAATAGCTTTTCATAGTATATACACAAAAAGTAAAAACTTTTCATGATTAAACATAAAATGTTTAAACTTTTCATGGTATAAAGATAAAAAGTAATAGCTTTTCATAGTACCTATATACACAAAAAGTAAAAACTTTTTATGATTAAACATAAAATGTTTAAACTTTTCATGGTATAAAGATAAAAAGTAATAGCTTTTCATAGTATATACACAAAAAGTAAAAACTTTTTATGATTAAACATAAAAAGTTTAAAGTTTTCATGGTATAAAGATAAAAGTAATAGCTTTTCATAGTATATACACAAAAAGTAAAAACTTTTTTTGATTAAACATAAAAAGTTTAAATTTTTCATGGTATAAAGATAAAAAGTAATAGCTTTTCATAGTATATACACAAAAAGTAAAAACTTTTCATGATTAAATATAAAAAGTTTAAACTTTTCATGGTATAAAGATAAAAAGTAATAGCTTTTCATAGTATATACACAAAAAGTAAAAACTTTTCATGATTAAACATAAAAAGTTTAAACTTTTCATGGTATAAAGATAAAAAGTAATAGCTTTTCATAGTATATACACAAAAAGTAAAAACTTTTTATGATTAAACATAAAAAGTTTAAAATTTTCATGGTATAAAGATAAAAAGTAATAGCTTTTCATAGTATATACACAAAAAGTAAAAACTTTTCATGATTAAACATAAAAAGTTTAAACTTTTCATGGTATAAAGATAAAAAGTAATAGATTTTCATAGTATATACACAAAAAGTAAAAACTTTTTATGATTAAACATAAAAAGTTTAAGCTTTTCATGGTATAAAGATAAAAAGTAATAGCTTTTCATAGTATATACACAAAAAGTAAAAACTTTTTATGATTAAACATAAAAAGTTTAAAATTTTCATGGTATAAAGATAAAAAGTAATAGCTTTTCATAGTATATACACAAAACGTAAAAACTTTTTATGATTAAACATAAAAAGTTTAAACTTTTCATGGTATAAAGATAAAGAGTAGTAGCTTTTCATAGTATATACACAAAAAGTAAAAACTTTTTATGATTAAACATAAAAAGTTTAAACTTTTCATGGTATAAAGATAAAAAGTAATAGCTTTTCATAGTATATACACAAAACGTAAAAACTTTTTATGATTAAACATAAAAAGTTTAAACTTTTCATGGTATAAAGATAAAAAGTAATAGCTTTTCATAGTATATACACAAAAAGTAAAAACTTTTCATGATTAAACATAAAAAGTTTAAACTTTTCATGGTATAAAGATAAAAAGTAATAGCTTTTCATAGTATATACACAAAAAGTAAAAACTTTTCATGATTAAACATAAAAAGTTTAAACTTTTCATGGTATAAAGATAAAAAGTAATAGCTTTTCATAGTATATACACAAAAAGTAAAAACTTTTTATGATTAAACATAAAAAGTTTAAAGTTTTCATGGTATAAAGATAAAGAGTAATAGCTTTTCATAGTATATACACAAAAAGTAAAATCTTTTTATGATTAAACATAAAAAGTTTATTTTTTTCATAGTATAAAGTTAAAAAGTAATAGCTTTTCATAGTATATACACAAAAAGTAAAAACTTTTTATGATTAAACATAAAAAGTGTAAACTTTTCATGGTATAAAGATAAAAAGTAATAGCTTTTCATAGTATATACACAAAAAGTAAAAACTTTTTATGATTAAACATAAAAAGTTTAAACTTTTCATGGTATAAAGATAAAAAGTAATAGCTTTTCACAGTATATACACAAAAAGTAAAAACTTTTCATGATTAAACATAAAAAGTTTATTTTTTTCATAGTATAAAGATAAAAAGTAATAGCTTTTCATAGTATATACACAAAAAGTAAAAACTTTTCATGATTAAACATAAAAAGTTTAAACTTTTCATGGTATAAAGATAAAAAGTAATAGCTTTTCATAGTATATACACAAAAAGTAAAAACTTTTTATGATTAAACATAAAAAGTTTAAACTTTTCATGGTATAAAGATAAAAAGTAATAGTTTTTCATAGTACATACACAAAACGTAAAAACTTTTTATGATTAAACATAAAAAGTTTAAACTTTTCATGGTATAAAGATAAAAAGTAATAGCTTTTCATAGTATATACACAAAAAGTAAAAACTTTTCATGATTAAACATAAAAAGTTTAAACTTTTCATGGTATAAAGATAAAAAGTAATAGCTTTTCATAGTATATACACAAAAAGTAAAAACTTTTTATGATTAAACATAAAAAGTTTAAAGTTTTCATGGTATAAAGATAAAGAGTAATAGCTTTTCATAGTATATACACAAAAAGTAAAATCTTTTTATGATTAAACATAAAAAGTTTATTTTTTTCATAGTATAAAGTTAAAAAGTAATAGCTTTTCATAGTATATACACAAAAAGTAAAAACTTTTTATGATTAAACATAAAAAGTGTAAACTTTTCATGGTATAAAGATAAAAAGTAATAGCTTTTCATAGTATATACACAAAAAGTAAAAACTTTTTATGATTAAACATAAAAAGTTTAAACTTTTCATGGTATAAAGATAAAAAGTAATAGCTTTTCACAGTATATACACAAAAAGTAAAAACTTTTCATGATTAAACATAAAAAGTTTATTTTTTTCATAGTATAAAGATAAAAAGTAATAGCTTTTCATAGTATATACACAAAAAGTAAAAACTTTTCATGATTAAACATAAAAAGTTTAAACTTTTCATGGTATAAAGATAAAAAGTAATAGCTTTTCATAGTATATACACAAAAAGTAAAAACTTTTTATGATTAAACATAAAAAGTTTAAACTTTTCATGGTATAAAGATAAAAAGTAATAGTTTTTCATAGTACATACACAAAACGTAAAAACTTTTTATGATTAAACATAAAAAGTTTAAACTTTTCATGGTATAAAGATAAAAAGTAATAGCTTTTCATAGTATATACACAAAAAGTAAAAACTTTTTATGTTTAAACATAAAAAGTTTAAAGTTTTCATGGTATAAAGATAAAAAGTAATAGCTTTTCATAGTATATACACAAAAAGTAAAAACTTTTTATGATTAAACATAAAAAGTTTAAACTTTTCATGGTATAAAGATAAAAAGTAATAGCTTTTCATAGTATATACACAAAAAGTAAAAACTTTTCATGATTAAACATAAAAAGTTTAAACTTTTCATGGTATAAAGATAAAAAGTAATAGCTTTTCATAGTATATACACAAAAGTAAAAACTTTTTATGATTAAACATAAAAAGTTTAAAATTTTCATGGTATAAAGATAAAAAGTAATAGCTTTTCATAGTATATACACAAAAAGTAAAAACTTTTCATGATTAAACATAAAAAGTTTAAACTTTTCATGGTATAAAGATAAAAAGTAATAGCTTTTCATAGTATATACACAAAAAGTAAAAACTTTTCATGATTAAACATAAAAAGTTTAAACTTTTCATGGTATAAAGATAAAAAGTAATAGCTTTTCATAGTATATACACAAAAAGTAAAAACTTTTTATGATTAAACATAAAAAGTTTAAAATTTTCATGGTATAAAGATAAAAAGTAATAGCTTTTCATAGTATATACACAAAAAGTAAAAACTTTTCATGATTAAACATAAAAAGTTTAAACTTTTCATGGTATAAAGATAAAAAGTAATAGCTTTTCATAGTATATACACAAAAAGTAAAAACTTTTCATGATTAAACATAAAAAGTTTAAACTTTTCATGGTATAAAGATAAAAAGTAATAGCTTTTCATAGTATATACACAAAAAGTAAAAACTTTTTATGATTAAACATAAGAAGTTTAAACTTTTCATGGTATAAAGATAAAAAGTAATAGCTTGTCATAGTATATACACAAAAAGTAAAAACTTTTTATGATTAAACATAAAAAGTTTAAACTTTTCATGGTATAAAGATAAAAAGTAATAGCTTTTCGTAGTATATACACAAAAAGTAAAAACTTTTGATGATTAAACATAAAAAGTTTAAACTTTTCATGGTATAAAGATAAAAAGTAATAGCTTTTCATAGTATATACACAAAAAGTAAAAACTTTTTATGATTAAACATAAAAAGTTTAAACTTTTCATGGTATAAAGATAAAAAGTAATAGCTTTTCATAGTATATACACAAAAAGTAAAAACTTTTCATGATTAAACATAAAAAGTTTAAACTTTTCATGGTATAAAGATAAAAAGTAATAGCTTTTCATAGTATATACACAAAAAGTAAAAACTTTTTATGATTAAACATAAAAAGTTTAAAATTTTCATGGTATAAAGATAAAAAGTAATAGCTTTTCATAGTATATACACAAAAAGTAAAAACTTTTCATGATTAAACATAAAAAGTTTAAACTTTTCATGGTATAAAGATAAAAAGTAATAGCTTTTCATAGTATATACACAAAAAGTAAAAACTTTTCATGATTAAACATAAAAAGTTTAAACTTTTCATGGTATAAAGATAAAAAGTAATAGCTTTTCATAGTATATACACAAAAAGTAAAAACTTTTTATGATTAAACATAAGAAGTTTAAACTTTTCATGGTATAAAGATAAAAAGTAATAGCTTGTCATAGTATATACACAAAAAGTAAAAACTTTTTATGATTAAACATAAAAAGTTTAAACTTTTCATGGTATAAAGATAAAAAGTAATAGCTTTTCGTAGTATATACACAAAAAGTAAAAACTTTTGATGATTAAACATAAAAAGTTTAAACTTTTCATGGTATAAAGATAAAAAGTAATAGCTTTTCATAGTATATACACAAAAAGTAAAAACTTTTTATGATTAAACATAAAAAGTTTAAACTTTTCATGGTATAAAGATAAAAAGTAATAGCTTTTCATAGTATATACACAAAAAGTAAAAACTTTTCATGATTAAACATAAAAAGTTTAAACTTTTCATGGTATAAAGATAAAAAGTAATATCTTTTCATAGTATATACACAAAAAGTAAAAACTTTTTATGATTAAACATAAAAAGTTTAAACTTTTCATGGTATAAAGATAAAAAGTAATAGCTTTTTATAGTATATACACAAAAAGTAAAAACTTTTCATGATTAAACATAAAAAGTTTAAACTTTTCATGGTATAAAGATAAAAAGTAATAGCTTTTCATAGTATATACACAAAAAGTAAAAACTTTTTATGATTAAACATAAAAAGTTTAAACTTTTCATGGTATAAAGATAAAAAGTAATAGCTTGTCATAGTATATACACAAAAAGTAAAAACTTTTTATGATTAAACATAAAAAGTTTAAACTTTTCATGGTATAAAGATAAAAAGTAATAGCTTTTCGTAGTATATACACAAAAAGTAAAAACTTTTGATGATTAAACATAAAAAGTTTAAACTTTTCATGGTATAAAGATAAAAAGTAATAGCTTTTCATAGTATATACACAAAAAGTAAAAACTTTTTATGATTAAACATAAAAAGTTTAAACTTTTCATGGTATAAAGATAAAAAGTAATAGCTTTTCATAGTATATACACAAAAAGTAAAAACTTTTCATGATTAAACATAAAAAGTTTAAACTTTTCATGCTATAAAGATAAAAAGTAATAGCTTTTCATAGTATATACTCAAAAAGTAAAAACTTTTTATGGTATAAAGATAAAAAGTAATAGCTTTTCATAGTATATACACAAAAAGTAAAAACTTTTCATGATTAAACATAAAAAGTTTAAACTTTTCATGGTATAAAGATAAAAAGTAATAGCTTTTCATAGTATATACACAAAAAGTAAAAACTTTTTATGATTAAACATAAAAAGTTTAAAGTTTTCATGGTATAAAGATAAAGAGTAATAGCTTTTCACAGTATATACACAAAAAGTAAAAACTTTTTATGATTAAACATAAAAAGTTTAAACTTTTCATGGTATAAAGATAAAAAGTAATAGCTTTTCATAGTATATACACAAAACGTAAAAACTTTTTATGATTAAACATAAAAAGTTTAAACATTTCATGGTATAAAGATAAAAAGTAATAGCTTTTCATAGTATATACAAAAAAAGTAAAAACTTTTTATGATTAAACATAAAAAGTTTAAACTTTTCATGGTATAAAGATAAAAAGTAATAGCTTTTCATAGTATATACACAAAAAGTTTAAACTTTTCATGGTATAAAGATAAAAAGTAATAGCTTTTCATAGTATATACACAAAAAGTAAATGCTTTTTATGATTAAACATAAAAAGTTTAAAGTTTTCATGGTATAAAGTTAAAGAGTAATAGCTTTTCATAGTATATACACAAAAAGATAAAAAGTAATAGCTTTTCATAGTATATACACAAAACGTAAAAACTTTTTATGATTTAACATAAAAAGTTTAAACTTTTCGTGGTATAAAGATAAAAAGTAATAGCTTTTCATAGTATATACACAAAAAGTAAAAACTTTTTATGATTAAACATAAAATGTTTAAACTTTTCATGGTATAAAGATAAAAAGTAATAGCTTTTCATAGTATATACACAAAAAGTAAAAACTTTTCATGATTAAACATAAAAAGTTTAAACTTTTCATGGTATAAAGATAAAAATTAATAGCTTTTCATAGTATATACACAAAAAGTAAAAACTTTTTATGATTAAACTTAAAAAGTTTAAACTTTTCATGGTATAAAGATAAAAAGTAATAGCTTTTCATAGTATATACACAAAAAGTAAAAACTTTTTATGATTAAACATAAAAAGTTTAAACTTTTCATGGTATAAAGATAAAAAGTAATAGCTTTTCATAGTAAATACACAAAAAGTAAAAACTTTTTATGATTAAACATAAAAAGTTTAAACTTTTTATGGTATAAAGATAAAAAGTAATAGCTTTTCATAGTATATACACAAAAAGTAAAAACTTTTTATGATTAAACATAAAAAGTTTAAAGTTTTCATGGTATAAAGATAAAGAGTAATAGCTTTTCATAGTATATACACAAAAAGTAAAAACTTTTTATGATTTAACATAAAAAGTTTAAACTTTTCGTGGTATAAAGATAAAAAGTAATAGCTTTTCATAGTATATACACAAAAAGTAAAAACTTTTTATGATTAAACATAAAAAGTTTAAACTTTTCATGGTATAAAGATAAAAAGTAATAGCTTTTCATAGTAAATACACAAAAAGTAAAAACTTTTTATGATTAAACATAAAAAGTTTAAACTTTTCATGGTATAAAGATAAAAAGTAATAGCTTTTCATAGTATATACACAAAAAGTAAAAACTTTTTATGATTAAACATAAAAAGTTTAAAGTTTTCATGGTATAAAGATAAAGAGTAATAGCTTTTCATAGTATATACACAAAAAGTAAAAACTTTTTATGATTAAACATAAAAAGTTTAAAGTTTTCATGGTATAAAGATAAAGAGTAATAGCTTTTCATAGTATATACACAAAAAGTAAAATCTTTTTATGATTAAACATAAAAAGTTTAAACTTTTCATGGTATAAAGATAAAAAGTAATAGCTTTTCATAGTATATACACAAAAAGTAAAAACTTTTTATGATTAAACATAAAAAGTTTAAACTTTTCATGGTATAAAGATAAAAAGTAATAGCTTTTCATAGTATATACACAAAAAGTAAAAACTTTTCATGATTAAACATAAAAAGTTTAAACTTTTCATGGTATAAAGATAAAAAGTAATAGCTTTTCATAGTATATACACAAAAAGTAAAAACTTTTTATGATTAAACATAAAAAGTTTAAACTTTTCATGCTATAAAGATAAAAAGTAATAGCTTTTCATAGTATATACTCAAAAAGTAAAAACTTTTTATGAATAAACATAAAAAGTTTAAACTTTTCATGGTATAAAGATAAAAAGTAATAGCTTTTCATAGTATATACACAAAAAGTAAAAACTTTTCATGATTAAACATAAAAAGTTTAAACTTTTCATGGTATAAAGCTAAAAAGTAATAGCTTTTCATAGTATATACACAAAAAGTTTAAAGTTTTCATGGTATAAAGATAAAGAGTAATAGCTTTTCACAGTATATACACAAAAAGTAAAAACTTTTTATGATTAAACATAAAAAGTTTAAACTTTTCATGGTATAAAGATAAAAAGTAATAGCTCTTCATAGTATATACACAAAACGTAAAAACTTTTTATGATTAGACATAAAAAGTTTAAACTTTTCATGGTATAAAGATAAAAAGTAATAGCTTTTCATAGTATATACACAAAAAGTAAAAACTTTTTATGATTAAACATAAAAAGTTTAAAGTTTTCATGGTATAAAGATAAAAAGTAATAGCTTTTCATAGTATATACACAAAAAGTAAAAACTTTTCATGATTAAACATAAAAAGTTTAAACTTTTCATGGTATAAAGATAAAAAGTAATAGCTTTTCATAGTATATACACAAAAAGTAAAAACTTTTTATGATTAAACATAAAAAGTTTAAACATTTCATGGTATAAAGATAAAAAGTAATAGCTTTTCATAGTATATACACAAAAAGTAAAAACTTTTTATGATTAAACATAAAAAGTTTAAACTTTTCATGTTATAAAGATAAAAAGTAATAGCTTTTCATAGTATATACACAAAAAGTAAAAACTTTTTATGATTAAACATAAAAAGTTTAAACTTTTCATGGTATAAAGATAAAAAGTAATAGCTTTTCATAGTATATATACAAAAAGTAAAAACTTTTTATGATTAAACATAAAAAGTTTAAACTTTTCATGGTATAAAGATAAAAAGTAATAGCTTTTCATAGTATATATACAAAAAGTAAAAACTTTTCATGATTAAACATAAAAAGTTTAAACTTTTCATGGTATAAAGATAAAAAGTAATAGCTTTTCATAGTATATACACAAAAAGTAAAAACTTTTTATGATTAAACATAAAAAGTTTAAACTTTTCATGGTATAAAGATAAAAAGTAATAGCTTTTCATAGTATATACACAAAAAGTAAATGCTTTTTATGATTAAACATAAAAAGTTTAAAGTTTTCATGGTATAAAGTTAAAGAGTAATAGCTTTTCATAGTATATACACAAAAAGATAAAAAGTAATAGCTTTTCATAGTATATACACAAAACGTAAAAACTTTTTATGATTTAACATAAAAAGTTTAAACTTTTCGTGGTATAAAGATAAAAAGTAATAGCTTTTCATAGTATATACACAAAAAGTAAAAACTTTTTATGATTAAACATAAAAAGTTTAAACTTTTCATGGTATAAAGATAAAAAGTAATAGCTTTTCATAGTATATACACAAAAAGTAAAAACTTTTCATGATTAAACATAAAAAGTTTAAACTTTTCATGGTATAAAGATAAAAATTAATAGCTTTTCATAGTATATACACAAAAAGTAAAAACTTTTTATGATTAAACTTAAAAAGTTTAAACTTTTCATGGTATAAAGATAAAAAGTAATAGCTTTTCATAGTATATACACAAAAAGTAAAAACTTTTTATGATTAAACATAAAAAGTTTAAACTTTTCATGGTATAAAGATAAAAAGTAATAGCTTTTCATAGTTTATACACAAAAAGTAAAAACTTTTTATGATTAAACATAAAAAGTTTAAACTTTTCATGGTATAAAGATAAAAAGTAATAGCTTTTCATAGTATATACACAAAACGTAAAAACTTTTTATGATTAAACATAAAAAGTTTAAACTTTTCATGGTATAAAGATAAAAAGTAATAGCTTTTCATAGTATATACACAAAAAGTAAAAACTTTTTATGATTAAACATAAAAAGTTTAAACTTTTCATGGTATAAAGATAAAAAGTAATAGCTTTTCATAGTATATACACAAAAAGTAAAAACTTTTTATGATTAAACATAAAAAGTTTAAAATTTTCATGGTATAAAGATAAAAAGTAATAGCTTTTCATAGTATATACACAAAACGTAAAAACTTTTTATGATTAAACATAAAAAGTTTAAACTTTTCATGGTATAAAGATAAAGAGTAGTAGCTTTTCATAGTATATACACAAAAAGTAAAAACTTTTTATGATTAAACATAAAAAGTTTAAACTTTTCATGGTATAAAGATAAAAAGTAATAGCTTTTCATAGTATATACACAAAACGTAAAAACTTTTTATGATTAAACATAAAAAGTTTAAACTTTTCATGGTATAAAGATAAAAAGTAATAGCTTTTCATAGTATATACACAAAAAGTAAAAACTTTTTATGATTAAACATAAAAAGTTTAAACTTTTCATGGTATAAAGATAAAAAGTAATAGCTTTTCATAGTATATACACAAAAAGTAAAAACTTTTCATGATTAAACATAAAAAGTTTAAACTTTTCATGGTATAAAGATAAAAAGTAATAGCTTTTCATAGTATATACACAAAAAGTAAAAACTTTTTATGATTAAACATAAAAAGTTTAAAGTTTTCATGGTATAAAGATAAAGAGTAATAGCTTTTCATAGTATATACACAAAAAGTAAAATCTTTTTATGATTAAACATAAAAAGTTTATTTTTTTCATAGTATAAAGTTAAAAAGTAATAGCTTTTCATAGTATATACACAAAAAGTAAAAACTTTTTATGATTAAACATAAAAAGTGTAAACTTTTCATGGTATAAAGATAAAAAGTAATAGCTTTTCATAGTATATACACAAAAAGTAAAAACTTTTTATGATTAAACATAAAAAGTTTAAACTTTTCATGGTATAAAGATAAAAAGTAATAGCTTTTCACAGTATATACACAAAAAGTAAAAACTTTTCATGATTAAACATAAAAAGTTTATTTTTTTCATAGTATAAAGATAAAAAGTAATAGCTTTTCATAGTATATACACAAAAAGTAAAAACTTTTCATGATTAAACATAAAAAGTTTAAACTTTTCATGGTATAAAGATAAAAAGTAATAGCTTTTCATAGTATATACACAAAAAGTAAAAACTTTTTATGATTAAACATAAAAAGTTTAAACTTTTCATGGTATAAAGATAAAAAGTAATAGTTTTTCATAGTACATACACAAAACGTAAAAACTTTTTATGATTAAACATAAAAAGTTTAAAGTTTTCATGGTATAAAGATAAAGAGTAATAGCTTTTCATAGTATATACACAAAAAGTAAAAACTTTTTATGATTAAACATAAAAAGTTTAAAGTTTTCATGGTATAAAGATAAAAAGTAATAGCTTTTCATAGTATATACACAAAAAGTAAAAACTTTTCATGATTAAACATAAAAAGTTTAAACTTTTCATGGTATAAAGATAAAAAGTAATAGCTTTTCATAGTATATACACAAAAAGTAAAAACTTTTTATGATTAAACATAAAAAGTTTAAACTTTTCATGTTATAAAGATAAAAAGTAATAGCTTTTCATAGTATATACACAAAAAGTAAAAACTTTTTATGATTTAACATAAAAAGTTTAAACTTTTCGTGGTATAAAGATAAAAAGTAATAGCTTTTCATAGTATATACACAAAAAGTAAAAACTTTTTATGATTAAACATAAAAAGTTTAAACTTTTCATGGTATAAAGATAAAAAGTAATAGCTTTTCATAGTAAATACACAAAAAGTAAAAACTTTTTATGATTAAACATAAAAAGTTTAAACTTTTCATGGTATAAAGATAAAAAGTAATAGCTTTTCATAGTATATACACAAAAAGTAAAAACTTTTTATGATTAAACATAAAAAGTTTAAAGTTTTCATGGTATAAAGATAAAGAGTAATAGCTTTTCATAGTATATACACAAAAAGTAAAAACTTTTTATGATTAAACATAAAAAGTTTAAAGTTTTCATGGTATAAAGATAAAGAGTAATAGCTTTTCATAGTATATACACAAAAAGTAAAATCTTTTTATGATTAAACATAAAAAGTTTAAACTTTTCATGGTATAAAGATAAAAAGTAATAGCTTTTCATAGTATATACACAAAAAGTAAAAACTTTTTATGATTAAACATAAAAAGTTTAAACTTTTCATGGTATAAAGATAAAAAGTAATAGCTTTTCATAGTATATACACAAAAAGTAAAAACTTTTCATGATTAAACATAAAAAGTTTAAACTTTTCATGGTATAAAGATAAAAAGTAATAGCTTTTCATAGTATATACACAAAAAGTAAAAACTTTTTATGATTAAACATAAAAAGTTTAAACTTTTCATGCTATAAAGATAAAAAGTAATAGCTTTTCATAGTATATACTCAAAAAGTAAAAACTTTTTATGAATAAACATAAAAAGTTTAAACTTTTCATGGTATAAAGATAAAAAGTAATAGCTTTTCATAGTATATACACAAAAAGTAAAAACTTTTCATGATTAAACATAAAAAGTTTAAACTTTTCATGGTATAAAGCTAAAAAGTAATAGCTTTTCATAGTATATACACAAAAAGTTTAAAGTTTTCATGGTATAAAGATAAAGAGTAATAGCTTTTCACAGTATATACACAAAAAGTAAAAACTTTTTATGATTAAACATAAAAAGTTTAAACTTTTCATGGTATAAAGATAAAAAGTAATAGCTCTTCATAGTATATACACAAAACGTAAAAACTTTTTATGATTAGACATAAAAAGTTTAAACTTTTCATGGTATAAAGATAAAAAGTAATAGCTTTTCATAGTATATACACAAAAAGTAAAAACTTTTTATGATTAAACATAAAAAGTTTAAAGTTTTCATGGTATAAAGATAAAAAGTAATAGCTTTTCATAGTATATACACAAAAAGTAAAAACTTTTCATGATTAAACATAAAAAGTTTAAACTTTTCATGGTATAAAGATAAAAAGTAATAGCTTTTCATAGTATATACACAAAAAGTAAAAACTTTTTATGATTAAACATAAAAAGTTTAAACTTTTCATGTTATAAAGATAAAAAGTAATAGCTTTTCATAGTATATACACAAAAAGTAAAAACTTTTTATGATTAAACATAAAAAGTTTAAACTTTTCATGGTATAAAGATAAAAAGTAATAGCTTTTCATAGTATATATACAAAAAGTAAAAACTTTTCATGATTAAACATAAAAAGTTTAAACTTTTCATGGTATAAAGATAAAAAGTAATAGCTTTTCATAGTATATACACAAAAAGTAAAAACTTTTTATGATTAAACATAAAAAGTTTAAACTTTTCATGGTATAAAGATAAAAAGTAATAGCTTTTCATAGTATATACACAAAAAGTAAATGCTTTTTATGATTAAACATAAAAAGTTTAAAGTTTTCATGGTATAAAGTTAAAGAGTAATAGCTTTTCATAGTATATACACAAAAAGATAAAAAGTAATAGCTTTTCATAGTATATACACAAAACGTAAAAACTTTTTATGATTTAACATAAAAAGTTTAAACTTTTCGTGGTATAAAGATAAAAAGTAATAGCTTTTCATAGTATATACACAAAAAGTAAAAACTTTTTATGATTAAACATAAAAAGTTTAAACTTTTCATGGTATAAAGATAAAAAGTAATAGCTTTTCATAGTATATACACAAAAAGTAAAAACTTTTCATGATTAAACATAAAAAGTTTAAACTTTTCATGGTATAAAGATAAAAATTAATAGCTTTTCATAGTATATACACAAAAAGTAAAAACTTTTTATGAATAAACTTAAAAAGTTTAAACTTTTCATGGTATAAAGATAAAAAGTAATAGCTTTTCATAGTATATACACAAAAAGTAAAAACTTTTTATGATTAAACATAAAAAGTTTAAACTTTTCATGGTATAAAGATAAAAAGTAATAGCTTTTCATAGTTTATACACAAAAAGTAAAAACTTTTTATGATTACACATAAAAAGTTTAAACTTTTCATGGTATAAAGATAAAAAGTAATAGCTTTTCATAGTATATACACAAAACGTAAAAACTTTTTATGATTAAACATAAAAAGTTTAAACTTTTCATGGTATAAAGATAAAAAGTAATAGCTTTTCATAGTATATACACAAAAAGTAAAAACTTTTTATGATTAAACATAAAAAGTTTAAACTTTTCATGGTATAAAGATAAAAAGTAATAGCTTTTCATAGTATATACACAAAAAGTAAAAACTTTTTATGATTAAACATAAAAAGTTTAAAGTTTTCATGGTATAAAGATAAAAAGTAATAGCTTCTCATAGTATATACACAAAAAGTAAAAACTTTTTATGATTAAACATAAAAAGTTTAAACTTTTCATGTTATAAAGATAAAAAGTAATAGCTTTTCATAGTATATACACAAAAAGTAAAAACTTTTTATGATTAAACATAAAAAGTTTAAACTTTTCATGGTATAAAGATAAAAAGTAATAGCTTTTCATAGTATATATACAAAAAGTAAAAGCTTTTCATGATTAAACATAAAAAGTTTAAACTTTTTATGGTATAAAGATAAAAAGTAATAGCTTTTCATAGTATATACACAAAAAGTAAAAACTTTTTATGATTAAACATAAAAAGTTTAAACTTTTCATGGTATAAAGATAAAGAGTAATAGCTTTTCACAGTATATACACAAAAAGTAAAAACTTTTTATGATTAAACATAAAAAGTTTAAACTTTTCATGGTATAAAGATAAAAAGTAATAGCTCTTCATAGTATATACACAAAACGTAAAAACTTTTTATGATTAGACATAAAAAGTTTAAACTTTTCATGGTATAAAGATAAAAAGTAATAGCTTTTCATAGTATATACACAAAAAGTAAAAACTTTTTATGATTAAACATAAAAAGTTTAAAGTTTTCATGGTATAAAGACAAAAAGTAATAGCTTTTCATAGTATATACACAAAAAGTAAAAACTTTTCATGATTAAACATAAAAAGTTTAAACTTTTCATGGTATAAAGATAAAAAGTAATAGCTTTTCATAGTATATACACAAAAAGTAAAAACTTTTTATGATTAAACATAAAAAGTTTAAACATTTCATGGTATAAAGATAAAAAGTAATAGCTTTTCATAGTATATACACAAAAAGTAAAAACTTTTTATGATTAAACATAAAAAGTTTAAACTTTTCATGTTATAAAGATAAAAAGTAATAGCTTTTCATAGTATATACACAAAAAGTAAAAACTTTTTATGATTAAACATAAAAAGTTTAAACTTTTCATGGTATAAAGATAAAAAGTAATAGCTTTTCATAGTATATACACAAAACGTAAAAACTTTTTATGATTAAACATAAAAAGTTTAAACTTTTCATGGTATAAAGATAAAAAGTAATAGCTTTTCATAGTATATACACAAAAAGTAAAAACTTTTTATGATTAAACATAAAAAGTTTAAACTTTTCATGGTATAAAGATAAAAAGTAATAGCTTTTCATAGTATATACACAAAAAGTAAAAACTTTTTATGATTAAACATAAAAAGTTTAAAGTTTTCATGGTATAAAGATAAAAAGTAATAGCTTTTCATAGTATATACACAAAAAGTAAAAACTTTTTATGATTAAACATAAAAAGTTTAAACTTTTCATGTTATAAAGATAAAAAGTAATAGCTTTTCATAGTATATACACAAAAAGTAAAAACTTTTTATGATTAAACATAAAAAGTTTAAACTTTTCATGGTATAAAGATAAAAAGTAATAGCTTTTCATAGTATATATACAAAAAGTAAAAACTTTTCATGATTAAACATAAAAAGTTTAAACTTTTTATGGTATAAAGATAAAAAGTAATAGCTTTTCATAGTATATACACAAAAAGTAAAAACTTTTTATGATTAAACATAAAAAGTTTAAACTTTTCATGGTATAAAGATAAAGAGTAATAGCTTTTCACAGTATATACACAAAAAGTAAAAACTTTTTATGATTAAACATAAAAAGTTTAAACTTTTCATGGTATAAAGATAAAAAGTAATAGCTCTTCATAGTATATACACAAAACGTAAAAACTTTTTATGATTAGACATAAAAAGTTTAAACTTTTCATGGTATAAAGATAAAAAGTAATAGCTTTTCATAGTATATACACAAAAAGTAAAAACTTTTTATGATTAAACATAAAAAGTTTAAAGTTTTCATGGTATAAAGATAAAAAGTAATAGCTTTTCATAGTATATACACAAAAAGTAAAAACTTTTCATGATTAAACATAAAAAGTTTAAACTTTTCATGGTATAAAGATAAAAAGTAATAGCTTTTCATAGTATATACACAAAAAGTAAAAACTTTTTATGATTAAACATAAAAAGTTTAAACATTTCATGGTATAAAGATAAAAAGTAATAGCTTTTCATAGTATATACACAAAAAGTAAAAACTTTTTATGATTAAACATAAAAAGTTTAAACTTTTCATGGTATAAAGATAAAAAGTAATAGCTTTTCATAGTATATACACAAAAAGTAAAAACTTTTCATGATTAAACATAAAAAGTTTAAACTTTTCATGGTATAAAGATAAAAATTAATAGCTTTTCATAGTATATACACAAAAAGTAAAAACTTTTTATGATTAAACTTAAAAAGTTTAAACTTTTCATGGTATAAAGATAAAAAGTAATAGCTTTTCATAGTATATACACAAAAAGTAAAAACTTTTTATGATTAAACATAAAAAGTTTAAACTTTTCATGGTATAAAGATAAAAAGTAATAGCTTTTCATAGTTTATACACAAAAAGTAAAAACTTTTTATGATTAAACATAAAAAGTTTAAACTTTTCATGGTATAAAGATAAAAAGTAATAGCTTTTCATAGTATATACACAAAACGTAAAAACTTTTTATGATTAAACATAAAAAGTTTAAACTTTTCATGGTATAAAGATAAAAAGTAATAGCTTTTCATAGTATATACACAAAAAGTAAAAACTTTTTATGATTAAACATAAAAAGTTTAAACTTTTCATGGTATAAAGATAAAAAGTAATAGCTTTTCATAGTATATACACAAAAAGTAAAAACTTTTTATGATTAAACATAAAAAGTTTAAAGTTTTCATGGTATAAAGATAAAAAGTAATAGCTTCTCATAGTATATACACAAAAAGTAAAAACTTTTTATGATTAAACATAAAAAGTTTAAACTTTTCATGTTATAAAGATAAAAAGTAATAGCTTTTCATAGTATATACACAAAAAGTAAAAACTTTTTATGATTAAACATAAAAAGTTTAAACTTTTCATGGTATAAAGATAAAAAGTAATAGCTTTTCATAGTATATATACAAAAAGTAAAAACTTTTCATGATTAAACATAAAAAGTTTAAACTTTTTATGGTATAAAGATAAAAAGTAATAGCTTTTCATAGTATATACACAAAAAGTAAAAACTTTTTATGATTAAACATAAAAAGTTTAAACTTTTCATGGTATAAAGATAAAGAGTAATAGCTTTTCACAGTATATACACAAAAAGTAAAAACTTTTTATGATTAAACATAAAAAGTTTAATCTTTTCATGGTATAAAGATAAAAAGTAATAGCTCTTCATAGTATATACACAAAACGTAAAAACTTTTTATGATTAGACATAAAAAGTTTAAACTTTTCATGGTATAAAGATAAAAAGTAATAGCTTTTCATAGTATATACACAAAAAGTAAAAACTTTTTATGATTAAACATAAAAAGTTTAAAGTTTTCATGGTATAAAGACAAAAAGTAATAGCTTTTCATAGTATATACACAAAAAGTAAAAACTTTTCATGATTAAACATAAAAAGTTTAAACTTTTCATGGTATAAAGATAAAAAGTAATAGCTTTTCATAGTATATACACAAAAAGTAAAAACTTTTTATGATTAAACATAAAAAGTTTAAACATTTCATGGTATAAAGATAAAAAGTAATAGCTTTTCATAGTATATACACAAAAAGTAAAAACTTTTTATGATTAAACATAAAAAGTTTAAACTTTTCATGTTATAAAGATAAAAAGTAATAGCTTTTCATAGTATATACACAAAAAGTAAAAACTTTTTATGATTAAACATAAAAAGTTTAAACTTTTCATGGTATAAAGATAAAAAGTAATAGCTTTTCATAGTATATACACAAAACGTAAAAACTTTTTATGATTAAACATAAAAAGTTTAAACTTTTCATGGTATAAAGATAAAAAGTAATAGCTTTTCATAGTATATACACAAAAAGTAAAAACTTTTTATGATTAAACATAAAAAGTTTAAACTTTTCATGGTATAAAGATAAAAAGTAATAGCTTTTCATAGTATATACACAAAAAGTAAAAACTTTTTATGATTAAACATAAAAAGTTTAAAGTTTTCATGGTATAAAGATAAAAAGTAATAGCTTTTCATAGTATATACACAAAAAGTAAAAACTTTTTATGATTAAACATAAAAAGTTTAAACTTTTCATGTTATAAAGATAAAAAGTAATAGCTTTTCATAGTATATACACAAAAAGTAAAAACTTTTTATGATTAAACATAAAAAGTTTAAACTTTTCATGGTATAAAGATAAAAAGTAATAGCTTTTCATAGTATATATACAAAAAGTAAAAACTTTTCATGATTAAACATAAAAAGTTTAAACTTTTTATGGTATAAAGATAAAAAGTAATAGCTTTTCATAGTATATACACAAAAAGTAAAAACTTTTTATGATTAAACATAAAAAGTTTAAACTTTTCATGGTATACAGATAAAGAGTAATAGCTTTTCACAGTATATACACAAAAAGTAAAAACTTTTTATGATTAAACATAAAAAGTTTAAACTTTTCATGGTATAAAGATAAAAAGTAATAGCTCTTCATAGTATATACACAAAACGTAAAAACTTTTTATGATTAGACATAAAAAGTTTAAACTTTTCATGGTATAAAGATAAAAAGTAATAGCTTTTCATAGTATATACACAAAAAGTAAAAACTTTTTATGATTAAACATAAAAAGTTTAAAGTTTTCATGGTATAAAGATAAAAAGTAATAGCTTTTCATAGTATATACACAAAAAGTAAAAACTTTTCATGATTAAACATAAAAAGTTTAAACTTTTCATGGTATAAAGATAAAAAGTAATAGCTTTTCATAGTATATACACAAAAAGTAAAAACTTTTTATGATTAAACATAAAAAGTTTAAACATTTCATGGTATAAAGATAAAAAGTAATAGCTTTTCATAGTATATACACAAAAAGTAAAAACTTTTTATGATTAAACATAAAAAGTTTAAACTTTTCATGTTATAAAGATAAAAAGTAATAGCTTTTCATAGTATATACACAAAAAGTAAAAACTTTTTATGATTAAACATAAAAAGTTTAAACTTTTCATGGTATAAAGATAAAAAGTAATAGCTTTTCATAGTATATATACAAAAAGTAAAAACTTTTCATGATTAAACATAAAAAGTTTAAACTTTTTATGGTATAAAGATAAAAAGTAATAGCTTTTCATAGTATATACACAAAAAGTAAAAACTTTTTATGATTAAACATAAAAAGTTTAAACTTTTCATGGTATAAAGATAAAAAGTAATAGCTTTTCATAGTATATACACAAAAAGTAAATGCTTTTTATGATTAAACATAAAAAGTTTAAAGTTTTCATGGTATAAAGTTAAAGAGTAATAGCTTTTCATAGTATATACACAAAAAGATAAAAAGTAATAGCTTTTCATAGTATGTACACAAAACGTAAAAACTTTTTATGATTTAACATAAAAAGTTTAAACTTTTCGTGGTATAAAGATAAAAAGTAATAGCTTTTCATAGTATATACACAAAAAGTAAAAACTTTTTATGATTAAACATAAAAAGTTTAAACTTTTCATGGTATAAAGATAAAAAGTAATAGCTTTTCATAGTATATACACAAAAAGTAAAAACTTTTCATGATTAAACATAAAAAGTTTAAACTTTTCATGGTATAAAGATAAAAATTAATAGCTTTTCATAGTATATACACAAAAAGTAAAAACTTTTTATGATTAAACTTAAAAAGTTTAAACTTTTCATGGTATAAAGATAAAAAGTAATAGCTTTTCATAGTATATACACAAAAAGTAAAAACTTTTTATGATTAAACATAAAAAGTTTAAACTTTTCATGGTATAAAGATAAAAAGTAATAGCTTTTCATAGTATATACACAAAAAGTAAAAACTTTTTATGATTAAACATAAAAAGTTTAAACTTTTCATGGTATAAAGATAAAAAGTAATAGCTTTTCATAGTATATACACAAAACGTAAAAACTTTTTATGGTTAAACATAAAAAGTTTAAACTTTTCATGGTATAAAGATAAAAAGTAATAGCTTTTCATAGTATATACACAAAAATTAAAAACTTTTTATGATTAAACATAAAAAGTTTAAACTTTTCATGGTATAAAGATAAAAAGTAATAGCTTTTCATAGTATATACACAAAAAGTAAAATCTTTTCATGATTAAACATAAAAAGTTTAAACTTTTCATGGTATAAAGATAAAAAGTAATAGCTTTTCATAGTATATACACAAAAAGTAAAAACTTTTTATGATTAAACATAAAAAGTTTAAACTTTTCATGGTATAAAGATAAAAAGTAATAGCTTTTCATAGTATATACACAAAAAGTAAAAACTTTTTATGATTAAACATAAAAAGTTTAAACTTTTCATGGTATAAAGATAAAAAGTAATAGCTTTTCATAGTAAATACACAAAAAGTAAAAACTTTTTATGATTAAACATAAAAAGTTTAAACTTTTCATGGTATAAAGATAAAAAGTAATAGCTTTTCATAGTATATACACAAAAAGTAAAAACTTTTTATGATTAAACATAAAAAGTTTAAAGTTTTCATGGTATAAAGATAAAGAGTAATAGCTTTTCATAGTATATACACAAAAAGTAAAAACTTTTTATGATTAAACATAAAAAGTTTAAAGTTTTCATGGTATAAAGATAAAGAGTAATAGCTTTTCATAGTATATACACAAAAAGTAAAATCTTTTTATGATTAAACATAAAAAGTTTATTTTTTTCATAGTATAAAGCTAAAAAGTAATAGCTTTTCATAGTATGAACACAAAAAGTAAAAACTTTTTATGATTAAACATAAAAAGTTTAAACTTTTCATGGTATAAAGATAAAAAGTAATAGCTTTTCATAGTATATACACAAAAAGTAAAAACTTTTTATGATTAAACATAAAAAGTTTAAACTTTTTATGGTATAAAGATAAAAAGTAATAGCTTTTCATAGTATATACACAAAAAGTAAAAACTTTTTATGATTAAACATAAAAAGTTTAAAGTTTTCATGGTATAAAGATAAAGAGTAATAGCTTTTCATAGTATATACACAAAAAGTAAAAACTTTTTATGATTTAACATAAAAAGTTTAAACTTTTCGTGGTATAAAGATAAAAAGTAATAGCTTTTCATAGTATATACACAAAAAGTAAAAACTTTTTATGATTAAACATAAAAAGTTTAAACTTTTCATGGTATAAAGATAAAAAGTAATAGCTTTTCATAGTAAATACACAAAAAGTAAAAACTTTTTATGATTAAACATAAAAAGTTTAAACTTTTCATGGTATAAAGATAAAAAGTAATAGCTTTTCATAGTATATACACAAAAAGTAAAAACTTTTTATGATTAAACATAAAAAGTTTAAAGTTTTCATGGTATAAAGATAAAGAGTAATAGCTTTTCATAGTATATACACAAAAAGTAAAAACTTTTTATGATTAAACATAAAAAGTTTAAAGTTTTCATGGTATAAAGATAAAGAGTAATAGCTTTTCATAGTATATACACAAAAAGTAAAATCTTTTTATGATTAAACATAAACAGCCGTATTCATAGTAAAAATATGCCGGTTTAAACCTGGTCTATAGGCATAGTAGTTTAGATTCGGCTTTTCTCTTATTCATAGAACTGGACTAACGGTAGTGCTGGTTGAAATACGGTCTGATATTTAGACCTGGCAGACCCCTAGTTTTACGCTGGTTTAAATGCAGATGTTCAATTGTCAACAAGAAGAAAGCCAGTGAGGTTATATTTGAAAATATTATTATAGAAGTAAATGTAAGTAGATATTTATTTTATTGATTAATATATATCTACCTATATAACTAATATATTTATATTAATGATTTTTAATTTATTTTTCAGATTATGTGATTAGAATTCAGGATGTAATTGACAGCAGAAGGAAGCAAAAGATATATCTTCAACACATTAATCCCATCGATAAATATGACGAAACTGAATTTAGAAAAATATATACATGGGTAATTGTCTAATTTTATCACGAAAATATATTACATTACGTAAAAAGAAAATAATAAGTTTCCCATGTTAGACGCCTATGGCCCGCTTTTTAATTAATACCCTGTGTAACAGTTATTACTTGGTTGTAGGTTGTTTGTGACTCAAATGCCAAGATCTGGGATATTGTTGCACGATGGAGGGGCAGTGCATAAGATTCAAGAATATGGAATCATTGCAACTTGAAGCCACGATTTTAGGTACATTATACAACAGGCAGACATTTATGTAAACGAAATTCTAATATTAATAATATTAAATTATGTTAATCTAGTGAAATCAATGGAATCCTCATAGGAGACAATGGATATCCATCATCGGAGTTTTATGCTTATTCTAGATCTTCGCTTTACTACAGATGCGGAACAACGATACAACGAAGCACACATCAGAACCAGAAACGTTGTAGAACGATAATTCGGCCAATGGAAAAATAAATTTAGATGTTTTGTAATTAGAATGCAGATGTCTTTAGAAACAGCTAAAGTTAGCATTATTGCATTGGCAGTTCTTCACAATATAGCTGTGAAACATTGGATGATAGAGACGGTATATTTATTTTTGGGAAGTAAAATAACTTTATTAATATTATATTATTTCTTTATAGATGATGTAAGTAGCGGAGATTCCTATGAACCGGATAATGAAGAACAAAACGACGAAAGACAGGATAATGACACAAGAAATATATTTAGACGGAACTATATAGAAACATTTTAATTAACAAAGTTTATTAAAATAGCAGGCAAACATGATTCATAAATAAAATACATGCTGTATGAAAGATTATAACTAATAAAATTTAATTCTTTGGGGTTGATGTTACTGCTTTTGTAGTTACTTCGTCGTCATTATTTTTCATTGTTCCTTTATTTCCTTTTTGTTCCTTGCAAAACCGTAAGCCGCAAATATATATATGAAATATACTTTTCCAAGCTTCTTCTTTTTTTGGAATTGGCTGCACTATTTACAGTTTTATTTTTCATAACCTTTGCATGGATTTTCACTTGCTCCAAAAGCAGATTCTTTTCATTTTATGTCCAATTAGATTCTCGATTACTCATTGTAAGTCTGAATATATCACACTAAAAAGAAATATTACGCATTTTTCTGTATTTCTCTTATGGACCTTCAAATTATAACAATTATTTAAATTTAAATGCCAACTGCATACAAGTTTAATTTTGTAGATTGGTTTAAAAACAAATAATTATCATCTGACAACTGTCACAAACTGTGCTACTGCGCATGGCGGATATCGAAAAAGACCAAGTCCTAGTAGATCGATGAGTTTAATCTAGATCTTTTTAACCCAGATTTAAACTTGGCACAAATTTTACTATGAATAGGGCATTTTGGTCTTAGACTAAACCTGAACTATTAAACTCGTGTTTAGACCTGGCTTTTTTATTTTACTATGAATATGGCTGAAAAAGTTAATTTTTTTCATAGTATAAAGATAAAAAGTAATAGCTTTTCATAGTATGAACACAAAAAGTAAAAACTTTTTATGATTAAACATAAAAAGTTTAAACTTTTCATGGTATAAAGATAAAAAGTAATAGCTTTTCATAGTATATACACAAAAAGTAAAAACTTTTTATGATTAAACATAAAAAGTTTAAACTTTTCATGGTATAAAGATAAAAAGTAATAGCTTTTCATAGTATATACACAAAAAGTAAAAACTTTTCATGATTAAACATAAAAAGTTTAAACTTTTCATGGTATAAAGATAAAAAGTAATAGCTTTTCATAGTATATACACAAAAAGTAAAAACTTTTTATGATTAAACATAAAAAGTTTAAACTTTTCATGCTATAAAGATAAAAAGTAATAGCTTTTCATAGTATATACTCAAAAAGTAAAAACTTTTTATGAATAAACATAAAAAGTTTAAACTTTTCATGGTATAAAGATAAAAAGTAATAGCTTTTCATAGTATATACACAAAAAGTAAAAACTTTTCATGATTAAACATAAAAAGTTTAAACTTTTCATGGTATAAAGCTAAAAAGTAATAGCTTTTCATAGTATATACACAAAAAGTAAAAACTTTTTATGATTAAACATAAAAAGTTTAAAGTTTTCATGGTATAAAGATAAAGAGTAATAGCTTTTCACAGTATATACACAAAAAGTAAAAACTTTTTATGATTAAACATAAAAAGTTTAAACTTTTCATGGTATAAAGATAAAAAGTAATAGCTCTTCATAGTATATACACAAAACGTAAAAACTTTTTATGATTAGACATAAAAAGTTTAAACTTTTCATGGTATAAAGATAAAAAGTAATAGCTTTTCATAGTATATACACAAAAAGTAAAAACTTTTTATGATTAAACATAAAAAGTTTAAAGTTTTCATGGTATAAAGATAAAAAGTAATAGCTTTTCATAGTATATACACAAAAAGTAAAAACTTTTCATGATTAAACATAAAAAGTTTAAACTTTTCATGGTATAAAGATAAAAAGTAATAGCTTTTCATAGTATATACACAAAAAGCAAAAACTTTTTATGATTAAACATAAAAAGTTTAAACATTTCATGGTATAAAGATAAAAAGTAATAGCTTTTCATAGTATATACACAAAAAGTAAAAACTTTTTATGATTAAACATAAAAAGTTTAAACTTTTCATGTTATAAAGATAAAAAGTAATAGCTTTTCATAGTATATACACAAAAAGTAAAAACTTTTTATGATTAAACATAAAAAGTTTAAACTTTTCATGGTATAAAGATAAAAAGTAATAGCTTTTCATAGTATATATACAAAAAGTAAAAACTTTTCATGATTAAACATAAAAAGTTTAAACTTTTCATGGTATAAAGATAAAAAGTAATAGCTTTTCATAGTATATACACAAAAAGTAAAAACTTTTTATGATTAAACATAAAAAGTTTAAACTTTTCATGGTATAAAGATAAAAAGTAATAGCTTTTCATAGTATATACACAAAAATTAAACATAAAAAGTTTAAAGTTTTCATGGTATAAAGTTAAAGAGTAATAGCTTTTCATAGTATATACACAAAAAGATAAAAACTTTTTATGATTAAACATAAAAAGTTTAAACTTTTCATGGTATAAAGATAAAAAGTAATAGCTTTTCATAGTATATACACAAAAATTAAACATAAAAAGTTTAAAGTTTTCATGGTATAAAGTTAAAGAGTAATAGCTTTTCATAGTATATACACAAAAAGTAAAAACTTTTTATGATTTAACATAAAAAGTTTAAACTTTTCGTGGTATAAAGATAAAAAGTAATAGCTTTTCATAGTATATACACAAAAAGTAAAAACTTTTTATGATTAAACATAAAAAGTTTAAACTTTTCATGGTATAAAGATAAAAAGTAATAGCTTTTCATAGTATATACACAAAAAGTAAAAACTTTTCATGATTAAACATAAAAAGTTTAAACTTTTCATGGTATAAAGATAAAAATTAATAGCTTTTCATAGTATATACACAAAAAGTAAAAACTTTTTATGATTAAACTTAAAAAGTTTAAACTTTTCATGGTATAAAGATAAAAAGTAATAGCTTTTCATAGTATATACACAAAAAGTAAAAACTTTTTATGATTAAACATAAAAAGTTTAAACTTTTCATGGTATAAAGATAAAAAGTAATAGCTTTTCATAGTATATACACAAAAAGTAAAAACTTTTTATGATTAAACATAAAAAGTTTAAACTTTTCATGGTATAAAGATAAAAAGTAATAGCTTTTCATAGTATATACACAAAACGTAAAAACTTTTTATGATTAAACATAAAAAGTTTAAACTTTTCATGGTATAAAGATAAAAAGTAATAGCTTGTCATAGTATATACACAAAAAGTAAAAACTTTTTATGATTAAACATAAAAAGTTTAAACTTTTCATGGTATAAAGATAAAAAGTAATAGCTTTTCATAGTATATACACAAAAAGTAAAATCTTTTCATCATTAAACATAAAAAGTTTAAACTTTTCATGGTATAAAGATAAAAAGTAATAGCTTTTCATAGTATATACACAAAAAGTAAAAACTTTTTATGATTAAACATAAAAAGTTTAAACTTTTCTTGGTATAAAGATAAAAAGTAATAGCTTTTCATAGTATATACACAAAAAGTAAAAACTTTTTATGATTAAACATAAAAAGTTTAAACTTTTCATGGTATAAAGATAAAAAGTAATAGCTTTTCATAGTAAATACACAAAAAGTAAAAACTTTTTATGATTAAACATAAAAAGTTTAAACTTTTCATGGTATAAAGATAAAAAGTAATAGCTTTTCATAGTATATACACAAAAAGTAAAAACTTTTTATGATTAAACATAAAAAGTTTAAAGTTTTCATGGTATAAAGATAAAGAGTAATAGCTTTTCATAGTATATACACAAAAAGTAAAATCTTTTTATGATTAAACATAAAAAGTTTATTTTTTTCATAGTATAAAGCTAAAAAGTAATAGCTTTTCATAGTATGAACACAAAAAGTAAAAACTTTTTATGATTAAACATAAAAAGTTTAAACTTTTCATGGTATAAAGATAAAAAGTAATAGCTTTTCATAGTATATACACAAAAAGTAAAAACTTTTTATGATTAAACATAAAAAGTTTAAACTTTTCATGCTATAAAGATAAAAAGTAATAGCTTTTCATAGTATATACTCAAAAAGTAAAAACTTTTTATGAATAAACATAAAAAGTTTAAACTTTTCATGGTATAAAGATAAAAAGTAATAGCTTTTCATAGTATATACACAAAAAGTAAAAACTTTTCATGATTAAACATAAAAAGTTTAAACTTTTCATGGTATAAAGATAAAAAGTAATAGCTTTTCATAGTATATACACAAAAAGTAAAAACTTTTTATGATTAAACATAAAAAGTTTAAAGTTTTCATGGTATAAAGATAAAGAGTAATAGCTTTTCACAGTATATACACAAAAAGTAAAAACTTTTTATGATTAAACATAAAAAGTTTAAACTTTTCATGGTATAAAGATAAAAAGTAATAGCTCTTCATAGTATATACACAAAACGTAAAAACTTTTTATGATTAAACATAAAAAGTTTAAACTTTTCATGGTATAAAGATAAAAAGTAATAGCTTTTCATAGTATATACACAAAAAGTAAAAACTTTTTATGATTAAACATAAAAAGTTTAAAGTTTTCATGATATAAAGATAAAAAGTAATAGCTTTTCATAGTATATACACAAAAAGTAAAAACTTTTCATGATTAAACATAAAAAGTTTAAACTTTTCATGGTATAAAGATAAAAAGTAATAGCTTTTCATAGTATATACACAAAAAGTAAAAACTTTTTATGATTAAACATAAAAAGTTTAAACATTTCATGGTATAAAGATAAAAAGTAATAGCTTTTCATAGTATATACACAAAAAGTAAAATCTTTTCATGATTAAACATAAAAAGTTTAAACTTTTCATGGTATAAAGATAAAAAGTAATAGCTTTTCATAGTATATACACAAAAAGTAAAAACTTTTTATGATTAAACATAAAAAGTTTAAAGTTTTCATGGTATAAAGATAAAGAGTAATAGCTTTTCATAGTATATACACAAAAAGTAAAAACTTTTTATGATTAAACATAAAAAGTTTAAAGTTTTCATGGTATAAAGATAAAGAGTAATAGCTTTTCATAGTATATACACAAAAAGTAAAATCTTTTTATGATTAAACATAAAAAGTTTATTTTTTTCATAGTATAAAGCTAAAAAGTAATAGCTTTTCATAGTATGAACACAAAAAGTAAAAACTTTTTATGATTAAACATAAAAAGTTTAAACTTTTCATGGTATAAAGATAAAAAGTAATAGCTTTTCATAGTATATACACAAAAAGTAAAAACTTTTTATGATTAAACATAAAAAGTTTAAACTTTTCATGCTATAAAGATAAAAAGTAATAGCTTTTCATAGTATATACTCAAAAAGTAAAAACTTTTTATGAATAAACATAAAAAGTTTAAACTTTTCATGGTATAAAGATAAAAAGTAATAGCTTTTCATAGTATATACACAAAAAGTAAAAACTTTTCATGATTAAACATAAAAAGTTTAAACTTTTCATGGTATAAAGATAAAAAGTAATAGCTTTTCATAGTATATACACAAAAAGTAAAAACTTTTTATGATTAAACATAAAAAGTTTAAAGTTTTCATGGTATAAAGATAAAGAGTAATAGCTTTTCACAGTATATACACAAAAAGTAAAATTTTTTTATGATTAAACATAAAAAGTTTAAACTTTTCATGGTATAAAGATAAAAAGTAATAGCTCTTCATAGTATATACACAAAACGTAAAAACTTTTTATGATTAAACATAAAAAGTTTAAACTTTTCATGGTATAAAGATAAAAAGTAATAGCTTTTCATAGTATATTTATTTATTTATTTATTTATTTATTTATTTATTTATTTATTTAATATATCCCATCCATCCCACAGGATCGAAATCCCAATTACGGGGTGGATACACAAAAAAAAAAATACATAAAGGTTACAATGTTTCAACAGAGAAGAGAAAAAAAAATTATATACAAAACAAAATTGCTATAAAGAAAATCAACTTAGACTATAACTATTTAATAGTGCTTGCTTGAAGTGTCCAAGTGACAAGTGATAAATATCAATATCTACATTAATATTATTAAAAATGTAGCATATTCGCCGAATGGGCGATCTTGCTTCGTAGTTAGTTCTTATATGTGAGTAATGAAATGTACACTTATTTCTAGAAGATAGGCGCGGAACAGAAAATGGAATACGAGCTAAACAAATAGGATCATCTATAATATTGTTGATTAATTTATATATGTAAATCGAAGATTGCAACTGTCTTCTATTTTCTAATGACACCAAATTGAAAATGGATAGTAAGTAATTATATGACATATCATGAGTAGGATAAACACCATATGTTTTATAATAACAGTACTTTACAAATTTTTTTTGTACTCTTTCAATGCTGTTGCTATATATATTATATAATGGATTCCATATTTGTAAACAGTATTCCAATTTTGAACGCACGAACGAAAAATATAACATTTTTAAAGTTCTTAACCTAAGAAAAGAACGACAATTACGAATTATGAAGCCTAGATTTTTATAGGCAGATCTTACAGTGTAATTTATATGAGCATTGAAAGAGAGCTTAACATCAAATATGACTCCCAAATCTTTAAATTCTGTAACTCGATCAAGTAGATGTCGTTCCATTTTATAAGCGTAAGAGGCAACAGTGTTTTTTACAGAATAGGACATAGCTTTACATTTTTTGATATTGAAATGTAATTTTGAAGATTTGGACCACTCTAGAATGCTGTTTATATCTTCTTGCAGCATTAAACTATCTTCATGTGAATTTATTATTTTTGATATCTTCATATCATCGGCATAGAGAAATACATCGGAATGTTTTACACAGGTAGTAATATCATTAATAAATAATATAAATAGTAAAGGACCTAGGTTTGAACCTTGAGGTACGCCAGAAGTAGGGGTATACTGATCTGAATGGTAGTTATTATAATGTACTTGCATTTTTCTGTTAGTTAAATATGAAGAAAGGAAAGTTATAAGGTTAGGGGAGAAGTTAAAATTATAAGAAAGTTTAAAAAGAAGGATTGCATGATTAAGCTTGTCAAACGCTTTGGCGAAGTCTGTGTAAATTACATCTGTCTGTCTATTGTCACGAAGTGATCCTAAAGTTTTCTCAGTAAAGTTCATAAGATTAGTAGTGGTCGATCTACCTTTCATGAAGCCATGTTGTTGTGGTGTAATGTATTTCTGCGTTGCGCTATATATGTATTTGTATACAACAGTTTCGAAAATTTTAGATAGATTAGAAAGGATAGAGATAGGTCTGTAATTAGACATATTACATTTATCACCCGACTTAAATATAGGCGTAACAAAAGAAGTTTTAAGAGAAGAAGGAAAAGTATTAGTAGATAGAGATAGATTGAATAATATGTGCAGAGGCAGAATAAATATATCTTGACATCCTTTCAAGATATAGGCGGGAATGTTGTCAGGACCAGGTGTACGGGACGGTTTAATACTATTAATTGCCTGCCTAATATCATCTTCAGATATATTAATAATATTTATAAAACCTCCAGAATCTTGTTTATTAATTAATGAAGAGGATGAAGCTTCATTATTTTCGTATACACTGGAAAAATAACTTGAAAATCCAAGGACAATCTCAGCAGTAGAATTATATTCATTATTATCTAAATGCATTTTACCAGGTATACGAGTATTATTTTTCTTCGCATTTATAAAATTCCATATGCTGGCAGGATTATCGTTAATTTTGTTTTCAATAGATGATATATAGTTTTTGTAAGCAGTGTTAATATCTTTTTTTATAAGAGCACGCAATCTTTTGAATTCACAATTATAAAACTCGAATTTATTTTTAATATAGAGCTTACGATAATGCTCTTTGAGTTTTATATTGTGAATAATAGATCTCGTGAACCAGGGAGGAAAGTTAGATGGCTGTTTATTGCTGGTCTTGATCTTAGGTATACATTGATCGAAGACGCCGTATAGTATATCATAAAATTTATTAAACGCATCGTTCACGTTGTCAAATTTTTTTAAAATATCCCAGTCGGTTTCGGACAGTAAGGTATACAGAAGGGGAAAATTAGCAGATTTGAAGTTATAAGTAAGAGAAGAATTAAATGTAGAGTTATTAGATTTAAGATTGACAGGGCATGCATAGTGAATATCAAGAGCAGGGTGATTAGAGTCTTCCACAACAACTGGATCAGAGCAGTGTGCGACATTACAATGGTTACTAGATACAACAACGTCAAGAATTCTAGAATTATAGTTAGTGATTGAATTATACTGAGATGCATTCATGAAACTTAGAAAATTTAAGAACCTGCGCGACAAATGACAGCCAGAACTTTCGTCAACAGCAGTAACAAGATTTTTAATATTTATGTCTCCAAGGATAATAAAATTATTATTCGTTGAGGGTAAGAATGTTTCCAATGCGTCGAGCAAATACTCTAATTGAATTAAAGTAACAGGAGGAGGACAGTAAAAGACAATAAGAAATGTATAATTAACAGGAGAATGAAAAATTTTTATACATAGAATGTCGGTTGAAGAGTTAGGATGAATATTAATATTAATTAGAGTAGATTTAAATTTTGAATTAACAGTGCAAAGTACACCACCACCAGTTTTTTTACCAGTAATACTTTTGTCTCTGTCATGACGATATACTTCATATGCCGAAGGTAGAATTTCTGAATTATTTACGGCCGGTGTAAGCCAAGATTCACTTATTGCGATAATATCATAGTTTAAGGAACTACAGTTATTATAAAAGCATTCCAATTTTGTGTTAAGCCCTCTAACGTTTTGGTACACAATATTCATAAATTGAATAGACTATATACAGAGATACGCTATTATTTTATACAAACTATACAAGTTCGGACGGACAACTTCAGACAATTCAAAGCAAGTGTATTAATTAACAAAGAATAAAACAGAGAGAACAAAAATCTGTCAAATAAAGTAAACAGAGCACAATGTTGCTCCAGAAAAATAATAATGGTATGTTTGTGTAACATTAATTAACATGAAATTCAAGTAATAGCTTTTCATAGTATATACACAAAAAGTAAAAACTTTTCATGATTAAACATAAAAAGTTTAAACTTTTCATGGTATAAAGATAAAAAGTAATAGCTTTTCATAGTATATACACAAAAAGTAAAAACTTTTTATGATTAAACATAAAAAGTTTAAACATTTCATGGTATAAAGATAAAAAGTAATAGCTTTTCATAGTATATACACAAAAAGATAAAAAGTAATAGCTTTTCATAGTATATATACAAAAAGTAAAAACTTTTTATGATTTAACATAAAAAGTTTAAACTTTTCGTGGTATAAAGATAAAAAGTAATAGCTTTTCATAGTATATACACAAAAAGTAAAAACTTTTTATGATTAAACATAAAAAGTTTAAACTTTTCATGGTATAAAGATAAAAAGTAATAGCTTTTCATAGTATGTACACAAAAAGTAAAAACTTTTCATGATTAAACATAAAAAGTTTAAACTTTTCATGGTATAAAGATAAAAATTAATAGCTTTTCATAGTATATACACAAAAAGTAAAAACTTTTTATGATTAAACTTAAAAAGTTTAAACTTTTCATGGTATAAAGATAAAAAGTAATAGCTTTTCATAGTATATACACAAAAAGTAAAAACTTTTTATGATTAAACATAAAAAGTTTAAACTTTTCATGGTATAAAGATAAAAAGTAATAGCTTTTCATAGTATATACACAAAAAGTAAAAACTTTTTATGATTAAACATAAAAAGTTTAAACTTTTCATGGTATAAAGATAAAAAGTAATAGCTTTTCATAGTATATACACAAAACGTAAAAACTTTTTATGATTAAACATAAAAAGTTTAAACTTTTCATGGTATAAAGATAAAAAGTAATAGCTTTTCATAGTATATACACAAAAAGTAAAAACTTTTTATGATTAAACATAAAAAGTTTAAACTTTTCATGGTATAAAGATAAAAAGTAATAGCTTTTCATAGTATATACACAAAACGTAAAAACTTTTTATGATTAAACATAAAAAGTTTAAACTTTTCATGGTATAAAGATAAAAAGTAATAGCTTTTCATAGTATATACACAAAAAGTAAAAACTTTTTATGATTAAACATAAAAAGTTTAAACTTTTCATGGTATAAAGATAAAAAGTAATAGCTTTTCATAGTATATACACAAAAAGTAAAAACTTTTTATGATTAAACATAAAAAGTTTAAACTTTTCATGGTATAAAGATAAAAAGTAATAGCTTTTCATAGTATATACACAAAAAGTAAAAACTTTTTATGATTAAACATAAAAAGTTTAAACTTTTTATGGTATAAAGATAAAAAGTAATAGCTTTTCATAGTATATACACAAAAAGTAAAAACTTTTTATGATTAAACATAAAAAGTTTAAAGTTTTCATGGTATAAAGATAAAGAGTAATAGCTTTTCATAGTATATACACAAAAAGTAAAAACTTTTTATGATTAAACTTAAAAAGTTTAAACTTTTCATGGTATAAAGATAAAAAGTAATAGCTTTTCATAGTATATACACAAAAAGATAAAAAGTAATAGCTTTTCATAGTATATACACAAAACGTAAAAACTTTTTATGATTTAACATAAAAAGTTTAAACTTTTCGTGGTATAAAGATAAAAAGTAATAGCTTTTCATAGTATATACACAAAAAGTAAAAACTTTTTATGATTAAACATAAAAAGTTTAAACTTTTCATGGTATAAAGATAAAAAGTAATAGCTTTTCATAGTATATACACAAAAAGTAAAAACTTTTCATGATTAAACATAAAAAGTTTAAACTTTTCATGGTATAAAGATAAAAATTAATAGCTTTTCATAGTATATACACAAAAAGTAAAAACTTTTTATGATTAAACTTAAAAAGTTTAAACTTTTCATGGTATAAAGATAAAAAGTAATAGCTTTTCATAGTATATACACAAAAAGTAAAAACTTTTTATGATTAAACATAAAAAGTTTAAACTTTTCATGGTATAAAGATAAAAAGTAATAGCTTTTCATAGTATATACACAAAAAGTAAAAACTTTTTATGATTAAACATAAAAAGTTTAAACTTTTCATGGTATAAAGATAAAAAGTAATAGCTTTTCATAGTATATACACAAAACGTAAAAACTTTTTATGATTAAACATAAAAAGTTTAAACTTTTCATGGTATAAAGATAAAAAGTAATAGCTTTTCATAGTACATACACAAAAAGTAAAAACTTTTTATGATTAAACATAAAAAGTTTAAACTTTTCATGGTATAAAGATAAAGAGTAATAGCTTTTCATAGTATATACACAAAAAGTAAAATCTTTTTATGATTAAACATAAAAAGTTTATTTTTTTCATAGTATAAAGATAAAAAGTAATAGCTTTTCATAGTATATACACAAAAAGTAAAAACTTTTTATGATTAAACATAAAAAGTTTAAACTTTTCATGGTATAAAGATAAAAAGTAATAGCTTTTCATAGTATATACACAAAAAGTAAAAACTTTTTATGATTAAACATAAAAAGTTTAAACTTTTCATGGTATAAAGATAAAAAGTAATAGCTTTTCATAGTATATACACAAAACGTAAAAACTTTTTATGATTAAACATAAAAAGTTTAAACTTTTCATGGTATAAAGATAAAAAGTAATAGCTTTTTATAGTATATACACAAAAAGTAAAAACTTTTTATGATTAAACATAAAAAGTTTAAACTTTTCATGGTATAAAGATAAAAAGTAATAGCTTTTCATAGTATATACACAAAAAGTAAAAACTTTTCATGATTAAACATAAAAAGTTTAAACTTTTCATGATATAAAGATAAAAAGTAATAGCTTTTCATAGTATATACACAAAAAGTAAAAACTTTTTATGATTAAACATAAAAAGTTTAAAGTTTTCATGGTATAAAGATAAAGAGTAATAGCTTTTCATAGTATATACACAAAAAGTAAAATCTTTTTATGATTAAACATAAAAAGTTTATTTTTTTCATAGTATAAAGATAAAAAGTAATAGCTTTTCATAGTATATACACAAAACGTAAAAACTTTTTATGATTAAACATAAAAAGTTTAAACTTTTCATGGTATAAAGATAAAAAGTAATAGCTTTTCATAGTATATACACAAAAAGTAAAAACTTTTTATGATTAAACATAAAAAGTTTAAACATTTCATGGTATAAAGATAAAAAGTAATAGCTTTTCATAGTATATACACAAAAAGTAAAAACTTTTTATGATTAAACATAAAAAGTTTAAACTTTTCATGTTATAAAGATAAAAAGTAATAGCTTTTCATAGTATATACACAAAAAGTAAAAACTTTTTATGATTAAACATAAAAAGTTTAAACTTTTCATGGTATAAAGATAAAAAGTAATAGCTTTTCATAGTATATATACAAAAAGTAAAAACTTTTCATGTTTAAACATAAAAAGTTTAAACTTTTCATGGTATAAAGATAAAAAGTAATAGCTTTTCATAGTATATACACAAAAAGTAAAAACTTTTTATGATTAAACATAAAAAGTTTAAACTTTTCATGGTATAAAGATAAAAAGTAATAGCTTTTCATAGTATATACACAAAAAGTAAATGCTTTTTATGATTAAACATAAAAAGTTTAAAGTTTTCATGGTATAAAGTTAAAGAGTAATAGCTTTTCATAGTATATACACAAAAAGATAAAAAGTAATAGCTTTTCATAGTATATACACAAAACGTAAAAACTTTTTATGATTTAACATAAAAAGTTTAAACTTTTCGTGGTATAAAGATAAAAAGTAATAGCTTTTCATAGTATATACACAAAAAGTAAAAACTTTTTATGATTAAACATAAAAAGTTTAAACTTTTCATGGTATAAAGATAAAAAGTAATAGCTTTTCATAGTATATACACAAAAAGTAAAAACTTTTCATGATTAAACATAAAAAGTTTAAACTTTTCATGGTATAAAGATAAAAAATAATAGCTTTTCATAGTATATACACAAAAAGTAAAAACTTTTTATGATTAAACTTAAAAAGTTTAAACTTTTCATGGTATAAAGATAAAAAGTAATAGCTTTTCATAGTATATACACAAAAAGTAAAAACTTTTTATGATTAAACATAAAAAGTTTAAACTTTTCATGGTATAAAGATAAAAAGTAATAGCTTTTCATAGTATATACACAAAAAGTAAAAACTTTTTATGATTAAACATAAAAAGTTTAAACTTTTCATGGTATAAAGATAAAAAGTAATAGCTTTTCATAGTATATACACAAAACGTAAAAACTTTTTATGATTAAACATAAAAAGTTTAAACTTTTCATGGTATAAAGATAAAAAGTAATAGCTTTTCATAGTACATACACAAAAAGTAAAAACTTTTTATGATTAAACATAAAAAGTTTAAACTTTTCATGGTATAAAGATAAAAAGTAATAGCTTTTCATAGTATATACACAAAAAGTAAAAACTTTTCATGATTAAACATAAAAAGTTTAAACTTTTCATGGTATAAAGATAAAAAATAATAGCTTTTCATAGTATATACACAAAAAGTAAAAACTTTTTATGATTAAACATAAAAAGTTTAAACTTTTCATGGTATAAAGATAAAAAGTAATAGCTTTTCATAGTATATACACAAAAAGTAAAAACTTTTTATGATTAAACATAAAAAGTTTAAACTTTTCATGGTATAAAGATAAAAAGTAATAGCTTTTCATAGTAAATACACAAAAAGTAAAAACTTTTTATGATTAAACATAAAAAGTTTAAACTTTTCATGGTATAAAGATAAAAAGTAATAGCTTTTCATAGTATATACACAAAAAGTAAAAACTTTTTATGATTAAACATAAAAAGTTTAAAGTTTTCATGGTATAAAGATAAAGAGTAATAGCTTTTCATAGTATATACACAAAAAGTAAAAACTTTTTATGATTAAACATAAAAAGTTTAAAGTTTTCATGGTATAAAGATAAAGAGTAATAGCTTTTCATAGTATATACACAAAAAGTAAAATCTTTTTATGATTAAACATAAAAAGTTTATTTTTTTCATAGTATAAAGATAAAAAGTAATAGCTTTTCATAGTATATACACAAAAAGTAAAAACTTTTCATGATTAAACATAAAAAGTTTAAACTTTTCATGGTATAAAGATAAAAAGTAATAGCTTTTCATAGTATATACACAAAAAGTAAAAACTTTTCATGATTAAACATAAATAGTTTAAACTTTTCGTGGTATAAAGATAGAAAGTAATAGCTTTTCATCGTATATACACAAAAAGTAAAAACTTTTCATGATTAAACATAAAAAGTTTAAAATGTTTCATGGTATAAAGATAAAAAGTAATAGCTTTTCATAGTATATACACAAAAAGTAAAAACTTTTTATGATTAAACATAAAAAGTTTAAACTTTTCATGGTATAAAGATAAAAAGTAATAGCTTTTCATAGTATATACACAAAAAGTAAAAACTTTTCATGATTAAACATAAAAAGTTTAAACTTTTCATGGTATAAAGATAAAAAGTAATAGCTTTTCATAGTATATACACAAAAAGTAAAAACTTTTTATGATTAAACATAAAAAGTTTAAACTTTTCGTGGTATAAAGATAAAAAGTAATAGCTTTTCATAGTATATACACAAAAAGTAAAAACTTTTCATGATTAAACATAAAAAGTTTAAACTTTTCATGATGTAAAGATAAAAAGTAATAGCTTTTCATAGTATATACACAAAAAGTAAAAACTTTTCATGATTAAACATAAAAAGTTTAAACTTTTCATGGTATAAAGATAAAAAGTAATAGCTTTTCATAGTATATACACAAAAAGTAAAAACTTTTCATGATTAAACATAAAAAGTTTAAACTTTTCATGGTATAGAGATAAAAAGTAATAGCTTTTCATAGTGTATACACAAAAAGTATAAACTTTTAATGATTAAACATAAAAAGTATAAAGTTTTCATGGTATAAAGATAAAAAGTAATAGCTTTTCATAGTATATACACAAAAAGTAAAAACTTTTTCTGATTAAACATAAAAAGTTTAAACTTTTCATAGTATAAAGATAAAAAGTAATAGCTTTTCATAGTATATACACAAAAAGTAAAAACTTTTCATGATTAAACATAAAAAGTTTAACTTTTCATGGTGTAAAGATAAAAAGTAATAGCTTTTCATAGTATATACACAAAAAGTAAAAACTTTTCATGGTATAAAGATAAAAAGTAATAGCTTTTCATAGTATAACTTGTCATGTTATAAACATAAAAAGTAAAAACTTTTAGTAGTATATAAATCATTGTAAACATATAGGTCGCAGTACCACTACAAACAAAAATTGTTAGGCCATTGGTGAAACAGCCTGAGAAACGCTGCTGTAGACAAATAAAGATTTACAAGCCAAATTAAATGTTAACTTACAAAAAAAATCTTTTAGATAATATTTTAAATATAGATTTTGTTTGAGTTATGAATAAAAATTGTAAAGGATTTGTCAATGACAATTAATAACATTCCGGGATAATTTTCCATGAATTCAAAAGTTGCAGAAAAGAATGAAAAAAGATGTAGAACATTTATACCCTTGGCATTCTCAATTGAAATATTATCTCCGCCTCGCAGTCGTAATTTCCGTATAGCTCCAAGTGAGTGAGTTTTTAAGTAAAATTCCGACAATTAGAAATATATTTAACAGTCGTGCGTTGAGGGAAATAACTTAAAGCAGCGCAATGAATAATGGCTTGAGAATTATTAAAACAGTTCTGCCAAAATAATTACATTGTGAAATGTCAGAAATGGCATTAGGAATGAAAAACAGCATGGAATTTACATGTTTGCACTGTTCATAGAGTGCCGAGGACAAGAACTAAACACTTAGCTACAATAAAACTCCTTCATATTGTCAATTGTTTATCTTACTACTGTCAGGAAATTTTTAACATCATTTATTATGCGAAAACACTTATTTGTTTTACTTTTTGTTGCCTTAAAAACCTATTTATTCTTGTAACTGTTTCACTGGAACTGCAAAAAATACGTAATGTAAAAATGTATAATACTTTGTCTTTATCATTTTAATATTAAATACGAGCAAAAATGCAGTTGGATTTTAAAAATAGAAGAACTTGTAAAAATATCATTTTATATGAATAGCGAACTGTGCTGCGAGTCAAAACGTGAAAGATGAAAATTGCAATATTTAGTTTATGAAACAAAATAAACTTGTGCTTAACAAAATTTTACTACGTACAATAAAAACATACAAACTTTGACAGAGTTTACAATAGAATTATATTATTTAGTTTACATGCAGTTTTGAAAACCGTTTTCAAAACGTTTCTAATTTTGAAAACGCCATCTATACCACGGTAAAACAGGTTTGAGATAACTTAAAACCGTTTTTACACTGTATACATGGCGATTTCAAATAGGCGAAGCCTATTATTTACATTTTAAGTATGATATACAGTAAATAAATAAATGGCATATATCATCACGGCATATTATCCATTTCTAGGTGTGCCAGTATCTACAACACATGTAGACATCGGTAATGATGACGATATATTTTACCATGTGGGCCGCTTACCAAGCGTCACCTCACGGGCACTCATAGCTGGTGTGGAGAGTGCGCCACAGGGGTCACTTTTGTGCTATTTAAAATTGGATATTTGGCGTCTGCCGGGATGGAACCCGGTTCCCCCAGGTTCGCGACCAGACACTCAGGGAGTCCATATGATATACAGATTGTTCAAAATTGCACTAAGTAAAGATAATTATGAAACAGAAGTAAAAATTATTAAAAATATAGCTAAAAACAATGGATATGATACAAATATTATAGACAATTTAATTCAAAAAACAAAATTAAAAACAATTTTAAAATACATAAATAAATAAAAATAAATATATCATCACGGCATATTACCCATTTCTGGGTGTGCCAGTATCTATAACACATGTAGACATCGGTAATGATGACGATATATTTTACCGCGTGGGCGCTTACCAGGCGTCACCTCACGGGCACTCATAGCTGGCGTGGAGAGTATTTTTTTCAAAATACATTTATAATCAAAATAAATGAAATTGTGAAAGATGTGATGATGTGTACATAGGACAATCAGGAAGAAATTTCAATATAAGGGTGAATTAATACAAAAAAAATCATATAGAAACAAATAGGCTGACTCAACATTGCTAATCATTTAATAGAAGAAAATCATACCAGTAATTTTAATCTAGAAATTTTACATATAGAGACCAAAAGACCAAGATTAGATTTTTTAGAAGCCATCGAAATTGGAAAAGCTATAAAAAAATAATGTAAATTTTATAAATGAACAGACAAGCTTTAACCATTCACCCTTCATGAAGTTTCTATAGAAACATTATATAATTTATGTAATAATAATTTATTTTTTATTTTTGGTTACTTAGTTACTGCAAAATATCTTTACACATATTAGTAAAAACTTTTTTCCAATATGGAAAACATTATTTTCGCAGAGCTAATTTGTATGTTCCAAGGAAATTTGTAAAAAAAGCACCTAAATATAAATTTCATCGCTTTAAAGTAATAAGTTTGAAAAATAGCGACATAAAACGTAGTTACCATAAAATCGCAGGTAATAAAACCGTTATTACACCGAATTTGTTTTAACTATTCCCCAAATTTCAGTCCAATCAAGAAGCTTAAACCGGCGGCAACACAAACATAGCGAGCACAACGTAACTTAACGTTTCGTTCCCGTGTCATACTATTTACTGTTTATTATTTTAGAATGTTGTCAGCATCTACGAGGGGTTAAGAGTCTTTCCCAAGAGAGCAGTTCAGACCTGAACGAGTCAGGAACGTTCTTATATTTCCACCGTCTTGGCGCTAGTGTCGACGTGGCAGTCAGCACCTCTAGCGTCGTGCAACGGAACTAAATGTGTCAACGAGAACGCTGAAACTTAGGTTAGGTTCAGCTTCAGACTTCAGGAGAGCTCGTTGTATCTATGTGTGCTTTCTTGAAATACTGTACAACTTGTTTTACCTTTTACTTCAAATTTATTGAGATGAAATTATTAATTATATTATAATGTACTTGGCACACCGAGTAACCCAAGTTATTTCATATTCAAAAAATAATCATTTATATTTTACGATCACTTTCGGATGAATTTTGCTTTTATTATTTTAAATACAATTTACTTTCATATAATACCTACATTTCTAACACTAGAACATCTTATTTTTACCTCATATGTTAAAGCATATTTTTACAAAGGTGAGAAAATACTTAAATTTACGCTTTTGGTAGTTACCCGAGTAAACTTAATTTAAAGGCCAGGTAAAACAGATTTATTATGCGTTATTTTTAGAAATGAGCGTTGAAATACTGTCAAGTATCTATATTTGACATTTTACTAGTTTTGATAAATTACATGCTGTTTATTTTTTTTAAAATACTGGCATATTAACTCTATTTTTACTAATTTTTTTAATTAAATTTGCCTGACCACCAAATAATAATGATAATAATAATAATAATAATAATAATAATAATAATAATATAATAATAATAGTAATAATATAATAATAATAATAATAATAATAATAATTAGCACTCAAATAGTCCTTACCGTATGAATGTAGTGATTTTTTCGTAATCTTCATAGGATATGAATTTTAAATCTAAAATATTTTTAATAATGAATTCATGCATTTTGATTTTTATAAACGTAAAAAAATTCATACACATTTATTTTTTTTATAAAGAATAATAATAATAATAATATATCATCATGGCATATTACCCATTTCTGGGTGTGCCAGTATCTACAACACATGTAGACGTCGGTAATGATGACGATATATTTTATCGTGTGGGCGCTTGCCAGGCGTCACCTCACGAGCACTCATAGCTAGTGTGGAGAGTGCACCACAGGGGTCACTTTTGTGCTATTTAAAATTGGAAATATTTGGCTTCTGTCGGGATCGAACCCGGTTCCCCCAGGTTCGCGACCAGACACTCAGGCACGCTGCTACGGGACCCCATTTTTAGAAAATAAAGAATAAGAAAAAAATAGAAAAACTAGTGAAATATCCTGTTATATAGGTATAGTAGCCGCGGGTTAAGTTGATACTAGACCTGAAAACATCGACTAGAATTTCTTTGGCTTGTGAATCGCCTTCCCTTTAAAACCAATATTAGATGTTGTTGGAGTGCTTTCTTCGTTGTTATAATAGCATTTAATAATTACTAATAAATAGATTTCAATTATTGTGAACAGTCAGCTAATATACCTAAACCCCCTACTATTACACTTCGACTCATCCATGTACGAATTTTAGGTTCTGCGCAACCGCGACATCTATACCGTTAAACCAGGAATAGAGCATATTCACGCTTATTTTTCCAAATAATCTGTGCAATTTGGCCCTTATTGCAATGCCAGAATCAGCTAGAATCGTATATTCGACCAGTTAAATACTCTTATGTTACAGTTGACCAAATCTAAATAAATACTTAATTTTTCATAACATAAATAAAACAATTTAAAACTAAGAAGACAAAATGATGATTGATAACGTTGGATGAAACTTTTTGATATTGAAAACTTATTTGTGCGACTGCACACGTATGTAACATATCTGGCCGACTATACGGTTCTAGCTGATTTTGACTTTACAATAAGGTCGAATGTCCCTAAGATGATTTGAAAAGTCTTCTTACGGTGAAATATATAGCATACCCTGTCTTCCTTCTATTCCTGGTCTAAGTCTGTACCTACTGTTGTAACTAAACTCGAAAACAGAATATTTTTAATTTATTTTCTTTTGCTAAACTAATCTGTTAGTAAAAATGCTAATAAAAATAAAAGAAATCTGATAGAATTTAACAGACAGTGAAGTAACACACTGTTCCATCTTCAATAGGAAACAGAAGTTATTTACAGACATTCAATTCTATTCAATTAGGTGCAGTATTATTCTCAACAGACAAAACGACAATAATTGCACGGGAATTGTTCTTCAAGCCTTTGTTACATGAGAATAATCAATTTTACAGTGTATTATCAGACCATTATGTTTTATGTACGTCGTATTAGTGATTCAAATAACATAATGTTTTACATTTTTATGCACTATCTAATTGTCAGATGATAATGCACTTTCAAAACTTTACATATTAAGCTTCGTTTAATAGAAAATAGTTTTCTTCGTACTTTTCAAATGTTTTAACTTATAATGGTGACTTGAAAACTTTTATATAGTTCATTTCATTCAATACTTTTAGCTTGGAACGCAATATTTAAAATTTCATTCGTTTAAAATTGTACATTTACAATATTTTTTTTTCTTGCTAAAATTAAAAAAATGCGCTGAATTTTTACAGAAATACAAAACGAAATAAAACAATATTTAGTTTTGTTTATAATTTTCGAATTATTTTAAAAGTTAATAAACGTTATAAAATAATTTAATATGAATTTTTGTTAATAATGTGAGAATTGTAACGAAAATTTGCATTTTTTTCTCTAGAACACAAGTAGGTATGTACAGTAAATCAAATATTTCTCTATTTTCCAAATATATTTATAATTTAATAGTTTTAAAAACTATTTCTCGTATATGGACAACAGAAATTATAAATTTTAAATTAAATAAAAATAAATACTATATACTATATTTTACTATACTATAATATTTATCAGGGTAAGAAACCATAACAACTAAATATATACTTTATTAATATACTTGAAAATAAACTATTTTTATTAAAATATTAGCAGATATTTAAATTTTAAAACTAGATTAATATTATCAATTTAAATAAATTTAATTTATATTTACTTATTTTTGGATATTTATCTTCAAAATTAATGGTATGACATCACAGAATATGTTAATATATTTAGATCAATTTTTAATAATATTTGTCCATTTCATTTGTTTGTAATATTTAAAAACATTGTCATTTACCTAGTTATATGTATGTGTATGTAGAATATTAATATTTCTTTATTGAAGTAGGCTTGTTAATTCTCGTATTCCGTATCGAAGATTTATAGCGAGCTATGGCTAGTCAGTTATTACTTTGCTTTTGCTGTGAACAGATGTTGCTGTTTGTGTCGTGATTTTTATCAAAAATTCATTGCAATTATGTGAAAATGTACTGTTGCATATAATTCATCATGTTTAGAATTTAATTCTCTTTCTAGTGATATACATTTCATATGAAATAAGTGTTAGTGTTTTGGGTTATGTGGACAGGGAAACATATGACTGAGGTATACAAAACATTTATGAAAATTTATACAAACTTAAAACTTAAATGTTTATTGTTTAACATATTTTATTTTATTTTTACAGTGTTTTGTGGTGGACTGGACTTGAAAATCGACAAAAGCTTCGGATAAACCAGACTACAACAACAGATAAGGTAGGAAGTTACATAATTATTCTTTCTCATAATAAAAATAAACACCGAATTTTATGTATTTGTTGAGATAAAAAGAAAAAATATATATTTCGTAGAATGAAGATTATGTTAATATCCTTATTTATTGTATGTAACAGTATAAACCATTTACATTTGATTGGAAATATGTTGCTTATTAAAGGCGAATGAAAAAATGAACTATATGTAGCAATATTAAATATTTTCAAATGAAAAAATATCTATGATTCAATCCCATTGTTGTAGAAATGGTATAAAGCCATAAAATCCCAATTGTGGTTGAAATATAACCAAAAATGGAACTAGTTTTATGTACAAGAAGTAATGTAAAAATATTTCGACTCGCAAACAAAATAAATGGATATTAATACAAGAAGAAGTAGATATCATTATTATTTTTTACAAAATAGTTTTGATAAATAGCTAAAACATAACAATGGGCCCATAAACCAATTTTTTAAAAATATTTTTAAATGAAAGTTCGTTTAATTTTGAAGCAATTCGTGGTATCAAAAAGTCATAATTGTTTTTTGTATAGCTGCATTTGATTTTTAAAGAAATCTGTAGCTATCTTTCTCACACTAGTTTCTGTAGTAGGCTGCGCGAGAAAGATACCAATAGTATGACGTGATCTGTGGCCTGCAAATAAATTCAAATATCTCGCAAAGTAATTATTAAAAAAATCAAAATATTAAATGTTTAGTACAAATAATAGTAAAGTATACTATTCGCATAAATTTTATAGTTACATCAATACATTAAAAGTACAGGGTGTATATCGAAAGGTGGGACATATGCGTTTAACATGGTTATTCAGTTTTTCTTTGCGCAAACGTTACCTAATAATTTTATGCAAAAATACTTCAAATAAAATGTATAGATATTTAAATTTTGCATCTAATTCTTGTGAAACGATTATTCTAGCTTTTCATATAAACCTAAAAATTAATTATATTCTTGAAGCATATTTTCTTTCGGGTGAAGTTAAAGAAGACGGTTTTTGGGAATATTCTTATGATAGTTGCAAAAATTTAAAGGAACGCCCATGGATATAGTAATGCTGTCATACTAAGTTAACGGCAAATGTCAAAATCGTATGGAGCGGCACGCTTCAGCCATTTTCGATCACTCTGTAAATACTGAATATTATATATATTGCTTTCTCAAAATGACTAGCCAAACAACTCGACCCGAGTTTTTTACACGTGAATTTTGTGCGTTAGGTTTAAGATAACATAAGCGAAAATGTCCAAATATTCATTTTATATTTCGCCGAGGTGCATACGCTAATGAAACCCGTCTCATTTAATAAAAAATAGTAATACAAAATAATTTGAAATATGCAACTTTTCATTCATAAATTTGCTAATAAACTTTCGTGGTTTATACACGGACTAAATTTGTGACGTCAGGGTTTCATACTCACACAAAGACATTTCTCTCTCACACACAAATACACATTTAAGCGCCACAATATGAAACAGAAATCTAACCTAAAATTATAACAGCTGACAGAATATTTACAGGAGAGAATATTATTATTATTATTTTCTATTTCTCTAAAAGTAATAGGTATATAAGTATAAGGTATGTAAATAAAACATTTATTTAAATAAATATAAATCCAATCAATCATTAGTTTCAAACTCGACTGTCGTAGGCGTGAAACTGTGTGGTCAGTCGTTGAAATATTTCAAATTAAAAAAAATCAGATCTTTGATTCTAAAGACTTGTAAGGTGCAAAGCATACACCTACACACGTATTTAATTTGACCTATTCTTTCAAGAAAAAAAATAAATCAGAATATGTGAAATGACCCTATTGTTGACCATGCGAAGAATTACTTAAACATTCATTTAATTTATTTACAAGGGAATACTTAATAAATCGTCCTGTATTTATGTTTCGATAAAGGAAAGAAAGCTACGTGAAAGTATTTGAAGTATAAAGAAAGTATGTAAAAAAGATCGCATATTTTCAATATATTCATAATCTCATCGTCGATTCAGGAATATTCGAAAAATGTGTGGAACCTCCATCCCATCGTTCTATCTTATGACGAAGGAGCCGAAGCCGGAGCCGGGTCCGTGTCCGTCCCGTCGCACAAAAAGACAAAACCAGAGCTTCGTGTATCGAGGCGATGGCGGGCTGGGGCAGCGGCAGCGAACGCATGAAGAGATAAAGAAGCAAGAATGGTGTTCCGTGCAGTCACAGGCACAGAAACGTAATCTGTGTTATATCGAAGCAATATTAGGAGCCAGCAGGCGCTTATATTAGCTATCGCTAACTTTTTGCTAGCACCGTTCTTATTTCTTAACGCTAAAACCACACATGTCCACTATAATGGCTCGCTCGCTCTCAGATCGCCCGTGCTACAGAGACGGTCTCGCCCTGCCCAAGTCCGACCAAATAAATCATACAAATAAAGTCGTACTGGAAAACTAATATTTTCTAACAGAATACCTTCCAACGCAGTTTAGCACCCAAGAAAAAATCAGGACGTCGTTATGGAGTAAAATTGAAATTTTATACATTTTAATAATATTTGAGATATTAAATTTTTCGCTTATTACACTGCAAGAAAACTAAAGAATGCAGTTTATAGAAAACTCTGTTTAGGAAATAATTTGAAATCAGGTCATGCAAAAAAATAACTGTACCTTTTTTTCTGTTTAAATCGAAGAAGGATAGTCTATTTTATAGTTCAGTATGACTAAGTTATTTTTATTTACATTTTTTGTTGTATAAAATCGTTTTAAAGTATGATATTAAAAAGTTGCAAAAACTAGCCATGTTGTGACGTCACAGGTTCCGAACCTAAGTTCAGACTCATTTCAAACAGACATTTTATATGGATACAAAATTTCTAAGAGTATATATACCGAGTGTCCCATTTTAATGTACCACCTGGAATATCTTCAGGATCATGCATCATATGAAAAAATGTGTCAAATAAAAGTTTAACGATTTGGAGGGGGACATTCATTCCTGTAAATAAATTCGACCCTCCACCCCCGGGGGAGACTGGGGATCTATTTATTTTTTCACGCTCTATCCGATTTTGCTATAAAAAATAGGGGTTACCATTTAAAATTTTAAAACTACCCCCTCCCCATCCTCCTTTGAGGGTAGGGGGTTGAATTTCTTTACCGGATCGGATGTCCCCCTCCATATCGTTAAACTTTTATTTAAAATATTTTTTAATGCGGTGCATGATGCTGAAGATATTCCAGGTGGTACATTAAAATGGGACACCCTGTATATATATATATATATATATATATATATATATATATATATATATATATATACAGGGTGCCTATTTTTATAAGTTCCCGCCTTAAAGTTTAAAAATATGCAAAACAGAATACATTTCATAAGCCACTTGGTAAATATTAGTACTTTAAATCGAATAATTGATTCCACATATTATATCAAATGTTTCTTTCATTTTTGATTTGAGATTACTGGTCGGTAGATTAGACCCTATAAAGTTTATAAACGTACGCGAGACATTGAATATATTGCAGAATAATATTTCATTCTTTATTTTGGCACGATATAACGTCTCATCGACATGTTTACTTTCATAAATTTGGGGTTATCTTTAAATGTCACTTTGATGTTTAAAACAGTGTGAAAATCAAAATGGTCGTTGCCCTGAACCTTTGACATTAGTTTATTTTCTTTCTCTCTCTCTCTTTCTGTTATATTTATTACGTATTTCAATTAGTAGTTACTTGTAACTTTAAACATCGGTACCAAAAAGACTAATTAAAATAATAATATAAAATAAATAAATATATCATCACGGCATATTACCCATTTCTGGGTGTGCCAGCATCTACAACACATGTAGACATCGGTAATGATGACGATATATTTTACCGTGTGGGCGTTTACCAGGCGTCACCTTACGGGCACTCATAGCTGGTGTGGAGAGTGCATCACAGGGGTCACTTTTGTGCCATTTAAGATTGGAAATATTTGGCGTCTGTCGGGATCGAACCCGGTACCCCCGGGTTCGCGACCAGACATTGAGGCACGCGGCCACGGGACCCCATAATAATAATATTTACCTCCTATTGTTCAAACGACAAACAGGTGACCTGTCTGGTTCAAATTACATCCCGCATGCTGTTGCTATGGGGCGTAGTTATGCTATGGCTTTACGGCCATTCATTGGTGTGGCGTAATTCTACGTCATACATGGCGGTAATTTAAATATTCAAATTTCAATATTTTTTTTTTCCAATTAATAAAAAATTTTCTTCTTCTCTTCAAACATATTAAATAAAAAGACACGCAAGTAGCCTGAACACAAAATGCATATTTTAATTTTTTATATAACATGATTCTCATGATGATAATTTTTGTAATATACGGGTACATTTTTTATTCACAAAGCCATAAAAGTATCAGGTTGTGCTCATAAAGTTTGCAACTATTGAGCCAGCACTGGCCGTTGCCGCTAGTAACTTTATTCCAGCTATAATTCATAATAGAAGCTGTTACTTCTGCGGTAACAACACAAATGAAATTAGCCGAGATAACAAAGAAAAACAAAAGTACGTCTCTGTACGGCATCGCCGTCGCGATTCGGTTTAGCTCATCGGAAGCTATTGTCTTTGCGTATTCTCGCGTTTGATCTCGAATCTCGAGTATCGTACTCGTTTCGTGTACTTTGTTTCATTCCGAACTTTTTACTCCACAACTATCAACCTTCAATGAAACCACTGACGTGATATGTAATCCTAAATCATCCTGTGCAGCATTGTACCAAATTTAAAGTTGTGATAATTTATACCTGAAGGTACAATTTATTTCTAAAGAATAATTTATAAATTTATGTAAATTGTTAAATACTCATTCAATGAATATTTCAATAAATTTAAATTTATAAATAGTTACAATTCCTCCAAGGAATGTAGAACAGAAATTTAATCTATTTTATTGATAATTTAACTTTTATTTAAACAGTGAAGATTTTCAGTTTAAAGTCCCGTGGCCGCGTGCCTGAGTGTCTGGTCGCGAACCTGGGGAACCGGGTTCGATCCCGACAGACGCCAAATATTTCCAATTTTAAATGGCACAAAAGTGGCCCCTGTGGGGCACTCTCCACACCAGCTATGAGTGCCAGTGAGGTGACGCCTGGTAAGCGCCCACACGGTAAAATATATCGTCATCATTACCGATGTCTACATGTGTTGTAGATACTGGCACACCCAGAAATGGGTAATATGCCGTAATGATATATTTATTTATTTATTTATTTAAGTTTTTAAAGGATTTCAAATTAGATACAGAGCCTCGATTTTGTATAGGATTTCAAAATCTATTAGAATGAGGTGAGAATAATTAATACAAATAATAGGTTTGTTCGCGTAGTTTGAAACTGGTTTCAAACTATCGAAAAATTTTGGGTTCTGCGAAAAGAATTAAAGAAACAGAAATATTTTTAATCTTATGTTGATTGTTGTTGCTGGCATTTGTCATTCTCACATAATGAAATTATAATCTTATTTTATTGTTTAAAATTTACTTACTGCATTTATTTATTGTTTTCTTAAATTTACACTCGAGAAGCTACATGACAATATTGCAAATATTTAGTAGTTTGGAAGAATTTATAATAAATACTAATATTCCTTTTCTTTCGCTTTGGCTAATACAAGTGCATTTAGGAACAACAATACTCGCTAATAGCCAGAAGTTCCAGTACGCAATTTTTTGGAATCAGCGGACTATTCTGACGGTTGGAAACTGATCACGAATTGAAATATTTTGCTAAAAGAACAAATGATTTTTAATCGTAGATTTAAAATTTCTGTTGTGCAAACATTTTTAAACTGATGCGCATACTCAGAATGATTTGGGACGGTGTTTGACTGCGAACAAATCTATTCAAACTAGAATAAACAATGAAATGTGAAGAATAAACAATAGAAATCAAGTACACGAATTCTTCTGCTCCATACCAGTAGAATACTCTGAAAAAAACGTGGGGGAAATCTCAATTCTAATTAAAGATGCACTCGATTTCGAGCTTTGGCCCGGCCCGAAGCCCGCCTCGATTTCGAGTGGATCATCGAGCCGGGCCGAAGATATTTTTTATCGGGCCGAATCGGGCTAATCATTTTCAAAAATCGAGGCGAGTCGGACTTTTGATTTTGGCCCGGCCCGAAAATTCGAGCTTTTCGGGCCGGCCCGAAAAATCTTATAGTTCAATCAAATGCACAGTTACCTTAATATTTTAATGAAAATGGACGAAGTTAAAAAGGATCAAAATGATTTAATAACAACATACTTCACATGTTAATAAATAAAAATGTATTATTTTACTTCAAGAATTCAAGGTTATTCATTAAAGCATAATAATTATATTGTGATGTTGCTATTATTATTGTTATTACTTGTATATTTAAATAAAAGTGATTTTTGTTCCTACCATAGTGATTTTTTGTCCTATTTTAGAGCAGAAACAAAGTTAGATAAAAAATCCTTATGTAAATTATATTTTTTATATAAGATTTGTGAAAAAGTTGTTTAAATTTTCGAACGGCTTTGGTAAACAAAGTGTTAAATACTCGTAGGTCTGTAATTTTTATAACAAACTTACACTAGAAGGGTCTCTTTTTTTAACTACTTATGTTAACTAATGTTGAAAATTATAAGAATGTAGAGGTTTTTTTTATAAGTTTGACACGAAAAAAGTTAAATATTTCGCCTTAACATAAAAATCAACATTAGGAATTTCGAGTTTTGGCCCGGCCCGATTTCGAGTCAATTTTCGAGCCGGGCCAGCTAATTTTTTCGTCGAGTCGGGCCGGTAATTTTTATTTTCGGGCCGAGTCGATCCAAACCTCAAAGCCCGCCCGGTCCGGCCCGAATGCATCTCTAATTCTAATAGAATTTGAAATCTAGTTGAATTTAAAGTTACAAAATCGAGGCCCATAGCATAAACTATGTTATTTTAATTTAGTTTCTTAATGTAGTGGCTTAATTTTATTTTATAATTTACATGCTACATAAACCCAGCAATACTTATTTATTTATTATTGTTCAAAAACTGAAATAAGATTATTTCAACCTGATTATGAAAACGCGTGTAGTATAGTTTGAAATCCGAGAAAAGAATATAAAGGACGAATCAGAAAGACACCATATTTAATCTTCTTTTGAGGTTTACCTGACATTACATGCTTACCCAATCTTAAATCGGTGACCAGCTCGCGCTTTAATTATATTGGATTTGATGCGTTTATCTATCCGCGGGTTAAATATTTAAACGCTTAAATGGTTTACTGTATCTAGTTGTTTTAAGGACAAACATTTTCGTTTTCGTTCCATTACAGCCTGCAATTAGTTAAAATCAGATTGGAAGCATGTGAAGTCACCATGAACTCATGGGAAACAACACCAAACCGATTGCAACTGTCTGTTGTTGTTGTTACTGGCTCTGGACACGGCATTGCGAACTAGGGAAAATTACATGAATTTTCTCTTTTCAGTTCAGTTGGCATTGCATTGTCAAATTGTAAATACAAAGGTCTTTTCATACCGTTATTGATAAAATATTAAACGTTTACAAAATTCATCTTTTCTTTCCTATTGATTTTGTTTAGGTATTATGTTTCGTATAATGGTTCACAGAATCGTGTTTAAAATTAAAAATTAACTATTTTCTCGTAATTTATGTACGAACAATTGACTATTTATACATACAATACGTGAGTATTCATTTAGGTTGGATGTCAAGATAGTAAAAGTTCTGTATGTGCAAATAACTAATTATGGATAATACGTTTTCACTATATCTACTTACATACATACATAAAATCACGCGTATCCCACTTAGTGGGTTTGCAAAAACCCGAAAACAATATTAACAATAGGAAAAGGGATAAGAATGTAGACAAGCGATATTTCTCAATATTGTATAGTTAGAAATTTGGATAGCGAGCGTTTATTCTACTTTGTCGCGCATGAACGGCAAAGTGAAATTTTGCGTTGGCAAAAGAGAGCGCAAATGACTACTTTGTATAGTGACTTAGGTAACTTACCTATTTACAAAATTATGTACATTTTAGTATTCCCTGGCGAAGTTACAAAATGTGTAATGAAATATTCAAAATTTAAATCAAATTAACTACTTTACAATATAAATCCTTACAATCACCGCCGAGTAATCCGTTAATATATTTTATCTATCAACAAATACGGCGTTACTTCCTCCTAACATTTTTTATTATCTACTACTACTGCATTGTGCACATTATTACATATTTCAAGTGAAAATCACATACACGTAACTGGTAACACTTCAAATACAAAAATATCAGTAGTAGTATTCGAACCTAAATCCGATTACATAACCACGGATTACATTCGTAATGCTATAAAATCCAGTGAAATAATAACACTGTATATAATACAATGATATTGAATTAGATTTACATATGCAGTTCAGGTAACGTTTACAATGAGTCTGTAATCATTGTTAGTGTTACCTGTATATATCATATGGTTTATTTAAATCGAAATGAAATTGATATCAATTACGGAACTACACACTACGAAAATTTATAATTTAGGACCGTGATTTCCATCTCCTCCTAATAAACTACCGAATATAATTATTATATAATATGTATAGCACCATTGCGAGCATTTATGCACCTCAATTTGCGCGCTAAGTATTATGCTGCCGTGTTTGATTATTTTAATATTTAGCCATAAGGATTTATATTAAATCATTTGTCGCTTAAATGACTGAATTTTTATCAAAAAAGTTAAATAAATTATGAAATAATCTAAGGCACGTTTGTTAAAAATAAATTTATAATTAAATTAAATTTGTCAGAATAATAGCTCTGTTCGATGAGAAGTGCTTGAAGTGCAGAGCAGAATAGTGCAGTGCAGTGTAGTGTACACTAGTACAGTCTAATTCTTGTGGTTTCATAAAACACACTAGTGTATATTTGGGCAAGTTTGCTCAGCTGTGAGTAATCAAGCCAAGCGTAGCCAAAGGTGTAAAAGGTTAGGTTGTTTATAAACACAGTCATATCATAAACCTGCAAAGAAGTGACTGCAGAAATGTCTGTTTTAAAGAGCATAGTGTTTGAACTAATAAACGATTCTGACGAACATCAATCATCACTTGATTCTTCATCAGATTCAGAGACAGATATATTAATTAATTCTTTATATAACAAAACAAAGAGAATATACTATATCTGAATCCATTATTTTAATTTCTCAATGTGTAAAATTTTAGGTTAATAAACAGATATGTAGATAGGATAGAATTAAAATGTCTACCGAACAACATTTTGCTACCCCCATTCCTAGTCTGCACTTTCTACACCAGCTCGCGAGTCAGGTCAGAAACGTGAGCACTAGTTCTTAAAATTTTTGTCATCGAACAGCCTGCCAGAAGCTGCCCGTTTCTCATAAAACATGTTAGTGTAAGAAAGTTAACACTAGGGCGGCCTAGTACATGTCATCGAACAAAGCTAATGTTACGAGCATGACAGTTATGTAGTAAAATAATATTACAGAGATGGCGATATCGTTTGTGGAATAAAACTGGTACGTAAATTTACTGTAGCTCGCCAATCTTCCTATATACATATATTAATTAATCACTGCTAATAGCTATTTGGCAAATAAATTATTTATTGGGTGTATAAATTCTATTAGCAACATAAACTAGAGCTAATAGTTTGTCAAATAAACGTATTTGTAAGCTACCTAATAACAATTAGGAGGTGAAACTATGTAAATATTATTTATTAGCCAATTAAATTTATTAGAAACTTTATTAAGAGGTGGAATCATTGGTTTTAATCTAATATTTTAATTATATTTCGCTGTTTGTGACTGTGGTTTGTGGTTAGACTATTTGAGTATTTCTTCCTATTTATTAATATTTCTCATAAAAAATTTCAAGAAAGAAAATACATTTTATTTATGTTCCACTGTCGTTATTATTTAGAAAGAATAGAAACTGTAAAGATCCTATTTGTTGCAATACGTTACACTGGTAAGTGTTTCAGAGGAACTAAAAAATCATATATTATTAAAAGAAATTTCACAAGTTCGAATCCGTAAATGTAACCCTTAAAAAAATCTGTTTCTACAGTTTTTGAAAGATAAAAATTTCTATTTAATACTTTTTTTTATAAATTTTAGTTATTCGCAAAATAAATTATGTTATAAGAAATTACTACTATTTAACTAAAATATTACTAAAATATTATATTACAAATATAATTTCCGTATTAATTTTAATGCAATTGCTTCTTGACAGTGACATTTCTTTAAATATGTCAAAAACAATACTTCTTGCCTAGATGATGTATAGAATAGTGTATTATCTGGCAAGTGTGTGAAGTTGAAATTTTTACATGAGGGTGGAGAATGTAAAATAGGCTTCACACACGTGTTACATACTATACTTTTTCTACGACCTTACAATAAAATATATTTTTTCTTCACATTGTCATTCTTTTAACGTAAAGCCTCAGTATTATAGACTTATGTAACCATGGTTACCAACGTTGCGGGTGTTTAACAGGTTTGTTTTATTAAAATACAATTCAGTTTGTAATATTTAAAATAATGAACGATACGTGAAATGTTACTTCACGCACTGTGTGCAAAAATCAAACTTCACACATAAAATTTAATACGTGAAGTACTCACTTCGCGCATGGGAGTAGAAAAATAAATTATTTTATAAATTGATATTTGAAGATGATTACTAAATATTATTATCGTAAATTTGAAGATTGTTCCATTATATTAAAGTTTTATTAGTAAAAGTTGCTGAAAAATTATATTCAACGTATTTTTTTCAAGAACTATTAAAAGCTTGTATAAATGATACTTCCGGTTTTCCTATATACACTAAAAACTAATGAGCTCTTCCCACATTAGTATAGAATGGGTATACAAAATATCAAAATTTTCTGATTGATAATATTTGAGTAATCGTGTCCTCAGCATCCACACACACACACACATACATACACACATACATAAATACACACACACACATAAATACACACACACATACATACCCACAGACATCATTTTAAAAATGTTAAAATCGGATTCTGGGGACGTCAAAACGTGCGTATTCACTAAAGTCTCTATATGTGATTTTTAGCACGATACCTATACCTCCCTTACCTAGTGTAGCGGGAGGTAAAAACCGCAAAATTTACATTTTCGCCTATACATAGTGCTCTATGCATTTTTTCTCAACTAACGAAACACCTCTAAAATCATCTCCTAATAGGACAACTTCTATCTGATTTAACCACTGAAATATATACTAACTGGAATGCGCGTACGAACCGTGTCTGTGAAGCATATTGAAAGCCTGCTGCTGGAGTAGTCGGCAAACATCGAGACAGTTCGTGAGTAGACGAAAATTATTTCGTGTGGCGCATGTTTAAATAAATGAAGCATAAATATGTAAACAAAGCGATCAGCTATGATACGAGTTATTCGGCTAGGTTCGAGACAGTTCGTGAGTAGACGAAAATTATTTCGTGTGGCGCATGTTTAAATAAATGAAGCATAATATGAAAACAAAGCGATCAGCTATGATACGAGTTATTCGGCTAGGTTCGGTTCGGCACGAACGTGCGCGAACAGAACCAGCCATTATTGTTCAATGAGGCTTCAGTTCAGCGTACGCTGATAGGTAGAGTATGCGAGTTCCAGTTAGTATATATTTCAGTGGATTTAACCAACATCGTATCTTTTTATTAATTTTGTATTAATGTAAGTTTAACGGTTGATCTCCGATATCCAGTTTGAGCATCCCTGCTCTAGAGCAAAGGCCAAGCCAAGTAGAGAACCAGCTGGGGATAGAGAAATCAACACATGACATGAGGACATGAGCAAAGACTACAAATTAGCATTTAATCGCGAAGTTGCACAGATCACCGCAGTAGGAGGCAGGAGCAATTTCCCATTTCCTGCGGGTGTGCAGCGAGCAACGCGGCATTCCTGTGTCATAGCGATGCGAGCGCCACTGCTACCGTGTCACATAAGTGGGGAATTTGAATCTGATTAATTAATGGCCTGTAGGGTTACAAGGATACAATATGCACTGCGCATAGCTGTGTAATGACCGCCTGTGATGTGAAAATATTGTGAATTTGCGCTGTCACTGCTCTGCACATATGTAATCTTATTCACGTGGACAACAGAAATTCTAATTGTCTGTAAATAAATACCAAGCACGAGCACCATAAATATTCCAAATTTGTAGCAAGAATGGAAATGATATTCAAAAAGTAAATCCAATATTCAAATAAATAATTAACTTGTAAACAAAAAGTAAAAAAATAAGGGCCCCACGTTGGGCGCCAATTTATGTGCTACATAAATAGGTGTTTAAAAAACCCAGCTGCATAACATGATGGGCTCAGAACTAAAGCCGGATTTATAGTTTACATAACATAACATAGCATAGCATAACATAGTGAAAATATGAAAACACAAAAGTCCGTATGGCATTTTATAGTTTTATAACATAGCATAACATAAGAAATGATCATATTTTATTTCGTTATGTTATGTTATGGTGTTCGGGAATATTCGGCTCAATTCGGCTCTATTGGGAAAGCAGCGAAATCTTGGAGCGTTGGAGTGCTCGCATCTGCTTGTTGTTTACAAACAAATTGTGAGGTTAGTTTTTATTTCTGATGAGATATTTACGTTAAATAAATAGTTAAATTATTGTGCAGAGTTCATAATAATAATGCACAAGATACTGCAACAGCTACTATCATAGCATCGTCATCAGCCATTTTTATCTAAACAAATCACGTTTTTGCGAAAAGTTCTAAAATTTAACGTGTACAAAGAATGGCAAAATGAAATGTGAAAACATTAATGAATATAGTAATAATATTACATTATGAACATTTTTCAGAACAATTCTTCTTTTTCTCGTGCTATGTCTTATGCTTATGTCTCGTACTATAAAATCTAAAAAAAATCTTATGTTATGTTACGTTATGTTATGCTATGTTTTGTTATGTTATGTAAACTATAAATCCGGCTTAACTAAGAACAGCAGAAACATGAGCCGGGACCCAAAATAAAAATTGTGGATGAAATCTTACATCCGTGGTAACAACAATGAACTATAAGCTTTTGGGCGTGCCAATCATTTATTCACAAATTTCGGTGACGATATATGATATATCTGTATTGTTGAAGGCGCTTATTTAACAACTCTCTGATGATAATTAATTAATAATTCCAATAAATTTGAAAACAATTTAAGAAGTAATTTGATCTTGTATAATATTTCAACAATTTTTCCGCTGTCAACTCAATGTTTTTGTTCTTTAAAACAAATTTAATTGTATTTCTATATTCGTATGTGATCCTTTTCATCTTCAGTATAATTTTTTTTTGCGGAATTAGAATTACTCAATATGTCAACAATGCCAAGGGTCCTAGCAGCCCTTTTTCTCAGAGAGTGGTTAAGATTACACAACATGTCAACCATGCCAAAGGTTTTAATAATTCTGAGAAATATGAGGAGTAGGTACTAGGTTCATATAAGTAGTGAAGATTCACATTACAAAAAAAGAAACATAAAAATATTAGGTTTTCTTATTATGCAGGGATGTCGTATAAAATATAATCGAAAAAGGAAATGTTTTGAGGTTCACATTACAAAAAAAAGAAACAAAAATTGTTAGGATTGTACGGACAAGTCGTCTGACCAAAAAAGGAAATGTTTGTAATATTCTAAAAAACATTTAATTTTTTTTGTTCCACCTACCTATATAAACCTTGCTCTGGTTATAATCATAACTCTTCAGAGTTATTAAGGAACCACTCTCTGGGAAAAGGGTATGGTTAATATGTAGAGTAATCGTAATTTCTCTTTATTTTCTCAGAACCATTCTCGCAAAATTTACTACTGAAGATGAAAACATTGCTCTCGAAACAGGTATTTAATTTATATTTTCACTTAATTTTGAGATTAGGGATATTTTTATATTATTGTAAATCAGTGTTATAACGAAACAGCGTATATCGGGGTAGCGTTGCTGGGGTATGAGTGTAGCTGATTTATGGAGGATTAAAAAGTATTTCAGATGTTTATATAAAGTATAACAAAATGTCAATATGATCTAAAATTAATTAAAGTTTGTAACTTCTAAGTGCATCGGAATCATGTGCAGAATATTCCAGAGTTCGATTATGAATATGTCATATAATAAATCCCATTCAGGAAAAAAGCTAGATAGAAAATTCAACGTGTGATAGTCAAAATGCTGCCAATAAATAACTCAAATTTTAATTTGTATGTGTTTGAAAGTGTGGAGCTTCGATCACAGGCTTAGCATCACCTCTCCTCATACGAGTAGGGCTGCTCGCTACGCTACTCGCTACTCGGTTTCAGGCAACGTAACCGATGGTGAGACAACCAACACGCGAACTTAATGCACCCTCTTGATTGATTAATATGATAAGTTTAATAAAACGGGCCGAGTTGGCAACGTCGCTTTAATATGATGCCTGTTTTCAGTGTTTTCGCACTCTGCCTGGAACAACAACAACGTGTTGGAACGCCGGCGGCGGCCGTTTGTTGCAATGGACGCGTCACGCTAACCGATATTAATTATATTGTTTGTTTTATTTCTTCACGCCAATACAATGCCATATGTATTTAGCTTTATTATTCTGTTACCTAGTTGCATTCCAGTTTTCAGTGCACTGCGATGCAAACAGCCATAGTTTCACAACTTGTGTATAATCGTATTAAGTGGAATGTCATCATAGGTTGGCTTTATTCTTCATTTATTATACATACCTTTCAACCGGTTATTAAATCATACTGTCTATATTACCACGTCATTCATTTTATCTTGGTTAGCCCACCAAGAATTTCGTTTTGGCCGTGAATCGAAAACATTAAATTATATCAGTCTTAAAACTAGAAAACAATAAAACTTCTAATTTTCAAACTATTACAACTCCTATGACAGCACTTAGTTTGTAAACATCTCATACACTACCAAATAAATATACAAAGTACAGTCCTACAAAAAGTCTTTGTACGACAATAGTTTCAATCTATTTTGGGAAAAATAGTAATTGAAAATATATATTATTTTTAAATCCAAAATGAAAAGCATTATGTTACATTATTGACGACTTGACATTTGATTGACAGCAATGTATTTTCCTGTCCCATTTAAAATGAAACATAGGGAACGAATTTGACATTTGACAAGACGTCAATAGAGGTAAATTTTGTAGGAAATATATTATGTGCATCGTGTGTCCTAGTGATTTTTTGTCTCGGCAAATTTTTTTACAATATTTAAATATAATACTTCTGTCAAATTCATTCCCTATGTTTCATTTTCAATGAGACAGACAAATACATTGCTGTCAATCAAATGTCAAGTCGTTACTTATAGGAAAATTCAACAGTTATCTCTCATATTGACAAGATGTCAATACAGGTTAATTTTGTTTAAATATTTGTACCTATTTTCTAAAAATTAAATTTAGTTGTACAAAACATATTGTGTGCACCTTGTGCCCGAAATATGTTTAGTGCTCTCGGGTGGTTTTCTGACTCGCTAAATTTATATTTAAATATAATACTTCTGTCAAATTCGTTCCCTATGTTTCATTTTAAATGGGACAGGCAAATACATTGTTGTCAATCAAATATCGAGTCGTGATGACAAACCCAATGTTTCACGATAGAAAATACTCACGGTATATAAAATATAAACAAATAATATAGTTATTTTATTTATTTTATGGGGTAAACATTGGAAGTATTAAAAATTTCATGACGAAAAAGTCTCCGTACGAAAACCAAAACATTTAAATAATAAACCATTTACTTATGTTTTATAAAGAAATATATTTTGATTGGTTTCCTTTGTTTTTTCCACCAGGAACTAAGCGACAACCCATTGAATCTACCAAATTTTTGGTCACCGATGGCATTATATTCTGTTATTCTTCTTGTAATTAATTTTAAATTCTTTTTTGATTTATATTTTTGTTTCTTTCAAGACTTTTCCGCACTTTCTCAATTTGATAAAAGTTCGGAGACTGTGAGGGATGATTAAGATTATTTTAGATATTATATAATAGCCATTCTCTTAGAAGATGCGAATTATTTGTCGTGTCGCTTTCATGCATGAAATTAAAATTGTCTGCTAATTAGATATTTTGCTTTTAAAATATCAAGGTATTTTGCTATCCATGATTGTTGCAATAATTACTAATTTTCGTACTAAATATACCCCTAAAATATAATGCTGTCATTTGAAATATGAAAAATAATATTAACAGTAAATTTGTTAAATGTAATATTAAATAATGAACAAATGTAAATAAGGAATAAGAAATTCGTGAATCTGGGAACCCGAGTTCGATCCCGACAGACGCCAAAATTTTTAAATGCCACAAGAAAGTCCATTATGGTGCACTCTCGATATCAGAAACGAATGTCCATGAGATGCCTGATAAACTCCCGCACGGTAAAAATATGTCATCATTACAGATATGAGTAAGCAGGTTAGCACAAACAGTAATGGGTAATATGCAGTGATCACAAAAAACCTCCTAAAAATGTTTTTGTAAAGAGTTTCTTTACTAAAAAAAAATCCGACCAAAAAGTGAATATATTTAAAATATTATACAATTTTCTTTTTATCTGAATAAATTACATGAGCTGCTACACACATTTTTAAATGAATACTGACACTGTTCATATTTTTAAAACAAATAATACCACCAGTGAAGGATCTGAACAAATATTAGAGAAATAAAACCACGACGCATCGCCTCGGTATAGAATTTCATCAGTCAATCAAACTGATAAACAGCATTAAACTAAGTATCAGGAGTAATAACAACTTTCAGCACCAAAAACTCCAATTGTAACTTACACCAAACAGCGAATCAATTAAGAAAAAGACGAAATCGAGAATATAAAAACTCGAGTACATCTAAGTTAAAACTCATCTGAAGTGGAGTGATCGAATAAAGAAGCTAAAAGATGGATATATTTGTCTACAGGATAGTGGCGGGTGTAACATACAATTAGTGTCAAGGTTAGTGATAGGCAACGATACTGCATTGGATGGTGGTCAGTTACAGATGCGAAGTTCATGCGATATCTCCTTGTGATCAATACGGGAAGTTCGTTCGGGTTATGTACTTTATACGAAGTGACAAGAATCACTTGCTTTTGTTTTCGATGTAACTGCGGCTATTGCCACAACAGTTTCCGGAGTACTTCGTAACCGTATCGGTGTATCAAGATCCGGTGTAGTAGTATTGTAGTTTGTCGACAATTGTTTTGTTGATCATTTGATATTTACTGGTGATAGTTTTATTTCTTTCACTGTGGATTTATCCTAGCGTTTTCAAAGGTTATAAATTTAATACCTTGGACTGTCTTATCATTTATTTGATACCTTTAGACATATTTATGCCGACAAAAGCTCTTTTTTCGTATAATGAGAATATAAGGGCATCATTATTTTATTTACAGAGAAAGCTAGTTCAATATTTTATTGACGTTTTGTTCAAAGTTTTATACTGGTGCAACTTCTGTATTCATATAGAGAAGTCTTATTTTATATATTTTAGTAACACAAGATGCTTTCCTGTAATTATTCTATTCTAAGCCATGGTGGCATTAGTAATTTATCATTTTGTGACAAGAGATTTAAACGTGTAAACTTTGTTTTACTACTTTTAAATGAAGTATAACTACTACGGTCATACTCATTTACAAGTACCAGGAACATTATCCACTCAAATACAAACTACATGTGATTTATGAATTTACTTTAAAAATAGAACAAATTTATTAATCGAACAAGAAAATATCATACTTACAGGTGATTGGAAAAAATACAAGTGTCCCAGATTTAAACGGCATAACCTGAACCATGGATTAAACACGTAAAAATACGGCGACAAGTACATTTGAGCAAATGTCCGTAAATGATTTGTTTTAGAGATATTCATATTTTTCTTACTTGAAAAGCGCTACCTTAAAAATCAGCTTTATAACGAGATATCAAATATTATCTTATTAAGTTATGACATAACAATTAAATTGATTATAGGTAAATGATTTGGCTATTACCTAATTTCGATACAAAATTTAGTTTGCTTGCCTAAGGTCAGGGCAAAAATGAAAATTATCGATGAATTCAAACAAATTTATTATTTATGTACAATAAAATAATAACGATTTTTTATAACATTTGTTCAAAATGTTCACCTGTAGTAGCAAACAGGCACGACAACGATCTGCCACTGCATTGGTCGCTGCGTGACAGCGTGACATTGCTCGGGAGATATGGTTTCGCAAACTTGAATAATATTTCTGCGTAGAGTGTCCAAATTATTTATCAGTTCATCATAAACTCTTTCTTTTATGGCAAAGAAATCTAAAGGTGTTAGATCGGACGAACAGGCTGGCCATGGTATAGGTCCTCTGCGACCAATCCACCGTTATGGATAGTGTAAATTTAAGCAGGGCAGCCATCTAACTGTAGCCAAGAGTTTCTTCTTATTGCTAATGTAACTTCTTCCATTAAGTCATTCAAATCATTATTTAGAAAATTGTAGAGCATCTCTGAATTTAAACGATGTGGCAAAAAGAAAGGCCTATTTAAATATTTTCAATAATACCTAGCCAAACATTTCATTGAAATTCATAGTGGAAATTTTTCTCTTTAATTGCATGAGGATTCTCATGTAACCAAAGATGAGAATTTCTTTGATTCAAAACCATATCTCCCGAGCAATGTTGTACATAAACATCGATGCAAGCAAACTAAATTTTGTATTGAAATTAGGCAATAGCCAAATCATTTACCTCTAATTAATTTAATTATGTCACAACTTAATAAATTAATATTTGATATTTCGTTATAAAGTTGATTTTTAAGGTAGCGCTGCTCCAATAAAAAAACATGAATATTTCTGAAACAAAGCATTTACGGACATTTGCTCAAATGAACTTGTCACCTTATTTTTACGTGTTTAATCCATAGTTCAAGTTATGCCGTTTAAATCTGGGACACCTGTAGAGATAAATGACTATTTTATTTATTATTAATTTTACATATACAGTTTAAAGTTTAAATTACAAAGTTGAGAACGAAATTTAATGACACTTTTTGATATGAAAAGTGAAGGTCTTGAATTCTACTTCCGGTTTCACAGGAGGCCATATTACCATGACATGGGAAAACATTTTTTTTATGTTATGTGTGTTATAAATTTTATGCAGTGAAATAAAGTTTTAAAAGATAAAATTTATTTAAAGACGAAATAAAAACAGATTTAGTTTGTTTATTTGAAGATATGTGACAATTCTACTTTTTAACATATTAGTTGGTTTGGCTCGACTCGCATCCTAAATTCATTTTTACATTTTTAAATATTATATCGTCATCATTACCAATCTCTACATGTACTGTAGATACTGGCACACCCAATAATGGGTAATATGCCGTGATAATATATTCATTTATTTATTTGTGTAATCCAAAGTGAAAAAGTGTTGAGAATGCTGAAAAAGCTGCAAGCAGATGTAAGCATCTGTAGTCTGTAGTATTGTAATATTTGTACGGAAGTCGTCGTTTAACATAACCTAAAAATAATACAGCATTTCACATATTGAATCATGGCGGAATTTCATTTCATTTCTAAACCAGAGTATTGAAATACGAACAAGTTTTTGTCGCTAGCAAACAGACTTGGAACATCAAAGAAGAAGAAAAACGAAATGACAGCGGATGAAATTTTAAATTTATTATATTTTATAGCTGCTGAACAATGTTCGTTTTGTTATTATACAAGGAAGGCACTTTATTATACATGGTGGAATTTTTCTTATCATAAATATTGCTGAAATGTACTCAATAGACTATTATGACTCCAGCTTGGTCTGGTATACCAGGGCTTGTTTTCTTCTTCTTTTCCTGCATTCCTGCCATGCTAGCATCCCGTTATCTCGGCCGGAGCTGCTCCGCCATGCCTGCATTTTCTCCCTGCAAATCTCCACTCACCCACTCCTGCTATGATTTTACGCTCATTCCAGATAAACATATCGATATTTATAAAGACCCTTTCACCTCACACCAAACATTTTTTGCGAGAAATTTCCGTCACTTATATTTTCTCAGCGTCTATGTTTTTGTGATAACTAAAGTAATTAACAATTATCTAATGCATACAATATTCGCATTTCACTTATTAACAGAAATCTCCATGTTGCAACTCAGCAAAACTTGGCTACTTCACCTTTTACTATGTACCTAAAACTTTCAAGCAATTCAGATATTTTGTTTTAAAATAAAATGACATGATGTACGTTTTAAACTGCAAGTCATAAATTTATAAATTGTATACTTGAACTTGAAAACATTGCTGCAAACATTTTCCCTTATAAATATGACCAACACGTAACTTCCTACCTTTCCATAACGATATACATATGTATTTTAAAATTTTAAAGGACTTTCTTACCATACGAAGGTCATTAGGAAATATTATTTAACTATACCGGGTAGTGGCGGGTAGGATGAACATTGGGATTTTAGTTTTATACAAATTCCTGCTCTCCTGTTCATTTTACGGTAAAAACTGTAGAATGCAAAGTTGTATAGAAATAAAAATTAAATACAAAACTGTTTTATTATTTTTTAATGTTTTTTGGGCATCTTCTCAATTTTAAAATGAAATTTTAAAAGCTTCGTTAATTAATTGCCATAGCCATGACAATTGTAGAAAAGAATATTATTTTATTCATATTCTATAATTTTTTTAATATAAATAAATAAATAAATAAATATATCATCACGGTATATTACCCATTTCTGGGTGTGCCAATCTGCTTTATCGCAGATATCGGTAATGATGATGACATATTTGTACCGTGCGGGCGCTTACCAGGCGTCACCTCACGGGCACTCATCTCAATTAATTAGTTAATTACAAAATGAATGTTTATTCGAATTAATATTATTATTATTATTATTATTATTATCATTATTATTATTATTATCATTATTATTATTATTATTATTATTATTATTATTATTATTATTATTATTATTATTATTATTATTTTCTAATTTCTGTTACCTTGTTTGAAGATTCTAAATGTCGAACTTAATTCGCCTAGTCAAGATGTCGAGAAGAGGGATAATTCATGTTCACATTTCTCTTGATTTTAACATTTATTTGTATTTGTATTTATTGTAATAAATGTTAAAATCAAGAGAATTGTGAACATAAATATATATAAATATATCATCACGGCATATTACCCATTTCTATTATTATTATTAAATATATATATATATATATATATATATATATATATATATATATATATATCATCACGGCATATTACCCATTTCTAGGTGTACCAATCTGCTTTTTCACAGATATCGGTAATGATGACATATGATGGGGTCTCGTGGCCGCGTGGCTGAGTGTCTGGTCGCGAACCTGGGAAACCGGGTTCGATCCTGCCCGACGCCAAATATTTCGAATTTTAAAAGTCACAAAAGTGACCCCTGTGGTGCACTCTCCACGCCATCAATGAGTGCCCGTGAGGTGTTCTGTAAGTAAGTGTACAACGCTTAATTCATTGTAGAACTGACCCCATAGATAGTAAATCTGGCAATAATTTTTGTTTACATCATGCTTTCGTATTTTCACTTATTGATGCGTTTGGTTATTTGATTGTATGTACCATGCGCTGTAAGTAGACATCTGAAATGATCAGTGTCGTTTTCTCCATGCAAGCAAGGCAAGCAGTGCTTGCCTTTATATTTTGTTACTTTTAATATATTTTTACAATTATATTTATATATTTAGAACTTTAATATATCAAAATTTAAAAGCAAAGACACAAATGTATTTGCTGTTGCCTACCGCACCGTTAATCTAATTCTATCACTGGGATACGTACTATTACGATCTTACCATGTTGTACAAAACGTGCTGGTAAGCAGAACTTCGAGTGCTTACACCGCCTATATCTACACTATACCGAACATTGCCGAACATGTAGCCTTCTATACTGAAAATATTTCGCTGTTTAGGTTCATCTGCAAGCAGTTTTTATATTGCTTCCATGAACAAAATTTAAGTGAAATAGTTAGTAAATGTTAATATAGGATACAAATAAAAGTAAAATTTATTTATAAGGTATCTATATTTTATATTTCTACATGCATTTGCACATCCCTTTGAAACATGTAAGTCAATTATAAAGCATTTGACCTTGAATGAAAAAAAAAATTTGCCTGCGGCGCATTTTTTTTTTTTTTATACCTTACCTAAGCCATTGCTGCTTGCCTTCTTATAAAATGCACGAGACGCCGCTGGAAATGATACTGACAGCTCCGAATGTACCGAAACTAATAATTAAACGCGCCTATTGTATGACAACAGTCTTATTGAAATACAAATTTGACAAGTAAACATTCAGTTATTTAATCACAAGTCCAGAAACTGCGTTGTTGCTACTGCGAGTTTATTTAGAAATATGAGCATTTCAATATAATATAATATTACAATAATACATAGCAATATTTAAAAAGATGATATATTCTACAATACAACGCGACAATAGGAAATTCTCGACGTACTCAACGAGTTGCCTTTTGGAAATACTACTCGACCTTAGGTCTCATGGTGTTTCCAGGCAACACGTTTCGTATTATCGAGAATTTTCAATGGTCTTGTTGTATAATATATAATAATTTTGACTATTGACACTGAGTGTACCTCTAAAGTACTGCGACATCACACCACGCATACCCAACAGAATAGTGCCTCAGATGGAAGGTAATTTTGCGCAAAAAGCGTGAAAATATATTTGTTCAAGATGCAATTTGTAATAACCTGAAAAGTAGAGAGAAAACAAAGCAAAAGCGGTGTACGAGTAGCAAACATTTGCTTTCAATTGGCAATACTTTCACCCTCCAGCGTACAAACCTACAAAGCAAACATAGCGGAGGACATAGATCACTTAGTGTTTATCAGGTCTGCCGTGGAAATGGACTTCGCAAGCCATATGTGGGTGCAAAGTGGTCGCAACGTCGTTATTTCTCCCACCAGCACCAACAGTCTGGCTAACAGTTAACCAATGCTGGTGTCGGTATCTTGCTGATTACTACACTTGTACCTTTGCAATATCAATTACACTTAGCACTAACGAAATGCTGTAGCCTGTAGTCTGTAGCTGGTGCACTAATTGCCGGTGAAGAATAAGGGCTGCGTGCCCTCGCTGTCAGTAGCTACAAGTGTTTATGGGTTCTTAATGAGCTATCTTATCGGATGCTATATATTATGATCCGATTCATCTTTCATTTGCCACAATGCAGGAATCATGAGAATTTATATTCAGGAACTTAACCTATTGTACGTAATTTTTTCAATCTGTAATATATTGTGTCTTCAGAAAGAAACGTAATTCGAAGTAGGCTATGAACACAGAAAAGTATGTCTGAAAATCAAGTTTTCAAAATGATCGTGAAATGTAAGTGTTAGGAGAAAAGATAATAAAGAAAAATACAGTATATTGCCATTCACCTATTTCTAAAATAAGGATTCAAGAAGAAAAAGCTTTGATTTCTTTAGATAACATTTTTGACAAAATCTCGTGTCAAATTGACATTTAATTAAGTACTTTCAAATGGGGGATTACGGCTCAATCGAATTCAAGGAAAATAGTAAAAAAATACGAATGTATATGCTGAGTAACGAATATTAATAAAAAAATGAAATGGTATAATTGAGATATTTCGAAAATAAAGGGTTTTTCGTTATAACGCTTCGACACTAATATGAAAATATTTTGATTGGCGACCGAGAAACCGCCTATACATGCATTACAAATAGCGTGTTAGGAGGTGGGATTACTACCAATGGAAGTTAAGAAATTCAAATTCGAAAGGAGGGGCTAACATTCCTGTACTACAGTTTCCAAACAGTTTTTATTTTAACATAAATTTCTTGCATTAAACTTAATAATTTAAATACACCTGTAATTATAAAGTATGTAGACTTATACAGTGTTATAATATTCATTTATTTTTATGTAAATATATCTTAAAATAGCATATATTTCAAGAACATTTAGGTCCATGATGAAAACAGTTTGATATAAAAACACATAAGCGTAACGTCACGTCAATCTTTTCAAAATTCGGGAGACCATAACTCGCTTATTAATAGGAATTTTTTCACCGGATTTTCATCAATAGTCTTAGTTTTCCTAATATTTTCAGATGAAATTATAAAAAAAAATGGTGTAATCCCTCATTAACACATTTTTTTTTTTTTTTGTTCATAGCCTACTCCGAGTTAGGATTATTTGGAACACACTGTACAAAGTATACAAAGGAAATATGTATATAAAATTTGGGTTAATAATTAATCAACTAATAGAAACTTACTTTACGGTAAATATAAATATTTTAAGATGGTACTCTCATAACAGTCTCGTACAAAACTTTAGTATTGAAGATATTCAACCTCAAATATTTTCTCAAAATTACCCATTTCTGGGCTAGATCTCTACCTAGTTTTGAATTATTGCCCCAAAGTCAATAAACCCCATATTCAGATAAAAACTTTAAAATTTTCAAAAATCTAATTTTCATGTATCTAGATACTTCTCATTGCGCTGATTCTAAATTTTAAAACCGCAGGTCGATATCTCTTTTCGTTCTCGAGATATTTAGATTCAAAGTTTTGCATGAAATTGCCCATTTTTGGGTAATAACCCAAAAATGGGCCGAGATACGAACCTGGCGACACCACCATTCGATTCTACGGATAAAAATATATAAGTATACCAATTTTCATAATTTTTAATTTACCGGTTCATTTTTTTTGAATAAAAGTTTGAAAACCCCTGAAAATGGCCAAAATCTGGAAAAATCCTAAGGGGTACCCCTTACGATTTTTGCGATTTTTGGCCATTTTCAGTTATTTTGCTTTAGAGACTGTATGCGGTGTTCAAAAATTATGAAAATTGGTATACTTATGTAATTTTGCTCGTAGAATCGAATGGTGGTGTCGCCAAATTCGTATCTCGGCCCATTTTTGGGTTATTGCCCAAAAATGGGCAGTTTTGAGCAAAACTTTGAATCAAAATATCTCGAGAAAGAAAAGAGATATCGACCTGCGGTTTTAAAATTTGGAATCAGTGCACTGAGAAGCATCTAGATACATAAAAATTAGATTTTTGAAAATTTTGAAGTTTTTTATCTGAATATGGGGTATATTGACTTTTGGGACATTAATACAAAAATGGATAGAGATATAAATTTGCTAGTAATATTATTTGATTGTAAAGACAATGTTAAGTAAGTGTACGCATATTTAGAGCATTTGCACAGCTGAATGAATTTTTAGAAATTAAAGTCTTAAAAGAAAATTGTTATCGCATTATTCTTGTATGAAAAAAAAATGTTTAAATAGTAATTCGTTGGAAAACTACAAGCAGTTGAAAGTTTATGTGACATGTCATGTAATTTTAAAAATTACTGCAAAAATTCTAGGGTCCTTATAACGATGCTTCTTCACTAAAATCAGGATATGCGATTTTTAGCATGAATCCAATACTTCTCGAGAACTAAAAATATATCGTTTTATCTTGGTGGTGCACTCTCCATACCAACAATGAGTGCCCTCGGCAAATGTTATGATGTTATTAAAGTTTCCTAGTAAAATTTTACAAATAGTATGCTATAAGTCGTCTGTACATTATGCAAGACGAAAATTCCTGTAATAAATTTCTCTCAAACTTAAGATGCATTTCAAGCAGCTCGTTATTTTTGTGGAAAACTTTAGTCTTATGGTAAATGTTAAAATCGGATTCTTACCTTAAATCGTGCTCATTCACCAAAATCTGGATATGCTATTTTTAGCATGAATCCAATACCTCTCTTAGTGAGAGCTAAAAATGATTTTTGTTTCTACCATAATGATTTCTAATCTTATTTTTGAGCACAAACAAAGTTGGCTAAAAAACCCAAACGTAAATGATCGTATATTTTTTTTGAATAAGATTTTTGAAAAAGTTCTTTAAATTTTCAAATGTTTGAGTGTACCAGAATTTTTTTACAATACTTTGATGATTTTTAACACAATATCTAGAAGGTTTACAAAAAAAAGTTACTAAGAAATATTGTTACTCTGGACGAGTTCTATTACTGGTTAAATTTAATGTACTTATTTCTGTCACAGCCTGTATATCGGATGTTCAATAACATCAATCTTCTGCTCAAATTTTATAAACTATGTATTTACTTCGAAACTCGTATTTTCTGTACGAAGTATTTCAATATGTCTCTAACAAATAACGATAAATGAAAAATATCCCGTGCTTTGAGGTGTTTTCAGGCGTTACTTTCAATAGAGGATCTTGGTTTACAGCTGAGTAAAAGCTTTCGGAAAGGTAATTCTACCCTTGTACATGGTAGCAGGATAGTGGCAGCGGACAGCAGGAGTTTTTGAGTGTTAATGACATGACCAATGCGTCCAATGTCCGAAACACCACAACTTCGTGTATTTTCGCGTAGACTCGTGTTCCCCCGCTAGCCAGAACCACTCGGTCGTCTCTGTCATGCTGGCTGCGTCCTTCTCTATGAATAGATTTCGTGCCGCAAACATTAATTTCCCGGGGCTGTCTTGCCTCCTTCCGTTTAGTGTTGTGAATAAACACATGGCGCAGATTGCAATTTACATGCAATCTCATAGTAATTTCACTTAAATGTCGATGCATATGTATAGAAGTCGCGAGTGTATCACCGTACTGTTGCTGCTGCCGCTGCTGCTGCTGCTGCTGGCTGCGCTGTACTCGTGTACGTAGAGCTGCTGCCGTGACAGTTGATCCTGACAGATTCTCTGTTGCATGCTACATGATTGGGATCGACAATGAGATTCGACGTTATTATTTACTGCTGCCTATTGATTTGAACAACATAACACAGATACAAAACAAGACAACATTTTCCAAGATGAATCAATGTTTATTCTATGAAACCTAGCAAATTATCAGCTACAATATCCCGAGGACATTGATAATTACAAAATAATTTTATGACAGATTCACGGTTTATGCACTCACTAACCAAATGGTAGATAAAAGCAGTTTTGTTTATACGGAATAAAAAAAATTGTAATGTAAAACTAAATAAATGTTAATTTTTTTCTATAATACTATAATAAAGAACGAATGTTATAATCATAATTTTATTTTGTAAGAAAGAAGTTTGGGTCTCGACGCGCAGTTTGTAACACCAACTATCTACGATACTTTCTATTTCTTTCTAACTTTACTGGGTACTTCATTTCTTTTCTTCATATTATTACCTACTACTTTTAAATTCAAAATAGTATGAAAATGAAATACCTAACAATCGTCTGTGTTCATTTATTTAGTTTTAAAAAATAAATTGTACTAGTCTATTCCAGCACTCGAATGAGCTATTAATGTACTCTTTTGGGTGCTGTAATAGCATTGTTACAGTATTAAAAAAATTTCTATTTCTCTGAAGTGAACATAAGAATATTGAAAATAAATTACATAAAGAATAACCTCTTAAAATAAGTTTATTTTATGTTAAAATAATTTATATTAAATTTATAGAATTTATTTAATTTGCATAATTCTTACTTTTGTCTGGACATAAAAATAGCAACTACATAATGAATGTCTTTATTTTCTCAATTTCAACGTTTATATCGTATAATTGTTTAAAAAATATAAATTAGTACTTCAAAATTATGGGTCGTAATAAAACTTTGACTAAAGAATTTCGCAATTTAATAATTAAATCATATGAAAATGGTGCTTCGCGAAATAAAATGTCAAAGAACTTTAATTTGCATAAATCTACAATAGCACGAATAATAATCCATTTTCGAAGGAAGGGTAATATTGAACCTTCTACAATTTCTAGTAGACAAAAAAAACATCAAACCGAAGCGACAGAATGACAAAACACATATCGTTAAAAATCCGTTGTTATCATCAAAGAAAATTTTAGGTTTTCTACTAAGTAATGTTAAAGATAAAATATCTTCAAGACAGGGAAGAAGAATATTAGTTGCCGGAGAACTTTATAGTCGTCGGCCTGCAAAGAAACCACTTCTTTCGACGAAGAACGTGAAGGCCCGATTATTTTTTTGCAGAAAATCATGTAAACTGGACAACTGACATGTGGAAAAGAGTATTATTTAGTGATGAACTAAGATTAATTGATAGAAATGTAATAACAAAATTACTTGAATTCATGATGAAACGAGAAGAAGTAATAAATTCTCGTGGTTCCGGTTATTACACTAAATATTAGAAAATTTAGTTTTTATATTAATTTTATAAAAGTTGCTATTTTTATTTTTATGTAATATAAAAATATATTAAATATATCACATTTTAAATGCTCCCGTGGCCGCGTGCCTGAGTGTTTGGTCGCGAACCTGGGGAACCGGGTTCGATTCCGACCGACGCCAAATATTCGACGCCAATGAGTGCTCGTGAAGTGACGCCTGGTAAGCGCCCGCACGGTACAAATGTCATTATCATTTCCGGTATCTGCGATAAAGCAGATTGTGGCACACTCAGAAATGGGTAATATGCCGTGATAATATATTTATTTATATTTTTACATTTTAAATAACAACCGATTCATGTTTGCTTTTGGATTTCTGAGGAAATGAAAGTAAAGGAATATCAATTTCAAATTTTGATTTGTAATAGAAAAAAATATATGTATTCCATTGTTATATGTGTGTGAGGATGATATCCTATCCATCCATTATACTAAAGGAAATGGAAAAAGATTCATCGGAAATGAAATGCAAAGAAATTATTCTCCTTGACTAAAAGCACTTTTAAATTAACTATTGAGAAAATTATCTGTCTCTCTCTCATTGTAAATGCACGTGGTTTTTACAGGTTTTCAATTCATTAAGAAGGTACTTTTTGCTTCGATTAATTTTAAGCTAGAATTCCCTTGGCCCGTTGTGACTTTGTATAAATATTCGATCACTGTACGTCTTTTTTTCATTTCTATTTATAACTTCTTTCATTCTTTTCTTCGGTATCAACTCAAGGAGTTCTCGAGACGTATTCTCACATTACAGGATTCAGAATCAAAAGAAAACTAACTAGTTTATGTTGTAAATATTAAATTTCCCCTTCTTGAGAGCAAATCCTTTTCATAGAATAAAATATAGGTTGTGATGTAAATTCTCGTTAAAATACGATTCAAACCACATGTATTTCATTTACTGTTCCTTATGAAAATAACGTTCATTTAATATTCAATCGCGAGACGAAACATCGTCAGCCGTAAATATTTTATTTCTTTTTAAAGTCTTTCTCGTCAAATATTAAATTAACAATATCTCTTTGTCCAATACACCAAATTGATTTTATCAAACCGCTATGTACATTTCTAAATTGTATTTCTGAGAAAATATAATAATCTTCAAAAGGAACATTCCTTCTTCGTGACATCTACATTCCAACGACGAAAGTGAAAAGTACAGTACGTATATATTTCAAATTTTTCCGTATAAAATAGTATGTATCTCTGAAATTATATAGCGGACCCCATTTTATAGTCACTTTTTGGTGGAGACTTTATTTAACAACTTATATACATGCAGTATTTACAACAATAGAATACTGATTTATAAAACCAACTGAAATATTGTTGTTATTCATTTATCCAGCTATTTGTTTAAACAATATGTACAAATTATTTTCTATTTATACATACACTATGAATAAATTTTTGGTAATTAATGCTGGGTTTTTACAGACAATTAAATCCAAGATATTAAATTGTAAAACTAAACCAGTATAAACAATTGTTATCAATGATAAAGTTTATACAACTAAACTTAAGAATTGAACTAATAAAAATAAATTAAAAAGTTGACTATTTTTTAATTTTTAGTTTAAATTTTAAATTTAAAATTCTTTAGTGTTGCGCCTGCGTCATTTGCGTACTGCGCTAATGACAAATGATGAAATCTAACCTACAAAAAATTGTATATCTGTTTTTTACAGGGTTATGACCCCGTAGATAGTAAATCGGGCAATAATTTTTGTTAACATGCTCTCTACAAGAACTGGACCCCTATAAAATTGTCCAATCATGTCATAGTTCAAAATTTTGTAAAAAAGTAAAAATCAATGTGTTCTTTGGAAAAAATATTGATTGTCAAAACTGACGTTAAACGTGTTGTGCATAGACGTACAATTTGTTGTTTTTTTTTTTATATTCTCAAAATGCCATTATGGCGAGACATTACAAAATAGTCGTGCACAGAGAGTTATTTCCAAATATACGTATGCCAATGATCTTATATGTCATTTGTCGCAGGTGTGACATTTTTTCCAGAGAACACATTGATTTTTACTGTTTTACAAAATTTTGAATCATGACGTGATTGGTCAATTTTAAAGGTCTGTTGTTCTTGTAGAAAACATGTAAAAATTATTGCCAGATTTACTATCTATGGGGTCAGTTCTACCATGGGTTAAGCGTTGTACACTTCCTTACATAACACCCTGTGTAATTATATTTGAGTTAATATACTTATATGTCGTGTACTTACTAAAAAAGTAAGTACAAGTTTCATATGAAAAAATAAATAGTGTAAATATTTTAAATAACCAACCTTAAGAATAATAGGAACGTTTTGATGAAAACGTATTACAAAGTAGTTAATAAAAAGCGTTTAAATAACATTTATCGAAGAAAAATAAAAACCATCATCAATAATTCGGCCAGCTTTAAAATATAGGCAGGCAGAAATTTAGCTGTAAATGAACTTTCCCCGTTTTATATATGTGTGCCGCTTTGTTCATAAGTTATGTTAAAGTGTGTATCTAGCGGTCGGCTTGTGGCATGCTTATGCTTACAGTTAATATATAGAGCGCTGTTAGCAGAGTGAAAATAACTTGCGCTCTTGTTTATAGCTGTGTAATGCGGTCTTTTTATGTTCATGTTCCCAGCTCTGCCTTACACATATCTGTGAGATACTGTTCGTTTTTATGTCCAGATTTGCGGTTATGTTCATAAGTGAAAATGCACCTTTATTTCGAATCAAGTTTCAAATTGCCTTTTGTTCATTTTAACACTTTTACTTTCTTTAAAAACACCTTGCATTCAGATAATTCCATTACATCTTAAAACTTTATTTTATTTCAAATGACAACTATACATAACAATATTTTCATTAAATCTTCTTCTGTCACAGTACACGATATTATAACAAAACTTTCTATTATTTTATTCATTTTGCTAATTACATTAAAGTGATTTCCAATTTTCGGATGCACAAAAGTGATCCACATGGTACTCTCTCTCTCTCCCTCTCTCTCTCTCTCTCTCTCTATACGTGAACTTTAAAAGCAAACTAGCATACACAGAAATGGGTAATAAGCCGTACACAGAAAATAAAACTATCTAAATTGTAGTTAAATTAACTAAATAAATTCCTTAGTTTTCAGCCTACTGATAAGTTTCATTAAAATATCCAAGTTGATTTAGTTAAATTTTCTAAATTAGATGAAATGATTACATTTATATCATAATACGTATTAAATTGTAAGTATACAATTTACAGTAAAATTTTTGAAAGAAGTCCGATTAAGGCCATCTACGAATTGTATCTATGAATTAAGATTTTGTGCTGTCTAATTTAGTAGTGTCTTTTACTTAGTTTTTATGAGGGTACATAATATCTTGTGTACCTCATAAAAACTATGTAGACGACACTACTAAATTTGACAGCATAAAATCTTAATTTATAGATGCAATTCGTAGATGGCCTTGATCGGACTTCTTTCAAAAATTTTACTGTAAATAATTAATGTCCAGTATACAGTTGTTTTAAATTATTGTACAATTTTAAATAGAGTTCCTTAAGGGTTCAATGTGATATACTTTAAATTAAATGAAAATAGAAGGGATGGAAGGACCAAACGTATTTCACCAATTCCGAATTGATTCGGAAGCTTGTTGAAATGCTGTATTTAAAATTGTTATCGACAATTCATATAGATCATCGTGTCTAATACAACTTTAAAAAATTTGTAATAAATTTAATAATTACTATATATTAAACGATTGCTAAAGCTGGGCCCGAAACATCCACAATAAAGAATTTTACAATACACTTGGACAATTTATGCCTTTTCTTTCACCTTTAAATGAAAATAGGTTATACGTACCATTCAGTAGTTTTGAATTCTTATAAAATTTCAGAAAAAAATTAATATTTATTTCGTCATTGAAATTCCTATTCATGATTCATTATGGTTATTTACCTCGGCTACGTCTTGGCAAACAATCTCCATATTCGTCATGAAAAAACGAACTTCCTTCATCGATAAGTAAATAACTTTAAGAAAATATAAAAATTTATATATCATTACATTTAAAAAATAAATGAAGTCGAAACTAGAATTCAGGAGTTTCTCATACAAAAAAGTGGCATTTAAGCCTACTCTCAACATTATAGTTTGAACTATAGGTCTAAAATTATAAATAATAAAAAATAGATATTTGCCTATTTTTCAATCATCCTGTGTGAAATGAATCTACTTGTGAAAACTTAATTTATTGAATAACCTTTTTGAGATATCTACTATTAACAATATAATTAATTATTGTTGCTAATAATTCAATTTAACGCATTTAATTTAATGGGAGCTCCAAAATTAATAGCACTTTCAGCCATTTAAAATTGGAAATATTTGGCGTCTGTCGGGATCGAACCCGGTTCCCCCAGGTTCGCGAGCAGGCACGCGGCCACGAGACCCCAAATATATAAAACCGACATTTGTGCTAATTTTTACAAGAGCAGTCACCCACAAAAAACTTAATCGTGTTTATTGTCTAGACACTCATTTTCTTTTTAAAACCAAATATTTATATTTAGAACAGATTTAAATGACAAAGTGAAATTGAAAAGCGACTTCCAAAATATTAAAATCATTACCTATCACACTGGCAACTTTTTGAGGATAAAAATAAATAAGGAGGGTGGGTAGCAAAGTGGATAAAGTGACAAACTGGATTGGACAAGTTAAGTTCGATCTCGCCCAAGGTCAAATCCCTTTCGTCACTTGAGCTTATTCCCGATGGTACACTTGTCACGAACGTATAAAGTGTTCGTGAAGCAGCTTACAACTACTCCACTATTAAATATACATTGCTGAGCTATCACTATACAGGCAGTATACCATTAGATACTCCATTCCTCTGGATGGATTATTTAATGACCAGAAATCGAAATGTAACGGTGAAAGATTTTAAGGAATTTTAAAGTGGGGTCACCTGACTATGTGGTTTTGACTTCTGACGGACCGGGTTCGATTTCAACCGGAGTCAACCAGAAAAAATATTTGCATTCTTATTTTAAAAATAATATTAAATCAGAGCATCGAACCCGCCAAAAACTGGGTTCGGTTTAGGTTCAGGTGAATTTGTTTTTTGAAAGATGGGTTCGTGTGCCGTACTGATTAATGTATTAATAAAATTTAATGTTTTTCCGGGTTCAGGTATTAGGTTCAGGTTCGGTTCGACTTAATGGAAATTGAATTAATGTGTTTTGAATAACAATCTTCATATAGAAAAATTATAATGAGAGCCGGAATTTACAATGCAACGCAAGACAAAAATGCAACACAATTTACACGAACAGTTACACAGGCAGCATCGCAGACGCAAAATGCGTCGATGATCGGCTGTAAATATTACAATTACGTTTATGTTTCGAACTGAAAATGAACCTGAACCGGAGCTGAACCCTGAACCCGAATTTTAATACTCGGTTCGGTTTCGATTCGAGTTCAGTTAAAAAATATATCTGAGGTTCGGTTCTGAGTTTGAGTTCGCTAAAATACAGATTGGTTCCGGTTTTGGTTCGATTCAGTTTCGGGTACAATGCCTTGTATTAAATTCAGCAAAATTGTAAAACTCAATCTTATGTAATAAAACCGAAAAAACACAAAAAATCTAAAAAAGCCCAAACTCATTGGGCCGGGTTTTTTAATCCCGCTGGAGTGGTTTATTTAAAAAAAACCTGAGTTTTTACCAGCCTGTATGCAATTTTGGTATAAGCAGTTTTAATGGGAGAGGGAACCGGGTGAGAATGATTCAAAGTGCGAAAGACTTATGGAAGCAAGAACGAAAGAAAACATCAAAAATGTTGAAAATTTGGTTATGATAAAATGCAGGATGAAAGTTTTAATAATTGCAATGTGAAGTATAAATATCAACAACAATGAAATAAAGTATTAAATTAATTTAGACTCAATTATTTTCCTTCTCTGTAAAAAAAGTCATATATTAATAAATATAAAGTTATCTTAAAATCTATGTTATTCTGCGTAAACCTCTGGTCTTTTTTCTGTATCTATCACAAGATATGAGACATTTATGAAATAAACAAAATTATAGCTTTTGTTTTAAATATTCGATTAAATTATAAATATTGTCCCAGAAGACTTCCTATATATTCAAACAGGTATCTTATTTAAATATAAATTGTCTATTTTATCACCAATTGTAATAACTACACAAAAACACTATTGCTAGAGGCTGTACGAACTCTAAATAAATACAATATCGTAAGTATATTTTCCCTATACAAGGAAATATGTTTTCCCACAGATTTCGATAATAACATTATATATTTACCGAAGAGAGTTGTTTACTGACAAATAAAATGAAAAAATAGAGCGTACCCGAAGGATCACTTTTACAATAAATGAAATTTAACTTGGACTGAAGTCGAGTTGTTCGAACCACAACGGTCATTTTTCCACCTGCAAATGGATAAAATGATATTTATTTATACATTTGTGTATTTTCAAGTCCAGTTCTCAAATAATTTCAAGTTTGCATGAATATATTAACATATATGCTATTTTGTTATAATTTCCTGTTTTTCTTTTACAAATTTATTGATCCAGTTGACAGTAAATCTAACTTTATGCCTCTGCTTTCCATACAAAACAGTTTGCTTCTTTTGTTGACATTTTCATCAAGTTGTAATCTCTTTGTCTTTGGGTCTATTCTATGAAAACGTTCAGGTTGTTTACCTAGACTCCTGGCGATTAGGATAAAATCGTTAAAATTATTTTGAATGAACGTAATAAGTCTCCAAAAATCAAATACAAATAAATATAAAATATGTATATCATCACGGCATATTACCCATTTCTAGGTGTACCAATCTACTTTGTCACAGATATCGGAATGGTGATGACATATTTGTATCGTGCGGGCGTTTACAAGGCGTCACCTCACGGGCACTCATTGCTGGCGTGGAGAGTGCACCACAGGGGTCACTTTTCCCAGGTTCGCGACCAGACACTCAGGCACGCGGCTACGGGACCAAATCATCAAACTCGGCTTCGCTTCGTATAATGATAATCTTCACGACTAGAATGATTCACGTTACGAACCTTATAACAAAATAGCTATTATGTTCTGTTTGACTTTTATACCGTGAGTACTTTTTAAAGTGAAACATCATATCCATGGTTACGACTTGATAATTGATTGACAGCAATGTATTTGCCCGTTCCATTTAAAATGAAACATAGGGAACGAATCTAACAGAAGTATTATATTTAAGTATTGTAAGAAATTTAGCGGAGTCAGAAAACCACTTGAGAGCACTAAACATATTTCGGGCACAAGGTGCACACAGTATTTTTTCTACATCTAAATTTAATTTTTAGAAAACAGGTATAATTATTTAAACAAAATTAACCTTTAATGACTTCTTGTCAATATGACAGATAACTGTTGAATTTTCCTATAAGTTATGATTTGACATTTGATTGGCAGCAATATATTTGTCTGTCTCATTTAAAATGACACATGGTGGATGAATTTGACAAAAGTATTATATTTAAATATTGTAAGAAATATAGCCGAGTCAGAAAACCACTCGGGCACAAGGTGCACACTATATTTTTACCTTCCGTCACCTTTAGGTAAGGAAGGTATTGTCTTTGGTCAAAAAATTCGGTGATGAGTTTTTAATGAATAAGCACGTTTTAGGGTCCCTACAATACGAATTTATTATTTTTAAGGTGATGTCTGTATGTGTGTGTGTGTGTGTGTGTGTGTGTGTGTGTCCGTGTGTGTGTATGTATGTCCGTGTGTGACAAATTTTTCTCCGACGATAACTCCAATACTACAATTCTAAAAATTATAATTCTTTCGTATTCCTCTTCTGTACATCCATATGAAGAGTTGATTAGATTTTGGTTATAATTGATCCACCGGAAGTATCCTTATTTGAAGTTTTTAACAGTATTTCTTAAAAAAACGCAGTTAAATATTGTTTTTTGACATTTTGTTAGTATACATATTAAAGAAAATATTCTTCTCTATACAGTTTGATTAATCATTTTCCTTCATATTCAATAGATGTAGATTTAAAGCATTATAAAGAAATTAATTTTCAAAAATTAGTCAGCTTTGCTATTTATCATGGAAACAGCTGATGCTGATATATTAAAAAAATTCTAATTGACAGATGTCAGTTGCAAGTGCAAAACCAAATATGGAAAGTGTAGAATCACAAAATTGGTATGTCGTAGTGTTCCTCGCAAGTGACACGCAGAGAAAGGCCAAAGAGAAGATGGAAGGACTGTATCGCAGAAGACTGAAAGGAATGCCTGTGTCAAGAAGATGTGTTGGACAGAAATGAGTGGAAGAAAAAAGGAAACAGCTACCTCTAATAAAATAGGGGAAGCTGAAGAATAAGAAGTGTTAAGTTCATTTTACTTAGTGTATCTTTATGTTAAAATTTTATTGGATTTATAGAATAGAAATAGTATGTGTTCGTGTTTGATTTTACATGATATTATATAGAATCTGTTCCAAGGACCTTTTGGTATGGGATTTGTACAAAATACATCGAATTGACGGAAGGTTTTGTGCTGGCCACAACAGATTTTTTTACTACTAATTTTAATTTAGAATGCAGGTATAATTATTTAAATAAAATTAACCTCTAGTGACGTCTAATCAAATGTCAAATTCGTTCCCTATGTTTCATTTTAAATGGAACGGGCAAATACATTGCTGTCAATCAAATGTCAAGTCGTAACCAAGGATATGACAAACCCAATGTTTCACGTTAAAAAATACTCACGGTATTACGAATATAATGTGATAGATAAAAATCAAAACAAACATTTATATTAATTTGACTTCATTATGTGAAATTGGATTTATAAGTCATTTTGAGGGTAGCTCGTGTGCAGGAATTCATCATATGCAAAATTGCTTCCACAGATAAGCTACCAATTTTAATCTAACTGGGAAATTGCGCAATAATATATTTATTTAACAAGGAAATATGAATTTCGTTTGACGGTAGTAAAATGAAGTAATTACAAAGAGTACGTAAATGTAAACAAGACAGAGATCAAATGAAGAATTACGTGCAAGTGTTCTTTGAAGGCACGCATGCTTAAAAACCGAAATAATTTCATTATTCAAGCACAATACTTTGTTATACGGTTTTGTTTCCATAAATTTAAATGAGCAAACTTACCTGCGTTAGCGTAGGTATCATTGCAAGAGGTAAAGTAATCCTTTAATTTAAGTTTAACAATTAATTATAATTGAAACTATTAGGTATATTTCATTTATTTCAGAAATACTTTAAGGAAATTATAAAATAGTTTGATTTGACATGATCTTTTCCCTAGTACAAAAGTTTCTTATGAAGTTATTTTTGTATGAATTACGTGCCATATGTCATTTTATTTCGTGCTTCGAACAAAATAATCGACAATTATGAAATGAGTTCTTTATACTAGTTTTTCTATTTTGCGTTTGCTATCCTTTTTTAAATATAAAATAGTAGTGTTAAAATTTAGAGAATTATGTCAGTTGGTGGTATTAATATGACGTCTAAAAATTCATTTCACAACTCTATCTTTACTTTTGTAACAAAACCATACGATATTTCTATTTCTTTCTAGCTTTACTACCCTATTTCTTTTCTTCTTCTTCCTCTTCTACTTCTTCTTCTACTTCTTCTTCTTCTTCTTCTTCTTCTTCTTGTTCTTCTTCTTCTTCTTCTTCTTCTCCTCCTCCTTCTTCTTCTTCTTCTTCTTCTTCTTCTTCTTCTTCTTCTTCTTCTCCTCCTCCTTCTTCTTCTTCTTCTTCTTCTTCTTCTTCTTCTTCTTCTTCTTCTTAGTTTTAAATTCAAAATTATATAAAAATTAAATTCTCAACATTCATTTGTGTTCTTTTATTTAACGAGATTTGACATATGATATTTTTAAAATTCTTAGCCACTAACCTTATAAAAATAAATTGTACTGCTTTCCATTTCTGAATTATAGTCAGTTGAGTTTGAAGCTCAATAACTTGCTTTAAAAAAATTCAAAAATTATGAAACCACTATACATTTCTACGTAACTATACTATATTTCATATTTTTAAATTAATTAATATGAAAATAATGACAAAATTTATAAAAAATCACCCACATTTTTAGCGCGTTTGAGAATAATTTAAACGCTAATTTATTTTCGATTTATTTATATTTTGTTTATAACAATTAAAAAAATAAAAGTGTTAGATCTCAGCTTCTATTAATAATTGAAAATTGATATATGGCATGCTGATTTAGAATGTAGTTTTTATATAAAACATTAATAAATTTTTATTTGAAATTTATTAGTTTAAATTTTGATAATTTTTTACTGTTTTCGCGCGTGAACGCATGTTGCGCTTAAAACAATTATTAAAATTAAACTACTAGAATATCATTGCAATTAAGTACCACTCGTACAAAATATTATTTTGTACTACACTGCTTAAATAATAGCAGCGTTCATTCATTGTAATATCAAATGCTGATGGCATTATACAGATCGTTTCAAAACGATGCAAACTTTAACTGCATTTTAAAATTTATCACAAATATAATTTTCATTGCAGAATTAATTTTTTAGTTACTATGCCGTGTTTTTAAACTATAGACAGCACTAGACGAAGTCACATTTACACCGCTAGAAGTTACCAAAAAAAGTCACTAGATTTATTTGGCGGGGTCACGTCAGCATTTATACTGTCCAGGTTATATTTTCATTAACCAAAACTATTATAGATAATCTACTTAATTTATTTATATAAAATCATAAATACATAACATTTAATTATAAATTAATTAATTGCATTATTAGCTCTGTTCGATGAGAAGTGCTTGAAGTGCAGAGCAGAATAGTGCAGTGCAGTGTAGTGTACACTAGTACAGTCTAATTCTTGTGGTTTCATAAAACATACTAGTGTATATTTGGGCAAGTTTTCTCAGCTGTGAGTAATCAAGCCAATCGTAGCCAAAGGTGTAAAAGGTTAGGTTGTTTATAAACACAGTCATATCATAAAGCTGCAAAGAATTGACTACAGAAATGTCTGTTTTAAAGAGCATAATGTTTGAACTAATAAACGATTCTGACGAAGATCAATCATCACTTGATTCTTCATCAGATTCAGAGACAGATATATTAATTAATTCTTTGTATAACAAAACAAAGAGAATATACTATATCTGAATCCATTATTTTATTTTCTCAATGTGTAAAATTTTAGGTTAATAAACAGATGTGTAGATAGGATAGAATTAAAATGTCTACCGAACAACATTTAGTTACCCCCACTCCTACTCTGCACTTTCTACACCACCTCGCGAGTCAGGTCAGAAACGTGAGCACTAGTTCTTAAAATTTTTGTCATCGAACAGCCTGCCAGAAGCTGCCCGTTTCTCATAAAACATGTTAGTGTAAGAAAGTTAACACAAGGTGGCCTAGTACATGTCATCGAACAAAGCTATTTTTTTGTAATTCCTTGAAGAAAAATTTATATATTATAACTGTTTTTATTCGTGAAATATCACAAAGAAAAAAATGAAATAAAAAACACGTGCAAATTCAGCAAGTGATTTGACAACTACTGAGAGTTTGACGTTTCAATTACGTTTGAAGGTTAACTTGAAATTTCGTCTGGTTAAAGGTGGCTTCACGAAATAACGCGGCAGCCAATCACAGGCTTTAATTTTCTCACTAGAATTTCTAGTTACTGTCTATAGTTTAAAAACAGAGTATAGTGCACCTGTGTTTTAATAAATTAACTAAAATTGTAAAATTTGATGTTTTGTTATAAATTCACTATTTGTTTTTAGAACCGATAGTTAAAGTTTTCAGTACTTCTACAAGTCATCTACAAATTTAGACATTATTTTAGATAAAAATAAAATACTGGTTTCTTTTGTCAATGCTTTATTTCCAAGTGTATCTATTTTGCAAATTGTAGAATATTTTAAAATCTTTAGAAAACAACAACTTAAATGCAGTGAAATTTAATGAATATTTGAACTAACTAAACTTTGCATGAATCTTTATAAATGTAAAGCTTGTTCGATAATCTTCCTATGATTAAATTACCGTTGAAATTAATATGGTTATGAACGACGATACTTTAAAATTAAAGCTACTAGAACTACATACGAGTATACAAGGCTTAATATTTAACTTTTTTTCAAGAATAATACACTAACTCGCCAAAGAATTATAACCAAAATATTTCAACTTTGAAAATGACAATAGAATGCTTATTCAACTGACGTGTGTGGGACATGTATGTCATCCTATGTTATTATAAGTATTTTTCCTGAAATTAATTTAAGATATATTACTGGAAGAAAAAAATAATTCTGCATGGAAAAAATATTCGTGTATACGCATATAAATTTAACTGGGTGATATATATTCCCTACGCGCCTATTCATATAACATTTTTCTGCCATACAATTTCATATATGAATTTTCAGTAATACCTGTAAATTGTTTTTGTTCATTCTGTGGATGATCCTGTGATAAAATATTTGGAATTAATATAATCTCACCCAAAAATGTACTTGCAGCGAAACACGAAAATTCACAAAAATATACAACAAAATTCGCACACATGTATACATAAATAATAATTGTGAGTACTAGACAACTGGTGGAACATTTAAATTATTTAGTCACAGATAATACAACTGATTTTATCATAATTGCACTGTATAAAATTTATAATGTAATTTTTTTATAAGTGATGTAAGATCCGAGTAACAGGTATTTTGTTAAGCAAATGAGACAGTTAAATCACACTATTATTATTTTAAAAAGGAAACTGAACAGATAATGATTATTATGTACATACAAAAACTTAAAATATAATATGCTATGTATGGTTGCGTATTGAGCCTTCTTCTTTTTTTCTCCCAGACTTCCACGGCTTTCTCCTTCACTTCGTCCACTCTTCGGCTTCTTAGGCACTGCTTCCAGTCTTCGTTTGCTGCTTCAACTACTTCTTTTTATTATAATACTTCTTTGCTTAACATTCGCTGCGGCTAACTGCAAATATTCTTTATTTTTTCACTATTTTTCTTCTCCACGACTTGCAATCGCCTTTTTTTCACCTTAACATCTTCTACTGTGAATTCCGCCTTTTTTCTCGCGTTCTCTTCTCTTTTTTCGTTTCCGCTTTCTTCCCTGTTCACTTACGCCGCCTGTGGCACGCATACTAACTATTAGATACGTCACTGTCAATCCCGTCTTTTTTCCCGCGTTCTCTTGTCTTTTATCGTTTCCGCTTGCTTTCCTGTTCACTTACGCCGCCTGTGGCACGCATACTAACTATTAGATACGTCACTGTCAATCCCGTCTTGTTTCCCGCGTTCTCTTCTCTTTTTTCGTTTCCGCTTGCTTCCTTGTTTATTTACGCCGCCTGTGGCACGCACACTAACTATTAGATACAGGTCCGTACTGGCCCATTACAAATTAGAACAAACGGCTATTTATACATAAAGGGTTTTCGGTAAATAGGCAGCGCCATCGCTTCTTTGCAACTTCACAGAAGTAAAAGAAACCCCATTCTGTTGTTATCCGTTTCTCTTTATCACCCGATGAAGAACTAGTGGAATTTAAAAATGACCAATGAACGAGCAAATTTTATTATCGCTATTTTGTTGTAATAAGTATTCTGTTTGGGAAAAAAACGAAAAAATATCACATCTGACGACAGATGACAGATGTCAATCATAATCACTGTAGCTGTTGCCCCCGACTTCACCTTAGATAAGATGCATGTTAGCTAGATCGTTGAAGCTTTGTTCGGCTATTTTCTCAGATTCAAATTCTAAATACAGTGAACGATCACTACGGATTTTAATCAATCAAACTTATCACACTTACAGTAGCAATTAATTGTTTTTTTTTTTTTTTTGTCATTTCGACCCTTGATTACAAACTACAACTCGACCTAACGTCCGATTGGTTAACTTTGGAGGGCTAGTTTCTACAAGATACCAAGCAGGGTAATTTAACAGTAAATTTTCACAACAGTGGTCCTGAACTCTTTATTGACAATATTTTTCTGTGAATTCTTAATTTCTAAGATCTTTAACACGTCCAATGCCGAGAAAATTTTTCATGTTTTCCCGTTGTGCGATTACATACGATTGGACCATAATGTACAAAGTTCAATTCTGCGATGAGGGTTATTTTGATCTCAAATTTTTGTTTTAAATATTTCTATCTAACGAACGGTTTGAATGTTAATAACTATTGTACACGTTCAGATTTTACTTTAGCGTCGTCAAGAGACTTTAGGTTCCTTACCGCATACATTAGATAAAATGTTTTAATACGGTTATTATATTTAACGATTCTCCTGCTAAAAGCAGAATCATTTTCATACATTTACTCATCTCCTACAAAGGCGGATTTGAAATGACAAGAAAATGTATACGAAACAAGTTCTATGATAAGTGCATGTTACGACTTGAATTAGTTCTAAGAACTAATCGTCGCTAGTCACCTCAAACAACGTGAACTTTAAATACCTGATCTCCATTTAATAAGCTTCCAAATACCATCTTTTACTATTAATTACAAAAGAAATTACTGAAATACCAAATACAGTGATCTTGTCAGATGACGAATAAAAAACGCCTTCAAAAATACAAATATATCGCTGGCCAATACCAAAATCTGAAGAATCAATGTAGATTCATGAGCCCAGGCTCATAATTGTTCGGCCGTCTTACATTTACAATAAATTATAAAACCTACACAAATGGTGATTAATTTCTAGAAAATGCTTTCTACTAATACTTTAATTATAGACTTAAAAAAAAAAAACTGTAGGTCAAATGGGTTCGACCGGCATTTAAAGGGCCATCTTCTAGAGATCCTTTACTATCCATAATATTTCGGCTGGTTCACATTTTGAATAAACAAATTATAAAACTTATGCAAACGGTGACAAATTTCTACAAATTTCTTTCGACTAGTCTAAAATATAAATTTTAAACTTGAAAAAATTGAATACGAGTTGTTATACAAGTATTCCGCCATTTAATATTGGGCTACATCACTTTTATTATACCCGCTTTAATTCTATTAGGCATTATATCCCTAAGCCCTGCACATTTTTCAGTGAGTATTGCCCCATATGTCTTGCAAGGTGGGTTTTACTGTACGCACAGGGTTTATACGAAGTTGTTTTTCATTATGCCAAAAGTAAAGGGTCTCAATAGAATCTAAATCTAGATTAGAAGATAACCCTTAAAATGCCGGTCGAACTATTATCACCTGTCATTTAGTCCACAGTTTTATGTAAGTTTTAAATCTATATTTTCAAAACTTTCGAAAGAATTTTGTAGAAATATCTAACCATTTGTGTAAATTTTATAATTTGTCGAAAATGTAAACCGGGACAAACTATTATGAGTTTGGGCTCGTATGGAGAGATGCATTCGGGCCGGGTCGGACCGGGCTTTGAGATTGGATCGACTCGGCCCGAAAATAAAAATTGCCGGCCCGAAATCGAGCCGGGCCGGGCCTAAGCTCGAAATTGAGTGCATCCGGTATTCCTAATTTTGATTTTTATGTGAGGCGAAATGTTTTACTTTTTTCGTGTCAAACTTAAAAAAAAACCTCTACATCCTTATAACGTTCCACATTAGTTAACAGAAGTAATTAAAAAAAGATACTTCTAGTGTTCTAGTATAAGTTTGTTTTAAAAATTACAGACCTATCCGTATTTGACACTTTGTTTACCAAAGGCGTTCGAAAATTGAAACAACTTTTTCACAAATCTTATACAAAAAATATCATTTACATAATGATTTTTTATCTAACTTTGTTTGTGCTCAAAAATAAGACAAGAAATCATTATGATAGGAACAAAAATCACTTTTATTTAAGTTTACAAGTAGTAACAATAGTAATAATAACATCACAATAGCATTATTATGCTTTAGTGAATAACTTTGAATTCTTGAAGTAAAATAACATTTTTATTTGTTAAGATGTGAAGTATGATGTTATTAAATCATTTTGATCCTTTTTAACTCCATACATTTTCATTAAAATATTAAGAAAACTGTACATTTGATTGAACAATAGGATTTTTCGGGCCGGCCCGAAAAGCTCGAATTTTCGGGCCGGGCCAAAATCAAAAGTCCGACTCGCCTCAACTTTTGCAAATTATTAACCCGATTCGGCCAGATAAATCTTCGGCCCGGCTCGAAATCGAGTGCATCACTACTCGTATGGGACAATAGTCTAATAGAATATTGTGCAGGGCTTGAGGATACATTGTCTAACAGAATTAAAATTGGTATTTCTAATAAAGGCGATGTAACCTAATATTAAATGCCGGAATACATTAATAACATATTTAGTTTTTGTAAGTTTAAAATATATCAGCCCGATTCTCAAAAACAGTTTAAGCTAATCCTAATTTTTGAATTAGTGAATTCTATTCAAGTATTTAAAAAAAGGTAGATACAAGGAATAAATTAGACTATTTTAAGATATAAACTATCAAAATTAGAGTAGAATTCGCTAATCCAAAAATGAGGATTAGCTTAAACTTTTTCAAGAATCGTACTGTATATTTTAAACTAGAAGAAAGAAATTTTTAGTAATTTCTCACCATTTGCGGAGGTTTTATAATTTGTTTGTTAAAAATGTAAACCGGCCGAACTATTATGAGCCTGTACTCGTATAAGTGATTTCATTTATTTATATTCTAAAAAATTTCCATTAGACTTATTGATCTTATGTGGCCGCGTGACTAAATGTCTGGTCGCGAACCTGGGGGAACCGGGTTCGATCCCCACAGACGCCAAATATTTCCAATTTTAAATGGCACAAAAGTGACCCCTGTGGTGCACTCTCCACGCCAGCTATGAGTGCCCGTGAGGTGACGCCTGGTAAGCGCCCACACGGTAAAATATATCGTCATCATTACCGATGTTTACATGTGTTGTAGATACTGGCACACTCAGAAATGGGTAATATGCCGTGATGATATATTTATATTTATTTATTTATTTATTTATCTAATGTCAATTTTTAACATAGCGAAAAAATAAAAGATTCAGAATGAACTACTCGAATAATAATTTAGAGAACATTGCATTTAGGTATGCTGTTGATTCACCGAAACAAAAATGAGCGTAAATCTTTATCCTTACTAAATGTGTACAAATAGCTGTTTAATCTAATTGTATGCAATTGTCTGATGATATCCGATAGGGCGAAACACTTGTCACATATTTGTGGAAAAACCACATGTTTCAGTTGTTTCTTTAAACCAGATAAGTAATTTAAACTTTCAATAAGTTTGTAAAATATTTAAAATATTTTAGTTAGCAACTACTTAGACGCTAAAATATTATTACCTAATGTGTATGAACAGTATCAGTACATCTAAAGTGGTAGCGATATAAAGTGAAGTTATTTATATTTATTCGCATCCTTGTAAACATTTGCAGAGTTTCCATTTGGCCGGTGCCTTAGTGACTTAGTGTTGGTGTGCAGGGAAAGAAGGCAGGACGCCGCTGGCTTTTGAATCGGATTCGCGTTTGCTTATTCTGGTCAGAGTTCCAATTCTGGGTCTGCGTCTGGGAAAGTCGGTGTGTTTTCGACGTGTCTTCTTTTGACGTGCGATTTGACGCGTGAAACCCGGACTTGCGCTGTTGCCAGCCGCATCGCGAACTGAAGCTGTACATTTCCCGGAGTTTCACTCGCGCTAGCACTGCTCCCTCTCGCGTCGCCGCCGAGAACCTTTATCTGCCGCGATATTTTGATCTTCTAAAGCTTACTCGCCTTGTTTGTGATCCGGTGGTTTCACAGCACTGGATTTTTACTGCTTACGGTACGACTGGATTGTTCTCTAGTTAAATCATTATCCTTTATGAGGATTTTTCATACTTTTTGTTTCACCGGGTTTTAACTTCACATTTTATAGCTAATGCAACTTCTGTTATATATAATAAAATGTACAAACTGCAGTATTACTTTATGTTTCTTTTAATTTTCTTTTCACGGAGACATGTTCACAAGATTTACTTATCTTATATTGCAATAAACTCGATTATTTATTTATATATTTATTAAACCAATCCAACAGAACTAACAATTACGGGATGATTATACAAACATTTACAAACTTAAAGCCCTGCAAAAAGAACACAATTGTAAATAATAGAAATAACTGCTAAGAAAAATTAAAATTTTAATAAAATAGTGAAAGTAAATTATAATATAGTTATTTTCGTAACAAGTTATGAAATATACCAAATATCATGCGAGTGTAAATTGGCGCACGACGCGTAGCGGAGTGCAAGTCAATACACACGAGCTAATATATTTGCATTTAATACAAGTTAAGAGGGTATCACACGTAAGCACATATACGCAACTTGTCATAGATTTTCTGCAACTTTGTCTATTTCATGCAACTTTTTGCGTATGATAAGAGACTGATTTCATGCAACTAGTTTACGAACATGATTGAAAACTTCATAGACAAGTTGCAGATACGTGCGTACAAACGAAGTACGCATGCGCGATTGAACTTAAAAGTCCCTAAATAGAGGTGTTGATATTTTGTTTCGTATTGATGTTATTTATGTGAAATTTTAAAATGTGTTCAGACAATTTGGATACATACTTGGAAACAATGATTAATTTAATTGGAGATGTTTCCGACTTATGGGATATAAGACCTGTAGAAAAACGTTACCAACCTTAAGTATGTAAATGACCTAAAATATATGTAAATTTGCGCACGTGTGATATCAAGAGTTGTGTATTTTGAAAAGTTGCTTTAAATCAGTTGCAGATACCTGCGTACGTCTGATACCCCCTTTATGAACATAATTTTTAGACGAGCTTAAATAAATTTTACTTTTTTTTCAAAACTGAAATTTAGGTTCAAAGTACGGACAGCTGACAAATGAATAATGTATACATATAGCCAGAAAATAATGACATAGTAACCTAGCAACCGTGTCAACTATTACGATATGAAATATATCGTAACACTAATGTCATAAGTTCAACTTTCAGTGTTAGGATATTACGTTGATATGTATACTTATCACAATGGTCGTCTAAAAATTAAATATCTATACAACTAAAGCAATTTATCAACTCATACGAAAGTGACCCCTGTGTTGCACTCTCCACACCAGCTATGAGTGCCCGTGAGGTGACACCTGGTAAGCGCCCACACGGTAAAATATATCGTCATCATTACCAATGTCTACATGTGTTGTAGATACTGGCACACCCAGAAATGGGTAATATGTAGTGATGATATATTTATTTATTTTATTTTTATACATTGTATGAATCAGAAAATACATCTGACTTAAATAAAAGTTCATTTCACGAAATTTGAGCCTATTCTGTAACTCAGTGGTTAATTTTTAACAAATGGTTAAAAAATATACCTAACCAATCAAATATTCAAAATGTTTTTATTATTATTGTAACATTCAGAACCGTGAACGTGTTAATTATTTAAATTTGAAGAAAGATTTTGCGAAAAATGTATAAGAACAGTTTAAGACTGTCGTATAGCAGTCCTCAAATTGATATAAAACGTTAGATTCGCGCGAAACATCCTACAATTTTTTCACAAAATCTTCGTATGCAATGAAGTATGCTGACATATAATAAGGATTTTTAGTTGTCAAATCAGTATCTGTTGGATACAATTTTTAACTAGCTGCTATAAATCAACCACTGAGTTGGATAACCGGAAACCGGTATTTTTAAACCGCTATTCATGAAGCAGTTTCAATAGTTTTTGACGTCTCTAATAGAAACTAGATTACATAAAAACTGAATTGCAAGTAGACAACAAATGAAAGAATAAAAAGAGAAAATATCAAAAGATTTTGCTAGTAAATACTAGTTTTATGAATACTTTAAAAATCCACAATAAACAGTAGGTTGGTTAACGTATTAGGCTCTATATTTTCATATCTGGTCAACAAAAAAATAGATGAGTTTTTGTCAGCTTTTTACATATTTACATACCTGTAAGGCTTTTTAGTTTAGAACAGAATACGGCCATTAGAACCTATTATAACTGTAATTTCCTTGCAGAGGCAAAGTGATACAACCCACACACTAAAAATGCAGTAATAGAGATAAGTCTATTACACAGAGTGCAGTATGATTATATTATAGTACAGACTATAATACTAAGAAAAGAACAAATTAAATTTTAGAAATTATATGTTCTTGGTAATAAAAATAATAATTTATCATCAAGATATTTTCTCATTATTGTGTATAACAATAGCAATTAACTTTTGAACGGAAAATTATTTTAGCGTGATAATTTATAATATTAATTTCAGCAAGGTTTGAACTCGGATTAAAATATTACAATCAGTACATCCGATTATTTTCAAAATTTGTATAATATGTAATGTAGGTTTCTATTGAATTAGTAAAAAACTAATACACGTTTAACATTGAATATAAAATAAACATTAATATTTTTCTAATTAAAAATTGCATATGAATAAATAATTTCATTTAAATAATAATTAAATTTCCCAGAAAATAATATATTTAAAAAAAATTGTGAATTTATAATTATAATTAATTTTGCGAGAATTTTTCTTGTCAAACATTACGACAAGTGTAATATCCATATTAATATTAATATAATAATTAACTACATGTATATTTTTCTAGGACTAATCAAATTCTCACATATTTTTGTATAGTAAATATAATAATTAGTATTGCTGAAATGTATTCCACAATAACAATAAAATATCAAAAAGCTTATTGAACAAGTATTAATAAATTTAATTTATTGTACTGTTTCGTTTCACATGATCATTTATAATTTTAATTAAAGCTGACTTTGTTACTACATATGAAATTTTAATTTCCCCGTCATATATTAATGTACCAATACCAAATATAGTTATTAACGTCATTAGGCCAATATAAAGCAAATAACAGACGCGGTTGAAGTTTGTAAACCGAGGCGATAGCCGAGGTCTATAATCAGCCAAATCTATTATTTGCATATCGACCGTGTGACGTTCCGGATTTTTTGTAATAACATAAAATTTTGACGTATCTTCTAAAAATACTGTGAATTTTTTTGTGGAAAAAGTTGTTCTTTAGTTCTTGGCATCTGTTATAAACCTTAACGGCCGCTGGCCGTTATATCAATTACAATTTTTAACGGCCGCGGTTCACGCAGAAAGCGGGGCATCCTTATTAACTTCTTTATTTATAAAGATATCTATTGAAAATTTGTATGTATAATCTTAACATATGTGGCATCATTTTTACGTATACGTAATGAACATATCACTTCCAGTTTCAACCAGAAGTGGCATCAACTTTGTTATTTTAAATAACACTCTGTATATTTTTACATTTTTTAATTCTATGTTAATTCTGAATACAATAATGTTGTGCTACAAGTCAAATTTTGCAACAAAAAACAAGAACAATATTTTTAATTTTTGTGCAAGTAACGTTATGAACTCACTAACCTAATAAAAAAATCTGATGTGGCCAACACAAAACCTCCTGCTATTTAATTTTTATTAATTTAAATACATACCTACGTATTTAGTAATGCTTCAAACTATATTATGTTCCATTGCATATAACTATTTCTTTTTTTACGATTTTCTTTATTCTTTAATATGTCACTATTATTAATTTGAAGTGATTAGTTTTTTGACTATGACGTTTACCTGTCAGTTACATTCATTTGAAAAATAAATTGTGTTTATCTTAGGCTTCGGGATTAAAAAAAGAAAAATGATTTTTAAATTTATCTGTATATATAGAAAAAGTATTAATGTATACCTGTACAAAATTCAATAATCTATAATTTTACAATGACATTAAATGCGAAAAAATGGCATTTACTGGTATTTTTTGAAGAAAAACCATTTTGAGCTTCAAGTAAAGTGCCATTTCCGGTTATCCGATTTACACCAAAATCTAATGGCATCTATTCCTATTAGAATAGGGCAGAAATACAAGGTTTCAGAATTTTCTGAATGATAGTATTTGAGTTAGAGTGCAAACAAAATTTGTACACATACACACATACACACATACACACACACACACACACACACATATACACATATACACATACAGACATCATCGTGAAAATGTTAAAATTGGATTTTAGGGACCTTAAAACGTGGTCATTTACCAAAATCTCGAAATGTGATTTTTAGCACGATCCCTATACCTCCCTTACCAAGGGTAGCGGGAGGTAAATATATTGAATTGCATTAAACATTTTTATGGGGTCCCGTGGCCGCGTGCCTGAGTGTCTGGTCGCGTACCTGGGGGAACCGGGTTCGATCCCGACAGACGCCAAATATTTCCAATTTTAAATGGCACAAAAGTGACTCCTGTGGTGCACTCTCCACACCAGCTATGAGTGCCCGTGAGGTGACGCCTGGTAAGCGCCCAACAAAATCAGAAGCTGTCAGTTTCCAAGTTATATGATTCAATTGATTTTAGTAAAGCTACAGCTAACTTTTGTTGTTTTAATTTAATTTTTTTTGTATTATTTTTTGCTGCAAAAATTAACTTATGGAACATAATTGTATTCAGAATTTAACGAAGAATTCAAAAATATGCCTGATGTTTCATTTAAAATAAATTTGATGCCACTTCTTGTTAAACCGGAAGTGATTTGTTTATAAATTATACATAAAAATAATACCGTATATGTTAAGTTTATGCTCACAAATTTTCAATTAAATATCTTTGTAAATAAACATATCATTTCTGGGTGTACCTATCTTTTTTTTAAGATTTCGATAATAACAAAACAGTCTGTCCCATTTAGAGGTGCCACCATTGGGATCTCGAGAACTATAAGAGATACGATGTCGGTTAAATGGAACTTTTTGTGTGCCTTTGAGAGGCCATCTCAGATGTGCTTTTGTTTTCCCAAAAATTCGCATAGGGCACTAGATAATGACGAAAAACTGAATATTGTTGATTTTTTCTTTTTCAAATAACTTCCAAACTATTAATAATTGAGAAAAACGTTTCAAATATAAAAGATAGATATTTTTATTAACTAACCAGTGGCGTATGAAATAAATTTTTATATCCGTAAATTTTCGAGATATAACACAAACTTATATTTTTTTAAATGGAACCCATATCTGATTTTAGTCTCAAAAAAATCATTATTTTTTTCTCTTTTCAACAATGTAAGGGTTATTATGTTTTATATTTGTTTTGCCTTCAAAATTATTATTTTTTCCTTATTTTGTATTAAATTTATAAGTATTTTGAAAATATTGGTAGATTTCTATTTAGAAATACTCCTTCTATTTAAATGATTTATTTCGTTAGAAAATTTTGCTCAAAACTCGTATCAAACAAATTTTTATAATATTTTGTATCTGGTCGCCCTGGCACATTATAGTGTAATTTGTAATTATGAGTCTAGAGTAATAATATTAAGTAATAAAGGCATAAAACAAATTATTTCGATCAAATACAATATAATTAATAAAAATAATAATGTTTTTTTGGGAAATAATAAGAAAATTCAGGAAAATAAAGAGAAAAATTAAATTTTAGGAGCAAAACAAATATAAAACATAATAACCCTTACATCATTAAAAAGAAAAAAAAATAATGATTTTTTTGAGACTGAAATCAGATATGGGTTCCATTTAAAAAAATATAAGTTTGTGTTATATCTCGAAAATTTACGGATATAAAAAATTATTTCGTACGTCACTGGTTAGCTAATAAAAATATCTATATTTTATATTAGAAATGTTTCTCTCAATTACTAATAGTTTAGAAGTTATTTGAAAAAGAAAAAATCAACAATATTCAGTTTTTCGTCTCTATCTAGTGCCCTATGAGAATTTTTGGAAAAACAAAAGCACATCTGAAATGGCCTCCCAAAGGCGCACAAAAAGTTCCATTTAACCGACATCGTATCTCTTATAGTTCTCGAGATCCCAATGGTGGCACCTCCAAATGGGACACACTGTATATCTGTACCGTTAAAGGCGTTTACTAGGCATCACCTGGACGGGCTTTCAAAGTTATTGTGGAGAGAGCACCATAGTGGTTAATTTTGTGCTAATTGAAAATTGGAAATAACTAGTTTGCTGTCAGTCAGCATCGAACCCGGGCTGGTCGGAAATAATATTTCATGGTTAGTTATCATCATTATCGATTGAGTTCATAAATTCTAGGTCAAAAATAAGTACTCATTGAGACACCATTGTCGACTGAAATTAGAAATACTTTTTAATAGATGATTATACTTGTGACATATAATAAAGTGCAAAATATTTTAGCAATAACTCACATTTTTATCTGAAGTTACTTTGCTTTTGCACGTAGAGTGTTGAATGGAGTATATTTTATCGCACACCACTAACGGGAAGAATTATTTAAAAGTAATTACGTATACGTCGCAATGTTTCAAATTTAAAATACGAGGAACTGCTATAGTCGGCTATATTTTCACAAATTCCCTCATAAGAATTCTTCAACTATATTTTAAGACAATAATGAATAGAATTCAAACTTGAATTTAATATAAATCACGTTACAGAGATTACATTTATTTGTATCTCCGAGCAGAATGAATAAATATTTTACCACGTTTTTCCACTTTAAACTTCTTTGCGTTGCGATAGAAACAAAATTAAGAAGTGCCTTATAAGTAAACAATTTCTTCAGGTAATTTCTCTTCTCATAATATTATCCAGAAAGATTAAATTATATTCTCCTGCTTATATTTGCAACCTGTTATTATTATTTACAATAAAACCACTTTTAAAGGTTTGGCCTTCTGGCTTATAAAATATTAAGAAAATATTTTCCGTTTTCATGTTGTAACCAATAATGCACGTTTGTATTGTGTAACACCGACATTATGTGTACAGGGTGGTTGATTTTTCATTGTCCAGCATATATCTTCTGAAATATTAAAAATACAAAAAAAAAGTTAAATACAAAAGTTGTTTAATACAACCTAATCTATAATTTAGCTTAAACATTTTTTGTCCAAGGCCTATCATTTTTTTGGAAAAATATTTAACTTTAATTTTTTAAATGGAACACTCCGTATATTTTGACAGAATAAGATTCTTAATAAATTTCTGTTTACAATGATGTGTAACAAGTAAGGATTTACCTTTAAATTATGTCCTATAAAGCAAATAGAAATATGATAAAAGTAGGCTATGATATTCTATTGTTTATACCTGTAACTTCTGTCACACATGAACATTGGCGTACGTACGTAGGGGTTTTCCTTTGAATAAAATTATGTCTGATAAAGCAAGTAATAGAATTACTAGCATTAATGATTTATAAAATTATTAATACTTTTATTTAAATATCAAGTAGCAAAATTTAATACAACATATTATAAATTTTGATACAGGATAGCAGCCCGACGTTTATTATTATTTGATCTGTGGAAACAGCAAAGCATAACAACTTTTTCGCTATTACTGTAACCGACGTTCATTTGTCTTAGTTAAATAAGAAACTTAACACTTTTCTCACTATTATAATCAGTATTATTAAATCTGTGACAGATGTTACTGGTATAAACAATAGAATATCACAGCCTACTTTTATCGTATTTCTATTTGCTTTATTAGACATAATTTAAAGGTAAACCCTTACTTCTTATACATCATTGTAAAGAGAAATTTATTTAGAATTTTATTCCGTAAAAATATACAGGGTATTCCATTTAAAAAATCAAAGTTAAATATTTTTCTGGAAAATTGGTAGGCCTTGGAAAAAAATTGTTTATGCTAAATTATAGACAGGTTGTATCAAATAACTTTCCTATATAAATTTTTCTTATATCTTTAATATTTCAGAAGATATAAGCTGGACAATGAAAAATCAACCACCTGTATTTACTGGCATCATTATAAATGGTCCTAGTAAAAATATTAAAAACTTAGTTAAAGTAAAAATATATCAAAATACAAATTAAAGAAAGAATGCGCAGTAATATATATTCAGAACAAAAATTACATTCACAGTAAAATTAAAATTTAACCAATTTAAATATTGTAAATTCACAATACGCAGTGTAAAACGGTTATATTAGATTACGACGAATAAAACTAAAAACGCAAAATTTTTGAAATAGAAAAACCGTTTTTAATATACTGGAAACAATTTTTATTTGACTAGTTTGGAATATTGGAACCCACATTAACTATAGTACTATGCAGAGACTATCTGACAAATAATACATTGAAGTAAAAGTTAAATTGTCATTGAAATGGAATTTCTATCATAAACCCTACCGAGAAGTTAAAAGAAAAGAAAGAAAAGTTGCTCTTCTTGAAATATATAATAATATTCTTTCTGAGGTGAATCGCTATTTGTACAAAAATCATACAGTAAATATAATATACCACTGCAGGAAAAGATCAAGTTTTCAAAAACTAATATTTCTTATAAGTAATTATAGAGCAGGACTGTTGCGAAAATTTTAATTGAAAACGCAAGATTATCAAATAGTTCACTTGATTTGAAAAGTATATATGTGTATAAATTAAATTATAAAATAGTGATGAAACTAAATAAAAATGTATAATTATTTTTTTCATTCGTATCTGCAGAATTTTAATAAAAATATTGACATATTGTAATAATTTGTCATAATTAAAATTAACACATATAGTGAAGCACAAAACAACTGGAAAATTGTAAACTATTCAATCAACCAGATTATTATATAAAATATTGTATTTGTAGTATCACAAATGCTCTCTAAGAAATTTTAGCTGTGTAAAAACTGATTTAGTAAGTGTTGAAATATATTAGTTTAAAACCCAACAGTAACATTTGTAAAATTTGCTAATTATACATAATAAAATATAGTTAAAATTGTAGTTATAAATAATTTATAAAAAATTTACGCTATTTATAATAATAATTTAACGAAATTTCATTCTACACTCTGGACTGTGTTCCTAATGAAACAAGTTAAAAATCGCACGGTGATTAGTTTGTTGCGATTTTTGGAAGTGTTCGGATGTATATTTCTGTGTTTTTCGTATTAAATGATAATGTACAAACTAACATTTAAAGTGAAATATAAAAATTTGTGTAAATAACTTTTCTTAAACAAAGGCATCAGGTATGAAGATTTCCCATTACCTAATAAATATTATATCATCATTTAATCTATGTAAAATGCGTTCTATAGATGAGATCTTTGAACATATTATTTTCTATTTATTTATAATAGATACATTCATACGTACTACATATGTATGTATCTCGTAACATCATTGCATAGTTAAAATACATTAGTTGGTACTATGTTACGAAATATTCCTAATTTTAAACCACTTCGACGTGTACTTTTATACAAAATTTGTAAGTGGTTAAATTTACACAACTTGGTGTAGACCTATACAGGGTGTCTCTTAAATAGGGGGACATGGCTTAACCACAGATTCCTGAGGCTAAAATAAGACGATTTAACCAAACTTGCTTCTACCGGAAAGTGTACCATTTAGCCAGAATTCTGCTTCAAAGTTATTCGAAAAAAAATTAATTTTGCTTATAATAATCGGACGCTTTATTCGATTTGGATGAAATTTGGTATGGCAGTTTATTTTATTTAGCCTCAGGAATCTGTGGTTAAGCCATGTCCCCCTATTTAAGAGACACCCTATATAAACCAATTTTAGTATTTAAACATAATTTCTTGGAATGTACAGTGACTGTTATTCTTAGGTCCCCATACTAAGCAGGCTATTAGCTAATAATTTTACTGAAGAATATAGATATTATTTCTTTACGGCAATTTATATCTAACTCAAATTAAATATAGAAATACCTCATAATTTTAGATTTATAACATAATTACTTGAATGTTTCAAAAAATTAAATAAAAAATAATAGAATACGCCATTCTCTTTTCCTAGAAGTTAAGCCGTACCTACACTCAACATGTGAACCATACCAGAGTTCCGAAGAAGAGAGTTCTGTTCATGTTGAGTAACCCTACTTTCCCTTTTTATCTCTTTAATATGATTTCGCGTAATTTTTACTGAAGATGAGAACTTTGTTCTCGAGATACGTATCTAGCTTATTTTTTCATTTAATTCTAAGGTTAGGGGTATTTTTAATTTTATTATTAATTATATTAGCCTTAGACTCCATAACACTATATTGTTAAAATAGCAATTACTTTTTTTCCTGGTATGATAAAATATTCATGAGTAGGTACGTACCTAACGTTAAACAGTAGAAAACCTTTATTTAGCAATAAGTTGCAAAAGGTCCCAGGTTCAATACCAAGATGTGTAAAATATGAAGAATTTACTTGCAAAGCATACACCTGTGGCGCAACTGATCTGTTTTACAACCAACAACGAAGCTATCACTATCAACCAATGAAATATTTGTTTATTTTATGTAGAACAAACATACAACATACGCCGTATACAAAATATATAGCAGGCTATTTTTCTTTCATGTCATATACATATATAATTATGAAACTACGGTTCAAAGGTCGTGCTTTTAATATTGTTTGTGAAATAAAATAAAACGAAGTATACAGCTCTATCAAATATTTGCCAAGGACAGCATTTCAATATACTTTGACGTATTTTGGTGGCAAGACTCTTTTCCATTTTCAGAGCTTTTTAAAATTCTACGTGTGTCATGTAATAAACACGATTTGATCAAAGTGAAAATTGAATAAGAATATAGAAATTCTTCACTAGATCTCGTATCTGATTTGGTAATGTTATTTTCATATACAAATTACGTAGAATAGAAGTATTATTAAAATTGCATTGAGTAATTTTTTAAAACAAATAAAAATATATATATAAATAGTCTTAAATAAAAAATAATAAGGATAATACTTACCTTTTAAGTAGACTTCGGGAAAAAACTGAATGCAAAATAAACCTTTAATTTCCAATAAGGTAAATGAAAACCTACAAGTATTACATTAAATATATATATTAATATTATGTACGTATACATTAGGCAACAAAAGTAACTATTTCTTGTGCTCATTATTTCATTTCATTAGTTACAAATAATACAATTTACTATCAAACCAGCGGTACTAAAAATGTATGCTTTAAGCTTATACAAAAATTCTTTTAATTCCAGAATCAATACAAAGATGTACAAGCCCAAATTCATAATAGTTCGGCCGGTTTACATTTTCAACAAACAAATTATAAAACCTACGCTAATGATGAGAAATTTCTTCAAATTTCTTTCGATTGACTAGTTTAAAATATAAATTTTAAACTTACAAAAACTGAATACATTATTCAAGTATTCCACCATTTAATATAGGGTTATGTCGCCTTTATTAGTAATACCAGGTTTAATTCTATTAGGCATTGTATCCCTAAGCCCTTCACATTTTTCTGAGAGTTTTGTCCCATATGTCTTCCATGGTAGGTTTTACTGTCCGCACTTAATATTTACGAAGTTGTTTTTCATTGTACCAAAAATAAAAGGGTCTCAGTAGAAGCTAAATCTGGACTAGAAGATGACCCTTAAAATATCGGTCAAACTATTATTACCAGTCGTTTGGCCTACAGTTTTCCAAAGTTTATAATTGAAGAATTTTGTAGAAATTTCTAACCATTTGTGTAGATTTTATAATTTGTTGAAATTGTAAACAGGCCGAATTATTATGAGTTTGGGCTCATGTTGCATCTGAATATTATAAATACATGTAGCTATGTTTTTATTTTTTAACGACGAATCACACATTGTCGCTGGTGGGATTCGAACGCACGATAGTTGGTTCGAGTGACGTCATAGCGAGCTAAGAAATGTGCGCTACAAAAATCCTTCATGTTGGGGCCCTGAGAATTAAGGGTCTGAAGAGACCGCTTGATGGTAGAATTTTAACTAATTAACAAAATTATTACTGTTTGGTACAAAGCAATATCGCGTCATACGATTTTATTATATGACTTCCATATTCTATATATCTCACCCAAGTTTCAGTGTGACAAATTTATAGTAAATAATAACAACAAATAAGAATAAAAGTAAATATCATTTGTAAAAGTGTCATGGAGAAAATAAAGAATGTAAAATAATAAAATATTATTGTAAAACATCTTTTATCCATTGTTGTAGCAGACTTGTTTTTCTGAAAATATCGATTGTTGATATATTTTACTATAAAGTAAACATTTATCACAGATCAGCCCGTATGTATTCAAAGTAATAATAGAAAGTTGAGTACATAGATCATACGAAATTATCGTTGATCTTTTTAAATAAAATGGCACAATTTGTTCAAAAAAACTTGGAGTAGACTATGAACAGAGAAACGTATGTCTGATCATTATTCAGTTCAAGTTATCAAAATTGACCCCGTTTTCTAATTTATTTCCATTTCTAAAACAAGATTCATGGGGTCCCGTGGCCGCGTGCCTAAGTGTCTGATCGCGAAACTGGGGGAACCGGGTTCAATCCCGATCGACGCCAAATATTTCCAATTTTAAATGTCACCAAAGTGACCCCTGTGGTGCACTCTCCACGCCAGCAATGAGTGCCCGTGAGGTGACGCCTGGTAAGCGCCCACACGGTAAAATATATTGTCATCATTACCGATGTCTACATGGGATGTAGATACTGGCACACCCAGAAATGGTTAATATGCCGTGATGATATATTTATTTATTTATAAAACAAGATTCAAGAAGAAAAGCATTGATTTATTTAGATAACATTTTTGACAATATCTTATCTCAAATTGACATTTAATTACTTACTTACTTAATCCTGCACCTTTCTACCCTCACGGGTGTAAGGCGTTCCCCCGGCCTGCGGGGGAGGGGGTTGAGTTCTGATTTGTTGGTCTTCTCCATATTTCTTTCCACTCTGCTCTATCTTGTGTTGCTGTCTTCGTTTCTTCCCAAGTTAGACCTCTTCTTTGCGCTGCCTCCTTTACTTCTTCCAGCCACGTTCTTCTTGGTCGTCCTCGTGGTTTCTTTCTTCCAATTTTTGCTTCAAACACTTTTTTAACTATTCTCTCCTCTCTCATCCTTTCTACATGCCCATACCATCTCATCTGTCCTTCTGCTATCTTATCTTCTATTGCTTTTACTTTTAAGTTTTGTCTGTAGGTTGTGTTTTCAATTCTGTCCAGTCTTGTTTTCCCCTCTATTTTTCTCAAGAATCTCATTTCGGTAGCCGTAATTTTTTCTTTTTGTCTTTGCGTTAATGTCCATGTTTCAGCTCCGTGTATGAGTATAGGTGTCACTACTTTCTTAAATATTTGTACCCTGGTCTCTTTCGGTATTTCTTTCTTTCCTAAGAAGCTGTGTTTGATGCTATTGAATATTTTGCCTCCTGTTGTTCTTCTTTCTTTTATTTCTTCATCAAATCTTCCATCTTCTGAGATCATTGCTCCCAGGTATTTAAATTTTTGGACTTGCTGTAGATTTTCATTTTTTAGTTGTATCGTGTGGTGTTGTTCATTTCTTCCTAGTATCATGGTTTTCGTTTTTTCTTTATTGATCTTCATGTTTAATTTTTGTAGCGCTTTATCATATATTTCTATATTCCTTATTAAGGTTTTTTCGTCTTCTGCTATGATGACCATGTCATCTGCATAGCATAATTCTGCTATTTCCACTCTTCTCAATTTCCAATTTCCTATGTAGTATTTCTTTACTTCTTTCTTTGTCTCTTTTATTCCTTCGTCAAGAATTAGCGTAAACAGAAGCGGGCTCAAAATGCATCCTTGCCTTACTCCGGCTGTAGTTTCAAATGTATTGGAGGTCTCTTGTTTCACTCTTACATAGCTCTTAGTGTTTGAATATAGGCTCTGAATTCCTGTTATTAACGTATTTGATATTCCCCTTTTTCTTAGCGTTTTCCATATGTCTTCTCTATTGATTCTATCAAACGCTTTCTCTAGATCAATGAAGCACACATGTACGTTTCTCCCTTCTTTTATTGCCTTTTCCCCTATTTGTCTTAGTATGAATATCGCATCATTTACTCCTCTATTTGGTCTAAAACCAAATTGAGTTTCCTCTAAAGATTCTTCCAGCTCTATTCTTAGTCTACTCTCCAGGATTCTTGCATATATTTTGGCCACTGTGCTTATTAGGGTAATTCCTCTATAGTTCCGGCACTCTCTGCTATCTCCTTTTTTAAATATTGGTGTTATGATACCTATTTGCCATTCTGCTGGTGTTATTCCTTTTAGCGCTTCATTCATTATGTCTTTAAGTTCCTGTAGTGCTGATTCGGGTAGTGCTTTCAGCATGTCTGCTGTTATTTTGTCATGTCCGGGAGCTTTTCCTCTTTTGGTTTTTCTTATTGCTTCTATTATTTCTTTCAAGCTTATTTCTTCTTCTTGTGTTATTTCTGTTTCCTTTGTTCGGGTGCGATGGCTTTCTTGTTGTTCTTCATCTTTAGTATCATTTCCCTCTAGTAATTCTATGAAATACTGTCTCCATCTATCCATTATTCTGTCTTCTTCTGCTATCGTCTTTCCTTCCTTATCTTTAATGTTCGTAATTGTTGCTGTCTTCTTTTGTCTTATATTTTTAAGTGTTCCAAAAAATAATTTCTGGTTTTCATTGTATGCGTTTTTCATTTTTTCACCAAATTCTCTCCATGCTTTTTCTTTTTCTTCCTTTATTACTCTTTTTACTTTTTTCCTTTGTTCTTTATATTTTTCATAGTCAGTAGGTTCTTTCGTTTGTAGATATTTATTCCACTTGTTCTTTTTTTCTTTCACTGTAACTTTTACCCTTTCCGACCACCATCTAGTTTTGTTTGTGTTTCTGTTCACTATTCTAGTCGTGCCGCAGCTTTTTTCTGCTGCCTCTAGTACTGTCTTTTTGAAGTTCTTCCATTTCTTTTCTATGTTTCCTTCTTTTTCTTTTGCTTTTTTCTTAAACTCTTCGTTGACGTTCTTTTGAAATTTTTCTTCTATCTCTTGTCTTCTAAGTTCATGGCATTTTATTTTCTTATTTACTATCTTTCTTTTGGTTTCGTTTTTTGTGATTACTTCTTGCTTTAGTATCATTGTTACAAGGAAATGGTCGCTTCCAATCTCTGGTCCTCTTTTTACTTTTATGTCTTTTACTCTATTCCAGCTGTCTATGTTAATTAGGAAATAATCTATAATCGATTTTTCATTTCTGCTTATAACTTGTCTTGTTATTTTATGTATTTCTTTGTGCTTGAAGTGTGTATTTCCGATTTTGAACTCATTCTCTAGGCAAAACTCTATTATTCTTTTCCCGTTTGTATTCGTCACATTCTCTCCATTCCTTCCTAAGCACCACTCTATTCCATCATTCTTATTTCCTACCCTCCCGTTAAGGTCTCCCATTATTATTACTCTCTTTTCACTTCTGTCTACTATTTCTTGTAGTTCTTTAAAGAAGTTATCTTTTTCTTCTTTTCTTGCGTCCTCGTTCGGTCCATAGCCCACAATTAGCGTGTATTCTTCGTTTTCGTCTCCTTCCTTAACATTTATTGATAGTAATCTTTCATTCAATAGGTTTTCTTTCGAAACATATTTCATCTTATCCTCTTTAATTAAAATTGCCACCCCTGCCTTGGCGTTTTCTTTTTCCGATACTCCTACCCAGTACATCCAATATCCATTTTGTGTCTTTGTGATTCCTTTGCCTTTCCTCTTTGTTTCTGTTATACCCACGTAATCCATATTCATTTTTGCCAGTTCTTCTGTTAATTCATATTCTTTTCCTGTTAAACTTTTTACATTCCATGTTCCAAATTTTATTATTTTCCCTGGTTTATTTACTCTATTTTTTATATTGCCCATCCCGTACTTAATTATATGTGTTTTGTTGTTCCTTATCATATCCTTTTCCTTTGCTTGCGACGTCTTTCCTTTTTGTTGCAATTTTCCTCGTTTTTCCCTTAGTTTTTTGACGCAGTACCTCCTTCTTCTTTGACCTCTATCATCTTCTTTTGTGTTTTGTCCCATTTCCATTCCTTTCCATTTATTGTTATTTTCTGATAGCCTATCTTCAATATATCTCCTGCCTTTTTATTTTTCTCTGCTAACATTTTTATTTCCTTTTGTATTTCGCGCTCATTTCTTGTTAGTTCGTTGTTTATGAAGATTTTGTCCTTTAAGGTTCTTAGGTTCTTTTTATTCGCCATTACTTTTTGTTTATCTTGAAAATTTTCCATTTGTACCTTACATGTCTTCTCTCCTATCTTTATTGCTTCCTTCACTTGTACATTAACTCCAATTTTCTTGTGTATGAAGTCTTCCACGGTGTTTTTTAGGTCTTTTCTGCTGATTGAGTCTGTTCTTAGCCCTACAATCACGAAATTATTTTTGATTTTTTCTTTATCTAATCTCTCGATTCTCTCTTTCATGTCGTTCAATTCTTTTTCTATCTCTATGTTTTCTTCCTTCAGCTGTTCATTTATCTGTTTCATTCGTAGTAGTTCCTCTTTATATTCTTTCTGATCCTGTTTTATCTCTTTTGTATCGTTCTTTATTTGTAATATAATTTTCATTAAATCTCTTAATTCTATTTTATCACTTCCTTCTTTGTTACTTTTATCATCTCTATCCGATGACATATTTGCAAAACTTTCCTGAGTACGGGCCTGACTACAATTTTTATCTTGGTATGCAGGTTCTAGCTTACCGCCGCTAAACTACGCTTGCTTAGCGTTTATATGTACGTCCTTGGCTACTGTCTCACCGCTGTATACACTTTTTTACTCTAATTTAGAGCTTCTAGGTACTTCTCACTTCACTTTCTTTATTCACAACACTACCTTGTTTCACTAGAGTTTAATTATTTCATATGGTCCGCGAATTAAAGCGTGATATCTATCGTTTAACGAAATTGACTATCGCCGCACGTTCGCACACAACCGTATTCTCTGCCTTTCACAACTCAACTTTAATTAAATACTTTTAAATTAGGACGTACGTTTCTTTGCTTATACTGAATGAATACATGGTTAAATTAGGAAAAAAATACTCTATCGAATGGTCTTAGAGATTATATAACATCCCATTTAAAAAAATACAACTTTATGGTATAGTGTGAGAACCACAGGTTTAAATTGTTTTTCTTCATTAAGTAAATGTCCCGTTTAATCTATTACAACTTTTATTTGAGTGATTATCTTCTATTCCCAATAATAAAGAAAATAATTGGGGTGTCCCGTATCCGTGACACGCCCTGTATCGTAAATTATTCGTACACTTATCATAATTTACTAATTCATAAATAACGTAAGGAAGTAATAAGAGCAGTATTTTAACTTTTGGCGATTTTGAAAATGACAAGAATGAAATATATCGTCTTTTAATACAGAAGTGTTAATTTTTAATTGATTTGCCAAAACTTTTGTAGATAACTGATTTTTTTCTTCTATTGCACGTAGTAATTTATTTTTATTTTTTCACTTTTTAATTATGTAAATATTAACGAAACTGTAAAAGGATTTGATCTAGGACGTTCAAGAGATAAATTAGCAAACATATCACAAAAATTTCTCAAACTTTAACCAATAGTGTATCGAGCAACCATTCGAATTTTTTCTTCTTTAGTAAATACCGTGAGTATTTTTTAACGTGAAACATTAGGTTTGTCATATCCATGGTTACGACTTGACATTTGATTGACAGCAATGTATTTGCCCGTTCCATTTAAAATGAAACATAGGGAACGAATTTGACATTTGATAAGACGTCAATAGAGGTTAATTTTATTTAAATAAATATACCTGCATTCTAAATTAAAATTAGTTGTAGAAGAAATATAGTATGCACCTTGTGCCCGAGTGGTTTTCTGACTCGGCTAAATTTCTTACAATATTTAAATATAATACTTCTGTCAAATTTATTCCCCATGTGTCATTTTAAATGACACAGACAAATACATTGCTGTCAATCAAATGTCAAATCATAACTTATAGGGAAATTCAACGGTTTTCTGTCATATTGACAAGATGTCATTAGAGGTTAATTTTGTTTAAATAATTATACCTGTTTTCTAAAAATTAAATTTAGATGTAGAAAAAATACTGTGTGCACCTTGTGCCCGAAATATGTTTAGTGTTCTCGAGTGGTTTTCTGACTCCGTTAAATTTCTTACAATATTAAAATATAATACTTCTGTCAGATTCGTTCCCTATGTTTCATTTTAAATGGAACGGGCAAATACATTGCTGTCAATCAAATGTCAAGTCGTAACCATGGATATGACAAACCCAATGTTTTACGTTAAAAAATACTCACGGTATGTTTAAAGCGTGATGACAAGTTCATAGACATTTTATTTCACAACTTTGACAACCTATGTTGCATTTTATCTGGAACGATGTAGTTGTATATATAACTGGTATCCGTAGTAATACACTAATGATAGAATAGTAAATATTGTATTTTAGCTGAAACTCATGGTATGTACAAATAATCTCATCGTTTATCTGAATCAATATTGCGAATTTATTGTTGGATTGTTTCACAAATGCTGGCTATTAATATGAAAAATGTAAATGTTAGTGGCCGGCAGATTGTGGTGTAAGGAATAAAAATATTAATTTATGGATAGAATTGGGAAGTGATTCACCTTCATCCATAAATCGCAGCCCGATCACAAAGTCCGTAACTCGTCGTGCAAATTCACGGAAGCAAAGCCAAAGCATCCAGCATCCGTTCTCCGTAGTCCGTAGAGCACTCGAGCCGGCGTCGGGCCTAAATTCCACCATATCATGCATGACAAATGCTCCGTAATTCTGCGGCCACCTATCTGTCGCCGAGCCCAACATACAACCTACTACCTGCCCTCACTGTCTTCCCTCGCTACAGACTACAGACGACTCTGTAGCTGTAGAGCTGTACTCTCTCTAGACACCGGCAAGGCAGATTGCTCTGCCTTTATTTTTTAAATTTGTTATTTAAACGTACAAATTGTTCTCATATTCGGCAAAGTGAAAAGTGAATGAACAAGGGGAACGACGATGGCGATACAACGAACCGTGTGAGGAAATTGATAAGGCTCTACCTGACGCCCTTGCCAATTCGACACACGACTGGACTTGAGACTTGACGGAATTTTATTTTGTTCTGTGCCTGGAATTCACGCCACTGAGGTCATCATTTAACCTTTAAATATTGACATACAATTATTGGGACATAAGTACTAACCACTAACTCCAGCCACTTGAACCGAAATGTATTTATGGTTTAGTTTCGGTTCATGATTCCAAATCATGAAAACGTAGGTCGATATCTGTTTTAGTTTTGGAGATATTCAACCTCAAATATTTTCTCAAAATTACCCATTTCTGGGCTAGATCTCTACCTAGTTTTGAATTATTTCCCCAAAAGTCAATAAACCCCATATTCAGATAAAAACTTTTCATGTCAGACATGATTTTTTTTACTTCATGGGATCTCGAGTTACAGACGTTTCAAGTTACATGATTTTTCATCGAAATTTTGTATTATTCAAAATACACAAAATTTCGATGAATAATCATGTAACTTCACACGTCTGTAACTCAAAATTTCATTGGAAAAGATTCTATATATTCAGTAGAATTGTAACACGAACATAATACAATTTTTTATAAATTCCATACTGAAAGTTCCTTGGAAAATATTCTATAAATCCAATAAAATTATCACATGAATATACATTATGTATACTCATATATAAATACTCCAAAAATGCGTTTACAATCAAATATAATTACTACCAAGTTTATATCTCTATCCATTTTTGAATTATTGCCCCAAAAGTGAATATACGCCATATTCAGATAAAAACTTTAAAATTTTCAAAAATCTAATTTTCATGTATCTAGATACTTCTCAGTGCACTGATTTCGAATTTTGAAACCGCAGGTCGATATCTCTTTCCGTTCTTGAGATATTTAGATTCAAAGTTTTGCTCAAAACTGCCCATTTTTGGGTAATAACCCAAAAATGGGCCGAGATACGAATTTGGCGACACCACCATTCGATTCTACGGATAAAAATATATAAGTATACCAATTTTCATAATTTTTGAGTAACCGATTCATTTTTTATGAATAAAAGTTTGAAAACCCCTGAAAACGACCAAAATCTGAAAAAATCGTAAGGGGTACACCTTAGATTTTTGCGATTTTTGGCCATTTTCAGTTATTTTGCTTTAGAGACTGTATGCGGTGTTCAAAAATTATGAAAATTTGTATACTTATGTAATTTTGCCCGTAGAATCGAATGGTGGTGTCGCCAAATTCGTACCTCGGCCCATTTTTGGGTTATTGCCCAAAAATGGGCAGTTTTGAGCAAAACTTTGAATCTAAATATCTCAAGAACGGAAAGAGATATCGACCTGCGGTTTCAAAATTCGAAATCAGTGCACTGAGAAGTATCTAGATACATGAAAATTAGATTTTTGAAAATTTTGAAGTTTTTATCGGAATATGGGGTATATTGACTTTTGGGACATTAATTCAAAAATGGATAGAGATATAAACTTGATAGTAATATTATTTGATTGTAAAGACAATGTTACGTAAGTGTACCAATATTATACTCATAGATCTTTAATTTTTATAACACGCACTAGAAGCGTGTCTTTTTTAATAACTTATGTAAACTAATGAACGTTATAAGGATGTATTTTTTTTTTAAGTTTGACGCAAAAAAGTTAAACATTTCGCCTCATATAAAAATCAAAATTAGGAATACCGGATGCACTCAATTTCGGGCTTAGGCCCGGCCCGGCCCGATTTCGGGTCAATTTTCGATATTTCATACAAAGAATGAGGACACTGCCCCAAGCTGTTTAAAATGTGCTGCTTGACCATGAGGACTTTCTATAGTCCATCAGGGTACTCGAAGCGTTTTATACTTTTTACTGCTTTTAAATTGTAATCGTATATGAATAATTAAATACTTCGCGCATATAAATGTGACTTGTAATATATCACGTGTATAGCATACATTACTTATTTCGCATTCAAATCTCAAAATGTACGTAAGAATATCTTCTGAAAAACTTCTAATCTAAATTCATTTAAACAGCCAACAAACCAGCATTCCTTTTGCATTATAAAGTAACAAAAACAAAAAGTGCAAATTAATTTCAAAAAAAGTCAAGTGTATACACTTAACTTTTTCTGGAAATGAATTAGATGTTTGAAAAACAATCAGAAAGTTATATTATCACAGAAGTAATTGTAAACATGAAATAAATTGGCGAGTTGGTAGAGACTTAGGAGTAGTTTTCTGAACAACTAAACAAAGTTAGGCGAAAAGCTCACGCGTTGGTGTACCCCTCAATCATAACCTCATTTAGGCAGTTCACTTCAGCGCTGACAAACAACAAAATTAATGTTGTAAATAACTGTTTAGATATATTTCAACAATGAATTTCTGTAACTTAGTTACAATGAACATATTCGCCCCAATTCTGTAAGAAAGTTGTTAAGTCTTAACAACGTTGCTAAAGCAAATAACCAATAATAATTGCAAACACTTTACATTTGTTTTTATTGGTTACAATTTTTAGCAACGTTGCTAAGACTTAACAACTTCCTTACAGAATTGGGGTGATTAAGATAGATAGATAGCTAGATAGATAGATAGATAGATAGATAGATAGATAGATACATTTATTGTCACGAGCAAATACTCATACAATTCATTGCACAAGTTGGTAACACACTATAAACCTTCCAAGTATAAATGCAAAACAATCTTATAAATTAACACATAATATATTAATAATAAAAAAGGGACTAATTATTAACTAAATATAACCAAGTAGAAGTCTATACTAAGGACATGAACAAAAAGATTATTAAATATTACAAAATATAAGTTTAAACCAATATTTATAGTGTATTATACCTAAGTTAAATTAAGTTAAGGGAGATATTATTTGTGTTATTCGTTTATGATAAAACTTCTTAATTTTAACGAACTGATCGTGTAAAAAAAGATATTGTTAATTTTGTCTTTGTTTAATTTAGTAAAAAGAGTGTGAAAGTTTTCTTCATTGATTGAGTTTATGTAATTACTAAGGTAATGAGCTCTGTATGAGGAGTAGATTGGGCATTTCATAAAGAAGTGGGAGATATTCTCAGGCTCTTGTCTGTTACAAAGAGTACATAAATCTTCTGCGTCTATTACATATTTGATACTACGATAATTTAAAATAATTTTCTTCGTACCTGATAATCTGATTTGAGCGATTATCCTTAATTTTGATAAGTTTATTTTATATATTAAGTAAGGTTCGGTGTCATGGTTTGTTTTGATTTGTTTATACCATGAACTGTAACTTGAAGCACTGCATCAGTCAAAATCATATTTTGTTAGTTTTGAGTGATATTTATCTAATATTTCTTGAATATAGATTTATTAATAAATTGATTTTCCCATACGTTCTCATAGTTTAAATCGGAAAGAAAAGCTTTGAGCTGACTACACCAGTTATATTCTAATTTATTTGTGGGCGTCCCATCTAGAGTTCGTAGGCGATTATATAGTTGTTTAGTTATTCTATTATCTGGACGTGTAAGGATCTTATCCCACCCCTTAAGGACTCTTGTAATTTGGTGTATTTCTAGAGCACATTAAAATGGATTTTAAATATTGGCATTGACATTTTTCAAGAGAATCCCCTTCTCTAAGAGCCCATATTTCTGAGCTATATACTAACGTGGATCTTATAATAAAGTTCAAAAGTAGTACTTTAAGTGTCCAAATTAAATTGTATAAATAACGGAGAACAGATTTGTGAAAAATTCACTAATCTCACTGGGATTTGAACCTTCCGCTATCTTGTTGGGCACTCTACCAACTGAGCTATGAGACTCCAATGAAGTTCTTGAATTTTTCACACATCGCATACATTGTTGTAAACTAGAACCGTCTCCCACTTGGAGTATCGTCACCCGCACTACACAGCGACATCACCTGTGGCAGTGTATTGGAACGGCAGTATTAAATTTGTAAATAACTTTTTCTACAGTCACTATAGAAAGTAGCCATTTGCGCTCTCTTTTGTCAACGCAAAAGGTCACTTTGCCGCTCATGCGCGACAAAGTAGAAAAAACGCTCGCTGTCCAAATTTCTAAGTATACAATGTTGAGAAATGTCACTTGTCTACATTCTTAATGAAAATGTTTAGTTAGGAACTAATGGCACTGTAGTTACACATTTATCACGTTCACAAGTCAATTTGACATATGTTCTGTCGGTATTTAACATAACCTAACAAAATGCCACACTGCTGTGAAAATGAAATTGGGCATTCATTTACAAAAACGAAAGTATAAAATGTTTAGATTAGATTGAATAAAAACTCAAGAAGAATGGAAAATAACGATAAAATAAAATTAAATATAAAATAAATTGTGTGAACAGTTATGTTTAGTAATAGGTATGATTGTACACAGGTGGCGGTAGGATAGTTGCGAGTCTTACTGACATCTGATCTCTAGTTAACTATTTATTTTGATTACAATAAAGTTATTAGTTATTTCGTTACTTAAATAATTGCGAGAAGTTAGTCAATGCACATACATGTCTATATAATCACAAATTCCTTGAAATAATTGCTAATTTTTTCAGTGTGACAGGCGTGACAACTAACCACATATTTTTATGGAATAGATGGCTAATGTAACAATATAATCATTTAAAAGCCTTTCTAAGTTTAAACCGTATCTTTTGTATTAGCCAATCGTTATTTATTGAGCAGTACTGTAAGCATAAAGTGTACATTTTATTATTTTTTGTTATAGTGGAGGACCCCATTGTGGCGACTGTAGAAAAAATCTTGTGTGTGTTTCGAGCGCAAATGGACATTGTCGATTTCGAGAGAATTCCGCGCTCCTTCGTCTCGCGGCAACAACATCTCAATCGACAATGTCGCATTTTGCGCTCTTAATACACAAATAGCTATTTTAGATGTATTTCATCAGTGAATTTCTGTAACTTAGTTACAATGAACATGTTAAGTATTCAAATCTGTTCTTCGTTATTTAACAAAATTAATATTTGAAGAAGTGTAAAGCACCGCAACATACGATAGTATTGTCATTGTCCCATGAAATTGAGCGCAGTCAACGTCTTGCTACCTCCAAGCACAAGCACCCTCCAAGAGTAATAATATTCGTTTAATTTGAATTTCTGAAAACAGCACAGATAAAGCTTTTATAAGGCAAAGAGCAGAGTGCATGAATATGTCTGTGTGTTGGCGCGCTGTGCGTGTGTGAGGGACCATTTACACGGGCCACACTGCCAGCGAACGAAAGTAATGGGTTTTAATAAAAGCCATGACTATAAAAATGTTGATTTACGTCTAGTTACAACGATTATTGATCACAAAATTAGACTTGAATGTCACCAAAGCTGGTTGGAATTTATAATTAAAAATATATATTACCGTTATTACAGGGTGTGAAGAAAAAATCACGCTGGAATGTGCAGTGCGCAAACGCCTGTAGGACTTAATTGTAATGGAGCACGTGTAGCTAATGCGCATGACCGTGTGTTCCATGCACCATGCTGTGCGGTTTAGGTTATGTTGCAGGGGTGCACTATGCACCTATAACACCAGCTCTTCGAGATGTTCCTGATGAAATTTTGCTGATTAAAACTGCCACATTTTGTTTACACAACCTTGGTATATCATAGTAACAGTATGGTATTACGGAAAATACTTATCCGCGCCAAAATCGGGGGGATTAATTTAACCTTATCATTTATACTGAATTTGGTGAAATAAGAGCCTGTAATTATGTATACGTAGTAGTTATTCCTTTGGTTATTTTAAACTTAAAAATAAATTATATAACTGAGATTGGTGAAAATAGCCCTAAGTTTGCGTGCCACTTTAAATTAAACGTTGTACTTTAACGTATATTCTTTTTTCTATTCCTATGCTTTAATATACAGTGTGTTAATTAAAAAACTGGCCATAGGCGTTTAACATGGGAAAACAGTTTTTCTTTGCGCAAAAATCCCCAATTAATTTTAGACAAAATGTTTCAAATAAGTGTTACAGATAATTATATTCTATGCCTAAATCAGTAAACAGTTTTAATTTTGCACGTTCGGTAACTCGTAAAATCTAATTTGAAATTGTATAAAAATATTGCTCATTTCTAGTGATACCCATGGAATTGAAACAAAATTACAGAAAAATGCGTATCGTTTGAACTGTCAGAAATTCAGTTTTCAATTAAAAGTTGCAGATAATTCAATTCTGCACCTAAATCACTACACAGGTATTATTTTTAAAATCTAACACTTAAATAACTTTTATTATTATTATTTTTTCACATTATATCTATAAAATTAAATTTCTGACAGTTCAAACGAAATGAATTTCTTTCTAATTTTGTTTTAAATTCATGGGTATCGCTACAAGTAAGCAATATTTATACAATTTCAAATTAGATTTTACAAGTTACTAAACGTAAAAAAATTAGTAATTTAGGCGTAGAATATTAATATCTACAACATTTATTTGAAACATTTTTGTCTAAAATTAATTGGGGACTTTTGCGCAAAGAAAAACTGTTTTCCCATGTTAAACGCCTATGGCCAGGTTCTTAATTAACACACTGTATATATGTCATTTCTACTTGAATGACACTCATTATGATACAGATTTTCATTATGATACAGATTGTCATAATAATACAGATTTTCTTTTCATTATTACACAGATTTTATTTTCATTTCGGTACAAATTATAATTATGATACAGATGAATTTTATAACCTATATATTTGTTTATAGTTTATCTTTTTAATTATTATGAATAGTCGAAGAAAAAAAACTCGTTGCGTAATATACTATTAAAAGTTACACTTTAGTCGACATTTGTTTAACAATGACAACTGTCCTAGTAAAAGCCGCGTGCGTTTTATGGTTATCCGAAATGAAATCTACGGTATAAAGATGAAAAGGAAATTTCGATTAGAGTACCACAATTCAAGGAGATTAGTTCTGTAGAAAGAAAAATATCATCGGAAAGACCCATGATATGTAATGAAAGAATTGAATTAAATTATCAATCACATATTCGAACCCTAAAACAATTAATTATTCGTCGTAGCCTACATAGTGATTAAAAAGAATTGATGTAGTTGGCAATATCTTTTTATTCCACAGTTTACACAACACCAGATGAAAGCGGAAATACTATTTGACATGTCAATTTGACGATAAATACAAATAGGTTATGACAGCTAATAGGATTTTGAGTGATTGATATGCTTTCGATTATTACTTATGGGTAATGTAAGAAATAATAGTACACGGGTAAGAGAAACAACAACCATTTTATTAAAAAAATGTAAATATAGCCAAATTTAAATTTTCAAATGTCAGTCAACAGGAAATACATTTTTGTATCAGTGTTACCAATTTTAAGGAATTTTTGTTATTGCCAACTGAATTCAGTTTATTTTTGATCACTCTGTATAACTCCCAAAATCAAGTGTACATGATGTCACGCATGGCTATGGAACGCCGTTTGACTCTTTATTCAACATGATATTCATATTTCTAATTCTTAATACGACGGCGAACCATATTTTTAAATATTTCTATTTTAATATGTTTCATATATTTTTTATGTTTTAAATTTATCACAAACATATTTTTAAATAAATAAAAATATCATTGGGATTCATTTAATTTATTTAAAATGTTCTCAAACATATTTGTAAATCAAATATAAACTTGCGAACAATTAAAAATAAGGTTGAATTTCTAATATGTATTTGAAAATATGGTTAGTGTGCTCGTGAATTATCTTTTTAAAAACATATTTTTAATTCCCAATGCAAACTCAGTTTTATTTGAATTAAAAATATGCTTGTGATATTTTTAATTCTCTGTCTCTCTCTTACTCATTGCGTTATATGGAAGAAATAGAAAGAGACAGAGAATTAAAAATATGTATCAGTAAGTTTGTAACCATATTTCTAATTCGAAACATATTTGAAATTCAAACATATTTTTAAATGTGCATTTAAAATTATGTTTCGAGTTCTGAAATGTATTTAATAATATGTTTCATTTAATTTTTAAACGATTTAAGTGCAGTTTGCTATTTGAAAATATGTTTTAAAAATTTTAAACCATTTTTAATATGTATAGTACTCTATAATAATAATAATTATTTTGTTTATTGAGAAAACAGTTTATTGAAGTATTTATCGCCAAATTTTGCAAAAATACGAGAAATTTATATGAAATTTGTTTGAAATATTATGAATAGAAGTGTTTTAAATATATTATGACATATTTTTTGAAGAATGGAAAAGTAATTTAGTCAAATATTGTGAAAATTCTGTGTGGAATTATTTGAAGGTTATAAGTGACGCCTGTCAAATTTAAATGTAATGTGGACATTCAAAAACGAACTTTTAATTCTATCCTAATGGTGGAGGACTCCAGCGACAGGTGAAGCGACACATCGGTTGGAGTAATTTTTACGTCGCATTAATCAAGCAAAGTCTAACTTGCAAACAAGCGGACCCTGCATCATCGCGGGATTAACGCAAGGAAGAAGAAGAAGATAGTACTCTATAAAACATTTAATTTTTTATTTTTGTAAAACGAAGTGATTTAAAAATATGTTTAGATTTCTAATGCTTCTCGAATCGCAAACATATTTACAATGGTTCAAAATAAATTCAACCATATTTTCAAATAATTACTTAAAATATGGTTAAATATGGTTTTTCCTCTTGTCTCAGGGCGCTAAAATAGCTAGATACTGCTTTGTGTCACTCAATATAGATTGAAAAATTGAACTATAACAATAAATGTAATATTCCTTATTAAAACCGGAGCAACCTTTTTCGGAAACCTTATATTAAATTATTATTTCTACATAAAATTGTCAATATATCAATTTTTCAAGTAATTATAATTTACTATACAGTGAATGTGCAAAACTAAAAAGAATAATTTGAAATTATAAGTTGCATGTTTAACATACATTATGAAATGTAATTAGTTCTGGATTCGTGCAATACAAGAGAAAAATGGAAAAACAAAATGTACATTTAACCCTCAATTTGTTCATTTGCACTTAGTACATATATGCTAAAATATTGAACAGTCATTGCGAAATGTTTCGTTTAATTGCACCATTCATACAAATATAATAAGTAAATGAACAAAAATGTCAGAAATTCAAATCAATATTAAATCCCTGAAGTGTCTAAAATTTCCGTAATCCAAATAACGTAGCCAACAAAATTCGAAATCTCTGATTGGTAAATATAAATTGACAGCGTATACAAAAACTAAATCAAATAAATACCTATACATTCAACTCAATTGAATTGGCATCAAGTCATAAAAACAGGATAATGTAGCCGGATTCAAGAAAACCCATATACCGCGTTGAAATGACTGAAAAATTACTTGACATAGGACAATAAAATATGTTAATTTCCTATTACGTCAAATAAAAAAAAATTACTCGTGTTTTTACATTACTCCATTAAAAGTTATTACCCTTTTATTTTAACTATTTCTAAAAATATACATTCACACTTTCGCAAATTTATTTTTCAATATTTTACGTTAAAATAAAATTTAAATGAACATTAGCGATGTAAAAACAACTTACGAACTTTACAAACTTCAGATAATCTCCTAATTAATAATTATATTCCAATCTCTGAAATTTTTAATTTAGAATTCTTCGCAACCGTGTAAATAATACGAAAACATTTGTTCGGTTTCATTGATCTTTTGATTGAGTTTAAATATAAATTTTATTTGAACCATCGCTGACACGTTATTATTTGTTAAAAGCAGCCTATCGCCATTATTTCACAACGATGCTCATTTTGTCAAATGTTATTTATTAATATTTATAGATACAATTTTGTAAAAATATTGAAACCACAAATATGAAATTTTGTATTAATTTTAGTTGCAGCGAAAACGAATATTTTTATTATTAAAACTTTGTACAAAATTATTACTATCGGGGTTAAAAATATATACAAAAATATACGGGGTATTTACTTGAAATGTATTATGTAGGGAATGCATTGTTATTTTATTTTGCTGTAGTTGCTTACCTATTAATTTTAGAGTATAGTATTTGTAAATACAAAATTTGTTCAGAATTAAAAACTACACAATAGATAAAAATAAATCGCTGTTTTCTATTATTTTATAGAAAAAAAAAACGCTAAATAAAATTTGTAATTTACAGCATATTTCAGAGTGCCATGGAACCAGTCATTCTTATGTCCTATTTGTTTGACAGATCTAATAACAAACAAAACGTCACTTGTTCCATAGTACTCTGAAATATGCAGTAAATTGCGAATTTAATTTAGCATTTTTTTTTTGTTCCGTAAAATAAATAAAAATTGCGAATGATGTGTAGCTTTTAATTTTGAACAAATTTCTCATGTATAATCTTCTTCTAAAATTGATAGGTAGGTATATAACTACACTATAATAAAAAAATTAACATCGTATTCCCTAAAATAGATTTCAAGTAGATACCCGGTATGCTTGAAATGTTACAATAGGAAGATGTGCATATTGCCCGGCAAATGTAGAGATTTGCTTAATATTGTTTTCGCTCGCGATTCGTCTAAATATAACAACAATAACCTCACCTAAGGCACAAAACTCACCCTGAATTTTCCAAGAGTAACTGTTTTGTATTTGGTGAGATTATTGTTGTTATGTTTGGTTGAATTAGAAGAAAAAGTAGTTTTGGGCTAGATTCTACATTTACCGACACTGTGCTCCTTATCCCACTATGTACCTACTTTTACTGTAACATAAATAAAGAGTGCAAAAACTGCCAAAAATGACAGTAGTATTGATTTTGGGCAACTTGTACCAAATATTAAAATGTTATAATTTTTTTATATCTTGATATAAATAAATATTTGTCAATATTTTAGTCTCATTAAAATTATAATTTTCCAAAGCCAGGAACCATAGTTATTTATAACAGTTAAAAAACAATGGTTGAAGTAGTTATATTTAATTAGAAAGAAGTAACGTGTTTTAAGATTAAGCGATTGTCACAAATTCCAGGCGATAACCAGATAACCGCGCTGACTGACGGAGCAAAGTGTCAGAGAGCAAATGAAAACACATTAAAAGATATAGAATTGCCGCGAAGAGAAAAATTAAAATCGAGGGAACGCGGTGAGAACGATTTAACGAAAGGCGAAATTAATCTAGAGTGTTCAGGAGCGGAAACGGACACTTATTCACTCTCGGAAGCCGGTCGTTACGGTATCTACTACTTCCGTGAACGTGCTTAGAGTCTGTTGGTACGCACGGAACCATTTGGCCACTGACAATGGCCAGTACATGAAAAATAAGCGCGGGAATAAATCCAAGCAGCAGGAAAAAGCAGAAGAACTTACCTCAAGTCGAGTGCAAGTCCTTTCCGTCGCACTGTCACAGTAAACAAACTTCCGGAGTAGCGTCGCAAGTTCACGTCGCGTGGTCCGCGTCAGATGCCGGTACACGATCACAAGCAACGTCGGGAAAACACTGAGCGTCGGGACGTCGGTCGAGAGTACGCGCGTTGCGAAGATACTCGACTGATACCGAATGGAGTGGCTTCGGCGCTCATTCGCTCTCGTGTTGTTCTGTTTGTCAGTTGATACAGCACGCCGGTCGTCGTCGGCGGCGTCGGTAGCGTCGCTCCACAGCAGGCGTCCCGTATTCGCGTTTTTCTTTCCCTGTTCCCACTTTACAACACGGATGAGTTATCTGTTGATCTTACGTCTGCAAATACTGGCCGATGGTTTATTTTTTTAATTGAAATTCACGGCTTTGCAACATGTTCGCACATCGCACGGTATCATTGGATAATCTGTACGCATCGTTTCTCTCTATCAACCCTTCGCCTGTATCTATTTTCTTGGCACTCGTACAAAAATTTACACTTCTCTTTAAACAAAACGAATATTCTTTTCTCGTATTCTCTTTCATTTTATTTGCATTTGTAATTACTCCACGGCTCTGCCATTTATCACGTTTTATATTTTTAAACTTCATCAAATACCTCTCTGTATAATTATACATTTATATTCAGTATTTGTTTTGAAATTATAATAATAAATATATGTTACACATAAAAAATCACAAATTTAATTATTAATTATATCCATGCGCTATATATTTCTACTCTCCGCACCAGCAATGAGTGACCGTAAGGTGACGCCTGAAACGCCCGCATTGTACAAATAGCCACCAATGGGTATTATGCAGTGATGATATATTTATTTATTTATTTTGATATATTTATTTCTATTTTATCGGGTTCGATCCCGACCGGCGCCAAATATTTCGAATTTTAAATGGCACAAAAGTGACCCCTGTGGTGCACTCTCCACGCCAGCTATGAGTGCCCGTGAGGTGACGCCTGGTAAACGCCCACACAGTAAAATATATCGTCATCATTACCGATGTCTACATGTGTTGTAGATACTGGCACACCCAGAAATGGGTAATATGCCGTGATGATATATTTATTTATTTATTTATTTATTTTAATATATTTATATTTCTATTTTATGTTTTGATTAATTAAATGTATGAAAAGTGCATTAAAGATATAAAATGGTAACGTAAGTTTATATGAAAATAATATTACTTTCTTAGATGTAGAATAGGTGTTATTATCATGAGCCTATTAATAACACCGAGCCATAGTATTTCATCAGTACCGTACTGCTACCATAATTTGGGAACCAGCACAAGCTCCTATGAGCACTGATTTTAGGTCTGCACTTGCACGGTGACCCAATCCGGCTTGAAAGTGCTGTTATATATGTATGTAGAGATGAGACAGTTTTTCTGTAACCGTTTTTTTTTTTTATTGTTGATTATTATTATTATGAATTAGTTGTTTTAATTAAATTGTTATTGCGAAAAGATTATTTCAAAGGCGTATATAACAAAAATTAATTTTCCTATAATATGTCGATACGCCCCTTTGTTATGAAGCCCTAGAAATGATAATATGCCCACAAACATTCATACCCTAGCCGGAATTCGAACTCGGGACCTTTGGTATACGAAACGGCTATGCTGCCACGGCGCTACTTCGATCAAATAAAAATTTGTCTGTTGAAAATTTTTGTGATTAACAGCAAAAATATAATTTATACTGGTTATAAAAATAAATAAATATATCATAACGAGGTATTACCCATCTCTAGGTGTGCCAATCTGCTTTGTCGCAGATTTCTGTAATGATGATGACATATTTTTACCGTGGGGGCGTTTACAGGAGTCACCTCACGGGCACTTATACCTGGCGTGGAGAGTGCACCACAGGTGTCACTTTTGTGCCATTTAAAATTTGATATATTTGGGGTCGGTCGGGATCGAACAAGTTGTCCAGGTTCACGACCAGACACTCAGGCACGCGGCCACGGGATCCCATATTTATACTGGTTAAATTTTAGTTACTCAATTTTATAGTATAAAATATTTGACTCATAAAAAAAGAATTGGAATCGCAAATACGTTATTTTTGTCCTAATTATGCATTAATGTTTATTGCTTATTGTATTATTTAAATTTTTGTGAGTTTTAAATTTAATGTCTGTTTGCAACTACATTGTGTATTTTTTTATCATAATATCCTTGTTTGAAATTAAAAAACATATTTTTATCATGTATACAATTTAAAATTACATATAAAAGAATACATTTAGAGGTGAAAATCCCGTGTTTCTATTTTTTTTCTGTGTAGTTATTTAGTTAATTTTCATTCTTGATTAGAAAAGTAACAAGAAAGTACACGATCAGTCGGCTAGTCGGCTATCCTGCTAGCCATCTAGTCCTGATGTGGTGGGGGTAGGGTAGCCCCCCACTCCTTGAGTGGTGAGTAGGGCAAAGTGCAAGTAGAGGGGCGCGCGAGCTCGACTTTGTTTGCCGAGAGCCGCGCTCTTGCTCTTACTTGTGCCCGTGCTCGTGCTATCCGAGAACAACGTTCTTTACGGAAGCCTGCACTGGAATGTAATTTCATCAGAATAGCCTACCCTTTCCAATTAGATGCTCGCACTGACGCCCGCGCCCCGGCTACGGATTTTGTAAGAGGTATTGGGAGGAAAACTCCAGACTTACGAAATCGTGGACATTTATCACCAAATTCATTTTAATCTTGCGAGTAATACATGTTTATATTAGCGAGTTTAGCTCTTAAACTTTGCATGAATTTAGTCAACTCGAAATATTACAGACTCCGGTTAAACTTGTCCCAAAGGATTCAAAAACAGAGAACTTTGAATATAAGTATCTACAAGAATATATTTGGTGTATTAATTTTGAAAAGAAAGAATAAAGATATTTTTTCCACTTTACTGTTAAAGTTATTCAAGATAACTGAAATATATCAGGAATATTATTAGTTAGGTATATTAATATAAAAATCTGATATGGCCAACACAAAACCTCCCGCTATTTAATTTTTATTAATTTAAATACATACCTACGTATTTACTAAAGCTGCAAACTGTTCCATTGCAGAAAACTATTGCTTTATTTTTTATTTTTTTTTTAAAATGTCACTATTATTAATTTGAAGTGATTAGTTTTTTGACAGTGACATTTACTGTCAGTTACATGCATTTGAAATATGAACTGTGTAACAAAGGAATTGTGTTTATCTTAGGCTTCGCGACTAATAAAAAAATTATTTTTAAATTTATCTGTAAAACATATAGAAAAAGTAATAATGTATTCCTGTAGAAAATTCAATAATCTTTAATTTTCATAAGACATAAAATGCGAAAAAATGGCATTTAATCGTATTTTTTGAAGAAAAACCATTATGAGCTTCAGGTAAAATGCCATTTCCGGTTATCCAATTTACACCAAAATCTAATGGCTTCTTTTCATATTAGAATAGGATGAAAATACAATACTTTTTTGATCGAGTACGTTGTTTTACGCGTATCCAAATGTGGAAATTAGCACGAGATAAAAAAATACTATTTCCTACAGCATATATACTTTACGCACTCTTTACAATGTGTAAAGTGTCACTTTTCAAACACTAATCCGTGAATAGTATATTGTATAACTAGTTCTGAAAGTCGGAGTGGTTTAATCACGTGAGTGTGAAATACCCTTTCAGCACGTGCTGTACTCGATATTTTTCCGACGACCACAAAAAATGAAACAACATAAAATTTTCATAAAAATATTATGAGCTTCAGGTAAAATGCCATTTCCGGTTATCCAATTTACACCAAAATCTAATGGCTTCTTTTCATATTAGAATAGGATGAAAATACAAGATTTCAGAATTTTCTGAATGATAGTATTTGAGTTAGAGTGAAGACAAAATTCCTACATATGCACACACACATACACACACATACAGACATCATCGTGAAAATGTTAAAATTGGATTCTAGGGCCCTTAAAACGTGGTCATTTACTAAAATCTCGATATGTGATTTTTAGCACGATCCCTATACCTCCCTTACCAAGGGTAGCATGAGGTAAAAGCAAATGACACTAAAAGGGCGTTGCATTTTGTAGATTACTAAGGAATAAATATTTACAAAATCGGAAATAATGCTGATTTAGTTAAAATTTGTTATATAAACTGTTTCTGATCTAATTAACAAAGAAGAAATTTAAAAAAGAACTTCTCTTTTCAATAGGAACCTGTTTCCTTTAATTTATGGAGTCGGGGCGGTAACGAAATTTTTTATTGTTTCGTATATGGATAATTTTTTAAACACGAAAATGACGCTTAGATTCCTTTGAATTTAAATCAATTACAGAACCACGAATGTATATTTTTTTCTTTTAAACAGAACACGGAATATAAACTTTGTATCGCACGATCACAAATTTAATTGAATTTCGTTGGTACAACTTTCATATTCTGCATGTATCCTTTATCGTACAGCTTATAATTACATACTATTTGCTGAACATTCTTGTCTATTACAGTTTCAATATATTTATAATTGCTTTACTTAAGTGTATCACATTTTCTGTAAATTTGCAGAAATCGTTAAGATCACATTACATAAAAAAATTATGTATACCTATTAATGAGACTATTTTCAATATTCAACTCGCAGAAAAGAGATCCATTTCCCCACTGAATTAAATTACCTGATAATCAAAAATTATATATTACTCTAAAATATTTTAAATTTTTATTATTGATAGAGAATTACAATTTTTCAGACAAAATGAAAATCGTGTGTCCAACATTTAACAAGAAAATAAAAAGCATTACATCTTTGACCAGTACATTCTGTCAATTTTATGTATTTCATACAAATACCAAGCTAAAAGTTCCTTTGAAAAGATTTTATATATCCAGTAAAATTGTAACACGAACATATACTATTTTCTACAAATTCCATAACGAGAGTTCCTTCGAAAAGATTCTATAAATCCAGTAAAATTATAACACAAACATTCACTATGTAAATGGCACTTGACTATCTGTCAATTAGAATTATTTGAACATATCAGCTGTTTTCATGATTATAGCAAAGCTGGCTGATGTATGAAAATTAATCTCTTTAAAATTCTTTAACTCTATATATCTACTGAATATGAAGGAAAATGTATAATCAAACCGTATAGACAATAAGATATTCTTTCATATTGATAATCACATAAAATGTCAAAAAATTATATTTAACTGCGTTTTTTGAAGAAAAACTGTTAAGAACTTCAAATAAGGGAACTTCCGGTTGACCTATTATAACCAAAATCTAATCAGCTCTTCATATGAATGTAAAGGATAGGAATACGAAAGAATGGGAGATTCACCATTTTTTTTTTATGATTTCATCTGAAAATATTAGGAAAACTAAGACTATTGATGAAAATCCGGTGAAAAAATTCCTATTAATAAGCGAGTTATGGTCCCCCTAATTTTGAAAAGATTGACGCGAAGTCACATTTATGTGTTTTTATATCAAACTGTTTTCATCATGGACCTAAATGTTCTTGAAATATATGCTATTTTAAATTATATTTACATAAAAATAAATGAATATTATAACACTATATAAGTCTACATACTTTATAATTACAGGTATATTTAAATTATTAAGTTTAATGCAAGAAATTTATGTTAAAATAAAAACTGTTTGGAAACTGCAGTACAGAAATGTTAGCCCCTCCTTTCGAATTTGAATTTCTTAACTTCCATTGGTAGTAATCCCCACCTCCTAACACGCTATTTGTAATGCATGTATAGGCGGTCTTTCGGTCGCCATCAAAATATTATATAGAGATTTCTTATTAGTGTCGAAGCGCTATAACAAAAAACCCCTTATTTCCGAAATATCTCAATTATACCATTTCACTTTTTTTATTAATATTCGTTATTCAGCATATACATTCGTATTTTTTTACTATTTTCCTTTAATTCGATTGAGCTGGAATCCCCCATTATAATATTTAGAATTGTAGTATTGCAGTTATCGTCGGAGACACACACACGAACACGACACGATACAGACATCATTGCAAAACTAGTAAAATTGTAGTCTAGGGACCCTGAAATGTGCTTATTCATTAAAAACTCACCACAAAATTGTTTGACCAAAGACAATACCATCCCTAAAGGTGACTAATGGTAAAAAATCTCTGGTAATTCACGGTAAACAAAATTTGGTAATTTACGATTTCACACTCAAAATGACTAATTATGAAATGTCATTTGTAATGAAAAAGTAAATAACTGCACCATAAACTTTTCCTGTTTTTTGTTACATATTTCCCCCTAGCATCAATTGTCAATCAATTACTCCCACCCTCGCTATCTCTTCGTCCTTCTCCCTTTTGGGCAATCTTTCCCGACTACCCCCTTCACCCCGGGAGGATACGGCGTCGGGGCGCCTTTGCCGTCACTCGTTCACTTCTTGGACGCCAGCATCGACAGAATCACAAGATTGACAGTTTTGCAAGAAGTCTTTGGAAGAGATCAAATTTAATAAGAGTTACTGTATGGTAAGGTCTTACGCTATTTTGCCCTAATGAATCGAAAATGGATGGGAAGGAATTCTTTCCTACCTTTCCGGGAAGAGGATTCGAAGAATGGGGCATAAATTAGGAAAACAGGACCTTGAAATTTAAACCGGAATTTATAGAGGGATATTTTTTCGCTGCTGGAAATAATTTAAAAGAATAGTTTAGTTTTTAAATGATATATCGAGGACTTTATAACGAAGAGCTATAAATACAAATTAATTGTTTTTAGTAAATTTTTATGACAAAAAAAAAGATTTTACTAGAACAAAATAGTTATTTATGTAACAAGTGTGTACAATAGTACTTTTTTGATCGAGTACGTTGTTTTACGCGCATCCAAATGTGGAAATTAGCACGAGATAAAAAAATACTATTTCCTACAGCATATATACTTTACGCACTCTTTACAATGTGTAAAGTGTCACTTTTCAAACACTAATCCGTGAATAGTATATTGTATAACTAGTGCTGAAAGTCGGATATTTCACACGAACGTGAAGTTTGAGCTACGAGCCGAAAGCGAGTGGTTTAATCACGTGAGTGTGAAATACCCTTTCAGCACGTGTTGTACACGATATTTTTCCAACGACCACAAAAAATAAAACAACATAAAATTTTCATAAAAATATTAAAACAGATTATGTTTACATCATTGCTATCAGAATTCACGGTCCAGGCTTCTTAATCCGTGTAAATTTAGCAAATTATTTGCAACTGTCAAATATTTACATACAAATTTTTAGGTTAGTTCGCTCAGTTATCGCAGCATGTGATAAAATCATATCACACAGTTGCGGACGCATCTAATTGGCTAACGAGCTTTCATTTCACACAGCTTTGGTAGTGATGTGCAATGACCAACTTTCAGTAATAGTTTAGCGTGTGAATTTATGTACTTTTCGTAGTGGTCGTCGGAAAAAGTACTTTTCAAGCACTAGTGCTTGAAAAATATATACGTTGCTAGGCAACATGTACTTTCGATTAATTTACTTGTAAACTAACACTGAAGATGCCTCAGTATTATTAGAAAAAGCACTAACATTTCGGTTGTAGGAAAAATATTGTATGCAACTCGTGTGTAAATAAGTATTTTTTATCTTGTGCTAATTTTCGCTTTCGGCTGATCGCACTCGAGTACTACTTTACACACGTGTTGTATAAATAACTATTTACACACGAGTTGCATGCAATATTTTTCCTAGAACCGAAATGTTTAGTGATTCTGTCGAGACGAGATATTTCTTGATTCTCGTCTCGTCTCGTACTCGAGATTTCTCGTCTCGACAAGACGAGACAGAAATGTAAAAGATATTTTACGAGACGAGAAATATTTGTCGAGATCTCGATTCTCGAAAATTGTTCCGAGATTTCTCGGTTGTTATTTTTCTCATGAGTTATATTTGCAAACGAGTGAAATTTAACATATTTTTAGTGATATCTGTCTCTATTTAGCTGTGGCATTTTTGAACAAAAAGATAATTAAATATTTGACATTTTGTCTGTCAGAATTTGTTAAGCGTGCATTACACTATGAAGTTTTTCTTTTCAAGTGACTTAAAAAGTTTTCTCTCTCGCACAATAACATGAGTGAAAGAGAGACAAATGAATAGACTTTTAACGAAATACTTTTAAAAGAAAATTGTAACATGCAATACTTTTTCTTAAAAGTCCCTACAAATTTTAACTGTCAAGTAACCGTCAAATGTCATTTGCGTTAAATTTTTGATGTATACAAGTAGTGTCATAACTGATCGATATTAAACTGAAAAATAGCAAAATGGGATAGAGAAGTAATTGAAATATTAATGTAAGTATAACTTAAATTTTGGCACTTCGACATAATATTTGCACAAGTTTTAGGTTATATCAAATTTTGATAGTTAAAACGACAAATAATTATCTTTTTGTTCAAATTACTATTAATACAAAATTGTATAAATTTAATAATTAGTTTATGGGACCAAAATATACATATTAAATTTCTATCGAGAAATCTCGGCGCGAATCTCGGCCGAGACGAGACTTTATTAAACGAGACGAGAAAAATTTCGAGACGAGACATAATTTTATGAATTTAGAACGAGACTAGACGAGACAATGAATTTCTCGTCTCGTCTCGTCTCGACCGAATCACTAGAAATGTTAGTGTTATTTCTCATAATACTGAGTATGAATGTACAGGCATCTTCAAATATTGTTAGTGTTAGTATTTAAATAATTGAATCGTTCACGGTTTTGAATGTTATAATAAAAACTGTATAAAAACAGTTGGATATATAGGTGCCCATTTATAAATTCCCGCCTTAAAGTTTAAAAGTAGGCAAAACAGAATATATTTCATAAGCCACTTCGTAAATATTAGTATTTTAAATCTAATAATCACAGTAGGTATAAGAGCAAAACAAAATTTTAAAAACAAAGTCACATATGAAATGTAACATGGGTTTTCTATTTTTGAACTTTAAGGTGGGAACTTATAAAATGGGCACCTGTATAGTTATACAAAAGGTGGCTTCATGTTCAGATCCATAATATTTTATTTTTGGGCTTACAGAAAAATATGATTCGAAATCAATATAAGTATTACTACTTAAGTGATATGATGCATTTATATAATTATATATTTGTAAGATAGAAATGTAAATAATGCGTGTCCATTAGTAATGCTATAGTGAATAAAGAGAATAAAATGATAGTGTAGCATTAATTATAACAAAGACGTCTTTTGTTGTAAATATGAAAGGTATTAGTAGTGTTTATGTAGTATAGTAGGTTGCCGTTGCAGTACTCGTATACTCGTAGTTTGTAACAGCACAGGATGTTATGCAATTTATTCCTGAATATATAAATTAGGCAAAGTGAGTAGTAGGCCCAGTACGTCCCTTTTGATGTCACAAGTCTTCTTTTTGCACTGGCTCGCGGCCTCACGGATCAGTCGACGGTTGGAGAGAACGGCGGCGAGGCAGCGTCGAGAGGGACGATGCCCGGCACCCGACGCCTCCGGATCCCTTAGGTTTTTCCTTGCGTTATGCGCCATGACGCTGCTACACTGCATTTCCAGCACTAACAGAATTATAGGAAGTTGCATACAGTGGCGTCGCTGCATACATGTGGGGGGTGATACTTGATTTCAAATTCCAAGTATGAAATAACGCTGGATATTCGTTAGCATTTCTTTGAGGCACTATTTTTAGTGGAGGGTTATACAGAGACATATTTTCGTGCTGCCATGTATTATGCCCTTATAAGCACGAACGCAGTTAGTGCAAAAAAATGGAATTTAATTTTTTAGTCTATTATTAATCTGTAGAGGTCGCTAATTTTTAATCTTTAGGCAAAAATGCAGTATCTAAACAATTGGCTTCTTTCATTAATAAAAACTCAACATCTATTACATTTTAATCTAAAATACAGTAACTACATGTAGTTACTTCGTTCTTACTTGTCATACTGTCATACTTCAGTATGTCTATTGTAGTTCTTCAACAGTCTGTTGTCAATGATTTAATAATTATATAACGATTAATTTAATAGATTAAGGGCCGGTCTTATAAACAATAAATTAATCCTTAGTTAGTTACTGCATAAGTAAATTAAATGGACCATTAAAAAAGAAATGGATATTATAAAACTAATCTCACTATCAAATAACTAACGGGGGATTTAATTAAATTTTAGTAGTGTGTTTGTGGTTTTGTGAAAAGTTTCCATATTCACATTCGTTATAAACGTAAATCGGTTGATTTGACAGTTGGAAAAGAAAGGTAATCGTGGGAAAAATCATATTAATATTGAAAAATATAACCTATTAGATATTGTTGAAGATTATTTTCATATAATTTGGAACGACCCGGTTGCGTAAAATCGTAAGGTTATTACTAGCTGATTCGTTGCAGAAATTGACATATTTCTTAATGTTAGTGGTCTTATATTTCCTTCAAACTGTCCCAATATGTGTATCTTTATCTACAAATACTTTTCCTTCTTTTCTTAAAACTTCTTTTGTTACTCCTATATTTAAATCTGGTGACAAATGTGATATATCTAATTACAGACCTATCTCTATCCTTTCTAATCTCTCTAAAATTTTCGAATCTGTTATTTACAAATACATTTATAGCGCAACGCAGAAACACATTGCACCACAACAACATGGCTTTATGAAAGGTAGATCGACTACTACTAATCTTATGAACTTTACTGAGAAAACTTTAAGATCACAAATTTGTGAAGTACTGTTATTATAAAACATATGGTGTTTATCCTACTCATGATTTGTCATACAATACCTTACTATCCATTTTCAATTTAGTGTCTTTAGAAAATAGAAGAAAAATGCAATCTTCGATCTATGTATATAAATTAGTAAACAATATTATAGACGATCCTATTTGTTTAGCTAGTATTCCATTTTCTGTTCCGCGCCTCTCTTCTAGAAATAAGTATACATTTCAATATTCATTTGTAAGGACTAACTACGAAGCAAAGTCGCCCATCAGACGATTATGCTATATTTTTAATAATACTCTTACAGATATTGATATGTACCACTTGTCACTTAGACACTTCAAGCGAGCATTGTTAAATACTTATAGTTTAACATGATTTTCATTGTTGCAAATTTTGTTTTTTATACAATTATTATTATTTTTTTTGTGTGTGTTGAAATTATGTATTCTTTGTGTATCCACCCCGTAATTGGGATTTCGATCCTGTGGGATGGATGGGATAATAAATAAATAAATAAATAAATAAATAAATAAATAAATAAATAAATAAATAAATAAATAAACACACATTGTTTTGACAATCGAAATCTCTTTTTAAACTCATGGCTCGTACCACGATCATGGTTTTAACAAAAACGCTGTTTTAAGAAATGTCAAATTCAAATTTCAAAATGTAATTTCACCCTTATGTTAGAAGAACAATTTATTTAAAGATATTTGTTTGAATATAAACTATGTTCTGCTTTAAAATCATATTTTGATAAATTTCATAGTATTTATTATTATCATTAAATAATGAAATTTGACATTTCTTAAAACAGTGTTTTAGTTAAAACCGTGATCGTGGTACGAGCCATTGTCATCATATATTTTATATGGATTTGTCCTGTTTCGGAACAATTTTGGTAGCCTACCTCGTGCAAATATAAATGCATCATCATTATCTGTTTATGAATCCGAGGACACTGATGATACAGACTCTAAAGATGACATAATCTACACAGACATTTCTTAAAAAAATATTTAAAAAGTAAATAGTTCCAAATTTCAATTGTTTTAAAATAAACATAACAAAAAAAAATACAGTTTGACGTTTCTTTAATAACTGATTTAAATCTAATAGCATGAAATTCCGCAGTTACTTTAATAGATCGATTTACTTGTCATTAAACTTTTATAATACCCAAATCTTCAGTTAAATTAGTTTAGTAGCTAACTAAATTTTAACTGTTGATTAAATAGTTTTATAAGACCGGCCCTAAGTTATTATACAAAACTTTATTTTAAGGCAACTGGGTTTTATCGAACCTTCTTCAGCAAAAAAAAGTGACAGAAGAACCTGCAAAATTACAAGAATCCAAAGGAATTGACGGCAACACAAAAAAAGCAATCTTGAAAATTCTTGAGCCTGTAATGAATAAAAAAAAAGTTTAATATTTCCATTAGGTAAAATTAAATAACATAAATAAATAAATATTTTTAAGGTGCGAATTTATATTAGTTACTGTGTTTTAACTTCATTCATTATGCATACATGTGTATGTGAATCCACTCTGTAATTGAGATTTAATCCTGTTGAGGGGTTCTTTAAAAAAAACGCAGTTTCACAGTATCTGATTTATTTTCTACATATGAACTTCAACATTCCTAAAATTAAGATTCTTAAAACATTTGGCAAAAGTAACTATATCATACAAAAATTGTATTTTTTATCCACATTATAATATTATTTTTTATATTTAGAATTAATAGTGCTTAATAATTTTTGTTCTCCATAAATGAACTACTTGTGAAAAAGTAGCTATGATTACCTATGTATAAATATTACATTATTATTTTCATTCGTAATAATTTGATTTGATTTCATAAATAAAATAATTCAAAAGTAGAATATATAATTAATCCGGTTAAATGAATTATGGATAACCGAATTAATTCACTGAAGAACGAGAAATATTAAAATTTATTCATTTAATGAAGTGTAAAGTATAAATTAACATAAAATAACGATAAATGTAATAAATACCACTTAATATGAAAATAATTATAGCTTGAACTTGGAAAAGCGTTTAAGAATTATCTCACTTATTTTTATGAGTTTTATCTACACTCTTTAAATTTAAAAAGAGTCACAAGAAATAATAGTTCTTTGTAAACTTGTAAAAACGTAAAGATTTATGCTTGACTGTTACTGTTACATTTAAAACTCATATATTCAACATACTTGTATTAGAAATTATACATTTTTTTAATTATTGGAAGTGGATAAAATTATGAAATTAATCTATACAAATAATTTAGTTTTGTTACAAAAATATAATTATAAACTTTCAAAATTTAAAAATAATATATGTCAATTTAAATTAAACTTCAAACGTTTCTGAGCGATATTAAATCGGAAAATGTTTCACTTTTTCCGAGAAATTTAATGATAAAAAATTAGAAACAAATAAACGTGGAATAAACGAGACAACTAAAAATAACATTTTTGGATATTAAACGACATATTAGAATAATATTATTCGAATGTTTTATAAATGGTATATATAAATGGTTTGTTATTTAAATGTTTTGGTTATCGTACGGAGACTTTTTTGTCATGAAATTATAAATACTTTCAATGTTTACTACATAAAATAAATAAAATAACTATACAATTTGTTTATTTTTTATATAACATAATGCTTTTCATTTTAAATTTAAAAAATATTAAATATTTTGGGTTTTAGACAACTATTTTTCGTAAAATATATTGAAATTATTGTCGTACGAGGACTTTTTTGTATGACTGTATACTGAATATATTTCAAAATATATTATCATTTTTTAATAACATGTTATTATTTTATTTGTCTATATTTTCAGTATTTAAAAACATTGCTAATATTAAGATTATGTATGTATGTATATATATGTAGAAAATTAATTTCTTTTATCTTAGTAGGCTTGTTAATTCTCGTATATCGTATCGAAGTTTGTCAGCGAGCTATAGCCAGTCATTCCTCTGCCTTTACAGTGAACGGATGTTGTTGTTTCTATCGTGATTTTTATCAGAAATTCTTTGTAAATATTTGAAAATATATTACCCTCCCCCATGTAAAGAACAGTATTTAGAATTAAATTATCTTTCTAGTGACATAAATTTCATATAAAAAAAGTGTTAGTGGTTTGAATTACGTAGGATCAAAGACAGAAAACCATATGACTGAGGTATATAAAACATTCATGTATAATTGAACAAAATTAAAATGTAATTTTTTATTGTTTAACATATTTTTATTTTTACAGAGTTCTGTGGTGACTACATGCAAACTACAACAGCAGATAAGGTAAGAAAGTCATAATAACTATTTATTTTCATAGTAAAAATGAACACTGAATTTTGTGAATTTGTTGAAATAGAGAAAAATTCATTTTTCGTAGTAGTATTAATATTATGTTACTATCCAAATTAAAACATTTAATTTCAAAGAAAACTGAACATTGTTGAATATTTTCAAATGATATACATAGTTTTATAATCCTCATTCAACCTTTTACAAAAGCTCAGTTATAAAAAGCAAAATAATGTGATATTTCTGATATCATTGTTGAAAATATTATTTATTATTTATTTATTTATTTATTTATTTATAAATTTGGAGAACCAACAGTTTTTACAAACCAATTATAGGTTCCCACATATTATCAAAACTAGTACATATAAAACAGTGTCTATGCCTTAACTACGCAGCACAATGCAAAAACAAGAATAAAAAATCAAAAATACAAGTAATACAAATAAACAAGCAAAATAATAATTAACACAGAAAAAATATCTGAATGACGAAACACTTACGTACAAGACTTCATTATTTCATTTTTAAATGTAGTGAAATTTAAATAAAAAATATCAATATGGGTGAAACTGGTATTATATTTTGACATCATTCTATTGACAGGAGAATTTTTGTAGTTATTAGTTGAGGTTTTAGGTAAATGAAAAAGTGAACTGGAGCGAGTTGTTTTCTGAGGCACATGTAAATTAAATAATTGTAAAATAGTACTGCAATTAATTTTGTTGTTAAATATTTTATAGAGTAATGCCATGTCTGCAAAAATTCTTCTGTTTTCTAGACCGATTATAAACATATTTATTATAATTAACGAAAACGAAAAGTACGACTGGTATATCATGATATTCTATGGGCGCCAGAATTTTATATCCTATTGGTGCATTCATTAATTATAATTCTTCCTTTATGGTTTTCCTAAATTCTTAAAATTCCAGAAATTGATGTCAGGGTACTAGCTTTTGTTTTTGTTTCGTCATTGTTACTTATTAAAAATAAGATCTGATTTTCCTTTCCGAGATTGGGCAATCCGGTCCTTCGACAATGCGTTCCATCACAATTAGAAATTTTAACAACGCTTTAATTTATTAAGAGAAAAGTGTTATCACCTCTTTAGCCTGTAAAAGCTTTCATCCCATTGATGATGATAATAATGATGATGATCTTTGATGTAAAAATATTTTAAACCATCAGGTTTCTTCCTTTATGGTTTTCCTAAATTCTTAAGATTCCAGAAATTGATGTAAGGGTACTAGCTTTTGTTTTTGTTTCGTCATTGTTACTTATCAAAAATAAGACGTGATTTTACTTTCCGGGATTGGGCAATCCGGTCCTTCCACAATACGTTGCATCACAATTAGAAATTTTAACAGCGCTTTAATTTAGTAAGAGAAAAGTATTATCACCTCCTTAGCCTGTAAAAGCTTTCATCCCATTGATGATGATAATAATGATGATGATCTTTGACGTAAAAATATTTTAAACCATCAGGTTTCTTCCTTTATGGTTTTTCTAAATTTTTAAGATTCCAGAAATTGATGTAAGGGTACTAGCTTTTGTTTTTGTTTCGTCATTGTTACTTATTAAAAATAAGACCTAATTTTGCTTTCCGGGATTAGGCAATCCGGTCCTTCCACAATGCATTGCATCACAATTAGAAATTTTAACAGCGTTTTAATTTATTAAGAGAAAAGTAGTATCACCTCCTTAGCCTGTAAAAGCTTTCATCCCATTGATGATGATAATAATGATGATGATCTTTGACGTAAAAATATTTTAAACATCAGGTATCTTCGTTTATGGTTTTCCTAAATGCTTAAGATTCCAGAAATTGATGTAAAGGTACTAGCTTTTGTTTTTGTTTCGTCATTGTTACTTATTAAAAATAAGACCTGATTTTACTTTCCGGGATTGGGCAATCCGGTCCTTCGACAATGCGTTGCATCACAATTAGAAATTTTAACAGCGCTTTAATTTATTAAGAGAAAAGTGTTATCACCTCTTTAGCCTGTAAAAACTTTCATCCCATTGATGATGATAATAATGATGATGATCTTTGACGTAAAAATATTTTAAACCATCAGGTTTCTTCCTTTAAGGTTTTCCTAAATTCTTAAAATTCCAGAAATTGATGTAAGGGTACTAGCTTTTGTTTTTGTTTCGTCATTGTTACTTATTAAAAATAAGACCTAATTTTGCTTTCCGGGATTGGGCAATCCGGTCCTTCCACAATGCGTTGCATCACAATTAGAAATTTTAAAAGCGCTTTAATTTATTAAGAGAAAAGTATTATCACCTCCTTAGTCTGTAAAAGCTTTCATCCCATTGATGATGATAATAATGATGATGATCTTTGACGTAAAAATATTTTAAATCATCAGGTTTCTTCCTTTATGGTTTTCCTAAATTCTTAAGATTCCAGAAATTGATGTAAGGGTACTTAGCTTTTGTTTTTGTTTCGTCATTGTTACTTATTAAAAATAAGACCTGATTTTACTTTCCGGGATTGGGCAATCCGGTCCTTCGACAATCCGTTCCATTACAATTAGAAATTTTAACAGCGCTTTAATTTATTAAGAGAAAAGTATTATCACCTCCTTAGCCTGTAAAAGCTTTCATCCCATTGATGATGATAATAATGATGATGATCTTTGACGTAAAAATATTTGAAATCATCGGGTTTCTGAAAGCCCACCTGTTAACCTCAATTCCGAGTTCATTCGGTTTGCTACTCTATTCGGCAACATAGTATAGTTACGTGGCTATGCATGCATCTACTCAGCATCTGGTTTCCTCTCCACGTTGTGTTACGCCACGCCACGCCACGCCATGCCAAGCCATGCTATGCCATGCGACGCGGTCCGTCACACACAGCAATAACAGATATTACATTTCGTTTCGTGAGTGCATCAACGGAGATACACAGATATGAATGCATCTTGTAAAAAGCATATGTGCCACGCAAACATCCATGAGCTTATGTTAAAGTGAGTAAGTTAGCTTCATTTTGACCAGTGACGGTTCTACTTTTTATGGGCTTGGACTGCTATGGTGAACAAATGGAGTGTGGCCTTTACACACGTACAAGTAAATGAACGATGGATTGTAACTTTGTTTGACGTACATATTTTCCTTTTTATAAATCCAATATTATTCATTTTTGCAAATCGAATAGTCTACTAGTCTAGATGAACAAATAGTATGACATGTTGCGAAACGGACATTCCGGTTTTAAATGAGGTGGAGAAGCTTATAATCTTGATGCATTCCTAAAATTCCATAAATGCACAAAGTTAACTGGCCATTGCTCTAAAAAAATGTAGTACAAGGTTGACTTAGAATGTTATCCATCTAATCAAAAAGGAAAACATATCATTGCAGTCACTAATGGCCGTATTACCTTTTACCTCAGACCAAATATAAATTAGACGCCGCATTCCCTATACTGCGCAATGATTTGTTGTGGAGCCATTCCTTACTTGGTGAGGGGTTAGATGGGGATAGGAGGGAACGAGGCGTTTGTTTTGTATAGAATGTTGTTTGCCTAGTTTGTTATTATTATTTTACGAGCGAAGGTAATTTTGAAAGGTTAGGTGCGGTAAAATATAAATACCGTGAGTATTTTTTAACGTGAAACATTGGGTTTGTCATATCCATGGTTACGAATTGATATTTGATTGACAGCAATGTATTTACCCGTTCCATTTAAAATGAAACATAGGGAACGAATCTGACAGAAGTATTCTATTTAAATATTGTAAGAAATTTAGCGGAGTCAGAAAACCACCCGAGAGCACTATATATATTTCGGGCACAAGACCACACAGTATTTTTTCTACATCTAAATTTAATTTTTAGAAAACAGGTTTAATTATTTAATCAAAATTAACCTCTAATGACATCTTGAATTTTCCTATAAGTTATGATTTGACATTTAATTGACAGCAATGTATTTGTCTGTCTCATTTAAAATGACACATGGGGAATGAATTTGACAGAAGTATTATATTTAAATATTGTTAGAAATTTAGCCGAGTCAGAAAACCACTGGGGCACAAGGTGCACATTCACACTATATTTTTTTCTATTACTAATTTTAATTTGGAATGCAGGTATAGTTATTTAAACAAAATTAACCTCTATTGACGTATTATCGAATGTCAAATTCGTTCCCTATGTTTCATTTTAAATGGAACGGGCAAATACATTGCTGTCAATCAAATGTCAAGTCGTAACCAAGGATATGACAAACCCAATGTTTCATGTTAAAAAATACTCACGGTATTTGATAACGTTAATGTATATATATCTTTTCTTTTTCAAATCACTTAATAGGTTACAAAATACAAGCTGCTGTTACTTTCAAACTATTGCAAATGCAACCCGCATTTCATGAACGTCGCTAGCCTTCTCGGCACGCCCATTTAAGTTCGTGCTTCACAACAAATGGTTGTATGCCGCGTCTAATTTATATTTGGTCTGAGCCTTTTACCATATTACCCTTTACCATACGGCTGACAAATCGTTTAGAATAATAAGGTTCTAATAGCCAGTTTTTGGTAAAATGATATTTTTGTATGGCTAGGTTCTATCAGCCATATTGTATCTCTTTCTGACATTTGTTTTTAGATATTGTTCGTAAAAATGTGAAATGAAAAATAAACTTTACAGAAATAGGTTTTAGCAAAATTACTTTCACATTGTTATTAAATTACATTTTAATTATTTCACAAAACTAAAAGCCTAACAGATAATTTTAATAAATAATATTGTTTTACAAACAAATAAAATTGCAATTAAAAAATGTTACCTATAAATTTTCATTATTTTTGATATTTATAATTCTAATAATTAGAAATATGAACAATTTTGTATGACTCGAGATCACATATTACTTATAACTTTTATTTACTCCAAATCAATTCTTTTTCTAAACTATACCAGCTGGCATTTAGAAATTCCTGTATATATTTTAAACTCTTCGTCAACACAGCCAATACAACAGATAATAATAGCAGTGAGTGAAATGTGAAATGTGATAAGTGCAATTAATAAAAAACGGTGATTAGCTAGACATCAAAATTTACTATATGGATATTAATATTAATTAATAGATTATAAATTAAGGAATACTATTAAGTTAAGAAAGGTTAAAATATTAACAGTTAACATTAAGTTGCTAAAAGAGGCCACTACCCGCAAAGGGTGTTACTGGCTATTATTATTATTATTATTATTATTATTATTATTATTATTATTATTATAATATATATATATATATATATATATATATATATATATATATATATATTTTAGCACCTTCCAAAATATTAATGGTTATGACGAAATTGTTCAAACAGTAAAAGGCGGAGTGCCAAGTTTACTAACCAAATGTAATACATGACTGTCAGTCATTGACTGATGATTAGGTTTTGTTACAGGTTATTTTCTTTATAAAATTTAAATTTTTAAAATATTGCACAAAATATATAGCATATCGTACTTGCATCCTGTACATTCCGACCTGAATTTCAGCACCATTCAACCTTATGGCAGTGAACTCGGCACTCCGGCTCTTATTGGTTGAGCTATTTCTTCATGGCCAATCATATTTTGGCATGTGCCGAATGTTTAAAAGCTACCTGGTGTCTACTCTTTTTAACTATAGGAAATACAATTTTAAAATAAGTTTTACCTATTAATTTTAGAGGAAAAGTGCAATGAAAAATAATGTTCAGAATGAAAAATGCATCCAGTGAATATTAAGTGTTTATTTTTCCATTATTGTTTTTTCTTATATTTCTTTTTTAATTTTACTAAATTTTAATATCTTCTCACTTTGTAGAGGCACATTTTTACCTCTCGCTAAGACAGGTATTGGAATCATGCAAAAATCACATATCCAGATTTTAATAAATAAGCACGTTTCATGGTCACTACAATCCGATTTTAACATTTTTACAATGATGTCTGTGTGTGTGTGTGGTGTGTGTGGATGTGTGTATGTATGTGTGTGTGTGTGTGTGTGTGTGTGTGTGTATGGCTGGATGTTGGACGGACGATTCCTCAAAAACTATAAGACATAAGACTTGTTTAACTATGAATTCCTCAATCTGACACTCCTGGGAAGAGCTGAAAAGGTTTTGGTAACAATTGAACAACCGGAAGTAGTAGTTTTTAAAAGAAATTCTTCCAATTATTAATTTTTGAAAATTTTTGATATTACTAATTTTGAAGAACAAAATTCTACACCTGATACATTTAATTTTTTTATTATATCTTCTATAAATTTAGAGATAAAGACGCTATAATATATAGAATATCGGGATATAACAAGTCGAGTAGGCGAATACTCTAACTAAGGAAACCAGTTGACAAATTCAAATGTTTATAACATAATTTGTGACAGATTTCAGTGTCAAAAATCAACAGTTTTAATAACATTTTGATAGCTTTTTCTGGGAAGTACATTTAATCTTTCTTATTGTTTTATTAATTATATATTTGTAATATGCATATATCCATCAGAAATACCGCCAATCTGGTTAATGAATTGGAAGAATCTGTAACATTTAGAAACTTCCTCATACAATGAAAAATAGATATAATTAGAATTATATGTGTGCAGAAGACATGTTAAATACAATAAAAAACAATATTTGGGTAAAGTTCTGTAATATTTTGTTATAAAACGACGGTTCGATAGCAAAGTGCAATACAATACTTATATATCCTAATATGGAAATGGCGAGAAAATGTCTTCTTCATTTGACCAATTCAACCGACATATCCCAAAGTTCTCGTAATCCCCATTTGAATGCGACATTCTGAAGAAATAAATTGTGAAAAAATCATGTCAGCCATCGGAGTTCGAACCCAGGACCTTCACTTTGCCGGAGTGACGCTCTTACGAATTAAGCTATTGGCTGCTCTATCACGATGACTAAAATGATCTTCCACTTGGCGTATTGCTATTCATTTTTCATTCGAGGATCTTCCATTTGGCGTACTGCTATTGCATCTCTCATTCGCGTTTCTCCCATATGGCGTACTGCTATTGCTATTGCATCTCTCATTCGAGGATTCTTCCACTTGGAGTACTTCTATTGCATCTCTCATTCGAGAAAGATCATTTCAACCATCGTGACAGAGTAGCCAATAGCTTAGTTGATAAGAGCGATACTCCGGCAAAGTGAAGGTCTTGGGTTCGAATATCGGCATTCGAACCACTGAACTAAATATAAAACGGGAACTCGCTTTAAGGCTAAATTTGCGCGCAACATAGGAGACCGCCATACTGCTCTACTTCCGCTTTTTAAAAGCGCTTATTTTGAATTTTTGTTTTAATGAAAATATGTAGATTCCAAAATAAAATAAATATTGTAATGAATCGATGGTTGGTAAGAAACACACAAATACGAGTATAAGAAAAAAGATTAGTATAAAGGAAAAATTAAAACAAAACAATATAAAACTGTTATTATAAACATTTCAATATAAATAAATTTATTCTTACCTATGAAAGGTCAGGTCACATTTTTCGGTTTATTTTTATAATTCATTTTGCATAATTTTACAAAACAAAAAGGCATTTTAATATATCTTTTTTAAAAAAATATATTCACACACGCACACACGAAACTACAAAACACAAATGTTACAAAACTAGGCAATCTTAATAAATTATTAAGAAAAGTCAATGGCTGGTAGCACAAGCCCTGTTCTAACTAAAACGCTGTTTTAAGGAATGTCAAATTCAAATTTCAATGTTTAATTTCACCCTTATGTGTAAAGAACGATTTTTTTTAAAAATATTTGATTGAATACAAACTATGTGCTGCTTCAAAATCATATTTTAATATATTTGATGTTATTTATTTTTGTTATTAAATAATGAAATTTGACATTTCTTAAAACAGTGTTTTAGTTAAAACAAGGCTTGTGCTACCACCCAATACTACTATTATACTCCTTAACTCAAGTAAACAGGTTATGATAGGTTGTTTAAAAATCAAAACAATGATGAATATGGCAGTACAACAGTTTACAAGTGACACACCTTTAAAATATCCCTAAAGTGCAAACCTGAAATAATGAAATACACTAGAAGTAGAGTAGTATGGCGGTCTCCTATCGAGCGCCGGATGTGCCTATGTTTTGATATAGGACATAAGCTTTCCCGTTTTATATTTAGTTCAGTGATTCGAACCCAAGACCAGCCATCGGGGGCTGACATGATCTTTTCACAATTTTTTTAATACTGTTAACTCTTCGTTAATTTTACGGTATTCTGAACATTATCTATAATATTTTTTCTTAAAATATGATTGTGGAACACACACCATACATTTTAGTTTCATGCTCTACTTAAAAATTTCAGTAAAATGCTAATAAACATTTATTATTTAACAAAAGTCACTGAGGAATATAACGTATTGTAGACTTCTATAAATGTTCCCGTGTTGAAGAAATATAGCATGTCAGAGGTGGGTTTTACGTACTGTACTCGTACTCATATGTGAGTTAATTGCGCATTAAGTGTTGCTACTTGTTATGTGAATACGCAGGCGACAGGCCCGGAGTCAGGGTTAATCAAACCCAGCCGTGATAAACTGTAAGGGAGTGCCGGCAGCCGGTGCCAGGCGCCTTCATGCCTTCACCTGTTGTGTTATGAGCGTCGATTGTGTTAGCTAATGCCTCGCGGTTTAGAGACGTTTAGGCACTATTAGGCAGCGCTGCTACGTTTATACGAGATGGGTAATTGAGGCGGATCATAGCTGTTTGTGATGTGTGTATGTATGTGTACGGGACTACGCAAGCTGAATAGGAATGCACTATACACTCAATTTTAATTATAACATAATGCATCATCATTCACTTGTTTCATTCTATGATCCTGGCATTGTTTACTGTTACAATGTATGTTAAATATTTAAAAACAGAAAACAAATGTAATTGAATGATTATTTTTCAAGAAAGAAAAATTTAAGAATGAACAAGATGGGGACCGAATTAGATAGTAGGTATTATTTAATTATTAAGTATTCCAAGTACACGGAAGAAAAAAAAACTATCTAAATTGTAGTTAAATTGACCATAGGCGTTTAACATGGAAAATCAGTTTTTCCTAAACATATTTTGATTTTACATTCTACACCTAAATCAATAAACAGATTTTATTTATTTTTATTTTGTAACCTGCAAAATCAAAATTCCGACAGTTCAAACGACATGCATTTCTTTATACCTTTGTTTCAATTCCATGACTATCACTATAAAAGGACAATATTTATAAAATTTTAAATTAGATTTTACAGGTTACTAAACAAGCAAAAAAAATAAGTGATTTAGATGTAGAATTTAATTATCTACAACATTTTATTTTTTAAATAAATATATGTACTTAGTTTCAAAAATAATATTTTATTTAAAAATATTGTACAATGTACATTTCGAGGTATTATCTCATCATCAGGTAGAAAAATAAATGATATAAATATAAATATAAACAAATAACAAAAGAGTGAAACAAATAACAAATTAATAAAGATAACAAAATTGATAATTTATTAATATAAAATTACTAAAATTTTGAAAAAAATTTAGGATCTAATAGGGGTGAATTGTTTAAAACAAACTTTTGAAAACAAAAGTAAAAAACTAAATTGTTTAGAAGCTTTCGAGATAAAAAATTCTTTACACAAAAAAGAAAATCTAATGAATGAAATTTTGGATTTAAACAATTCACCCCTATTAGATCCTAAATTTTTTTCAAAATTTTAGTAATTTTATATTAATAAATTTTCAATTTTGTTATCTTTATTCATTTGTTATTTGTTTCACTCTTTTGTTATTATTTGTTTATATTTATATCATTTAATTTTCTACCTGATGATGAGGTAATACCTCGAAATGTACATTGTACAATATTTTTAAATAAAATATTATTTTTGAAACTAAGTTTATATATTTAAAAAAGAACAATATGTTTCAAATGTATCCTACAAATAAAATCTACAACATTTATTTAAAACATTTTTTGTCTAAAATTAGCTTTGCACAAGGAAAAACTGATTTCCCATGTTAAACGTCTATGGCCCGCTTTTTAATTAACACTCTGTATAGTGAAGGTGGTGTTAATAATTAGTCGAAATCTTAGCCAATTTGATTATCTTTGTAAACAGTTATTTGTACATTTTTACTAGACTAGTAAATCCATTATGATATTTTTATTAACAAATTATTTCACGAATATAAGTAACTATACTATGTTTTCTTTTTAATTCGGAGGAGTAAAAGAAAAAAAACAGGTTCACCTAGGAACATATGAAAACGCGAATAAAGTACTAATTAAACACTTAGTTCAGAAAAGAACGGATTATATTAATCGTAGAATAACAATGAAACCAATTCAGAAAACAGCTCACACTTGTAGAGTCAATCAGCTGTTGTAGCAATCATGGCGGTCGGTTGATCTAAATTTGCTGCGAGTAAAAACAACTTACCGGCAGCCAATCACAATCTTTCTTTTAGGCTCGTAATTTTGTAATCACCCTTCGAATTAAGAAAAAAAAAACAGAGTATAGTATAATTGCCTGAGAAGTGATGACTGGTAAACGTCATCTTTGACATAAAAAGATCAACAGAACATCATTTATTTATTTATAAGAAGAAGGCCGCACAACAGGATAAGTCTCAATAACTGTGCAGCACTAATTACATACAAAAATTACTACATCATTGTCAAAATAAATATACATAAACATATTTATATAAAAAAAAAACATTTTAAATTCACAGAAAATACCTTTAAATACAGTACTTAAAGACTAAAGACCTAAAAGTTCTTAATGAACAGTTATATATGTCTGGAAAATTAGACAGCACTGACAAGTTATTAAATGTGGATATCATTCTAAGAAGTGGGGCATTGACGGCTGAATTAGTTCTACAGCTTGTAACAGCAAATAAATTTCGTAACCTGGTAGAATATGACGGTATTCTGAATGATATTTTATTAAGTAGTGCTGGACTTTCAATGATATTGTTTAGCAATTTAAATAAAAAGGTTAGATCCATCATTGTTCGACGCTTTTGTAGATATGTTAACACAATAGAGTTATCTGGAAATGTATAAAAATTTTCTTTGGATTCCTTCAATTCTATTAGTGTATATTTGATAAAAAGGTGACCAACAAATAGCGGCAAATTCAAGATGCGAACGAACAAGTGAGTAGTATAAAGATATGAAAGTTCAACTACTTTTGAATTTATCCCCAATTCTTAAAATAAATCCTAGCATTTTATATGATTTTTTGACAACATGGTCAATGTGCAAATCAAAGATTAATTTGTTATCTAAGATAACTCCTAAATCCTTTAAATGATTTACTCGATTCACATTGTTCCCGTCAAAACTGTAATTTTATTATATTGAAAATATAGAAGAAGGTGTAATGACATTTGTATTATTTGGAATTTTAAATTAAAATATAAATTAATAATGCTAATGCAATTATAAAAGAAAAAAAACTATTAAAATATTTGTTGTGGGAAAGTAGGAAACTCGAACTGGTCTTGTAACCCGTTGGAAATTCCAAAACGAACTAAGTTTCCCGTACAAACGCAGTCAGTGGCTCGGCAAAATGAGCTAAGCTGGTAGCATGTACAACATGATGTTAATTTTTTTAACTATTCATCACTGTGCGAATGTGTACGCGAGACGTGAGACGCGCGTCGTCTTCGGGCGTCTGGTGGCTTCTTCGGGGCGGCGTGGGGCGAAGGCGTCAGTGTCACGGCGCAACGGCAGCGTCGCGTCGAGCGTTTATCGTTGTCTTGTCGTCTCTTCTCTTCTCATCTTACCCTCATTAACGCTAAGAAAGTTCCCGTTTTATTAAGTGTCTCCCTTTGGTGTTGAACGGCGCTAAAGGCACATTCACTCCTCACGAGAGTCGGCACAACAGGTTTTGTTCAACGATGTTTTGTTCCGAATGCGGTTTAATGGTTTGTGCTACGAAATATTGTTGTCCGCACTCAAAACAACGCGTTATTCTACTAGTAAATAATAACCACATAATCACACTTACTGTTTGGATATATCTACGTTTTCCGGGTGTCCACTTTTTTTCAACCAATGGAAATGCAAAGTACTAATCTAAAGCTCGTCTATTACAATAATAACACTTTAAGTAAGTTTATCAATTATAAAATTTGTACAAAAAAATATTCTAAATCAATCAGGTGTGTATGAAATCTAATGTGGCTAATGTGACTACAAATACACAGGTCAGACCGAGAGAAGTTTTCTCATTAGATTTAATGAGCATATGAGATATTGGCAAAATGAAAAATTAGACTCTAATAACCATACATTTTCTTGAAAATAAGCATAATTGATCAATTAAAAACTTTGGTTGACATGTTCACTTATGTAAAACGTATCAAGTTTTAACGTTTTTAGTTAAGATTTAGAGATTTTTCACCTATTATCTATTTATCCTTAGACTTCAATAAAGTTTTATTATAAGTAAACACATTGGCCTGTATTACGAGCACACTTTTATAATAAAAGCGCTTTTATGGAGCGTACTTTCGCATTACATTATGAGGAGAGCGCTCCATAAAAGCGCTTTTATTATAAAAGTGCGCTTGTAATACGGGCTTTGCATTAATGTTATCATTATAAGTAGTTTTGTTAATTTTTACCTCCCGCTACCCTTTGTAAGGGAGGTATAGGGATCGTGCTAAAAATCACATATCGAGATTTTAGGAAATGACCACGTTTTAAGGTCCCTAGAATCCAATTTTAACATTTTCACGATGATGTCTGTATATGTGTGTGTGTGTGTGTGTGTGTGTGTGTGTGTGTGTGTGTGTGAGTATGTTTACAGATTTTGTTGGCACTCTAACTCAAATACTATCATTCAGAAAATTCTGAAACCTTGTATTTCTACCCTATTGTAATATGGAAAGATCCCATTAGATTTTGGTGTAAATCGGATAACCGAAAATGGCACTTTACCTGAAGCTCATAATGGTTTTTCTTCAAAAAATACCATTAAATGCCATTTTTTCGCATTTTGTTATTATGAAAATTAAAGATTATTGAATTTTCTATAGGAATACATTAATACTTTTTTTATATAATTTACAGATAAATTTTAAAATCATTTTTTTTTATACATCCCAAAGCCTAAGATAAACATAATTTCTTTGTTACACAGTTCATATTTCAAATGAATGTAACTGACAGGTGAATGTCACTGTCAAAAAACTAATCACTTCAAATTAGTAATAGTGACATTTTAAAAAGAAAATAGTAAATAAAGCAATAGTTATATGCAATGAAAGAGTTTGCTGCGTTAGTTAATACGTAGGTATGTATTTAAATTAATAAAAATTAAATAGCGGGAGGTTTTGTGTTGGCCACATCAGATTTTTAAAACTTATTTTGAATATAGTTTCAATTTTTTACTCCTACAAAACTCCTATTCGTTCCAAAACACACTACACTCGTAAATTACGTCATCATACCCTAACTCCTAATCCAATACTCGGTACTCTTGATTTTGGAATTCAACTCCGGTATGTTTAACTTCAAAATTTGAGGAAAGTTTCATCATCTCGTCCTCGAATCGAGAGTCAGATGAGGAAAAAATAAAACAGAAGTACTTTAAAGTCCAACTCCTCAGAGCGGTTTTCATCCTGATCACATAACATCTCATCCGTACGCAAGTGGCACAGTAACACAGCAGACGCAGAGGCACGAAGGCACTATGGTGCAGCAGCAGCAGCAGTTGTTTAACGGGCCTTTTAATTAAAACATACGTCCCGTATGGTTTTCAATATTGCTCCGTTAAAAATTACGTGACGCCCGACACCCGACACTGCGAGAATAGACACGCGACGCCCGAGGTGAAAAGTCGCCGTCGCCGTCACAAGCGTCCCGGCCCAGTGGCGTCCTGATGCTTCGAATTATGTGGTCAGGCAAAATAAGAGGGGAACTTCGTAGCTTTCATAAAGCTGTTTGTTTAGGTTATGAACATTAATAAACAGAATTATGTACTAACAGAATAAGAAAGTGTACGAGGAGTAAATTGAAATGTATTGTTTACACTATAAAAACAAAATAAAATTTACAAAGAAAATTTGCATAGCAGATTTTAATTTTAGAATTTGAATTACCTATAATGTTGCAATCAATTGAGAAGCCTCTGGCAATAACAACCCTAGTCCAAATATTGTAACTTTGAGTTATATATGTTACCAAAACAAACCCGATTTAGGAGTAAACTAGTTTGGCCTAGTAGAAATCAGTCATAAGTTTTGTGCTTAAGACATTGTGAAGGTATATTTAATTTAAAATGAAAGAAATAAGGAATATATTATTTATTATCCAAATATACCTACAAAAACCTAACCTAACAATCAAAATTTATGAATTATAACTGATTATCCTATTAAGAACACCTTCATTCTCAACATTTTGTGAAATGTTTGGAGAGTGATGCAATTTTATTTTACAAACCCTCAAAACGATGAAACAGAGTAGGTCGACATGTACAAATATCCATATTTTAGCGGGATTCGAACCCGGGACACCGGGACCCCTAGCGTGCTCATGATTAAGACTCGTTGCTGTAACTATTTAATCTGTGATCGGCAATAACACAATCATTATATATCTGATTAATGCCAATGTTCATAAAACACTCGTAAAGTTACAAAACGGCTCATTATAATTTTTGACAAATAGAATCACACTTGACAAATAAAATTTTGATTTTTCTTTCAATGTCGACTGTTTTTATTGGATAAAAATTATAACGAACCGTTTAAAATTTTACGAGTGTTTATGATCTATGAATACGGGCATAACTCTACAAACAAAACTTTAGATCCAGTACTCATACATTGTCGTGAAAATACCTATCATGAAAAAACATGTTAAGGTTCTGAAAAAATAGTTAAAATTTTTGCTGCTGCCAGTGTATATAAGGAAAATATTTTTAGTTTATCTCATGACAAAAACTTATTTTATCTCTAAATTCAGGCTCATATGATAAATATATATAGAATTTATTTTAAAATGCAACATTATGGTTGATCACTTCCATGGTTACTCACTATTGTCAAAAAATGACAGCAATGTAATATTTGTCCGTTTTAAAATGCAACATTATACCTAAATAGTATTACAGCACAGGAGATACCTCCAAAACACATCACAAATGGTGTCAATTCTTATTACGACCAACTAAAGATGAATTTTTGCAAGCTAAAATTTGTTAAGATGTGCAACATTCATATTTTGATTTTTTTGTTAATCGTATGTAGGGTAATTTATTGGAAATTAGTTTTGATAATACAAAATTAGAAATTTTGTATGTTGCATTTTAAAATGGACAAATATTACATTGCTGTCATTTTTTAACAATAGTGAGTAACCATGGAAATGATTGACCATATGTTGCATGTTAAAATAAATTTATATATATATATATATATATATATAAAATAAATAAATAAATATATCATCACGGCATATTACCCATTTCTGGGTGTGCCAATCTGCTTTATCGCAGATATCGGTAATGATAAGTAATATCAAAAGATATGGTGAAGTGTTTCATGACATCATTTCATTAAAAATGTCATTTTGTTTTCATTTATTTTTGAATAAATATTTCTTAGAAGCATTTTTCATTAAAAAAAATCAATTGAAGATGCTGATTGGTTCTCTGCGAAAAATGAGAAAAAATGAAACACTCGGTAGGTTTCACAAAATTTGCCAAAATTGTTCATTACAATTTCGGCGTTGCTGCCATCATCAGAAGAATTACAAGAATTCTTCTTCAATTCAATAAAGAATTTTTGAAAACTTTGTAAAACTTACCGAGTGTTTCATTTTTTCTCATTTTTCATTTTTCAAACATTAAAAATAATTGTTGCAATTGATACACTCATCCACACTTCATGCATCATTTGTATTACTCATGAAATAATAATCACTTTTTCCTTTTGTTAACTAAATAATTATCTATACCTTTGTTAACACTATATTTCATTTGAACCCATATGGGTACTAAATACTAGGAAACATCTACTATAAACTGAAAACAACAGTAGAATTAATTAAATTTTAGAGTAAATATTAAATTAATGGTCACAAACATATTGTAATTATTTTTTCAGTCTTGGAATATTAAATTATCTACATATTTACTAAGTGCACAAATAAAATACCGTACAACAGTCTATAAAAAGATGAAAGTTTTAATAAAGTTAAAAGAACATCTCCTGATATAGTACAAACTTGTTTATTTAATACGCCTCTGTAAATGTTTTGATCAGCAACATTGTCGCCTTGCAGGGTCGGGTTTAAGGGTATAATGCCGCAATCCTGTCATCATATTAAGGCGTACCAGGTTGCATTTCATTAACACACACGTTACGATAAATTTTAATGTTGCCTTCACACACAAATATGTACTTCATATACGCACTGTTAGGGTTCTTATTACAGGGTGTTGCGATAAACTGTTATAAATTATTTCTAAATTAAAAACAGGGCAATATCTACTGTGTTAGGTTATAATTATAGCAAATTTTTAATAAAAGATAATGTCATAGCCTACTTCACAGTTTTATACAAAGTGCTTTATCGTACTTAAAAAATTAAAATATGTTTATTGTTATATTTTAATATTTCCCCGTAAATTTATAAATTTCCCTGTTTCTAATTCAAAAGAGAAACTTTTGGCAAAAACAACCTGTTATCTCGTGCTAATTTAGGGATGCACTCAATCTCGAGCTTTGGCCCGACTCGGCCCAAAACCTGCCTCGATTTCGAGTCGATCATCGAGCCGGGCCAAAGATATTTTTTATCGGGTCGAATCGGGCTAATCATTTGCAAAAGTTGAGGCGAGTCGGACTTTTGATTTTAGCCCGGCCCGAAAATTCGAGCTTTTTGAGCCGGTCCGAAAAATGTTATAGTTCAATCAAATACACAGTTTCTTTATGTTTTAATAAAAATGGATGGAATTGAAAAGAATCAAAATGATTTAATAAAAACACACTTCACATCTTAATAAATAAAATGTTATTTTTCTTCAAGAATTCAAGGCTATTCATTAAAGCATAATAATGATATTGAGATGTTGTTATTATTACTATTGATATTACTTCTGTACTTAAATAAAAGTGATTTTTGTTCCTACCATAATGATTTCTTGTCTTATTTTTGAGCAGAAACAAAGTTAGATAAAAAAATCCTTATGTAAATGATATTTTTTTTGTATAAGATTTGTAAAAAGTTGTTTAAATTTTCAAACGCCTTTGGTAAAGAAAATGTTAAAAATTCGTGCCTGTAATTTTTATAACAAACTTACACTAGAAGATTCTCTTTTGTAATAACTTATGTTAACTAATGTTGAACGTTATAAAGATGTAGAAGTTTTTTAAAGTTTGAGACGAAAAAAGTTAAACATTTCGCCTCACATAAAAATCAAAATTAGGAATGCCGGATGCACTCAATTTCTCCGGCCCGGCCCGATTTCGAGTAAATTTTCGAGCTAATTTTTTGTCGACTCGATCTTCGAGTCGGACCGGCATCCCTATGCTAATTTCCGCATTCGGCTAAAAAAGTACTACTTTACACACTTGTTGCATAAATAACTATTGTAGATTATTACAATACCGCACATTTTGGATTTTGAATTCTTCATATTGATGCAGAATATCATGCTAATTTTAAAATTGAATCAACAAAAATCAGAATTTAAATTTTTATTTTGTAAGTTATACAGTTTCATGAATCACTTATTGACTATGAGAATAATGATGTACAAAATTTTAAAACTTAAATAACTAGTGGCATTATGTATACTTAAAATTGCGACTAATAATTTCTCCACTTGAAAGTTTAAAACATTTTTCCTACTTTATAAATAGAGATGGCATAACATTAACACATATCGCACCCCGGCGAGAATAGTGACACAAGTCAAAATTTAGAAATTCTAAGTTCATCAGATAAAATTGGTCAAAAATATGCTTCTAATAATCAGGAATAGAGACATAAATCAAGATTATATTTTTCGAGAGACGGAGCTAATGTCATTTCGTTTCGATCTAATGTAAGTAACTTTACATTCGAGAACTGTCTTCTTTAATTTAAGTTTTACGCAAAACTATTTTTTGGACTTGTGTCACTCTTCTCGCCGGGGTGCGAATATAATAAACGACATGAAAATAATATTTAATAATTATGGCTTTTACTTGACAATGAAAAATATGAAGCTTTTATTGACAATATAATTACGGGCACAGCCGTACATTGAAGCCATGTGCACGTGTGCATATAATTTCAGCATTCGAGGTGTAAATAGCTCATACATTTTTTACGACACGTGAACTATGAAATATAGCTACTATAAACTATAAGTGAAAAATCAAACCTGTATTAGTTAATTACTGAAACAATGTTTACACTATATAGTGTTCAACTCTTTATACACATTATTTTTATTTACATTACACGTAACGTACAATGTAATGTTATAACATAATTTATATATAATTAGTTGCAATGGAAATTGTATCAAGAGAAATTTTAATTTCATCCTATTTTTAGCATAGTTAGTCATAAAAATGAGTGTTGCTTATCATAAATCGTTTATATAATGTAGTAAACATTAATCGTAAAGGTGTTATTATGCATATTTTCTTTACTGTTATCAATATAATAAATTAAATATTTTTTATTGCGTCATATAATAAATGTATTTCCGTCCATTACATTTACTATAACATACAGTGGCTCCCAGTAAAAATGATACACCGCTGAAAGCCGTATAATAAAGATTTATTTTATTTTGCACGATTTTTTTTTTGCTTAGCAACAAACACGAAAGCAAACTGCACGGTAAATCCCGACTCCGAAGGAGGAGGGGCTTTACCTAATATCAGTTTGCTTGAGTGATTTTGTTTAAAAGCAAAAAGAATGAGTGCTTAAAAATAAAAGTTTATCTGAGAAAATCTGAGAGGTCGTGTAGTATTTGGTGAGATAAATTCCAAAGTTATAAACAATAACAACTGTTTCTTTACTTGGTAGCGGAAAATTATCGGGGTAACGGGGTTTTATCGGGGTAACGAGGTTTTATTAGTATAATACTGTTTCCAAGATTGGTTAAAAAGATGTCGTTGGAATTTATCAAAATAATGATCCCAAACACACGGCTTACATAGTCAAAAACTGGTTACTATACAGGGTGTTATGTAAGTAAGTGTACAACGCTTAACCCATGGTAGAACTAACCCCATGGCCCATGGATAGTAAATCTGGCAATAATTTTTGTTCGACATGCTTTCTACAAGAACTGGAGGCCTTTAAAATTGACCAATTTCGTCATAGTTTAAAATTTTGTTAAAAATCAAAAATCAATGTATTCTCTGGAAAAAATATTGATTGTGGAAACTGACTTTAAACGTTAAACATTTCAACAATAGAAATTATTTTAAATTATTTTATACTCATCTATTTTATTTATTTGTTAGTCTACTTATAATCATTGCTCATAAACATGTAGCTTTCATAAGAAGCTTCATCACCCCCTTCCCCCCGTGTAACATTACACTTTCTAAGTATCTATGGGTATTTAAATACAATTTTTTAAACATTTTACTACACATTTCAAATTATGTAACATAAGAAATGAACTTGACTGTTGCTTAATTGCTACTTAAAGTTTTTTGAATAAATACTTGAATTTTTCTAAAAATTAAAATATCTAAAATATTACTTCATTTATCTAGTTTTAGCAACAGCACATTTTTGTACATTTTTGCATTGTATGTAATAATATTTTATAACATAAAACATGTTAATAGGTAAAAAAATAACGATGAAAACATTCATGACTTCCCCCAAATGAGACGCCTCTGGTTGAGATACAGAAACAAAATAAATTATAAGCATTCGTCTAAATAAGTAGTATGTTAAAGTTAAACAAATTTGTTGCGTTGTTTTGTGTGACATTAGCAACTTTCCGAGAATTTAAAAAACAAATCATTCTCGTTCGCACATTGTGAACTGACCTAAGAGATTCGTTGTTGGCGAGACGACGCATTTTCGAAACGACAAAACGAGAATTTGACGCGAACGAGAACGCAGGAGGGCAGAACGAAGGAACGCCTTCCCATTGTTAACCCTAAAAACTGACACGGCCTTTATGAATAACGCAAAACCGAATTCCTGAAAGTTTTTCAATATCTACCTGCGAATTCAGAGATTTACGGGCCGCGACAAGCCTCCAAAGAATTAAATCTGCGTCTAGGAACGCCGAGCCTTCACACTGTACTACAGCGAGATTATTTGCACCCTTCACACGATACTAATTTCGCGAGAAGAATTTGGGGAGAGAATCTTAAAAACCACTACATTTTCAAATATTTTTCCTTGTTTATATCAAAGTTTTAGTTACATATTTAAAGAATTCATCAGCATCAGCATAATTTCATTCATTCATTTATATGAAGTACAGTTGCGGACGAAAGTATGGAAACTTTTAAATATTTCATTTTTTAAAAAATATGTTTATAGTCCTCGCAAATTTGAATCGTATTTTCTAAAGTCAATATATCGAAGAATATATTCACAATAAATCTTTTGATATTGACTGTACGATTTAAGTGAAATAACATATACTCGTTTTTTCGGTGGACAAAAGTATGGAAACTTATTGAAAATATGATTTTAATTGTCTTACTTTCAGTTGTATTTTGTCATTTATTTAGTAAGTTGATGTTAAGATGTGTAAAAATAAATATTTTTCCGACGACTTGAGAGAAAGGGTAGTACAGCTTCATAAAGATGCTGTGAAACGGCGCAATATTTAAATTAATTTAAAAATCAATAAAAGTGGCATATCAAATATATTGAAAAAAAATCGCAGTATAGAAGTTTTAAAATTAATATAAAAGTAAGTGGTCCAAGAAAACTAGTGCTAGAATTGACAAAAACCATTCGGCGTCTATCCGTAAGTGATCCTACTTTATCATCAAGTGAACGTTCTGCAAAAATTCGGGAACAATTTCATATTGATTTGAGTGATCGCACTGTGATACGATGGTCATGTGATATAGGATTACTAGGAAAAATAGACGTTAAAAAACCTGTACTATCAAAGAAAAAGAGGAGGGCCAGAACTGCATTTGCATAGAAACACTCATCGTGGAAGAGTGAAAAATGGCATACTGTCCTTTGAAGCGATGAAAGGAAGTTCAAAATATTTAGTTCCGACGGGAGTCAATATGTTAGACATATGTTCAAGGTGTTGTGGCGTTAACAGACAAAAATATGCTACAGAACTTTCATACATATTAACTCTGATTACATTTAAGACACTTGCAAAACAACCCTCAATTTGAACTATTTAGTTACCGCAACGTTAGCGGAGCTCCGTGTGCACTGCTACATTTACTTTTTGGAAAAAAAATTTGATTCGTGATCAGTAGGGGAGACCGGGGCCGGTTGTCACACGGGTTGGTTGTCCCAAGTCTCAGTTCTCAATCACTACTGCCTCGTAGGGGTTGTGACTCGAACTACTAAGTATTTATAATAAAACTTTATTGTAGTCTAAGGTTAAATAGATAATAGTTAAAAAAAAACCCTAAACCTTAACTAAAAACGCTAAAACTAGATACGTATTTCGGCAACTAAGTTGCCATCATCAGTAAACTTACGACTAAGAAAAGATCAGTTATGGATTACTCAACATGTCAACTATGCCAGAGGTCCAAAAACAATTCTGAAAAACAGAACAGATTTAGATTACTCAATATGCCACCTCCCGTGTCACAGAAACGGACGCCACTTCTGAAGGGTAAATAAAAAGAGTAGTATTCCTATGAATTTTATTATTTTAAAAATACATATTTTATTTACTATTAAAATTACGTAACTTTATCTCCAATTAAAATTTATGATTTAATTTTTTATTTGTCTGCAGCAGAAACCATTTGCCGGTTGCCATGTCATTAACAAGTATTAGATAACTAATTATTTTAAAAAATATACCTCAGTAAACAGTCATTTACAATTTGTCTTTCATAGTGAAAGGATGGTTGTACTCTCCTTATTTGCTGGACCGTGGTCAACCATTCCTTAATTTTTGTTTTCTTTGTATTTGTATTTCGTAGATTCAAATCTGTGGTAGTTACCTCTACCCTTAAAATAAATTATAAAATTTTAGTATTAAATTCATTAAATTAAAGTGCGCCTAGACCAACCCGGGGCCCATAAGGACAATGTGGAATACGTATTTGTATAGCAGTAGTTTGGTGAAATGTACAGGTTTATCCTGAGATAAGGTATGTGAAAATAGACTTCCCAGCAAATTGAAAATTTACCAATTTTTACATTAAAATTAGATTATTTTACATTTTGCTAATAAAATCATATTTGCTACATAGTACTCAATTAAAATATGAAAAATACAATTCAAATTCACTATTATGCATTCATTAATACCGTTTTGTTACTTCAGTTTTAATATTTCAAGTTTCTGCCATAATTAAATGATTTATTACAATTTATATTTTACAAACTAAATTTTATATCAATTTTTAAAATATTTTAGGTCATTAACTTGGCATTTTCCTCAATCTAATATTTGTTTATGTACCCGTAATAGGGTATAAAGCATAACAATACGATATAAATACAATACAATGAAATGTACAACTCATATTTTAATATTGTAAAGCACAGTACTTCTACTAGTAATAAATAATACATAAAATAGCTAAAATCTTATACTTTCATATTTTTTAAACTATTTAAAACTTACAATTTCAAAATTTATTTTGCGAAAAGTACATTTCTATATGTCTCATAGATTGTTGAAATGGATTTTTCCATTTATTTATTTAAATATACCAACTATCAATAAAAAAAAATGTAATTCACAGACCCAACAATGGATAATAAGCAGTAATGATATAATTATTTACTATTAAACTGGCTCTATCCTCAACTCCTTTGAATCGCAGGTGGTTTGGACAGGATTCCCTGCCCAAGTGTAAAGAACTTGGCGTGGTGGCCGGGCTTAACCATACCCAAATTGGGGATGGGACCAAAGTCTCCACAAATTAACGAAAATAATCTGTTTCTGGTTAATGTATTAATAAAATAATTATTTTGGCACATATTAATTCAATAATTTTTATCCAAACCACACACACGGAATATAATTATAAAAAAATCTGATGTGGCTAGCACATGACCTCCCTCCAATTCTATGTTTAAAATAGCAATGAGCTTTAAGTAAAGTATCACTTCCGGTTGATCGTTTGTAAACAAAATCATATTTGTTGTTGAAATAAATAGAAAAGTCTGTAATACGAAATTTTGAATTATATTTTATTATTTTCCTCAAAAATCTGTTAGAGCTCTACGTTAAGTACTATATCCGGTTTATCATATATAGTCAAAATCTAATATGTTATTTCAAATTAAATATGAGTTTTAATTACTAAATTTGAGAACTTTTGGATCATATTTTAATAGATTTTAAGAAAAAATCGTCACACACATTATTGTAAAAATAATAAAAAAGTATTATGAGGGCCTTAATTCGTGCATATTCACTGAAAACTCACTATCGATTTTTTGGGCTGAAAACGTTACCTCCCTTTCCTTACATACTATATATAATATATGCAAAATAAACCAATACAAAAATTGTCAATTTAGAATTTTTTCCAGAAAATAGCACAGTTAGAGCAGCTGATGTTACTTTAGCCTAATCTTCTCTCGTGCATTTCTCTTCTAAGTTGGCGCACGTGAGTAGGTGGGTCATTATTTGTTCTTGACTACAATGACATAAAGTGGGTTCTACTTGGTACCCCCAGGTGCAAATATTTCAAATGGGCCATTTCTGGTCTTTACCTGGTGTTAGTTTCACATCTTTTGCAGTAACAAATAAAGTAAAAAGAAAATTATAGTAAGTTATTTAACAATGAATTTAATTCATGTAGGTAATTTGAAATAAAATATGAGATATCTTTGAGGTTATTAAATGTGTCTTTATTTATATGCAAAAAATAGGGGTTGGACAATTTAAATTTAAATATTAAAATATATTTTATATTTAAAATATCCTAATTTTTATTTTTTTAATTGTTACAGGGCAGCAGGATGACCAAATTCATCGTTGGAGAGTGTTTCCCAAGACGCGAAGAAGAATACAGCCTTAGGCCCTCCCCAAAAACCCTTTCTTCAAATCTATTTGTGCCCATTACCCTTTACTTGCCAGTAAAATCAAAATAAGGTAATTAATAAAAAAATATTGTTATTATTTGTTTTATTTTATATAAAAACTTATGTATGCTATTGTATGATGAATTTGTTACAAATTATTATTTAGGAATTAAATGTAATAATTATTTTCAAATAACTGCACTTTGTGAGTTCAGAATTGATAGATTAAATAATTTTGTATTTAAAATATCATATTTGAATTCTCGCTCTGTATCCACCAATCACAGACTTCGTTATTTTCGCCAATCACCTGAGACCACGCCGTGAACGTCATTGCGTCACATGTTGTGCAAGCAGGTAGCAGGTTGAAGTTAACACGTGGTTTTACGTTTCTGTGATATATTTTGTGGTTAAAATAAAGCATTTATGTGTTATATTTGTGAAATTGACCTGGACAGTTGAATTCGAATGCTTAGCTGTAGTTTGAAAGGTAAATTACTTGATTCTAATAAATTTAAGGAGAAATCATGAAGTAACCTTAGCTAGATCTTCAAGTATTACATAAATATGTATTTGTATATTGAATTTATCATTACCTAGCATAATACATATAATATACTGTTGCATTTAATACTCTTTTACATTAGTAAACTATTAATACATTCTTATATAACGCTAAATATCTAAACCTTGCTTTTTGAAGATCGTACATGATTTTTATCTTTCGGTACCATATTTTTAAGAACTTAAACGTAAAATCGTGTAGTGTAGATTTCTAGCTATAGTTTGAATGTTATTTAATTTTATAATAAATTGAAGGACAAATATCGTATTGAAATATCTAATGACGTTACGTACATCTTTAAGTTCTAAATATATATACGTACCAAATTCATCATTAAACGGCAGCTAATGCATTTTTACATTTTAGTATTTTTAATCTTGCTTTTTGAATATCATATTATGCAACTTTATCGAAATAACTTTATAATTTTATGTAACTTTTATCTATAGTGGCGTGCAAAAGTTTTGAGCCAAACACATTTTTAAACCATTATCATATATTGTAAAGGTGATACAACAATCAAACAGTTGTATTAATAATCATATGCATTTATCCATACTAATATAATAAATGCGAAAGTAACTCTGTCTGTCTGTCTGTTGCGTTTTCACACCTAAACCGCTGAACCAATTTTGATGAATTTTGGTATAGAGATAGATTGGACTTTGGAGACGGACATAGGCTACTTTTTATTGCAAAAATAAAACTTAAAGGGGTGAAATAGGGATGAAAGTTTGTATCGCTCTATATGAATAATGAATTGAACGTCACTGACGCATGATGAGTAATTCTTTGGTTAATTGGACAATGAAATTTTTGTCATTGGCGTGTAGCGCAAGATAAAACTTTCGTGAAAAAAATTGAATTATCAAAATTTAATAATCAAAATGAATCGAAAGCATAAGCAACGTTCTACAATAAATATTTCACAAAGTACAGTAAACAGAATTCTAGCTGAAAACAAAAAGAAATTTAAATAATCCAGAATCAAAATTAAATTCTCCGGGAAAGAATAAAATTGAAAATTTTGATTTCCAGGTATTTCTCATATTCTTTCTCACATCTATTACTTTCACAGTTAATTACAGTGTAGTTTTATTTGATTAGAACAAATAAACGTTCAAATACAAAAGATTAAATTTGATTAAAACAATGTTTTACAGTTAATAACAATGTAGTTTTATTTGATTACAATAATTTCACCTCCAGTAGACTAAATCTGATTGCAATAATAAAAATAACTAACACACAAATTATTGTCATCATTGTTAAATATATTGATTATTGTAATAAAAAAAAATTAATTGTGATTTTGATTTTTTCTTTATTTAATTGTTAATATTAAATCAATACTAATATAATAAATGCGAAAGGAACTCTGTCTGTCTGTCTGTTACGTTTTCACGCTTGAACCGTTGAACCAATTTTGATGAATTTTGGTATAGAGATAGATTGGACTTAGGAGGACATAGGCTACCTTTTGTCGCGAAAATAAAACTTGAAGGGGTGAAATAGGGAATGAAAAATTGTATGTTCGAACCCATCATTTCTCCCGTTGAACCAATTTTGATGAATTTTGGTATAGAGATAGATTGGACTAGGAGAAGGACATAGGCTACCTTTTGTCGCGAAAATAAAACTTGGAGGGGGTGAAATAGGGAACGAAAGTTTGTATGGAGAACATCATTTCTCAAGTTAGGGATATAAAAATTCTTATTTATGCTTTTGGTAAGAAATAAAGTGTTTTAGCGTTTTTAAAAAATCATCCATCAAGGCGGTACGATAGGGGATGATTTCAATTATTTTTTTATCTATAGTAAAGTTTTAACCGTTAACAGATTTTCGATGTTTGTCGGAGAGATAGCTTGCATCATATGTACATAAGTAAAAGTACCCGAGACATGTTTAGAAAAGGCGCTTTTAGGTGCGGTGCGGGAATCGGGCGGAGCCTGTTACATGTACGATGCGAGGTAGGTTGCCGGCTCCTTACGCAGCGCATGTCCCCGAAGTAAATGTGAAAAATTACTGGTACACGTGTAGCTAATCGTTATTTTAGCTTTACCCGTGCGAAGATATACGTATTTCAAAACAACTAAAAAATAGGTTCAATCTTATTGGGTTTTGTTCTCCATATTTAATAGTTTATCATCATTCCTTTTGATACAATTACTGCAGAATACTGTCAAGACATTAATTTAATTAAATTTGTAATACTGTCTTGTGTACATCTTCATTTTCTAACTGGTTCAATAATTCAGGCTTGTTTTTCTTTTCCAACGCGTATTTTGAACTTTTGGCATAAATGTTTTATTGGATTTAAATTCGGAGATTAGGGTGGTCAGATATGAATTCGGCTTTTTGTTGACCTAAAAATGATTTTACTACTTTAAATTTTAGTTTAATTATTTGATCTGTTCACTACGGGGTCTATCGCATCTTGGCTTGTCTGCTAATGATTTTGGAAATTTATATTTGGTAATAATCCCATTTGCTGTGCTTTTATCGATCATTGGCACGCCGGCAATTTAACGAGAAACCTCTCCTTGTCAAAAAAGGTTTATTGTGGATTCTCGTAACTGAAAGTGGGGGTATATTTCACCATTTTGTTAGACAATAACTTAATATTACTTTCGAATTGAGTATTATTTATTTGAAAGTATTTACATATATTACAGTCTCGATTTCAGTAACCTATATAACTACATTTTCTTGATTGATAACAATGCAAACAATGATTTAGAAACGAATTATTTTTGATATAAAAAGCGCCTATAACTATTGGTTTCAAACGTAGTAAAAATATATATGCGACATTCATTTTCTAAATAATGAAAATTATTATTTAATATATTGATTTGTTTATTGTTCTATACATTATACACAAATTTGACAATAATTCCATGTTCTACGCATTGCAATAAGATAAAAAAATACTTATTACTATAATAACCAATGTGGACATATCACTAAAATCTGGTAGTACTATATAAACTAAGTCAGAGAATTAGTGACATTTATAATGAACATTAGTAGTGCGTAATGTTAATGTACTCTTGGTTTTATCAACAGTGAAAATTACTCGTTTATTTGAAATCACACATTTTCAAAGTTATGAAATGTTAACATTGGTTGTTCTTGCTTTAAACTATAGATTTTTAATGTGTGTAATTTGGTGAGAAATACAACTTAATATGTGATAGTGAGTATGTGTAAGTGCACATATCAGATTGATTTATTTATAGTTAAAACTACTATTACATTATATTTGCTATACTTTATTTCCTACTGATATTGATACAGTTTTTTTCTAAGACATAGTCACACTATAGCAGTTAGTATATTCACATTAAACATATTATATTTGTTTATATTAAAGTATTGATCTATTTTTAATAGTATCTCTGTATATAAATCGTTGCATAACTTATCTGAAAGTAATTACATAGATATATTAAAGTAATCTATAACTCGATGTCTTAGAAAAAAAATTCTGTATATTAGACGCGCAAAAATCTGTAATATTATGTAACAATTTGTACGATACAATATAATATATATATTTGGTGATATATATTTCATTATTTATGTATCTATTTCCAAGTCCTCGTAGAATAATATCATTACAATATGTAACACAAATAAAATGTATTATAGAAATGACCAATAAAAAGATTAAAATGAATACAATTTCTCAATTGAAAAACCTATTTTCCTATCCTAAAAATTGCATTCCATTAATCAGCAATTCACCAAAATATGAACTAGATCATTAAAATGAGATCAGCAGGCTATGAACGATTTACGGCCTATAGGTAAGCAACCAGCAAAAAACGTTTCGACAGCACCGAAAAGCGATCGCCGATCTGCAAACTGCATGACTCAATTTAGCGCCTAAATCTCAACCTAGTGCACAGCAGATACATAAGCAAGTAGCCTACACGACAAAATTTCTAGCTAGCAGAATCCGAGCCACGAGCACCAGCAAGGCTTCTGGCCGACAAAATCATAAAAATCGTGTAAAATCGACTATTTAGAGCCGTAGCGGCCGAAAAGTAGCACTTTACTGCCGCTACGAGCATTTTTGAGCTCTCCGACGGTTTTTCAGCCGATCGCAAGGCATTTACCCATCAACATTCAAAAATCCATCGACCGAAATGCTGTTGCTAGGCTTCTGGCTGACAAAATTTTAAAAATCGTGTAGATTCGGCGATGTACAGCGTGTAGCAAGCCTACTAGTCATGAAAACGAGAATTTGTGAGCTCTGGCCGAACGGAATGTATTCCCCCACAAAAATTCATATTTCTGACAATACGGTAGGCTGAAGTAAAGCCTGGTGAGCAAAACATGAATCTCAGGACTCCCACCACAGATTTCTAGCTGTGTATAATACTGGCTGTCTGTTGAATTTACAGCCATTCGTGCAGCGGGAGCGGTGGCGTCCTACCGGACACTCTTTGTCGTGAAATTACGTAATACCGTCTATATCAAGCTATATACAGGTTTCTAGAAATTTTTTGCTGGCTAGCCCCCAGGAACCAGCGGAGCGATCCGATCCCAGCTCCCAGCAACCCGCCTAGCACCCACGTGCTCGCCTTCGGCTCGTAGCCTAGGCGCGCTCGTGGATGGCTAGGGCGGGTTGCTGGTAGCTAGGATGGGATGCTCGGCTGGTTCCTGGTGGCTAGTAAGCGGGATTCGAACCTGGATCTTTAGGATGGGAGATTTTTATTGGTCGTCGTTCTGGTTGTGGATCTATAGGCTGTGAACTGGTTTCTAGGCGGGATATGAACTTAGATGTTTGGATTGCAATTTTTTGTTTTGGAAATAGGGTATTAGAATGAAATATTATATATTATTATCGATATTTATTGGTCATAAATATATTACATAATGGTGTACATAATGCATTGCTATATTTTGCAAAGATATTGTTTTAATACAGAGACATATGTGAATGACAATTATATATATAAATAAATGTATCTTGATCTGTAACATAGGTTTGTTTTTATTTATATAGAAGAGAATATATGATATAAATTCTTTATTATGCTTCGTTGATATACAAAAGTAGGTTAACATACATTATTGACAACAATCGATTGATTAATTGTTGAAAGAACTTTTATAAGGATCATTTGTTTTAACAAATAGAAATAGTAGAAGACAATAATTATGAGTAACATGACCATATATTTATAACAGAAAATCCTTACAAAGTTTTTCCCTAACATTTTTTGGATATTGAAAATATATGCTAAGTTTAAAATAATATATTTTACAACTTTAAAATTAGTATTTCTCTTGCTATAAACTTTTGGGATTCAAATTCGAATTCGCACATAGCTAAAAGATATATTTAACATATGTAAACTATAGTTTAAACAAAATGAGAAGAAAATTTTGATATGGATTTTTTAATTTAATTGTTGAAAATGATAATTAATATTTTCTCAATCATGCAAACACTATATAAAATATATTTGAACTATTAGCTATATATGTTTTAAATTGTATCAAACATTTAGATGTTAATATATTGTTTAACTCTGTGGAATCGAAATATGAGGCCCAAAATTTTGTGATCTATATAAATAGGAATAATGTATCAATTTATCAGTTTCATATCTTAATTAATGCATTTCGAAATTTAAAATGTAATGTTTTTAATTGCGTCGAAACTCTTATTACGTCATTCTTACAGAAGAGACAATTATTTTGTGATAGTTTTAAATTAGAAGACTTGGTACATAGGTGATTTGAAAGCAAAATGTTTTTATCATCTTTTTCAACGGACGTGGAAAAAGTATGTGTGTAAATATCATTTTCTGCTCTAGATACACAAATAACTATTTTTCAATTTGCTAATATGTTATTAAGTGTATTTTAAATATAATAATACAAATTAGGTTTTTCCTTAGCTATGTTTTATTTAGAACAATCAGAGTATTAGATTACATGTGCACTCTTATGTATGTAGGGGATGCAAATGATGGTACAGAAAAATAGAGCCTAAGTCCCAATTACTTATATAGTTTCGAGATATTGAATTTTTAAGTTTGAAATATGTACCATGTGATTCATATATTGTGTATAGTAACTTTAAAATTAAATACTTCAAGAACTAAGAGCGATAGCGAATTATTCTAATCTTATTTTTATTTGTAAGATTATTTTCTATATGTAAACGTAATTTCGGCACTTTGGAATCACTGAAAACATTTTCAGTAATGCTTGTTTCAAGACAAGTATATGACTATTGAAAATAGCAACTCAAAAAAATGAGTGTATGAAAAACTAAAGGAAAATGCGAGTTGTATTTTCCAAATTTAGTTGTAGAGAGTTATTTCCTATATTTATATAAAATTTTAAAAGGTTTAAATCGCTGAATTTTTTTTCAGTAATGTTTGTATTTTTAAATTTGTATTTAGAAAGTAATTTACTATATGTGTAATTTTAAAAGGTTTCAATCACTGAAAAAGAAAATCAGTAATGTTTATATATTATACGTCTTGTATATGTTCATTGAAAATGGAAAATTTGACAATGAATATAAGGAAAACGAAGAGAAATAGGTACTTGTACTTTCCAAATTTAAATATAGGGAGTAATTATGTAATATGTATACTTAATTTCAATAGGTTTAAATCGCTGATTTTTGTTATTTATGTTTATTTGAAGACATCTATGTTTATTGAAAATATTAAATTTCAAAATGAATAACATGTAAACTAAGAGAAATAGCTTCTAATACTTTTCAAATTTGGATATTGGGAGTAATTTGCTATATGTATACTTAATTACAAAGGTTTAAATTGCTGAAAAAAAAATCAGTAATGTTTATTTTAAGACGTGTATATGTTTATTGAAAATAGTAACTTTAAAAATTAATATCACTAAAATTAAGGGATATAGCATCTTGTACTTTTTAAAGTGATATTAAGGAATTTATTTACTATATGGTAAACTTAATTTTAGAATATATGAATCGCTGAAAACGTTTTCAGTAATGCTGGTTTCAAGACGAGTACATCTCTATTGAAAAAAGCAAGTTTAAAAATTAATATCTCGTAAACTAAGAGAAATAGCCATTCGCACTTTTCAAATTTGGATGTAGGAGAGTATTTTGTATATTTGTAATTATTTTCCAAATGTATGAATCGCTAAAAAAAATCAGTAATGTTTAGACTTAGCTCTTTCTTTTCTTGTACCTTTCGAATAATATGCATGTAATATGTGTTTGTGATGTATGTGAACCTATCGAAATACGCTTTGAGATGTTGAAATATAACTATGAAAATGAAAATATGTGAATTGTATAATGACATGATTTTTTTTTCTATCATTTAAATATGCTTATATGTATGAGTGTCTTCGACATTTGTTTATAAAGTTTTTATTAGGAAAGTAGATGATTTTTCACGCTAAATGGTTATATAACATAAGTACTTTATAGGTGTGAGGTGGTTTTATTTATTTATTTACATAAATTTGAAAAATATGACTTGGGGTGTACAAAATCCATGTTGGGGTTGTTTTGGAGTGCGATGCTCTGAAACAGGGTGACCATCTCCAATGCGGAAATCAGGATTCATGAACTGCAACTCGCTCGGGTACATCTGCAGCATCGTCTATTTAAGTGCACAGCTTATCTTTCTGCAACAATAGAAAATATACTCGAAAGCAACAAATATAAATTAGTGGTTAATGGTCATAGAAAATAATATGATTTTATTTGTAGATTATTAAGAATTATTTCAAGTATAGATAATTACTATTTAAAAAGATATATTAATGCCAAAGAAAGTGAGAGATATTCAATATTACAAAAGAATGAATAAATATTTCAATCGATCAATTATAGATTTTAATGCATAATGTGTACGATATTAAAGTATTTTAATAATGAGGTATAAGTTACGTAATTTGTCGTATTATCATACACATTCATAATTACGTACATATGGAACAAAATATATGTAGAAAAATATATTGGACATATGATATATTAAATTATAAACAAGATGAACACAATTCGTGACAGATGTTTAACATTAGAAAACTTTGTTTTCAAATATCTTTGCCGTAAAAGTATATGAGGCTTTATACATAGTATTTACAGAATAAAATGTTAGAAGATTGTATATGGTAAAAATATTAAGTAATTATCAATTAATAAAAACTATTTTCGATATAATATGAACAATTATTTAAATATAGCTTATATCTTGTATCTATACTAGAATAATCCCTCCAAATGAATGGTTAATATATCAAATGAAAATACAACAAAGTATGAAGTATTATAAAAACAAAAAAAAAAACTCACTTTGAATAAATGAAATCTATGGCTATAACTCCAAGTCGTGTAGGTATCCTAACGTCCTCTCCAAGCACCAGGAAGTCGTCCTCGTGGTCACAGTACACCAGCACACTACACACACGTCTTTACACTAGCACTGTAACAAACAAACTGAAAGAATTAATCCATGTAATAGTTAGGGTGTTAAATAATTTACCCCGTAGAAATACAAGTCAACAATTTAATAATAATGAGTCATTATAAATAATAATTGCTTCTTATGTATTATGTAATTCGTTCACGTGTTTTGAATTTTATGAATGTAGAAGTAGCGCGAAAAAAATTTGAGTACACAAAATTTTTTATTATAACATTTTATTAAATATGTGTGTCCTTTTCAGATGCAGCCGTGTGAAAAGCCGACATCCTGGTGTTGTAGACTTAGCGACTTGGAGTCCCGACATTGTAATCTGAAGCACTCAACAATGGTGAGTTACATTGTAGTAAATATTTCTTGTAATAACGGAAACCCTTCAAAAATTCAATACAAAACCATACCAAATTCTTGAACCAAATCCACACACCCCAATCCTATATAGTTTAATAAAACTCCATAAACCAGACAAATCTATACGTCCAATCACATCATCTATCCAATCACCCGCCCATAAACTAGCTAAATCACTAAACAATATTCTTATTAAAGAACTAAAATACTCATCCGAATTTTCAATACAAAATTCAAAAGATTTAATTACAAATTTAAATAACACTTTAATAAATAATAACAAAAATTTTATAATAGCCTCATTCGACATCGTAAATCTATATACCAATATACCAACTTCCGAAACCCTTGACCTACTTAAAACCCACTTACAAAATAACCTTCATTTAAACGATAACCATAACCTCACTGACACAGATATCAATAATTTAGTCGAACTATTCAATACAGTAACACAACAAAATTTTTTCAATTTCAATAACAAAACATATAAATTAAACAACGGTCTTCCCATGGGCAGCCCAATCAGTGGTTTACTAGCAAATATTTATATCGATAATTTAGAATCAAAAATTATGCAAACTTCACATAAAGAAAATATATTGTTCTGGAAAAGATATGTTGATGACATTATCATACTTTGGACTGGTACTCTCGAAGAATTACACAACTTTCACAACACACTCAATACATTATCTAATATAAAATTCACACTTGAAATAGAACAACAAAATCATCTTAATTTCCTTGACTTAACTTTAAACAAACATAACAATAACAGTATAACATACAATATATATAGAAAACCCACCTCTACAGATATAATCATACCATACAATTCATACCATAATCCTCAAATTAAAAATACAGCTTTCAATTTTCTTTTTAATAGACTTTTACATACACCACTATCAAAACCAGATTTTCAAAAAGAATTTAATACAATTACAACAATAGGATTAAACAACAACTTCCCAATAACATACATAACAAAAATTTTCCGTAACATAAAACATAAACAGTTAATAAATAACAAAATTTACAAACATATTACACAAAAAAGAAACTACATATCTCTCCCATACCACAAAAAACTACATACTTCTTTAAAACAACCAATCGAACAAAATAACATAACACTTACTTCTAAATCACAACCAAATCTATACAATATCCTTAAAAATAACACACCGAAAACCAACTATTTAGAAAAAAGTGGAATATACAAAATAGAATGCAGTAACTGTGAATTTTCATACATAGGTCTTACAACCAGAAATTTAAAAACTAGATTCCAAGAACATATAAAACATAATCCTCCTTCGGCAGTTAACACTCACATATTCAATACAAACCATACTATCACTCTTAATAACATAAAACTATTACATTCAGAAACAGACTTTCATAAATTAATTATACTCGAAAAATACGAAATCTTAAAACATATTAAAGACAACAAACCGCTCTTAAACGAAGTCATAGATTTTCCAGAACAATATATTTTCAAAAATCTCGCGCCATTTAAATAAATTAAAAACTATTTAACACAATAAATAACACTAAAATCTAATTCCGGTTTCCGCTCAGCTGTTCATAAATCTTGTTCCTCTGGTTGTGAAAACACACGTTTTCAACACCTTTCATATTTTTTCATATTTTTTAAATTTTTTAAAAATTTTCAAAATGAAAATACTATATACTTCTGTTTAATTACTTAATTGACGGTAAGTTTTTTCAATTTTATATAAATACATTTAAAGTTTATGATTGTTTCACTCACCTAACCTTACAAAAACTTTTTTGAAATCCATTTTAATCATCTCATAAACCTGTCTTCTATTTTCTAACATTTTATCATTCATTATTATTAATAACCATATATTTATCAACATTTATATTTTTGTAATACAAACTAAAATAATTTTCTAAATTTATCCCAACCATTTAAATAATTCTATATAATTTTCATATGTAAAAAATTTTATATGTTTTTTTCTACAAGAAATATATTGTATTACAGCTGTGGCCTGATGATGTCCGTTGCGACGAAATCGATTGCCAATAATAAAACTTTTTTATGAAAATAAACTAATCCTTATTTCATAAAACCATCAGATTTTCTACTAAATCTTATTTTACATTATATATAATTAAAGTCTGAAAATGGAGTCATTTATACGAATTCTTGTAATCTCGCCCATGGAGACTAGATGTAAAATCTTCGTTTTCATGAAGACTATCCCTGTAAAAAAACGCTATGTAGTTCACTAAAAATCGCTGTTAAATTTTCGTTTTGATGAAAACTACCCCTGTAAAATTAAATTAAACAATATAATACTATATGTAGTTCACCAAAAGTCAGACTATTTTCCCTTAATTCGTACACGCTGATTAAGGGAAAAATAATGAAAAAATTCTCTAGATCTTAGTTTCCAAAGTAGAAATTTTTATTTTTAATGGAAATTGGCAATATTTTTTGACTTTGACGGCCTATAACTTATGAATGGTTAAAGCGACATTGATGGGCGTTGCGCCATTCAATTCTATGGACATTTTTACTTATGTTTACCAATTTTGAATAATCGTGTGTAGCCAGTATAGTAAGAGTAAGCAAAAATGAAAAAAATGGTAACTTTAAACAATTCAGTAGTCCACTAAAAATCCGATCACCCGTATTTAAATGAAAACTATCATTTTCTCTTAATTCAAGCATGCTGATTACGAGAAAAATAATGAAAAAAAAATCTCTAGGCCTTAGTTTCCAAAATAGAAATTTTTATTTTTAATGGAAATTGACAATATTTTTTGACTTTGGCGGTATATAACTAATGAATGGTATAAGTTACAAAGACGGGCGTTGCGCCTTTCGAATCTATGGACTTTTCTACATGTGTACCAATTTTGAATAACCGTGTCTGGCTAGTATAGTAAGAGTAAGCAAAAATGAAAAAAATGGTCACTTTAAACAATTCAGTAGTCCACTAAAAATCCGACCACTTGTATTTAAATGGAAAGTATATGTGTAAAGTATCATTTTCCGCTCTAGATACATAAATAATTATCTTGCAATGTGCGAATATATTATGAAGTGTATTTTAAAAATAATACTACAAATTAGGTATTTCCTTAACTATTATTTTGTGATAGTTTTAAATTAGAAGACTTGGTACATAGGTGATTTGAAAGCAAAATGTTTTTATCATCTTTTTCAACGGACGTGGAAAAAGTATGTGTGTAAAGTATCATTTTCTACTCTAGATACACAAATAACTATTTTTCAATTTGCTAATATGTTGTTAAGTGTATTTTAAATATAATAATACAAATTAGGTTTTTCCTTAGCTATGTTTTATTTAGAACAATCAGAGCATTAGATTACATGTGCACTCTTATGTATGTAGGGGATGCAAATGATGGTACAGAAAAATAGAGCCTAAGTCCCAATTACTTATATAGTTTCGAGATATTGAATTTTTAAAGTTTGAAATATGTACCATGTGATTCATATATTGTGTATAGTAACTTTAAAATTAAATACTTCAAGAACTAAGAGCGATAGCGAATTATTCTAATCTTATTTTTATTTGTAAGATTATTTTCTATATGTAAACGTAATTTCGGCACTTTGGAATCGCTGAAAACATTTTCAGTAATGAGTAATGCTTGTTTCATGACAGGTATATGTCTATTGAAAATAGCAACTTAAAAAATGAGTGTATGAAAAACTAAAGGAAAAGCGAATTGTATTTTCCAAATTCAGTTGTAGAGAGTTATTTCCTATATTTATATAAAATTTTAAAAGGTTTATATCGCTGAAATTTTTTTCAGTAATGTTTGTATTAAAACGTGTACATGTTCATTAAAAATAACAACTTCAAAATTGAATAAGAGAGAGTAATTTTTCTATTTGTATAGTGCTATAAATAATTTCAAAAGGTTTTAATCACTGAAAAAAAATTCATTAATGTTTACATATTATACGTCGTGTATATATTTATTGAAAATGGCAAATTTGATAATGAATATAAAGAAAAATAAGATAAAAAGGTACTTGTACTTTCCAAATTTAAATATAAGGCGTAATTTTCTATATATATACTTAATTTCGAAAGGTTTAAATCACTGATTTTTTTTTCTCTTAATGTTTATTTCAAGACATCCATGTTTATTGAAAAGATTAACTTTGAAAGTAAATAATATGAAAACTAAGAGAAATAGCTGCATATAATTTTCAAATTTGGATTTTGACAGTAATTTTCTATATGTATACTTAATTCCAAATGTTTAAATCGCAGAAAAAAATAAGTAATGTTTATTTCAAGACGTGTATATGTTAAATGAAAATAGTAACTTTAGAAATGAATATCACGAAAATTAAGAGATATGGCGACTTGTACTTTTCAAAGTGATATTAAGGAATTTATTTATTGTATGTAGACTTAATTTTAGAATATATGAATCGCTGAAGAGGTTTTCAGTAATGCTAGTTTCAAGACAAGTGCATATCTATTGAAAATAGCAAGTTTAAAAATTAATATCTCGTAAACTAAGAGAAATAGCCATTTACAATTTTCAAATTTGGATGTAGGAGAGTATTTTGTATATTTATAATTATTTTCCAAATGTATGAATCGCTGAAAAAAATCAGTAATGTTTAGACTTAGCTCTTTCCTTTCTTGTGCCCTTCAAATAATATGAATGTAATATGTATGTGAACCTATTGTAATACGCCTTGAGATGTTGAAATATAATTATGAAAATGAAAATATGTGAATTGTATAATGACATGATTTTATTCTCTGTTATTTAAATATGCTTATATGTATGAGTGTCTTCAACATTTGTTCATAAAGTTTTTATAAGTAGAGTACATGATTTTTCACGTTAAATGGTTATATAACATAAGTACTTTATAGGTGTGAGGTGGTTTTATTTATTTATTTATTTACATAAATTTGATAAATGTGACTTGGGGTGTACAAAATCCATGTTGGGGTTGTTTTGGAGTGCGATGCTCTGAAGCAGGGTGACCATCTCCAATGCGGAAATCAGGATTCCTGAACTGCAACTCTCTCGAGTACTTTTGCAGTATCGTCTGTTTAAGTGCACGCCTTATCTTTCTGCAACAATAGAAAATATACTCGAAATCAACAAATATAAATTAGTGGTTAATGGTCATAGAAAATAATTTAATTTTATTTGTAGATTATTAAGAATTGTTTCAAGTATATATAATTATTATTTAAAAAAAAATATATTAATGCCAAAGAAAGTGCGAGATATTCAATATTACAAAAGAATGAATAAATATTTCAATCGATCAATTATAGATTTTAATACATAATGTGTACGATATTAAAGTATTTTAATAATGAGGTATAAGTTACGTAATTTTACCAATAAAAAAAATGACGTCACCATTTGTTGTATTATCATACACATTCATAATTACGTATATATGGAACAAAATATATGTAGTAAAATATATAGGACGTACAACGATATGTTATATTAAATTATATACAGGTGAACACAATTCGTGATATAGATGTTTAACATTAGAAAACATTTTTTTTTTCAAATATTTGTGCCATAAAGACTAGGGCACTTTATACATAGTATTTACAAAATAAAATGTTAGAAGATTGTATATGGTAGAAATATTACATAATTATCAATTAATGCAAACTATTTTCGATATAATATGAACAATTATTTAAATATAGCTTATATATCTTGTATCTATACTAGAATAATCCCTCCAAACGAATGGTTAATATATCAAATAAAAAATACAACTATGTATGAAGTATTATAAAAACAAAAAAAAAAAACTTACTTTGAATAAATGACATCTATGGCTATAACTCCAAGTCGTGTAGGTATCCTAACGTCCTCTACAAGCACCAGGAAGTCGTCCTCGTGGTCACAGTACACCAGCACACTACACACACGTTTTTACACTAGCACTGTAACAAACAAACTGAAAGAATTAATCCATGTAATAGTTAGGGTGTTAAATAATTTACCCCGTAGAAATACAAGTCAACAATTTAATAATAATGAGTCATTATAAATAATAATTGCTTCTTATGTATTTTGTAATTCGTTCACCATGTTTTGAATTTTATGAATGTAGAAGTAGCGCGAAAATAAATTTGAGTACACAAAATACACAATTACATTTTTTTATTATTATAACATTTTTTTAAATATGTGTGTTCTTTTCAGATATGCAGCCGTGTGAAAAGCCGACATCCTGGTGTTGCAGACTTAGCGACGTGGAGTCCCGACACTGTAACCTGAAGCACTCAACAATGGTGAGTTACATTGTAGTAGATATTTCTTGTAATCTCGCCCATGGAGACTAGATGTAAAATCTTCGTTTTCATGAAGACTATCCCTGTAAAAAAACACTATGTAGTTCACTAAAAATCCGACTATTTTCCTTTAATTCCGACACGCTCATTAAGGAAAAAATAATGGAAAAAAATCTCTAGACATTAGTTTCCAAAATAGAAATTTTAATTTTTAATGGAAATTGTCAATATTTTTTGACTGACGGTCTATAACTAATGAATGGTATAAGGTACAATGACGGGAGTTGCGCCATTCGATTCTATGGACTTTTCTACATACGTTTACTAATTTTGAGTAATCGTGTCCATCTAGTAAAGTAAGAGTAAGCAAAAATAAATGAAATGGTAACTAAAAATTCAGTAGTCCACTAAAAATCCGACCAACCTGTATTTATATGAAACGTATCATTTTCCCTTAATTTGGGCTTGCTGATTACGAGAAAAATATTGAAAAAATTCTCTAGGCCTTAGTTTCCAAAATAGAAATTTTAATTTTTAATGGAAATTGACAATATTTTTTGACTTTGACGGTCTATAACTAATGAATGGTATAAGTTACAATGACGGGCGTTGCGCCATTCGATTCTATGGACCAACCAATTTTAAATAATCGTGTCTAGCTAGTATAGTAAGAGTAATCAAAAATAAAAAAAAATGGTAACTTTAAATATTAAGTTGCCCACTAAAAATCCGACCACCCTATGTTTAAATGAAAAGTATCATTTTCCCTTAATTCAGACACGTTGATTACAGGAAAAATATTGAAAAAAATCTCTAGGCCTTAGTTTCCGAAGTAGAAATTTTTATTTTTATTGGAAATTGACAATATTTTTTAACTTTGACGGTCTATAACTAATGAATGGTGTAAGTTACAATAGCTTTGTTCGATGACATGTACTAGGCCGCCCTAGTGTTAACTTTCTTGCACTAACATGTTTTATGAGAAACGGGCAGCTACTGGCAGGCTGTTCGATGACAAAAATTTTAAGAACTAGTGCTCACTTTTCTGACCTGACTCGCAAGGTAATGTAGAAAGTGCAGACTAGGAGTGGAGGTAGCTAAATGTTGTTCGGTAGACATTTTAATTCTATCCTATCTACACATCTGTTTATTTAACCTAAAATTTTGTTTTGCTATATAAAGAATTAATTAATATATCTGTCTCTGAATCTGATGAAGAATCAAGTGATGATTGATCTTCGTCAGAATCGTTTATTAGTTCACTATGCTCTTTAAAACAGACATTTCTGCAGTCACTTTTTTGCAGCTTTATGATATGACTGTGTTTATAAACAACCTAACCTTTTACACCTTTGGCTATGCTTGGCTTGATTACTCACAGCTGAGCAAACTTGCCCAAATATACACTAGTGTGTTTTATGAAACCACAAGAATTAGACTGTACTAGTGTACACTACACTGCACTGCACTATTCTGCTCTACACTTCAAGCACTTCTCATCGAACAGAGCTATTGATGGGCGTTGCGCCATTCGATCCTATGGACTTTTCTACATAAATACCAATTTTTAATAACCGTGTTCAGCTAGTATAGTAAGAGAAATCAAAAATAATTTTAAAAAATGGTAACTTTAAATATTCAGTTGCCCACTAAAAATCCGACCACCTGTATTTAAATTAAAAGTATCATGTTCCCTTAATTCAGTAAGAGTACGCAAAAAAATAACTAAATGACTATTGTATATATCAAGTTTAAAATAAAATTATTGAAAAGTAAATGAAACAGTTGTTTTCTACAGGTACGTAATGCTGCAGGAATTCGAATTTCTGAAAAAAAATTCAGTCATGTTTTTTTCCAGACAGCTAAATGTCTAGTGTGTATACCATGATGAAAATAAAATAAATTAAAAATTAAGTGAGATAACAATTTGCAGTTTTCAAATTTGGATTCAGAGGGTTTTTTCAAACATGTATACATAGTTTCAGAAATTTGAATCGCCGGATACAGAGTTAAATTTCAGTAAGAAATATTTGAACTTAGCCTTTTGTTTTTCTGTACCTTTTAAATAGTATGTATGTTATGCGAATTTCTTATACAATGAACTGTAAAATATATGAAAATGAAGATATATGTGTTGCATAATGCGATGAATTGATTATGTGCCAATTTTTCTTGCCATATATGTTATACGAGTACATAATGTTTAGAAGGATAACTTTTATATATTTATTTACATAAATCTTATAAATAAGTCTTGAGGGGCACCAATACATGTTGGGGTGTCTTCAGTGTGATGCTCTGCAACAATATGATCATCCCCAACGCTGAAATCGGGATAGATATCCTTCTGCAACTCACTCACATCCTTCTAAGGACTGGCCAGGACTGTAATTCATCTGTTACATGTTTCTGTAACAATAAAAATATAATCGAAATAAATAACATTTGGATTAGTGGTTACAGATGGATATGGATGGACTTAGAACTGTTTCAATCGTTTGTAATTATTAAAAATAAAATATCTAATATGAAAATGAATTTATGAAAACTTACACTTACGTGAGAAGTTCAGTATTGAAAAGAATATTTAAATTTTTAATTACTTAAATATAAAATATTTGTAGTAAAATATATAGTACGTCGAATAATCTACACACTATAAATAATTCAATTTTTTTTCCACACAACATCAACAATTATAATTCAAATATAAAGTATATATACCCGAAATAGTCTTTAGAAATAATGGCTGACATACCCAATAATGGTTACTAAAAGTAGTTTAAAAATGAAAAAAAACTTACTATGAATAAAGTATTTCCGTAAGTATAAGTCTCAAGTCTTAAAGATTTCCAAAAGTTCTTTCTAGGCACTAGGAAGTCGTCCTCGAAGGCACAGTACACGAGCACACCACACCACACGTCTGTTTACTAACACTGTAACAATGAAACTGACAAAATTGATCTATGTAACAGTTAATCATTAGATAATAATAATAATAAAAAAATAGTAGTCAACAATCAAAATAATGAGTATAAATTATAATTGATGTCTGTGTATAACATAATTTTGTAGTCGCTCGTACGATTTTTTTAAATTAGTATTTGTAAACAACGTCTATGGATTACACTCGAAATATAATTTATAAACTTTAGGGTTGATAGAAAGGGTGCTATTCATTGATGAAAAAAAAAAAAATTATGTTAGGGACCTTTTCAAATTTTAAATTCAGCGGGTTGTTTTCTGTATGTATACTAAGTTTTAGGAATTCGAACTACTGAAAAAAGAATTCAGTTATATTTGTTTCAACAAGATGGGTAAATTTCTTTTGTGTATACCATGATAAAAATAAAATAATTTAAAAACTAAGTGAGATAGGGACTTGCAGTTTTCAAATTTGAATTCAGGGGTTTATTTCCTGAATGTACACTAAGTTTCAGGAATTCGAATTGCTGAAAAAAGAATTCAGTTATATTTGTTTCAAGATAGGTAAATGTCTTTTGTGTATACCATGATAAAAATAAAATAATTTAAAAACTAAGTGAGATAGGGACTTGTAGTTTTCAAATTTGAATTCAGGGGGAAGTTTTCTGCATGTATACTAAGTTTCAGGAATTGTTGAAAAAAATAATTCAGTTGTTTCAAGTTAAGTAAATGTGTTTTGTACCATGATAAAAATAAAATTATTTAAAAACTAAGTGAGATAGGGACTTGCAGTTTTCAAATTTTAATTCAGGGGTTTGTTTCCTGAATGTACACTAAGTTTCAGGAATTCGAATTGCTGAAAAAAAGAATTCAGTTATATTTGTTTCAAGATAGGTAAATGTCTTTTGTGTATACCATGATAAAAATAAAATAATTTAAAAACTAAGTGAGATAGGGACTTGCAGTTTTCAAATTTGTTTTCAGGGGGTTATTTTCTGTATGTATACTAAGTTTCAGGAATTTGAATTGGAAATTCCAACTTTAGGGGTCAAAATTTCTGAAACTAAGTAAGACAGGATCTTGTACGTTTCAAATTTGATTTGCACATGCATCGTTGTATACATAAGCAAAGTTTCAAAATTGTAGAAATGTTGACAAATAGTTTTCTATAGGATATTTCAACTTTACATATTAATATGTATAGAAAAGTGGTATTATTAATACAAACACAAAGTGCAGATACAATGAATAAGTTATTACATTTATAATTTTATTAACAAATCATTTCTTTTTATGCAGATGATCACGTTTTCGACGTTCCAGTGGTAAGACACGCAGACATTGCGACTTGGAGAACCCGTTCGTGTGTTTACAGTATCCTGGGGCTTCTCTACGGACCTGGTGGACATGATTGTTGTCTGGATCAGGAAACCATCCCCTGCGGTATTGTTAAGTCGTGAACCGGTTCGCCTGATCTCCATACTTCAAATCTTGTGAAATATAACTGTGAGTTAAACTGTATATTCCACTAAACTTTCTCATGCGTTGTTATTTTACATTTTTATTTATTACTCCCACATAATTAAAGATAGCAACTTTGCGCCATGAAAATTCTTTAACATACGTCCAATTATAATTTTTAACTTTGATTGGTTTAGGAGTTACAGGGCGTTAAAATAAACGTAATTTAGTCAAATTTTCTCTGTACACTTGTTTCATATTTTCATTTATCACTACTACAAGAATAAAGATAGTAAATAGGGAAGTAAAAATTTATATTTTACATAAAATTTACTATTAGAATACGGCAGACACATTCGTGTTCAACAATTTAGAAGAAATGTAAATGTAATATCAAAGGTTTATACTTACCTACGGCGAATTTTCATAATATATCATCCGCTGTTATATCATCACTGTACTATATCATCATCGGCGATTTTCACAGATTAGAATACACTTTGTAGCAAATATTACGTAACACTCACACCAATTAGAATAACTTGCATAACACTTAGTATTAGTAAAACAATATAACACACTTTTACGGATAATTATACATATTTTAATAATAGGAAAGACTTGTAGGAAACACGAATAGGAAACACTAACGGGAGGACAGAGTCTTATGCAACATTTTAAATAATATCTAAAATTATAAGAAGCAGAAATACGTTGTATAACTTAAAATGAATTTTGAATATTTAGATTTTATTGTAAACAATAATGTACATATGAACATTTAAATTTAGTGTACTATTAACTTATTAAATTTATATTTTTTAAAAAGTTTAAAAAAAAATAAAATTATTTAAAGTTATTTAAATAACTTTAAAAAAGTTTATAGGGTAAATCTAACATTTTAAAAATATATAGCGAACTATACGATGTACTAGAGAAAGATTGCAATAAAAATTTCAAAGTTTTTCGTTTGATATATGCACTACACGATTATTCACAAGCACACGATGTTCACTTCACCAAAGACTGAAAGGAACTGAAGTCTTCATTTTAAAAACATAATATTAATAGTATCACGTAATACCCCCACTACAATTAAGTGTTTATTTATTATATCTTTTGTACTTTGCCGCTCAAAAAAAACAATATTTTTGTTTGTTTACAGGTTTTGCAAAGGGCCTACTACACCCAGCAGTAGGATACGGTAACTACAACACTGGATGAAGATAATAAATGACTTTATATAAAGAATAAATAAATAAAAATTAGTTTTTTTTCCTTTCCTATGTAATAACAAAAGGGACAGGGAAATATCCTAATATTTAGGGATTTTTCCGAATTTTCCTATGTTTTCTTATAGTATTAAGTTCTCTAGGTACGAAAATAACCATCCCATAGGAGTCCGCCCTTTCATAAAGGGCTAAGGGCTTATTTGAGCCCTTGGGGAAAATCTGACCACGGATTTCATTTCTGCAGATCCAAGTAAGTTTGACAACACTTGTCCGGATTTTCTAGCTTTTTTAGTTCAGGAATTAGTGCAGGCCCTTCGCCACAAACTTGAAGGGCGAATATATTGTAAACCAAAGGGTTTTCATCAATTCTGTGCAAGCTAATGGAAAGCGCGGGTTCGAATCCCCCCGATTCGCTATTTTCCAGCCCTTTAGCCTTTTAAATTAACGAATTTAGGCGTTAGACCCTTCGGAAAACTTTAAGGGCTCGTATCTCGGAAACGGCTGGTATTTCAGCGATTTCCTTGAAATTTCGCGTTCCCTTAGCATCCTTTGAAGAACAGGGGTCGTAGAATAACATATATGAGTTTCAAGGGCGTAGGGCCAAGGGTTACTAATTAAAATTTGACAGCCTGTTTTTTAAAAAAGTTCAACAAATTCTCACTTTTTACTGTCGGTCCTATTTACCTATTGTACATTATAGGTGTTTTCCGTGATATTTCTAACAAATTCAACAATGTTTTAAGGCTAGTTTTATTAGAATAGCTTACTGAGTAAATTTATAATGTTTTTGTGTAATATTTTGATTAATTCTATATGTTACATATAATTAGTTAGTGTCGGCCCTTCGATATGAACTTTAAGAATAAATATATAGTAAACCAAAGGGTTTTCATCAATTTTGTGCAAACCAATGGAAAGCGCGGGTTCAAATCTTCACTATACGCTCTTTTCCTGCCCTTTACCCCTACAAATTAACGAATTTAAGCCTTAGACCCTTCGGAAAACTTTGACGGCTTGTATCTCGGAAACGGCTAGGATTTCAGCGATTTCCTTGAAATTTCGCGTTCCCTTAGCATCCTTTGAAAAACAGGGGTCGTAGATTAAGATATAAGACTTTGAAGGGCGTAGGGCAAAGGGTTTAAAAGTGGCCTAATTGAAATTTGACAGCCTGTTTTTTAAAAAAATTGCACAAATTCTCACTTTTTTTTTGAAGTCACATTTTTTTGTTGTATAGAATTATAAATGTTATATAATTACATACTTCCCTGTCTCTTTGTAGTATTTTCTCCTGAAATAAACGATGTTAAATAAAAATTGTATTAGTTTCAGTAATATTTATTCTTTATTTGTAATACATTGTTGTTATTATGTTCATAGCTTAAAATGTTTTATTACTGACATCATCTATGTACTCTCTTGTCATTGTTGTATTACAAAAGCGAGTAGATAGATACTATCAGAAATACAACAATGGGTTGTCAAATAAAAAAAAATGTATTAGTTTAAGTATTATTTATTGTTTATTTGTAATACATTGTTGTTCTTATTATGTTCATAGCTTAAATTGTATGGTGTGTAAGGCATGGTATGCATAGTGTGTATGGTATGTATGATGTGTAATGCATGGTATGTATAGTGCGTATATATGGTATGTATAGTGTGTATGGTGTATATGGTATGTTATGGTGTGTATGATATATATAGTGTGTATAGTGGTATGCATAGTATCTATGGTATGTATGTACACATTATGTCCATAGTTTAAATTGTACTTATTGTTTGTATTTTTATAAATAAATATACATACCCTTGTCCTGAAAAATTAGATGTAGGGATGTTTAAATAATAGTTTGTATAAATTTTACTGTATTTATTGTTCATTTGTATTTTACGTTGTTGTATTTCATCTAACTACCCTTAATGTACAATTTATTAAACAATAAAATATAAATTAAGATATAATTTGTTTATTTTTTACCACTTTACTACCCCTACACGTAGCAGCACCTATTAGAAAAGGCTTTGCGCCTAAAATATAGGCAACCAGAAATACTACTCCACTTTGAACATACATACGTACATACATCATTTTATGGTTATACCTAATGGGAATATAACAAACTGAATATGGGACGTTTACTTGGGAATATTAGTCTTTGAAAATGGGATGATACATGGATGTTTCCAATGCGAAAGGCATGTCAGGATTGTATCTGAATTTATTAAGTCTGAATAGATTGCTATCTACTACACAAGAGTCGTTATGTCTTCTATGATAGTATTTAAATCCCATTTCTAATATATCTGAGTACCAAAGGCATCGAAAATTATGTATGTACGTACGTATGTACACAAATGAAATTTTTTAAATCGATTTTAGACTCAAAGTTGAAAGTTTATCAATAGGTGCTGCCCCCTGGTGGCAGTTTTAAAAACTACATACGTGTAGGGACTTAGAAAAAAAAATCAATTTTTAAACAACAATATATTTGTATTATATCAAAATTACAAGACTTTTTCTTATAAAATTCAAAGTTTATTGACATTACTAAAGACGTTTGACATTAAAGTAAATTGTTATTAGATTTGTTGACAAATTTAGTAACAATTGTGAACAGAATTATAACACGAAAGAAACGTAGAGGATATTTGTGTTTAAAAATTCTGTTCGTAATTATTTCTCACTAAGTTTGTTAACAAATTTGGTGACAATTTTTTAACGTTGCCAAACAGGCTTTAATTATAAAATTGAAATGTTTGTTACCAAGTAAAATTATCATTATTTTGGTTGCAGATATTATAAACTATTTTGAATCTTTATTTTGTAGTAAAAGTAACTTCTATTACAAAATAAAGGTACAAACTAATTAATAATTACAATCAAAATAATGATAATTTTGCTCGGTAACAAACATTTCAATTTTACAACTAAAGCCTGTTTGACACGTTAAAAAATTGTCACCAAATTTGTTAACAAACTTAGTGAGAAATAATTATGAACAGAATTTTTAAACACAAATGTCTTTTACGTTTCTTTTGTGTCATAATTCTGTTCACAATTGTTACTAAACTTGTCAACAAATCTAATAACAATTTATCACAATGTTAAACATGGTTTAGTTATAAAACTAAAACGTTTGTTACCGAATAAAATTATCATTTTAATAGTTGTATTATTTGTTGTTAATTATTTTGCATCTTTATTCTGTGACTGAATAAAGATGCAGTAGAATTGAACACAAATAATATAACCATAATTTTATTTGGTAACAAACATTTCAGTTTTATAACTAATACGAAACTCTACATTTATATTATTAAAGTTTTAAGGTAAAATAATACTATATTAAGTAGAGTTTCGTTTACAATACTAATTTAACAAATTAAATCTTGGTGGTCCCTAAATAAGATTCCTTGTTCCCATTTTTAAAGGTACAAAGAATTCTTATTCAGTAGAAGACCGTTTCCGAAACTTTATATTAATATTATATATTTTGTTACCACCCAAACCTCCCACTTACCAAAATATATAATATTTATTAATACAAAGCTTCGTTTACAATACTTAAAATCTAACTTTGCCCTGACCGCGTCTAAATACTTAATAATAATTACAATGTTTTACTAAAACTACCTACTTTACAACTAAAGGAACATGGTATTAAATTAAAATAAACGTAATAAAAGTTTGTTTTATTGTTGTACATACATTTTAAACAAATGAAGAAGAATCCATGGTCTGCGTCTCCAATCGGCACTGCAATCTTGAAGATAGTGGCGGTGGGGAGTTTTTTTTAACTTTAAAACTATCTTAGAACTAAAAACGAAACCCTTTATTTAATAAATAGTATATATAAGGGAAACACCGCCCTTCAATGCCAAACCCACGTTCCCTTATATATACCATTTATTAAATACAGTTCCGTGTACAATAATACTTATAATCTAACTTAAATTATTGTAGTTCCCCCCCCCCCCCCCAATTTAATTTGTGAAGTGCGCAAAAAACCTTATCTTACGTTAAAGATCTATTTCAAAGAAAAACAAATCTAAAAAAGCCTATTTTACGTTAATAACGATTTCAAAGCAAGTCTAAAAATGTCAAGTTACGTTAATTTTTCTCTCTCTCTCGAAAAGCAAAAACAACCCTTCCTACTTATATCTAAGCTATCTTATGTCTACGCGAACTATCTTATATCTAGATTAAACTAAGCTAAAGGCGTGTGAGAGAGAAAGAGTACGAGCTAAGCAAATGGTGAGAACGCCGTGGCGTCGAACGCCGTTGTTGGTTCTCACGGAAGTTTACGAGGGGGTTAAGCCGACCCCACGCGATGCAATGCATTTACGGCCTACAAACCGAACTAGGTAGAGAGCACGGTAGCAGTCACATGTAACTACCTAGGGTGCACGCCACCTACCTAGCTACTCCCGGAGACATTCGCCCGCGCCTCTCGCGGATACCCTACACCGAACGCGGTTATTAACCCGTGTGCTCAACAAAGTTAATTCAAACAAAAACTTTACCTATTCGTTGCCATTACCATTAAATGATGATTACGTTGCCTCCGGATGAGGAGAGCACATAAGGCCATAAGAAAGCTTTCTGTGCCAACTATGGATTAATGTCCCTAGAAACATTCACACAAGTGTGAAGCGATCCACCATAACAACAGGATTCACAAGACGGTGCGTTGTACATATCAGTCCACTCAATTATGGCTATCGCGCACGAACCCTACCTACCCAGCCCCTCTGACCGTGTGAAGTTAATTGAATAAGGAACCCGAACACCCACATCAAAGTTTCGAATCTGTTACCTCCTTCCTGACTCACTCATCCATCCACCTGCAAGCATCCCCCGATACGTCCGTATTTTCTTTTCCCAAGCACTCTCCCTAGGTACCGTCTGGGTAACCCGCGTGTACGGTTACCGCTGCAACCGTAGACGCACGATTTTAGGATGATCGCCACGGGATGCACTTCAAATTAATCAATTTATTTTTAATTTTTAAAGAAAACGCGTGTTTGCTCGACGGCGCGATGAGCCAAAGTTTAATTAAAACCTGAAAATACATTTCCAAGAACTTAAAACTATAGTATTCCTCACGTACGAATGGCATTGCACAAGTTCAATTCGCTTCATAATCTGTGCTGATATCTAAGAAGAAAGTATCTTTTCCCGCATCAAGAAACGCACATGAATTGATAAATCAACACTAAACACAAAAATGTTAAAACACCCGTTAATATTTACGAACTATGTTGACAGTTTTAAATTATTTCCTAAACAGAGTTGCGACAAACGTTGCCTTATGAACAGATTTTACAACCTATGTGCCAAAAAAAACTATTCCAATTACGTGTCTTTAACAAGCCTACACTTTATTGCGCGCAATGCCATTCTTACGTAAATAATACTAAAACTTATAAAGCTACTACTTTTTAATCTTCTAGATGTCCGATTCCTGAAAGATAAATGCTAATCATTTGTTCACAGATATTGATTTTATTGATAAATAGTCGATATTTCAATTTCAAATTGTTTTGATTTTATAAGGACATTTATGAAAGTTATATTTCGTTTACTACAGTACTCAAAACTGAATTTGAGTTCAAATTAATATTTAGACATAAACCTTTGACTATAAGTTCTCATGGTTGAGTATGAGAACATAATAATAATTATGCATAGTCATATTCCCTAGACTATAAGTTCTCATGGCTGAGTATGAGAACAAGATGATTATTAGGCATATAGTCATATTCCTTTGACTATAAGTTCTCATGGTTGAGTATGAGAACAAAATAATAATTATGTATAGTTATATTCCCTAGACTATAAGTTCTCATGGCTGAGTATGAGAACAAGGTGATAATTAGGCATATAGTCATATTCCTTTGACTATAAGTTCTCATGGTTGAGTATGAGAACAAAATAATAATTATGTATAGTCATATTCCCTAGACTATAAGTTCTCATGGCTGAGTATGAGAACAAGATGATAATTAGGCATATAGTCATATTCCTTTGACTATAAGTTCTCATGGTTGAGTATGAGAACAAGTTAATAATTACGTATATTCCTTTGACTATAAGTTCTCATGGTTGAGTGTGAAAACTGAATATGCGAACAAAATATTTTCTAAAATAAAAAAATAAGTTCCCTACCAGTTCATCCATCGATGGCCGCCTATGACGTAGAAGATTTGTCTGGTGCAGTGCTGAATTTAAAGGTCGAAAACTGCATTTAAATTCTCCAAGTTTTTTGATGCATCAGACCAATCAAAGATCCGCCTATTAAATAATAATTATTAGTTTGTGGTACTCTTTAAACCATTTAAGAAATTGTTGGATAAAACACTTGAGAAAAGTAACCCTTTTTTTCTCACGTGATATAAATAATGAATAGAAATGTACCATGCGACATTTTGTCCAACAGTTCTTGAATGGTTTCAAAATTATTCAAAATTAGCTTTAATTTGAATTCGATAAAAAAGTAGTTGCTATGAAATATATAAATGGTTATCTCAAGATATAAACATTCATATATTAACATTATGGTAATTGTGCATAACTTACTTTGCAATATTTTTTATTAAATGTACTTTTGGAATATCAAATTAAAACAAATAATTTTTTAAACCATTTAAATAACACTTGCATATAACCGCTTATTTTGCATCACTCTGTCCGTCACCTGGTTATATAATTGGAAAGTGGACCATTATTCAAATGATTAGTTACTCGAGTGTAAATATTTCACAGCACTATTCGGATTTTCAAATAAGAAAACGCTAACTAGCGGCAAATATTAGAACTACAAACAAAGGTACACATTTGACATTTACATGAAACCACAACTATGGGGCTACAAAAACTCTATTATACATACTTGAATTATAAATAAAAAATACTGAGAAAATATTACGAAAACTAAAACACAATTGACAGCAATGCTACGCTTATAAATGTCAACAAAAAGTGTACCATTGTTTAATACGATCAGCGCCCATCTTTTGATACGTGAAAATCCCCAATACAAATAGAACTGTTTCAGAAAGTGCTTCAACTTTAACAATATTGGCTAGTAACTATATTTGAACTAGTTAATTTATATTCTACGATTCGACCCGCAGATTGTAAAGTATTGTAGTATTACCAACAATATTAGTGGTTCCAACTAAATAACCACCAATAACTACACTAGCTCGTCAGTATCCACTATATTTGATCCCCAATAACAACACTATTGCGGAGAGGTCTTTTATATTTATCTAAAATAAAGCTAAATCAGCAACATTGAGGAATAAACTAATTAAGAAATAATGTAATCTAAAACTTTCATAGTTAAAATGTCATTTTAATTTGTCTGGGACACTTTCTAGTACAGTACTTGATAGTAGTACTTTTGTTTCAACACAAAAAATATAATTCATTCATTTTATTCGAAGCATGGCTAACTAAACTGGTATTAAACAATCATAAATTAATACAACCCCACGAAAAAAAAGGTCAATTCACTCCCGGCTTGAAATGAAAGCTTGGACCTTGCAAGGTTTAAGCCGACGTGCAATTCGCCGGGTCAAAATTTTCGTTGTAAATGCCTATATGAAAATGCCTCTGCTTAGCTTACAATTTTAAATCAGCCTGAAACTGTGCTTGGGTCAAATTTGATATTGAATTACTATAAATACCCGACGGACAGAGTGGTGCAAAATACGCAGTTATATGCAATAGATTTATTTAAATGGATTCTGAATAAATTTAAGAACATTGGGAATAATTTAAATAATTTTAGGCTATTCTGAATGATTTTAAAACAATTAAGAAGTGCATGAAATAGTTTCACATATGTATAATATAATCATCAATTGTACCATTTTTTGAAAAGTTTTTATCTCAACCCATTTCTTGATGCAGTGCGCCGTACCCACAACTGGGTAGACACACGAAGTCAACACCGCGATTTTTGGAATCTACGTATTGAATTGGGTATAAATACCTAAAATTTGGTTACGAAAACTATTGAGTTTTCGGAGATCTAACATAAAAGAACACTACTTAATACGAATAGCAACATTTATTTTATAAGAGAATAACAAAGTTAACAAAATACATAATAATGAATATGACAGAAGGTTACAATTGTTTGCCATGTATTTTAAATTACCAGTTATCACTTTTTGTGATAACTAGAGGGCTTTGAGTAGTTAGTTTGAATGCACATTTTTTTAACACACAGCTCCTCAAACTGTACTGCGAAGTTATTTTTAATTCTTCTGATTCATGTGATCTAATGTCGTCAACTAGATCCAATATTTGTTCTTTGGCAATCCCTTTATAAGAACTTGTGTGGGCATATCTTCCGTGACTAAGTAGTTCAGTAAATCTCACCATCTTTAAGACCCTCTCGAACAAAATAATATCGGGTTTTCTTCTCTCATTTTTTCGATCACCTCTTCTGTCATTCCTTCGATCATCTCTTCTGCCATCCCCATTGGCGTAGCTAGGAATTTTTTCTAGGGGGGGCAGCCGTCAACCTTAACTAAGCACAGTCATTTAATGAGAGATCATAAATGACGTCTAGTGATAAATAATAATGCAGTTCATTCACTCTCCTTATTACTATGTAGCAATTCTTCAACTCTGTAAATATTTCTAGGGTGGGTAAAGAGCTTTCTAGGATGGGCATTGCCCACCCTTGCCCGCCCCCCCCCCCCTAGCTACGCCCATGGCCATCCCTTCTAACATTAGTTATCGTCTCGTTTACGATCCCCTACACCGCCCCATGCGAATATTCCATTGTTGGAAGCAATGACTGCAGGCCTTTTTTGTTAGGTTGTCCATAAGCTCTGCTGGTTTTTCTACAACTGTATCTCGGACCCAAATTTGATTCTCTTTAACGAAGATTTAAATTTTGAGAATAAAAGAAAATCAAATCACTAGGTAAGGTGAGTACGGTTGATGTACCAACACGGTGAATTTGTTTCGTCAAAAATGTTTTCACAGACGGCGCGTTATCTTCAAGAATCCATGAATCGTTTTCTTTTTTTTTGACATTTCAGCCCTTTTTCTCCTCATCCTTAGTATGTCCTCCAGGCACCCAATCCACTTGAACAATTATTAGATTTCGACAAAAACGATGTCCGTGCACGGCCGAGGCCTTCTAATCTGCTCGAAAACTTGAATACTAGATAGACACTTATCACCATAAACTTTCTTCAGCAAATCGTAGGTTTCTGCACCGCATTTGTCAAGTGTCACACAGAAATTCATAATAACGCTAACATGATTGGATGGAAGGAAGATGACAAATTAATTGACACTGCAATGTTGCCAAATTTACAGGGAAGCCAAAAAAAATCTCGTACTTTCCTCTGTTGTGGCGTTCTCGATGGGCAAAACGACCTTGGTCCGGAAAACATTTTAACATTCCGGTATATATTTCAGCACCTGCCAAAATATGATTTGTAATACATGAGTGATGGTGACTGAGTGCAATGTGTTGGTGGAGTAAAACTGGAGCAGGTGAATGAGTTTGTATATTTGGGTAGCATGATGTCGAGAGATGGACGAATTGACAGAGAAATTGATAGGAGGGTGAGTGCGGGATGTAAGATAATGGGTGCTCTGGATACGTTTGCTCGTAACGTAAACGTATCTAGAGAGGCTCGGTTAAGTGTATATAATGGAGTGCTGGTGTCTGCTTTGATGTATGGAAGTGAATGTTGGGCATGGACGAAAAAGCATAAAAGGAGAGTGACTGCCGTGGAAATGAAGTATTTACGTGGTGTTTGTGGGTATACAAGACGGGATCGCGTGAGGATTAATTTGGTGTATGAAGAATGTATGGTTAGGAAGAATGTTGTTAAGAGAGTTGGAGTGAGTCAGTTGAGATGGTTTGGTCATGTGGAGAGAATGATGAGTGAACGACTTGTAAAACGCATGTATGTTGGTAAAGTTGAGGGTGTTCGAGTGCGTAGCCGTTCAGTGTGTAAGTGGATGGATGTGATTGGTAGTGTTTTGAAGGAGCGTGAGTTTCCGAGTGGAAAGAGAAGAAGAGCATGTATGAATACGATTATGAATATGGCTGAGGCGAAAGAAGTGTGCTTGGATAGGAATGTGTGGCGAAGAATGATTGTTTTGTAAATATTGTGGTGTGAAGATGTATGGTTAGTAAGAATGTTTTATGAGAATGGAGAGACAGCTGAACTTTTATGTGGACGATGTGAATGAAGTATGATTGTACAGGAATGTGTGGCGAAAGATGATTTTTTGTGTAACTATTATTGTGGTCCGGATGCGGTTATTCGCTACCGAAAATCGGTCACTTTAATATGTTCCTCTGCTCTTATGTATGAATACGTTTGTGAATGTGGCTGAGGTGAAAGAAGTGTGCATGGATAGAAATGTGTGGCGAAGGATGATTGTTGTGTAACTATTATTGTGGTCCGGATGCGGTTATTCGCTACCGAAAATCGGTCACTTTAATGTGTTCTTATGTAGGAATGCTATGATGATTGTGTTACATTTTGTTACAATTTGTTTTCTTTATAAAATTTTAATTAGCCAATCATTTTTAGCGGGTTCCGAAATATATACCGGAATGTTTAACTGCGTCCGTGAAACCACGACAAATTTGGTCTCGATCTGAGAGACCCCGATCTCGCTCAAAATGTGTATCTATAGCTTCCGGATACTTGTGTTGAAAATTTTACAATACTTTTTCCACCAATTTCCGTCGAAGAAAATATTTGACAAATACAATTTTTTTGAAAACTCTGGCTCGACGCGCATAAATCTGTTTTTATACTATACTTTATTTCACGTAAGAAAATAGCAGATAGCACTTGAGACCTGGCTGTTTTTACATGGATTAAATAATTTTAAATTCGTGAAACTAAACTTTATACATGAATATTAAATTGGAAAACAAAAACTTGTCAAACGTTACTAACTTAAAACTTTTTATCATGGAATAAAATTAGATTTTCCAATACAGTAAGATAAAGTCAACGAAAAAGTATATTATGTGGCAAGTGTGTGAAGCTGAAATTTTTACACGAGAGTGGAGATTGCGACACGAGCCGAAGGCGAATATTGCAAACCACCCGAATGTAAAATAGGCTTCACACACGTGTTACATACTATACTTTTTCTACGACCTTGCAATAAAATAATTTTTTTCTTCACATTGTCATTCAAAAACAAAACTTCACACATAAAAATTGATACGTGAAGTACTCACTTCACGCATGGGAGTAGAAAAAATATTGTAACTAACACATGTGTTAATTGGCCATTAATGATAACAACAATTGTCTCAATCATTAATCGCCCTCATTAATACACATGATAGTTAAATAACTATTAACGATGAGTAATTGTTTACTGAAACAAGAGACGACGTTTCGGTCGTGGTTATGACCATTTTCAAGTCAATAATACTTAATTTTTAACTAATAATTTTATCAATTAATTGACAACAGATATTTTTCTCTAGTGAACTTTCTGTGTATTCTGACCAAGATAGCAGAGTTTATATTTATATCTAAACCAACGCTATTTTCTTACATAAAATAAAGTATAGCGTATTAAGGGTGTGTTAACAAAAAAATCTGCACAAACTTTATAACCGTATCATTTATCTTTCAAAAGACAGCATATTAAAACAACTTTACCCTAATATAAACTACAGTTAAATATCATACCTGCATAAAAATTCGCCTCTAATCTCATTTATTTTTGAAAGTCCAGCTACTATTGTCAAAATATTCTCAAGGCGAAGTTTATTTTTAATTCTTTGTATGAAATTTCGTATGTCGATTAAATTTATATACTGTACCATGAATGCCTTGTTTATAAAAATAACTTTTATTTCCTTCATTAACACTACCATCTTACGTGCAATAGAATTCGGCATCGGTAATTACAAAATTCTTATTCCAAGGGTTGATGCAGTTCACACATCAAGTTTTTGGATTTATTAACTCTTGTATTTTGCTATACTTTGTACAGATTTTCTGTTTCTTATTATTATATTTCTTACTTATAATGTACATGTTTACGTTTATAATATGTGAAATTTTTAATTTTGCCAAATTTTCTTAAAGATTTTCTATCTTTCGCAATGGATTCCGTCTGAAGCTTCTTTTTCTTATTTTCATCATTTTCTTAGCTTTTTTCCGACTACCTTACGCTCTTTCTAGTGATTTTCTGCTGTGAACTTTTTTCTCTCATCAAACTTAGTTTGTCGAGGTATTTCCATTAGAACAAAATGATTGACAGTGAACAATTTTTCCTATAATCTTTGTTTTAAATAAAAATCGCCAATCATTTCTTTTCGAGAAATTTATTTTAGTTTTTGTGAACAACTGAAAGAAAAATTATATTATGTTTGGTATAAAGCCTGTTTTACATTATACTTTTTTTGTATAGATTCTAGTACGAGATCCTTCCGAGAAATTTCTAGACAAATCTAGCATAACGTAAATCAGAAATTTTCATTCGAGATTCTAGTATAGAAACATACGTCCGGCGCCCGGCAGTATATTTATATACGAGTTTCGTACTAGATCGTTAATTCGCATGCGCGAAGTCGTGATATCAACAGTTGCCAACTTTTGTTATATGTCATTTATTTTACAAAGTGTGAGGTTATAAATAACATTTCAATAACATTAATATAAAACGTCTAATATGACAAAGACACATTTAAAATGAATTTTTGCAACTCCTTATTTTTTGTATTTTATCCATTTAAAAAATAAGTTAACTCTAAAAATTTGTTAGGTTGGTATTCATTTATTTTGATTTAAAATATGATACATTCCGAAAATTACCGATTATACACAACTTGATAGCATGGAAATTGAAAGGAACTCGATCAAAAATCTATCTAGAAATATGATATGAAAATAGACGAAAATAGTATAATGTCAAACGGACTTTAGACTAATGTAAACTTCGAAACAAAATGCTTGTTGCTACACATATTATTACGCTTTAAATAGTATTAATAAATTAAATTTTGTGCAGATTTTTTGTTAACACACCTCATTTTGATTGTCATTCTCGTTGCTTAATGACATATTTTTACGCACTAGTATTTAAAAATGTAACTTTCTAGAACTAAATAAAAATAATAAAAATTATGAAATTCTTTATTCATTATAAATATTTACAACTCAATTACTTAAATTACTAAGTTGAACATATGATGTCGTTTTTAGTTCTTCTTCTTGATGCAGGTAGAAATTGAATTAGAAATACTGCTGGTTTCTGATTCTTTGTCGACAATTCTTAATTCTTTAATTGCTGTTTCTTTTTCTTCCAAAATATCTCTTGAATTTTTTTCTTATTCTCCAAAGAATTTTCAACGTCTCCAAACTAATCTTTCCTGTGCCTCCCTCTTCAGACTCTTGTAATTTTGTCCATCCTTAATTTCAGTTAACATTCCAATTTATTTTTCGTCCTCTTCCCCTTCTCCCATGTATTTTCCCTTTAATTATAATTTTCTGTACACCATCCCTCCTTAAAATATGTCCAATAGGCACTTACACAATTGCAATTTATTCGAGCGCATAGCGGAAAAGCATAGAACTAAAGGTTGATATGGTTACCATTTACAAACAAAGCCGTAGACCTCTACACTCCAGCCATCATCGTTTTAGTTGAATAATCGAATGATCTATCAAACAAAAAAGTTGCCCCAGGCACATTTTCTGGTTTGAAACTCATTTTTATTTAACACAACGAACAAATCACAATAAATAATTAAGTTAACACTGAATAACAGATGCCAACATAATGACAGATAGGATCATGAAGCGGGGCGTAAGACAACGAGGGGAGGTTTGTTTGGGAGCATGATCTTCTATCTCTGTCTTGCATACGACGTCAATTCTGTAGTGTTATTCAGTTAGCTTTCCTCTCTCTCATTTCTTTCAAAATTTTTCTTCTCTTATTCTTCTCAACACCTCCTAGTTCTTGACCCACTCCTTTCATCCATCTTCTTCAAAACAATCGTCACAGCCACATCTCAACTTTCTAAGTAATATTTCTTCTTCTTCCGCATGGTCCACGTTTCGCAGCCATAGAGTACAATGTTCCATACAAGACATTTTGCAAATCTTTTTCGTAGTTCAATATTAATGCATTTAGATGTTTATTGTATTTTACTGTATGCTGCCTTTCCCTGTGCAATTTTGCTGGCTACTTTGGATGCATTAATTGTTTCTAATTTTTCGCGCACTTCTTGCGTTGTTGTGTAATCTTTAATTTGCTTTAATTCCGACGGATGTATCGCTAAAATACTGTCCGACATATCGTTGCTGTCACGATCTTCCCAATCCGCGAGTTCCGTTGCGTTTTTTTCACCTAGCTATGGTTTCACTTTTACCCTATGTATTTCTAGCCATCGTTTTTGATTAATATTGCCCGCATGTGAATTCACCATGTAAAATCTGATTCACGAAAGATGACAATGGGGTCCTCCACCATAACAAAAAATAACAAAATGTACAGTTTATGTTTAAAGTACTACTCAATGAATAACGATTAAGAAAAAAAAACCATTTTTTTAATAAATACTTTGGGAGATTATTTGATTTTGTTTTCAGTGTCACAGTGACGTCACAGCATTGCTGTTTTTCTTGCTCAGCCTACTACAGAAATTGGTGCGAGAAAGACAACAGTGGTTTTGCTAAAAATCAAATGCAGTTAAAGTAAAAACCATAATGACTTTTAAATACTATAAATTGCTTCAAAATTAAACAGACTTTCATTTAAAATAATAAAAAAAATATGAGTGGAGGACCTCATTCAAGGGAACTTGTTCGAAGAAAAAATATAACGCTCTTCGTTAAATAAAATTATTATTACTTGGTTTACATCAAGTCTATATTTTCTTTCGTGAAAAACATAGCTGAAGAAGATAAAACTTTGAGAAAAGCATAATTTATAAAGAAACGATATTTTGAAATAAATTACATTTATTTTTTCAGTTAAAATATATCCACGAATATTTCAAGTTTGTACGCCTATAGGTACGAAATGCATGCAGTTATTTGCAAGTAATATTGCATCAGGCGGCCTACAAATGACCTTGAATAGTCATCTTTCGTGAACCAAACTATATCAAAATTGTCTAGCGATAACATAAGTATATACGTATCGTTGCACTCGAAGTCATTTTCCGCACTTTTTAAGACACAAAATTTTCTGAAATCTAAAAATAACGAGCTCGAATTCACAAATTATATCGTCCGTATGTATTTTCGCGCCAAGTTCAAATTTTCCACACGTCATTGTATCGCCAACCGTGTTCAAGTGACAAATGAAAATATATTATTTAAACGGTTGTAACTTGGGAATCCCTTATCGTAAAAAGTGTAGGACACATGATTCTATTTCTCTATAGCTCTGGTATAGATTTTTATGTAGATTTCATATTTTTTATTATAAATAACAGCGCGCGACAAAATTATTAAAACAGAAATTATATCAAGGGCAATCATATCATACCGTAAGTGTGTAAATCAAAATAGTTTTCATAATGTCAATATTAATAACCATAAATGTTTACATTTTGGATTCACTGTAGAGTATGGTTCAAAACAGTTTGAATACGGTTCGTGTATGACGTCATTGTTTGCCTTATAGTCTATTCTACGAGACCTTTCATTACAGGGCCACAAATCCACGTTATTTCGTGTGTACGGATTAGTTGTCGAAATAGGTAACAATTATTGCAAATATTCGGCTAAACGTCAATATACGTAACCTCCCTATTTATTACAGTTTGACCCGTCCAAGTAGATTCTGCGCATACCGGGTCAATCTCAACTTAACGCGCGCCAGCTACAGAAATATGATCATATACATCACGTGATATTTTAGCGTCAAAATAAATTACAAAAAAACTCATATTAGAAAATGTATTTTTTTTAATTATTCGGTTATTTTTTAACATAATCCACAATGTTATAACATATTTTACCTTAAATTGTACTGCATTAAAAATACCCCATTGTTAAAATGGCGCTTACGCCTTTATGATATCATTGCCCTTGATATTATTATCATTACTGACTGACACACCCACAAATGGGTAATATGCCGTGATGATTTATTTATTATCAAAAAAGAAAAATGAATTTATTTAGCATGACTTACATTAGAAGATCTCAGCTACCCGGCATCTCTGCAAATGCGAACTCAACTGCTAGGCATCTCTGCAAACTCGTACTCAATTACTCGGGAACTCGGCAATTTCCATTCAACTGCAAATTGACAAAAACATAAAAATTAAATTATTGTTTGCTACTGAATGCATTTTAATCGATTGCTAATAAATAAATTACTTAAAAACATATGTTATTGTTTAAATTTTCCTTTGTTACCAATATTTTTGCTATGGAATGTTCAATAAATTATAAAATATTACTTAAAGCTTGAATATTATTATGAAACATTTTATTCTATGCGACAAAAACACATTATCAAGTTATATAACCATTAATGACAAACCCACAGATGGATAATTCGTGGTGATTTATTTATTTATTATCAAAAGAGAAAAATGAATTTATTTAGCATGACTTACATTAGAAGGTCTCAGCTACCCGGCATCTCTGCAAATCTGAACTCAAATGCTCGGCGTCTCTACAAACTCGTACCCAATTACTCGGGAACTCGGCAATTTCCATTCAACTGCAAATTGACAAAAACATAAAAATTTAATTATTGTTTGCTACTGAATGCATTTTAATCGATTGCTAATAAATAAATTACTTAAAAACATTTGTTATTGTTTAAATTTTCCTTTGTTACCAATATTTTTGCTATAGAATGTTCAATAACTTATAAAATATTACTTAAAGCTTGAATATTATTATGAAACATTTTATTCTATACGACAAACACATTATCAACTTATATAACCATTAATGACACAACCACAAATGGATAATTCGTGATGATTTATTTATTATCAAAAGAGAAAAATTAATTTATTCAGCATGACTTACATTAGAAGGTCTCAGCTACCCGGCATCTCTGCAAATATGAACTCAAATGCTCGGTGCCTCTACAAACTCGTACTCAATTACTCGGGAACTCGGCAATTTCCATTCACCTGCAAATTGACAAAAACATAAAAATTAAATTATTGTTTGCTACTGAATGCATTTTAATCGATTGTTAATAAATAAATTACTTAAAAACATGTGTTATTGTTTAAATTTTCCTTTGTTACCAATATTTTTGATATGGAATCTTCAAGAAATTATAAAATATTACTTAAAGCTTTAATATTATTATGAAACATTTTATTCTATAAGACAAAACCACATTATCAACTCATACGAGTATAACCATTAATAGAGCTGGGATATTATTTAAACTTACAATTGTTATTAATTTTCAACAATAGTTAACAATATTTCACTATTAAAACAATAATATATAAACAATAAATGCATTTTTTCGCAGCAAAATCAAATAGATGTTTGCTTGAAGACGGCTCCCAAACGAGTGACGGTGACGAGTAAGAACGTTGCAGACCAACACAAACTAGTTTAATTTGGAATGCCGGCTGTCTATAAAATAATGTTATCAGCGTAATTTGCTTGATTTTGTTAAATAAATGCAGATAAAAATTTTATTTAAAAAATAAAATAAGGGATGAACTTTCAAGTTAATTAAAATGCAATTATTCATGAATATTCGAACGTAAAATTTTATACCAATAAAACAGATACCAAATTTAGTTATCGAAATATGAATTTTTATTTAGATTACTAATACACAAAGTTCATAATTATATAGACATACAAAAAAGTCTCTCCACAAAGAGAAATAATTAGTATGGCCTTAGTCCTCATCATCATAAACAAAATATATGTTATTTTATGATCAATCGTGTCATTATTTTGAAAACAAATGGGGTATGTGACAAAATTTTGATTTTTACATATATGATACTAGGACCAAAAAATAAAATACCCGTATTTTTTTAAATTGATTAATTATTCGTAGTTTACGAGAAAATAATTATTGAAACTTTGGAGAAGGGATCTCTGACGTCAGTAAGGTAGAATGATAGAAGAAGACAGTTAGACTGAGATAGATATATTGAGGTAGGCGAAAGTGACAGCAGCTGTCACGTTCGCCATTCCATAACCTATCACAACATATCTATCTCAATCTAACACTCTTCTTCTACCATTCTACCCTACTGACGTCACAGATCCCTTCTCCAAAACATTAAATTGCTAATAACAATATTATTACAAACTAATGTTTAGTTTTTATTATTATAATGAGAAGCTATAGAGGTTTGTTTTTATAAATTATGACATATATTGAAATTCGATTATGGGCACATACCCCATTTACAAATTAAACAACTATTTGCGAAACTAAAACATCTTTCAATTAATTTGAGTAATAAATTACACACAGACAACAAAAACGTGTGAAATAAAGAATAAATTTCTCAGCACATTAGTAAATAAAGGGTTGGAATTTGTAAGAGGTTAAAACCGTCAAGATAAACGTAGTATGTTTCCGTACGCTCGCTTCCTCGCTATGCTTTTGTCGTTTTCCGGTTACTTATCGGTAAAAATCGATACCGTCTTGCCTAATTACAAGGAATCTAATACATTGTTGACAACTAATTACTGCACCAGGGTACATTATGAACCATTGTGTAACTGTATATTTGGTCTGCACAACTGACGTCATATTTAAGATAACGTAAAAAATTTAATTAGCATTGTTGGATTTTTAAACGAATGTTCATCATTCATAAATGTATTATGAATAAAATAATAGAGATCTAATTTTGATGTCTATTTATAAAACTGCCATTGTATTATACATACATAACAAACAGTATCATTCCATCAGTTTTTAATAATAATAATAACCCCTTAAAACTGACCAATTCCATCATGGTTCAAAATTTTGTAAAAAAACTAAAAATCAATGTTTTCTCTGCAAAAATGCTGTTTATCAAAACCGACTTAAACGTTTTTTGAAATGGTGTACAAGTCGGTTTATTACTTACCTAGGCAGGTACATTTTTCTAAAAAATCAGTGTTGATAATCACGTAGTTTTTCATTGTGAGTTTTAAATATCTAATATCTGCCGAGATGGCAATAATCTTACATGTCAATTGCGACATTTTTTTTTTTTTTTTCAGAGAACACATTGATTTTTTTTAAATAAAATTTAGAACTACGACGTAATAGGGTTTATGCAGACAAACTAAAAAAATAAATTGAAAAACTAAACAAGTAGAAACCATTGTTATCAATGACAACGTTTTTACAACTAAACTGAAGAACTTAACAAATGAAACTAAATTAAGAAGTTGGCTATTTTCAACTTTTGGTTTAATTTTATAATTTCTTAGTTTTGCGCCTGCGCCAATCGCGCACTTATGACATATGTCAAACCCTAACTTATACAAATTTACGACGATAACAGAGTTTCTGGAGAGAAAAGCCACAAAATAATATTTGGACTTATTCAACAATTTGTATACCGTGAGTATTTTTTAACGTGAAACATTTGGTTTGTCATATCCATAGTTACGACTTGATATTTGATTGACAGCAATGTATTTGCCCGTTCCATTTAAAATGAAACATAGGGAACGAATCTGACAGAAATATTATATTTAAAAAAAATTTACTTCTAAAGTAAATAAAATTTATTCCTTCAAATGACAGTCAAACTTTTGACAGTAATGTTATCCATGTCATAAAAAGTATAAAATTGATTGGAATTTGTTAATTTAAATAAATTTACTCTGGAGATAAATTTATTCTGTTCTATATAAAACCGGGGGTAAGAAATTTAGCGGAGTCAGAAAACCACTCGAGAGCACTAAACATATTTCGGGCACAAGGTGCACACAGTATTTTTTCTACGTCTAAATTTAATTTTTAGAAAACAGGTATAATTATTTAAACAAAATTAAGCTCTAATGACATCTTGTCAATATGACAGATAACCGTTGAATTTTCCTATAAGTTATGATTTGACATTTGATTGACAGCAATGTATTTATCTGTCTCATTTAAAATGACACATGGAGAATGAATTTGACAGAAGTATTATATTTAAATATTGTAAGAAATTTAGCCGAGTCAGAAAACCACTCGGGCACAAGGTGCACACTATATTTTTTCTACAACTAATTTTAATTTAGAATGCAGCTATAATTATTTAAAATTAACCTCTATTGACGTCTTGTCCAATGTCAAATTCGTTCCCTATGTTTCATTTTAAATGGAACGGGCAAATACATTGCTGTCAAACAAATGTCAAGTCGTAACCATAGATATGACAAACCCAATGTTTCACGTTAAAAAATACTCACGGTATCTATTCTTCTATAATTTCATGTATAAATGTTAGATTATATACGAAATGTAATACAAAAATACTCAATTTTATTTTACTGCATAAACGAGGTTATTCTAATTTAGTTCCTTAATTTAGTGGCATTAGACTCTATAGTAGGCTGCGAGAGAAAGATAGCAATAGTGTGACGTCACAGTGACACAACAAATTCCAAATATCTCGTAAAGCAATTATTAAAAAAATGTTTTTTTTTATCTTAATCGTTATTTTTGAGTAGTACTTCAAGTACAAATTGTACATTTTATTACGTTTTGTTATGGTGGAGGACCCCATTGGTCAGATTCAAAGGACTCTAGTTCTTATTAAAAGTATGTAAAACAAAAATGATTGCCAGATTTACTATCTATAGAGTTGGCTCTACCATCAGTTAAGCGTTGTACGCTCACTTACCTTAACAGCCTGTATATTCAGCTATTATTATAGGAAAAGAAATCATGACCCAGTTGCATAAAACAATGTTAATTTTAATCACGTTGTTAACAATGACAATGTTTATTTTCCAATGTATTTTTGATACGTATCCTTGGTTTACAATGTGTACATGATCAGTTACCACCGTTTTATGTCTTCATGAATCTTGCGAATTTTTTTGTACTACACTTCATTTCAATTCCGGGTATTGCATGTGAACGAGCCTTTAGAAACAGGCAACCCGGCCGTAGTTAGTATGCAGTGCTATCGGGACATTGTAAAAATTATTGGTTTTCTATCGCGTTTGAGAAAATGTATTGTCTTTTCTGACACGAATGCTGGTCCTTAATTATAAAAAAGGTTACTGCACTTCTTTATATATTCTATACAGTGGTCTCAATCAGCAAAAACCCGTCGATGTATAAAAATTCTCTCAAGAATATAAATGTCTTGAAATATTTCAATTCATTATTTCTTCGAAATATCGTAATTTACTCTTTAAATAAAATAAATATAATGTTTCAAAAAGTAATTCAGCATAAAAGTATAGTGGCTGCTTCACATAGTGTATAAATAAGGAATTTACTATGGACTGGTTTATGAATTTAATTTACGAATTTATAATTTAGATTTTAAAATATAAACTCACTTAAACCGCAAACGATGGTTTATGAACGATTTTTCAAATTTAGAAATTTAAAATTTAGATTTGGAATATAACTACATTTTATATTTCCTAATGTAAATTTCATATTCGACCAATCACAAGAGAGAACTATTAAACATGGCAGTACGGTATAACTTTGTTTCATCCGTCAGCTGTCTTTTCTGTTTGAGTTGTTGACATTTTGAAGATGGATTCATAGGAACAAATTGACTTTTGTATTTTGTTAATATATGTAGTATTCGCGAACATCATAGTTTGTACGACAAAGTAAATTAATTGTATGTAGTTTATGTTTGTTTTATTTCTTTATTATACAAAACAACAATTTCAGATACGACTTTTTACCTCTCGCTAAGAGAGGTATTGGATTCATGCTAAATTTCGCATGTTCAGATTTTATTGAATAAGCACGATTTAAGGTTCCTAGAATCCGATTATAACATTTTAAAAATGATGTCTGTATGTGTGTATGTATGTCTGGATGTTGTAGACACGATTCCTCAAAAACTATAAGACTTAAAAAATATTTAACTGCAGTTTCCTCAATCTGATATTCCTGGGAAGACCTGAAAAGGTTTTGGTAACAATTGAACAACCGGAAGTAGTAGTTTCTTAGAAAATTTCTTCTAAATATAATTTTTTGGAAATTTTTGTTATCACAAATATTGAAGAACAAAATTCTCTATCTAATACACTTAAAATTTTTATTATATCTTGTTTAGATTTAGAGATAAAGACACTATAATATATAGCAGATTCTAATCGCAGAGGCTAAGGCACTAAGGAAACGACTTGACAAATTCAAATGTTCATAACATAGTTTGAAAATGACATATGTCAGTGTTAAAAATCAACAGTTTTAGTGGCTTTCTGATAGCTTTTTCTGGGAAGTATATTTAATCTTTCTTATTATTTTATTAATGAAATATTTGAAATTATAGGTAAAATGTATATATCCATCAGAAATACCGCCAATCTGATTAATGAATTGGAAGACATATAGGAACTTCCTCATACAATGAAAAAGAGATATACATAATTAGAATTATATGTGTGCAGACAACATGTTAAATATAATAAAAAACAATATTTGGTTAAAGTTCTGTAATTTTTTGTTATAAATCGACGGTTCGATAGAGAAGTACAATACAATACTTATATAGCCTTATATGCAAATGGCGAGAGGTCTTGTGCTGGCCACAACAGATTTTTTGCTTAGCACGGCAACTAAAAGCTGAAAATAGCCAACTTCTTAATTTAGTTTCAATAGTTTAGTTCTTCAATTTAGTTACATAAACGTTTTACTTTAATTTTTGAATTTAATTGTCTACATAAACTCAACATAAGTAATTAATAATTTTTTTAAGTGTTTTTATGAAAATTCGATTTAGTATAAATTCTTTAGTATTTATCGACGTTAAAAATTAGTTATAGTAACAGAATGCATATTTTTTTAAAGTTATTTCTACCCCTGTGGTGCACTTTCCACACCAGCTATGAGTGCCCGTGAGGTGACGCCTGGTAAGCGCCCACACGGTAAAATATATCGTCATCATTACCGAAGTCTACATGTGTTGTAGATACTGGCACACCCAGAAATGTGTAATATGCCGTGATGATATATTTATATTTATTTCTTATTTATTTATTTCTATATTTGAATTATTTTCTTGTGACGTATGAAATTTACGCATTATAGTATTTACGGTAATGATTTTTAATTTATATAAATTTAGATGAAATGTCAAATCATCAGTTAAAAATTATGCAACTTCTAATAAAAAATGAAAGATAATATGCTTTTATAAATACACACTTTTAATTTTGCAAAGTCTTGCAAATTAGGAAAAATGTAGAAATAATTTTAAAAAGATTTTCCTTGGTAAATATAAATCTGAACTAACAAATTTTCAGTGGTTTTAATATTTTAAAGTAAAATAAATTATCCGTATTTACTGTAAAAGTAATGACTACACGATAAAAATAAACATCCAATCCGTAGTGAAAATCTCGTTGGAAGATAGCCGAGAAGTGTCGAAGATTTCCGAATGCAGCGAAATATTTACCGCAAGCAATGGCTGTCAAGTTCTTAGATTTAATCGAGAACCACCTAACATAACTGATTGAACTTTTGTACTTGAAGTTTTTTCAGCTTCTCATTTTCCCTGCCGTCTCGCACCCCTCTAAAGTTTTTATCAAGTTCCCTCTTTACCCCCCGCGTTTCTTAACTCGCAAAGTTAAAGAAATCTCAGTCTTCCGAAAGTACACTGTTGCAAAAAAGCAAACAGTTGAAAAAATTCAAATATTTTTTGCACTTCAAGAGGGTGAATGATTGAGAGCTTATTGAGGGAATTTGAGGTTATGCGATAATTAATTAACACAAAATGACTTATTGAATGTAATTAATAATTCCAATAGTTAATTAACTAACTATGTACTTCCAAATCATTTCATATATGTCAAAATATTATTTTCACATTAAAAGGGATTATTACATTGGAATAATACACTTCGCATACAAACTTTAAGGGCATATACTACTGACCAAAATGAGTAAAAATGTTTAATCAACATTGATCTGATCTTCAAACTATTTTCGAGAAAGAAATTTTGTATTAGAATCTAAAAAAAACTGACAAAAAAGTGATTGAATAAAATTTTTTCAATGCTATTAAATATACTATAAAAATTAAATAAAATTTTATGTGAAACATTTTTCTCAATTTCTAACATTTAAAAAATTATTTGAAAAATTAATTTAGTACAATTATTATTTAATTGTTTTCAAAAACAAAAGCGCGTCTAATATATCCTCTCAAAGGTAAACAAAAAGTCTTATTTAATCAAAGTCGTAACTCATAGTTTTCTCAATATAGCAGAGATAAACCCCATAAAAACTTATTTTTCACTGCCTTATATCTAGGGTTGCCAACTGATTTTTTGGAAAGGACTGTCCTTTTTTGAGCATATTTTGTCCTTGTCCTTTTCTAAACCAGGAAAGGACACGATTTGTCCTTTTATACTAAATTTTGTTATTAATAATATTTTTTTCTTACTATAAATAGGAAAATGAAATAATTATTTCACATTTTTTATAATGTAATGAAATAACGACTTATTGATGTATTAGATATTGGCAATTAACATTTTAAGGTTAGATGTCTTATTGTGTTTTACTTGTTTTTGTTATAAAATATTGATTTTTAATTTTTATTGAAAAAACTATATATTTTCTAACTTTGCATTAAAACACGTTTGACCTTGAAAATTTTCAAAAAATCTAGACCTACACATAATTCAGAAAAAGATTGCCGAAAAAATGTCCTTTCCTATAATTTTGTAAAGTTGGCAACCCTACTTATATCTCAGAATGAAGATCGGACTCATGTTTACTCATTTTTCGTCAATACTACATGCCCTTAAAATTTGTACCCGAAGTTGTGAATCACCTGTATAGATTGCTAAAGGAAAGTAGAACATAAAATTTAAGAATATAAAGAAAGTAAGGTCGTAATTCAATTCCATCAAATGCATTAACGGTGAAAATATACATACAGGCTATGCTGAAGTCATTATATCCCTTCTTTAAAACGTTTAATTGCAAATAGCAATTGTATTAAAAAATAATAAACAAGGTATCTAATAATAGGAACGTATATACAGAGTATTAAAAAAACCCAATTCGGAGTAGGCTATGAACAGAGAAACGTATGTCTGATCATTATTCAATTCAAAAGTAAAGTTGTCAAAATTGAAATGTAATGGGGTATTCCGACATTTTTTAAAAATATTTTTTACATTAGTACAGATCAGTAGGACTCTGAATATCTAACTTTGAGTAAGAAAATGTATGCATCACATGAGATATGAATTTTAAAAAATTTCATCGCAATTCAAATTTTCTTATCATGGCGCGCTTATGACGTCAACTCGATGGTGACATCTGCAACGAACTTCAGCGCCTAAATCCACATGTTCATGACAGCCATTTGCTTGCTTACTTATGATTTTAGTAGCAGCGTGTATTTCGATGTTTGTCCTGTGTTTGTTTATGGTAAAAATAGGAGTAATAATTATAAAGTGGATGAAATGTCAAACAAGAAATATACCCGCGCGTGTTAACTACTGGCACCATCTGTGTTTTTAAACGAAAATATTTACTTTGAAATGAACAGATTATCAACTTGGCGTCACAAATTTCAAGGACGTTTCTAGAGTTGTAAAAATTCCAATTTTGTAACATTAAATCATGAATTAAAACTTTTTATTAAACATGTTTTATTAAATTTTTCTATTATATGAAGATGGAAACTATAGAAAAAAAGTTATTATTTTGCATTAATTCCATATCAACGGAATACCCCATTTTAAGAAAAAAAGATAATAAAGAAAGAAACAGATATTTTATTTAAAGATGTTGAAAAAAAAGCTTTAATTTCTTTGGATAACATATTTATCAATATGTCATGCAAATCTTGTGTCAAATTGACACTCCGAATTGTTTTTTTTTTTAACACTCTGTATAATAGAACACATTGATTTTTACTATTTTACAAAATTTTGAACTATGTAATGATTGGTCAGTTTTAAAGGCCTCCAGTTCTTGTAGAAAGCATGTTAAACAAAAACTATTGCCAGATTTACTATCTATGGGGTACGTTTTAACATGGGTTGTTGTACACTTACTTACGTAACGCCCTGTATGTACCTATGCCTAAAATATATATTTAACAGCAGATTAGATAACTTTAAAGGGGGTGAATCCAGTCAGCATAGAAGCTTGAATAAATCATTAAATCACACATATTTACTGCCATAATCCAACGATAATATTTTGAGTCGTCATCTTTGTTTAATTGGATAAATTGGAAACCACAATTAACAATACTACAAATGATACATGCAAATCATATACCAAATTAGTCCGATGTGGTAATATGTCAACAATAATAATTTTAATACAAATATTTGAAAACGCTGCCAGCTATATGAAATCAATTAATGCCACTGAATTGCAACATACTATTACAATTCGTCGGCTGACTATAGGAATGTATTAAGTCGCCTTTTTGAAAATATATATATATATATATATATATATATATATATATATATATATATATATATATATCAGTCAAATTCGGTTTCTAAGTATTTTTCTGTACCAAGGGCAGTAGAAAGAACATCGAATACAGTGCTTCCTGTACTTTAAACAGGCTTATAGTTTTGTACCATGTCCCTTAAAATGACATAGGGCCGGTCTTATAAAACTATTTAATCAACAGTTAAAATTTCGTTAGCTACTAAACTAATTTAACTGAAGATTTGGGTATTATAAAAGTTTAATGACAAGTAAATCGACCTATTAAAGGAACTGCGGAATTTCATGCTATTAGATTTAAATCAGTTGTTAAAGAAACGTCAAACTGTATTTTTTTTTTTTGTTATGTTTATTTTAAAACAATTGAAATAGGGAACTATTTACTTATTAAATATTTTATTAAGAAATGTATGTGTCGAGTATGTCATCTTTAGAGTCTGTATCATCAGTGTCCTCGGATTTATAAACAGATAATGATGATGCATTTATATTTGCACGAGGTAGGCTACCAAAATTGTTCCGAAACAGGACAAATCCATATGAAATATATGATGACAATGGCTCGTACCACGATCACGGTTTTAACTAAAACACTGTTTTAAGAAATGTCAAATTTCTTTATTTAATGATGATAATAAATACTATGAAATTTATCAAAATATGATTTTAAAGCAGAACATAGTTTGTACTCAAACAAATATTTTTAAATAAATTGTTCTTCTAACATAAGGGTGAAATTACATTTTGAAATTTGAATTTGACATTTCTTAAAACAGCGTTTCTGTTAAAACCATGATCGTGGTACGAGCCATGAGTTTAAAAAGAGATTTCGATTGTCAAAACAATTTGTGTTACACATATTGGGACAGATTGAAGGAAATATAAGACCACTAACATTAAGAAATATGTCAATTTCCGCAATGAATCAGCTAGTAATAACCTTACGATTTTACGCAACCGGGTCGTTCCAAATTATATGAAAATAATCTTCAACCATATCTAATAGGTTATATTTTTCAATATCAATATGATTTTTCCCACGATCACGTTTTTTTTTTTTCAACTGTCAAATCAACTGATTTACGTTTATAACGAATGTGAATATAGAAACTTTTCACAAAACCACAAACACACTACTAAAATTTAATTAAATCCCCCGTTAGTTATTTGATAGTGAGACTAGTTTTATAATATCCATTTCTTTTTTAATGGTCCATTTAATTTACTTGTGCAGTAACTAACTAAGGATTAATTTATTGTTTATAAGACCGGCCCATATACTATTGTTTTAAATCAGGTCCAGAGACAATAAGATTTCTTCATTTTGTCACATGCTTGTGGACATAGTACAATAAAAATAATAATAAAAAGTGTGGAGATGGTACAAAACATTTCTTTATCTGTAAATTTACTGTTATCTTGAACCCTGTTTATATTTCGAATATACCGTGAGTATTTTTTAACGTGAAACATTGGGTTTGTCATATCCATGGTTACGGCTTGATATTTGATTGACAGCAATGTATTTGCCCGTTCCATTTAAAATGAAACATAGGGAACGAATCTGACAGAAGTATTATATTTAAATATTGTAAGAAATTTAGCAGTGTCAGAAAACCACTCGAGAGCACTAAACATATTTCGGGCACAAGGTGTACACAGTATTTTTTCTACATCTAAATTTAATTTTTACAAAACAGGTATAATTATTTAACCAAAATTAACCTCTAATGACATCTTTTCAATATGACAGATAACCGTTGAATTTTCCTATAAGTTATGATTTGACATTTGATTGACAGCAATGTATTTGTCTGTCTCATTCGGGGAATGAATTTGACAGAAGTATTATATTTAAATATTGTAAGAAATTTAGCCGAGTCAGAAAACCACTCGGGCCAAGGTGCACACTATATTTTTTCTACAATTAATTTTAATTTAGAATGCAGGTATAATTATTTAAACAAAATTAACCTCTATTGACGTCTTATCAAATGTCAAATTCGTTCCCTATGTTTCATTTTAAATGGAACGGGAAAATACATTGCTGTCAATCAAATGTCAAGTCGTAACCATGGATATGACAAACCCAATGTTTCACGTTAAAAAATACTCACGGTATTTAAAAATTATAATTTATCAAATTTCAAAATCAAGGAAAATGAAACTATACAAAAAAATTCAACATGCGTATTAATTTTCCATTCTTTACAACAAAATTTTTAATTTTTAAAGCAGTTTTTCTTGAAAGTAATATTTGTGGACATAGTACGTTCCAATAGTCGGTCGACGAATTGGTACTTATAGATAAATAGTGAAAAACAAATAGATTTCTGCAAAATTATTTTGTAATACAAAAGAGTATTATACTGCATTTTAATCAACAATAATTGTTTTCATACAATTTATTAATATTTTACAAATAACATCTGTATTTCTATATATGTCAATAGCTATTTTGAAAACAAATTTTTCGTTATTCACTTTTCATTTAAAGCAATGGATTTATTTTCATTATTTATATTTCGAACAATGTGAAACATCGAACACATTAATTATTAAAATTTTTAATTAATTCAGTGACAACTTTTCAATTGTAATTAGGTACCAATTCGTGATATCGAATAATACTTTTGTAATTTTATTGTGCTGATCATTATATTAATTGAATTTGGAATTGTGAACTAATTATTCTGACATCTATTGTTTCGTGTAAAACGATTATTTGTGTAAAGGAAATTTAGTGAAACATACGTTCGTACACCTTAGGTACATTTCGAAATTCTCTAGTTTCTAAATTAGTATCATTGGGTGTAAAATGTAGTTTGAACAAAGTTTTCATCTGTTAAAATTGTTGCCGCATTCCAAAACCCATGTCATGAGCTAAACATACTACACTAACAGCGAAAATTTGCTGAATGTTGCAAAACAACCTTTGGCAACCACAAAAAATAGTTCCTATAGATTTCACACAAATACGTTAACTACAAATTAAAGATCTTCCAAGAATTCAGCTTCTATTTATTCCTTTTCTAGGGTCTACTAATTAACAAAATCTGTTAACAAAAAAAGAAGCAGTAAACACAACAATTTTTTTTTTTTTTTTTCTGAACTCGTATTCAAGAAATATCTATTCACACTGCAAAATAATAGAAATTATAATTACTATAAATGTTCGCGATAAATTATAATTACACCAGTAGATGGCTGTGTGTCTAAAGCCGATGGATCTAAAAGCATTTATTTTTGTTTTACACCGTTTCGTATTTTTACATAAAAATACCCAATTTTAACAAATAATTTCAGTTAAACTTATGCAGGGCCGGCGCTAGGGGCGAGGCGGCGAGACGTCCGCCTAGGACGGCACTTTTTAAGGAGCGGCATTTTTAAAGCGTGGTATTTTTTTTTTTGGATCGACGGCAAGATATTATTGTTTATTAATATACACAAAAATTACTGCTAACTTAAAATTACTTAATAGTTATTTATGAGTTTGTCAAATGGTTGAATCAAGACACTTTTTACTGGAATTTCATTCAATTTTTTACGCCTGCAATAAAAGTGTGAAAAAAGGGCCACAACGGTTCATTATTTCACTCGATTGCGGTTAAAAAAGTGCACATTTTTCACACTTTTGTTAAAAAAGTCATAGCTACTTTATATTCATTTTAATGAAAAAAGTACGATAACGACCAACATGATGAAATAATTGATAACTGTGCACAAATTAAAACAAGAAATAGATCAATTTATGTTTGCATAAGCTGTGATTCAGACACCACTCCTGATACAAATCATGTATACTGAACTGAAGAACTTCTCAAAGATACGATGATTCAGAATTATTGTTATTTTCTTTTTATATACAGGTATCCGTTTTTCGATGTTCACTTATGGGTTTTCGGAAACAATAAGAGATACGAAGTCGGTTAAATTATGCCAAAGTTACCCCAATAGTAGACCATTTTAAAAATATATTTGTTATGCAAAATTTGTTGATGTTCTGAAATAATATGCAATTTTGGTTTGCACTATTTAAGATACTTTTTTATTTTCTTTCTAATGCCTATGCTAATTTTTTATCACTGTTAGTTTTCGATAAGTTGTACATCCTTAAAAAGCTAAAAAAAATTATTTTCAATTGTGTAAATTTCCAATATTGCGTCAATGTAAAATCATAATTTTAATCTAATAACTTGAAATTTAATAGAGATGAAAGAAATTGAGCATAGTCTTTCGAAAGAAAATAAGAAAGCTTTATATTTTGAATACACCCCCTCGCCCTGATGGGGCGCAATAAAAAAAGTTCCCTCGAGCGTCAAAATAGTTAGCGCCGGCCCTGAACTTATGAAAGGCTTCAGTTCAGTATGCATGGTTATGTTCAAATGGTAAAAATAAAGCACACTGCCTTTTTGTTTAAAAATATTTTTATTGACAATCGATTTCGCCCCCTTTTGGGCACCCTCAGGTCGAATAAGCTGAAATTTATATTATATGTAAGATAAATGTATTAAAAATGTTACAATTATTATTGTTTTTTTAGTAAATGTTGAACAACAATTTTTAAATAAAAAACAGTATGCTTTATTTTTATCATTTGAACATAAAATAATTTCAGATTTTCTCCAATTTTTTTGCCTTGTATCTGTATGTAACTTACGTTACTTATACTACCACTAAAACATTGGATTGGATCATAGACCTTTTCGTTAATATAATTTTCATGCCATAGAACCATTGAACGATTTTTCTTCTATTTATCTCATCAAATGCATAAATTTCATTGCTAATTCATATTTTGAAAAAAAATAATAATTATGTGAATTTCCTACCTTTGCTGTTGTAGGTTGTAAGTCCGGTTTGCCCGAAGATTCTGTCAATTTCTAAGTTCATCTCACCAAAGGAAACTGTAAAAATAAAATAAATATATGTTAAACAATAAAAAAATACATTTTAGTTTTGTTCAACTGTCTATGAATGTTTTATATACCTCAGTCACATGTTTCTCTGTCTTTAACACAAAACACAATAACTTTTCCTATATGAAAATTAAATCAGTAGAAAGAGAATTAAATTCTAAACACGGTGCATTATACTAGGGTAGTATAATTTTAAATATTATAATGATTTTTTGATAAAAATCACGACAAGAACGACGACATTTGCTTGCTGTGAAAGCATAGTAAAGAATGGCCATAGCCCACTATGACTCATGTATCAGCGTTACGAAACACGAGAATCAACAAGCCAACTACGATAATTGGAATTAATTTGCTACGTACAATTTTAATACTGGTTATGTTTTTAATATTGTACATAAATGAAATGGAGAGATATTATTAAAAAATGATCTAAATATACTGATATATCGGGTATAGAAAGCTGGGTACCCTTATTAACTTCTTTATTTATAAAGATATGTAATTGAAAATAACTAAAGCTTTTTTGTTTTGGATTAAAATACATTAAATATATTGGGTTTTAAACAGCTATTTTTCCTAAAATATATTGAAAATGTTGTCGTACGGAGACTTTTTGGTATGACTGTATATTGCGCAATGTTTGGTATTTCATTTATAATTTATAGTACCTATATTTATTAGTGGGCGCTTACCAGGCGTTACCTCACGGGCACTCATAGCTGGCGTCATATATGGTCATCATTACCGATGTCTACATGTGTTGTAGATACTGGCACACCCAGAAATGGGTAATATGCCGTGATGATATATTTATTTATTTATATTTATTAGTTTTATTGTAAATCTTATAAATAAAAACAAAACATTTATTTTGAAATAACACTACTAACTGTCCAATGGAAAATTAAAAATAAATATAATAATTAAATTTTCAGGCACAAATGGCTAGGTACATATTAATTTATTCTTACATTATTAACGTATACTGTAGTGTATTCTTCACGTAAGAATGTCGTTGCACAATAACAAGTTGTATGATTCTTGACGATATATGTATGTAAATGAAATAGTCTCTTTTTGCTACACAGATCATAGACTCTGTTCATAAACGAACAGGTTCTATGATCTGTGTAGCAAAAAAGACTATTTCATTTACGTATGTCGTCAAGAATCATACACTTTTTATTTCGTAACGACATTCGTAAGTGAAGAATACTCTACGATTATGTGCGTTTATCTTGAATAGGTGTCTGATAACATCCGAAAGGAAGAAACGTTAGTCACCATTATACAATAAAGGAGAAAATCAAGAAGTGATAAATCTATATCAGTTAAATTCCAAGTGCCGACTACAAACTCTCTCCCAGTTATATTTTTGAAAACAATCATAACTGTTCAATAAAAAACTTAAAAATTTTACATTTAGAAAAGAAAGGTTCGAAATTAAATTTCTTGGAAACATTTGAAATAGACAAAGCCATTAAACGCAATGAGAAACTGATGAATGACCAAACAGATGTTCTCCACTCGGATATTTTGGAAGTATTATCGAAAGGGAATTTTTGTTGATCCCTTAAGATGGTATTCCCAAGACTCCAACAAATTAGTTTATAATCTTATATCTGTGTCTTTGTATATATATTCATGTAGTTCTTTTGTTAATTTCTCAGTCTTCTGAAGATGGCATAAAAGCCGAAATCGCGGTAAAGATAATAAACTTTATTTTGTGAAACTTAGCCAAGTGTTAATTATTTTACCTTATTAAAATGTTTCACCTAGTGCTAACGACGGATTCAATCAATCAAGTTATATTTTTTTTTTTAATTCGCTGAATTTCAAATTGTGTGATTTCCTAAATAATATCAGAGAACATACTTTTAATATGTTTACCTCCTAGTGAGTAAAACAATTAAAATTATTTACATTTATCAATAATATCATCAAACCACATATTTTAAAAATATAAAATATTATAATCACTTTGATGTATTGTTATAGCGCGAATAGTTTTAAATAAAATTATTTTTACACTACTTTTTGTACATAAAATCAATTGCATCTTTAGTTTACATTTAAAGTTGAAATTTTCAACGATAACTGGAATTTTATGGCACTTATGCTACTTAGATACATTAGATTAGCTCATAGATCTTTTCGTTAACATAATTTTCAAGCCATAGAACCATAGAACGATTTTTCTTCTATTTATCTCATCAAATGCATAAATTTCAGTGTTAATTTATATTTTGAAAAAAAAAAAATAGTTATGTGATTTTCCTACCTTTGCTGTTGTAAGTCCGGTTTGCCCGAAGATTCTGTCGATTTCTATGTTCATCTCACCAAAGGAAACTGTAAAAATAAAATAAAAATATGTTAAACAATAAAAAAAATACATTTTAGTTTTGTTCAACTGTCTATGAATGTTTTATATACCTCAGTCATATGTTTCTCTGTCTTTAACTCAAAACACAATCACTTTTCCTATATGAAAATTAGATCAGTAGAAAGAGAATTAAATTCTAAACACGACGCATTATACTAGGGTAGTATAATTTTAAATATTATAATGATTTTTTAATAAAAATCACGACAAAAACGACGACATTTGCTTGCTGTGAAAGCATAGTAAAGAATGGCCATAGCCCACTATGACTCATGTATCAGCGTTATGAAACACGAGAATCAACTAGCCAACTACGATAATTAGAATTAATTTGCTACGTACAATTTTAATACTGGTTAGGTTTTTCATATTGTACATAAATGAAATGGAGAAATGTTATTAAAATTATTCGGCATCATATTTATGTATAAATGATAAAACAATATAGTATTATGGAGTCTAAGGGTAATATAATTAATAATAAAATTAAAAGTTAGCCCTAACCTTAAAATTAAATGAATAAATAAGCTAGATACGTATTTCGAGATCATAGTTCTCATTTTTAGCCCAAATTAAGCGAAATCGTATTAATGAGGCAAAGGGAAAGTAGGATTACTCAACATGTAAACCATGCCAGAGGTCCTAACAACAAGTTTGGATTCGATATGTTGATGATATATTTGCTATTATTAATACCGAAACTTGCGATTTAGATAACTTTTTAGCCAAATTAAATTCAGTTTTTCCATCAATTAAATTTACGATTGAAAAAGAAACCAATAAACAATTACCATTTTTGGACACACTGGTTATTAGAAACAAAACTAAATTAGAATTTGACATATATAGGAAACCTACGAATACTAATCGATTTATAACAGCTGACTCGAATCATTTTTGGCAACATAAATTAGCAGCGTTTAACTTTTTAATTAATAGACTGACCAAATTTCCGTTAAACAAAACACGTTTTGAAAATGAATTGAAATATATTAAAGAAATAGCTAAATATAATGGATTCCCGGTTAAAATTATAGATAAACTAGTCCATAAATTTAAAAATCGTCAATCCGTATTAGATTTTACAACTTTAACGCCAACTAATAATAAAAATAATAAATATATAACATTACCATTTGATAATGCCACCAAAGGTTTAAACAAAATTTTTAAAAATCAAAATTTAACGGTAACTTATAAATCAAATAACACCATTAAATCATTATTAGGTAACCCTAAAGATAAAATAGATAATAATAAAAAATCCGGTGTTTATAAAATTGACTGTAAAGATTGTAATAAAGTTTATATCGGGCAAACTAAAAGACAAATTGATACTCGGTTTAAAGAACATTTCTATCATTTAAAAAGCGGTAATCCTGATAAATCTAGCGTAGCACAACATATGTTTATTAATAATCATAAAATTGACAGTTCTAATATAAAATTATTGAAACAAGTTGATAATAATAGATATTTAGACGCACATGAGAGTTTGATAATACATAAATTTAAAGATAAATTGATGAACGCGGACCTAGGTCCCATCCCAAATTCTAAATTATATGAGTTAATATAATACAGTTACTCTGTTTAATCTTAGTTACCCAATTAGGTATCCATTCACCCATGACTCCTGTCCCTATATAACCCGTGTTCTCTCCCCAATTCCTCAGAGCTGTTTTGACCTCTGGTATGGTTTACATACTGAGTAATCTTAACTTCTCTGTTTTTACGTTGTAGTTTCTACTGATGATGAGAACTTAGTTCTCGAAATACGTATTTAGTTTTTTAAATTTATTGTTAAGGTTAAGGGGTTTTTCTTTAGTTATAAAAGGAACATCAGTGACAAAATTACTGAATGGTACCTACATATAACCTATTTTCATTTAATAAGTAAATCAAAGGGACTCTATTTAAAATTGTACAAGAATTTAAAACAACTGTATACTGGACATCATTTATTTTATTCAATTTTGACGTTTTAAACTGTCATTATTAACTCCATAACAACAACTATAAGTAACACTTTTTTCACACGTGAATTAAAATATTTTAAATCACTCTCACATTTTTTTTAATTCTCTCTGCAACAAATAATGCATTTAAAATAACATCAGGCACGAAATTAACACTTACCATAGTATTTAACAGACATTATCAGCCATTTTCATTATTAAACACTGCAGAAATGACAGACAATAAAGCTTTTTAAATATATGATTTGACGTCTATCATCGACGATTGTCATGTACAGTCTACTAAATGATTAGTTTTTTGTTTTGTCAAAATTAATGGTTTTTATCACTATTTCGTCAAAATTGAATAAAATATTGTACAAACCACGTGATCTAAGAACGTTTATTCACTCGAAGAAATTAACTCATCTATTAATTATATAATTTTATTTTATATTAAAACGTAAAGTGTGTTTGTGAAAATAAATTTGGTAACATTGCAAAATCGGCAGGGAAGTAGTATATTACATGACGATTTAAAAAAATAACTTATTGAAGGGTAATCAATAAAAAAATACATAATTTAATATATTTTCATTAAGGGTGGTGAACTTCAATCATCTTTAATTACCATTCATAATTATAATGTTTGTAATTTTCAATCGAAATAAACGATGAATTCCAATATTTCTGATGATATTGAAGAGCTGTAGTTTACGAAGAAAAGCTGTGCTGGTCTATAAAAACCTCATTCGTGTGTGATACAAAGAGCGAAGTTACATAGAGACGCGCAATGCACACTGCGCACTAGTTAAATTTGCAAAGAAACGAAAGCTTATTTCGTAATTTATATATGTGTGGTTCACCGCTGCTCTGCTACCGAACGCCTGTCCTCGTTATTATAAGGACGTTTCTGTGTGCTACGCTTCCGGGAAACCATACGGTAAGACTTTCATGAAACCAGGACGCATTCATTCGATTCTTACTTACACACAAATACACTGGACGTACCTACTCCTCTCACAATCGAATATTTTCCACTAAGTTTAATCTTATTCTATACTGCGTCTCAGCTTTTTATGCAAAATTATTCATACAATACTTTAAAATATTTTTCCTGTAGCTCAGTAGATCTTGAACATCAAGGTTTTTGCTTACTACAGTGCTCTGCAATAGGGCGAGGACTTAGAACTGGGTATTTAGTTAAAAGGGAAAAACACACACATCTGGATCAAATGAAATAAGGGTCGGGGTCGATTCTTTGCCCATAAGACTCACAAAACCAATAAGATCCATAAAACCCATTAGAACCGTAAGAACCATATGATTCGTACGACCCGTAGTTGACGTTATGTGTGAAGCGGTGACTGCCTGTATTAAGTCGATTCTCGATGACTATTTACCAGTGTTTGACGAATCCGATCATCTACAGTCATACAAAAAAGTCTCCGTACGACAGTAGTTTTAATGTATTTTAGGAAAAATAGCAGTTTAAAACCAAATATTAAAAATATGCTTAATCATCCCTCACAGTCTCCGGACTTTAACCAGATTGAGAAAGTGCGGAAAATTTTTAAAATAAATAAGAATATAAAGCAAAAAAAAATTCAAATTAATTACAAGTAAAATGGCAGAATATAATGCCATCGGTGACCAAAAATTTGGCAGATTCAATAATTCATCGCTTAGTTACTGGTGGGAAAACCAAAGGAAAACCCTCCAAGTATTATATTTGTTTATGAAACATAAATAAATGGTTTATTATTTAAATGTTTTGGTTATCGTACGGAGACTTTTTTTGTCATGAAATTATGAATACTAAAAACGTAATATATTGCGTTTTATTTTGAATTAAAAGGAAATTAAATTTGGGGTTTAGACCGCTATTTTTCCTAAAATACATTAAAACTACTGTTGTACGGAGACTTTTTTGTATGACTGTATGTTATAATCAGGGCATCGAACCCGCCAAAAACTGGGTTCGATTTAGGTTCAGGTTAATTTGTTTTTTGAAAGATGGGTTCGGGTGCGGTTCTGGTTCAAGCTTTAATAATATTTACGCAAAACGCAACAAGAAACGAACACAATTTTCACGAAAAGTCAGCCCAGACAGTAACGCAAACGCCTAAGACGTCGATTATCGGCTAAACTAAAAAGTAACCTGAACCGGAGTTGAACCCAGAACCTGAATTTTAATACTCGGTTCGGTTTCGACTCAAGATCAATTAAAAATATATCTGAGGTTCAGTTCTCGGTTTGGGTTCCCTAAAATGTTACGGTTTGATTCCGGTTTTGGTTCGGGTTCGATGCCCTGGTTATAATACAAATTCATATAATTGCATATATAAGTGGTTTTATTGTACGTCAATTAAAAACCAAATTTTATGTGAGAAATGTGTGAGTGCTTTGGAACAATAATTATTCATGGCACAACAGCCCTTGTAGGGCCAAGGCCTCAAGTACTAGTGCAATTGGTGTACATAATCCGTGCGACAACCACTGATTGCTATGCAACCATCGCGCCAGCGGAGAAACTCCTTCTATGATTCAAGTGGACAACTGGTCACGTCGCCGTAGCTTTGGAACAATATCCAGACACACATAAAACTGATTTGCAATTTATAATTTCAAAAGACATTGGTGGACTAATTTATCAATCCAAAATTGTTGTTAATATTTGTAAAACAACGGAGAAAATAATAAAACATGCACTATACGAGAGTGGCGATCATCATTTAAATAAGAAATTTAACACTTTGTTTGGTGTCTTCTGTTTTAAAATATTATGTTGAACGCAGTATTTTTGTACAGCTAATTATTATATTACCAATTTTAAATGGCACAAAAGTGACCCCTTTGGTGCACTCTCCACGCCAACAATGAGTGCCCGTGAGGTGACGCCTGGTAAGCGCCCACACGGTAAACCATATCGTCATCATTACCGATGTCTACATGTATTGTAGATACTGGCACACCCAGAAATGGGTAATATGCCGTGATGATATATTTATTTATTTATTTACAAAGTCCTTTTGAAAATCACGAAATATTTTTTTCAGGGATATAACAGAAAAATGTATAATATTGCGCCTTGTACATTGTAAAAAGTATGCCTGATACATCTAAAACTAGGCGACAGCAACTAAATAAAATTATTTTATTTTAAAGATGGTTTGTTATATTTATTGTTTGTTTTTATGCACTTTTAAAATGAAAATAATAAAAAAATATTAATGAAAATCATTTAAATATTGATTAATGTAGTTCATCCCAACATGGCCGCCAAGTTATCCCCCCTTCCGTTCCATACCATCAACCTTCTCACTTTACGCTCTCTCTGTTAACGTAGTATTCTATACAGTTGTTGACAAATAGTGCGCAAAAGATCAAATGACTGTGGATGACCCGTAGCTTAGTTGGCAATGTCCCGGCCCGCAAATGGCACGTCCCGAGTTCGAGTCCCGGCGAGGTCAGTTGACTTAAACAAGTGATTTGGCTGGAACTCACACTCGACACCGGCCATTTGTGGGTCGCGACATTGTCAACTGAGGTACGGGTCATCCAATGTAATTTTCACAAAAATTAGTTTTTTTTTTTTATAAAAAATTCTGGAAATAAATTTATTTCTGTTTGGTCTTCTACGTTCAAATTATGTCTAACCATCAGAAAATGTATCAGTCATCATAAAATATTGTTGAAATTTGAAAAATTAGGTACATGAAAAGTAATAAAGGATTATACAGATACATATTTTCGTGCTGCCATCTACTGATATTTTCCTTGAACTACTACAAACAAATCGCTGTCATAAGGCCAGTTGAAACAAGATGGTGCCAAATATGAAAAATAAAATCCGAAGACAGTGAATTATGTAGAACTCATGGAGGTATGAAACAAATATGGAGGGAGTGTAAAGCGATACTATGGGCGAGGGGAGTGAAGCCTAGTGGGGACGGACGCATACATGTATTGGTCCCGAGCTAGAGTGGGGATCTCGCGGTATTTTTGAAGTACGAAATGCGAAAAACGTGTAACTGAAACATTATCTTTACTTTTTTTTTTTTAAAAAAAAAGGGATTTACTGATAATTATATTTCTTATGAAAATAAATTTAAAACTATTTGGGAATATTAAATAGTAAAAAGTTACTTCAAATATATACTAGACATTAAATTACAGTAGTAAATAATTACTAATCTTTTATTCACTACAATTTGTAAAAATTAAGCTACATAAAATATGTTACGTCTAAATTAAATGGAAAAGGTACGAGTACATTAAAAAATAAACAATTGATTTAGATCATTTTTATTATAAAAAACCAGTCTTTTAGTAGCTTGTAAATAATGTCATTTTGTTATTTCAAATTCTAATATGTATTTTGGGATTTATCAATATTTGATTTTGTTAAAAAATGCAAACTAACTTTAAAATAATTATGACATATAGATTTAATTAAATGAACTATATGATTTTCCAGGGGCCCATGTTCAAAACAATGTTCATGCAAAGTAAAAAAAAATGTCTGTATTTATACATTTTTTTAAAACATTTACAGCCCAATTGGCAAAAAAGTTTAAGCTAATCCTCATTTTTGGATTAGCGAATTCTACTCTAATTTTTTGTAAACACCTTTTTAATAAAGAAGTAACAATAATAAAAATAGTCCACAATATATTACTTCGCACAACACACCAGAAAATTAAATTTCAACAAAACTTTGTACTGTACACGACACAAAATGAGAAATGGTCCCGACTGGTAGTGGGGAGCAGTTGGCTTCATTTGAGTTCGCATAAGCTACCTCTATATTTGTTTCATACCTCCATGGTAGAACTCAAATAACAAAACACAAGTGACAGAAGACAAACTTTAAAAATGGCGATGATTTGTTTATATTAGGGCACCGTGTGACGTCAAAAGAACCCTCCATTGACAACTTCGTAGAGGCTATTATGATTATTTTTGTTATATTAAATATATTTATTTTTAACATAGTATGATATTTCGTTATTTTATTATTTTTATTTACATTTAAAATGTAATTATTTTGTGTATTTATCTTTATATATTTTTTAAATAATTATTTGATATCAAGATCAAAGTATAATTTTTATGTTTTGAAGTTATTTCATATATATATCTACATCTTTCTCATTATTATTATGATTATTCACTTTTGTTTTGTTTGTTTTGTTACAATGGGGTCATGCCACATTTTCTGTTTTATTTTTTTCCTGGAAGTCTACCGGTCACAGTATATGTAAATAATATTTTCACGCCATTTGTATACATTGGTTTGTAGATATAATTTTTTAAAAATAGGGGTCTATTTCAAATCCTAATGAGGTCACGTGAGCGCATACGTCATGTATCTGAACGATTCCAGTTCACGCTGGCGGACAAAATGTAAATTAAGATTGCTTATAAATGTTTTTTTGAGGTTTTTAATAAATTGTTTCCACAAGTTGGAACTGCACAGTTCTTCTTCACCATGTTTTATCATTATTATCATTATAAATATACAATTATTGCACTTTTTTCGACAGCCATCCGAAGACATTGAATTATGTAGAACTCAAATATCAAATACAGGTGACAGAAGACAGAACTATAAAAATAGCGAAGGTTTGTTTGTATTACGATCTTCCATTTCACCTTTACATCTCTTTCTTGCGTGTGACGTCAAAATTATAATCCATTAGGACATTAACATAATTTTCATACTACGAAAAGCGACTTTTCTCTATTCATTTCATCAAATGCACAAATTTGAGTGTTAATTTTTATTATGACAAAGAATAATTATGTGATATTCTTACCTTATCTGCAGTTGTAGTCTGGTTTCCGAAGATTCAATCGATTTCCAAGATCATTTCACCAAAGAACACTGTAAAAATAAAATAAAAATATGTTAAACAATAAAAAATTACATTTAAGTTTTATTCGGTTGTTCTTGAGTGTTTTATGTATATATCTCACTCACATGTTTCTCTGTTTTCCTCGCTTCTTATTTGAACAGAACCCAAAACAGCAACACTACTTACTGAAAATTTATATTATTAGAAAGAGAATTAAATTCTAAACACGATGCAATATATTTTACATCAATATGATTATTTTTTCATAAAAATCACGACATACACGACGACATCCGATTTCAGTGAAAGCGAAATAATGACTGGCTATAGCGCGCTATCGGGCTATGGATCTTCGTTACGAAATAACGAGAGTCAACAAGCCAACTACGATAATTAGGAATTAATTTTCTGCATTTTAATTTTAATACTGGTAATGTTTTTAATATTGTAAACAAATGAAATGGAGAAATGTTATTAAAAATTGATCTAAATATACAGATATTTTTTACCCTATATTTTTTTTATAATGTTGATGATAAATACATAAATTAAATTTCTATGAATTGATAATATTGATCTAGTTTTAGAATTTATATTAATATTTTAATAAAAATAGGGACTTGTAATGTAGGACTGTTTTGCATCAAATTAATTACCATAAAAATATATGCCCAAATACGTGCATGTATAAATATGTAATATATTTGAATACACTATACTTGCCGTCAAATAATTATGGACTGGAGATTTCTACCCCGATGCCAAATTTTTTGTGTCTACCTGTACAAATATCTGTAATATGTTAATGTCTTTTATATTCTGACATTTTCGTTAGTGCTTACGTGCGCTTTTTATTCCCAATTCTATAAATTGCATTATATTTAGACTTTTGAAAAGAAAATGAGTGAAACTCATGAATTAAATAGTCCTGGTTCTTTTTATAAAAAAAAAACGTTTAGGAAAACAAGATTTAAAAGAGCAGGCAAAAACAATTATTGCGAATATACACAATTTTTTCAAAAAATTGGCTTTACATCCTAAAAAAAATATAATTTATTAAATAACAAGAAAACTTTGGATTTGACTGCAGAAGCATATTGTGTTGGCAGATCTACTGTTACAAGCGGCAACACCGATTGGCATGGGACAGGGTGCGGAAAGGGATAAAAGTTGAACATCAGTCATCAGTCCATAATCATTTGACGGCGAGTATAATAACACATATTGCAACGTAATATGCATTTGCTAAACAATATGATGCATATTTCAAAAATTCATAACTCAAAAACAATTTTAACATATTGAGCTCTCTCTCTAAAATTTTGATACATTGTATAAACTGAACATAATATTGAACAGTAGCTCTACATATTTTTAAATATATGTATTTATTTTTTATGTTTATTAATTTATTAAAGTATGTGTATTCCAACAATTTCATTTTATTCACTATGATAAAATTATACGGTTAATACTTTCAGTAGGTAATTTGGTTGTTTGGCATCAAATTAAAGTACAAATTTACATTCAAAAAATTGCATTTTTTAAAAATGTGTAGAGTGGGAAATATTCCCGATTGCTTAAGTCCTTCTAGGTCCTGCTCGCCGGAAAATAGGGACCTAAAGAATATTAGAAATTTTGAGTTTGTAAATAGAGGAAATGGTTTTTACTGATTATGTGTATGAGTATGATGATCCTGCAACAGAAAAAGAAACATAATTAATAACATATTTGTCGATTGAGCGAGAATAACTTACAATGCAGAAAGAAACAACCTGAAAAAAAAATCCGAGAAATATGTTAGTTCCTTTTAGATTTGCATGAAGGTGCACATAGAAATAAATATTTTTGTCCTTTGCTCTTCAAATATTTTGTGCGTTAGGTTAAGTTATTGTTGTTATATTTAGAGATTCGTACTAACCAGATAGTAAAACATCACTAAATCAACGATGGTTTGACAATCTGGGCATGTTTCACCCGTGTTTAATGGAGGGTTATACCGAGACATATTTTTGTGCTGCCATCTATTAATACTTTCCTTGAACTACACATGACTCACCTGTAGTAATACAAACAAATCACTGTCATAATATAGTTAAAACAAGATGGTGCCAAATATGAAATATGAAGTGAGAGTAAGGTATTTCTAAAAGTGACTCCAGCTATAATTATAAATAATACATGACAAAGAAGAAATTCTTTAGTTTCCACTATATATATATATTACTCAAATATAAAAATACAAGTGACAGAAGACAGATCTCTAAAAATAGTGATGGTTTGTTTGTATTATGATCTTCCATCTCAACTTTTACAACTCTCTCTTTCTGGAGCATAACCCCCATTAAAAGACGTGTTTTACAATATGGCTACATGTTGAAATCACCCAACCATAACCTCATTTATTTAATGTGCACTTCTAGGTATTTTGATTACGAACTTGTTCGATTTGTAGTGTAGTAGTGTGTACATTTTACACTTCGACCCAACAACAATAACCTCACCTAAAGCACGAAACTTTTTCAAAAGTGGTTTCTGTGCGTTAGGTAAGATCATTGTTATTGTGTTTGGTTGAAATACATGACGACCAACTGTCGTTCGTTTTCGTGATCAAAGCTGGTTCATCGGCTAGACGCTAGTTATAATTTAGGCATATTCTTTATTTACAATTGTTGATAATACCTAAGAAAAATATTTTTTATTTGACAAATTATAGTTTCTAATAATACCGATATTCATGAATAAAACAAAGAATAGCCTCGTATATTGCACAAATAAGAATTAACAATTCGAGATAGGCAGAATATGATCTAATTACATAAATAACTTACAATAGAGTTTATAAGACATTAATAGCCGAGACAGACAACGACTGCTAATAATAATTAAACTCTAGTTCTTAATTTAACATTTCGTTTGTCATATGTAAATTATATTAATGATCATTATAACCGTAATTTCAATTGTAATGATCATTATGTCACGATGATCTTTTGAGGACATGATCGTAAGTATTCGGTAATAATCGCCACACTGATACTCTCAAAATCTCGCCATGATTTTAATTGTAATTGTAACCTCAAAAGTCACAAATTTACAATGTTCTAAATTTGATGGTTTTTTAAACCAAACAAAAATTGTTATATTTACTACAACAAGTTATGTTCCAATTCAACAAAAAAAGGTTATGTAATAATGATAAAGCGAAAGAAAACAGGAAAATTGCAAATTTTATAAACTGACATTTGATGTCAATCTGCGCATGCGCACCAAATTAATTCAATATATCGACTGTCAGGTATTTTGATAATTACTAATTATACTAATGATCATTTATATTGGTTATCTGTCTCGGCTATAAGACTGGTAAACAAAATTAAGTGGAACATTATAGGTTACAGCAGGCCATATTTTAATAATAAACAAAAATCTGTAATAAATTTAAGTAAAAGAATTAAACGATAAAAGTCATAATATAAATATATTTTATAGAAATTAACTGTGCCGTTAGAATTAAATTTTTCTTTTGTGAAAGCCAAAATCTTTTAATATATTTTAAAATTAAAAAGAGAACAGTAAAATGTTTAATTTTTCAAATGAATTAATTCCATTAAAATTTGTACAATTGTGGAAAGAAGTACGCAACGTAAAGAAGATATGAGGTGTCGCTTGTCAGCGTTATTGTTACGTTACGCACTAAAGCGGTGAAAATCGCTCTGAATTTAGGAATCCTCGGCGTACCACGCAATATAACACCGTGACAAAAAAGTATTCATTTTTGCGCGTATACAACAAGCACGACATAACATAACTTAATCTTCTTTCCTTAGAAAAAAGTGAGCACTTTTTCTTCACTGATTTATGGGATCTTTCCCCTTTCGTTGCTTACTTTTTTATTTTGTTTACAGTTTTTATCGTTTTTCTTTTATTATTTACAACTGACAAACTCCTGACAAAATTACTTTCATCACTACGTTAACACTATGCAAATCTAGCTTTAAGTTTACAACCGAGCTTTTGAGAATTATTTTGGGGAGACTTTTTCAGCTTTAAATAACATGTTTCGGCCATGTTCATAAAATTATTTGATAGGATTCTGATTATAATTTTTATTGTTACCAACTTATTATTGATTTATTGTCATCACACGTAAATATACAGGGTGTTAAATAAAACGCGGGCCATAGGCGTTTATCAAGGGAAATCAGTTTTTCCTTGCGCAAAACTCCCCATTTAATTTGAGACAAAAATGTTTGAAATAATGTTCATTTGTAGTGATAGCCATGGAATTCAAATAAAATTACAAAGAAATGCATATCATTTGGACTGTCAGAAATTCGATTTTCAAATACAAAATTCAGATAATTATATTCTACACCTAAGTCCCTAAAAATATTTTCTTTCATAATCTACATCTAAATCACTGCACAAATTTGAATTATTTTGATTTTGTAACCTGCAAAATCGAAATTCTGACAGATTGAACGATATTCATTTCTTTATAAATTTGTTTAAATTCCATGGCTATCACTACAAATGTGCAATATTTATTAAATTTCAAATTGAATTTTACAGTTTACTAAATATGTAAAATAAAGTCTAAATAGTGATTTGTGTTGAATTTAATTCTCTTCAAGATTTATTTGAAACATTTTTATCTAAAATTAAATAGGAAGTTTTGCGCAAGAAAAAACTGATTTACCAGGTTAAACGCCTATGGCCCGCTTTTTAATTAACACCCTGTCTACTTTAACCAGTGCCGGTGTTACATATTTGGGGGTCAAAAATTTACGTGGCATTACTTTTCGTACATCAAGACTAGTGTAAAAAAATTAATAGCGTATTCCTGAAATTATTTTAGTGAAAAATGTCATATGACGTAGGTCCTATTCCTTTTGATTACGGAATTACGAGGGATCAAAGTTACATAAAAAAATAAAAGAATAAAATATGGATACATTAAAAATACATATTTATTTTGTTTCTTATAATAAGTCTTCCAAATGTGCCCAATACAAGTTGATATCGACGAATCAGAGAATGATGAATTCTATGAATTATTGTATTCCGCAGTACTAAACCCACCCATTTCACAATAAATTAAAAAACTCAGGTAAAATATTTCAATTTCAGATTAATTTTGCATTGTTGTTGCATTGTTTGTTCTTTTGTTTTAAAGCAAAGTATCTTGATTATTTTCTTAAAATTGCTACTATTTATGTAACTTTGATCCCTTGTAATTCCGTAATCTGTACTAGTACTGATAAACCCTGCAGTTAAAAAAATCCTAATTTCTGTATTTTACATTATAAAATAAAATAATTTATTCAATTTTTTAAATGATAGAGCAACTTATTGGCTACCTGTACAAATTAAGTTTTAAAGCCTTTTAGTCTTTAATAAATTTATTTTTGATTCAAAAAACAATACATGAGCTTCAACTATTAATTTATTAGATTACGACTGACTGACGAGTTCTCGTCCGTGTCATTATCTTATTATTTATAGTCTTACTTACATCATTCATAAGTTCTAAGATGGGATGGTCATGCGCAATAGCAAAGTATAACTATTATAATATAATTACATAACCGTACGAAGCTTTATATTAAAATATTTTTCGCTTAAATGATTTTTATAAGAAATGTTAAACAAGTTATGAAATAAGCAAAGCCCCTTTTGTTAAAAACAAGTCAGAGACGTCGGAAGTGTTTTCGCTTAGGGGGGGGCGAAAAAGATTTTTTTTTTGTAAATCGGGATGTAAATAAATAAGGAGAGTCGGGGGGGGGGGGGGGGGGGGGGTAGAGAGAGGGGCTTAGTATATGTTTATGACATCATAACAATGTACGAGCTGTCGCCCTGTCATTCATATAATGAATTTTACGCTATTGAAAACGTTTCAAAACATGAAAATTGTGTTAAAGGATATTTTAAATAGCTTACAATCTCTAGAAAATTTCTGTGAAGGAAAGGAAATACTATATTATGGACGTATTTTTAGTTCAAATTTTGTCCACCAGATAGAGTTTGCTTAACTTGAATCGCGAATAGGCGGTATATGAAATTTACGCACAAATGCATTAAAATTGTTTGTTTACATCTTAGTTACTAGGGCGGAATATTGAACATTTCAACAGCTACACAACAACTAGCTTTTTGCTAGTTTTACCGCCCACCGGACTGTAAAAAAGCCAAAACGCCCGGTAATGATACTAACTTTTATTTAATTATATAAATTTTAGAAATATTTTTTAATTATTTATAATATAACGAGAAAATAAGAAAACAAGTTTACATTGAGATTAAATTTCTCGGATTAATGCTGCTAAAATAAATAAAATATTTGATCTATAAATTCTTAATTAAAAATTGAAGTAGGTACATCTTATAGATAAATTTTAAATTCAAATTCTTGTTTCGTTTATATTGTATTTCGTTCAGCCAAGGGCCACGGTCAGAGAAAATTAAAATATCCTATGAAAACATAAGAGCTGGAATATAAGAATTCCGGTCCTGTGTGAGTAAAACAAAGAAAAACAAAGGGTGGTAACATAACCGCGGCGAACTAACAGAACCAGTGCTACCTACCCTACACCATAGCGATGCACATAGTCGTAGTATCCCATTCCGCGAATGCCGGAATGCCTCTAGCAAGGCACGTAGTACGTGGTTCAATCTACGTTTTCAATTCCACGACGCTGATGCCGACGAAGCCAGTACTTATATCTGCGCGCAGACTATACAGAATTTACGGCGAAACTGTCAGTACTGCTAGTTTTCTATGATCGTAAAATTTACCGTATTTCTTCTTTATATGATTACGTTCCATAAAAGGCTCGGTTACAAATTTATTTATAGCACTTGGCATCTAGCGAGCGGCGCCGAAGGTACTGGGATTAAATGCTGCCGCTGCCTGACCGAAGGCGATAGACCGCTCGAAGTGAGTTATAGACTGTGAGTGCGATCTCCTGCCCTCTCTTCTGTTCTTACACTTATAAACTGATTCCTCTCCTGTACTCTCAAATCTTAATTCTCAAATCGAAACCGATCACCGCTTTGTGCATTTACTACCCTACTTAAAGCCACTGTCAGACCGGTCAGACGATCAGTGTTTCTCTTCATCAGTCTTTTCCATAAAGCTTTCCGGGTAGAACTGTTTTTAATTTTGTCAGTCAAAACAATCATTCATTTTCTTGAAAGTGGTTACGCGATTGTTATTTTAATGAAAATAAGTTAAAAGTTTTTCTCACACTTTCCGGTCAGTATGTGACGCTCACTGAGTAAAATATTTACCAGTTTTTAATACTATTTTAACGTAATTTATATCTAATATTTATATAGTCAAAATTCCTTTTAATAACATGTAATTCAGTATAGAACTTAAACTTTAACAACAAAATTTGAATGTTTCTGAAATTATCAATTTGGCAAGTGATTACACCAGTTATAATTATTTGTAAGTACAACTAGATTTATTCTGTTTAACTTAACTTCACAAAAGAAATTATGTACATTTTAGTTTCCCTGATGAAGTTACAAAATATGTAACGAAATATTGGAATTTAAATAAAATTAACTACTTCATGGAATAACAACAATATATTTCCTAACAATCACCGCCGAGAAATCCGTTAATACATTTTATCTAAGTTAAAAATTGCTATGTTTAATAAAAAGTGGGAATAATTCAATATAAAAATTCGGCCGGTTTACATTTAAATTGAGCTAAAGCTGACAACTTTTCAAGTTTAACATAAAAAAAATCAGAAAATTTGATGATTGCAGGAATTTCAGTACCATACACTTATTTAGGTTACTTGGAAATTGCAAGATATATAACATAAAAATTGTTGCATTATTTAATATTTAAATTAGAATGTAACATATTTATTATGTTCTCAGTACGATTTTCACTAAAAATGTTATTAAATATTATATATTTTTAAAAATATAAGTACTTATTATGGCATTTATGTTAATAAGTGAAAATGTGCTAATCAATTTATAATAACATTTTGTATACTGTAGAAAATTACAAAAAGTTAATAAATCAAATATTATTGAATTATTTGATATCAAATTAAATAGGAATGACAATGGATACCCGGGTACTGGGAACCTACCCGATAATAATGTACCCGGGTATAAAATTTCTTACCTAATTACCCGAAATATACCCGCTGCCCGTTAATTACCCGAACAGTTTTCAGCTTCCGAAAAAATTGTATTTTAAAGAAATTTTTTATTACCATACCATAATTAATATAATTTATGTTAAGTTTTTTATAGAGATACAGTAGGTATATTTTATTTAATAAATATATGTAAATAATAATAATGAATTTTATTAAAAAGTAAACTGCTAATATAAGGGTAACTAGTAACTAACAAATTAAAGAATTATGTTTATGGACTTCAAGGATAACGGGTAATTAAAGGGTATTGAGTAATTAACTGCTAAAGGGTACTATCCGGCTAGTTGTTTCGGGTACTCGGGTACCAAAATTATAGAAATTCGCCATTCCTAAAATTAAATAACAAAAAAATATACATTGTGAAAAAGTGCATATTTGTATGTAATATAGTAGGTGACTCTTCGACCGAGAGGTGTTGATAAGTGCATTTGTTAAAAAAATATATTTTTCCTACAACCGTGCGTAAAATACTTACTTTACGCACTCTGTACAGTGTGTTTTTTATTAACATATTGAGTACTAACCTAATTTTTAAGAATGTTATTTTTTTTTATACAGGGTTAGTTAAAATTATGGAGACGGCGATTTATTGTCGTTAATATTCATTTTAGGAAATTATGTTCAATACAAAAGTTTCTTAAGAGATTTTGATCTACATTTGAGAATACTTTTTTTTTCTTAATTGTTTTTGAGTTACGCTTGTCCGCGTAATTTTTTTAAATGGGAACCTATTAATTTTACTCTACCATTCGATAGAATGTTTTTTTTCTCTTTACAACAGTGTGTTTGTTTTTCTGTTTTTCAATTTATTTTAATAACATTTTTACAAGGAAAAACACCGGTTCCAGTATTTACGAATAGTAGGTTCATCTAAGGTAGACAAAATTATTTCCAATAAAGTTGTCGGTTACAATCTTATCATTAAAAATAAATTAATAACTAAGTAAATTACATCGCTCGAGTTTGTTTATCGCTTCGCTTTTGTCTATCTTAGATTAATAGGTTCCCATTTAAAAAAATTACGCGGACAAGCGTAACTCAAAAACAAGAAAAAAATTCAAGTATTCTCAAACGTAGATCAAAATTTCTTAAAAAACTTTTGTATTGAACATAATTTCTTAAAATGAATATTAACGACAATAAATCGCCGTCTCCATACTTTTAACTAACCCTGTATAGAAAATACAATGTTAATTTTCTTAATGTGCTATATTTTCCTATTAATTTAGGCAAAAATATTTCAAATAAAACTTATATATACTATTCTAGAAGACCAATCCACCCTCCTGTCTCTGAGATTCTTCCGAATGTTTAAGTTCCATTTTGTAGAGTAATATGAGAAAGAGCAATCACAATATTTGAAGATGCCTGTACACTCAGTGAGAAATATCGCTAAAATTTTGGTTATAGAAAAAATATTGTACGCAACTCGTATGTAATATAATATTTTTATCTCGTGCTAATTTCCGCTCGATCAAAAAAAATACTACTTTACACACTTGTTGCATAAATTATTATTTTAACTTTGCAATGCGAATGAATTTAATTAGCATTTTGTATTTGTTTTGGTTGTGCAGGATTACCTCATTCACTTCAAGTTTTCCATATAGTTGAACAAGTGTTTTGTTATATCTTTACCAACAACCATTATCATAAGATCATAACCTTTTCCTTTGCTGGAGAAATGCAATTCCCTTCAGTTCCTGCGGTGACTTTACTTCTTGCTTCTATGGACAGGGATGAGTTAGCTTGTAGAGACACTAACAATAAGTTTCAGGTAGATCAACAAACTTAGGGTCGAATTTATAGATTTTATTCAAGTGTGAGTAGCACTACACTCACACAAGTGAGGGGTTCACTTATGTGTTTTCTGAAATGTGCAATGAAATTCATAAAATAAGTGGGCACCTCACTTATGTGTGTGGTGTGTGCCATCTACTCATTGAAGTCAAATAAATGATATAAGTGAATAACCATTTTGATGGCTTTTTGGTGTCTTTTGAATTTTCATAGAGCGATCATGAAAGCAACTGAACTATTTTTGACATTTTGTGTCAAATGATTCATGTTTTGAATATAAACGAACATTTAAATCAAAAATAAAAAAAAATGTGGTAGATGTATCTACAGAAAAATGAATCAAACATATTTTTTTGAATTGAATGTGCAATATTTGTGGACATTAAGTTATACAGGGTGTTATATAAGAAAATATACAACGCTTAACCCATGGTAGAACTGATTCCATATATAGTAAATCTGGCAATAATTTTTCTTTGACATGCTCTCTACAAGAACTAGAGGCCTTTAAAACTGACCAATCACGTCATAATTTAACATTTAAACAGTAAATTTCCACAAAATGGTGTTGTACACGTGTTTACATCGCCAACTTGTGCAAAATTATAAAAATTTAACATTATTTTAACAAAATTGTCTACTTTATTAGTTTGTAATTTATCAATTTTACTGTGATAACTATTTTGGCCAAAATTTTTAATATGTAATTCAGTTATTTCAACTTATCATTTTACCGTACCATGTGCTTGTGCACGTTCAAAATTACATGTTTGTAAATGCTGTAAATTCTACAAAAAATCTCAACTAATGTGAGTACTAAAAACCAAATTTATTTCTTGAACTCATTCATTATTGTATTACAGTGTCCTGAGGATGGTTAAAAATATAACCGAAAGCTTGACACATTAAAAAGAGTGTACTACACTTAAGCCTACAAATTGACTGTCAAACCCACTATCCAGTTTTACAGTCGTAATTACCATTCACCTATATATATATACAGTATGTCCCCGGATTGAGTTTACAAGAGGAAAAAAAAATTTATTTTTGATTTTACGAAAAAATGTAAGGTTCTTTTATTATAACGTTTTTTCGTATTTTGTCCTCCTAATAATACAGTTATTACATTGAATCTAACATGATTTTAGTTAGCTTTATAATATTGACAAATGATTATTAATTCTAATTTCAGAAAAAAAAACGGCGAAAATCAAAATACTTGTTTTATTCAATTAACTTTTTTATCTGAAATTAGAATTAATAATCATTTGTCAATATTTCAAAGCTATATATATATATATATATATATATATATATATATATATATATATATATATATATATATATATATATATATATATATATGTTAAAAGTTAATGAGTAAACACTTAAGTGAGCTACCCTGCCGCACTCAAATTTTTGTGTATAAAATGAGAAATCACTCAAGTGCACCCTCCACTCATTTGCTATAAATCGACTGAGTTGAGTGTACACTTAAGTGTATCCGCATTTTTGAAATGAGTGAAGTTTATGAACTGCAATTCTCCTTGTGTGCACACTTAAGCGTTTACTCAAATTTGAGTGTGATCTATGAATTTGGCCCTTAGAAACTGAAGAAATGAAACTAATCATATTTTTTGGATGTTTATAGGTAAAGAAGAGAAGACCACAAGACGAAAATGATTATTTGTATCACTAGTCAGGAAACTACAATGCGAGTGTGAGTATATTTTGACCACACTCACAAAGTAGTTTCTGGACTAGTAACACAATATTTTTGTGCCTACTTCTCCATAAATTTATTGAATGTTACGGTTTTTGTAAGTTGGTAACATTTGAATTCCAAATGAAATGGGTTTATAAACGTAACCTGAAAAATCAACAAAACTTTTTTATCGATTTCACTTACAGGGTGTTAAAAAATAAGTGTCACAAATTATGAGGGCATATAGTACTGACCAAAATGTTTTTGGAATAGGTAAAATCTGATTTTATTTTTCCGCACTCTAATTTTTTGTTTGTTATATTTTAACTAAAAAAAGACATTGCAACAAAAAATTGGAATTTCAAGGGGGGGGGGGGGGGGTATTTTAGAATTCAGCCCAAATAATTAAGTTTTAATTTTTATAAACAATTCCAATTGTTAAAACATATTTATTTCTACATGTCTATGGTATTGCGTAGCCTACGTTATTAGGGAGTTATTGCAACTTCTAAGATGAAAGAACGTAAACGTTAACCGTATGTAGAAAACACTTTATTTTAGAAATAAAGGACTTTCAAGTTCAATGTTTACCGCATTTAATTAGTGCATTTTCACGCTAACGTTAACGCTAAAAGAAACACAAACGAAGTTACATCCACACTTTTCACCGAAACATAACCTCAAAAGATACAGAACGTGTGACGTTAAACGCTCGCTATTCTATTGCACATACCGTGTCTCCTTATTCATTTAATGTGAACCTTATTAGTACACATGCGCTCTCGTGCTGTCACGTGACTTTAAAGTGCACGTTATTTTTGCGTTGAAGCTGCAATAACTCTCTATTAAATACAAGGCCGGGAAACAACTCGAATTTTGTTTAAAAATCTGGCCAAAAACTCTAGTTCCAAAACCGCTGATGAGGGCGCGACTTATTCCCGCTGTCATTCAAATGTCATTTTTAGACTGTCAAAAAATATATTGATATTATCAATTTAGCGGTAATAACCAACGTCAAAAAAGATAGCCATATAACAGCGAGAATGTCGCGCCAAAACGGCGAGTTTGGAACTAGAGTTTCCGTTTGACAGATATTGTGATGTTTCCCGGCCTTGTATTTAATAACGTAGGCTACTGGTATAGTCACATCAAAATGTTTTCCCCTAGAACAAATGCTAACACCTAGAAGAATTAGAATAACAGATTTTACCTGTGGAGAAGATGTTGACAAACCAGAGAATCATAACGCAATATACGAGTACCTATAGAATAATATGAAAGATAAAAGTAAAAAAATCTGTTGTGGCCAGCATAAGACCTTCCGTCAATTCTATGTATTTTGCACAAATCCCATACCAAAAGGACCGTGGAACACATACTATTTCTTACAAATTTCATACCAAAAGTTTATTTGAAAAGGTTCTATAAATCCAATAAAATTATGACATAAACATACACTAAGTAAAATGCACTTGACACATTTTACTTTCTGCTTCAGCTTTCCCCTATTTTATTAGGGGTCGCTGTTTCCTCTTCTCTTCCACTCATTCCTGTCCAACGCATCTTCTTCACACAGTCCTTCCTTTCTCAAGTCTTCTGCGATACAGTCCTTCTATCTTCTATTTAGCCTTTCACTGCATGTCACTTGAGAGGACCACTATGAAATACTAATTTTTGATCCCAAACTTGCCATATTTGGTTTTGCACTTGCAACACACATCTGTCAATTAGAATTTTTTGAATGTATCAGCTGTTTCTATGATAAATAGCAAAGCTGACTAATTTTTGAAAATTAATTTCTTTATAATGCTTTAACTCTACATCTATTGAATATGAAGAAAAATGAATAATCAAACCATATAGAGAAGAGTATTTTCTTTAATAAATATAATAACAAAATGTCAAAAAATAATATTTAACTGCGTTTTTTTTAAGAAAAACTGTTAAAAACTTCAAATAAGGGTACTTCCGGTGGATCAATTATAACCAAAACCTAATCAACTCTTCATATGGATGTACAGAAGAATTATAATTTTTAGAATTATGGTATTGGAGTTATCGTCGGAGAAAAATTTGTCACACACGGACACACATACACACACACACACATACACACACACGGACACACACACACACACACACACACACACATACATACATACATACATACATACATACATACATACATACAGACATCATCTTAAAAATAGTAAATTCGTATTGTAGGGACCCTAAAACGTGCTTATTCATTAAAAACTCACCACCGAATTTTTTGACCAAAGACAATACCTTCCTTACCTAAAGGTAAAAAAAATGAAAACTTGGGTATTATTTAAATAAATGAACTACACAATATTACAGTAATATTCGAACAAGAAAAATGAAAGGTGTCCAACTTATTTTTTGATATCATACTATTTTTAAATTATATGTTTATTTCATTGCCATTTTTTTAATTGTATGATTCAAAGCAAATTTTAGTTTTGATGCTATATTTGTACAAAAAAATCTTAAACACTTACACTGCTTGAATTCATTTATTTTTGCTGTAATATGTTAATAAATAATAGAACAAATGATAAAAAAGGTATAAAACGATATCGAAATCAAATATCGGGATACAATTAAAAGCTACGATTCGGAAATGTTTATAGGGCAGATATTTAAAGTGAATTTCGTAGCATATAAACAGTGAAAGCAGCGTGTATTAAATCGGATAGTGTTTGAAATTTTAAATAATCTCGCTTGAATTCTGTTTAAACGAAGCTTTATGCATGTTTTATCTAATGCAGTTTAATAAATTGTAAAGTTTTACGTTTATTACAAACTATTCTGTGTTGTGAGTTCATATACTTGCTTTAAAGTTCATAGTGCCTTCAGTTTTATTATAAAATCAGTTTACTTTTATGTACATATATATCTTTATTTAACACTAATTTTTAATGAGTGAATAACATCCTACACACTTAAAATAAAAGAAATAAAATCTTTAATAGCAGCTAAGTTTATAACACCTCTTATTTCATAGAGAATCTGAAGCAGAAATTGAACTAAAAATTAGCATCTGCCCCAAATTTAACTGGTAAAATGAACAAAATAAAATATATAACAAGGTTAGAATTTCTCACTTCTTTATAGAACGTGTCAAGGAAACTGATTTACCGATATTTACCTATCGTTATATAATTCGCTTGTTCATTGAAAATTCGCTCGCGAAATAGAAAATAGAAAAGAATACGCATAACATCCTGAATTTCATTTTTGTTTTTATGACAGAAATGAAATGGCATCCTGTAGAATTGGAGACTGAAATTGAGAACACAGGATCGTACTTGCACATATTTACACCTGTGTTTTCCAAAAATTTAATTCAATGTTAAGAAATATATTATTCTTTCAATAAATAGAGTATTTCACATAAATTAAATTTTAAAATTTTAGTTACATAAAAGTGCAAAAAAATGAATAGCGTATTCCTGAAATCAGAGTTATAGCCCTTTAAAATGTGACAAGATGGGGCAAAATAATAACAAGTAAATAATTTTATTATAAACTTTTCTAAATTATAGTTTCAATATCAATATCTTTGAAAGCCAATTCTGTTTAGAAATTATTATCGTTTTTTCCACATATCTATCTTCTAGTCTGGATGTCAACCGCTTAGACATTTAGTGTATTGATAACTAAGTCTGTAAGTTATTGCCAGCCTACGTGTAGGGTTGATATTTAGCTATGGATTCCGTATGATAACCTTCCACCCCACACCCCTCAGATATGCTCTACTAAAGATAACAGTTAGTTTTTGGGGAGTTGAGTTGAGATACTCAAGTCGAAAAGACATGTAGTCTGTGGTTCAGATTTGGGCGCGTGCTACACGCCAGTACGCGTATTTAGAGTAACAATATAAATATGTAAATAAATTAGTAAAAACCGCCTAAGTATGTCCGTCTCCATAATATAAATTCATATGTGTTCATAAGTGTTAAGTGTTAGTGTATGTGTTCATATTCAAAGAAATGATCATCTAAAACAAGGTCGGTAAGAGTAAAACAACAGCTTACGAGATCTGCCCCTACAATCTACAATAAATAATCTAGTTCATTTTTCATATTTTCATGCACCGCTCATACGCGGTTAAAGATAGAATAACGGACGGATGAAAGTCTATATTCAGCATGAAATTCTCTTTCTTTTCATGTCAGGCATGATTTTTTTTCTTCGTCGGATCTCGAGTTACAGACGTTTGGATTTACATGATAATTATGTAACTTCAAACGTCTGTAACTCACGATCCGATGAAATAAAAATATCATGCCTGACATGAAAATAAAGAGAATTTCATGTTGAATTTAGACTTTCATCGTCTGTTGTTCTATCTTTAACCGTGTATGAGCGGTGCATGAAAATATAAAAATGAACTATTTAGTTCATATTTCCTATTTTCATGCGCCACTCATACACGGTTAAAGATAGAATAGCGGACGATGGCAGTCTATATTCAGCATGAAATTCTCTCTCTTTTCATGTCAGGCATGATTTTTTTTCTTCATGCCATGGCCTGTAGAAAGAACCAAATTCAGTGCTTCTTGTACTTTAAAGAGATTTATAGTTTTATACCATGTCCCTTAAAATGACATACATTGTTTTGAATCAAGTCCAGAACCAATAAGATTTCCTGATTCTGTCACGTGCTTCTGGACATAGTACAGTAAAAATAATAACAAAAAGTATGAACATTAAGAATTGTTTTGTATCAAGTCCAGACCCAATAAGATTTCCTGATTCTGTCACGTGCTTTTGGACATAGTACAGTAAAAATAATAACAAAAAGTGTAAACATTAAGAATTGTTTTGAATCAAGTCTAGACCCAATAAGATTTCCTGATTCTGTCACGTGATTTTGGACATAGTATAGTAAAAACAATAACAAAAAGTGTGAACATTAAGAATTGTTTTGAATCAAGTCCAGAGCCAATAAGATTTCCTGATTCTGTCACGTGCTTCCGGACATAGTACAGTAAAATTAATAACAAAAAGTGTGAACATTAAGAATTGTTTTGAATCAAGTCCAGACCCAATAAGATTTCCTGATTCTGTCACGTGCTTCCGGACATAGTACAGTAAAAATAATAACAAAAAGTGTGAACATTATACAAAAAGTGTCTTTATTGGCAGTGGCGGCTTAAGGCGTGAGCCACTTAGGCACTGGCTTAGGGCGCCTGGCTTTTTGGGGCGCCCAAAAAATATAAAAACTAAAGACAAATATATAAATCAATGTATGGAATATATACCTGTCCTGTATTATTAAATTTTGGAGACCCTCAAAGTTAGTTTTGTGTAAATAAATTGTGTAATTTATTGAACATGCCATTGCGAAATAATCAAGTCAGGAAGAAATGATACACAAATTTGCAATAGTGAAGGCACGGAAAGTTACAATATAATTTAATCATTTTTGGATTCTCGTTAGTTCTAAATTCTGATAGGTATTTTAACCTTCCGTCACCTTTATTAAGGAAGTTATTGTTGTCCAAATACTCTAAAAATGCGTACACTTACGTAACATTCTCTTTACAATTCAATAATATTACTATCAAGTTTATATCTCTACCAATTTTTGAATTATTGTCCCAAAAGTCAATATACCCCACATTTAGATAAACACTACAAAATTTTCAAAAATCTAATTTTTATGTAGCTAGATAATTCTCAATGCGCTGATTCCAAATTTTGAAACCGCAGGTCGATATCTTTTATCGTTCTCGAGATATTTAGATTCAAAGTTTTGCTCAAAACTGCCCATTTTTGGGTAATAACCCAAAAATGGGACGAGATATGAATTTGGCGACATCACTATTCGATTCTACGGACAAAAATACATAAGTATAGCAATTTTCATAATTTTTGTCCAACCGGTTCATTTTATATTAATAAAAGCTTGAAAACCCCTGAAAATGGCCAAAATCTGAAAAAATCGTAAGGGGTACCCCTTACGATTTTTGCGATTTTTGGCCATTTTCAGTTATTTTGCTTTAGAGATTGTATGCGGTGTTCAAAAATTCTGAAAATTGGTGTACTTAAGTAATTTTGCACGTAGAATCGAATGGTGTTGTCGCCAAATTCATATCTCGACCCATTTTTGGGTTATTACCCAAAAATGGGCAGTTTTGAGCAAAACTTTGAATCTAAATATCTCGAGAACGAAACAAGATATCGACCTGCGGTTTCAAAATTTGGAATCAGCGCATTGAGAAGTATCTAGATACATAAAAATTAGATTTTTGAAAATTTTAAAGTTTTTATCTGAATATAGGGTATATTGACTTTTGGGGCAATAATTCAAAACTAGGTAGAGACCTAGCCCAGAAATGGGTAATTTTGAGAAAATATTTGAGATTGAATATCTCCAAAACTAAAAGAGATATCTACCTGCGTTTTCATGATTTGGAATCAGTGCATTGGGAAGTACGAGATACATGAAAATTGGATTTTTGAATATTTTCAACTTTTTATCTAAATGTTGACTTTTGGGGCAATAATAATCAATAAAAAATGGGTAGAGATATAAACTTGGTAGTAATATTATGTGATTGTAAAGAAAATGTTACGTAAGTGTACACATTTTTAGAGTATTTATATACGAGTATAGATAATGTATATTCATGTTAGAATTTTATCAGATATATAGAATCTTTTCCATTGAACTTTTGGTATGAGATTTGTACAATATACATCAAATTTTGTAAATTTCATAGTGTTTTTATTGCTAATGATTATAATTCATATATTATCAACTTTTAGGTTTTTCTTTTTCTTTTAGTCCAAAAAAATCAGAAATAATTTTTGTAACGGGTGATGGCGCTCTAATCTAATTTGGCTCAGGGCGCCTATATATCTTGAGCCGGCCCTGTTTATTGGATTATTTTTATAAATTTACTATGTTATTTTGAACCATGTCCAACTAGGTCGTTTTATATTTCGAAAATATTTAAAAATTATAACTTAACAAATTTCATACAAAGTCAAGGAAAATGAAACTATACAAACAAAAAAAATTCAACATGTTATTCATTATCCATTCTTTACAATAAAATTTTAAATGTTTGAAGCAGTTTTTCTCGAAAGTAATATTTGTGAACATAGTACATATATTCAATATTATAATGTATAGCACTAAAAACTAAAATAAAACATGTATATTTTAAGTTGTCCAGCTTACTGATATTTGTGATAAATAAACTGACCCTCTGACATGAGCTTTATTAAAAAAATTCGAGTAGGTTTGTTGAAAACTTCGTTCCTACCATTAGACCATTATACGATAACAGTATATAGCGAAAAGCAATAACCCATTCCCATAATTCCTCCAATTTCCCAAGTATAACAAAGTAAAAATATGTAACCTCTAGTTCTCGTCAAATATTTACCCTCTTGGGCAGAAGTGACCTGCATCTCACATTCTTCTCCTTCTCCGCTTAACATAGCACCGCATAGCCCAAATTTAAAGCATCCTAACTCCTCGACCATATTCCGGCGCACACATCGTAAGAAAGAATCGTTCGACGACGAAGACGCCGCCATCACATCTCAGCGGAAAGAGGATATAATATAAACAACGCTATCAGCTATCGGTGGACTGGTTAGGCGTGAGCACGCGTCCCCGGAAGATGACCGCATACGTCGCTCCGGAGAACAAAAGAGTTAAAGAGGTTTAAGTTATATAATATTAAACACAATCACATTAAGATGTCCGCAATTATAGTTGAAAAGATGTCATTTATTTAAACGGGAGTTATTTTTTACTGTCAAGTTACTAGTACAAGAGTCACGAAAATAAGAAAATCCGGCAGACCGTGCAAAATAAAATTTGCACTGCACACTACACAAAATAGTTTTTTTATTATACATGCATCGTAATCGCTCTTTAAAACACGCAAAAGCGTGCGTAAATCGACCATTAAAATACGCTAAATTTTTGAGTTACCTAGGTAACGAAAAATGACAATAAATATGAGTAACAACTAAAACAATGAAAAAAAAAAAAATATTGACTTGTTGACTTAACGTAAACAATGCCAATAATTGCTAACTGTCTCCTTGGAAATGCTCAAACTCACTAGATCAATCGATCAACTAGAAAACCGTATGATTTGCAATAATTTTCAGTTTTAAATGGTTATGATGCATTTATAATAAAAAATAGCGTGTGATACACTACGACATTGTCGTGCGTGCTTTAAAGGCTAGCTTATATACTCGTCTCATAATATACTATTCTCCTACAACCATGCGTGAAGTACATACTTTACGCACTCTTTACAGTGTGTAAAGAGTCACTTTTCAAGCAATAGTACATGAAAAGTACTTTTCAGGCACTTGTGCCTGTGCGTGAAAAGTAAATAGGCGTTGCTAGTAAATAATTATGAATGTAATAAAATTTATTAAGAAATATTATTGTACACTACAAATGAACTACTAACTTTAATAACATTAACATTTTTTTGACATAATGAGTTTAACGTAACATAATTATTTAATATTAAAATTGAATGTACAATTCTAGAAGACTAATCGACCTGTCTCAGAGATTCTTTCAAATGTTTAAGTTACATTTCGTACAGTATTGTGAGAAAGAGCTTTAATAATATTTGAAGATGCCTGTACACTCTCACTGTGGAGAAATAGTACCAACATTTCGGTTGTAGGAAAAATATTGCATGCAACACGTGTGTAAAATAGTATTTTTTATCTCGTGCTAATTTCCGCACTACTTTACACACTTGTTGCATAAATTACTATTATCTGTCATTTGAAATTAAATAGCAAAAATTGGGTTATTTAGATCTTAGTTAATCAATTTTTTAAAACATTTTGGAATCATGATAAATGATGATTTCAATAAATATTAAATAAAAGTTCTTATGAGTGCAAAGAAAGTTTAGATTCAGGTTTTTTTTTTGCTACAATTTATCACTGGTATAACAAATTTGATGAGCACCAAAAAGGAGAAGAGGATCCTGATACAGCTATTTAAGTTAATAGAACCATTTACCTATTAACAGAATAAACACAGAATTGGCATCACATGCAAGAGAGGGATAGAAGATCATGCTTCCAAACAAACCTCCCCTCGTTGTCTTACGTCCCGCACCATGATTCTATCTGTCATTATGTATGCATCTGTCATTCAGTGTTAATCTATTTCTTTGTTATTTGTTCGTTGTGTTCCATAAAAATGAGTTTAAAACCACAAGATGTGCGTGGGGCAACGTTTTTTGTTGAATAATATTGAAGATCATTCGATAATTCAACTAAAACGATGGCTGAATTGTAGAGCTCTATGGCTGATGACAGGTTTTTGTTTGGTAGTGGTAACCATAGCAACCTTTAGTTCTATGCTTTGCCGCAAGATGAGCTCTTGCAAATTGCAATTGTGTAAGTGTCTATTACATAATTACCTGTATATAAAAAAGTTTTCACTCATTTTGTGTTAGCTTCCTGATTGCCAAAAAGTGGAACATGTCAAAATTTGCCAAGAAACATCAATACTATTAAATAGTGGCGAACACCAATTTTTTTCGCAAATTATTACAAGTACTTCATACCAAGAGAATCATAAAGATGGAGAAACACCAACAATAACTAAGAAGCAGCGAGCCAAGAGAAAACCAATGTATGTAACATTCTTTAGAAGTATGGGACTGGTAAAATGTAAATACAATTAAGTTAGATAGACAAAAGACACTAACAGCTGAATGGTATATTGAAAAATGTTTGCCTGAAGTGATCAGTAGATTTTCAGAGATAGCAATTATTTTACATAATGATAATGCGTCTATCCGTAGGGCGATTTCAACATTTCAAAAAAATTAAGGAGTAGAAGGTTTGCGTTTTATTTATACGTACTAGATATCAATCTGTAGTAATACAAAGGACCAATTAGGGTTGCCAGACCTCCTATATTTAATAGACGTCTCCTATATTTTGTTCAAATTTCCTATATCCTATAAACAAAGTAAATTCTTTTATATTTCCAATAATTCAATAAGCAGAATAAAATCAGAATTACTAATAGCTGTAAATTTTAAAATAAATCGCTAAGAATTTCATGATTCTGTTAAGCTAGAAAAATATTTATTGGAAAAAGCTCAAAGCCATAGAAAGTATAATAAACCATTTTTTTTTTGTGTTAATACTTTATTGAAAAGTTTGAATTGAAATGTATCCTATATGTTCACCAAATCTCCTATATTCTTTTGTACATTCAGTTCTCCTATATAAAAGTTTTTAAAATCTGGCAACCCTAGGACCAATAATTAATTAATTAATATGTTAGTTTCTGATTACTCGAATTTTAACAATCTATATTTTATTAAAATATATATTATTTATATATATTTTATTAAAATAACTACTTTACATTTATGAAGTAATGCAGTAGAACAGATAGGTCGGTATAGCAAACAATCCAAGTTGGAATTTACTTATGCTGGACTTAAATCTTGTTGTGGAGTCCAGAACTTTATAGCATCTTATCAACTCAATCACCAATCAATATCTCAAACAATAATGGATTTCAAACTTTAATGTGCAGCAAGAGTCAGGAGTTACTCTAGTTTATTGATATACTTACATTTTAATAGAGTATGTTGTGAATAATAACTCTCTGATTGTATAATGTAAGCACCTAATATTGGAGCATTATTTATTATACAGTTAAGTACAGTGTGTTAAAAAAAATCCTAACTCGGAGCAGGCTATGAACAAAAAAACGTATGTATTTGAAAGTATTTAATAATTTAATTAAATGTAATTTGATACGAGATATTGTCAACAATGATATCTAAAGAAATCAAAACTTTTCTTCCTGAATCCTTGTTTTAGAAATAGAAATATATTGGAAAACGATGAATGGCACTATTCTCTATTCTTCTTTATTATTTTTTCTCCTTAAAATTAAATTTCAGGATCAATTGTGACAACTTGACTTTTGAATTGAATAATGATCAGATATACATTTTTATGTTCATAGCCTACTTCGAATTAGGTTTTTTTTTCTGAACACAATGTATTATTTAACAAATGTTAATTTATTTATTGGTTTTACACTAACATCTCTGTCAGAATTTATTTTAAGTAAAATAATTTATTTAAAAAATGAAGCAAAAAATTCCGAAAATTGTGGACAGAGAATGAATATTTTTATTGTTGATGATATTGACATTATTTATGTTATTTGTCCATTAAATGTATATATATATATATATATATATATATATATAAATGTATACCGAGAGTTTTTTTTATCAGTGAACATGGGCGTATGTCATTACCATAGTTACATTTAAAATGATTGACAGCAATGTATTATCGCGTTTTTTTAAAAAAACTGGACATAGGACGTGACATTTAGTATATCTGTCAATGTCATCAAATTGTCATATTTCAAAATGTATACAGTTGAAGAAAAAGTTCAAATTGTATGGTATAATTCTATACTCCGACATAAGCCTAAGGCAAGAAATAATTAATATAAATTTCCCTATTTTTTAATTGATCAATATTTATTTTGTCACCATTGTAAATACATTTTTTTAAATGGCCCCAAAGAAAAAAAATCGTTTGGTGCAAGATCTGGTGGCATTACAGGCCACTCCACTTCTCCACCACGTCCTATCCAGTGTTGGGGGAATACCTGGTGCAGATATAAGTGAAAATTTTGACGTCTCCAATACCTGCAATTTTGTGAATTTATTTCCCGATTAATATAAAATGTCGCTTCATCCGTAAATAAAATTCGATCCAGTAATATTTCCCCACTATTAATTTTGTTCATCATATCTTCGCGAAAGATATTTCTTCGTTCTATATCGTTGTGTAATTGGTGATTTTGATATTTAAAACTCTTAAAATGTTCTTGTCTTAAAACCTTGTATACTGTACTTTTACTAGTATTCTTAATTTCAGGAAAAAAATTGTTGACAGGGTGTTGTCACTTTCAATTAATTGCATAATTTCTTGTTTCTTACTTACAGTACTTGGTTTGAATTTCTTCTTGTGCTGTTTATTGACGCATCGTTTAGTTCTGTAGTCATTGTAAATTTTTCTTATAGTTGTTGGACTGGGTCGCTTATTAAAAGTTAATGCACATAAGTCAGAAACTTGTTGTAGACTCGTTATAATTACTCCAATTTACAATTTGAACTTTTCTTTAACTGTATACATTTTGAAGTATGACAATTTGATGACATTGACAGATATACTAAATGTCACGTCCTATGTCCAGTTTAAAAAACAGAAATTAGTTTAAAGTTTATGAAGGAGAACACAGTGATCAACAATATCAAAATCTTTTCAAAAATAACTGTAGATAACGTCAACTTCTATCATAAGAATCCTTTTGAAAATGGCGCGGTTTTGTGTTTTATAAATCTGGTCATCCTTATTTTATTTGCATGATTATTATTGACCACTATTACTGAACAATATCAATGAAGGTCTAGGATTTGCTTATGAACTACAAATGGGTGAAAATCCTTTAATTCCAATAACCTTACAATAACTTCCTTAACCTTTAGCCTATATCGTCCATCCCACAATGCACAACACAACAGATACTAGGAAGTGTTGAGAACGGAAGGACGCAAGGCGTCCGAATTGTAAGTCACGATTTCCATTACGGTGTATATACATTCCCCTAGCCCGCTCGCTGACATCGCGACGCGGCTCTGCATGCGTCACGACGCGGACAATGGGGACGTGTTGCTGGGAGTGGGAGGGGGAGGGGATGATGCCAAACTGATATAGGAGGTGGGGTGGAGTGTGAATAAGGCCACTAAGGGCGATGTATATGTGCCTAAGACCCTCGAGTCGATGCTAATATTCTGGCGATGTTACGGACTACGTATGTCCTACAATAGTTATTACATTTGCATATTTTTCTTTTAGTTACACGTAGTACCAAACAGAATATATACCCAAGGAGCACAAATCAGTTTGTTATTAGTTCTATTTACTTTTAAAAAATACTTTTCTTAAACCTTTTTAACTTGCATTAGACCTGTTATGCATCGATAATTTATTGATTCTGACGTTTATGTCTGGCGGGTGGAGCATCTATTCAACTAATTTACATGAAACTGAATTATAAAACGTTTTAATAATAATTATGTGACCAAATAATAAGTACCACACATCATAACTTAGCATTGTAGTTTTAAAGGACTAGAATAAAGTTGAGCTAGGCAAAATAACTTGAAAGTGTTATAATTCCGCTAACTGTAACTTACAGTAACTACATTATTAGTTATAATGTCTTAATAAAAACTCTGTGTTCCTTGGAAAATTATTTACTTTGGAAACATTTAAAAAAAAATGCGATGATATTTTATTGAGATGGATGCAATAATAATTGAAAATATGTTCTTCTACTTATTATCAAAAATCTGTTCACCTACAAATCGTCATATGTAAAAAAATCACATTAAATTTCAAAATGTAAAGTTTACACGATTACAAAACAATAAAAAATAAATAAAAAAATATATCTAATTTTATATTTTAAACACAAAAATAGAGGGAGAAAAATGGCCTTAAAAGAACTTTTCAGCTAAGATGCAATATTTACTTTTCTATCATTAATGTATTACTATGGATACAGATCTATAACACTGTAAAAAAAAAAAAAAACTGACAAAAACACATCTAGTTTTGTTGATTAATATAAAATTATACATAAGAGTGGCTGGTTTAGTTGCGATATTTTTCATTATTTACAGATTTACAGATCTGTAAGACATAAAGACCTACTCGACATAACAACAGATTAATTAGAGAAGCCATTGAGGTTTATAAAACAAGAAATATCAATCTCATTCATTGTGACGGATTAGAACTTAGTCGCGCATGGCTTCCAATATTAAATATGTTGTAATTTGGAATATGTATACAATTTTTTTCTAAACTTTTTCTAACATCTATTAATAAAGAGTACGGCTGCGGTATTTCGCTACCAATAAAGCTTCTCAGAGTTATACAGATCACTTCTCCGCCAGTTTTTGGGACTGTTTTTTCTCTGGCAAAAGGAGATTTTTTCCTGAGAAGATGCATGTTCGCCGTCCATGTTATTGCCGGGCATGCTTATATTGTCTAGAAAATTGTATACATAAAAAAGGTAACATTTATGAACTTTCTTGTTACCTTGGTTACTTGTTGTTTTTGTTATTTCACATATTTATGTCAATGTATTCCCTGAAGAAGGCACCAGTTTATGGTGCCGAAATGTTGGGTTTAAATAATAAACACAGAACTTAAACTAAAAAAAAGGTAGTATTATTCCAATTAATAATATGAGTTCTGAAAGATATTTTAATAACTTACAGTTTTGTTTAGAATCGGGCCGTAAAACAAAAGCTTAGGAACAAATCCGAAATAACACATATAAACGCAAATAAAGGCAAACAACGAATCAGAAAAGGAACAGTACAAGATGCCGCACGGCTTCAAAATTTGGGATATGAGCTTTCACTATTATATATTTTTAACTCTATGATTTTGACCATAATCACTCCCCCCCCCCCCCCCCCTATTTACGTTGATACCGCTTTATATTTCACACTACCTCAGCAATGCTGGGTACCTTTGACCTGCTTCACTGTCTTCCAGGATATTGCACTTGGAAAAACACAATGTGAAGCTAGGCGCGGCCGAAAGCAATACTACAATACATAATTCATATATACAACATTAGTAGAAGCCTGCCTCTGTTAGGCTAATTGTAAAAGAAATAATTTCTCACAGCGTATCAGCTTGGGCACAAATCGTCACCACAAGAAATGATGGTACAAGAATATGCCTTCCCATTAGCTGGGGTACGTGGGGTCGCAAGTTCCCAAATAGACTACTGTACAGTAGCCTATCCCTGCGTGTTTATTATTCTGCTTTATGTCACACTACCTCAGCAAGACTGGGTATCTTTGACCTGCTTCACTTTCTTCCAGAATTTAGCACTGGAAGGACATAGTGTGAAGCTAGGCGCGGCCGAAAGCAATACTATACATACTACATATATTCAATATTAGTAGAAGCCTGCCTCTGTTAGGCTAACTATAAAACTAATAATTTTTCACAGCGTATCTGCTTAAGCACAAATCGTCACCACAAGAAATGATGGTGCAAGAATATGCCTTCCCATTAGCTCGGGTACGTGGGGTCGCAAGTTCCCAAACAGACTACTGTAAAGTAGCCTATCCCTGCGTGCTTGTTATTCTGCTTTATATATCACACTACCTCAGCCATACTGGGTACCTTTGACCTGCTTCACTTTCTTCCAGAATTTAGCACTGGAAAGACATAGTGTGAAGCTAGGCGCGGATGAAAGCCGAAATGGTTGGGACACCGACTTATTGTCCAGGTCACTGCAATTTATGTTCTTTTGTGTATGTAAGGTAAATAATAAACACTTTATTAATTTGACTGGTTTTATTAACAACAAAATTTGTAATGTACATAAAGCTACGAGGTAGAAAAACAGAAGATACAGAAATACATACAAAGCCGTAACAAGAGGTTGGCGATTTTGGCGCCCACCAACGGAAGCGGCATTTCATAAATAAGTTTTTATAGAAAAATTCGTTAAGAAACTTTAGGTCTGTTGTACTTACTACTCATTAAATTATTTATTTTTAAGAAGAAACAATTAAAATGACTATGTTATAAATATAATTAACGGATCATATGCATATAAATATTTACTTGTTACAGTTATAGTTCCGAATTAAATTTTATTATTATATTTTTATCATATTACGTACAACTTCATAGTAGATGGACGCGCCAATTCTAAGATCCGCGAACCTCGCCACATCTTGTAGATAAGGCTCTGAATGTACATATAATTTATAAACAATAATAAGAATAAGAAAAACAGGAACAAACAATTTAACTTTAAAATGTACAGTTACAATAACAACGTGGGTACATTTCTCAACAATTTACAAAAGAAAGATTTATTTATATTTCTACGAACAAATATATTTTACTTTCTATCATCTGATCTATTATTAAAATAAACTTATTATTAAAACTCGGCCCACATTTGTATCATATCAGCGTATCTGTTGAAGAAATTATACGTGATCATGATACAATTGGCTGATTACAAATCAGCCCGATTTGTATTACGTATCTGTTTCTTCTACGAATATCTTGCAGTTTTCAACCCATCAGTTATTGTGTCATCAGTTGTTCATTGTCTAGTTGGAATTATGTCTAGCATTGACCATGCCTCTTCAGCTGCAATTGGCTACTGTCATCTCTATTCGCATATTATGCATTAAAAAAGAATCGAAAAGCTCACGGAGTTAGTAGATCAAGTGTGAAGTCTATTTTTGTCAACCGAGAAAGTAATGGAGAAATGTTCCCGTTCACACTTTGCGTATCTGCATCTTCCCTTTGATGTGAAAGCAAAAAACCGATGACCAACTCTTGGTGGGAACAGCCTCGATCCTATTATTGTATCATTTTTGATAAATACGCTTGATGCAGAACTCTGTTATCACAAATCTTGATACAGATACAATGATCTGATACTAGTGTGGACCTAGCTTTTACCCGTACAGTTTTGGAACCGAATACTAGATTCCATTTTTTTGTGGTTATTGATAGCTCTAATATAGACCTGGTTCGGGCTTGCATTAAGAAGCCAGGCCCTGGGTGGTGGCAGACAATGACGACTACAACCGTGAGAGTGGAACACATACACCACCTCTCAACGGTTTTTGTAGAAGACTGTCTCTAGATTCTAGTGGTAGTGTAAGCAGAGGGTCTTGGGACAGATTTTTCACCAGGTCTCTGCTTAGGCACAGTCGTCATCACTTCCCAGGGAAGAGGGTTGTGAAAGGACCACCACGCAATGTGGGGTAACACAACATAATACCGACAACCCTTGGTAGGAAGTGATGGGTGCAAGAATCTACCACCCGGGTAGCTCGGGTACGTGGGGTCGCTAGTCCCCAAATAGACTGCTCTTTAAGCCAGTCTATCCCTGCGTTTTTCAGGATATGGCACTGGAAGATATAGTATGAATCAGGACATCGAACCCGCAAAAAACAACCGTGAGCGTGGAACACATACACCACTTCTCAACGGCTTTTGTAGAAGACTGTCTCTAGATTCTGGTGGTAGTATAAGCAGAGGGTCCTGGGACAGATTTTTCACCAGGTCTCTGCTTAGGCACAGTCGTCATCACTTCCCAGGGAAGAGGGTTGTGAAAGGACCACCACGCAATGTGGGGTAACACAACATAATACCGACATCCCTTGGTAGGAAGTGATGGGTGCAAGAATCTACCACCCGGGTAGCTCGGGTACGTGGGGTCGCTAGTCCCCAAATAGACTGCTCTTTTTAGCCAATCTATCCCTGCGTTGTTCTTTCACAATGTCTTTCAGGATATGGCACTGGAAAGATATAGTATGAAGCAAGACATCGAACCCGCAAAAAACTGGGTTCGGTTCAGGTTCAGGTTATTTTGTTTTTTGAGAGATGCAATAATAAAATTTACGGTTTTGTTCCGGGTTAAGGTATTGGGTTCAGGTTTGGTTTGACCTAATGAAAACTGAATTAATGTTTTTTGAATAAAAGCGTTATACAGAAGTAATTTAAAATACGACAAGAACACGAACACAAGTTAAAAAAGCCCTAAACCTTAAAATGCTAAAACTAGGTACGTATTTCGGCAACTAAGATGCCATCATCAGTAAACATACGTCTAAGAATAGATCAGTTTTGGATTACTCAACATGTCAACCATGCCAGAGGTCCAAAAACAAATCTGCTCTGTTTTTCAGATTTGTTTCTGGACCTCTAGCATGGTTGACATGTTGAGTTATCCAAAACTGATCTCTTCTTAGACTTAAGTTTATTGATGATAGCAACTTAGTTGCCGAAATACGTATCTAGTTTTAACGTATATATCTAAGGTTTAGTTCTGGGTTTGGGTTTGCTTGAACGTTACAGTTTGGTTCCGGTTTTGGTTAGGTACTATGAAGTTAAGAGCGGATGAAAACCAAGATAACTATTATTATAATTCACTGTTCGTTAGCGAATCATAACTCCTCATCATACATTTTATTTTATTTAAGCCTGTGTTTTCCACCTTCTTACAAATTTTGTAATAAATTTATTTGGCTAATAAAAAGTATTTACATACAAACAGTTTCACCTCATAATTGTTATTAGGTAGATTACAAATACGTTGATTTGAAATTGTCACTTGCTCAAAAATCGTCCTTTTAAAGCTCAGAAATCGGCATTAAAGTAATCCATTACACGACGATTTCATGCAATTGCAGTGTTGCCAACCTTACGATAATGGGGAAGTTTAGCGATTTTTTTTATTTTTTTATTCCATGGGAAATGACTTGAAAAATGATGCAACATGTTTTATTTTTTTCAAAAATGCCCAGATTTTCCCGAAAAGCCGATTTTAAGCTGTGATGACGTCGGTAGAGGCTTGGCGCAACGTATGTCGACTGATACACTGACGCACGCGATTACGGTTACCAGTGAAGCGCTTTTACGCTTTGTTACGACCTACGTTCAAGTGGTTCGATTTCACCGTTCTGTCTGAGTTTGCGCATAACTGACTTGTGACGTACTTAGAGTTTACCTAAAGAATATTAATTATAAATAAATGGAGCAATAATTTTAATTTTTAATTTCAATTTCAGCAGTCATTTGTGTTATATTTGTGAGAAAATAGTATGTTAGGTAGAATTTTTACCAAGCTAAACTTCCCCATTGCAATACATGTAAGATAATGTAGGCAGAATACGATGTACAACAAATTTGTACGTAAAATGACAACAATATGAGCAAGAAAATCAAAGTAAATAATTCCGATGAATAAGTTTGAGATAAAACACATAATTTTGAGTGTTCTTTACGATAACTTCAATGTCTGAGGTTAGCAACATTGAATGTCACGTTGGTAGATTATATTTAAACATAACCTATAAAACAAAAATTCCTTTCATTTTCACAATTTTTTGATTTCAAATAATATTTAATGTGCATTTCGGCACTGTAGTTCCTTTTTATCATTCACATGGTTCATATTCCTCGGTCCTGAAAACTATGGCAAGTAAATTCCATATTCGTGATAAAAAAAAATAGAACTTCAATGCCTTGACACATAAATAATTATTATTTGACATATAAATTATTAATTAGTTGACGTTGCTAATAAAATTTATTCACGTAATAAATAACTTACTTGGCAAATATATAGTAGGTAGATATAATAACGGGCCTTAGAAATAAAACAAATTTTTCGATTCATATTTTAAATGTATAATTATAGGTACAAAATAAATATATAAATCTAATCTCGTGTAACCAATATGAAACAGCATTCATATTGTTTTCTATTCACGTACCTATATGATATTCTCAGTACATGTAAAGATGGCATGTTCTGATTTTTCAAATCAAAAAGCATAGAATATCACTGATATCTCTACTTTGCATGTATGAAACCTTGACATTCATAAAATAAAAAACTATATTCCTGTTTAACATCAGTTCCGACCATTTCAAATCGCCACATCCAGCTTTATTTAATGTAAATCTAGATTCTATTAACCGTAAATACATAGGTAACTATAGTTAGTTAATAAGGTAATTTAATCTGAAATTCTACTATACATGTCATGTATTTAACAACTTAATTATGCTTACCCTGCTAAATGTACATAGAAGAATATATGATAAAATAATTAAATAATCTGATGTGACCAAAACATTTCTTCCTGTTATTTTTATTACTATTCCATTTCTTTCAAAGTATGTATATTTCCATTAAAATTTAATTCTTCAATACAGGGTGTTTCAAAACATGTGTCGGAAAATAAATAGTGGGATTGGTTGGCTAATTATAAGAAAAAAAGTTCCCATGAACATGGTTCCGCAAACGCACCGTTTTCGAAATACAGGGTGTAAAAAAAATTATTTTTTTATTTTTTGACGATATCTCAGGAACCGTTTGAGATACAAAACTCAGCTTTTGTACACATCTTAGCATTAATATTAGCTACTTTTTAAGCGATTATTCAATTTTTTCAATGTGCCATTGACGGAGATTTTAGGGTTGCGTGAGGTTTTTATGGCCCTAATTTCTATGACACTTGGGAAATTGGCATTCTGAAAGCACATTGTGAACCACCAATATTTTCTACACAAAAAAGGTACTCCTAGTCAAAAGCTCTAACGTAAACCGTTTTAGAGAAATACGGCATTTTATGATGGAAAATAAAAGTTCTGTGATCATGTTGCTACTTTTTTTCATGCTTTTCATAACAATTTTTTTTACACCCTGTATCTCGAAAACGGTGCGTTTGCGGAACCATGTTAGTAGGAACTTTTTTTCCTATAATTAGCCAACCAATCCCAACCTTTATTTTCCGACACATGTTTTGAAACACCCTGTATATGTACATATTTTTCAATATCTCAACTGATTGCTTCTAAATACGTAGAAGGTATTATACGAGCATAAAATATACAAAAAAAAAAAAATCTTTCAAATTTGTAATGAGAAATATTAAAATGATATTTATATTTACTTTTAAGGAAAACTGTTTAAAGTACTAGTGTACTAATTATATTATAGTAATTTATTTCACAAAAGTAAAGAGTTGTGTATTATTTTTTCAAAGTACGAAGTCATATTTTCTATTTGATAAAAAATTAATATTTTAAAACCTATTTTATTATTAATATACTTTTCAAATAAAAAATATGTTTTTAAACATATTAATTATAAAGCACTAGACTAATATTCTATGATAAAGAAAATCTGCATTTTCCTATTTTAATGTGAAATTTAATTTGCCATCAAAACGTCGTTATAGCTGAGTCATAATCACATTTACAATATTTACATCGTTTGTAATACAGCATAATGCTTGTATCCAAGCTATCATTTTTACAGCAGCTCATAAACGAAGCTTTAAAATCTTACACTCATACGCTGCCATTATTAAAAATTTATTAAACTTCTTTCTTACCTATGCAAATCTGCACTAGCTTTTCAAACTCAGATTTTATTTAATTTACAATTTTATTGTTCTACGAAGGCGTCTTTACCTATTAATTTTGTAAAACGGATGAAACATATCCAGTAAAGAGCTGGGATATCTTTCGAAAAAATATGCGTGATGGTATTTAAGACACAAAAAGTATCTTAGATATTTTATCTTAGATACTTTAAGTTGTATGTGAAAAGTATCTTTAATTCGATTTTTGAAAGTATCTTTATCTTTTATCTTAAAAAAGTATCTGACGATACTTTTTGTATCTTTAGATACTGTTTGTATCTTTAGATAGTTTTCAACTATCTAGATACTCTGAAAGTATCTTTTTCTTTATAAAGATACCTTTGAAGGTGGTTGAGTTACAAAAAACGTGTCAAATACAACAAAAAAGTTATTTTTTTTAATGTTGAGAGATTCGGTGGTAGGCACTTGGTGAAACATTGTACTTCTGATGATGGTCTAAGAAACCGAAATCGATTAAGTGTATTAAAATAAATATTTTGTGAAACTTACACCAAGTGTTTTCTTCAACAAATTTTTCGTTATTATTTTTTTTTGTTTTACTAAACAGAGCTGGGACTATCATCCGAAAAAAGATACGTGATGGTATATAAGATACAAAAAGTAACTTAGATACTTTAAGTTTTATGTGAAAAGTATCTTTAATCTAGATACTTTTTATATTTTTCGATAGTTTTCAACAATCTAGATACTCTGAAAGTATCTTTTCCTTTACAAAGATACATTTGAAGGTGGTTGAGTCGCAAAAAACGTGTCAAATACAACAAAATAGATATTTTTATTTGTACCACTAAATATGGTTACCTATACATTTTGTATCTTAAAACAATTCTGAAATGTTAATAAGATAATTTAAAGTATCTAAGATACTTTTAAGTACCTAAGATACTTTTAAGTATCTAAGTTACTTTTAACTATATAAGATACTTTTAACTATATAGATAAGATAATTTTAAGTATCTTAAGTAGATATATTAGATACTTTTGAAAATATTTGTATCCTACGATACTTGCACTGAAAAATATCTAGATATTTATTTATCTTTAGTAAATTTATGACAGTATCTTGTGAAAGTATCTAAGATACTTTTTAAAAGTATCTATCCCAGTAAATTAGGAAAGAGTGAAAAGATAATGTCAGCCACCGGGATTTGAACCCAGACTGTTAGACTGAAAGATTCTCATTTTTTGAGAATACTCAGCGTCACGTATTGATGTGGGGTTACGGTGTAACCACTACATTTAAACATCACTGACTTGTCATAATTTATAATTATAAATATTTGATATGAATTTTGAGTACGCAGCCTATATATTCTAAATAAATTAGGAAAGAGTGAAAATCTATCCCAGCTCTGTCACTAAATATGATTACCTATACATTTTGTAGCTTAAACCATTTTCTAAATGTTAATAAAATAATTTTCATTATCTAAGATACCTGAAAGCATCTTAGATATTTTAAAGTATCTAATATACTTTTAAGAATCTTAAGTAGACATATTAGATACTTTTGAAAATATTTGTATCTTAAGATACTTGCACTGAAAAATATCTAGATATTAATTTATCTTTATTAAATTTATGACAGTATCTTGTGAAAGTATCTTAGATACTTTTTAAAATTATCAATCCCAGCTCTGAGTAAAGATAATTTATTTACTGAAACAATTTTAATATATTATTTGTGCGTATTTTTTAAACAAAATTACAATTTTCAGTACAATAATTCTCTATATTGCAGTTGTTTTAGCAAGAAGTGCATAATAATAAATTTAAATGAGGTAATATATTTCATACGTCTCAGTTGAAACTCTCATTTAGCAGCACTGGAGTTAAGCAAACAATTTGAATTTGTTTGTGAGTAGAGCAACAATTTGTAAATAAATGAAAACTAGTAGTTTCGCTAGGAACACTTGAAAATATTTTGTAGAAGTGAAGAACATAAGTACGAGTAGTTCTGATGTACGTTTTGCAGTGCTCGGACTAGGAAGGCGTATACTTTAGGCAGGTAGTAACTTTCTGTGTATTCACTCGACTTTAAAAATTTTTCGCATATTTTATCCTGACAAACTTCTTGCGCCTTCGATAAATCCATACATCTCATCATATATGAGGGTGTATACTGTATATACATCCCGTCGCCTCATGTGCCTAGTTTATCCCGTATACGTATCCCTACAACCTGTCCCCTTGTTACATAACCTATAAATGTTTTTGACAATTTTATGTGTTGTACGCTTTTTATTTTCTACCCTCGTGCGAACATAAAACTGCTGTTTCTACATGAATAATTAAACAGATGTTATTAAAATTTTACTTAATTTAATATCATACTAAACTTTTTTTGTTTACTTCTCTCCGCTAAATATGTATATGTATATATCACCATGCTTTATATACAGGTCATAAAGTTATGGCATTTAGAGCTTGATTTTAAAATTAAAATGGATATACTCGTACTATCACTTTATACATTAACAAAAGTATTTTAATATTTAGAGATTAAATACATATATAATCATGTTTTTTACCAGTTTCTAGCGCCAGTAACTAAAATAGAGAGTGCACATTTATCATTATTAAACGAATCGCTGATCGTTTAATTTTTAATACCTTTACCAAGACATTAAAGGGAATGTATGTATAACTATCTGAAAAGAAAAATTTATTTTCATAAAAATAACTAAGACTGTATCCGATGTTGCACTTTTAACACCCTGATATCTAAATCCCAAATTATTTAGGATTTTAAATAAATATATAAATAAATATATCATCACGGCATATTACCCATTTCTGGGTGTGCCAGTATCTATAACACATGTAGACATCGGTAATGATGACGATATATTTTACCGTGTGGGCGCTTACCAGGCGTCACCTCACGGGCACTCATAGCTGGCGTGGAGAGTGCACCATAGGGGTCACTTTTGTGCCATTTAAAATTGGAAATATTTGGCGTCTGTCGGGATCGAACCCGGTTCCCCCAGGTTCGCGACCAGACACTGAGGCACGCGGCCACGGGACCCCATTTAGGATTTTAGGAATTAGATTTTAGGGTTTTGCAGGAGCACACTATGCCTTGAAGTTGACACGCACTAATTAAACAAATCATGTTCGTTGCTATAACTTGTGCAAAACTTCAAATTTATTTTCAAATAATAGCTTCTTAGCTTTTATTTTATAAACTATAATATTAACATTTAATCCGAAGCATCAAATTAAATCGAATTGTATAATTCATTTTTGTTCTAACTATGGTTCTAACCAATGGATGTCATTAGTGTACCATTCGGAACTATATATTTATGTGAAGAAGACCTAAATCCTAAAGCTAATGCCAAAATGTGACATCAGACATAGATTTTTTGTAATATCTGTTAATAAAGTGTACGGCTGCGGTATTTCGCTACCGATAAAGCGTCTCTGAGTTATACAGTTCACTTCTCTACCAGTTTTTGGGACGGTTTTTCCTCTGGCAAAAGGAGAGTTTTCCTGAGTTGAGGCGTGTTCGCCGTCCAAGTTATTGCCGGGCATGCATATATTGTCTAGTAAATTGTATACATAAAAAGGTAACATTTACGAACTTTTCATGTTTCCTTGGTTTTGGTTACATGTTTTTTGCTTTTTTTCATATTTTTATGTCAATTTTCCCTGAAGAAGGCACCAGTTTATGGTGCCGAAACGTTGCGTTTTACTAAAAAATACAGAACATAAACTAAAAAGTTTACAAATTTCACAAATGCGACGTTTCGGTTCTGTTTAGAACCATTTTCAAGCTAACAAAAAATTATTTATTTGTTAAATACATGTAAATTATAATGTACAATTGTCAAACTTACCAATAAATAAATTATTAAAACATTTGAAAATATTACATTTTAATTATAAACGATTTTGTAGCTTGAAAATGGATCTAAACAGAACCGAAACGTCGCATTTGTGAAATTTGTAAATTTTGACTATGTTGAAATAAATGAAGCATTGATCCAAAAACCTCTTCGTAAAGAAAAATTTTTTAATTGCTTCTAAAAACTGAACCAAATAAACTAAAAAGGTAGTATTATTCCAATTATTAATATGAGTTCTGAAAGATGTTTTAATAATGTATTGTGATATTATGTACTTTTCCGATAATCTGACGTACTATAAACATTTTAATATAATATAGTTAAATAAACAATATACAAGTAGGAAGCATATAGAACAGTACTGAATAGCGAAATAATTTATTATTAACCTGGATTGAACTATCACCTCTCCGCGATCTTAATCCCTCAAAAATTGACATTTGCGGAGTTGTTATTTTTAGCTAAGATCCTCCTAAGTTAGTCTCTGTAACCGGTTTGCGATAAAATTCGCTCATCAATGCCGGAACACATTAATAAATAGCGCTTTTGTGCAGAGTGGATACATTGTCAATAGGTTCGGAAGAACAATATGCCACTAAATGTCCGACCTTTAAATGTCGCATTATGGGGCCAGGGACTCTGCAGGCGCCTCGTCGATGTAGATGTATGATAACACCGTCGACTCATCCTCTGGTCAACACCAACAGGAAATGGATACGTTTTTCTATAGAATACTGTCTTTCAATCAAATATAATGTTACTACATACTGTTATATGTAGTTATTCAAATTCATAACTAAATTACTTACTTTATAACGTAAATGTTTTGGGGAAACAATTTTGCAGACAAAGATTGGAACTTTATTAATTAAGGTCAATAATGTAGTCTACTAAATGAGTGTCCGTCGTTCCGGCGTTGCCAGTTTTCAAATGTTAACACGTCCATTACCTTTAAACAAGCAATGCAGACAGTTTTCAAGTTATACAGAGTGTTTCCTTTAAACAATCAATGCTCTTTTGGATGAACCAAAGATTTTAGAAAAAATGGTATATAAAAAATTATCAGGAATAAGGGACCAAGATATCAGTAATAACAAACCAAAATTCAATCAGAAGTTCTCAAACGATAGAAAAACATATACAGTTTTTTTTAATGGTAACGGTTACCTATATAATTTTTTAGTCCATTACATAGAGCATTTTTGCTGATTTCAACAATATAAATATTGTAGAGTTGTATAACATTTTTTTTCCTTTCATAAGAGGTCGAATTTTGAAAAAAGAAAAATTAGGGAATTTCTGAATTTAAAAATACTTTAACATGTAAAATCAAATTTAAAATTCTGTTGTGGCCAGCACAAGACCTCTCGCCATTTCCATATTAGGCTATATAAGTATTGTATTGCACTTCACTTTCGAACCGTCGTTTTATAACAAAAAATTACAGAACTTTACTCAAATATTGTTTTTTATTGTATTTAACATGTCTTCTGTACACATATAATTCTAATTATATCTATTTTTCATTGTATGAGGAAGTTTCTAAATGTCAGAGATTCTTCCAATTCATTAACCAGATTGGCGGTATTTCTGATGGATATATGCATTTTACCACAATTTTACCTATAATTTCAAATATTTAATTAATAAAACAATAAGAAAGATTAAATATACTTCCCAGGAAAAGCTATCAGAATGTCACTAAAACTGCTGATTTTTGACAGTGACATTTGTCATTTACAAACTATGTTATAAACATTGGAATTTGTCAACTGGTTTCCTTAGTGCCTTAGCCTATGCGATTAGTTTACTCTATAAATTATAGTGTCTTTATCTCTAAATCTATACAAGATATAATAAAAATTTTAAGTGTATTAGGTGGAGAATTTTGTTGTTCAATATTTGTAACAACAAAAATTCCCAAAAAAATATATTTAGAAGAATTTTTCTAAGAAACTACTACTTCCGGTTGTTCAATTGTTACCAAAACCTTTTCAGCTCATCCCAGGAATATCAGATTGAAGAAACTATGCAGTTAAATATTTTTTAAGTCTTATAGTTTTTGAGGAATCGTCCCTCCAACATCCATACATACACACACACATACAAACATCCACACACACACACACACAGACATAATTTTAAAAATGTTATAATCGGATTCTAGGGACCTTAAATCGTGCTTATTCAATAAAATCTGGATATGCGAATTTTAGCATGAATCCAATACCTCTCTTAGCGAAAGGTAAAAATCGTGGAATCCTCCATTGTCTGCTTTAGCTAATTAATAAAATTAGACATAAAATAACATATTACCGTAACCGCGACAATAGTCGCATCTATAGTTTATTGCAGAGTTTATTGCATAGCCTACTTCAATAATTATTGTAAAATTAGAATGAATTGAAAAATAACGAATGGATGTAATTAGATTTTTTTGTGTGTACCAGAAATGTTAAATACAATACTTATATTGACATTTTAATCTTAATTTTCCAACCCCTCGCACCGCTGCTAGTAGCTATTTATTTATAATTTTAAAATTCCGATACGATCCGAATGTATCCGAAGAAATAGTATCCTAAGTTGTGTTGTGAAAATGTAGGTGTAAGCTGGTTTGGGTTGTAAGTTTTGGGTTGCATATGTCTTGCTAGGCGCTAGGGAGCCGCAGTATATAAGAAAAAGGTAATAAATATATTACCAGTTTTGTTGGAAAGTGTTGAGTAGTTCGTGTTCCTGTCATTGTTATGCGTCTCATGACAGCCTCTACATTCTTACCTTTCCTTCTCCTTTTGCCTCTCTTTTACAAACTTTTTTACTACCATTCAACATAATCATATTTTTACTCTTTCGCAACAATGTTCTTTGAGGAATAGTTTCTCATATTGATTGCCATTGCCACCTAGTACCATTTGTTTATATTGTTTATTTAAATCAAATTAATAACTAAAATACTAGTAATTAGTTCTGGCTTTAGCTAAGGCTCCTCATATTGCCATACCAAAATTCATAAATAAAAGCAGATTGGCACACCCTGCAATGTAGAATAAGCCGTGATGATATTATTATTTAACTATAAAGTGTGTTAATTGTGAAGATCATTAATCGCCAATTAACACACGTATTAGTTACAATATTTTTCCGGCAACCGTATCTAACTGAATTGGAAAAAATAATTTTATTTCATGACAAAAATTTTTAGGTTAGACATGGCGTATCGTACACACATAATCATATGGTACCATTTCGCATTACTTCGGCACTATGGTATATTATCGATTCCATAATCGCTGACAAATTATAAATACAAATTATTTTACATTGGTCAAATTTTACGTCAGAAAATCAATAAGTTTTGATGTCAATTGTTTTTCTGTTTTCAGTGAATGGGTTCAGTTAAAGTTAAATAGAACAAGTGGCTTTTTAAGTAATTTGAAAAATATTATTTTTATAATTCATTGTAAAGGTACGTGAATATACCTTGTTAGCAAGTGCCAAAATAATGTCTTTTAATTTTGTCTAGCATTTTGCTACAACTTGGGTTAGCAATATATGCTATATTCTGTGAGTTGAACGCATCCAATAAATCGTTTATTAATAAAAAATCATGCATGAATAGGGGTCATTAATGAATAATATCCTATACATTAATATAACCTATTGGTACACGGTCAACCGAAATATTTATTTAATTATAAATTTGTTTATAAACACAATTTAGAAATTTGGTAATCTTAATTTAAATTAAATATAATTTGATGCTTTATTTTTAAATCATATTGGCCTGTAATGATATAATTATTTACAAGTAATACTTATTCATAAATTATAATCATTGCGATTTCTTGTTTTTAATTAATGTATATATTTACTTATTTACCTACTAATTGGAGTAGAAAGCTAACAAGATTATTTTTTCGTTTAATTAAAGAAACAAATGATTTTTTTTTAAATTTTCATTTGAACTTAAATTTCCTTGTATTTGTATTTCGCAATGATTAAATAATAAGTCTAACAACTTTTATACGTAGCAAGAAACAAGAGTTTGACCTGTTTTTCGTACAAATTTTACTTTCAATGTAATAGTGTACTGCAAATAAAAACTTATTTTGATTATCGAGTATTGGTGCTGGTATCGGTATTTTAAAAATCAGATAATTGTAGGTAATGGTAATTTAATGGTATAGGTAATCTCTGATTTAAACTACAACTATAGTATAATTATATTTATAAAAATTAATAGAACGATGTTATATTAATGTATTATAGCATATATAGATTTGTAATCCTCAATTTATAGTCTATAAAATATTTTTCTTTTAAAAATTCTGTGTCCATATAAAATGTCTGTTTGAAATGATTCTGAAATTAGGTTCGGAACCTGTGACGTCACAACATGGCTAATTTTTGCATCTTTTTAAAAATATCATACTTAAAACGATTTTATACAACAAAAAAATGTATATAAAAAATAATTTAATCATAATGAACGATAAATTAGACTATCCTTCTTCGATTTAAACAGAAAAAAGGTACCTACAATTATTTTTTTGCATGATCTCATTATTGACGTTACCCACTTTCAGTACTGAAAATACCAAATTTGATTTTAACGATATTTATAATACATAACAACCAAAAAGACCATAACGACTACACAAATATTGAGTTCTGAATAGACCCCCAAGTTTGAGAAAGAATCCGTTGGTAACGTGCAGTGACATGCACATCTAAAGAGCGAGGCATTTAGAGCACGGAGCGTGTGACGAGTGTGTCACTAGCACACCGACATTCATTTACTTTTAAATTGGTAGCCAACAACCCTCGCCCTCGCCCTCGACGTTTTTCTGCCTTGTCTTCTGCTTTCCGCCTTGTGCTTCTGCCTTCTGATGCTCTGCTCTGTCTTCTGCCTTTGCCTTCTGTTTCCTTATGTTGGCCTTTTTAATCGCCCAACATTGTGCTCATTTACATCAGATGCAATTCAATTATTTTTATTTGAATAGATAATAATAATGGAATTATTTGCAAAACGAATACTGATTTCTACGGATAATTTTTTTACTCAGTCCCGTGGCCGCGTGCCTGAGGGTCTGGTTTCGAACCTGGGGGAACCGGGTTCGATCCCGCCCTACGCCAAATATTTCCAATTTTAAATGGCACAAAAGTGACCCCTGTGGTGCACTCGCCACACCAGCTATGAGTGCCCGTGAGGTGACGCCTGGTAAGCGCCCACACGGTAAAATATATCGTCATCATTACCGATGTCTACATGTGTTGTAGATACTGGCACACCCAGAAATGGGTAATATGCCGTGATGATATATTTATTTTTATTTTTATTTACTTAAATAAAAATCTGTTGTAGCCAGCACAATACCTCTCGCCAGTTCCATTTTATGTTATATAAATATTGTATTGCACTATAATCCAATACCTCTTATAGCGAGAGATAAAAAACACGGGGACTGTTCTCTTAATTTTTGACCGAGCCTGATATAATAAAACATGGTCTTTCATTCTGATATATTCTGTATGACTCTTTCTGTTGAGACATACACTAGATCACCAGAATTAAAAATGGACAGTCCCGAATGCAAGATTGTTTTTTTAAATTAAAATCTCGATGAGGCATGAGGCGCAGTGTAGTACTAGAAAAGTTCGGTATTTGTGCAAAATTGTAGAAAATGTGAATACTACAGCGTTAAACTTTTTGTGTCATACTCATAAAAATTGTTGTAGTTACATATCTAATGTTGTGTGTATATTGACTAATATTACTAACAAGTTCATAACTGTTCTCATGTTTAAGTTTTTACCCCAAAAAGTTATAAATACCTGCATTGGTTAAAAAGTGTAAAATATTCAAAAATTCAATTTTCATGTATCTCGTACTTCCTAATGCACTGATTCCAAATCATGAAAACGCAAGTCGACATCTCTTTTAGTTTTGGAAATATTCAACCTCAAATACTTTCTCAAAATTTCCTATTTCTGGGCTAGATCTCTACCTAGTTTTGAATTATTGCCCCAAAAGTCAATATACCCCATATTCAGATAAAAACTTTAAAATTTTCAAAAATCTAATTTTCATGTGTCTAAATACTTCTTAATGCGCTGATTCTAAATTTTGAAACCGCGATATCTCTATTTGTTCTCGAGATATTTAGATTCAAAGTTTTGTATGAAACTGCCCATTTTTGGGTAATAACCCAAAAATGGGCCGAGATACGAATTTGGCGACACCACCATTCGATTCTACGGATAAAAATATATAAGTATACCAATTTTCATAACTTTTGACTAACCGGTTCATTTTTTATGAATAAAAGTTTGAAAACCCCTGAAAACGGCCAAAATCTGAAAAAATCGTAAGGGGTACCCCTTACGATTTTTGCGATTTTTGGCCATTTTCAGTTATTTTGCTTTAGAGACTGTATGCGGTGTTCAAAAATTATGAAAATTGGTATACTTATGTAATTTTGCTCGTAGAATCGAATGGTGGTGTCGCCAAATTCGTATATCGGCCCATTTTTGGGTTATTACCCAAAAATGGGCAATTTTTAACAAAACTTTGAATCTAAATATCTCGAGAACGGAAAGAGATATCGACCTGCCGTTTCAAAATTTGGAATCAGTGTACTGAGAAGTATCTAGAGTCATGAAACTTAGATTTTTGAATTTTTTAAAGTTTTTATCTGAATATGGGGTTTATTGACTTTTGGAGCAATAATTCAAAAATGGATAGAGATATAAACTTGCAAGTAATATTATTTGATTGTAAAGACAATGTTAATTAAGTGTACCTACGCATATTTAGAGCATTTGAACAACTGAGTTAATTTTTGGAAACGATGCTTCTTCACTAAAATCAGGATATGCGATTTTTAGCATGAATCTAATACTTCTCGAGAATTAAAAATATATCGTTTTATCTTGGTGTTGCAATCTCCATGTAAACAATGAGTGCCCTCAGCAAATGTTGTGATGTTAGTAAAGTTTTCTAGTAAAATATTACAAAAAAGTCGTCTGTACTATCCAAGACGAAAATTCCTGTAATAAATTTCTCTCAAACTCTCTACTGCTGGCCCACTCCACAAAAATATCCTGGCTACGTCCCTGCTGATAAGCATCCAATGATATAAAATCAATTATCTTAATTTCTTTCTCCCTAAACTAGCAAAGTGCAAGTAGCAATTAGAAGAAATAGTATGTAGCTAATGACTAGTTCTGTTTCCAATAGTAAAAAGGGAGTATATTCAGCAATCAATCACCAAGGTACGGGCACCATGCAAGGCACTGCTGTGGGTCCGGGTGCAGTTAGAGCTAAAGCTAGAGGAGTATAGGCTGCTGGCGCTTTGACAAGCGAAGCCAGCGCGGCCAGTAATTTGATAAGTCCATCGACGTTGACGGATCCACTCAATCAAGGCGACCGACACTCCATCTCTATCAAATCACGCTGCGTTGAGTGTGATCAGGTGTGCTATGTGCCAGCCGCCCTCACCCTCGCCCGCCCCTACCAAGGGGAACCGGGAACGTGTTGCTTTCGACAACACCTCGTCGCACAAATCATCGAGATACCAACTTACACGATCCGCAAAAATATACCACAAACTATCACAATCGACTTTACCACCATTTTCACCTTCCGTCACCTTTACGTAAGGGAGGTATTGTCTTTGGCAGAGTTGGGCAGTAACTAGTTACTTTAGGAACTTAGTTACTAACTAGTTACTTTTACGTAACTTGTAACGTAACTTAGTTACTTTTTAAAATATGGTAACTGTAACTGTAACTTAACTTGCTGCGGAAAAGTAGTTGGTAACTTTACGGTTTTTAGTTACTAGTTACTTGAGTAACTTAAGTTACTTAAAGTAACTCAGAAATTAGAATGTAACTTAAGTTATTCAAAGTAACTTAAAAAGTGGAATGAAACTTAGTCATAAAAAGTAACGGGGGGGAATTAAAATTTCTAAGAAATATTTTGTTCAGGCTGATGCCTTTTTTAGAAACACTAACTAAAACTGATTTGTTTTAAATAAATGTGTGTCCAGAGTGGGAGTGTTGAGCGCATGCGGGGCCCATGTGAGCGCGGTGCCTCAGATTGAAAATCGACGTCTGATCCGAGGTTTCCAATTTAATCATTATCCACTAATAAGTCTAGGAAATAATGTCTGCATGTTTTATACATTATAATGGTCATGTCATGTTAGAAAGAAAGTAGATTCTTTATATCTTGGTATAAGAAATCAAAATTGAAAAATAAATTAATAAAAAAATCACAGCAACCGGGCCCTGCGAGCCCCTTGTCAAAGCGGGCCCTATGCTTTGGCCTCGTGGACCTAGGCCGTAATAAGGCCCTGTAGGTCCGCTAACATTAACAATAATAATCTGATTGGGTGTTGCCAAGCAATAACGTTAAAATTTAGGTTAACGTAGTTAGTGTAAAAACTCCCTGATATGTATACCACACAATAACTAAGTCAACAGTCTAAGTCTTACACTTCACGCCATTAAAAGTAGTTAGAAAGTAACTCAAGATAACTAAGTTACTTTTAATGAGTAACTAGTAAATAACTTAGTTCTTTCACCAAAGTAACTGGAACTTAAGTAACTTAGTTACTTTTTTTTTGGAGGTAACTGTAACTGTAACTAGTTACATTTTAAAAGTAACTTGCCCAGCTCTGGTCTTTGGTCAAAAAATTCGGTGGTGAGTTTTTAATGAATAAGTACGTTTTAAGATCCCTAGAATACGATTTTACTAATTTTACATTGATGTCTGTATGTGTGTGTGTGTGTGTGTCCGTGTGTGTGTGTGACAAATTTTTCTCCGACGATAACTCCAAAACTACTATTCTAAAAATTATGATTCTTTCGTATTCCTCTTCTTCACAACCATATGAAGAGCTGATTAGATTTTGGTTATAATTGGTCAACCGGAAGTACCCGTATTTAAAGTTCTTAACAGTTTTTCTGGAAAAAACGCAGTTAAATATCATTTTTCGACATTTTGTGAACATTAATATGAAAGAAAAACTTATTCTCTATACGATTTGATTATACATTTTCCTTCATATTCAATAGATATAGAGTTATAGAGAGATTAAAAGAGGTTAACTTTCAAAAGTCAGCTTTGTAAAAATTATGGAAACAGCAGATATATTCAAAAAAAATCTAAACCAGAAAGTAACAAAAGTGACAGAGTGTCCCTCGCAAGTGACTTACAGTTTCAATGCCAGGAGTACGAGGAAGGCCAAAGAGGAGATGGAAGGACCGTGTAGCAGAAGATTTCAGAGAGGAATAACTGTGTGAAGAAGATGCGTTGGATAGGAATGAGGAAATGTCAAGTGCAACGGGCAAATACATTGCTGTCAATCAAATGTCAAGTCGTAACCAAGGATATGACAAACTCAATGTTTCACGTTAAAAAATACTCACGGTATTATAGTAAAGGAAAAAAACAACAATTTCTTCAAAAAATTGTGTTGAGGTCATTGCCCTGAAAAGAGATCTATTTTGAATGATACACAGAAAAAAAAGAATTGAAATTTTGTCTAATTATAATTAGATATTATTTTATTAGGCAATATGTCTAATAATTTAGTATAATTTAGAAATCTTAATTTAGCATTTCAACTAATCCGAAATAGATAATAAATATTTTGTAAAAAATCGTTAATTTAAATATGCAAATACATAGTTATTTTAATTACTTATTTTACTATAGTTTGATTTCATTATTTTTGTCCTACAATTTTCGGTGATTTATCTAATGAACTAGGTAAGTAAATAGAAAATTTAAATATATGTTTAGTTAATTTCTTTATTTATATTTAGTTCAATACTAAATGTAGTCATCTAATCTAATTTTGTATTGAATTTTACTATAACTTGTTATTACAAATTTAGAAACTTTAACTAAATCAACTTATAATTTAATGAAAACATATTAGTAGGCTAAAAATTACAGATTTGTTTAGTTAATTTAACTACAATTTAGAAGGTTTTTTTTATCTGTGTAGGAATAGTGAGAGCGTTAGTGCATGCTAATTACATTACACATATGTACATATATCTTACATAGTTATATCTTGTAGTATTGCAATGAAATTTGTGCATCACGGACGACCGACACATTATACATAACATAATATGTCTGGGCCGAGCATGATAAACAATTTTCATTTAATTGTTGCGGGTTACGATTTCACAACTCTGTCACATCCAGAATTTATTTGTTTGTAGTAGCTGTGCTCCATGAATGAGAATTAAAGAAGAATACCCAAAGCTGGATGCCCACGTCACGCGGCTTGGCGAGTGCCAAATTAAGCTCGTCAAGTCTCGAGCCGTGGGTACCCGACTTAAGATTGAACTGAAATGAGCTGCTAACTGAAAAAAAAAATCCATCTAGTCTATATTACTGATATTTATACAGGGCGTTTCAAAATTGAACAAGAAAATCTAAAATTTAAATAAAGGTCCAAAGACAAGTTCATATGCATATGACTATAGTGACTGTATATACATAGTGTGGCCAGTAGGGGGAACGATTTTGATTGGTCGGCGCGAATTTGCATAAATATGGCGGATATTATGTTGACAAAGTGACATTTTCAGATTTGTTACGTGAATTGAATTTATTTTATATTATATTTATATTTTAGATAGTGCATATAATTAAATTACACGTGTATTTGTATATTTATAACTCAAAGTAATATATACATATTTTTTAACATCACATCTTTTTTAAGTAAACTGTCAAAATTACTAAAAATGTTTAATATGAAGGTATATATTTTAGATGCCTGGTTGCGTGGCGGTTGGTTGTGAAAACAGTTCTTCGAAAGGATTTAATATGAAAATAAATATTTTGTTTCCATTTAATATACTCTTTCATTAATTGTTTATCGAATTTTGTTTAGTTATCACATCATATGAATTCAAATTTCCCGCCCATTTTGCCTAAATATGGCGGCGGTTGGCCACACTATGTATATACAGTCACTATACATATGTCTATCTCGGATATGACGCGCTAGTTAGTCATTATTTAAAAATAAATTTCAGTAAAATGAGTCATTGTATGAACAAAACGTTTTTTTAAGAATAACAGAAAAAAAATTAAAAATAGTGAAATGCCCTATAAAAAATAATTAGTATTGACACAAATAAAATGAACAGTAGAAACAATATAATTTAAAATTAAAAATAAAATTAAAATTATAATTAAAACCAGGGATGGGCACGTAAAATACGTCACGTATTATACGCTATTTTTTACGCGTAAAAAATATTTTTTACATTGACTATATTTTAGAATTTTTTATGTAGATAATGTAAAATATTATTACCATGAGTATATATTTTTTTTAAAGCAGTCCACGTGACATCAACATGTCTCTTTGATTCAGACATACAATTAGGTACCTTCAAACTATCTACAATCAGATTAATAGGGAAATATATTCCTGAGACATAACCTCAAACGTCAAATTTTAAACACATTTTGCGTCAAAATTAGACTAAATACGTAAATTTGAAGCATATTATATTATATTTTTAAAATGTTTTATATGTTTTATGTAATTTTTAGGCAGTTTTGTAAAGAAATAAAATTTGAAGACATTTAAAAATAGACGGCGAATAAAAAATTTACAATTCATATTCTATTTATTAATTATTAATAACATAGTTTCAAATAATTTGAAATAGATTTAAATCGTTAGCTCCAAACTTATTGAAAATGAATTTTATACAAAATTTAAGCATTTTATGTTAATTTATTTCAGAATGTTTTTTTTTAATATTATACAGTAATTTCAGTCTCTCTCTTATAAACTTATCATAGTTTCAGTCGTTTTGGAATATATTCATGATAGGATTAAGAAAAGTTACTGTAATGTGACATTTGTAATACATTATCTACGTTTCTTACTTATTTAACATTTTTTTACACGTAAACGTAAAAAACAATTTTTTACGCGTAAATGCACATCCCTGATTAAAACAAATACTTATATTATCTGTAGAAATGTCCATAGTAATATCTAATGGCAGTCCCTGGATCCTACGAAGTCAAGCCAAAATTTGCTATATAAAATACGTTGTATACTTGAGACATTGAGATATTTCACTACGTAGAGATGGCGCTGTTGATAACGTCAAACCTTCGACAAGATAGCACTTTTGGTTAACTTCCATAAGTGTATAATTGGATCATTGCTGACAGTAATTTTTCTTTGATTTTTCTTGTATCTTGACATTTCTTTCAGTGTTTATTAATATTTTAAGTGGAGTATAAATCCTTGTTTCCTGTTTTATTATTTGTAGCAGTAGATTAATTATTATTTTCCATTTTAAATACGTTAATTAGTAGTTGTTAGGTTATGTTCACAGTTCAGTTTTTTCTTAGGCCCAGTTTTACAATAAATATGAAATTATGGTACATTAATTAATTTGAAATATTAGTTCTATTATCTGTTTTCCACTATATAAACTGGGCAGACTATTACAAATAAAATAAAATTGCTCCCTTGTTTTAGTTCCAAATTTCGCCACCAGATTCGCATTCTTATTTACATATCCCAATAATATAATACTCATGTATATATCTTGCAGTCTCAGAATGAAATTTGTTGTCTCACGAACAGCCGACACGTTATATAAAGTACAACATGTCTTAGCTGTTCATGAAACACAACTTTTATTTGGAAAGTTAACTCCGGATATTTCGCATCCAGCATCACCATCTGTTAATAACTCCAACGGCTTGGTAATTGTCTGTCCCCTCTACAAATAAATATAACTTACTTATTAACCTAGCCTAGTATTTATTATAAATTCCTGTATGCTCTAGAACCTCGTCGTATTGCTTTAGTATGTGCTCTAATTTATTCTGAAGAATGGTCTAAATTCATACTTCAGAACATAAATTAGTGCAACAATCAAAAGCAAATACACTGCACTTCAAATTCCTCTCCAGAAATATGACTTCGTGTTCCATTTTCACAGTCTAAAATTTCTAGAATGCTATGGATGATCTATTTTAGATATCCAGATTACAGAACATATCACACATGCCAAATGTCTAGAACTATACATCTAGATAATCAATAATAAATAAATATACTACTAAATGACATTAGGCATTACGCAGGAATCACTATTGTGAGAAGAAGAATAAGAATTAGTAAATTTTATCAAGATTCAAATAACGACTGTCAAAACCACAATTGGTGAATATGTTTACACGGCTATCCATAAATAAATTGGATGTGTCAATCTGCTTTGTAAACAGATATCGGTAATGATAACATATAATGTTTGAGCGCTTTCTAGACGTCATCTCATGGACAATCATTGCTGGCATGGAGAGTGCAATACACAGGTCACTTTTGTGCCATTTAAAATAGGAAATAATTTTGGCATCAGTAATATAATAATTATACATTTATACTCTGATGTGCATAAAGTTACTTTACACACCGCAGACAGTGCGTAAAGTAAACGATTTTCGTATTTTATTTACTTTACATATTACAAAGCTGCCACCATTAATACACGTGTAGTATTTAAGTTATCTTACCTATATTTAGTTTTTTTTTTTGTACATTCATGTTGGTAATACTGACTGAGAACAATAAGAACAGCAGTATTCAACTTCAGATCTGTTATCTGTCAAAGGTAAACTCGATATATGGTGTTGAAATAGTTGTCTGTTAAATTTCTAATTTGTTTCAGGCAGGGTTGTGAATAATTTTGTTGTTGTTGTTTTTAGAAAAGTACAACCCACTTTGGTTTTATTGGTTTTTTCCGGGTTTTTTGGGTATTTCTGGGTTTTTCTGTACTTTTGTTTTATTTACTATATGTTAGCCGGGAGTACGGAAGTATGGTTAGAGTGTTAGAGTGTCAGCTTTGTGATCGGCAAGTCCGAGCAGTCTACACAGAAGCGATATGTTGGATGGGTGAACGCTCAGCAACAAAATTTATCACACTGCGGCTCGGTGCGCCCAGCACCCTTACACCGAAAGGTACTAAAAGGGTTACAGATTATATATATTATATGTTCCGTAAAACTTTATAGAGTGATTTATACACAAAGATTTAGAGAATAAAATTCTAAATTTTCGTGTGCTAAAATTATTCAATTTACGCTTCTGATATTCGACTAACTTAATTTTAAGTTGTGGTAAAAAGGTTTCAGTATGAAATTATTTCAAAAAATGAAATTCAAGTATACTGTCAATTATTTTACAGTTAATCTACGCTCATTACTTGAATTAACACGTACAATATCTAACTTTATCTCGTCTTTAAATTAACTTCATTCGGGCACCATAAGCGTAAATTTAAAATTATAACACTCAAAAATTCTCTAAAATTGTATATAGATAATTTTTGAAAAAATCTGTTTGCTATAGACAAATAATTTTGTATTTCTTTATTTTACCCTCTTTCACTAGGTATAAGAATTTAATTTAATTGAGTGGTGATTTCTATTGGGTTTTTCAATGGGTTTTTCTATCCGGTTAAAACCACAAAAACCCACATAGTTTTTTCCCAAGGTGGTTTTTTCCAATACATGCCAGGTTTCAGGAATTTAAGGTCGTATAAAAAATATTGAATGCAACTCAAGTGTAAAAAGCTTTATGACATTCGGTCAATAATTTTCGTGACGAGGCTTGCGATTTGATCTCATGTCATTTGCACTTTTGTTGTATAAATATTTCAGTTGCGCCTTCGATATATGTTTCTTTGCATTAAACTCATACGTGTATTGCTGGTCAGACATGAAATAATGTATGTAAAATCACAATATAATATTTATGTTTCAGTCTATAGTGCCAACAAATAAAATAAATAAATATATCATCACGGCATATTACCCATTTTTGGGTGTGCCAGTATCTACAACACATGTACACATCGATAATGATGACGATATATTTTACCGTGTGGGCGCTTACCAGACGTCACCTCACGGGCACTCATAGCTGATGTGGAGAGAGCACCACAGAGGTCACTTTTGTGCCATTTAAAATTGGAAATATTTGCCGTCTGTCGGGATCGAACCCGGTTCCCCCCGGTTCGCGACCAGACACTCAGGCACGCGACCACGGGACCCAAAAATGTATATAAATTTTAATACAGTTTAACAAAGCTAAATATAATTATTTTTCCGGTAAATAAGGAAAATGAGGTTCGAAAAAACAATAAAAAAAAATCGACGGCATTAACACCCAAAGCAATAATATTTAAGAAAAAGTGATTTACATACATACATACATACATACATACATACATACATACATACATACATACATACATACATAAAATCACGCGTGTCCCACTTAGTGGGTTAGCAAAAACCCGAAAACAATAGTAACAATAAGAAAAGGGATAAGATTAAGAGCTCAGCTGACTCACTTCACTCTTTAACAACATTCTTCTTTCGCCTTGTCCACAATCATCATAGCATTCATACATAAGAACATATTAAAGTGACCGATTTTCGGTAGCGAATAACCGCATCCGGACCACAATAATAGTTACGCAATAATCATCCTTCGCCACACATTCCTATCCATGCACACTTCTTTCACCTCAGCAACATTCATAAACGTATTCATACATAAGAACATATTAAAGTGACCGATTTTCGGTAGCGAATAACCGCATCCGGACCACAATAATAGTTACACAAAATCATCTTTAGCCACACATTGCTGTACGTGATTTACATATACGTAATTATTTCGTTGAGTTAAAATTATTACTTGAACAAAAAATCAAAAATGAATAAATGCAATGAGCTCGTCAGAGTAAACCCTCCGCAAATACGACTTTCCTGAGAACGTTCTATTTTGCATAAGAAGTATTTTGCATTTATTACACATAATATTTGTGATCCGATTACGAGTAACTCGTAATATTAATATGAAAACATGGTAGTGACAGCGCATCCCTAACCTACGTCGTGCGTCGTGTATAATCTGTTTAGCGCCGTTCGCCATATGAATCTCAGTGACAGGCGACGCCAGCCGAACGCTTCCGAACGACGCCAATGCAGTTTGGATTTCGATGTTTGCTTTAGAAAATCATGTTATTTAATATGTTTACGTTTAACTGCATACAAGCACATTTTATGTCTTTCTCAGATCAGAAGCTGAAATGTGAATGAAATATTGCTTTGGACGTTTTCTATACTGATGAATATTGCTGTACACATTGTTGCATTTGTTTACAAGTTTTTATATTGTTTCCGCAGTTATTTCAATCAGACTTTCATCATTATAGCCACTAACACAAAAAGTATACTATTTTCAACTCCACTAACCAACTTCGAATTGATTCGGAATGTTATTGAAATGCTGTATATAAAATTGTTTTCGACGTTGTTCATATAGATCATCGTGTCTAATACAACTTTAAAAAATTTTGTCATAAATTTTAATTATTACTGTATATTCAACTGCTGAAGATGGGCTTGCCCTAAGCCCGAAACGTTCGTAATAAAGAATTTTACAATACACGTGGACCATTTATACCTTTTGTTTTCACCTTTAAACCATTCAACGGTTGGTCCTTCCACCCCTTTCTTCAAATACTAATATATAAAATAATAATCTTAAGAAGAATTATTGGTGATCTAATATTTAGAAGACATAATACTTTTTATAAAAGTTTATAACGACAAATGACCTTAGGATACTCGTACATGGTAGAATTCTTAATATCAAGTATAATCCGAATTTTTAATAATAATACAAATATGATGTTATATATAAAATATAAAATAAATAAAGATATCATCACGACTTTTATACTACCCATTCTAAATGTGCCAATATACATTTTTATTCCCAGATTTCGGTACTGAGGAGTACCGATGATGACGCAAATTGAAAATAATTTTTAACTTTCATATGTTGTAATTTGTAATATGTATACAATTTTTTCTAAACTTTTTCTAACATCTGTTAATAAAGAGTACGGCTGCGGTATTTCGCTACCGATAAAGCGTCTCTGAGTTATACAGATCACTTCTCTGCCAGTTTTTGGGACGGTTTTTCCTCTGGCAAAAGGAGATTTTTTCTTGAGAAGTTGCATGTTCGCCGTCCATGTTTTTGCCGGACATGCATATTTTGTCTAGAAAATTATATACATAAAAAAGGTAACATTTATGAACATTTCTTGTTACCTTGGTTACTTGTTATTTTTGTTATTTCAAAAAAATATGTCATTGTATCCCCTGAAGAAGGCACCAGTTTATGGTGCCGAAACGTTGGGTTAAAGTAATAAATTACAGAACTTAAACTAAAAAGAAAGGTAGTATTTTTCCAATTTAACTTTCACGTTTGACATCCGTCGGAATTGAACCTGGGCTGTCTGAATCACTACGATCACCTAACACTCATACCCAAGTGACTAAAAAAATTGTGAACAGTATTATATTCATTAACAAATATAAGATTTTAACTTATTTCTTAAAACTTTGCAACAGGATTAAATCCCAATTACTGAGTAGGTTCACAGACACAAACATACATGCCTTAGTGGGATTCGAACCCAGAACCCCGAGCGCACTCATGACTAACCTTTGAGCCACCGGAGCATAAGAGCATATAGTAAATACTGACCAAAATGAATAAAAAAAGCTTAATCAACATGGGTCCGATCTTCAATGGTTTCCAAGTAGGGTTCATTCCCGGGAATTCTCGACTCGAGAAATCGTTGGGCTTCGTTCCCGAGAAATGAAGCTCGAGAAAAGTCGAATACTCGAGAAATAATATTTGAGTCTAAAAGATTGTAAAAGAAGACTATTTTGCCTTTACCGTTTGGTATATATTTATTTTGTTATTTTTATTTTTTAAGAGAAGCTAATTTTGGCTCCTAATGTTTCTTTGAAAGAGATTTTGTTATGTTGTTTTTAAGAGAAGAAAATTTTAATTCCTAATGTTCCTAAGAAAGAGATTTTGTTATTTTTTGTTTAGATTTTATTTTCAAGAGAAGGTAATTTAGTTAGTTCCTATGAAAGTTAAAACTGTCAATAAAGGTTTTATGGTTATTTTTATACTTTTATTTGAAAGAGAAAACCACTTAATTTGTTGATTTATAAGAAGATATTTTTTATGATATATATTTTTAATTTTGTGACGACATTTTTCATTATTTGAACCGAAAAGATATGCAAAAAATACATAAATGTAAATTTCTCGACAACCCGAGAAGACCCGAGAAATTATCCTCGAGAATTCTCGAGACCCGAGAAATTGATAAGCTCGAGAAATCATGAACCCTATTACCAAGATATAGGGCAGTGAAAAATTAGTTTTCGTGGGGTTTGCCACTTCTATCTCAAAAACAATAAGAGTTACGGTTAAATGACACTTTATGTTTACCTTTGAGAGGTTACCTTAGATGTTAGATATGCTTTTATTTTTTAAATTTAATTTTCATATAACTTAACTATAGAGAAAAATTTGTTCGATCGCTATCTTTTTTTTCTTAATACAAAATAGCCTCTTTCTCGAAAACAGTTGAAGAACAGACCTACGTTGATTAAGCTATTTTACATATTTTGGACAGTAGTATATGCCGTTAAAGTTTGCACCTGAAGTTGTAGTACGGTCCGTATATCCTTACAAAAAATTGTACCTATTGTATCGTAATAAATAATTCTAAACTAATTTACCTAAATTTTCACCGCGCCATATTCAAAGTTTTTGGAATTTAACTAATTTTTAAATAAAAATTATAATCTCTGGTAAAAGTATTGTGAACTAAAAGTATTGCGAGACTCGCTTTGAGAGACAGATTCCGTGTTATCCATGTTAGATATTTATTGATAATACCCACGATCTGCTATCTGCATAACAAGCGTGCATGCGAATAACATAAAGCTTATTTTTATTGCACATAAGCCCCAATAAAAAGAATATACGAATTTGCTTTTAGAATTGTATATCGCACATTCTTTCGAATTGAAAATTGCATTTTTTAAAATTTTAATTAATTTTACTTGCTTAGTAAAATATAATTTGCGTTAATAACCATAATGAAAATTAAAATAGGCAAAAATATATAATTCTTACCTTTTCGAGAATATGCCCCAACACTGCATCTGAAATTAAAAAAGAAAATAATATTAATAATAATAATTATAATACATATTTTATGGGGTCCCGTGGCCTCGTGCCTGAGTGTCTGGTCGCGAACCTGGGGGTACCGGGTTCGATCCCGACCGACGCCAAATATTTCAAATTTTAAATGGCGCAAAAGTGACCCCTGTGGTGCGCTCTCCACGCCAGCAATGAGTGCCCGTGAGGTGACACCTGGTAAGCGCCCGCACGGTACAAATATGTCATCATCATTACCGATATCTGCGATAAAGCAGATTGGCACACCCAGAAATGGGTAATATGCCGTGATGATATATTTATTTATTTATTTATTTTATTATTCGTCTTGGCTTGATAAATCCACATTGCTTGTTATTGTACTTATGCTACCAAATTCACAGTTGTGATAAACTAGAAGTTAGCGATAAATTTTATGAACAAAAATTCAGCGAAAGATACTAAAAATTAAATTAAATCAATTTAATCACATTATAAATTATTTAACTTTTACTCATTGATAATGTAATAAGAACAATATTTGCTAATTTCACCTTCATTGATACATGGGTTTTTAAAGTGCAAATTAATAAACTAATTGAACACAAATGTATCTGTTAGCAAAATCAATACTATCATTAATAGACAGGTCGTGTTTAATTAAACAGTAATATACAAATATTGTAATTCTCTATATGCACACACATAATTTACATTCACATATGATTTCTTGCATGTATTCATAATTACTAATTATTATAATAACCTATACCACACAATATATTTGACTGATAGTTTTTATAATTATATTTACTTTTGACATGACCGTAATTATTTCATATTTAACTTATTAACGATCCACACTGGGTTCGCCCGGGAACAATTTTAAATTTACCTCCAAATATATCGCGATTCAAGTTAAGCAAACTCTATCTGGTGGACAAAGTTTGAACTAAAAAATGTCCAAAATATATTATTTCTTTTCCTTCGCAGAAATTTTCTACCGATTGCACGTTATTTAAAACATCTTTTAAGTTTCATGTTTTTAAACTTTTTAAAAAAACGTAAAATTCATTATATCAGTGACAGATTGATGTAACAACACTGATATATAATGGCGGGAAAAGGTGATTTGAATCGCTAATAGGGTATGTGACTATAATCGAATTTCAATATATATCATAATATATAAAAACAAACCTCTATAGCTTCACATTATAATAATAAAAACTAAACATTAGTTTGTAATAATATTATTAGCAATTTAATGTTTTGGAGAAGAGATCTGTGACGTCAGTAGGAAGAAGACAGTTAGACTGAGATAGATATGTTGTGATAGGTTATGGAATGGCGAACGTGACATCTGCTGTCACTTTCGCCTACCACAATATATCTATCTCCATCTAACTGTCTTCTTCTATCATTCTACCCTACTGACGTCACAGATCCCTTCTCCAAAATTTTAATAATTATTTTCTCGTAAACTACGAATAATTAATCAATTTAATAAAATACGAGTATTTTATTTTTGGTCTAGTATCATATATGTAAAAATCAAAATTTAGTCACATACCCCATTGTTGGACTACATTAGACTTTTACCATCTCTCTACTGACAATAAGGCGCTCATGTGTATACGTAAATAAAGGCAACAATTTATTTGTTCTGTGTATTTTAAATAAACAGTATTTTATGATCAGTATTTTTCATAAATGTTTAGTAATGTAATACTTGTTCAGTATTAAAAATATATGTACGGTTAAATAATATTTGTTTAGCATTAATATTAAATGTTCAATAAGTTAATATAAGTTCAGTATTTAAATTAAATGTTCAGTATTTTTCAGGAAATTTTCAGTATTAATAATAAATATTCAGTAAATAATATATGTTCAGGATTTACATTATATACTCATCGGGAAGCAACTTCGACGAGTGTCGGAAGATACCGACGTCCAACAATGAGTTTTCGTCTATCTTCAAAACCAAGTTTTGCAGGCTCGAGTTTCATGCGTTATATTACGTTAGGTTATGGTCTGATTTTTTGCTAAACAAGTAATACTGAACAAATATGAAAAAATACTGAGCAAAAAATGTTTTTTACTGAATAATAATACATGAAAAAATACTGAACAAAAATGTTTTTTTACTAAACAAATAAGAAAAAATACTGAACAAAATTTTTTTTTACTGAATTATTATTTGACATTATTGAACATAAAATACTGAACAACACCAAATAAAGTATTGAGCAAAGCTGATTAAAATAATGAACGCACGTGCCATGAATAAACATAAATTAAGAGAAAATTTAATAATAATATAACTAAAGAAATTAATTTACTTCATATTAACCTACGTACATGATAATTAGTAATAAAATTATGAAGATTAATTAAAGATTTCTAGTGTAATGTTACACTTAAGGTAATTACTAATAATTTCTATTTTTATTCTGCATAACAATTAACAAATTTACAAAATAAATATTTATTTATAATCGTCACTAAAGTACACAAAATCGTCATTAAAAGCTCAGAAATTGGCACTAAAGTAACGACGATTTCATGCAATAGCAGTGTTGCCAAACCTTATGATAATTGTTGTACATGTAGGATAATTTGGGCAGGTGTTCGATGTACAATAGTAAATTTGTACGTAAAATGACAAAAATAAGTACAAGAAGAATAAGTTTGAGGTTGAGGTAAAACTAAAACACATTTTTAATGTTCTTTGCGATAACTTGAATATCGAGGTTAGCAACATGACTGTCTAACTAACAGATTATTTTTTACCTAACCTATAAAATAAATAGTCCTTATATTTTCACAATTTTTCGATTTCAAATAAAATTTAATATGCACCTCAGCACTAAAGTTCCTTTTCATAACTCATATGGTTTATTTAGATATGCATTCGGACTGGGCCCGGACCGGGCTTTGAGGTTTGGATCGACTCGGCCCGAAAATAAAAAATGCCGGCCCGATTCGAAGATCGACTGACAAAAAATTAGCTGGCCCGGCTCGAAAATTGAGTGCATTCGGCATTCCTGATTTTTATTTTTATGTGAGGCGAAATGTTTAACTTTTTTTGTGTCAAACTTAAGTTTGTTATAAAAATTACAGACCTACGAGTATAATATGCGTACACTTAAGAAATATTGTCTTTACAATCAAATAATATTACTAGCAAGTTTATATCTCTATCCATGTTTTAATTAATGTCCCAAAAGTCAATATACCCCTATATTCAGATAAAAACTTCAAAATTTTCAAAAATCTAATTTTTGTGTATCTAGATACTTCTTGATTCCAAATCATGAAAACGCATGTCTATATCTCTTTTAGTTTTGGAGATATCCAACCTCAAATATTTTCTTAAAATTACCCATTTCTGGGCTAGATCTCTACCTAGTTTTGAATTATTGCCCCAAAAGTCAATATACCCCACATTTAGATAAAAACTTCAAAATTTTCAAAAATCTAATTTTTATGTATCTAAATACTTCTCAATGCGCTGATTTCAAATTTTAAAACCGCAGGTCGATATCTCTTTTCGTTCTCGAGATATTTAGATTCAAAGTTTTGCTCAAAATTGCCCATTTTTGGGTTATTACCCAAAAATGGGTCGAGATACGAATTTGGCGACACCACCATTCGATTCTACGGGCGAAATTACATAAGTGTACCAATTTTCATAATTTTTGAACAGCGCATACAGTCTCTAAAGCAAAATAACTGAAAATGGCCAAAAATCGCAAAAATCGTAAGGGGTACCCCTTGCGATTTTTTCAGATTTTGGCCGTTTTCAGGGGTTTGCAAACTTTTATTCATAAAAAATGAGCCGGTTAGTCAAAAGTTATAAAAATTGGTATACTTATATATTTTTATCCGTAGAATCGAATGGTGGCATCGCCAAATTCGTATCTCGGCCCATTTTTGGGTTATTACCCAAAAATGGGCAGTTTTATGCAAAACTTTGAATCTAAATATCTCGAGAACGAAAAGAGATATCGACCTGCGGTTTCAAAATTTAGAATCAGCGCATTGAGAAGTATCTAGATACATAAAAATTGGATTTTTGAAAATTTTGGAGTTTTCATCTGAATATGTGGTATATTGATTTTTGGGGCAATAATTCAAAACTAGGTAGAGATCTAGCCCAGAAATGAGTAATTTTGAGGTTGAATATCTCCAACACTAAAAGAGATATCCATCTGCGTTGTCATGATTTGAAATAAGTGCATTGGGAAGTACGAGATACAACTTTTTAACCAAATGCAGGTATTCATGACTTTTTGGGATAAAAACTTAAAAATGAGAACAGTTATGAACTTGGTGGTAATATTAGTCAATTTTACACACAATATTAGATATGTAACTATAACAATTTTTATGAGTATGAAACAAAAAGTTTAACAACGCTAGTATTCACATGTTCTACAATTTTGCACAAATACCGAACTTTAACACATTAACGTTAAAAAAGTAATGATGTAGACAATGAATTATTATAAATTTGTTTATTGTTTTTATTTACGTTTCGATAATCCAAAATACATTAATAATTATTTTAAAATTGCTCTTCCATATTCCTAATTTAAAAATTAAATAAAACTTCAATTAAATTTTTTTCTTCTTGTACTACTTACCATAACAAAGTTACTTATATCTAGATTATCGCTCAAAAATTTCTAAACAAAAAACTGAATTAATTAGACTAATCTCCAGTTAAGCGGTACAATTAAAATCTCCATATCCATGAGCAATCTGCGTCTTTCGTCTCTTTCTACGTCATGAACGAACCAATACCAGAAAGTGAAAGCCAATCCAGCCAGCAACGTTGCCATATATGGCCCGATGCATACAACGCCATATACTACTGTTGTACACCTGTGGAATATTCAACAACGCGTTATTTCATTTTTAACATTTGAATTTGGAATGGAACGAATGTTTTTAAAGCCTGTATGAAAAATGTTATAATCTTAAAATGTTTTAGCTGCAAATACTATTTGTTGGTAAAATTAAAACTACAGTTTTTAATGCATGGAGCATGTATCCAGTGGCGGCGGTAATCCTTTTGCAAACAGCGGCATCTGACATTTTACATAGTAGATTTCTATTATTATTTAACACAATATCATTAATTTGAAATTGTGTATAGTAATGCATATTTATTTTTTAACAATAATAATCCTATCACCGTCTACTAGCTATGTATTCTAGTGTCAGAACATCAAATTTAAGACTATTTATGTTTTTAATAATTTATTACTAAATATTTGTAGTTACATTATTTGGAAACTTAAATCTCAGTACAATATAATTATGTACAGGGTGGATCAAATAAGAATTCCTTATATGCAAAAACTTTCTTTACTTACCTTTAATAGGCACCACAGAAATATTCCATCATCTTTTGTTTTTGAACTACAAGCTAAAACTTGTTTTTAGTTTTTCTTTTTTTAAAAAAAATACCTCATATCTCGCTTATTATTATGAGAAATAAAGAAAAAATATTTACATATTTTTTTAAAACTTAATAATTCTCGAGTAATATTACAAACATAACCCCAAAAAATTAATAATTGAAGTGTTATCCATGTTTAAAACAAAAGAATATAGACTTGGTACACATCATTGAAAAGCTTATAAAATGAAACTATTTTCAACATATATTCGCAATTAAAAAATATTATGTTCGTGTTGTATCTCGAGATTTATTGTTTCAAAATAAGTGAAAAACAAGTTTTAGCCTGTAGCTCAAAAACAAAAGAAGATGGAACATTCCTGTGGGGCTTATTAAAGTTGTATATCAATTTTCTGTAGCATGCACAATAAGAAAGTTTTTCATAAAAGGAACTCGAATTTGTTCCATCCTGTACATATTTTCATATTTATATTTTTTTTATTCCATCTAATTATAGAGTTATTTTTAAATATTACTAGAATTCGCGAAAAACGTCATTAAAAATTCTGTGACGTCACCTCTAAAGTAAGATATCAATAGGGTCCTCCACCATAACAGAAAATTGAGTAAAAAGTTAGTTATATCGAAAGTAGATAAGATAAAATCATGATTGAGACGATAAAAGTTTTTCAAAAATTATTAGTTTTTGAAATATTAGTGATTTTAAGTATCTCTACATCTACGTCACAACGATTGCTATCTTTCTCGCGCAGCGTACTACAGAAACTGGTGCGAGAAAGATAGCTATAGGTTTCTTTAAAAATCAAATGTAGTTGAACTAAAAACAATTATGACTTTTTAATACTACAAATTGCTTCAAAATTAAACAAACTTTCATTTAAAATAATAAAAAAATTAGAGTGGAGGACCCTATTACAGCCAAATAGATAAGTATAGATTTCACGGATATAAAAATATATAATTTCTCACTCTCAGCTTTGAAAAAAATTACCCACCTGGAATTCCGGCCTATTGTTCCCTAATAAAAGATAATATAGGGTAAAATATATAGGCTGCTATCTTTCTTAGTTACAGACGGTTACTCAGTAATTATATGTTGACTAACCCATGATTAAACTTTTAATAATCACACTGGGCCTATTAGACCCTACATACTAAAAAAGTTCGTTTTTTATTCACAGACAACACACAATCACTCCAATTCTGTAAGAAAGTCTTAGCAACATAACTAATATTGTAACCAATAAAAACAAATGTAAAGCCTGTCATTTCCGACGTTTAAAACAGTGTGAAAATCAAAATGGGCGTTGCTCCGAACCTGTGACGTCACTGGGCAAGGGACAAAGCGGAGATCTGGCAGCCCCGTTTTAAAAAATGCCATTTTCAATTACAATTTTTTAATGATTACAAATGGATTTAAGGAAAAATAAAAATACGGGTCTATCTCTATCGATTAAATTTATAAAAAAAAAGTCGTGCATGACTTTATTCCTGACTCAAAATCCAGAATGAGAACTAAACTTTTCCGTTAATTTTTAAATGAAGTTTAAGTGGCCTATTCAGAGAAATACAGTCATAAAGGTTGTTACGGATATAAAGATTGTTATCATAAAGACATTTGTAACAATCTTTATGAATTTGTCAATTCAGAACCTACGTCGGTATTATTGACAATCTTTACAAAATAATACTTGTGAATGAACCTAACGTTATATGTCAACACTTTATTCTTTTAATAATGTGTTGCCAATTATATTTAAAATGCAAACATTCTGCCAAAACAACTAAAGAAGAATATGGCATTTCTGTCATATTTGAAAACTTCTTAATTATTTAGAACGGGTATGTTAATTCCTACCACTGATCCCAACGTGACTGAAAAGTTATGGAAAGATTTTTTTTTATTTTGATTGAAGAAAAAGCACACATTAGCACCAGAATAAATAACTAGGTTTTCACGAATACCTACCACAGAATATAATATTTTCAAAGAAATATGTATTTACGTCAAAAGTAACTTTCGTCCACGACGGTTTTTATCGTTCGTATTGTCATTATTTAAGTCGAAGCAGGATCCATGCGAATAATCAACTGCATCCTGCTAATATTTAGCAGAAAGGGCATTATTAATAATATATGATTGATGTAATAATCTGTCACATGTCAAATATTAGAAATAACAACGTGATAACAACCATAAATACATAGTTTTAGCAGTCGTTATGATAAAGACTGTCAAAACACGTAACAATTGTTGACGGTAACCACCTTCAGTACTGAGAATACCAATTTTGATTTTAACAATCTTTACAGTACATAACAACCATAAAGACCATAACGACTATGCAAATATTGAGTTCTGAATAGGCCCCTAGGATCTTTAAAAAATTTGTGCATGGACCGCCGCTGTGCTTCTCGCATATAACTGACAACAGCGCACCTTGGTTTATTACATGTGAGTGAACTCGCGTCAGAATCCAAACAGCCAGCAGTAGGTGCTAGGCGCGAGTCAGATACTACTGCTTCATTGTGCTGTGCGAAATAAATTACGTTTTAAAAACAATGTAATTAGAACAGTGTGCGGACATTCGGATCGTATCACAAACTATATCGCTGCACCGAACAAAATGCCTCGCAAATTGTTGAAGTTTTTAATCCTTTTTGACAATACATCGCTGCTGTATTTCCCTGGCCAGTTTTTATCTGGACGTGTGCTCATCGAATTGCAAGATGACACACCTGCTTTGGGTAAGATCACCTTCGCTTTTAAGTTCATGATTCACACAGACCAAATGCAGAAAACAAAGAAACAGAACTAAAATATTGCTCGTATATATAAGTTTATTTTGAACATTGCAACAAATTACGTGACTTAGAATCCCGCCAATACTTTTGTAAATTGTCAACAAAAACTTAACCTTTTTTAATATTTTAAAATATTATTTTAAAAGATTTGACAATGATGTAAATCAAAATTTGTTTATAAATTATATTATGAATTTAAATATTGGAGAAAAGTAATCAATAATTGTGATTTTAAGAAATAGGCAAAAAATGATATTTAAATTGTAACAAAATTAATATTAGAATCAAATGTTAATCGTCAGCCAATAACTATAACAATGCATCACATATTTTCAGCAATTACAGTGGATACTCAAAATTGCGAATACGTTTGTAATTATTATAGGTTAGTTTTTTAAAACTTGAAGGATTGGCATAAAACGATTAAACGCCTTGAAGCTACAAAGAAATTAGCACCCTTACCACAAGTGCTTTAAATTTATAGTTTAGATATTAAAATATAAACTTAAAACGCGTACGATGGTTTATGAACTATTTACAAATTTGACCAATCACAAGACAGAAGTATTAAACATGGCGGTAATATATAACTTTGCTTCATCTGTCAGCTGTCTTTTCTGTTTGTGAGTTGTTGACATTTTGAAGATCAATCCACCGAAACAAATTGATATTTTGTTTTTTTTTTTTTGTAATAAGCAGTATTCGCGATCATCGTAATTTGTACGAAAAAACAAATGAATTGTGCAAAAATAAAAAGGTTTGCGTAATTTCAATGCAACGAAGAATAGCGAGGAATTAAATACATGCACACTTATCTCATACGAGTATATTTGAAAAATTGTTCATGATCTTGTTATTTCACTTTCTGAAACAAACTATAATACTGCCCGATGACAAATCAATATGTTCATAGGCCTAGCCACGGCCTAGCAGATCATCTACGTTTTTTTTTAAGTTTGTGCTTGTTTTATTTCTTTATTATACAAATCAACAATAGTAAAAAACATTCCCGATATTATTAAAAAATCATCTTGTTCATTAGCGTCTAACAAATTCATGAAAATAAAATTGTAACCTAAAATCTGAACTGATAACTGGTGAAACATCAAATGACAAGAAGTGAGAAGTCACGTGATACTGATTGGTCAGATCCTGAATTTCAAAATCGAACATAAACCAGAGAGAAAATTGTAAATTTTAAATCAAAATTTGTAAATGTAAATTTATAAATTAAATTCATCACAAACCCTGTGACAATCTTGTGAAATCAGTCACCAATTTTTTTTCATTATTTTATGTCAATCCTTTGAGTTTTAAGTAATAAAATAAAGTAACATGCTTATTTTATTTGAAAACCAATAAGCAATACAAGTACCATTGTTATAGGTATACATATTATTAAATAAGAAAATAAGTGAATTAATCAAGTAGTATTATGAATTCAATTTTCTATGCAATAGCTAATTTATCTACATAGGTGTAAAATTAACATGTGGATTTTCCTGTAATTTATTGTTAATTTGTAACCATTGATAAATACCTTTAATCATAAGATATTGCTTTATTATTAATGAATCAAATATTAAATAATTCTATAGTTGAGAAATTGTTCCAGAGTAAAAGAAATATTCGTGCCATGATTTATTTCCATCAAGATGACACTATATTATACATAAACAATACGTGTGACACATTTCATTAAAATAATTCTGTTCAAATCTGTAAAATTTTTACTTCAGTGATTTAGTATCCCACGACTTACTTAAAACATAAACATTCATGTCAAAAAACTGTTTAATTTTTCACACTTGTAACTTCGGTTTAATTTTAGTTTTAAATCAGTATAATAGGCCATAAAATAACAATTAAATTTTCGCTTTTCTTTTACTACTATTTGTAACACGTAAAGGAAAATGAAACCCAACGTAACGTATTTGTATTATGTCTACACATGGAGACTTCAAGGCGTGTAGCTACGACGAACCTATACGTATACATACGTACCTACGTAACGTAGGTAGCAGTTTCGAAAATAAAACTGGCAAATATTAGTACAACATACCGAAATTTTAGATGCATATATAAATAAATAATAAAATATTTTGTTTATAAATAGTAAAATAAACTAATCAACATAATTTGAATTAATAATTAATTCTTTTATTCTTCTACACTATGAAAAAAGAATTGTTTGACATTGCATTTCTTAGTATTCATTAATATTCATAAATCTTACTGTGTACCCAAAGGTATGCATGCACAGGAAATCAATAATTTGTACATAAAAAAATTGTAGAAAATATATACATATATACATATTGAAATGTATGCAGTATAAATTTGTTTTAATTTCGAATTATTGAACAATATGTGGATTGTAGACGTGAGGTAATAAAGTTATATTTTGCAATAATATAATATTTGTAAAGGTAAATGAATACGAAGCAAATCAATATCAAAACTATTTTCTCGATTAATGCAGTGTGTTGTCTGCTGATATTTAAACAAGAAACCAGTTAGGAGGCTTGAACCAATGTTTCTCAATATGATTTTATTAATAGAATGGTTATTAAAATGAATATGTAGGCAGATTTTTTTTTATGTTCAACAAGATTCATATGTAGCAAAAATATTCATAAAATATTTATACAGGGTGGTAAATGGCAATGCCGAATATAGAACTTTGACGTATAAAATCATACTTTCTCAATTTCCTGCTTCCTTGATTATTTTACGTTTATCCCGACCGATGCCAAATATTTCGAATTTTAAATGGCACAAAAGTGACCCCTGTGGTGCACTCTCCACCCCAGCAATGAGTGCCCGTGAGGTGACGCCTGGTAAGCGCTCGCACGGTACCAAATATGTTATCATCATTACCGATATCTGCGATAAAGCAGATTGTGGCACACCTAGAAATGGATAATATGCCGTGATTATATATTTATTTATTTATTTATTTATACATCAATTAAAAATTGTAAAATTAAAAATTCTATTTACAACTGAATCAGTATGCAAAATTAATGCTTTGTAACGGCAGAAATTAGATATGAAAACGTCGAAAATCACCCCAAAAATAGCGATAGCCATGGAATGAATTAACACAATGTTTAACGGTTTATCTGTCAAGTAATGTTAGCTTATTTTTAATATTATTTGTAATTTCTGTTCAAATAAATAATTATCTATTTAAAATAATGAAAAATCTTCAAACCCGATGCCTTCGTTTACGAAATAGTTATTTATGTAACAAGTGTGTAAAGTAGTACTTTTTTGGACAAGTGCGACATTCTACGTATGACGCGCAGCCGAATGAGCAAATTAGCACGAGATAAAAAATACTATTTTCCGACGACCACTACGAAAAGTACATAAATTCACATGCTGAACTATTACTGAAAGTTGGTCATTGCGCATCACTACCAAAGCTGTGTGAAATGAAAGCTCGTTAGCCAATCAGATGCGTCCGCAACTGTGTGATATGGTTTTATCACACGCTGCGATAACTGAGCGAACTAACCTAAAAATTTGTATGTAAAAATTTGACAGTTGCAAATAATTTGCTGAATTTACACGGATTAAGAAGGCTGGACCCTGATTTACCATATTTTAACATAATTTTTAGTGAATTCTGATAGCAATGATGTAAACATAATCTATTTTAATATTTTTATGAAAATTTTATATTGTTTTATTTTTTGTGGTCGTCGGAAAAATATCGTGTACAACACGTGCTGAAAGGTTATTTCACACTCACATTCGTGTGAAATATCCAACTTTCAGCACTAGGTATAAAATATACTATTCACGCACAAGTGTTTGAAAAGTGACACTTTACACATAGTGAAGAGTGCGTAAAGTATGTACTTTATATTATTTTTGTCCTACAATTTTCGGTAATTTATCTAATGAATTAGGTAAGTAAATAGAAAATTTAAATATATATTTAGTTAATTTCTTTATTTATGTTTAGTTCAATACTAAATGTAGTCCTTTAATCTAATTTTGTATTTAATTTTACTACAATTTGTTACTACAAATTTAGAAAATTTAACTAAATCGCCTTAGACAATTTAATGAAAACATATTAGTAGGCTGAAAATTAAACATTTGTTTAGTTAATTTAACTACAATTTAGATGTTTTTTTTTGTGTGAAAGTTAAAAGAAAATGCTCCCTTGTCCAAGATCTGACGTTAAGTAACAACGCCATCTGTATGTAGTGAAATATCCTAATACTGGATACGTGTGACGTGCTTCCATGACTTCCCGACACTGGAAGGATATTATAGATGAAAGGTCACATATATAAACGGCTTTGTTTTTGTAGAAACCTACTACCAGATTTTGCGGGTAGTAAAACCAGAGGGTTTTGAGCTATTTGTTAAGGAAAGAGTTCTTACGGTCTCTAGTTAAGGAAGAAGACCTCATGATAAGTAGAGATGCATTCGAGCCGGGCCGGGCCGGGCTTTGAGGTTTGGATCGACTCGGCCCGAAAATAAAAATTACCGGCCCGATTCGAAGATCGACTCGACAAAAAAAATAGCTAGCCCAGCTCGAAAATTGACTCGAAATTGGGCCGGGCCGGGCCAAAGCTCGAAATTGGGTGCATCCGGCATTCCTAATGTTGATATTTATGTTAAGGCGAAATGTTTAACTTTTTTCGTGTCAAACTTATAAAAAACCTTTACATTCTTATAACTTTCAATATTAATTAACATAAGTAGTTAAAAAAGAGACCCTTCTAGTGTAAGTTTGTTATAAAAATTACAGACCTACGAGTATTTAACACTTTGTTTTCCAAAGAATTTAAACAACTTTTTCACAAATCTTTATAAAAGAAATTTAACAAAAATCACTTTTATTTAAGTATACGAGTAATAACAATAATAATAGCAACATCACAATATAATTATTATGCTTTAATTAATAACCTTGAATTCTTGAAGTAAAATAATACATTTTTATTTATTAATATGTGAAGTGTGTTATTATTAAATCATTTTGATCCTTTTTAACTTCATCCATTTTCATTAAAATATTAAGGAAACTGTGCATTTGATTGAACTATAATATTTTTCGGGCCAGCCCGAAAAGCTCGAATTTTCGGGCCGGGCCAAAATCAAAAATCCGATTCGATTTTTGAAAATGATTAGCCCGATTCGGCCCGATAAAAAATATCTTCGACCCGGCTCGATGATCAACTCGAAATCAAGGCGGGCTTCGGGCCGGGCCGGGCCAAAGCTCGAAATCGAGTGCATCTCCAATGATAAGAAATGATCGGTGCCAGAATCTGCAACCAGTTAGCCTATCCTTGCGTTCTTCTTCTTCATCTTCCTCTTTTTCTTCTTCTTCTTATTATTATTGTTATTATTATTATTATTATTATTATTATTATTATTTATGTGGTCAATTAAATACTTGTAGCATCAGATTTTAGAAAAAAAAAGAAATACGTCGGAATCAAAAGTTATAGGTATTCAAAATTGTTGCATTTAAAGGAAAACTGATGCAGCTTCAAATCATTTTTCGTCCGTTGGGTAAATACCTTTCAGACAAGTAAATAAAGAGCGAAAAAAACTTGTGTTATTCTTGCGCGGAATAAAACAAGGAAAATATAATTAATGATCATTTTGTCAGCCAACAGTTTTTCTAATATGTTTTAAAATACTCCAGAGAATGACATGACTGAGACTGGGGAATTCACTCATAATTCATAGCAGATGCTTCCAAACATAGACTTCGTTGTTTTCGATTTTACAGAATTCATAAATAAATAAATATATTATACGGGTTTTGCCCTTATGTTACCAATAGTTATTATATTCATACACAAATCTTCGAAGATAATATATTTGAATCTTATACAGCTCGATTCTCGAAAAAGTTAAAGCTAATCCTCATTTTTGGATTAGCGAATTCTACTCTAATTTTGACAGTTTATATCTTAAAATATAGTGTAATCTATTCCTAGTATCTACCTTTTTTGATAATACTATGAAGATTAAATTTTAAATACCGGAATAGAACAGAATTCACTAACCCAAAAATGAGGATTAGCTTAAACTTTTTTGTGAATCGGATTGGTAGCGATTAAACCTTCTTTATAACTTATAACTTATAACTTATCGCCCGAGTATTACGGGGATAATTTTTGTGCGTTGGGTGAGGGTCTGTTCTGTATGGGGTTTCGTAGCCGTGTCTGGTCGCTAATCAGGGAACCCGGGTTCGATCCTCACCGATACTAACACTATTTCGAATTTTAAATCGCACAAAAGTGACCCATGTGGTGCATTCTCCACACTAACAATGAGTGCCCGTGAGGTGACGCCTGGTAAACGTCCGCATGGTACGAATATGTACCTACTCATAATCATCATTACCGAAATCTGTACAAAGCAGATTGGTACACCCACATAGCTATGCTGTGATGATATATTTATTTTTTTACGTCTTTTAAAAAAATTACACTCTTTTTTCATTAAAATGGATTTATAAAGTATGTCTTTTTTAACACAATAAAAGTGTAAAAAAGTGCACTTTTTAAAGCAAATAAATATGTGGTCTTATAGAAGTTACCTGTAGTAATTTCAAAAACTTTTATGGGAAGTACAGCGACACAAATTTTAGAAAAAGTAAATAGGAAATGATTGTGCAAATTAATAAATCTGGATTGAGCAATCATTACTTAGCACTTTCTTTACTGGATCGTATTAAGTAAGACTACAGTAACAAATTATTTTTTATTTTTACCTCTTGCTAGGTAGGTATTGAGTTCATGCTAAAAATCGCATATCCTGATTTTAATCAATAAGCACGTTGTAAGGTCACTAGAATCCGATTTTAACATTTTTACAATGATTTTTGTGTGTGTGAATGTGTGTATGTGTGTGTGTGTCTGGATGTTGGAGGAACGGTTTCTCAAATTCTATAAAACCAAAAACCAATTTAATTACGTATGCCTTAATCTGACATAATGGAAAGGGCTGAAAAGGTTTTGATAACAATTAGACAACCGAAAGTAGTAGTTTCTTAAAAAAAAATTGTAAATATTTTTTGGAAATTTATGTTATTACAAATATTAAAGAATATAAAATTCTCTATCCGATACATTGAACATTTTTATTATATGTGCTATAGATTTAGAGATAGAGAATTATAAATATATAAAATAATCCGTTGTAATGAATCTCACAGCCCAAATAACTCCATGGAAACCAATTGAAATATTTGTAATTGACAGGAAATGTCAGTGTTAAAAATCCAGATACATTACTGAAGGCTTTTTCTGGAAAGTACATTTAATACTTCTTATTTTATTATTAATTATAGATTTAAAATTATAGATACATATATTATATATACGCATCAGAAATATCGCCAATCTTCCAATGAATTTGAAGAATCTCGAATATTTAGAATGAATTAAAAAATATAAAAATATATTAATAATAGATGTAATTAGAATTTTTATGCGTGTGTACAAGAAATGTTAAATACAATATGTACTTATATAGCCCAATATGGATATGGCGAGAGGTCTTGTGCTGGCCACAACAGATAAGAAAGGAAACGAAGAAAAATAGTATATTGTAGTACTAACGTAAGGTCATTGAAGATGAGCATCTCTTCATCGTAGATGGCTAAAAAGTTGATGCTGTTTATATAATAGGAAATAGATAATAAACATTACCATAAAAAATTACCTAGATCTTTACAATACAAACATAGATTACGAGTGCCAAATTTACGCACATATCTTTGTTAATCTTACAGATAGCTACTTTTGTGAAGAGGTAATTTGACGGTTGACAGTTCTGCAAAAAGCACATGTTCTAATTTTACTGTTACAAAATAAAAATGCTATGCTGAAATCACCGTAAATAATTGATGGTCAACGCGATAAGGTAACAAAATGTAGGTAAGCAAGATTTGAATTTGGCTAGTAAACGGACACTAAACACGTTAAGATGATAACAGAATAGTTCGTATATTTTAATTAAAATATTAGAGTATTTAAATTCAAAGAGATCTAAATGCCATTTTTAAGTTTATAATCTAGAAAAAGTGGTTTGTAAGAAACAATAACGCTTGTCAAAAACTTATTGCTATATTTAAAAATACATATAATATGTTGCAAATAATTATAATAATGCATAATAGTACATAATTTCAATTCGAAAGTTATTTTTTATTTTTAGACGAATGTGTAAAAACTCCGACATAGATAGTAAACCTGGCAATATTTTTTGTTATATACATGCTTCTTCTAATGTACTAGAGCACCTTAAAACTGAACAATTGCGTCATGGTTAAAAATAGAATAAACATCAATGAGTTCTCTGAAACAAAAGTTGATTGTTAAAACTAACTTGACACATTTTTTTGCATTGGCGTACAATTAAATATTTTCATTGGAAATGTCTCAAATACCCTATCTACCGCAACGCTACTGGTCTTATATGACAATAAAGGGTAATACAGAGACATATTTTTGTGCTGCCATCTATTGATATTTTCCTAGAATTACATATGACTCACCTGTTGTAATATAAACAAATCGCTGACATAATGACAGTGGCAACAAAATGGAGCCATAAATGAAAAATGAAATGAGTTTAAGGTCTTTGCAACAGTGACTCCCGCTATAATTATAAAGAATACATGACAAATATGAAATTCTTTAAGTTTCCACAGTCATCCGAAGACATTGAATTATGTAGAACTCAAATATCAAAACACAAGTGACAGAAGACAGAACTTTAAATATGGCGATTGTTTGTATTATGTTCTTCCATCTCAACTTCTACATCAAAGCTGTTTTTTGGCGATACACTGGTTGAAAAACGGTTTAACCCGGTTCAAACCATTATATTTTCTGTTCTGTTTTTAGGTTAATATTATTTAAGGTGCCAAAATGAATAATAAACCGAATAAACTAGTAAATGGTGAAATGGAAAATCATTTGTCGTTAAATACAAATAAAATAAAAATAAAACACACTCTGATATTACTATTACAGCATTCATTTTAATTTTTAAGGTTAGAAACATAAAATAACAAATGTCTGGGATGTCCGTAGTTCAAAACATTACATTTTAGCGTAGTACGAAGACGAACTTATGACATCATTTATGCAACTGGTTCAAAATTGATGACGTTTCGGTTCAAACCGTTTATGAACCACTGTATCGCCAAAAAACAGCTCAACTATCTCTTTCTTGCGTGTGACGTCAAAATTGTAACTCTACTTTGTGACAGTCCCGTATTTTTACTCAGACAACTTTAATTTCAATCAGTTTCAATAAAATCGGAATTATTCTTTATTGGTCCACTTTAAACTTCTTCTGTTAGCATATGAAAACAGTTAAACATCGAATTACTGCAGATTTGGGTTTCAGACAGTCATCTCAACATTCTGTTAAGCTGTGTACGTTTACTTATATAACACCCTATATAAAATATTTGTTAGATTTTGAAGATACATATTTGAAATATGTTGGACGCATTATATCAAAATATACTACATATTTTTCTCTAAAGAACCACTTAATCCCAGTAGATACAATAAAAGCTTGTATTACAAATTATTAATGTTATCTTTGATGAATGGTTGTTTTCATAATTATTTGATTATCATCCCAATTACATATGGTAAGCTATTTAACTATACCCACTTAATTTTCCATTGATTTCACTGTATTTATTTAAATAATTGGATATTTGCATAATATGTCGAATTTTCTAACATTAAACCTACACTAAAAAATAAAATCCTTGAATATTTTTTGCGTAGATGTACCGATAACAACATTCTTACTCCTACAGTCAAGTAACAGTTTGCAAACACGATTACATCATCTAAAAGTTATTCATCCGTTGTTTTCTATTTTTGCACTAAAATGGAGTCCGGCCCTGACAACTGTGTCAATGATTATTGACTTAGAAGTTAGAACACCAATTACAGTAAATTAACGCTGTATTTACTAAGCTACACTTTCTTTAGATTTTTATTACGCTTATGATAAATATGTAATGAATTATTAACTGATTTCATATTCACTGTACCTACTAACTGAATAATTACTATAACGTATAATAATTATGGATTATAGTTGCATGTGATGCTACTTAACATAATCACTATCATAATCAGAGTCTTAAGTTATAGTCATATTAGTCGTAAGTAGGGATGCACTCGATCTCGAGCTTTGGCCCGGCCCGAAGCCCGCCTCGATTTCGAGTCGATCATCGAGCCGGGCCGAAGATATTTTTTACCGGGCCAAATCGGACCAATCATTTGTAAAAGTTGAAACTAGTCGGACTTTTGATTTTGGCCCGGCCCGAAAAATCTTATAATCCAATCAAATGCAGTTTCCTTAATATTTTAATGAAAATGGATGGAGTTAAAATGGATCAAAATGATTTAATAATAACATACTTCACATCTTAATAAATAAAAATATGTTATTTTACAAGAATTCAAGGTTATTCATTAAAGCATAATAATACTATTGCGATATTATTATTGTCACTACTCGTATACTTAAATAAAAATATGTATATTTTCATATACGTATCTTGTACTTCCCAATGCTTTGATTCCAAATCATGAAAACGCAGGTTGATATCTGTTTTAGTTTTGGAGACATTCAATCTCAAATATTTTCTCAAAATTACCCATTTCTGGGCTAGATATCTACCTAGTTTTGAATAATTGCCCCAAAAGTCATTATACCCCATATTCAGATAAAAACTTCAAAATTTTAAAAAAATCTAATTTTTATGTATCTAGATACTTCTCCGTGCACTGATTCCAAATTTTGAAACCGCAGGTCGATATTTCTTTTCGTTCTCGAGATATTTAAGTTCAAAGTTTTGAATAAAACTGCCCATTTTTTGATAATAACCCAAAAATGGGCCGAGATACGATTTTGGCGACACCACCATTCGATTCTACGGATAAAAATATATAAGTGTACCAATTTTCATAAATTTTGACTAACCGGTTCATTTTTTATGAATAAAAATATGAAAACCCCTGAAATCGGCCAAAATCTGAAAAAATCGCAAGGGGTACCCCTTACGATTTTTGCGATTTTTGGCCATTTTCAGTTATTTTGCTTTAGAGATTGTATGCGGTGTTCAAAAATTATGAAAATTTGTATACTTATGTAATTTTGCCCGTAGAATCGAATGGTGGCCCATTTTTGGGTTATTACCCAAAAATGGGCAGTTTTATACAAAACTTTGAATCTAAATATCTCGAGAACGAAAAGAGATATTGACCTGCGGTTTCAAAATTTGGAATCAGCGCATTGAGAAGTATCTAGACACATGAAAATTAGATTTTTAAAAATTTTGAAGTTTTTATCTGAATATGGGGTATATTGACTTTTGGGACATTAATTCAAAAATGGGTAGTATTGATATAAACTTGGCAGTAATATTATTTGATTTTAAAGACAATGTTACGGAAGTGTACGAATTTTTAGAGTTTTTAAACAACTGAGTGAATTTTTAGAAGTTTCTACAAAGAAATTCAGAGCTTAAAATTTGAATTTAATTTAAAAAAAGATCCAGTATGCATTATTTAAAAAATAAACTATCAACTTTCTATATATCTGTTTTAAAGCATTTTTAAGCAATTTCGCTTGTACTATGGAGCAGGTAGGTTAGTCCTAATAAAATTCCAACACCATAAAATTACAATCATCTAAAAAAGAATTAGTAGCTAGCCTTTCTACTAAAGAATATATTATTACATTACGATAATGATTAACTAATTGAATATTTAGTCAGGAGCTTATAATATCAGTATCAGTCAGTTCTAATTGCGTAAAAAGTTTCTCTTTATACCGCCTTGATTTAGATTGTAATCAAAGGCCATCGCAAATATGCAAACCGAATTAAGATAATCGATCTAGGTACAAGTAATTAATTGTTTAAGTAAAATTTAAAATTGTAAATAAATGATCATGATCATCAGTGGTACTACAACCATACTAACGTCATGACTAATAGGGTAGTTTACTATTTTTATTTTTATAATTATTAGATATTTCTTTGCATGAATCTTCAAGTGATAATGTACCTATGGAGATACATATTTTTCCCATATAATCTAGTCTAGATTACATTATATTCTTATCAAGTATGCTGTCTAGTGAAATCAAATGTCTCAAATCCGATCGTGGCACGCGATGTAAGCATTGTATATTTTTACAAATTATATGTTTGTTACATAAAGAATTTACGGAAGAAAGTGAAAAATGCATCACTTGGCCACCCGGGAGTTGAAGAAAGTCATATAACAATTGAACAACATTGACATTTATGCTTAGTAAGTATAACAGAAGTCATATAGGGAACTTCAAAATGCATCACCTGGGTAATTTTAGAAATTCATGTAACTGATATTTTCTTCCCCCAAAATCCATTGAAATTTAATTTTACTCTTTCTCCTCAAATGTAATTTCATTTTCTTATGCAGTAATTGATTCTTCTACGAAATTTTCGTTCAGAATCAGAATACTTTTATGGCAATAATTCTAATGGTACAATACACTAGTTATTTATGTAACAACTATGTAAAGTAGTACTTTTTTGGTCGAGTGCAATGTTTTACGCATGGAATTTTTTTTTCCTACAACGGTAACATTCGTGTTATTTCACATAATACTGAGTATGAGTGTACAGGCATCTTCAAATATTGTTAGCGGAAAGTAAATTAATTGTATTTAGTATGGATTTTAACTGAGCGCATATATTAGGCAGTGATTTTTTTTTTACTTCCTTGTACGAAGTAAAGGAAGTATTGTAATCGCGAAAAATTTCGGTTTCCAGATTTCAACGGAAATATCCATTTTGAGCATCCCTGAATCCATTTTGACTAATTTCGTCGTGACGTCTGTACGTACGTACGTACCTATGTACGTATCTCGCATAACTGAAAAACGAGAAGTTAAAATTTTGTATTTAGAACTGTTATAACATCTAGTTGTGCACCTCCCTTTTTGGTCATTACATAACTTGCGGAAGTGGTACTTTACTTGAAGCCTGTAATAGATTTTAATGAAAAACTATATTAAAATATAAACCAAAACTTTTCAAATTTGATATAAAAGACTTTTATGTCAATGGGAATAACATAATAGATTTGAGTTAAAATGGTCTACCCGGAAGTGGTACTTTACTTGAAGCCTATAATAGATTTTAATGAAAAACTATATTAAAATATAATCCAAAGCTTTTCAAATTTGGTATATAATACTTTTATATCAATGGAAATAACATAATAGATTTTGGTTAAAATAGTCTAACCGGAAGTGATACTTTACCTGAAGTTGTTATCAGTTTTTCTTGAAAAAAATGGTGTTATTTTGATTTTAGTAATAAATGCTTCAAATAAAAGTTTTAGAGAATTGAATTCTGCGTCGAAAACATCAATTATGATTAAATTAGCTCTTTGTATTCTCTAATTAGGTTTGCTATGGATTAGGACAAAAAATAACAACAAAAATAAAATGTTGATGTCAAATATGTCGAATACGTGCAATTTTATGATTGGGTCTGTTATAATACATATTTTAATTATTAACAAAATATGTACAGTGTAACAGGCGTACAAGGAAGTCATGTGCTGTCCACATCAGATATTTATGTAGGTACTCGGAACCTACCCGATAATAATGTACCCGGATATAAAATTTCTTACCCGATTACCTGAAATTTTCGGCTGGCGGAAAAACTGTATCTAAAAGAAGAGTTTTTTATTACCATACCATAATTAATATAATTTATGTTAACTTTTTTATAGAGATACAGTAGGCATATTATTTATTTGTATTACTTTTTATTTAATAAATATATGTAAATAATAATAACGAATTTTATTAAAAAGTAAACTGCTAATATAAGGGTAACTGGTAATTAACAATTTAAAGAATTATGTTTATGGACTTAAAGGATAACGTGTAATTAAAGGGTATTGGGTAATTAACGGGTAAAGGGTACTATCCGGGTAGTTGTTTCGGGTACTCGGGTACCAAAATTATCGGAATTCGTCATTCCTAATCAAAAGTGTATCACTAGGATTGATTTTGTGTGAAAAGTAGGGTTGCCAACTTTACAAAATTATAGAAAAGGACATTTTTCGGCCATCTTTTTCTGAATTGCGTAGGATTAAAAATTTACGAGAAAAAATGCGCCGCGGGCGATTTTTTGAAAATTTTCAAGGTCAAACGTGTTTTAATGCAAGATTTTCTTTAGAATAAAGCAAAATTTAACAAATAAAAAAAAAATAAAATCAATAGTTTATGAAGAAAACAAGTAAAACACAATAAGATATTTAACCTTAAAATGTTAACTGCCAATATCTAATTTTACATTTTAATTTTTTAAACTGACGAAGCAGTTATTTAGGGCTAGTAAATTATAATAAAATATTAACAAGGATGAGAGGGGGTATTCCACTCAATTTTTTTTATTATTTTAAATAAAAATTCATTCAGTTTTGAAGCAATTCATAGTATTAAAAAATCTTAATTGTTCCTAGTTTAACAGTATTTTATTTTCGAGAAATCAGTGTAACGTCACATTTCCCCTATACTTGTCTTTCTCACACACACTGCTCTGAGTACGCTGCGAGAGAAAGATAACAATTGTATGACGTCAATTTTCCCTTTTAGCAAATGTGAAATATCTCGTACAGTAATTATTTAAAAAATGTTTTCTTTGTTTTAACTATTATTTATTGAGCCATACTTTATGTTAAATTGAATTTTTTTAAATTTTTATGTTATGTTGGTATACCCTATTAACAAATTTGACAAGTCAACACTACACATCAATAATTCAAAAATTCTATCGTTATTTCATTACATTATATAAAATGTGAAATAATTATTTCATTTTCATATTTATAATAAGAAAAATATTAATAAAAAAAAGGACTGTCCTTTCCAAAAAAGGTCAGTTGGCAACCCTAGTGAAAAGCACTACCGTTCATTTACAGTTAGTACGTACGGCGATATATCTCATATAATTGTTTACATTCTTGAATGGAAAAAGTTACCAATTCATGTAATGAAGTCTGCCTCCCCTGTATATTTATATAAGAATTGACTTCCCCAAAAACCAATGTTTATTTGTACTCTTAAGATGGTATTGCTCAAGTTGTTCTCCTTCCTGTTTCCTTAGCAAATCGAATGTAATTACATAAAGAATGTTTCCATTCCAGGCCTCCACTTTCACGTGGTGGGCGAAGGCGTGGTTCGAGTGCGCACCCGTCGCCAGGAGAGAGTGTACGACAGAGAAAACTACATCGACTTCCGCATGAGACTGCTCGGCGAGCCAGGTATGCTACACATGCGAGCTATTCACCAATTTACACTACCACCCCGTCGTCGTCTTCTGAAATGCTATTCCCTCCGATTCTACTCCTACTCTTTACTTTGCAACTCCTCCAATGTTTTCATGATAGAGAAATTTCAATATCTTATGGCTTGCTGAAATTTAATTGTTTACGAATTAGGAATTACATAATACAATACCAATTTTGGAAAGGAAATCGAGTTATTCTTTTTTTCAAATCGCAATTTGAAAGTTAACAATTCTATTCTAATAAAAGTACAATAAAATGGCAACACTTGGTGAAACAGTTTAAATAAGATATTTAAAAAATAACACTTGACATGTTTCACAAGATTTCAATCTCTGAATCAACCTCTCGATGAATTATCAGAGAATGGCTCACTCAGCCAGAACCACAGACGCGTTTCGCTCTTATTCGAGCTCTTCAGTGTGATGTATGGTGCACTCAGTGTTGCCGCCAGGTGTTCAAAAATTGTGCTAGATGACAGTTTAAAATTGTACCAGATTGGGTTCAAGTGTAGGTACCGACGCGGGAAATTTAAAATATTTAAAGAAAAATGTCAAAAAAACTTATATTTTTATTGGAAACAATAAACATATCTGCTATTACAAAAATAAATAAAAAATAAAAAGGAAAAACATTTATTTATATCCTAAATAAAAAAAAACAGCCTTTATCATTTTTAAACATAAATATTAATATTTTCAAATTTTTTTGCATTGGATAAGTATTCTTTAATACTCAAAATATTAGAAATTGTAATAGTAACTAACTAAATCTAGGGTTTTTTTTTTTTTTGGTTTCCAATACCTTGAATAAAGGAACCGCGAATTTTAAAATTATTACTAACGCAGTTCCACCTCCCACACTCCCACCTACTTGTGGTGCTGCAATCTACTATTTAAAACTGTCACTTCCTTCAAACTGAATTATCGCGAAATTCGATGTCGAATGTATTTTATTTTTAATAATGATAATAAAAATGACATAACTTGCCAAATTTGCAAATTGTATTAGATTTCTTAAAGAGGTACTAGTGTACTAAAATAATTTCTATTGTACTAAATCTAGTACATTTGTACTAAAAACGGCAACACTGGGTGCACTGACACTTCTAGGAGGCACTGAGTCGACTGAGTGAATGGATAAACATCCCAAAAAGATAAGATGACTGCACAAGCAAGTAGCTACATGCAGAGCCATCTATTAATTCTATTCTGTTTTTCATTTGAAACATTTAAGTAAAAAATATACATAAGTGTCATTTTCATGTTTCAAAAGTTATTATGGTGTCGCGTTGCAGAGTACATTAGAGTGTTAGTTGGCTATGAACACAGAAACGAATGTCTAATTATTATTTAGCTCAAAAGTCAAGTTGTCAAAATTGATCGTGAAATGTAATTTTAACGTGTGGACGCTTACCAGGCGTCACCTCACGGGCACTCATAGCTGGTGTGGAGAGTGCACCACAGGGGACACTTTTGTGCCATTTAAAATTGGAAATATTTGGCGTCGGTCGGGATCGAACCCGGTTCCCCTGGTTAAATAGCCTTTTTATTATTTCTATAACGATTTTTCTTAATTACTTGTAGATTTAATGTGAAAAAATAATATTTTAGTGTTAATTAGTGTTCAATGATTTAATGTGAAAAAATAATATTTGAGTGTTAATTAGTGTTCAATAGACGTGTGAATTTATATATCAGTATTTGGAAATAAGTATATAAATCTTAAAATAATTTTATAAATATGACAGCCATCTATAGATAGAAGTGTAATAATATGTATATGCAGTAATAGCTTTTGTTAAATATTTATTGTGAAGTGTATAATTTTTACACGCATTGAAAATACCATATTGGACACAGCATGAAGGTAGCAAAGCAACCACTAACTACTATTTCATTAAGCACGGGTCGAAGTTAACTTCCTGTAGTTCCTGTCATTATATAAAAATAAGTAACCTATACTATTTTATTATATAGTATTTAACACGTACATTTATAAAGTTTCCTTACGAAAATGGTAATTTAAGATTAGAATTAAATTGTAAAATGGACAAGAAAACTAATTTCTTTCCTGTTTTTAGGACAAGGCCCATCAGTTCTTTCTCCGGGAATTCATAGTTTCCCTTTCAAACTTGGTCTTCCAATTGGCTTACCTTCCACATTCTTAGGAAAACATGGATGGGTCCAATACTATTGTAAAACGGCACTCAGGGAACCTAACGGTCTTACGCACAAGAATCAACAAGTCTTTATAGTCATGAATCCCATAGACTTGAATCTAGAACCACCATTATTAGGGGTAAGTATATTTATTAATATTATAACACTACGCTGGAGAAATTCAGTATAACATGACAATTATTAGGTTCCACACAGATTTCTAAATTAATTTTATTAATTGTTAACAACATTTCATTATTAAAAGTAACAAATTTTTAAAACTCAAAATCATATATAAAAATTTTAGTAGGTGTAACACAATAAATAATCCAATAACGTGTATAACATTAATAGACATATTCACAAACTACCGGTTGGTAATCGTTTTTATTAACGGTATAAAAAGTTTTCCGCTTAAATTATAGTAAAAAGAGAATAATTGAAAACTTAATCTGCACAATGAGTCATTGGAAATATTGCAATTCTTACTTTCAAATATAATGATAATGCAATATATAATCACATAATACATAATATAAGAAAACACAAAAAATTCGAAATGATTACAATATTATTTAAAATGAATTAGATTAATAATTTATTTGCAATCCAGCAAATAGAAAAAAGCATATTAATGTAAAATTTAAACATTCTCAAGAAAATCCATGATAAAATATAGATTTTAAAGATTGTATGTATGTTGAGAAGAAATACTTAGAAATAAAAATTGTCAAAGAAATAAATGAAATTCCTACTCCATGTTGTGTTAAAGGAAAAAGAAAACAAATTAAAACTCGTCAAAGAAACACGTGAAATTCTTGCTTTATGCTCAATATAAAAGATAACAAATCTAATGGGGAAGGTAACTATTTTAAAATAATTCTTAAAATTGAATTCAAAATTTCAAAGGCAATCACAAGAGTCAATATAGGTATAGTAAAAAATTATGTAGTGGAGTTATGTCATAAAAACATTACAATATGAAAAAAAAAAAAAAAAAAAAAACTAGTAATGAGCGAGTGATGTTTATGTTAGAAAAACGAAGAAAATAAATACTATACTTTGCATACTACAAAAAAAAATACATTATACTTAAATTTACAATTATTTGAAAGTCGAACATAATGTTTTCAATGCATTTATTTCAAATAATTGTAGTATGTTTATATGACATGTATTTTGTCGACCGACATTTGGTGTTCTTTCATTCGTTTTTATCTTTTCGCATGATAACATTTGTTTACATTGTTCGTTGGTTTTTTCTTAGATTTCATCAGTGTTGTCTTGTTGCGTATCTTATCTCTATTTTTCAATACAAACAATAACTATTTTTCCAGTTGTGCTTCGTTGTTAAAATTAAATTAGTATACCATGTAAACCTAGTAACTCCGTAACTTTCATGACGTAACTACTCTGCATAAAAAAAATTACTATATGTTAGTTTTCTATTTGTATAGAGTGAAATACAAGGGAATTGTTTCACAGAAAAATATAAGAAAAAGAAGCTAATAATTGTAGGAATATTCGATATTTCAAATAACTAATATAAAATTTATTAAATTCCTTTTGAGTTTCCTTGTATTATAATCTAGAATAAATGCGAATTAAACTATTTTTGGAGGCCACATGCTTCTTCTTACTTTGGCACAAATACCCTATACTGCAGCAAAAAAAAAAAAAACAATTGTTCAAACATTAGTCTACTGTTTTAAACAAGAATTGCTCTCTTGCAATTTTTATTGAAGAATATATCAGATTTTTTTATTTTACTTTTTTATTTTTACTAATATAACTCCTTTCTATTTGTTTCGTACAATTACGTAACATTTTGAACCTTAACATTTGATTAATTAAGATTTTATTGAAAATTTAGCTACCTACCAAATTTTAATTACAAAAACAAATGTGCAAATATCATTTTCACATTATTTATGTGAAATAGAGGCTATATTATATATTTTAAGAACAAAGTTCTCATTATCATTGAAGTAACTACAGAATTAACGAAGTTTAGAAAGCCAGAAATGCAAATGACCGCAAAAAACTTGGAAAGGAGCTAGAAAGATAGGAGTTAACAATTATTTTTACTTTCGCGTAATACTCATTTTGGATTATATTTTTAATTTTTTGAGCTACATAATTTCTTGATGATTAAATTTTAGTAAAACATTGTAAGTTTTGCTTAAATTAACAGAACATAACCCCAAAGTAATGTATTGTCGAACCTCTATAACTCCACGAAATTACTTCGAGTTATAGAGATTTCGAGTTAGAGAAAAAGCATACTTATTGCAAACAAGTTTAATTTATTAAAAAAATACATAATTCTAAAACATTTTTAAACATTCTTTAAAACAAAAAATGGGTTGTTGAAATAATCAATTATTAATGATTGATGTTTGGATTTTTTTTTGCAAACTAAATATTTCATATGTTATATTTTCATTCATACTAAAAAAAAAGTTGAATTGTTTCAAATGATTTTATCATTTCCTGGTGACAAGTAGCGAAAATCTACGCCTTTAACGTGCATAATATAATGTCAAAAAAATATTTTATTTTTGATAATTCGAGTTATAGAGACTTCTATGTTACTGGGGCATGCGAATGGTTTCGAATAGGCCCATAAACCATAACAAAATATAATAACATGTACACTTTATCCTTAAAGTACTACTCAGTAAATAACGATTAAGATAAAAAAAAAAATTTTTTTTAATAATTACATTACGAGATATTTGAATTTATTTCCAGGGCCACAGATGACGTCACACTATTGGTATCTTTCTCGTGCAGCCTACTACAGACTCTAGTGTGAGAAAGATAGCTATAGGTTTCTTTAAAAATCAAATACAGTTATACAAAAAACAATTATGACTTTTTGATACCACGAATTGCTTCAAAATTAAACGAACTTTCATTTAAAAATATTTTTAAAAATTGGTTTATGGGCCCATGATGGAGATTTTCGAGTTAGAGAGGTCAAAATACGTAAATATATAAAATGTGCCGGGAACACAGGTAAACTTCGATTTACAAAGATTTCGAGTTATGGAGGTTTGAGTTATAGAGGTTCGACTGTATATTATAAGCCATGTTTTTATTTATCAAAAAATATGCTTTAAATATTAGTCAAATTTATTTGCAAATTTCATAATTACCCTACCCCTCTCTTAAACTCTGAGGCTATATCCGCTCCTGGCCAATAGCTTCTCCATTGTAACGAAAGTGGTGGAAAAGGAGATACTCTTGTGCAACCAGTACCACATAAATAATAATTAAAAAAAGGTTCGGATAAACGGCTTTCCACTGTATGTACGTTTCCTAGCACTTTAATGAATGCGAGCACCAGCGAGCATTTAGTATAATCAGTGAGTATGAAGTATTTTCTCAGGTTAAGAAATTTTTGACAACTTTTAGCTTAGCGGATCCCGTACTAAGAATACGAGTGATTCCATTATTTGTACGTCATGCGTTTACATCTACATTACAGAATAGGCTATTCCACGACATTTTTTTTAATTTTTTTTCTTGAAATACATAAAAATATAAGACCACATGTGAAAGTCCGAGTTAAAAATTCCTCCAAATAAGCGAGATATTAAGGTCCGAATTTTAAATCTGCTTTGTGACGTAGGTAATGTGGATATACCAGAAGTAAACAAACAGTGGTTCACAAACCACGAAAAATTGTTAAACAAATTACAAAATAATGTATATTTAAATTGTAATATTATAATTCGTTTTTAGAGACATAAAATAAATTATTTCCCTTAATTTATTTCACTTTTTTTCTCATTTTATAAAAATAAAGAAATTAGAACGTCACCCGAACAGCAACCGAACAGATCCGACACACCCAAAGAAGTATATTCTTAGTTACGGCGGGGCTTCTCAAAATCGGAGGTCATACTTGGATCCTATTTGCTCAAACACTCGTGCACATGTCCTGCATCATCAAAAGCAAACCTCCCCGTGTCTTCTAGACGGAATAATTTATAATAAAAGAAATATGGTTTTCCTTATCCTTTAACTATTGTCATTCTTATTTTCAATAAATTTTTACTATTTTTGATTACTGTGGAATAGCCTATTCTTCTTTATTTAGATAGTTACACTTTCGATTCATAGATGCCTGCATGTACTGGAATATTCACAGTCTAAATTCCTTATAAATTCTATTACATTTATTCCATATGGATGATTCCTCTACTCACTGGTATAATGGAATTCAAGGCGATTACCAACCATATAAAATCAAAAACCTTAACACTGACCCTAACAAAGTGTGGAACCCCCCCAAACACAACCCCACGCACACAGTATGTTTATCTCTAACAGAGCGATGATGAGCAGCAGGCATTTCGGTGCGAGATAGAGCACAAGATGGGCGTCACGTGTGTTGGTTCCGGTCACGTGATCTGCAGGGTTTCTCTGGACCGAGGAGGGTATGTTCCAGGAGAAAGTATAGGGATATCAGCCAGTGTGACGAACAGGAGTAGGATAACGGTGAAGAGCACTAGGGCTGCTTTAACTGAGGTGAGGAAGAATCTGAATAAATAGGGGGATATTCAATATTTAGATCCTGTAGTTCGAAAACAAAATCCGGATGACAACTTTCGACTTTTAGCCATATATTTACATGTAGTATACTAGTATATACATTCCCGATGTTTGGCATTTCATTCTGACTCAACTTGTATAAACTAGAGATGCAACGGATACTTAAATGGCCAATATTGCATACCAGATGCAAATATACTTGTTCAAGGTTGGCGCTTGGTTTATCTTTGTGGTTTTATATTGTAGTCGTCTTATATTTTGCATTAATTATTATACCTATTATACCTTTTGTAGTACTAAATAATATATTCTTGTCAAAAGAAAAATAAATCACAATCTATCGTCAAAAAAATTAGATTTGTATTTGTATTTAATGTAGGTACATAAGTCTGTATATAACATTAGGTGAATCGAGTCAGAATTAGTGGTGAGATCCGGATCCGGATAGTTTCGGTTTCGGATCTAAAAATATCCGGATATCCGGATAATTGATTGTTGAACTATCCGGATCTGAGTATCGGATTTTGGATCCGGATCTGAGTATCGGATTTTGGATCCGGATCTGAGAATCGGATTTTGGATCCAAATCTGAGTATTGGATTTTGGATCCGGATCCGAATATGAGTATGAGTATCGGATTTTAGATATGGAATTTCAGAATCCACATCGGTTCTCGGATTCGAATATTCTCAATATTGAACCCGATGATAATATTTGAATGTATAAGTATGGAGCTTCAAAACCAAATAAATCTGATTATGAAATGATCCACAATAAATTTTTGTTTAAAATTCGGATCCGGATCCGTAAACAAAATATCGAATCCGGATCCAGATCCAAGTCCAGATCCGAATCCAAAAGGGATCCGGACTCAAATCTGGATCCGGATCCGAATCCGAATTAAATTTACAGATATCCGCTTCAATATCCGTACATCGGATATCCGAGGAACCGGATATTTTGAGATCCGGGTACTCGGATCCAAGTTTTGCCGGATCCTCACAGCACTAGTCAGAATAGTAACCAGATATTCGTTACTAAGCACATGTAAACTAACACAAATTTTTAATATATTTATTTCATAAATCCTAGAGATATACCGACTACCGACTATTAGTCGATTAAGCCCACTATCCGGCAACTATTCTAGTCGGTGCATAGTCGGCAGAAAAGTCGATTAATTAGTATTTGAAAAGAAATTGTCACGGGGTTAATACGGTTCTTATGGCTGAAGAATCGACTCTGTATTCTATTTGGTCCGGATGGGTAGGTTTTTCCCGTTTAACTAAATACCCAATTCTAAGTCCTAGCCTCAATTATATTATAAAAGCGCACTTCATAATAGCGTTGTTTTTAAGAAACCATTCATTCGACATAAATTCATATTTATAAAGAAATTATCCTATCTTTGTAATTAATCTCGTATGTATGTAACACGAACCTTTTTCCACATAAACGATTCCTCAATTCAGTTCATTTACATAAAACTATCCAACTCATCCACATATCAAAACCTAATAGACTGTAACTAAACTTTGACAAGTCACGTATCATTAATTTTACCCTTAACATTTCACCTGTCGATTAACACATCAGTGGGCGTATCTTAATCAGAAAGTTGCTCACCCTTGCGATATGTATCTGACCTTTGTCGGTTTTTTAAGACAATTGAGTCGTTTTAGGCATAAAAACTATTTCTATTTCTACTTGAATAAGCAGTACCTGAACAGGTACACCTGTCTGCTATATAGGTACAATGGATAGATCTTAATCAGCAATCTATTCACCCCTATAATGGTTCTATTTGTAAATAACGCAGTGTTTCTAGTAAAGACACATCTACATATTGTAAATACGAAGAAATGATTTGTGAAAAATTCATGGACTTCTCCAGGATTGAACCCAGGACCTTCGTATTGCCGGTACGATGCTCTCCCAACTGAGCAATGAAATCCCTCTGAAGTCAATGAATTTTTCATCTCTTATTGCTAATCCCGGTGAAGTCCATGAATTTTTCACAATATGTTTGTCTTCTTATTTAAATAATTGAATCGTTCACTGTTCTGAATGTTATAATAAAAACTGTATAAAAACAGTTGAATATAAATATTTTTACCTGATTTACATATTATGTACGAATACTTCAATATTTACACATATACATGGTTTTAATTAAAAAGCGGGCCATGGGAAATCAGTTTTTCCTCGCGCAATACTTTATACTTTCCATTTAATTTTAGACAGAGAATTAAATTCTACACTTAAATCACTAATCAGGTTCTATTCTGAATATTTAATAAGCTGTAAAATATGATTTAAAATTTCATAAATATTGCTCATTTGTAGTGATAGCCATGGAATATAAACAAAATTACAAAGAAATGCATATCGTCTGAATGCTCGGAATTTCAATTTTGCAGGTTATAAAATAAAAATAAATAAAATCTGTGCAGTGATTTACGTGTAGATTTTGAAAATATATTTTTATGGCCGGTTGCATCAAAGTAACTTCAATTTTAAGCGTCCCTTAAATTGACAATATTGAATTCAAATAAAATGTCAAATGAATTATTGTGCATTACTGTCAAAATTTCGATATGCATTTTTTTAATAGTCTCTTAAAATTTAAGCCTTGTTGGTGCAACTGGGCATTTTTATTTGAAAATCAAATTTGTAACAATTCGAATGATATGCATTTCGTTGAAATTTTGTGTAAATTCCATGGCTAGCACCACAAATGAGTAATACTTATAAAATTTCAAATTAGATTTTACAGGTTACGAAACATGCAAAATCTGATTAGTGACTTTGGTGTAGAATTTAATTCTCTACAACATTTATTTGAAACATTTTTGTCTTAAATTAAATGGGAAGTTTTGCGCATGGAAAAAACGATTTCTCATGTGAAACGTCTATGGCCCGCTTTGTAATTAACACCCTATAAACATTATCAGCTGGATTCTCGAAAAAGTTTAAGCTAATCCTCATTTTTTGATTAGCTAATTCTACTCTAATTTAGACAGATTATACCGTATTTTTTAACGTGAAACATTGGGTTTGTCATATCCATAGTTACGACTTAGGAAACGAATTTGACATTTGATAAGACGTCAATAGAGGTTAATTTTGTTTAAATAATTATACCTGCATTCTAAATCAAAATTAGTTGTAGAAAAAATATTGTGTGCACCTTGTGCTCGAGTGATTTTCTGACTCGGCTAAATGTCTTACAATATTTAAATATAATACTTCTGTCAAATTCATTCCCCATGTGTCATTTTAAATGAGACAGACAAGTACATTGCTGTCAATCAAATGTCAAATCATAACTTATAGGGAAATTCAAAGGTTATCTGTCATATTGACAAGATGACAACATGTCATTAGAGGTTAATATTGTTTAAATAATTATACCTGTTTTCTAAAAATTAAATTTAGATGTATAAAAAATACTGTGTGCACCTTGTGCCCGAAATATGTTTAGTGCTCTCGAGTGGTGTTCTGACTCCGCTAAATTTCTTACAATATTTAATAATAATGTTTCACGTTAAAAAATACTCACGGTATCTTAAAATATAGAGTAATCTATTCCTAGTATCTACCTTTTTTGATAATATTTTGAAAATTAAATTTTAAATACCGAAATCACTAATCCAAAAATGAGGATTAGCTTAAACTTTTTTAAGAATCGGGCTGTATATTATTATGTTTAGTTTGGTTTTGTTAGGTAACAATTAAGATTACTTGAATAAAATTATTCGAAATCTGTAGTACTGTCTTCAAGTAATTCTAATTTATCTGCAGTAGCAACAGTAAAGCTTAATCTAAATATTCTTCATATATAAAGAGCAAATTATTCGTACGTACTATATGTACATGTACAGTATTGGCCATAAAGATAGCAACTTAAAAAAAATTCAATTGCTCTAATGTAAAAACTGGGATTTCAGAAATAAATTACTGCAGTATTAGTGTCTTGAACCAAGTTCAATTTACATTAAAATAATTTGCATTATATTAACAAAAATTGATTCACTTGATAACAATTGGAGATTTTATCAATCGAAACTTTGTGTAACTCAAAAAAAATAAAGACAATGAAAGTTCGAAATACTTCTTTTATTCTTAAAAATTGATTTATGTGCAAAAAAATATTTTTTATTTGGACATAAAAATAAAAATAGCAACTTTTATAAAATTAATATAAAAACTAAATTTTCTAATATTTAGTGTAATAACCGGAACCACGAGAATTTATTACTTCTTCTCGTTTCATCATGAATTCAAGTAATTTTGTTATTACATTTCTATCAATTAATCTTAGTTCATCACTAAATTATACTCTTTTCCACATGTCAGTTGTCCAGTTTACATGATTTTCTGCAAAAAAATAATCGGGCCTTCACGTTCTTCTTCGAAACAAGTGGTTTCTTTGCAGGCCGACGACTATAAAGTTCTCCGACAACTAATATTCTTCTTCCCTGTCTTGAAGATATTTTATCTTTAACATTACTTAGTAGAAAGCCTAAAATTTTCTTTGATGATAACGGTTTTTTAACGATATGTGTTTTATCATTCTGTCGCTTCGGTTTGATGTTTTTTTTTTGTCTACTAGAAATTGTAGAAGGCTCAATATTACCCTTCCTTCGAAAATGGATTATTATTCGTGCTATTGTAGATTTATGCAAATTAAAGTTCTTCGACATTTTATTCCGCAAAGCACCATTTTCATATGATTTAATTATTAAATTGCGAAATTCTTTCGTCAAAGTCTTATTACGACCCATAATTTTGAAGTACTAATTTATATTTTTTAAACAATTATACGATATAAACGTTGAAATTGAGAAAATAAAGACATTCATTATGGAGTTGCTATTTTTATGTCCAGACAAAAGTAAGAATTATGCAAATTAAATAAATTCTATAAATTTAATATAAATTATTTTAACATAAAATAAACTTATTTTAAGAGGTTATTCTTTATGTAATTTATTTTCAATATTCTTATGTTCACTTCAGAGAAATAGAAATTTTTTAAAAGTTGCTATCTTTATGGCCAATACTGTAACTACACTTATATTTCTTTCAATTTTATTTTGTGATTTTAGACGATTCAGTACATGGCAAGAGGCAAAGTAGTGCAATCAGAAAAAAGAGAATTAGCGTCCCTAAGCAGAGGAAAAATTCGACCTGGAGAAACAGACGAATGGACGAACGAACAGCTCTACGTGCCTCCTTTACCTCCTACAAATCTTCGAGGGTGCCATCTTATTAAAATATCATACGATGTATATGTAAGTTACTTATTTTCCTCACAAATAAATGATTTTAACCAGAACTGCAATTCGTTTCACAACCGATTTGTCTGTTGACAAGTGTGCTGTAATGCTTATGGTAACTTTTATGATTCACTTTTGGCTAATGTATAATGCAAAATTCGGACCAAGGTCTGCAAGTTTTCAAGGATTTCGTTTCGCAATCAATTTGATAAGGACAAACATGGAACAATTTTTAAGTATTGTAGTTCCATTAACATTTTTTTAAAAAAAAAACAATTTTTATTTTTAACCCTCCAGTGCACGGGTGGTTTCAATATCACACGAGCGAACAGGTGAGGCCTGTCAGACCCATAATTGTAATACGTATAAAAAAAATTCTATGTACTTTTTTTAACAGTTTTTCGGTTTAATGTACACTATGGTTTGTTTGCTTCAACATGATTCAATAAATTTAAAGAAAAAAGAAATATTAGGGATTTTATTAGATTAATAAACAAAACATGTCATTTTTAACACTTTTATTTCAAATTGTTATTCACAAAATTCTAAAAATTAAAAAATAAAAAATTTACTATTTATATAAAGAAAACAAACTAATTTACTAAAAAAGAAAAGAAAATAGAAATATAAAAAATCTCCTATACAAAACAATGGACGGTAAAGTAGTTACATGAGCGAACGGGTGAGGTCTATCAGGACATTTTATTTTTTTTCACAAAAACCGTAATAGATATTGTTGAATTTTTTTTATCAAAATTCGGGTTTTGATATTTGTGAAAGGTACATAGAAGCTCATGGTCTCATAATTTTTCTTTAAAAAAATACAGCAATATTTGTATATTGCGTGGACTCACAGACCCCACCCGTCCACTGGAGGGTTAATTAAATAAATTGTACGCGAGAGAACAATTATTCTGCTACCAGCATTACATTTATGATAACACACAGTATAAGTTGAGGAGATTAAGACAAATAACTCGCATTTTCAGAATCTTATGTCTTCTTATTTTTCTGTTTCAGTTCATAATAGAACCGAAAAGCTTTGAAAAAGAAGTAAAACTTCAACTTCCAATCATGTTAGCAACATATCCATTCCGTTCGGATGACAACAGTGCCTTATACAATTCAGATACACATTATCCTTCCACGCTGCCAGTGTTTAGACCGTGGCTGGAGGATAAACCTATTTTAGACTAATTTGTTGATTTTCAGTTGTTAACCTGAAAGAAATTCATAAATTACTTGTTTTCTTAAAAACTAATGCTTATTATATTTGTTTTAATGAAGCAATTGAAATATAATTCCTATAACAATATTATAGTTACTAATTGTTGTAAGAATATTTTTAAGAATTTGTACATATTAATCGTACAATTTAAAATTGTACTTTTTTGTAAATAAATATTGACAATAAAATAAAATGTTCCAATTTTTTGCAAACATCTTTAAAATAATGAAATTAATAATTCTGGGGGCTATAGACGCCGACTTTGAAAAATTTTGTCGGGTGCAAACAAAAAAATTAAATTATACATATATAGAATGGTGACCGGGCACAGCCTAATATAGGACTTTAATATTTTCTGCTTCCCTAATTATTTTAGAAAAAAACTTCAAATTAAAGTTTGGGCATAAAATTCTTCATTTGGATCAAAAAGCAAAATTAATTGCATGCTTTATAACGGCAGAAATTAGGTATGAAAATGGAGCCATGAAATTGAGATAAAATAATTAGCAAATGTCTAATTTTAGTTTCAATTCCATTGCTATTGCTTCAGATGTAGAATTCTATGCTTTACAACTTTTTTTTGAAACATTTTTACCTAAAATAAATAAATAAATATAAAATAAATATATCATCACGGCATATTACCCATTTCTGGGTGTGCCAGTATCTACAACACAACATGTAGACTTCGGTAATGATGACGATATATTTTACCGTGTGGGCGCTTACCAGGCGTCACCTCACGGGCACTCATAGCTGGTGTGGAGAGTGCACCACAGGGGTCACTTTTGTGCAATTTAAAATAAGGAAGCAAGAAATTACGAAAGTCTGTTTTTACATGTTATATTCGACTTTGCTGTATAAAACGGCGTTACTTGTTCAGCGTGAAAATAAAAATAATTTTAATAATGTATAACACGAAATTATATTAATCAATAATTAGTAACGAATGAAAATTGAGATGTATAACAACAATATAAATATGATATAAAATGTTTTTATGGTTAAAATTTTTGTCGGGTGCACTTGGCTCCATGCACCCTACATGTCGGCGACTATGCCGGGGGCAGCAAATATTTCAAAAAAATTATATTATTTGCTAATTAAATATTACAATAAACATTTACCTTTAAAACCTGCACTCTGCGAATGAATGTACAAAATCGTTAAGGTCAACAACATTCAATTTATAAATAAAAATATATATGATATCACATCCATAGATCGTAGTTTGATAACTACAATTTATCTGTTTGTTAACTGTCAAGTATGACTCATCCCCTTCAAAATTTTATGATTCAAGAACTTTGTACAGATTTGTAGCCTTGCAACATAGCTATCAGTGCTACCAACATTACAAATGTTTGAAAAGATGTAATAAATAATATGTGATTTTGTTATTATTAATACAAATTACTTTTAAATAAAAATGTTGAATACTACAAATGTTAAATTTACGTTGATATTAAGAGCTGAATAAAAGTAATATAGGACCAATGAGGCGAAGAATAAGAGAAAAATTTCTGCGTTTGGCGGCAGGCAGTTGGCACCACTGCTTCAAAAAAGATTGATCCTCGAGTAACGGACCCTACCACGTTGCAGTCATTGTCATTAGTCGATACCGGTTCGGAGCGACAACATCGTAGTCAATTTATTCCTATTTAATAATTTAACAGTCAATATGGTACGTATTGTATTAATCAAAACAAACAAGATAACCGATAATTTTTTGCTTAGCCGGTTGTCTTAAATTTGAAATTTAAACAAAATTTTAATTTAATTTTTGCAGCGTGAGTGCATCTCCGTACACGTTGGACAAGCCGGTGTCCAAATCGGCAACGCATGCTGGGAGCTTTACTGCCTGGAGCATGGAATCCAGCCCGATGGACAAATGCCATCAGACAAGACTATCGGAGGAGGAGATGATAGCTTCAACACTTTCTTCAGCGAAACCGGCGCTGGGAAGCATGTTCCAAGAGCTGTTTTCATCGATTTGGAACCCACCGTAGTAGGTAAGTTACATCCCTGAATGTTCCCGATAGTTTAAAAGATTCTAGAACGGTTTATATGGCGTAACTAGTATTATCCAGTTTACTAGTTCAATACGAGATATAGCGCGTATTAATAAAACTATTGAATGTAGAGTTGTTTCTAAAGAAATGTTGTGGCCAGAAATTTAATGCGCGTTATGAGATAAGTCTATTATATAGTATTTTTAGCTCTTGTAGAGCTTCATTTTCTCTTGAACACTTGAACTAACAGAGCTTCCTGTAGTTAACTTATTACTATTTATGAGATTTGCCGGCTCACCGGATAATGGTCACTGGCCACTAATGACGTCAGTGAACCACGCCTAAAACTATTAATTTTGCACTCAATCAATATAATGTTACTTGAAATTATTAATTAGTAATTCATAACTATTAACTATTTCTTATCGCGTGTTTATTTCAATTTTCGTAGCGGAATGTAAACATTCACACTTATCGATCGTTTTGTATGTAATTACAGAGTAAACATGACAGCTTGCTAACGATTTCTTTTTTACTTGCTTCCGTTTTTGGAAAAAGTCATAATAATAAAATCAAAGTTATTTTGTTGATAGTAGCGCTCAATATATTTAATGTACGACTGCGCATTGCTACACAAAATCGTCGATAAACGATTCTTATCGCACGCAGAAATATTTTTCAATGATGTAGGCATTTCTCGAATAATGGTTTTTCTAGGCCTACTTTCAGATAAATTCTTTTACCTGCGTACATAAAAGGTTGAACATCTGCCTCTTTTGAAATGCGGATCAGTTAAAAACATGTTCGGAGTGTGACCCAATAAATAACGATATTAAGCAAGTACGGATTTTTTCATTATTTATTGCACATTTTGTATTTGAAACTAAAAAGCATTCTAGAAACATATCATAAAAGTAAATGTGTAAGAATGTGGCATAAGCCACTCCCTGAAAATTATTATTTTTTATACCAGTTTGCAACCAGATTTCTAAACTGAAATTCAACATACTTTTAATCCTCTCTTTGTACTTTTCATTCGACAATAATTTTCCATTGTCATTTTGTTCTGAATTTTATCAAAATATCGAATTATGTTATATATTTCAAACTATTTCAAACCATGCATGTCCTGAAATGTAATATTTACAGAAATAGAAATCTTTTGCTGCATTGCTGAGACATTAAAAAGTTCTATAGATTTATTTGCATTTCTTTCACCTTCACCTAAAATCGATAGCACAGTTTGGCAAACGAGTATTTCTTAAAAAGGACATATAATCTAACAAAAACATTTGATACATGAATACTTTATTGACTATTCAACATTGAATTTATTTTGAAATCATATGTATATTTCATGAATGTAAATGTTTGTATACATTAATAATAATTTAATTGCGTTTCCCTTTTTTTGGTTACAAAAATTTTACAACTTCCATTTATCAATTTTAAATTTAGAAAAAGTACACGCTGTTATTTAACTATGTAGGTAAAACTAACCCCGTAGGTAGTAAATTTGGAAATTTTTGTTTTACAAGCCTATAAGAACTGGAGCCCCTTAAAACTGACCAATTACATCATAGTTCAAAATTTTGTAAAAAAAATCAATGTGATCTCTAGAAAAAAGTAACTTGCCACAATAAGATCATTATACTGTCTTGCAGCAATACGACTATTTTGTAATTTCTCGCCGTAAACCATGTTCACGACTCTGCATACTCTTAATTGGTAGAGATAGAGACTTAACTAGGGGTGGGCCAGGGTGTTTTTTTTTTTTAAATTGTTATATTGTTAACTTTATTATTGGTAATGACAGTTATTAAATATATTGTTAACATTGGTAGTATAATTTTATTTTTGTCAACTATACGATTATCATATTTAACTTATCGATCTTGATAAAAAGATAAAATAAGTGCAGTACTTGACCTAAAAAATATATTTATTTCTTTATTAAACTCGCAAGACTATAGTGCTTTATACCTGAAATAAGTGAGATATATATAATTTTATTTACTTTAACAAATCATATTGTCTAGTATAACATTGAAATGTAGAATGTTTTATGTAGTACTTCTGAATTATTATTCTGTTCGAACTTAGATCATACGTATATCTAATTTTGCTGTTGTATACAATTCGTATGAATCATATTCTCGTAATAAGACAAATATAGCCGGAATTTAGATGAATAAGCGTTCCAGCAAAAAATGGGTTGGAAATGTTTATGTAGGGGGTTGCCTGCAACATTGCCGTAGATCCCCATAATTAAAAAGGCTAAACAAATTTTAAGACAGCTGTCAAAATATTAATAAAAGTAAAGGTTATAATTCATTGATTTATTATGAAAATTATTGATTTAAAATGAGGATGATTGTGAATAAAATAGTATACATAATCTCGGTGGGAGCTTCATAACAGCCTCGAGCATTATCTCACCTCGAGGCTTCGCCTCTCGGTAAAATACATAAGCCCTCAGCTGTAATAAAACATCTCCCACCTCGCATGTAATATACTATTATTGGATTTTTTTTATAAAATTACTATGTTATTTCAAACAAAGTTAAGTAAAATGAAAAGTTTCAATACATACACATCAAAAGCTATGTTTATATTCAGTAAAGCGGACCCACGTAGTGCCTTCAACTAGAAGGCACATCGGGCCCTTATATCGTACACGTCATACCCTTCAGACGAAATGTCCGAGGTATGCATGACGAACAATTTGGTCATAGATTGACCAAACAAGTTTCAAGATATAAATAGTTATATTATAATTTGACTTTTATTTATTGCTTGATGGTTAAGTATACGTAGAAATAATGACGTATAATCAACTTTATTTAGTAAACATGTAATACTTTTTAAAAATGTTTGTAACAGATTGATTGCAAATTTTATCTCTCAAACACTGTAAAAACAGATTTTTTTTAAAATACTGAATTATGGATTCAAACCCATAAATCAATGACCTAGAATTCGACCGTACGCGTAGCGCCATCTACACGCAATTGTTTGTGATATCGGAACTAACGGTACGGGTAATGGTCAGATGGCGTTGTCTGTATTACAATGTTTCTATATGGTTTCTATCTATTAACATAATAATAATAATAATAATAATAATTTTATTGGTCACATAAATTGTACAACAATTTGATGACAAGTCAACCAATAGTTAAGAGGTATATGGTTTCTATACTTGTAAAGTTTAAATGCAGGAAATGTCAAAACGACAAAAAAATCTGATGTGACCAGCACAAGACCTCTCGCCACGCCATTTCCATAATTTAATTTCTACATATATTAATATTGCAAAGAAAATAATTTATTATTGAATAATGTAAAAGATAAAAATAAACATTTACGACAAATATAGCCGGAATTTAGATGAATAAGCGTTCCAGCAAAAAATATAAAATTATACTGGAAAAAACTAGACTTCAAATGCCTCATATAATTATCTAGCAACCATTATAGGCCTTGTTTTTTTCCCATTTTAAATTGATTGCAAGCTGTATGCATAAAAATTATAATAACTCTTCAAAGTTAAACTTCGGTAATTTCTTTATTTATTTTTTTCTGAAAGCAGCTATTTGTGTTTTAAAAGCGCAAAATGAGATATTGTCGATTAAGATTCTTTCTACAGTCGCCACAATGGGGTCCTCCAGCATAACAAAAAAATAATAAAATATACACTTTATACTTACGGTACTACCGAGAGTACTACTTAATAATTAACGATTATATTTTTAAATTTTAATTTATCGTTATTTTCCATTCTTCTTGAGCTATTGATTCAATCTAATATAAGCATTTTTTACTTTCGTTTTTGTAAATGAATGCCCTATTATATTGCTGATTCCTTTACACAGCAGTACAGCATTTTGTTTGGTTATGTAATATTCCCACAGAGCAGTCGTATGTCAGATTGCCTTGTGGAGGCGGTAAATGTGTAACTACAGCGCCATTAGTTCCTGACTAAACGTTCCCATTAAGAATATAGACAAGTGACATTTCTCAACATTTTATAGTTTGAAATTCGGACAGCGAGCGTTTTTTCTTTATCGCGCAAGAGCGGCAAAGTGATATTTTGCGTTGACAAAAGCGAGCGCAAATGCCTACTTTGTATATAGATTGTAAAAATGATTATGCCTGTACTAATAATTATCTTCTTGAAGATATGAATGTGTGGCAATAGGATCAATGTTATAAAAAAAATTATAATATGTTTTTTATTGGGATTTTTTATTTTGATGCTGGTCCAGTAGCTTCACCTCAAGTAATATTATAAAGAGTAATACAAAATGTAAAATTTAAAACATTTACAATAAAGTAATGGTCACATTATAAAGACTATTATTCATCTACAATAGATGCGTCAAGGATTTTGTATTATTGTATTACTATTTATAATATTACATGAGATGAAGATGATGCTGGACCAGCATCGAAACGTACAAATAAAAAAAATATATATTATGTTTTTTTTATAGCATTGTACACTTTATACTTAAAGTACTACCAGACTACTCAATAAATACCGATTAAGATAAAAAAAAACATTTTTTTAATAATTATTTTACGATATTTGAAATTTGTTGTGACGTCACACTATTGCTATCTTTCTTTCGCAGCCTACTGTAGGGTCTGGTGCGGAGTGAGAGAAGGATAGGAATGCTGCCGTGACGTCATGCTGACATTGAAAATCAAATGCAGTTAAACTAATGAAAATTAGGTAATTTTAATACTACTAATTGTTTCAAAATTAAACGAACTTTCATTTAAAATAATAAAAAAATTAGAGTGGAAGACCCCATTTAGAGCAAATAAAAATAATTATGACGTATGTAAGTACATAGAGTAATTATTGGCATTTAATGCTGGTTTATGTAGCATGTAAATTATAAAATTAGATTATGCCATTAAATTAAGAAACTAAATTAAAACAATGTCGTTTATGCAGTAAATTAAAATTGAGTATTTTATGATTGATATTTCGTATAATCTAATTTTTATAGATGAAATTTATATATATAATATTATTTTTATGAAATTACGGTACATGAAATTGTATATAGGAAAAAAAATTGTTCAAAAAGTCCAATTAGTATTTCGTCGCACTTTGCAGAAACTTTGTTATCTCGTACATTTTCATAGTTTAGCTTTCAGCATATGTCATAAGTACGCGATTAGCGCAAAACTAATTAAACTAAAAATTGAAAATAGTCAACTTCTTAATTTAGTTTTATTAGTTAGTTCATCAGTTTAGTTGCATAATTGTTGTCAAAGATAACATTGGTTTCTACTTATTTTTAACCTGGGGGAGACAACTTCATTTAGTTGGCGCCTGCGCTCAAAGCACGGCCTATTATTTAATAAAATTAAAGATAATTAAAAACTTTCGTCCATTCCAATTTTTATTGAAACAATTACCGTAATGTGGATTTCAACTTTGAAATTATTCGACCCAGCCTGTTTGTCATTTTGGCCTAGTCATCGAAAATTGCATGAAATTTGAAAATCAGAGCTTATGCGTGTGAATAGTTCGTGCTTTGTTTTGTACTGGGTGCGCTATCGAATTTAACTAACTCACAAAGTATCCAAGTAACTGAATGATTTTCACAAGTCGCGATACATACACATGAAAAATATGTTTATATTCACTAAGGCGGACCCTCGTAGTGCCTTCTACGAAAAGGCACATCGGGTCCTTGTATGGTACCAGACCACGTCACATTTTTTATCGAAAAATTTTCGAGATTTCGATAAGCTATGACCAAATTGTTCTGTATTATAGAATGATATAATTTCACTTTTATTTATTGCTTGATAGTATAGTATACGTAGAAATAATGACATATAATCAACTTTATTTAGTAAACATGTAATACTTTTTAAAAATGTTTGTAACAGATTGATTGCAAAATTTTATCTCTCAAACATTGTAAAAACAGATTTTTTTTTAAATACTGAATTATGGATGCAAACCCATAAATCAATGACCTAGAATTCGACCGTACGCGTAGCGCCATCTACACGCAATTGTTTGTGATATCGGAACTAACGGTACGGGTAATGGTCAGATGGCGTTATCTGTATTACAATGTTTCTATGTATTAACCAATAGTTAAGAGGTATATGGTTTCTATACTTGTAAAGTTTGAATGCGGGAAATGTCAAAAAAAATGATAAAACATACACATATTAAAATTGCAAAGAAAATAATTTATTATTGAATAATGTAAAAGATAAAAATAAACATTTACGACAAATATAGCCGGAATTTAGATGAATAAGCGTTCCAGCAAAAAATATGAAATTATACTGGAAAAAACTAGACTTCAAATGCCTCATATAATTATCTAGCAACCATTATAGGCCTTGTTTTTTTCCCATTTTAAATTTATTGCAAGCTGTATGCATAAAAATTATAATAACTCTTCAAAGTTAAACTTCGGTAATTTATTTTTTTCTGAAAGCAGCTATTTGTGTTTTAATAGCGCAAAATGGTATATTGTCGATTAAGATTCTCGATTCTCTAGAAATCGACAATGTCCATTTGCGCTTGAAACACACACAAGATTTTTTCTACAGTCGCCACAATGGGGTCCTCCAGCATAACAAAAAAATAATAAAATATACACTTTGTACTTACAGTACTACCGAGAGTACTACTTAATAATTAACGATTATATTTTTAAATTTTAATTTAACGTTATTTTCCATTCTTCTTGAGCTATTGTTTCAATCTAATCTAAGCATTTTTTACTTTCGTTTTTGTAAATGAATGCTCTATTATATTGCTGTATTCCTTTACACAGCAGTACAGCATTTTGTTTGGTTATGTAAAATTCCGACAGAGCAGTCGTATGTCAGATTGACTTGTGGAAGCGGTAAATGTGTAAGTAACTACAGCGCCATTAGTTCTTGACCAAACGTTGCCATTAAAAAATATAGACAAGTGACATTTCTCAACATTTTATAGTTAGAAATTCGGACAGCGAGCGTTTTTTCTTTATCGCGCATGAGCGGCAAAGGGTTTTTTTGCGGTGAGAAAAGCGGGCACAAATGTATATAGATTGTAAAAAAAAAATAATTTAAGATTATGCCCAATGATTACGCCTGTACTAATAATTATCTTCTTGAAGATATGAATGTGTGGTAATAGGATCAAATGTTATAAAAAAAAAATTATATCATGTTTTTTATTGGTATTTTTTATTTTGATGCTGTTCAAGTATCTTCACCTCAAGTAATATTATAAATAGTAATACAAAATGTAAAATTTAAAACATTTACAATAAAGTAATGGTCACATTATAAAGACTTATTCATCTATAATAGATGCGTCAAGGATTTTGTATTATTGTATTACTATTTATAATATTACATGTTACATGAGCTGAAGATGATGCTGGACCAGCATCGAAACGTTCAAATAAAAAAAATATACAGGGTGTAAATTTTAAAACGGGTCATAGGGCTATAACGTAGAAAAACAGTTTTTCAGACGCCAAAAGTTTCTATATTAATTTATTGAAAAAATAATTGATGCCTATTATAGAGAAAAAAATTACGAATTTTTTGATACTAAACACATTACTTTTCTGTTTCATATAAAGCCAGAAAATAAATTTAAAAATTTGCACAATTAAGATAAAATATCATTAGCCTTGAAACTGACAGAAACAAAACAAAACTATTTTTGACTTAAGACGCTCATTGATAAACTTTTTTGCATATTATTTATTAAATTATTATTATTATTTTCGTTTTATTAACAACAAATCATGGATAATTTGTCCCATGAAGAAAAATTACAAATTATTTTTCCCTTGTAGCTTACAGTTTTCTCGTTCCTTAATAATCTTTAATTTGTAAATTCCTGTTACAATAAATACACCTAATTGTTTCTTACCGGGTTCGATCCCGACCGGCGCCAAATATTTCAAATTTTAAATGGCACAAAAGTGACCCCTGTGGTGCACTCTCCACGCCAGCAATGAGTGCCCGTGAGGTGACGCCTGGTAAACGCCCGCACGGTACAAATATATCATCATTACCGATATCTGCGATAAAGCAGATTGGCACACCCAGAAATGGGTAATATGCCGTGATGATATATTTATATTTATTTATTTAATTGTTTCTTAAATAGATAGCCTAGCGTTTTCTTTATTTTATGTTATTTTGTATTAGTTCATAAATTAATAACTTTAATCTTTAATTGTCCCCTATCATGTTATTAAAAGATGACAATGTTTTGTTACTGTCAGTTTCGTGGCTATTATTATTTTTTTATTAATTGTACAAATTTTTATATTTATTTTCTGGCTTTATACGAAACAGAAATGTAATGTGTTTGGTATTAAAAAAATCGTAATTTTTTTCTTTATAATAGGCATCAATTATATTTTCCATAAATTAATATAGAAACTTTTGGAGTCTAAAAAACTGTTTTTCTATGTTATAGCCTTATGACCCGTTTTATAATTTAGACCCTGTATATTATTTTTTTTTTTATAGCATTTGATCCTATTGCCACACATCTATATCTTTAACATCTCTTTGGATCACCACTACTCAACATAATTATTTTCTTGAACACAACATAATTTTCTATTCTTTTTCGCAGATGAAGTCCGAACAGGAACCTACCGTCACCTCTTCCATCCAGAGCAGCTCATTACTGGCAAAGAAGATGCCGCGAATAACTACGCTCGTGGTCACTACACCATTGGCAAGGAAATTGTCGATGTTGTTCTCGATAGGATCCGCAAACTTGCCGACCAGTGCACCGGTTTACAAGGATTCCTGATCTTCCACTCATTCGGCGGTGGCACCGGTTCTGGTTTCACCTCGCTACTCATGGAACGCCTTAGCGTAGATTACGGCAAGAAATCCAAACTCGAATTCGCTATTTACCCGGCCCCTCAGGTGTCTACAGCTGTTGTAGAGCCTTACAACTCTATTCTTACTACTCATACTACTCTGGAGCACTCCGACTGCGCATTTATGGTTGATAATGAAGCTATCTATGATATTTGCCGTAGGAATTTGGATATTGAACGGCCCACTTACACAAATTTGAATAGGCTCATTGGTCAGATTGTTTCTTCGATCACTGCTTCTTTGCGCTTCGATGGCGCTTTGAATGTAGATCTCACTGAGTTCCAGACTAACTTGGTGCCATATCCTCGTATTCACTTCCCTCTGGTTACCTATGCTCCAGTTATTTCAGCTGAAAAAGCCTACCATGAACAGTTGTCTGTCTCTGAGATTACTAACGCTTGTTTCGAGCCCGCTAACCAGATGGTTAAATGCGATCCTCGTCATGGAAAATACATGGCTTGCTGTATGTTGTACAGAGGAGATGTAGTTCCTAAGGACGTCAACGCCGCCATTGCTACTATTAAAACCAAACGTACCATTCAATTTGTGGATTGGTGCCCAACTGGTTTCAAGGTTGGCATCAACTACCAGCCGCCGACTGTTGTACCTGGTGGCGATTTGGCTAAAGTACAACGTGCTGTGTGCATGTTGTCCAATACTACAGCTATTGCTGAAGCTTGGGCTCGTCTGGATCATAAGTTTGATCTAATGTACGCGAAGAGAGCCTTCGTACATTGGTATGTAGGAGAGGGTATGGAAGAAGGTGAGTTTTCTGAGGCCCGTGAGGACTTGGCAGCTCTGGAGAAAGATTACGAGGAAGTTGGCATGGATTCTGCTGAAGGAGAAGGTGAAGGTGCAGAAGAATACTAAATTACTCTTTGCTCTTTCGTTAACGACATTCCAGTTTTTAAAGAGTTTACTCTTTGTGTGATTTGAACATGTTTGCCAAACTATGTAATTATTATTGATTATTGTATTTTGGAGTGAAATATTTATTTTTTACGAATATTTCTACTGTATTTCCGAACCCAGGGTTTAAATGTTGGATTTGCTACATTTTGAAGTACGTTATGCAGTTTATTTTATTTTCATTTTTTAAGAGATATTTATTTGTATTACATATTTCGACGCGCATTTAATAAATTATAAACATTATTGTGCTGTTTTACTTTCTACTTACTTTCCTATTGATGTAACTAAATTCTATTAACATCTGCAGCTATTGGATGCAAGATTTCACAAGTAGAGATGCATTCGGGCCGGGCTTTGAGGTTTGGATCGACTCGGCCCGAAAATAAAAATTACCGCCCCGACTCGAAGATCAACTCGACAAAAAAATTAGCTAGCCCGACTCGAAATCGGGCCGGGCCGGGCCAAAGCTCGAAATTGGGTGCATCCGGCATTCCTAATGTTGATTTTTATGTTAAGGCGAAATGTTTAACTTTTTTCATGTCAAACTTGTGGCCGGATCCTCACAGCACTAATCTGGAAACCGGCGTTTTGCGCGTTAGATTATATTATAGGAATAGACAAGTTGAAACATCATTTTACCATGGGATCCTCCACCATAACAAAAAATTATAAAATGTACACTTTATACTTAAAGTACTACCAGACTATTCAATAAATACCGATTAAGATAAAAAAAACATATTTTTAATAATTACTTTACGAGATATTTGACGTCACACTATTGCTATCTTTCTTTCGCAGCCTACTGTAGAGTCTGGTGCAGAGCGAGAGGATAGAATACCGCCGTGACGTCATGTTGACATTGAAAATCAAATGCAGTTAAACTGATGAAAATTAGGTAATTTTAATACTACTAATTGTTTCAAAATTAAACGAACTTTCATTTAAAATTAAAAATTAGAGTGGAGGACCCCATTTAGAGCAAATAAAAATAATTATGATGTATGTAAGTACATAGAGTAATTATTGGCATTTAGTGCTGGTTTATGTAGCATGTAAATTATAAAATTAGATTATGCCATTAAATTAAGAAACTAAATTAAAACAATGTCGTTTATGCAGTAAATTAAAATTGAGTATTTTATGATTGATATTTCATATAATCTAATTTTTATAAATAAAATTACGGTACATTAAATTGTATATAGGAAAAAAAATTCGTCCATTCCAATTTTTATTGAAACAATTACCGTAATGTGGATTTCAACTTTGAAATTATACGACCCAGCCTGTTTGTCATTTTGGCCTAGTCATCGTAAACTTGCATGAAATTTGAAAATCAGAGCTTATGCACGATAGACACGTTGTGCGTGTGAATAGTTCGTGCTTTGTTTTGTACTGGGTGCGCTATCGATTTTAACTAACTCACAAAGTATCCAAGTAATTGAATGATTTCCACAAGTCTCTGTACATACACATGAAAAATATGTTTATATTCACTAAGGCGGACCCTCGTAGTGCCTTCTACGAGAAGGCACTTCGGGTCCTTGCATGGTAGCATGGTATCACGTCACATTTTTCGATAAAAAATGTGAGGTTTATATTCAAAATCTGAATAATCTATGACCAAATTGTTCTGGATTATAGAATGATATATTTCGACTCTTAAACATTGTATAACGGTTTCGTAGAAGTAGAAGTAATGAGTTCTGATCAACTTTATTTATCAAGTATGTTACATTTTTTAAAAATGTTTGTAACAGATTGATTATAACATTTTATATTTCAAATATTGTGGAAATGGATTTTTTTTTAAATACTGAATTATGGATTCAAACCCGTAAATCAATGACTAAGAATACGACCGTACGCTTGGCGCCATCTACACGCAATTGTTTGTGATATCGGAACTAAGGGTAGGAGTAAATAAAGGTCAGATGGCGCTATTTGTATTGCAATGTTTCTATACTGGAAAAGTGACCAGTTGTTTCAATGTAGGACGTGTTAAAAAAAATGTGTACGCGATTAGCGCAAAACTATTAAAATATAATTAAACTAAAAGTTGAAAATAGTCAACTTCTTAATTTAGTTTTAATAGTTTAGTTGCATATTTCGTCGGCTGATTATTGGAATATACAAAGTCCACTTTTTGAAAAAAAAAATAGATATAATCAAATTTGGTTTCCCGGTATTTTTTTGTACCATGGCCAGTTAAAAGAACATTAAATTCAGTGCTTCTTGTACTTCAAACAAACTTATAGTCTAAGAATTGCATAATTCTGTCACGTGTTTCTGGGCATAATACAGTAAAAATAATAAAAAGTATGGACATGGTACAGAAAGTCTCTTTATTCACAATCATATAGTAATATACAGATTCCTATCCTTTTGGAGGTTGGAAAATACGCCATTCCTAACTTTAATGACAATCTCTTGGGTTGGAAATAACAGAATTCACTTCCATCTCTTGGGTTGGAAATGTTTATGTAGGGGTTGCCTAGCAACATTGCCGTAGATCCCCATAATTAAATAGGCTAAACAAATTTTAAGACAGCTGTCAAAATATTAATAAAATTAAAGGTTATTCATTGATTTATTTTGAAAATTATTGATTTAAAATAAGATGATTGTGAATAAAATAGTATACATAACCTCGGTGGGAGTTTCATGACAGCCTCGCGCATTATCTCACCTCGAGGCTTCGCCTCTCGATAAAATACATAAGCCCTCGGCTGTAATGAAACATCTCCCACCTCGGATGTAATATACTATTATTGGATTTTGATTTATAAAATTACTATGTTTGAAACAAAGTTAAGCAAAACGAAACGTTTCAATACGTACACATTTAAAGCTATGTTTATATTTAGTAAGGCGGACCCACGTAGTGCCTTCAACATGAAGGCACATCGGGCCCTTATATCGTACACGTCATACCCTTCAGACGAAATGTCCGAGGTATTTATGACGAACAATTTGGTCATAGAATGACCAAACAAGTTTCGAGATATAAATAGTTACATTATAATTTCACTTTTATTTATTGCTTGATGGTATAGTATACGTAGAAATAATGACATATAATCAACTTTATTTAGTAAACATGTAATACTTTTTAAAAATGTTTGTAACAGATTGATTGCAATTTTTTTTCTCTCAAACATTGTAAAAACAGATTTTTTTTAAAATACTAAATTATGGATTCAAACCCATAAATCAATGACCTCTAATTCGACCGTACGCGTAGCGCCATCTACACGCAATTGTTTGTGATATCGGAACTAACGGTACGGGTAATGGTCAGATGGCGTTGTTTGTATTACAATGTTTATATCGTATATACAATAGTTAAGAGGTATATGGGTTCTATACTTGTAAAGTTTGAATGCGGGAAATGTCAAAAAAAAATGATAAAACGACAAAAAAATCTGATGTGACCACCACAAGACCTCTCGCCACGCCATTTCCATAATTTAATTTCTACATATATTAATATTGCAAAGAAAATAATTTATTATTGAATAATGTAAAAGATAAAAATAAACATTTACGCTAAGCGGCTAAGCGATGACGTTTCGCATTTATTTTATATAAATAGTTGAATGTATTCAATCCGTTCAACAAGTTTGCTCCTCAACTTGTTCTAACATCACAACAAACACCAAAATTAAATTTAATCAGTAAATCCGTGATACTACGTTAATGTCATAAATTTTTTTTTTTTTTATTATTATTATTTTATTAATAATGTTATTTTTATGTTCTGCAATACTTCCAGGTTAAACATATTGCATGTACATAACAAATGAGATCTTTACTTTCTACATTTAAATTTTGTATATCTGTAGAAAATAAAATATAACAACAATAGTTGAAAATATTTTTCATTTATTTTCCTTCTTGAATAAATTCCACAAAAAATATTACTAAACAGTAATCTAATCACAAACCATACTCACAGACAAATCGTATTAATTTACATGAAACGAGATGCTATAAACGATGCATATGCTCGTAGTCGTAGATGACGTTAGGTAAAAATCAACTTATTTTAATTTTACCTTATAATCTCCTGTGCTACTTATCTACACTTTCAGTTAACATGTTGCTACTTGCGACTTACGTATTGTATTAAATTATCTATTTTCCCCACACATAGAAAACTACGGATGTTTTATTTTGTCTTGACTGAAATATGGGAATACTTGGAAGCAATTATTGCAAGTATTTACCTTATAAACACGAAACACGTACGAATACATAAATAGAATTTATTTTGAAAAATAGTTTCAGCTAATAACATGTTATAAATATTATATAAGTAATGTTTAAAGGCATTAAACAATTTAAAGAGTATAAATAGAACGACGTGATTCTATTCAATTTCAAATCCGGACAATCGCTCAATTTCTATTAAAAGAATACTGTACCCGAAACGTTTCAACGACAATTTTTAGTTACAAACTGAATATGTCCCAAATTTAAAATTTCAGGAAAAACTAATTTGGACTTGTCTGGTTTTTGTAGGAATTTTGCATTTATTATTATTATTATTATTATTGCACACTTCTTCTTGTAGTGTCTGGTCGCGAATCTGGGGAACCGGGTTCGATCCCGACCGACGCCAAATATTTCGAATTTTAAATGGCACAAAACTGACCCCTGTGGTGCACTCTCCACGCCAGCACTGATTGCCTGTGAGATTTTTTGAGATTTTTTTTAATAGATATAGAATCAAACTCAATAAATGATGATCTATAATATTTTTTTCATTTGTTTCTTAATATTTTTTTTTTTACCTCCAAAAATTAATAATTCGTGTTTTATTCATGTTCAAAACAAAAGAATTGTAGGCTTGTTATACATCATTGAAAAGCTTATAAAATAAGGAAAAAGACGAGACTATTTTCAATATATATATTCCCATTTAAAATATAATATTATGTTTGTATTATATCTCGAGACTTATTCAGTTTAAAAAAAATATAATTACATCACGTTATTCTACGTAAAAAACTATATAAAAATATCTAAACTGTTTTTCTTTATCTTTTATAATAAGCGAGATATGAGAAATTTTCAAAATAAGTAAAAATCAAGATTTTGCCTGTAGCTCAAAAACAAAAGACGATCGAATATGTTTTCCCAAAAAGTTGAGCCATAAAGACCTACGTCAATTTTCTAGAGCGTGTATAGTAAGAAAGTTTTTCATATAAGAACTCGAATTTATTCCATCCTGTACAACAGCTTTATATATTTTGTGCTTTGCTTTTCTTGGATTTTGACAAAGCAAGTACTGACAATATGACGCGACCGAAATTGAACAATATGGCGCCATTAATCGAACACTTCAATAAATGGACTTGTTCATTTCTTGTGAGAAACCCTTCAATTTTTTAATTATGCAAATTATAAGTACAGTTAATAATAGTGTACGATACAAAAAAAAAAAAATGTTAAATGTACAAACTTTAACCACTTCAAATAAAAATATTTTGATATTATAGAATGGTGAATTACGGTATACTTTAAAGGTATTCCTACGTATTTCTTTTTCAATTGGTTAAACTGTTTAATATTTATGAGAACCATTGACTGTAAAAATACGTCATCACTTTAGAATTTTATGTAACGTTCCAGCAAATATCGCTGTTATTAAAGATCACGATATTTTAAAATTATTACAGGCAACATGTCCAAAAAGATTCTATCTAAGTGCATCACATCCGGTTCAGAGTATCAGGTGATCACATATAAATTTTTAAAAAAATTGCATATTTAAAAGCATATAACAAATCTATTTATAATAGTTGTAAATAAGTAGTACATTGTATTATAAAATAATAATATGCGGACGTTATTGAAATATTTTATAAAATAAATGAAGGGTTTGGGTGTGGAATTTTTTTTTTAAATGTTTATAGCATAAATTTCATTTGAAAGTTAATATGTACAATTGCGGCCAAAAAAATGGAAACACCTACGTTTATCTAGTTAGCTGTTTTTATGAATTTTTAACATTGTAATTTGACTTCCATGTCAAAATGACATCTAATAATGTCACACAAGCAGTGGCGTTTCAGTATGAAATCCATAAAACTGTTTTCATTTATTTAATTTTTATTTTACTAATTAAATAATTTAATCAAAACCTTCTTCTAATTTTGAAATAGTTCTCGTCTTTTCGTTTTCATTCAAATGTCGAGGCATTTTAGTGCTTTCAAATTATTTTCATTTAATGTGACATTGACATTTATATAAATAATTACAGAAAATTTACGACGCCTATGTTTGAATATCCTGGCAAAGACTGAATTACAAAAATAAAAAATAGGTGTTTCCATTTTTTTGGCCGCATTTGTACATCGAAATAGCATGGCACTAAAAGTGATAGCACACAATTCTTTATATTATTGTCCAAAAGAAAATACACGATTTAAGGCAATGGGGTATTCCACCATAACAACAAAATTAAGAAAATTTCATAAAGTATGGCTCAATAAATAATAGTTAAAACAATGAAAACATTTTTTAAATAATTACTTTACGAGATATTTCACATTTGCTAAAAGGGAAAATTGACGTCATACAATTGTTATCTTTCGCAGCGTACTCAGAGCAGTGTGTGTGAGAAAGACAAGTATAGGGGAAATGTGACGTTACACTGATTTCTCGAAAATAAAACACTCTAAAACTAGGAACAATTAAGATTTTTTAATACTATGAATTGCTTCAAAACTGAATGAAATTTTATTTAAAATAATAAAAAAAATTTAGTGGAATACCCCATTATCAGAGTGCCATGAAAAAAAAAACAATTATTTGTGTTTCTTGTTTGAGACAGATTTGACGTTTCTTTTATTATTATTATTATTATTATTATTATTATTATTATTATTATTAAAATAATAGGAACACTTGATCTAGAAGAAAAAAAAATAATCACAAATTCTAATAAGAATAAAATAAAAAGAAATATCAAATCTGTCACATATGTTAGAAACATAAATTATTGTTTTATTTTCCATGGCACTCTGATAATTGCCTTAAATCGTGTATTTTCTTTTGCTTCTAATTCGTACAACAATTGATCAACAAACTTGGCACTCAATCGATGCAGTTTGTCATTTTTCTTCATTACACTTTTGTTCTAAAATTAGTAGGTAAAGAGATATCGCCAAATCAAAATTCGAAAAAAGTAGACACCCGGTATAGTAACTTTGATTATTTGAAAAAATCGCTGTCTCCCTTCAGAGATATTTGGTGGTTCATTATTTCGTGATCACCTGTATGAAGATGAGTACCTACTACATTAATATATGGGATGGTACATGTAACGTTTCAAACTGAAATCAAGTCATACACTTTTTATTAATTACATTGAAAATTCCCAGGTATTACAATCTCCATTGTTTATATATAGTAACCTTGAAACGTCGGCATGTAACCTTTATAAGACTAAAATATATTATTTATCGCGGCTTATTTGAAATAAAACTGTCATACTTAAATATATAAGTGAAAGACAAGAATGCAGATTTATTTGTTTAAATATTGATTTCTAATCTTAAACTAAATTACTAAAATGAAACAATACGTATAACTGTACAAGTTCAAGAGCAAATATTGCAGAAAACGCCTTGAAAAAGCAGTAAAACAATTCCATAAATAAGTCAATAAAACCTACAATAGAAACTGTTATAGTTCCAATCTAGCAGACCAAACAATAAACTTCATAAGTTACACACCACATTAAGTAAAATGTTTCAATCGAGATATGAATTCGAACTGTACACTTCCGTCTTTTAATAACTACTCTGCTTACAATGAATATTGATACGATATCAAAAAAATCCCAGATACTTGATGCGAAAAAAAAGAGTAGTATGAGAAAACACTATAAAAAATGACTACTTACATTTTTATTATGTGCCACCTCAATAAAAAAATAATGTCCAAATAAAATTTAATTAACTTGTATGTAGACAAAATAAAGGACGTAATTTGTACAATATGACAAACAAAAATTTAATAACCAAAAAAGAAGTTATCGTAAACCAGTAGACAAAAATAACACCAATAAGAAAAGCTTAATTTCGAATTACAATATATGAGAGAAATAAGAAAGAGGAAAGTTAATTGGTCATATTTTATTCTGAAGAGAGAGGCGCAGGACAGACTGGTGTGGACTTGTGGAGCAGAATTAACAAATGATAACGAAGAGTAAAATACTTCTATGGATGAAAGAACGTTGTTTACACAGGGTATTAAAAAATAAGTGTCACAAATTATGAGGGCATATAGTACTGACTAAATTGAGTAAAAAATATTTGTTGTGGCCAGCACAAGACCTCTCGCCATTTCCATATTAGGCTATATAAGTATTGTATTGCACTTCGTTTTCGAACCGTCGTTTTATAACAAAATATTATAGAACTTTACCCAAATATTGTTTTTTATTGTATTTAACATATCTTCTGCACACATGTAATTCTAATTATATCTATTTTTCATTGTATGAGGAAGTTTCTAAATGTCAGAGATATTGTTCCAATTCATTAACCAGATTGGCGGTATTTCTGATGGATATATGCATTTTACCTATAATTTCAAATATTTAATTAATAAAACAATGAGAAAAATTAAATATACTTCCCAGAAAAATCTATCAGAATGTCACTAAAACTGTTGATATTTGACAATGACATGTGTCATTTACAAACTATGTTATAAACATTGGAATTTGTCAACTGGTTTCCTTAGTGCCTTAGCCTCTACGATTAGTTTACTTTATAAATTATAGTGTCTTTATCCCTAAACCTGTACAAGATATAATAAAAATTTTAAGTGTATTAGATGGAGAATTTTATGTTCTTCAATATTTAATAAAAAAAACTCCCAAAAAATTATATTTAGAAAAATTTTTCTAAGAAACTACTACTTCCGGTTGTTCAATTGTTACCAAAACCTTTTCAGCTCTTCCCAGGAATGTCAGATTGAGGAAACTGCAGTTAAATATTTTTTAAGTCTTTGAGGAATCGTGTCTACAACATCCGGACATACATACACACACACACACACACACATAAACACATACACACGCACACACACACACACACACACAGATATCATTTTTAAAATGTTATAATCGGATTCTAGGGACATTAAATCGTGCTTATTCAATAAAATCTGGATATGCGAATTTTAGCACGAATCCAATACCTCTCTTAGCGAGAGATAAAAAGTTTATGCAACATGGGTCCGATCTTCAATAGTTGGAACTTTCAATGCCGGGAGTACGAGGAAGCCTAAAGAGAAGATGGAAGGACTGTGTAGCAGAAGATTTGAGAGAGGAAGAACTGTGTGAAGATGCGTTGGACAGGAATGAGTAAAAGAGTAAGAAACAGCGACCCCTAATAAAATAGGGAGTCAAGTGCAATTTACATAATGTACGTTCGTGTTATAACTTTATTGGATTTATGGAACGAACTTTGACAACGAATGTAACAACCAGTGGCGTAGCTAGAACTATTTCCGCCCGGGGCGGTTCTTGAATTTGCCGCCCCTCTCAATACACCAAAAATACTAAAAAGTTCTAGATGAAATAAGGATATAGGAAAATAAATGACATTATTTATGTTTATTTTTCAAATAAAACTTTAACCTTTCAACATCCTAAAATTTTTTTTTTTTTGACTTTTTGTTTGCAAAATCGTCAATAACATTGTTACAGTCTATTTCATCACTACAAGACTTTTTAACCTTAAGGTACACATCGTGGGTCTTTATGTTTTAATTTCGAAAAACTCCTGTCGCAACTAGCAACACTTACAACAATTGTGAGAAAAAGGCGTACCTTTGTATTAAATCCAGCTTTACTGCTTCTCAGTGTATCTATTTTAGTTTTGCAGATTCCCGCAATCTGGCAAAACTTTCGGAGAGTTAAATTTTTTTCTGAATTATCGTTTACGTATACGTTTCAATTGTATTAATTATATGAATTTGAATTATTAGAGTATGGAAAAAAAAACATTACTGTATATAGGTATTTTATTTTAGTTATAAGTTATTACAAATTAAAAGTGCCGCCCCCAAAAAAATGCCGCCCGGGGCGGACCGCCCCCTCCGCCCCCCCTTAGCTACGCTACTGGTAACAACTCAACATATCATATTTTTCTCAACGAGAAAAATTCATTTTTATTACTCGTAATAATCTACTATTGTCAAGTAAAATTCAGATATTCAATTGTTGCATTTTTTTGTTGTTCGTTGTTTCCATAGCAGCCTTCGATTTACTTTTTTCAATTCAATTTTAGTATAAATAACAATTTTTGTTCATTTTTCTGTTAATTATAAAAATAAATTATTATTGTTTTATATCATTGTAAAGCTAAAAAAAATCTCTATTTAAAAATGCCACAGCTTAATATGACCTCCATATGAAAAATAAAAGTTGCTATCAGTAACTCGTAAATGGTTGGATATAAAAATTTTTTGAGTACTTCTGCAAATTCACCATATAAAAGTGCCTTAAGAAAGTGCAAACCAGAATCTCGTATTATTTCATATAACAAAGTTATAAGCAAAAAAAGAAAATTGCTAAATTTACATTTTCACCTATATCTAGTGACCTATGCATTTTTTCGCAAATAACAAAACACCATTAAAATAGCCTCCTAATAGGGCAACTATTGTCTAATTTAACCAACCTCGTAGCTCTTACGGTTCTCGAGATACCAATGCATTCGTACCTTAAATGGGACAGCCTGTATATATAATCTTTTTCAAGGTACTTTTGGCATGGGATTTGTACAAAATACATAGAATTGACGGAAGGTTTTGTGCTGGCCACAACAGATTTTTTGCTAGTAATACTAAGAATATGGAATATTTTTCTCAGTTTGTATTCGATTTATATATATATATAAAAAAAAAATGGAAATAGAAAAAAACGGTAATAATGGAACAATTTATTTGTTTAAGGAGTGGAATAAAATATGGGAATAATAAAGTCGCAAAACCACTCTATAAAACTATGCAATTCCTTGCCTCCATAGAAAAAACCTGTAGAAATAATTTTAGTATGAAAGAGTATGAAAAAGATTGCAGTCTAGTGTAGTAGTCAGTAGTGTACGTCTACTATAACTGGCTACAAAGTACAGAAATGGATCTAGCAGTGTGGCAATGTTGGCTTTGGCTTTGCCTAGCACTCTAGCACTACTCTAGCAGTTCATTGCATTCCGCGACCGAACGAACAGGTTTGGCTATCGACTGTTACTGGCTGCGCTTTTTACATTTATCAGCGTTCGGCGTCGAGTCGAGTTCTCGACTTGAGTTCTGCCACTCGCTAAACGATCACAACGAGGAGAACTACTCAAGAAAGAGGATTTGCCAACAGCAAAAGAGACACATTGGCTTACACGAAATTTAAACATATTCAGCTCGATTCTCGAAAAAGTTTAGCTAATCCTCATATTTGGATTAGCGAATTCTACTCTAATTTTGACAGTTTATATCTTAAAATATAGTCTAAATCTATTCTTAGTCTCTACCTTTATTCTCTAATCCAAAAATGAGGGTTAGCTTAAACTTTTTTGTGAATCGGGCTGTTAAATATTATTGTTTTAAAAAAATATTTAATTGATCATAAAATAATAATAATAATAATAATATTATGAATATTAAATACCAGAATCTAATAATAATAATAATAATAATAATAATAATTTATTTGCCATAATAATTACAAAAAATTCAATTGGCATGTCAACACAATAAGTACAAAAATTATATAAATATATAGTAAAAAAATATGAATATTGCATACACAAATGTACAATAAAAAAATAAATACATGCAATAAATAAATAAAAAAGGAGAAACATAAGTACAAACAATTAGTTATCAAAAAATTCGTCAATGGAATAAAAACATTTATGTATGAGATAATTTTTTAGTTTGATTTTAAAAGAATTTATTGTATTAATAGCTTTTAAATCTTGTGGCAAATGATTAAAAATTTTGATTGGCATGTATGAAACATTGTCGTGAAAATTTTTTGTTCTGAATTTAGGAATATATAAATTATTGATGTTACGAGTGTTATGGAACCCAGTAGCTTGTTTGATTGTTAAAAACAAGGAAGGATTTTTCTTGACAAAAAGCGCACAATGAAAGATATAAATACAAGGGATAATAGAATTCACTAATCCAAAAATGAGGATTAGCTTAGACATATTTGTGCATCGGGCTGATTATGTATACATAGATACTAAGCTATTCAAAAAGAATTTCATTTCTGTAAAAAAGAAATATAATCAAATAATATTACTACCAAGTTTATATCGCTACTCTTTTTTGAATTATTGCCCCAAAAGTCAATATACCCCACATTTAGATAAAAACTTCAAAATTTTCAAAAATCTAATTTTTATGTATCTAGATACTCCTCAATACGCTGATTCCAAATTTTGAAACCGCAGGTCGATACCTCTTTTCGTTCTCGAGATATTTAGATACAAAGTTTTGCATAAAACTGCCAATTTTTGGGTAATAACCCAAAAATGGGTCGAGATACGAATTTGGCGACACCACCATTCGATTCCACAGACAAAAATACATAAGTATAGCAATTTTCATAATTTTTGTCCTACCGGTTCATTTTTTATGAATAAAAGTTTGAAAACCCCTGAAAATGGCCAAAATCTGAAAAAATCCTAAGGGGTACCCCTTACGATTTTTGCGATTTTTGGCCATTTTCAGTTATTTTGCTTTACAGACCGTATGCGGTGTTCAAAAATTATGAAAATTGGTGTACTTATGTAATTTTGCCCGTAGAATCGAATGGTGTTATCACCAAATTCATATCTCGACCCATTTTTGGGTTAATACCCAAAAATAGGCAGTTATGAGAAAAACTTTGAATCTAAATATCTCGAGAACGAAAAGAGTTATCGACCTGCGGTTTCAAAATTTGGAATCAGCGCATAAAGAAGTATCTAGATACATTAGATTTTTGAAAATTTTGAAGTTTTTATCTGAATATGGGGTATATTGACTTTTGGGACATTAATTCAAAAATGGATAAAGATATAAACTTGCTAGTAATTTTATTTGATTGTAAAGACATTGTTACGTAAGTGTACGCATATTTAGAGCATTTGAAAAACTGAGTGATTTTTTAGAAATTAAAGTCATAAAAGAAAATTGTTTAACCGGGACAGTCTCGGTTTTAAGCGTTATCGGTTTATAATATGTCCCGCTTTTTCAATTTCTTTTTCTAATATAAGAATTTTATTTTTACCTCTCGCTAAGAGTGGTGTTGAATTCATGATAAAAATCGCATATCCAGATTTTAGTGAATAAGCACTTTTAAAGTCACTAGACATATTGCCTAGTAAAATAATATCTAATTATAATTAGACAAAATATCAATTTCAATATTTTTTTCTGTGTGGAAGTACCTAGTAGTTTCTTAAAAATATCTTTTAAATATTTTTTTTTGGAAATTTATGTTAATACAAATAATAAAGAACATAAAATTTTCTATCCGTTACATTGAAAATTTTTATTATATCTTCTATAGATTTAGAGATAGAGAATTATAAATATATAAAATAATTTGTTGTAATGAATCTCACAGCCCAAATAACTCTTTTCTTTCATAAATTTTATACAAAATTATTTATTATGTTATTTACCTTGCCTTTATTTTTATTCAATTGATATTTTTACATTATTTATATATAAGTGGAAAGTGCAACAAGCAAGAATTTAGAAAATAGATAATATATACCATTATCTTAATTTAATCCTGATTTACTTGATTCACAACTTAGAGCTATATTCGTTTGTACTGCTTTTCATGTTTAATATAAATTTCTCAATAAAGTTTATTATGTGTTGCATACAAAACATTTTATTTTTATTTTTCTAACTTGTAAATTAACTTTTAATAACGATTCTTTTCTTTACTAAAAAAAGAAACTGGAATTAATATTATAAAAAAAAAAGTTTTGCACTTCTACAATTAAACTTGAGGCCCTAATATAATCGTTTTATTTCATAACTGTTTCTTTATTACAAATATTTGCCATTTATTGCATGACAAAAATGCATAGTTAAATAAACTCTTTGACATTTTACTGAAATAAACTTTACAAATCAAGTAACACTTATAATTAAATTTATGTTCTAGTCCTAGTCTTTAACTTAATATTCAATATGGTTATTAAGGAAAAAATACTACTTTATATATAGATACTTAAAATTACTCTTTTTTATTACTTGTTGCATAACGTTAGTAATAAAATGAAACCGTTGCATTTTTTAATTTCTACATATAAATGATACATTGAGACATCATAGATGTAATAAAAATTAAAGATAATATGAAGTCTTCTATTCATTATTTATGAATATAATAGCTCTATTTATAGAGAGATTTCTATTAATGATATACGTGCAAGTTATTCATCGGCAACTCAAGTGCACTCATATATGGAAATCAATGTGCAATACAGAAACTTCGAGAGTAGTTATAAAAAAAAAAAAAACACAAAATCTAACATTAATTCGAATTAAAAAGAAACTGATTTCATATTTTTTCGTTGGGCAGTAATGTGAAATATTAATTAAAGTAGAAAAATTCCTTAACCTTAACAATGATTTAAAAAAACTATATACGAATTTCGACAACTACTTTCTCATCTTTCTCATCATCAGTTGAAATTACAAAATAATAAGACAGAGAAATACAATCAAATAATATTACTACCAAGTTTATATCGCTACCCATTTTTGAATTATTGCCCCAAAAGTCAATATACCCCATATTTAGATAAAAACTTCAAATTTTCAAAAATCTAATTTTCATGTATCTAGATACTCCTCAATACGCTGATTCCAAATTTTGAAACCGCAGGTCGATATCTCTTTTTGTTCTCGAGATATTTAGATTCAAAGTTTTTTTCAAAACTGCCCATTTTTGGATATTAACTCAAAAATGGGTCGAGATATGAATTTGCCGACATCACCATTCGATTCTACGGGCAAAATTACATAAGTACACCAATTTTCATAATTTTTGAACACCGGATACAGTCTGTAAAGCAAAATAACTGAAAATGGCCAAAAATCGCAAAAATCGTAAGGGGTACCCCTTAGGATTTTTTCAGATTTTGGCCATTTTCAGGGGTTTTCAAACTTTTATTTATAAAAGATGAACCGGTTGGACAAAAATTATGAAAATTGCTATACTTATGTATTTTTGTCCGTAGAATCGAATGGTGATATCGCCAAATTTATATCTCGACCCATTTTTGGGTTAATGCCCAAAAATGGGTAGTTTTGAGCAAAACTTTGAATCTAAATATCTCGAGAACGAAAAGAGATATCGACCTGCGGTTTCAAAATTTGGAATCAGAGCACTGAGAAGTATACAGATACATGGAAATTAGATTTTTGAAAATTTTGAAGTTTTTATCTGAATATGGGGTATATTGACTTTTGGGACATTAATTCAAATAATGTTAAGGGATTTTTCTTTTTAGTTATAATTTAACCTTAAGACTCCATTTTAGTTATTAATTATATAAAATATTATTGAAAATAAAAAATTATATAAAATTAACATATTTACGATTTTTTGTATTTTCTACTTTTAATACAAGTAAAATATTTACATATTTTTAAAATTATGTAAAAAAAATATAATTTACATAATATTTTCATACAGTATAGTGTATTTCAAAGATAACAATAGACAATTTTTTACTGAATTAGAACAGCATATTATTTACTTAAAAAATGCTGTTTTCATAGAATTTCATCCAGTATAAAGATCGGTAAATAGGTCGTAGATGTTTGCCTACTTATACAGGATGTTTGACGTGATAAAATGATGAAAAAATGTGGTATACGCCAATGTGAATGTGATGAACAAAGCCATCGAGTCCGCAAGTCGCGCGCTGTACCACACTTTGGATCACGGCATGGCACGTATATCTAAATTACCGTTATGAGCTATAGTGTAGTGTAAATTACAGAATATGCACAATTAATACTGTTTCTCATATTTTATTACATATTTCTATGTCTACTTTCTGATCATTGTCAACAGTAGTTAGTACTAGTCTGCTAATTAATACTTTGCAGCCTTACTGTAAACGTTTCCTACTTATAGTTTACGACTGATTAGAAATTAAAATTAATAAACGAGACACTAACTGATTGTACGGTATTTTTCTTCAATATTGTGAAACGCTATAACACGTTCTTAAATAGAACACAGGGTGAATGATGGTTATGTTGATAAAACAACATCTGATCTCAGAAATGCGGGTTCGATTCTTGTTTTACAAATCGAGAAGTTGAGAAACGTAAACGCAGAAAGATGATTTGTGGGAACTCTTTAAAAAGTGTTAACAACTGTATTCCTTAAGATCATTTTGATTTAAAAATGTCATATAGGTCCTATTTCTTTTGGTTACGGAATTACAAGGGATCAAAGTATTATAGTTAACAGCATTTTTTAAATTTTTAACCTAAGACACCTCTTTTTAAAACAAAAAAAATTGATGTGGCCAATACATTACCTTCCGTCAATTCTATGTTTTTTATGCAAAGTCCATACCAAAAGTTTTTTGGAAAAGATTCTATATAACCAGTAAAATTGTAGCACGAACATATACTATTTTCTACAAATTCCATCCTGAAAGTTCCTTGCAAAAGTTTCTATAAATCTAATAAAATGATAACACGAACATTCACTATATAAATTGCACTTAATTGCACTGATATCTGTCAATTAGAATTATTTGAATATATCAGCTGTTTCAATGATTATAGCAAAGCTGGCTGATTTATGAAAGTTAATCTCTTTATAGGTAATTCTTTAACTCTACATCTATTGAATATGAAGGAAAATGTATAATCAAACCGTATAGACAATAAGATATTCTTTCATATTGATAATCTCATAAAATGTCAAAATGATATTCACTGCATTTTTTCAAGACCACTTATAACCAAAATCTAAACAGCTCTTCATATGGTTGTAAAGAAGAGAAATGTGAAAGAATTATAATTTTTAGAATTGTAGTGTTGGACACACACGCACACACACACACACACACACATCCACACACACAATCACACACACACACACACACACACACACACACACACACACACACACACACACACAGAGAGAGAGAGAGAGAGAGAGAGAGAGGAGGGAGAGAGAGAGAGAGAGAGGTAGAGAGAGAGAGACAAACATACAGACATCATCGTGAAATTAGTGAAATCGTATTCTAGGGACCTTAAAACGTGCTTATTCATTAAAAACACCACCAAATTTTTTGACCAAAGACAATACCTACCTTACCTAAAGGTGACGGAAGGTAACAATGCAAAATTAATTATTTATTGTGAAATGGATGGGTTTAATGCTGCAAAATAATTTATAGAATTCATAATTCTCTGATTTTCGATGTCAGTTTCCATTAAAGTTCAAAGGGCACAGTTTGCACACTTATTACAAAAAATTATAAATATATTTAATGTTTCCATATTTTATTCTTTTGTTTTAAAAGTACGTATCTCAATTATTTTTTGATCTCTTGTAATGCTTTAACCAAAATCAATAGGACCTATATTCATATGACATTGTTTTATTCAAAATGATTTCAGAAATACGCCCTGTATTTTAAATTTTAAAAAATGATTGGCAAAGAAACAGCCGTGGAAATATAATTTAAATATTCTTGGAGTGCATAATATTTTTTATTAACCTTCAAATTTACTCGTGATTTAATGACTAGCAATCATTCTTCATTGAAATGTGCGCTTGGTAATGACTTAAATTATAGAGATGACAGAAGTGGTATGAATAAATAACATGATTTACTTATTTTAATTATTTGTTTGTTCAAGAATAACTGCTAATGAGAAGAATATCATGACAACATGACATAATAGAAAAAGAAAATAGAAAGAAATCATATTGTATTAAGTTCGTTAGATTTCAATAGCTCTAAATTGTAATGTTAATGATAGCCATAGAAAAATTGACGTAGATATTTAACAAAGAATTCAACAAATAGATAGACTTTGTATTAGTTATTCCATGAAAATATACTAAAATAACTTATGTAGTAAAGAGGTATGTGACACGTGACACTTTTTTAAATCCATCTAATTATACAGTTAAAAATAATATATGTACCCAATTTTCTTATAATTTATTACATATTAATAGAATTTGAGAAAAACATTAAAAGATAAGTACAAATCTTTATCCCTCTCGTTACTTGTATTACTCAGCGGAAATGACGTCAGAAAGGTTGTAAAGCCGTTTTTAAAATCAAGAGTGTCTGGTCGTGAAATTGGGGAACGGATTCGATTCCGACCGACGCCAAATATTATTTCGAATTTTAAATGGCACAAAATTGACCCCTGTAATGCATTCTCCATACCAGCAATGAGTGCCCGTGAGGAGACGCCTGGTAAGCACCGCACGGTATAAATATTTCTTCACTACCGATGTCTGTGCATAAATGGCACATCCAGCAATGGGTTATATGCAGTAAGTTGTCTTGACCTCTGGCATGGTTGACATGTTGAGTAATCTTTGCTACTCTCTGTTTAATTTTTCCTTGTTGCACTACTGATGATGAGAAATTGGTTCTCGAAATACGTATTTAGTTTTATTAAAATTAAATTTTAACGCTAAGGGAAAATTTTATTAGTGTTATTTATAATTTAACCTTAGACTCCTTTTACTATTATCATTAAGGAGAAGATAATAAAGAAGGATACAGAATATTGCCATTCACCGTTTTCTAATTTATTTCTTTTCCTAAAACAAGGATTAAAAAAGAAAACTTCGATTTCTTTAGATAACATTTTTAACAATATCTCGTGTCAAATTGACATTTAATACTTTCAAAATGACACGTTTTTTGTTCATAGCCTACTCTGAGTTAGGATTTTTTAACACACTATAGTTCCCACTTTCAAACTAATTTATGAAAAACTTAAAACTGCCAAAGCTGTCAAATTAATTTCCAGTTCTTGAAAACTGCCAAAGTTGACAAATTAATTACTGGGGGACTGTTAAAGCTATCAAATTATAAATCATGATTCGAAAATGCTGTCTGTTTAACTCCATATTTGTACTCACAACGATACTTTAAGAAATTGATTGAATAATAACTCTCGTACACAGCTTGTATACTCCTGTATGTGAGGATATCCATCAGATTTTTATTAGACTTTTTTTGCTTAAAATTGTTTAAAGAATTTATGATTTAAATATTGACTTGAACATACTGTATAACATATATTTACAATTTTTTTTTATAAAATGGTGAATAATATAGCAACACACCTGATTCTAAAACTTTATTGGAATCTAAGGCAAGCTCATCTTCAGCGAACGGTGAATATACAAAATACTGATGAATTTTATTACAAAATTTTAAAATTGTATTAGACACAATGATCTATATAAGCTACGATGACAAAATTTTAAGATACAGCATTTTAACAGACCTCCGAATCAATTCGGATATAGTGAAATCCTGATAAAAGGTACGTCGATAAAATTTGAAGATACAGCATTTCAACAAACTTGTATCTTAAAATTTTATCGACCTAGCTTATGCAGATCATTGTATCTAATACAATTTTAAGTTTTTAAGGAAAGAAATGGGCTTAGATATCATGGAGAATTTTTAATCAACGACGAAAGAAATTACGAAAAATTCCGAGGTTCAAATCCGGGGTATTCCACCATAACAACAAAATTAAGAAAATTTCAATTTAACATAAAGTATGGCTCAATAAATAATAGTTAAAACAATGAAAACATTTTTTAAATAATTACTTTACGAGATATTTCACATTTGCTAAAAGGGAAAATTGACGTCATACAATTGTTATCCTTCTCTCGCAGCGTACTCAGAGCAGTGTGCGTGAGAAAGACAAGTATAGAGGAAATGTGACGTTACACTGATTTCTCGAAAATAAAATACTCTGAAACTAGGAATAATTAAGATTTTTTAATACTATGAATTGCTTCAAAACTGAATGAAGTTTTATTTAAAATAATAAAAAAAAATGAGTGGAATACCCCATTTCTTTCATCGTTTATTTAAAAATTCTCCATGATATCTAAGCCCATTTCTTTCCTTATAAACTTTAAGTAGGGTCACAATTAATTAATTTCAATTTTAGGTTTTGTAATAAAATTCATGGGGTCTCGTGGCCGCGTGCCTGAGTGTCTGGTCGCGAACCTGGGGGAACCGGGTTCGATCCCTACAGGCGCCAAATATTTCCAATTTTAAATGGCACAAAAGTGGCTCCTGTGGTGCACTCTCCACACCAGCTACGAGTGCCCGTGAGGTGACGCCTGGTAAGCGCCCACACGGTAAAATATATCGTCATCATTACCGATGTCTACACGTGTTGTAGATACTGGCACACCCAGAAATTGGTAATATGCCGTGATGATATATTTATTTTATTTATTTATTTAATAAAATTCATCAGTATTTTGTATATTCACCATTAGCTGAAGCTGTGCTTGTCTTAAGCCCGAAACGTCCATAATAAAGAATTTTACAATACACGTGGACCATTTATGTCTATTGATTCACCTTCAAACCCCTGCTTCTGATTCCGAATGTACTTCCTCTGTTTAACAATACCCTACATATCGTTGGATGAGGTGACAGAATCGTTGAGCTATTCGCAAACCATGCGAACATTAACATTTACCGTGGCAGAATCGCGAGTACAGAATACGCGAACGCGAATGAATCGCGATCGCAACAGTGTGTGAGTGTGCCACGGCAATGACAGGCCCCTGCCTCCCCCGCAACCACTGAGCACTGAACAAACGAATAAATACGAGGTCAAAACGAGAGAAAGATACAACAGCAACAGTCGCAATGATAGGAATACGTGAATACTGAATTGTGTGGCTCTGGACTCTGTTGTGTTTGTAGTCAGCAAACCAAAGCATTCAACATTCCTCATACCCATTCAAATAACCTATGAAAAATTATTCTTCTGCATACGTGGGCCGGATTTGCCTTTTTTACAATAGAGATACCATACATTTTTTGTTCAAACATAATGCTTATGCTAATATGTAAAATCGATGCAGATACTAAATAACAAGGAAGTATTGGCAAGAGCCAACAAAGTGTCTGACATCTGGTGGCAAAATAAAACATATAAGTTGTAGGGAAAATGTTGTGCTGTCATATAGGGTTATAAGTAAATAGCAACCAAAAATGACCAGCAAATCGAAGATTGTTCTGTACCGCAGTGTAATAATTATACAAGTGCTGACATTTCCGTTCATTACTTCCCAAAAAGAGAAATATTAAAAAATAAGTAATAAGTGGAAAATCGCGTTAAAAATCGGAAAGGACATATCACCGTTCATGAACGTGTGTTCACAACATTTTTTACCTAAGCAATTTTATTCCATATAAGTATTTATAAAAATTTATGCTTCAAAATATTATTAGATTGTTTTTGTAGTTATTAATAGAAAAATATTAAAAAGAAATTGTAAACCAAGCCAAAAATTACCTAAAGAAAATTCGACAAAATCCCTGTACAGAGAAGAAAAATAGAGAGACTTTACCTGTAAATAATAACTATTATTCTTTAATATTATATATTTATTTTAAATTGTTTATAGAAAAGATAGAGAAGAAGAATAAACTATAAAAATACCAGAAGTTGAACAACAGCAAGAGAAGACGTGCAAAACAAAAAACTTGATGTGCATTTGTATTTAATGTTATTACGATTGAATGATCATTTCAAATTAGATGTTTGAACACACAGTCCATTTATTTCTATATTATTCTGTTTATCTGTCTTATATCCGCACAAGTATGTCCAGCTAAAAATAATTAAATAAGTAGTTAACATGCAGATAACTTCAATTTTGAATCTTATTTTCATTTATATACTGCTTCTCCTTCGACCATAGGCCGCACAGCACCATTTAAATAAATGTATATGTCTGACATTGTGATAAACATATTTAATTTCATTTAAAAATAACAAAATATCCTCAAAACAAAGCATCAAAATACAACTAGCACAAACGTAAAATATAATGTTTTCCCTATATGTCGCTCATTAGTGCTGCCATCTCTAGGATGTCGCTCTCCCGGATATTACGGTCAATGTGTACCTAATATGAAATGTAGGTAGGGGAGACCGGCGCTAATTGTCACACGGGTAGGTTGTCCCAAGTTATGACTCGAACTACTAAATCTTTACATCATTGCGATTGTGTGCACGAAGTTTCATTTTAACACAATATCTAGAAGGTTTACAAAAAAAAGTTACTGAGAATTATTGTTGTTCTCGACGAGTTCTATCACTGTTTAAATTTAATACACTCATTTCTGTTACATCCTGTATATGTAACGAGTACTGGCCTATAATGAAAAATAATTAACTGTATGAACATTTGTGTTATAGCTCTTGTGGTTTCAATAAATGACATATTTTTAGTTTTGAGAAACTCTTGCCAGCTTATATTTCTGATTTTGAGTAAAAATATAAAATTGGCGACTTTTTTTACAAAAACCGAACATGTCAAAAAAAAAATCAGAAAACAAAAAAAAATCTCGTTTCAAAAATTTGCTCCAATTCTACTTCTAATAAGCTTAAAAAATATAGTGTTTAATTTGAAATTTTATTTATAATTTCATTCAATTCCACTATTTACAGAATGTAACATGTATAGGTATTATTTCAATTATCCATAGGTCATTCCCGTCCTAGGAATTGAAATATGATTTTTATAGTATTTTTTCCATGAATTTTTTTAAAAATGCGACTTGTCAAAAACATAGCTTGCTGTATTTTTTGTCAGTTATGTTGGTAGCGCTTCCCGCTAACAATGGGGGATTCCACCATTTTTTTTTTTTATAATTTCATCTGAAAATATTAGGAAAACTAAGACTATTGATGAAAATCCGGTGAAAAAATTCCTATTAATAAGCGAGTTATGGTCTCCCGAATTTTGAAAAGATTGACGTGACGTTACGCTTATGTGTTTTTATATCAAACTGTTTTCATCATGGACCTAAAAACCAAAATGTTCTTGAAATATATGCTATTTTAAGTTATATTTACATAAAATAAATGTATATTATAACACTGTATAAGTCTACATACTTTATAATTACAGGTGTATTTAAATTATTAAGTTTAATGCAAGAAATTTATGTTAAAATAAAAACTGTTTGAAAACTGCCGTACAGGAATGGTAGCCCCTCCTTTCGAATTTGAATTTCTTAATTTCCATTGGTAGTAACCCCCACCTCCTAACACGCTATTTGTTATGAATGTATATGCGGTCTTTCGGTCGCCAATCAAAATATTATATACAGATTTCATATACGAGTCAAAGCGCTATAACAAAAAAAAACCCTATTTCCGAAATATCTCAATTATACTATTTCATTTTTTTATTAATATTCGTTATTCAGCATATACATTCGTATTTTTTTACTATTTTCCTTTAATTCGATTGAGCTGGAATCCCCCATTGAAATTTCATATTTTGATATTTTGTGTACTTTGGGTTGTAAATTGTGTATACGTTAATAAATACATTGTATCAAACAATGCGCTTATAGGTCTTCTCAACAACGTGTTAATAGTGCTTTTGTAGACTTACAAGAATGCCGAAATAAAAAAAAAAATAATTAAAAATACCAATAGCAATAATAATAAAGAAATCTTAATAAAATATTTTAAAAAGAATATTGCTATCCTTTTACTTTTTTTGCATTTACTTTTTATTATAGCATAACAAAATAAAAGTGCTACTGATGTTGACCTCAGAAGTTGAAAGTAAAAATTTTATTTTCAAAACATTAAATTATTTTCTTGGGTGGTGCATTCTCTACTTTCCTTATCTGAGTGTCCTTGATAGGCCGACTAGTAGCTAAAGGTTAAAAGGTATCTTCTATAGAGATCTGTCTATATCCATAAACAAATGCTACACCCACAAATATTAATAATATTATAAGGAAATATTACTGAATATTAAAAAAAAAAATGACTCATCTTCCGCTAAGACAAAATTTAACACCTACTCATAATGTACCGTTATATTAAAAACAGTAACTAACATATGAATTCATAAAATTAATTATCTGCACTCACGAACATCTTAAAGTGAGAATATTATTAACTGTAATCCAGTTGAGACTGTTGGGATTTAAACCAGAATGTACTAGTTCATAACCTACCCTTTTAATCTATCAAACTTATCTAGAGATTTATCTCGTTGATCAGCTAAACTAATATAACATTTAGTATACAAGGTCAGGCACAGGTTTATAGTACCATTGTATCATACGATTACATATTGTGTTTTGATTAATGATAAAGTTATGATATATAAACTTGTTATGTTGTTACACTTGTCAAACATGGAAATAAAAATAACTTCTAGTTTTTAAATTTAAAGTATGAACTATGTAAATATTTTTCCATTCAATATAAAAGTAAACACTACTTGTTTTTGAAAAATATTGACTAAGATCTTTATGAGGAAATATGCAATAATTATTAGATTTATAGGTTAAATTTAAAAACATTGATTGTTGAAATGAAACAAGTGAAAGCACAGTTAAAAATAATAATTTTATCATTTTAATTGCTAATTTTCTTATTTAATTCTCAAAATTTTATCTTATTTATTTTAATATTTTTGTATGGACGTCATCATACTAGACAATGTCATATTTATAACGAAATTTGAAAAATGTTTCAATGGGGGATTCCACCATTTTTTTTTATAATTTCATCTGAAAATATTAAAACTAAGACTATTGATGAAAATCCGGTGAGAAAATTCCTATTAATAAGCGAGTTATGGTCTCCCGAATTTTGAAAAGATTGACGTGACGTCACATTTACGTGTTTTTATATCAAACTGTTTTCATCATGGACCTAAATGTTCTTGAAATATATGCTATTTTAAGTTATATTTACATAAAAATAAATGAATATTATAACATTGTATAAGTCTACATACTTTATAATTACAGGTGTATTTAAATTATTAAGTTTAATGCAAGAAATTTATGTTAAAATAAAAACTGCAGTACAGGAATGTTAGCCCCTTCTTTCGAATTTGAATTTCTTAACTTCCATTGGTAGTAATCCCCACCTCCTAACACGCTATTTTTCAATCGAATTAAAGGAAAATAGTAAAAAAATACGAATGTATATGCTGAATAACGAATATTAAAAAAAAAATGAAATGGTATAATTGAGATATTTCGGAAATAAGGGGTTTTTTGTTATAGCGCTTCGACACTAATATGAAATCTATATATAGTATTTTGATTGGCGACCGAAAGACCGCATATACATGCATTACAAATAGCGTGTTAGGAGGTGGAGATTACTACCAATGGAAGTTAAGAAATTCAAATTCGAAAGGAGCGGCTAACATTCCTGTACTGCAGTTTTCAAACAGTTTTTGTTTTAACATAAATTTCTTGCATTAAACTTAATAATTTAAATACACCTGTAATTATAAAGTATGTAGACTTAAGTTATAATATTCATTTATTTTTATGTAAATATAACTTAAAATAGCATATACTTCAAGAACATTTAGGTCCATGATGAAAACAGTTTCATATAAAAACACATAAATGTGACGTCACGTCAATCTTTTCAAAATTCGGGAGACCATAACTCGCTTATTAATAGGAATTTTTTCACCGGATTTTCATCAATAGCCTTAGTTTTCCTAATATTTTCAGATGAAATTATATAAAAAAAAATGGTGGAATCCCCAATTGGAAGATATTTGCAAAAATAAAAAATTGAAAATTGTACAATTTTGCCTATACATAATTATCTATTTTTTAAATAACAAAACACCGTTTAAATGCCCCCTAAATGAGTTTTGTTTGATTAACCGTCTTCGTATCTCTTACAAGCAGGTATGACTTTTAATGAAATAATAACTATTTGCATTTCTATTTACATACTTGCAAGTATTTCTAAATATCAAGATCATATCAACACAAATGGAAATTTAAGGATGTTTTAGCAAACATAAACAAAATTAAAATGAGTAATTAATTAAATTAATGGTGTTATTAATTAAAACGTATTGCAAAATATTGTAACATTTAACATATATACTACAGGAAGTGAAATATGCAAGAAACTTCATCAAAATATTACAATTTCCTTGGAGATTTCAACTGGTAGTAAGACAAGTAACTTTGTTCTAAATTAGAATCAATTATTTATTACTGCAAGTATTATTATTACAAGCTGTTAATAGTATTAGTGATAGGTAATATAATTGTAATTAATGATTTATTTCAAAATAGGAACAAAAACTTTGATATAAACAGTAGGTATTTAATGTGCAATTTTAATTTGCTTTTTGCTTACCATATTCGTTCTACATTTTAATGTAATTAATTATAGGTATTACTTGTAAGATTCAGTATCATTATATATTTTTTCTTCAACATATGCTGTGTATTTTTTTTATTATATTTCAAGATCATTTTATTTGAATATAATAATTTAATTATAAGTAGAATACTTTCCAGTATAAAAACATGGGGCAGAAATTTCACCATTATTCATTGTTAACATTGAAAGTTGTATGCATTGTTTGGCGAATATGTGGGAAAAGATATAAAAGTATTAGATTGACTTACGTATGTATTTCAATACTCAAAATATCCGAATGATACAATTTCTACATTTATTTAAAAAAATATCAACTGGCGGATGATTTTTTTTCTATTGCAATAGTGTATACCGGTTGTCTACTTTTTTTTCTATATATACAACGTCAAAATTTTCAATAACATTGTCTACTTACTTATTAATTTCAAAGGAAAAAGACAAAAGCTGTTCAGAATTAACTGCGTATAGTGATAAGAATATTTTTTCCTACAACCGTGTGTAAAGTACAAACTTACGCACTCTTTACAGTGTGTAAAGTGTCAGTTTTCAAGCAATAGTGCGTGAAAAGTAAATTACATTTCATTTTGAGGTCGATTTTTAAAAACATTATTTTTTAAATATGAAAAAAGAAAAAAGTCGGGATTTGTGAAGTCTGGAGATCTTGGTGGCCATAAATTTCTACTTATTAATCTATCATCGTAAAGTACATACTTTGCGCACTCTTTACAGTATGTAAAGTGTCACTTTTCAAGCACTAGTGCGTGAAAAGTAAATAGGCGTTGCTAGGCAACGTACATATTCGGTTAATTTATCTGTCAAGTAGATAATTAGATACTAAATAATTATAAAAGTAACAAAATTTACTAAAAAATATTATTGTACACTACAAGTGAAAAAAGAGTAATCATTTTTATTAATAGATTGAGTACTAACCTAATTCTTAAGAGCAGTAACATTTTTTTGACATAATAAGTTCTAACCTAATCTAATTTTTAATATTAATATTAAATGTACAATCTGTACAATTCTAGAAGATTATTCCACCTGTGCCTGAGATTCTTTCGAATGTTTAAAGCACTACTTTACACACTTGTTACATAAATAACTATTTCATGATTTGCAAGTTAAAACAATATTTTAATCACTCTAACAATTATATTACAACTGTCAAACTAAAATCATCATCATACTTTCCATGGCATTCTGAAAATTACTTTAAAATTATAAATCTGTTTAGCATTTTTTTACGAGATAAAATAATTTTAAATTCACTAGGAGCAATTTATTTTAACCTCATATTGTGTAGTTTTCAAATCTGAACAAATTTTGAATTTACAACTTTTCTCAAAACATGTATCTAGTAATAGTTATTTATTACATGAGTGTGGAATGTAACGTATTAGTCACGAAAGAAATTCAGTCACGAGGCCCGGAGGGCGAGTGGCTAATTTCCTTTAGTGACTAATATGTATTCCACACGAGTGTAATACAACATTTTATCCAACACTTTTTTTAATACTTCTTAAATCATTTTTATATTTTCGTTCATCGTTTGATATTGACATGTCAATAGATATACTATTTAAAATTATAAGGGAGCCATTGAATGGTTGTTGTTTTGTTATATTGTTATTAAAAAAAATCCTATAGCCGCGTGCCTGAGTGTCTGGTCGCGAACCTGGGGGAACCGGGTTCGATCCCGACTGACACCAAATATTTCCAATTTTAAATGGCACAAAAGTGACCCCTGTGGTGCACTCTCCACGCCAGCTATGAGTGCCCGTGAGGTGACGCCTGGTAAGCGCCCACACGGTAAAATATATCGTCATCATTACCGATGTCTACATGTGTTGTAGATACTGGCACACCCAGAAATGGGTAATATGCCGTGATGATATATTTATTTATTTTTTATTAAAAAAAAATCTGTAATAATTATTGTCTGTCGTTTGGAATTATTTGAAATAAAAATAAATTAAAATGGGTGAAAATTAGGATCTTCACTTAAAACATATTCACTTACAAGTATAAGCAGTATCGTTGTTTGTAAGTCCGATGCTAGTAACCACAAACTCTTTTCATCGGCCGTAGATGACAGCTGTCATTGTGTAAAGATAAGTAACCTAAGTATCTTTTAACATAAGTGTTAAAATTGATTTAAATAAATAAGTTTTATAATGTTAAATTATTTCAATAAAATAATTTGTAAACTTGCTTTTTATTTATATTAAAAAAACGCAAAAATCAGTAATAATTTCTCCGTGACTTGCTAAATATTCTCTCACGGAGTGAGTAATGTTGTACATTAGTTATTTCATATAACCATAGTAACAAGTATATTATGAGTCAGTGTTGGATAAATAAATTTAAATTAAAATTTGGATTCATAATCAAATTTTGAATTTTTGTAGGAAATTCCGCGGAAAATGTGCAAATATTTTTGTAGTAAAAAATCAATGAATGTTTCCAAATCATTTGATTTGAAGAATGTCGTGTCATTGATAATAATGATACACCATTCTATATCCATATTTGTCAACCTATAACCTATACAAAAAAACATACTTAACGTTTTAATTGTCTTATAGATAACTGCAGAAAAACAAGTACTCATAGGTAATTAAACATTATTTATTGCTGCAATTTGACAAGTGACATCATTGAAAAGTATAAAAATTAAACTGAGCCTAAAAATAATAGAAATGACAACATAGTAATATTATTTCTATTAGCATACAATGACATGTTTGAAATGATTTACAATTAATAAAATAAAACTGACTGACATGGATTTCAACTTAAGCTTTTACATAAAACTCAGAAATTACCGGAGAAAACAAAATTCAAGGATGAGACTCGAATGAATCATAGGTGAAAACGTTCATGAATAAATTTGGATAGTATGTTAGAATTTAAATCTTTAACCTTTTCGCCATAAAAAGAGAAAAGTAAGTATGATGACAATTATTGCTGCCGATTAAATTGGATAGATTTAGTGAGGGAAACTAGGAAAAAGTAACACATGTGGAAAATATGAACGGAGCCTAAATTATCATTTTCGTTTGGTGGCAATATTATGAATATGTTCTATTGTCTGACGATTTAACGTTTAGGAAGTGCGTTGTGATTATAATGCTTCAATTGTTTGCCAACTAGAGGTGTTACCTTTGAACTTGAATTCTTCAAATTCAAACAATAAATTCTTCTCATTGTTTTCAGAACAAAAAAATAAAAAAATGTTTTACTGCTATTCTGAAACAATCGATTAAGATTTGAACTTAGATAAAGATTAATATATAGTACTTATATTATATATTCAATATAAATAATGTATGTGCGTTGAACCGTATTTTATTATCAATTGTTTTTTTTTTAAATTTCTCCACATACATAGTATTATATCGTTAATAATAATTAACAATTTAAATCTTAAATGAAAAAAATATGTTTACTTTAGTTACAAGTAATATTAAATAGGTACTTAATATTTTTTTTTTATTTTACCTTCATGTTTTCATTTTGATAAGGAATAATATTTTGTAATAATTTTTAATTACACATAAAATGCAATTTGAAATTAAAATTTAATTGCTGCCTTTGTAACGAGTAAAATATAAAATTTCTTATTTTATTTTAAAATAAAAAACATATTTTATAGTTTTCTATACTTGCATATATTTTCAAAATATAATATGTATTTAATATTTTATGCATATATTTACTCAGCTTTGAAAATAGAAAGGTAACATATGGAAAACACTAGTCTTTATTTTTACTTAAGCAAAAACTTTTACTTAAAATCAAATAGTAAATAAATGAATATTAAACATTTATTCCTGTTCCTAATACCAATACATATCATAAACATTCACTTTTATTAATTACCAATTATCATGCATTATAATATATTAAAATATAAAAAATGAAATAACAAACCGTTTTTCTTAAATTATTGATTTACAAATTGCTACAAATAGTAGTGATTGTTCCTCGCTTTTGTTTTGGGATAGTGTACTCATTTACGAAAATTTGTAAAAAGAAACTGTGAAAGATTCGTTGACTTCAATGGGAACGGACTCTATTGCTCAGTTAATTAGAGTGCCGCACTAGTTATGACGAGGTTCGGGGTTTTGAATTTTTACAATTATTTCTTCGTTTATTTAAAATCTCCCTGATCCTTTAAGCTCATTTCTATGTTTAAAAAAAAACTTTAGGTAGGTTCACAATTAATTGTTATAAATGACAAAATAATTTGATCCATTTTTGAAATTGTGAGATTTTATTTCCTCATGCTTTATTAATATAATAATTACGAAACAGTTTTTATTTTCGAAACAGTATAAAAAAGAACTATTAGTATTTTATAAACAATTTTTCTCAAATGTTATTAAATTAGAATTTTAATATTTATTAGTAGTTTAGCGACAAAGATTACGTTGAACAAATATTGACACCTTTTATAGAACAATAGGGTCCTCCACCATAACAGAAAATTGAGTAAAAAGTTAGTTATATTGAAAGTAGATAAGATAAAATCATGATTGAGACGATAAAAGTTTTTTAAAAATTGTTTGTTTTTGAAATATTAGTGAATTTAAGCATCTATACATCTACATCACAACGATTGCTATCTTTCTCGCGCAGTCCACTACAGAAACTGGTGCGAGAAAGATAGCTACAGGTTTCTTTAAAAATCAAATGCAGTTGAACTAAAAACAATTATGTCTTTTTAATACTACAAATTGCTTCAAAATTAAACAAACTTTCATTTAAAATAATAAAAAAATTAGAGTGGAGGACCCTATTGGATAATGAAGAGCCACAATATGGATTTTTTCAAAACAGGACATATACATATATTTTTTCAGAATATTCTTAAAATTACTTTCACAACGATACCAAACAATAGGGGTTTCCAAGGCTACAGCTTTTTAAGAAAGACTTATTGGATATCAGTGTTCATCATGTATAAGTAATATTAAGATGAATATAATCGTTAATTTGCTCTTTTTTATTACTCTAAAATCAAAATTAAAATTTAATGCATTTAAATTGAGTGCATAAAGTTTAGTATCGGCCATCTTTGTGACGTCAACGGCACTCTGAAAATTCTGATTGGCTAATGGCTTTTCGAGCGCGCAGATCAGTTCGCGCTGTGACCTGACGTGATGTTCAAGCCAGAACTGTTGTTATTTTGATGAAATTTAAGGTTACAAGAAATTTTTACTGAATTTCCTGTTAGTTTCTTTGAAGAATCTTTTGAAAAAACAAGTAAGTGAAGTTAATAACCAATAATGCTATTTATATTAAAACTGTTCATTTTCTTTAGAATATGGATCCTGAATTTGTGAAAGCAGACAGTCGAAATTTGCCGTATTTAGATACAGTCATGTTGCATTTGTTTTACAAAAACAATCCTAGTTTTGTTAGTGCAGAGGTATGTAATGTTTTGTACGCAGATTTATGGAATATTTATTTAATACAACAACATTTGCAGAGCAACTAAAGAAGAGTTGAAGAGTATGGAGACGAAGCTGTTACTGTAGAAGTTGAATTCGACAAAGACTTCTGTCAACAGTTGATGGAGGAGGCAACAACATTTTGGAAAATTGCAGTATTCCCCAAATTCATGAAGTCAATAAATAGTTTCATAGTTGTTTGTTATTTTTTTGTCTTAAATAAAACATCATTTTACCAATAGTTTAATTTATTATTAATTAGAAAGTTAAACATGTGCTAATTTTATAATTTTAATGATAGGATAGGATAAGAATAAGGAACAGCGTTTTTACTTTCTGGCTGTAAATCGAATACACAAATAATTAAATTAGTAAATTAATTAACATGTTTAGATTTAATACCATTATAATACGGAATATTTATTTTTAGTCATTATAACTTGCACGTTTTTCTTCATTTTTTGGAACCATTACATATATTTTCTTTGGATTATTTGCTGAGGAATTATAGCAGCCCGGTACGAAACAGTATTTCACCACCACAAAAATGCTCATTATTAGAGCTGGCTATAGTAACCAGAATAGCAAATAAAAGAAATCATCCATCTCTTAAAATAGAAAAATAATATTTAATTATCTCCAAAATTACTGTACGTACTCAAGTTTTACCTGATTTGCATGTACAATCACAATTTCTTTAAAAATTGAGGAACAGAATTCAACAACTTTCTTGGGTTATGTATCATTTGTTTACATGTTCATGTGCGAAACGACATACCCACCGTGTTTGTTATATATCCGTCTCACTCAGCTCTAGAAACGTATGTTCTCGCGGTGTCGATGACGTCACACGCACCGATGATTTTTTCGATCCTCATTTATAGAAACTTTAATAATTTTTTTCTGGCTTATTAGACGCTTTTCGGCGAAAATAAAAAACACGGCTCTAATATTTTTATATAGAGATTAACATATTAAAAAATGAAAAAAACTTGGAAACCCCTATTATAGTTTTACTTCAACCATTTCAAAATGGCGACCATTTATTTTCAAAATGTGTATTAATAAAATTCCAGCAAGCTATGAAAACAATTGTATTACCTTAAAACAAAAGAAAAGTGAGGATACCTCTCTCCATAAAGATGAAGGGATCTAATGGAATTTCTTTGACATTCTCCGAATATTAAAACCATATCAACCATTTCTTCATTTACGGAACGCACTTGGGCCATAATTATTATACCAAAAAAATGGATGTTATCTCCTGTCACATTAAATAACAAAACTAACGTAGGTGGTACTTTTTTTTTTGTTTTAAGATAATAAAATTGTTTTCATAGATTGCTGTTTTATTTTGCAGGGAATTTTATTAATACATTATTTTGAAAATAAATGGAAGCCATTTTGAAATGGTTGAAGTAAAACTATGATATTTTAGTATTGTTGTGAAGGTAATTTTATGTACATTCTGAAAAAAAAAATCCTTATACTAGATTTAAAGTTGTACCCATTTTCGCTAAAATCGTGGTACAGAATTCTTACTACGATCATCTTATGGGGCCATTTCACCGATCACCCAGTATATATTACAGTCAACATTGAGTAAGGAACCATCTTTATATTTTATGTATTGGGTCAAACTTCACGGCATATATCAAAATGTTAGCCAAATAATAATATAATAATAATATATCATCACGGCATATTACCCATTTCTGGGTGTGCCAGTATCTACAACACATGTAGACATCGGTAATGATGACGATATATTTTACCGTGTGGGCGCTTACCAGGCGTCACCTCACGAGCACTCATAGCTGGTATGGAAAGTGCACCACAGGGGTCACTTTTGTGCCATTTAAAATTGGAAATATTTGGCGTCTGTCTGTTAGCCAAATAAAGGAAGCATTAACTAATTGTATCGAAATAATTCATTTTTACCTCCCGCTACCCTTGGTAAGGGAGGTATAGGGATCGTGCTAAAAATCACATATCGATATTTTAGTAAATGACCACGTTTTAAGGTCCCTACAATCCAATTTTAACATTTTCACGATGATGTCTGTATGTGTGTATGTGTGTGTGTGTATGTATGTGTGTATGTATGTGTGTATGTATGTGTGTGTGTATGTTTGTGTGTGTGTGTGTGTGTGTGTATGTGTATGGATTTTGTCTTCGCTCTAACTCAAATACTATCATTCAGAAAATTCTGATACCTTGTATTTATACCCTATTCTAATATGAAAAGAAGTCATTAGATTTTGGTGTAAATCGGATAGCCGGAAATGGCACTTTACCTGAAGCTCATAATGGTTTTTCTTCAAAAAATACCATTAAATGCCATTTTTTCGCATTGTATGTCTTATGAAAATTAAAGATTATTGAATTTTCTACAGGAATACATTAATACTTTTTCTATATATTTTACAGATAAATTTAAAAACAATTTATTTTATTAGTCGCGAAGCCTAAGATAAACACAATTCCTTTGTTACACAGTTCATATTTCAAATGAATGTAACTGACAGTAAATGTCACTGTCAAAAAACGAATCACTTCAAATTAATAATAGTGACATTTTAAAAAGAAAATAGTAAATAAAGCAATAGTTTTCTGCAATGGAACAGTTTACAGCGTTAGTAAATACGTATGTATTTAAATTAATAAAAATTAAATAGCGGGAGGTTTTGTGTAGGCCACATCAGATTTTTTATCTTATAATTCGTGCAAATAGCGTGTTCTACATTTAATAACCTCCGCATTATGTGCACGCCAGACCTGGAGAGTTCAAAAACCCAATTCCGTCCACAAAATCACATCGGTATAGCCTCGAGCCATCATCAGCCAACACCTCTTCATCTGAAGCGAATGAGGAACAGAGCAGAAGACACAAGACAGACTAGCGCTGGCTCTAGCACCAACATCGCCTGTTAGCCTAGTATTCGGTTTTTCTAGTTCTCACGAACACAAATGCAAAATAACGCCAAAGTCAAACGTAAACGCCAACAGTACTTGCGGCATATAAGATGATGACACGAGCTGATTTTTTTGTAGGAAGAAGTCATGATGGTATTGGGATATGTAAATAAGAATGAGTGGTGGCAAAATTTGGAACTAAAAGAAGGGAGAAATTTTATTCTATTCGTATGTTTAAATATTGGTGCACAGTTTAGTTGTTTAGTGGAAAAAAGTAGAACTAATATTTACAATTAATTAATCTACTATAATCTAATATTTTAGGAGTGTTCATTCAAAACTTAACATGTCCATCATAAACAGTTTTGAGAGAAACGCGAAAAACTTACTATGTCCCTGCTATATATTTTTTTAATTCGATTACTTCATATATAATTCAGTTAGTAAATGTTATTAAAGATCCGGTAATATAATATTTGTATATCTTTTCAGTTAGCTTAAATTTGCAAAAAATATTTGGACATGTTAACTTTTGCATGGAAAAATTGGGACATATTAACTTTTGCATGGAAAAATTGAGAAATGTTGAGTTTTGTTGTTAAAATATTAAGAAATTAAGATTAATTTAACTTTCATGGATTCATGGATTCCACTCCTCATTATTTTCATTTCCATGTTTATTAAAACTTTTTTGTACCATTCAAGCTCTTCTATCTCTTGCCACGTATCTCCAAATTGCAATCTTAGAAGATGGTCTACATCCTTTTTTTTATCTGTACTTATTTTATTAATATTTTTTAGTACATCCATTTCCAAATTTCTGTCATTCTTTCCCCTTTTCAAGAGACGTACGAATTGTTCCAAATCACTATCGAATCTATAATATCCTTTTCCCATACATTTCTTTATATGAATCCTTTTACTCATTTTTTTATATAAATTTCGTATTATATATTTTCCATTCTTTCCCTAACCTCTAACCTCATTACTCTCCCTATACCTACTTTTGTATAAATCTTCATATTCAATTTTATATGAACATTATATAGTGGACATGTATAGTTTCGTTTGAAATTAATACTGTACTACTTATTCAAAGGACATGTTAAGTTTTGGTCAAAACATAAAAAGTTTCAACCAATAGTTAACATGTCCATTGGACGTATTAACTTTTGATTGAAACTCAATTGTTATTGTTAAGTTTGCATGGGACATGTTACAGTTTTCTTGACATCGAGCATGCCAATCGTATCGGATGACTAGATTTAAGGCGAACACATGTATAACTCATTTTTTACAAAAAATGGACATATCAACTTTTGAATGAACACTCCTCATTTTATTGTAAAACTGAGCCTAAAAAAAATACTAAACTTTGAACTTAACCTAACAATGACTAATTCAAGTATTTAAAATGAAAATAATAATTAAAATACAGCTACAACTAATAAAACAGGAAACAAGGATATACAGGGTTTGAAAAAAGTGCAAAATTTTTTAAGGGCATATAGTACTAACCAAATTGAGTAAAAAAAATTTAAGGGTTCCCGAAGGAAAAATAATCGGACAAGCAGTCTGCAGTGAAATTATTTATTTCAAGCCAAGGTTTCGAATAATACGTTAGTCTTTTTCAGGCCGCGTGCCTGAGTGTCTGATCGCGAACCCGGGGGAATTGAGTTCGATCCCGACAGACGCCAAATATTTCCAATTTTAAATGGCACAAAACTGACCCCTGTGGTGCACTCTCCACACCAGCTTTGAGTGCCCGTGAGGTGACGCCTGGTGAGCGCCCACACGGTAAAATATATCGTCATCATTATAGCGATGTCTACATGTGTTGTAGATACTGGCACACCCAGAAATAGGTAATATGCCATGATGATATATTTATTTAATATTTTTATTAGTTTGTTTAAATACATGCTAAACTTTTACAACCCTTCGACGTCTGAGTCATAATATTTTTGTAATTGTTCACCTACATAACCATTCGTTCATAAAATTTGTATCATGTTTGTATTTTCATTTTAAACACGTCAGGAATATTTTGACACTTGTACCATTAAAAGATGAACATATTTGCACATACAATATGTACAAATTATCTATGAAAGTACCTATATAATCTGATGAAGAATTTTAGAAACACCATATTTTTTTTTATTTGAAATTTATGTTAATGTTTTTAATCTAAATCTAAATTAACCTAAATTAGCCACTGCTAACATACCACTTCAAAAATAAAATAAGAAAGATAAGACTATTAGAACCTATGGAATTTTAAAAGCATTAAACCTTTTATTAGTTATAATCTATATAGCATTTTCATAGGAACTGATTACATCAAATAATGTAAAAGCCTATGTATTAACAAAAATATAGAGCGGTCGTTAAAAAAATTCTCTACCGTGCTCTAAAACGGTACATTAAAAAAAGGATACAACCCCGACTCTATAAATTAAAGAGAATTATTTAAATTCTTGATTTTCAAATCTATTTTTTTCGAAAAAAATCGTTAATTTTTTTAGTTTTATGCATTTATAATTTGTTAAAATTTGTAAAATAAATTATCTGATTTAATTATCAAAAAAATGAGAAAAAAAATAAAATTTTTTTTTCTGTAGGCACAAATTTGCTTTAATCTACATAGTCGGGGTTGCGCAGATATATAATACACATTTAACATTAAAATTAAAATTAAAGTTATATTGTACATAATATTTATAGCGTTGTAATGAAGCTTGAAATGATAAAACATTTTTAAAAATATTGATTTATTCTTATACATATTTATATTCTGTTTGCATCATTTTCACGGATAAAGACTATTATATTATTAGACTTTTTACCTATTTCTAGATGTGACGTCTCTATTTAGTAATTGAAAACACATTTTTTTTTTATTATGTAACCATTTGCCAAGCATCATCGCGTAGACAAATAGCTGCAATGGAAAATGCAACGCCAATATCATAATAAAACGACTGTTTCTAGGGACACCTTAATGAAATGTAGGTACACGCTAAAACGTCATCACCGCTTATGACGTATGCATTTAACGTGTACATTTACTTACAAAATTTACACCATCTGCGTTAATTTAAAGGCTGAAATGGTACATTTCTCCAAATATAACATCAATAACCTAATCTAAGTCACATCTAACTTCAAAATATAACCTCATTTATTTAATTTAAAGGTGAAATGAAAAGGCATAAATGATCCACGTATGTTATAAAATTCTTTAATTAGGACGTTTCGGGCTTAAGGCAAGCCCATCTTCAGCTATTGATACATTATTATTAGCAAAAACAGTTTTACAGGATAATATTGATGAATTTTATTACAAAATCTTAAAATTGTATTAGACACAATGATCTATAAAAGCTACGTTGATAAAATTTTAAGGTACAGCATTTCAACAAATTTCCGAATCAATTCGGAGTTTGTGAAATATTGAGAAGAAAGACAGGTGCAATGCACAACCAATGAAGTCAAGTGGAAGTTAGTGACTTTGTAATTTGCCTATAAAATTGTTTTTATGTTTTAATTTATGTTTAAAGTCTGTTTGAAAATTGACACATTTGTTTTTATTTATGTTAATATAAAGCGTCTCTTTAAGTAAACGAGGATATTTGTTATTAACTTAATCAATAATTTTAACATCATCAAACTTAAATTTATGGCCAGTATTAACTATGTTGTTAGTGAGTACACTGTAATTTGGATCTAATAGGTTACTATGATATTTATATTGACACAATTTTTTTGTACGAGGTTGGGACGTCTCCCCTATGTACATTTAATTACATTTTCCGCATTTTCCATCCCTTCAACTCTCATTTATTTAACCTGAACTTTGAATATTTCAGGCGTAATAAGTCCGTGCACGTTAATTGTCTACATCATAAGCAGGGATGTAGTTTTAACGTGTACCAACATTTCACATTAGGTACACATTAACGTGACCCTATAGACACCTACCTAATAAAAAAAGTTCAGTCAGATTCAAATTCGAATTCCGAGAAAAGTATTTACAACTATAATAATATGTCGGTATAATAATATTGTTCAACAGAGAGTTGCATGTTTATCTATCGACGATCAGATAATCTAGGTTCAATTCCAATTACTTCCTAATAACTCTATATAAAATTTCCGGAAACGACATTCTTCACTTTCCACAGGTGAATACCCTTAAAATATCAATAATAATAACACTCTCCTATATCTTTTACCAAAATATATGTAACAAATTTTTATATTAAAACACTATTTGTCTAAGGCATAATTTAACATTTAAATAAAAAAATATTAATGTAAAGTTGAATATTTATGTTTTTAAACATATCACACGATATTTTTTAAAATTCAATAGGCTCTTCAACCAATTTTTTTTTAATTTAATTTTCGAAAATAGACGTTAATATATGAATATTTTTCATATTTTCATCTGTATTGTGATATAATTAAGCCTGTAATTAATTGGAAAAGATTCTATACAAAATTGAAATTTACGCTGTGACGTCATACCGCCTGATGACAGAACAACGCCGCTCGTGTAGAATTGCGGAACTATTCAGTCAAACTTTTAAACATTTAAACAAATTGACACATGAAAGCTGATGTTGATACGTTGTGAATTGTTTGATATTTGTATTTATGTGTAAAATTGTATTTAAATATTCTAAAATAATATTAAGAAATAGTGACAGAACAGATGACTAAATGCAAACGCCAATATTATGCGCGCGCAATCTCTCTCTGTCACAAGTCGGTATGACGTCACAGTCGAATTGGAAGTAAAAAAATTTACTTTTAATAATTAATTACTGGCGTAATACATATTTTTTAAATAAAGTGTTATATTTTTCGACATTGTTTTTAAGCGTATTATTGAAAATTAGTACCAAATATGCTAAATTTTAATGTGGTTGAAGAGTCTATTTTATTTAATGAAAATGATATGTATTAGTACCGTTATTAATTTTATAGTTATCAAAATTAATAAAGGAATAATTTTAGTACAATTTTAATTTATGGCATAGACTTTCGAATATTCTATACCTACTTGATTTCTAGTACATTAATTACAATAATAATAGGTGTATAAAATCATAATTACATACATACATACATAGATCCCTTTTCTCTACGTCAAACGTACAGCATGTATTTCTACTTCTTTGACATTTTTTTATCAGCATTAATGACGCAGGTTTTCATCTAACAGGTCTCAGCATGATGGAACTATCTCAAAAATAGACATATGTACATATGTAGGTAATTCGCGAGTGAAGAAGAGGAGGAGCTTAGCGCGTGACGTAACAATATGGCCGGTTTAAGGTAGATGCTTCGTTTCCCGCAACTGTATTCTTATACACTACGGCGTTTGAAATACAAAGTAATATTAATATTATAGTTAATATTAAACAAAAATAATGTTTCTAGTATGAATAACATTTTGAATTTTGCGAACTAGTCCATTTCATATAAAAATTATGTTCAGCATTCTCTCGAATTTTGAATTTACATGATTCGAGTCTTTGTTTTCTTGAATCTACATAGTACTGCATTATTAGTCTGGTAGATTAATGGAGAGATAAATATAATCTTGCTTTACGAAATGCAAGAAGCACGCATATTTTTACTAGGTTCCTTTCCCATTTTTAAAAGATGAATGCATAACTTTCGTCTACCAACTATTTCAAATTGGCAAATTTCTCTAATAAATTTTTCTATAGAATTTAGGTTCTTGTTTTCGGGAAATTATGGAAATTAATTATTTCTGGATTTCTGCGTGCTAATGACGTACATAGGTTAAACGGAACTAAAACGTGTTGAAGTTTTAGATTTTGTTATTATACTTTATTTCACGTAAGAATAGCGTTGGTTTAGTGATGTTTAACCATATTTTGTTGCAATTTTAGATTTTGACATTTTACAGATAAATATATTTATTATTGACAAAGCTTGGTTTCACAAATTTAAATTATTTATTCAATGCATGTAAAAACGGTCGGCTCTTAAGAGTAATCTACTATTTTCTTATGTAAAATGAAGTATAGCCTTCAAATTTCACTCCACTCGCGATTTATTTGTTAAATAAGTGACAGAAACGATGCGTTCGCCACTACCTCGGCTAGGACTTACTACCATGCACTAGTTCATATTTTCGCCACCAGACGTCATATTTCTCTATTTCACTAGCGAATACTTAACAAATGAATATTTAGTTTTAAATACAGAATGAAGCATGAATTACAATTTTTTATAAAAAATATAATAATTACGATATCTTTACGTATCCGTCGAAATTTATTGGGGAAATAAGGGGCTGGGACAAAATTTAGTTGCAAACCTCCCAACATTAATAAAATGAAAACGATGCCAACAGTCCTCCCTCCAAACATGATACTGAGGGAATCTCGCCAGCTTCCGATGTAAAACACGAAGAAATGTTCAAAAATTACATTAAAAACACGATGAATTTTGATAAAAAGTTATTTAGGCGAAAAAAAGAGGCCAAATCGCCACTTTTGTCAGCAACAGGTGTAAATATACCACGGTGTAAACGTGGACGTTTACAACTAAATTTTGTCCGAGACACTTATTTCCCCAATAAATTTCGACAGATACGTAAAGCCATGCGCTTGTAGATTTACTTCGAATGCTCTGATTTCTTATGTATGATTGAAAATTTTGGCTGATGATGGAACTGGTTCCTACTTCCTAAACGTCCCGACATAACACGACTTGATAAAACTTAAAGCTGTCTATTTATTTTCTCACCTCGAGAAGGCGGTACACATCGTATTAATGAAATTATTATGAGAAATAGCACTAACATTATAGGAAAAATATTGTATGCAACTCGTGTGTAAATGGTATTTTTTATCTCGTGCTAATTTCTCTAATATCGCACTCGACCAAAAAAGTACTACTTTACAGTCTTATAACATAAATAACTATTTTGAAAATTAGCAAGCGAAGATATAATTTTCACAAGTACAGCCTTTAAAGTAGGTAAAATCTAACTTTATTTATGCAAAAAAAAATCTAGAAAATATTTGATTCTGCTCTCTAATTTTGTGTTTCTTTGTTACATATTAGTTAAAAGAAGACATTACAACAAAAAATTGGAATTTCAAGGGGGGGTTTGTCATGAAAAACCCAGCAGAAATCCACTTGAAAAAACCCGTTAAAAAATCTAGTTATTATAAAAATTTAGGCATGTTAAAGAATTGATTAAAGAATTGTCACAATGTCAGCATTTGGTTTTACCATCAGTTCTTTTAACATTTGCTCAGTCTAGTGACATTTCTCCCAGAACCCTCTACTTTCAGCATGATTATTATGTTTGAAACTCAACTACGAACTATATAGTATGTTCATTGGTTCATTCAGAAACCAAAACACAAGCGGCACTGCGAGCTGGTTAATACAAGTTTGTTAGAACCTAGAAGAATAAACTTGTATAAGTTTAGTAAAAATCGTATTACATTATTATTATTATTACCGGGTTCGATCCCGACCGACGCCAAATATTTCGAATTTTAAATGGCACAAAAGTGACCCCTGTGGTGCACTCTCCACACCAGCAATGAGTGCCCGTGAGGTAACGCCTGGTAAGCGCTCGCACGGTACAAATATGTCATCATCATTACTGATATCTGCGATAAAGCAGATTGTGGCACACTCAGAAATGAGTAATATGCAGTGATGATATATTTATTTTATTTTATTTGTAATTCACTGAAATGTAATACACTAGTGTTTCTTGTAATGGGGGATTACACCATTTTTTTTATATAATTTCATCTGAAAATATTAGGAAAACTAAGACTATTGATGAAAATCCGGTGAAAAAATTCCTATTAATAAGCGAGTTATGGTCTTCCGAATTTTGAAAAGATTGACGTGACGTCACATTTATGTGTTTCTATATCAAACTGTTTTCATCATGGAGCTAAATGTTCTTGAAATATATGCTATTTTAAGTTATATTTACATAAAAATAAATGAATATTATAACACTATATAAGTCTACATACTTTATAATTACAGGTGTATTTAAATTATTAAGTTTAATGCAAGAAATTTATGTTAAAATAAAAACTGTTTGAAAACTGCTGTACAGGAATGTTAGCCCCTCCTTTCGAATTTGAATTTCTTAACTTCCATTGGTAGTAATCCCCACCTCCTAACACGCTATTTGTAATGCATGTATAGGTGGTTTCTCGGTCGCCAATCAAAATATTTTCATATTAGTGTCGAAGCGCTATAACAAAAAACCCTTTATTTCCGAAATATCTCAATTATACCATTTAATTTTTTTATTAATATTCGTTATTCAGCATATACATTCGTATTTTTTTACTATTTTCCTTTAATTCGATTGAGCCGTAATCCCCCATTATTTTAAACTTATATTACATGAACAATGTAATATTTTTTAAAAAATCCAGAAATGGGTTGGGTTTTTTCAAAAAAACCCAGTGGGCTGGGCATATCTCGAAAAAAACCGGTTTTTTGACAACTCTGGGTGGATATCACGGCATATTACCCACTGCTTTATACGTAAATATCGGTAATGTTGATGAGATGGTTGTACCATGCGGGAGTTTAACAAACGTCACCACACGGACACTAATTGCTGCCGTGGAGATTTCAAGTAGACACTTGGTATTCTCTTTGGAGGTATTTGCAGGATTTTTTTTTTTAAATGTTAGTGCTAAAATGTTTATGTATTTAGTTAGTCCAAGTCCAGCACTGGTGAAAAGTCAATCTCTTGTAGAGTGGCAGTCAGTGTACGCAATCCGCTCTTTCCCTTCTCCATCTCCATCGGGCATTCGAGCGTTCAAGCGTTCTCGCAGCGTGCCTCAGCGGCCGACTAACAGTTATGCATTGCTGGACCCCGACACACCGACGTCTACCGACTCTCTGGACAGATTTCGCGTTTAAAGTGACTCAAATCTCATGTGACACACTGTTTTGTGAGTGAATTTACATTGTGTACCAAGCATCCAAGGATTCTAGTGCACCTCAACACGATATTGTAAGTTCATTGCAGAGTTTTACTCATGTTTTGCCGATGCCCTAATTTCCGAGCCAGCCTCTGCCATGCTTGTAACCTGTACGGCTACGAGTATGTTTGTTGTTTTTAACGTGAGCTGAGCTTTTATTCATAATTTGCTGTTATTTGTCAGTGGGTGCATGGTGGTTCATTTGTTTTTGGTTAATTGACAGGAACCCAAATTGGTTCTGTTGAAAAATTGCCTTATACACGAGTTAAGTCTTTTGCAATACGTAGTATTCTATCGTTTTACCGTTACTTCGTAAAAAACAACGTGTAGTGTAGCGTGTCTCAATGCGAGTCGATGAAAAAATCGTTCCTATACATGTAAACAAATAATTGTGCTACTTCGAAAAATTCTACTAGTCTGCTACTCTGCTCTTCACATATTTAAGATGATTGTTTATAAATGGCGCTTTGTGGGAAAATCGCGTCCTGGCATTTTATAAATAAGTAGGTTTCTAGTTCTAACTTTATTTCTTTACTATTGGAATATTCTCAGGAACTTTTACTTTATAGAAACTTTATCGTTTTGAAAATGTGAACGTGCGAAATTCGAATAAATATCGGTGACATTATTTCAAAATTTGATAAGATTTCATATCCGTAAATTTTAACAATTTCGCATACTTTCACGTCATTTGAATTTATGCCAATAACAATCAATATAATATAGCCAGTTATTTTGAAATTAACATTTGAGATTGGTATTATCTTAGCTGTATAATTCCATACTGTTCATTAAGTATTCATAAATTCCATTGTATTTTTTGTTCGTGTATATATTTAGCGCATCTCAAATTCCAGTTATTTTTAAGTGACATTTGCTCGTAAAAACATAACTTTTTGCGGTGAGTCAACAATTACAAATATTTATTTATGAAAAACTTATCACATAAAATAATTATATTTAAAATAAATATGATAATTATATGTTAACTATGTATATCTAAAACGGCAATATTGCATAAAACTTAAACCCAAATACATGATATAATAAAAAAAAACTGGTTTAGAAATGGAATTGCATATTTCCTCCACATATTATTACGCAAGGTAAAATAAGCCTTTTAAATTAACTAGGCTCGCCTTAAAAGGAATTAATAAGAAAATTGTGATTCTAAAATATCCTTGTGAATGGCAGCATTCATTCCACACCGATATCGGAGGTTATTTGAAGAGAACACTATTCAGTGACGTCACTTTCCGCTGCTAAATGCTAAATGTTGAAGTTCGCTGTGATTGTTTGACTGCATTCACGCCAGTTAATGTCAGCAAAATGAGGTTAACTTTAAAACAGCTACATCTGTTGAGAATTTGATTAATTAATGCATTGATTTACTTTCGCGCATGTTTTAAACCATTTTTAATATGTCATATAGTTTTAATTGTTCCTTGAAGTGATTAGGTTCTATTTGTATTATTTCAAAAGCACTTATTAACTTTCTTGTGCTGACCTAATAATTTGTTCCTAATGATATTTCTTTGGCGAGAAAATGAACAACAAAATAGGGCTACGCAATAAACAAAATTTGTGTCACTGAAATAATCATTAAATTTATCATTTTATTTTTATTAATTACCTCCAACAAGAAATTGTTTCATAGACTTGTTGGGCGAATCCGACTCTGTTTTTCTATAACCTTGCATATTTTGTTCCATATGTGACAATCATTTCTCATACAATCTGAGTACTTAATCCTATTATTATTATGCTTACAATAGAGAATACACAATCACCTTTTTTTCTATAAAATCATCAAAATGGAATTTTATTCTGTTTCAGTATTGCAACATGAAATAAAAATAATTTAAAAATGGAAGTTTTAAAACAAGACGCCACTGAAAGTGCTACAAAAGAGTTACTTTCTAAAGATAAAGATCAATTCGTAACAGTTGTATCAGTAGGATCAGAAAAAAATTACGAAAATATTGTTTTCGACAATACTTTAGACGAAAATAAATCTCAAAATGGATTCGTAACAGTTTTAACAATTGGGGATGAAAATCCAAACGAAGCATTTACCGAAAATGAAGTGGTAGAAGAAGTTCTAGTATACAGACTTCCTGGTGAAAGATTAGGATTTGGTTTAAAATTCGAAGGCGGCACAAAAACAACAGAATGCGTCCGAAGATTATTCATCCAATCATGTGCTTCCGATAGTCCAGCCTCGAGAGTCAAATGTTCTTGGGGTAATTTAGTCGAAGGAGATGAAATCCTTAAAATTGATTCGTATGCCGTCAAAAGTATGACCAGAATCGATTGTGTGCGATGTTTAAAAGATTCCAACGTTGTTATTAAATTACTCGTGAGGCATGCCAAGCAAAGAAGTGAAGATTATACCGCTGATACAACTGTGCCACTTAATTCAGACGAAGATCTTTCCTCAGAAGAGTCGGAAAAGAAACGTGGTCCTCCTCCTCCCCCAATACCTCCCAGAAAGTTATCAAGAAAGTTACTTAAAGATAAAAACACAAATTCCTCCCCTCCTCAACCTTCTATCGATATAGTCGACGTAGATGCTCAAATCCTTACCAAAAGTCCTAAAATGCAATATCCCATAAGTGCTCCTAGAACTCGTCCACATTTAGACGTCCCTCCAAAAGTTCCTTCAAGGGACAGAAAGCTCTCTGATGTCAGTTCTGGTCCACCTGATGCAGAAGTCTATTTGGATCTTTTAGCCCAAGAACTAGAATGCGGAATTAAAACAGAGAGCGAATCTGATGATACTGGGAGTACGATTTCTACTGTTATAGACCGGCATAACTCAATATTTTTAACTAGTAATCCTAGTTCAATTGCTTCTGATAGTATTCCATCAACTCCAACAGCTGTTCAGAAACAGATGGACCTTTCTAAAGTTGTTAATCCATTTGAAATGCTAGAAATGGAATATGCCGCAGATATTCAGCCAAATGATGACTATTTATTTACTAGATTTGTATCTTCTCATGATATTCTTAGAGAATACGAACAAACTAACAATTTAGGTAGCAGAATTTCTGATGAAAAGAATTCCTTAACACCTCCGGCAAACTTCCAAGATGCCCCTTTAAGTTACGGAAATGAAGATGTCAGTACAATGACTAACCATGACGAAAACCCATCAAACGGTGTAGAACATAAAGAAAATAATGAAGAAGAAGACTTCGAACATCGAATCGTCGAAGAAATCAAAGTTCCAAAACCCGTCCCGAGAAAATGTTATTCTAAGAAAAAAGTAGAACCTGAAGAAATATTAGAATCTTTAGGCCCAATAGAAGATGTAGATGATAACGCAGATTCAGTAGACTTTAACCTCCCCAGACTTGTAAATTTTGTCCCTAAAATCTTACCTAAATCTACCCCTGTTTCCGAAATGAGATATTCCTTCTCCGATCCTGATCTTCAAATAAAAAAAGAAGATGCAGAGTATCATAACTTGTGCTTGATGAAATACACACATCATAATGATGACTTCAATTACTTGTATCCGAATTCGAGTGACTATATTGAGTGCAATAATAATGAGTGCGACAAAATAATATCTTGTTCGAGTTGGTCCTTACATAATCAACTAGCCACCATCGGAGAAAGTGAAGAAGAAATGGACTCTTTAGAAAATAAACCAAGGTAAGATTTTTTATTAAAATGAGTTTTCTAATTGGTGTTAACAAATAATTGGAAAAATATTAAAATTTATCTAATTTAACGCAGAAATATGTAAATATCGTGTGCAATAATTTATTTGCTCTTGAATTTAGGATGTAGTTTCACATACAGCTAATCTACATTTTAAATTCCTACCTAATTGTTATAAACGCGACCTTCATTTAGTTGTTCACCTGTGTAAAAATTTCCCAAATTATGTCAAAATTATATTCGCATATATGTATTGTTTTGCTAAAGCAATTCTACTCTAAAACTACTTGAATTGTGAAGGTAACAGTTCACTCTTTTAGGGTAAAAATTATTCGACTTACCGTGGTACGTTTTCAATGTCAAATCGTACTCGAACCTGCAAAATAAAGAAAAGATAATTATAAAATAAGGACACCGTAATGACATACAAAGAAAACGATTAAAATGATTTTTAAATTCCAACATGTAGTTTATTATTTTTGTTTAATAACTCCTTAACCTTATTTCGCATAAGAAATTAATAAATTATATAGTAATATTAAGATAATATTAATAATAATATGCAAAGTCTTGAGGCAATACCGTGCCACGTACGAAGTACAGTTACATTGCTAAATTGCATCGAAATAAGCAAATTATTTTATGCTACTGTGTGTTTACAACAATGTGTGTTCCTTTGTTACCGAAGTAGCATGTACATATAACTGTATCTGTTTGCAATATATGTGCGTGTTTTCGTTATTTTTAAATTGAAAAATGAATTAAAATGCAAATTATATGTAATGGCTTCTATGACTATTTAGTATCTTCATTTACATTCGAAATTTCTATGCATCACACAATATATTATTGTTTTTCAGACCGTATTTACATAATGTATTCTTTATTCTATAGTTTACACCACATTTTTGATCTGGAGGTCGGAAGGCCAAAGCATATATGTATATATGTAATTTACATAAATATTTATATCTACATTTTTTTAGAAAATTAAATAAATATCTAATTCAATAATTTTGTGAGGACTACTCACATTTTTTTCAACCCAAGAAAATCCACCAGGGTTTAAAAAACACTTAGAAAAGCCGTATAAAACCACCCAGTTTTTTTAACTCACTTCAAACATACATACCGTGAGTATTTTTTAACATGAAACATTGAGTTTGTCATATCCATGGTTACGACTTGATATTTGATTGACAGCAATATATTTGCCCGTTCCATTTAAAATGAAACATAGGGAACGAATCTGACAGAAGTATTATATTTAAATATTGTAAGAAATTTAGCGGAGTCAGAAAACCACTCGAGAGCACTAAACATATTTCGGGCACAAGGTGCACACAGTATTTTTTCTACATCTAAATTTAATTTTTAGAAAACAGGTATAATTATTTAAACAAAATTAACCTCTAATGACATCTTGTCAATATGACAGATAACCGTCGAATTTTCCTATTAGTTATGATTTGACATTTGATTGACAGCAATGTATTTGTCTGTCTCATTTAAAATGACACATGGGGAATGAATTTGACAGAAGTATTATATTTAAATATAAATAAGTAAATAAATATATCATCACGGCATATTTCCCATTTCTGAGTGTGCCACAATCTGCTTTATCGCAGATGTCGGGCGCTTACCAGGCGTCACCTCACGGGCACTCATTGCTGGCGTGGAGAGTAAGAAAACCACTAGGGCACAAGGTGCACACTATATTTTTTCTACAACAAATTTTAATTTAGAATGCAGGTATAATTATTTAAACAAAATTAACCTCTATTGACGTCTTATCAAATGTCAAATTCGTTCCCTATGTTTCCTTTTAAATGGAACGGGCAAATACATTGATGTCAATCAAATGTCAAGTCGTAACCATGCATATGACAAACCCAATGTTTCACGTTAAAAAATACTCACGGTATATGGGAGATATGTAAATTTAAAAATTATATACTTTTTGGTTTCTGTAATTAAGTTTGCTGTAGATTAGGACAAAAAATAACAAAAAATAAAAAGATGAATGTCAATGTCAAATTATGTCAAATACGTGCAATTTATGATTGGGTCTTTTGTTATAATACATATTTTAGTTATTAACTAAATATGTATAGTTTAATAAGCGTATTAGGAAGTCATGTGTTGTCCACAAATTTTTTGCTATTTACGTACTGCCATGAGAAATAGAACAAAAATGTGATACAGTTGTATTGTTAGAATGACAGATGGCATCTATCATAGAGTTTTAATAATGATTGATTTCATTAAATTATTTATCATTAATCATGGATACAGTTAATATCTCGGAAAATAATAATTAATTAAAAATTAATTTAATGAAATCAATAATTATTAAAAGTGAAATACAGTAGACTCTGTCATATCCGGAGTAGTATGGACGGAGCCTTTCTGGATACGCGAAATTCCGGAGTCGAGAGAGACTTGTTTATTTTTAAATTATAAAATAGTTATTTATGCAACAAGAGTAGAAAGTATAGTCTTATTTCACGAATAGGAAATCCTATGAGTGAAATAAGACACTTTTTATTTACTCGAGTTGCATACATTTTTTTTACGTCTAAGTAAAAGTGTACAAAAAGTGCCGTAACGTTTCATTATTTCACGCGTTTGAGTTAAAAAAGTGCACTTCTTTCACGCTTTTAATGTATTAAAAAAGACATATTTTATAAATCCATTTTAATGAAAAAAGATGTACTTTTTTTAACAAGCAATAATACAATTTGGAAGGTTTTTGATTTATAATGAAGGTAGCGCAATGTAATTATTACAACAGAAGTAATACAAAATTAAAAAAAAAATGCCCTGAAAAGTTGCATTTTCGAACATAACCGCATGACCACAAAATAGTTAATTTTTTTATAAAAATAATCTATCAGCAACGTCCGATTTCTTCTTACATAAGATAGAAAAAAAACTGGCTCATTCTCGCGATCCTTTCGGATACGGGAAAGTCCGGATACGCGAGGGCCGGATATAGGAGAGTCTACTGTATTTTGTCAATCAAAATATGTTTGCGTAATATTTAAATTCAGGTTTAATATTATTGGCAATACTGTGATATTTCAGTACATGTTTTGACGGAAGCATGGAAAAAGGAAAGTGTGGATTTTAAAAATATAGCGAACAAATAAAATAAATTATTGCAAAATTCAAGTACATAATAAGGTAATAAACTTTAATGGAAGCTAAGGTTAAATAGATAAAACTTTAAAAATCCCTAAACCTTAAATAAAAACGCTAAAACTATATATGTATAAGGTTAGGGATTTTTAAACTATTATATAAAAAGGTCCGATATTTTGATCTCTCGTTAAACTACTGTTTGTTAACTGTACAGTTAAAATGAAAAATATAGCATTCTTCACCCATTCGAGATTTTTTCACAGGTTTCATCAGCTTAGGAAGTAGAACATTTGACTACCAATACTTAAATTAATATTATTTAAAAAAAGATTATTTCTACTAGCAAAATAAACCTTAAATATATGTATATATATATATATATATATATATATATATATATATATATATATATATATATATATACAGTATGTCCCCGGATTGAGTTTACAAAAGGAAAAAAATTCTTATATTTGATTTTACGAAAAAATGCCAAGGGAAGAAAAATTTTTGCTTGAATTAAAACGTATGTTTTAGTTATTAAAACTTTTAATTAATGCAATGTTATTTTATTATAACGTTTTCTCGTATTTTTTCTTCCTAATAACACAGTTATTCCATTGAATCTAACGTTATTTTAGTATACAAATAACTCTCTTTTCTTGTTTTAACGTTAACATTTCTTTAACAAATTCTCTCTATTTTGAATAATACCTACCTTTTTACTTTATGATAATAAGAATTACTTTTGACATTTAATCATTTGTCAATATTTCAAAGCTAACTAAAATAAAGTTAAATTCAATGTAATAACTGTATTATTAGGAGGACAAAATACGAAAAAACGTTATAATAAAAGAACCTTGCATTAATTAAAAGTTTTAATAACTAAAACATACGTTTTAATTCAAGCAAAAATTTTTCTTACCTTGGCATTTTTTCGTAAAATCAAAAATAAGATTTTTTTTCCTTTTGTAAACTCAATCCGGGGACATACTGTATATATATATATATATATATATATATATATATATATATATATATATATATATATATGTATAATGGTGGCTTCTATTTGCTTGTATACGCAACTCATGGGCTCTTATAGCTTTCGTCGAGAAAACCCATAGGAGTTACTTTTGTGTTATTCGAGAATTAAAAATTATTTTTAAATTATTAAAATATCTTTCAGAACTCATATTAATAATTGGAATAATACTACCTTTTTTACATTTTATATGTAATTTTTTCCTTGAAGAAGGCACCAGTTTATGGTGCCGAAAAGTTGGTTTTTTAATAAAAATACAGAACATAAACTAAAATGGTAGTATTATACCAATTATTTTTAAGTTTCATGCTTGATTTTTTTTTTAAATAATCCGATGAAAATTGCTTGCTTTTAATATAAAATGTTGCATATAACTATTATAACGAATCACATTTTTTGATGTGTCAGCAATCACTAAATATTTCTTAAATACATAAATAAGTTAGTAGGTAATAGTATCAAAGCATTTAAACTTTAATGAAATATGCATGTACTGTTTATTATTTTATATGCGTACTGTATATCTGTAAATTAATATACCATTCTGCAACATTCAATAACAAACCGCAGAAAGAATTTTAATTAAAAGAGAATAAATATCCTTCACGCTATTTTTCCGGTATGGGTGTGGAAATCTGAAAATTAATTCTGATATTTGATATAAACTTATTTTACGTCAACGGTAACCATCTGTCACGCATATTGTTGGTAAAATTAATTATTTTATGTGTTTATGTTGTACTAAATAAAGAAGAGTATAGACAATTAGTCTAAAGTGCAAGAAAATATGAATATTATCAAAAAATATACACGCAAATACAAATTTCATTTCAAATATTTTTCTCTAAAAAATTTAGCTGTAAAGACAAAAAATAGCACACCTTCATAGATTTATAATTGAATAGAATAATACAGCGCTGTTCTCTATACATTTTTGAAATATTAGCCTAAAAAGACATTTTAAAAATTTAATATTTATTTCTAAATTGTAAAGCCTTCTTTGACTTAGTAATATTTTACATTCTAGCTAATCGTCTAATGCCTGTATTCACCAACATCAAATAGATCTTTGAATAGCTTATTCATTGAATAAGAGAAAAATGTTGGTGAATACGGGCATAAGTGTTTTATAAAACGATCATCAGCTTACTTAGCTTGTATGTTAACGTAACTTAAATATTAAATTAGACTTAAATTGACAATATTGCATCGAAATGAAATGTTAAATAAATTATAATGTATTGCTGTTAAAGTGTATTTTTTTTTTGTTAAAGCCTAGTTTAAAATTTAAGCTTTGTTGGTGCAACTGGGCATAAATATAATAATATAACCTAAGACACAAAACTGGGCTATACTTTTCCAAACGAGAATTTTGTGCGTTAGGTTAGGATGCTTTACCAAAATTGTCGAAATATTCATATTACAATATAACCGTAAGCTGATCGTCGTTTTAAAAAACGTTTAGCCATAAAGAGTTGACAATCTGGCCGCGTTTTGTAAAATCAAAAGAAAGATTTTTCAATTTTTTCAAATGTAGATATTGTGAGATTTATTAGTATTTATATATATATATATATATATATATATATATATATATATATATATATTTATATGTGTTAATTATAGTATATTTAAAAAAAAATCTATATTCTCTCATACCTTGCAGTAGCACTACTTCAACTTCAACTTCAACTGCCAAATGTCTTCTTTAGTTCTAAAAATTAAAAGAATAAAAATTAGTTAAACTATAAGTACCATATACTCCAAACATTGTACATGTAATTTACAAAAAAAAATATTTCTGCGTATTCTTAAAATAAAATTTGAAAAGTAGGGCGCAGAATTTCAGACTTTGCAAAAAAAAAACTAGTATTTTGTGCAATATATTGTATATTAATCTTTTGCTACAATTTCTTTTTTTATATTTTAATAGTCAGACTTAATTGAAATCAAGTAGACGTACCTTCTGTAAATGATGTGATTAATGTACTGTAATACACGGAACTAAAGGAAAATGGCATTATGTCGGACTATATATACTCTACAGTTTATCGTGAAACAATACCTCGTTAATTGAAAATTAGTAAATATTTTTATTAGCAAAAGTTAACAGCAAAATTTGTTTCTACTTACATTTGCTACTTCTAGAAAGCTATAAATTTAATTGCACTTATGAAAATACTTAATTTTAATACTGCTAAACAACAAGCTCGCGATAAAAAAATATTTAATTTCTCTTATCGTAAATATTTAACATACCACACTCAGCAACTTATCGTAATATGACAAACAAAAACCTACTGTTATTAAAAGATGATTTATTTTAAACCTGAACCAAATCTAGAAAATTTTGTAATACCTACAAGTGTGTAAAGTAGTACTTTTTTGGTCGAGTGCAATGTTTTACACATGAAGAAAAGCCGAAGATAAAAAATACTATTTACACACGAGTTGCATACAATATTTTTCCTACAACCGAAATGTTTGTGCTATTTCTAATACTACTGAGTGTGAATATAAAGGCATCTTCAGATATTGTTAGTGTTAGTTGACAAGTAAATTAACCTAGCAGCGTATTTACTTTTCACGAACTAAAATAAATAAATAAATATATCATCACGGCATATTACCCATTTCTGGGTGTGCCAGTATCTACAACACATGCAGACATCGGTAATGATGACGATATATTTTACCGTGTGGGCGCTTACCAGGCGTCACCTCACGGGCACTCATAGCTGGCGTGGAGAGTGCACCACAGGGGTCACTTTTGTGCCATTTAAAATTGGAAATATTTGGCGCCTGTCGGGATCGAACCCGGTTCACCCAGGTTCGCGACCAGACACTCAGGCACGCGGCCACCCCCCCTTTTCACGAACTAATGCTTGAAAAGTATTTTACATACAACCGGTAAATAATGTTAACTTTATTCTTATCAAAATCATCTTAATGTGATTCATTATTTATCGAGGGAAATAAAGTACTCCCTAGGGAAATAAAGAACTCCCTAGGGAAATAAAGAACTTTCTAGGGAAATAAAGTACTCCCTAGGGAAATAAAGCGATTCAATATTCAATATCAATTATATTTATTTTGAAAAAATATGATTTCTGTAAATTTAAATTTAAAATTAACAGTTTTTCGTCGTTTATAGAAATGTGCTTCATTCATACTAATTTCGCATGCTCTTTTGTTAAATAAGAATTTTTCCGGTTGTGTATAAAATATTGTATATAACACGGGAGTAAAGTGTCATTATTCGCCTCAAGCGATTGAATCTTCGCTCTCGACAAATTTTACTTTACTCCCTCGATATATAAACTACTATTTCACGCACTTGTTTGAAAAGTGATACTTTGCAAAAGCGCTTAAAGTATGTACTTCACGCATGGTTTGTAGGAAAAATATATTTTGTTGTTAATGCACTTAAAAATTAGTTTGCAGCATTTTATTTTTTAATATTTTTTATGGAACGTAAATTAATATAATTTTAGGATTTTTTTACGATATGCCTATGTTTATGATAAGATGACCTTTACTAAATATCTCGGGCATTCACAACTATTGCTGAGAGTGCAACAGAAAGATTTCTTTTTCAGAGGGTAAAAATTAATAAAATTTTAGAAAATAGTTGTTTTACAATACCTATACATTTATTGTAGATAGCCTTTACTGGACGTCACTTTACGGGTACTTATAGTTATTGTTGCAAATATACCACACGGCTTTCTTTTATACGATGAATAATCGAATTTACATTTCTATTTTGGTTTTCAGATTTAAAACTGGTCATTTACTGCACATACAATTAGTCACGTACCTCGATTTTCAATTTATGAATAAATAAACAAATTTGATTTCTGCTATTGGATTATTGGAATTTAGCAATGGAAGATTTATTTTTAGATATGAATTTATTAAACAACATATTTGTCTTTAAAGATTTACTGGTTCACATTTCAAATGCATTTATAAATAGATAAATTAAGTGTAACCATTTCTGGGCCGCTCCTTATTTTAATACGTAGAATGTTCAGGATAATCGGCATTCATGAATTAGGAAGATGATTAACAAACAAAAGTTGTCCCATTATATATTTAGTGATATTTACAAAATTAAAAATTTAAATGTTAATACAATAAATCGATTCATTATTAAATTTTTCATGTATTTGGTACATGATTTTCGATTTAAATTCAAAAATATGAGCAATTTTTTTTAAGATATAATTTTGTTGTTGACATCTATCAAAATAAAGAAACGGGTCGCGACCATCGGTCCTGGTTTTTAAGCAGTAGATAATTCTGCGCCTACGAACTAGTAGTCTTCAAAAAAGTATAGCCAAGTAGTGGATATATAAAGAAACATCAGCGACATTTTGAATTTTTGATATTATCATTATGTATGTACATGTGCACTCCAAGAAAATTCTGTGTAAAATACGCTAAAATTGGTTTTTATAGGTCCACACGATGTTGTACAATTTTAACCGCTTAGGAACAAATTTAGTGTAAAATAAGTATTGGTACGTCCATTAACATTTTTGTGAACTAAAGATTATATTCCTAAGATTTGAAATTCAAGGTTAGAACTGTCAACTGTTGAAGTAAATAATTTAGTTCATTTCTCATATTTTCATGTACCACTCATACACGGTTAAAGATAGAATAACGGACCATGAAATTCAGCATGAAATTCTCTTTCTTTTAATGCACGCATGATTTTTTTTACATCATCAGATCTTGAGTTAAGCCGTTTGAAATTACATGATTTTTCATCAAATGAACATACACAAAATTTCGATGAAAAATCATGTAACTTCAAACGGCTGTAACTCGAGATCCGATGAAGTAAAAAAAATCATGCATGACATAAAAAGAAAGAAAATTTTATGCTGAATTTAGAATTACTCTAGTTTCAACCGTGTATGAGTGGTGCATGAAAATATGAGAACTAAATAATTTCGCTCATTTCTCATATTTTCATGCACCACTCATACACGGTTAAAGATAGAATAACGGACGATGAAAGTCTGAATTCAGCATGAAATTCTCTTTCTTTTCAAGTCACGCACGATTTTTTTACATCGTCGGATCTTGAGCTACAGCCGTTTTGTATTATTGAAAATACATGTACAGTAATTTTTTTGAAAGAAGTCCGATCAAGGCCATCTACGAATTGTATCTATGAATTAAAATTTTATGCTGTCAAATTTAGTAGTGTCGTTTACATAGTTTTTATGAGGTACACAAGATATTATGTACCCTCATAAAAACTAAGTAAAAGACACTACTAAATTTGACAGCACAAAATCTTAATTAATAGAAACAATTCGTAGATGGCCTTGATCGGACTTCTTTCAAAAATTTTACTGTACGTATTATTTAATAAGCGTATTCTTTGCTTTTCACAAATGATTACCATCGTAATTATTTTTAGTAAACCATTGAAGGAAATTAATAATAATCAGGATAATAAGAACGGTTGGACATTTTTTTTTTTACTAGATTTTCAGCTGCCACAAACTAGTGTGAAGTAGAAATAATAATATACCTCATACTTCACAGAGAATATCGGATCTCTCACTCTAACTAAGCAAGATGTGTATATCAGCAATGAAAATGGTCAATTGGTTCAAAATTGAATAAGAATATTTTCGTAACTTGGCTTCAACCAACGTATATTGACTATGTATATAATGTTACAAGATACATGTTATGTATTATAAATAAATAAGAACAATATGTATATAAATCTCATTTATACAATGCATTTTACATAGATTAAATGATGGTAATTGTACTTACCGGCACCGGGTAATGGAAAATCTTTAGACCTGATGCCCTCGTTCAAGGAAACACATTTACAAAATTTTTTGTATTGCACTTTAAATGTAAGTTCAAACATTATCAGTTTATACACAGAAATATACGTCAATTCACAACGAAATATCACGACAGACTAACTACCTTACGATTTTTAACTTGTTTTATTAGGAACACGACAGAACTGATCATCTTTATAAAACTTACTATAGTGTAAAATTTTATAAATTACATTATTTAACACTGTATATACAATTTTTACCACATTTTATTATTTACAATTTGCAAATTTGCAATTACCAATTACCAAGTCAGTTTTACACGGCTAAAATTTCTTAGAGTGTGTATATTACTTCAACACGAATAAATAAATTTAGTGATACATTTTTGATTTTCCGAAATAAATAATAATTATAACAGGTCGCTAGATTTATGACAAAATGTAAATTTTCCCATTTTCATTTTTACTTTGTTTAGGTACTTAACTTTTGTATTTCTATTTTAACTTGCATTTTAACTATGAACATTTATTACTATGTCGAAAAATTCATAGGTATTAATTTGAAATATTCATATAGAACCCGAAGTAGATTGTACAATCATTAAATAATTTTTTTCTCGTTTCTACGATATAAAATAAATAAATTTTAAAATTTAAATGATCTAATAAATTACAAAAAATTATTTTTTGCGCAAATAAAAATCTAATATAAACTTAAATAAAAAAAAGCTAGAAGGAAAAAATAAAAATGAGAAAATATCTATCTAGTGATATATGCATTTTTTCTCATAAAAGAAAAACAAAGTCCAATCAAGGCCATCTACGAATTGTATCTATGAATTAAGATTTTGTGCTGTCAAATTTAGTAGTGTCTTTTACTTATTTTTTATGAGGGTACATAATATCTTGTGTACCTCATAAAAACTATGTAAACGACACTACTAAATTTGACAGCATAAAATCTTAATTCATAGATGCAATTCGTAGATGGCCTTGATCGGACTTCTTTCAAAAATTTTACTGTATATCACTAAAATGGGGCAAATTGTATCTAATTTTTAACCGCCTTTGCGTCTATTATATTTCTCAAGATCCCAATGTTGAACATAACTTGGATCTTCTGTAAGGATATAATTTCCATTAAAGCAAAAATATGAAAATGTAAGTTTATATTTATTATGTATTCGCGGGTCACCTTTCGTTGTCAGTCCTAATCTTAGTGTAATGAAAAAAGAGCGAACTTGTATTTTCATAATTCTAAGGCTGTATCTGATGACGCATTTTAGCATTTAGTATTTAGGAGTTAGATGTTCTTGCCATAAATTCAACTCCGAATGGTACATTAATGATAATCATTTGTTTGTATGTCAACACTTTAGAACAACAAAAATGAATGGTACAATTTGATGCTTCAGATTAAATGTTAATAATATATTTAATAAAATAGAAGCTATTCTTTGACGGTAAATTTGACGTTTTGTACAAATTATTAATTCCTAAAATCCTAAATAATGACATTATTTAGGGCATATAAATTTAGGATTTAGATATTAAGGTGATAAAAGTGCAACATGGGACACAGCCTAAGAAAAACGGATTAACCAGTTTTTAATTATTTAAAACCCGCATAAACCGGCTAACCGGTTAATCGGTTTTAAAATATAAAAAAATGATTATTGGAAGAACAAGAAGAAACGGATGATGAATTAGAAGAAAAAGGGGATCAGAACATTCGTTTGAAATATCTTTGAAAGTCATAGGATGTTTGAAGGCTTTTAAAAAAACAAAGATAATTTTGTTGCTGTTCAACTAGAAAAAAACGTAGAAATACATTCTGACATTTTTTTTGTTAGAAAAGCAGACAAAAATGCGTCAATCTAGTTTGTTAGATTTTTTAATGTTAAAAATAACTAATTAATTACCATGGCTAGCATGTAAAATACATTGGAATGATTAAAAATAACTGAATATGTTATTTTAGTCATAGCTTAATCACCCATGATTGGGTAAATACTACCAGCCATTGTGTTTATTAATATTTCACGTATAATCTCTCTTAAAGTTAAAAAAAAAACACTGGACCCAGAGGAGTTACTATTGTGTGATTTGAAAATTGTAACCCGGATCACTACCAGTCACGTAAATCACTCAGCTACGGGAGCCCATATAATAAAATATATGTATGTAAAATCAATTATGTTGACACTTTGCAAGACAAAAATTATATAATTAATTTTCTATTTTCGTTTATGTACTGCCTTAACACGCATTGTTTCAAAATATTTGAAACGTTAAAATCAATAAAAAAATATTGAATTGTTACAGATATGAGGATGAATCCGCCTCCAGTGCCAGAACAGGTGACAGTGCGCTATCAGAGAAGGAAGAAGATAAGGTTTATCCTGTATTATCCGTTACTAATTCGGCTGATAACGCCGATATGGACGAGCATTATTCAACTGATAACAGTATATTAATTAATCATTCAGCAGAAAATGCTATCAGTGCGAAAGAAAGTGCTGCGATGATCTGTGACGAGACGGACCAGGAAAATGGTGAGTACTTTTGTTTCTTTTAAAGTTTTAAATGGAGCGCGAATTTCAAATTTTTTATTGACAACTTTTGAGCGAATTTATTAATACGAACTGTCAGATCAGATCCTATAAAGAATTAGTTCATATTACGGTGAAATCAGTATATGCAGTTCATTCTTTCTTTCTTTTCGTCATTGCAGTATAAATGAGTACATTTTTTAACTGAAATTTTGTGTCGAATATGACGACAAAATACCAACTTTTTTTAAAATTGAGCTTATAATACAGTCGACGCCCTCTAAATCCAACTCTCTCTTATTTGAATTTTTCTCTAAATCGAATAATTTTTTGACATGTTCAACTGTATATGCTTTTATATGAAAAATATTCTTTAAATCGAATTTTTTATTTCGAACTAATTACGAATTAAATTTTGGTCATTTGCCATCAACTTCAACGAAATTCGCCTCTCCATAAATCGAATTTAGATTTAGATAACTGAAATAGGTTTGTTTGGGATAGTGATTCGGTCGAGACGAGACGAGACGAGAAATTTATTGTCTCGTCTCGTCTCGTGTCAAATTCATAAAATTATGTCTCGTCTCGGATTTTTTCTCGTCTCGTTTAATATAGTCTCGTCTCAGCCGAGATTCTCGCCGAGATTCTCGACGGAAATTTTTGGTCCCATAAACTAATTATTAAATTTATACAATTTTGTATTAATAGCAATTTGAACAAAAATATAAATATTTGTTATTTTATCTGTCAAAATTTGTAATAACCTAAAACTTGTGCAAATTTTATTATGTTATAATTTTATTAATTTAATATTTATCTAGCATTTTCTAATCTGTTATAAAACATTAAAAAGAAAATAACGCTAAAAACCTTAGCTAACAAATTCTGACAGTTAAAATGTCAAATACTATATTAACTTTTTGTTCAAAAATGCCATAGCTATTGTTATTAATACAAAATTGAATAAATTTAATAATTAGTTAATGAGACCAAATATTACATAATTTGCACGTTTTTGGTGTCATTTTTTATCTTAGCAGTCTGTATATTATTCAAATTTAAGGTTGCTTTTTGAATTACCTGCCATTATTATTATTATTATTATTATTATTGTTATTATTATTAATACTAATATTATTACTTTTTCATAAAAAAAAACATATGTCGTGTTTGTTGATATTTGAGTAGTAAAAACACAATAAAAGCATTACATTATTATTATGAATAGATATACACGGTGCAACAAAGTGGCAGCATAAGCTTTTACACATTTTGTAAAAGTTTACATAGTACACTGTAATGAAAATAGTTTGTTTTTCATATTATAGCGTGTAAATATTAAGATATCAACTATGAAATATACAAAAATAAATAGAGACACATACCACTAAAAATATGTTATATGTTTAATTTTACACGTTTGCAAATATAACTGATGAGAAAAATAACAACCGAGAAATCTCGAAACAGTTTTCGAGAATCGAGATCTCGGCAAACATATCTCGTCTCGTAAAATACTACGAGCCGAGACGAGAATCGAGAAATATCTCGTCTCGACAGAATCACTAGTTGGAGACACTCGGTATAATGTTTCAATTTGTATATTTACTAGGTATGTACATCTCATTTTTCTAAAAAATAAGAATGTAATTTTTTTGTTATATTGAAAGAAAATACGTTGTTTTCCATTGCATATACATACTCTTTGTAATTTATACAAAGGTACATTTAATTTTCTTTTACTCTATTCAAGTTCCCCTTGCGAATTCTATTTATAGAGTCGACTGTAAGAGTTTTTATCATAAAACTCTACACCGTTAATACTTTATTAATTAAATTGAACGCAAATTAATATTATTTTTTTATTTCAATGTTTATGTGTTTTAAATTCGCAATTAAAAGTTATTACCGCATTTAATTTTAACTTGTTATTAAAATTGGACTGACCTCACGGCACAAGTATGCACATGTTTCGAAAAAGCGATGCAATTTTTTGACACTTTTTCTGCGGATTTAGTTCAGAGAACTGTCAAATTCTATACGAAATTAGCTCATTTTAAGGCCAAAGTTCTTGTTTTTCTACGCACATTAAAACAGTCCACTTTTTTCATTAAAATATGTTCTTAATGCATTTTTATGCAACATGAGTAAAAAGTATAGTATAGGCATTGTAAATACAAACATTAGTTGCCAGTTCACTTTTATCTAACGTTTCGACAGCACACCGGCTGAGTTCCGACTTCTGGTTTACAAGCGCGAAATAATAAATTACAAAAATATGCGTTTTGTGAAATTTATACACACGATCATTTATGCCATATTGTTTTCGAAAAATAATATAATGGGGTCCTCCTCTCTAATTTTTTATTATTTTAAATTAAAGTTCGTTTAATTTTGAAATAATTCGTAGTATTTAAAAAGTCTTAGTTTAACTGCATTTGATTTTTAAAGTCAATATGGCGTCACGGCGACACTCCTATCTTTCTCTCGCTCCGCACCAGACTCTATAGTAGCCTGAGAGAGAAAGATAGCAATAGTGTGACGTCACAGTGACACTGACAATAAATTCCAAATATCTCGTAAACTAATTAATAAATAGTATATTATGTGACAAGTGTGTGAAGCTGACATTTTTACATGAGGGTGGAGATTGCGACCGAATGTAAAATAGGCTTCACACACGTGTTACATACTATATAAAATATATTTTTTCTTCACATTGTTATTCTTTAAACGTAAAGCCTCTGTATTATCGACTTGTGTAACCATGGTTACCAACGTTACGGGTGCTTAACAGCTTTGTTTTATTAAAATACAATTCAGTTTGTAATATTGAAAATAATGAACGGTGCGTGAAATGTTACTTCACGCACACTGTGCGTGAAATAGCACTTCACGCACCGTGTGCAAAAACTCAAACTTCACACATAAAAATTGATACGTGAAGTACTCACTTCACGCATGGGAGTAGAAAAAAATGTTTTTTTTTTATCTCAAAGTAGTAGTACTTTCAGTAAATTGATCATTTATTATATTTTGTTATGGTGGCGGACCCCATTTTCCCCGCAATTCTTTCTCCTCGCCAACTCTGAACAATTAAAAATTATCACCGAACACTTACCTACATTAATCTCTTTTGCTTATCTTTAATACCTGAAATTGCTTTTGAACTATTATCTTTAGCTTCAATAAAATTATTGTATTCAAATAATAAATTAATATTCTCTACTTTAAATTAATTAGTTACTGATGTTGATTATAATTTACTTAATATTATACCCGTACCTACAAAATTTAACGAACAATATATTTTTATCCTGTCACAATATAACTATGTGGCCTATTCAGAGAAACACAGTCATAAAGGTTGTTACGGATATAAAGATTGTTATCATAAAGACATTTGTAACAATCTTTATGAATTTGTCAATTCAGAACCTACGTCGGTATTATTGACAATCTTTACAAAATAATACTTGTGAATGAACCAGATTATTTGACAATATCTAACTTCATTATGCATATATGAACTTAACCTAACCTTATATGTCAACGCTTTATTCTTTTAATAATGTGTTGCCAATTTTATTTAAAATGCAAACATTCTGCCAAAACAACTAAAGAAGAATATGACATTTGTGTCATATTTGAAAACTTCTATATTATTTAGAACGGGTATGTTAATTCCTACCACTGATCCCAACGTGACTGAAAAATTATGGAAAGATTTTTTTTCATTTTGATTGAAGAAAAAGCACACATTAGCACCAGAATAAATAACAAGGTTTTCACGAATACCTACCACAGAATATAATATTTTCAAAGAAATATGTATTTACGTCAAAAGTAACTTTCGTCCACGACGGTTTTTATCGTTCTTATTATCATTATTTAAGTCGAAGCAGGATCCATGCGAATAATCAACTGCATCCTGCTAATATTGTCATAATAATCTGTCACATGTCAAATATTAGAAATAACAACGTGATAACAACCATAAATACATAGTTTTAACAGTCGTTATGATAAAGACTGTCAAAACACGTAACAATTGTTGACGGTAACCACCTTCAGTACTGAGAATACCAAATTTGATTTTAACAATCTTTACAGTACATAACAACCATAAAGACCATAACGACAACACAAATATTGAGTTCTGAATAGATCCCTATATCTCTATGTCTAAGTCGAAAACAACGAACGAGGAATAGTTTTTATATTCCCGGACTAGGCATGAAAAGAAAAGATTACAACAGCAATAAAAACATAAAATACATTCAAGGTCAAATACTTCGGTAACCAAATATATGAGGAGTGCAACTACTGTTTATATTTATACTGTGCTTTACGGGGTGTAACAGAAAAAAGTACATTAAATTTAACCAGTGGTAGAACTAGTCGAGAGCAACAATATTTCTCAATAATGGTGGGTTTATGCTCGCAAAATTTAAGAATATAAATAAATAAATAAATATATCATCACGGCATATTACCCATTTCTGGGTAATGACGATATATTTTACCGTGTGGGCGCTTACCAGGCGTCACCTCAGGGGCACTCATATCTGGTGTGGAGAGTGCACTACAGGGGTCACTTTTGTGCCATTTAAAATTGGAAATATTTGGCGTCTGTCGGGATCGAACCCGGTTCCCCCAGGTTCGCGACTAGACACTCAGGCACGCGGTCACGGGACCCCATAAAATTTAAGAATCAAAATAAGAATAAGAATAGTGATAAAGTTAAAACAGTTATAACATACGACTCGGTTTATGCTGCAAAAATAAGAATAAGGAATAAGAAATAAGAATAAGGAATAAGCCAAAGTTCCTTTACCTTTAACTTTACGCCTTATTCTTATTCCTGTTAGCGAAGGGCGCATGCCTGTCAACTGTCAAATACTTCAAACAAAAAAATTGGTCATTCATTATTCATTCATAATAATCGGTGCTGGCGAAACATAATTGTCAAATTTAGTGATGGATTCTCTGCTTTCCCAATTAATTGAATTAGTGCAGACAAAGTAATATTTTGATTGTATTCCATTTTAACAAATTTAAAAATAATAATAAAATTATAAATCTTATAAATGTCAAATGAACGCTGCTATCACTATGAGAATAATAAATGTAACTACTTTTCACTAACCTCAAAAACTTTAATATCACTACTTTTATTCTTACGCTTATTCTTATAACTGGCAGCATAAACACCACTTATCGTTATGTTTAAAATTATTCTTAACACTATTCTTATTTTTATTCCTATTCTTAAATTTTTCAGCATAAACCCACCATAACTAATTTTTACAAAAATCTGGTGTTCCGCAGGGATCTGTATTAGGACCTTTGCTTTTCAACATGTTCATAAATGATATTGTTCATATGATAGACGTCGGATATTTAATGTACGCGGACGATTTGAAATTGTTTTGTGAAATATCATCTGTAACTGAGTGTGAGAATTTACAGAAAAACATTAATAATATTACTGATTGGTGCAATGTGAATAAACTACAGCTTAATGTTTCAAAGTGTCAAGTTTTGACATTTACTAGACAGCAGAATGTTATCAAATTCAATTATACAATTAAGAACTCTGAACTTACTCGTCCTGATACGATTACTGATTTGCGGGTAATATTTGATCCCAAACTTGCATTTACCAAACATATTGACTCGAAAGTATCTAGTGCCATCAAAAATATAGGTTTCAATATTAGGAATGCAGGAATGTTTAATGGTTGCGTTTTGCGAGTTCTTTTTGCGTCTCTGGTGCGTCCTCACCTGGAGTATTGTTCAATTATTTGGAATCCAATTTATTTCAACTCTGTTGAACAAATTGAGAAAATTCAGCGTCGATTTTTAAAATCTGCTATTTTCCTAACGGAAGGCACATATCCCGCTAGAGGTACATCATAAGGAATGATGCTTGAGAAATTTAATCTTAATTTTTTACAAAATAGGCGAAGTATTCATGCTGTTATTTTGCTAAATAATGTAGTAAATAACAATATAGATTGTGCTTATTTACTTAATAAACTAAATTTTCATGTTCCTAGATTGTCCTCACGTTTCACGAAAACATTTTATTTAAAGAGCAGTAAATCAAATTGCTCAACTAAAGCCCCTATACATCAAATGATTGATTGTTATAGTATTATTGAACATTGTTTAGATATTTTTTGCTGCAATACTAAAGATATAAAACAATTGGTTAACGACTTTTAGGTACAGGATTTTCCCTACCCAGTAATTGGGCTATTGCCTGTTGGGTTAGGTATTAAATAATAATAATAATAATAACTTTTTTTTTATATATCGAAATATGCTTTCAGAACTCATTATAAAATTAAACAATATTTGGGTTTAATTCTGTAGTTTTTTTTATTAAATTAACGACGTTTCGACAGCAAGGTACTGTCTTCTTCAGGTTTGAATAACAATAACGAAACGTTGTTAATTTAATAAAAAAACTACAGAATTAAACCCAAATATTGTTTAACTTTTTTTTTTGTTGCTTTCGACGAGTTCTGTCAATGTCACTTATACTTTTTTCTGTTTCACCAGTATATGTCTCGAAATTGGAAATATTTTATTTCAAAAATAAATTGCAATTTCCAAAAAAGTTACTAAGAAATATTGTTGGTCTTGCCGATTTCTATCACTGGTTAAATTCAATGTAGGTACTTATTTCTGTTACACCTTGTATAGGATTTAGAAGTCATAGAATTTGACGCATTCCTCAAAAAAGACACTTTTTAATCTAGTTGCATACATTTTTTACGTTTTCAATAAAATCATGAACAAAGTGCCATAGGGTTTCATTATTAATTAAATAGAACGCAAATTAAATTGTTATTATTTTTTATTTCAGTGCTAATGTATATTAAATCGCAATTAAATGTTATTGCCGCATATAATTTTAAGTAGTTGTATAGAAATGAATTGACATCATAGCGCAAATATGTGTATGTTTTGAAAAGGTGGTGTGACTTAAGTTACTAGCGTACCTTTGTACGTCTTCAGATTTTTAAAACTTTGTTAAGTACTTACTTTATGATAACTTTAATATTTGTGAAATTTTGATAAATTTCCTTTACCATAAAAATTCAATCATAAAATACCGAAATACGCAAAATTCATAGTACTAAACCCAATAATTCATAAAAAGCTTTATGGCATAATATTTATTTTTTCTTTATATAGATATGATTAATTTTTATTCATATATCTATATCTTATCATATAACCTTGTTTTCTAATAATATATGTAGATATTTTGTCAATTCATTAGGATTAATAAAATATTTTAGATTATAAATCAATCTACTGACGTAGTTCGAAGTTCGGAGTACATTTATTTAGTAGAAGTAGTTTATCGAACAAAAATAAACTCTTCACTAAAGTAATAAAAGTGCAATAGCAACTCTAGGTGACACAATGTTTAATAAAATATTTGAAAACACTCGGCATGTTTCACAAGATTTCAGCGTCTGAATCAACCTTTCGGTCATTATCAGATGCCGGACGTTCTCAGCTGGTAACCACAGACGCGTTTCGCGCAAGAGCTAAAGCTTTAGCTTTGAGTACCCGCAAGGGGACGTTTGATAATCGCTCTCTACACAGAAAAAAAAAGAATTGAAATTTTGTCTATAATTATTAGATATTATTTTATTAAACAATATGTCTAATAATTTAGTATAATTTACAAACCTTACTTTAGCATTTTAACTAATCCGAAATAAATAATAAATATTTTGTAAAAAATTGTTAATTTAAATATGCAAATGGTTACTTTAATTACTTATTTTATTTAATTCTACTATATTTTGGCTTCATTATTTTTGTCCTACAATTTTCGGTAATTTATCTAATAAATTAGTAAATTAAATACAATATTTAAATACATATTTAGTGTCTGGTCGCGAACCTGGGGGAACCGGGTTCGATCCCGACCGGCGCCAAATATTTCGAATTTTAAATGGCACAAAAGTGACCCCTGTGGTGCACTCTCCACGCCAGCAATAAGTGCCCGTGAGGTGACGCCTGGTAAGCGCCCGCACGGTACAAATATGTCATCATCATTACCGATATCTGCGATAAAACAGATTGGCACACCCAGAAATGGGTAATATGCCGTGATGATATATTTATTTATTTATATTTAGTTAATTTATTTATTTATATTTAGTTCAATACTTATTACGATATAAATTCATTTCATTTCAGTATAAATATGTCATCAAAATTTGCGTTGTCGTAATGATATATTTGTTTATTTATTTTCAATTATTTATTGGTAATATGAGTTATGAGTGTTGTGTATTTCGAACCACATAAATTATCTTTCTATTATATAATTATAACTTGCAAAATATGAACTCTACTTCGCTTACCACTGAGCTAGTTTTTTTATGAATTTCTATTTTTTCTTTATGTAGGTGTTATATTAGTTTTGTAATAATTTATTAAATTGCAGTTTTTGCGCGTAATTTTTATGGTTGTTGCTTTAAATGTTGAAAGCATAAGATGGTAATTAATGTTAAGGCCAGAACCGTACTTATTTTTTATGTTCAAATTAATTTTTAATTGCAATTTGATTAAATATTTAATTACTACATAATTTTCTACATGCATTTCACGTGACATGTTTATGAAAACAAAACTATAACAAAATACTTTTCTTGTTTATGGTACAATAATAAATTTTTGAAGAGTGAAATAAGAATTGATTTTAAAATAAATTATGTATCGCTACTAAAGGTGTCAGAAATGCAATATTAATGCAGTTAATAAATAAATAAATTTAAAGTGATTTATAACGAGATATTAAAATAAAAAATCTGTTGTGGCCAGCACAAGACCTCCCGTCATATCCATATTAGGCTATATAAATACATATTGTACTGGTACTCACATAAAATTTCTAATTACATCTATTATTAATATATTTTTATATTTTTTAATTCATTCTATAAATAAGTTTGCTCCTACTCTTCTAAATTCGAGATTCTTCAAATTCATTGACGAAGATTTTAAATATTTAATTAATAATAAAATAAGAAATATTAAATGTACTTCCCAGAAAAAGCCTTCAGTATTTTTTGACACCGACATTTTTTTCTCAATTACAAATATTTTAATTTTTCACTGGTTTCCATAGAGTTATTTGGGCTGTGAGATTCATTTGAACGGATTATTTTATATAGGTATTTATAATTTTCTATCTCTAAATCTATGGAAGATATAATAAAAATGTTCAATGTATTCGATAGAGAATTTTATATTCTTTAATATTTGTAATAACATAAATATCCAAAAAATAATATTTAGAAGATTTTTTTTTAAGAAACAACTACTTCCGGTTGTCCATTTGTTACCAAAACTTTTGCAGCTCTTCCCATTAATGTCAGACTAAGGAATACGTAGTTAAATTGGTCTTTAGTCTTATAGAATTTGAAAAACCGTCTCTCCAACACACACACACACACACACATCATTGTAAAAATGTTAATATCGGATTCTACTGACCTTAAAACGTGCGTATTCACTAAACTCTAGATATGCAATTTTCAGCATGAATCCAATACTTCTCTTAGCGAGAGATAAAAATATTTTTTTATAAATAATAAATTAAAATCAAGTTGTAATTAAACAAAACAAGGGAAACATAACACGGTTTGGGCAACAAAAAAAAAAACAAAATAAGTCAATAAAACAAAAAAAAAAATCAAAATACTTTATAAAATTGATTAACTAAGTTATAACTAACGTAGTTTCAGATGACTTATAATTTACTGTTTAAAATGATTCACGGCCTACCATTTTTTTTAATCTCAACACTTTTAGAGTGACTCTTGTACAGTGTGTTCAGAAAAAACCTAATTCGGAATTCATAACACAGAAATGTATGTCTGTATTCAATTCAAAAGTCAAGTTGTCAAAATTGGTCGTAAAATGTAATTTAAAGGAGAAAAGGAATAAAGAAGGATACAGAATATTGCCATTCACCGTTTTCTAATTTATTTCTATTGTTAAAAATAAGGATTCAAGAAGAAAACCTTTGATTTCTCTAAATAACATTTTTGACAATATCTCGTGCCAAATTGATATATAATTAAATACTTTCAAATTGACAAACGTTTTTTTTTCTTCATAGCCTACTCCGAGTTAGGATTTTTTTTTAACACACTATATATTACATTTCATAAAGAAATAAAAAGTATTGAAACTATAGGCTATAGATCTACTAAGTATATTGGGGAATATACATAACCGGTGTCTACTTTTTTTCAGGACTATATGAAATGCAACGGTAAAATTTTCATCAGGCTGTAATTCAAAATTATTGTTGAGACATTTATCATAAAGTTTTAATAATTATTTCGTTGTATTATTTCATTAAATTACATATTTCTCAGTAATCATAGATACATTTACTATCGCAGAAAAAGTGCAGTTAAATAATATTAGCAATTAAATATCAATTAATAATTTCTATCTGTCAAAGTCAAACAGGACATATTTGAATTGTATGTTTTATCTTGTATTGCACTCTGTAAAAATCTTAAAGACGGATATTTTATTTTAAGTTTATCTCATGCCAAGAACATGTTATATCAATATAGTTTTTTATAATTTTATGTACATTAACTGTTATGTTATCAAATTAATAGGGCAGAAATGTAATTTATCTTGAGCAATATTCCTGGAATTATATTTATTACATATTGCAGTATACCGCAAAAAGAAAATTAAATTAATAGTTAATTTTATATATTATCACGATACTGAAATTCTATTTTTTATCACATAAGGCCAAGGAAAATAAACCATATGAGTGACAAAATGGAACTTCCGTGCCTAGGGATGCACTCGATCTCCAGCTTTGGCCCGGCCCGGCCCGGCCCGAAGCCCGCCTCGATTTCGAGTCGATCATCTATAAATCCAATAAAATTATCACATGAATATATATTATGTATACTCATATATAAATACTCTACAAATGCGTACACTTACGTAACATTCTCTTTACAATCAAATAATTTTACTATCAAGTTTATATCTCTACCCATTTTTGAAGTATTGCCACAAAAGTCAATATACCCCACATTCAGATAAAAACGAATTTGGCGACACAACCATTCGATTCTACGGATAAAAATAGATAAGTATACCAATTTTCATAATTATTGACTAACCGGTTCATTTTTTATGAATAAAAGTTTGAAAACCCCTGAAAACGGCCAAAATCTGAAAAAATCGCAAGGGGTACCTCTTACGATTTTTGCGATTTTTAGCCATTTTCAGTTATTTTGCTTTAGAGACTGTATGCGTTGTTCAAAATTTATGAAAATTGGTATACTTATGTAATTTTGCCCGTAGAATCGAATGGTGGTGTCGCCAAATTCGTATCTCGGCCCATTTTTGGGTTATTACCCAAAAATGGGCAGTTTTGAGCAAAACTTTGAATCAAAATATCTCGAGAACGAAAAGAGATATCGACCTGCGGTTTCAAAATTTGGAATCAGCGTATTGAGGAGTATCTAGATATATGAATATTAGATTTTTGAAAATTTTGAAGTTTTATCTGAATATGTGGTATATTGACTTTTGGGATAATTCAAAAATGAATAGAGATACTGCATTTGCTTGAAATCGTCGTATAATGGATTACTTTAGGGCCGATTTCTGAACTTTTAATGATGATATTTGTGCACTTTACTGACGGTTTCAAATAAAACCATTTATTATAAATACCCAATTATTTTAAACAAAGTATTTAAAAATGATCAATAAACAAATGTTTGCTACAATTCATATTAAAGGTGGGAATATTACAAATATGATATTCTCAAAATCATTAATCTCTGATAAGATATCATATTGTAAATACACCGGTGCTTGCAAATATTATCACATAAACTTGTCAAAAAATGTATAAACGTTTATTTACATTATTTTGTATTTGTGCAATTACTTAACATGTTATTTATATCTTAATATTGCTTGCTTAAATGATAAAATTTTATCACTTGAGTAATTTACCTTTTTGTACTCATTAAAAGCATTTTTAACAAATAGGGAAATGAATAATAATCATTACGTCATTTCCTCAATTTGGGGGTGGCAACTCTTGCGTGAAGCACATCCCGGTAAATATTACAATTATGCTTTACATTCCAGTGCCGTAGGCAGAGTACGGGCTTTAGAAGGGCAACAACTTTAACGATTCATATAAATAATATGTAATCACACACTTCGTGTTATTTAAATGTACCATTTCTGCTTACCACAGACCATGGTAAACAATACTTTTACGTAACCGCATATCCTACGCTTAAACAAATCACCATTAAATTTTATCATTAATTCCTATCATGCGGTCGACCACATTTAGATATATTTTTTGTTCAAATACATATGTCATCGTCATTACCGATATCTGTGACAAAGCAGATTGATGAATTATATTGAAATAAAACATCATTTTGAGTGTGCATTTGTTCATTACGATAACCTCAATGTTCGGAGTTTAGCAACGTTGATTGTCAAACTGTCAGTTACACAAACATAACCTATAGAAATATGGTTTATTTTCCTCGACTTTACAGCCTCGGCAACTAAATTTCATGCTCATGATAAAAAGTAGAACTTCGGTACATTGATACATAAATATTACTATACCGGGTATCTATTTTTTATGGACCATAAAGTTTTTATATTGCTGTAATTTCTGTCCTATTAATAGTGTAAATACAAAAACTGTATCTAATAAGTCCAAACAAGGCCGTATCCAAGGGGGGGGGGATTTGGGGGTTCAAACCCCCCCTGAAATGTAAAATATAATAATAAAAAAGTTAAAGAAGTCTAACCAAGATGTTGGCGCTATCCAAACTGCGAGTATAACATTCCCAATTGCTTTTTACAATTAAATAAAGATATACGTAAAGGCCAAAATATTGTTTTATTTTAGGAAGTGTCTACTGTACTGTCCAGACAGAGCCGCAATAAAAATTTGTGAACTGTCGCACCTGAACGGAATCTAGCGGACAATTCTAGCGGCCACTTCTCGAATCTACCAATTAAGAATTGTCAGTTAGGTATTGTTTTGGGTTTGGTTTAATAATTTTGTTTTGCTGCTCTGTCTGAACAGTGCAGTAGACACTCCCTTTATTTTATTATTTCCCCGAGAATTGTATACCTGGTGTTTTTTTAAAAGTGTACATAGAAGATTAAAATGGGAAATCAGTTTTTTTGCAAACTGTTGCGCCCCGTTTTGACTGACAACAGTAGTTGTGGTATCAGTAGAAAGATAAAAATTGTATCAAATGACAACAAATAAATGTAAATTATGTAATATTTTAGTCCCATAAATTAATTATTAAATTTGTCATTTGATGCAGAAATTTTTTATATTTCTTTTGATATCACAACCATAGTTATCGGTCAAAACAAGGATAACAGTCTGCAAAAAACAGCTCATGTTAATCTCCTTGAAAAATAATATAATTATATAATCAGAACCCCCTCCGAAATGAAATCCTGTATACGGGCCTGAGTCCAAAATTATTGTTTACGTGCAGTTTGTTCGCGAGAAACAGGCAAAATAAAAGTTGCAGTTTTTAGCCTTATAGACTGCCATGAGAAATATAACAAAAATGTTAAATAGTTATACTTTATAAACAATTCTTTTTTCCTAGGGTTATCGCTCAAATGCAGCTGTAGACACGTGTTTCGCTCTTATTACAGCTCATCAGTACAGCATAGCTAGTTAATAGGTGGACATTAACTAAAATTATACTTTATATTGTTTGAGTTTGACAGATAACATCTGTCATAAAGTTTTAATAATTATTGATTTCATTTTTTTTTTTATTAATTATTTTTATGAGATAGTAAATGAATCCATGATTACTGATAAATAATTTAATGTAATCAATCATTATTAAAACTTTATGTCAGATATCATCATCTGTCAAACTCAAACAATACAAATGCTTAACATTTTTGTTCTATATCTCAAGGTGATCCATAAATAGTAGAAAATTACAACTTTTATTTTACCTTTCTTTCGCCATTAAAACAAATGTAAACAATAATTTTGGACTTGTTAAATGCAGTTCTAATTTTCAACACTTGTTTTAAAATTGATACATACATACATACATACATACATACATACATACATACATACATACATACATACATACATACATACATACATACATACATACATACATACATACATACATACATACATACATACATACATACATACATACATACATACATACATACATACATACATACATACATACATACATACATACATACATAAAATCACGCGTGGGTTAGCAAAAACCCGAAAACAATAAGAAAAGGGATGAAAGTAAGAGCTCCACTGAATCACTTAACTCTTTAAAAACATTCTTCTTTCCCCTTGTCCAAAATCATCATAACATTCATACAAAGAACATATTAATGTGACCGATTTCGGTAGCGAATAACCGCATCCGGACCACAATAATAGTTACGCAACAATCATCCTTCGCCACACATTCCTATCCATGCACACTTCTTTCACCTCAGCCACATTCATAAACGTATTCATACATAATAACATATTAAATTGATAGCATAGATATTACATCAATATAAAAATTTTACCATTTATCCAAAATTATGTTATTATTTCCAGTTCCGGATTAAAAACTTTGAAATTTTAAATGAATGAAACACAGTTTGAAAAGTATATATTTGCTTTACAGTAATAGTAAATAAGTGTTTATTGTATTATAAAATACTAAAATGGCGGACACAAACAAAAAAATTCGCACACTTAATTGTACAACAATATTGTTATCATTATCGTTATATTTTGTTTGATTGTAATAGTTTTTTAATTCTACACCCCCAATTTTGATAGAAATATTGCTACATTTATAATTAGTTTTTCATTTGTTCAAATATTCGTTAATGCATGGACTATTTAGTTTAAACACCCGGTATGTAAATATATGCACACATACCTATAGTCAGAAAAATAGATTCTGTCAATAAATATCGTAATTATCACAAAGCGGCATATCGCTCACTGATGGATTATAACATTGAGTATCAACGGGTCATTATTTGCGCCGCTCTGTTGAAATGTAGACATGCTATGTATAATAAAATATAGTAAAATAATCTTACTATTCCTTTGACATAAATGCTATTTTTGTTTGAAATAATTTCTTATGAGAATGAAAACTGTAGTTACAAAAAATATTTCAAAGAAAAATAGCATTTATGTCAAAGGAATAGTAAGATTATTTTACTATACAGAATACTCAGAGCAGTAGAAATACCAGGCGATGCATTACCAAATATATATTAAGAGAATTGAAGGTATCCAACGGGAATTTATTTCAACTTTAAATTGGAAATTCCCTTATAATTCTGTCAGTTTCGTCACTTTACAAAAACGTAGAGAAGTGTTGGATTTGACATTTTTATACAAAATCATAAATAATTATATAGATAGTCCCGTCCTTTTAAGTAAAATATCTCTGCGTGTGCCTTCCTATTCTACTCGTTCTCTTGAAAAGTTCTGTTCTAAAAAATATAAAACCAATGCTGCTATGTTTTCTACAGTAAATCGATTAATGTGTTCTTTCAATAACATGATTCTTAGCTATAATGTTCCAGATATTTTTAATTGTTCACTATTTAAGTTTAAATCATTTCTAAAATATGTTTTCTCGCATTCATTGTCTGATCCTTAGTTTGTACTTCTCATTATCTATTATTATACTGTCTAGCTCGAAACTTTTATTCTTTATGTATATTGTTAACTGTGCTGTACTTTTATTGGGCCTTGGCCTGTTGTACGGCCTTTCTTTCTAAATAAATAAATTATATCACAAGAGCGGCGCAAATAATGGCCTTTTTTATCCAATATTATAAAGCATATAGTAAGCGAAATGCCGCTTTGTCATAATTTCAATATTTATAGTTTTATTGCTGGACCCGATAGTCAGTTTTTCTGATTATAGTTGGTACTATAATTAAAAATGTAAACGACAATTTATTTTAACATTCAAGCAGATTCATTAGCTGAATGCTAATACAGTCGACTCTCTCTAAATAACACTCTCTCTTATTTCAATTTTTCTCTAAATCGAATTATTTTTTTAACATGTACAACTGTATATGCTTTTATATGTAAAAATTATTCTAGAATCGAATTTTCTAATTCGAACTTTCCTTTAATAGAATTTTAGACATTTGTCATCAATTTGAATGAAATTCGCCTCTCTATAAATCAGGGCATCGAACCCGAACCTGAACCGAACCAAAACCGGAACCAAACCGTAACATTTTAGGGAACCTAAACCAATAACCGAACCTCAGATATATTTTTAATTGAACCTGAGTCGAAACCGAACCGATTATTAAAATTCAGGTTCGGGGTTCAACTGCGGTTCAGGTAAATTTTTAGTTCGAAAAGTAAATACAGCCGATAATCGACGTCTTAGGCGTCTACGTTGCTGTCTGGGCTGACTTTTCGTGAAAACTGTGTTCGTTTCTTGTTGCGTTTTGCATAAATTCCGGCTCTCATTTTACATTATTTCGAACCTAAACCGCTAACAAAACCGCAAATTTTATTAATGCTGGAACCAGAACCGCACCCGAACCCATCTTTCAAAAAACAAATTAACCTGAACCTAAACCGTACCCAGTTTTTGGCGGGTTCGATGCCCTGCATAAATCGAATTTAGATTTAGATAACTGAAATAGGTACATCTCATTTTTCTAAAAAAAAAGAAATGTATTTTTTTAAATTAATAAAATATCTTTCAGAACTCATATTAATAATTAGAATAATACTACTATGTATGTATTTTTTTGTTATATTAACTATGATACTATGAATAAACGTTGTTTTCCATTGCATATACATACTCTTTGTAATTTATACAAATATTCATTTAATTTTCTTTTACTCTCTCTAGTTCGAATTCTCTTTAATTCGAACAAATTCAAATTCCACTTGCGAAATCGATTTATAGAGAGTCGACTGTATTTTTATTTTTTATAAATACTGTATTTGAATAAAAAATAACAAATTACCCCAAATATTATCTATTTTATTGTTGTATTCTGGAGAAAAGCTGAGAGGCAAAATCTGACAAAAGTAATGAAATATATTTACAAAAACTTACGGGGTAAAAATGCTACGTTTACTAGAAGCGAAAGTGTAATTTGAATAAATAGGCGGATGTATGCTTACATATTAATTTTATGCAACTTGCATATCATAAATGTTATCCTGGTCATCAGTGTAAATTCTCTAATAGATATTATTACAGAAATTACAAATTTAATTACAAATCGGCCCGTAACAGAACATGAGCAAATAATAGATATTTAAAGGCTTTGTAAAATGCAAAAATATTTAAATTTTACAACATAGTTAATATAATATTTAATAGTTCTTGTAATTAAAAACTTTCGTTATTGATATATTTACCAAACTGTACTACATGCACACTTAATATATTACTAATAAATATCTATATTATGTAGACATTCATTAATACATTATAATTTATTTTACTGTTCAACGATTAGTTACCGTTAAAAATATTAATCACACTTGTTTATTACTTAATTCTAAGCAAGGTACACACATCATGTTCATGGTAAGACATAAGAATGTCTGGCTAATACAAAAACTTTATTGCGAACTGTTTAACAGCTCCATAGAATGCCCGTGAGTTGCTTACACATAATTACAAAACCGCATTAAGAATATAACATCCATGTATTGAGGTTGACGCTCGGATACACAAGATGACAGATTGTGGTTTACACAACTCAAGTGCGAACGTAAAATAGTCTTTTCATCGCTACACAATCTCCTTTGTAGTATGAATATCTTAAAGAGAATAAAACGACTGACATTTTGCTATTATACCTATGTATGTGCTAACGAAGTTAGTAAATTAATACGCATTTTAATTAACTTGCGTTATATGCTAAAATAAAACTAAAAGAAATACAAATAGGATATTATTATGGTAAATCGGTAGAATAATGTATTTACGCCATTAAGAAATTGAGAAATTTATATTTTTCATTTTTCGTTAAAAAAATTTCAGTATATGATTAAAAGAAAGGATCTGTGCATCCCCGTAAGTTACATGGAACTAGTGCCTACTGAAAAGAGAAATTTAATCTAATTCGGAGTAGGCTATGAACAAAAAAACGTATATCAATAGACACAGAATAGGGTCCTCCACCGTAGTAACAAATTGGAACAAGTGTCAGTTATATTAAAACTAGACCTTAAAACTGTATATTAAGGACTATCAAAGTTTCAAAATAGTTATTAGTTTCTAAAATAATCGAGTTTTTATTACCATTTCCTCATCTCTATATCTACGTCACACATTTATTCTATTCCAAATTCTTACTACTTTCAAACCTTCTGCTATCGCCTTTTTAAAATACGGAATCCATTTGCAAGTAAATAAATGCAGAAAATAACAACAATAAAACAACAGAAATAAACCAAATAATACTAGTTTAAATTTATGATGCCATGACAGATTACAAGCGTTGGTATGAAAGTAAAAGATATGTTGAATGACATAGGCTACCAATGGTAATCAAATCTTGGACTATAATATATACGTAGTATTTTTATTAATTATGATATTAAATTACTCATTATCCACCCATATTTCCAATTATTGACCACAGGGGTCATTTTAACATATTTATACATTTTATAAGTGCTGAAAAAAATAAATTTATGTGACTTCAATTATTAGCGAAAACCACTGTTTGAAAACAAAATCATCTCTATATCTATGTCACAGAATATTAAAAAAATTATTACGGCTTAACGAATAACAATAAATACTTTCTAAAATTACATATCACTTTCAGTTTAGATGAAGTTATGTAAAAAAATATAAAAAAAATATAGTGGAGGACCCTATTGACGTCACATGCAAGAGAGTGATAGAAGATCATGATCCAAACCTCCCCTCGTTGTTTTACGTCCCGCTCCATGATCCTATCTGTCATTATGTTTGCAGCTGTTATTCAGAACCTAATTCTTTATTGTGATTTGTTCGTTGTGTTTAATAAAAATGAGTTTAAAACCAGAAAATATGCATGGGGCAACTTTTTTATTTGATAATATTGAAGATTATTCGATTATTCTTACTAAATAACTAAAATTAACTAAAAAGATGGCTGGAGTATTTGAGTTAGAGCGTTGACAAAATCCTCGACAAAACCGGATTCTAGGGACCTTAAAAACTGGTCATTTACCAAAATCTCGAAATGCGATTTTTAGCACGATCCCTATACCTTCCTTACCAAGGGTAGCGGGAGGTATAAAATGACCAGATACTAACTATTTTTGAAATAATTATCTTCGAAAATTGGAAATTATATACATTTCTTGAATATAATTAATGTTTTATTTTTATATGATATTTACAACAGCAATTTAATTCTCTTAATAACCCTAACTATTAAAAATTTTGAATATTTATTTTAATAAATTCTTTTACTTTTTTATGAAACTGTTATGTACCACGACCTTATAAATCGACATTTCATGGTCTTAAACGTTTTGAATAAAGAAACATATCGTCGGTATCTTGGTAAAAATGATCAAGTCCAAAATTTATATTTTTGAGTTTTAGGCGTTTTAAAGTTTCAAGTCTTACCCGTAATTCATTGTATTATTTAAAAGTCTATTAGTATAAAAATTTTATGTTGAACAGACAATTGTACATTACTTTCAAAGTATTTTTGTAAAATGTTATTTCGTTAGGATGTAGGATAAAACAAAAGGACTTATCATCCACGGACTTGGTCATAGGGCACATTTTTGTAGTGACGTCAGAAGATCAATATTTGGACATGGGCAGTTTTTCCTAGCTAAATATGTCTTCTCTTGCAGATAGTCATAACTCATTTTACAAAAAAAAAAATGGACTTTTACCAAGAAACCGACCATATATCTGTAATTAAATCCTTGATTTTTATTTTTTTTTTCGATAAAATTTCTCTATACATAAGGCTTAAACAAATTTTATTTTGTATTTTTCTATAAGAGAGTTAAAATTTTAAAAAAGCAGACTTTCAAATTTCTGGTTACAATAGGCACCTTTAATTTATAGAGTCAGGTTTGGACAGATCTTTTTTTTAAACACACTGCAGTTTTAAGGGCATCTGCATTTCTTTTTTTTTTATTTTGTTTTAACGGCCAACCTAATGTACTTATACATAAATAAATAAGACAAAGATAATATGATAGGTTACCAAGATTAAATTTAATATCGGTAATAATTTAAATGAGCACCAAAATCATTTTTTGCATCAACTTTTTTTGATGATTATTGTAAGAATTGGTTACCATTACTCGAAATTTTAGCATCAAAAATATTAAATATTAAATGAGCACTGTACGTATTGTTGTTACCACGACAGTAATCGTAAAGCTTATTTTGCTCACATTTATCTAAAGTGGAACATATATTTAACTGAAATTTCATATGCATGTTAGACATCTGCTGAAAACTTATACTTACAAGTCATTTACCATTTAAAATCAGAAATGCCACAACCACAACCAATATGTTATTTTTATGTATTATTTGAACTTCATATTAACTGCAAAGTAGATAATAAAAGTGGAATGTTAATACAGTATTAATAATCTTTAAATGTTTTACAGTTTGTTTGCGCATGGAAATTATATTTATATATTTGTTATATAAACTCAATACACAGGGTGTTAAAAAATAAGTGTCACAAATTATGAAGGCATATAGTACTGACCAAAATGAGTAAAAAAAGATTAATCAACATGGGTCCTATCCTCCTATCTTCAATAGTTTCCGAGATATAAGGTAATGAAAAATGAGTTTTTTCGGCCTTTACTTCTGCTATCTCGAAAACTGTAAGAGTTACGACGTTAATTAAATGAGTCATTTTGTTTACTTTTCAGAGGTAATCTTAAATGTGTTTTTGTTTTTTTTAAAAAAAATCGAATAATTCTACTAAGCCAAAAGTTGTGGCGGCCGTGGCTCAAAAACAGTTGAAGATCGGACCCTTGTTGATTAAACTTCTTTTACTCATTTTGGTCAGTCCTATATGCTCTCATAATTTGTGACACTTATTTTTTAACACCCTGTATAACGAAAAACTAGAAAATTTTGAAAAAAATGAGAACAAAATTTTCTACAGATTTGGTTTTTAATATTTATTTACTTCTTAACATGAATCAGTTTCAGTATATGCATGCACTGTAAATATGGATTTATGCAGCCTACTTTTTATTTTACCTTTTCTTTTTCGAATACTTTACAAAAGTTAAAGGTGTGTTAATATATGTACTACTTTATGTGCACTCTTTTAATTTTACTTTAAGGACTGAAGTTGACCAACTTTCAACTTAAGACCGTTAAAGTAAAAGAATTTCACAACTGCGCATGTGCACCACTTCACGTGACAAACGTCAGCGTGAGTTGTATTTATTTGTTTTTATGTAGGTAAGATTGCAAAAATTAGAAAATGGGTAAAGCTACAAGTAATATAGCAGATGCACAAATTATTACATTTGTGTCCATTTTTGCAGGTTATAATTATCTCTTTACATATATGAGAACTGATATGCCAGAAAAATCACATCTGCGCATGTGTACCGAATGCTTTAAAGTAGCTACATAAAGTACCAAACTTAAAGTAAAAGTAAAAGCGAAAAAGAAAAGAAAAAGTAAAATAAAAAATAAGCTGCATAAATCCACCTTAACCTGTAGTATTATTGTGTAAGTAATATCGTCATTTTTATTCATTTGTTATATTATACCATGTATTTTCTCTGTTATTGTAGTTTCCGGTTGGTCTGATAATGGCTACTAAGTAGCCGAAACCAGTCACATTTTTAATATAGAACAGTGTGATTAAGAGTTTTTTATGGGTTTTATTTAAAAAACCCTTCTTCTCATTAATCGTTTAATTATTATAATAAAATTTGTTTATACCATAATTCAAGTATCTTTTTATTTTACCTATTATTGTACAATCTTTAATAAATAAATTTAATATTATAATTGATTTTTTGAGTTACACGAGCCGCAAATTGTTATTGCTAATAATTCCATTTGGCATGGAGGCCTAAAATGATAAGCATTTCGAGTCTTCCAAATATAAACCGATACTGCTTAACACCTGTTAACTATTGCTACGTTTTATATTGCACGTACACACATGTTTTTTTGCACTAAAAATATCGATCACATCGCAAATTTAAAATCAATAAGTTCGGAAAACATACCAAATTGATTTGTATATAATTTTATCACGTATTTCAAAATATTTCACTAAAAACAATAATAAAACGAGCAGGTAATGACAACTAACACACTGACGAAAAACAATTGTCGATCATTGCCAACTTCAATCCAAAAAACTTGCAAATACAGGAAATATAATTTATATTAAATGATATTTTCTTATACGTGGTAAACAGAATTTCTATTTTTGGAAATTGTTTCATTTTAAAAATATTATTCATTTTACATATTTTTTTTTTATAAATATAAACATAAAGTGCTAAAAGTTAAATGTTATTGCATATACAGAAATATCATGAATAAAGAATGTTTTCAAATAATATTGTTCATACGAGGGGTCCTTTTTTATATTCCCGGACTAGGCACGAAAAGAAAAGAACAGCATCAATAATTTATTTTTTAATATAGGCCCCTTTCTTTTGGATACAAGTATTACATCGGTCCAATAACATTTTTAATCCATTATAAAAATATTTCTTTGGTTTGTAGGCAAAATGTCTTTCAACAGCTGCTATGCTATAAGTTCGTTATCGTCGCTAAATTTTGTTCCCTTTAGTGTTTTTTGCGATTTGGTAACAAAAAATTGTCACGGGAATGAAAATTTAATATTTTGAAATATGTATATACAGAATATATTTTATTTGAAGTGGTTTTTTCCTAAAATAATTTAGGGTAAAACGTACAAAGAAAGACTGTTTGTCCATGTTAAACGTCCGTAGCCCGCATTTCTTAAAACACCCTGTATGTCTCAGATAATGATTGATAGTCTTCCAAAGTCACGTGTTTCTAACGAGATATTTAACAAAGCTGTCATTACGATATGCAATTGCGTATCGTAATGGCCTTCATTTCGATACGCATTTTGTTGTTTTTGAAATTTGGTAATATATGACTTTTACTTAACCCTTTTTTAAATAAATAAATAAATATATCATCACGGCATATTACCCATTTCTGAGTGTGCCAATCTGTTTTCACAGATATCGGTAATGATGATGACATATTTGTACCGTGCGGGCGCTTACCAGGTGTTACCTCACGGGCACTCATTGCTGGCGTGGAGAGTGCACCACAGGGGTTACTTTTGTGCCATTTAAAATTCGAAATATTTGGCGTCGGTCGGGATCGAACCCGGTTCCCCAGGTTCGCGACCAGACACTCTGGCGCACGGCCACGGGACCCTTTTTTACGTAATTTATTTTTAGTTAATTGATTTTTTGGGAAGTAGATTATTTACAGTGGTCTAAGCTATATTACGTACGGACGGAGTGCAATAGATTTCATCTTCCATGATTACACTAAATTCACTCAAATTTTTTACAAATTTTTTCAATTTTTGTCAATTAGAAAACTCGCAAAGCTCGTTTTTTAAATTTTGACGCGTGCATGCGAAAAAAACATGTCTTATAAAACTTGTTCTTTAATATACTATTTTAATGGCAATAAACATTCATGGGAAATTGCAAAGCACAACGCGATGTTTCAAAAAGATGATGTATCATAAACACAATAATCATTATAAAAATAAACATCAATATACATTTACGTTTCATTAACACAGCTGCATAATTCATTGAATTTAGTGATAATTTTTGCTGACACTAAAACAAACTCATTAATCATTCTTCAAAATCTAATGCTACCATCATAAACATACTACCACGTTAGCGAACAAACAAGGACGTTAAAAGAAAGCCGTTAAGACAAAATTTTCCGCAAAATATTTACTAGAAACTTGTAACTACTTATTCCAACAGAAATAATTGGTTGTCAAGAATACTTCATATTTTTTCCATATTGAGCTCGTACAGTTTTTTCATTCGCTTAAATAATTCGGCAAAGTCTTAATGAATCTTCGGCAAGAATTTCTTTGGCTGGTTCTAAAATTTGTAAAACATTCCAAAGATAGTTCTCATGGAATTGCTAATAGTTCCTGTGTCGTGTTGTGAATAATTTCCTTAATAGTCACAAAATTGAAGCTATTCGCAAAAGACTTCAGGTTGCAAAGCAAAAAGTCTTGTGCGGATGGGCAGACCACAGTGATAGGTGCAATGCAATTAATTGCGCAGGAACTATACATCTAAATTAATATTTTTTTTTATAAAATTATTTCCCCGTTATTCAAGTTTTAAAACCTGACCTAGGCAAGGTAAAATTATTGTTTGATCACGGAAATAATCATTTGATTTCAATAATGATTTAAATCAACTGATTTTTTAAAATAAAAATCGTTGATTTTTATCAAAGATGGAAAGAAATATTCAAATTATAATAAAAATGTATACATTTGCTACAAAAGTATAAATAACAACAAAAATATGTCCTGTATTCGAATTCTAACAGATTACTGATTACTTTTTTAACCTGTTTTATTAAGGTAGGCACTGTTTAAAAAGACGCGCGCCCGTAGACGCGTTATACAGGTGTCTCAATAAGCTTGCTCACTGTTGGTAACTTTTTTATTTGAAGAGGTACGAGGTTGGTTAAATGAGCCGACTGTTCCACGTAACTGGTGTTTAGATATAACTTTCCATATAGCAAGATCATATCTAATTTTTCTTCATTTGTAAAGTTATTAAACATTATTAAACACAGAGAACTTTACGGGAGAAAGTATTAAACGTCAAACAAACAAAGAATCAATTGTTTCCATGGCTTACTTGGCTAAATAAACTAATAAAACAGTTTACAAAATTTTAATTTTTAACCGTAAATAACTCGTTTATTTGAAAAAATTGTACATAAACAACATTACCTTATTGAAAAGAGAAAAAAATACTATTTTCAATAAGAGAATAAAAAATATATGGTTCCATTTAAAAAATATATATTTTGTCCCAAATTTTGAGAACCGCTGATACAATTTTATTTTGTCTACGTGACCAATTTTCTAATATAAAATGGCACAATTTTGCTCATTTAAACAAGTTAGTATCTCTTCAAATAAAAAAGTTACTAATAGTAAGCAAGCTTATTGAGACACCCTGTATAATACGTATAAAGCAAAAATTCAATTGCATTCTTTGGGGTTTATTACAGATTTCGTTTTCGTTTATGAAATAAAATATTTATATTGATTTTAAAACAATTAAAAAAGTGCAGTAAAAACAAATCTTTACAAATAAAAAAATAAATAAAAAATCATGATTTATTTGATTTTTTTTAAATCAATGATTTTTGATTTTTTAAGTAAATCATGATTTTTGCCAACCCTGTTTTACCGCAATTCAAAGATAATTCAAATTTTTGATACATTATTTTTTATTTTAATGCAAATTAAAATAATAAAAACACATATATCATCACACCTTATAACCCATTTCTGGGTGTGCCAATCCGCTTCTATTTGCAGATTTCGGTATTGATAATACGTCTTGTGCTGCTGAGGGCGTTTACCAGGCGTCACCTCACGAGCTCTTAATTCTCAAGTTTTACTTCGCCCGAAATCAAACCCGGGCCATCCGAAACACAACCGGTCACCTAATTCACAATGCGAACACGAGAATTCGTGAACATGAGAAATATTAGATAATTTACTTGTATTTAGTGTTACATGTTGCAGACATTTTTTTATCTTTCTATTTATATCACAACCTTTGTTGTCCTATGTACAGGATGGACAAATTCGAGTTGAAAACGGAAAATTGATTTAGGTCTTTTTGGGCCAAATTTTTGAAACAATTTTAATAGGCACCACAGAAATTTTCGATCGTCTTTTGTTTTTGAGCTAGTCTCAAACTTTTTCGCTTAATTTGAAAATACCTCATATCTCGCTTATTATAAAAGATAAAGAAAAACAAATGATAATTTGTAATTAATTATTTCATTTGTTTCTTAATAAATTTCTTTTTTTCTCCCCAAAAAATTAGTAATACACGTTTTATTCATGTTTAAAACAAAAGAATGAAGAATGTAGACTTGACTTGTTATACATCGTTGAAAAGCTTATAAAATAAGGAAAAATATTAGACTATTTTTAACATATGTTCCAATTTAAAAAAAAATATTATGTTTGCTTTATATCTCGTGAACTATTAAGTAATTTTTTTTATCTTTTGTAATAAGCGAATGAGGTATTTTTAAAATAAGCGAAAATCAAGTTTTAGCCTGCACATCAAAAACAAAAGACGACAGAAAATTCCTGGGGCGCCTATTAAAGTTGTCCCAAAAAGTTGGCCTATACAGGCCTACATCAATTTTCTGTAGCGTGCTTAATAAGAAAGTTTTTCATATAAGGAACTCGAATTTGTTCCACCCTGTACACAGTGTGCACCTTGAAAAAAAAAAAATCATCCGGTATAAGCGAAATTAAATCTTACAGATTTTTTTCATGTAATTTCCAATAATTAAAGATATTACTACATATTCACCGTTTCTTTATTATTTATAATGTTCTTTTCCTCATTTATATCAATTACTTATTTCTAAAACTGTTTCACATATGCCTTGTAAATTTTTGTATAATTTTCATAATTAACATAATATATTAGGCTACTTGAAATAGTTTTAAGAATTAGTAAAAGGTAAAAGTGAGAAAAATAAATTTAACAATACAGAAACTATGAATCTGAACTGATTTCTTCAATAATTGGAAGTTATTTGGAGAGAGAAACATCTACAAAATTTATATTGTCGTTTATTTTAATCATATTATCTTTTTTTAAATAGGGTGATAACTTTTGTGTAATTTAACCGATTTCCCAGTTTTTTTTTTTAGTATCCGAAATCAAACGGTATTCAAACGTTATCTGGGATATCTGTGTATTTATAATATTATTACTATTACTATTCTTTTTTTTATTTTTAGTTACACATAAAGAAAACTGTGTTATTCATTTTTTATGGGACCATTTGTTGAAATGAACTAATTAAAATATCACATGCAGTAGGTACTAAAATTTTATATGTTCATAATTTTAAAATGTTTTACATTTGTTTACGTATTACAATTACCTATGTTTATATTTCTTAAAGAAATACCATATATGAATTCTACTTATTAACATAAAAACTGCGAAACTAGTAAAAATTTTATGAACATTTGCAGCAAATAAAAATTTTAAGACACTTCTCATAATACGTATAAAAATTATTTTATATTTGTAATACTTAATTCCGTATATGATTTCTAATAATTACCATTAAAACTGTGAAACTAATAATTTTTATATGAAAGTACAGTAAATAATAATTATAAAACATATTTTTCACAATACCTTGGATAATGGTTAGTTGGCCTGCACGTGTACACTGCACAAATGTTTCTTGCACTAAAAATATCAACCGGGACACAAATTTTATATCAATGTATATCCACTAAACAATATTTAATCGATTTGTATATAAGTTTATCACGTATTTCGGAATAATTCGCTAAAAACCGCACCTAATAAATCGAGCGCACAATGACAAATGACATGTTAACGGAAAACAACTGTCGATCACCGCTTACTTCGATCCACAAACTTGCAAACACTGGAAATAAATTTATACTTGTCAAATCAAATATCGGACATAAAATTTCTATTTCAATATTGTTTAGTATTATTCTTCAATTTGCAATTTTTGTATAAATATAAACAATAAATATAAAATTAAAAATAATTTAGTTTAATTTAATGTAATGCAACATATAATTTAAAGGCAAACCCCTATTTATTATACATCAATGTAAAAAGAAATATAAATATTTATATTTTTTGAATTTAATAAATAATTAAATAAAAATATAGAACTTGAACTAAAAAGGTAGTATTATTCTAATTATTAATATAAGTTCTGAAAGATATTTTAATAATTTGAATAATCTATTTTTTAGAAAAACCTATCTTTCAGAATCTAGAAGTAGAGATGCACTCGATTTCGAGCTTTGGCCCGACCCGGCCCGAAGCCCGGTCCGATTTCGAGTCGATCATCGAGCCGGGCCGAAGATATTTTTTATCGGGCCGAATCGGGCTAATCATTTTCAAAAATTGAGGCGAGTTGGACTTTTGATTTTGGCCCGGCTTGAAAATTCGTGCTTTTCGGGCCGGCCCGAAAAATCTTATAGTTCAATCAAATGCACAGTTTCCTTAATATTTTAATGAAAATGGATGAAGTTAAAAAGGATCAAAATGATTTAATAACAACACACTTCACATATTAATAAATAAATATGTAATATTTTACTTCAAGAATTCAAGATTTATTCATTAAAGCATAATAATTATATTGTGATGTTGCTATTATTATTGTTATTACTCGTATACTTAAATAAAAGTGATTTTTGTTCCTACTATAATGATTTCTTGTCCTATTTTTGAGCAGAAACAAAGTTAGGTAAAAAATCCTTATGTAAAGTAAATTATATTTTTTTATATAAGATTTATGAAAAAGCTGTTTAAATTCTTTGGTAAACAAAGTGTTAAATACTTGTAGGTCTGTAATTTTTATAACAAACTTACACTAGAAGGGTATCTTTTTTAACTGCTTATGTTAACTAATGTTGAAAGTTATAAGAATGTAAAGATTTTTTTATAAGTTTGACACGAAAAAAATTCAACATTTCGCCTTAACATAAAAATCAACATTAGGAATGCCGGATGCAACCAATTTCGAGCTTTGGCCCGGCCTGGCCCGAAGCCCGGCCTGATTTCGAGTCAATTTTCGGACCGGGCTAGCTAATTTTTTTGTCGAGTCGATCTTCGAGTCGGGCCGGTAATTTTTATTTTCGGGCCGAGTCGATCCAAACCTCAAAGCCCGGCCCGGCCCGGCCCGAATGCATCTCTATCTAGAAGATCGATATCATTTAGAAAGATCGATTTTCCGGAATCAAGATAAATGATTTTTTAATTGATCGATCTTTTTGAAAAAATCGATTTTCAATTGATCGATCTTTTCAAAAAAAGAGGATCAATCCGATTTTTTTAATAAAAAGATTGAACGAAATCAACGAATCGATCTTTTTCGCAGCCCTAGTTGGATTCTTCTTTCTTCTTCAAAATTTATAGATTGTTTTCAATTTTAAATTATAATCCTGTAGACTGTTTTATTTTCAATTTGTTTAATTATATCTTTTACTAATCTGCAATATCCAAAAAAATATATTTGAATTTGCAAATAAAAAATAAGACCATTTTCAATTAAGAATTATGTGTATAAGATCTATAAATATATGAGTTAATGTATCTTAATGGTCAAAAATGAAAAAAAAAATATTGACCGTGAATAAAGTGAACAGTAAATTTACATTTGGAATCACGTTTTAATACTCGTTACAGTTATTAACTACGTATATTTTCGTCACCCTTCAAAATAATGGCTGGTTCAATAACAAAGAACCTAGTGGTATCTATTATTAGCGCTACTACTCCTCTGCTTATGTACAAAGAAACTGAGAGAAGCTGAAAAAAGAAAAAGTAAGCAGCGCTCGATATAGTGAATTATGTCTTGAAGAGTTTTGACGTTAGTAGTTTGATTAGAACAAGCAATGGAGGCTTTGAACTGCATTTGTAAATCGATTTGAAACTGTTTGCCTTGCCTTCCCGCCATGAACAACCCACTAGCAACTAGCAATTCACTGTACTGCTAATTCAACACCTGCGAATTTGCCCACAATTAAATAAATATGAGTTTTTAATAAACATTTTAATAAATACTCTCCTGTTGTAATTATAGAGTCGCGTGATTGAGATCGCTGTGATTTGGACAAACCGGGTTCATATCTGACCGAAGTCAAACTTAGGGATGCATTCAGGCCGGTTGAGACTTGGATCGACTCGGCCCGAAAATGAAAATTGCCGGCCCGACTCGACAAAAATTTAGCCGGCCCGGCTCGAAAATTGACTCGAAATCGAGCCGAGCTTGCGGCCGAATCGAGCCAAAGCTCGAAATTGAGTGCATCCCGGCATTCCTAATTTCGTTTAACTTTTTTTCGTGTCAAACTTAAAAAAAAAAACCTCTACATCCTAATAATGTTCAACATTGGTTAACATAAGTTGTTAAAAAAGAGACGCTTCTAGTGTAAGGTTGTTATAAAAATTACAGACCTACGAGTATTTAACACTTTGATTCCATGAAAACGCAGGTCGATATCTCTTTTAGTTTTGGAGATATTCAACCTCAAATATTTTCTCAAAGATCTACTAGATCTCTACCTAGTTTCGAATTATTGTCCTAAAAGTCAATAAACCCTATATTCAGATAAAAACTTTAAAATTTTCCAAAATCTAATTTTTATGTATCTATATACTCCTCAATACGCTGATTCCAAATTTTGAAACCGCAGGTCGATATCTCTTTTCGTTCTCGAGATATTTAGATTCAAAGTTTTGCTCAAAACTGCCCATTTTTGGGTAATAACCCAAAAATGGGTCGAGATATGAATTTGTCGACAACACCATTCGATTCTACGGGAAAAAGTACATAAGTATACCAATTTTCATAATTTTTGAACACCGCATACAGTTTCTAAAGCACAATAACTGAAAATGGCCAAAAATTGCAAAAATCGTAAGGGGTACCCCTTGCGATTTTTTCAGATTTTGGCCGTTTTCAGGGGTTTTCAAATTTTTATTCATTAAAAATGAACCGGTTAGTCAAAAATTATGAAAATTGGTATACTTACATATTTTTATCCGTAGAATCGAATGGTGGTGTCGCCAAATCCGTATCTCGGCCCATTTTTGGGTTATTACCCAAAAATGGGCAGTTTTATGCAAAACTTTAAATCTAAATATCTCGAGAACGAAAAGAGATATCGACCTGCGGTTTCAAAATTTAGAATCAGCGTATTGAGAAGTATCTAGATACATGAAAATTAGATTTTTGAAATTTTTAAAGTTTTTATCTGAATATGGGGTATATTGACTTTTGGGGCAATAATTCAAAACTAGGTAGAGATCTAGCCCAGAAATGGAGAATTTTGAGAAAATATTTGAGGTTGAATACCTCCAAAACTAAAAGAGATATCGACCTGCGTTTTCATGATTTGGAATCAGTGCATTGGGAAGTACGAGATACATGAAAATTGGATTTTTGAATATTTTTAACTTTTTAATCAAATGCAGGTATTTATGATTTTTTGGGGTAAAAACTTAAAAATGAGAACAGTTATGAACTTGGTGGTAATATTAGTCAAGTTTACACACAACATTAGATATGTAACTATACCAATTTTTATGAGTATGAAACAAAAAGTTTAACAACACTTTAGTATTCACAAGTTCTACAATTTTGCACAAATACCGAATTTTTCTAGTACTACACTGCGCCTCATGCCTCATCGGGATTTTAATTTAACAAAACAATCTTGGATTTGAGACTGTTCATTTTTAAATCTGGTGATCTAGTGCATGCCTCAACAAAAAGAGTCATATACAGAATATTTCAGAATGAAAGACCATGTTTTATTATATTAAAATCTAAAATTAAAAGAACTGCCCTCGTGTTTTTTACCTCTCGGTAATTGTTTATTTTTTTTACTACAACTATAAATGCCTATAAGGCTTATAGGCACTCAAAGTTGTCGTATAGAGTGTACCACTTATGTTTAACACATGGAACTAATTTTCATATTTGACGTTGCCGGATTCGAGCTTGGGTCGTCTAAATCACAACCGGTCACGACGTAATACATTAATAATAAAAAAATATTATAAAAAACCGTTAAAAATCTTAAACTAAAAAAAACTATCTTTTTTAAAGTTGTTTCATTGATGCACCGGATTAATGAGTCTGCAAATTTATTTCTTTAGTTTTTAATAAGGTAAACTTAATCTTCCTGAGTGCTCTTTATTTATTCTTTTAAGAAGTAGATCATGATCTTCCCATTTCCCTTCTGATTATGATGAATAATGAGGCAGAAAATCAAGTCCTGCTTCTATTACATTGTCTATTATAATTCGTTCCTTTTCCTCCTTTGCAAAGCATGGGACAGGAATTTCACCTGTTTCTTACCAATTTTTACTTGCATTTTAAATTGGGATTATTAACCTACAGCCTTTGGGAAAGACTTGCAAATTATAGAAGGTGGTGGACCTTTTAGAAAGAGATTTCAGATAATTTTTGACTTAGTTGGTTACATTATTGCACGAAATTAAAAGTAGGAATTTTAGTCATTATCAATGAACCATAAACTGCCAAATGGACCAATAAATACCTCTCATTACTAATAGTTTTCAATGATAGCAGTTTAGTTTTCCAACGATTTTGTGTACGACGAAATTCTTAAGGTTCAAAATAATGAGGTGAAAATTTGCTTCCCTAATTATTTTAGGTAAAAAAAAATCAAACACAAAGTGTAGAGCATAAAATTCTGCATCTGAATTAATAAGTAAAATTAATTTTGCATTGTTTATAACGGCAGAAATTAGGTATGAAAATATGGAATATCACCTCAAAAATAGCGATAGCTGTGGAATTAAAACAAATAAATTAACAAATTTTCTGTCAAGGTAGATTATACTTGCCGTCAAATAATTATGGACTGGAGATTTCTACACTGATGCCAAATTTTTTAAGTGTCTACCTGTACAAATATCTGTAATCTGTCAATGTCATTTTATATTCTGACATTTTCATTAGTACTTGCGTGCGCTTTTTATTCCCAATCCTATAAATTGCATTATATTTAGGCTTTTGAAAAGAAAATGAGTGAAACTCATGAATTAAATAGTCCTGGTTCTTATAAAAAACGTTTAGATTTAAATGGGCAGGCAAAAACATTTATTGCCAATGTACACAATTTTTTCAAAAAATTGGCGTTACATCCTGAAAAAATTTGTAATTTATTAAATAACAAGAAAACTTTGGATTTGACTGTAGAAGCATGTTATGTTGGCAGATCTACTGTTCGCCTAATACACAATTATTCTTACCTTTGTTTAGATTTCACCGGTTATCGTATTTTAATATAAACGCGACCTTAGTTTGATGTGTGAAAACTTTGGTGAAAATATAAATATAAATTTTCCACAGAGACAATTTTTATAATTTATATTACGTATTACTGTCTTACCTTACTTATTTGTTATAATATTTTCTTCATTTACGATGTATTAATTTTTTTAATTAGTTTTAAATGTATTATATGACATTTGCGTTCATTCCTGGTCATGTCAATTTACAAGCGGCAACACCGCTGGGTAAGGGACAGGGCGCAGAAAGGAATAAAAGTTGAACATCAGTCCATAATCATTTGACGGCGAGTATAGTGTATTTTTAATGGATATTATTTGTAATTTCTATTGAAGTGAACAATTATCTATTAATTTAAATGGGTAATTGTTCACTTGAACAGAAATTACAAATAATAATAAGAGCAAACTACCTAACTTAATAAATCGTTAACATTTGTTTCTGTTTTGTTTCAATTCCATGGCTGTCGTTATTTTCGGGGTGATTTTTGACATTTTTATACCTAATTTCTGCCGTTATACAGCATGCAAAATTAATTTTGTTCTTCACAACTTTTATTGGAAGTTTTTTTTTACATAAAACTGAGGCTAGCAGGAAATTATGAAAGTCTTATGCCCATATTCATAAACACTCGTAATGTTTCAAAACGGGTCGTTACAATTTTTGACAAATAAAATCAAACATGACAATTTACATTTCGATTTTTCTTTCAGTGTCGACTGTTTTTATTGGATAAAAATTATAACGAACCGTTTAAATTTTACGAGTGTTTACGAATATGGGTAAGGTCCTATATTCGGCAGTGCTGGACATCAATCTGTACAAGTAACTTAAAGAAAATTGTTTTTTTAAGTTTCTGCGTCGAAATGACGGTCGCCCAATTAACCATCGCCAACTTGGTTATCACCAAGTTGTCCGTCGCCCAATTGACACGTACCATTCAAGCTTTTTCAAGTGAATTATGAAGGTATATACACTATAAGGACCAATGGGGTCCTCCACTCTATTTTTTTTTATTATTTTAAATGAAAGTTCGTTTAATTTTGAAGCAATTCGTAGTATTAAAAAGTCTTAATTGTCTTTATTTTAACTGCATTTGATTTTTAATGTCAATATGACGTCACGGCGACACTACTATCTCGCTCCGCACCAAACTCTACAGGGTGTTTCAAAACATGTGTCGGAAAATAAATGGTGGGATTGGTTGGCTAATTATAAGAAAAAAAGTTCCCATTAACATGGTTCCGCAAACGCACCGTTTTCGAGATACAGGGTGTAAAAAAAAATATTTTTTTTTATTTTTTGACGATATCTCAGGAACTGTTTGAGATACTAAACTCAGCTTTTGTACACATCTTAGCATTAATATTAGCTACTTTTTAAGCGCGTATTCAATTTTTTTCATGTGCCATTGACGGAGATTTTAGGGTTGCGTGAGGTTTTTATGGCCCTAATTTCTATGACACTTGGGAAATTGGCATTCTGAAAGCACATTGTGAACCACCAATATTTTCTACATAAAAAAGGTACTCCTAGTCAAAAGCTCTAATGTAAACCGTTTTAGAGAAATACGGCATTTTATGATGGAAAACATGAAAAAAAGTAGCAACATGTTTTGTTGTTGATAAAAACATTTGTTTTTGATCTAGTCGTCTGCGTTCATGCATTTGTTTCGACATTGAAATGATTGACAATTGTCGTTTAGTTGTTAAATTGCTTAGTTTTGTAAAATAAAAGTTCAGTGATCATATTGCTACTTTTTTTCATGCTTTTCATAATAATTTTTTTTTACACCCTGTATCTCGAAAACGGTGCGTTTGCGGAACCATGTTAATAGGAACTTTTTTTCTTATAATTAGCCAACCAATCCCACCCTTTATTTTCCGACACATGTTTTGAAACACCCTGTATAGTAGGCTACGAGAGAAAGATAGCAATAGTGTAACGTCAAACTGGTCAAAGTGACACTAACAATAAATTTCCAATACCCTTAAAGTAATTGTTGAAAAAATGTTTTTTTTTTATCTTAATCGTTATATCTTCAGCAGCGCTTTAATTACAAAGTGAACATTTTATTATTTTTGTTATGGTGGAAGATCACATTCTAATGACATTTTGAGATTCAATAATTACCATAATTTGTACCGTAAAGTTGTATAATAATAAACTACGTTTACCAGATGTCATCCCCGCCGGATGTGCAGATGTACTACAGAAGTAACTTTTGTGTGATAAAGAATTAGAAATCATTTTGTTTTCGTCCGTATTCGAACTTGAGACGTACTACAATACTGCAATCTATTACTTAACGTACCTACTTTCATTTTTTGTTTATATATTCAATGGTCTTTTAAATTAAATAAATAAATTTTGAAATCTTTAAAAAAGTTTCTTTGTTTTAAAATGTCAATCCCAGAATTTTGACACTTCTTGTATTTGAATATGCGTTGTCTGGATGTTAACTAATAGCTAGTTAAAGTTGCTAAAGAAATTGGTCCACCATGATACAAATATTTCATTGTCTCGAAATAAATGAGAAAATACAAGGTGTCCCATATAACATTAAGTTCTTGAATATCTCGAAAACAATGCATCGTAACAAAAAGTGTGCCGAATCAAAACCTTCATAGTTTTTGGGGGGACATCAGATTCCCGACCTCCCCAGGGGTGGGAGGGAAAGGGGGTCAACTTAAAAATCTTAAATGGGACCCACTATTTTTTATTGCAGATTCGGAAAGAGTGTAAAAAAATATGTTGGTTTTATTCAGAAACTTTTTTTGTACTCCCAACAGGTGGCACTGCAATCGTAAAAATGTGAATTTGCTAGAAAAAAATTAACCGATTAATATTTTATTAATAACTTGATAAAAAATGACGTGTGTTGTTTCAATAAATACACAAAATTGTAGATTTAATTTCTGATGAAATCGAGTTGTCCATAGTCAGTTTTTAAAAAGTTTCTTTCTTTTAATTCCCCCTGAGTGTTGAGGAGTAATATTTCTACAATACGATTACAGCGCCACCTGTTGGGAGTACAAAAAAGTTTCAGGATAAAACCAACATATTTTTTACGCTCTTTCCGAATCTGCAATAAAAAATAGGGGGTCCCATTTAAGATTTTTAAGTTGACACCCTTTACCGCCCCCCCTGTACCTAAATAAATAAACATATCATCACGGCATATTACCCATTTCTGGGTGTGCCAGTATCTACAACACATGTAGACATCGGTAATGATGATATATTTGTACCGTGTGGGCGCTTACCAGGCGTCACCTCACGGGCAGTCATAGCTGGTGTGGAGAGTGCACTACAGGGGTCACTTTTGTGCCATTTAAAATTGGAAATATTTGGCGTCTGTCGGGATCGAACCCGGTACCCCCGGGTTCGCGACCAGACGCTGAGGCACGAGGCCACGGGATTAGTTCAATTTGATTTTGTACTATGTGATTGTACTATTAGAAAAGAGACTACTTGATTTGTTAAAGTTGATTTATTTTCTTCCACTATTTGAGTTTATAAGAAGAAAGTGTATTTAGTTCCTACTATTTGATTTTATGAGACTATTAGTTTGTGATAAAGTTGTTTTTAGTTCCTACTAACTCGATTTTATGAGATAAAAGTTTGTTTAATTAGTAATAAAAGATGATTTTACGAAAATAGTTCCTTTTCCTTAACAAATATAAAAAAATGCAAACACCCGGGTATTTAAAAAAATAATACCCGATACCCGGGTATCCAAAAAAATCGTGGAAACCCTAATAGGAACACAGTTTCTTCGTAATTCAGGCAAAAAGAAGTTGCGTATCATCTCGATATAGCGCTCCGAGTTCCCGGTAACATCAGTCCTTCAAGAAATGCATTAATGATAACGGACACCACATGCAAAATATTGTTTTCCACACTTAAATCTGTCAATAATTTTTTCTTAAGCAAAAACTATCAATTTTGTGACGTTTTAAAAAAAACGTCCGTCCTTTCTGCTCAACCTTGTACTAAGAAAATATTGTGCAAAATTACTGGACGTCTCCAGGCTCTTAAAACAGGGACCACCGAAATGTATTTATGTTCAGTTTCGGTTCAAGAGAGTTAAAATTATAACGGTTTATCGGTTTTGGGTTCGTGTTCGAATTTCGGTTCAGAGCATAAGCTCAAAAAGTTGGTAATATTTATCGTTTTTTAATTATAATAATAATTTAATTATATATTTAGTAAATCTGAACCGAATCTGAACTTAAAACGGCTTAAATTCGGTTCATGTTCATTGACTTTGACAAATAAAGGTTTGGTTCGGGTTCAGGTTAATACAAGTTCAAGTTCGCATGAAAATATCACGAATAAACTTATGCAAGTTTAGTAAAAATCGTATTAACTACATTATATTGTAATTAATTGAAATGTAATAAACTAGAGTTTCTTGTAATTATTTTTAACTTATACAATGTTCAAAAAAAAACCCCAATTCGGAGTAGGCTATGAACAAAGAAACGTATGTCAATTTGGAAGTATTTAATTAAATGTCAATTTGACACGAGATATTATCTAAAGAAATAAAAGCTTTTCTTCTTGAATTCTTATTTTAAAAATAGAAATAAATTAGAAAACGGTGAATGGCAATGTTCTGTATCCTTCTTTATTATCTTTTCTCCAAAAAATTACATTTCACAATCAATTTTGACAACTTGACTTTTGAATTGAATAACAATCACACATACGGTTCTCTGTTCATAGCCTACTCTGAGTTAGGATTTTTTCTGAACACACTGGCTGGTAGCACAAGCCTTGTTTTAACTAAAAAAAAATAATATTACACTGTTCATGTAATACAGCATGTTAAAAAAACCCAATTCGGAGTAAGCTATGAACAGAGAAACGTATGTCTGATCGTTATTCAATTCAAAAGTCAAGTTGTCAAAATTGATCGTGAAATGCAATTTTATGGAGAATGATACACAAAATTGCCATTTACCGTTTTCTAATTTATTTCAATTTTTAAAATAAGGATTCAAGGAGAAAAGCATTTATTTCTTTAGATAACCTTTTTGACAACATCTCGTGTCAAATTGACACTTAATTAAATACTTCTAAATTGACATACGTTTCTTTAATAGAAAAAGTTCGTTGACTGGATATATTGATGAGGTAATAAAAATTTCTGGATTGCAGTCACAAAATTTTATTTAAATTCTCGGATCGACCGGTTCCGAGCTCCACATGAGCCTTCCTCAGGAGATGAGAATTAAGAAAATTTTAGATACATGGCAAAAAAATGAAAACGTAAGTGCAACATAAAGTTGGAACTACTTAAGTAAAGTAGTTCCATGGGTGTGGTTCACGTAGAACATTTGTTCTTAGTTTTTTATAAAAGTTTTATATAATTTATTTTTTTTTTTTTATCTTTTGACGATATCCATGTGCTTTATGTTGCACTTACGTTTTCATTTTTTTGCCATATATCTAAAATTTTCTTAATTCTCATCTCCTGAGGAAGGCTCATGTGGAGCTCAAAACCGGTCGACCCGAGAATTTAAATAAAATTTTGTGACTGCAATCCAGAAATTTTTATTACTTCATACGTTTCTTTGTTCATAGCCTACTCCGAAATGGGCTTTTTTAACACACTGTATTACATGTAGAGATGTACTCGATCTCGAGCTTTGGCCCGGCCCGGCCCGAAGCCTGCCTCGATTTCGAGTCGATCTTCGATATTTTTTATCGGGCCGAAGCGGAGTAATCATTTGCAAAAGTTGAGGCGAGTCGGACTTTTGGTTTTGGCCCGACCCGAAAATTCCGAGCTTTTCGGGCCGGCCCGAAAAATCTTATAGTTCAATCAAATACACAGTTTCCTTAATATTTTAATGAAAATGGATGAAGTTGAAAAGGGTCAAAATGATTTAATAACAACATACTTCACATCTTTAATAAAATGTTATTTTCCTTCAAAAATTCAAGGTTATTCATTAAAGCATAATAATGCTATTGTCATGTTGTTATTACTATTGTTACTATTCGTATACTTAAATAAAAGTGATTTTTACTATAATGATTTCTTATCTTATTTTTGAGTAGAAATAAAGTTAGATAAAAAAAATTCTTATGTAAATGATATCTTTTTGTATAAGATTTGTGTAACAGTTTAAATTTTCGAGCGCCTTTGGGAAACAAAGTGTTAAATACTCGTAAGTCTGTAATTTTTATAACAAACTTACACTAGAAGTGTCTCTTTTTTTAACAACTTATGTTAACTAATGTCGAAAGTTATAAGGATGTAGAGGTTTTTTATAAATTTGGCTCGAAAAAAGTTAAACATTTCGCCTCACATAAAAATCAAAATTGGGAATGTCGGATGCACCCAATTTCTAGCTTTGGCCCGACCCGGCCCGAAGCTCGGCCCGATATCGAGTCAATTTTCGAGCCGGACCAGCTAATTTTTTGTCGAGTCGATCTTCGAATCGGGCCGGCAATTTTTATTTTCAGGCCGAGTCGATCCAAACCTCAAAGCCCGGTCCGGCCCGGCCGGAATGCATCTCTAATTACATGAATAATGTAATTTTTTTTTGAAAAAATCCAGAAATGGGTTGGGTTTTTTCAAAAAAACCCAGTGGGCTGAAAAAATCCGGGTTTTTGACAACCCTGATTTTTGTGAGAGAGAGAAGACGGAGCGCTGCATTGTCCTGCATTTTATCCTTGCACAAAATCGCAGTGACCGAGTACCGAGTGTAGCAAGGTTTAGCAGCAAGTCTGCAACTCTACTCGTCGATTTGCGATCGGCTCGCAGTGAACAACGAACCAGTCCACAACAGTCGAGTCCGCCGTCCGCCAGTTTGCAAGTGCACGCCGGCGTATCGGCATCAGCATCCTGGCGTTCTGCCGTCCTGTTGTAACCGGTGCTGGTAACTGTTGACTGTTGTTACTCGTACTTCGCTCGATGCTCAATCCTCAATGCTGATGCTTGATGCTTAACCGTTTCCAACGAGTTCGGGTTCGAAACACTCACAAATCTGAGTTAAACCGCGATACGGGTCAACTTCTGACAGGTTCTGTTTGGTTATGTTCCTTGTGGGTGGTTTTTAACGTTGTCGGCTATTGTTTGTGCTACAACTACAACTTCGACTGACTCTACTCAATTGCGCTATTCTATTGTTGGTATTTTTTCACAACAAGGTATGTTTATATTTTATGTATGGACACTTTACTTATTAACCATTATTTATTAATGTCCCAACACATTGTTCATTTTTTACTGTCAAACAAATTTAATGTTCCTCTTTTGTTATTTATATTATTAATATCATTTTTAACAAAGATGTGTACAAATACATTTACATATTGATATAATAAATTATAGAACTGTAAAAAGTTCCAATTCAATTGTGACTATTTAATCTTTCGTGGTATGTAGTAGTAGTATTGTTAATTTTTTCAGCCCACAAACTTAAATCTTTCTTGCTAATTTAAATGATTAATATCTTTTTAAACAATGTAATACAAAAAATAATAATTCGATTATTACTTATTTATCTTGTTACAAGGTTTTAATTCCATTGTAAACCTTTTTTAATCAAAATAATTAGCTCTTACTATAATATGAATATGTTTACAAACACATTTACATATTAATAGAATAAAATCATAATGTTTAATGTTAAAATTGTAAGAAAGTAATTTAAAATAGTATGCATCTTTCTTCATATACTTTTAAAGGAAAGTTATTTGTTATCTTTTGTTAATGACTATAATTAATTTCATTGTTGTATTTTTTTCAACAAACTAAAGTATATGTATTTAGTTATTTTTTATTGTTTCTATTTACATAATAAAAGATTAACTCTAGTATACAAATATCATTGTACCAAAGAATATTTCAATTTCACGATTGTTACTAACAAAATAAATAGAAATGATGAATAATATAAACACCTCGAAAAACACATATTAAATTTAGATAAATGTTTGTTTATATATAAACACCACTATAAATAATAAACTGGGTGTAATAAAAAACGGGCCATAGGCGTTTATGGCAAAACAGTTTTTCCTTGCGCAAAAGTGGTCTATTAATTTTAGGTAATATTGTAGAAAACTAAATTTTCATTTTATTTTGCACGTTTCGTAACTTAGCAAATTGTGTTTAAATTTTGTAAAAGTTACTTCTTTCTCTAATTCATATTAGTTGGCCTATTTGTTAAATTCATTTATCGTGGCTTAAATAGTATTATTTCTAATAATAATCGAGGAAGTTTTATTTTTTAGATAAAGTAAAGATATTTCCACATTATAACATAACTTTAAATTATATTTCAAGCTAAACATAAATATTTAACAGTATAATAATAACTCAAAATTGATTATATATCAACATTGGATAATTCGCCGATTATTTTTAAAAATTACCTTAATTTTTTTTTTTTTTGGTTTATTTTTAAACTGACAAACAAGTATCGTTAATTCTTTTCAAACTTTGCTTGTTTCTCTTGTATTGTTAGTAAAGCTATGAATTATTTCGTATGATATTAAAACAAAAAAATATTTCAGAAAATATATCTTGCTATGTAGCACAATAACCACAAAATATCTATAATATTAAAAAAAAAAAATACCGATGATTACGTTAGTTATTATTTGTATTATACAGGGTGTTAAAAAATAATGTCACTAATTATGACCAAAATGAGTAAAAAAGGTTAATCAACATGAGTCCGATCTTCAACTGTTTTGAGAAAGATGCCATTTTGTATTAGAATCGAAGAAAAACTGCTAAGATAGTGGTCGAACAAAATTTTGTCTTTTCCAGTAAATAGACTATAAAAAAACAATAACATTTTATAAGAAACTTTTTTTTCTTTTTCTAATAGTTACTAAGTTATTTGAAAACTAAATATTGGCAAAGGTCGCCACAACTTTTGTCTTAGTACAATTATTTGATTTTTTTTTTTCGACAAACAAAAACGCATCTAAGATGATCTCTGAACAAAATGTCTCAATTTAATCAAAGTCATAACTCTTACAGTTTTCGAGATAAACACCGAAAAAATTCATTTTTCATTGCCTTTTAAATCGGAAACTATTGAATATCAGACCCATGTTGATTAAGCTTTTTTTTACTCATTTTGGTCAGTACTATATGCCCTCATAATTTGTAACACTTATTTTTTAACACCCTGTATATGCGCTTTATAAAATAAAATTTTAGCGACTATATAGAAATAAATATTTCCAATTTTAAATGGCACAAAAGTGACCCCTGTGGTGCACTCTTCACACCAGCTATGAGTGCCCGTGAGGTGACGCCTGGTAAGCGCCCACACGGTAAAATATATCGTCATCATTACCGATGTCTACATGTGTTGTAGACTGGCACACCCAGAAATGGGTAATATGCCGTGATGATATATTTATTTATATAGATTAGGGCTCGTAGTGTTAGCTATGGTATTGAAATAAAATCACAAAAAAATCTAATGACGTCATATTCAAAATTAATATTGAAATCGGTATTTTTTATTTTAAATTATTAAATGTGCAAGATTGATACCAATATTTTGATTGAGTTTTAGAAATTAATTCCAAGTCCATATATGGAATTGTTTATATAATTTCCTCTTTTTAATGTTCCCATTGTTTGAATGAAATAATGTGCTACATATTTTGTGTAGTCAATATTTAAAATGTATAATTTTATTTATGAGGTCTATAAACCTCCATTGTATATATTGTAGCTAATTTTTTTATACTAAGAATGTAAATATTTTACTTAAATTTAATGAGGTTATGAATTAATATGTCATAAAAAAATTATGAGGTATTTAGTTGAGCCTTTTAAAATGACCGGCTGTTGTTCTGACAACTTCAGTTTGCACTGGACCACAGTCACCTACGGTACATTTCTTGCATCAGCAATAAGTGCCTGTTGAGTTTAGATGATGCCTATTTCGATAAATAAATAATTCATTGTTAACAAAAGGTAATATATTAAAAAACAATTATATTCTTTATTACTGCTATTATTAATATAAAATAGTTCTTGTTTTTTTTAAACATTTAAGTTTCCGGTTAGGTACCTGCAATTATCAAATTTTTAAGTGAAATTATTCATTTATAAACTAAGTTGAAATATGAAATGGAATTATGAACATATGGTTTAATATTTACCAAAGTTGTATTAATGGAATATATTTAAATTTAAAATTTTTTGCTTTTTCATATACCGGGTGTAACACGAAAATCGGGCCAAAGGCGTTTAATATGGGAAATCAGTTTTTCCTTGTGCAAAAGTGGCCTATTAACTTTAGAGAAAAATGCTTCAAATAAATGTTGTAGATAATTAAATTCATCTAAATCAATAATCACATTTTCTTTTGCATGTTTCATAACCGAAAAAATTGAATTTAAAATTTTATAAAAGTTACTTCTTTATAGTGTTAGCCATGGTATTGAAATAAAAACTCAAACAAATTTTTTGACATTTTGCCTATCAGAAATTATAAAATATAGTTTTCATCAAAATAATACTGATTGATTTGTTTTTTTTTTCTCTTCCTGTGCATAATTCTCCATTTTTATTAATGATAACTCAAACAGAACTTTTCTAACAGATAAAATATGCAACAATCTGACAGATACGTTTCTGACAAGGTAAAATGTCATTATATTTGTTTGTAATTGTACCTGCTTTATACGAAAGCTTGGAGGGGCCACAGAAAAAAATAATTTATTTTTGAAATTTCAACATTTTTTTTGAAATTTCCCCTTTTCAAAAAGTTGAAAGTTCACCTTTTTAAAAAGTTGATATTTCAACTTTTTTCTTGAAATTTCACCTTTTCAAATGTTGAAATTTCAATTTCTAAACTTGAAATTTCATCTTTTCAAATTATGAGTTGCCAGTTAGGTTATGATGTAGTTTGTATTTTTTCATTAAAAAAATACAAACTGCAAAGTAACTTAACTGGCAACTCATAATTTGAAAAAGTTGAAATTTCAAGTTAGAAAGGTTAAATTTCAAGAAGAGTTGAAATTTCAACTTTTTGAAAAGATGAAATTCCAAGAAAAATGTTGAAATTTCAAGAATAAATTATTATTTTTTGAGTTATCATTACTGTAAATGGAAAATTATTCACTGGAAAAGAAGATAGTAGTATTTCGATGAAAACTATATTTTATAATTTGTGACGAGTGAAATGTCATAAAATTTGTTTAAAATTTTATTTTAATATGGCTAACACTATAAAGAAGTAACTTTTATAAAATTTTCAATTCAATTTCTTCGGTTACCAAAGTTGCAACGGAAAATGTGACTATTGGTTTAGATGCAGAATTTAATTGTCTACAACATTTACTTGAAGCATTTTTGTTTGAAATTAATAAGACACTTATGGGCAAGGAATTTTCCCATATTAAACTCCTATGGCCCGGTTTTCGTGTTCACCCGGTAGAATTTGAGATATACATTTCCACAGATAGACAGACATCAACGTAATATTTGTTTTATTGTATACTACAAACAGATAAAACATATGTACATTTGTTTTATCATTTTAAAGAAATTACATGTTTTGTAATGTGATGATCAGAATTAACTGCTTCAGTTGGCAATACAATTCTAGGGATATTTTATTGCACAGTTTAGATTATTAATCTGTGGGTAATATTAAGAAATACTAATTAATAAAAGAAAATTGTAAATGAACTCAAATTTAAATTTTCAAATATGTCAACAACAGGAAATAAATTGTATCAGTTTTTCCAAAGTTTTTTGATTGTAACTGAAACAGTTACTTCTGATCACACAGAATTTGTAATTCATTATATTATACTTGTTCCTCATTATAGTAAAATTAAGGCAGAAAATATTTTCCAGTAGAAAACACGTTATCTCAATAAAAACAATTCGTAATGCAAATAATTTATAAATATGCATTTTTTACTGTTATGTATTACCACATACGCTTCATATGCAATCTATGACATTTACATCTAGTATTTAAATTTCAAGAAATATTATAAAATATCTAAAATATTACCAGCAAGTTTTATTTGTGCGTTAAATATTTTTCATTTGTTTAGTCTAACATTGGAATAATAGCTTGATTAATATAGTGATAACATATTTTACCAAATTCCTTAAACGTTAAACAGAAATAAAAATGATATTTTGAAACTTGCGCATGTAGAATAGAAAAAACTAAGTATTGTATATAAGAACATACTTTATTATTAACAAAAATAATTTTAATTTACTACATTTGATAAAGTAGTTGTGATAAAGTTTATTTATATCTCCGCATTTTCTTTAAATTTTAGTAATTAAATATATTTAAAAGTGTCAAACAGGAATTTCAAATATTTTTGTTTTTATTACTTTACTATATTTTTACAATAACATTTTGCATACCAAAATTTAATCTCACGCTTAACTTAAATTTAATTTGTTTATATTTTAACAACAACTAATTTAATGTTAAATACTGAAATGGAGTCTTAAGGTTAAATTATAACTAAAAAAGAAAAATCCCTTAACCTTAACAATAATTTTTAAAAAACTATTTAGCCAGATTAATTCAGTTTTTTCATCAATTAAATTTACATTAAAAAAGAAACCAATAAACAATTACCAAACCTGGCTTTTATAAAATTGAGTGCAAAATGTAATAAAATTTACATCGGGCAAACTAAAAGACAAAATGATATTCGGTTTAAATATAAATATAAATATATCATCACGGCATATTTCTGGGTGTGCCAGTATCTACAACACATCGGTAATGATGACGATATATTTTACCGTGTGGGCGCTTACCAAGCGTCACCTCACGGGCACTTATAGTTGGTGTGGAGAGTGCATCACAGGGGTCACTTTTGTGCCATTTAAAATTGGAAATATTTGGCGTCTGTCGGGATCGAACCCGGTTCCCCCGGGTTCGCGACCAGACACTCAGGCACGCGGCCACGGGACCCCATTCGGTTTAAATAATATTTTTATAATTTAAAAACCAATAATCTGATAAATTTAGTGTAGCACAATGTATATTAACAATCATAAAATTAATAATTCTAATATACAATTATTAAAACATATTGACAATAATAGATATTTAGACGCACACGAGAGTTTGATAATACATAAATTTAAAGATAAATTGATGAACGCGGACCTAGGTCCCGTCCCAAATTGTAAATTATATGAGTTAATATAAGACAGTTACTTTGTTTAATCTTTGTTACCCAATTAGGTATCCACTCACCTATATAATCCGTGTTCTTTTCCTTATTCCTCAGAGCTGTTTTGACCTCTGGCCTGGTTTACATGCTGAGTAATCTTAACTTTGTCTTATTATTTTGCAGTTTCTGCTGATGATTAGAACATAGTTCTCGAAATACGTATATAGTTTTTTAAAAATTATTCTTAGGTTAAGGGATTTTTCTTTTTTATTTTTAATAATTTAATGTAACCTAATAAAGTTCTTTTGTCAAATTTGTGAAATACCTGGCTAGAGAAATGTTTTAATTTATGTATTGTAAACACGCACAAGTAAAAGTACTTTTGTATATCTTATCTTTTGTTTATCTTAATTAATTGCAGGAGAAATTAATTGATATAAATATTTAAAGCAATGAAACCAGTAGAAATGCGTTTAACAAAACATTTCATTTGCTAATTAATTTTAAATTACGTTCGGCTCTAAATTCACTTTCAAATGCTTGTGCTTTAGTACTTGAAATTAAAATCGTTCCTGTTTTACATTTTCTTGTGAAAATAAGCATATATTATTACACTTTGTATTAGTGTATTCGACTATAAAAATCATGAAGTAGTTTGTTTTTCAAATTTTATACATTTGTACAAATATTAGTTATTGTTAAACTTAAAACTATGTACTAATAAAACATATCACACTATTAAAATGCCAAGCACACTATAAAGAACAAATAATTTTAATGACTGAATAGAACAGAGAAAATAGTTAAGGTGTTAAACATGTCATAAAAAAAATATTTTACTTTATAAATGCAAACCGTGAGCCAGAATATCTCATAACGCGAATTGTGGGTTATACGACCCAAGTTCGTATCCGAACAACGTTAAACTTTTTTTTAAATAGTACAAAAGTATAAGTATAAATGTAATTATTTTGTAAATTTTTCTTATACGTACTAGTATTTTTCAAAATTATTTTAATTATTTTTTTTATAAAATATTGCAAAATTACAATAACTTTTATTTTTTTAAAATAATGAAAAAAATTTTTATGTATTGCTTTTCCTTGTTACTGAAAATAATATTATGCTACACTAATTTTTATCAATATAATTTTTTACTGCATTTCGTGACTAAAAATTTAAAAAAATAATCATTACCTAGCATTTGAATAGTAAACAAATTTGTGTAACATTTTAAAAGTGCATTGTACCATACAATTAATTTTAATTAGTTGATAGCCATATATTCTAATCTTAAATTCTTGTACCCACAGAGACATTCTTGCGCGAAATATAAAATATTTGCAAATAGAGATAAATAGAGATAATTGTTTTTATTATCAATAAAAAGTTATTATACTTTAAGAATGCATATAACACGAAATTATTTCACAATTTTCATTACGAAAAGATATGCATTTGCTGTTAATTTAATTTCACTAGTTACAAGTTTATTATTTGTTTAAAAGCTACTAAATGTTTTTTATTTATTTTAATTTCATTAAATATTAGAGAAAATTTATATCTCTGTATTCAAACTAAATTCGTTATTTCAAATACAGTAATAGTGTATTATGTGGCAAGTGTGTGAAGCTGAAATTTTTGCACGAGGGTGGAGATTGCGACACGAGCCGAAGGCGAGTGTTGCAAACCACCCGAATGTAAAATAGGCTTCATACACGTGTTACATACTATACATTTTCTACGACCATGCAATAAAATATATTTTTTCTTCACATTGTCATTTTTTTAACGTAAAGCCTCTTTATTATCGACTTATGTAACCATGGTTACCAACTTTACGGGTGTTTAACAGCTTTGTTTTATTAAAATACAATGCAGTTTGTATAAAAATAATTACCGGTGCATGAAGTGCTACTTCACTCACGTGCAAAAAATCAAACTTCACACATAAAAATTGATCAGTGAAGTACTCATTTCACGCATGAGAGTAGAAAAAATTGTTTTCCTACTTCACGCACTCTATAATGTGTAAAGTGTAACTTTTCAAACATTAGTACGTGAAAAGTACATTTCAAGCACTAGTGCGTGAAAATTTATATCTACTGTATTGAAACTAAACTCGTTATTTCACATACAATAAAATTGTTTTTCTACAACCGTGCGTAAAGTGTATACTTTACGCAGTCTTTATAATGTGTAAAGTGTCACTTTTCAAACACTAGTGCGTGAAAAGTACATTTCAAGCACTAGTGCGTGAAAAGTAAATACGTTGCTAGGCAACATGTACATTCGGTTAATTTTCTTGTCAACTGAGTACTTCACGCGTCAATTTTTATGTGTGAAGTTTGATTTTTTGCACTCAGTGCGTGAAGTAACATTTCACGCACCGTTCATTAACACGTGTGTAAAGCCTATTTTACATTCGGGTGGTTTGCAACACTCGCATTCGGCTCGTGTCGCAATCTCCACCCTCATGTAAAAATTTCAGCTTCACACACTTGCCACATAATATACTATTTTTATCTCATTCCTTCGCACCGACTACAAAAGTACTACTTTACACATTTGTTACATAAATAACTATTATTTGTATTTTATACTTAATCGAAAAGTAATAATTTTCACATGTAATTTCTACAAGTAATTGAAATATTTGAAATTACATTTGTTTGTGATTTTGTTTCAATTTCATGGCTAACTCTATAAGGAAGTAACTTTAATAAAAAAAATTAAATTCGATTTCCTCGGTTACAAAACGAGCAGAATAAAATGTGATTATTCAATTATTAGTTGTAAAATTTAATTCTGTACAACTTTAATTTGAATCATTTTTCTCTAAAATTAATAGGTTAGTTTTGCCCAAGGAAAAACTATTTTCTCATGGTAAACACCTATGGCTCGCTTTTCAAGTTACATCCGGTATATTTGCCATTCAACTAATTACGTGTACAATGACAAGCAGATTTCTTAAACTTAAAATTCTCAAAATCAAAGATTAAAAATTATTAGAAAGTTCTATAATTAAACATTTTGTCATAGTTTGTTCGGCAGTTCATTTGCTCTGTTAAGACAATAAAATAGACTATTAGACAACTGGAAAAATTGTGCAATAATTAGATATATTAGCCAATAGTTTCACCATTGCAGAAATTAATAAATACGTATGTAAATTATAAATTAGCAGAACAATACATATAACCACTGGGCTATTTTAACCTACATCTGTACCTTATAATTATGTTATCTTTGTTATGACTGCTACGTAATTACCAGTAAGGCATATAAGCTAATCGTATTAAACTGAATTAATAATAATATGATTTTTATAGATATATGATATTTCGTTTACATTACTCCTTACTCCAAGCAAAGTACTTTACAAAATAATTATACAAGATATAAATTCGTAGAAATAGAGTAGCAGGAAAATTGTAATCTATTCGTTGGATTGAGTGAAAATTATTATGTAGTCAAGTGGAGTGTAAATAATCTAAAAATAGTTTTATCAAAATATTACCCCTTGAACTATTTATAGTACATATAGTAAAGTATTTTAACTATGGTTTCGAATATAGTTAATAGGTGTGTCATACGAAAATTTATTATTACACATGAAAACACGAGTAGAAAATTACACGAATATGTTAAAAATAATAGTCTAATTCACAATATATGATATAATTTTACTTCCCGCTACCCTTGGTAAGGGTGGTATAGGGATCGTGCTAAAAATCGCTAATAAATCACTACGTTTAAAGCAGGGCATCGAACCCGCCAAAATCTGGGTTCGGTTTAGGTTCAAGTTAATTTGTTTTTTGAGAAATGGGTTCGGGTGCGGTTCTGTTCAAGCATTAATAAAATTTACGGTTTTGTTCCGGGTTCAATTATTGGGTTCAGGTTCGGTTCGACTTAATGAAAATTGAATTAAAGTTTATTTGAATGACGAACTAATAAAAATAATTTAAAATGAAAGCCACAATTTACATAAGACAATAAACGAACATAATTTTCAGGAAAAGTCAACATAGGCACCAACGCAGACGCCTAACGCGTCGATTATCCTAAACCCGAATTTTAATATCCGGTTCGGTTCCAACTCGGGTTCAATTGATTCTGGGTTTGGGTTCGGTAAAATGTTACGGTTAGGTTCCGGTTTTGGTCCTGTTCAGGTTCGGGTTCGATGCCCTTGTTTAAAGGTCCCTAGAATCCAATTGTGTGTGTGTGTGTGTGTGTGTGTGTGTGTATGGGTACGGGTATGGATTTTGTCTACGCTCTAACTCAAATACAATCATTCAGAAAATACTGAAACCTTGTATTTCGACTCTATTCTAATATACAAGTAGAAAGAAACCATTAGATTTTGGTGTAAATCGGATAACCGGAAATGGCACTTTACTTGAAGATCATAATGGTATTTCTTCAAAAAATACCATTAAATGTCAGTTTTTCGTATTTTATGTCATTATAAAAATTAAAGATTATTGAATTTTCTACAGGTATATATTTTCTATATATTTTACAGATAAATATAAAAAATAATCTTTTTTATAAATCTCGGAGCCTTTGATTTAAAGATTCCTTTGTTGCACATTTCATATTTCAAATAACTAGCCGATAGTGATGCCGCGAGATCTCGCATTTTCGAGATCTCGTCTCGAATTTTCGAGACGAGATTAACCTTATTTTCGTCTCGAAATATCGAGACGAGAATAATGCCCTCGAGATTTGGTCGAGACGAGAATAGAAATTCGAAATCTCGATTGTACTATTTTGTTATATTACCTACGTAAATATAATGGTGACATTTTAAAAAGAAAATGATAAATAAAGCAATAGTTACATGCAAAGGAACTTAATATAGTACCTAATGTAGGTATGTATTTAAAATAAAAATTGGTATTGAGTTGGCCACATCAGATTTTTTCTTTTATTTCAACAAATTGCTATTAAACTGTGCTTTATTTTTTAATAATAAATAAATACCATATAATATAATCAAATATTCTGGCATCCTCTATACCGAACAGTATAAAATGTTTATAAATTTTCTCAAAAATATAAAATTAATCAAAATAAATTTTGATCGTGTTATTCTAAATACATACAAAGTGGTACTTACATAGGTAATTATTATATTACGTTGCTTACATGAAATAAATACAACTCATAATTATGAACAAAGTTAATAATATATTGCCAACCAAGGTAGCGAAAGTGGTAGCGATACCAATTTTGTCTAGTAATGATTTCGGATTCGAATCTTACTAGGGACTAGGATATAAATATTTTATTCATTGTTTTTGTAATTTTTATTAATATCATCGAGAAAGATAAAAAATATGTGGAAATAACGATATTTGTACTACTTATCTATTTTAATAAATAAAATAAACATTTACAAATTAAAATGTTCTATGTTGTATGGCAGACAAATAAGTGAACAAAAATGTGTAAATGATTTTTGGTGTTAAAAATTTGAAATTTAAAGAGAAAACAAGGAAAAATTGGTTCATTCTATTTTTATTATTAAATATAAATAATAACGTAAAAACAGGAAAAGAAACAATATTATTCGCAGATAAGAGTGTTTTTTTTTTCAATATGCAATCTTGAAGACATTTGTATACATATATGAGTAATTTGTTTGCATTAAGATAAAATTATTGTAACTTATTGTAATATTATATTTTTTTCTTCCTATTTACTTTTTACTCAATATTTAATCGTACTAAGCTGTAACTTCATATATTGTCTTATTTACGATATACATACACGTAAATAAAGGTGATACTGTTAAAAAAAAAATCTGTGCAATTCCAAATTAGTTTAGAAGTCTGTTTTTTTTCTGTGCAATATTTTATTAATTAGACTGAAAGTTCAATCATTTAAATGTATTGTTAATATTTTATCTAGTTTTTTTTTATATTGCTGTAAATATAATTTTTACGGAAGCGTAGAAGGGCCATATGCAATTTTTTTAAAACTTGAAATTTCATATTTTAACCCTGAAACTTCACATTTTTAAAACTTGAAATTTCACTTTTTAAACCTGAAATTTCAAATGATTTAAAACTAGAAATTTCAACTTAAAATTTTTTTCTTGTATTTTCAAGTTTTTAAAACTTGAAATTTCAACTTTTTACGCGTTGTCTCGTATGCATCATGCATCTCACAGTCACTTGGTCTTTAAAAAATCGAGATCCCGACTTTAAAAAGTCGTGATTATGAGTTGCCAGTTAGGTTACGTTGCAGTTTGTATTTTTTTAATAAATATTAAATAAAAAAATACAAACTGTAACGTAACCCAACTGGCAACCCATAATCTTGACTTTTTAAAGTCAGGAACCCGAAAGTTGAAATTTCAAGTTAAAAAGGTGAAATTTCAAGCTTAAAAGGTGATATTTCAATTTTGAAAATGTTGAAATTTCAAATTTAAAAGTTGAAATATCAAGTTTTAATAGGTGAAATTTCAAGTTTTAAAAAGGTGAAATTTCAAGTTTAAAAGGTGAAATATCAAGTTTTAAAAAGTTGAAATTTCAAGTTTTAAATAGGTGAAATTTCAAGAAAAATGGTGAAATTTCAGGTTTAAAAGCTTAAATTTCATGTTTTAAATAGGTGAGGTTTCAGGTTTAAAAGGTGAAATTTCAAGCTTAAAAGGTGATATTTCAATTTTGAAAATGTTGAAATTTCAAATTTAAAAGTTGAAATATCAAGTTTTAAAAGGTGAAATTTCAAGTTTTAAAAAGGTGAAATTTCAAGTTTAAAAGGTGAAATATCAAGTTTTAAAAAGTTGAAATTTCAAGTTTTAAATAGGTGAAATTTTAAGAAAAATGGTGAAATTTCAGGTTTAAAAGCTTAAATTTCATGTTTTAAATAGGTGAGGTTTCAGGTTTAAAAGGTGAAATTTCAAGTTTTAAATAGGTGAGGTTTCAGGTTTAAAAGGTGAAATTTCAAATTTTACAAAAAATTTTCGTATGGGCATCTACGTTTCGGGATTGCACAGCTCATTTTTTTAATTACTTAGTATTTTGTACTGTTTGTTATAAGTATTTTAAATACATTCGTCACTATATTTCTCCTGAAAAACACAAAAAGAAATCTTTGGAAGTCATTTATTTAAAACCAGTGTTGGCCAAAAATCATAATTTATTTTAAAAAATCAAATAAATTATGATCGTTTTGATTTTTCTATTTCTAAAGATCTGATGGTGTTATAGCACTTTTTTAATTGTTTCAAAAGCAATATAAATATTTTATTTCATAAACGAAAAAGAAATCTGTAATAAGCCCCAAAGGATGCATTTGAATTTTTGCTTATATGTAGTATATAACGCTTCTAGCAAATAAATACATTTTATTATAATTGGAATCTTTGAAGATTTTTATTTTAAAAAATCAGTTGATTTAAACCATGATTTAAGTCGTGATTTAAATCAAATGATTTAAATTATACCAACTGTGTTTAAAACTAATTTCTTTCGTGATGAAGGGACTACGTACATACATATTTAGTAAAATGATATTTTCTATATCAGATTCAATTATACTTCTATGTAAAAGTTGTAGGTAAACTTCTGATATTTACAATTTTGTGTAGTAAAGTGGAAAGTAACGGATTGCATTGAAACAACGTTGGTCACAGTATAGTATCGGCTTGTATGTGATCTAACACAAGGTTCCATGAAAAGGTCTTTAGTTGCCATAAAAGTGTAGCACTCAAACGGGGTCTTTCTGCTACTGCGACTGGCATATTTTTTCTGAACTATGGAGTAACTTCCTACAAGATTCCTATTTGACGTTTATCGCCTTGATTAATTTTCGCTGCGTTTTAAGGAATAAATTATTGAGGATTTACTGTACTTTGTTTGGAACAGTTTTCTAAAGTTCAAGAGGTTTATTCTGAAATATTTACTACTTCCTACATGTTTCTATTTATATGTATTGGTCATGAGTTTGCACTTCTAATATATGTAAATGTTTCATTTTTATTAACTCTCAAGGAATATATTTCTGCATATCTCTACAGACTATATTTTATTTCAAAATTTGTAATAAATACAGTACTTGAAATTGCATCATTGCGTTTTCTATTCAAATTTGATGGTGCACCTCTACAGGAAGTAACTACTCAACTATTTATTTTCGCCGTAAGAGCGCTTACTAGTTTACATTTTATGTATAGGGTGGAACAAATTCGAATTCTTTATATGAAAAACTTTCTTATTGTGCACGCAACAGAAAATTGATGTAGGCCAACTTTTTGAAACAATTTTAATAGGCACCACAGGAATTTTGGGGTTCCGTGGCCGCGTGCTTGAGTGTCTGGTCGCGAACCCGAGGGAACCGGGTTCGATCCCGACAGACGCCAAATATTTCCAATTTTAAATGGCACATAAATATTTGCACGAATGGGTTTTTTGTGGCCCTTGTGGTGCACTCTCCACACCAGCTATGAATGCCCGTGCGGTGACGTCTGGTAAGCGCCCACACGGTAAAATATATCGTCATCATTACCGATGTCTACATGAGTGTTGTAGATACTGGCACACCCAGAAATGGGTAATATGCCGTGATGATATATTTATTTATATTTTAGGATTTTTCGATCGTCTTTCGTTTTTGAGCTATAAGCTAAAACTCGTTTTTCGCTTTTTTTGAAAATAATTTATATCTTGCTAATTATTATGAGATACAGAAAAATGTTTAGATAATGTTTATACAGTTTATTACGTAGAATAACGTGGTGTAATTAGATTTTTTCAAAACTTAATAATTCTCGAGATATAATACAAATATAATATTTTATAATAGGAACATATATTTAAAATATACTCATCTTTTTACTTATTTTATAAGCTTTTCAGCAATGTATTACAAGTCTGCATTCTTTTGTTTTAAACATGAATAAAACTTCAAATATTATTTATTTGGGGTGAAAAAAAGGAAATTTATTAAGAAACAAATGATAAAATCAATTGCAGATCATGGTTTGTTTATTTTTAATATTGTTTTCATTTTCCTAATTTATATACTTTAGAGAGCATATTTTCCACATTTTTGGAATCTTGTCAAAGCCAACTATAACGCCGATAAAAAATAAATGAATTTCCCAAAAAGGATTGATTAAAAACAATTTTTAGAATATAATTAATAGATATACAATCAAAATAAACAAATGATGATTTTTTAAAACTCAAGAATGTAGACTTGTTACATACGTCGTTGAAAAGCTTATAAAATAAGTAAAAAGATGAGACTATTTACAACACATGTTTCCATTTAAAAAAATATTATAATGGGGGACTACACCATTTTTTTTTTAATAATTTCATCTGAAAATATTAGGAAAACTAAGACTATTGATGAAAATCCGGTGAAAAAAATCCTATTAATAAGCGAGTTATGGGCTCCCGAATTTTGAAAAGATTGACGTGACGTCACATTTATGTGTTTTTATATCAAACTGTTTTTATCATGGACCTAAATGTTCTTGAAATATATGCTATTTTAAGTTATATTTACATAAAAATAAATGAATATTATAACACTGTATAAGTCTACATACTTTATAATTACAGGTGTATTTAAATTATTAAGTTTAATGCAAGAAATTTATGTTAAAATAAAAACTGTTTGGAAACTGCAGTACAGGAATGTTAGCCCCTCCTTTCGAATTTGAATTTCTTAACTTCCATTGGTAGTAATCCCCACCACCTAACACGCTATTTGTAATGCATGTATAGGCGGTTTCTCGGTCGCCAATCAAAATATTTTCATATTAGTGTCGAAGCGCTATAACAAAATTATTTCCGAAATATCTCAATTATACCATTTAATTTTTTTATTAATATTCGTTATTCAGCATATACATTCGTATTTTTTTAGTATTTTCCTTTAATTCGATTGAGCTGTAATCCCCCATTATTAAATAATTTCACCACATTAATCTACGTAAAAAAAAAAGTTGGCCCATAAAGACCTACATCAATTTTCTGTTGTTTGCATAATAAGAAAGTTTTTCATATAAGGAACTCGAATTTGTTCCACCCTGTATATTCTCATATAAGATCGAACATAAATACTGCAACTCTGAAATAACTTTTACATATTTTCTTATAATACAACAATGAATTTGTTTACAATTACTATTATTTATTAACAATAATTTTGAAATATGCTTTGTTCTGTAATAATACACATCAGCTCTGAAACCAAATGGAAATACCTTAACTATTAGATTATCATACCGTATAATTATAAAAGCTGTTGAAACAGTAAATATCAATCTGCTTTACGCAAGTTCCAGAAACGCGATATAGGTAAACAGTTAAGTAGTAAAAATAATCAATATTAATTGTTCAAAATACAATCATTTATTCTGATTTAACACATAATTTTGAGTGGAATTCAGGCCGACTGGGCGATGGTCATCTGGGCGCCGGATACCTGAACGATAATAGTATATTATGTGGCAAGTGTGTGAAGCTGAAAATAGGCTTCACAAACGTGTTACATACTATACTTTTTCTACGACCTTGCAATAAAATATATTTTTTCTTCACATTGTCATTCTTTTAACGTAAAGCCTCTGTATTATCGACTTGTGTAACCATGGTTACCAACGTTACGGGTGTTTAACAGCTTTGTTTTATTAAAATACAATTCAGTTTGTAATATTTAAAATAATGAACGGTGTGTAAAGTAGCACTTCACGCACACTGTGCGTGAAATAACACTTCACGCACAGTGTGCAAAACATGAAACTTCACACATAAAAATTGATACGTGAAGTACTCACTTCACGCATGGGAGTAGAAAAAATAATAGATGTGTGGAATTACAAATTTTTATATTACGTAGGTTGTGTTACGGTATGTTTAAAAAAATGGACCGCTATTTTTAACAATTTCCCTGTTGCAAAAAATCTACAAAATTGTATGCCTGCTAAACGTGCAAAATTTAAGTGCCTGTCGTCCACTTATCCATCGCCTACTTGACTATAATTCTCAATATCATGCGATTTATTATAACCATTTACAGAGTGATCAAAAAGAAATGTTGCATTTGGCAATACATTTTTGGGAATCTTTTTATTGCACAGTTTGTACAACACTAGATGACAGCGGAAATATTATTTGACATGTCATTTTGACAATAAATACAAATAGGTTATGCCAGAGCAGAGACCTGACAGTTAATAAGGTTTTAAGGGATTGAAATGCTTCAGATTATTGCTCTTTGGGTAATGTAAAAAATAAAAGTACGTGGGTATGGAAAAAAACAACCATTTTAATTAAAAATTGTAAATGTACTCAAATATAAATTTTCAAATGTCACTGTCGACAACAGAAAATAAATTTTTGTACATATCAGTGTTACCAATTTTAAGTAATATTTTGTTATTACCAACTGAATCAGTTTTTTTTTTAACACTATTATAGCATACAACGCTTAACCGGAGGTAGAACTAACCCCATAGATAGTAAAGCTTTTTATAGGAACTGGAGCCCCTTAAAACTGACCAATTACGTCATAGTTCTAAATTTTTTTTAAATAAAAATCAGTGTGTTCTCTTAAAAAAATGTCACACCAGTCACAACTGACACAAAATCATTGGCATCTTGGCAAAAAATAGGTATATGAGACATTCACAATGAAAAACTATATATTTATCTTTAAGGTAATTGGCATTTTGATATTCAATAAACAGAATATAAATTGTATGTCTATTCGAAAAATATTTAACTTCAATTTTGACCAGAGACCTGAAAATGAACCCAATCTGAACCGAAAACCCGTATTAACCGGAATTGTTGATAAACCTGTACATAACCGAACCTTTATTTGTCAAGGTCAATAAACTTGAGCCGAATTTAAACCGTTTTAAATTAAGATTCGGTTCAGATCTGTTAAATATATAATTAAAAACTGTAAGTTCAAATTAAATATGATTTTAAATCGACTAATACCATCATATTTTTGTCAATCATTTACCGCTCTGAACCGAAAATCGAACCCGAACCCAAAACCGATGAACCGTTAAAATCCTGAACTGAAACTGAATTTGAACCATAAATACATTTCGGTTCAGGTTCCTGGTTTTAACAATCAACATTTTTTTCCAGAGAACACATTGATTTTTATTTTTTAACTAAATTTTGAACTATGACTATGGTCAATTCTTATACAAAGCATATAAAACAAAAATAATTGCCAGATTTATTATCTATGGGGTTAGTTCTATCTTCGGTTAAGCATTGTACGCGTACTTAAATAAAACGCTGTATAATCGTTCATAACCTATCAATCTTGTTTCGTATACAAAAAACCCATTCGTGCAAATATTTATGTAAACTAAATCGTATGGCCCTGAATACAAATTTATAAAATCACCCAAAATGATCTGTAAATTTTTTTCGAAAGATTTCGAAAATAGCTACCCCAACCCCAATTCCCGGAGATGCAGGACCAAACTTGCAGGAAGATCGAACCGAGACTGCCCAGTTCAAATCGTTATTTAAATCATACATCGACTGTTCTACTTTCTTTGAGAAATATGCTTTGTTGGAAACCTCTGTTTATAAAACTGACCATTGGTTGTTGAGGTTTGCAGTTTGACAATCACTGGAAAACTGAACAGCCTTCAAATTGTTTATTACTGCCGGTTGTGGTACGGCAGAACAGAACGGACAGTGCGAACACTGCGAACAAGCGAATGCCATTCGCTGCCAAGCTCCGAGTGGGATGTTTTCAATTTATCCGGCATTTGTTTCTTTCAACGTGTTAACCTCTTCGGCTATTGCGCTAGTGCGGTTCAGTGCAGTCAACTTATTGGTGCTTACTATGTGTTTTTAAAGTTTACCTTGTTTTAAACGTGAGTGGTTGGGATTGGTTCGGTTGAGCAGGGCTGATTTTGCCCAGGAAAACGGAAATTATTTAAAGGGTAACAAAAAGTGTTCATAAATTTATTCTTTTGCTTATATACTATTTTCTCTTATTGTAATTTGCAACAAAATATTTTAAGTATGAAACCTAAAAAATAACAATTATTTTATAAATATTTTTGAATAGTATCAAAAACTAAATTTATTAAAACTTATTTTGTTCCTCAATAATGAATTAATGAATAACATTTAAAATTCAAAAAATTTCAGTAAATCATTCACAGAATAAAAAACATATATAAAAAAGTCTACTTGTTAGTAACTATTCACTTTTAATAAGAAGTATAGGTCAATTTTTTGTAATGATAAATGCACAGCAAAAAGTGCTCTAAAATGTTAAGTCCACGTGAAACGATAAAAATATTTATAATTTTAAAAATAAACACAAATCTGTTTGCTCATATTTAACGAATAACGTTTAAAGTAATAACTATATTTAGCACATATTAAATGTGAATCATTTTGTGTAAACTGTATTTATTTGTATAATGTAGTTCATTGTGCCCTAAGTTTTTTTTTGCAAGTGCAAAGTTAAGAAACCAGTTTACCCACAAATTCTGCGTTGTCCATATGTCACTTAATCGGCTTTTTGCTTTTTTCCGCGCATGTTTCTTTGTAAAATATTTTACTTTATTTTAGTGAGTTTTTTGTCTTGAATTTTGTAGAAAAGCATTAAAAATTAAATAAACATTTGATATGTGTAAATTTCCGGTTCGTATTCATACATTTTAAGTATGTAAATGTCAAAAGTACAATTGGAATTTCTTTTTCAATTGTTTTTTGTTTGGATAGCAAAAAAAAACACTTCTGTTAAACGAGCAATATTAATCACTTGTAATTTTTGAAATTCATGGTAGTTTCCATGCGTAATACAGTATACAATTTGCATTTGCTGTTAAATAATGTTTAATAAATCAAAAGTATATTCAACATCTGCTAATTTAACCGCGAGTAACACACACATATGGAGTTGGGACACATATATGTAGAACCACACTCACACAATCGCAGAAGCACGCGTCCTAACATCTGTCATTGTTTAGCTCGTATGCCAATAAATTGGAAACGGTTAACCAAAACGACCCTGCTCAATTTATGCCTTACGAGCGCATATAATCAGCAGTGCCATGGAATTGAGAATAGTTCACGTTCAGCCAAAACTAGGTGCAATCCAAGATTTATCCAGAGTGAGATACAAGACAGGTTAGTGTTACTCACGGTACGAATCACTCAAGAATTATTTTTATGCTGTAATATGTCAAACGTTCATACGAAGAAATTTGTGGTTAGAAATTTATATATTGACATTGACTCATACCTTTTTCTTTACTGTTATTTGTCGATGGATGTACAAAAGAATTTTTGTAAATGTATCATCACGTCTTTTAGCCGTGGTTATAGATGTGACAGCTTTGTTCTCAATAGATCTCGATAGATGATATACTTTAACCTTGGATTAGCCAATATATCAAGGGTATTCACAAATAGAAAGTAGAGTGCACCTCCCAGGAATTTTGGGAGTAGTTTTAATAGGAAGTGACTCGGCGAAATTTGATCCTAGCTTGCTTCAGTGACAATCTTCCGCTTTTTTTGTTATACTGCAAAAATTTGCTACTTTCATGTAATCCAATATTTCGTTTACCGCTTAAAATAGTGATTAGATGTTTTTGATGAACTGAATTTGAAAGTGACTGACTATGGTACACTTTCTTTATCAGTTATCAGTGCCTTAGAGGTAACATCTTGTAAACGCTTCGTTTATATTGCAAAAATTTGCTAGTTTTTATGTAATACAATATTCGCATGAAATAGTGATTGGATGTTTTTTTTAATGACCTGAGTTGGAATCTGACTAACTATGGTACACTTTCTATATCAGTTATCAGTGCCCTGAAGGTAACATCTTGTAAACGCTTCGGTTATATTGCAAAAATTTGCTAGTTTTCTGGTAATCCAATATTTCGTTTATCACATAAAATATTGATTGGATGTTTTTGATGACCTGAATTTGAATCTGACTGACTATGGTATCCTCTTTATATCAGTTATCAGTGCCCTGGAGGTAACATCGTGTAAATGCTTCGATTATATTGCAAAAATTTGCTAGTTTTAATATTTCGTATAACGCATAAAATAGTAATTGGACGTTTTTGTTTACTGATTCGATCGAGACGAAACGAGACAAGACGAGAAATTCATTGTTTCGTCTCGTTTCAAATTCATAAAATTGTCTCGTCTCGAAATTTTTCTTGTCTCGTTTAATATAGTCTCGTCTCGGCCAAGATTCTCGCCGAAATTTCTCGACGGAAATTTAATATGTATATTTTGGTCCCATAAACTAATTATTAAATGTATACAATTTTGTATTAATAGTAATTTGAACAAAAAGATAAATATTTGTCGTTTTATCTGTCAAAATTTGATATAAACTAAAATTTGTGCAAATTTTATTATGTTATAATTTTATTAATTTAATATTTATTTAGCATTTTCTAATCTGTTATAATACATTAAAAAGAAAATAATGCTAAAAATCTTAGCTAAAGCCTGAATTACACGATGAAGATTTTATCTTGAAGTGACTTGAAAAGTGTCTTTATAAGTGACCTTACAAGTATATTTACACGATGAAGTTTTGCGTGAATTAAAATATCCAAGTGTCAAAATTTCAGTTATATTTACATTAAGATTTCAATTACTTCTCCATCCCATTTTGCCATTTTTCAGTTTAATAGTGATCACTATGGTACACTCTCTTTATCAGTTATCAGTGCCATGGAGGTGACATCTTGTAAACGCTTCGGTTATATTGCAAAAATTTGCTAGTTTTCATGTAATCTAGTAAGTATTTCATTTTTAGCATAAAATAGTGATTTGATGTTTTTTAATGACCTAAGTTTAAATCTGACTGACTATGGTACACTTTCTATATCAGTTATCAGTGCCTTGGAGGTGAGATTTTTTAAATGCTTCGATAAAAATATGTCTATCATTAGCAAAATCTGTTTAAAGTAGACTGACATACCTAGAAATACCTAGAAATAGGTAACAACTGTGATATATTTAATTTTTCTGTTTGAAATAAATTTACAGATAAATAAGGTAAAATATTAAAAAATATATATTTTTAAACATCTTATGGTTAATTTCAAGGTTATTAACATAGCTAAAAGTAAAAGCATAAAATATAACAGTAAAAAAAAATTGTTAAATTAAAATTTATGATAAACAAACTGACAGCATATAATCATATATATTTATGGTCTTCAATCTAAAATACATATTTAACATTCAGTATTAGCTGTAGATATTATGAAAAGTCTTAAGATGTCAGGTAAAACCATAAAAATATTAATTTAAATAATCTACCTACCACACATGCATTCATACATAAAATATTAATATTCTAACTGAAATATGTATAAATTTGACATATTTCTCTCATAGACATTATATGATGAAGTTTGCGTTAAAAATGCTGATTGTTCATAAATATGCTTTATTCATAAAAAAAATTCCTTAGTCATAAAAAATACTTCCTGTTTGTAAAAGTCTTGCAAGTAGCAAGACAATTTTTACTGACCATGTTCAATGCATTGCGGAGTAGCAAAATGCACACAAACGTTATTCTTGTAATGTAATATGTCAAACGATCGTATAAGTACCGTAATAAGTGCGACTTACCTGAACGCTGATTTTGCAGTTTCTAAACGGTGTCCTAACACTGGATTCGTCAGCTCGTGAAACTGAAAAAAAAACGTGCTGTCATGATTATTTAACTCAAAATAAAGTCAAAGGAATAATATTTAGAAATTTGTAATTTTTGCACGTAACTTTATAAAAAAATATAAAAAATATATCATCACGGCATATTACCCACTTCTGTGTGTGCCACAATCTGCTTTATCGCAGATATCGATAATGATGATGGCATATTTGTACCGTGCGGGCGTTTACCAGGCGTCACCTCACGGGCACTCATTGCTGGCGTGGAGAGTGCACCACAGGGGTCACTTGTGCCATTTAAAATTCGAAATATTTGGCGTCGGTCGGGATCGAACCCGGTTCCCCAGGTCCGCGACCAGACACTTTGGCACGCGGCCACGGAACCCCCATTAACTTTACTTAATTTTCATATACAGGGTGTTTTGTAAGTAAGTGTACAACGCTTAACCCATGGAAGAACTGATCCCATAGATAGTAAATCTGAAAATAATTATTGTTAATAAAACAGATGAGTATAAAATAATTCGAAATAATTTTTATTGTTGAAATATCTACAAAACATACATGCATACATAACGCATATTCAACTTTAGCAAAAATCCCTTAACGTCAGTTTTGACAATCCATATTTTTTCCAGAGAAGAAATTGATTTTTACTTTTTTGCAAAATAACACTCTGTATTTTATGCGTGTTTTAAAAATAAAATGATTGTGAAAATTATGCGAAAAGTATTTATATCTGTTTTGCACTTTTTGCGTAATATTTACAAAGATTTGAAAATGACACTTTTCTATGAGTTTGAGAGTTTTTATGTTCAATATTTTTTAATTAACGAAAGTGGCTTTTTTCATAAACAATATGTTTCTTATTTGTTTTTTAATCATTTTAAAGTTATTTTAACGTTTCGTTTGCCATCATTTAATATGGGGTATTCCACTCATTTTTTTTTATTATTTTAAATAAAACTTCATTTAGTTTTGAAGCAATTCATAGTATTAAAAAATCTTACTTGTTCCTAGTTTAACAGTATTTTATTTTCGAGAAATCAGTGTAACGTCACATTCCCCCTATACTTGTCTTTCTCACACACCCTGCACTGAGTACGCTACGAGAGAAGGGGTATTCCAAAAAAATTTAAAAAAATTCATTTTAACATAAAGTATGGCTCAATAAATAATAGTTAAAACAATGAAAACATTTTTTAAATAATTACTTTACGAGATATTTCACCTAAAAGGGAAAATTGACGTCATACAATTGTTATCTTTCTCTCGCAGCGTACTCAGAGCAGTGTGTATGAGAAAGACAAGTATAGGGAAATGTGTTACACTGATTTCTCGAAAATAAAATACTGTTAAACTAGGAACAATTAAGATTTTTTAATACTATGAATTGTTTCAAAACTGGATGAAGTTTTATTTAAAATAATAAAAAAAAAATGAGTGGAATACCCCAACCTTTTAGCAAATGAAATAATTATTTAAAAAAGTTTTCATTATTTTAACTATTATTTATTGAGCCATACTTTAAGTTAAATTGATTATTTTTTAATTTTTTTTGTTATGGTGGAATACCCCAGCAACAATAATCTTTATTTTAATACTCCATTCTGTTGAAATATCTTGAAACTTGAAGCTTAGCATACTTTGAGGTTTATTTATTGAACATAACAATATTCGTTTTATTTTATTATTATACTTAAATCCTCTCTTGTCAGATTGCCTTCTTGTTATAGAGGATCAACGGAACCGTCCATCTGTTTGTGTTCATGTTACGGTAAATGTGACTAATTCGGTAAATATGCATAATAAACCTCACAATCAAGATATATGCACGAATAGTGGTAGAAATATGATAGGTTTGGTTATCTAAAATATACACTGGTGGCCATAAGTAAATTGACAAATGAAGTCTTGTCTGATATTATTGTAGATATGTGTTCACTTTGAAAGTAACAATTGGATGTAATAACACTAAGGAAAGGTCATTGCTGTATATTAAAAACATATTTAAATTCTTGTTAGAACTCTAACTATGACAAAAAATATAAATGTGTAGTGGACAGAAGTAAATTGACAGTACAAAATTGAATCGTTTATTGTATGTCAGTAGCGAGAAATCGAAATTAATCATTTAACATCATGCCTTCTGGAGTTCCTCTTTCAACAGATTTGAAAAAACTAATTATATCTGATTACGAAGTGGGCATGAAACAATCAGACATTGCCAGAAAATATCGCCTGCTAAGGGCCACCGTTTCCAGTGTTTTTAAATGTTTCAATACCAGAGGACACGTATTGCCAGAGAAAAAGACAGGAAGGCCTAAAAAGACCAGCGTTGTAACAGATAGGTACGTTTTACGGGTAGCGAAAAAAGATCCGTTTTCACTTCTAGAGAAATAAAGTCTGTATTAGATGGAAAAGGGCTTCCTTCAGTGAGTTCTCGTACTATAAGAAGAAGGATGCAATACAGTGACTTAAATTCTAGAAGATCAGCAAGTTCACCTTTGCTTAGTAGAAAAAATGTAAAAGCGCGACTTATATTTGTAAGAGAGTACGGACACTGGACATACGAGGAGTGGAAAAAGTCATATTTAGCGACGAATCGAAATTTAATTTGGTGAATTCAGATGGTAAGTTGTATATTAGATACCCTAAGAACAGAAGGTATGACCCAAAATACACAATTCCAACATTGAAACATGGTGGCGGTTCAATAATGGTCTGAGGTTGTTTTTCATTGTACGGTATGGGTCCATTACATTTAATTGAAGAGAAAATGAATCGAATTGTGTATTTGGACATACTAAAAAATCAAATGACACCTTATACTGATGAAGTTATGCTTTTAAATCATTATTTCCAACAAGATAATGATCCCAAACACTCTTCAAAACTAATTACTGACTGGATAAGTAAGGAAAAAAATTAAAAAATCAAATGGCCATTGCAATCGCCGGATTTAAATCCGATCGAGAATATGTGGGATCACCTAGACAAACGAATAAGAGACAAAAACTTCACAAATAAAGGGGACTTCTTCATGGCTCTTCGTAAAGCTTGGAATACAATTAATCCAGATTATATCCAGAAATTAATAGATTCTATGCCACGGAGACTGTAGGCAGTTAACAAAATAAAGGATATTCATCAGGATATTAACTGAATTATTATTTCTTTTTACATTTTATATGCTTTTTGTACTGTCAATTTACTTTTGTCCAATATACATTTATATTTTTTGTTATAGTTCGAATTGTAAGTGTAATTTAAATATTTTTTGAATATACAACAATTACCTTACCTTTCTGTTATTACATCCATTTGTTACTTTCGAAGTGAATACGTACCTATAATAATATCAAAGCAAACTTCATTTGTCAATTTACTTATGGCCACCAGTGTATATGCAGTACCCTAACTTAAATAAAACTAACTTTATCATATTCATTTTACTACTCGTGAATTTACTTTGTATTTGTAAAATTTTATAATTTTTCATAATGGGTATATAATGTACATATTTATCGTAGACCTACTCATTTGCTGAAGAGTACAGTGTAAGATCAGGAGAGTCAGATTTTTTAAACTAACTCTAATAACGCTAAAGTTATTTAATTGTTTAAATTTCTAATTTTACAAATTATTATACAGGGTGTATCAGGACTAGTGTAAAAAAAATTAATAGCATATTCCTGAGCTAATTTTGAGCAGAAAATGTCATATGAAGGTATGTCCGGAAACTTTTCGTTACAGAGTTACAGGCCTTTAAAAGTGCACCTCGTCTGACATATTTTTATTAATAACTCTGATACTAGTTGCACTAAAATTTTGAAACTTGAGGATACTACTTATTGAGATGCATATTTAAACTTTCTTTTGTTTCTATATCTCAACCAGAGGCGTCTCATATTGGGAAGTCATGAAGATTTTTATCCTTATTTTTTTTTACCTATTAACATTTTTTCATTTTTAAATATAAAATATTACAAACAATTTAAAAATACACAAAAATGTACTTTTGATAAAAATTGATAAACGCGGTAGTTTTTGAAATATTTTAACTTTTAGAAAATGTCACGTAACCAAAATAGTTGGTTAACAATTAAAAATCAATCAATTTACCATAGAAAATAGAACAAAATAGAAAAACGACACAAAATCTTTTTATAACTATTGTTTAATTACCTTCTTTTCAATATTAGTACTTTTTTTGCAAATTAAAAAAAAGTGTAAAATGTTAAGTGTTGGTGAATATATAGATATGGTGTTTATTTATAGATATTGTAAAAGTAATGGTTATCGTACTCCAGAGAATATCTACGTGGACATCAAAGAATGAATTTGTGTGAATTTCATTGTTTCTTAATTGTTACCTAAATTTTTTGCATAATTGATTTTTTCTAAATATTAAAATATCTCAAAAACTACAGCGTTTATCAAATTTTATCGAGAGTACTTTTTTGTGTATTTTTGTATTGTATGTAATATTTTATAGGTAAATATGAAAAAATGTTAATAGATTAAAAAATAACGATAAAAACCTTCATAACTTCCCCATATGAGACGCCACTGGTTGAGATACAGAAACAAAAGAAAGTTTAAATATGCATCTCAATGAGTAGTATCCTCGTATCAAGTTTCAAAATTTTAGTACAACTAGTATCAGAGTTATTAATAAAAACGTGCTTGATGAGGTGCACTTTTAAAGGCCTGTAACTCTGTAACGAGAAGTTGTCGGACATACCTTCATATGACATTTTTTACTCAAAACGATGTCAGGAATATGCTATTAATTCTTTTTACACTAGTCCTGAGACACACTGTATATACCGGGTGTAACACGAAAACGGGGCTACAGGCATTTAACATGGGAAATCAGTTTTTCCTTGCCCAAAAGTGGCCTATTAATTTTAGACAAAATTTTTCAAATAAATATGGTAGAGAATTAAATTCTGCATCTAAATCAATAATCACATATTCTTATACACCTTTCATAACCGAGATAATTGACTTTAAAATTTATTGGGGCTCATCAGTGTGGTGCAATTGCCGTCTCTTTGCAGAGACAATTCACAAGCTGGGCACGGCGAGATATATATTTCATACAAGATAAAGGCGAAACGCGTCTGAGGTTACTAGCTGGGCACGGTCAGAATTTGATGATGACTGAGAGGTTGATTCAGACGCTGAAATCTTGTGAAACATGGCGAGTGTTTTCTAATTCTTTATTAGACATTGTTTCTTGTTTCACCTAGAGTTCGGTATTGTACTTTGTTTATTATTAATTTGTTTTAAAAATAAATAATACGGGATATTATTATTTTATTTTGCTTTAAAACATCCAAAGTTATACTGTTCTCTTTGTAAAGAATTTGTTTAACCTACTGCATAATAATCTTGAAAATATTAATTAAACTTTAACTTTAGCAAATCCAATTTCAATTTCGCAACAATAGTAAGTCTGAAACAATTACTATTATTGTGGTTCTCAATTATGTAATCAGTAACTGTTAAAATTTGATATTGCCATAAAAATAAATACTTAATTTTAATTGTTCTAAAGAATTTTAATTGCTATTTTTCGATATCGTATGTACCCATATGTTAGCTTAATAGTTATATGTTTTAGTAATTTCACCTGTATAATAAACATTAAAAAAGTCATTACATTTTGTTTGATTCGCTAATGAAATATGCTAAACAAAAATACAAATATAATCAGAAAAATTGAGTCTGTTGGTTCCAGCAATAATACTATAAATATCGTAATTATGACAAAGCGGCATATCGCATACTGTTTGCTTTATAATATTGGATAAAACAGGCCATTATATGCGCCGCTCTTTTGGAATGAAGACATGCATCGTCTGGTACTTCTACCTGCCCTGAGTGCTCTGTACAGTAAAATAATCTTACTATTTCATTAATATAAATGCTATTTTTGTTTGAAATAATTTTTGGTACGGTTTTCATTCTCATAAGAAACTATTTCAAACAAAAATAGCATTTATGTTAAAGAAGCAGTGAAATTATTTTACTACGCAGAGCATGTCTTCATTTCAACAGAGCGGCACAAATAATAGCCCGTTGACACGCAGTGTTATAGTCCAAGCAGTGAGCGTTATGCCGCTTTGTCATAATTGCGATATTTATAGTTTTATTGCTGGACACGACAGAGTAATTTTTTTTTACTACATGGTGTCTACTTGAAATATACTTTATAGAGAATATAATGTTTTTTTTATTATTATTTTGCTGTAGACAATTACCAATGAATTTTATAAAAAAATGTTTTAAACAAAAGCTGTAGATGCACCTAAATCACCAATCTGATTTTATTTTGCACGTTTTATAAACCTATGAAACTGAATTTCAAATTTTATAAATATTACTCATCTGTAGTGATAGTCATGGAATAGAAATAATATTACAAATAAATTCATAATGTTTGAACTGTCAGAATAATACCATTGAATTATTTTTTGCTGCTTTCCTTCTCGTTACGCTCCCAAAAATTCTGTTTAAAATAAACACTAAAATTGGTTTATATAGGTTCACACCAAGTTGTGTAAATTTAACAACTTACAAATTTGGTATAAAAGTACACGTTGAAGTGGTTCAACATAGCATCAACTAATGTATTTTCACTATACAATGATGTATGTATATGTATGTATGAATGTATATTTTACAAATAAATAAAAACATGTTCGAAAATCTCATTTATAGTACGCATTTTACATAGATTAAATTATGGTATAGTTTAAGAAAACACATTTACACAAATTTTTGTATTTTTTAAATGTTAGACCGTACGTTATGATTTAATAAACAAAACACAGAAATATACATCGGAATACTTCCAAATATCACAACAAACTAACCTATTCCCTCAAACTTAACTACCGTGCGATTTTTAACTTGTTTCATTAGGAACACAACAGCACTGATCAGAGTGTAGAATGAAATTTCGTTAAATTATTACTATAAATAGTGTAAATTTTTTATAAATTATTTAACACTACAATTTTTACCACATTTTATTGTGTACAATTAGCAAATTTTACTAAATTTAGTGTTGATTTTACACTAATATATTTCACCACTTACCAAATCAGTTTTTACACAGCTAAAATTTCTTAGAATGTAAAAACGTTCTATTTATAAACCAAAACACAATAATAATAATAATAATATAATAATTACGAAATCTTTTTTTATACCACAATTAAAATAAATTAGTATATAACCTACTAAACTAATTTTTCTGACAGTTCAAGCATTTATTTGTAATTTTATTTCAATTCCATGGGCGATCTCTATAAATAAGCAATATTTATAAAATATCAAGTTCGATTTTAAGTTTTAAAATCAGTTATTGTTTAAAATAAAATTCAACATATTTGTTGACAATACTAAAATAAAAAAATGTTACTTTAGAAATCCATTTCGTATAGAAATTGATATTGTAAGTGTACTTAAATTTATATTAAATTAACTTCAAGTTATAATTGACAGGTGGCATATCAATAACAAATTTTGAAAGTAACGCCCAGAAATATAAATATGCAATGTGATGAATGATTTTAAAAGTAGCTATGTCATTGAAATTGGAAAATATCAAATACTTTCGCAAAACAATTCCTGTAACATTTCCAATCGAAAGCAGTCGGCAAACCAAATAAATACCATTAAAGTGAACTAAATAACATATTGCTGTTTATCGAACAGTCTTATATTTATTTTATTATTGCTCCTATTGATTTGAACTAGTTTCTAATAAATCTTTTACAAACAATAGGTAGCTAATTATATCATAGGTTAAATAACTACTAGTTAGTCGTATAAATTATTGAAATGTCAAACTAAAATAAATACAAAATGAAAATGTTTTATTTTGCAAAACAAGTAAGTCGTGCAATTTTATACTTCAATAACCAAAAATGGATAAAATGTGCAACACTTTGTTGCAAATAGCAGAAATATAATTGAATACACGTTTTATACTCTTCCTTTAACAGACCTTAATTATAGTCATTCAAGGTGTTTTACGTCGATTTTAAATCTTTAAACAGTTTTAAGTTTCAATTATATTGATTTTCAGTGATATTTTATGTCATAATAGTTATTTTATTTAACTATATGAAGTGTGTTAATAAAGGCGATTAATAATCTAGACGTTTTATCGCCAATTTACACACTTGTTAGTTGCAATATTTTGCCGTTGATCGTTTCTTATTTAATTGGGGAAAATCAAATTTATTTTCATGACAATCTTTTTAGATTAATAACGTATTAAAATCATTCATTAATGCAAAATGATGTATTAATGTGGGTTATTCATAAACTATTTTGTATACATTAATTAAACCCATAGTAAAAGATCAACGGAAAATAATTTTAATTTACATATTCTCATATTTGTATACACTTAATATGCTTTATACATAAAGACTTAGGGCTAGTTTATGATGAATTTAATTTACGAATTTAGATTTTAAAATATAAACATACTTAAAACCTATACGATGGTTTACGAACGATTTATCAATTTAGAAATTTGAAATTTGGATTTGGAATATAACTATTTTTATATTTCCAAAGGTAAACTTCAAATTTGGCCAATCAGAAGAGAGCACCATCAAACATGGTGGTATAACTCAGTCTATGTACTGGTGACAAAACAGTTGTCATCATATACGTTCCTGTAATTTCAGTACAACGAAGGATAGCAAGAAATTAAATAAAGGCACACTCATACGAGTATACTTGATAAATTTTTCATGATCTTGTTCTTTTATTTTCGGAAATAAATAATGCCCGTTTACAAATCTTAATCTATTTATAGGCCTAACCACGGCTTAACAGACTGTCTATGTTTTTTACGTTTGTTTGTTTCTTTCTTCATTATACAAATCAGGTATAGTAAAAAAACATTCCCCATATTATTAAAAAAATCATTTTGGTCATTAGAGTTTAATAAATCCATAGCTTATAAAAATAATATCGTAACCTAAAATTTGTACTGGAGAAACGTCAAAATATGACAAGCAATGACAAGTCACATGATAGATACTGATTGATCATGTCTAGAATTTCAAAATCGAACATAACTAAAAGAAAAAATTGTAAATTTTAAATCAAAATTTCTAAATGTAAATTAATAAATTAAATTTATTATAAACCAGCATTTAGAGAATAAAATTCCGAATTTTTAAATGTAAACTTTTTAAATTTACACTTTTAATGTCCAAGTATTATTTCAAAAAATAAACAGTCAAATATTAATTTTTTGACAGGTTGCTTGGTTTTACACTTATCGTTCATTTTTTGAAATACTGTATACTAAATTTATTTTGTAACACAGGTTTATAGTGTACTTGGTCACCAAAGCCCCAAATTTAAGAATTTTGACTCCCAAAAATTAAGAATTTTATTCTTTAAATCTCTAGGTAATATTTGAGAAAAACTGTTTTCCCATGTTTGTCTTTACCATTATAAGTCATAATCATCAAAATTAATGGACTGTATATGACCATTAAAAGTTGCGCTGCCGTAAGACAGTAAAAAAAATTATCGACCCAGAATAGCTTCGAGACAACAATGTCGTTTCGCAAATCAAATGTGTCAGATTTGAATCCCGCTCCCTCGTAGATGTTAGTGTTCTTCTTTTTCATCTACATTCCTTTATAAACATCAAAATCCATCAACTGTATTTGTTCTTACGATTTGCGCTGCCGTAAAACACTAATAATAAAAAAATATGCTACAACTTCTACAGTCATTTTTAATTTTAAACACGTATTACACAATAAAATAACATAAAATATATGTAATTTAAACAAAGAAAGAGTCTAGATCGAAATTCAAGCACGTTTTTAACCTAACAGTGACTACGGAATACCGTACATAAATAACATAAAATGCACAATAATATTGCATACATGTTATTAATTTTTTCACATAACATTATTTTGCTCTACTTTTTATACATAATGGAAAAAAGGTTATTCGAAAAACCCAGTGTTTTAAATTTTCCCCATGAAAATATGCAAATATTCCTAATTACTATGTATTGAATCTATGATTAATGTAATTAATAGTGTACATCATACATTTATAGATTACCATAGGTATGACAAATTATATAAGTATAATCATGCACCTAAATTACTAGTAATGTTGTTTGTGGTATAATACACATGTAAAAATAAGTACCTATTGGATATTCATTTATTTACTTTTTTATATTATTCTGTAAGCCAACAAATCATTCTATATTACACCAATAATATAATGGATCTATCTGAACTTTATATTTTCTAAAACATTAATTTTTACAACAACCGTGCGTAAAGTACATACTTTACGCACTCTTTGCATTGTATAAAGTGACGCTTTTCAAGCACTAGTGTGTGAAAAGTAAATAGGCGTACACATTCGGTTAATATATCTGTCAAGTAGATAATTAGATACTAAATAATTACGAAAGTAACAAAATTTGTTAAGAAACAAGAGTTATCATTTTTATTAACAGAGTACTAACTTAATTCTTAAGAACAGTAATATTTTTTTGACATAATAAGTTCTAACCTAACCTAATTTTTAATATTAATATTAAATGTGCTATTCCACCTGTCTCTGAGATTCTTTGACTTTGGAATGTTTAAGTTAATTTTTGTAGAGTATTATTTCAAATAGCACTAACAATATTTGAAGATGCCTATAGACTCACAATCAGTATATGAGAAACAGCACTAACATTTCGGTTGTAGGAAAAATATTGTATAACTCGTGTGTAAAATAGTATTTTTTATCTAGTGCTAATATCGCACTTGACCAAAAAAGTACTACTTTACATACTTGTTACATAAATTATTCTTCGTTCTAACTTGTTATTACGGTGGAGGACCCCATTGAAATTTGAAAATATTATTTATTTTTAAATCACTCAACAGAGACCCACAATTATTATTTATTTAACATTTAAGTTCGTTCCTTTAGTTTTAAATAATGAATAAGTAAAATCAGTGCTGTGTAGATTCAGTGGGTATAAGTTTCCTCTTGTGCTTCTGCTTTGCTTATCTGTATTCCTCTGCTTTGTAGTTTAATCATATTTAATGAGAAACTGCAAGATAAAATCTTGCTAACATTTTAAACAAATAAGAAAAGTACATATTTATTTTTAGATCAATGTAGGTTGAAATATTTCATTGAAATGTGAATGTGGTATTAGATATTATGATTATAGAAGATTTATATTATGAAATATAACATTTTTCGATTTTTTTTTGATTTATGCAAAATATTCTTGAGGAGTGCCAACACTTCTGCACTAGATTAAAATTTCTTACCTAAACAATTCTATTTCAACTTTCTATTTCTAAGTATTTCATTATCTTATTAATTATTTATACTAATAATTAATTTAAATCTTTAACAGTTAGGTATACTATTTTAATAAAAATATCACTATTAATATTTATATTTGTGCTATTCTTACTAAATAGATTATGAAATTTTCAGTTTTTTTCACATTTTTTCATAATGAATTAAACTATTTTTTCTGTAGTTTGCTATTGTATGCAAAGTAAATTTTAATCGTTTTCTTTTTGTTACATTTTTAATAAAGAACATGTCAGATAAAATTGATTTTAAACAAACGATGCAATTTTAAACTAAGCTGAATGAAAACGCAGATCGATATCTCTTTGGAGATATTCAACCTCAAATATTTTCTCAAAATTACCCATTTCTGAGTCAGATATCTACCTAGTTTTGAATTATTGCCCCAAAAGTCAATATACCCCATATTCAGATAAAAACTTTAAAATTTTCAAAAATCTAATTTTCATGTATCTAGATACTTATTAACGAGCTAATTCTAAATTTTGAAACCGCAGGTCGATATCTCTTTTCGTTCTCGAGATATTTAGATTCAAAGTTTTACATAAAACTGCCCATTTTTGGGTAATAACCCAAAAATGGGCCGAGATTCGAATTTATCGACACCACCATTCGATTCTACGGATAAAAATATATAAATATACCAATTTTCATAACTTTTGACTAACCGGTTCATTTTTTATGAATAAAAGTTTGAAAACCCCTGAAAACAGTCAAAATCTGAAAAAATCGCAAGGGGTACCCCTTGCGATTTTTTCAATTTTTGGCCATTTTCAGTTATTTTTCTTTAGAGACTGTATGCGGTGTTCAAAAATTATGAAAATTGGTATACTTATGTAATTTTGCCCGTAGAATCGAATGACGATATCTCCAAATTCATATCTCGGCCCATTTTTGGGTTATTACCCAAAAATGGGCAGTTTTGAGCAAAATTTTGAATCTAAATATCTCGAGAACGAAAAGAGATACCGACCTGAGGTTTCAAAATTTGGAATCAGCGCATTGAGAAGTATCTAGATACATAAAAATTAGATTTTTGAAAATTATGAAGTTTTTATCTGAATATGGGGTATATTGCCTTTTGGGAGATTAATTCAAAAATGGATAGAGATATAAACTTGCTAGTAATATTATTTGATTGTAAAGACAACGTTACGTAAGTGTACGCATTTTTAGAGCATTTACCTAATTATGTACAATTTTATTTGAAACTTTTTTCTCTAAAATTAATTGGGAACTTTTGTGCAAGGAAAACTGATTTCACATATTAAATGAACATGGCTCGCTTTTTAATTATAAATATTTACTGTAAAATATTATTACATATTGGCGTGTGCTAACTAAGAGTTCCTGGAACTCACATCTCATTACCTTTTAAAAATATGATTAATATACTCCAATTAGTTTCGTTTTTTTTTTTCAATCGCTCGTTTTATTATTTATTTGTCATTTTAATGCGTTGGAAATATCTCTAAGCGCAGAAACTGTAACTTCCATGGTTGCATTGCTTGAAAATTAAAAATTATTGGTAATTATACAAAATAATATGCTCCATATCCAGGGGCGACTCGTTAATGAGGCGCATAGCCGCGACCCAACCAGAAAACGGTAAAAATAACTTCTTATTCGGTATAATAAATTAACAATATAATTTAATCATAAATAGTAAAACGTAAAGTGGTTTTGCTATAACGTAAGTACAGTGTCTTCAGAAAAAAAAACCTAACTTGAAGTAGGTTATGAACAAAGAAACGTATGTCAATTTAAATACATTTAATTAAATGTTCATTTGACACGAGATATTGTCAAAAATGTTATCTAAAGAAATCAAAGTCTTTCTTCTTGAATCTTATTTTAGAAATAGAATTAAATTAGAATGGCAATATTTTTTCTGCCTGTTATAATAAATTTCAGAAAAAATACATTTCAAGATCAATTTTGACAACTTGACTTCCGATTTTTTTTTTAACACATTGTAGTTACTAGTTAAATATAAATAAATAAATAAATAAATAAATATACCATCCCGGCATATTACCCATTACTGGGTGTGCCAGTATCTACAACACATGCAGACATCGGTAATGATGACTATATATTTTACCATGTGAGCGCTTACCAGGCGTCACCTCACGAGCACTCATGGCTGGTTAAATATAAAACATTTAAAATAGACGCGAGATGTGGCACTGCGCTGAAGTATTGCCCGCTCAGCCTACTGCGGCCCGCGTTGCTATGACAACGTGACGTATTGTTTGTGAGTAGGATTGTCTTGTAAATGCTGTATGGCCGCACTTATTTTGCGGCTTCAACTGTTTTAAAATGAATTTCTTCTTGTACTGCATTGTTTCACAGTACGACAAATCACAAATAAATTAATATAGCTGTGAATAGTGTTAATGTTTTGTTTAAAGCGAACTTAAATACACTTCCTTTAGAAGATAAATTAAAAATTAAAGAATTAGATAGGCCATTGCCTGATTTAAAATTACCACAAATTAGTGAGGAAAGCACAAACAGAATATTTACTCGCCATTTCTCAAAGGACATCTTTGACCGAAATAATTGGTTTTCCATGCATATTATTTTACAACCTTTCGTTTTCACAATTTTTCGATTTCAAATATAATGGGGGTTTCCACCATTTTTTTTTTTATATATAATTTCATCTGAAAATATTAGGAAAACTAAGACTATTGATGAAAATCCGGTGAAAAAATTCCTATTAATAAGCGAGTTATGGTCTCCCGAATTTTGAAAAGATTGACGTGACGTCACATTTATGTGTTTTTATATCAAACTGTTTTCATCAGGGACCTAAATGTTCTTGAAATATATGCTATTTTAAGTTATATTTACATAAAATAAATGAATATTATACATACTTTATAATTACAAGTGTATTTAAATTATTAATTAATGCAAGAAATTTATGTTAAAATAAAAACTGTTTGAAAACTGCAGTACAGGAATATTAGTCCCTCCTTTCGAATTTGAATTTATTAACTTCCATTGGTAGTAACCTCCACCTGCTAACACGCTATTTGTTATGCATGTATAGGCGGTCTTTCGGTCGCCAATCAAAATATTATATATTGAATTCATATTCGTGTCGAAGCGCTGTAACAAAAAACCCCTTATTTCCGAAATATTTCAATTATACCATTTCATTCTTTTATTAATATTTCATTTTTTTATTAATATTCGTTATTCAGTATATACACGTACACCGACCATTGCCATTATTACCTTTATTATTATAGTTACAAAAGAATACTATAGAACAAAGTTGTAGGGGACCAAGGGGGACATTCTTTCAGAGAAGAAAATATTTTTTTAAACCAGTGGTTCTCAAGTTACAACACAAAGTTATATTTTTTCAAATGGGATTCTACATATTTTTTATGCCTATTCGATAGCATATTTTTTTCTGAATTCAACCATGTATTAGTTTTATATCCTTACATAATAAAAATATTGAAAAAAATGCGATTGAAATTTTAATAAATTTTTATTTTTACATTATGTATGTTACACCCTGTATGTACTTTCGTATTTTTTTACTATTTTCCTTTAATTCGATTGAGCTGGAATCCCCTATTTAATTTGCACCTCGGCAGGCAAGTTCCTTTTTATCACTCAAGGTTTATTTTCTTTGGCCCTAAGGGCCTCGGCAAATAAATTCCACAGTAAAAAAAAATTGAACTTCAGTGCCTTGATAAATAAACAACTATTATTTATAAACTTTTATAAAAATAATGAATTTCTCACTTAAAATTGTAAAAAAGCAAATTACCTGTCACCCTTACTACTTGATCAGCATTACTTTCAATTTAATTGTAAATTAAATAAAAAAAATTCTTTTGCTCCTGAGCCCAACAAGAATTCATATTAAAGTTCTTCTCATCTATAGAAATCCAACTTGTTACTTTATTAGATCTTCATCGCGCTGCTTCGACTTAGAACTTTGAAAAGCAATGTGCAAAGGCATAAATAAACGACAAAAATCGCTCATTGAGTGCAGTGGCCTCGAAACGATGACCTTGAGTTCAAAATATATTATAGGCACCTATTATATTTACTGTGACTACTTATGCACGTATACTTTGCAATGATTCCTATTGATCCGTGAGATTCTATACAAAGTAAAGTAGAGATGAAGTGATGTACATGTAATTGTAATTGCTAGAAAACAACGTTGCAGCTTGCATATACATATACATGTTTCATGGTTCTTGTACCCATAACTAAGTAATTGTGGTTCAATAAATTTTATACAGATATGCGATACTAAAACACGCTGTTATTAATTAAAATTTATGTGTTCTATTAGCGACACTGTTGCAGAGTGATAGATAGTCTTCTGATCGACATGTCCCAACAAGCTTCCAATTTCCAGGAGAAATAATTTAGATGAATGATTTTATTCAATAATATTCTGGCTATGTGATACACAAGATTTTTTGTGCCGACGACATTTCTAATTTATTAAAGAAATATTATTACTATTTCAAATATTATATACTATAAAATTTTTATGTTAGTAACATTTTCGATTTACATGGTTTTATCAACAACTTATTTGGTTTATTGAAAAAATTTAGTGACATTTTAGTCCAATAATGGGATATGTGACTAAATTTTGATTTTTACATATATGATACTAGACCAAAAAATAAAATACCCGTATTTTTTTAAATTGATTAATTATTCGTAGTTTACGAGAAAATAATTATTAAAATTTTGGAGAAGGGATCTGTGACGTCAGTAGGGTAGAATGATAGAAGAAGACAGAAATAGATATATTGTGGTAGGCGAAAGTGACAGCAGCTGTCTCTTTCGCCATTCCATAACCTATCACAACATATCTATCTCAGTCTAACTGTCTTCTTCTACCGTTCTACCCTACTGACGTCACAGATCCCTTCTCCAAAACATTAAATTGCTAATAACAATATTATTACAAACTAATGTTTAGTTTTTATTATTATAATGAGAAGCTATAGTGGTTAGTTTTTATATTATATGACATATATTGAAATTCGATTATGGTCACATACCCCATTCGCATTATAGGTTAAGATTTGAAAATACATTTTCTGCTTGTATTCTTCAACAGAACATCAAAAATAAAACGAATGTGATGATATTTTACAACAATTAATGTAATAGTAATCGTATAATACGAGTATAATATGAATAATAAATCAAAAATAGTGTTTTTAAATAATGTGTCACATTTTGAAAATATGTATTTATAAGTTGACATTTCACCAGAATAATACCAACTTATAGTCATAAAATTCGCTATCTGTTTGCTGGCCTAGGCTAGAAAATAAGTGTTTCTGGACGATTTCGAGGTATGTAAAACAACCTTTGCCGGACGAAGGCACGAAAAATTAGTTATTTATATATCAAGGCACTGAAGTTCTATTTTTTATCACAAATGTGGAATTTATTTGCCGAGGCCCTTGAGCCGAGGAAAATTAAAAAGGAACTTCATTGCCGAGGTGCATATTAAATTTTATTTGAAATCGAAAAATTGTGAAAATGAAAGAAATATAGGTTATGTTTAACTAATTGTCAGTCTGACATTTAATGTTGCTACTTTCAGACATTGAAATTATTGTAAAGAACACTCAAATATTATGTGGTTTATCTTAAATTTTTTCATCGGAATTATTTATTTCGTTCTTCTTGCACATAAAAATTATAAAATGTACACTTAGTAATTCAAGTACTAATCAATAAATAGCGATTAAGATAAAAAAAAAACATTTTTTTAATAATTAATTTACGAAATATTTGAAATTTGTTGTCAGTGTCACTGTGACGTCAAACTATTGCTAATCTTTCTCTCGCAGCCAACTATAGAGTTTGGTGCGTAGAGAGAGAAAGATAGGAGTGCCACCGTGACGTCATGCTCACTTTGAAAATCAAATGCAGTTAAACTAATAATAATTAAGAAATTTTAGTTCTGCTGATTGTTTCAAAATTGAACGAACTTTAATTTAAAATAATAAAAAAAATTAGAGTGGAGGACCCCATTATCATGAAGTTGGCAACACTGCAATTGCATAAAATCGTAAATTTTTGAGCTTTTAATGACGATTTTTGTGTCCTTTAGTGACGATTTCAAATAAAACATATTTTTATACAAACGATAAATAAAATTAAAACTTTTCTCGCTATGTGTAAATTTTGGTATTCACAAGAGACCGTATAATCAACTCACTTTTATTAACGCTTTTGTAAAAAATCGTTTTACGCAATAGTAACACAAAGTGATGCCAATATCTACGTCATCAGTATTTCTTTTAGATTTTGTTAATAATACATAAATTCTAAAAATGACGTGGTGTCGTGGCCGCGTGCCTGAGTGTCTGATTGTGAATCTGGATCCGGGTTCGATTCCGATCGACGCCAAAAGAAATGTTTCGAAATTTAAATCGCTCAAAAGTGACTCCTGAGGTGCACTCTCCACGCCAACAATGAGTCCCTGTGAGGTGACACCTAGTAAACGCCCGTTCGATACAAATATGACATCATCCGAAATCTGTGTACAAAGATTGGCACACCCAGCAATGGGTAATATGCCGCGATGATATATTTTGTATATATTTATAAACTAAAGCCGGATATGTAAATTATTTAAGAAAAAAATAAGATTATTTGCTTTCATTTAATACTGACCAGTATATTTTTGCCGTAGAAAGCATTTGCTGAACATCAAGTATTCATAGCTGTTTTGGAAAACAGGGTCACTTTTACATAACTATTGACAGGTTCGAACTTGTTAGAATGCATACCGTAATACGCCTTTTAGTAATTCAAAATACATTGTGAAAAAATTACGAGTATTAAAAATAATAGTTATTAGATTACCAATTATGATTGGAACAAAGAACGTATGTATGTAGTGTTATTATTTCGGTAGTTGCTTTGTGAAATTAAAATACAGATCAATTATTTATAATGAAATCTAAATTACACATCAAATTTCTATAATTTAGTTGGCAAAAAAACATTTCAGTATTAATTTTTTTTATTGAAAATACAAAAGTAAAAATAAAAAAATCTATAGCGTAAGAATGAAAAAAGATAACACACTTATATTAACATTAGTGAAGAAGTATAGTGACAAGCACATATTGGAAAAATGAGCTGGCTTTTTTTTAAAATTTTTGTATTTGAATGAATTCTGAATTCAGAATCTAAACTTGTATTTTATTTATTTTTAAATAAATACCGTGAGTATTTTTTAACGTGAAACATTGGGTTTGTCATATCCATGGTTACGATTCGACATTTGATTGACGGCAATGTATTTGCGTGTCCCATTTAAAATGAAACATAAGGAACGAATTTGACATTTGACAAAACGTCAGTAGAGGTTAATTTTGTTTAAATAATTATACCTGCTTTCTAAATTAAATTTATTTGTGGAAAAAATATTGTGTGCATCTTGAGCCCGAGTAATTTTCTGACTTGGGTAAATTTCTTACAATATTTAAATATAATACTTCTGTCAAATTCATTCCCTATGTTTTAATTGAGACAGGCAATTACATTGCTGTCAATCAAATGTCAAGAAGTAACTTATAGGAAAATTCAGCGGTTATCTGTCATATTGACAAGATGTCATTAGAGGTAAATTTTGTTTAAAATTAAATTTAGTTGTAGAAAAAATTTTGTGTGCACCTTGTGCCCGAAATATGTTTAGTGCTCTCGAGTGGTTTTCTGCCTGGTTTTCTGACTTGGCTAAATTTCTTACAATATTTAAATATAATACATCTGTCAAATTCGTTCCCTATGTTTCATTTTAAATGGGACACGTAAATACATTGCTGTCGAATCGTAACCATGGATATGACAAACCCAATGTTTCGCGTTAAAAAATACTCACGGTATAATACAAACTTTGACATTATGTTAATCGCATACTACCGTTTGAAGGATCGTCTGCGATTTTTTTTATTCATATTCTATAAAAAAAAATTGTAAGAAGCAAACTCAAACTAAATAATGAGAATTCCAATGAGAACCGTGTCTTTATTATAAAGAAATATTATGGTGGAAATAGTTATAAAAGAATACTCGTTTTATTTTCCAGAAGTTAAATTGACGCATGACGTATGACGGTATATAAATAATTGATGTGAAGAAAAAAAAACAAATGCCATGGCTATTGCTACTAATGAATAATAATAATAAAAAATGTAAAAAGAGTTTTGTATGTAACATTTAATTCTGTACAACTTTGCAGTGAACAGGAGGGCAGGAAATTTCATAAAACCAATATCTCATATTTAATTCCTATTTTCAAAATCCAGTAATTTTGTAAGGGTCCAAGTAAAACAATAATGTATCAATTCTGTTGTTTTCTGATTCGCTAATAGTAAAACAAGTTAGTATACATCACAAGACAAGGAATGATTAATAAAAATAAATTTTGTAAAACATTTTTACCTCCCGCTACCCTTGGTAAGGGAGGAATAGGGATCGTGCTAAAAATCGCATGTCGAGATTTTGATAATTGACCACATTTTAAGGTCCCTCGAATCCGATTTTAACATTTTCACTATGATGTCTATATGTGTGCATGAATTTTGTCAACGCTTTAACTCAAATACTATCATTCAGAAAATTCTGGAACCTTGTATTTCGGCCGTATTCTAATATAGAAAGAAACCATTTTGGTGTAAATCGGTTAACCAGAAATGGCATTTTACTTGAAGCTCATAATGGTTTTTCGTTAAAAAATACCATTAAATGGCATTTTTCGCAATTTTATGCCATTATGGAAATTAAAGATTATTGAATTTTTTACAAGTATACATTAATACTTTTTATATATTTCACAGATAAATTTAAAAAATAATCTTTTTTATAAATCCCGAAGCCTAAGATAAACACAATTCCTTTGTTACACAGTTCATATTTCAAATGTATGTAACGTCAGATAAATTTCACTGTCAAAGAACCTATAATTTCCAATTGATAATGGTGACATTAAAAAAAAGGTAGATAAAGCAATAGTTATATGCAAAGGAACTTAATATAGTTTTCAGCATTAGTAAATATGTAGGTATGTATTTAAATGAATAAAAATTAAATAGCGGGAGGTATTGTATTGGCTACTTCAGATTTTTTTTTAAATGTTTGGCAAAAGTGAAAACGCTGCGTTACCCCAAATCGTCGCGTTCGCATTTACAGTTTTGCAACAGTGAGAACTGCAGTATAGTATACAATATCTGTACCCATAAATACTTTGCAATATTTCTTATTGATACATAAACATATTGTGTTATGGCTGGTACTAAAAGCATTAACGGGTCTTATGATTCATGTGTTCGCATTATTTTGAAATTTGATTATTTCTTTTTATTGCACTTAGCATTAGGTATGCCATTTAAAGGAAGCATAAACAAAGAAACAGCTATACAACTATAATGTGACTCCGATGTAAATAAAATCGTTATATATTACATTCATAGTATAGCAAAAATACTTCATCACATTCTTTCACTGTTACTGAGTTTATAAACTAATCAAAATGATTTACTAGTACAAGGTAGGGTTCACTTTTCAAAATAACATCATGTAAACAATATGCAAAGATCTTGATGACATTCTATAGAACAGATGTTTGAAGGCTGTACACTGTACAGTTCAAGAAAAAAACTGTATAAAAACAGTTGAACGAGTGATATTACGGTTATACTTCTCAAATGAATTTCTTAATTTTATTCTACCTCATTTAAGTTATTAATACAGTAACAGTGACCGTAATATGTTGATATAAGCAATTTTTAAAAAACTGTTCTTGAGATAAAACATATATATTAAACCTGAGAATTTACATGTAACATATACAAAATATATTAATTAGATAGAAGCTACTAATAAATAATATTTTTTTTTCTTAAAAACACCAAAAAAAGTCCATTAGGTTCTACATGTTATAAAAAATGTAATAAATAAAATCAGCAACGAAAGATGTAAGTTTATAAAAACACATTTTTTTATTCGTATTATCGCAATTACAAAATTTACATAGTTTAATAGATATGTTGAATAATTACACCAATTTGTCAAAATATTCATAAGTAATGAAACATTGTATGTACACCATCATACACAACTTTTTTTCTTCCAAAATATAAAATTGGACTAGGAAAATGTAAAAAAATCACATATTTTTCACAATACAAGAACAACAATAATTCTTAACTTTTTTCGAAATCTCAATTTATTTGCAATTTCTTGGTAATTTTTTCGAAATCTCATTTTTTTTTTTAGGTAGGTAATGAAATTTGTGACAAAACTTTTAAACACTATCTAGAAAAATAATTTTAAAAATACAGAACTTAAACTAAAAAAGGTAGTATTATTCCAATTATTAATATGAGTTCTGAAAGATATTTTAATAACTATCTAGAAGGGTTACTAAGAAATGTTGCTGCTCTCTACGAGTTATCTTTGCTTAAATTTAAGGTTATTATTTCTGTTCCATCCTGTATATTTTCAATAATAAAAATTAATTTATAAATAATATGTCTCAGTCTCGCAGTATGTACAGGGTGGAATAAATTCGAGGTCTTCATATGAAAAACTTTCTTATTTTGCACGTTACAGAAAATTGATGTAAGTCTTTATATGCCAACTTTTTGAGACACCTTTAATAGGCACCACAGTTTTCTATCGTCTTTTGTTTTTGAGCTACAAGCAAAAACTTGTTTTTCGCTTATTTTGAAAATACGTCATATCTCGCTTATTATGAGAGATACAGCAATGAGATTTAATTAAATTTTTACAATGTTTTTCACGTAGGATAATTGATGTAATTAGATTTTTTTAAAACTTAAAAATTCTCAAAATATAACACAATATTTTTTAAACATATGTTGAAAATAGTCTTATCTTTTTCCTTATTTTGTAAGCTTTTCAATGATGTATAACAAGTTTACATTCTTTTGTTTTAAACATGTATAAAACTTGAATTATTAATTTTTTGGGTGAAAAAAAAAATATGAAATTTATTAAGAAATAAATGAAAAATCAATTATTTTGATTATATATCTATGAATTCTAAAAATTCTTTTTTATCAATTATTTTTGGATTGATTAATTTATTTTTATCCGCGTAGTAGTTGGCTTTGACACGAATCCAAAAATGTGGAAAATATGCTCTCTAAAGTATATAAATTAGGAAAATGAATAAAAATAATGTAAATAACATTAAAAATGGCTCAAGACTTTTTAAATGCATTTTTTCATTATAAAGTTGTCCTTCCTAACACCCTGCGTAGGTAATTCTAAAATATTAATCTAATTATAAAATATCAATTTTAATTATTTAATTTTTCATATTCTATAAATTAAGGTCGTAAATAAAATGAGAACAATAATTTGAATGGGGAAGTTTAGCGATTTTTTTAATTTTTTTTATTCCATGGGAAATAACTTGAAAAATGATGTAACATGTTTTATTTTTTTCAAAAATGCCCAGATTTTCTGGAAAAGCCGATTTTAAGCTGTGATGACGTCGGTAGAGGCTTGGCGCAACGTATGTCGACTGATACACTGACGCACGCGGTTACGGTTACCAGTGAAGCGCTTTTACGCTTTGGTACGACCTACGTTCAAGTGGTTCGATTTCACCGTTCTGTCGGAGTTTGCGCATAACTGACTTGTGACGTACTTAGAGTTTACCTAAAGAATATTAATTATGAATAAATGGAGCAATAATTTTAATTTTTAATTTCAATTTCAGCAGTCATTTGTGTAATATTTGTGAGAAAATAGTATGTTATGTAGAATTTTTACCATACTAAACTTCCCCATTCCAAATTAATAAAAGTAGAACTACGATTTATATTGTAACTGTAGACTAATATGTCACAGCATAATATATTCCATATTTTATATTCATATAAAATAACAAAGAATTATATTTAAAGGAAAAATAATTAGTAATAACTATCTTTTGTTTTTGTACAGTGCTTCACATATTGAAAAGAGCTGTCTCTTAAAATAAATACCGGGAATATGTAATAATAAATATATATTTATCTAAATGGACCTGGCTATAATTTCATAAGTTCACTTTGAGTGAGCGTCTTACTAAAGATTATCGTTGTAAAATAAGGTTCGGGCAGAATAAAAATGAGCCACTTTAGATAATTATAATGAGTTAAAATTATTTTTAGATATGCTTTGTTCATGTCCATTACACGTTATAGTTGTTGTGACTAAATATTATGCAAATATACCTTAAGCATTGTCATTCGATCGACTTAATAGAAAATACCAATGTGTCACGGTGTTTTCCATTACATTTCTACAATTATATGGAGGACGAAAATGACTAATTCTTACAAAGGTGTAACAAGTCACTAAATAGGAAATAGAATATCAAATACTTACGCACTTTGCGATCAATGCCACTTGAAAATTTGATGACCCCGTTCCGATGCATAAATATTTTTATAACTAAAGGACAAGAATGTGTCGTTCTCATTTGTCATCAGTTTAAAATTACTTAGAATATTTCGTCATACTTTTGCAATTGTCAATTCTTAATATTCAGTTTTTAAATTCCACTACTGTTCATTGTAACACATTAGGCAAATCAGTAAAATTTGCAAGCAAATAATAATTATTGCATATGAAATCATGTGCCGTATTCGCATTACGTCTAGAGTTTCACGGATGATTTGATATTCAAGTTACTTGACTTGACTTGACTTGACTTGACTTGAAATCAAGCCAAGCTCAAGTCAAGGAATAGTAGCCGAAAGTCAAGTCAAGTCAAGTAGTTACAATTTTATGTTTTATAAGAATATTATTAATATACCTTGAAATATAGATTTTTTTCATAAAAATAAATCATACATTCAAATTTAAAAGTTAAAAAAAAAGATTTAAAAGTATAATATATGAATTAACACAAACTCTTTATAGTATATGTATTATGGTGGACCTTAAAAGGGGGGAAGTTGAATTTTAACCGGGACGCCCCCTAAAGTGGTTCCAAATAAATAAATAAATAAATTATACTGGCAATGATTCCACTTAATTTTAATATATGACCGTGCCTAGATGCACTTTATTTTTCTCCGAGATATTAAGAGGTTTAAAAAATCTATTCATTATTGGAATATACAGGCTGTCCCATTTAAGGTACGAATGCATTGGGATCTCGAGAACCGTAAGAGCTACGAGGTTGGTTAAGTTAGACAAAAGTTGCCCCATTAGGAGGCTATTTTAATAGTGTTTTGTTATTTGCGAAAAAATGCATAGGTCACTAGATACAGGTGAAAATGTAAATTTAGCGATTTTCTTTTTTTGCTTATAACTTTGTTATATGAAATAATACGAGATTCTGGTTCGCACTTTCTTAAGGCACTTTTGTATGGTGAATTTGCAGAAGTTCTCAATTTTTTTTTATATCTAACCATTTACGAGTTACTGATAGCAACTTTTATTTTTCATATGGAGGTCATATTAAGCTATGGCATTTTTAAATAGAGATTTTTTTTAGCTTTACAATGATATAAAACAATAATTTATATATATATATATATATATATATATATATATATATCATCACGGCATATTACCCATTTCTGGGTGTGCCAGGATCTACAACACATGTAGACATCGGTAATGATGACGATATATTTTACCGTGTGGGCGCTTACCAGGCGTCACCTCACGGGCACTCATAGCTGGCGTGGAGAGTGCACCACAGGGGTCACTTTTGTGCCATTTAAAATTGGAAATATTTGGCGACAGTCGGGATCGAACCCGGTTCCCCCAGGTTCGCGACCAGACACTCAGGCAGAAAAATTAACAAAAATTGTTATTTATACTAAAATTAAATTGAAAAAAGTAAATCGAAAGCTGCTATGGAAACAACGAACAACGAAAAAGTGCAACAATTGAATTTCTGAATTTTACTTGACAATAGTAGATTATTACGAGTAATAAACGAACTTTGACAACGAATGTAACAACTCAACATATCATATTTTTCCCAACGAGAAAAATTCATTTTTATTACTCCCACCATACAAAAGTGCCTTAAGAAAGTGCAAACCAGAATCTCGTATTATTTCATATAACAAAGTTATAAGCAAAAAAAGAAAATCGCTAAATTTACATTTTCACCTGTATCTAGTGACCTATGCATTTTTTCGCAAATAACAAAACACCATCAAAATAGCCTCCTAATGGGGCAACTTTTGTCTAATTTAACCAACCTCGTAGCTCCTACGGTTCTCGAGATACCAATGCATTCGTACCTTAAATGGGACACCTGTATACTAGAATATGTGGACAAAATCTGAAGTCCCAATTATTATTCTTAATTCTAATGGAGTATAGCTTTTTGGGCTTTCGTGAGATAGTTTAACCATCTATCTTTTTTAATAATAATGCGTAGGACTTCAAATTTTGTCAGCATAGCATTATGGCGCGCTACGCCGTACCACACACAGCTAGGTTACGATTTTACTGATTCGGGCGTTTTCGAACATAATCGGTTCGTTATCAAGTAGCTTAAATTTACTTGAAATTATTTGATCAAGTAGTCAGATAGAAAATCAAATCAAGTCAAGTAAAGAATTTTTGAACAGCTTGATTTTTAAGTCAAGTTAAGTAATTTACAAAAACATCAAGCTACTTGACTTGATGAAACCCTAACGTTTGACTCACAAAGAATTAAAGAAAAGAAAAAGCGAAATAATTTAAACATTTATTATCAAAGAGATTTAAAAAATTAAATGGTGTGATTACTAAAACTTAGACAAAAAAATACTTCTAGTACTAAATTTCAGTAATAACAATGTCTTTAAATATTTTAATTAACATGTATTGTGGAATTGATTTTACTTAACCTTCTGTATAGAACAAAAAAAAGTCTTCAATTTGCATTAATAATGCTTTTAAAATACCTACAGAAATGGTAATTAAAACTTTAAAAACTGTTTTTCTTAGAACTATCAAATTGTGACTTAGCTTCTTTTTTTCTGTGCCCTTCATGTATGTCCTCGGCCCCAAAATTTATAATAGCATTCGGAAATCCCGATCAGAGAAATAGACCGCAAATCCCAAAACTATAAAATAGCTTGAAACAAGTGTTATTAAAATGAAAATAAATTAGAGGAAAATACAAGTTTTCCAGAAATGTTTTTATTTTTGCGTATTTACGTAATAATTTTGTATACTTTTCACACAATGATCAGAGCTTATTGTATATAGACGTTTATTGATATTTTCGAAATTATTTAATTAAAACAATAAAAACATCTAATTTCATTGCATATTTATTTAAATTCAAAAATAATATTGAATAAATAAAATACAATAAATAACAAAATCATCTTAATATTTCGTATCTGAATCAAGAATGCTATTTCAAACAATTTTTGTATATTAATAATAATAATAATAATAATAATAATTCCCTATTGTATATCAACCTTTATTTTTTTTATTTATCATTTATTACAATTTTTTAAAAGTATTTTAAATTTAAGTTTTTGAAAGATTTATTACAGTAATAACAAAAATAATAATTTATTGTTATTTCCGTAAATAATTAAATAAAAAGATTGACGCCAGAAATAGTCATGAAAAATAACCCCCCACTCCTGTGACGTCCCAATACATACATCACGTCATTCGTAGCCAATAGCAAAATAGTTTACGTTATTTATATAAATAAAATTAGGCGATAGTTTGTCACAAATATCAATATTTAATTGTGAACCATCTAACAATATATTTAAAAATTTAATACTTAGAAGTCTTATAAAAATTCTTGCAATAGCCCTATTTTGATGAATTAATGGGGATGAGTCAATTTTTCCTTAAATTTTCGTTACAAAACATTGTTCACGTATTGCTGATGAAGATGAGATTATGAAAGGACACACACAGTACCCGGGAGTCGACCCCAGAATCGCTGGCACGTGAAGCTAGTACGCTATCACCAAGCCACCTTGGTCGGTAATTTTACTAAATTAATTTGTTTTGTATTTTTTAAATTAAATTTTACGATTTCTAGTTACCTGAGGAATACTAATTTGAAAACCGTATTATTTTTTAGAGTTTGAGAGTATTTTTTTTCAATCAGATTTATAATAAAAAAGTTGGCCGTTTGTTAAAACTTTTTTAATAACTCTGTGTAATTTGGTAAAACATTTTCATTGTTATTTAATTATCGTTTCTTAAAACGATTGTAAATAACAGTTCTATTGGTATTGTGCGAAATTTGATTAAGTAGTACAATTTTTTTGCTTAAATATATTATTTACTATTTTAAAAGATGTAATAAAAAAGTAGGTAACTAAAAATAAATCTTGAAAATATGTGCACATTTTATATCAGTTTTTTACATCTTGAAAGTATAATAAGCAAAATATGATGCCTGAAGGCTACAGAATTTTTTATTATTTATAATTTCCGGAATTACATCCAACTCAATAATTATTTACCATCAACATGTAAAGATAACGAAATAATTTCAAAACTCTATCTGAAAATCAATATTTTTATATTATATTATCGACCAATATCTATGATTTTAATAACGCAAGTGTCTGGCAATTAATGGTCCATGAAATTAAACAATTTATGAGCAATAATTAATTAAATTAATAACGAAATATTAACAGACCTGAGCAATTTGCAGTAGTGTGTATTTATTTATGAATTAATTTGTATATAATTAATATGCCTGTCGTAATCATTGCATACTTAAGACTATAGCAAAAAATCTTTTTTATGCTACAGTTTTTTATTTGTCGTGTCCAAATATTTTTAAAATGTCAACTGATATTTTTTCTCTAATGTGAATGGCCAATTGTTTTTTCCTGTATTGAATTATAATTTTTTCTTTCAGAAATTCCTACCATTCACCTCGTCCAAAATGGCGATGCTTCAGCTGAAGAAGATAAGAAAGAAGTAGCCAAGCCCAAAAACACAGGTAAATCACTTTTCTTCTTGATTATATTAAGAGATAACTTTTCATCTTGTCGTTAATTTATGCAAAGTTTGCGCTTAATTTTTTTTAAAAAGGTTGAGGTAATATAATCTTTTGATTAATTAGAATTCAAAAAAGTGGCATGATATTTATCAGAAATAGTTTACCTTGTCTATTTAAGTTACAGCAAAAAATTATTTATGAATTCTTTGAAAATTTGTCGGTTTAATAGACTGTTAATATGGTGAACATTAATATGAATAATATTGCCACTGCCTGTGTTTAAAATGAACGCAACAATGAAGCATTATTTTTAATTTTACTATAATAATTATAATTACTAAACATTTTGAAATATAATTGTATAGTACTTTATTAAAAGAAACTAAATTATTCATCTTGAAATTCCTATTTAATAACATAGTACGGCTGCGGTATCGAACACAATACTCGTTTATTACATTTTTATTATCCCACATTACAATAACATTGTTAATATATTGTGAATGTTGAGGTATGATATGTGATAACATTGTTAAAATGAAAGTTGATAGTATGAGAATTTTTTCTCACAAAAACATATTATTAAAACATTGAAATTTTTCCTTTTATATAAAATTTATACTTGTAAAACTCTGAAATATTTGCATTTAATTTTTTTTATATGAAACAAAGAGATTCAGTAAAGATGCAGTTAACATTTAAGTTTAAGTACATCAATTATTAATTATAAGTAAACTATTATAATTCTTGTAGCATAAGAATTTCTCTGATGTTCATTTTGTTACAATGTAATCAAAGGACATCGCACAAATAAATTCTGACTACATCAGAAAGAATTTATTTTTTAACAAGTACAAGTTCTTTAAACTGTTACACTTCTACCTATACCCCATATTTAACATTGCTATCTTGTGATGGGTAGAATTTGAAATTTATATTTGAAAATATAGGTTTGTTCGCGGTAACAATCCCTGAAGGATTCCAAACTTATTTCGTACCCTTTCCGTACTAATTCATAAATCGTGAAATACGCATGCGTGATCCGAGATTGATTTGGGATTTTTTCTACCGCGATTGAGGTTATGTATTATGTATGTTTTATTCCTGAATGAAAATATTATATAGTTTTGAACTGAAATGGAGGCAATATTATAAACTTAACGTCAAATATTAATTAATTTAAAGTTTGTGAAATTGTTAAAATAAACGTAATTAAACACAGAAAAGCATGCACTGAATACTCGCAATTAGTCCCTGATTTATAGTACTTGCTTCAATTTTCGGACTGGTCTGATTAGTACTTAACCAATCATGTACCAGTCCACAGTGTTCCGCGAACACGGAGTTTTCAATCAGAATCGTACCGCGAACGATTAAAACGAAACTGCGCATGCGTGTGATGCTCAAACTAGTCCGGGATCGCTACCGCGAACAAACCTTATAAAACACCTTACGCGTTTTCAGTATATTTAAATTTTAAAATCTAAATTATTAATTATATATTCGTAATTTAAATTTATCGTAAACCAATTCTAATATACCGTGAGTATTTTTTAATGTGAAACATTGGGTTTGTCATAACCATGGTTACGACTTGACATTTGGTTGACAGCAGTGTATTTGCTTGTGTCATTTAAAATTAAACATAGGAAACGAATGTGACAAAAGTATTATATTTAAATAATGTAAGAAATTTAGCCTAGTTAAAAAATCACTCGGACACAAGGTGCACACAATATTTTTTTTAGATTTTGCGTTCATAATGAAGTCATTACGATACGCAATTTTTTATTTTAGAAGGTTGGTACTAGATGACATTTACTTAACCCTTTTTTACGTATTTTTTTTTAGTTAATTGATTTTTAGGAAGTAGATTATTTACAGTGGTCTGAGCTATATTACGTAGCTCAGGCAAAATGCAATTGATTTCATCTTCCATGATTACACTAATTTTTTTACAAATTTTTTCAATTTTCAATTCACTTAAATTTGTTCGTAAATATGAAATGGTATTAGCCTTTAAATAATAATTGAATGTGGTCAATTCAGTGTTACCAACTACAACATTTCACTTACAAATTTCTCTAAATTAACTCGGTTTAATATTAGCAGTTTTTAAAAAATATTTTAGTATGTAGAAGGCGCAAAATATAAAAAATAGTATAAAGAACTCATTTTATAAGACTTTTTTTCGCACTTGTCCATTAGAAAACTCACCAAGGCTCGTTTTCTAATTTTTGACGCTAGCGAAAAAACATGTTCTTTGTGTTATAAAACTTGTTCTTTAATATACTATTCTACAACTAAATTTAATTTTTAGAAAACTGGTATAATTATTTAAATAAAATTAACTTCTATTGACATCTTGTCAAATGTCAAATTCGTTCCCTATGTTTCATTTTAAATGAGACACGCAAATACATTGCTGTCAATCAAATGTTAAGTCGTAACCATGGATATGTCAAATCCAATGTTTCACGTTAAAAATACTCACGGTATAGTATGTTAAACTTTGAGTTTGCAATTCAACTTCGTCCGAATTTTTTGTGGTACTTACCTATATCATTTTTGGCTATTTCATATTTTAATTATTTTATTTATTATTCTTAAAATTTAATCAGTAAAAACATAAATGTAAAATAAGTAAAACTATACATGAAGATAAATACAGGGTATTTATGTAAAACTATGTTCAAAAAGTAATATTTTTAAAAATTATTATAATTATGTTTTGTATTTTTTTGGAACTTTTGTTACAAAACAAAGTGATGTCGGTAGTTGATATAGCTAATTAAACTGATAGCTCCCCATCTCATATGATTCCCATATTGTGTTGAACCGAAACCTTAGTGAAGGTCAAATTTCAAACATCTGTTGCTTATCCACCTCTTTACAGAAATCAGCGAGACAATGGAAGTGTCAAATTTCATTCAGTCTGAGCAGCAACACGCTATAACAACATCCGAATATAGTTCTTTATCTTCTCTATCATCTCCTCCGTTGAGTTTCTCGTCTCGTTTACCGCCTGACGGTCAAGAGTTCCCACCCACTTGCCAAGAATCGCAAACCCGTTCCGACCAAGATTCCTTGGTGACCAAATGTGATCCAGTGATGAACGTAACCCCGTTGTCTTCCGCTTCAACTTGGGGCAAAAACAACCAAGACGCCCGCGAAAAAACGTCCCTCTGGCGAAAGGACCAATCCAGTGCCGGAAGTGTCAAAGATAAAATAGCTATCTTCAATTCCGGAGAAAATTCTGAACCGCTGCTGCCTCTAACCAAAACTTACAAGAGCTCGGAGAATATCAGTATGGATAAAACCGATCTGTATAATAATAAGAAAAACAAGTTCTCTAAGTCATGTTTATGTGTTAATAATATTCCTAGTACGCCAAAAGATAACCAGAATCAATCTAATAATATTGAAGATAACCAAAAAGAGACGGATAAAAAGGAAGACACGTTTGAATTTGCTAAACCTTCGTTGACCTACGCGTCAAGCTTTTCTACTAAACCAACGACAAGACTGCATAGTAGATCACAGAGTTTATTGGACATGTCGAGTTTAGATGCCCCTTGGAATAATCCTGACAACAGGCGATTAACTCTAAACCATTTGATAGAACAACGCCGTAGGGGTCTGTCCAAACTCAGAGGATTAGTAATACCTCAAACAGATGTTCCTGTTGCGGAACCAGTGCTAGATTTACCAGTAATTCACAGCAAAGAAACTACTCTTGTGAGCCAAGTATCAACCAGAAGTAAGAGTGAAAGTACGGAACCAGCGCAACACGGTCACCAACGCAGTAATTCGACAAGTTTACAGTCCCCGTCGTGGAAAAATAATTCTATTTCAAACTTGCCTAGATATTCTCCGGCTTTTAAACGCAAATGTTTACAAGTTTATGTCATGGAGCAATCTTCGACCGGAGCCATCCCAAATAATAATTGCTCACCAAAAACTCCTGATTCCATGTTTCAATCAGATTATGAAACTAATAATTCACTTACTTCTACTTCATTAAATTCGATTCCCACTGATGATGTGTTTAGTAAAAACAACTATGAACATCCTAAAGTAGAGCCTGCAAAATCAGTAGAAAATATTACTTCACCTTCAAACTCTGAAATTAGTTTTGAATATTCGTACCAGTCTACAAATTCCAACAACTCGATTGATACTCCGAATGAAAATAATTACTATGCCAAAAAATCTTGCCAAGTATCTAAGGTGAAAAACGACCCAGGTCGTTCTGAAGAAGACAGTGATAACGACAGTGCCGTTAGCTCTAGCCAGTCAAGTTACATATCAAGAGAATGCTCTCCTTTACCTTCGCCTCTACAAGATTACACTAATAACACACATTTGATTCCTATCCAAGAAGTAACTTCCGAAAGACAGAATCTGTCTAAATCAAAAGATCTATATGCTGCTCAAACTAATAACAACTCGCGAGTACTTAAACCACAAAGCGTTGAAGCGATAAACAGGAAAAATATTTTAGCCTCGGCTAAATGTAGAAGTGGAAGAGATTTCAAAAATGGTTCACCGTTGATTCAGAGAAAATTAAACGGTAACGATGAGGAAAAAATTACTGCGGAACAAAAACCTGCAGAATTAGAATCACCTACTGATAAGGAGAAAGTTCCAGCCGTTGAAACTAATGGCAATGGTAATAATGAAGAAGATGATACTGATAAACACTCCACTTCATCATCCGCTGAAAGCGTGTCCACCGAATCGGTAAAATCTAAAGAATCTGACATCCAGCCAGAAATTAAAAAATGTGATACAAAGATCACCAGTGCACCACAAAAATTACCAGTTCCAGAAACAAAACCAGTTGTGCAGCCTGCTCCGGTGAATGAATTAGAAAAAGTAGTTTTAAGAAACACTTCTAAATTAAATACAACCGTGCAGCTTCGCCACAGTACGAGTACCGCTACCGCTTTACAAGCACCAAGAAAGTATTCATTCGATGGCCTGGACAGACCCACCACCATACAAATTCCTACCAGCTCCAGATACGATGCAAATAAAAGAGCTAGCGTGAATGACATCAGAAAGCAGTTCGAAAAATTCGAACAAGAGAATCAAAAATCACCGGAACCAAAATCACCTTCAACAAGAAATTTCACAAAAAATATCATTACCAAATCTCCTACTGTCAAAAGCCCGGTAGAAACTAAAGTGTTTGGTTCGACTTTAGTTAAAGAAACGAAATCAACACCGAAGATAGATCCTAAACCAGCAATCCAACCGGCAACTGTCAATATATCTCAAGAGGTATGTTTCAAATTTAATGATGCAATCAAAAATTAGCATGTGCATGATCAATAAGTTACTGGACTAGGTTTATGACTTTAATTTAAATACTTATCTCTAACGGTTATGTTGCTAGACATAAATTGATATAACAAGCTTGCTAATCCCACCACTATAATAAATACATCCTAATCTATTTATTTTCTTGATAATTAACGTCAATATCGAGTTATTCTTGTGCGTTCTCAATTTGTTTATAAATAAAGAAATATATCGTCTGGTCTCTTACTCTTACTATGATTGGGTATTGCACATCTGCTAGGAATAAATATTAGTGGATGATATATTTGATCGTAAATGGCATTTTATGAGCACTTACTTAAAATAAAACTGCCATAGTTTTCATTATACAACACTGATTATAACATAATCCATAGATATATTGACAATTTCATATCAGTATCAAAATTGTTTATAGGTTTAAAATCGATAAATATTACATACGTATAATTTATTTTCAAATACAATAATATTTTTCGAAAAAATTAAATTTACGGAAAATTATTGTATTTCGGATAATATATTATTGTTTAATTTATAATTTGACTATTAATGTTTCATTTAGAAACTATTGATAACTAAATATAAATATGAATGAATCAGGGCTGATCAAAATTTCTTCAACCCAAAAAACCCACTCGGAGTTTTTGAAAAAAAACTGTCTTAAAAAACCTATAGCAAAAGCCAATAAATGCAATCGTTATTTATTAAACATGAGGTAATAACCGAATAAAATTATGTATGGACTCCTGAGTTCAAACCGGACAACCTGACCGAAGTCAGTTTCTATTTATCGTACAATAATGACTCTTGAAACACATATGTACATTTATGATTGCCTGTATTTAATTATACAGGGTTAGTTAAAAGTATGGAGACGGCGATTTATTGTCGTTAATATTCATTTTGGAAATTATGTTCAATACAAAAGTTTTTTAAGAAATTTTGATCTACATTTGAGAATACTTGAATTTTATTTTTCTTCAATTGTTTTTGAGTTACGCTTGTCCCCGTAATTTTTTTAAATGGGAACCTATTAATTTTACTCTACCATTCGATAAAGTATGTTTGTTTTTTTGTTTTTCAATTTATTTTAATAACATTTTTACAAGGAAAAACACCGGTTCAAGTATTTACGAATAGTATGTTCATCTAAGATAGACAAAATTATTTCCAATAAAGTTGTCGGTCACAATTTTATCATTAAAAACAAATTAATAACTAAGTAAATTACATCGCTCGAGTTTGTTTATCGCTTCGCTTTTGTCTATCTTAGATGTACCTACCTACTATTCGTAAATACTTGAACCGGTGTTTTTCCTTGTAAAAATGTTATTAAAATAAATTGAAAAACAAAAAAAAACAAACATACTGTTGTAAAGAGAAAAAAACACTCTATCGAATGGTAGAGTAAAATTAATAGGTTCCCATTTAAAAAAATTACGCGGACAAGCGTAACTCAAAAACAATTGAAGAAAAATAGAATTCAAGTATTCTCAAATGTAGATCAAAATTTCTTAAAAAAACTTTTGTATTGAACATAATTTCCTAAAATGAATATTAACGACAATAAATCGCCGTCTCCATACTTTTAACTAACCCTGTATACAGAGTGAACACAAGAATCGGCGCTTAACATAGGAAAACAGTTTTTCTTAAAAAATATCTCTTATAAAATATTATTTAATGATTTATACTTAAAGATTTAGAAAATAAAATTTTGAATTTTTAAATGTCAAATTTTTCAAATTAACACTTTGGTGACGGAAGAACTTGAATTTATTAATATCGAAAAAGTGTACATTGATAATACAAGAACAAATAATTTAAAATGTAAACAAATATGTAATTAGACATCAGAATCAGAAGAATCAGTACTGTGCGTATAGGTATAGTCCATTTCAGAATGGGATAGGCCTTCTCCTATTTTTTCTCAAAAAAATCCGGGAAAATACGTAACAAAATTTTCCCGGGGAAAAAACGAATTCCCGGGAATTTTTTGGCGGCACATCACTAACGGGCACTCATAGCTGGTGTGGAGAGTGCACCACAGGGGTCACTTTTGTGCCTTTTAAAATTGGAAGTATTTGGCGTCTGTCGGGATCGAACCCGGTTCCCCCAGGTTCGCGACCAGACACTCATTTGTTATGAAAAGACGAACTGAATAGATAATATTTGAGAAAAAATGATTTCTCATGTTGAACGCGTATGCCACGGTTTCTCGCGTTCACCTGTATATTTTATAATTATTTACTCTTACTCTTATTTTGATATTTTATACCATTTCTTTTCTTAGGAGTTGGATCAAATTGTAAAAGAAGTAAACGAAGGAATCGATAAAACCAACGATCTATACATCAATCGAAACGAAATAATCATCGTTGTACTCCACCGTGAAATTGCTGGAGGAAGCATTGGAATTACCCTAACCGGAGGAACCGATTACGAGGCTAAAGAAATTACCGTAATAATAATTAGAGCTTACTTCTTCAATGATCCATTTACTAAATTGTTTCCTTTATTCTTCCAGGTACATAAAGTGTTAACAGGAAGCTGTGCGCATAAAGACGGCCGACTCAAAAAAGGTGATAGAATATTAGCCATAAACGGAAAGAAAATGCTGGGGTTAACCCATAAAGAATCCATAGATATTCTAAAGGTGGGTATTATTAAATGTACATACATGACTAATAATATGCTATACGCGGTATAGCAAACATCAATAGATTACTTGTAAACACAATGCATACATTTCTACATGCCAAAGTTTTACCCATTTAAAGATGTAGCTAGTATTCTCCCAGATGTATAGTTATTTATTATTACATGTATTTAAATATTTTAATGCAGGATTTAAGATTTACAATTCACAATAAAATTTACAATTATAATTTTTAACTAACACATAAAGTAAACATTTTATATATTTTCTTGAAACTATATATATTTTATGGTTATTGAACATATACAAGTTATAATAGATTGTCGTTGCCATAAAACATATACAAACAATTATATGAATTACACAATGTTTCAAAAATATTGCAAAAAAAATTAAGGGTGTATATTATTAGATATACTGATTGTAATACAAAAAGAATTTTTCGAAGTTCGCAATATTAAATAAATAAATACCTAAATAAATGGCATATTACCCATTTCTGGGTGTGCCAATCTGCTTTATCGCAGATATCGGTAATGATGATGACATATTTGTACCGTGAGGGCGCTTACCAGGCGTCACCTCACGGGCACTCATTGCTGGCGTGGAGAGTGCACCACAGGGGTCACTTTTGTGCCAAAATTAAGAGCATGGTTATTGAAATGTACATTTTCATGCCACTGGCCGACACTAAATTTTTAATAAAAATAATGAGTTATTTAATCACGTAACTGATGTTAAATAAAAATAAATTAATTCGCAATTATTTTTCTAAAAATTTCGAGTCCAATTCAAGAACTATGTCCTTAATTTTTCGAATTTCGAAAATTTCTTTATACATTACATTCAGTACATCAAATAGGTAATCACATCGTTTCTTTATTCACTCCTGAATTGCAGCTGAAATTCATCACCGCATGCATCGGCTTTGACTACCGATAGATTTTATGATTTCCGATGAATCGGTAATGGGGGGTCTAACGAAATGTTTTTAGGTTAAATTTTTGACATTTGCGTTTGTTTCATGCGGGTGTAAGATTATGCAAAGAAAACCAAATACATGATTCAAATAAGAAAACATTATATCTCGTTCACAACGGAAAGGAGATGGTTATAGATGTAGATGATTTTTATTATCATTATGACTTCCATAACAGATTCTTCATTATTCGATGAAGAATCTGATGATTGCAAAAGAGCGACGGTTCTTTTAACTATAAAACTTTCCATATCTGTTAACTGGTGGTTAGCTGTCAGTTGGTATTTAAGGTTAGGAGATTCATCGCATTTTCAGCAACCCGTTTCTTTATTCGGTCGCAGCGGCTATCCATCGGATCCAGTGTTGTATAGTATTTGAAATATAACTAATTGAAATAAGTATTTGAATTAGATAAAATATTTTAAGTAATTATTAGAAATACAACTTGAAAATAACAGTATTTTCTATTTTTAGTTTAAATATTTTTCACAAGTATTTAATATTTTAATACATTAAAATACTATTATTTGTATGAAATACTATTTTTCAATATGTGAAATACATTTTTTTATTTGAAATAGAAACCCCTCGTCATGTGTTGTCTCTCGTCTCGTAGCATAGAATAATTCTCTAATTTTTTTCTAAAATAAACACTTGCCTATGTTAATGTAGGAGTTTCTTTTTAATATTAATAAAAATATGCGAATAAGTTGAATACAAAAAACATTTTTACAATACCATAACGTATCTTCTTTATTTTCAAATAATTAAAAGTAAAAGTATTTGAAAGTATTTGAAATACTAAAAAAATAATTGTATTTTACCAAACATATGAAATACTTTTGTTTATTATTTTGTATTTTCTATTTGAAATAAATTTTTGCAAGTATTTTATACAACACTGATCGGATCCATCAGCTAGTCATCGTGACGTCATTTTCAATTTCTGATGGAATTCAGCGCATGAATAGTTGTTGAATAAAGAAACTCGCCCTATATAGTTTTAATTTTTGCAATATATTTGAACCATTGTATGCAATAAAATATCAATAAAGTTTATATTCTTGCAATTCAAAGAAATTATAGGTAAAGAATAATATAAAATTTTAATTTGCAATAAGTATTATTTATATATTTTAAATGTTTAGCGAATGACAGAACATGAAAATTAATTTCCGACAGTATAGTAGTACAATCTATATCGCCATGTAACAGTTTACTTAAATTTATAGTACCTACAGTAAAAGAAACTAAGTTTATATATTTTTAAAATCGTATGTATTCTAGATTTAAATCTAAAAACAATTAAACAACCAAAAGTTCGTTTAATACTAGTTTAACTGGTTCTGAACCTACTATAGTTGTAAATTTCATGCAAAGGCTATAAGCCAACCATTAACAGGTAAATATATAAAAAAACAAACAAAATTCTTGTGCCATTTTACGGGGGTACACAAAAAAAAAATAAGTAAATTTTATTGGTCTGCAGTGCTTCGATCTTTTGTTTATTAAACAAAAGATTAACTATTTATGTTATTTTTATGTAGATAATTAAATTTTCATGTAGTTTTAAGTATTTAATCACGCTATATACTTTACATAAAATTATAAAATCATTAAGTTTTTCTATTAATTTTACAAGTTTCTAAAATTACATAAACAAATAATATCTACTCCTTTCACGAAATCTGCATAACATAAACTATTATAATCAAAAATCCATAATGATTTATTTATGTATTAATTATATTTTATTATTACAGGACCCGAAACCTGAAGTATCATTGGTAGTTTTACCTTTTAAAGGTAAAATTACGCCAGTGACTACTTTAAATACAATTCGAAAAGCAAGTAGCGAAGCATCCATTGTTGAAGAAAATTCAGAAAGTTGTAAGTGGCTTTTATACATATTAATCTTTATAATATTACTTACGTAACAAGTGGCAGATAATGCATAATAAACTTTAGCATTTTACGACATCAGTAATTTGTTTGATAACAATACAATAGCACAATAGTTATTTTATATTATTATTATTTAGTTTATATTATAAAAAAGCAAATATTTAATAGAATTTATCAATAATAAATACTTAATAGCTCTATGTAAATGTATTAATATTTTAATGATTATAGTGTATATTATCGTTATAATCTGTAATCAATAATAATTATTCGCATAAAAATTATTATCCTTTTCTATTTCAAGACTCATAAATTAGCAAACCTTGACATAGGAATTTAACATGGGAAAACAGTTTTTTGTAAATAAAAAGAGTCCGGCAGAAAATTAAGCCATGATATTGAACATGATAATGTTACATTACATCTTGTACATTATTTAATACTAATTACTTTAATATTATTGCATAAACTATAATTAAAACTTTTCAAATAAATAATTGTTTCACTTTTTTATTATGCAATATGAAAAGATATTCATATGTCAGCGTGGTGCATTGGTTAGAACAACAACCTCTGAAGTTTTAGATTGAGGTTCGATTCCCCTCTAGGGTAATTGTTTTATTTTTTTCAATAAAAATTGTTGAACTTTTAAAAATCTATTTTAAATTTCCTATTTGTCATTTAAAAATAAGAATAAAATTATAATAAATAAATAAAGAGAAAATAATTGACAATAATTGGTTACAATAATCAAAATATTGATATAATAACAAGCATTGTATTTTCTTTTGAAATTAATAAACAATATTTTTTTTATAAATACATTAAAACCATAATAACTACACAAAATTATTATATTTCAGTTATTTTTATTAATATCAAAAGAAAATACAATGTATTATTATATCAATATTTTGATTATTGTAATCAATTATTTTCTATTTATTTATAAAAAAATAAAATAAGTATTACCCTTATGGGGATCGAACAATCGAACCCCAATCTGAAAATTCAGAGGCAGCGGTGCTAACCAACATTTGAAAATCTATTCATATAGCATAATAAAAAAGTGAAACAATTATATATTTGATTTTTTTTTTAATTTATTGCAATTTATGCAATAATATTAAAGTAATTACTATTATATATACATATATCAAGGTTTGCTTGGTACAGACGGTATATAACATATACCATAAAAGTTATTTATTTTTAAGAAGAAATACCGTGGTGAAGATGATGACATTTTAAAAAGGATTATAGCTTTGAATCCGAGAATAAAAATCAAAAAGTATCTTGCATACTTTAGTTGCAAGTATAATGTTACACGGATTGCAAAAACTATTTCAAAAAGTACTTTGGATTACATATTTCTTTTTACCATGTAGCAGTTTTTCCTTTCTAAATTGTGTTTAAAACCTCATTTCTTACTTTTCTGAGAAAATGAAGAACTATTGCATATTTGTCTTGCAAAAATGGTGTAATAATGCTGTCAAGCATATTCTTTTACTTATTTATTTATTTATTTATATTTTGGCTATTCTACAGAACATATTGTCCCAATTACAGAATAACATTAATTAACAATTACAAAAATATATAGCAGTAGTTACGGTTATAGGCTGTCTCAAGTTATGTGCACATTCCATTACTTGTGAAGTAGCGGTCCGACCCTTCACAGCTGGATATTTTGTCGAGGATTTGACCAGGTTGGGATTAGGAAAATTTTAAAAGGATGATTATTTTCAAAGAAATATATTTTCGGAATATGATTATAATTTACCACTGATTAATATTGACTGTTTAACGCTCTTTTCAAAGAAAACGTATATTTGACTAATGATATACAGTCGAACTTCGATAACTCAAACCATGACTTGCCACAAAAAAAGTTCGAGTTATCAAGACTTCGGGTTATTAAATATAATGCACTTGTATAAATATTATTCATGTATGTATTTATTCGAGTAAAAGCCACTTACCTTATGATATACATATACAGATTGATATATAAGTACAGATCAAAGTTATAAACATTATTTTAGTGTAAAAAGGTCAGTTATTTGTGACTGACGAAAGAATTTTTTATTTTGATTTTCAATAAAAAAAAAAGCTTCAATGTTATTTAAACCATTATACAGGGAATCGGTTGTATGTTCATTAGTTTTTAAATACGAACGCAAAACGCTCAACGAATTTTTAACCAACTCGTTTGAAGGTGGTTGCTGCAAATCATTCTCCATCATATCACTTTCGCTGTCATCTGTATTGTCGAGATTCAGATTTGTAGAGCTCGACTATATCTTCATCTGTGGGAAACTCCGAAGTAATAATATCATAATCCACATGTATAAAATCATTTAACGTGACACCTTCTGGTGTAATTTTGACAATTTTCCCCCCAGAATTCGACTTATTGAAGCTGGCGCCAAATATTCTGTTCGAATTATAAAGATATTCGAGTAATCGAAGTTCGAGTTATCAAGTAAAAATTACCCATAATTCTCACTCTTGGCGCTATTGCCAACCAGTTTGATTCGAGTTATCAAAAGTACGAGTTATCGAAGTTCGACTTACTGAAGTTCGACTGTATTTAGTATAGATGGCTACCCGTTTTTGTATAGGTAGCGTAAACACGTATTTTGTATTATTACTTCTTCAGCACAAAATTAGCGATAAAATGTGTGAGAACGAAGAATCTCAAATTTATATATAAATGCATTTTTTAAAATAATCGTTAGCTTTATTCGTCAAAATAATGTTACTAAATAAATTTTTATAACAACTAAACAATAAAAATGTCGCAAAATTGACTTCATGAAAATTAATATTTGATTTTGATTACTTCAAAAAAATAAAAAATAAATAAACGTCCCAGTACTCTTTGCCTCTCTAATGTATTTAAACTGCCTCCCGCTGGGAAGGGCGCAGGTAAAAATATGCATATATCTTGAGACAGCCTATACCAGGTATACAATAAGTTACAATAATATTAATACTAATAACAATGAATACGAGTATGTAAATTCACATACATATATGAGAATACCCATATATTGAAACAAATCATACTGATTTAACACATGTGTGAAGCCTATTTTACATTCGGGTGGTTTGCAACACTCGCCTTCGGCTCGTGTCGCAATCTCCACCCTCATGTAAAAATTTCAGCTTCACACACTTGCCACATAATATACTATATTGTATGAGGGTTTTTGAAACTGCGAAGATCGAATTAAAAATTCCAACATTCTATATGATTTCTTAATTATGCTATCAGCATGTCTAAATTTAATTTAGGGTTTAAGATGATACCTAGAACTTTTATATGATTTACTTGTTTTATATTTGATCCGTTTAAATTATAAGAAAATCGTACGATATTCCTATTTCTAGTAAAGGTAATATGGCAACATTTTGATATTTTTAACATTAAATTATTATCCACTTTATATTGATGATAATGAGCATGATAAATCTTTAGGTCATCCGCATATAAAAGAAAACTGCAATATTTGAAGCACTGGGATATATCATTAACAAACATATTAAACATAAATAAAAAAAATTATAATTCTGTTTGTAAATAATATTGCTATGTCGATGATACTTTTATTGTTGGTTTTGGTAACAGCGTGAGCAGAGGTTATCGCACGGATTAAAAATTCGTCTACAGCAAGACGAATTGTTCTCGAAACAAGTTCCTCTGATGCAGTGATGACTGGCTAAAGATACTTTATATCTGAATGTTTTTATTTCATACTGATATCTTCTTCTTTTTTAGCGTCTCTTTCGGAGAGCCCAGTGAGCAAAGAAGGCCTAATTCGCGTGGAATTAATCAAAGATGGTGCTGGCCTGGGTTTCAGTTTGGACGGAGGTAGAGACTCACCAAAAGGCGACAAACCTCTCATCATCAAGAAAATATTCACAGGTATGCAATGGTTACTAATTCTTGAAACAACTTTATTACTTTATTGTGATAAGCTTTTTAATTAGGCGCCTATTTCAATTTTGACGATGTTTATAAACACGTTGACGTTTTTATGACTTCATTTATGTATGTCAACAACATAACGCTGGTCATTATTACTTATGCTAGTAATAACGATGTCATAAAAATTATTTTGTAATGTCTATATAACTATTCAAAATTTTATTGGCCATATGAAAATAATTTATTTAGACGTAGGCCATATTTTTATTACTTTGGCTCATGGCATTACCAGATGGTGACCATTCATACCAAAAGAAAAATCCTTACGATATTTTAAACTATGAAATTTATAGTATATACTATATCTTCTTTAATTCTTTTAATTTTATATAATTTTTGAAAAACGACTTATTTACTTTAATTTCGTACTTCAGTTTCCATAATATCACACGCTCAGTATTGAAGTTCTTCTGCTCTACATTTAAATTTGATCTAACGGTTTCTTATATCAATACAGTACTACGAAACTAGAACATTAATGGGAATTAATAAACAAACGATATGGATTTTAATAGAGCTTATATCGTCATGCTAAAATTATTTTTAAAAAAATTATGGCTATAATTGTCCAAATATTCATTTAAAAATTAATTAAGAGTTTTATAAAAAGACGAATTTTGCTACGACAAAATATACATATACCGTGAATATTTTTTAATGTGAAACATTGGGTTTGTCATATCCATGGTTGCGACTTGATATTTGATTGACAGCAATGTATTTGCCTGTTCCATTTAAAATGAAATATAGGGAACGAATCTGACAGAAGTATTATATTTAAATATTGTAAGAAATTTAACGGAATCAAAAAACCACTCGAGAGCACTGAATATATTTCGGACACAAAGGTGCACGCAGTATTTTTTCTACATCTAAATTTAATTTTTAGAAAATAGGTATAATTATTTAAACAAAATTAACCTCTAATGACATCTTGTCAATATGACAGATAACCGTTGAATTTTCCTATAGTTATAATTTGACATTTGATTGACAGCAATGCATTTGTCTGTCTCATTTAAAATGACACATGGGGAATGAAATTGACAGAAGTATCATATTTAAATATTGTAAGAAATTTAGTCGAGTCAGAAAACCACTCGGGCACTATAATTTTTCTACAACTAATTTTAATGCAGGTATAATTATTTAAACAAAATTAACCTCTATTGACGTCTTATCAAATGTCAAATTCGTTCCCTATGTTTCATTTTAAATGGAACGGGCAAATACATTGCTGTCAATCAAATGTCATGTCGTAACCATGGATATGACAAACCCAATATTTCACGTTAAAAAATACTAGCGGTAACCGCATAAATACATGGGGGACAACTTTGTTTCTCAAAATGTGGATCATAGTTGTAGTTTAAATCAGCGGTTCTTAAAATATGGTTCGTGACCCAAAAGTGGGTCGCGGCAAACACTGAAATGTTTGTAAATTATTTTGTATGTACATATAACTTAAAATAATGTTTTTGTTTCATTTGAGTTAAATTATACAAATTCAGTTTGTTCAGAAAAGAACCTAATTCGAAGTAGGCTATGAACACAGAAACATATGTTTGATTATTATTTATTTCAAAATTCAAGTCGTCAAAATTGACCGTGAAATGTAATTTTAATGAGAAAAAATAATAAAGAAGGATATAGAATATTGTCATGGACCATTTTCTAATTTATTTCTATTTCTAAAATAAGGATTCAAGAAGAAAAGCTTTGATTTCTTGAGATAAAATTTTTGAAAATATCTTGTGCCAAATTAACATTTAATTAAATACTTTCAAATTGACATACGTTTTTTTGTTCATAGCCTACTCCGAGTTAAGATTTTTTTTAACACACTGTATATAATCTTTGCATCCATAAAGTGTGTATTTATTAGGAATGACGATGGGTACCCGGGTACTCGGAACCTACCCGATAATAATGTACCCGGGTATAAAATTTTTTACCCGATTACCCGAAATATACCCGCTACCGGCGCTGTCCGTTAATTACCCGAACAGTTTTCTGCTGCCGGAAAAAATATATCTTAAAGAAGAGCTTTTTATTATCATACCATAATTAATATAATTTATGTTAATTTTTTTATAAAGATACAGTAGATATATTATTTATTTGTATTACTTTTTATTTAAAAATATGTATATGTAAACAAAAACAATAAATTTTATTAAAAAGTAAACTGCTAATAAAAGGGTAACTGGTAATTAACAAATTAACGAATTATGTATTTGTACTTAAAGAATAGCGAGTAATTAAAGGGTGTCGGGTAATTAACGGGTAAAGGGTATTATCTGGGTAGTTGTTTCGGGTACTCGGGTACCAAAATTATCTGAATTCGTCATTCCTAGTATTTATCTTATAATTATTAAATTAATACAGGTTATGGGTTGTACATATATAAATTTTGAAGTAACAAAATTTTGTTGGGTAGCTACAAAGTTTATTGGGTTGCGAAGTGGGTCGTCAAGGAACAGCTACTGGTTTAAATGGGAACAAATAAATCACAAATATAGAATATTTGATTAAAATGCCTGAAAGGAAAATTTTGAAATTAAGAAATTGAGATTTGTGTATATAAACATTTTTATATTTGCGATCTGGTTATTTTGTCTTAATCGTGAAATCTGAACAGATTTAAAATTAAAAATAAGAGCAATTACTGTGTAAAATGTAATAACATACATTAAACCTCTTTTTTATTAAACTGACACATTTATGATATATTTTTGTTTTAAAAAATGGTAAAAGAAACAAGTTTTTGTTTTCGACAACAAAACCAATACTTTATTTTCATTCGATCAACTAAAAGTGAACAGCAGTTTTGTTTTTGTTTTAATACAATTTCACTGGACACCAAACAGACAGCCGCAGACTGTAAAATCATGTACCTCATCTTGTTTGCTTGTAGTTTTTTTTATATTTCATACTCTAAAAATAGAGTAGAAAAACCAAAAAAAGCCAAGATACTGGGTAAGTGGACATTTTAAACGACGAGGAGATTATGAACCGGAAAAAATTATGACAGATTTAAAAAAAACTACATCGGAGAGCAAGAATTGCGATCTTCATAATTTGATAAGAATGTCGAGTAAGGAATACAGTTTATAAGAACTGATACTGGGTAATTGCAGAAAACATTTCAGTTAATTAACTGCTGCAAAAAAAACAAACAAACTTTCAGTGTCGTATTGCAAGTGCATGGACGTAGTTACTGAAAAGTGAAATAAAACGCGAAAGAAATTGATCTTTCTGCAAGGACACAGACACGAGACTATAAATTGTCTGCAAAAACAGTTGCTGGCGACTTATAGGTTGTCTGTTTCTGATTTTAGATATTCATGATAAGTACTGTTTTGAAGAAATTGACAACTTGTCTATTTAGGTGGAAATCTGCCTTAGATCATATTTCTAAGGTCCGGTTGCACCAAAATTAATTGGGAATTAAAATAAAATCAACATTTATAGTGTAAAATATATTATTTAAATGTTGATTTTAATTTCATTTTTGTTTAACTCCCAATTAAAATATTGATGCAACCGGCTATAAGAGTAGAGAATTAAATTCGCCATCCAATTAAAAAATCACATTTTATTTTGCACGTTTTGTAACAGAGGAAATAATGTTTGAATTTTTATAAAAATGTTATCAGTATAACATTAGTCATGGAACTTAAATAATTCCAAACTAAAGTGCACAAAAATCGTCATTATTAAAATCTCATATATTGAAGTAGTTTATTTTTGCGATACAGGTTATAGAATCCGTTCATAAGGCGACGTATGTCGTAACTCTGTTCAGTAATTTGGAATTGTTAACATAGTTCATATACAGTGTGTTCAGAAAAAAATTTAATTCGGAGTAGGCTACGAACACAGAAACGTATGTCTAACCATTATTCAATTCAAAAGTCAAGTTGTCAAAATTGATCGTAAAATGTAATTTTAAGAAGAAAAGATATACAGAAGGATACAGAAGATTACCATTCACCGTTTTCTAATTTATTTCTATTTCTAAAATAAGGATTCAAGAAAAACTTGGATATATAACATTTTTAACAATTGTCAGATTGATATTTAATTAAATACTTTCAAATTGAAATACGTTTTTTTGTTCATAGCCTACTCCGAATTAGGATTTTTTAACACACTATACATTAGCGTGTATTTTAGCATTTTTGTGTCTCTATCGACAAGGGATAGAATAATGGTGCCTTGTCTGCATATGAGGAGCAACATTTCAAAAGGAATAATATCCACTTTAAAAAAATTTGAGAAAAATAACATTTTTTATTACATAAAAACAGATAAAGAACAGATGTTTGGGATAGGTTTTCTTCAACAGTAACTTTAAGTAATAGAATATTCAAAATGTTCTTTATCTGTTTTTATGTAATAAAAAATCTTATTTTTCTCAAATTTTTTTAAAGTAGATATTATCCCTAGTAGATATTAGCACAGATTGTAGAGGAATTTAAATATTTCTAAACTACTTATAAACGCAATATTATGGCGCAATGCCATTTTTACATTGAGAATAATACTATACTTATTTATGGGGTCCCGTGGCCGCGTGCCTAAGTGTCTGGTCACGAACCTGGGGGAACCGGGTTCGATCCCGACAGACGCCAAATATTTCCAATTTTAAATGGCACAAAAGTGACCCCTGTGGTGCACTCTCCACACCAGCTATGAGTGCCCGTGAGGTGACGCCTGGTAAGCGCCCACACGGTAAAATATATCGTCATCATTACCGATGTCTACATGTGTTGTAGATACTGACTGGCACTCCCAGAAATGGGTAATATGCCGTGATGATATATTTATTTTATTTTATTTTCCTCTTATGAATGCCAGCGTTTCTCTTCCATCCATTACAGATGTTACCATGACTTTGAAGATCTTCATTACTGTCTTTCTTGTTTTATTTTTCAAGTTCTTTGTATAATTGTATAGTACCCATTGTACCATATATGACTTCATTTTTTTTTTAAGATATTCTTTATAATTAACAATTGTTTATTTTTTTAGGAGGAGCAGCAGAAAAATGCGGCTTATTGAGAGGCGGAGATGAACTAATAGAAGTAAACGATGTAGAAGTCTTCAAGATGACAAGAATCGAAGTATGGAGTATGATGAAAAAATTGTCTGATGGCAAAGTATCCTTAACTATCCGAAGATAAAACTATTTCCTAAATACTGTATATACCTTATTGCTACTTATTGCCATTTAACATTATCTTATTGCCAAGTATGTATTAAAAGTATTAATGATGATACGTCAATATTATAATCACAATATTACGTAAATCTTATATATCTATTTTATTGTAATTTTATATTGTTAAGTGTATATAATACACACTTATATTTATGAATCTTCCAGTTATTGTTAAATTTTAAAAAAATTGTAAAAGGTAAAAATACAAAAAAAAATATTTTACACGAAACTTTTTAATTGTTTATGAAAATTGTTATGCTTGCTCACCATTTTATTGCTATTTGTTTGTTAATTATTTGTATTGTTCCCTTTGAGGGATTCTAAATTATGTTATTAATTTATTTCTAAATGTTATTTGGATCTATGTTACTAACACGCGTAATAAGCTTCTTAATATAATTGTTATATTTTTATTTCTATATACTAAATACTGTAGTTGTAAAAAATAATATATTTTCGATTGTTTATATAACGTAAGCAATCTAACGTCTGAAATTGTTATAGCTTTTAACATTTAGAATTGTCCAAGAACGGTGCAAATAAAGCAATCTGTGATATGCATTTAGATTTATGCAGATAGCGAGGAGATATATTTTATGTCACATTAATTTATAACTAATATACTTTGTTTGATTAGATATGTATACTGTACATGAATTGCAAATAAATATTGTATCAAATTTTATCTTTCACATTTCTATAAAACTTAACGCTAACATTAACATTTTACTTAAATCAACTTACCACAAAGTTGTAACAGCTATTGGAGCATGATAATTGTCTTTAATAATATATTATAAACTATTATTTGTCACAAAACACTCCCACGAACATTATATACACAACACCATCAAATACGAACTGTCACTTCCACGCTTTACTGTTTATAAACAAGTTAAAACACTAGACTATCGCACATGAGCGTCACATAACTATTTCATGTGGGACGCTAAAACATACGAAAATATCTACAAACAAATTAATATTTTTTACGTCTGTTAAAAAAACTACAATTTTTTCATTAAAATAGGTTTATAAGGTACATCTGTTTTTAACACAATAAAAGTCAAATTCTATGGATGACATAAGAGTACTCTTGTTGCATACGAATATCAATACGGCTTATTACCCATTTCTGGGTGTGCCAATCTAATTTAACAAAATTATGTTAAATCTTAAATACATTAACAAAATATTAAGAGATACATAAAACTTTAATTCTGACGTCCGGATGGATAATCTATATAAAAATAACGAAGTTAAATATTTTCATTTCTAAAAAATGTATTTGTATTGATACATATGATTATTAATTTTGATTTTATGAAGAATTCAATACGCATGTAAGCAATTAGTTTCAACGTTTCAGAAAAAGATTAAAATATTTTATCGTAAGTTTTTATAAAATTAATTAATTTTCAATATAGAAATATATATTTTTGTTATATGTAATAGTACAATTTTCTCTATGCAAAATATTATTACTTTAATATTATAAATTATTATGTAAATTCAAGATTTAGGGCCGGTATTATAACATCCAATTAAAAAATTTAATAAAATGATTAAATTCAAATCAATTTCCATGTTCTTATGACATTTAAATCATTACTGTCAAAAATTCGCGCTGCATTTGTTCTTTTAATTAAATTTACTATGCAATTAAATTCAAATGGACATTTACCGGCCTTTACTGTCAGAAAATGATAATAAATGAATATTCCATAACAACGTGTTCCACAAAAAGGTCGTTCCCAACAATACAAGTGTCTTTGAATAATTTGGTAATGAATTGAAAAACAGAAGTGAAATTAAATCTATTTCAAATTTAATTTTATAAATTCAGCCAGGGGTTTTCAAACGGTAGAACAAAATTATATTTTTTTTTTAATGGTATCCTATCTAATGGACTGAAAATTATATGGAGTGTCTATTTTTTTATAGACCATAGAAAATACAATGGTAAAATTTTCATATGGCTATAATTTCTGCCCTATTAATTTGCAGTTTTTAATGCTGAACATTATTTGTATTTACGCTTTTCTACTAAAATTAATAGAGCGGAAATTACACCAATATGAAAATTTTACCATTGTATGTATTTCCTATGATCCATAAAAAAGTAAATACCCAGTACTCACAAACATCATAACAACTATCTTATGTTTCAGGTGTACTTGATATTTTAATTACTATAAAAATTGCTTGCTTTGATTTTGGTTTTATATTCTTTTGAATCTAATATAAATTATTCAACATTACCTACATACACAAAACACAATAATTGACTCACTCTTCACTAATATTTTTCACAATTCAGCACTTCGCATACGATTCTGCCGCTTGTTGAATGTTTCTCAGTGTTCAGAAACTTAAATGGTTGACATTTGGATCGTACAGTAATGCCATCTCTTGACTGCTCCCAGAAGCTTTATAAACCTAAATGTTTAAGTGTGCTAGGCTTACATTCATATTTTTTTATAAGATGTCAAAATGTTGTGAGCATTCTAACCAAATTCTAACAAAATTTTCAAGAACGAATTTTAATTTTCCTGGGAGAAGGCGGGGAAACATCTCAAATTTTATTTTAAAATTTGGACAAAAATTCTAGTTTTAAAACCGGTGATGAGAGCGCGATTTATTCCCGTTGACATTTAAATGTCATTTTTTGACTTTCAAAAAATCAATTTAGCGGTTGTAACGCTGTTAATACGGTTTTTCAAAATTATAAACAAATAAAATCTTCAACAAATACAAATGTAAGTAATATTTTATTTACTTATATATACAGGTGTAACACGTACACCGACCACCGCCATTATTACTTTTATTATTATAGTTACAAAAAAATACTATAGAACAAAGTTGTAGGGGACCAAGGGGGACATTCTTTCAGAGAAGAAAATATTTTTTTAAACCAGTGGTTCTCAAGTTACAACACAAAGTTATATTTTTTCAAATGGGATTCTACATATTTTTTATGCCTATTCGATAGCATATTTTTTTCTGAATTCAACCATGTGTTAGTTTTATATCCTTACATAATAAAAATATTGAAAAAAATGCGATTGAAATTTTAATAATTTTTTATTTTTAATATTATTGTACAGTAGGCTATGGATGAAAAACAATAACAAAAGAACAAAATATAGCTGCTGTGAAATAATAATTGGCGTACTAATTGTGACAACGAAACAAAATTTGATAGACAGAGTTAGAGAAGCTTGCCACAAACTGTAATAAAAGCTACTTCTTCTGTTTTAAATAGAATAGAATTATGCTTAGAAAATAATGGAAATCAAATAGAACATTATTTATAAGGAGTAATTAACAATTATTAATTTTCAATTTAAATTTATCACTCTTGTTTCTCATCCATGGCCTACTGTATAATAATATTAAAAATAAATTTATTTAAATTTCAATCGCATTTTTTTCAATATTTTTATTATGTAAGGATATAAAACTAATACAAGGTTGAATTCATAAAAAAATATGCTATCGAATAGGCATAAAAAATATGTAGAATCCCATTTGACAAAATATAACTTTGTGTTGTAACTTGAGAACCACTGATTTAAAAAAAAATTTTCTTCTCTGAAAGGATGTCCCCTTTGGTCCCCTACAACTTTGTTCTATAGTATTTTTTTGTAACTATAATAATAAAGGTAATAATGGCGGTGGTCGGTGTACGTGTTACACCCCGTATATATAAATAAATATATCACGGCATATTACCCATTGCTGGGTGTGCCAATCTGTGCCAAAACAGCGTTTGGAACTACATAGTTTCTTTTTGACAGATATTGTGATGTTTCGTATGTCTTGTATTAATAACGTAGGCTTTGACCCGAATTGACGTGACGTCACGTTAGGCTCTCCCCGAGTTTACCCGAATACTGTGACTGGTCAGTTTTGTTCACTGCCCACGAAAAAGTGTGCACTGGTACTTTTGAAGGAAACACCCTTTATAATCAAATGTCCGAAAATGATACTTATAGTGCACTTAAATAAAGTTTGACTTTTTTAAAATTGCATGTCGCCCCAAAACGCATCATTTTTTACTATATGTTCATACAGACTTTTTTAATTGCTTGAGTGTGTAATAATACCTTGAAGTTTGGTGAAACATTTTAATAACATCCTTTCTTTCACTACTAGCCAAAATTATTTTAAAAAAAAAAAAAAAAAAAAATGTAAGTAGTTCGTTCTTCTATAAATAACAAATTAATATTATGGAACTAACTTTTATTTATTAATAAAACAATAAATACAAATGTTTTCTTTGGTTAATAATACTAACCGATTAAAAAAACGTATATGCTACCTAAGATTACGCATAAATAGACATTTAATCTATATTATAACAATATCTTCGTATGTTATCATTATTTTTATATACTTTAGTAAAGTAACATGTACTAAATGATATGTGCCTCAAATTTAACAATAACAAAAGCATTTTAAGAATTAACAAATTATCAAATTAATATTTAGTGATTATATATAATACTTTGCACTTTTCATGTTTTAATAAATAATTTTATTTCAAACCAATAAGAGATCACAAAACTATTGCAAAAAATTTACTTGCACTGTACTATCTAGTGTAACTTATTTAAAATTTAAACTACGTGCAAACTGGAATGAAAAACTATTAGCTGTGATTTTGAATATAAAATTTCTCAGACTAGCATTACAACACTAAACATTTTTCGAATTATGACTATATCACCAATCTTTGGAATTTCTCGATATCTGAGGAAAGAATCACACATGGGCTGATTTTTTGGGTACTCTGCGACCAATTTGGAGAAGAACATGACCATAACGAATTTGTTTGAAGACGGTTATGGCTTCTTGATGGGACACTCCACATAAGGATTTGCCGTTAACTGCCAGGATTTCGTCACCTGCAAAAAAGGTAAGGTTAATATTTCAAAATTAAATACAATGGAAGAGGCTGCACTCGGTGAAACTTTTTAACAAAATATGTCAGAAAATAAAACACTTTACACACAAGTTTAAAAATAATAGATTTATAGCGGCTTAGAGTAATAGTAGAGTGCTAGAGAACAATAATTTTCACTTTTGTGGGGGAATCGGTGTTACAAGCTGAAATTTTCACACATAAAAGTTAATGACCTAACAAACTAAAATTTCGAATTTGTTAAACTATAAGCCTGGCAAAAGGGCACTAGAAACAAAATTTGAGTTATACACATAACTGTAAAGAGAAGGAAATTCTGAATTTAATCATATTAAAAAAATGTCAACTTTCGTGGCCGGTCTATTTTTAATTATTTTTTGAAATATACGAAATACATTGTGGTTTACGTGTTTAAGAAACTTTAAATCGAATTTACTCTAAAAGAATAACGGAAAAATAAAGCAAAATTAACCAATTCTTATGTTTACACCAGATTATCTCAAAAAGTAAGGCGTAAATCAAAAAATTGTATTCTTTATAAAATTTTCTTTCATCTTTTAGGGATGCGGTGGTACATTTTTATTAATTTTTGGATCTATGATATTCGAATTATTTAATAAATTATAAAATAACACGTTTTCATGCATTCCATCAGCGTTCGGCGTTGAGCGATCCCCACTTCTCTAGTTATATCTCCCTCTCTGTATCCGTATTGAACTATCTCTTTCTATCCATCATTCATTTGTGGTTTATTTTAATAATTGTAGTACATATGTATTGTATTAATTAAGATTTAAAAAATATACGATATATGTACACACATTTATTACCACTTTTTGGCAAAAATTTTTTAGTAAAAGTAATCATAAATAATAGTAATTTATTTACATGAAGATTAGACACACCCATACATATTAAAAAATAATTTGCTTTTGTCATTAATCGATATGTTATTAATATTTTACTTACCTTACTTTTATCGCTAAGTAATACTATTATAACTTAAACTAGGAAGGGATAATAAACCAAACAATATATTTAAACTTTTATTTAAAAAATAAAATACAGACTATCAATGAATATTTGGAAAATATAACATTAATTTTTATCGGAACCCTCTGAATCCGTTTCGTTAATAGTGGAGTATAATTGTGTAATACTGCTTTTGCAACCGAGGAATTTTTACAAGAGTGTTTTCATTGTCCATGCACTTACATGAAGCAATACATTTCATTTGATTTTTATGGCAACTACAGTTTTTATATGCACAATCTATAAAAAAAAAACGATAAATTTGCTAGTTGGGGGGAAACGGCGGAAGAATTGTTAAAAGTGGTAATAACACATTACCATCTTTGTCAAGTAGCCAGCCATATTGTTTAATATCGGGTAATTTTAATATTGGCAGTAAAGAATTTTTCCAAATTTTCGTTTGAAAAAACGCATTGCAATGATACTGACGTATTAGTTTTATTATTACACTTTAGAGAACATCTCACTCCGGAATTGTGAATGAAGATTGGAAAAGGTGTTTCTAAGAGATACATCCCTATTAAGAATTTATCAGCTTTTCATGCTCTGGCTCTTGCGATTATTTAAATGATGACGTTCAAGACTTTAATGACGAAATATTTTCCAAAATGCATAATTTTGTTATTAAAATGTACTCCAATCATCCAAATATAGAATTACTGGATACATAAGGGGAATTGTGACTGTTTCAACACCAGACTCTACGTTACCTCCAACTACAGATGCCCTAAAACATCATTGTTTACGTGCGTTTTTTCAAACGAAAATTTGGAAAAATACTTTACTGCCAATATTAAAATTACCCGATATTAAACAATATGGCTGGCTACTTGACAAAGATGGTAATGTGTTAATCAAACGAAACATTGTCTCCTTCATTCATGGTAATGTGTTGTTACCACTTTTAACAATTCTTCCACCGTTTCCAACCCAATTAGCAAATTTATCGTTTTTTTTTTTATAGATTGTGCATATAAAAACTGTAGTTGCCATAAAAATCAAATGAAATGTATTGCTTCATGTAAGTGCATGGACAATGAAAACACTCTTGTAAAAATTCCTCGGTTGCAAAAGCAGTATTACACAATTACACTCCACTATTAACGAAACGGATTCAGAGGGTTCCGATAAAAATTAATGTTATATTTTCCAAATATTCATTGATAGTCTGTATTTTATTTTTTAAATAAAAGTTTAAATATATTGTTTGGTTTATTATCCCTTCCTAGTTTAAGTTATAATAGTATTTACTTAGCGATAAAAGTAAGGTAAGTAAAATATTAATAACATATCGATTAATGACAAAAGCAAATTATTTTTTAATATGTATGGGTGTGTCTAATCTTCATGTAAATAAATTACTATTATTTATGATTACTTTTACTAAAAAATTTTTGCCAAAAAGTGGTAATAAATGTGTGTACATATATCGTATATTTTTTAAATCTTAATTAATACAATACATATGTACTACAATTATTAAAATAAACCACAAATGAATGATGGATAGAAAGAGATAGTTCAATACGGATACAGAGAGGGAGATATAACTAGAGAAGTGGGGATCGCTCAACGCCGAACGCTGATGGAATGCATGAAAACGTGTTATTTTATAATTTATTAAATAATTCGAATATCATAGATCCAAAAATTATAAAAAATGTATCACCGCATCCCTAAAAGATGAAAGAAAATTTTATAAAGAATACAATTTTTTGATTTACGCCTTACTTTTTGAGATAATCTGGTGTAAACATAAGAATTGGTTAATTTTGCTTGATTTTTCCGTCATTCTTTTAGAGTAAATACGATTTAAAGTTTCTTAAACACGTAAACCACAATGTATTTCGTATATTTCAAAAAATAATTAAAAATAGACCGGCCACGAAAGTTGACATTTTTTTAATATGATTAAATTCAGAATTTCCTTCTCTTTACAGTTATGTGTATAACTCAAATTTTGATTCTAGTGCCCTTTTGCCACGCTTATAGTTTAACAAATTCGAAATTTTAGTTTGTTAGGTCATTAACTTTCATGTGTGAAAATTTCAGCTTGTAACACCGATTCCCCCACAAAACCCATTTTTTGACGCTTTTCGTAGCGCTGAGCACTCTACTATAAGGACATTATCCAAAGTAACAAATTACAACATGGACTAAAAATGCGTACACTTACGTAACATTCTCTTTACAATCAAATAATATTACTGCCAAATTTATATCTCCACCCATTTTTGAATTATTGCCCCAAAAGTCAAAATACCTCACATTTACATAAAAACTTCAAAATTTTCAAAAATCTAATTTTTATGTATCTAGATACTTCTCAATGCGCTGATTCCAAATTTTGAAACCGCAGGTCGATATCTCGTTTCGTTCTCGAGATATTTAGATTTAAAGTTTTGCTCAAAACTACCCATTTTTGGGTATTAACCCAAAAATGGGTCGAGATATGAATTTGGCGACATCACCATTCGATTATACGGACAAAAATACATAAGTATAGCAATTTTCATAATTTTTGTCCAACCGGTTCATTTTTTATTAATAAAAACTTGAAAACCCCTGAAAATGGCCAAAATCTGAAAAAATCCTAAGGGGTACCCCTTACGATTTTTGCGATTTTTGGCTATTTTCAGTTATTTTGCTTTAGAGATTGTATGCGGTGTTCAAAAATTCTAAAAATTGGAGTATTTATGTAATTTTGCCCGTAGAATCGAATGGTGTTGTCGCCAAATTCATATCTCGGCCCATTTTTGGGTTATTACCCAAAAATGGGCAGTTTTGAACAATACTTTGAACCTAAATATCTCGAGAACGAAAAGAGATATCGACCTGCGGTTTCAAAATTTGGAATCAACGCATTAAGAAGTATCTAGATACATAAAAATTAGATTTTTGAAAATTTTGAAGTTTTTATCTAAATGTGGGCAATAATTCAAAAATGGGTGGAGATATAAACTTGGTAGTAATATTATTAAATTGTAAAGAGAATGTTACGTAAGTGTACGCATTTTTAGAGTATTTGGACAACTGTGCAAATTTTTAGAAATAAAAGTATTGAAATAAAAATGGATAAAATGCTATAAAAAAGTTCCTTGGAAAAGATTCTATATATCCAATAAAAGTATAACACGAACACATACTATTTTTACAAATTCCATACCAAAAGTTCCTTTGAAAAGATACTATAAATCCAATAAAATTATAACATGAACATACACTATGTAAATTGCACAGGAAAGATTACTGTTATTAATATGTAATTATTTCATTATTTTTTAATCAGAGGCAGATTGTGATGAAGAAATATTAGACAAAGGCACATTTGAAACTAACGCACTACATTTTGGAAACAAACGAATTTCAGTGAAGAACGGCTTCTAAAATGGCCGAATAGTCGGCATACTCTGTCTCATGGAAAGCATCGCAATAAACACTCATATACTATAAAAATACAAAGGAACAGTTTAGTGCAGTATGTATACCGCAAATTGTTTTAGATTTGTCAATAATACTTGAAATTCCCATAGGGTTGAATTAAAGGAAAAAATTAAATATCTTATCGCACAATATAGTTATGTAATCCACAATTCTATCCAAAGACGCAAAGATACTTATTACAAAAATAAGAAATTATTATTGCTGTATTATTATGGTTCGAATTTAAGTAAATTGGTCCGGTCTAACGTAGCCAGTTTTAAGCGTGAATTATGCTAACGACATTATAACTAACCTGAATTAATTTTTTCCCTACTATTTCATACTTTTGCTTTGGAAATTTGGGTTTCTTTGTCACCTTAAGTGAGGGGCGTTCCAAAGTGGCGATCCTTTGGGTTTTGGTGAGACAGAGTATAGTCGGTTAATCGATATTTATTATAAAATAAGCGAAGTTCAAGGGCAAAATCTATTTTAAAATTATCGCATTTGGCTCTGTCAATTTTAACAGTCTAGTTATTCATCTATTTAAGTATATTTAGTTTTACATAGCTTTCAACTAATGTAAGTTAATTCAGCACTTGACCTAAGACCTTAGCGAAGTGAACAAACTTTAACAATCAGCAAGAAAACATTTTAAGAAAATTAATCACTCTTAATATTTACCTATAAAGGAGTTGCTAAGGAAAAGTAGTTTTGAAAAGGGCAATCTTATTAGCATGAGTATTTTTATTTTGTTCGAAATACCACATAAATAGGAAGCATTTCAAGACATCCTTCACATTTTCATTGAAAATATTTCGTTACACATAACACATAACTACCTGCGGTCATCAAAAAAGATTGCCCATAAAAATTCAAATTATTAAAATTCAAGACACAAAACAACTGACTAATACTTATTCACTCCCACTAAGTGATGACGTAGACGCACGACGCAGACCCATATTCAGAATAATTATATACAGTACGCGAGTGGACGTAGGTCACGCCTTGTATTCCAAATATTCCACTACGAATATGACATAACCCCAAATCATTTAAATACCTAAACATCGGTAAACACAAATATTCAGTTCATTCATAACTTTCACTACTTTGCCTGCAATACCCGTAGTACAGAAATACCTAGTAAACCAGTTATACAGATTAGAACAAGTATTCTGTAATAGATATTTCAAAATTTACATAATGCTATCAAATTTCGTCTCTATTTTATTTATGCATAATATGGAACAGGAATTTCATATATTATATAAATCAAAATCTAATAGATTTTTTTAAAAAAAAAACCTCAACAGGATTAAATCCCAATTACAGAGTGGGTGCACACAAACATCCATGCCTTAGTGGGATTCGAACCCAGAACCCCGACCGCACTCATGACTAAAAGGCGTTGCTCTAACCATTGAGCCACCGGAGCCGACATCTTATACCGTGAGTATTTTTTAACGTGAAACATTGGGTTTGTCATATCCATGGTTACGATTCGGCATTTCATTGACAGCAATGTATTTGCGTGTCCCATATAAATTAAACATAGGGAACGAATTTGACATTTGATAAGACGTCAGTAGAGGTTAATTTTGTTTAAATAATTATACCTGCTGTCTAAATTAAATTTAGTGTACCTTGTGCCCGAGTGATTTTCTGACTTGGCCAAATTTCTTACAATTTTTAAATATAATACTCTGTCAAATTCATTCCCTATGTTTTAAATGAGACAGGCAAATACATTGCTGTCAATCAAATGTCAAGTCGTAACTTATAGGAAAATTCAGCTGTTATCTGTCATATTGACAAGATGTCATTAGAGGTTAATTTTGTTTAAATAATTTTAGCTGTTTTCTAAAAATTAAATTTAGTTGCAGAAAAAATATTGTGTGCATCTTGTGCCCGAAATATGTTTAGTGTTCTCGAGTGGTTTTCTGACTTGGCTAAATTTCTTACATAATATAATACATCTGTCAGATTCGTTCCCTATGTTTCATTTTAAATGGGACATACAAATACATTGCTGTCAATGCCGAATCGTAACCATGGATATGACAAACCCAATGTTTCACGTTAAAAAATACTCACGGTATAAGATGTGAATTTTTAAGATTAAATCTTTACGGTCCATTTAAATAATATTTATAAATACATTTCAATGCAAATGAATCATTATAATATACGGAGAGATTTTTTTTTTCAGTGAACATAGGCGTATGTCATTTACAATAGTTATATTTAAACTTACTGACAGTATTGCATTATCGCATTTTTTTAACTGAACATAGGGATTTGTTAAAGTCACCAAACTGGAATCTTTCAAAATGATGTATACAATTAAAGAAAAAGTACAAACCGTAACATGGTATACGTACGGCTAATATGACAATATGAATCTAACAAAGGGTATATTCCAAAAATAAGAAATTTTAACCGTGGTTAACCAAAAGTGTTCCAATAATATCAAATCGTAAAAATTGTATATTTATGAAACATGGTTCCGGTTAAAATGGTTGCAACCGAAGTTCACCAACGCAACCATGATTTTTCCTCGGTTTTGCCGGTTAACATTTTCTGTCCTTTTTCATAAGTTGTCAGATTTTATAGGTTAGTGTGATTAGATACTATTTATTGACTCTTTGATGTTTGCATCTATTTTCTACGGTTTACACTGTACGTATTTCAATTTTCCACTCCATAATTTAGGATTATGACAGACGATAGAAGCAATGTTTTTAAATTTTTTTTTAAGGTTTCCGCGAATAAAACCGAACTGTTTCAATAATAATAGTCACGTGACTAGAACCAGTCGGTAACCGAAATCATGGTTTTGGTTATATTTTATTTTTGGAATATACCCTAAGTAACTATTTGAAAAAACTATAATAATTATAAAACTACAGGATGCGCCAATGGACAGTATTAAAAGAAAATCAGAACAAGAAAGGTAATTGATAATAAGAAACATTAAATTATACAGTTAAATGAAAATGACGATACCCTTTCGATAAAAAGAAACAGATGGCAGTTTGATGACTTTGACAAGTCCCTTTGTTCAGTTTAAAAAATAACGCGATAATACATTGCTGTCAATCATTTTAAATATAACTATGGTAATGGCATACGCTATGCTCACTGATAAAAAACTCCCGGTATGTATGCAAGTTATTTTATAAACGTAAAACAAAAAAGTTACCGTCTTTCTCAAAATAAGTGATATTTGTCTTGAGCAAAATCAACAATTGCAGATTCCAACATGACGTCATTTCCGTTTCGCTTGATTTACTACCGATACTAAACATACCCTTGCGTCAAGCCTTTGATTGAATTATAATTCTACAAATCAGAAAATTAGTACTTGGAATACAAAGCGTAAACAGCAGTGAATGGTAAATCTGCTTTTACTACCTATTTATTTTCTACAACTTCCGTGAGAATCCCTTTCCAGCTGCACACAATACCATACGTTTGCTAAGAGTAGAATTTCTCACACCCACCTTTAGGGGTCCTATTATGCTCAACCAAGCGGGAAGATGCTGTTGTACTTTGGACCTTCACATGCGAACCGTTTTTCTAATTTTTATAAAAAGTTTATACGCCACGGGAAAATTACAGAGATTATTCAGGGAGTTATTTTCTACTGCATATCTTAATTCGTATTCAACCTTATACATTCTTATTTAAACAAAACACATGTGATCCGTATGTACCACAATACCTCTCTGCACGATAACTTTGAAAACTAGTAAGTTGACGCCTCGTAAGCGACCCTTAGGGTTTGCTTGAAGCAATTCTTAGTATCAAAAAGTCATAATTGTTTTTGGTTTAACTGCATTTGATTTTTAGCGAAACCATTGTTATCTTTCTCGCACCAGTTTCTACAATAGACTGCGAAAGAAAGATAGCTAGAGATGCACTCGATTTCGAGCTTTGGCCCGGCCCGGCCCGGCCTCGATTTCGAGTCGATCATCGAGCCGGGCCGAAGATATTTTTTATCGGGCCGAATCGGGCTAATCATTTTCAAAAATCGAGGCGAGTCGGACTTTTGATTTTGGCCCGGCCCGAAAATTCGATCTTTTCGGGCCGGCCCGAAAAATCTTATAGTTCAATCAAATGCACAGTTTCCTTAATATTTTAATGAAAATGGATGAAGTTAAAAAGGATCAAAATGATTTAATAACAACATACTTCACATATTAATAAATAAAAATGTATTATTCTACTTCAAGAATTCAAGGTTATTAATTAAAGTATAATAATTATATTGTGATGTTGCTATTATTATTGTTATTACTCCTATACTTAAATAAAAGTGATTTTTGTTCCTACCATAATGATTTCTTGTCCTATTTTTGAGCAGAAACAAAGTTAGATAAAAAAATCCTTATGTAAATTATATTTTTTATATAAGATTTGTGAAAAAGTTGTTTAAATTTTTGAACGGCTTTGGTAAACAAAGTGTTAAGTACTCGTAGGTCTGTAATTTTTATAACAAACTTACACTAGAAGGGTCTCTTTTTTAACTACTTATGTTAACTAATGTTGAAAGTTATAAGAATGTAGAGGTTTTTTATAAGTTTGACACGAAAAAAGTTAAACATTTCGCCTTAACATAAAAATCAACATTAGGAATGCCGGATGCACCCAATTTCGAGCTTTGGCCCGGCCCGGCCCGATTTCGAGTCAATTTTCAAACCGGGCTAGCTAATTTTTTTGTCGAGTCCATCTTCTAGTCGGGCCGGTAATTTTTATTTTCGGGCCGAGTCGATCCAAACCTCAAAGCCCGGCCCGCCCGGTCCGAATGCATCTTTACTTTTGTGCCATTTAAAATTGGAAATATTGGGCGTCTGTCGGGATCGAACCCGGTTCACCCAGGTTCGCAACCAGACACTCAGGCACGCGGCCACGGGACCCCATTATAAACTTGTTGCACAATATACTATTATTTATTAATATTTTAATCCCTTTCGTTTAAATACATGTTAAACACTTTCGACCCTTCGGCGTATGACTCAATATAGTTTAGTACTCGTATTTGTTTACCTGTACAATCTTTGGCTCTACATTTTAACCAGGAATTTTATGACACCAACACTAATACCATTTCTAAAACATTAGGTTTGGCTCCTAAAACTCTTCCCGTAATTTTTTTTTTTTTTTTTTAATTTAAATGCCTCAATTATTATCAAAATTATTTCTGCACTTATCCTAAGTTACGAATGATATAATACATATATTTATTTACTACAAGTTCACCTATGTGGAATGTGCAATGTAGCTCTGAACATAATATATTTTATACATCCATTCCACATTTAAATTAATATTCACATTAGAATGTGATGAGTGCATCACTTAAGAATCTTAGGAGCAGTTCATAGAAAGTGCATAATTAGACGCAAATAAAACTTAAATTATTCCATATAAATTAAACACATATTTCCCATCTTTATATTACATATAGGGTAATTTATGATAAGTACATCCAATTTGAATTGCCTAGAAGTCATTTTAAGTAAAAAATGTAAATGTAAATCTAGGTAAAATTTTACTTGGAAATTATAAGTAGCTAAAACCTTATATTACAAAAGTACTAATAAATTTAATAGCAGTAATTATGAAGTAACAAAATTAATGTTGCAACTTTACTAATTATTAATTAATTATAGCTATTGTAAAGCTGGAACTCAAGTTGGAAATTTTATACTCGTTTTCAATTTTATCTAAATTTAAAGTACTTTCAAAATAATTGTGCAATTAAATAAGATTAACGATGTCCCTACGCCTACAATTTATTACTTCATTTTTTAAAATTCTCAATTTTTCCTATTACCTTGCTTCCAATGTCAAAACTTGTATTTACATATCACATTATTGCCCAATAATACTTGCATTATTGTGAAAAAAGATTTTGCTGAACATTAAGAAACCACTCAATTCATTAAGGCCCCAAAAAATAGTGAATTTTAGATTCATTTTTGTCTTTAACAAAATAAAAATGTTACAATTCACTCTAGAATATTTCTTATAAGCAGCGAATGGTATTTCTTGGAATCTAAATTGTATTTGATTTTTTTTTAAATAATATCAAAAACCGAACTTATTTCTCAATTTAATCTTATTCTTATTAAACTTAAAGAGACACTTCATATTAACATAAATAAAAACAAATGTGTCAAATTCCAAACAGACTTGAAACATAACTTAAAATATAAACAACTTCATAGATAAACTAAAAAGTCACTAACTACTACATGCATGACTTCATTGGTTGAGTTATGCTTCCTGCTTTTCTCTTCAGTATTTCATCAACTCCGAATTGATTCGGAGATTTGTTGAAATGCTGTATCATAAAATTTTATCAACGTAATTTATAAAGATCACTGTGTCAAAGCGTGCATTATACGATGAAGTTTTTCTTTTCAAGTGACTTGAAAAGTTTTCTCTCTCGCACAATGACGTAAGTGCAAGAGAGACAAATGAATAGACTTTTGACGAAAAACTTTTAAAGAAAAACTGGAACATGCGCTACTTTTTCTAAAAGTCCCTATAAGTTTTGACTGTCATGTAAATGTCAAATGTCAAGTGTGTTTATATTTTTTTATGTCTTACTAGTATGTTATTGTTTTATAACAACCTCAACATTAGGTCCGTTATTGAGTAAATAATACCCTAGGGCGTATTAAGTTGATATGGTAATGTTGACAACAAACTGAGGTTAATAATACTGATACTAACATAAAATGCAGTTAAGGTTAAGAAGCATTGTGAATTGTAGTCGTTTATAATCAGATTTGTTTCATCACAAATACAAACCAGCATACTTCTTATTCTTAGCAATAACATTGCTCCTCCATATTGACAGAAACAAGAAATATATTTTTTGTTTGAAAAAATGCTTTGTTTACAGAAACAAAATATTACCTAGATACCGCATTCACAGGCTACTTTGTAAGTTGTATTAAAATTTTGTGATTTATTATTTTTGTTTGATAAATTCTAGTCAGACAAAATGTTTATTAAGAATTTCTAGTAAGACATAAAACGTTGAAGGCACCACGGGTTTAAACGACAATAATGCCTTCGGTCAACGTACTCGCCTCGGGCCAGAGGCCCTCGACAGTACACTGTTGACCTCAGGCATTATTGTCCTTATAACAACCCTTGGTACCTTAATTACTATTATGTGTACAAGTGTGGTATTATAAGGGATTGGTATTAAATTGAAAAATGACAAAATGAGATAGAAAAATTTAAATGGCAAAATGGGATAGAAAAATTTATGTGATTAAAATTCAATGACAATTTAATGTAGGTATAACTTAAATTTTGACACTTGGTTATTTTAATTCACGCAAAACTTGATCGTTAAAATATACTTGAAAAGTCACTTATAAAGACACTTTTCAAGTCACTTGAAATGAAAAATTTCATCGTGTAGTCCACGATTTAGTCTAATACAATTTTAAGATTTTGTAATAAAATTCGTCAGTATTTTTATATATTCACTATCAGGTAAGAAATATTTTATAACTTCCTGTAAAACTGTTTTTCGCTATTATTGTAACTATAGCTGAAGATGAGCTTGCTTTAAGCCTGAAACGTCCGCATAAAGAATTTTAGCCTTTTGATTCACCTTTAAACTTATTAAACTATCCATATTCTCCTATTACCAATGTCTACATGTGTTGTAGATACTGGCATACCCAGAAATGGGTAATATGCCGTGATGATATATTTTTTTTATTATTTTATTATTATTTATATTCTCCTATATATTTACCTTCTTTCAAGGTCCCATTATCAGCTGCCTGCCCATGAGGGAAAATAGTCTTGACATAGATGCCCATGTTTCCTCTTGGTGAGTCTCGCCCTCCCACAATGCTAAATCCAAGACCTTTTGAACCTGGGCCTTTGTGGAACGCTACCTGGTAAATGGTAAAGGAGTTACTCTTGCGACCTCCTCTAGGTAGAGTGCAAAACTTGCTAGCTTCTTCGCTGTCGCTGTCATCGTGAGAAGAATCGTTGGTATTTTTCTGAAACGAAAAATAGGTGGTTTAAAAATTAAAGATTTTAATGCTGCGTAAGGAAAAATTTTCCATTTTGCTAGATTTTTTTTATTATTTCAAACGTATTTTATTTCAATATTTGTACCGTGCGGGCGTTTACCAGGCGTCACCTTACGGGCACTCATTGCCATTTAAAATTCGAAATATTTGGCGTCGGTCAGGATCGAACCCGGTTCCCTAGGTTCGCGACCAAACACTCAGGCACGTGGCCACGAAACCCCATATAATAAAATATAATAACCGATAACTGAGAAAAAACATCAAAAACTGTACAAATAATAGCTGTGTTAATAAATGGCCACGTTAAATTTATTTTTAAAAAAATAATACCAGTAGTAGCCCCCGCTTTAAAAATAATACTAGAAAAATATTCCTAATAATTGCGCTTATATGCGCTGAACCTCTACATAACCTAACCTAACCGTACAAAACTTGCGGGCGTGAGTTTTGTGCATTAGGTAAGATTACATAAAGATATGTTTAAGGAAATTGCAGGCAAAAATGTTCAAATATTCATTAAAAATGAGTAGGTGTTCGTAAAAAAAATATTTTTCCTACAACCGGGCGTAAAGTACATATTTTACGCAATCTTTACAAGTGTCACTTTTGAAACACTAGTGCGTGAAAAGTAAATACGTTGCTATTTAATTTACTTGTCAACTAACACTAGCAATTGCCAATAACTGCGCTCTTTATGCGCTTATATGCGGCACCATTATTTTCATTTGTGCTCTTATTTTTTATGTCGTAGTTAGATTGTAATAGTTATTTATGCAACTCGTGTGTAAATAGCATTTTTTATCTCGACCAAAAAAGCCAGAGCCGGCTCAAGATATATAGGCGCCCTGAGCCAAATTAGATTAGATTAAATAAGTCAATATACCCCACATTTAGATAAAAACTTCAAAATTTTCAAAAATCTAATTGTAATGTATCTAGATGCTTATCAATGCGCTGATTCCAAATTTTGAAACCGCAGGTCGATATCTCTTTTCGTTCTCGAGATATTTAGATTCAAAGTTTTGCTCAAAACTGCCCATTTTTTGGTAATAACCCAAAAATGGGTCGAGATATGAATTTGGCGACAACACCATTCGATTCTACGGGCAAAATTATATAAGTACTCCAATTTTCAGAATTTTTGAACACCGCATACAATCTCTAAAGCAAAATAACTGAAAATGGCCAAAAATCGCAAAAATCGTAAGGGGTACCCCTTAGGATTTTTTTAGATTTTGGCCATTTTCAGGGGTTTTCAAGTTTTTATTAATAAAAAATGAACCGGTTGGACAAAAATTATGAAAATTGCTATACTTATGTATTTTTGTCTGTAGAATCGAATGGTGTTATCGCCAAATTCATATCTCGACCCGTTTGGGTAGTTTTGAGCAAAACTTTGTATCTAAATATCTCGAGAATGAAAAGAGATATCGACCTGCGGTTTCAAAATTTGGAATCAGCGCATTGAGAAGTATCTAGATACATAAAAATTTGATTTTTGAAAATTTTGAAGTTTTTGTCTAAATGTGGGGTATATTGACTTTTGGGGCAATAATTCAAAAATTGGTAAAGATATAAACTTGATAGTAATATTATTTGATTGGACACAATTTATTTACACAAAACTAACTTTGAGGGGCTCCAAAATTTAATAATACAGGACAGGTATATATTCCATACACTGATTTTTTTGTGTGTATATCTTTAGATTTTATATATTTTGGGCGCCCCAAAAAGCCAGGCGCCCTAAGCCAGTGCCTAAGTGGCTCACGCCTTAAGCCGCCACTGAAAAAAGCACTACTTTACGCACTTGTTACATAAATAACTATTACAATCTGGCTACATTATAAAAAATAAGAGCGCAAATAAAAATAATGGTGGCACATAAAGACCGTAATTATTGGCAATTTTTAAGGGACGCCAACTTGATTTACTTTGTATTATGCAATTTTATGCAGTTACTTAATTTAATCATTAAAATTAGAATTGTTACTGTTAAGTGAAGTTATTGTCTCTTACAATACACAATGCAAAGATCAACTTTATAAAGAGGTAAATGTAGATGGTATAACCTAACCTAACCTTGAAAATGTCATGGGAACTGGAGACTACAGCACTTTAAAATTTTGAAAACAATTAGTAGGAAGTGATTACATCAAATTCGAACTTGAGATGTCCAATTTTCATGTTCAATAATACAATCATAATCATTTCAATATATTTTTTAGTATTTTTCTACTTGTAAAATTGTTCTGTTCACAAATAAAAAGTTGTTTTCCATTTTCGGTAATCTTCTTTTTCCTGTAATTATTCAATTTCACTTTCCGTAGTAGTGTCTCTATTTATATTGAAGAGGTCATTAACACCAACAATTATCTTAAACGTCGGACAAAAACTTAAAGGACCTAATTATTATTATAATTGTGAGTAATTAAGAATATTATTATTTTTATAAATGTAATACTATGTTGTATCTCTTAAAAATATTTACCCCTATAAAAATGCCTAACGACCGCCCATGCATATAATTTTCCAGCAATTAGAGATAATTATATGTTTTTTATAAGTTTTAAGGCAACGTCATAAATATAATACGTCCATTGACCAAACACACGCAATGCTTCCATCTAGCCACCCATCTGTATATATCTGCTTTTTCTGTGGCTTCATTATATTACAAAATATTTTATTTATTATTTAAACAGGAAAACAATATTTATTTAAAAGTAATAACAATGGGTCAAATTAAAATATATTTTTATTATAAATGTATAAATATTAAGAAAAAAACAAAAATTATATTATAATATACATTCAAATCTTTTTAAATAATTTTATAATTTTTCTTCATTGATCCATATTTATATATATATATATATATCATAAAAATTGAAAGAAAGTAATTAATCTATTAATCCTTTCAGTAGGTATTATTTGCTGGTTATTTTAATATATAATTTATAGTAGAAATCAAAATATTTCATCCGTATACTTCAAATAATTGTTTTATCATTTTTCAAAATAAATATGCGCCTGCTAATAGAAAATAAAATATATTGCTTTATAAAATATAGAAACCATTTTTATTTAAACATATTTAATAATGCTATTAAAAATATCTGTTAATTAGTGGCAATAGCCATGACTTATGACATTGCAGATTAAATGTTTAAACAATATTATACTATGTATATTGTCATTTTTTTTTTGAAAAATTATATAATGAATGTTTATTCGAATTATCCGACACCCATCTTGAATAGAAAGAAAAGAAGAAGAAGATTCAAATGAGGAACGTGTCCTTGCCATAAAGAATTATTATGGTGTAAATAGTTTTAAAAGAATATTTAATTTGTAAATTAGATTAACATTTATAAATAATTTAAAAAAACAGAAAAAATGCCATAGTTTATTGCTACCTACTAAAGAATTCAAAATTTCTTTTTAAAATTGCGAATAAACCAAAAAAAAAACACAATAAGAAAATACAAAACAATAATAATAATAATATTTTTATGGGGTCCCGTGGCTGCGTGCCTGAGTGTCTGGTCGCGAACCTGGGGGAACCGGGTTCGATCCCGACCGTCGCCAAATATTTCCAATTTTAAATGGCACAAAAGTGACCCCTGTGGCGCACTCTCCACACCAACTATGAGTGCCCGTGAGGTGACGCCTGGTAAGCGCCCAAACGGTAAAATATATCGTCATCATTACCAATGTCTACATGTGTTGTAGATACTGGCACACCCAGAAATGAGTAATATGCCATGATGATATATTATATTATTATTATTATTATTATTATTATTATTATAAAAAAATACAAAAAAACAGTTTTGTATGCAACTTTTAATTCTGAAAAATTTTGTCGTAAAATGAACACATCTTAAATTTCTATATGGTCACCCATAACTAGAGATGGGTCAATTCCCGAAATTTAAAGTTACGGGAAAATTCCCAGGAATTTCCCCGGATTTTTTTTGAGAAATTTCCTGGGGGGGGGGGGGGGATTTATTAATATCGAAAAAGTGTACATTGGTAATACAAGAACAAATAATTTAAAATGTAAACAAATATGTAATTAGACATCAGAATCAGAAGAATCAGTACTGTGCGTATAAGTATAGTCCATTTCAGAATGGGAGAGGCCTTCACGTAACAAAATTTCTTCCCGCAAATCGTTACTGAAGGAATTCCCGACGGGAATTTTTTGGCGGCACATCACTACCCATAACCGCCACCACTCGCTACCTATATTTGCAAAATGACACTAATTAGATTAATTCCTGTAATTTGTAAAGATTTTAATGGTTGGTAATAATTTTATTGAAAGTAATACTACTATAATAATAAATTTTCCTTTAAATCAAATTAAAAAGTATGTAGAAATCTTGACAATATCGTCAGCTGACTATTGGAATGTACCAAGTATGAAAAAAAAAGATAAAATCAAATTCAGTTTCTCAGTATTTTTTTGCACCATGGACAGTAGAAAGAACAACAAATACAGTGCTTCTTGTACTTTAAGCAGACTTATAGTTTTGTACCATGTCTTTTAAAATGATATACACTAAGAATTGTTTTGAATCCAGTCCAGAGTCCAAAGCAATAAGATTTCTTGATTCTGTCACGTGCTTCTGGTCACAGTACAACAAAAATAATAATAAAACGTGTGGACATGGTACAATACATTTCTTTATTTGATTTTTTTTTATAAATTTATTTTGTTATTTAAACCATGTCCAATTAGGCCCTTTTATATTTCGAAAATATTTAAAAATTATAATTTAATAAATTTCATACAAAGTCAAGGAAAATGAAACTATACAAACAAAAAAATGTGTATTAATTATCCATTCTTTACAAGAAAAAATTAAATTTTTAAAGCAGTTTTTCTCGAAAGTAATATTTGTGGACATAGTACATTCCCCTAGTTGGTCGACGATATCTTAATCATCCTTATAAAAATAACTTTTATTTGCAAAAATTGCCAATTATTTGATTTAAAAATTCCACCAATATATGATTGCAACATCGGATGTACCTAATTGTCATTATTGATATACATCTATGTTAAAAAAAAATATTTATTCATGATTAATTATATATTACAAAATACAAACGTATGTGTATGGATTATGGAATGTATAAATACCCTAGTTCCCATGGAAATATTTAATACATTTTTATCAAATATTAATTGCGGTGTATATATTCAAAATACCATCAATGATGTTTAGTAAAACATAAATCATTGTTTATTATTGTTACTACAGTAATTGAATGAATGGGTAATTGTCGTTTTATGTATTAATTTGCAGTTATTTACACAAATAAATATGTTTATTGCTTACTAATAACATGTGTTTTACTATTTGTTTATTTTCATTGTTTAAGGTTACTAGATGTAAAACTGACAAGGATATTAGTTGTTCCAGTCTAGTTCGAGTCCAGAATCCTTCCAGGGACATTTCAGGACCGGTCTAGCCAAAAGAAAAATGATAAAGAATTAGAAAACACTAGCGATGTTTCAGAAGATTTCAACATTTGAATCAACCTCTCAGTTATCATCAGATGTTGGACGCGTTTCGCCCTTACTGGGGCTCATCAGTGTGGTGTAACTGTAGAAGATACCGAGTGTTTACTTGAAATCCGTAATACAGGGAATACAATGTTATTTTTTTCATTTTGTTGTATTTTCTTACCTATTAATTTTAGAGAAAATTAGTTCTTTAGCAATGATTTAATTTTAGAGATTAGTTGTAAATAAAAAAGTTGTTCAGAATTAAAAACTACACAATATTAATTAAAATTAATCACAATTTCTTTTTATTTTACGAAAAAAAGTAAATTAAAATTCGCAATTTACAGCATATTTCAGTGTCATGAAAAATTAACTATATTATTTAGTTCATATTTTATATTTTCATGCACTGCTCATACACGGTTAAAGATAGAATAACGGAAGATGAAAGTCTATATTCAGCATGAAATTCTCTTTCTTTTCATGTCACGCATAATTTTTTTACTTCTTCGGATCTCGAGTTACAGACGTTTGAATTTACATGATTTTACATCGAAATTTCGTATTATTGAAAATACTCAAAATTTCGCTGAATGTAACTTCAAACGTCTGTAACTCAAGATCCGATGAAGTAAAAAAAATCATGTCTGACATGAAAAGAAAGAGAATTTCATGGTGAATATAGACTTTCATCGTCCGTTATTCTATCTTTAACAGTGTATGAGTGGTGCATGAAAATATAAAATATGAACTAAATAATTTAGTTCATTTTTCATATTTTTATGCACTACTCATACACGGTTAAAGATAGAATAACGGACGACGAAAGTCTATATTCAGCATGAAATTCTCTTTCTTTTCATGTCACGCATAATTTTTCTACTTCATCGGATCTCGAGTTACAGACGTTTGAATTTACATGATTTTTCATCGAAATTTCGTATTATTGAAAATACTCAAAATTTCGATGAATGTAACTTCAAATGTCTGTAACTCAAGATCCGATGTAGTAAAAAAAATCATGCCTGACATGAAAAGAAAGAGAATTTCATGCTGAATATAGACTTTCATCGTCCGTTGTTCTATCTTTAACCGTGTATGAGTGGTACAGAAAATATAAAATATGAACTAAATAATTTAGCTCATTTTTCATATTTTTATGCATTTTTATTTATATTCAGCAAGAAATTCTCTTTCTTCTTATATCAGGCATGATTTTTTTACTTCATCGGATCTCGAGTTACAGACGTTTGAAGTTACATGATTTTTCATCGAAATTTTGTATTATTGAAAATACACAAATTTTCGATGAATAAATCCCTATGTTCACCCTTAACCGCCACCACCCTGTATGTTTTACATCGGTACTAAATAAATAGATAAAGAAATTTCACAATAAAATACTTCATTACGGTACTGTCCACACAAAGTTGATATTTATGTTCGTAGTAAACACCGTGAAGCATTGTTAAAGTTTACAGTGTTTACACCAGTCCAAAGTATATGGTTTTAAATGTCAGTAATTGTTACTTTACTAAAGGTTTTGCAATTTGATTCGCCGTTAATCTGAAAGCAATTTTCGAATATTGTACTTTTTAAAAATACCGTTGACCACATTTCAATATTGCATGGGCCATTAAAGATTTTTTTCCAGTATTTGCGTCAGTTAACCGAACAAACTATTCGTGAATCGGAATCATAAAATTTTTATTAACATAAAAAAGCTGTTATGACTTCATCGCGAAATCATTTTATGCGTTACCTCTTTCTGGTTAAATTTTATAAATGGATTTAGGCGAAATTCAGAAAATTCTTTTTGAAATACATTCTAAAGCAATATTTTTAAATAAATATAGTATATGTAGTGTATAATTAAAATAGATGTTTATTACATTTTAATAATCAATAATTAATCAATATATATGTATACATAATTACATAGAATTTCCTTATAAATATGCACATAAATAAATCACGAATCAGTTCATAAAGAGCAAAAAGTCCATAAACTACTAGTAATAAATATCAATATAAGGTCAAGAATTATGTAGGTAAGTAACGTTATATCAGAAATCTATTAACTTAGATCCGGAAAATCAAGATATCAGGCTATAGATAATAAAAAGTAACTGCTTTACCTACAGGCACAGAAAATCTATATTTTTATTAATAATAACTGCAAAGGTTATATTATTTGAAATTTAAATTCTAATTTACTAAAATATAGGCTGTGACCGATGTCGCATTTTGGCATTTAGATTTTAGTATTTAGGTCTTCTTCGCATAAGTACAACTCCGAATGGCACACTAATGACATTGAGTGGTTTGTATGGCAACACTTTAGAACAACAAAACTAAATTATGCAATTCGATTTAATTTAATACTTCAGATTAAATGTTCATAAAAATATAAGCTAAAAAGCTATTCTTTGACAATAAATTTGATGTTTTGTATAAATTATAGCAACGAACATGATTTGTTTAATTAGTGCGCGTCAACTTCAAGGCATAGTGTGCTCCTGCAAAACCGTAAAATCCTAAATAATCACTAGATATAGGGCACATAAATTTAGAATTTAGATATTAGGGTGATAAAAGTGCAACATCGGACACAGCCATAGTATATATTAAAGATCGAGTTTTTTAATACATGTTTTTTTCGCACGCGTCTCCAGAGTAGTGGTGGGATCCGGATCCGGATAGTTTCGGGTTCGGATCCAAAAATATCCGGATATCCGGATAATTGATTGTTGAACTATCCGGATCTGAGTATCGGATTTTGGATCCGGATCTGAGTATCGGATTTTGGATCCGGATCTGAGAATCGGATTTCGGATTCAAATCTGAGTATTGGATTTTGGATCCGGATCCGAATATGAGTATCGGATTTTAGATATGGAATTTCAGAATCCACATCGGTTCTCGGATTCGAATATTCTCAGTATTGAACCCGATGATAATATTTGAATGTATAAGTATTATTATGGAGCTTCAAAACCAAATAAATCTGATTATGAAATAATCCACAATAAATTTTTGTTTGATATAGTTAATAGAATTGGATCCAGAATTAAAATTCGGATCCGGATCCGTAAAAAAAACATCGAATCTGGATCCAGATCCAAGTCCAGATCCGAATCCAAAAGGGATCCGGACTCAAATCTGGATCCGGATCCAAATCCGAACTAAATTTACGGATATCCGCTTCAATATCCGAACATCGGATATCCGAGGAACCGGATATTTTGAGATCCGGGTACTCGGATCCAAGTTTTGCCGGATCCTCACGGCACTACTCCAGAACTTTTCTAAATGATAAGAGCGAAAAAATATTTATAAAATGAGTCCTTTATATTATTTATATTTTGCGTCTTTTATATACTAACATTTTAAAAAATTGCTATATTAAACCGAGTAGATTTTGGGAAATTTGTATGTGTAATGTTTTAGTTGGTAACACTGGTTTGACATTTATTCAATAATTTGAAAGTTCATGTCAATTCTGATCTATGAACATAAGTAAATGTCATCCTAAAAAAATTCTAAAACAAAAAAATTGAGTATCAAAATGAAGGCCCTTTCGATACGCAATTGGGTTTCGTAATGACTTCATCATGAACGCAAAATATAAAAAATATATTACTATATTTTCTACTAATTTTTTGTAGTGATATTTCATGCTAATGTCATCATTCAGGAATTTGTTAAACATATTAGATATTAATTTGATACATAAATTAAATCGAAGATTTGGGCTAATTTAGACTTCAATTCGGACAGCTCGGGTTCGATTCTGACCTACGTCAAACTTCAAACTTGAAAAATATTTCCACTTTTCAAAATACATAGCACAAAAAATACCTCTCCACTATAATAATGAGAGCCCGTCAGGTAACACCTAGTAAGTGCCTTCAACGGTACAGATAAGTCGTCATTAACAAAATCTGCAAATTTAAATGCAGACTGACACACCCAGAATTGGGTAATAAATCGAGATGATATATTTATTTATTTTACTTGAAACTTAAAATAGATACATCGATATTCTGATCAACTTGTGATAGAAATAGTATTTATACATCTTCTCTAGTTTGTAGAATTCAAAAATTAATATAGTTTTTTTTTTTTTTAGATAAATCATAATAAATAGTTTGCAACCAAATCAATTATATAAACGATCAATATACGATCAATAATCTTGTTCAAAAACAAATATTGTGCAAAAATATTGAAAGGGTAGGGCCCTTTTAGATAATATGAAATTGATGAAATATGAAATAATATTTTATAATTGATACACCACTGGTAACATCTTATGTAGGTACCAACTTTTTATTTGTTTAACCTGAAAAGAAGCTGAGTATTGCAATAATGCATGCAGTAATAAAAGTAGGAGTTATGTGGTAATTTGTAATAAAAACTAAACTAACAAATATAAGTGTTACTTATTTTGAAATCAGCTGCTGGACTCAGTAAAATATTTAACAATTGTATGTGTATAATGTTTTTGTTTATATTTCTCATAACTTTTACTCACATAAACAAAATCGTGAAAGTTTATACAAATGTTCAATTTATTTGACATGAGAAAATGAGTGAACTAGTTTATTATAAAATAACAGCAGTAAATTATAAACATGTTTTGTTCTTTCTTGTTTCCGTCTTGCTTAACCTTGAAAGTTTTTGACATTAAATTGACAATGACATGGTTCGTAATTGTTATGTGAATATGTAATTCTCAACTACTTTTCAAATTTTTTCCTACAAACAATACATGGATTAATTACTACACTGACATTTAAAAAACTTGAAATTGAATATTTTTTTGGGGAGTATTAATTACGTATAGATATCATGTTGCAGCAATACCAATTCGGCAAGACCTTAGGTTGGAAATTTAATTATAAGGTTAACCGCAAAATTAATAGCGCGTTTCCTTCTTGCAAGTTCATGTAGTAGGACCTCGGTTTAAATCCCGTAACCAATAAATTAAAAACGCTTCTTCTGAGTCATTTAAAACAAAACAATACTATATTATATAACGACTGTTCAATCAATTTAAAAATAAACAAAAATTTATAATCATTTGAGTCATTTAAAACAAAACATTACTGTGACTATTTGAATTAGAGAAAAATAAATAAAAACATTAGTCTTTGTTAATAAATTAAAATAATGTGTCATTCACAATAAAACATTACTATTTAAGAATGACTGTTTGAATCACTGATCTCTATACATATCTGGATAGCGTCCCCAATGCTAAGCTTTTGTGACTAATTGAATACCGCCATGTTGGAGGATTTTGGCGCATCAGCGCCAATCAGCGCTCGCATCAGTGCATAGGGAAACATAAGAACACAACTCACACAAACGTCAAACTAACACTAATCAGTGTTTTTCCAAGCAGCGATTTTTTGCGTACCAAGCTGGCAGCTCCAAGAGTACCAAATTTGAAAATAAAGTACCAAAATTCTGAATTAAACTTCTTATTTTTATTACATCAAGATTACATTATATTGAAAAAATAACAAAAAATAACTTCTGCGTTGCACTAATAACAAATAAATTAAACTGTTTTATTAATATAACCTAAAAAGTCAATCCAAAATTATTAACCCAAATGTCCAACGGGCCTATTCTGTACTCAGTAGTTAATTTTTAACGACAGGTTAAAAATTTTATCCAATAGATATTGATTTGACAACTAAATATCCAATTTTTTGTTATATATCGACATATTTGATCGGTCACATGACATGACCATCTGTGGGTCTGTGGAATGATGGAGGCACTGAAGCAGTACATTTAAAGACATTTTTTTTTATACCTAAACGTCACATGGTTCAACCAAGAATGACGGTTGTTTTAAAAATAACTTAATTTTGAGTATACTTGTACTTTAACGACAAAAAGCTCTGCTATGATTGGATGTAAACATAGATTGTCACTTTTCGTTATTTGTTAATTTTGTGAACTAAATTTTACAAAAAAATTAAATTGTGAACGAAATCATTGGGAAAAATGTCCGAATCTGAAGTATCTGAGACTGAGATAATAGTACCAGTTTTCAGAAAGGAGTACCAAGGTACCAAAGTACCAACTTGAACAACACTGACACTGATGCACTGATGCGAGTGCTGATTGGCGCTGATGCGCCAAGATCCTCCAGCATGGCGGCGTTCAATTGGTCACAAAACGCTGTATCTAACTTGGCCCCTGTAAGCTATCCAGATGTATAGAGATCAGTGGTTTGAATGGATTTTAAAAAATTAAACAAAAAATTATACGTTTTCTTTTACTATATCTACAATCTACTAATTAATCTGTATGGTATACAGGGTGCCCATTTTAAGTGTTCCCATCTGAAAATTCATGAATAGGAAACCCATGTTACATTTCATAAGTGACTTGGATTTTAAAATTTTGTTTTACTCTTATACCTACTGTGATTATTCGATTTAAAGTACTATACTCGCCATCAAATGATTATGAACTGATGTTCAACTTTTATCCCTTTCCGCACCCTGTCCCTTGCCCAGCGGTGTTGCCGCTTGTAACTTGACATGGCCAGGAATGAACGCAAATGTCATATAATACATTTAAAACTAATTAAAATTTTTAATACATCGTAAATGAAGAAAATATTATTACAAATAAGTAAGGCAAGACAGTAATACTCGTACGTAATATAAAATATAAAAATTGTCTGTGTGGAAAATTTATATTTATATTTGACACATCAAGCTAAGGTCGCGTTTACGTTAAAATAGGTACGATAACCGGTGAAATCTAAATAAAAGGTAAGAATAATTGATTATTAACACATAAGTAAACTGTAGACCTGCCAACACAACATGCTTCTGCAGTCAAATCCAAAGTTTTCTTGTTATTTAATAAATTATAATTTTTTTCAGGATGTAACGCCAATTTTTTGAAAAAATTGTGTACATTGTACTGTTTTTGTCTGCCCATTCAAATCTTCTTTTCCCAAACGTTTTTTATAAGAACCAGGACTATTTAATTCATGAGTTTCTTTCATTTTCTTTTCAAAAGTCTAAATGTAATGCAATTTATAGGATTGGGAATAAAAAGCGCACGCAAGTACTAACGGAAATGTCAGAATATAAAATGACAGTGATAGATTACAGATATTTGTACAGGTAGACTCTTAAAAAATTTGGCATCAGTGTAGAAATCTCCAGTCCATAATTATTTGACGGCAAGTATAAGTGTCTTATGAAATGTATTCTGTTAATGTATTTTCAATAATACAAAATTTCGATGAAAAATCATGTAACTTCAAGTGGCTGTAACTCGAGATATGATGATGTAAAAAAATCGTGCGTGATATGAAAAGAAAATTTCATTCTAAATTCAGACTTTCATCGTCCGTTATTCTATTTTAACAGTGTATGAGTGGTGCATGAAAATATGAGAAATGAACTAAATTATTTAGAAGATTGGAGCGAATCTCGTGTAAAAATTAATTTCCAACTTTATGATTTCAAATTTTGTAATTATCACGAAGGATGTCTTATCCAACTATTCTAAAAATTGAAAAACAATCCACCATCTAGTTATAAAAACACTCATAAAGTTGACGTTTTCAACGTTATAATACATAAGCTCTTACGGCAGAAACATTTCCGTAGATAAAGTGTTTTATATTGATCTTTTCAACTTTGATGAACAAAAAACAAGTATAATAAAACTGAAGACTTGTATTATATTATAAGAGGTTTATAATTCCTTTTTATCATTCAAATTAACCAGAAAATTAATGTTAAACATTATGTTCTCATCTCTGTTCAGGTTTTTGATGAACACTTGGTGTATCTTATTACAATTTTCCTAGGTAGTACAATTCTTCGTCCATCTATTAATAATGAGCAATAAAATGGTACTTAACCCTTTCACCTGCCCAAGCAATAAGCGATAGCTTACTCATACGTTTACGACGTGACCGTATTATAAACTTTTGTTTTATTCACACGCTTTATGCCTCATATATGATACGCCAAAGTCTACGTCATGACCTTTTATACATTCCATACCAGAAAAGTCTTACTTTCATACGTGCAAGGCACGATGGCACGATGCACAAATATAATGGATCAACGTTTATTTTTACTGTGATGCACAGGACGAGTAATTTATTAAGTAACTTTCCTTTTTATAGTTCCCTAAATTGACAACATATAAATGAAATATCAAAATAATTTATGTACAGCAAGTCTCATTTTCTATGTTTTTCAACGTAGGCGTCGAACAAAAAATTGAGATTATACAGCCGAACCAAAACCGGAACCTAACCGTAACATTTTACCGAACCCAAACCCAGAACCAAATCTCAGATATATTTTTCAATTGAACCCGAGTTGGAACCGAACCGGATATTAAAATTCGGGTTCAGGGTTCAGCTCCGCGTCAGGTTCATTTTCAGTTCCAAATGTAGACGTAATGGGGTATTCCAATGAATTTTTTTTTATTATTTTAAATAAAACTTCATTCAGTTTTGAAGCAATTCATAGTATTAAAAAATCTTAATTGTTCCTAGTTTAATAGTATTTTATTTTCGAGAAATCAGCGTAACGTCACATTTCCCCTATACTTGTCTTTCTCACACACACTGCTCTGAGTACGCTACGAGAGAAAGATAACAATTGTATGACTTTAATTTTTCCCTTTTAGGAAATGTGAAATATATCGTAATTATTTAAAAAATGTTTTCATTGTTTTAACTATTATTTATTGAGCCATACTTTAAGTTAAATTGAAATTTTTCTGTTTTTTTTTTTGTTATAGTGGAATACCCCATTGTAATACAGCCGATAATCGACGCGTTAGGCGTGTGCGTTGGTGCTTATGTTGAATTTTCTTGAAAACAATGTTCATTTCTTGTCTTGAGTCATTCAAAAAAACTTTAAATGCTTGAACCAAAACCGCACCGAACCCATTTCTCCAAAAACAAATTAACTTGAATGTAAACCGAACCCAGTTTTTGCCGGGTTCGATGCCCTGCTTCAAATATAAAATTTTATGCTTTACATCTTTATATCTTTGGAGCATCACCTAAAATAGGGAAGCAGGAAATTACGACAGTCTGATTTTATAAAGTCCTATATTCAACTGTACTGTGTAAAATGGCATCACTTGTTAAGTGCGAAAATAAAAATAATTTTAATAATGCGTAACATGTAATTATATTAATCTATAATTAGTAACGAACTAAAATTGAGATGCATAACAAATATAAATATGATATAAAATGTTTTAATGGTAATCTTCATTTGTTTTTGAGCTACAGGTAAAAACTCGTTGACTACTAGGGTTACCAAACGTCCGGATTTGTCAGGACATGTCCGGATTTTTAGGCTCTTGTCAGGATTCTGCCCGGACTTTGAAATTGTCCGGACTTCTTAATTATTTAGGAAAGCAAAAAAAAAAACTATCGAACGTAATGATCAACATTATCTAACGTAAATTACGGTATCAATAAAATGAAAAAATAAACTTTGTCACTTTCTGTGCTGTATAATGAACTCAAACTATCAAATTAAAAATAATCTTTATATACACCCTTCCTCCTCCTCCTCTTCTCTGGTATATAAGAAGTCAACATTATTTTGTTTTAAACAAGAATAAAAACAAAAAAAATTATTGGGTTAAAAAAACTGAAACAAGTAAAAATGAACTTATTTTAAATATAGCAACAAAATTACGTGTTCTTAAATGCGAATTATACAAAATTCGTGCCAAATAAATAACAAAAAACATTGTCGAATTATTTAAATTGGCATTTGCAGGTTAGAATTAACATAAATAATAATTCCAACTAATGTTTCTTGGTTTACATACACAGTAAAAGATAATAAAATTTGCATAAAAAGGTCAAAATTAACACATCTCCTACAAGCTGCGATTAATTCGTATTGTTTGACAAGTGTGTATAATTACGTAAGTACGGCCCTGAAGGTTGCGGGAAATTCGTCACATCCTTAAAAGGCAAATCGTGAATTGATCACGTAAAGATTGTTTTTGTATTCGAAGTTGACTGAATTTACATATACGATGAAAAGAAAACAATGATTTTCAAATAAAAATGCATCAATGACTTATGCAAATCAAATAACGTACACAGGTACTGAAAATACATATTACAACTCAAAATACTTATAATTGACAACTAAAATGGAGTCTTCAGGTTAAATTATAACTTAAAGAAGAAAAATCCCATAACCTTAACAATAATTTTTAAAAAACTATATATGTATTTCGAGATCTACGTTCTTATCATCAGTGGATATTACAAAATAATAAGTTAAAAAGTTAAGATTACTTGGCATGTAAACCGTGCCAGAGGTCACAACAGCTCTGACGAATAAGGGAAAGAACTCGGAATATATACCTAATTGGATAACTAAGATTAAACAAAGTAACTGTCTTATTAACTCATGAAATTTAGAACTTGGGATGGAACCTAGGTCCGCGTTCATTAATTTATCTTTAAATTTATGTATTATCAAACTCTCATGTGCGTCTAAATATCTATTATCAACATGTTCTAATAAATGTATATTAGCATTGTCAATATTATGATTATTAATAAATATATGTTGTGCTACGCTATAGATTTCTCAAGATTACCGGTTTTTAAATGATAGAAATATTCTTTAAATAGAGTATTGAAATTAAGTGTAAAAGATTGTAATAAAGTTTACATAGGCCAAACTAAAAGACAAAAAATAAGAAGACTTTTTAAATTTATATACTTTTTCTCTATTTTATAAATTTAAAGTTTAAAAATAATTCCTTATATATTATAATTTATTCTCTATTACAATGTCTTTACGAATTACTATTATTAAATAAATATAACCTTTTAGTTATAAATTCTATAATAACAGAACGGAAAGCAAAAAAAAAATATTACATGTCATATACTTTATTATACTTATTAATTTTATTATACTATGATTTCATATTTAAATTTAGGATTAGTTTTTATAAATTTTCCATGTTATGATTTCACGTATTTTATTTTTGTAAACGTGAACTAATCGATTATACTATTTTAGAAACTGCAAAATTACTTCCGCTTTGTAATATTGTAAAGTCATTTTGTTGTGTTTACGTTTAGAAAACAAGCATATACTTATCCAAATAGTTCATAAATTATGATTGAGCCATTACTAATAAATATTAAATTAATCACTTCAATAATTATTTTTTTGCATTTGCAATTGAATAGTTTAAAATCGAGGACAGTAGAAAATTAAGACTTTCTCAATAAAAAATAGATAACTTTTATGACTAGCACCCACATATAGTTTCAAGGATCCATTATGTAAGCATGCAATTATAAAAAAATCAATCTTTCATTTTGATAAATTAATTTTAAACTGACATATTTTTTGCAAATCTGACAAAATATTTTTAAATTATCTGTTTGCTCAACAATAAATTTATCTGAGCGTAAATTTTAAAATTCATTGCTTAATTAACCATTAATTATTACTTCCGTTTATAATTAAGGTTCATTAATAAATTTTCTCTTATTAATAATTACTTCAATTATTTGTGATAAAATCGTACGCTCGTATATATCTGCACGTCATGTACATCATTTGTTGCAAGATAATAAAACAGTGTTTACTAGATAATGAATATTTTATGGTAACTTTTTCTCTCATTTTGAATAAAACATTTATTTATGTTATTGCTTCAGTGAACCCACATATAAAGCGAATGTTGCAATATTCATTTTCATCATCAAACCATAAAAAAAATGTTTATCTTTAGTTACGATCTTGGAAAACAAAATTACATTATATCTGTTTTTGTTGTTACAAAATATTTCAATGTACTTATTTTTTACTCAAATTCTAGTTTTTGAAACATTTATGGACAAAAATTTCTATTACATGACTGAAGTTCCCATTTATTTTAATATATATATAGTTACCCTTTTTATCATTAGCCTATCCTTTAGTGTGTACCTTTAGCTCTGTTTTCCTGCAGTTTTTAAATCATAGCTTTAAGGGGTTATTAAAAGTTTTTTTTTTTGCTAGAGCAAATTTTTGTGACAATCTGCCCCTACTCCGGGTTAGTTGTCACAGACTTTGGGGTCAGCTGTCACGGGTTATTTAAATGGAAAAAAATACATTCAAAATTTAACAATAAATTTTATTTCGGACAGACCAAAGCTAAAAATTAAGGTTGATAAAGAAAAACATTAATAAGATGCCAGTAATTTAAATTTGTGATTGAAATAAGAATTTAAGTGAATATTTAATGGTCAATAATACATTAGTCACTTTCGGCCGCACTGTATAATAGTATAAAAGTGACAACTATCCCCGAGGTTTTTGTGACAACCTGCCCGGTACAAACATTTCAGACAAGTCACGATTTGGCGGTAATACCATAAAACCTGACCTCAAAGTTGATACAGAGTAATATCATACAACATTCACAGAAAAATAATTGAGACACTGACTTCATTGAACAGAAAGTGAATAAGTAGAATTCAACGAATACTTGTAGCTGGAAAATGTACCAAAAAAAAAAAACCATAGAATTGTCGTAGGGCACATGAAACTGCATGCATACACTCGCAATGACGTAAACACTTAGTAGTTCGAGTCACAACCCCTACGTGGCAGTACCGTCTGAAAACTGAGACTTGGGACAACCAACCCGTGTGACAACCGGACCCGGTCTCCCCTACTATGCTTGTTTCATACGCCGGGTGGTGGCAGTTAGGGTTGAACATTAATTATGAGAAACAGCACTAACATTTCGGTTGTAGGAAAAATATTGTATGCAATTCGTGTGTAAATAGTGTTTTTTATCTCGCACTAATTTAAAGTACAATGCAGTTCTCATAATGGATCGTAAACACCAAACGCATTTTATTACATAGTTATTTTAGTTTTCCAAAAAAAAATACTGTTCTCGTTTCATATACAGTCGAACTTCAGTAAGTCGAACTTCGATAACTCGTATTTTTGATAACTCGAATCAAACTGGTTGGCAATAGCGCCAAGAGTGAGAATTATGGGTAATTTTTACTTGATAACTCGAACTTCGATTACTCGAATATCTTTATAATTCGAACAGAATATTTGGCTCTAGCTTCAATAAGTCGAATTCTAGGGGGAATCCCCTAAATACGTGATTTTGTAACAGGTTTTTTCATAACATGATGACGGAGGCAGTTTGGTTTCTGCACTACTGAAGTTCAAACATATGCTTTGTTGATTATTATTAAGTGAAAAAAAATAAAATACTGTGCCTACTTGATTTATCACGTTTAAGACATTTTCATTCCTGATGATATGTCATTGAAACGTACTTTAAAAACTTTGTCTATTGATGAACATTGAAGCTTTTTTTATTGAAAATCAAAATAAAAAATTCTCTCGTCAGTCACAAATAACTGACTTTTTTACACTAAAATAATGTTTATAACTTTGATCTGTATATATTAATCTGTATATGTATATCATAAGTTAAGTGATTTTTACTCGAATAAATACATAAATAATATTTATTCACGGACGTATCATAATTTGACAATTTTACACAAATTTATTTGACATAAACGTTATTTTATAGCCCGCCGGGCTATAATGAAACGTCAAACCAAATTATAACCTACAATATGAACAATTTAAACAGGCAACATGAAAAGTTTTTATTACAAATCGAAAAATTTTATATACTCTGAATGAAAAATGAAAATTAATTTTGTGATATTTATATGGAAAGCACGGAGATACATAAAATAAAACTGAAATGACATAACTAATAAACAATAAACTGTTGTTCTCCGCTTTCATAGCAACACAAGATACAGAATGTACGAGGACAAATTCTTTTCGATACAATTTTTCTAACACTCATAATTTAAACATTTTCGTCCGTGCATAAAGTTTTGTATGTACCACGAGCGTAACTTGCTTTTATGGCCTTTGACGTGTTTTTATCCCTCGGCTTACGCTTCGGGCTCAAAATCCCGCCGCAGGCCATAAAAGCCTCCTTACGCTCTTAATACATAAATAACTATTATACATATGCATTTTATTTAATAACCCGAAGTCTTCATAACTCGAACTTTTTTTGTGGCAAGTCATGCTTTGAGTTATCGAAGTTCGACTGTATTTATTATTATAAACATATTTATTATCATAAGTAAATATGTTTTTGATGTCAAATACCTACATTCACAGTTCATTGAAGTTCCCACATTGGTTCACAAATAACATACACATTTTATTATGGCTTATTTATTGACAAAACTAATGAAACATGTGCACTTGATTGTTGTTTCTTATTTTATATAAGTAGTTGTTACAGTAATAAATTTACGTTTTATTGCTCATGAAAGTCAATATAATTTACTAATAACATATTAATAATATATGACATAAATTCCATTATGGGATATAGGTCTTTTCAACACATTCATTTTTCAAAATTCTCAATTATAGTATACAGTAATAATTGCGCGATTAATGACTGTGTACTATAAACTTAAATATTTTATATAGATATAGATTATTTACAAATAAATAAATGACTATGAAAACAGATATAAAGTATTAGGAAAATATAAACTTTTAAATTTGAAATGCAAACCATTTTATGAAACAATTATTAGAAAAAATACTGAATTAAAAAATAAAAAGTACATTTTACTTTACATATTTTTAATAATTTTTGTTATTAATACATCTACTCAAAAAGAAATATTAAAAGGTTTAATTGTATAAACCTAACGGATATTTGAATTTATTCAAAAAAAAAAAACGTTAAATAAAATAATATTTTGAATATTGGGGTCCCGTGGCCGCGTGCCTGAGTGTCTGGTCGCGAACCTGGGGGAACCGGGTTCAATCCCGACCGGCGCCAAATATTTCCAATTTTAAATGGCACAAAAGTGACCCCTGTGGTGCACTCTCTACACCAGCTACGAGTGCCCGTGATGTGACGCGTGGTAAGCGCCCACACGGTAAAATATATCGTCATCATTACCGATGTCTACATATGTGTAGATAATGGCACACCTAGAAATGGGTAATATGCCGTGATGATATATTTATTTATTTATTTATATTTTGAACATGGGGTCTCGTGGCCGCATGCCTGAGTGTCACATTTCGAATTTTAAATGGCACAATAGTGACCCCTGTGGTGCATTCTCCACGCCAGCAATGAGTGCCCGTGAAGTGACGCCTGATAAACGCCCGCACGGTACAAATATGTCATCATCATTACTGATATCTGTGACAAACCAGATTGGCACACTCAGAAATGGGTAATATGCCGTGATGATATATATATATATATATATATACGATTTATCCTTATATCTGTTTGGCATATGTTATTTATCTGTTTCAAATTTAAATATACCACAAATAAAATTACATTCAGTCTGTCTTTTTATTTCTTAGTATTTTAGTCACGACTACATGAAAGTGATATCCATGGAAAAGAATGTTTGCTATTGTTCATTTTACGGCTTTTTCACTTTTGTCAAAAACAAGTTGTTTTTGATATGTGGAATATGTGAAATATTTTTGTATTTTACAAGTATGTAGTCCACAGTAGTTTTTGATTCAATACATTTGTATAGGTGGTGATTTAAAAAATGGGGACAAATGGGTACTCCGTTATTAATTTTAGAGTTATTGTTTACATTACAAAGTTGAGGCTGAAATTAAGTGCCACTTTTGGTAAGAAAAAGTGCTGTACTCTACTTCCGGTTGTGCCGAAAGCGATATCATCGTTCAATTTTATATATTTCTAAAAGCAATATAAATTTGCTTTGCAGTAATGTCAAATACTTACATGTATTTTCATTATAAAATAACTAAATAAATAAATATATCATCACGGCATATTACCCATTACTGGGTGTGCCAGTATCTACAACACTACAACACATGTAAACATCGGTAATGATGATATATTTTACAGTGCGGGCGCTTACCAGGCGTCACCTCGCGGGCACTCATAGCTGGAGTGGAGAGTGCACCACAGAGGTCACTTTTGTGCCATGTAAAATTGGAAATAATCTAGTTATTATTTTTTTAAAATTAAAATAAAACTTTAATGGATTATCAGTTTACCATGATATTTTTACCTCTTTTGTTTGAGGATATATTTTGACGTTCACCTAATTTATCATTTGTTTTTGATTATTTCGATTAATTCGAATTGTCTAGTTTTAAATTAAATTAAATGTGAATACAAATATGTTGTTAATTCTTTGGCGAAATATTCAAAAACAAATGATATCAGTTAAAAGTCATCAAAATATTTTCTCAAACAAGTTAAGCTGATACCTGGTATTACTGCAAAGCTAATTTAAATAATTACTTTGCGAAACTATAATAGTTATTTATTTATCAAGGTAGTGAAGTTCTACTTTTTATCACGAATATGGAATTTAGGTGCCGAGGCCGTAAGGCCGGGGAAAATAAACTATATGAGTGATAAAATAGAACTTCAGTGCCGAGTTGCATATTAAATTTTATTTGAATTCGAAAATTTGTGAAAATGAAAGGAATATTTTATTTTTATAGGTTATGTTTATGTAACTGTCAGTCTGACACTCAATGTTGCTAACCTCCGAACATTATCGTAAAGAACACTCAAAATTATGTTTTATTTCAATATTCTTCGTCGGAATTATTTAGCTTGTTTTTTTGCACATATTTGTTGTCAATTTACGTACAAATTTACAATTATATATCGTACACTTACCCAAATTATATATATATATATATACAGGGTGTCCCATTTAAGGTACGAATGCATTGGTATCTCGAGAACTCGTAATAATCTACTATGGGGGATTACACCATTTTTTTTTTATAATTTTATCTGAAAATATTAGGAAAACTAAGGCTATTGATGAAAATCCGGTGAAAAAATTCCTATTAATAAGCGAGTTATGGTCTCCCGAATTTTGAAAAGATTGACGTGACGTCACATATATATGTTTTTTTATCAAACTGTTTTCATCATGGACCTAAATGTTCTTGAAGTATATGCTATTTTAAGTTATATTTACATAAAAATAAATGAATATTATAACACTGTACAAGTCTACATACTTTATAATTACAGGTGTATTTAAATTATTAAATTTAATGCAAGAAATTTGTGTTAAAATAAAAACTGTTTGAAACTGTAGTACAGGAATGTTAGCCCCTCCTTTCGAATTTGAATTTCTTAACTTCCATTGGTAGTAATCCCACCTCCTAACACGCTATTTGTAATGAATGTATAGGCGGTTTCTCGGCCGCCAATCAAAATATTTTCATATTAGTGTCGAAGCGCTATAACAAAAAACCCTTTATTTCCGAAAAATCTCAATTATACCATTTCATTTTTTTATTAATATTCGTTATTCAGCATATACATTCGTAATTTTTTACTATTTTCCTTTAATTCGATTGAGCCGTAATCCCCCATTGTCAAGTAAAATTCAGAAATTCAATTGTTGCACTTTTTTGTTGTTCGTTGTTTCCATAGCAGCCTTCGATTTACTTTTTTCAATTCAATTTTATTATAAATAACAATTTTTGTTCATTTTTCTGTTAATTATAAAAATAAATTATTATTATTTTATATCATTGTAAAGCTAAAAAAAATCTCTATTTAAAAATGCCACAGCTTAATATGACCTCCATATGAAAAATAAAAGTTGCTATCAGTAACTCGTAAATGGTTAGATATAAAAAATTTTTGAGTACTTCTGCAAATTCATCATATAAAAGTGCCTTAAGAAAGTGCAAACCAGAATCTCGTATTATTTCATATAACAAAGTTATAAGCAAAAAAAGAAAATCGCTAAATTTACATTTTCACCTATATCTAGTGACCTATGCATTTTTTCGCAAATAACAAAACACCATTAAAATAGCCTCCTAATGGGGCAACTTTTGTCTAATTTAACCAACATCGTAGCTCTTACGGTTCTCGAGATACCAATGCATTCGTACCTTAAATGGGACACCCTGTATATATATATATATATATATACAACATTCTATTTAAAAAATCAACGATAATATGACTTCCGGCGAAACCAGAATTTAGTACCTTTTCACAACAAAAAGTGGCATTTAATTTCGCCTCCAACTTTGTAAATTAAATCCTTCATCAATTTCTAATAAGAATACATGGCTAGCTCATTTTATTACAAAATGTCAATCTGCACGTTGTACATATATTCTTTAATAAATAAAAGAAGCTAGGTATCTCCGATCATGCAAATAAATGCTCAAGTACTTGTCTCTTTTGATGTAACCCAGTTTTACATAATAGTCGCATTTATATAAACAGAGAAATAAAAGCTTCCCACAAGTATTCCATTCCATGGTGAGATTGATTAGTTTAGTAGCACAACACTAGCCACAAGTAATAATTTGAATTCCGTCCCTGTTAGATATGCAAATGATGTTTCGATGTAGTGAACGTCCGATGCCGATGTGACGATGTGCGTGCGTTGTAATGCGTTATCTTCGACACGGAACGACATTTGCGAATCGGCCGTAGTTCCGGCCCTGTACAATTACGGTACTGTACACCACACTCGTCATACGAATGCACTATATCCGATGGAACTGGTGGCGTGGGTGGAGCAGTGCTTCCAAAAATGTTGGAAACGTGAATTTTAAAAAAATCTTTCAACAGGATTAAATCCCAAATACTGAGTAGGTTCACATTCACAAACATCCATGCCTTAGTGGGATTCGAACTCAGAACCCCGAGCGCTCTCATCACTAAGAGGCGTTGCTCTACCCATTGAGCCACCGAAGCCGACATTAAATTCTTTTAACCATCAGCTTCTTTTCATCAATTTCGAAACTTTTCTAAAATGAAGTAGCGTAATTAACAAATTAACATAATAATCCTAGCTCTTTTTTGTCATTATTAAGAAATATGCTTAGTGAGGTGTAAAATAAATAAATAAATATATCATCACGGCATATTACCCATTTCTGGGTGTGCCATTATCTACAACACATGTAGACATCGGTAATGATGACGATATATTTTACCGTGTGGGCGCTTACCAGGCGTCACCTCACGGGCACTCATAGCTGGGTAAAGTCCCAAAATCGAAAAAATACAAGAATTTTTAATGTCAGGCTTGGCTTGGGCTGAATGAAACAGAGGCTTAGCTTGGCTTGAAAAATCAAGCTTTTTTGAACGGTAGGCTTGGCTTGATTTTCTAAGCTTTCAAGCTTCAGGCCAAGCCCATGAAAAAAAGTTCATGGCTATAACACATTAAAAAAAATAAAAAAAATAATGACAGTTTTCCCGCAGTCATCACGGCATATTACCCATTAATAGGTGTGCCAGTATCTACAACACATGTAGACATCGGTAATGATGACGATATATTTTACCGTGTGGGCGCTTACCAGGCGTCACCTCACAGGCACTCATAGCTGTTGTGGAGAGTGTACCACAGGGGTCACTTTTGTGCCTGTCGGGATCGAACCCGGTTCCCCCAGGTTCGCGACCAGACACTCAGGAACGCGGTCACGGGACTCCATAAAATCGAAACACAAAACAAAAAAAAAAACAAAAAACAAACACTGCAAATCGTGAGAATTTTTCTATGGAATAATATATATTGATACTGAAGTTCTACTTTTTATCATGAATATTACGAGCTGTAAGGCCAAGGAAAATAAACCGTATGAGTGATAAAATGGAACTTCAGTGCCGACTTGCAATTAAATTTTATTTGAAATCGAAAATTTGTGAAAATGAAAGGAACGTTTTATTTTTATAGTTTAAGTTTATGTAACTGTCAATCTTACACACTCAATGTTGCTAATCTCCGAACATTGAGGTTATTGTAAAACACACTCAAAATTATGTTGTTTTTTTTTTCAATATTATTAATTGGAATTTAGTTCATTCTTCTTACACATATTTCTTGTCAATTTATTATTATATATCGTACATCTACCGAAATTATCTTATACATACAATAATTATTATAAGTTTGGCAACATTGCATTTGCTTGAAATCGTCATAGAATAGATTACTTTAGTGCCGATTTCTGAACTTTTAATGACTATTTTTGTGTACTTTAGTGACAATTTCAAATAAAAAGATTTTTTTATATTACGAAATGACAGATTAGTTGACTAAAACAATACAACAAAGCTACTACTTAAAAAAGATATAAATTCTGAAGCAATCAAACATTTATTGATATTGTTATTGTTTTTGTTTGAAAGTTGTCAGTTACAAGATATATGAACTTTTGAACTATGATCTTTGTTGAACGGTTTTACAAAGAAAAACCAATGGCCCATATATTGAACATATATTGTTTGTATTATGTAATATTAAAAATGTTTATTTAAATGAAATAAAAACAATAAATGACGAAATATTTTTACCATAAAGGAAATTTACCAGATATCTCCTCGCAGGTATTCATAGCTAGTGGGGAGACTGCACTTCAAGATGACAAATTCGAAATAAAGTACTCAGAATATTATATTTTTAAGTATTTTATAATTACAGTAATTTTATAATTTTAATATTAAATTCTTTTTCAATGCATTAATTTAAATAAATAATACGTTAGAATGGTTTAAAAGGAAACAATTAATACTAGTAGGTAGTAGCCATTGTTACACAAAAAAGGATTACTAGCTATTTCCATAATACTACAATAAGTGACATATATTTTTAAATAATACTTTTTTGAAAAGTACTTACATTTAAATCTAGTCTACTTCTAAACTCGAGCATTTCAATCGAATATATTAATACAACAACAACTCAATTAAGACTGAATGTATAAATAGAAGTAAACGATAAAGAAATCTTATCAAGGACACAGGATAATGTTTGAGAAATACTGCTCTAGATGGACATTACACGCACCAGTAGTCACAAAACTTTTTTCTTGACGGAATAATTTCATTTTAATACCTGAATACCTGGATGCTTTAAGTGTGACTAACAAAATTGAGCTGTGGTTTTGTTTTAATATGATTTAAACAACTCAAATAAATAATCGCGTAATTTACTTCCATTATTTTAAAATTAATGTTATATTTTAATCACTTAATTTCGCATATTATCTTTTTGTTGACAACAGGAATAATATTGTTGAACAAAAAATGTTCTAGACTATCAACCAGAAAACACAAATCTAAATCATTTTATTTATTCTTTTCGCAAATGATTTTTAAAAAATAAAATCAAATCTATTTTTATTTTATAAAAATAATGTCTAAACAAGTAATTTATCTAATATTTGCTTGTAAATAAAATTGTAAACAAATCTAAACATACCTTTTAAAGTTTACTTACATTTTATTATCAGTCTATTTCAAAATAACAACGATGAAAAACATTTGTATGTTGCAACAGGACAGTACATTATATTTTGAAAACCACTGGAATATCCATATGTAAATGTAAATATTATGTTGGTTGATAATATAGCTTCAAGACAAATAAATATTGTCACCAATGATTTGACTTGGAAAAACACTGAACTATCACATAATAATATGGGTAAACTCCTGGTGGTACTTTATTATCTCATACAAAAATAAAAATTATATATAAAAATAGATGTTCTATATAGTGTAGGGTTATTAAAACTAAAAGAATTAAATTGTCGTTGTAAATATATAAAAATAAAAAAATATTAAGAATATACAGGAAAAATATTCCGGATGTAAAACGAACACCGGCGTTTAACATGGGAAAACAGTTTTTCCTTGCCCAAAAGTGGCCTATTACTTTTAGACAAAAATGTTTTAATAAATCTTGTAGAGAATTAAATCTAACTCAATAGTCTCATTTGCTTTTGCGGGTTTGGTAACCGAGCAAATTAAATTAAATTTTTTTTTGTAAGTTACTTCTTTATATTGTTAGCCATGGTAACATGAAAACAGAGCTAGGAAACACACTATAGGATAATGATAAAAAGAATAAATGTAAACCCTGCCTCTTAAAAATTCAAAAGCTAAAATTGTGACAACCATCCCTGGTCTCCCCTACCACCGTCCTTTTTTATATATTAATACTAATTTATGATAATTTCTGAAATTTTTGTAGAAATTAATAATAAAAAGTAGCATTTTGAAACTTATTTAAGCGTGAACAAGTTTTCAAAGTTCATTTTATTGAACACGTTTAGGGGTGTATTCTGTATGTTAATCTTAAGATCTTAAAAAATATATAAAAAAATATATCATCACGGCATATTACCCATTACTGGGTGTGCCAATCTACAACACATGTAGACATCTAGAGATGCACTCGATTTCGAGCTTTGGCCCGGCCCGGCCCGGCCCGAAGCCCGCCTCGATTTCGAGTCGATCATCAAGCCGGGCCGAAGATATTTTTTATCGGGCCGAATCGGGCTAATCATTTTCAAAAATCGAGGCGAGTCGGACTTTTGATTTTGGGCCGGCTCGAAAATTCGAGCTTTTCGGGTCAGCCCGAAAAATCTTATAATTCATTCAAATGCACAGTTTCCTTAATATTTTAATGAAAATGGATGAAGTTAAAAAGGATCAAAATGATTTAATAACACAGTTCACATATTAATAAATAAAAATGTATTATTTTACTTCAAGAATTCAAAGTTATTCATTAAAGCATAATAATTATATTGTGATGATGCTATTATTATTGTTATTACTCGTATACTTAAATAAAAGTGATTTTTGTTCCTACCATAATGGTTTCTTGTCCTATTTTTGAGCAGAAACAAAGTTAGATAAAAAATCATTATGCAAATTAAAATTCTATTTTTTTATATAAGATTTTTAACATAAAAATCAACATTAGGAATGCCGGATGCACCCAATTTCGAGCTTTGGCCTGGCCCGGCCCGAAGCCAGGCCCGATTTCGAGTCAATTTTCGAGCCGGGCTAGCTAATTTTTTTGTCGAGTCGGGCCGGTAATTTTTATTTTCGGGCCGAGTCGATCCAAACCTCAAAGCCCGGCCCGGCCCGCCCGAATGCATCTCTATAGACATCGGTAATGATAACGATATATTTTACCGTGTGGGCGCTTATCAGGCGTCACCTCACGGGCACTCATAGCTGGTGTGGAGAGTGCACCACAGGGGTCACTTTTGTGCCATTTAAAATTGGAAATATTTGGCGTCTGTCGGGATCGAACCCGGTTCCCCATGTAATTATAAAGGTAAACGTTAATTGCCTACGTCATATGCGGTGATGATGTTTTAGCGTGTACTTATATTTCATAGATATACAATATAACTGACTTCTGGAGAATTCAAACTCAGATCTCAGATCAGCAGAATCATAATCAATCATTTAATACTCTTCTACGGATCCCGTATCTTATTGAAAACCACTGCCTTATTATCAATATTCATGAAGATATTAACCAAGTACCAATTACGTTCAGATGATTCATGAAGTTTAAAGAAAATTATTGTTTCATTCAATCATAAATAAAATTAATAATGCATTATCTTCCTCTGTTTCTTTTAGAAATAAACCATATAATGAGTGTAAATCGCATACTGGATCCTCCTGCAAGATGCAATTTGCTGTTCAGTTCGAAAATATTCACTCACCGAATCGCATACCGCAAAAATGTATGATACATGCCTTTAATCACGATATCTGAGTTGATACTTCATCGTAAACGAAGGTGAATCACTTACAAGATATTCTAAATATTCAAATAACTACTTCGCGTTAAGAAACAGGTAGCGCAAATTGGTGAAAACAGAATAGCTATTTTGATGCAAAAAACGCGTTCAATAAGTATGTGAACTGAAATATTGTAATCTGTAGAAATTTATTCACAGAACATAAGATACTAACTCTACCGTATATGTATATTATGCATATTACAACACTCATTAAAAGAAAACATGGCTTAGTAGGTTTTAGCATTACCTTACTAATAGGAAGTCCATTAAAATTTACTAAATTAGATTTAACAGATTATTTAATAAAATATTAAGATTGAAAGTCATAAATAGCTGCATTTGGTTAAAAAGTTGAAAATATTCAAAAATCCAATATTCACGTATCTCGTACTTCCCAATGCACTGATTCCAAATCATGAAAACGCAGGTCGATTTCCCTTTTAGTTTTGGAGATATTCAACCTCAAATATTTTCTCAAAATTACTCATTTCTGGGCTAGATCTCTACCTAGTTTTGAATTATTGCGCCAAAAGTCAATATACCCCATATTCCGATAAAAACCTTACAATTTTCAAAAATCTAATTGTAATGTATCTATATACTTCTCAATGCGCTGATTCTAAATTTTGAAACCGCAGGTCGATATCTCTTTTCGTTCTCGAGATATTTAGATTTAAAGTTTTGCTCAAAACTGCCCATTTTTGGGTATTAACCCAAAAATGGGTTGCGATACGAATTTGGCGACATCACCATTCGATTCTACGGACAAAAATACATAAGTATACCAATTTTCTTAATTTTTGTCCAACCGGTTCATTTTTTATGAATAAAATCTTGTAAACTCCTGAAAATGGTCAAAATCTGAAAAAATCGTAAGGGGTACCCCTTACGATTTTTGCGATTTTTGGCCATTTTCAGTTATTTTGCTTTAGAGATTGTATGCGGTGTTCAAAAATTCTGAAAATTGGTATACTTATGTAATTTTGCCCGTAGAATCGAATGCTGGTGTCGCCAAATTCGTATCTCGTCCCATTTTTGGGTTATTACCCAAAAATGGGCAGTTTTGGGCAAAACTTTGAATATGAATATCTCGAGAACGAAGAGATATCGACCTGCGGTTTCAAAATTTAGAATCAGCGCATTGAGAAGTATCTAGATACATAAAAATTAGATTTTTGAAAATTTTAAAGTTTTTATCTGAATGAAAAAAGAGATCATTCAGAATTAAAATTTTACAATATTACAAAATGATTGTGCATTATTTTATTAATAATTTAAAATTACAATCCTTAAAATCTGTTGTGAGCAGCATAATACCTCTCGCCAATTTCATATTAGGCTATATATGTATTGAATTTAACATTCCTGGTACACACAAAAAAATTTAATTATGTATGTCCATTCTTTATGTTTCAATTCATTCTATGAACAAGTTTCCTCCTACTCCTACACCCGTAATATTTGTTTAATTTGTAAATGGAAGTAATATTTATGAAAACTTGGTTAGTGCACAAACTTTTAAAATCCACTATTATTTCATAATTTACACTACATCGGTCATTTGGGCTCCAATATGGCGGAAGAATCAGCAATATACCTTACCCATAAGCTGTAGCATACGCTAAAACGTCATCCCAGCTTATTCATAAGTTTTTTTATACCTCAAATTTTCTACAGCATAGAATATTTCAAATAAAAAATAATCTGGTTGATATAATGCATTATATTAAAATGACTAAATTATTTGTATTTGCAAACGTAATAAAATATATAACACGTCATAACATTATCATAATTCATAAGACACCTGATAACAACTTACAAATACGCAAAAATATGATTCAGAGTATCATAGTCACAATTCTGAGTAATGTATTTACTCACAAATTTTTGTGGTGAGTTCGGTTACTTTTATACTAAATGATAAAAGTAGCAGGAAATTCATTGATAAATACTGTACTAAAGATAAAAAATTGTTCCTGTAATAAATACGGATATTATCGTCGAAGAAATCCAAGCTTTAAAAATAATATATAGTTCTTGTATATGTTATCCATATATAGGGATGCAGTTGAGCTTTTTAAGTTTTTACCACAAAAAGTCATTAATACCTGCATTTGATTAAAAAGTTAAAAATATTCAAAAATACAATTTTCATGTATCTCGTACTTCCCAATGCACTGCTTCCAAGTCATGAAAACGCAGGTCGATATCTCTTTTAATTTTGGAGATATTCAACCTCAAATATTTTCTGAAAATTACCCATTTCTGGGCTAGATCTCTACCTAGTTTTGAATTATTGCCCCAAAAGTCAATATACCCCATATTCAGATAAAAACTTTAAAATTTACAAAAATCTAATTTTGTATCTAGATACTTCTCAATGCACTGATTCCAAATTTTGAAACCGCAGGTCGATATCTCTTTTCGTTCTCGAGATATTTAGATTCAAAGTTTTGTATAAAACTGCCCATTTTTGGGTAATAACCCAAAAATGGGCCGAGATACGAATTTGGCGACACCACCATTCGATTCTACGGATAAAATTATATAAGTATACCAATTTTTATCATTTTTGACTAACCGGTTAATTTTTTATGAATAAAAGTTTATCCCTTACGATTTTTGCGATTTTTGGCCATTTTCAGTTATTTTGCTTTAGAGACTGTATGCAGTGTTCAAAAATTATGAAAATTGGTATACTTATATAATTTTGTCCGTAGAATTGAATGATGATATCTCCAAATTAATATCTCGACCAATTTTTGGGTTATTATCCAAAAATGGGCAGTTTTGAGCAAAACTTTAAATCTAAATATCTCGAGAATGAAAAGAGATATCGACATGCGGTTTCAAAATTTGTAATCAGAGCACTGAGAAGTATCTAGAAAAATTTTTGAAAATTATGAAGTTTTTATCTGAATATAGGGTATATTGACTTTTGGGACATTAATTCAAAAATGAATAGAGATATACACTTGCTAGTAATATTATTTGATTGTAAAGACAATGTTACATAAGTGTACGCATATTTAGAGCATTTGAACAACTGAGTGAATTTTTAGAAATTAAAGTTCTAAAAGAAAATTGTTATCGCGTTATTCTTGTATGAGCATTAATGAAAAAAAATGTTTAAATATTAATTCGTTCGAAAACTACAAGCAATTGAAAGTTTGTGTGACATGTCATGCAATTTTAAAAATTATCGCAAAAATTCTAGGGTTTTTATAAAGATGCTTCTTCACTAAAATCAGGATATGCGATTTTTAGCATGAATCCAATACGAGAAGTAAAAATATATCGTTTTATCTTGGTGGTGCACTCTCCATGCCAACAATAAGTGCCCTCGGCAAATGTTGTAATGTTAGTAAAGTTTCCTAGGAAAAAAAAAATAATAAAAATATTGTGCAATAAGTCGTCTGTACTTTATCCAAGACGAAAATTCCTGTAATAAATTTCTCTCAAACTTAGATGCATTTCAAGCAGCTCTGAGCGGTTCTGAGTCCTGAGCGTTATCTATTAACAATGTCAAATTTATTTTTACAGTGTAATTAATAAAATTATTCAATAGGAATTAACATAAATTTATTTGGCTAAGTGAATAAAACCAAGTTTAAATTTTAAGTGTCGGTGGTGCAACTGGACTTTAAGTGATTTTTCCGGTATAAACAAATTAACTAACATTTCGTGAAGTCACATCAAGAACTTGCACTTTTTATTATAATTGGAGAAAACGGCGAGCTGAATAAATACATATAGTGACATAACCAAGTGGGTATATGCAAGAGTTAATGGAATAATTTGCAGAATTATTCAATCAAGAATATTGAATAATATGTGCTAACACGAATACGGATATGAATATAAAAAAGTACAGTATGTTTAAAGTTAGCAAGCCAGAAAATTTATTTGCTTAATTGAATTTCTGCATATGGAAAAGCAATTATTAGGTAATTTCACATGTTTTGTTGAAGTTATTATGTAACTGACGTGTTTATATAATCACTTAGAAATGCGGTTCCTTCCTATTTCAGGTTTGTAGAACAAAGTCAGGTTCAAATATAGAATATGACAAAATAGAACAAAAAATCTAGATCTATTAACATATAATACATAATAACATAGGTAATGTATATTATTAAATTATTTTTTCGAAGCATAGTGTATGTGTATTTAAGAATAAATAGTGACCGACTTACAACATACGAGGGACACACTAGATTTTTTTAAGAATATGAAACATGGTTTATATTTTTTAGAATTTTATTTTAAATATGTTGAAAATAGTTACCTTCACAATAGTACAGTTCACAATTATTTCTTTCCACTTCTTAAAAAAGCTTCCAACCAATCTTCTTTTGGAATGTTTCAAAATTTTCAAAGCTAGCAAATTAATTTCAGGTGGCTTAAAACTGCCAAAGCAGTTATACTAATGGGCTCCTCCACTCTTATTTTTTATTATTTTAAATGAAAGTTAAGAATAATTTTGAAGCAATTGGTAGTATTAAAGAGTCATAATTGTTTTTAGTTTAACTGCATTTTATTTTTAGCGAAACCATTGCTATCTTTCTCGCACCAGTTGTCGACTGCCACTTTGACGTCACAATATTGCTGTACTGGGACGTCACTGTGGCACTGAAAACAAATTCAAATATATCCAAAGCATTTATTAAAAAAATGTTTTTTTTTTGTATTAATTGTTATTTATTGAGTAGTACTTTTTATTATTTTTTGTTATGGTGGGAGACCCCATTACTGAGAGACTTTAAAACTGTTAGATTAATTTCAGCCTGATTTAAGAACTGTCAAAGCTATCAAATTATTAATCATAATTCGAAAATTCTTTTAGCGTTAAAACTTGAACCTACATAAATGTCTCAATATTGTCCAATAATACGTGCAGATAGACTAGTAATACATACAAACATATTGTGCAATATATTTTGATTGACACAATGTATTGCACAAATGTTCAATATACCCTACAGACGATTAATAACATTGTAGAATAACAAATATTGTGTAATATTATTGAACATCTGGAGGCCGCTTTATTGTACAAGTTTATATATCTATCCATTTTTGAATTAATGTCCCAAAAGTCAATATACCCCAGATTCAAATAAAAACTTCAAAATTTTCAAAAATCTAATTTTCATGTATCTACTTCTTACTGCGCTGATTCGAAATTTTGAAACCGCAGATCGATATCTCATTTCGTTCTCGAGATATTTAGATTCAAAGTTTTGCTAAAAACTGCCCATTTTTGGGTAATAACCCGAAAATGGGTCGAGATATTAATTTTAAGATATAAACATTCGATTCTACGGGCAAAATTACATAAGTATAGCAATTTTCATAATTTTTGTCCAACCGGTTCATTTTTTATGAATAAAAGCTTGAAAACTCCTGAAAATGGCCAAAATCTGAAAAAATCGTAAGGGGTACCCCTTACGATTTTTGCGATTTTTGGCCATTTTCAGTAATTTTGCTTTAGAGATTGTATGCGGTGTTCAAAACTTCTGAAAATTGGGTGTACTTATGTAATTTTGCCCGTAGAATCGAATGGTGTTGTCGCCAAATTCATATCTCAACCCATTTTTGGGTTATTACCCAAAAATGAGCAGTTTTGAGCAAAACTTTGAACCTAAATATCTCGAGAACGAAAAGAGATATCGACCTGCGGTTTCAAAATTTGAAATCAGTGCATCTAGATACATGAAAATTAGATTTTTGAAAATTTTAAAGTTTTTATCTGAATATGTGGTATATTGACTTTTGGGGCAATAATTCAAAACTAGGTAGAGATCTAGCCCAGGAATGGGGAACTTAGAGAAAATATTTGAGGTTGAATATCTCCAAAATTGAAAGAGATATCGCCCTGCATTTTCATGTTTTGGAATCAGTGCATTGGGAAGTACGAGATACATGAAAATTGGATTTTTGAATATTTTCAACTTTTTAACCAAATGCAGGTATTTATGACTTTTTGGGGTAAAAACTTAAAAATGAGAACATTTTATGCATTACGCATTTGTGACAGCTGTCAAAATGAATTTTCAAAAAATATAAAAATCTTCATTTTCGAAGGAACCAAATAGCTGCATCTAATACATTTGTAATACAATGTACTCAAATAAAATTAAACAAGAAAATACGCTTTAGCAATCCTTTTCTGGCACGATAAACTTCTGACAGGTAATTTGTATAAATACACATGTCAACTATGAATTAAAGTTTGTTGCAACAAATACAATGTTTTTCTTAACGTTACGCATTAGCATTATGTATTAAAGTTACGCATTAGTCAATATTTTAATAACTTTATTGACTTTTCTAAATGTAAACTCAGACTTGTTATTATTTGAAAATGACGCCGTTTGTATAGATACCAAGTTTTATTCTTGTTACTGTATAATCTGTTTAATTAAAATTTAATGACATTTTATATTTGGTTAATGTACCGTGACAAAATTAATTTTACTTTGTTTTTAATACTACACAAAAAGTACTATTAAAAGTAGTTTTACTTTTTTGCTTAATTTATATTTTTTCCCACATTATTACGACATTCGTATAATATACTTTAAAATTTACACAAAATATGATTAAAAATATATCAAAACAAATTGTATAAATGACACAGTTATCCATATTTTCACAGTATTATTCCATTTTTAAATGTCAACTTTCTATACCCGCATGCCAAAAAAATATCTGTAACATACATACTGATATTGTAAATAATTACGATATATTACACAATAAAATCTATTTTTATGTTAAATACGTTATTCGCAAAAGTCAATATTGATTAGAAAACAAATAAACAGTATATCATACAATTTAAATCATCATTTAAAAAAGTCAGAAGTCATAATGCACATATTTGTTTAATTATACGAGCATTGTATTCAAATAAATAGAGATTACTGATAAGAGAGGAATGACTGAGGAATGATAATGTGTACTCGTAAAAGTAAAAGCAAAGACTTTTCATTACAAACTCATACCATTTTAGAAATAAATTCCTGTAACCTTTTACATCATGAACTATAGCTTGAATAATGATTAATACCTTTATAAGGCGAATTTGTAAAGCTGGTTTTACACTTCATCTAGGAATGACGAATTCCGATAATTTTGGTACCCGAGTACCCGAAACAACTACCCGGATAGTACCCTTTACCCATTATTTACCCGATACCCTTTAATTAGCCATTAACCTTTAAGTACATATACATAATTACTAGTTATCCTTATATTAGCAGTTTACTTTTTAATAAAATTCATAATTATAAAGTATGCAGACTTATACAGTGTTATAATATTCATTTATTTTATGTAAATATAACTTAAAATAGCATAACATTTAGGTCCACGATGAAAACAGTTTGATATAAAAACATATATGAGTGACGTCACGTCAATCTTTTCAAAATTCGGGAGACCATAACTCGCTTATTAATAGGATTTTTTTCACCGGATTTTCATCAATAGTTTTAGTTTTCCTTATATTTTCAGATAAATTATAAAAAAAAAATGGTGAAATCCCCCATTGTATTGTTCATTTTTGGTTTGGATTTAAAATGTATATTAAGTTTCCTCAAATAAAAAATATTTAAGAATAGGACAAAAAAAATAAGAATATTAAAAAGATCAAGTATAACCCACAAGATGTTGGAAAATAGCACAAAATCTAACGACAACACTGATACGCAACGAAAGATAACTTGCCAAATGTTACTTTACTCATTAGACAACTTCATAATTTTACCACCAGATGGCTACGAGTTCATTTTCTTCGCCAATAGTTACTCTATATCACTAGAGATGCACTCGATTTCGAGCTTTGGCCCGGCCCGGTACGAAGCCCGCCTCGATTTCGAGTCGATCATCGAGCCGGGCCGAAGATATTTTTTATCGGGCCGAATCGGGCTAATCATTTTCAAAAATCGAGGCGAGTCGGTCTTTTGATTTTGGCCCGGCCCGAAGATTCGAGCTTTTCGGGCCGGCCCGAAAAATCTTATAATTCAATCAAATGCACAGTTTCATTAATATTTTAATGAAAATGGATGAAGTTAAAAAGGATCAAACTGATTTAAACAAACTTCACATATTAATAAATAAAAATGTATTATTTTACTTCAAGAATTCAAGGTTATTCATTAAAGCATAATAATTATATTGTGATGTTGCTATTATAATTGTTATTACTCGTATACTTAAATAAAAGTGATTTTTGTTCCTACCATGATGATTTCTTGTCCTATTTTTGAGCAGAAACAAAGTTAGATAAAAAATCCTTTTGTAAATTATATTTTTTTATATAGTTGTTTAAATTTTCGAAAGGCTTTGGTAAACGAAGTGATAAATACACGTAGGTCTGTAATTTTTATAACAAACTTACACTAGAAGTGTCTCTTTTTTAACTACTTATGTTAACTAATGTTGAAATTTATAAGAATGTAGAGTTTTTTTATAAGTTTAACACTAAAAAATTTAAACATTTCGCTTTAACATAAAAATTAGGAATGCCGGATGCACCCAATTTCGAGCTTTGGCCCGGCCAGGCCCAAAGGCCGCCCGATTTCGAGTAAATTTTCGAGCCGGGCTAGATAATTTTTTTGTCGAGTCGATCTTCGAGTCGGGCCGGTAATTTTTATTTTCGGGCCGAGTCGATCCAAACCTCAAAGCCCGGCCCGGCCCAAATGCATCTCTATATATCACCACCGCCTGCTCCCATTAGCAAAAGGAAAAGAAAGATCACGTGTGTGACCAGCACGATGTCCCGTAGTGTAAAATAGTAAAACATAACCAAAAATTTTGGGAAGCCCTGAATTCCTCCCCCAAAAAACATAAAAATCAGATGATCCAATTGAAGCTATAAAGCAGTGAAAACAAAACACTACACACCTGGTCGTGTTCCTTACTCATTCGAGCGCTTCGGTCAGTAGCCACAGCCAGCTCCGTTTCCGGCCTTTGTTCACATCCGTCGCTGGCAGCGAAACTGTAATAGCCAGACGAGTCATCCGCACAAGAATTAACATTCTTCACAGCTCTCTGGCTGCTGCACTCCGCTTCTGCTTTCTTCGACTTGGACTTGGACTTGGAAATGACCTTGCGGATTCGTTCGAAGCTGTCGGGGGTTTGGGACCGCTCGGGGCCTGGGCTATCGGGACTATCGGAACCATGGAGGCGAACTGAGTGGAGACTTACAGAGTCACTGTAGTCTGCTTGAGGGGGTGGTTGTTCTTTAGGGGATTTTTTGGTGAATCCGGCAGTGAAACTGGTGCTATGTCTGCAACATACAAAAAAGACAACAATTTGAAAATAGTTAAAAATCTCTAAACCTTAACTAAAAACGCTAAAACTAGATTAGTCCAGTCAATGGAGACCAAAAAAGACCTTTGCCTTACAGAAGGTGGGGAAAAAATGATTTTAACATATGTTGTTTGGGTCGAGACGGGGATGAAAAATTCAAATTTGTGACCTTGGGGAGGCTCGGCGTGAGCCGCCATTTTGGATCAAAGGTGCAAAAAATGAGTTTTTCACTATTATCTCGAAAACAGTGGCCTGTATCAAAATTTTACAAGAATACAAATTAAAAGCTCGTTACTTTTTGTACAAAAAGGGTTCTTGCATTTTTTACCTAGGATGAACTCTCAAAGAGTTATGTTCAAAAATAAGTAACCAAAACAACAATTTATGAAAGAAGATTTAATCACTCAAAATATACACAATATTAATTTTTTAATACTTAGTCTAATAGATTTTGTTATTTGTAACAGTTTACATTTGCCGTGGCATCAAAAGAAGTAAATTATCGATGTTTTTTAAATAATTTTTGTCAGCGCTTTTTCACAAATTCATCAACCACTCTGACACGGTTAAAGATATGGTATCGCGGTTTAAAAATTTTAATTTAGTTTGGAATTCTCCTTCATGTCATGTTAAACGATTTTTGCTCTGATGAGCGGTTAACGAATTATTAACAATTTAAACTTATATGAAATTTCACTAAAATTTTAAACATCTGTATATCGGCTTAGTTTTCATTTTTCAAGAAAAAATAAACTAAAATAAAGTAAACTCTAAGAACAGGTTAGTTTTGGATTACTCGACATGTCAACCATGCCAGAGGTCCAAAAGCAAAGTAGATTTAGATTAATCAATATGTTAACACCAAACCAGAGGTCCAAACCTGTTCTGATTTAACCTTAGACTCCAATAAAGTTTTATTAACAATTTGAAAAATTATTAATTGTGCAACAAGTGCGAAAAGTAGGGTATTATTTCACAAATAAGACGCAGACGAATATATCAATTTTGGACAAGTTAAGGTAATATAGTTTTTCTACAGTCTATATACAAAGTAGCCATTTACGCCCTCTTTTGTCAACACAAAATGCCAATTTGCCACTCATGAGCGACAAATTAGAAAAAACGCTGGCTGTTCAAATTTCTAACTATACAATGTTCAGAAATGTCACTTATCTAGATTATTAATGGAAACGTTTAGTTAGGAACTAATGGCACTGTAGTTACACGTTTACCACCTTCACAAGTCATTCTTATATATAACTGCTCTGTCGGTATATTACATAACCAAACAAAATGCCGCACTGCTGTGAAAATAAAATAGGGCATTAATTTATAAAACCAAAAGTATAAAATGCTTAGAAAAGGTTGAGGCAATAGCTCAAAAAGAATGGAAAATAACGACAAATTAAAATTAAATATAAAATAAATTGTGTGAACAGTTGTGCTGCCACCTGCAAAAGATTGGCATGAACGCTGCTAATGGACATTCGCTTTTTCACTACACTAGTTTAATGTTCTTGAAACAAATAAATTATACAAAAAGCTTATAATATTCATTACAAAATTGGCATTAATTTTTTGAAAAAACGAAAGTCATATTTGAATACGTTCCTATCTTCAGTGCAAAACTATTTCTCCGTTTTCCACATAGATTAATAAATCAAACATTCGTTGAACGTTACGAAGACAACTATTGTCAATAAATATACAATTTTCTTTTTTTTGTCTTCTACGTCCTTTATACTGAAAAGTGGTATAAAATTATTATTAATATGAAAATCAACGACGAAAATATGGGTAGTGATTATTCGTGCACACCACCAGATATTGCAGATGCAGCAAAAGTTTTTGCGCTGAATCTGCTACCCGAACAAAAATAGAGCAAAATAAGGAAGACAGTACGAACTGTTTATTACGAGGTGCAAGATAGAAAAATTGGAAGATATAGCGAAAACGTAATGGTGGCGTACTTTTCTTCATATTAATCGTTATTTTTATTAAGTAGTACTGTAAGTACAAAGTGTACAATAAATAAAATAAATAAATATATCATCACGGCATATTACCCATTTCTGGGTGTGCCAGTATCTACAACACATGTAGACATCGGTAATGATGACGATATATTTTACCGTGTTGGCGCTCACCAGGCGTCACCTCACGGGCACTCATAGCTGGTGTGGAGAGTGCACCACAGGGGTCACTTTTGTGCCATTTAAAATTGGAAAGTGTACATTTTATTATTTTTTGTTACGGTGGAAGACCCCATTGTGGCGACTGTAAAAAAAATCTTGTGTGTGATTCAAGCGCAAATAGACATTCTTCTATTAAAGTGACCCCTGTGGTGCACTCTCCACGCCAGTAATGAGTGACCGAGAGGTGACGCCTTGTAAGCGCCCGCACGGTACAAATATATCATCATCATTACCGATATCTGCGATAAAGCAGATTGGCACACCCACAAATGGGTAATATGCCGTGATGATATATTTATTTTTATTTATTTTTTCTATTAAAGTTGTCTCAAAAAGTTAGCCCATAAAGACCTACATCAATTTTCTGTTGCGTGCATAATAAGTTTTTCTTATAAGGAACTCTAATTTGTTCCACCCTGTACATACAAATAAAATAATATGCTGACTAAAGCTTGAATACATGACACTAAAATATTCGATATGGCTTTTCTCAGAAAAACTCTTAAATTAAAACAGCTTGATATGTTAAACAGGAATTGGAATACACGGTAATATATCTAATTTTTATGTGAAAGAAATATATGGCAAAATGCCTGACAGAAAAAGAACTGTTATGTGAAACAATTTATATTTTTTATTTAAAATATTAATAGTCATTGCTCTTAATTTCTTATTTTACAAAGAAAACATAACAGGATAAAGTGATTTCAAAACAAATACAATGGCGTCTTCGTCTTGATTAATTGAGAGCCAGTGAGACTTGTACCAAAGTTCCTTTGTTATTGTGATTTGTTTTAAATGTGTGTAATTGTATATCAAGTCAAGAATATACAGTTTAATACCAAACAGGAACATAGTGATTAAAAGTGTTTAATGGTAGAAGTCATTACGATTAATAAATGCGTCTGCATTATAAATGGACTACACATATATCACTCAGTTAATGTATTTTATTTTTATAAAAAAGTGTTTATTAATACTTTTCTGCGAGTAGGTTACCTCGAATAATATCAACCTTACTATATTTGTATTTATGGGAAAAACATGCTTCCCGAAACGTAATATTTTTATAGTAAATAAATGTCATAAATATATCAAAAACGCCTTTTATCCATACTCAATTGTAACACCTTTGTTCGCTGACAGATACCGAGTAATATATATTCTAACCTTGGATTAATTATAATAATATCTTAAGGGTACTGACATATAGTGGAGACTGTTCCTCACAAAAAGTGTGAGAACAGTAATTAATAGATCACAACTAGATAGTGATACAAGGAAGTAATTATGCAGGGAAAAAAGAAAGGAAAATTGAATAAAAATAAAATAAAAATGTCAACTACCTACTTCAAAATTGTTTATCAATTATCACACTCACTGAACTTGTATTAAATTTTTGGTTAAAACCAACATAAAGTTATAAATTGTAACAGAAATAACAATTTGGAAAGATCAGTACTAATTCTAAGACGAAAACCCGAACAAAAATTCAAGAAAAAATGAGAACGTCAATGCTTCCGGTATATACCACACTCTACACCCGAATTCGCACATTGTCCAAAAAAATTGCCTAGAACTAATTTTGAACACTTGAAAATTCTCAAACCCGAATGGGGATTACAACATTTTTTTTTATAATTTCATCTGAAAATATTAGGAAAACTAGGACTATTGATGAAAATCCGGTGAAAAAATTCCTATTAATAAGCGAGTTATGGTCTCCCGAATTTTGAAAACATTGACGTGACGTCACGCTTATGTGTTTTTATATCAAACTGTTTTCATCATGGACCTAAATGTTCTTGAAATATATGCTATTTTAAGTTATATTTACATAAAAATAAATGAATATTATAACACTGTATAAGTATACATACTTTATAATTACAGGTGTATTTAAATTATTAAGTTTAATGCAAGAAATTTATGTTAAAATAAAAACTGTTTGGAAACTGTAGTACAGGAATGTTAGCCCCTCCTGTCAAATTTGAATTTCTTAAATTCCATTGGCAGTAATCCCACCTCCTAACACGCTATTTGTAATGCATGTATAGGCGGTTTCTCGGTCGCCAATCAAAATATTTTCATATTAGTGTCGAAGCGTTATAACAAAAAGCCCTTTATTTCCGAAATATCTCAATTATACCATTTCATTTTTTTATGAATATTCGTTACTCAGCATATACATTCGTATTTTTTTACTATTTTCCTTTAATTCGATTGAGCCGTAATCCCCCATTGTACACTAGCTTGCAAAAAACAAATCGGATTGATCTTTTTATTCGAAAAGATCGATCAATCAAAAAGATGTCGTCCCGTGGCCGCGTGCCTGAGTGTCTGGTCGCGAACCTGGGGACCCGGGTTCGATCCCGACAGACACCAAATATTTCCAATTTTAAATGGCACAAAAGTGTCCCCTGTGGTGCACTCTCCACACCAGTTATGATTGCCCGTGAGGTGACGTATGGTAAGCGCCCACACGGTAAAATATATAGTCATTATTACCGATGTCTACATGTGTTGTAGATACTGGCACACCCAGTAATGGGTAATATGCCGTGATGATATATTTATATTTTATTTATCGAAAAGATCGATCAAATGAAAAATCGTTTTTTTTTTCAAAAAGATAGATCAATTAAAAAATCATTTATCCGGATTCCGGAAAATTGATCCCTCTAAAAGATTTCGATCTTTTAGATTCTGAAAGATCGGTTTTTCTAGAAAATAGATTTATGCAAAAGATCTATAAAAAAATCTCTTCATTTTAGTAGTACTTGGCATTTGAAGCGCGCTAAATGTTAATTCGTGATTTGATGTGCGTATGAATAGTAGAAACTTCTTATCAATAAAGATCGATCTTTTGATCATTTATTAAAATCGGTTTTCTAATCTATTATTAAAATCGATCTCTTGATTCTTTATTAAAATCGATTTTTTGATACAGTATTACGATATCTATTAGAAAAAAAAACAATCTTTTGCGATTAATCACGACAAATCGATTTTATCAAAAGATCGAAAATCGATATCTGATTTCAAACATCGCGTAGCCTTAGCGTACAATGACAAATGAAATTCAAAAATTAACATAAAACAAAAATAGAAATTTAATATTAAATCAACTTTAACACTATAAAGAACTTGGTTCATATTAGATAAAATTGTGACATAATAGAGCCAACAATGAATGTCAACTCTATTTACAGTTATTAAAAAAAAATCTTATTTACATACAAAAAAGGTTACTTGATTTTTACTCATCTGCACATTTAAACAATTAGAATATGCTTGGAAGTGAAGCATAATGACAATATCTTCACATAATTCAAATAATTGTACTCGAATCCCACGTTATAAAAGTCACCAATAGATTTCCAGTTGAAAAGTTGGACAGTAATAACAAATTTAATGCAACTTTAATTCAAGTGTTCTTTTTTCGGAAGCGGCTATTAAACAGTGATTAAGCTAGTTTCAAACACATAATTCAATTCATTGCTAGTCATTCTATCTACTTAATGTAATCTTTTTATTAATCCAAAAATAGCATGTGTTAATTAAATGTGAACTGAATCAATTTCATTACTTTTAAGCCTACATTTCGTTGTTTTATTAACTTTCAAGTTCAAGTAGGTTTCATCCAATCAACATACATATATCATTTTTGACACTAATGTATACTTTTCATCAAAATTCTTTTAAAAGAGAAAACTATAATGTTCCTAATTTTAAGTGCAATTAGCACAACAGTTACATTACAAAATTGGTAAATTTGGCGAGTTAATTTTATATTTGAAATTTAAATCGCAATGGAATTATAATTTCATTTACAGTTATTTATTTGAAGCTTATGAGTAATTTATTATAGGTTCCGCATTATATCGAGGCACATGACCTTCAAGCGGCGTCGACCACTGGCATACCGACATTTTTTTATTCTATTTGAAAAGAAGCAAATAGTTATTCTTCTTTTGTTAGTCATTACAGGTCTATTATCTAACATACTATTCAAAATGTTTGTATTCTTTGGAATTCTTAATTACAATTCATTTCACGAAAGATACAGCGTTGATTTAGATAGAGAAATAAATTCTACTTTCTGATTGGTCACTACAGCGAAAAAAAATCACCTGTCAGCTGTCAGAATTAAGTTATATAAAACCTTAGACCAGGAATAGAGGGGGACAGGGCATATTCACGCGTATGTTTCCAAATCATCTATGAGATTTTGACCCTTACTGCAATGCCAGAATCAACTGGAATCGTATAGTCTAGAGATGCATTCGGGCCGGGACCGGGCCGGGCTTTGAGGATTGCATCGACTCGGCCCGAAAATAAAAATTATCGGCCCGACTCGAAGATCGACTCGACAAAAAAATTAGCTAGCCCGGCTCGAAAATTGACTCGAAATCGGGTCGGGCTTCGGGCCGGGCCGGGTCAAAGCTCGAAATAGGGTGCATCCGGCATTCCTAACGTCGATTTTTATGTTAAGGCGAAATGTTTAACTTTTTTCGTGTCAAACTTATAAAAAAAACCTCTACATTCTTATAACTTTCAACATTAGTTAACATAAGTATTTAAAAAAGGGACCCTTCTAGTGTAAGTTTGTTATAAAAATTACAGACCTACGAGTATTTAACACTTTGTTTACCAAAGAATTTAAACAACTTTTTCACAAATCTTGTATAAAAAAAATATAATTTATTAATTTAATTAAGAATTTTTTATCTATCTTTGTTTCTGCTCAAAAATGGGACAATAAATCATTATGGTAGGAACAAAAATCACTTTTATTTAAGTATACGAGTAATAACAATAATAATAGCAACATCACAATATATTTATTATGCTTTAATGAATAACCTTGAATTCTTGAAGTAAAATAATACATTTTTATTTATTAATATGTGAAGTGTGTTGTTATTAAATCATTTTGATCCTTTTTAACTTCATCCATTTTCATTAAAATATTAAGGAAACTGATTGAACTATAAGAATTTTCGGGCCGGTCCAAAAAGCTCGAATTTTCGGTCCGGGCCAAAATCAAAAGTCCGACTCGCCTCGATTTTTGAAAATGATCAGCCCGAGTCGGCCTGATAAAAAATATCTTCGGTCCGGCTCGATGGTCGACTCGAAATCGTGGCGGGCTTCGGGCCGGGCCGGGCCAAAGTTCGAAATCGAGTGCATCTCTACCAGGAATAGAGGGGGACTGGGCATATTCACGCGCATGTTTCCAAATCATCTATGAGATTTTGACCCTTATTGCAATGCCAAAATCAGCTGGAATAGACACTTACAGAATTGACGTCATATACAAGAGAGAGAGATAGAAGATCATGCTTCCAAACAAACCACCCCTCGTTGTCTTACGTCCCGCTCCATGATTCTATCTGTCATTATGTTTGCATCTGTTATTCAATGTTAACCTAATTCTTTGTGATTTGTTCGTTGTGTTCAATAAAAATAAAACAATTTAAAACTATGTATGTATACGAGAACGCCAGAAGACAAAATGGTGATTAATAACGGTGGGTGACGCTTTATGACATTGAAAACTTATTCGTTCGACTGCACACGTATGTAACACACCTGGCCGACTATACGGTTCCAGCTGATTTTGACATTACAATAAGGTCTAAAGTCGCTAAGAATATTTGGAAAGTCTTCTTACGGCGAAATACATAGCATGCCCTGAATCCCCTCTATTCCTGGTCTAAGTATAAAACCATGTAATTTTACACAAATAAAAAAGAATTGAAATTTTGTTTAATTATATTTAGACATTATTTTATTACGCAATATATAATTTAGTATAATTTATATATCTTACTTTAGCATTTTAACTAATCCGAAATAGATTGTAATTTTTTTTTTTTTTAAATCAAAAATAAATAAAATCACGGCATATTACCCATTTCTGAGTGTGCCACAATCTGCTTTATCGCAGATATCGGTAATGATGATGACATATTTGTACCGTGCGGGCGATTACGAGGCGTCACCTCACGGGCACTCATTGCTGGCGTGGAGAGTGCACCACGGGGATCAAAAATCGTTAATTTAAATATGCAAATTTTAATTACTTATTTTATTTAATTTTACTATATTTTGGCTTAATTATATTTAAATTTTCGGTAATTTATTTACTGAATTAGGTATATTAAATAGAATATTTAAATACATATTTAGTTAACTTCTTTATTTATATTTAGTTCCCTACTTATTACGATATAAATGTAGTCGTTTCATCTAATTTTCTATTTAATTTTACTTTAATTTATTGCTAATCTAGAGAATTTATCCAAATCAACTTAGATAATTTAATTAAACATATTAGTAGCCTGAAAAATAAGAAATTTATTTAGTTAATTTAACTACAATTTAGATAGTTTATTTTTCTGTGTATGCTATTTTCTTATGTGAAACGAAATATTTGTTAACAAAGTTATGGGAACTATAATAACAATGATAATGTATAAATTTGTGAAAAATAAACGTCTTAAAATATTAATAATACATTATCCACTAATGGTTTTATAGTTGACAGATTGTAGATAAGACACAATCGAGTTAGACAAAATGACTTCCTTTCCTATTCTTATTATACTACGTCCAGACTTCATAAAGATAATAATAATTAAAATTATATTACGAGAATACAATAACCACAATGTACTAGGCTACTAGTTAAAAAATCTCTTAGCAGAAAGTAAATAAGTTAACCTATTCAATTCACTACTCTATAATCGAACTGTAAAGTATTGTTTTGTATTTGACTTGACATTTAATATCTCATTGTAAATCTGGAAACAAGCTGTGCCAAATATGTACAGAACGAATATATAAATGTGGAACAGATTATTTATGATCTTTATTTTCTGCCTTAAATTCGTAGAAGAAAAAGCAATATAATAATTTGTAAAAATATTACTATTATTATTACAAAAATTCAAAAAGGATCATTTTTATCATTTAGGTCATTTTTGCACTTAAAGTTCAATTTGTTAATTTATTATTACTATGAGAAAATAAGCAAGTAACATAAATGAATTTAATTAGATTTATTTCTCAAGAAAATTGATTGGGTACAATATTAAGATTTTTGTATAATGTAAAGATGGATGTCTCACTCTTTAAATAAATAAATAAATATATCATCACGGCATATTACCCATTTCTGAGTGTGCCACAATCTGCTTTATCGCAGATATCGGTAATGATCATGACATTTGTACCGTGCGGGCGCTTACCAGGCGTCACCTCACGGGCACTCATTGCTGGCATGGAGAGTGCACCACAGGGGTCACTTTGGTGCCATTTAAAATTCGAAATATTTGCCTCGATCGGGATCGAACCCGGTTCCCCAGGTTCGCGACCAGAATCTCTAACACGCGGCCACGGGGCCCCATCAAAATAAAAATCTGGTAACCCTATTGGTGCCGAAAACTACGAATAAAAAAGTAGATTGGCATACCCAGCACAGATAAATAAGACGTGATGATATATTTTTTGCACCTTTGATATGTGGATAGAGTATAGCTGCTCCCAATTTTTTTGTTGTGTATTCCATTTGTCTAATGTAACTACTGCAAGGTTTAATACATTATCTATTATGGTATCTTTCTAAGAACAAAGCTAACACGCCCAAATTATGAGAGGAGGCGTAATAATATTTAATTTTTCACCTGCTCTTTTGCAATATTTACTAGTTTTTAATGTTGTAGGTTGTCAACCTACATTCTTTTCACGGGACTTACAACATAATAGTTTCCTTATAACTCATACACAGATTATAGATAATTTTGATCATTAAATATATTGCACGATGTAAACTGACCTCTTACTGCACATATATGTATGTACAAGTACAATAGGGTACTATACAATAGTTAAATTTTAACTATCTTAAATAAGAAGACGAAAATATACATAAATTAATAAGTATTTAATAAAGTAACGTAAATAAAATAAATAAATATATCATCACGGCATATTAGCCATTTCTGGGTGTGCCAGTATCTACAACACATGTAGACATCGGTATTGATAACGATATATTTTACCATGTGGGGCGCTTACCAGGCGTCACCTCACGGGCACTCATAGCTGGTGTGGAGAGTGCACCACAGGGGTCACTTTTGTGCCATTTAAAATTGGAAATATTTGGCGTCTGTCGGGATCGAACCCGGTTCCCCCAGGTTCGCGACCAGACACTCAGGCACGCGGCCACGGGATCCCATAAAGTAACGTGAAGATATAAATTGAAATATCAACAATAATAAACCTTTTTTCACAAAATATTTTTATTGCAAAATGTACAACTGATGATGACTGCTTTGCAGTCGAAATGTACATTTTGTACCAAAAATATTTTGTGAAGAAAGGTTTATTATTTTTGATATTTTAATGAGTATTAGTGAATTTTTTTTGTTTAAATATTGATTAGGTCGCAAACTACAAGCGATTGAAGTTGATTACTAATTGGGTATGACGCGTTAGGTCCTAAGAATTTAATTAGTCACCTGATTTTAAAAAGAAAATAATGAATTGTTTAATTATAATATCTAGTAATATTAACAATAATAATATACAGGGTGATTCTTGACCTATACGCATAAATGTCAAGAATGATAGTTTGTGATAGGTAATAACAGATAATGAAAAAAAAACTGTTTCAATGTTCTATAATTTAATAGGAAAAAAATGCTTATTATTTATGTTTTTTATGCTTAATAATAATTTCTTCGTGAATATAACTAACAGTTTGTCGACCACTGGTCCAGTACCTGCTACGTAACGCACCAAATTCTTAAACTTTAAAAATTCATATCTCGTTTATTACGTAAAATTTTGCACCAAAATTCTTATTTCATCCTGTTCTTACAGAAAAAAAATTTTTTTTTCTACTCCAGTGCGTGAAGTAAGTACTTCACGTATCAATTTTTATGTGTGAAGTTTGATTTTTTGCACACAGTGCGTGAAATAACACTTCACGCACCGTTCATTATATTAAATATTACAAACTGAATTGTATTTTAATAAAACAAAGCTGTTAAACACCCGTAACGTTGGTAACCATGGTTACACAAGTCGATAATATAGAGGCTTTACGTTAGGAGAATGACAATGTGACGAATAAATATATTTTATTGCAAGGTCGTAGAAAAAGTATAGTATGTAATACGTGTGTGAAGCCTATTTTACATTCGGGTGGTTTGCAACATTCGCCTTCGGCTAGTGTCGCAATCTGCACCCTCATGTAAAAATTTCAACTTCACACACTTGCCACATAATATACTATTTTAAATGGTATAGGACCCTATTAAGGAATGTGTTATATGTAGAATATTACTACCCGTATTGTTATTGCAGGTGTTCCACATAAATTAATTAATTATTTGTTTAATATTTGTAAATAGAGTGTGTAAAAATACCCACCTGGCGAATAATATTTTAACGCTTGCAAAATAAAATTTTGTTATTAAAGCCAAAATTTACATATTCAAATAAAAATTAAAGGTGAAATAATGTATTATTATAAACACAAGAAAGTGGGACATATGATTTACACATTTTATTTTCTATCCTTTCGACGTCGTAAAAGATGTTAGATTATCTTTGCACTTACACTTATAATAGTATTTCTACCTTGTTAATTTATGACTTTCATGAGCAAATTAGCAGGTATGATAATTCGATACCATTTACTTTATTTCTCATAAAGATTATCTTATAGAACGAGCAATACGGCCGACTTTTCTATTGTATATTATGTTTTTAATTGAAAATTGAGTAAAAGTTCAATTGTGATTCAGAAAATGAAGGTCGTAAATGATCTGTCCCACTTTCATGTGTTTACTGCAAATATTGATATAATATCAATAAATATTGATGCAATACTCATTCCAAATTGACTTATGTTGTAGAAACTGTTACAGAATAATATAGGTGTATTTTAATTATATTTATTATTTTTGTTAAACAAATTTTTATAAAATTAGCAATAATGGTATTTTTTCAATAACTTTTAAATATAGGTCAAATTTAATAATGAAAAAACTGGAAAACTTATTATTATCAAATTTTGATTGAACAGAACTTTCTGTGCGTCTTTTTATCCCACAGTTTGTACAACACCAGGCGAAGGCGGAAATACCATTTGACATGCCATTTTGACAAATAGAAATATCGTGGATAAACCGAAAAAGGCCTTGGTGATCCAGAATTTATTTATTTTCATCATTTGGACGTTTCGAACCTGTAGTAACTGGTTCGACTAGAACGTCCATATTTAATTATGGGTATAAGACAAGTTGCATTGCAATTTAATTTTATTTTATTTATTGACTAAAGTTCTTTACAAAATGATATTCACATCTATTATATTTATTATATTTATATAATGTTATAAAATTTGTAAACGTGCTGACGATAAACCACTACGGGTTCGAAACGTCCAAATGATGAAAATAAATAAATTTTGGATCACCAAGGCCTTTTTCGCTTTATCCACGATAATCCAGTTGATCCTTTTTGACTCAACATAAATAGAAATAGGTTATGTCAGAGCAAAGGCCTGAGAGAATTTTGATTAATTGAAATGCTTTAGATGATTGGTCTATGGGTAGTGAGAAATAAAAGTACGTGGATAAGGGAAACAACAACTATTTAAGAAAAAGTTGTAAATGCACTAAATTTTAAATTTTCAAATGTCACAATCAACAGTTTCAATAACAGGAAATAAATTTATGTATCAGTCTTACCAATGTGAAATATTTTTTTTTATGACTGCCAACTCAGTTATTTTTGATCACTCTGTATAATCGTTTTTTTTTTAAGTAAACATAAGTATGTATTATAATTGTCTAAGTAAGTCATTATATTGTCATCTGTTACTTTGATCTACACATTTTAAGAAAAATTACAAATCATAAAATGGTATAATTACAATATGAGTCTAAGACATGGTTCAGATTTATTTGCTACAACTTTTAATAAGCGACCCAGTCCAGCAACTATTAAAAAACCTGTAATAATGGGGTCCTCCACCATAATAAAAAATAATAAAATGTACACTTGAATATTGCTCTTTTTCGCGCAGCCTACTATAGAAACTGGTGCGAAAAAGATAGCAATGGTTTCGCAAAAAATCAAATGCAGTTAAATTAACAACAATTAAGACTTTTTAATACTACGAATTGCGTCAAAATTAAACGAACTTTCATTTAAATAATAAAAAAATAAGAGTGTAGGACCCCATTATAGAATTAGAGAATGCATAAATGGCATTAATAGAAATTCAGAACAAGTACGGTAATTAACAATAAGAATAAGAAACATTAAATTATACAGTTAAATGAAAATAACCTTTCGACAAAAATAATTTCTGAAATAGGCAGTTTGATGACATTGACAACTCTCTATGTTCACTTAATAAAAAAATGCGATAATATATTGTCAATCATTTTAATAGCCGAGGCGGACGACAAAAATTAATGATCATTAACCGTTAGTTATAGTATGCGTACATTGAAGTGATACTGTTGACAGATGTCAAAATTGCGTCTATTGACAAACCAGACAATATTGAGTGTAGTAAGCACGTGCTACTTATTGTTTTGTACTGTACGAGTACAATACAATAAGTAGTACGTAATTCAATACTTTTGGTTTGTTAATAGACGCAATTTTGATATCTGTCATCAGGTGCGCATACTATATCTAACCCTTAATGATCATTAATTTTTGTCGTCTGTCTCGGCTATGAGAATAACTATGGTAATGACATATGCCCATGCTTATTACTACTAAAAAATACTGCCGGTATAAGTAAATACATTATCATCAAAATTATAAAAAAATTATGGTGTAAAAAGTATGCTTAAATTTGAAAGCGTTACATCTATTCCCATTTTAAGCAAACAATAGTCTTGCGAAACATGATTCTACATTTTAATTATAAATTTATGCAGAAATTTTCATAATGAAAAATAATTTTAATAAAAACAGTGATTATATCATTGATTTTTCCGTGAAATTCCAAACATAGATGATTTTCGCACGGTGCAAAGTAATTGTTTAGTTTTTTCTACCTCAATTTCTGTGATCACAAAGCAGCAAGTAATATTTTACCTGAGATTTGTACCTGTTGCCATATAGCACTGCGTGGTATAAATTCGACCTTGACATTAAAAAAAGTTGTTGAGCCAACGAAATAGTATTTGGGGAAGTGTGCATCATGAAACACCACACTTATAAACAATCTAATATGCTTCTTCCTATTCCTAAGAATTGCAATCGCAGATGCATTGTTACACAATAAGTCATTATCTGTCGTGTTCAACTTTTTTAATCTAATAACAAAAAACTCGTTCAGAAAGTAAACATTAAGCAACATCTAACTTTAGAACGATCATTTAAATGCATTATTAGCAATTAATAAATATATTTGCGTCTTTAAAAATAATTAGTACAGCAAAAAAATTCGCGACAAAAAATTTCAACGCTAGATCAGCACACGTTCCTAATATATATTCATAGGCTTTCTAATTAATAAAACTAGGATATTATTTTTAATTTTCTTTTAAAAATATACGGTTTTTGTGCAAGGTTCTTCAGACGATAAATATCTAAACAGAGACGGAATAACTCAAAAGTGGAACGAAACGGTAATAGAAGGAAGAACTTTTTGTTACATTGTCGGCAAAAGATTTCGGATCCGTGACAAATAAGATACCTGGGTCTAGTTGAAAACTATTGCATTTCACAGGTTAAAAATATATACTCGATTAGATCACAATGACACTTTACTAGTCATGGTATTTTGTCAGGTTTGGGCTTAATTTTACACTTGAAAACATTGGAAAAGTGGCATAAATGACAAAACTTAGAATTTGAGTGAATAAAGTTTAATTTTAAAACAAAACTCTCCCAGCCCGATACTCAAAAAAGTTTAAGCTAATTCTCATTTTGGATTAGTGAATTCTATTCTATTCCGGTATTTAAAATTTAATCTTCGTGATATCGAAAAGGTAAATACTAGGAATAAATAAGACTATATTTTAAGATATAAACTGTCAAAATTAGGGTAGAATTCGTTAATCAAAAAATGAGGATTAGCTTAAACATTTTCGAGGATTTTTCCGTGATTTTAAAATATCAAAATTGCACGTTATGCTTATTTAGAAAGGCTCGAGCTTGTGCCAATTTTTTCTCTCTATATAAATATGAAATCTTACCTAGGTATCGTTTCCTGCACTTATTAAATTTAATAAAAAAAAAAATGCACTTGTACCACTTTCTAGTGAGACCTTCAGTTATAATACCATGAGACCATTAAGCTATATCAATCAATTTTTTATTAACCAAAATACGTATATTCAATAGTTATTTATGCAACATGAGTAAAAAGTATGGGAGAGTGAGTCAAATCGTATGAGTGAAATAAGACTTTTTTTATTCTAATTGCATACAAAAAATTTTTACGTCTTCAATAAAAGTGCCACAGCGTTTCATTTTTTCACCTGTTTTTTCTTTAAATAATGTACTTTTTTCACGATTTTATTCTATAAAAAATATGAAACCTCAATGAAAAAAGTGCACTTTTAATTAAAGGACGTAAAAGAAAATTAATATTTAATTTTAAGTTTGTGCAAAAAATTATATATTTTATTAAACGAACAGTTTTGGAATTTTGGACCTCTGGTATGGTTGACATACTGAGAATATAAAATAAAGCTGCTCTGTTTTTCAGATTTGTTTTTGAACCTCTGGCTTGGTTGACATGTTGAGTAATCCAAAACTGATCTGTTCTTAGACGTAAGTTTACTGATGATGGCAACTTAGTTGCCTAAATACATATATATATTTAGCGTTTTTAGTTAAGGTTTAGGGATTTTTAACTATGAATATAGGTTTGATCTTCAATTGTTTCCGAGAAATAGACTATAAAAAAAACTATAAAATTTTATGCGAAACATTTTTATTAATTTCTAATAATAAATATTGGCCAAGGTCGCCATAACATTTGTCTTACAATTATTTCATTTTTTTTTTAAATAAAAGCACATCTACGTAAACAAAAAGTCTCATTTAATCGAAGTTCTACCTCTTAGAGTTTACAGTTTTCGAGATAGTAGAGGTAAACCCCTAAAAACTCATTTTTCACTGCCTTATATTTCGGAAACTATTGAAGCCCGAACCCATGTTGATTAAGCTTTTTTACTTATTTTGGTCAGTACCATATATCCTTAAAATTTGTTACCCTTTTTTTTACACCGTGTATATTAGTATCAGAGTTAAGGTAGATCAGGTAGATTTAAATTAGGTTAATTTTAAACTAATATAAATTTTAGATAATATAATGTAGTAAATATATTTGTTTGTTTCTTGTTTTTACAAAGAGCTAATTATTCGAACATACTGTATGTGCAAATAACAAATTTTTCCCTACATACTGTATGTGCAAATATAATTCGAACAAATATCAGTCTATATCTACAGTAATATAAAATTAAATAGTGGCAAATTTTTCAACATAAAAAATATTGAAACATTTCATAAAAATTTATTCAATTGATATTTAATTTTGAATCAAATTTTATTTACAAAATAATGCCACCACATTTATTTACTAAATATTGTTTATTACATGAATATTTTAAATTTAAAACAACACATACTAGGACTGATTTGGTGCATGTTTGTTATGACATCTTTGGACATATAAAATTTCAATTTTTTGGTTTGTGCATGTTGTGCTTATTATCTGTCGGTAAAAAATTAATGACTCAGATACGGAAATAGAGGATTTAGTTACTTGATATATACAATTTTTTTGTTTGGACAGTCTAATTTAGTTTCTTTGTATTAGTTTGAAAAAATACATATTTGAGTTTTTATTCTTGAACCGAACTAATACAGTTTAAAACAAACTCCCTCTTATTTGATTTTTATCTAAATCGAATTATTTTTTGACATGTTCAATTATATATGCTTTTATATGTAAAAAATATTCTTTAAATTGAAATTATTAATTCGAACTTTCCTTTAATCAAATTAAATTTTGGTCATTTGCCATCAATTTCAATGAAATTTGCCTCTCTATAAATCCAATTTTGATTTAGATAACTGAAATAGGTTTGTTTGGGGTCCCGTGGCCTCGTGCCTTAGTGTCTGGTCGCAAACCTGGGGGTATCGGGTTCGACGCCAAATATTTCGAATTTTAAATGGTACAAAAGTGACCCCTGTGGTGCACTCTCCACGCCAGCAATGAGTGCCCGTGAGGTGCAAATATGTCATCATCATTACCGATATCTGCGATAAAGCAGATTGGCACACCCAGAAATGGGTAATATGCCGTGATGATATATTTATATATTTATTTAAATAGGTTTATTTGGGACACTCGGTATAATGTTTCAATTTGTATATTTTCTAGGTTATATCTATTTTTCTAAAAAATAAAAATGTATTTTTTTGTTATATTAACTGAATAAACGTTGTTTTCCATTGCATATACATATACTTTGTAATTTATACAAATGTTCATTTAATTTTCATTTACTCGAAATTATTCGAAATCTTTCTAATTCGAACAAATTCAAATTCTCCTTGAGAATTCAGATTATAGAGAATTGACTATATCTACTATAACTGAGTGTCTGGTCGCGAACCTGGGGGAACCGGGTTAGATCCCGACTGACGCCAAATATTTCCAATTTTAAATGGCACAAAAGTGACCCCTGTGGCGCACTCTCCACACCAGCTATGAGTGCCCGTGAGGTGACGCCTGGTAAGCGCCCACACGGTTAAATGTATCGTAATCATTACCGATGTCTACATGTGTTGTAGATACTGGCACACCCAGAAATGGGTAATATGCCGTGATGATATATTATTATTACTATAACTACGATTCTTTTACCATCACCAGTTTGTTAGAGATTAGTCCGACCCTGCGTGCCAAATTTGCGCAAATAGAATAAAAAGGCTTACCTAAAAAGTCGTCTATAGTTAGGATTATCAGCCACAGACCATCTTCGCACCGACATACACTTTTTTTCTTCCACAACAGGTTCGTCTTGATCATAATCCGGCTCTGGCTCTTCAACAGGACATGTTAATGATTCATAGCGATTAAAACTAAATTTTCTTGTGTTCGGTTCGCGAAAAAATCGCTTGAAATTGTCAGTTTCCTTAGTACTCGATTTGCACTCAAACCATCCGGCGAACTGGCCGCTGAATTTCCTGGAAACGTTGATGTTTCTGTAGCCGTTTTCGTAATCAAAATTCCGCGGCGTTAGGCTGCTGGCAGAGTCCGATTGAGGAAGGGAGTTGGGCCCAAAATCGTCCAAGGAATCCGTCGACTGATTTGGGCTCAGCGGATTTGGCACGTAGAAAATCGGATGTTTCTGATTAGAATTCGTAAACATCTCCTGGACGGAGACAGTTCGACGTTTTTTGAGGCCTGAATGGAGTCGGTTGAATTTGGTTTTGAGCATTTCTTGCACTTCTTGCATGCTGCTCTTCTTGTAGCTGTTGAGCAAACGCATTGAAAATGTTTTGTACAATTTGCCATTGTTGGTAATTTCGGCGTTTGCCTTCCCATTAACATTCGCTCTTGCAGACATCTATACGCGTTTACCAATTATGATAATTATTTGTAATTGTTAAGACTGTAGGCGGGATTCGTCATATTTTACGCCCAGGGTTTGTGTTTATTTTCAACAAGTGTCGAACACTGCGAATTGCGGGCGATCTTTATGGTTATGTGCAGTTAAATTAAAAGGTAATGAAATGTTAATTAATACACATGTAGAAAGTTATTTAGTTGCGCGTTAAAATATGTAAATAAAAGTGTAAAACATATTTTCACTTCTTTGTTTTTACTGCAGATCTACTTTTCAAAGAAATTTGCCCAATTATATGATTAAATTAGAAATAAAAGTATTTGGAATTGATAGATGTAAGGAACAGCACTGTATTATCACAAAAGTACACACTGTCACTGAAGTAAATAACAAATAGCACGTGTATGTTTCAAAACAACACTGAGCACAGTTACGGTTCGAAATTCGGTACTGCGAGTCTGACAGCCAAACCTATGTGCGCGCTAAGCAAGCACACTTGTTCTACTCATGGCTTGTTTGCGTTGGGAATCACATGTAGCTCTGTCAGCAATGACGGCTAACTGTCTCTCTCTCTCTCCTATGACTATCTATAGTCATAGAACTTACCATTACTACTTACGCTACTTACCACGTATACATGCAGGCATAAACGCTCGTAGTTTTTTAATTTTCAGTAATTGATGCTGGTTGCTGGTTGGAAGATAGTACTGTAATTATTTCAACATTTAACCATCGAGCTGGATTTTCTTCGTCGTTAATAACTCTTTAAAAATAAATTATTAAATGTTTTAATTCTACCTTTAACTGCAACAAAAACAAAATTTATCAATGCATAATCTTGTTTTTTATCATATTCGTATAATGTAAATAAAAATAATACCATGCTTTTAGAATTCTTTTCCAAGAAATAAGAATTAATTAAAGATTTTCTAATGAATTAAGGCATATTTTTTTCTGCAGATATACATTTTTTTAACTTGAATTAAATTAAATGTTGTTTTCTCGTGATGATATAGAATTTGTTAGCTAATGTTTTTTAAACAGATTAGCAAATGATTGACAAAAAATAAATTATTAAAATTATAACACAATAAAATTTGCACAAATATGTAAAACATTTGTATATCTTTTTGTTCAAATGCCATGGCTATTGCTATTAATACGAAATACTAAAATATTTCCTACATAATTTACATGTAATTAGTGTTATTTGATGCAGAAAATTTTTATATTTCTATCAAACGAAACGGGGGGAAACAGTCTGCAAAAAACTAATTTCCCATATTTATGTGCACCTTGAAAAAAAATACACCCGGTATATATTTGTGGTACTTCATCAAGAGTAAACAAATATTTTACATTATACATACATAAAAATCACGCATGCCCCACTTAGTGGGTTAGCATAAACCCGAAAATAATAATAATAAATAAATATATCATCACGGCATATTACCCATTTTTGGGTGTGCCAGTATCTACAACACATGTAAACATCGGTAATGATGACGATATATTTTACCGTGTGGGCGCTTACCAGGCGTCACCTCACGGGCACTCATAGCTAGCGTGGAGAGTGCACCACAGGGGTCACTTTTGTGCCATTTAAAATTGGAAATATTTGGCGTCAGTCGGGATCGAACCCGGTTCCCCCAAGTTCGCGACCAGACACTCAGGCACGCGGCCACGGGACCCCATATAATAATAATAATAATAATAATAATAATAATAAAGAGTTCAACTGACTCACTCCACTCTTTTAACAATGTTCTTACTAACCGTAACCGTACATCTACTATATTATTATATTCTACTATACAATTTATACATTTTATAATTTATATGAGGGGTCACGATAGAATAATTCAGAATAAAAAAAAAAAAAAAACAGGTAGACTGTAGAAAAAAATTGCACTATCATTTTAAAATTTAAACAGTTATTTTTCTGTTATTTGATAATTAATTGCGGAAGTTAAGGTACTTACAACTTACCTAGTTAAACAAGTTTTTAAAGTAATGTTGTGAGTGAAAATATAAAATTTACCCAGAGAACATTTTTGAATCATTTTTATAATTTCACAATTTTGACAGTTTTTGTCAGTCTGAAATTAATTTGACAGTTTTTAAGAACCACCAGTAATTAGTTTGAGAGCTTTGGCAGTTTTTAAGCCTCCTATAAACTAGTTTGAAAGCAATCTAAAAAAAATTGGTTGGTAGTTTTTATGAATTGGAAGGAAAAAATGATCAAGTGTATTATTGTTACAGATAACTATTCTAACTCTAAAAATGTTTAGAATAAAATTCTAAAAAGTATGATTACAAAAATTATAATACTACAAAAATTTTATAAAAACTGACTACATTTAATGCTAAATTACATTTTCAAGTAGAAACCGTTGTTATTGCTTTCCATTAATTGATATTTATTTGTTTAGTATGATGGCATGTTTAAATTTTTTCTTAAGAATGTTTATTTATTTTAACAAAAAAGCATTTTTAGTATTTTAATTAACATGTAGACGCACTAGGTGCTAAAAAGTGTTTTGTTTCGCTGTGATAACAAATAAACTCGTTTTACACACTTATATACTTACAGAAATTTTAGTACCATGAGAAATAAAAAATTTGTTTATTTATATATTTTAACTCACATATCAAATAACTCACAGGTCACTGCTGTAATACAATGTATACTGAACATTTTATAATATGAATGTAACAAATATTTAAATTTATAATTAATAACACGTGAAAATGCTATTTTCATCTTTGATGTAATGTTGCGCAAATATATAATTATAAATGATATCATATGATTCGTATTAGAAATGCGCACGAATTCAATCAATATTTATTAAAATTATGCACAACCAATTAATCATTCATATTAAAATATTGTCAAAACGTGTGTTAATCATAAAGAGTATGATTATTATTATCAGTGTTGAACTTTCTTCAAACAAAAAGAGACGTATTTAGTGATAAGCAACAAATACGGTTAACTATTCTTATCAAGAAATGTCTACCTAAAAAAATCAAAAAAGAACCCCAAGGAAAATATGCCCGTATAAATATTAGTAAAGCTTATTAAGCGACATTTATGATACGATAAGTATGCTATAAGTTGATATGTCATTTTAATCAATATTTATTACACCTTATATATACAAATATGTCATCATCATTACCGAAATCTGTTTACAAAGCAGATTGGCACACTCAGATATGGGTAATATGCAATGATGATATATGTATACCGAGTGTCTACTTGAAATCCGTAATATAGGAAATACAATGTTATTTTTGATTTTAGAGAAAAGTTGTAAATAAAAAAGTTGTTCAGAATTAAAAACTACACATCACAATTTCTTTTTATTTTACAAAAAAAAAACACAAATTAAAATTAGCAATTTACAGTATATTTCAGAGTGCCAATCAATTTGACATTTAACTTTTGACATATTATTATTATTAACTTTGAATGTTACAATATTATACCATTCATGAATCATTTTGTACTTTCTTTTTGTGTTTAATTATACTTTTAATAATTATTTAAAATTATTTAATGGGGTCCCGTGGCCGCGTGCCTGAGTGTCTGGTCGCGAACTTGGGGGAACCGGGTTCGATCCCGACAGAAGCCAAATATTTCCAATTTTAAATGGCACAAAAGTGACCCCTGTGGTGCACTCTCCACACCAGCTATGAGTGTGAGGTGACGCCTGGTAAGCGCCCACACGTTAAAATATATCGTCATCATTACCAATGTCTACATGTGTTGTAGATACTGGCACACCCAGAAATGGGTAATATGCCGTGATGATATATTTTTTTTATTATTTTATATTTATTGACAAGAGTAGAATTATGAGATCTGTCAAACAAAAAAATTAAACATCAGTAATTCAATGGTCTGAAATTTGCTGTAAATTGTAAATTTAAATTTGCGTTTTTTTCGTAAAATAAAATGAAATTGTAATTAATCATATCATATTGTGTAGTTCTTAATTCTGAACAACTTTTTTATTTACAGCTTTTCTCTAAAGTTAATAGGTCAGTAACTATAGCAAAAAGGAAAAAAAATAACATTGTATTTCCTATATTACGGATTTCAGACACTCGGTATAGCGGATGTCTACTTTTTTTCGAATATGTATAGGAAATTCAATGTTAAAATTTTTATTTGGTAGTATCTCTTTACCTATTCATTTTAGAACAAAAGTGTAATGAAGAAAAATGTTCAGAATAAAAAACTGTATGATGACCTAAGTTTGTTGTTTGATTGTTTTTATGTATGAGTTAGAAGCAAAGGAAAATACGTGATTTAAGGCAATTATCAGAGTGCCATGAAAAAAAAAACAATACTTGAATACTTTATGTTTCTTGTTTCTAACAAATCTGATTGATACATTTTTTTTTATTATTATTAGAATAATAGGTAGAGTTAATATAGAAAAAATAATAATAATCACAAATTCCAATTCTAATAAAAATAAAATAAAAAGAAATGTCAAATCTGTCAGATATGCCAGAAACAAGAAATATAATTTTTTTTCATGGCCTTAAATCATGTATTTTCTTTTGCTTCTAACTCCTACATAAGAAACAATTGAACAAGGTTGGTACTCGTGAATGCAGTTTTTCATTCAGACATTTTTCTTAATTACACTTTTTTAAAAAATTAATAGGTGTATATCGTTATAGCTAATAGGAAAGTTAAAAGTTATGAAAATTACAAATACGGGGGTTACGCTAGAATTATTGAGAATAAAAAAATCAGGTATGCAATGGAAAACAAAATTTGCACTATTATTTTAAACAGTTATTTATCTTTCATCTGAAATTTAGTTGCAAAAGTTAAACTATTTAATAAATAGGTACTTACGGCCGCTTTCATGATAAATATAAAGTCACTTTACTTTTAAAATTTGATCTAAAAGTGAAAAAAGCGTTTCATAATTTCACTTTTAGATGAAACTTTAAAAGTAAAGTGACTTTATATTTATTATGAACTTTTAAAGGATCGTTATGAGTGAAAATTCGGAATGAACTATGGGGTATTTTCTTCAAATTTTGGCGAAAAAATATACCGTGTGTAACACGAAAACCGGGCATAGGAAAACTGCAACATTTATTTTTCATAAGTGATTCAAATTTGTTAACGATATCAAAATATAAACAACTTTGTCTAAATAAATTTATTTTAAATGCTTATACGGTCTGTTATTTATAAATAATATCTACCTGTATAAAACTACTATCATAACATATGTGTATTGCGGATAAAAGTAATCATATGTTGGCTGAAAGTAGGCAAACACATATGCTTAAATAAAAATACATGCCTATGTAGAACAGAAAACGAAACAAATATTTGGTTTACCGCTTGTAAGATGATATCTAGTACAACTTTCAAATTCGAACAAGAAAAAACACTCAATTGTTTTAATATTAATATGTGCAAATATTTGAATTACGGCTATTGTTTTCGACTAAAAGTAAAACCACTTAAATGTTTATGATAATGAGCAAATATAAACCAGTTTCAGATTTTTATAACTAAGTACATATATTTTCTAAAATATTAAATGTGAAACCATAACAATAATGATTAATGTTCGTAAATAATAATGTGTTCAAAAAAATCCTAATTCGGAGTAGGCTATGAACAAAAAAATGTATGTCAACTTGAAAGTATTTAATATTATATAGTATTTAGTATTCATATCGAATTCTTATATAAATTATATACATAATTATTTCTTCCCCTATAACTGTGTTATTGACCCAAATTTATTTACTATATGTTTTATCATTTTTTTTTATAAACACTAAAATATATTACACACTTTCAAAACGCGCAGATTTTTCGGGCTTGACGCTACCGAACCCGGCTCTCTTTTATTGACCGACACTGTAAGTAGGCGTTCCCATCATCAAACCAATGACTGCCAGACTGTTCCGCTGGAGTATTTGGTTATGGTGGTTTTGCGGCTACACGCTATTTTTTACAAATACTTAAATAATAATAAACTCTAACTACAATATACTAAATTTAAGATAAGTAAAAGAAAAGAAAATAAGAACAAAATGAAATTTTCATATATAAAGCGATATAACCTTAGCTGTACAACATTGACAAATGGTTTAGAACCTCTGGTAACAACAGCCAAGACAGCAGCTGCTGAGAGAGAAAGCACGATATAATGCCATTGCTCTCCACCACTGGGTTCGCTTACGTCATAAGGCGGTAAAAGCTGGATACCAAATATTTGCCATTTTTTTCCTTCCATAAGAAGCCGAATTTTAAAAAAAGAAAACTTAGGGAATTTAAAAATACTATAACATATAAAAAAATCAAAAAATCATGGAATCCCCCACTAAATGTGAATTTGTCACGAGATTTTGTCAAAACTGTTATCTAAAGAAATCAAAGCATTTCTTCTGGTATCGTTATTTTCGAAATAGAAATCAATTAGAAAACGTTAAATGGCAATATTCTGTATCCTTTTTTATCTTTTCTCTTTAAAATTACATTTCACAATCAATAGACACTTACAAAATTGACGTCACTGCAAGAGAGAGATAGAAGATCATGCATCCAAACAAACCTCCTCTCGTTGTCTTACGTCCCGTTCCCTGTTCCTATCTGTCATTGTGTTCGCATCTGTTATTCAGTGTTAAACCTAATTCTTTCTTGTGGTTTGTACGTTGTGTTTAATAAAAATGAGTTTAAAACCAGAAGATGTGTCTACGGCAACTTTTTTGTTTGATAATATTAAAGATCATTCGATTATTCAACTAAAATGATGGCTAGAGTGTAGAGTCTACGGCTGATGACAGGTCTTTGTTTGGACGTGGTAACCATAGCAACCTTGATTTCTATGCTTTGCCGTTAGAGGCGCTCGTGCAAATTGCAATTTTGTAAGTGTCTATTTCGACAACTTAGCTTTTGAATAGAATAATGATCAGACATACGTTTCTGTGTTCATAGCCTGCTCCGAATTAGGTTTTTCTCTGAACACACTGTATCAAAGTATTACATTTTAATGTGTAATAAATGGGCCATTAGTTATCACTTATATTTAAACTTTATTTAAAATAGTATTTACAGACAATAGGTCATACATGATAAACTTATAAATACTGATTAATATTATTGAAAAACATTATAAACTACAAATCACTGTCTTGGTGGCAACTCGAAATGGTAATCACAGTTCGTAGTGGAATTGCTAAAAGGCAGCCTAGCTCGAATCCCATACGTCGTTGGCCGTTCTTCCGGGGATTCAGAAAGCATAAGTTGTAGTAGGTTATACTGCAACATCAAACAGAATAATAATATAAATGTAAATTTTTGGGTCTTATATTGCAGCCAAATCTCTTGTGGGACGAACATATTAATTATGTAGCCATAAAAATACAGAAAAATATTTTTGCTTTGAGAAAATCTATTAATTCTGTATCATTCAGTACAGCAAAAACATACGCAACGATTCATGCTAACATCCTATATGGCCTAATTTTATGGGGAAACTCTAATTGGGCTAATAGAATTTTATATTACAAAAACAGTCGGTGCGTGTTTTATGTAAAGCAGGGTACAGAGACCATTGTAGAAATCTGTTTATAAATAATCTAATTCTAACTCTACCATGTTTATATATTTTACATATTGCCATTTTTATTAAAGAAAATTTTAGTAAATTAGATACGAACAGCAGCTTCCACAATTACTCTACTAGGAGAAAAGATGATGTCAGATTAAAATTTACTAAATCTAATCTTATGAGGCAGTCACCGTATTACGTCGGTAGTTTAATTTTTAATAAACTTCCCAATGATTTGAGAAATTTACCTATTCGTAATTTCAAAATAAAACTGAAAAGCTTTTTATTGTCAAAAGCGTTTTATACTATGCAAGAATATCTGGATTACAAATTTTGATGTACCTACTTATTATTGTTCTTTGTTTATGACTTGGTTTACGATACTCTGTATTTCTTTTGCTTAAAATTATTATTATATTATTGAATAGCGTTTTCCATAAGATTAATGTAGACATGAAAATATTAGACCTATTTTTTTTATTTTGCATAAAAATTAATAGAACGGGAAAAAAATGTAACAGAATGGGGTATTCCACTCAATTTTTTTTTATTATTTTAAATAAAACTTCATTCAGTTTTGAAGCAATTCATAGTATTAAAAAATCTTAATTGTTCCTAGTTTAACAGTATTTTATTTTCGAGAAATCAGTGTAACGTCACATTCCCTCTATACTTGTCTTTCTCACACACACTGCTCTGAGTACGCTACAAGAGAAAGATAACAATAGGGCACCTGCACGTGACGTTTCAACATGGCGGCCACCAGCTGATCTTGGTCAACCAAACCCTCAGTTTGCATTGTGTCTTACGGAAAAATATCGTGCCGTAAGCTTTTATTGTGTTTTTATGGCACTTATTGTTTTATTTGGGAAAAACTGATTAGAGTGTGTAAAAGTGAGTATATAAGGAGTGTTTTCCGTAAAAAATAAGTCAGGACATTCTTACTATTTAATGAATTCCAGGTTATTAAATTAAAACTAACCCAATCCTATTTTTTTGTGTATACTTTTATTGCATGTAAAATAATTTAAACATAATAGGATAGGAACATATTATATGAATGTTTAAATATATGTAATTTTCTTTAATAATATATATAAAAAACATGAAAAAATATTTTTTAAATGACAGAATTACAAATTTTTAATGAAGTTTTTTTAGTAACAGAAAATATATATATGTGTCTGTTTCTCACAAAAGTTTAAAAATTAGATAGGTAATCAATTTTTGATTTCATATTGATTTTTAAAAGGCATTTATAATCCTCGTCAAAAAAATGTCAATGTATAAGGATCCACATTATGTATCCACTTAAATTTATCTATTTAACATACTTTGGCTTCCAAAGATTAATATTTGACGTATAAACTCAATAAACTCATTTATATACAATAAAAATACACAATATGACAATAAAAAAAATGAACTCGAAGATAAATATATATATTTCAAATTTAATTTTCTTTATAAATTAAAAAAATCTAATAATTCAATTTATTTTAATTTCAATATTCATGTTTTCATTCAACAATACACATAAAAAAAACTTATACAAACTCAAATGAATGTAATACAACCTGATGCTACATGCTACTTATTTCAATTTAATATTTTTAAAAATATATTTATAAATACGACTGCTTTGTTTTACTAGTAAATAATTCATACACTTATCTTTAATTATAGCTAATTACATTTTAAAATAGCATGTATAAATTTAGGAAAAACTGAATTTCTTGTACAGAAAACACATTCGCTGCATAAGACGCAATGTTAAACTGAAGCTTGGTTGCCCGAGATCAGCTGATCATCCGCCATGTTGTGACGTAGGTGCAGGTGCCCTATTGTATGTCGTCAATTTCCCCTTTTAGCAAATGTGAAATATCTCGTAAAGTAATTATTTAAAAAATGTTTTCATTGTTTTAACTATTATTTATTAAGCCATACTTTAAGTTAAATTGAAATTTTTCTTATTCTTTTGTTACGGTGGAATACCCCATTTTGCAATGTGCCATGACGTCATCACGTGACTTATTGACAACTGTCACGACCATTGGTGGCAGCATCGTCGCCGAATACACGAGCTTTTGATTTAGTACTCTTAAATGTATTACTTCTGCAGGCATGTTGTGAAATGAGGTCATGCAAAAAAAAATAATTGTACCTTTTTTTCTGTTTAAATCGAAGGATAGTCTTATTTATTGTTCAGTATAATTAAATTATTTTTTATTTACATTTCTGTTCTATAAAATCGTTTTAAAGCATGGTATTTTTAAAAAGTAGCAAAATCCAGCCATGTTGTGACGTCACACGTTCCGAACCTAAATTCAGATTCATTTCAGACAGACATTGTATATAGACACAGAATGGGGGATTACACCATTTTTTTTTTATAATTTCATCTGAAAATATTAGGAAAACTAAGACTATTGATGAAAATCCGGTGAAAAAATTCCTATTAATAAGCGAGTTATGGTCTCCCGAATTTTGAAAAGATTGACGTGATGTCACATTTATGTGTTTTTATATCAAACTGTTTTCATCATGGACCTAAATGTTCTTGAAATATATGCTATAAGTTATATTTACATAAAAATAAATGAATATTATAACACTGTATAAGTATACATACTTTATAATTACAGGTGTATTTAAATTATTAAGTTTAATGCAAGAAATTTATGTTAAAATAAAAACTGTTTGGAAACTGTAGTACAGGAATGTTAGCCCCTCCTTTCGAATTTGAATTTCTTAACTTCCATTGGTAGTAATCCCACCTCCTAACACGCTATTTGTAATGCATGTATAGGCGGTTTCTCGGTCGCCAATCAAAATATTTTCATATTAGTGTCGAAGCGTTATAACAAAAAACCCTTTATTTCCGAAATATCTCAATTATACCATTTCATTTTTTTATTACTATTCGTTATTCAGCATATACATTCGTATTTTTTTACTATTTTCCTTTAATTCGATTGAGCCGTAATCCCCCATTTCTAAAAGAAGTATATATATACTATAAATTGAGGATTACATATCTAAATATGCTAAAACATATTAATATAACATCGTTCTATTCATTTTTATAAATATAATTTTCATTTGGCATGAAATTATCTACACGTTACATATCAGCTGTTTCACTTTTTATTTGGGATTTTCATCGACATGTTTACTTTCATAAATTTCAGGTTATCTTTAAATGTCACTTTGACGTTTAAAACAGTATGAAAATAAAAATGGTCGTTGCTCCGAACTTGTGACGTCACTTGGTAAGGGACAAAGCGGGGGTCTAAAAGAAACCGCATTTTAAATAATGTCATTTTCAATTACAATTTGATGAATTGCGGTAACTAGCGTTTTTGTAGGTACTTTTTATTATTACAAAGTAGCTTTATTTGTTAATGGCATCTTAATACTTAAAAATGGTGGTGTGTATTACTTTATTCGGAGCGGTAAAGTCAGCGCATGTATAAAATCGCAACTACCATAGACGTCAACGATGTGTGATTATGTTTACAGTTCAAAAGGAAAAAAATATATCTTGTGACTTACCTCGTTCTCAAAGTCTTGTTTAAAGGTATCAGGAAACCGATCATTCCTTAGCTCCGTTAAAGTTTTATTCCTTTCCATAGCAGTATGAAAAGGTACAAGTAATTCAAACAAAATAACTCCTAAAGAATAAATATCAACTTTATAGTTGTACTTCAGTCCATGCAGCTGTTCAGGGCTCATGTAAAGTTGAGTCCCCACAGCTTGTGTATGTTTCTGCATGCCATCAGAATTCTTTTCCACGTTATCTTTATTATCACCTTCTTCCATAAAAATAACGAGTCCGAAATCACCAATTTTTACTTCTCCGTCCATGGAGAAAAATATATTGCTAGGTTTTAGGTCTCTGTGAATAAGACCTTTAAGGTGAACATATTCAACAGCTGAAACTATTTGATCAAAAATATGGACTATTTCCGTATTTTTTCTAACTAGATTGTCTCTAAGCCAGTCTCGTAAACTGTTCCTCTGACACAGTTGCATTTGGATGTATAGGAATACTTTTCCTGGAGCGTAAACAGCAGGATTTGATCGAGAATTTTTGGATTTGCTGTCTGAACACTTCACAATAAAATTACTTGAAGAGTTGTTAGTGTTTGTGGTAGTTTCTTCGTCATCTGTCGCAGTCATAGAATTATGATACCCGCTGCTATTCTCAAAAACAATAAATGACCCACTAGAATTTATTTCGGGTTGTTTTAGATCTGCTGAATTATATATTTTAGAAATATTGCTTTGTGATTGTGTGAAGTCGATCACTACGGAAGAATCAACTTTTTGTGGTGTTTTGGTAGTTTTTGAATATTCTAGACCTTCAGTTAAGGTATCCCTAAATAAATATTGTGTTAGTTATTATTATTAGATATGTGAATTTGGAAATAAAAACTTACTGATTCCAGACTCTATCGAAATCATCTATCCACTCAGTTGGAGGTGATTCCATCCACGCGTTGAAATATCGGACAATATTACGATGGTCTAGTTTGGCCAAGGCACGTACTTCACGCATGACTCTTTCTCGTGATTCTGGCCTGAAATAAATAAATACTTACATGCACTAAATAATGAGGGTTTCTACAATTTTTTTTAATATTAATTTTGATAAAAAATTAGACTAATACCCGAAAAAAATAAATAATAAAGTTGTTGAAAATGGGAACGTTCACGCCAAATTTTTGCAGGTGGCAGCACAACTGTTCACACAATTTTGTGAAAGTTGACAGTGTTATGACAAAAAAATGTTTCCTGTATCACACATTCACAAATCGAAATTAGTTTTAGTTTTATGATTTATATTTTTATTTAAGAACATTGACACCATGTTATCTTATGAAACCATTCACAAAACGTATAGTGAATACTCTCATAATTTACTGTTAAATTGTGTTAAATATAAATATCATAAAACTAAAACTAATTTCGATTGGTGAACGAACCTTCAATTTGCATGTTCGCGTTTGCGCAGTATAACGCATACCGCGTGTGAATTAAAATGTAAACAAGCATTTTTAAGTTTTCGATTTTTGAAAATGAATGCCCTATTTTATTTCTGCATTCCTTTACACAGCAATAAGGCATTTTGTCTGGTTATATAATATACAAATATCAGATTGACAGTTGAATGATAACAAAAAATCTGGAGGGAATAAATGTGTGAGGAACTACAGCGTCATTAGTTCCTTACTAAAAGCTATAAACTGAAAAGGCTGTAATAAAATGAATTTATAGCAACCTGAAAATATGGGAAATTCATAATTCTCACTATTAAATTTTCAAATTTGTGTATACGCCATTGTCTATTTTTCTTCTTTCGCTTCTTTCTTCAGTTGTCACTTGTTACATTTAAAATTTTTATTGCCAACTTAAATTTAGAAAATAAAAACAGTCGGGGACCGTGGCACTTAATTTTATAGTTAATAAAACTGCCACTAGAGGCGCAGAATTCAGTAATATAGTCTATTGGTGCCGTGACGTCACAACATTATTAAGTAATTTTTAATTTCAATTTTTTAATAAAATGCTTTATAAATAAACATTATATTGGTTTAATTACGACAGTTTTGAAACTAACTATACATAATAAAGAAGGATACAGAATATTGCCATTCGCCCTTTTCTAATTTATTTCTATTTCTAAAATAAGGATTCGAAAAGAAAAGCTTTGATTTCTTTATTTTTGAGAATATCTTATGCCAAATTGTGATTTAATTAAACTTTCAAATTGACATACGTTTTTTTTTTTTGTTCATAGCCTACTCCGAGTTAGGATTTTTTTTTAACACACTGTATAAAAAAAGTGTAAAATAAATATTAGTAAACTCACTTATTGGGGAGTGTAATCCTCTTGACAGCATAACTACACTCATCAATCTTATTTCTCGCTTCGAAAACAACTCCAAATCCACCTTTGCCCAAACATAATAACGGATCAAAATCATTTATGTACCGCGAAACAAATTCCTTATCGCTAGACTCAGAATGACTCTTCACATATACTGGAATGTTAAGTTCTCTGCTACTTGTCGGAGTTTCATCGACAAAACCAGAAGTGGATTCGTTTCCAAATCGAATCCTTGCAAAAAGATGCTTATTTATGATTACATTAAATGCAAAAGCGGTTGTTATTGCGATAACAGCAACTTCTTTCCACCAGTACCATAACGACACTATTATCACTTGTACAGGTGTGTCATCTTCGTTTTCTGAACTACTTTCGTCATCAGATTCTTCAATAGTAACATTATTTTCACATTGAATGCTGTTTTGTTTGTCGATAGCTTCTGGCGTATATAAGTAAAATCCATTTCCTGAATAAATAAATAAATTATTATAAAGTACAATCATTTTAAAGTAAAAAATTTAAAAATACCATTTACATATTCTGAGGCATACAAAACAGATAATGCAGTAGTCATCTGATTTGAACTTTCCGTATAATCAAGGTCATTGGAATTATCATTAATAACTGCTAAAGAGGAACTTTTTGCAGGAAATGGTCTCCATGGAATTTTCGAAACACTACCCGTTTCTATTATTTGGTGTTTGTCGTGTTTGTTAGCTGAAGTTAGATATTGTTGTAATATTACGGATTCGTGGATGTATAACTACAAATTTAAAACATTAATTCCTTGTCATATATCAACCAAGCACTAACACTCTATTATACCGGTGCAACACAAAAAGCGGGCCGTAGGCGACATGAGAAAGTAGTTCAAACAAAAGTTGCAGAGGATTATTTTCTACCCAATTCAATAATCACTTTTTATTTTGCACTTTTTTAAATGAACAAATCGAATTTAAAATTTTATAATAGTTATTTCTTTATAGTGAGTCATAACATAATGGAGAATTAATCACAAGAATAAAAGTTACAAATTATTAACACGAAAATACCAGAAATAATTTTTATTCAAATATTATAGGTGGCCATGAGAAAATTTAATTTTAAAGATAATTTATTAATTGTCCATTTTATTTTGTAGTTTCCCATCGTTATATTTTGATTATTTTAACATTGCCGCTTAAAATATTTTAATAAAAATTATTTCTGATATTTCTCAATCTTTTCGAAATAGGTACAACAAATTTATATAAAAATTGTAAAATACTTACAGATTAATAAGTAGTGAAGTTAAATAATTAAAAAAAAACCTTCTTTATAAAGTTATAATGAATAGACACTTACAAAATTGACGTCACTGCAAGAGAGATATAGAAGGTCATGCATACAAACAAACCTCCCCTCGTTGTCTTGCGTCCCGTTACCTGTTCCTATCTGTCATTGTATTCGCATCTGTTATTCAGTGTTAAACCTAATTCTTTATTGTGATGTGTACGTTGTGTTTAATAAAAATGAGTTTAAAACCAGAAGATGTGTCTGGGGCAACTTTTTTGTTTGATAATATTGAAGATCATTCGATTATTCAACTAAAACGATGGCTAGAGTGTAAAGTCTACGGCTGATGATAGGTCTTTGTTTGTACGGGGTAACCATAGCAACCTTGATTTCTATGGTTCGCCGTTAGAGGCGCTCGTGCAATTTTGTAAGTGTCTATTAAACATTTTATGACGTAACGACCGGTGTGGACTTGATTCTATTGGCCAGAAATATGAAAGCTGAGAATCCCGCCTATAATTCCACAGTGCTCCACCCATTGGCAGTTCTAGTTTACATCACTTGCGCCACTGTTATATCAAACTTTTGCAATGCAATTACTCGAATATCAATTAAATACCATAAAATTGACAAACACTGGTAACGTCACGATGTCAAGAACTCATCGCAAAATTTTCAAAAATCGTATCTAGCTTAATATAAGGAATTTTTACATCGGGTTGTCAAAAGGTTGTACAATATTTCATAAAAAGCAATAAAAAAAATAGTTTATGGATCCATTAAATATCTTATTTTTCTCAATTTTTTTTTTTTCTTCATATTATTGATATACAAACTTTTACATCGTTCAAAAGACAAAAAATGGCGGATTTTATTATAATAAAATAATTTCTAGGTTCCATTTAAAAAACAAAAGTTGACAGTCGTATTGTGTAAATCCAGCTTTTTACAAAATATCCATTATTGTTATCAAATAGTATATATAAAATATTTAAACTTTTATACGAATCAAATTTTTCTGTTCTTTATAATAAAAAAGTTAAGGTGGGGTTCGTTTTCGCAAAATGCAGAAAGTAACTTTCATAAAAATTTTAAATTCAATTTACTATTTTATAAATACGTGCAAAATAAAATGTGATTATTGAATTGGATGCAGAATTTAAATCATTACAAAATTTATTTGAAGTAGTATTGTCTAGTTATTTTTGTGCAAAGATAAACTGTTTTCCCATGTTAAATGCCTATGACCCGTTTTTTGTGTTACACCCGGTATACGCTGCAGACATTTTACCTGTTTTTTGTGCATTCCTATATAAAGAGCTGGTGAAATGTCACTAGAACTCCAAGAATATTGCGAATTACTAAATAAATCAACAGAATTCGCATCACGTCCATCCCATGTCCAAACATTGACTATTGGAGCTAAAAACTAAAATGTACTTATAGAAATATATCATTTTTATTTTTCAAAATATTTTTAAATTTACCTGTTTCTTCCACAATATGTTATTACTCTGACTAAATGCATAAACTAAACCTTCAGGAACAACAGCTTTCATATTAAATTTCAAATTCTGATCAAGATTGCCATGACAACTTGAAGATTCAGGAAACTTAAGATTGAGCTGTCCAACACTAAAATTCCATCGCTCTAAACCTGATCTTGGTTCCACAGCTCTAACAGTTTGCGTAGTTCTTTCCAAAAGTAATAGGTCTTCCAAATTATCGTGAGTTGTCTTGTTCTTACACCCGTCGATAGAGCATTCGTACAACATTTGTCCAGAGTGCATAACTACTCCATATGTACGACGTTCTTTTCCTCCTGCAATTACTAAGTCGTCCAAATACCTAAAGGAAGATGTAAGCAAACTGTCTGCTGTAATTGGAATAGCATCAATTGTGTCCCCATTAAATTTATAAAGACTCCCAGTTAAAGAGGGAATTATTCTAACCCAGTGACCATTGTTGGAGAGCTACAAAAAGTAAATCAATGTTTACTTAACCTCTTACATTGTGCAATATTTACTTCCAGACGATCTATGTTAGATGATAACATTGGTCCTGGTCCTGTATCAACACTCCAAATTTCTTTTCCGTTATCATTATAATCTAAAGCAGTCAGCTTTCCGTCTAATGTATTAACTAGTATCCATCTAGATTAAATTAAGTTATCAGAAAATCTACGAGTGTGACTCATAATATTTACCCTTGTTTTGATGTTTTATCCGCACAGTTTGGAAGTTCAGCAACATTTCTACTGGCTGAAGAAGACACAACTGATAATAACACTACTAAGCAGAAGAACAGCATTTTGAAGAACAAAATAAGGCATCATACAGTTAATATGAAACACTGTAACCATATCAATTTAAATTTATATTAGCTTTTCGGATCAAAAGATTTGAAACTCCGCAATGTAGGAGTCACAAATGTAATGTTGTCAGTTGACATTAGTACAGTTGACAGGCGTGTAGATGGCAGATTGTACGGGCTTAGGTGGTGTGAGGTGTGGTGTGATAACAGCCGATAGCAAAAACACACGTGGTAAATAAGCATGCTGCGAATTACGAATATTTAAAACAAAGTTGTGAATAGTTTTAATAACATACAATCGTGATAATTTCTTCAACAATTTATATCAAGAATGTCATTTTTTATCAAAGGGAAAAGGAAAAACAACTTCAAGGTATTGTTTATGCATAATGTCAATAATATATAGGTTATGATGTTATACTGGGTGTTATTGAATACATGTTACAAATTTATAGGGAATGCAAAATAGAATAACTTTTATTAATAAACTTATATCCGCAAATGCACCGTTTTGGACCTACAGTCTCTTTAAATACATTACTCGTTGGCTGTACCTGTCACTTCATTTGTTATTTTGTTTATTTTAACATCTGGCATTCAATTTTTTAAATAATAACTTCTCAAAATGATAACCACCAACTTCACTGCAAGCATTGCTCCTTCGTTGCATATTTTAATACATTATGTTTAAAAATTTCTTTGGAGTTTGAATTGCCGTACATTAACCCCATGTTAGCATAATCGCGAACTGTATGCCCATTCATAATGCACCTACACATCAATGCTAAAATTTAAAGTAAAATGAACCCTTCATTAACGCGCCGCCGACTTTTCTCTGGCCATACATTGTTTTAATATTTTTTAAATTTGTTTACAAAATTATGCCAGATCTTTAGTACCTCCCTAAAATTGGCTCTACTAAATTATAATAATATCTCCACCCTCATGTAAAAATTTCAGCTTCACGCACTTGCCACATAATATACTATTTTGAATTAGTGTATTTTCCCACATTTCTATTTGTTTGGTACGTGTTATATTTCAATAATAATGTTAAATAATTTAAAGCCTGTAGAAAATGGAGTAAGCAAACCAAGTAAAAAGTTAAAAGAAATAGAAGATGAATTAACAAGCGAATCAGATCAAGACAGTGGCAACGTAGAAGATGAATCTGAAGATGAAGAAACAGCTCAGGAAAAACGTTTAAGGCTTGCTAAAATTTATTTAGAAGAAATAGCAAAGCAAGGTAACACAAAGTTTAAACTATACATATTGATTGATCCAGAATGATTGAAGGTGCCTCGTTAGTCGTTCGGAATTTTTGTTTGCCGCATCGTTGTGGGAGTGAAAAACGATTAACAGATTGCATTGGCGTACAAAAAATGTTTGAAAGGGGATGAAAATAAATGTATTCAGGATTTATTTTCAAAAATATGCTTCCAAAATTAGCTTGCAATGTTCTTCAGTAAACATCATTCTAACGTAACAATTTAAATAAACAACAGATTAATTTGAAAATATAAAAAGAACTATGTCAAAAAATTCAAAATACGTAACGCCGTAGACGTTTCCAAAATGTTGGTAATATAGGCAACATAATTCGACATTGCCGGTAAATTGATGCCAATTTTTTCCTGGAGATGATTTTGATTATAATCAGAACTTTTTCAAGTCATGTGACTTTGAATCATTCTGGATCACTGTATCAATTTGTTCCCTATAAAAAATACAAATTTTAGAAAAAGAGAGATTAAACGACAAAGAAGCTGATGCCGAGGCTGATGTTTCCAATAGATTAAAAGAAGATTATTTAAAACAGGCTGGAAAATTAAGAACAACAGTTGCTGATCAATATACAGAAGCAGATTCAAAAACGTTAAATGTTTTACAATGTAAAGACCACAAAAACGCAGTTACATGTGTTTGTATATCATCAGACGACAAATATATATTTTCTGGTAGTAAAGATGGACGAGTAGTAAAATGTAAGATATTTTTTACCTATATTAAATATTTTTTTGTAATAAATAAATTGTTTTAGGGTCATTAACAGAAAGAAAAAAAGTTGGTAGCATACCATTTATAAAAAAACCCACGAAGGGAAACGTTGAAGGTCTTTCACATTCTGTTACGTGCTTAGCTATTTCCGACGATTTTAAATTTTTGGTAAGTAAAAAAAAACTTTCTTCACAAAATGACTTGGTCTAGAAACTCACTACAATGAGAGCTGTCGGTGGGATTTTGATGAACTAATGGCGCCACTCCAGCAATAGCTCTCTGCGATTCAGCAATGAAATGTGCATGTGAGCAAGTAAGCGCTAGTACAAAATTTGTCTACAATTGCACATTCTGGTATCAAATCTGACAATCAACAGTGCTTATAAGAAGTATAACCTTAATTCCTCTTTTAAATTATTAATGGACCATAAATTATAATTATTTTCCATAATGTGTATTTACACACAGAGAATGCAAACTGAAAATACTGTCGGATGACACTACTGTCATTTTAAAATTTTGACAATTTGATTTTATTGTTAAGGATTTACGATTGCAATAGAAGCGTTGCAAAATTATTGTTAAATTGTGTACAATGTTTCTTATGTATTTTTATCTAATTATTTTTGCATCAAAATATTCGTAATAACCACCATTATTTTCCCCGCTTTAAATCATTCAAATCGCTTTTACTGGAGTGCTGCCATCTGCAATAGCTTTGCCTGACAGCCCCCATTCGGATAACGACCGGACTTACGTTTTCTCGTAATGAGCAGTGACATCTACACTGAAACTTTTTAAATGTGAACACTGACCAGTGTTGCCAACTGGCGGGAAATTTCCCGTTTTGTGGGGAAATTTTACCTTTAAAAGGGGGAAAAAGGGAAATTGACTTTAAAAACGGGAAATTTTTATATTAAAAGCTGTTCGATATAATTATTGGCTATTTGACATTATTTTGTATAACGTATTAAAGTAATTACAAATTAAATATTAAAAATTTAATTATAACTGTACTGCCATCTCCTGTTCATCACATAATTTGAAAATCATACAGTGGCTCAGTTGAAAAACAAATTAATGGTTTGTGATGCCAATAACAATAACAACTTTATTATTATCAAACGAAGAACGAAGTCGAAGTTGTCTCTTGTCTCTCAGCTCAGAGAAAACACATTTGGTGTGACGTCTATATGTGTGTGTACCATGTACCTGTTGTATATTCTAATATAATAAATATTTATAATCAATAATATTGAATATATATTTAAAAGGGAAATTTTGTGAAAAAACGGGAAATTTTAAGAAGCGAAGCGGGAAATTTTGGTTTCGGAAGTTGGCAACACTGACACTGACGTATGTTGGTTCTCTCCTTTTATGCCATAGTGACGTCATCCTCACTACTTTTCCACTAAAACTTTAAATAATAATTATTTTATACGAATTTCAAACATTACTTCACGAAATAAAGATTATGTAAATGTCTAATTTTGATATATTGGGTGTCTACTTGAATATTGGGAATACAATGTTAATTTTTTATTTTGCTGTAGTTACCTATTAATTTTAAATAAAAATGTTTTAACTGAAGGTTGTAGATAATAAAATTCTACACCTAAATCACCAATCAAATTTTATTTTGCACGTTTTGTAACTTGTACTGAATAATCAAAATATCTTGATAACATTTTTAAATCTAGCCAACTGTTTCATACAGGCACTCATTATTACGTATTAAAGGTCGATTTTTCTCAGAATTTTTGTTATGCACCCTTATGATTTATTTACATGATCATAAAGGGAAGAAAAATCACTATTGGATTCTACTACTAAAAATCTATGTTGTCTGAAAAACAAATGAAAGTAGAAAGATGAATCGCACATATTAATGGGTATTTTTAAAAAACGACGTATTTCCGCGTCTTATAAAACCGGCTGAGTTCGTTTTTATTATATTTCATACTTTAATCCCACACTGTATAATCCAAAGAATAATAGGAGCTCTCAATGACGATAAAATAAATTTTGTAGGCTGTAGGAACCGAATCAAACAACATAGAAATCTGGAACCCAGAAACTCTTAAACACATTCACTCCTTCAAACATCATAAAAATAGTTTATTGGGCTTAGTGTTTCGTAAAAACAGCCACCATTTATACTCGTGTAGCAAGGATGGATCCGTGAAAGTATGGACTGTTGATGAAATGTCATATTTAGAAACTTTATTCGGCCATCAGGATAGCATAATGGCTATCGATGCTTTAACAAGAGAGCGAGTAGTTTCAGCAGGAGGAATGGACAGCTCCATTCGAATATGGAAGATAGCTGAGGAATCACAGCTTATTTTTAATGGAACGGGAACGATAGATTGTGTGAAATTAATCAATGAGGAGAATTTTTTATCAGGGGGAGATTCTGGGTAAGTAATAGTTATTTACTTATTAAGGCAGGGAAATTCGTCTTTTCATGACGAATATGGAGATTGTTTGCCGAGGCAAATAACCGTAATGAGTCATAAAAAGGAACTTCAATGACGAGATAAGTATTTTTTTTTTTTTTTTGAAATCCTATAAGAATTCAAAATTACTGAATGGTTCATATAACCTATTTTTATTTAACAAGTAAATCACATTGAAAACTTAAGGAAATATATTTAAAATTGTACAAAAATTTAAAACAACTGTATACTGAACATAATTTATTTTAATTTTTATAATTCTATTTTATATTAAAACGTAAAATGTGTTTGTGAAAATAAATACGGCAACGTTGCATTTTACTTCCCTGCCTTGGCAGGGAAATTAAATTTCTTTGCCGATTTTGCGAAATCATATTGATATAAAAAAATCAATATATTTTTTTAATATAATTTTCCATTAAAGGTACATTTTTTTCAATTATCTGTGCAATGGGGTCATCCACCACTGTAAAATATTTAATATTTCGGCATACATTACTTTTTATAATACTTAACTATTTCTGAAAAAAATATAAACAACGTTATACGCTTTCGAATAAGCTTACAATTAAATTATAAGTAATTCACTCATTTGCCGGCTTTTGGTTACTACATCACGCTCCCTGCAATAGGAAAGTGAGACAAATATAGTATTAAGAAAGAGAGAGAAATATAGAGGAGCAATATGGAATCATACCACCATTTTTGAGTGAAACTATGATTTATGTGCTATAATTCTTCCATATTTCCAAAATATAAATAAACAAAAAATGGTGGATAACCCCGTTTTCCCTGTCGATTTTGCGAATCAATCAAAAATTCCATTAAATGTACATTTTTTTCAATTATATGCAATTATACCATACACTAACTTTAAAGATTGTATTCTGTTTAAAAATCCCGCCATTTATACGCCATGTGTACTGACAAATTAAAATCTATTGAACTTTGATTGAGAGGAGAGAGATATTTTCTGTACCGTAAGGAGAAAACTGTGAAATGCCAAGATTTTACTTTTTTGTTTCTAGAATTTCAACAGTTGAGTAACGCTAAAATGCAGCGCATGCGCAGAACATACTGCTTGCAGTACAGAAAGTGTATATCATCCGTCATTATACCTCACTAACTCGTGATTTTATATTTATAGAGAATTATGTGTATGGGGTTCAATGAAAAAGAAACCTTTATGTTCTGTTAAAAAAGCACATGGAGTGGACGAAATAAATGAACAACCATTATGGATTACTAGTGTGGCATCTTTAGTTAATACAGATCTTGTTGCTTCTGGTGAGTTTATTTTCATTATTTTCCAGTTCCTCTACCTACCTTCCTTTGTTCTTATCAATCAATAATCTATAATTTGATTAATATAAAGAGTCGTCTCGTTATTTAGGTTCAACCGACGGTTCAATTCGATTATGGAAACTATCCAATTCGTGTAAATCCATCTCACCTTTATTTACTATTCCAGCTGTAGGTTTTATAAACAGTATGCAGTTTACATCTGACGGAAAGTATTTAGTGGCTGGATTAGGCAGAGAACATCGGTGTGGAAGATGGCAAACAATAAAAAAAGCAAAAAGTGGAATCATGATTATATCTTTACTTAAATCAACTTAATATTTCCCATTTAATTTTATCATGAATATTATTAATTAGTGCTGTTTATTGTTCCCTATTAATTGTATTTATCGATCATGTAAAAAATATTTTGTTAATTAATAAAACATATATTTCAAAAAAAACTGTTTCTTTTAACTACCCATTCTTATTGTTATTAAAAACTAAAATGGAGTCTTAAGGTAAAGTTATAACTAAAGAAAAACCCCTTAACCTTAACAAAATTTTTTAAAAACTATATACGTATTTCGAGAACTATATTCTCATCATCATAGAAACTACAAAGTAAAAACAGAGAAGTTAAGATTACTCAGCATGTAAACCATGCTATGTTCAGAGCTGTTTTGACCTCTGGCATGGTTTACATGCTGAGTAATCTTAACTTCTCTGTTTCTACTGATGATGAGAACATAGTTCTCGAAATACGTATACAGGCTGGTTGATTTTTCATTGTCCAGCTTATATCTTCTGAAATATTAAAGATACAAAAAAAAAGTTAAATACAAAAGTTGTTTAATACAACCTGATCTATAATTTAGCATAAACAATGTTTTTCCAAGGCCTACCAATTTTTTGGAAAAATGTTTAACTTTACTTTTTTAAATAACACCTGTATAAGATTCTTAATAAATTTCTCTTTACAATGATGTGTAACAAGTAAGAATTTACCTTTAAATTATGTCCTACAAAGCAAATTGAAATATGATAAAAGTAGGCTATGATTATTCTATTTATTGTTTATACCTGTAACTTCTGTCACACATGAACATTGGCTACGTAGGGGTTTTCCTTTGAATAAAATTATGTCTAATAAAGCAAGTAATAGAAGTACTAGCATTGATGATTTACAAAATTATTAATATATGTATAGTTTTTTAATTTTTTTTTAAGGTTAAGGGGTTTTTCTTTCAAAAAGAAACTTTTTTATTTCAAAGGGATCTATTTTATTCCAATATATAAAACTTACATCTACTCAAACTCAAAATACAAAATGTATAAGATAAGTACATCAATCTTACTACTATACATATAAATACAATGAGGTATGTGACTAAATTTTAATTTTTATATATATGATACTAGACAAAAAAAATACCCGTATTTTTTTAAATCGATTCATTCTTTGAAGTTCACGTGAGAAATAAATTATTGACAACTCTAATTAAGCATGAGACATCTAGCGGAAAAAATAGAACTAGTGAAAGACACCGTGAGTTTCAGCTAAGATGCAATATTTATTATTCTGTCAATGTATTACTATGGATATCAGTTACACATACTTTGGCGTTCCAGATAAAATGCAACATAGGTTGTCATGTTAAAAACTTGTCATAATAATAATACTGATTTATAAATGACGTAAGAAAGTAATAAGAGCAGTAAACTCTTGGTGATTTTGAAAATTACAAGAATGAAATTTGTCGTCTTTTAATAATCTAAATACAGAAGTTTTGCTAATATTTAATTCATTTGCCAAAACTTTTGTAGACAGCTGATTTTTTTTTTTTTTGTATTGCACGTTGTAATTTATTTTTATGTTCTTCAGTTGGTGCAGTTTTTGTTCTTGCCCTTTTCGTATAATTATCTAGACTCTAGACATCCATCACTTTTAAATTTTGTAAATATTCTCGAAGTTATAGAAGGATTTGGTCTGGGACGTTCAGAAGATAAATTAGCAAAACCTATTACAAACATTTCTCAAACTATAACCAGCATTGTATTTTTTTCTTCTTTAGTAAATATCTTTAAAGCGTGATGTCAAGTTCATTTCACATTGACAACTTTGGCAACCTATGTTGCATTTTATCTGGAACAGTGTAGTATATATATATTTAGTATCCATAGTATTACATTAATGACAGAATAGCAAATATTGCATCTTATCTGAAACTCACGGTATAGCAAGTTTCTAATATTTCTAATATTCGGATGTATTTGTCAAAAAAATTAGAATTTCACGACATTAAATAAATTTTCACTTCATGTTTGACATATGTAATCACAAAACAACATTAGCTGTCATTCGGTATCTGTCTTTCGTCCACCATTTTCGTTTGCGATAGCAACGCCGCCATCAGTGATTTATGTCGCCAATAGTAGTGCCACACGCGCTACAGACGTGTCACATGTAATTCTCGGCCACGCTTACGTCATCTTACCCCTTCTTCAAAACTTAAAATGAAGGGTTATACTTTTGACGTTACACGCAAGAAAGAGAGTTGATGTAAAAGTTGAGACAGAAGATCATAATACAAACAAACCATCGCCGTTTTTAAGGTTCTGTCTTCTGTCACTTGTGTTTTGATATTTGAGTTCTACATAATTCATTGTCTTCGGATGGCTGTGGAAACTTAAAGAATTTCACATTTGTCATGTATTCTTTATAATGATGGCGGGAGTCACTGTTGCAAAGACCTTACACTCATTTCGTTTTTCATATTTGGCACCATCTTGTTTCAACTGTCATCACGACAGCGATTTGTTTGTGTTATAACAGCTGAGTCACGTGTATTTTTCAATACAGCTCCTCGAAGCAAACATTTGCCCCGAAAAACAGTCTTTGTCAATACTACTTTGGCCAGTGTTTTTAAAGAAAAACGGTATATAGCTATTTTGTTTATAAAAACTTAACTAATTTTACAATGCATAACTCAAAACTACTTTTTACTCTTAGTGTACCGTATAAACATTACGAGTGTGTGTAGCGATCTCAGGTTACGCCCCTTCTGGGACATTGTTCCGGCGCGCTGTAGATGGCAGCACAAAATATGTCTCAGTTTAACCCTTCATTGCAAATAACTTATTATTATTATATTGAGAAACTATAGTAATTAATTTATATACTTTATGATCCATATATTGAAATTCCATTCTAGTCACATACCCCATTAAGATCTTGTTTGAACAAACTTAAAATTCATATTGTGAGACAATTACAAACACCTTAGCAACAACAGATCCTCTGTATTCTCCATTATGGTAAACTTCCATCGTTAGCTGCAACTCTGCTTCTTGCGGCCCTTCAATAACTCTAACAAGTGATAGGACGACTTCGTTCATTCCAGAACGACGCATTCGGAAGTAATCCTTATTAGCTTTTTGTATTCCGTGTGGGCATCGCACGTTAAGCATTTCCATTTGGAAACTAGTTGTTGTGTCCCATTGTGGACCACGCATGGTGAATAAGTCCAGTTGGTTGTCTTCTGGTAGTGGGAGATTAGAAACGAATGTGATGAAGTTGTAAGAATATGTGCTTGGTTGACGGATGCATTCGGTGTCGCGGTTGTTGCAGTACTCTATCTTACGTTTGCAACGACTGAAAAAATTTTTAAAATTAGAATAATACTACCCTTTAGTTTAAGTTCTGTATATATTTTAATTTAAACCAACGTTTCGGCAGCATACACTGCTGCCTTCTTTAGGGAAAAACAACATAAATGACATAAATAAATATAGTTACAATACAATAGTAACAAGTAACCAAGGTAATACAAAAAATGCGAACCTGGGGGAACCGGGTTCGATCCTGACAGACGCCAAATATTTCCAATTTTAAATGGCACAAAAGTGACGCCTGGTAAGCGCTCACACGGTAAAATATATCATCATTACCGATGTCTACATGTGTTGTAGATAGAGATGCAATCGATTTCGAGCTTTGGCGCGGACCGGCCCGAAGCCCGCCTCGATTTCGAGTCGATCATCGAGCAAGATATTTTTTATCGGGCCGAATCGGGCTAATCATTTTCAAAAATCGAGGCAAGTCGGATTTTTGATTTTGGCCCGGCCCGAAAATTCGAGCTTTTCGGGCCGGCCCGAAAAATCTTATAATTCAATCAAATGCACAGTTTCCTTAATATTTTAATGAAAATGGATGAAGTTAAAAAAGATCAAAATGATTTAATAACAACACACTTCACATATTAATAAATAAAAATGTATTATTTTACTTCAAGAATTCAAGGTTATTCATTAAAGCATAATAATTATATTGTGATGATGCTATTATTATTGTTATTACTCGTATACTTAAATAAAAGTGATTTTTGTTCCTACCATAATGATTTCTTGTCCTATTTTTGAGCAGAAACAAAGTTAGATAAAAAATCCTTATGTAAATTAAAATTATATTTTTTTATATAAGATTTGTGAAAAAGTTGTTTAAATTCTTTGGTAAACAAAGTGTTAAATACTCGTAGATCTGTAATTTTTATAACAAACTTACACTAGAAGGGTCTCTTTTTTAACTACTTATGTTAACTAATGTTGAAAGTTATAAGAACGTAGAGGTTTTTTATAAGTTTGACACGAAAAAAGTTAAACATTTCGTCTTATCATAAAAATCAACATTAGGAATGCCGGATGCACCCAATTTCGAGCTTTGGCCCGGCCCGGTCCGAAGCCCGGCCCGATTACGAGTCAATTTTCGAGCCGGGCTAGCAATTTTTTTTGTCGAGTCGATCTTCGAGTCGGGCCGGTAATTTTTATTTTCGCGCCGATTCGATCCAAACCTCAAAGCCCGGCCCGGCCCGCCCGAATGCATCTCTAGTTGTAGATACTGGCACACCCAGAAATGGGTAATATGCCGTGATGATATATTTATTTATTTTATAAATATTTGGTAATGGGGTCCTCCACTCTATTTTTTTTTTTATTATTTTAAATGAAAGTTTGTTTAATTTTGAAGCAATTCGTAGTTTTAAAAATTTTTAATTAAAAATTCATATCGCGCTGAAATTAAATAAAAAAAGAACACAAAATTTTAGATTTGTAAAAGTAAAAGTTTCAGAAAATAAAAACAAAGGAGAACCCTCCACTCTATTTTTTTTTATTATTTTAAATTAAAAGTCGAATGATTTCAGGTCTTAATGTTCCATATATTTATTCCAAAAATGTACAAATATGTTATTTGAACGTTACGGGCAATAATTAGCCCATCTTCAGCAAATGGTAAAAATTAGCTTTCGTTTTGTGAAATGCAATTATAAATACATTTTTACAGGTTATTTGAGTAAAACAACTCCAGCTTCGCCTGTCGCAATGGTGATAGCTTTATCAGTTTTCTTTTCGTCGTTCCTATTATGATTACCAATAAATCCTGAAGTTATTTTACTCAAATAACCTATAAAAATGTATTTATAATTTTACGAACTCCGAAGTGTTTCGGATGGTTGTTGAAATGCTGTATTTAAAATTGTTCTCGACGTTGTTCATATAGATCATCGTGTCTAATACAACTTTAAAAAAATTTTGTCATAAATTTTAATTATTACTGTATATTTAACGATTGCTGAAGATAGGCTTGCTCTAAGCCCGAAACGTCCGTAATAAAGAATTTTAAAATACACGTGGACCATTATTCCTTATATTTTCACTTTTAAATACCCCTTTTAGTTAATTGTATAAGAAACTTATGTTCCAAATTAAAACAAAATTAAAAGTCTCTTGCATTCACTGCAAATAAAAATTATAGAAAATCTTTAAAAAATAATGAATGAAACTTACCTTTTCTGAGCTGGATCTCGAATATAATTTTGTGGGCATTTTATCGAATTACAACGATAAGAACCACGAATATTCCAGCAAATATCGTCAGGATTTGGACAAATGTTGCCTCGAGCACATTCGTCAATATCTGAAATTATTTATCAGTAATAAATGTAATCTATACATTTCAAGCGCAATATTTTTTAAGCGAAGGATGAATCACTCCTTTAATTTCGTACAAAAGATTGCCAATCATTCGATTGTAAGGATTGTATGCAAGAATGTACAATCTCGAGAACTGAGATACGAAGCCGGTCAAAACTGTAAGTCAAATTTGTAAATAATGAACAAAATCGCAACGAAATCTCCCACTCTTATGCAGTATTGGCCATAAAGATAGCAACTTAAAAAAAATTCAATTGCTCTAATGTAAAAACTGGAATTTCAGAAATAAATTACTGCAGTATTAGTGTCTTGAACCAAGTTTAATTTACATTAAAATAATTTGCATTATATTAACAAAAATTGATTCACTTGATAACAATTGGAGATTTTATCAATCGAAACTTTGTGTAACTCAAAAAAAATAAAGACAATGAAAGTTCGAAATACTTCTTTTATTCATAAAAATTGATTTATGTGCAAAAAATATTTTTTATTTGGACATAAAAATAAAAATAGCAACTTTTATAAAATTAATATAAAAACTAAATTTTCTAATATTTAGTGTAATAACCGGAACCACGAGAATTTATTACTTCTTCTCGTTTCATCATGAATTCAAGTAATTTTGTTATTACATTTCTATCAATTAATCTTAGTTCATCACTAAATAATACTCTTTTCCATATGTCAGTTGTCCAGTTTACATGATTTTCTGCAAAAAAATAATCGGGCCTTCACGTTCTTCTTTGAAAGAAGTGGTTTCTTTGCAGGCCGACGACTATAAAGTTCTCCGGCAACTAATATTCTTCTTCCCTGTCTTGAAGATATTTTATCTTTAACATTACTTAGTAGAAAGCCTAAAATTTTCTTTGATGATAACAACGAATTTTTAACGATATGTGTTTTATCATTCTGTCGCTTCGGTTTGATGTTTTTTTTTTGTCTACTAGAAATTGTAGAAGGCTCAATATTACCCTTCCTTCGAAAATGGATTATTATTCGTGCTATTGTAGATTTATGCAAATTAAAGTTCTTCGACATTTTATTCCGCGAAGCACCATTTTCATATGATTTAATTATTAAATTGCGAAATTCTTTAGTCAAAGTCTTATTACGACCCGTAATTTTGAAGTACTAATTTATATTTTTTAAACAATTATACGATATAAACGTTGAAATTGAGAAAATAAAGACATTCATTATGTAGTTGCTATTTTTATGTCCAGACAAATGACAAAAGTAAGAATTATGCAAATTAAATAAATTCTATAAATTATTTTAACATAAAATAAACTTATTTTAAGAGGTTATTCTTTATGTAATTTATTTTCAATATTCTTATGTTCACTTCAGAGAAATAGAAATTTTTTAAAAGTTGCTATCTTTATGGCCAATACTGTATATAATTTTATATTACTCAACATCAACAAAAATGGCTGTGTTTTGTCAGTTTTTTTTTACAATTTTGACCATAATACGGCTATTAATGGTGTTTCATTATGTGACAAAAAATGCTTAAGGGAAAATGTATATTTTACAGTTTTTATTTTTGCGAAATTATCTTTAATTGTTTTTCAATTGATCAATTATTACAACAACTTATGAATTTAATATTATAAGTTTTACATTGTTGGCACAGGCAACACAAGATCCGTTTGTCTGCATCGTTGGATAGTTAAAAAAATCCCTTTTTAATGGTGGAACTTTCATGGTGTCCATATAACAACTAAAACTTTCACATCATATCTCAAAATCCAGCATCGCCATTCAAATGAATATAAAAAGTGTCAAAAAGATGTGCAAATTGAAATCTAATATTATTCACAATTCGAAGATATTTGCAAAAATAAAAATCTGTTCTAGCCAGCACAATACCTCTCGCCATTTCCATTTTATGTTATATAAATATTGTATTGCACAATACCTCTTTTAGCGAGAGGTAAAAAACCACGAGGGCTATTCTCTTTATTTTAGACCGAGCCTGGTATAATGAAACATTCTGAAAATATTCTGTATGACTCTTTCTATTGAGGCATAGACTAGATTACACGAATTAAAAATGGACAGTCCCGAATCCAAGATTGTTTTGTTAAATTAAAATCCCGATGAGGCATGAGGCGCAGTGTAGTACTAGAAAAGTACGGCATTTGTGCAATATTGTAGCAAGACCATTGTTAAACTTTTTGTTTCATACACATAAAAATTGATGTAGTTACATATCTAGTATTGTGTTCATAACTGTTCTCATTTTTAAGTTTTTACCCCAAAAAGTCATAAATACCTACTTCCCAATGCACTGATTCCAAATCATGAAAACGCAGGTCGATATCTCTTTTAGTTTTGGAGGTATTCAACCTCAAATATTTTCTCAAAATTACCCATTTCTGGGCTAGATCTCTACTTAGTTTTGAATTATTGCCTCAAAAGTCAATATACCTCATATTCAGATAAAAACTTTAAAATTTTCAAAAATCTAATTTTCATGTATCTAGATACTTCTTAATACGCTGATTCCAAATTTTGAAACCGCAGGTAGATATCTCTGTTCGTTCTCGAGATATTTAGATTCAAAGTTTTGCATAAAACTGCCCATTTTTGGGTAATAACCCAAAAATGGGTCGAGATACGAATTTGGCGACACCACCATTCGATTCTACGGATAAAAATATATAAGTACACCAATTTTCATAATTGTTGACTAACCGGTTCATTTTTTATGAATAAAAGTTTGAAAACCCCCGAAAATTGTCAAAATCAGAAAAAATCCTAAGGGGTACCCCTTACGATTTTTGCGATTTTTGGCCATTTTCAGTTATTTTGCTTTAGAGACTGTATGCGGTGTTCAAAAATTATGAAAATTAGTATACTTATGTAATTTTGCCCGTACAATCGAATGGTGATGTCGCCAAATTCATATCTCGACCCATTTTTGGGTTAATACCAAAAAATGGGCAGTTTTGAGCAAAACTTTAAATCTAAATATCTCGAGAACGAACAGAGATATCGACCTGCGGTTTCAAAATTTGGAATCAGCGCACTGAGAAGTATCTAGATACATAAAAATTAGATTTTTGAAAATTTTGAAGTTTTTATCTGAAAATGGGGCATATTGACTTTTGGGGCAATAATTCAAAAATGGGTCGTGATATGAACTTGGCGACTTCATTATTCGATTCTACGGACAAAAATACATAAGTATACCAATTTTCACAATTTTTCACCAACCGGTTCATTTTTTATGAATAAAAGTTTGAAAATTGGCAAAATCTGAAAAAATCGTAAGGGGTACGACCCATTTTTCGGTTAACACCCAAAAATGGGCAGTTTTGAGCAAAACTTTAAATCTAAATATCTCGAGAACGAACAGAGATATCGACCTGCTATTTCAAAATTTGGAATCAGCGCACTGAGAAGTATCTAGATACATGAAAATTAGATTTTTGAAAATTTTGAAGTTTTTATCTGAATATGGGGTATATTGACTTTTGGTACATTAATTCAAAAATGGATAGAGATATAAACTTGCTAGTAATATTATATGATTGTAAAGACAATGTTACGTAAGTGTACGCATATTTAGAGCATTTGAACAACTGAATGAATTTTTAGAAATTAAAGTCTCAAAAGAAAATTGTTATCGCGTTAGTCTTGTATGAGTATTAATGAAAAAAAGATGTTTAAATATTAAAATTATGAATATGTTCACCTCAATAAGCCAAACATTATCCTATACATGATTGTAATGATGACTGTAGCTGATTATAGTGTGGTTGTATATGATTATAAGGATTGTAACGTAATTATGATTGTAAATGACTATAGTGAATGTAGACTGCGATTATAAAGGATGTATTTATGATTGTAAACGGTTTCTGCTTCGACACACATAAGATTAATAATAAAATTTCATAGTAAATATTTTTATTACCTTGACAAGTTCTTCCATCAGATCCTAGTCTATAGCCTTCCGGACAACGACAACTATAACTTCCGGGGACATTTTCACAAATTCCTATGCATAACTGTTTATCTTTAAACACTTCACATTCGTTCATATCATTACATGTCCTAAAATATATGTTTATAATACAGTTTTGAATTATTTATTATAGTATTATACCTATTATCTAGATTTATTATATAGCCAGGATTACAAGTACATCTATAACCACCCCAAAAATTAATGCAATTATGTTCGCAAAGATTTTCAGTATTTTTACATTCATCAATATCTTCACATATTTTTCCATCAGGTCCATGTTTGAAACCGTCTTTACATTTGCATCGATAAGAACCTGCGGTATTTTCACATTCAGCGTTGCGACCACAAATCTGAAAATAAATAAGTAAAATCCTGTGAATAAATTTGTAATAAATTTTATACAAGTTGCCCTCGGTAGAATTCGCATTCATTTATATCTTCACATTGATTTTGTTTGTTCGTTTTATGGCCTGGGGGACACTGGCAAATATAAAAACCTTCGCGGTTGATACATTGTTGCAATTCGGAACATTTATGTAGACCGGTTTCACATTCGTCAATGTCTGCAAAAATTATTTATTATTCACAGTAAGCAATTCATATTTATTATAGGGCGGTAACACCAAAATTTAGTAATAATTGGTGTTGAATTTTGTAAAATTATCAGAAATCTTTATGAGTGCTTGTACAGGGTGTCTCAGGACGAGCTTACGCTATCTATATTTTAAATACTATTTAATATAATTTAACAAAATTTGGTATCTAGGGGTTATCCAACATGCCCGTTTTAACTAAAATATTTTCAAAGCAGTAGCACTTCCGGTTTGACCGGAAATTGACCTCAACTTTCTTATTTTAAATGGAATACGCTATATTTTATTTTACCGTTGAATGCAGCGGAAAATTTTACATATGAAGCAATAAAAACATTTTATTCATGATCAACTACTTCCGGCGTTATTCAACTATTTTTGATTTTTTGTCTGAAATCCGACGCATTTTCAAAAATCTGTATATCGGGAACGAGATCGAATTTTTATAATCTGAAAAAAGCCTTTTATAAAGGAGACTTTAAGCTACATTATCCATAGAAGAATCCTCGATTATTTATAAAAATGTGACGGGTACGTTACACCAAAATTACAGTTGACAAACTTCAAAAAAGACAATTTTTTTAAATGGAACCCCGCCTTTTTTATTACATAAATGTGTACTACGACAAAAAATAAGGGTACTTTATGTAACATGTCCTATGTTGAAAGTTGATAGGAATTTAGTAAATTAGAAAAACATGTAATTTATTTTTTATTATGGTTTATGGACCCAATTATTTTGTACGTTTCATAACCAAGCAAATTAAATTTTGTAATAGTTACTTCTTTATAGCGTTAGCCATGGTATTGAAATAAAACCATAAACAAATGTAATTACATTTATAAGACCACTTTTTCGCAAAGAAAAAATATTTTCCTATGTTTTTCTTTTCGTTTTACACAAGGTATATTCGATAGGGTATTTTTTTTTTTAATTTAACCATGTAATCATTTTATATCCTTACATAATAAAAATATTGAGAAAAATTCAATTGAAATTTAAATAAATTTTATTTTTATATTAATTTTTCAGTGGGCTATGTGTGAAAATCAAATGAGCTTAAATTAATCAGTTTTTTTTGTTTTTCATACATAGCCTACTGAAATAATTATAAAAATAAAATTTATTTAAATTTCAATAGAATTTTTCTTAATATTTTTATTATGTAAGGATATAAAATGATTACATGATTAAATTCAGAAAAAATACCCTATCGAATGGGCCTAAAAATTGTTCTATAGTATTTTTTTTTTTTGGTAACTAAAATCTATATTTGATTTTTATCTTAAAAACCTTTTATACAAGATGAGTCTGGGAAGACGCCCCTCCCTCCTTTACTTTTTTATTAAAAGTAACAGAAAAAATGGCTCATATAAAAGTTTTATTATTTTAAATATACTATTTGATTGCAGATGTAGATTTTTTTTATAAAGTCAGGTTTACAAAATACGATTATCAACTTCAACTTTTTCAATATGGGGTCCCGTGGCCGCGTACCTGAGTGTCTGGTCGCGAACCCGGGGGAACCGGGTTCGATCCCGACAGACGCCAAATAATTCCAATTTTAAATGGCACAAAAGTGATCCCTGTGGTGCACTCTCCACAGCAGCTATGGGTGCCCGTGAGGTGACGCCTGGTAAGCGCCCACACGGTAAAATATATCGTCATCATTACCGATGTCTACATGTGTTGTAGATACTGGCACACCCAGAAATGGGTAATATGCCGTGATGATATATTTATTTATTTATTTTATTTTTCAAATGGCAACCTATAATTATTTTACTAAAATAAAAACCGCCATTTTTTTCTTTTTTCAAGGATGTATTATTTATTAAGGTATTTGAAAAAAATCAAGCAAAATAAGAAAATTGAGAAATATTAGAAATATTTTTTGTACAAATATTATAGGTGGCTATGTGAAAATAAACAAAATGTAACTTATAATAACAAAAAATAGGGGGGGGGGGGCATCTATTAAATTAAGTTACCTTCACAATCTGTGCCTTCATCATTGATTCTATAACCCGGTCGACAACGAATTAAGTTGACGCAATGATATGACCCCTGCGTATTTTTACATTTTTGATGTTTGAGGCACGGATTTTGATCACATTCATTTATATCTGAAATAAATGTATTTAACTACTCATCGTCTTAGCATATATTTTCAAATTATTTTTACCGTCACAATATCCCTTGGAATTCTTTACGTAACCTGGTAAACAATGTTTCAACTGAACTGAAGTCAGTGGTTTTTGATTATTAGTTTGAGCTGGGCTAACATTAGCTGGTAGTAATGGTAAAAATACTTTAGCAGGAATAGTGTAAATAGTTCTAGTTTCGTAGCAATTGTTTGATATGCATCTTTTTCTCTCACATCGAAAAGAACCCACAGTATTTCGACACTGATAATTCGGTCCAAGGGTTTTGCAGTCGTGAGTTTCTAGTGCACATTCGTCGTCATCTAAAATTAAAACAGTTAAATGTTAAAAGTCGTTTCCTTCAATTTTTGTTTACAAGTCTAGGAGCAATTTTAACTTCAACTTAACTATGAAAAAATTGAGACAGGTATTCAGAATGTCAATAGTTTATCGCTATTTTAAGAATTAAATTGTACGCATAAAAGTGTAAATATAATTTGTTCAATGCAAAATTATAGTAATAATATTAAAACAATTTATTATCAATATAAATATCGGTTGTTACATTAGTTTTATGCAATTTCGTGCTCTGCTGTTCATTTTACGGCAAAAACTATGGAACGCCGTTTTACTATTTATTCTACATTTAAAGACATCTTCAATTATTTAAAGACGTTAAAAATTTAATTTCAGATATCTTTAATTATTAAAAGACATCAAAACTTGAATTATGGACATCTTAAAATAATTAAGGACGTCAAACAGATATCCAGAATTGAATAAAGGATATCAAAAATACATTTATAGATATCAAAAATTAAATTTTAGACATCTTAAAATGGTACGGAATTTTCGACATTAAAAAGTAAATTTAACATGTCCAGAATTCAATTTTGGATATCTGTATTTGAATTTATGATATCTTTAATTCCATTTTTGATATCCTGAATTCAATTCTTGATACCTTAAATGAATTCTTAATATGAAGAATTTGAATTTTTGACATCATAAATTAATTTTGGATATCAAGAATTAAATTATGGATATCACATCTCCATAAATAACATGTCCAGAATTCGAATTTTTGATGATATATATATATATATATATATATATATATATATATATATATATATATATATATATATATTGTTGTTGTTTGCTCCATATATGTACTGGTTGAGTGGAAGAACAGCCATTGCTTGAACTCTGTCATTAACTAAAGTCAATAAAGTTTATTTATTATTATTATTATTATTATTATTATTATTAGGGGTCCCGTGGCCGCGTGCCTGAGTGTCTGGTCGCGAACCTGGGGGAACCGGGTTCAATCCCGACGGACACCAAATATTTCCAATTTTAAATGGCACAAAAGTAACCCCTGTGATGCACTCTCCACACCAGCTATGAGTGCCCGTGAAGTGAGACCTGGTAAGCGCCCACATGGTAAAATATATCGTCATCATTACCGATGTCTACATTTGTTGTAGATACTGGCACACCCAGAAATGGGTAATATGACGAGTGTGTTAACAGGCCTTACGAAAGATGTTATTATATTATTATTTCTATTGAGGTAATTTTACAATGAGATTTTTAAAAAATGTGATGTCAAAAATATGTCTTGTATTGAAGATCTGGGTAAATAAAATCTTACAAAAATTTACATATTCTCATGTACTCAAAATACATTCGTTTCTAAATTAATTTTTTCAACATCGTTCATAAAAAGCACATGCATCATTTAATATTTTTGTTTTATTTTTACCTTCGCATAATCCATTGGCCGCATTAAGAGTATATCCAGTTCCACAGCTTGTGAACCTAACACATTGGAAAGAACCTATCGTATTATCACATCTCTGTGAATGTACGCAATCATGGTTTCCCGTCTGACATTCGTTGACATCTAAAAAATTACATATAACTTGACTTAAATGCATTCCAGAGAAATTTTAAATCGCTGTTACCGACACACGCTCCAGTCATTGCATCCAATTGGAAACCAGTTTTACATACGCAAGTAAAAGAACCGACGGTATTTTTGCAATCTTGATTGCTGTCACAAGCGTTTTCGTCTTCGAGGCATTCGTCGATGTCTAAAAAAGGAGTAAATTATATCTGACGGTAAAAGGACATATTATGAAGTTAAAAGACAAATAAGAATTTTGTAAATAAGTTTTACTATTTATACATAGTAAGAATAGTCGACTGATTAAGGATGATAAATTATTGATTTGATACCCAATAAATCGATTTTTATTTGATTATATATTTTTTCATACGTATACTTCATTTTAAAAAATGATCTCAATTCTCTTTTATAATGGCACATTTTTAATATCAATTTCAAGTAAAATTTATTTTAAATTAAAATGTCTGCAAATCAGCAGTACCTATGTTTTTCTACCGATGTTCTATTTTCTATATGTAACTTTATATTTTTTATTTATCAGAAAAAAATCTTTAATTAATGGAATAAAAAAATATATTGGCTATCATTTAAAAAAATAGTATATTGTTTTACCGTTTGAGAACCACTGGTTGTATTTTTAGTTTGTTATTACTGATAAATTAGCTCCTTATTCTTGATAATTTTTTGTAAATAATATTTTTCTCTAAAGTCATTAGTTCGCCTAAAAAGTACTGGTTGTTTTAAAAGAATTGAATTTGAAAATATAACTATATACAGGGTGGTTGATTTTTCATTGTCCAGCTTATATCTTCTGAAATATTAAAGATACAAAAAAAGTTAAGTACAAAAGTTGTTTAATACAACCCGATCTATAATTTAGCATTTTTTTTTTAACAATTTTTTACCAAGAAGTACCAATTTTTTGGAAAAATGTTTAACTTTAATTTTTTAAATGGAACACCTGTATATTTTGACAGAATAAGATTCTTAATAAATTTCTCTTTACAATGATGTGTAACAAGTAAGGATTCACCTTTAAATTATGTCCTATAAAGCAAATAGAAATATGATAAAAGTAGGCTATGATATTCTATTGTTTATACCTGTAACTTCTGTCACACATGAACATTGGCTACGTATAATTATATTACCGGTCTGTCGCAGAGAATTTTCTAAATTTTGGAAAGTATTTACGTGAGGCTGTCTTCTATCAGGATATAAATTTTTATACAGGATAGCAGCCCGACGTTTATTATTATTTGATCTGTGAAAACAGCAAATCATATCAACTTTTTCACTATTATGTAACCGACGTTCATTTTTCTTGGTTAAATAAGAATCTTAACACCTTTCTCATTATTATAATCAGTATTATTAAATCAGTGACAGATGTTACTGGTATAAACAATAGAATATCACAGCCTACTTTTATCGTACTTCTACTTGCTTTATTAGACATAATTTAAAGGTAAACCCTTACTTGTTATACATCATTGTAAAGAGAAATTTATTTAGAATTTTATTCCATAAAAATATACAGGGTGTTCTATTTAAAAAATCAAACTTAAATATTTTTCTAGAAAATTGGTAGACCTTGGAAAAAAATTGTTTATGCTAAATTATAGACCAGGTTGTATCAAATAACTTTTCTACATAACATTTTCTTGTATCTTTAATATTTCAGAAGATATAAGCTGGACAATGAAAAATCAACCATCCTGTATATAGTACGTAACTACGTACTATTGCGTGAAAATGCAACACCCGGTAGAACAATCTTTATTGTATTTATAGACGTTAATTATTAAAAAAAAAAAAAAATCGATGGACTTTAAATTTTTAATGGTAATTTAATTTTTTGCTTCTTCTATTTACATGATATCTTTCAGCAATATTACGGACTTAAATAATTAATATTAAAAATAATGTATTAACTTACCAATGCATCTCTGAGCATTAGTGGAGTAAGCAAATCCAGGTTTGCACGGCACTGGAGGCGGTGGTTTCACATCTGGAACAAAAGACGCCGGTCTTCCCGGTTGGTAATACATTGGATAATTCGGATATGGTTGTGGTTGTGCATACATCGGTGGTTGTGCATACGGTGGCAACTGGGGAATATATGGTTGATATGGTGGAACCTGTGGGTTATATGATGGCACAACAGGAGATACCGATGGTTGACTAGTGCTTGTAACAGGTGTCGTTGTTTCTTCATTTGGCAGTTCTTTTTCTGAAGTGGTTGGTAGTTCAGTGGTTGTGGATGAAGTAGTGGTTTCAGTGGTTTTGGTTTTGTTGGATGGTACGCATCTATATCCTCCTTCTTCGTTGATGCAGTCTTCGTCTTCACTGCAAACTTCGAGATCTTCTTTGCATTCGTCAACGTCGCCGCATAATCCAATCATGTTGATTTTGAAACCAGCTGGACAGTTGGTTTTGGATGCGCGGTTTTGGCAAGTGAAACCTCCTTGAGTATTTAAGCAGATTTGAGACTCACGGTTGCAGTCGTCTTGGCCCGTTGCGCACTCATCGATATCTAAGACAGCAAGATTATCATAAGATCAAACAAATAAAAATCAGATACCTGTATTAAATGTTGTTAGACATGATTTAATTTTTTAATAATTTTATACAGAATGAGGTAATAAAAATTTCTGGATTGCAGTCACAAAATTTTATTTAAATTCTCGGGTCGACCGGTTTCGAGCTCCACATGAGCCTTCCTCAGGAGCTGAACAGTATTCACAAAACATTACAATTTAATAATCAGAAATAACAAAAATTATAAATTACTTACATGAGAATTAAGAAAATTTTAGATACATGGCAAAAAAATGAAAAAAAAGTGCAACATAAAGCACATGGATTTCGTCAAAAGATAACAAAATAAATAAAATAAATTATATAAAACTTTTATAAAAAACTAAAAAATAAAAGTTTTATATAATTTATTTTATTTATTTCCATATGCTTTATGTTGCACTTACGTTTTCATTTTTTTTGCCATGTATCTAAAATTTTCTTAATTCTCATATAAGTAATTTATAATTTTTGTTATTTCTGATTATTAAATTGTAATACTATTCAGCTCCTGAGGAAGGCTCATGTGGAGCTCGAAACCGGTCGACCCGAGAATTTAAATAAAATTTTGTGACCGCAATCCAGAAATTTTTATTACCTCATCAATATATCCAGTCAAGGAACTTTTTCTATCATCTTTATACAGAATTTTAGGGAATGCTTTGGCCAAAATTAAAGAACTACTTAATGACGAAAAATATAGTTAAAAAGTCGGGAGCCAGTTTTCTCTCCGGAATTATTTCAGCAGTACTCCAAATTTATGGTACATGTTACACAAAAAAGTTAGTAAATCAAAAAACGGTTGAGGAACTATTTATTGCTTTTTCCATTGTCAGGTTGTCCTTGAATTTTGGCCAAGTATTTCTTAACAACCTGTATATTTAAAAAAAGTTGTCATCAAAATCCATCTAAATTATTAAAATATCTTTCCGAACTCATATTAATAATTGGAATAATACTACCTTTTTAGTTTATGTTCTGTATTTCTATTAAAAAATCAACGTTTCGGCACCATAAACTGGTGCCTTCTTCAGGGAAAAATGACATTTTAGATGTCAATGAGTACCTGTGAGGTGACTCCTGGTAAACGCCCGCACAGTAAAAATATGTCATAATTATTACCGAAATCTGTGTACAAAGCAGATTGGGACACTAAGCAATGGGTAATATGCCGTGATGATATATTTATTTGTGATAAAAACATATTTAGTATTCGCTCTTTTAAAAAAGGAGCGTTAATTAACTATCAATTGCCTATTTTTTGGCATATTACAGTAAAACCATTTTTTTTGACCCCAGCAAGAAAATAGGGAAGTATGTAATTTTGAAACCCTCTATAGAGGACATGGACACCATTATCATTACCCCGCGACCTGGTATTACATGTGACCTCCTTAATTATCATGAACTTGAGATGACAAAATCTAAATTAAAGAAACAAACTCTTATTACCGAATTACCTCATCATTCAAAAGTCCTAATTTAATTTTTTACATTTTTGTATGATCACGTATGCGATATGTATTTTGACTTATTTTACATTATATTTTTTACATAATAAAGTATAATTTCAATGAATTCCTATTTTTTATTTTTTTGCAACCCCTCCACAACGGGCACCTCTTCATAACGGACGATTTTTTTGTCCGCTATAGAGAAGTTTCACTGTACTTGATTTTACAATTTACTCGACGCTAATTTTTTTTTATTAATCGCATACCAAATTAATTTTTACCACGTCTTTAAATTAAGTTTTCGCGGACACCAAAAGGGCAAATTTGAAAATTATTCATCTCAAAAATTCAGATTTCTTTCTCCAAAAATCTATGTAGCTGTTTTGCTAAAAAATAATAAGGGAAGACAATATTTGAAGAGTTCAAAATTAATATTAAAATCGCTAAAGGTAGTGCGTCTTTTGATACACTAGTCTGTATAATACTAGTATAGACAGGATTATTTTCTAAATCTCACCTGTGCAAGATTGTATGGAAGATTTATAATGATACCCTGGAGGACAATCAGGATTACTCTTGGAAGGATCCCCATCAACACACATGTATGATCCAACAGTATTTTCACAAACTTTATCCTCTTCTTCACAATCGTCCAAGTACATTTTACATTCATCTATGTCTGTTATAAATAAATATATTGAAAAATATTGTTTTGTTACTAATTTTAAATTATTTACCATCACAAACATTGCTGTTCTGATTATAAGTGTATCCGTGAGGACATTTATTGTTGTCATAATCTGTATTGTTGTCGTTATCATCTATACAGTCATAAGTTCCTGGTTCGTTAACACAGATTTGTTCCGGGTCGCATTGATGAAGTCCTTCTTCGCATTCGTTGATATCTAATTATATCAAAAGATTTTTTTTATTTAGGAAGAAATTAGAATTTACAAATTTCATTAATACAAAATAAATCACAGAAACCTAATTATTTTAAATGAATTAAAAATTAAAATAGAACAATATTTTAGTGTAGCAAAGATAATATAAATACAAGAACACATTTTTTTAAAGTTCTGCCTATTTTTGAAAAATATCAACTTTTTCTTGGTTACATCCTAAAAATTCCTGTTAATAATAAAAACAATTTGTGAAAAAGTTTGAACGTCTTTGGCAAACAAAGTGTTAAATACTCGTAGGTCTGTAATTTTTATAACAAACTTACACTAGAAGTGTCTCTTTTTTTAACAACTTATATTAACTAATGTTGAACGTTATAAGGGATGTAGAGGTTTATTTTTAAGATTGACACGAAAAAAGTTAAACATTTCGCCTCACATAAAAATCTTAATTAGGAATGCCGCATGCACTCAATTTCGAGCTTTGGTCCGGCCCGGCCCGAAGCCTGGCCCGATTTCGAGTCGGACCAGTTAATTTTTTGTCGAGTCGGGCAGGCAATTTTTATTTTCGGGCCGGGTCGATCCAATCTTTAAAGCCCGGTCCGGCCCGGCCCGAATGCATCCCTATACAGAGATTTGAATTTAATTTTTTTGCAGCCCGACCCTAAGCGACAGGTAGTGCTACCCCCAGCTGTGCCCTGTCTTAGTAAGTGAAAGCCATAACGGTAGAATGGGGGATTACGGCTCAATCGAATTAAAGGAAAATAGTAAAAAAATACGAATGTATATGCTGAATAACGAATATTAATAAAAAAATGAAATGGTATAATTGAGATATTTCGGAAATAAAGGGTTTTTTATTATAGCGCTTCGACACTAATATGAAAATATTTTGATTGGCGACCGAGAAACCGCCTATACATGCATTACAAATAGCGTGTTAGGAGGTGGGGATTACTACCAATGGAAGTTAAGAAATTCAAATTCGAAAGGAGGGGCTAACATTCCTGTACTACAGTTTCCAAACAGTTTTTATTTTAACATAAATTTCTTGCATTAAATTTAATAATTTAAATACACCTGTAATTATAAAGTATGTAGACTTATACACTGGTATAATATTCATTTATTTTTATGTAAATATAACTTAAAATAGCATATATTTCAAGAACATTTAGGTCCATGATGAAAACAGTTTGATATAAAAACACATAAATGTGACGTCACGTCTATCTTTTCAAAATTCGGGAGACCATAACTCGCTTATTAATAGGAATTTTTTCACCGGATTTTCATCAATAGTCTTAGTTTTCCTAATATTTTCAGATGAAATTATAAAAAAAAATTGTGTAATCCCCCATTCTATACAAACTATAACTATCTCTTTCGCTCTCGTTGGTTTGAATGTCCTTCAAATGATTTAAACCAGAGAAATTCTTATTTCCACGCTCAGCAAAAAATAAGCAATAACTTATTTATATTCATTAATATCTTTGTAATTTCATGACCATTTTGTTACCGTTGACTCATTTTATGTTTCATTTTAGTTTATTTTTCCTTGTATAGTCATCGTTTAAAACAAAGGTGTATTAAAATATTTGCACATTTATTTTATTTATTTCTAGAAATAATTAATAATTCAGGAGTGCATAGCTTATGCAAAGCGTGAGAACTTTTTTCCAGCTTTATATACAATTTAAACAAAATTATCATGCTGCATAAACAATATTCTAATACCTGTACACGTCGTCTTATCCTGATTAAGTTTATATCCTCTATGACAAGAGCACCTTACTGCTACTCCTGTATCAATGCACTGGTGCTCGCAAGGATTGTTAATCTTGCATCTATCAGATTCTTCTCTTTGCTGGCAAGATTTTCCATCATCCATCAAACTAAAGCCTTTTTTGCATTCACAGCGATACGAACCAGGGGTAGGAACGCAAATATGTGCACAAAGCTCTCCGGGAAGTGTGTCACATAAGCTTTCTAAAGCTGCGTGCAAGAAAAAAGCGATAAATTTTACAAAGATGCAATAAGAACAATATTATATATGCAAGTATATAGATTTAAAATTCAACCCATATTGTTTAATAATTTAAATGTTTTTAAAGGATATATAATAGCTTCTAAAAAAGTGTTTCTTCTTTCAAACAGTACAGGGTGTCCACAGAAAACGTGGCACCCCTATTAACTTCTTTATTTATAAAGAATCTAATTAAAAAATTGTATGCATAAACTTAACATATGTTATATGTTGCATAATTTTTATGTATAAATGATAAATATATCACTTTCTTGTGTATTTTTACATTTTTGAATTATAGTTAAATTCTGAACACAATGATGTGCCACAAATCAAATTTTGCTGGAAAAAAAATTATACAATAAAATTCAAATTAAAACAACAATAGTAGGCTGTGGCTTCGTTTAAAACAATTGAATCGTATAACTTGTAGAGAAATTATAGTTACGCATTTTAATTATTGCATAAATAAACAATTACAACAAATACAAAAGCTGTCAGTTTCCAAATTATACGATTTAATATTGTTTTAAATAAAGTCACAGCCAACTTCTGCTGTTTTAATTTGATTTTTTTTGTATAATTTTTGTTGCACATTTGACTTGTGGCACATCATTGTATTCAGAATTTAATATAGAATTCAGAAAGTTAAAAATATACAGAATGTTTCATTTAAAGTAAGAAAGAAAAACGTAGTGAAAGTGAAACTAAATAATTAAAAAAATAAATTAGAGTCGTACACTAACACAAAAGGGTAAACTATTTTCGTTTTAACTAAAACAGTTAAAAACAACGCAATTGTTTATTTTTTTGTCATAATCTATGGCTGTCTAGATTAAAAGCTCATAAAAACAGTCACTTTACAATTATTTTTTTTTTCGCTTACATGAAGAGCAAAAATAATAGTTTCCCATAATTTTAGATGCAGAAATTAAATCTCAAAGTTTTATTTTTATATAAAATAATTTGGTAAAGTTCGGGCAAAGAAAAACGAATTTCCCATGTTAAACGCCTATGGCCCCGCTTTTCGATTTAGGAGATATTATAGCGAGCGTCTTCTTCTTTACCAGACCATGGGAAATACAATGGTTAAATTTTCATATGGCTGTAATTTTTGTCCTATTTGTTTTAGAACAAAAGTGCAAAAACAAAAAATAAGTCCAAAATTATTATTTACATGCGTTTCGTTAGCGAGAGAAATGTAAAATAAAAGTTGTAATTTTTAGCTATTTATAGACAGCCATGAGAAATAAACAAAAATGTTAAACAGTTGTAATGTTTAAGTTTGAGAGATGACATTTTTGTTCCATTTCTTCTGGTAGTCTGTAAATGGCTAAAAATTACAACTTTAATTTTGCTTCTCTCTCGCGAACAATAATTTTGGTCTTATTAGATGCAGTTTTTAATTCTAAACATGTTTTGCATTTACACTTTTGTTCTAAAATAAATAAGGCAGAATTAGAGCCATATGAAAAATTTACTATTGTATCTCCTATGGCCCAGAAAAAAGAGACACACTGTATATTTTATGTGCAAATAGTTTTATCCTTCAAAATACTTCACAATAAATTGTTGAGATATTGTTGGACAAGTCTTCAATTTTAGTTAGTATGATTTGAATAAATATTACTTTAAAATGACGAAATTTGAATATTTTTACTAGTGTGAATACTGGGTGTAACACGAAAAACGGGCCCTAGCGATTAACATGAAAAAACAGTTTTTCCTTTTCGTAACAATACAAATTGAATTTAATATTTGTAAAAGTTATTTCTTTATAGTGTTAGCCATGGTTTGAATTAAAATCATGTACAAATGTAATTACACTTTACCTGTCAGCAATTATAAAATATAATTTGTGTCAAACTAATGTTTCTCATGCCCAAATGCACGAACAAGGCTTAAATTTTAAGCTTGGCTTAAACAAAAACATGCAAATCGAACCAATATAAAAAATTAACTTTTACAAAAATTTAAATTCTATTTACTCGGTTGCAAAACGTGCAAATAGTATATTATTATTGAATTAGATGCAAAATTTAATTCTCTGTAACATTTATTTGAAACATTATTGTCTAAAATTAATAGGCCACTTTTGGGAAAGGCAAACTGTTTTCGCATTTTAAAAGCCTATGACCCGGCAGATTAAAATTATTTTGAACCTTATAAAATTCAAATTTCAGAATGATATCTTTTCTGAATCTGATGTACGTACATCAATAAATGTTTCGTAATAGAACAGATTACAATTTACATATTTTAAACGTCCAAATTGTATAAGAAATACTGTCCCATCTACGCATTTATTTTACGTTGTAGGATAATTGAATTAGATCTTTGCTCTCATTAAAATACATACGTGGCGGCGGAGGCGGAGTCAGTTTATTTTTATTGTCCTGTTCAGCAACAGGCGTCGTTGTCTGCGTTCTTGGCGTCGTTGGCGTTGTTATCGTAGTTGGCGTCGTGGACGTGGTCGGCGTCGTCTGTGTCGTCGTTGTTGTGGACTCTGTCGTCGGCACCAACTCATTGCAGCAAGCCAAAAAGGAAACGTCCCAAGGAGGGCCGAATGTCTTAGGGTCGCAAGGGCCTCCAGCAGAGCCGATCATGAGGCCCATCTTACAGGCTTCGCAGCAGTCTTTGTAGTTCTCCGAGCCTGGTTTAGGGGCTTTGGGAGAACAGCCTTGATTTGCTTTTGCAGCTCGTTGACCGGCTTCGCATTGGGATTCCCTAAGATTTTTTAAATAAAATATCACACAAAATCGGGCATTTAAGATTTCGGCACAATCGTTTCGGCAAAAACAATCTCTAATTTTGTCATAGTATGTACAGGTGGAAGAAATTCGAGTTCCTTATATGAAAAATTTTCTTATTAAGCTTGTTACAGAAAATTGATGTAGGTCTTTATGGGCCATTTTTTTGAGATAACTTTAATAGACACCACAAGAATTTTCGGTCGTCTTTTGTGTTTGAGCCATAGGCTAAAACTTGATTTTCGCTTATTTTGAAAATACCTCATAACTCATTTATTATAAAAAATAAAGAAAAAACGTTTAGATAATTTTTATACTGTTTTTTACGTAACTTAATAATTCTTGAGATATAACACAAACATAATATTTTTTAAACGGGAACATATCGTCGCGTTCAAGGCAAAACGGCCTAAGCGCCAAAAAATCGTAATTTGCGATTTTGGTACCTTTCGATAGATTGGCGTAACCTCCATCTATTAAACACAGTGGCATAAGTACGAAAAATTTATTTAAGTAGATATTTCACTTTGAAGTTGCGCAAGCGAAAATCACAATTTTATTACGCAGGCTTAAAATGGCATATGCTCCATTTCTACGTAGTTTCTTATGGGTGAATGCAGAGTGAAATGGCCCGAGTTATTGATGTCAAAGTAAGTGTTTTAAAAAATCTGCTTACTTTTAATGCAGTTAAGACATTAAAAATATATTTGTATAAAAGCGCAGACAGTTATTTGTGTCTCCTGGCTTATTATGTAAATGGCGCTTGTGTCGTTTTGCCTTGAACGCGACGATATATTGAAAATATACTCATCTTTTTTCTTATTTTATATGCTTTTCAACGATGTATAACAAGTCTACATTCTTTTGTTTCAAACATGAGCAAAACATGAATTATTAATTTTTTGGGTTGAAAGAAATGAAATTAAGAAACAATTGAAAAAAATCAATTACAGACCATCATTTGTTTATTTTGATTCTATATCTATTAATTAAATTCTCAAATTTCTTTTCAGTCAATTACTTTCGGATATTCGTACCATACGGGTGTTTACTAGGCATCACCTCACGGGCACTCATTGCTGGCGTGGAGAGTGCGTCGGTCGGCTTCGAACCCGGGTCCCCATATTCACGACCACACACTCAGACATACGACCGAGAGATCCCCCCAAAAAAATGAAATATGAACTTATTATAAATCTTTGAATTTAGAATTTCATGTATAAAACCAAAATTTTGAAAATTATACATCATGTTACATTTAAAATAAGAAAATTAATATCATGTTCGGCTATGTAGGAGTTGGTATAATTTTACTTTTTATGAGTTTAACTCACTTTTTTGCCTAGTTTATATATATATATATATATATATATATATAAGTATATAAGTTATTGTTTTGTAAATAGGATTGGGCTGCGAAAAAGATCGATTGATCGATCTTTTTTGAAGAGATCGATCAATCAAAAAGATCTATCAAATGAAAAATCGATTTCTCATTCAAAAACATCGATCAATTAAAAGAGCATTTATCCGGATTTAAGAAAACCGATTTTTCTAAACAATATCGATCTTCTAGCTTTTGAAATATCGGTTTTCCTAAAAATTAGATTTATTCAAAGATAGCTGAAAAGATCTCTTTATTTCAGCAGTATTTGGCATTTGACGCGCGTAAGATGTTAATTCGTGAGTTGTGTTTCGTAATTTGATATGCGTATGCATAGTAGAAACTTATCAGTAAAGATCGATCTATTTATCTTTTATTAAAATCGGTTTTCTGATCTATTATTAAAATCGATCTTTTGATTCTTTATTAAAATAAATTTTTTGATATAGTATTTAGATTTCTATTAAAAAAATAGATCTTTTGCCATTGATCGATCAATCGCAACAATTCGAAAATCGATTTCAAATTTCTAAGATCGCACAGCCCTAATATGTACTAAGGCTGCGAAAAAGATCGATCTTTTTTAAAAAATCGGATTAATCTTCTTTTTTGAAAAGATCGATCAATCGAAAAGATTGACCAATTGGAAAATCGATTTTTTTTTCAAAAAGTTCATATCCGGATTTCGGAAAATTGATCTTTCTAAAAGATATCGATCTTTTACATTCCGAAAGATTAGTTTTTCTAAAAAAATAGATTTATTCAGAGATCAATAAAAGATCTCTTAATTTCAGCAGTATTTGGTATTTGAAGCGCGTTAGTCATTAATTTGTAAATTGTAATATAATAATAAAGATCGATCTTTTGATTTTTTATTAAAATCGGTTTTCTAATCTGTTATTAAAATCGACCTTTTGATTTTTTATTAAAATCGATTTTTTGATATAGTATTTCGATTTTTGTTAGAAAAAAATAGATCTTTTGCTATTGATCGATCAAATCGATCAATCGCATCAAATCAATATTATCAAAAGATCGAAAAACTACTTCAAATTTCTAAGATCGAACAGCCCTGGTGTGTACCACACATTTGGGTCTAATCCTGAAAGTGTGGTAAGTTAGGTCTGTTTGGGATAGGTTAACATTATTTCAGATAAAATTTCGCACCGAAATATCTGGAACTTGGTATCATCACCGAGTTTATTAAGTAATTGTTTATGGTATTAATGGCCCTAATTACAATTAAAATAGATTAAAAATTATTCCTTTACCGATGTTTCCTGACGCAACATATCTCCACGGAGGATAGACAAAGAGACTGTTCTTCGGGGACTATACCAGCAACGGGCGTTGGAAATGAATTACAATTTAACTCTTCCTCTGCCCACTGGGTTCCAAGGTCACAGCATCTCTTGAATGTGTCAGCATACGCTGCCTCTGTATCTGCAAACGTGCTTTATTGTCACTTTGCGACCAGTAATGCAAATTGAATTAATTCTTTACTCGGTGATGTTATATCTACTTAATTCAACGAACTTTGTAATTTTGAATTTTCATCTACATACAATAATTTGATTATTCCGACCTTGTGAATGGTTGATATTGACATAATGACATAAATTTTAAACTTTGATTTTTTTTATATTTGGGACGCACTTGCAGAATTATAGAAATATAATTTGCTGACTAGTATTTATGTAAGTTTATTTTTAGAAGCATATTTTGGCTGTTGTTTAAGGATATAATTAACTAATTATATAAAGTACCTTTGATTATAATAAATGTTTCATTTTAAGTAGGCCATGCTTTATAAAGTTTCGTAGCATTCTAGGCTAAGTAAACGATAAGGGTGTAAGATGTCCTATATAAGATAGGCTCCCTTTCCTGTTTGTATATAAAATAAACTTTGCTATCACAATTTAAATAGTGATAGATACAAAGAATTGAAGATTTCCGATTTTACAAGGGCATTTCATCTAGATAACTTTTTACATGGGAATTTTTCTTATAAAATGTAGATTATGAATAAATCACAAAAAATATATTTCTAGGAAAATGTTAAATATACAAAACACATATTTAAGGAAATTTTGTTGTTTATTATTTTAATGGATGAATTTTTAATTACAGATAAAATAATTCCTAGTATTTTTGCAAATGATAAACTATTGGCGCGTCAACAATTTATTCTCTTTAATTTTTCTCCTAGTTATAAAAATAAAATAAATATACAGTATGTCCCCGGATTAAGTTTACAAGAGGAAAAAAAATTTAATTTTTGATTTTACGAAAAAATGCCAAGGGAAGAAAAATTTTTGCTTGAATTAAAACGCATGTTTCAGTTATTATAACTTTTAATTAATGCAAAGTTCTTTTATTATAACGTTTTTTCGTATTTTGTCCTCCTAATAATACAGTTATTACATTGAATCTAACATGATTTTAGTTAGCTTTGAAATATTGACAAATGATTATTAATTCTAATATCAGATAAAAAAAAGAGTTAATTGAATAAACAACAAGTATTTTAATTTTCGCCGTTTTTTTTCTTCTGAAATTAGAATTAATAATAATTTGTCAATATTTCAAAGCTAACTAAAATCATGTTAGATTCAATGTAATAACTGTATTATTAGGAGGACAAAATACGAAAAAACGTTATAATAAAAGAACTTTGCATTAATTAAAAGTTTTAATAACTGAAACATGCGTTTTAATTCAAGCAAAAATTTTTCTTCCCTTGGCATTTTTTCGTAAAATTAAAGTTTTTTTCCTCTTGTAAACTCAATCCGGGGACATACTGTATATTACTTTATAAGCGCACATGTATATTTTTTGTTTAAATTATGATTTAATTTTACGTGAATGTAAGTAGTATAATTTCTTGAATATCATTAATGACCGATTGCACCAATATTTTAATTGAGAATTAAACAAAAATTAAACTGAAATCAACACATGTAATATATTTTATACGTATAATGTTTTTTGTTTAATTTGCAATTATTGGTACAACCGGCCATTAAACTTATAAAATTACAAAAAACGTGTAATTTCATATAGCATGAAACAGAATGAAAATTGTCAAAAAACAAAAAAGAGCACTTACATTTTAAATAATTCGTCCAATGTAAAGATATTAACACTATATAAAAGTAGAACAACATAGTCACTATTTGCAGATCTATGCCGAAAATGCTTCTGATTTTCGGGAGTAATTCGTACCTTTCGCGCTCGAGTCTAACTTTGTAAATGATCAATGAACGAATATATCGTGGTAGTATAGGTATCAATCATTCCGTCGTTATCAAAATAATGTAAACAACTCCCGAAGGTATCAAACTAAAATCATTTTATATTTTATTTTTTAAACTTTACTGTAAGAATTGCAGTGTTCAATTTATTTACAGTAGTACAACTTTATTGAGATGCAAAGTGCAACTGCGATAAGAAATAGATAATATAATAATATTATTATTTATTTAGGTTGCGGAATTCATGTTGAAGCAAGCATTTTGTACTTATAATAATCTAAACTTTATAAATAATTGAAATTAGTTGTTTTGTTATTTAAAAACATTTATTTATAAATAGAAAGTGTATGTGTGTTTATTTTCTATGGAGAGGAGTGATATTTAAATAGTACATCCCGCGCTACGCACTGATTGGGCGCAAGAAAAATAAGAAATCGTCGTGAGTTGATAGGTACACGTCTACACGTCAGAACTATCAACTTGAACTCGACGTCAAAACTGGTTAAAACTGTGTTGTTCCTAATGTTTGATTCCTTACTGTGACATATGACATTTTTAATACATTTATGTACACAGAAAGGTAAATATAGTTTTCTTAAACTTAAATTGTTTTTACGTTAAGTTTATTTCAAATAAACGTTTATTTTTATTTACATTCATGTTGTGATACTTTCGTGCACATCCATATGTTATACTTAAAATAACATTTCTTTTCCAGATCGATAGCATTAAAATGATGAAGAATAACTTAATAGTTCTAGTACTTTTACAATTATTTAGTATATATTCTGGACAGCGGGTAGCACCCGGTGTACCTCCTCAACAATACCAACAGCAACAGTATCAACATCACGTACCACAGCATCAAGTCCATCAGCAGCAACATGTACCTCAGCATCAACAAGTGCACCAAGTACCAGTGCAGCAACAGCAACAAATTCATGTCCCTGTGCAGCAGCAGCAACAACAAATACACGTTCCTGTCCAACAGCAACAAGTACCACAGATGCAGCATCAACAGCCCACGCAACAAATTCCAGTGCACCAGCAGCACCATGCACATCACGGAGGCCATGGGCAGCAGATCTTTAACGCTGCCAACATTGAACATGAGAAAGAGTGAGTGTGGTGGATTGTGAAAGTTTGTTTCTAACTATTTATTTGCAGGCATATTGCCGAACATTTAGAAGTGCCTATGGACACTAGTAAAATGTCTGAGCAAGAATTGCAATTCCATTATTTTAAGATGCACGATGCTGATAACAACAACAAATTAGATGGATGTGAACTCATTAAATCATTAATACATTGGCACGGTGAGTATTAACCAATAACTATTGTGAATCGTATGTGAGACTATCGAATTTCAATAATTTCTGCTTGCCTCCGACACCACTCGCCATATTATCTTTTTGTTAATGGGGTATGTGACCAAATTTTGATGTTTACATACAGGATGAGGCTTGGACAATGCCCCCCCCCATTAACTTTTTTATTATAAGATAAGTAATAGAAAAAATGGCTCATATAAAAGTTTTATTATTTTAAAGATATTATCCTCGATATTATCTGATGGCATATGTAGATAGTTTTTATAAAGTCAGGTTTACAAGATACGATTATCAACTTTTATTTTTTAAACAGCGACCATAATTATTTTACTAAAATATAAACGACGTAAAAGTTTGTATATCAAAAAATTGAAAAAAATCGCGAAATATAATTGAAAAATACCAGAAATTATTTTCATTCAAATATGAAAATAAACAAAATATAACAATAGGAAACAACAAAATTAAATAGACATTTAATCGTTACTTGTTCAACTTGTTTTCTAAATTAATAAATTAACTTTTAAATTATATTTTTACATAGCCACCTCGAATATTTGAATAAAAATAATTTTTCAATTATCTTATTTTTCTCCATTTTTTCATATTTTTGATATACAAACTTTTACATGGTTGAAAAGAGAAAAAAATGGCGGTTTATGTTTTAGTAAAATAATTAAAAAATAAAAGTTGACAGTCTTGTCTTGTAAATCTGACTTTATAAAAGATATCTACATCTGCCATCAAACAGTATATTTAAAACAATAAAACTTTTATATCAGGCACTTTTTTATTATTTACATAAAAAAGTTGAGGGGGGCCATCTTCCCAGACTTACCTGTATATGATACTAGACAAAAAATAAAATACCTGCATTTTTGAAATCGATTAATATTTGTAGTTTACAAGAAATAAATTATTAAAACATTCAATGGAGGGTTATACTTTTGACGTCACACGCTAGAATGAGACAGATGATGTAAAAGTTGAGATGAAAGTTCGTAATACAAACAAACCATCACCATTTTCAAAGTTCTATCTTCTGTCACTTGTGTTTTGATATTCGAGTTCTACATAATTCAGTATCTTCGGATGGCTGTGAAAAAAATTTCACATTTGTCATGTAATCGTTATAATTATAGCGGAAATCACTATTACAAAAACTTTATACTCACTTCATTTTTCATATTTGGCACCATCTTATTGCAACTGTCATCATCACAGCGATTTGTTTGTATTATAGCAACTGAGTCACTTGTAGTTCAAGGAAAATTTCAATAGATGGCAGTACAAAAATATGTTTCTGTATAATCCTCCATTGCAAATAACTACATTATTAGGAAATACATAATATTTAATTTTTATTATTATAATGAGAAACTATAGTAGATAATATAATCTATATTGAAATTCTATTGGGTTACATACCCCATTTGGAGCAGTGTCACAAACATTCGCAGTAGTCACGGATTAATTTGTTTTGCTAATTGTGATGAAAAATTGCTGGCATAGCGTTTTTGCTTTGCGTTAAAAGGGATAGTTTTAAATGGGCTGTTTATTTAGAGCAAGGCGGGAAGGAAAGGTCCAATGGAGGACAAGGACAACTCGATGAGAAAATCTTTAAAGATGATGAGTTGATTGCTCTCATCGATCCCATTTTAGGCATGGACGATGGCAATCGTGATGGATATATTGATTATCCGGAATTTGTCCGTGCCCAACAAAAAGCTGCTGCTTCTACGCAAAAATCGCCGTAAATGTATTACATGTATGTGTTTGTCTGCTTCATTTTCGTTTTCAATCATACATTCCTTTATTGTCTAATATTAAATTTACAATTTATTTTTAACTCTTTAGGTACTTTGGAAGGGGAGGAGAAGGAATCACCCGTACAGACTGACCAGGAATTTTCAGATATTATCGACCCACTTTTAAAACAAATTGATAAAAATAAGGACGGATATATTGATTATGCAGAGTATAAAACGGATATGGATACAGAATAATTTTAAATCTGTGGTTCAGTGTTGAGAGATGTACAAAATTTGTTTCGTTAATTGTTTCCAAATATAAAATTATTTATTGTTTTGCAATGGTTGTGATTTGATTTTACTGTAATCAACAAGAAAGGCATTCACACACAAATAGATAATGTAACTTGGAGAAAGACTAATTTTTTAAACTTAAATAAATTTTCTTATGTTTTACCAAACTGTGTTTATTTATTTATAAAAAAATCCCAACTTGGTATGTACAAATATTTTGCAAATGAACAAATTGTTAATATTTGTCACTTGTTGATTAAAATTTTGTTTATTATTTATATTAAGCTGTGAAATTCGCAATGATTCATGGACTGCGCTGGGTATATAATCGCGTATAAACTGGAGGGATTTAAAAATAAATTAATTGGGCCTGTGTTAAATAGTCAAAGCCCTGAAATTATTGCGAATATTTTTGTTTTTATGAAACGTAAAAGCGGCGTGGGTAAGTATGTACAGTATGTTCAGAAAAAAACCTAATTCGGAGTAAGCTATGAACACAGAAACGCATGTCTGATCGTAATCATCATTCAATTCAAAAGTCAAGTTGTTAAAATTAGTCGTGAAATGTAATTTTAAGGAGAAAAGATAATAAAGACAAATACAGAATATTGTTTTTCACCGTTCTCTAATTTATTTCTATTTCTAAATTAAGGATTCAAGAAGAAAAGCTTTGATTTCTTTGGATAATATTTTTGACAATATCTCATGTCAAATTGACATTTAATTAAATATTTTCAAATTGACAAACGTTTTTGTGTTCATAGCTTACTCCGAGTTATGATTTTTTTTAGAGATTTTGATTATAATTTGGAATTTAATTTCAAAGATAGGATGCCAAAAATTTTAATAAAAAATATATTTGTTGAAAGAAATAAAACAATTTTTAAAAATTTAATCATTTCCATTCTTCAATTAAATTATTTTGCAGCCCAAAATTACTTGGTTGATTATTCGTGTATTCTACGGTTTCGAATACGAATACATAAAAGTTAGCGAATATTTGCTAAAACGAACACGAATATTTGGAGTATAGTGCGGGACATGAAAGATGAGCTATGAAAAATATGTTAGCACAAATCACTGTCTAATATATGCGCTCCTTTTAAATCCACACAAAATACAATTAATTTACTTCGCGCATACCTAATATAATATAACAGTTGCCCAAATAAGTTTTAAAGCTACGTAGCTTTTCTTATTTGGCAGTTGATATGTGTTATTACTGTTCGTTTCAGATCATGTCTTGTTTACACTCAGATCCATTAGTGTCATAAGCGTACACAAATGAGTTAGAAGCACAATAATACTGTAATATTTATTATTTGCCGGCGTTTATGGAATATAACGATATAAACATTTCTTTCCCTTATCCCGTAGGTCAAGATTCGTGTCCCGCACTATACTATTCTTTCCATTTTGAATACTTTTTCTCTCTGCGCACGGCACCAGTGGGCACTGTCAAGTAGCGTTTGCAAAAGTTTTAAATTTACCGCCACCGCTTTTTAGTTGGTAGCATTGAAATAAAAAGTTGTAATGTTGGTTATATGACAATTTGATTTTGATTGTTTACTATCTTTACCTACCACAGTCAGAAAAATGGCGTTGTAGCGTTGTTTTTATGTGTCAGGTGCTTTCTTGAGGAGGGAAAAGTGTATATATATTTTGTTGTTTTTTAAGTAGTGTATTAATTTATAACCTAATATATCCTACGATATAACCTATAAATATAAAATGGAAACAATTGTATCTAATCATTTAGTTCAGCAGTCACAATTTACAACTCCAATACAAACAACTAAATATGTTGCCAATGCTGTTAATGTAAATCCACATACTGTGAATCACGCAGTCAACCATCAGATAATGAATCATAATATAGTTAACAATCAGAATCCGAACCTTATAAAAACCAATACTACAGCGATGTCTGGGGGCAATCCCGACCATCCTGGGCAGGTGAATATTTCTCACTATTAGGTAACTAAACATGAGCAATAATTTCATATGTGTCAGATTATTACAGTGACCCGCGTGAACGAATTAGTAAGAGAAATCGATCCAGCGTTGCAGTTAGATGAAGACGTGGAAGATACATTAATATCTCTCACGGATGAATTCGTAGAACAAGTAACTCATGGAGCATGTCGTTTGGCGAAGCACCGCCATGTCCCCACCGTAGAAGTAAAAGATATTCAACTCTACCTCGAACGAGCCTTTAATATGTGGGTTCCTGGATTTGGAACAGACGAACTAAGACCTTACAAGAGAGCATCTTTGACAGAGGCTCATAAACAACGCCTAGCGCTTATCAGAAGAGCAATCAAAAAATATTGATAATGTTTTTTCAACTAACCCCATTTTTCTTATTTCAAACTTGTACCTTCTATTAACTGTAGTACTTTTTGAGATTTGTCGTTTGTATATTTATAGATCAATTTTAATTTATACCCAGAAAAGTCCATGTATAATACTTTTGATTTGCCAAATCATTTTTATTCAGAATTAGTAATGCCCAGTTGCACCAACAACTCTTGAAATGATTTTTATTACAATTGATTATATTTTTTTTTCAGCATCAATTTTTAAACTATCTGAATGAAACTAAGTTTAAATTTTAAGTGCTAGTGGTGCAACTGAACATAAGTGATATGTGCATGGTACTGTTATATTCATGAAGAGTTCAAATTTCTGAGTAATTTATAAAATGTGATAAATACAGTTACGGTTACATAAACATGTTTTACAGTTCATTTTTTCTTTCGATGTTAACTAACTCTACCTCAAATGTTAGGACAGCATTTGGGGGAATAACGGGCGGGGAACCACTACTTCCATAGCCTAGTGAGGGTGGTATAACTAGTTTCCGTTTTTCACCAACACACATCCTAAAAAAAATTATAAAACAAATAAAAAGTGATAATTTATAATATTTGTATTATTTTTACCCTATAAGTCCTTGATCCCATCCTTTAATTACTTGACCTGATCCTAAAGTAAATGTGAGTGGTTGTCCTTTATTATAACTACTATCAAATTCTGTACCGTCTTCTAGTGTGCCCTGAAATATTTTAAATAATAAACAAACATAACCAAAAAACTTAACTAGGAACTAGGTAGGTATAGGTACTAACCTTATAATGCATATGTAAAAAGTCACCCTTTTTTGATTTAAGTGAGCAATTTTCAACTCTCTTTTTAATTCCAATTTGTAATTTATTCTTTACGCCTTGCATATCAGCGTAAACTTGCACTAATATTAGGAAAAAACATAAATATTTCAAGCTTACATTCATTTTGAGGTTATATTTTTAATTATTGTGTTTATGAAAATATTTCTATTATTTTATTTGTCGGTATTACTTTTTATACGAATATTTATTTTATATAAACTAATATTAACTTTGTATTATTTTTATAAAACTGTAGCGATATATATATTGCTCTTTATCACTGCACAAACTTGTTTATGATTTCTATATCGCGGCCATTAATTGGGAATATTGGGATAGTGTCATGGTATTGAAGATAAGAAATAAAACACACAAATAGGCATTACAAAATTTACTGAAATATAAGAAGTGTATATGTAAACACTTATGTTACTCAGCGAGTGAATCAATATTTAGTAATTACATCTTTTGTAATATTGATTTTTATAAATAACACGGAACAAAGGGAAACATTCTGCAAAGAGAACTACACAACTTTAATTGTTTTAAATTCACTAGTTCCACAAATTCTATTAAATCAAGTTTTAAATAAATACTAAAGAAAATGTAAGCAAGTCTTTACATATCCTCATAGAATTAAAAATAAATATATACAGCGTTATTAACAAAAGCAGAAGAAAAAAAAAAATAATTCTGAACAGTGCTTACTTGATCCTCGAAATGTTATTTCATAAGTTTTGGTTCGCCGCAATTTGCCAGCTCACAGCTCACTGATAATTGTAATATAAATTTGAATTTTAACAATAGTTAAATCTTTGAAAAAATTTTGTAAACGTAAAATTGGAAGCCTAATACAACATAAAATACAAAGTACACAAATATAGTGTTCCATACATACCACTTTCGATTACATCACTTGCACGTAGTGCAAACTATAAATAAATCAACGATACGCATTCTGCCATTCTGCGCTCAAATCATATCACAAATAAAACTATACAAATTCCCCACACTGTGCGATTGATATAATCCATATGGTATTACATGTAACACATTTTAAGATAATAGGTATAGGTATATAAAGTGTAACAGCGCACCATGCGAACAAAGATCAATATTTTCATTCAATACAAAAACCTACATTTACATTGTGTATAAAGATCATTCCTGGATCTTTGTTCCCATGTTTCTGTAAATAGATTATTGATTAGGTCTTAGACGCCAACCTAAATTAAATAAAACCCTTTAGAAACAACAAAACGAAGTGTAACTAACAGAAATAAAATAAGACGAAATAAAAATAACAGAAACTTGCTGAAATACTTACGAACTACTGAGTAAAAAATTATATTCATAAGTATTTCCACAGTTTCTATATAAATCGATTATGAAGGCGCCTAGGACAGACATTTCATATACATACATTTATATATGTATATAAATGGAGATAATACGTAGATCACTATAATATGACGTGTAATATCTTATGTGAGCAGACTTAAATTATTTTCACAGTCGGCATGTTGAAAAAACCACATCTGCTCAGCCACAATCTGCAACAAACGGAAAGAATTAGAAGATATACAAAATAGTAGGTACCTTTATCGTAAAGAAGAGTTATTTTCTTAAATTTATCAGAAAATAAAAATACATCTTCCAATAAATACAGGGTGTTAAAAAATAAGTGTCGCAAATTATGGGGGCATATCATGGAGGTAGGAATACATAAAGGAGGGAGCATGATGTTATATTGTTGGCCAGGGGACTGAAGCCTAGTGGGGACGGACGAATACAGCTGTTGGACCGTCCTAGAGAGGGGATAAGCACGGTAATTTTTAAACAAAATTGCTTTATTCGTTCAATTAAACTTTTATAAAACTTTAAATACTGAAAGAAATGTGTTGTACGTATATTATTTATTGAAATATCATATTAATGTGTTTTATATGCATTTTACTTATTGAATTTACTTAATTAAATTTTGTAAGATTCAAAAAGCACGTGTTTTAATAAAATATTTTTATTAATTAATAAAACTTATTGAAATGCACTCTAAAACGATACAACACAAAAGTAAACAAGCTAAACAATATGGCTAAGGTCAAAGAAGGTTGACAGATAGGCCCGGCCTGGAGTGGGGGAAATAACTTCACTTTTACAGCCACTTGCTCCCTCCTTATTTATTCCTACCTCCATGGGGCATATAGTACTGACCAAAATGAGTAAAAAAAGCTTAATCAATATTGGTCCGATCTTTAATAGAGATATAAGGCAATGAAAAATAAGTTTTTTCGGTGTTTACATCTGCTATCTCGAAAACTGTAAGAGTTACTACTTCGATTAAATGAAACATTTTGATTATCTTTCACATGCCATAAGCCTTGATATCAGGCAGGCTGTGAAAACAGTAGAGATAATATTTAGTAATATTTAAGTTAATGTTTAAATAGTAAGTCATTTTGTAAGATTCTATATTTTGTTACAAAAAAAAAAAACAAATTTGTTATCACAGCTTACCTGATACGGTTTACAAGTTATGCATAATTTTCTCTTGCGTTTTTCTAATTTATTTCTTATGTCCTATTTGAAATATGAAAGTTAATAGCACTTCTGGTTTAACCATCATGCCTACTTTAAATATCTAAAGAAAAATAAAAAATAATTTTAAATAAAAATGTAATTTTGAGTGGTCCGTTTTTCAATGTCACCTGTATGTTTTTTTTAATTTGAATCTATCTATTAATAGTTTACTTTAAAATTTAAACAAATGCATGGAAATCGTGTGACCTTGCACTCGAAACTACAACATTGGGGCTCTATATGCCAAGGTCACTATTAAAAAAATTTGAATACCACTGGTATAAAGAATTAAATAAAAATAAATAAATATATCATCACGGCATATTACCCATTTCTGGGTGTGCCAGTATCTACAACACATGTATAGACATCGGTAATGATGACGATATATTTTACCGTGTGGGCGCTTACCAGGCGTCACCTCACGGGCACTCATAGATGGTGTGGAGAGTGCACCACAGGGGTAATTTTTGTGCCATTTAAAATTGGAAATATTTGGCGTTTGTCGGGATCGAACCCGAAAAGAATAAAGAATTGATAATAAAATTAAAAATTACCCCATCGTTAAGATCGCTGGCATGTTTTAAATATTGAGTAATCTTAACCTTAACTACTCTATGAGAAAAAGGGTTGTTATAGTTCATTTTTCTTCTAATAGAACGCACGTCATCTACCGAACTATGTAATATGTCCTGTTTCTCTCCTACACGTTTTTGCATCATTTACTAAAATAAAGGGGTAAAAAGAGATAGAAATATATCATGACGTCATTAATATGACGAACAGAAGCAGATATTTTTAAATCACTACCATTCCGAATCCAGATCTATACATGACGTTTGTATGTCGTCAAAAATATCTCAACTTAATGGCTTGTGATGATGTGCGTTCTACTAAGTGAACAATGAACTATAGTTCATCTGGTTTACATGTTGAGTAATCCTAATTTCTCCTTACCCTGTTAAAAAGGTTTCGTATATAATTTGCTAATGAAGATGAGAACATTGTTCTTGAAATACGTATGTACATATATAATTTTTATTTTCGCTTAATTTTTATAAGGTTAGGGGTAATTTCTAATTTTCATTAATTATATTAATCTCAGACGCAATAATATTTAGTTATTTACTATAGCGTAGTTTAATTTAACGAACTCCCTTGAACTTATAAAGATGCATGATGTATGTATGTATGACAGTAATAACTACAAGTACATAATAGTTGTTGAAGTTATAAATAGAACCTAACAAGAACATTAAAAAATGATATACGACTATTATTTTATTTGGAACAAAAAGATTTGAATGAATGCTATTATGAATGATGTAATTAAAACAAAAATAATGTTTCAATATTTGACACTAAACGATTACTCATTTATTTGTCTATTAACACGGTTTGTTTTTATGTTCAAATGTCAAATTTCTAGAGTTCGTTAAATCGAAATGATAGTTTCCTCATATCTTACCCCATTCCTGTGCCCAAGATCAGAGAAAGTAAATTGGTCAAAAATAGAGTGCACAGTCCTTTTTTAGAGAACACGCTGGTGTCTCCGACTTTAGCATAACGTATGCTCAGCACATCTCGTTTTGGGTGTTTGAAACTCCAGTTTTTAGGTGGAATCTGATCTGGACGGCTGCTCCAGTCCTGAATCCAGTTAAAGTGTCGATCGCTATATATGTCAGCTTCCTGTAAACATTCGACAGATATTTTTTATCTATACATATTCTACCACATGTGTAACTATATCACTTTACTAGCATATACATTACAGAACTCACAGTCACAGTTATTAGGTTTCGTATTTGTTTGCTTAGAACACTATTTATTGATTCTAATTTTTTATAGTTAAAATAAAAACAAAGAAAATTATAATGACATTACGAGCCCCTCGACATAATAGTACGTCCTAAGTACGTTTTAAAGTCGAAGTTTTATATTAAAATACGTTTTAATAAGTTTAATACAGAGAATTTATTTTAAAATGCAACATTATGGTTCATCACTTCCATGGTTACTCACTATTGTCAAAAAATGACAGCAATGTAATATTTGTCCATTTTAAAATGCAACATTATAAATAGTATTGCAGCACAAGAGATACGTCCAGAACACATGACCAATGGTGTCAATTCTTATTACGATCGACTAAAATATTGACTCAGTGTGAAAGGGGGTATTTTTTAACAATTATTACATGAAAGATGAATTTTTGCAAGCTAAAGTTTGTTAAGATGTGCAACATTCATATTTTGAATTTTTTGTTAATCGTATATAGGCTAATTTATTGGAAATTTGTTTTGATAACACAAAACTACAAATTTTGTATGTTGCATTTTAAAATGGACAAATATTACATTGCTGTCATTTTTTGACAACAGTGAGTAACCATGGAAGTGATTGACCATATGTTGCATGTTAAAATAAATTCCCTGTATGTGACAAAATCTGTTTTGAATATAGTAAAGTGATTATTTCTTATTATATTTATCAACTTTGAAACAAAATTTAATTTTGAACTACGGCGAAACCCGATTGCAGGATAAATCAGCCATAACTTTTGTGCGTTGAGTAAGGCATATTTAACTTAAAATTAAAGCAATTATGAGTATAACATATTATTTATTTTCTGAACATATCTTAATAAAATCATACCTAACGCACAAAACTTATGATTAATTTATCCTATTAGAATTGAGTTTGACCGAGGTATCATACCGGGCGTAACACAAAAACCGAGCCATAGGTATTTAACATGCGAAATCAGTTTTTCCTTGCGCAAAAGTGGCCTATTAATTTTAGACAAAAATGCTTTAAATAAATGTTGTAGAAAATTAAATTTTGCATTTAAATCAATACTCGCATTTTCTTTTGCATGTTTCGTAACAGAAAAAATTGAATTTAAAATTTTTATTGAAATTACTTCTTTATAGTGTTAGCCATGGTATTGAAATAATATCTCAAACAAATTTTAAGACATTTTGCCTGTCAGAAATTATAAAATATAGTTTTCATCAAAATAATACTACTCAATGATTTGTTCTTTTCCTATGCATAATGGGGATTACACCATTTTTTTTTTATAATTTCATCTGAAAATATTAGGAAAACTAAGACTATTGATGAAAATCCGGTGAAAAAATTCCTATTAATAAGCGAGTTATGGTCTCCCGAATTTTGAAAAGATTGACGTGACCTCACATTTATGTGTTTTTATATCAAACTGTTTTCATCATGGACCTAAATGTTCTTGAAATATATGCTATTTTAAGTTATATTTACATAAAAATAAATGAATATTATAACACTGTATAAGTATACATACTTTATAATTACAGGTGTATTTAAATTATTAAGTTTAATGCAAGAAATTTATGTTAAAATAAAAACTGTTTGGAAACTGTAGTACAGGAATGTTAGCCCCTCCTTTCGAATTTGAATTTCTTAACTTCCATTGGTAGTAATCCCACCTCCTAACACGCTATTTGTAATGCATGTATAGGCGGTTTCTCGGTCGCCAATCAAAATATTTTCATATTAGTGTCGAAGCGCTATAACAAAAAACCCTTTATTTCCGAAATATCTCAATTATACCATTTCATTTTTTTATTAATATTCGTTACTCAGCATATACATTAGTACTTTTTTACTATTTTCCTTTAATTCGATTGAGCCGTAATCCCCCATTCTCCATTTTCAAATGATAACTCAAGAGTTTTTCGAACAGGTAAAATATGTCACAATGTGACAGATACGTTTCTGACAAGGTAAAATGTCATTATATTTGTTTGTAATTTTACCTATCAGAAACGCTCTGCTTTGAGTTATCATTACTGAAAATGCAGCATTATTCACAGGAAGATGAAAACTATATTTTATAATTTCTGACAGGTAAAATGTCATAAAATTTGTGTGAAATTTTATTTTAATACCATGGCTAACACTATAAAGTAAGTTTTATGAAATTCTAAATGCAATTTTCTCGGTTAGCAAATATGCAAAAGAAACTGTAGCTATTGATTTACATGTAGAATTTAATTCTCTACAACATTTATTTGAAGCATTTTTGTCTAAAATTAATAGGCCACTTTTGGGCAAGGAAAAATTGTTTTCCCATGTTAAACGCCTATGGCCCGATTTTCGTGTTACACCCGGTATATAAATTAACTTAAGTCTGAAAATTTTGTTCTTAAGACGAACTATTATGGCGAGGGGCTCGTACATATAAATATTTTTTTAATAAAATATTTTTTTGTTATAAGAAAAATAGCACAAAATGTGATATTTTTAACAAATATCAGATACAGTTCGGCAAAAAATATAAGATAAAAACTAGTATAAATTAAGTAAATGTTCTAGTTTTGGCAAAAAATCTAAGAAAAATGTGAAGAGGCACCAAAAGGTGCCCCACCAAAAATAGTTTAATAAAAACCCAATTTCCTTTAGTTAAAGTAGAAGCGGTTAGCTTAAATAAATAATTAAATTAAAAATTACTGACATTGTTCGACTCGCTGTTCATGTAGTAAGACTGCCATTCAACTACCAGTGGCGTCCCTTGCACAGGACTATTCGGAGGTGACTTGGGGCTAGAATCAAATAATTCAATATAAAACACATTTGTCATTATTATTACTATTATTATTTTCCGGTGAAACAACCGCAATAAAAACATAATACACCAACAGGTTAATGACCGAAAATTAGGGCATAAAAATTGCCTGAAGGGTTTCCAACAATTTCAACCAACTTAGGAATTGGAATCCTTAGAAAAAAACAAGAGAAAATCATTACTTTCAACCCAATTTTTAGCTTGGTTGGTTTAATTTATATTAAATCTTGCTAGATGATTTAGCCTTGAGAGCGGTTATTAGTCTATAATTCAAAATAAAATATTTTGAGAGTACGTGAAACGGATATTTTGTAAGCACGAAACGATTTGCCAAGATAAAATTAGAAACTTAATTTCTAATAATTTAAAAAATAAATAAATTAGAAACTAAAATAAAATGATAAAATAGGAATTTTCTACTGATATTTTGGTGTGGTAGTGCGTGACCTTGAAAACTGTTGCTAATAAACATGTTAAAGTCATTCACTGAAGGAAGCGTCAAAAATATAATCTACTAATATCTGTCTGTAAACAAAGCTATTACAGAACATTTAAAAAAACGAGTATACAATAGTTCTTTTCTTAAAGAGAAGGTTATCAGTATCACTAAATATATACTTGTATTACTTCGAAACATGACGCACCCCATTTCAATAGTAGTTCTATAGAAAATAATTTGTAGAAAAATATTTTTTTGAGAAAAATGGTAATAAAAGTTTCGTGTAGAAATTTAATTTGTTTCTTTAGAATTAAAATATTTTTAAAATACACATCACATTTGACCCCTGTATACTCCTATTAATACAGTAACAATTTATTAAAATTCCGATAAAATTGTTGTTTTCTATTTTATATTTTTGATATTTCTTTAGAAAATAGTAAATTGACTTTATTTATTTATTACTTATTTTTAGTCTGGTAAACATATCATTTCTCAAAATATTTTGCTAGACTGTAAACATTTATAATTTATGAATAATATAATCCCGTTTTATTTTAATATAATATGTTTCTACTTTTAATAATTTAAACCGTTTACATTTTACATTTAATTCGGTATAACAAAATTTTTGAGATTTTCAATGCAGGAAATATGAATAGGATTTTAGTCTTACGCAATTTCCTACTCTCCTGTTTATTTTATGGCAAAAACTGTAGAGTGCAACGTTGTACAGAATTAAAAGTGTACAAAACTGTTTTTTTACATTTTGTATTGTGTTTTTAGTTTCTTCACAATTTTAAAAATAAATTTCAAAAGATCCCTTAATTAGTAGCAATAGCCATAACCCATGACTTATGACATTGTAGAAAACAATATTATTTTAATCCAATTCTGTCAATATTATTTGTAAAAAATAAATTAAATGATGAATATTTATTCGAATAAGGAAAGTGTCTTTATTATAAATAATTATTATGGTGAAAATAATTATCGAAGAATATGGAATTTACTCTCCATGTCAGATTGATGTTTGACGTTTATAAATAATTTATGAAAACCAGTAAAAAGAAAACGTCATCGTTATTGCTACGAACAACAGAAATTTTGAAATAATTGTATCTTTTTTTTTGTTTAAATCGAAGAAGGATAATCTAATTTATCCTTCAGTATGATTAAATTATTTTTTATTTACATTTTTTGTTGTATAAAATCGTTTTAAAGTATGATATTTTTAAAAAGTTCCAAAAACCAGCCATGTTGTGACGTCACAGGTTACGAACCTAAGTTCAGACTCATTTCAAACAGACATTTTATATGGACGCAGAATTTCTAAAAGAAAAATATATATATAGACTATAAATTAAGAATTACATATCTAAATATATAGGATATAGGAACCTGCAATTGGTATGTTTGTATACTGTTGGTTTCTTTCTTATGTAAATAAATAAATAAATAAATATGCTATAATATATTATATAACATCGTTCTATTCAGTATTGTAAATATAATTTTCATTTAGCGTGAACTTATCTACACGTTACATCAGATGTTTCTTTCACTTTTGATTTGAGATTAGACGGTAGAAGGTTATAAATGCATGTGAGACATTGAATATATTGCAGATTATTTTATTCTTTATTTTGGTACGAAACGTTTTATCGACATGTTTACTTTCATAAATTTCAGGTTATCTTTAAATGTCACTTTGACGTTTAAAACAGTGTGAAAATCAAAATCGTCGTTGCTCCTAACCTATTACGTCACTAGGCAAGGGATGACCGGGGGTCTTGTAGCCCCGTTTTAAAGGATATCATTTTTAATTACAATTTTTTCATGATTACAGATGGATTTCAGGAAAAAAAAATACGGGTCTAATATTTTTCACTACTTTTTCTATTTAAGTTATAAAAAAAAGTCGTGCATGAACTCATTATAAATGTAAAGATATTTCACAAAATACTTAATTTAAATTATAATTAAAACTTCTAAATTAAAATATGTTTCGCTTTTAAGTGCATCCCATTTTTTAAGTGCACAAATTTAACCCTTCGGAGGTGGCGCCCAGCGCCTAGTCTGACAGACCCAATCGATTTTATAGCATACTGTGATTTTTTAAAAGTAAGATTTAATTCATCTACTCCTACCATTATTTTGTAATAAAAATACCCCAGCAGTATTTTTTACATGGGTCTCTTAGACCTTTACATGGGTCTCTCAGACCTTTACATGTGTCTTTCAGACCTTTACATGGGTCTCTCAGACCCAGCGCCACATCTCGTGTCATGGAAAAGAGCGCCACTTCCGTAGGGTTAAAAAGAATTCGTAATGAATTTGGAGTAGTAACGCGGAAGAGATTAAAATTTGCACTGTCCTAAGCAAATTTGTCGTTATCTCGTTGAACATAACATGTTGGTTTATAAATAATATATTATCATGTTATTGTTAAATTGAAACAACGCTATAAATAAACAAAAGGACGTCGATAATTTCCTTTTTGTTCGGAGAATTTTCGTGAGATGACCCGGCGGTGTATACGTGACCAAGGATACGTACACCACCTGCGTTGCGTAGCCGCACTAACTTTCAATTTCTGTCCAGCTCTAGAACATGACTTGTTGTTTGTTATTCTTTTTTTACTGAAACGAAGTGCACAATGTTAATGAGAAGTAAAAATGTTGCAGTGCTTTTAATGAAGGAATTTGCATTTCTTGCTGCTTTTCATTTGCTACATGCGCCGAATGGATGACCGGCGCTGACATTTGACCCTGGATTTCCACTATCGTCTGCCGTAAACTGGAATGGGTATCTCTTTAAAATTTATAGTTCCCCATAATTTTAACTCGATTGCTGATGACATTTGATTTAAATTTGACTAAATATTTACTATGGATTAAGTTTTCACACATAACTTTTCGTAATATTAAATATTCTTATGAAAATAATTTTCACTTAGTATTGTCCCTGTCCCTATTTATTAGCATAATGACTAATTATTAAATTTTATACTAAATTTCAAAATTCGATTTTCTTACTTCATGCGGACGATTTGAAATTATTTAAAACAATTACAAATACTAATGATTGTAATTCATTACAAAGTGATCTGTTACTAATACATTTGTACTGCGAACAAAATTATCTAAGTCTCAATCCGTCTAAATACTTTAAATCAGTGTTTCCCAACCTTTTTTGCCATGCCCCACCTAAGTTACTCTCAAATTCTGAAGGCCCCCCCATGTAACACAATATATAATTTTAATATACAAAAATTGAGTTATTCACTCCCTATATACCCTCACTACGACATAAGCAATACTCTCCGAGTAAACTATAATTGATTTTATTCCAAATCCAAATTTTCAAGCACTTCTATGTATAAAGTAAAATACGCTTATTTCATGTTTAGGAACAAATAATTCTCCTTTTAATACAAGTTAAATAATTGGAATAATACTACCTTGTTTTTAGTTTAAGTTCTGTATTTATTTAATATTAAAACCCAACGTTTCGGCACCATAAACTGATGCCTTCTTCAGAGGAAAACATTGACATAAATATGTGAAATAACAAATACAACAAGTAACCAAGGTAACAAGAAAAGTTCGTAAATGTTACCTTTTTTTATGTATACAATTTTCTAGACAATATATGCATGCCCGGCAATAACTTGGACGGCGAACATGCATCTTCTCAGGAAAAAATCTCCTTTTGCCAGAGGAAAAACCGTCCCAACTTCTCTGCCAGTTTTTGGGACTGTTTTTCCTCTGGCAAGAGAAGATGCATGTTCGCCGTCCAAGTTATTACCGGGCATGCATATATTGTCTAGAAAATTGTATACCTACATAAAAAAAGATAAAAAAAGGTAACATTTACGAACTTTTCTTGTTACCTTGGTTACTTGTTGTATTTGTTATTTCACATATTTATGTCAATGTTTTCCCCTGAAGAAGGCACCAGTTTATGGTGCCGAAACGTTGGGTTTTAATATTAAATAAATACAGAACTTAAACTAAAAACAAGGTAGTATAATTCCAATTATTAATATGAGTTCTGCAAGATATTTCAATAACAAGTTAAATCATAATAGGCGTTTAATTTTTACTTTAGAAATCTATAAACACTGCTTTAAATGCTACAGCATGAACTTTACCAGAAACTTTTAACTTAATAACTTATAATTACCATATAAATAATCTGATACGAAATTAAATCTGTTATAAAGATTTACTCATATCGACAAAATCAGTAAAGATCATTTCGTACAGGCTTCAATTTTAGGTAATGTAATTTTTTCAAAAACCTTGATACCCTTATTTGTTTATACAATTCTCTCGCTCTAAACTAGAATATGCATTTGTTGTGTGGAATCCACAATACAGATAATATAATTGAAACTGTTGAAAAAAAAATATTGATCTACTCTGTTGGAATTATATTAATAAATTAAAAAGGTTCAATTTGAATAGCATATAAAGTAGACGAACTATTTTGATATGTTATTCCTCATTAAGATTTTCAACAATTTGTTGTATTCTCACAATATTCTTTCTCTATTTCTTATATATGTTCCAGCTAACTGTAACAAGAACTTATTATTTATTTAAGCTTCCTGCAAGTAACACCAATAATTATAAATTTTCTTGCATAAATAGAACCTTTTGTTTAGTTTATCTATACCTAGTTTTAAAAAATATGTCAAAACTACTTTACGATGAGCTTTACTAGTGTTATTTTATTTATTTTTATTAACTTTATCACCGTTTTTATTTGTAATACTGTGTTTAATAAGCGAAAACCATTATTTAATCTCTGTTTGAGCTGTTGGTTCCTCTATTTTCTTAAATAAATAAATAAATAAATAAATATTTGAAGGGGCAAGTGAATGAAGGTGTTTTGTAACATTTTCTGGAAAACTCCAATTTTGTAGTAGATGAAGAAGTCTTGTGACAGTTAAACTTAATTTATGCAAAAACAAATATTTCATGATATTTTATTAATAATATTTGACCCAGAAAATTAATTACCAATTATATTCCAAAAGCCAATTACAGTAATTATATTTGCCGTTATTTGCTGTAATATGTAATTTAAATTTGACATTAAATATTAGTTCAATATACCGGGTTCGATCCCGACAGACGCCAAATATTTTCAATTTTAAATGGCACAAAAGTGACCCCTGGTAAGCGCCCACACGGTAAAATATATCGTCATCATTACCGATGTCTACATGTGTAGTAGATACTGGCACACCCAGAAATGGGTAATATGCCGTGATGATATATTTATTTATTTATTTATTATTTTCATAATTTTTTAAAGTGAAACATAATGGCTGGTACCATAAGCCTTTGTTTTAAAACGCTGATTTGAAAAATGTAAAATTTCAAAAGCAATAATAATAAATAATATCATACAAATTATCAAAATATTTTAAAGCACAACATAGGTAGTTTGTATTCAAACAAATATTTTGAAAAAATTTTCAAAATAGTGTTGCTATTCATTAGTAATCTGCCTGCTGACACATTTGATTTAAAATTCAGACAAAATACTAATTAAGAAGATAAAATTCTTAGATATAATTATGTTATAAACAACATTTTTTATTGTTATAGACTTATCATTTTTTCAAACAAAGCGTTCTACATATTATATTAATATTTAAAACAGTATTTTTGATAAATATTAAAAGAGGAAACTGTGACGTCAATATTTTAATTATTGAACTACAAAATATGTATACAGAACATTACGTAAACAACTATACAATAACAATGGAATCACATATGTTATTGATATATAGTAAATATCATTAATTTTTTAATTTGAATTCCATTACACGAGATACAAATGTAATAGTGAAATATTATCAAAATTTTGGTGTTTATTTATGTGCTAAAACAATGTACACAATTTAATTTTGTTTATTTATACAATAGATAATGATAATGAATTTGTACAGTTAACATACATAAACAATCAATTAATTTAAAATACATTGTTATATGCATTGTATTGATCTAATTATTTCCTAGGGCACACTAGCATAGACATGCAACTTGACACTATTAGAATAAATCATTATCTACCTTTATTGTAATTTAACCTTCGTCCAATTTAAAAATACTATATTTCTTGTCGAGGCCACGTGTTATATTTGTTTTTATTTGCGATGTTTCCACAACATAACACACAGATAGTGTTAATTATCATAAAAATATATCGAGGGAAAAGGTCTTTTTGTTTTCTCACTCATTATTTACAGCATTAAGGAATAATAAAAACTTTAAGAGACGTTCTAACAATGAGCAAAAATTATCAAACTAGAATGGTGACATTGCATTGTATTATTTATTTTTATCGACTATCAATCAATATCTCAAGATCATTTATGCAAGAAGTCGAACCTTTTGAGTCATCACTCAACATGATTTGTCTTGTTAAGACCGGTATGAAATTTCATTCATAATTTGTATACAGGTATAACGTGCCGGCCCTTGTAGGCCAAGGTCTCAAGGTTTATGTTTCGAAACAGATTCATCCGGGTCTCAAACCATACAATGGCCTTTGTGTAATGCAACCAGCGTCAAAGATTGCACCTTCGTAACTACATTGTATAACAAGTTCAATCTTGAACACCTTGGGTGATATGATAACGAGAAAGTTACAGACACAATGGTGTTTTGTAGGCTTAATTTAACCGATAATAATCGAAAAATGAAAACATATGTGTTTACTGTTTGTGATTTATTTATAATTTTAGATTACATCAAAAATAAGATAAAGGTATATTCTACTAATTTAAAATTCTAATTTGAAGGTTCTTTATGAAACAATTCCGGTTATATATACATATTCAGTAACCTGTACCTAACCTAATACAAAATAACAAGTTGTTAGTAAATAATAGGGTTGCCAGATTTTAAAAACTTTTATATAGGAGAACTGAATGTACAAAATATATAGGAGATTTGGGAGATATACAGGTGTCTCACAACTCGCGCCCCAGACGAAACTGACAACAGGTTGCCAACAAATAGAAGAAAATAATTTGCGGCTGCTTGCATAACGGAGTTATAGTTCATCTAGGGATCATTTTCCGAAGACTCGTTATCGTTTTATTATGGGTGCACAATAGCTAAAACCGCAATGCCAAAATATTTCGGTCCGTACAGTCGACCAGTTCAGTATCTGCAATGCTGGTATATATTTTACGCCTAGTATTCGACTGTAGACCAAGACTGCACTTTCCAGATTTTCTAAACCGATTACCAGGGATGTTGTAGAGTCTTGGTCTACAGTCGAATACTTTTTTTTATACAAGACTTTTTAATCCACCAATCCCGGAAGGATATCTTGAGGTGTGATGATATTATTACAAAATAAAACTGGTTGCTAGGTTTTAAAAATACTACTAGTGAGTAACAAAATTTGTTTGACTTACTGTAATTTTGACACTTTAGAGTTGACTTTTCACTGTCAACAAATTTAGGTTAGCGAAGGTGTCATCCGAGATCATCATTTATATCATACAGTGCAACGTGTTGTAGCAGCTGTGTAAAATGTGTTAAACGAAAATATTATTGTCCACATTCTCCGAAAATTATAATCATGTCTAAGTAATCAGCGGCTGAATACATGGTAAGAATTTACCTTTTTTTATTCACCTTGTCAAATTTAATTTGACACTGACATTTTTCGAAAACTACAGTCGCCCACTCATTTTAAAGATTTGATTTGTATAAAACCATAGTAACGTAAAATTACGGCAAACACACGTTAAAGGTGTAGGTCTCTGAGTGGTCAATTTTAAGACGTTTCTCTATTAGCTTTTAAGCTAGATTTTTTTTTTTCTTCGAAATTACACATCCGAGTGCAGTCTCGTGTTTCCTCATTCGCTCTGGGGCGCGAGTTGTTAGACACCCTGTATAGGATACGTTTCAGTTTCAAACTTTTAATTAAAGTATTAACAAAATAGTGGTTAGTTACTATACTTTTCATGGCTTTGACCTGTTTCCAATAAATATTTTTCTCTTTTAACATAATTATAAAATTCTTAGCGATTCATTTTAAAATTCTCAGTTATTAGTAATTCTCATTTTATTCTGTTTATTGAATTATTGAAAATATAGGAGAATTTACCTTGTTCATAGGATATAGAAGACTTGAAAAAAATATAGGAGACTCCTATGGTCTGGCAACCCTCGTAATTAAATATAATATCGGGTTTTCTATGCACATATCTGAGGTTGACAACAATGTTCATCAAAAAAATGGCAACAGATGATATTATATATCATTCTTGGAGATAACTTATCAAATAACTTCTCACTGTTGAAAATATACTATGGAAATTTTAAAATGGTAATAGGATAACAGGAAGTGCATGATTTAGGCCGGATTTTAAAACTGGGTTGTCCAACAAAAGTAATATAATAAATATCCGTTAGAATATTTATAAATAAATATTACAATTGCAATAAACAGGATGCACAGAGAATCCGTGACAGGCGTTGAACATGGGAAAACAATTTATTCTAAATATTATCTGTACCTTGAAACTTTATGGTGTGATTTATACATACGAGCCCCGTCTCACATCAGTCAGCCTATTAGTTAAAAGTTCATTTATCATGACAACCAATATAATTTGTAATAATAATAATTAAATAAATCTACTTTTAATTAATTACATAAAATGGAGTTAAAGCGGATGGGTCTTATAGTTTTACAGAGTAAAATTCTTAATTTTTCGTCAAAATTTTTTAAAAAGAAAGATGTAAAAGTGAAATGGAAGATCGTAATACAAACAAATCGACGCCATTTTTAAAGTTCTGTCTTCTGTCACTTGTTTTGATATTTTGCCTGAGTGTCTGGTCGCGAACCTGGGGAACCGGGTTCGATCCCGACCGACGCCAAATATTTCGAATTTTAAATGGCACAATAGTGACCCCTGTGGTGCATTCTCCACGCCAGCAATGAGTGCCCATGAGGTGACGCCTGGTAAACGCCCGCACGGTACAAATATGTCATCATCATTACCGATATATCTGCGACAAAGCACCTAGAAATGGGTAATATGCCGTGATCATATATTTTTTATTATTTTTTTTATAATTCAATATCTTCGGATGGCTGTGGAAACATAGAATTTTACATTTGTCATATATTCTTTATAATTATAGCGGGAATCACTGTTTCAAAGACCTGACACTCACTTCGTTTTTCATATTTGGCATTATTTTATTGCAACTGTCATCATGACAAAAATTTGTTAGTATTACAGCAGCTGAGTCACGTGTATTTATCAACAGATGGCAGCAAGAAAATATGTCTCTTTTTAACCCTCCAATGAAATATGTGGTAAAAACAGATTTAGTCTGCGTTATTTAAATAAACCTTTGTTTGACAAATTACTTGGTTTGATAGTTTACTCGACTTTCGTTTTTTGAAATAATCGCACAATGAATCTATTTTTATCTCGTTTTAAAATTAGTTTACTAAGGCACCACAAGCGTAAATTTAAAAATTTTAGATTTTTTTTTTCAATCTCTATGTATAAAACAGTGCATAGAGTTTTACAGGGCAGATAATAATTGAGAATTGCTTTCCCATGTTAAACGCTTGTCACAGATTTTCGTTTTCACCTATATAAATAATAAAATAAATATAAAGCATACGAGTATATACTTCTCGGCACCAAAATCGAGAGACGGTCAACAGCTTAACCACCCATGACATAAGTTCACAAAGAAACCTAAAACTTCAGCCCATTATAAATAATAAGACTGAATACTGTCGCCATTTTGCACATAAAGCTAAAGCAATTTGCGGTGTACCGTGCTAAACTATTCCATTCTAGTTTTATGGTATAGGGACGGTTAAGCTCTTTATGACCGTCCCTCGATTTTTGATGACGAGAACTATACAATACTCCATTTGTGATATATTCCGCTAAATCTTTTCAAAATAAGGTCTTTCAAAAATTAATGTACAGTACATTAAAAAAAAGTACATTATGTACTTTTTTAATTCAACTAAGTATGTTTTAAGATAATAACATTTTATAAATTAAATATACATTTTTTATTAACCCTTAAGTAGGCGCACCCCTTTTCATTGCGTAAGTACAGTATGTTAAAAAAAAATTCTAATTCGGAGTAGGCTTTGAACAAAAAAACGTATATCAATTTGAAAGTATTTAATTAAATGTCAATTTGATACGAGGTATTGTCAAAAATGTTATCTAAAGAAATCAAAGTTGTTCTTCTTGAATCCTTATTTTAGAAATAGAAATAAATTAGAAAACGGTGAATGGCAATATTCTGTATCCTTCATTATCTTTTCTTCTTAAAATTACATTTCACGATCAATTTTGACAACTTGTAAAGTAAAACATTAAGAAACCATATACACAATAAAAAATGTGAAACCAGTTTTGTATGAAATTTTTAACTCTACAAATTTGCACTCTGTATTTTTTGCCGTAAACAGGAGAGCGGAAATTGCGTAAAATTAATATCCACGTTAAATCCCAATGTTCGCCCCTAACCGCCAACACCAGGTATATATAATTATTTTCAGCATTTAATCCAACCAAGTTCATACTTCTCGCTACTAGTTTCAACACGTTCATCTATCACGCGTAAATAACTACATAATCTATAACCCATACCTGCTTCGTGGCGAGTCACGCCTGGATCCAGCCAGTGAAACTCTGGCTGAAGATTGGTTGGATTCTCTTTGAGCTTCGCGAAGTAGGCGAAGATACTCCTCCGCCGGCAACTGGGGTGTCACGGAACCTGGGGTACCACCAGCACCTCCAGAGCTGCCTGATACAGAAGTAATGTCTACCCAGGACTCTGCAACACGAAAAAAACCATCAACAAATCATTTAAATTCATAGGAATGGGGTTGTTTTCTTATTTTTTATGAAAAGCGATCTGTAATTTTAGAAAGTTTTTATTGCTGTACCTAATATTTTTTTAAATGTGGAGTTCACTAATATGTAATTGGAAAAAATGTTGATTGTCACAACTGACATTTCAATAATAAAAGTTATTTGCAATAGTTTTGTATTCATTTTTATTTATTTATTCGTCTAATTACTTAGGCAGATATATTTTTTCATAAAATCAGTGTTGTTATATGTCAATTGTGGCTGGTGTGACATTTTTTCCACAGAACTCATTGATTTTTATTTTTTTTTTTTTTACAAAATTTTGATCTATAACGTAATGGGGTTCTCCACTCTATACAGGGTGGTTGATTATTCATTGTCCAGCTTATATCTTCTGAAATATTAAAGATACAAAAAAAAGTTAAATACAAAAGTTGTTTAACGCAACCTGGTATATAATTTATCATAAACAATTTTTTCCCAAGGCCTACCATTGTTTTGGAAAAATATTTAACTTGAATTTTTTAAATGGAACACCTGTATATTTTGGCAGAATAAGATTCTCAACAAATTTCTCTTTACAATGATGTGTAACAAGTAAGGATTTACCTTTAAATTATGTCCTATAAAGCAAATAGAAATATGATAAAAGTAGGCTATGATATTCTATTGTTTGTACCTGTAACTTCTGTCACACATGAACATTGGCTACGTAGGGGTTTTCCTTTGAATAAAATTATGTCTAATAAAGCAAGTAATAGAATTACTAGCATCGATGATTTACTAAATTATTAATACTTTTATTTAAATATCAAGTAGCAAAATTTAATACAACATAATATTATTATAAATTTTGATACAGGATAGCAGCCCGACGTTTATTATAATTTGATCTGTGGAAACAGCAAAGCATATCAACTTTTTCGCTATTACTGTAACCGACGTTCATTTTTCTTAGTTAAATAAGAATCTTAACACCTTTTTCACTATTATAATCAGTATCTATTATTAAATCTGTTACAGATGTTACTGGTATAAACAATAGAATATCACAGCCTACTTTTATCGTATTTCTATTTGCTTTATTAGACATAATTTAAAGGTGAACCCTTACTTGTTATACATCATTGTAAAGAGAAATTTATTTAGAATTTTATTCCGTAAAAATATACAGGGTATTCCATTTAAAAAATCAAAGTTAAATATTTTTCTGGAAAATTGGTAGGCCTTGGAAAAAAATTGTTTATGCTAAATTATAGAATAGGTTGTATCAAATAACTTTTCTATATCACTTTTTCTTGTATCTTTAATATTTCAGAAGATATAAGCTGGACAATGAAAAATCAACCATCCTGTATATAGAATAGTGTGACGTCACAGTGACACTGACAATAAATTTCAAATATCTCGTAAAGTAATTAATAAAAAAATGGTTTTTTTTTATTTTAATCATTATTTACTGAGTACCACTTTAAATACAAATTGTACACTTTATTATTTTTTGTTATGGTGGAGAACCCTATTGGTCAGTTTTAAGGGACTCCATTTCTTATAGAAAGGATGTAAAACAAAAATTATTGCCAGATTTCTATAGTCTGGACGATTTTACTTGGCGAGCAAAAAGAAGCAGTTTTTCTGTTTTTCTGATTAATAGTCAGAAAAATTGACTGTCGGTCCAGCAATAAATCTATAAATATCGTAATTATGACAAAAAGCGGCATATTGTTCACTGCTTACATTATAACACTGGATTACAACTGGCCATTATTTGTGCCGCTCTGTTTAAATGAAGACATGCTCTGCATAGCAAAATATACTAAAATAATCTTAATGATCCTTTAACATAAATGCTATTTTTGTTTTCCGTATTTCAAAACGGCGACAGCAGAAAGTTTGAAACTATGTAATGAGAATTTGGAATAGAGTAGATGTGTGACGTAGTACAGATATAAATGTAAGGAAATGGTATTAAAAACTCGAATATTTTAATAACAACTTTTTTAAACTTTGATAGTCCTTATCGCACAGTCCTAAAGTCTAATTTTAATTTAAACGACTCATGATCTAATTTGTTACTTCGGTAGAGGATACAATCTAAGGGCCATTTTAATTAATTTATTTAAATTATTCTATTCAACAGGCACAGTATAAAGGAAAATAAATAAAGGAAGTAATAAAGAAAAGTGGTATGTATTCATAAAGCACAATGATAGAAATACCAAAGAGGAATGAGAAAAATGCCAAATGAATAAGAATTATTTAAATTCATACAAGAAAAGAATTTTATGAACAGAAGTGTAAAAACACTTATGCAAAGTTATTCAATAAAAAGTGCTTTGCACGAAACAATTACGGTATAGATGCATTTTTTTTTTATTAACAATCTTATCCATTTTGTTTAAATATCGAGCGTACGTCATTACCATAGTTACATTAAAATGATTGCAATAATGTATTATCGAGATTTTTTTTAAACGAAACATCTATAATAATTATAGAACTACACGATGCGTCAATGGACAGCATTAAAAAAATCTGAACAAGTTAATTAATAATAAGAAACATTAAATTATACATTATACAATTAAATGATACCCTTTGGATAGTGTTGTATAAAATACTTGCAAAAACGTATTTCAAATAGAAAATACAAAATACTAAACAAAAGTATTTCATGTTTGGTAAAATACAATTTTTTTTTTAATATTTCAAATACTTTCAAATATTTCAAATACTTTTACTTTTAATTATTAGAAAATAAATAAGATATATTAGGGTATTGTAAAAATGTTTTTCGTATTCAACTTATTCGCGTATTTTTATTAATATTAAAAAGAAACTTCTACATTAACATAGGCAAGTATTTATTTAAGAAAAAAATTAGAGAATTATTCCTTGTTATATTACTAACAGAATACACATGACGAAGGGTTTCTATTTCAAATACATAAATCTATTTCAAATATTTAAAAATATTATTTTATACAAATAATAGTATTTTACTATATAAATATAAATGATACAGAAGTGATCCCTGTGGTGCACTCTCCACACCAGCTATGAGTGCCCGTGAGGTGACGCCTGGTAAGCGCCCACACGGTAAAATATATCGTCATCATTACCGATGTCTACATTTGTTGTAGATACTGATAATATGCCGTGATGATATATTTATTTATATAAAATACTTGTGAAAAAGTATTTGAACTAAAAATACAATTTTTTTTTATTCAAATATTTATTTCATTATTTCAATTACTTATATTTTAAATACTATACAATACTGCCTTTCAATAAAAATTGACAGATGACAGTTTGATGACTTTGACAACTCAATATGTCGTTTTTTTTTTTAAAAAAAAACGCGTTTTTACAATGCTGGCAATCATTTTAAATGTAACTATGGTAATGACATGCGCCCATGTACATTTTTGGTTTTATATTATTACTTTATATTTATTTAAAAAAAAATACAAATATCAAATTATTTTGCCTCATACATACGTCAGCGTATTGTAAGCGTTTAAACAGAAAAACAAAATCAATAAAAATATTTTAAAAAAGCTATTGTTGTTTCCTGTAAAATACTGTTTATAAATTACTTTAAAAAACAAAATGGCTTTTATTGATGTTAACATTTAAATAAATCAATTAAGAAAAAATTCTATGTTTATTTACACTTGCTATGAATCACAATATTGGCACCAAGTAACGCTTTTCATTAATATTAATCGTTATCACCTTTCTTGTCACTGTCACAATATATTGTTTCGCGCAGACTATTGTTATATAAATAAATACCATTTCATGGATACAATGGACTATGTCAGATAATAACATAAAAGATATTTTTGCAACTACTACCGTTTGAATTTTAGTAAACAGTGCACAAAATTTACATCAGTATTTATGTACTATTTGACAAAATAATAGTAAACAAACCAATGTCAACAGGCAGGAAGTTTGTAACATAAACAACTATATAGAGGAGAATGTAATGTCAAGAGGACATGACAATATAAACAAGATACAGAAACTTCTAGATTTTGGACTAAAATCAAACGAAAAATTCAGGCTCTACTTAAAATATAAACAGTTTAAATTCGGACGTTTCAAGATAGATTTATCTCGCTACAGTTAGAATTCTTATTCGTACGACAACCTTTGATTACTGTTACAATCATTGTGACAACGAAAATTCTATAATTCTACTAAATTACTTCAATATTTATTATCAGTATTATCACAACAATTTTCACTATTTCGGGCAATAAGGACGTTAAATACTAATAATTGTTTTGAAATCTATTTACTTTGATACATTTAGCAGTGATGGGTAGAGATGCACTCGATTTCGAGCTTTGGCCCGGCCCGGCCCCGAAGCCCGCCTCGATTTCGAGTCGATCATCGAGCCGGGCCGAAGATATTTTTTATCGGGCCGAATCGGGCTAATCATTTTCAAAAATCGAGGCGAGTCGGACTTATGATTTTGGCCCGGCCCGAAAAATCTTATAGTTCAATCAAATGCACAGTTTCCTTAATATTTTAATGAAAATGGATGAAGTTAAAAAGGATCAAAATGATTTAATAACAACACACTTCACATATTAATAAATAAAAATATATTATTTTACTTCAAAAATTCAAGGTTATTCATTAAAGCATAATAATTATATTGTGATGTTGCTATTATTATTGTTATTACTCGTATACTTAAATAAAAGTGATTTTTGTTACTACCATAATGATTTCTTGTCCTATTTTTGAGCAGAAACAAAGTTAGATAAAAAATCCTTATGTAAATTATATTTTTTTATATAAGATTTGTGAAAAAGTTGTTTAAATTATTTGGTAAACAAAGTGTTAAATACTCGCAGGTCTGTAATTTTTATAACAAACTTACACTAGAAGGTTCGCTTTTTTAACTACTTATGTTAACTAATGTTGAAAGTTATAAGAATGTAGAGGTTTTTTTTATAAGTTTGACACTAAAAAAGTTAAAACATTTCGCCTTAACATAAAAATTAACATTAGGAATGCCGGATGCACCCAATTTCGAGCTTTAGCCCGGCCCGGCCCGATTTTGAGTCAATTTTCGAGCCGGGCTAGCTAATTCTTTTGTCGAGTCGATCTCGAGTCGGGCCGGTAATTTTTATTTTCGGGCAGAGTCGATCCAAACCTCAAAGCCCGGCCCGTTCCGGATCGAATGCATCTCTAGTGATGGGGCCGGAACGTTACAAAACATATCGAAAATGCGTTCCGCAAATATTCTCCCAAATATTTTCAAAAAAATAAGAGTAAATTTTAAAGTCTGTTAACTGTTAATTTTAATTTTTAAGAAAAAATATACATTTTTTCAAAATTCTATTACAAATGTTATACAGGTTGTCCAAAAAGATGTTACTACTTATGTGGTATTACATATTTTTAAATTTTCTTTTTTTGCAGAATAGATATGGCCACCCGACTTAATTTGGAAGAGAGAAGGAAGGTAGCAGCTTGGATGGAAGTGTTTGGGTCACCCTCAATAGTAAGAAAAAAAATTCTGCAATGGTTTCACAAGGATCCTTCAAGTCTTTTAACTATCCGTCGACTGCATGAGAAATTTGTGCGCACTTTTTTCTTACTATTGAGGGTGACTCAAACACTTCCATCCAAATTGTTACCTTCCTTCTCTCTTCCAAATTAAGTCGGGTGGCCATATCTAGTCTGCAACAAAAGAAAATTTAAAATTATGTAGTACTATATAAATGGTAACATCTTTTTGGACAACCTTATATTATACAGGTAGTGGCGGTTAGGTGTGAACAGAGTAGGAATAACGATGGGTACCCGGGTACTCGGAACCTACCCGATAATAATGTACCCGGGTATAAAATTTCTTACCCGATTACTCGAAATATACCCGCTGCCAGGGTTGTTGCAATTTTGCCCGACCCAAAAAACCCATCTAAAAAACACACTTTTATGAAATCATATTTTATTAATTAAATATGGTACATACTTATATGGTACACACATATATACATAAATTTTTGTCACCGGCAACATTTTACAATCAATTTCATTTTGTGTACTTCGTGTTTGATCATTTTTAATATATTTTTCATTGCTGTGCGAACTTTCCACAGTGTTTCTTTTATATTTGAACAACACCAATCCTGGTGTCAGTATTTTCATTATTTTTTGAGTTGTGTAACTTGTGTATTAAACATACTATTAGTTGTGACACTAGGATCTTATTCTTGTACACACTTGCATTTCACAGACTTGCAACTATTAATATTAATTCGTAATTTGTACGCATGTACACCCTCTAGTTAATTTATTGTTTATTACATTACAGTTTTAAAAAAAATATTAATAATATTAATATCTATTATCTACTACGCTGACTTGTGTATGTGTATTAAGATACTTTATAAAACTAAAGTTAAAAATGATACATACTACATTTCGATGTTTGCCAATAAAACCCGCTTTTATTTAATAAAACCCGTTTTTATTTAATAAAACCCGGGTTTTTTTCAACCCTGCCCGCTGCCCGTTAATTACCCAATACCCATTAATTACCCGAACAGTTTTCAGCTGCTGGAAAGATTGTATCTAAAAGAAGACCTTTTTATTACCATACCATAGGTAATTAATATAATTTATATTGTTATTTAATAAATATATGTAAACAATAATTATGAATTTTATTAAAAAGTAAACTGCTAATATAAGGGTAACTGGTAATTAACAAATTAACGAATTGTGTATATGTACTTAAAGGATAACGGGTTATTAAAGGGTATCGTGTAATTAACGGGTAGTTGTAGAGGGATTTAACATGTGACAATAGTTTCATGCAATTTCCTGCTCTCCTGTTAATTTTGCGGCAAAAACTGTAGAATGCAAATTTGTCGTTCAGAATTAAAAACTGCATGAAAAACTAGTTTTACATTTTTTATTAAGTTTTTGATTTCTGCACAAGTTTAAAAAGAAATTTCTAAGTTTCTGTTAATTAACTTGCAGTTATTTAAAAATAATGGCACTAGATGTCACTAAGTCGTAAAGTGTAAATTGTAAATCCTTTTATTACAAAGTGAACATAAAAATTCTCATGATGACAAACGTATTTTTTTTTATGTCTACAATGTAATCGTTAAAGTCTAAAGATTAATTTTGATATTAAATGGTACCTAAGTACATACAGGGAATTTATTTTAACGTGCAACACAAACTACTGTCAAAAAATGACAATAAATGTCTATTTTTAAATGGTAACAAAATTTGGTTTACAAAAATTCATAATTTTAATGTAATAAATGTTCACAAATACATTCACACTGAGGCAATATCCTAGTTGGTACATTGTAAGAGAATTAACTTTGTAAACTGTAATATTGGCTGTGATTACGACTAGAATTTATAATGCTGCATTTTAAAATGGAGATGTTGTCATTTTTTGACATTAGTGTGTAACTATCCATGGAAGTGATAGACCATATGTTGCATTTTAAAACAAATCCCTGTATATATTTTTTAAGATTGTCCATGAGATCAGATTTGAAGTCACGTTTTCCAATAGTATCACCCTATTTATTAAACCATATTCGAATGTTTTATCTTATCTATTTGATAAGGGTAGTAAATAATAGGGAGGTTATTAAATCAATACACAAGATAATTTATATAAGTTGATTTTGTTGTTACGTACCTTTAAACCAATATACGAGTTGATATTAACTATATTTGTCTATCAATAAGTGCACTTTACGAACTCACTTCGCTCAGATTAGTGGATCAATTCAATTTAAAGGATGTTGAAAACTTAATAAAAAAGTGATTTAATTATGAATTATGCTCCACCAGAAAGAGGATATTATTGGATAAATATCGGGTGTAATACGAAAACCGAACCATAGGCGTTTAACACGGGAAAACAGTTCGACCTAATAATTTTAGACAAAAATTCTTCAATTAATGTTGTTTCGTAACCGAACAAATAAAATTTAAAATTTTATAAAATTTACTTCTTTATAGGGTTAGCCGTGGTATTGAAAAAAAATCTCAAACAAATTTTATGACATTTTACCTGCCAGAAATTATAAAATATAGTTTTTATCAAAATAATACAACTGAATGATTTGTATCTTCTCTTCCTATGAATAATTCTTACATTAAATGATAACGCAAACAGAGCATTTCTGACAGGTAAAAATAAAAACAAATATAATGACATGTCAGAAACGTATCTGTCAGATTGTGACATATTTTACCTGTCAGAAAAGCTCTGTTTGAGTTAACAATTATTTGAAAAATAATAATAATACAACAACTGAAAAACTCAATATTATCCATTAAAACAATATAATCTACTGATTTAGATATTATTTTATTAGGCAATATGTCTAATAACTTAGTATAATTTACAAATCTTACTTTAGTATTGTAACTAATCCGCAATAGATAATAAATATTTTGTAAAAAATCGTTAAAATGGTTACTTTAATTACTTATTTTATTTAATTTTACTATATTTTGGATTCATTAGGTTTGTCCTACAATTTTCGGTAATCTAATGAATTAGGTAAATTAAATAGAAAATTTAAATATATATTTAGTTAATTTCTTTATTTATATTTAGTTCAGTATTTATTACAATATAAATGTAGTCATTTCATCTAAGTTTGTATTTAATTTTACTATAATGGGGGATTACACCATTTTTTTTATAATTTCATCTGAAAATATTAGGAAAACTAAGACCATTGATGAAAATCCGGTGAAAAAATTCCTATTAATAAGCGAGTTATGGTCTCCCGAATTTTGAAAAGATTGACGTGACGTCACATTTATGTGTTTTTATATCAAACTGTTTTCATCATGGACCTAAATGTTCTTGAAATATATGCTATTTTAAGTTATATTTACATAAAAATAAATGAATATTATAATACTGTATAAGCCTACATACTTTATAATTACAGGTGTATTTAAATTATTAAATTTAATGCAAGAAATTTATGTTAAAATAAAAACTGTTTGGAAACTGTAGTACAGGAATGTTAGCCCCTCCTTTCGAATTTGAATTTCTTAACTTCCATTGGTAGTAATCCCCACTTCCTAACACGCTATTTGTAATGCATGTATAGGCGGTTTCTCGGTCGCCAATCAAAATATTTTCATATTAGTGTCGAAGCGGTATAACAAAAAACCCTTTATTTCCGAAATATCTCAATTATACCATTTCATTTTTTTAATTAATATTCGTTATTCAGCATATACATTCGTAATTTTTTACTATTTTCCTTTAATTCGATTGAGCCGTAATCCCCATTTGTTATTAGAAATTTTGAAAATTTAACTAAATCAACTTAGAAATTTTAATAAAACATATTGGTAGGATGAAAAAATAAGGGATTTATTTAGTTAATTTACCTACAATTTAGGTATTTTTTTTTCTGTGATGGTTTTATTTAAAAGCTCTGTTTTTTTGCCATCCCGATTCCTTTCGATTTAATTGCTTTAATTAGAATGTACAGTTTAATTGAAAATGTTTTCCGGTTTTCTTTTACAGAATAAACCTATGTGAAAGTCTGTAAGTTATCTCAGAATCGTTTTCTATTTAAATTGTTGGCATGTAGTAAAAATCTCTTCCGAGCGTGTTGGTACAATGCATATAGAAGATGCAATAACATCTTTATTTGCATCATATAAAGCTGCAAACTTTGATATTATATTTTAAGCACAAGAGAAGGTCCCAGACAGCTCACGGGCATTCACATCCAAGAGACGACGAGATACCAAGGTAATGAAAAGGGAATTGACCTACCCCGAAATCGAATTTGTTGTCTGGATTACACTCTAGCACCCTTATGCTCGAAACGCCAGCAAAAGCTTTTTGCGTTGATACGACGTAAAATGAGAAATAAAATAAAACTAAAGATAAATAAATACGTTGCCTACAGGATCCCAAACTCAATGTTAAATATTTATTTTACTAAAATACTTTGAAGAGCTATGCTGTTTGTTTTTTTTTTTTTAAATGTTTAAAGATAAATTAAATCAAGAACACGAACGTTTCTTGAAACAAAAGCTTTTAGTAATTATTTTTATCGAACTGTAAAGCATCAGTAAACTAGGAATAAAATTTTGAAAATTTTTTTTTTACCAAATTACTACATTAATTATTTCAAAATTAAACATCATAATTTTGTGCATAAATAATGTAAAACTGATGTTCACATTTTCACAATAATATTATTTTTATCGAACTGTAAAGCATCAGTAAACTAGGAATAAAATTTTGAAAAAATTTTTTTACCAAATCACTACATTAATTATTTGAAAATTAAATATCATAATTTTGTGCATAAATAATGTAAAACTGATGTTCACATTTTCACAATAATCGAATATATGCACTAAAACAAAAGCTTTTAGCTCAACAAGTTATCAGCATGTTTTCATATTCAACAGGGAAAAGTTTTTCATAAATCAGTTTCGAAGTAAATTTTAACAGAAATTTTAATTAATTTTTAACTTATAAATACTTATAACATAAGTAAATTATAGCAATTTTTATCTGACGTTTTTTTATAACAATAAATTATAGTGAGCCATACAATACTTAAAAATTAATATACATATGAGCACATTTAAAAAACAAGTAAATGTAAATACACATTATATTAGTTATTTTAGTAACAAAATGGAAAAGAATAATAATATAAGTTAAAGCAATCGTTATCGTTTATTGCAAAACAATTTAACTAGTCCAACTATGGAAATCCACAAAATAAATAATAAATAAAATTGTGACATTTTAAAAACAATAAATGTAAATTACAAATTATTGACTTGTAGACAATGTGACGTTCAGTACAAACATTATTATAAAAATTCCTTACAATGTCACAATATGTTTTTAGTCTTTATCTCTACTGATAAGGGTAACAATGCCAACAATATTGTGGTAGAAATGACCACGAAATTTTGGAAAAATATCTTACAAATAACTGGTAGATGAATAATAAAATCCAGTCAGAAAAAATATCTGTCTTGTCAAAAATATTGATTTGATAATAATGATAGTGAATCAAATTATCGTAACCTAAGACTTTACAAAGCGATGTTAATGTTTATTCGTTTTTATTTGAAATTTTTATCTCTGATACAATATAAATATTATGACAACAATATATTTATTTCTAAGTGTGACAAGTAATGTATGGCAAGTTTTAACATGTTTGGAAAACAATTTTCAGTAAATAAAATCAACAAAATTTTCAACAAACTACATGCTACAGGTTTGATTGAATTTTGTTAAAACATTGATTGAAATTAAACCAAATACGTAATTTAGTTCTAAATTGGAAAAGTTTGTTAGATGATGTTAAGTAAATTGAAAAATTGTTATTTTGGTACCTAATATATTTTTTAAAGTTCCTAATTAATTAAAAGCAATGAGCTCACCACTTAAACAGGCTTTTAAGGACCCACATTTTTCAAATACAATCAAACTAATAATATAATGGCCCCTATTCAATAGCTGGTGCCAGTTTCTCTAATTGAATTAAAATTTTTGGTATGTGCTATGTTCAGATGTTTACAAAGGAAGTTATTAACAATAAATTGTGAAATATAACGACCTGCATGAATTATAAAGTAAATATTCGACCTCGAAGTTTCATACTTTAAAATCGGAACAAGCATGAGTTTGCAAAACATGTAAAAGAAATTATGAATACGTTTGAATGATGTAAAAGCATTAAGTGCTGTCAGAAATATTTGGCGCAAATTTATTGCAAGTAAAATATGACGAACAAATGACGATATACGTGCCAATCTAATCGTCAAAATGGTATAATTGCTTTGAAATTGGAATGGAACAATAGTTATAAATATGTGGCGTACATTATCCAAACAAATAGGAGTATTTGCAGAGACTATAAATATTTCTTTTGTATCTATCGCATCACTTGTTTGTTAGTATGTTTGTTTTACTATATGTACTTAAGTCAAAATAAACAATGACTGAGGCTGATAACATTGAAAACATTTTTTTGTCTCTGATTAATACTTCACAAAAGATATTTTCATATTTGGTCAAGAAAAACATAAATATTTCGGATTCGGTTATTCATCATGAATATGGATTAGAAAAAACAAAACATTATTTTGATCAACCGTCGCATCACAAACGAATGACGTCACGCCAAAACAGTAGTATTTTTACTTTTCTTTACGCAGTCTTTAAATTTGTTTTGATTATTTACTAATTGCACGTGGCAAATTGTACGTAAATATCCAATTCTTCGAAAAATAAGATCAGATAATTTATTTTTAAGAGTACACGTGTATATTTTTTTTACTTATTTATAATAAACTGTAAAATGTTTACGATCGAGTCGCAGGTCTATGAATATAAAATTTTGCTGTATGCAATCATGAAAGTAAAAGTTATGTATAAACGAAATACGAACACGTACCTATTAGGTACATTAAATATTAATATTTTTTATATATTTGTATGTATGTATTATACATATGGCAAATGATAATTTATAACTAGCATTAATATATTTATTGATTTTATATTATTGCGATAGGGGTATTCAAATGCTACTTTGTTTTGTATTTTGTAAATATAAAAAGTCGTTAGAAATATGACCAACAAAATAAAAGTATTTTGTTTATAAAAAATTCCACATTCCTTGTCATTTATATAGGTACTTATTTTTGATTTATTTTAATACAGATGTAGTGTATAAGTGAAAAGACAAACACTGCAAATGCACTTTTAAATGAACAAAGCATTATTTTTATCTTACATGCTCTGCGTCAAATATAAACATAATGACACGTGTGAATCGAATGATGTTCGGTAAAATTAGCCAGAAACAGCCAATATTGCGATATTATTTATGAATAATAACGGAAAATTGCTGTTTACCAATGAGTTGTAGTGACAGCTGCTAACATTCGAGTTAATGACAAAATCATACGTACCTCCTAACAGATCATCAACACTTGATTTAGAAGATGCCATCGTGCACTCACTGCCTGATGTATTTTCCACAGTTTATAAACACACTTTCCTTGGGTTGCAATGTATATTCGCGTACTATTAAACAAAGAGCTCCAACGAAAATATGCACCACAGTAACGTTGAGACGATACGTGACGAACACAACACAGAATTGCTTTGTTTTGTACAGACGTCACAGGGATCACGTGATACCATTGACCAATCCTAGCGTCAGCGTTAGCTCCAGTGTCGTACGCCGTACATTACATTCGACATATGAGGGGGTAATGAGACGTCAAAAAAATGCGCACTCAAATATTTTAATCAAAATTTTATTCAATATTAAAAAATATCACACATGTTCATAGTAGCGAACACAATTTATCTACAGGTACATTTTTTTTACAATTTCTCATTTATTTACAATATGACTTGGAATTAGTTAGTGTTTACATACAGATGATCATTAATAATGAAATTGAAGCTAGTATATGTGCAAAATACTGCAGTCTATACATTTTAAGCTAATTCATTAAATCATCCAAGTTTTTCTTTGGCTTTTTGAAATGCTTCTACTATACAGTCCCGGAAAAACTGGCGATACAAAATGTAAGCGCTGACGTGACCAGCATCAAGGTAGCGAACTTCTGCCCCTGGCCAAATGTCCTCTAGAGAAGAGACACCTTCCCTGGGGACGTAACCATCCGCCTGTGCGCATACCGCAATGATGAGCGATGTGTCGAACGGCACGGAGAAGTTACGCAGATGAGTGCATTCATCCATAATTCCTCTCATGAAATGCACTGCATCTCGAGGTTTTTTCATTATTGGCGGTTTGGCGCTAGAGTCGAACGTGCGGTGAAGAAAATGCGGTATCATTTTCGCTACTCTCGGCGACACAAGACCTGATTGTTTCATTTCATTTACATTTTGCATGAGTTGATCTTCAAATTCTACCTTATTTCCTTGTCGGAAGTCTGAATTAATAAACATTTTATAAAAAAAAATATACATTTTGCATTTTGTTACAACACAAATACGGTAATGTCCACTTATAACGAACTTCTCGGCACCCGCAAGAACAATAGCACATTCGTACTTTTAAATTAGTTCGTTTTACCCGGAAGTTCGCTACAACCGGGTTCGTAATAAGCAGACATTACTGTAACGAATACGCAAGCTATACAAATGCATTAAATTTACAAGCAGCAATGGGGTCATTTCACATTTTCTGATTTATTTTTTTCTTGAAAAAATAGGTCAAATTAAACATGTATGTGTATGTTTTACATCTTACAAGTCTTTAGAATCAGAGATATGATTTTTTAAAAGTTTCGTTTAATTTCAAATATTTCAACGGCTGACGACACATATTCACGGAAGCGACAGTCGAGCTCTACCGGTTTAATTTAGAACTATGATTATTTGGTTTGGTATTTATTTAAATGAATGGTTTATTTACATACCTTATACTGCACTAGTACTTTTAAAGAAATAGAAAGTAATAATAATCTTCTCTCTTGTATATTTTGCTGTCAGCTGTCACACTTTTAGGTTAGGTTACTGTTTCATGTTGTGAAGCGTGTGTGTGAGAGAGAATTGTCTTTGTGTGAGTATGAATATGTGTCGTCACAAATTTAGTCCGTGTTTAAAAGCGCGAAAGTTTATTAGCAAATTTATGAATGAAAAGTCGCATATTTCAAATTATTTTCTATTACTATATTTATTAAATGAGATGGATTTCATGATTTTATAAAAAAATTCGATAATTATTTTTTTTGAAATGACCCCATTGAAAAGAAAAAAAAAATAAATTTCAACCTATATAAAATTACATAAAGAACTGGGAGTTCCATGAATAATATTGATTTGAGATTCCGGAAATTACATTTTCCTTTCATAGCTCATACAAAATAATAGTATGCATTTTGGCACAATAAAATATTAAAATAAAAATAATGAAAAATATTAATAAGTAATATCTTACATCAAGAAATATTTTGTTGCTAATGCAAACTAGCTGTAATAATAAATAAACATAAATAAGTGAAAAATATACAAATTTTTCATGCGATCATGCTAAAATTCAATCTAAAATAGAATACTATTCAATTTGTATATATGAACATACTTAGTTTAAATTTAAATCTGAATATCACTTGATCAATCATTCAGTAAAAATGTGTTTATTATTTCAGATAAAAATAATCTGCGAAACTACCTGAAGAATTCATATTCATCCATACGTAGGAATCTTTAAACTTATCGACAATAGACACCAAATTGGCCATTTTATCATAATACAAACTATTGCTGGAATATTGGTGCTGCAATAACTTCCAATCAATTGAATCACTCATAACTCCCTAAAAAGAAACAAGAACATGAAACATTTAAATACATCAAGAATTGTGACGTATTCTATTTGCGCATGCGTAGTATACATGAGGATTGAATACAGAAACAACTCAAGTAGTTTATGTTTACAGTAATATGACACGATAAAATGTTTTGTTAGAGAAATAAGTATACATACTTCAGTGAAAACTGCAGAAGCTGTTGACCAGGAAAGACATGGCACCAATACAACAGGTTTCGGCCAATTTGTAGCTGCTAAAGAAGCCATCTACAATATTAATTCCAATTAAGGTAAGCGACTTATTGGATTCTTATAAGAATAGTCTTACATGTCCTCCCATAGACAAGCCAGATAGTCCTAAAGGTCCATAGCCTAATTTTTCGCACCAGTGTAATAGCACCAAACATTCTAGTATTAAACATCCCCCCATAATAAATATATCAGATACATTATGCAAGCAAGACCGTCTACAATAAAATAGTGTTAAATTTAATACCTATATAAATATGCTGTTTGTTTACACTTGGTCTTTTGGTTTCCTTAATCCGTAAAAAGGGTTTTCTAGTATTATTGATCCAATATCAGCCTTTAATAATGGTTTGGCCATCAAACTTCGTCGTCTCCAGTAATACTAAAATAATTTTTAATTCGTTATAATATATTTTAAATCATATATTACCGGCATACATGATCACCAGTTCCAGCTAAATGAATACACATTGGTTTATGTTTTGCGGACTTCCAATTTAATGGTAGTACCATTTGAAAATACGCATCCTGGACTTCTTCCGGAATAACATCGGGTAAATGTAAAGCTAAAGGGCTACGGAATTTTCCCTCGATTATCTTACAATCTTTCAAAGTATCCTCCTTAAATAATAAAATAAAATATTCATGAAATATGATGAGTTGTCGAATTAGTCATAGTTTGAAGTACATACATTTAAAATTGTGATTGGATGGTTCTTCGAAACTAATTGGAAACAAGTCTCTCTATTTGACACTAGCTTACGAAAAGCAAATAATCTGTAAACAACTTATTTTTGGTATCAAATCAAAATAACATAACCACTACTTAGAACCTACCTCATCATATTATCGGGATTACCCCATCCTTTTGTAAAAAACTTCGTTAGTACCAATTTCCGGTACACAGTATCTAGTCGACTGACATGCATTTTGAAGGAATTACTTAAAACAATAACAAATAATATACAATACAGAAGCTTGTAATGTTCACATATTTCATATGCCTCTCCTTGACAAGTCAACAAGAGATGAACGTTGAACACAGGCTGGTGTTAAAATTATATAGGGTAGAGGGCACCACTTATTTATCACTTTCAATTTCAAGTTTTCTGTAAAACAGTAGAATATCATCGTGCGCAGGGAAGAATTCGGAGCTTGTGAAATAGAATAACCTAACTAACTACCTATAGTTTTAATGTTTATTATATATCCTTGTTCATTTATTTAATTAAAATGTGTGATTGCAGTTGTACAAGTTGCGAAACTGCGAAAAATGATATTTTATTATGTTTATTCATATATAATAAATATAAGTGGCTAGTGGACTCGTATGTTCTGGTAATTCCTACAATTTTTAGATTTTTTTTATTTTGTGACGTTCTAATTTGAAGTCTGTAGATCATTCTTGATCAAATTTATTTTTATTTCGAAGAGAAACACTAAGATAAATATATATATTTGAAATTTAAAAATAAATATGACCCCTATTTTTACGAATTGGAATGCAACAGTGCATGAGAAAAATATATAAATATAAATGTATTCAGTAAAATATATTGCAATAAAATTTAAAACGTCATTTATCCATAATTTTTTAAACAATTTTTAATAATTTATCAGGACTATTATGTTAACAATCATTGGAAAAACCTACCTAGTAGTTGGAAAGCATTTTTTGAAGATATGTCTCCCTCAGATATTAGTTCGTTATTTAATCCTTTCATTCCTTTAAAAAGGTAATATTAATTACAATAATCTAATGTCAAGATCATCATCTTTAGTATATTTATAGCTTCAAAACCCCAAGTCCTTTGGAAATACTATGTCTTCGAAAAATATTTGAAAAGCTTAATTTACCGAGGGACACTATACAAATAGCAAATTTATACAAAAAGCCTATGAAACATAGAGTATATAAAACTTTTAAGGATAACACCAAATCGGATACAAAAATATTACATAATGACGACTGCTTATTAAATCATCCTAAATTAAAAAATAGTTTTTGGAAACGTATAAATCCAAAAAAGAAACATGAGATAATAGTCATGGCTCAAATATGCTCTGAGGTAGCTAAACATTCCGATTGCAATGTTGTTCTAGATTTTGGGTCCGGTTTAGGACATTTATCAAGAATATTAGCTTATGGATATGGTCTTAAAGTTTGTGGATTAGAAGCCCAATTACAGTTATCCAAAGAAGCAGAGTAATTATTATATTTTAATCAATTTTCATTGTTTAATTTTGTAAATTATAGGAGATTAGATTTACAATTCGAAGTAACAGCTTCAAAACATTTATCAGTAACCGAAATGGATAAGTTGCATAGACCAATACATACTACAATGAAAATTGAAAATAGTACAGATTTAAAAGATTTAGTAGATAACTTAAAGAAATCAATGAATTTAAACGACGATTTTAAATTCGGAGTTATTGGATTGCATCCTTGTGGAGATCTAGCTGCAATTTTGTTGAAATTTTTCAAAGAAAACGATAATGTTAAGTTTATAAATGTTGCTAGTTGTTGCTATATGAAATTAACTACAGCAAAAGAGTAAGATGTAATAAACTTGAGATAATATTCCGTATTAATTATAATAATATTTTAGGCAGGTTTCTTTCGCTGGATATCCCCTTAGTAAATTTTTAAATTCTAGAAATAATGAGTTAAGTTATATTTCTAGAGAATTAGCTTGTCATGCTATTGAAATGTACACGAAGAGATTAAATACTGGAGATTATATTGAATTGAAGGTATTTATACATTTTTACTTTAGAAACTAAGAATAAAATATTATGAACACGGAACACAGTAAAGAACAATACGAATTAACGGGTTCTTTTGTATTGGGTAACTTACATATCAATAAAAAGAAAGATGAATACGGTTAGTTTTTGGATTGATAACCGCCTAAGAACATTGAATATTATTGCAAAAATGCTTTAATTTAACAATTATATTTTGTCAAATATCCCTGTCCCAGCATACAATTTTTTATTGTTTATGTTAACAGCATTTTATAAGTTCTCGTATTACACTTGCAAAGTATTCTTATATTAAAATGAATTATTCATTAATTTATGAAATAGATCTGAATGTGATCATTTTGTTTGAACAAATTTTAACACTGACATGAATTGAACCTGGAATGTTTACGATAAACAGACAACAATTTTTCTATAAATATAGTATCAAATTCGCTTAAAATATAATTATAACGGGTGGTGGGGGTTATAGCTATTTTATTACAAGTGAGCAAAGTATATTTTTTTCTCACGCGTCCGGAAATTGCACCAACTGGACAAGTGAGAAAAAGACATGCTCACGTGTGCTAAACATGATTTTTTCCACATTCTTGAAATTTAATTTTTCTAAAAAACGAAACATTGTACTTTTTTATTAATGAAAAACTCAACAGTACATATGTTTATAACTGAATTTAAGTTTAATATAAAGTTAACTACAAAAAATTATTGTTCCTTCATGTAGAATCGTAGATATTTATTGCACAATTTGTAACTCCATCAAAATTTATGACTCCTGATGTAGATTGTTATAGGCTTGTGTATTTGGCTCACTTGTGAAAAAAGTTATTTATTTTGCTCACTTGTGATCAGGGCATCGAACCCGCCAAAAACTGGGTTCGGTTTAGGTTCAGGTTAATTTTTTTTTTGCAAGATGGGTTCGGGTGAGGTTCTGATTCAAGCATTAATAAAATTTGCGGTTTTGTTCGCGGTTCAGGTTCGAAATAATGTAAAATGAGAGCCGGAATTTACGCAAAACGCAACAAGAAACGAACACAATTTTCACGAAAAGTCAGCCCAGACAGCAATGCAGACGCCTAAGACCGCGATTATCGGCTGTATTTACTATTCGAACTAAAAATTAACCTGAACCGGAGTTGAACCCCGAACCTGAATTTTAATACTCGGTTCGGTTTCGACTCAGGTTCAATTAAAAATATATCTGACGTTCGGTTCTCGGTTTGGGTTCCCTAAAATGTTACGGTTTGGTTCCGGTTTTGGTTCGGTTCAGGTTCGGGTTCGATGCCCTGCTTGTGATTCAACATACTGCTTTGCTCACTATTTTAAGTTGAATAATAATGAATTTTGCTAACGATTGTGGAAAAAAGAATTTATCAAAGTATTTTAGGTTTATGTAATTTCCTGCTCTCCTGTTCATTTTACGGCAAAAAAAAAATTAAAAAGAAATTTCAAAATATCTGTTAATTCGTAGCAACATATGTTTTATTTCTTTCTGGTTTTCATAAATTATTTATAAACGTCAATCTAACTTATTGAAAATAAATCCCGTATTCTTAGATATCTATTTCTAGTTCCATCATAATAATTCTTTATAATAAAAATATGTTCCCATTTCTAATAAACATTCATTATTTAATTGACTATTATTAAAATAATATTGTCTTTTAATTCTGAACAACTTTGCACTTTATAGTTTTCGCTGTAAAAGGAACAGGAGAGCAGAAAATTGCATAAAACTAAAATCCCATGTGAAATCCATATGTTCACCACTCGGTATACATGTAAATGGATAAAAATTTTGCTAGTTACTATAATATATTATTTCTAATTGTTAACTTTATTTTGTAAATAGACTCACGCTTATAGAGCACTGCTCGAAAGAATCATAGTAAAATATTGGCCAGAAAAAAGTCATACAGGATTACGAAGTGTAAAATGTAACAAAGAAATGTCTTTTTACGAGTAAGTAATAAAATTGTAGCCCAAAAATTAAAACTAATCGATTAATTTTATAGATATAGTACAAAAGCAATAAGCGGATTAGATTTTATAATACCTGATGACGATTTATTATCTCCAAGTACGACTAAACATTTGGAGAATTGGAAAAATGTTGTTATATATTATTCATTGCGATTAATGTTTGCACCAATGATAGAAACAATTGTGTTGCTTGATAGACTATTATATGTTACGGAATCAGGTATGTTGTAAATATTAAAGTATAAACAAATAATATTAAAGTTTCTTCGTAGATACGGAATGTGCTCTAGTACCTGTTTTCGACCCCAAGTTGTCACCACGAAATCATATTTTGATAGCGACGAAAAATTATTAATAAGTGCTTATGAGTAGGTGATATTCAGTGTAATATAATTATTTTCTTATTGATACGAGTATTTTTTGTGTTTATAAATATTTAATTACATACCTGTAAATTTATTATGGTTTAAAAATTGATATATTAGTTACAGATATCGAAAGATAACCTGTAACAGTAACAATTGAAGGAATGCCTCAAGGTAAAAACAATCAATGAAAATGAAATTCTAATTATTCCAGTATTTATGAATAATAAATAAATTTCGTAGAATGTAAAATCTGGATTTCATTATACTTTTAAAAATGTGCAATCAGTATTTCTACACTGAATATCACCATTGTTAAATATTTATACAGTGTGGGTTTAAAGTATGGAATATCAAGAAAAAATCCGTTTTATAAAAAACGCTACGTCAATTTTAGTTTTTAAAAATACTCATTAATATGTGCGATTCATTTTCCGACTTTCATTTGTTTTTCAGTTATGATGTCATCACAAAAGTGAAGTTTTTTAAAAAAACGGCTGAATTCGGTTTTTTTTTTCTTGATTTCTTGATATTCCATACTTTAATCCCACACTATAATTCAGGTATTAAATAACGCAATATAGTTAAGTTCAAAGAAATATATTTTTATATCTTTTACATATGTAAAATATATGATAAAAGACTAGTAGTTTAAAAATAAAACAAGAACAATATTAATTCAACGTACATTTGTTTCTCTAAAATAGTAATAATAAAAACAATGAAGATACATCAGGTCGTAATATCCACGTGGTTATAACAAGGTTAAGGAGACAAGAATCGATTAATCACATGATTTGTGCTTTCTACTTATTGCTTTAGAAGAGAAGATCATTACGGTAGATTCGCGTGCAGATACGATGCAGCGGAGTTTAACAAACCGAGCCTTTGTTTTTGCTTGCGCTGCTCGGCCATCTAGAAACAAAACAGTCCGACATAATGCTGTAATAAAACACAATTATCTAGTTACTTGGTCTTTTAATTCCATCAGCTGCTGAGATAAGTTCGTTACTAGAACCTGAGTAGTTTCGAGTTGGGATTGCAGAGTTCTGAGTTCGATTTGTTCTCCGTCGCCTTCGACTGCGGCGAGAGACATTGCGCGCAAGCGAGGGAACCAGTCCAAATTCGAAGCCTGAAAGGCAATTATATTCCTATTTTTATAATACCAAAAAGAAATAAAAATATTTATTTGTGTCAGAAACTAAATTGAAATTCTGTATTATTAAATAATCGAACTAATTAAGATAAAATGATTCATTTTGTGAAAATGGGGTCATGCCAAAAAAAAAAAAAATGTTGCTAATATTTTTATAAAAATAGAATCTATGACACTTATTATCCATATTGTAACATAAAACATCCCAAAATATAATACTTTTCATTCATAATTTACTTAAAAGATATTCGCGCTACGATTTTCTGTGACGTCATGTATCGGCTACTCACACAACGACACTAGTCACACGTATATGAACGTCACAATGTCACAAACTTCAAACGCGAAGTTAAACGTAAGATCAGAATAAACTAACCAAATATTTATAAAGCTGTCAGTGGAAAAATGCGCTCTATTCAATCTTTTTTGTTTCATAAAGATTTAATTATTTCATTAGAGAAATATTATTTTTAATTGCAGGTTTGTGTACTTGATATATAATTTAATACATAAAAGTGCAATAATTGTATATTTATAATGATAAAACATGGTGAAGAAGAACTGTGCAGTTCCAACTTGTGGAAACAATTTATTAAAAAACCCAAAAAAAACTATTTATAAACAATCTTAATTTACATTTTGTCCGCCAGGGTGAACTGGAATCGTTCAGATACATGACGTATGCGCTCACGTGACCTCATTGAGATTTGAAATTGACCCCTATTTTTAAAAAATTATATCTACAAAACAATGCACACAAATGGCATGAAAATATTATTTACATATACTGTGACCGGTAGACTTCCAGGAAAAAAATAAAACAGAAAATGTGGCATGACCCCATTATCAACCAAGTGTCGGGTTTTTTGAAAACATCCTTACCTTGACCATAGCGTAAACATAGCTCTCAGGTCCGGTAAACTCGGTCGGATCCTTTACTTTCACCAACACAATAAAGTACAGATAGTGCCACATATTATGCTCACATTTAATATGCTCTTCAAAACTCACAGTTTTATTATCAAAAGCAGAACGATTCAAACCTACAAAGAACACATTCGTACTGTATACCAGCCCAATTATTATTTATATTTACCGCAAATGAAACAAGTATTTTTTAATATCAATTCCTTTTGTTGCTTCTCAGATCTCAAATCGGCAAACGTGTCGATGATAACACCAAAAATCAAATTGAGAACGATAATGATTACAACGAAGAAGAACAGGAGATCATAGACTACTCTTGCCACAAATAATGGTTCCTAACATAAATAAAATAGTGAATATAAATAATATTTTGGTAAAAATGGATAAAATTACCGCACTACTGGGCGCTCGTAATATATCACCAATACCGCCACCATTACGTAAACCTTGATTTAGAGTAGTTACAATACACATGATCAAAGAATCACAAGCTCTTTCTTTCACTTCATCCCCGGAGTTAAGTATTTCTGCTGTTGGTTTCTTGCAAGACATTTCATCTACAATAATAAAAAATTATAATATTGTAGAAAAGTAGTTTCTTGACTGGATTGGATAGTTAGGAAGTAAATTGTTCTGGGATGCAGTCATGTAATTTTTTTTTAATTTCTTCAATGTTTCGACTCTACCAGGATCAACCTCAGGAACAAATAAATTAATTTTTAATACAATTACAGATGTTTTACATTTATTGCCGTAAAGGGCATTCATAATTTAAAATAATTATAAGTCAAAGATAAAATTTCTCTGCACACTCACAGAAGCACAAGACGAATAGCAAGTCACTTGCTTCAAGAAATAATTTAAAAAATTGACACGACTCCATCCCAGAATAATTTACTTCCTGTTTATAATATTGTTCATCTATACCAGGTGATGGCGATTATGACTGAACATAGGGATTTAACATGTGGTATTAGTTTTAAACATTTACCGTTCTCCTGTTCATTTTACTGTAAAAACTGTAGAGTGCAAAGTTATTCTTAAGACTTTTTCATTTTTTATTTCTATTTTCTACAGTTTTTACCGCAAAATGATTAGGAGCAGGAAATTGCATTAATCTAATATCATATATAATTAAATGATTTTATGGGTACAGAAAAGCCGAAATCTGTTTAGGTACAAATTTGGTTCATTCAAAATTTTGGGTAAAAGGTAATAATAGGTTTGTTTGCACAAAAGTAAGAAACCGTAACAAACCATTCTGAGCATGCGTATCAGTTTAAAAATGTTCGCACAACAGAAATTTTAAATCTACGATTAAAAATCATTTGTTTGTTCGGCAAAATATGTCAATCCTGTCCGAATATTTCGCGGATCCTAAAAAAATTTTTAGTTTGTGGCATATGCACTGGAACTTCTGGCTATTAGCGACCATTATTATTTCTAAATGCACTTGTACGAGCCAAAGCGAGAGAAAAAGAATATTAACATTTATTATAAAATCTTCCAAACCATTAAATATTTTCTATATTTTCATTATTTAAGAGAACTAGAAATAAACGCAGGAAGTAAATTTTAAATAATAAAGTAAGATTATAATTTCATTATGTGACAATGACAAGTGCCAACAACAACAAACATAAGATAAAAACCTTTTTGTCTACTCTAGTAGTAATAACAAAAATTTAAATTTACCTTTGCTGGTATATTTGTTTTCGCTTAAATCTGGTTTGCAAGTTTCTTCTGATTCAACTAAAAATAAAATATATAATTATTATAAAAAACTAATACATTCGGCCCGATTCTGTAAGAAGAGTTACTAGAATAAAGTTACTAAAATAGTCTTTAAAATGAAGGTCAGTTACTACTACAGTAACTTGTTATTTTTTGTATTCTCTAAGCACAGAGTCATTACAGTTTTAGATACTTAGTTGTTAAACAAGTTATTACGCTAGAGACTAGCCAAACGTAGTATTTAAGGTGTAGTAACCTTTCAGAAAGATTGGAATTTGGATGAATTTTGAATTTCATAGAGTATTGGCAGATTTGGAAAATCGGTATGTATAAATAAGTAACTGCAAATAATTTTCGGTAACGTTTATTTATGAAATTCGAAAATTTATTTGATAAATTTATATTATTATTTCACAGAAGAAATAGGTTAGAAAATAGAAGGGTAAGAGACGAGAGTAACCCTTTCTTAATTTCGGATGTACAAGATGTAATTGAAGAAGTAACTCCGTTAGCGGAACCTTTAATAAGATCATCAGGCGTACCTATTCATTTAAAAGTAAGCTGTACATTTTTCTTGTCTCCTTTCTTTGTATTATTCAAAATATTTGTAAGTTCTTCCCATGATAATTTAACCACATTAGTTTTCAGAGGATGTGTTTTCATTTCGAGCAATATTTTGTGGTTTTCTAAATAAGCTATTAGTATTTCCAACTGTTCGTTGGTTGTTCTTAAAGCCCTAGGATGCAAAAAGATATAACACTTGTTCACTTGTAAACACTAAGAAATGTCACTTGTCAGATTAGAACACACGCAGAAGAAGAAATACGCATGCGCACCACAAGTCGTGTTCCTCATTTCACTGCTATCTTAGTAACTAAGTTTGCTTAGTTACTCTGGTAGTAACGTTCCTAAACATGTAATTACAAAATACGAAATATGTGTTCAGTTACTAGGATAGTTGCTTTCAGAGTAACTTCATAGTAACGTTGCTAACAAGTAACAATATTAGATACTTTTTACAGAATCGGGCTGATTATTTTTAACTATGGACTATTCATTCAAACTCAAACTATCAACTCAGAACTCAGCTACTGTCCTACAGTTTATATAAATTAATCAACCCTAAATCAACTCTGTTAAAGACACACACTGCTACTTTTACCTTACAAAAGAATTCATAGAAAGGAAGAACCCTAAATAAATTAAAAATAAATATATGAACGTCTTGTAAATAACAATAAGAAATTTACTTACCTACTAATTCTCCATCTACACTAACTAGAAAATCGTCCTTGAAGAACATGTACCCAATGATTGAGAACATGTACACGAGTATCAGAGCTAAAACTGCTGTTAAAATGATAGATCTGCCATTACGGGTTACAGATCTAATTACATTTAGGAGAGTTTCTTCGCGATAGACGACGTCAAAAAGCTACAAGAAATAATATTTTAATAATAATAAAAAAAATGTTGAGAAATATAAACTTACCAAAACAGAATAGAAGAAAGGATGTACTAAAATACCAAACACGCAAAATATCATATAAGCAACATGGTATACTAATTCCACATCTGTTAAAATTTGGTCGTAGTTTTTGGTCATGGTACCTTGGTTGCCCATGATGCTTACTAAATGAATTCCTTTTAGAATTACCTAAAAAATTAATTAATTTCAACATTATTTCTAAAATAGAACCACTCAGGTCTTTTTTTTTATAAGATATGAATTTTAAATATACAGGGTGTTAAAAAATAACTACGAGGACAGATAGTACTGACTAAAATGAGTAAAAAAGTCTAATAAACATGAGTCTGATCTTCACCTGTTTCTGAGAAAGAGGCCATTTTGTATTACAGTAGAAGAAAAACTGACAGAGTGATTGAACAAAATTTTGTCAATGTCAGTAAATAGACCATAAAAAACAATAAAATTTTATATAAAACATTTTTTTCACTTTCTAATAGTTACGAAGTTATTTGAAAATTAAATATTGGTCAAGGTCGCCACAACATTTATCGTTTTTTTTTTTTTTTTTTTTTTGAAAAACAAAAACACCTCCAAGATGACCTCTAAAAGGTAAACAAAAATCAAAGTCGTAACTCTTACAGTTTTCGAGAGGTAAACCCCGAAAAAAAAACGAATTTTTCACTGTCTTATATCTCGGAAACTATTAAAGATCGGACCCATGTCTACTCATTTTGGTCAACAACACTATATGCCCTTATAATTTGTTACACTTATTTTTTAACATTTGTAGATGAAAACTAAATAAAAATTGCTATATTTTTTATTTTTATATGCATAATAATGAGTTCTAACTGTAACGTATTTCGATTCTTTCTACTTATGCTCGAGTGACGATGACGTATTTACGCTAAAACTACGAAAATTAGGGAATTTCTACTTTTTTTTTCAATACGTAAAAAATCAAAAAACTTGCCATTTTCGGACAGATAATAAGAATTAGAATATGATATTTTCGGAATTTAACACTGATATAAAATTAAGGGGGGGAACCGGGTTCGATCCCGACAGACGCTAAATATTTCCAATTTTAAATGGCACAAAACTGATCCCTGTGGTGCACTCTCCACACCAGCTATGAGTGCCCGTGAGGTGACGCCTGTTAAGCGCCCACACGGTAAAATATATCGTCATCATTACCGATGTCTACATGTGTTGTAGATACTGGCACACCCAGTAATGGGTAATATGCCGTGATGATATATTTATTTTATATAAAATTAAATACCAATTTTATGAAATCAGAGCGAATATTAACATCAGAAACTACAACATTGAGATTACAATTTCGGAAATTAATTATCTAAAGTATTAAAATGAGGCCCGTCAAAATATTAAACACACTTATTCAAAATATTAAACTTACAGTGAGAGAGCCCAAAAGCCATAAGGTCGGCTCAGGTCCTAAAGAAAATATTAAACGGAGTATAGTAGACGCTACTAAAGTTCGAATTCCAGTTTCACGGGGTAGAGTAATTACTATGGCAGCTGATGCTAACATGGTCACCCAGATGAGACCAGATAAATGCGATCCTATTTCTATAAATAAATTTAATTAAACCTGCACAGGATTAAGACCATTGTTAAATGGTAACTTACTTGGCACAATATCATTAAAAGGATAGCAGAAAGCTACTATAAGGTTAATAAGTACAGCGCAATTAAATAGTATGTTGCTCCACAGCGACATATAACTGCTGACCCAGAACAATACGGGTTGCCCTAAAAATAACATTTTTTAAATCATTTCTTTTTGAGTATTACCAAAAATACCTCTAAGTTTCTTCTGCCATTTCATTTCGTTGAACATATAATCAGTACGTTCGAAGAAATCAGGTACTTTAGATCCTTGATCATCCCTTTCCGCAGTATTTAAAATTTTTGATTTGGTATCAGATGTGATGTATTCACAAATTTCGGGTATGGGAAATACAATTTGTTCTAGGGTTCGATCATGTCTAACAATCTAACAGAAAATTATTTGTTATTAAATTAAAAGAATGTTTATCTTATACAGGATGGCCACGAGGAACAGGGCTTTTTTGGAAAAATATTCTGTTTGTCCACATAAACGAGAAATGAGACGAGTGGGGAAGGTACACCGAAGCAGGTCCATGGATATTCTTGCAGTATGGGCTGTTGCACCATCTTGTTGGAACCAAATTTCGTTCGTGTTTAGTCTTCTCCTATGCGGACAACATCTCTGACATTATTTTCCAAACATAACTAAATGGCATACATGTCACTACATTTTTATGTCAATAAATAATTTTTCACTTAAAAATTAACGGAATAATATTTTTCCAAAAAAAGTCCTGTTCCTCGTGGTCACCCCGTATTTTATTTACTTACTTCAATCTGCGCGGTATGATTATTATAATAAATCAAAGCTTGATTAGTAGCGGGATCAATATTTGTATCACTAGGCTTCAACAAAGCAGCTAAATCTTTATTATGCTGAGCTAACTGATGGCAAAGAATATAAATATTATGACCAACTTCTTTCGGAGATACTCCATCATCCACAGCTCCATTCAAATCTTCATCTTGATCATCATCATCTAAACTTTCTTGGTGGAAAGCACGACAAGCTACATCAACCAACTGTTTAGGATTCATGTTATAAAGAATTCTTTCAGCGTTTTCACTATCTCCTCTACTTTCCATAATAGCTAATAAAAGTTTTGAAGCGTTGTTTTTCAACTCCAAAACCAAATCCATTCTAGTTTTCCCTAACGGGTTGATGTCGTTCAAAATGAGCGCTGTTACGATATCTAAACCGTTTGATTCATGTATAGCAATGCAGTTTTGATTTTCGTGGCAAGGACCTTGGCAATATTCTGTTAAAGTTTCTAGAGTTTGATTTATTAAAGCTACATTGTTTTCGTTGATGTACAGACCAAGTAATCCCAGTCCTCCTGTGGTTGAACCGCAAATGCAATCGAGAAACATTAGAGTTTCAGATACTAAGTTATAATTGGTTTTGTTGTTTTGATTTCGGAGTAAATTTTGCAATTCAGGATTGTGGTTTTCGCACAGAAGTTGCAAGAAGCGGAGAATTGGTTGCATGATGAGTACTTTAGCGGACAGCCTATTTTGGTCATCTTTTTCTCTATGTTTTTCTAGTTTTTCAGCGAGCATGTCTTCAAAAGCATATGCAGCTCCTACGCTGTTTGCGCAACCGTCTTCTCCTGTTGCAATATTTCTGATGGTTATATAAGCTTGAGTTGTACTATCAGCAGCATGATTTAATTCTTCTCGAAGTTCATCGGATATTAAAATTCCATTGGTTTTGACTCCGTGTTTCTTCGAAACTTTATTTACTTCTTTTCCATCATGTTTATCTTCGGTGGCTTTTGCTGCAATATCTGAAGTGTTTACACTTACAGTAGATTTGATTTCTTGTTGGGAATCGCGCATTTTATCGTAGAAAACTTTGAAGAATGCTTGACTGAGGTCTCCACCAAGAAGTTTATTGAACATACTTTTTTGGATAACTGGATTACCTCCTTCTAATAAAGCGATACCTAATTCTACTACTTCTCCGAATATGGAGGGCGAATGAATGGATTTAATTACTAGTTCTACTACGAGATCGGAGGCCCCTTCGCGATCCAAATGAGTTTGAACTTCATGAAGAGTTCTCCCTGCTCTACTTAATAACTTGGCTACAAGAAATTCATTTTTCAATAGGAATAATTTTTGATAAAATTACGAAAAATTACCTCCTGGCCCATGCATGACTGAAGAAAATTGATACGTACTATATTCTAAATTTTCATTTTTTTGTACGAAAGATTTTCCGAAATATCTCGCCAGCAAACTGTTACGTAGAACGTCACCCTAGTAGAGCACATAGTACTATGAATAATGTGTTACTATTTTCAGATGTTTTGTACATAAATCATAAGCACACAATAACTGTTTTTAACCTTTCATATATGTTTACCAACAAATTTTTCGCTTCCAAAAATAAAACTTACAACAAAAATAACTCAAAATAACTTTAGGTTCATATGTACTTAAACGAATTATGCATTTTTTTTTGTTTTGAAAATAATTAAATAATATTTAATTTGTTAGTAATCTTACCGCATCGGGAATGCCTTTTTCCAAAGCATTCTTTTGTTCCTCAGTCTATTGTTAGCATGTGTAAAACAGTATATCTATAGATAAAATATTTAAACAAATTACATCTTACCTTTTCTCCATATTCAGGATCTATGGCCATCATTTCCCGAAGAGTACGAAGTACTTTAACACATAGCTTTTCTTCCTTTTCTTCTAACAGCTTTTCCGTATGCTTAATAAGTCTACAAAGAAATAAATTCTTAATGCTAATTAAATCTAGTTTTAATAAATATTACTTTCTAATAAATCCTCCACTCTCGCATTTCTTTCTAGATTCAGTACCAGGAGGGAACAATAATTCTGGTTTATAAAGAACATCAACTAGTAAAGATAATTCTGACTGCACTAAAGGTTTTAATTGATCTTCAAGTAGAGAGACAATATCTTGTAATCCTTCGATTATACTTCTATCTAAACGCATAAGCTAAAAATAATAACATAAAAAACTGTAAGACAAGAACATTAAAAATGAATTTTCTTACGTGACTTTGAGTTCGTTCGATCTTTGGTGTTTTGGAAACTTGTGTTCGTTTATTTGATTGTCTTGATAAAATCGATGCTTTGTTAAACATTGCAGTTACTTGGCTTTCTAAATCTAAAGGTATGGCTATTCCTCTGCCTTTGGCTAAAAATGTACATAAATCAAATTCGTTTGTAGCTATTTGCATATTAAGAGCGCAAAATGGGACATGATCATCGCGCGGCATTCTCTCGAAATCGACAATGTCTATTTGCGCTCGAAACACACATAAGATTTTTTCTACAGTCGGCACAATGGGGTCCTTCGCCGTAACAAAAAATAATAAAATGTACACTTTGTACTTGCAGTACTGCTCAATAAATAATGATTAATATAAAGAAACGTATGCCACCATTACGTTTTTGCTATTTTTCAATTTTTCTATTCTTACACCACGTAATAAACAGTTCGTACTGTCTTTTATATTTTGCTCTAGATTTTTCGGGAAGCAGATTCAGAGTAACAAATTTTGCACGAATCACTATCCATATTTTCATCGTTGATTTCCATATTAATAACAATTTTATACCACTTTTAAAGGACGTAGAGGACAAAAAAAAATGAAAATTGTATATTTACTGACAATAGTTTTGTCTTCGCAACGTTCAATGAATGTTTGGAATGTTTGATTTATTGATCTATGTGGAAAACGGAGAAATAGTTTTGCAGTGAAGATAAGAATAACGTATTCAAATTTGACTTCAAGATATTGTTTTGGCTTTCGTTTTTTCAAAAAATTAATGCCAATTTTGTAATGAATATTATAAGTTTTTTTTGTATAATTTATTTTTTCAAGTACATTAAACTAGTGCAGTGAAAAATTGGATGCCAAACTTTTGCAGGTGGCAGCACAACTGTTCACACAATTTATTTTATATTTAATTTTAATTTATCGTTATTTTCCACTCTTTTAATCTAAGCATTTTATACTTTTCTTTTTGTAAATGAATACCCTATTTTATTTTCACAGCAGTGCGGGATTTTTTTTTTTGTTGTATACTATACCGACAGAGCAGTTATATGTCAGATTAACTTGTGAAAGTGGTAAAAGTGTAACTACAGTGCCATTAGTTTCTAACTAAACGTTTTCATTAAGAATGTAGACAAGTGACATTTCTCAACATTGTATAGTTAGAAATTTGGACAGCGAGCGATTTTTCTACTTTGTATAGTGTCTGTAGAAAAAAATAATTAATGACTATAACTTACCAACATCTGATAAAGTTCTAATACAGTTTTCAACATTAAATCTTTGAGTAGAACTTAACCAAGGACACTGAGAAACTCTAAACGCAGATTGTAATAATTGCACAAAAATAGGTTGTCGAGTCTGTAAAATAATAAATAATCGTTTAGTAATTAATTATGGTACATGTATACGTAGTTAATGACACTTTTGATGCTAGCAGTATGTTTGTATAATACCAAGTTACTTACGTTAGCAGGAAATGAGGTATATTTTAGAGGTACATTTATAGAAAACGGTTCATAATCTTCAGCAGATGAGTCGCTCCAAAAGATTCGGGCTTCATGCAGGTGTTTCTACACCACACCACACATCAACCAACACCAAACCAAATAACTAACAGATTAAAAGCAACACCACTATCCTTTAAAAGCATTTTATAAAATCTACATCTACCACATGTTAAACACAAACAATACATAAACCAATTGCGGAAATTTAATATAATATTAAAGAAAACAACAATTTACCATTAATTACTTCGATTTTTTTTAGATTCAAATATAAATTCCTTATAATTAACCCAGTTTGTTTAGTGATAGATTGAATAAATAAAGTTCAAGCATTGATCAATACATCGAAAGTGTTAAAAAATAAAGCAAAAATCGTTATTGTAAATTATTTATTACCTGTACTGTTGTACTTTGATCTGAAAATGGGCTGCTGAAAAACGTTGAAATTATATTCATTACCGCGTTTGTTACATAGTTTTCTAAACCATTGTCATCTAATTTGCGGTCCGAGTGATCAGCAGTAGCAATAACAGACATATCGACCAAGAAAGACTTTTCAAACAAGCTCCACATGTGATTTGATGTATAGATCTCTTTCATTTCTACTTCTGTATCGATGTAGCAATGATTTAAGAATCCTACATATGCTTCTTTTACCTGAAACATACATATATTTGCATAGGTAGTAATTATTCACACTAAAATATATTATAAAGCATTTATAAAAACACTAATTAAATGGTTAAATGTATTTCCAATTCTTTTTAAATGCTTGAAAACATTGCACTGCGTTCGAAACGCGCCGATTGCAGGCCGGACTATGACGTAATATGCCGGATAGAGTTTACAGTTTTCTGTTTTACCTCTCAACATAGAAATAGTTTACAATACTCTGTTTTACAAGCATATATCAAATAATTTCACTGTCGTTTTTAAACACTCCTATTCCATTTCTTAAAACTACAAAACTGAATTTTGAATTCTGAGTAAATATACAGGGTGTAACACAAAAACCGGGCCATAGGCATTTAACATGAGAAATCAGTTTTTCCTTGCTCAAAAGTGGCCTATTAATTTTAGGCAAAAATTCTTCAAATAAATGTAGAGAATTAAATTCTGCATCTAAAATCAATAATCACATTTTCTTTTGCTTGTTTCGTAGCCGAAGAAATTGAATTTAAAATTTTATAAAACTTACTTCTTTATAGTGTTAGCCATGGTTTTGAAATAAAATCTCAAACAAATTCATTTTATCTGTCAGAAATTATAAAAAATAGTTTTCATCAAAATAATAATATTCAATGATTTATATCTTCTCATCCTGTGCATAATTTTCCATTTTCAATAATGATAACCCAAAACAAAGCTTTTTCCGAAAGGTAAAATATATCACAATCTGACAGATACGTTTCTGACAGGTAAAATATGTCACAATCTGACATATACGTTTCTGACAGGTAAAACGTCATTATATTTGTTTGTAATTTTACTTATTAGAAACGCTCTGCTTTGAGTTATCATTACTGAAAATGGAGAATTATTCACAGGAAGAGAAGATAGTAATTATTGTGATGAAAACTATATTTTATAATTTCTGACAGGTAAAGCTAACACTATAAATATGCGAAGGAAAATGTGACTATTAGTTTAATGCAGAATTTAATTCCCTTCAACATTTATTTGAAACATTTTTATCTAAAATTAATAGGTCACTTTTGGGAAAGGAAAAACTGTTTTCCTATGTTAAACCCCTATGGCCCGGTTTTCGTGTTACATCCGGTATAACAGACGACACTACGACTGCACCATCTATTGAGCTCTAGCAGACCTGCGGCCTATGACGCACTGTCGTGGCGGTAAAAATTGACCGTTTAAACGAGTTACAAAAAATATTGTTTTCAACATTTTTTTACAAAAAACCTATTAAAATAAATATCTTTTACTTATTCTAATACATTTAACTTTTCATAAAGGATAACATATAAAAAAATTTGAAAAACAGTGGAAACCCCTAATAATTATGAAAATGAATACATACCTCTGGAATGCAGTCAGGATGCGTAACCATGGCAACAATATCATCTAATGGCAAAAGACTATGGCATTTAATTTCCGTATAAACATTTTTCCCCATCGTACAACAAGCTAACAATTTAACCAGCTCAACATGATACCTCAAATGACTGCTTTCATCCATACTATGTCTTTCGGAACGCATCATTTCTATGAAAAGATTGAAAGACGCTTTGTCATTATAAAACACTAACACATCTTCTCCAGCATTAATCAGCTCTTGCATAACCATCCCTTGCGACTTTCTTATAAATTGATTTTCCGCTTTAACAACAGTTTGAAGAAATTTTAGATATTGCACATGCCGACCATGCGTTTCGATACAATGCACAAAATGCTGGATAACTTTCTCACTGACTTCATTGCACAAAGTGGAGTTATCTTGGAATATTGCACAAACTGTCTGAGCTTCTCGGATACTTGGATTAAGGAAGAGATCGAGATGTTTATGGAGAAGGACTTGGTTTTGTTGATTACCAAGGCAGAAGTTTTGAAGAAATTCGTGGGCCAATCGCATTAGTTCGTTCATACGGACATCTTCTTTTTCATCGTAAGGAATTTGCAACAAGTCGAGAACGACGGTGTGAACCCCAACATTTCGCAGAAGACGTTGTTCATGTTTTCGTGGTTTGATGTAAGTACCACTACTTGTATTGCCGCTTCCTTGAGTACAAAGTTGATTCATACGAATTAAAATTTGTTGTATTTTCTTGTACTCAGCAGCTTGTTCTGGATGTAAAAGAGGTCCTACATCTAAATTTGTAGTTGATCCTTTCTTTTCTGCAGAAAATGATGTTTTTCTCGGCGATGCTGTTTCTTCATCTTCTTCCTTGTTCTTTTTACTACCTGGAGTTAATGTATGAGAAGTATGATCTTCAACACATTTCGACTTATAAACCCACAACTCTGATTTTTCTACTGATTGTCTCAGAACATCTAAATCCGCTTTGATTTGCTTATATGATTCTACATCACTATCCGATACCAATAACTGGACTTGTCTAAATGCTTGTAAAACTTCTTGCCGTTGACTAAAATGCCTGAAGAGTAAATGAAGAGCTCCTGATACAAGAGGAGGGTAATCATGCATTGTTAGATGAAGCAAAACTCTTAAAAATGTTCTTCCTCCATGTCCATCAAGATCTAGTACCGCACATTCTTCACTGCTTCCGAAGATACCTTCCGCTTGTGCGCCAATATGTTCCAAGTCTATATTTTTCTGACCAAATTGAAGAAGATCTCCAGAAACTTTTCCTGTTTCGTCGAATTCTTGCTTGAAAATGCTGAGGAGGCAGCTAATCCGATAGTCCAGTCGAACGTCCAGGATGAATTGTAATATTTCGATAATTTTGAGTTTTGTGTCCATGACTAGGGGATACTCTTTCATGAATTGTGATGCTTTTACATGTTGGGCTGCAGATGGAGAGACTACCGCTCTTCCCATAGGGCCTAGTGTTAAAGATGTCATTACAGCTCCCATGTCACCTATTGAACGTACCACTCCGCCTTCCGCTGCAAAAATATTGTTGCCATTAATTACATAATCAAAAAATATGATGTGGTCAGCGCATAACCGATCGCCTCGATGTTAAAAAAATACCACTTCTGGTTAGTTGATGATTACTAATTTTATAGCAGTAGCACGAAATAGTTTAAAATATTTAATTTGATATGAAAAAATATAGAATACATATTTGATTGATTTTAAATATATAATTTCAAGGAACTGTCTACTGCACTGTCCAGACAGAGCTGCAAAAATGGACCAGACGGAATTTAGCGGGTAATTCTAGCGGCCACTTCTCGAATCTACCTAAAAACCACTGTCTACTAATTAGGAATTGTCAGTTAGGTATTGTTTTTTTTTTTTTTTTTTTTTTTTTAAAGACAAACTATAACAATACCTAACTGACAATTCATAATTGGTAGACAGCGGTTTTTAGGTTCGGCTTGAGAAGAGGCCGCTCTGAGCATGTACGACAGTTCACTATTTTTTTTTTTTTTTGTGGCTCTGTCTGGACAGTGCAGTAGACACTCCCTAATCCTAATTTCATTAAATTAATATACACGGGGTACAACTCTTAATGCGGATCATGGTGTCTAACATGAGTTTTTTCTTGTGAAAAAGTGGCCTATTATTTTTAGACAATGATGCTTCAATTAAATGTTACAGAGAATTAAATTTCAAAACCAATTCAATAATCACATTTTATTGTGCATATTTGGTAACTGAGAAAATTAAATCTAAAATTTTATAAAAGTTACTTCTTTATAGTGTTAGACATGGAATTGAAACAAAATTACAAACATTTTACCCGTCAAAAAAAATTCAAATTATAAAATATAATTTGCAACCAAGTAATACTACTTAACAATTTGTAAATTTTCTTTGTGTGAATAATTCTCCATTTTCAATAATGTTATTAAGTACGTTTGTTTTTGATTTTGTATTAATTCCACGAATTTATAAAACGTGAAAGATAAAATGTGATTGTTGAATTGGGTACTGCATTTAATTCTACATTTTTTTTACATTTTTACATTTCCAATTTTAAATGGCACAAAAGTGACCCCTGTGGTGCACTCTCCACACCAGCTATGAGTGCCCGTGAAGTGACGCCTGTAAGCGCCCACACGGTAAAATATATCGTCATCATTACCGATGTCTACATGTCATTGTGTTGTAGATACTTGCACACCCAGAAATGGGTAATATGCCGTGATGATATATTTTTTTTTTTTGCTGTCTACAATTAATTGTCTACTTTTCGTGTTACACCCGGTATGTATGTGTGTGTAGAAGAACATACCAACAATCAAATGTTAACATCAAATTTGATATCTACATCAGAAATTTCAAAATTTTCTTTTCTACAAAAATATCTGTAAATGTAAAATTTGGAGTGATTATAATAGTGTCCTTCAATATGCTGAGGCGATCGGTAAAAACAGAAAAATTAGAAAAAAACATCAGAAATTAAGAAGAAAAGAATATAAACAAAATATCAACTATCTACTGCTTAAGCTTCTGATCTATCCACAATAATTTCATGCTACAAAAATAACACAATTGCAATTCAACTACAGAGTGATCAAAAATGCCTGAAGGTCACGTGGCCACTTTTTTCCTAAAATAATGTCAAATTTTCCATAATTCATGAAAACTATATTCCATATATAACAGATGACAGGTACATGACATTTGATTAATATCATTGCCGTTCGCTGATTCATTTGTTATTTGTTTATCATACTTTCGTGAAAAATCTTTAATTTAATTTAATTATGGCTTTTAATGATGAGCGTGACAAATTTCTTCTTGAAGCTTTGGTCGGGTGAATGTAAAAAAAAAAAAATTGTGGGATTATGTCGCCACATATTATATTTCTAGCAAAATTTGGAAGGTACGCCCATGAAAATAGTAATGCTGTCATACTAAGTAGGCGGCAAATGTTAAAATTGTATGGAGCGGCACACTTCAGCCATTTTCGATATAATGTGCCATGATAGTTGCATTGTAAATATAAATAACATAAAAACGAATATGGGATGCTATACTACACGACATTTTCTTTTCCATGCAATTACCTGTTTCTTCTTCTGGTTGATTTTCTTCAGCTAGCGTACAAGCATGAATATTACTTTGTATATTATGTTTGTTTGTATGTATGTAAAAATTTAAAATCAACAAAAATACTTACAATCTATATCTCCAGTTGGTATACGTCCATCAACAAAATCATTTTCAGAAACACAATCCAAGATACTCAACAAAGTTTTTGTCAATCGAAGAAGATCCGAGAAACTGTAAAATCCAAAATAGATGAGTTCTCTTGCCAGCTTCACAACCTGGAAGATATACTGTTAATAAATGTTTGAATGCAAAATAATTTTATTTACTTCAAAAGTGAGTTTATTTTGTTCTTGGTCAGCAAATAACCACATCTTCGCTACAACGTTGCAAAGATAGTCTTCTACGAACATGATCGTTGTTCCAAATTTGGCTCTCACTGCTTCTTTATTTGGATCAGGAGTTTTATTATTGTCGTAGTCGTTAATGGACATCTTAGAAGGAATTTCTGACCAAAGTCTCGCGTATTTCACTGGGGTGACTGGTTCCTGAGGATCTCGGTCGACGTGTAAGTGGAGCATGAGTCGACAGAATGAGGCGCGAAGTTCGTAGCTGACTGTTTCATCTGCCATACATCTGAAAACATGTTTGAGTTAAAAATGAACTTATTATCGGTTTCAAAAGTAAAGTCCCATGAATTTAGGACACCATAACTTCTACAAAATAAAACAAAAAAATCGCGGTTTGCACAATGATATTCCATGATTATTTCTATTTTACATGAAGATAAATATTTTTTTTTTTTGTCTTACCATTTAAATATTACAGTATGAAATGCAAAAAAGAGACCCATTTTTATTAAAATTTTGAGATACATTAACTTCAAACTAATGTAATTCTTATATCGTCAAATCTATGCTTTTCAAAATTTAATATGTGTTAATATGCACCTTTATCTACAATTTGAGGTATAAAAGAAGTATTGTAATTATTGAAATTCGTTATAAATAAAGAAAAACTTTACATACAGAAAAAATATTAATATGTACGGATTTTCTGATTATTGAAATGAAAGAAAAACGTAAAAATAATTACATATATCAACTCAATTTTACTGTTTATCACCCCCCTCGGGCAAAGGATGCCGGATTACAAACTTCGTGTACGTTCGTTTATTATCGTCTTGAGTCAAACATATTCGTATTAACTAATATATTGCTAATGCTCGTATCTTTCCCATAAGAGTAGGTGAAGGAAACACTGTGAAATGGAAATATCATTTCTGCATAAGTCTATCTCTCACAAACACCCAACCGCCAATTATGCGCATGCCCGGAAATCTTGACTACTATTGGCTAACGCTGACAGCGTCGCTGGCTGGGCTGCGTTCCAAAATCCACAATATTTTCAAATGTAGTTGCTCCGATTCTCAACATATGAAAGTAATTTGCCTTCTTGAGGAAGAAAACATGCTTTTGGTTGAAAATAAACATAAGTAAATACGTTGGCGTGTATTACGAGCATACTTTTATAATAAAAGCGCTTTTATGGAGCTTACTTTCACATTATATTGAGGAGAGTGCTCCATAAAAGCACTTTTATTACGGGCTTGACATTAATGTTGTAATTATAAGTAGTTTTATTAGTTTTGTAAAATTATTTTTAATTTAGTTTCAATTTTTTACTTCAACAAAACTCTCATTCGTTCCAAAACACAACACTTCATACTCTACGCCAAAACTCGGTATTCCTGGTTTTGGAACGCTGCCCTGGTGATGCAGCGAGCACATGGTTTAACTTTGACGTTGATTTCATTTCTGTTTGTAGTTGCACTTCGAAAGGATTTGCTTTGTGTTTCATACAGTAATTTATTGTCACCTAAATACATGAATCCTGACCAGATTGTATTCCTATTATTTTTACAGTAGAACAAAGTAAATGATTTAATTCAAATTTAGCACTAGAATATGTCAATGTTTTTTATTATTACTAATATTTATATTCAAGAATTTACATACAAAATAAATAGTAGATACATTGTTTAATTTTTCAAATTTAAATTTAAAATTTCTCGCGCTAGTCGTTAATAAACAGAACTCTGTGATTCGCAAAAAGTGATCATGATTTCCTCGTTAGCCAATAGTAGTCAAGGTTTCCAAGCATGTGCATAATTCGCGGTTGGGTGTTTGTTTGTGTGAGATAGACTTATGCAGAAATGATATTTCCATTTCACAGTGTTTCCTTCAAGAAAAGCAAAGGTTCCGCAATATATTAGTTAATACGTTAATAGGTATATGGAGTCAAATATGTTCGATCCCAAAGTGTATAGAGCGGCAAGATTTACTGTTAAAATTGTTGCACGTTTGTTCCGGAATTATAATATTTAATATTTGTAACTATAAGAATGTCTAATGATTTATTACATTTATTTAAAAAAAACCATCTCTATTTGTTACTTTATCCTTCTTTTTAATCATTTACTTTTATTTCATAATATATAAGTAATTTTTTTATTTATTTAATATGAAGTATAATAATAAATTTATTAAATAGCGATAGAGTGAATATTTAAAATATAACAAAAATTTTCTTTCACTTGCAATGCCGAAATACACGTTTGCCGCTTTGCTGTGCGCAGAATACGTATTACTTCAGCCGAAGGCAGAAAATTGTTGAAATTGTTATGTTTATATTCTGGCATCATATCATTGATTTTTTATTTATTTTTTAATAAGTACGCTTAAAATATTTATTACTAACAGAATATCGAAACAAAATTTCTTAAAGAATAATATTAATCGAGATACTCTTCTGTCACTTTTTATTTAATTCTTAGAAAACAACAAACTAGACATACTTCAAATGGGGAAGTTTAGCGATTTTTAAAATTTTTTTATTCCATGGGAAATGACTTGAAAAATGATGTAACATGTTTTATTTTTTTCAAAAATGCCCAGGTTTTCCGGAAAAGCCGATTTTAAGCTGTGATGACGTCGGTAGAGGCTTGGCGCAATGTATGTCGACTGATACACTGACGCACGCGGTTACGGTTACCAGTGAAGCGCTTTTACGCTTTGTTACGACCTACGTTCAAGTGGTTCGATTTCACCGTTCTGTCTGAGTTTGCGCATAACTGACTTGTGACGTACTTAGAGTTTACCTAAAGAATATTAATTATAAATAAATGGAGCAATAATTTTAATTTTTAATTTGAATTTCAGCAGTCATTTGTGTTATATTTGTGAGAAAATAGTATGTTATGTAGAATTTTTACCATGCTAAACTTCCCCATTATAGTTTTTTAAAAGTTTAAAGACCAGTCTACATTGTGTCAGAAGCATTTTTTTGTTGAATAGTTTCTGATTAATCCAGGATAGATTATGAGCTAACGAGAAAAACATGGAAATTTCATGCTCGCAATTTACATTTTATTTATTTATACAAAACCGTGTTTTGTAACACATACTGATTTTTTCAAATACTACAAAAATATGTTATAGTTTTTGTAAAAATTTTGTTTCATTATATTCTGCACATTTCAATGAAAGTTATTACATTTCAAACCCAGGGGACTTTACTTTTGAAACCGATAATAGTTTAGAAGTAGGGAAACTTACTTTAAGATTAAGTCGATGTCTAAATGAGTAGAGAGTTGATTAAGAGCGAGATATTGTCGATTTAAACACATATTAGAGAACAGATTGAGTTGATGGCGGTAGTAGTCCAGAATGGCTTGGTCATTTCGTATGCCCATTTTTGCTCCTCTTGATAATTCAGACAGAGCCATCGGTTGCTAAAAGAAAATGATCTGTTATAGCCAATTCAATACCGCCTGCCAATGGGGTATTCTAATTTATTTAATTTGGCGGTAAAATAGTATCACGTGGTTTGTGACGTATGAGCAGCTGATGGCATTTAATAAATTTTGTATATCGGGTGTTTCATGGAAGCGAGACACCCCTATTATTTTCTTTATTATAAAAGAAAATCATTCAAATAAAAGTTGTATTAGATAAAAAGGGACATTCATTAATAGAAGAAAAAAAATTAAACTAGTGATTCTCAAACTATAACATAAAGTTACATATTTTTAAATAAATATATCATCACGGCATATTACCCATTTCTAGGTGTGCCAATCTGCTTTGTCACAGATATCGGTAATGATAATGACATACAGGGTTAGTTAAAAGTATGGAGACGGCGATTTATTGTCGTTAATATTCATTTTAGGAAATTATGTTCAATACAAAAGTTTTTTAAAAAATTTTGATCTACATTTGAGAATACTTAAATTATTTTTTTCTTCAATTTTTTTTGTTACGCTTGCCCGCGTAATTTTTTTAAATGGGAACCTATTAATTTTACTCTACCATTCGATAGAGCGTTTTTTTCTCTTTACAACAGTATTTTTGTTTTTGTTTTTTTCAATTTATTTTAATAACATTTTCACAAGGAAAAACACCTGTTCAAGTATTTACGAATAGTAGGTACATCTAAGATAGACAAAATTATTTCCAATAAAGTTGTGGGTCACAATCTTATCATTAAAAACAAATTAATAACTAAGTAAATTACATCGCTCGAGTTTGTTTATCGCTTCGCTTTTGTCTATCTTAGATGTACTTACTATTCGTAAATACTTGAACCGGTGTTTTTCCTTGTAAAAATGTTATTAAAATAAATTGAAAAAAACAAAAACAAAAATACTGTTGCAAAGAGAAAAAAAAAAACGCTCTATCGAATGGTAGAGTAAAATTAAAAGGTTCCCATTTAAAAAAATTACGCGGACATGCGTAACTCAAAAACAATTGAAGATATCTCACTCAAGTAAAAAAGAAATAAAACTTTGTATTTATAATACAAATAAGTGAAAGTTTAAGAAAATAAAATAAAAAGAAAATATTAGAATACCCCATTTCAATTTACAAATTGTTTCTTGAACGTATTAAACTTACATTATAATCAACAAAATAATTTCGCTCATTATTTTGCACGGATTTCAAATGGGAAAACTGTACCTGTCTATTATTCCAAAGTAAAACTACTTCATAATCCTCAATTACAGTTACAATAGATTCGATCTCATGTTCATCTTCAATTATTGCATCTTCTTCAGCAACTTCTTGAACTTCTTCGTATTTTGTTTTAACCATTCTAAAATAGTAAGTTACAATATATTTTTTTTAAAACATTTTTTATTTGACTTACCTAGTTTCTATTAATATATCAGCATTTTTTTGACTAAGCACACTTTTACAAATGAGTTCTTGAGTAACAGCTATAGCTTTTTTATTCGAGATACACAGATCAGATAAGTAATCTAAAAATCTTGATTCCCAATTGCTCATATTTTTTCTAACTAATCCTACAAAAGTTTCAATTTCTGCTGCAGTTATATGTTTTTCTAAAAGTTTTCTGTTATTATGAAGCAAAGCAGTTATTGTATCTTCGGCTAGAATATCATAACCGATTTGTTTCTGCATGAAACCAAAATGTTTCGCGATATATTCCTAAAATAATAAATAAATTAATTTTAAATATTAAAACGAAATATGGAAGTTTACTTGATTTTTACGGTAATCCTGTTGACTTAAACGTAATATTCTATAACACAATCTAAAAATATATTTGTAAGGAGCGTGTCTTGGATCATTCAGTTCTTCAATTTTTAAAAATGGCGGATTGTCACTCGAAATTTCAATAAATGGTCCCTGAGGAGAAGAAAACACTAAATACACATAACTACTTTCCTACTCACCTGTGGCAGGCTATTTCACTAATTTTTGATTTTTTTTCGTTATTCTTGTACTTTTTTTTTCAAATAATGGCTAGCGCGTTATAATTAGGGAATGGGGTCATTTAAAAAAAAATAATTGTCGATTTTTATTATAAAATCATGAAAACCATTATGCTATGCAGATGACATGGTCATCATAGCAGAAGACGAAAAAACCTTAATAAGAAATATAGAAATATATGATAAAGCGCTACAAAAATTAAACATGAAGATCAATAAAGAAAAAACGAAAACCATGATACTAGGAAGAAATGAACAACACCATACGATACAACTAAAAAATGAAAATTTACAGCAAGTCCAAAAATTTAAATACCTGGGGGCAATGATCTCAGAAGATGGAAGATTTGATGAAGAAATAAAAGAAAGAAGAACAACAGGAGGAAAAATATTCAATAGCATCAAACACAGCTTCTTAGGAAAGAAAGAAATACCGAAAGAGACCAGAGTACAAATATTTAAGAAAGTAGTGACGCCTATACTCATACACGGAGCTGAAACATGGACATTAACGCAAAGACAAAAAGAAAAAATTACGGCTACCGAAATGAGATTCTTGAGAAAAATAGAGGGGAAAACAAGACTGGACAGAATTGAAAACACAACCTACAGACAAAACTTAAAAGTAAAAGCAATAGAAGATAAGATAGCAGAAGGACAGATGAGATGGTATGGGCATGTAGAAAGGATGGGAGAGGAGAGAATAGTTAAAAAAGTGTTTGAAGCAAAAATTGGAAGAAAGAAACCACGAGGACGACCAAGAAGAACGTGGCTGGAAGAAGTAAAGGAGGCAGCGCAAAGAAGAGGTCTAACTTGGGAAGAAACGAAGACAGCAACACAAGATAGAGCAGAGTGGAAAGAAATATGGAGAAGACCAACGAATCAGAACTCAACCCCCTCCCCCGCAGGCCGGGGGAACGCCTTACACCCGTGAGGGTAGAAAGGTGCAGGATTAAGTAAGAAAACCATCTCATTTAATAAATATAGTAATAGAAAATAATTTCAAATATGCGACTTTTCATTCATAAATTTGCTAATAAACTTTCGCGCTTTTAAACACGGACTAAATTTGTGACGACACAAATTCATACTCACACAAAGACAATTCTCTCTCTCTCTCACACACGCTTCACAACATGGAACAGTAACCTAACCTACAAGTGTGACAGCTGACAGCAAAATATACAAGAGAGAAGATTATTATTACTTTCTATTTCTTTAAAAGTACTAGTGCAGTATAAGGTACGTAAATAAACCATTTATTTAAATAAATACCAAACCAAATAATCATAGTTCTAAATTAAACCGGTAGAGCTCGACTGTCGTATCCGTGAATATGTGTCGTCAGCCGTTGAAATATTTGAAATTAAGCGCAACTTTTAAAAAATCATATCTTTGATTCTAAAGACTTGTAAAATGTAAAACATACACATACATGTTTAATTTGACCTATTTTTTCAAGAAAAAAATAAATCAGAAAATGTGAAATGACCCCATTTCTGAATAACATACAAAAAAATCAAAAAATCGTGGAATCCCCACTGTTAATATGATATCTAAAAAAATACGATATGCATACTTACTTGTAAAATTTTAAAGAGTTGTTTCAAAATAGATTGTTCCCGCAATAATTTTTGCCTATCACGATTCGGATTCGTTACAACCAGATCCAAAGCTTCCGTTTTATTTTGAGCACATTCTAATTCAGCTACGAAGTAAACGATATCTTGAAGTAATGTCGTCAGAGCCCTGTAAATATTTATATTAAAATATATGTACCCTTTTTATTCATGTTTACTGAGATAAAAAAATAAAAGTCTGAAGCAAATAGATAACAACCTTCGCTCGTTAGGAGAAATTGTACCAGATTCGAGTTTTGCAGACATTACAGATAAAACTTTGCATGCATCATTGGCAAAATCCAGATCTCTTACTTCTACAGGAGAAACCGAAATCAACGCGAATGCTTCTTTATCTTCCTTCATTATTGCACTGCCCACCTAAAGAAATTAAAATATTTTTCTATTTATTTTATACAGGGTGTTATGTAACTAAGTGTACAACCCTTAACCCATGGTAGAACGGACCCCACAGATCGTAAATCTGGAAATAATTTTTGTTTAACATGCTTTCTACAAGAACTAGAGGCCTTTAAAATTGACCATAGTTCAAAATTTTGCAAAAAAGTAATAATCAATTCTCTGGAAAAAATATTGATACGTTTTTTGCATAGACGTACAATGAGGTCATGCACGACTTTTTTTATAACATTAATCGATAGAGTAGTGAAAAATATTGGACCCGTATTTTTTATTTTTCTTTAAATCCATCTGTAATCATGAAAATAATTGAAAATGACATTCTTTTAAACAGGGCTGCTAGACCCATGCTTCGTCCCTTGCCCCGTGACGTCACAGATTCGGAGCAACGACCATTTTGATTTTCATACTGTTTTAAACGTCAAAGTAAACATGTCGATGAAACGTTGTTTAGTGCCAAAATAAAGAATAAAATAATATTCTGCAATATATTCAATGTCTCACATGCGTTTATAACCTTCTAGTGTCTAATCTCAAATCAAAAGTGAAAGAAACATCTGAAGAAACGTGTAGATAAGTTCACATCAAACGAAAATCATATTTATAAAAATAAATACAACGATGTTATATTAATATATTATAGCATATTTAGATATGTAATCCTCAATTTATAGTCTATGTATATATTTTTCTTTTAGAAATTTTGTGTCCATATAAAATGTCTGTTTGAAATGAGTCTGAACTTAGGTTCGGAACCTGTGACGTCACAACATGGCTGTTGTGTATGAGAGTATGCAGACATACACATGGATTATTTATTTATTTATTTATTCAACAATCTATCCTACAGAACTTAAAGTTCCAATTACAGGACGATTATAAAAGAATATACAAAAAAATACCCTGCAGAAAGTACACAAAAAATTACCCTAAATAAAACTACATATAATAAACAATTACATACATATTAAATGAAATGAGTTTTTCAACATTAATTAAATTATGTGATAAATTAAGTATCTAGCGATATAAAGTGTTTTATCAAATCTCGTTTAAATACATGAAGTGGCTGCGCAAATACATCCATTTCGCTAGGTATTTCATTAAATATAGTACACATTTGCCATAATGGTGATTTCGTTTCATAATTTGTTCTTGCTATATTGCAACGAAAAGTAGTCTTATTTCTCGATGTTTGACGTGGTACATTTAATGGAAGCTGGCTTAGAAGATAGCTGTCATTGATCTCATTGTTTAACAGTTTGTATAAAAATAAACAGGACTGTATTTTACGGCGATTAAAAAGAGAAATAAGATTTACTTCAATTAAAAGTACATTATAGTTAACATTATGGCGAGACATTACAAAATAGTCGTGCTGCAAGACGGTACAGAGAGTTATTTTCAAATAGACATAAGCCAATGATCTTATATGTCATTTGTAACAGGTGTGATATTTTTTCCAGAATACATTGATTTTTATATTTTTACAAAATTTTGAACTATGACGTGATTTGTCAGTTTTAAAGGCCTCTAGTTCTTGTAGAAAGCATGTTAAACAAAATTGCCAGATTTACTGTCTATGGGGTCAGTTCTACCATGGGTTAAACGTTGTATACTTACATAACAGCCTGTATATTCAATGCTGATATCTTACCTTCGACATGACCGGCTTTTCCTCATCTTTGTCAATGGGTATGGACGTAGAATGTACCCACGTTTTGGTGCATAAATGGTGTAAACGAACGTAGCTTGATTGAGGTACAAGAGAATCAGCTCTAGTCAACGTTGTTGGATCGAGTTCGAATAATGAAGCGATTTCGTTGGAATGAGGGACTGATACTAAATGATACACTGTACCGTTCACAACATCTACAACAAAATTGTAGACGTGATTGTTTCGAAAAACTATAAAATAATAAAATGCAAAACAAAATCACATATAAAGTAGATAAAAACTATAAATAAAAATAAGCACAATAAAATAATACGCGAAATTAGAAAAACTGTAAACTGTACAAAATTTAATTCAATAAATATAATAGGGAGTTCTACTACTTTTTTTGTGTCTACTTGAAATGTGTACACTTGCGTAACATTTCCTTTACAATCAAATTAATATTACTACCAAGTTTATATCTCTACATATTTTTGAATTATTGCCCCAAAAGTCAAAATACCCCACATTTAGATAAAAACTTCAAAATTTTCAAAAATCTAATTTTCATGTATCTAGATACTTCTCAATGCGCTGATTCCAAATTTTGAAACCGCAGGTCGATATCTCTTTTCGTTCTCGAGATATTTAGATTCAAAATTTTGCTAAAAACTGCCCATTTTTGGGTATTAACCCAAAAATGGGTCGAGATATGAATTTGGCGACATCACCATTCGATTCTACGGGCAAAATTACATAAGTATACCAATTTTCATAATTTTTGAACACCGCATACAATCTCTAAAGCAAAATAACTGAAAATGGCCAAAAATCGCAAAAATCGTAAGGGGTACCCCTTAGGATTTTTTCAGATTTTGGCCATTTTCAGGTGTTTTCAAACTTTTATTCATAAAAGATGAACCGGTTGGACAAAAATTATGAAAATTGCTATACTTATGTATTTTTGTCCGTAGAATCGAATGGTGTTGTCGCCAAATTCATATCTCGACCCATTTTTGGGTTATTACCCAAAAATGGGCAGTTTTGAGCAAAACTTTGAATCTAAATATCTCGAGAACGAAACGAGATATCGACCTGCGGTTTCAAAATTTGGAATCAGCGCATTGAGAAGTATCTAGATACATAAAAATTAGATTTTTGAAAATTTTGAAGTTTTTATCTGAAAATGGGGTTTATTGACTTTTGGGACAATAATTCAAAAATGGGTAGAGATATAAACTTGGTAGTAATATTATTTGATTGTAAAGAGAATGTTACGTAAGCGTACGCATTTTTAGAGTATTTTCATTTAATGTCCACCTGTTAACATGCTATGCTGTACTGATGAGCTCTAATAAGAGCGAAACACGTGTCTACAGCTGCTTTTGAGCGATTACCCTGCGAATGTTTTTCAATTTTGACAGCTTTACGCTCGTTTATAAAATTTTGTTTGAAAATAAATAATGTTTCACTTTTTATTGTTCTTACTATATATTTTCAAATATTTAATAAAAACTTGTAATAAATTTCATCACCTCTCAACTTGGACCTCATCTGATCCATCGTTTGATCCGGATCCATCTCAGCCGCTAAATACTGCCCGGTTGCCAGATGTTTAAATCGAAACAAGGAGTTCCAATGACCTGCACCTCCTCTACAAGGGTCATGTTGCACTACCTCCACCTCCCAGAGCGCTTTGCTGCTTGTAGCAGCAGTGGCACTAGTTCTGCCAGTTGTACGCAGGAACACATGCTGCTTCTTCTTGTATTCGTCCATGGTGAGGAACTTTTCTTGCTCGGCGTGGAAGAGGCGCACCACGTCTCCGCCTTTCAGGATGTCGTCGGCGTTTTCTCGGTGTTCCATGAACAGGGTGACTTTCCATGATGTACTGCCGTTTACCACATTTACCTAGAAAAAATAAATTTCGATTTGGAGTATTTTATTTTTTGGTTTTTGCCCAAGGCACCGAACTTGCCAAAAACTGGGTTCGGTTTACGTAAGGTGACCAGATTTCGAAATATAAAATTCGGGACGCTATATATAATTTTTTAATTTTTTTTTTACAAATAAATTATTTTATTATTATTATTATTATTATTATTATTATTATTATTATTATAGTGGTGGAGGTAGTATGTAGGTCAAAATATAAGACTAAATCAAAATAAATAATTTTTATTTTCTTTTTAAATAGTTTTATATATTTTTTTAATAAATAAAAAATGAATCAAAACGCAGTATTCATTTTTAAACAAAATAATAAATTTGTAACCGTTCTAAATTATTTTGATGAAGTAGCCTTATATTTCTCTGAAACATGAATATTTTTTAGAACATCTTTTTCTTATAAAAGTCCATGTAATTTTCATCAAATTTATTTTAGTGATTAACATTCCTTCATATTGTCCACTTTAAGCTTTGTCTTCAAATTGAGACTAAGCAACTTCAATTGAGACTAAACAACTTCAAATTGAGACGAAACAACTTTAATTGCGACTAAACTATTTCAAATCGAAACTAAACAATTACAAATTGAGAATAAAAAATTTCAATTTCAGTTTGCAATCTACACTACTTAAAGAAATATATGCATTTAAACTTTTACATTCTTACACTACTGTTTTTCGGGACAATTCGGGACAAATGCTATCAATTCGGGACCAAAAAACGAATTGTAAAAAATCGGGACAGGGACTGAAAATTCGGGACTGTCCCGGGAAATTCGGGACGTATGGTCACCTTAGTTTAGGTTCAGGTTAATTTGTTTTTTGAAAGATGGGTTCGGGGGCGTTTCTGGTTCAAGCATTAAAATTTGCGGTTTTGTTCGTGGTTCAGATTCGGTTCGACCTACTGAAAATTTGAATTAATGTTTTTTTTTGAATAACATCTTTGTATAGAAATAATTTAAAATGTGAGCCGGAATTTACGCAAAACACAAGATAAAAAAAGAACACAATTTTCACGAAAAGTCAACACAGGCAGTAACACAGACGCCTTAGACGTCGATTGTCGGCTATATTACGATTACGTTTCGAACTAAAAATGAACCTGAACCCCGAAGTTGAACACCAAACCCGAATTTTAATATTCGGTTAGGTCCCGACTCCAGATTCAATTGAAAAATATATCTGAGGTTCGGTTCTGGGTTTGGGTACCCTAAAATGTTACAGTTTGGTTCCGGTTTTGGTACGGTTCAGATTCGGGTTCGACGCCCTGGTCAAGCATACGAAAATTACTTTTAATTTTACCAGTTTTTTTTTTGTATTTCTTTCATGAATTTTTGAGTGAGAATATAATACCCCAGTATAAAAATATAAACAGTAGTTGCACTCCTCAGATGTGCCTTTGATCTAGAGGTTCGCCAGCACACCGGCTAAGCTCCGCCCCCTGATTTTGCCATCCTTCAGGGAGCTGTAAAACTAAAATTTATACACCAAGAGGTGGAGCTAACACATTCGAGGTTAAATATTTCGTTAACCAAATATATGGGGAGTGCAACTACTGTTTATATTTATACTGTGATAATACCTAAAAATATTTTTTCCTATTTAAAAGTACATATGTTAATGGAAATACATTATTTAAATATTCTTCCAAGGTCTATCCCTTTTTTTTAGTGCGCATGTGTTTGGAATATTTTTCTAAATGCGTCTCTACAATAGCTTGCGGACACTCATGTGACGAAGCGAATTAGCCAATCAGAACTTGGGGAGAAACTGTCACATCGAAGGGGGCAGCTTTCCAAATTCAAGAGTACCGTAATTTAAGAGTGTAGTGTATTTTGGAAGAATGAGTTTTGTTGAAGTAAAAAATTGACATTAAATTATAAAAATTAACAAAACTACTTATAATAACAACATTAATGTCAAGCTCCCTCTGAGACTAAGGTTATTCGTTTGGGAACGATTTTGAGTAATTTCGTACTCTGTAGTAGTTTTGGAACGCAACCCTGAAGTTTGTTTTGGTAACGTGTTCAGAGATTCAGAGTTTTGTTTTAATAGTTTGGCACAGGGAAGTTTGGCAGTTTTCATATTGAAGTTTTTAGTGCATATTGAGTTATTTTATATTTTTTTGCCAAACTATGAAAACAAAACGCATAATACGCTATAAACCAAAACAAACTTCAAATGTCCGTCCTTCATTCTGACAGTTTCTCCCCAAGTTCTGATTGGCTAATTCGCTTCGTCACGTGTGTCCGCAAGCTATGGATTATGTTCATACCACGTGGCTTGTTTATTCATTGCAGGCACACACGTGACTTTTACTTCAGCCAATCCAAATTCGGCTCACATTTGTCATTTTGGAGGTCAAAGCCGTCAAATTTTCCATTCACATAATGTAAAACTTTGTTTCTATTTTTTAAAAATTATTATTTAATAAAATATACATAAATTTGATTATTAAACATAATTATTCTTTTCGATATTTTTTTTCTTTCATATATTTGTAGGTACAGTAAATATTTTTTATTGAAACACATTTAGATAATTGAGTAATATACAGGGTGTATCAAGATAATGGAACAGTGCCGTTTATTCGTGTATTTGAAAAGATACAGAAAAAAGTGATTAGGATACTTTGTAAGGGTTAGAGGGGCACACATTTTAGCATAAACTTCATTATCATAAATCCAGTGGTACTCAAACTATAGGGCAATATTATATTTTTTTAAATGGCATTATATATATTTTATTAACTCATTACATAGAGAATTTTGTTCTGAATTCAACGATATAATAATATCATACCCTTACATTGCGAAAAATTTGATAAAAATTAATTCAAAGTTAGTATTTCATTTCTACTGTATCTAAGTAATCTGAGCAAACATTCAATCAATAAAACAAAAAATTTATTTTAAAGGTTGAATTTATTGCCAAAATCGTAGCTTACTTGCATGTAATAAAACTAAAATAAATTTTATTTTGTTTCATTGATTGAATGTTTGCTCAGATTACTTAGATAAACTAGAAATGAAATATTAACTTTGAATTAATTTTTATCAAATTTTTCGCAATGTAAGGGTACGAAATTAGTATATCGTTGAATTCAGAACAAAATTCTCTATTTAATGAGATAATAAAATATATATAATGCCATTTAAAAAAATATAATATTGCCCTATAGTTTAAGTACCACTGGATTTAAAATAATAAAGTTTATACTAAAATGTGTCCCCCTCTATGCCTTACAAAATATCTTAATCACTTTTTTCTGTATCTTTTCACATACACGAATAAAATGCACTGTTCCATTATCTTGATACACCCTGTATTTATTTATAATTTTGTCATAAAATGATGTCAAATAATACAAATAATTTTACGAGGGTTATGTGGGTGCCTACATTTTAAGTTGACTAAAGACTCGATTTGTGATCCAGATGTACAAATTAAAATAACTTCTAATTATGAATAGAAGTTAATATATAATTATCATGTTTGCGTGCATCTTTTAATAACACTTTCTTCTGGAGAAAATGGTAAGTAATACAGAATATAAATAAATAAATATATCATCACGGCATATTACCCATTTCTGGGTGTGCCAGTATCTACAACACATGTAGACATCGGTAATGATGACAATATATTTTACCGTGTCGGCGCTTACCAGGCGTCACCTCACGGGCACTCATAGCTGGTGTGGAGAGTGCACCACAAAGGTCACTTTTGTGCCATTTAAAATTGGAAATATTTGGCGTCTGTCGGGATCGAACCCGGTTCCCCCAGGTTCGCGATCAGACACTCAGGTACGCGGCTACGGGACCCCATAGATAATTGAGTAATATATTTATTTATAATTTTGTCATAAAATGATGTCAAATAATACAAATAATTTTACGAGGGTTATGTGGGTGCCTATATTTTATGATAGTTGACTAAAGACTCGATTTGTGATCCAGATGTACAAATTAAAATAACTTCTAATTATGAATAGAAGTTAATATATAATTATCATGTTTGCGTGCATCTTTTAATAACACTTTCTTCTCCAGAAAATGGTAAGTAATACAGAATATGTATATTCAATATTGGAATTTCCTATTTCCGTGTACTTCACATAACATTACCATTACCTTTAAAAAAAAAATTTGTAACTGAAAGAATATTTTTGCAATCGGCATGACCATTTATTGAAGTTCAAAGAAAAACAGTGGCCATATGTTTCACTTTCCTGTATATTACGAAATATATTCATTTGAAACGTAGAATTGTTGGTAGACAAAATTTATATGAAAAACCACAAAATGAAACCACAGTTTTCCAGACAAAAAATACAGAGAATTTAACTTTTATAAAAAGTCCATTGAATATGAAGAAAAATGTAATACTAGTTGCATTTGTGCCAAATGAAATAAACAAAAGCCAACTATTTTCAGCAATTTTAGAATTACGCTTCACTTAAAATAAATCCTATGTATCTCTGCTAGGAAGCGTTATACCACCAAAGTTTAGCGGGATTTTTTTCTCGTGTTTGTGTCTAGAATTTATACTCCGAAGCCTTGTACTGTTACATGAAACACCCTGTTTATTTATAAAGTTTTTGCTGTGTACGTACACTATTTATAAGTTTGTGCATTGAAAAGTCCAGTAATTTCAAGGGTAAATATATTATTTACCGTAACATGATCCCGATAGGTCGGTATATATATATTTGAAAATACAGTTGACATAAATCGTGATTTTTGAAAAGAAATAAAAAATCATTCATGTTTTAAGTAAATAAGAAAAATATTTTATTTTGAATTTTTGAACAAAAATAGATGTGCTTCACAAAACTTCGTGAAAACCCAAAAATATAAACTTGTTATGTATACGGTTGGCACATAGAAATAAGTTATTGTTTTTTAGTTACGTTAATAAATCTATAAATAAATAAACTATTTATACATAACAATAAACTGTGTTAATAATCATTCAAATAAAAAATAGACTGATTTTTTAATTCAAAATACTTATATTTTATAAAATTTCATAGAAACCAGTGATTTTTTTTTTTAATAATCACTATTCAAATGTTTTACATCAGGCCACCCTGTTTGAAAATAACTAAATAATTTGAACTAGTACACAATTAAAGATGAATTTTTAAAAAGTATGTCATCTTACACCTGTCTTTTTCTCATATATTTTCTCATTATCAATTCATATCTTAACCCAGAAATAAAAATATTACCTACATTTAATTTTATTTTGCCGTATTTTTACGTCTAATAAAAATTTATACATAAAGTAACATCAAGTTCTACAGGGATGATTCTTACAAATAATAAAAACAATTAACACAACAATGATTTGAAGCTGAACATAATTATACTCAACGAAATATTAAATGTCTCATTTACATACTATTATTTTAATCACCGTATTTGTATTTTTTTCCTAAATAGTACAAAAAGAGAATATTAAAAAACTCACCTCCTTGCATCCAATGTTATCTGCTAATTCGTGATTTGCCGCTACATGTAACACTTGTTGTCCCGCATTCACTGGGTTCAAAATCACTTTATCACCAACAACCACATTATCTCCAGTCGTACGTAATTTATAAAAAGGTAGAATATAAAACCAAGATCCCTCGTTCCCATTACCATCCAAAAACACTCGCATAGCATTTTTCTCTAAAAGGGCTGGCAGTCGTTTATTGACTGTCAGATATTTATTAGATTTCAAATGTAGTAACTATAAAAAAATATAATGAAATTTATATTTTGGGTATAAAATTATGTTGTACCTGAACTACACTTCCATATTGCACGATAGACCCCAAAAGTTTCTTGTTTTCAGTATCGTTTTGCTTTTTTTCGATTTCGGCTGCGTGCTGTCAAATTACACTTGTCAGTGAGATAAAAGGAAAAAATGTTTATAATAGCTTACATGTAAACGTTTTAAAAGATTTGCATCTGTATTCGATCCTACACTTTGTTTGGCTGCTTTCCAAAACTGTTTTTGAGCGGAATACCGGTTCATAGGACATATTTTAAATAAGCAATCTACAAAATATATCATGTATTTAATGTAAATATGTTATAAATAACAAATACCTCTAAATTTTTTTGGTGGATTAAGTAAATCTCCAGCTTCTGGACATACCACACTACGATCATCAACCAAACTACAAGAAAAAAGGAAAATTAACTTGAGAATGAAGAGTTAAAATTGTTGATCGCACCCCAAAGTACTGAGAAATCCACAAACATTTCCTTCGGCATAAAGGGAAACTATATCCCCTAAATGTAGAAAACTTGCAGACCCAATTTCAACCATTTTTACGCAGTAAATAAGAATTTATAATTTTATCATGTCACACAGTTGCTCTATAACTGTAAAATATTTAAAATAAGTAAGATAATACACAAAATTCCAGTTTATTACTAGCGAAGAGTTATTACAATATTAATTAACACTTATTTTAGGAAAAACTCACGATAAATTGATACATTTCCAAACACAATCTTGTTTTGATACCGATATAGAACGGGAAGGAAGTAAAATCACATATTTTGGAAGTTTCGATACCATACATGTGATTAAACCCAATAACACTTGTTTACTGGCCAACACAACTCTTATCGTAAATAAACAAATACATTTTGATACATTTTAAATCGAATTTTATTAAATTAGTTCATGTAACCTCTTTCAACTCGTCATTCTGTTCGTCAGCCACTGTAGTACAGCCAACAGATTACAAATGTAAGCAAGATTTCCTCAGCTGTCATGTGCCACAATAAAACAATTAACGTGTATGGGTACAAGTGTGGCGGTTTATTTGAACGTTATTTTAGCTTCTGACATATTACGTAACCGAACAGAGAATCATTTCAACGTAGAGCGTAGAGACTGTTCAGATTAGCCGATTAGCCATCCTAATTTCATATGTGCGCCTGTGTTCTTGCAATCCACAACGCATGAATATCTAATCTGTGTTTGTCTAGTAATCTACCTTCCAGGATGAACGACGTTGCCTCAGGGAATTGCTAATCCAGCGGCGCACAGTGGTAGAGTAGTAATACCCGTAACACCCACTACAGAGACTAATGTTCACGCGCTATATTATTTCAGGCACTGCCTAACAGGTGTCTCTGTATACTCCATACTTACCTATTTTATAAATATTGTCATATTTATAATTTTACGTTATGTACAAATAATTAGTTTAATTGAGGGTGTAACCGAAATAAGTATATTAAATTTAACCAGTGATAGAACTCGGCAAGAGCAACAATATTTCTTAGTAACTTTTTTCGAAATCGCAAATTATTTTTTAGAAAAAAATATTTCCAATTTCGAGACATACTGGTGAAACAAAAATTTTTTTGTCCGGGACACGAAAAATAAACTATGGAAAATATGTTAGCTAGCACAAATCACTGTTTAACATATGCGCTCCGTTTAAATCCACACGAAATACAATTAATTTACTTTCCGTATACCTAATATAACTTATAACAGTTGCCCAAATAAATTTTAAATGATATGCATTTCTTTGCAACTTTGTTTTAATTCCGTGGCTATCGCTACAAATGAGCTATATATATATATAAAATACAATACATGTAGATTTTGGTAATGATGACGATATATTTTTACAGTGTGGGCGCTTACCAGGAGTCACCTCACGCCACAGGGATCACTTTTGGCGATTAAAAGTCTGCACTGGATCGAACCTGGGTCACCAGATTGGCAACCAGACACTATACGCACATGATCACGCTACCCCGTAGCAATATTTATACAATTTCAAATTCGATTTTACAGGTCCAATCGTGCAAAATTAAATCTGTTTAGAGATTAAGGCGTAGAATATAATTATCTATGACTTTTATTTGACATTTTTGTTTAAAATTAATTGGGGACTTTTGTGCAAAGAAAAACTGTTTCCCATGTTACACGTTTATGGCCAGATTTTTAATTAACACCCTCTATACCTTCAGCGTACGGTGTGTGGAACTAAAATTCTTTGATTCTTAATGTGAACTTTTGCAACTAAGCCCTCTGCTTGGTGTCAAATTTATTTTTAGTTTATTACCGATTTTTTAAAATCAAGTAGGCATTGATAGTTGAGCAAAAACTATTTTTGTTTCAAGTTAAGTACCTTTTTCGCTCGCAGTTTGCTAAAATATTACAAAGAAAAGTAAGTTATTCAGAATGAAAAGTTGTGGCGTTATGCAAATTTTTTGAATGATCAGCCTACTTTGATAACATCCATTATTTCTCAATTTCGTTTCAGGTAAAGTGCCTTTTCCGTTCATTATCTCGCAAAAATACAATTCCTCTCGACCGACAAACAGTGGTTTCAAGAATAGCAACACAGCAAGTTCCTGTGTTTAACGGTTTCATAAGATTTCGAGGCAAAAACGAAATTTGTATTCACTCCGAAACGCCCTCAAGTTTTCAAATATTCTTCTTATTATATTAAAACTCAATCTGTAAAACCACCGCACCGTTAATGAAATGAAAAAAATCTTGTACACATTGCGGGAATAAGCTTCTTAAGTGTACTCACAGAAAATAAATAAAATTAGTATCTTTATTTTTCACAATTATTACATTGTAACTTACCAAGTTTTTAATACGAAAGCGCGTTGGTATTGTTTAAAATTTCCGCTTTAAAATTCTAAATGTTATAATTTTTACCGCAGGTATTAAATTTTAAAGTTAAAATTCACATCTTTATATTAAAAATTCTATCATTTTCTAATCATAATTTTGCCATAAACGCTTTCGTATTTGAAGATATCTAAATGCGATAATACGAATATACATCTATTTTAAAGCTGAAAATGAATATGTACTAATGTATATTCTAAATAAAACAAATGATATAATAGAAACAAATATATCTATATAAAATATTACAACCTAATTTGGACCCTTAAAAAAACAATGAATTAGGTACACGAATGATCAATGCAATATAAACATAAATTGTGCACATTATTTTAACGATGATGGTAAAGAGGTAGTTATTAACAAATGACAGTAATAAATAATATTTATTGTAACCAAGGCGTAAACAGTATGTATTAATAAGCTATAAATTCTCATTTTCAAAATTAGTTGGATATAAAATCAATATAAAATGCTCTAAATTAGCATTAACAGTGTAATAGCAATTCTATACAATAAAACGATGATATGATTTCAAGTGTCTGGACATTCGTAACATGTTCAGACCTTGTTAATTTCACGTACCCTGTTCCTTTCCACAGTCAGTATTGTAATTTTTTTGTGTAGTGTACATGTGTTTCAACGTCTTTTGCATGTTTTGTGTGAAATATAGAACAATGTGCTGGAAAGTGTTTTGTGTATTTATAAACAGTTCAATATTGTTCCAGGGATGAGAGATTTTCTATATTTGTAAGTCTATTTTCATATAATCATCTGTAGATTTGTTTGGTAGTACATTAAAACGGTTACTATACAATCAAACACTAATAGATATTTTTGTATTTCTCTGGTATATTTGAGAGAAGGATGTTGCAAGCATTATGTACATTAGTATTTTGCTGCCACTGTTGATATTGGCTGAGATTGATGTATGTGTAGTAGAATGTATAATTTATTAATACATAACATCAAATCGATTCCATGACAGCATGTTAAAGGTTAAAAAGCAATGAATGACACTGATATTGAAGTACTTAGTTCTTATTGTCCAGCTCCACGATTGCGAAGCGCTACAGATATGTAGTTCATACTGAAAATTTCTAAGATATGCATTTTACATATGTACAGACAGTAATAACACCACAGATCCATCATTTGCTTGTTTCAAGTCTTTGAATTCCAATTAACACTGAATATAGCGATGCAACACTAATAACTATATCTTCAAAAGTTCTTAAATGTATCACTGGAAGTACACTGTTTTTCACAATTTAATTCAGATTCCTGACTGTATTATTTTTGTTTCGTATACGCATTATAACACTATGCTATACAATGTAAAAAACAATTTCTTATATCTATACTTATAGTTATATAGGTATAAAATATACCAGGTGTATACTTCAAATCCGTAATAGGAAATACAATGTTATTTTTTCATTTCGCTATAGTTACTGACCTATTAAATTTAGAGAAAAGTTTTAAATAAAAAAGTTGTTCAGAATTAAAAACTACACAATATGAGACTAAAATTAATCACAATTTCATTTTATTTTACGAAATCTCATAATTCTTCTCTTGTCAACAAATAATTTTATATAATTATTAAAAGTATAATTAAACATAAAAAGAAAGTACCTACAAAATGGTTCAAGAATGGTATATTATTGCAGGATGCCCATTTTATAAGTTTCCGCCTTAAAGTTTAAAAATAGGCAACCCTTGTTACATTTCATAAGTGACTTCGTTTTTAAAATTTTGTTTTGCTCTTTTAAGGCGGGAACTTATAAAATGGGCACCTGTATAACATTCAACATGCCAGTATCTACAACACAAGTAGACATCGGTAATGATGACGATATATTTTACCGTGCGGGCGCTTACCAGGCGTCACCTCACGGGCACTCATAGCTGGAATGGAGAGTGCACCACAGGGGTCACTTTTGTGCCATTTAAAATTGGAAATATTTGGCGTCAGTCGGGATCGAACCCGGTTCCCCCAGGTTCGCGACCAGACACTCAAGCACGCGGCCACGGGACCCCGTATAATAATAATAATAATAATAATAATAATAATAATTATTATTATTATTATCCATTCTTCTTCATGGATAATAATAATAATAATAATAATAAGTCAAAAGTTAAATGTCAAATAAAAACAAATAAAACATCAGTAATTGCATGGCACTCTGAAATACGCTGTAAATTGCGAATTTTAATTTGCGTTTTTTCGTAAAATAAAAAGAAATTGTGATTGATTTTATACTCATATTGTGTAGTTTTTAATTAACAACTTTTTATTTATAACTTTTCTCTAAAAATAATAGGTTAGAAACTACAGCAAAATAAAAAAATAACATTGTATTCTCTATATTACGGATTTCGAGTAGACACCCGGTATGTGGAAACAGAAAACATAAATAGCCTTTTCATTATTGTTTTATAGATTTTTGCACAGATCTCAACTAGCTCGTTTAAAAAATTCATAATATATCTACTTTCGGTAAATACATCTATACTATTTTTACAATTTATACAAAAAATCTTAAGTATAACATTTAACATTGGTTGTCCTTCGCTTAATTCTTTTGAGCAGACATACAGAAATACGGACAGTACATGTAGACAACGTCGTGAAATTCGGTTATTTTTTATGGTCATTAAAGCGACAAAAATTTTTCGTTAAACCATTTCCGTATACCACTGGCTAAAAATATTTCAATGGTATGCGTTCACTGAAAATTAATATTCATTCAAAAAATTTTTCGCTTTTCGTTGGAATTTCGAAATACTTGATATTACAACAATTTATGTATTTGCGTATACGAAAGAAAAATATTGCAATTTTGTTAAAAAGATATATTTCTTTCTTTTTAAGTGTTTTGAATTGCATTGAATTAACGCTCGTTTTATGTATCTCAAAATAAACATTCATTTTTGTTTCAATCACATTATCACATTACTTTTTTTCAATTCTACGTTATTTAAGGTTTCAATTTACTCAAAAAATATGGGTACTATTTTCTTTTTATTAAAATGCTTTAAACATAACATTAATATAGATCTCAAATGACAACAGTGTTATCTTTTTCAAAGATAATATTGCAATAACAAACATATTTTTAATATAAGTACTTACAAAAGAATAAATATTGTATTACTTTAAAATTTACAAGATTATTTTTGATATCTTCTTATTTTAGTAATTAAAAATTTAAAAATGAATGAAATTTTTATGCATGATATTATATGAAGTAGATACGAGTATAATGAAATACGTACCTACATCCCTCATATTCAAACTTTTTGTATACAGGTCATTAGTCTTATAAATTAGAAATTGTTTACCAATTTAACCGATTTCGAGATAGCAATAGTGGGCAAAATAAAATAAACACCCTCAGTGTTGTATAAAAGTATGAAAACTTTTTTATATTACAACTTTTACAAAAAGAAAAAAAACTTAAAGCTGTCACAAATTTTAAACATTTTTTTTAAGCTATTTTATTAATAAATTGATTCACATATATCATGTTTTCAAATATGAGTTATAATTTAAATATATCACAATTTTTACAATATTGTTTTCAATGATAGCAAAAGTTCCTTGACTGGATATATGTAGTGATGAGGTAATAAAAATTTCTGGATTGCAGTCACAAAATTTTATTTAAATTCTCGGGTCGACCGGTTTCGAGCTCCACATGAGCCTTCCTCAGGAGATGAGAATTAAGAAAATTTTAGATACATGGCAAAAAAAATGAAAACGTAAGTGTAAGTGCAACATAAAGCACATGGATTTCGTCAGAAGATAAAAAAAAAATTATCTTCTGACGAAATCCATGTGCTTTATGTTGCACTTACGTTTTCATTTTTTTGCCATGTATCTAAAATTTTCTTAATTCTCATCTCCTGAGGAAGGCTCATGTGGAGCTCGAAACCGGTCGACCCGAGAATTTAAATAAAATTTTGTGACTGCAATCCAGAAATTTTTATTACCTCATTGTTTTCAATGATTCTTAAAAATAAAATTCCAGTAAAGAAAACTAATGTTTAGAAATTATTGTTACAGTTATTATATCGAGGGGTGGCGGTTAGAGTGAACATAAAATTCTAACTATTTATACAGGTTGTCCAAAAAGATGTTTCCACTTATATGGTACTACATAATTTTAAATTTTCTTTCTATTTTGTTTATAAAAACTTAACTGATTTTACAATACATAACTTCAAAACTACTTTTTACTCTTAGTGTACCGTAGAAACATACGAGTGTGTGTAGCGACCTCAGGTTACGCCCCTTCAGGGATAATGTTTGCTTCGATGCGCTGTACTAACAAATAACGGTATACGAGTAGTTTGTTTAAATTAATAAATATTCCATTAAAAATGTTTCCCATTGAGCAAGTTTTAGTGAATTCGAAACTTCCCCCATTTTGAGATACATAAACAAGTAGAAAGTCGCGAATTAGTAATTGTCAGGATCTGAATTAGCTGAGCTTAAAATAATTGAAATTCAGACGAAGTTTAGGAGTGAAATAAACGGATGTAAACCGTAAACGTAACCCAACCAGGAGAGCGTTAATTTGAAGCGGTGTAGTTTTTGCTTTCTCGAAGATGGAGTGCGTGCGCGTGAGTGGAATCTCACACGGTGACTTCTTCAGTGAAGCGGCTCTTGTCGTCCAAGTTGATGACGATGGCGTGCGTCCTGGCGTGGCCTGACTTGATCAGCCGATTGCCGCTTGTTATTTTGTCGTTTCCGTTCGCGGAATCGAGGCCGTTCTCAGTGCCGTTTGAGTTTGAGGCTTCTTTGATGCTACTGGCTCCAGTGCTTGCTGTTGGGCTGCAATCGTAAACTTTCATTAGCAAATTATAATACAATAGCTCTATTCTTTTTGGAATAGTTTTGCTCAGCTCATTTGATAAGTGAGTTGAGTTGAACTGAACTGAGATGTAATTTTAAATGGGGTCATTTCACATTTTCTGATTTATTTTTTTCTTGAAAAAATAGGTCAAATTAAACATGTATATGTATGTTTTATATCTTATAAGTCTTTAGAATCAGAGATATGATTTTTTAAAAGTTGCGTTTAATTTCAAATATTTCAACGGCTGACGACACATATTCACGGATACAACAGTCGAGCTCTACCGGTTTATTTTAGAACTATGATTATTTGGTTTGGTATTTTCTTAAATAAATGGTTTATTTCCATACCTTATACTGCACTAGTACTTTTAAAGAAATAGAAAGTAATAATAATCTTCTCTCTTGTATATTTTGCTGTCAGCTGTCACACTTTTAAGTTAGGTTACTGTTTCATGTTGTGAAGCTTGTGTGTTTGAGACAGAATTGTCTTGGTGTGAGTATGAATATGTGTCGTCACAAATTTAGTCCGTGTTTAAAAGCGCGAAAGTTTATTAGCAAATTTATGAATGAAAAGTAGCATATTTCAAATTATTTTCTATTACTATATTTATTAAATGAGATGGATTTCATGATTTTATAAAAAAAATCGACAATTATTTTTTTTGAAATGACCCCATTATCAATAAAAAAATGCACGTTCATTTTGTAAAATTGTTAAATTTTAATTCTGAATGATCTCATTTTTCAAACTAATAAGTATATGTAGTTTGAAAAATAAATTATAATGAAGTACATCATCCGAGACAAGTCATTTAAGAACATAATAATCTGCAAGTTTTCCATAAAGATAATGAGTTGCTTGAAATGCATTTTAAGTTTGAGAAATTTACTACAGGAATTTTCGTCTTGGATAAAGTATAGACGACTTATAGCACAATATTTGTAATATTTTACTAGGAAACTTTACTAATATCACAACATTTGCCGAGGGCACTCATTGTTGGCATGGAGAGTGCACCACTAAGATAAAACGATATATTTTTACTTCTCGAGAAGTATTGGATTCATGCTAAAAATCGCATAACCTGATTTTAGTGAAGAAGCATCGTTATAAGGACCCTAGAATTTTTGCGATGATTTTTAAAATTATATGACATGTCACATAAACTTTCAATTGCTTGTAGTTTTTGAACGAATTAATATTTAAGCATTTTTTTTTATTAATACTCAAACAAGAATAACGCGACAACAATTTTTTATTAAAACTTTAATTTCTAAAAAATCACTCAGTTGTTCAAATGCTCTAAATATGGGTACATTACGTAACATTGTCTTTACAATCAAATAATATTACTAGCAAGTTTTTATCTCTATCCATTTTTGAATTAATGTCCCAAAAGTCAATATACCCCATTTTCAGATAAAAACTTCAAAATTTCCAAAAATCTAATTTTTATGTATCTAGATACTTCTCAGTGCACTGATTTCAAATTTTGAAACCGCAGGTCGATATCTCTTTTCGTTCTCGAGATATTTAGATTCAAAGTTTTGCTCAAAACTGCCCATTTTTGGGTAATAACCCAAAAATGGGTCGAGATATGACTTTGGCGACAAAACCATTCGATTCTACGGGCAAAATTACATAAGTACACCAATTTTTAGAATTTTTGAACACCGCATACAATCTCTAAAACAAAATAACTGAAAATGGCCAAAAATCGCAAAAATCGTAAGGGGTACCCCTTACGATTTTTTCAGATTTTGGCCATTTTCAGGGGTTTTCAAGATTTTATTCATAAAAAATGAACCGGTTGGACAAAAATTATGAAAATTTCTATACTTATGTATTTTTGTCCGTAGAATCGAATGGTGATATCGCCAAATTCATATCTCAACCCATTTTTGGGTTAATACCCAAAAATGGGCAGTTTTGATTAAAACTTTAAATCTAAATATCTCGAGAACGAAACGAGATATCGACCTGCGGTTTCAAAATTTGGAATCAGCACATTGAGAAGTATCTAGATACATAAAAATTAGATTTTTGAAAATTTTAAAGTTTTTATCTGAATTTGGGGTATATTGACTTTTGGGGCAATAATTCAAAACTAAGTAGAGATTTGGGAGAAATGGGTAATTTTGAGAAAATATTTGAGGTTGAATATCTTCAAAACTAAGAGATATCGACCTGCGTTTTCATAATTTGGAATCATAGCATTGGGAAGTACGAGATACATGAAAATTGGATTTTTGAATATTTTCAACTTTTAACCAAATGCAGGTATTTATGACTTTTGGGGTAAAAACTTAAAAATGAAAAGAGTTATGAACTTGTTAGTAATATTATTCAATATACATACAATATACAAATAACATATACAGAATAAAGCAGTTATGGTGATTTTTATTTAAGTGGTTGTCAATGTTTTATGTTCATGAGTTTATTTGTAACACACAAGTACATCGTTCAAATGCAGTTTATTTTTGAAAAATTATAGTGTCCCACGAAAGGTATTAATGTTTAAGCCACACAGTCTTTAGACCTAGACAAAAAAGTTTTAATAAACATATGCCCAATTTCGTCTCTAAAGTTAAGCAATATTCATTGCCTACTGCAGTGCAACCAACAGAACAGGCCAGTATATGCAAAACGAACAACTATGTTTCAGTTGATGAGCCCATGTTTGATCGAATTTTTTGGTATTTTATGATTTTTACGGCTAGAAACTAACCAGCTGGTAAATTGGAACCGAAGTACATGCAGTATATGTAAGCATGCATACCGTGTCCGCCAAGCTTAGATTAGGTTAACACAAAGCAAATATTTTGTCACAGATCGCAAATTTAACTGAGCTGCTTTGATAGATACGGTAGTGAGTGATGTCACTCTCATGATTTTTATGACAGGGTGAACTAACTTTAGTATGCAACAGAATGACTAATTATAAAACTAAAATGGAGTCTTAAGGTAAAGTTATAACTAAAGAAAAAACCCCTTAACCTTAACAATAAATTTAAAAACTATATACGTATTTCGAGAACTAAGTTCTCATCATCAGTAGAAACTACAAAGTAAAAAACAGAGAAGTTAAGATTACTCAGCATGTAAACCATGCCAGAGGTCAAAACAGCTCTGAGGAATAAGGGAGAGAACACGGTAATATAGGGACAGGAGTCATAGGTGAATGGATACCTAATTGGGTAACTAAGATTAAACAGAGTAACTGTCTTATATTAACTCATATAATTTAGAATTTGGGATGGGATCTAGGTCCGCGTTCATCTATTTATCTTTAAATTTATGTATTATCAAACTCTCATGTGCGTCTAAATATCTATTATTATCAACTTGTTTCAATAATTTTATATTAGAATTGTCAATTTTATGATTATTAATAAACATATGTTGTGCAACGTAGATTTATCAGGATTACCGCTTTTTAAATGATAGAAATGTTCTTTAAACCGAGTATCAATTTGTCTTTTAGTTTGCCCGATATAAACTTATATAGGAAACCTACGAATACTAATCGATTTATTGTTAAGGTTAAGGGGTTTTTTCTTTAGTTAGAATGACTAATGTTATGAAATTAAATACAATATCAAAATCTGCCTATGCGTAGTATTTTTGTTTGCATAAAAATATGAGGGTAAAAGTAAACACAAATTCAATATTGTGTTTATGTATTTCTGATAAAAATGTTTTATTATCGTTTCGCCTAGGGCCGTAGCTAGACAATTTTTCAGACAGGGGCTAGAGTCAGGTTAGGGGCGGCTGTTCTTAAAAAAAATCTTAAGTACCAACATCTAGAAATAAGGTATCAGATGTGGTGCAATATTATAATACTTTCGTAAGTATAGGCGGTCGGTAAAAAGTACATACAGTGTTTAAAATATTGCAAAAAAATGAAGGGTAGGGGAGACTGGGGCTGATTGTCACATGGGTAGGTTGTCCCAAGTCTCATTTCTTAGTCACTACTGCCACGTAGGGGTTGTGACTCGAACTACTAAGTGATTATATCATTGCGAGTGTGTGCACTTAGTTTCATGTACCGTGCGTCAATTCTATGGATTTTATTGTTTTTTTTTTGTGTTTTTTGCAGCAGCAATTATTCGTTGAACGATGTAAGTAATTAACTCTGACTATGAAGTTAGGTTAAAGGATATTTACGCCAAATCGTGATTTTTCTGAAATTTCTGTACAGGGCTGGTTGTCACAAAAGCCCCGGGGATGGTTGTCACGCGTGAAAAAATGGATTTAGTGTGTATTACTGAGCTCACAAATCTCCTGAATTGAATAACTTTTATACTTGTCAAATTTGTGAAAGTACGGCCAAATGTGACTAATGTATTATTGACCATTAAAAAATTCAAAAGCAAAAATTGTGACAACAATCCCCAGTCTCCTTTTCATACAGGGTTTAAAATATTGCAAAAAAATTAAGGATATATATTATTTGATGTATTGATTCTAAAGTAAAGGATACTTTTCCGAAATGTGCGAAATTAATTACATTTTTAGTGACACTGGCTGACTCAATAATTACGAATTGATTTATTTCTATTGAACATTAATTATGTAATTAGAACCATGCCCTAAATTTTGCGAATTACGGAAAAAATCCTTTTGCATTAAAATTAATATATCAAATAATATACCGAGTGTCTACTTTTATTTCCGAACATAGGAAATTCAATGTTAAAATTTTGATCTGGCGACATCTCCTTACCTATTGATTTTAGAACAAAAGTGTAAGGAAGAAAAATGTTCAGAATGAAAAACTGCATCAACGAGGTCCAACATCGTTGTTCAATTGTTTCTTATTTACGAGTTAGAAGCAAAGGAAAATACGTCATTTAAGTCAATTATCAGAGCGCCATGAAAAAAAAAAAACAATAATTTATATTTCTTGTTTGTGGCATATCTGACAGATTTGACATTTCTTTTTATTTTATTCTTATTAGAATTTGTGATTATTATTTATTTCTTCTAGATTAACTCTTCCCATATTCTAATAATAATAAAATAAAGAGAAATGACAAATCTGTCAGATATGCTAGAGACAAGAAATATAAATTATTGTTTTCTTTTTCATTGCACTCTGATAATTGCATTAAATCGTATATTTTCTTTTGTTTCTAACTTATACATAAAAACAAACTTGGTACTCAATGAAGTTTTTATTCGGAACATTTATCTTCATTACACTTTTGTTCTAAAATTAATAGGTAAATAGATATCGCCGAATCAAAATTTTAACATTGAATTTCCTATGTTCGGAAATAAAAGTAGACACCCGGTATACCCGTAAATATGGTTTTATTCTTTTATTATTTATGAAACTTCTAAATCGTTCATAAACTATCTTACGCGTTTTAACTTTGTTTATATATTTAAAATTTAATTTCATTATAATTAACTTCTGCACAATTACATTACAAAAACTGTCAGGTTTTTTATGGCTTGTCTGGGATATCAAAACCATTTGGACCCCGGGCCATTTGAAATAAATTCAACTTACACGCTCCGATTTTGATAAAACCTTTTCAGAAATTAAATTTACTTTGTTTATAAATATAATATAATTTCCAACTAAAATTGGAATATAAATTATAACTTATTTAAAATATCATCACCATTACGGTTTGCAGGATGTGCCAATCTACTTTTATTCATAAATTGCAGTAATTAATGCAATTTTTATCGTAGAAGGCATTTATCAGACGTATTTCACATGTATTTAAAGCTGATCTGAAGTGAGCACTTGTTACAGTATTATTAGTAGAGACAACGGATTTTTTTTTATTTAGGCATCGTTTTTTCCCAAAATTATGTCAAGGGCTATATGTAGCTAACAGGCCACCATTTTGACATCCATGATGTATGTGGTAAATTCCTGATAGATAGGTTTTTCATCTGAAATATTGCGATGAAATACCAATTAAATGCTATATTCGTATGCTACTGAATCCATTTTCTGTAATTTTCACGGTTATTTGTCTATTAACCCTGTCAATTTTCATTTTCATTTATTCTGTGCGTTTTTATAAAGTTAAAAAATATATTCTCACTAATTTCAAATTTATTATACAGCATGTCTCGAAAATAGGGGGACATGGCTTAACTACAGATTCATGAGGCTAAAATAAGACGATTTAACTAAACTTGCTTCTACCGGAAAGTGCACCGTTTAGCCAGTTCCTGTTTTAAAGTTCTTTGGAAAAAATATTGCTTAGAATATCAGAACGCTTTATTCGATTTGGATGAAATTTGGTATGCCAGTTCATATGGTTAGTCATCATTTAAGATGATATTTATTATTTTTAGTGAACCACTAGTGTATGAAACTTAAGCCGCGTACAGACCAAGTTCACGAATAGCTCGCGAACAGTTCGCGAACAGCTCGCAAACCTCTGCAGAAGTCGGTGTGTACCAGAGATCGCGAGCAGTTTGTGTTCGGGTTCGAGTTCGGCCAAAGTTCGCTACATGAGCGATAACTTCAAAGAAAGTGTTAGCAAACAGCAGTTCTAGTGTGGACGTTCATGGGTGATGATCGATTTTAAAAGTGTAGTTACCTCTTTTAATAATGAAGTGAAGAGAAATTTATTAATTTAATCGAACAATGTGAAGTGCATCCTAATTTATGAAATCCAAAAAATCCCCATCACTAAAAGCGGAATATAAAGAAAGACTCGCTTCAAGAAATTAGTGCCACGGTTTGCAAATAAATTTTTTCTCCACCACCTTCTTTTACGGGTTCTTTCTGCTTTCTTCTTTTTCAATGCTGTTATAATTAAGAAACTTGCACAAGCAAAGCAATAATATTTTCTTCCTCGCTTGACGACGTGGACATCGTTTTTACATAATTTAAAATAATGAAAATGCAGGACGCGTACCTATAGCGAACTTCTGACGAACTGCCTTCAAACTAAATGACGAACTCGAGTCTCGATTCGAAAACAGTGGTGTGGACGTTGAGCTCTCGAACAGTTCGCGAGCAGCTCGTGAACAGCTCGCGAACTGTTCGTAAAAGCTGATTTTGGTCTGTACGCGGCTTTAGGTGTCTCAACATTGATTAGACCATAACTTTGTAATGGCCACGCCGATAACGTTAAATTATTTTTTTCAGAAAGATACATTCAATAGTAAACTTTTCTCTCTCTATATAATTTGTGATATCTGTTGCGGTTCATACCGAAAATAATAAAACCTGACTGACTGCACCGTGAATTTTTTAAAATAAATTTAATCTAGCAGTCTATGCAGATATTCTTTTTGTCGAAAAGATATTCTATAACTGTATAATTTCATATTTCTTATTATTAATTACCATTGACGCATTCTGTAGTTCCATGATTATTATAGATTTTTTAAATTGTTGCTGGTTTACTGATAAAAAAAACTCCCGGTATTGTCCAAAATAAGTAATTAAATGAATTTTTTAGATGGTAATTTGTGGAACTTTAAATTATCGAATGATATGATTTAACGGAATCTCTGATTGAGTGCAGTCATGTCTCTTCGTATTAAGAACTTCGAAAATTCCTGGATAGTGCTCTCTTCACATACCGTACGTGAGTGCACTTGAGTTATTGATTCCTACCAGACTTAATATGTATGTCTAACAGTCAGTATGTAGGTACGTTTGTAAAAGAACTACATATCTAAAATATTTCTACAATATGAGGTATTTTAGTTTTTTAAATCATAAGGTCACTTTATTTATTTGGAAAATACAGTAACTATTTTAATGTAAATACTAGAGTTTTGATTATATAAGTGAATACTGCCAAATTAATATGATATATGATTTACATATACTCCGTGTAAATATGTACACAGTTTTATTATAATAGGTAAATATCATAATAATTACCTACATATGTGCAAAACTCATGATGTACCTAATAATTACATTTACATAATTCGTGCTATAATAATAATTGGATATATGATTATTGTTTCAAAGAAATTTTGGATTACGGATAATATTATGACTAAAACTGATATGAATGTTATGATTCAATTTTGATATGTTAATTAAATTCAATAATAAAATTTGAATTCGTAATTAATAAACATTTACGTATATTTTTCATGGATAATTTAAAAAGCATTTTCATTTTCATTTAAATTTTACAAATTATTAAATATATGCATACCTACATACATTATTTTGGCAACAAATTTGCTTTGTAAATTAATGTTAAAACTATGCATTTTACTTTGTAATTATAATTTTAATATAAGTTAATATGGTCAAACGTTATCCTACAAACTCGGTAAGCCAAATTCAAATGTGGTTTAATTTAAATTTATTTTTAGGAAGTACATTGAAAACTTTGATAGTATGTTCATTTCATTTTGTATACATATTGTCTCTCCTGTAACTTTTAAAGCAAAACTATGAGCATGAAAAGGCGTTTAGAATTAAATTTTACATTAAATAAGTTTAAATTCGATGTAACAGGACATTTGCAGCACGAGATATTTAAGATAAAAAATGTTACAATTTTATCAAGAAACAGATGGTTATGGAAATAAAACACAATTATCAATGTGACAGTTTAATAAATATTTCTGCTATAAGTACCTATAGTTTTACAAATTTTTTTCTTCTACACTGTATACATCCATTTTATAACATTTAAACTAGATTAAGAAACATATTTGTATGAAAACAATGAGTACAACAATAATGAGCAATAATATTTTATTAAACTGTCACATTTATATGCATACTGTCTTTTATTTCCATGGCCCTCTGATTTCTAACGAAATTGTAACATTTTGTTTCTCAAATCTCTCGTTCATTGAAATTATGAGCTATCCAGCGAATCAAGCGGTTTACGTCATCGTTTAGGGATTTTTGAAATTTTCTTTATTTTTTTAAATATATTTTATTAACGGTATTTTATTGGTTCTTTTTATTATTACTATGTATTTGACACCTTTAATAGAAATAATTATATTTGGATATATTATTATTAAGTAAAATTTTGTAAATTTTTGCAAAATGACATTTGATTATATTTTTTTAATATTGGTAATTCTGAACATGTATATTACTAAATATTATATGTCTATATTATACTTTTCAACCTAAATTGTGATTTCATTTTGTTTTTGGTTTCGTTGTTCATTGACAAAATGTCAAATGCTCTGTCATATCAAATTCAAGAGCTTGTAGTTAATTTATTGACTTATTTTGAAAATGAAAAATAGATTGGTGGGCTCTTACTTTCACTGAATTGTAATATTGAGGTAATATTTCGTTCAATTTGTTAGTAATAATTTGAAAATTAAATCTATATGTACAGCGTGTGGCAAACGCTGTACGCAATGTACAGAAACAGTGAGAAATTGTATGATATGCAGTATTCTGTATTTCTTTAAGAATCTCACATAATACTAGATAGTTTGTTTCATATACTACAAGAATGAAGTATTTATAATGGCGTAAGCAGTTTCGTTCAGAATATTTTGAATAAAATTGGATTTCGCTGGAAAAAATTATACCAGACGTGTTACATTTTTAAGAAAGATTTGGATTTATGAAGGCTACCCACAGATCATATTTTAATCCGTTTTACATGCTCATGTAAACTTTTGAACATATGACGTCATTGTTTCTAGTGATATTGTATTTATGACGTTAAACCGCTTGATTCGCTGGATGGCTCATAAACTTATTTAATTTAAAATTTAATTCTAAACCATTTTTTATTTTTCTAGTTTACCTCTAAAAGTTATAGGTTCATGTTGAACTCCTGCATTCTGGGATATTTTTTTCTCTGTTTTTATATTTTCCTGATATCAGTTAAAATTTGTAAAATAAGCTGTTTCTGATCTATAATTAAAAGTGAAATAAAAACAGCCTTTTTTTCAACAGGCATTTTTTTCCTTTAATTTGAAAAGCAGGATTGCACAGATTGCACTATCGTTTCAAAGGCGACAGTGAATAATTTTTTTAACAACCACTCACATATGCTCGTTCATATGTATATATTCACATAAAATACCTATGACATATTGGCAATTTCTTTTCTTTGATGAAAATACAAAATTAAAGTACTAATAAAATAAAATAAAAAACATTGTACTACTATTTTGAAACGCGTGAACATATTGTGTTCAATGAACAGAAAATTGCAGCACGTGGAAGAAAAAAATTCAGTCAAAGCAAAGTGAAATAGCAGAAATATTCTACATAAAACCGGAAATAAATGTGTACGAGAGAAAGCTTTTATATTATATATTTAACTGCACAAATATTATAACAGATCATTAATTTTATTATATAAAATTTTCCTAACGCATTAGCTTAATGTTTCATTTAAAATAAAATAATTTCATCAATCAACCAAGCGGAAAAACAAGTTTTTAACTTTAAATTCAAACCTATTTACGTTATTTGATTTAAATATGTATCATTACCAATTTAATTAATCGAGTTATAGAAAATTATTAGTAAGAAATATGTAGATACGTCTCATGAAATTAAAAAAAAAATCAATTACAGTGTTACTTGTATCTAATAAAAGTTGTTAAGTTAATTTATTGAGGGCCGGTCTTATAAACAATAAATTAATCCTTAGTTAGTTACTGCACAAGTAAATTAAATGGACCATTAAAAAAGAAATGGATAATATAAAACTAATCTCACTATCAAATAACTAACGGGGGATTTAATTAAATTTTACTAGTGTGTTTGTGGTTTTGTGAAAAGTTTCTATATTCACATTCGTTATAAACGTAAATCAGTTGATTTGACAGTTGGAAAAGAAACGTGATCGTGGGAAAAATCATATTGATATTGAAAAATATATTCTATTAGATACTATTGAAGATTATTTTTATATAATTTGCAACGACCCGGTTGCGTAAAATCGTAAGGTTATTACTAGCTGATTCATTGCGGAAATTGACATATTTCTTAATGTTAGTAGTCTTATATTTCCTTTAATCTGTCCCAATATGTGTAACACACATTGTTTTGACAATCGAAATCTCTTTTTAAACTCATGGCTCGTACCACACCACGATCATGGTTTTAACAAAAACGCTGTTTTAAGAAATGTCAAATTCAAATTTCAAAATGTAATTTCATCCTTATGTTAGAAGAACAATTTATTGAAAAATATTTGTTTGAATACAAACTATGTTCTGCTTTAAAATCAAATTTTGATAAATTTCATAGTATTTATTATCATCATTAAATAATGAAATTTGACATTTCCTAAAACAGTGTTTTAGTTAAAACCGTGATCGTGGTACGAGCCATTGTCATAATATATTTCATATGGATTTGTCCTGTTTCGGAACAATTTTGGTAGCCTACCTCGTGCAAATATAAATGCATCATCATTATCTGTTTATGAATCCGAGGACACTGATGATACAGACTCTAAAGATGACATACTCGACACATACATTTCTTAAAAAAATATTTAAAAAGTAAATAGTTCCCTATTTCAATTGTTTTAAAATAAACATAACAAAAAAAAATACAGTTTGACGTTTCTTTAACAACTGATTTAAATCCAATAGCATGAAATTCCGCAGTTACTTTAATAGGTCGATTTACTTGTCATTAAACTTTTATAATACCCAAATCTTCAGTTAAATTAGTTTAGTAGCTAACTAAATTTTAACTGTTGATTAAATAGTTTTATAAGACCGGCCCTAAAATTTTTAAAAGTAGGTGCAACATATAAGTTAATTTAATAATTAATTATTGTATAGGTACTTGTGTTATGTAATGTTCCAATGTTATCTAAGTGATGCATTGATGTAAGTGGGTTTAAAAGAGTGAAGTGGTGAAATAAAGAGTTAAAAAAATAACAATCAATATCTCATTTGTAAATGTATTAAAATTCTTTTTAGAACTAAATATGTATCTTCTCACTATGTACTCCATCAACCTTTTATAGATTTTATTCTGAACAAAATCATTAATGTGGACTAAATATTTTATTTCGTTTATTTCATGTAATTATATAATGTAATATAAAAAATACAAAAACCAATTTCAAACAAAGTCAGTTTTATCTTATCATGTGTCTGCTATAAAAGTGAATTCAGCATACGGACCAGTACCACTTTTCATTACATATACTTCACAAAGGTTTTTGTAGTTCTCATGAAAAGATCAGAGAGCTTTTGATTTGGATCTATTACTTTACACATTTGAAATGAAATCCCTTGAATAAGTTAAATTTTTGTCATACGCATGAAGTAGTCTTGTTTTTCACTGAAATAGAAACGTTACTAGGCCCGTCCAAAATAAAACAGTATTTTACATAAATGAATTAAATTTTCATGTAAATAGTACTAAAACAAAAACAAATACAAATGAATTACTTGAATAACACTAGGGTTTAACAGAAATAAGTAACTACATTATATTTAATCAGTGACACAACCCGGCGAGAGCAACAATATTTCATAGTAACTTTTTTTTTTAAAACCTTATACATATAGTGTTAAAAAATGTCCAAAGTTTTGTCACAAATTTCATTGCCTGTTGAAAAATATTAAAAAAATGAGATTTCGCAAAAAAGTTACTAAGAAATATTGTTGCTCTCAGTGACTTAGTCACTGGTTAAATTTAATGTACTTATTTCTATTACACTCTGTATAAAAGTTTTATAATAGTGAAAAACAAATTTCATGTTTTATATGATTGGTATATTTTAATATAAAGGAAATAATATGCAATTAATATATTAGTTACGTTCAATAGAAAGTACTCGTATTTACCTAATAACATCGAATGGATTTATATAAAAGAATGCATTCAATTATTTGTAAATAATTTATTGTAAATGTTGAAATTAACAATATTTATTGGATGATAATAATAAACATTACTGAATTTAGTTCAAATATTTTGAAACCTGTTGCGCAACAACGTTTTAATTGTTGAAAAGTTTAAATGATTTATTAAAACATTATAGTTACAGACAATGTGCCATGACATGAAAATAAACGGATGTGTGGAAACTTTTTATACACTATTATATTTAATAGCTGTAAGGAAAATAATTTTCATAGTTCCTGAGTTCTGATAGAAAGGAAAAATTGTTTGAAGTTTATTTTATCCATGAAAAAGATATATTGAACATTTTTTTTAGTATATTGCATCTAATAACGATGTTTGATGATGTATCTGTATCAATCAAGTTTCAACAGTAATTGATTCATATGTATGTATATTCAAATTTAAGGAAAAATGTCAAGAGTAAAAACGTTCATTTTCATGCTTTACAGCTAGGCTGTACATAAAACGTGAAAAGAATTAAAACGAGACATAAAAAGAAAATCGTAATTCAAGAAAAATATTTACATAAAGTTAATTAAAAGGCTTAACTTTAAAATTTTAATTTTCTTAGTTAAACCATGCAGTAAAGTATTTGAATACTAGAGTAAATTGCGATCAATTTTCAGATATGCTCCAACGGAAAAGAGATATTTCAATTCGGGTCGGGCCATATTCAATATGTAAGTTAGGCTATTTAAATCAATGATAATCAAATTTGTGTACTATTGTCATAGGGCATGAAGCTTGTTATACAGAACATACAATTCAGCTCGTTCAAATAGCTAGAGCAATTGGTGAAGAGGTTATGGTAATTGAATTTGAAGTAATATCTTCACGAAAAATGGTCAGACATGATCAAATTTGGTGCTTTCATATGATTTTAGTATTTTGTTATATTTTATTATTCATTTATTCATTCATTATACATTTTTTCCAAAATATGTTTATTTATTTCAATGAAATTGCACACAATAATAGCTCAATAGTTTTTATATATAGATACACTTTCGGTCAAAAGTTGCGAAACAAATTTAAATTATAAAAAAAGTGCGCAAAGTAAATATCTTTGTTCACAAGTGAGCAAAATACACATGCCTATAATAATCTATGTCAGGAGTCATAAATTTTGAGGGAGTTACAAATTGTACAATAAATATCTACCATTCTACATAAAGGAACAATAATTTTTTGTTGTTAACTTTACATTAAATTCAGTTATAAACATATATGTAGGTACATGATTTTTCAAATGGCTGTAACTCGAGATCCGATGAAGTAAAAAAATCACGCTTGACATGAAAAGAAAGAGAATTTCATGCTGAATTCAGACTTTCATCTTGCGTTATTCTATCTTTACCCGTGTATGACTGGTGCATGAAAATATGAGAAATGAAGTAAATAAATTAGTTCATTTCTCGTATTTTCATGCACCACTTATACGCGGTTTAAGAGAATAACGCACGATAAAAGTCTGAATTCATCATGAAATTCTCTTTATTTTCATGTCACACATGATTTTTTTACATCATCGGATCTCGCGTTACAGCCGTTTGAAGTTAGGTACTGTTGAATTTTTCATTAATACAAAATACAATGTTTCGTTTTTTAGAAAAATTATATTTCAAGATTATGGAAAAAATCATGTTTAGCACACGTGAGCATGTCTTTTTCTGACTTGTCCAGTTGGCGCACCTGTTTCCGCTCGTGCGGCCATTATCCGAACGCGTGAGAAAAAGAAATACTTTGCTCACTTGTACTAAAAATAGCTATTTTTTTCTTGTAATGAGACCTATGCGAAATTTGTTGCACATACATGGTACATCTTTGCTTATATCTATAAAACAGTGCTCATTTATTTAATACAATATTTTATACAAAATTTATTTAAATTATTCTGTATAATAAAATGATCATGTACTTTGCTTTTATTGTAACTTCGTCAAGTAAGGTAATCAATTGTTTTGAAAAATAAATGAATATCGACATGACTTACAAATTGCTGGGATAAACTCGGATGCTTACCGTGAACCCAAGATAATTTGTTACGTGCCTGTTTGTCCCAACATTGAATTAATTTACATCTGTTCGCTCAAGAGAAAGTAGGAAATCCAGCTTTAAAGCAGAGAATCTAATTTCATTTTTGTTTAGACATGTTTTCTTGCAGAATGTATTTACTATAATTATGCGAAATAAATATTTTTAATATAATCCTCTAGTGGAATTTTATTTTATTTTATTCATTTTTTGCTTATTTGCAGTGCTTTTTTTGTAGAAAAAAAGGTGCCGGAACGTAACTTTTATCAGTGGCCAAAATTTTGGTAGGGCAGGCAGGCGAAATTTATTTTTTTATTCAAGGTCAAATGCCTTATAATTGAAAGTTAAATTTTTTCAATGGATGTGAAGCAACATGTTTTTACCCTTTCATGTACAAAAATAAATAATAAAATAATTTTGTATGTTTTTTATTAAAAAATATATATACTGACATTAATTTATGACATTAATAAAAATTCATAATAATTTCCACCTGCACAGCTTGTGTGTAAACATTTAACAGAGCGTATATTTTTGTCATTTTTTATTATGCGCATATGTATAAACCAGGAGTCAAAGCTTAGGCGATGTGCTGTCGAATTACTAGATGAAAAACACCGTTGAGAAGTGCAATACTGTTTATATTTATACTGTGCTTCAGATGTGTGAATATTTCATTGGCGTAATTTTTATATCCACAACTTAATAAAATTATCAAAATAAATAATATAGTAAATAATTTTCAAAAAAAAAAAACGAAAACCCATCGAGAAAAGGTGCCGGAACGCCGTTCCGGTGCGTTACATTACAAAAAAAGCCCTGCCTATTTGTTATGCATTTTACGGGCTCTAGACCTCAGTTATTAGTGAGTTATTGCAACTTCTAAGATGAAAGAACGTAAACGTTAACCTTATGTAGAAAACACTTTATTTTAGAAATAAAGTACTTTCAATTTCAATGTTTACCGCATTTAATTCGTGTATTTACGCTAACGTTAACGCTAAAAGCAACACAAACGAGGTGATATCCACACTTTTCACTGAAACATAACCTCAAAAGATAAATAACGTGTGACGTTAAATGCTCGCTAATCCATTGCACATAACGTGTCTCCTTATTCTTGTAACGTAAACCTTATTAGTACGCATGCGCACTCGGGATGTCACGTGACTTTAAAGTGCACGTTATTTTTGCGTTGAAGCTGCAATAACTCTCTATTAAAAAATCCCAATCTCGCTCTAATTCGTGATTTGTACCAAAATCAAAATTTATGTTAATTTCTAAAAATAGATCATAATTACGAGAAGATATTAATTACCGGATGAATGCTAAAAGTAGTTAATGTTTTCATTAACAAATTAGATTAGCTGATGTATAATTTTTCATGAAGCATAAGAATAAAGATCATAATTAAGATCATGAGTATTCATCATGTAATGAATATTCATAAAGAAATCAATATGAAAATGAAGATCTAGTTCACGATAATACATTGAAGAATTAATTCAAGACATTATAATAACAAATTAGAAAATGGGTCATTTTTTTTAAAACTACACCTTAGAACTATTAATAGTTACAAGTTTTTAAAATATTCGTGTTTTTATTGACCTTAACATCTACGTCACATATCTACTCTATACTCTATTCCAAATTATTACTACTTTCAAGCCTTCTGCTATCGCCTTTTTGAAATCCGGAATTCAGTTTCAAGTAAATGAATGCAGAAAATAACAAAACAGCGAAAGTTAATCAAGTAATACTTGTTTGTATAATGCCAGATAGAAATCATTTGTATTTGTACGAAAATGAAAGATATATTGAATGACATAGACTGCAAAACTTGAATAAATGAAAATAATATAAGTAGTTTTTTTAAAAATTATTTTATTAAATTGCTTATTATCGATGCATGTATCCAATTATTGATCATTATTTCAAGCATATTTATATGTGTTGGAATAGATCAATTTACGTGACTTCAATTGATAACAAAATGAACTTAACATCTACGTCACAGAATATTCAAAAAAATATTACGACTCAACGAATAACAATTATTAAGATTTTCTAAAACTAAAAATAGAACAAAAAATTAGCAGCGGACCTCAATGTAATAATGAGGTCATGCACGACTTTTTTTTATAATTTTAATCGATAGAGTAGTGAAAAATAATAGACCCGTATTTTTTATTTTTCCTCAAATCGACCTTTAATCATGAAAAAATTATAATTGAAAATGACATTCTTTAAAATGAGGCTGCTAGACCCCCGCTTCGTCCCTTGTCCAATGACGTCACAGAGTGACAGGCACGACCATTTTGATTTTCACATTGTCTTAAACGTCAAAGTGACATTTAAAGATAACCTAAAATTTATGAAAGTAAACATGTCGATGGAACGTTGTTTCGTGCCAAAATAAAGAATAAAATAATATTCTGCAATATATTCAATGTCTCACATGCGTTTATACCCTTCTATCGTCTAATTCAAAGATTCAAAAGTGAAAGAAACATGTGATGTAACGTAGATAATTTCACGCCAAATGAAAATTATATTTATAAAAATAAATAGAACGATATTATATTAATATATTATAGCATATTCAGATATGTAATCCTCAATTTATAGTTTATATGTATTTTTCTTTTAGAAATTATGTGTCCATATAAAATGTCTGTTTGAAATGACTCTGAACTTGGTACGTAACGTTGTGACGACAAAACATGGCTGGTTTTTGCAACTTTTTAAAAATGTCATACTTTAAAACGATTTTATACAACAAAAAATATAAATAAAAAATAATTTAATCATACTGATCGATGAATTAGACTATCCTTTTTCGATTAAAACAGAAAAAAGGTACAATTATTTTTTTCGCATAACCTCATTGTACAGTGTGTTAGAAAAAACCTAATTCGGAGTAGGCTATGAACAAAGAAACATCTATCTTAATTTAAAAGTATTTAATTAAATGTCAATTTGACACGAGATATTGTTAAAAAATTATCTAAAGAAATCTGAACTTTTCTTCTTGAATCTTATTTTAGTAATGGAAACAAATTAGAAATCATTCTTTATTATTTCTTCTTAAAATTACATTTGAAGATCAATTTTGACAACTCGACTTTTGAATTAATTAATGACCAGACATACGTTTCTCAGTTCATAGCTAACTCCGAGTTAGGATTTTTTTTGAACACATTGTACTTTGCAAAAAAATAACAAATAAATTTATTTTGGTCTAAAAAATTGTATGCAGTATAATGTTAATTCTTCTTAAAAATGTGTATTAATTAGCTTCAAATGTACTAGTTGTCCTATAGAACACTGTTGAAGTTGGTAACAAGTCTGTATTTAAGTAACAATTTGAATTTTATATGTAAATTATTACAATTAATTTAATAATGATCTCTGCTTGAATGTTCACGATATACAAGCTCGTATTATTTATTTTAGGATGAATGTACATGGGACGAATTACCTTCCATTTTTCGTCATAGACGCCGGCGAAAGTTTCATTGCTCTCCGGAGGGTCGGATTACTAAAACGTGAACGCGTGAACCAGGTGCATTTTAAAATTTTATCATCAAAAACCGAAACATCACAAATGCGATCCCTGTTCTTTCACGCATTTCGTTTTAAATCATGTATAAAATACCTTCGCAAACCAATGAGTTTTTTTAAACTCCAATAAAATGGAATCAAAAAGGGGAAATTTGTAAATAATTTATTCTCTTTTCGTTGCACACTTGTTGGGAAAAGCGTATTGGAAATTAAAAATTTAATGTTCGTGGAAAACACATGTATCTTTCAAAGCAATAATGAAAATAGCAACACATTTAAATCAGAGTTACATTGTTTTGCATAATTTATTAACAAAATATCATTTTTTCAGTATTGGAAAATTACTAAATTTTTTAACAAAACATCAAAGTATTTTAATTGGAAAAGTAGTACGCGTTTATCATCGAGGTTTTTTTTAATAAATTAAAAATTTAGTGTTACTGAAAACACATGTGTGTGAACTATCTACATTAATTTTTTAGATAAATTATTAATTATATAAAGCACTATGTTGTAAATTTTACAATTTTTTATTTTTGCAAATAACTTCCAAGGAGAAATAATATTGGATTTTGACTCGAACTTCTTTCTTTATCACTGTTAGATTATGAGTTTTTGTACGAAAATAATAATTTTCTTATGGACATCAAACTGCTGATAAGTTACACCATTGCAAAGAGATTTTTTTTACCGTTTCAATGATATGTAATTTATCTACGTTCAATTATTTCAAATTGCAAAATTGCAACAATTATTAAATTTAAGCGTTAAAAACAATTGTTGTGACAAATGAAATCATTAGTCAAATTTAATTTCAAAAATATCATTGCTTACTATGACGTTTGTATACAAATATTAAAATTAATTGAAATATGCAAGACTATAAAATTTTAAGAAATATGCAATAAAATTTTATTTTAAATTTAATAATTGTTGCATTTTTACTGTTTGAAACAAATGAACATAAATAAGTTACACATGTTCGGAAAACTGAATAAATCTTTTTTGCAATGGTACAACTTTCTAATATGGAGTCTATATAAATATGAATTTGATTTATTTCACATTTAACAACATAAATAATAATGTACGTTGTGCAAAATTGTAGACTTATGGATAATATAAAGAAAATTTAATTTTGTTTATTCCATAAAAAATAAGCGACTAAAGTTTAAAAGCTTCTGATCTACAATACTTTGAAAATAATATTCTGTACACAAAATATTTAATTAATTTAGCGCGATGAAACCCTTTTTGTACTTAATCTGTGAGACAAACTTCTATCAAAATAAAGAAGTCTACATTAAAATTTTATGAAATACTTTCTTTGGAATGTACTTTGGTGGTGGTTTAAACAGCTTAGGACCTTGTCTGGCGCAATTTAGATGTGCCCCTTATTCACACACTTTTTTATTTTCTTTCTGCGCTCTATTTTTGTTACTGTTACATTTTGAGTTATGACGTTAAAGTTATTATTATTATTATTATTATTAATTTTAAAGACATAATAGAATAGTACCTAGGCAATGATATTAATATGGCAAGATTCAAGATATTTTACATGACTGAATCATTTTTGATTCGGCACACTTTTCGGAGATTTAAATTTAGCAAGAATATTTATTATGCACATGTTATTTTCATTTTGATCATATAGTAGCAATTTTACGATGTGTATTGTCTTTCTTCGATCAGAACTCTACTGGCAACTAAAATTGCATGATTGTTTGCGCGGACATTTTTTTATTCAGTATTTTCCTGGAAATGAACCAGGAAATGATGTTAACAAACATACACTTAGTAGGATTCAAAATAAAAATGAACGCTATGAATTCCGCGAAATTGTTTGATTGGATATAGTTACACGCGTCATATTTCAAAATATGCTTTTAAATAGTTATATACATAATGTACACAAAGTTTGCCAGAAGCCCTCATACAACTTTCTGCATAATATAACAAGAATCAACTGAAACCTAACCCCACCAAAACACAAACTTGCGTCTTTAATATGAAGAATAGACAGGAGGGAAGAACATTACATATTACCTGGAACAGTGTTGTTCTTTTAGTTTTCCCGACTGTAACAAATGGTACTGTCTAAAATGTAACAAATGTAACAACGTTGGCGGGACATTTAAATTATTATTATTAGTTGGTTTACGGAGTATTAATCTGTTCACCAGTAATGATAAAAACTATCAGATTTAAATAAATTTAAGAATGAAAAAAGTAAAATAAGTCGTATATTATATATAGCAAAACAGTCTTTTCACAGAATAAGAATAATATAAATTTGGTATTATAAAGATACATATATTCAATCTTTAAATAGGGGACCAGAAAAACCTGTACTCAAGTTCAAGTACCAACTTATAAACATAAAGTTAGTGAACGTAGGCAGTAGTTCCAAAATTCTTCTCTTTGTACAGTCAGAAAAACATTTTAATAAATTAAAAATATTATTTAAATAAATTAAATTATGTGTTTCTCTTTTTTCAGAAGGATAATACTAGTTAAAATGAGAATATTTCGAATAAATAATTTAGTATTTAACGAATTGTAACATAAATAAATAAATATATCATCACGGCATATTACCCATTTCTGGGTGTGCCAGTATCTACAACACATGTAGACATCGGTAATGATGACGATATATTTTACCGTGTGGGCGCTTACCAGGCGTCACCTCACGGGCACTCATAGCTGATGTGGAGAGTGCACCACAGGGGTCACTTTTGTGCCATTTAAAATTGGAAATAGTTGGCGTCAGTCGGGATCGAACCCGGTTCCTCCAGGTTCGCGACCAGACACTCAGGCACGCGGCCACTGGACCCCATTGTAACATATTTGACATATTTTATGATTGTAGTAACACTGTAACAGGAGTGTACAAAATGTAACATATTTGTTACGTTTGTAACACTAGGAACAACACTGCCTGGAAGGTATATCACTGGAACATTGTTGAAGATCATTTCTTATTCATTAGACACTACGTAATGAAATCCGTTATATAGGGAATACTATGTTAATTTTTCATTTTGTTGTAGTTATTATGCAGTGTAATTTTTTCATGCATTTAAAAAAAATTTAAAAAAAATTAATTTAATTAGTGTTTTTAAAAATGTTTCATAATATATTTTAGTATGAGTGTTATTTTTCACTGTTTTGCTTATAGTGAAAACCCTTATTAGTATCAGATATTTTAAGGAACCTTCATTCTCAAAAAAAGAAAAAAAATTTAGAATCAAAAAAATCAGCGTTATAACGAAATAGCTTATATCAGGGTAGCAAGCGCTTAAAAGTGTTCACAAAAAATGTTTACTTGGATATTTACTCCCCACTATATATTATTTCGAAGTGGCAGCTATATCCAGTTACCAGCCGATATGTTTTAGTTTTGTATTATCAGCCTCAACCATCATCTCAAGGGTACTGACGGTTGAAATATGGAGAGTGCACATGGGAATTTGATAGCGATTGGAATGGAAGTGCATGGCTTGCACACTTGCACTAGACTTAAATCTGAGTCTAAACTATAATCTGCTATCCTGTCATTCTAATAATTTACTATATTCTCGTACGGAAGAGTATAAAAGTAAACTTCAGTAAATCACTTGAAGGGTAAAAGAAAACAAGAACAGTCAGATACAGCGTGCTTCAAAAACATACCGACAAACTTCCAGGAGTTGTAAAGAACATCAAAACACTCACTTCTTGTTAATAAATCTATGTGCGTAAATAAGCTGTTTTTGCAGTAGGTAGGGAAAGAAAAGGAAATTTCAAAATAGTTTTGCTTGGTAATAAACGAATTAATAGCAACAATTTATAAAATAAATAATAATAAAAAATAAATAAAATAAAAAATAATAAAAAAAAAAATAAAAAAAAAATAAAATTTAAAATATATCGTCGTCATTACCGATGTCTACATGTGTTGTAGATACTGGCACACCCAGAAATGGGTAATATGCCGTGATGATATATTTATTTATTTATGTTACTGTAACAACTGTGAAAATAAATTTTAAAATTATTTATCCAATAACATACATCAAATTTTCAAATTAGTCTCAGGGATTCATTTTTTTCCCCCGAAATTTCAATAACACACATGCTTCGAGGATAACAAGTGGAGCTTGTATTATGGTAACCAAATACTGAGTAATTGATGTGTAACAAATGAATTGCTGTCTGTCAATTGTTTTTCGGTTGCAACTTGATCTCAAAATATGTATTTTTCTTTAGATGATATAGCTCTATTGCTGAATCGGCTCATTTGCGGATTTAGATTTAATAACAAAAAGTGATTGTTTTGTATGCACAACTCTGGAAGTTTATCGGTTTCAGAAACATCTGCAGTTTTGAGATAATAAGATAAATCATCATTGCTGTGTATGAAATTCATATACTTCTTATTTTTTAAAGTATCGTTGTGAGTGAAATTATGGAATTAACCAGAATGCATTTTCTTCAGTTTTTGGAATAGAAATAATAATAATATAAGTGATAGAACACCCCCGTACTAATCTGATTTGACAATATGCGACTTTTGGCTATTTTTGAAATTTACAAAAACCGTTTTCATCTGACGAAGAGATTGATGCTGCAATAGTGAAATTTATTATTATTTTGAAAGAATTTCAAAAGGAAATTTGTTGGGAGCTTTTAGCAAGTGAAAGGAAAGAATGGTGAAATGTATTATTGTAAAGGGAATTACTTTGAACATATTTAAAGTTTTAAAAATATGAACCATATATTTTATTCTCAATAATTCTAACGTGAGCCTCATATTTAACTCACGACTATTTTTATCGACTACTGTCTGTCAAGAGCAGGCATAATAAAATGAAAATGTATTTTAATACTTTGTATACTAGTTTAGTGCTGTATAAAGGGTAATATATTTGATATCAAATGCTTTATATAATGTTTGAAGAAATGAAAAAAATAATTAACATATACCGACAGAGAAATAAATTAGAGCTGTTCAAATATGCGTCTTAATATTACTTGGGAAACAAGCAATTAAACAAAGAACAATAAATGAAAAATAAATTGCTATACAAAGCATTGTTGTTAAGTTGTGTGTTGTTATTCATGCTTTTGTTTTCTGTTAATTTTTTATTATGGAACAAAATCATTATGACGGTGCGGGTTAAATTACTTTTTCAATGTAAATGGTTTAAGTTAAAGTTATATGCTCCAGTACCCTAGGCATAAATTCAATGTTCAATAATTTATACGGGCACTCAAACTCAGCCGTAAAATCTTTGCCCCTAAAATTTCAAGTTAACCTATAAAGTAACCATGGTTTGTTAGTTTTGTAGCGTTACACTGTAAAGAAAATTTTATTTATTTAAAGCAAGTTGCAATAAAAGAAGTAATTACCAATAAATTTAGTCATTTTTTTTTTGGCTTATTTAGCTGGAAGACGTGGATAGTTAAATGAATAAATAAATAGTTGTCTTTACATTTACATTTGTTCGTTATACAGGGCGTTTATATTTTTTTCAGTCCGCATTGAGGTTTATCTTTTTACAAAAACTAAACATGTCCAAAGTTCAAATTTCAGGAAAAAAAAAGAAATAGATCCACCATTTTTAAAATAATAATAATAAAAAAACATACGGACTTGCAATCGTAGTTTTATTTTTAATATTAATTTTCCACAATTTCTTTGAGACAAGTGATGAATTAATATGTAACAATGAGCGTTTACAAATACCTTTGCTGAACTTAGTTAAAATTAAAAATTATCTCCGAAGGAAGACTTCCTATTCTCCAAACTCGGAAACTTCTATTCACGCAACATCTGTTCGTTTACTTATTGTGTGCTTCACTTCAATCTCATGTAAATATATTTTAACTTGAGGTATATTGTCTTGATTAAGTAATTGCTATAGTCTTTTATTAACAAAATTGTTGGCAAAATAATTTACACAAGATTTATCTTCAACAATTTTAGTTTTATGTTACTATTTCTCTTGTAATATAAAAACGAGTACAATAATTAGACATTTATTGTAGAAATTATTATTTATGTTTTTTTTGTACGTTTCAACTTTATAGTTAAAATCTAACTTCTTTTTGTTCTAATAATTTGTTTTTGTACAAATCGATCTTTTTATTTTACAAAATATTCTAATATTGTATGTAATAAATTTAAGCCTTTATCATACGAATATAATTGATAATTGACATTTGAGTTTAAAATTAGAGGATTAGGTAATTACATGTCATATAGTATTAGTAAACAAATTATATTTGATGACTATAAAAGAATAAGAGATTAAATGGGATTATGTTATTGAATTAAATTCGGAAATTAAATTTTAAACCTTGTTTAATTTACTTTCGGTATTATTACATCACAAATGTACCTGTTTATATTGAAACCTGTTATTATATTGTATATTGTTTATTTAACTACATTACATTAAAATGTTTATAGCATGTCAGATTAACAAAAAGCACAACATAATATCACATGACATGTTTACAATTTAAATATTCTTCAACAAAGTAAAAACTATTTCTTAATAAATATTGTTTTAAGATTATTTTAAATTTATTTTCTTTAAGAAGTTTGACATTTTCCGGCAGAACGTTGTACAAATAAAAATTTAAAGATTTTTCTTCGGATTTACTGAATTTAAACTTATGCTTACGTAAAAGAGAAGCTAACCGAGTATGGTAGGTGTAGTAATATTTATTGGCAGAAGAAGTAGATTTTCTCCTATGTATTTATACAAATGATAATATTAGGCCTAACACAAAGCCCTGTGGCACGCCGTGATCTATCTCTCTTGATAATTTTAATAATTCTCCAAAATTTCATACATTCCAATTTGTTAAAAATATATTTATAAAGATAATGAATTTCTCCACTTTTTCGTGGACTTACTTTATATGTAGTGGTTGGAATCCATGACCGGGAGCATTAAATGATCTGTAGTGGTTCTGACGACTCGAATTCGAATCCAGCCAATTATTTCTTATACAAAAGTGATTCCAGTGCTGCACTCTCCACACGAAGTATGAGTGTCTGTGAGGTGACATCTGGCAATCGTCCACTACGGTAAGAATATATCGTCATTATCGAATTATGCGGCAAGCATATTGACAGAACCAACAATGGATCAAAAGTCATGAATAATGATATATGTATATGTTTTTTTTTATATACATTGTGGATAAATGAATAATACTTTTTTATTAATAGTTACCAGCTAGAGATCTATATTTACGTGTACTGATCATTAAATTTGTGAAGATTATATTTGCCCTAAATTTTAAATTTTCATATTTTACAACGAACAAAAACCATTGAATCATATTTAAATATATGTATGTATTCTGCATTATTTTTAATATATAGAATCTCTGAGTGGCAGTAGATAGTAGGTATGGTTGTCAGAAAAAGTTGTCTTAAGTTGCTTTGGTGTACTACTGGTATTATTTTAAGAAAGCGTTTATACTTGATGCATAATCGATGACCTTGAAGTGAGCCAGAATAAGCCTTATTTATTACTCTTAATATTTTCAAAAGTATTTTTCTTCATGCATAATCCATGACCTAGAAGTGAGTTAGAAAACATCTTGTTTTCCCACTTTTATTATTATTGTCAAAAAGCGTTTACGCTTGATCATAATTGATGACCTTGAAGTAAGCCAAAATACGCTTGGTTATACTACTATTACTGTTTTTTTTTTAAATATTCATATTTGATGAATGCTTTAAATTGATTAAAGACTTTGGACAGTTGTAAAACCGTATCTAGTAGTTAGTATTTATTTGAATTTTTTTTATCTATAATTAAAAGATAAGTGCCAAAAAATATTATTAAACGTTTTTATATGAAAAAGTTCTAAAACTAAGTTTACTTATAAGAATAGTGCAAGAACTATAAAATTCTACTCGTGGATGTATATTTCTTAAGAAATTGATAAGAAAATTAATAAAAGAAAAAGGTTAAAGACATCGTTATTGTTTTCCACAAAACACTTTTATAAAAATAACTTTAAAATAAAAATGGAACTTAGATGTCTTTGAATATAAAACATTCAGTTTGAAATAATTTTTACCTGAATGCATTAGTGTGTCATGTAATATAATCACGATCAGTGTTCTTGTTCAGTATGGTGTAATGCACACGTTTCGTAAACGAGAGTACGTGAGGTGGAATGGTTTTAACTAATAACAACAATGCTCGCAATTAATCAGAATATAGACGGACGACCTATACCAATACATCTTCTATTGTGTAATGTGGAACATTCCTCAGGAAGTAAGCTGACACCCTTTCCCACAAATCAAGCTTGTTTACCTGCAATGTACAGCCTATACGTTCGGATCACTATATTCTCTACCCCTTCATTTTCTAGGGAGGGTACAATTATCCTTTTCCGTAGTATATAACTACGTTATTTACGCCCCTAAATTCTGAAGCAAAAATTAAATTGTTTCCAATAATTTACCTGTCATTATTTGTTTCAATGCCAATATCCATTGTTTTTACCAGATAAATTTAATAATTCTTGCATTTTTACTGTTTGAATACAGTTGAAGAGCTCTTGGAAAAACCAGCCCTAACCCAAATATTCTAAATATTAGTTACATATAGCGACATGTATTTTCAAGGGTGCCAACAGTTTGGGAAAACTATTTAAATACGATCCTAAGATAAATTAAGTTACAGAAATATATAAAAGTAAGGAAGCTAGAAAAATGTTTCATCTCAAATAAAAAAAAAAATGAACTAAGATTGTTTTTTGAGGAGCTGTTCAATTGGACACGAATAACATGTACATTGTTGGAATGGTGTAACTTTTTTCTAATGACGTCCATATAAAAATTATAACTGGAAATCTAGCAGTGATAAAAAATCTGAGTATCGTCGTTCGACAGAAAATTAAAAAATGTCCTAAAGAATGCAAACCAAAATTCTGTAAACTTCAAAATTTGAATTTTTGCGTTTATTTAGCAACCTATACATTTTTCGGGAAAAACAAATTCATCTGTAAAATGATATGATAATATTATTTAATAACATATTTTGTGCATAATTGTTGAATATCTAAGGGCCCCTTAAAAGTTACTAGTTACTCTTTTGTATATAATTTACAAAGCAGGTTGAACACAGATAATTAATATACGGGTAGGAGCCAGACAGTTAATCAGCTTAATTATCTGTTCAGGATCAGGATAGCAGAAAAAAACATTAAATCCATAATTTGCCGACGTATACATTAGCAGACAAGCTACTTGGAATTACGTGTATCAGGAAACCACCTGCTGTATATATATCACTTCACTGCATTGTTCTTTGTCCTACCTTGAGTATTTGATTTTGACTGTCATTTATTATAATTGTTGGATAAACCGAAAAAGGCCTTGGTGATCCAGAATTTCTTTATTTTCATTCTCAGCACTTTACAATATAATACAAAAAAAAAATGAAAAATTATATTAATAACTAAAAATAATTGTAATTACTCACCATTTACATTTTTTTTAAATATTATTTGAATATAATAAATGTATTAGATGTTAATAACATCTTGTCAAGAACTTTAGTTAATAAATAAAATAAAAGTAAAATGGAATGCTACTTGTCTTGTACCCATAATTAAATTACAAGACTTGTTGCATTGCATTTTACTTTTATTTATTTATTAACAAAAATTCTTGACAAGAAGTTATTCACATTTAATACATTTATTATATTCATATAATATAAAAAAATTGTAAATGGAGAGTGATTACAATTATTTTTAGAATATTTATATAATTTTTCATTTTTTTTTTTGTATTATAAATGTACAGTGCTGAAACCATTACAGATTCGAAAGGTTTAAATGTTAAAAATAAAGAAATTCTCAAACTCAACAAATTTATTATTATTCATAAAAAGCGTATCTGCTTGATGCATAACCGATGACCTTGAAGTAAGCCAGAATACGCTTTGTTATACTACTATTACAATTTTTTATAAAATTATTCATATTTGATGCATAATTGATGAATGCTTTAAGTTAATTAAAGACTTTGGACAGTTGTAAATACTTATACTTAGTATTTAGTATTTATTTATATATTATTGTTAAAAAGCGTTTCTACTTGATGCATAACCGATGACCTTGAATTAAGCCAGAATACGCTTTGTTATACTACTATTACTATTTTTTTAAAAAAAATATTCATATTTGATGCATAATTGATAAATGCTTTAAGTTGATTAAAGACTTTGGACAGTTGTAAAATAATTGAAAGATAAGTGCCAAAAAATATTATTAAACATTTTTATACGAAAAAGTTCTACTAAGTTACTAAGAATAGTATAAAATCTACTCGTCGACGTATACATTAACAGACAAGCTATTTGGAATTGCTTGTATCAGGAAACCACCTGCTGTACATACATATATCACTTCACTGCATTGTCCATTGTCCTACCTTGAGCACTTGATTTTGACTGTGGGTTCCGCTTCACTTTGGCTGTCGCAGTCACGCGCCGGTTGTTCCTGCTGCGCGGCGTCCTCCTGCGACGGCGTCGCCGTTGCTTCCTCGTCTTCCTCCGGCTCTGCTTCCTCGTCCACCACTGTGACGGTGACAGCTAGCAGCTCCGACTTGGTTTGTAGGGCTGAGCTGGGCACGTGGGCAAACATGGCCGGGGAGCCGGCGATAGCGTTGTGTTTATGAGCGTGAGCGTGAGCATGAGCAAGAGCGTCGCGGTCCCTGTCAGAGTCCAGACGAGCGGCGGCGTCCTGCATCGCTGAGATCTTGGCAGCTAGGTGACGGTTGCCGAATCGCATGTTCTTTTCTTTTAGCAGTTCCAGTTGGGTGTATAACCGACGGAATTCTTCCTATAAATATACACAATTTCTATATATTAAATTGCTCTTATACGGTTATTTTATAGAATTTTCCATGTTATACATATGTTACGTTATATTTATATTTTAATTTCTTATCAAGTTATCATATTTTTGGTAACCTACACAGAAAAAAAAACATCTAAATTGTAATTAAATTAACTAAACAAATTCTTTAATTTTTGTCCTACTAATATGTTTCATTACATTGTCTAAGTTGATTTAGTTAAATTTTCTAAATTTGTAATAACAAATTATAGTAAAAGTAAATACAAAATTAGATTAAATTACTACATGTAGTATTGAACTAGACCTAGACATAAATAAAGAAATTAACTAGATATATATTTAAATTTACATACCTAATTCATTAGATAAATTACCGAAAATTGTAGGACAAAAATAATGAAGCCAAAATATAGTAAAATAAAATAAGTAATTAAAATAACCATTTGCATATTTAAATTAACGATTTTTTACAAAATATTTATTATCTATTTCGGATTAGTTGAAATGCTAAATTAAGATTTGTAAATTATACTAAATTATTACACATATTGCCTAATAAAATAATATCTAATTAAATTAGACAAAATTTTAATTCTTTTTTTTTCTATGTAGCACTTTTTGAGGTTGCTAAAACTGGTTGAAAAATTAAAATATAGCATTTTCATTGAATTTTCTCATTCCAAATCTAAATTTATTTCAGTACGTATTATTTATATAACGTTATACAATTTAACTATATAAAATATTTTTACAAGTTATAGTGGCTGGCCCTATTATAAGATTGGTGACCCCGACATTTGTGTGTTCCAACATTTGTGTGTTTCGACATTTGTGAGTTTTGGATCATTTCTTCATGCGATAAAGAATCGAATATTGCAGAAAGCAACCTGAACCATGTGTAGTGATATCCATTGCTACGTAATCTCTCTATTAGACAGTGACAGCTAAACTTGCACTAGACTTTTGTAACATGTTTAATTTAAAATGCATTATGCATGTGTTGTAACAAGAATTAGAGCCGGGCGTAACGTCATTAGCACTGAGTGCAAAACTGAATATATAAATGGAAAACGCTATTAGTAACATTCATGAAAATTTTACCATTGTATTTTCTACTGTCTATAAAAAAGTAGACACCCGGTATAAGAATACTAAACATTTACTGTTATTTGCGTATACAAGGTGTTATTAAGAAGAAGAAGAAGAATAATGAACATTCAATATAAGTTTTATTAATTTCATTTATGCACTTTTTATTTTGTAATACCTGAATATATTATTTCAGTTTGTACGTCAACGCCATAAGGTTAAAATTATACACAATACTTACAGTAGTATGTACCAATTACAGAATATAAAAAATGTTAATGTTTCTTAAACTGTTTTTCTTTTTTAGCATAATGTTGCTGTCAATAAATAATTTGCAATTCAAATATAATCCCTGGTTAAATATAATTATATGTAGTGCAAATTTCAGAGAATTTTTTAAAGTAGACCGTCACGTTTCCTTGTAAGAATTTGAATACTCAGATTGTTGAATTTTTCCTTCAGAACAAATAAAACATTGAAACTGTGCTACTTTTAAATTTAAATTCTTAGCCGCGAAACAATATTACGCTCTGTAAAGGGGAACAGCATTAAGAATTACGTTTAATATTTTCAAGATTATTGAATTTAATATCTTGAAAAAAAATGTTTGTGTATATTAAAAGTAATCCATCACACTCTACAAAATTTTTTCATAAAATTTATTTGAAATATGTGTTTTTTCAAAAATATGCCAGAGAAAATCTTAGCCGTTTTCAATTTACATGATGCTGATTTAAGAGCAAGGCTGTCATATTTTGCTCGTTTTTTATTGCAGTATTGTAATATTACGTACAGCCAAATCCCAAAATGAAGGTTTGCTCGGTGTATGCGCCTTTCTCTTCAAAGCTAAACTTGATGAAATAAAACGCTACAAACTTAGATCTGCTTTTAAATTTAAATTTAGAAGCGAACCAAAAACACGACTATTCTGCAACATGAAACTTGACTTTTAACAATAATGAAAATTACTTTCATATCAATGTAAATTGCTTTTTATTGTCGTGGTTATGCGGTTAAAATGATACACGAAGAAGAGAATTTTAATCATCAAGAATTTTTATGAATCACTGAATTTTAATATTTTAAAAATTTAATATCAGTTAAGAATGTACTTTTTATGTTATAATTAATTGTGTTTTCATTTTTCTGTAATGCCAAAGAAATTACATTTTATATTATAATATATATAACTTTTACAATGCTACTAACCAATTTTTTTTTATGAAACTTTGTACAAAGCTATGACCATTAACGAAATCCCGACATGAAAATTCCTTACATATACATATTACCAATAGAATCAAATTGACACGCGTAACGATCATAAAATGTTTAATTCGGTATAAATTTTTACCGAAGAATGTATTTTAAAATTATTTAGTTATACTAATTAATCAGTAAGTATTTTACGATTTTTATATAAATTTGTTATATTTCGATTATAGTTTATAGACCTATTAGTGCGTATTTTTTAAAAAAGACGAAACATTTTCAACAAAGTCACGCTGAAAAAAAGTTTCAAACAAAATAATTCAGTATCAAATCATTTTCGTTCAAGATTTTTCTCCTAGACAGTTTTGTTAAGTTTTTACCATGGGTTGTTTCTGTTGTAAATGATTTTGCTGCATAATATTTTCAAGCATAGTAATTTTACTTAGAACACGTTACAAAGTTAACATAGTTTTTTTTGATAATATACAGTTCCCGGGCCACATTGTAATTTATTTTCGTGGGCTGGCCAAATATAGAAATAAAAAAATAAGATTTATTTTGTTAAATAAAATGTAATTATTTTTTTTTTAATTATCTTAAAAGTAATTAATTAAATAAATAAATATATCATCACGGCATATTACCCATTTCTGGGTGTGCCAGTATCTACAACATATGTAGACATCGGTAATGATGACGATATATTTTACCGTGTGGGCTCTTACCAGGCGTCACCTCACGGGCACTCATAGCTGGTGTGGAGAGTGCCATTTAAAATTGGAAATATTTGGCGTCTGTCGGGATCGAACCCGGTTTGCCCAGGCCTAGATTACTCTTATATACACTTTAGCGGTAACTTATGTATTTATGAACACAATTTAGGAACCGCAATGTTTCTAAGGTGAAATATGTGCATCAAATGATGCTATTGTCATTTTTAAATTACTACATAAATGCGAATTGCAACACGCGCCTACGGTTCATGTCATAAACTTTATCCTTCTGAGTTACAGCCATCATTACTAGCTTATGAATAATATAGTATTATGCTTCTACTGTAACACATGCACTGAAATACTCCGCTGTACTAAATGAAAATGATTTTTAAGATGGTACTATAATGGAAATATTTACGAGATTGAAATGAAACATGTGAGTTCAGATATTTAATGCTAAAATAGAGCAAAACTAAAGTGGCATTTTAAAATTGGTATCCCACCGGGAAGGTTTTTTCTTTATAATTCATACAATGAACCATATATTTCCTTAAAAAGCTACATAACCTAATACCAACTACTTTTGTAGTAATTCTTTTTAAAAGGTGAAAAATTTCTGATTTTTTTATAGAACTTTCGCATTTATTAATAGTTATATAATTAATAACCCTAAACTATTAAATATTTTGAATATCTATTTTTATAAATTCTTTTATTTAGCGAAACTTTTGTTTTGTTGAATTTGGATTATCTGAAATTTCATAATATGTGCCTATATTGATATTATTCTGACAAAATTGAAATTGTTTATTACAAAATTAGCAGAGGAATCTGATCATTAAGTGAATTTTGTTATAAATACCTTCTTCTGGTTATAATACAAATGTTATTAAATCGTTAAAATTTTTGTGGTAATTTCTGCTACATAATAAAAATTTAATTTCGGAATGCTACACTTTGTAAAGGAAAGGCTATGGAAATGTTCTTTCATGTCAACTACAATGAAACTATTGCTTTTTGTTTACAATCTAAATCTGCAAGACTGTGGATATTAATTTTCGTAATGTCATAAGTGATTGCAATTAAAGTGAAATTGCTTTTGCGGATCGTTCAAAGAAAATCGCAATTACTCAATGAAACAACTAGAAATAAAAGGCACCACCACATAAAAGCAACTCAAATGACATTGAGAATCATAAACAAGCTTTTAATTTCAATCTTGTTGTTTCAAAGAAGACTGAAATAAAATTGCGAATTATTTCTCAATGTAAATACTTTAATGCACATTTTTACGGCCAGAAAAAGGTATGGTTTCTGTTATATCCCATTTTATTTTTATGGCAGGTTTAAAATGCGTTTATATAAAAGCCAATTATTATATTTGATTTTCCTGTAGTACTACCAAAGAAACGTTGTATTTTTTGTTCAAGTACTTGTTCAGTATAAAATTTTATTTTTATGAGAAGTGAAAATTTAGAATACATTCCTTGGAGTACGATGAATATTTATTTGTACGAAGTAAAGATCGTTTTATGTTGCCAATAAAACTTGTCCCGCAAGATCGGTATCTTTTCATTTCAATTGTTTCAATTTCAAGTAAAAATAAATTTGACTTTAATTCATACCGTGAAATCAGGTTCAAGTATTATGCCGATATAAATGACAATTTCATATTACTAATAAATTGAATGTGTGATAACAAAGAATTTGTTTTGTTATGGAACGAATATTTAAGGATCGTCAGAGATATCTAAAGGCTGGTTTATGATATGATGAATTTAATTTACGTATTTAAAATTTATAATTTAATTTTCAAATTTACAAGAATATCTGAAACGTTGACAAAAAAATAAATTAAACTTTTATAAGACTGAAATCGTATTTATTTTAATTATTATACAGTGTGTCCCATTTAGAGGTGCCACCATTGGGATCTCGAGAACTAGAAGAGATACGATGACTGTTAAATGGAACTTTTTGTGCGCGTTTGGGAGGCCATATCAGATGTGCTTTTGTTTTTCCAAAAATTCTCTTAGGGCACTAGTTAATGACGAAAAACTGAATATTGTTGATTTTTTCTTTTTCTAATTACTTCAAATTTATTAGTAATTGAGAAAAACGTTTCAAATATAAAAGATAGATGTTTTTATTATCTAACCAGTGGCGTACGAAATAAATTTTTATATCAGTAAATTTTCAAGATATAACACAAACTTATACTTTTTTAAATGGAATCCATATCTTATTTTAGTCTCAAAAAAATAATTATTTTTTTCTCTTTTCAATGATGTAAGGGTTATTATGTTTTATATTTGTTTTGCTCATAAAATTTAATTTTTTTCTTTATTTTTGTGAATTTTCTTATTATTTCACAAAAAAAAATATTTTTTTTATTAATTATATTGTATTTGATCGATATAATTTATTTTATGCCTTTATTACTTCATATTTTTATTCTAGACTCATAATTACAAATTACACTATAATGTGCCAAGGGCGACCTGATACAAAATATTATAAAAATTAATATGATACGAGGTTTGAGCAAATTTTTCTAACGAAATAATTTATTGAAATACAAGGAGTATTTCTAAATAGAAATCTACTAATATTTTAAAATAATTGTAAATTTAATACAAAATAAAGAAAAAAGTAATAATTTTGAAGGCAAAACATATATAAAACATAATAACCCTTACAACATTGAAAAGAGAAAAAAATAGTTATTTTTTTGAGACTAAAATCAGATATGGGTTCCATTTAAAAAAATATAAATTTGTATTATATCTCGAAAATTTACGGATATAAAAATTTATTTCGTACGCCACTGGTTAGATAATAAAATGATCTATCTTTTATATTTGACATGTTTTTCTCAATTACCAATAGTTTAGAAGTTATTTGAAAAAGAAAAAATCAACAATAATCAGTTTTTCGTCATTATCTAGTGCTCTATGAGAATTTTTGGAAAAACAAAAGCACATCTGAGATGGCCTCCCAAAGGCGCACAAAAAGTTCCATTTAACCGACATCGTATCTCTTCTAGTTCTCGAGATCCCAATGGTGGCACTTCTAAATGGGACACACTGTATACTTTCTAGTCATTTATAAAAATAAATTACTACTAATTAATTTTATTTCGTGCATTTTTTGCCTTTGGGTTTTATCGTGTACCTACATTTCATCTCAGATACACATTAATGTGTCCCTACACATCATTGAAAGAACAGTTTGAGTTTGTTTTAAAGCAGTACTGCCGGTCATAAACCGTAAAATTTTCATATGTATGCATGACTTTCTCTATTCTATAAAAACATTTAAAGCATTCGTTATTCTTGGTTCTTTGTCGATTGATCCATCCCTTCGATCTAACTTTTTCGTGTATTGAAGCGAAAGGTTTAGCTTGTACATACTATATTCCATCATGTGAGCTTTTTCACTTTATTCAGATTCATAATATTGTTAAGAAGTCGATATTTTTATTTTTCCGTTGTCGGTATCATTTCATTCCTTTCTACACGTAGTAATCTTTCACTTGACATTCGTTCAATGTGGTCAAACCACCACAACTAATTCAAGTTTCGAGTCCAGTCCAATACTTTCTTTTCAATAAAACATTCATTGTACACTAATGTATTTCACTATGAGAAACAAGATTGGAAAATGTTTCGGACATTTCGTTACAGAATTATTTACAGGAGCTTTACAGGCTCTGATGCTATTTATACACCTCAATATAGTATTAAAAGATTTCTTATTTTATACCTGATATATATAAAAATAGAATTTAACTAAATGAAAAAAAAAACTACCCAGATGAAAAGGTTAAAAATATAGTTGTGTCTAGGGGCGCGTTAATAACAATAATAATAATAATAATAATAATAATAATAATTCTTTATTTCCAAAGATAAAATACATTGATATACGAAAAGTCAAAATTTACAAACACAAAATATTCGTGCATAAGTTAAAAAATAAAATTATTACCTATTTATCATTTAGAAATTCATTGACATGATAGTAACATTTTTGTACAAGATATTTTATAAATTATTTTTCGGATTCAATATCTTTGAAATTTTGGGAAAGTTTATTGTAAAAAACTATGCCATAATAATTTGAATTATTTTTTGAGTTGTCTAATTTTATCTTTGGTATTTGTAAATTGTATTGTATAATAATAATAATAATAATAATAATAATAATAATAATAATAATAATAATTATAATAATAATAATAATTGTTATTATTATTTATTTCCAAAGATAAAATACATTGATATACGAAAAGTTAAAATTTAAAAAAGAAAATTATTACCTATTTATCATTTAGAAATTCATTGACATGATAGTAACATTTTTGTACTAGATATTTTATAAATTATTTCTCGGATTCAATATCTTTGAAATTTTAGGAAAGTTTATTGTAAAAAACTAGGCCATAATAATTTGAATTATTTTTTGAGTTGTCTAATTTTATCTTTGGTATTTGTAAATTGTATTTTCCACGAGTATCGTAATTAGGAAGTTCGCATAACTTCGTAACTTGTCTCTGTGTACCTATGGTTGGTCTTTCTTGTCAAGCAGATAAGGGGGCTCGTGACAGAATGACAGCTAATAATTATTTCATTCTAAAAATAAATAATTTAATTAAAGATTGATAACAAAAAATTTCAAAAAATAACTTTCAAACGAATTCAACGGAAAAATGGCCCACCGTTGGACAATTTCCGATTCGAAATAGTTCACGTCATTGATGGTTTGCTGCTGATAGTGCGTTGTTAAAGCTCTAGGCATTATTATTAATGTATTATAATATATTACTTATTAAAAAAAACAAGTAATACTGTAGCACAAATCACAAATACTTCACGCAGAGAAAACTGACAACCAAGTGACAAAATAGTGACAAGATCGATATACAATTATTTCAAATAATTTTATATTCCGTAAAAGGAATAGAGATTGAGTTAATAATACTTGTAAATTTCATTAATATATAGTATTTTTTATTTAAAAATAAATAGTTTTCACAAGTTGTTTCATTTTATAATGTTTCTTTTCCAGGATAATGCATTATTATTATTATTATTATTATTATTATTATTATTATTATTTTGCGCTCAATAAGTTGGTGCATATTAACTGCCTACATCATAAGCGTTGATCAGGTTTTAGCGTGTACCTATATTTCATATTAGGATCACATTAATGATTAATGTGTCCCTAGACATTTTCTTTTATCTAAGGTTTTAAGATGAAACTTGTCACGTACCACCGGTTTAGAAATGCTGTTATACAAGAATGAAAGGCGATATAGGCGGTTAAAATCTTTAATTATTATCGTTTGGAGAAGAAAAATAATTATTTTTTGAAATCGGAGAAGTTATAAGGGTCAATAGATATTTTAATATTCCTTTCGGGATTTCATAAAACATCTATTTGAATATTTCATTTCATGAGTACTTTGTTTAAATAATCTAACAGTGATTGTTTTAATTTACTTGTCGTTGTGCAAGTTAGTTTTAGATTTCTTCCTTTTGCTTTTACTGACTTTTAAATTATGAATATGATTTACATAGACCGAAAGATTTTCTGGGAAATTTAACAGCGGATTATAAGTGAGCTTAATACTAAAATTATTATCGTGGAAATCCTGATTTTAGTTTGTTGTTTTTGATTTTAAAACAGATTTTACATTAAAATGTAAAACTTTTAAAATATACGGTTTTCATTTATATTTCAATGTATTAACACATATTATTCTATTTTCAGAAATAACAGAATTTTTGTATTTTATATTCGGTCAAATAATTAAAAAAATACATATAAAATGACAATAAAAAACGGAAAATTCTTTATTAATTTCATGAGAAACCAAATAAACTGTAGATTATTAAAAAAAAATCATTTTGAAAATATATTACATATTGAACAATATAAAATATAATAATATGTATATGTAGTATGTTTACAAATGATGTAAATTTCATTAAATAAGTTTTCTATATTCCATATTAATTATGATATCAGTTATTTGGCAGCTAGGTAAATAATAATATAGTACAATTATCTTTGACAAACAATATATTCATTTGGAAATTAATAATAAATTTTAATACAGTTGGAAATTGATATGTGATATTATATTGTTTGTTTCTAGAATTAAATACAAACTTGATATTAAATGAAATTTACTTTGTTTGCAAAACAATAGAGTTTATTTAAAAAAATATAATATACAGGGTGTCTCTTAAATAGGGGGACATGGCTTAACCACAGATTCCTGAGGCTAAAATAAGACGATTTAACCAAACTTGCTTCTACCGGAAAGTGTACCATTTAGCCAAAATTCTGCTTCTAAGTTCTTCGAAAAAAAATTAATTTTGCTTATAATAATCGGACGCTTTATTCGATTTGGATGAAATTTGGTATGACAGTTTATATGGTTATAAGTCATCTTTTAAGGTGATACTTCTTATTATTAATGAACCACTAGTGTATGAAACTTAGGTGACCCAACATTAATTAGACCGTAACTTTTTAATGGCAATGCCGAAAACGTGAAATTATTTTTCTTCAGAAAGATACATTCAATAGTAAACTTTTCTCTCTCTGTGTAATTTGTGATATCTGTTACGGTTCACACAGAAAAAAATAAAATCTGAGTGTCTGCACTGCTAAATTTTTAAAATAAATTTAATCTAGCAGTCTATCCAAATGTCAAACAAGTAATTTTTAATGACAGTAACGAGTTGTCAATCTTCACAACTTGTTTAGGAGTAAGCTGAGATGTGTACTCGTCTTATTTATAATAATGGTAGTAAAATACTATTAGGCCGAACAAACGGATGTTACTAATTTTAGAATATTGCGAAGATAATTTTTGACAACCCGTAAAACAATTGTTACTGTCATTAAAAATTACTTGTTTGACATTTGGATAGACTGCTAGATTAAATTTATTTTAAAAATTTAGCAGTGCAGACACTCAGATTTTATTTTTTTCTGTGTGAACCGTAACAGATATCACAAATTACACAGAGAGAGAAAAGTTTACTATTGAATATATCTTTCTGAAGAAAAATAATTTCACGTTTTCGGCATTGCCATTAAAAAGTTACGGTCTAATTAATGCTGGGACACCTAAGTTTCATACACTAGTGGTTCATTAATAATAACAAGTATCACCTTAAAAGATGACTTATAACCATATAAACTGCCATACCAAATTTCATCCAAATCGAATAAAGCGTCCGATTATTATAAGCAAAAATAATTTTTTTTCGAAGAACTTTGAAGCAGAATTCTGGCTAAATGGTACACTATCCGGTAGAAGCAAGTTTAGTTAAATCGTCTTATTTTAGCCTCAGGAATCTGTAGTTAAGCCATGTCCCCCTATTTAAGAGACACCCTGTATATGATTATTTTGTTTCATTTATGAAGAATAAAGTTTTATGATCTATGATATTTCTATTTTAAAAACAATATTTATATCTTCAATAAAAATGTCCATAAACATAAAACAAACGTATTATAACAATGTTGTTTAAACCACAATACACTTGCTTGTTTTGTACCTCAACTTTGTTTCTTTTCATGCACTTGTTTTGTTTGTTTGAACGCACAATAAAAACTTTTAAACTTGAGAGTTGAAGGCGTTAAATTTTTTTATTACCTGAACGTCTTGATCGGCAAATTTACCGTACTCCAAACCGGCTGAAGAATTGGTGCTGGTGTACTGCGAGTTTCCTGTCCTGGGCTTGCTTAGAAACTTCGTCGCATGGGACTTCGACATCATTCCGGAACTCTCTTCAGTCTTGTCGGTGCCTCGGAACACCATGTATGCCTTGTACAACAGTGCAAGTTAGTGACATCGATTTATATTTACTAGCATATCATCATCATATAAATATAGAATAATAAGATATAAAGAGTTTATAAAACAAGTCCACACTATACTTTTTTTACGACTGCAAATAAAGGCAGCAGAAATGCAGAAAAAAACGCTTTTTAGGTTACTTATTTTTACAAAATGACAGCTGTGAGCTACATCAGCTAACTTCACCCCGTACTTAATGAATCAGATGTTAGTGGTTAGTGGTTGCTAGCTTCATACCGTGTCCAATATATTTAAAGTCACATCTTTTCAAGTTGTGATTACGATAAGTAATGTTTTAACAAAGGGAGTAGAAAAACTTATTTAAAATCAATAGTTTAACAAATCGGCAGAAACTTAATTTAAAAAAATATGATTTATATATTGAATAATTTACATACATACGTATGCAGTTTCAAAACGAATTTTTAAATAAAAATAAAGATACACACATTAAATTTAATGGGTAATATGCCGTGATGATATATTTTATTTATATTTAAATTTAATGAAAATGAGTGGAATTTCTTTTTGTACAAAAGAAATAAACTAAATAAATATCTGCTATAGATCAAGAAATTCATGCAGTTATGTACGCGTAGCTTTAGAGGCGCATACGAGTATATATGAAATGAAATTGATTAATTGAACTTCTGCGCTCATGTTTAGGTTTTTTATTTAAATTTATAGTTTTGTGTTTAATTATGAGACATTTGCATAGTCAAATAGAAGAGTAGATTCAATATTAGTTTGGGGAATGGAGAACTCAAGTTCAAATTGAAAATCAATTTCTTTTCATTAATTTCTTTGCTTCATTTCAAACAAATTGAAATACTGTTTCACTTAAAGACAATTATTTGTTTTGTATAACACTATTCAAATTTCTCTATAAATTATATTAAAATTTAAAAGCATAACATAACATGACTTAACGTAATAAAATTGGAAGTATACACAAGCTCTCATAGCATAACCACAATACAAATATAAACAGTAGTTGCACTCCCTATAGGATGGCAAAATTAGGAGACGGAACTTAGCCGGTGTGTTGCCAAATCGCGCTTCGCGCCTATAAACCAGGAGGCGGAGCTAATCCGGTGTGCTGCCGTATCGCTACATCAAAGGAATCGCTGAGGAGTGCAACTACTTTTTATATTGTACTGTGGCATAACTGTCATTTTTTAATATTATTGTAAATTAGAACTGAATCTTTAACCATATTACGCAGAAAAAAATAAAATTGATTTTTTTTTCTAATTATAATTAGATATTATTTTATTAGGCACTATGTCTAATAATTTAGTATAATTTACAAATCTTACTTTAGCATTTTAACTAATCCGAAATAGATAATAAATATTTTGTAAAAATCGTTAATATAAATATGAAAATGGTTACTTTAATTATTTATTTTATTTAATTTTACTATATTTTAGCTTCATTATTTTGTCCTATAATTTTCGGTAATTTATTTAATGAATTAGGTAAATTAAATATAAATTTTAAATACATATGTTAATTTCTTTATTCATATTTAGTTCAATATTTATTACGATATAAATGTACTCATTTCATCTAATTTTGTATTTAATTTTACTATAATTTGTTATTACAAATCTAGAAAATTTAACCAAATCAACTTAAATAATTTAATGAAACATATTAGTAGACTGAAAAATAAGGAATTTATTTAAATAATGTAACTACAATTTAGATATTTTTTGCTGTGTAATGTAACAGATTTGAAAAAAAAAACAGAAATGAAGCTTTTGTCTAATAACCTATGAGAATGAAACATTCATACTTAAAAAATTAAAGTAAATGGCGAAATTATTGCCATTCATCCAAAATTCTATTTTTTAAATTTGTTTATTTAAAAGTTTGAATTTGAATGTGACCTATCCACCTAGTTCTTAATTATTATTTTAATATTAATGTCCATGATTGAATGGATAGTGTTAGACCCTGGATTAGATAACTCATTTTCAAATTCGGTCCGAGTCATTAAGTATTAACAAGTATTAATGGGTTAAGATGAATAGGGTCACAGGTTGTGGAAAGGATAATTTATTACCGTGTTGAGGGGATCTTTGTCTCAAGCTTATTATTAGCTGTTTCCAAAATTGGCTTATGATGGGGCAGTTTTAGACTAATATAAATTATTTATTAAATCCTGTCTGATGTCTGTTATATTTAAAAAATAAGTAAAAGAAAAACAATTAAAGATGTAAATAATATTGTTCATATCAGAAAACGCTGAACATACATATTATATATTTTTATTGAATATTTCTCATGTCAAAATATTTGAAAATTCAATATTTCAATATTTTTTTAAAAACCATTCTAACTAATAGACATGATATGACAGGTTATTGACAGCATCTGTTTGGCAGCTAATATTTTGTATATAGTTGATATGTATTATTCTTTTATTACAATAATAGTGGAAAATATAGTATTGTAACATATATTTTCATCAAAAATAGCACACATTTTGTTCTTATTATTTTACTGTTATTATGATAATAGTTTAATATCGAAAATAGGTCGTTGATATTTATTTTTTTGATGTCACATGCCAGTGATTTATTTGAAAATATGCATATTTTTTAATAAGTAATATTTATTATTAAAAATGATTCTTTTACAAATAATATTTAAATGACTTTTGCTACTAATTGATATAAATTTTAAACAATAAACCTTTTGGTTTATGTTGTTTATTTTAATTCAAGTCAACAGAACGTAAACTAAAAGGTTCTTTTATTGTTATATTACGAGTTTGAAAGTTTTTTTAATAATATAAATTTTAAAATCCTTTTTAAATTGCGTAGAAACATGAACAAGAGATCAGAATATTGTATAAAATTAAATCACAAGATAAGTCCCTATGTTCATCGCGAACCACCATCATTCAGTATAAACTCGTACTAGTTTAAAATGTACTATGAATAATTTATTCATAGATTATCTTAGATGTGGTTTAAACTTAGACTTCGTAAACCTGGTTTAAACTTTGTCTCTCTCAATTACCTACTATGAATATGCTGGGATATGTACATACATGTAATTATAGAACAGTGTGTTCAGGAAAAAACCTAATTCGGAGTAGGCTATGAACATGTTTTTCTTTTTGAATCCTTATTTTAGAAATAGAAATAATTTAGAAAACGGTGAATTCTGCATCCTATTTTTATTATCTTTTTTCCTTAAAATTACATTTCACGATCAATTTTGACAATTTGACTTTTGAATTGAATAAGAATACAGACATACGTTTCTGTGTTCATAGCCTATACCGAATTATTTTTTTTTCTGGACACACTGACTAGGTATAGAAATTATTTGTAATTAAGGGAATTTATGTATTCATGTAATTCATTTTCCAAAGAAAAGTTCTGTTAATTTAATAATAAATTTTAATTACAAAATATTTATAAGGAATGTAATTTATTCTTTTGATAACAAATGGATTTTCAAATTATATTAAACGTATTTAGAATGAAAAGAAATACGTACAATTGATTATACTTTTTTTTCTACTTGGAGAAGCATATTAATAAAATTAAATTCTTTTTGCGAATGACGCCGATAATAGGGATAATATACTTGCTTTTTCCAAAAGAAATAGTATGCATAGAATTATTAATTTCATTTAAAAACTACATAGTTTCTTAAAAGGATAAAGTGGAATTTTTAAACAGAGCATAAATTTAACAGTGAAATTTTGTCAATGCATATAATCCTAGGTAAAAAGTCACTAAACTTTTATAATCGAGTAAAAATTATATTTCATAAAAATCTCAATTTTACATTTTTTATAAAAAAATATAAAATATTGAATAGCTATTTCATTATGTCTGTATGTAGTTAAAATTTAATATAAAATTCTTATTTTCCACCTTTCATTTTTTAAAACCGATGAAATGTATTGGTATTACGTATGATAAAATTTTTATTATGCAATGAAAGTATAATAAAAGTAAAATACATATAACCTTCCTGAAATGGAATAACTAGAAGCAGAATATACCGTATTAGCGAACAATTTGTAACAAAAGATTCACATTTTGTGAAAAGCCGATTTATCATGTGTACACATATTGAGATATCATTCGTCTATTCATTGCTTTCATAGTATTGAAAAGGGCCTTACGATTTTTACAATACGTATTCACAGAATTTGTTGGAATTCACAGGCACCATATGACAAACAGAATTTGTCATATGTGTATATATTACAGTAAATGTAGATAGTGGGATTATGTACATATTGCCTGGCAAATGTAGAGATTTGCTTAAAATTGATTTCCCATGTTAATCTCCTATACACACCTTGAAAAAAAAAACCCGGTATGTGTCATGAATGACAGATGAAAGTAAATTTTTTTTATTTATTATTGTTTATTATATATAAAACATTTTTTTTTTGAATAAACAATTAATAATATATTTTTGTTTTTCAGGTAAGTACGAGAGAATATATTCTTATTTGTAAGTACATCTTTAAATTTTTAGTATTCCTAGTTCTTGTTTTCTTTATTTAATATTAAATATTAAAATAATAATTAAATTGTATAAATGCTTTTTTCAAGTCATCAATTAATACATACTGATTTGAAAATAAATTTTATAATTTAGATAACTTTGAAAATTGCATACAACACATGATTATGTATTTATATCCACTATATTTGCATCCCATAACTTTCAAATGTCATGTAATTGAATACGAGTATTTATGAATAAATTAATTATTTTACGAGAAATTAAATCATGAAAATTGCATTGTACGTAACATTTACAATGTTACGCATAAAATTTAAAACATAATACGAGTAAATCTGTGGAAATGAACTTATGTATTTAATTACAAAATAAAAACAATAACGCTGGTTTCATTCTAAATTTTTACTAAGTATTTAGAAGAATTATTAAAATGTTCAGAACAGAACAGCTTTTTGAATTTTTTGTTGTATAGCAAACTTTAATTAGTTTGACATTTGAAATCCTGGTGCTTGTTATGCCATAATGCATGTTGCATCTTTTACTTCTAACAATTTAGTTTTCATTAAAATTTGCCAAACCTCTGCGATCATTTTAATTAATGCACAATTGTTTTTACATTTTTTCTTGAATGAAAAATTCGAACAAGTTTGATAATTGAAAATTAGGGTGTATGTTTCAATTTCTACTGTATTTTATAATGTTCTACAGAGTGATAAAAAAAACTGAAACTGTTGGCAATAACAAAAACTTACTTGAAATTGGTAACACAGATACAAAATTTATTTCCTGTTGTTGACAGTGACATTTGAAAATTTAAATACATTTATAATTTTTTATTAAAATGTTTTTTATATTGGAACATGACACTTTTATAAATATGGAATATTTTCGAACGGGAGTGCAAGCCCCTGACATAACCTACTGTCAATGTATAACAAAAAGAATGAAAAATAGAAAAAAATAAAATTTAAAACGCAAGTATCAAATTAATGGTTACGAAAATTAATTAATTATTTAATTATATAAGGTCCTATTGAAGTAAGCGTATAAAGCTTAACCGATGTTAGAACAAACCCTATAGATAGTAAATCTGGCAATAATTTTTGTTTTTATAAGCTCCTTAAAACGGGCCAATTACGTCATAGTTCAAAATTTTGTAAAAATATTAAATTAATGTGTTTTCTGGAAGAAATGTCACACCTGCTACAATGGGGTCATTTACCATATTTTTTTATTTTTACTTTTGAAAGTTCAACTTCATATATAGTATTTGGTCTTTGTCCAATTTAAAAATTATTTGTAATAACAGATAAATTAATTTTTTAAAGTTGTATCTGTTACTTGAATTCCTTTCTGATGACGTAGGATTCACGGAATGACATTAATCAACCACATCTTATCATGTTTGCTTGAAATCGTGTCGAAATGGATCCTTAGACTTAAAACAACCAAGTACAAAACAATTATATATTGCAGACCTTATAAAACACTGGAGAAGACTGAAGAGCACAGTTCTATTTCTTCAAAATAAATAAACTAACCTCTCTTTTACAGTGGAGTTACTGAACACCTGTCTCCCAAACGTTAAAACTAATCATGCTATCTCTCTCTTCTGTCTCTTTCTAATGTCCGTGATTGTGACGTACAGCTTTCAATAGAGGGCAAAAATAACAGTTTTCAGAAATTAATGAAATATATTAAGAAATTTATTTGAATGGATTACTAGTATTTTCTATAAATAAATAAATAAATATATCATCACGGCATATTACCCATTTCTGGGTGTGCCAGTATCTACAACACATGTAGACATCGGTAATGATGACGATATATTTTACCGTGTGGGCGCTTACCAGGCGTCACCTCACGGGCACTCATAGCTGGTGTGGAGAGTGCACCACAGGGGTCACTTTTGTACCATTTAAAATTGGAAATATTTGGCGTCTATCGGGATCGAACCCGGTTCCCCCAGGTTCACGACCAGACACTCAGGCACGCGACCACGGGACCCCATTTGTATTTTCTATCATTATTTAAATGTGAACTAATGAATTTTATTAATACAAACACTAAATTCGTTTATGGTAAATGCCTCCATTGACATATAAGATCAGTTGTATGATACCAGATAATAGGTATTCGAGACATTCACAATGAAAAACTACAAATCTATTTATAAGGTAATTGGCATTTTGATATTCAATAAACAGAATATAAATTGTACGCCTGTGCAAAAAAACGTTTAACGTCATTTTTCCCAGAGAACACATTGATTTTTATTTTTACAAACTTTTAAACTGTGACGTAATTATAGTAATATAGAAAGCATATAAAACAAAAATTATTGTCAGATTTACAATCGACGGGATTAATTCCATCATTAATTAAGGATTGTATATTTAAATAACATCCTGCATTTAACCCTTAACTACTGACACTTATTTTCAAACACAAACACTGACATTGCGTCTCTAGGACTCCTTATAAAAACAGCGGTCCACTGTTGTTTAATATAATTTAGAATGATTTGGTTCATCAAAATGGTTTGTTGACTTTATTTAGATTCGAGGGAAATAATAATATAGACTTTATTAATTTCAAATAAAACACAAATCTTTCAGTTTCAAAATGTTGCTTTTTCAACTATAATTTACAATGAGTTTATAAAACATAAAATTTTGGTTTAAATAAAAATAAAATTTGCATTTCCTATTAAATTATTAATATTATAATATAAAACAAGTAAATTAAAAGTAAATAACACATTAAAAAAATGGCAAGTACTCTATCCGGAGAACAAAAATTTCATTGTTGCGCATCTCTGCAGCATACTAATATTGTTTTCGGGAGCACTGGAGGCATATTGGTTTTCTACACGTAATAGAAGCATAAGAAGTCTTTCTTCTCAATCTGGCAGGACAGATGTAACAGTATTTTCTGATTTCAAGAACTGCATCTTGAGTTTGGATTCTAGTTCATTTTCATCGGGTTATATATTACTACAGTCACTTTCTATCTCATTTAACCACTTATTAACAGTTTCTTCAAAGTTTATGTCTGTGTATTTTACTCTTTTTGAAGTGCTAGCCATGATCACGTAAATTACTTTTGTAATATTGTTACTGACACGGAGTCTCACAGACTCCTCCGCTAGTATAACTAGCAAACGGTCAACTGAAAATTACTCAGATTTTAGCACGTGCAACCTTGCCTCAAGTTAGGAAGGTACTGAAGAATATGACGTTCTGTCTCAATTGTGATGGGAGAAATAAGAATTTGTATACGTCAAGGAGTCTGGGAGACTCCTGTCAGTAGTTAAGGGTTAATTCAAAATAAATTAGGCGTTAATTATTAATATTAAATCTTGTTGATGAATATGGATGATTGATTAACGCTCAATGCAAATAGAGCAAATAAAAAATCCATCCGGTTGAGGAGATTTTCTAAAGGTTTGGACCGATTCGCAAATTCTGCGTGAGTAATCGGCCGAGTAAGCACAGGAATACATGAGCGCTTAACAGGGCAGGCGACAGGCATTTGAGAGTAGCAGGATTTTCGTTTTCACACTTGCCTTGCTGCCGAAGATCAAGCACAGGAGCAACGTCACTGTCAGTTGCGTATGGCAGAAGAATATGATGTACAATAAATCCGGATTTGCAGGAGAGTGCAGGAACAACCTGCAAGAAAAGAAATTGTGTACAATACAAATGGATGGTTATATTGTGTGATATTTATTACAGATAGTAATGTCATGCGAGATTTTATAGTAAAAAATATTGATACATTTAGAAAATAATGAAGTAATAGGTAATTTATACATATCGGGTGGAATTCATAAAGCTTTATTAGCATATTTTAAGTTAACATAGTTCTATTCCAAAAATAGTTGGCAACATTCAAATATTTGTCATATGGCAAGAAATTTAATATTTTTTTGAAAGTTCGACTAAATATAGAGTATCACTTTTAGCGATTTCAACTACCTACCCAAGGAGCACAAATTAGTTTGTTATTAGTTCTATTAACTTTAAAAAAACTTTTCTTAAAACTTTTTAACTTGTATTATACCTTTTATGCAACGATAATTTACTGATTCTAACGTTTATACGACGTTAATGTCAGGCGGGTGGGGAATCTATTCAACTAATTTACAACGTTTTTTTAACTACTATATAAATTTCTATTATCACTTACATGCAATAGTTGCATACGTATTTTGCATGGACTATAATATGTTGGTTTCATTAAAGCTAATTGATAAGAGATATATTCACTAATAAAACTATAATATGGGGTACTATTCAAACTACAATACAGATTTCTCAGCAAACTATTTTCTACCGTAAATTCATATTTTATCATATCACGAGTCGTATAAGTAGTCTAAGCATGACTATGTTGTATAATTATATGTACCGAGACTTGTAATGTCTTCTGCAACTATTTATATCTAAGATCATCTTTATAAAGATCATATTTTTTACATATCTGTTGAACTCATTTTATAAACAAATTTAATTTTACTGTGAAATATTATATTATACTTGGAAAAAAAATCGAGGGACATTATAATATCCTAAAATAAATAAAAGAAAATTTATTAAATTTTTATGAAAAATAGATTTTTGTATTTTTTTTTAAATCATTCGATATTATAATGAATAAAGTATATTATAATGAACCATATAGAAGAATGATTACTTTCAGAATATTAAATTAAAAACACAATAAAATTAATTTATACTAAATTTTACAAAATGGCTTCTAAACAAGTTTCTGTTTAAATGCATAAATATGGCCGTACATATTATATTCGATATTTCAGTTATAATAACTTCCTAAGAACTACTTTACATCAGTTTTTTAGTTGATGCATTAAGTTACTGAGAAACTATACTCCCACTTTCTTCTGTTTAAAATAAAACTGTTATTTTTGCAGTTATTTAAAAGTTTTAAATAAATTTATAAAACTTTTAGAAAACTGGAAACTAACTAATATATGTAATATATGTAAACTTTAATGCATCTATACTAAACAATTATTTTTAAACTGTATAATAAAACTTTAAAAAATGTATTTATAAATAACTATCAATTACGTTTCTAACACTTCCCTTAATTTAGTGCGAAAGACGTTAATAAAACTTGACGCCAATGAAACTTAAATATAAAACGTTTTAATAACTATTATGGAACCAAATAATAAGTACCACACATCATAACTTCGCATTGTAGTTTAAAAGACTAGAAAAAAGTTGTACAAAGCAAAATAACTTAAAAGTGTTATAATTCCACTAAATGTAAGTTGCAGTAACATTATTAGTTGTAATGTCTTAATAAAAACTCTGTGTTCCTTGGGTATTAGCTTCCCTACATAATTTCAGTTTTTGTGTAATTGATAATTTTCAAATGTTACATTCTATTTTTTATTTATTTATTTATTTATTTAGATACAAACCCAACAGGCAAAGCCCAATAATAGGGTTGAAAGTAAAAACTACATAAATTTAAAACACAGAAATTAGAGTAAAAGAAAAACATTAGAAATTAAGCAATTCATTTTTTAAAATAACTATATTTATGAAGGAAAATATCCACATGTGAGTACTTATGTTCATACAAGAAATACATACGGTAAATAGGAGAGATCATCAGAACATTAGAACGAGCAAAAGGAAGATAGAATGTTACAGTTGATCTAGTTCGAATAGAGGAAAACTGGAAATTAAGAAGGGACAGGCATTGAGGGTCATCAACGGTACTATCTATCAACTTAGACAGGTAACTCACTACATTAAGTTCACGCCGTTCATAGAGACTTTTTACATTAAATGTAGACAGAAGTTCTAGATAAGAGATTGTTCTATCAGGATAGAGATTAAAAACCTTATAATATAAAAATTTCAGAAACTTTTTTTGGACTGCCTCAATAGTGTTATAATGAGCTTCATAGATCGGATGCCACACAATATTACAATATTCTAACTTCGACCGCACAAAAGAGAAGTAAATAGATATGATGGCATGTATATTGTTAAATGATTTCGTATTCTTAATTACTAAGCCCAGAATTCTGATAGCAGATTTGTAGATAGCATTGTAATGACTTACGAAATTTAATTTTTCATCGAAAATCACACCCAAATCTTTAATAGAATTAACTCTAGTTAGAGATGTACTATTAATTGAATAATTGTAAAGTTTGTGTTTTAATTTTCTAGTAAAAGATAAGATGGAGCATTTAGCGAGATTCAGGTGGAGATTATTAATTGTACACCAAGCTGATATTTTATTGAGGTCATTCTGAAGTTTCTCATTATCATCAATGGTATTTATATTGTAAAATATTTTTAAATCATCAGCAAATAAAAGTTTCTCACACTCGATAACATTGACAATGTCATTGGTGAAAAGGAGGAAAAGTAAAGGGCCTAAGTTAGAGCCCTGAGGGACTCCTGACGATGCAGTGAAGTGAAAGGATGTATGATCTTGATAGTTGACAAACAGTTCTCGTTGATGAAGATAGGAAGTTATAAGTGATACAAGGGAAGGGGAGAAACAGAAAGAATGAAATAATTTTTTATTTATTTATATCTAAAAATACAATGGCTAATTATCAAAATATCCATTTTTATGAAATGCAAAACGCTTTGCAAATTGCAATTCATATATTTTATTACACTTTCCAAGCTTAAATAAAATTAATTTATTAAATTGATGTCCATCTACTTCAATACGTTTCTGGCAATGCGTTTTCAGTCAATGTGTACACATTTGCTGATATTTTATTATAGGTACACCTGTTTTTTAACATTAGGTACATCTACCTATAAGAATATCATATTAAAAAAGTAAATAAGCTTCTGCATTTAATAAAAATATAAAAGTTTAATGATTCGTCATTGCAATGTTTAAATAATGTAACATAATTATTTTTATATTGTTGGATATCAAATAGGTATTATTTACTTTTAAATTTGTTTAGTTTGAAAATTAAAAATTGATATCAATTACTCGAAAACCAGAAATAGTAATATCGAGATATTTTCTAAATTATGAAACTGTAATGTGTAATGCTTGAATAAATGATTATTATTAATCATAATAAATGTTTTAGTTGTTAACTAAATTTGTTCAATGATCGTACTATATATTTTTTTAACACTGTAAACTTCATAAAGTGTCAATAAATTCAAAAGAAATCTTTCTTTCAAAATTTTACTTATACAAGCAGTTGAGTGTATACATACTATAACACTTTTTACCGCGATATGTCTGTTAAGAAACTGTCATTTATATTTTTGATATTTCTTATAAACACATTTCTCGAAATTTCACCGTATAACCTGTAAACCGCTTTGCCAATCAAAATATAAAATCTAACAACTTTAGAAAAGTAACATGTTTGAAAATATTGTTGGTTTCTTTTTTCCTTTAAAATGTTTTCAGTTCTACCCTATATTGTGTCTTCAATATTATTTAAATATTAAAACGTATGATCCTATTCGCATTGAGAAAAACCTTTTAGAATCCTTCAGATAAACGTATTTTTTGAACGTGTTGAGAAAAGAATCTGTAAATAAATATGAAGAATCTTTATTTGTATAGATGAAGCAAAGTATATTCTTAATACAGATTTGATATTTGTGTTGTATATCAAATGAATGTTTATATTGTAAATACTGAGTAGATAAGACAACATGGAGTGTATTTTACAATCGGATTGTAGATTCTAATGCTTTTAGTTGCGGTTTAATATAATACATTAGTATGTTCATTTATAATTTAAATATTGACAAACAGAAATAATTTGTACCTTATATGAAATAAATACCACTGAGTAAATATGTAATTTACCACGTGAACGGCAATAATAAATTACAAAACATAACAAAAAAATGCCAAGGGATGTAGTATAATAAAATCAAAATATCAAATCGAACACTTAGAAGAGTAGGAGGAAACTTGTTCATAGAATGAATTGAAACATAAAGAATAGATATAATTAGATTTTTTGTGTGTACCAGGAATGTTAAATTCAATACTTATATAGCCTAATATGAAATTAGCGAGAGGTATTGTGCTGCCCACAACAGATTTTAAGGATTGTAAATTTAAATTATTAATAAAAAAATGCACGATCATTTCGTAATATTGCTAAATTTTAATTCTGAATGATTTCATTTTTTAAACTAATAAGTAAGTATATGTAGTTTGAAAAATAAATTATAATGAAGACAAGTCATTTAAGAACATAATAATCTGTAAGTTTTCCACAAAGATAACGAGCTGCTTGAAATGTATCTTAAGTTTGAGAGAAATTTATTACAGGAATTTTCGTCTTGGATAATGTACAGATGACTTATAGCACAATATTTGTAATATTTTACTAGGAAACTTTACTAACATCACATTTGCCGAGGGCACTTATTGTTGGCATAGATAGTACCAAGATAAAACGATATATTTTTACTTCTCGAGAAGTATTGAATTCATGCTAAAAATCGCATATCCTAATTTTAGTGAAGAAACAACCCTAGAATTTTTGCGATAATTTTTAAAATTACATGACATGTCACACAAACTTTCAATTGCCTGCAGTTTTCAAACGAATTAATATTTAAACATTTTTATTTTCATTAATACTCATACGAGAATAACGCAATAATAATTTTCTTTTAAGACTTTAATTTCTAAAAATTCACTTAACTGTTTAAACGTGCTAAATATGCGTACACTTACGTAACATTGTCTTTACAATCAAATAATGTTACTTGCAAGTTTGTATCTCTATCCATTTCTGAATTAATGTCCCAAAAGTCAATATACCCCATATTCAGATAAAAACTTCAAAATTTTCAAAAATCTAATTTTTATGTAACTAAATACTTCTCAGTGCACTGATTCCAAATTTTGAAACCGCAGGTCGATATCTCTTTTCGTTCTCGAGATATTTATATTTAAAGTTTTGCTCAAAACTGCCTATTTTTGGGTATTAACCCAAAAATGGGTCAAGATATGAATTTGTAGATATCACCATTCGATTGTACGGGCAAAATTACATAAGTATACCAATTTTCATAATTTTTGAACACCGCATACAGTCTCTAAAGCAAAATAACTGAAAATGGCCAAAAATCGCAAAAATCGTAAGGGGTACCCCTTACGATTTTTTCAGATTTTGACCGTTTTCAGGGGTTTTTTAAACTTTTATTCATAAAAAATGAACCGGATAGTCAAAAATTATGAAAATTTGTATACTTATATATTTTTATCCGTAGAATCGAATGGTGGTATCGCCAAATTCGTATCTCGGCCCATTTTTGGGTTATTACCCAAAAATGGGCAGTTTTATGCAAAACTTTTAATCTAAATATCTCGAGAACGAAAAGAGATATTGACCTGCGGTTTCAAAATTTAGAATCAGCGCATTGAGAAGTATCTAGATACATGAAAATTAGATTTTTGAAAATTTTAAAGTTTTTATTTGAATATGGGGTATATTGGGCCGAATTTAGCACTCTTCTCTAACTAATGAAGCTTATCTAAAAATAACAAAATAAAGACAGACTTATGTAATAATACATTAATAAGAAAAGGAAACAAGCTATTTCCATGGTTACTAAAGACGAACACTAAGCTAAAGAAGAGTGCCGAATTCGGCCCATTGACTTTTGGGGCAATAATTCAAAACTAGGTAGAGATCTAACCAAGAAATGGGTAATTTTCAGAAAATATTTGAGGTTGAATATATGATTACGTACAATGCTTTAAAAGGTATGAAGTTGTTATTATAGCTTGTTAATTATGAATGTATTAAATGACAGTTAACGTTGATTTACGTTTTATTTTCAAAACTGTGAACACCAACCATAAAGTCTTATTTATAATTTTATTTACATTTCTTATTTTCGTAGCTGTGAATGAGCCTTAATTATCACAATATGAGATTTTTCTATATGAGCGAAAAACGAGTTTTTCCATGTAGCTCAGAAACAAAAGAAGATCGAAAATTCCTGTGGTGACTATTAAACTTTTCTCAAAAGGTTGAATGGTGGAATGTGCAAACGATTTGCTATATGGTTAATATTACCCGAGATAGGTATCTTAAAAACACATCGAAGATGAGACAGCCTGTATACTGTTATTTATGTAAGTGAAATACTGAATATTTGTGAAAATACAAGAGCTTACTTTTTTATACGAAAAAGAATTGAATTGTATCTAGGATTAAACATTGTTTTCACAAACAACAATAACTGTAATCTGCTACGTATTCCGCAGAGAAAATTGCATACTTTTATATTACAACATAATATTAAAATAGAATATAAATAACTATAAATGTTTATGACAATGTGTGGGTTACATGTAAATGGAAAACTGAATTGAAATTTTAGCTAAGGGAAGTAATCTCGGGTATTATAAATAAATATGGGTATATGAGATACACATACACATGTACTTACATGGAGATGTTGAGGAATAAAGAGAGTAAAAACTCATTGTAGATTGCCATGGATATGAACCGGCTTTCGTTGAATTCCGACGGAGCTTTCCTGACGACGATGCATAGCCTTATGCCCCACACAAGGAACAGGACTTCCACTACAACAAACAGACACAGATTGCATATTTTTATTGCATCAGTATTTTCCTCAATAATACTTCACAGATGTAAAGGCAAAAAGTATGCTCCAGTGAACAAAAATTATTATCTTCTATTACAAAGCGAAATGTCAAATAATAAAAATCTTGATTAACCATTTTTTAATAATTGCTTTCATTTACGAATGAATATATATGCAGGATGGAAACGAACTTAATGTCATAAATTTAAGGGTGAGTAGTATGACATGTGTAGATTACGAAACTGAAAGAATTTTTTTAAAATTCGAAAAACGAAAATTCGACTTTTCTTAAGGAAACTTTTTTTTACTGCTGTTTTAATTCATATTTCATTAAAAATGTGTTTATCAAAAATACATTCAAAATTAGTTGTATTATTAATAATTAAATTAAATTAGCTGGTAGCTATGAGTGCCCGTGAGGTGACGCTTGGTAAGCGCCCACACGGTAAAATATATCGTCATCTTTACCGATGTCTACATGTGTTGTAGATACTGGCACACCGAGAAATGGGTAATATGCCGTGATGATATATTTATTTATTTAAGTTAAATTATTCTGAATAGTTAAATTAAATACCATTTGCACCGAAAATAATTGAGTAATAGGTACATAAAATATTTCATTATTCTCAGAAGTGTTAGTGACAAGTGATTTTTGCTGTACTCTTGTTAAAAAAATGTATTCTAATTCTGAATTAGTGGATATGTCGTTGATTTATGGTGAAGTGGGACAAAACGCGGTTTTAGCAGCAGGTCTGTATGCCGAACGGTATCCTGGATTATTAAACAAGAAAATCATATGAACCTGGCATGTAGTGTCTCATTAATTCAACGTAGGGCATTGTGTGTAGCTGTGGGAGGTGACAATTTTGAACAATATTTATGACTTTCGTGTTTATTCTTCAATTGATTTTTAAAGTAAGTTTTTTTCATGTTAATATTGTTACATGAAAAGTTTCTAGTATTGTTGCTATTTATCAGTTAATCCATTCTGTTTTTTTTTTCTTTAATAAAAATAATTCTGCGAAGTATTAATATTAATCTTTGATATGGTTCATTGAACTTTCAAAATAAATTACGTTAGAAATTATTAAGATTTGTTTATACAGAAACATTATGTAAATTAATTAAATTAATTTCAAGTATTAAAGTTGTCAGTGGTCCAGTGGTACCAAAAATGTTAGTTTAATGAGAACTACCCTTAAATATGCGAATTTTTAAAAAATTCTTTCTGTTTCGTACTCTACACATATCACACTACTCACCCTTAGATTTATGACATTAAGTTCGTTTCCACCCTATATATATATATATATATATATATGTTTTTCCCTTTTAACTGAATATCCAGTTCTAAGTTCTAGCGCTAAATATTTTATAAGTACATATATACATACATACATACATACATACATACATACATACATACATACATACATAAAATCACGCGTTTCCCACTTAGTGGGTTAGCAAAAACCCGAAAATAATAAGAAAAGGGATGAAAGTAAGAGCTCCACTGAATCACTTAATTCTTTTTTGAAAACATTCTTCTTTCGCCTTGCCCAAAATCATCATAACATTCATACAAAGAACATATTAATGTGACCGATTTTCGGTAGCGAATAACCGCATCCGGACCACAATAATAGTTACGCAACAATCATCCTTCGCCACACATTCCTATCCATGCACACTTCTTTCACCTCAGCCACATTCATATACGTATTCATACATAATAACATATTAAAGTGACCGATTTTCGGTAGCGAATAACCGCATCCGGACCACAATAATAGTTACACAAAAATATATTTTATAAGTAAAAATGAAAAAATGTTAATAGAAAAAAAAAACGATGAAAAACGTTTATGGCTTCCCCATATGGGTCGCCTCTGGTTGAGATACAGAAACAAAAGAAAATATAAATATACTTTAAATATATATATCCCGATACCAAGTTTCAAAATTTTAGTGCAAATATTACCAGAGTTATTTATAAAAATGTGCCTGATGAGGTGAACATTTAAAGGGCTGTAACTTTATAACGAAAAGTTTCCGGACATACCTTCATATAACATTTTTACTCAAAATGTTCTCAGGAATACGCTACTTATAAATTTTCTTTATACTAGTTCTGGTACACCTGTATATTCCCCAAATATTTCTCCCTATTTCTATATTTGATTTATTTTCCTGATATCAATTATTTACTTTTGAAATACATATTATTTCCAAAAAAGTTTTTTCTAATACTATGTTTTTCAAAGGTAGTACCAGTATTTTCTGATTTTACATTTACATAGTTGAAATTATTATATATTCCAAAATAATATAACGTTTCAGTTAATAGATTTACAAACGATTTCATTATCTTAATAGACAATTTGCATAGTTTATTGATGAGTGAGCACGTGCTTAAACCATTATTAGCAATAGGTACGTAATTTGATTGATACTCGAGAACTTAAACCCTACATAAGCAATTGCGGTGTAATTAGATTAATATCTGATTAAGTACTTTAACCACAATGTTAGCACTTGCTGCATAACACTATAATACGTACATATGGAGGATAGTGAAGTACAAAAAGTGACAAGATTTCTGTACAGGAAATTTTTGAGAAGTCGTTTTCCCATGAAAATACACTTTGCATTTTAATATAATACCGAGCATTTAATTTTTTGTAGCGTTTAATTATCCAGTTCACTGTGAAAAATAAAAAAACACGCTAGAATCTGTAGACAAAGAAGAAGAATTTAATATCCTAGAAGCTAGAGTATTTATTTGAAGTGTAAATATATATATGTACTTGCTTATAATTACGACTTTAATTATAACCCGTTACTGTAAAAGAAGAAAAAAATAAAAAATAATTTCTTTTAGGAACTTAAATATGCGTAACAAATAAAGAAATGGATATAATATTTAACAAAAAGCTGAATTCTTACTATGTATTCTGCTTTGTATAAGTATCTTCAAATTTAAATTGGAGACATATTTGTACCGTGCGGGCGTTTACCAGGTGTCACCTTACAGGCACTCATTACTTGCTTGGAGAGTGCACCACGGGGGTCATATTTGTGCTATTTAAAATTTGAAATATTTCTTGTTCGTGTTGATCAGGATCGAATCCGGTTTCCCAGATTCGCGACCAAATACTCCAGCACGCGGCCACGAGACTAATTCATCATAATGCATAATTTTTAGTTGCATGATTATTATTATTATTATTATTATTATTATTATTTTTGAAATCAAGGCGATTTCTGAGAACCACTTTCATCACCATGTATTTTAATGGTTTTACTATACAATAAAAGCAGCTACATATAGGAAATATAATACATAATATTTGGTAATATATTAAGAGTATACGATGATAATACCGTGAGTATTTTTTAACGTGAAACATTGGGTTTGTCATATCCATGGTTACGTCTTGACATTTGATTGACAGCAATGTATTTGCCCGTTCCATTTAAAATGAAACATAGGGAACAAATTTGACATTTGATAAGACGTCAATAGCGGTTAATTTTGTTTAAATAATTATACCTGCATTCTAAATTAAAATTAGTTGTAGAAAAAATATAGTGTGCACTTTGTGCCCGAGTGGTTTTCTGACTCGGCTAAATTTCTTACAATATTTAAATATAATACTTCTGTCAAATTCATTCCCCATGTGTCATTTTAAATGAGTCAGACAAATACATTGCTGTCAATCAAATGTCAAATCATAACTTAAAAAAATTCAACGGTTATCTGTCATATTGACAAGATGTCATTAGAGGTTAATTTTGTTTAAATAATTATACCTGTTTTCTAAAAAATTAAATTTAGATGTAGAAAAAATACTGTGTGCACCTTGTGCCCGAAATATGTTTATTTCTCTCGAGTGATTTTCTGACTCCGCTAAATTTCTTACAATATTTAAATATAATACTTCTGTCAGATTCGTTCCCTATGTTTCATTTTAAATGGAACGGGCAAATACATTGCTGTCAATCAAATATCAAGTCGTAACCATGGATATCACAAACCCAATGTTTCACGTTAAAAAATACTCACGGTATAGAGTGATAAAAAACTGATTCAGTTGGCAATAACAAAAAAGTACTTGAAATTGGTAACACTGATACAAAAATTTATTTTCTGTTGTTGACAGTGACATTTGAAAATTTAAATTGGGGTATATTTACATTTTTTTATTAAAATGGCTGTTGTTTCCCTTACCCACGTAAAATATAAATAAATATATCATCACGGCATATTACCCATTTCTGGGTGTGCCAGTATCTACAACACATGTAGACATCGGTAATGATGACGATATATTTTACCGTGTGGGCGCTTACCAGGCGTCACCTCACGGGCACTCATAGCTGGTGCGGAGAGTACCTACTTTTATTTCTTACATTACCCATAAGCAATAATCTAAAGCATTTTAATCACTCAAAATCTTATTAGCTGCCAGGCCCCACATCTGACATAACCTCTGTATTTATTGTCAAAATGACATGCCAATAGTATTTCCGTTTTCACCTGATGTGTAAACTGTGGAATAAAGAATCCCCAGGATTGTATTGCCAACTGTATCATTTCTTTTTGATCACTCTGTACTATTTAAGATATTGTTACACGACGTTATAATACGGGAACTCTAGTTTTGAATGTACCCTATAATAGCTTTGTTCGATGACATGTACTAGGCCGCCCTAGTGTTAACTTTCTTACACTAACATGTTTTATGAGAAACGGGCAGCTTCTGGCAGGCTGTTCGATGACAAAAATTTTAAGAACTAGTGCTCACGTTTCTGACCTGACTCGCGAGGTGGTGTAGAAAGTACAGACTAGGAGTGGGGGTAGCTAAATGTTGTTCGGTAGACAATTTAATTCTATCCTATCTACATATCTGTTTATTAACCTAAAATTTTACACATTGAGAAATTAAAATAATGGATTCAGATATACTATATTCTCTTTGTATTGTTATATAAAGAATTAATTAATATACCTCTCTCTGAATCTGATGAAGAATCAAGTGATGATTGATGTTCGTCAGAATCGTTTATTAGTTCAAACATTATGCTCTTTAAAACAGACATTTCTGCAGTCACTTCTTTGCAGCTTTATGATATGACTGTGTTTATAAACAACCTAACCTTTTACACCTTTGGCTACGCTTGGCTTAATTACTCACAACTGAGAAAACTTGCCCAAATATACACTAGTGTGTTTTATGAAACCACAAGAATTAGACTGAACTAGTGTACACTACACTGCACTGCACTATTCTGCTCTGCACTTCAAGCACTTCTCATCGAACAGAGCTAATATTTAAATTTTCAATGTAGTTATGTAATTGAAGAATATTTTAATGGATATTTATAGAAAAAGTTTAATTTATTTAAAAAAGTTGAAAAGGGAAAATTAAAATATATTAAATCCTGTTAGCTAATACTATAAAGTATGAAAATATATTTAAACAAATGCAGACGAAACCGTAAAATATTATACGACTCTAATGCTATAAACTTTCATAGTGTTCTTAACATTTTATTACAACATAATTATATTAAAGTTTTTTTTTTAATATAATGCGATTGTAGAAAAGTAAAGTAAAGTAGAATATATTTCCGCGTAAGTTTTTTCATGGAAATGAAGTAGTGTTATCGCAAAGCTTGCAAGTTGTAGCCGTAATGTTATGGATATTTAAATGAAAGATAATGAGGTGTTATTCTTAAGGAAGAATAATTACATTTTAATGAAATGTAACAGAAGTTATATTGATGTTTGTGGAAATAAATTCAGGGTAATCCTCAACAAGACACGTAGAGAAAATTTATAGCTGATCCTAGAAGTGAACCATCACGCGACAAACCGCCAGTCGTAAAATCACGATCAGAACGATACTGAGCAAAAGTATAAAAGAAAAGAACCACTAGAAACTTTCATATGAACTTCGCTATTTACTCAACCAAGTTTCCAAGCAGGCAAGAAAAGTCCATAGTTAGTTATGGTTCTATTAACTTCAAGCAGACAATATTGTTACAGTTAAGATTTACAACTACACAAAACATACAAATGTTTGCAGTTGTTACAGGTGTGCAAACACTCTATAAACACCAGAAAACTAAACATTTACCTATTTACGTTTATTTACATTTATGTGCCGTGAAGGTGAAGATGGTTTTTCGTTTTCTTTTTATTTCGCAAATCGAACTTTACGGAGAATTATAAATGAACACTTTGCAGACTGATCGAAGACAAATAAAACTAAATGTACTTTTTAGAAGTTTTTATTTATTTTTAATTAAAATAGTGGACTAGTTCTGGTGGAATGATTAATATTGAAACTTAGCGCACAAGTGTCTATAATCTCCATCTACAGTATTGGTCATAAAGTTAGCAACTTTTAATGATTTTCAACTACTTTTAAGAAAGAAGGGGAATTTGATATATAAATTACAGAATTAATATTTTCTTGAAACAACTTTAATCTACGTTAAAATAACATTAAATTTATAAACTGTGTTCAATTTCTATAACTTTTATTTTAGTCTGGACATAAAAATAGCAACTATTTACTTGCATTTGCTTGTTTATTTTCTGAATGGGGGATTACGGCTCAATCAAATTAAAGGAAAATAGTAAAAAAATACGAATGTATATGCTGAGTAACGAATATTAATAAAAAAATAAAATGGTATAATTGAGATATTTCGGAAATAAAGGGTTTTTTGTTATAACGCTTCGACACTAATATGAAAATATTTTGATTGGCGACCGAGAAACCGCCTATACATGCATTACAAATAGCGTGTTAGGAGGTGGGATTACTATCAATGGAAGTTAAGAAATTCAAATTCGAAAGGAGGGGCTAACATTCCTGTACTACAGTTTCCAAACAGTTTTTATTTTAACATAAATTTCTTGCATTAAACTTAATAATTTAAATACACCTGTAATTATAAAGTATGTATACTTATACAGTGTTAATATTCATTTATTTCTATGTAAATATAACTTAAAATAGCATATATTTCAAGAACATTTAGGTCCATGATGAAAACAGTTTGATATCAAAACACATAAATGTGACGTCACGTCAATCTTTTCAAAATTCGGGAGACCATAACTCGCTTATTAATAGGAATTTTTTCACCGGATTTTCATCAATAATCTTAGTTTTCCTAATATTTTCAGATGAAATTATATAAAAAAAAATGGTGTAATCCCCCATTTCAACATGCATATCATGTCATTGTTTAAAAAATGAATTAGTATTTATAAATTATGGGTCGTAGAAGACAGTTTCTATTCAAATTCGAAAATCAATAATTCGAACCTATGAAAATGGTAATTCACAAAATGATAATTCGAAAATATTTAATTTATATGTCCACAGTACCGCGTAAAATGAGCCGTTTTTTGAGTAAGAGCCTTTTATAATACCTATAATTCTAAAATTTCTGTTCTTACTTGAAACCTGTACTTTTCAATTATTTTGAATTATAGAGAAAATGTAGTATCTTAATTTTGTAAAATTTAAAAGATGACAACATATACATACTATTATTATTTCTATCAAATATATTCTAATTATTATTAATTTTATTATTAAATTGTTATTTAGCCTAATAAATACGCGGCATGTTGCTATAAATTTATTGAAAGTACTGTTTAAGTTGATTATTTTTTAATTTATTGCTGTTTAGGTTATAAAATTAGTGTAAGACCTAATGATTTTTCAAAAGTTTAGTTTTTATGCAAGGAGCGTAAAAGAGATGAAGAAGAAAAGTTAAGCAAAGAGTAAAATTTTCCGATGTAATGATTAGTTTGCCGACGCTTTTGACTTCGAGTGAAGTATGAGACAGGAATTTTACTTATTTCTGGACAGGTTTCACTTGTAGTGGATTGATGTAGGTTGTCAGTTTACGCTCACAGCTTTAAGTAAATTCTGAACCATTCGTTGTAACTGAATTTTCAGCTGGTAGTTTTTGCCTGCAGTAGCAATAGCCTTTATTGCTGTATACAGGGAGGAATATAACATTGTTAACATAATTAAAAATTAAAAAAGATTAAAAATACGGAGCTATTTTTAGTCAAAGTTAATATTAAATTTAATCATGCACTTTGAAGATTAGCTGGTTTATTTGTAACACTTTGTAATTTCCTTCTTGCTCATAAAACAAAATTATCTTGAAGTTTTGAAGGTTTTACAATTCGTTACTGAAAGTAAAGGCATAAAATTAAAAAATAATGATTGCTCAAATAACAAAGCTTGCAAAAAGCTGTAAACGAAAATATTTTAAAAATATAATGACATACATACTCGTATATCATTACTTATTTTATTTACTGTTAACTACGGTAATCTTTTACACCTATTTTGATTATTATATTGTTAATGATATATTTCATAAATAAATAAATAAATATATATCATCACGGCATATTACCCATTTCTGAGTGTGCCAATCTGCGTTGTACACAGATTTCGGTAATGATGATAACATATTTTCACCGCGCGGGCGTTTACAAGGCGTCACCTCACGGGCACTCATTGTTGGCGTGGAGAGTGCACCACAGGGGTCACTTTTATGCCATTTAAAATTCGAAATATTTGGCGTCGGATGCTACTGTCCAAATATTATTTTAAAAAATAACTAGGCGTTTTACAGAAGACGAATTTTACAATCTAAATAAATAAATAAAATGTTTATTTGTTAAAGCATAGGAGCTTATACAAAGAGTGTTATGTTTTTACAATATAATATATGTATTTGTATTATCTGAATATAATGGTAATATAGATTTATTTAAGCCCTGAAAACGTGTAATTTATTGATAGATAAATAAATAAATAATTAATTAATTAGCCCTGTATGTAATATTCATAATTTTAATGCACTTAATTGTATTTAATGTGTAATAGTATATTTTTTTTGATTATATTTTCATCGTCTCCTGTAAAGAGTTTCCAAAAATTTGTCTTCATCGAAAACACTGTCACATTTGACGGCGGATGACAGTAGCTTTTATTTTTTTTGCCCGATTGCTTAACTTTGGAGTCCTGTAATTTCTACAAGAGGCCAATCAAAGTAAATTTAACAATAAATTTTGGTTTATGCTAATCACCTTTACCATTCCTAAAGAGATGGCCGCCTATTTTCCGGACACTGCATAAGACCATAAAGGTAATTATTGGCAGTATTTTTTTTTAATACAACTTTGTTTACCTTTGCAAATGTACTAGTAGTTTGAAAACTACTTAGAATTGCAGGTTGAAAAAATCTACACTTATCGGATTAATGAGAATTTACTCTGTACTACCTTTTATCTGTGAATACAAAGTACGATTTTATTTCTATTTGCATTTTGTGAAGTGTTACGAAAGTTGCTAAAATCTCTTTAAATCGGAAACATTGTAATCCTCAGCATATGACATCAAATTGAATTGTCTTTTCGTCGTAATTCCAATTTCACTCTGGGTACATACGCCAAAATAAAAATCCCAATTACACTTCAATCTCTCTGTCTACATATTCTGCAAGCGTCGGATATTCACACACCTGTACAAAGTTTAATTGTAAAAACTTTCGACAGGTAGTGCCCTGATGGTGGAAAGTACTTTATCTAATTTTTTGCGCCGAAGGAAAGTATCTCAGGTTAGTGTCGATATCTGACCTCACGAAAGAGGGTTAAACTCACCAGTCCAATAAAAATTGAATAGTAACCTGTGTATTTCACTCTCCACTTGCATTCATGGATGCGCGCTCGCAGCTTCTTTCGGGTGGTTAGGTTGCGAACATCGTTTCAAAATCTGCTTGCAACACGGCTACTTTTCGAGGATAGGGAGATTGACGATGACACAGAGCATATTTCTTTAAAGTTTTTTACGCCGTCAGGAAAAACATCAATAAGTCATATAGGTATCGTATATTTGCTTAAGAATTTTTATTTACTTTCAATTTTTTGTAGCAATACCAGAAACGGTATCGTGTTCATGATACTTTTTACTGATACGTATCTACGAAACTTTAATAACATATTTTTACAGGTTACGTAATACGTGCTCTGATATATTGTTGCTCTTATATTGTATATAGAATTCATTACATTTCTTTATATTAAGTAAAAAAAATCGTAACTGAAATGGTTTTTATTATTGGGGCATTTCATCATCACCGGGATAATTACAAAAAAGTCTACGTGCGAAAATTTTTAATCCAGTTCTGGAAAGACAAGCTTCTACAATTTAATATACAGGTGTTAAAAAATAAGTGTAACAAATTATGAGGGCATACAGTACTGACCAAAATGAGTAAAAAAAAGCTTAATCAACATGGGTCCGATCTTCAACTGTTTTTGAGAAAGAGACCATTTTGATTAGAATCGAAGAAAACCTGCCAAAGATAGTTATTGAAAAAATTTTGTCTGTGTCAGTAAATAGACCATAAAAAGCAATAAAATTTTATATGAAACATTTTTTTCACTTTCTAATAGATACGAAGTTATTTGAAAACTAAACATTGACCCAGGTCGACACAACATTATTCGATTTTTCTTGAAAAACAAAACACACATCCAAGATGACCTCTGAAAGGTAAACAAAAAGTTTCATTTAATCAAAGTCGTAACTCTTACAGTTTTTGAGATAGCAGAGGTAAACCCCCAAAACCTCATTTTTCACTGCCTTATATCTCGGAAACGATTGAAGATCGGACCCATATTGATTAAGCTTGTTTTACTCATTTTGGTCAGTACTATATTCCTTCATAATTTGTTACACTTATTTTTTAACACCCTGTATACCTACATATTTTTTTTGATATAAAATGAAAAGCTTTATTGTGAAAATACATACATAGAAAATATACAAATATACAATTATTTGATTTATTTTTGCAGTATATATTAAGAGTATGAGAGTATTCATAATTTCGTTTAAAAAAAAGTATCCGTACGAAATTCAAAACTTTTAAAATATAAACTAATTACATATTTTTAAAAATAAGTAAATATAATATATTGTTGGATTTTATTTGGCTTTTATAACAGCATCTAAGAAACGACTCATTAAATCTACCAAATTTTTGGTTATCGATGGCGTTACATTTTGCCATTCTTCTTGTAACTTATTTAATAATTCTTTTTTAGTTTTAATGGAATGTATTATTGTTTCTTTCAAGAATTTCTCATTGGGTTTAAATGCGGTGATTGTGGGGGACGATTGGCCATTCTTTTACTTGACATGAATTATATTTTGGATCATTGTGGTGCTTGAAAATATAATTTTCTGATAAAGTCAACTTTTCGGCGCTCTGCTTTACATTAACTATTAAATTACTATATTGCTGTTGCTTGGTATTCTCTCTTTATACCGCTTGAACGAGTATATTTCAGAAATAAAAATAAGTAATTATACGTATGTTCTATAACACAGCTAAAATTGCAGTAAATGCAGATTTTCATAAATTCAATACGAAGCACAGAAATCAATTCCGTATGCCATTTTATTATAGAAAAATAGGTAAACAAGCTCCTCACCATGTTGGATGTGGAATCCAATACGTGAAGTATTCATCTATCTACAATGAGATAAAAAATAACAATGACTACCTCGATAACTACGGTATTTTTAAAAATAGTTGTAATCCGTAATGCTGTTTTTGTAATAATGTTGAATTTTACGTAGCTTGTTAGCATTTGTAAGGTATTTTCTAATATGTTACATATTTGACATTACATTACAGAACTTTTAGAAATGATTAAATTATTATTATTATATTGTTAGATAATAGTAATATAATAATAATAATAATAATAATAATTCTTTATTTCCAAAGACCAAAATACATTGATATAAGAAAAGTCAAAATTTACAAACAGAAAAATCGTGCACATGATGATGACATATTTGTACCGTGCGGGCGCTTACCAGGCATCACCTTACGGGCACTCATTGCTGGCTTGGAGAGTGCACCACAGGTGTCACTTTGTGCCATTTAAAATTCTAAATATTTGGCGTCGGTCGGGATCGAACCCGGTACCCCCAGGTTCGCGACCAGACACTCAGGCACGAGGCCACGGGACCCCATAAAAAAAAATATACCTATTTACCATTTAGACACTCATTGACATGATAGGTAGTCAAAATTTTGTAAAAGATAATTATTTGGCGATAGTTGATATTTCCAAAAATTTGTTTAGTTTAATTTTTACCATCTAGATATTGTACAACATTATCTAAAATTAGATAAATCTGTTACTCTTTCCCTAAATACAATAAGTTCTAATTCAGATCCTGAATTAGATTAGATTATTAAAAAAAATTAAAAATCATGCCAGTGCTAGAAAAGTAACATTTTTTATCAAGCACAACATTTGCATTTTAAAATTAGAGCAGTCATTTTTCATTTATTATGTGAACTATTTGTTTCTCGTTTAATAATATTTTAATATGTCTATATAAATATTAGAAATCAAGCATACGTATAGGTTATCATATTCTGTAACAGATTGTATCTACTTCTGTCTTTGTATTTGTCATAGTAACAGATTTATACATAAGTTTATCTCTATAATATCTATATTTATTGCTAATTTAACTACACGAATTATTACAAGTTTTATTACTGTCATTTATTCGCAACAATAATTATTATATATTTCATTTTATCGAAACAATTTGTAAATCTAAAATTCAACTCCTTGTAATGGTTGTCTTAATCTGTAATTAGTGATGTTAGATTAAATTAACTAATATTTCAGAATCATGGCTTGACATAAATTGAAAGGGCGCGCATCATAAATCATGATGAAAATTAAGTGTGTTTCTTAATTTTGTTCAACAACACCAGCCGTCAAATTTTAAATTCCTACTGGGTAAGAAATTTACTGACACAAAAGTTTTTTACAATAATAAATGAATTTCATTTAAAAATTATTGGTAGTTGCACATGGATAGATTTAGATAGTTTTTAGAATTTATTAAATAATTGTTTCTATTGTTTTATTTGAAATTTTACTGAATATCGAAAGCAAGCATTCTGCAATAAAAAACAGAAGATATATATATATATATATATATATATATATATATATATATATATATATATATATCTGAACTTCTTACAAAAGAATTCATAGAAACTTTGTCTTCAAATTATTAAGCTGTAGTATAAATATTATAAGGTCACGTTTAAACCATCTAATCTTAAGATTAGATGAGAAGCTCGAGTATGACATTAGAGAGAAGTTATAATACGTACAAAGCATTGGTCATTTATATTTCAGCCTAAATATCATTACGTTAACTCCTCTGTGTTGTTTAATTAAGCATTTTCGTCTGGTTTGGTGTGCGAAGAATTGGTCATTTAGATGTGAGATTAGATGTCATTACCTTAAGACAAGGATGCCCAACATTCAACGACCTGTGACCTCGTGTGGGTGACTTTGAAATATGACAGTGTACAGGGAAAAATATAATATTATAATTAGATATAATCTTTTAAGATTTATTAGGCATTTGTCGAATCTAGACTCCGGCATGATGTCTGTTTCTGGGGAAATTCTTCTGCCGCCTATAATGTTTTTATTATTATACTGATGTTTACATATACGCGATATGCATTTTCATATATAAAAATAAAAGTTCTTTTCCTTTTCCTTTAATTTCGGACAAATATGATCATAATACTAGGAGTAATTATAATTTTTATACACCCAGCTCTAGAACGAACCTAGTTAAAAATTCTCTTGATGAAATAGGGCTAGAAATATATAACAAATTACCGGATATTTTAAAATCTCTTAAATCCGAACATATGTTTAAAAAGGAACTAAAAGCGTTATTATTAGAGCTCAACTTCTAAAATACAGATGAGTATATACATTTGTAATTGTTTTAGTTTTTAAGTTGACTTTTTCTATATACTGTATTTTGAGTCTACAGAAAATAAAGTATTAATATTATTATATTATTTATTTTATCACAAGTAATTTTACTTTCTCATTTTTTTATTTTAAAAAATCCATGGGTGGACAACCGAATTCCCATACTTTGGAAAGAGCTCTCCACTGGTAGAACGTAATCACTGATCTCTATACATATCTGGATACCGGACGCAATGCTAAACTTTAGTGACTAATTGAACGCCGCCATGTTGGTGTATTTCGGCAAATTTGTAGTTGGAGATTGAAACCTTCCTAGCTACTTTAAAGTTAAAAGTTACTTCGTCTTATAAGAAATTTTTCAACAAATTTGATGGTGTTATTCGCAATGTTCTATCTCATTGTGAACATTTAAAAATTTACATTTTTCCAGAAAATCACCCCCATTAAATATTTTCACAATTTTGAATTTTAACTGCTCATATCTTTGTAGTTATTATTATTTATTTTATTTATTTATTAACAATAATTTGCTTTTGGGGAAGGACCCTATACAAATGGTTGACAATACAATACCAAAAATATACAAACTATAATACCATAATAAATTCTGGCATTAGGAATGAAGAAACCATATAAATATATTTAATTAATTAACAGGAAGTAGAATTCCAATCATATAATATCAATAATAAGTACAATATCAATAATAAATGCAAAATCAATAACAGTACTGTTACTAGAAAGAGAGAGAGATAAAAATACAGACAAAAAAAATACAATACTTATTCATTTAAAGAGAAACTAGTTATTACATATATTATATATTTATGTTACAGTCAATTTTCACATCTGGGTGAGCGCCAAATCGCGCGCATAACTATGTACCTACTTACTTTTTGTATTCGTTTTTTTCGAAACTGGTAAAGATTTTGAAAAAAAAATTCAAATAAAAAACTTATTTAATTCATTTACTACAATTTTGTCCTTGTATATTAGGGCCTATCACGTAAGGATGAAAAGTTTCTCGCTTAGAGTTTCTTGTGCTGCAAAATCCAAAACAAACTTATTCGAATGTTAGTTTTTATTATTTTTCTTATCATTTTAGAAACAAATATGATATTTTTATTATCTAAACACATTCTCAAAGCAAAAATAAATAATAATCGGAAAAAAACTGTATGATGTCTTTAATAACTACAAAAATATGAACAGTTAAAGTTAAATTGAGAAAATATTTAATGTAAGCGATTTTTTGGAAAACCGTGAATTTTCAAATGTTCAGAATGAGATAGAATATTACAAATAACAATATCAAATTTGTTGGAAAATTTCCTATAAGATGACGTAATTTTTAACTTTAAATTAGGTAGGAAGGTTCTAATCTCCAACTATAAATTTGCCGAAATACACCAACATGACGACGGTGAATTAGTCACAGTACGTTGTATTTAACATGGCTGCTAAACACTATTCAGATATGTATAGAGATCAGTGAACGTAAACGACTGGTTGGACACCCTTGCCTTAAGCATATAAGTTTATCCTAGCGGCCCTCGCCCAACTTACTCGTGGTGAAGGAATGATCCCACCAATCCGTGCGACAGAGGTAGGCCTTGAGGTCGTCGGCCGTACGACGCACGATGACGAGCGGCGGCGCCACTAGCGTGCGAATCATCAGCAGGACGCTGAACACTGCCACGATGATGCCTAGGCGCTTCATCAGGTTCAGGTCAGTTATTTTGACGGCCTTGGCCGATCGCACGCGGAATATTACTGAAATCCTACAACACAGACAAAGATTAGTATGTATTCACAAGAAGTCTTTAAATGATTTATAAATAAGCGGTTCTGCCATAGAACGCAAGACGCAGACAAAAACCAAAAGTTAGTTTTCCAAGAGAAAGAAAATTCACAAACTGTAGAGATGTTAGAAATTTGCTAAGCTGTCTATGATAATAGTAAAAGGAGTTTAAGGCTAAATTATAAATAACACTAAAAAAAGTACCCCTTAACTTTAAAATTTAATTTTAATAAAACTATATACATATTTCGAGAACTAAGTTCTCATCATCATTAGTACAACAAGGAAAAGTTAAAAAGAGTAGCCAAGATTACTCAACATGTCAACCATGCCAGAGGTCCTGACAACTTTATTTTTTAGTGTCATTTAAGCTGTCTATTTCTCAAATTGTATTGTATGAGAGTAGTACAACATCGATAAACTGAACACCAATAATCTCAAGAGTGTTCGGTTAAGCTTATCGCTCGGATTTTAGGTGGATTTAAAGTTTACATAACATATCTTAACATAATGAAAATATCACTCTTCAGTGTATTAGGGAATGCTTTAGTGAAAATTCAAGGACAGCCCTACAATGAAAAATGCGATAAAAACTTCCTCAACCATTTTTGTTTTTTTTTTTTGCATGTATCATGTATAATAATAATTATTACAGTACCTTTGTGCTTAACGTGTGTACGCTTATGATCCGAGTGTAAACAAGGCAGGATATATTACGAAGACAAATTGCAGAGATCAACTGCCGATATAAGAAAGGCTGCGTAGCTTTAAAACTTGTTTTAGTTTATAAAAATCCACATCGGATTTTAAAGACAATAAAAATATTTTGAATTAATTGCTCATTTTATTATATTAAAAATAATATAAAACTTCATACTATAAAATCTTTCAAATTTTCTAACGTTATGCTATGTTACGGTATGTTATGTAAACTATAAATCTAGCTTAAAGTATATATATATTTATACAAGTAAAACTAAGCAAAAAGTACCTTTCATGTTATTTTTTTTAAGGTGAAGAATAAAGAGTATAAAAGTTGAAACATTTATTGATTCAAATATCGTAAAGAGTGCTGAAACTATCGAGTTCTGCTGTATTAGGTATTTAATTATGTTTTTTATTTAAACAATAAGGTTCATCAGCATCAATGGCTATTAGAACCGAAACCGATACAATAGTGTATTATAGAGTATATAATAAGTTGAAGTTTTATATCTACAGAATAATTAATTATTTTGGATGTTGTTTTGGTTGTTTTGTTAATGCTTTTAATGGTGTTGAGAAACTTGTGTGTTTCTGTTTCATGTGAGTGTAGAAGTTTCGTGATTATAATTTGTTTTCTTCTTGTAGTACTGTTTCTCCAGATGTAGTGTCTTCCTTAATTTCTCTAAGTTTATTTTAATTAGCGTTTTAAGTTTGTACATTATTGAAGACAATTTTCTTTACAAGTTTAAAAGTAAAAAAAATACTAAGGGACAAAGAAATTTATGAAACCATGATTCACATTTGGATATTTCTAATTTAATAAACCTTTCAATTTTTACTTTGGATTTTTACAATATAATTGTGAAGGAAAATCTACTGTTGTGAATTTATTAATTTTAATTATAGAAATTACATAAACCAACAATTTCTTGACTCATTTCTAAAATACTTCGATCAAGACTATAGCAAAAACTTTGGATTGTTAAAAAGAATAAATTATTTTATCATGCACTGTCAATGGTAATTTGTTAAAAATGTATTCAACACAAATTGTGGTTACATGCCAAAAATAAAATTTATATCATTGTTTCATAATAAAAACTGCGATTTATATCTCTCACATATTAAAAGTTTTTGATTTCACAGTCTGCAGATTTTATTTAATTATATTTCTTGATATACGTGCACGTGCACATTTTATGAGATACAAGTTACAAAAGGTATGTAATTCAATAAGGAAAACTCAAATGAGAAGAAAAATATATTTACTAAAGCTTCATTAAAGTTTTACAGTGCCGGTGGTATAAAAGTATAGTGCGTATGGCAAGTTTCAATTTATTTTAGGAAAAATGCCAGTCTAAAAGCCAATACATTAATTCTAATTTCAGAGAACAAACGGCTAAAATCAAAATAATTTTAGTTTAACTTAATTAACTCTTTTTTTTATCTGAAATTAGAATTAATAATCATTTGTCAATATTTCAAAGCTAACTAACTGTTAGATTCAATGTAATAATTATATTATTAGGAAGATAAAATACGAAAAAACGTTATAATGAAAGAACCTTGCATTAATTAAAAATTTTAATAACTGAAACATGCGTTTTAATTCAAGCAAAAATTTTTATTTTCTTGGCATTTTTTGTAAAATTAAATATAAAATTTTTGCTTTTGTAAACTCAATCCGGGGACATATATATATATATATATAATATTTATGAATAAAAAAACATATATTACTGATATTTTATGTATTGAATATTGAAAATACATATTCATAATTTCATCATAGTCCCCGTCTCCGTACGATAATCAAAACAATATAATTATGAACCAATTAAATATTTTTTAATAAATTTAATATTTTATTGTGTTTCCTTTGTTTTTTGTAGTAGTAATTAAGTGACGAGTCATTGAATATACCAATTTTTTAGTCATCGATGGCGTTATATTCTGCCATTCCCCTTGTAATTTATTTTTAAATATATTTAATAATTTTTATTTTAAAATATGTTGTTTAAGTAGTGACAAGTTTTGAGAAAACATTTTCTTCTTAGATTGAAGATTTCTGTTAAAATAATTTGGTGTTAGTTAGTTATTTTTTCGCTAGTTTTTGAAAGATGAGCATATTTACATATTTTTTTTTCTTTAAATTAAATCTTGTATCGGGGAAATAATTAGATGAAAGTGGAAAAAGGAAATACTTTCTAAGCCCTCAAACTAGGGCAATAAGTACCTATAGCACGTTTGAGATAATAAAGTGACTAACTTAAAAATGCTTGGAAAAATGCCATACATATACATAATTTTTAAGTAGATAATGGTAATTCATTTTCCAATAGAAGCTTGTAAGTTATTAACTCCATTTGGAAGTGAGTACAATAATTAATTTATTGTAATTCTTTATTTAAGGACAAAAATAACGTTGCTGTAAGATAAATTAAAAATAAACGAATTTTGTAATAATTATTATTTATACTCAAATGTAAGTGACGGATTTGTAAATCTTTAGTTTTTATAAAAATTTTATTAATTTAAAAATTGAATATAGTAGGACTTAGTTACAATATTATTACAATTCTAATTATTTGATAAAAAAAATAATAGCAAAACATTTTCCAAATATCAAAACGTTTATAATGAACTATTAACTATAATGATGTTTTGTATTTGAAGTTTATTGTATTTTTTATGACAATATATTTATATTTTAAAAATAATTTCCCTAAAAACAGAAATAGTAACAATTATTTTACAATTTTCATAATAATACAGTGTTTCGTAAAAAAAACAAATTTTGTTTAAATTGATGTAAAAGTATTTTTGTAACCTTTATTCAAATTTCAATATATTGTTTTATTTTATTTAAAAGGTCAAATTTTTAATTAATTAAAGTGCAATAATGAATACGATATCAAATATTCGCAATTACTAAATTAGTCATATTTCAAACCTAAATAAAACATGATTTTTATTTACAGAAAACTGAGTTTCAATACATATTTATTAACAAAAATTATCTCTTTTGTATGTGAAATGTGTGGGTTGTCAGCATATGAACTTTTATATTATAGTTTTTTCAAACTACATCGGTATAGATTGTGCCTCTTGGACATATACGAATTTTGGCATTTTAGTAACGACCAGGATTTATGTGTGCTTCAATACAAAATTACAATAGTTTTTATGAAACAAAAGTAAAAAAGAGGTGAATTATTATGCGAATAGGTTCGTTTGTCGCATAGGGTGAAATCAATTCTGCCAGTTTCATTCCGGGTATAATTTTACGTGACAAAAAATTGCTACATTTTTCGAGCAGATATAAATGCATAAATCAGGTACAATTTTAAGGATAATCATGTTTCACAATAATTACATTATTGTAATAATTCCAAAAATGGACATAATATATAATTTCATCAATATTGTTATAAATAATAAATAACTTCAAATATATTTGTGACATTGCAGATTTAATTAATGTCAATTTTTGATTCTAGTGTCATTGATTTTGCTTGCATTAAACTAGAAAAATATATTTGTAATTTGTAAAAACGCTATATTTATATGTACAATGTGTTTATTGCTATAATAACCAAAGCAGATGACAATAAAATTTTGCAGGTCTTTAGAGCTATACAGGGTGTCCTGATTGCGAAGGCCACCATTGGGATCACGCAAATTATAAGGGATACGACTTCTGTTAAATGGGACATCTTGTGCACTTTTGAATGTGCTTTTGTTTTTCAAAATTTTTATTTTCAAATAACTCTTTTTAGATTTTGCGTTCATAATGGCAATTGCGTATCGTAATGGCCTTCCTTTCGATACGCAATTTTTTGTTTTAGAAGGTTGGTACTAGATGACATTTACTTAACCCTTTTTTACGTAATTTATTTATTTATCAGGAAGTAGATTATTTACAGTGGTCTGAGCTATATTACGTAGCTCAGGCGGAGTGCAATAGATTTCATCTTCCATGATTACACTAAATTCACTTAAATTTCTTACAAATTTTTCAATTTTTCAATTTTCAATTCACTTAAATTTGTTCATAAATATGAAATGACATTAACTTTTAAATAATAATTGAATGTGGTGAATTCAGTGTTACCAACTACATTTCACTTACAAATTTCCTTAAATTAACTCGGTTTAATATTAGCAGTTTTTTAAAAATATTTTAGTATGTAGAAGGCGCAAAATATAAAAAATAATAGTATAAAGAACTTATTTTATAAGAATATTTCGCACTAGTCTAAATTTTGACGCAAGCGAAAAAAATATGTCATATAAAAATTTGTTCTTTAATATACTATTTTGATTTTTTTTTTAAATTGTGAAAAAAACCGGTCATAATAAAAAATGTATGCACTTTAATTGTGTACAACTTTGCATTTCACAGTTTTTGCCGTAAAATGAACAGAAAAGCAGGAAGTTCATAAAACCAATATCCCACGTTCATTCTAATCGCCACCACTCTGTATACTTTTCTTTCTTAACTTCTGCAGATAAAATGAAAAGAATGAAATTATATTTTAATTTTGAATTATATTATTTATGAAATATTTACAAATTTTAGTGCTTCTAAAAATAGTAAATATTTAATTAGAATGATTTCGATACTTAATTTTGTTGTTTAACATGTGTAAATTATACTTTAATATGGAATGCAAGGATTTTATGATTTGAAATGAGTGAATTTCCAATTAAAACACCATATATTATAAACATTTTTATACTGAACATGCATTATGCGAATTTTTTTTTTTAAATTCAATTTTAATTATGAAGGGTTTTTCTGAAATTGGTTTGATTATGAACAAATTGATTTTAGCTGCATGAGGATGAATTGGTTATATTAATGAGTACCTACTTCAAATAAATGAGTGTATTTGTATACTGTACCACTGTATAATTATATAAAATTGAACCCAAATTGTGCACGTATTTGTAACTTTGAATCACTGAACAATTGTAGTTGTGTTGTAATGCCTGTGTAGTTGAATATTGCGGTGGAATATATCACCCATATATATATATATACAGGGTGTAAATTTTAAAACGGGTCATAGGGCTAAACTGTTTTTTAGACGCCAAAAGTTTCTATATTAATTTATTGAAAAAAGAATTAGTGCATATTATAAAATTACGAATTTTTTGATATCATACACATTACATTTCTGTTTCATATAAAGCCAGTAAATAAATTTAAAAATTTGCACAATTAAGGAAAAATATCATTAGCGTGAAACAAAACAATTGTTGACTTGAGACGGTCATTAATAAACGTTTCATACACATAATTTGTTAAATTATTATTTTCGTTTTATTAAGAAGAAATCATGGATAATTTGGCTCATGAAGAAAAATTACAAATTATTAAATGGTTTTAATTGTTCCCTTGTAGTTTGCAGTTTCTCTCGTTTCTTATAAATTATTACTTATTACATGTAGATTATCTTTAATTTGTAAATGCCTATTACAATAAATAATAATGATTTCTTAAATAAATATCAGTGTTTACTTTATTTTGTATTAGTTCATAAATTAATAACTTTAATCTTTAATTGTCCCCTATCATGTTAATGAAAAATGACAATGTTTTGTTACTGTCAGTTTCATGGCTAATGATATTTTTTCTTAAATGTACAAATTTTTAAATTTATTTTCTGGCTTTATATGAAACAGAAATATAAGGTGTTTGGTATTAAAAAAATTGTAATTTTTTTCTTTATAATAGGCACCAATTATTTTTTCAATAAATTAATATAGAAACTTTTGGCGTCTAAAAAACTGTTTTTCTATGTTATAGCCCTATAACCCGTTTTAAAATTTACACCCTGTATATATCGTGTGTGTATTTCAACATAAACATAAAAATTAATTTCGTCAAATGACAAGATGGAAGAGACTTGAAGAAAACAGTTTACCGGATGCAGGCTCTAGGCAGGCCACGGTTAACAAGGCATAAGATGGCGCTGTAAGATTACAGATCTGTTACATTTTTAATGAGACACAAACGCATGCGAAAGCGAATACGAATTCAAATTTTTCGCACTGGAACTGGCCAGAAAGTAACTCTTAGCATTTCTTGTGTCTACATTTTCCTACCTAATGTAAATATGACATTCAGAATAATGAAAGCTTCTAGTCTTTTCTTTACTCTGTGCTGTGTGCTCACCCCCTCACTGTTTTAATGTTGCACGTTAATTTTGTTTCAAAGACATCAGACTTTAAATTAAACAACACCTAAATGAAAAATTCACTATTTATTGAGTGATGGAATGTAATTCATGAATGTTATCCTGAAAGAGGCATTGATAATATCACGCTGTAATGTCATTTTTTTATTAGTAAGATTCGAGTAACAGGTATTTTGTTAAGCAAACGAGACAGTTGGATCACACTCTTATCATTATAAAAAGTCAACTAAATGTACAGGTGTCTCACAACTCGCGCCCCAGACGAAACTGACACTTGCCGACGACAATAGGTTGCCAACAAATAGATGAAAATAATTTGCGGCTGCTTGCAGAGCGAAGTTAAAAGACTTTTTAATCCACCAATCTCGGAAGGATATCTTGAGGTGTGATGATATTATTACAAAATAAAACTGGTTGCTAGGTTTTAAAAATACTACTAGTGAGTTACAAAATTTGTTTGACACTGTAATTTTGACACTAGAGTTGACTTTTCGCTGTCAACAAATTTAGGTTAGCGAATGTGTCATCCGAGATCATCACAAGATTTCTATCCGGAAAACGTTTCGAATAGACTCGTGCTGCCTCTCTGGCGTTACGTGCACATTCTCCGAAAATTATAATCATTTCTAAGTAATCAGCGGCTGAATACATGTTAAGAATTTGCCTTTTTTATTCACCTTGTCAAATTTAATTTGACACTGATATTTTTCGAAAACTACAGTCGCCCACACATTTTAAAGAAGATTTGATTTATATAAAACCATAGTAACGTAAAATTACGGCAAACACACGTAGGTCTCTGATTGGTCAATTTTAAGACGTCTTTTCTCTAATATCTTTTAAGCTAGATTTTTTTTCTTCGAAATTACACATTCGAGTGCAGTCTCGTGTTTCCTCATTCGCTCTGGGGCGCGAGTTGTGAGACACCTGTATGTACATACAGAAACTTACAATATAATATATTATGTATGCTATAACTTGTCTTAATAAATAAGGAGATTTGGAATGTGTGGTAGTGTATTGAGTCTCCTTCTTTGTTTTCCCAGGTTTCCATGGCTTTTCTCCTTTACTTCGCCCACTCTTCGGCTTCTTAGATAGTGCATCCAGTCTTTTTTTTTCTGCTTCAACTAATTCTTTTATTATAATACTTCTTTGCTTAATATTCGCTGCGGCTAACTAGCAATATTCTTTATTCTTTCACTACTTTCCTTCTCCACGACTTGCACTCTCCACTATCAATCTCCATTACATAATTTTTAACAAAACTATCTCTTCACTATCAACACTTGTCTTCACTTATTTTCGTTGCTAGTAACGCCAAAATAATTATGTCGTCCTTTCTTTTCGTCTTAGCGAGTTGTATCTCTGTTCACTCACGCCGCCCGCGGCACGAACACCAACTATTAGTGTAGCTGAGGCGAAAGAAGTGTATCTGAATAGGAATGTGTGGCGAAGGATGATTGTTTCGTAACTATCGTGGTATGAAGGTGTATGGTTAGTAAGAATGTTCTGAAGAGAATGGAATGTTTCAAATGAACTTTTATTCTCACCCTTATTCTTATTGTTATTAGCTCTGTTCGATGAGAAGTGCTTGAAGTGCAGAGCAGAATAGTGCAGTGCAGTGTAGTGTACACTAGTACAGTCTAATTCTTGTGGTTTCATAAAACACACTAGTGTATATTTGGGCAAGTTTGCTCAGCTGTGAGTAATCAAGCCAAGCGTAGCCAAAAGTGTAAAAGGTTAGGTTGTTTATAAACACAGTCATATCATAAAGCTGCAAAGAAGTGACTGCAGAAATGTTTGTTTTAAAGAGCATAATGTTTGAACTAATAAACGATTCTGACGAAGATCAATCATCACTTGATTCTTCATCAGATTCAGAGACAGATATATTAATTAATTCTTTATATAACAAAACAAAGAGAATATACTATATCTGAATCCATTATTTTATTTTCTCAGTGTGTAAAATTTTAGGTTAATAAACAGATGTGTAGATAAGATAGAATTAAAATATCTACCGAGCAACATTTAGTTACCCCCACTCCTACTCTGCACTTTCTACACCACCTCGCGAGTCAGGTCAGAAACGTGAGCACTAGTTCTTAAAATTTTTGTCATCGAACAGCCTGCCAGAAGCTGCCCGTTTCTCATAAAACATGTTAGTGTAAGAAAGTTAACACTAGGGCGGCCTAGTACATGTCATCGAACAAAGCTATTATTTTCGCGTTTGTGCTAACCCACTAAGTGGAACAAGCGTCATTTTATGTATGTATGCTACTGATTTATTTTCAGGTTATGTAAAAAGTGTAAGTAATAACGAAGTATGTAGATTGCTCATAATTAAATTTTCGTATTCTATGGTTAGCTTAGCATCGTATTGAATTAATATTGAATGAGAACTACTTTACAAAAAATTTAATTCGTAAAAACCACGAAGCCGGCTTGTTACATTCTTTAATTATGTGAAAATTTGACCAAGAGATTTAAGATTCAAAAATTAAAATTCAAAACGCGACTTTATTGAACAATTATATCAAACAAGGAAGGAAATTTAATTATTACAAATTATTATTCATGTTATAAAATTATTGGTCTTGCGAACGTTTAACTCAATAAATATACGAAAGAAACTTTCATTGCTTATAATTAAAATTTTAAAGCTGACGGAACTACTTCAGTAAAATATAATCTTTTCATTCGCTTTTACATTTTTAACCACTCTTGGAAAATGTGAACGGAATTTAATTTATTAATAAAACTTCTTTAATTTAACAGAAATAAAATGAAAGTTTATTTCACTAACATTAATGATAGAATAATGTTATTAAATTTAAAAGTAGCAATTCATTAGCATGGGTCAACAAATTTGTTTTGTTATTAATGATTGCAGAGACCTAATAACGTCCATTTCAAAAGAGTATTTGTATACACGATTGAACGATAATAAATAAACATGAATACCACAATACCACAAACAAAAATTCCCAAAAAGTTGATACAATATTAATTCAATATACAGACTAAAGTTATGATGAAATGTAAACAGAAAAATAGGCTCTAAATTACCACATAAATATACAATATTTCAATGTTGTTTAAAACAAAATTTTCTCGCAAAATAATACTCTGCGTATTTCCGAAATTTAAAAAATAGTCACAGTGTTTATATTTTAATAAAATATTTAGTTCGTTCTTCTAGCACATATTTTTTGTCATTTTACGTACAAATTTACTATTATATATTGTACATCTACCCAAATTATCTTATATATACAATAACTATTATAAGGTTGGCAACATTGCATTTGCTTGAAATCGTCTTATAATGGATTACTTTAGTGCCGATTTCTGAACTTTTAATGACTATTTTGTGTACTTTATTGACGATTTCAAATATAATACCTACAAGGTACAAAGGTACAACATTGCAATTAACAGTTTATCATTAAATTGCAAAGCAAAATTTTCGTTGGCACCAGCGAATTCTTTAATATGTGTATTTTAGATAATAAGACAATATGAAGCATCAAAATACCGATGAATTTTCATTATCCGTGAGAAGACAATCCATTTAGGCCAAGGTTTCATGTTTCGTAGTGTGGTATTTTTTTCTCGACCGATTCGACTTAATGCAATTAGTTTCAATCCTTAATTTAGCTATTGTTATTACTGAAAAGAGAGACATCGAAGATGTTTCTCGTGGAACTATAATTAAATTTAAAGGAATCCAGTATTATGCTATGCTTGCAATTCTTTAATGTAATTAAATGATTTCAATATAGGATAGTGCATACATACACAGGATGGTGGCGGTTAGGGGTGAAGAGAGGGATTTATCATGGGATTTTAATTTTAAGCAATATCCTGTTCATTTTTCGACAAAAACGGTGGAGTGTAAAGTTTTACAGAATTAAAAGTTGAACGCTTTGGTTTCTTCTCATTTTTAAAAAGAAATAAAAAAAATCATCAGAAATGGCCATGGCATTTTTTGTAAGAAGTAAATTAAATAATGGTTATTCGAATGAGGAATGTGTCTTTATCGTAAAGGAATATTATGGTAGAAATGGTTATAAAAGAATACAGGATTTATTTTCTTCAAGTTTCGTTGACGTGTGGCGTTTTTAAATAATTTATAAAAACCAGAAAAAAGAAAACAAGTGCCATGGCTATTGCTACTAATTGATGGAACTTTAAGATTTATTTCTAAAATTGCGAAGAAACCAAATACGTAGTAAAAACAGATTTGTATGAAATTTTTAAGTCATTAAAACTTTTCACTGTACACTGCTGAAATATATGAACAGAAGAGCAGGAAATTGTTTAAAATTAAAAACCAATGTTAAATCACTGTGTACACCCCTAACTGACTGCCCCCATCCTGAATACAGGGTGTTGAAGAAATAAAGGTCACGGATTTAAGGATAGATAATACATTTCAAAACAATAAAAAAAGTTCATACAAACATATGTATATCCGGAAATGCCTAGTTTCAGAGCTCTAGCGATTTTAATATTTTATTTCTGTCATATACTACTCATACTTTTAACATTACAATAAAATCATAATGGCCGTTTACAAAGGAAAACAGTCAATTATGAATTATAAAACATGTTCACAATGTCCACCTTGAACTTCAATACAACATTCTAATCTTCGTCTCATGGACTACGTTCGAAAATTATTGACAATTGTACCTTTTCCATCTGGGGTGTTAAAACACTTCTAGGTCTTCCTCTGTTACCTGAATGAATCTTGAAGTTCCCAAATTCTCTTAGACGACGATCAATTAATCCGAAGAATCTTCTATTTGGTATCATCCGAATTGGAATAATTTCCTTGTACAAACGTTTAGTTTTTACCGAATCACTGTGAGAACGGCCGAACATTAAATGCATATATTCTAATTCGGAAAAAGTGAAATTATTCATGATAAAATTGTGTTTGTAACAAACAATAACAATAATTATGACAAATAAGGAAAAACAAAAGACTATTTTCAATTATTTTCAATTGTAAACGGCCACTATGATTTCATTGTAATGTTAAAAGTATGAGTTGTATATATGACAAATAAAATATTAAGATCGCTATAGCTCTGAAACTAGGCATTTTCGGATATATGTTTATATGAACTTTTTTATTGTTTTGAGATGTATGATCCAACTTTAAATCCGTGACCTTTTTGAACATCCTGTATATCAAAATTACATCTACTTTGAATTCATTTGTTTAATTCTCTCAAAATTTTGGTAACTAAGAAATTTGCAGTTATTTTTTTTTTAGTAAAAAAGATCAAAATATACAGGGTGTCTCTTAAATAGGGAGACATTGCTTAACAGAGGCTGAGGCTAAAATAAGACGATTTAACTAAACTTGCTTCTACCGGTAAGTGTACCATTTAGCAAGAATTCTGCTTTAGTTCTTCGAAAAAAAAATTTTGCTTGTAATAACAGAACGCTGTATACGATTTGGATGAAATTTGGTATGACAGTTCATGTAGTTATAAGTCATCTTTTAAGGTGATACTTGTTATTATTAATGAACCACTAGTGTATGAAACTTAGGTGTCTCAATATTGATTAGACCGTAACTTGTTACGGTTCAGACAGAAAAAAATAAAACCTGAGTGACTGCATCGTGAATTTTTTTAAAATAAATTTAATCTAGCAGTCTATTCAAATGTCAAACACCTAATTTTTAATGACAGTAACAATTGTTTATGGGTTGTCAAAAAATTCCTTCGCAATATTCACAAACTAGTAACATCCGTTTGGTCGGCCTAATAGTATTTTACTACTATTATTATAAATAAGACAAATAAACATGTTAATTTACTCCCAAAACAAGTTGAGAAGATTGACAACTCGTGACTGTCATTAGAAATTAAGTGTTTGACATTTGGATAGATTGCTAGATTAAATTTATTTTTAAAAAATTCACAATGCAGTTACTCAGGTTTTATTTTTTTCTGTCTGAACCGTAAGAGATATCACAAATTAAACAGAAGAGAATAATTTTGTGTTATCGGCGTGGCCATTAAAAAGTTACGGTCTAATCAATGTTGGGATACCTAAGTTTCATACACTAGTGGTTCACTAATAATAACAAGTATCACCTTAAAAGATGACTTATAACCATATGAACTGTCATACCAAATTTCATCCAAATCGTATAAAACGTTCTGTTATTACAAGAAATTTTTTTTTTTTTTTCGAAGAACTTTGGAGCAGAATTCTGGCTAAATGGTACATTTTCCGGTAGAAGCAAGTTTAGTTAAATCGTCTTATTTTAGCCTCAGGAATCTGTGGTTAAGCCATGTCTCCCTATTTAAGAGACACCTGTATAATATTCTCCACGTAATAATATTTCGGTTATAGGTAGTTCAGAAATATTTCAGTTTGCTCTAAAATCTGTGCTGACACCTCTTAGAAAACTATCTTTTTTATATCAAAAACGTATATGTAGACAAGATAATTATTCCAAAACCTTTTCTATAGTTTTTTTATAACATTAATTTCGAAGATCAACATGAGACACAAAAATGCCAAAATACACGTTAGGGATACCATCTATGTTGACAATTCCACATTAGTATTTCCAGAATTACTGTATACGTCGACTTATGAACAGATTGTATAACCTGTGTCCTGTGTGGTAGAAACAAACTACTTCAATTATTTATGTCGTCAAGATTCATTACTTTTTATTGCTCAGTTCTATTCTTAAGTGGCGAATACTGTAATTCATATATTTCTTGGTTTTACACACACCTATACTAATTTTGTCTTACTCATAATTATTGATTCATAACTAATTCTTAAATGATCAAGTTATGTCAATAAATCTACGTTGACGAAAAATTTGAAGAAAAAATAGACAAAAGTAAATTCGTGAGTATTATTAAGTTGTAAAACATATTTTTACGTATTCGGATGTACCGAAAATAACTCCTAAAGAACTCGAAGAAAATGTAATATTAGGAAAAAGTTTCCGGGCGAGAAAAAATTTCCTGATTCTTTCCGATTTGCTCCAGCCAATCAATTACTAGTTGGTTATGTAATGAAATCACTCGAAGATACAGTTGGATTATTGCTGTTTCATGAGAAATCTCTTTAAGCTTAAGGGAGATGTGTCCATACCAACAAGTGGACAATTAATGTATGTCGATGACTAGTTATTTTTTTGTCAAACTTCAGTTTACGACTGTTGTTTGATACGTACTTAAAACGACGCTTAAATTGTAACGTATGTAAGGTTCTTTCAAATGTAATAAAAAACCTGAAATTAGTGACATCCTTAAATATTTTGTTTTGAAAGGAAAACAAATGAATACTTTTCTTAGTATCTGATTTGACACGTTGTTCATCGTCAGTGATGCATATTGAATTAAACGTTCAATAAAATTTAAGTCCAGAAATACGAGGATAAAAGATTTCAAAAACGATAAATATTTATAAAATCAATTGATTTATCACAATAGTTGACGTGGCATTTTTTAGCGACATCTTTAGACAAAGAAAAGATAAAGAGTTAAGACTTATAACGACCTAGTAGATTGATTTTAAAGCAATATATAAATGGTGTTGGATAATTTTGTGTTTCGGTATTATTATTTTTGTTAGAATTTGTCATCAGCTGACAAATCATTGTTACAACAAAACTGATCAATCTTACAAACGTCAAACATCACGGCAAAATAAAATAGATAAATGTTAAATCGTAATAGCACAACAATACGTTGAGAAGAGAAGACATTCCAGCTACTTGTCTTCTTCAAAAGTAGAAGTGGAGGGGAGGATATGTGTTGTATGACGTCAATTGCATAACAACCATTTAAAAATTGCTAACTTTTTTATTTGAAAAGATACGTTTGTTTAATTAAACAAAATGTGTCATAGTAAGTATGCTGAAACTATAATAATTAAATGGTGGGTTCGTGTTGCCATCTATTGATACTTTCCTTGAAATATACATGACTCACCTGTTGTAATACAAGCAAATCGCTGTTATGATGACAGTTGAAACAAGATGGTGCCAAATATGAGAAATGAAGTGAGTGTAAGATCTCTGTAATAGTGACTCCCGCTATAATTATAAAGAAAATATAAGAAATTCTTTAAGTTTCCAAAGCCATGTGAAGACATTGACTTATGTAGAAATCAAATATCAAAACACAAGTGACAGAAGCAGAACTTTAAAAATGGCGAAGGTTTGTTTGTATTATGATCTTCCATCTCAACTTTTACATCAACTCTCTCTTTCTTGCGTGTGACGTCAAAAGTATAACCCTCCATTGGCTTCGAATATTTGTTCAACATAATAATATTATACAAGATAAAAATAATATAGTAATAAAGTAGATAAGTATTTCATCCTTTTGAGTAATAAACGATTTAAGTAGTAGTATATGGGACTAACAAAATATTTATAAAAAATCTGTTGTGGCCAGCACAAGACCTTCCGCCAATTCGATGTATTTTGTACAAATCCCATACCAAAAGTACCGTGGAACAGTTTCTATATAATATCATGTAAAATCGAACACGAACACATACTATTTTTTACAAATTCCATACCAAAAGTTCATTTGAAAAGGTTCTATAAATCCAATAAAATTATGACATAAACAAACACTAGGTAAAATGCACTTGACACATTTATTTCTGCTTCAGCTTTCCCCTATTTTATTAGGGGTCGCTGTTTCCTCTTCTCTTCCACTCATTCCTGTCCAACGCATCTTCTTCACGCAGTCCTTCGTTTCTCAAGTCTTCTGCGATACAGTCCTTCCATCGTCTCTTTAGCCTTTCACTGCATGTCACTTGCGAGGAACACTATGACATACTAATTTTTGATCCCATACTTTCCATATTTGGTTTTGCACTTGCAACAGACATATGTCAATTAGAATTTTTTGAATGAGCAGCTGTTTCCATGATAAATAGCAAAGCTGACTAATTTTTGAAAATTATTGATCAATTATAACCAAAATCTAATCAACTCTGCATAGGGATGTACAGAAGAGGAATACGAAAGAATTATAATTTTTAGAATTGTAGTATTGAAGTTATCGTCGGAGAAAAATTTGTCATACACGGACACACATACACACACACACACACACACACACGGACACACACACACACATACATACATACAGACATCATCTTAAAAATAGTAAATTCGTATTGTAGGGACCCTAAAACGTGCTTCTTCATTAAAAACTCACCACCGAATTTTTTGACCAAAGACAATATCTTCCTTACCTAAAGGAAGGTAAAAACAAATAATTTTGCGTTTCTGTAAATTCTATCTGCAATATTAAATTACACAAATATTTTTATTCATAAAGGCATTGAAAAAAGTTTAATTTTCCACTTTGTTTTTTAAAATTCATATCTTTGAACGGAGCCAGTTATTTTTTTTGTGTTAAGTTGATGATTTATTTGTGAACAATTTATTTTGTGGAATTTAATTTATTTATTCGCTTTTTTGTTACAGTAACTACAGTAGATAACATTGCGTTTGTAACAGTACTAGTTATAATTCTCTTGTTCGTTGAATTGTATTTCATTCGTTGAAATTTTATTTGTATGTTTTATGTGCACGTTGTAAGTTGTAACTATAAAAATTGATATTTAATTATTTCACGAATGGATAATTACACATATCCATGTTAAAGTATTCTTTGGTGAATAATCCTCTTACAATCAATATGAGCATATTTTATTATATGGGATTATTCTGATATGCCAATACTAAACTTGTATTTATAAGAGAATTCTACCTGATATAACTAAAATCTTATCTTAGATAATCTAGCTAAAATAAGCTCTACAGGATTAAATTTATTCTAGATAAATGTCAGTACATGTAATCTATAGATGTGGGTGTACTAATACTAATCGAATTCATGCAAATGTAGAACTTTACATTAGATATTTAGAGACTACTGACTTATATTCTTACTTCATTCGAATGACGAAGCATTTTCAGTAACGCAAAATGTTATTTGTCGTTGTCACCAAATATTAGAATTTTTAATAGTCTTACTGGTTATTATGTATGAAAACAAAATTAAATTGGGAACAATACAGATATACGAGTTTGAAGCGCTGATCATTCTAAAGTTCTATCCATTCTTATCAAATGTAATATATTTTTTCTTGTTTTTTACACATATTGTTAAAGAAAATTACATATATTTAAACATTCATACAATATGTTCCTATCCGATTATGTTTAAATTATTTTATATGCAATAAAAGTATACACAAAAAATAGGATTGGGTTAGTTTTAATTTAATAACTTGGAATTCATTAAATAATAAGAATGCCCTGACTTATTTTTTACGGAAAACACTCCTCATATACTCACTTTTACTCACTCTAATCAGTTTTCCCAAATAAAACAATAAGTGTCGTAAAAACACAATAAAAGCTTACGGCACGATATTTCTCCGTAAGACACAATGCAAACTGAAGGTTTGGTTGTCCAAGATCAGCTGGTGGCCGCCATGTTCAAACGTCACGTGCAAGTGCCCTATACAAACTATAGATTTCCGTTAAAGTTTACAGTGTACAATAATTGATTTTGTACTAATCGACCAGAAGTCCTCATTTTTATTCCAGAGTGTTGGTCAAGAATTCAATTACAGATTATTTGCATAAATTTGTGAGTAGAATTCACGTTAACTACTAGACCACAACTGCTCAATTATTCTACATTTTATTTGATTTTAAGTAAAATCACATAAAAATTCAATGAAAATATTTTTTTTTTAAATGCAACATGGAAAATATTTGTTTCCCTAAAAGTATATTGAGCAATAAATTGAGCATTAGTACAGTGTAACAATAATTAATAAGTGGTGATAATTTTGGGAGTAGATTATTGTTTTGTATTAGTTTCTGAAATAATTGGAGTGTATATTACAATAATGAGAAATAAATGAGTCTTGGGAGTTAATTTTTGTATTTCCGTTCATTTGGTTGTTTATTTTTCGCTAACGAGCACAAAGTCTACCAAAGGAGAAAAAGAAAACGGGATTTTAAGGGTTGGTAAATATCAGAGCGCATGTAAACATACACCCTTGTATTTATCTGCAATATTGTTCTTTCTGAGTAAAGGATTATATTAAGAACGGTTTCAGAAAGAACTTGAAAATCTATTAGTGATGACGGCGTCTGTTGTAATTTACTATGTTGCGTCCTTCTCTGGATTCCACTTTTCTTTGTAACCGTAAAACGATGTCAAACAGACAACAGCGAAAAAGTAAATTACTTGTTTCAACGAAATAAAAAGACTTTTTTGCTAAATACTGGAACAAAAGTCTATATTGAATTAAATTGTGGTTTTTCTGTATTTCAACTTCAAAATAAACTTCCATTATGTAAGTATTATACGTTGGCAGTTTTTCAGATTTTGTCAAGATGATAATACAAAGTATTATACAATATGGGGGGGTGTATTGCTATTGACGGCAGTTAAAAGCCGTTATTTGCCTCGGGCTACAAACAAAAACGATGCGAAACACATTTCATAACAACGATAATGCCACAGAGAAAAAATATCTTCCTACATTTTTGGATAAAATGTTTCCTCGCTTCAATATTCTTACAAGATTTAATGTTGTAATTTTCAAACACTATTTTTAAAAGAACTAATAGATTTTTTCAGAAACAGTAATGAATTATAATATTTATTTATTAACATTTTTTTCTTTTATTAGAAAACTGACAATTTGAAGCCGGTCTCTCGTTGGTTTTAAAAGAACTATATCTTAAATAAAGCAAGAGTTGATTGACAGTGAGAAAATGTAATACTTTTGTAATACATACTTTGATACTTAAGACATAATCCATATATCGGGTATAAAACACTACTTTTATTTAATTGATAAGTTCAAAGTATCAAATTCATTGTAAAAATGCTACATATAGTTTTTATTAAAAACAATAAAATACATACCTGTATTGTTTTTGGCAAAATTTCTATTCGTTTCAGCTATTTCAACTTCCCTTTCATCCGCGAAAAAATATTTAAAAAATATATATAATGTGTATAATTTTTTATGAGAAACAATGTGAAATTAGTAGTTCGATCAACTGAATAACTTATACTTCACCTTACGTCGTTAGACTTTACGTCTGCTTTTCCTAAGACCAAAAATTGAATTAAAAACCAATAAAAATGTACAAAATATTTAAAGTCACAAAAGGAATTTATATACATATGTATGTGTTGTCTAGATAAGTGTAAATAGCGCTTCGAGTTACATACGAGGTGTGGCTACAAAATAAAGAGATTGATCTCAGAACATTGACAATTTATAAAATTACGCAAAACAAATATTGCCACCCTCAATGTACTCTCCTCCCTTAACCCTATTGACAACTGACAAGCTGCGATATGCCATCTGCTGGGAAAAATATGAACTTTCCGGTTTAGTACTGTATTGTGACTGTATGCTTGAGTTACATGTGGTTTAATCATTTGATGTGAATAGAAATGTGAAAAAGTCGTACTAATTGTTGTGTATTCGGATGCAACTTAAGATCTGGTCTAGACACAGGCATTGGGTTTTATAATATTCCGAAAAATTACGACAAGTGTAGGTGTTGAAATGGATATGGATCGACGAAAAGCATCGGAATATGCAATTCCTAGTGCAAAACAAATAACGAAACATATGAAAGTTTGTTCTCGTCATTTTAAATCGGATGATTACATATTTCCTAGAGAGTAAAAAATTCAATGTTCAGATTTTGTCCTAGAATAAAAAGTTCATGTTGTGTTCGTTCTAATTATTTACGTATTTTTCGATACAATTAAGCGTAAAACTTTAAAAAGAACTGCAGTACCATCACTTTGTCTCCTCGTATTTCAAGTAAAAGTTCCTGATAATAAACGTTTACTACGACAAACCAAACGTGTAAACCAAAGAACAGTAAACGCCAGTGACTTTGCAATGCAGTAAATGAAGTAGTAGAGGATAATATTAATAATACATCAGCACCACCATCTAAATTGTCTGAAGAACTCGCTAAATGTATTTTGATTTCATGTGGCTTCGCAGTTATAAATAGTATGTGGTTAGCGTTTATAATTCGCTCACCTGCAATCATCAATTTCGATTGATAAAATATATATAAAATTATAAATACCTTCAATAAATATATAGAATTAGCTGTTGCTTCCAGATATCTAAAATGTTCCATGATACCTATCCTCATTTTAAATGAAAAAATTGTTCTTGTTGTTTTCATTCATATGTCACAACATTGCGAGTACCAATTCAGGAACAGCTGATCGGTCCGATGGTGCTGCCGCCATCGGACATGTCAATTCTCAATACCGCCCGATGAGAATATTTCATTGTTAGAAGTAATGCTTGCAGACCTTTTTTGTTAGGTTGTTCATAAGCTCTGGCACTTTTTCTATAACTGCATCTCAGCCTCGAATTTGGTTCCTTTTAACGCAGATTTACAATTTGGGAATAAAAGCAAGTCACATGGCACTAGGTCAGATGAGTACGGTTGATGTACCAACACGGTGATTTTGTGTTTCGTGAAAAATGTCTTGATAGACAAGGCGTTGTGTTCCGGCGCGTTGTCTTCATGGAGAATCCATGAGCCGTTTTTTCACATTTCAGTCTTTTTCTTCTCACCCGTGCATGAAGAGTTACCAAAACCTTCTTGTAGTATACCTGGTTAACGAAATGCCCCTCAGGCACCCAATCTATGTGAACAATCACTCGGATTTCGAAAAAATATGTCAGTGCACGGCCGAGGCGCTAATCGTCTCCAATCACTTTTGTTCCTTTTTTAAATCTTCTGAACTGCTCGAAAACTTGAGTACTAGATATACCCTCATCGCCATAAGCATTCTTCAACAATTTGTACATTTCTGTAGCGAATTTTTCAAGTTTCACACATAATTATATATTGGCACTAACATAATTCTGGCCGATTACGAGAAAGCGGTTAACATCAATCAAAGGCTCCTGCCGAAAAGTTTACCTATCTTGAAATTTTAACAGTGGATGGAGGAAGATGACAAATTAATATGACATACCCTGCATGCCATTCACAAAAAAATCGGAGCCTATTATCTTCAATTATTCAATTGGATCTACTATTTTGAACAGGCCGCCCATTTTCAAAGACTTGGGTGTTAGTTTCGATCCTAAACTGACATTTAAATCGCACACGGACGCAGTTGTTCAAACTGCTTACAGGTGCTCAGGATTTATACTTAGAAATGCACAACAATTCAATAAATATACTTTGAGGTTGTTATTTATATCTCTAGTAAGACCCCATCTAGAATACTGCTCAGTAATATGGAATCCCATTTATGACCAACAAAAGCAATCCATTGAAAAAATTCAAAGATTATTTTTAAAATCTGCTACATATATAACTGAAGGGTCATATCCAATTAGAAATATTCCACAAGAAGTACTTGTCGATTCCTTCGATTTACAACTACTACACCAGAGACGTAGTACTAATTCTATTATTTAAAATTATCAATTGCCTCATTGACTGTCCAGCCATTTTAAGTAAAGTTCCGATTCAAGTTCCAAGATTATCATCTAGAAATAACAACATGTCATTTTATTATCCAGCTCCCAGGTCCAACTCTGGTTAAATCACCTCTTCATTTTATGTTTACTAGTTACAATATTATTGAGCCTTACATTGATTTATTTCACAACAATATTAAAGACATAAAAAACTGTATAATTTATTTCACTTAAATGTATCTTGTACTTATCGTAGTTTTTCCTTACCCTGTAATTGGGCATTCGCCTGTAGGGCATTGTATCAAATAAATAAATAAATAAATGTTACCAAATTTACAGAGAAGTCAAGAAAAAATAAATCTCGTTATTTAATAGCCACACCTTGTATGTAGTTTTTTGAATTACATCGCAAGTCTTGGAACGAATTAACGACGTCAGGTGAGTTATCATTATATTAGTGTGTTTTCTTGTTAAAAAATTCTAAAAACTAGTACAGAGTTTATTCAAAAAAGAACCTTTAATGCAAAATTGGCTTCTTATTGAATGTTTGGAGTTTAAGGATCATGTGTTTCAAATTTAATTGAATATATTGTATTGTGTTTTGCGTAATGTAAATATAAATTTAATTTATTACGCATACGTGCAAAAAATTTTTGCATATTACATTGTCCTTCAAGGGAAAATTAAAAAGAAAAAACATTTTTGATGAATATGAAATATTCTGTTCGTGCAGTTTAAATATATGCGTACTTTTTCTCATTATTAATGAAAGAAGGTCTAGAAAAACAAGTTCACATGTCATTTTAATAAATGTTTTATTTAAAAATATGAAGAAAAAGCCATGATATTCTTTATTCGTTTATTCATTTCGCTCTTGAAGTTATACATTCGTAAGATTAATGTTTCGGTGGCTAAAGAGACATAAATTTCAACCATGTAATCCCTGTTCACTGCATAAAATAATTTTAAGCAGTAAAAAGTCCCTTGTTGTCCATCCTTTAATAGCTTCGTCTCGGCTTCGCCTTCTCGCAGCTTTAAATGCCTGGTCGTGTTCATCAGATAATAGCTTATCATACATACTGGAATAAATCATTTGGCGGGTCTGTTTATGACAGAATTATTACTGATAATTTTAATTGTGAACGCGTTACATGCAATTTATTTATTATTTATATTGCGCGAGGGTAAACACATAAATAAATATAAATACATGAATAATTTTAAACGTAGCGTGTTTGTATTTGATTCTAGAGATATCTGATTTAAAATTTCGATGTTGAGTAAACACAATCCTTTACTGTTTGTTTGCTTTTTCCTACACTAGACAAAGATTTCAGCTGAGAACTGAGAAATTGATTTCAAAGTCCTCTGCTTTCCAGTAGGATATTGGGATATTGGGTTTCAGCTAACCGGTTCGTTAAAAATTTAATAACCACCTGTGTATTTCATCTTTTACTAGCTCTTACTGATTGTGTACATTGTTTTCTTCTCGTCGAATGGGGTATTTATATTTTAACAAAACATTTCAGAATTTTATTCATTGTATGCCCAGTTTTATAAAAGATAGATAAGTAAATTACTAGCAAAGTAAAATTTATTCTCGAAGTAAAATAGTTTAGAGATTTTTGTTTTATAAAGCAAGAATAAAAATACTAGCTAAGTAAATCTATGGAATAAATTACTCCACTGATTTTCGAGGAAGTAAATTTTATTCTGTAGAATAAATTTGACACATGTCAAAATTAATTATTTTATAGAGAACGCAGAAATTGATAGAAACCGAAAAGGATGGTTTTCTGTGAATTACCAAATGGTATGTTCAGCAAATTTAAAAATAACGGATGTTGTTGCTAGATGGTCTAGTTCCGCACACGACAGCAACATATTTAACAATTCTTAATAAGAGCTAGGCTTGAAAACGGAGAATTTGGTAATTGCTACTTGTTAGGGGATAGTGGATACCCTTGTAAAAATTACTTATTAACACCTGTACAAAACTCAACTATTCCAAGCCAACATAAATACAATGTGTCATATAACAGTTTCATTTGAACATTATTCCGGGGACCTATTTGTGAAACTGCATTAAATTCTTTACAAATCTCATCCCATGCACTATTTTTGCTTTTGACGCTTGCTACTTCTGTCTGCTTGTTTTCAATAATACTACTATATTTTTTATCTCTAACATGTTCGCTTTATCTATGTCAATATATATATATATATATATATATATATATATATATATATATATATATATATATATATATATAAATAAATATTTACTCTGCAAGTACTTATTTTACTCTGCAACTTATTTTATAAAAAGGACATTTTTATTTACTCATCGATTAAATTTACTTTCAAAGTAATAACTCAACAAGTTATTCGATGTTTATAAAACTGGGCATTAGTGATATATTTCACACTTTAATTTAAATTTGAAATTTTAAATGAGATTTCGAATTTAAAATGTTTTTCTTTTGTGTTAATATAAGTAATCCTGAAGATAATAATAAAAAATCGGGCATATACAAAATATAGGCTAAAGTAGAGAATACCTTCCACTCATAAATTTTATTTTCAAGGTTATATATAGTTGCAAACCATTACAAACACTAAATTCTACAAAAATTAGAGCGCGGAAAGCAATATTTTCAAAATTTTGGCATTTTTTCTGAAAAAATAGGGTTAAATTCCTATAAAATGAATGTAACCACCCGAGTTTCGTCAAATTGAGTTCTGCGCGTTAGGTTACGGTTACATTAAAGAATTCTTTTAATTTACAAGCGGAAAAGTCACATTTACAGCCTAAAAATTAATAATCATTTTGGTGATAAATGCCTATAAAATGCATGCAACCACTCGAATTTCGTCAAATTGAGTTCCTTGCGTTAGCTTACGTTCAACTATATTTTGAAAATTTACGAACGAAGAAGTCATAATTTTCACAAGTACATTTTAGAATAGGTGAAATCTGACTTTATTTTGCAAAATATATATATATATATATATATATATATATATATATATATATATATATATACCACCTTTCGCGCTCTAATTTTGTGTTTCTTTGCTATACTTTAACTAAAAGAAGACATTGACAAAAAAAATAAAATTTTAGGGGTGGTAGATATTCTAGAATCCAGCCTAAAAATATTGTAATGATTGTAATAAATTTGAAAATAGTCACATTAAAAAATAAATTGAAATGCGTTTTAAAGAACACTTATCTACATTATTTAAAATTTATATTGTAATATACAAATTTAAAATTAAACTTTCAAATTCTAATTTGTGACCTACACCAAATTCACAATTGTATTCTTTGTTATAAACTAACAATATTTTAAAATTATTTTCATTTGACCGTGTATTAAATAGGTTATGTTAATGTATAGGAAATCATTTATTAATGACCCCTATAACGCATGTTTTTTTTATTAATAAACGATTTTAGTACGTAACCATTGATACTACATACCATTGCTTAACAATTGTCAATCATAAACACATGAGCACATAAACATACAAACACACAAATAAGACTTATGTGTCAGATGTTACTAACCTAATTTTTTTTGTTATGGAATAAAATTAGATTTTACATTTCAGTAAAATACAGTCAACTAACACGTGTGTTAATTGGCGATCAATGATCTCAACAATTAACGCGTTTGCTGCGCTCACGCAATCACCCTCATTGACACAGTTAATAGTTAAATAACTATTAAGTAGTCCAACATAATTTCTTTCATTACATACTCTCCTCTATGCAAAACCTAAACATTTTATTGCCCAGTGCTATTCATATAGGCTTGTTTATTGTCGCGTGAGATCTTGTATAAGAAATAGTATTAAATCAAATATGTTTTTAAATTATTCTTGCGATGATGGATAACATTTTCTAGTGTAATAAAATGTTGAGTGATTGATGTTAAGAAATATGTAATGTTGTTTTTATAAAAAACTTTGATGTATGTAATCTTCATGCCTGGCGCGTATTTCCACGTATTTGAAGCCTCGACAAGAGCACGTAAAGGTACGCCAATAACGTTCTGGAAATATCCAAATAAGTTGATCGTAGTTTGCATGCTTCTCAACAACGTAATACACTCGACCATATGTGGCTGCGAAGCCAAATACCGATGCAATAAAAGAAACTCGAACGTCAAGCCAAGAACCGAGCCACCGAGCGCGGCTGGGTTTTTCACTATTTTTTACTTTCTGCGGCTAATGCATGCACTGAATATTTCGCACAATATGTAAGCGAAGTTTTTACACTCCATTCATAATTGGGATTTTATTTAAACTTATACGATTTAAGGCTCTTTTTGTGTGGAAATTATTAACTGGTATTATGCAGACTGCACAAATAAAATCTGTTTACTAACTGAAAGCAGCTAATACATTCATAATCTACTGCTGGTGTTTATTTGTGCTTGGAAACTTCTATGAAGTAATAATCCCTGCGACTTAATACTGATATACACACCTAAATAGCAAAGCTGATGTATTAGTCAACGCATGTAGGTAAATTCTCTCAATAACACAACCTAAACATAAACTAATAAGTTGTTTATTATTGAACACTAAACATAAATCATGAAATTAACTAAATAAATTAAAAACTAAAATGGAGTCTTAAGGTTAAATTATAACTAAAAAATCTGTCGTGGCCAGCAAAATACCTCTCGCCATTTTCATATTAAGCTATATAAGTATTGTTTTTAACATTTCTGGTACACACAAAAAATTCTAATTTCATCTATTCTTTAATTTTCAATTCATTCTATGAACAAGTTTCCTTCTACTCTTCTAAATGTTCGCGATTCTTCCAATTCATTGACGAGATTGGCGGTATTTCTGAAGGATATATGATGAATTATATGTATAGTAAGCACGTGTTTAGTTGACACTGAGACTGTACATACTTTGATTTATAGATGAATCCCCTTTCTTTTTATACCAATTTTAGATTATTATTATAACAACAGCATATTATATTTACTACTGCTTCTAAATATCTATATCTAGTATTATCAACATGTTTTAATAATTTTATATTAGAATTATATGGGGTTCCGTGGCCACGTGCCTGAGTGTCTGGTCGCGAACCTGGGGGAACCGGGTTCGATTCCGACAGACGCAAAATATTTCCAATTTTAAATGGCACAAAAGTGACCCCTGTGGTGCACTTTCCACACCAGCTATGAGTGCCCGTGAGGTGACGCCTGGTAAGCGCCCACACGGTAAAATATATCGTCATCATTACCGATGTCTACATGTGTTATAGATACTGGCACACCCAGTAATGGGTAATATGCCGTGATGATATATTTATATTTTATTTATATTAGAATTATCAATTTTTTGATTGTTAATAAACATATGTTGTGCTACGCTAGATTTATCAGGATTACTGGATTTTAAATGATAGAAATGTGCTGTAAACCGATTCTCAATTTGTTTTTTAGTTTGCCCGACGTAAACTTTATTATTTTGTAGTTTCCACTGATGATGAGAGCGTAGTTCTAGAAATACTAATTTTTTAAACATTATTGTTGCTGTTTTTCTTTTTTGTTTTGGTTATAACTAAAGAAATATTTAAATTTTCTATTTAATTTATCTAATTCATTAGAGTTACCAAAAATTGTAAATATAATAAAATTAAATAAAAAACAATTAAAGTAACTGCCTGCATATTTAAATTACATTTTTTTACGAAATATTTATTATCTTTTTCAGAATAGTTAAAATGCTGTCAGTTTCGCAAATTATACTAAAATATTGGCTAAAAAAATAATATTTACTTATAATTAGACATTTTTATTCTTTTTCTTTGTAATTGCTACTAATTGACGGAACTTTTTAAATTTCTATTTAAAATTGTCAAGAAACCAAACATATAATAAAAAATGTAAAACAGTTTTGTGTGCAACTTTCGATTTTATACAACTTTGCACTACACAGTTTATGCCGGAAAATGAACACGAGAGAAGGAAATTATATAAAATTAAAATCTCATGTTGAATCCCTATGTTCACCCCTAATCATCACCACCCAGTATAATGTATATTTTATAATTTCAACTTGTAATTCTTTAAATAAAGCTGAATATGTAGAATTTTTTTTAAAAAGATTAATATCTATAATTTAATGTTGATATCGTTGCATTGGCTGATATATTGGATTCACTATTCATTTCACTTCCCACAATGAGAGTTGGTATCGTAATTCAATCATGTAACAATCACCATTCTCCATATATTCTTATCCAAACATATATCTTTTGTTCTTTTGCTTTGTCTGCATACGTAATCGTATTCATGCATGCTCTCCTATTCCTTGCACTTGAAAATATTCTGTTTTAGCACAGCACACATCGTATGACATCTTTTCGCAAACACATTGGACGTCCACGCAAATGCACACAAGCGCTTTGAAAATAAAACCTGCAAAATATATTTTCGCCTATATCTAGTAACCCATGATTTATACACCGCTACAATGGCATTGCAATGGGGAAACTTTTGTCTAATTAACCGACTTCATATTATCTCTTATAGTTCTCGAGATCCCTATGATGGACACCTTATCCTGAACATCGGTAAAGTCAGTGAATAGAGACTAATGCCTACATCTGAAACTCCAAGTCTAGACATAGGGTATCAAAGGGAATGATAATGTTCAGTTTAGAGTTTCGATATTATAGGGAATTACAGAATGAAACGTTAAGCCTGTTTTACATTTGTAAATTTTTGCATCAATTTTAAGAACTTGGCCAAATTAAAAATAATCTTATTTCAAAGAATTGTCAAACTAAATAGTTTTTTAAAATCTAAAAAGTAAAAACTTTTCAGGTCTATACCCTAAAAAGTAAAAAAGTTTCAGGTTTATGCCCTAAAAGGTAAAAGCTTTTCAGGTCTATACCCTGAAATGGAAACGCCTTTCAGATTATACCCTAAAAAGTAAAAACTTTTCAGGTCTATACCCTAAAAGGTAAAAGCTCTGGTCTATACCCTAAAAAGTAAAAACTTTTCAGGTCTATACCCTAAAAGTAAAATCTTTTCAGTTCTATACCCTAAAAGTAAAAGCTTTTCATGTTACATGTTACATGTCAATGACTTTTAATAAAATTTGATATGACCAGTACATTACCTTCCGCCAATCGTATGTATTTTGTACAAATGCTCTTAACTTCTAGAAATAAGTGTACATTTCATTACTCATTTATAATAACAAAGCAAGATCGCCCATCAGATGATTATGCTATATTTTTAATATTTTTCTTGTAGATATTGATATTTATCACTTGACACTTCAAGCGAGCATTATTAAATAGCTATAGTTCGACTTGATTTTCTTTATTGCAAATTTTATTTTGTATATAATTATTTTTTTTGTCTGTTGAAACATTGTAACCGTATGTATGCTTTGTGCATCCACCCCGTAATTGGGATTTCGATCCTGTGGGATGGGTGAGATATTAAATAAATAAATAAATAAATCCAATACCGAAAGTTTCTACTAAAAAGATTCTATATATCCAGTAAAATTGTAACACAAACATATAGGTACATACTATTTTCTACAAATTCCACAAAGTGCCTTTGGAAAATATTCTATAAATCCAATAAAATTATAACATGAACATACACTATGTAAATAGCACACTGACATCTGTCTATTAGAATTATTTAAATGTATTAGCTGTTTCCATGCTTACAGCAAAGCGGGCTGATTTAAGACAGTTAATCTCTTTTTAATTACCAGATCTGCATAATTGTAAAGGGGAATATTTTGAAAAACAATAAAGCCATTTATAAAATTCTTTAGATTTTCTATTACGTCATTTGTAGAAATTTTTGTAGCAGCCTTTGTATTTGTACTTGTTTACCAGATCATGCGATAATACGATGGCAACCCTGTAAAGAAAATAATCATTTGGAAGCTATAGGAAAAAAAGAAGCAATGGCTGCCTAAGGAAAGAATGGAGAGGTAAAATGTCATTACATTTGTTTGAGATTTTATTTCAACAGTACGACTAACACTGTAAAGAAGAGACTTTTGTAAAATTTTAAATTCAATTTGCTCGGTTACGAACCGTGCAAAATAAAATGTGATTATTGAATTAGATGCAGAATTAAATTCTAACATTTATTTGAAGCATTATTGTCTAAAATTAATAGGCCGCTTTTGCGCAAGGAAAAACTGTTTACGATATTTATACAGGTGTTCAAAAAATAGAGATCACGGATTTAAGGGTGGATAATTCATCTCAAAACAATAAAAAAAGTTCATGTAAACATATTTCCGGAAATAAAAAAAATAAAATATATCATCACGGCATATTACCCATTTCTGAGTGGGCCACAATCTGTTTTATCGCAGATATCGGTAATGATGATGACATATTTGTACCGTGCGGGCGCTTACCAGGCGTCATCACACGGGCACTCATTGCTGGCGTGGAGAGTGCACCGCAGGGGTCACTTTTGTGCCATTTAAAATTCGAAATATTTGGCGTCGGTCGAATTCGAACCCGGTTCTCCAGGTTCTCGACCAGACAATCAGGCACGCTATCCATTTCCGGAAATGGCTAGATTAAAATGTTGCATTGAAGTTCAAGGTGGACATTTCGAACTTTTTTTATAAATTGTATTATAAATGATTCCGTAATTCTAGATAAAATTCCTTTCTTATAGTTCCTAGGCATAATTCCCGATTTAAATATACATTCTACTGTAACACTCCTCGAACGAACTATGAAGTAAAGTCACCTATTCGTATGATTTGTTTTCATTTTAACAATTTACCTGAATATTTCGACATTTTCGTCGGCTCGATTGCAAAGTTTAAAAATGCTTTATACAATAGGGTCCTCCACCATAACAGAAAATTTAGTAAAAAGTTAGTTATATTGAAAGTAGATAAGATAAAATCATGATTGAGATGATAAAAGTTTTTTAAAAATTGTTAGTTTTTGAAATATTAGTGATTTTAATCATCTATATATCTATGTCACAACGATTGCTATCTTTCTCGCGCAGCCTACTACAGAAACTGGTGTGAGAAAGATAGCTATAGGTTCCTTTAAAAATCAAATGCAGTTGAACAATTATGACTATTTAATACTACAAATTGCTTCAAAATTAAACAAACTTTCATTTAAAATAATAGAAAATTTAGAGTGGAGGACCCTATTATTATATTCTACTACTATTTCTTACAATACATTGTCTGAAACAGCTCTATGTATTATTAAGTTCTGGGGTTTTTTTGTGTCATTCTATGTGTTAACTACTTGTGTCGTTAAACATGTTAAATTTATGTTTTAGTATAGTCAACCTGTAATTGGGGTCTTGAACCCTGTTGGTCAGACTAGCAATAAATAAATAAATAAAATAAATTATAATTGACTGTTTTCCATTGTAAACGGCCACTATGATTTTATTGTAATGTTAAAAGTATGAGTTGCATGACAGAAATAAAATATTAAAATCGCTATAGCTCTGAAACTAGGCATTTCCGGATTTATGTTTATATGAACTTTTTTATTGTTTTGAGATGTATTATCCAGCTTTAAATTCGCGATCTCTATTTTTTGAACATCCTATATATTCAAAAGCTTAAATTGTAGTATTAATATCAAATTAATTATATTTTGGCTCAGTATGAATTGTATTTTAATTTATGATTCCGAAGTGTTAAATTGGATATAATATAAAAATTTGTAAAGGCATAAAATTAATTAGTATTTATGAATATATTTTACCGTTTAGAATTATCACAATACAACAAACATTAATTTTATTGAGGGTAAATAGGGCGCACGTGGCAATTATGTTCTACATAAATTTTAATAACGGTATGAAATAATTATTATCTACAGATAGAAACCATAATAAACCAATAGTATAATTAATTTAAGAATATTTCATTGGCTACATTCTGTATCCATAATGTCCTTAATGTGATTAATCTAAGGGACATAGGAGCTAGTTCACCTCGTAATTAATCTGGTTTGTGACATCTTACTCTAGAAACGTGTTTCACTAATTTTAGTGTTCGGATATTGAATTCCCGTGTAAGAGAATTTTGTTTACATTGTACGCACATAACCCTCAAGAGATATTGCAGGATGGATATTCGGTACATTTAGTACCCATATTTTGGATGTGACAGCTAAGTCGAAGATTGATTTCCAAAAGATGATGTATGCCTACTAATGTTGGAATGGTTTCCGAACCGATATTTTGAAATGTGAAACTTAAAGTTTGTGTGAAAAGTAACAAAGAGATATTGCCCTTCAGAGGTAAATGTACTCTTGTTCTTCAAAACAAAAAAAAAAAAAAAATTGGATTTATAGAATCTTTTCAAAAGAACTTTTGGTATGGAATTTGTAAAAAATAGTATGTGTTCGTGTTATAAATTTATTGGATATATAGCATCTTTTCCAAGGAACTTTTTTATAGCATTTATCCATTTTTATTTCAATACTTTTATTTCTAAAAAATCACACAGTTGTTCAAATACTCTAAAAATGCGTACACTTACGTAACATTCTCTTTACAATCAAATAATATTACTACCAAGTTTATATTTCCACCCATTTTTGAATTATTGCCCCAAAAGTCAATATACCGCACATTTAGATAAAAACTTCAAAATTTTCAAAAATCTAATTTCTATGAATCTAGATACTTCTTAATGCGCTGATTCCAAATTTTGAAACCGCAGGTCGATATCTCTTTTCGTTCTCGAGATATTTAGGTTTAAAGTTTTGCTCAAAACTGCCCAATTTTGGGCATTAACCCAAAAATGGGTCGAGATATGAATTTGGCGACATCATCATTCGATTCTACGGACAAAAATACATAAGTATAGCAATTTTCGTAATTTTTGTCCAACCGGTTCATTTTTTATGAATAAAAGTTGGAAAACCCCTGAAAATGGCCAAAATCTGAAAAAATCCTAAGGGGTACCCCTTACGATTTTTGCGATTTTTGGCCATTTTCAGTTATTTTGCTTTAGAGATTGTATGCGGTGTTCAAAAATTCTGAAAATTGGTGTACTTATGTAAATTTTCCCGTAGAATCGAATGGTGTTGTCGTCAAATTCATATCTCGGCCCATTTTTGGGTTATTACCCAAAAATGGGTAGTTTTGAACAAAACTTTGAATCTAAATATCTCGAGAAAGAAAAGAGATATCGGCCTGCGGTTTCAAAATTTGGAATCAGCGCATTAAGAAGTATCTAGATATATAAAAAATAGATTTTTGAAAATTTTGAAGTTTTTTTCTAAATGTGGGGTATATTGACTTTTGGGGCAATTATTCAAAAATGGTAGTAATATTATTTGATTGTAAAGAGAATATTACGTAAGTGTACGCATTTTTAGAGTATTTATGTATGAGTATACATAATGTATATTCATGTGATAATTTTATTGGATTTATTGAAAATTTTCCAATGAACTTTCTGTATGGAATTTGTAAAAAATTGTATTATGTTCGTGTTACAATTTTACTGGACATATAGAATCTTTTCCAATGAACTTTTGGTATGGGATTTGTACAAAATACATCAAATTAACAGAAGGTCTTGTGCTGGCCATAACAGATTTTTTTCTATGAAAACGAACATTTTACATAAAAAAATTAAACAAATAAAAAATATACACCAACAAAAAAATTCTCAGTATGCTATTAGAATAAGTCGGGTCTGTCAAACGCAGCGCCATCTCTCAAGGTTAATTATTGAAATGTACCGTTGAAATCGAAAGGGTATATTGTAATTTTGCTAGTGTTTCTATTTGAAATGAATTTGCGGTCATTTTGTAAAGATTGTTACAAAGCCATGTTGATGTTGAATATAAAATTATATTACATTTATTGTGATAGTACTTTATTACTATTTTTACTCAAAGTTGATATCGAAAAAAGTATAAAATAGATAGAAATGTTAATTCTTTTAGCCACATGTAGCTAGTGGAGCGCTACTGTTTTAAAAGAAATTTACAATATTGTATTTTGTATTATTAATTACATATGACAATTAATAGTTCTATATGTTACTGATATTAAAAAAAGGAGATGAAACAATATAAGAAAACTATAAAAGTTTATTTTAAACCAAACAGTTTAATTAAATCCTTCTTTTATTTGGTAATCCGGTGCATAGAAATATCCTTTTTTAATCTCTGCGAACCGTTCGATCGGTCCTTTCTTGTTAGTTCCGTCAGTGGTGCTTAAGACCATCGCTATATCAATTAGACATTGATTTTTTGCTCTGACAAAGGATCTCTCATTTGTAGCCTAAAACCACCAAACAGTTATTTCTCAAAGAAAGAAAAGGAATGATTCTATTAAACATACATCTGAACATTCCTGCAATGGTATAGTTTGCCAAATACACCGAATTATAAATTCTTTGCACGAATTTAATCTAGTATCTCTGCTTTACAATTTTCAAATAGTGCGAAATGAATCTTTTTCTTGGCACTGGGATAATACATCGCAGAGAATATTTATTCGCAAAGAATCAAAAAGTTGCGAAAGTTTGGAACATTTACCATTGATGAAGCTCATATAATTATAAAACATTTGGAAGTAAAACAGTAAACTAAGCATTTTAAAGATGCATTGTATACTTATGAATCTGAATTTAATGATATGGTACTAAAATTCATGAGAATAATAAAAATTTTATTCTTGTAATTTAACTCACAGGCATCTTCAACAAATATTATTTTGAGATGATCCTGTAAATGTAACAGACGCTATACTAAGGCAAGTAACATTTATGTGCTTTTTAAGCACATATAATTCTTACGTTCATTGTGTACACATTATAGTAAAGGAAATGTTTACACATTTTTTGTTTATTCATCTTTTCCGTTGACTGTTTATTAATAGGTTATGTTAATGTATAGAAAATTATTCATTAATGACCCCTATTAATGTATGATTTTTATTAATAAACGATTTTAGTGGGTAACCATATAATCTTGCTGAACAATAGTCAAAACTTATGTGTTAAACATTACTAACCTAAAAAAATTGTCATAGAAAAATTAATGTTTCCAATGCAGTAAGATAAGTCAATGAAAAAAATATTGTAACTAACACTACACCACCATATAGAAAAAAAAAACCATATAAATTGTAGTTAAATTAACTAAATAAATTCCTTCTTTTTCAGCCTACTAATATGTTTCATTAAAATATCTAAGTTGATTTAGTTAAATTTTCTAAATTTGTAATAACAAATTATAGTAAAATTAAATACAAAATTAGATGAAATGATTACATTAAATCGTAATAAGTATTGAACTAAATATAAATAAAGAAATTAACTAGATATGTATTTAAATTTTCTATTTAATTACCTAATTCATTAGATAAATTACTGAAAATTGTAGGACAAAAATAATGAAACCAAAATATAGTAAAATTAAATAAAATAAGTAACTAAAGTAGGTAACCATTTGCATTTTTAAATTAACGATTTTTTACATAATATTTAATATCTATTTCGGATTAGTTAAAATGCTAAAGCAAGATTTGTAATAAAATAATTTCTAAATATAATTAAACAAAATTTCGATTCTTTTTTTCTGTGCAGTGTGAAAAAAAAAAACGACATGATGCCGACTTCAATATTATATTTTTTCTGAAGAAGAAGGCACATTGATTAATAAAATCAAGGACAAATTTTAATTTAGAAACATTATGAATTATAAATCCTTTACTTTCATTACACAAAGTCGGACAATGTATTTTCATTTACCAATTAAATGTAAAGAAAGATATATTAAGACTTATTTTCAAATTATCTTGTAAAATGGATTTGTTTGCTCAACTGATCACTTTAAATATTTGAAAGTCAACGTAATCTGCTTTTCTATATCCGGAAGAAAATAAATTTGTTAGAATGGAGTCAGAATGGGAGCAAGGACTTTAAGTCAAGCCATCGTATCGTGAATTGAGAGCATCAACAGCTATAAACGATACAGTTTCTAAATTGAAAATTTTGACGTTTCTTCATGATAAGAACTGTGGCATGAAATGCACAGTGGTTTTATGGCAGCTGTCAATCTATCAACATTTATGATCAAGGTGACATTTGATGAGCATACGAGGTAGAGTTAATGTAAGTTAAGGAGATTTCAATGTGATAACGTCACTAAAACATTTACGTTTACATTGTTTTCAAAATTTTATAGACAAATTATAAAAATATGAAGTATTACAGTATTGCGAGCAATACAAGATATCTGTTTTTAAAAGTGAAACCAAACGAAAATTAAGATTTATTTTTCACAGAAACGACCAAGAAAAATATAAGGGGGTACGTTTGCAATTCTTCAAGAATTTGAAAAATATGTATATCCATCACCATTTTTTAAACATCATTTCGTTCTTCATTTTCATTATACCTATTCATCGGGCAAATGCGAAATTCTTTTAAAAACCAAAAAAATCCAGATATTTTTTTATATTATTTAATACATGATGGATACCTACACAAAATAAAATTTGCTCATGTGTGTGAAATATTTAAAATAATTCGTTACAACATATATCATGTGATTTTAAATTTTAACAAAAGGCTCGCGCTTTCCATGATAAAAATGAAAAATGAAATGTTATAATTTGGTTTATTTTATACGAAACAAAATCAACATTATATTTATAAAGATAGTATGCAAATATCAACAACATAAAGAAAAAAATATCATTTTAAAACAAAATTAAAAATTAATTAAAAGTTATTCAAAATTTAGTCGTTACCGTGGAAAATTTCTTGACTGGGGATAAAGTGATAACAATGAGGTCATAAAACAAAATGTCGATTTTTTTTATAAAATCATAGAATCCATCTCATGTAATAAATACAGTAATAGAAAATAATTTGAAATATGCGACTTTTCATTCATAAATTTTCTAATAAACATTCGCGCTTTTAAACACGGACTAAATTTGTGACGACAATTCTTTCTTTCTCTCTCTCTCTCTCTCTCTCACACGCACACACACACACACACACATAAACATTTACGCTTCACATTTATGTTCACAATTCCGACAGTCGTCGGCCAACTATTGGAGCGTACCATGTCCACAAATATTACTTTCGAGAAAAACTGCTTCAAAAATTTAAAATTTTATTGTAAAGAATGAATAATTAATACACATGTTGAAATTCTTTCTTTGTATAGTTTCATTTTCTTGACTTTGTATGAAATTTGTTAAATCATAATTTTTAAATATTTCCGAAATATAAAAGGACTTTATTGGACATGGTTCACAATAACAGTAAATTTACACTATTTAGTATTATTTTTATTGTACTATGTCCAGAAACAAGTGAGAGAATCAAGAAATCTTATTGGCTCTGGACTTGTTTCAAAACAATTGTTAGTGTGTCATTTTAAGGGACATGGTACAAAACTATAAGTCTGTTTAAAATACAAGAAGCACTGTATTTTATGTTCTGAGAAACCGAATTTACCTATATCTATTATTTTTTTAAGAAATGGTGTTAGTACATTCCAATAGTCAACTGACGAAAATTTGTGTATGCCGCCTTATGAAGAGATTCTATATCCTGTTTGGTAAAAAGAATCTACTTAATTTACGAATGTTATCAAGAATTATACACTCTTTATTACAAAATGCCATTCTTACATGGAGAATACTACAGTCGATAAATAAAAAGAATGGAAAATTCTGTTTAATTGAATTTAGCTATATGTTTTTCTAAATCAATAGACACAAAAAATAAATATAATAAAATATGTAGAAATGTGTCTGCTGTAGAATCTCGATTATCTAACGCAAACAGAAAGAGAAAGTAAGGGTCGAATAAATCGTAATTTAATAATAAATCGAGTTGAGTTGTATTTACTTTCGTCTTTTTCATTACCTTTCTGTATTATCTAGTAATTCTGATGAAGCAGAGGACATTTCACATTTAAAGGAAACTCGAAAAAGAACGAATGTGACCAAATTTTCAAACAGTAAATTTTTCTACATACTGGTGCAGATGACTGCATTATAACTCTGGGATTATGGATGTTGTAAGTAATTCTGATGTTTCGCCAATCTGAAATTGGCATTTTTTGCCTGAGTTCTTTTAATTTATTGTGAAATGGATAGGTTTAGTGCTGCGTTCTATTTACAGAATTGATAATTCTCTGTTTTAGCGACTTAAAGTGGCACATTTCCACACTTATAACAAGAAATAATAAATATAATTAATATGTTTCCATATTTTATTCTTTTGTTTTACACGTAGGTATCCTGATATTTTTTTTTAAACGAAAATTCGTATGTCATCTTTTATCAGGTGGAGCGACGCAACTGTAGAAGTATTTTTTTTGTTGCTCATGGAACAATGCCGACCCTGCAGCAAGGTAAAGAAGAAGAAGGTCCCTATTGTTACTTTGGTTTGGTTACAATATTTTAACTATATTTGTACGAACCGGGTAAGAAAATAGGAATAATACCTGGCTCAGGCTCTACACGGAAGTTACGAGAATATATTAGCTAAAGTACACGTTATCAACGATTCTTTCCTTTTTTGCAGGTTATGCACATCTTTTAAACTCAAATCAATTGTCTAGGTTATTTAATAAAAAATAAAGGTCATTTGCTTTAATAGTTCATTTTTATTTTACTTTTTTGTTTAATACTGAAAAAAGAGTTGCCGTAAACAGCGTATATTTGTGAATATTTTTCTTTAGGAAGGTAAAATTAAAATAGTATATTACATCCGAGGTGGAAGATATTTCATTACAACGGAGGCGAAGCCTCGAGGTGAGATAAAGGGCGAGGTTGTGATGAAACTCCCACCGAGGTTATGTATACTATTTAATTCATAATTATCCTAATTTTAAATCAGTAATTTTCAAAATAAATCAATGGGTTATAACCTTTATTTTTATTAATATATTTGACAGCTCTCTTAAAATTTGTTTTAGCCTACTTTATTATATACAGTATTGGCCATAAAGATAGCAACTTAAAAAAAATCAATTGCTCTAATGTAAAAACTGGGATTTCAGAAATAAATTACAGCAGATTAGTGTCTTGAACCAAGTTTAATTTACATTAAAATAATTTGCATTATATTAACAAAAATTGATTCACTTGATAACAATTGGAGATTTTATCAATCGAAACTTTGTGTAACTCAAAAGAAATAAAGACAATGAAAGTTCGAAATACTTCTTTTATTCTTAAAAATTGATTTATGTGCAAAAAAATATTTTTTATTTGGACATAAAAATAAAAATAGCAACTTTTATAAAATTAATATAAAAACTAAATTTTCTAATATTTAGTGTAATAACCGGAACCACGAGAATTTATTACTTCTTCTCGTTTCATCATGAATTCAAGTAATTTTGTTATTACATTTCTATCAATTAATCTTAGTTCATTACTAAATAATACTCTTTTCCACATGTCAGTTGTCCAGTTTACATGATTTTCTGCAAAAAAATAATCGGGCCTTCACGTTCTTCTTCGAAAGAAGTGGTTTCTTTGCAGGCCGACGACTATAAAGTTCTCCGGCAACTAATATTCTTCTTCCCTGTCTTGAAGATATTTTATCTTTAATATTACTTAGTAGAAAGCCTAAAATTTTCTTAGATGATAAAAACGGATTTTTAACGATATGTGTTTTATCATTCTGTCGCTTCGGTTTGATGTTTTTTTTTGTCTACTAGAAATTGTAGAAGGCTCAATATTACCCTTCCTTCGAAAATGGATTATTATTCGTGCTATTGTAGATTTATGCAAATTAAAGTTCTTCAACATTTTATTCCGCGAAGCACCATTTTCATATGATTTAATTATTAAATTGCGAAATTCTTTAGTCAAAGTCTTATTACGTCCCATAATTTTGAAGTACTAATTTATATTTTTTAAACAATTATACGATATAAACGTTGAAATTGAGAAAATAAAGACATTCATTATGTAGTTGCTATTTTTATGTCCAGACAAAAGTAAAAATTATGCAAATTAAATAAATTCTATAAATTTAATATAAATTATTTTAACATAAAATAAACTTATTTTAAGATGTTATTCTTTATGTAATTTATTTTCAATATTCTTATGTTCACTTCAGAGAAATAGAAATTTTTTAAAAGTTGCTATTTTTATGGCCAATACTGTAGATCTAACAATGCTGCTAGGCAACCTCTACATAAAAATTTCAAACCCAAGAGATGGAAGTGAAATCTATTATTTCCAATCCAAGATATTGGCATTAAAATTAGGAATGACATATTTCCCAATCTCCAAAAGGTTAGGAATTGGTATATTGCTGTAATGATTGTGAATAAAATACATTTTATTTACATGCCATAGGTAAAACGTTGATGTTAGTTGGGAATGAAATATACTGAAATGCGTTTGGTGTTTCATGAAACCTTCAAATCTATTCTCAAAGTTTTGTGACAAAATAGCAGTTAATGCCAGGTACATTTCATTGTTTAAGTGGCTTTGTTTAGACACTGCTTCAAAGTAAATTAAGTTATTGTTCTTAATCTGTTATTGCCACAATTTCAGTTTAATTCAAAAGCTATCAGTGTTGAAAACATAATATTTAACCTTAGAGACATTCTACATTAAAATTAAGTGTGAAGTAATGCAGCCCAGATAGTATTAAACGTCTATATCATATATTCTTGTATTTACCCAATGTTTTTGTAAATTTTCGTTGGAACATAAAGGATATCAAAAAAAAATAATGCACTTATTTCAAATGAAGAAAGAGGTATTATTTTAAACTGATACTCTGTGAGTATTGATACTTAATTTGATAAATTTCCTGTGGATATAGTTCGTTATTTGCGGTTGAGATCAAGAGCATTTCCCTGTTCATTGTATTGTTTCATTTCCAGTAATTAAGTGTTAGTTGTCCCTGTCAATTACATGTGCTCCTCGATTTTCATTTCGCAAAAACTAGACTACGACCACAGGCGAAGAAATCGAATTAAGTTTTTGTTTCAGACAGGAACATGTAGTTGAAGTTGTCATTTAAAGTTTTGAGCTTGAGATCGTTCGAAATTAAACAATCTTTTTCTTCTTTTGTGGTTCTCTAACTCTAACATCCTTGTCAAAGTGGCAATAACATATTGCTGAACATGAAATATATTGCATGCACTACATGCTATGGAATAAGTATGGAATAATATTTAGTTAAATCAATTGAAGAAGGTTTTCACTTTAAATTACAAAATATATGGAATAATTATACGAAATATCGGTAAGAAAATATATATAATCTGTAACTCTTGTTGTACCTTTTGGTGTAAGGGTGCCGGGCGCACCGAGCCGCAGTGTGATAATTTTTTTTTTTTGCTGAGCGTTCACCCATCCAACATATCGCTGCTGTGTAGCCTGCTCGGTATATAATATATCCAAAACTAAAATTGAAGCTTTTAATTTGAAAGGAATCTAATGGCTGGTTTATGATGAATTTAATTTACGAATTTATAATTTAGATTTTAAAATATAAACTCACTTAAAACCAGGGATGGTAACCAAAAAAAATATCGGTTTGGGTTACGGTTTCGGTCATCGTGAAAATGAAAATTCGGTTTTTATTTGGGTCTTGGTTTTTATACAGCAATCAGTTTTGGTATACCGGTTTTACTAAAAGGGTTTCGGTTTTGCAACAGTAATTTACGTGATTAATAATATTATTAATTTTGATTGAACAATTAATTATTATAATGATGAAAAAAGTGTCCACAAACACGTGTACAAAGTTTTATAACAATCAGTTTTAATGGGAAGCAAATATTCAAAATATTCTAATTTCTAATGTTAAATGCCTATGTAAATCTAACATGAAACGGATTTTGAGCGCCACCCTATTGAAATACTTTTTGACAAAAAAAAAAAACAAATAGAAAATAAATTTAAGTTTATACTTTTTTATACAAAAGTATTTTAATAATGAAATTTTACAATATTTAATAACTAACAAGAGACGTGTATATAATGCGGTTAACCGATAAATAAAAAAGGTTTCGCTTTCGGTTCCGGTTTTGTATCTGTTTCGAATTTCGGTGTAGGTTTCGGTTTCGGTTCTCATGTTTTTTCGGTATTTTTCGGTTCATGGTTTCGGTTCCGATTTCGGTTACCATCCCTGCGTTAAAACGCATGCGATGGTTTATGAACGATTTACAAATTTAAAAATTTGAAATTTAGATTTGGAATATAACTATATTTTATATTTCCAAACGTAAATTTCAAATTCGACCAATCACAAGAAAGATCTATTAAACATGGCGGTATGGTATAACTTTGCTTCATCCGTCAATTGTCTTTTCTGCTTGTGAGTTGTTGACATTTTGAAGATGGATTCATAGGAACAAATTGTTGTTTTGTTTCTTTGTTTTTTGTTGATAAGCAGTATTCGCGAACATCGTAATTAGTACTACAAAACAAATGAATTGTACAAAAATAAAAACGTTTGCGTAGTTTCAATGCAACTAGGGGTAGTAAGGAATTAAATACGTGCACACTCATACGAGTATATTTGAAGAATTGTTCATGAACTGATAACTGGTGAAACGTCAAATAACAAGTACTGACAAGTTACGTAATAGATACTGACAGAAAGAAAATTGCAAATTAAAATCATCATAAACCAGCCTTTTAAGTGTCTACTCTTTCTAAAATGAATTCCATCTTTGACTTTACATTTGAACTACCCCTGGAATATTATGACACTATTTGTAAAACATAAAGCTTTCTTTATAAAACGATTTTATATAAAAATAATAAAAATATAATATTTTTGAAACTTACATCTATTAGAATTTATAGTAAAATTAGACCTTGAAACTGTACAATAAGGACTTTAAATAGTATATTAAAAATAAGTTTCATAAGGCAATCTATTAACGTACGAGCAAATGTTACAAAGGACGAGTGCGATAATTTTTATACTATTTTTCTATTGGGTTTATTTTATAATTCTATTAGATTTTTAAAAATGTGACTTTTCAAAAATATGATTTGGTATTTTTTATCAGTTATGTTGGTAGAGCTCCTCGATAAAAATTTAAACTTTACAGAAGAAAATACATTGTTGACTGACGGCAATATGAGGTTATATGTCATTCATCTGTTCAGTTTTGATTGCAATCATACCACCGTAGAAAACGAAAAGCACCAAAAACAGTGCGTTTATAAATTTTCTTAACGACTCTTTTTTTGTAGATGAATTCTGCTATATATTTATTTTTTATTTATTTATGTATGATATAAATATAATAGAAGAAGGTCAATGGTTAAAGCGATATACTGGAAATGGTGAAATTCGTACCATTTCCGAGTTGTTTAAGATTGTATTGATTTGTAATAAAACTGGTGACAGTTCGGGAGTATACTACAATTTTTATATCAAATAACAACATATTGAACATCGTTTTATATAAAGATGTGTGTTTTGTATTATTTGCTAAAAAGTAATATTATGATATAAGCAGTTCTTAAAAATAATGTTTCATATATAAATTTGGTCACCATGATATACTTTACTCCCACGAATTTTTTAATAATTTGAAAACCATTCGATCTTTTCATATTAAGATATATTCACGTTATTTGATATTTCCAATTTTTTCCGAAATTTGATTTTTTGCGTTACGAAATTTGATATTTTATTTTTTATTTAGGAAACATGATAACTATTTTAAAAATATACCATTAATAGAAGTGAGCTGTTTATATTACAATAATTCATATATTCAACTCTTATATTTTCATATTATTTCAGAAATTTAATATACAGTTCTGCTGCTTTTCGGATTTCTTTTTAGAATTATAAGATTTCTAAAAATTACGACCTTGTTATGTTAAAAATGTTATATTTATGTATTACACGTGACATTTCCAATTATTTTAAAAAGAATATATGCAGTTTTACTGTTGTAGGGAATTTATAATTTTATATTTTTATTTAATAAACATGATACTCAACAATATGAATATGATATTATTTATTATATTTGTAATAAATATCATAGTTCATGTTAAGATTGTATTACAAATGTACATTGTGTAGGTTCTAATAATAAGTTTAGCATTTGTTAATTATATAAAAATTTAATATATATATATATATATATATATATATATATATATATATATATATATATATATATATATATATATATAGCGAATATTTAAAAATGAATAATAATAAAAATATATCATCACGGCTTATTATTCATTTAATAAATATTAAATAATAAATAACATGAAATGAATTTTCAAATAGAACATCTTGTATTTATGCCTATTATGAAAAAAAAATGTCATAGTGATGCAATGAATAGTTCTAAAATGAGTAACTATCTTCGTTTCTTGATAATTTGAATTTTTGCACATGTTTGGTTCTTGTAAAAGATATTCAATTAAAATAATTTTTTTTCTAAAATTTGGTTTTTTTCTTTTACAAAGAAAAAAAAATTGAAATTTTGTCTAATTATAATTAGATATTATTTTATTAGGCAATATGTCTAATAATTTAGTATAATTTACAAATCTTAATTTAGCATTTTAACCCGAAATAGATAATAAATATTTTGTAAAAAATCGTTAATTTAAATATGCAAATGGTTACTTTAATTACTTATTTTATTTAATTTTACTAAATTTGGCTTCATTATTTTTGTCCTACAATTTTCGGTAATTTATCTAATGAATTATTTAAGTAAACAGAAAATTTAAATATATATTTAGTTAATTTCTTTTTATGTTTAATTCAATACTAAATGTAGTCATTTAATCTGATTTTGTATTTAATTTTACTATAATTTGTTATTACAAATTTATAAAATTTAACTAAATCAACTTAGATAATTTAATAAAACATATTAGTAGACTGAAAATTTAAAAATTTATTTAGTTGATTTAACTACAATTTAGACGTTTTTTTATGTGTACTTTTTTAAGACGATGAATAGGTAACTTCTATTAAATTTATAATTAATAGTAATTATTATTGTGTCCATGCGAGTCTAGTTATAGTTTGAATAATGATGACACGATTAAATTTTCTTTACCATTACCTTTTAACTTCCTTACTTAACTTTTATGATATTGCGGCACTAACAACATATTAAAACACTTAGATGTGTTGTTATCTAAATTGTGTTCGTCCAAGTTTCCATGCCATGAATTTTAAGACGAGAAGAATGTTATTGTGAGTGCATAAAAATAAATAGTAGTGGAAAATGTGCGAATGGGATGTTGAAGCACTTGCCATTGCTGCAGCAACAAGGTGAAATGCTGAAACCTGAAAATTCGCTCTACCCTACTCCAGTAAATTTTTGTTTTTAATAATTGGTTGCTGTTAATGTATCAAATATAAAAGAAGAAGAGAAGAAGAGAGAAATAACTAAAAATGTACGTTAAATAAATGAAGTTATGTTTGGGTGTTAAAAACGAGTTGTATTAGGTTAGTATATTGTTGTTATATTTAAAGAAATATTCCAATTCAGCCTATGAATTAAGGTGCGTGTTGTAAATTTTATACACAATTATAAAACACAGTCATAAAAGAATTATTATAGGCGCAAGATGAACCAGTATTTTCACAATTTTAATTAAACGTTAATTAAAATAGGGGGTAAATTTATTTTGAAAATTAAATTGTACGAAATTTTTAGATGGTCGTAAATTTCTTTTCAAAACAGTACTCATAAATCATTCGAAGCAGAATTGAATGAACTTTAATTTTCTTTTCCATTAAATTTACGAACGGTAACTTATCGTGAAATATCTAACTTATTTTCTTTTATCATTTTTGCAATTTACTCTGTACGATATTTTAGAGTTTTTCCTGTCACCATGGAGAACACTACTGTTTTGCTACAGTTATCAATAGATGTTTAAGATAACTTATTATAATGTAAATCAAAAATATATTGTAATATTTTATACCAAAATGTCTGCATTCTTTAACCATACGCAATAACAATATCTGGAACATTAAGACCTGACATTATTTCGGCGTAAACTACCGAGAAGGTTCCCAAATACCCTGAGTTTTAGCTAAGATGAAATATTTAATATTGTCATTAATGTATTACCATGGATACCAGTTGCACATACTGCATCGTTCCAGATAAAATGCAACATAGGTTGGTCAATGTTAAATGAACTTGTTATCATAATAATACTGATTTATATATAACGTAAGAAAGTAAGAAGAGCAGTATGTTAACTCTTGGTGATTCTGAAAATGACAAGAATGAAATTTGTCTTCCTTTGATAATTTAAACACAGAAGATTTGCTAATATTTAATTCATTTGCCAAAACTTTTGTAGACAGCTGATTTTTTCTTCTATTGCACGTTGTAAATTATTTTTATGATTCTTATCTAAACATCCATGACTTTTAATTTTTTTTAATATTCTCGAAACTGTGAAAGGATTTGGTCTAGGATGTTCAGGAGATAAATTAATAAACACATCACAAACATTTCTCAAACTATAACCAGCATTGTAACAAGTAGCCATTCGATTTTTTTCTTCTTCTTAATAATTTAACCTTTAACTACTCGCGCTGGTGTATTTTGTACACCACTCGGACTAAAGTAGTTGTAATTTTGATTTAAAAAGTCTCACGCTACTGCGGAGCTACCTAACCTATTACTGAACTCTCTTTTATAAGCCTTTTCATTACCGTTGTGACAGCTGTACGGAAAACATAGTTATTTGATTTTAAATTAGTAGGTGTTCCTTGTGGTGCACAGAATACACCACGTGGGTAGTAATGTGAGCATATTTTGTAACTTCTAACTTGATTACTTTGCATTAAATATCTTATTTTTTTGTTTATTTTTTATAAACAGCCAAATTCTGTATAACGTTTAACACATTGAGCAACCTCAAAAATACAAGAGACTTTTTCTAAAGCAACTAGCGAACTCTCTGATAAAACCATACCTTTCAGAACGAGCTAAAGTAAAAAACTTGCCTAAGGGCAGTCATTGTTTTCTAAGTAACCACCAATAAAGGTGCTTCTATTGAGGTAGACAGAAAAATCGTATAACAACAATTTCATGCAATTCATGTAAAAAAATTGTATGCAAGGAACCTGCAAATACTTGCCCTGAATGTAATACTAACTATAACGACAATAATTAAGTAACAGCGAATAGTTATATCCGGAAAAGTATGCAAAAATATTTATTGTTAGTTTTTGTAAGCAATTTTATTATTTTTATCTTTACGCTTACTTTCATTTTGTTTAATATTTTAACATAAGGTAGTCTGAATATTTTTTTTATCATATTTTGTACTTAAATCATTACAAAATATATTGAGAATATATTAAACAAAATTTTGTTTTGTACTGGTGTATAAAATATACCACGCGAGTACTTGTGTTACAAAAATTGGCACGAGTAGTTAAAGGTTAAATACAGATGATTTGCTAATACCTATTTAATTCATTTGCCAAAACTCTGTAGAGAGCTGATTTTTAACTAGCATTGCAACAAGCAACCATTCGATTTTTGTCTTTTTTAGTAATTATCTTTACAGCGTGATATCAAGTTCATTTGACATTTGTCAACTTTGACAACCTATGTTTCATTTTATCTGGAACGGTGCAGTATGTATAATTAGTATCCATAGTAATACATTAATGACAGAATAGTAAATTTTGTACCTTAGCTGAAATTTACGGTATAAGTAACGCACTTCTTTAAATACAATTTTGCAGAGAATTGTAACATTAGTTTAGGAAATCGAAGATCCAATGTTTTCTTTGATTAAGTTTGTGACCCCTTGGAAATTTGGTGGTTGCTACGGTCTTGGCACGCTGACAAGCAGTAAGAACAGAAGCAGAAGGAGAAGCAAGCAGTAAGGAGTGTGAGATAGTTAAAGCTGTCATTACCTCCAAGTTTTGAGCATGAGGGCGCCGTATGTGAGCGAGAATCCAATCTCTCGTAACCACACTCGCGCTGTGCACGTGTACACGCTTGGTTTTGGGTACATCACTATCGTCTGGAACAGAAATAGGAACGACATGAATGCATTAGTTTCAATTTACAACCAACGAGCTTTAGTTTCACACTTTACAGCTGCGTTCATTTTCATTCATTTTTTACGAGCCAAGAAAATGGTAAATTATTGCCCCTATATACACATCTACTGCAGGGCTATTAATACGTAGTTTAGTTTAAGATGAATCAGCCGGAGTTTGCGACTTTAAAAATTCCATTACTTTCTTTCGGGGCAAAACTTCCACTAACGAAATTTTGAATTAAAGAACAAGAAAATTAATAATGGACTGTACCTATATTATACTTAAAGAATTAGAAAAACACTCGCCATGTTTCACAAGATTTCAGCATCTGAATCAACCTCTCGGTCATATTTCAGATGCTGGCCAAAAACCACAGACCCATTTTGCTCTTGTTGCAGCTCATTAGTGTGGTGTAACTGACGTTTCTTTGCAAAGATAATTCACTAACTAGGCACGACGTAAGATACACATCTCATACAAGATTGATAACTTAAGAGGTAACTAACCACATGTAGAGCCATCTATCAACGAACGCCGTAAAGCTTTGGCAGCTATTGAAAAAACAAAAGTACAATAGCGAACTCTAAGTGAAACAATGTCTAATGTTTCAGAAGATTTCAGTATCTGAATTAACCTCTCGGTCATATTTCAAATGCTGGCCGTGTCCAGTTAGTAACCAAAGACGCGATTCGCAAAGAGTCAGTTACACCACACTGTGAGCTCCAACAAGAGCGAAACGCGTCTGTGGTTACTAACTGAAATACATACATCATTACCGACTAAAATGTTTACTAGGTACTTTTAATTTTAAACAAGTTATATTATATATAGTTTTTATACTAAACGACAATATTTGTATTGAAAAAAAAACAACCTTACATTAACTATAAATGCAAAACTTCAAACACAAAGTATGTACGGAATGCTGATATTCACGAGCATAATGTATATTGTTTTTTAGAAAAAAAAAAACTTTTTATTAGTTTCCGAACATGTGTTGTATACCTTTTGAAGTTACAAAAATGCGATGTAGTTTTATTATTATTCTACAGTTTTTGCCGAAAAATGAACAGCAGAGCAGGAACTTGCATAAAAGTAAAAGCCCATGTTAAGTCCCTAATGTTCACTCCTAACCGCCACCACCCGTTATAGAAATTACAGTTATATGAAGGTCGTTAGAATTTTAAATTTGGTATTTAGTTTAAAATTCTCGTAAAATACGAATTTTAGTTTATATTCTGCACAAAATGCATAATGAAACTGGTAACGCTTAAATCTCGTGACTTACGTTATTTTTTATGCAGTAACTTCCCGTTAGATTAGTAGAAGCTTACCGGAGAATTACAGAAAATCTATATTCCAATTTTTATTTCTAGATTAAAGAAAAGAGGTAACTTACACTAAAGATTTGCATATTTTGCGAAATTTTTCCCAGGCGTCACCTCTCGGGCACTCATTGCTGGCATATTTTTTTTTGTCGTCGGTTGGGATCGACACTCAGGCATACGGCCACGAGATCCCATTCTTTGTTAATATGTTGATATTTTCAGTTAAAAAAAAAAAAATTGAATAGATTTTCGTATATGAAATATTAATGTCACTGCAATTTGCATGTGCTTAACACGTTCGTGCTCATGACGTTGATAAACGTCATTACCTAAGTATGTTTCGGTGTGCATGACGTTTTCAGACGTCAATTATTGCCAAGCTGGACTACGCAAAGCAGGATTCTGTGAATGTTGTATGTATCTACGCACAAAAATACTTCTTACTACAAATCATTCAGCTCCCAGGTGTCTATTTTTCTCAGCATAGAATATGTTAAAGCATATACATATATTTTAAGTTACACATGAATTTGTAAATGTTATTTCTAATTTAACAAAATGAAAAGAAAACATATAGAAATTATCTGACATGTACATTGATGCCGCGAGACGAGATATGGCGAGAAACAATCCACTCTCGTCTCATTATATTTTTCCATACTTTCTTTCGATCTGTATTTGAGAGTCTCGAATTTCTCGAATTTCTCGAATTTATAATTAGAAATAGTAAATAAATTGACATTACAAGTAACATGAATATAATAAACGAGTAACACTGATTAACACATTATTTTACTAAGACTGGTTTTGGGTAAAAAATAGGTACTCTATAATATCGTGTCTTTATTACCCGTTGTTGGGTTTAGCAATCTACTTTGTAAGCTAATATTAGTAATTATGATTATATATTCGTATAGTGCGGGCATTTGAAGCTGGCATGAAGAGTATGTCATAGATGTCACTTTTGTGCATTTTCTTTTTACTAAAACCCAATAAATCTAAAATTAATAAATAAATATGAATGTAAATGAAGAGGCGATTGAAATATTTATTTTTTTACCCCCCTGACCTTCGGTGCGGTGCCCATTGGCTAATGACAATTTAATTCGAATGTTATAATTTAGGGCATACACAAACATCCAAGCTCCTAGTGGGAATCGAACCCACGACCCCGGAGCCGAGCGGAGAAGGTCGCTTGAGCGCTGCCTTTAACCGCACGACGGCTAAAATATTTATTTATACCGACAAATATTTTGTTATTTTGCATATTTTAGTTAGAAATATTTACTTAATAAAAAAAATCATACAATCAAAATCTCGAATTTCTACTCTCGTCTCGAGCAAATTTCGAGGGCATTACTCTCGTCTCATCTCGAAAATACGATGTTTCGTGGCGTTATTGAATATGTCAAAAATATATATGTATTAAAGATCTTTATCATTTTTGCAGTATTTATAATAGCAGGTTAAAATAAAAATGTAGTCATAAATAAGAGTTTTATCTTTTTAAAATTTGATTTAAAATTTAATTTTAAGCTGTGACGACGTTACGACTTTTGTAGCAATAATAACGCAATAATGTTAAAGTCGTGAACTATAAGGAAAAATTTCATTCGTGCTAACATAAGTTTATAGTTCCTTTATATGGTAATAAGAAAAACGATTGGTTCTACTTCCTATCTTTATATTATTATTTAATATGATTCGTTGGACTGGTAAATCAAGAAAATAACCTTTCATTTTGCAATTTTCTTCAAAGGTTTAGATAACGAGCTAATAACAACTAAGATTGTTCTTATTAATTTGTAAATGCACAATTATGTTGAATAATAGTAGTTATAAAGCCATTTTCTATTATTAAGATATATGGAAAATATTCTGTAAAAATGAAATATTGCTGATTTCATTAATGTGATTAGTTCTTTATTAGATTTTAATATACCACAAAGTTTTTTTTGAACATTCATAAAATTTATTCTAGCGTTTCTTTAGTGGTAGCTTGTAGAAGTTACACACATTTCTAGCATACCTTCAAGTAGCTGTTAGGGTCTCTTGCTCCCTTTATGTGCTTTGCCTTTTAAAGAGAAGTGCTCGCATTTCTTGTAATAAAAAAGCAATTCTTTTACACCCACGACTAACGTGATTTATGAATATTTGTTATTTCAAAAACAAATAATAATAAAATTTTAACATGAAACATATTTCACGAAATATCACAAAACAAGAAGAAGAAATAAACATTTTAGGCTGTATATAGAATTCAAATATAAAAATCTAGATGAAAGTAATATTTGTTTATTATTTGTTGGGATTAAAAAACATGCATACATATATAAAAATCACGCATATTCCACTTAGTGGGTCAGCATAAACCCAAAATAATAATGGTGCCGAAACGTTGGAAATAATACATTTTAAATAAAATAAATAAATATATCATCACGGCATATTACCCATTTCTGAGTGTGCCACAATCTGCTTTATCGCAGATATCGGTAATGATGATGACATATTTGTACCGTGCGGGCGCTTACCAGGCGTCACCTCACGGGCACTCATTGCTGGCGTGGAGATTGCACCACAGGGGTCACTTTTGTGCCATTTAAAATTCGAAATATTTGGCGTCGGTCGGGATCAAACCCGGTTCCCCAGGTTCTCGACCAGACACTCTGGCACGCGGCCACGAGACCCCATAAATAAATTTTACGGATCGAAAACTAAAAGTGTTGTATTATTTCTATAATAATAATAATAATAATAATAATAATAATAATAATATATATATATATATATATATATATATATATATATATATATAAACTGACCGATTTTCGGTAGCAAATTACCGCATTCGGACCACAATAATAGTTAGAGCTAGAGTGGTATAGTATAGTTTAGCACAGTACACCGCAATTTGCTTTAGTTTTATGTGCAAAAAAGTGACAGTATTCAGTATTATTATTTATAAATATTCAAATAAATAGGACTTCAGTCTTGTATTAGACTTGTTTTATATCTTTGTTAACGTTTCGGAATTATTTATTCCTTCATCAGGACACTACAATAAAAATATAAAATACAATAATCAATTGCATAAAAGATAATTAAAATACTTACAAAGATTATAACAGGAAACGGAAAAATAAGGTCATAAAGGGAAGGGAATGCATTAATGATAACGGACACAACGTGTAAGATGTTGTTTTCCACACTTGATTTTGTCAAATGCTATGCTATTACGAACTCAAATCTGACAATAATTTTTTTCTTAAACAAAAAGTATTCTCTTGAATAATTTTTCCTAAAAAAACAATAACAATTGTAATATTAAATTTATATTCAATCATACTTACATATAAAACCCTTTTTCAGCTTATAGACCTGAAGATGCCCCTAAAAAGGCGAAATCGATAGTCAATAAAAGTATATTTTAACCAAATAAAACAGTGTGCTTTATTTTAACCATTTATATACAAACATGCATACTGAGCTGGAGCCTTTTATAAACTTAAAAAAAGTATAAATTTTATGACGTTTTAAAAAACCGCCTTTTCTGCCCCACCTATATAAAAATCCAGTTTTTTTTAAAAATTAATTGTTTAATAGTATGATGCCAATTTAAAAGTTGCTTTTATTTTATTGTAAAAAGTAAATACATGCCTAATTATAACGCAAATTTTTATTAACAGAATATTAAACTGTTCTTTTCAATTCATTTCCATTTAAATTAGAGAGTAAATTACTATCGTTTTAGAGTGCGGCAGCGAATTTTTTCCAAAGATCACCCTAGTGTATTTAGCTGAAAAATTGCGCATACTTTCATGTTTTGCAAACATAACCGTATTGTTTTCACTTTATTTTACATGATCTGTATTTGTGAATTGATGTTTACCTTAAAAGAAAAAAAAAACCAATTACTGTTACTGTAAGTCGTATATTGAAACGAATGTAACAGCAATATTCATTGTGTAGCATTTTCACAAAAAGGCCGGACAATCAAATTTTAGAAAAACCTTTGATAACTTAAAATTTACTCAAATTTTGGAGCGCCTTTTAGTTGATCAAAGCACATTTGTTTTTGCCATTACCATCTTGAATTTTGCTCGTACGATGTAGTGTAACTAAATCAATAATTGTTCTTTTTTTGCGTGAAATTTTTCCAACAGATTCTACGACAGATAAATGAAATTTCCCTTTCATTAAATTAGTTTTCAAACTATGCGAATTTAAAATTATGAGAAAGTGATTTTATCCTTTTAGTTCCCTTTCGTCCTCTTATCTTTTCCGTTGTTGGAAAAGTACTTCAATTACCTCATTCTCAAGCACCACATAATTATTTTCTTAATAAGAAAAGGAAAAATACTTGTTGGAAAACGAACATCTTCAACATTTAAAAGGAAGTCTTTATACTAGAACAGAGGTGCGAGTATTTTGTTAAACGTTGATGTTAATTAAGATTATTAAAAAACGAACAAGTGAAGAAAAGGAGAGTGTTTTGTTGTGTAAATTTTTTTGAAACCTTGATAATATATTTTGCGTTGGGTATTATTATGTATAACTCGGAAAATGTAGGGTAATGAAGAAAAATGTGTATGAAGCGCTGTTAATTCTATACACAGCTATGGATAGCAAAAGAAATCACCAGTGACGTAACAGTCCTTGCTGGCTAACACCGATGATGCTCGTTTCGTGAACAATAATTTAGAACTTGGGTCATTTATATTAAAATTATTATTAAAAATAACGAAGACAGATTTGTGAAAAATTCATGAATCTCACTGGGATTTGAACCCAGGGCCTAGTATCTAGTCGGACACCCTACCAACTGAGCTACGAGATCCCCTTGAAATTCCTGATTTTTTTACACGTCGCAAAACACCGTTGTAACACCGGGGTAACCGGATTCGATCCCGACCGGCGCCAAATATTTCGAATTTTATATGGCACAAAAGTGACCCCTGTGGTGCACTCTTCACGCCAGCAATGAGTGCCCGTTAGGTGACGCCTGGTAAACGCTCGCACGGTACAAATATGTCATCATCATTACCGATATCTGCGACAAAGCAGATTGACACACCTAGAAATAGGTGATATGCCGTGATGATATAATATTTAATTTATTGTCTAAAATTAAATGGGAAGTTTTTCGTGTTAAACACCTATGGCCCGCTTTTTATTTAACACCCTGTATATTTTTATGTGCTCAAAAAAATCAAATTATGTGACTCCATTTAATAGCAAAATCCACTGTTTGAGAACAAAATTATCTCTACCGTGGGTATTTTTTAACGTGAAACATTGAGTTTGTCATATCCATGGTTACGACTTGATATTTGATTGACAGCAATGTATTTGCCCGTTCCATTTACAATGAAACATAGGGAACGAATCTGACAGAAGTATTATATTTAAATATTGTAAGAAATTTAGCGGAGTCAGAAAACCATTCGAGAGTACTAAACATATTTCGGGCACAAGACCACACAGTGTTTTTTCTACATCTAAATTTAATTTTTAGAAAACAGGTATAATTATTTAAACAATATTAACCTCTAATGACATCTTGTCAATATGACAGTTAACCCTTGAATTTCCCTATAAGTTATGATTTGACATTTGATTGACAGCAATGTATTTGTCTGTCTCATTTAAAATGACACATGGAGAATGAATTTAACAGTAGTATTATATTTATATATTGTAAGAAATTTAGCCGAGTCAGAAAACCACTCGGGCACAAGGTGCACACTATATTTTTTCTACAACTAATTTTAAATTAGAATGCAGGTATAATTATTTAAATGAAATTAACCTCTACTGACGTCTTATGAAATGTCAAATTCGTTCCCTATGTTTCATTTTAAATGGAACGGGCAAATACATTGCTGTCTATCAAATGTCAAGTAACCATGGATCTGACAAACCCAATGTTTCACGTTAAAAAATACTCACGGTATATCTACGTCACATAAAAAAAATAATTACAGTTTAATGGATAACAATAAAGACTTTCTCAGTTGCAAATTGGTTTAGATGAATTTTCATAACAAAAAGTGGAGGACCCCATTGGTATTACTGTAGCTCATTTGTAGTAAAAATATAGCCCTTAATCTATTGCAACCAAATTGACCTTTTTATGGAATTGGTGATTGAAATTACAATACATATACATACATGTATTGTGCCTACAGAAAATAAATATTTATTATTATTATTCATTCTTTCTTCGTTTATATAAATTCTCCCTGATCCAATAAGTCCATTTCTATATATTTAGCGGATTAAGTTAAATCGCAAATACTGTCAATTTGATGTTATTTTTTGAATTACCCTTATATTTAAGACGGACAACTTGTTAGTTCGTCGCATCCAAGTGCGATTAATGTTTAGTATATTGACCTCTTTATGACTACACATGTAATCCTATAACGCTTTTAATGGCGCACCTACAAAAGGAATGACATAAAAAATGAGGAGTAAATGAAAAGTTGACAGTATAAGAATTTAAAAATTTCTTCCTTGGGAATTGAAAGTTTTAAGTGGCATTTCCATTGTTAGTAGCCGTAAAGTCAGCCCTGCACAAAGCGCTTGAATGGAAGGCGAAATTGCTTTTTTAAATGATGGTTTACGGTTTCGTTAGTTTCGCGCTTATAGTGAACCATTTGTTTCGATTTTCCGGTGGGTCACACATACCGAATCCGCTGTTTATTGTTTATTTATGGATATGTTTCGTTATTTATGCTTCGGTTCTTTTTTGCGTGGACTGAACTGATACATATTTACAGAGGAATAATATATTATCATTCATGGAACAACATTCGTATTGTTCCGTAGGGTATTTCACTGTTGTGAAGACAAAACTCTATTAACATTATTTATGTAATGCATACCACAATTTTTATGTAGAAGCGTCTAGCGACACGTTGTACCTAATTTATGAAATGTAGGTACACGCTAAATGCTCGTCACCGCTTTTGACGCAGGCATTTAACGTGCGCCGATTTATTGCGCCCAAAATACCCAAAAGTACACAAATGAGGTTAAGTTTGGATGTTAAAAACGTTATAAATTAACGTGCATGGTGTAAATTTTGTACACAATTATAAAGTTATACGTTAAATGTCTACATCGTAAGTGGTGATGACGTTTTCATATTTGGTACAGGTACTTAGCCTACTTCAATCATTCAATATCGGTATTACAGTACTATTAATCATAGAGAGTATCCACTACGACGGGTTGTTCTGCTCCAAATTTTTAGAAATTGTTATAAATTTAATTAGTAAATATTTTAATTTGTTTTATTTTTTATGCAATACATACATTTTTCTCCAATTTGAAAAATCTTAAGAAACTGTATTCTTCTGTTTTTTTTTTTTTAATATTTTGTTAAACTAAATTATAATCATCACATAATTAATTATCTTTTTCGTAGATTATCCGCAGATCCGAAGAAAAGAAAAAAGGTAAGTAACTTGCAAAAGAAAAGATTGAAGCCCTATTCAAAAAGATTAATATAACTTTGAACTATTTTATAATCGTTAGTTGAGCTCCAGAAAATTCACTTAAATTTTACTGCTATCACAATTAAACTCAACTCAAAATTAAACTTGAATTATATAAACGGACTTTAGCACAGCGTCGAAAATACCACGCGTAATGTTTGTATTGATTTGTATTTATTTTAAATGAACATAATATTACAAATATGGAAGTTATTTTTAATTATAAAAAGAAGTTACTGCATAAACTTTTAAAATCCACTTTTATTTCATAATTTACTGCGTTCATTTGGGCTCCAATATGGCGGACGAATCAGCTAGGTATTATCTAGTAGCTGTAATATTAGGTATACATTACCATGTACCTAGGCACTACCTTTTTATATCGAGGAAAGGGCAGGCATGCTTATCCTGTTTCTGACAAGTTTTACTTATATATTTACCTAAAAAAAATTACAAGGGGCGTTTATTATGAATCACAAATCATTAGTTTAGTGATTTCTAAACCGCCCCTCTTTATCATTTTCGAGAAATCCCTATGGCAACATTATATACATATATATTATTATTTATAACTCTGTGCGCCACATTATAATATTTGAAACCTAGGTGAGAAATAATTTTTCGTGGAACTGAAATTTTAAAACCATTGCGATAATACTTAATTGTGTAGTAATCTGTACAGTTAAGAGGAAACATTTTTTGTCGACTAAATATTTTGAGCGCCTTCTTCCTATTCGTTTGACTCTCACCACACCCTTACTAACCGTCAATGTTCCTGTTATTCCCATGAGACCACTACCAACCCCTTGGATCTATTTAGCTGTCCCAAGGTAGGGAATCACTGCATTAAGCTATGAGGGCATATTTTTCAAATATCCAGATAGACATTTTATCGGTTTATGGAGAACGTAATTTTTAAAGACAAACATTTAAAAAGGACTATTATTTTTGTTAGAGAGGACTCCTAGACATTTTGAATACATAAGTGTCAATATTACAATTAAACTACTACTTCCATAGTAAGTACTCATAAATATATTTCTGTCCTGTCAAAGGCGTCATCTCAATGGATTTCAAAATTGTCTTGAAGAGAGCACCACACTACATTTAATGCATTTAATTTAGCTTAACGTGTTTTATGTGTGATTTCGCATCACCATTGACTTTTCTCAAAAGTAGTCGCACAATAAAAGTTAGTTTTCTGCCTATATACAGAGAGATAATAGTTTCATCTTGTCTATATTCTTTATCAGGTACAAAATAATGATCAAGCAGATTTAGCGAAAAATTAATATTGTTTCCAATTTTGTTCTATTATAGACTTCTAAAGTTATAAAGTTATCAGGTCTTATACCATAAGAGCGTAAATCCCATGCACGCATCTTATGCTTATGGTACGCTAATATTTTACTCATTAGTTGCCGCTGTTACCATCAGGCAAAGTAGTGTTATTATCACAAAACCAGGGTATTAGATTTTGTTAGTTCACAAGTTAACATTAATAAAAGTTAACTTCTTTTCGCCGTTATATACATATTAATAGTCGACGTTAAAGCCTTGGTACTCTAAGATTACGTTTACACCTTGCATACTAAACATTTAGTCTGCTTACTAAGTGACGGAACAAGATGGCGACGAATGGTGTAAACACTCTGTACCAAACCTTTGGTACGCAATTAGTACACATTTTTGGCACGTGTAAAGAGGGATGTACCAGACCATACTCATGCACGGTGTAAACAGCAAACGTACCAAAGCGATTTTTCTACCATCTATGACTACCTTTAATTCAATTAAAATTGTGTAGGTACTAACATTTAGGAAAATTGTCTAAGTTTATTGATATTTACAATTTTAATAGTGTGGCAATGTAAATTACATAGATTCACAATTATTTTTCCTCATTAAGTAATTATAGGTTAGGGTGACTGTAACAGTTGAATCTACGCAAGCGCGTGTAATGTACTTATTAGAATATTTAGTACGTTTATATAGAAACTGGTGTAACATACACTACTAAGATAAATTGTAGTATAAACTTAGTCCGCGTACCAGAATAGTACACTAATACTGTATTCCGAAATTAAACCACGGTAACCACTGAAAATGGTTACGGTTTAACCGCGGTTAGACACCGCACTGGAGAAATGGACCAGCTAACAATTAACCTCAACTTGATAAATTTAAAATAGTTGTTGAAACTACTACTGCTCATCTGTTCTGCGCCAAAATGTAACCACACCACAACCGCCGACCTAGCGCGGTTAGCGTGGTTACAGAAAAGTTACCAGCTTTCAGTAACCGTGTTCCGAAAATATAACCAGTTAATGAAAAAGTAACCGCGGTTAGCGTGGTTCAATTTCGGAATACACTATAAACGTAGTCTATATGTTCTTATCAGATTTGTGGTATTATGGTATTTCGGTTCAAATTTATCAGCCGACTAAGTCTGTAGACGTAAAATTGCAACTTTTACTGCAACAGACCGCATCTTGCTTTGCGACCCAGTACACCAAAGGGTGTTAATTGATAAATCAAAGACAGAAACTCTGTTAACTATGTTCCTTTCACGACACATTTTAATATCTTGCTACCCTGTAATGCTCGGACCTGCATGTATGTCACACAGATTAAAGACTCTTAATTGCACTAGTGTTCCATATTCCACACACGAGAATCGGAAACTGAGGATGCTATATTTCTAAAAGCTATATCTTTGAAAGAAACGAGGAGACATGACTATTGATAAATTGACCTATGTTTTGTACCGTAGTTGCGACGTCAGCAACAGATAAATTATTCAACTGTTAGTACTGATAATAGTGCTACACTTGGATGACAGTGTTTGCAAAGCAACAATAAATCATAAATCTTACACTTTGCAGCATTAGCTTTGTTAAACTTCATCAGTTGATCTTAGTTCGCCTCTGTGGAATTTCAATAGAAACTATAGATCAGAACTATTTTACTTGGCTGGTAATGTTTACACTAAAACTATAAATCATCACTCATACTCATAGCCTTTGAAACTTGGTCATGTCTCTCAGGCAGATCGGCTGATCTCTGCTAATAAAAATTCAGAGCAGAGGCTCGAACTATTTCACTTATCATAAGCCGGGGTCGAGCATAAACTTGAATTTGATGTCTAAGAATTCCATGCTATGATACTGGCTCGTATTTTCGTATATTTGAATAAATTTTTGTTTTGAGGTATAGTTACATTTGATTTCAACCGGGTGTCTACTTGAGAACCGTTATAGCGTGAGTATTTTTTAACGTGAAACATTGGATTTGTCTTATCCATGGTTACGACTCGACATTTGATTGACAGCAATGTATTTGCCTGTCCCATTTAACATGAAACATTAATAGAGGAAAACTCATGTTTTTTTTTTTAAAAAAAACCTTAAATCCGAATTAATGAGTAAGTTTACATAGACAAACATCCATGCCTTTGTGGGATACGAACCCAGAACCCCGAGCGCACTCATGACTAAAAGGCGTTGCTCTAACCATTGAGCCACCGGAGCCGACAAGTTAAGTTGATTAAATAAGCAGTGATATCTACTAACAATGATACATCAACCAACTAGTTATCATTTTCTAATTTAGGTACAGGTTTGCTTTTAAAGTCCAAAATAGCTATTTTTCTACTGTCACTATAAAAAGTAGCCATTTGCGCTCTCTTTTGTCAACGCAAAATGTCACTTTGCCGCTCATGCGCGACAAAGTGGAAAAAACGCTCGCTGTCCAAATTTCTAAGTATACAATGTTGAGAAATGTCACTTGTCTACATTCTTAATGAAAATGTTTAATTAGGAAGTAATGGCACTGTAATTACACATTTATCACGTTCACAAGTCAATTTGACATATATTCGGTCGGTATTTAACATAACCTAACAAAATGCCACACTGCTGTGAAAATGAAATAGGGCATTCATTTACAAAAACGAAAGTATAAAATGCTTAGATTAGATTGAATAAAAACTCAAGAAGAATGGGAAATAACGATAAAATAAAATATAAAATAAATTGTGTGAACAGTTATGTTTAGTAATAGGAATGGTTGTACACAGATGGCGGTAGGATAGTTGCGAGTCGTACAGACATCTGATCTCTAGTTAACTATTTATTTTGATTACAATAAAGTTTTTAGTTATTTCATTACTTAAATAATTGCGAGAAGTCAGTCAATGCACATACATGTCTATATAATCACAAATTCCTTGAAATATTTGTTAATTTTTTCAGTGTGACAGGCGTGACAACTAACCACACATTTTGCTACAAAAACTCATCAAATCATCACAAATCCTTGCTTCCACACTCTAATTTTGGTTTTTTTTAATGGAATAGATGGCTAATGTAACGATATAATCATTTAAGAGCCTTTTTAAGTTTAAACTGTATCTTTTGTATTAGCCAATCGTTATTTATTGAGCAGCACTGTAAGTATAAAGTGTACATTTTATTATTTTTTGTTATGGTGAAGGATCTCATTGTGGCGACTGTAGAAAAAATCTTGTGTGTGTTTCGAGCGCAAATGGACATTGTCGATTTCGAGAGAATGCCGCGCTCCTTCGTCGCGCGGCAACAACCTCTCAATCGACAATGTCGCATTTTGCGCTCTTAATACACAAATAGCTATTATGTGTTTATGTTTCGAAAAAATAGAAGTGCCGAGATTACGACTGAATACCCTACAAAAGTTCTTGTGCTTTGCTAAGCTGCCTTATGTTATGTAAACTCTAAATCTAGTGGTAACTATAAGGTCTTGTTAGACGTGGTGGGTTGTAGATCGCAGTTTTAGCCACGTGGAACTCTTAGATGTGAGTTCATGCGATCAGGAGAGAGAACAACACCAACACCAACACTAACAGCAGCAACTGCGATCATCGGGCTGTCAATAACTTGCATCTGATCGATTGTGCAGAAGCAGCCGGTTTGACAAAGTTTGCCCCACTTCCTGTCGGTATATCGGCATGTCGGCCTTGTAACGTGGGTCGAAGTGCAAAGTGTAGTCGCTTTGTAAATCGGTTGAGAAGCTGTCGTAGTTGTTCCATAAACAAATCTTCAGCTAGCCTACGCGTCCGACTTCCTACGAAACAAGCCCGAGAGTCCAATACAACCAAAATCTTCGTCCCCGGTCATTAATCAACGGCCTGCTTAGAATTATCCCTACAATTTGCAAGTTATGGAAGGGATATCCTTTTCTTTCGTTATGATGAATGTAGGAAGGACCACGCCAAATGAAATCGTCATATGTAATTATGATAGCTTAGTGATAGTGTACTAGCTTCACATGCCAGCGGCTCTGGGTTCGAATCCTAGGTAAGGTATGGAAGTTTGCGTGTGTTCCTTTTATCATCTCATCTCCATTAATGCAATACGTACTACGGGAATGATATAAAAATACTAGTAAAATTAACTCACCCCATTAAATTGTAATAAGATGTAAAAACTTGGATACAATAATAGTTATTTATGCAACAAAAGTGTAAACACAAGCTTTATAACATGAAGTCAAATATTTCGTGATTCGCCAAGCCTCGTCACGAAAATTATTGACCAATACTTGAGTCATCTACAAGATTTTTTATACGACCTTAAATAACGCTCCTGAATCACATTAGAAATTTAACAGACAGCAATTTGAACACACCAAATGCCGGGTTCATTTTTGACAGATAATCTGAAGTTGAATATTGTAGTTCTGAGTTACCAACATGAATAAACAGAAAAAACTAAACTTAGGTAAGATAACTTCAATGCCCCACGTGTATGGATGGTGACAGCTATGTAATGTGTAAAGTAAATAAAATACGAAAATCGTTTTGTTTTACACACTGTCTGCAGTGTGTAAATTAGCAACTTTACACATCGAAGTATAAAATAGTATATTGTATAACTAGTGCTGAAAGTTGGATATTTCACACGAGCGTGAAGTTTGAGCCACGAGCCGAAGGTGAGTGGTTTAATCACGTGAGTGTGAAATACCCTTTCAGCACGTGTTGTACACGATATTTTTCCGACGACCACAAAAAAAAACAATATAAAATTTACATAAAAATATTAAAACAGATTATGTTAACATCATTGCTATCAGAATTCACCAAAAATTATGTTAAAATATGATAAATCAGGGTCCAGCCTTCTTAATCCGTGTAAATTCAGCAATTTTTTTGCAACTGTCAATTTTTAAAAAAAATTATTAGGTTAGTTCGCTTAGTTATCGCAGCGTGTGATAAAATCATATCACACAGTTGCGGACGCATCTGATTGGCTAACGAGATTTCATATCACACAGCTTTGCTAGTGATGTGCAATGACCAACTTTCAGTAATAGTTTAACGTGTGAATTTATGTACTTTTCGTAGTGGTCGTCGGAAAAGAATATTATATAGTTGTCTCAGCATATAAAATATTGACGATACATGGTAACGGGATATTTAGTAAGTAGATTCAAACAAATATATGGTTCTCTAGTAAAAGCAGATATGTTACTTCAGACAAACGTAAAAAATAAATTTTTCGAAAGCACATCTCCTTCAAACAAAACAGATTTATCGCTCTTTATCAATTTATTAATCCCTGTTCTTATCAATTCTTTAACTTTACGAAAGAAATGTCATAAATTGATTTTCTGTAAACTGACATATTTTTTAATTTCATCTGAAATATTGGAAAAAGTGAAATATCTGCTTTAGTTATAAAGTTTCCTAATACACACAATTTTCAGGATAACGTGTCGGTAAAGTTAGACGAAAGTTACGTGATTTGAATTATAGTTTTTTTTTGCGAATATCTTCTAAGTGTTAAATAATAATGGATTTTGGCTTGCATATATTTCGGGCACTTTTTTTTTGTTCTAAATGGCGATGCTCAAATGTTTTTAACTGTTGAATTACGAGTTATGATTTCTAGGTTTTAATTTTTATATGGACACCATATTGAAACGTTAAACCATTGAAGAGATAATTTTACTATATATTAAAAATTATTTCATTATTCCTGTTTGAAACAAATAAACAAAGATAAGTTGCAAAACTAAATGAAAATTAAAAGATAATAGAAGTAAAAATAAACATACATTACATTTTCCCCATCAACAGACATTTATTTGATATAAGTGATTTAATAGTGTGCAATCTGATATTAGTCTTCCATCAATCGTGTATTGTAGTTCGAACGTCAAGATTTGAAGGTTGAAAGATGTGAGCAAGGAAAAACATCACGTTGCCGATTTGGTAAAGTTTCGGATGCCATCCGATTGCCGGATTTACTCACTGAGGCGAAAGTAAGGTTTTGATTTAATAAAGGACAACTCAATACGTACAAGAATCACAAAGAACTTTATTTAGCAAGAACAAGTTAAAACAAAATTAAATCACCTAGAAAGTGATAAATTTAATTAAAAATGCAAACATGCGTTTGGACAGCATGACAATTATACAAACTAGAGGGAGCATAAAAATATAAAAATGTTTTACATTTCACACAAGCACAGTTTCAAGTCGTAATTTATATTCATTCATAGTTACGCTGAATAACGTCTGTTGCTAGCTCCGTTATAATCTGGGTAAACAAGTTATCATCAACTATTTTCTGAAAAAACTTTGCGATTTTATGAAACACGTTGGAATTTGTTTTCTTTAAGTAAAAAATTCTCACAATAAAAGAAAATATGCGAAAGAAATTTAACGTTTTCGTTTTAGTGGCTCTGAAGTAATATGTTACCATTTAGTTTTTGCTCGTTCGCTTTAACAAAAGCTGAAACTTCGAACTTCATTTTCCGTTACAGGTTTCAGTGTGACAACCCATTTACCAACAAATAGGGTGATATATGTTTCTCGTTTAGTTATATCAAATGTAAAAATTCGACTCACTCGTAAATTAGAACAGCGGTAACATAATTTACTTCATTTGGAAGGAACTCATTTAAAACTCCACTTAAAATTATTTATGTGATTTTTTACTGTAAAATAATTGTTTTCCCTGAAATAAACTACTTAGTCTTTAATTTTGTAGCCAGTAAGAATTAAGTGCAGTAACTTAAATAAGTTTTTAATATGAGAGTTAGTTTTGAAACTTTAGAAGAACGATGAATATAATTTTAAACATCTTGAACGAATATTCATTTCGAAATTAATAAAGCAATTGTGAAGCATGATATTTTTATTTTTAAAACTAAAAGTTTATATTTAATTAACTAGTATTTAGTACATTAATGACCAATATTTTGTAAAATAAATGATCAGTTAATATGAATATTGTGGTCAGGTTAGATTAGGTTAGAATAAGTTATGGTTAGGTTAGTGTATATTAGATTAGGTTAAATTATATTTTTATTGTAATTTATTGATCATTTATTTAAAATATGCACTGATCTTATAATAGCAACCAAAGTAAAATACAACTTATTTTTTTAATATCACATGAAGAACCAACTACCTATGAAATTCATAAACAATAACATTGATGTAAAGTTAAACGTTTGTGTAAATCTATGAATAAATTATATGCATTTTAAAATATACTGTCTTTGTAATAAGAAATTCCTGTTTTATTGTTAATTTACTAATTTTTGAAATACATCTTCAGCTTCTTAAAGTAGCTCCGCTTAATAACGTTTTAAGAATGATCGGTTCCAGTTGACAGTTATAGATTACGTGTATTTAAATTCGTAAATTCAATTTCAAGTTTGTTACTCTTATTTTTAATTTATCCTTTGTAAATGCATTTTTTACAGTAACACGTAAAATTCTGTAAAATAACGAGTTTAATATAGAGATTTCATTTTGATAATGTCAAAATTATTGATACAGAACACAATCTACATAAACGACTAATTGATTGCTTTCAATTTAAATGAAAGAGAAAAAAATGGTGGAAGACCTGATCAAAATAATTGAAACTATAAAGAAAATATTCACACTTCATATACTTACATTGTTTATTTTAATTTTAAAGTACGTTTAATTATAATTATATTGCATTAGATGCGTCATTTTCAATGCGGGGCTTAAAGTTCATTACACTAAATTCTGCTTGTCTCTTTATTTTTTTATTCTTAAAAATATTAAGTTTATACCTAGAGTCTACAAGTAAAATTATACTACTAACATAAAAGAATATAGTAATACCAGATTACGTCGAAGCATCATCATTACATGACATAATTAGATACTTTAGATTTGAAGAATAGCAGCGGTTAAAGTGCATCACATTAGATCGAAATTTTTATTTGCCTTTATTTTAAAGGTTGTTAACCTGCATCTCTCACAAAGACTCTGCAGTAAATATTCTTTTGAAGAAAATTTCTACAAATACTATTTTTATTCATTTTTCTCTTTTACTCACATTTTTAAATATTTGTATTCGTATATTCGTGCATTTGTCTTTTAGGAACGAATATTCAGTTTGCAAAGAAAAATCTTCTTTTTTTTAAAAAAAAATATGATATTATTAATCTTTCTTTAGGAGTTTCTTAATTTAATCTCTGGAAATAAATAGGTAATGAACATATTTATTTATACATTTTTATATATTTAATAATAGGTAGATAAATGGAATTCTTTTTTCTGGATAATATTTCTTTTGAGCCATTAGTTTGAATTTGTCCCGTGGGCCGTAGTTTGTCAACCTTTATGTTAAAACATTGTGAATGGAAAAAACTTTAAAAAAGATAAGAGAATATTTACAGTAATAGTATATTACTAACCGTAAAACTAAATGTAAAACAAAAAACACTTCACGCGCCTTCAAAGCCTTTTTTACACGCATAGATTTATGCTAGATGCAAGATATGCTATTTTTTTTAAATAGGTATACCTATAGTGACTGTATATACATAGTGTGGCCAACCGCCGCCATATTTAGGCAAAATGCGCGGGAAATTTGAATTCATATGATGTGATAACTAAACAAAATTCGATAAACAATTAATGAAAGAGCATATTAAATGAAAACAACATTTATTTTCATTTTAAATCCTTTCGAAGAACTGTTTTCACAACCAACCGCCATGCAACCAGGCATCTAAAATATATAACTTAATATTAGACATTTTTAGTAATTTTGACAGTTAACCTAAAAAATATGTGATATTAAAAAATATGTATATATTACTTTGTTTTAAATATACAAATACACGTGTAATTTAATTATTTGCACTATCTAAAATGTAAATATAATATAATTACCTTCAATTCACATATAATTCACGTAACAAATCGGAAAATGTCACTTTGTCGGCATAATATCCGCCATATTTAGGCAAATTCGCGCCGACCAATCAAAATCGATCCCTCTATTGGCCACACTATGTATATACAGTCACTATAGGTATACCTACAGGCCTTTAAATTTGGTGGGATACTTTTGCTGTCTTATTGGATGTGAATAATATGATTAAATTGGGTGTTTTTACCTCCCGCTATCCTTGGTAAGGGAGGTATAGGGATCGTGCTAAAAATCACTTATCGAGATTTTAGTAAATGACCACGTTTTACGGTCCCTAGAATCCAAATTTAACATTTTCACGATGATGTCTGTATGTGTGTGTGTATGTATGTATGTGTGTGTGTGTGTATGTATGTATGTATGTATGTGTGTGTGTGTATGTGTAGGGATTTTGTCTTTCGCTCTAACTCAAATACTATCATTCAAAAAATTATGAAACCTTGTATTTATACCCTATTCTAATATGAAAAGAAGCCATTAGATTTTGGTGTAAATCGGATAACCGGAAATGGCACTTTACCTGAAGCTCATAATGGTTTTTTTTCAAAAAATACCATTAAATGCCATTTTTTCGCATTTTATGTCTTATGAAAATTAAAGATTATTGAATTTTCTACAGGTATGCATTAATACTTTTTCTATATATTTTACAGATAAATTTAAAAATATTTTTTTTTATTAGTCGCGAAGCCTAAGATAAACACAATAATTCCTTTGTTACATAGTTCATATTTCAAATGAATGTAAATGACAGTAAATGTCACTGTCAAAAAACTAATCACTTCAAATTAATAATAGTGACATTTTAAAAAGAAAATAGTAAATAAATCAATAATTTTATGCAGTGGAACAGTTTGCAGCGTTAGTAAATACGTAAGTATGTATTTAAATTAATAAAAATGGATAGGGATGTGTGTGGAAGGATGATTGTTGCGTCACTTTAATATGTTCTTATGTATGAATGCTATGATGATTGTGGACAAGGCGAAAGAAGAATGTTGTTAGAGTGAATTGAGTTAGCTGAGCTCTTACTCTTATCCCTTTTCTTATTGTTACTATTGTTTCCGGGTTTTTGCTAACCCACTAAGTGGGAAACGCGTGATTTTATGTATGTATGTAAAAATTAAATAGCGGGAGGTTTTGTGTTGGCCACATCAGATTTTTATTTTTCATATTCTAAATACTTGTAAAAAAGTACTTGAAGTATTACTTTACTTAGTATTTCAAATATTTTTCTTGTAAGTATTTAGTACTTAAATACTTTTTTTTTTGACTACTGGTCTGGGGCTCTGTCGATTGTAAATAAAATATATTTTCAGTGGGAGAGTAAAAAGTGTAAAATAAAATAAAAAGCGGCGATGGGCGATGATTTTGAATGTGTGGCTATCAGTTTAAAGCCGCGGTCTAGGCTGACCTGTGCTCTATTAATTCGCCCAGAGGGACTTGGCTGCGGGAACAAATTTCCCCCAGGAGTTCTTGGTACCAAAACTCTCGTTCCGCTGTGCGTTCGCGTTTGCTTTCGGCTGTTCAGTGTTCAACGGTCTACTCTGCTGTAGCCGCTGCTGTTCTGTTTGTTTGTGATCCCTCAAACTGCCGGCTGTGCATTGCTTATACGCTACAGCTTCCGCAGGACTTCCGACCTACCCGACCTGCCCTGCCGACCATGCCATATAGCGCCCACTGCTGGAAGAGATAAGATTTCACGCTCACAGCTGCGAACAGAGCCAGAAAAGCCGCGATATTTTATTTTCAAATAGGGTTTCCGTTTCAGAATCAAACTCAATCTTTGTTTGTGACGATGGATTTAAACTTATAAATGGGTATTTCATTATTTCAAGATTTTTCTATACAGGTGATTCTTAACGGACGAAACAAAATTAAAAATGTATTGAGGGGTCATTTTGAGTAAACAATGTTAGATTAATGTATGTGCCCCTAATCAAACACATTTTTATTAACCCGTCGTTACACTTACAAAAAGCTGTTTAAACGTTACACGTACTACGGGAATTCCTTTACTGGCCAATTAGCTTATAATTCTTTTTTTTTTAAGATTCTTTATTAAAATATAATACGTACCTACTGAACAATGCAAACAAATAGAAGTTCATTAAAACGAAAAAATTATCTTGGTTTTCGGCATGACAACTGGTAGGTACAGGTAAGTCTTGGGTTCCTCGAAAATTCACGAATTCAAACGACAGTCAAAATATTTTTAAACTTATACTCGTTTAATTAGTTCCAAAAATGAATTTTTCTCGTTGGGAAAAATATGATATGTTGAGTTGTTACATTCGTTGTCAAAGTTCGTTTATTACTCGTAATAATCTACTATTGTCAAGTAAAATTTAGAAATTCAATTGTTGCACTTTTTTGTTGTTCGTTGTTTCCACAGCAGCCTTCGATTTACTTTTTTCAATTCAATTTTAGTATAAATAACAATTTTTGTTCATTTTTCTGTTAATTATAAAAATAAATTATTATTGTTTTATATCATTGTCAAGCTAAAAAAAATCTCTATTTAAAAATGCCACAGCTTAATATGACCTCCATATGAAAAATAAAAGTTGCTATCAGTAACTCGTAAATGGTTAGATATAAATATTTTTTGAGTACTTCTGCAAATTCACCATATAAAAGTGCCTTAAGAAAGTGCAAACCAGAATCTCGTATTATTTCATATAACAAAGTTATAAGCAAAAAAAGAAAATCGCTAAATTTACATTTTCACCTATATCTAGTGACCTATGTATTTTTCCGCAAATAATATAACACCATTAAAATAGCCTCCTAATAGGGCAACTTTTGTCTAATTTAACCAACTTCGTAGCTCTTACGGTTCTCGAGATACCAATGCATTCGTACCTTAAATGGGACACCCTGTATAATATACATTTTTTGACACTTTATTTTATTTTGTCTTTTATTAAGTTGTTGTAGATTGTAAAGGCCTATGAGGTCTGTTTTAGAGTTTACATTATTTTTATGTTTTTGTATGTAACATTTCTAATGTTAGTCTTTTTTGTAATTTTTTTTTACGTTTCTAATATACAGGCTTTTTCAAAATCAAAAATGTTTTGATATTATGGCATGTTCTGCATTTATTCTTTTGGTTTTCTTTCTTTTCATTCCTTTTGTGTTCTTCCAGCCTTATCCTTGGATATCTTTTGTCTGTCCAGTATATTTTGCTTCGCAATCCTTGCAAGGAATCTGATTTGTTTTAATAATTTTTTTTGCATCAATACTTCCTATTCGTTCATGTGCTTTCTGTAAGTGTGCAGAGTAATTTTATCTTTGATTTATAATTATTTTAAATTATGAATGTCCTTTACGGCAATAAATGCAAAACATCTGTAATTGTTAAAAATTAATTATTAATAATAAAGTTCCTCAGGATGATCCTGGTAGAGTCGAAACGTTGAAGAAATTTAAAAAAAATTACATGACTGCATCCCAGAATCATTTACTTCTTAACTAATTAAATTTCTAAATTTAATAAAATTTGGGAAGGCATCTAAAACTGTCTAAATTTTAATATCATCAGTTTAACATGTCTTCCTTTGTCTTATATTTTGGAATTACAGTTCTGATAACAAACAACTTTTAGAGAAGATATACCCAAGTGTGAAGTTGAATTATTAAGGATGAAGGAAGGTTTTAAAAAAGAAAAACCCCGAAGTCTTGTTCACATTGTTCACATGGACCGGTTTCGGTTACTTAGTAACCATCCTCAGCACCGGTTTTTGAATATTATAGTCACACGACACAATTTACAAATTAAAAATATTCAAAAACACAAACATATTATAGAAAATAAAAAAGTTGCCTTAACTCTTTGTTAAATTAAATTGTTGAGTTATAAAAAAATGTAACATTCTAATGGTACAAATTGCAAAGTATAAAATTCAAAAACATTAAATGTATTTATAAAAAATAAATAAATAATTTTTTTATATATACATTTAATGTGTTTGAATTTTATACTTTGCAATTTGTACTATTAGAATGTTACATTTTTTTATAACTCAACAATTTAATTTAACAATGAATTCAGGCAACTTTTTTGTTTTTTATAATATGTTTGTGTTTTTGAATATTTTTAATTTGTAAATTGTGTCGTGTGACTATAATATTGCTTTGATTTAATTGTAGTCAAAAACCGGTGCTGAGGATGTTATTAAGGGTATATTCCAAAAATAAAATATAATAACCAAAACCATGGTTTCGGTTACCGACTGGTTCTAGTCACGTGACTATTATTATTGAAACAGTTCGGTTTTATTCGCGGGTAATTCGCGGAAATCCTAAAATTTTCTTTCAAAACATTACGTCTATCGTCTTTCATAATCCTAAATTATGGAGTGGAAAATTAAAATACGTACAATGTAAACCGTAGAAAATAGATGCAAACATCAAAGAGTCAATAAATAGTATCTAACCACACTAACCTATAAAATCTGACATCTTATGAAAAAGGACAGAAGATGTTAACCGGCAAAACCGAGGAAAAATCATGGTTGCGTTGGTGCACTTCGGTTGCAACCATTTTAACCGGAACCATGTTTCATAAATGTACAATTTTTACCATTTGATATTATTGGAACACTTTTGGTTAACCACGGTTAAAATTTGTTATTTTTGGAATATACCCTAAGTAACCGAAACCGGTCCACGCTTTAATTAAAGAACAGTGTGAACAAGACTTCGGGGTTTTTCTTTTTTAAAACCTTCCTTCATCCTTAATAAAACTGAAATTCTTAAATTCCCTGTATATACTTATTTATTTATTTAAATAGAAAACAATGGTTGTCTCATTAACATCCCTTTTCATGCTGCAAGTGAAAATCCCGAGTAACAAGCTGGTGTCGCTATTTAGTAGGAAAAATGTAGCTGCAGCGAATAATTGAAATTCTTTTACAAAGTTTAGTTTCCTTGCGGCTGTAGGCTGACAACTTACACTACATGAGTTAAGATGCAAATCTTACTTGTCAAGAAGTTTGAACTTTAAGGAGATCCAGACTCATAATGAGCCCAGAATCCAGAATGAAGAATGTTCTCCTCTCCTGTGATTAGCAAACGTGGTTTGCAGCCTCATGCGTTCGGATTTCAATTTCAAACTTGCATGTAACTTTCTGATATTTCCCTCTCAAATTCAAATTTTATTTACTGTTGCAAATACCTTCAACTGTGCTTATGAGATATATGCACATAAATTAATGGATGGTATGAGACGAATGTGTTTAATTGAACTCCGTAGTGATAGCTATTATATGCGAGTAGAACACTATACTTTTTCTACGACTATTCAATTGTAATATTATTTGTAGGATACATTTGAAACATTATGATATTTAATATATATATATATATACTTAGTTCCAAAATAATATTTTATTTAAAAAATATTGTACAATGTAATATTTCTGTCTGGATAGGTATAATTAAAAATATTTACTAACAATGTTTGTATATTTAAAAGTTTATAATTTTTTGCCGTTGTTGCAAGATATACAGGGTGTTAAAAAATAAGTGTAATAAATTATAGGGACATGTAGTACTGATCAAAATGAGTAAAAAAAGATTAATTAACATGGGTCTGATCTATATATATATAAAATAAATTTTCAAAACTAACATTTTTATATAACATGTAAATATTTTTCGAAATTCATATTAACTTTTATATAACAATTTTTGTTTAACACTCAAAATTCAATATAACATTTTTTATATATTTTTCAAAAAAAAATGTAAATATAATGTACTTATTACAGCTGTAGCCTGCTGATGTCCGTTGCGACGAAATCGATTGCCAATAATAAAACTTTTTATGAAAACAAGTAACCCTTTTCTCACAAAATCATCGGAATTTTACTCAACCTTATCTTACATTATATATAAATAAAAATTATGAAAATGGAGTCATTTATACGAATCATTGAGCTATGAAATCCGTCTGAAGTCAATGAATTTTTCACCTGTCCTAATGTTATTACGTCGAAGCCGGAAAGCCACACAAAAAATGCAAGAAGTAATGAGAACAACAATTCTAAAATAAAACCGGGGAAACCATGCTTCATGTGCACACTTAATCACATCAAAGGAAAACTTCAGAATTAAAAGTAATCCAAGATATGGAATTCAACTAGATTTCTTTTAAACTCGCCTTCGCATTTAAGGACAATTGGAATGCTCTTAGGAAAAGTAATGACATCATCTTCAACGTTCACCGAATTCAAATATATAAAGGCATGTAGTAGAATCCTACGTTAAAAGAGTCAACCAACATAGATTTCCTGTTGAAAAGCTATGGAGTTCATTGGTCTTTAAATATTTTTTTTATGTTTGTGATTGTTGACTAGTATGCCTATAAGCGATGGAAAATAAGATCTTATCGCCAAAATGGCTTTTAAAGGAACTAGTGACAACGAGATAATTTGACATTCAGTAATTGAATTTATTGGAGATTGTTATTATTATTCTAGTGTCAGAAACATACATAGGAACGACTAAATATAAAATATATAAAATTCAATAAATAATATTAGACAATTGTATGCATTAGGTATGTAATATTAAGACATATATTTCTAAACGTAAATATTATGAACATAATAGATAACACAAATGGCACAAAAGTGACCCCTGTGGTGCACTCTCCACACCAGCTATGAGTGCCCGTGAGGTGACGCCTGGCACACCCAGAAATGGGTAATATGCCGTAATGATATATTTATTTTATTTATTTATAGATAACACTTCTGTTTTATAAAACCAATAAAATGTTACGTTACGAGCCCTAATCCATATTAGTTGGTCTGGTCGCTAAAATTTTATTTTATTTAGTGCATATATAATACAAATAATATTTCATATTTCATATATTTTTAACTACGATACATTAATTGTTTGTAGCAAGTCATTAATTATTACATGCATGATATTAAAATGATAACAATAAAAATATATAAATATATATGTACAAAATAGTTTATAAAATATTACAGTATTTTGTTTGTTGAAAATATTCATCTACTGAATAAAAACAATGCCTCAAAAGATAAATTTTAATTTTAGATTTAAAAATATTATATGGTACGTTCTTACTTGATTCAGGTAAAACGTTGTACAAGTTCAAATTCAGAGAATTGTTCTTTGATTTATTTAGTCAAAATTTTGGAACTTTCAAAAGATTCGAATTTCTAGTGCAATAATCGTGATGCATTGATACAGTCGAGAAATTACTCTTATTACGATGAATTTCTAAAAGAGTCGTGTAAATGAATAGACAAGGTAGAGGCATTATTCCTAAAAATATGAAATGAGATTTACAATGATCTCTGTGATTAACACCCTTAATGATCCTTATTACTTGTTTTTGTGCTTTAAAAACTCTGTTAGCGTGAGAAGAGTTACCCCAAAGAATAACACCATAACTTATCAAAGAATGGAATAGTGCAAAATATGTCATCTTAAGAGTTTCAATATTGAGGTAATTTTTTAATTGCCTTAAAATAAATGTAACTCTTGCCAGCTTAGGTAACAATTATCCATCAACATATTTGACCCAGGTTAATCCATCGTCAATATTAAGCCCTAAAACTTTAATTGATTTACCTTGACTTGAGATCGAGTGCGAAGATATTATTAAAAATTGTGTTTAACTAACGTTATTATCGGTACTTTTTTAATATTATAGATATATTGTGGTATTCATGCTATATAGCAAGATATATTTTCTGAAATATTTGGTTGTTTTAACGTCAACCGAAGTAATTCATAGATTTACTGACAAAAGAAAAACAAATAAAGTTTGAAAAGAATTGTCGTCATTTGTTTGTCAAAGTTTAGAAATAAGACACCATAAAAAATTACGGTAATTTTTAAGTATAATCGGCGAATTATCTAATCTTGATAAATAATAGAAATTTACTAATAAATTTGAGTTATTGTTATACTGGTAAATATTTATGTTTAGCTAGAAATATAATTTAAAGTTACGCTATAATGTGGAAATATCTTTACTTAAATAAAAAATAAAAATTCATCCATTATTATTAGAAATAATCAAATAATACTATTTAAGTCACGATTAATTAAATTAACAAATAGTCCAATTAATATGAATTAGGGCTCGTATAACTTATCCCACGAAATATAGTTCCGCACAAACCACCAGATGTCGTATTGCTTATTTCCCTTCGCCAATAGTACGGCGCTTTTAGTCTGAGCCGTGTTAGTGTTTTGTTCTCTTACAGGCTGGGCCTGACGTACACAGGATTTAGTTGCAGCATTGATCAAAATCAATATACCCCATATTCAGATAAAAACTTCAAAAATCTAATTTTGTGTATCTAGATACTTCTCACTGCACTGATTCCAAATTTATATAATATATAAATCCAATAAAATTATCACATGAATATACATTGTGTATACTCATATATAAATTCTCTAAAAATGCGTACACTTACGTAACATTCTCTTTACAATCAAATAATATTACTACCAATTTTGAATAATTGCCCCAAAAGTCAATATACCCCACATTTAGATAAAAACTTCAAAATTTTCAAAAAATCTAATTTTTATGTATCTAGATACTTCTCAATGCGCTGATTCCAAATTTTGAAACCGCAGGTCGATATCTCTTTTCGTTCTCGAGATATTTAGATTTAAAGTTTTTCTCAAAACTGCCTATTTTTGGGTAATAACCCAAAAATGGGTCGAGATATGAAATTGGCGACAACACCATTCGATTCTACGGGAAAAATTACATAAGTATAGCAATTTTCAGAATTTTTGAACACCGCATACAATCTCTAAAGCAAAATAACTGCAAATGGCTAAAAATCGCAAAAATCGTAAGGGGTACCCCTTAGGATTTTTTCAGATTTTGGTCATTTTCAGGGGTTTTCAAGTTTTTATTCATAAAAAATGAACCGGTTGGACAAAATTTATGAAAATTGCTATACTTATGTATTTTTGTCCGTAGAATCGAATGGTGATGTCGCCAAATTCATATCTCGACCCATTTTTGGGTTATTACCCAAAAATGGGCAGTTTTGCGCAAAAGTTTGAATCTAAATATCTCGAGAACAAAAAGAGATATCGACCTGCGGTTTCAAAATTTGGAATCAGCGCATTGAAAAGTATCTAGATGCATAAAAATTAGATTTTTGAAAATTTTGAAGTTTTTATCTGAATATGGGGTATATTGACTTTTGGGGCAATAGTTCAAAACTAGGTAGGGATCTAGCCCACAAAAGGGTAATTTTGTGAAAATATTTGAGGTTGAATATTTCCAAAACTAAAAGAGATATTGACCTGTGTTTTCATGATTAGGAATCAGTGCATTGGGAAGTACGAGATACATGAAAATTGGAACTAATAGGTGAAAATAGGAACGGTATATTGAAATTATTGCTTTTAAAGCGCTGAATAAAAGACCCATTGGTGAATTTCTACTTCACGCGCACAACTCATCGGTGAATAAAAGAACTCGCCTATAATCACTTTTTGAAATTATGAATAAATTCATACTTTTATTAACAATACTACTACTGTTCCATGTAACCGATACAATATGAGATATTATCATATATAAATCAACAAGCGATAAACATTGTACAGAAACATAATAAAAGTTACATTTAAACAACTACAAATGCCCGGAATACAAATACAGAACATATACCATTTGGATGAGAAATGAACATATTGTTACGTACGTGGGTGTTGGTGTATAATAAATGTACTAACAAAGGGTTCGTAATGGATCTTTATTTCGTCTACGGAATGAAAATTAAACAATAACAATTAACTTGCACAAACTACAAGAGACAACATACAAAGCATTAAACAACAATAATAATACAACTACAAACGAACTAGTTAATAACTTTGTACAAATATCAGTCAATTATTGGAACTAAATCGCCTCACTGATTTCATTTCATAAGCTTTTTTTTGTCAGTATTTCTGCTTGTAACTATACCGGATGTCTATTATTTTTATGGACCATAAGAAATACAATGTAAAATTATCATATGTTTGTTCTACTAATTGTAGAACATAGGTAAGTGTAAATACAAAAAAATGTTCACAATTAAAAACTGGATCTAACAAGTCCAAAATTATTATTTATTCACAATCATTATAGTAATATACCGATTCCTAACCTTTTGGAGGTTGGGAAATACGTCATTCCTAACTTTAATGACAATCTCTTGGGTTGGAAATAATTGATTTCACTTCCACCCCTTGGGTTGGAAATGTTTATGTAGAGGTTACCTAGCAACATTGTCATAGATCCTTATAATAAAGTAGGCAAAAACAAATTTTAAGAGAGCTGTCATAAATATTAACAAAATTAAAGGTTTATAACTCATTGATTTATTTTGAAAATTATTGATTTAAAATGAAGATGATTGTGAGTAAAATAGTATACACAACCTCGGTGGGAGTTTCATCACAGCCTCGCGCTTTATCTCACCTCGAGGCTGTAATGAAACATCTCCCAACTCGGATGTAATATACTATTACATGTTTCGTTCGTAAGAGAGAGGCAAAATAAAAGTTACAATTTTTAGCTATTTACAAAGCTGTCTTGAGAAATGGAACAAAAATGTGAAACAGTTGAATGGTTTGAGTTTGACAGATGTTATCTATCACAAAGTTTTAATAATTATTTATTTGTGTGTTAAATTATGTTAAAGTATTTTTTATAAAAAGAAGATTGTAGAATACAGGATGATTGGTGAAAGTCCGGCTCCAAGAATATTTCTTTTATTTTGAGAGAAATAAAATAGTTATTTATGCAACAAGTGTAAAAAGTATAGTCTTATTTCACGAATAGGAAAGTTTGAACGATCGAGCCGTAGGCGAATTCGTCAAATCCTATGATTGAAATAAGACACTTTTTACTCGAGTTGCATAAAAGTGTGAAAAAAAGTGTCGTAACCACTGAAATATATACTAACTGGAATGCGCGTACGAACCGTGACTGTGAAGCATATTGAAAGCCTGCTGCTGGAGTAGTCGGCAAACATCGAGACAGTTCGTGAGTAGACGGAAAGTATTTCGTGTGGCGCATGTTTAAATAAATGAAGCATAATATGAAAACAAAGCGATGAGCTATGATACGAGTTATTCGGCTAGGTTCGGTTCGGCACGAACGTGCGCGAACAGGACCAGCCATTATTGTTCAATGAGGCTTCAGTGCAGCGAACGCTGATAGGTAGAGTATGCGAGTTCCAGTTAGTATATATTTCAGTGGTCGTAACGTTTCATTATTTCACGCGTTTGCGTTAAAAAAGTGTACTTTTTTCACACTTTTATTGTGTTAAAAAAGACATACTTTATAGATCCATTTTAATGGTCTTTTTGAGACAACTTTAATAGGTACCATAGGAATTTTCGACCGTCGGTATGTTGAAAATAGTCTCATCTTTTTCCTTAATTTATAAGCTTTTCAACGATGTATAACAAGTCTACATTCTTTTGTTTTAGGCATGAATAAAACATGAATTATTAATTTTTGGGGGTAAAAAATAAAATTTATTAAGAAACAGTTGAAAAAAATCAATTACAGATCATTATTTGTTTATTTTTAATTTTATTTTCATTATTTTTACTCATTTTTCTAATTTATAAACTTCAGAAAGAATATTAAACCACATATTTCAAATTGTGTCAAAGCCAGCTACAACACCGATAAAAAATTAATTAACTAATCCGAAAATAATTGACTGAAAAGAAATTTAAGAATTTAATTAATAGATATAGAATCAAAATAAACAAATAATGATGATGTGAAATTGATTTTTTCAACTGTTTCTTAATAATTTTCATTATTTTTTTCAACATAAAAAATAATAATTCATGTTTTACTCATGTTTAAAACAAAAGAATGTAGACTTGTTATACATCGTTGAAAAGCATATAAAATAAGAGGCACGTGTGAAATGAAAAATTGAAAATCGTATTTTCTACATATTTGAAGTGAAGTATTTCTACAAAGAATTTTCTTTAATCTGTATAAAAATAGTTGCCGTTTGTTAATACCTTTTTCAATCACTTTGGACAGAAAAGTTTTGTACAATATTTATGAAATTTCATTAGGCATTTACGAAAATTCTACTGGTGAACTGTTACCGGTATATACCGGTAAACAGCTGTTCATCAGGTTACAGCTACCGGGATAGATATTTTTAGAACGCGTGATAAACAGGGTAGATTTATAACCTATGAAAATCAATTGAAAGATGAAACAAATTTGAAATTTGACGTACTTAAACGTTATCTCGTCTCATCTTCTGTATTGTCATAATTAACTTCTGAAATCTTCTTCCGATTCCAACTTCGCTTGGGATCTCTATCTTTTTTGAGGTTAGATTCTTCATTTACCGCATTTACCGGCGGAATTACCCGATCCAAAAATCATGGATCCGGTAGATGGATCTGGTAGATATGGTACAATTTTCGAACATGGTAACTTAACTATTAACCACTTGTGTTTTCGAACGCAGTCCGTAGGTGCGGTATCTATCCGTAGAATTTTCATAATTGCCTATTATTTATACATATATCTGTACTGTGATTCTGCATATTACATTTTTTTACTATAGTATCCCTCTTTCAAAAACATTATTGGTAATAATGTGTTTGACATCAATTTTTTTTTATTTTCAGGTATAGAGGAGAATCAAATGTACTTAATAACCACCAAACGGCTTAAGAAAGGTAATGTTGCATATATATTTTTTATTGAATGAATTTGCTCGCCTTTGTGTTTTCCCCTAACGGCTAATCGCTGTAGTTTTGAGGATATTGCACTGTAATTCGTGTCAAAAATTATTTTCATGAGGAAAAACACTCGTGGGGAATAATTCTCTGCATAATTCATAATGGGATGAATAACTCAACTGTTTAAGACTTGAAAATAACGAGAGGGAGTCAGAAATTGTTCTAGTGTGAAATTTGTTTTAATAACAGCGTTTGACAATTAGTGCCAGCTTTTCAAATGCTATCAAAATGTTACATGAATAAATAATTACTCCTTTATCTCAACAACAATGGGAAGTATGAACAATTACTACGAAATATTTGACGCAAACTTAAATTGGAATAGATAATTTGTTAATTTACTTTAAGTTTGATTGTTTTGGTTATTCATATGCTGATTCTTGACGAAAGATATTTTAGCAATTTGATATAGTACCTACTTTGAAATAATACATTGAAATTATTCAAAGAAATGTTGATATATACCGCAGTGGCGCTACATAGGCATTTAACATTAAAAAATAGTTTTTTCCTACAACCGTGCGTAAAGTACATACTCACACTTTGCAGTGTGTAAAGTGTCGTTTTTCAAACACTAGTGCGTGAAAATTAAATACGCTGGGCAACATGCACATTTGGTTAATTTACTTGGCAACTAACACTGACAATATTTGAAGATGCCTTTACACTCACATTTAGTATTAAGAAATAGCACTAACATTGCGATTGTAGGAAAAATATTGTATGCAACTCGTGTGTAATAGTTATTTACATTCGAGTGCGTGTAAGTTGTATTTTACAGCGCGACAGCTTTGTTTAACGCACGAGCCCTTAAGGCGAGTGCCTTATTAGCTGGAGCGCTGTAAAATACTTCACGCACGAGAATTGTATCAAATTTTTTGGCCGACTATAATGAAAATCACTTTTTTCAATGAGATAGGTTGTACTTCTGAAAAGGGTTAGTTTAAAATACTGGGGTTAAGTCAATTTCCAAATTTGATTTTACTTATCATTAGAGTACTTCTTCTAGCAAAAATTTATTTGTAATAATAGACGTTGTTTATGACTGATAATATATTTATTTGCTCATGTTTTCTTCGTAATAAATAATAGGTAGGTGTTGATATTTGACATTTCAGCAATGCTCGCGTATTTAACAGGTATATAGATCGGTGACTATGTCGGTAACGGCGGATTTTTACATTTTTAGTGCAAGACATTTATATTCAAATAAAAACTGTTTGAGAATAGCAGTGCTGAACTGATAGCCACGCCTCCGCTATTTAAATTTCTTTACTACCATTGGTTGTATGATATCGCATCTTGGCTCGGTATTCATTATGCATTTATAGGAAAATAAAAATTATTAAGAAATATTAATGTATACTATAATGTGTTAAGGAAATTTATACGTACTGTATTGGCCATAAAGATAGCAACTTTTAAAAAATTTCTATTTCTCTGAAGTGAACATAAGAATATTGAAAATAAATTACATAAAGAATAACCTCTTAAAATAAGTTTATTTTATGTTAAAATAATTTATATTAAATTTATAGAATTTATTTAATTTGCATAATTCTTACTTTTGTCTGGACATAAAAATAGCAACTACGTAATGAATGTCTTTATTTTCTCAATTTCAACGTTTATATCGTATAATTTTTAAAAAAATATGAATTAGTACTTCAAAATTATGGGTCGTAATAAGACTTTGACTAAAGAATTTCGCAATTTAATAAATCATATGAAAATGGTGCTTCGCGGAATAAAATGTCGAAGAATTTTAATTTGCATAAATCTACAATATCACGAATAATAATCCATTTTCGAAGGAAGGGTAATATTGAGCCTTCTACAATTTCTAGTAGACAAAAAAAAAACATCAAACCGAAGCGTCAGAATGATAAAACACATATCGTTAAAAATCCGTTGTTATCATCTAATAAAATTTTAGGCTTTCTACTAAGTAATGTTAAAGATAAAATATCTTCAAGACAGGGAAGAAGAATATTAGTTGCCGGAGAACTTTATAGTCGTCGGCCTGCAAAGAAACCACTTCTTTCGAAGAAGAACGTGAAGGCCCGATTATTTTTTTGCAGAAAATCATGTAAAATGGACAACTGACATGTGGAAAAGAGTATTATTTAGTGATGAACTAAGATTAATTGATAGAAATGTAATAATTAAATTACTTGAATTCATGATGAAACGAGAAGTAATAAATTCTCGTGGTTCCGGTTATTACACTAAATATTAGAAAATTTAGTTTTTATATTAATTTTATAAAAGTTGCTATTTTTATTTTTATGTCCAAATAAAAAATATTTTTTTGCACATAAATCAGTTTTTAAGAATAAAAGAAGTATTTCGAACTTTCATTGTCTTTATTTTTTTTGAGTTACACAGAGTTTCGATTGATAAAATCTCCAATTGTTATCAAGTGAATCAATTTTTGTTAATATAATGCAAATTATTTTAATGTAAATTAAACTTGGTTCAAGACACTAATACTGCAGTAATTTATTTCTGAAATCCCAGTTTTTACATTAGAGCACTTGAATTTTTTTTAAGTTGCTATTTTTATGGCCAATACTGTATGTTATTTTTAAAATTAAGACATAAATTATAAAACCCTTATTTCTAATACTTTAAAGATTTTTTGATAATTAAATTACAACGTTATTTGTACGCGTTGTCTACCTCTATTTATAGTATAGTAAATACTAGCATAAATAGATTATGTTAATTAGATTAAGATGAGTTAATTAGATACATATGTGACATAGTAGAATGTATGCTTGTCGTGAGTGTATGTACCTCCCTTAGGCAACGTCTTCAGTGCCGCCCTATTTACTAGTTCTCTTCAAAATTTACTGATGAACAAAATGTTTTTCAGATAGTGTTTCCGTAATTCTGAAAAAGGAAAAATAAAGCAGCACAACTGTTTTAATTTCTTTGTTTCAATTGTTATAATTAGTAATATACAAAGACGGAAGCGCAAAACAACGCGACAAAAAACAAAAGACAAAAAGCTAACGCGCACTACAACAGTCAACGTTGCGAATACGGAATAAGAGAACAAGTAGGTACTTATAGCTGCCGCGGGTTAAGTTGCGACTAATCTAGTATTCGCTGAACCTACTTAGATGGGTCGAACTGTCAAAAAAAGGGGTTACGTATATTGACGTTTAGCTGAATGTTCGCAATAATTGTTACGTATTTACTAGTAAGTGTTATGCTATTATTACAACGAGAAAAACACTCCATCAACATTTTAGATTAGTGTAAAGGGGAAGGGGATTCATTTACAAGCCAAAGAAATTGTAATTGATGTTTTCAGCTTGATTAGTATGTGCAGTGTTAGTCTATTGTCAGGGTCAACTTATCGCGCGGCTGCTATACCTTAAAATATAGAACATGACTATCTCGAATAATTTGAATAGCATTTCCTAATTCAATCTATACGGAGTATATGGAGTCATTCCAAATTTACTAATTTTTTTTTTTTTTCTTAAAGTGTACTTAAAACTATTTACAATACGAGCCCTAATTCATATTAGTTGGCCTTTTATTTTATTTAGAGCATATTTAATACAAATAATAACTAACGTAATTATCGCTATTTTTTTAATATTATAGATATTTTGTAGTTCTAGTGCTACATAGTAAGATATATTTTCTGAAATATTTTGTTCTTTTAAAGTCAAACGAAATAATTCATAGCTTTACTAACAATACAAGAAAAACAAATAAAGTTTGAAAAGAATTGATGTCATTTGTTTGTCAGAGTTTAGAAATAAAACATCATAAAAAATTGCGGCAATTTTTAAGAATAATCGGCGAATTATCAAAACTTGATAAATAATAGAAATTTACTAATAAATCTGAATTATTATTACACTGTTAAATATTTATGTTTAGCTAGAAATATAATGGGGTATTCCACTCATTTTTTTTTTATTATTTTAAATAAAACTTCATTTAGTTTTGAAGCAATTCATAGTATTAAAAAATCTTAATTGTTCCTAGTTTAACAGTATTTTATTTTCGAGAAATCAGTGTAACGTCACATTTCCCCTATACTTGTCTTTCTCACGCACACTGCTCTGAGTACGCTGCGAGAGAAAGATAACAATTGTATGACGTCAATTTTCCCTTTTAGCAAATGTGACATATCTCGTAAAGTAATTATTTAAAAAATGTTTTTATTGTTTTAACTATTATTTATTGAGCCATACTTTATGTTAAATTGAATTTTTTAATTTTTTTTTTGTTATGGTGGAATACCCCATTATTGAAAGTTACGTTATAATGTGGAAATATGTTTACCTACTTTAAATAAAAAATAAAAACTTCCTCCATTATTATTAGAAATAATGCTATTTAGGTCACGATAAATGAATTTAAAAAATAGGCCAACTAATGGAACAGCCTGGCAGTCACTGGTTTGTTGATGGCAACGCCCACTTACAGTATCGGCCAATAAAAGAGCTTGGGTCAATATCGTCATCAAGCCCGGAGAAAAACCGCGAGTTTTGAAAATGTGTAATATGTTTTAGCATTTATAAAATAAGCGATAAAATGTATAGAAAAGAAATTTGCGTCAATGACACAGTTCACACCCTTCATGTTTAATCTGCTGCTTCACCTATTATGAATACTGAACTTATCAGAAATATCAACAGAGCTAATAATCAGGTTTACGAACATTAATATACTCTCTGACATATTTGTAAAGAACGTACAGCAAACAACTTTAACTACTAGACATCAAATCAAGGCACGTATACTGATAGAGTGAATTAAAGTGATTTAAAGGGGTAATATTTAATGCCAAAAAATTTCCGGTAATGATATACGATGAGTCAAGTACACGACGATAAAAATACACGGCACGGCATTTATTCTAATTAAAACTCTCATTAGGCAATTAATTTCGAACATTTTGTACAAGGGTGCATATTTTTCATTCGTGTTGGCAGTGATTTTTCTTGACACTAAACGCAAGTGCAGAGAAAATACTTAATAATTGATTATAAAATATGGAAATTAATATAAACTTTTAAATTGCTAATAATATTTCAGAGTAGTTATTGATTGAAAGTTAATTATATATGTCGCGACACATAAAATTGGAAAAATAAATAAATTAATATACATTCATTCTATAGTTTGACATTTTGTAAATAGCCATTAACTCAGGCCCGTTCTAGCATACTGACAACTTTGTAGGGCACAAATTACAATAGGATATTTTTTTCAATTTTGGTTATTTTAATATTTTTAATAGAGGAGCTCTTACAATCATAGTCCACTTTTTTTTAAATTTGAGATAATGAAAGAAATAACTCTCTAGCTTCCGTACTTTTATAGATTTCTGTAACATAATTTAACTCAGGATCATGTTTAAATATTAGAAAATTATTTACTGGATCTTAAGAAATAGAAAAATAAACATTAATGAGCAATTACATAATAATTACACATTTTTATAGGACTTTTTATAAAAACGCTCAAACTGTGTAATGTAAGTAAATTGTGACTAAGAGACTTTTTGCAAAAAAAAAACAGTTTTACCAAACTGTTTAACGTCCTGGAAAGTACATGTTGTTGTACAAGGTTTAATTCTTATTTACATTATATGGATTATGGTTGTTTTTGTCAAAAGGTCTTCAATTGAAACTTAGATGCACAAGTAATAAAAAATTAGTTCGGTTATAAAAATTATATTTGTAAAAAATTTTAAATTATAATTTAAGACAAAGAAGAAGAATGGAATAAATGAATAATTTTAATGGTCAGTTTTTTAAAATGAAGGATTATCATTACTATGGTTACTATGTTAAACAATTTATGAGTAGCAATACCAATCATATGTATGTGTTTAAAAGATTTTTTTATATGATAGATTTAATAAAAATATTTGTATGCAGAAACTATTTTAAAATTCATGAAATAATCTATTTAGATTATATTTTGATTCAAAATGTAATAACTTAATTTAAACGTGATATGCTATACATTGCAGTATTTTATTTTATTTTTTTTTATTTTTTATTTTAAGAAGGACTACACAACAGGACAAGTCCCAATTACAGTGTAGCACTAACAACATTAAACATTACATATTACAACGTTGAGGCGAGTATATACAGTAAACACATAATAAAGTTTTACATAAAAATTGGTGTGAAAATCAAAATAAAGTAGGAAGGTATTAGTTAATATACAAATTTTGGAGATAATATTTAACAAAAGATTAAGTAAGATATCGTAAATAATTTTCCCCGTTTTTCAAATGAGATTGTTGATAAATTAAAATAAATAAACTTTTATTACTGTGAAACTAATACAATAATATGGGAACAGTAAATGAAATGAGCAAAATAATTTTTGAGTACCTACCAAATTTTTTCTAATAATTTTTAGGATTGATTACCACACAAATGTTTGAGCTCTAAAAATAGTAAACGAGCACTATTTTTTGTTATATTAGTTATATTTACGAAACATAAAATAATGCTTTTTATCTTTACACTAGAAAAATTATGTTTTGGTAACCTAAAATAATAAACGAATACCAAAAATTATAATTGAGCTTTTTAAAAAGCAGCCCATAGGCGTTTAAAATGGGAAATCAGTTTTTCCTTGCAAAAAAACTTTCCATTTAATTTTTAAAAAAATGTTTCAAATAAATTTTGCAGATAATTAAATTCCACGCCTAAATCACTAATCAGATTTTATTTTGCATGTTTAGTAACTTGTAAAATCTAATTTTAAATTTTATAAATATTGCTCATTTGTAGTGATATCCATGGAATTTAAACAAGATTACAAAGAAATGCATTTGGTGCGCATGCGCAGACTGTTTTTAAATTTTTCTTTCGGTTTATTTTTAATAAATAACCTTTTTTGTTAAATTTAAACTTAATTGTTGTAGTAGTAAATATAACAAATTTGTTTGGTTTAATAAAACAATCAAATTTAGAACATTGTTAATTTGCAACATTATTGAGGTTAATAACCATGACGAGAGTTTGACAGAAAATGTTCAAGGATTTTCCTGAAAATTATTAAAAAACAATGTCCTATAACAATTACTAATAAATATGTAATTGCTCATCATTTATGTTTCTTAACATCCATTTTCTAATACTTAATCATGAACTTGAGTTAAATTAAATTACAAAAATCTTCAAGGGGAAGGAAGTTAGAAAGTTTTTTTTTTGTTTATCTGAGATTCAAAATAATGGACTTTGTTGTTTTTGCCAGAAGTTCCTCAATTGTAAAATATAAAATAATCTAGTTAAAAGCAAAATTTATGGTGAAAGGCGTGATAACATATTTATATTAGTTAATTACTCGGACAAGCTCAAATTATTGAAAATGATAAAAGCCCTTCGAATATACAATTTAATATTTATTTACAGAATATTAAATCATATTTACTTCCTGCTTGTCTTTGACTCATTATAAATTAAAGACATGTCAATATATTGATTTGAAAGGTAGTGAAACATTTAGAAAGCAATGCATATGTAATCATAAACATTTTAATTCTCTTAACAGAGACAAACTGTCAAAAACTGAAAAAGCTGCGTAATCTCTGTGCACAAAATGTGGTCGTGTATCTGACTGGTTACTGTTTATGACGAATATAAATATATCACCTCCTGAAATCCGTACACAATAGCACAACTGTCACACCCAGACTTTAGAAAGCTTTATGGTATCTGCGTTGCTGTATAATAACTTTACATATCTCCATATTTGAATTGTAGAACAACTTTTCAATTATACAGCAATCTCGTAGATCTACAAGATATATATTTCATTTCACACTCATCTCTTTTCATGTGCAGTATGCATCCGGCATTGTCCTCCAGTGAAGTTTCAGGGTACCTGGTTTGAATTATGTATCTGACATTAAGTACGACCATAAGTAGAATGTTCATTCGAGTCACTTCAAAACAATTCTACCGAGTGTCTATTTTTTGTTGAACTGTAGGAAATACAATGTTAAAATATCAATTTCAAGTTTTTACATACCGTGAGTTTTAGCTAAAATGCAATATTTACTATTCTGTCATTAATGTATTACTTACGGATACTAGTTACACATTCGCACCCCGGCTAGAAGAGTGACCGTGAGTTTTAGCTAAAATGCAATATTTACTATTCTGTCATTAATGTATTACTACGGATACTAGTTACACATTCGTACCCCGGCGAGAAGAGTGACACACAAGTCCAAAAAATAGTTTTGCGTAAAACTTAAATTAAAGAAGACAGTTCTCGAATGTAAAGTTACTTACATTAGTTCGAAACGAAACGACATTAGCTCCATCTCTCGAAAAATATAATTTTGATTTACGTCACTATTCCTGATTATTAGAAGTATATTTTTGACCAATTTTATCTGATAAATTTAGAATTTCTAAATTTTGACTTTTGTCACTATTCTCGCCGGGGTGCGATATGCTGTACCGTTCCAGATAAAATGCAACATACGTTTTGCTTATGGTGTACGCAAATACGATCATATATCGCAATACCGGACTGCAGCTAATATGAAATCTGTTGATGAACGACTAAAAATTAATTATCTTTGTTTAATTCACAATGTAAGGTTAACTAGAACTCCTAATTATCTCTTTACCAAGAGAATACAATTACACTCTCCGTATGAAGAACTTATATATTGTTCCTTCCTTTCGAAAGTCAAAATCTAGAGCATCATTTTCCTATCTCGCGCCTACTTTGTATAACAATCTTTCTGAATCTCTGAAGTCTTTACCGTTAACTGCTTTCAAATTCAAATTGAAAAAAATATATTAAGACCGCCTGTCTATTTCTTTTCCATATTTGTTTTTTTCTTTTGTGAACTATTTTTGAATTTAATTGTAATATTTTTAATATTTGTTAAATTGTGTCTAGCGTTTGATGATTCTATTATATTGTCATATACAGGGTGTCTCTTAAATAGAGGGACATGGCTTAACCACAGATTCCTGAGGCTAAAATAAGACGATTTAACCAAACTTGCTTCTACCGGAAAGTGTACCATTTAGCCAGAATTCTGCTTCAAAGTTCTTCGAAAAAAAAATTAATTTTGATTATAACAACAGAACTCTTTATACGATTTGGATAAAATTTGGTATGACAGTTCATATGGTTATAAGTCATCTTTTAAGGTGATACCTGTTATTATTAGTGAACCACTAGTGTATGAAACGTAGGTGTCCCAACATTAATTAGACCGTAACTTTTTAATGGCAATGCCGAAAACGTGAAATTATTTTTCTTGAGAAAGATACATTCAATAGTAAACTTTTCTCTCTCTGTGTAATTTGTGATATCTGTTACGGTTCACATAGAAAATAATAAAATCTGAGTGTCTGCACTGCTAAACTTTTAAAATAAATTTAATCTAGCAGTCTATTCATATGTCAAACAAGTAATTTTTAATGACAGTAACAATTGTTTTACGGGTTGTCAAAAATTTTCTTCGCAATTTTCTAAAATTAGTAACATCCGTTTATTCGGCCTAATAATGGTAGTAAAATATTATTAGGCCGAACAAACGGATGTTACTAATTTTAGAATATTAAGAAGAAAATTTTTGACAACTCGTAAAACAATTGTTACTGTCATTAAAAATTACTTCTTTGACATTTGGATAGACTGCTAGATTAAATTTTTTTTAAAAATTTAGCAGTGCAGACACTCAGATTTTATTATTTTCTGTGTGAACCGTAATAGATATCACAAATTACACAGAGAGAGAAAAGTTTATAATATTGAATGTATCTTTCTGAAGAAAAATAATTTCACGTTTTCGGCATTGCCATTAAAAAGTTACGGTCTAATTAATGTTGGGACACCTACGTTTCATACACTAGTGGTTTACTAATAATAACAAGTATCACATTAAAAGATGACTTATAACCATATAAACTGTCATACCAAATTTCATCCAAATCGAATAAAGCGTCCGATTATTATAAGCAAAATTAATTTTTTTTTGAAGAACTTTGAAGCAGAATTCTGGCTAAATGGTACACTTTCCGGTAGAAGCAAGTTTGGTTAAATCGTCTTATTTTAGCCTCAGGAATCTGTGGTTAAGCCATGTCCCTCTATTTAAGAGACACCCTGTATTTTTGTACTGTATCGGGTTAGGTGGAAGAACAGCCCTGGGCTGAACCTCGCCTATTACTTAAATGGTAATAAAGATTATTATTATTGTTATTATTATTATTATTATTATTATTATTGTCGATGTTAAATGAACTTGTCATCATAATAATACTGATTTATAAATACGTACGAAAGTAATAAGAGCAGTATCTTAACTCTAGGTGATTTTGAAAATGACAAGAATGAAATTTGTCGTTAAAGTTTGAAAAATTGAGTACTTACCTACCTACGCTATATTGTAAAGAAAACTTTACAATACTGTTTCTATTGAAGTTAATTTACATTTATTATTGACAAGTAACCTTTCAATTATTCATGATATTAAATAAAATTTTTGATCCACTATATTTATTCTGTCATTGTAGATAAAAGCTGTCATGTATCATCATATTTACTCGTTCACGGTTTTCTGGCGTTAAAAAGATTGCACAGACATCTACACATTAATATTCATTACCTTTCATATTTCTTTCATTCCCTTTGAATTTTTTTTTCAGGAATAACTTAGCTGAGAGGTATATACTTAAGATTATGATATATTGACGTTCACATTATACCTTCATATATTATGCTTTATTATCTACGATGAAAGAGTGAAGCAAAAAATATAAATGAGAAAAAAGTTCTAATTAATTCTTTTGAAGAATAATAATACTGTCTAAAGAACTATTTTTTTATGAAACGTCTATATTTTAGATGTAATAGTATGAAAAATTAAAATTTATATTTTTATACATTAAAGTGTCGTGTACAAATACACATTTGAGTTTAAGAAAATACAATTTTTTTATTATACCGACCTCAAAGCTGTCGTGGAGAAAGCATAACAGGGCTTACTTTCGTGTTGTTTAAAAATTAAAAATAAGTTTTAAGTTTCACGTCGGTCAGACTCGAACGCGGGCTGTTCGAATTGCAATCAGTCACCCATAAATAAATATATCATCATGGCATATTACCCATTGCTGGGTGTCCTAATTTTCTTTATACGCAAATTTTCGTAATGGTCATGACATATTTGTACCGTGCGGGCGTTTACCAGTCGTCAATAGAGAGTTATTGCAACTTTTAAGATGAAAAAACGTAAACGTTAACCTTATGTAGAAAACACTTTATTTTAGAAATAAAGGACTTTCAATTTCAATGTGTACCGCATTTAATTAGTGTGCTAACGCTAACGTTAACGCTAAAAGCAACACAAACGAGGTTACATCCAAAATTTTCACTGAAACATAACCTCAAAAGATACAGAACGTGTGACGTTAAACGCTCGTTATTCTATTGCACATAACGTTCTGTATCTTTTGAGGTTATGTTTCGGTGAAAAGTGTGGATGTAACCTCGTTTGTGTTGCTTTTAGCGTTAACGTTAGCGTGAATACACTAATTAAATGCGGTAAACGTTGAAATTGAAAGTCCTTTATTTCTAAAATAAAGTGTTTTACATAAGGTTAACGTTTACGTTCTTTCATCTTAGAAGTTGCAATAACTCTCTAATATGTGTACTTGAAATCCGTAATATAGGGAATACAACGTTATTTTTTTTTTCATTTTGTTATAGTTACTGACCTATTAATTTTAGAGAAAAGTTGTAAATAAAAAAGTTTAGAATTAAAAACTATACAATATGAGACTAAAATTAATCACAATTTCTTTTTATTTTACAAAAAAAAAAAAACGCAAATTAAAATTCGCAACGTCTATATAATTATATACCAATCTTGAATTATTTTATACTTTCTTTTTGTGTTTAATTACACTTTTAATAAATATGTAAAATTATTTTCTGATATAAAAGTAAAATTACAAGATCTGTCAAATAAAAACAAATAAAACGCCAGTAATTTAATGGGACTGAAATATGCTGTAAAATGCGAATTTTAATTTCTTTTTTTGAAAATAAAAACAATAACTACAGCAAAACGCCCGGTATATATATATATTCGATTAATTATTCGTAGTTTACCCCTGTGCTGCACTCTCCACGCCAGCAATGAGTGCCCGTGAAGTGACGCCTGGTAAACGCCCGCACGGTACAAATATGTTATCATCATTACCGATATCTGCGACAAAGCAGATTGGCACACCTAGAAATAAGTAATATGCCGTGATGATATATTTATTTATTTTATTTAGTTTACGAGAAAATAATTGCTAAAAATTTGGGGAAGGGATATATGACGTCACCATGATAGGATCGTGGAAGAAGACAAATAGACTGAGAGGGTAAGAGATAGTTATAGCCAGTTGTCGCCATATCAGAACCTACCACAACGTAATCGCGACTTTAATCTATAACTATCTCTTTTCTTCCCATGATCCTACCATGGCGACTTTACATATCTCTGCTCCAAAACATTAAATTGGTAATTTTTATTATTATAATCAGAAGCTATAGTTGTTAGTTTTATATTTTACTAGCTGACCCGTCCCGGCTTCGCACGGGTAAAACAAGAATAGCAATTAGCTACAAGTGTACCAGTAATTTTTTACATTTACTTCGGAGACATGCGCTGCGTAGGGAGCCGGCAACCTGCCTCGTATCGTACATGTAACAGGCTCCGCCCACTGTCCTCCCGATCCCCGTACCGCACCTAACAGCGCCTTTTTCTAAACATGTCTCGGGTACTTTTACTTATGTACATATGATGCAAGCTATCTCTCCGACAAATATCGAAAATCTGCTGAAATCATTCCCTATTGTACCGCCTTGAGGGATGATTTTTCAAAAACGCTAAAACACTATTTCTTACCAAAAGCGTAAATAAGAATTGTTATATCCCTAACTTGAGAAATGATGGGTTCTCCATACAAATTTTCATCCCCTATTTAACCCCCTTCAAGTTTTATTTTCGCAAAAAAGGGAGCCTATGTCCTTCTCCAAAGTCCAATCTATCTCTATACCAAAATTCATAACAATTGGTTCAGCGGTTTAGGCGTGAAATCGTAACAGACAGACAGAGTTACTTTCGCATTTATTGTAGGATGACATATTGAAATTCGATATAGTCACATACCGTATTATAGTGTTGTTTTCATAATTTTCTACTATTCTCATTCTGTAGATTTGCGTGCACGGATCAAGAAGAATGGCAACGGTTGGAAATTCAGAGTAATTTACAGCAATATTTATCAACATCTAGTAAATTAAAAGGCATCTTCTGTTGTATTTCGCTTACGCTTTAGTCTTTATTTATTATTTGCATACATTTTTAGAATAAATAATGAATGAGTTAATTAAAACTTAAAGTGATACATTAAATAAATAGTGCGATAAATATTCATGAAATCAATTCGCCGTGTGAAAATGTTCATCTCGAAGTGTAATATCACACAAGAAAAAAAAAAAAATGTAATATCGTGATATTTAGATTATTTTCTGTTTGGCCAACTGTGAATATGAATAACGAATCCCCATAAGGCTTCGCGTTGCCGTTGAGCCATCGGAAATGCTAATTCTACAGCCTTATCCGAGCACCCAGTTCTTTAAAAGACGTGCACAGAAGGATAAGGATTAGCTTACCGTGGAATAAATGAAAAATGCACCCAAAGTTATGACGCGCAGCAGGACCGGACTTGCGGCTCGCACCACCTGAAAAACAACAAATTCAATTAAAATTTATATAAACAAGAAAAGAAATTTAAAATAAAAATAAATAAATATATCATCACGGCATATTACCCATTTCTGGGTGTGCCAGTATCTACAACACATGTAGACATCGGTAATGATGACGATATATTTTACCGTGTGGGCGCTTACCAGGCGTCACCTCACGGGCACTCATAGCTGGTGTGGAGAGTGCACCATAGGGGTCACTTTTATGGCATTTAAAATTGGAAATATTTGGCGTCTGTCGGGATCGAACCCAGTTCCCCCAGGTTCGCGACCAGACACTCAGGCACGCGGCCACGGGAAAAGAAAAGAAATTTGTTTGTAGATATACCGTTTAATGTGTTATTTGTTTGTTTCAAATTTTAAATTATTCAAAAATAAAATATAACTTTCTGTTTGTTTTCAATTGTTTTTTTATAAAAAAATTTGTAAACCAGGAGTTTTCAAAATTTTCTTGCAAGATCTGTGTCACTCATTTGCTACCATTTGGTTATTTTTACACTAAATTTAAATATAAAATTTTATGTTCTTAGACTTCATGACTGAAAATTTGATGGGTAAAGGAAATCTACTGGAATTCAGTTGAAAATAGCTATTTTTAGTACAAGTGAGCAAAGTATGTCTTTTTCTTACTTGTCCAGTTTCCGGGCGCGTGAGAAAAAGACATGCTCACGTGTGCTAAACATAATTTTTTCTCTTGAAATATAATTTTTCTAAAAAACAAAACATTGTACTTTTTTACCTCTCGCTAAGAGAGGTATTGGATTCATGCTAAAATTCGCATATTCAGATTTTATTGAATAAGCACGATTTAAGGTCCCTAGAATCCGATTATAACATTTTTAAAATGATGTCTGTGTGTGTGTGTGTGTGTGTGGATGTGTGTGTATGTGTGTGTATGTGTGTGTGTGTGTATGTATGTATGTATGTATGTCTGGATGTTGTAGACACGATTCCTCAAAAACTATAAGACTTAAAAAATATTTAACTGCAGTTTCCTCAATATGACATTCCTGGGAAGAACTGAAAAGGTTTTGGTAACAATTGAACAACCGGAAGTAGTAGTTTCTTAAAAAAATTCTTCTAAATATAATATTTTGGGAGTTTTTTTAATTAAATATTGAAGAACATAAAATTCTCCATCTAATACACTTAAAATTTTTATTATATCTTGTATAGATTTAGAGATAAAGACACTATAATTTATAGAGTAAACTAATCGCAGAGGCCAAGGCACTAAGGAAACCAGTTGACAAATTCCAATGTTTATAACATGACACATGTCATTGTCAAATATCAGCAGTTTTAGTGACATTCTGATAGCTTTTTCTGGGAAGTATATTTAACTTTTCTTATTGTTTTATTAATTAAATATTTGAAATTATAGGTAAAATTGTGGGAAAATGCATATATCCATCAGAAATACCGCCAATCTGGTTAATGAATTGGAAGAATCTCTGACATTTAGAAACTTCCTCAAACAATGAAAAATAGATATAATTAGAATTATATGTGTGCAGAAGACATGTTAAATACAATAAAAAACAATATTTGAGTAAAGTTCTGTAATTTTTTGTTATAAAACGACGGTTCGAAAGCGAAGTGCAATACAATACTTATATATCCTAATATGGAAATGGCGAGAGGTCTTGTGCTGGCCACAACAGATTTTTTGCAATGCAACCACGAACATATTTTTTTCTCTTGAAATATAATTTTTCTAAAAAACGAAACATTGTACTTTTTTATTATTGAAAAACTCAACAGTACGTGTGTTTATAACTGAATTTAATATGAAGTTAACTACAAAAAATTATTGTTCCTTCATGTAGAATGGTAGATATTTATTCTACAATTTGTAACTCCATCAAAATTTGTGACTCCTGACGTGGATAATTATAGGGTTGTGTATTTTGCTCACTTGTGAAGAAAGTTATTTACTTTGCTCACTTGTGATTCAACATGCTATTTTACTCACTATTTTAAGTTGAATAATAATGAATTTTGCTAACGATTGTGGAAAAATATGTTTTCATCTCCTGAAAAAGGCACATGTGATTTAGAAACCAGTTGAGGCCGAAAATATATTTTCCAACTATTGACTGAATTCCATTAGTTTTTAGTGACTTATGAATGAAAACAAATGCATCTTTAAAATGGGGCAACTTAATTTAATCGACTTCGTTAGTGATTCGGTTAAGACGAGACGAGATGAGAAATTCATTGTCTCGTCTCGTCTCGTTTCAAATTCATAAAATTATGTCTCGTCTCGAAATTTTTCTCGTCTCGTTTAATAGAGTTTCGTCTCGGCCAAGATTCTCGGCGAGATTTCTCGACGGAAATTTAATATATATATATTGGTCCCATAAACTAATTATTAAATGTATACAATTTTGTATTAATGGCAATTTGAACAAAAAGATAAAAATTTGCCGTTTTATGTCAAAATTTGATGTATAACCTAAAACTTGTGCAAATTTTATTGTTATAATTTTATTAATTTAATATTTATCTAGCATTTTCTAATCTGTTATAAAACATTAAAAAGAAAATAACGCTAAAAATCTTAGCTAAAGCCGGGATTACACGATGAAATTTTTATTTTCAAGTGACTTGAAAAGTGTCTTTATTAGTGACCTTACAGGTGTATTTACACAAGTTTTGCGTGAACTAAAATATTCAAGTGTCAAAATTTAAGTTATACTTACATTAAGATTTCCAATTTCAATTACAATCGATTACTTACTTGTATACATCAAAGATATAAACACAAATGACAGTTGACAGTTACTTGACAGTTATAATTTGTAGGGACTTTTAAGAAAAAGTAGCGCATGTTCCAGCTTTTCTTTAAAAGTTTTTCGTTAAAAGTCTATTCATTTGTCTCTCTTGCACTCATGTCAATGTGCGAGAGAAAATACTTTTCAAGTCATTTGAAACTAAAAACTTCATTGCGTAATGCACGCTTAACAAATTCTGATAGATATTTTGTACAAAAATGCCATAGCTAAATAGAGGTAGATATCACTAAAAATATATTAAATTTGACACGTTTGCAAATATAACTCATGAGAAAAATAACAACCGAGAAATCTCGAAACAGTGTTCGAGAATCGAGATCTCGGCAAATAAATCTCGTCTCGTAAAATATTTTTTACATTTCTGTCTCGTCTCGTCGAGACGAGAAATCTCGGGTACGAGACGAGACGAAAATCGAGAAATATCTCGTCTCGACAGAATCACTAGACTTCGTATGTTTTTTGTATTGTTATTAATATTTCCTATGTTTTATTAAACAAAAAAAAACAGAATTTTTACCTCACAGTATCCTAATATTATGGTTTATAATTACACATAACAGTAACAGTTTTATTATTACTTCTCAGTTTAATGTAAATACAAATTGAAAATGTCATTAACATGGTCAACATCTGTTTTACGTTGCATCCCTATGGATCCGTATTCACGTGTCCGTGATACGTGATTTACGTATAGGTACGTAAAATTTACTGCGTTCCCATTGGAGTAATGCGTGGTCCGTATCTGTACTGTATTTGACAATCATCTGACATACAATAAAGAATGGTTAAACTTGTTATTTCATAGATATTGATTTCGCAAATAAAATCCAATTTTGTGTTATATGATATTTTTTATTGGTATTTTTTAACAATTTGCTGAAAATTAACCCTTGAGATTACAGAAAAGAGCCAAATTTGACCTTGAGTTTTATACAGTTAATTAGCAATTTAAAGGAATATTCTCATAAATGGAATAAAAATTGGTAAATGTAACCACTACCATAGAAAAAGTCCAATCAAAAATACATATTATGATTCTAGGGTTCTTAGAGTTAACAATATTATAAGTAACGTTGTTTTATGCTGTTTGCTTAAGTTTTTAAAGAGTGATATTCTTGTTTTGTATCAAATATATATCTACAAGTTATGTATGTATATTTTTTTACTACTTTTTGAATCAGTATTTGTATTATACAATGATGTGTATGCTTGAATTCCATTACTAACAAGTACTGAAACTTGCATTTTCTATTATTGGCATTTCAAAGAATTTCACTAAAGAAAATTATTACTTCTTGCGAATGAAACAAAAATTTATTCTTTTGTTACAAAATATGAGAAAAGTAAATCAATGTTTTACTCGGTTAAACTTTTGGCTTTGAAGTTATGAGAACTTAAATGGAATTTGAAAAAGATTTATAAATTTTCATTTTTGACAGTTTTATTTACAATTTCTCATATATTTTAACCCAGCATGATATTAAATTTATTTTTCAATTACAAAACATCAATCATGTTTAATGAGAAAAATATTTTTAATTTGCATGACGCGTATTTTGCTGAAAACCGCCAATAAGATTTTTATATTTTCTATAACCACAATAATTAACTTAAAACTTTAACTATCAATTTACTATTTATTTTTGTATTCAAACCCACAGTGACGGCCTAATGGATAAAATGACAAGTTTTGAATAAAACAATTTAAATTTAATTTCAAGCTAAATAAATTGTGAATGATATTTGATACATATGGTTTATTTGTATTTATTAATAAACAGTTTACGAGTTAAAATGGTCATATATATGTATGAATAAATGAAAATTTAGTGACATTTGACTCCAACGACGAATTGTCAAAACCATTTTTTATCTTAACAATTTTTCATATATTTAAACTTTTTCATGATTTATATGTACACGGTGGAATAAAAAACTTTATTATTAAGCATGCTACAGAAAATTAATTTCGATATTCATTAGCTACCTTTTTGAGACAAATTTAACGGTGTAACATTTCAATTTTTTTTTTTGATTTCGAGTGTGTAGTGATAATATTAATTTTTGGTTACAACTTTTGTCCAAGCAAATATTTTGAAAAGTATTTAAAATATTTTGTGTAAATTAAAATAAGAATTTAATGAGATGAATAAAATTTTCTTTCAAAGAATTCTAGTTGTGACAAACTCAAGTACTTTTTAGCTTTTCAAGTGTGTATAATTTATTAATCTTATTATTTTAAATTAATGAAATGAAATTCTTAAATGCAAGAGGTCATGAATTAAACAAAGGAATGATTATGAATTAATAACAAAAATAAATATAATAATACATTTATTTATTGGACATTAAAGTGCCTTGTATATGAAATTTTAAATTAACAGACATAAAAAACTGGATGTTTTGGGCCTTAAATGTGGCTAACATAAGCTACAAAAGATAAGTCATGTAAAAATATTCAATGTTTTAACATATGGTCACTTATCAAAAATAATTAGTTAAATGATAAAAATTTTATATAAATATATAAAAGTGAAATATATTTCAAATATTCGCTCTGTATTTTTATCTTGAAATAAATAGTTAAAACTTTATAAATTACGATACCTATTCTCTTTAATATTGGACGTCGACTTTAAACCAATGAGATATGATTGTATTCAGTAATTTGAATTAAATTACTTGTGTCAAATAACTTTGAATAATATTAAAGGCCATAGGATCTATAAAATTATTAAAAATTAATTACTAAAATGTGTAGTAGGCGTATTTTTAATAACGACAATTTGTGTGGGAATGGTAATTTGTGTAGGAATGATAATTATCTGCAAATTACACAGCTAAATTCAGAGAGTGAATTTGTGGGTTGAATAGCAAAGATAAACAAACAATTGAACTAACTTTGCGGAAAGTAATAAATTATTACTGTTTTCTCGAATAATAAGATAAATCTTTAGAATATGAACGTAGGGAGAAATTATTATAGTATATGTAAAACGAAGTAATAGTTTCTAATCAATTTGTCATGTTGATAAAATGTGTTGGTAGAATCTTGTTCAATATTTTATCAGTGCTGTCTTTGTTCGTAAAACAGATGGAACAGGTTGGAGAAAATTACTGCTACAGAATTTACATTTTACAATTTAGATTTTAGAATAGATAATTAAAAAGAAAAATCCCTTAACCTTAACAATATTTTTTAAAAAACTATATACGTATTTGGAGAACTACATTCTCATCATCAGTAGAAATTACAAAATAACAAGACATGTTTAAAAAATCCGGTGTTTATAAAATTGACTGTAAAGGTTGTAATAAAGTTTATATTGGGCAAACTAAAAGACAAATTGATACTCGATTTAAAGAACATTTCTACCATATAAAAAGCGGTAATCCTGATAAATCTAGTGTAGCACAACATATGTTTATTAATAATCATAAAATTGACAATTCTAATATAAAATTATTGAAACAAGTTGATAATAATAGATATTTAGACGCACACGAGAGTTTGATAATACATAAATTTAAAGATAAATTAATGAACGCAGACCTAGGTCCCATCCCAAATTCTAAATTATATGAGTTAATATAAGACAGTTACTTTGTTTAATCTTAGTTACCCAATTAGGTATCCACTCACCTTTGACTCCTGTCCCTATATAACCTGTGTTCTCTCCCTTATTCCTCAGAGCTGTTTTGACCTCTGGCATGGTTTACATCCTGAGTAATCTTAACTTCTCTGTGTTTACTTTGTGGTTTCTACTACTGATGAGAACTTAGTTCTCGAAATACGTATATAGTTTTTAAATTTATTGTTAAGGTTAAGGGGTTTTTTCTTTAGTTATAACTTTACCTTAAGACTCCATTTTAGTTTTATAGTTACTACTGATGATGAGAACGTAGTTTTCCAAATTCGTATATAGTATATATATATATATATATATATATATATATATATATATATATATATATATATATAGTTATAATTTAACCTTAAAACTCCATTTTAGTTTTTAATTAATGGATAATTCATTTATTTCTTAGCAAAGTTATAACTTATTCACCTAACAAAATAATTTTAGTTTTAAATATATTCTTAAGAAGTACAGTTCTGCCAACATCAAATGATTAAATAGGTTTTTCAAAATTTTCCGGAGATCCAATAATGAAAGTTTGGGTAGTATCCTGTTTGATTTTTCGGAGAGAAATTTGAATCATGTGATGATGTCATACTCGCCGTGCTTGACTTTGTGTAAGAATAAATCAAAAAAGTTCCCCCTACAAAAAATTTGAAATTTCTAGATTGTTGGTGTAACTGTGTTACAAATACAAGATGATTAAAACGAAAAAAGTTTTCTTTTTTATGAATAAATTTGTTGGTTAAATTTTAACGAGTCTATTATAATAGCAAATATTTTGACAAACGTTTAATGATGGTTATAACAGTGGGTAATATGCCGTGATGATATATTTATATATTTTTAAATTAACGCACATGGGCTGCGTTCCAAAACCCTGCTCTAGAGTATGAAATTACTCAAAGTCGTTCCAAAACTAATAACCTTATTCTCAGAGTTTACTCATAATCTGTTCCAAAATAGCCAGAGTTTACTCCAAAGTGATATTCTACTTACTCTACTATCGAGAAGGGTACAGAAATTACTCCACAATATTTTCAAACATGGATGCTCACTATTCTCAACATATGAAAGTAATCTGCCTTTTGACGAAGAAAATATGCTTTTGTTTTTTTTTTACAATATATATAGTCAAAACTGGTTATAACGACTTCGAAGGGACCGCCGATTACGGTCGCTATAACCGATAGTCGCTGTAACCGATTACACATGTATGTATGTGAAGGGAGCCACTGATAGGTATATTATTATTTCTTCGATGCTTCAACCATCTGAGTAAAGCTTTTTTAATGTATGTATGTATGTTCAGATGATCTGACATGCTTGACTTTTAAAAGAGACATAATTTTCACTCGGTCTTTCCAAATGGTTGAAATTGTTGAATGTGATACATCACATTCTATTGCTATGGTAATATTGCTAAACACTTTTCTTTTTTTCTGTGACATATTGATAACGTTTACTTATAACAACCGATGCGTTTCGTGGCGTGTTATTAGAAACATTGACATGATATTACTGAATAACGAACAAAACTTTCTGTTGGACGCTATAGCCGATGCATTTCTCTGAAAACTGTGATAAACATCATCGCTATAGGCAATATGTCGTTATAAACGATGTCGTACTAAGCGATAGTTTGGGTAAGGTATTCATATGGAATTAAGACGGGACCTTTACATTTCGTCGTTATATCCGATACGTCGTTCTAAGCGGTGTCGCTATAACAGGTTTTGACATTACTTTTAATTTAGTTTCAAATTTTTACACCAACAAAACTCTCATTCGTTTCGTTTGTTCGTACACGGTAAAAAATTACATTGATATTCCGGACAAAATTTAGTTAGCTGCATTTTTTTTGTTATTTCAACAATAAGTTTTTGCCGTTTATACGAAGAACTTTGTATTTTAAGTTTACAAAACTAAACAATTTTTGTTGTATATAAAAAGTATTATTTGCTGCAAAATATTAGTCATGGCAGCAATTATTATTAGTTGTACTAAGCAGTCATTTTGTTACTTTGTTCCGATTACAAATTCATTTTGCAACAATTAAAAATATTTCATCTGTTACTGGGACAAATTTTATTTCTTTTTTCCTGTGACATTATATTTTGTAAAGATTACAAATTATTTCTTTTCCCGCCATATACTTTGTACAGGCAACTAAAACTTTTGTGTAGACAGGGTATTCCAGCATAATTCACTGTTCGTGTACTATACTACGTCGTGTCGCATTTGCTTGCGCAGTTAAATTTAATCTGTCGAAAATTGTGTTTTAAAAGTGCTTGTTTCTTGTGCCCGTCAATAAAAATGGATGATTTTGTAAATTTAAAACAATGGCAATTAGAGTGTCTTATTGAGAAATTTGAAGGTATGCATAGATTGTTTCATATCTTATTTTTTATGTAATATTTTTTACATGTATATAGATTATAATTATAAATAAATAAAAATAATATAATACGCATGTATTTAATTTTTACCTTACTACTTCATTCTATATATCAATCAAAATTAATTAGTTTCTAAAACAAATTTATAGTTATTAATGGTAACTTATTTTATTTGTTCGAATAATAAATTTATATTTCTTAATGGTAACTTAATTTATTTGTTCGCATAACAAATTGATACTTCTTAATGGTAACTTATTTTATTTGTTCACATAACAAATATCTTTTGTTATATATCACAAAACTGTATTTGTTGCCACAACAATTTTTTACCAGCAAATTTACCTTGGTAGTTGTAACAAATATATTTGCTGGTCCTATATTGACAAAAAAAAAATTGCTACTGGAACTTATTTTTAGTAATCACAACAAAGTTTTTATTTACCGTGTACACTAACTCATACTTTAATACTCGGTACCCTTGATTTTGGGATGTACCCGTTGTGTAAATTTTATACGCAAACGCAATTATAAAGGTACACGTTAAATGCCTACGTCGTACTCGGTGAATGACGTTTTAGAAAGTACTTACATTTCGTATTAGGTACACTAGACGCAACCTAATTGTAAAGTTTTAATAGGAGCATTACGATAAAATATTATTATGTGGCAATATTGGTTCATGTACTACTGTTTTGTCATCTAGCGGCATTTAATCATAGTAATGTCAAATACTGACGTAATTTTGGAAAAAATGCAAACTTTAATTGTAATTTAAAATTTATGACAATCGTAATTGTCATAAATTTGCATGCACTATCTAAGTTTTAATTAAGGTAACAAAAATTGTAAAATTTTATTTATGTGAAATATTTTATTACGCAAGAGTAGATAAACTTGAATTTTCATTATACAGTAGAACATTAAGTTGAGTCTGTCATATTTAAGTATCAGGATCTTTTGCTTAAGTTTAACTGTTAACGTTCTGTAGTTTCGTTGTTTAATTTAAGGTCTCAGTTGCCGAAGTCGATGACAGTATTTATTTTTACTACTATTATAGTCTTTCATAAGAACTTAATTCATTAGTGCGATTCTCACCTACTACTTTATTTGCTGACATTGAAAACTTGTGAAATGAATAGAAACAGTCTAAATATAAATTACAATACCTTTTCATCTATGTATACTTGTCTTGAAAAGTAAATGTAAGTTCGTCTTTATTATAATTTAGGTAACGAGTATAAGGATCTTCAATAAGTATTTGTAAAAGTTTCTAGTTCCTTAATCAATGGTATTCACCTATGAAGCTATTCATTTTTTTTATAAGAGTTGAATGTATTAATTCGAATCTTTAGTGCTTTATTTGCTGCCGAAAACTACTGAAATGAAAAGACTGGTCCAAATGTAAATTGCATTGCTTTTTCATCTATACTTCTAATGAAAAGTAGACTGAATTCGCCTTTACTGGTCTTTCTGAAGCTGCCTGTGCTTCAAGCCGCCTGTTGAGTAAACTTGTTAATTTAAGAAGCATTCGGTATCTGTCAATGCGATAGTTTGCTTCACTGAGTATGAAGATTCATTCCCTGCTTTCTCATTTAAAACTTTCCAACTTCCAAGTTTGTTACTGCAATAAAAAAAAAATTCTGCTATAAATTTCCGAGGATAATAGATTATTTGCTTCACTACTTGCAAATCGGAAACTGAATATATATACAGGGTGTTCGTCAAAAAACAGAAAATACAGATTAAGTTGACAAAATTAGTTTTTAACCATAATATTATTATATAATTTTAGAGTTAAAATGATGGAGTTTCAAACGATAAAGAGATTATTATTATTATTATTTCAAACATTTTAATTCACCCAAACTGCATTCCTTTTTCAAATAAAATTAATTGAAATTTTGTAATTTTATAAAGTGCGACCCTAAATCTATACAGGGTGTTTCAACATAAATGTAAAAAATCAACATGTATCCGATCTTCAATAGTTTCCGAGATATGAGGCAGTGAGAAATGAGTTTTTACGGGATTTATCTCTGCTATCTTGAAAACTATAAGAGTTACAATTTTAATTAAATAAGACTCTTTGTTTACCTTTCAGAGGTCATCTTAGAAGTGCTTTTGTTTTTTTAAAAAAATCAAATAATTGTTAAGTTAAACGTTGTGGTGACCTTGCCAATATTTAATTTTCATATAATTTCGTAATTATTGGAAATTGAGAAAAATGTTTCATATAAAATTTTATTGTTTTCTTTTTAATAATCTATTTACTGACATAGACAAAATTTTGTTCGATCACTATTATTGTCAATTTTTCTTCTATTTTTCATTTATCTCGGAAACAGTTGAAGATCAGACCTATGTTGATTAAGCTTCTTTTACTCATATATGTCAGTACCATATGCCCTTAATTTTTTTTACACTTTTTTTGAAACAGCCTGTATAATGTGATATATTTCCACACCAGCTATGAGTGCTCGTGAGGTGACGCCTGGTAAGCGCCCACACGGTAAAATATATCGTCATCATTACCGATGTCTACATGTGTTGTGGATACTGGCACACCCAGAAATGGGTAATATGCCGTGATGATATATTTATTTACATTATAATTTACCCAAACTGCATTCATTTTTTTCAAATAAAATTAATTGAAATTTTGACATAATTTTTATAAAGTGCGACCCTAAATCTATATAATGTTATACATTAAAATTAAAAAAATATCGTGGAATAGCATGTTATTGAAACATTTTTTCAAAATAATTGGGAACTTTTGAGCAAAGATAATCTGATTTCCCATGTTAAACGCCTATGGCCCACTTTTTAATTTTTTTAAGCTAAATAAATAGAAAATATATATTTTGTTCGATAATTGTTGACTACAGGAATCGAACCCTTGCAAATTGAGTCGCGAACCAGTAAGCTATCACTAACCGTGGTGTGTTGCTGTAATAAAAAAATGTACAGCTATAAATCATGGCGTGTAATAGATTATCTTCTTTATCATTTCCCACAAATCGGAAGCTAAAGACGGATCAAGACTTTACGCCTATTACTATGATAACGTTTTATTAACATTTTTTACGCTCACTTCAGACTGTTTCGCGTTTGCCTTTTACTATCTATCCACTTCAAATCTTCGCAGATAAAACCCTGAAGTCTATTTCTCAAGATTTGTACGTTATATTTGACAAATGATCAAGAGTTACGATAAAAACGAATGAACAGTATTAAACTTTTTTTTGATAATTTCATCTCAAAGTATCTGTAAATAAAAGCGTTTCATTTATTTGTTAGAAATCTTTTCATGTGACAAATAATCGATAGTTCTGATAGAAATTAGAGTTAAACGATTGTTTTTTGTGAAAATTGCCCGAAGGTTTTTATTTTTGTTGGAAAGAGGATTAAATTAAATTAACGATCGTGCTTTGTAAGAGAGTGCTTTGAGATATTGGCGAATACAAATATCTAGAAAGTAAAATTTTCATAATAAAGCATCAAAAAGCAGGAAGACATATTTATATATTCAATGAGATTGAAAGGCAAGATTGCGAGAAGGGAAGGAGTTCTCTCCGTGCTGCCCTGATTGCGGCTATCAAGTGTTTTGTTGTATATACCCTCGGGTAGTGCACATTTGCAGTATAAATCAGGGCGATTTGTAAGCTGAAGATGAGGAAGCTTGTTTTCACTTTCTCTCTGTAAATAAAATTCAAGAAATTTCCAATATCTCCTGGAATTTACAAACTCTTTGTTAAAATTTTGTGTACTGGATTCAAATATACAAGATGGTTATGTTCATGATGTAGTATGTTCATATTGGAATTTTATTTTTAAAATACTATTACAATGTTTATATTGCACGATGTATTACAGTCAAAGAATTGTCAATCGTTCTTTTCGAAAAGGTACATATTTGCTTTCTTTATGTCAAAAATATCTTTCCTTTACTCGCGAGGAATTTTAAATTTTATTTTAATATAAATCGGAAATGTTGCTGACAACCTTGCATATTGGTGTGCAACAGCCATAAAACACTGTATCTGATAAAATATAAATTGCTTTACATTCCATTTTGTGCTTTGCGATCGAAAACAATTTCTATTTAATATGAATTAATTCAGCGTTGAATGTAGTTTTGACGTCTGTCTTTTATTTCAATAACATTAATATAAATAAAATAGAACCACACGTTTTAAATCTTTTAATTCCTATTTCTTGATCGTAATATATTACCATTGTCATAATTTAAATGAAAAATAAAATAATTGGGTTAGTTTAATAAAATATCTTTTACAACTCATAATGAAATAATTAACAACTTTTTAGTTTAGTTTTATGTTATACTTATTTAAAAACTAACGTTTTTTTGCTTTGTTTATCACTTATTATTTGTTTTAATAAATTTTCATCAATTTTCTGATTACCGCCTTCTCGAGGTGAAGAAAATGAAAACAATAAGTTTTATAAAGTCACTGTATTGGGACGATTCGGAAACATTGCGATGTTTCCATCATCAGTCATAATATATTACAATAAAAAATGATGATCTACAATAGAGTTTAGATGTTGAAGACTTACCAATGCATTTAAAGAACTTTTTTTATCAAAATAAATAATTGTCATTATTTTACATTTTGCCATTCTTTGTAAAATAATGACAATTATTTATTTTGATGTAAAAGTTCTTTAAATGCTTTAAAAGTCTTTCTTGAAGTAAATGTTGTATGAAATTATTTCAAGATCTAAACTCTATTGTAGATCATCATTTTATATTGTAATATATTATATATATGGCTGATGATGGAAACATTGCAATGTTTTCGAAACATCCCAATACAGTGACTTTATGATGAAAATTTACTTTATCACGAGGTACTGAAGCACTAAAATTAATTGCTTTAATAAAAACAGCAGTTTATGCTATCAAAACGTTGGTTTTTAAATATATCATGAACTACAACCATATATAAATAAAATACATATATCATCACGGCATATTACCCATTGCTGGTTGCTCCAATATGCTTTTTACACAGATATCAGTAATGAAGAATATATTTGTACCATGCGGGCGTTTATCAGGCGTCACTACACAGGCACTCATTGCTAGTGTGGAGAGTACAACACAGGGCTCACTTTTTGCCATTTAAAATATGAAATAATTTTGACGTCGGTCGGGATAGAACCTGGGTTACCAGATTCTCAACCAGACAATCTGGCACGCGGCCACGCGACCCCTCTACCAAAAGGTTGTTTATTAAAATAATTGGGTGTTTATGGACTCTTTTATTTGTAATTCAAAAGAAGGCGTTAAATTCTAAAACACCTTAGCAAATTGTAAGAGAGAAATCCAAATTTTTATCCTTAATGTGTAGAAAGATATTCATGAGCGTTTTTACATTAGATCACTTTGCTGTTGTCCACTTCAATTTTCATTGGTTTTTTAAATGTCACATGTAGTTCGTTATCATTTGACACTGGAGATTGTTAAAAGTTTTATAATTTTGTGTGAAGAGTGAAAACCGCGATGGCCCATCGCTCTAATATTGAACTAGTTGACATGATGCTAATTTATGGGGAAGTGCATCAAAATTCAGCTGTTGCAAGCTACATTTACGCTGTGTAATTTCCACAACTCTGACTTGTTACGACCTCTGGTATGGTCGACATGTTGAATTATCCTAATGTTGTTATCCTCTTAATATGGTTTCGCGTAAAATTTACTAATGAAGATGATAGCATTGATTTGGAAATAAATATTTAGTTCTTATTTTTACTTAATTTTAAGGGTAGAGTAATTTTTAATTTTATTACCAATTATTATATTAGTCTTAGACTTCAAAATATTCAATCTTTATTGATTGGAAACATAGATTTTCCAAATATTTGATATAGATAATATTTTTAAGTTTAAATATTCGATTATGATATTTGCTGATAAATGCAAGCTAGAGTTTCAAGGTCACATTTGAGCTAGAATCATCACTGTTTATCTACTGCTGTTGGCCATTATTATTTGAAAAAATATTGTATATTTTGGTGTGTTATTAATGCAGTTTTTTTAATTAAATGAACCAAAAAATACGAAATGAATTGTGAGTTATTAATTATTATCAATGAGATAATAAAAGTGTGAATTTACGGGGATATCTACTATTTTTCTTACATTTTGTTTGTGGTGGAACAGTCCATTTTAGTTATAAAAACTTGCGAACGAATTAAAACCTTGTTTATACTCGGACGAATACTTCCAGCACTTAAAGCTCTAGGTTCTAGGACACACAGACTATCTCGCCGCAGACAAATAAAAAATAAATTAATCCTAAATTTATTATTCTTTGTCTAACTGAAAAAAATCTAGTTCTATGTTATCTTAGGTTGCTTGTAAAAACTTGTTATTTTAAAGTACACAATATCTTTTTACTGTAATTGCAATAACTATTTAGATAAAAAGTATGTATATATTCATTTAAGAATGGTAATTGAAAAATAATAAAAAAAACATGTTTTGGACTGAGTATTTGTTTAGATCCCGTGAAAAGATCAAATTGCTCTATTATACTTTCAAATCGTCATTGAGAAATTTGCATGCTTTTAGTGTGAAACAAATTGTAAATTTTTATCTCTTGTACGAAATTCCATTATCTTTTGTTGCGTTATTGAACGGTGAAAAAATATGTTAAGGAAAATATCACACTATTTTCTTTGAGTTTTTCTTTGAATCAAAGCCATTTGACCTGGAGCTATTTGTTATTGAAGGAGCTTTTTTTATTTTATGATACATCATCCTAGCCTAAGGCGTTCAAACTGGCAACATCTGCGAGAATGTGTAACAGGTCTTTGCTATCAGTCACAGAATGCAATATACTCGTATATTTTCAAATACATTCATGCAATTAAACTAAAAAGAAATATATGTACATTTGGTGTTGAGAATTCGTGCCACGGATTATATTATTTGTTGGAAGAAGAAATTTGTCACTGACGAATCTGTCAAAGACGAAAAACGGTTTTTCGATTCCATTTTTTCCGGAATATAAAACGATGAATAGCCTAACGGTTAAGATGTCGACATTTTATGCTAAATGGGTTTGGATTCGGAACTCAACGACCGTCAAAAATTTGTCAATTTACTCCTTTTTCGTGAAAAAGACGTAATATATTTATATGCTTATAACAGATTTTCCGTCAAATGCTTACATTTATTTTTAAAAGTATTCCGTAAAGGTTAGTGATGTTAGGTATTTCATACATTGCTTTTGAATTTTACAGAAAAATATAGAGTAGTATTGTACAGGGTGTTATATAAGTAAACGTACAACGCTCAACCGATGGTAGAACTAACCACATGGATAGTAAATCTGGTAATAATTTTAATTTTACAAGCTTTATATGATAACTGGAGCCACTTGAAACTGACCAATTACACCATAGTTCAAAATTTTATAAAAAACTAAAAATCAATGTATTCTCTGGAAAAAATGTTGATTGTCAAACCTGACGTTAAACTATTTTGCATAGTTTTACAGTTTATATTCTGTTTATTGAATATTAAAATGTCATTTACCTTAAAGATTTTTTTTTTATTGATCGATTTAATTTACAACTGGCAAGTTCTTGCCAACCAGCAAATGTGATACATTGATTTAAAACATGAAAAAGAAATTACTCATTAGTAATCTCTTTTTTTACATAAGTTGTGTAATTTAATATTTCATTTTATTTTCTATTATATGAGATCCAGTGGTTTGGTACGTTGAAGTCTTCTGATTTCGCAGTTGTTATCGAGCAAGTTCATAGCCAGATGATTAGGATGTTGATCCAGTCGTTTCCCATATTTTGCTGAATATATTTCAATTTGTTCTTTTACATATTTTATACCCAAATCTGAGTGTAAGGTATCATTTCTTACGTACCAAGGTGCGTTTGTTATCATGCGAATCCTTAAAGATAAACATGTAGTTTTTCACTGCGAAAGTCTCAAATCGAGTCTCAAATACCTCTTATCTGCCGCGATGCCAATGATATTATTATGTCAATTGTAACTGTGACAGATGTGACTTTTTTCCAGGCAACACATTGATTTTTAGTTTTTTATAAAATTTGAACTGTGATGTAATTGGTTAATTTTGAGATGCTCCAGTTCTAAGATATAACATGTAAAACAAAAATTATTGCCAGAGTCACTATCTATGGAGTTAGTTTTACCATCGGTTAGGCGTTGTACACTTACTTACATAATATCATGTACAGGATTATTGCAAGTATCCATTTTTAACTAAAACTAATAAAATTACCCCTTAACCTTAAAATTAATATACAATAAAACTAAATACGTATTTCGGGAACTAAGATCTCATAATCAGTAGTACGAAATTAAGAAAAGTTAAGAAGAGTAGCCAAACTCAACATGTCAACCATGCCACAGCTCCTAACAACTTTGTACTACTGATGATGAGAACTTAGTTTTATTATAAATTATTTTTAAAGTTAAGTGGTAATTTTATTAGTTTTATTTAATTATTACTTAGTTTTTAAAATTGTTAAAACATAAATAAATTTCTAAATTTGAAAGAAAGTTAATACATGATCTCCTTTAATACATTACGGAACTTTTTAAAAACCAGTTTTAAAAGGTTTAACCAGTCTTTTAAGTTCATTTACGGGATTTTTAACACAAATAGAAACCGATATTATTATTTACTAAAAAGCCAATCGCGGTTAACGGAAACAAATTAAAACTGTTTTTTTTAAATTTATATATACTCTTCAATTTTTTTTGTTCCCTGGTGATTTTATTATAACTGATTAATTTAGTCGATTTAGAAACTTTTTTAGTAAAAACTAAATTGGTTTTTGATCAAAAATATGTAAAAATAAAGTTCGATCCGATAACAAGTTTTTCGATCTATAACAATAAATAATTCATGCATATTATCCACAATTCTATTCTCTTTTCGACGTAATGACATTCAATAATGTTATTCCGTATAATGGTTTCGTTATTGTAAATGTAACTGTGCTAGTTGAGAATATGGCACTAGGGAAATTTCTGTTCTACATGTACTAAACATTTATATATGCACCAAATGCATACAACAATTTCAAACCTAATTTTACCACACAAGCGTGACCTGTTTGTTGGGTTATTAATCTTGGTTTTGAGATTCGAACTAACGTCCGAACATATGAACTTTAGAATAGGAGTTAAAGTGCAATAATTTATAACTACAAAACCACATCTCTCTGTAATTTAATATGTTAAATAATAGTAATATCCAACTAGGAGTTCCATGATTGTTTTGCATAAAGTAGGAGTAATAATATATACATAATTTTAATTCAAACTACACCAAATAACAAAAGGTTAAATTGCATACATGTAAATCTATTTGATCTGCTTAAATTTATGGATCTTATTGCATTTTTTGCTTGATAAAAGAAATATTGATTTTGTTTAGGATTATGCGGAAACACATTATCATGATTATATTTTAGGAACTAGTCTTCAATTATAAAAAAAGTAATACATTCTTCACGCCGAAATACACTGACCGGCAAAAAACCGGCCACTTTGATTTTTTTATAAAAGTCCCTTTAACCGGATATTTTATAACGAAATAGGGAACTGATTGTTTTTAGTTATCAATGATTTTAGATGCTTATTTAATTCTAAAACACATATGGAATGTATAAATTAGCTCAGAAATAAATTTAATTTATAAAAGTAACAGAAACAATTCAATTCGATTTTTTTAAAATTGTAGAAAATAAAGGTGGCTTCATTTTAATGGATCTTCTTGTAATTACTAATTGCAATATGTCCTCCGCAAGCTTCAATTACGTCGTTTAACTGAGTTTTACGATAACTTTTTAATACTGTTAAATAGTGAATCCAATGGGGTATTCCACCATAACAAAAAAATTATTTAAAAATCAATTTAACATAAAGCATGGCATAATAAATAATAGTTTAAACAATGAAAACATTTTTTAAATAATTACTTTACGAGATATTTCACATTTGCTAAAAGGGAAAATTGACGTCATACAATTGTTATCTTTCTCGCGCAGCGTACTCAGAGCAGTGTATGTGAGAAAGACAAGTATAGGGGGAATGTGACGTTACACTGATTTCTCGAAAATAAACTACTGTTAAACTAGGAACAATTAAGATTTTTTAATACTATGCATTGCTTCAAAACTGAATGAAGTTTTATACTTTTATTTGTAGGATACATTTGAAACATTTTGTTATTTTTTAATATATATACTTAGTTTAATAATAATTTATTTAAAAACATTATTTCTGAATGAAGTTTTATTTAAAATAATAAGAAAAAGAGTGGAATACCCCATTAGTTAAAATTAAAACTAAACGTATTTTAGAATGAAATAAACATCTAAAATAAAATAAATAAATATATCATCACGACATATTACCCATTTCTGGGTGTGCCAGTATCTACAACACATGTAGACATCGGTAATGATGACGATATATTTTATCGTGTGGGCGCTTACCAGGCGTCACCTCATAGCTGGTGTGGAGAGTGCACCACAGGGGTCACTTTTGTGCCATTTAAAATTGGAAATATTTGGCGTCTGTCGGGATCGAACCCGGTTCCCCCGGGTTCGCGACAAGACACTTAGGCACGCAGCCACGGAACCCTATAAACATCTTAAATCAGCAATACAAAATATAAGCTCAGTTCCCTACTTAGTTGTAAAATTTCGGGTTAAGGGGACTTTTACCTAAAAAAAAATTAAGTGGCCGGTTTTTTTTTTGCCGGTCAGTGTATAAATATTCTTAAAATATCAGCCAGTAATTTTTGTCCAAAATAAAAAAAATATTTGATCTATTAGAGTTTGTTTAAATTCATATCCGACATATGAAGTACGGTAAATATGTCGATTAATTTTATATTTGTCGTCAATATGTACGCTTTAATCTGAAAACGAAAATCATGCAAAAAGATAAAAATGAAGCGCAACAGTTGTATTACATCCTTTTGAATTAAAATCGCGATTGATTGAACAATATCCGGTAGCCGTTACTAACCTCAAAAATGAAAGCGAATATGATAATGCTAGTGTTAAAATTTATCACTGAATTACAGCTAAAACCATTAATTATGATTTTAGGTTATCTATAAAAAATTCATTGTATTCATTAATCGATTTTAGCCCGAAAGCAAGAGAAGCGTAAGATCGATTTATGAGCCTACGTACTAAATATATGGTGAACCAAGCATTAAATCCTTGTCCAAATTAAAAATTTATCTCAATTAACGACTGCCCTGCAAGCGAGAAACTCCTAAAATTAAGAGATTTAGATAAAAAATATATTTCAATTTCTCTCATCTTGAATTTCTCTGACGCAACAGTTATGCTTTTTACTCGTGAAAGTCAACGCATTTCCAATCGGTAATATCCTCAAAATTGGGAAGTGGGTATTAAAATTCGCAAAGTATAAAAGTTCTTTTCAGATGTACGAGGAATCCTTAAAATTGGGGACATATCAAGATATTTGAAATACTTGAATTTCTTCTGGAACGCAACAGTTATAACTTTTTCATTCGTGAAAGGACAATTCCTCAATATTTCTCATTCTACTATCTCTAAAATTGGGGTAAATAAATTCTTATCTTGAAGTTTTGATTATATGTTTAATTCTAATTATACTGGGTATCCACTTTTTTATGGTCCACAGGAAATTCAATGGTATAATTTTCATATGTCTCCGATTTTTTACCTATTAAATTTAGACAAACGCGTAAATACAAAAAATGTTCAGAATTAAAAACTACATCTCATAAGTTCAAAATTGTTTCGTTCACAAGAGAAAGGCAAAACAGAAGTTGCAATTTTTAGATATAGGCTGCCATGAGAAATAGAACAAAAGTATTAAACAAGTTTTATTGTTTGAGTTTGATAAATGACGTATATCAAATATCAGTAATTACTGATTTTATAAAATTATTTTTTATTAATTAATTATATTTTTGTGAGTTGGTAAATGTATCTTGCGCACAATTTGGGTTCATGTACTACTGTTTTCCCTCCAGCGCCGTTTCATTATAGTAATATCAAATGGTGACGTCACTCTGTTGCACCATGGGGTATTCCACTCAATTTTTTTTTTTATTATTTTAAATAAAACTTCATTCAGTTTTGAAGCAATTCATAGTATTAAAAAATATTAATTGTTCCTAGTTTAACAGTAGTTTATTTTTGAGAAAACAGTGTAACGTCACATTCCCCCTATACTTGTCTTTCTCACACACACTGCTCTCAGTACGCTACGAGAGAAAGATTGTATGACGTCACTTTCCCCTTTTAGCAAATGTGAAATATCTCGTAAAGTAATTATTTAAAAAATGTTTCCATTGTTTTAACTATTATTTATTGAGCCATACTTTAAGTTAAAATGAATTTTTTCATTTTTTTTGTTATGGTGGAATACCCCATTATATAGACTGTTAGAAAACAATGTAAAAGTTTATTGCAATTTAAAATTTATCATAACCATAATTCATTTTTTGTTACTATAGTCTGTTTTTAAGCTATAGATACACAATGTTTTAAAAGTATGGAGCTGAAATCAACGCTTGTGAGTGGCTGTTCTGTAGACGGTTTTACACCAACGAAATACCAATTTCAACCTTCGTTCAACCATGTAAAACTATCTGCGGAACAACCACTCACAAGCATTGATTTCAGTGAAAAACTTTTAAAGTACTGTCTATAGTTTAAAAACAAGCTACAGTGACTCAAAGTTTCAATTAATATAACCACAATTGTAAAATTTTATTTGTATGAAGTACCTTATTAATTAAGAAAAACACTAATTCAGAATATAGCTACAAATTTTACTTAAAAATTAAATTAAATTTTAAACTCTTTTCATAAATATTTTGTTCCCTTTTCAGTTAGTAGCAAAAAACAAAAATAATCAATAAATACCGCTGTATCCATGTTGTACTATGAGCTGAAGGTTGATCATAAATCCATTAAAATTCAATTAAAATTGCCAATACAACACGCGAAATTCCTGATTCATATTCCAAATAAAAGAAACACGCATGTAGAATATAGGTTGATAGAAATCTCGAAATATTTTGAAATACCGAAAGTTCCATTCTCAAAATAGAGTAAATATCTCATGATTTTATAAATAATTCACAATTCAGTGCTGGTGTTGCTAGAGCCAGGTCTTCTCACGTGCATTCCACTTCTTTTAATTTTGTTTGCTGATTGGTACGCAGAATTCTAAACTTTACAACTTTTATTTGGAGATTTCTTTTTTAAAAATAATTTTACTTTTTAAAACTTTTGACTATAAAAATGTAACAAAATACATTTTTATTGTATTTTACACACCTGGTAAGAATATTTTTATATAATCGTTGTATCATAAATTAACTTTTGTAAATATTGTTTAGCTTGATAATGGCCGAAACGTCGCATCATTAACAAAGAAAACATACAATAAAGCCAGTAATCCAACTACAGAAAGTTTTACTTTCCATTCCAACATACACCAGAATTAATATGTCAGATTCCACAACTCATTCCTAGATTCATAAATATAACACGAGAAATAATGATAATTAACAACAGTATAATTTACTCGGACAAATACGAAACTCAAAAGTGTCAACATAAAGCATTGTAACAAATTATAAGAAAATTAGAACTCCAAAAATTTAAATCTACTTTATTTAAAAACTATTAAATAATAGATATTTACACACCAAGTGAGCTAAAGTAATGTTTATCCATGAGGAGAAAGTTTTTCGAGTGAATAAACATTCTTAGCTCACGTGGTTTATACAATATTTTATTCAATTTTGACGAAATAATAATAAATACCATAATAATATTTAATTTTGACAAAATAAAAAAATTATCAGTTAGTAGGCTGAGTATGACAATCGTCGCTGATAGACGTTAAGTCATATATTTAAAATGCTTTATTGTCCGTCATTTGTACCGTGAAAAATAATGAAAAGGGTTGATAATGTCTGATACATAATGTGGTGTGTTATTTTCGTTCTTGATGTTATTTTTAAATGTATTTTTTGTTGCAGAGTGAGTTAAAATTTTGTGAGAGTGATTTAAAATTTTTTAATTCACTTGTGAAAATAGTGTTACTTATAGTTGTTGCTATGGAGTTAATAATGACAGTTTAAAACGTCAAAATTGAATAAGTTATTATAATGTGGTAGAATATATAAATGATGAAAATTTCATAAATAATGTGTAGGTATTGGAAACAAGATTGTGAACTTTAGGTCCAAATATTATAAATTTAAAAATGTATGTACTTTTTTTGTATTTAAATTAAAAATAAAAAAAATATTATTTTAATTATTATTATTATTACTATTATATGAATTTTATTAATAATCGACTGAAGATACTTTTACTTGGTCTTACACACAAAACAAAAATTACTGGGAGTCCTAAATATCTGTACGACAAACTAGTTTTAAAAATCATAGCTATAATTTCTCTTATGTATACTATTTCAGTACTTATGTATATGCATCTGTTTATTGGCCTATATGTTTTATATTTTTGTTAGACTACATATGTTTTTCTTTGTAGTATGCTGGTTAGGTGGAAGAACAGCCTTAGCTGAACCTCGACATTCAGATTTTTTTACACAATAAAGTAAATATTATCATTATTATTATTATTATTATTATTATTATTATTATTATTATTATAATCTAGTCTTTATGGGTGACTGTGGTATTATGCTATTTTGCGTAATTATTCGCAGGCTCGTGCTTTAGACCTTGATTGGAATTTCCTTCGGACTGCGGTTATCTAATAACCAAAATAATACAATTTGCGTGCTAATAGTTTGGAATCCTCCTGATCTGTAGGATCAGGATCGAACTGTAATTAAGGTAAGAATCCTTTTGAAAGGACCAAAACTATAAGCATTCTTGTTTCGTAAGAATGGAATGAATATTATTACAAAGGAAAACTTAAAAATTCCGAGGTAAAGTTTGTTTTGTGTATAACGCATAAAGAGTGTTTTTGCTAGAAATTTGTTTTTGTGTAGCAACGACGTAAAACATGTAAACATAAAAGAATGTATAAATATGTACTGAACTATAATTTTATTAAATATATAAAGTTTTAAACTTCTTTTCTTTTAGAAGTAAACAGTTGAAGCAATATAAAATTTCTACAATTTAAATTTTTCTAACTACAATTGATATTATAATGAAACTTAAAATTAACATAGTTTTATTACCACCACACCACAGGGGTCACTTTTGTGTCATTTAAAATTCGAAATAACTTTTAGCGCCGGTGCACTTTCCACACCAGCAATGAGTCCCCGTGAGGTGACGCCTGGTACAATATATTTATCATCATCGATGTCCGTGTATAAAGCAGATTGGTACACTTTACAATGGGTAATATGCCGTAATGATTATGGTATTTATTTATATTTTATTTATAGTTTTCTTATACATTATTACTTTTTTGTAATAGTAGAGTAATATTTTCTTTTTTCTTATCAAATATTCTTACCTTACTGGTAAAGAATCGTATTTCACATATTTGACAAAATTGAGATAATGCTTTGTATCATATACCAGGAACTTAAAGTTAAATAATGTTAAATGATCGTATGTCTATTAAATATTACGAGGTCGTATGATATAACGTTGAGAATTAGTCGCACTGGAAATTTTATAGACGTAAAAAGTCGTTTTTTCCACACAGAAAAAAAAAATTGAAATTTTGTCTAATTATATTTAGATAGGTAAAATGTCTAATTATTTAGTATAATTTACAAATCTTACTTTAGCATTTTAACTAATCCGAAATAGATAATAAATATTTTGTAAAAAATCGTTGATTTAAATATGCAAATGGTTACTTTAGTTATTTATTTTATTTAATTTTTCTATATTTTGGCTTCAATATTTTTGTTCTACAATTTTCGGTAATTTTATCTAATGAATTATGTAATTAAATAGAAAATTTAAAAAACTATTTAGTTAATTTTTTTATTTATATTTAGTTCAATACTTATTACGATATAAATGTAATCATTTCATCTGATTTTGTCTTTAATTTTACTATAATCTGTTATTACAAATTTAGAAAATTTAACGTAATCAACTTAGATATTTTAATGAGACATATTACCAGGCTGAAAAATAAGGAATTTAATTAGTTAATTTAACTACAATTTAAATGTTTTTTTTCCTGTGCTAAGTAGTATGTCGCCCAAATGGACCTTTAGATTAATTAAATTGGTAAACGATCGTATTCCAACTTTGTGTTACTGTGTGTTATACAAAATGACATTAAGAAGTAGAATATTCGTAAATCTTGAATTAAATTCTATTGCTTTTTTTCTAAAACTATAATAAGAGACAAAGAATTTTTTTCGCGATCAACCAGGAAATGAACTGTTTCTGATTACTTTCTAGACCGGAAATTTCATCTTTACTGACCTAGCTCGAAAAATTGTCTATAAGGGGTCAGAAAGTAACTTTACCGATCCCTTAGTTTTTCCATGGAAATTTTTCCATGGCGTTCAGTTGTATATTTATTTGTTTCTTATTTCCTCGCAATATATAATAAAATAATACATAACCTATAGATTTTTTTTAGGACCGCGAAAAAATATTGTACTCAACATGACTTGAAAGAGTCTTTACTGGGCTCCTAAGCTTAAAGTATCACTTTCTGGTCTTGTTACGTAAATTGCTATTACATCTAAAGTACAGATATACATTTTCCATAAAATGACTTTTATATATTCAATCTATTATACAATGTTATCTTAAGAGAGTGACACATTTTTATTTCATATTCCTTCGGAAATCTCTTTAGTGTAAAGCGCTGATATTTCTTGTAAAAACTACTTATTCCGTTATAAACCGCTATCAACAGAATATCTCCCTTAGGAATTGGAATGCAACAGTTACGCGTCCTATAAAAACTGTACAGAAGGAAAAATAACATTCCTTCAGATTTCTAGTCGTTTTATATATCCTATTCGATAGATAAACATAATATGATAAAAAAATTACCCGTGTTTTCAAAGTGGCTGTTATGTTTATAAACAGAACCCAGAAGGTAATATATTTTAGCATTGGGGCAGTTACCAACTGACATCTCGAAAGCACCGACATGGGAAGTGGATGTACCTACATGACCTGGAAATTTTAGAAGCAATTAATAGAAAGGACGAACTTGAATAAGGGTTGCCCAATCTAGGACGTAGTTCCCTAACTTAATGTGATTATTTATGACATGGAATTCCTTTAGCAGAATGTAAAATTATATGTACCTAATTATATTATAAAAATACGGTTAAATTAGCAAATAATTTATATTTTACAACTAAGAAAGAAAACTCCCTTAACCTTAACAATAATTTTAAAAAGAACTATATACGTATTTCGAGAACTATGTTCTACAAAATAGTAAGACAGAGAAGTTAAGATTACTCAGCATGTAAACCATGCCAGAACAGCTCTGAAGAATAAGGGAGAGAACTCGGATTATATAAATAAAATAAATAAATATATCATCACGGCATATTACCCATTTCTGGGTGTGCTAGTATCTACAACACATGTAGACATCGGTAATGATGACGATATATTTTACGTCACCTCACGGGCACTCATAGCTGGTATGGAGAGGGCACCACAGAGGTCACTTTTGTGCCATTTAAAATTGGAAATATTTGGCGTCTGTCGGATTATATAGAGAGAGGAATCATAGGTGTGTGGATACCTAATTGGGTAACTAAGATTAAACAAAGTAACTGTCTTACTCTTACTCGTGTAATTTAGAATTTGGGATGGGACCTATATCCGCGCTCATCAATTTATCTTTAAATTTCTGTATTATTACACTGTCGTTTGCGTCTAAATATCTACTATTATTAATATGTTTTAATAATTTTATAATTGTCAATTTTATGTTTGTTAATAAACATATATTGTGCTACGCTGGATTTACCAGGATTACAGGTTTTTAAATGATAGAAATGTTCTTTACACCCAGTATCAATTTGTCCTTTAGTTTGCCCGACATAAACACCTATATAGTTTTCATAAATTATTGTTAAAGTTAAAAGATGTTTCTTTATTAGTTATAATTTAACCTCAAAACTCCATTCTAAATTTCACTCATTTCACTTTTATCGTCAATGGCACATTTATTTTAGCTATAATGAAACAAAACTAATACAAATCTAAATAAGCTTTTTTACAAAAAAAAAAAAAATGTTATCTAATGGTATGTATATATTATATCACTGAATTCAGAATAAAATTATATACATATCTAATAAGTAAATAAAAAATCTGTTGTGGCCAGCACAAGACCTTCCGTTAATTTGATGTATTTTGTGCAAATCCCATACCAAAAGTTCATTGGAAAAAATTCTATATATACAGTAAAATTGTAACACGAACATAATACAATTTTTTACAAATTCCATACAGAAAGTTCCTTGGAAAATATTCTATAAATCCAATAAAATTATCATATGAATATATGTACATTATGTATACTCATATATAAATACTCTAAAAATGCTTACACTTACGTAACATTCTCTTTACAATCAAATAATATTACTACCAAGTTTATATCTCTCTCCATTTTTGAATTATTGCCCCGAAAGTCAATATACCCCATATTTAAATAAAAACTTCAAAATTTTCAAAAATCTAATTTTTATGTATCTAGATACTTCTCAATGCGCTGATTCCAAATTTTGAAACCGCAGGTCGATATCTCTTTTCGTTCTCGAGATATTTAGATTCAAAGTTTTGCTCAAAACTGCCCATTTTTGGGTAATAACCCAAAAATGGGTCGAGATATGAATTTGGCGACAACACCATTCGATTCTACGGGCAAAATTACATAAGTACACCAATTTTCAGAATTTTTGAACACCGCATACAATTTCTAAAGCAAAATAACTGAAAATGGCCAAAAATCGCAAAAATCGTAAGGGGTACCCCTTAGGATTTTTTTCAGATTTTGGCCATTTTCAGGGGTTTTCAAACTTTTATTCATAAAAGATGAACCGGTTGGACAAAAATTATGAAAATTGCTATACTTATGTATTTTTGTCCGTAGAATCGAATGGTGATGTCGCCAAATTCATATCTCTACCCATTTTTGGGTTATTACCCAGAAATGGGTAGTTTTGCGCAAAAGTTTGAATCTAAATATCTCGAGAACGAAAAGAGATATCGACCTGCGGTTTCAAAATTTGGAATCAGCGCATTGAAAAGTATCTAGATACATAAAAATTAGATTTTTAAAAATTTTGAAGTTTTTATCCAAATGTGGGGTATATTGACTTTTGGGGCAATAATTCGAAAATGGGTACAGATGTAAACTTGGTAGTAATATTATTTGACTGTAAAGAGAATGATACGTAAGTGTACGCATTTTTAGAGTATTTGAACAACTGTGTGAATTTTTAGAAATAAAAGTATTGAAATAAAAATGGATAAATGCTATAACAAAGTTCCTTGGAAAAGATTCTACATATCCAATAAAATTATAACACGAACACATACTATTTTTTACAAATGCCATACCAAAAGTTCCTTTGAAAAGATTCTATAAATCCAATAAAATTGTAATATGAACATACACTATGTAAATTGCACTTGATAATTCCGTCTCTTTTCTTCAGCTTTCTCCAATTTTACTAGGGGTCACTGTTTCTTACTCTTCTCTTTCACTCATTCCTGCTCTTCATATGGATGTAAAGAAGAGGAATACGAAAGAATTATAACTTTTAGAATTGTAGTATTGGAGTTATCGTCGGAGAAAAATTTGTCACACGGACATACATACACACACACACATACATACAGACATCATCTTAAAAATAGTAAATTCGTATTCTAGGGACCATCAAACGTGCTTCTTCATTAAAAACTCACTAACCTGAAAAAAATGCGCTCATTAAAATGTCCATTAAAATAGAAATTATTGTTTGCTACTTTAACCTATCTCTTAGCTCTTCTAGTTCTCGAGATAGCAATAGTAGACAAAATATAATGAACACCCTGTATATTACTTTTATACATTTGTAACATTTAGAACCGTGAACGATTCAAGTATTAAACTACCGAAAAAAATATTCATTAAATACTCTCAACATATAAACATTACTTAGAATTTTTTTGAATTTAAAAACTTCAATTATAAAATAACCTAACTTTTTTATGTCAGAGTCTTGTCAGAGTCTACAAAATCAGCTGTAAATTGTTCCACAGATAAAATTTATTATCCGTTTCGTAGATAGCTGCTATTCCGAACAAAATGTCTATAACTGAGTTTTAATGTGCTTAACTGTTGCATTCGAAAAGTTACTTCAAATATATTAAAGAGACATTATCATCAAGCGAATTACTTCCTATTAACTGCTTCCAAAATTCCGTATGGTGCACTATCCACTTTTCATACATGAGCGCTCTAAAGACGTCGACTGGTACCCGCTTCCAAGGCTAAAATGTACCAATTACTGAAATCCGTCAAGTGAAAAGCTTCTGCGCTTAAATTCTAGAAAGATCTAATGACATTTTTAAAGGTTACTGTAAATAATACTGTCAGTTTTTTTATGAAGTGCATGCAAGACGGAAGTTTATTTTTTTGTAAAAATAATCACATATTACATAATTAGAAAAAAATTATACGAAGTTATAAAGGTTAACAATTGTTGCATTTTTTTATGTTTACATCTGTGAAATAATTGCAACTTTTTGAGTTGAAAATTATTATAATAACCCTTACTACGCATTTCATTCTAATTAAGGTTATCTCTAATAAGAAAAATGTTATATTTTGCGCTCATAATGAAGTCGTTACGAAACCCAAATACGTAAAGAAAGAGTATATATTTCAATGCGTAATTTTTTGTATTAAAAAGTTGGTACTAGATGACATATACTTAATTTAATAAATTAATTTCATAAATAAGAATTGACATGAACTTTCAAATAATTGAACAAACGTCAATCCAATGTTACCAACTACAACATTACACATATAAATTTCCCTAAATCAACTCGGTTTAATATAGCCGTTTTTTTAAATATTTTAGTAAATAAAAGGCGTAAATATGAAAAATAGAATAAAGAAATCATATTATGATTTTTTTTCGCACTTCTCATTTAGAAAACTCGCCAGGGCTTGTTTAACGCGTGCAAAAAGAGTTATTTATGCAACAAGTGTAAAAAGTATAATTTTATTTCACGGATAGGAAAGTTTGACCGAACGAGCCGTAGGTGAGTTCGTTAAATCCTATGAGTGAAATAAGACACTTTTTACTCGAGTTGCATACAATTTTTTTTTACGTCTGTAATAAAAGTGTGAAAAAAAAGTGCCGTAACGTTTTATTATTTCACTCTGTAGCGTTAAAAAAAAGTAACTTTTTTCACACTTTTATTGTGTTAAAAAAGACATAGGTACTTTATAAATCCATTTTACTGAAAAAAGTATACCTACTTTTTTTAACAGACGTAAAAAATACATATCTTATAAAATTCGTTTTTTAATATACCTATATAATTTAGTGACTTGAACTAGTGGAAATAATTATCAAAGAATACGGCATTTATTTTTATAAGTTAGATTGACGTTTGTCGTTTGTAATTTTTTTTTTTTTGAAAACCCTGGTAAGCGCCCACACGGTAAAATATATCGTCATCATTACCGATGTCTACATGTGTTGTAGATACTGGCACACCCAGAAATGGGTAATATGCCGTGATGATATATTTATTTTTTATTTATTTTATTTATTTGTTTGTCGGTATGGGATTTATATTTTGACTCAAAACTTTCTGTTAGTCCAATAAATTACGAAAATAATAATGTCTGCATAAAAGTCAACTATAAAAAGTAGAATCGCTAATTTGCCTTTTGCGAAACATGGGACAAGATTTTTATCGGTTTTAGTGACTACATCACGTGAGTTTCACTAGTACCGGTTGACATTTAAAGCAGTTACAAGGGATCTACAGGTTATAGAGGATTCCCAACTACTTTGACAAAGAGGTATGTTTTGCTTTACAGTTGTTGGTTTCAGGATCTGATCTGAAACCGCAACTTGTCGTTTACAAAGCGAAAGTGCTAAACCATTAAGCTATCTAATTAGTGTGTTTGCTTTATTTTTCTTCAACCCTTCGTTCAATTTTTCGCAATGCAACAGTTCCATGTGTCACGTGTGGCACGGTCATTTTTCATTTGATACTTTTTCATTTTCTCTGCAAAGTTTATTTTATTTTTCTTGAAATCATTTCTCTGTTAGAATGCAACAGTTTCGCGCGTGCTGCTAAATTAGAGTATCTGGACGTTCTTTCTCATATGTGATTTGACCAACGCTTTTTCATTTTGTCAGCTGAACGAAGAGCTTGCTCTATTTGCAAAGCCCTAGCGCCGGTAAGAGACTCATATTAGGCGTTTTCGTAAATTCAGTCGGATTTATGGGAGAAATTTGTTAGCTTACGTCACAGATATATCAGATCTACCTGGTTATTAAAACTTTTACGAACGCGCAAGATTAAAAACAGGTAAAAAGTGGTAGTTTTTATGTTATGCAAAAAAATGTTTATTACTCTAGTGAAAATACTGAAATTAACATTATATTTTCAACTATGTAATATAAATATATTACCTCCACTACATAATTTCGGAAGTAGCTCAATGTTATTATTTTTCTAAATAGAACTGCCTACACATAAAAATTACTTGTTATTTTAAATAGATAATTGTTTACTTGATCAGAAATTACAAATAATAATTAAAATAAGCTAACCTAGTTTGACAGGTAAGTCGTTAAACATTTGTTAATTTTTTGTTTCTATTCCATAACTATTGCTATTGTCGGGGTATTTCGATATTTTCATACCTAATTTCTGACGTTACAAAACGTGCAAAATTAATTTTGCTTATTGATTAAGATGCAGAATTTTATGCTCTACAACTTTTATTTGAAGATTTTTTACCTGAAATAATTACTACCACAAAAGTATGATTTTACATGTGTATTCTGCTAAAAGTGGTAAAAGTGGCCAAGTCAAAAAATATGGAAAATGAGTTGAAGTGCCCAAATCTTTTAAAAATGAATCAATAAAACAATTTTCAAGTTAATATCTGTGCTAAAAATAACTTTTTAACATGCTAAGTCCAATAGACTGTGTTCACTACAAGCAAAAATGACTAAAAGATTTGGACATTTTTATTTGATATCATTGTTGTAAATGACAGATTCCCTATAAAAATGACTATTTACATTATTTACTTTTACTGGAAGATAATTATTATCGACACGTACTGCTAAAAGTGACCAAGTCGAAAAACGTATTTTGGGAGAATTTGCAATTAATTATTTCGGTAACTGAAAAAATCAGCATTTAAGTGTTTCCTTCATTTTCTAATATTTTTCTTTTCTAAGTAATAATTACTTTTTATGTTTTATAACAATTTTTTGTAAGGTAAAGGAATTTGGAAGAAAGGGGAAACTTAAGTCACTTTTTATCATCAAATATTTAATTGCAATTTCCCACAAAGCAGATTTTTTGACTTGGCCTTTCTTAGAAGTATATCCACGATATTACAGAGTGATCAAGAAATACTGTTTCAGCTGGCAACAAAAAATTTAGTTGAAATAGAAATTGGTAGGACTGTACCTTATTCTTATTTTCGGTTGCCAATTGTTGACAGCGACATTTGAAATATTCAATATAAACAAATTGTAATTTTGTATTAGTAAAATGGTGTTGGAACATGGGTTTGGCATACTTTCCCAAATTTCCAAAACTCATGGAATACGATTTGTCACCTAACCTTATTTTCCTAAAATTGGACATATGTCCTTCCGGTTTGCTAATTGTTGCGCAAAAAAATCGCTAGAAAAGTATTGCCTACTGTATAATAATATTTTATTTTAAAGCGTTGCAATTATTGTACATGAGTGAACAAAAATAAACATAGCAGTTGTTGCAAAAGTAAAGCGCTTCTTTCTTCTTTCAATTACGTAAATATAATTGGTTGCACTTTTCTCAAAAAAGAGTATCCAATGCTATGTGCATTCCAGAGAGAAACTAACAATTCAGTGTCTTTTCTTTTGCGATTTGACGCACACGTTTTCATTTTGTCAGCTCTATTTTTCCTGAAATACTTTCTTGAAGTGCAACAGCTTTGCGCCAGTTGTAAAACCTTGGTATAGAGAGAGTCATTGTTGGCGGTGATTGCGAGCGAGTCGCAGGGTGCGTAGCGCGTAACCCACCCTCACACACGCACAGTCGCAGCAAGAATGAAACGGAGAACAGGAACGGACACCTCCCAATCAATAGCCCGTATCTGTATCACCATAGCAACAGAGCGCGTCGCGTCTTGCGAGACAAGTACACGACACAGGGGCAAGCGCAACCGCGCAAACCATTCGTCAACATGATTTACTTAACTCCAAAATGTTAAACAACTGTGAAATAAGATTGCACTTTTTGTTCTCACGGTTTTCGCTCCCATGTATGCTATATGATATATCTAAGTTTGTTCAGGCTATAGATCCTGTAGGGTGTATCGAAATCTTGATTTGCAGTTTTGAGATATTGGAAGGGAGATACGCTCTCAAATCCTGGAACTCAATTCAATAGTTTTTTTTTTTTTTTTTTTTGATCATTTTGATTTCAATATATTTTTATTGTCCTATTGATAAGTTAATTCACGTCTCAAATACTAATGTCATATTTTCTATACGTCACCAATTTTTATTCTTACGTTTTACGCTTCCTTATACAGAGAATTTATTTTAAAATGCAACATTATAGCAGGGATGGTAACAGAAACCGGAACCGAAACCATTAACCGAAATATACCGGAAAAATATGAGAACCGAAACTGAAACCTGTACCGAAATTCGAAACAGATACAAAACTGGAACCGAAAGCAAAACCCATTTTTATTTATCGGTTAACCGCATTATATACAGGTCTCTTGTTAGTTGTTAAAATTGTAAATTTTTATTATTAAAATACTTATGTATAAAAAAGTATAAACATATTTTTTTTTGTCGAAACGTATTTCAATTTTCAACGTAGTACCTCAATCGGGTGGCGCTCGAAATCAGTTACATTTTACATTTACATAGGCATTTAACATGGGAAATTAGTGTACCTATTTTGAATATTTGCTTCCCATTAAAATTGATTGTTATAAAACTTTGTACACGTGTTTGTGGACACTTTTTGCATCATTATAATAATTAATTGTTCAATCAAAATTAATAATATTATTCTTGTAAATTACTTTTGCAAAACCGAAACCCTTATAGTAAAACCGGTATACCAAAACCGATTGCTGTATGAAAACCGAAACCCAAATCAAAACCGAATTTTTATTTTCACGCTGACCGAAACCGTAACCCAAACCGATAATTTTTATGGTTACCATCCCTGCATTATAGTTCATCACTTCTATGGTTACTCACTATTGTCAAAAAATGACAGCAATGTAATATTTGTCCATTTTAAAATGCAACATTATAAATAGTATTGCAGCGCAGGAGATACCTCCAAAACACATCACAAATGGTGTCAATTCTTATTACGACCGACTAGAATATTGCCTCAGAGTGATTGGGGGTATTTTTAAACATTTATTACATGAAAGTAATGAGTTTTTGTAAGCTAAAGTTTTTTTAAGATGTACAACATTCATGTTTTGATTATTTGTTAATCGTATGTAGGCTAATTTATAGGAAATTAGTTTTGAAAATACAAAACTACAAATTTTGTATGTTGCATTTTAAAATGGACAAATATTACATTGCTGTCATTTTTTGACAATAGTAAGTAACCATGGAAGTGATTTGCCATATGTTGCATGTTAAAATAAATTCCCTGTATTAGGGAGTCATTGCTGCTTCAACGCAAAAATAACGTTCACGTTAAAGTCACGTGACAGCCCGAATGCGCGTGCATACTAATAAGGTTCACGTTCAATGAATAAAGAGATATATTTTGTGCAATGGAATAGCAAGCGTTTTACCTCACACTTTCTGTATATGTTGAGGTTAGGCTTTTAGCGTTAACGTTAACGTGAATACACTAATTAAATGGGGTAAACATTGAAACTGAAACTCTCTTATTTTTAATAAGGTATTTTCTACACAACGTTAACGTTTGCATTCTTTCATCTTAGAAGTTGCAATCCTTAATAGCAGGGCATCGAACCCGCCAAAAACTGGGTTCGGTTTAGGTTCAGGTTAATTTGTTTTTTAAAAGATGGGTTCGGGTGCGGTTCTGGTTCAAGCATTAATAAAATTTGCGGTTTTGTTCGCGGTTCAGGTTTGAAATAATGTAAAATGAGAGCCGGAATTTACGCAAAACGCAACAAGAAACGAACACAATTTTCACGAAAAGTCAGTCCAGACATCAACGCAGACGCCTAAGACGTCGATTATCGGCTGTATTTACTTTTCGAACTAAAAATTAACATGAACCGGAGTTGAACCCCGAACCTGAATTTTAATACTCGGTTCGGTTTCGATACAGGTTCAATTAAAAATATATCTGAGGTTCGGATCTCGGTTTGGGTTCCCTAAAATGTTACGGTTTGGTTCCGGTTTGGATTCGATTCAGGTTCGGATTCGATGCCCTGCTTAATAGCGTCCGTCGAAAATTACTTTAAAAGTGAATGTTAAAGCAGACATAACCTAACTTTTAGAGAAAGATAGCTGCAACGTTTTATGTATTACATTATATTTTGCGCAACTGTATATAGACGTTCCAAGATTGAATGTAATATTTCGTTGCTTGTGTAACAGTTTATTAAGCATCGTTGAAATCTTTCAGACTTAAATTTGCTAAATCAGCAATTATAATAAGAGTTTCTAAATCGCTTTCCATTTTTCTTGTGTGACAAATAAAATAATATGTATGACATGTGAAAACATTATGTACGGAATTACATCTAATTTATTTGGAATTTTAACGTTTACGCTATCTATTTTGACGTTATGTGAAACTAAATCCTGGTTACGTCCATCATGCAAGAATATAACGGATAAAACACTGCAACAACAAACACAAACATGATTTCGTACATTTTTTAACATTGTTTTTTTTATCAATCTCTAGTAAAAATGATAACAGGTTGATGAATGAGCAACTCGGTTCAAATCTGGTGTTATATTACAGTTTTTTATTAAATGTTCACAAGATTCCTGGTTGATGTATTTCCCACTTTCCATTTGATATACCAGCAAAAAGATATCAATCCAATATTCACCTTTGTCTTACTTTCTTCAATCGAAATCTGGATATTGAATTTTAGGAAATATTCTATTCAATTTCATTTATTCTTTTTTTTGTTTAGTATATAATAAGTTAATTTGATACTTTGTTGAAGGTCAATCAACTCAAATTCTATAAAAATTCTTTTCCAAAACTCCCACGTGCTACATTTTCCACTTTCCATTTATGGAATGCCCTTGAGATGCCGACCGATAATATATCATCTAAAAAGATCTGTCTACAAACTGTCACACACAAAATTTGAATACCAGAAGTAATCGTTCTTCATAAAAATATATTGTTGGGACAATGTAAAAAAAATTACTAATCTATTCATCAATTTTTCATACAGATTTATACGTTAGATTTAGTAGGAATTGTCAAATTTAAAATTTATAGCTATGTAAACTATAACTGTTCGTTCCATCGTTGATGATTATATTTTGTTTTTCACTATTTATCCTTTTGCTCTGACAAACAATTGCAACAATACGCAGAAAAAACATCTACATTGTAGTTAAATTAACTAAATAAATTCCTTATTTTTCAGCCTACTAATATGTTTCATTAAATTATCTAAGTTTGATTTAGTTAAATTTTCTAAATTTGTAATAACAAATTATAGTAAAATTAAATACAAAAATAAATGAAATGACTACATTTTTTTTATATCGTAATAAGCATTGAACTAAATATAAATAAAGAAATTAACTAAATATGTATTTAAATTTTCTATTTAATTTACCTAATTCATTTGATAATTTACCGAAAATTGTAGAACAAAAATAATGAAGACAAAATATAGAATTAAATACAATATGTAATTAAAGTAACCATTTGCATTGTTAAATTAACGATTTTTTACAAAATATGTAGCATGTTAGTTAAGGAGGTAAGACTAACATTGCCATTGGTAATCGTCCTCATTCTTCGACATATTTTATTGTTTATTGTACAATTCATAATATACAAATAAATTATAACACGATATTGACATAATGTTTAATATTTTAACGTGACATTTTAAAGATTTTTTTTTTTTTATTTCCCATATTCTATTAGATGTTTTACTTTTATAATACATCATAAAATTTTACAATTATGATTGTCGAGCTTTGGTTTTAAAAGATACAGATACCTTTTAATGTCTTTTAACCCAGTTTTATGTTTTTTGTTTCCTTATTTTTCAGATATTGTATTTCTACACATATTCCCAAATTTTGACGACTGAAAAGAGAACATAACAATTTATGTAATAAAATGAATAAACTTGTTTTTTAAAATTACTGCTAACAAAGATTCACTTTCTTATAGAAATGTAAGCGAATTTGAGTTTTATGTAAAGCTAAGTGTTATCAATCCCCAAACTAAATTTGCATTCTGTAATTTGAAAGTAAAATGTCAAAGATGCAACGATTTTCAGAGATTATATTAAAATCTTTAATGAAAGGTTTTCACAATGAATTTAAATACCATCAATATATTAAAACTCTCATTATTTTTTGGTAAAAATAAATCCTAAATTAGTATACCAACGCATTTTTAAATTTGCATATCTTATATGTATTTTTAATCTGTGAAGCATTTTCGGGACAGAACCTATTGTGTTATCCTGAGGATTTTGAAATTTAAAACAGGACATATTTTTTCGTGATGAGAATTCCGGTCGAGCCGTTTTTGTGATTTACGTGAGTGTCCGCACCCTGATAAGTGGAAGTGTATTTTTATTAGAGCTGTGAATAAATTGTAGGTAATCTTATCGACCCTAATCCTATAAGGGTTACCAAGTTCAAGTTACTGACCAGTCGAGAACTCCAATAAAAGTGCGAACTTGTGTATCATTTTATCATAAATCATTGTATAATTCACTCGCCTTCAAACACATCTGTTAACGTTATAACTTACAATCCGTATAACACTTAACCTCTACCGTAATTAAACTCTAATATATCTTTCATTTGTTTTCCTATTCCTCAATCTGAATATAATTTTGCTACATTTTGACTAAAATCCTGATATTGCATGGAGCTTCAATATATATATATATATATATATATATATATATATATATATATATATATATATATATAATGGTAAAATTTTAAAGATTTAAGTGTTACATTTCAAAGCTCAATAATTCGGTCAGCATACATTTTCATTATAAAACCTACACAAATTGTAAAAAAAAATTACAAAATTCTTTCGACAACAAACAATTAAAAAAATGCATTCAACAAACGGATATAAAACTGTGCTGATAGAAGCCATTCCCATGTACTGTTTTAATTTTAAGTTTTAGTTTTAATTTATGTTTTCATTTTAATTGTAACTGACGTAATGTTTCTTGCTGTATTTTCATTTTTAGTTATTATTTTAAACATGGTGCACGATACGCACGCGTCAGTACTATCATCAGTGGTATTTATATGTGATCTTCGATCAAGTAACAAATGACAATAAAATCATTCATTCATGGAAAACAGTAACATTTTAAACAACAATAAATTTTTAATATGTATGATATAATACCGATTTTTTTATTTTTCAAAAACGTAAATTAAATATTTGTTTTAGTTATTACAGATTTTAGGTTAAACACGGCAATAAAGATAACTACTGCTGTGTCAAGTTTTAATTTTTAGTTTTAAAAAGTTTGGAGTATATATATTCTTGCAACTAAAATTAAAACTCGAATTAAAATTAAAACATGCGCAAGAAATAATTACGCTCACAGGCATATACTATACTATTCTTCCGACTAAAACAAAATTAAAACTAAAACTATAAATTAAAACAGTAGATGGGAATGATACTTTACTTATTTTAATAAAACAATGATATAATAGTGATGGAAACATTTTTTAAAATAACAATGATTTGATATCGAATTTTAAATAAAAAAAACCACGAACACAGTTGAAAATATTTACTTACATAATTTATAATATCATATTTTATATTTATTGCAGCATTTTAAATATTTTCAACCAACAGAATATTACAATAAATCAAATTGTTTTAATTTGTAAGTTCAAACTTATCCATCCATTATAATAAAATATTTAAAAATTTTCATAAAATGCAATTCATTGTTTATTTTGAATTCATGAATAAATGAAACATATAAATCATTCGTACAGCAAAATATATTGACAATACGTGCCGTTTAAAAATTTTTAATACAGAATTATTTGTGCTTGAAATTTATTATAAAATTATTAAAGCATAAATGAACAAGTCATTATTCTGAAATTTTGAGGGGATATGAATTTGAAATGATTGATTATTGGTTTCGGAGAATAGATAAATTTTTGTATCAGAGTTAAATTACAAAGATTAAACACTCGAGAACTCTCCAGTTATTATATTATTGAAGTGGGTTTTTCAGGTTCAATGAGAAAGTTAGATTATTAAAGTTTGAAATTTGAGGACTTTTATATTAGAACAGATTTCATACAAATGCAATATTATTTATTAAGAATTCAACTCATCATATAAAGTAAATAAAAATGTAATACTGGGAAACTTATTAAAAAGTTCTTTAATAAAATTGTTACAGAAGTTCAATGAGGCTGTTAATGTACACAACTTCTCCATTGTAGTTTCCATAGTAACGATACATAAAAATATTTCAAATTAACTTCAAAATACGGAGCATTAAATTTCATTTGTTGATAAACATATGTGAAGCATTATGAAAACCTTTTACTTTGAAAATTTGAAATGACATATTGCCAAAATTGAATATTCGGTTCAAGAAGGTAAGTGCTTATTAATTTTAATTAATTAGCATAAAGTTTCTTCTACATTCTCTTTAGGTTTCATTAAATTATTTAATTAAGAATCTTTATGGAAATACTTTAAAAAACTATGCATTCGCAGATATAATTACCTATTGTTATAATTATGAAACAAAATAAAGAATAGTACTTTGTTTTGACTCCAGTAAAGAAAAGAATAAATGAATTCATATTATCATATATAATATGAAAAATTATTTCTTCATCTTTTATATGGAGGATGAAAATAATATTTAAAGGTTTAATTTATATTTTTTAATAATATTTTATTAATGTGCATTACTCATTTTTGCATGTCAACATGTAAGTATAATTTTTTGCACATAGACGATATGTAGACAAAGTAAACTATGTAGACAAAATAGAAAATGTCGATAATGTACAAATTTTTAGATGGCCATTCAGTAATAGTATTTGATTTTAAATTTTTAACTTTTGTAAAATGTTATTGTGATAGAATTTTTTTGTTTCAAATAAATATTTTTATATTACTAATATATTATTCATCTTTGTTAAATAACTAATACAATGATATGCACTGGACATAGAATGACTTCTTTTAGTTTTAAGAAATAGATCCAAATACGATAAAAAAGATGTAATGTTTATTGAAATTTAATTCATTTTCATAATTTTTGTTTTATATATTTCAGAAATAGTAAATTCTATTATTTACATATAGTATAACAAAATTCTATATTCCGAAAACCAACAAAATCTAAACTTTTTTGGGAAAATATAACCAACAGTAACTTTTTGTGGTCAATACTGTAGAGAAACTGGAAATGGAGTTGCATCTGTTTCAGTTACAATTTAGTTTTACTATTTAGTTGTTGGGACATAGCAGTAAAGAAAATACTGCAGGACAACAATATAACTCTTGTAGGAATGAACACTGCTCGAAATAAAATAATAAAAAAAAAACATTGCCATGAATTAACTAAAGAATTTAAATGAACATAAAAATAAACTTGCAATCTAATGGATAGAAGAGTTTCCGATAACATAAACTGTTCATGACAAAACAATTGAAGGGTTTGTTACAAAAGACGAACAAGTGGGGCCCAAATTAAATGGGTTACCATAAGAGCTATGAGGTCGGTAAAAAGGGCAATGTTGTGCAGTTTTGAAATTGAAATTCCGAATAGTTTGAAAGACAAAAAACTAAAATCGCGATTTTAAAAAATGTGAAATAACTTCGTAAATGTAAAAGGCATGAGAAAATATTTCATTAAAATTCAAATTAGCCGTTTCCAAGATATTAATAACAAATTTTTTATTTTAAGTGATACCCATATTTGATTTTAAAAAATGTTTTTTTCTATAATTCATTATTATTCAACTGAAAATAGTGAGCAAAGTAACATGTTGAATCACAAGTGAACAAAGTAAAAACTTTCTCCACAAGTGAGTAAAATACACAAGCCTATAATAATCTACGTCAGGAGTCATAAATTTTGATGTACAATAAAATATCTACTATTCTACATGAAGGAACAATAATTTTTTGTAGTTAACTTTACATTAAATTCAGTTATAAACATATGTATTGTTGAGATTTTTTCATTAATAAAAAAGTACACTGTTTCGTTTTTTAGAAAAATTACATTTTAAGATTGTTGAAAAAAATCATGTTTAGCACACGTGAGCATGTCTTTTTCTCACTTGTCCTTAAGACATACTTTGCACACTTGTACTAAAAATAGCTATTATCTTTCCAATGGTACCTATAGGGATTATTGTTTTTAAAATTTTTTAGTCATACATGTTTATTTTTTTCAAATAAATCCGTAATTGTTTGAATTATATTAATCATCGTTTTTCTTCGAGTCCAATAATTCATTTGTTCAATGTTTTCAAAATTCAATGTGTTCAAAATGGCTTGAAAATTCATTCATGTTGTAACATCCAATGAGCCGTATTTTCAACGTATGATTTTCAAAGACATTTTTTTCATTAATACAGATCAGTTTTGAAAGAAAAAATCACGGTCTAATATTTTCTATTGTTTTAATAAAAGTAAGAAAAGGTATTGAGAAACTCCTCAATATTAGTTCGATATGTATTTTGAATTTGAACTGTATTAGTTTCACTATATATCGTCGGATTTCTGGTAAAAAGACTTAACCGCCAAAAAATGATAAAATGAGTTATGCACATAAACGGATACGTCTCTTCACGACGCATGCTCTAAACACAATATCTGAGCGCCAAAAAATTTATGTTAGAAGGTAATTTATTCTAAAGTTTCGTAAACGCCATCTGACACTATTTGATGCGCACAGAAATTTTATACGAAATGTCTTAAACGCCATTCTGTGTTAATGTAATGGGTGATGTTGACGAGTTGTGTTCCACAAAAGTTAATTTATTTTGATATTATTTATTAATCTGGTGTTCACAACTATATAAATATTAAAAATTTAGGTATTAGGCTATATATTGAACAAAAAAAAAAACATTTTTATTAAATAGGTATTTCATGATATATGCTTCAAAATGTTGCGAAAGTATGTTGAAAAATGTATAAAATATTAATCTCATCGATATAACATAATATCTTGCTAAATAAATCAATATTGTAAATAAAAACAAGTTTTTCCTGTTTATCTCAAAACTAGTCAAAAGGCGGTTAAGTCTTTTTACCAGAAATCCGACGATATGTTGAAAAGTAGTAGTAGTAAAAAGTGCTACACAAGGTGTACTTGTATAGTATGGAATAATTAAACATCTTTTATAAGCTGAAAACTAGTTCTTTTGCTACTAATAATAGTTTATCTTAATTTTTGTTTTGGTTAACAAAAAGCAGATACTTAATATGAATGAATTTTCCGTGGTAGATTTTTAATTTTTTCGAGGAAATTGCATTCGGTACTCTGAACATAACGTGTGTACCTGTTACGTAAAAGTGAAACTAAAATGTAAATTATGAATGAAATGTTATTGCGGGTAATATCAGTAAACATATTTTACGTTCGTGGCTCCCCTAAAATTCGTTAACGTAAGCCAACAACACTTGTTGACTCTGTACGGTGAGTAGGGTACGGCAGTAACTACGTTTACACGTATGCCAGAATTTTCTTTGACTTTGAAACAGCGACTTTAATTATTAAAATGTTCTGCAAACATTGTCAGCTTTAAGTGCGTCTTTTGGGGATTAAGTATGTTTAGAACTGTACTTGGCTAATTGAAGGTGACTTTTGGGGGAGAATTGAAGAACAAAGAGTTGGCAAATAACATTTATTTACTGTTTCATGTTTGTCTTAGTTTCATTTTAAAATAAAAGTTTGATTAAGAAAACCTAATCTAGTTGCTCAGTTGACGTTATGCACTGCAAAGAGTTTCTAAACTAAATCAGAGCTGGATTTTTATTTGCATCTGTGTGGAAGATGATGCTATATGCCAAATAAATTAAACTAATTTATATTGCGCAGTTTATTACGTCCCACGTACGAAAAACCTATTTAAGAATTCTTTATATCGTACAGTCTACTGGAAATGTAAATACGGTCATATAATGAATAGTAATCACATTTCTTTAGGGCAAAACAAAAGCAAACAAGTAACCAAGGTAACGATTTATAAAAAATGTAACCCTTAACAGGTACACCCTCACAAAAGTTACAATATTGGTACACCCGGGTCATTATGACTCTAAACTTAAAAATCATTAACACAATAATAATTTTTTGTTTTTTGTACATGGTTGTTGTTTTATATGACAGCTATTTTAACGTAAAAAACTGATTAACAATAGAGAGAACAAAATAGGAGCAATAATAGATACCAAAACATTTATAAAAGTTTTCATCAATATTCCAGCAATAACGGCTTGCTCTTCAGACAAATATTTTGTAGACATATTTTGTCCCTAGTGTACGAAAAAACTAAAAACAATAAATATTAAATAAAAACCTATTTAATTCGAGCGCAAAACTAAAAAACATGAAAAGTTTTACAGGGAAATCGCTCAGTAGCAGCTGCAGACACGTGTTGCGCTCTTATTAGAGCTCATCAGTACAGCATAGCTAGTACTACCTCTAGTTAATGTCCTCCTATTAACTAGTTATGCTGTGCTGATAAGCTCTAATAAGAGCGAAACACGTGTCTGCTACAGCTGCTACTGAGCGATTTCCCTGTGAAAAATTTTCATGTTTTTTAGTTTTGCGCTCGAATTAAATACGGTTTTTATTTAATATTTATTGTTTTTAGTTTTTTCGTACACTACGGACAAAATATGTCTACAAAATATTTGTTTTTAATAGATATTAAATTCAGTTTTTAATCTGGTACACCAGGGACATACTGACATAAAAATAATACATAATTCATAATTACGTTACTTGAAAAAAAAACCGCAGAATTTGATGTTGTGTACTGTCTCCGCGTACACGGAAGCGAATTTATATGCAGTAACAATTCGACAGAGTGTAAGATGTAGAAATAATTAACGAACTAAAGTTGTGTGGGGTCAAATTGATCCTGGAGTATCGGTCGAAGGTTAATAAAGGAAGCAATGCTCGACTAAGTTCTATATAGTCAATGTTTGAGATTATTATTCTTGGTTTTAAAACCGAACATCTTCGCTAATTAATTGTTGTTAACGTTGCCGCCGAGAAGTTAGAATGGATTAATATAAATAGAACTTAATCTATAAGGTTGTTATATTTTAATTAAATGGATTACTTTAAAGTGAATTTAAATATAAGTAAAAATATAATAAAACAAATAAATTTTCCTTTTTAAATATGTTGCTATAGTTTTTATATTTATTTACTGTCAATTTTAATAATATTTTTTACATTTTTCCAATTTTTCCCTTTCCGGTCTTCTGACTCCAAAAATATATTATTTTCTTTTCCTGTTATTTAGTAACTATTTAATATATCTATTTTGTATCACTTATTGTTTATATTAATATGTTATAGTTGTCCTGATGAAGGAGAAAATATCTCCGAAACGTAGACTTTAAATAAAAATAAAAAAAGACTAAAGTCCTGTGTATTCATTACATAATTAATATTTAACAGTCGTTCATAATATATTACAATAAAATTTAGTGTATATATACACACGCATATATATGCTCTGCATATTAAATTACGATTTAATGTTAATATTATAATCAGTTTTACGTCTCACGATATTCCTTGTCGGAACAATACCTCATGCCAAATTTGCAATTATCGTCCTTTATGTGTACGACGTCCTTTAATTAGTAATCTAACCAAGGGGCAACAGTGATTTAAGGATAACATCTGGTAATCAAATGATTAAATGATCAAGTATCTACTATTTTGGGCATTTTTACGACTTACACATCAACTTCATGGTAGATTATTTTCTAAAATTCGATCGTGGCAGAAGTACAAGTCTACGCTGCATAATAGGTCGGCTGATTTATATTTTCTATAAACATATTATAAAACCTACGCAAATGGAAAGAAATTTTTACAAATTTTTTTCGACTAGTTAAAATACAGATTTTAAACTTACAAAACTGAATATGTTATTCAAGTATTCCGCCATTTAATGTTGGGTTACATCGCTTTTATTAGTACATAATAACTTTAATTTTATTATGCACAAGTCTTGCACATTCTTCTGTTAGAGTATCGCCTCACATGTTTACAAAGTAGATTTTACTGTACGTACTGGTTTTTTACGAAGTTGTTATTTGGACTAGAAGATTACCCTTCAATTTCCGGTCGAACTATCACTATTCTCCATTTGGACCACAGTTCTTGTATGTATGTTTTAAGTCTATATTGAAAGTAGGTAGTCAAAAAAATTTTGTAGAAATTTCTCACCATTTGCGTTGGTTTCATAATTTATTAAAAATGTCAGCCGGCCGAACTATTATGAGCCTGCGTTCCATAATGTTTGCAGCTTTGACACCGACCTTGATAATATTATTCAATATTATTATTTGTGAGTGAGAGCTATCCAAAAAAATTAAAAAATCCATGAAAAATAATGAAAATGTTAATATAATGAAAATGTTAATATTGAAAGGGTAAAACAGAAAAATCCTTATACCAATTAAAGAAGAAAAGAAATAAGAAATTTTTAAAGTAAAAAATTAAATATGGGTTCCAAATAAAAAAATGTGAAAACGGTCGGAGATTTATTCAATGTCTGTAAAGATAAAATAGATACTAAACTTCTGTCATATGTTGTGTACAGTATTCCATGTCACAATTGTCATGCAAATTACATAGGCCAAACGATATTTAAAACTTAGACTTGCCGAACACAAACGTAATGTTGAACAAGTAAAGGACATTGGTAAATGCATATTAACTAAGCGCTGTTGGGATTTAGAACACAGATTTAACTTTGATAACATTCGAGTTTTACGTAAAGAAAATAACCTATCAAAAAGACGAATGTTAGAAATGTTATACATTAATTCAGACAAGAAAGCTGTAAACTTCAGACCGGATATTGAAGATCTGAGAAACATCTACTGTCATTGCTTTCAGACCTTTCCTGGTACGTCCGCTACACATTTGACGAATCGGCTATAGATGAACTAATTCTTGTATTGAGATCAACTTCTCACGTGCTGTTAATGTTTAGCATATTTTAAATAATGTTATATATTTTGATGTATCCTCTAATATCTAATTTTTATTTTAAAAATTAATTTGACTCCATCTTGATGAAGTAGCAGTAGGCTTCGAAACGTCGATGTTCGTCAAAAAATAAAAAATATCACTTATATTGTCTGCATCCCTGTATATTCCCTTTCTCAAAAATTTGTAAGTTTATGTTATTTTGCTTTCAAAAAACTTATTTTAGTAATAATATTTTACAATATTTGGTAGTTGATCCGACACTTATTTTTTAAATAAAAGTGTAAATTAAAAAAAATGACGCCAGGAAGTTTAGAAATACTCTAATATTTTATGTATAAAGTTCTATGGGACAGACAAAATTCTATAAAATCTGTTTTGAAATGTTACACTCCTATGTACGGATTTTCGTATTCACCCTCTATAGGTCAAGGGAAATTCTGAACAACATAATTATCTTGTTATATTATAGATAATAACATAACTTTATCCATCTATTACTTAGTATAAACTAATATACGTTATAATACAGATGTAGGCCTTAGACCCTCCCGATTTATGTAGGATTTAGAACACCTTTCATAAATTGAAAGTTACGAGAAGGACCAGAATTAGCTTATTCATACTATTTTTCATATTCAATTCCCTGAAACATTATTTAAATTTGGTTGCTAATATTAATAAAGCTTTTTTAAAAAATTGTTGTAGTTATATTTATATTCCCTCAAGCTTTTCAAAATGGTTGACTATGTAAAAAAATAATATATATAAAACAAGCTCATGTTTTATGTTCCACAAGAAAACGAAACTAATTATGTCTAGCATACACAAAAAAACAAATTACAAAACGCGTATGTTAAAATGTGAACAGTATTTCATGTTATTAAAACAATTTCAATGTTTACTGTGTTTTATTAAAATCCTCCACAAATATAATATTTTCTAAGAATGTAATTTAAAAGCAATTTTATTGCTGTATAAAACTTATTTTTATGTGTTTGCAACTAATAAGAGAAGAAAAATACCTCGGTGGATGAATGAGCAAAATTTCCCAACTATAGATGTTTGTATTACTCTCGTCAGTTTTATTTTAAAACTATTTAAGCAGCTGCGTGGTAATTTAGTTGAATGTAACGTAACATCACTTTCTGCAGTTGGCAGTTAATAAGTAAATAGTAAATCTAGTTTTGGATGAATGAAAACCATACACCGGAGGAAATTTCTCTTCAAATGCACTATGAAAGGAAATGTATGCACTTACAGGCACAATAATACTCAGAAAGAGAATTTGTGGGTTCAATTCGTGTACTCGCAAATACTAACTAAATTATTGTGTTGGAGTTGTTTGGAATACACTAAATACAAATTCAAATTACAATCTTTACAACAAATATAGTATTCTTCACGTAAGAATGTCGTTATGCTATAACAAGTGTATGATTCTTGATGACATACGAATAAATGAAATAGTTTCCTTTTGCTACACAGGTTATAGAATATATTCATAAATGAACAGATCTGCTTTATACGCAGATATAACGTGACGGACAAAAGTATGGAAAATTTAAATATTTAAAAACAATTCTTTTTTTCCTAGGGTTATCGCTCAAATGCAGCTGTAGACACGTGTTTCGCTCTTATTAGATCTCATCAGTACAGCATAGCTAGTTAATAGGTGGACATTAACTAGAGGTAGTAATAAAAAAAAACTGACACAGTGTAACAGAACTAGTAAGCAGCCAAATACACACATGTTGTCTCAGTCAGCATTTCCACACACATTGTGGATAAATACAACGTCACAGCGGCGGTGATTTATAACCACCCACCAGACCCGTTACTTGGACCCCCAAACGTAAATATACGAAAATAATAAGCGAAACACGTGTCTACAACTGCATTTGAGCGATAACCCTAGGAAAAAAGAATTGTTTACAAATTTTGCGCTCAAGAAAAATTATTATTTAAATATTTAATTTTTTAAAAATATGTTTGTAGTTCTCGCAAATTTGAATCTTAATTTCTAAAGTCAGTTTATCGAAGAATAAATTCACAAGAAATCTTTTGATATTGGCTGCACAATTTAAGTGAAATAGCATAAACTTTTTTTTTTGGTGGACAAAAGTATGGAAATATATTAATAATATTATCTTATTTTGTCACTTATTTAGTGAGCTGATGTTGAGATGGGTAAAAATTAGGAATGACGAATTTCGATAATTTTGGTACCCGAGTACCCGAAACAACTACCCGGATAGTACCCTTTACCCGTTAATTACCCGATACCCTTTAATTACCCGATATCCTTTAAGTACATATATATAATTCGTTAATTTGTTAATTACTAGTTACCCTTATATTAGCAGTTTACTTTTTAATAAAATTCATAATTATTGTTTACATATATTTGTTAAATAAAAAGTGCCTGAATGTCTGGTCGCGAACCTGGGGGAACCGGGTTCAATCCCGACAGACGCCAAATATTTCCAATTCTAAATGGCACAAAAGTGACCCCTGTGGTGCACTCTCCACGCCAGCTATGAGTGCCCGTGAGGTGTCGCCTGGTAAGCGCCCACACGGTAAAATATATCGTCGTCATTACCGATGTCTACATGTGTTGTAGATAATGGCACACCCAGAAATGGGTAATATGCCGTGATGATATATTTATTTATTTAATTTAAATAATATACTGTATATCTATAAAAAACTTAACATAAATTATATTAATTACCTATGGTATGGTAATAAAAAGCTCTTCTTTTAGATACAATCCTTCCGGCAGCTGAAAACTGTTCGGATAATTAAAGGGTATCGGGTAATTAACGGGCAGCGGGTATATTTCGGGTAATCGGGTAAGAAATTTTATACCCGGGTACATTATTATCGGATAGGTTCCGAGTACCCGGGTACCCATCGTCATTCCTAGTAAAAATAAATATTTTTCGAACGACTTATGAGAAAAGGTCTCTATAAAGATATTGTGAAACAGCGCAATATTTCAAAAACTTTAAAAATCAGTAAAAGAGGCATATCAAAGATTTTGAAAAAAAATCTCTATATGAAAGTGTTAAAACTAATATAAAAGTCGGTGGTCCAAGAAAATGGCAATGCCATGGTGTGGGGATGTTTTTCTCGCTCTGGTATGTGATCGATTGTAAGAATAGTACAAAAAATGAACTGTTTTTTATATAAAAAAATATACTGGAAAAGGTAATGCTACCATTTGCTGAAGAAAAAATGCCTTTGCGATGGCGTTTTCAGCAGAATAACGATGCAAAGCGTTCATCAAAGTTTGTTAAAGAATGGTTTGTAGAGAAAACATTAATGTTGGAAAATGGCCTTCTCAATCTCCGGACTTAAATCCTATAGAGCATCTTTCGGATCACTAAGATCGACAAATTCTGAAAGAAATATGAAAAATTCCAATGAATTGTGGGAGTCACTAAAAGGCAGAAGATTCTTGCAGACATATTTAGGAAATTAGTGGACTCGATGCCCCGAAGATGTCAAGCTGTATATACCGCAAAAGGATATGCAACAAAATACTATTTTCTTATTTATTACTAAATAATGAATTTGTTTCTATACTTTTGTCCAAGAGGTTTTCTTTAAATACAGGTCTTGTTTATTAAATATTTATTAAATAATAAATATAAAAAATCTGTAGTATATGATATGCTATTATTTATGTCATTATTTACTTATCCACAGAAATACTATCTAAAATTACAACGTGAAAATAAAAAAGTTTCCATACTGTAAGTAATGATGATGACATATTCGTACCGTGCGGGCGTTTACCAGGCGTCACCACACGGGCACTCCTTGCTGGCGCGGAAAGTGCCACAGGGGTTACTTTTTTAAGTTTATCTTTGGTCGAATTCAAATCCAGGCCGTCAGAGCCACAATCGGATATTTAACGCCGTCACAATCAGTCATGCGCCCTCTCAAAAATTATAGAACATTATTTGAAATACGATGATTTGTGACAGTTCTAGGAAATACTATATATTTCTGTAATTCAGGATAAATGACAAGCGCAAAGTAAAGTGCATTTGTCTTCGACATATATCGGATGGTAGTTTTATTTTAGAAATCATGTATAAGAAATGAAGTCACTGTAGATTTGTATGTGATGTCAGAACAACTGCGGTTTGTTTTGAGTGAATGCAAACTGTAAAACAAAAAGATCAACACAGATGTGTATTGAGCGGTATAGTTTTACTTTACAAATTCTTATTTAAAAAGCACATTCAAACTTGTACAGTTTGAAGAAATATGGAAATGTAAGTGTATTCTTTTTCTCGTTTCATTTCAGTATGACGAAACAAAACTTATGAAATCAATATAACAATAAGTGAGTCGTTATACAGATTTAAGTCTACTTTTAACATGAGCTCTGTTTGATGAGAAGTGCTTGAAGTGTAGAGCAGAATAGTGCAGTGCAGTGTAGTGTACACTAGTACAGTCTAATTCTTGTGGTTTCTTAAAACACACTAGTGTATATTTGGGCAAGTTTGCTCAGCTGTGAGTAATCAAGCCAAGCATAGCCAAAGATGTAAAAGGTTAGGTTGTTTATAAACACAGTCATATCATAAAGCTGCAAAAAAGTGACTGCAGAAATGTCTGTTTTAAAGAGCATAGTGAACTAATAAACGATTCTGACGAAGATCAATCATCACTTGATTCTTCGTCAGATTCAAAGACAGATATATTAATTAATTCTTTATATAGCAAAACAAAATTTTAGGTTAAATAAACAGATGTGTAGATAGGATAGAATTAAAATGTCTACCGAACAATATTTAGCTACCCCCACTCCTAGTCTGCACTTTCTACACTATCTCGCGAGTCAGGTCAGAAAAGTGAGCACTAGTTCTTAAAATTTTTGCCATCGAACAGCCTGCCAGAAGCTGCCCGTTTCTCATAAAACATGTTAGTGCAAGAAAGTTAACACTAGGGCGGCCTAGTACATGTCATCGAACAAAGCTATAAATGACCAATTTTCTCATTTGTTACAATGGTGGTGTTGGTGTTGTCAAAAGCAATTAAATAAAATATAAGCTCAAATGTAATTGTTTTCTTTCATGGCTTGTTAGACTACATAAATATATCTTTCCTTCTAACATAAACATCAGTATTGTAAATGTAAATGTTTTATTCATTTAAAATTCTATAAATTAGTAAATGTTTAGATTTATTGTTTGCATTGTAAATATGCCAAAATTATAAATTCATTCATTATACTTATTAAATATATACAGTTTGTGGTTTAATATACAAACCATAAACTCGATTCCATAAAATTGAATGAATCATTTTCATAAAGGTGGATAACCAAATTACGTGTATTTAACGGTTATAGCACTTGTTTTACCCTATTAAAATTATATTATGCTTTTACGGGGTCAGTGAGGATCCTCTTTAAATAATGATTTAAAATACCCTTGCAAATATGAGTCCATATTTTTCAATTAATTATTAACAGTACGTTCTTCATTAAATAATAAATTATTTATTTAATGTAATATAGTGTATACTGTACATACTGTAACTGAATGTAATTCAAGTTCTTTTGAATTTATAATTAAAGTATTAACTGAACCATGCCTCCGCACATCGGTGTTTTACAAGATTAATAAATAATTAAATACATGAATAAAAAATTAGAAAAGTAATTTTTGTAAATAATAGCATAGCTTTATGCTCCTTTATATTTAATGAGTATAATATACAAACTAAAAAATGAAGCTATGTAAAAGCGATTTGGTCAGTAATAAAATATATTTGTGTAAAAATAAAGACTAAATTAGTAAAATTTTGCAAATTGAAAATAATAAAATATGGTAAAAATTGTATTTTACAAAAATCTTACGCTTTACAGTAATTTCATTTTTAAAGAAATTTCATTCTCCACTATGATCAGTGCTATCGTGTATTTTGTTGTTCCTGATTATTACTAATCAAAGATAATAGCTCTGTTCGATGAGAAGTGCTTGAAGTGCAGAGCAGAATAGTGCAGTGCAGTGTAGTGTACACTAGTACAGTCTAATTCTTGTGGTTTCATAAAACACACTAGTGTATATTTGGGCAAGTTTGCTCACTTGTGAGTAATCAAGCCAAGCGTAGCCAAAGGTGTAAAAGGTTAGGTTGTTTATAAACACAGTCATATCATAAAGCTGCAAAGAAGTGACTGCAGAAATGTCTGTTTTAAAGAACATAATGTTTGAACTAATAAACGATTCTGACGAAGATCAATCATCACTTGATTCTTCATCAGATTCAGAGACATATATTAATCAATTCTTTATATAACAAAATAAAGAGAATGTACTATATCTGAATCCATTATTTTATTTTTTCAGTTTGTAAAATTTTAGGTTAATAAACAGATGTGTAGATAGAATAGAATTAAAATGTCTACCGAACAACATTTAGTTACCCCCACTCCAAGTCTGCACTTTCTACACCACCTCGCAGGTCAGAAACGTGAGCACTAGTTCTTAAAATTTTTGTCATCGAACAGCCTGCCAGAAGCTGCCCGTTTCTCATAAAACATGTTAGTGTAAGAAAGTTAACACTAGGGCGGCCTAGTACATGTCATCGAAGAAAGCTAATATTTGTTTTCCTCGACTACCCATAGTATGTGCGTCTCGTTCACTATTTCATTTAAAATTAACACAATACTACTTGTGATGTGCAATCAAACTAGTCGCAACTTGCCTTAATCGCTAGAGATCAATGCTGCATTGAAGTAAAAATAATTATTTCAGTGCAGTACTGGCCACCGGAGACCAATAACGAATTATTTAAAATTTGTAAAATACATGGCAAGTACTTTTAGTAGGTACATTTAAATTATTTCTTGGACCATTAGTTAAAAAGATATAACATCCGTAATTTGGGGAAGTTTTATGAAAAATGGTGCTGCACTAATAAAGGGAAGTTATTGGTTCCCGGCGACCAATGCCACAGTCAACGTGTTAAATTTGTACCAATCGGCTTAGTTCGACGAGTAGAATCCAAAATATAAATATTTCAATTTGTGGGGTCCCGTGGCCGCGTGCCTGAGTGTCTGGTCACGAACTTGGGGAACCGGGTTCGATCCTGACCGACGCCAAATATTTAGAATTTTAAATGGCACAAAAGTGACTCCTGTGGTGCACTCTCCACGCTAGCAATGAGTGCCCGTGAGGTGTCGCCTGGTAAGCGCCCGCACGGTACAAATATGTCATCATCATGACCGATATCTGCGATAAAGTAGATTGTGACACACTCAGAAATGGGTAATATGCCGTGATGATATACAGGGTGTCTCTTAAATAGAGGGACATGGCGTAACCACAGATTCCTGAGGCTAAAATAAGACGATTTAACCAAACTTACTTCTACCGGAAAGTGTACCATTTAGCCAGAAATCTGCTTCAAAGTTCTTCGAAAAAAAAAAAAAAAAGTTTGCTTATAATAACAGAACGCTTTATACGATTTGGATGAAATTTGGTATGACAGTTTATATGGTTATAGGTCATCTTTTAAGGTGATACTTGTTATTATTAGTGAACCACTAGTGTATGAAACTTAGGTCTTCCAACATTAATTAGACCGCAACTTTTTAATGGCCATGCCGAAAACGTGAAATTATTTTTCTTCAAAAAGATACATTCAATAGTAAACTTTTGTCTCTCTGTGTTATTTGTTATATCTGTTACGGTTCACACAGAAAAAAATAAAATCTGAGTGTCTGCACTGCTAAATTTTTAAAGTAAATTTAATCTAGCAGTCTATCCAAATGTCAAACAAGTAATTTTTAATGACGGTAACAATTGTTTTACGAGTTGTCAAAAATTTTCTTCGCAATATTGTAAAATTGGTAACATCCGTTTGTTCGGCCTAATAGTATTTTACTACCATTATTATAAATAAGACGATTACATATCTCAGCTTACTCCTAAACAAGTTGTGAAGATTAACAATTCGTAACTGTCATTAAAAATACTTGTTTGACATTTGGATAGACTGCTAGATTAAATTTATTTTAAAATTTTAGCAGTGCAGACACTCAGATTTTATTTTTTTCTGTGTGAACCGTAACAGATATCACAAATTACACGGAGAGACAAAAGTTTACTATTGAATGTATCTTTCTGAAGAAAAATAATTTCATGTCTTTGGCATTTCCATTAAAAAGTTACGGTCTAATTAATGTAGGGAGACCTAAGTTTCATATACTAGTGGTTCACTAATAATAACAAGTATCACCTTAGAAGATGACTTATAACCATATGAACTGGTATACCAAATTTCATCCAAATCAAATAAAGCGTCCGATTATTATAAGCAAAATTAATTTTTTTTCGAAGAACTTTGAAGCAGAATTCTGGCTAAATGGTACACTTTCCGGTAGAAGCAAGTTTGGTTAAATCGTCTTATTTTAGCCTCAGGAATCTGTGGTTAAGCCATGTCTCCCTATTTAAGAGACACCCTGTATATATATATTTTTTCAATTTGTGTTATTATTTACGCAATTCATATATTTTTTTCTCTAAATATATTGGGATCATGTAATTTTTACGTTCCATAAAGTAAAAATTTACCACACATTAAAATATGATTTTTTGAGGTGTAGGGCTAACGATGGATCGTGTGCTCGTGTGTGTGTGCTTTAAAAAGAAGTTGATTTGTGTTTGTGGGAGTATTGTAAACGCAGTGATGGCACGCACCTTGACATGTCCATATTTCCACGTGAAAAGTACGACGATAGGAAGACAGCAGATGACTGCGATGGAGAGAATCAGGATGGCCGTTCGCATGACCCAATTCAAGGAGACGACGCAGGGCCGGTCGTCTTCGCAGAAATCGCAGCCCTCCGGGCACGGGAGGCACTCGAACACGCCTGGCATGCCGTATTGACTGTCTTCGTTCTGCAACAACACAACCATTCAATTATCACATACATAACTAGGTAACAAGCAGTTTACATTACGAGTATAGTTTGCGTCAACGTAAATGCACATTGACTTTCACACCTATCTCAGCATGTATTTGCTTAAGCGATTTGCAAGGGTAGGAAAACAAAGAGGTATTCACAATTTTTTCCAATTACCAAATTTAAAACAATTAGCTCAAATTAAGTATTAAAATTAAAGGAGCGCAAGTTTCCTAGTGGAAAGAGCATGTATGAATACGATTATGAATGTGGGTGAGGCGAAAGAAGTGTCTGGATAGGAATGTGTGGCGAAGGATGATTGTTTCGTAACTATTGCGGTGAGCCTCCTCGGGGGCCGAACGTGTTGAGGCAGTGTGTCTCCGACAGCGCTCGAAGCGACCTTCAACACTTGGACCCTGAGGTCGTGGGTTCGATTCCCACCATGGGTTTGGATGTTTATGTGTGTCTTTAAAATACTTTATAATATATGAAATGTAAAAATTGTAAATGTAGAAGTAAAATAAAGTATTTGGGCTATAAAGTGATAGTTGATAGCTGACAAAATATTGTTATTATTATTATTATTGCATTATTTACTATTGTTGTGTGAAGATGTATGGTTAGTAAGAATGTTCTTAAGAGAATGGAGTGACTCAGCTGAACTCTTATATGGAAGAGGTGTAAGAAGTATGTTTGGACAGGAATGTGTAGCGAAGGATCATTGTTGCGTAACTATTATTGTGGTCCGGATGCAGATATTCGCTACCGAAAATCAGTCACTTGAGCGTTGCCTTTACGCGCTCGACCACTGAGGTGGCTATTTTACAAATATTAAAAACATAATATACATAAATTAACAGTCAACAATAATTGTTTCATTATAGTTTACATTTTAAAAATATTAAGAAACATATAGATATACAGGGTGTATCAAGATAATGGAACAGTGCCGTTTATTCGTGTATATGAAAAGATACAGAAAAAAGTGATTAGGATATTTTGTAAGGGATAGAGGGGGGACATATTTTAGCATAAACTCTATTATCATAAATCCAGTGGTACTCAAACTATAGGGCAATATTATATATTTTTATATGGCATTATATATATTTTATTAACTCACTAAATAGATAATTTTGTTCTGAATTCAACGATATAATAATATCATACCCTTACATTGCGAAAAATTTGATAAAAATTAATTCAAAGTTAGTATTTCATTTCTACTGTATCTAAGTAATCTGAGCAAACATTCAATCAATAATACAAAAAATTTATTTTAAAAGTTGAATTTACTGCCAAAATCGTAGCTTACTTGGATGTAATAAAACTAAAATAAATTTTATTTTGTTTTATTGATTGAATGTTTGCTCAGATTACTTAGATAAAGTTGAAATGAAATATTTATTTTGAATTAATTTTTATCAAATTTTTCGCAATGTAAGGGTATGATATTATTATATCGTTGAATTCAGAACAAAATTCTCTATTTAATGAGTTAATAAAATATATATAATGCCATTCAAAAAAATATAATATCGCCCTGTAGTATGAGTACCACTGGATTTAAGATAATAAAGTTTATGCTAAAATGTGTCCCCCTCTATGACTTACAAAATATCTTAATCACTTTTTTCTGTATCTTTCACATACACGAATAAAATGCACTGTTCCATTATCTTGATACACCTGTATAAATTAACCATCAACAATAATGCTTTCGTCTTACTTTTTTTACATTTTACAGATATTAAAAACATATATGTAGATATATAAATTAACAATCAACAATAATGCTTTCGTCACATTTTTTACATTTTACAAATATTAAAGAAAAGAGTCTATGATGTGAAATTCTAACAGACGGAAGTAGTTTTTCTTCGTGACTGTGTGCCTGGAGGCGAATCTGGGGAACCGGGTTCGACCCCAAATATTTCGAATTTTAAATGGTACAAAAGTGACTCCTGGGGTGCACTCTCCACGTCAGAAATGAGTGCCCGTGATATGACGTCTGGTAAACGCCCGCACGGTACAAATACGTCATCATCGTTACCGAAATCTGTGTTCAACGCAAATTGGCACTCTCAGAAATGGGTAATATGCCGTGATGATATATTTATTTTATTTATTTAATCGTCTTCAGAAGAATCACTCGACGCGTGCCACATTTTAATTCATTTGTTTACAAATGAACACTTGAAACAAGAATAACAAACAAAGTTTTGTTAAATTTATATAGACGAAATACATTAAAAGATATTAACTGCATTTCCAAACAACAAATGATCTGCATGTAGTGCAGGCAGATACATACACAAAATCAAATGAAACGTTCGGTGTGAGAATGTTTTACTGGAGTAGGTTTTCCCGAAAAACAAACAGCTATAATTTATACATACATATTTATGTTGTAAATAACCATAAATTGCGATTCAGAGAGTACAAGTGCATTTACAAATCTAATAAATTATACAACACGGTCAGACAATACGATGACAGTTTGTGGCTCAGGGCTCAGGCAACTTGGTCGAGTCCGGTTAAAGTTAACATTAACTACTCCCAAATTTCTGGGATAATGCTTTCCCCGCATTCGATACGGGAATGCTTTCGAGATATCTGCTAATAATCACGTTTAGGCTAAAATATATACTTTACTGAAAGCATTGATTTCGAAAATGTGGCCTGTGGACCTTTAGAAATTACATAAATAGTTCTGGAATATTTGTATATTTACAAAACTGATGTGGTCAGCCCATAACCTCCCACTGGGTATTTAACAACGATCTCTATAACATACGTTATAGAGAACACTGGTATTTTTAATCATTCATATATATATACAGGTGTCTCAATAAGCTTGCTCACTATTGGTAACTTTTTTATTTGAAGAGGTACGAGGTTGGTTAAATGAGCAAAATTGTGCCATTTTATATTAGAAAATTGGTCATGTAGACAAAATAAAATTAATGGAACCATATATTTTTTATTATCTTATTGGAAAGAGTATTTTTTTCGGTTATTTGAAAATATATATATATATATATATATATATATATATATATATATATATATATATATAAAACCCTTTCGGTGTAAGGGTGCCGGGCGCACAGAGCCGCAGTCAGATAAATTTTTGTTGCTGAGCGTTCACCCATCCAACATATCGATGCTGTGTAGCCTGCTCGGACTTGCAGATCACACAGCTGACACTCTAACCACACTGCCGTACTGCCGGCATTTTAATCATTCATAACAAACTTTATTTTACATTTAACAAATATATCACACACAAAATAAATTTCACAAATATTGACAAAACTAATAGAAAAAACTTAACGAAAATTTAAAATAGTACTCGTATCTTTACACAAAGTCTTTTCAGAGCCGTACCCTGGAAGACATTGAAGCAAATCAATAGTACCTACATAATGTTTATGTATGATGGAAAATATATTATTTTTACGAACCTTAATTTCCTTAGAATTAAATACATTAGGTACTACTATATTCCCCTTAACACGGTTTCATTATTAATTTTAATGTAATTGCTTCCTCACAGTGACATTTGTTTAAGTATGTCAAAATTGTTTTTAAAGTATTGTTTTTGTTTGTCGCATAGGCAAGATGATGTATAAAAATAAATTAATTTATAAATTCATATTTAAAGTTATTTATTAAATACTATTATCGTAAAATTGAAGATTGTACTATTAGGTTTGTTCGCGATAACAATCCCTGACGGATCCCAAACTTATTTCGTACTTGTTCCGTACTAATTCATAAATCGTGAAATACGAATGCGTGATCCGAGATTGATTTGGGATTTTTCCTACCGTGAACGCTCGTTTTGACGTTTGAGGTTATGTATGTTATGTACCTGAATGAAAATATTATATAGTTTTGAACTGAAATGGAGGCAATATTATACTTACATTATAAACTTACCTTCAAATATTTATTAATTTAAAGTTTGTGAAATTGTGAAAATAAAAGTAATTAAACACAGAACGGACTGGTCTGATTAGTACGTAACCAATCATGTACCAGGCCACAGTGTTCCGCGAACACGGAGTTATCAGTCAGAATCGTACCACGAACTATTAAAATGAAACTGCGCATGCGTGTGATGCTCAGACTAGTCCGGGATCGCTACCGCAAACAAACCTATTATATTCAATTTTTATTACTAAAAGTTGTTAAAAAATTATATTCAATGTATTTTTTTCAAGAAAAACTATTAAAAGCTTGTATAAGTAATACTTCCGGTTATACGATATACACTAAAAACTAATGAGCTCTTCCCACATTAGTATAGAATGGGTATACAAAATTTTCTGATTGATAGTATTTGAGTAATCGTATCCACACCATCCACACACACACACACACACACACACACACACACACACACACACACACACACACACACACATGCACACACATATATATACCCACAGACATCATTGTAAAAAAGTTAAAATCGGATTCACTAAAATCTCTATATGCGATTTTTAGCACGATCCCTATACCTCCCTTATCTAGGGTAGCGGGAGGTAAAAAAGGAAAACTATTAAATTTAAAACAATATTTTATTTAGTTGTAAAAATTTGATTAAGTATTATTGTACGGTTACAAAATCTAATTTGAAATGTTCTTATATTCAGAATAAATTATGGATTCAGAAATATGTATTTATTCTAAATGTGAAAAAGGATACTTTGATACAAGATTTTATGTGTATTGCGTGAGATATTTTCTTTATATAGGTATTGCCTAGAAAAACTATATGGAAAACGAGGCAATAAAGTATTGGTTTTAATGCTGGTAGAAGGCTGCGAAATGTGATCGAAACGGACTTACAAATCTGGCGAAATGTGCGAATATCGAAGGAACTTACAATGAGAAAGAATTGTATATAGAGATCAGTGACACGCAAACTTGAAGAATAAAAGTTTTAGAGAAAACAAAAAATAATCCCACAAGAAAATGAAACTGAATATATTATTGTTAATGTCATTCAATATCAATGTCACGAAAAAAGTTTGATTCCTAAATATAGATCATAAATTTTAAAATTCATCTGCGTTACGTATTTCATGTTAAATATGATTTGTATTGTTGTTTGCTGTCAACCTACAGCCTATAGTACACCTACACATTGGAAAGCAAATGTAGAATCAAACTGACGAACATTGTTTACTTTTCTGATTATTAATTGTCGAATCTGAAATTAGGCAGTTCGTTATGCGCATAAATTTGATTTGCTAATTTTGAGTAACGAGCTTCATTATCGACAGGTTCAATGCCAAGAAAATTTGATGTACATTCTGAAATAATATGCATTTAAAAAATTAGAAAACACTCGCCTTGTTTCACAAGATTTCTGCGTCTGAATCAACCTTTCGGTTTTCATCATATGCCGACCGTGCCCAGCTGAAAACCACAGACGCGTTTCACTTTTATTGCAGCTCATCAATGTGGTGTAACTGCCGTCTCTTTGCATAGACAATGAGGTCATGCAAAAAAAATAATTGTACCTTTTCTCTATTTAAATAAAAAAAGGATCGTTTAATTCATCGATCAGTATGATTAAATTATTCTTTATTTATATTTTTTGTTGTATAAAATCGTTTTAAATTATGATATTTTTAAAAAGTTGCAAAAACCAGCCATGTTTTGTCGTCACAACGTTACGAACCAAGTTCAGACTCATTTCAAACATACATTTTATATGGACACATAATTTCTAAAAGAAAAATATATATAAACTATAAATTGAGGATTACATATCTGAATATGCTATAATATATTAATATAATATCGTTCTATTTATTTTTATAAATATAATTTTCATTTGGCGTGAAATTATCTATGTTACATCAGATGTTTCTTTCACTTTTGAATCTTTGAATTAGACGGTAGACGGTTATAAACGCATGTGAGACATTGAATATATTGCAGAATATTATTTTATTCTCTATTTTGGCACGAAACAACGTTCCATCGACATGTTTACATTCATAAATTTTAGGTTATCTTTAAATGTCACTTTGAAGTTTAAGACAATGTGAAAATCAAAATGGTCGTGCCTTTCACTCTGTGACGTCATGGGACAAGGGACGAAGCGGGGGTCTAGCAGCCTCATTATAAAGAATGTCATTTTCAATTACAATTTTTTCAAGATTAAAGATCGATTTGAGGAAAAATAAAAAATACGGGTCTATTATTTTTCACTACTCTATCGATTAAAATTATAAAAAAAGTCATGCATGACCTCATTCAGCAACTGGGCACGGCAAGAGATGTATATTTCATAACTCGTGAAACATAGCGAGTGTTTTTTAATTCTTTATTAGACTTTGTTTCACCTAGAGCTCGTTACTGTACTTTTGCTTTTCAATAGTTGCTAGTTACGGAGATTCTTCGATAGATGGCTCTGCATGTGGTTAGTTACCTTTTAAGCCATCTATCTTGTATATTTTTTGCCGTGTCCAGTTGGTGAATTGTCTCTGCAAAGAGACGACAGTTATACTACACTGATGAGCTGCAATAATAGCGAAACGCGTCTGTGGTTAACAGCTGGGCACGGCCGGCATCTGATGATGACCGAAAGGTTGATTCAGATGCTGAAATCTTGTAAAACATGGCGAGTGTTTTCTAATTCTTAAGGTGGATACAGACTACGCTGACGTTTCGTGTTAACACGCATTATGTCGTATTATGACGTGTTAAATTAAAATCTAATTCATTATGCCTTATGGGAATGCTTATATTGTTCTGATGTGTTGTCTTCTGACGTGTTATTGCATCATATAACATCAGACGCGTGTTTGGGCGTGTTATACGATTTCCAAACTCCCAGATTTTTGTCAGACATCAGATGGCGTCAGATGGGAATGTATAGCATTTTCATAATATTTTAGGTTATGTTTTTAACTTTTAATTATTTTTTATAGGAGAGAAAGATTTCTTTGCCATAAAATAGGTAACTATATTTGAAAATATGGAAATAAATATTTACTTGATATAAATAAGTAATTAATTAATAAAAATAAATATTCATTTATACAAATTAATTGAAATTTAACATGTTGACTGAAGCATTGGTCGCCGGGGACCAATAACTTGCATTTGTCTAGTGCGGCACCATTTTTCATAAAACTTCCCCAACTTACATTGGTCTCCGGCGATCAATGCAAGTTTGATTGCACATCACAAGTAGTATCGTGTTAGTTTTAAATAAAATAGTGAACGAGACGCACATACTATGGGTAGTTGAGAAAAATAAATATTACCTTTGATTAATAATAATCAGGAACAACAAAGAATTAAAATAAATAAAGAAGCAGAAAAAATGAACAATTTACCTAAAATGAACCTGTCGTTATAAATATGTAGTACCTAATTAATTGTATTTCAAACATTTCTATTTAATTATGTTATTTCGAAATTAAAATTAATTAGTAATATCATAAATATAGAAAATTTGTCAATTTTTTTCATACGGTGCATCAAAACGTCAGAACAATGTGAATGCTCTATGTGTTTCTGATGTGTTATGTCGTGTTGTGATGTATCGTGATAACACGTGTTAACACGAAACGTCAGCGCAGTCTGTAGCTACCTTAGACATTTTCTCACCTAGAGTTCCCTACTGTACTTTTGTTTCTAATATGCATTTTTTCATTAATTTCTTTACTTATGTAGGATTTATTTTAAAGTAATATTATTTATATTCATTCAAATTTGTTTTGGTCGAACAAATGAAAGGGCAATAGATGGTTTTATCCCATTTTTGATCTGTAGTATCACCAATTAAAAGTTAAAACGGAAAACCGAAAACACCCTCTAAAGTCAAATTTGAGATTAGTGTTTGCTTAACTATGATAACTTATGAATCCTTGCAGGAACCACATAAGAGACCGCTAAATAACACAGTACATGAACAATGCCAGAGATTAACCAGGAGCATCCAAGTTACCTGAGACATAAAGTGTTATGGCAGAGTGCACAAAGGAAGTCGTTGCATTGTTAACAAATAGAGCTGTTACATCAACATTTTATGTACTGGGGAAATTTTTAGCCATGAAAATAATAAGTAACAATTGTATTTTTTTGCTGCGAAGTACTGTGACTTTTGTCTTCTTAGTTAGCACGTTTGTTATAAATTGAAAGACTTTGCAGTTTCTGCAGAGGTTAAAGTTCAAGAAACTGAGTAAAGTGACGACATTATATACTCATAAAGTTCATGGCAAAGAATTTATCGAAAAGATGATTGGTGTATGAGTAATGAGCAATTTCGGTGAGGCCGGAAATTGATTGAGCACGTTTACTACGTTTAGGGATATTTTTGCTCCTTTTAATTTTTATGTTCCCATAGTACCTCAAAATTTAATGCCTATTTACGATTTTGCGAAAATTATTATGTCAATAATTTCTATAGGATCTAAATGTAGGCGGTAGCATTTTGAAGCATATTAAGAGATCATATTTATAAAGTTCATTTTGTTTACGGTGTTTATTCCTCAACGCTTATTATAGTCCTTAAAACTAATTCAAATTGTTACAAACAAAAACTGTGTTAAAACACTTAAAACCGTATATGTATGTGATAAAAATTTTGAACTTTGCTTCCTAATTATTTTGTTAACTTTCTTAGAAGGTTCTTCTAAAGACACTTATGCCCGTATTCATAAAAGTCGATATAACGCTTCGTAACAATACGAACCATAATAAATTTACGATCGTTAAATATAACAAAGTATTCATAAAAATTAAAAACAAAATATAACGCTTACTTTTGTAACGACAGCTTGCAATAATTCCTCGTGATATTTGACATTAAATACTAATTACAGGTCATACAAATAACTTTTTAAAATAAATAGTAGTTTGTGAAAAAATTAAGAAATATTAAATTTGACAGATTTTTATGTTTGCGCTGTATGACATGTGTACATTTTGCGATTGCATAGAGCAGAAGAAAATGACAAAGAGAGAAAAAAATATGATGCAGAAATTGAAATTTTAAATTTAATAGAAGAAAATATTAATATTAGACAATGTGAAAAATGATGCAGGAAATAGGAAACAGTAAAATGATGCATGGAGAAAAATCACACAAAAGTTTAATGCTGTTATACGTAAATTTTTAAGTAGGTGATGATAATATTGAAGAAGCAGATGATGATAATATCAAAACTAAAGATAACATATTCAAAATTTAAAATATTATGTAGTTTAATAATATTCTTAAATAACATGATTTAAATATATCTTACGAGAATTATAATAAATTGAAATGTACACTTCACATGACAATGTCAAAATTACATGCACAGAATACAAACAAAAGAAAATATTATTATTTGACGAGCCGAAATTCGAGTCGTTATATATTGCGACAGATTTTACGGTTGTTATGGTTACCGAATGTTTATGAATTAAAAAATTGTTCTTTTACGGGCGTTTTGAATATAACGAAGCGTTACCCTCATTACGAACGGTTATCAGTACGGGCATTAGTCTCGAATCAATGAGATTTCAAGTTAGTTTGTTAAACGTAAGAGACAGCTTATCGCGATACATTTTGTAAAGGTATTTTGTGGGAAAAATGAAAATACAGTGATTTTAAACACAAAACTAATGTATGTGATGAGAAGTGCTAATGACAAACATATGTCCTGGTAATATCATTAGATGGTGAAAAATTTCTACCAAATTCTTTTGACTATATTAAATATGGATTTCAATTTTACAAAAACTAGGCCAAATGACGGGGGATAATATTTCGACGGGAATTTAAAGGGCCGTCTTCTAGTCCAAATTAATCTTCTATCGAGTCCTTTTACTTTTGGTACAAAATGGAAAACTTCGTAAAAATCCAGTGAGTACAGTACTCGTAAATCCTGCTTTGAAAAGCACATGAGACAGCTTGTGGATACACTGGCTAATAGAAATAAAGCCGTTATTGCTAGTAAAGACGATGTAACCAAATATTTAATGGCGGTATACTTGAAGAAAACATTTATTTCTGACCATTTAAGTAGGTTTTATAATTTGTTTGTTTAAATTATAAACCGGCCGAAATCTTATAAGCCTGGGCTCGTATAAGGAAATTTCGTTGTTACCAATTTTAATGTTTAAATACGGTTCTGGCAGCATCCCGCTTTCAAACTAGAGATAAGATATGGTGATACAGTTATATATATTTGAATAAATCCATATGCAGCAATGGCACGTACCAACAAGCAAATTATTATTGCACAATATGTACGTGTTTATTTAGCTCAGATTCTAAATACCAGATAATTCTAATAATTTCCCGTAAACAGCGTATAAGAAAATAGCATTTCCATGCAGCAATGTTGACAAATAAAACTGGCTTATAAAAGGTTAAAACATGTTTTTCCAGTGTCTGGATAATGGATGTTTCGTTTTCATAAATAAATTTGTAGACAAATGCCAGATACTTTTTTGTAACAGTGTTACATTGTTTTGGTTTTATTTTACGGCAGCAAAATCAACGTGGAAAATTAGTTCATAATTTATAAAGTTCATATTGGTTCCTTGGAGTTCCATTCACGTGCGGAAGCGTGAAATAATAAATATGGGGAAATATTGCCCCGTTTCATTGATTTCACTTTTTTGTTTTTGTTTCCTCTCTCGTATATCTTTTGTCCATTTTCAATTTGTTTAGGTACTGTGTCTGCGAACTGCGATACAAATTTATGTGCAATATCATCAAACAACACTGAAATTCCAATGTTAAAAAATAAAAGAAAAAAATTAAAAGAGAAAACTGCTATAATATTTGTTTATACATAAAAATATGGCACAGGACTGTGTGGATTTGATAACGGATTGTGATGCGGACTCGAACGCTATACAGCTGTATTCATGAAAAAATAGTCTAGATTTAACTTCGAATTATCTCTAATACTGGTTTAACTGAACACTGCCTTATTCATAGGGCAGTTTAACCTGTATCTAACTTGAGTATATAGTTAAACTAGTACTAAATTTTAGTCCTCTAGATGATAGCAGGTTTATCTTGGTATTTTCATGACATCCGTGAGTTGACAGCAAATTTTACAAGTGATTTAAAAGAAAGGTAAGTAAAATTTATATATTATAATATATATATATATATATATATATATATATATATATATATATATATATATATTGATACCTGTTAAGGAGTCACTTCCGTGACGTTGATAGGGCGTCCTGACTTCCATATTAATTAATGGATATATATTATTAAAAATTATATATATGGGCTTAGGGGAACTTCTAAATTAAGGTTTTCAAAAGAGGGGTAAGAAAATATTATATTAAAAATTAATATACAATTGCACATACTTAAAATACGAAGTTACTTCCATCACTGTAATTGTATACAAGATATTGAAGCGTAGGGCTGACTTCCGCAACGTTGCCAAATTTCATGTCGGTTATACTAGCAAGCACATGTCAGCAAAATACCAAATAAAGTATTTGACGAATAAAGGTCTCACTCTGTGTGAATGAAGTGCCACAATGTCGAATTTTGGACTATTATCTTTGTTTAAAAAATCATAATTTTGTTGTCTTGGTTGCGGAATTTTCTACAAAAAAAATTGATTTGTGTGCTATTTAAGTGCCCTATTTGGTTTATTATATTATTTAAAAAATACTAGATTGTTTGCAAGTCAGCAAATCCGCTCTAAACCACTCAACTTCAACTCTAAATAATCTGGGATAATGTACGACATAAGAGCTTATTAAATGCGGATATACCGTATTTTCGGCTATTACATTTATTACATAAAACTTAACTTTATGTCCAGAAAAGAACTTAACCGCAAAATTGTATTTATTGCATATATTAACAACAGATGACACAGTTATTCCAACTTTTAATTTTACAAATTTAAGGTGTTATGTTTACTAGTCACTAATTAAATTAATTTACAAAATAAAAACTACTCCAAAGATGATGCAGAATTTGTGCAATACAGAACATATCAGAAAATAAAATATCAAGACGAAATACATTTTATGTAATGAAAAATATTTCAAAATTTATCTTATTTCTAGCAATACACATGTTATACAATTTTCGGGTTCACATATAATAATTAAACGTGATAAAGTCTAATGTAAAAAATAATAATAGAGAAACTGAAATTCATCTCTAAAGCTTGATGGTTAAAATTTAGTAAATTTGTAAAGATTTGTGAAATTACTATTGATTTATATAAAAAAATCTGTTGTGGTCAACACAATACCTCTCGCCATTTCCATTTTATGTTATACAGGTAGTAAATTTTAAAATGGGTTAAAAAGAATTAGTGCATATTATAAAAAAAAAATACGAACTTTTTGATACCAAACACATTACATTTCTGTTTCATATAAAGCCAGAAAATAAATTTAAAAATTTGACTTGAGACACCATTAATAAACGTTTCACACATATTATTGTTAAATTATTATTATTTTCGTTTTATTACGAAGAAATCATATGGATAATTTGTCTCATGAACAAACATTACAATTTTTTAAATAGTTTTAATTGTTCCCTTATAGTCTGCAGTTTTCTCGCTTCTTATAAGTTATTACTTCATGTGGATAATTTTAAATTTATAAATATCTGTTACAATAAATAATAATTATTTCTTAAATAAATATCGTGGTGTTTACTTTATTTCGTGTTATTTTGTATTAGTTCATAAATTAATAACTTTAATCTTTAATTGTCCCCTGTCATGTTAGTAAAAAATTACAATGTTTTGTTACTGTCAGTTTCATGGCTAATGATATTTTTTCTTAATTGTACAAATTTTTACATCCCGCTACCCTTGGTAAGGAAGGTGTAGAGATCGTGCTAAAAATCACATATCGAGATTTTAGTAAGTGACCACGTGTTAAGGTCCCTAGAATCCAAATTTAACATTTTCACGGTGACGTCTGAATGAGTGTGTGTATGTGTGTGTGAATGCGTGTGGGAATGTGTGTGTATGTGTGTGTATGTGTGTGTATGTATGTGTGTGTATGTGTGTGTGTATGTGTGAGTGTATGTGTGAGTGAGTGTATGTGTGAGTGTGTGTATGTGTATCGATTTTGTCTTAGCTCTAACTCAAATACTATCATTCAGAAAATTCTGAAACCTTGTATTTATATCCTATTCTAATATGAAAAGAAGCCATTAGATTTTGGTGTAAATCGGATAACCGGAAATGACACTTTACCTGGAACTCATGTCATTTTTTGCATTTTATGTCTTATGAAAATTAAAGATTATTGAATTTTCTACAGAAATAAATTAATACTTTTTCTATATATTATACAGATAAATTTAAAAATAATTATTTTTATTAGTCCCGAAGCCTAAGATAAACACAATTCCTTTGTTACACAATTCATATTTCAAATGAATGTAACTGACAGTAAATGTCACTGTCAAAAAAACTAATCACTTCAAATTAATAATAGTGACATTTTAAAAAGAAAATAGTAAATAAAGCAATAGTTTTCTGCAATGCAACAGTTTGCAGCGTTAGTAAATACGTAGGTATGTATTTAAATTAATAAAAATTAAATAGCGGGAGGTTTTGTGTTGGCCACATCAGATATTTTTCTTTATAATAGGCATCAATTATTTTTTCAATAAATTAATATTTTTGGCGTCTAAAAAATGTTTTTCTATGTTATAGCCCTATGACCCATTTTAAAATTTACACTCTGTATATTGTATTGCACTTCGCTATCGAAGCAACGTTTTATAACAAAAAAAATTACAGAACTTTAGCCAAATATTGTTTTCATTGTATTTAACATGTCTTATGCACACATACAATTCTAATTATATATATTTTTCATTGTCTGAGGAAGTTCCTAAATATCAGAGATTCTTTCAATTCATTAACTAGATTGGCGGTATTTCTGATGGATATATGCATTTTACCTACAATTTTAAATATTTAATTAATAAGACAATAAGAAAGATTAAATGTACTTCCCAGAAAAAGCTTTCAGAATGTCAATAATACTGTTGATTTTTGACACTGATATCTGTCATTTACAAACTATGTTATAAACATTTGGATTTGTCAACTGGTTTCCTTAGTGCCTTAGCCTCTTCGAAGTACTACATTAAATTATTCTATATATTACAGTGCCTTTATCTCTAAATCTATACAAGATACAATAAAATTTTTAAATGTATCAGATGTAGAATTTTATATCCTTCAATATATGTAATATGCATATTTTCAAAAAATAATATTTACAAGTTTTTTTTTTCATGAAACTATTACTTCCGGTTGCTCAATTTTACAAGTGTTATAGTATTTGAGAAACCGCACGGACATCATCGTAAAATGTTATAATCGGATTATAGGGACCTTAAAACGTGTTTATCCACAAAAATCTGGAAATGCGATTTTTAGCATGATTCCAATTTACAGAAAAATAATTTGTAAGTAACATGATGTTCATAACCGTTTGTTCAAAAATTAATACATTTTCATCCAACCAAATTAAGTAGTACTTTACAAAACAGTAAAATTAAATTTATTTCTATTTATTGAAAACTATAACAAGATTGTAAATTTTTAACATACCCTTTTGAAACTGGGCATTAGTTGTAAAATTAAACAAATTTGTCAAAAAAAATCACCACTCGCGAATACTGACATATGACAAAAAAATAAATTGTCACCTAACATTTTATTGGTTATTGGTTGCAAAATGTTAATAACTTGCTAAAAATTAATAAATAACAGAATTACCACGATTGAAATTTAGAAACTTGTTAAAAATTATCACGAATATATTTTAATATATAAGAAGATATTTAATTGTTGTTATTAATACTTATTGGCTAATTTTTTTAAATAGGTTCTAAAAATATTCATTAATTCACATAAATACTCCGTATATGTGCTATAGATAACAGCGGTAATTATTTTTACATTTTATTGTGAATTTTTCACTTATTAATTTAAGTTACTTTTTAATGTATATTGTTAATAAAAATTTATTATATTAATAAAGAGTTTCCGTAAACTACAATAACCATACTCCAATACACTGTTGCCAAGTTTTGGAAGTGACTAAGTACCTTCCAATGCTATATACACTGCGGAAGTAACTCCGTATTGTGCATACCTGACACTAATTGCGAGTACAGCGCCAGCGGTAAACGCTTGAACTAAAGTGACAATTTTGAGGGTACGGGGGGTACTATTTGACTTCCAACAAAATTTTCGTATTTAGACTTGTTTTGCCTTGTAGTGCTAGAAAAAATAAAATTACATAGGGAAACGTTGTCACTTCCATTTTCGGAAGTCACAACGTTATATATGAAGTCACAGCGTTGAGTAAATTCCCGTATATGAAGTGACCACGTACCATGTATACATATATATATATATATATATATATATATATATATATATATATATATATATATATATAATTGACAGACAAAAACAACGTAATACTATTTGACTTCCAACAAAATTTTCGTATTTAGACTTGTTTTGCCTTGTAGTGCTAGAAAAAATAAAATTACATAGGGAAACGTTGTCACTTCCATTTTCGGAAGTCACAACGTTATATATGAAGTCACAGCGTTGAGTAAATTCCCGTATATGAAGTGACCACGTACCATGTATACATATATATATATATATATATATATATATATATATATATATATATATATATATAATTGACAGACAAAAACAACGTAATAGTTTTTTTTTTTTGTCAAAATCCATGGATGCCTTGGCTTAAAGAGTAAAGGCTCATAAAAGCAGAAACTTTATTATCCTTTTTTACCTTCCGTCAACTTTAGGTAAGGAAGGTATTGTGTTTGGTGAAATAATTCGGTGGCGGTACGAATATACTATTTTTAAGATGATGTCTGTATGTATGTATGTATGTATGTATGTATGTGTGTGTGTGTGTGTGTGCCCGTGTGTGTGTGTGTGTGTGTGTGTCCGTGTGTGTGTGTGTGTGTGTGTGTGACAAATTTTTCTCCGACGATAACTCCAATACTACAATTCTAAAAATTATAATTCTTTCGTATTCCTCTTCTGTACAACCATATGAAGAGTTGATTAGATTTTGGTTATAATTACTCCACCGGAAGTAACCTTATTTGAAGTTTTTAATAGTTTTTCCTAAAAAAACGGTTAAATATTATTTTTTGACATTTTGTTATTATACATATTAAAGAAAATACTCTTCTCTGTATGGTTTTATTATACATTTTCCTTTATAATCAATAGATGTAGATTTAAAGCGTTATAAAGAAATTAATTTTGAAAAATTAGTCAGCTTTGCTATTTATCATGGAAACAGATGATATATTCAAAAAATTCTAATTGACAGATGTCAGTTGGAAGTGCAAAACCAAATATGGAACGTATAGGATCTAAAATTGATATGTCATAGTGTTCCTCGCAAGTGACACGCACAGAAAGGCCAAAGAGAAGATGGAAGGACTGTATCGCAAAAGACTTGAGAAAGGAAGGACTATGTGATGCGTTGGACGGGAATGAGTGGAAGAGAAGAGGTAACAGCGACCTCTAATAAAATAGGGGATAGCTGAAGAAGAAATGAAGGAAGTGTCTAGTCTAGTGCATTTTACTTAGTGTATATTTATGTTATAATTTTATTGGATTTATAGAACCTTTTCGAATCAACTTTCGGTTTAGAATTTGTAAAAAATAGTATGTGTTCGTGTTCGATTTTACATGATATTATATGTACAGAATCTGTTCCAAGGACCTTTTGGTATGGGATTTGTACAAAATACATCGAATTGACGGAAGGTCTTGTGCTGGCCACAACAGATTTTTTCCTTACATGGAGAGCTAGAATAATAGTTTCACATTTTTTAGATGCAGAATTTAAAGTATTTTTTCCATAAAGTAACTAGGTACCGTTTGCACAAAGAAAAACTGATTTTTCATGTTAAACGTCTATGGCCCACTTTTCGATTTGTGTACAATGATAAAATTATTTTCCATTAGTAAATTTATGAAAATATAAATAATTTATGGAAACAACAAACATATTTTAAAATTATTTTCATGTATGAATATACAAGTATTTAATATAATATGAAGTTCATAATTGCAGGAATTTTTAATGAGAATATAAAAATATAACTTTATAAATTTTTAAATATATTTGATGACATGAAATAAAACAATTATGTGTGCATTTTATTGACAGTGTGAGTATATTTTATAATTGTGTATCGTCTAGATTTCGCTAATTTAGCTTTAGCGGATTTCAACAGATTACATTGTCAAAAAAAACTACGTTTTGGGATTATTTAGACTTAAATCCGTATCAAATTAATTGACACATCATGTATACCAGTTTTGTACGGATTTAAAAGGAAGTAAAATTTTTCGATAAAAAATACTCAGTGACATCAATTGTAATTTGGGTAATTTGAGTTTATTTCCGAAGAAGATAACAAAATTAATTGCTATTTCTTTATTCTTTTTCTGAACCCTTCTTTTTAAAAGCAATATAGTAATACACAGATTTATAATTTGTAAAAAATCATGTACAAATGAATGATTAATGCATTTACTGTTAAATTAAAATATAATAATTCTAATTGCTTGTAATCTCATATACATAATATGTAGTAGATTGATGATAATTTTGATTTTTAATGTGAAAGTACGATGTATCAGCTGCTCGTGAATTCCATCCTATTCTTTGTTACTTTCACTATTTTCAGCTAATATTCGCACTATTCAATTTACTTCATTATATTTATTCATTCAATGAAATTACTCAATCACTAGCACGAAAAAAAAAACAAAAAAAAATAATGGTCCAATCCAGATGGTAATTTTAAGATTCTTTATTTAACTGGTTTTTAAATCGTTTAGAATAACTGGTTAAATAAGCATGTTAGTGCGTAAAGTATGAAAAAAGAAGGAAATTTTTTTTATTCACAATCATTATAGTAATATACTGATTGCTGATGGAGGTTGGGAAATACGTCATTCCTAACTTTAACGATAATCTCTTGAGTTGGAAATAGCAGATTTCACTTCCATCTCTTGGGTTGGAAATGTTTATGTATAGGTTGCCTAGCAACATTGTCATAAATCCTTATAATTAAGTAGGCTAAAACAAATTTTAAGAGAGCTGTTAAAAATATTAATAAAATTAAAGGTTATAACTCATTGATTTATTTTGAAAATTATTTATTTAAAATGAGGATGATTGAAAATAGTATACATAACCTCGATGGGAGTTTCATCACAACCTCGCGCTTCATCTTACCTCGAAGCTTCGTCTTTTGGTAATATACATAAGCCCTCGACTGTAATAAAACATCTTCCACCTCGGATGTATTATACTATTTCATTCATTTTACTATAAAAAGTAGTTATAAAACTAAAATGGAGTCTTAAGGTAAAGTTATAACTAAAGAAAAAACCCCTTAACCTTAACAATAAATTTAAAAACTATATACGTATGTCGAGAACTAAGTTCTCATCATCAGTAGAAACTGCAAAGTAAAAACAGAGAAGTTAAGATTACTCAGCATGTAAACCATGCCAGACGTCAAAACAGCTCTGAGGAATAAGGGAGAGAACACGGGTTATATAGGGATATGAGACATAGGTGAGTGGATACCTAATTGGGTAACTAAGATTAAATAGAGTAACTGTCTTATATTAACTCATATAATTTATCCCAAATTCTAAATTATATGAGTTAATATAAGACAGTTACTCTGTTTAATCTTAGTTACCCAATTAGGTATCCACTCACCTATGTCTCCTGTCCCTATATAACCCGTGTTCTCTCCCTTATTCCTCAGAGCTGTTTTGACGTCTGGCATGGTTTACATAAATAAATAAATAAATAAATAAATATATCATCACGGCATATTACCCATTTCTGGGTGTGCCAGTATCTACAACACATGTAAACATCGGTAATGATGACGATATATTTTACCGTCTGGGCGCTTACCAGGCGTCACCTCACGGGCACTCATAGCTGGTGTGGAAAGTGCACCACAGGGGTCACTTTTGTGCCATTTAAAATTGAAAATATTTGGCGTCAGTCGGGATCGAACCCGGTTCCCCCAGGTTCGCGACCAGACACTCAGGCACGCGGCTGAGTAATCTTAACTTCTCTGTTTTTACTTTGTAGTTTCTACTGATGATGAGAACTTAGTTCTCAAAATACGTATATAGTTTTTAAATTTATTGTTAAGGTTAAGGGTTTTTTTCTTTAGGTTATAAAAAGTAGTAGTTAAAAAAGTTAGAAAACCAATTTTGATTTGTTTCTTTTAATTATTACAAGTTTTTTTAAAATAAAAATATTGATTTCAGTTATTACGTTTATTAAACCCGTTTCTTGCCTTGATCACTACGCAACTTAAACATTTCCGCCTCCTACAGTGGTTGGAATGAAACCGCCATTATATCATGGTATTCCTGATTCAAAAGTTGTAATTCTATTTTTCCAATTACCTCCATGTATTTTCTGTAGCGTGACATTTTTTCCAAACCGGTATGCCCAATGAGCTGTAAAATTAGATTAAAATTTAATGTATCGTGTACATCACATTATTTGTACATTTCTGTTGTTATATGCAAACATCAAATAAAGTTAGGATAACTTATACATTCATGAGATGAGTAATTGTGATATGCACCTTTGTTGCAGCAAAACAACAATGAGTAAGAACCACGTAAGCCGTAAGCTAGAAGCAGATCTGCAAGGTGAAACTTGTAAATGGTTAGATTGTGTAGTTGTTGGTAGTAATTACAACTAGCAGTGTAAACCAACTCTTAGTTCATTATTAGTAGCCTTTAGTTATGACTTCCGTAGATAACAACCAGACAACAGCGTAATTCAATTCGCGAATAATCAAAATGTATACAAGGGGGTACATTCCGAAACTGAAACTAGAATATACACTTTACAATATATGTTATCTTATAATTCCTGTATTATTGCTTATATATAGTAGGCCTCCAGGTGCTGCGAAGCACGACGCACAATGCAAGTTTCTATACTAGGAATAGCACTGAGTACATCAGATGTTCAATTGCCATGTAGCGAAATATTGTTCTGTATCGATTGTACGTGTTTCGCGAAAGCCGATTTTACTGGCACATTGGAAGCATCCCACGGAATGTGATCTCTTCACCAAGATCTATCTCGTCGTCGGATTTTCGTAGGACGTCGACGTAGCGCCTGGCCTACATAGCGCAGGCCTGTCTTTACGCGCTGCCCATCAAAGACGGGCGGATTTTCTATTCCCCACCCAACACGTATTCCATTCCCAACTTCCGATATTCTAAAATAAAACTATTTACTAGTGTGCAATGTTGGACGTCTACGTGTGAAGTATAATTTTATATGAGGGTTCCCGAAGGAAAAATAATCGGACAAGCAGCTGCAGTGAAATTATTTATTTCGAGCCAACGTTTCGACTAATACGTTAGTCTTCTCCAGGGCAAGAAAATTTCTAATTAGTCGCAACCATCCATGCGGAACAAATAAAATTATCACAGAGTTGATCGTCGTATTTTATAAAAACATAAATAAACAGAGGCGTCACTAGCAATTAAGGCGCCTATGGCCAGCCACCAAAAATGCGCCTTTTATAAGTACACGCGTGTAAAATAATAAGATCTACATATACCTTGAGTATTTTTTAACGTGAAACATTGGGTTTATCATAACCATAGTTACGACTTGATTTTTGATTGACAGCAATGTATTTGTCCGTTCCATTTAAAATGAAACATAGGGAACGAATCTGACGGAAGTATTATATTTAAATATTGTAAGAAATTTAGCGGAGTTAGAAAACCACTCGAGAGAACTAAACATATTTCGGGCACAAGATGTACACAGTATTTTTTCTACATCTAAATTTAATTTTTAGATAACAGGTATAATTATTTAAATAAAATTAACCTCTAATGACATCTTGTCAATATGACAGATAACCGTTGAAGTTATGATATGGCATTTGATTGACAGCAATGTATTTGTCTGTCTCATTTAAAATGACACATGGGGAATGAATTTGACAGAAGTATTATATTTAAATATTGTAAGAAATTTAGCCGAGTCAGAAAACCACTCGGACACAAGGTGCACACAATATTTCCTCTACAAGTAATTTTAATTTAGAATGCAGGTATAATTATTTAAACAAAATTAACCTCTATTGACGTCTTATCAAATGTCAAATTCGTTCCCTATGTTTCATTTTAAATGGAACGCGCAAATACATTGCTGTCAATCAAATGTCAAGTCGTAACCATAGATAAGACAAACCCAATGTTTCACGTTAAAAAATACTCACGGTAATAGTATTCAAGCATGGTAAGAAAAAACTTACATTTTTGAAACATATAAACATATTCGCATGATACAATATGTAACTCGTATATTAAAGAATTAATTAATACGCCATCAATGAGTGTCCTGTGCCCATGAGGTACAAATATGACATCATCTTTATCGATATCTTTGATAAAGCAGATTGGCACACCCAGAAATGGGTAATATGATATATTATTATTATTAATTAATTAATTAACTTAGATTACTAACGGCCGATTTTTCAATCTCTGGTTAAAATTTTAATTTTTAGGTTAACTTAACCGGCAGTTTAACCGGAGATATATCGGGCCTTAGTTAGGTAAACAATATTGCATCGTTTTGTTGACAGCAATGGTAAATCTGTCATTTGACAGTTCATTTTGTTTCAGTTTTGTTTATTTAACTCTTAACTCTTAGTTAAAATTGTTAAAATCATATGTTTTGTCCCTTACTTACTTTCAGTGTTGTTCCAAGCAGGGAATTTTTGCGTACCAAGCTGGCAGCTCCAAGAGTACCAAATTTGAAAATAAAGTACCAAAAATCCGAATTAAACTTTTAATTTTTATTACATCAAGATTAAATTATATTGAAAAAATAACTTCTGCCCTGCACTAATAACAAATAAATAAAACTGTTTTATTAATATAACCTAAAAAGTCAATCCAAAATTATTAACCGAAATGTCCAACGGGCCTATTCTGTACGACAGGTTAAAAATTTTATCCAATAGATATTGATTTGACAACTAAATATCCAATTTTTTTGTTATATATCGACATACTTGATCGGTCACATGACATGACCATCTGTGGGTCTGTGGAATGATGGAGGCACTGAAGCAGTACATTTAAAGACAATTTTTTTTATACCTAAACATCACATGGTTCAACAAACAATGATGGTTGTTTTAAAAATAACTTAATTTTGAGTATACTTGTACTTTAACGACAAAAAGCTCTGCTATGATTGGCTGTAAACATAGAATGTCGCTTTTCGTTATGTGATAATTTTGTGAAATAAATTTTGCAAAAAAAATTAAATTGTGAACGAAATCATTGAGAACAATGTGTGAATCCGAAGTATCTGAGAGTGCGATAATAGTACCAGTTTTCAGAAAGGAGTACCAAGGTACCAAAGCTGTATAAAAAGTACCAAATTTGGTACCAAAGTACCAACTTGAACAACACTGCTTACTTTAGACTCGATATTAAGCTCTGTCCTATGATAACTTCACACTGTATTGTATAACGCAGTACGCATGCGTCAGTTTAAATAGTTGTCACATTTTTTTCTAGCGGTAAATAATATATATATATATATATATATATATATATAATAAAAAATACAAAATGGCAACAAATTCGACGCAACCCACAAACCTATTCTTAAATTTCATAATATAGTGCGCATGCGGTAGTTTGAATAGCTGTCACATTTCGTATTTACCGCCAGAAATGTGACAGCTATTCAAACTGACGCATGCATATTGCGTTATAAAATGACAGCTGCTGTCACTTTGAGGTCACTTTAAAACTATTGCAAATGCAACCCGCATTTCATGAACACATATACTACTCGTCAAGAGATGGTACTGCTTGTATGTGTATAGGTGGTTTACGATTTAACCTTTAACCACCAGAACACATGAAATAATTTTTGTGAAATGTGGTTTTATAATGCAACCATTAGGAACAAAAGGGTTAAAACTGGTAGGAAAGCAACATTCAGTCAACCAAGGTCCAAAGTTCACAAGAAAAGTCCTTTTCATATTATAATATACTTATATTTTCACAAAATACACTTTAAAAATTGTACGAAAAATAAAAATATTGGCACCCTACCCTAACAAACCTAACTAATTATTATTCTATTTTCAAGAACATATATACATATTCACATAATTTAGAATTACAAGAACAGTGGGTGTATGCGCTTCAAAGTAATTCTTTTTTTACATTTCGGGCATTCTTTCTTTCTTTTAATAGCAGTTTTGAGACAATTTGAGCAAAATAAATGCCCGCAAGTTGTTGTCATTATTTCACATTTTGATAGTTCTTGGAAGCACACTGGGCAAAGTCCTAAACTAGCATTTTCTTCATCAGAATCGCTGTCTTCTATAGTTATAACCTCTGCGATTGTTTCCCGCCCCGAAGACTTCGTTGGACATCTCTTTTGGTTTGAATCGAGGTTATTAGGTGTATCATCAATGGTTAGATCCACAACGTCTATTATTACTTCGTCAATATTTTGGGCTGATTTTATCTTACTTCGCTTCACTGGAGTTGATCCGTCTAAGTCTACAGTTTTAGATTTAATGATTGATGTACTGGGTCCCTTTATGTTTTTGCAACAGTCACAGTTCAAGATTCCGTAAAATGCACAAGTTCTCTTGTGTTTAGACATTTTATAAATGTTCTTTTGTTTATTACGTTTAATTCTTCTACTTATTTAAGCACTAATTTACAATGCAATAACACTATTAGTCATGACCTACGCCATTTTCTAACTCAACATTCAACCGTTTGAAACATAGAGGTAGGAGTGGGCATGGTCCGTGGCAGTGGCATGGGCCTGATATATTGAAAGAGAGAGATATTAAAAAAGTGAGATGTACATAGTGCGCATTTGACTTTTAGCGCAGGTGGAAGATATGGCGGAGAATATTTAAATTTAAAATATGGGAACAAATAATGTGCAGCAAATTAAAAAAAAAAAAAAAAAAACTATAAATTTTGGTGTAGTATATGCGATGAATACTTTAAAAAGAGAGAAAGAGCAGATGGAAATTAGAAAAGAGGATATGTTTTACAAAAAGTTTATGTGAAATAATAATTTTTCATTTATTGTGATGACTTATTACGAGTACATACGTACTGAACAATATTTACGAAATTGTTTTCTTGTTTTCGTATGTTTCTGCATATCTGTACTTCAAATTACATGAAACCAAAACAATAGACAAGTGCAGTTAATAACATTGTTGTCAAATGATTTGCTCAAGACACGATATCACATTCTCTGGATAAACATGAATTTTATATATCGTACTATATTTTTTTTATTAGATATATTTCTGTTTGTTGTACAGAAAGAAAAAAATATTTTTTTGTCGTTCTCTTTATAAGTTTTAGCAGGTGTAAATTTATTTTGTTTCATTCATTTTATTTGGCAACATAGTGTCACACACCCAATGATTCAGAAAAAATCTGCTAGATGGCGTCATAGTGTCATTAAAATTGTATTATAAATGATCCCGTAATCCTAGGTAAAATTCCTTTCTTAGTTCCTAGGCATAATTCCCGATTTAAATATACATTCTACTGTAACACTCCTCGAACGAACTATGAAGTAAAGTCACCTATTCGTATGATTTGTTTTAATTTTAACAATTTACCTGAATATTTCGACATTTTCGTCGGCTCGATTGTAAAGTTTAAAAATGCTTTATACAATTATTATATTCATTAACCACTACTATTCATTACAATACATTATCTTAAACAGCTATATGTATTATTAAGTTCTGGGTTTTTTTTTGTGTCATTATAGTCAACCTGAAATTGGGGTCTTGAACCCTGTTGGTCAGACTAATAATAAATAAATAAATAAATAAATAAAAATACCACTGGGTACGTTCTGCGAGAACTAAAAACGCTAAAAATCTAGCAAAAAGATTTAGTCGTTGAATGCTTCATTTTTTTATATCTGTTTTGACAGTAAAATGTTTTCAGTCGTAAATAATTGCCATCAGAACTTTTAACATATGTGATCTTTTGGCAGTTGTCCATTTTTGTAGCCATTTTACTCATTTTAATTGGACACTTCTTACACAAGAGCGTCGTCTATACAGTGGAAAATATAGCGTTAACATCTACGTTAGATTTTGCACCAGCAAACCGGGAACAAATGATGCATAGCAATACTTTCAAATACACGAACGCAGGTACATATTGGAGTGGGGCTTCGCGCGGCAAATATAAAATTAAATACTTTCATTTCATTATTTCAAATTTAAAAAAATTTGGATTATATTTTAATATAGCTTTTTTTTTTTTATAAAAACTGTTATGTGCTTCAATTAAAGTACCACTTCTGATTGGCTAATTTTACCTATAATCAATCTAATCAACTCTATTTGAATGCGTAAAGCTAAAATACGCAAAATACAATTTTTTTGGAAGTTTGGTATAAGAGCTGTGGACGAAAAATTCATCACACACATACAGAGAAACATCTTTACAAAAATAGGAAAAATAAAATGTGTTGTGCGGACTCTAATTCATGCTTATTCACTGAAAGCTCACTATTGAATTTGTGAACCGAAACATTACCTCCTTTAGCTAGCGGAAGGTAAGAAAAAGTAACTCGTAAGAAAAAAAAATTACATTTTGTAACATACTAGGTACTGCCGTTTAGCCCTCGATATACAGGCTGTCCCAGGATGGCAATTGACGTTACAATTGACGTTACAAGAGGTGTGCGGAACTAAAAATCTTTGAATCTTTATATAACCTTTTGGAAATAAGCTCTGCATGGTTTCAATTTTATTTTTAGTTTACTTTCGGTTTTTTAAAATTAAGTAGGCCAATTGAATAAAAACTATTTTCGTTTCAGGTAAATAACCTTTTTCGTTCACAATACGCCCAGGTTTTACTAACAATGTACTTTATTTGTTAATTACGTTTCAGGTAAAGTATCTTTTCCATGAAAATACGCTAAAGTTTTACGAGGAATAACAAATTATTACCATATACAAAATTTTGAGAAAGATCTACTTTGAAAAATTAAATATTTCATTTGAAGTTAATCTTGTTATATAAATAAATAAATGCCATTTTTTGCCTGTAATCGAAATATAAAATTTTCCGCACAAATTAGTGATCCGTTTTGTATGTTCAATTACACACGTAATGAAATCTGATTGGTTTGAAATTGAACATGTCCATATATGTATCATTTTTTTTAAAACATGCTCGTTTAGTTTGATATTTTTTATAAATATGTTATTCCAAAATACACGTAAAACTTTAAATTTATTTATTATATTAATATAAATAATAATTTGTGCGATCTTGCATATTTTTCGAATTTTATATAATGGGGATTCTATAATTTTTTTATAATTTCATCTGAAAGTATAAGCAAAACCATTGTAAATGTAAATAAAAGGTAAAACTAAGATTATTATTATCAAAATTTGAAAAACTAGATGTGACGTAATATTAGTTTTCATATCAAAGTATTTTTTCCGTGGGCCTAAATGTTCTTGAAATATATGCTATTTTTAAATTATATTTATAGAAAATAAATGCATATTATAACACTGTATATGTCTACATACTTTATAATTGCAATGTGTTTAAATATACTTCCATTGGTAGCAGGGGCGGATTAACAGTTTTGCCGCCCATAGGCACCCAGCAAAATTGCCGCCTTTTTTCAGAAATTTGCCGCCTTTTCATAATTTGAAAATATATTTCTAACAGAAAAATAACGCAATTTTCAAATATTAACCAAAGGTAATATAGATATTTCAATATCAGAAATGTTAAAATATATCTTTTGTAATATTTAAACTTTTCGCATGTTTTACTTACTTTTGTTAAAATATAAAAGGGGCTTAAATAGGTAATTTTAAGGCTAAAGTCTGGAATACCCAACCCTCAAGAATTTTATTTTGATGGTTATATATAGTCGCAAAAGCATTATAAACACGAAATTTCACAAAAATTATGCCGCGGAAAGCAATATTTACAGTAATTTTGGCATTTTTTCTGAAAAAAAAAGTATGGTTAAATTCCTATAAAATGAATATAACCATCCGAGTTACACCAAAATGGTGTTCTGTGATTTAGGTTATCTTTACATTAAAGTATTTATTGAAAATTTTCAAGCGAAAAAGTCACATTTTTCAAAAACTAATAATCATTCAACCCGACAATAGATAATATATTTATTTACATTACATTATACGTCAAATTGAGTTTTGTGCATTAGGTTTTCGTTATATTAAAGTATTTTTTTGAAAATTTGCAAGCGAAGAAGTCATAATTTTCACAAATATAGCCTTTAGAATAGGTAAAGCCTGATTTTATATTTGCAAAAAAAACATAAATCCATGTTTTCGCGCTTTAATTTTGCATTTCTTTATTTATTTTAGCTAAAAGAAGACATAACAAAATGGAATTTAAAGTGATTATTCTACAAACCAGTCAATTTTAATAAATGTATTATAATTATCGATAGCATAATAATAACGAGGGTCTCAAAATAAAATCTGAAACATGAGTTCAATTATTTGGACATTTGTTGAAAATAGAGCGCATATTCCATTACTTAAGTACCATAGAAAAACAGATGATAATTACAAATTGACCCAAGTAATAATAATATACCTACAAAAAGTTTTACTATATATAAATTTGTTTCAGAGATCATCGATATAAATGTTTTCGTTGCGTCTTTTGATCGGCAATTTTTTATAAAATTATACATTTCTGATTTAAAAAAATTGCCGCCCCCGAAAATTTGCCGCCGTAGGCACGTGCCTACTGTGCCTATGCGTAAATCCGCCACTGATTGGTAGTATGACTTCCTCCTAGCTCGGTGTTCGTTATACATTTATAGATAGTTTTTCAGCCGCCAATCAAAATATGTATATTGAATTCATATTCTTGGCGAGCCGCTATAACAAAAATCCTCTTACTTCCGAGGTATTCCAATTATATTATTTCTTTACTAATATTCATTATTAATTATATACTTTCACCATTTTAAATTATTTTTTTTATAATACATTATGGAAATAATATAAAAAACGCGTTAAAATAATAACAAAATTAATTACCTGTCACGGACAAATGACGAATTAACATGATTGTTTTACGTTATTTGTATTTCCAGTTTTTACTTTGACAAGTGTATAAGAAATTAATTTATTTAATAATTATTTTTACAAAAGTTTATAACGGAAAATAATTTTTGTTATACATGGTTGATTTCAGAATTTTATGTAGAATTATTATTATTATTATTATTATTATATGGCGCCATATTCATGACGTCATACCTTATCTTTAAAATCTCTTATATCTAACGATAATCTTAGATCGTTATCTGCGTCAGAACCCGTGAATCCTATCTACTCAGATGTTACATTTAATGACAGTTTGATGACTTTGATAATCATTTTAAATGTAGCTATGGTAATGATATATGCAAAAACAGCGCCCGGTATAGAATGAGCATGTTTCTTGGGATATCGGTATTATGAATTTTTGTAGTTTTAATAGGAAGTTATTTGAAAAGGTTAAATCATCCAGAGTTGTTCGTTTTTAAGAGTTTTTGTTAACCATTAAAATTTCTATTTCGATGTCTCCTTATGAAAATCTTGTAAAGTGAATAGGGCAGAAATTCCTCTCCTTGAGATGGTTCTGTTTGTGGCCTCGTAGCCCACGTACTTATTTCCACGATTGTAGTAAAGTGTGCTCAAGAATGTAGGGATATTGACGACTCATAAATTGGCGGGTTCAGTCCAGAGTCAGTAGTAGAGCGAACAGCAACCAGGGCGCAGCTGTGTTGTGTTGTGTGTTTGTAAGTTTACTCCTGCCTGACACTAAGGATTCTATTGCTCTTACACGTTTTCCCGATTTTTATGACGTTGATAATAACATACTGCATCCTACATACAAATTCACGTTTGTGTTGATAGAAAAAGAAACAATACGGGATTGTTTTAAAAAGAAAATATATTGACAGCAAATAAATTTCTTTATGGTTATTTGGATTGGATTTCTCTGTAAACTAAATCAAAGCAGTTGTTTTTGTTATTACATACTTCAATAAAAAAAAGAAAACAAAACAGTTGATTAAAACAATACCTATAAATATCATGCCACATATTAATTTTTAGACAGGCTCTGCACCGACATCAGAACATTGGAGTTTTACATTGGATTTTAAAAGCTACAAGAATAAAAAATTGTTTAAAATTAAATTTTACATTAAACAAATTGTGTTCCCAAATCTATGTAACAAGCTTTAAGGATATCCGGGTGTACCCCAAAAACCGGAAGTTTAACATGGGATTTGAAATAAGTTAGAACATTGGCTACCTGTACCTTTTAGAGCAAAACTATAAAAATGAAAATCTGATGTGGACAACACAATACCTTCCGCAATTTAATTCTTATTAATTTAAATATATACCTACGTATTCACTAAAGGTGCAAAGTATATTATGTTCCTTTGTATATAAATATTGCTTTATTTACTATTTTCTTTTTAAAATGTCACCATTATTAATTTTACATATATTTGAAATATGAAATATATAACAAAGGAATTGTGTTTATCAAAAGCTTTGGGATTTTTTTAAAAAAATATTTTTATCACTTTGCTGATGATGGGCTAATCTTAATAATAATAATAATAATAATAATAATAATAATAATAATACTAATAATAATAATAATAATAATAATAATAATAATAATATATTTTATTTCTGTAGACACAGTACAATTTGTATAGAAATTGTCAGTTTACAATAAAAAGAAATAATACAATGCAACCACAATAAAAGAAATTATACATAAGAAGTTATATCATTACATGTTAAAATAATCATTTACATCGTAAAAATTGTGCTGCAGTAAGAAAAGTTTTAACTCTTTTTTAAATTTTATCTCATTCGTTTGATTTTTAATAGAATCAGGTAATTTATTAAATATTTCAAGACCGAATCTGCCAGGGGAATATTTAGCAACATTCACTCTTGAGCCTGGGGATATAAAATTTGTTGACATCCCTAGTGTTATAATTATGCCGATTACAGATCCTATCAAAAGAAGATTTATTTTTATAAATAAACAAACAGATTTCAAGTAGAAAGATACTTGGAACAGTGAGGATATTAATTTTTTTAATTTTTCTTAAATTTGTACTTATTTAAAACAAACTAATGGAACATTAAGGCCTAAAAAAACTTATAATTGCCACGTAAACATCACAATATTTATACAAATAATATTTTATCGAATATTTACAATACGACTCACAAACACAAAATATGGAATATTGTCCATGTCATTTTCAATAAACTTTAATATTATGATAAAGTAAACAATATGTGCCGCTAAATATTTAGAGATAATATTTCATAGAACTATATTATTGCAAATATTTGTTTTATGGATGACAATATTTTTGTCGAATATACATTAATACAATTAAACCGATTTATATGCAAACTATAAACTTTTTTCCGAAAAAAGTTCGTATTCTGTAATTCATTTTTTCCAATAAAGTAATTAATTAAAAGCTGTCCATATTTTATTTTTAAATTGGTTTCTATTTAGCTGTCAATTACACATGTCAAAGTATATTGATAAAGTACGAAGCAAATAAAAAGTTGATTCCAACTAAGTTCTATTAGTGAGCGAAACTTTGCTTGCGGTTTTCCTAAAAACTTGAATTTTGCAACCTAAACGGATCAATATTATGTTGCACTACAAGTCAAGTTGAGTTTTTTTATTTTTCAATTAAAAGGGAATGGCAAATAATGACGTTTAACCAGCAGCATTGAAGAAAAAAATGGAATGGAAAATAAAAAACACAAATAGTTCTCCTATTAAACTGAACGCGTATTTTATTCAACTGTAGATGAAGAATTTATTTTTACACCTTTGGATGGTTCAAATCGATTAATTACAAAATTTCAATTAGTAAAATTCGTTTTATATATTTTTATAAAAGTGTGAATAATTATCAAATACGAAGGGTGGAATTTATTGGACTGTGTTAGCATATTTCAAGTAAAAACAGTTCAAAAGTATTTTAGCAACATTTTTATTAAGTATCTATCATACACCAAGAAGTATAATTATGTTTTTGATACCACGGAGACAAATAAAGAGAAAATATTACTTATGCAAGGAAGGATGAAATTTAGTTAAAATTAAATTAATAGCAAGTCAAAATCTCATGCAACCCCGTCTCGATAAATTAAAAGGAACAGATGCTTTTTGCAAAGTAAAGTTTGGAAGTTACTTTTTTTTTAATTATTCGAAACAGTTTATTTTACAAATTTTATTTAATTTTAGAAAAATGTCAAAAAATACAAATAGAATTTATTTAAATATTTACTACTCGTATAACAATTAGAAGGAAAAATTTTTGGTTAAAAAATTATCCAATCGAATCCTTTTATTGCTGACCACGTGTGCGAAAGTAACCAATCAAAACAAACTTACACTGATAATTATCCTATGACAATTATCACTTATGTCACTAAGTTGCTAAGTAACAAACACTTTTTGACATATAATTAAAGATTAATTGTTTTAATTTAAAATGTCATTTTCACGCTGTCAATGAAAATGATGATTTAATCAACAAAATTATAGAAGAAAACACATCAAAAAATACTGTATTAAATAAAAAACTAAATGTGGATAATATTTATGGACTTTTGTATGTCTTATCTTCTCTTTGGTCTCACTCAAAGAGGTCTCATTCTCATTGCACACTTCACACTGAACATATTCATAGCCACATTCACGTTCATAGCTACTAGTGACATCTACTGGGCTATGTTAGACACAAAAATTCTGTCAAATACAAATTTTAGGCAAATTCAATGTTAAATCTGCAAAAATAATTCTCACCGAATACCCCTCGATCATTGATAAATACTTATAATTTTATTACACTTCCTCAAGCACGTTGCTTTTAAGTAACACTACCTCCGCCTTCGGCGTCGGGCTGTTACCAAGCAACGCGCTTTCGGTAACTGCCATAAAATTATTTCGTAATTATCAATGTCCTCGGGATATTATAGCTGATAAGTGTTTCCGTCTTTTCGTCACAGGATTTGACGCACTTACGTACGGCTAGTGCAGTAAAACTTTCCTATTCGTGAAATAAGACTATACTTTTTACTCATGTTGCACAAATTACATTGTTTTAACTTATAATTTATAAAAGTGAAGAAACCGTACCTATAGTATTTATTTTCAAAAAAAGGAACGTGTCACCCGATGATATTGTCGGCTCCGGTGGCTCAATGGTTAGAGCAACGCCTCTTAGTCATGAGTGTGCTCGGGGATCTAGGTTCGAATCCCACTAAGGCATGGATGTTTGTCTATGTGAACCTACTCTGTAATTGGGATTTAATCCTGTTACCAATCCACTGTTACCTCATACAGGGTGTTAAAAAATAAGTGTCTCAAATTATGAGGGTATATAGTACTGACCAAAATGAGTAAAAAAAATTTAATCAACATGGGTCCGATCTTCAACTGTTTTCGAGAAAGAGGCCATTTTGTATTAGAATCTAATAAAAACAGACTAAGATAGTGGTCGAACAAAATTTTGTCTATGTCAGTAAATAGACTATAAAAAAACAAAACATATTATATGAAACATTTTTGTCACTTTCTAATAGTTACGAAGTTATTTGAAAACTAAATATTGGCCAAGGGCGCCACAACTTTTGTCTTAGTACAATTATTCGATTTTTTGTGAAAAACAAAAACACATCTATGATGACCTCTGAAAGGTAAACAAAATGTCTCATTTAATCAAAGTCGTAACTCTTACAGTTTTCGAGATAGCGGAGGTAAACACCGAAAAAACTCATTTTTCATTGCCTTTTATCTCGGGAACTATTGAAGATCGGACCCATGTTGATTAAACTTTTTTTATTCATTTTGGTCAGTACTATATGCCCTCATAATTTGGGACACTTATTTTTTAACACCCCGTATATTACATTTTATCACTTTTCCATTGAATGCCTCATTTACTTTATTTAATTGTTATTAAATAAAATAAAATAAATAAATATGTCATCACGGCATATTATCCATTTCTGAGTGTGCCAATCTGCGTTGTACACAGATTTCAGTAACGATGATGATTTTTTACCAGGCGTCACCTCACGGGCACTCATTGCTGGCGTGGAGAGTGCACCACAGGGGTCACTTTTGTGCCATTTAAAATTCGAAATATTTGGCGTCGGTCGGGATCGAACCCGGTTTCCCAGATTCGCGACCAGACACTCAGGCACGCGGCCACGGCACCTCCATTTAATAGTTATTTGTTTCATTAATACAAAAAATGCATGATTTTGGGACAAGCAAGACGGTTGCTGGACGACGCGCAGCGGAGTCTGGCAATTTTACAAATCCCAAATAAGCATTTTTTTTTTATGAATGAACCAAAAAAGAAAGAAAGAAAGAAGAAAAAAAGAAAAAAAAAAGAAAGAAAGCATAAAAGGAAAGTGACTGCTGTGGAAATGTGGTATTTACGTGGTGTTTGTGGGTATACAAGACGGGATCGCGTGAGGAATAATTTGGTGTATGAAGAATGTATGGTTAGGAAGAATGTAGTTAAGAGAGTTGGAGTAAGTCAGTTGAGATGGTTTGGTCATGTGGAGAGAATGATGAGTGAACGACTTGTAAAACGCATATATGTTGGTAAAGTTGAGGGTGTTCGATTGCGTGGCCGTCCAGTGTGTAAGTGAATGGATGTGATTGGTAGTGTTTTGAAGGAGCGTAAGTTTCCGAGTGGAAAGAGAAGAAGAGCATGTATGAATACGATTATGAATGTGGCTGAGGCGAAAGAAGTTTGCCAGGATAGAAATGTGTGGCGAAGGATGATTGTTTCGTAATTATTGTGGTGTGAAGATGTATGGTTAGTAAGAATGTTTTGTGAGAATGGAGAGACAGCTGAACTTTTATGTGGACGAGAAGAATGAAGTATGTTTGTACAGGAATGTGTAGCGAAATATGATTTTTGTGTAACTATTATTGTGGTCCGGATGCGGTTATTCGCTACCGAAAATCGGTTACTTTAATATGTTATTATGTATGAATACGTTTATGAATGTGGCTGAGGTGAAAGAATTGTGCATGAATAGGAATGTGTGGCGAAGGATGATTGTTGCGTAACTATTTTTGTGGTCCGGATGCGGTTATTCGCTACCGAAAATCGGTCACATTAATATGTTCTTGTATGAATGTTATAATGATTTTGGGCAAGGCGAAAGAAGAATGTTTTAAAGAGTTAAGTGATTCAATGGAGCTCTCATCCCTTTTCTTATTATTTTCGGGTTTTTGCTAACCCACTAAGTGGGAAACGCGTGATTTTATGTATGTATGTATGTATGTATGTTTAACTAAGAATTTCATCATTAATTTAAAATGGAGCATTATAACCTTCAACTTATTTTATCTATACAAATATAAAAATTTCATGAAAACTGACATATGTCAATATGGCGCAACAATGAATTATGTACTATGGTAGAATTTAAATTCGGGAACAAACAGATAACTATTATAGCTCATACATATTATTGTTATTATTATTATCTTTCGTGATTAGAATTTTGATATTATAAACTGACACAACTATGAATCCACTATCCAAATAATTATAGTAAGTGGAATGTTTTTTCCTCCCTAACTGCTACATGCGTATCGTACAAGCATCATTAGTTAGGTTAGGAGGGCGGACTTTCAATGTTTGGCTGTGTAAAAGAGGAACGACCAGGAATACAAAATGAGCATGTGGTTACTGTAATCTAACCTCAAAGTGATGATAAAAACTGCAAAAATATGCGCCACTGCATTGAAATGTGCAGCTAATAGAGATCAAATTATGTTTTCATATAGTTCATATGATGGATGATGCGTAGTTGTCAGTGCGTAAATTTTTACAGAAAATAAACCTCCGATAGGTTCACGGTTCGAAGCAAAATTGTAACAGTTTATTGATGTTTGGCATTTTTTAATCAGGGTTTTAGGGACTTCTGTTTATAATTCTAATGGATCATACTACAGATCAAAGAAGGCGATAAATGTTAAAACAACTACAGAAAGAAAAAATTATTTTGTTTCATTTTTAATTACTGACTTTTTTTTCGTTAAAAAAGAAAACTAATTAGGTACTAGGTATCTTGTAACATTTATATTTTTATATACAAGGTGTTAAAAAAGTAAAATATTTTGATGGTATACATATATTAGGTACTCACCAAAATGTGTAAAAATAGTTTAATCAACATAGATCTGATCTTCAACTGTTTTCGAGAAAGAGGCATTTTGTATTAGATCGAACAAATTTTACATATGTCAGTAAATAGACTATGAAAAACAATAAAATTTTATAAGAAGCATTTTTCTCAATTTCTAATAGTTACGAAGATTTGAAAATAAAATATTGGTCAAGGTCGGCAGAACATTTAGCTTCGTACAATTATTTAATTTTTTTGAAAAACAAAAGCACATGTAAAATGACCTCTGAAATGTAAACAAAAAGTCTCATTTAATCGAAGTTGTAACTCCTATAGTTTACGAGATAGCAGAAGTAAATCTTGTAAAAACTCATTTTTCACTGCCCTATATCTCGGAAACTATTGCGGATTGGATCCATGTTGATTGAACTTTTTCTACTCATTTGGGTCAGTACTACGGTTGAACCTCTAAAACTCGAAACTCAAGGGACTGCGAAATTACTTCGAGTTATAGAGATTAGTTAGAGAAAAAGCATACTTATTGCAAACAAGTTTCATTTATTAAAAAATACATAATTCTAAAACCTTTTTAAACAAAAAAGGGTTGTTGAACAAAAAAGTTATTTTCTCAAATAATCAATTATTAATGATTGATGTTATTTTTTTTGGCATGCTTAACTCAAAAATTTTTCTTATTTTATTAAATAAATGCATCATCACGGCATATTACCCATTTCTGAGTGTGCCACAAACTGCTCTATGGCAGATATCGGTAATGATGCTGACATATTTGTACTGTGCGGGCGCTTACCGGGCGTCAACTCACGGGCACTCATTGCTGGCGTGGAGAGTGCTCCACAGGGGTCACTTTTGTGCCATTTAAAATTCGAAATATTTGGCGTCGGTCGGGATCGAATTCGATTCCCCAGGTTCGCGACCAGACACTCAGGCACGCGGCCACGGGACCTCTTATTTTATTGAATAAACTAAATATTTCATCTGTTGTATTTTCATTCATAGTAAAAAAAAGTTGAATTGTTTCAAATGCTTTTATCATTTTCTGGTGAGAAGATTTCTCCCTGGGCAATCTCCATCGGTGTCACTTTCAACCGATTTGTTCATCTTGTTTAGTAGTAGTAGCGATAATTTTTTCATCCGTATCTTTTAACGTGCATAATATAAAGTCAAAAAATATTTTGTGCCTGAAAATTCGAGTTACAGAGACTACAATGTTACTGGAGCATGTGAGTGGTTCCGAATAATGGGGATTTTCGAATTACAGAAATTCGAGTTAGAGAGGTCAAAATACATTGTAAATACAGAGAATTTATTTTAAAATGCAACATTATAGTTCATCACTTCCATGGTTACTCACTATTGTCAAAAAATGACAGCAATGTAATATTTGTCCATTTTAAAATGCAACATTATAAATAGTATCGCAGCACAGGAGATACCTCCAAAACACACAAATGGTGTCAATTCTTATTACGACCGACTAGAATATTGCTCAGAGTGATTGGGGATATTTTTTAACATTTATTACATGAAAGTTATGAATTTTTGTAAGCTAAAGTTTGTTAAGATGTACAACATTCATGTTTTGATTATTTGTTAATCGTATGTAGGCTAATTTATTGGAAATTAGTTTTAATAATACAAAACTACAAATTTTGTATGTTTCATTTTAAAATGGACAAATATTACATTTCTGTCATTTTTTGACAATAGTGAGTAACCATGGAAGTGATTCGCCATATGTTGCATGTTAAAATAAATTCCCTGTATATAAAATGTGCCGGGAACACAAGTAAACTTCTATTTACAGAGAGTTTCGAATTATGGAGGTTCGAATTATAGAGGTTCGACTGTATATGCCCTCAAAATGTTTTACCCTTTTTTACCACCGTGTATTTTAAAAATGAAAATTCGTAGCATTAAAATTATTATAAAATTCGAAGTTCGTGTGCATTAAAATATGTGAATACAGCTGAATAATTTTTCATGTACTCGTACGATTTATAAATAAATATGTAAAAATAAACAGATGAGAAAAGTTAGAAATGTTTGCAATGAACTTATCGGTAGGAATATTTCAACACAGCTAAATATGCTTTCATAGAAATTTATAACATTTTTGATAATGAAGTTCGTTGGCAAGGGCTGTTAAGCGAATATTCACCACGATGTTGATATTTAAATGACTTTCCCTAATTTAGCAAAAGTTTACGTTTATGAATATTAATACTGCATTGTAAAGCAGATGTTTCAACAGTAAAAATAACGAATAAAAGCTTCAAATTGGTGGTAAAACGTGTTATTCTGGTTACTTTTATATGGAGCGAGAAGACTGGTAATTAATTTTAAAAATTAACTGGATGTAAATACGAATAAATGTATTATCACTGCATAGGTAATACCTGAGCTGAAATGCATCTCTATATTTAAATCTTTTTCGGGATTTAGATAATTTTTATGATTTAAATCATTGTATTTGAAATGATGATTTCAGATTTAAATGCTTATAACGGAAGTATCTTATATTTAAGATTTAAATCTATTTAAAAATGATTTGTTGCAGCTCTGAATATTACCTATTTGTGGATTTGTCATTTTGCTTTTTTCACAACTTTTGGTAATTATAGATGCATTCGAACGGGCCGGGTCGGGCTTTGAGGTTTGGATCGACTCGGCCCGAAAATAAAAATTACCGGCCCGACTCGAAAATCGACTCGACAAAAAATTAGCTAGCTCGGCTAGAAAATTGACTCGAAATCGGGTCGGGCCAAAGCTCGAAATTGGGTGCATCCGGCATTTCTAATGCTGATTTTTATGTTAAGGCGAAATGTTTAACTTTTTTCGTGTCAAACTTATAAAAAACCTCTACATTCTTATAACTTTCAACATTAGTTAACATAAGTAGTTAAAAAAGAGATCCTTCTAGTGTAAATTTGTTATAAAAATTGCTGATCAACGAGTATTTAACACTTTGTTTACCAAAGAATTTAAACAACTTTTTCACAAATCTTATATAAAAAAATATAATTTTAATTTACATAAGGATTTTTTATCTAACTTTGTTTCTGCTCAAAAATAGGACAAGAAATCATTATGGTAGGAACAAAAATCACTTTTATTTAAGTATACGAGTAATAACAATAATAATAGCATCATCACTATATAATTATTATGGTTTAATGAATAACCTTGAATTCTTGAAGTAAAATAATACATTTTTATTTATTAATATGTGAAGTGTTTTACTATTAAATCATTTTGATCCTTTTTAACTTCATCCATTTTCATTAAAATATTAAGGAAACTGTGCATTTGATTAAACTATAAGATTTTTCGGGCCGGCCCGAAAAGCTCGAATTTTCGGGCCGGGCCAAAATCAAAAGTCTGACTCGTTTCGATTTTTGAAAATGATTAGCCCGATTCGGCCTGATAAAAAATATCTTCGGCCCGGCTCGATGATCGACTCGAAATCGAGGCGGGCTTCGGGCCGAGCCGGGCCAAAGCTCGAAATCGAGTGTATCTCTATTGGTAATGACGATTTATTTTTACTGTTGACGTTTCAATCAAAACTGTCGTTAAAAATTTAAAAATGATATTGTGACGTTAATGGATAAACATTCGACAACTTCGTACATATATGCACCTTTATTCTATTGTGTTAATATAATATGCCGCGATTTTGCTGAAGTTCGTACAATATTGACACGTTAATTCAAAATTATATTGTCACTTTCCAAACATTTAACCTGACGTTAATACAACGAGCTTTGCTTTAAATTAATGCAAAATAAACAAAAACACGTGGTCAGTGATGAATGGTTCTGTGACAAGGTTGTGGTTATATTATGTTTATGTTTAACTTTGCGCGGTTCCCTACGTATATTCTCTACACTCTGTCATTCGTAGTTCAGTCTCACACTTGTAAGTGTATGACGTCACAAGCGCTTATCAAAAACTTTATTATTTTGTTCTCACGTATTATTAATTTGAAAAAAATGGGGTCTAATATTATTTTATCAAAATTAATATACATAATTTTTCATCTAAAAGTACAAGTAAAACTAAGACCTGGCAAAAATCCGTTGAAATTTTTTTGTTAATAAGCGAATTATGGTTCCCCAAAGTTTGAAAAATAAATGTGACGTCACGGGCATGAGTTTTCATCTCAACTGTTTTCTTTGTGGACCTAAATGTTCTTGAAGTGTTTGAAACTCTTTACTCCATTGGTAGTACGAACCTCCTTGGAACAATAAGGTATGGGTAGAACAATAACAAGCTAATAACTTTATTATAAAATCTTCTAAATTATAGTTTCGATAACAATATTTCAACTGTGTTATCTTTGTAAATCAAAATTTAGAAATAATTATCATTTTTCCCACATCTCTCTCTGTTTAGTCTGGATGTCAGCCGCTTAGACATTTAGTGTATTGATAATTATGGATGCCGTATGATAACCTTTCACCTTGCACCCCCTCAGATATGGCTTTTTGAAGATTGTAAACGTTTGTTTTTAGTTAGTCTAGTCCAAGGGACATATAGAGTTTTAGTTTTGGCTTTTGGCTCGCGTTTTGCGTAACGCGAGTATTTTGGCCTAAGGATACATCGGCATCTTTAGGATTTAGTTATGTTTAGTTTTATTTAGTGTAGTCTCTAATAATAAGTTGTAAATAAATAGTATGTTAATATGTTAGTACGGCTGCGATATTTCGCTACCGATAAAGCGTCTCTGAGTTATACAGATCACTTCTCTGCCAGCTTTTGGGACGGTTTTTCCTCTGACAATAGGAGATTTTTTCCTGAGAAGATGCATGTTCGCCGTCCAAGTTATTGCCGGGCATGCATATATTGTCTAGAAAATTGTATACATAAAAAAGGTAACATTTACGAACTTTTCTTGTTACCTTGGTTACTTGTTGTTTTTGTTATTTCACATATTTATGTCAATGTTTTCCCCTGAAGAAGGCACCAGTGTATGGTGCCGAAACGTTGGGTTTTAATAATAAATAAATAAATACAGAACTTAAACTAAAAAAAAGGTAGTATTATTCCAATTATTAATATGAGTTCTGAAAGATATTTTAATAATGTTAATAAAATTTTGTATAAAAAATATTAAGTGTGTCCGACTCCATAACAGTGTTCATCAATCATCCCTTTACGTGTTAGTGTATGTGTTCATCCTCAATGAAGTGAGCATCCAAGTCATCGTCCGTAAGGATAAACCAGTTGGCTCCCTCCCACTCCCGTGTTCCAATAGGCGGTCTATATATATATGTATATATATATATATATATATATATATATATATATATATATATATATATATATACAGGATGTGCAACGAATCGCGGAACATAGGAGTTTAACATAGGATTTTAAAAATTTGCGAATATTGGCTCTCCTGTACATTTTAGAGCAAAAATACAAGAATAAATAGATGTTTAGAACAAATTTTTACTTTCAAAAAGCCTTTATTTAATGCAATAGAATATCTGTAGCACTATATATTTAGAAAATAAAATATGACATTTTCGTCAAAAATCAGATAGCCATGGAAATAAAAGAAATAGAACAAAATCTCATTCTGACAGTTCATTTTAATGTTATTGATGTTAATTGTTATAATCATTGTATCTACATTGTTATAGTCTATAAATTACTTTACTGTACTTTTGTGTATTATAAAATGGATTTATTCAGTACCGAAGAATTTGTGATTTTATTTTAATATTAAGTATTTGACTTAAATTTTAGGATAATTCATCATTTTTGATATACACTGAAATGATAGTTCATTTCGGTATTATTAATCTTATTGTTGTAATCAATATGTTTACAATGTTATAATTCAGCACTAAATATTTAAGTATTATGATCTTGTTTTATTTGTTTTTTATTCCCATAGCTATCTGATATTTGGTGAAAATGTCATATTTTACTTTCTAAATATCTAGTGCTGCAGATATTCTGTTGTATTAATTGATGAATTTTGAAGAGTAAAAATTAATTCTAAACAACTTTTCATTCTTGTATTTTTGCTCTAAAATGTACAGGAGAGCCAATTTTCGCACATTATTAAAATCCTATGTTAAAGTCCTATGTTCCGCGTTTCGTTGCACACCCTGTGTGTATATATATATATATATATATATATATATATATATTCATATTCGTGACATAACGCTATAACAAAAACACCTTTATTTTCGTAGTATTTTAACTATATCTTTTTATTTGTTTATTAATATTCAACATTGAACATATTCTTTCGCTGTTTATTAATTTGTCTCATTTCAATTGAGCTGGAATAGTCTGTTGTCATCAGAGAAAATTTTTAAGTTTGACGTCGATTGGATTCAAATTCGTACTGTTAAAACTACAACGCATTCAGTCTTGTGACTTCTAAAATAAATTAAATAAATTTGTTAAATTGTATACGTGTGCACTTAATTTCACCCAAACAATTGGATCATTGATTATTGGATTGAGGACGCGTAGTAACGTAATCAAATAATTTGCAATTTGCATGTGGAATGTCTGATTCCCAAACACTCTTCAGGCTGTCTCCGTCTCCTTGTAAATTACGTTACTACAGAGGTTCTCAAATACGAGTACTCATGATACGGCGTTTCACGACGATCTTGGTTATTTACACGCGCGTTGTTATCTGTTACTCATACAGCTAGATTCACAAATCAAATACAATTTCATCTTCACCCCTATAGCTCTTGTTATTGATAATATAATAGGGAAGCTATGCTAGGTTAAGGTCTGACATTTAGGTTCATGAACGATCTGCCGATCTGAGTAATTCATGTCATACTAATTGCTCCAATAATTCTCGGGCAATGCACTCCCAATCCTCACTGTCTATATATAAATGCCCTTGAGACTGATATATTAATCAGGTCAATACATACGTACATATACACATATGTATATTCACGCCATTTTATTATACAGGGTTGTCGAAAAAGATGTTACCATTTATATGGCACTATATAATTTTAATTTTTATAGACTTATAGAATGAAAGAATAATTATCAGAATTATTTTTTGTGTACAAGAAATGTTAAATTCGATACTTACAGTATTGGCCATAAAGATAGCAACTAAAAAAAAATTCAATTGCTCTAATGTAAATACTGGGATGTCATAATTTGCATTATATTAACAAAAATTGATTCACTTGATAACAATTGGAGATTTTATCAATAGAAACTTTGTGTAACTCAAAAAAAATAAAGACAATTAAAGTTCAAAATACTTCTTTTATTCTTAAAAATTGATTTATGTGCAAAAAATATTTTTTATTTGGACATAAAAATAAAAATAGCAACTTTTATAAAATTAATATAAAAACTAAATTTTCTAATATTTAGTGTAATAACCGGAACCACGACAATTTATTACTTCTTCTCGTTTCATCATGAATTCAAGTAATTTTTTTATTACATTTCTATCAATGAATCCTTAGTTCATCACTAAATAATACTCTTTTCCTCATGTCAGTTGTCCAGTTTACATGATTTTCTGCAAAAAAATAAACGGGCCTTCACGTTCTTCTTCGAAAGAAGTGGTTTCTTTGTAGGCCGACGACTATAAAGTTCTCCGGCAACTAATATTCTTCTTCCCTGTCTTGAAGATATTTTATCTTTAACATTACTTAGTAGAAAGACTAAAATTTTCTTTGATGATAACAACGGATTTTTAACGATATGTGTTTTATCATTCTGTCGCTTCGATTTGATGTTTTTTTTTTTGTCTACTAGAAATTTTAGAAGGCTCAATATTACCCTTCCTTCGAAAATGGATTATTATTCGTGCCCGAAGCACCATTTTCATATGATTTAATTATTAAATTGCGAAATTCTTTAGTCAAAGTCTTATTACGACCCATAATTTTGAAGTTCCTGTCTTTTTTACACTCGGATCATAAGCGTACACAAATGAGTTAGAAGCATAGAGTGAGTGTAATAATTATTATTTTCTGGCGTTTATGGAATATCACGATATGAGCATTTCTTTCCCTTAACCCTCAGGTCAAGATTCGTGTCGCGCACTATAGTTATGCATTTACAATATTAAGTAAATAGCATATTTGAGGTAATTTACATTTATGTATACTTACTCTTTAATACGGATATCGAAAAGCTTGGTTATCTCTGTGAAAGGGTTTTCGTTATTGTGATACCTACGATTATCACATGCGCATGAATAATTTATGAGAGTTGCATTACGAATTACGACTTAGGAACGCATGCATCCATGTACACGCAGATTACATTTTTAATTTATTTTTCGGTGAAACCAGTGTGCATAGTTACGGGTCCAAACGCAGGAATCTCTGCAAAGTATTTCAACTAGGTGCCACTGACAGTTCGGCGCTTCAACAAAAGCATACCTTCCCAAGAATCTTTGTTCTCGGCTCTCTTTTTATTCTGTATTTTCACGTTTATGTTACTTTATATTGTAAACATAATATTACAATATAACCACTTTGTAAAAAGAGTTAATATTGTCGTTCAAATTCTATTGAAATTTTATTCGTATTATTTATTATCCTTCAACAGTAGAGAAAAGGGTTAATATAAAATACACGAAAAGGAAGAATAATAAACAAACATGTTTATTAATAACACAAAATTAATGCTGGATTTATACAGCGTAAGCGGTAGGTATGCATTCGGACCGGGCCGGACCGGCTTTGAGGTTTGGATCGACTCGGCCCGAAAATAAAAATTGTCGACCCGATTCGAAGGTCGACTCGACAAAACATTTGCTGGCCCGGTTCGAAAATTGACCCGAAATCGGGCCTAAGCTCGAAATTGAGAGCACCCGGCATTCCTAATTTTGATTTTTATATGAGGCGAAATTTTTTGTGTCAAACTTAAAAAAAATACATCCTTATAACGTTCAACATTGGTTAAACATAAGTTATTAAAAAAGACACGCTTCTATTTGTTCTAAAAATTACAGACCTACGAGTATAATACGCGTACACTTACGTAACATTGTCTTTACAATCAAATAATATTACTAGCAAGTTTATATTTCTATCCATTTTTCAATTAATGTCCCAAAAGTCAATATACCCCATATTCAGATAAAAACTTCAAAATTTTTAAAAATCTAATTTTCATGTATCTAAATACTTCTCAATGCACTGATTCCAAATTTTGAAACCGCAGGTCGATATCTCTTTTCGTTCTCGAGATATTTACATTCAAAGTTTAGCTCAAAACTGCCCATTTTTGGGTAATAACCCAAAAATGGGTCGAGATACGAATTTGGCGACACCACCATTCAATTCTTCGGGCAAAATTACATAAGTATACCAATTTTCATAATTTTTGAACAGCGCATACAGTCTCTAAAGCAAAATAACTGAAAATGGCCAAAAATCGCAAAAATCGTAAGGGGTACCCCTTAGGATTTTTTCAGATTTTGGCCGTTTTCAGGGGTTTTTAAACTTTTATTCATAAAAAATGAACCGGTCAGTCAAAAATTATGAAAATTGGTATACTTATATATTTTTATCCGTAGAATCGAATGGTGGTGTCGTCAAATTCGTATCTCGGCCCATTTTTGGGTTATTACCCAAAAATGGGCAGTTTTATGCAAAACTTTGAATCTAAATATCTCGAGAACGAAAAGAGATGTCGACCTGCGGTTTCAAAATTTAGAATCAGCGCATTGGGAAGTATCTAGATACATTAAAATTAGATTTTTGAAAATTTTAAAGTTTTTATCTGAATATGGGGTATATTGACTTTTGGGGCAATAATTCAAAACTAGGTAGAGATCTAGCCCAGAAATGGATAATTTTGAGATAATATTTGAGGTTGAATATCTCCAAAACTAAAAGAGATATCGACCTGCGTTTTCATGATTTGGAATCAGTGCATTGGGAAATACGAGATACATAAAAATTGGATTTTTCAATATTTTCAACTTTTTAATCAATTGTAGGTATTTATGACTTTTTTGGATAAAAACTTAAAAATGAGAACAGTTATGAACTTGGTGGTAATATTAGTCAATTTTACACACAATATTAGATATGTAACTATACCAATTTTTATGAGTATGAAACAAAAAATTTAACAACGCTTTAGTATTCACATGTTCTACAATTTTGCACAAATACCGAACTTTTCTAGTACTACACTGCGCCTCATGCCTCATCGGGATTTTAATTTAACAAAACAATCTTGGATTCGGGACTGTCAATTTTTAATTCTGGTGATTTAGTATATGCCTCAACAGAGAGAGTCATACAGAATATTTTCAGAATGTTTTGCGTTACGTTACGGCTTACGCTGTATAAATCCAGCATAGCTTCAATATTCATATTATTTTTAATAAATATTATGGAGGAATCAAGTTGAAATATTTTAAATTATAAAATTACAAAAAATAAAATGAAACTATGTGTATATTTACTTTATATCTAATCTATTTCAGTCTGTAGAACCATCATTAGAGACTAAATAAAATAAAAATTCGTTTCGAAAAGTTTCCAAGTAACATCAATATATTTTTATTGGAAAACAGCGTTATTAATCTCTATATAAATAGACTTATCTGTGGCTATACCGGGTGTCTACTTTTTTTCCGAACACAAGAAATTCAATTTTAAAATTTGGATTTGGCGATATCTCTTTACCTCTTGATTTTAGAATAAAAATGTAAGAGCGAAATACTGCATCCATTGAGTACCAAGTTGGTTGTTCATTTGTTTGTTATGTACGAGTTAGAAGTAAAAGAAGCCATAAAGATTTACAAAACCAAGAATAATCTCAATCAGTGTGATGGTTTAGGACTTAGTCGCGGATGGCTTCCAACTTTAAAAATGTTGCAATAAGTATACAATTTTATCTAAACTTTACGAAACATCTGTTAATAGAGTACGGCTGCGATATTTCGCTACCGAAAAGGCGTCTCTGAGTTATACAGATCACTTCTCTTCCAGTTTTTGCAGACGGTTTTTCCTCTGGCAAAAGGAGAGTTTTCCTGAGAAGATGCACGTTCGCCGTCCTAGTTAATGCCGGGCCGCATAATGTCTAGTAAATTGTATACTTACCAAATAGGTAACATTTATGTACTTTTTATGTTACCTTGGTTACTTGTTTTTGTTTTTGTCTCGTTGTAATTTATTTGTCATTTTCTCTGAAGAAGGCATCAATCAATGAAACGTTTTAACTAATAACATATTATAGAACGAAAACTAAAAAGGTTGTATTATTCCTAGTGTATTATGTGTTCTGAAAGATTTTTTAATAATATTGTTTAATGTTCTAATCTCTCCGATGACTATCGCATCTGCTATTGCACATGGGCAGAGGTGACATTTAATCACGAAATTCGATTACTATGCATCAAATCAGGAGTACTCCAGGATAATTGGGGAGACCACTTCATGAGTAATTAAACTGAAACATGATTGTCAATGGGCTAGGTTTAAACTCAAACTAAACTAAATATAAATCTACTCAAAATTTCGTCTAGATTAACCTTATTATTACATTGAATTTATTTGTTTAAAATTATATTTATGTAAAATGGGGTCATTTCACATTTTCTGATTTATTTTTTTCTTGAAAAAATAGGTCAAATTAAATATGTAGGCGTATGTTTTACACCTTACAAGTCTTAAGAATCAGAGATATGATTTTTTAAAAGTTGCGTTTAATTTCAAATATTTCAATGGCTGATGACACAGTTTCACGAATACGACAGTCTAACTCTACCGGTTTAATTTGGAACTATGGTTTGGTATTTATTTAAATAAATGGTTTATTTACATACCTTATATTGCACTAGTACTTTTAAAGAAATAGAAAATAATAATAATCTTCTCTCTCGTATATTTTGCGATCAGCTGTCACAATGGGGGATTACGGCTCAATCGAATTAAAGGAAAATAGTAAAAAAATACGAAAGTATATGCTGAGTAACGAATATTAATAAAAAAATGAAATGGTATAATTGAGATATTTCGGAAATAAAGGGTTTTTTGTTATAACGCTTCGACACTAATATGAAAATATTTTGATTGGCGACCGAGAAACCGCCTATACGTGCATTACAAATAGCGTGTTAGGAGGTGGGATTACTACCAATGGAAGTTAAGAAATTCAAATTCGAAAGGAGGGGCTAACATTCCTGTACTACAGTTTCTAAACAGTTTTTATTTTAACATAAATATCTTGCATTAGACTTAATAATTTAAATACACCTGTAATTATAAAGTATGTATACTTATACAGTGTTATAATATTCATTTATTTTTATGTAAATATAACTTAAAATAGCATATATTTCAAGAACATTTAGGTCCATGATGAAAACAGTTTGATATAAAAACACATAAATGTGACGTCACGTCAATCTTTTCAAAATTCGGGACCATAACTCGCTTATTAATAGGAATTTTTTCACCGGATTTTCATCAGTAGTCTTAGTTTTCCTAATATTTTCAGATGAAATTATATAAAAAAAAAAATGGTGGAATCCCCCATTCATGGTGATGCAACTAGAGATGCATTCGGGCCGGGACTGAAATCTTGTGAAATATGTCAAGTGTCAAGTATGATTTTTTAATTTTTTTTTTTATTAAAATAGTTTCACCAAGTATCGCCAGTGTGCTTCAAATTTATGTAGTTGATATTTTTGGTTTAGTTTTTATACCAGTTCTTTAAATTTACAGTTTTAGTACCGATATTATTTCGGTTCGGTTATGTTTTCGGTTACAGAATAAATTTATTTTTCGTATCGGTTTTCGGTGTCCATATTTGAAGAAATAAAATATTGGTTTCGGTTTTCTGTTACGGTTTAATAAAAAGTCAAATATCGGTGCGGTTTTTGGTTACGGTTTTGTTACAGTTCAGGTCTCTGCTGACCATCTTCTGGAGTGGAATTTCACATGGAAATTTCTGCATATAACATACGTATTATACTTGAATCCCAGTCAGAAAACTGGAAAATTGTTCCAGTATTATAAAATAGAATTATATTTTGAGAGCAAATATTAGTTTTGCAAGGTACACTACGCTGTACTAGCATATTTAAATATTTAAATGGTTATTCCAAATCGTGTAATGCCCTATTTTACAGAATGTATTGTGAACGATGTGACGCAGAATCGTGTCATTTTTCATGATTTAAAATCTGGTTTCATTCTCATACGTTGACATATAATATTAATGTCTTTATTATTCAACAAGCATTAGCCCCAATTACAGAATAATACCAACAAAGCACAACAACTTTATATTCAGAGAACATAAATTATATTACACTAAATTATTGACATCGTTTTGAATTTATTTACAAACTTAAAGCGAAATCTAGATCAGAACATGCTATGAATTATAATTGACGCATATTGAAATCATTAATGAATATCGATCAAGAATCTACGGTTCATTTTTATGTTCTAAACTACTCACACACAGCGGCGTTCTTTTGGAGAAGTAGTATAAGATATGTTTATGTTTTTTACCTCTTTTCAACGATGTACAAGTTTGCATATCAATAATATGAAAAAAATTCTAAGAAAAAATAAGATAGGTAATCGGCAAATATCTGATAGAATACTGGTATTTGAATAAAAATTATATGTGAAAATTAACAAAAAATAACAAAAACAAAAGGAAACAACAAATTAAAATAGACATTTAGTTAGAATAATACTACCTTCTTAGTTTAAGTTCTGTATTTTTATTCTATACCAACGTTTCGGCCGAATACACTGCATCTTTCTTCAGGGGAAAAGAATATAAATAACAAATAAATAATTACAAAACAAAAGCAAGTAACCAAGGTTATGCAAAAAACATAATATACAATAAAATATGTTATTTGATAATTATGCAATTTACTAGGCAAGTTTGCTGTTTTCTGTGAAAAAAAAAATGCAAAACCCGACATTAACTAGGACGGCGAGGATGCATCTTCTCCGAAGATAATCTCCAAATGCCAGAGGAAAAACCGTCCGGCCTAATCAAAGGTGAAAAAATGCATAATCTAGAGAAATACTACAACATATTTAATATAGGAAGCCATGCTCGCCGTTCTAAATCGTCACAATGGTTGAGATATTTATTTGTTACTTGTTTTACGTACTTTTTAAATTTATTAAATTAAATATTCACATAGCCAACTAGAATATTTGAATAATTATTTTTGATATTTTTCAATATTGGATCGCGTGGCCGTGTGCTTATAGTGTTTGGTTGCCAATCTGGTGACCCGGGTTCAATTCCGGCCAGTACAGACTTTTAATCGCACAAAAGTGATCCCTGTGATGCACTCTCCACACCAGCAATGAGTGCCCATGAGGTGACGCCTGGTAAGCGCCCACACGGTAAAATACATCGTCATTATTACCGATGTCTACATGTGTTGTAGATACTGGCACACCCAGTAATGGGTAATATGCCGTGATGATATATTTATTTTATTTATATTTTTTAATTTTTTTTTTTCGTATTATTGACATACAAACTTTCACATTATTAAAAACAAAAATTGAAGGATCTTTATTATTGGTAATAATTCTAGATTCCTATTTAAAAAATAAAAGATGATAGTCGTATTACGTAAAACTGGCATTTTAAAAAATATCCATTACTGTCATCAAAGATTATTAAAACTTTTTTCTGAAACCGTAATGTAATCTATTACTTCCCTGTCGCAAAATCGGCAGTTGAAGTAAAATACAACGTTGCCATATTTATATTCATATCCACATTTTACGTTTTAATATGACATACAATCATAAAATTAAAATAAATGATGTCCAGTATACATTTGTTTTAAATTCTTGTACAATTTTAAATCGAATTCGTTAAGTTTTCAATGTGATTTACTTGTTAGATGAAAATAGGTTATATGTACCATTCAGTAATTTTGAATTCTTATACGATTTCTGAAAAAAGTTAATACTTATCTCGTCATTGAAGTTTCTTTTCATGACTCATTATGGTTATTTCCATATTCATCATGAAAAGATAAACTTCCCTGCCTTGGTAAGTAAATAACTATTACACGAAGCAAATTTTTCTGTTATTTCTAATAAAAAATAAGGCCTATCAGACTTACCCATTATAGTTCTTAGCCCAAAAACAATGGGGTCATTTCACATTTTCTGATTTATTTTTTTCTTGACAAAATAGGTCAAATTAAACATGTATGTGTATGTTTTACATCTTACAAGTCTGTAGAATCATGGATATGATTTTTTAAAAGTAGCGTTTAATTTCAAATATTTCAACGACTGACGACATTCACGGATACGACAGTCGAGCTCTACCGGTTTAATTTAGAACTATGATTATTTGGTTTGGTATTTATTTAAATAAATGGTTTATTTACATACCTTATACTGCACTAGTACTTTTAAAGAAATAGAAAGTAATAATAATCTTTTCTTTTGTATATTTTGCTGTCAGCTGTCACATTTTTAGGTTAGATTACTGTTTCATGTTGTGAAACGTGTGTGTGTGAGAGAGAGAATTGTCTTTGTGTGAGTATGAATTTGTGTCGTCACAAATTTAGTCCGTGTTTAAAAGCGCGAATGTTTATTAGCAAATTTATGAATGAAAAGTCGCATATTTCAAATTATTTTCTATTACTATATTTATTAAATGAGACGGATTTCATGATTTTATTAAAAAAAAACGACAATTATTTTTTTTGAAATGACCCCATTAATAGTGTGAGAAATATTTATACAAAAATCAAATTCTCTGAATAATATTATATTGTGTATTGTTTTAACAAAGCTTGTGAGTAAGTGACGTCGATGTTGGTACAGACAAGTTCGTTAGAAATTGATACGAGTTTTGCTTACTCATTTAGTTTAGTTTATATCGTGGCGGGTGATGCAGTGATTATTTATTTTTGTGATAGTGTTTTCGCGCGATATTGACATATTTTTTTTTTCATTCCATAGTGTCACCTTTACCACAGACAAAGATACATGCAGTGCAAACCGAATCCGTGCTCCTAGTGATGGTAAGTACCTTTTTCAATTTTTCCACTTGTTATAAATACGTTACTTTGTTTTCTAAACTTTTTTAATCACCGCCTAGAATTGGTTGAGATAAGCGTATTGAATGAAATGCAATTGAAAAATTGAGATATTTATAAATTTTCTGTATTTAGCCTACAGGCATCGAATAGAAACCATTTAGTTTTGTGATGTGATGCTAAAACGAAATTGCATATTTTAATACTTCAACCCATTGTTCATAAAATTAATTTCGCTGGAATTATATTTATGCAATTTTTAAAACTGCTTACCATATACCGGATGCCTATTTTTTATTGGCCATAGGAAATAAAATTATTAAATTTTTATATGGCTTTAATATAAGCTCTATTAATTTTAGAATAAAAGAGCAAATACATAAAATGTTCAGAATTAAAAACTACGTGAAAGGTGCCTAAGTATATTGATATAATAGTGCCATGCAAGACAAAACATATAATTCAAATAGTCGTATGTTTCACTGTGACAGATAGAAGTTTATTAATTGATAATTAATGTTAATATTATTCTACTCAGCTTTTTTCCGATGGTAAATGTATTAATTGATTATTAACAAGTAATGAAATTAATAATGGGGTCCTCCACTCTCTCTTTTTATTATTTTAAATGAAAGTTCGTTTAATTTTGAAGCAATTATTAGTATTAAAAAGTCATAATTGTTTTTAGTTTAACTGCATTTGATTTTTAGCGAAACTATTGCTATCTTTCTCGCACTAATTTCAATTGTAGGCTGCGCGAAAAAGATAGCAATACTATGACGTCACTGTGACACTGAAAACAAAATCAAATATCTCCCAAAGTATTTATTAAAAAAATGTAGAGATGCATTCGGGCGGGCCGGGCCGGGCTTTGAGGTTTAGATCGACTCGGCCCGAAAATAAAAATTACCGGCCCGACTCCAAGATCGACTCGACAAAAAAATTTGCTAGCCCTGCTCGAAAATTGACTCGAAATCGGGCCGGGCTGGGCCAAAGCTCGAAATTGGGTGCATCCGGCATTCCTGATGTTGATTTTTATGTTAAGGCGAAATGTTTAACTTTTTTCGTGTCAAACTTATAAAAAACCTCTACATTCTTATTACTTTCAACATTAGTTAACATAAGTAGTTAAAAAAGAGACCCTTCTAATGTAAGTTTGATATAAAAATTACAGACCTACGAGTATTTAACACTTTGTTTACCAAAGAATTTAAACAACTTTTTCACAAATCTTATATAAAAAAATAGAATTTTAATTTACATAAGGATTTTTTATCTAACTTTGTTTCTGCTCAAAAATAGGACAAGAAATCATTATGGTAGCAACAAAAATCACTTTTAAGTATACGAGTAATAACAATAATAATAGAAACATCACAATATAATTATTATGCTTTAATGAATAACATTGAATTCTTGAAGTAAAGTAATACATTTTTATTTATTAATATGTGAAGTGTGTTGTTATTAAAACATTTTGATCCTTTTTAACTTCATCCATTTTCATTAAAATATTAAGGAAACTGTGAATTTGATTGAACTATAAGATTTTTCGGGCCGGCCCGAAAAGCTCGAATTTTCGGGCCGGGCCAAAATCAAAAGTCCGACTCGCCTCGATTTTTGAAAATGATTAGCCCGATTCGGCTCGATAAAAAATATCTTCGGCCCGGCTCGATGATCGACTCGAAATCGACGCGGGCTTCGGGCCGGGCCGGGCCAAAGCTCGAAATCGAGTGCATCTCTAAACGCATGTAAACAATAATTTTGAACTTGTTAGATGTAGCTTCTAATTTTTAACATTTTTTGTATTTATATTTTTGTTCTAAAATTAATAGGGCAGAATTTACAGACATATGAAAATTTTAGCATTTTATTTTCTATGGTTCATAAAAAAGTAAACATCCGGTATAAACTACAATAAAAAAGTTAATTAATGAAACACGTGCGTACATTTTGTAGGATGCTTTAATTTAATAATAACATTCATTCTTTATGCATACTCGTAAAGCGAGTTGTTTTATGTAAGTGGTTGTAAGTAAACTCAAATATTATACAATAAAACCGCAGTTTAAATCTTAAAGTTGTAGGCGAACGGAACAAACACTGATAATATTTTGTGAAGGAAGGTTAATTATTGTTGATATTTTAACTGATAATTAGTTCAAAAATTTTAGAGAAGTAAACAAATTTTATAATATTGTTGGATTAATTAAATTTAATATTGTAGAAATAAGGATAATAATCTGGCCAATGATCGCCATAAAATTTTTAAAAAATTATAAATTAGAATTAAATAATAAACCTAAAAAGGAAGTTAATATCTGAAAACTGAAAACGTGTTTATAAAGAATTGCATATAAGATATTAAATATCATGTTATGTTTATGTACCTTGCGTGTATATACAGTTGGGCAGAAAGAATGGACGTTTTTTTAAAACGTCACAAAATTGATACTTTTATTTAGATACAAACCAAACAGGCAAAGCCCAATAATAGGGTTGAAAGTAAAAACTACATAAATTTAAAACACAGAAATTAGAGTAAAAGAAAAACATTAGAAATTAAGCAATTAATTTTTTAAAATAACTAGATTTATGAAGGAAAATATCCACATGTGAGTACTTATGTTCATACAAGAAACACATACGGTAAATAGGAGAGATCATCAGAACATTAGAACGAGCAAAAGGATGATAGAATGTTACAGTTGATCTAGTTCGAATAGAGGAAAACTGGAAATTAAGAAGGGACAGGCATTGAGGGTCATCAACGGTACTATCTATCAACTTAGACAGGTAACTCACTACATTAAGTTCACGCCGTTCATAGAGAATTTTTACATTAAATGTAGACAGAAGTTCTAGATAAGAGATTGTTCTATCAGGATAGAGATTAAAAACCTTATAATATAAACATTTCAGATACTTTTTGCGTAAGAAAAAAATTATTGAGAGATTTGAGTTCGTAATGACATAGCATTTGACAAAATCATGGTGTACATCTGCCGTCAAATGTGACAGTTTTTCTTTTTTTCCCAAACAGAATACTGGATAGGACAGAACAGGCGATAATAAAATCTGCTCTCTCATTGGTCATTTTTAAATTCTTCTAGTTCTTTTTTCTTCATAAAGAGAAAAAGATAAGTACAGAATGGAAAATCTTTAGATTCTGGGAAGTCGTGTACCATACTCTTTCAAAAATTTTCGTCAAACAAGCTTAAAATTTGTCTTTTGTTAAGTATGTATACTATCAGTATAAAAATATCTGCTTAATACAAGTTTTGTAAGTCTAACGAAGAATTAAATTTAAGAGCAAATTTCAAAATTAGTAGCAGTAGAAAATATAACCCTTTTAACGTATATAAATTATTCATCTCATGTTAAAAATTGCTTGTTTCCCATTTGTTTAGAATTTTAATGTAATATGCCAAGAAATATCTCGCACATAAATCATGTATTGAGTTGAACTGCAATTCTGCAGTTTTAAAGAACATTGCATTTTTAATTAAATTATTTTTCTCTTGTGAATGAAAATAATTATTAGCATAAATTTACATGATAAATCCAGTTGGTAAAAGAATATATAATGTAATACGTAGAAAAATATCTGCATTGTAAAATTGGCTGGAATTTCTCAAGTTTCCTTACATTCTACCAAATTCAACAACCCACCGGGATTTTTCTGTAAATCTTTTCAAGCTAATTTATCCTGCTTTTTTCTTTCCACGAGTACCGTTACCGTTGACAACAAAATATCTCTGTAGTATTATACGGCATGAATATTTATATTTTCTGAAATATACACCAAATCTTATTAAAACTTCAAATGGTGATAACCATAAATCAGGTAGGCAGAGCTTCTTAAAAAATGTGTAATGTAAGATGTTCTTTAAAATGTACGGAATTAAATTTGAAGAATTTTATTAGCCCTACGTTACCCGTTGTTAAAACATGGCTTTAACGTATTGGTTTTCATGACGATAAACAACATGGTAAGTAATGGGGTCATGCCAAAAAGAAAATGTTGCTAATATTTTTATAAAAAAATAGAAACTATGACACTTATTATCCATATTGCAACATAAAACATCCCAAAATATATACTTTTCATTCATAATTTACTTAAAAGATATTCCCGCTACAATTTTCTGTGACATCATGTATCGGCTAGTCACACAACGACATTAGTCACACATACATGAAGGTTACAATGTCACAAACCTCAAACGCGAAGTTAAACGTTACATCAAACTAACCAAATATTTATAAAGCTGTCAGAGGAAAAGTGCGCCCTATTCAATCTTTTTTGTTTCATAAAGATTTAATTATTTCATTAAAGAAATATTATTTGTAATTGCAGGTTTGTGTGCTTGATATATAATTTAATACATAAAAGTGCAAGAATTGTATATTTATATTCAGATAGAACATGGTGAAGAAAAACTCTGCAGTTCCAACTTGTGGAAACAATTCATTAAAAAACCAAAAAAAAAAACTATTTATAAACAACCTTAATTTACATTTTGTCCGCCAGGGTGAACTGGAATCGTTCAGATACATGACGTATGCGCTCACGTGACCTCATTGAGATTTGAAATTGACCCTTATTTTTAAAAAATTATATCTACAAAACATTGCACACAAATGGCGTGAAAATATTATTTACATATACTGTGACCGGTAGACTTCCAGGAAAAAAATAAAACAGAAAATGTGGCAGGACCCCATTACCGTGCAAAAATTTACAAATATCTATTTTTTTTTCAAAAATTTAAGTAATTACAAAACTGAAAATATAATTTATAAATATGAGTAAGTACAGGGTGTCCAAATAAGGTTCGGTTATCGGATAGTCGAATATAACAAAAAATATGAATAATCAAAATGGTTATTTATATTTTTAATAAAGTCACTAATTTGGAAAATTATTTAGCAAAGATAATGTTGTCCAGCTGTTGACTGTTACGTTGCTGGCATTCCTCCAATCTCGAATGAAGATTGGCAATTACGCGTTGACACAATGACCTCATCTCTCATGTGATATTGCCTGATGCCTCTACCGGCTACTGGTCACAGGAGAATCCTAAAAGAAAGAACCAGTGACCTCTCCGTAGACCAAAGGTCATTGTTTGAGCTGCAATGTTCCTTAATTCCATAAAGATGAAAGAGCGCGTCAACGCGTAATTATCAACATTATCTACGATAAATAATTTTCCAATTTAGTGACAGAAATAACCATTTCCATCATTTATATTTTTTGTTTTATTCCTCTATAAATATTAATGATATGTCATACATTGAACAGGAAATTGGAAATCTGTATATATGAATATTTTATACTTATGCTATAAATATTACATTTTTTTTATGTCATTAAGTAGCAGAAAAATGTTACAATCAACGCTTCACTTCACGAAATAAAATACCATTTCACTTTTTATAATTTGGCTTTAAATGGGCGCACTAATAAAAATCTATTTATCTTGTGCATTTCGAAAAATTGTTCTATTCGGAACAGTAAATAACGCCTCTCATGGTGGAATAACTATTGAGTATTGAATGAAAATGTTTTAAGCAAATATTATTACATTGCGCCGTGCGCAATTACCACAAATAATTTTGCAAAGCATATATGTTGAAAATGATAACAGTTTCCAAGATAATGAAAATAATGTTTGATGGTCAGTAATGACCAAACTGCAATAATGTACATATACATAATAAGTAAATCGAATATATTCGTCCATTAATTAAATTAAAATGAACATTCGTTATTCCGATGTAATTCACCGTGATTTGTAATCACTGAATTTAAATATTTGCAATAGCGGCAATGTTCCTTTACTATTTACCTATTTTACCGTGGCTATTTTCATTGTTCTAAATTCTACTCATTTGAAATTTATAAATAAATAAATAAATAAATATATCATCACGGCATAGTACCCATTTCTGGGTGTGCCAGTATCTACAACATATGTAGACGTCGGTAATGATGACGATATATTTTACCGTGTGGGCGCTTACCAGGCGTCACCTCACGGGTACTCATATAGTAAAAATTTTTAGGCAGAGTAGTCACGTCATCATTTCATTACAAAATGAAAATATCTGATGTGGACACCACATGACTTCCTTGTACGCTTGTTACATTATACATATTTTGTTAATAATTAAAATATGTATAATGACAGACCCAATCATAAAATTGCACGTATTTGACATTGACATTAAATTATTAATTTTTTTGTTATTTCTTGTCCTAATTCATAGCAAACTTAATTACAGAAACCAAAAAGTACATAATGTTTAAATTTACATATCTCGCATATACAAAGAACTAATTTAATCATACTTGAAGTTTACGACGCAAAATTCAATTCTCTAAAACTTTTATTTGAAGCATTTATTGTTAAATTCAAAATAACACCATTTTCTTCAAGAAAAACTGATAATAGCTTCAAGTAAAGTATCACTTCCGGTTAGACTATTTTAACCAAAGTCTATTATGTTATTTCCATTGATAGAAAAGTATTATATACCAAATTTGAAAAGTTTTGGATTATATTTTAATATAGTTTTCCGTTAAAATCTATTATAGGTTTCAAGTAAAGTACCACTTCTGGGTATACGATTTTAACTAAAATCTATTATGTTATTCCCATTGATATAAAAGTATTATATACCAAATTTGAAAAGTTTTGGATTATATTTTAATATAGTTTTTCATTAAAATCTACTATAGGCTTCAAGTAAAGTACCACTTCCGGGTAGACCATTTTTACTAAAATCTATTATGTTATTTCCATTGATATAAAAGTCTTATATACCAAATTTGAAAAGTTTTGGATTATATTATAATATAGTTTTCCATTAAAATCTATTATGGGCTTCAAGTAAAGTACCACTTCTAAAAGTTATGCAATGACCAAAAAGGGAGGTGCACAACTAGATGTTATAACAGTCCTAAATACAAAATTTTAACTTTCTACGGCTTCCCGTTTTTCAGTTATGCGAGATACGTACGTACGTACGTACATACGTACGTACAGACGTCACGACGAAATTAGCCAAAATGGATTCAGGGATGGTCAAAATGGATATTTCCGTTGAAATCTGGAAACCGAATTTTTTCGCGATTACAATACTTCCTTTACTTCGTACAAGGAAGTAAAAAACACTGTAGTATTGTATATGTATAGGAAAACAAAGAAAATAAATACTATTTTTTTGCATACTATAAGTAAAGTACATTTTAATTAAAATTACAATTATTTTAAAGTCGAACATAATGTTTTTAATGACTTTTAATTTATTTAAAATAATTGTAATTCATTTTTTCACCACATGTTGGTACTATTGGATTTCAATATTTAAACGTTTACATGACATGTTTCTCCCGGAATTATCAAGCGTCCGCTGTCATTAGTTCGTTACTTTTTCGTTTGATTAACATTTGTCTACGTTGTTTGTTGTGTTTTCTTTAGAATTCCATTACTGTTGCCTTGTTGTCGACTATTAAATAAATTAACTTGATCACATAAATTAGCATCGCAGGTAAATACAATTATTTTCTAAAATTAAATTAGTGTACCATGTAAACCTACTAGTTTCGTGACGTCATTATCTAGGTACAAACTTTGATGACGTGACTACTCTGCCTAAATTTTTTTACTATAGCTGGTGTGGAGAGTGCACCACAGGGGTCACTTTTGTGCCATTTAAAATTGGAAATATTTGGCGTCTGTCGGGATCGAACCCGGTTCCCTCAGGTTCGCGACCAGACACTCAGGCACGCGGCCACGGGACCCCATTTGAAATTTATAATTTATAGTTATCTTTGAATTTGTTTCACATTTTGTAAAAGCAAATTTTAAACAAACTTGAATGAATAGCACTGATAAATCCACAGCATCATTAAAATAAAATGCAAAAAAAAAAATTTTTCTGTTTCATGTTCCATACAAGAAAAGGAAATCTAATTAATTCATAAAAATGCAAACTACCTCTATCTTCAATGCATATTTCCGTCATAAAAGCTGGAATTATATGCAGGAAAACTTCGTATTTATTACTCATTTATTATAATTAATATAACTGCAAGACCACAACCATATTTCTGAAACATTAATTAAGGTGAAAAGATTTTACTATATTTATTATTTGCGTGGAATAACATTCTCTACATGTTCTGTTTTCAAGAAAAAACATTTCATGCCGGTAGTATATGAAATTTTAAACGAGGCATCATAATTATATAAACAAAAACGGAATAATAATCTTTGGCCTCCATTATCTAGAGTACTGTATTACAAATTACATTTTAGTCCAAAGTAGTGATGCCGCGAGATCTTGCATTTTCGAGATCTCGTCTCGAATTTCTCGAATTTTCGAGACGAGAGTAATGCCCTCGAGATTTACTCGAGACGAGAGTAGAAATTCGAGATCACGATTGTACTATTTTTTTTTTTATGTTACGTAAATATTTCTAATTAAAATATATAAAATAACAAAATATTTGTCTTTATAAATAAATATTTTAATTGCCTCTTCATTTACATTCATATTTATTTATTAATTTTAGATTTATTGCTTTGTATTAAAGAAAATACACAAAAATGACATCTATGGTATACTCTTCACGCTAACTTCAAGTGCTCGCACTATACGAACATATAATCATAATTACCAATATTAGCGTACAAAACACCCAACAACGGGTAATAAAGCCCTGCTATAGAGTACTTATTTTTTACCTACCATTCAAACACCAGACGGTAAAATAATGTTTAAACAGTGTTACCCGTTTATTAAATTCATGTTGCTTGTAATGTTAATTTATTTACAATTTCTAATTGTAAATTCGAGAAATTCGAGACTCTCGAGTCGAGTCGAGAGAAAGTAAGAAAAAATATGACGAGACGAGACGAGAGTGGATTGTTTCTCGCCATATCTCGTCTCCCGGCATCACTAGTCCAAAGAGAACTAAGTGACATTTGTATCTTTTAAGCTCATTTATATACAAGTACTTACTAATAAAAGTTGAGTAATTTTTGTCAATTATCAAAATACAGTTTTCGTCTATATGTCACACCAATATGAAGTACCGCACGGTGTGCGATGGGAAAGAAGAAGTAACATTTTGTCATGAGAAATTCTGTCAATAGGGTGTCACACCAATGCAGCAAAAAATAGTAAGAAGTAAGTGGATATCTGTTGGATTTCTGCCACATAAAGTTTCGATCTTAATGTACGACCCCTTACCTTCAACAGACACAATATCCGAGCCTCGTACAGGCTCTATTTCTAGCTCACGTTTTTCAAAAATAGAGTAAGCTATAGATGAAAACAAAAATTACGCTGCTTCCCCAAACCTTTTACTACAATTGATGTAAATGTCACTGTTGTTGCATTATCCAATTCGCAGTGTTGCCAACCTGTGCATTATTTATGAAATGACCCTCCTATTTTTAAAGTTATTAGATAATTAAATTTTAATATCCATGTATAATAATTATTCTTGATAAATTTGTTCTGAACCTTTTAAGATTAAAAATATATTATAAATGTATCATGCGAGAGATCTCTCTTTATAAAGAGTTATAACATGAGGCTGTTTACTTAAGCTTTGAAAAATTTAAATTCTAGTAAATTAATTTACGAAGTATAAAACCGCAAGCTTCTATATGAAATTTCGATATATTTCGTAATAATTAATATATTCCACCTAACGGGTTTAATTTAATTAAAACACAAATATGCTTTTAACCTCGTACAAAGATCGTAGTATCCATTTCATTTATCTAGAAAAAATTCAATCTCAAATATTAATTTCGTCTTTAATAAAACGACAACAGTGTGGAGATAAATGAAGAAAAATACTGTCTGGTAGATTTGACGAGAAAATAGAGACGTAACAATCGGAATATGTGGAGTTTTAGTCTTAGTCTTTCTCTCCATTCGCCTTCATTCGTATTCAATCCTCGCGCCTGCTGATTTCTTCCAAATTCTTGTCAAATTATTTAAAGCAAGATTCGAATGCCGATTTTCTATACTTTTTTTATTGTCCGATATACATAAAACGTTTGCGCAATCATATACTTTATCATACTGTTTAAAATACGATATTTTATGTTACTGCATAAAACCAAAATATTTTTGAAAGACTTTCCAAAAACGAAATAACAATAAATATAAAATAGCACTCAACGAAGTTAGTCGAGAGTGAAGAATACAAAAATGGTGGATTTGGTTCAGACGTACTGTTACGCAAAGTAAGATATTTCGTCTCCTTTATATATTTATTCAATTTCATATTATTTATACCTGTATCAGATAGGGATCATCGTGAAATCTAGCTACCTAAACATCAAAGAAACTCCTTTGATTGTTTAGGTTTGCATTTGAATTTAAAAAACATTCTACAAATAGTAATTGTGTGTTTTGTTTTACAAATTGGCAAAATCCCCTTGTCGTTAATAAAACAGCGTTACTTACATATTAACATTAATTAGGGTCGAATTTAAAGGGGGTAAGCGTGTCATAAGGACTCCTACATTTTTTTTTTTACAGAATTAAAAATGATTAAAAACAAATATGTATTTTCGAAACATACTATCAAGTATCTGATTTGTTAAGTGCATACAAGGCGAATGAAAATATATAAATATAAAAAAAAATATCATCATGACATACTAGCCATTGCTGGGTGTGTCAATTTGTTTTGTACGTTATTTTGTACATAAAAATATGTTTTCACATACCGTATACGTTATTTTATCTTTCACATTAAGAAAATGGAAGGCGAATTAAAAAGCTTAACTATATTGTCCGATTTATACAGGTATTTTAAAGAAAGTGTAAAAAAATTTAAAGCTATGTAGTACTGACTTACGGGGTTTACCGCTGCTATCTTGAAAACTATAAGAGTTACGACTTTAATTAAATAAGACTTTTTGTTTACCTTTCAGAGGTCATCTTAGATGTCCTTTTGTTTCTTAAAAAAATCAAATAATTGTACTAAGTTAAGTGTTGTAGCTACCTTGGCCAATATTTAATTTTCATATAACTTCGTAACTATTAGAAATAGCGAAAAATGTTTCATATAAAATTTTATGACGCAGACAAAATTTTGGTCGATCACTATCATTGTTAGTTTTTCTTTTTTTATTTATCTCGGAAACAGTTGAAGTTCAGACCTATGTTGATTAATTTTTTTTACTCATTTTTGTCTGTACTATATGCTCTTATTTTTTTACATTCTTTGTAACAATAATAATAATAATAATAATAATAATAATAATATATTTTATTTCTGTAGACACAATACAATGTGTATAGAAATTGTCAGTTTACAATAAAAAGAAATAATACAATGCATCCGCAATAAAAGAAATTATACATAAGAAATTATATCATTACATGTTCAAATAATCATTTACATCGTAAAAATTGTGCTGCAGTAAGAAAAGTTTTAACTCTTTTTTAAATTTTATCTCATTCGTTTGATTTTTAATAGAATCAGGTAATTTATTAAATATTTCAAGACCGAATCTGTCAGGGGAATATTTAGCAACATTCACTCTTGAGCCTGGGATATAAAATTTGTTGACATCCCTAGTGTTATAATTATGCCGATTACAGATCCTATCAAAAGAAGATTTATTTTTATAAATAAACAAACAGATTTCAAGTAGAAAGATACTTGGAACAGTGAGGATATTATATTTTTTAAAAATGTCTTTACAAGATGTAACAGCCTGTATATTCCGTTTACAGGTTCATCTGTGTATTTATTTTTATTGTTGACGTGTTTCGACTTTGTACTCATTTTAAATACGGTTTTTCATATTTATATATTTTTGTAAATGCTGAAAATGATCAATTTATATAGCTCCAATTATTACCGAAGTCCATTGTATCTACATCACAGAATATTCAAAAAATAGTACTGCTTAACGAATATCAGTAAAGACTTTTTAAAACTACAAATCACTCACAGTTTAAATGAAGTTTCACAAAAAAAGAAGAAATAGTGGAGGTTTTTTTTGTTCTTTCTCTGATTGAGGAAATACGTTTATCTGACTTATCTTTTTTTGGTTTATTTTAAATTGCCAAAGGATTAAGTAAATATATTTGTATATAAGTTTAATTATTCTTTTTTGAATTTTAGACATTTCGTGTTGCTCGAAATAACCAAATGAATGATACATCAGGTAAACATCAAAATATTTCTAGTACAGTGCTTTGTTTAAAAGTTCTATCCCCGGTGGTACTTAACTGACATTTTTCGAGATCAAAAACATTGGTAGAAGACTTTTAATGAGATTTCATGTATATTATTAATTTGATCTTTTGTTAGCAACAATTTTTTTCAATTATTTTTAATTAATCGATTGATGAGTTTCCAATATTTGAATGCCTCGAGGCCTCTTAAATCCATCCATGGAATTAACGTACAAATCTTTTTTTAGGTTCATTTTGTACAGATGTTTTATGTTCGATTTTCATTTATTTTTTACAAACATATGTGATACAAATTTACATATGCATACTTCATTATAAACATTAATTATTTACTGGATATCTCAATTTTATATACCGTATGTCCACGGATCGAGTTCCAAAGAGGAAAACTTTTTTATTTTTTATTTTACAAAAAAATGTATTCTTCATAAAAGTTTTTGGATGTCCCGAAACGGCCAATTCAGTTTTAATATTTTCAAATTTTCTTGTAGTTTCAGATAAAAATCGAAAAATTGGTCGTTTTAGTTGAAAATTCCCAAAAAATAAGTTTGCGCTGTCATGGTAATTGCCGTTATTTATTTATTTTCATTAACTGTCAGTTATAAAAATCACCTCTATTTGATATGTAAATATCGGGAAACCTTTGTTTAAATTCTTTGACAACTCGACTGATCGCTTTATTACCTTTGCCCTAACATTGAATTAGGTAAATTCGTTCGTCTTTTGACAACATTTTCAACGATTATGGTTGATTTTTATAACTGACATGAAAATAAATAAATAACGGCAATTACCATGGCAACGTAAACTTTTAGTATAGTCAATGTTATCAAATTGTCATATTTCAAAATGTATACAGTTGAAGAAAAAGTTCAAATTGTATGGTATAATTCTATACTCTGACATAAGCCTAAGGCAAGAAATAATTAATATAAATTATATTTTATCCCTATTTTTTAATTGATCAATATTTATTTTGTCACCATTGTAAATACAATTTTTTAAATGGCCCCAAAGAAAAAAAAATCGTTTGATGCAAGATCTGGTGGCATTGCAGGCCACTCCATTTCTCCACCACGTCCTATCCAGCGTTGGGGGAATACCTGGTGCAGATATAAGTGAAAATTTTGACGACTCCAATACCTGCAATTTTGTGAATTTACTTCCCGATTAATATAAAATGTCGCTTCATCCGTAAATAAAATTCGATCCAGTAATATTTCCCCACTATTAATTTTGTTCATCATATATTCGCAAAAGATATTTCTTCGTTCTATATCGTTGTGTAATAACTCTTGGTGATTTTGATATTTAAAACTCTTAAAATGTTCTTGTCTTAAAACCTTTTATACTAGTATTCTTAATTTCAGAAAAAAAATTGTTGACAGGGTGTTGTCACTTTCAATTAATTGCATAATTTCTTGTTTCTTACTATTAACTACAGTACTTGGTCTGATTTTCTTCTTGTGCTGTTTATTGTTATCCTTTAGTTCTGTAGTCATTGTAAATTTTTCTTATAGTTGTTGGACTGGGTCGCTTATTAAAAGTTAATGCACATAAGTCAGAAACTTGTTGTAGACTCGTTATAATTACTCCAATTTACAATTTAAACTTTTCTTTAACTGTATACATTTTGAAGTATGACAATTTGATGACAATGACAGATATACTAAATGTCACGTCCTATGTCCAGTTTAAAAAAAAAACGCGATAATGCATTGCTGTCAATAATTTTAAATGTAACTATGGTAAGGACATACGCCCATGTTCACTGATAAAAAAAACTCTCGGTATATATATATATGCTTAAATGGATTTCAGGATTTGTAAAAGAAAATAACGTGAATTAAATTTATTTATATTATTATAAAGTATGACGCACAATATGTAGTTATTTTAGAATACTTTTGTAATTAAAATATAAACACCGATATCGAAATCACGCAGTCAATTTCATGATTTTATTTAACAAATTTACCACAAAATATACAAAAATCAATTAAATTTAAAATATTGTCCTTTATATATTTTTATACCTACTGTTATAATTCTAATAAAAAAATAATTGAATGTTGATTATTATAAAGCAAATGAAATAATGAACATAATTTTGTATTAAACTACAAAAAATATGTAACATGTGTATCTTTCATCATAATGAATAATTGCAGTAGTGGATAATTAAAATTCGATTGTGAATTATTTCTGCGTATTTTTAATTAAGTTGTGAAAATGGTAATCTATTTCCAAGAAATTAAAAATATACATAGAGTATCACACAGATGATTATTAATTAAGTTTTAAAAATAGAATACAAGAAATCATAATTCATTAACAAAAAATAGCAAAATAAGCTTTGCAATTCTAAATTATCATATTTAATTTTAATTTAATTAAATTGATTACGTATATAGTTCATGATGATCCAGTTTTCTTTAAAAAATCAATATAACCGAAAATAAAAATATGGCTCTACAAATTTTCAAAGTGGTCAGTTCTCAGACACCGACTGCAATTTAACAAGCGACAGGTAATTAGCTGAGGTACTTTGACTTTAAAAGTTTAACATGCATTGTACCGACGTTTAAAAAGCCTTTGACAAAAGGCCGTGGTCACACTGAACAATCAATATCGATCGAGCACGATCGAGTAAAATACAAACCTGAATTTAACAAAGCACATGGTCACAGTGTGTGCATTAATGACAATCGCGGAAGATCGTGTACCGTCGACTTGTTTGATATATCAAACCTGTTTGTTTTCGTACGGCACTCGATGTTGCTCGGTGGAAACAGGCAGTGCTCTTTGGGGGAATATTCTGACAAATTTTGTTGTTTGTTTCATTGCCAAGAGCGAAAATCACACTTTTTACCTCCCTGCGCAGCAGTGTGACCATTTACAAGAAAAACGGTTGATTGTAGTCGATGGGCGTGGATTGGTGGATGCTAGTCGATGCAGTGTGACCTTTACCTAATACGACTATGACGAAAAAAAAAAAACATAATTTTGTTTTTTTTTACGAAACAAAAGGTTGAATTTTCACGTACATATTTCAGAATTACGGATTACGTTAGTCGTTTACTAGATTTTCTGTAAATTTGTTCTAATAGGCATTTTTTATCTCTCGCTAAGAGAAGTATTGGATTCATGCTTAAAATCACATCTCCAGATTTAAGTGAATAAGCACGAATTAAGGTCCCTATAAACAGATTTTAACATTTTTACGATGATGTCTGTGTGTGTATGTATGTGTGGATGTTGGAGGGACGATTACTCAAAAACTATAAGACATAAGACCTGTTTAACTATGAATTCCTTAATCTGACATTCCTGGGAAGAGCTGAAAAGGTTTTGGTAACAATTGAACAACCAGAAGTAGTAGTTTTTTAAAAAAATTCTTCTAAATATTATTTTTTGAAACTTTTTGATATTACGCCTTTTGAAGAACAAAATTCTACATCTGATACATTTATTATATCTTCTATAAATTTAGAGATATAATATATAGAATATCGGGATATAATAAGTCGAGTGGGCGAAACTACACTAAGGAAACCAGTTGACAAATTCATAACATAATTTGTAAATGACAGATATCAGTGTCAAAAATCAAAAGTTTAGTTACATTCTGAAAGCTTTTTCTGGCAAGTAAATTTAATCTTTCTTATGGTTTTATAATTAAATATTTAAAATTATAGGTTACCTGCATATATCCATCAGAAATGCCGCCAATCTTGTTAATGAATTAGAAGAATCTCTGACATAGGGACTTCCTTATACAATGGAAAATAGATATAATTAGAATTGTATGTGTGCAGAAGACATGTTAAATACAATAAAATACAATATTTGGGTAAAGTTCTGTAATTTTTTTGTTACAAAACGACGGTTCGATAGCGAATTGCAATACATTACTTATATAACATAAAATGGAAATGGCGAGAGGTCTTGTGCTGGCCACAACAGATTTTTTAAATATATTTTCACACCTCGCCATTGGGATCTCAGTTACTTTCGGATACGAAGTCTGTTAAATTAGAGCAAAGTTCGTCTATTAATTCCTAGATAATTTTAAAAGTGTTTTTCTACTCCCATGCGTGAAGTGAGTACTTCACGTATCAATTTTTATGTGTGAAGTTTGATTTTTTGCACACAGTGCGTGAAGTAACATTTCACGCACCGTTCATTATTTTAAATATTACAAACTGAATTGTATTTTAATAAAACAAAGCTGTTAAACACCCGTAACGTTGGTAACCATGGTTACATAAGTCTATAATACAGAGACTTTACGTTAAAAGAATGATAATGTGAAGAAAAAATTATATTTTATTGCAAGGTCCTAGAAAAAGAATAGTATGTAAAACGTGTGTGAAGCCTATTTTACATTCGGGTGGTTTGCAACACTCGCCTTCGGCTCGTGTCGCAATCTCCACCCTCATGTAAAAATTTCAACTTCACACACTTGCCACATAATATACTATTTTGTTTCTACAAAAAAAGCATATTGACCATCAAATTCTGGTTTCCTGGTCATGTACGAACTATATAACTTGTCTCACATAAAATATTATGTTGCAATACGGTAGCAATAAGAGAGCCAAAAGTTTTAAAATTAATTTCGAAACATTCTGGAAACACATTATGTCTTCTTTCATTAAATAAAAGAAAAAAAAACTCAATTCTGATCCACACATGTACCTGTACTAATTGTTTTCGACACGATCTGAAGATGTGATTTTAATTTTTCTGATTTTATATTTGTTTTTTTTTTCATTTGTAATAATTTATTCCATTAACTCATGGTGAGTAATCACAAAGATTTTCATATTCAAATTTCAAAGTTTTTAACATTTCTAAATGAACAGAACAGGTAGAAATAAATTACTTTTGCTTTTTGTCGTAATTTAATCTACGAACAAAATGTCAAAAAATCTGACCTCTCGAGAGAGTTTTTCTTTGTAGGCGTATTTAGTAATTACCAGAAAATTGATTATAAAGTTAATATACATAAATGTTTGTTAACTGGAGATATGTAAATATTTCGTATCAAGGTAGGCTTTTTACATGTCCTACATGGATTATTAATAAATGGAAGTTTTTTATGGAACTGTCTAGGAGAGATGATGTATTGATGAATTATGTCCACCGAAAAAACACTCTACAGAGAGCCATTTCTCTAATGTTCTTTTTTATTTTGAAATTGTTTTCGAGGTTATATCAGATTTAAAAGATACGGAAAAAACATTCAACAACATAATAATATCCGACCTGGTAACTGCTTCTGGCGATACTTGCCATATATACACCGGTTTATAAACTAAGAAAACAAAAGGAAAACATATTTAAAATGATGTCGCAAAATAATGAAATTATAATTTTATTTTAAGAAGCTGGCTTTGAAAGTTCTCTAGTGCAAAACTTAACATCCTCTTTCAACAGCAATTTATATCGCTATGTTTCGAGTTATGATTTGTATTCTAATCAAGGCAGCATCAAAGAAACTTATGTTACCAAATGTAGAACAAATTATAACTACGGTAACTAATATTATTCAAAACAATGTCCTCAAACAAATAAGATGCGATGCTAGAGTGCAAAAGAGAACAGAAGTTTGACTTCAATCTGAATTATTTTATGTTTCCATCTTTTATACGAATAATAAGAAGAATATAATTTCATTACTATACACAGAGTGTTCATTTTAAATGAGCCACCATTGCTGTCTCGAGAACTGAGCTACGAAGACGTCTAAAACCACTAGACGGAATTTACAATCTGCTTACGACATATACCCGTACGCTAAAACTTTGCATGAATTTAAAAAATTCTATAAATTGATTATATTTGTATTTAAAAAAAAAAATATAGATACATACATAGTCCCAAGCAAACCTAGGCATAGGTGGTTAAAATAGGAAAATAGTTTTTTGTAATTAAAAAATGTCCGGCAGAAAATTAAGCTATGATATGGAACATGATAATAGTACATAATTTAAAATTAATTACTTTAATATTATTGCATAAATTGCGATAAATTACACAAATTTTCAAATAAATAATTGTTTCACTTTTTTATTGTGCAATTTGAAACGATTTTCAAATGTCAGCGTGGCGCATTAGTTAGCACAACTGCGTCTAAAATTTCAGATTGGGGTTTGATTCCCCGTTACAGTGATTATTTAATTTTTTTACACAAAAATTGCTAAACTTTATCTCTGATTTATATTTCCTATTACAGTAATTTAAAAATAATAATAATATTGTAATAAAAAAAGAAAATAATTAACAATAATTGATTACAATAATCAAAATATTGATATAATAACAATGCATTGTATTTTCTTGTAGTATTAATAAAAATAACTAAAATATAATAAATTTGTGTAGTTATGTTTTAGTATAGTATCAAAAGAAAATACAATGCATTGTTATTATATAAAGGTTTTGATTATTTTAATTTTAATCCATATTGTCAATTATTTTCTCTATATGTCAGGGTTATTATTATTTTCAAATGACTGTAATACGAAATATAAGATTTTTAAAAGTTCAACAATTTTTAAGTAAACAATTAAATAATTAAAATTCAAAGGGCGCTGTGCTAACCAATGCGTCGCGCTGACATTTGAAAATCTTTCATATTGCATAATAAAAAAGTGAAACTATTATTTATTTGAAATTTTTTGTAATTTATTGCAATTTATTCAATAACATTAAAGTAATCAATATTAAATAATATACAAGCTGTAATGTACTATCACGTTCAATATCATGGCTTAATTTTCTGCCGGACACTTTTTATTTACAAAAAATGTTTTCTCATGTTAAACGCCTATGTCAAGGTTTACTTGGGACACCCGTTATACGAGAGATTTATAATGTTATCTACTTAGCCAAAACTAAAACCGAGGAAAACAATTGAATGAAAAGTAATGTGACAAAAAACACGAAAATCGAAATTAAAACCAAATTTGGTTTGTTTAAAGTTTTGTTCAGCAAAACGCAAAGAAAGTAAATACTTGCAAAACTGTCGGTATTAAAAAATCAGTAATAGCAATAAATCAGTCATCGTTAGTTAGTGACTTTTGGTGTATAAGTACTTAAATATTCCTAGAACTATTGTTTAATATACAATTCAAACTGTGGAATTATGAAAACTTTACATTAGCGGACAAGTAAATATTTGTTTTACAACATTTGATATTAATTTTCATTGTACACATGTGAAACTATGAATTTAGTAGATTACATTTCTTGATGAAATATGTACATATATTCTGTTAATTTTCTATGCTTGATATGTCAACTAGAATAATTTGCATAAGTATTACATGTACCAAGATTCGAACTTAGATCTACAAATGTGAAGGTAATAACACAAATTACATTTGTTGATAAAAGTCACAAATGCTTAAATTCGATTTTTCTATACAACAACACAACCTTATGTAAATTTCGTATTGATTTTGTGTTATCTAAATAACATAATTTGATTTGTAAATCTTTTATTTTAGTGGTAGTGAACATTTATTTTTATTTGTTTTAACTTGTATTTGGTTCGATGGAAAAACGCCGGATATATCGTGAATGTAAGAAAGATAAATACAGAAAGCTACATTCGGACCTTTGCGAAATCTCGGCTTCAAACATATCCCTCAAAGAACCAGATAAAATTCCCTAGCAAAGAGCTTCACAGACCGCGATCTTACGAGTGTGATTACCGCTCTTATTTCAATCAATAGTAATGAGTAGGTTTCACATTTTTTAAAAATCTAATGTGCCCAACACAAAACCTTCGGCTTTTTAATTTTTATTAATTTAAATACATACCTACATATTTACCAATGTTGCAAACTATATTATGTTCCATATTGCTTTATTTACTATTTTCTTTTTAAAATGTAACTATTATTAATTTGAAGTGATTAGTTTTTTGGTGTTACATTCATTTGAAATATGAACTGTGTAACACAGGAATTGTGTTTCTTAGGCTTCGTGATTTATATAAAAATAATAATTTTTAAATTGATTTGTACAATATATGGAAAAAGTATACATATAGAAAATTCAATAATCATTAATTTTCATAATGACATAAAATGCGAAAAAATGTCATTCATGGTATTTTTTGAAGAAAACCATTATGAGCTTCAAGTAAAGTGCCCTTTCCGGTAATCCGATTTACATCAAAATCTAATGGTTTATTTTCATATTAGAATAGGGTAGAAATACAAGGTTTCAGAATTTTCTGAATGATTGTATTTGAGTTAGAACGAAGACAAAATTCATACACACACATACAGACATCACCGTGAAAATGTTAAAATTGGATTCTAGTGACTTGAAAACGTGGTCATTTACTAAAATCTCGATATGCAGTTTTTAGCACGATCCCTACAGCTCCCAAGGGTAGAAATAAAATAATATTAATAATTTGTTATTTTCGTAAAATATAAATAACAATATTGGCGCTAGAAATAGTAATGAAAAAGAACCCTACTCCTGTGACGTCAAAGTAGATATAGCACGTAATTCATAGCCAATAGAAAAATAGTTTTTCCATCACCTAAGTTATTTATATAAATAAAACTAGGCGATAGTTTGTCACATGTAAAGCTGTATGAACTTTGACGTCACATTAAGTTTCAGATTAAGTGACTTATTCAATATATTATGCAGATTTAACTAATTAAGTGTCAAATATCTAATGGATATTTATTTCGCGATTTTTTCAAATTTGATATATAAGATAAATTATCGAAAATTGTAAGATAAAAATAATTGTCCAAATATTGTAAAATTAAATAAAATAACATTTGCATATTTAAATTAACGATTTTTTTTACAAAATATTCATTATCTATTTCGAATTAGTTAAAATGCTAAATTAAGATTTTTAAATTATACTAAATTATTGGACACATTGCCTAATAAAATAATATCTAATTATACTTAGCCAAATTTCAATTCTTATTTTTTCTGTGTAGAAAGCCTATTGCATCTACTTTAATTATTACGTTACACGAATTATTTCTAATTCCCAACATCTGCAAAGTTTTTAAATTTAATATACCTTAAATATTTTAGGTGAAGTCCTTTCAGAACGGCTTAATGTAAAACTTTTTAAACAAGGATCATATTTCTAAACTTTGTGAATGTGTTTTAAAATTTATTAATTAGTAAAAACATATTTCTGAAATGAAACATTTTTGTTGGCCATTTCAATATTTCATTGAATTCTAATGTAGGGAATTTATTTAGATGCCCAGGATGTGAATGGAAAAGAAACTTATGCTTTTCAGTTCATTTAGAACCTATTCGAGAATAATATTGCTTTTCATTGCCAGCGATATATTAAAATGGAATACGATTAATTACGTGGTTGTTGTGAGCATAAAAGTAAATTTTGTACAATAAAAATAAGTGTTTACAATAATTACAGAAGTATTTTTTCAGGAAATCAGTGTTCTGGCGAGGAAGTTTGATCCAATTAAATTTATTAAATTTTAAAAAATTGGTGGTGACATTCTCATAAAAAATTCAACAAAAGGAAAACTTCTTTCGATTTTCTTAAAACTGTGGCAAAAGTATTTTTTTATTGTAGTGTGTCCATCATATACATATATACTAACATTCTTACCAATAAATATTTACGAACTATGTTGCTGAACATTTGTTCGCTAACAATAGCTATTTGTGTATTAAGAGCGCAAAATGCGACATTGTTTATTTTGAGGTTGTTGCCGCGCGACGAAGGAGCGCGGCATTCTCTCGAAATCGACAATGTCCATTTGCGCTCGAAACACACACAAGATTTTTTCTACAGTCGCCACAATGGGGTCCTCCACCATAAAAAATAATAAAATGTACACTTTATACTTACAGTACTGCTCAATAAATAACGATTGGCTAATACAAAATACGGTTTAAACTTAAAAAGGCTTTTAAATGATTATATCGTTACATTAGCCATCTATTCCATATAAAAAAACCAAAATTAGAGCGTGGAAGCAAGGATTTGATGAGTTTTTGTAGCAAAATGTGTGGTTAGATGTCACGCCTGTCACACTGAAAAAATTAACAAATATTTCAAGGAATTTGTGATTATATAGACATGTATGTGCATTGACTGACTTCTCGCAATTATTTAAGTAACGAAATAACTAAAAACTTTATTGTAATCAAAATAAATAGTTAACTAGAGATCAGATGTCAGTACGACTCGCAACTATCCTACCGCCATCTGTGTACAATCATTCCTATTACTAAACATAACTGTTCACACAATTTATTTTATATTTAATTTTATTTTATCGTTATTTTCCATTCTTCTTGAGTTTTTATTCAATCTAATCTAAGCATTTTATACTTTTGTTTTTGTAAATGAATGCCCTATTTCATTTTCACAGCAGTGTGGCATTTTGTTAGGTTATGTTAAATACCGACAGAACATATGTCAAATTGACTTGTGAACGTGATAAATGTGTAATTACAGTGCCATTAGTTCCTAACTAAACATTTTCATTAAGAATGTAGACAAGTGACATTTCTCAACATTGTATACTTAGAAATTTGGACAGCGAGCGTTTTTTCTACTTTGTCGTGCGTGAGCGGCAAAGTGACATTTTGCGTTGACAAAAGAGAGCGCAAATGGCTACTTTCTATAGTGACTGTAGAAAAAATATATTAGCTAACAAAAAATGTTAATTAACAATGTTCGTTTCAATGTGGACCCAGCTTAAGGATCATTAGAATCTTATTTCGAATAGAATAACCTACCCATTTAATCTGATGTTAAATTTATGCGAACGGATGTAATGAGAGTTTTAGAATTTTATAGGTATATATTTGAGGGTTACAACTGTATTGTGGTATTGTTTGTTGGAAATTTCAAAGCAGCTTGAGTAATAGAGTAATAAAACAGCAGAGCACTACGACAATAAGCATTTCATTACTGATATAGTATTAAACCCGTTATCTTCTCGGCGGCACAAAATTTACTGTATATGTACCGTGTAATCAGTTAATAATTTAGCTTATTCCATTAGCTAACAAAGATTTTACGGATATTAAATTATTACAACGTTAAACTTGTTTTTATTTACATATTTTCGAGTACAATGCGTGCATCAGTGCATTTAGATCAAAAGCATGCATTTAGGGTTGCAAAATTCAATTTCGCGATGAAAATGTGCAAAAATTAACGATGTCAAAAATGTGAGCTCGCTTTTTTTACATTTTGATTTATTGACAAAATACGAATGGCTAATCAATCGAAAACATGGAAGAATGTACATTCAATTTTTAATTATGCCCATAATATTACTAACAACAAAAAATACAGGGAAATTTTTCCAATGTTTTGGGCAATAAAACACTAAATAACTGCCAATCAAAAAATATAACAGATTACAAAAAACAGTTATGATTTATTTGTCGAAAAGTTAGTTATAACATTTTTGTTGCAGACACCAGTAGTGAATTTAAAAGTTTAAATTACTTTATTGGCGTGTGAAAAACTGAAATTGTTCAAAATAATAAATATCAAATTATTTATAGTTGCTCAAAGCGTGAAAAATTAATTATAAAAGTTCGTTCTTTTAATTTACTGTCCAAATTAATAAATTTCGAACTGATTAATCTTTAATGAAATGATTCTCAAACTTTTTCATTGTTGACCCTTCAAAGTTCTCTCATCGCAACCCATTATTTATCGATTAGGGATAAATTGAAATCAATTTGTAAGTAATCTACAATACTGTACCCTAAAGTTCTTGATGTAACATGACATGAACTTTGGGGGAGTACATATAGTAAAAAAATGAGTGTTTAACTAAGGGACTACGACAGAATAGTATGCTTTGTATTCCGCATGCACTCTACGACATTGGAATTGGCAAATTGTGTGTGTAGTTGAACAAAGAGGTTGACTTCTAGGGGGTGTGGCTTGCTGTTACTATTTGAATTGTACACTCTCTAGCGCAAGCTAACCCTTAGAATTACAAGTAATTTGCTATGTTTGTCACATACACGGCTTCCTGCACATTAATCTCTGCAATCCAAATGTCAATGTAAATAATATTAAATAATCTTATTGTTCTATTGGCATTTGACTGCTGGTTTATCCTTCGCGACGATGACTTGGATTCACTTTCATTTAAAGGGATGTTTGAAAATTGATGAACACTTTTCTGGAGACGGACACACTATTTTTATTCTAAATTATTTTATTTAAACATATTTACATTTAAACTAATTGAGGAGTGTTCATTCAAAAGTTGATATGTCCATTTTTTGTAAAAAATGAGTTATACATTACATTAAATCTAGTCATCCGAATCGATTGGCATGGTCGGTGTCAAGAAAACTGTAACTTGTCCCATGCAAACTTAACAATAAAAAGTGAGTTTCAATCAAAAGTTATTATGTCCACTGGACATGTTAACTATTGGTTGAAAATTTTTATGTTTTGACCAAAACTTAACATGTCCTTTGAATAAGTAGTACAGTTTTATTAATTTCAAACGAAACTATGCATGTCCACTATATAATGTTCATATAAAATTCAATATGATGATTTATACAGAAGTAGGTATAGGAAGAGTAAAGAGGTTAGGGAAAGAATGGAAAATATATAATATCAAAGAACTACAAAATTTATATAAAAAAATTACTAAAAGAATTAATATAAAGAAATGTATGGGAGAGAAAAGAGAATACAGGACAAGGGATATTATAGATTCGATAGTGATTTGGAACAATTCGTAAGTCTCTTGAAAAGAGGAAAGGATGATAGAAATTTGGCAATGGATGTACTAAAAAATATTAATAAACTAAGTACAGATAAAAAAAGGATGTAGACCATCTTCGCATCTTCTAAGACTGCAATTTGGAGATACGTGGCAAGAGATAGAAGAGCTTGAATGGTACAAAAAAGTTTTAATAAACACTCTAGAATGTAAACATGAAAATGAAGATAATGAGGAGTGTGATTGTGAAGAATTTGATATAGTTCACCTTTAAATAAAAAGTATTATGTACCTACTGGAATCCATGAAAGTTAAATTAATCTTAATTTCTTAATAATTTAACAACAAAACTCAAAATTTCCCAATTTTTCCATGCAAAAGTTAACATGTCCCAATTTTTTCATGCAAAAGTTAACATGTCCAAATATTTTTTGCAGATTTAAGCTAATTGAAAAGATATACAAATATTATATTATGGGATATTTAATAACATTTACTAACTGAATTATATATGAAGTAATCGAATTAAAAAAATATATAGCAGGGACATAGTAAGTTTTTCGCTTTTCTCTCAAAACTGTTTATGATGATGTATTTGAATGAACACTTCTCAATTATTATTAACGACTACACTAAACATAATTAAATCCTAAAGATGCCGATATATCTTTCAGCCAAAATACTGGCGTTAACTTAAAACGCGAGCCAAATTAAAGACCTGCATGTTTTCGACATGAGACTCAATCACCGATTCCATGTCCTTCCGGCATGAATCTCTAACATAAATTACTTAAAAATATAATCTTCAGTTGAGCATATATAGAGGTGTGGGCTGAAAAGTTATCTCCTACGGAATCCATAGCCAAATACCAACCCCTACACGTCGGCTTGCAATAACTTATATACTAATTATCAATATACTAAATGTCTAAGCTGCTGACATCCAGACTAAACAGAGAAAGATGTGGGAAAATGATAATAATTTCTTAACAGAATTTTGACTTACAAAGATAACTAAGTTAAAATAATAATATTGAAACTATAATTTAGAAAAGTTTATAATAAAGTTATTTGCTTGTTATTGTTCTGTCCTCACTTTGTCACAGAAACTATATTTTATATTAAAATAAAACTTATACTGTTTGAAAATAGTTATTTTCGTAACAAGTTATAAAAAATACCAAATATCATGCGAGTGTAAATTGACGCACGACGCGTAGCGGAGTGCAAGTCAATACACACGAGCTAAGATATTTGTATTTCATACAAGTTATGAACATTTTTTAGACGAGCTTAAATAAATTTTACTTTTTTTACAAAACTGAAATTTAGGTTCAAACGTACGGACAGCTGACAAATGAGTAATGTGCACAAATAGCCAGAAAATAATGACATAGTAACCTAGCAACCGTGTCAACTATTACGATATGAAATATATCGTAACACTAATGTCATAAGTTTAACTTTCAGTGTTAGGATACTACGTTGATATGTCATACTTATCACAATGGTCGTCTAAAAATCATTTATTACTCTTTAACATGGACCAAAATTTATCGACAGTGCTTATTTTTTATCAAGTACAGAGACCGATATCAAAAACAGCGCATATTTACGTGGTTGCTATCACGAGTATCATAGTTTTGACAGATTGCACTTATTGTTTTCAATAATTTGCACATAAATTGTTTTTCACTATTGCATCAGTTTCTAAGTGTAAATGTTAATTTGTTTCATGCATTTCATTTTAGAACTTTTCGTTTAAGAACACGGAAGGAATTCTTACTAATTTAGGATCATGTAATTTTTATTTTAATCTGAGGTCCAGTTTGTAAAAAAAATAAATAAATTCAAATATACGAAGTGGTCGATTTCTATGCGCGTAAGTATATTTCTGTAATAAGGTATAAAATAATTTTTTGATAATTTTATTCTTCTTAAAGAAATAATAAATACTTTTGTTCATACAATGATTCATTTCATTAGTTTTTTTTAAAAATAATTTATTTAGTTATACTTGTATAAATTCATAATGCGATATCAATAAATTATTTTGTAAAATACCTTCATCCAGTTTCAACAATGTTTTACTTCCTTGTCGTTCTGTTTTTGTTAAATGTGCACAAATTTCTCTTCATCTCCGAGTACTGTACAGCTCCTCACTATTTTGCTAGATGTTTTAGCGAAATATATCTCGCAAGCTATTTATTCTAGGAAACGTACAATTTTTTGCTAGTTTAGCATTACCTAGCGTTAATAACGACAAAACCTTCCGTATATATGGACCATGTAAACACAATTAAACAACAACGTTAATGAATTCATATTATTAATTAAACAAATGTAATACTGGATTTATAATTTACATTTCATACGTAACTTAGTAGGTGTAACAAAAAACAAATGTTAAAGGTTTTATGGTACTAGGTGAAAAGAATATCCGATTTTTTTTCCGAACTAACTACGTATGTATAATCCGTATAAAGACATCAAGTTTATGCTCTTGAGGAACCCGAACATAGAGATGCCTATAAATATATTCGCAAAATGCTTAAAAGTATCTTATCTTTAAACTTATCCATCAACTTTAAATAGAAGTTTAGAAGAATGACTGATGATCTAACATAATGTAAAGCGGTTCCAAGATGTTTCATAACTATGGACAATATTTATTTTTGAAAAATGCTAGTGTTAATCTGGAGGGTATATTGAACGTCTGTGTAATGTATCGTACATGAAAAATATTTGCTGGTGTCGGCAGCACATTAAAGAGATAAAGTGAAGATTTTAAAAATGACTTCAGATAGGAGAAAGAATAACGTAATTAAGAATATTATTCAATAATATTATTGCATAATATACTGCATATTTTTTCTCAATAATTGTGGTTGAAATAGATTATTATTAAACATTTTTATGTAAGATGGACGACATTAACCGCTCTATATTCTATTTCATTTAATTTTAAAAATCAGTGAATTCTCTGAATCTTTAAAAAATCTTTAATTTACCCAATTTTTAAATCTGGTGACACTTCTGATATTTCAAACTATAGGCCTGTTTCTATTATTTCTAAAATTTCTAAATGCTTTGTTAAAATTTTGTTTCAGAATGTAAATATCGGTCTGTTAGTAATGAGTTATCAACTGCACAACATGCTTTATTAAGGGCATCAATTGCAACTAATCTCAGTCAACTTATTGAATTCACAATCAGTGCTTTCAGTGAAAATTCGAAAGTTGATGTCTACACTGATTTTGCCAAGGCGTTTGACACTTGAGACTTACTTAAATCAATACGTTCCTATATCACAGTCCGTAAACAATTTGTACAGTACAATAACCACAAATCTGATTTTTTACTCCTCACTCTGGTGTTCCTCAGGGTTCCAATTTGGGCCCTCTTCTCAAATACTCTTCTTTATGCTGATAATTTGAAATTATTTAAAATTATAAATACTCCTAACGACGGTCATGAACTTCAAGAAGATAATAATCTTCTAACTTTGTCGTCTTCTTCATACCTATTTTTCAACTTTTCTAAATGTACAATCACGTCTTATTCCATGAGGCACAGTCAGGTAATTGTTCCCTACTGGATGGAAGGCCGGGGTCTAGAAAGAGTTAACCATCACAGTGATTTGGAAGTTCTATTTCATCAGAAATTACTCTTTGATTTACATTATAATTACACAGTAATATTCTGCTTATAAAAATTTAGGTTTTATAGTACGTAACTCGTAGACATGCATTCGGGCGGGCCGGGCCGGGCTTTGAGGTTTGGATCGACTCGGCCCGAAAATAAAAATTACCGGCCCGATTCGAAGATCGACTTTAGCTAGACCGGCTCGAAAATTGACTCGAAATCGGGCCGGGCTTCGGGCCGGGCCGGGCCAAAGCTCGAAATTGGGTGCATCCGGCATTCCTAATGTTGATTTTTATGTTAAGGCAAAATGTTTAACTTTTTTCGTATCGAACTTATGAAAAACCTCTACATTCTTATAACTTTCAACATTAGTTAACATAAGTAGTTAAAAGAGAGACCCTTCTAGTTTAAGTTTGTTATAAAAATTACAGACCTACGAGTATTTAACACTTTGTTTACCAAAGAATTTAGACAGTATAATTATTATGCTTTAATGAATAACCTTGAATTCTTGAAGTAAAATAATACATTTTTATTTATTAATATGTGAACTGTGTTGTTATTAAATCATTTTCATTAAAATATTAAGGAAACTGTGCATTTTGAATGAACTATAAGATTTTTCGGGCTGGCCCGAAAAGCACGAATTTTCGGGCCGGGCCAAAATCAAAAGTCCGACTCGCCTCGATTTTTGAAAATGATTAGCCCGATTCGGCCCGATAAAAAATATCTTCGGCCCGGCTTGATGATCGACTCGAAATCGAGGCGGGCTTCGGGCCAGGCCGGGCCAAAGCTCGAAATCGAGTGCATCTCTAGTAACTCGCAACTTTTCACGAATCAAGAAACTCTCAAATTCCTATACTACTCGCTTGTATGATCTAGACTTGAGTATTGTCTTTTTGTTTCGATTCAATATACCACTTGCACAGTAATAACATTGAATGGGTCCAAAGAAAATGTGTACGATACTGTACTAGAAAAATTACAATAAATTTTAATCCGTTAAATTACAGTTATACTTGCTACCCTATTAGATCCCAATGACTACGTTGGAGTCCAGACGTAAGATGTAAATTATTAAGAAGCAAAATTGACGACACTGCAGGCCTAAATAATTTATACATTTTTATACCGCGCCTTACATCCAGAATACGTATATCATTTTATATTCCTCATCTTAGGAGAAATTACTTTTTGAAGAGTCCAATTATACGACTGTGTTTCATTTACAAAAATGTTGAAAGAAAGATAGATATTGAGGTTGACATCTTCCACATAAGATAGGTTGAATTTAAAAATATCTTAACGACACATTTTTATATATTCTGATAATGAATATCTTATATGTATTTACATTAATACAGAGAATTTATTTTAAAATGCAACATTATGGTTCATCACTTCCATGGTTACTCACTATTGTCAAAAAATGACAGCAATGTAATATTTGTCCATTTTAAAATGCAACATTGTAAATAGTAATGCAGCACAGGAGATACGTCTAGAAAACATCACAAATGGTGTCAATTTTTATTACGACCGACTAGAATATTGCCTCAGTGTGAATGGGGGTATTTTTTTGTAACATTTATTACATGAAAGATGAATTTTTGTAAGCTGAAATCTGTTAAGATGTGCAACATTCATATATTGATTTTTTTGTTAATCGTATGTAGGCTAATTTATTAGAAATTAGTTTTGATAATACAAAACTACAAATTTTGTATGTTGCATTTTAAAATGGACAAATATTACATTGCTGTCATTTTTTGACAATGGAAGTGATTGACCATATGTTGCATGTTAAAATAAATTCCCTGTATATATTTTTTCTCATTGAAAATGTTTCGTATTTTCATATATTTGTATATGTATTATGTTTTTGTATCTGCGTCGAACATATTTATGGATTTTGTTAAATCTTGTTATATTGATTACCTTGTAATTGGAATATTACATCCTGTAAGAAGGTCATTAATAAATAAATAAATAAATAAATAAATACCCTTTTATAAAAATTTATTTCTAATAAATTAAAGCAGCAATATACAGGGTTAGTTAAAAGTATGGAGACGGCGATTTATTGTCGTTAATATTCATTTTAGGAAATTATGTTCAATGCAAAAGTTTTTTAAGAAATTTTGATCTACATTTGCGATTACTTGAATTTTTTTTTCTTCAATTGTTTTTGAGTTACGTTTGTCCGCGTAATTTTTTTAAATGGGAACCTATTAATTTTACTCTACTATTCGATAGAGTGTTTTTTTCTCTTTACAACAGTATGTTTGTTTTTCTGTTTTTCAATTTATTTTAATAACATTTTTACAAGGAAAAACACCGGTTCAAGTATTTACGAATAGTAGGTTCATCTAAGATAGACAAAATTATTTCCAATAAAGTTGTTGGTCACAATCTTATCATTAAAAACAAATTAATAACTAAGTAAATTACATCGCTCGAGTTTGTTTATCGCTTCGCTTTTGTCTATCTTAGATGTACCTACTATTCGTAAATAATTGAACCGGTGTTTTTCCTTGTAAAAATGTTATTAAAATAAATTGAAAAACAGAAAAACAAACATACTGTTGTAAAGAGAAAAAAACACTCTATCGAATGGTAAAGTAAAATTAATAGGTTCCAATTTAAAAAAATTACGCGGACAAGCGTAACTCAAAAACAATTGAAAAAAAATCAAGTATTCTCAAATGTAGATCAAAATTTCTTAAAAAACTTTTGTATTGAACATAATTTCCTAAAATGAATATTAACGACAATAAATCGCCGTCTCCATACTTTTAACTAACCTGTATGTAATTATATGTACTTGCTGTAGCTGTTTGACAGCAACTGTACTCATAAACATATTTTGCTTTATTATACATTTTACATATAACTCCAATGAACATAATTATTATTATTCTTCTTTGAGGGTTTCTTTTTTCAATGAAACATTTAATGAAGCAGATTATCAAACTAAACATTTACTTCGGTGAGGAATTTGAACCTGCGTTCTCATCTTACCAAACTAGTATGCAAACTATTTAACCACTGCTATCCGTTTACATATACAGAATGATTGATTTAAAGTAATTTGATCTTGTTTAAATCTGTCATCATTTACTGCACGTGGCTATTTATTTGGTGCATAACCAGGTCTAGCGTACTCATGCAATACAACGCAGCAGTGAGATGTCAGGATTTAATCCTATTTTGTTGCTTGCATGAAAAACAAAACTTTGAGCTTTGAAAAATCGCCGCTATGATCACTGGTTTATTTCATTTTGTAACTGTGGATGCAATCACTCGACGAATGATAACTACAGGTTGCATCCTAAAAGTATAATTTTTTAAAAATATGTCAACACTAATATACAGGGTGTTCCGCGACTCGACCGATAAACTTATACCATATATCATGGTCATTACGATCAAAAAATGTTATATGACCTATAGGTGAATTCGTCTTTGTTTCGAAGATATCGAAGGAATCTAAAAAAATGATAAAAGAAAATTTATTCATCAATGGATAGCTAATTAACACAAAATTACAGCAACCGTTCAAAATGAGAACCTCCATTTTCTAAACATTCAGGTATCCTTCGAGTCATAGAATGTTGCCAGTTAATTACTGCTAATTCATTCGTTAGAGAATTAGTAGCTTCATCTATACGGTCAGTCAACTCTTCGCGAGATTTGAGGCAACCCCACAGAAAAAAAAAAAATGTATAGGCGATAAGTCAGGTGACCGAGCTGGGCAATGTATAGGACCATCTCATCCTATCCACCTTCCCGGAAAATTTTCATTAAGAAACATCGTCACTAGTCTCCCAAAATGTGGTGGTGCCCCATCTTGCTGGAACCACATGCCACGACGAGCTTCCAAATCCGCATATTCTGCATTAGTAAAATGCGGAATAATAGCTTAAATTAATAAGACAGCACAAAAATCATTCATTTGTCAAACATACGTTAATTCGTCAAGGCTAACTCAATTATATATTTTTTTTTAATTAATTCGATATCTCCGAAACTAAGAGGAATTCACCTATAGGTCATATAAAATTTTTAATCGTAATGACCCCCGGAATATATGGTACAAGTTTGTCGAGTCGCGGAACACCTGTATAAAAATCTATTAATATTATGTTTCTATTGTAGTACAACTGATGACGATTGCTTTGCAGTCGAAATGTACATTTTGCAATTAAAAATATTTTGTGAAGGAAGGTGTATTATTGTTTATATTTTAATTCATATCTTCACGTAACTCAAATACTTAATTTAGTGAGATAAAAATCTGTTGTGGTCAGCACTATACCTCACGCCAGTACTTCTGATGATGCCGTAACTGGCGAAATTGTACAATAAAGTAAATAACAAAAACAATAAAAAAATGTATAAACAGTTTTGTACTCTACATTTTTTGCTGTGACAACCATCCCCGGAGTTTTTGTGACTACCAGCTCTCTACAGACATTTCAGAGAAATCACGATTTGGCGTAAATGCCATATAAGCTAACCTCAAAGTTGATACAGATTACCATCATGCAAACTTATAGATTCACAGAAAAATAGTTGAGACTTCATTAAATAGAAAGTGAATAATTAGATTTAATTATATTATTCAACGAATATTGGCAGCTACAAAAACACAAAAGAACCGATAAAATTCAGGCAATTGTCGCAGGGCACATGAAACTAAGTGCACACACTAGCAATGACGTAAACACTTAGGGTGGAATTCAGTGGGCCGTATTAAAACTTGTATTGAGTATATGGCAACATTGTAATGTTTTCCACATGTATCAATGAGATTCAATTGTGATTTAGAAATTTTACCACAGGGAAAAGTAATACAGATATCCTTTAGTCAAATGAGGAAGTATTATTGTAAATGGAAGGTGTAAAAGGAAACTCTTTATTGCAAAATTGGGTTAGAAATATGTCAAATTTTGTGTCAAATATTTCATACCAGAATGTTAATGAATTTTAAAATATCTCAACCCCCGTTTTGATCAGTTTTGACATTTGTCCTCTTTTTCTTACTTCTGTTAATAATATTTTTCTCTTTATTTGATCCTTTGGTCTCTCACTTTTTTCTGACAGGTATTACAAAGTTATAAAATAAAATAAAATAAATATATCATCACGGCATATTACCCATTTCTGGGTGTGCCAGTATCTACAACACATGTAGACATCGGTAATGATGACGATATATTTTACCGTGTGGGCGCTTACCAGGCGTCACTTCACGGGCACTCACAGCTGGTGTGGAGAGTGCACCACAGGGGTCACTTTTGTGCCATTTAAAATTGAAAATATTTGGCATGTGTCGGGATCGAACCCGGTTCTCCAGGGTTCGCGACCAGACACGCGGCCACGGGACCAAAATATTTTTGACAAAGAACTATTTTAGCTTAAAACACGCTAATACAACCCACTGAATCTCACCCTTAGTAGTTCGAGTCACAACACCTACGTGGCAGTAGTGACTGAGAACTGAGACTTGGGACAACCAACCCGTGTGACAACCGGCCCCGGTTTTCCCTATGGATGTATAAAGTCTTGTGGCCGATAAATACAGGCACGTGCCGACATAGCTATTAAATTTCAAACGGCTAGTTTGTAATCACATTGCTGGGGCATTATTTCAGAGTGCAGAGTGAGATCTGTATTTGTAAGGTGAACTATATCAGTATTAGTTATTTACCAGTGTAAGTAGAACCGTAAGCGTGTGCCGAAAGCGAACCAGTATGGATAATGATTGTGTGCGTCTGTTTGAACCAATCCAGCGATCTAGTGATCAACCGATCTACATTCACGATTCGAATTCCAGCAACACGTACAGGGCTAGAGGGGGGATATTCAATTAATGAGATTAGCAGAATGTGCGGAACAGATCCGCCGAACCTATTTAGCAGAATTCACCGGGTCATGATGGTTTTCGATCGTTCCGTTTCACCCATGTGTATCGGAATCATATTCGTCACTAATTACTAACATTACATACAGCCTTTACACAATATCATGAATAAACTCATCATTTTTTCTCATATTTTTTTAGTAATCACCATTAAGTGATTGATTAATTTGAATTTAAACCACGTACAGAAATATACAGGGTAGGGGTAGTTAAGGGTGTGCATAAGGAATGAATTGGAAGAATATTGAACATTTAGAAGAGTAGGAGGAAACTTGTTCATAGGATGAATTGAAACATAAAAAATAGATATAATTAGTGTACCAAGAATGTTAAATTCAATTAGTCTAATATGAAATTGGCGAGAGGTATTGTGCTGCCCATAACAGATTTTAAGGATTGTAATTTTAAATTATTAATAAAAAAATGCACAATAATTTGGTAATATTGTTAAATTTTAATTCTGATAAAGATAAAACGATATATTTTTACTTCTCGAGCAGTATTGGATTCATGCTAAAAATCGCATATTCTGATTCTAGTGAAGAATCATCGTTATAAGGACCCTAGAATTTTTGCGATAATTTTTAAAATTACATGACGTGTCACACAAACTTTCAATTGCTTGTAGTTTTCGAACGAATTAATATTTAAACTTTTTTTTTTCATTAATACTCATACAAGAATAACGCGATAACAATTTTCTTTTAAGACTTTAATTTCTAAAAATTCACTCAGTTATTCAAATGCTCTAAATATGCATACACTTACATAACATTGTCTTTACAATCAAATAATATTACTAGCAAGTTTATATCTCTATCCATTTTTGAATTTATGTTCCAAAAGTCAATATACCCCATATTCAGATTAAAACTTTAAAATTTTCAAAAATCTAATTGTAATGTATCTAGATACTTCTCAGTGCACTGATTCCAAATTTTGAAACCGCAGGTCGATATCTCTTTTCGTTCTCGAGATATTTAGATTCAAAGTTTTGCACAAAACTGCCCATTTTTGGGTAATAACCCAAAAATGGGTCGAGATATGAATTTGGCGACAACACCATTCGATTCTACGGGCAAAATTACATAAGTACACCAATTTTCATAATTTTTGAACACCGCATACAGTCTCTAAAGCAAAATAACTGAAAATGGCCAAAAATCGCAAAAATCGTAAGGGGTACCCCTTACGATTTTTTCAGATTTTGGCCGTTTTCAGGGGTTTTCAAACTTTTATTCATAAAAAATGAACCGGTTAGTAAAAAATTATGAAAATTGGTATACTTATATATTTTTATCCGTAGAATCGAATGGTGGTGTCGCCAAATTCGTATCTCGGCCCATTTTTGGGTTATTACCCAAAAATGGGCAGTTTTATGCAAAACTTTGAATCTAAATATCTCGAGAACGAAAAGAGATATCGACCTGCGGTTTCAAAATTTGGAATCTGCGCATTGAGAAGTATCTAGATTCATAAAAATTATATTTTTGAAAATTTTAAAGTTTTTATCTGCATATGGGTATATTGACTTTTGGGGCAATAATTCAAAACTAGGTAGAGATCTAGCCCAGAAATGGGTAATTTTGAGAAAATATTTGAGGTTGAATATCTCCATATCTAAAAGAGATATCGACCTGCGTTTTCATGATTTGGAATCAGTGCATTGGGAAGTACGAGATACATGAAAATTGGATATTTGAATATTTGCAGGTTTTATGACTTTTTGGGATAAAAACTTAAAAATGAGAATAGTTATGAACTTGGTGGTAATATTAGTCAATTTTACACACAATATTAGATATGTAACTATACCAATTTTTATGATACATGAAAATTAGGTTTTTGAAATTTTTTAAGTTTTTATCTGAATATGGGGTATATTGACTTTTGGAACATAAATTCAAAAATAGAGATATGAGGTATATGGAGTTGAAACAAAATTATAAAAAGAAATGTCGTTTGAACTGTCACTGTCAGAAATACGACGAATTAGGTAGGAAAACCATCATCACTTTAAATTTGATGATGCATACTAGGAGCGTTGGCGAACGAATTGAATAATGATTTATGATTTTACAACTGCATTCCTTTTTATTCATTTCCGCAACCACCATCAATCATTCCTGCCGCTGATTAATAAAAAATGAAAAACTGACATAAAAATGAAACATTTATGGGGTAAGGTATGCAATGGCATGCAACGGCTGTGTATAATGAGTGTAATTTCGAATATATGATTGCGATACAAACCGCACAGTAATGGAATTATTAACACCATATCAACACAAATTAGGTGTTGGAGACTGAAGCAGAAAATATTACTCACAAGAATGGATTTCGGTCGATAGCTTACAGGCAATTAAATTCGTAATGGATAATGTATGGCAACACCGTTTTTTAAAGAAGATAAGCGAAATTTTTGAGTTAACAAAAAAACTGAGTGCACTATAGTGACAAATTCTGCATCAAACAATTCACATTGGAATTCTGCATAAATTAACTCAAAAATAAAAGTGGCCCAGTAGTATATTTTGAACACAGCTGTGAGTGAGATGATGAAATAAAAATAATGAACAATTTATTAATTTCAGTTCATAATTTCAAAATAATTCGGTATTTGTTTCTAATATGTTTATAAGAGAAGTAAATATTTATTGTTACCTATTTCATATTTTTATGCAAAGGGTGTAAATCGAAAAGTGGGCCATAGGGAAATCAGTTTTTCCTTTCTCAAACATTACCAAATTGTTTTATGTAAATACATATTTTAAATAAGCGATATAAATTCTGCATCTAAGTCATATAAGATTAGTTTACGTCTTCTTCATATAAACGTAAAAATTAATTATAACGTTACATTTTTTATGTGCTTTTAGTCTAGACAGCCATGGATTTATGACAAAAAATTAACAAATGCGATATTTTTTACTGTCAATTAGAACTGACTAAATTTAGATTAGAGTAGTAAATTAACACAAAATACGTAAAGGTAAACTATTTTAGATCTAATTGATAGTTTAAAACAACACGTCTGTTTATTTTTTGCCATAAATTCATAACAAAAGTACAATAGCGAAACTCTAGGTGAAACAATGTCTTATAAAAGATTAGAAAAAAACACTCGCCAGTTGGTTACTAATTGAGATTGGTCAGTATCTGAAAAATGACCGAGAGGTTGATTCAGGTGCTGAAATCCTGTGAAACATGGCGAGTGTTTTTTCTAATTCAATATAAATTCATAGCTGCTTAGAATGAAAGCTCATAATAATTGTAAGTTTATAATAAATTTTTACTTTTATATGAAGAGCTAGAATAATCGCCTTACATGATTTAAATGCAGAATTTAAATCTCTATAACTTTTATTGGAAGCATTTTTACATAAAATAATTTGGCAACGTTTGCGCAAAGAAATATGTTGAACGCCCATGGCTCACTTTTCGATTTACATGCTGTAAATAGTAGGTACGCAAATGTAGAAGAGTAATTTCAAAGGGAACAAACATGAGAAAAGAAGATATAAAGATGAAACTTAAATTACTACATTAGTACGAATTGGATGTGATATTAGTTTTATGGTTTTAGTCTTAGTACGATACATATAGTCGAAATAGGTCAAACAAATTGATTGTAATTATCACAAAATTATATTTAATTTTTCCAAGCATGCTACTTGCTACAGAGCATAATGCATGCATAAATAATGCTTTCTCCAGTCCACATCATGTGCCGTTTTGCTGATATCCACTTTCCCGACATTTTTCTTTAACTTATTAATTGTTAATGTTTTTTCTTTATTTAAACTTTAATATAGTTTGCTTATGTAATAATTTTTTTTTACATTTTATTGAACTATTTGTATGTAATTTTACCCTGTAATAGGACTCTGTTGGGTAATAAAGATTATTATTATTATTATTATTATTATTATTATTATTATAAACAGCTATATGAAATTTCATCATCATCATCTGTGGCACAATATCCCTTGTAGGGCCAAAGCCTCAAGTACTGTAGGTACTCTTCTCGTGACCGATAGTATTAGAGAATCAGTGCGGCAGCGGAAATACTCCTACAGCTATCACCACCTATGTTTAACATGGACAACTGGTCGGGTCATCGCATGCGAGTGCGATTAATGCCTGATATTATGGCATTTTAACGACTACGCACTTAACCGGCCGGTAGATTCGAACCGAGGAGCCTCAGATTCGATCAGAGCATGTAGAGACAGCGCCTTAATGCCCACGGCCACTACACCGGCTATATGAAACTTCATAAAATTATCAAATTCAATTTGGTTTATTTATCAAAAATATTCATTATATGCTTCCATGTCAGATTATTATTATTATACAAAAGTGCAATGATCATAATTAAATGTAACTTAGCGAAATTTTAAATTACGTTAATTAAATTTTATAAACAATTATTGTGGAAATTTAATTGAGGAAAATACAAAAGTTGACATAATTGCTTTCATTGAATTCAATCATATATGATCCTCTGCTTTTGAATTTCATGTCCGTTTCATTCGTTCATTATGTGACCAAATTAGTGGAGCTGTATTGGATGGACAAATTCAAGTTCCATATATGAAAAATTACAGAAAATTGATGTAGGTCTTTTTAAAACGGAATTAGATAAAATATATTAATGCCCGTATTCACCAACATCAAATAAATTTTTGAATAGCTTATTCATTGAATAAGAGAAAAATATCGCATCAAATTATGACAGCTAGAATAAATACCTTCATTTAAGTTATGGTATCGATGCGATATTTTTCTCTTATTCAATGAATAAGCTATTCGAAGATTTATTTGATGTTGGTGAATACGGCCATGAATGTATTAGAAGTAGTTTTTAATTGTGAACATTTTTTGTATTTACACTTTTACTATTGCATATCATATGATCCAAAAAAGTAGAAACCCGGTATGAAAACATGAATTTGTTCCATTCTGTGCATTTAGGAAGGACCTCATGTTGATATACGCAAGTCAATTAAAAGTTGCTGCCGAATTTGATAATATCGAAGGTTACATCCTTATTATGTGTGTGCCTCAAACTGATATGTTCCTTAATACCATGGAGGATAAAGGAACAAATATAAATTTTGTTTGACTACAGCTTATATAACTTTTTAATTATTCACCGTTCAAAAATTAATACTTTCCTGTATCGGATAACTCTGATAAAATATTTACAGTAAATCACTCATACTGTCATCGCATATTCCACAAATTTTAACAAATTGAGTAAATAAATAAAATTTAACCCTCAGGCAACATTCCGAGCGTACGCCTAATAATGATATTGTATAATTAGGACAGTTAACAGATGTTATCTTACACGCAGCCACGTGGAGAATGTGCAGAATACGCTGCCCGCCGTCCGGAAATTCAGAGAGCAGTCAGCAGAGTGAAAAGGCAGGACTCGGTTCTGAATAATTATGTTAATTTTATTCTCAATAATAATTACGGTCATCGTATTGTATTGAATACGGGTCAGGAAGGGTAAAGAGCAAATAATACGAGTAGAGATGCATTCGGGCCGGGCCGGGTTTTGAGGTTTGGATCGACTCGGCCCGAAAATAAAAATTACCGGCCCGACTCGAAGATCGACTCGACAAAAAAATTAGCTAGCTCGGCTCGAAAATTGACTCGAAATCGGGCCGGGCCAAAGCTCGAAATTGGGTGCATCCGGCATTCCTAATGTTGATTTTTATGTTAAGGCGAAATGTTTAACTTTTTTCGTGTCAAACTTAGAAAAAACCTATACATTCTTATAACTTTCAATATTAGTTAACATAAGTAGTTAAAAAAAGAGGCCCTTCTACACTGAGAAAAAGGATTATTAATAGGAACAAAATATGTTGTTTTGGGTATGATTTATTTGTTATAAAACTGCTTTATTCACTATAAATACGCTTTCCGCGCTGCAAATAAATTGTGATATTTACAATAAGCAAAAACTTTATTTGGAGCATATTTATTTTCACTTAACAAATATATACTATTAAGAAATAAAACAATATCTTTGCGGTATTTAAATAAACATTTGTTTTGCTATAAATATAATTATATTTTCAGAAAATATATACATAGCACATTAATTAATACAAAATAAAGTTTCTTTTTAATGAAATAAGAATTATTTATTTGTCAGAAAGAAATCTTTAACGAACAAGAACGAACAAGTCCGTTGAAGAAACAGTCGTTCAGTGTTTCATTTACGATATGTGAAGTACTCTGTTTTTACTTGCGGTAATACGATATATATGTACATTGAATATAATATGTAAGTGATTGTGAAATGGCAGATAGTAAAGTAAAAGAACTGTTAGTGCTGTGGGAAATGCCGAAATTAACTGATAAGTTTACAGGTAAACAAATTATTATAAGCTTATTAATACACATGCACATATGTAATTTTTATTTAGAAGAGGGAATAACATACGATACCTGACTGCAATGAAGTACTGGCGAAATTAATTCCCGGATTAGGGCAACAAATAAAATTTAGATCATTCTTAAAATCGCGTATTGCCAATAATTCAATAGAAAAAACGTCTACGCCAACTGCCTACATTCCATTATGTTGAATATATGTACTCGTATATGTAAGTCCTTTTTTATATTTGTAGAAATACTCTTTATATATATATATATATATATATATATATATATATATATATATATATATATATTATATCGAATAAATATTTATTTATGTAAAACAATACATTCTTTTCCTTTAACCTTTTCTATATTTTAAAGAACAAAATAATAGCTTTCAAATAAACGGATAAATATTTGTAGATATAAAACATTTATTTGTGACAAATATTAAGAATTTTATGGAACCATGTTGCTCTTTTTAAAATAATAAATATTTATTTACAATAAATAAATTTGTTTGAAATATTAATGGAAACTATTTAAACAACATTTATTTCCGTCAAACAAATTCACTCAAAAAAATAATAAATTTCGGTACAAGAAACATTTAATCCGCTGAATTCAAAAAACATATTAGTTTATATGAAATGAAATTGATTTATATGAAACGATCCTTTTTCTCAGTGTAGTGTAAGTTTGTTATAAAAATTACAGACCTACGCGTATTTAACACTTTATTTACCAAAGAATTTAAACAACTTTTTCACAAATCTTATATAAAAAAAATATAATTTACATAAGAATTTTTTTATCTAACTTTGTTTCTGCTCAAAAATAGGACTAGAAATCATGGTAGGAACAAAAATCTCTTTTATTTAAGTATACGAGTAAATAACAATAATAATAGCAACATCACAATATAAATATTATGCTTTAATGAATAACCTTGAATACTTGAAGTAAAATAACACATTTTTATTTATTAATATGTGAAGTGTGTTGTTATTAAATTATTTTGATCCTTTTTAACTTCATCCATTTTCATTAAAATATTAAGGAAACTGTGCATTTGATTGAACTATAAGATTTTTCGGGTCGGCCCGAAAAGCTCGAATTTTCGGGCCGGGCCAAAATCAAAAGTCCGACTCGCCTCGATTTTTGAAAATGATTAGCTCGATTCGGCCCGATAAAAGATATCTTCGGCCCGGCTCGATGATCGATTCGAAATCGAGGCGGGCTTCGGGCCGGGCCGGGCCAAAGCTCGAAATCGAGTGCATCTCTAAATACGAGATATTTGATAGAAAACAATAACGACAAAATTCGAAAACGAAGAGTGACAATGGGATATGGGACTAAATTTTGATTTTTACATACACGGTGACTCACATGAAATCATGAGCCTGTAATCTGAACGGTCTTGAGAAAACAATGCATATCACTCGCGGTTAGTTTTACGGAAGCGCAAAAATTTTTAAAACTTCAAATTTCACCTTTTTACCTCTCGGTAGGAGAGGTATTGGATTCATGCTAAAATTCGCATACCCAGATTTTATTGAATAAGCACGATTTCAGGTCCCTAGAATCCGATTATAACATTTATAAAATGATGTCTGTGTGTGTGTGGATGTGTGTATGTGTGTATATGTGTATGTATGTCTGTGTGTGTGTGTGTGTGTGTGTGTGTGTGTGTGTATGTATGGATGTTGGAGGGACGATTCCTCAAAAACTATAAGACTTAAAAATATATAACTGCAGTTTCTTCAATCTGACATTTCTGGGAAGAGCTGAAAAGGTTTTGGTAACAATTGAACAACCGGAAGTAGTAGTTTCTTAAAAAAATTCTTCTAAATATAATTTTTTGGGAGTTTTTTTTTATTAAATATTGAAGAACATAAAATTCTCCATCTAAAACACTTAAAATTTTTATTATATCTTGTATAGATTTAGAGATAAAGACACTATAATTTATAGAGTAAACTAATCGTAGAGGCCAACGTACTAAGGAAACCAGTTGACAAATTCCAATGTTTATAACATGACACATGTCATTGTCAAATATTAACAGTTTTAGTGACATTCTGATAGCTTTATCTGGGAAGTATATTTAACTTTTCTTATTGTTTTAATAATTACATATTTTAAATTATAGGTAAAATTGTGGTAAAATGCATATATCCATCAGAAATACCGCCAATCTGGTTAACGAATTGGAAGAATCTATGACATTTAGAAACTTCCTCATACAATGAAAAATAGATATAATTAGAATTATATTTGAGTAAAGTTCTGTAATTTTTTGTTATAAAACGACGGTTCGAAAGTGAAGTGCAATACAATACTTATATAGCCTAATATGAAAATGGCGAGAGGTCTTGTGCTGGCCACAAAAGATTTTTAAAACATGAAATTTCACCTTTTAAACTAGAAATTTCACCTTTTAAACTTGAAATTACATCTTTTTAAAATTTGAAATTTCACCTTTTGAGATTGAAATTACAACTTTTAAACTTGAAATTTCAAATTTTTCAAATTGCGAGTTTCCTGTTTTTTAAATAAATTCCAAGTTTTAAAAAGGTGAAATTTCAAGTTTTAAAAATTTTTACGTATGGCTCTTCTACGCTTCCGTACAGATTTTAGTAAAATGAATAACTACTAAACAATATCTTCAGGGCAGTATTTATTAAATCTATTGTCTACGATTAATAAGAGGCAGAGAACTGCTGTTGATTGGAAATTCATTAGTAGGTATTTATAAAAATAAGTATTACCTTTTACTTGCAAAAAGTGAAGCAATTGCTTCAGATTATATTTATAAAGTGAAGTAAAAGATTTTGCTTCGAGGCGAAAGGTTTTGCTTCAAAATAAAAGATTTTACTTTTTTCCTATTTATAAAAAGAAGCATTTGTTTAAAAACTGAAGGATTTGCTTCTAAAAAATGTACCTAGTCCACACGTAACTTTTTTCTCAAGATTCTCACTTCTTTCATTTGTTTGCCAGCCCACATACAACTGTTTTTATAAGCTAAACTTTCATTTTGGGTGTGCGGTTACAGTGGTATGTTTGCTTGTAGTATGAATGCAGAGTAAAATATCCCATTATTCCAAAAGTTATAATTGCATGTGCAGTGTTACACAACATAGCTTAGGAGATGCAGATTTTCAAGATAATGAAGAAGAAGAACAGAACTTGCCACATATAGCGGAAGGGAATGAAGATGCTATTCTCATGAGTGACATCTTCATTACCTTCCTGTTCACTTTCCGTGTCAGACATATTGAACTTTATCTTAACTTTCAACTAACCAAAAACATACACTGCACAAATATCAATCAGTGGGGTACAACAACACCTTTGTTGTATAATAATATACAGTATGTCTCTTGCTGATCGTGATCACACACGCGTTGAGTTTGAATTTGTAACATGTACATCGCGAATCTTTAGTACCCTTTACTTCATTTTTCTGAAGTATTTCCTCACAAGGAAAAGATAAATATTTTGAATATGAATTAAAGCAAAACCTTTTACTTCTACCTTTTACTTCAAAGTAAATGCTTCATTTTTATACATACTTACAATCTATTGTTTTTATCCGATTAAGTATGAATATTCACGATTTTCTCCTGAAAGGCTATATTTTAAAATGCATAATACTAAGATTTGTTTAGGAAATATAACCTCTTAATGTAGGGAATTGTAAAATGAATAAGAACTCTTTCACATTTGTTTTATATTTGCATCAACACTTTTAATTATTTTCTTGTTGATTGAATGTGAAATTAAATATAGTATGCAAAGGGTTTTGATCAATTCTGAAGGGAGGACAGCTATTATAAAATTAATAACCACTAAATTATGAAAAGAGAAAAGTACAATTAAGTAAATTAATATTTACACATACAATAGGTTAGGTTAAATTTAGTCATGTTAGATTGTTGATTAGATAGATAATTCTTCAAAAAACAAATTGTTGACAATGTTTACCATGCTTTTTACCTCCCGCTACCCTTAGTAAGGGAGGTATAGGGATCGGGCTAAAAATCACATATCGAGATTTTAATAAATGACCACGTTTTAAGGTCCCTAGAATCCAATTTTAACATTTTCACGATGATGTCTGTATGTGTGTATGTGTGTGTATGTATGTATGTATGTATGTATGTATGTGTGTGTGTATGTATGTATAGGGATTTTGTCTTCGCTCTAACTCAAATACTATCATTCAGAAAATTCTAAAACCTTGTATTTCTATCCTATTCTAATAAGAAAAGAAGCCATTAGATTTTGGTGTAAATCGGATAACCGGAAATGGCACTTTACCTGAAGCTCATAATGGTTTTTCTTCAAAAAATATCATTAAATGCCATTTTTTCGCATTTTATGTCTTATGAAAATTAAAGATTATTAAATTTTCTACAGGAATACATTAATACTTTTTCTATATATTTTGCAGATAAATTTAAAAATATTTTTTTTTATTAGTCCCGAAGCCTAAGATAAACACAATTCCTTTGTTACACAGTTCATATTTCAAATGAATGTAACTGACAGTAAATGCCACTGTCAAAAAACTAATCACTTCAAATTAATAATAGTGACATTTTAAAAAGAAAATAGTAAATAAATCAATAGTTTTATGCAGTGGAACAGTTTGCAGCGTTAGTAAATACGTAAGTATGTATTTAAATTAATAAAAATGGATAGGAATGTGTATCGAAGGATGATTGTTGCGTAACTATTATTGTGGTCCAGATGCGGTTATTCGCTACCGAAAATCAGTCACTTTAATGTGTTCTTATGGATGAATGCTCTGATGATTGTGGACAAGGCGAAAGAATAATGTTGTTAAAGAGTGAAGTGTGTCAGTTGAGCTCTTACTCTTATCCCTTTTCTTATTGTTACTATTGTTTCCGGGTTTTTGCTAACTCACTAAGTGGGATACGCGTGATTTTATGTATGTATGTATGTATGTATGTATGTATGTATGTATGTATGTATGTATGTATGTAAAAATTAAATAGCGGGAGGTTTTGTGTTGGACACATCAGATTTTTTAGATTAGGTACTGTATACACAATTTCTGTGAACATGCTATAGGTATAAATAGTCTCGTCCTAAAATAATTGACAAATTAAATTTGGGATTTTCGTCAATGGAGCATTTAATGTAAATCCGGTGTTAATATAAACAACCTACAATAATTCACAAAAATTGATGCAGCGAATGAACTGATAATAGTGTTTTGTATTGCATTACAAATTCATTAATTTTGGCTGTGTAAAATTTACATTCGAATAGAAATAGCAAATTTGTTGTAAAGACTATTTTACATTTTGTATTCGATTTCTTTTTGTTAAAAACAAATTACTATCTACTTTTTGTTAGTTAACTTTTTGATCTCTTTGATGTGTTTTATTTCTATGACCGTGATTATTGACGAAATGTAACATCATATTTTTTCAGCTTATTTAGGTAATCCTAAACAACTTTTATATACAACCTGTAAATAATATTAACTTTATTCTTATCAATATCATAACTTAATGTGCTTCATTATTTATCGAGGGAAATAAAGTACTCCCTAGGGAAATAAAGTGATTCAAGTTCTATGTTAATTGATATTGATTAACAGATAAGGAATATTATTATTTATATTTATTTTGGATGAAATATATAATGATTTTTGTAAAATTAAATTTAAAATAAATAGTTTTTCTTCGTTTATAGAAATGTGCTTCAGTCTTACTAAATTCGCATGTTCTTTTGTTAAATAACGAATTTTTCCGTTTGTATATAATACGGGAGTAAAGTGTCATTATTTGTCGAGAGCGAAAATTGTAGCCCGAGGGATGCAATAAAAATTATGGCCCTAGTGTTACACAAAGGAAGAAATGGTTAACGGTTGATAAGGTTTTAATGTTCTAAGAATGTCAAAGAAATTGTATTAAAGTCCTTCAACTTTATGGACAGAGGTATCCTCATTTTTCTTTTGTTTTAAGATAAAATTGTTTTCATAGCTTGCTATGTTTTATTTTGTAACATTATGTATATCCTGAAAAATATATAAAAACACCGATTCCCTATATTGTACCCACTTCTCGTCTATACAGCGTCCCACACTCTATCTTCAGTGTAGCAGAGATAGCCAATGTTATTCTTATGGACGTTTTCTGTACCATGTTGCCAATTTTTCAATGTAATGTAATATTGAAACATTAATAAATTTTCTTTGCTATACCAAAATTAGTTAACACTGTATAATTTGTTTTATGAGGGTCTCTTATTTACCCAAGGGCTTATTGGAATCACCCGAAATTTATCTGCAGTTCTAAATAGTTTTATTTATAGGGGCGCGAAAAGATGCGTTGGAACCGGGGTGTAAAAAACATACTGAAGCTATTTGTACTAGTAATAAGTAATATTTCAATGTAATATTTTAAAACCGCCCGGCATACTAATTTTGATCAAATGCATTAGAGATTAAAATATTAAAATATTATAAATTCAAATTGAAGACTATAAAAAAGAATAAAGACTTATGAACTATGTAAAATATATGCAGTATTTCTATCAAGCCTAAATATTAGTAAATTGCCAAATAAGAAGATATAAATTAAATAAAAAAATAATGCTTAATCATTTTAACTCTTTATGAGTTCATCATATAATATGTCGACATAAATAGCATAAAACATAAAAAAATATTCTTCGTCAATATGACATTGGGATAATGTATCGAAGGAGGAACACAAAAAATTAGGGATTTCAATTCATCATATCTGCTCCAATCGGCAAGCATAGTGTTACAAAATATAGTGTTAATTATTTCCTGTAGCTCTATATCTTTTCGTAGAATGGAAATATGTAACAATTTAGGTATATTGTTGACGAAGATTGTAAAATGTCCAATTAAGTACAAAAATGTTTTATATGAATTGACCAGAGTTTATATGTTAATTATTTTCATTTACCTACGCTTGTTATGTTTTTATACCCTACTTATATTTTGTGTTTGTATTATTTTATATTTTTTGTAAATTGTTAAACTGACCAGTTTATTATTTACTTATTTTCCTTTTCACCCACCAGTTTAGATACACTGAAAGTACACCAGTCATAAATACATTCAATGAAGTACCCAGAATATTTCATCTCTTTTTGCGCATATATTTTGCTCTTTCTATCTTGTAGACTAACAGCAGGCAAATTTGGCAACATGGTATTCCATAAGACCCTATACTGAACATAGAGTGTGGAACACTGTATAGTTAAACTTTGTGATAACCCTGTATTCCTATTTTCGGTGCACACCCGGTAATTGCGATAGCCATGATTTACAGATTCGTTAATGAAAAACCTTTTTTCATGCTTTTAAAATCTCAAGTATCAATTGTAGTTTTCCTAAAGATCTTGAAATCGTAATTCTTTTAAGGACTAAAAAAATACTTAGAAATTAATGGCCGAGAAGAGGAAAAATAAGTGTGAAGTAGCAGAAATTTAATCAGGGGATGATTGAGGTTAAGTGAGTAGAATTTTCGGGGAATAGTAGTCATAACAAAGTACTTTATTCGTGTCGTGTCACTTAATGGAGAATTCCAAGTTCGGGACTGAAAACGAAGATGTGGAAATAATATTGTAGAATTAGCGCACGGAGATATATAACATTATTTGCTTGCTCAGTGCAAGATAAGCCCAATCAATCATTTTCTTTACTCAAAGAGAAAAAAGTTACGTTATTGTAGCAAGACATCATTTATAAAGATGACGTTGAAACGAGATACACAAAAAGTATAATAGGCTATATGTTATGTATCTTACGCCCACTTCTGTTTATTGTAGCAATAAATGTGTGGTAATTTTACCTCTACATGGCATGATTTTGTATTTTTATTTACTTATTTTCTTATTATAATATTTTTAAATTAAAATATAACTTTCATAAAATTATCAATCATTTTTTTTATTTTTAAATAATTTTTAATTATTTTATAATTTTAGTTATTTTGTCAATACAGGGTGTTATGTAAGTAACTGTTCAACGCTTAACCCATGGTAGAACTGACCCCAAAGATAGTAAATCTGGCAATAATTTTTGTGTAACATACTTCTACAAGAACTAGAGGCCTTTAAAACTGACCAATCACGTCATAGTTCAAAACTTTATAAAAAAGTAAAAATCAATGAGTTCTCTGGAAAAAATATTGATTGTCAATCTGACGTACAATTTATATTCTGTTTTTGAGATATTCTCAAAATGCCATTTACCTTCACCAACCAAAAGTATGCAGACATGCATATGGTTTATGGCGAGACATTACAAAATAGTCGTGCTACTGTAAGACGGCACAGAGAGTTATTTCCAAATAGACGTCAATGATTTTATATGTCATTTGTGGCAGGTATCACATTTTTTCCAGAGAACACATTGATTTTTACTTTTTTTTATATAGTTTTGAACTATGACGTGATTGGTCAGTCAGGCTTCTCGTTCTTGTAGAAAGTATGTTAAACAAAAATTATTGCCAGATTTACTATCATTGGGGTCACTTTTACTATAGGTTAAGCGTCGAACACTTACTTGCATAACACCCTGTATACAGGGTTAGTTAAAAGTATGGAGACGGCGATTTATTGTTGTTAATATTCATTTTAGGAAATTATGTTCAATACAAGAGTTTTTTTAAGAAATTTTGATCTACATTTGAGGATACTTGAATTTTTTTTCTTCAATTGTTTTAGAGTTACGCTTGTCCGCGTAATTTTTTTAAATGGGAACATGTTAATTTTATTTTACCATTCGATAGAGCGTTTTTTTCTCTTTACAACAGTATTTTTGTTTTTGTTTTTTTCAATTTATTTTAATAATATTTTTACAAGGAAAAACACCGGTTCAAGTATTTACGAATAGTAGGTACATCTAAGATAGACAAAATTGTTCCAATAAAGTTGTCGGTCACAATCTTATCATTAAAAACAAATTAATAGCTAAGTAAATTATATCTCTCGAGTTTGTTTATCGCTTCGCTTTTGTCTATCTTAGATGTACCTACTATTCGTAAATACTTGAATAGGTGTTTTTCCTTGTAAAAATGTTATTAAAATAAATTGAAAAACAAACAAACAAACATACTGTTGTAAAGAGAAAAAAACACTCTATCGAATGGTAGAGTAAAATTAATAGATTCCCATTTAAAAAAATTACGCGGACAAGTGTAACTCAAAAACAATTGAAGAAAAAAAATTCAAGTATTCTCAAATGTAGATCAAAATTTCTTAAAAAACTCTTGTATTGAACATAATTTCCTAAAATGAATATTAACGACAATAAATCGCCGTCTCCATACTTTTAACTAACCCTGTATGTGTATTAAATGTAATAATGTTGTACTGATGAGCTCTAATAAGAGGGAATCACGTGTCTGCAGCTATTTTGAGCGATTCCCTACGAATATTTTTTCTAGTTTTATAACGTTGCGCTCACGATAGAATACTTTCAGTATTAATAATAATGCCTTCTACTCTAAATCGTGTAACATTTGGTTTTTTTTTTGTTTTAATTCCATGGCTTTCGATATTTTGGGATGATTTTCGACTATTCATACCTAATCTGCCGATACAAAGCATTCAAAGTAATTGTGCTTATTGATTCAGACGAAGAATTTAAGTTCTGTTACTATTTGAAGCTTTTTTTCCTAATACAGTTAAGGAAGCAGAAAATTATAAAAACCTGATTTGACATGTTAAAGTTTTATGTTTCGGTGTTCGAGTCACCACACTGTAGTATTTTTTTTAGTAAGATTATTGTTACTACCATAATTATGTATCACCTTTCTTATCTGGTATGTATATACATTTTTATGTGTTCAATGAAATTAATAATAATAATAATAATAATAATAATAATAATAATATACTTTATTGATTGCAATAACCAAAGGCGAGGTTCAGCCATAGGCTGTTCTTCCACCTAACCTAATCATACACAAAATATGCCACAATGAACAAAAAACATACCAAAAAATTATTAACAACATCCAAAATAATTGAGAAAAAAAAAACACACAGGTCACAGAATTCAAGCACATTAACACATATAGTTTATTCATATAAATAGTAATTTTGTATTTCACCACTTACAACGAACTTCAATTACAACAAACCATTTTTGTTGGTCCCTTGAGGTTCGTTAAAGTGAACATTACTGTATGTGCATGTAATTGAGTACTAAGTACAAATATATATGGAATAGCTATGAACGCTTCTGTGTAAACCAAATATAACATACATACTTAAAGGACAAGTTCAGGAAGACAGCATATTAATGACAAATGTAACCTTGAACTACTGGTGCCGATTATAGTCTACCTGTTAAGGGTTATATGTATTTTGAGAACCGTTAATGGAAATGCATTAGTCTGACATCGTATTTACTTGCTCATATTGTTCATATAATTAGGATATGTAAGGCGATCATCAGTCGTCCTAACAAAAACATACACGTATGAAATATAGGAAATATAACACAAATACCTGAAAGTGAGACAAATGATATAAGTAGAGGTGTTGGTTTTTCAATTAATATCAGTGAGATACGAGTTCGCTAGGACATCTGGTGTACCCAGTGAACTCTATTCTACGTACATGGAATGGACACGTGTATACGTATAGCATTGTAAGGGGCTGGTCATGCGAACTGTCACAAATTCCACCAGTTCCACCAATTGAAGCATGCGCAGAGTACAGCTCATGATTTTTCAAATATAAATAAATAAATAAATATATCATCACGGCATATTACCCATTTCTAGGTGTGCCAGTATCTACAACACATGTAGACATCGGTAATAATGACGATATATTTACCGTGTGTGCGCTTACCAGGCGTCACCTCACGGGCTCTCATAGCTGGTGTGGAGAGTGAACCACAGGGGTCACTTTTGTGCCATTTAAAATTGGAAATATTTGGCGTCTGTCGGGATCGAACCCGGTTCCCCCAGGTTCGCGACCAGACACTTAGGCACGCGTCCACGGGACCCCATGATTTTTCAGAGGTTTTAATATATTTCTGAATGGGTACTTTTACTAATTATTCACTGTGGTTATGAAAACATCGTTCTTTGAACAGTTTGGTTGTGCTTTGTGTTCATATTAATTTTTTTGGAAAAATCTACTCGTACTGTGGGTTGCCTAGAAATTTGAAGTACCACGCCAGCAACGATCGTTTCCGTTCCATGGTAGTATAGAGTTCACTGGGTGTACCTTTAGGAGGCCATCTTAAACGTACTATTGTTTTGCCAGAAATTCTCATTGGGTACTATACTAGATTAGAGGTGGGCGGTTGAGTAACTTTCTTTTTACGATTAAGCATGCAATTGGTGGATTGTCTCTGCAAAGAGACACCACACTGTTACATACATACGCATATAAAAAAATCGTGTGTACCAGTTAGTGGGTTAGCAAAAACCCGAAACAATAGTAACAACAATAAGAAAAATCCTTCACCACACATTCCTATTCAGGCACACTTCTTTCGTCTCAGCCACATTCATAATCGTATTCATATATGCTCTTCTTCTCTTTCCACTCGGAAATTTACTCTTTACTCTCTTTTACTGATGAGCTGCAATAACAGCGAAACACGTATGTGGTTACTATACAGTGTCCCACACTCTATCTTCAGTGTAGCGGAGATAGCCAATGTTATTCTTATGGACGTTTTCTGTACCATGTTGACAATTTTTCAATGTAATGTAATATTGAAACATTCATAAATTTTCATTGCTATACCAAAATTAGTTAACACTGTACAATTTAAGTTTTATGAGGGTCTCTTATTTACCCAAGGGCTTATTGTATTCACCCGAAATTTGTCTGCAATTCTAAATAGGTTTATATACAGGGCCGTGAAAAGATGAGGGGTGTAAAAACATGCTGAAGCTATTTGTACCTGTAATAAGTAATACATTTCAAAACCGCCCGGCATATTAATCTTGATCAAATGCATTAGATATTAGAATATTAAAATATTATAAATTCAAATTGGAAATTAAAAAGAAAGAATAAAGACTTATGAACTATGTAAAATATATGCAGTATTTCTTTTTATACCCTACTTATATTTTGTGTTTATTATTTTATATTTTTTGTAAATTATTAAACGGACCAGTTTATTATTTAATTTAAATTATTTCTTTTCACCCACCTGTTTAGATACACTGAAAGTACACCAGTCATAAATACATACAATGAAGTACCCAGAATATTTTATCTCTTTTTAGGCATCTATTGTGCTTTTTCTAACTTATAGACTTATAGCAGGTAAATATGGCAACATGGTACTCAATAAGACCCTATACTGAACATAGAGTGTGGGACACTGTATAGCTGGGCACGGCCGGCATCTGATGATGACCGAAAGATTGATTCAGATGCTGAAGTGAAACATGGCGAGTATTTTTTTATTCTTCATTACGAAACATACATTTTCGTTAATTTTACTAATTTCCCTTAATTTGATTATAGACTGAAATAGCTCATTCATTTCATATTATATTAATATTATATGTACGATGCATGCGAAAGGTCTCATATATATACTTTATTTATTTATGAATGTTTATTAAATTCGTGTGAAGCCAACAGTACTCTAATGAAAGGCTTCCACATATACAAATACACATTTTTTCTATTATAAATTCAAATGACAACTGACAACAGTGTGCACAAATTCAGATTCATAGCAGAATTGTCCAATATACAATCCGTTGAGCACGCTGTCCCGTGACTATTGTATATTATAAATTCAAATGTGAACACTTGCATGAAGATAGAAAACAGCGCAACGCTTCAAGTGTGAAGAGCTCTCGAAACAGATTTCACAAAAGCTGTTTTAATTTTGTCACGTAATTGATTACAAGTTCCCAAGAGATCCACTTGTAAAACAAATAATCAGTTTACAAATTTTTATTTTTAGGTTACTCTACACTCTATACAATACAATTTACTTTTTTATTACTTTGTAACCCCATGAGAATGAAAAACTGTTTGCGGCTTGTGCAGGTCGAATTTAGGTCGGCTGAAAATCAGATTAATTACGAGATTTCGCCTACGCCACATTAGAAACTTTATAGAACACGTTGGATCTGACATTCAATTATTATAATTTAATTGATTAAAATTAAACAAAGAGAGTAACTGTTTAAACGGTACATCGTTATTAGTAATTATGTCATTATACAATTGTAATTATAATATGATGATTCTGTTAAATGAATACATACATACATAAAACTACGTTATTACGAACTGATTGATTACTATTGAGAACTGAAGCCTATTATTGTCACAAACTGGTAATTTCATTTGACTTAATGCTAATAACAGAAATTTTAATCATATTCAATAAACACTATACATAGTTATATGAATTTTTAATCAATATTTGAATGTAGTAGTGCACAAGTATTATTCGCTACCTAGAAAGAGCCAATTTGCTGGGCTTTGTTTTGAAAACATAAAGAAATTAGCAGGTACATTGTATTTGTAATTATGGAAATTTTTATTTTATTTTTGAATCTGACGTACATAATAGTACAATGAAATTGTAAGTATATATATCGTAGGAATAGTATATTACTAACCGAGGTGGAAAGTGTTTCATTACTGTCGAGAGCGAAGATAGTTAACCAAGGTGCGAAGCGCCGAAGTTAGCTATAGACCGGGACGTAATGAATCTTTTCACCGGGGTTTGTATACCATTTTATTCACAATCGGAAATTAATAATGAGTAATTGATATTTAAATAATAATAATAACCTAACATAAATAAACGAATGGTTTAAGCTTGTTCATTTGTCATATGGATGGGGAAGTTTAGCGATTTTTTTTTATTCTTTTACTCCATGGGAAATGACTTGAAAAATGATGTAACATGTTTTATTTTTTTCAAAAATATCCAGATTTTCCGGAAAAGCCGATTTTAAGCTGTGATGAAGTCGGTAGAGGCTTGGTACAACGTATGTATCTTATACACTGACGCACGCGGTTGCGGTTACCAGTCACTTGAGACTGAGGTGTTGTTCGACCTACGTTCAAGTGGTTCGCTTTCAACCTCCTGTCTGAGTTTGCGCATAACTGACTTGTGACGTACTTAGAGTTTACCCAAAAAATATTAATTATAAATAAATGGAGCAATAATTTTTATTTTTAATTTCAATTTAAGCAGTCATTTGTGTTATATTTGTGAGAAAATAGTATGTTATGTAGAATTTTTACCATACTAAACTACCCCATTATCAGTTCAGTCCGATTTATAACCTTTAATTTTTATTTCTTCACATTTATCTACACTTATTTATATTATTTACAATTTTACTTGTTTCTTCACATGTAAATTTTAAGATTACATGTAAATATCCATCACTGTTACTGTTATGCACTGATGGAATTTATTTGCTGAGACCCCAAGGCAAAGGAAAAAAAAACCATATGAGTGATAAAAAAGGATTACAGTGCCTAGGTGCACATTAAATTTTATTTGAAATCGAAAAATTGTGAAAATGAAAGGATTATTTATTTTATAGGTTATGTTTAAATATAATGTTAGTCTGACATTCAATATTGCTCACCTCGGACATTGAAGTTATAGTAAAGAACACTCTAAATTATGTGTTTTATCTAAAACTTATTCATCAGAATTATGGAGTTCGTTCTTGTTGTATATATTTTTACAAATTTACTGTTGTGCATTGTACACCTGCCCAAATTGTCTTACTCGTACAGCAATTATCATGAAGATGGCAATACTGCATGAAATCGTCGTAGAATGGATTACTTTAGTGCCAATTTTTGAACTTTTAATGACTATTTTTGTGTTCTTTACTGACGATTTCAAATAAAGTAGATTACTTGTTTTTAATAGTTAGTAAAATGTGCGTAATAAAAAATATAGAACTGGGCGTTCAAATTGATTAAATGTTATTTACTTTGGAAAACACAATAAAAGTATTTACCATGGAAGATCATATTTGCTTGACAAAAAGCTCTTTTTCATAAATCACTATCCTGTAATATTTACACTTATTTACACAAAATTGAGTGAAACAGACCAATTAAACAAGTTGAACAAATAGTCATCAAATGTATGTACACTCTTTTTTTCCTCATTTTATTAAATTGACATTACCATTGCGGATAGTACTTACATTAAAATCATCATTTTAAAACATGTAATTTTTATTTTGAAATTATGACACCTTTAAAAATTTATAATTTTTTTATTCTTAACACCTACATTTATGATATGTTAAAAAATTAATTAATTAAAAAGTACTGCCAAATTTTCGTGCCCAGATTTTTTATCGCAAAAAATTAATCGCCGAAACATGATCGCGAGGAAGTTATTCTGATCTATTGGGAAGCAGCATCTGCGATAAATTGGCTACTTGTAAAAACTAATACTGTTTTGCGATACGATCAATCGCGCAAGATATATCGAGTCACTTTTGTGTAGTATGCAAACTCCTTTCACTAGTGGAACAAAACTTATTCATAAAAGGAAAATTGGCATTTATGCGGAATATGTACCATCATATTTTTAAGTGAAATTATGGTGTAAGCAATAGCTAAACAAGAAGGCCAGCACAAGACCTCTCGCCATTTCCATATTAGGCTATATAAGTATTGTATTGCACTTCGCTTTCGAACCGTCGTTTTATAACAAAATCTTACAGAACATTACCCAAATATTGTTTTTTATTATATTTAACATGTCTTCTGCACACATATAATTCTAATTATATCTAGTTTTCATTGTATGAGGAAGTTTCTAAATGTCAAAGATTGTTCCAATTCATTAACCAGATTGGCGGTATTTCTGATGGATATATGCATTTTACCACAATTTTACCTATAATTTCAAATATTTAATTAATAAAACAATAAGAAAAGTTAAATATACTTCCCTGAAAAAGCTATCAGAATGTCACTAAAACTGTTGATATTTGACAATGACATGTGTCATATTATAAACATTGGAATTTGGCAACTGGTTTCCTTAGTGCCTTGGCCTCTGCGATTAGTTTACTCTATAAATTATAGAGTCTTTATCTCTAAATCTATACAAGATATAATAAAAATTTTAAGTGTATTAGATGGAGAATTTTATGCTCTTCAATATTTAATAAAAAAACTCCCAAAAAATTTATAAGAAGAATTTTTCTAAGAAACTACTACTTCCGGTTGTTCAATTGTTACCAAAACCTTTTCAGCTCTTCCCAGGAATGTCAGATGGAGGAAACTGCAGTTAAATATTTTTAAGTCTTATAGTTTTTGAGGAATCGTGACTACAACATCCAGACATACATACATACATACACACACACACACACACACACATACACACACATACACACACACACATACACACATCCACACAGACATCATTTTAAAAATGTTATAATCGTATTCTAGGGACCTTAAATCGTGCTTATTCAATAAAATCTGTATATGCGAATTTTAGCATGAATCTCTTAGCGAGAGGTAAAAAGCATAAAAAGATTTGATTTTAATAGACCGAAAGTGAAAGTAAAATATTGTTCTACATTATATTGTTTTATTTCATGGCTAGGTAGATAATATTCTAAACCACCCGCATATCATTATTTGGAATAAAAATATCTTGGAGATCTTGCAATACGAATATAACTTATTCTTCTATCCACTTGCTTTCTGTACACTAATATTATACATATAATAAATAAAGCACATCTATTATTATGGAAATTTCGTAGAAAATATAGCGTTATTTTAAGTACATATTTATAAAACTGAATTCTCCAGAAACTACACATAAAAGAAGTTGGATAAGCGTCAATATTTTATTCAAAATATCTCCGCAATAAGCCGTTAAATTTTTATACACGCTGTGCAAAGCAAAGCAACGCAGAGCCAAATATCGTTTTTTCTGAGAGGAGAAAAACGTATTAAAGTTCCAGAAACGAATTATGAAACTGGAATCGAATAATACTTTTGGGAAAATAAAATGAAAAAAGTAACAATGCAGTTCAAGTTTAAGTAAACTACATCGTCCGGTTTCAATTTGCTGAAAATCTGTTGTGAGGAGTAGGAGTACATCTTAAACATAAACACAAACACAGGAAGCAAACAGAAGTTTGCAAACTTTAGACTTTTGACGCAGTATTAATCTTAATCGTGTACACAGAAGTGTGCATCGTGCAGTTATTTTTTTTTTTACTCTACTCTCAATAGTTTCCAACATTGGCACGTGTCAATACCAATAGTTTGGTTATTGATGGCTATTTCCAATAAAGTTTACTTCAATCATATTATTAAATATCAGATAATATATTCAATTTTGTGCTCAATTCTCCAGCAAAAGAAAATACTTTTAGTTAAATGTAAATATATCTTCTGTCATATTGTGACGACAGCTCTATTCACAGTCGGTTTTTGAGGGATGGTTGTTTACGAAAGTGATTTGAAATGTTTTCTACTAGTTATGAAGAAGAACCAATCAGGAGCTTTTAGCTTAGTTCATTTTTATGCATTTGAGATAATAATAGATATTTATACATCAAGTAGGTTAAGATAATGTTTATTCATGAGAAGAAAGTTTAGTTAATTTCTTCGAGTGAATAAAGATTTTTAGTTCACGTGGTGTAGACAATATTTTATTCAATTTATAATATTTAATTTTGACAAAATAAAAAACAAATCAGTTAGTAGGCTGTGCATGACAATCGTTGATGATAGACATCAAGTCATCTATTTAAAAAGTGTTATTGTCTCTCATTTGTGTCGTGAAAAATATGAAAATGGCTGATAATGTCTGATAAATATTGTGATGAGTGTTATTTTCGTGCCTGATTTTATTTTAAATGCATTATTTGTTGCAGACTGAGTCAAAATTTTGTGCGAGTGATTTAAATTTTTTAAATTCACTTGTGAATAAAATGTTACTTGTAGTTTGGTGCTATGGAGTTAATAATGACAGTTTAAAACGTCAAAATTGAATAAAAAATATATACAGTCATACAAAAAAGTCTCCGTACGACAGTAGTTTTAATGTATTTTAGGAAAGATAGCAGTCTAAAACACAATATATTTAATTTCCTTTTAATCCAAAATGAAACGCAGTATATTACGTTATTATTAAAACAATTAAATAATAAACCATTTATTTATGTTTCATAAAGAAATATAATATTTGGAGGGTTTTCCTTTGGTTTTTCTACCAGTAACTAAGCGATGAGTCATTGAATCTACCAAATTTTTGGTCACCGATGGCATTATATTCTGCCATTTTACTTGTAATTAATTTTAAATTCTTTTTTGCTTTATATTCTTATTTATTTTAAGTATTTACCGCACTTTCTCAATCTGGTTAAAGTCCGGAGACTGTGAGGGATGATTAAGCATATTTTTAATATTATACAGTACGCATCTCTTATAGACGCGAATTATTTGTCGAATTTTTCTGATGCATGAAATTAAAATCGTCTGTTAAGGCCCTAATTTTCGGCACTTTCTTTTAAATTTGCTTTTAAAATATCGAGGTAACCTTTGTTATCCATTGTTGCAATAATTACTAATTTTCGTACACCTGCTTAGAAAATATAGCCCCAAACATTATGCTATCACCGGAGTATTTAACTTACATTTAAATGTTTTAGATTTTCTACTTTTAAATTAAAAGTTTTAATCTTTATTAGGTTTACAGGTAACGTAAGTAAGTAAGTATAATACATACAGATTGAAAAGAAGGCAAAAAAAAAAATGGAGAAAACCTAAAAATTAAGGCATTTAATACTAACAGTTAAATACGTCGGTGATGTGATAGCATTATTTTTCATAAAATACATTAAAACTACTGTCGTACGGAGACTTTTTTGTATGACTGTATATCTTTCTAGCTTCCTTACTTCTAAAGAGTTCCGTAGCTTAATTTAAAACTCAGGATCATTTTTAAATATTAAACAATTATTTACTGGATGTTATATAATGGAAAAATAAACATATATGAGCAATTAAATATTAATTAGTAATTTTATAGGCCTTTTTGTATAAACGCTCAAACTTTACAATGTAATAATTTGTGACAGATACTTTTTTCGAGAAACAGTTTTACCAAGCTTTTAGGCAGAGACTGTCACGCTCTGTACATTCTGACGTCACTATACCCTTTCCCTAAAACTTTAATAATTTATTTCTCGTAAAATACAAATAAATAATCGATTTAATAAATACGGTATTTTATTTTTTTGTCTAGTATCACATACCCCATTACTAATTTTTTTACATTTCGTTATGTTAAAATCAAATCTTCGATCTTGCATCCACATGCTTTCCTCACTTTGGATTCTTACACTATAATTTATAAATATCTTATATTCAAGTTTGATTATCAAATTTTGCAAAATAAGTACGATTATATTATTTTTACCTCTATATTTGGAATAAATTAAATTTTGGTAACATATCCCATTTAATTTTAGGCTGATGTAAATCAGGTCAATTTCATTTTACTCTATTCAAATTTAAGCGTATTTTTGTTTACAGGTACCAATATTCAACATTCGACACCGTAATTAATCATTCGAGCTGACATCAAGGTGTAAGTTATATTTATTTTATCTGCTATTGAATTCTATACTTCAAACACAATATGCTAACTATATTACACTAGTGGAATATAAAATATTTATTTTCCACAGTACGACTTACAGTATTGTATTGTATTCTTGATACTTTTATAAACTTCTCTAAGTAAATATTGATTAATAAACTTAAAAAATACAACTTAGCTCAACTTATTAATAAAGAAAACAGTTATTCATGCCAACATGTAACATCAATATCTGACATTTGACAGACGTCAACGTGTGTAACATAACCACACAAAATATATCTATTTTATATTTTTAAGCTGTGAAGTATAGATAAATTATAGTATTTGACTCGAATATAATGGCTATACCGTGAGTATTTTTTAACGTGAAACATTGGGTTTATCATATCCATGGATACGACTTGATATTTGATGGACAGCAATGTATTTGCCCGTTCCATTTAAAATGAAACATAGGGAACGAATCTGACAGAAGTATTATATTTAAATATTGTAAGAAATTTAGCGGAGTCAGAAAACCACTCGAGAGCACTAAACATATTTCGGGCACAAGGTGCACACAGTATTTTTCTACATCTAAATTTAATTTTTAGAAAACAGGTATAATTATTTAAACAAAATTAACCTCTAATGACATCTTGTCAATGTGATAGATAACCGTTGAATTTTCCTATAAGTTATAATTTGACATTTGATTGGCAGCAATGTATTTGCTTGTCTCTAAATTAAAACATAGGGAATGAATTTGACAGTAGTATTATATTTAAATATTGTAAGAAATTTAGCCGAGTCAGAAAACCACTCGGGCACAAGGTGCACACTATATTTTTTTTACAACTAATTTTAATTTAGAATGCAGGTATAATTATTTAAACAAAATTAACCTCTATTGACGTCTTATCAAATGTCAAATTCGTTCCCTATGTTTCATTTTAAATGGAACGGACAAGTACATTGCTGTCTATCAAATGTTAAGTCATAACCATGGATATGAAAAACCCAATGTTTCACGTTAAAAAATACTCACGGTATTATATATAGTACCGATCCCACTGTATGTGTGTATTTATTTATTTAACAAGAGCGCATAAAAATATTTTTATTTTTGCTTAATTTTTTGTTGTAAAGCATTTTATCCTCATCATTTGGTTATCCTCTTGTAGAAGGATTTCACGACATCGTATAAATAACGATAGAAACACACTCATGTTCATGTAACTGTCAGATAAAGATTTATACATCTCCTCTTTGGTATAAAATATCAGCAAACTTTCCAATACCATTAATTCGTATTTACCCCGACGGAGCTCTTGTCTAGATCACAAAATTTTATAGTGAGACTTCAGTTTGGATCGAGATATCATTTCTACAAAACAAATGACCCTCGTTATTCCGAAGATAAAAAACGGAAACGAGTTATTTGCGGGTTGATAACCATTGTCGAATTTACATTGATTGTCGACAAGTCCGGAACAGCACGATAACGGCAAATGCTATTCCGGTGTTGACAGTCCAAATCGCACAGTCCGTCAACGATGTTTTAGCCACGAGTCACGCTAGTTGACAACTTCATTGCGTGAGATCGAGATTAAATTGCTCCTTCGATTCCTCAAGGGACGTTTTTATCAACTGCAATTAAATTGGGGTTAGGCTGGGACTGATATAATGATGCTTAAGGTGTGCGGCAGAGGGCCACTAAATGAACATTTGTAACAATGATTCAAATAAATTATGCTTTAACAAAAATGGTAAAATTATACTAGGTACCCTGTTGGGGTTCTGTTCTGACAGTCCCGGTGTGAATTCAGCTGAAGTTAGACTTGAAAATTATTTTACGATAGCTTTGGAAGACCGTGAGGTGACGCCTGATAAACACCTTCAACGGTACAGTTATATCATTATTACCGAAATTTGTGTATAAAAATAGATTGGAACATTCAGAAAAGAATAATAAGCCGTGATGATATACATATTAATTTATTTCTTAATTAACAATGTTGCGTAAAATGATTGTTCAACATTATTATTTTTTTATGTCCGTTAAGAAAAGTGCACTTTGTTCATTAAAATGGACCTAGAGTAAGGGTATATTCCAAAAATAACAAATTTTAACCGTGGTTAACCAAAAGTGTTCCAATAATATTAAATGGTAAAAATTGTACATTTATGAAACATGGTTCCGGTTAAAATGGTTGCAACCGAAGTGCACCAACACAACCATGATTTTCCTCGGTTTTGACGGTTACATCTTCTGTCCTTTTTCATAAGATGTCAGATTTTATAGGTTAGTGTGGTTAGATACTATTTATTGATTCTTTGATGTTTGCATCTATTTTCAACGGTGTACATTGTACGTATTTTAATTTTCCACTCCATAATTTAGAATTACGACAGACGATAGACGTATTGCTTTGAAAGAAAATTTTAGGGTTTTCGCGAATCACCCGCGAATGAAACCGAACTGTTTCAATAATAATAGTCACGTGACTAGAACCAGTCTGTAACCGAAACCATGGTTTTGGTTCTTATATTTTATTTTTGGAATATACCCTAAGTGTCTTATTTTGCTCGTAGGATTTGACGCTCTCCTTTGTTCATGAATTAATAATTTTTTGAAATAATAGTACAATAGCGAACTCTAGGTGGAACAATATTTAATAAAATATTAAGAAAACACTCGCCATGTTACACAAGATTTCAGCGTCTGAATCAACCTTTCGACCATCATCTTTTGAAAGATAGCGAATGTTTTCTTAATATTTTATTAAATATAATATTTTATACTTATGTTGCATAAGTAACTATTAATTGACGAAATATGTAGATATAAATTACATTTTTATTTCATTGATGCAATATTAACAATATTATTCTGCAAAAATTTATTGATACAACCGTGCGTAAACTACATATTTTACACACTTTTCGCATACGTGTGAAATAGTTATCTATGTAACACGTATGTAAAGTAGTACTTTTTTGGTCGAGTGCGATGTTTTAGCATGAGATAAAAAATGCTATTTGACACGTGCTGCATACATTATTTTTCCGACAACCGAAATGTTGGTGCTATTTTTCATAATACTGAGTGTGAATGTACAGGCATCTTCAAATATTGTTAGTATTAGTTGACAAGTAAATTAACCGAGTGTGCATGTTGCCTAGCAACGTATTTACCTTTCACGCAGTAGTTCTTGAAAAGTACTTTTCTCGCACTAGTGTTTGAAAAAAGATACTTTACACATTGTAAATAATGCGTAAAGTATGTACTTTACGTACGGTTGTAGGAAAAGTACTTTTTAACCAATAGTGTGTGAAGAGTGAATAGGCTTTGCTAAGCAATATACATACTCCATTAATTTGCCTGTCAAGTAGATAATTAGGTAGTAAATAATAATGAAAGTGCTAAAATTTATTAAAAAATATTTATTGTACATTGCAAATGAAACAAGTACAATAATTTTTATTACCAGATTGAGTACCAGGGTTCGAAAATATGATATTTATATAAACATATATATCATTCTGTGAAATATTTTATTATTAAATAAAAATACACACATTTCAGACATAAACTTGTATTTAAAAACTAAATATGTACATAAACTTAATATATGATCTTGGATAATAATAGTACAAAAGAATAATAATTTATAACAGAGTTGAAAGAGGCATTTCTTCATCTGAAGAATCATTTATGAGATCACTGTGACCTTCAGTTGAATCTGATGATTCCCATGCCCTTCCGAGGTTGGTCTTCTTCTCGTTAGTCTTAGGGAGGTATTAAGCGATCTGCTCATGTGTGATATTTTCGGAAGAATCCAGATTTATTCAGAATAAAATAAATGAATATATCATGATATATATCAAGCTATCATGATATATATCGTATGATATATATCCTCCGAACCCTGTTGAGTACTAACCTAATACTTGAGAATGAGTTATAATCTAATCTAAGTTTTAATATTAATATTAAATGTACAATTTGTACTATTTTAAAAAGACTAATCTAACTGTCTCTGAGATTCTTTTGAATGTTTAAGTTACATTCTGTACAGTATTATGAGAAAACAAACGCGTGGTTGAGTGCTTTAAATAAATAACAGGCTTTAGTAGGTGCTAACGACTCGAATTTGAATTCGTCTGAAATCAAACTTCATAATTATTTCCATTTTCCTTATGGTTTTCTCTTCTGAACATTTGTGATAATTCATGAGGTAACGTTGATAATAAACATATTTATTAATTAGTTAGACATGTAGAAATTAAGTTGTAATTAAATAGTTTACAGAGTAGAGAGATAATAGAAAGCACAGTTTCTAATTATTAAGCTTTATCCTATCCTTTTGATGAGATTTTTCACTCGAGTGTGTAACTTATTCAAAACCACGTAGGTATTGTTCACAACAAAGAACAAATGTTTGCTTGATAAATAAGTGATCTAACCATCTCCGATTTGCGGTTGAACAGAGAGTACTATTAATTAACCGAATTAACTGAGGGGTTTTTATCAATATGTAATTAAAACTTGGTTATGCGGAGGAAACTAATTCCCTCATCTTTGTAAAGAAAATATCAAACAGTAGGATTTGTATCATTCGGGAGATTGTTGTAAAAGGAAAACGTAGTAGTTAAATGCAACATATGTTTCAAACATTTACAAGAGATTATTTCATATTCAAGGTTAAATAAGTGAAAATGTAATTCCAAGAGAGTTAAATCATTTTGGAAGTGTTTAGGGACACGCATACCTAATGTAGGTGTAGTTTATGTCAAGATAACGATTTCTCGTACACATAAATAAAGTCTTTTTAATAAATTTTGGTTTTACATTATTTGTATTTAATTCAACAACAGCTTGTCTTATTCTGTTTTTAAGTTCAAGTGTAGCAACTGGTACTACATAAATTTTATTTTTGATAGCTTCACATAGAAAAAAATCTGATGTAGCCAACACAAAACCTCCCGCTATTTAATTTTTATTAATTTAAATACATACTTACGTATTTACTAAAGCTGCAAACTGTTCCATTGCAGAAAATTATTGCTTTATTTACTATTTTCTTTTTAAAATGTCACTATTATTAATTTGAAGTGATTAGTTTCTTAACAGTGACATTTACTGTCAGTTACATTCATTTGAAATATGAACTGTGTAACAAAGGAATTATTGTGTTTATCTTAGGCTTCGCGACTAATAAAAAAAAATATTTTTAAATTTATCTGTAAAATATATAGAAAAAGTATTAATGTATTTCAGTAGAAAATTCAATAATCTTTAATTTTCATAAGACATAAAATGCGAAAAAATAGCATTTAATGGTATTTTTTGAAGAAAAACCATTATCAGCTTCAGGTAAAGTGCCATTTCCGGTTAACCGATTTACACCAAAATCTAATGGCTTCTTTTCATATTAGAATGGGATGGAAATACAAGGTTTCAGAATTTTCTGAATGATGGTATCTGAGTTAGAGTGAAGACAAAATCCCTACACATACACACACACACACATACACACACATACACACACACATACACACATACAGACATCGTCGTGAAAATGTTAAAATTGGATTCTAGGGACCTTAAAACGTGGTCATTTACTAAAATCTCGATATGTAATTTTTAGCACGATCCCTATACCTCCCTTACCAAGGGTAGCGGGAGGTAAAAATACTGCAACGTAGCCTAACTGGTAACTCCTAAAAAACACGACCACAACGCGAATTTCGGTATTTGGTCGTTCAGCACCGTCCACAACGCGTTGTGGTTTTCTTCGCTCAGTGAGCGATTTCGGTGTTTGAGCGTAACATATATAATAAAAACCAGGTTGAATTCAATAAATAATGTTTCTGCTTCCGTTTCCTGTAGCTGTATGAAAATACAAAGCTGAGACATGTCAACTGTGAGGTTAGAAATCTTTATTCTGAATAAAGGGATCAAACATACACATGTCGGCACACTCACCAGCGTGAGTTTCTCGTACTCCTCTTCAACAAGGGTGCCATTGTAGTACCGTCTTTCAGCCTTCGTGTCTGGGAAGAAGAAGCCACGACGGCACACGCACTTGTAGCTGCCGCGGCGGAAGCCGAGTCCTGGTATTGGCACGCACTGAAAAATAAACACAAAATTAGAATGATCAGATTTGTAGGTTAAGTTATAAAATGGAGTTGTTTTGACAATGAAATGAATGAATGAAACAATTTCTTTTATTTATTTATTCTTTTATACAAAGGAAGTAGCTACAGTCCCGAAAAAGGAGTCGTTTAAAAAGGAAGTGACTAGGGACACGTTAATGTGTATACGTTAAATAAATGAGGTTATGTTTCGGTGTTAAAACGTAGTGCAGTTGAAAATTGGTCTTGCATTTTTGTATATGTCGTAGCTAGAGTTTTACGGCTTGACTTGATATTCAAGTTACTTGACTTGACTTGACTTGAAATCAAGTTATTTTTTTAATTACCAGAAAAATCAAGACGTTCTTCAGGACTACATTTCATTTTCATACAGTTCCTTATGTTTTATAAGAATATCAATAATATACCTTGAAATATAGACTTTTATTCATAAAAATAAATCATACATTCAAATTTAAAAAAAAAAAAAAAATGAAAAGCATAATATATAAATTAACATAAACTATTATAGTAGGTATATGTATTATGGTGGACCTTAAAAATTTTAACCGGGCCGCCCCCTAAGGATGGTTCCAAATAAATAAATAAAATTATACTGGCAATAATTCTGTTTAATTTTTGACAGTGCCTAGATGCATTTGATTTTTTTCCATTTAAATAACATTCGGTTTTGGCACATTTTGGAACTTTATTTTTCTCCGAGATAAGAGGTTTAAAAATCCATTCAGTTATCTTAATAATAATGCTTAGGACTTTAAATTTTGTCAGCATGGCATAATAGCGCGCTACGCCGTACCAATATACCTACTAAATTATATACCGCTGAACCCCTATCTCTCGTATAAGCGGAAAGTGTCCTGGAGATTAATATCTCCATCCTTTTCTAGCGTTTGGACACACATCTACAAGCGCATGCGCGCACAGGCGGTAGGCGTCTTCGCCCTGCTTGAAAATCTTGCACATGATTCATATGACATTTCAAAAATATTTGTTATAATTACAAATTTTTATATTAGATTATTTAATAATGAACTAAAATTAATACAGGACATTCTGATTTTTCTCAAAAGAAAGAGAACACCTGCAGAAGATTAAGAAAACGAATTTCAGTACAAAAGGATAAAAGATTAAAATTCCATTTGCAAAATTTGGAGAAAGATAATAGGGAACAACTGTTAAAGATTAGAAAAATGAATTTCTGTATAAAAGGAAAAGAATAAAATTCCATTTGGAGAAAGGCAATAGGGTACACCAATAAAAGATTAAGAAAATCCGTTATATGAATATCTGTATGGTTAAAGTTCTGTTTTTGGGGAAGAAAATGGAACGCCGTAATTGAAATTTTTCATATTTAGTCGCGTGTAAAAAAATATTTACTTATTCATAATATTTAACAATTTATTTGAAATGTTTAATATTATAGCTTTATTCCTGTATAATATTACGCATATATGCCTTCATATTAATATTCAAGTGATTACAATGAGATGTAATATAGAAATGATAAGATAAACATACACATAATTCATAAACACCTAATCATGTGGAAGAAGCATTCTTCCCAATTCATTTCCCTTTCTACTTCAAACATCTTGACCTATAGAATCACTGAATCAAGTGCAGTGGGCGCATGCGCGCAAGGGATGGTGTCCAAACCAGAAGAGTGCAGATATACATAATGTTCCGGATATTTCCTGTGTGCTTTTCAGCAGTATATAGTTTAATAGGTATATTGCCGTACCACACACAACTAGGTTACGATTCTACTAATTCGGGCGTTTTCGTACATAATCGGTTCGTTATCAAATAGCTTGAATTTGTTTGAAATTGCTTGATCAAGTCAAGTAGTAGTCAAGATATAAAATCAAGGCAAGTGAAGTAATAAATTTTTGAAAAGCTTGATTTTCAAGTCGTAAAGTAATTTACAAAAAAAAAAAATCAAGCTACCTGACTTGTTGAAACCTTAGTCGCAGCCATATTCCATATTGTTAATCTATTTTAATTAAAAGCGAGTGAAACGCGGTCGATTATCAAAATATTCAATGGGACTGAAGTTTGAGTTTTGATAAACCCATGAAAAATACACCATATATATGTACATCGGTGAGAGCAGAATATTGGACAATATACTGAGCGTTGAAATTAGATTCTAATCAACGTCTCGAAGGTATTCTTATAGAAGTGCAGAAGAATGGAGGAATGGATCTCATGGGATTTTAAGAGTAACTAATCGGAAGTGATTGGTATCGACTGGAATTTAGATTGTTTGATATACAGGCTGTTTCAATAAGCGCATTCACTATTGGAAACTTTTTTATTTGAAGGGATATGAGTTTATTTATTAAATGAGCAAAATTGTACCATTTTGGATTACCAAATTGGTGAGATCAACAAAAATAAATTTATATCAGTGGTTCCCAAAATTTGGGACCTAACTTTTTTTTATTTTTAATGGGAGCATAAATTTTTAATTTGCTTGTTGGGTAGAGAATTTAATTCAGAAGTCAAGGATATGATCGTTTCTTGCCGTCCAATAACGAATTTTTATTTTTGAGAAAATAGAAATTTTCTAGAGAATTTAATTCTGAATTCAACGATGTATTCGTTTCAAACCGCCGCATAACTATTTTTTTTTTAAGAAAAAATAATATCAATTTTTATAATAATTTTGTTTAAATAAAAAGAGTGCCAAGAACTAGAAGGCCATGGAAAAAATGAGTGTGTTGACATTTAATACAAAATATGATCAGGTGACGAAACAAAATATTCATTAATTTCATTCATCGCTTTCTAATTCTACGTACAAAAATAACATGCATTTATTTTTACCATTCGTAGCACTCTCATTATACACATATTTAAATAAAATGTATTTTTTCTCAAAAAATCTTTTGCGACAGTATGAAACGAAGATGTCATTGAATTTAGAATTAAATTCTCTACCGAATAAGCAAATTAAAGAATTTTGTTCTCATTTAATATAAAAAAGTTAGGTTCAATATTTTGGCAACCGCTGACATAAATTTATTTTTGCTGATATTACCATTTTTATAATTCAATATGACACAATTTTGCTCATTTAATAATTAAACTCGCATCTTTTCAAATAAAAAAAGTTACCAATAGTGAGCGAGATTATTGAAACAACCTGTATGCAATCCGTGTGCCCCAAATAATAGCAGCACAGAAGAAAACCCTGGATTTTTTTTTTATTTTGTTTAAATTATAAGCTTACACTACAATAAGTTTGAAAAAACAAAAATCTAAGTAATTCATACCATAAAACAAAATGTTGCTACTAAGTATATGAAATGTTTGAAGAGATTATTGAAACAAATAAATACTAAAGATATAAAGTTCAAAATAAATATTGTAGTAGTGGCGGTTAAAGGTTAATATAGGAGTTTTATGCAATTTACTGCTCTCCTATGGGGTCCCGTGGCCTCGTGCCTGAGTGTCTGATAAATATATATATGTATGTATATATATATTTTACGGTAAAAAGTTGTTCAAAATTAAAAGTTACATACAAAATTGTTTTTATATTCTTTACTACGTTTTTGGTTTTTTCACTATTTTTAAAATACGTGCCAAATTTTTTTCATGTGATTTTTTTCTTCCGCCTACCCGATATGTGAAAATGTGCGTGAGCATAAATTTCCTGATTTATTATCATTATAAGGAGTTCTTTTTAAAATTTAAAAATCCAAGCTAGGGTTATGCATGAATGCTCTGTTTTATCAACGCGATCCCTATTTAAATTAAGAGATTATTTATATTTGTTTTCTCTAACACGACTTAAATTTTAAGCTAGGCTTAAATAAATAATTGAAAATCGAAACAACGATTATTCCAGTAGAATCATTTATAGAATTTCAATAGTTACCTCAGTTCCATGTGCTGATGTCCAGTTTCACCACTAACACTTAAATTTTACTTGGCTTCAGTCAGTTAGTCAATTGCGAACTGAGTAAATTCAAGTGTAAATTTTTAAGTGTTAATAGTACTCCTGTGCATTAATGGATTAGAATTATGAAAAAACAATCTTGAATCACAGATTCTAATAATAACAAAATCAAAAGAAATGTCAAATATGTCAGATATGTGAGAAACAACAAACACAAATTGTTGTTTTATTTCCCATGGCACTCTGATAATTGCCTTAAATAGTGTATTTTCTTTTGTTTCTAACTCGTACATAAGAAAACAATTGAATAATAATTTTAGTCCTCAATTACACTTTTTATTTGAAACATTTTTCTTTAATACACGTTTGCTATAAAATTAATATATATATATATATATATATATATATATATATATATATATATATATATATATATATATATATATATATATATATATATATATATATACTAGCTGACCCGCCCCGGCTTCGCACGGGTAAAGCTAGAATAACGATTGCTATACGTGTACCAGTAATTTTTCACATTTACTTCGGAGACATGCGCTGCGTAGGGAGTCGGCAACCTGCCGCGCATCGTACATATAACAGGCTCCGCCCACTTTTACTTATGTAGGTACATATGATGTAAACTATCTCTCCGACAAATATCGAAAATCTACTAACGTTAAAACTTAACTATAGATACAAAGATAAAAAATAATTGAAATCACCCCCTATTGTACCGCCTTGAGGGATGATGTTTGAAAAACGCTAAAACACTCTTTATTTCTTACCAAAAGCATAAATAAGAATTTTTATATCCCTAATTTGAGAAATGACGGATTCTCCCTACAAACTTTCATCCCCTATTTCACCCCTTTCAAGTTTTATTTTCGTGACAAAAGGTAGCCTATGTCCTTCTCCAAGTCCAATCTATATACCAAAATTCATCAAAATTGGTTTAGCGGAAGATATGATGGGTTCTCCATACAAACTTTCATCCCCTATTTCACCCCCTTCAAGTTTTATTTTCGCGACAAAAGGTAGCCTATGTCCTTCTCCAAGGTCCAATCTATCTATATACCAAAATTCATCAAAATTGGTTCAGCGGAAGATATGATGGGTTCTCCATACAAACTTTCATCCCGTATTTCACCCCTTCAAGTTTTATTTTCGCGACAAAAGGTAGCCTATGTCCTTTTCCAAGTTCCAATCTATCTCTATACCAAAATTCATCAAAATTGGTTCAGCGGAAGATATGATGGGTTCTCCATACAAACTTTCATCCCATATTTCACCCCTTCAAGTTTTACTTTCGCGACAAAAGGTAGCCTATGTCCTTCTCCAAGTTCCAATCTATCTCTATATCAAAATTCATCCAAATTGATTCAGCCGTTTAGTCGTGAAAACATAACAGACAGACAGACAGAGTTACTTTCGCATTTATTATATTACCTAGTATGGATCAGTAACATTCGTACAAAACTAACAAATCGACATGTAACCTTTGTTGGTTATGTACTGACAGACAGCGGCAGGGGTGAGAACACATTGTACTTTTATTTTTCCACTATGTGGATAGATGTCGCTAAATTGGCTGCGTTCCACTATAATTAGAAAGAGCATGAAATCCTTAAAAGTAGTGTACTAATTTTTTTTTACGTAAATCGATATTTCAATAGTCATTCTGCTATTCGGGGCGGAGACGAATCCAAAAAATCAGAGATCATCAAAATCGGTCCAGCCGTTCTTGAGTTATAAATGGTGTAACTAACCCGACTTTGTTTTATATATATAGATATATATATATACAGGGTGTAAATTTTGAAACGGGTCATAGGGCTATAACATAGAAAAACAGTTTTTTAGTCGCCAAAAGTTTCTATATTAATTTATTGAAAAAATAATTGGTGCCTATTATATAGAAAAAAATTACGAATTTTTTAATACTAAACACATTATATTTCTGTTTCATATAAAGTCAGAAAATAAATTTAAAAATTTGTACAATTAAGAAAAAATATCATTAGCCATGAAACTGACAGTAACAAAACATAGTCATTTTACAGTAACATGATAGGGGACAATTTAAGATTTAAGTTATTAACTGATACAAAATAAAGAAAACACTAGTATATTTATTTATGAAACAATTATTATTTATTGTAATATTGTAAATCACAAATTATAGGTGATCTACATGTAACAATTAAAACCATTTAATAATTAGTAATTTTTCTTCATGACGCAAATAATCCATGATTTCTTAATAATAATAATAATAATAATAATAATAATAATAATAATTTGCAAAAAACATTTATTAATGAGGGTCTTAAATCAACAATTGTTTTGTTTTGTTTCTGTCAGTTACACGGCTAATGATATGTGTTTGGTACCAAAAAAATCTTAAGTTTTTCTTTATAATATGCACCAATTATTTTTTCAATAAATTAATATAGAAACTTTTGGCGCCTAAAAAACTGTTTTTCTATGTTTTAAAATTTACACCCTATATATATATATATATATATATATATATATATATATATATATATATATATATATATATATATATATATGTGTGTGTGTGTGTGTGTGTGTGTGTGTGTGTGTGTACCACGAAACGGGCCATAGGCGTTTAACATGGGAAACCAGTTTTTCCTTGGCCAAATGTGGCCTATTAATTTTTGATAAAAATGCTTCAAATAAATGTTGTACACTGTAGATTTATATATAGACAAATCAAGATTTGAACATTGAATTAGCTATGTTTGGAATAAGAAGTAGACACTCAGTATATTTTTGTAGCATTTAGATCATTTTGAAATAGAATATATATGTTTTTATATTTATCCAGAAATAGCAATTGACGTATAACCACTATTATTTTATTAACAAGTGCAAACCATGCATTTGAATTTATTTCAGATTGAGTGCAGATATGGATAATGATTTATTAAATACAAGCTTAATTAGTGGTAATTTCCATTATGCCAGTCAGAATACACTGCAACTGTTATTTCGTCGTTATAATGGCAATTTGATAACACATTTCTTGTAAATACAATCATACGCTTACGTCTTGTATGGTATTATTGTATTGCACTGAATATTATACACGTGTAGTAATTTGCTAGTTGTCAGAAGCATACTCAGTGTGTGTACATTATTTTAACTTAATGCGTGCAATGCAACAACTTGTATGATTAAATTCTATGTTATTAATACTTGACACGGAAAATTCCTTATTGGAATGACACTATTGTAATTTAAACAAATATGCTCTGCAATTTTGTTTTATATTTATTGCTTTTATGGTTTCCTGCTGCTTATGGAAATTTCATATAAACTCATTTAGCTCATAATCATGTCGGTACAACATTTATGAGATTTTGTAATGGTTTATTCACAAATTTATGTATGAGAAAACATATCCTTGTTAACAGAAGTAGTTCACATAACATTATTTTGAAATCAGACCAGTCTGGTCTGATGGGGCATTTTTGTTTTAGGCATTTTTTTTATGGGGTCCCGTGGCCGCGTGCCTGAGTGTCTGGTCGCGAACCTGGGCGAACCGGGTTCGATCCCGACTGACGCCAAATATTTCCAATTTTAAATGGCACAAAAGTGACCCCTGTGGTGCACTCTCCACGCCAGCTATGGGTGCCCGTGAGGTGACGCCTGGTAAGCGCCCACACGGTAAAATATATTTAAAATTTCTACAAAACTTTAAAAAATTGAGGGAAATCAGAATCAGTAGTTTAAACTAACGTCATTTGAATTCCAGAAATTCAAGCATAAAATTGTTCTAATTATGCTAGTGCTAAATTAAGTTAGCAATGCTTAACTTAAAATTTAAATTCATCGTCGTTGTAATTCGATAATCACATCCATTATCTATGTTGTTCTTGAAAGTTAAGTAATACCCAAGGCTTAAAGTAAGTGTACGTTAAGTATTAAGTAATTTAATATACGGTGCAAGAATTTTTTCAAATTTAGGTTAAGTTATACTTAAATGGAAGTGGTGCAAACGGCTAACCTAATTTACTAGTTTTTAATGACCAAATCAAAACCAATTTATTTAACGTGCACTTTTGGGTATTTTGGGCACAATAAATTGGTGCACGTTAAAGGCCTACATCATAAGCGGTGATGAGGTTTTAACGTGTACCTATATTAGGTACTAGGTACACTTTAACGTGTCCGTAGACACTTCTTTTATTTTTTTTGTTTGTCGTTTAACAATACTTTTAACTATGTAGTGTGATACTACTATATTTTAAATTAGAAAATATGAAAAAAACCATTGATACCACTTCCTAGAAATAAATTTTTTTTTTTGTTAGAAGTGGTATAATTGTAATTAATATAGTCACTGGGAAAGTTTGCTTGTTAGTTCAGTTTTAGCATGAGTTAGAAAAACTTTTATCACCGTGCATTCATCATATTTATAGTTTAGTTCATTTTTAATGAAAAACTCCAAACTTTCGAAATAAAATTTAAATGAAAATCCAGACCCCGTGTAATTTAATTTTGTTTATATAAAAGTGAGAGAGTTTTATTATTTCCTCTGTTATTGGTGATAGTTAATTATAAAGTTTCATCAAGTGGCATCTGTTCGATAAATTAATCTAATTAAAGTTGTTTCAATAATCAATCACTCGCAGCTGAGCAATTTCTTCAAAATCCAATCTGTCCTTATTCTTTAATAATACAAAATTTAATTATCTCCACTTATTTGTTTTTCAGATAAAGCTTGAAATCAACAAACCGGAAACTGGATCGCAGAGAGCAATCTTATAGTTTGTTGATATTTACTAGTATTTCATCAGACAAGAACAAGAATGCTCTTCACTTGGTCATAGCACTCGACAAATCAACCACTCTTATCTTTACAGATATTTCATTTCAATTTTCTCTTAGATTCAGTCTTGAAATTTATTGAATTTCTTAAATTAATAAAAAAAGTAGAGTTCGTTCCAAAATTTAAGTTCATGTAGTTCTATAAAAGTTTCAAGAAATTTAACAATTTACTAATAAAATAGTAAATAAAAATTATTCAACTTATAATTAAGATACTGATTTTATTAATAATCAAAATCATGATTAATTTTAATTTCGTACACACTGTAACGCAGCGTTACAGTGTGTGAAGAGTCATGGTGGGTTTATGCTCGCAAAATTTAAGAATAAAAATAAGAATAAGAATAGTGATAAAGTTAAAACAGTTATAACATACGACTCGGTTTTTGCTGCAGAAATAAAAATAAGAAATAAGAATAATTAATAAGCCAAAGTTCGTTTACTTTTAACTTTACGCCTTAATCTTATTCCTGTTAGCGAAGTGCGCATGCGTGTCAACTGTCAAATACTTCAAACAAAAAAAATGGTCATTCATTATTCATTCATAATAATCGGTGTTGGCGAAACATAATTATGTCAAATTTAGTGATGGATTCGCTGCTTTCCCAATTAATTGAATTAGTGCAGAAAAAATAATATTTTGATTGTACTCCATTTTAACAAATTAAAAAATAATAATAAAATTATAAATCATAAATGTCAAATTAACGCTGCTACCATTATGAGAATAATAAATGTAATTACTTTTCACTAACCTAAAAACTTTAATATCACTACTCTTATTCTTACGCTTATTCTTATAACTGGCAGCATAAACACCACTTATCGTTATGTTTAAAATTATTCTTAACACTATTCCTATTTTTATTCATATTCTTAAATTTTTCAGCATAAATCCACCATCACTTTTCAAGCACTACTTGTGCGTGAAAAGTAAAGTCGTTGCTAGGCAACATACATATTCGGTTAATTTACCTGTCAAGTATATAATTAATAATAATAATAATAATAATAATAATAATAATAGATTTTTTTTCTGAACACACAAGAAGCGCATAGAAGACGTCAATAAAATATATAAAATTAGGATACATTGAACTACAAGATTAAAAATTCATTAACATTATAAAAATTGTGTTCTAGAAGATACAATTTCAAATTCTTAACAATATCTAGTCTTGAACTAGGGATATAATAATTATTTTGGCTTCTAGTATCATGGTCATGTTTAGCTGAAATTAAAGTAAAAGAATTCTTATTCTTATGTATGTAAAGACACATCTCAAAAATATAAATACTTGTTAACGTTAATAATTTTAATTGTTGAAAAATATTTCTACATGTTTCATGATATCTTGCTCCAACTAAGGCTCTCACAATTCTCTGTTGGCTGAGAAAAACGTTGGCACAATCAGGAGAATTGCCCCAAAAACAGATCCCATAGCGAAGTCGTGATTCTACTTAGGCATGTTGAGTAATGTTTAAAAATTGCCGTAGATGTTTAATTTGAAAAGTAATGGAGTTCAACTTCTTAATCAATTCATCACATTGTTGTTTCCAGTTCAAATTTTCGTTAATTATCAAACCAAGGACTTTCATTGATTTATCACTGGATTTCTCACAGTTTGGGAATTTTAATGTTATTTCTTGATTATTCTTATTTTGGTGAGTATGAAAAATTAATAATTTAGGTAGTAAATAATAATGAAAGTAATAAAATTTATTGAAAAACATTAATGTACATTGTCAATCAAAAAGAGTAGCAATTTTTATTAACATTAACAGATTGAGTAGGTACTAACCTAATTCTGAAGAACATTAACTCTTTTCTGACATAATTAATTCTAACCTAACCCAATTTTTAATATTAATATTAAATGTACAATTCTAGAAGACTAATCCACCTGCCTGAGATTCTTTCGAATATTTAAGTTACATTTTGTACAGTATTATGAGAAATAACACTAACAATAACCAATTTTCTAATTTGTTAGTATGGTGGAGATCCCCACTCTGTTCATCAGCATTGATAGTTGATATATTTTCTTTGAAAACAGATATCACAGTTTCTGAAAGGCCCTAATGTGTGGAATTTGGAAAGTGCTTCATATGTTTAGACCGTACTTGAGCCTGGAATATCTGAGTTGTCATTTTATACCTTGTCTGCCCGGGACGCAAAATTACAATGAAGAAATAAAATATAAAATAAAACAAGGTAAGATTGTCTTTAAAGGGAATAAAAATTCTAAAATAAAATTTGCTGTATGAAATATGTAATGAGAAATAATAATGGGACAATTGAACTAGTTTAGAAATCGTACGTATTATGTTGAACAATCGTTTAGTGAATAGAATATAATGTAAGATACAGAGAAAGCATTGCCTGGACGTTCTGTATGTAAATAATGGAAAATAATGGTAGGTTTTTTTCCAGTTTGGCGTTTATAAAATCAAAATGGCCGTTGATGATCCGATCATATACCTATTAACTAATATATTGCTAATGCTCGTATCTTTCTCATAAGAGTAGATGAAGGAAACACTGTGAAATGGAAATATCATTTCTGCATAAGTCTATCTCTCACAAACACCCAACAGGCAATTATGCGCATGCTCGGAAATCTTGACTACTATTGGCTAACGCTGACAGCGTCGCTGGCTGGGCTGCCTTCCAAAATCCTACTCTTAGAGTACGAAATTATTCAAAGTCGTTTCAAAACTAATAACCTTACTCTCAGAGTTTACTCAACCTGTTCCAAAAGAGCCAGAGTTTACTCCACAGTGATGTTCTACTTACTCTACTAACGAGGAGGGTATAGAAATTACTCCACAATATTTTCAAACGTAGATGCTTATGATTCTCAAAAGTAATTTGCCTTCTTGAGGAAGAAAACATGCTTTTGGTTGAAAATAAACATAAGTAAATACGTTGGCGTGTATTACGAGCATACTTTTATAATAAAAGCGCTTTTATGGAGCGTACTTTCACATTATATTGAGGAGAGTGCTCCATAAAAGCGCTTTTATTACAAAAGTGCGCTTTTGATACGGGCTTGACATTAATGTTGTAATTATAAGTAGTTTTGTTAGTTTTATAAAATTATTTTTAATTTAGTTTCAATTTTTTACTTCAACAAAACTCTCATTCGTTCCAAAACACAACACATCATACTCTACGCCAAAACTCGGTATTCTTGGTTTTGGAACGCGAGCACGTGGTTTGACTATAACGTTTGATTTCATTTCTGTTTGTAGTTGCATTTCGAAAGCACTTGCTTTGTGTTTCATACAGTAATTTATTGTGACCTAAATAAATTAATCCTGACCAGATTGTATTCCTATTATTTTCACAGTACAACAAAGTAAATTATTTAATTGAAATTTAGCACTAGAGTATGTCAATGTATTTTATTATTACTAATATTTATATTCAAGAATTTACATACAAAATAAATAGGTACATTGTTTAATTTTTCAAATTTAAATTTAAAATTTCTCGCGCTAGTCGTTAATAAACAGAACTCTGTGATTCGCAAAAAGTGATCATGATTTCCTCGTTAGCCAATAGTAGTCAAGGTTTCCAATCATGCGCATAATTCGCGGTTGGGTGTTTGTGTGAGATAGACTTATGCAGAAATGATATTTCCATTTCACAGTGTTTCCTTCAAGAAAAGCAAAGGATCCGCAATATATTAGTTAATAGGTATATGGATCCGATGAACCATAAAGGTGGAGGGGATGGAAAGAATACGTCACTGGGCAAGGCAAAGCGGGGGAAATCAGCCGCATTTTGAACAATTCCATTTTCAAGTGCAATTTTTTCGTTATTAAATATCGATTTGAGGGGTCATTATTTTTCATTTACTCCATCGATTGAAGTTAAAACAGACTTCATTAGAAAAAAATATATATATAAAATTTTACATTGAAATTGGTTTATTAAAATTAAAATGACTTAAGTATTTTATTTGGGTTTATGTGAAAAAGGGGTCATGAAATATACGAATAAATATCCCACGGTGGGAAAATGTCAAGTCCGCCACTGTTACTGTTATAGAAGCCGTGTACTTAGGTATGTAAGAGGAGTATTGCCTTTGTCTAACGTGTGAACATGTGGGCGTGTAATCTTATACTTACAACAGTGGTCCTCTTCTTACACTTGTCGGATGCAGCAAATATGTTCAACTGGGTGCTTTCCTCAGGAAGAGGACATTGATCGATATCCACTCGTCGGAGATCGATGTCTATGCCACTTGTGCCTCTGTAACAAATTAATAACATTCCGTCAAAACACACCTCTACTACTTAATTTATTACTTATATTGCTAGTAGCAAACTATAAATTCCATACTTATTACACAAATTGTTTATACAGAGTGGTGACCGGTAAAGTCTGTTCGCTCCTAACTGAAACAAGCCGATATTTTATTACCCCAATAGATATTACCACAAACAAATAGAAAATCCTCAGGTAGTGTAGAACAGGGACGTATTCGAAATCTGCATAAGTAAGGGAAAATGTCATTATTACAAGTATACAGTTATACTCGTCATAAAATAATCAAATAATGGCAACTTTCCTTCACACTTTTTACAGGCTTAGAATTTTTGAAAGTACAGAAGTAGTCCTCTTCCGTTTTTTAACTGGAACTCCTCGTTTTACAATGCGACGAACGGATGCGAGAGACGTTTTTGTCGCAATCGAAGTTCTTTTCAGAGCATTCGTTTCACCCACTTCTACAAAATGATTATACACATTTAATATAACTTGCTGCGTTTGTTCGTTGATGAAATATTTAAAACAATTTGTGTCTTCATCACTTTGCACAACGTCGGCATCGGTGTCACATGTATTGACTTCGTCACTAACACTGGCAGAAGCATTGTCGACATCCCAGGGCCTCCACATTTTCATATTTAAAATTTCACTTACAACCGCTGCTAACTAATGTTACATGTAAACTGAGTTAAGACGAAAGAAAACCGGGATTACAAAGGAACGAAATTCAATCAAGGGTGACTTAAGTGAATAGTAGATTAAATAATTCCTCGAAATTATGATGATGGCCACCCGTACCAATAGCCGCCAATAGAAAGAGAGGTAGGTGCTTTCTCTGTACACGATAGAATGACTAAAAATTACGCTCAGATGCTCAAAGTGTCAAAAAACACTGACAAATTAAAAAAAATAAATACTTTTTCTGAAAGCTGCGCCAATGCAGATTAATGTTTGCAGAGTTTTTCTTTTTCTTTTCCAGTTGATATTTTTGCATATTATACAATAAATATGTTTTAGTTCATGAATGAAGCTTTAATAAACCTATTAATCATATATTTTAGGTTCATACATGTATTAAATAATTATTGCATAAGGGGTCACTGAGTTACCCCACTTAGCAGTTTACGTCGAGTAGAAACACTCAGTTGGTTAAGAGTTAGTTCATAGCAAATTATTATAAGATTGTGATATTTTCCATAAATAATTTCCGGTAAAAATTTTTCTTGTCTTTTGTTACAAAATATGTAAAAATAAGAAAATATATTATTCCCAATTTAAAATAGTTTACATTTATTTATTCGAGTCAGAAGCAATACATCATAATTTAATCAGGCTTTACCAAGACATCATTTCCATATGGTCGATGTAGTTAGTCTCTTAGCTATCAAACGCATTCCTTGGGCTTCTGGTTACAAAGAAATTTTATTATAAATTTGGGTTCAAAATTGCAACAGTATTATATTTTATTTGTTTAGGTATATTTTCAATAGTAATATAACAAGAGAGTGAGAATAAAATGAAAATATTTAATTAGATTATTTTTTGATTTACAAATTTGTTTCAAACAACAGCCAGCCACTGTTTTGCTATTGTGTCGCCATCTACTGTCGTAATTAACTAGCTTCATTCATTTACATGGTGCAGTTGGCAAGTCTGTTTTGACAACTAGAACATTACTTTGACAGGGCAAAATAAATATAAATAATCGCCTTCATACCGAGTGATTATTAATTACTGTGTTTCCAGTAGCTGTTTCTATAATTTTTTGATTTATTTCATGATCAGAAACATCACTAAATCGGTGTTTTTCGTTCGTTTATTTATGTGTAGATAACTATATGACAAAAGGGCTGTTACACTCTAAGAAATATTGTCCGTGTAAAATAACCAAATCGGTTGGTTAAGTATTTTGGTGTTAATTTTAACACAAAAATAAGTACATTTTTCGTCCGTGTTAAAAATACGGTTTGGTTAAATTTTGTCCGTGTTAATTAAAATAATTTTTAAAATTGTAACCACATATAGAGTAAATGAGACATATTACTCAAAAATATGGTTACTTTGAATCATAAACAAATTTTTGAGTTAGTTATACTCTACTTTAGGGTATATTTGCACAATATGGTGTTGGAATTACACTATATTTTGTTAAATGTAAAATAACACCAAATGGTGTATATTTTATTCCGTTCTTACCTGAAGATACAATTTTATTCCAGTTTAATACGCGCAGCGAGACGGGCAACAGTAATGTATTGTGCAACTCAACTTTGAGATATATCTACATCACAGACCATATTTGTTACAAAAGTATCATTACTTCAAATATCGATATACCCTGTGACATTAAAATTAATAGTGCTAAATGGATTTCGTATGATTTTTTGTACAAACCAGGTTACTTCCTCGTACCAGAAATTGTTGAGTCTTTACCAATATTTCACCAAATAATAGACATTATTACCATAGAAAACACTGTCATGTTTGTTACAAAATCTTGGAATACATTATATTTTGATGAAACTCTACAGGCATTTAAAATTGCAGAATTTAATGTATCTGGAATAGAACTAATATTTTTGAATACCTGTTTGTACAAAGAACCATACGAAATCCTCTCATGTTCCGATGGTAATTATATTGTACCTAAACATATTTTTGTACAGCACTGACAGTCAAAATGTAATATTTTTTTTATAAAATAAAATTATGCAAATTTTATTTCAATGAATTTTATTTACCTTATTTAACACGTATCTTGTTAAAATTTACTTAAATACTAGTAAATGGATACACCGAGTGGTGTTATTGATATCCAAACTTACCCATATATGTGTAAATGGTAACACTATTTAGTGTAGAAAAAATAAGATAATTAACTCGTACATTTAGTTAAAATACTATTTTCAGTGTAAATTTTAACACGCAGTATTATTTTTAACCAGAAATTTTGTGTTAAATTTTAAACCAATTTCCAGTGTACTTTTTAACCAAACAGACAGTTTGTTAAAATTACACCTAATCTGGTGGACCTCCTGGAACCAATTTTAGTGTTAAAATTGGTTAAAAATTTCTTAGAGTGTATGCCATAGATGATGATGATGAATCTCTAGAGCTTTGTTCTCGCTATAATAATGGCAAGATTGGTTAAAACGCTGACACGTGACAGGTAATCAAACATTTCATTGGTTTTAAGAAATGTCAAAAAATAATCCTCTTAATAAATAATTTGTTTCAAAATATTCAAAATTCAAAACTAAGTTATCTGGTAATTTTATTAGCAAATGTAAAACCAAATACGTATGTAAAAAATAAGATACTGATTATATACATTCTTGTCGCACAAGCTTTTAGTCATGCAAATGAGAGAGATAAATGAAGGTCAATTTATTAATTCGTTAACGATACAGATGACCGTATCGGACTTCTTTCGAAAATTTTACTGTACCGGTCGATTGATGAACGAGACTTTTCGGAGCCATAATTTTCACCAAAAAATTGTTTTACAAGAAAAACAGAGCAAACTATCTTTCGGAAAACTTTGACATTTCAACCAATTTATTATCCTTTTGTGTAATATTTGTCACAAATATAGAAAAAATTGTTTTCTTGGAACTCGCTATGCATATTAATCTGGTAAAATATTTATTGATTTCTTGCAAAAGACAAGCTTTTAGAAAAACGTCTAGTTTTTATTTGCTAAATGACTTGTATAGTAAAAATTTTTAGGCAGAGTAGTCACGTCATCATTTCATTACAAAATGAAAAAACACTGTAGTATTGTATATGTTTAGGAAAACGAAGAAAATAAATACTATTTTTTTGCATACTATAAGTAAAGTACATTGTAATTAAATTTACAATTATTCTAAAGTCGAACATAATGTTTCCAATGAATTTTAATTTATTTAAAATAATTGTAGTTCATTTTTTCACCACATGTTGGTACTATTGGATTTCAATATTTAAACGTTTACATGACATGTTTTTCCCGGAATTGTCAAGCGTCTGCTGTCATTAGTTCGTTACTTTTCTGTTTTTAGTTTGTGTTAATTTTAATAATTGTAAATTGTATTATTGGAGTATTTTCAATCAAATATAATATATTTTTTAAATGTTATTTTAATTATATTTTCAATAAATCGAATTTATAGTGCTACTCTTTACTATTCTATAACACTACAGAATTGTAAATCTAAATAAAATCAAATCAATTGTTTTAAAAATATATTCAATGTCATTAATATTAATTTTCTAATTTTTCATCAAGTGCTTCATTCACTCCCCGTATTCCTTCTGAAACCCGACTCGGTGTGCCCTACACCGAATTTTCAATACCATAAATTGGAAATATATTATATTTTACAATAATATTCAATTATTATTCGACTATTAAATAAATTGACTTGATCACATAAATTAGCATCGCAGGTAAATACAATTATTTTCTAAAATTAAATTAGTGTACCATGTAAACCTACTAATTTCGTGACGTCATTATCTAGTTACAAACTTTGATGACGTGACTACTCTGCCTAAAAATTTTTACTATAGTTAATAAATATAATATTACCAATTTATTTGTTTTGCAAATATAAAATACCTATTTATTTTAAAAGTTTCATTAAATGATAAATTGTTTTATAAATAGACAGATAAAGTGCACAAATTTAGTTATTCATGCAGCATACATAATTAAATATATTAATAAAAATATTAATTTTTCCTAGAGTGTTTTCATTTGGAAACAATTGTGCAGAATGTACAATAATTGTGTGTAAATTGTTAAATTGCATTTTATATGAACACCGACAAAGTGAGTTATTAAATAGTAATTATGTAGCAATATTAAACGAAATATCGAAAAATATATTTTTCATTTTTCCTGTTGTATGTATGTCGTAATTTAAATCAATCATAAAAATCTGTTGTGGCTCTCTCGCCATTTCCATATTAAGCTATATAAGTATTGAATATATTTAATATTCCTGGTACACACAAAAACACATATCTCCTTTATATATTTTTATATTTTTTAATTCATTCTTTAAACAAGTTTCCTCTTATTCTTATAATGTTAGAGATTCTTCCAATTCATTGATGACATTGGCGGTATTTCTGAAGGGTATATGTAATATATGTATCTATAATTATAAATATTTAATTAATAATAAAATAAGAAATAGTAAATATACTTCCCAGGAAAAGTTTCCAGTAATGTTCTGGTTTTTTGACACTGACATTTATTTGTCAATATCAGACAGTGATTTTTATATTCTTTAATATTGGTGATAACATAAATTTTCAAAAAATAATATTTAGATATTTTTAAGAAACTAGTACTTCCGGTTGTCCAATGGGGTATTCCGGTGATATGGAATTAACGCAAAATAATAACTTTTTTCTATAGTTTTCATCTTCATATAGAAGAAAAATATAATAAAACATGTTTAATAAAAAGTTGTAATTCATAATTTAATGTTACAAAATTGGAATTTTTAAAGCTCTAGAAACGTCCTTGAAATTTGTGACGTCAAGTTGATAATCTGTTGCTCATTTCAAAGTAAATATTTTCGTTTAAAAACACAGATGGTGCCAGTAGTTAACAAGCGCGGGTGTATTTCTTGTTTGACATTTCGTACACTTTATAATTATTACTCCTATTTTTACCATAAACAAACACAGGACAAATACCGCAATACACGCTGCTACTAAAATCATATGTAAACAAGCAAATGGCTGTCATGAACATGTGGATTTAGGCGCTGAAGTTCGTTGCAGATGTCACCATCGAGTTGACGTCATAAGCGCGCCATGATAAGAAAATTTGAATTGCGATGAATTTTTTTAAATTCATATCTCATGTGATGCATACATTTTCTTACTCAAAGTTAGATATTCAGAGTCCTACTGGTCTGTGCTAATGTAAAAAACTATTTTTGCAAAATGTCGGAATATCCCATTGTTACCAAAATCTAATCAGCTCTTCCCAGTAATATCACATTGAAGAAACCGCAGATAAACATGTCTTAAGTCTTATAGTATTTGAGAAACCGTGGTTCCAACATCCACACATACTCATATCCGGACATACACACGCGCGCGCACACACACACACACGCACGGATATCATCATAAAAATGTTATAATCGGATTCTAGGAACATTAAAACGTGTTTATCTACTAAAATCTGGATTTGCGATTTTTAGCATGATTCCAATATCTCTTTTAGCGAGAGGTAAAAATCTAACTAATACCGTGAAATCTCTGCAACTTGCTAATGGATTTAAACAAATAATTCATTAAATCCGTTTCACTAACTTTTACCTACCTTTTTTTACATATCCTTTTGTTTTAGAAATTTCGTATTCCGTCGTTCTCTTTTTCGACGTAAACAATCAATCATATCAATTAATTTACTCATCGATCTTCTTCGCAATCTCAAATCGTCAATCTACCCGAGTCGACCCTTTTAACCAGTCTTTTATTCGCTTTAAATTCGGCTGCAGCCTTTTTACAAATTCCTTTCAATAAATTTATCTTATACCGTGGAATTTTTTTTACTTCATCTCCTGTGAATACAGAAGATTAGGTCATTTGTAAAAGTCGAGGTTGTGCGAAAATTCCCATCAACCATCACAATTATAACGACAGTATGGTTCAACAGACAAGATGTTGATGCTCCACTCTCAAGTCTGAATTACTCCAACCCACAAAATTCGAATCGTCTTAAAATTTGTTGTAGTAAGCAATATAGTATGAATACAAGAATCCGTGACATAAATACTTAACATGGATAAACTTTTTTTTACGAATGTTATCTATTGCAAAACCTTTAATACATTCAGTTTAGACAATAAAATTCTGCATTTATTACATTCGTGTATATGTACACAGGGTGTCCCATATTTAAACGGCATAACTTGAACCATGAATTAAAGATGTAAAAATAAGGTGACAAGTTCATTTAAGCAAATGTCCGTAAATGCTTTGTTTCAAAGATATTAATGTTTTTCGTTCATCAACTTTATAACGAGATATCATATATTATCTTATTAAATTATGACATAACAATTAAATTAATTATAGGGAAATGATTTGGCTATTACCTAATTTCGATACAAAATTTAGTTTGCTTTTCTAAAGTCAGGGCAAAAATGAAAATTATCGATGAATTCAAACAAATTTATTATTTATGTACAATAAAATAATAACGATTTTTTTATAACATTTGTTCAAAATGTTCTCCTGTAGCAAGCAAAGAGGCACAACGATCTGCCACTGTATTGGTTACTGCGTGACAGCGTGACATTGTTCGGGAGATATGGTTTAGCAAACTTTAATCATTTTTCTGCGTAGAGTGTCCAAATTATCTATCAGTTCTTCATAAACTCTTTCTTTTATGGCACCCCAAGTAAAGAAATCTAAAGGTGTTAGATCGGACGAACAGGCTGGCCATGGTACAGGTCCTCTGCGACCAATCCACCGTTGTGGATAGTGTAAATTTAACCACTCTCTTGGTTGTCTCCCATAATGTGCAGGACAGCCATCTAACTGTAGCCAAGAGTTACTTCTTATTGCTAATGTAACTTCTTCCATTAAATCATTCAAATCATTATTTAGAAAATTGTAGAACCTCTCTGAATTTAAACGATGTGGCAAAAAGAAAGGACCTATTAAAGTATTTTCAATAATACCTAGCCAAAAATTACATTAAAATTCATAGTGGAATTTTTTCTCTTTAATTGCATGAGGATTTTCATGTAACCAAAGATGAGAATTTCTTTGATCCAAAACCATATCTCCCGAACAATGTCACGCAGCGACCAATGCAGTGGCAGATCGTTGTCGTGCCTGTTTGCTTGCTACAGTTGAACATTTTGAACAAATGTTATAAAAAATCGTTATTATTTTATTGTACATAAATAATAAATTTGTTTGAATTCATAGATAATTTTCTTTTTTTTCCTGACCTCGGTGTAAGCAAACTAAATTTTGTATTGAAATTAGGTAGGTAATAGCCAAATCATTTACCTATATTTAATTTAATTATTATTTCACAATTTAATAAGATAATATTAGATATCTCGTGATAAAGTTGATTTTTTAAGGTAGCGCTGCTCCAATAAGAAAAACATGAATATCTCTGAAACAAAGCATTTACGGACATTTGCTCAAATGAACTTGTCACCTTATTTTTACGTGTTTAATCCATGGTTCAAGTTTTGCCGTTTAAATCTGGGATATTCTGTATAATTCTTGTCCCTATTCCTAACTTCTAAATCTGTAATTGTTCCTTACCTGATTCGACCTTCTCAACTGCCTTTTTTAAACTTGTTTTTTGTACGTCATCACTTGTGATGGCTCTTTGTTGTCATGCATGCTGAATGCTATTTCTTTAGCTAATGATGAGTCACATCCTAGCCTTCATCATGTACAGGGTGAAGCACGAATTATGAGCTGAGAGGCAAGGGAAATAAATGCTTATTCCATAGGCGTCGTCAAATAATAATAATAATAGTAATAATAATAATAATAATAGTAACTATTATAGTAACTCAAAATAAATTTACTTATACGGGGAAGTTCATGATCCGAGTATAAACAAGATAGGACCGACCAATTGCACAGATAACTGTCAATGTTAGGTACAAGCACAGGATAGGACCGATCAATCGCACAGATAACTGTCAATGTTAGGTACAAGCACAACGTAATTAATTGTACTCATGATTCGTGTCCCTTGCTGTAGACATCTACTCCTTTTCCTCCTTACTTTTCTCTTCTCTGCTACGTTTTCTTATTCTTTTGTAAATAATTTCCATATTCCATTCAGCAAATACACATTTTTAATCGATTATTAATCCAACCTAAACCTAAACGCATCCACACCCTTTTATGTGACGCCCAAGCGTTTTGTATTGTTAGTGAAGAACAGGCAGTTACCCAAATAGCACTGTCATAAATATAATTAATAAAACTGGGGAATTAAAATAGGTCATTTTTTAATATGACCTAAGGCTTCATTAATTTTTTTCTTATCAAGTTTTAATAATAATACTGTCGAAATTTCTCATTAATTATCTATAACTTATTCACATAAAAATATTGAATAATCAAGATATAAATCAAAATCTTACTACAACCTGATTAAAGCATTAAAGTTCTGTCGGCCTCATTAATAGATGTAATCAATAGCTGTCGCATGAATGAAAACAATCTTGAACTAAGTAGATAGATTCGAACGGATAAATCTCAAGTCCAAACGGCACAATCACAATGCACGCACCGGAAAGTTAACATGCTCGTATATTGCTCTTGTTACCCATTTTCGTAAGATTGTTTCACGAAATTTAAATCTCATCAATTCGATCACAACCTATAAAATAACGTTTATTTTTCTCAATTATTTAGGTGTAATATGAGTCAGACGTTTAATATGCAACAAGGGATGCGCTCGATCTCGAGCTTTGGCCCGGCCCGGCCCGAAGCCCGCCTCGATTTCGAGTCGATCATCGAGCCGGGCCGAAGATATTTTTTACCGGGCCGAATCGAGCCAATCATTTGTAAAAGTTGAGGCGAGTCGGACTTTTGATTTTAGCCCGGCCCGAAAAATCGAGCTTTTCGGGCCGGCCCGAAAATCTTATAATCCAATCAAATGCATAGTTTCCTTAATATTTTAATGAAAATGAATGGAGTTAAAATGCATCAAAATAATTTAATAACAACATACTTCACATCTTAATAAATAAAAATATGTTATTTTACAAGAATTCAAGGTTATTCATTAAAGCATAATAATACTATTGTGATGTTTTTATTATTGTCACTACTCGTATACTTAAATAAAAATCTGTTGTAGCAAGCACAACACCTCTCGCCATTTCCATTTTATGTTATATAAATATTGTGTTGCACTATAATCCAATACCTCTTTTAGCGAGAGGTAAATAACACGAGGGCTGTTCTCTTACTTTTAGACCGAGCCTTTCATTCTGAAATATTCTGTATGACTCTGTCTGTTGAGGCATACACTAGATCACCAGAATTAAAAATGTACAGTCCCGAATCCAAGATTGTTTTGTTAAATTAAAATCCCGATGAGGCGCAGTGTAGTACTAGAAACGTTCGGTATTTGTGCGAAATTGTAGAACATGTAAATACTGAAGCGTTGTTAAATATTTTGTTTCATACTCATAAAAATTGGTATAGTTAGATATCTAATATTGTGTGTAAAATTGACTAATATTACCACCAAGTTCATAACTGGTCTCATTTTTAAGTTATTACCCCAGAAAGTCATAAATATCTGCATTTGGTTAAAAAGTTGAAAATAATCTAAAATCCAATTTTCATGTATCTCTTACTTCTCAATGCACTGATTCCAAATCATGAGACGCAGGTCGATATCTCTTTTAGTTTTGGAGATAGTCAACCTCAAATATTTTCTCAAAATTACCTATTTATGGGCTAGATCTCTACCTAGTTTTGAATTATTGTCCCAAAAGGCAATATACCTCATATTCAGATAAAAACTTCAAAATTTTCAAAAATCTAATTTTCATGTATCTAGATACTTCTTAGTGCGCTGATTCTAAATTTTGAAACCGCATATCGATATCTCTTTTCGTTCTCGAGTTATTTAGATTCAAAGTTTTGCTCAAAACTGCCCATTTTTGGGTAATAACCTAAAAATAGGTCGAGATATGAATTTGGCGACAACACCATTCGATTCTACGGGCAAAATTACATAAGTATACCAATTTTCATAATTTTTGAACACCGCATACAGTCTCTAAAGCAAAATAAGTGAAAATGGCAAAAAATCGCAAATATCTAAGGGGTACCCCTTACGATTTTTTCAGATTTTGGCCAGTTTCAGGGGTTTTCAAACTTTTATTCATAAAAAATGAACCGATTAGTCAAAAATTATGAAAATTGGTATACTTATGTAATTTTGCCCGTAGAATCGAATGGCGTTGTCGCCAAATTCATATCTCGACCCATTTTTGGGTTATTACCCAAAAATGGGCAGTTTTGAGCAAAACTTTGAATCTAAATAACTCGAGAACGAAAAGAGATATCGACCTGCGGTTTCAAAATTTGAAATCAGTGCACTGAGAAATATCTAGATGCATGAAAATTAGATTTTTGAAAATTTTGAAGTTTTTATCTGAATATGGGGTATATTGACTTTTGGGATATTAATTCAAAATTAGATAGAGATATAAACTTGCTAGTAATATTATTTGATTGTAAAGACAATGTTACGTGAGTGTACGCATTTTTGGGCATTTGAATAACTGAGTTAATTAATAATTAAATTGTTATCGTTAAATTGGTCTTGAGTCTTATAGTTTTTGAGAAATCGTTCCTCCAACATCCACACATTTGTACATATACACACACACAAACACACATATATACACACACATACACACACACACACACACACACACACACACCCACACAAGATATCGTAGAAATGTTAAAATTGGATTCTAGTGAACTTAAATCGTGCTTATTGACCAAAATCTGGATATGCATGAATCCTCTCTTAGCGAGAGCTAAAAATAATTTTACCATAATGATTTCTTATCTTATTTTTGAGCACAAACATAAAGATAAAAAAACCCTTACGTAAATGATCGTATATTTTTTTGGTATAAGATTTGTGATAAGTCCTTTAAATTTTCGAACGCCTTCAGTAAACAAAATGTTAAGTACTCGTAGGTCTGTAATTTTTATAACAAACTTACACTAGAAGCGAGTCTTTTTTAATAACTTATGTTAACCAAGAAGACCCCTGTAGATCTGGCCTTAACCACTATTAGTAGCTTCCACGCCCCTAGCTCTTATATATTTGCGTGTACTATATAGTAACCATGTATTAACTTCATGTTACTTTTAATTCAATTTTTTAAAACCACATGTTAACTCTTGATTAGTAAAACCGGGCCATAGCGTTTCTGTATTTTATTAGCAAATTTTACGTTATTATTTTTCTTTAATTTCGAAAAGAAATTGTTCTTTTCTCGTTTCTCACTCGGAACCTGGTTTCAATCTAGTAATTTTGTTTTCTTTTTGTAGATAATTTAATATATATTCTTGTATTGTACATTTGTACCTCCAGCGTTATATCAGGAATGCACTATTATTTTCCGTATTATCTGGGTCTGTATTTCATCTTCTCCATTTCTTCTTTTCCAGAATTTAGACGATTACATGATGTCACGGAACATAAACTCTTTTTACACCAGCAGGAATTTATCTTGTAGCTCTCTACTTGTTTCTTGAAAAATATATAACGATGATATATTAAGAGAATGGGCTTAATGCGGTGTATACGTTAGGTGTCACGTCCTCCGTGCTGAAAATGGTTATATTGCCCAATTATACAGCCGTATCCATTCGCTAATGAGCAAATACTGCAATGGAGTCCAGAGCAGACCAGCAAATTGCCAATGAATCTTTCGCCAAGCTATTTGAGGCCAATTTCCAAGCATTACTCTCACTTTCACCAGATTAAATTTATGTGATATAGCCAGCATCTTGTTCACGCACCGCGAGCATCATCCACCACACGTTAAGGGTCGACGTAGGCGTCGTTGTCGCTGCTGATTCTCTTTGTTCGTAATCAGTGCGAGTACATAAATGTATCCATTCTCTACCCTTGTAACAGAGAATGAAACAATTATATGCTACATTTGGTTTAGCCCTGTTGTTCTATATATTTTTTAGCAGACTTGTCGCAAACCCATTTAAAGTTTTCTCTTTAATATTTATTTTGCTTGTCGCTAAATACAAATTGAAATATTATTTAAATAATTAATGCCCAGTTGCACCGATACCACTTAAGAATTTAAGTTTAGTTTCCATAAATTTAAGCCTCCGAAATTGCCGGTTTATCTTGCACTTAAGTAAGTAGTGAGGTTATATTTAATGGAAACGTTTTTAATTTCTATCAGAATCAATGAAGTTATTGATTTTATTGTCGATGATGACGATTTAGATGCATTGGAATTTGGATTTAATTTTATGTGGAATACCAAGGCAAATAAACGACAGATCTGATCATTTTCATACTCTTTCTGATCATGCTTTTTTCAACGGTTTCGATTAACCAAATTTACAGTATGACAATTACTGATTTTAATAGAAAATAATATTGAATTTTATAACGACATGTAAGTATTGCATTCATTTTTCTTTCAATGTTTTACTTATTAATTTAAATAGTTGGCACTTTTTTTCGTCTGATACCATTTTTGCTAAAAACGAATATATTTAATTACACTTCAATTTTAAAAACTATGACAGGTAGTATTTACTATTAAAAAGGGGTGATTAAGCGTTGACTAAAGTAACAAATTCACTTGTTTTTTAATCACCTCACTGTAATTCTAAATGGTAGTCATGGTAATTAGTTAGTCAGGGTAACTAAAATTTTGAGTAAATACTACCGGTCTGTAATACTATTTGAATCAAACTTTCCCATATAACCTCCAAACTTTGACACAAATAAAATCAACTATGAGAAATCCCTAAATTTTATTTTTCTTGTTACTAGAAGTACAAGTTAAAACAGCTTAAAAATGTATAAACTACACTTACTTAAGGTTATTAAAAAAAATATGTGTGCAACAGTAGATAAAAATTAAGTGATACTTAACGTAAGTTCAGTTTTATTAAATGTAAATTTAAGAAACGTCGGTGCAACCGGGCATAAGTGTCTAGGGAAACGTTGATGTGTATCTAATATGAAATATAGGTACACGCTAAGGCGTCATCACCATTTATGACGTAGGCGTGTAACGTGCATCAACTTGCGCCCAAAATTCCCAAAAATGCTCTTTAAGTAAATAAAATTTTGTTTGAGTGTTAAAGCGCAATAATGCAGATTGCATTTTTATATACAAGGTGAACACGGGAAACTGTGACGTTCAACGCCTATAGTTTCTTGTGTTCACCGTGTATGTCGTAGCCATATTGTAAAACCCGTCTTTTAATTAAACGCCGTGAAATGATGCCAGGCCAAATCGTCAAACCTTCACTGTGTTAGCGATTTTTTACAAACTGGCTAATATATTCCCCTAAATATAACAACTATAAAGTTTATAGATTCAGCTGTAAGCACTTGGTGAAACATTATAACAATAATAATTAATCAAACATTTGATGTAAGTTTCACAAATAGGTTTTATTGGACACTTAATCGATTTCAGCTTATTAGGCCTTCTTCAGAAGTACAAGATGAAACTAAATACACGAATTGTTATGCATGTTCTTAAATACTATTTAACATCTGGTGATCAAAAACAGGGTTACTTAGAAAATTCTTCAATAAGGATTTGCCAGACATCCCAATGAAATAAATCTAATACCTGGACATTTAAGAAGTGTGAACCGCTTTTAATGGCTTTTTGAATTTCGTAGGCTTCTAGGAAATCCATATTCGGACCTTTGTCGGCTACATGTAAGATTTGATTTCATTTAAATGTTTTGCCAAATTGGGATCTTCTTTCTTATTTCTGTAAGATCATTAAACCTTATATTAGAGGTCCTGCCTGTTTGACTTATATAAGAGGTTTTACAATCATTAAATTTTATTTGATATATTAAATGTAGGGCCGGTCTTATAAAACTATTTAATCAACAGTTAAAATTTAGTTAGCTACTAAACTAATTTAACAGAAGATTTGGGTACTATAAAAGTTTAGTGACAAGTAAATCGACCTATTATACTAACTGCGGAATATCGTGCTATTAGATTTAAATCAGTTGTTAAAGAAACATCAAACTGTAATTTTTTGGTTATGTTGAACTTGAAATAGGGAACTATTTACTTCTTAAATATTTTTTTAAGAAATGTCTGTGTCGAGTGGCTCATCTATGGAGTCTGTATCATCAGTGTCCTGGGATTCATCAACAGATAATGATGATGAATTTATATTTGCACGAGGTAGGCTAACAAGACTATTCCGAAACAGGACAAATCCATATGATTGTCAAAACCTCGGTCAAAACAATGTGTGTTACACATTTTGAGAAAGATTGAAGAAAATATAAGACCACTAATATTAAGATATATATCAATTTCCGCAATGAATCAGCTACTAATTACCTTGAGATTTTATGCAACCGGGTCGTTCCATATTGTTATAGGGGTCCAATTTAATGTTACAAAAGCCACAGTGGGTAGAATAATCCATCGTATTACACATCATATTGTGTTATTAAGAAATAGTTTGTAGTGTTTTTAAAAATACCTCATAGTACAATTAAGTTGAAATAATATGAAAAGTTACCGCCTTCTCGAGGTGGGGAAAATGAAGAACGTTTGTATTTTTATAAACACATATTCAATGTATTCCGAAACGTTCCAATACATTGAATATGTGTTTATAAAAATACAAACGTTCTTCATTTTCCCCACCTTGAGAAGGCGGTAACTTTTCATATTATTTCTTCTTATTAAGAAATAGTTATATAGAAATGCCTGATACTTCCCCAAAAAAGAATAAAATTTGTAACGATTTTTTTTTTCATGTAAGTGGTTTTCCAAATGTAATTGCTACCATAGATTGAACCCACGTTAAAATCCAATCACTTACTGTCAAATTAGTCAGCTAATTTACGTTTATAACGAATGTGAATATAGAAACTTTTCACAAAACCACAAACACACTACTAAAAATTAATTAAATCTCCCGTTAGTTATTTGATAGTGAGATTAGTTTTATAATATCCATTTCTTTTTTAATGGTCCATTTAATTTACTTGTTTAGTAACTAACTGAGGATTATTTTATTGTTTATAAGACCGGCCCTTAGTTTATTATTTACTAGAAGGTTTTTAATGATATAACCCCTGCTTATTATAATAAATATATATTAGACTGTCTTAATTTATGACCTATTTTTAAACTGCTATTTCCCGTGACCGCGTACCAGAGTGTCTGGTCGCTAACCTGGGGAACCTGGTTCGATCCCGACCGACGCCAAATATTTCTAATTTTAAATGGCACAAAAGTGATCCCTGTGGTGCAATCTCCACGCCAGCAATGTGTGCCCGTAAGGTGACGCCTGCTAAGCACCCGCACGGTACAAATATGTCATCATCGTTACCGATATCTGCGATAAAGGAGATTGTGGCACACTCAGAAATGGGCAATATGCCGTGATGATATATTTATTTGATTTTTTATCTATTTCCAATGTCTGGCAAATTCTTATTGAAGAATTTTCTTAGTAACCATGTTTTTGGTCGCCAGATGTTAAATAGTATTTAAAAATATACTTAATAATTCGTGTATTTAGTTTAATCTTGTACTTTTGAAGAAGACCTAATAAGCAGAAATCGATTAAGTGTTGAATAAAACCTATTTGCGAAACTTAAATGAAGTGTTTGATTAATTATTATAACAATAATCCAACCAAACGCACAAAAGTCATGCTTGGAAAACTCGGGCCGAGTTTTGTGCGTTGGGTTGGATTATTGTTGTTATATTATATATTATTATATAAATATACCATTTTAGCTTAAAAATTAACGTGCGTGGAAATAAATTTTGTACAAAATGTAATTATAAAAGTACACGTGAAATGCCTACGTCATAAGCGGTGTTTTCATAAAGCCTTTAAATAAACAATTCAATTCATTTAGAGCGTTCTTTCGTTTTGGCAACAGCAATCGCAGTTGTGATCGCGAAACTTCGTAGCAACCTACCCGTGAAATATACTAAAAAACGCGGGCAACCGCGTGAAGCTACTCTGTTGCTGGCTGTCCGTTCTACATTACGTATCCTGTCCCTGTGCGAAGCCCTAAGCTGTCGCTTGCCCAATGGCCCGACTCTTAACTGGAAATTGATTGAAAGAGGTCGCGCCATGGACCCCGAATGACGTGTAGGCGTGGGCGTTCTCTAATTTCACGTTAGCCACATATTTCTCTAATCATTTATTATTCATTCATTTACATAGCATTAGATTAATTAGCATTAATATACTGGAACAGGAAAGAGTGTGAAACTCTGATCTCTGAATAATACATGATCAGGAAATTAACTACCAATTATATACACATATTTTATATAAATACCATATACAAAGTTTGTTGAAGATTAGATTATACATGGAAACGCAGATATGTTACTATTTCAAACATTCCTGTGGGGTCCCGTGGCCGCGTGCCTGAGTGTCTAGTCGCGAACCTGGGGAACTGGGTTCGATCCCGACCGACGCCAAATATTTAGAATTTTAAATGGCGCAAAAGTGACACCAGTGGTGCACTCTCCACGCCATCAATGAGTGCCCGTGAGGTGACGCCCGCACGGTAAAATATATCGTCATCATTACCGACGTCTTGTGTTGTAGATACTGGCACACCCAGTAATGGGTAATATGCCGTGATGATATATTTATTTATTTATTTCAAACATTCCTCGGCTTATAAAAAATCAGTTTTTTAAATTCCTTTTTGCAAATTTTGGCATTTGGTTAAATAGGAATTTGAATACAATAATAATAATGTTAATTATTACTTTTACTTTGTTCCTTGAATTTTTTCTTAGGCCTTTAAACTGGTATATTTCCTTTTGATTATAATTTCTTAAAACATACATATCCATTTTTATTATTTATAATAAAAAAAAATACATTTGCGTTGTGTTTATTTTAAATTTGTCCAGACATTTTTTGACATTGTTTACGATATTGATAAAACCTATCGTTTTAAACCATATATTAGGTTAGGGTGATCGTTCAAGAAAAAGATGCGTAGAATTTTGACACTGTAAATTACATGAAATTGAATGGAACAAGTGCCTATTGAAAAGAGAATTTAGGAAGTCTGTTTTTAATTTCATTTTTTCTTTTAATTCGATTAAAAACAGTTTATTTTATAAATTTTAACTAATTATATAATAAAATCCAAACGATATTTTCCTTGCAAATTCATTTTATATCCAATATATTGAAAATCATAAAGAGAGATTAAAACACGTTTACCAAAATGTCTCAAATAAATTACAAACTTACATTGAAAGTTGTTTCTATTTTTCAGTTTTGGCGTTTGGTTTACGACGCGTAAATATTAAAGAAATTGCTGAGCATTTTATCATGAGGTAAAAAATTTGTCTTTATTGTTTCTAGATGTACATGAAAGAATTACCATAAATACTAAAAAGAGGAATGAGAATTAATCGGTAGAAGAAAATTTGTTCGCCATTTTTGTTTATGAAAAACGACATTTCCTCTGCAGAAGACAACGTATAATATCTGGAATTAAATAAATTTTACGTACTTAATAAATACTTTTATTGATTTAAAGTTTAAATTTGTTTCCTATTGAATAATATCTTCAATTTGTTCTATAATAATTTTGACAGTTATCACAGACAGTCAAAACTTTCCAATTACTTCTTCTCATATATTCTGCAAAATAATCTGGTCCTTTTGGCAATATACTTATTGCCTTTATTGGCACATTCTTAAAATCGTTATATATATATATATATATATATATATATATATATATATATATATATATATATATATAATAGTTGGATTCACGATTAAACATTTTCAATGTCAGTTTTACAATCAGAATAGTGCACATAATGTTAGGTTAAAAAGTCCATTTTACCCAGAGCATCGAACCCGCCAAAAACTGGGTTCGGTTTAGGTTCAAGTTAATTTGTTTTTTGAGAAATGGGTCGGGTGCGGTTCTGGTTCAAGCATTAATAAAATTTGCGGTTTTGTTCGGGGTTCAGGTTCGGTTCGACTTAATGAAAATTGAATTAAAGTTTTATTGAATGACAAACAAATAAAAATGAAAGCCGCAATTTACGCAAGACAAGAAACGAACATAATTTTCAAGAAAAGTCAACATAGGCACCAACGCAGACGCCTAACGCGTCGATTATCGACTGTATTACAATAATGTCTACGTCTAGGAATTGAAAATGAACCTGACGCAGAGCTGAACCCTGAACCCAAATTTTAATATCCAGTTCGGTTCCAACTCGGGTTCAATTGAAAAATATATCTGAGGTTCGGTTCTGGGTTTGGGTTCGGTAAAATGTTACGGTTAGGTTCCAGTTTTGGTTCGGTTCATGTTCGGGTTCGATGCCCTGATTTTACCAGCTTAACATGAACTTTTCCTATATATGTTAAAATAACATTCACTTAAGCCCATATTAATTCTTAACATGAAGATGGTGGTGGTTACAATTAAATACAGTGAAATAACAAATAAAATTATTACTGACAAGACCATTTTCACAACAAACTTCATGACAGATAACTTACAGCGCATGAGTTTGTCTTCTTAACATGTCATCTTATACACTTGTCAAGAAACAAGTAAGGATCTTCAAGATAAATTTCTGCTTGTGTAAAAAGGGTTTATCTTCCATGACGTCATATAAACACGCAAAGACAGGAAGTCAGTAGATTTAGAATACGGGTTTATTCTAGAAATGTGCACGGTTGCACCTTTAAAATTTCTGTGAGTTTTACGACATGCTGAGCTTGGAATCGCACGTGCTTTATACAAATGTTTGCTTCATTCAGAGCTTTGTTATCTGCAAAAATGGCTGTAAGATTTAAACGACCTATAATTTATTACAAATTCTGTTATTTATTAACCTGAATCATACTATTTAAGCACGAATTTTATTACCTCATTATTTTTATGTTCTCTTGTATAAACAAGATAAGAAGCTCATATTTTTGCAATTATTTCTGATGTTTACACATTTTTCCATGAAAAATATTACTTGTATCATGAGAGCTATAAAAACCTAACCGACTTTATTAACCAAGATAACTCAATACTACATTATCATTACAGTTTCCGAAGTAGTTTTTGCTAAACTTTTACAAATTTTCATCTCGATTTGTGTTTTCTTTTGTGTCTTGTTATTATATTATAGTTCATAAAAAGCAAATAACTTTTAATTATGCATATAAAACTGTACATAATGTAGATAAATCTTACCGTCTAATAAAGATACTTTAATTTCATAGATACTCTTTTATGTTTAAAGCCTTTTCCCAGCTAATGTTTTAACGCGTAACTGACACAGAACACAGAACATAATTTAACATAGAAAGCATACAGTTTGGTCATACGGAAAATAATATATCCATTTATAAGAGACACAGCGCACAGAATATAATTTAGCACAGTATAGAAATTGACCAATGTTCAATTTTCTATGTCTGTGCTGTGCGCCCTATGTTTTTAATGCATCTTCGTAACATTTCGTGATAGTTTGAATAAATATTTGTAAATAGCGCTGCGAGGGTGAAACACGTGTCAGTCATTTGTTAGTTAAACTGGACGGCATCAAACTTATTTGTTTAAATTTAATCATAAATAACAAAACTAAATAATAACACGAACTCGAAATCAAATCTGACAAAATTTATAACAAGTTTATAATAATAGTAATAATAATAATAATAATAATAATAATAATAATAATAATAATAATAGTGTTTTATTCTGTCGACAAGGGTACATAACATGTATAGAATACGTCAAAAGTACAAAGGTAATGAAAAATTACTTAATAAATTACAAAAGCCTACGTGTTCTTTAGTACTGATCCGAAAACGAGAGGAAATTACTTTGGCATAAATTCATTTAATGTATAAAAAGATTTTTGCAGCAAAAATGTTTTTAATAATTTTTTAAATGTACTTTTACTATTTTCTGATCTAATATTTTCAGGAAGTTTATTAAAAATGGTTAGACCTTGCACTGAAATTTTATCTAAACTTGTATGTTTAAGTTCCACAGGCAACAAGCATATGTTTTTCTTACTATTATTTAAAAATGACAGGTACCTACTTTTTCTTTTACTTCTTATTTTCACTATGTTTTTGTGTGACATTATAAAACCCCCTGACAAAATTCTATGTTTTCTATGCTAAATTAATTTTTGTTAAATTATGTTCTGTGTAATAAATCCGCTTTAATGCTTAAAAGCTTACGGAACGGTGCAGCACAGAAGCATTCCCATGGTTTTAAGGGTAGTGCGTAGTGTATAAACTTAATGCACAAGCTCTAGAGATTGCAAGGTCCAAGCTATGTACATAGTACATAAGCGTAATTAAGAGATAAAGATATAGTGTTGTCTAACTTACTAAAAATATATTTTGTTATACTTGCCGTATTTGAAATGGACACTGAAAATCAGATAGTTTATAAAGCCATAGTTCAAAGAAGAACAGCAGTTGTTTTAGTAGTTTCAAAATTTATTGCGGATTTTGCAAATGTAATAAACAAAAGTAAAAAAGTGTCGTAAACACCGGTGGTGGGCTCACCCGATAAATAGAAAACGTTTGTTGCAAAGCGATTGGGATAATGAATGAGAAAATCCAGATTTAATTTTTTTGGGAAAGCACCAAATAATACATTTTATTTTTTCATTGATTTACACTAGCATATAAAATTTTGTATGCAATATTGACCGTAACCAATTATTATGGTACAGGCGTAAATATAATAAAAAGTTTGATTAGAATTTTGAAATGTTAAAATTTAAAACTGATTTATTGAAAGATGTTTTCAGAACTCATTTTAATAAGATAACACAATATTTGGGTATAAGTTCTGTATTATTTATTGAAAAAATACAACGTTTCAACAGCTAGGTGCTGTCTTCTTCAGGTAAAAAATTATAATAAAAATAAACATGTAGTCAAGACAACTAGCAATTCAAAGGTACAATGATTAATGGAAAAACATATAATACAAATCATAAGTAACTTAGAAAAATTATGCAATTTTTTGGCACAAAACAGAAAACAGCAAACAAACTGTTTTCTGTGAAAATGCAAAACCCGGGCAATGACTTGGACGGCGGGGATGCAACTTCTCTGTATGCCAGAGGAAAAAACCGTCCGCAAAGAAGTGGCCTAGAAATGTGAAAAAAATGCATAATCAGAACAATATAAATGTTAAAGCATTGTATAAAATAACATATTAGAGTGACCGATTTTCGGTAGCGAATAACCGCATCCGGACCACAATAATAGTTATGCAACTGATTTGTTTTATCTTAAATAAATAATAAATAATAAAATTCTTAAAAATTATGAGCACATTTTTCGCATTTCGTATATTTTAAAATCTATTGATTCTATTCTTGTTCAAATTAAGTGGCAACTTACTTTTATCTATTATCTAAGACAGATTCAAATTCTTTTGTTGTCAGAATTATGTAAGATCAGCTATGGGGAGCTTTAAATGTCATAAAATGCACTGCATTTTATTTTAATGGACTCAACTACCCTGGCATTTAGCTTTTTAAACTGTAGCAGGAAAAATTAATTTGAAATGTCTACAGCACATAAAATCTTTTTCTGGTCGTAATGGCGGCTATCAGACGTACTTTATCACTAGAGAAATTAACTTTTTTCTATTTCTACCTCTAGAAAACATTGTTTAAGTTTGGGAAACATATATCAGAGGAGGAAATCCGCTAAGCGTAAGAACAGGGCCGTGGCTGTTAGTTAGCCTAAGCAAAGATCGCGATCTGCGCGATAGGCCTTAGTTAGGCAACGGGCAACGCCGACATCGCTTGGCAATGGCAACGTCTTCTGCTACTATGTGTGTCACTCGATGGGGTAATTAATGGAGATGAAGGATTCTGGGTCTTACGGATTTCTGCTTGTTGAACTGCTGAAAAATTGAACCGTGGCAAGTTACTTGGGAAATTACTGCTCTAACCGTTCGGCATATCGATATGATTACACTTAGACTTTGAAATATTGCAGGATATTTTACACGTTGCAGTTTTCGCGTCGCACATTTGTCTATATAAATTCTTTTTAAGTTATATGGAGTGTACTCTCCATCTTCACTATCTGTAAGTCTGCATAGTACGCGTTACATACTGGGTGCCTACTTGAAATCTGTTATATGTTTAGGGAATAGGAGGGTTGTACAATATTTATTGTCCCTAAAATACAGGATGGGGCAGAATGACCTCCCTGATTTGAAGGGTTAATTGTAAGAAAACGGTTCAAGATACATAAAAAAGGTTTTTATTGCTCAAAAGTACATATAATGCCGTTTTATTTTCACTATGTTTCGAAAATGATATCATCCAAGTGGCGGCCTTTGCGAGCAATGCACATATTGAGCCTTTCAAAGAAATTTTCGGTTACTCTTCTCAGTAATCTTGCGAAATTCCAGCGATGACGTCCTCAATCGCCTCCTTCAGAGCTTCAAGCTACAGCTTTGACATATCCCCACAGAAAAAAGTCACACGGGCTCAAATCGTAGGAGCGAGGGGGCCATGGAATATCCTCCCGGTGAGAGATCAGATGACCGGGAAAGAGCTCTTGCAGAATTTCGCGTGATCGACGGGCAGTATGGGCCGTGGCTGAAACCAGAAGGCTTCTGTGTCGTAATCCTCGCCATACTCTTCCATTTTGGGGGCAAAAAGTTCTCCATGTCACAATAGCGAGCCGAATTCACGGTAACAGAACAGTTAATCCTTCGGATTCAAAAAATAAGGCCCAATAATGCGTATAGAAGACACAGCGCACCAAACTGTTACTATGGGGCTGTCTTTGATGCAGTATACGATGGTCTCAGATGCCCAGTAACGAAAATTTTGTTTATTTACTGTGCCACAAAGATGAAAATGCGCTTCGTCGAAAGGCTCAATATGTGCATTGCTCGCCAAGGCCGCTACTTGGACGATCATTTTCCAAACATCGTGAAAATAAAACGGCATTATATGTACTTTTGAGCAATAAAAACCTTTTATATGTATCTTGAACCGTTTTCTTACAATTAACCCTTCAAATCAGGGAGGTCATTCTGCCCCACCCTGTATAAAACAAATTTATTTTTGAACATAATCACCGGGTACTTGAAGGCACTTATTTCACCTATGTTCTAACATAGTAACACCTTTTTTAAAAAACTCAGAGCCTTTATCGCAGATGAAATTCTGAATTGCTGCCATAACAGCTTCGTCGGTTTTAAAATTTCTTCTTCGTATACTTTCCTTTAGCGTTAGGTCAGATAAATACGATGGATATAACATCAGTCTGAAACCGATATCGTGAATTGCGTTTATGGAAACAAGACTTTTATAAACTTGAGCGTGGCCCTGGTGAGAGAGAATTTCAATCGAAAATTTTCCTTTTCTCTTGTCTGTAATGCAATAATGAATTTTAGCAATTATTAATATTGTGCAATACTGACCAGTAATTGTGTGGCCACATTTCAGAAAATCAATCATTAAAATTCTTTCAGCATTTCAAAATTCAATAGCCATAATCTAACTGGACCCTAAATTTGCGAGATGAAGAAGATCCTCGATGTCGCCATTCCATACTTTAAAATTTCGACTCGTGATCGAAGTGGTATATCCACGTTTCATCAACTGTAACAAAGCAAGTCAAAAAGCTGTTCGGATTTTGGTTAAACAACACCAAACTGGCTTCTGAGGAGGTGACTATCTTTCGCCTATGTTCGGACGTCAACATTCGGAGTACCCATCTTGCTGATATCTTAAGAAGCCTTGTAAATTATTAACACTAGAATAATCAAATTTGACACTTCGTTTGACAGTTAAAAACAATAACAATTACTGTTGTTATAAAGACAATATTTCAAAGCCTACTATATTAGGGACAATAAATATTGTACAAGCATCGTACAATTTTAATTTTTGAAGTTTATTTATTTATTTATTCGTGTCTAATCCACACAGAATATGTATAATTCAAATTATAGCAACAATAGAAAGTATATATCAAATGTGACAATCGTTAGATTTAAATAGTTCAGAAATAATTTCTTGCTTGGCAATAGTTAGTCAAGCCTTCCACATTCGCAGTGATGATGGTTAATGGTTAAACGAGTCTTTAATAAGAATCGAAGGTTGGCGCTGTTACTCATCTTGGGATTCTTGAGATTTAACCGTCAGAGTTTAGTAAGGATTAGTTGTAGCAGAATTAGCTAATTCGTAGGTGAATCATTGTCCAGGGGTCGCGACGTGGACGCTTCTGCTGTGACCCCAATTTTTGAAGTGAAAACTACTTTAGGCGCGAGAATAAAAAATCTAAATCACTAATTAGATATTATTTTTGTATGTTTTGTGCCCTGTAAAATTGAATTTAAAATTTTATAAATATTGATCATTTGTGTTAATAGCCATGGAATTGACACAAAATTATAATTTCATGAGAAATTTCGGACTGCATCCAGAACAGGACACTGATAAAATTGATTGATGCTTAAAGCTCCGATCTGATAATATTAAATAATAGACAGAGATGTGAATAAAATACATAAAATTTAAAATTTATTAGTATGTAGATACTTTCTATGGTATAAATTAAAATTTTATTTGATGTTATTTGTCAAAAATTTGGAAAGGAGTGCGCATACATGTTTGTCCGAGATCCATTTAATATCTTGGGTAATAAAATATATATTTTAATTTAATGTCGACTCCTTAAATTGAATCTTCCAATTTTTAAAGTTCTAATACGTAAGAACAAAAGCTATTCATTGCATCACTCAATTTTCCCATTTACTTCAAAATGATTTAATTACAAAGTAAAAAGGAGAAATAAAAATTTATAACATTTTGGTGTAACTTTTTAAGTACCGAAGTTTATCACTTCTGTTCAAAGTTCATGAATAATTGAAAAACGACCGAGACAATAACCGTCAAATTACTGACGGGTCAAAGTTCACTCCATATTTTAATTAATTTGAACGGTGACCATGCATTAACTCTCTTGTGGCCTTGTCAGAAGTCCTGCGTGTATTAGATGCCCTAGTTTAAACTACTAAGTAAGCCAACGCCTATATTGTTTTGATACTAACTATAACTATGTAAATATGAGTTATTAATGACAACACTGCCTTGAAGGGTCCACCAAAAATGAAAACCATATTAAAAGATAATATTTGATCTTGTGGTCCAGCCTTCTCTAATTTCGTTTTGTTTAGGTATGAGAACTCCGTTTGTTACACTGTTGTCATATTTGTATAAATAAATGTAAGTAAGTTTTGCCATTCTCTAGATATGATGCAGGTAAAGAACTTATGTAGTTTTATTTTACTCTTTTCTCGCATAAGGATTTACACTATAAAAGTTTCTTTATATTTTAGAGTGGATTTTGTTACATTGTGGAGAATAGTGCCACTGTTGTTGGTGATATACTTTCCTTTGAGTATTCTATAAAAAATAAATTAGGTACTTTAAATTCTATATCAAAATATCTTGGAAATGATAAATGATTTACACCTATACCGATCAAAATTATCATTATTATTATTATTATTATTATTATTATTATTATTATTATTATTAGTTTGAGGGTTTTAACCGCTAAACACTTTTATAATCTGTATGATCAACTGTAAAATGGGGGAGGGGAGGGGGGGGGATGGTGTGTGGATGTTGTTGGGGACACTTCTGGTTTAAGTATATTAATGGAAATATTAATATTAAAACTATAATTCAGAAGAGTTTATAATAAAGTTATTTGCTTGTTATTATTCTCAATTGTAACATATTCTTATTTTAGCTATCTGAAGGCAGGTCCACAGTTTTCATGAAGCCACTTACTGCTGCAGGATTCAGTTTCTTGATCTCATTTGCCATGAGATACCTTTTACTTAAATGATTAAATTTTCTTACGGTCACAGCGGAACATTCACATACAATGTGTAGTTTTCTTGTCCTCTTCGCCGAGTCGACAGATAGTGTTTTCAGCTATACCAAACTTAGATTACATAGATGTTATTTAGGACAACAATGACCAGTAAAGATACTTGTCATAGTTCTAAGGACTTTTTTACTGAGAGCTAATAGCTTTTTGGCGTTTGTCGACGAGGGTGAAAAGAATTTCTTCGAATGACTAAGGCCCGAAACATGAGGCTATGGTTGGCTCCTTCCAGTTTTTAATCTTCTTCTTTATATGTTTTTCCAAAAGTCCACAAGAAGGTACAAATCCATAAAACTGTAATTTGACTTTATGTACTAGCAAGCTCATCTGCTTTTTCAGTGCCTAAAACTTCCTCATGTCCCGGTATCCATCACATTGTTATGTGGTTGTGTTTGTTAGGTGCTGAAGGCTATAACTCATAAGTGAAGACACCTAATGCTACTCATGCAATAATAATTTAAGATTTAAAAATAACGCTTGACATGTTTCACAAGATTTCAGTCTCTGAAACAACCTCTTGGTCATTAATCAGAGCTTGGCTCACTCAACCAAAACCACAGACGCGTTTCGCTCTTATTGGAGCTCTTCAGTATGGTGTATTGACACCTCTAGGAGGCAGTGAGTAAGGCTGAGCGAGCGGATGATAAACATCCCAAAAAGATAAGATGACTGCAGAAAAATCTAAATCTTATTTTTAAATTTTTAAATCTTTTTATTATTATTCGTGTCCAACTTAGTAAACACATAAATACTAATACATTACATGAACTACCTATAAAGAAAATACAATAATAAACTACAACAAATAAAATATAAAATAGAAAATTGTAATAAATACAAATTATATGCATAGCATCCAGTGACGGGCACAATCAATTGCAGTAGTATTTCCTTCTGCTAGGTCTTGGAATGAACGTCTACTTAACAGGTTTTGGCAAGTGAGGAGATGGTTCATTGTTTGGTTTTCACCGCACTCACAATTTGTTGAGCCATCGATATAACCTCATTTTTTCGTATTGGTTTTACATCTTCCGACTTGTGTTCGTAGGCGGTTGAGACTTTTCCAGACTGGCCACTTAAGATCTGCTCCAGGTGGAAACTTTTCGCTTGGATCTATTCCATGTAAAATATGTGGTGTTGCAATAGTCCGCCATTGTTCTACAAAATCTTTTTTAAATCTTAGAACAGTTTTACCAAATAATGTAGCCATCATATTGTACTTTATTGTAATTTTATTATTAATATTTTATTAAATCTGATCCTGTAATACTTAGTAATCATTTCAATTTTATTCTTATTTGGTATTCGAATAAATAAAAAATAAAAATGTAGATTGTGAAATGTTATTAGAAACGAAACAGAAATACATTATTTACATCAGTACGACTTACTCGTATATTCATATATCGTGTGTCAATATTGATTTTATAAGCGTCTTTTTATCTTGCAGTAAACATAGTTATTATTTGCTGTGTAAATATAGTATGTTGCCTTATGGATCTAAACGTATTCTTGAAATGCCGGTCACGTACTAGATAGGTCAGTTACCTTCGAAATTACTTTACCCTTTTACAACTGTATTTCACGTATAAGGCTGTGTCTTGTTATATAAAACTCAAAGTTTAGACGTAAGAAAATCCATTACAAAAGTATTCTATTCTATGCTATGTAACACATAAAGATAGAAACCTATTTTCCTAAACAAAAATGGAAGTAAAAATATATATGTAGCTCTATATTTTTTTAATGGGGTCCCGTGGCCGCGTGCCAGAGTGTCTGGTCGCGAACCTGGGGAACCGGGTTTGATCCCGACCGACGCCAAATATTTCCAATTTTAAATGGCACAAGAGCGACCCCTGTGGTGCACTCTCCACGCCAGCAATGAGTGCCCGTGAGGTAACGCCTGGTAAGCGCACGCACGGTACCAATATGTCATCATCATTACCGATATCTGCGATAAAGCAGATTGTGGCACACTCAGAAATGGGTAATATGCCGTGATGATATATTTATTTATTTAGCTCTATATTTTCGAATTATAATATCATATAATTAGTACCAAAATTATCACAAATTTGCAGTCTAATTTATTTTTGTTTCAAATAACAAGTACCCCCAAAAATGATAATTGTTTATTTGTTTCTTTTTCGATCGTAAATTGAATTGATGGAAAAACTGAATTTAAACTATCTAAAAACTTTTCCAAATCGAAATTTTTAGTACTATGACAAAAATATCATCTACATATCTAATCCAAACTCTAGGAAAATATTGGTTGTTTTTCTTAAATTCAATTTCGAAATTACTCATGAATAAGTTAGGTTTTAGTTAGGTTTAAAGAACATTTCTATCATTTAAAAAGCGGTAATCCTGATAAATCTAGCGTAGCACAACATATGTTTATTAATAATCATAAAATTGACAATTCTAATATAAAATTATTGAAACAAGTTGATAATAATAGATATTTAGACGCACATGAGAATTTGATAATACATAAATTTAAAGATAAATTGATGAACGCGGACCTAGGTCCCATCCCAAATTCTAGATTATATGAGTTAATATAAGACAGTTACTCTGTTTAATCTTAGTTACCCAATTAGGTATCCATTCACCTATGATTCCTGTCCTTATATAAGCCGTGTTCTCTCCCTTATTCCTCAGAGCTGTTTTGACCTCTGGCATGGTTTTCATGCTGAGTAATCTTAACTTCTCTGTTTTTACTTTGTAGTTTCTACTGATGATGAGAATTTAGTTCTCGAAATACGTATATAGTTTTTAAATTTATTGTTAAGGTTAAGGGGTTTTTCTTTAGTTATAGCTAAAAAAAGGTGATAAACTATTTTCCATAATTATCAATAGTAAAAAATAGTCGTAAATTTAAAGTACCCACATTTTGCAAATGCTTACTATTACAACATATAAACTGCACCGGAAATTAGACAGGAAACTTATAGAATTGCTCTTCCATTCCATTGAGGAGTACAAGTATATAGAAATATTTTCCGAGTAGGTACATGGCCAAAAGTTACGTGTTTCTGAAACTTAGATAATATAAACTGTATGTACAAACTTGATAAACTAAATTCAAAAGTTTTTATATTTTTACTCTTTAAAAAAACTTCTACATATATTCATATGTGTAAAGTGGTACTTGGTATAGTTTAGACTTCAGGAAAGAGAAGAATAGTAATGTAAAGCGTACCTACTGCCAAAACTTCGTATATATTTATTACACATGCAGTTTGTTGCATGTTAATTCCTCGGATGTGGGTAGCATGTTTTACAGTTTTTTAAAATGCTGTTTTTATTACGCGTAATAAATTCGAGTTTTACGTTTTATTTTTACGTCCTATTTGCCAGATTTAAAAAGCTTTAAATTCTTATTGCATTTTTAGCCTAATTGTATATTCTGTACATTCATTCATTTTGGCAGATTTTAAAGAGTACTGCTTTTCCTAAAAATTAAATTAGAGAGTTTTCACATAACCTCAAAATAGATAGCGTGAACGTTGAAATTCCAGATTCCAAAATTTTAACACTATATAATAAAAATTTCAGCCAAATAGACATATTCCATATCGTTAAATACATAGATTTAAATTTTTACTAAAGTAAAACAAAAAAATAGAATATTATTAATTGGAATAATACCACCTTTTTTAGTTTTAGTTCTGTATTTATTATTTAAACAAAAAAAAGAAAAGAAAAAAAAAGAAAAGAAAAGAAAAGAAAGAAAAAAAAGAAAAGAAGCGTCTCTGAGTTATACAGATCACTTCTCTGCCAATTTTTGGAACGGTTTTTCCTCTGGCAAAAGGAGATTTTTTCCTGAGAAGATGCATGTTCGCCATCCATGTTATTGCCGGGCATGCATATATTGTCTAGAAAATTGTATACATAAAAAAGGTAACATTTATGAACATTTCTTGTTACCTTGGTTACTTGTTGTTTTTGTTATTTAACATATTTATGTCAATGTATCCCCTGAAGAAGGTACCAGTTTATGGTGCCGAAATATTGGGTTTAAATAATAAATACAGAACTAAAACTAAAAAAGGTAGTATTATTCCAATTAATAATATGAGTTCTGAAAGATATTTTAAATAGAATATTATATTATATCTTTTTTTTCTTACTAAAATGGCACTGCAAATTGCATATGTATGTACTTTGAAGTACTTCTTGTATATTAATAATCTATATGTGATTATAATTAGTGAAATCTATTATTGGTACTATGTATTGTTGATTTTTTAAAATAGGTTTTCACATATCGTACAGTACGTTATATACGAGGTGTGTTCAAAAATTATCGCGAATTTTGAATTTTCGCGGGTTACGTATATTCGAATTTCGATCTTTTTGTAGCTTTATGTTGGTACTCATGTCTCTCACTTATGTCGACAAGCTCGGCCATTTTGAATGTTCACTTAATTGTTGACAGCTGCTTTGCTTGCACGTGTTTTGGATCGTCTTCGATTTTTACCTATTCAAAAAAATGGAACAAAGAACCTGTATCAAATTTTGTGTGAAAAACGAAATTAAGTGCGCGGATGCATTCCGAATGTTGACTGTGGCATACGGAGAAGCTACCTTGGACCAAAGCAACGTTTATCGGTGGTACAAAATGTTCTCAGAAGGCCGAGAAGATGTGAACGACGAAAAGCGTGCCGGACGCCCGAGCACTTCAACAACAGACGAAAAAATTAATGAAGTGGAGAAAATGATATTGGCCAATCGTCGAATCACCGTTAGAGAAGTTGCTGAGGACCTAAACATATCGATTGGCTCGTGCCATTCGATTTTTATCAATGATTTGGGCATGAGACGGGTCGCCGCGAAATTTGTAAATGAGATGTTGGACTCTGTCCGCGACGACCCAAATTTGCTCCAGAGGGTCATAACTGGTGACGAATCGTGGGTTTATGGTTATGACGTGGAAACCAAAGTTCAATCATCTCAATGGAAGCTGCCGCACGAACCAAGACCGAAAAAGCGCGCCAAGTTCGGTCGAATGTGAAAGTTTTGCTGACAGTTTTCTTCGATTGCAGGGGCGTGGTGCATCATGAGTTCTTGCCACAGGGTAGAACGGTCAATAAGGAATATTACCTGCAAGTTATGCGCAATTTGCGCGAAGCAATCCGCCAGAAACGCCCGGATTTGTGGAAGAACAAAAATTGGCTTTTGCACCACGATAACGCCCCTGCTCACACATCGTTGCTTGTGCGCGACTTTTTAGCCAAAAACAACACACTAATGATGCCGCAGCCACCGTATTCCCCAGATCTGGCCCCCTGTGACTTTTTCTTGTTCCCTAAACTGAAGAGGCCCATGAAAGGACGACGTTACGCTACGCTTGACGAGATAAAGACGGCATCGAAGGAGGAGCTGAACAAGATAAAAAAAAATGATTTTTTGAAGTGCTTTGAAGATTGGAAAAACCGTTGGCACAAGTGTATAATATCTCATGGGGATTACTTTGAAGGGGACAAAATAGATATTCATGAATAAATAAATAATTTTTGAAAAAACACAAAATTCGCGATATTTTTTGAACACACCTCGTATATTTAATTAATAATAAAAATATTAAATGTACTTCCCAGAAAAGGTCTCCAGTAATGTCTCTGGTGTTTTGACACTGACATTTATTTGTCATTTACAAAAATTTTAAATTATCCACTTGTTTTCCATGGGGTGCGAGATTCATTACAGCATATTATTTTACATATTTATATTTCTCTATTCTCTATCTGTATAGAAGATATAATGAACATTTTAAATGCAACGCATAGAGATTTTTATATTCTTTACTATAGGTATCATCGCAAAACTGTTATAATCGGATTCTAGGGACCTTAAAACGTGCTTATCCACTAAAATCTGGATATGCGATTTTTAGCATGATACCAATACCTCTCTTAGCGAGTGGTAAAAAAGACTATTTCATTTTATCACCTATATGCGTAGAAAATTAACTGCATATTGAAAACATCTCACTTTTTACTATCCCTCTCATTTTATGCAATGGTACCATTGCATCAGGGCCGTAGCCAGAGGGGGGCTGGCCAGGGCTAAGCCCTGGTAAAATAATATTGAGCCCTGGTAAAAATAATCAGGCACTTCCGTACACGTTTCACGTATATAGATTTAGTTTGTTTCCATATTTCAACTATTTTAATTTTGACGAGTTGAGGTTGGCTGTTAGCTGGTTATCAAACGTTAAGAGAAAAGCTTTCCGTTTTTTTAGTCCGGTGCTGGGAACATTGTAATTTTGGAATATACTATAAATATAGTCGTTATTTAGGATTTTAGGAATTAGATTTTCGGGTTTTCTAATAGTACATTATGCCTCAAGTTCAAGGTGTAATGTGCTCCTGCAAAACCCTAAAATCTAATTCTTAATATCCTAAATAATCACTAGATTTAGGACACATAAATATAGGATTTAGATATTAGGATGATAAAAATGCAACATCGGACACAGCTTAAGAATAGTTTCATAGTTTCTATTTTATGAAATGTACCTAATATTAACATTTAGGTACTCTGAAGCATCAAGTTAATTCGAATTGTATAAATCACTTTTGTTTTTGTTGTTTTAAAGTGTTCCCATACAAATCCATAAATGTCAATAGTAGAGTACGCAAGATTGCTATATGTTCTTATATGCACGTAGGTCGTAATGTTTAATTATTATCAATACATAATTGCACATAATACATTTTTTAAATTTAAAACTAAGTACTTATTTCAATTCATCTATTTAAAATTTTAAATATTATAAATGTAACAATATCTAGTGACTGGTTGAACCAACGTAACTTAAATTGACAATATTGCATTGAAATGATATGTCAAATAAATTATATTGCTGTTGTTTTTCTTTGAAGTAATAATTTAAAATTATCCAAATGTCAAAAATATGCAAAATTTGCACTTATTTTACTTCGCATTATTTGATTTTCTTAAAATTATGTAAGGATGCACTTAACAGGCAGTTTGCATATGTTTCGAAAGCATTAGGAGTTGTATTTATGTGAAGTAGAACCTAAATACTAAATACCAAAATGCGTCATCGAATTACATCTGTACATGGGATTTTAGTTTTTCTATTCGCCTGTTCATTCTGCGTCAAAAACTGCATAGTGCAAAAATATATAGCATTAAAAGTTGCATACAAAACTGTTTTTACATTTTTTTGTTATGTTTTTGATTTATTCACAATTTTTAAAATTACAAAATTCCCAAGGATCCCAAAATTTTCTTTAAAAAAAAGCACTAATATATATGCGCTCCTATTAGATATTAAAAAAAAAAACTAAATATAATTACGTAAGCCCTGGCTCAAAAAATTTGAACCCTGTCTAATATTTAGTTCTGGCTACGGCCCTGCATTGCATTATGTGACAACATCCGGGATTCGAATGCCAAACATGAAAATTACCTTTATCCAATTTTCAAGTGACCTTTGATATATCACAATTGCAGAAATCCGTGAATAAAAGCTGATTGGCATACACAGAAATGGATAATACGCCGTAATGATATATTTATTTAAATAAACTTACTACAGAATTTCTAAAGCTGAGTGAATGAAATTAATTCAAAAGGTACGAATAAATTTTACCTTTTCCGCTTGGTGAAAACTGAAGACAAATTTGCAAATTATATAAAACATGATCAAATTAGTAATAAAAACGCTGGCTTGTTTTGCAACATTTAAAATTCAATTAGTTTCAGTTGTTAGGTCATCAGGAAGCTAACAAAAAATGTTATTAGCAGCGGTGCGTTTGGGGAAATTTATGAGGTACTGCGGTCGGTTCAATGAAAGTTTGTTTTTGGTTTTAACTTACGCAGGTAGCACCCGAGAGGATAAGTGGGGGGAGGAAGTAGGTATGAGATACAGCGGACGGAAGCGGAAGAGATATATGCCATGTGGTTTGGCTACATCGTAGTTGTATAGGCTTAGGTGCAAAGTTTTTGTCAGGATGTCTAATCGTGTATGGCAGCTAAAATCGTGCATTTAAATTCGTTAACGAACTTTGGAAATAAATTTAACCCTCAATTATACCGAGATTTTTTGCTGGATTCTATCCTACAAAAACACAAGATCGATATCGTTTAGATAATTGAGGATGAAGTGTTTAGCATAGTTTGTAAATTAATTTTATTTTTAGCTAGAAAAAGTTCTTCCTTCGCTTCCGTAGAGGCCAAAAAAGTCAAGGATACAACTAACCTATTTTACGCCTTAAATATTTCAAAATCAAAAACAGGTAAAAGCCCAAAATCAAAATAGTTCTGCCAGCACAATATTTTACTTTAATGACAATAGGGTCCTCCACTATATTTTTTTTATATTATTTTACAATACTTCATCTAAACTGAAAGTGATATGTAATTTTAGAAAGTCTTTATTGTTATTCGCTAAGCCGTAATCATTTTTTGAATATTCTGTGACGCAGATATAGAGATGATTTTGTTCTCAAACAGTGGATTTCGCTAATAATTGAAGTCACATAAATTTATGTTTTTCAGCACTTATAAAAATGTATAAATATGTTAAAATAACCCTTGTGGTCAATAATTGGAAATATGGGTGGATAATAAGTAATTTAATGTCATAATTAATAAAAATACTACATATATATTATACCGTGAGTATTTTTAATGTGAAACATTGGGTTTGTCATATCCATGGTTACGACTTGACATTTGATTGACAGCAATGTATTTTCCCGTTCCATTTAAAATGAAACATAGGGAACGAATTTTAATTTTGATAAGACGTCAATAGAGGTTAATTTTGTTTAAATAATTATACCTGCATTCTAAATTAAAATTAGTTGTAGAAAAAATAGGGTGCACCTTGTGCCCGAGTGGTTTTCTGACTCGGCTAAATTTCTTACAATGTTCAAATATAATACTTCTGTCATTCCTCATTTGACATTTTAAATGAGCCAGATAAATACATTGCTGTCAATCAAATGTCAAATCATAACTTATAGGAAAATTCAACGGTTATCTGTCATATTAAGATATCATTAGAGGTTAATTTTGTTTAAATAATTATACCTGTTTTCTAAAAATTTAATTTAGATGTAGAAAAAATACTGTGTGCACCTTGTGCCCGAAATATGTTTAATGCCCTCGAGTGATTTTCTGACTCCGCTAAATTTCCTACAATATTTAAATATAATACTTTTGTCAGATTCGTTCACTATGTTTAATTTTAAATGGAACGGACAAATACATTGCTGTCAACAAATATCAAGTCGTAACCATGGATATGACAAACCCAATGTTTCACGTTAAAAAGTACTCACGGTAGTCCCAGATTTGATTACCACTGGTAGCTTACGTCATTCAACATATCTTTTACTTTCATACTAACGTTTGTAATCTGTCATGGCATCATAAATTTAAACTAGTATTATTTGGTTTATTTCTGTTGTTTTATTGTTGTTATTTTCTGCATTTATATATTTGCAAATGGATTCCGTATTTCAAAAAGGCGATAGTAGAAGGTTTGAAAGTAGTAAGAATTTGGAATAGAATAAATGTGTGACGTAGATATAGAGATGAGGAAATAGTAATGAAAACTGGATTATTTTAGAAACTAATAAGTATTTTTAAACTTTGATAGTCCTTAATATACAGTTTTGAGGTCTAGTTTTAATATAACTGACCATTCTTCTAATTTGTTAGTACGGTGAAGGACCCTATTCATTTATTACAAAATAATAAATACTTTATTCGTTCAAAAATTGTATTATTACCGTAAAATATACAATTTCAGCTTAAATTAACAACAAAAAGAAAATAGTTTCGATAATAATTAGGTTTTAAACTAAATTAAATTATCTGTAACAGACGAATCAGAATACTTCGGCCACTTACAAATTTTGAACATAGTAGACGGTGAATCACTCAACTGTTGACAAAATAATTGATACATTAGGTGCGTTCGGCAATACAGAACTGTGTACACATTTTGAACAATATGCACAAGATCCGTTCGTTAATTCACTTTTGAGTGAAATGCGCATTTACTTAAACGTTCGGTAAACACCGTACAGTGCAAGCTGTGCATGCATAATTCACCTGAGATTCGTCGGTCGGGCATGAGTTGGGCATCATATTATTGGCGCGAAAATGACTGTTCTCATTTTTAAGTTTTTATCCCAAAAAGTCATAAGTACCTGCATTTGGTTAAAAAGTTGAAAATATACAAAAATCCAATTTTCATGTATCTCGTACTTTCCAATGCACTGATTCCAAATCATGAAAACGCAGGTTTTGGAGATATCTAACCTCAAATATTTTCTCAAAATTACCCATTTCTGGGCTAGATCTCTACCTAGTTTTGAATTATTGCCCCAAAAGTCAATATACCCCACATTTAGATAAAAACTTCAAAATTTTCAAAAATCTAATTTTTATGTATCTAGATACTTCTCAATGCGCTGATTCCAAATTTTGAAACCGCAGGTCGATATCTCTTTTCGTTCTCGAGATATTTAGATTCAAAGTTTTGATCAAAACTACCCATTTTTGGGTAATAACCCAAAAATGGGTCGTGATATGAACTTGGAGACAAGACCATTCGATTCTACGGACAAAAATACATAAGTATAGCAATTTTCATAATTTTTGTCCAACCGGTTCATCTTTTATGAATAAAAGTTTGAAAATGGCCAAAATCTGAAAAAATCCTAAGGGGTACCCCTTACGATTTTTTCAGATTTTGGCCATTTTCAGTTATTTTGCTTTAGAGATTGTATGCGGTATTCAAAAATTCTGAAAATTGGTGTACTTATGTAATTTTGCCCGTAGAATCGAATGGTGTTGTCGCCAAATTCATATCTCGACCCATTTTTGGGTTATTACCCAAAAATGGGCAGTTTTGAGGAAAATTTTGAATCTAAATATCTCGAGAACGAAAAGAGATATCGACCTGCGGTTTCAAAATTTGGAATCAGCGCATTGAGAAGTATCTAGATACATAAATAAATAAAAAAACAAATTAGATTTTTGAAAATTTTGAAGTTTTTATCTAAATGTGGGGTATATTGACTTTTGGGGCAAATAATTCAAAAATGGGTAAATATATAAACTTTGTAGTAATATTATTTGATTGTAAAGAGAATGTTACATAAGTGTACGCATTTCTAGAGTATGTATATATGAGTGTGTTGCCTATTCTTAAACTTTCAAGTGAGATCAGGTAAAATGAGCATCCTGTATATAAGTAAAAGTAGAGGTTCTTTTATTTACTAACAATGAATTTTATATATTTATTGCATATTATATCACAAAAGAACATTTATTTATTTATTTCTTATGGCAATACAGTCATCACAATTCAGATGTAAATATGATATATAAAATTTGTTGGGCGAACTCGTAGATGGCATTTGCGCGTGAATGGGATTATTACAACACTTGAAGACACTTAGTTGGTCGAGGTGGGAAGACGCCGAGCCGATTGACGAATATGTAGTACAGTTATCTTCATCCCACCTTGGATTGCCGGAAGGTATTAGTAAAACTACTGAGTCCCTACCAATTTATTTGTGATGACCAATGACCAGGAGACCCTGAAGATTGGCTTGAGAACATTATAACAACATAACGAAAATAAATTATAACTTATTTCAAATTAGCATTAATAATATGAGTATAAACAAAAAACAAGTAGAAATCTTAAACATTTGTATACATTGGTGCGCGTTTAGCTTTTACGTCATAATTTTTTTTTACTAATCATAGCTAAATTTACCAGTCTGTCTGAACGCCATGTTGATATAGTCTAAAACGTAAAACAAAACGTAAAACTAATTGCTTATGTGAAGGCATCTTTAGACTGGAATTAAATTCACGTTCTTATAACTTCAAGAATATTCATCCTCAGTCTTGAGGTCGTCGTCCTCATAATAATTTATTTACTAATAAATTACTTCAGTTTTTGCGTTTAACTAATCTCAAAGAAGTATCTAGCATTAAAAATTGAAAGGCTTATTAAAGAATCAATTTGCTTATAAATTATTTATAAGCTAATACATCATTACCTTGTAAAATATGTAGCGTAGTTCTCCAAATAATAAGACTTTAGCAGAAATATTAAAATCTTTTCATTAATGTGAAATTTGTACATTTTTGATTTTTGCGTATTCTCAGTAAACACTAATTCCCTTTGATTTACAGAATTAGGGTTGCATAGATCTTTTTATTTGACCAACGCGTAGAAAGAACTAAAACATAAATTTGTCTATCATCATGGTCCATCAAATTTCAGACAAAACATATATGTTAAAATTTCACTATGTTACAATATTTTTACACACATACAGAGTGGTTGATTTTTCATTGTCCAGCTTATATCTTCTGAAATATTAAAGATACAAGAAAAAGTTATATAGAAAAGTTATTTTATACAACCTGGTCTATAATTTAGCATAAATAATTTTTTTCCAAGGCCTACCAATTTTCCAGAAAAATATTTAACTTTGATTTTTTAAATGGAACTCCCTGTATATTTTTACGGAATAAAATTCTAAATAAATTTCTCTTTACAATGATGTGTAACAAGTAAGGGTTTACCTTTAAATTATGTCTAATAAAGCAAATAGAAATACGATAAAAGTAGGCTGTGATATTCTATTGTTTATACCAGTAACATATGTCACAGATTGCTACTTGATATTTAAATAAAAGTATTAATAATTTTGTAAATCACCAATACTAGTAATCTATTACTTGCTTTATTAGACATAATTTTATTCAAAGGAAAACCGCTCCGTAGCCAATGTTCATGTGTGACAGAAGTTACAGGTATAAACAATAGAATATCATAGCCTACTTTTATCATATTTCTATTTGCTTTATAGGACATAATTTAAAGGTAAATCCTTACTTGTTACACATCATTGTAAAGAGAAATTTGTTAAGAATCTTACTCTGTCAAAATATACAGGATGTTCCATTTAAAAAATTAAAGTTAAACATTTTTCCAAAAAAATGGTAGGCCTTGGAAAAAAATTGTTTATACTAAATTATAGATCAAGTTGTATTAAACAACTTTTGTATATAACTTTTTTTTGTATTTGTAATATTTCAGAAGATATAAGCTGGACAATGAAAAATCAACCAGCCTGTATACAGAGTGTATCAAGTTAATGGAACAGTGAATTTTATTCATGTACAGGGTGTCCCATGTAACATTACGTTCTTGAATATCTCGAAAACAATGCATCGTAACAAAAAGTGTGCCGAATCAAAACCTTCATAGTTTTTGGGGGGACATCAAATTCTGAATAAAACCAACATTTTTTTTACGCTCTTTCCGAATCTGCAATAATAGGGGGTCCCATTTAAGATTTTTAAGTTCACCCCCTTTCCCGCCCCCCTGGGTGGTCGGGGGGCCATTGTCAAAATCTGATGTCCCCCCAAAAACTATGAAGGTTTTGATTCGGCACACTTTTTGTTACGATGCATTGTTTTCGAGATATTCAAGAACGTAATGTTATATGGGACACCCGGTATATGCAAAGTTAAAATAATATAACATTGATCCATAAGTAGTGTACCACTGGTTTTAAAATAAAAAAGATTATGTCAAAATATGTCCCTCTCTATGCCTTACAAAATATCTTCGTCAGTTTTTTGTGTAACTTCTCATATACACGAATAAAATGTATGAACGAGTTGAGAAATGTGACTCTGTTCGGTTAAGGCCACAAAAATAGATTGGGCCATCTTTTCTAGAATTACCTTGCATGCAGAAACTATTACTGACATGATGGAATTCTTACATCATGTTGAGCATAAGATAAAAAAGAATTCATGTGTGATATTAACTATATTTCGTGGACAAACTTCTTTGAAAGCTAGGCTTTATTTATTATATATACCCCAAGAAAACTTCCACACTGATGACTTAGACTAGAATCGATTCTAGCATGTCATATTATGCACCAGATGTTTCATAAATCTAAAATACGAAATATTACATGACGAGATATATTACGTGGGGTGAAATACGGAAAAGATGAGATGTTTATTTATTTAAAGTGCATTTTTTACTAAGTTAAATGTCTACGTGATCCCATTAAGTAGAGAGCAAGTTTCTAAAGTATGGACTTACTTCTAGTATAGAAATTATGGCTCTACCGACATGGTTTTATTTTAATAAAAAAACTAACTCCCTTTTTTTGTTACATTTTTCAAATTGGAAATGAAATATTAATATCAATTTTTTTTTCTTTGACATCTCAGATTCTGTGAGAATAATTCAAGGAGCATTTAAGTGTCACGTAGAATATTTCATGTCGTAAAATTTTATTAAATATGTATGTACGTATGTACTAAAGCCGAGATATCATCCAATAAACGTCGTAAATTTCAATATTAAATTAAAGCAAATAATCTTCATTTTTCTTGTAAGTGCATGTTATAAAAATAAAATGTGTCAAATAGTGCACATTTTTAAAAATATTCTACCGAAATGTTTGTACCATATATTCTATTATTCTGTACCGGGTGTTTTTTGTACAATGTTAATCTATAAGTACTGGGTGTAACACGAAAAACGGGCCATATAGGCGTTTAACATGAAAAAACAGTTTTTCCTTACTCAATTGCCCTATTAATTTTAGAGAGTAATGCTTCAGATGGAGAATTTAACTTTGCATCTAATTTAATATTCACATTTTGTTTTATACCGTCTGTAACCGAGTAAATTAAATTTAATTTTTATGTTATATACAGGATGTTAAAAAATAAGTGTCACAAATTATGAGGGCATATAGTACTAACCAAAATGAGTAAAAAAAGCTTAATCAATATGGGTCCTATCTTCTGTAGTTTCCGAGATATAAGGCAATGAAAAATGAGTTTTTCGGTATTTACCACTGCTATCTCGAAAACTGTAAGAGTTACGACGTTGATTAAATGAGACATTTTGTTTACTTTTTAGAGGTAATCTTAAACGTGTTTTTGTTTTTAAAAAATCGAATACTTCTACTAAGACAAAAATTGTGGCGCCCTTGATTCTAATACAAAATGGTCTTATTCTCAAAAACAGTTGAAAATCGGACCAATATTGATTAAACTTTTTTTACTCATTTTGGTCAGTACTATATGACCTCATAATTTGTGACACTTATTTTTTAACATCCTGTATAGCATTATCCGTGATATAATAGTATATTATACGCTAAGGCGCCTTGTATCCCTCGGGCTGCGCCCTCGGGTTATAATAACGGCGCTGGGTCAATAATGAGTATCTTCTCAACCATGGTTTATATACTATTTTTTTCACTACTAGCACATAAATCCTATTTGAATTTTTTTATTGATAATAACAATCATTTTGACATAAATAACTGCTTTACTTATTTGTTAATATTCACAAAAACAAAGTAGGCTGCATTTGTTTTTATTTGACGTTCCGCTCATTGCGTTGGTTTGATAACCTCACTTATGGGCCTTGATTTGAATTTGATTTAATTATTTAATAAAAACACTTTGTTCTGTTACAGTCAGCAGCCTTATTAGTTTATTATTATTTTTAAATAAATCTATTGAAATGTATTTACCTACAAATACAAAAAAATAGTGATTTATTCATTTATACATCTACACATGTTTCACATTTTCCAAAACAGCACAGTGGCCGGGGCCGGGCGAGGCGGCAGCGTAGGCCAATTTAAAATTAAGCGGTAAATTTAAATTATATACTTAACACCTTTCTTGAGTTTAATGAGTTAAATAATATTTGGATTTGGAGGCTTGAGTTTGATTGAAAAGTGACAGTTTGCATTATAGACCAAGGTTAATAATAAATTATTATTGACCTAGGTTACCATGGTGACAAGCAAGCGGTAGTAAAAAACAATTTCTCATGTCAAATAAAGGTAAATAATAGTGGGTTCCTAGGCTAGTAGTGAAAAAAATATAATGTACATTCAAAATAATTCTACTTAATAATTTATTAATTTTCTGCGTCTGAATAATTCTCCATTTTCAATAATGATGAGACTTCTTATACATTATTGAAAAGCATATAAAATAAGGAAAAAGATGAGACTATTTGCACATATGTTCATATTTAAAAAATATGATATCTCGAGAATTATTGTTTTAAAAAAATCCAATTACATCACGTTAGTCTACGTAAAAAACAGTATAAAAATATCTAAACATTTTTTTTATCTTTTATAATAAACGAGTTATGTGGTATTTTCAAAATAAGCGAAAATCAAGTTTTTGCCTGTAGCTCAAAAACAAAAGACGATCGAAAATTTCTGTGGTGCCTATTAAAGTTGTCTCAAAATGTTGGCCTATAAAGACCTACATCAATTTTCTGCAGGGTGCTTAATAGAAAAGTTTTGCATATAAGGAACTCGTATTTGTTCCATCCTGTAGATACATACTGAATAAATTCTTGCTGAAGATATTATGTAATGTAAAACGGGTTCAAGAACAAAATTATTACTCATAAAATTCAAAAATTAGATCAATACAGTTTATAACAACAAGCTGATAATCTATAGCAATTTATATAGAATTCCATTGTTCCAGACCACTTAATTATATATTCTAGTTTATAATTAATATATCAGTTTTGAACCCATATTGTCCGTTTAATACCGAAAGCCCTCACAATTGCTATTGTTGTTCGCTCTGATGTAAAAGGTAAAAAGAAGCTTGAAATTAATTTCTCATTTCAGCTTTACAGATGATTAAACTCATAAAATCACGGTACTACGTTTAATTAAAAAACAGAATTTGCTTTGACAAATAGGAAATAATAGGCATTCATTGTTGTCGTGTAGTTTAAGATTTTTAATTTTGACTGTATTATAAAAAACACCACCACGAATATTTAAGCCTCTGTCCCATGAGGATAAAGGAGCTATTTATTGTAAATAAGGCACAATTGGGAAACGGCTAATAAGGCTCATCTTAAAATAAAAGCTTCCGCTTTTCTTGTATTTCCAGTCCAGAGAGAAAAATACTCTTAAAGCTACGGACAAACAAATACTTTCACAATGTCTCTAATTGTTTAAGCAACCGAAACATACTTTACTCTGGATTTAATTACGAATGAATATTGTTAATTTATGCCTTTTATGTAATGTTTCCATCTGATTTAAATAAAGTAGGTAATTTTTCTTTTTCTCGAATTTATCTTAAAATATTTATTTTAATGCTAAAGTCATTTGTCAGTAACTTTTATCTGCATTTCTAGTTAATGTTGCTTTAAAACTTTTGCGAAATATTTATGTTATCTCGCTTGGGAACAACAAGCGCATTGTTTAAGTTGCACCTATTCAGATAATAAACTAATATATATTCAGTTTCATTTGTTATTATAATTGCTGTTTCTGATATGGAATAATAACAAATGTTACTCCTATTTCACGTTTATTGTTAATATTATTCTTGTATATTTTAGTTTTAGTTATTTATGTTTAATGAATGAGAACATATAAAACATTTACATAAAAAACAAATTATTATTGTTAATAGGTTATGTTTATCTTTTTGCTCCAATAGGCGCTAAAATGCATGTCATTAATTATACATTTTTACGTCTCGCTAAGAGAGGTATTGGAATCATGCTAAAAATCGCATATCCAGATTTTAGTGGATAAGTACGTTTTAAGGTCCCTATAAAACGATTTTAACATTTTTATGATAATGCTGTGTGTGTGTGTGCGTGTGTGTGGATGGATGTGTGTATTAAGACCTGTTTAATTATGAATTCCTCAATCTGACATTCCTGGGAAGAGCTGAAAAGGTTTCGGTAACAACTAGACAACCGGAAGTAGTAGTTTCTTAAAAAAATTCTTATTATTACAAATATTGAACATAACATGCTCCATTTATTACTTAAAATTTTTATTATATCTGGTACAGGTTTAGAGATAAAGACACTACAATATATAGAATAATCGAATGTAATACATCGCAGAGACTAAACTGCACTAAGGAAACCAGTTGACAAATTCATATGTTTATAACATAGTTTGTAAATGACAGATGTCAGTGTCAAAAATCAACAGTTTTAGTGACATTCTAAAAGCTTTTTCTGGGAAGTACATTTAATCTTTTTTATTATTTTGATAATTAAATATTTGAAATTATAGGTGAAATGGATATATCCATCAGAAATATCGCCAATCTTGCTAATGAATTGGAAGAATTTCTGACATTTATGAACTTCCTCATACAATGAAAAATAGATAAATAAATAAATATAAATAAATATATCATCACGGCATATTACTTATTTCTGGGTGTGCCAGTATCTACCCACATGTAGACATCGGTAATGATGACGATATTTTTTACCGTGTGGGCGCTTACCAGGCGTCACTTCACGGGTACTCATAGCTGGTGTGGAGAGTGCACCACAGGGGTCACTTTTTGTGCCATTTAAAATTGGAAATATTAGGAAAAATAGATATAATTAGAATTGTATGTGTACAGAGGACATGATAAATAATAAAAAAAAACAATATTTGGGTAAAGTTCTGTAATTTTTTTGTTATAAAACAACAGTTCGATAGCGAAGTGCAATATAACATAAAATGAAAATGGCGAGAGGTATTGTGCTGGCTACAACAGATTTTTTTTATGATGGAAAATTAGTATATCACATGTGGACTGATAGAAGTTAATTATTAATAATGAGGTGTTTTGTTAAACAGTTAAATTAGTAGATTGTAAACTGGATACCTTACTGCAAAATACAACTCGTTATTAACTGCTTTCAAAATTTTTAAGTGGTGTACTTTTACCCACACAAGCCATAAGCAATGCTCTCGAGATACCAGCGGATAACTTCATGGCTATAATTTATCATTTTTCGAAATATGAAAAGAGCTGTCGCACCTACGTATTGATAAACAGGATATGATGACATATTTATTTTAAACTCGACACCAAATAATCTAATTTGCAACCAAACACTTTACTCCCCAGACTATGGTGAAATTTTATTATCAAGTTAAGAAATAGTGCAGATTGAATTGAGTTGCAAGAGTTAATTTGATTTAGTGAGTTTGGAAGGAGTTTTGCAGTGAAATTGTTTTAAAATCTGTGAAGTTCGAGTTTCATCACATCGACGAGCACTTAATTTCGATTCGGTTTTGTTAGCCGTTCTATTAGGCTCAGTAGCATAAAACGATGTTAGTTCATCACATACCTTACATAGTTAACCACACATTGTAAACATGTCTTAAAAATTCATTGAGTTTCAAACGTTGTTAATGTTAAAATAAAAGTGTCTGGTCGCGAACCTGGGGAACCGGGTTCGATCACGATCGACGCCAAATATTTCGAATTTTAAATGCTACAAAAGTGACCCCTGTGGTGCACTCTCCACGCTAGCAATGAGTGTCCGTGAGGTGACGCCTGGTAAGCGCCCGCACGGTACAAATATGTCATCATCATTACCGATATCTGCGATAAAGCAGATTGTGGCACACTTAGAAATGGGGAATATGCCGTGATGATATATTTATTTATTTATAAATGCAATTTGGCTTCAATATTTAAATACAGGGAAAAGCTATGATAGATTATTTAAAAAATTCAGTGATGAGTGATTAAATATTACATTCTTATTAAATACAGATGGCTTCTCCGTACATTTATTTTACAATAAACCTTATAAATTTAATATAAGCAATGAATTAAATAAATAAATAAAATAAATATATCATCACGGCATATTACCCATTTCTGGGTGTGCCAGTATCTACAACACATGTAGACATCGGTAATGATGACAATATATTTTACCGTGTGGGCGCTTACCAGGCGTCACCTCACGGGCACTCAATGCTGGCGTGGAGAGTGCACCACAGGGGTCACTTTTGTGCCATTTAAAATTGGAAATATTTGGCATCAGTCGGGATCGAACCCGGTTCCCCCAGGTTCGCGACCAGACACTCAGGCACGCGGCCACGGGTCCCCATAATGAGTTTACAGTGTGTATAATGAAATAAATTGTGAAAAGATCATGTCAGCCATCGGGATTCGAACCCAAGATCTTCACTTTGCCGGAGTAACGCTCTTACCAACAATATGCAGCAATAACAGTCACTATCATAATCATAGTCTTAAGCTATAGTCATAAGAATTGTCTTAAGATAGTTAACCGTTCATGCAGTCATTTTGTTGTGACTATTAATAGGTATTTCAGGTATGTCTAACCACACTGCCGTACTGCCGGCACCGTTATTTTATAAAATTTGTTAAATGTTCATAAAATTCAAGAAACACGGCATTAAAACTTTTGTGTCGATAAAGAGATAGACCTGTAATTATCTCTTTCTAGTTGCTTGTAAGTTTTAATGTCGTTTCTTCTGGAATTCCAATATTATCTAACATTTTTTTTTTTTGTATTCATTTTGTTAAAATATAACTTAGCGATTTGGTTTCTAGGATATTCAATTAAATTTTAACAACTTGACAAATTCTAGCTTCGATCGTATTGGATGCGGTATGAAGCTAGTTTCAACTAGCAAATGATTCATTAGGTACGGCCCGAAGATAGCTGCTGGAGCTGCCAGCTGTCATTCGGGAAAAAATACTAACCTAAAAAGTTATTTATTTATTTCTGCTGTTTAATTTGCATTATAGATAGTATGTGGTTCGTTTTATAAACTCTTTAGGTACTCGTTTTTATACACTCGCCTTAAATAGTTCAATATGCATTTTTTTTGACATAAATTCCAAAATTTGAAGTTTCGGGAATCTACGCTATTTTGCGCCGGTAAGTGAAATATTGCTGTTAAAGATAAGTTTGCATCATAATCCATTTAAGCTTTCTAAAGCTAGCATAGACAAACTCAGTAACATTAACAAAGGTGCGAAAGTTATTCTCCATTTTGAAATTGATCCGTCAATGTGACCTATACTATTGATAGAAGCAACAATTACGAAAACGACAAGGCATTGTATTCAGAAACAGTTGAAGACAGTATGGCAAGAATTTGCCTGCCGAATTGATTTATGTTGAGCAACAAAGGGCTTTCACATTAAGTGTTTGTAAGATGTCAATTAAAACTTTCAAACAGTTGCTAACAAAATAATATATAGCAGTTTATTGTATCATTAATAGTTCGGTCACAATAAATAATGGAAAATGTCATCATTTTGAAATAACCTGTTTTTGTATTTGACAGTGATTTACCAAATTTTACAAATATAATGCTGTAACACTATTGCCTTGTCTACACAGTGTTTTGTGTAGTGACAGAAACAAAATTTCATTTTAAACAGGAAAAACAAGTTTCAATCGTTGTTTTTTTTTACGTACAAAACTGAATTTTGTTTGTGAATATTGTGTCGTTTCATCTTTCAACTTGTTATCTGAATATACTCTGTTGCAAACTCCACAAATGTAATATGTAATCGACACCGATTTTACATATTCAGGATACTGAAATTGACTTTGTTTGTGGTCTTGAATCTGTTTTTGTTTTGGCTGTAGAAATAAAAGAAACTCAGAACAACAAAATACGAAAGAGAGAATTAGATATTACGACCGAAACAGGATTATTTGAAAATGTTATAATGAAATAAAAGAGAAAGCTGGAATAAGGACACCACTGAACAGTAGGTACTACAAAAGAAATGGTTTCTCTGTGTCAAAGATGTAAGAAAATAAGAAAATGCAACCAGTGGAATACCGGAACGCGGTTATTGAAAATTTTGGTGATTTTTCGCTATCATCACAGCCAGAATTGTAAAGAGATAGATACATAAATGATAAAATGGGAGCATTTGAAAATTTGAAATGTATAAGGCAACATGTTTAACAGATTTATTAACCGTTATTTGTAGCGAGTCGCAGAAGAATGAAGACTTACATTGTACACAGGATAGTTGGCGTTTAGGGGTAAAAATAGGGATTTAACATGGGTTTTTAGCTTTAAGCAATTTTCTACTCTCCTGTTCATATATCGGCAAAAATTGCAAAATAAAAAGTTTTTCAGTTGACCGTGTATTAATAGGTTATATTAATATATAGGAAATTTATTAATGACACCTATTAATGCATCATTTTTTATTAATAAAGGGTTTTTGTACATAACCATAGATACCATATACCATTGCTGAACAATTGTCAATCATAAACTCATGAACACATAACACACACAAACATCCAAACACACAAACAAAGACTGCACTGTGGTGCACTCTCCACACCAGCTATGAGTGCCCGTGAGGTGACGCCTGGTAAGCGCCCACACGGTAAAATATATCGTCATCATTACCGATGTCTACATGTGTTCTAGATACTGGCACACCCAGAGTAAGAGGGTAATATGCCGTGATGATATATTTATTTATTTATTTATTTTACAAAAACTTGTCAAATGTTTTTTTTTTTGAATAAAATTAGATTTTACAATTCGGTAAAATACGGTCAACTGAAAAATATTGTAACTAACACGTGTGTTAATTGGCGATTAATGATCTCAACAATTAATGCGTTCGCTACGCTCGCGCGTTGAAATGTCTCCATAATTAATCTCCCTCATTAACACACTTCATAGTTAAATAATTATTAAAGAATTAAAAGTTGTATAGAAAACCATTTTTACATATTTTATTACCTGTTTGTTTTTTTCACAATTTTAAAAAGAAGTTTCAAAATTTCTGTTAATTGGTAGCAATACCCGGGGCACTTTTCTTTTTTGCTGGCTTTTATAAATTTGTTTATATACGTCAAACGTCAACCTAACTTGTAGAAAATATATCCTGTATTCTTTTATAACTATTTCCACCATAATATTTCATTATGATAAAGACACGTTCCTCATTCGAATAATTATTATTTAATATACCTACTTCTTGTAAAAAATTACATCCTATACCGTAAGTATTTTTTAACGTGAAACATTGGGTTTGTGAAATCCATGGTTACGACTTGACATTTGATTAACAGCAATGTATTTGTGTGTCCCATTTAAAATGAAACATAGGGAACGAATTTGACAAGACGTCAGTAGAGTTTAATTTTGTTTAAATAATTGTACCTGCTTTCTAAATTAAATTTAGTTATAGAAAAAATATTGTGTGCACCTTGTGCCCTAATGATTTTCTGACTTGGCTAAATTTCTTACAATATTTAAATATAATACTTCTGTCAAATTCATTCCCTATGTTTTATTTTAAATGAGACAGACAAATACATTGCTGTCAATCAAATGTCACATTGAGAAGATGCCATTAGAGGTTAATTTTGTTTAAATAATTATACATGTTTTCTAAAAATTAAATGTAATTGTAGAAAAAATATTGTGTGCACCTTGTGCCCGAAATATGTTTAGTTCTCTCGAGTGGTTTTCTGACTCAATTAAATTTCTTACAATATTTAAATATAATAAATACTTCTGTCAAATTCGTTCCATATGTTTCATTTTAAATGGGACACGCAAATACATTGCTGTCAATCAAATGTCGTAACCATTGATATGACACACCCAATGTTTCACGTTAAAAAATACTCACGGTATAAAGGTAATATTTGAAAAAAACTATTACAATGTGGTGTCAAAACTACTAAATATTAATCTTTGGAATATGAGAACAAATATATTTAAAAATAATTCTTATTCCTAAGACATCCGAAGCAGTAACTTTTGCAGATCCATGGTATAATAATAACCTGCCTTCACTGTCTGTCGTGATAATAAGATTTAGGTACTGGTAAGATTGTTTTATATTCTATAGAGTTCTATAGTTCGAATTCCAACCTAGTACCCTATTGAGTTGTCACGATTGTGTTCTTTGTGTTCAAGTTGGAGTTGCTGGGTATGTCTGGAGTGTTAATATGATTCAGTTAGCTATATCTGGAATTGTTTCAAATTGTGTAGAGTTTTATTTGTAAGTGGTGTTTATGACCCAGGCGTACCATACATATCAGTGATAACGAGAAGTGGTCTGCTGAGCCAACTGAGCCGTGTCATGTGTTAAGCAGTTTGTATGATATCGCGCGAGACCAAACAAACCTTTTGGGCTAAACCGCTGAAACTGAGTACGTGCGCGGACTGCTACTTGCTCTTCTATTTTATTCTGGAAGCTCTGTAGTCTCTGGGCTGTTCGAATGCGACTCGGAACTCGGAATCGAAAGAATCTTGTGTGAAATACACCTAGCCCTGACGGCCCTGGCCTTTCACTCACAAACTGACGAGCTTGTGAGCTTGCCACGTCGCGAACTCTTATGACCTTGTTTTCCGTCCTGGAGATCGGCGTGACACATGTCACGAAACCGACACTTTTTCATAACTCATAAATTTCTTAACTACTACGTTTAAGTTTTGTTTAATATTGCGCTAGTGACAATACGAGTAATCTAAGGGCAGATTTAGGATTAAGTTAATTCATAAAATTGCGTTTAGCAATTTTGATTTAAAATTTACAATTTTCTCTCTGGTTTATGTTCAGTTTTGAAATTCTGGATCTGACCAAGAGGCTGTCCTTAAATTCAGAGTAGCGTTACGAGGGGTGGGTGTGTGTTACGTAACGATAAAATATAATTAGAAAAATATTGTTAAACTTGCTTTAATAGTTTTCAAACATTCGAATTTCGCAGTGCTAATACGCATATGCAGGCAGTTGTTTGTTTTCAACAGTCATCAGATGTCGGGCACATTTCAAGTTCGTACTAGTGGTCTTTCATTCGTGCAATGCAATTTATTTTAAATTATGAATTTCAAAACTAGTGTTGATAAGGAAAAACTATTTAATAGCTTGATAAAAGCATACAGAAATGCGTATTCGGATAAACAGAATCAAAAATTGTAGCAGCATGTTTACAAAAACTTATATAGCTCATAAGAGTAAAACTTTTTAGAAAACAATTATAATTGTGCATTGACTGAAAACACTTCATTCAAAATTATAATAAAAAATAAGGGGGGTGGGGTCAAGTACTGCGTTACTTAATATTTGCTTGTCATTAGACGTTTCACCAGTTATTAGTTCAAATTTTAGGTTACAATTTTATTTTCATAGCTATGAATTTGTTAGACGCTAATAAACAAGATAATATTTTAATAATATCGGGAATGTTTTTTTTACTATTGTTGATTTTTATAATAAAAAAATCTGATGTGGCCAGCACATGACCTCCCGCCAATTCCATGTTTAAAATAGCAATGAGCTTTAAGTAAAGTTTCACTTTCGATTGATCGTTTGTAAACAAAATCTACTTTGTTGTTCCAATAAATAGAAAAGTTTGCAATATGAAATTTTGGATTATATTTTATTATGTTTTTCCTGAAAAATCTGTTAGAGCTTCAAATTAAGTACTACATCCGGTTTATCATATATAGTCAAAATCTAATATGTTGTTTCAAATTATATAAGAGTATTAAATACCAACTTTGCGAAGTTTTGGATCATTAATATATTTTAAGGAAAAATCGTCAAACACACATTATTGTCAAAATCATCACCAACTTCTTTATGTTCTAAAAAGCAATCTGTGTATTATATTTAATTTGTATTGGTAAAAGTTGCTAAAAAATTATATTCAATGAATTTTTACAAGAAAAACTGTTAAAAGCTCGTATAAATGATATATCGGTTATCCGATATACACTAAAAACTAATGAGCTCTTCCCACATTAGTATAGAATGGATATACAAAATTTTAAATTTTTCTGATTGATAGTATTTGAGTAATCGTGTCCACAAGATCCACACACACAGACACACACACACACACAGTCACACACACATACATACCTACAGACATCATTGTAAAAATGTTAAAATCGGATTCTGGGGGACATCAAAACGTGCTTATTCACTAAAATCTCTATATCTGATTTTTAGCACGATCCCTATACCTCCCTTACCTAGGGTAACGGGAGGTAAAAATAAAACAAATACAAACTTAAAAAACGTAGATGGTCTGTAAGGCTGTGGTTAGACCTATAAACAAATTAATTTGTCAACGGGCAGTATCATAGTTTGTTTCTGAAAGTGAAATAATAAGATCACGAACAATTCTTCAAATATAGTCGTATCAGTGTGCATATATTTAATTACTTGCTAACCCTCGTTCCATTGAAATCACGCAAACGTTTTTATTTTAGTACAATTCATTTGCTCTGTCGTTACAATGTTCGCGAATACTGCTTATTAATAAAAAAACAAAACATTAATTTGTTCCTGTAAATCCATCTTCAAGATGTCAACAACTCACAAACAGAAAAGACAACTGACGGATGAAGCAAAGTTATACCTTACCGCCATGTTTAATAGTTCTCTCTTGTGATTAATCGAATTTGAAATTTACATTTGGAAATATGAAATATAGTTATATTCCAAATCTAAATTTATAAATCGTTCATAAACATGAAATTCGAATACAAATATGTCACTGGATGTATAATTTCTGTTTTAAGATAGGTGAAAAATTTATTGAGTTTAGAGAAATTTCGTAGCGCAATTGGTAAAGGGTACTACTAGTTATAGGAAAGTCCTGGGTTCAAATCCCGATGAAGACCATAATTTTTTCACAAAAAAATTTCTACATACATACATACATACATACATAAAATCACACGTATCCCACTTAGTGGGTTAGCAAAAACCCTAAAAAAATATTAACAATAGGGAAAGGGATAAAAAATCGTTTTTCGTCACACATTCCTGTACAAACATACTTCGTTCACAACTTCCACATAAAACTTCAGCTGTCTCTCCATTCTCATAAAACATTCTTACTAACCATACATCTTCACACCACAACATTTACAAAACAATCATCCTTTGCCACACATTCCTATCCAGGCACACTTCTATCGCCTCAGCCACATTCATAATCGTATTCATGCATGCTCTTCTTCTCTTTCCACTCGGAAACTTACGCTCCTTCCAAACACTACCAATCACATCCATCCACTTACACACTGGACGGCCACGCAATCGAACACCCTCAACTTTACCAACATATATGCGTTTTACAAGTCGTTCACTCATCATTCTCTCCACATGACCAAACCATCTCAACTGACTCACTCCAACTCTCTTAACAACATTCTTCCTAACCATACATTCTTCATACACCAAATTATTCCTCACACGATCCCGTCTTGTATACTTACAAACACCACGTAAATACCTCATTTCCACGGCAGTCACTCTCCTTTTATGCTTTTTCGTCCATGCCCAACATTCACTTCCATACATCAAAGCAGGCACCAGCACTCCATTATATACACTTAACCGAGCCTCGACATCATGCTAGCCAAATATACAAATTCATTCACCTGCTCCAGTTTTACTCCATTCACCAACACATTGCACTCAGTCACCAATTCACTTCTTTCAAATACTAACACCTTAGATTTATCAACATTCAGCATTAAATTAATACTTCTTCCAACTTCGTTTATTCTCTCTATCATTCTTCTCAGTTGGTCTTCATTTTCACTTAAAACAACTACATCATCCGCATACGCTAACGCAGGCACAATACTTTCACCAATATGAATTTCTACCTTGTATGAAATTTGTAATATTGAATCTGTTTCTCAATATATTGGTTTGTGATAGGTTCGTAGTGATTTAAAGTTTACATTTTTCGATTGGTATGCTGCAAACAATGACATCGCAGATAAAACATATTGAATTGTACACAGCTGGCATTAATTACTAGTTTGAAATTAAAGTTTTGGGGATTTTTCGATTGGATATGGTGCAAACAATGACGCCATAGATGAAACGTATTGAACTGAACACAAACCAGCATAAATTATCGGTTTGAAATTAAATTTCACAAAAGAAAATTTATGTGAAATAATGAAAACAATCGATTTATCAATCTACGAGGGGAGATTTTTCCAATTTAACCATAAAAATTACAAGTGACAATCACAATTTACTAAACTTGACAATGAATGAATGAACGAATGAATATGGCGCGCCGTCATATTTCACATTAAAATTTTAGTTTAAGCAATTTTAATAACAATACCATGAAAGTTAACCTTATTATGACGAATTGCATTAATCGTAAGTCCAAACGTAAAAAGTTTAAGTAACGTAATTCAGTCTTAGAAGTTTTGTAGTCTTCGCTGTCGGTTTTCTGAGTTGTCGGTCCCACGGCTTTCGCTTCTCAGTCATGTCTGACGTCCTGCCAAACGCCCTGCCGTCCTACGCTCTTCACCCTGATTCCCTGTTGATCCCACGAACGTGGAAGCTACGGTTCACGTGTTTTCACTCGCACAACGAATACGCTAAATAGGTCGCTACGGACTTACCTACCTAATTAATTTTCATTTATCATCACCACTTACATTAATATTTTCCCAACGCAAATGTTATCGCTGAATGTAAATGTTTTGTCACCGGATGCTATTAGCAAAAGAAAGATTGAAATATGATTTTTAGTCGCACAAAAGTGTTCCCTGCGGTGCACTCTCTACACCAGCTATAAGTGCCCGTGAGGTGACGCCTGGTAAGCGCCCACACGGTAAAAATATATCGTCATCATTATCGATGTCTACATGTAATGTAGATACTGGCACACCCAGTGATGGGTAGTATGCCGTGATGATATATTTATTTACTTTAATATTTATTTGATATACTTACATTTTAAGTTATTCTGGAATATTTTGAAAATCCTCCTATTGCCATCTGTCATTTAATATTAATACTTCATTTATATAACTTTCAAATTACAGAAAGATTATCATCATCAATCTCCTTATACAATTTGGAGCTGAGGTTTTACACAAATAAATATTTCTCGGGTTTCCATTCTTGTAAAGCACTGTTTCTGATTAATTATAATTGATAGATCTATTGTTAATTAAACATTGTATCTTGTTAATTCCCTTAATTGAAATCGTTTATTTTTCTACCGCACTTCTCAATTCTTGGTTAGTGAAAAACAAGTTGAATTTATATAACGGGAAAAAGATGGTCTATGGTCAGGAAGAATCGATTTTCGCTTAGTTTAGTTCGCGCGGAAGGTAAAATGTAGATTGTTGAAACCGAGAACATCAGTAAATTGGCGAGGTGAGAGGAGTGAAAGTGAGAAATAAGCTGGGTTATCCGCAGAGCTCGGCAGAATAGCGATGCAAACAAAGTATCTCTTAAGTGAAAGCTTAAAAGACAGATTCATATTTATGCTGCACTATCTACGTATGTATATACATGAGATTAAACTAATTATAAATTTCATTAAACCAGCATTGTGCTTTTAATCTCTGTATTGTGTGATTAAAGTTATACATCATCTACTTACCTTACTTGTTTACACAATACCATGAAATCGCGATTGAAAGAAATTCTATCTCGTTTATAAAAAAAATACGTGGCATTTTCTTGCTAATGAATGATCTGAAATTTTACGACATAAATATTTTGATGAAAGAGTTCCATCTTGAAATTGCCACAAACGAAGCAGCATCGTTAAATTTCTTCGAAAAAATGTAAAATTATCTGACTTTATGCTAAAATTAATTAACCATCCTTACATATCTTTATATCTTTTTGAATCTATAATAATAATAATAATAATAATAATAATAATAATAATAATAATAATAATGTGTTCTGGATTTTAATGGACTACATGTTGAAAGCTAAAGACTCATGAAAATTGCTTCAAATATACAATTTAAGATATTTTGGGCATACAAAACCGATATGGTAAATGGTAAAATATACAAATTTCTGTAGAAAACAACATTTTATAAAAATTTGCATTTTGTAAATAACAATATGTGGCATAATTGTTCAGTGTTAAATGACGTACTTTATAAAAATATTACTCTATTCACAGTATTTTTTTAAAGAAATTTTATTCTACACTATGATCAGTGATATCATGTTCAATCAAAATAAAAATCGCAAGGTAGTAGTTTGTTGTGAAAGCAGTATATTTTTGTGTATTAAATGATAATATACAAACTAACATTTTAATTGAAATGCGAAAATTTGTATAAATATGTTTTCTTACAAAAGCATGAGGTATGAATATTTTCCATCATTACCCGGTAAGTATAGCCCTGGACACGAAAGATGAACTGTGGATAATATGTTAGCACAAATCACTGTCTAATATATGCGCTCCGTTTAAATTCACACGAAATACAATTAATTTACTCTCCGCATACATAATATAACATATAACAGTTGCTCAAATAAGTTACAAAACTATGCAGCCTTTGTTATATTGTAATTGGTGTTAGTTTCAGTTCCTGTCTTGTTTACACTCTAATCATAAGCGTACACAAATGAGTATATTATTTGACTGCGTCTGGAATATCACAATATGAACATTTCTTTCCCTTATCCTGCAGGTCATGATTGGTGTCCCGCACTATACAATACCATCATTTAATCTGTATAAAATTGTAACATCATTCATTGTCAAATCAAAATGGTGTTATGTTACGAAAATTCAAATGGTCACTTTTGGATCAATTTAACGTGTACTTCTATACCGAATTTGTAAGCGGTTAAATTTATGCAACATCGTGTGTACCTACATTATACAGAATGGTGCCCGAACACCCCTTAACATAGGACTTTAACATGTTAAATCATACTTTCATAATTTCCTACCTCCTTAATTATTTTAGATAAAAAAGTTATAGAGCTTAAAATTCTTTTGAATCAATAAGCAATATGTATACAATTTTTTCTAAACTTTTTCTAACATCTGTTAATAAAGAGTACGGCTGCGGTATTTCGCTACCGATAAAGCGTCTCTGAGTTATACAGATCACTTCTCTGCCAGTTTTTGGGACGGTTTTTTCCTCTGGCAAAAGGAGATTTTTTCCTGAGAAGATGCACGTTCGCCGTCTATGTTATTGCCGGGCATGCATATATTGTCTAGAAAATTGTATACATAAAAAAGGTAACATTTATGAACATTTCTTGTTACCTTGGTTACTTGTTGTTTTTGTTATTTCACATATTTATGTAAATGTAGCCCCTGAAGAAGGCACCAGTTTATGGTGCCGAAACGTTGGGTTTAAATAAAAAATACAGAACTTAAACTAAAAAAAGGTAGTATTATTCCAATTAATAATATGTGTTCTGAAAGATATTTTAATAATAAGCAACATTTAATTTGTAAGCTGTGTAACGGCATAAATTAAGTATTAAAATGTTGAACATCATCCCAAAAATAGTGATAGTCATGGAATTGAAACAATATTAACTAATGTTTAACCATTTATCTGTGAATGAAGGTTAGTATATATTTATTAGAAATTATTTGTAATTTCTGTTGAAGTGAACAATTATCTATTGATTTAAACAAGAACTTGTTCTCTTGAACATGAATTACAAATTAAAATAAATTAATCTAACTTGACAGATAAACCGTTTAACATTTGTTAATTTTTTGTTTTAATTCCATGTTTATTTTTGGGGTCTTCGGCATTTTCATACCCGATTTCTGTCGTTACAAAGCATAGAAAATTAATTTTGTCTATTGATTATTGATTCTGATACAGAATTTTAAGTTCTTCAACTATTATTAGACGCTTTTTTTTACCTAGAATAATTACGGAAGCAGAAAATTACGAAAGTATGATTTTACATGTTAAAATGCTATGTTCGGATGTTCGAGTCACCGCCCTGTATAAACCAATTTTAGTGTTTATTTTTCACAGAATTTCATAGAGTATATACGACGAAGGGGCAAAGAATATGTTATTAAAACAACAAAATCATATTAAATTGTTCCTCAAGGTTCAAATTTGGGTCCTTTACTATTCTTACTCTTTATTAATGACAATGTTAATTCTGTTCAGCACTCTCACGTCTTGTTATATGCTGACGACTTAAAGATTTTTAAAACCATTAATTCTATTGAAGATGCTAAACTCTTACAAGCAGATATTAATAACATTTTAGCTTGGTCTAAATTTATTTTTAAATTACAGTAAATGCAAAATAATGAGCTACTTCGTCAAAAAAACTATTTATAAATATTGTTACAAAATAGACTCTCATATTCTTGAAAGGGTCACTGAATTTAAGGATCTTGGTGTTTTATTTGACGAAAAGCTCAATTTCACTAATCATATCTTTCATACTGTGCAATCTGCCTACAAAAATTTAGGCTTCATTTTTAGAAATACACAGTACTTTGTTCATATTTCAACTCTAAAGAAATTATATTTCTCGTTCGTAAGAACAAAACTTGAATATTGTCAGCTGGTTTGGAGTCCTATCTATAATAAATACAACCATTTAATTGAATCTATTCAACGAAAATTTGTTAAATTATGCTTCTTCAAACTTTTTAGACATTATCCCAGTTTTGATACAGACTACAAAGACTTGTTATGTGAATTTAATATTGTGTCTCTCGATACTAGCAGAAAAATTCAGTCTACATTGTTCCTTTACAAAATTTTGCATAGTGTTATAAATGATCCCATAATTCTTGAAAAAATTCCTTTCCTAGTTCCTGGGTATAATTCCCGGTTTAAATCTACCTTTTATTGTAATACTCCTCTAACGAACTATGAAATAAAGTCGCCTATTCGTATGCTTTGTTTCAATTTCAATAACTTGCCAGATTATTTTGACATCTTTCTCGGCTCGATTGAAAAATTGTGCTTTATACAATTATTATGTTCATTAACATATGCTACTATTTGTTACTGTCTAAAACATAACTTTACGTATTATTAAGTTTGGATTATTTTGTTTTGTGTTATTCCATTTACATGTTTATTACTTGTGTCTATAATTTATAAGTTTATGTATAATCAATCTGTAATTGGGGTCTTGAACCCTGTTGGTCATAGTAAATAAATAAATAAATCGTTTTACAAATTTGACATTTGTAGATATTTATAAATTATAACGATTTATAGTTTCTAAAATGCGATAAACAAGTTTTCCGCATGCAAGTTTGTTTGTTTGTTTGTAAATGTGAACACGTGTATTTCAATTTCTCTATAAAGGAAAATAATTTTATATTGAAACTTAGTTTATAAAAAATTTCTATTTGATAACCTTTTGGAAAACATTATAGAAACGTATGTGATATTTCCATGATGCAGTATTTATATACTTTAATTTTTCATTGTTTATTCGATTGACATAAATTCATTGTATAAATATACTCATTGAGTGGAAATTAAATATGAAAATTATAAATGAGAAACAAAAATAATTTCAGTAAACAATTATCACAGTGATAAGCAAAATGAAAAAAAGAAGGATTAAAGGACGTACAGCTTATCCCCTACTGTATTTCCACATGTATAAATATTATTGTTTCATTTCATTATCGTCTTGTTTCAATCAGTATGTATACATACAATGCTTTTAGGTTTTTTTTTTTTCACTTAATCAATGCTTACATTGTCGAGGTATTTTTGGCTTTCAGTTTGCAAATTCCCCGGTTTATCGCAAGATTGTATCGTAAGTAGGAAAGGCCAGTCATGGTTATGTTTGCTGCTTCCTGCAGATTGTTGTAAAGTAGTAAGTGGACGGATCGGTAAATTACAAGAGTCTGCGTTATTTGAACCCTGCGAAGGAATTTAAACTTCAAAGGAATCGTCTTCCCCTTAAAAATTTGGGAGTCGTACAGGCAAAATCAAAGTAAGTCTAAGAAAAAGAATGCGACATGAACCCGAACGGGTGGACTTGTCAGCTCGATACACAACATACGCAATATTTTTTCAACATACGACCACGCGCGTTTCACGTTCTTTTTCATTCTACCAACCCTCCTTTCTTTGTGACAAACATAACTTCAATCGCTACAAATACATTCAATTCGCTTTCAAATTATACAAAAGAATTATATTCGCTTGCTTCACAGTATTGTTTTATTTTGTGGTTGCGCTATTTAAATATGATATATTGGAAGCAATTTACCATATTAATATTTGCAATAATCAGAAAAACTTTTTAATATCCTTAGGCGGTGGTCTCACTGCACGAGTCGTGTCACGTGGTGTAATATCGTTTCATGCCGTGTCCAGAGATGGGCACGTAAAATACGTCACGTATTATACGTTATTTTTTACGCGTAAAAAAATATTTTTTTACATTCACAATATTTGAGAATTTTTTACGTAGATAATGTAAAATATTATTACCATGAGTATATTTTTTTTATAAAGATATTTTCTTTTATACTGTAATAAATATTCCAGAACAAGCAGTCCACGTGACATCAACATGTTTCTTTGATTCAGACAGACAATTAGGTAGCTTCAAACTATCAACAATCAGATTAGTAGGGAAATATATTTCTTAGACATAACCTCAAACGTCAAACTTTAAACACATTTTACGTCAAAATTAGACTAAATACGTAAACGTTGAAGAATATTATATTATATTTTTAAAATGTATTATATGTTTTATGTAAATTTTAGGCAGTTTTGTAAAAAATAAAATTTGAAGACATTTAAAAATAGACGGCGAATAAAAAAATTTGTAAACTAAAATTTCTTTTTCTATTTATTACTTATTAATAACATATAGTTTCAAATAATTTGAAATAGATTTAAATCATTAGCTCCAAACTTATTGAAAGTTAATTTTATACAAATTTTAAGCATTTTATGTTAATTTATCTAGAGTTTCAGAATGTATTTTAATATTTTACAATAATTGTTTAAGTCTCTTTCTTATAAGCTTATCATAGTTTCAGTAGTTTTAGAATATATTTATGATAGGATTAAGGAAAGTTACTGTAATATGACATTTGTAAACAACAAGTCATCTAGTGTCGTTATGAAGAACTAAAATTATACATTATCTACGTTTTTTACTTATTTAACATTTTTTACGCATTTTTTACATGTAAACGTAAAAAATATTTTTTACGCGTAATTGCACATCCCTGGCCGTGTCGTTTAAAAATCGAAGGTCCGGTCTCACTGATCGAATTGCTTCGATCATTTAGTGTCGACTAGATTTCTTAACCTTTAAAATCTTTGAAGCTTTTGAGATTTTTAGAAGGTAATATTATTAATATTATTATCGCCAACATTATCTATTAGATTCATATTCGCATAACCTGGCCTAGACTAATCATAAAGATCTGGGATATCTCTGACTAAATTGATTAATAAATCAATTTCGTCAGTGCTCCATTCCTTTTCAATTATTTTAGTTTCTATATTCATTCAATAAATTAAATCAAACCGACCGAACAATATGAGAACTTGATTCTTGATTGTGAGGTTATTGTTATGTACTACACATAAATGCAAATGCTTCAATACGCATGCGTCAAGGCATCGAGTGCCGTCGACCATCGAGTAAAAATTCAAACCAGCTTGAAAATCAAACAACTCGATGGCACTCGATGGAAAACGGCGGTCCGGTGCGACACATACCATTACTATACACATGTTTAAATTTACACGATAGCAAACGATTGAAGGTACTCGATCAGTGGGACCGCCGCCTTACTACTAATGATTTCTGTAACTTAATTTAACTCAAGATTAAGTTTAAATATTAGAAAATTATTTACTGGATGTCAACATTTTTTGTTATTCGATCTTCTCTTCGTTCAAACAAACATTCCGCAAATTCAAACTTTATGGGAAGAATATGATTTGTTTCTTCCCTACCATTCAAATTATAAGCCACGAGTACGATAGAGGAAATGAAATTACCGGGAATCAAATTCGGTTTCTGAATTACCGGTCGGATGTCCTTACCATTAAATGAACTATAAATTACCTACTGACATAGTTTGATGGAACAAATGAGTGTATAAAATTCGATTCCTATTCGCAATAATTAGTATGTTACAATTGTGGATATTTTAATTAAATTTTCTATTGGCGTATAATTTTATAAGGATATTTATTTATTTATTTATTTATTTATTTATTTATTTACACTGTCCAATAGGCTGAAAGCCCTATTACAGAACAGGATATTATACAACATAAAATATGACAAATTGAACCAATACAAGTAAACAATAAACAATTATTTCAATAGTACCAAATAATAACAACATATATATATATATATATATATATATATATATATATATATATAACAATAAAGTAATGAATTAAAGGGATGAAATAAATTTAGGATCATTAATATCATATGAGTTATTTAAGCTATTGTAAAGCGTACACATTTTATTAATTGGTGACTTTAGTGCCAAGTTAGTACGGGAAGGTGGTAAATAGAAGAGTGTAGTATTTCTTGTGGACATTGCAGGAGTATGGAAATTCAAACTTTGAAGGGATAAAGGATCATCAATTTTATAGTGCAATAATTTGTTCAAATGAATGAGAAGAAATTTCTTGCGTCGTATTTCAAGGGATTCTACATGAAATATATTTAACAAAATTTCATAATCGAATCCTCTAGGAGGATAATAATTCATTATTTTAAAATATATATATTTTAAAATTTTTTTCTGTACATATTCAAGAGCATTTATATAATTATTGTAGATAGGAGCCCAAATAATTGCACAATATTCTATTTTCGATCGTACTAGTGAAAAATATAATGTAAAGATAGCTTGAATGTTAACAAAATTACGTGTATTTCTAATGAGAAATCCCAAAGTTTTAGTAGCAGCGGAAATAATATTATGTATATGAGTTGTAAATGTCAACTTGGGGTCAAAAAATATTCCAAGATCAGAAATTAAGTCTGTTCTAATAAGTGCGATATTATTTGCTGAATAATTAAATAATATTGGGGACTGTTTTCGTGTATAGGTTAAGATTTTACATTTTGATAAATTAAGTAATAGTTTATTTTTTATACACCAGTTGTAAAGTTCAGTTAAATCATTTTGTAGTGATATGCTATTATTAACATTATTAATTGAGCGGTAAAATTTAAGATCGTCTGCAAAGAGAAGATTATGATTGACCAAAATTGATGTGAGATCATTAATGAAAATTAAAAAAAGTAATGGACCAAGATTGGAGCCTTGTGGTACTCCTGATGTAGCAGTGAAAGCATTTGAATTAGATCCATTTATTTGAACAAAAAGAGATCTGTCTCGCAAATAAGAAGAGATTAAATTTATAAGAGGTGCCGAGACAGAAAAAGAGTGTAATTTATGTATAATTAAATTGTGACTATTGATATTAAAATAGTTATTAAAATTTTGTTAAAGGGATGTCATTGAATCGTACTTTTGAAATTTTGTCGATAAAGTTTCCCTTAAGCCTGTTCTACAACTGAGTCGTTTGTCGGTTGTCGCTTGTCGTAAGTCGTTTGACGTTAGCAGCACCCGACATTGCTTTCTACAATCGTCGGAAGCTGTCGTAGCGAAATGTCACTTTCAAGTGAGGTTATGGATACTATATCTCTTCCAATTTATTTTAATTTAATTGTAATGTAGCTTCAAATAATAAATCTACGATGGCCGATGCAAAAGAGATTGATGTTAGGCAAAATTTTGGTGCGCACAGAATATTATTTTCATATTTCAAGGCAAGTGATCACGAAGACTTTTAAATTTACGAGAATGTCTGTACAACAATTTTATCAGTTGCATGATATTCTGAAACCACGATTACAGAAAACCTTTGCCAACTGATATTAAACTTGCTGTTACACTAAGGTTAGGTAGTTAATTTGAAACAAATTATGATTATTATTTGTCCCCAAATATTTTTTTTCTTTTTAAATTGTTGTATAATTTATTTATTTTGCCATACAGACTATTGTTTTCTTGTACATAATATATTAATATTACATCCAACGTCATATCATTCATTTTCAATTTTCTGTTGACGTGACCTTCAATGTCGTTGTCGGAAAAGATGGGAAATGACCAACTTGCGTTCCGACTCCGACAGCCGACAACCGGCAACGCCTACCGCCAAATTTCTGCGTAGTGCGCACGCGTACGACATCCGACACCGACTAACGACTTATTGTAGAACAGGCCTTAGCGAAGTTATCGTAATTTGTTTTATTTGTATGGTGCTTGTAAGTTTTTTGGGTATGTCATATCTTTGGCTGTAATTTAGGTTTACCTAGTTTTCATAACAAGATTCTAATTTTGTTATATAAATAAGGGTTACATTTGTGGGTTATCAGCTGTTTGCAGCTTGCATCGCTGCGAAATTTGAAAGCGTTATCTCACTCACAAAATCAGAAGAGATGACACGGACAAGATTTTTTTCTGTACAAACAACACAGTTTTGTTTTAAGTTCGTTACCATTATTTTAGAAGAAAAAATAGTATTTTTTGTATTTGTTTTATCATTAATACTACAAAATGTTATGCTCTGTTCAAAATTGTGCTAATGCATACACATGTCATTGCTATCTCATCGTAATGCACCCCGTGTCATCTAACCCAGCATAATCGGAATAGATGGCGTTTTGCAATTTTTTGTATATTTTTCATTTTTATTAAGGCTTTTTACAACTGAGTAGTTTACGATAGCCAGTTATAATCTAGAAACACCACTGCATCTACATAATTATATTGCAGTAAATTTTTACTGTTATTTACCCTATGCAAATATCTATGTATTATGTATATTTTGTTGAAAAATTTGTATGCTGTTTTAAATAAAGTATAATTTATATATAAAATAATATAATGGCTTCTAGCTGTATATTATGATATTGCAAACATACATGTTTCATTTTATAAATCCTTGTGCTTTTTATTTATGTTATGTTTATAAATATGAAATAAATACAGTAATGTTAATATCATTATTAATAATGATAAAGGTGGAATTTTATTTTGTTTAATAAATACATAATATACTCATATGTACATATATTAAGTTCCGTTCATGTAGTTTAATTGCCCATATTTCGATCTGAATAATTTAATTTTAATAATACATTTTTTGGGAAGTTATACAAAAAGAGAAATGTATTCATACGCAACAAATATGCATGATTGTTCTATGCATTTTTAAAGAGTAAATTTATATTTTAATTAAATTTTCACTGTTGTTTCCTATTTGTCAGATTGTGTATATTTTATTAATCCAGTTTATAGAAAAACTAATAAATACAGAAAATATGACTATAGTTCAGTTCTAATAATACAGTAATGGGGTATTCCACTGAATTTTTTTTATTATTTTAAATAAAACTTCATTCCGTTTTGAAGCAATTCATAGTATTAAAAATTTTTAATTGTTCCTAGTTTAACAGTATTTTATTTTTGAGAAATCAGTGTAACGTCACATTTCCCCTATACTTGTCTTTCTCCCACACACTGCTCTGAGTACGCTACGAGAGAAAGATAACAATTGTGTGACGTCAATTTCCCCTTTTAGCAAATGTGAAATATCTCGTAAAGTAATTTTTTAAAAATGTTTTCATTGTTTTAACTATTATTTATTGAGCCATACTTTACTTTAAATTGATTTTTTTCTTATTTTTTTGTTACGGTAGAATACCCCATTGTATTTATTGACTAGTTGACAAATATAACAGAAAATGAAATAGATTGCTATAATCCATTTGGTATATTTAATATGTTTCGACATATTATTATAGAATAGTTTCTATGATCTAGTTATATTGAAACGTAATAGCCTTATAACTATAATACAAATAATAAATATAACAAACTGAATATGTGCAAAATTATTTAATTAATATCGTTTTGCAATAGTTTCATGTGATTATAAACCAGTAAAGTTTTTGTTCAAATGTTTATAACCTAAATGAACATTGTAGTTATTCTGTATAATTATTTTGAAGATATAAGTTATAGTAGAAATCTATTATTATAAAATATTATGTTTAATAATTTTTTAACAATGACGCACAATAACATCATTCTTAAATTATAATAATCAAACAACATAGTTCGAACAGTTGTTGGTACATTTTGCCTGTCAAAAAGTTATGGTAATATAATATTTATATTAAATCATTGAAATGTATAATATCGTAGTCATAACATGGATGGATAGACATGTATTATACGTAAAGAAAAAATAAATCTCAAGTGAAAAAATTCATGAATGTAGATAGGCAAAAGGGATATGCGATATGGCAAATAGCTGTACTTGAGGATGGTAAGATTGATGCATGGATTAAGAAAGAAAGGTTTCTGTCATCTATCACCTTACTTTCTCATCATCTTAGAAGACTTGGAACTCACAGAGAAATTATATAAATATTACACCATGCTCATTGCATTTCTCACTTCCGCAAATAGTAGTTCTTCTTTCGCACTCATAATTTATAACAGCAATTTTTCACGTCGGATAAAGAATGATGCCATGTTTCACATTAGTTGTGCGCTTCCCTAGTAAATGTGAATTTCATGTAATTTTTTGTGTATACGCGTACATTCGTTATTTCCAGTTTTAGTTTTGCATTTACGTAGACATGATGAACCAGCACCGGTCTCAAGGGCTAGTAATTCCAAAAGGTTCGCCTTTTTAGATGTTGGGCCCAGTTATCGACAGAAAGATTCCTGAATTGTATGTGATTTTGTGTGACATTTTTGCGTTTAACTTACGTCATAAGCGGTGATGACATTTTAGCGTGTACCTAAATTTCATGTCTATATAAAATATGGAGATCTACCATAGTATCAAATAAAACTTTTCAACTCAAATGTTAAATCAGTTCTGCTTTATGGCTATGAATCCTGGAAAATGACCAAAAACATTTCAAATAAGCTTCAAGTTTTCTTGAATGCATGCCTTCGAAAACTACTACAAATATTCTGGCCAAACGTGATATCCAACGCAGATCTTTGGCAACGCTGCAATTAAAAACCAATACATCTTCACATTAAACTCAGAAAATGGAATTGGATTGGCTATACACTACGGCGGCCTGATCCACTCATAGCAAAACACGCCTACTGGAACCCACAAGGTTCCCGAAAAAGAGGTCGCCCTGCCAATACAAGGATCCAACCGCCAAAACCGAATATTTCAGTTTGTAGCAACAAGCTACCGAAAACGATGCTACTTAGATTCTAAAAAAAGAACCAGCTGCTAGTATTCTTCTAACAGCCTCTGTTGGTGGGTAGACCAAGCGACAGCTGAATAATATTGCAGAGCAATAAGATTTCTAAATAAACCTAGTGACAATAAGCCAAATGGTTCTTTTTACATTTACCTTTTTCTTCATATTGCTACCTGGTTCCTTTTTGTTGCATGTGTTTATTGGTGTTAAATACTTAATTATTTATGTTTCTTTTAATAACATGTGTAGCAAAAGTCAAAGGATATTAATCTAATTAATAAAGAAGTTAACTCAATTCAACAGACAGGTAAACATTTCTTAGTTTATGTTTATTTCTTTTTCTTTATTTTAATAATGAAAAAATATCAATAAAAAGTTGACAGATATCAAAAGCTTGTTACCGTTGATTCCAAAAGATGCAAAGGACTTTTATCAAAATATCTCGTCATGCGATTTTGATAATGATATAGAAGGGTTTGGTGAACTAAAACTGAACATAATGCGGAATAACCTCATGTGCCTTTATGATTTTCATAGTAAGAATTATATTTTGTTTAAGAATTATTGTCAATATAAATTGAAAAGTTTATTTTTTTCTTGTAGTGACAAGTCTTTAATTTAATTATAGAATTGTCTATAAAGAACCATATTTTATGATTTATTAATCAATATAGAACCAAGTACTGAGACAATTCTTCTGAAAAGAACCAAATAAATTTCTCTTATAAAACTAAAAAGAACCAACCGCCAAATTAATCAAAAAATAGATTTTTTCAAAAAGCTATTTATTGCCGCATAGGAATTAGCTAGATGAAAAGGTAATTGATCATAATTCATCATCAAATTTGTCGAGAAACTTAAATTTGAATTTTAAAGATACGAAGACTTTGGAACGCATTTGCTCAAAACTAGAAAATGGCGCCTGGATCCTTTTCCAATAACACCATCAAAATATAATATATATTTCATGTAAGGTACCTATTATCGCGTCCCTAGATACATAAACTAAAAGAAAGCAGCTACCGAGCAATCAAATTCTCTGAGCGCCCTAGTTCAATAAACGCAGAAGACGAACCAAGATACTGTGCAGATATATTTCGAATAGGAATACATTGTTCTTGTAATATTCTATGGAATGCAAATGATGAACAAAGAATTCGGCGGGACCGTGATTTCGCAAAAATGGTGCAGAAGACGGCCAACAGGGTATTTTACTACAGTAAAATATACAACTAAAACAATTTTAATATTATAGATACTCTACGGGAAAAGAGAAAAATGAAAAGAAATATCATAATTATTTTATTTAATGCATTTTTTGCTAAATATATGGCTGTAACAGTAATAAGTACATTAATAATGTAACAGTAAAGTATTAATCGGTGTTGTTCATTCGCTTTTATTAAAAATTATCTGTAAGCTTACAGCCAAGGTTTCTCTCACCGTAAGTATTTACGAGAATTGTAAGTTTTTACTGATTTTCTGTAAGCTACAGATGTGATCAGAATTGCAATTTTGATTGTAAGCTGTAAGATTTGCTTGCAGATCTTACAGTTTAAAATTTCACATTTAATTATGTTATTTCGAAATTAAAATTAATTCTGTATAATTAAAAATATAGAAAATTTGTCATTTTTTTACCTCTCGATAAGAGAGGTATTGGATCATGCTAAAAATCACATATCCAGATTTTAATGAATAAGCACGTTTCAAGGTCACTACAATCCTATTTTAACATTTTTACAATGATGTCTGTGTGTGTGTGTATGTGTGTGTGTGTGTGTGTGTGTGTGTATGGCTGGATGTTGGACGGACGATTCCTCAAAAACTATAAGACATAAGACCTGTTTAACTATGAATTCCTCAATCTGACATTCCTGGGAAGAGCTGAAAAGGATTTGGTAACAATTGAATAACCGGAAGTAGTAGTTTTTAAAAGAAATTCTTCCAAATATTAATTTTTGAAAATTTTTGATATTACTAATTTTGAAGAACAAAATTCTACACCTGATACATTTAAATTTTTTATGATATATTTTATAAATTTAGAGATAAAGACGCTATAATTTATAGAATATGGGGATATAACAAGTCGAGTAGGCGAAACTACACTAAGGAAACCAGTTGACAAATTCAAATGTTTTAACATAATTTGTAAATGACAGATTTCAGTGTCAAAAATCAACAGTTTTAGTGACATTTTGATAGCTTTTGCTGGGAAGTACATTTAATCTTTCTTATTGTTTTATTAATTAAATATTTGAAATTATAGGTAATATGCATATACCCATCAGAAATACCGCCAATCTGGTTAATGAATTGGAAGAATCAGTGACATTTAGAAACTTCCTCATACAATGAAAAATAGATATAATTAGAATTATATGTGTGCAAAAGACATGTTAAATACAATAAAAAACAATATTTGGGTAAAGTTCTGTAATATTTTGTAATAAAACGACTGTTCGATACCAAAGTGCAATACAATAACCTATATAGCCTAATATGGAAATGGCGAGAAATCTTGTGCTGGCCACAACAGATTTTTTATTATTTATTTGGTGCGGTTCTGGTATTCGGAGACCATTTCTGGCGCAGACCTAGCTACGTACAAGACCAAGTATTTGTCCCAAACATCACTGGTCGCCGGAGCCCAGTCCCGCATATACATAAAGTTTGCCCTTGGGCTCCGGGGACCAACACCGCACCGAAATGAAGACAGCAATTTTGACTTCCGCAGCCAACGTATTAAATTTCCCGCTGTTTTTGTTTAGTTTATATGCATATGTCACACAACTATAATGCAATATGTGTAATCCTGCTCTGTTTGATGCAGTACAATGCATGTGGCCCACGCGACGCGACAGAGGAACAATTGAAAGCAATGCAATAGGAAGTAATGTAGGAAGGTAATGGCAGAAGTGAGATTTTCTAGATATTTGTTCTTGAACTTACTTCAATTTGAATCATCTAGCGACTTCCCTGTTTATGGACTTTGAAAAGAAGGGACGGAGGTTTAGATTCAACATTCAATGGTTCAGACAATTCGGATTCGAATAGAGTAAAAGCACACCTTTTGTTGTACTTTCCACAAAAGCTTTGAACGCCGACGCAATGACATTTATAATCCGTTTTAAACTAAGAGCAGCATATTCAGAATTTCCCTTAATCAAACTACTTAACTGATTGGTCGTGTTTACACCTAAACATGAATTACTTTAGTTTTATTATTATTTAATTGACGACTTTAGGCGCTAGTCACTTTTATCACTGCAACACACAGGGTTAATTAAAAATCTGCCCATAAGCGTTTATCATGGGAAAACAGTTTTTCTTTGCGCAAAAGTCCCAAATTAATTTTAAACAAAAATATTTCTATTAAAAGTTCTAGACAATTATATTCTATATACCTAAGCAGATTTAATTTTGCATGTTTGGTAGCTTGTAAAATCGAATTTAATATGTGCTATAATTCTTAATGAAGAGTAAGTAGCTAATTTGCTATTTTTTATTTATTAAATGACACAAAAGTGACCCCTGTGGTGCACTCTCCACGCCAGCAATGAGTGCCCGTGAGGTGACGCCTGGTAAGCGCCCGCACGGTACAAATATGTCATCATTATTATCGATATTTGCGATAAAGCAGATAGTGGCACAATCAGAAATGGGTAATATGCCGTGATGATATATTTATTTATATATATATCTTTTTACTTTTTTAGCGATAACATGGTTCGCAACTGCGTAAGAAAAACTAACAGATGCGATTATTCAAAACAAACACTTGAAGAAGCTATTGAAGAAATTAAAGATAAACTTTTCTAATTATAAATATCATATTTTTGTTTTAAACCTTGTTTTATTTCACTACACCCTCTTTTATGTTTCAGAAAAAAGTACTCGTTTGTTTAAAAATGGATAACTATAAAACTAAACAAAATATTTTGAAGCAGTTAAAAGAATTTTATAGCAGGCTTGCCAATAATTCTGCTCTTGCCCCATTACACATGAAATAAAATTTTACGGTATTTTTAACTCAAAGCTGACATTTTGTACAATATCCTATCAAAATGAAAATTTACAAGGAAAATTAGAATCGTAGTTATTATTAATTAAAATGTGCAAAGCGTTTGACACCTACAGCGTACCAGATTGAAAATACGCAGGTTTAAATTCCATTTTTATAAAAACCAGTTTCCACTTACCCCACTTCATCATATTTACATTTTTTAAATATTATTATTTACATGATTTTAATTAAAACTAATTTAATTAACTAATAATATCTTAACAAGTCTTCTGAAGATGTGGTTGCATCTTTAGGGAAATTCACGCGGTACCCATCGCGGACCGACAATTAAATCTATATCTTTACTCGACCAGAGTAAACATCATAATCATTTCGCCGAAAGGGTAGTCGAAACAATATAAAAAAACATTAAATTCAAGGCAGGTAGCCAACGTATAGAACTAAAACATCTGCGTAGCCAGACACATCCTATCGATGCATCTATCAGCATAACCCGGCAAGGCAGAGACAGTTATCAAATTTCACCCCTCAAGATAAAACATATCTTAAAATTCCATTATGTTACATTTCCAGTTGAAAAGGGAGTCTATACTGGAAGTTACACATTTTTTTATGTTTTATGGTTTATGTTTGTGATTGTTGACTAGTGTGTTTATAGTATGACGTGAGGCCGGTTGTTAGTGGCTTATCCCTTAACCCTTGCAGGGTAGGCAGGATTTAGTTCCACTTTGTGAACAGCTTTGTTAAGAGAAATCAAAATCCGAAGCTAAAAATATACAATTCTACTTTCAGTTATTGACAAATTGAATATTTTGGGAAATATTTTGTGCTTCATAATTTATTTACAAATTGAATATTTTGGGAAATATTTTGTGCTTCATAATTATTTTGGAATATTCTATTTTTACGGCTGACCAAGTCTACTTTTTGAAGCCAGTAGAAGGAACATTACATACACTGCTTCTTAGACGTTAAACTGACTTTTGTACCATGTCCCTTAAAATTACATACACCAAGAATTGTTTCGAATCAAGTTCAAAACCAATAAGATTTCTTGATTCTGTCACGTGCTTCTAAATATAGTACAATAAAAATAATATAAAAAGTGTGGACATGGTACAAAACATTTCTTCATTTGATTTTTTTTTTGTAAATTTACTTTTTTATGTTGAACTATGCCCAATTAATTCCTTTTATTCTTCGAAAATATTTAAAAAATATAAATTAACAAATTTCGTACAAAGTCACGGAAAATGAAACTACACAAACAAAAAAAAATTCAAAATGTGTATTAATTATCTATTCTTTATAATAAAATTTTAAATGTTTAAAGCAGTTTTTCTCGGAAGCAATATTTGTGGCAGGGATGGGCACGTAAAATACGTCACGTATTATACGTTATTTTTTACGCGTAAAAAAATATTTTTTACATTGACAATATTTGAGAATTTTTTACGTAGATAAAGTATAATATTATTACCATAAGTATATTTTTTTATAAAGATATTTTCTTTTATACTGTAATGAATATTCCAAAACAAGCAATCCACGTGATATCAACATGTTTCTTTGATTCAGACAAACAATTAGGTACCTTCAAACTATCAACAGTCAGATTAGTAGGGAAATATATTTCTGAGACATAACCTCATACGTCAAACTTTAAAAACATTTTACGTCAAAATTAGACTAAATACGTAAATTTGAGGCATATTATATTATATTTCTAAAATGTTTTATACGTTTTATGTAAAATTTAGACAGTGTTGTAAAGAAATAAAATTTGAAGACGTTTAAAAATAGACGGCGAATAAAAAAAATTGCAAACCAAAATTTCATTTTCTATTTATTAATTTTAATAACATATAGTTTCAAATAATTTGAAATAGATTTAAATCATTAGCTCCAAACTTATTGAAAATTAATTTTATACAAATTTTAAGCATTTTATGTTAATTTATCTATAGTTTCAGAATGCTTTTTTTAAATATATTACAATATTTCAGTCTCTTTCTTATAAACTTATCATAGTTTCAAAGGTTTTAGAATATATTTATGATAGGATTAAGGAAAGTTACTGTAATGAGACATTTGTAAACAACAAGTCATCTAGTGTCGTTATGAAGAACTAAAATTATACATTATCTACGTTTTTTACTTACTTAACATTTTTTACGCATTTTTTGCACGTAAACGTAAAAAATATTTTTTTACGCGTAAATGCACATCTCTGATTTGTGGTCATGGTACATTCCAATAGTCAGCCGACGATTTGTACGTTTTAAAAGTTAGTTTTAAATTCATTCCCCCCAGTTTAAAATCGTCAATTGACATTTGAAAATGTTCAAAAAATTTAGAGACTGCCAAAAATTCCTTGTAGCTTGCAGTACAAACATTTCTGAGAAAAGTTTTTCGTGGGTGCTCCTTTGTTGAAATTGTTTCAGTTTTTTACCCTGTTTAACATTTTCATAGAATGTGAGCCAAATCTAAAAATCATTAAATCCAGGTTTCCTTCGTTAGAATTTTTTCCATCGAAAACTGCAATTGGTTAAATCGCGGATATGTCATACTTCGGTCGTCCCCAGTTTTTCGTGATCTTGATAATAAAAGTGGTTTTATTTGTGGATTTTCGACTATGCTACGTTGGTAACGTTTGCAACTTCAAATTTGTTAACAATGCAGAGAAATATGCAGTTATTATTCCAGGAATGAAAATTATGCATTTAGTTTTCATTATGTTAAATGTTTAATTTAAAATGAGAATTGCACTACAAATAATGTGAACACGGCGCAATATTTTGATGTCATTTCTTAAATGAAATGCTGCAGAGCAAAGAGTGACAAGGTGTCCCTCTCTCTCAGCCGCGAGTTGAGTTCTCAGCTTTCTGTTTGCTTAAATACCACAAACCTTCCGTCAGCTTGTGTTTACGTTAATGTTATTACAGTTACGTGCTTACGAGACGAGACGAATTTCCCTTGTATTTAGAACACTCAGCCTTTACACCCGCTAGAAAATCATATATTATACCTACAGGAGTTTATATTCTTAATTATCTTTAAAACGCATTTTTATTTTACATTTGCTTAATTTTCGGGTCTGTTACGCGGAATTACCATATTTCTTCACTTAACGAACTTTCCTGCATTAAATATGATAATTTAATTTTTGAGATAAGCATAATTAAAGCATTTAAAATCAGAGGGATCTAAGTGACAATTTTATGATTTGGATTTGTTCACCGAATATTGTTTTACACGAAACAATAATGTAGTAACTTTTTTATTTATTTTGTTTAACACTTATACAGGTGTCTTCAAAACAGGGGGGGGGGGATGGCTTAACCACAAATTCCTGAGGCTAAAATAAGACGATTTAACTAAACTTGCTTCTACCGGAAAGTGTACCATTTAGCCAGTATTCGGCTACAAAGCTCTTCGAAAAAAATAAATAAATTTTGCTTATAATAACAGAACGCTTTATTCAATTTGGATGAAATTTGGTATGACAGTTCATATGGTTATAAGTCAGCTTTTAAGATGGTACCTGTTATTATTATTAGTGAACCGATAGTGTATGAAACTTAGGTGTCCCAACATTGATTAGAAATTATTTTTTTTTTCAGAAAGATACATTCAATAATAAACTTTTCTCTCTCTGTGTAATTTGTGATATCTGTTACGGTATACTCAGAAAAAAACAAAACCTGAGTGACTGCACCCTGAAATTTTTAAAATAATTTAATCTAGAAGTCTATCTAAACGTCAAATAACTAATTTGTAATGACAGTAACAATTGTTTATGGGTTGTCAAAAATTTCCTTCGCAATATTCTAAAACTAGTAAAATCTGTTTGTTCGGCCTAATAGTATTTTACTACCATTATTATAAATGACGATTAAATATGTTAGCTTACTTCTAAACAAGAAAAGATTGTCAACTCGTTACTGTCATTAGATGTTTGGCATTTGGACAGACTGCTAGATAAAATTTATTTTAAAAATTTCACTCAGGTTTTATTTTTTCTCTGTGCGAACCGTAACAGATATCACAAATTAAACAGAGAAAGAAAAGTTTACTATTGAATGTATCTTTCTGGAAAACAATAATTTCACGCCATTAAAAAGTTACGGTCTAATCAATGTTGGGACACCTAAGTTTCATACACTAGTGGTTCACTAATAACAAGTATCATCTTAAATGATTATTTATATCCATAAGAACTGTCATACCAAATTTTATCCAAATCGAATAAAGCGTTCTGTTATTAAAAGCAAAATTAATTATTTTTTTTTCGAAGAACTTTGAAGCAGAATACTGGCTAAATGGTACACTTTCCGGTAGAAGCAAGTTTAGATAAATCGTCTTATTTTAGCCTCAGGAATCTGTAGTTAAGCCATGTCCCCCTATTTTAGAGACACCTGTATATACATACATTTTTCAGCACTTGTCCCTTCAATTACTGATATGAGAAAAACTCTAAAATTTTTCTTAATAAAAAAATAAGAATTAAGAGAGTTTCATTAATGTTATAATTTTCCTTTGCACACAATAGAAAATAATGTACGAATTTTTAATTCTTAAAACTCCCTCAACGGCTATTTACATGTGTTCTTCCAACACACCTTTATATGTACATTTGCCTAATTTGCGGCGTATGTTACACGAAATTACCATATTTCTTCATTTGTGACGAATAAGTTTGTTCTGGTGAATATGGTAATGTAATTTGTGAGGTACGCATAATTAGTGGTATGTATGTAAATATTTGTAAACATTTTAATTTTTTATTTTATTTTTCTTTTTACAAAATGTAAATAAGAACATAACACAGTCCCATTATATTAAGATTTATTGATAAAAATACTATGTGCATTTTCACGTCTGTATACAGTCATACAAAAAGTCTACGTACGACAATAGTATCAATCTATTTTTTACATCATCGGATCTCGTGTTACAGCCGTTTGAAGTTACATGATTTTTAGAATATATACAAGGTTTGATGAAAAATCATGTAACTTCAAAGGGTTGTAACACGAGATACGATGATGTAAAAAAAATCATACGTGACATGAAAAGAAAGAGAATTTCATGCTGAATTTAGACTAGTGATGCACTCGATTTCGAGCTTTGGCCCGGCCCGGCCCGAAGCCCGCCTCAATTTTGAGTCGATCATCGAGCCGGGCCGAAGATTTTTATTATCGGACCGAATCGGGCTAATCATTTGCAAAAGTTGAGGCGAGTCGGACTTTTGATTTTGGTCCGGCCCGAAAATTCGAGCTTTTCGGGCCGGCCCGAAAAAGCCTATTGTTCCATCAAATGCACAGTTTCCTTAATATTTTAATGAAAATGTATGGAGTTAAAAAGGATCAAAATGATTTACACATACTTCACATCTTAACAAATAAAAATGTTATTTTACTTCAAGAATTCAAGGTTATTCACTAAAGCATAATAAGGCTATTATGATGTTGTTATTGTTACTATTGTTTCTACTGGTAAACTTAAATAAAAGTGATTTTTGTTCCTATCATAATGATTTCTTGTCTTATTTTTGAGCACAAACAAAGTTAGATAAAAAATCATTATGTAAATGATATTTTTTGTATAAGATTTGTGAAAAAGTTGTTTCAATTTTCGAATGCATTTGGTAAACAAATTGTCAAATACAGATAGGTCAGTAATTTTTATAACAAACTTACACTAGAAGTGTCTTTTTTTAATTACTTCTGTTAACTAATGTGGAACGTTATAAGGATGTAGAGGTTTTTTTTTAAGTTTGACACGAAAAAAGTTAAACATTTCACCTCACATCAAAATCAAAATTAGGAATGCCGAATGCACTCAATTTCGAGCTTAGGCCCGGCCCGGCCCGAAGCCCGGCCCGATTTCGGGTCAATTTTCGAGCCGGGCCAGCTAATTTTTTATCGAGTCGATCTTCGAATCGGGCCGGCAATTTTTATTTTCGAGCCGAGTCGATCCAACCTCAAAGCCCGGTCCGACCCGGCCCGAATGCATCTCTAATTTAGACATTCATCGTCCGTTATTCTATCTCTAACTAAATTATTTAGTTCATTTCTCATATCTTCATGCACCACTCATACACCGCTGTATTTAACTGTTACTTTTAAATGCCTTATTTTTTTTTACTTTTAATTATGTTTTGGGGTATATTTAGTTAGCGGGAGTAAGAAAATTATAGTAACAATTGCACCAATCATGGATTGCAAAGATTACCTTGATATTTTGAAAGAAAAAGCAGGTATCGCAAAATAGGGTTAGCAGACAATTTTAATTTCAAGCATCAGAACAATTCAACAAATAATTGGCGACATGTAAGAGAATAGGTATTGTATAATATTAAAAATAAGCTTACTCATCCCCCGCAGTCTCCGGACTTAAACCAGATTGGGAAAGTGCGAAAAATTCTTGAAAGAAACAAGAGTATGAACAAAAAAATATAAAAATAAATTACAAGAAAAATGACAGACTAATGCTATCGTTGACCAAAAATTTGGTATGTTCAATGGCACGTCGCTACTAGTGGAAACCAATCAAAATTTGTTTCTCTATAAAACATAAATAAATGGTTTATTACTTAAAGGTTATCGTACGGAGACTTTTTTCTCATGAAATCATAAATACTTTCAATGTTTACCCCATAAAATAAATAAAATAACTAGATTATTTGTTTATTTTCTATAATAATGTATCTAACATAATGCTTTTTATTTTGGATTAAAAATATATTAAATAAATTGGGTTTTAGACAGCTATTTTTCCTAAAATATATTGAAAATATTGTCGTGCGGAGACTTTTCTATAACTGTATACACTTTTATATCTGGAAATGTCACTTGTTACCAATAGATTTATCTAAATGTCAAATGTTCATTCATGAAAGCTTTTAACTTAAATTTCTACTTGAAATATTAAACATCTGATGCTATTAATGTAAAGGGTATTATTAACAGTAAAGTAGGTACTGAAGACGTTGTCAAAGTGTTAAAGTTATGAATACGAAATAAATTATTAAATTTTGTAACTAAGATGAAAGAGAATGAAATTTATAATAACGTTGTACTTACTAATTATTCTGAATTATGCATTTCCTTAGTTGGAAAAAAAATACTATTTTCTAGAAATCTGTTTTATAAACAAATAATTCTATTTTGTTTTCACTCTATTTAATATATAATGTTTTGCAATTAAAATGCAAAATACTGAAATTCACAATCAGTTTATATTTCTTAATGCGATTTTCCAGGAATTACAGAAAATGAATACAATTTCCCAGAACACAGAGTTAATAGAAAGTGAATAAAATTAATACAATTTCGCTATGAATTTATTAAAATAATTAATTACATATTTTATTCATATTTGAAATGTTATAACTAAAGAAAAAAACCTCTAACTTAACAATAATTTTAAAAACTTTATACAGTAAAATTTTGGAAAGAAGTCCGATCAAAGCCATCTACGAATTGTATCTATGAATTAAGATTTTGTGCTGTCAAATTTAGTAGTGTCTTTTACATAGTTTTTATGAGGGTACATAATATATTGTGTACCTCATAAATACTATGTAAACGACACTACTAAATTTGATGGCATAAAATCTTAATTCATAGATGTAATTCGTAGATGGCCTAAAAATTTTACTGTACGTATTTCGAGAACTACGTTCTCATCTTCTGTAGAAACTAAAAAGTAATAAGACAGAGAAGTTAAAATTACTCAGCATGTAAACCGTGCCAGAGGTCAAACCCGCTCTAGTGATGATGAGAATGTAGTTCTCGAAATATGTATATAGTTTTTTCGATCCCGGCTGGTGCAGACTTTTAATCAAACAAAAGTGATCCCTGTGGTGCACTCTCTAGACCAGCTATGAATGCTCGTGGGGTGATGCCTGGTAAGCGCCCACACGGTAAAAATATATTGTCATCATTACCGATGTTTATATGTGTTGTAGATACTGGCACACCCAGTAATGGGTAATATGCCGTGATGATATACATATGTATTTATTATTAATTTATATTTATATTTTAAAATTATTGTTAAGGTTAAGGGTTTTTTATTTACCTTAAGACTCCATTTTAGTTTTTAATTATTTCAAATGTTAGTTATAATTTTAAATATAGCCACCGTACACGATATTTGCTTCAGATACCACCTGAAAAGATAATAAACAATTAATAAAAAAAAAGCTACCCACTTATAATATATGTGAAGTGGATGGTTAATATTTTTTTAAATAGACCTGTATTAAATAGCAATAAATAAAAAGCATAAAATGTATTTTATATTTATTTATTATTATTAAATAAAATCGAGTCTCATTTCAACCACTGTACGAGACGGACATATTTATTTGTTCTCCGTAATGAATGTGTAGTAATGAATAAATACTATGGCGAAGTGTAATAAAGTGAGATGAAATGAAAAGAGAATTGCAATATTGCGAAATTTTTGAAAATAACAAAGAACAGGATTTGTGTACAGCTGATAGATCGAAGTTGGATAGAGTATAGTAAAACAATTTAACATTAACGGATTAATAATCATATAATATGAAGAATACACAAATTAAATATAATATAGAGAAAAAATAAGTATTGCTTGAAGCAAATAAGTTCCTTTTTTTAAAAAAAATATGTTTGTGTTATATCTCGTACATTTACCAAAAAAAAAAAATATATTTTCGTACGCCCCTGGATGGGCAAGAAGAATATTTAACTGTCTGATTTGAAACATTTTCCTAGATTACCAATTGTTTAAGAGTTATTTGAAAATAAAAATTTCGACCAAAATCATTATCTAGTAGACTATGAGAATTTTGGGCAAAAAAGTTCTGAATTCCCAATGGTGGCCTTCGAATTTAGACTGCCTGTATATGTATATTTTTGCGAAATATTTGCAAGGGGATTATTTCTCTAGGGCAGTAAACATATTTGTGAAGGGTTCTTATGAACCCCAATAAATAGTTCCGTATGAATTTGTTCTCTATGAGTTTATGATTGTCATTATTTTTTGTCATTTTAGTAATATGAGGAACTTGAAATGAGAATTAAATCCTAAATCGTACTTGAACTCCAATATTTCATTTCAAAATCTGCTATACACGTTCATACGCAATTGTATTTTGAATAGTCACTCCAACGGACAGTTGGGTCGACGTATTTATATTTTTCAGAACTAAAAGTAATCTTTTAATGGGATGTTTACATAGTCTTGCTCTATACTTGCAGTACTGAATTTGGATTCGCTTCTCAATAAATTAGCAACATGTTAACTGGTACAATATTATAGAGGTGATTCAAAAGGTTAAATGGTCCATGTATGTTGTAAAATTATTTATTACGGACGTTCGGGATTAAGGCAAGCCCGTCTTCAGCTATTGTTACATTTTTATTAGCAAAAAACAGTTTTACAGGAAAAGTATAAAATATTTCTTACCTCGCAGTGCATATACAATAAGACTGATGAATTTTATTACAAAATCTTAAAATTGTATTAGACACAATGATCTTTATAGCTACATCGATAAAATTTTAAGATGCAGTATTTCAACAAACCTCAAAATCAATTCGTAGTTAGAGAAATATTGAACAGAAAAGCAGGAAGCATAATACAACCAATGAAGTCATGTGTGAGGTAGTTAATCAATTTTAAGTTTGTTTATGAAGTTGTTTATATATTTTAAGTTAAGTTTAAAGTCTGTTGGGAAATTGTCACATTTGTTTTTATTTATGTTAATATAAAGTGTCTCTTTAAGTAAACGAGAATATTTGTCATTAACTTTATCAATAAATTTAACATCAAATTTAAATTTATTGCCATTATTAACTGTGTGGTTAATGGGCACACTGTAATTTGGATCTAATAGGTTACTGTGATATTTATGCTGATAAGGGATTGAGACGTCTTTCCTATATATATTTGACTACATTTTCCTCATTCGATCGGGCAAATAACATCTGAGGAGTCATAAGGATTTACACAGCACAATATTAGACTGATGGATCATCGCGGTCATGTTGCACACAAAAATATCAAACTTTTAACAAACTCTAATATCAGTTGATAACAAACTACATCTGACAGCAAAAAACAAATGAAAATTAAGATTGACGTCAAGGTGATCTACTGCAAAAACGCTCATGGCTGTCTGTTGACTCATTACTAAGTTGTTTTATCATTTATCGTTTTATTTTGCCCTCTAGTTTATTAAAAATAAATAATTAAAATATTTATAAATTTTTTTGTTCTAGTATAAAATAAACCTTTTAGAAAAAGTTCTGCATTAATTAGTAAAAAATATGAATTTTTAACTAGGTTTGTTTTGTTTTACGTGAAAAGTGTTCATTAACATTTATCTAAGTATGGTGAAACCATTCGCAGAACGTTTGACAAAGCTGTTGTCTGAACTAGGAAAGTGATCAAAAATGTCGGCTCAGGTGGCTCAATCGTTAGAGTAAAGCCTTTTAGTCATGAGTGTGCTCGGGGTTCTGGGTTCAAATCCCACTAAGGCATGGATGTTTGTGTATGTGGACCTACTCAGTAATTGGGGTTTAATCCTGCTGAGAGGTTTTTTTTTTTGAAAAAATAACTGATTCAGTTGGCAATACTTGAAAAATACTGGAAATTGGTAAGACTGATATATAAATTTATTTCCTTTTTTGACACTGTTGACAGTGACATTTGAAAATTTAAATTTGGGTATATTTACAGTTTTTCATTAAAATGGTTGTTGTTTCCCTTACCGACGTACTTTTATATCTTACATGGTATAGAGCAATATCATAATAGGCAGTAAGAAAAGTAAAGAAGAAATTATAAATTCTAATAATAAGATTGTAATTGATCATAACGTAATAGAACGAGTAACTAGTATCAAATATTTAGGAGTTATAATAGATAACACACTTAAATTTAATTTACATGTGGATTACATAACTAAGAAGGTTGCTAAAAAAATTAATTTCTTATGTAGATTAAGGGTAAAATTAACAATGAATGCAAAAATTATAATTTATGATAGCATAATATTACCTCATTTTAATTATTGTGGAACGATTTTATTGCCGAGTAACAAAACACAATTAAATAATTTACAAAAGTTACAAAATAAAGCCATGCGTTGTATTTTAAATTGTAACAGATATACAAGAATTACAGAAATGTTAAATTGTCTAAATTGGGTTGATGTAACTAAGCATATCACCTACAATTCACTAATTTTTATGTATAAGATTGTAAAAAACTTATTCCCAAATTACTTATTTGAAGCTGTTAATTATGTAAAAGATATGCACCAGTATAAAACTAGAGGAACTGAAAATTTTTATATACATACAGTAAAAAATTATTCAGTATTTTCGCAATGTATCAAAAATTTTAATAGGTTAACTGACGATGTAAAAATTGTTCTAGTTTAAGCTTGTTTAAACAAAATGTTAAGAAACATCTATTAACATCTAATTTATAATAGAGGTCATTATTGTTTTCTATAACTTTGCTTTTAACTACTTTTATTTCTTTATACTTCTTTATATATGTATTATATGATTGTAACTAGCTAAAGGCTAAATAAATAAATATTATTATAATCCAAAGCATTTCAATCACTCAAAATCCTATTAGCTGTCAGGCCCCTGCTCTGACATAAGACATAACCTTTTTATATTTATTGTCAAAATGACATGTCAAATATTATTCCCTCTTTTACCTGGTGTTGTGTAAACTGTAGAGTTAAAAGATCCCCGTAATTGTATTGCCATCTTTGATTACTCTGTAGTAACTTCAACTTTGAATGTAAAATTTTGAAATTAATTTTTGTCATGTAGTCCCGAAATCTGAATCTAAAAAGTTATTACATCTAGGTAGAACACTTACTTTGCGTACACGAACAAATTTGTAATTTAATCACTCTTTCGTTGTTCTAATTACCTTCTCGCATTTGCATTCTAGGAACTTGCACCGCATTACAAAAAGTCAAATTGCTATGAGTCTATTAACAAACTCATGCGCAGTTTAAACCGCCAAATACAGTAAACTAAGAGGAATTTCATTATATAATGGCTGCTTCGACATTTTCGAAATATTTCATTATGCACGTGAGATAGTTTTCATATTTATGTTAATAAAATTAAGTTATTTTCTGATGAGGATTACAATCCTTTAACGTTTGTTTGAGACCTGTAGTCAATCAGCGCGATATTTGAATAGGATCGTTTGTTAAATTTCATTACGGTTGTTAATATTGTTTGCGACTGTAGAGAAACAATTTATTCGAAGCATATGACTGAAACAAGTGTGTTAAAATTGGATCAAAAGTTAATTAATTCAATGACATTTGAAATACCATAATTTCCATATTGTACTAATTTACTCACTAGAAAATTTCATATTAAATAAACACAAAAATTGATTTTTATTTCTATTGCACCGAAAATAATTGTGTAATAGGTACATAAAATATTTCATTAGGTATTCTCGGAAGTGTTAGTGACAAGTGATTTTTGCTGTGCTCTTGTTAAAAAAATGTATTCTAATTCTGAATTAGTGGATATTTTGTTGATTTATGGCGAAGTGGGACAAAACGCGGTTTTAGCAGCAGGTCTGTATGCCGAACGGTATCCTGGATTATTAAATAAGAAAATCATATGAACCTGGCATGTAATGTCTCATTAATTCAACGTAGTGCATTGTGTGTAGCTGTGGGAGGTGACAATTTTGAACTATATTTATGACTTGTGTTTATTCTTCAATTGATTTTTAAGGTAAGTTTTTTTCATTTTAATATTGTTACATGAAAAGTTTCTAGTATTGTTGCTATTTATCAGTTAATCCATTCTGTTTTTTTTTTTCTTTAATAAAAATAATTCTGCGAAGTATTAATATTAATCTTTGATATGGTTCATTGAACTTTCAAAATATATTACGTTAGAAATAATTAAGATTTGATTATACAGAAACATTACGTAAATTAATTAAATTAATTTCAAGTATTAAAGTTGTCAGTGGTCCAGTGGTACCAAAAATGATAGTTTAATGAGAACTACCCTTAAATATGCGAATTTTTTAAAAAATCTTTCTGTTTCGTACTCTACACATGTCATACTACTCACCCTTAAATTTATGACATTAAGTTCGTTTCCATCCTGTATATCATCACGGCATATTACCCATTTCTAAGTGTGCCACAATCTGCTTTATCGCAGATATCGGTAATGATGATTACATGTTTGTACCGTGCGGGCGCTTACCAGGCGTCACCTCACGGGCACTCATTGCTGGCGTGGAAAGTGCACCACGGGAGTCACTTTTGTGCCATTTAAAATTCGAAATATTTGGTGTCGGTCGGGATCGAACCCGGTTCCCCAGGTTCGCGACCAGACACTCGGCCAAGCGGCCACGGGACCCCATACATACATAATTTAGATGTGGCAATTTATTTTACGAGTATTTCAATAATTTTCAACGTAATTTTACTGTACGGCCGTTTACAAAATGTTACACCTTATTCAAAATGTTGCGATTTGTGAATTATTAGGGTCACTTTTGTACTCTGAAATGTTAACTAAAAAATATTACACATTCGCTTATGCGCCTTTTTATTGTTCGTTTATGTCATATTTTTAAAATATTGTGAGATGATGTTTGTATTATGTTGTGTACAGAAGTACAGTTTCCTTTCATTTAAAAAACATTTTCTTTTTCTTTGTTTATAAAACCCGGACATTTTAAAATGTTACAAGAGTAATATTTTTTTCATAAACCAAAAAAATAAAGTGACGCGTCCACATTGTGACACACTATTTCCTCCTGTCTAAATCATATTTCCTCTAACGTAATCCCTTTTATTCTTTCATTCTATCATTCACTTTATTCCGCAGGCGTGCTCGTAGCACTTGCTTCATATATACTTTTAACTATCCTTTCACTTTTTCCCCTAGCTATATCATCTTCCTTAATGCCACTTGTCCTTTAATAACATACTTCGCAATGTTTGTTAAGTGTCATTTTTCTCATAAAATGTGATTACAGGGCATAAACTCGCATTACTTGCAAATGTACAAAGTTTTACAAGATATATTTTGTAAACTTTTTGATAAAGTTATCAGAACTATAATTAAGAGATGTAGAACTACACCACGAAAAGTGGTAAACGATAGTATATCATATAGAACAGTCTTAAATTTTAAAGAAATAACCGAATTACGTTAGTATAAAAAATGCGACAAAAAATTTGATTTACTGCTACAGTCATTTCCATTTTCTACCTTTAAATTTTAATGATTAATTTTACTTACAATTAGGTATTCATTCGCCTTTAACTAAAGATAGGGGTAACTATTTTTTGTTGTAAGTTAACTTTACACTCCTTTTTGTTATTTAATTGGTATTTAATATTTTAGTAAAGTCGTAGGAATGAATGACAATCTTATGAAAATATTGGTCATATTATAACTATTATATTTTGTTGAATTTGAATATTTTGCGAATTACACACTTCTTTAAATAAAAAGCTAATAGTATAGCATTTATATACCGTGAAACATTGGATTTGTCATATCCATGGTTACGACTTGACATTTGATTGACAGCAATGTATTTGCCTGTCCTATTTAAAATGAAACATAGGGAACGAATTTGAAATTTGACAAGACGACAATAGAGGTTAATTTTGTTTAAATAATTATACCGGCTTTCTAAATTAAATTTAGTTGTAGAAAAAATATTGTGTGCACCTTGTGCCTGAGTGATTTTCAGAATTAGCTAAATTTCTTACAATATTTAAATACAGTCGAACTTCAGTAAGTCGAACTTCGATAACTCGTATTTTTGATAACTCGAATCAAACTGGTTGGCAATAGCGCCAAGAGTGAGAATTATGGGTAATTTTTACTTGATAAATCGAACTTCGATTACTCGAATATCTTTATAATTCGAACAAAATATTTAGCGCCAGCATCAATAAGTCGAATTCTGGGGGAATCCCCTAATTACGTGATTTTGTAACAGGTGTTTTTATAACATGATGACGGAGGCAGTTTGGTTTCTGCACTACTGAAGTTCAAACATATGCTTTGTTAATTATTATTAAGTAAAAAAAAAATACTGTGCCTACTTGATTTATCACGTTTAAGACATTTTTATTCCTGATGATATGTCATTGAAACGTACTTTAAAAACTTTATCTATTGATGAACATTGAAGCTTTTTTTTTATTGAAAATCAAAATAAAAAATACTCTCGTCAGTCACAAATAACTGACTTTTTTACACTAAAATAATGTTTATAACTTTGATCTATATATGTATACCATAAGGTAAGTGATTTTTATTCGAATAAATACATAAATAATATACATATGCATTTTATTTAATAACCCGAAGTCTTGATAAATCGAACTTTTTTTGTGGCAAGTCATGGTTTGAGTTATCGAAGTTCGACTGTATAATAAATATATCTGTACATAGGAGATAAATATGGGAAATCAGTTTTTTGCAAACCGTTGCCGTTTATGGGCCTAAAATATTGGATAATTTTCATGTATTTGGTATTTTCGAATGGGGATTTTTTTAATCTTTGTATTGGCACCACAACCTAAATTAAAACGGGGGTAACGGTTTGCAAAAAACTGTATATTATAGATCTTTTGCAAAGACTGTTAAATACACAGATCTAAAATAAATTTTTGTATAAAATTCAAGTAAAAAAATAGGTGGTTCATTGTCGAAAATTTCTCTCGGTTTTATGTCGAATTTATTTAATCTTCGTGGATGACATAAATATTCCATAAAACATAAGATTTAATATTTTACTCGGAAAAATATTTTTTTCGACAATAAAAACATGAAGGCGAATTAAATCTAGAGCAGCGTAGCAATGAATTTAAAACTTTTATATTTAATCCAGAGCTCTTCTGTTAATATCGCTCTAACCTCATTTTAAATTTGGATTTGTGCAGATAAAACGGTATGTGTAGGTAAATGTGTCAAGAGGGTGATTTATTGCTGGCAGAGAGCGGATCCCGAACATCAGCGATGCTTGATTCTTGTGCAGATCACAACTTTCAAAAATGTCACGATTAATAAGTACTCTTCCATCTCCCTCGTTGCCTCGTTTCATTCATTGCTACCGGCGGATCAAATTTGTTTCATTTTATATGCTTATAAGGGTTCTTTGGATTATATTTATTTTTAGATTAATTCTTCCATTTTTCAAGTTCTTTTGGATTTATGTATCCCTCTGATATCTTGGCATGATATTTATTCTTATTTGGGCGAAGATTTTATACAGGGTTGTCCAAAAACTCGATTTAATTTGGAAGAGAGAAGGAATGTAGCAGCTTGGATGGAAGTATTTGTGTCACCCTCAATAGTAACAACATCAGCAATGGTTTCATAAGGATCCTCTAAGCCGTTTAACTATCCGTCGACTGCATGAGAAATTTGAGCGCACTTTTTCTTACTATTGAGGGTGACCCAAACACGTCCATCCAAGCTGCTACCTTCCTTCTCTCTTCCAAATTAAGTCCCCTGTGGTGCACCCTCTACGCCAGCAATGAGTACCCGTGAGGTGACGCCTGGTAAGCGCCCGCACGATACAAATATTGCATCATTATTGATAATCTGTGTACAAAGCAGATTGGCACACCCAGTAATGGGTAATAATATGAAGTGATGATATATTTATTTTATTTATTTACGATGGGGTGTTAAAAAAAGGGTAATTTTTTAAGGCATTTACTCATCAAAATGAGTAGAAAAGGCAGTGAAAAATGAGTTTTTACGGGTTTTTTTCACCTCTGCTACCTCGAAAACTAATGAGTTGCAACTTTGATTAAATGGTATTTTTTGCTTACCCTTTCAGAGGTCATCTTAGATGTGCTTTTGTTATTCAAGAAAAAGAAAACAAATAATTGTACTGTGTTAAATATTGTGGGTCCTTGACCAATATTTAATTTCAAATAACTTCGTAACTATTAGAAATTAAGGAAAATGGGTTTCATAAAATTTTATTGCTTATTTATAGCCTATTCACTGATATAGACAAAATTTTGTTCGATCACTATCATTGTCAGTTTTTCTTCGATTCTAATACAAAATGGCCTCTTTTTCGGAAACAGTTGAAGACCAGACCCATGTTAATAGACACTTACAAAATTGCAATTTGCACGAGCGCCTCTAACGGCGGTTACCCCGTACAAACAAAGACCTGTCATCAGCCGTGGACTTTACACTCTAGCCAACGTTTTAGTTGAATAATCGAATGATCTTTAATATTATCAAACAAAAAAGTTGCCCCAGACACATCTTCTGGTTTTAAACTCATTTTTATTAAACACAATGTACACATCACAATAAAGAATTAGGTTTAACACTGAATAACAGATGCGAATACAATGACAGATAGGAACAGGGAACGGGACGCAAGACAACGAGGGGAGGTTTGTTTGTATGCATGACTTTCTATATCTCTCTTGCAGTGACGTCAATTTTGTGAGTGTCTATTAAGCCTTTTTTACTCATTTTGGTCAGTACTATATACCCTCCAAAAATCTTACCATTTTTTTAAGACCCTAAATAAAAATGGTCCCCATTTTTAGCGCGTTTTCGCAAATTCACAACTTGACTGATATCAAAAATCAAACAATAAGTATGAATAAAAAAATGTTACCACAGCCTTTGCTAATAATTTAAACGTTAATTTTTATTAGATTTATTTATATTTTGTTTAAAAAAATTAAAAGTGTTAGAACTAAACTTCTATTAATAATTAAGAAATAAAATTTGGCATGTTGATTTAAAATGCAGTTTTTATATAAAATTTGAAAACTGTTTTATTTTTTTTTTTCATTTTTTTATATAATATAAAAGTGACCCCTGTTCTGATCTCTTTCCACTACAATTTTCAGAACTCGCGAGGTGACGCCTGGTAAACATTCACGGAAGTACAGATATATTATCATTAGGTACCCAAATCCGCGAGTAAAAGCAAATTGTCACACCCAGAAATGGGTAATAAGTTGTAATGATGAATAATATATCCCGAATATTGTACAAAAGTTATTTGTTATAACCATATAAAATAAATAAAATAAATAAATAAATATATCATCACGGCATATTACCCATTTCTGGGTGTGCCAGTATCTACAATACATGTAGACATCGGTAATGATGACGATATATTTTACCGTGTGGGCGCTTACCAGACGTCACCTCACGGGCACTCATAGCTGGCGTGGAGAGTGCACCACAGGGGTCACTTTTGTGCCATTTTTTAAAATTGGAAATATTTGGCGTCAGTCGGGATCGAACCCGGTTCCCCCAGGTTCGCGACCAGACACTCAGGCACGTGGCCACGGGACCCCCCACCATATAAAAGCAAAAATATATTATTTAATTGTAAATACATATGTGATGCTGTCATAATGTTGAAATGACAACGAATATTATTGACATCATATTAATAATTAGCATATAAAACAAAATTTTGAATTTAAAATCTAGGAAATCAAATTATCTTCTGATTGATTTAAGCAAAATTTAAATATATCAGTAAAAATTCATTAAACTGGACAACATTAATAAGATAATTACATTAAATACACATAGTCATTCATATTGATAAAATTATTAATTTATTTTGTCATTACAGAAACGGGAAATGTATAATTATGTTAAATAATGAATAAAATAAAATAATGTAATTGTGTAATTATAGAATTGTAAATATGTTTTAAAATTGAACAACGAAAAACCCTTTTCAGTTATCTTCGTCGTATGTATTAGTGTAATTCATTTCTGATAACCGATGAAAAGAAAATTAATTACAGAAATTGTGGAGAGTAAAAGAATAAAAAGAAGCGAGTGTGTAAAAAGTGGGCACATTTGACAGTTTAGTCTTACCAGAAAAATGGAATGTAAAAGAATTATGGCCATCTAGACAGCAAAGTAATAAGAAAGATTCTTTAACGTAAAATTTATTTCTACTCGTATATTGAACTGGAATATATTTTCTATTTAATAATGAAATATGTCCTTGGAGCATTTTAAATTGTCTCGTGAGAATTCAATTCCTCTGAAATAAAAGGGAGCAGCAAAACTATTTGCATAAATAAATATTGTTTTGCTTTCATTTATCCCAGATCAGTTTAATGGTAATGAAATGTATATATGCGATTTAGAATAACTTTCATTTAAATGTAATTTACAGGTACATGCATTATCGACCAGGTTTTTGTGTTAAATTGCCTTTAAACATATATCGGTGCTTGCCGATAGCCATGTGTTGACATTTACTTTCAATTCGACACTAGCAATTTCATTTATTTATTTATTTATTTATAGATGAATGAAAATTGATCGTTCGGAAGTGATAATATTTATTTTTAGATATACTAAGTAATGTCAAATGCTAGAATTTCAATTACAAAGTTTTATATTCTCTCATTACAAATGTCTAACACTTTTTTCAAACAGTTTTAAGTTGCAAATAAAAAGTGTGTTAATTTAACTTGGCATTTGAGACGCGTCTTTCGTGAAACAATACACCACTTTTTAATCTTATTGCATAAATAACTATTCTTGTATTTATCAAGTTTACATTACTTTGTACATTATTTTCATTACATTTTCTTCCACCAGGTGGTGGCGATTACGGGTGCATATTAGTGCTGTGAGAATCCGACAAAACTAGTATCCGAGTACCCGGATCTCAAAATATCCGATTCCTCGGATATCCGATGTTCGGATATTGAAGCGGATATCCGTAAATTTAATTCGGATTTGGATCCGGATCCAGATTTGAATCCGGATCCCTTTTGGATTCGGTTCTGGATCCGGATTCGATGTTTTGTTTACGGATCCGGATCCGAATTTTAATTCTGGATCCAATTCAATTAACTATATCAAACAAAAATTTATTGTGGATTATTTCATAATCAGATTTATTTGGTTTTGAAACTCCATGATAATACTTATACATTCAAATATTATCATCGGGTTCAATACTGAGAATATTCGAATCCGAGAACCGATGCGGATTCTGAATTTCCATATCTCAAATCCGATACTCATAGTTATATTTCGAACCGGATCCAAAATCCAATACTCAGATTTGGATCCAAAATCCGATTCTCAGATTTGGATCCAAAATTCGATACTCAGATTTGGATCCAAAATTCGATACTCAGATCCGGATCCAAAATCCGATACTCAGATCCGGATCAAAAATCCGATACTCAGATCCGGATAGTTCAACAATCAATTATCCGGATATCCGGATATTTTTGGATCCGAAACCGAAACTATCCGGATCCGGATCCCACCACTAGTGAATATAAAGATTTAGCAGAGGAAAATAGTTTTGTGCAATTTTCTGCTCTTCTGTTCATTTTTGTATTATCTTTTTAGTTTCTTCACAATTTTAAAAATAAATTTCTAAAGTTCTGTGAATAACTTATGAACACCAGTAAGAAAGAAAGATAGAAAGAAAACAAATGCAATAGCTATTGATACAAATTAAAAGAAATTTTGAGATTTTATCTAGGGTCCCGACCGACTCCAAAAATTCTTTCAAATTTTAATTGGAAGACAAGTGAACCCTGTGGTCTCCACACCAACAATTAGTGCCCGTGAGGTGACGCCTGGTAAATACCCATAAGGTACGAATCATTACCGATATCTGCGTACTAAGCAGATTGGCACATACAGCAATGGGTAATATGCCGTGATAATATATATATTTTTTTTGAAATTTTATTTTAATATTGTGAAAGAACCAAAAATAAAATAAAAAAATAAGGCTTGTATACAACATTTAATTCTGAACAACTTTCCACTCTACACTTATTGTAAAATGAACAGGAGAATAGAAAAGTGTATAAAACTAATATTACATATTAACACGTTGACTGCGGCATTGGTCGCCGGGGACCAATAACTTGTATTTGTCTAGTGCGGCAACCATTTTTCATTAAACTTCCTCAACTTACGGATCTTATATCTTTTTGACTAAGGGTCCTAGAAATATTTAAATGTAGCTACTAAAGGTACTTGTCATATATTTTACAAATTTCAAATAATTCGTTATTGGTCTCTTGAGACCAGTACCGCACTGAAATAATTTTTACGTCAGTGCGCTATTGGTCTCCGGCGACCAATGTAAGTTTGATTGCACATCACAAGTAGTATCGTGTTAGTTTTAAATGAAATAGTGAACGAGACGTACATACTACGGGTAATCGAGAAAAACAAATATTATCTTTGATTGGGGTCCCGTGGCCGCGTGCCTGAGTGTCTAGTCGCGAACCCGGGGGAACCGGGTTCGATCCCGACAGACGCCAAATATTTCCAATTTTAAATGGCAGAAAAATAACCACTGTGGAGCACTCTCCACACCAGCTATGAGTGCCCGTGAGGTGACGCCTGGTAAGCGCCCACGCGGTAAAATATATCGTCATCATTACCGATGTCTACATGTGTTGTAGATACTGGTAATAATATATATAATATTTCTATTCAATTATGATATTTTGAAATTGAAATTAATTCAGTATTATCATCATTTTCTTTAACTAGCATATCTAAAAGAGACATACTTAATGCCATACAGGAATTAAAATCCTCACGTTCTGTTGGTCCTGATAACATACCAGCATATATTTTAAAAGCATGTTCAGATATACTAGTTGAACCATTTTTTATCTTATTTAATTTGGCATTGTCACAGAATACATTTCCCTCCAGACTGAAAGTTACTAGAATTTGTCCAGTTTTCAAAGCAGGTGATGTTTCAGATATTTCGAATTACCGACCAATTGCCATTTTGTCGAACATTGCAAAAGTATTTGAAAAAATTATTTATAAGTTCATGTACGCCGATGTAAACAAGTACATTTCAGATCATCAACACGGTTTTATTAGTGGCCGATCCACTACCACAAATTTAATAAACTTTACAGATTTTACTTTAAATTCTCTTCGAGATCACAATCAGATTGATGTCATATATACGGATTTTGCAAAAGCGTTCGATAAAATAAATCATAATGTTTTATTACACAAATTAAGAACTAATTTCAATTTCTCAAATGATATTGTTCAGTTTATAGCTTCCTATCTCGATAATCGTCAATTATCAGTACATTATAATAATTATAAGTCAGATGCATTCTTAGCCACATCTGGGGTATCACAGGGGTCAAATTTAGGGCCACTGTTATTTTTGCTATTTATAAATGATGTTACCGAAGTAGTCCCTAATTCCCACATACTATTATATGCTGATGATATAAAACTATATAAAATTGTTGATAAATATGATGATTGCTTAAATCTTCAATCGGGCATTAACAGCATTCTAAATTGGTCTTTTAACTCCAAACTATTATTTAATTATAATAAATGTAAAATCATGACGTACAGTGTTAAACAATGTCCAATTCAGTATGAATATAATATGGATAATGTAACGTTACAAAGAGTATCGCAAATCACTGACTTGGGTGTCATTTTTGATAACAAGTGTTCATTTCATCCTCATATTAATCAGTTAATTAGTTCTTCACATCGTATACTTGGATTTGTTATTAGAAACACACGACCATTTCAGTGCATCACTGCTATAATATCATTATATTATGCATATGTGCGATCCAAGTTAGAATATTGTTCACTGATTTGGAATCCCATTTACAAAAAATACATTGTTGCCCTAGAATCCATTCAAAAAAAAATTATTCGGTATTGTTTTTTTAAGTGTTATGGGTTTTATCCACCCTACAATTTTGATTATGACAATGCGTTATATGAACTTCAGGTAATTTCTTTAGAAAATAGAAGGACTATGTCTTCATGTATTTTTTTGTATAAAATTATAAACCATATAATCGATGATAACACTGTACTGACCTGCTTAAACTTTCGACTAACCCGTTCCAGAAACAAATCCGTATTTTGTTATACTACACCTAGGACAAACTATGAACTACAATCTCCTGTTAGACAGCTATGTATAAACTTTAACGATATTCAAGAAAAATTAAATAATATAGATATATTTTGTGATTCACTTTCTAAATTTAAGAAAACTCTAATTCAATATTTCTTACGAAACTAGAATTTAGATATTTGTATTTGTGTACATGTATTGATGTATTTATGTATTATTTTTTGTCTCTCGTTCGATATCAAGTATGTTTAATTATTATTTGTTATAATTCCTCTGTAATTGGGATTAATTTCCTGTTGAGTGAATTCTAAATAAATAAATAAATAAATAAATAAATAAATAAATATAGAAAATTTGTCAATTTTTTTTTATCATTATTTATTTCGTGCGGTTCCGGTCTTCGAAGACTATTTCTGAAGTAGACCTTACATACATGACCAAGTAACAGTTTTAATACAACTAGTAGTCAAAAAAGGGTAATTTATGTTCCAAACATGACTGGTCGTCGTAGCCCAGTCCCGCATATACAAAAAGTTTGTCTTTGGTCTCCGGGGACCAATACCGCACCGAAATCAAGACAGCATATTTGACTTCCGCAGCCAACGTGTTAAATCCTTATGTTCACCCCTAACCGTCACCACCCGATATAAAATCCCTGAAACCTGAAATATTTGAATTCGTTGATAGTTTGTGTTTAATACAGGGGTCTTAGCAACAAATTTAATAATTTAATTAGGAATTTAGGACATTTTATCAACAAAAATTATGACAAATTTAGGACTTTTATGTTTATTAAACAAAATAAAAAATACCCTTACATAATAGATATTTACACACCAATTGAGCTAAGGTAATGTTTATTCATGAGAAGAAAGTTTAGCTCACAAGCACGTAAGGGCGAGTGAGTTAATTTCTTCGAGTAAATAAAGATTCTTAGCTCACGTGGTTTGTACAATATTTTATTCAATTTTGACGAAATAATAATAACAACCATTATAATATTTAATTTTGACAAAACAAAAAACTAATCAGTTAGTAGACTGTGCATGACAATCGTCCGAGCAATCGTCGATTATAGATGTCAAGTCGTCTATTTAAAAAGCTTTATTGTCTGTCATATGTGCTGTGAAAAATAATGAAAATGGCTGATAATATCTAATAAATACTATGGTAAGTATTAATTTCGTGCCTGATGTTATTTTAAATGCATTATTTGTTGCAGAGTGAATTAAAAAAAATGTGAGAGTGATTTAAAAAAAATTAATTCACTTGTGAAAAAAGTATTACTTATAGTTGTTGCTATGAAGTTAATAATGACAGTTTAAAACGTCAAAATTGAATAAAATATATAAAATTATTCGTACATATAAGATGTCGATTTGCATTAGTTATTCGAATTTGTTAGTAGAATTTATGATTTTTTATGACATACTTTTTAATTTATGACAATTTTAGGATTTTTGGGTGAATTTATGAATTTTTAGGAATTTATGACAACTAAGACCCCTGTTAATAGTTTACAATGAACATCCAATGAGAAGTATACTCGTATTGATTGCATGAATTAACCATTGTCTATTTATATAAAACTAATTAAATGAAGCAAACGCTAAAAATACAAAAGAAAAATTGTGAAATCTCACGCTTTTATTTTCAATCAATCTACAGCAGAATCTCATCTCCCTTTGTTATACAAATATAGCGTCCGTGGCTCAATTTTGGTCACACCACACCATACCAAACTGCGAAGTATGAATAGCATAGCGATGAATGTGGAGAAAAATCATTCGTTTTCTGTGCAAAATGTGTTGGGCAACGCCCTTCGTTTTCCGGTTTTCCTTCTTACATGCGCAACCAGACTGAAAGAATTAAACGGGAATCTGTCGCAGGCTTTTAGTGAAATCAGTTGTTTCATGAAATGTAGGCATTCAATTAAACGGAGAAATGAGCTTTTTATACCAAGGGGATCATGATTAGTAGGAGAAACTTTTACTAAATTTTACTTGCATTTTATTGTGTACATTAATGCAATTGATTAAATAAGACATAGAAGAATTGCTGCAAAAAAATATGCAATTTCCTGCTCTCCTATTTCAATGGTTAGAGCAACGCCTCTTAGTCATGCGTGCGCTCGGGGTTCTGGGTTCGAATCCCACTAAGAAATGGATGTTTGTGTATGTGAACCTACTCAGTAATTAGGATTTAATCCTGTTGAGAGGTTTAAAAAAAAGAAAAAGAAAAGAAGCCTTCTGTTAATTTGACGGCAAGGTTATTCAGAATTAAAAGTTACGAACAAGCCTTATTATTTATATATTTTTGGTTCTTTTAATTTTAAAATAAAATTTCAAAAAAATAAATATACGAGGTGTGGCTACAAAATAATAATAATAATAATAATAATAATAATAAACTTTATTGACATATAATCAAGGGCGAGGTTCAGCCTAAGGCTGCTCTTCCACCTAACCAACAAATAATACACAGATGTATATAAAATTAATAGACACGTTTTAAATATTAATCAATTACAGATAATTGAAGTAATAGAAATATTTAAGATAAATATAGAGTACAAAATAGTAAACAATGAAATAAATATTATTCAAATAATAATGCTCGTACATTTCTTTTGAAATTGTTTAAAGAAAGGATCTTCAGATAGTCAGGAACACTGTTATATAAAATGGGGGCCATATATGAAAACGCACCTTTAAATTTTGACTTTCTGAAGGTTGGGACAATGTACAAATCCTTCATTCTAAGAGAATAGTTATAATCTTTAATAATAAATTTGTCAAATAAATATGATGGAGTACCTGTCAATATAATTTCATGTAGCAAGCATAAATAGAGATATTTAAGACGGTTTTCAACAGAGGGCATCTTAGAAATTTTGCGATATTTAGATATATGATCTTATTTACGCACACCGTATACGAAACGCAGACAAGAATTTTGCAATAATGTTAGTCTCTGTTCATCTGTCTGTGTGAGGTTCGGAATATAAGTATATAAATAACGAGATTGATTTTCGAACATTGCCAATTTATAAAATTGCACAAAACAAATATTGTCACCCTAAATGTACTCTCCTCCCTGAACCCTACACCGCCCGATGCGAATATTCCATTGTTGGAAGCAATGCCTTCAGGCCTTTTTTATTAGGTTGTTCATAAGTTCTGCCGGTTTTTATATAACTGTATCTCGGCCTCGAATTTGATTCCTTTTAACGCAGATTTAAAATTTGGGAATAAAAGCAAGTCACATGGCACTAGGTCAGGTGAGTACGGTTGATGAACCAATACGGTGATTTTGTATTTCGTCAAAAATGTCGTGATAGACAGAGTGTTGTATTCCGCCGCGTTATCTTCATGGAGAATCTATGAGCGTGTTATCAAAAACCTTTATGTAGTATATCTGGTTAACGAACTGCCCCTCAGGTACCCAATTTCGGATTTCGAAAAAAAAATAATGTCAGTGCACGGCTGAGGCGCTAATTGTCTCCGTCCTCTTTCCTTCCTTCTTTAAATCTTCTAAACTGCTCGAAACCTTGACTACTACTTATCACCATAAATATTCCTGAACAAATTGTATATTCCTGTAGTGGATTTTTCAAGTTTCACACATAATTTCATAATGACACTAACATAATTCCGGCGGATTACGAGAAAGCGGTTAACTTCAATCAAAGGCTACTGCCGGACGGTTTGCCTAATTATCTTGAAATTTTAACAGGGAATGGAGAGAAAATGAGAAATTAATATGACACACCCTACAATGTTGCCAAATTTACAGGGAAGGAGGAAAAAAATAAATCTCGTTATTTTATAGCCACACCTCGTAACATCACTGCATATTACCCATTGCTGTGTGAGCCAATCTGCTTTGTACTCAGATATCGGTAATGATGTAACTTGAAAAAGAAATTTCAAGATGTCTGTTAATTATTAGCAATAGCCATGACTTTATCGAAAACAATTTTATTTTATTCATATTCTGTTTATTCGAATAAGGAACGTGCCTTTATTATTAAAGAAATATTATGGTGAAAATTTTTCGTTTAAAAAATTATCCAATTGAATCCCTTTATTGCTGACCACGTGTGCGAAAGTAACCAATCAAAACAAACTTACACTGATAATTATCCTAAGACAATTATCACTTATGTCACTAAGTAGCTAAGTAACAAATACATTTTGACATATAATTAAAGATTGTTTTAATTTGAAAATGTCATTTTCACGCTGTCAATGAAAATGATGATTTAATCAACAAAATTATGGAAGAAAACACATAAAAAATTACTGTATTAAATAAAAAACTAAATGTGAAGAATATTTATGGACTTGTATGTCTTATCTTCTCTTTGGTTTCACTCTTTGTACACTTCACACTGAACATATTCATAGCCATATTCACGTTCATAGCTACTAGTGACATCTACTGGGCTAGGTTAGACACAAAATTTTTTTCAAATACAAATTTTAGGCAAATTTAATGTTAACACTGCAAAAATTTTTCTCACCGAATACCCCTCGATCATTGATAAATAATTATAATTTTATCATACTTCCTCAAGCACGTTGCTTTTAGGTAACACCACTTCCGCCTTCGGCGTCGGGCTGTTACCAAGCAACGCGCTTTCGGTAACTGTCATAAAATTATTTCGTAATTATCAATGTCCTCGGGATATTATAGCTGAAAATATGTCATAAATAAGAAAACAAGTGCCGTGGCTATTGTTACTAATGAATCGAAATTTTGAAATATCTTTTTAAAATGCAATCAAAAACATAATGATAATGTGAAACTAGTTTGTAGGCAAAACTTTGTGTTCTATAGTTTTTGCTGTAAAATGAACAGAGGAGAAGGATATTTCATAAAATTCGGTAATATCCCACGTTAAATTCCTGTGTTCACCCCTAACCGCTACCACCCGGTATGTGGTGGCAACAGTGTTAATAAACGTTATACTCGTAGATAATTTTCCGGCGGGCTGGAGAATCTGCCAATAACGTTATTAACGACAAAATTAGTTCAACTATTTACTTGTTGATAACAACTTCGTTAGCACGGGCCTGTTTATTTAGTTTTATTTTTTTATAATATTTTTTATTAACAATTTTTACAATTACGTAACCGTTTCATTTTTTTACCCATATTTATTAAGAATTTTCTACTTTTTTATTTGTATTCTATTTTATCAAATATCTTTATTTAACACCTGTGTAGGTATATTCATGAACTCTTGTTTGAAATTTGAAATAAACGTAAAATGAAGTCTGATTTATATTTATGTGCCATTGTTTTCATATTTTATGTTTCTTTCTGCATTTTAAAAATGAATCCATTGTATGTTTAATTACTCCGGATTTATTTTAAGTTATAAAATGAATAAAAATATTATAATTCTTTTTGCGCAATATTTTTAAATATGTGCCATATATTTTCCATTATTCCTGCTGTGAAATTAACACGCCAAATGAATAAAAAGAATTCGCAATATCCGATTACTCGGGAATTCTATGAGTGAAAAGCCATTTTTAGATCTTATTATTTTTATATGATGTTGAGAATATTGTTAGAATCCGCGCGTTTAGAGAAAAACAGTACAGTATAAGTTGTACTGCCCAACCTACAAATGTTGACTACAATATCACTCGCAATAATAAACAACAAAAATCGAAATCAAAAATATAAATAAATAAATATATCATCGCAGCATATTACCCATTTCTAGGTGTGCCAATCTGCTTTGTCACAAATTTTTTTTAGTGATGACATATTTGTACCGTGGAGGTGTTTTTATCAGTCGTCACCTCACGGACATTCATTGCTGGCGTAGAGAGTGCACCACAGGGGTCACTTTCGTGTCATTTAAAATTCGAAGTAAAACAAAATTGCAATTACAATAATACATTTAAAAAAATACCTGTATGCTATACAGCTACTATCTGTTAAATTAATACATCGTTAATATCCCTAATTTAATAATTTGTACTCGCCCGAACGATTTTTGCTCTCTGCTCAAGTTTTTTCTCTGGGCGCGCGGACTCTACTGAAATGAGTGTTTGTACTGAATATCCCATAACTATTTCAGTGACCAAAATGAAGCCTCGTGGCCATGTGCCTGAGTGTCTGGTCGCAAATCTAGAGACCTCAGTTCGATCCTGCCAAAATGATTTTGAATTTTAAATGGCATAAAAGTGACCTCTGTGGTTCACTTCCCACACTAGAAATGAGTGCCCGTGAGGTGACGCCTGGTAAACGCCCACACGGCACACGGTATACGAATATGTCATCATCAATAGCAATATCTACGTATAGAACAGATTGGCGTGATGATATATTTAATTATTTCATTTCTTTCAACGACTTAAGTGCACTGTGCGCACAATACATATAATAATGTCAACATAGGTATCAATGTCAACATATTTTGTTTGGAAGTATAACAAAATACAAGCTTATGGAGGGATTATATATTTCCCGTTGTAATAATGCTGTCTAAAAAATTATGAAAATTCAATTCCTAGTTAATTATTTTCAAAACTGTTAAAATTTTTCCTTCAAACAATATGAAATTGTTTATTACAGTGTTTTCATTTATCAGTTGATTATAATACGACAGCTGGAATGAAAACTGTTTTTTATAAAAAAAAACTTGTTCAAAAGTATGCGAATATAATTATTAGTATATATTTACATGTTTATTTATGACGTGAATACTTTATAAAATATGCACAAGCTAGTTGTTTTGCTTTTCTGTTCCAAACATTTATAAATATGTAAATGTTTTGTTTATAGGTATCTTTAAAATATAATGTTATTTCTGAATATATTTGCTGTTACTATGTAGGTGGAACAAATTCGAGTTTCTTATAATATGAAAAACTTTCTTATTATGCACGCTACGTATAACTGATGTAGGTCTTTATGGGAAAACTTTATTAATAGGTATCACAGGCATTTTCATCGTCTTTCGTTTTTGACCTACAGGCTAAAACTTGGTTCTCGCTTATTTCGAAAATACCTCATATCTCGCTTATTATAAAGAAAACATGTTTAGATACTTTTTGTACTGTTCTTTATGTAAAATAACGTGGTGTCCTTTTTTTTCAATAATAATAAACTTAATAAATCTCGAGATATAACACGAACGTAATATTTTTTACTTACTTAATCCTGCACCTTTCTACCCTCACGGGTGTAAGGCGTTCCCCCGGCCTGCGGGGGAGGGGGTTGAGTTCTGGTTCGTTGGTCTTCTCCATATTTCTTTCCACTCTGCTCTATCTTGTGTTGCTGTCTTCGTTTCTTCCCAAGTTAGACCTCTTCTTTGCGCTGCATCCTTTACTTCTTCCAGCCACGTACTTCTTGGTTTCTTTCTTCCAATTTTTGCTTCAAACACCTTTTTAACTATTCTCTCCTATTTTTTAAATAGGAACATATGTTGAAAATAGTCTCACATTTTTCCATATTTTGTAAGCTTTTCAATGATGTATAACAAGTCTACATTCTTTTGTTTTAAACATTATGAGATATTTTTCAAAATAACCGAAAAACATGTTTTAGCCTGTAGCTCAGAAATAAAAGACGATGGAAAATTCGTGTGGTGCCTATTAAAGTTGTCTCAAAAAGTTAGCCCATAAAGACTTACATCAATATCCTGTAGCGTGCATAATAAGAAAGTTTTTCATACAAGGAACACTGTATAAGTAAATATTAATTTATTAACAAAGTATTTTCTTTTTTTCCAGAAGCTGTAACCATTCCTTCTAGTTTCTAAATCGGTGAGTGAAACAATATCATTTCAGCGTTCCTAATTCGAAAATTGAGCTGTCCATATTTTGAAATTGTAATTCATCTGTTGAACTTGCATTTTTGGAATAATTAAATCATGTACTGAACAGTGCAAATATTGGTATTTGGCGTCCATCGCAAATTAGCTTTAATATAGATATTTGGGTGCATTCAACTATGAAACACATTCTGTGAGGATACTAATAATTTTACCGAAATTATATGACGTATTGACTGAAAACAAATTTACTGCTGAAATTTGTGGAATATATCCGGATCTGAATTAATACCTAACCTTTCAGGTTGGATATAAAGTTGGAGCTGTAATGAACTAAAGGTTTAATTCACATATCGCTAATGCGCATATATTTATCCAAAAAGTTCCAGGTTCACAACTTTCTAAATGCGAAATTAATCTGCTAGATAATACCACTGTAATTAAATAGTAACTAAAATAAGTGTTTAAATTGTTTGATTTAATATAATAAATAAATTAACAGAAATAAATTAAATTCTAAACTGGTTTCTAAAAAAGAAAAGTTGCACTTTTTTCACTCTCTAAACTTTTTTAACTATATTACTATTTTTGACACTAAAATGAAAGAAAGGAATTACGTTAAATACAGAATTTATATTTTTTTGTAAATAAATAAATATATCATCACGGCATATTACCCATTTCTGAGTGTGCCAATCTGCGTTGTACAAATGTTTAGGTAATGATGACATGTTTGTACGTCACCTCACGGGCACTCATTGCTGGCGTGGAGAGTACACCACAGGGTTTACTTTTGTGCCATTTAAAATTTGAAGTATTTGGCATCGGTCGGGATCGAACCCAGTTCCCCAGACTCGCGACCAGACACTCAGGCACGCGGCCACGGGACCTCATTTTTTTTTCTTCCTGATAGATTTAATTAACCGGTTTATATAAATGATTAATTGAATCGATTTAAAAACCAATTAATAGAGCATTTTTATTTTTGCAAAAAATTGACAATGTAAATAAAATATTGTTTAAATATTTAATTTGTAATGTCACAAGTCATGCTGTTGCTATAACAGAAATTTTTAAATTTCCTTTTAAAATGTGAAAAAACCAAAATTATACTAAAAAATGTAAAAACAGTTTTGAGGGATGGGGGGGGGGGGGGGATGACACTGTAACTAACTGGTTAACGATTGGATGATTTGGAGATCACTTTATTGAGGAGGAACACAAACACTTTGATATTTATTATACAATATGGATACGAACATTCATTGAGATTAATACTATATTTATTTATATTTTTACATTAACTTATTATTATACTATACTAAACATAATTAAACACTTGAACTGAAAAGTTACATTATTACTACGCGTGCTAGCGTTTAGGACACGCTCAAACTAAAATCTCACTACATGTCCTTCCAACATGAGTCTCAAAACGGACTTTCAAGTCTTATTAGCAGGAGCAATAAACACCGACTACATGTCTTCACGACATGAGTATCTAAAACAGACTGCCTCAAAACTAAAAAGGTTATCATCTTCGTGAGAGGATATTTGAGGGGGTACAGGGTGCACATGGCCACCAAAATCAACTATCAACCTTAGACGTAGGCATGAAATGACTTATAGACTTAATTGTCAACACCCTAAATGTCTAGACTGCTGACATCTAGACTAAATAGAGAGTTGTTGGAAAAATGATAATTATTCCTAAATATAATTTTGCGGTACAAAGTTAAACAGAGTTAAAATACTGTTTTTGAAACTATAATTTAGACACGTTTATAAAAAGTTTATTTACTTGTTTTTGCTTTGAACTCGCCTTGTGAAACTTTTAAGTGTGAACAACTTTATAACCCTAACAGCCAAAACCGGTATAATGTTCATTTGTTATTTCTAATGATTATTTTTATTTTTTGGTAAATAAATACTTTAAAATGTCAAAAGAAATTGTTGCTCAGATTTTGTATTTTGAATTTTTATAAACATATTATTTTATACATTTATAAATAAGCTTTCTACGATATATTCTTTTACATTTATATTTAAGTGCTTATGGAAGGCTTTAAATTTTTAGTAGATTTTTTACTGCGAAAGAGCAGCATAGAAAGCATTTTTATAACGAAGTAAAACTAGTCAATTTAGTTTGTTACTACCTACTTTTAAATGTATAATTTTATTTTTATTGCGTGCTGATTTCTGTGTCCATTATACGTTCACACTTCCTGCACATAACCAATTTATATGATACTGCAAATTCACATCTTAAATTGGATATGTTCACTGAACTATTAAGAACGCAATTTTTCGCTCGTATTGGCCCGTAGTGAAAATGAGATTTCATACGGGAAACACTTGATCTTTTAACACTAGAATCAAACATATTATTCGATCAAGCGATAACAATTGTCCATTTCGAGGCGATCAAACTATCCGTTTCTATCAAGAATATTTCTTTCATTTTTGCTCCACAAAATCGGTGCATTATCGACGTGATGCAATCACAATTGCGAACAATTTCACCAAATAGAGGTTGTTACATTTATCAGATATTATACAATTTAGTTTTTTATTGTACATTATAATCGTTGACACATGATTAGATACTAAAATATAAAAATAAAGAAATGTAATCATGGCTTTATCCATTTCTCTGGATGTATCAAATTGTTTTTATTTTCACATTTCGGTGACGATATATCTGTACGGTAAACGGCGTTTATTTAAAATGAAAAATGTATACCCTATCATAATAAAACTTTATTGGAGTCTAAGGTTAAATAGATAATAGTTTAAAAAATCCCTAAACCTTAACTAAAAACGCTAAAACTAGATACGTACTTCGGCAACTAAGTTTCTATCATCAGTAAACTTACGTATAAGAACAGATCAGTTCTGGATTACTCAACATGTCAACCGTGCCAGAGGTCCGAAAACAAATCTAAAAAACAGCAGATTTGCTTTTGGATCTCTGGCATGGTTGACATGTTGAGTAATCCAAAACTGATCTGTTCTTAGACGTAAATTCACTGACTTAGTTGCCGAAATACGTATCTAGTTTTAGCATTTTTAGTAAGTTTAGGGATTTTTAACTATTGTATACCCTACCAATTGAAAAACAAAGTGCAATAGCGAGCTCTAAGTGAATTATTATTATTATTATTATTATTATTATTATTATTATTATAATTATTATTGTCGGGAGGTGGTTCATTCTTGCCCCTGTACTGCGACCTTTCTGGTCTATTGTACACTCCGTGTTTCCTCCTATTCTAGGAGCCCTGTATGTTTTGTAAACTCCAGGATTTTCTTTAGACTAATGTCCTTTAGTGTCTCAGTGTGCAATTTCTTTGCTCCTAAAAGGCTATGTCTGCTTGCCATAAATGCTTCGCAGTGACATATTAAGTGTTCAGGCGTTTCATCCTCTTCTCCACATCCTCTGCATGTTGGTTCTTGTTTGAGGCCCAACCTATGCAAATGTTTATTTAATTGACAGTGTCCTGTTACCAGTCCTGTTATTAGTCTGACATCTTGCTTGCTCATTACAAGTAAGTTGTCTGTTCTTTTCTTGGATGGCTCATTCAGGAAGAGCTTGGGAGCTCTAAGTGAAGCAATGTCTAATAAAGAATTAGAAAACTCTCGCCATGTTTCAAAAGATTTCAGCGTCTGAATCAACCTCTCAGTCATCATCAAATGCTGGTCGTGCCCAGCTAGTAACCACAGACGCGTTTACTACACCTGAGGGGTAAAGGAAAGAAATGCTCATATCGTGATATTCCATAAACGCCGTCAAATAATAAATATTATAATAACTTGTGATTCTAACTCATTTGTGTACGCTTATGATCCTAATGGATCCGAGTGTTAACAAGACAGGAACTGAAATGAACAGAAAGTGCACAGATCTACTGTCAATATAAGAAAGGCTGCGCTTATTTGGACAACTGTTATATGTTATATTAGGTACGCGCGAAGTAAATTAATTGTATTTCGTGTGGATTTAAACGGAGCGCATATATTGAACAGTGATTTGTGCTAACATATTTTCCTCAGTTCATGTTTCCTGTACCGTACTCAAGTTTTCGAGCAGTTTAGAAGTTTTTAAATGGGAAGAGAAGATATCAGAGACGATTAGCGTCTCGGCATCGTTTTTTCGAAATCTGAGGGGTTGTTTACGTGGATTGGGTGCAACTTGTGTGGAAAAAGATTTTCTCGTGTTAACGGGCCTTGTTCAAATTTAAAGTATTCACCACTCGGTATACACGCGTAGGTACTACTGCATATAACGAAAACTGTTGTACAGCCCTTCATAAATTAAATTAAATATCATACGAGAAAACATGAAAACTTTGATTAGTTATTTAAGCAACACGAGTATAAAACGTGGTGTATTATTTCCCTAGTTGGAAAGTTTGACACACGTGCTTTTTCATTTGTCATTTCTAGCGAGATGAAATAATATACTTTTTGCTTGAGTAGCATACGATATTTATTTTATATTATAACTTTGAAAAAACTATTTGACATTTGTAATTATATAAGTTTACGAAAACTTCATAATTTGAGTTTCATTTGACATTAATATCCTTTGGTCCTTTGCCTTCATGAAACTTCTGCAATTGCTCCCAAAAAAACTAAGTAATTATAATAGGTATCATATACGTTGCAGTGACAAAAGTGAGTACCGCTTAAAGCCTGTATCCTCACAATAACAATAATATTAATAGTATATTATTATTAATCAAGAATGAACCAAATAAAAGGTCCGCTCATAGTAGGTGTCCGTTTACCGTGAGTTTCAGCTAAGATGCAATATTTACTATTCCGTCATTATTATATTACTATGGATACTAATTATACATATTGTATCGTTCCAGATAAAATGCAACATAAGTTGTCAGTGTCAAATGAACTTTACATCACGCTTTAAAGATATTTACTAAAGAAGAATAAAATCGAATGATTACTTGTCACAATGCTGTTTATAGTTTGAGAAATGTTTGTGATATGTTTGCTAATTTATCTGCTGAACGTCTTAGATCAAATTCTTCTATAGTTTCAAAAATATTAACAAAATTTAAAAGTGATGGATGTTTAGATAAGAATCATACGAAAAAAACAAGAACAAATACTACGCGAATTGAAAAAAAAAATAGTATATTATAAGCCAAGGTTGAGAAGATAATCATTATTGACCCAGCGCCTATTGTAACCCGAGAGCGAAGCCCGAGTGTTATAAGGCGCCTGGTTAATAATGATCTTCTCAACCATGGTTTATATACTATTTTTTTCACTACTAGCACATAAATTCTCTTTGAATTTTTTTTTATTGTTAACAATAATTTTGACATGAATAATAACGTTACTTATTTGTTAATATTCACAAAAACAAAGTAGGCTGCATTTGTTTTTATTTGACGTTCCGCTCATTTCGCTGGTTTGATAACCTCACGTTTGGGCCTTCATTTGTATTTGATTTAATTATTTAATAAAAACACTTTGTGTTGTTACAGTCAGCAGCATTATTAGTTTATTATTATTTTTAAATAAATCTATTGAAATGTATTTACCTACAAATACAAAAAAATAGTGATTTGTTCAATCTTACATCTACAAATATTTCACATTTTCACCGAAACAGCACAGTGGCCAGGCGAGGCGGCAGCGTAGGTCAATTTAAAATTATAGTGGCAAATTTAAATTATATACTTAACACCTTTCTTGAGTTTAATGAGTTAAATAATATTTGGATTTGGAGGCTTGAGTTTGATTGAAAAGTGACAGTTTGCATTATAGACCAAGGTTAATAATAAATTATTATTGACCCAGGTTACCATGGTTACAAGCAAGCGGTAGTGAAAAACAATTTCTCATGTCAAATAAAGGTAAATAATAGTGGGTTCCTAGGCTAGTAGTAAAAAAAATTTTACACATGCAATAGAAGAAAAAATCAGCTGTTTGTTTTGGCAAATGAATTAAATCTTAGCGAAATTTCTGTATTTAAATTATTAAAAGATGACAAATTTCATTATTTTCATTTTCAAAATCTCCAAGAGTTAAGCTACTGCTCTTATTACTTTCTTACGTTATTTATAAAATAGTATTATCATGATGAAAAGTTCAATTAACATTAAAAACCTATGTTGTATTTTATCTAGAACGATATAGTATGTGTAGCTGGTATCCATAATAATACATTAATAACATAATAGTAAATATTGCATCTTAGATGAAATTCACCGTATATGAGGAGCCCGTAGAGAAAGATTTCACTGTATTTCTTTACAATTTTAGCTTTGTTGTTGCATTGTAGTTTTGTGGTCTACTGGAGGTTTTCCTTTTTGAGCTGACGGTTATTGTTCTATTCTAAGTATACTGCTACTGCTATGAATATATGTATGAATACGTATGTTGTAAAGTATATTCATATACGTAACTATTTTAATACATATTTATATTTCCTGTTTCATGCCATATAATTCTAGATAAAAGACGTACATATGTTTTAGTTATTCTTATTTCAGTCAACATTTGCATATATAACACAACGAACATATCCATATGTGTTGACTTTTCACATTTAATAGTTTGCTTTATTGTTCACAGCGTTTAAACAAATTTACTAGAATTTAAAAAAATTATATTTCTCTTTAGGCTAAAACATTAATTCCACGTTAAATATGTCGGACTTTTTTATGCTATGCATAAACTACTGCTGTAAAATTTATGGGGAGCGACAAATCATGTAGGGAAATGTAAAATATTTCCCGTGCCGCGACATTTTAAACTGTTTTGTGTTATTATGAAAAAGTTGACATCTTTGTACTTTTCACATAAAATTACAGACGCGATGAAATTGTAGTTAATTGGTGCTATTTAAAAAAAGCTTTGATTTTAATTTTGTCATTCTCAGTTTTAAACTTACATAATTTTAAAATTCAAATCTATTTTGCTACTTGATGTCTGGTGACATTTAATTATACATTGTGTAACATTTTAAATGATAAAATGATATAAAGACCTATATTATGTAAAATAATTATTAGTATGGGGTCCCGTGGCCGCGTGCCTGAGTGTCTGGTCGCGAACCTGGGGGAACCGGGTTCGATCCCGACAGTCGCCAAATATTTCCAATTTTAAAGGCACAAAAGTGACCCCTGTGGTGCACTCTCCACACCAGCTATGAGTGCCCGTGAGGTGACGCCTAGTAAGCGCCCACACGGTAAAATATATCGTCATTATTACCGATGTCTACATGTGTTGTAGATATTGGAACACCCAGAAATGGGTAATATGCCGTGATGATATATTTATTTTATATTGTTTAATTATTAGTGCAACAAGAGTAAAAATTAGTGCAACTAATATTTCACTTTTTACTAAGTTGCATAAAATATCAATTTATGAATTATTGATTCACACCCAATTCTTCTACATCAGAAGGAAGATCTAGATCGGTTTTAGAACACATGCAGAATTAATTTTCAATGATAATACAGTGATTATACGTATGCACTGACATAAGCATTAAATTAAAAAATTAAATTTATTTATTTTACGGCAACCCTTTGGTAAATTGATTTTGAAAAATATATATTAAGCTGTAATAGAAAAATCTAGAAATTTGGGTATTTTTATATTATTTTAGCGGAATTAGATAAAGTTTTGTACATTTATTTCATACAGCAAAAATGAAAAATTGTTAAACTTTTCGATTAAAAAAATAGATTTTTGAGTTATATTCATAATGAACGAGATATTTATCATTATAATTTCTGCTTATCATGTATGTTAATATTATAAAAGTAATAAATCGTAAATAATTTAGTGTAGCGATTATTGAAATTTGAAAAAATACAATTAGTACCAAATATTGAATCGGAAATCATAATTATTATTAATTATGTGCCATTAGCAAATAATACAAATAGAGCAGCGGTATCAATATTATACAAAGATATTAATTTAAATATTTGTATACATAGGTACAATACAACAATACCGGCCATTTGCGAAAATTTTATATCAATAAATTAATCAGCAAATAATTATTACATTCCAAAAGCTATAGTTATTAACAGTCTGTCCATATTGTTTACTTCTAATAATAGTTAATAATATGCAATGTTCTTTAATTATTAAAACAGTACTTAATTAAAACAAATAACTATTTGAAATATATTTTTATTTCAAATTGTTAAAACATAATTGGGATAATTTGGCAAATTTACTCATGCAAAGCATTGAATTGGTTAAATGTCGTTATTACAAATCAACATTTATCAAACGTATCTATCTCTAAATTAAATTCCAGCATTGAACTATTTAATTAGATATATTTCAATAGTAATTTTGTTATATGTCTTTTATGCATCATAATAATTTTTTGGAGTAACGATGATCGACTTATGATGTGTGGAGAAGAAAATAAAGTAATCGGAAACTGACTTGATTTAACCCTGAAGAAGAGTTTCAAATCAAATAAAAGCATACTGACTGCAGTTTCCGATTACTTTATTTTCTTCTCCACATAATAATTTTTGTAACTTCAATACCAGTTTTTTGGTAAAACAGTTTGGATATCTATCATAATCAAAATAGTGCAAAATAACACTGTTAGACTAAAATATATTATAAACCATTTGTAAAAACTCTAACTAAATGGTTAAATATAATTCCATAATAAATATGTTTAACTTATTCTATATGGGGTCGCATGTCCGTGTGCGTATAGTGTCTATCGTTGCCAATCTGGTGACCTGGGTTCAATCCCGGCCAGTGCAGACTTTTAATCGCACAAAAGTGATCCCTGTGGTGCACTCTTTATACCAGCTACGAGTGTCCGTGAGGTGACGCCTGGTAAGCGCCCACACGGTAAAATATATCGTCATCATTACCGATGTCTACATGTGCTGTAGATACTGGCACACACATTAATGGGTAATATGCCGTGATTATATATTTATCACTGAAATATATACTAACTGGAATGCGCGTACTAACCGTGACTCTGAAGGCATATTGAAAGCCTGCTGCTGGAGTAGTCGGCAAACATGCGAGTTCCAGTTAGTATATATTTCAGTGATATTTATTTATTTTATAACTTGTTCTATGTACATATAACTTTTCATTAAGAAAAACATATAAAAAAATTGAAAAATATTGGAAATCTCAATAAATAATATAAATTCATTTACCTTAAAGCATGTAATGTAAAAATTATAATTATTACAGATATAGGTACTGGTAATTTTTGAAACTACAAGGGAAATGTACTTTGAAATATTTATTTTGTTAAAAGAAGTATTATTTAAAAATAAGTTTCTTTTCTATCCATTTATAAAAAAAAAAACACTATTATTAAACAAGTTTTATGAAAGACAATTAATAATGTGTATGATTTTTGACTTTCACGATATGCAAATTTTAATTGACGTAACTGATGGGAGTTCAGAATGAATTATTATGCTTGGAGTCCCAAAATATGAAACAAGCACTGGGGAGCATGAAGTGTAATGATATTCAAAATTCTTATTGTTAGTTACCACAGAATAAACAACTAATCATTCATCATTTATGTAGATATGCTTGAAATGTAAATTAAAACCGATAAGTGTATAACATAATATACATATTAACATTAACATTGTAATTTGCAGCTAATGGTAATTTACTATTTAAAAATTTAAATACATGTAATAAGCTCTAGTTATTAAATATTATAATATTAAACATGAAAATAATTGTTGTAAAAGTTTTGATTGTATCCTTTCATAAGAGAATAATAGGAGGCAATTTGCATTTACTTTTATCGCATTTACACCTATTGTGCCCGCATGTATTCACGGTATGACAATATAATTATTATCCTACATTATAATTGTAACCTACCAATATTCAGGCGCCATCAGGCAAGTTGTTACATGTCAAGTTAATATCAAAGCAGCAGATTCATTTTGCATAATACGTAATTATTAATTCTGAACACAGATTTATTCGTTAGATGTTAGGTTAACGTCTATCTGTAATTTTATGAAAATGATTCAATATTTAAACTAGGGCAACTAAAGAAAAAAACCCTTAACCTTAACAATAAACTATATACGTATTTCGAGAACTAAGTTCTCATCATCAGTAGAAACTACAAAGTAAAAACAGAGAAATTAAGATTACTCAGCATGTAAACCATGCCAGAGGTCAAAACAGCTCCGAGGAGCTCTAGTTATAACTTTACCTTAAGATTCCATTTTAGTTTTATAATTTAAACTAGGGGTAAATTGAACTTTATAGTTTATTTATATAAGTTTTTGGATCCGAGATAAAAAACAAATGAACATAATTATTATCTATAGGTCATGTTAGTGGGCTGATTTACACCGTGTCACTATATTGTAACATAACCTAATCTTAACTATACCAAACTAGTTATTGTTTTACATTTTTTTATTTTGCTTTTTTCTTCTTTTGTTTTGTTTTGGAAAAGATTATATATATCCAGTAAAATTGTAACACGAACATAATACAATTTTTTACAAATTCCATACAGAAAGATCCTTGGAAAATATTCTATAAATCCAATAAAATTATCACATGAATATACATTATGTATATTCATATATAAATACTCTAAAATACGTACACTTACGTAACATTCTCTTTACAATCAAATAATATTACTACCAAGTTTATATCTCTACCAATTTTTGAATTATTGCCCCAAAAGTCAATATACCCCACATTTAGATAAAAACTTCAAAATTTTCAAAAATCTAATTTATATGTATCTAGATACTTCACAATGCGCTGATTTCAAATTTTAAAACCGCAGGTCGATATCTCTTTTCGTTCTCGAGATATTTAGATTCAAAGTTTTGCTCAAAACTGCCCATTTTTGGGTAATAACCCAAAAATGGGTCGAGATATGAATTTTTTGACAACACCATTCGATTTTACGGGTAAAATTACATAAGTATACCAATTTTCAGAATTTTTGAACACCGCATACAATCTCTAAAGCAAAATAACTGAAAATGGCCAAAAATCGCAAAAATCGTAAGGGGTACCCCTTAGGATTTTTCCAGATTTTGGCCATTTTCAGGGGTTTTCAAACTTTTATTCATAAAAAATAAACCGGTTGGACAAAAATTATAAAAATTGGTATACTTATATATTTTTGTCCGTAGAATCGAGTAGTGATGTCGCCAAATTCATATCTCCACCCATTTTTGGGTTATTACCCAAAAATGGGCATTTTTAAGCAAAACTTTAAATTTAAATATCTCGAGAACGAAAAGAGATATCTACCTGCGGTTTCAAAATTTGGAATCAGCGCATTGAGAAGTATCTAGATACATAAAAATTAGATTTTTCAAAATTTTGAAGTTTTTATCTAAATGTGGGGTATATTGACTTTTGGGGTAATAATTCAAAAATTTAAAGTATTTGAACAACTGAGTGAATTTTTAGAAATTAAAGTCTTAAATACGAAAAGTTATAATAATTCTTTCGGCGCAGGGCTCATATGAAGACTTCAGAGAGATTATTTTCTTGACTCGCAAACCGTCTCAAATTGAAATTGGTGGGCTGTATTTAAAATATAGTAATTAACAATAAAATTGTCTGGAAACATTGTATTATAGGTAAGCGTATTTAATTTTTAGTAGCATCTTCAGCGAAAACATTGAATTTTGTACAAAATCCAATTAATTTTACTGATCAAAAGAGATTTTAATTAAAGTCTACAATAAAAAAATACGATCATAACACTAATTATATTTTCACAAAGACTCATAATCGAAAATGAATAAGAAAAGAATTGTTGGTTGTTACAGAGCCTGTGATTATAAAATAAGTCCCTATCAAAGAGTCACCATCATGCTTAATAACTTGACTAGCAGAGCTCAATAATACGCGGAATATATGACCGATGTTCGGGATCAGAACGTGCGTGAATGTGTGTAATTGAAGTAATCACATGATCGAACATGTGCATAGAGTCAAACAAAGCTCTGAGTTAAATCTATTATGAATGTGGTTAATATGGATTGAAAAACGAAGCAATGATATCGACTAAACATCAATACTCCCTAACATACATACTCGTTCTATTCACTTGAAATAATGATTCGAAATCAAACAATTTGTGTTCATATTAATTGTTGTTCACTTATGAAACATTTCTGTACATACATAGTTAATTAATTATATCTACCGTATGTCCACGGATCGAGTTCCAAAGAGGAAAAACTTTTTTATTTTTTGATTTAAATAATTTATATAACTGGTCTATTAACAATGATTTGCATTTTAATATTAAGAATTGTGCTGTAATGACTTTTTCAAAATTAAGGACAACTCAGTATTTTATTTACATGATAAATAACATCAATCTAAATCGGGTAAAAACTATGAAAGACTTAGGAATATTTTTTTCAGATAATTTGAGTTGTAAATTCCATTTAGATTATATAATTTCCAATTGTAATAAACTTTTAGGCTTTATCTTTAGAAATTCAACATATTTTAAGAATAACTGTACACTTTTCAAACTATTTGATGCCTTTATTAGAGCTAAAGTTGAGTATTGTATTATAATTTGGTTTTCTAATTTAAATTATTGTACAAATAGCATAAATAGAGTCCACTACAAATTTCTTAGATACTGCTATTATAAAAATACTGGAGAATTTACTAATGTCAATTACTTTAAATTGTTAGATCTTTATAATACTCATTCATTTGTAACTAGGAAAAATAACGCCCAACTTATGTTTTTGTATAAGTTGATAAATAATGAAATAGATGACCAATATTTGATATCAGCAATAAATTTTCACGTTCCTATAAAGAATACTCGATCTAATGTAACATTTACTTACATAAGTCCAAACACTAATATACTTTTTGAATCTCCTATTGTTTCTATGTGTATAACTTACAACAATTTTGTTTCTGCTAATACAGTTTGTGATATTTTTGGAATGAATTTTTGTTCTTTCAAAAATATCATTTCACATATGTAACAATCAAATACTTAAGTGTTTACATTTCTCTGTATTTTTTATATTTTTACTCTGTAATTGAAATCTTTTTATTTTGTTGAGTAAATAAAGCATTATTATTATTATTATTATTATTATTATTATTATTATTATTATTATTTACAAAAAAATGTATTCTTGATAAAAGTTTTTGGATGTCCCGAAACGGCCATTTCAGTTTTCACATTTTCAATTTTTTTTTTAGTTTCAGATAAAAATCTAAAATTGGTCGTTTTAGTTGAAAATTAGTCCCAAAAAATAAATTTGCGTTGTCATGGTACTATCTTGTTTTTTTTACATCCAGTATGGAACCAGTTGATAGGAATTTTTTGACCAATTTTCGTGCATCTCTATTTGAGATAAATATCCGGATACTTTTGATTAAATTCTTCGACAACTCGACGGATCGCTTTATTACTTTTACCATAGCATTGAATTAGGTAAACTCGTTCGTCTTTTGACAACGATTATGGTTGATTTTCCCAACTGACAGTTAATAAAATAAATAATTAAATAAATAACGGCAATTACCATGACAACGCAAACTTATTTTTTTCGATTTTTATCTGAAACTAAAAGAAAATTTGAAAATGTTAAAACTGAATTGGCCGTTCCGGGACATCCAAAAACTTTTATCAAGAATACATTTTTTTGTAAAATAAAAAATGAAAAAGTTTTTCCTCTTTGGAACTCGATCCGTGGACATACTGTATAATGCGTGTTATAATAAAGTAAGAGTAAATAAAATAAATATTTTATTTTTGTTGTACTGTTAATAACTATGTAATATATTATTTTCAATTTTTATATACAAATCTTACATAATGGTGACAGTTTTCTCGTTACGTACCACAATTTTATTTTAAATAATAGAATCTGAAAAGATTGTGGACTCTTTCCAGAACGTGACCAGCATTACATATGTGCATTTAAAACCATGTGGTAACATATATCTAAGACAAATATAAAAATCTTCTATTTAAACTCTGATTTAAAAAGAGAAAATATAATAACTTTTGAAAATATTATAAAGAAAAGTAATCACAGAATCTACAATACTGTAACTTTTTTACCCCTCGTTAAGAGAGGTATTGGATTCATGCTGAAATTCGCATATCCAGATTTTATTGAATAAGCACGATTTAAGTTCCCTAGAATACGATTATAACATTTTTAAAATAAGGTCTCTGTGTGTGTGTGTGTGGATGTGTGTATGTGTGTGTGTGTGTGTGTGTGTGTGTGTGTGTGTGTGTGTGTATGTATGTATGTCTGGATGTTGTAGTCACGATTCCTCAAAAACTATAAGACTTAAAAAATATTTAACTGCAGTTTCCTCAATCTGACATTCCTGGGAAGAGCTGAAAAGGTTTTGGTAACAATTGAACAACCGGAAGTAGTAGTTTCTTAGAAAAATTCTTCTAAATATAATTTTTTGGGAGTTTTTTTTATTAAATATTGAAGAACATAAAATTCTCCATCTAATACACTTAAAATTTTTATTATATCTTGTATAGATTTAGAGATAAAGACTCGATAATTTATAGAGTAAACTAATCGCAGAGGCCAAGGCACTACGGAAACCAGTTGACAAATTTCAATGTTTATAACATGACACATGTCATTGTCAAATATCAACAGTTTTAGTGACATTCTGATAGCTTTTTCAGGGAAGTATATTTAACTTTTCTTATTGTTTTATTAATTAAATATTTAAAATTATAGGTAAAATTGTGGTAAAATGCATATATCCATCAGAAATACCGCCAATTTGGTTAATGAATTAAAAGAATCTCTGATATTTAGAAACTTCCTCATACAATGAAAAATAGATATAATTAGAATTATATGTGTGCAGAAGACATGTTAAATATAATAAAAAACAATATTTGGGTAATGTTCTATAATATTTTGTTATAAAACGACGGTTCGAAAGCGAAGTGCAATATAATACTTATATAGCCTAATATGGAAATGACGAGAGGTCTTGTGCTGGCCACAACAGATTTTTTTTAATTGGTTTCATGTTGAAAATAGTTCCATATTTATATTATTTTATAAACTTTTCGAAGATGTATAATATGTTTAAATTCTTTTGTTTTATACATGAATTATTAATTTATTGGGATAAAAATATTAAAAATTATTGAGACTAATGGAAAATATTAATTAAACGCTTTAATTTCAATAATAAGCACTGCGGGGTATTTTCTTTACATGGCAACAAGAACAGATAGTTTATTATTTATATGAACGTGTCTTGCAGGATTTTATCTGTGCTCTCTTGCAATATGATATTTATTAATAATTAATTTTATCCGTTAATTAGATGTCTTTATTCTTTTATCTATGCTGGGCGATCTCGTTAAAAATTAACGGCGTTTGATACAAGAGCCAATTCATCGTTGCTTCACGCTATCGTACAATCAGGGGTGGGAAGTCAAGCATTTAAAATTCTGTGACGTTTAGAGCCCTGGAATTCCGTAAAGCCAACGGGAAGGTGCGATCCTTTCCAGATTTTGTCCTGTGACGCTTACCAAATGACCGAATTTATTCCACGTCTTACATTTTCTTTAGCGGAATTACCGTTGTTATCATGTTTAAATAGGTAACCTAACCTAAATTAAATTTGTTTCTTTTTTAATGAAATTTCTCAGTTCTACGTGGTGTTTATACAGCATATTGCTTGTTCTGAAGCTGAAATTACAATTTGATATTATATTACCGTAATATATTTTATGGGGTCCCGTGGACGCATGCCTGAGTGTCTGGTTTCGAATTTTAAATGCCACAAAAGTGACCCCTGTGTTGCTCTCTCCACGCCAGAAATGAGTGCCCGTGAGTGACGCCTGGTAGACGCCCGCACGGTAAAATATATCGTCATCATTACCGACGTCTTGTGTTGTAAATACTGGCACACCCAGTAATGGGTAATATGCCCTGATGGTATATTTATTTAATATTATTTTAAATTACCCAGAAATTACCGTACAAAAATTTTTTGTTTTAAATAATATTTATGTAACAAGTGTGTAAAGTAGTACTTTTTTGGTCGAGTGCGATTTGCACGAGATACAAAAATACTGTTTACACACGAGTTGCATACAATATTTTTTCTACAACCGAAATGTTAGTACTATTTCTCAAAATAATGAGTGTAAGTATGTAGGCATCTTCAAATATTGTTAGTATTCCCTTTTCACGCACTGGTGTTTCTAAAGTGACACTTTACTCATTGTAAAGAGTGCGTAAAGTATATTCTTTGCACACGGCTGTAGGAAAAATATTTTTTCTACAACCGAAATGTTAGTGCTGTTTCTTATAATACTAATATTGAGTATACAGGTATCTTCAAATATTATTAGTGTTAGTTGACAAGTAAATTAACCGAATGTGCATGTTGCCTAGCAACGTATTTACTTTTCAAGCACTAATATTTGAAAAGTATCACTTTACATATAGTAAAGAGTGCGTAAATTATGAACTTTACGCACGGTTGTAGGAATAAACCATTTATTATAAACTGACAATATATGAAATTTATAAGTAGATATTAAAAACTATTCATATTCTTCTGAAAACGTGGCAATGCTTTTTTAAATTTTGGAGGGAGAAATTGCCCCCTTTGACCCCCCCCCCCCCATTACTGTACTTGATTCGTTCAAATATATTCGATTTTTCAACTATGTTACTGAAATGTAAATTAAATAAAACAATAATTATACTTATGAGGCGCAAATATAGATCTTTTATTGGTATTATTAGATACAAATATTTATGATAATATTGTTGAACATGTTATACGTTTTATTGTTCCATAAATATGTTCAATAACAAGAAATATACACAACAAAATCCAAATAGACATCATTATAATAAATGTGTTTACATTAACTAATATTACCAGTATCGTATGGAATCGATATTTTTATGGTGACACAATTATTGTCAATAAAACTGTTTTATTTGTGTTATCATACACCCAATAAACTTGTCAATATCCATGTGTTTACTCAATTTGAAACTGATGCACGTATTTATATTTTTACTTGTTTCAATTTACGGAGGTACAATATTAACATTTTTATAGATTTTGTAGTGAATGACATCACAGTATTTATTCAGTTGTTATCCACATACATTCTGTTATTACTAAATACAATATCAACATTTTATTTTCTCCTATTTTACTTTACTAATATACATATGTAAATTTGGACATCGTATTCAGAACTTTTAGTGAAATACATACAGGAGTTTATTAAAAACGAGAGCATAGAAATTTTTTTTACCCACATAGTTTCCCATAAAATTTTAATACGAAGTACCTATTCTACATTTTTACCTCCCACTACCCTAGGTAAGGGAGGTATAGGGATCGTGCTAAAAATCGCATATAGAGATTTTATTGAATAAGCACGTTTTGATGTCCCCAGAATCCGATTTTAACATTTTTACAATGATGTCTGTAGGTATGTATGTATGTATGTATGTATGTATGTATGTGTGTATGTATGTGTGTGTGTGTATGTGTGTGTGTCTGTGTGTGTGGATCTTGTGGACACGATTACTCAAATACTATCAATCAGAAAAATTTGAATTTTTGTATGCCCATTCTATACTAATATGGGAAGTGGTCATTAGTTTTTAGTGTATATCGGATAACCGGAAGTATCATTTATACAAGCTTTTAACAGTTTTTCTTGTAAAAAATTCATTGAATATAATTTTTTAGCAACTTTTACTAATTAAAATTGAATATAATGGTACAATCTTCAAGTCTACCATAATAACATTTAGTAAATAACTCTAAATAACTTTAAATATGAATATATAATATAATTTATTTTCATGTATCACCTAGCCTATGCGCCAAACAAAAACATAATTTTAATGACAGTTTTGACATATTTAAACAAATGCCATTGACAGGAAGCAATTATATTAAAATTAATAATGAAACCGCGTTAAGGAGAATATAATAGTAAAATATTTAATTAAGGTTTGTAAAAATAATATATTTTCCATCATACATAAATGTTCGATGTACAGGATGATTTGATTTAAATTTGCTAATTGCTATTTTTGCAGCACTATAAATTAATATTAATTTACAACTACACATTTACGAAATGGATAATGTACGGCGAAGAATTGACAAAGATTGCGTTTTAGAGCACCTAGAAGATGATGCTGATTTTTATAAGAATGTGCGTGTGTGTCGATTTTTCCTTAAAGCCTATTAAAATATGATCCAAAACTTCTCAAATTTGGTATTTAAAACTCATATATAATTTGAAACAACATATTAGATTTTAACCATATATGATAAATCGGATTTTTGAGGAAAAACAATAAAACTATCCAAAATTTCGTATTAAAGACTTTTCTATTTATTGGACAACAAATTAGATTTTATTTACAAACGATTAACCGGAAATGATACTTTACTTAGCTCACTTCTATTTTAAACATGGAATTGGCGGGAGGTCATGTGTTGGCCACATCAGATTTTTTGATATTATTTTTATTAATTTAGACCTTTGATGAGCGAATAATCTTTAGTTAAAAACTATTTAAAGTACATCTCACATTGTGAAAACAATATAAAAATAAAAATATTATTTAAATTGGTATATTTATTTTCATATTCATAAGCATATAAAAAACATAAATAAAACAAAAAAATTTAATCTATTTTTTATACAGTTTAATTAAAATTTATTTAATTCATATTTTAACTATGACAGCTACATTCATTTATAAATGAATTACTAAAAAACATTAAATATCAGTAAATTAATAAACAAAAATAACTGCGATTTTTTTAAATAACTTTTTCTATTGGAAATATTAAGTTTGTAATTGTATATTGAGGGAGCTATATACATTGTATTAGTTATTACGACATAAGAAATCCAGGTACGTACACACATACATATAGAAGATTATTTATCCTTAAATCGTTTCGATTTAGTTCGTATTTTAATTGAATTTTAATTCATAATAATTCAAAAATATTTGTGACGAAAATTATAGAAAATCTGAATATGACAGCTGTCATTTAATAACAAAAAATATGATATTGTTTTAGCTATTTAGATTAAATGAAAATGTTGGCAATCAAATATTTAACTAAATGCCATAAATATAATATTATATGCATATAATAAAACTAAATATTATTTATATTTATGATGTTTTATATACATAGAGTAAGATCTCCAATAAAAAAAAAATTAATTTGTTATATTTTTCTTCAGGGTAAGAAATCAAAAATAATAACGGTTTTTTACTGTATTTTAAATCTGTTAGATTAACCGTTTAATAAAATCGTCCAAGAAACAACAAACTCTTACCTATTTTTCACCACTTTTTTAGGAACTGAAAATTGTTGAAAAAATTACACGGAACTGTAGTTATTGAATTACACTGACGTTTCGGTCATACAGTGACCGTCTTCAGAGCTCTATAATATTATTAACACCATAGTTTTTTAGGTACTATTTAAAATAACCGGTTTGATCTTGTTTCGGTTAATAGTTACCGGTTTTAGATAATGATTTCAATTTTGGTTAAAAAATGTACACTATCCTAAACGGAATAGATGAATACTAAGCGCAAAAAAATGCGCTGTTTTATAATGTTGTGAGCAACTGACAGTGACAAAACCGTTGATAATAATTAATTGTGATCCTACCTGAAGTTTATAAACATAGAAATAAACGAAGAAACAAATTATGAAAAATTCAATGACACCGCAGGGATTTGAACCTCTCAATTAGTTAAAGTGCCTCACTAGATATGAGGAGGTCCGGGGTTCATTGAATTATCATAATTTCTTTCTTCTAAGATTGGTGTCTCGCAGTATACTTACGTACATTCATTATATAGGGTTATTTAAAAGTATGGAGACAGCGATTTATTGTCGTTAATATTCATTTTAGGAAATTATGTTCAATACAAAAGTTTTTTAAGAAATTTTGTTCTACATTTGAGAATACTTGGATTTTATTTTTCTTCAATGATTTTTGAGTTACACTTGTCCGCGTAATTTTTTTAAATGGGAACCTATTAATTTTACTCTACCGTTCGATAGAGTGTTTTTTTCTCTTTACAACAGTATGTTTGTTTTTTTGTTTTTCAATTTATTTTAATAACATTTTTACAAGGAAAAACACCGGTTCAAGTATTTACGAATAGTAGGTACATCTAAGATAGACAAAAGCGAAGCGATAAACAAACTCGAGCGATGTAATTTACTTAGTTATTAGTTTGTTTTTAATGATTAGATTGTGACCGACAACTTTACTGGAAATAATTTTGTCTATATCACAAGTATGGCATTATTTGTGATTATTTTACTCTTACGCATTTCCAAAATATTAACATTGGTTGTTCTAGTCAAAGATATTCCATTTTAGAATTTATGAAACCTACAATAAAGTTGGCATTGTGCAAATGATAGTGAAATATCTCAGTAGAAATTTATCAAGCGGATTGTCATTTCTTTATCGGTTCTCGCCGTCGGTTACGGCTTAAGATTCCAATTTACAACCCGCTAAATTAGAACCCTAGCACGTTTCAAGTATTCGAATTCCTTTTCTGAGAAAATCAGTATGGATCATTAATACAACATCATTAGGAAAAAACTGTTGAAAACATGTTAAATCTAATTTTTATTTTGTAATTACATTACGTTAACAGCATTAAGGCATTCACTTAAATGAGATTTCAATTTGTATAAGTAATGTAAGACGGGATAAAGATACTAGGTAGTCTCTAGTCAACTTTGTAGAAGCATAATAAACCTTTTAATAAATAGCAAAGTGTAATGCAACTACTTCTTTCACGGTATTTACCTGTCACTTTGAATGTGCCACACTAAACCTTCGTTTGCTCTTAATTCGCAACTCTTTTATGTACCTACTGTATGCTGTATGCCATACTTCTTAAGGTTGCACATTTATGTACCTATCTAAGGTAAGTCCGGGAGAGATGCCACACCATTTTTAAAAGTCTAATAACTCTTACGTAAATAACTGTAAAAATTTATTGCAGCGGTGTTTGTAGATTATAATTGGCTATCGTAAACTACATAGTTTTACAAAACCTTTAAAAAAATATAAAAAAATTGCAAAATGTCATCTATCCCGATTATGCCGGAATAGAAGACACGGGATGTATTAAGATAACAATGATATATGTATTAATTTTGAACATAAAATAAATTATTTGTAGTATTAATGATAAACACACATAAAATAATATTTCTTAATAAATTATATTTGAAAATTTTAAAAAAATAATTATCCGTTCAATAAAATTAAATTATTTTATAAAAAATGATGAAACAACAAAATACAAATTTTTCTTCTAAAACAATGATAAAGTACTTAAAATAAAACTGTGGTCCCGTGGCCGCGTGCCTGAGTGTCTGGTCGCGAACCTGGGAGGACCGGGTTCGATCCCGACAGACGCCAAATATTTCCAATTTTAAATGGCACAAAAGTGACCCCTGCGGTGCACTCTCCACACCAGCTATAAGTGCCCGTGAGGTGACGCCTGGTAAGCGCCCACTCGGTAAAATATATCGTCATCATTACCGATGTCTACATGTGTTGCAGATACTGGCATACCTAGAAATGGGTAATATGCCGTGATGATATTTTTTTTAACAAAAAAAAACGAAAAATTACATTAAATGTTTGTTAAATTTAGAAACTTTCTAAATTCATATTTTCTAACTGACATCATACCTACATAATTTCGTAAAATAAAATTATCGTAAATTTAGTTCTCCTGCATTTAGTAAATGTTCATAATATCTAGGAAAATTTACTATGCAATAAATTTATTTTATAGTATAATAAATTGCAACAAATGTTTATAACATAAGGCATAAATTTTATTAATTTTGCATTTCACATGGAAAATTAAAATTTATATTTTTAGTGTAACAACAGTGAACAATGATTAATAATATAATTACGATTAAAAGCATAGTTGTTAAACAAACATTAAAAGTGGGATTATTTATTATTTACCCCGTAAAAAACAGACGCAAAATTTCATTTTCTACCACATACATATATTTATAATACAGGTGTTATGCAAATAAGCGTGCAACAGTAGAACTAACACCGTAGATAGCAAATCTGGCAATAATTTTTGTAATAAAATTACAATAATGGCAATATTTGGTGAAACAGGTTAAATAAGATATTTAAAAAATAACACTTGACATGTTTCACAAGATTCAGTCTCTGAATCAACCTCTGAGTCATTTATCAGAGATTGGCTCACTCATCCAGAACCACAGACGCGTTTCGCTCTTATTGGAGCTCTTCAGTGTGGTACACTGACGCCTCTAGGAGGCATTGAGTCGGCTGAGTGAACGGATGATAAACATCCCAAAAAGATAAGATGACTGCACATGCAAGTAGCTACATGCAGAGACATCTATCAAGAAAGTCGCTTCGCTAGCCAAATACTAATAAAAGTACAATAAAGTACAATAAATATAAATAGCATTGTTTCAGTTATGATGTATATAATGCGCGATATGTATATAGCCTATACGTAGTAGTTCGTATAATATTACAAGAACGGAAACGTACCGCCTAAATTCGTGTATAATTAAAACCACTGGAGAGACGTATAAATTGGAACAGGTTTGTAATGTAATGAGAGAAAGTCCCTATACGGTGAGGGTAGTTTTCTTAAAATTACCCTAGTGCGTTGAGATAATGATGATGATGATGAAGTAATAAGTCAGTTGAGAAGTAGTCCAATTTAGCTGGAGTTAATTCGTCGAATGTTAGGCAGTCAGCGAATTATGTGCAGGCATGGCTAATATACGTCCTCCGTACTGAAGTAAAGCGGTCCTGGGTTAAATATTCAATATTACGGATTTAACCGCCACTTTCAAAAATATTCTTCTTTTATAATATTTTATTTATATATCATAAATTTAGTTACACTAAGGCTCACGTATACGAATCTGGAAACCTGGGTTCGATCCCGACGCTAAAATTATTTCGAATTTTAAATGGCACAAAAGTGATGCCTGTGATGCACTCTTCATGCCACCAATGAGTGTTCGTGTAGTTATGCCCGGTAAACGCCCGCACGGTTCGAATATGACGTCATCATTACCTGCAATTTTGTGATGGTCCATCCTTTCTGCCCAACCTGTATGTATTTCAAACACTGGCATGTGCCATAGTTTAATTCTAAGGATAGTTATTAATTACGTACTTTAATTATAAGTTACATATCGTTTCGAATCTAAATATATAAATTTTGTTGCCATTTGCGTTAAATTTTTAATTAACGAGTTTGGATTTTTAAAAAGTTTCTGTATGTTTATTAATAAAAAGTTAGCATTTCAGGAATTAGATTGTATAAGGAAAAGTGTTTCAATTTTCAGTTCATAAAAAGATATGGGGTTCCGTGGCCGCGTGCCTGAGTATCTGGTCGCGAACCTGGGAGAACCGGGTTTGATCCCGACAGACGCCAAATATTTCCAATTTTAAATGGCACAAAAGTGATCCCTGTGGTGCACTCTCCACATCAGCTATGAGTGCCCGTGAGGTGACGCCTGGTAAGCGCCCACACGGTAAAATATATCGTCATCATTACCGATGTCTACATGTGTTGTAGATACTGGCACACCCAGAAATGGATAATATGCCGTGATGATATATTTATTTATTTAGAAAGATAAAAGAGATATTTTTGAAACTTAATAAAATTAACGCTACAATAAGCAATATTGTTTTCAACCATTTTCAGACTATACATGCTGGAAGATTTTATGTATAAGTATATGATAATAATATAAAAGTTTGGAGGTAGTGAATATCTGATACATAATATATCTGTATATTATGCTGAAAACAAATCTCCATCGAGCGTGCTCGATATCACCATCACCACAGACTTTTAAAATATAAATTCGTTTTATCGTACTGTCAGCAAATGCTAAATCGCCTACAAATACGACAAACGTCGGAGTTCGCTTATGTTTCTATTTCACTTGCGTTCTCGTCTCGTACATCGTAACACCATCACCAAGCCAGGACAAAAGTTTTGCGCAAACGTATCGCTTGCAATAACATCACACTGAATAGATTTCACGGCTATTGATACTGCGGATACACATATAATGTCAGACGTCATAGTGTTTTCTGTTACAGAGATGTCATGTTTAAAAATTGCATCAGTTAGGCGTTACATGCCAACACCAATGGATATATTTATTTATTTATTGGTGTTGAATACTTTTCTCTCTGCTGATATCATACTCGATATTAAAAAGCCTAAAAATGTGCTTGATACTTTCGTAACACCGTCTGTTGAATTATGTTACGTTATATGTATATTGGTTTGTACCACGATCACGGTTCTAACACCGGTGTTAGAACCGGGCTAACGATTTGACACATACTTCAGGGTTATAAAGAAAATCAGTCATGCCACTATACTGATTAAACCGAAAATGTACTGACAGGCATATTTAAAAATTTGCTTCATTATTTTAAATTGTTTAATATAATTTGTCTCTTGACTTGTTTGTAAGATAAATCATTTAGAATATTAAAACCAAATGTATTGAATATGCCTTTCAGTACATTTTCGGTTTAATCAGTATAGTGGTATCACTGATTTTTGTTTATAACCCTGAAGTATGTGTCAAGTCGTCGTCAAGGTTTTAACTAATACACCGAAACACCGCCATTTAAAACCGTGATCGTGGTACGGGTCGTTGTCTTTAAATACGGATGACAATATTTTCATTAGAGAATTATCGGTTTCTGATACTATTTTTTTACTGTTAGGTGTCAAAATATTCAGTATAGTTTGCAGTTTCGCCATACAGCGTTTGACCCTTCCCAAACGTTTAGAAATTATTAAAAAATATTACCAAAGTTCGAGCTCATTTGTGGATGCTCAACTTTTGTTCACTAGAGATCTGGCGCGCCGTCACCGTTATTCTGCACAGGTTATACGCCGCATGTGGAAAAGTTTAAACGTAAGTTCACTTCACAGGAAAATAAGCTACCAACAAGACAACGAAATGTGCAAAATGAGAAGAACATTACAGCTGTAGCGGCTAGTGTTGCCGATGAACCAAATTTGTCAATTTCAAGACGATCTTAACATTTGGGGCTTTCTCAGACGTCATCTTGGAGAATTTTGCGTAAAGATTTGGGTCTACATCCTTACAAAGTCGTATTGACTTAAGAACTGAAGCTAAACTATCACAGATTGAATCGGGACTTTGCTGATTGGGCCCTTGAGCACTTTTATTTATTTATTTATTTATTTATTTATTTAATGATCAACCCAACAGGCTAAGCCCAGATAAAGGGTTGTAAAAAATACAAAATACACTCAAAAATACATAAAAATAAACAAAATGCTTATGACATATTACGTAACATATAAATGAAATTTTTAAATTCCAAATGAAATATATCAATCCTCGAAAATTTACAATTATAAAGATTGCACATACGATATATAGGCGACAGCATTAAATAATTAGTTCTAGCACCCGGTAAATAAAAAGTAAAGCTACTTCTGGTACGAAAAGAGGGAATATGAAATTGGAGAGAGGAAAGAGTACAAGGATCGTCAACGCAGCTGTTTACAACTTTAAATAGATGTATTATTAGGGCAACACTAGTGGAGATAAACTCTGAAAAGTTCTTTTGGATGCAGATTAAGTCCGTAGATTAATAAAATTGATAGATCGATGATAAAACTAGATCATAGAGTCAAAACGACCCCATGAAGTCAACTAACACTACATAAATAAAAACTGGGTTATAATGCGCGTCGCCAGATAAAAAAATTAGGTAAAGGTTTAGAATTAAACCGGTCAAAATTGTAAAAAACACACAGAACTACAGACAACACGTGCGACTTAATCACTTGCACTTTACTGTATACGCACTTAGAAGATAATCATGATTTTAGCTATAAAATCACAACTCACTGCGTGGTGCGGTTTATGGCATGGTGGCGTCATCGGACCTTATTTCTTCCAAAAATTGGAGCGATCGTTTGCGTCAGTGTAAATAAAACCGTGGCGGATATTTGATCGATATATTGTTCCACACATAATTGCATGCATTATCAAAGCTTCACAATAAAGCGGAATTAAATTGATACGTCAAACCGTTTTCGTTTTATTTAAAATTAAAATCCTATCACTCTTAATGAAAGATCCTTTATATGAAGCAGATATGTAATGTGCTCCAACTTATTGTGCCCAAAATACCCAAAAGTGTACGTTAAATAGATGAGTTATGTTTGGGTTTTAAAACGTAGTAGCCTTGCAAATTGGTCAAATGTTATAGCCATATTGTAAAACCCTTATTTTAATTAAACGAGGGTGAAACGCGGTCATATTGTCAAACCTTCGTTGACTTAGCGATGTAATGTAATCTAGCTAGTATACGAATCCCCTCGCAAATATTTCACAAAAATATACATATACAGGCAGTCCAAATTCGAAGGCCACTATTGAGATCGCGGAAAATATAAGAGATACGAATTCGGTTAAATGGAACATGTGGTACGCCTTTGGGGGCTATCTTAGATGTGTTACTAATAATTTTTTTTATATATATATGTATGTATTTAAAATATTGCATCAAAATAAATACTGAGAAATGTTTATTAATGACGAATTTCATTCATGACAGTGAAATGAATATTCGAATGAATTCATATTTCCACATTCTTTTATACTTTTTCATTAAAATTTAAATCATAAAAACAAAAATTAAAGACGATACTTGTAAATAAACCAAATGAAATATAATAGAAAATACTTACACTTTAATGAAATTGTGTACTGCCCTAGATAGATACAGGGTGTTAAAACATAAGTGTCCCAAACTATGAGGGCATATAGTATTGACCAAAATGAGTAAAAAAAGTTTAAACAACATGGGTCCGATCTTCAATATTTCCCGAGATAAAAGGCAATGAAAAATGAGTTTTTTCGGTGTTTACTTCTGCTATCTCGAAAACTGTAAGAGTTACGACTTTGATTAAATGAGACATTTTGTTGTTTCGTGGTCATCTTAGATGTGTTTTTGTTTTTCACAAAAAATCAAATAATTGTACTAAGACAAAAGTTGTGGCGCCCTTGGCCAATATTTAGTTTTCGAATAACTTTGTAACTATTAGAAAGTGAAAAAAATGTTTCATTCATATAATATGTTATTGTTTTTTATAGTCTATTTACTGGCATAGACAAAATTTTGTTCGACCACTATCTTAGTCTGTTTTTCTTCGATTCTAATACAAAATGGCCTCTTTCTCGAAAACAGTTGAAGATCGGACCCATGTTGATTAAACTTTTTTTGCTCATTTTGGTCAGTAATATATTCCCTCATAATTTGAGACACTTATTTTTTAACACCCTGTATAATTATAGGGAATACTAAATCAGTATAATTACTGATACAAAAGTATATACCCATGTATACCGGGTGTAACACGAAAAGCGGCGCCACATGCATTTAACATGAGAAAACAGTATTTCTTGTGAAAATAATGGCTTATTAATTTTAGACAATAATGCTGCAAATAAATGTTGTAGATAATTAAATTATGCATCTTTTTTAATAGGTTGATTGCCCAGCGGTCTTATACGACCGCTAGGATTTTGTCTTCATATGCCCACCGGTCCTATACGACCGCTAAATTATTTGTAATTTTCTTTATCCATAATTTGTCAGGGGTTTATTTTAAATTTTTTTTGGAAGATATTAGTCACTAGCTATGGCATACGTAAAATGCAAAATTGAAAAAAAAAAATTAAAAATTTCGTGGCAGTCAACCTGAACATTTTATTTTACAAATAAAATTTAAAATTTTTTTAAAGGTTACTTTTTTGTAGTGTTAGCGATATTGAAGTAAAATCTCGTACATTTTACCTATCACGAACGTATATGTCACATATTTTACCTGTCACTTTATTAAGTAGTATTATATATTTTGCCAGAATATCTGGTCGCGAACCTGGGGGAACCGGGTTCGATCCCGACAGACGCCAAATATTTCGAATTTTAAATGGCACAAAAGTGACCACTGTGGTGCACTCTCCACGCCAGCAATGAGTGCCCGTGAGGTGACGTCTGGTAAGCGCCCGCACGGTACAAATATGTCATCAACAATACCGATATCTGCGATAAAGCAGATTGTGGCACACTCAGAAATGGGTAATATGCCGTGATGATATATTTATTTATTTATATTATATGTGATTACAATTTTTGCGATTTTACTTCAATACCATTGCTAACACTATAAAAAGTAACTTTTATAAAAATTTAAATTAAATTTACTCAGTTACGAAGCATGCAAAATAAAACGTGGTTATTGAGTTGTATGCAGAATTTTATTCTCTACAACGTTTGTATAAAGATGAATCATTATTGTATAAAATTAATAGGCCACTGTTGCGAAGGCAAATTCCCGTGTTAAACGTTTATATTCATGGTTTCTGTGCGCAGCCTGTATATGTATTTATATTGAATGTTTATATGTAGCGCTTATAAACCTAAGCCAAATTTCGAATTTGTGTACACAAAATTAGGGCCAATATCGTTTCAGTTATGAAGTTAGAACAAACAAGCACATCATCAGTTATAAAGCAGTTAAGTGAAAATTGTGTATATAATTAATTACTAAATATACGTACATCGCGTTCCAATTTAACAGTTTGATAGACACTTTGCATATTTTCCAACCGATTATACTTTTTATTAATTAAGTTTTGTAGAAAATAACGCCAACTTAAGCCCAGACCAGAAGCGACGGTAATTTCTAATAAGTTTTAACGAACAATTTTATGTTAAACGTCTTGAATGAGGGAAGAGTTTTTTCATGCATTTTAAAACTATCAATCTTGAAGTCAAAAGTTCAGCCATTAATTATTTTTGTTCTGTTTTCGAAACTGAAATCTTTGATTTCTTATTTTGTTCGCATTGTAATGCTTTTGTTTTCGAAGGTAGGTACCTTTTATAAACGCCAAAGACTTCATCAGGAGGTTCAGGAAACATCACTCCGAATAATTGGTTTCGTATTATTTAAATCTGACTAACGTAATTTGATTTCTACTTTTAGAAGTTTATTTTCTTCTTGTGAAGTCCTAAATAGATTTCAAATGTCGTACAAAGATGTCTTAACATCGTTCCTTTGATTCGGATCTTATTAAGATTTTCGAATCTTTGCACTCTGACACAAAAGTATTAGGATGTTGTTATTATGAATTCGAACGAATCAAACAAAGAATTTGTTGCGCTCATTACCTGACGAAAAACAAAGCTTGTTTATTTTGTAAAATAAAACTCTTTAAGAGGAAATCAAATAGAAATAAATAATCTCTTAACTCCTTTAACGTTTCGCAATAGCAGTCTTATTTACTGAATGTATTTATCACCGCGAATTATCAGTCGATAAATTTAGTTAAATTTATTCAGTCGACGGTGATTAAGGAAAATTTTGAACGAAATTATAGTCTGAGATTAGATCCACCTTTACAGGTAAAGATATTGTTTTAACGCCATTATTTACTGTTGAACTAAAAATAAAACTAATGTCAGAAGATATTTTTATACACCGGAATAACAGAGTTTTTAATGACTATTCGGCAATAAATTCAAATCAGTCTTAAGATATCTGAAACTCATTAACTTGTTTTATATTTAAATGAAAACTAACTACGCTTTGCAGGAAATTTATGGTACAATATTTGCAAATTAAAGTTGCATAATAAATTAAGCGCTATTTTAAAAATCAAAAATTATTTGCTTTAAAATAAAATAAATAATAAAAAAAAGTTAAAAAATGCTATTTAACTGCGTTTTTTTAATAAAAACTGTTAAGAACGTCAAATAAATATACTTCCAGTAGTTCAATTATAATCAAAATCAAATCACCTCTTCATATGGATGTAAAGAAGAGAAATATGAAAGAATTTTAATTTTTATAATTGTAGTGTTGGAGTTATCGTCTGAGAAATTTTTGTCACACATACACACAGACACACACACACACACACACACACACACACACACACACACACACACACATACATACAGACATCATTGTAAAATTAGTAAAAACGTATTCTAGGGACCTTAATACGTGCTTATTCATTAAAAACTCACCACCTAATTTTTTGTCCAAAAACAATACACTTCTTACCTAAAGGTGATGCAAGGTAAGAAAATGTATCATCATTTTGGTGCGCAATCACTATTGCCAGCTAGTGTCAATTATTATTAAGTTCCACAGGTTTTGGTTTTCTTCAGCAAAAATCCATTATTTTTGTAGAAAGAAATGTATAGGAATTTAAATCAATTTTATTACAAACCGTTATTCATTTTCTTACATTATAGTAATAACGTTTTTTTTTTTTATATTCATAGCATTTGACAATTTCAAATTTATATCCTTTGACACTTAAAGTAAAGCATTAACGTATAATAAACTGTTTAAACCTGGCATTACAACCTTCTAAATATTGTACATGTGTACTATTTTAATATGTTTATAGGGAGTTGCAAACTTTGAAACTAAAGTTCTAGGTCTAAGTTTAAATTTCAGTTTAGAGGTTAATTTTGTTTTGATGGTGACTACTATGAAATCGATATACTACAACTAACCTCAAAACGTACGTAATACTATTTTAATGAAAGTATAAAGAAAATTTAGACGGTTTTTATAAGGAACTAGATTAATGATCGTTCTTGTATGAAATTAATATAGTTTACATCAAAGAAAATTATATTATTACTAAAAAAGGATAAAGATTGTATTTGAATGTTCTCGCGTTACCAAAAGAGGTAGTTAGGACACTGTTCTCAATTTTCAGAATGTCGCTGTTGCATATTTCAGCATAATCTGGAGCTTAGAGATAGTTCAACAAGCGAAAAGTACTTCCGGTTCATTAAACAGATCTTATTCAACATTATTCGGCTTAACCTATGCGGTTAAATTCGTTAACGATGTTAAACTGATATGGATGATAATTACTGGCGAACGGTGATGATGTTAAAAGCCAATCAGGTATTAGATTTTGAGAATATCGACCGCTTATGCAAACTAATGATCAATTTAATTGGTTACTTATGATTACAGTGATTAGTTGGGGTAGGTTAAGTTACGCACAGGATATTAGTGGTTTGATGTCGGATGCTAATTAATTCAACGGAAATTTATGCTTCATAAGATTTTTCAGGAGGAAGGGTGCCTCGCTGCTTCGAGCACGAAATTTGGGAATTAGGTTTAGAACAATGGTTTCTTTACTTTGCTCAAGGGCCAGGACCGTAATTATACATTCTGCAACTTTGTTAAGCCCCTTAATTATTACACTTTTCATCGACGATAAGTTCTCAACAATTCTATACGCCAGAACAACTAATGTCAAAATTTCATTCTTTAGCTCTTTAGTGTCCAAATTTTTTTTGTAAAATCTCACTTAATCCTGCAGTGGTGGCATGGAGTTTGTGAGACTCCAGCGATTTTAATTGTTCGTTTATTTCCATAATTAATTCGAATATTTTCGTGTTTATTTTTATACTTTCCAAACTTTGTCTGTAGAGAGTAGGTATAGTTTATGTACAAGTAGCGGATAATAATAATTTTACGTTATCGGCGTGGCCATTAAAAAGTTACTGTTTAATCAATGCCGGGACACCCAAGTTTCATACACTAGTGGTTCACTAATAGTAACAAGTGTCATCTTAAAAGATGACTTATACCCATGCAAAGCGCCATACCAAATTTCATCCAAATCGAATAAAGCGTTCTACATAGAAAAAACAAACCTTCTAAATTGTAGTTAAATTAACTAAATAAATCTGTGATTTCCAGCTTTCTAATATGTTTTCATTAAATTATCTAATTTGATTTTCTAAATTTGTAATAACAAATTATAGTAAAATTAAATACAAAATTAGATTTAATGACTACATTTAGTATTGAACTAAACATAAATAAAGAAATTAACTAAATATATATTTAAATTTTCTATTTACTTACCTAATTCATTAGATAAATCACCGAAAATTGAAAGACAAAAATAATGAAGCCAAAATATAGTAAAATTAAATAAAATTAGTAATTAAAATAACTATTTACATATTTAAATTAACGATTTTCTACGAAATATTTTTTATCTATTTCGGGTTAGTTAAAATGCTATAAATTAAGATTTGTAAATTATACTAAATTATTAAACATATTGTCTAATAAAATAATATCTAATTATAATTAGACAAAAGTTCAAATCTTTTTTTTCTGTGTATTATTAAGTGTTCCGTGATTATAAACAATTTTTTTTTTTTTGAAGAACTTTGAAGCAGAATACTGGCTAAATGGTACACTTTCGGTAAAGGGAATTTTAGCTAAATCGTCTTATTTTAGCCTCAGAAATCTATGGTTAAGCCATGTCTCCCTCTTTTATAAACATCCTATATGTGAGTAATGGAAAACAATATGTAAAATTATACTGCAATTAACTAACATACGTATATATTTTGCTATTCGCATGCAATATAATGATCTATTTTATTTCGACACCCGATGTTTGAATTCAATCCATAAATAAATATCCCTGTATCTCTCCACAATGGCATTAAATGCCTATAAAATTGGCAAAACGGTACGACTATTCAAGGAATTAAAAATAGAAAATAAATAAATATTTTATATCTATTTCGTTTTAACTGTCCCATCTCTAATCACATAGAAACTTCAAAAAATACTGACTACTCTGTTATTCTATTTAGATCTTCTATTGAAATATTGACACGTTATGCACGTAAAATTGAAATATTAAATTGTTGAATAAAAATAGTTTACCTTTTATTTCTTGTCGACAGTTTTATGCTTTATGATAGTTTGTCTTTCTTGTTTATACAGAGCACGCCAAATATAGTTTTAAACCAACATTTCGTTTTAAATGAACGTGTAAACCACTGGGGTATAATAGACCATTAAAATTTTACATTTTGCTCTATCTCACGTAGAGAATATCATCCAGTTATTCCAAAATTAAATGTCACTTAAACTCTTATAAGGACGAATAAAATAACTGAAAATAACCGAAAGTTAAAATAATCCGTATTTATTTATTATAAAAATAAACGAAAAAATTGGTCAGTGAATCAGTCACATCTCGCTTTAATGCGTTTCTGGAATGACCTGAAATTGAAAACATTGTCCATACCACATAACGATCTCATATCTTACTGCAGCAATCTGGGTAATTCTACATATGGGAGTTATAAATTTCAAACCTAAAATAGTAAATGGTTTCCAAACGATAATAAAATAAATTTTATGAATGCGTTGTTTCAACTCCATTTCACCGAGAGAACCATTTTATTAAATAACCGACATAATTAAATTTGAAATTGCTGATATTTTTAATGGCTTTGAAAATATGTATATCACAGTATTTTTACTCATATTTCTACTTATTAGTTTTATTCATTTATGTCTCAATTCTATACAAAATAATGCTTCAGCCCCACAATCTAGAATTTAAGACCTGATTCATTAAATGTAGCAGTATTATTCATTATTACCTAATTTCCAGAAAAGAATATAATTATACAGATGATTGAAAATAGCCGAAGGTCAAGTGATCACATTTATTTCAAAATAATGTCAAAATTATATTCTATTTATCCATAATTCATCAAAACTATATTCCACACATAACAACTGATGATAGGTGCATGACATTTGACTTATATCATTACCTTACCACAGAATAAACATCTATACAGAAGCGACAGTCAGAGAGAGAAACGAAAATTAGAGAGAGAAAGAGTATGCCAACAAATTTAAAGGGCTAATCGGATAAAATCGGATTGTTTCGGCATATCTTCGTATCTTACGATTCTTTGTTCTTTTCATTATCTCGACGTGAACATTTTCCGTTAGGGGTCAATAATAAAAGTATATTGAGAAACACAAATTGATTTCTAATAAAAACAAATATGTTATTTTTCCAACAAACGATGGGAAAAATCGTTATCATAAGGAAAATCATTATATTTCACGTATTCTGGAAGAGCTGTTGTCTCACTTGTCACGCCCATGTATTTTAGGGTTATGGCTACTTCAAACAAACCAAACACGTCTTCTCACTTTTGACATATGTCATTTTGTTAACTGTTTGTGAATTTTAGAAGTGGTGTTAGTTTCTAATTAAATGGATAAAATGAAGAAAGTAGAATCGGGATGACTTGTTTGTTCATATAAACACTGTATAAATAGATTTAAAAAATGGAGAAAGGGAAATGTAAGTTTTTTTTCGTTTCCGAAAGATCCAGAAATGTAAGTTGTGTAAAACGACTACCATATCATGTAAAATGTATATTCATTTAATAAATATAGGTGTAAAATGTGGCTCAATGCCTGTGGAAGAGAAGATTTGATGGAGAAGGATATATGGGACATATTCATCGAGTCTGATGTTTGTTCCCCCACATCAAAGATATAGAAAATTCTGCATTGTAATAAATTTGTAAAATTCAGGTATTTGTTTAATAAAAATATAATTATGTGATTATTTTATCTGATCTCTTTTTAATTCGTTAATAAAAATAAAATTTTAGTACTTTTATGTTGTAATTTTTTTTACCATTTAAAACAATTTAAATTTCGCGCGTAAATTTGCCAACAAATTTAAAGTTCAAGGTCATAAACGTAAAATCACAACAACAATGTTGCCGACAAGGAGTGTCGCTTCTGTATAAATGTATTCTGTGACCATACGTTAATTCATTTGATATTTGTTTCGCCTACTTTCGTGCAAAATATTTAATTTCATTTCTTATGGCTTTTAATGAAGAGCGTGACAAATTTCTTCTTAAAGCTTACTTTTGTTCGGGTGAACATAAAGAAGACGGTTCTTGTGATTACTCTAAAGACAGCTGCAAAATTCGAAAGGTACGTTCACGGATATAGTTATACTGTCATACTAAGTTACCGGCAAATGCCAGAATCGCATGGAGTTTCCTGAATTCAGTGCATCCTCTATCAACTACCAGCAATCAAAACTGCAATAAGACGCTTAATGGGTATCCCCTTATGAGAATTATCACCAGGAAATGACCAGAAATGGCCCATTTGTAAAACTCTAAATGGCCTACTAAGTCAAATAGGAAAATGTGGAATAAATATGTACAGGGTGGAACAAATTCGAGAAAAACTTTCTTATTATGCACGCAACAGAAAATCATGTAGGTCTTTAAGGGTCAACTTTTTGAGACAACTTTAATAGGCACCACCAGGAATTTTCGATCGTTTTTTGTTTTTTGAGCTACAGGTTAAAACTGGATTTTCGCCTCTTTTAAAAATACCTCATATCTCGCATTACAAAAGATGCAGAAAAAATGTTTAGATAATTTTTATAGAGTATTTTACGTAGAATAACATGGCGTAATTAGATTTTTTCCAAATATATTAATTCTCGAAATATAACAGAAACATAATATTTTTTAAACGGGAACATATGAAGGGTACAGGGGAAAAAGGCGGTTTGTCACTAAAAATTTGAAATTAGGATTTTCATGCTATCTTGTAGGTAAATACCGAATCTTTTACGTGGAATATTCCTTTTGGGCAAAAACACGGTAGGTCAGAAGTTATTACCATTGGAAAATTTGTCGTACAGAGGAAGAAGACGGGTATGTCCATGAGATACCAACCAAAAAGGTGGATTGTCCACTCTTATGTATCAAGAAAGTTGATGAGTACAGGGTAAAAAAGCGGTTTGTCAAAAAATGTAAAGTTTGGAGGAGATAGTTTTAAGATTTTAAGATCGTGTCATTTTTTGGATAATACCTTCAGCTATGCACAATTTTAATGCAAGATTCTTTACTGTTTTCTAAATGAGTGCCACAAATTAGAAAACTTGTCTGGCATCCTATTTTGGTGAAAATTTAACGTATTCATTTACAAAACAGTAATGAATCCTGCATCAAAATTGTACCTAGCTGAAGGCATTATCCAAAAAATGACACGATCTTAAAATCTTAAAAACTGCCGCCTACAAAACCACCTTCTTCCCCTGTACCCTTCATATGTTGAATGTAGTCTCATCCTTTTCCTTATTTCATAAGCTTTTCAACGATATAGAACAAGTCTACATTCTTTTGTTTTGCACATAAATAAAACATGAATTATTAATTGAAAAATTGTGAAAATGAAAGGAACATTTATTTACAATAGGTTATGTTTATGTAACAGACCATCTAACACTCAATGTTGCAAACCTCCGAACATTGAGGTTATCATAAAGAATACTGAAAATTATGTTTTATTTCAATCTTCTTCATCGGAATTGTTTAGTACGTTTTTCTTGTACATATTTTTTGTCATTTTACGTACAAATTTACTATTATATATCGTACACCTACTCAAATTGTTATATGTACAAAAATTATCATCAGTTTGGCAACACTGCATTTGCATGAAATCGTCATATAATGGATTACTTTAGTGCCGATTTCTGAACTTTTAATGACGATACTGTGCACTTTAGTGACGATTTCATATAAAAAACTTTGCTATAAATTTAAAGCATATGCGATAACAGTTAACTGCAGAAAGCGCTGTATTCCGAATACTGCATCCCGAAGGGCCCTCCATTTCTCTCTGTACATTCTACAAGTCTGAAGTGTACGTTTTCCATTACATGATGCAACGTGTTTACAAAAGTTACAAGAACTTTAACTGTAAACCAATTGATGCAAAATTCTACATCAAAGTCATCCGTAGTATACTTCCGAAGTTTGACATTTTTATCCCTATACACCCTGCATATAATAATATAGTGTTTGAAAATGTGGGTACACCCTTTTATCACGCTTATTATTAATTTAAGCGAATTCAACTCCATAACATAAATTATAGTGTATTAACCCCAACTCAATATTATAACTTCCGGTTTTCGAGTAATAAATAGAACATCCTGTTTGTTTGTATGAATCAAATAATATTACTATTATATCTCTCCCCATTTTTGAATTATTGCCCCAAAAGTCAATATACCCCACATTTAGATAAAAACTTCAAAATTTTCAAAAATCTATTTTTTATGTATCTAGATACTTCTCATTGAGCTGATTCCAAATTTTGAAACCGCAGGTCGATATCTCGTTTCGTTCTCGAGATATTTAGATTTAAACTTTTGCTCAAAACTGCCCATTTGTGGGTAATAACCCAAAAATGGGTCGAGATATGAATTTGGCGACAACACCATTCGATTCTACGGGCAAAATTACATAAGTACACCAATTTTCAAAATTTTTGAACACCGCATACAATCTCTAAAGCAAAATAACTGAAAATGGCCAAAAATCGCAAAAATCGTAAGGGGTACCCCTTAAGATTTTTTCAGATTTTGACCATTTTCAGGGGTTTTCAAACTTTTGTTCATAAAAAGTGAACCGGTTGGACAAAAATTATGAAAATTGGTATACTTATGTATTTTTGTCCGTAGAATCGAATGGTGATGTCGCCAAATTCATATCTCGGCCCATTTTTGGGTTAATACCAAAAAATGGGCAGTTTTGAGCAAAACTTTAAATCTAAATATCTCGAGAACGAAAAGAGATATCGACCTGCGGTTTCAAAATTTGGAATCAGCGCATTGAGATGTATCTAGATACATAAAAATTAGATTTTTGAAAATTTTGAAGTTTTTATCTAAATGTGGGGTATATTGACTTTTGGGGCAATAATTCAAAAATGGGCAGAGATATAATAGTAATATTATTTGATTATAAAGAGAATGTTATGTAAGTGTTTGAGAGTATTTGAACAACTGTGTGAATTTTTAGAAATAAAAATATTGCAATAAAAATGCATAAATGCTATCAAAAATGTTCCTTGGAAAAGATTCTATATATCCAATAAAATTATAACACGAACACATACTATTTTTTACGAATTCCATACCAAAAGTTCCTTTGAAACTTTTATTTATAACTTTTTACTTTTTACTTAAGCAGGAAATTAGGAAAATATGATTTTACATGTTAAATTCCTATGTTCGAGTGTTCGAGTTACCACCCTGTATAAAAAAATTATACAGTCTCTTTAAAAACCAATATATAGGTAACCGTAAAAAATCGTTTTCTAAAGTAGTCCATTTAAATGACTCACCTTTGCTGCTTTTTATGTAAATGTGAAGGGGAGTTTACAAAGATTAAATTTGCGAAAGTATAAGCTAAAACCAAGAGAAAGAGGAGGAAAATTATGAAGCGTTGGAGAAGTTAATGTACGTAAACCGAGTCGAACGAATGTTATCAATTTGTTAGTAGAGTACGAGGATGATAAAACCCGTAAAGCTGAAAGGCTCGTACTCGTGGTACGTGTCTGTCGTATGTCGGCTGTCGTCCTGGAAACTTGCGGCCTGGTTCGTGCTGCAATACATCACCTTCACCATGGAGTACGGTTATGCTTGGTACGCGGTGGCGTTGGTGTCAGACCGCTTCATTTATTCATCCCTACAGGAACACAATACGCCTTCGATAGAAAAACATGAATGGGCTATTCAATATAATGGAATTTAAGACAAAAAACTAATATTATTGTACATCAGACTAAGTAGAAAATTGTTTTATTTAATAATTTGACATTTGAAGTGTGACGTAGATATCTTTGCAGACGTTTCTCGGAAATACTGAATGGGAGTGTATAGTAAAACGGAAGCTGGAGGAATTTACAGAGAAGTAATGCCAATTTTGTTTTTATTTCTTTTTAAATATAATTGAACACAATACGGGATTCCAGCTAGAGATGCATTCGGGCCGGGCCGAGCCGGACTTTGAGGTTTGGATCGACTCGGCCCGAAAATAAAAATTACCGGCCCGACTCGAAGATCGACTCGACAAAAAAATTAGCTGGCCCGGCTCGAAAATTGACTCGAAATCGGGCCGGGCCAAAGCTCGAAATTGGGTGTATCCGGCATTCCTAATGTTGATTTTTATGTTAAGGCGTAATGTTTAACTTTTTTCGTGCCAAACTTATAAAAAACCTCTACATCCTTATAACTTTCAACCAACATTAGTTAACATAAGTAGTTAAAAAAGAGACCCTTCTAGTATAAGTTTGTTATAAAAATTACGGACCTACGAGTATTTAACACTTTGTTTACCAAAGCCATTCGAAAATTTAAACAACTTTTTCACAAATCTTATATAAAAAAATATAATTTACATCAGGATTTTTTATCTAACTTTGTTTCTGCTCAAAAATAGGACAAGAAATCATTATGGTAGGAACAAAAATCACTTTTATTTAAGTATACGACTAATAATAATAATAATAGCAACATCACAATATAATTATTATGCTTTAATGAATAACCTTGAATTCTTGAATTAAAATAATACATTTTTATTTATTAATATGTGAAGTATGTTGTTATTAAATCATTTTGATCCTTTTTAACTTCATCTATTTTCATTAAAATATTAAGGAAACTGTGCATTTGAAAGAACTAAGATTTTTCGGGCCGGCCCGAAAAGCTCGAATTTTCGGGCCGGGCCAAAATCAAAAGTCCGACTCGCCTCGATTTTTGAATATGATTAGCCCGATTCGGCCCGATAAAAAATATCTTCGGCCCGGCTCGATGATCGACTCGAAATCGAGGCGGGCTTCGGGCCGGGCCGGGCCAAAGCTCGAAATCGAGTGCATCTCTACAGATTCCAGCTCAATCGAATTAAAGGAAAATAGTAAAAAAATACGAATGTATATGCTGAATAACGAATATTAATAAAAAAAATGAAATGGTATAATTGAGATATTTCGGAAATAAGGGGTTTTTTGTAATAGCGCTTCGACACTAATATAAAATCTATATATAATATTTTGATTGGCGACCGAAAAACCGCCTATACATGCATAACAAATAGCGTGTTAAGAGGTGGGGATTACTACCAATGGAAGTTAAGAAATTCAAATTCGAAAGGAGGAGCTAACATTCCTGTACTGCAGTTATCAAACAGTTTTTATTTTAACATAAATTTCTTGCATTAAACTTAATAATTTAAATACACCTGTAATTATAAAGTATGTAGACTTATACAGTGTTATAATATTCATTTATTTTATGTAAATATAACTTAAAATAGCATATATTTCAAGAACATTTAGGTCCATGATGAAAACAGTTTGATAAAAAAACACATAAGCGTGACGTCACGTCAATCTTTTCAAAATTCGGGAGACCATAACTCGCTTATTAATAGGACTTTTTTCGCCGGATTTTCATCAATAGTCTTAGTTTTCCTAATATTTTCAGATGAAATTATAAAAAAAAATGGTGGAATCCCCCATTCCTCTTTTCTGGTCTACGTGGGTGTCAAGTTCAAGAATATATATCGTTATTAGCTGTTCCTAAGGTCGCCAAGATTATTTACGTCATTACCGCGATTTCAAATTTTATAATAATTTTAAAAAAAATATACCTACTGTACTGATTTATTTACAGACAAGCTACTTGGCTTAAAATAAAAAATCTGATGTGGCCAGCCCATAACCTCTCGCTAGGTATTTAACCACACATCAAACAATCATTATATTCAAATATTTTTACATTCACACATAACAATCTTTATTTTACATTTGACAAATATATCATACACAAAATAAATTTCAGAAATATAGAGCTAGTGTAATGTGTATATTAGTGAAAAAGTAGAGTAAAGTACTGGTGCACACGATAATATTAGTGTAAAAAAGTTGACAATATTAGTTAAAACGGAGAATACAGGGTGTCCCAAATTGATTAGGCTACCATTGGGATCTCGGAAACTATAAGAGGTACGAGGTCGGTTAAATGGGCAATGTTGTGTAGTTTTGAGTGTTGATTCAGATTCCGTTAAGAAACATTCAAAATTCCGAACAGTCTGAAAATTATTCAAAAAAACTGAAAATCGCGATTTTTAAAAATGTCAAATAACTCCGTAATTATAAGAGATATAAAAAAATGTTTCATATAAAAGTTACACTATTTAATATGGTAAACTTAAAAATGTTGTCAGTATAACATTCAAGATGGCGGTTTTCAAGATATTAATAGCAACTTTCTTATTTTAAATGGGCGCCATATTGGATTTTTACATGATTAAATTGAACTTTTTCTTCTCTTTGAACGATATAGAACAAAGTATGTTTACATTAAAATTTAATAAAGATATTAATTATTTCAATTTGATAACTAATCAAATAACTGTTCGGAATTTTGAATGTTTCTTAACGGAATCCAAATCAACCCTGAAAAGTACACAACATCACCCATTTAACCTACGTCGTAGCTTTTATAGTTTCCGAGGTCCCAATGGTAGCCTAATCAATTTGGGACATCCTGCATAGTGCTGGTGTACACATCATTATTAGTGTAAATGCTAATGTATACTAAAGGATACTAATAAGTAAATCTTTAGCTTTATAATTTATAGTAGAAATTTAGGTTTGCATAATATTACCCATTGATCAATTTTGATCAGATTGTAATTCAAAAAATATCATGAAGGGTGTTTAATAAATAATAAAAACAAATATGGACAACACTAATAGAAAAACTGCAACTCGGTGTCACTCGAAAATATCTTTGAACTATTTAAATGGAAAATAGTTTTATAGATTCAAATAAAATAAAACGGAGTATAATAAATTTAATCTTTTTTTATTGTCTATTAATTATTAAATCAATAAAACAAAATATATGCAATCTAGAAAGGGTTCAATTAGGGGCCTCAATCCTCTGCACATCCTAAAGACGGCCCTGGTAGAAATAAGAGTGCAGGTCGCGGAAAAAATGAACAAATACGACGTCGAATGCAATGTGGACGACATAAAATGATCGCAAATTATTGGGCAGGAATGCGAACGCACGCAGACGTGAATCGATCGCGTAATATGCACTCAGCAGGCACCTTTATGAGCACGTTAGAAAGAATCTGAACGAATTGAGAATCGACGTTATTGAAATGTTTTTGGCACCGAGACCGAGAAAAGCGCACAGCACAACGCATAGCTCATCCTCTCGGCCACTCCATTGTTTATGTCACTAGCACCAGCAGCTGACTGCTGTGCTGTGCTGACAAACGTACTTAACGTCATTTAACTTGTAACGTTAGCCAACCACACGCCTACGGTTTCACTAAATGCGTATCCGAAAGAATTCTTCCCGACCATTCCGCAGAAATGAGTATGGCCACTCACAACCCACGCGAACATATTGCTTTTTCATTTCCAATTTTTTTTCTGGAACCCCAGCAAAATGAATAATATTTTGTTGGAAAGGTTCTTGTCAACAATACAGGGTGATTGGCGGAAGTAGTGCACCAAGATTATTTAGTTTATTTTGAAAGATACAATAAAATGTTAATAATCTAAGTTTAACTACACAAAGGGGTAACATGATCGTAATAAGAATTTGGAATTACTTCCGATTTTTGAAGAAATGGGTATCATTTTAAAATCTAGCATAGGGAACCGGTATATTTATATATTTTTAATAATATTATTAATAATAAGAATATTTTAATTTAAAAATACAGAAACTAAAAAAGGTAGTATTATTCCAATTTTCAACTCTTGGAGTTATAGCCCCAAATACTTTATTTTTCTTTTACATTTTTACAATTTACAATTTCTTATTATAGAAGGGATGGAAGGAACCAACCGTTGAATGGTTTAAAGGTGAAACAAAAGGCATAAATGGTCCACGTGTATTGTGAAATGTCCCACCGGGAAATCTCCCAAATCCCGATGTGATGTGAAATACAAATGAGGTCATGCAAAAAAAATAATTTCACCTTTTTTCTGTTTAAATCGAAGAAGGATAGTCTAATTTATCGTTCAGTATGATTAAATATTTTTCTATTTACATTTTTTGTTGTATTATTAAAAAAATTACAAAAACCACAACGTTCCGAACCAAGTTCAGACTCATTTCAAACAGACATTTTATATGGACACAATTTCTAAAAGAAAAATATATATATAATCTATAAATTAAGGATTACATATATAAATATGCTATAATATATTAATATAACATCGTTCTGTTCCCGTTTATAAATATAATTTTCATTTGGCGTGAACTTATCTACAAGTTACATCAAATGTTTCTTTCACTTTTGATTTGGGATTAAATGGTGGAAGCTTATAAACGCATGTGAGACATTGAATATATTGCAGAATACAATACATATTATTTTATTCTTTATTTTGGCACGAAACAACGTTTCATCGACATGTTTACTTTCATAAATTTCAGGTTATCTTTAAATGTCACTTTGACGTTTAAAAACAGTGTAAAAATCAAAATGGTCGTTCCTTTCACTCTGTGACGTCAATGGACAAGGGACGAAGCGGGGGTCTAGCAGCCTCATTTTAAAAAATGTCATTTTCCATTACAATTTTTTCATGATTAAACATCGATTTGAGGAAAAATAAAAAATACTGGTTTATTATTTTCACTACTCTATCGATTAAAGTTATAAAAAAAAGTCGTGCATGTGCTCAGTATGAGAGGAACAGCAGGTTCAAGCACTTGCTTCGAAAACCATAGTAAATAGAGATGCATTCGGGCCAGGCCGGGTCGGGCTTTAAGATTTGGATCGACTCGGCCCGAAAATAAAAATTGCTGGCCCGACTTGAAGATGACTCGACAAAATATTAGCCAGCCCGGCTTGAAAATTGACTCGAAATCGAGCAGGGCCAAAGCTCGAAATTAATTCATCCTGCATTCCCAGTTTTGATTTTGATATGAGGCGAAATGTTTAAACTTTTTCGTGTGAAATTAAAAAAAAAAAACTGCTTTCTTAGAACGTTCAACAAAATAAGTTGTTAAAAAAGAGACGCTTCTAGTGTAAGCTTGTAAAAATTACAGACCTACCAGTATTTAACACTTTTTTTACGGAAGGCGTTCAAAATTTTACACTACTTTTTAACAAATCTTGTCCGAACATTTAAGGGTTTATATTATCTGCTCAAAAATTAGACAAGAAATGATTATGGTAAAAATAAAAATCACTTTTTCCGACGACCACTACGAAAAGTACATAAATTCACACGCTAAACTATTACTAAAAGTTGGTCATTGCGCATAACTACCAAAGCTGTGTGAAATGAAAGCTCGTTAGCCAATCAGATGCGTCCGCAACTGTGTGATATGATTTTATCACACACTGCGATAACTGAGCGAACTAACCTAAAAATTTGTATGTAAAAATTTGACAGTTGCAAATAATTTGCTAAATTTACACGGATTAGGAAGGCTGGACCCTGATTTATCAGATTTTAACATAATTTTTGGTGAATTCTGATAGCAATGATGTAAACATAATCTGTTTTAATATTTTTATGAAAATTTTATATTGTTTTATTTTTTGTGGTCGTCGGAAAAATATCGTGTACGACACGTGCTGAAAGGGTATTACACATTCACGTGATTAAACTTCACGTTCGTGTAAAATATCCCACTTTCAGCACTAGTTATACAATATACTATTACTTTAGTATATGAGTAGTAACAATAATAACTAATAATATCACAATATCAATAGCGTTATTATGCTTCAATGAATAACCTTGAATTCTTAAAGGATATTCTTATTAAATCATTTTGATCCTTTTTAACTCCATCTATTTTCACTAAAATATTAAAGAAACTGTGCATTTGATTTAACTATAAGACTTTTCGGGCCGGCCCGAATAGCTCGATATTTCAGGCCGGCCCAAAATCAAAAGTCTGACTCGCCTCAGCTTTTCCAAAAAAAATCTTCGGCCCGCCTCGATGATCGACTTGAAATCGAGCCGGGCTTCGAGCCGGACCGGGCCAAAGTCCAAAATCGAGTGCATCCCTAACAGTAAACAAAATCTACGTAGTATGTAGGAATAACTAGCCATTATATTCGGTGATAAAAATGGATTTAAACCTTTTGCCTTTTTGTATTTCACAAACGTTGTACTGATACGCTTGTATATCATATATGTTACACACATGACATATTCTAAGCAAAGATTTCTATCCAGAACGTTTGAAAAGTAAAGCTTTTGTAGAATGAAATGTATGAAAGGAACCATGGACTTGTGGACTGGCGTATTATATGATGCATAAAGCGCGGTAATAAAACAAAAAGTAATGCTGTCGTACTTTTGTGGACGTATAAACAAACTATACGCTAATTGCGTTGAACAAACAAAGAGTTAAAACATTCAGCTTTTTATAATTTTAAATCTTCAAGCAATATTAATTTAGCTATTCTGACTGATTCGTGCAGTGCATTAACAAATAACCATTTATTATTCATACCTACTATCAAGTCAAAATAGCCACTTTATTAATATAATTGACGGCATATTTGAGCATAAATCAATATCGATAGCATGATAATAATTACTAACTGACATTTCAAATATACATCCATCCACTTGCATATGGACGGCCACACAATCGAACACCTTCAATTTCACGAACATATCGTTACCTCAAGATTAAAAGGTCGTAAGTCAGAAAATAGAGTATTGCGAAATAGGCAAAAAACATGAATTATTAAAAATCCGTAAATCTATAAGTAGAATCGAACTGAAACACAATTCGTATGTTACTAAGTTTGTTTTGGGTTATAGCGGTTAGAGGTTATGCGTTTTGTTTTCATAGTTTGGCAATTGGCAATTTTCATATAGAAGTTAACTTGCTAACTGAATGGAACTGGAATAAAGCCGTATGTCACCAGATACCGAAATCATTTAACATACGACTTTTTAAAGTTTTCCTTCACAGAAAATGTAACATACGAGATTATAAAATTAACATTTGACGGGAATTTCTTTTTCAAATAGAGGGCTCGTCAGCTAAGAAAAAGCCATTTGCGTCATCAATAGATGCGCGAAGCAATGACGTAGTGATGACGTAGGCTCACAGATTTTGTAGGCAGTGGCGTGCCACTTATTCTTTACCAAATAGTGAACGCGCACTTCAGTTGTTATTTTTTCTATTTATTTTAGTTGATTATCACAAATTATTCATAAATGACATGTAAATTTGCTAAAGAGACATTTTTAAATACCTATTCATTGCGTCTGCATTGATTTTCATTTAGGAAGCGGATTAGGCCATCACACAGTTCCATAATAATACAAATACTTACTTTCATATTGTACTCTTATTATAAAAATTTTATTATATGAAGGATTATGATACTCATTATTCACGAAGATGACGTTTGCTTCCCGAGCCATAGGCCAGTGATGCAAATAATACTAAACTGTTTCTACTCCTGTAAATTTGGAAATAATTTGAATAAATATTTTAAAAATTTACAATTTATTGGAACAATATTCATCAGACAGACCATTAAATTGATTTTTTATTACTATTTTTTAAAATACTTCAAATGATACATTTTCATAGAACTAAACGTCAGAATATAACACGAACGACACTAGCGTATCCATGAACAAGTTATCCCGTTGCTATGACAACCAAGGGCAATGACAAAAATTGGTTTCTGCGCTGATGACGTAAATGGCTTTTTCTTAGCTGGCGAGCACTCTACGTACGGCGTTTTGTGGCCGCGTGTCTGAGTGTCTGGTCGCGAACCCGGGGGAACCGGGTTCGATCCCGACAGGCGCCAAATATTTCCAATTTTAAATGGCACAAAAATGACCCCTGTGGTGCACTCTCCACACCAGCCATGAGTGCCCGTGAGGTGACGCCTGTTAAGCGCCCACACGGTAAAATATATCGTCATCATTACCGATGTCTACATGTGTTGTAGATACTGGCACACCCAGAAATGGGTAATATGCCGTGATGATATATTTATTTATTTACGGCGTTTTGTTAGTACTTAGAGCGTTAAAAATTACTTAACAGTATTAAAAATCTAAAATCAGTATAATGGCACATAAGACCTTATGATCCTGAGGTGACGATAAATACATAGGTACGCTTTATCTATACTAAAATTATAAAGAGGTAAAGTTTGTATGTTTGTAAGAGGTAATCTCTGGAACTACAGATCCAATTCTGAAAATTCTTTCGATGATAGAAAGCTATACTATTTCCGAGTCACATAGGCTATGTTTGATAAAATTGGTTAACCGGAAGTGGAACTTTACTTGAAGCTTATAACAGTTTTTAAAATATAATCCTATTATTTATTATTATTATTGTCTGGAGGTGGTTCATTCTTGCCCCTGTACTGCGACCTTTCTGGTCTATTGTACCCTCCGTGTTTCCTCCTATTCTAGGAGCCTTGTATGTTTTGTAAACTCCAAGATTTTCTTAGGACTAATGTTCTTTAGTGTCTCAGTGTGCAATTTCTTTGCTCCTAAAAGACTATGTCTGCTTGCCATAAATGCTTCGCAGTGACATATTAAGTGTTCAGAGGTTTCATCCTCTTCTCCACATCCTCTGCATGTTGGTTCTTGTTTGAGGCCCAACCTATGCAAATGTTTATTTAATTGACAGTGTCCTGTTACCAGTCCTGTTATTAGTCTGACATCTTGCTTGCTCATTACAAGTAAGTTGTCTGTTCCTTTCTTGGATGGCTCATTCAGGAAAATATAATCCTAAACTTTTCAATTTTCATATTTAAGATCTTTTTACCAAGAGGAACAACATATTAGATTTTGGCTAAAAATTGATAAACCGAGTGGATCAGCTGAGCTCTTATTTAGGGTGATTTTCAAGGTGTACGTAAAAGATTAACAAGGGAAATCAGTTTTTTGCAAACCGTTGTCCGTAGTTTTAACTTACGGCAATGGTTGACATTGACATTGTCAAGACATATTATTTTTGAGTTTATGTCAATTAACCTATTTTGACATAAAATGTCAAGCATTTGTTTAACTTTTTGTTCAAATTTGGCATGGTTACTGCTATTAATAGGAAAATGAATAAATAAATAAATAAATATATCATCACGGCATATTACCCATTTCTGAGTGTGCCAGTATCTGCATACATGTAGACATTGATGACGATATATTTTACCGTGTGGGCGCTTACCAGGCGTCACCTCACAAACACTTACAGCTGGTGTGGAGAGTGCACCACAGGGGTCACTTTTTGTGCCATTTAAAATTGGAAATATTTGGCGTCTGTCGGGATCGAACCCGGTTCCCCCAGGTTCGCGACCAGACACTCAGGCACGCGGCCACGGGGCCCATAGGAAAAATGAATAAATTTTAAAATTAATTGATGGGCATAAAATATTGGATTATTTCCACGTATTTGGTATTTTCGTATGGCATTTTTTTTTATCTTTGTATTGACACCAGACCAATTGCCGTAATTTAAAACGGGGGGCAACGATATACAAAAAACTGAATTCCCATGTTCAACTCCTGTGTACACTTTGAAAAAACTCATCCTGTATATGGATTGATGATGAATGTGAACGCGGTGAAAGAAATGTGCTAGGACAAGAATGTGTGGCGAAGGATGATTGTAGCGTAAGTATTATTGTGGTCCGGATGCGGTATTTTGCTACCGAAAATCGGCCACTTCAATATATGTAAGGAGTGAGGAATATATGCTGTATAAAGATGCACGGTTAGTAACAATGTGTTAAGACTAAGAGAACGGAGTGAGTCTAACCACACCTAACCTACAAATTGGAATATGTGTGATTTTTATGTATGTATTTAATTCGTCTATAACTTTTCAGTATGTGTTGTGTTATTCTGTTTTCACCTTTTGGACGAAAAATCTAATTTAAACAAGGAATTCTCCGGACGAATTCCTACTCATCTGAAGAGCTGTTCACGTACACTGACGAATTCCTCACAATTGTTTGTCCATGTCTGAATACAGTGTAACACAAGCCAAAGCCTTTCGGTAACTCATTCTTCGTTCCAACATGAAAACCTATTCGTTCACATGTCGTTCTCTGAAATCGTTGCTCAAATGCTTTTCTCGTCATTACAATGCATATCATGTGTCACGATTACATACGGTTACTACCTTCAACCTTTCTTATTCTATCCCACGCCATTGTAAAAGCGAAATCGGTTTTGTTTTCAAACGTTTTACTTTATCCTGTTTTGTTTTTAACGTACCTATAGCAACGATTTACAGCCATTTAAAAAACAAATTGGATTTCCTACAACATTAAATTCATTCCATTATTTTTGGAGAATTACCAGAAGTCCCATTGTACAGTAATTTTATTTTTGTTTCGATGTTTTTATGAGTCTATATGATAACACGTCATTAAGATCTATAAGCGCATTGTTTGATTGTATTAACCTATACAACCAGAGAAAATTTACAAACTGTCAAAATGTGAAATTTCAATTGTTAGCGGAAAAACACCAAGACATATTTTTAACAAGTCGCATTTTTTAATAATGTCATTGTAAAATTACCCCAATAGAAAAAGTAGTTTAAAAACATGTTTCATAAGGCCGTTAACGCAATCGTCTTTGGTAAAATACATTTTTTAAATTATTTTTAATGGGTATTACATTTTACAGCAGGTGTTCAATGTTGGTTTTGTATAGGTACATAATCTTACGAGGTAATAAAATTTCTGGATTGCAGTAACAAAATTTTATTTAAATTCTCGGGTCGACCGGTTTCGAGCTCCACGTGAGCCTTCCTCAGGAGATGAGAATTAAGAAAATTTTAGATACATGGCAAAAAAATGAAAACGTAAGTGCAACATAAAGCACATGGATTTCGCCAGAAGATAAAAAAATAAATAAGATAAATTATATAAAACTTTTATAAAAAACTAAGAACAAATGTTCTACGTGAACCACACCCATGGAACTACTTAAGTAAAATATTATTATTATAATCTTACCTTGCTACTCACGCAATTGTAATTACGAATACACAAAATTGTTAAACAAAAAGGAACTGTTACATTCATGGTGTATGCAGTATCTAATCACTCCTTAACAATAGGCTATTTTTTCTTGAAGTAAAAAATGTGAAAGTCCTAGGTAAAAATTCCTTCAAATAAGCGAGATACGAGTATTAAGCTCTAAATTTTAAATTTGCTTAATGACGTAGGTAATGTGGGTATATTAGAAATAAATAAACAGTGGTTCACAGGTTCGGGCTAATCGTTTGCAGAAGTTGAGGCGAGACGGACTTTTCATTTAGGCGCGAAAATTCGAGTTTTTCGGTTCAATAAAATGCATAGTTTATTTAATATTTTAATGAAAATGCAGGGAGTTAAAAATGATCAAAATGATTTAATAACATCATACTTCACATTTTAATATATAAAACTGTTATTTTACATTAAGAATTCGAGGTTATTCATTAAAGCATAATAATGCTATTATTGTGTTGTTGTTATTATAATTGTTACTACTCGTATACTTAAATAAAAGAGATTTTTATTCCTACCATAGTGATATTTTGTCTTATTTTTTAGCAGAAACAAAGTTAGATAAAAAATTGTTATGTAAATGTAAAAGATTTGTGAAAAAGTTGTTTCAATTTTCGAACGCCTTTGGTAAACAGTGTTAAATACTCGTAGGTCTGTAATTTTTATATCAAACTACACTAGAAGTGTTTCTTTTTTTTAACAAATTATGTTTACTAATGTTGAACGTTATAAGGATGCAGAGGTTTTTTAAAGTTTGACTCGAAAAAAGTTAAACATTTCGCCTCATATAAAAATCCAAATTAAGAATGCCGGATGCACTCAATTTCGAGCTTAGGCCCGGGTCGATTTCGAGTCAATTTTTGAGCCGGGCCAGAAATTTTTTTGTCGAGTCGATCTTCGAGTCTAGCCAGCAATTTTTATTGTCGGGTCGGTCGATCCAAACCTCAAAGCCCTCTCCGGCCACGAAAAAATATTGAGTAAAGTTCAAAATAATATATATTTAAATAGTAATATTTTGTTTATATGTATTAATAACAAAGAAAAAAGAAAGTCACCCAAAAAGTATCCGAACAGATCCGTCACATCCGAAGAAGTATATTCTTAGTTGAAGCGGAGTGATGGCAGAGCTTCACAGAGTAGAAGTTCATACTTGATCCTATTTGCTCAAACACGCGCGTACATGTCCTGCGTCATCATAAGCAAAACAGCCCGTATTTTTAGAGGGAGTAATTTATAATTATAAAAAAAAAAATCTGTTGTGGCCAGCACATGACCTCCCGCCAATTCCATGTTTAAAATAGCAATGAGCTTTAAGTAAAGTATCACTTCCGATTGATCGTTTGTAAAAAAAATGTACTTTGTTGTTCCAATAAATAGAAAAGTTTGTAATACGAAATTTTGGATTATATTTTGTTATGTTTTTCCTGAAAAATCTGTGAACAAATACCAACTTTGTGAAGTTTTGGATCATTAATATATTTTAAGAAAAAATCGTCACACACACCACACATTATTGTCAAAATCAGCACCAACTTCCTTATGCTCTAAAACGCAATTTGTGTAAATTCTTCGCCATACATGATCCATTTCGTAAATGTGTAGTTGCAATTATTTGACACTTTGAAATCATGTTCTTATTGAGAGCTGTTTGATATATAATGCTGCAAACATCAAACTAAAATCGAATTATCCTGTATATCTAATATTTATGTATGATGGAAAATATATTATTATTACAAACCTTAATTTCATTACAATCATATTTAAACTACTAAATTCTTCTCAACACGGTTTCATTATTAATTTTAATGTAATTTCTTCGTGACAGTGACATTTGTTTAAATATATCAAATTTGTTATTAAAGTATTGTTTTTGTTTGACGCAGAGGCAAAGTGATGTACAAAAATAAATTATTTTATAATTCAATATTTAAAGTTATTTCAAGTTATTTACTAAATGCTTATCGTACAATTGAAGATTGTGCCATTATATTTAATTTGTACTGGTAAAAGTTGCTAAAAAATTATATTCAATGAATTACAAGAAAAACTGTTAAAAACTTGTATAAATGATACTTCCGGTTATCCGATATACACTAAAAACTAATGAGCTCTTCCCACATTAGTATAGAATAAGTATACAAAATTTCAAAATTTTCTGATTGATAGTATTTGAGTAATCGTGTCCACACGATCCACACACACACACACACACACACACACACACACACACACACACACACCTACAGACATCATTGTAAAAATGATAAAATCGGATTCTGGGGACATCAAAACGTGCTTATTCACTAAAATCTCTATATGTGATTTTTAGCACGATCCCTATACCTCCCTTACCTAGGGTAGCGGGAGGTAAAAAATGGAATTTTCCTTATCCTTTAACTGTTATCATTCATATTTTCAATGTACTTTTGCTATTCTTAATTAAAAACAAATACCGACAGGCCGTATGTTCACATGAACTTTACATACGGTTTGTATTTGTAGAATTGAACTTTAAAACAACCACCATTTATTTATTGATTCCATCTACATTTATTTACGTATGTATTTGGTATTTTTCAATATTGAACTTTGCTCCATATCGAAAAGTTAATGAAAATGTCATTTTGAATGTAGAAAGGTGAAGGTGAAGAAGTTGACCTGATTGAGGTCCTGTTATTGAGGCACATATTTAAAATTTGAAAATCGATATTAATAGAAGTGCAGTGTGTTCCCATTCCCATTCTCGTTCCCGTTTCGATATCGTGGCGTGTCCTGTGCTTCAATACGGAGCCTTACTCGCGTCCCCTGCTTCTCGGCGTCCTCATCACACACTTGACTCGCCGCTCCGTTCGCCATTCGCAAAATCAGCGAAATATAAAAAGTACCATCGAAGTCACTGTCCTTATTCTCCACTTTTCTTCTTGCTCTCATTTTCTTTTCAAATACCATGGCCTGGTCGCGACTCGCGACCGAATCAGGACTCACAACGACTCGCACTGAAACTTGACAGTCCTTCAATGTCCTTCCAGACTCTCTTCCAAATTCATTTTACGTCATATTCAGGTATTTGTAATTGAAATAAATTAATGATATTTACAAAAATATGTCCAGGCAAATCAAAATTTGTCTTGGTCCGAATGATTTATGAAGGAAAAATACGCAGCGCATTAAAATTTCATTTCTATGGTAACTTTTCTAATCAAGTTTTTCTTTAAATGTAATGTACGACCATGCATATTTAATTATTAATCTCATTTTGGTTAAATAAAACTAGTAGTAGAGAGAATTCACCGGTTCTGTGCCATCCACAATAGGGTCCTCCACCATAACAAAAAATAATAAAATGTACATTTTGTACTTGAAGTACTAAATAATAAATAACGATTAAAATTTAAAAATACATTTTTACCTCCCGCCACCTTTAGGTAAGAAAGGTATTGTCTTTGGTCAAAAAATTCGGTGGTGAGTTTTTAATGAATAAACACGTTTTAAGATCCCTGGAATACGATTTTACTAATTTTACATTGATGTATATATGTGTATGTGTGTGTGTCTGTGTGTGTGTGTGTGTGTGTGTGTGTGTGTGTGTGTGTGTGTGTGTGTGTGTGTGTGTGTGTGTGTGACAAATTTTTGTCCGACGATAACTCCAAAACTACAATTCTAAAAATTGTGATTCTTTCGTATTCCTTTTCTTTACAACCATATGAAGAGCTGATTAGATTTTGGTTATAATTGGTCAACCGGAAGTACCCTTATATGAAGTTCTTAACGCAAAATTGTTAAACAAACAGGAACTGTTACGTTCATGGTGTATGCAGTATCTAATCACTCCTTAACAATAGGCTATTTTTTCTTGAAGTACTAAAAAATGTGAAAGTCCTAGGTAAAAATTCCTTCAAATAAGCGAGATACGAGTATTAAGCTCTGATATTTAAATTTACTACAATTCTAAAAATTATGATTCTTTCGTATTCCTTTTCTTTACAACCATATGAAGAGCTGATTAGATTTTGGTTATAATTGGTCAACCGGAAGTACCCTTATTTGAAGTTCTTAACAGTTTTTCTGGAAAAAACGCAGTTATATAACGATTTTCGACATTCTATGATCATTAATATGAAAGAAAATCTTATTCTCTATACGATTTGATTATACATTTTCCTTCATATTCAATAGATATAGAGTTATAGAGAGATTAAGAGAGGTTAACTTTCAAAAATCAGTCAGCAAAAAATATGGAAACAGCAGACATAATCAAAAAATTCTAAATGACAGATGTCAGTGTCAAGTGCAAAACCAAAGTGGAAAGTATAGGATCAGAAAGTAACGTTAGTGACAGAGTGTCCCTCGCAAGTGACTTGCAGTTTCAATGCCGGGAGTACGAGGAAAGAGAAGAGAGAGAGAGGAAGAACTGTGTGAAGAAGATGCGTTGGATAGGAATGAGGAAGTGTGAAGTACAATTTACAGAATGTACATTCGTGTTATAATTATATTGGATTTATAGAATCTTTTCAAAGGAACTTGCAATATGGAATTTGTAAAATATAGTGTGTTCGTGTTACAATTTTACAGGATATATAGAATCTTTTCCAAGGAACTTTTGGTATCGGATTTGTACAAAATACATCGAATTGACAGAAGGTTTTGTGCTGGCCACAACAGATTTTTTTAATAATTACTTTACGAAATATTGGAAATTAGTCTGTTACAAACTATTAAAACATTTGATAGGTAATAAAAGTTAAAGCTATCTATTGTCGTATCCACGAACAATTAGGTGAAAGATACATTGTGGTGAGATGCTCCACATCAAACCAGGAATCATTGAAGTTTGAGGCGTGGGTTTCCCGACAAAGTACTCGTACCTATTGCTTCATAGTCTGCTTTACATCACCTTTGCATCCATGCAACTTACCACGTACTAAATATAATATCCTCTAATCGCATCATCGAAGCGACTCTTATTAGTAATTGACTTTCTGCTCCTCACGTAAAATTATAAACTGAAGTAGTTGCGAATGCGGCATCAGAACCCAATTTCCGAACGTGTATATTCGATCACAACCTACTAAATTTATAATTTATGTTGTTTCAAGTACAGGAAATATTAATGAAGTAGTAATTTAAGCCGGAATTCCGCGTAATCTTAATTCCATTCCACTTCTGCCAGATTTGAGGACTTAATTTTAATTTGTGCTCTAAGGCGGGATAATGGTAACTGAATAAGGTGGCAGCGAAGGATCGATTTATAATTCATACGAAATAACAGAAACATTTTTAGCAATCACCAAACAATTCGTACATCCTTGGTACAGTAAACCCTGGATAATTTGGGACACGTAATTTGTAGCTCCTAAATTCTGATAACTTCGAGATCGAGATATAGTGTTTCCGTTCCATAGTAGTATAGAGTTCACTGTTCCCCAGGTTCGCGACCAGACACTCAGGCACGCGGCCACAGGACCTCTTCAAGATATTTATGATAAAAAATCCTGCCAAGTGTTATTTCAACAAATTCATTAAAATTTTAACTAAACTACAGATTCCTACATTAAATCATAGTTTAATGTGTGATGATAATGATCGTCCAAAATTAAATTTATAGTGCAATATTAAACATTATTTGTGTAAATGGCTGTCATACCTCATTTCAATTCTCTCGTGTATTCATATTCATTCATTATAATCGGGTCATTATCGAACTAATTTAATAATCTACATATTTGATTAAATACTGGCCAAATCTGACAAGGAAAACTCAATAATAATTAGCGTTGTTTTCTGGGAAGTCGGGAGTAGTCGTATAGTTGCTTTCGAGGTTGCAGTAATTGTAATTAAATAGATGTCACACAGATTAAGAATTGTAGAGACACTATAATTAGAATGTAGCAGACACCTTATTTAGATTTACCAGGAAGAGAGGTAACTGTCAAACTTTAACAATTTAGCATGGAAGTTATGTTTAATATTGAAATACCTTTCCAAATTTATGAAATAACACGACCATTTTAGTTTTTTATTTATAATTTAATGTCATTTTACTATCACCTTTTAAAGATAAAAACAGAAGTCTGGAAGCAACCTCAATACGAAAATTATACTTGCGATGAGCAATTAAATAAATAAATATATCATCACGGCATATTACCCATTACTGGTTGTGCCATTATCTACGACACATGTAGACATCGGTAATGATGACGATATATTTTACCGTGTGGGCGCTTACCAAGCGTCACCTCACGGGCACTCATAGCTAGTGTGGAGGTGGAGAGTGCACCACAGGGGTCACTTTTGTGCCATTTAAAATTGGAAATATTTGGCGCCTGTCGGGATCGAACCCGGTTCCCCAGGTTCGCGATTAGACACTCAGACACGCGGCAACGGGACCCCATTAACAATAAAAATGCAACAAATAAAAGAAATCTGTAACCTCTTTTGTTGGCAATGACATTTATGTGCATTAAACAAAACATGATTAAACTTGCCAATTCTTATGAAAAACTCTGAACTTGACTGTTTTCTTGAAAAACTTTTGCATTTACGTACACTGAACAGTCTTTCTAGTTTAGAACACTATACAATTACATTATACTTTTACTCCGAGAATAGGAAATGTACAAATAAGCGATACTTTTTATAGGTGTTCTTCAAAACTATGTAAAACCTTCGTTTCAATTTTGCAAATACAACGAACTATTACCGGTATATATCGGTAAATAGCTGCTCATCAGGTTACAGCTACAGGGATAGATATTTTAAGAACGCAAGTGATAAACCTGGTAGATTTATAACCTATGAAAAGCAATTGAAGATGAAACAGATGTGAAATTTGACGTAGATAAAAGTTATCTCATCTCGTCTTCTGTATTATCATAATTAACTTTTGAAACCTACTTCCGATTCCAACTTCGCTTGGCATCTCTAACTTTTTTTGAGGTTAGATTCGCGTGTATCTGGTTTACCATTACTATACACACGAGATTTGAGGCAACCCCACAGAAAAAAAAATGTATAGGCGACAAGTCAGGTGACCGAGCTGGGCAATGTATAGGACCATCTCATCCTATCTACCTTCCCGGAAAATTTTCATTAAGAAACACCGTCACTAGTCCCCCAAAATGTGGTGGTGCCCCATCTTGCTGGAACCACATGCCAGGACGAGCTTCCAAATGAATATCTCCATGTAATTCGGCAATTCTTCTTCCAAAAAGTTTCTGCACTACGACGTCCTTCAATAAAATGAGGCCCAATAAGATTATTATTTAACAAGCTGCCTGTGGTACTCCGCAGCTACAGCACGTCCACCTCCATTGCAAAAATCATACACGAAAACCTTTTCCGCATATTCTGCATTAGTAAAATGCGGAATAATAGCTTAAATTAATAAGACAGCACAAAAATCATTCATTTGTCAAACATACGTTAATTCGTCAAGGCTAACTCAATTATAATTTTTGTTTTTAATTCAGTCGATATCTCCGAAACTAAGAGGAATTCACCTATAGGTCATACAACATTTTTTGATCGTAATGACCCCCGGAATATATGGTATAAGTTTGTCGGTCGAGTCACGGAACACCCTGTAAATTCAAGGAAGAGTTGTAATATTTAAATTGATAAAATACTTTCTACAGTGTTCATAGACATGTTATTTATTGACAAATGACATCTGTAGGTTATACTTAGGAAAATCGTTGAGGAAAACATAAAAAAGTTTCAATTGTTTCCTACTAATTGCTTGTAAAACACATTAATACATTGTTGAAATTGTTTACAAGTTCGCTTACGTAATTCCTTTTGTTTTACATTACGTTGTAATAAACTGGTCGTTGTAAATCAAAATTTAATTGGCTCTCAAGTAATGTTGTGATATGTCGTATAAACTGAAATTTGCAACATGAAACAAATAATCGCTAATAAATTTCTGGGAAATCACAATTTTCTACTTTCGTGTTACCATTAAACTTACAAAAACATAAATATTTGAACTAATGTAGAAAACAAAAATAAATTACATATTGAAAATTTACTTAAACAATGCATGGTAGTGATTCTTAAAAAGATTAAATTTCACGTAATTATAATCACGTTTTGCACGTAAACAAGCAGTTAAATGTGATTACAATGGACATAATTAATATACACATACATATGCTATTAATCTTAATCTAACTCTAGTGAAATTAAGTCCATGTATTACTTTTTTCAATAATTTCTTGCGAAACTGGGACGGCAAATTTTACATTGAATATTTTTTGACTTTCTTAAAACCAATGAAATGTTTCATTACCTGTCACGTGTCAGCGTTTTAACAAATACTGCCATTATTATAGTGAGAATAAAGCTCTAGAGATTATTCCCGGAAATAATCTCTGCAGATTTTGTTTTGTCAGATAGTTATCAACACATAAATAAAATGAACGAAAAACGCCGATTTAGTGATGTTTCTGATCATGACATAAATCAAAAAATTATAGAAACCACTTCTGGAAACAGAATAATTAATAATCACTCGGTATGAATTCAATTTTTTATATTTATTTTGCCCTGTCAAAGTTATGTTCTAGTTGTCAAAACAGGCTTGCCAACTGCACCATGTAAATGAATGAAGCTAGTTATTTAGTGGGAGATAAAACTCGAATACAACAATGTATGTGACGTGTGAAAAATTCAAGAACTTCACGGGATCTCATAGTTCAGTTGGTAAAGTGTCCAACTAGATATCGGAAGGCCCTGGGTTCAACTCCCAGTGAGATTCATGAATATTTCACAAATCTGTCTTCGTTATTTATACAATTTAATTTGGACACAATTTTCCTAGGACTAGAGAAAATGGCTGGTAGCACAAGCCTTGTTTTAACTAAAACACTGTTTTAAGAAATGTCAAATTCAAATTTCAATATTTAATTTCACCCTTATGTTTGAAAACGATTTTTTTTTTTAAATATTTGTTTGAATACAAACTATGTTCTGTTTTAAAATGATATTTTGATAAATTTGATATTTATTTTTATTATTAAATAATGAAATTTGACATTTCTTAAAACAGCGTTTTAGTTAAAACAGGGCTTGTGCTACCAGCCAATATTACCGTTCGATTTGCACCAAATTTCAGTTTATCGCTGAGATAAACGTGATTTAAAACTTATTATTATACAGGTGTCCTAGATTTAAACGGCATAACTTGAACCATGGATTAAACACGTAAAAATAAGGTGACAAGTTCATTTGAACAAATGTCCGTAAATGCCTTGTTTCAGAGATATTCATGTTTTTCTTATTGGAGCAGCGCTACCTTAAAAATCAACTTTATAACGAGATATCAAATATTATCTTATTAAGTTATGACATAACAATTAAGTTAATTATAGGTAAATGATTTGGCTGTTACCTAATTTTGATACAAAATTTAGTTTGCTTGCCTAAGGTCAGGGCAAAAATGAAAATTATCGATGAATTCAAACTAATTTATTATTTATGTACAATAAAATAATAACGATTTTTTATAACATTTGTTCAAAATGTTCACCTGTAGCAAGCAAACAGGCACAACAACGACCTGCCACTGCATTGGTCGCTGCTTGACAGCGTATGACATTGCTCGGGAGATATAGTTTCGCAAACTTGAATAATTTTTCTGGATAGAGTGTACAAATTATCTATCGGTTGATCATATACTCTTTCTTTTATGGCACCCCAAGCAAAGAAATCTAAAGGTGTTAGATCGGACGAACGGGCTGGCCATGGTACAGGTCCTCTACGACCAATCCACTGTTGTCGATAGTGTATACCTATAATTAATTTAATTGTTATGTCATAACTTAATAAGATAATATTTGATATCTCCTTATAAGGTTGATTTATAAGGTAGCGCTGCTCCAATAAGAAAAACATGAATATCTCTGAAACAAAGCATTTACGGACATTTGCTCAAATAAACTTGTCACCTTATTTTTACGTGTTTCATCCATGGTTCAAGTTATGCCGTTTAAATCTGGGACACCTGTATATTATATTAAATGTATGCTTTCACTGTTACAAACTAAAATTATATTTTTATTTTATATGTACAGGGTGTAAATCGAAAAGTGATACATAACATGGGAAATCAATTTTTCTTTGTGCAAATGTTACCTAATTATTTTATGCAAAAATACTTCAAATAAAATTTAGAGAGATTAAAATTCTGCATCTAAATCATGTGATACAATTATTCTAGTTCTTCATATAAACATAAAAATTAATTATAATGTAGTTATAATGTTTAAATATATGTATTAAGATTTACATTTCAAATTTTTGTTGCCCCCCCTAAATTTTATTTCTAGATCCGCTACTGTCAGTTCACCTATACAAAGCAATGAATATGGAATATTATTAGCTGAATTGCAGTAGGTACGAGTATCCCGTGAGTATTTTTTAACGTGAAACATTGGGTTTGTCATGTCCATGGTTACGATTTGACATTTGATTGACAGCAATGTATTTGCGTGTCCCATTTAAATTAAAACATAGAGAACGAATAACGATAAGACAGAAAACCACTCGAAAGCACTAAACATATTTCGAGCACACGATATTTTTTTTGCAACTAAATTTAATTTTTAGAAAACAGGTATAATTATTTAAACAAAATTAACCTCTAATGACTTCTTGTCAATATGACAGATAACCGCTGAATTATCCTATAAGTTACGACTTGACATTTGATTGACAGTAATATATTTGCATGTCTCATTGAAAACATTGGGAATGAATTTGACAGAGTATTATATTTAAATATTGTAAGAAATTTGGCCAAGTTAGAAAATCACTCGAGCACAAGGTACACTAAATTTAATTTAGAAAGCAGGTATAATTATTTAAACAAAATTAACCTCTACTGACGTCTTATCAAATGTCAAATTCGTTCCCTATGTTTCATTTTAAATGGGACACGCAAATACATTGCTGTCAACCAAATGTCGAATCGTAACCATGGATATGACAAACCCAATGTTTCACGTTAAAAAATACTCACGGTATAAAGTTAAATGTTTATTCAGTAAATTATAGCTCTCGTTTTAACACCCTCTACTTCAGAAAATAGAATAAATACATCTCCCAACTTTTCTCTCCCTACTTTCATTTTCCATGCACCAGTATATACTTACTTGAAGAAGTAAGAGTTGTTCTGGTAGCCAAAGAAGGGAACCGTATACGTAAGCATCCAGATGTTGCCTCCTCCGCAATCGTAGTACGGTTTGGACCACTTGCCGTCCTCGTAGCTCACGGACAAGATCTCGTCGGGGATGCGGTCCGTGTGCGCGCTTTCGTTCCACGTGTACGTGTTGTAACCTGCACACAACACCAGTTTGCATGTTTATTCTGTGCTGCTCTGGAAATGAATTCTGCAACGGGTGTTGGACTGCGAGTGCGAGTGAAATGGAGATATGGAATATTTCAAAAATATGAAGGAAAGGAATGGGAATGGGAAAGAATTTGGTGCATTTTAAATATGTAGAATGGGGAGTGGTATGAAGTATCTGGTGTTCAATAAGTCTTTACGTCCTGGTTGTGAAACGTATGTCTGTACTTTATTCTCTCAAACGTCATCAAAGCAAACTCAACTTAATAGAAGAAAATAAAATAGAAATTTATTTAACTGTTTTGCTTTGTTACAAATGCAAAATAGAAAAATATTATAATGAAGTTTTATTTTCGCAATGGTCAACAAAATGAAAACTGAAATTGGATTTATTTATTAAATAACTTCTCCATACCAGGTATGAGAGCCCGTGAGGTGACGTCTGGTAAGCGCCCACAAGATAAAAAAAATCTGATGTGGCCAGCACATGACCTCCCGCAAATTCCATGTTTAAAATAGTAATAAGCTTTAAGTAAAGTATCTTTTTCCGTTCCGGTTGATTGTTTATAAACAGAATCTAATTTGTTGTTTTAATAAATAGAAGTCAGTAACACGAAATTAATTTCGTGCCAAAAATAATCGATTATCATGGGCCTATAGCGCTCACCATCAACTATAACAGTTCGACCTTCATCATTTTCGAAAAAGTAAGTTCCAATGACGCCACCTGACCATAGTACGCACCAAATAGTCTCATTTGGACATGTAATGGTACCTCGTAAATCACATGAAGATTTTCCTCTGCCCATATCTGGCAATTTTGCTTATTAACATACCCAGAGAGGAGAAAATGTGCCTCACCAATGAAAAAGATAATCCGCAAAAAATCATCATCAACTTCCTAGTGCTCTAAAAACGCAATCTGTGTAAATTCTTTGCCGTACATGATCCATGTCGTAAATGTGTAGTTGTAAACCAATATTTGACATTTTGAAAACAAGTACTTATACTGACAGATTTATATTTACAAATCAAATATATTTCTACTTAATTCTTCTTAACACGGTTTCATTATTAATGTAAATGTGACAGTGACATTTGTTTAAATACGTCAAAATTTTATTAAAGTATTATGTTTTTGTTTGACGCATGGGTCAGATGATGTACAAAAATAAATTATTTTATAAATTTATATTTAAAGTTATTTAAAGTTTTTTAAAGTTATATTATCGTAGAATTGAAGATTGTACCATTATATTATATTTTTAATAGTAAAAGTTGCTGAAAAATTATATTCAATGCAATTTTTTCAAGAAAAACTGGTAAATGCTTGTATAAGTGATACTTCCGGTTATCTGATATACACTAAAAACTAATCAACTCTTCCCACATTAGTATGGAATGGGTATACAAAATTTCAAAATTTTCTGATTGATAGTATATGAGTAATCGTGTCCACAGGATCCACACACACATACACACACACATACATACCCACAGACATCATTGTAAAAATGTTAAAATCGGATTCTGGGGACATAAAAACGTGCTTATTCACTAAAATCTATATATGCGATTTTTAGCACGATCTCTATACCTCCCTTACCTAGGGTAGCGGGAGGTAATATATCGTCATCATTACCGATGTCTACAAGTATTGTAGATACTGGCACACCCAGTAATGGGTAATATGCCGTGATGATATATTTATATTTATTTACTTAAAGATAAATCGCAGACCAAGAGCAGAACATCCTCGTCATAAAGCTGAAAATGTTAAACAAAAAAGAAATTTAATCAACGATGTCACGAAAACCCTATAATTTCGGTACGGCAAATATCTCAACTATTAGAGGCGTGTTTCTCCGGACTGTGATTCATGATAAAATTGAACAAAGTGAACATGATCAAAAAGAAAAATGTTTCTTCGTTCGTTATTCGTTATCCCCACTCTTTCATTTTGTGATCACAACACGCCATTCCCCTTTTCCTTCTGAATCAGTCTTTTCGCATGATTACTGTGTTTGAAATAACAAAAGATTTGAAAATGGCGGAAAAAGCAAGCAATGAAATATTGGAATGTGCAAATTTATGTCTAGTTCAGAATCATCCGAACTACTAGAACTTGAGTCAGTAGATTCAACATTCAGTACTCGTTTCGATTTTTCTAATATTAGATCCTGCAGGTACAAAAAAACTTGAAGAAACTTGTTTTTATATTTCACTTCACATTCCATACCAAAAATATTATTTCTGTTTCAGCACAATCTATATTTAAACTATTTTCGATTTGGGTATTACTTCAATCAAAATAGCTGATTTATCATTTGACGTTTACCGCTAGTTCCTTCAACGTTGTGTAGGTATCGCGTCGATCGAGATAATTTTGTTGTTTCTTTGGAATTAAATTTAATCATGATTCAAAGGAATCATTATTGAACAAATCATTATTTAGAAAATCATAATCACAGTCCGAAGAAACACGCCTTAAAAATGTACCAGAAATTATTACCTCCCGATTATTTGAGAGTTACTTTAATAAAATACTATGTTGTTCTGAAATATACACTTACCTAATTTTGAATGACGTTTGACGTTTTGTTTAAGGTTAAATCATATGAATAAAGTACAGACATGCGTTTCACAACCCATAGCCAACTAAAGACTTATAGAACACGCGATGTGTATTGAAATATGCGAACATACAATAACAAAGTGGGGTCTAATATACGACCCCAGCGAATTTCAGAAAATAATAATTTTTGTTTTTTTTTTAATTTGGTATCAGCTCCCTCTAGTGCCTTCCTTTAAAATGTTTTAGTTTAATATGTGGCTCCTCAATTGTTACTTTTCCCATTAACATATTGATAACATTGTTCCTAACTTTGTTAATAATAGAAATTTTGCGATCGCTTTGAAGGCGGTCCAGATCAAAGGATGTTGATAGCAAATTTTATTGACAAGTTACTTTTGGTGGTAACAGTGTTAATAACATTCTGCTCGTGATCACTTTTCCGCTGGACTGGAGAATTTGCTTGTAACATTATTTATAACATAATTAGTTCAGTTATTTATTTGTTGTGAACTTCAATAATAATGTTTATTTTTTTAATAAACATTTATTAATTTTATTCTAAAAATTTGTTATAAACATTTTCATTCATTTAACAAGACATTCAAACAACAAAAAGTGACATTTGCTACTTCTTCATGTGAAAAGCCAGCTTTAGGCACAAAATTAGATCTGTGTTCTAGCCGAATCGCCTTTGTTTTATATATATATATATATATATATATGTATATTTGTTAAATAAATAAATAAATAAATATTTCATCACGGCATATTACCCACTTCTGCTTTATCACAGATATCGGTAATGATGATAACATATTTATACCTTGCGGGCGCTTACCATGCGACCCCTCAAGGGCACTCATTTCTGGCCACGGTGGTCACTTTTGTGCCATTTAAAATCAAAATATTTAGCGTCGGTCGGGATCGAACCCGGTTCTCTAGATTCGCGACCAGACGCTAAATACTTAAAATGGAATATATAGAATGTCTCACAACTCGCGCCCCAGACGAAACTGACACTTGCCGACGACAATAGGTTGCCAACAAATAGAAGAAAATAATTTGCTGCTGCTTGCATAACGGAGTTACAAGACTTTTTAATCCACCAATCCCGGAAGGATATCTTGAGGTGTGATGATATTATTACAAAATAAAACTGGTTGCTAGGTTTTAAAAATACTAGTAGTTGTCACAAAATTTATTTGAATTACTGTAATTTTGACACTTTAGAGTTGACTTTTTACTGTCAATAAATTTAGGTTAGCGAAGGTGTCATCCGAGATCATCATTTCTATCGTACAGTGCAACGTGTTGTAGCAGCTGTGTAAAACGAAAATATTATTGTCCACATTCTCCGAAAATTATAATCATTTCTAAGTAATCAGCGGCTTTTTTTATTCACCTTGTCAAATTTAATTTGACACTTGACATTTTTCGAAAACTACAGTCGTCCACACATTTTAAAGAAGATTTGATTTTTATAAAACCATAGTAACGTAAAATTACGGCGAACACACGTTAAAGGTGTAGGTCTCTGATTGGTCAATTTTAGGACGTCTTTTCTCTAATATATTTTAAACTAGATTTTTTTTCTTCGAAATTACACATCCGAGTGCAGTCTCGTGTTTCCTCATTTGCTCTGGGGCGCGAGTTGTGAGACACCCTGTATTTTGTTACAATAACAAAAAAATATAATAATGAGATTATTATAAAAAAATCACCATTTACAAATATTTCCTTTGTTATACTCATGCGGAATAACGTTAAATGAAAAATCGTGACTTCGGAAAAGTTAAAATAATTGCGCTGTGTATGGATTATAGTTTAGGAACCTATTAAAAAGAAAGTAGCCATAAGCTATACTTTAATGTTAATGTGCTCTAATTTTAATTTTAAATTAAATGAATCTCAATATTTTACGTAGTAATGGGTTTTGAATTACTCGGGATCATTTATAAATATTTTTATTTCTTTTAAGACTTGAGTTATTATCTTTCTACTGGATTTGCGATTTAAAATGCGATTACGATCTATAAACCGCAAAGCTTGTACTTTAGCTATATCTTTAATTCAATAGAAAGGAATTAAAATAGAAGTAACATTGTTTTCTAGGATTAAACAATTAATTTGTTTTTCTTGTATCCCGGTCTTGACAAGTTTCTTAATTAAAATTTTATTGAAGATTTCCAGAGCGCTCGTATTCATTATGGCTTTTTAAAAATTTGATTAAGCTATCTAGGACCTTTTAGATATTATTTATTTATGCAATTTAGTTAATAATACAGAATATAATACCAGTAAAATAAACATGACTAAATGTATTTCATATAATATGCTCAATTTTCTTTGAATTAAATTGTTTATATTTTGTTTCAGCTTCATCTAGTTGGCATTTCTAAATCGTACTCACCCAATAAAAGGTATGTCTTAAAAAATGCTATAATCATTCTACTTTGTCATTTGTAATTCTGTCTAACAGCTGACAAGTAGTGTATCACTTCACAAGAGTTTCTTAGAAATGATTTTTTTTTTAAATCAAGATTAACATATAAAAATATTAAAAAATCATTGTCAGAATGTTAATGTGTGCTTATAAACAATTGATATATTCCCTAAATTAGTAATAATAATTCCTGACACATTTTCATTTAAAATTATAATTATCGTAACATGATAAGGGTCGAGTAAATGATTGGCTCCGAATTGTGACAGTTGTCACGTAACAAACAATTTCTCCTACTTAAATACTTATTAATTAAGTAGAACGACGTGTTTTCGAAGATTGAAAAACATTGCCAAAACTGTCAGAAATGGATAACTAAGAGCAAGGAAGAAGAAGAAATAAATCGTTTCTTTTCTGTACCGGTTTTCCTCTTTTTCTAAAGGTACTATAATAACGTCATGTACACTTTTTAAAATGATTTTACTGGAAAACTATGAGTAATATTTTTCAAAAAATATATGTATTATTTTTACATTAATTTCAGTATAATACAACAAAAAATTGTCACACATTATTAGAAATAATTTACTATCAAAACTTAATCTATGTTATCAAAGAGTATATTTTTCGCAAATCAGTGTCTTTGAAGATTTCAAACATTGCCAAAACTGTCAGAAATGGATGACTTACAGCAAGGAAGAAGAAGTAAATTGATTCTTTTCTGTACCGGTTTTTCTCTTTTTCTAAAGGTAGTGTAATGACGTCATGTACACTTTTTAAAATGATTTTATTGGAAAACTATGAGTAAATTTTTCAAAAAATATGTGTATTATTTTTACATTAATATCAGCATAGTATCACAGAACAGGTAAACTGATATAGAAACGACTCTCTTGTCGGGTCCTTTGATGTTTGGCTTCGCGTTTCTTTGACCTTGAGTGAGGTTTGGCCATCTTGTATGTTGTATACATTCGCGCGAAATTTAAAGTGCTGTCAATTGCTATAATATTTAAATAAAGAAATACTTGTTTTTTTTAAATTTTATAAATATAATGCACAAATATTTCTGTTATATAGTCAACATAAAAATGCTACTTTTTAAATTACTACTGATGTCGCCATATGTATAAAATTACATTTTTCTCTCTCTAATTTTAGTTTCCTTGTCTTATGGCCGTTTGCACCGCATCTACTTAAGTATAACTTGACATTAAGTAGAACTCAAATTTTAAAAATGTATTGCACCGTTTGCTAAGTTATACTTAAGGTGCACTTACTTTAAGCCTCAGATTTCTGTGGCTTAAGTTGCATTTAACCTTTAAGATCAACTTTGACAATAGATGTGATTGATTTCTATGATGAATTTCAATTTTAATCGAAGTTTTACTAATTCTAGTTTATCGCAACCAAGATCAGTATAATTTTTTTTAAAAAAGAATCCAAATATTAAACGATATGTCACTTTTAATATCAGATTCTCCAATTTTGAGTACTTTGCGCTAGCGTACACCTACCAAAGCGCACAAATTTTTTTACATAGTTCTAGAAAGTGTATTCCTTATGGCATAAGGCTTATGCCTATTGTGGCGCCATAGTTACAATATAACCTGCGTCTGCTCATATTTATTTGTAATTTTTATTCATATTTAAATTATTCATTAATAACACAAGCATTAATATTAATAATAATAAAGTTTGCAAGTTTTAAATACTAAACTGTTAAAAAAATTTCAATGAAATGTCAAACTAACTGCCTTCCTGTAATACCTAAATCAAAAACATCGACTTTTTAACCAAATCCTATTCCTAGCTAAGTGGAACTTAAAAATTACATGTGCAACAGAATCTAATTTAAGGTGAACCGTAACTTTAAGTAAAACTTAGCGAAGGAGAACTTAAGATTACATCGGTGAAAACGGCCATTACTGTCACTTCTGTATTAGTTTATCTGTTAATAATAATACACCAAAAAATTGCCATACATTATTAGAAATAATTTACTATCAAAACAATCTAAGTTGACAAACAGTATATTTTTCATAAATCAGTGTTAAATGAAATATGTTCTTCGTTGAGATAAAATACCTAATCTTCTAAAAGATGAAACTTAGAGCCCTATTTGTAGGTTGACAAACAGTATATTTTTCATAAATCAGTGTTAAATGAAATATGTTCTTTGTTTAGACAAAAAAAAAACCAATCTTCTAATAGCTGAAACTTAGAGAACTATTTGTAGCGCAATAACACGTAGGTCTAAGTCTGAAATACAGTAGATTTCGAAAGCAATTCTTCGTGGTGAGGTTAAAGTCTTAATTCGTATGACAGGCTTTGATTACTACTGTAACCAAGGAGCAAGGCAAGGATCGAAAAGACTTTTATGCTTTCAAGACATTAAAGCTGAACAAGTGCTCAGTGGAACTACCTGAGATTAAATGCTTGATGTTATAGCTTTCTTTACGACTGACGCACTAGCCGGCATGTAGACTTAAACCAAGACATATCCATTAGTTTAAACACTTATAGTTGACGTCAAAAATTTGCTGTAGTTGTGGATATTCGCGCATAAAGCGCTGGTACTATACTTGTTTTGAAAGAAAATCTTTAATAAAATTGAAGCTTCTAACAAAACAATCATACCGGGTGTCTACTTATTAGAATCCGTTATACAGGGTGTTAAAAAATAAGTGTCAACAAATTATGAGGGCATATAGTACTGACCAAAATGAATAAAAAAAGTTTAATCAACATGGGTCCGATCTTCAACTGTTTTTGAGAAAAAAGGCCATTTTGTATTAGAATCAAAGAAAAACTGACTAATATAGTAGTCGAACAAAATTTTGTCTATGCCAGTAAATAGACTATAAAATCTGTTGTGGCCAGCACAAGACCTTCCGTCAATTCGATGTATTTTGTACAAATCCCATACCAAAAGGACCTTGGAACAGATTCTATACATATAATATCATGTAAAATCGAACACGAACACATACTATTTTTTACAAATTCCATACCAAAAGTTGATTCGAAAAGGTTCTATAAATCCAATAAAATTATTACATTAATATACACTAAGTAAAATGCACTAGACACTTCCTTCATTTCTTCTTCAGCTAACCCCTATTTTATTAGGGGTCGCTGTTGCCGAAATACGTATCTAGTTTTAGCGTTTTTAGTTAAGGTTTAGGGATTTTTTAACTATTATCTATTTAACCTTAGACTCCAATAAAGTTTTGCTACCCAATATAAATTATTACCATTTTACTTTTTTCGTAAATGTTAGCCCTATCTTAAAATCAAATCATCTGACTGAATTTACATAACTTCAAATATCAAATTATAAAGTTATAAATTTCAGGAGCGATAAAAATGTACGCCAAGTTTGCATTCAAAATTGAAGTTTGTTGCGGTTTCAAAAACAATTCAAATTACAATTATGCAAAGAGCGAAGCATAATTCCACGGTAGAACGTTTCAAAGTACGTCTATATAGAAGCTTTGTTTTACAGACACACATTATGTTATATATTATAAATATTACAGGCAAACTATGAAACTATACTTTAATGCAGAAAAAAAATTAATGTATTATAGGTTGGTTATGGTAGGTAGGTTAGGTTAATTATTATTTGTTGTACCACTTTGTAACCGGGTTCGATCCCGACCGACGCCAAATATTTTGAATTTTAAATGGCACAAAAGTGACCCCTGTGGTGCACTCTCCATGCCAGCAATGAGTGCCCGTGAGGTGACGCCTGGTAATTGCCCACACGGTCAAATATATCGTCATCATTACCATTTGTCTAGTGCGGCAACCATTTTTCATAAAACTTCCTCAACTTACGGATATTATATCTTTTTACTCGTAACTAAGGGTCCTAGAAATATTTAAATGTAGCTACTAAAGGTACTTGTCATATATTGTACAAATTTCAAATAATTCGTTATTGGTCTCCGGAGACCAGTACCGCACTCAAATAATTTTTACTTCAGTGCGGCATTGGTCTCCGGCGACCAATGTAAGTTTGATTGCACATTACAAGTAGTATCGTGTTAGTTTTAAATGAAATAGAGAACGAGACGTACATACTATGGGTAATCGAGGAAAAGAAATATTATCTCTGATTGGGGTCCCGTGGCCCCGTGCCTGAGTGTCTGGTCGCGAACCCGGAGGAAATGGCACAAAAATAACCCCTGTGGAGCACTCTCCACACCACCTATGAGTGCCCGTGAGGTGACGCCTGGTAAGCGCCAGCACGGTACAAATATATCATCATCATTACCGATATCTACGATAAAGTAGATTGTGGCACACTCAGAAATGGGTAATGCCGTGATGAAATATTTATTTTTATTTATTTACTTATAAAAGATTTTTGTACGTTTCAACTATATTTTATAAATTGGTGTTCTTGTTTTTTGTGCATTTAAATTTTATTGAACGAATTAGTACGTTTTCTATAAATATACAATCTACTACTTCCGGTTATCCAATTGTTACCAAAACCTAATCAACTGTTCCCATTAATGTCAGATTAAGGAAACCGTAGTTAAATATGTATTAATTCTTATAGCATTTGAGAAATCGTGGTTCTAACATCCACACACACATACATATACACACACACGCGCACGCACACACACGCACACACACACACACACACACACACGCAGGCATCATCGTAAATCGGATTGTAGGGACCTTAAAACGTACTTATTTACTAAAATCTAGATATGCGATTTTTAGCATGATTCCAAAACCTCTTTTAGCGTTAGGTAAAAATGATAGACTTACCCTAATCTAACCTATCCTATGCCCAGTTTTATGAACATCGAATAACTTGCTGAGTTATTACGTTGAAAATAAATTTAATCAATGAGTAAATAAAAATGTCTGTTTTATAAAATAAGTTGCAGAGTTAAATAAGTACTTGCAGAGTAAATATTTTATTCTAGTGATTTACCGACAGAGACATCGCTTATTATTATTCAAACGTCAAAATAAAGTGTCATTAAGTATCAGTTCTCATTAAAAATGGAATAAAAGAAAGAATGGGGAAAGAATTATACTGAAATAGATAAAGCGAACATATTAGAGATAACAAAAAAATATATTAATATTATTGAAAACAAGCAGACAGACATAGCAAACGTCAAAAGCAAAAATAGTGCATGGGATGAGATTTGTAAAGAATTTAATGCAGTTTCACAAATAGGTCCTCTGAATAGTGTTCAAAAGAAACTGTTATATGACACATTGTATTTATGTTGGCTTGGAGTAGTTGGGTTTTGTACAGGTGTTAACAAGTAATTTTTACAAGTAGCAATTACCAAATTCTCCGTTTTCAATCCTAGCTCTTATTAATGAATTGTTAAATATGTTGCTGTCGTGTGCGGAATCAGGCCATCTAGCAACAACATCCATTATTTTTAGATTTGCTGAACATACCATTTGGCAATTCATAGAAAACCATCCTTTTCGGTTTCTATAAATTTCTGCGTTCTCTATAAAATAATTAATTTTGACATGTGTCAAATTTATTCTACAGAATAAAATTTACTTCCTCGAAATTCAGTGGAGAAATTTATTCCATAGATTTACTTAGCTAGTATTTTTATTCTTGCTTTATAAAACGAAAATCTCCGGAATAAACTATTTTACTTCGAGAATAAATTTTACTTTGCTAGTAATATACTTATCCATCTTTTATAAAACTGGGCACTAATCTAATATAATAAATATATATCCGAAACGTCCTGCACAATGTATAATAAATACTTACAAGCAATGAATAAATGGAACATTTGAGCCCAAAATTATTTACCCTAATCTAATATAGTTGCTAGTAAACTTTTTTCACTATACATTTCCTTCTTCGTTTGCTTAACAAAGATTTTTGTAGTGATTCTGTCAATCTGTCAGTTTTTAGACGCTATTATTTTTAGAAGTTAGGGCTGTTCAATGCTTTATCGTCTGCCCGACATTCTCCGTTAGTATGAGTGCCGTTAAGAAATACGACTTCATCTCTTATTTATGCTCGGGCGATACAAGTTGACTTTAAAGTAGTCCTGTACATATAAAGTATCTTTTCGAAATCACTTTGGTCACATTAAAAATCAAAACCCGTTGCAGGAAACGAGATTCTGACCGCAGGAGACCAGTACCTAACCCCTAGAGTAAAAATAACACTCAGGTATTCTGTATTCCGTGTGTGAAAAGTGAATTTTCCCTGTGACGGAAAACAGATATGAATTTTACAAGTCATATCAAAAATTGACAGTGAAATAGATTTAATTTCCATAATAAGAAGAAGTCGTATACTCGTGTTCATAAAATATTTCTTTAGGAATATTTTATTTAGAATATGTTTCTTTGAGTGCCCTTCTGTGAAATTTTAAAATGTACTTAAATTTGCATATAATTTTAACTTTGTCCGGTTTACCGCACATTTTTCATGAACAAAGTTTCTCTCGTAAAAATTATCTTTATTGTTTCTGCAGATTAGTATTATTTTGGCAAACCGTACGAAAAATTTAACATTTTTGAAGGAAACCATTTCATTTTATTCTCTCAATATGCGGCTACATTTTCCTATCTCGAAGAGCATATTCCTTTATCTATTGTAGTACTCAGAACTTGCGACAGAATTCCGCACAAAAAGAAACACATTTTTCATCCGAGATGTGTAATGTTTTTCAGGATCTGAGATTTTAAAATTGTAGTTTACTTTACTTTTCATGTAGTTTGTCTTCTCTTTTAGATTTATTTCAGAAAATGTACTGAATTTGTACATGACTTTAAAAGACTTTTCTTTAAAATTTTGCTGTTTTAATTTATTCTTGTCTTATTTTAATGTGTTGTTATATTTTCACATGACAAAATAGAGATAGGGTGAACTCTCTTGCGTGAGATTTTGAATTGTAGTTCTAGTTTTAATGTACTTCTTAATGTGCTTGCTTAGTTTTGCCTATTAATCACACACAAACTTTATGATGATAAAGGAGATTTAGTTCTGTTCGCCTCAATTTGGCAACGTGTAAAACAAAATCAAAAATTCTTTTGCCCACTTAACGGAGATATAAATGTATTTCTTTATGGAATAAATCTTGCAACTAATACTACATACCACTGGAAAATATATAATCCATTATTGCAACTGACATTATTAAAGGATTGGAATATGTCACGGTCTTTCGGCTGTCGACACTATCTACTAACTGCAGTCTAATGAGAGTAATTTAATAATCCACGACTTAAATCAATGACAAATACAAGTACATGTTATACAGACAATGCATCAATTATGAATTTATACTCATGGGCATTGGGATATTTCACTACGTAGAGATGGTGCTGTGTACTAGTGTATACCAACGTTAAACCTTCGACAATGGAGCAGAGCACTATTGTTTAATATTTAATTTCCATAAGTGTATCATTGCTGCCAATAGTTTTTCTTTGATTCTTCTTGTATTTTGAATTTTCTTTCAGTGTTCATTATTATTTTAGTTAGAATATACTTCCTTGTTTCATGTTGTAGTAGTTGTAGCAGTAGATTAATTATTATTTTCATTTTAAATACTTTAGTCAGTCGTTATTAGGTTATGTTCACAGTTTAGTTTTTTCTTAGGCCCAGTTTTACAATAAATATTAGGTTATAATAGATTAATTAATTATAAATATTAGTTTTATTATCTGCTTTCCACTATATAAAATGTGCACGGCTATTTAAAAAATATGAATAAAATAAAATTGCTCCTTTGTTTTACTTCCAAATTTCGCCACCAGGTTAATAATCTTTTTTACATATCCTGATACACATACACCGCTCAAAACGATTTACTCTTTTCCTTATTATTATTTTTTTTCTGTTGAATCTCTTGTATAATTTAGATAAATGATGTATGTATTGTAACAATGGCAATATCTGCTGGTCGAACGAAAATAAAGATTCTTGTACTATAGAGGCTGTTTACTGTCTACAGTTCGAAAGAAGGCAGTTTGAAATAAGTCTATAAAAATATGAAAAAAAATGCTTCTTACTATAAACATAATAAATTTTAGAAGATAAATCTACCTATATACCTACAAGATAATGATCCGAAACATTTATCCTGGTTAGGTATAATTTTTTCAAGAAAACAGCGCTTGGGTATATCATATGTTTACGAAGATACATTATGGTGTATGAAAAATTTCTGGAAAATCTAAACAAGATGTTTTTAAATGAATGATGGCTCAACAAAACAAAATTTCATACGGAACGCCTTATTTTTATGCTTATACGTACGGCAAAAAATTCCAGTCATACAGTGAATAATTTTCAAAGTAGAAGATTATTTTTTGCTTCTTGAATATTTGAATTTTTGTAAAAAAAAAAAACTCAATTGTAACAACGAAATATTATTTTTAAACATTTTCTAAACGTAAATTACACTGAATGTAAGCTTAATCAACATGGGTCCGATCTTTAATAGTTTCCGAGATAGGAGGCAGTGAAAAATTAGTTTTTACGGGGTTTACCTCTGCTATCTTGAAAACTATGAGAGTTGCGGCTTTAATTAAAAAAGACTTTTTGTTTTTCAGAGGTCATCTTAGATGTGCTTTTGTTTCTTTACAAAAATCAAATAATTGAACTAAGTTAAATGTTGTGGCGACCTGGGCCAATATTTAATTTTCATATAACTTCGTAACTATTAGCAATTGAGAAAAATGTTTGATATAAAATTTTATTGTTTTTTTATAGCCTATTTACTGAAATAGACAAAATTTTGTTCAATCACTATCATTTTCAATTTTTCTCCGATTTTTCATTATTCTCGGAAACAGTTGAAGATCAGACCCATGCTTTTTTTACTCATTTGTGTGAATACCATATGCCCTTAATTTTTTTTACCATTTTTTTGAAACAGCCTGTATTTTAAATATATATATATATATATATATATATATATATATATATATATATACCGTATGTCCACGGATCGAGTTCCAAAGAGGAAAAACTTTTTTATTTTTTATTTTACAAAAAAAATGTATTCTTGAAAAAAGTTTTTGGATGTCTCGAAACGGCTTATTCAGTTTTAACATTTTCAAATTTTCTTTTAGTTTCAGATAATAATCGAAAATTGGTCGTTTGAGTTGAAAATTATTCAAAGTCTCAAAAAATAAGTTTGCGTTGTCATGGTAATTACCGTTACTTATTTATTTTCATTAACTCTCAGTTATAAAAATCAACCATAATCGTTGAAAATGTTGTCAAAAGACGAACGAATTTACCTAATTCAATGCTACGGCAAAGGTAATAAAGCGAGTAGTCGAAGAATTTAATCAAAAATTTCCGGATATTTATATCTCAAATAGAGGTTGTGTTAACAATTACCATGACAACGCAAACTTATTTTTTGGGACTTTCAACTAAAACGAACAATTTTCGATTTTTATCTGAAACTAAAAGAAAATTTGAAAATGTTAAAACTGAATTGGCCGTTTCGGGAAATCCAAAAACTTTTCTGAAAAATATATTTTTTTGTATAATAAAAAATAAAAAAGTTTTTCCTCTTTGGAACTCGATCCGTGGACATACTGTATATATATATTCTGTGCATCATACGTATTATTGTATTACTGTTTTAACTTAAAGCTGAGCTTTCCATCCAAAGTTGCGAATACGAATCAAAGCTTTTAATTACTACCTTCTGAAAAATTATTGCTGAGTATGGCGCGGTCCATATTTCTAATGACTACGAACTTCTTTTTGTGAGTTCATTACATCGAATGAAAAAGTTAATTAAAAACAAGGAAAATAGTCACGAGAAAGTAATAACAATAAAAGCTTACAATAATAATTATCTTGATTTCTCGTGATGTCTTGTTTGGGAGAGCAAACTTTTTCTAACAATATTATCTTTTGCCTCAACGGTATATTTAAAACTGGAAGATATAAGTTAAAGCTGACGGGATTTGTTGTCCATTATATACTATTACACCCGGGAGTGTGCACACAAGGGCTTCAAATAACGTAATAGGCTAGTTGCATTAACATGCTAACAGGCTACGAACTCACATGATGCGTTTGCTTTCGCGCCATCTCGCGTCGTTATTTTTAATGGAATTGTCTGCGTTGGAGTTTATGAGAAACAATGACCATAGGATCACTTTTTGCATTCGTTTTTGTTTAATGCTTTGCACTTAATTAAATTCATTATGAATAAATTTTATAGTAAAACTGAATGAGACGAAACATACACTATATTATCATTATTTATCTTTTTTATTTTTCTTTATATGCGTTTAGCAAATACACAAAAAAAAGAATTGAAATTTTGTCTAATTATAATACTTTTAAAGAACTGATTACGGAAAAATCGATTTTATCGGGAATTTACATTTGATGTTTACAGATTAATTTTATTTTAAATTAAGTTTTTTAAAAGTTTCTTTCTTCCGTTCCCCCTGAGTGTTGAGGAGTAATATTCCTACAATGTTAGGTATTTATTGAAACAACAAACATCATTATTTATTCAGTTATTGACACAATATTAATTGGGTAATTTTTTCTAGCAAAATCATATTTTTACGATTACAGCGCCAACTTTTGGGAGTACCAGACATATTTTTTACGCTCTTTCCGAATCTATGGGGTCCCGTGGCCGCGTGCCTGAGTGTCTGGTCGCGAACCTGGGGAAACCGGGATCGATCCCGACAGACGCCAAATATTTCCAATTTTAAATGGCACAAAAGTGACCCTTGTGGTGCACTCTCCACACCAGCTATGAGTGCCCGTGAGGTGACGCCTGGTAAGCGCCCACACGGTAAAATATATCTTCATCATTACCGATGTCTACATGTGTTGTAGATACTGGCACACCCAGAAATGAGTAATATGCCGTGATGATATTTTTTTTTATATTATATCTTTCCGAATCTGCAATAAAAAATAGGGGTTCCCATTTAAGATTTTTAAGTTGACCCCTTTCCCGCCCCCCTGGGGGTCTTGGGGGGCATTTTTTCAGAATCCGATGTCCTCCTCAAAACCATGGTTTTGATTCGGTACACTTTTTGTTACGATGCATTGTTTTCGAGATATTCAAGGACGTAATGTAAAACGGGACACCCTGTATATTTTAGAAAACATAAGGAAACTTTAAACTAACTGACATCTGATTAATGAAGACGCAAATCGAGTTCAAAATAAAATCATAATCAACCATGTTTTTTATTTTCTTTGTAATTTTACTATAAAATATACAAAGGTACAGAAATTAAGTCCATTTATAAACAAAGCTAAGGTCAAAACTATTTAATACTTGTTTTAAGACTTTCGGTTTATGTAATATTATAATTTCAAGTACATATTTAAAACATTGCTTAAACTTGTAAAATATGAAAATCCTTTCACTAATTCTACTTGACATTCACAAAATTTCTTGTCTCTTCAAAAATTTGAAACTTGAAGACTGCGATACGACAAGAAATGAGTGAACCTACTGCCTGTATTTATAATTATTATATTACAGTAAAATTAATTCTGTGAGAAATATTGATTGGGTACTTGAAATTAAACTATTTTAATCGCATTTCCTTTCAACTGGTGTTTCAAGAAGGAAACTGACGCAATATGTAAGTTAATTAAATTAGTTTTCTACTGCAATACCCGTATTGTACAAATTTATTGCTTTTAAGCATGTATATAGTTTTTATTGTACATGTTACTGTTACCTATGGTATACGTAATAATTTCTAAGGAAAACGTCTAGACGGGATTTATATTGTATAATATCGTAACATCTTGAATGAAATTTGCGCCTAGAGATGCACTAGATTTCGAGCTTTGGCCCGGCCCGGCCCGAAGCCCGCCTCGATTTCGAGTCGATCATCGAGTCGGGCCGAAGATATTTTTTATCGGGCCGAATAGGGCTAATCATTTTCAAAAATCGAGGCGAGACTTTTGATTTTGGCCCGGCCCGAAAATTCGAGCTTTTCGGGCCGGCCCGAAAAATCTTATAATTCAATCAAATGCACAGTTTCCTTAATATTTTAATGAAAATGGATGAAGTTAAAAAGGATAAAAATGATTTAATAACAACAAACTTCACATATTAATAAATAAAAATGTATTATTTTATTTCAAGAATTCAAGGTTGTTCATTAAAGTGATTTTTGTTCCTATCATAATGATTTCTTGTCCTATTTTTGAGCAGAAACAAAGTTAGATAAAAAATCCTTATGTAAATTATATTTTTTTATATAAGATTTGTGAAAAAGTTGTTTAAATTTTCGAACGGGTTTGGTAAACAAAGTGTTAAATACACGTAGGTCTGTAATTTTTATAAAAAACTTATAATAGAAGGGTCTCTTTTTTAACCATTTATGTTAAGTAATGTTGAAAGTTATAAGAATGTAGAGGTTTTTTTATAAGTTTGACACGAAAAAAGTTAAACATTTCGCTTTAACATAAAAATCAACATTAGGAATACCGGATGCACCCAATTTCGAGCTTTGGCCCGGCCCGACCCGAAGCCCGGCCCGATTTCGAGTCAATTTTCGAGCCGGGCTAGCTATATTTTTTTTGTCGAGTCGATCTTCGAGTCGGGCCAATAATTTTTATTTTCGGACCGAGTCGATCCAAACCTCAAAGCCCGGCCCGGCCCGAATGCATCTCTATTTGCGCCTTCATAAATTTTAAATATTCTCTTTTTTCATTGGTTAAAAGTGAAAAAAATACAATATTGAAGTAAGATAATAATAATTCAGATAATTTTATCTTCTACGCAAAAATACCAGGTGGTGGCGGTTAGGAATGAATAAAGGGATGTAACGTGGGATTTTAGTTTTATGCAATTTTCTGCTCTCCTGTTTATTTTACGGAAAAAAAAAACTGCACAGTGCTAAATTCTACAGAATTAAAAGGTGCATAAAATAGTTATTCGTATATCAAGTGCTGAAAGAGTTTTTTTGTCGAATGTCGAACCAAAACGAAAGTTCGGCAAAGAACTTTCAACACGTGTTATAAACTTTATTCTGCGACATAAAAAATAAGGAAATAAGGAATTAGTTTTTAAAAATAATTTGACATTTATTGTCAATTTTTGTATTTGTGATACGTATCTATGACAACAACAAACATGCTATACAACGTTCATATAAGTAAAATTCTTTGCTAGGATATAGAAGCGTGCTGCAAAAAGTTGCTTTCAGCATGAAAAACAAACCAGACAATTGTATTTTCAGAGCAGGAGTAGAAAGAGAAATTTCAAATTTTCCGTTAATTAGTAGCAATAGCTACGCATTTGTTTCCTTTTTCTGGTTTTCATAAATTATTTATAAACAACATTTTCTTAATATGAATAACACTTTTGAAATAAAATTGTTATTATGAGTGAAATATTTATCTCGCCACTATAAATTCGACCAATAAACTTAACACTTTGTTACCGATTTTTGTCTGAGTGAAATCGTTGTAATACATCATATAACTACATTTCTCTAGTAATTAAATTAGGTATTCAAAATTGTCATCGTTTTAATATTCTAGAGCTTTCAAATATTTTTTATGCTATTTAGGTACTTTAAATAATTTAAGTAATTAGATAAGGAACAAAAGAAAACAACATTATAGCTTAAATAATTATAAAATAAATAAAAAGTGCAAGATGCGGTCCCTAAAATTTGGAAGCCGTGTTTTCAGAGAAACATTTTAATCATTTAAAACAGCACTATTTTACGTTCGCTGTGAGTACATTCGTACTTTGGTATTGTTTGTATGAATGTATGACTGGTGTTCTGCTCTACAATACACCCTTTAACTGGTGAAAAGTGTGTACGCATATTTGGACGAAAATGAATTGTATGATAATTAAAATGATGGAATGAATAACCCGTCAAAACTGCTGTATGTCATACAACATCAGTGAAATTGTTGCGATATAACACCGCCAGAACAGATTATATATTGTGAAAATAGTTATCTGTAAATTTACATGTACCAGGTTACGAGAAATATGCTTCAAATGCAAATAGTACAGTACGCCACTGGGTAGATAATATATTTTTATAAAATAAAAATAAATAAATATATCATCACGGCATATTACCCATTTCTGGGTGTTCCAGTATCTACAACACATGTAGACATCGGTAATGATGACGATATATTTTACCGTGTGGGCGTTTACCAGGCGTCACCTCACGGGCACTCATAGCTGGTGTGGAGAGTGCACCACAGGGGTCACTTTTGTGCCATTTAAAATTGTAAATATTTGGCGTTTGTTGGGATCGAACCAGGTTCCCCCGGGTTCGCGACCAGACACTCAGGCACGCGGCCACGGGACCCCTATATATTTTTATAACAATTTTATTGAATTCTATTAATGTATAGTACATATTTTATTAATACAGTCATTAATAAATGATTTTCTATTAATAAACGAGTTTGGTAGAAGTAACAATAGATACCACTACGCCACTACTAAACAATTAATGCCAAGTGAAAGTGACAAACGTTCCTAACGAAAAAAAATATCATGGAGCTTAATAATACCCGATCAACGGATTCGTTTGTTAATCGGCGATTAATAATCGAGACATTTCAACGTCCGTATTAACATACTTAATAGTTAAATTTGCCATTCAATCATTTAAACCAACTTAAACAACTTACGCAAAAGTGTCCTATTAATTTTAGACAAAAATACTTCAAATACATGTTGTAGAGAATTAAATTTTGTATCTAAACCAATACTCACATTTTTTTTGCATGTTTGGTAATCGAGAAAATTGATTTTAAAAATTTATAAAACTCACTTCTTTATAGTGTTAGCCATGGTATTAAAATAAAATTTCGAACAAATTTTGTGACATTTTACCTGTAATTATAAAATATAGTTTTCATTTAATAATACTACTATCTTTTCTTCCTGTGAATAATTCTCCATTTTCAGTAATGATAACGCAAACAAATATAATGACATTTTACTTGCCATATTTTACCTGTCAGAAACGTATTTGTTACATTGTGACATATTTTGCCTGTCAGAATGGCTCTGTTTTTGAGTTATCATTGTAGAAAATGGAGAATTATGCACAAGAAGAGAAAATAAAAATCATTGAGTAGTATTATTTTGATGAAAGCTATATTTTATAATTTCTGACAGGTATAATATCATAAAATATGTTTGAGATTTTATTTCTATATCATGGCTAATACTGTAAAGCAGTAAATTTATAAAATTTTAAATTCAATTTCTTCGGTTGCGAAACGTGCAAAAGAAAATGTGATTATTGATTTAAATGCAGAATTTAATTCTACAACACTTTTCGGCATGTTAAACGCCTATGGCCCGGTTTTCGTATTACACTCGATATACTTTGCGATATATTACGTTAAAATAATAATAATAATAATAATAATAACAATAATTGACCGAGAAATTGATAGGAGGGTGAGTGCGGGATGTAAGGTTATGGGTGCTCTGGGTACGTTGCTCGTAACGTAAACGTATCTAGAGAGGCTCGGTTAAGTGTATATAATGGAGTGCTGGTGCCTGCTTTGATGTATGGAAGTGAATGTTGGGCATGGACGAAAAAGCATAAAAGGAGAGTGACTGCCGTGGAAATGAGGTATTTACGTGGTGTTTGTGGGTATACAAGACGAGATCGCGTGAGGTATAATTTGGTGTATGAAGAATGTATGGTTAGGAAGAATGTTGTTAAGAGAGTTGGAGTGAGTCAGTTGAGATGGTTTGGTCATGTGGAGAGAATGATGAGTGAACGACTTATAAAACGCATATATGTTGGTAAAGTTGAGGGTGTTCAATTGCGTGGCCGTCCAGTGTGTAAGTGGATGGATGTGATTGGTAGTGTTTTGAAGGAGCGTAAGTTTCCGAGAGGAAAGAGAAGAAGAGCATGCATGAATACGATTATAAATGTGCCTGAGGCGAAAGAAGTGTGCCTGGATAGGAATGTGTGGCGAAGGATGATTGTTTTGTAAATGTTGTGGTGTGAAGATATATGGTTAGTAAGAATGTTTTTTGAGAATGGAGAGACAGCTGAAGTTTTATGTGGACGTTGTGAACGAAGTATGTTTGTACAGGAATGTGTGGCGAAAGATGATTTTTTTATCCCTTTCCCTATTGTTAATATTTTTTTTTTCGGGTTTTTGCTAACCCACTAAGTGGGATACGCGTGATTTTATGTATGTATGTATGTATGTATGTAATAACAATAATAATAATTATGATAATAATAATGTTTATTTTCTGTAGACAAAAATACAGTGTATATAATAATTTATTAAGTGTTGAGAGAAGCTCTTTACAGAGAGATTGAGATTATCATTGATGAGCATACCTAATATTCTTGCGTCGTCATTACCTTTTTTATAATTATTTTCTAATTTAACAAGTATGTCAGAATTGTTATTATGATGCATATGAAAACGTAGAATGTTAGTTTTACTATCACTGAAGAATAATTTATTTTCATGACACCAGGATATCAAAGACTGAACGCTATGATCACATTTGTTAATTAAAGCATCTGTGTTAGAATCCGAAATAATCAGATCTGCTGTTATACTATTATTATGATTTGCGCATTTTGTATATAACGTAGTAGAAGAACTAGATGTAATTGAAGATAAAGAAGTAATTTGTAGAATTATAAGAGGTGCAGTGCAATTTAAATGAATGGTTAGTTCAACCCTGACCACGTCAAATTGTAATATTAATGGTACAGGAAGCGAGGTTAGGATTGCATTATATTGAGTATAAAATCTAAAAATACGCGAAAACGGACAAGACACCACGCGATATACCCATTGAAGTTGGCATTTTAAAAATCGAGTACTTTGTACAATACAGGGTGTCTCTCAAATAGGGGGTTATGGCTTAACCACAGATTCCTGAGGCTAAAATAAGACGATTTAACCAAACATGCTTCTACCGGAAAGTGTACCATTTAGCCAGCATTCAGCTTCAAAGTTCTTTGAAAAAAAAAAAATTTGCTTCTCTCTGTATTCGATTTGGATGAAATTTGATATGACAGTTTATATGGTTATAAGTCATCTTTTAAGATGATACTTGTTATTATTAGTGAACCTCTAGTGTATGGAACTTAGGTGTTCCAACATTAATTAGACCGTAACTTTTAATGGCCACGCCGATAACGTAAAATTATTTTTTTTTCAGATACATGCAATAGTAAAGTTTTTTCTCTGTGTGTAATTTGTGATATCTGTTACGGTTCACACAGAAAAAATAAAATCTGAGTATCTGCACCGCTAAATTTTTAAAATAATTTTTATCTAGCAGTCTCTCTAAATGCCAAATATTTAATTTCTGATGTATCTTTCTGTAAAAATATAGGTAATTTTACATTATCGGCGTGACCATTAAAAAGTTACTGTCTAATTAATGTAGGGACACCTAAGTTTCATACATTAGTGGTTCACTAATAATCATCTTAAAAGATGACATAACCATATAAACTGTCATACCAAATTTCATTTAAAACGAATAAAGCGTCCTGTTATTATAAGCAAAAGTAAAAAGTTCAAACAAACTTCTTTTTGCTGATGACTTCAAAATTTTTCGAGCACTAACGATCACAATGACGCCGAATTATTACAAAAAGATTTAGATAATGTTTACGAGTGGAGCGTACGGAATAACTTGCTATTGAATTTAGATAAATGTTACCATGTTAAATATTCCACAAAGAAAACTAATAGCAATTATAATTATTTAATAAATAATCGAGTAATATACAAAAAAACCGACATTAAAGATTTAGGAATAAACTTCCAAGAAAATTTGAAATTTAATAATCACATGGATATAATAGTAAACAGTGCAGTAAATCATAATAAGAAACTCGTATCTTTTCAGATCAACTCAACCACTTGTTCTTTTTAATGCATTAGTAAGATCTAATGCTAGTGTAATTTGGAATCCATCTGAGCTATATCTCAAGGAAATAGTTAAAAAAGTTCAAAAGAAATTTTTAAGATATCTGTACTTTAAGAAATTTAGAACTTATCCAACTTTCATGCCATATACCACACTACTAAACATTTTTAACTTCTTGAAATTAAAAACCAGACGAAACATTTCAGATATTATTTTTATTTGTAAAATAGTTCAGAATATTATTCAGTGTCCTAACTTACTATCAAAATTACCTTTTTATATTCCAATGTATATTTTTTCGAAACCAAAAGATATATTTTATATTAAAAGATATAACTTAGAAATTAGGAAAAATTCCCCTTTAATAAGATGTTGCCTAATTTGTAATAATATTAATAACAATAATGTAGATATATATACGGATAACATAGTTACATTAGTTAAGTATTTGAAAGTATTTTTCAGAGTAAGTTAATTTAGTGTATAAGTTAGTTTATGATGAAACTATGTAATTAGGCCCTTGTGCCTGTTTAGTTTCAATAAATAAATAAACAAAAAAAAATTTTTTTCGAAGAACTTTGAAGCAGAATACTGGCTAAATGGTACACTTATCGGTAGAAGCAAGTTTGGTTAAATCGTCTTATTTTAACCTCAGGAATCTGTGGTTAAGCCATGTCCTCCTATTAGAGAGACATCCTGTATAATTCATTATTGAGTTCATGCTTCAATTGTAGCGTGACATTTAAGCTCTGATTGTTGACGGGAAAATATAATTCTGCAAGGTGAATATTTTTGTGGCTGCACGTACCTTCGTCGATAACTACTGCATTTAAATTAAGTTAGCAGTAACCGAGTAGTGGTCCAATCAGTATTCACTCTGTATATTGTACGTACATACATACATGCTATGAGCTTGATTAAAACATGACTGCTATTTGCATGCAACAAAAGATCAATACTACCATTTCGTTACTCGTCATTTTATGATATGAATATTTTTTAGTATCCAGTTAGTTTTAAACGGAACGAATGAAACATGTTTTTGTTATTGTGTGTACATATGTACGAGTACTCGTGATATGCATCCGTAGTTACAGCACATTCAGCTTTCATAGTAACAGGGCAGGTTTGAAATTCGACTAGAATAAGGTATCTGTTTGTTTTGCTGTTTCTGTAAATTGCTATTATTTTGTAACCTTTGTGAAATACAATTAATATTGTATATGATTTTTGCCTTCTGAAAATTTTAGCTGCTAACAATTTATAAATAAATAAATATATCATCACGGCATATTACCCATTACTGGGTGTGCCAGTAGCTACAACACATGTAGACATCGGCAATGATGACGATATATTTTGCCGTGTGGGCGCGTATTAGGCGTCACCTCACAAGCAATCTGTAACAAGGTGAGAATAGTGAAATAACAAGTAAATAACTTTAATATAAACTATTCTAAATTATAGTTTCAATATCAACATTTTAATTCTGTTATCTTTGTAAGTCAAAATTCTGTTTAGAAATAATAATCATTATTCTCTCATATATCTGTTTAGTCTAGATGTCAACCGCGTAGACATTTATTGTTTGGATGCTACACCCTCGCACCCTTCATCAGATATGCCTGTTGAAGAGATAACCCTTTGTTTTAAGTCAGTCGAGATTAAGGGCTCAGACAGTTCAGACATGTAGTCTGTGTTTAGTTTTTTGGCGTTTTCCGCCAGTACTCATAATTAGATTACAATGTAACTGTAAGAGTATAGTTTTGTGTTAGTAGTTTAGTGTAATTAATAATAATGATTTAGTATTATTAATGTAATTATGTAAATAAATTTAGTTAAAGTTAAAATTAGTATAATAGATGTGTTCATCATCTATCATCAAGTGTTTAGTGATAGTCTGAGCGTAAGGGTGTTCCGTCTCAGTATAGTGGTGGGCGAACCAGCAAGCGTCCACCAGTTAGACAAAGTCATCGTTGGGGTAAAAGAAGAAAGAGTAAACAGAATCATCTGACCCCCCCAGAACTTAAGCTAAAAAGGTAGTATTATTCTAATTATGAACCAAGGTTGTTTTTGCTAAGAGTTCCTCAAATGGAGTCACATAAATTAATCTTTTCCATCATTTTAAAAATTTATAAATATGTTTAAAATAACTAGTCTGGTTTCAATAATTAATTGGGATCTCACCTAAAGATTTTTTTGTTAAACATAGAAATGGGCTTAAGGGACCAAAGAGAAATTTTAAATATACGAAGAAAAAAAATCGTGAAAAATTCTAAGACACCGCAGGGATTTGAACCCCGAATATCTAGTGAGGTGCTCTAAGCAACTGAGCCACGGAGTCCATTTCCACTGAGTCAACGAATCTTCCAAAATTTATTTTAACAATTTTCGTAGATGAGTATACCATCCTAAACTGTATAGATAAATTTTCAGCGAGAAGCAATGCGCTTTATAATGTTGTGAACAATTAGCCGTCACAGCGGTGTCTTTGAATTTTTATCAATTTCTTTCTTTGTTTATTTAAAATTTCTCCTTGATCCCTTAAGCCCATTTCTGTTTAATAATAGTCTAGTTTTAATATAAATAATAAATTTTCTAAGTTGTTACTTTAGTGGGGAACCCAATAGATTACCTTTGGGAGGGGGGGGGGGCGTGTTGGAGAGGGGTGTCAAAATGAATTGCACTCCTATTTTCCAAATGTATAAAACCGGCACTGCAATGTCATAAACATTGGCCCGGAACACTTTTTTGAACCTTCCAATCTTTGATTGCATTAATAATGTGTCAAGTGACGAGAAATTCAAATTTTTACGCGAAATTAAATGATCTTGTTGAGTTTATGAGTTTCAGTGGCTTCGTTTTGGATTATGTGCAGAAGAGCGGGATAACATAGTTACTTTTTGTGTACACTTCAATTTTTTTTTTTTTAATATGCACTTGTGTGTACATATGTAATGAAACGAAGTTTTTAATTTGCAGTTTGTAGAGCACTGAAGTTCTTCTGAACATTTTTATACATGTCGTATTTAACTAGAGTGCTTTTATTGGATATACTGTACTGCAGAGCAATGATTAATAAACATTCCTATATCAATATTTTAATCCTTTTCAAATATATTCATTAAAACAAATTGATATTTGTTGTCAGTTTTTTATTTGAAAAGTTACACGCAGATTCCTGAACTATCTATGGTATACATATTTTCAATCTTCCCAGATCATCTTACTAGAACTGAAACAATATTTAATATTGACTATATTAGAACCCGACACAAGAATATCTACCTTGGAAAAATTGTACATAATAAAATTCACTGTACAGATTTATTAGCCATGTTAAATTTCCTCGTACCTACATAGATATTCTTCACGTTAAAATCAAAGCTTTTATCTGCCCGCTCATAATTCTGATGTCCTGTACAAATCACTTTTATATGTAATGTGCTATTTTTACCGTTCTATTTCTGAATAAACTGATATATTTTGAATATAATTTCTGTAATCTGTTATAATATCATTTACATGTTTTGAGTTGTTCCTATTTAAGTAATAAATATTATTATTAACATTTCTTCGCGTTCAAGGCAAAACGACACAAGCGCCAGTTTCATAATAAGCCAGGAGACACAAAAAACTGTCTGCGCTTTTATACAAATATATTTTTAATGTCTTAACTGCATTAAAGGTAAGCAGGTTTCTTTCTGAATTTTTGTGTGTATTTAAATGTAAATATAAATTAAAGAACTGCATGATAATTAGAAGTATGTTGTCTGATTGGCACTTATGCCAAATGTTTCGTTTATGTGGTGTTTATGCCAAATTTATATGTCGGTTAAGACAGTTACATTAACGTAAGTTTTGATCGCAAATGTTGCTTGCGAGAAGATATGCCATTTTAATTTTTGATAATTTAGACGGACAACGGCGTTTGTGACAATGATCTGTAATAATTGTAATTATTAAAGAACTGTTAAAGGATTTATTTGAAATACATATTAGAATATATTTTATTTAATAAACTTTTTTAAACATATCAGTATAAAAATCTTGCGCTTATATAATTATACAAACATCAAAACTCAGACAAAATTAATAAAAATTAAAAAAATCTATCACTCTGATGTTTTGTACTTTAGTTACTTTATCGGCAGGACTGAATATGAAATAAAATGACTATATCTCTTCTCCACGTCTCATCTAGTTCATCAGAAACAGAAGACACATACTTCAAATACAAGTATTCTTGATGATATCTTGGTGGTATAACTTTTAATTCACATAAACTTTTTAAGTATTCTACTATATGAGCATCGGAAAATAACACATCATTGTTCAGTGCTTCCATCAAATCATTATTTTCAAGTGCTGATGGAAGAGAAAGAGCTAATTCAATGATTTTCTGACCTCGGGACAATGACTTAAGCGCTAATATTTTGAACGCGGAAAAACATAATAATCTGTCATTATCAATACATGAACTTTAATTAATTACCAGCATTAGAGTATAAAATATTGAAAAAAACTAAAATGTGAAAGCAACAAATAATGAATGACCTATTGTTGCCGATAGTTTGAGATATGAATTTAACATGTAGATTGTCGGCTGTATCCGAACAGATTTTTTGCAGGTCGATGGCACAAGCGACAGAATGTTTAAACAAGTTTTGTGACAAATACTGAATCTGTATTATTATAAAAATATACTATGACAAAACTTTGATCTTTACTAAAATGAATTATAGCAAACAATGATAACAATAATTTTTAAAACTCTTACTTTGACATCAATAACTCGGGCCATTTCACTCTGCATTCACCCATAAGAAACTACGTAGAAATGGAGCTTATGCCATTTTACGCCTGCGTATTAAAATTGTGATTGTCGCTTGCGCAACTTCAAAGTGAAATATCTACTTAAATAATTTTTTCGTACTTATGCCACTGTGTTTAATAGATGGAGGTTGCGCCAATCTATCGAACGGTACCAAAATCGAAAATTACGATTTTTTGGCGCTTAGGCCGTTTTGCCTTGAACGCGACGATTTATAATTTTTGTTTTTAAAACCTTCGTTGACTTAGCAGTGTTTTAAATATAGTCTTGGCGTTTTATAAAACGGCGAATATTTGACTTAGCTTGTATATTTTCTTAAATATAACACCTAATGCACGTTTTATAAAAAGTCTAGCCTGATTGTAAAATAACGCTAAGTCAACATAGGTAATCTGGCCGAGACGAATTACTGTTAAATTATTGTTTTTTTTTTTTTAATATTCTCAAATATAGTTATCTATTTAAAGAAAATTGCATGAAATGTATTTACATCAGTTTACAGTTCTTAATATACACTAATTTTAAATATTTTTTTCTGCTATTTAACGAGTTTTCTGATATAAAAATAACAACTGAAAGTAGATTCTTAAAAAAATTCCACACTCGCCTTCTATACGCGAGTGCAGAAAAACTTTCCGCACGCGAATGAAAACATTAGAAGAAGAAATTGTTTTCCGAAGTCTGCCATTCTTATATTTAAGTAAAATTTTCATTAATATTAAATATTTCACTTTCGTAGAAAAAATTGTATGTAACACACTTGCGGAAAGTTTCATTGAAAAACTCGTATGATTGAAACATTCGCTAACGCTCATGTTCCAATTTTCATACTCGTTTTTCAACGAAGCACTTTCCACACTTGTATTACAATATACTATTTCAGTTATTTCGTTTATTAGAATGCATGTATTAAATTTGCATTCCAATGGAATTAAATAGAGGCAAATAATTTTATATTATTTTACTTTTACTTACTTTTATCTTTCCAACAAAATCAGATGACATTTACTCATTTCAATTTTCTTTTATTAATTTATATTAATTGTCATAATTAATTTTGCACTGACTTCTAAGAAGATATAATTACAACTTGTAAATTTGATGAAGTTCTTTATGTAAATGGCTTTCATAATTTTTTTAAGTGGTCTTCAACATATTTCTAAGCCAATGTCATTAAAACATTTAATCTCATATTTTCTAGTGTATATTTACAAATCTCTGTAAAAATTATTTTTTCTGCAGTCTGTATACAAAGTAAGTATTTACACTCGCTTTTATCAACGCATAACACTTTGCCACTCATGCACGACAAAGGAGAAAAAACGCTGCCTGTCCGAATTTCTAAATATAAAATGTTGAGAAATGTCACTTGTCTACATTTTAATGGGAACGTTTAGTCAGTAACTAATGGCGCTGTAGTTACTTACACATTTACCACCTCCACAAGCCAATCTGACATATGACTGTTCTGTCGGTATATTACATAACCAAACAAAATGCCGTATTACTGTGTAAAGAAATACAGAAATAAAATAGGGCATTCATTTACAAAAACGAAAATAAATATGCTTAGATTAGATTGGAGTAATAGCTCAAGAAGAATGGAAAATAACGATAAATTAAAATTAAAAAATATAACCGTTATTTATTGAGTAGTACTACAAGTACAAGCGTACATTTAATTATTTTTTGTTGTGGTGGAAGATCCAATTGTGGCGACTGTAGAAAAAATCTTGTGTGTGATTCAGGCGCAAATGGAGAGAATGTCTGCGCTCTTAATACACAAAGAGCTATTGTATAAAGTAATATTTTATTTAGTTGCTTCTGACATACCCATTATATTTGTAATAAGCAAAACTTTCATCGTTCGTTCTGTTAAAATCAAATATTCAACATTTTTTAAGTTTTTCTTCATTCTTGCTTTTACAAGCCTTCTGTATTTTATATCATCCTCAATCGATTACTGGGCTCATCGAAATAGCATATATCATTACCATAATAGGGTCCTCCACTCTATTTTTTTTTATTATTTGAAATGAAAGTTTGTTTAATTTTGAAGCAATTTGTAATATTAAAAAGTCATAATTGTTTTTAGTTCAACTGCATTTGATTTTTAAAGAAACCTATAGCTATCTTTCTCGCACCAGTTTCTGTAGTAGGCTGCGCGAGAAAGATAGCAATCGTTGAGACGTAGATGTATAGATGCTTAAAATCACAAATATTTCAAAAACCAACAATTTTTAAAAAACTTTTATTATCTCAATCATGATTTTATCTTATGTAATTTCAATATAACCAGAGCTGGGCAAGTTACTTTTAAAATGTAACTAGTTACAGTTACAGTTACATCCAAAAAAAAGTAACGAAGTTACTTAAGTTCCAGTTACTTTGGTGAAAGAACTAAGTTATTTACTAGTTACTCATTAAAAGTAACTTAGTTACTTTGAGTTACTTTCTAACTACTTTTAATGGCGTGAAGTGTAGACTTTGACTGTTGACGTAGTTATTGTGTAGTATACATATCAGGGAGTTTTTGCACTAACTACGTTAACCTAAATTTTAACGTTATTGCTTGGCAACACCCAATCAGATTATTATTGTTAATGTTAACGGACCTACAGGGCCTTATTACCGCCTAGGCCCACGAGGCCACGGCCTAGGGCCCGCTTTGACAAGGGGCCATCAGGGCCCGGTTGCTGTGATAAAACAATCTAATAAAAAGGCCTTGCGGACCAACATTATAATATAACATAAAAATTAAAAGTAACATTTTATCTTGTGAGAAGGGAATTTGCAAAAATAAGACGAATTCAAGTCTTGCAACCCTTGGAACAACGAACAAAATACATTATTTTTTGTATAACCTGAAAATTGGAATAATTTTGATGATTTAGTGGCAGTTTAATTATAATTTATTAAAACTTATCATTTGTAAGCGAGGAAAACATTTGAAAATAATATATTTTATAAGTTAAATTTAACATTTAGTGACTTTTTAATTCTAGAATTAAAAGTTAAAATAATGTGTTATTTTTAGTTTTTCTGTTTACCGTACAAAAACGCTATTATTAATGAATATAATTACTTATTTTATTATCTGTTATGGCTTGAAATCAATCAATAATAATATTGAATTTAATTATGTATTAAAATAAAAGTTACACATTACAGAGGGTATGCGCGACGCTGCGCTCAACAACTCCACTTTTTAAGTTACTTTGACTAACTTAAGTTACATTCTAATTTCTGAGTTACTTTAAGTAACTTAAGTTACTCAAGTAACTAGTAACTAAAAACCGTAAAGTTACCAACTACTTTTCCGCAGCAAGTTAAGTTACAGTTACAGTTACCATATTTTAAAAAGTAACTAAGTTACGTTACAAGTTACGTAAAAGTAACTAGTTAGTAACTAATTTCCTAAAGTAACTAGTTACTGCCCAGATCTGAATATAACTAACTTTTTACTCAATTTTCTGTTATGGTGGAGGACCCTATTTCACTGTAAAATATGACGACGTTTCTTCATCATTTTATAAATCATTTTTGAACTATTGTCACTTTTGGCAAGGTTTTTTTTTATATTCAAATCTTTGCAGACTCATTTGTTTTGAATCAAACGTAATAATAATAAGTAATCAGACAAATAAGTTGGAAACAGGAAAGACATTACTTGTTAGTCTTTTGTTTCATAGCTAGGTAGATAACTTTATAAATTACCTTTATACAAAGCAGACATTGATTTCATTATATTTCATGGGAGTTTATCGACAGCACATCTTTGTAGAGATTAATTTGAGCAGCATTAGTACTCACGATTTCTTTTTTCATCTGTTCTTTTCGCACATACTTAGATAAACGACTAACGTTATTATTTACAATGGAAATAATACATCTTAGAGATAACATTTGCCGACAAAATCAAATCATGAGTAACATTATGGCAATATTTGCTTCTAATATTCAACATAAACTTACTCTAATTTCGAAGATAGGACGCAATGAATATACACACCTTCATCAAAATACTATTATTCATACGTACGTTCATACATACATACAGATTCAACTATTTCTTGCACCGTTGGTAGATAAAGTCTTTAGTTACATATTCATCCTTATGTATAATTATAAATCTACACCTACGTTTCTGAATATTGAAATACATCTAAATATAACTACGAAAGCTTATTACTAGATATCTATAGACTTCTAGATACCAATTTTATATACGGTGTGTTCAGTGGCGGCTTAAGGCGTGAGCCACTTTGGCACTGGCTTAGGGCGCCTGGCTTTTTGAGGCGCCCAAAAAATATAAAAACTAAAGTGAAATATATAAATAAACAAAAAAAATCAATGTATAGAATATAAACCTGTCCTGCATTATTAAATTTTAGAGCCCCTCAAAGTTAGTTTTGTGTAAATAAATAGTGTAATTTCTTGAACATGCCATTGCGAAATAATCAAGTCAGGAAGAAATGATACATAAATTTGCGATAGTGAAGGCACGGAAAGTTACCATATAATTTAATTATTCTTGGATTCTCGTTAGATTTACATTCTGATAGGTATTTTTACCTTCCGTCACCTTTAGGTAAGGAAGGTATTGTTGTTCAAATAATCTAAAAATGCGTATACTTAACATTCTCTTTACAATCAAATAATATTACTACCAAGTTTATATCTCTACCCATTTTTTAATGATTGCCCCAAAACTCAATATACCCCATATTTAGATAAAAACTTCAAAATTTTCAAAAATGTAATTTTTATGTATCTAGATACTTCTCAATGCACTGATTCCAAATTTTGAAACCGCAAGTTGATATCTCTTTTCGTTCTCGAGATATTTAGATTCAAAGTTTTGCTCAAAACTGCCCATTTTTGGGCAATAACCCAAAAATGGGCCGAGATGTGAATTTGGCCACTATACCGTTCGATTCTACAGGCAAAATTACATAAGTACATCAATTTTCAGAATTTTTGAACACCGCATACAATCTCTAAAGCAAAATAACTGAAAATGGCCAAAAACCGCAAAAATCTAACGATTTTTTCAGATTTTGGTCATTTTCACGGTTTTCAAGCTTTTATTAATAAAAAATGAACCGGTTGGACAAAAATTATGAAAATTACTATACTTATGTATTTTTGTCCGTAGAATCGAATGGTGGTGTCGTCAAATTCGTATCTCGGCCCATTTTTGGGTTATTACCCAAAAATGGGCAGTTTTGAGCAAAACTTTGAATCTAAATATCTCAAGAACTATAAGAGATATCGACCTGCGGTTTCAAAATTTGGAATCAGGGCATTGAGAAGTATCTAGATACATAAAAATTACATTTTTGAAAATTTTGAAGTTTTTATCTAAATGTGGGGTATATTGACTTTTGGGGCAATAATTCAAAAATGTGTAGAGATATAAACTTAGTAATATTATTTGATTGTAAAGAGAATGGTATGTAAGTGTACGCATTTTTAGATTATTTATATATGAGTATACATAATGTATATGTGATAATTTTATTGGATTTATAAAATATTTTCCAAGGAACCGTCCATATTATGTTCGTGTTACAATTTTACTGGATGTATAGAATCTTTTCCAATGAACTTTTGCTATGGTATTTGTACAAAATACTTCAAATTAACGGAAGGTCTTGTGCTGGCCACAACAGATTTTTTTATGTTGATTTTGTAAATTTCATAGTGTTTTTATTGCTAATGATTATAATTTATATATTCTCAACTTTTAAGTTTGTCTTTTTCTTTTAAGTCCAAAAAAATCAGATATAATTTTTGTTGCGGGTGGTGGCGCTCTAATCTAATTTGTTTTAAGGCGCCTGTATATATTGAGCCGGCCCTGGGTGTGTTAGTTAAAAAGTGGGTTACAAGCGTTTAACATGGGAAATCAGTTTTTTCTTTGGGCAAAAGTTTTCAATTAATAAGTGGTAAAACATACTTGTGTGAAAATCAGCACAGAATTTTGTAAAAATTTGCAAATTGTAATTAATGAAATGAGATCAAAATTGTGTACACAGTATTAAATAATGTACGATATTTTAAAAATCTCACTCTATTTATATTAATTTTTATAGAGAAATTTCATTGTACCACTATGACCAGCGCTGTGTTCCTAATGAAACAAGTTAAAAATCGCAAAGTAGTTAGTCGTTAGTCTGTTGTGAGATTTCGTTGTGGATTGACTTATATTTCTGTGTACATTTAAACTTACATCTGAAGTGTAATACAAGAATTTGTGTGAATGTGTTTCCCCGAAGGAAGGCAAGGCATCAGATTTGAAGATTTCCTATTACCCGGTAAGTACAATTACTATAAATTTAATCTATGTAAAATGCATTCTATAAATGCGATCTATAAACATATTGAGCCGAATTCAGCAATCTCCTTTAACTAAAGAAGCTAAATAAAAAATAACAAAATAAAGAGAGACATATGCAGTAATGAATTAATAAGAAAAAGGTGCAAGCTGTTTCTATAGTTACTGGAGACGAGTACTACACTAGTGAAGAGTGCTGAAGTCGGCCCATTGTACTTATTTATTTATAATAAATACATTAATTAGTTGCCATGTTACGAAAATATGCGTATTCTATTCAATTTTGAACCAATTCAACATGTACCTTTATACCTAATTTGTATCTAAGTAGTTAAATTTACACATCGTGTGTTATTGAAAATACATAAAATTTCTATGTAAAATCTTGTAACTTCAAACGGCTGTAACTCGAGATCCGATGATTTAAACAAAAGAAGAAACATGCGTGACATGAAAAGAAAGAGAATTTCATGCTAATTTCAAACTTTTATCTTGCGTTATTCTATCTTCAACCTTGTATGAGTGGTCCATAAAAATATGAGTAATGAACTAAGTAATTTAGATCATTTCTCATATTTTCATGCACCACTCATACACGGTTGGAGATAGAATAACGCACGATGAAAGTTTGAAATTAGCATGAAATTCTCTTTCTTTTCATGTCACGCATGTTTCTTCTTTTGTTTAAATCATCGGATCTCGAGTTACAGCCGTTCGAAGTTACAAGATTTTACATAGAAATTTTGTATATACAGTATTGGCCATAAAGATAGCAACTTAAAAAAAATTCAATTGCTCTAATGTAAAAACTGGGATTTCAGAAATAAATTACTGCAATATTAGTGTCTTGAACCAAGTTTAATTTACATTAAAATAATTTGCATTATATTAACAAAAATTGATTCACATGATAACAATTGGAGATTTTATCAATCGAAACTTTGTGTAACTCAAAAAAATAAAGACAATGAAAGTTCGAAATACTTCTTTTATTCTTAAAAATTGATTTATGTGCAAAAAAATATTTTTTATTTGGACATAAAAATAAAAATGGCAACTTTTATAAAATTAATATAAAAACTAAATTTTCTAATATTTAGTGTAATAACCGGAACCACGAGAATTTATTACTTCTTCTCGTTTCATCATGAATTCAAGTAATTTTGTTATAACATTTCCATCAATTAATCTTAGTTCATCACTAAATAATACTCTTTTCCACATGTCAGTTGTCCAGTTTACATGATTTTCTGCAAAAAAATAATCGGGCCTTCATATTCTTCTTCGAAAGAAGTGGTTTCTTTGCAGGCCGACGACTATAAAGTTCTCCGGCAACTAATATTCTTCTTCTCTGTCTTGAAGATATTTTATCTTTAACATTACTTAGTAGAAAGCCTAAAATTTTCTTTGATGGTAACAACGGATTTTTAACGATATGTGTTTTATCATTCTGTCGCTTCGGTTTGATGTTTTTTTTTTGTTTACTAGAAATTGTAGAAGGCTCAAAATTACCCTTCCTTCGAAAATGGATTATTGTTCGTGCTATTGTAGATTTATGCAAATTAAAGTTCTTCGACATTTTATTCCGCGAAGCACCATTTTCATATGATTTAATTATTAAATTGCGAAATTCTTTAGTCAAAGTCTTATTACGACCCATAATTTTGAAGTACTAATTTATATTTTTTAAACAATTATACGATATAAACGTTGAAATTGAGAAAATAAATACATTCATTATGTAGTTGCTATTTTTATGTCCAGACAAAAGTAAGAATTATGCAAATTAAATAAATTCTATAAATTTAATATAAATTATTTTAACATAAAATAAACTTATTTTAAGAGGTTATTCTTTATGTAATTTATTTTCAATATTCTTATGTTCACTTCAGAGAAATAGAATTTTTTTAAAAGTTGCTATCTTTATGGCCAATACTGTATATTATTGCATCAATTCATGTAGTATGCTTATTACAAAATGTTCTAAATTATAGTAGAAAACTCGGAACTGGACCGAAAACCGAAAAAACCGTTATTTTTACTAGGATGAAAACCGGAACCGATCTGACATATATTTCAATTGGACCGATACGAAAAAAATAACTGTTCGAAGTCTTGAAATATAGCAAATGACTTTTTCAAAAGTGAATTCAACGGGGTCTAGAGAGACCAGTTGTGTTAAATTATTTTAACCACGTCACCAGTTAAGGGTTAAAAACGACGTATTTTGTGGTTTGCATTATGAGCGAGACGTTGCTAGACAGTTTATGTGAAAAAGAACTAATGAAACCGGATAGCCCAACTTACTCCGTACGTTTAGTTTTTTATGACAAAACTTTTTCTGAAATTACTTTCGCATTAAATTCGTTGCCTCCGTTCTCATTTTGCGCAATACCATCAAACGCAATTTTATTAATAACGTTATAACTAACAACTACTTTTTCCAGAAACGACATCAGGAGCTTTTTAGAGCTTCTTAACATGCTTCTCATTCAATTACAAAATAAAATATTTTAATTTGTGATATTACCTACTTTGTATTAACGTTTGTTGAAAGAGAAATCCTTCTTCTACTGCAATAATTTCATTAGCAAGTTCTACAGGAAATTAAAATTCCTGGAAGCTAAGATTTATTTTTAGTTATTTTATTATTTAAATATTTCGTAGTAAAGCCAACAAGGAAATGTGAATAAAGAATTTATTACTTTTATAATACGAAAGTACTTCTATAAAATTAGTATTTAATATAACACAACAATTTCTAAAAATATCGTTTCGTTTACTATTAAACAAAATTGAAGCGTTTGTATTCAAAAAATGTCCTTTTTCGTGCCGCCGTACGGTAATTTAATATTGGTACTAAGTAAAAACTATTTTTACATAGTATTTCAAGTAAAAAATAATAAATACTGTAAGAACTTTAAACGTAATTAAAGTATTTACTTCATATAGGATTATTTCAAATACACCAATGAGTCTGTTTCACATTTTTCAAAAACTATTTTAAATGAAAGTTGATGCAATGATTTTCTTAGTAATAATTTTTATTTTAATAATTTGTTGTTATTTGTGGAAATAATTAAATAAAAAGATTGGCGTCCTGAAAAACTACCCCCCACTCGTGTGACATAGAAGTATATACATTACGTCATTAGTAGCCAATAGGAAAATAGTTTATTCATATTATTTATATAAATAAACGTAGATTGTAGTTTGTCACATGTTAATAAAAAAATCTTTTGATTTGACATTTGACGCTGACATTGCTCATTGTAAATGAATAATAAAGTAATAATGGCTAATTCAAATAAGGGTGTTAAAGAGTTGAGGTAAAATAGAATATAAAAACTGAATTTACTATATAATTAATAATATATTTTACTTTAAAGTTCTGGTCGTGATTTCTACATTGAATCTGCTATAGGATATGTAGATCTATGTCGAGAAAAATATATCTGTATAGTCGGATGTAAAGTTTGCCCTGAACATAAAGTGAAGCAACAAAAATATACTGTTATCTTGAAGGTGGATGAAAGTTAAAATAATCTTCACAAACATGAAGACACGATTTTTCTGACAAATTATCAGCTCTTCGACCTACTGCTTCTAGCCACAATTTTCTTTTCTTGGCAAATTTATAAACTCTATAGTGAGTTTGTTCCTAACAGTATTTTTGTAAGAAGACACAATACAGTATCGTAAATTACTCATTTTATTTTAAACTTTTTATTACCTACATATTATACAACTTGAACCAATCTTAAAAATTTGACACTTGTTTGACAACTTTGACAATACGGTATTTTTACATTATAAACGAACCAATTAGAACCGCTGAAGATGTATATACTCTGACGTCACATTCTGTTTCAGATCACGTGACATTCAAAATTTTATCCAAATTTCAAAAATTAATTGTAAAATATCTAAAGGATATTTCGTGATATTTTCAAATTTGAGGCTCTTTAAAGAACAATATCTTTTCAAATTTAATACTTAGAAGTCATATAAAAATTCTTGCAACATCTCTATTGTAGAAGTGTTGAAAGTATTATAGCCGTACTTTGTAGCTCAGTGGTTAATTTTTAGCAAGTTGGCAAAACATTTCGCCAATCTATAAATAGATAATAAAAAGTTGGACTTCATCCCTTGAAAACGGAGATATTTGCTAGTTTATTCTCGCATGATCAGCCTGTATATGAAAGCAGACTTTCGTTTGGTGAGGTTATGAACGGCAACACGTTCCAAGTTTACGGTTTTAAAACATTTTTTTTTATTGACGCATAGTCGTAAATTGCTGATGAGATATCACAATTTCGTATCCAATTTGGAGCAATTGTGCATAAAATTTGATAGCTTACTTTGATTTTATGATAAAACCACTAAACGGCTAATAACTTTATAATTTGGCAACGACTGAAACAATTCCATAAAACAGCATCAAAAGCTAAAGTAAACAAACGTATAGTCATGCAAAAATACGAGTGTAATGCCCGGTTGCACCGACGTTTCTTAAATTTACACTTAATAAAACTGAACTTACATTTAAGTGTTACTTAATTTTTATCTACGGTTGCACACATATTTTTTTTAATAACCTTAAGTAAGTGTAGTTTATATATTTTTAAGCTGTTTAAATTGTACTTTTAGTAATAAGAAAAATAAAATTTAGGGATTTTTCATAGTTGATTTTGTTTGTGTCAAAGTTTGGAGGTTATGTTAGTAAGTTCGATTCAAATAGAATTATAATTTTTAAAATTGAAGTGTAATAAAATATATTCATTGTTTTTAGCAAAAATGGTATCAGACGAAAAAAGAAAGCGAACACGAAGTGCCAACTAATTAAATTAATAAAACATTGAAAGAAAAATGAATGCAATACTTACATGTCGTAGTAAAATTCAATATTATTTTCTATTAAAATCAGTAATTCCAATACTGTATATTTGGTTAATCGAAACCTTTGAAAAAAAGCATGATCAGAAAGAGTATGAAAATGATCAGATCTGTCGTATATTTGCCTTGGTATTCCGCAGAAAATTAAATCCAACGCATCTAAATCGTCATCATCGTCAATAAAATCAATAACTTCAATAATTCTGATAGAAATTAAAAACGTTTCCATTCAATATAACCTCACTACTTACTTAACTGCAAGATAAACTCTCAATTTCGGAGACTTAAATTTATGGAAGCCTTAAGATGTTTATGGAGAGTATAGCGCACGGTGCAACGAAATAAAACTAAACTTAAGGCTAAACTAAACGTAAATTCTTAAGTGCTATCGGTGCAACTGGGCATAAGTGTATTTATGAATTTATATAGTTAGGTAATTAAAATTGGAATTATAAATGCTGTACACGAATTTCATTGTCATACCTCGTACTAGAGACCAGTTTGCACCAAATGGTAAACATGAAAACAAGTCTGAAAATTAATTCTGTTTAAATGCATAATTTCATGAAATATAGAGAGGGGAACAATGGGCATGGTCCGAACGTAATCATAATATTTGTACAAATCTAAATTCATATTTGTAAATTTGTATACTTTTAATTAGGAGGTAGATCTATATTTATTTGCTTGTCTTATTTGCTTAGTTCATATTCATGTTATTTCCATTGTAAATTGCTCACATTCTGTCACCCTTAGCAATTACGGGAAATTTACATTACGGATATTCCATGTCACCGACTGGCGCCTAGAGAAATGTTGCACTTACAAATCGTGACTTTCATAACCTCGTCATAAAAATCTCATTAATATGTCGGACTGTTGCAAAAGTTACAAAGCGACATATTCATTTTTCCTTTTCAATTTCTGTGGGATCAGAGTATTAAGTTATGTTTTATGGACGTAGATATTACAGTGCTATCTTTAATACAATCTTAATTTTATGACATTTTTCATTGGAAGAAACGCACTTAGGAAGATATTACATTATGTTCTATATCCATTACATATTAACCTTTTTATTTACAATGGCATTAAAATTTCAAATAAAACTTGTTCAATAAGTTGGAAAAATTAAATTGAGAATTAAAAACACACACTTTATTTCTTTTTAATGTAAAACCCAGTTAATTAATTTGATACAAAATAATAAAAAACAAACATCTCGTATAAATTCATTATTAATTTTCATTTAAAACCAAGTCAATTATAGAAGATTAGCTTTGAACATTATAAAGAGAAAATTAGATTTTTTTGCTGCTAAATGGATAAAGGTATATTTATAATAAAAAATTCTTTGTTTGAGGATATATTTTGACGTTTACCCGACGTATCATATGTTTTAATTATTTCGAACTGTCAAAGAATTAAAATTATATTATTTGTATTTAATTTAGGTTATTTTAATTGTTCGAAACAATAAACACAAATGATACGTCAGGTAAACGTCAAAATATATCCCCAAACAAAGAAGGCATAAATGTCATGGCAAAATGATATAAATATCATAATTAATATCTAGGTTAATTTGTGTATTAAGAGCGCAAAACAGGATATTGTCGATTCAGAGAGATTCTTCGACAATATCCATTTGCGCTCGATACACATACAAGATTTTTTCTACAGTCGCCATAATGGGGTCCTCCACCATAACAAAAAATAATAAAATGTACATTTTGTACTTACTAAAGAAAAATATATACAGGGTGTAACACGTACACCGACCACTGCCATTATTACCTTTATTATTATAGTTACAAAAAATACTATAGAACAAAGTTGTAGGGATCCCGTGAGAAACAATGAAGAAATAGAAATCGCAGTTTTAGCTTCTATTGCGCGTAATCCCAATTCATCCACACGCGAAATTGCTTAAGAACATTTTATTTCTAATATGTCCGTATGGCGCATTTTGAAAAAGCATAATTTAAAATCATATTCATACAAACTATTACATGCTATACATAAAAATGACAATGAACGCAGAATAGTGTTTTGCGAATGGTTTTTGGTGCAGCATCAGGACGATAATAATATTCTTAGAAAAATTCTGTGGACAGATGAATCTAAATTTTCAAATAATGGATTATTTAATAGAAATAATGAGCACATTTGGGCTGAACAACATCCTCGTGAATTTAGAGAAAAAAATAATCAACACAGATGGAGCTTTAATGTATGGCTTGGAATGTTTGGGAATAAAATTATTGGACCACATTTTTATGAAGATAATTTAAACGCTGCACATTATTTATGTTTCTTGGAAAATGAATTATTAAATTATTTAGAAGATTTAAATTTGAATGAAAGATAAAATATGTGGTTCCAACAAGATGGAGCGCCGGCTCACAATACTCGTCGAGTGTACGAACGGCTCGACGAAATGTTTCAAGGTCGGTGGATAGCAACAAATGGGCGATACAAATGGCCCGCTCGTTCCCCGGACTTGACACGCCTTGATTTTTTTTTATGGGGATATCTTAAAGATAGAGTATATTCAAAACCAGTGACAACGAAACAAAATTTGATGGACAGAGTTAGAGAAGCTTGCGCTGCTTTGACACCAGAAACTGTAATAAAAGCTACTTCTTCTGTTTTAAATAGAATAGAATTATGCTTAGAAAATAATGGAAATCAAATAGAACATTATTTATAAGGAGTAATTAACAATTATTAATTTTTAATTTAAATTTATCACTCTTGTTTCTCATCCATGGCCTACTGTACAATAATATTAAAAATAAAAATTTATTTAAATTTCAATCGCATTTTTTCCAATATTTTTATTATGTAAGGATATAAAACTAATACATGATTAAATTCAGAAAAAAATATACTATCGAATAGGCATAAAAAATATGTAGAATCACATTTGAAAAAATATAACTTTGTGTTGTTACTTGAGAACCACTGATTTAAAAAAAAATTTTCTTCTCTGAAAGGATGTCCCCTTTGGTCCCCTACAACTTTGTTCTATAGTATTTTTTTTGTAACTATAATAATAAAGGTAATAATGGCGGTGGTCGGTGTACGTGTTACACCCTGTATACCATTCTATTTAACAAATCAAATGTCATTTCGACAAAACTGAATTCAGAAACTTTTAACACCAAAAAGTGGTATTTAACTTGGCCCCAATTTTATAATTTAAACTATAGATCCAAAATTAATAAGAAAGAAAATAGCTATTTGTCGTTATTTTTTCAATCACTTTGTATGCGAAGTTTATTGACCTAATTTTCCTTGCACCAGTTTTCATTTTTACTAAGAAATACAAATAAATTCAATATTAAAATTCATGAAAAGAAATTGTATTTTCACTTTTTCGTCGAAGAGATTATAAATGACAAAAAATGTCCATTTTAAGTTAAAATTAAGCAGGCTTCAAATTGGTTGTAATTATACGTTAATTTATAAACCTTATCTTGTAAACCACTTAGAACTTCTAAGACGGTAATCTCAATATTTTCGTAGATGATTTTCCACTTTTATGCCTGACATCAAATTTCATAGGAAACCTTTTTAGCCCAACGTTACCGGACTCGAGCACGTTCGTGGTGAATATATTCAGCTTTCTCGGTCGGTAAAACGAAACTTTGAAAGTGTATTGAGCCTACCGGCTTCTTTATACACGCACTTTTACTCTATAAAAATATATTCACCAAATTCTTCTGTAATTAAAATAAACTCCAACGAAGTAAATATTTACTGATACATTCTTTAAAACAGAAACTAGTCACTCGAGATCATTCAGTAGTAATCATTATACATTTATTTTAATTGACATTGAATAATTTAACAATAGTACATTAAACTTGAGCTTATGGTGACGATAATAGCAAAAATCATGTTCCATTTTGAGAACAACGAACTTTAATTTGGCATTTACATAAATAAGCTACTCAAATGCGAAAAAACAGTGATAGTATCTCATTTAATTCAGCGTAACTAAAAGCAATTTTATCTTCCGTAATAAAACAACGGCTGACAAAAGTGAAAAACAAATAACGAAACAATTTACTAAGATTATAGTCGTCACTTTATTTGATAGATGGTACCCCCGATACCGCTGAACATCTACACCAATTTAAATCATGCATAATTTATTTTGTTAAATATTTCAACGGAACAAGACAAATAAAAGAAAGAGAAAAAGAGAATGGTAAAGCGACAACAGTCAGGAACGGAAAAGTTGTGCCCACGCACCACGGGAAAAGTTGTGAACCTTCTCCCACGTGTTCCAGGTTCTCTGGTTTTAAACATGTAATTAAATAACTAAATAACAATTATTTACACTAAAAGCTTTTAAAGCAATACTTTTGCTCAAAGTTAGTTACAATTCCAAATAATTTACACATTTTTAATTAAGACTATAAGACTATATTATTAGATGAACAAAATACAAAAAGACCTAAATGAAAAACTTGAAAGTTTACGTTAATATTTAACTTGCAAAATTAGATTCCTTCCCTCCCAAACTAGGTATAGTATTAGTATTCGGTAAAGGTCACACTGCATCGATCAACATCCATCAATCCACGCGCATCAACTACAATCAACCTTTTTTTTGTAGGTGGTCCACTTTTAAAATTTATTAATTGATTAATCTTGTTGGCAGTCGTCTTCTTCGTCATTTTCGCTTTTGGAAATGAAAACAAACAACTCAACAGGTTAGAATCTGTCAGAATATTCCCTCTGCGCATGTTTGTTTCCTTCGAGCATCATCGAGCGCCGAACGAAAATCAAACAGGTTTGTTATAGAAAAGAAGTCGGCACTGTAGCCATGTGCATTGTTAAACTTTGTTTTACTCTATCGTGATCGATCCATATTGATTGTTCAGTGTAACCAAGGCATTATTCTTCACGTAAGAATGGTATTGTGTATTAAAAAGGGTGTGATACTTGACGATATACCTAATTGATGTAGTTTATTTGTACCACACAGTTTATAGAATCAGTTCATAAGGAGACGTAAGTCTTAACTTTGTTTAGGATAACTTTGACCTATCAACATAGTTCGTATACATTGGCTTGTATTCAGGGCCGTAGCCAGAGGGGGGCTGGCCAGGGCTAAGCCCTGGTAAAATAATATTGAGCCCTGGTAAAAATAATCAGACTTACATATAGAAAACATATATACGTATATCAAGATTAATGTACGAATATTTGTAATCCTAAAATCTAATTCTTAAAATCCTAAATAATCACTAGATTTACGGAATATAAATTTAGGATTCAGATATTAGGCTGATAAAAATGCAACATCGGACACAGCCTAAGAATAGTTTCATAGTTTCTATTTTATGAAATATACCTAATATTAACATTTACTCTGAAGCATCAACTTAAATCGAATTGTATAATCACTTTTGTTTTTGTTGTTCTCAAGTGTTCCCATATAAACCCATAAATGTCAATAGTAGAGTAGGTACACAAGATTTTCACTAAAAAAATTAAAAATATGCATTAAAAATATACTAAAATATGCTCGTATATATGTTCTTATATGCATGTAGGCCGTTATGTTTAATTATTACCAATACATAATTGCACATAATACATTTTTTTTACTTAAAACTAAGTACTTATTTCAATTCATTTCAAAATTTTTAAATATAAATGTAACAATATCTAGAGACCGGTTGAACCAACGTAACTGAAATTATCAATATTGCATTGAAATGATATGTCAAATAAATTATATTGCTGTTGTTTTTCTTTGAAGTAATAATTTAAAATTATTCAAATGTCAAAAATTTTGCAAAATATGCACTTATTTTACTTCGCAAAATTTGATTTTCTTAAAATTATGTAAGCATGCACTTAACAGGCAGTTTGCATATATTTCGAACTCTAGTCATTAGTTCACCATTAGAAGTTGTATTTATGTGAAGTAGAACCTAAATACTAAATGCCAAAATGCGTTATCGGATTACATGTGTACACGGGATTTTAGTTTTTCTATTCGCCTGTTCATTCTGCGGCAAAAACTGCTGAGTGCAAAATTGTACAGCATTGTATAGCATTCAAAGTTGCATGCAAAACTGTTTTTACATTTTTTTATTACGTTTTTGATTTATTCACAATTTTTAAAATTACAAAATTCCTGTGGATCCCAAAATTAGTTTTAAAAAAAAGCACTAATATATCTGCGCTTCTAACTATTAGATATTTAGAAAAAAACTAAAACTAATATATGTAAGCCCTGGTTAAAAAAATATGAGCCCTGTCTAATATTTAGTTCTGGCTACGGCCCTGCTTGTATTTTAATATTTTGTGGCACGTGTTGATTTACGTGATTCATCTACAATGCCATAAAAAAAAGCTATCGAAAAGAGCTTGAATAAATGGTCTTGCTTGCATGTGCGTATCTTGATGCAGAAAAAGATAGTTTCCTAGTAGATGTCAGGACAGATTATAGAGCGAATTAAACTATAAACAAATTATTATTATATTCTAAACAAAATTTAATTGAATCATTATCGTCAGAAATTAATAGGTCACTTTTGTACAAAGAAAAACTGTTTTCCCATGTAATCGCATATAGACCGCTTTTCGTGGTACGCCCGGTATATGCTAGTGAGGTGGTTTATATATTTTCTTATTGTAATAAAATCTAAAAATGAAGAATTGTAAAAATTAAATTTTGAATTTTCTAAATTTGTGAAACGTCAATTATAAGTATATTTATTGGAAGTATTTTTTCACATAATAAATGATCCATAGTTTATGAAAAAACTGTTTGTCCATGTTAAATCTCTTTCAATTTCCGCTCTTTTATAAGTTTCTTTTTTGTTTCCGTCAAAATTTCTATATGAAACATTATTTTCTCTGCGCTTGTAGGCCTGAACACAATAGCGTTAAATTAACGTAGGTTATAACGTACGTCACGACGTACGTTGCATCGTAATTATATTTTAAATAGCGGAGTTCGCACGATCAACAAGCAACGTGCTTTGCAACATTTTACAGGACATAGTTGAACTTGTTGTTACTATAATAATTGTTTGTGTAATTAAGGTGGATTCAGAATTATTGATTACAGGTATTGAAAATATCTAGTTCTATGGAATACGTCAAATGAAAATTACAAAGAAAAATAAAAAAATCTTTTTTAATTAGAATCGTAACTTTTTTCCTATATACGTTTTGTTTTCCCACCGTTTTACTACGTAATTTGTATTTCCAATAAATGTAGAATGTTCATAGCTAAATTCTCTAATAACCTAAACTAACGCACAAAATTCATTGGTCGCGTTCGTAATTTCGGCAGCACTGGCAGCGATGAGCACCGCTAAGCACCGATGTTTGCCGAATGCAAATGCTGGACCAATCGCAATCGTCCATTCACGTAGCCATTTTTAACGTCCAAGCATAACCTCATTTATTTAACGTGCACTTTTGGGTATTTTGAAATAAGTTATAACTTATTTTCGTTATGTTGTTATAATGTTTTTTTTTTTTGTGATATAATTATATATATGTATATAATATGCAATAAATACATAAAATTCATTGTTAGTAAATAATACAACTTCTATTTTTACTTATATACAGGGTGCTCTTTTTACCTGATCTCACTTGAAAGTTTAAGAATAGGCAACACACTCATATATACATACTCTATAAATGCGTACACTTATGTAACATTCTCTTTACAATCAAATAATATTACTACAAAGTTTACATCTTTACCCATTTTTGAATTATTGCCCCAAAAGTCAATATACCCCACATTTAGATAAAAACTTCAAAATTTTCAAAAATCTAATTTTTCTGTATCTAGATACTTCTCAATGCGCTGATTTTAAATTTTGAAACCGCAGGTCGATATCTCTTTTCGTTCTCGAGATATTTAGATTCAAAGTTTTGCTCAAAACTGCCCATTTTTGGGTAATAACCCAAAAATGGGTCGAGATATGAATTTGGCGACAACACCATTCGATTCTACGGGCAAAATTACATAAGTAAACCAATTTTCAGAATTTTTGAACACCGCATACAATCTCTAAAGCAAAATAACTGAAAATGGCCAAAAATCGAAAAAAATCTAAGGGGTACCCCTTACGATTTTTTCAGATTTTGGCCATTTTCAGGGGTTTTCAAACTTATTCATAAAAAATGAACCAGTTGGACAAAAATTATGAAAATTGGTATACTTATGTAATTTTGCCCGTAGAATCGAATGCCGAGGTCGTTAAATTCATATCTCGACCCATTTTTGGGTTATTACCCAAAAATGGGCAGTATTGAGCAAAACTTTGAATCTAAATATCTCGAGAACTAAAAGAGATATCGACCTACGGTTTCAAAATTTGGAATCAGCGTATTGAAAAGTATCTAGATACATAAAAAATAGATTTTTTAAAATTTTGAAGTTTTTATCTGAATATGGGGTATATTGACTTTTGGGGCAATAATTCAAAATTAGGTAGAGATATAAACTTGGTAGTAATATTATTTGATTGTAAAGAGAATGTTACGTAAGTGTACGCATTTTTAGAGTATTTGAACAACTGAGTGAATTTTTAGAAATAAAACTATTGAAATAAAAATAGGTAAATGCTATAAAGAAGTTCTTTGGAAAAGATTCTATATATCCAATAAAATTATATCACGAACACATACTATTTTTTACAAATTCCATACCAAAAGTTTCTTTGAAAAGATTCTATAAATCCAATAAAATTATAAAATGAACATACACTATGTAAATTGCACTTGACAATTCCTTCTTTCTTCTTCAGCTTTCTCCAATTTCATTAGGGGTCACTGTTTTTTACAAAGTTAGGATTGGCACACGGGCGACAAAATGGTACGGCGCGCCCCTGGATGAGGTTTTAGCGTATACCTACATTTCTTATTAGGTACACATGAACGTATCCTTAGACACTTCCAATAAAAAATGGATACTACTTGAAATGTATGGAATTTATAATCCACAAGAAAAAATACTATGGGTAATAATATATTCCAATACAATTATTTTAATATTTTACAAGTTAATCATATATAAATAAAACTTATAACTTAGTGTTGCCACAATAGTAATTAATTATTGTCCTCAAATTAAGGACTCTTAATAAATTGTGGTAGTACATCTACGATAGGTACTTGAAATCTTGGCCTTTAAAATATGTCGTGTCATTGATGGTTTGATGCTAAAGTATCAAACATAATTGCAGAAAACTTTTTGTTTGAAAGTTTTTTTCTTAGTTTTCAACAGTCATGTTCGATAAAATATATTAAAACACTTTACAAATCCCACTTCGTGTGTTTGACATCTAGTATAAGTTTCTCGAACAGATGACATTTCGTAACTTTCGCTCTAACTTATATATAAACCAATATATACTTTTTCCGCACTAGATAACCTTAAACAACAATAAACGTTAATGCAGGCAACATTTTGTAAATTTGTTTTTCCTTAATTTTGTGCCTCTTTTATTGTAATTTTCTAAATCATTCACTACCACGAAAGCAGAATATTCTTAGTCCACACACTGAAAGAAATTTTTATTTTATTTTCAAAATAGTATGTTTTCATTTCTAAAATCTGCAAAAATTAAAAGTTTTGCTATAGTTTTAAAAAAATTGCAGGTAAAATTAAAAACTTTCGGGAACATGTACTTTTGAAAAAAGATTTTAATTCAAAAAATTGGATAATTTCAAATTAAAATCTTTTTACAATCATTTCTGTTGTAAGTGATATTCACTTATAAATTTATTCTTTTAAACTGAAAGTTTACTTTCAATTTTATTGTACGCGTACTTAAAATAAACAATATTTTCATTAGTTTGAAAGTCATATACAATTATTTTAAAATATTTTACTTTATATTTAAACAGCAATTTTTTCTACGTCGCTGTTTTTATTTTAATTATTTTATTTTTGATTCAAAAAATCAATATTTTGAATTAAAAATTACGGCATTTCAAACGAATAAAAAATATTATATTTAAAAGAATTATTTTTGGTGTCAAAACATTTTATTTTTGTGCCAACATTTTTAATTTCAAATCAAAATTATATGCTTTTGAAGTGTGCTGACTTGTTCAAACACGGTACGAGATGCGCATATTCTTTGTCAGCCGTATTCATAGTAAAAATATGCCGGTTTACACCTGGTCTAGAAGTTTAGATTTGGCTTTTCTCTTATTCATAGAACTGGACTAACGGTAGTGCTGGTTTAAATACGGCAGACCCCTAGTTTTACGCTGGTTTAAATGCAAATCAACAAGAAGAAAGCCAGTGAGGTTATATTTGAAAATATTATTTTAGAAGTAAACCTAAGTAGAAATTAATTTTATTGAATAATATATACATATCTCGATATCTACCTATATAACTAATATATTTATATTAATGATTTTTTATTTATTTGTCAGATTATGTGATTAGTATTAGAATTCAGGATGTAATTGAACGCAGAAGGAAACAAAAGATATATCTTGAACACATTAATCTCACCGAAAAATACGACGAAACTGAATTTAAAAAAATATATACATAGGTAATTGTCTAATTTTATCACGAAAACATATTACACTACGTAAATAGAAAATAATAAGTTTCCCATGATAGACGCCTATGGCCCGCTTTTTAATTAACACCCTGTGTAACAATTATTACTTGGTTGTAGGTTGTTGCATGATGGAGGAGCAGTGCATACGATTCAAGAATATGGAATCATTGCAACTTGAAGACACGATTTTAGGACCTACATTATACAACAGGCAGACTTTTATGTAAACGAAATTCTAGTATTAATAATATTAAAAACATAATTATCATAATTTATGTATATGCTAATAATCTTTATTTTTTTTTAATGATTTACAATAAAAATATGTAAAATAAGTTCTACTTTGATTTTAAAAATCCATAGATAAGTTGCATTCTCCATACGTTGTATAAGTGTTTTGTTCATAAACTCGTATTTTTATATTTGTTAAACAATATGCATATTTGTAATAAAGAAATCATATTATTGTTATGTTGTTGCATAATTTAATATTAACTAAATACAGTGTATGTTATGTAGATCTTAGGAAAAATGGGTTATATTTCGTATGTTATTATTGATAATAACTCTATTGTTCTTGTTTTCGTATTATATTATTATTATTATTATATGATACTGTATTGGTTGCCAGCCACAATTGTATAGGATGTATCTTTTTCTCACACAATAAACATTATTATTATTATTATTATTATTATTATTATTATTATTATTATTATTATTATTATTATTTTAAAAATCCTATGTCATAATGTATAAAAATATAAAAAAATCCATATTATTTTTGCTTTCTATTTAACAGTAAATACTTTAGAAAAAAATATATACTATTGTTTTAAGAATATAGGAACATTGTACCAAAAAATATTAGTAATCAAACCAAAAGAAAAAATAGTCGATTCAAAAGTAACATAATTTTATTTCTAGTGTTTTTGACCTTTCACTTAAAAGTAAATAAATTAGTAACAAAAAATTATGTATTCATATCAAAAACTTTTATTTTATTTGTGAAATTTAATGGCTTTTGATTTAAAAAAATTGTTTTCAAATTCAATATAAAATAATTAATGATATAATACATTTAATTTAACAGTAATTACTTTCGTTTGAAAGATCAAATACAGAAGTAATTTAAAAACAAATAAAAATTTTGTTGGATCAAAGTTGAATGCAAAATATTTTGATTTTACCTGCATTTTTTTTATAATTAAAGTAAAATTTTTTTCAGTGCAGCAATACTGCAGGTAGGTATGTCTTTCAAAATTGGCAGTTGCACGCGAAATTTTACACTTGTCAGTCTTAACATAAGTGTATGAGCTACACTCTATACCCGAAATCGGGCATTGTTCTAAAAATTTACTCAGAACTAGATTTGAACACCTGAAAATTCCCAAACCAGAATTTTACCACTTTGCCAAATATTACTTAATCAGAATTGTACAATACTATACTCTGTTTTTTTAACCAGGAGGAGTAAATGTACAGTGTTAGCGCTGACAATCGTTTATAGATTATTTTGGATAAAATTCAAATAACAGTTGTAGAAAAATTAATTGTACGCGACGTGTATTTGAAGTATTTTATCCCTTAAATAATCCATAAACGATAGACAGGGTTAAAACACTGCACATTTATTTCTCATGGTTAAAAAAACAGAGTATATTCATGGTCAAGTTAGGTTATGTTACGATTTGTTTAAAAAAGTAACAAATAAATATCAGTTTATGTAAGTTTAGATAACGCGTTGCTGCTGTTTTTTTCAGGCCTGGGCATTTTCAGAAGTCCAATACTAGTTCTGAGGAATTTTTTTCCGGTCAATACCCGAATTCGAGTATAGAGTGTAACATGTATATTCTTATTCTTATATATACAGGCCTTCGAGGCTCTGGGCTTCTATTTTCTTCACAACTTTTTTCCATTTCTTCCTGTCTTTAGCTGTCTCTGTCCACTTTGTCACATTTTGTTCACGTAGATCTTTTTTATACCATTTATCCATTTTTTTCCTTGGTCTCCCTGTTTTTTTTTTCTTTCGCCTAGTATATCTACTCTCCAGCATCCGTGAAATACTTCCTAGCCATCTCGCTCTTTTTGCTGTATTGAGTGGCTGATAAATGGAAAACCGAACAATTCTTGCATTTCCCGGTTGAATTTTCTTCTCCTTGTTCCGTCTTCTTCTTTAACCCCTCAAAAAATTTCTCTTAATATTTTCTTTTCCCAAACTTCTAGTTTGGTTTCATTATTTTTATTAAGCACCCACAATTCACATCCTTGTAGGACTGCCGGTCGTATAACTGTTCTATATATTCTTATTTTACTAGATCCTGATAGGTTTTTGGAGTATATATATATATATATATATATATATATATATATATATATATATATATATATATATATATATCATATATCATCACGGCATGTTACCCATTTCTGGGTGTGCCAGTATCTACAACACATGTAGACATCGGTAATGATGGCGATATATTTTACCGTGTGGGCGCTTACCAGGCGTCACCTCACGGGCACTCATAGCTGGTGTGGAGAGTGCGCCACAGGGGTCACTTTTTGTGCCATTTAAAATTGGAAATATTTGGCGTCTGTCGGGATCGAACCCGGTTCCCCCAGGAGTAGGAAGCAGAACTTATGGAATTGTTTATCTCTTCATCTTCATCATCACTTTTGCATCATTTTGAAACCGTCTGTATAAATGCACGCGGAATGAGATTGTCATTTAACATTACCATGATGAATTTTTGTGAATCAGATGGATATCAATCAGAAGCATGAAACAAAACATCACATGTTTTTGTTTACATGTTGAATGTTGACATAATCGTGATTGTCGTTTGAAGGTAGTACGTTGTGAAGTTAACAAGTTCGTTTACTACACGTTCATGCAGTGATATTACAAGTGTATTACATATACATACATGCGTCATTTTGACGAGCTACTTCATAATTAAAAAAAAAACAATAAAATGGGTATGTATGAATAAAAAATCTGTTGTGACCAACACAAGACATCTCGCCATTTCTATTTTAGGCTTTAGGTCATATAATTATTGTATATATTTAACATTTCTGGTACACACAAAAACACATGTCTTCTTTATATATCTTTTGTATTTTTATATTTTTTAATTCATTCTATTAAAAAGATTCCTCTTATTCATCTAATGTTTGAGATTCTTCCAATTCAATGATGAGATTGGCGGTATTTCTGAAGGATATATGTAAAATTTATGTATCTATAATTATAAATATTTAATTCCCAGAAAAAGTCTTCAGTAATGTCTCTGGTTTTTGTACACTGACATTTGTCTCTCAATTACAAACATTTTATTATTTACACTTGTTTTCCCTGGGCTGAGAGATTCATTAAAACATATTATTTTATATATTTATATTTCTCTATCCCTAATTCTGTAGAAGATATAACAAAAATTTTAAATGTATCGGATAGAGATTTTTATATTCTTTAATATTAGTAAAATAAAATAAATAAACATATCATCACGGCATATTACCCATTTATGGGTGTGCCACTCTGTTTTCACAGATATGTTGATGACATATTTGTACCTTGCGGGCGCTTACCAGGCGTCACCTCACGGTCACTCATTGCTGGCGTGGAAAGTGCACCACAGGGTTTACTTTTGTGCCATTTAAAATTCGAAATATTAGGCGTCGGTCGGGATCGAACCCGGTTCCCCAGGTTATTGATATTTGTAATAACATGTATTTTCAGAAAATAATATTCAGAATTTTTTTGTTAAGAAACTAGTATTTTCGGTTGTTCAATTGTAAGCAAAATCTAATCAGCTCTTCCCAGTAATGTCATCTTGAGGAAACCGCAGTTAAACATGTCTTAATTTGAGAAACCGTGGTTCCAACATTCACATATACACACACACGGACATCATCCTAAAAATGTTATAATCGGAATCTAAGGACCTTAAAATATGCTTATCCACTAAAATCCGGATATTTATTTATTTGAAATATTTGGGAAGCCAACAGTTGCCCAATTAAAGGCTTCCACTGATTAACAGCAACAAAAGTAATAACATAGTCACACAGTCCACAACATATAAAATAATAGTAGATAACATAAAAAACATAAAAAAGATTTACATGAAAGACATTAAGTAACTCTATGTAATACACCCTTGAACTGAGCTAGGGATAAATGAAAGATGTCTATGTGTTGATATAATTGATTATAAGTTCCCATGACTCTGTTGAAGGGTAAATTCTTGTAATTATTTGTATTGCATTTTGGTAAATAAAAAAAGTTTCTATTGCGAGTATAAATAGATGGAATATGAATTCTTATATAGTCTATAATATTATAGTTATCAATATGGTTATTTAATAATTTAAAGAGGAGAAGCATATCAGCTTGCGATCTTCTTTGTTCAAGTGATTTTAAATTACATATAAATAAAATTTCATTGTAACTCAAGTTGTCGGAGGAAAATTTATATTTTAATAAGGATATAAATTTCTTTTGTATTGACTCTATAAGAATTATATTTTTGTTGTACATTGGATTCCAAACCTGAGAGGCATATTCAACAATAGGACGTACTAGAGCATTATAAAGTAATATTAGTGAAGCTTTATGTTCATAACATTTGGCTACACGAAAAATAAACCCAAGTGTCTTATATGCCTTTTTGACCATTTGAACATGTTCGTTAAGGAGTAACTTGGAGTCGTATAGTACCCCTAAATCTCGGGTAGTTGCTTTACGTTCCAAGTTAGAACCATCCAAATTATATGGAAAAGTAATAATTATTGAACATCGAGTAAAACTTATTACATGACACTTATCAATGTTTAAAGATAAATCGTTAAGTTCACAGTAGTTCTGTAACCGTTCTAAATCACATTGGAGTTCATGCGATTTTTAGCATGATTCCAATACCTCTCTTAGCGAGAGGTAAAATATGTGTAAATTTAATGAAATATCTTCGGTATTTCTTACTAAGGGCAAGGCTCAATAACATGATATATTTAATTTTAATAAAACAGACAAAATAACTAATAAAAGAATTTAATCTGTAATCTCGCCATCTTTTCAAATTTACCTTTTTATAGTAAAAAACTATATTTCTATTGTAATTATTTATATGTGACTGCACGTATAATGTCGCTTAATAATTATTGTTGATTAATTTTGCATATGACACAAACATATAACTAGATGATGCATTGTTGTTATTGTTGTTATTACTAATTGACATCTCAAGAACACTCTAATATGGTACACGATTAATACATCATTGTAGTTTTGGCAGCAGTAAATTGAACTGGATTCGAATATGAGGTGCATAATCCGTTGTTTATGGCCTGATCCATTTGACGAGCAACGGAACACTGTAATTGTTCATATATATAATTTGTTAAAGACATGCTTTTGATTACATAATTTATTAATGGCATATTAGAACAGAATCGTGATTAACTGAAATTCGCAGTTATCCAACATGGATTTCGGATAATTTAACATTAATAATAATAGTACAATAAAATACAATAATATTTAACATTAATTTCAACGCAGTATTCAGGATTTTCTGAATTATTATGACTGCTATAAAATAAAAGAAACTTATTTTTTAATATAAGAGTAAGCGCTCAGCTGACTCACTTCACTCTTTAACAACATTCTTCTTTCGCCTTGTCCACAATCATCATAGCATTCATACACAAGAACATATTAAAGTGACCGATTTTCGGTAGCGAATAACCGCGTCCGGACCACAATAATAGTTACGCAACAATCATCCTTCGCCACATATTCCTATCCATGCACACTTCTTTCACCTCAGCCACATTCATAAACGTATTCATACATAAGAGCATAAGAACATATTAAAGTGACCGATTTTCGGTAGCGAATAATCGCATCCGGACCACAATAATAGTTACACAAAAATCATCCTTCGCCACACATTCCTGTACAAACATACTTCGTTCACCTCGTCCACATAAAAGTTCAGCTGTCTCTTCATTCTCATAAAACATTCTTACTAACCATACATCTTCACACCACAATAGTTACGAAACAATCATCCTTCGCCACACATTCCTATCCAAGCACACTTATTTCGCCTCAGCCACATTCATAATCGTATTCATACATGCTCTTCTTCTCTTTTCACTCGGAAACTTACGCTCCTTCGAAACATTACAAATCACATCCATCCACTTACACACTGGACGGCCACGCAATCGAACACCCTCAACTTTACCAACATATATGCGTTTTACAAGTAGTTCACTTATCATTCTCTCCACATGACCAAACCATCTCTTATCCCTTTTCTTATTGTTTTCGGGTTTTTGCTAACCAACTAAGTGGGACACGCTTGATTTTATGTAAAAAATATTTTTTTTTTGTGAAACTAAAAACCTTGTATTTTAATATATTGAAATGAGTAATAAGTTTCACCAAAAGAGCTGAAATAATTAAAGAAATTAAAAGAAACTTAGTTCGAAACTATACTCTAGTTTTAAGTTAATTTATAAACAATTCCTTAATATTCCTTCAGGCAACTAGTTCATAAACTATGTTGTACGCCAATATCTGTTGTATAATAATGTCATCTGTCTTTATGTCATCGTACGTTCTAATATATTATTACACGTGGTAACAATATCCAAGACAAATGACAGCGGAGACATATAGCACGACAAGTTAATTCGAACATGCTTATTAAAGTTATTTTTAGAAAGAAATCTTATAAATGAAAAATTTATTTGTTTAAATTAAATTGTGTTAAAATATTATAAAGAGAAAATACAAAATAAAAACAAGCATGAAGAAAAAATATTTAGAAAAGGGCAGTTACATTTGGTTACATTTTACAACTTAATAAAAGACAAAATAAAATAAAATGTACAAAATTAAGTCTATTCTTATATTAAAATTTTAAAAAAATTTTTTTTTTATTTTTTCATTAAAACACGTCATTACTCTAAGTAACTTCTTCTTTACAAGGTTAAGTAAATTTAATTCTGCTTTAAAAAATGTTTTTTTTTTCACTAATACTTGCTATTCGCCCATGTGTTTTCTGCAAGTGTGCAGAGAAATTTTATATTTGACTTAATTATTTTAAATTATGAACGCCCTTTACGGCAATAAATGTAAAACATCTATAATTATTCAAAATTAATTTATTTCGTAAGTAATGTCCATTTGTTAAAGTTTAAATATGTTCAACCGTTATACTTAAAATTCTGTAGTTCCTGAGGATGATCTTGGTAGAGTCAAAACGTTGAAGAGATAATAAACAAATTTTTACTGACTGCATCCCAGAATATTTTACTTCCTAACTATCCAATCCAGCCAAGAAACTACTTTTCTACATTATTTATTTGTAAATATAAATTATGAAATGAGTATGTGATGATATGATTTTTGTGTAACCTATGTCATATTGTGGACCGGTAATATTTGCATTATTTTTCCCCTTCCAATTAACATGACGTTTTTATGCGCGAAATTTTCAATTTAAAATCAACGACTGTTATTATCAAGGCATTAATAAATAAATTATTTTTATTCACAATCATTATAGTAGTATACAGATTCCTAACCTTTTGGAGGTTGGAAAATACGTCATTCCTAACTTTAATGACAATCTCTTGGGTTGGAAATACTAGATTTCACTTCCATCTCTTGGGTTGGAAATGTTTATGTAGCAACATTGCCGTAGATCCCCATAATTAAGTACGCTAAACAAATTTTAAGACAGCTGTGAAAATATTAATAAAATTAAAGGTTATAATTCATTGATTTATTTTGAAAACTATTGATTTAAAATGAGAATGATTGTGAATAAAATAGTATACATAACCTTGGTGAGAGTTTCATAACAGCCTCGCGCATTATCTCACCTCGAGGCTTCGCCTCTCGGTAATATACATAAGCCCTTCTGCTCTGCTGTAATGAAACATCTCCTACCTCGGATGTAATATACTATTTACGGTTTATTTTGATGTTTTTTTAATGGATAAGGGAAATTTTTCTTCCTTTTATATTAATTTAAAAACGTTCGTTAATATTTCAATTATGTATTTTGTGCAACCCACTTTTACTTTCCTGCGGACTTTTAGTGGACCGCGGATCACAGTTTAGGAAACACTGGTCTATGTCGTAGAAATTCTCTACAAAATAATAAATGCTAACGGTTTTAGACATCACGTTTAAATTCATTAATCCGGTATTTTAAGCTTGTACTATGTGTTGAGGAAGCAAATTTTGAACATGTAATAACTTCTTCTTCACTGATCCTTTATACCCTTTATAGGGTGTCGGATATGGTTTGCTACTACTCGTTCTTGACCCATTGTTTCCATGCTGTCCGGTCCTTTGCTAGTTTTTTAATTTCCTCCATATTTTTCCTCTTCTTTTGCCTATCTCTTCTATTCGTCCCTCCCATGTTTTTCTTGGTCTTCCCCTTGTTCTATTCCAATTCAGTTGTTTATTTTCTATTTTTAATAATATTTGATCCTGATTTGCTTGTTGCCTAATGCTTTCATTAGTTTCTCTGTCCCATTTTGTTTTCGCCATAATGTTCCTCAAGTACTTCATTTCTATTACTGTTAGTTTTGATTCATGTTTTTTTTTCTGTATTGTCCAGGAGTCACTTGCATAAGTTATTATTGGGATTACTACAGTGTTATATATCTTTAGCTTTACATCTGTTCCGATTTCTTTCTTTTTAAAGAAAGCATATAAAATGCTTGGATTTATATTAAGAGTTGGAGCACTTTTCAAGAACTATAACACTCTCGTTCAACTATATTATTCACTTGTGCGTTCACAATTAGAATTTGGTGTCGTTTGTTCGTCTCCTCATTACCAAATATATATTAAGAGAATTGAAGGTATCCAACGGAAATTTATTTCAGCTTTAAATTGGAAATTCCCTTATAATTCTGTCAGTTTCGTCACTTTACAAAAACGTAGAGAAGTGTTGGATTTGACATTTTTATACAAAATCATAAATAATAATATAGATAGTCCCGTCCTTTTAAGTAAAATACCTCTGCGTGTGCCTTTTTATTCTACTCGTTCTCTTGAAACGTTCTCTTCTAAAAAATATAAAACCAATGCTGCTATGTTTTCTACAGTAAATCGATTAATGTGTTCTTTCAATAACATGATTCTTAGCTATAATGTTCCAGATATTTTTAATTGTTCACTATTTAAGTTTAAATCATTTCTAAAATATGTTTTCTCGCATTCTTTGTCTGATCCTTAGTTTGTACTTCTCATTATCTATTATTATACTGTCGAGCTAGAAACTTTTATTCTTTATGTATATTGTTAACTGTGCTGTATTTTTATTGGGCCTTGGCCTGTTGTACGGCCTTTCTTTCTTTCTAAATAAATAAATAAATAAATAAGTAAATAAAGTATTGCTTTGTTAATTGCTTAGTACACATTATTTGCCTTCTTTATTCTACTTGCTATATCTGTATCTATTTTTCCATCCTGTATTACTATACATCCTAGATATTTGTAAGTTGAGACTCTTTCCATTATGTGTCCGCTTATTTCATGTAATAACATAAACCGAATAAAATGGTTTTTAGTTTGTTGTATTTAATCTTGTTTTGTTTGTTTGTTGCTATAATTTTTAATTATTTAGTTTTCAATAGTAGGCTAAACATTTTAATATTTCACCATGCAGTTTTTACTCCAAAGCTACATTGTGCATTGAATTTTTAGATTCGAACAACCTTCTTTTGTGCCACTGCGTCATAGTTATCCATTGTTTTATTCTTCTTTTACCCATCTGACCATTTTACGTATGGTGCTAATTGAAATCCTGTTGCATTTTTTTTATTTAGCGTCGTTTTTTGCGTGCACTCGCCCTTTGAAAACTACCTCTACCTCGGTCATTGATGTAATGGCTAGGTTGGCTTGCGATATATGTGGAAATTCCCGTGTGAAGCAAAAGAAGGCTAGACACGTTGACAGCAACAGTGCTGTCTCGCACAGAGCCATAACTCACCGAAGCGTCGCGTCGCACAGCGTCTACGCCACTACGCTATTTGCCCTCGTCGACGTCGCCAATGCAGCGACTACTTTACTTCTTTCACGCTTCTTTTTCATCAACCCTACGCCTAATAGCAGTTTACCACTGATAATTGTTACTAAATAACTATATAAACGCATCCAAACATAAATAGACACCCAATTCACTCCTTTATGAATCTCTTAAGGTGGATTTATGCAGCCTACTTTTTATTTTACCTTTTCTTTTTCTTTTACTTTATAAAAGTTAAAGGTATGTTAATAAATGTACTACTTTATGTGCACACTTTTAATTTTACTTTAAGAACTAAAGTTGACCAACTTTCAACTTAAAGCGGCGTTCACAAACAAGTAATTTCAATATCCAATTTGAAATTCTACTTTGCGTCAAAGCTTGGAACATGTATCAAAATGTACTCGTTCACAACACAATAATTTTACTTTCCAATTTCAGCTTTTAATTCGAACCTTGCAAGGTTGAAACTTTCCAATTACAATTTGAGGTAACGCATGCGCACAATGTTGCTAAACGTCGAATGTCAAGCTCAGCTGTCATTATTTTGAGGTTATTAAGAAATATTAGAAATTAATCCCAAAGAAGCTCTTCAGCTTCAGTTATCTTTTGTCAAAAGTCTCGATGGAAATAAATGAGTACAGAAATGTGATAAGAAACCTAAAATACGCACGCAGAATTTGATAATTTGCACATGCGTCAAATAGAAATTACATGCTGTTGTGAATGCGACAATTTCAAAGTAAAAATTATAGAGTAGAAATTCAAATTGGAAATTGTAATTATTTGGTTCTGAACGCAGCTTAAGACCATTAAAGTAAAAGAATTTCACAACTGCGCATGTGCATCACTTCACGTGATAAATGTCAGCGTGTGCTGTATTTATTTGTATTTGTGTAGGTAAGATTGCAAAAATTTTAAAATGGGTAAAGCCACAAGTAATATAGCAGATGCACAAATTATTACATTTGTGTCCATTTTTACAGGTTATAATTATCTCTTTACATTTATGACAACTGATATGCCAGAAAAATCACATCTGCGCATGTGCACCGAAGGCTTTAAAGTAGCTGCATAAAGTACCAAACTTAAAGTAAAAGTAAAAGCGAAAAAGAAAAAGTAAAATAAAATGTAAGCTGCATAAATCCACCTTTACTGCATACAAAAAAAAAAATAATTAAATGGTTACGTAGTTTTAAAAATTATTATTTATCGTTGAGATATTCAGAGTATGTAATAATTGTTTACTTATCAGGGCAGGGAAGTTCGTCTTTTCATGAGTCATGAAAAGGAACTTCAGTGACAAGATAAGTATTAATTTTTTTTCTGAAATCATATAAAGAATTCAAATTACTGAATGGTAACCTATTTTCATTTAACAAAGTAAATCACATTGAAATTTTAAGAAACTCTATTTAAAATTGTACAAGAATTTAATACAAATGTATACTGGACATTATTTTTTTTAATTTTATAATTGTATTTCATATTAAAACGTAAAATGTGGTTGTGAAAATAAATATGGCAACGTTGCATTTTACTTCCCTGCCGATTTTACGGCAGATTACATTACGATTTCAGGAAAAGAATTAAATTAACAAAATTAACTTGTAAATCGCCAAAAAAATTCTATAAGTTATCTGCTAGGTTTACCAATGATGGATATTCCACATTATTTGAATATGACTTTAACAAACATATACATTGCTTATTACGAACTTATGGAATGTAAAATCACAAATAACAAATATAAAAAATACGATCCCATATAGTTTTGCGGGTTACATTTTCAACAAACATATTATAAAACCTACGAAAATGATGAAAAATGTCTCCAAATTTCTAAATATTTTATTCAAGTACCTAATTACAATTTAATTGATTTACGTCGTCTTTATAAGTAATAAAAGCTTTAATTCTATTATCCACAAACCCGGCATATTTTTCTATTATCGTATTATCCCATAAGTCTTGTAAGATATGTTTTACTGTATAATAATGATTACAGTAAAGGTTTTTATTTATTCAGTAATTGGGTACCAGTTTCGGAAAAATGTCCTTCACCAGCCCTCTAAAAGACAAAAAATATAAGTATAACAATATTATGTTAAAAATATAGAATATTGGAAAAAGCACATGTGTTTAAAGCAGTAAAATATATTAGTCGTAACAATAATGACAACAATTCTATAAAAATACCTAATGCATCAGCTTATATTCATAAGTCATAACAATTTGTATACTAGCTTCATTTAAATTTTTGCACCTTCACGCAATCTTATACTTCTTCTTTTTTTCTTAATATTGGTTAGACTTACTTCGCAAGTTTCGAACGGTTTGACTACAGTTCTCCATCTTCTTCTGGTGAAAATGGGTTTCTAAAATTGTAATTTATTTTTCTTCGTTTTTTCAATTTAAAATTTAAACTTTTCATTCATATTTACATAATGCTGCTTCTTTTAATTAAATTCAATTAAGACGTATGTCTTTCTGCCTTTTATAATTTGACGGTAAGATATTTTCTTATTTATTTTTTTAAACACATGTGCTTTTTCCCAATATTTTATATTTTTAACATAATATTATTATATTTATATTTTTTGTGTTTTAGAAGGCTGATGACGGACATTTTTCCAAAACCGGTACCCAATTACTGAATAAATAAAAACCTTGTAATCATTATTATTCTTTATTCCAATTCAACAGTAACATGAACTCTTTTATCCATATTTACTGAACACACTGGCAATTTACAAAAAAAAAATTATATTGTGCTAAAAATAAAGGATCTGGGTAGAATATAAATCTGGACTAGAAGATGTCCTTTTAAATACCCGTCGAACTATTATCAACCATTATCTGCCCGACAGTTTAACCTAATTGGTTTTATTAACAAGAAATCGTGGATTTTTTCTTAATTTCGCGAATTCTTAAATTTATTGTGGTTTGATACAGAAATGAAATGTGTTTGGTATCAAAATATTTTTTCTCTGTAATATGCACCAAGTCTTTTTTCTATAAATTAATATAGAAACGTATCTAGAGAAGCTCGGTTAAGTGTATATAATGGAGTGCTGGTGCCTGCTTTGATGTATGGAAGTGAATGTTGGGCATGGACGAGAAAGCATAAAAGGAGAGTGACTGCCGTGGAAATGAGGTATTTACGTGGTGTTTGTGGGTATACAAGACGGAATCACGTGAGGAATAATTTGGTGTATGAAGAATGTATGGTTACGAAGAATGTAGTTAATGTAGAGTTGGAGTGAGTCAGTTGAGATGGTTTGGTCATGTGGAGAGAATGATGAGTGAACGACTTGTAAAACGCATATATGCTGGTAAAGTTGAGGGTGTTCGATTGCGTGGCCGTCCAGTGTGTAAGTGGATGGATGTGATTGGTAGTGTTTTGAAGGAGCGTAAGTTTCCGAGTGGAAAGAGAAGAACAGCATGTATGAAGGATGATTGTTTCGTAATTATTGTGGTGTGAAGATGTATGGTTAGTAAGAATGTTTTATGAGAATGGAGAGACAGCTGAACTTTTATGTGGACGAGAAGAACGAAGTATGTTTGTACAGGAATGTGTAGCGAAAGATGATTTTTGTGTAACTATTATTGTGGTCCGGATGCGGTTATTCGCTACCGAGAATCGGTCACTTTAATATGTTATTATGTATGAATACGTTTATGAATGTGGCTGAGGTGAAAGAAGTGTGCATGGATAGGAATGTGTGGCGAAGGATGATTGTTGCGTAACTATTATTGTGGTCCGGATGCGGTTATTCGCTACCGAAAACCGGTCACATTAATATGTTCTTTGTATGAATGTTATGATGATTTTGGACAAGGCGAAAGAAGAATGTTTTTAAAGAGTTAAGTGATTCAGTGGAGCTCTTACTTTCATCCTTTTTCTTATTGTTTTCGGGTTTTTGCTAACCCACTAAGTGGGAAACGCGTGATTTTATGTATGTATGTATGTATGTAGAAACTTTTGGCAGCTAATTTTGATACACTAATTAAGTATCGAATTTAATTCAAATCCATCGCATTGCATTATCATTGCCAGTGGCAGGAAGCCCTTGTGAGACTTAGGATATCTTGTAGATATTATAGACATCATATATGACTATGGTATTTGTCTAATATCCGATAGGTATTAGTGCAACGTATGCTTAATTCCTGCGATAACCTTTGCTTACTATAGTAATTAATTAGGCACAGGCAGAATGCTCAAATGCAACAAGCTCTATATATACTTAAGGCGATCAACTGGTCAACTTGATGCGCCCGTGTCTACTAACTAATTAGCAAATAGATTCTCGGAATCATTGCAGCAATGTTACAGTCATTATCCTATGTTCATAATGACTGATAACTATAACGATTGGTTTCATAATGACATTAAAATTTAAAGAAAGCTTTTGCATGAACATTTCACCCATAATTTTTCTTAAATTTTGTAAATTATTGTCAACCTAGACATAATTTTAGAGCTATAAAGTTACTTTAACTTGAAGAACTTGTGGCAAAAACAACCTTAGTCCATTTTTCTTTTTCTTCTTTTGAATTTAAGATAATCAAAGAAAAAACTTTGTTCCTACCTTACTCTTAAAGATTTCTGAAACTTAATTTAACTTTAAATCATGTTTAAATATTAGAAAATTATTTACTGGATATTAAGTAATAGAATAATAAACATTGATGAGCAATTATAAAATACTTTTGCAGAAAAGAATTTTATCAAACTGTTTTGCAACCTTGAAAATATGCTCTTCAATAATAAGGATTTACCATGGGATTTTAGTTTTATGCAATTTCCTGCTCTCCTTTTTTTGCAGTAAAACTTGCAGGCGTAAAGTTGTCCAGAATTGCATACAAATAAAAAACTGTTTTAACATTTTTGAAGTAAAAACTTCTTTAGGCGCACCTTGCACACTTTTTCCTGAGCAGTGAACCAAGTTGATCGTCACGTTAATTCGGTCATAGCCTACGTTATGTTATTAATACAAGGCCGGGGAACATCACAATATCTATTGAAAAGAAACTCTAGTTCCAAACTCGGCGTTTTGGCGTGACATTCCTACTGTCATTATCTATATCTGTGTATAAAGCAGATTGGTACACCCAGATTAGCATACCCAGTAATGGGTAATATGCTGTATTATTTATCTATAAGTAAATAAAATATTGATAGAAAATGATAGAAGAAGTTCCTTGACTGGATATATTGATGAGGTAATAAAAATTTCTGGATTGCAGTCACAAAATTTTATTTAAATTCTCGGGTCGACCGGTTTCGAGCTCCACATGAGCCTTCCTCAGGAGATGAGAAAATCGAAAATTTTCTTAATTCTCATCTCTTGAGGAAGGCTCATGTGGAGCTCGAAACCGGTCGACCCGAGAATTTAAATAAAATTTTGTGATTGCAATCCAGAAATTTTTATTACCTCAAATAAAATATTACTTACATTTGTATTTATTGTAGATTTTATTGGTTTATAATTTTGATAAACTGTATTAATAGCATTACAACGTGGTTACATTACAACCGCTAAAATGATTTTTGAAAGTCTAAAAATGACATTTAAATGACAACGGGAATAAGTCGCGCCCTCATCAGCGGTTTTAAAACTAGAGATTTTGGGGTTTTTGGCTAGATTTTAAAATAAAATTTGAGTTGTTTCCTAGCCTTCCCTCAAGAAAATTAAAATTCTCTCTTGAAAATTTTGTTAGAATTTGGTTAGAATGCTCACAGGATTTTTACATCTTATTAAAAAAAATATGAATGTAAGCCCAGTACACTTAAACATTTATATTTATAAAACTTCCGGGAGCAGTCAAGCGAAGGCATTGCTGTACGATCCAAATGTCTCGCTTCGGACGGGCGTTCTTAAGCACACATAATTTCTTTTCTTTATTATTATTATTTCTAGTTTCTTCACAATTATAAAAAAGAAAAACTAAAATCATAATAAGAAATAATGGGTGTTTTTTTTTGCTTAGATAGAACTTATGAAAGATTTAACTGTCAAATGAGCTGTCATACTGCCTTCACTTTTTGACATTTATGATCGGTATACTGTGGCAAATCATCATGAAAAGACTCAACGCTACCAAATTATCCAAATTTACTTTGAAAATCAGTCGTCGATTCGCGCAACTTATAGACAACTTCGTGATTGGCTTAACGGGTTTGTTAATAAGCCAAATTGCCGCATATGGCGTGAGACCAATCCACAAGAGACCCTACAGACTCCATTACATCCAGAAAAATTCACCGTTTGGTGCGGTTTACATTCTGGTGGTATCATCGGACATTATTTCTTCAAAAATGAGGCCGGAGCTCGCGTTATGGTCAATGGAGATCATTACCGCACCATGATCAATAATTTTTTGTTTGAAAATATGGATGCCATTGATTCGGACGAGATGTGCTTTCAACAGGATGGCGCTACGTGCCATACGGCGACCGCAACCATCGACTTATTGAAATCAAAAATTTGGCGATAAGTTTATTTCGATTTCCAAGGTTGTATGATTTGACAACTCTCGATTATTTCCTGTGGGGCTACGTGAAGTCACTGGTTTATGCTGATAAACCAGCAACAAATGACGCCTTGGAGGCCAACATTGTCCATGTTATTCGTGACATACGGCCAGCAGTGCTCGAAAAAGTGGCTCAAAATTGGACGTCCAGAATGCGCTTCGTCAAGAACAGCCGCGGTGGCTATATGCCCGAAATCCTTTTCAATTGTTAATGCCATGCATTGATCTTTCAAATAAACAAAAAAATTTGATTAAAATCTATTTTTTTTTGTTACTTTTTACAATTTGAAGTTCTATCAGGCTTAAAAAACACGCTGTACAAAAAAAATTGGTAGCTATTTGCAACTTTTAATTCTGAACAACTTTGCACTTTACAATTCTAGCCGTAAAATGAATAGAAAAATTACTTAAAACTAAACTCTCATGTTAAATCCCTATGTTTACCCCTAACCACCACCAACCGGTATATGGAATAGAATGTTAAAGTTTTTATTTTGCTGTAGTTACTTACTCATTAATTTTAAAGAAAAGTTGTAAATACGAAACTTGTTCAGAATTAAAAACTAGCTCATTACCTATTGACGTAAGGTTTTTATTTGGACAACAATTTATTTAAAACTTTGTATTACCAACATAATATTTTACAACTAAGAATATAAAAGTTCTTCTTCAACGTCGGAAAGTTCGGATAACTGATTTCGATGTTAAAAGCAGAATAATTACGCTATATTACCAAACAGCGGGATTGCGCATTGTTATACAAATAATTCTTACAAACTGACATTACAAACTACATCTACGTGCCATATTGCACTCGAGTTTCCAGTTTAGACTTCTTGAAATTACTATTCCACTATAGTTATTTCGTAGTTCACATTACCAAAGTAATATCTAAACTACTGCCCATTACAAATGTAATTACTATTGCTATGGGGTGTATGGAATAATAGTATATTAAAACTATTACAGAGTAAAAAGGTTAAAATGTTCTTCGGGAAGTGTGAAGTAATGAGAATTTAATTTCATTAGTTCAACTTGGATTCATAAAAGAGTCGAAGAACTATTCAAGAAAATATGATTCAATTATTTTAGTCATGAATATCGAAGTTTTCATTGTTAAAATTCATACTTTTTATATTTCTTTTCAGAAGGAATGTTATACGAAGGAGTTAAATTTAAAAATGTTTTAATGAATTCTATTTGCATATTCATATCTTTATTAAAATTGCAAAGATGTCGGTTTACGTATAAAGTTATATTGTACATAATTTTAATATGTAAAGAAATTTTATTAAAAATTTAAATCGTAAAGTTGTCATTGATTGAATATTTCAAATTGAGTGTTGAGATTTTTGTAATTCAATTTAATTCAGGTTCATAATAAAATATGTATTAGTAAATAGCTGTTGAGTGACAGATCAATGTTGAGGAATTTATTAGTGATTTTGTACACACAACATTGGTTGTTTTTGTAAGAAACTGATAATTTCCAAACGAGAAAATCAATGAACATTTCCTTTTATTGATTATTTTTTGACATTTCTTAAAACCAATGAAATGTTAAGCGTTTTAACTAATCCTCCCATTATTATAGTGAAAATAACGCTCTAAAGATTATTCCCGGGAATAATCTCTGTAGCTTTTGTTTTGACAGGTAGTTATCAACACATAAATAAAATGAATGAAAAACACCGATTTAGTGACGTTTAATAATATGAAATAAAGATGATATAGGGTGTTCTTGTTATTGATTTGAGCGCAATGTTATTCCCAAAATTACATTACATTTGGCGGTGAGGTGTGGCAAGACCCTAAAGTAACTCTAATTATCTGGGTTACTACAGTAATCAAATATTCATCAAAGTCCGGGTGATTCGGAATCCGCAATAAGGCACGATTCCTTTATAGACAGAAACAGATAGTCATGTATAGTTTCAATACAAATATAACTAGGAATAAAATGTATTGATTTCATATTTGCTATGACAAGATAGTCAAAGAGATCATTTCTTTCATTAAACTACTGAACCAATGATTGGGAATCGCCGCAATTAAATATTAGGTTAAGTGTTTCATAGTTTCATTATTATAACATTTCAATTCGAAGTTATTGTAACTTTATTTAAACTTTTTGCTGATGATGTGCGGATGATCGCACGAAACATCCAACGTAAATTGTTGTCATTTAATTTATAGGAAACGTCTGTTGCAGTAAAAAGTGAAGGAACTAGAAGGCCTTCATTTTTTTTCTAAGTTACAACTAGAAGTTCCAACTCAATTTCAATTTCAAAATTGTAAAATAAAATAAATAAATAATGTATTTGATAGGACTATAACTAACGAGTTGTATAGCCGACAAAATATTATTATTTTTGTTATTATTATTATTATTGGTGAATGAAGGTAGGCCTTAATGATCCCAGAAAAGAATTTTTGATAAAAAATTTTTTTTTCTTTATTTCGGACGTTTCGAGCCCAAGTGGCTCATCATCAGCTTTCAAAAAGTGATAAAGTTAAACAAATTCATTAATACATTTTTGTAATAAAGTCATCGTTGTAAAATAATGACTTTATTACAAAAATGTATTAATGAATTTGTTTAACTTTATCACTTTTTGAAAGCTGATGATGAGCCACTTGGGCTCGAAACGTCCGAAATAAAGAAAAAAAAAATTTTTATCAAAAATTCTTTTCTGGGATCATTAAGGCCTACCTTCATTCACAAATGATTTAGTGTTGATCCTTCATCTACAACCAATATTATTATTATTATTAATTTAATTTAATTTCTGTTGCAGGGAAGCAATATTTAATTAATTTTAATTTGATATACATAAATTAGAGGAGAGGTGGCGTAGAATGTTTTTTTAGTAATTAATGTTTCGTAGAAAATGTCATTTGTTGTCACTGTCAGTGCGAATTAAATAAATAAACATATTTTCAAAGAATTGGAATTGATTATTATTTATTAACAATTTCTAATTGTAGAAGTTTTCTCAAGGAGATGAATGTTATATAAATTGTAAAGGTTTTCGAATAAAATAGGTTCAAGTTAGAAAAGTTCGACTAGACTACATTTAAATAAAAATAATATAAATACGAATATAACAAAAAATTGTAACTCATATTAATTGGAGATTTCGTAGATCTTGCGTGCGCTTGTATCGCAATTGTCATTGTATTCAAATATTGTTTACATTAATATTTTTATTATTTTCTACTTTTTAATTACTACGCTTTAATCGCATAAATTCTTGGTGCTTTTTATATTAAGCAAAACAGGTTTTCCGATTATTATTTTAAATTAAATGGTACACAAAATTAAAATTTCCAATCTTGTTCCATTTTTAATTTCTGTCATTACTCATTAATTGATAAGAGTGGAAAATTAAAAACTAATTTTTTAATTTAGTTTGTCTTCAGTAATTACAAAATTAAAAACAAATAATACTGATTACATCCGGAATTCAATTTTCTACAAAATTTGTCAGAACATTTTTTTCATAAATCAATGGATTCCAAGTTGTCACAATACCAGCGGATTGTTCATATTGAATTCCTTTTCAACTTTTTCATTGTAATCTTATTATTTTCGTATTAATTTTTCCCATAATTTCCCCAATTTTCAGGCTGATTTTTTTTTTATAAATACTGCTCGTATTAAAGTACTCGTAATAAAGACATTACGTCAACTTCAAAATTAAAATGAGGTAAACGACTTGTGCGCACAACAGTAGGTACTTTGTATATATATATATATATATATATATATATATATATATATATATATATATATATATATATATATATATATGTAGGTGTTAATATTAAAGACTTTTTTTGGATAGATTGAAAAAAAGTATTTTGGGCAAATATTGTAATAGATAGATAGATAGTTTAAGGATTTTATAAATGTTTTACTTTCGAAAGTCGATGGAGTATGGTTATCAAAAAATCTTGTTTTGAAATATTTGATCGATCGCCTTTTGTCATTGGAATAAAATATAATTGTAAATACCAAATGTTTTAGAGAGCCGTAAGTAATTTTGAAAAAAAATATTCCACAAACCTTCAAAAAAGGGAGGTATGACGATTTTTCGAAAAACAAAAGAACTCCAATAGCTACAAACCGGGGTACCAAATCAAAAATTGAAACTAAGAGAAGTTGTTTGTTTTAATGAGTTCTAACTACCATTTTCGGCTGTAACGACTTAATATTGGCATCCTAAATATATTGATTAATAATATGGAAATTTCAACTTAATAGTACAAATTAATAGTTTATATAATTATGCTTTATTTGAAAGATAAAATTACATATTTGTTATATGAAAACATATTTTTTAATGTTAATCACAAAATAGCATTGGAAATAGAAGTTCAGTTCTAAAATATTTAAATTACAGAGACGTCAATAATACATTGCCGTACTGCCAACTATGTTTTATATGTGTTCCTAAAATTCCCTGCTTCTGAATTCAAGTTGTAACTGAAACGTGTGCTAGTAATTCCTTACACCTAAAATATGAGCAGAAGACGTGACGATATATTTATTCTGAATGCTACACTTTAATAATTATCTTGAGCTAGAGAAAGAGACATATGTTACATCAAAGTTGTATATCCGCCAAAGCCGCAATAATCTTCATGAATTCTTGCGGGAAATCTAAAAAGTAAGCAAAACAAAAGTAAGATAAAAATCTAATGTCTTTGTGGGAATTAACAGAGAATAAAAGGCGAAAAAGTTTTGAAAGCACTGCGGTATTTAAGCGAACTCAAACAAAATTAGAATCTGTTAAGATTACAAAAATATTTCCCCTGATTTTCGAGTATTGATTGAGGATTAAGCCGGGTTTATGCAATATCATTGTCATTGTCATAGCCATAATCATTTTCATGAACATAAGCATGATCACAGAGTTGACGATTTTCATTGAAAATAAGACATCCATTACCATTTTTGTGAACCAAAAATTATATTCCTAAGATTTGAAGTTCAAGGTTAGAACTGTCAACTGTTGAAATAAATAATTTAGTTCATTTCTCATATTTTCATGCACCACTCATACACGGTTGAAAATAGAATAACGGAAGATGAAAGTCTGAATTCAGAATGAAATTCTCTTTCTTTTCATGATTTTGTTTTACATCATCGGATCTCGAGTTACAGGCGTTTGAATTTCTATGATTTTTCATCGAAATTTTGTATTATTGCAAATTCTCAAAATTTCGATGAAAAATCAAACGGCTGTAACTCGAGATCCGATGAGTTAAAAAATATCATGCGTGACATAAAAAGAAAGAAAATATGTTGAATTCAGACTTTCATCGTACGCTATTCTATTTTTAACCGCGTGTGAGTGGTGCATGAAAACATGAGAAATAAGCCAAATAATTTAGTTCATTTCTCATATTTTCATGCACCACTCAAACACGGTTGAATTTAGAATAACGTACGATGAAAGTCTGAATTCAGCATGAAATTCTCTTTCTTTTCATGTGAAGAACGATTTCTTTACATCATCGGATATTGAGTTACAGTCGTTTAAAATTACATGATTTTTCATCGAAATTTTGTATTATTGAAAATACATATTCGTATTATATATGCGTATTCTTTGCTTTCCACAAATGATTACTATTGTAATTATTTTTAGTGAACCAGTGACGAAAATTAATAATAATCAGGTTAATAACAACGGTTGAACAATTTTTTTACTAGATTTTCAGCTGTCACAAACTAGTGTGAAGTAGAAATAATAATATACCTCATACTTCACAGAGAACATCGGATCTCTCACTCTAACTAAGCAAGCATGCGTACATCAACAATGAAAATGGTCAAATGGATTAATTTTAATTAAGACTATGACGACTTGCAATCTACGCATGCCTGAGAACTGTCAGAATCAGAAAACATAACCTTTATTTTAATTGTGTGTTGTTTATTATGAACAAACTAGCAATAACTATTTTTCTGTACTATTTATTAACATACCTTTATTTATTTATTCGACAAATATAATATGAATTGTAAGTAAAAGTAATTGAGGTTTGGAGGTGACATACTAATAGTCACAACAAAAATGGCTGTGTTGTAAACTTACACGTCTGCACGCTTACCAGAATTAGCTAAACTTCCTATAACGACTCGTGGTTTCTTCGGTTGCTTAGCTGAAATTGTAGGTTCGAACAAGCAAAGATTTGTTATTATTAAATAGTGTAGGTTTATTATATTATCGAGGATCTACATGAAGTCTTAGTTCTACGTCTAATACAACTTTACGAGTTGACGATGTTGTTACAACTCTATTCGAGTTGACGATCTACTTACAACTAACTAACATATAGTATATTCAAAAATTGAACATAGTTCTCCCCGTCTGCCGTCGCTTATCCCCGCGTCCATACCATCAAGGCGTGGAAGGGAAAAAATGATGATTTAGGGTTTTTAGCGAGAGAACAAAGAAAGTCCCCTGTAAGTCATTTGAAATAAACAATTCTAAGAACGGATGTAGCGAATGCAGATTGAGCATGAACTAAGAAATTAAGGAGTGTAAAATGCTGAATTACGTCTGAAAGAATAGTGAAAAACAATCCTAAGAATTATAAAAGTCAAATACAAGGTGTTCTCACCCTTACAATAAAGAAAGGTTAAAATATAATGATGTCATAAGCATGAGTGCAACTGTACTTAGAAATTTAGGTTCATGTGAATGACAAATAACTAATACTCGGGATTTACATTATATTCAGCACTTTAAACTACTTTTACAACAAATAAAATATATAGTAACTTATCATAACTAAAATTGATTACATATATTGATTATTGATTAATGAATATTGATTGATCTTAAATTATAAAAGGATGGACTTTACTACAGCTGCATGAACGGTCAACTATCTTAAGACAATTCTTATAACTATGACTTAAGACTATGATTATGATAATGACTATGTTATTGCTGCATAAACCCGGCTTTATTAGTTTCCTATAATATCTGAATTTGGTGGTGATGAAATATAGGTATTTGTAATTTCAATTTTTCCAATTTGGGGGAAGCAGATGTGCTATAAACTTCATCGTAAAATGCGAATGATATATTTGTATAGAGTAATGAATATCCTCGCGCATTACGGCGCGTACATTAGACCCAAGAGTTCATGGAGCTTTCAACAATATCCCCAGTTTTCCGACGCTGAAGCGTTTTTAAGCGCTAAAAATCATCCCAAGGCTTTATGCTACAGCCTGCTTTGTGATATGTGACAAATATATTATCTGTTTTTCTTTCAAATGGGGATTTTACCTACGAGTAGCTTTTTTAAAGAGATTATGTGAAGGATTTTCGTGGAAAAAAATAATGTTACGCAAGTGAAGGAGACCCAATTAAGATGGTTCAGTCATCTTGATGGAACGTCGGATGAACGTTTAGAAGGATATATGTGGACGAGATTACGGGTGAACATTTACGTGGATTCTCTACATGTTGTGGAAGGAAAAGTATGCTACGAGGGAAAAACGGATTAAGACTTGTTGGATTTTGTTAAGACTCAATTTGATTTTATGACATCTTCGTATATACCTGGCGTCTACTTCGAACGAATTTTATTTACTAATGAAGTTCCCAAAACTGCGAAGCGAAAATTAATTCCGTATTTCTACCTTAATAAAAAATTTAATTGATTTTAAAAGCTGTAAATTTCACGCCTTTCGCTATATTTTATATTTAATAACAAAACTGACAGCTACGTACCGCACCCAGCAGACTTTGAAATATTTATTTTAGCAAGGCTGTATGCATCAGGAAAGCACTATAAATGCATCAATTTTAAACACAGTCTATGCAAAGTAAATGCGGAACTACGAATTCGCAATGAATTTAATTTACAAATTTATAATTTAGATTTCAAAATACAAACTCACCTAAAACGCATACGATGGTTTATGAACGATTTATAAATTTCAAATTCGACTAATAAAATGAGAGAACTATTAAACATAGCGGTAAGATATAATTTTGCTTCATCCGCCAGCTGTCTTTTCTGTTTGTGAGTTGTGGACTTTTTGACAGGCTGGTTTATGATGAATTTAATTTACGAATTTATAATTTATAATTAGATTTTAAAATATAAACTCACACATACGATGGTTTATGAACGATTTACAAATTTCAAATTCGACAAATAACAAGAGAGAATTATTAAACATGGCAGTAAGGAATAACTACTTCATCCGTCAGCTGTTTTTTCTGTTTGTGAGTTGTTGAATTTAATACACGAACACTCATACGAGTAAATTTGAAGAATGGGATATTCCACTCAATTTTTTTTATTATTTTAAATAAAACTTCATTCAGTTTTGAAGCAATTGATAGTATTAAAAAATCTTAATTGTTCCTAGTTTAACAGTATTTTATTTTCGAGAAATCAGTGTAACGTCACATTTCCTCTATACTTGTCTTTCTCACACACACTGCTCTGAGTGAGTACGCTGCGAGAGAAGGATAACAATTGTATGACGTCAATTTTCCCTTTTAGCAAATGTGAAATATCTCGTAAAGTAATTATTTAAAAAATGTTTTCATTGTTTTAACTATTATTTATTGAGCCATACTTTGTGTTAAATTGAAATTTTCTTAATTTTGTTGTTATGGTGGAATACCCCATTGTTCATGATTCCGTTGTTCTACTTTTAGAAATAAACTATAATAATAGTGTATATGGTCTGTGATACTGCCCGTTGATAAATCAATGTATTCGTAGGCCCTATCACGGCCTAATGGACCATCTACGTTTTTTATGTTTATATTTGTTTTATTTATTTATTATACAAATCCACAATAGTAAACAACATTCCTGATATTATTAAAAATCATCTTGATCATTAGCCTCTTAACAAATTCATGGCTATGAAAATAAAATTGTAACCTTAAATCTGAACTGATAACTGGTGAAATGACAAATGACAAACAGTGACAAGTCACGTGATAGATACTGATTGGTCAGACCCAGAATTTCAAAATCGAACATATGTAAGCCTGAGCGAAAATTATAAATTTTAAATCAAAATTTCTAAATGTAAATTTATAAATTAAATTCATCATAAACCACTTATAAAAAAAATACAATGGCGAATGATTAAAACAGGGCATCGAACCCGAATCTGAACCGAACCAAAACCGGAACCAAACCGTAACATTTTACGGAACCCAAAACCCGAAATGAATGATCTGGAGGTACAGACGGTTAAAGTTAATTTTCATCGAAATTTTGTATTATTGAAAATTTTGATGAATAATCAAGTAATTTCACACGTCTGTAACTCGAGATCCGATAATGTAAAAAAATCTTGCTTGACAAGAAAAGAAAGAGAATTTCATGCTGAATATAGACTTTCATCGTACGTTATTTTATCTTTAACTGTGTATGAGTGGTGCATGAAAATATCAAATATGAACTAAATAATTGACATTGACTTTTACTTTTTCACAAAATTTTAAACTGTGACGTGATTGGTCAGTTTTAAAGGCCTGCAGTTCTTGTATAAAGCATGTTAAACAAATATTATTCTCAGGTTTACTATCTATGGGGTCAGTTCTACTATGGGTTAAGCGTTATACACTTACTTACATAACACCCTGTATAAAATTTTCTGCAAAATATTATTAAAGACTTTTTAACAATTTTAATTATAATCTTCAATGATTAATAGTTTTATAAAATAATAATAGTAGCTAATATGACTCGAAGGAGCTTGTAAAGTTTAATCTGAACTTTCCTTCTGGGAGCGAAGATTATAATATGCTCATTTTAATACATCATTACGATAGTGATTAAAAACTTTTACTTGATGTGTCTACGAGATAATTTAATACAGTCATAATTATACATCGAAAATATATGACTTCAAAGGAACTCATATTGTTCAAATTAATTTATCACCATATTCATTTGACAATGTTTTAGTGTCTGGTAGTGGTTTATTTTTTGCAGCTCTCATTAATTTCTATTTGAAATTGAAAGCAAATCCTTCAAGATTTTAGAAAATCATTGTAAAGTAGTTTCAAAGATACTCCACAGACATTTAATCTTGATAAAATTAATAGACTTGTCTTACTGGCACTCTAAAACATTAGTAGAAAAATGTATCACACAAAAGATTTTGGCAGAATGAAACAAATCAAAGCTTCGTAGCCCAAACTAAATTATGGTAAAGGTTAAAAGTCGCAAAAACTAACGTTATCCTTTTCGTGTGTTTCTTGAAAAATCTTTTGTCGTAAATTGTTATATAAAATATTTTATCTTCGTGTTTTTAACCTGCTGACTAAGAGAAAAGTATGTAAAATGATGTTCGGGTTAGAAAAAGGATTCGGATATTTAAAAACATGAAAGAATGGAAGGAATACTAAAAATGCTTTTAGTTTTACAACCTGAGAAAGTAAAAACATAATAATTGTTTCATACATGATAATGAATATTTTATAACAGCAATTTCATATTTTCCGTCCATTGTTACATAATGGGAGAAAATGGTGTTATTTTTCATATTTTCTTTTTAAATCTGTAAACTTCCAGAATTATAGCTGTTAATTTCTGTGCTATATGTGCAATTACGTTTCGTTAATTTGACATATAAGACCAAGCAAGAGCCAATCAGTGGCGTATTCAGGGAGGGGCAAAGGGGGCAATTACCCCATCCAAAATTAAAACAAGCATGTCTGGGTCTTCGGGGCTTTAAAGAATATGATATGGTTTGTTTTGTTTTAAACATTTATTTTTACTTATAAATTTAATTAAATGACAGTTTATAATAAATTGATTGACAATAAATAGCTATTTGTGAATTAAGAGCGCAAAATGGAATATTGTCGAAATTTTTTCTACAGTCGCGACAATGGGGTCCTACACCAAAACAAAAAATAATAAAATGTACACTTTGTACTTACAGTGCTACACAATAAAAAACGATTATATTTTTAAATGTTATTATCGTTATTTTCCATTCTTCTTGAGCTATTGCTTCAGTCTAATCTAAGCACTTTTTACTGTCGTTTTTGTAAATGAATGCCTTATTTTATTTCTGTATTCATCTACACAAAAGTACGGCAATTTGTTTGGTTATATATGACAGATTGGCTTGTGGATATGGTAAATGTGTAACTACAGCGCCATTAGTTCCTGACTAAGCGTTCCCATTAAGAATGTAGAGAAGTGACATTTGTCAACATTTTAGTTAGAAATTCGACAACGAGCGTTTTTTCTACTTTGTCGCGCATGAGCGGCAAAATGACATTTTCCATTGGCAAAAGCGAGCGCAAATGCCTGCTTTGTATATAGACTGTAGAAAAAAATTGTGTGCTTAGACCACATAGCTGAAATGAAACTTCTTTCAGAATAATTTCATTAAATTCGTTTTTTGCCCATTACTATACCGTGTTTTTAAACTATAGACAGCACTAGACGAAGTTACATTTACACCGCTAGAAGTTACCAAAAAAAGCCACTAGATTTATTTGGCGGGGGAATTGAAATGTTAAAATGATTTATACTTTCCAGGTTATATTTTCATTAACCAAAACTATTATAGACTTATAACTTAATTTATTCATATAAAATCATAAATACATAACTTTTAATTATAAATCAATTAATTGCATTATTTTTTTGTAATTCCTTGATGAAAAATTTATATATTTTTAAAAATACTCTTGGTTTTATGCATGCTGTTTTTATTAGTGAAATATCACAAAAAGAGAAATGAAACAAAAACACGTGCAAATTCAATAAGTGATTTGACAACTACTACAAGTTTGACGTTTCAATTACGTTTGAAGGTTAACTTGAAATTTCGTCTGGTTAAATGCGGCTTCACGAAATTGCTCAGCAGCCAATCACAGGCTTTGATTTTCTCACTAGAATTTCTATTTACTGTCTATTGTTTTAAAACAGAGTATAGCACAAACACGCCAGCTTACTCCCCAGCTTGTACTATTAGAGAAACTCGCCCCATTTCCGTTTGCCTCAGAGTGTTTCAACTTCCGTAACGCGATTTTTTAGTTTATACCCTCCGTAAAGAAGTTTCACTCTAAAAACATTAAAACTCGAATATTTTAAAGACTAATAACTTTTATGTATTTTTGGATCAATTTTTAATTTGTTACCATGCTAAAAGGCCGCATTTTAAAAATTACGATGTTTCTATTTCTTATTTTTTTGTTGATTAAAATTAGTTTCAAATTTTATAAAATAAATATTCTGCACTGCTATTTTTATTCTTGTGTGACACAATCAAAGATCATAAAATCATGTAGAATAAATGAAGATAATCTCTAAAACTTTGTAGTAATTTGTAAGCTGCTGTATACAAACTAATAAAATTATGTGTAACTGCTTAGCACGTAAACTGGTAGACATTATAAGTTTGCTTAAAACACAACCATAAATTACATGAAAAGTGTATTAAACGAAACATGTTCAAGTGTAATTATACTTTTTATTGTTCTCAGTCAACATAAAACTTTATTTGTGTTTTCAGATATCTTGAAATGGTCCTGCTGCTTTAAAACAAGGTAAAGAACGTTTATTTTACATTTATTTATAGAGTTATCAAATGAAGTATCGTAATTATTAGAGTAATCAGAGAATGAACCTACATGATGACGAATATATATTTCAAAAAATATGTGTAAAGATATAGTAATACTTTACGCACAGTTGGAGGAAATAGTATATTATGTGGCAAGTGTGTGAAGCTGAAATTTTTATATAAGGGTGTAAAATAGGCTTTGCACACGTGTTACATACTATACTTTTTCTACGACCTTGCAATAAAATATATTTTTTCTTCTCATTGTCATTCTTTTAACGTAAAGCCTCTCTATTATCGACTTGTGTAACCATGGTTATCAACGTTACGGGTGTTTAACAGCATTGTTTTATTAAAATACAATTCAGTTTGTAATATTTAAAATAATGAACGGTGCGTGAAGTGCTATTTCACGCACAGTGTGCAAAAAATCAAACTTCACACATAAAAATTGATACGTGAAGTATTCACTTCACGCATGGAAGTAGAAAAACAATATTTTTTATTCAAAGACATTTAAATAATAATCTCGTAAGCATTTCTTCATATTTGACATATTTACATAAACACCAGTTATCGTAAAAAACCATAATATGTACTTTTATTTGAATTATTAAAAACAATCGGTTTATGTATAAATGCTTGAAGCAATTAATTCATTTTTGTTTCGTGTTCATGTTGTACGTAAGTAAATATTTATCAACAAATATGAGAAAGTTCGGTTTACAGATAATTATCAGTCATGTGTCAATATTAATTAAAACGATAAAATTTGTTAGCAATTTGTTTGCAACAACTACAACAAACTAATAAACGTTACATTTATGTTTTATTTGTAGTATACAGACACGTGTTTCATTATATTTTAACTTTATAAACAGTATAACTTTTGAAAAATAGCATTGATTTTTATATTTGCGGAACAAACAAATAATATTTCACATGCAAATTATTTTTAAATGAAATTTTTATTTAGCTGAAACATATTGCAGTTTTGTAAATTTGTTTTATAATTAGGACATTTTAAATATTTGAATTTTGTATTAATATTTAAAACAACAAACTGTTCATAGATTCGTGAACAGTAAAATATTAAATTTCCACAAATAATTTAACTCTTTTCCTGAAAATATCTGTAGTATTATTTATTCAGAATCACATGTATAATATCAATATCTTAAACCAGATCTGCCACAATATATTGAGGTTATTTTATAATGCAAACTACATTATTAAATATGTATCATCACGTCGTCTACTTACATAATATAGGGTAATTTTATTCCTAGCCAGATTACAGGACATGATATATTTTAGTTATAAAACTTAAAGACACTATTACACTTAAGAAATTATTTAGTATGTTCAACATTGTATCCTTGGAGTACATATCAAAACAATTTACATTGTTTAAGAGCATTGGGCACAATGGGGGATTCCAGCTCAATCGAATTAAAGGAAAATAGTAAAAAAATACGAATATATATATGCTGAATAACGAATATTAATAAAAAAATGAAATGGTATAATTGAGATATTTCGGAAATAAGGGGTTTTTTGTTATAGCGCTTCGACACGTATATGAAATCTATGTATAATATTTTGATTGGCGACCGAAAGACCGCCTATACATGCATTACAAATAGCGTGTTAGGAGGTGGGGATTACTACCAATGGAAGTTAAGAAATTCAAATTTGAAAGGAGGAGCTAACATTCCTGTACTGCAGTTTCCAAACAGTTTTTATTTTAACATAAATTTCTTGCATTAAACTTAATAATTTAAATACACCTGTAATTATAAAGTAAGTAGACTTATACATTGTTATAATATTCATTTATTTTTATGTAAATATAACTTAAAATAACATATATTTCAAGAACATTTAGGTCCATGATGAAAACAGTTTGATATAAAAACACATGAATATGACGTCACGTCAATCTTTTCAAAATTCGGGAGACCATAACTCGCTTATTAATAGGAAATTTTTCACCGGATTTTCATCAATAGTCTTAGTTTTCCTAATATTTTCAGATGAAATAATAAAAAAAAAAATGGTGGAATCCCCCATTAAAGTCTGATTTAAGAAAAATTTAATTTATAAATTTAGATTTACGGCTTCTTATTTATTTAATTTATGATTTATATTGGTCTATAATTTATTTAAAATTTGTAACTTTATCAGATTACAGACATTTTGCGACGGTAAATAAAATTTGGTAATTTACCAAATAAATAAATTACGGTAATTTCATATAATTGAATATCTGAGCGATTTTATTTACAAAACCCGAATATATGTACTATTGTTATTATTATTATTAATAATAATAATAATAATAATATTATTATTATTTACGCACAAAAAATCCTAAACAAATGTGTGTCCAATAAATTATTTATTTGTTCTAATAAAATTCTTAGCGAAATTCGTATCATAGTTGCCTGTGCACAACGATCACGCCACAGCGACCGTTAGAATATATTCACCCTTTCCCCGTGTACGCATGTATGAAAACCGTTAGCCGGCTCGCAATAATTTAAAGATTTTCGTAATTAAATTATTGATATTAACAATAATTTATGTATTAGTCGATTCTTGAATATTTTGCGGTTATTCTGGTATATAATTCATATAGTAAATAAAGAAAAAAACATATATTTTCAAGAAAGAAAATCTTGGCTTGCTACTACCTATGGCGGACATGGTAAGAATATTTTAATTCTTGTTTTCATAGTTAAGTATGTAATATTGAACAATATACATTATGAATTTTCAATATACTTTGTAATACAGACGATACATAATTATAATAGGCTATTCCACGACATTTAAAAAAAAAAATTCTTGAAATATATAAAAATATAAGACCACATGTGAAAGTCCGAGTTAAAAATTCCTCCAAATAAGCGAGATATTAAGGTCCGAATTTTAAATCAGCTTTGTGACATAGGTAATGTGGATATATCAGAAATAAACAAACAGTGGTTCACAAACCACGAAAAATTGTTAAACAAATTACAAAATAATGTATATTTAAATTGTAATATTATAATTCATTATTAGAGACATAAAATAAATTATTTCACTTAATTTATTTCACTTTTTTTCTCATTTTATAAAAATAAAGAAATTATAACGTCACCCAAACAGCAACCGAACAGATCCGACACACCCGAAGAAGTATATTCTTAGTTAGGGCGGGGCTTCTCAAAATCGGAGGTCATACTTGGATCCTATTTGCTAGTGCACATGTCCTGCATCATCAAAAGCAAAACTCCCTGTGTCTTCTAGAAGGAATAATTTTCAATAAACTTCTACTATTTTTGATTACTGTGGAATAGCCTATTCTTTAGGAATTTATGCAAATATTGTGTTAAACATTTAATAAGAAAATAAGAAATATTATAACTGAAAAAAAACATTAATCTTAACATTAGTAAAATAATATTTGATAATTTACAGTAATTTATTTCGCAAGTTACCCTTTTACATCTTTGAGTACAATGCGTAGTTGCACAATAATGGAAATAGCTATTACGACCACTTTTCTTTTTTAAATAAATTATACGATACGGAACGGTATCCGAGGTATTTATTTAAAGAAAACCTGGCATAAGTGTCTGCTACAAGTATTAGAGTTTAGAGTATTTAAAACCGTCAATTTTTATTGCAATAATTTTATTGGCAGTTTTCTCAAATTCAGGTATTTTGCTTCCTTTAAATTAAAAATGATTATTACTTTTCATTTATTTTGTTCTGTATATATGTATTGTAAAGAACTCCGATGGTATTCATAGTTTTAAAAATAATCTGGATTTAATTGGTACTAATCATATTTTGATTTTTTTTTTTTTCAAATGCTTTAAAATGAAAACAGTAATGCATCGTGTCATTTGTTACTAAAATATATACAAGAATTTCTTTTCTCTGTCTAGAGTAAACCAGAACTAATTCATTTCAAATATATATTCGTTTGTAATTTACTGGTCGACTGGCTAGGTCTAATTAGAATCAAATTTTCACTGATTCAAATGAACTTATTCGGGTCTATTTGAAGTGACATAGCCTATAGCCCTGTTTATGTTAAGCATGATCATATTACTCAAACCCTAAATATACGACTGTTAAAATAATTACTCTTTGACAATTAATAACGGCATATATTATTTAAAACAACTTTTACAGAAATCGCCACTAAGAAACAATTTATTTGCTCCATTTTACATGTACAGTCATAATAATATTTAGTGTTGCCGCAGAGACGAGATTTTTCTTGATCTCGTCTCGTCTTGAGTAAAATTTCGATATCAAGATCCAAATAGATTTTATGGTCAAATTCTCGATCGAGACGAGATTACATACATCAAATCTCGACAAGAGAAGATGAGATCATGATCTTGGAAAACTTATTAATTATTCATATACTAAAGTTTCCATAGTTTGATCATCAGTATCCTGTATAAATAAAAATACCTACTCAATGGACTGTTTTACACTAAATATATTAACAATTTAAAAATTTAACATTGGGCAAACCTACATTTCATATTATTAACATGCATTTTAAAAAATGAATTGTTATAATCTATGAATTATCGCCCCAAAAGTCAATAAACCCCATATTCCGATAAAAACTTCAAAATTTTCAAAAATCTAATTTTCATGTATCTAGATACTTCGCAATGCGCTGATTCTAAATTTTGAAACAGCAGGTCGATATCTCTTTTCGTTCTCGAGATATTTACATTCAAAGTTTCGCATAAAACTGCCCATTTTTGGGTAATAACCCAAAAATGGGCCGTGATACGAATTTGGCGACACCGCCATTCGATTCTACGGATAAAAATATATAAGTATACCAATTTTCATATTTTTTGACTAACCGGTTCATTTTTTATGAATAAAAGTTTGAAAACCCCTGAAAACGGCCAAAATCTGAAAAAACCCCAAGGGGTACCCCTTAGATTTTTGCGATTTTTAGCCATTTTCAGTTATTTTGCTTTAGAGACTGTATGCGGTGTTCAAAAATTATGAAAATAGGTATACTTATGTAATTTTGCCCGTACAATGGAATGGTGATATCTCCAAACTCATATTTCGACCCATTTTTGGGTTAATACCCAAAAATGGGCAGTTTTGAGCAAAACTTTGAATCTAAATATCTCGAGAACGAAAAGAGATATCGACCTGCTGTTTCAAAATTTGGAATCAGTGCAGTGAGAAGTATCTAGATACATTAGATTTTTTTAAATTTTGAAATTTTTATCTGAATATGGGGTATATTGACTTTTGGGACATTTAAAAATGGATAGAGATATAAACTTGCTAGTAATATTAATTGATTGTAAAGACAATGTTACGTAAGTGCGCTCATATTATACTCGTAGGTCTTTAATTTTTATAACATGGGCCGGCAATTTTTATTTTCGGGCCGAGTCGATCCAAACCTCAAAGCCCGGTCCGGCCCGTTCCGAATGCGTACCTAAGTATAAGTGTATATCCGTTTTGTGTTTTATATTTAATGTACACTTTGTGTTGTGTTTATTTATTCTCTGGTCATAGGCAAAACAAAAATAAAAAAGAGACAAAAATTTCAAATAAAAGAAAAAAATAAATTAAATCCGTACTAAGTTAAAGTGAGAAATGCCATTAGGCACATTATAGAAAAAAATATTTGAAATAAATTAAGCTCTAATTATTATTCAACAAAATATAATTATTCAGTTAAAATTTATTTTTCTTGGTAAGCCAGTAGTTTATACATAGTCATATTACTAGAACGAATTTGACTGAATTTGCACAACAGTTGAAAAATTGAGATTGTCGAGATCTCGACCTCAAGATCGAGATTGATTTTAATCTCGTGGGTCAACATCAAGATCATTTTCAATCTCGAAAAAAAATTTAGTCGAGATCGAGATAATGCAAAATCTTGACAAATTTTGACTCGCGGTAACACTAATAATATTATGTTTGGAAATTTTGATAATGTTTTTATTTAGTTAATTGTGGATTTAAAAATTTAACTAACTTATTTATTTACTTAATTTATTTTAAACCATATATTGGGAAGTTATTTTGAGTAAAAAATGTTATATGAATGTATTCGGAAACATTTGAACATAATAGTTTTTAGATGTTTTGGATGTAAACATTTTGAATAAATATATCATGATATTCTGCGGTGCTTACAGCTACTTGTGCATGATAATAACAATACCATTAAGTTTTTATAAAATTTCATCATGAGTTTCGTGACTGCAGTTAACATTTATGTAAAATCTATATTATTTTCCAGTTTAAAATTTAAAGTGTAGGTTTATCAAAGTCGTTAGAATACTTAGATTTTATGGTTTGAGGAAATAAAACTGCGCCAGGACATCGATTTACCTTCCTGTCATGTAGATAAAAAATTTGCAGTTCTAAAGTTTAAATGCGAAAGCGAATGCAACGGGCGACCGGTAATCCTGAATTACCGGAATTTCAGATTCCATTTAGATTGATTGTATTCCCTTTTCGAAACCCGAAACTATTTCGCGATTGAATTTCACAGATATTTTTTTCTGTAATGGTGGCTATTATCTTTGAAAGAATGTGATAGTTTTTATTCTTTCGCCTTTACACCATTCTTCGTTATTCGCTACCAGTGCAATATTACTCCTGATTTAAGAGTTTATCACATGCAATCGTACTTTCAAAATCTTTCAGTATTTATTGGTACCGATATTACCCAATGAATGAAACATGCAACCTGCAAAAATTAAAACTTATTTTATGGCGAAGCATTATTTTTTTGTAATATATGTAAGCCATGAAAAAATCAACTGTTTTCACTGTTCACTTAATCAAAATGAACATTGTTCACTCTATTAAATTTTTTCTGTTCACTATTCGCTAGTGAAATAGAGCAATATGACGTCTAGCGGCGAAAATATGAACTAGTGCATGGTAGTAAGTCCTAGCCGAGGTAGCAGCGAACGCATCGTTTCTGTCACTTATTTAACAAATAAATCACGAGTGGAGTGAAATTTGCAGGCTATACTTCATTTTACGTAAGAAAATAGTAGCTTACTCTTAAGAGCCGACCGTTTTTACATGCATTGAATAAATAATTTAAATTTGTGAAACCAAGCTTTGTCAATAATAAATATATTTATCTGTAAAAATGTCAAAATCTAAAATTGCAACAAAATATGGTTAAACATCACTTAATTCTGTAGATTTTATTTGACAACTGACAGGCGATATTTGTTTCGTTTCTGTGAAATAGGTTTATATTCTGACCAATCAAAGGGTAGAATTTATATATCCCTAACTAAACCAACGCTATTCCTACGTGAAATAAAGTATAATAACAAAATCTAAAACTTCAAGACGTTTTAGTTGGGTTTAATTTATGTACGTCATTAGCACGCAGAAATCCAGAAATAATTAATTTCCATAATTTCCCGAAAACAAGAACCTAAATTCTATAGAAAAATTTATTAGAGAAATTTGCCAATTTGAAATAGTTGGTAGACGAAAGTTATGCATTCATCTTTTAAAAATGGGAAAGGAACCGAGTAAAAATATGCGTGCTCCTTGCATTTTGTAAAGCAAGATTATATTTTGTGTGTAACTACAAGATAATAATTACTTAGTGTCTTTATTAAAATACTTCGTAATGAAAATCTAAACTTGTAGACCTGCCTGCACAAAGATGACAATAAAATAATAATACTTATCTCTCCATTAATCTACCAAAGACTGTAATAATGCAGTACTATGTAGATTCAAGAAAACATAGACTCGAATCATGTAAATTCAAAATTCGAGAGAATGCTGAACATAATATTTATATGAAACGGACTAGTTTGCAAAATTCAAAATGTTATTCATACTAGAAACATTATTTTTGTTTAATATTGACAATAATATTAATATTACTTTGTATTTCGAACGCCGCAGTGTATAAGAATACAGTTGCAGGAAACGAAGCATCTACCTTAAACCGGGCATATTGTTACGTCACGCGCTAAGCTCCTCCCCTTCTTCACTCGCAAATTGTGTATGAAGTATTCAAATAATCGAACGTCTACATTCTAAAATTCATTTAAAATTGAATACCCTAACGACTTAACCTCATTTCAAGTATCTTAGATACGTTTGGAAAGCGTTAATATAATTTTATATTTACGCGCCAAAATTGTACGATCATCATTAAAGACGCAACAAATTAAATTAACCAATAAGATAAAGACGCACTTTTAGTTTAAATATTATACGGGGTTGTCCAAAAAGAAGTTACCACTTATATGGTACTACAAAATTTTAAGTTTTCTTTTGTTGCAGACTAGATATGACCACTTATGGGGACTTAATTTGGAAGAGAGAAGGTAGGTAGCAGCTTGGATGGAAGTGTTTGGGTCACCCTCAATAGTAAGAAAAAAGTGCGCACAAATTTCTCATGCAGTCGACGGATAGTTAAACGGCTTCGAGGATCCTTATGAAACCGTTGCTGATTTTTTTCTTACAATTGAGGGTGGCCCAAACACTTCCATCCAAGCTGCTACCTTCCTTCTTTCTTCCAAATTAAGTCGGGTGGCCATATCTAGTCTGAAACAAAAGAGAATTTAAAATTATGTAGTAGGTATCATAAAAGTGGTAACATCTTTTTGCAGAACCCTGTATAATTAAACAATACTTTAGTTTTTCTTTAACATATTTTAGGCTAAAATTGATATACAAACAATTTTTCAAATCTACGTTGCCTTGGAAATTTCCAACAGAATATTATAGCATTCATTCTTTCAGATTATGCCATTTTTCTTTAGCCGGATACAGTGTTATATTACTTCCGAATTAAGACAAACGGTAAAAACTTGGAAAATGTGACTTATCTCTTTAAAATGGACGGAAAAACACCTTGCCCGGGTTTCGCAAATGCAGTAATTCTTTTAGAAACTTTTTATCTTTAATTTATATACCTTGTTTGTTTCGAAGGGTCCATAAGCTTCCCAGCAAACTTAATTTGGTCGTGCAAAAATTGAAATTTACTTTACAACAATTAATTCTTGTTGCGATAAATTTAAATAGTGGTTAATGAAATTGGTAACACACGATTGATTAGTGAAAACATGTGGGTGTGCGTTTGCCTGGTCGGTTAGTATGTAAACGAATGGATAAAGTTAATAAAATATTGAAAAGGATACATTTTTCAATTACTAGAAACATCATAACAAATATTTACTAATATTATGTTTTAAACCAAACTTGTCTTTCTCGGTGCCATACAATCAAAGATCTCGGTGTGACATTTGATCCAAAACTTTCATTTACTAGTCATATTACTCTTACATATAAGTCAGTCCTTCCGTAACATTTCTTCAATTTTAACCCTTTATTTCTCGTTCGTCAGATCCAAATTAGAATATTGCGCAATTATCTGGAGTCTTCTTTATGAAGTATACCAGGACCATATTAAAAATATACAAAAAAAAAATCCTAATATATATATATATATATATATATATATATATATATATATATATATATATATATATACAGGGTGTTAATACTAAGTCGTTACACCCGAAAATGGTAGTTAGAACTCATTAAAACAAACAACTTTTCTTTGGTGCCCCTGTTCGTATTATTAGAATTCTTTTGTTTTTCGAAAAATCGCCATAACTCCCTTATTTTAAAGACTGTTGAAAAAGTATTTTCTTTCAAAATGACCTTTAGGCTTTCTAAAACATTTGGCATTTACAACTATTTTTAATTTTTTCAAATGACAAAATGGCGATCGATCAAAAATTTCAATACATGATTTTTTGATAACCACTCCATCGATTTTCGAAAGTTAAACATTTATAAAATCCTTAAACTATCTACTACAATATTTGTCATAAACATTTTTTTCAATCTATCCAAAAATTTAATTCATTTAATTGACTTACATAAATGCAGTGTTCAGAAAAAAACCTAATTCGGAGTAGGCTATGAACACAGAAACGTATGTCTGATCATTATTTAATTCAAAAATCAAGTTGTCACAATTGATCGCAAAATGTAATTTTAAGGAGAAAAGATAATAAAGGAAGATAAAGATTATTGCCATTCACCGTTTTCTAATTTATTTCTATTTCTAAAATAAAGATACAAGAATATTTCTTTAGATAACATTTTGACAATATCTCGTGTCAAAATGACATTTAATTAAATACTTTCAAATTGATATACGTTTTTTTTGTTCACAGCCTACTCCAAGTTAGGATCATTTTTGAACACACTGCACTTATGTAAGTCAAGTAAATGAATAAATACTTTTTTTGGATAGATTGAAAAAAATGTTTATGACAAATATTCTAGTAGATAAGAATTTTATAAATGTTTTACTTTCCAAAATCGATGGAGTGGTTATCAAAAAATCATGTATTGAAATTTTTGATCGATCGCCATTTTGCCATTTGAAAAAATAGAAAATAATTGTAAATGCCAAATGTTTTAGAAAGCCTGAAGGTAATTTTGAAAGAAAATCAATTTTCAATAGTCTTTAAAATAAGGGAGTTATGACGATTTTTCGAAAAACAAAAGAACTCCAATAACTACGAACCGGGGCACCAAATCAAAAATTGGAATTAAGAAAAGTTGTTTGTTTTAGTGAGTTCTAACTACCATTTTCGGGTGTAACGAAATTAATAATATATACCCCAGCAGAACAGTTTTTTATAGAAAATTGCTTGAACTTTTCAATTTTCACAGCCCTACTGAACGTCGAGATATTACCTCTGTGCACTATCTATGTAAACTAATTCAAGGTACAATTGATGATCCTAATTGTCTCAAGCTGCTTCCATTCCATACACCTTCCGTGCAAACTCGCTATTCCTGAACTTTTTACCTTCCAACTCCCCGTACTAACATCTCAGCATCACCAGTATACCGCATGTGTTTTATTTATTATTTGAAATTTATCAATGAAGATGTCTTCCTAAATAATCCTAAATGTTTTCTCAAAGAAACTCTGGCCATTGTTGTATTTTTTTGTATTTTTTTTTTCAACATATAGTGAGAGAATAGTGACATAAGTCAAAATTTAGAAATTCTAAGTTCATCAGATAAAATTAGTCAAAAATATGCTTCTAATAATGAGGAATAGTGACATAAATCAAGATTATATTTTTCGAGAGATGGAGCTAATGTCGTGTCATTTAGAGCTAATGTAAGTTACTTTACATTCGAGAACTGTCTTCTTTAATTTAAGTTTTACGCAAAACTATTTTTTGGACTTGTGTCACTCTTCTCACCGGGGTGCGATATATGTAGTTGTTTATATTTTTTGTACTTTGTACGTTACTCCTTTAACATTTTAATATGTTTTTTTTTCTGTCCAGTCAATAAGTTTCTCCTTGTTGGACAGTGTATGTGTAAATAAATAAATAAATATGATCATTGATCTACTGAATGCATTATTGATTGTTTACATTTAAGATATTTACAATTTTAATTACGTAATTGAAGCTTAGATGCATAAATAACAAAAAAAAATTAATTGTTTAATGAAATTTATGTATGTAATAAATTTTAAATTACAATTAAAGTTTACATCATTTTGAAACGGTCTGTGTATAATGGCAGCGCAGAATCACGTCAGCGGAAATAATCTATGATGAAACGCCGCTAGATGGCAAAGCGGTTCATGAACCAGAATTGTGCCCGAGGCGTGAAACAATCATTATATGTTTTTGTTTTAATAATAACAATTTGAATAACCACATAAAGCCTATATTTCAAGTATTGTGGTATAAACCATGAATTTAGTAACTTTGTATTTTGTTATTTGTTTTGGTATTAGACAATTGGAGCGATTTAGTCCATTTTATGACGTAACTTACTGATCTAAATTTAGTTATTCCACTCACGAGGTAAATCACTTCAAATTGATCGTATAGTAAACTCTGGAATGGAGTAAAGTAATTCAGAGAGCAACAAAATTTGTGGACTGACATTTGGTCTAATAGTGGTTACAATTTAAATGTCATGTAATATCGACAAGATTGACCCGTGAATATGAAATGATCAAATCTCACAATTTTGACACATGTTTCATTCGTTTATTTACATAAGGCATTTCTTAAAATTTATAGTGGTGCATACTTTACATTTGTCACGTGTCAGTTTCAAATACTGCTTTCCTATTGGATGTCCTTAGACCGTACACCAGAGAAGTTAAACTTATCGGTTACCAACTAATGATATTATAAACGTATGAATTAAAAAGAACATATGCAATCTTTAAGGTTACGGTAATAAAAATGGCTTTACTACTAGTGTAATCTAGGTAACAGTCGTATCAATAATTGTGTATTGTATAGTCTATTTCAATATTGTAACATTATTTCCATGGATTTTAAATGGAACAAAAGTGACCTCTGTGGTGCACTCTCCACGCCAGCAATGAGTGGCCGTGAGGTGACGCCTGGTAAGCGCCCGCACGGTAAAAATATGTCATCATCATTACCAATATATCTGCGATAAAGCAGATTGGCACACCCAGGAACGGGTAATATGCCGTGATGATATATTTATTTTATTTATTTATTTCCGAACCATAATGAAACCGTAACCAAAAACCGTACCGATATTTGACTTTTTACGAAACCGTAACCAAAAACCGAAACCTATATTTTATTTCTATACAGATATGGAAACCGAAAACCGATACGAAATATAAAATTATTCTGTAATCGAAAACATATCCGAACCGAAATAATATCTGTACTAAAACCGTAAATTTAAAGATCCGGTATAAATATTGTACTAAACCGAAAATATCAACTTCATAAATTTTAAATACAATGATGATAGTTGGTGAAACTGTTTTAATATAAATTTTTAAAAATCATACTTCACATGTTTTACCAACCTCTCGGTAATTTATCAGAGACTGGCCCACTCCAAAGACGAGTTTCGCTCTTATTGGAGCTCATCAGTGTAGTGCACTGACTAGGTTGAGTGGACGAATGATAAACTATCCAATATGGCAGAGGTAACTAACTACATGCAGAGCCATCTATCGAGAATTCTGTGCCTGTGAGCTTGACAAAAAATAAAAATAGTTAAATTTTAACTTAACTTAAACCCTAACGAAACCTATATTTATTCGTTTATTCAACCGAAACTAAAACCAATATAATATTTTCAAAAAACCTATAACCGAATTTTTATTAATGTAAAAAACGTTAACCGTAACCGAACCCTAAAATTTTTCTATTCGAGTCCCTGATTATTTTTCATACCATATTTCTCGAAATAATTGTTATACAACCCTATACAATATTTATAACTTTGAAAGCAAATAAAAATGATCTACTGGATTAAAAAATTGCATAGTATACCATTTAAAAAATTAAAAACGATTGTTTTAAAGGAAACACCCTGTACATATTTTCTTTTTTTAAACAAATACCTATGTATAGTGTTGGAATATGATGAAATATAATCTCATTTCTACTTGTATATAATAGTTATTTACATTCGAGTGCGTGTAAGTTGTATTTTACAGCGCGATAGCTTTATTAGCTGGAGCGCTGTAAAATACTTCACGCACGAGAATTGTATCAAATTTTTTGGCCGACGATAATGAAAATCACTTTTTTTAATGAGATAGGTTATACTTCTGAAAAGGGTTAGTTTAAAATACTGGGGTTAAGTCAATTTCCAAATTTGATTTTACTTACCTTCATTAAAGTACTTCTTCTAGCGAAAATTTATTTGTAATAATAGACGTTGTTTATGACTGATGATATATTTATTTGCTCATGTTTTCTTCGTAATAAATAATAGGTAGGTATCGAAATTTGACATTTCAGCAATTTTCGCCTCGCGTATTTGACAGGTATATCGATCGGTGACTATGTCGGTAACGGCGTATTTTTACAATAATGACATGTCGCTGCCGTGATTTTGGTTTTTATAAATTAATTTTAAATATAGGAAATGTTAAAGTAAAAAAATAACTTAAGTAGGTAGTACTTTTTTACATGAACTTTATTATAGTAAAGATGATTTCTTTTCTAAATGCCCATAAACGTCCAGTGTATTTTGATTATTTTACCGCGTAGTTAGACAAGTTACAACACAGTAAGCTTAAAATGTAGGTTACACTTGCTGTGTATACAATTGTAAAGTTCCCATTACACTTCAGGAGGGCAAAAAATAAATAACAGAAGAACAAATATTAAGAAAAAATGCCTGTATAAAATTTATGTTCTACGTGTGACAACGAATTATGCATTAATGCTTCAAAAATCTAACAAAATGTTCTTAACCTGAAGTACATACATATAATAAAAACACTGACAGTTAAATTTATAGGTTATATTACTAGTTCTTTACACAACATTTATTTTATTACATAACATCTATTATCAAACTAAAAAACTATGTGAACGTTTTTAGAATGTCTACGACATTTATCATAAAATAACATCTTTTTTTTGTCAAGCGTTATCATTTAAGTTCTGCCAAATCTACTCCCTTAGATTGTTGTCCACTGTTCCATCCATCCATCCTCCGGGGTCAGATTTAGATTTTTTATGTTGCTTCATGTGTTCTCCAACGGCATTAGAGGAATTCTCATCTCGCGAATGATGTTATAACTTTTTAAGCGATTCGTGACATGCTACATTGTTGTATAAGAGTATTGATTATATTGGATTCACACTGTGTGAATTATATGGATGAAAAGATTTTTTTTCTGGTACGTTAACGGTTCCGAAGTTGAAAGGTTTTGTTTCATTTATTTGAAGGATGGATGAGAATAGAAATGTTGAACGCAGATATTGTTTTAGAGAAACGATAAGAAACACATTTTGGAACAAAAAACTTAATTTATCTACGTTTAGATACCATATCACATTTGCAAAAAATTCTGTGGGATAAATAGTCAAAGTTTTCGTTATAACAAAAGCTGTTTCTGGTCTAGAACCGGCGAAAAGTAACTACTTATGTCAAATATTTCGAGTACCGTCCTATATAAGTTGGCCCACTTATTAAAAATTAATTTTCGTACCTTCAATAATATAATTCATAACAGTTATTAAGGCAATAGGATGGTCCATCGGTCTGTTTTTTAACAACTCGATTATTTTAAATATGGAAAAAGTTTCAAGCAACATACATACATACATACATAAAATCACGCATTTCCCACTTAGTGGGTTAGCAAAAACCCGAAAATAATAAGAAAAGGGATGAAAGCAAGAGCTCCACAGAATCACTTAACTCTTTAAAAACATTCTTCTTCCGCCTTGCCCAAAATCATCATAACATTCATTCAAGAACATATTATTGTGACCGATTTTCGGTAGCGAATAACCGCATCCGGACCACAATAATAGTTACGCAACAATCATCTTTCGCTACACACTCCTGTACAAACATACTTCATTCTTCTCGTCCACATAAAAGTTCAGCTGTCTCTTCATTCTCACAAAACATTCTTACTAACCATTTATCTTTACACCACAATAATTACGAAACAATCATCCTTCGCAACACATTCCTATCCATGCATACTTCTTTCACCACAGCCACATTCATAAACGTATTCATACATAATAACATATTAAAGTGACCGATTTTCGGTAGCGAATAACCGCATCCGGACCACAATAATAGTTACACAAAAATCATCGTTCGCTACACACTCCTGTACAAACATACTTCATTCTTCTCGTCCACATAAAAGTTCAGCTGTCTCTCCATTCTCACAAAACATTCTTACTAACCATTCATCTTTACACCACAATAATTACGAAACAATCATCCTACGCCACACATTCCTATCCTGGCAAACTTCTTTCGCCTCAGCCACATTCATAATCGTATTCATACATGCTCTTCTTCTCTTTCCACTCGGAAACTTACGCTCCTTCAAAACACTACCAATCACATCCATCCACTTACACACTGGACGGCCACGCAATCGAACACCCTCAACTTTACCAACATATATGCGTTTTACAAGTCGTTCACTTATCATTCTCTCCACATGACCAAACCATCTCAACTGACTCACTCCAACTCTCTTAACTACATTCTTCCTAACCATACATTCTTCATACACCAAATTATTCCTCACGCGATCCCGTCTTGTATACCCACAAACACCACGTAAATACCGCATTTCCACAGCAGTCACTTTCCTTTTATGCTTTCTCGTCCATGCCCAACATTCACTTCCATACATCAAAGCAGGCACCAGCACTCCATTATAAACACTTAACCGAGCTTCTCTAGATACGTTTACGTTACGAGCAAACGTGCCCAGAGCACCCATTACCTTACATCCCGCACTCACCCTCCTATCAATTTCACGGTCAATTCGTCCATCCCTCGACATCATGCTACCCAAATATACAAACTCATTCACCTGCTCCAGTTTTACTCCATTCACCAACACATTGCACTCAGTCACCAATTCACTCCTTTCAAATACTAACACCTTAGATTTATCAACATTCAACATTAAATTCATACTTCTTCCAACTTCGTTTATTCTCTCTATCATTCTTCTCAGTTGCTCTTCATTTTCACTTAAGACAACTACATCATCCGCATACGCTAACGCAGGCACAATACTTTCACCAATATGTACACCATCCAATCCACTCAACGCCTTCCGCAACAACACATCCATATACAAATTAAACAACCACGGAGACATACCACAACCCTGTTTAACACCTACATTTATACGAAACCAACTACTCAACCTACCATCTATTCTCACAGCAGCTTCACTACCCTCATACAACGCTCGAATCGCTCCCAACCAGTTTCCATTCACGCCGTACTTTCTTAGTACACCCCACAAAGTATCTCGAAGAACACTATCATACGCCTTCTTTAAATCTAGAAAGCCACAGAACACCTTCTTGTTCTTGTCAAGTGACTTCTCTACAATCATACGAAGAGCAAACAATTGATCGACACATCCCCTCTCAGGCAAAAAACCACCCTGAACGTCACTAATTTTTGAAATTGTTAAGGTTCGCACCTTATGAATTAAAACCTTACCAAAGAGTTTCCCTACCACACTCAACAGACTTATTGCACGAAAATTTGTACATTCACTCGAACTGCCTTTGCCTTTGAACAAAGGACAAATAACAGCTTTTTTCCAATCATCAGGAACTACACAACGTTTTAGACAAAATCTAAATAAATACACTAACCAATCAAATACTTTCTCTCCCCCATACTTCAACATCTCATTTGTAATCCCATCCAAACCCGCAGCCTTACCATTCCTTACACGCGCTAATGCATCACATACTTCACTTTCATCTATATCATAATCATCTTCACTATCATTTTCACTTGCAGCTTCGCTACTATCATCCCTCTCAATCTCACCTCCGTACAAACCCTTAAAATACTCACACCATCTATTCCTTACATCTGATTCATTCCACAATAACTCTCCATTCGCACTCTTCACAGCTTTCACAACTCGACCACTTCCACCCCGCAGTCTCTTCACACTCAACCAAAACAACCGTTTATTTGTACTAAAATCATTTGTCAACCTTTCACTCAACAAATCATCAAATTGTTTTTTACTTTCTCTCACCACTTGCTTCACCCATTTATTCTTCCTTCTATACTCTATCAAACATTCTTCGCGCAACCTCCCAGGCGAATCCTTAACATTTAATAACTTTAAATACGCCCTCTTTTTCTCAGCAATCGCTTCTTTCACCTGTTCATTCCACCACGCATTTTTCGGACAACAGCCTAATCTGCTTTCACCACAAACTTCTTTTGCACATTTAAGGAGGGAATCCTTAAATTTCTTCCAAACTTCATTTATATTACATTCATAATTAGGCTCACATTCAGGCATGGATTCATTCAACCTATCAACAAATTTTATCCTAACATCTTCATTTAAAAGGGCACAGGATTTCACACGAAACATTTACCCAGAACCTTTCTCCTTCATTCGCCAAAATTTATTTAACCGCATTCGCGACACGACCAAATAATGATCATTCGTACCCAATTCAGCGCCTCTTTTCACACGCGTATCTACAATCATACTCCTCAAACGCTCATCATAGATTACAAAGTCAATTACACTACGTTTATTCTGAACCACATTTTCCCAGGTGTATATGTGAGCTAACTTATGTTTAAAAATGGTATTTGAAATGAAGAGATTTCTTTCCAAACAAAATGAAACAATTCTCTTACCATTGTCATTCACTCGACAATCACCGAAACGTCCCAACACATTCTCTGATTCACTTCGTTTTACACCCACCCATCCATTCAAATCGCCACATACTATCACCCTCTCACCCGGATCACACAAATCAATTACATTATTTATCGACATCCAAAACTGATCTTTTTCAAGGTCATTTTCAGATTCTGTTGGACCGTAAGAAGACACAACGAAGATTCGTATATAGCCTACCTTGAATCTCATCCAAGAAATTCTCGAAGAAATACAACCATAATTTCGTATAAACGGCTTCATTCTTTCACTCACAAGTATACCTACACCATGCTTAGCATGCTCAATCTCTCGAACTCCCGACCACAAACAAAAAATGCCATCCACTTCTTCCTCACAACAACCTTTCCTCATTGTTTCAGTTACACACAAAACATCTACACTGTACATTCGCATTGCATTCATCAACTCATTCTCTTTGCCATTCACACTTCTGACATTCCATGTCCCGAATTTACACTCATCATACATTCTCCATTTATTCTTCATTTTACTATACATAAAAGATAAGAAGGACAGAGTAGACAGAAAACGGGTTTTTTCGGTAAGAGTAGAAGTCAAAGCAGTTTACCAGACTCGTCTTTGACTGAAGTATAAGAAAAGTATTTAAGTTAGCCTTTCATTTTAACAATAGTTTCCTATAAAATTTGGAATTAATTACTTTTTTGTTTATTTATTTCTTTATCCTTTTTTTAAAATTAAAAAACTATAAAATGAATTTATGTATGTATATAATTCTGTATTTGACAGCTGTCAAACTGTCAAAAATATATCTAGTTATGCTAAAACCGTAACTAATAAACAAAATCAAATTTTTGAAAATTCAAATATATATAATATTAAAAATTTAACTTAATATGAAATGTATAAGAAAGTTTATTTTAATTTAAAATATCAATAATTCTTCGCAGTAATCTTATTACATAAATTCGTTTATTTTCTTTTTTTAGTTATTTTTTCAATTTATTCTATGTATATATTATTTCTTCTTATAGCAAATAATAAAATATTTTAGAAAACATATCTTGCTAATTAGCAATAGAACTACAGAATATAACATTAACAAAAACTGTAGATAATTTAAGTTATTATTTTAATCAGTAGTACTAAATAAAATGAAATTAAAGTGGGTGGGACGGAATTTATACTATAGTGCGTACGACGTACAGGGTAGACCAAATTCGAGTTCTTTATATGAAAAACTTTCTTATTAAGCTACAGAAAATTGGTGTAGGTCTTCTTTATGGCCCAACTTTAATAGGCACCACAGGAATTTTCGATTGTCTTTTGTTTTTGAGGTACAGGCTAAAACTTGATTTTCGCTTATTTGGAAATACCTCATAACTCGTTTATTATAAAAGATAAAGAAAAATTGTTTAGATAATTTTTATATTGTTTTTTACGTAGAATAACATGATGTAATTAGATTTTTTTAATACTTAATAATTCTGGAGATATTACACAAACATAATATTTTTTAAATGGGATCATATGTTAAAATAGTCATCTTTTTTCTTATTTTATAAGCTTTTCAACGATGTATAACAATTCTACATTCTTTTGTTTTAAAGATGTATAAAATATAAATTATTAATATTTTGGAGTGAAAAAGATTTAAATTTATAGACTTAATTGAAAAAATCAATTACAGATCATCATTTGTTTATTTTTAATGTTTAATTATTTCTGTTCATATTTCTAATATATAAATTTCAGAATGAATATTCTATCATATATTTCGAATTTTGTCAAAGCCAACTACGTCGATAAAAAATTAAATAACTAATCCGAAAATAAATTTGAGAATTTAATTAATAAATATAGAATCAAAATAAACAAATGATGATTCTGTTGGCTCATAATACCTACACCAATTTTCCGTAGCACGCTTAATAAGAAAGGTTTTCATATAAGGAACTCGAATTTGTTCCACCTGTACATCTCTCTTTAAAAATGTAATCTTAAAGAACTGGAGCTCACAATATTTCTGTAATTCAAATTATTATAGATTTACAGAAAATCGTATATTAAAGTGATATACCTATGATATACATACATGGCTAGTGCGCTACAAATCTCGATACGACATAACTTACCTACCTCAGTCGTAGTATGTAGAATATAATATTCTTCATACTGTCCTTCAGTACTAATCTTTCAGGCAGATATTATACAACAAAACGCCAAAACACCAAATCACAATTGTGGCTATGCTTGACCAGTTGTTCACCTTTAATATACATATGTATGTAACTTTGATTGTGTAGGTGTACCTGCATTATCACGTTGGTTATAATGGTAATCAAAGATAAAGGACTATAAAACTACAAGGATGAATCGGTTAAGGTTGAAGACGTAAATGGATAAGGATATTAGTAAAAAAAAAACTACAGATATTGTTAATTGTTTCGTACATTATTATTTTGTTGAATAACTTTACAGCGTTGGAATTTTACTCAGATCTATCTAAATTTGGGGTATTCCACCATAACAAAAAAATTAAAAAAATCAATTTAACTTAAAGTATGGCTCAATAAATAATAGTTAAAACAATGAAAACATTTTTTAAATAATTACTTTACGAGATATTTCACATTTGCTAAGAGTGGAAATTGACGTCATACAATAGACACTTACAAAATTGACGTCACTGCAAGAGAGATGTAGAAAGTCATGCATACAAACAAACCTCAACTCGTTGTCTTGCGTCCCGTTCCCTGTTCCTATCTGTCATTGTATTCGCATCTGTTATTCAGTGTTAAACCTAATTCTTTATTGTGATGTGTACGTTGTGTTTAATAAAAATGAGTTTAAAACCAGAAGATGTGTCTGGGGCAACTTTTTTGTTTGATAATATTGAAGATCATTCGATTATTCAACTAAAACGATGGCTAGAGTGTAAAGTCTACGGCTGATGACAGGTCTTTGTTTGTACGGGGTAACCATAGCAACCTTGATTTCTATGCTTTGCCGTTAGAGGCGCTCGTGCAAATTGCAGTTTTGTAAGTGTCTATTGTTATGTTTCTCTCGTAGCGTACTCAGAGCAGTGTGTGTGAGAAAGACAAGTATAGGGGGAATGTGACGTTACACTGATTTCTCGAAAATAAAATACTGCTAAATTAGGAACAATTAAGATTTTTTAATACTATGAATTGCTTCAAAACTGAATGAAGTTTTATTTAAAATAATAAAAAATGAGTGGAATACCCTATTGTAAAACAGACAACTTATATCACTCCAAATAAAATAAAAAAGTAAATACGTGAAGTAGATCAATTGTAACAAAATTAACTAAAATTATTCAAATTCATTATAAATACAAGAACACTAGGATTAAAATAATTACACGGCATTAACTTAATTTAATAGCATTAGTCATGATACACGAATTAAAAGGATTAACAAAATCAAGTAATACGGTAAACAAGCAAACAAACATTTTTATATGATGAAGAAATAAGAAAAATGTTCGAAGTTTGAAAGCGAGTTAATTTATTAACCAATGAACCAAACTTTTCATAGTTTGAAAATTTAAAAAGAGTCATTATTAGTTCATTAAAATGTTTTAAACTTGAATTTAATTACGTTTCTAAAGTTCAAATTATTGATACATAAAACTTTTCGAAGAAAATTTTACTAACCTTTCACGAATCAGTAACTTGAAAATTACTGTTGGATATAGTTTTTAAAATATATGTTGACCTACAACTTTAAAAATAAAGCCTTTAAAAGATGTAAACTGTATATATTTCAGAATATTCAATAGAAAAAAAATTGAGCAGTAAGATCGTATATTAGAAGTAGTTACTATATGGGGTATTTAGTCTAGTCTATTTGGGTCATCTATTTTAACAAAAGAAAAGTATTACGTGGCAAACAACGATAGGTAGAAATTTATGGCTCTCGGATGTAGCTTAACAATACACTACAAAATGAAAAGTCGTATGCGTAATGGTAGAGTCACAATATACACATGCACATACAATATGCGCAAAACTTCAGCACTTACATATTGTAATTAGCAATAAGGCTAAAATTGACAGAGATTGTATGAAATAGAAGAATATAAATAAATAAATAAATAAATATATCATCACGGCATATTACCCATTTCTGGGTGTGCCAGTATCTACAACACATGTAGACATCGGTAATGATGACGATATATTTTACCGTGTGGGCGCTTACCAGGCGTCACCTCACTCATAGCTGGTGTGGAGAGTGCACCACATAGAAGAATACAGAGTAAAAAAAATGTAAAGTAAAATAAATTCAGTAGGTACATTAACAATATAAACAGATTATTTGCAATGTAAAAAAAGATTTTTAACAGCAAATGAAAATTCTGTTAAATAAAATGTGCACAATGTAAAATTATTATTTATTATTATTATATATACTAAATAAACGCACACTGGCATAACCTAACTCATAGAACACGATACCGCAGAACTTGATACTGTAAAAAGTAATCTTCTATCCTAGTAAAAACCTTTTGTGTGCTGGTGCTCTGGCTTTTTTAATATATCTAAACATAACCTAACGCGCAAAACTCTTGCAGACAAAACTAGGAAATGCATAAAGTTGTTGTCGACCTAAATAAAAATCTTCTGTATCCTATTCATTTTCACATCTAATCAAGATAGAAAATCTATTGTGGCCAGCACAAAATCTCTCGACTTTCCATATTAGAGTATATAAGTATTTCTTTATATATTTTTTAATTCATTCTATATGAACAAGTTTCCTCTTACTCTTTTAAATGTTCGAGATACTTCAAATTCATTGACGAGATTAGTGGTATTTCTGATGCGTATTTGTAATATATGTATCTAAATTTTTAATATTTAATTAGTAATAAAATAAGAAATATTAAATCTACTTTCCTCAAAAAACCTTCAGTAATGTTTCTAGATTTTTAACACTGACATTTTTCTGTCAATTATAAATTTAATTTTTCAACTGGTTTCCCTGGAGTTATTTGGGCTGTGAGGTTTATTACAACGGATTATTTTATATTCTTCAATATTTGTAATTTTGTAATAACATAAATTTCCAAAAAAATATTTAGAATATTTTTTTAAGGAACTGCTACTTTCGGTTGTCCAATTGTTATCAAAAACTTTTCAGCTCTTCCCATTAAGGAATACATAGTTAAATTGGCCTATATTATATATATATATATATATATATATATATATTAACGGTTTTACATTCCAAGTGGAATAATTGTAACCGCCCTTATTGAACTTTTCTGACTAATTTATTTGTGGTTAGTCAATTGGTCTTTAGTCTTAGAATTTGAGAAACCGTCCCTCCAAAATCCAGACACATACACATACACACACACACACACACACACACACACACACACACACACACACACCACACGCACACACACTGAGAGAGAGAGAGAGAGAGAGAGAGAGAGAGATCATTCACTAAATTCTGGATTTTTATCATGAATCCAATACTTCCCTTAGCGAGAGGTAAATAGTTAAATTTTGCACTAGGTACTTATTTTCATTTTATGAAAAGATTTTTTATTATGAATTTTAAAAACCGTGTTTTTATTTACATTGCTTTTAATTTTCTGCTTATATATAATAAAAGGTGACATTATTTCTGTTTTATAGCGCATTAAATGCTCGGTTAAGAACATCTTAGCTTTTTATTTTATTTTATTCTAAGTAAATCACTGTGGTACACAATTTTCGTATAAAGTACCTTCACAGTCGTACAAGTGCTCGGGTTGTAAAGTATTTGGCGTATAAATTACAAATGTTTTGTCGTATAAATCATGGCGTATAAATTTCCTTCGTACAAATAATAGTGTACAAAACTTCTCACACGGTTATTTGCGGTGAGCAATTGGCCAAGTTGTTCCCGTGATCAACTACCAGGTATTCCAGTAGTTTTACGGCTTATGCACTAGACATTCGGTAGATATAAACCGATATACTTTCTGCTCGATCATGACAGTGGGTGTTATAGCGCTCTAAATGCGAGCAGCTATCGTAGCAGCACCTATTAAAATGTAAGTCGTGAATTATTACATGCTACGGATTATCTCCGTCTCTAGTGTGGCCCAAACCTCCAGTCAAGTGGTGTTTCATACTTCATAAAACAAAAATCAATAATTTCAGTGCACAGCTTTGAAATTATTTGCCTGAAGACTTCATTGAAGATTATAAAATAATTTACATACAATTAACCTGACAAGGAGGATCTTGTCTTGTATCACTGTGCAATTACACCAAAGAATACTTGTTACCTTTCACTTGATGAAATTAAAATCTGCCACTGAAATCGTTGGGAAATTAAACCACTCTTTCTCTCCGGTCTCCGGCCCCGGTCTTCGGAATTTAAATATCGCCGACTCTTGTTTTACCATTCGAAATTCAATTACACCAACTCAACCTTTTGTCTGTCCGCATTATTTAAATCCAGCTAAGTTTAACGAAAATATTTAAGTAATTTTTGTTGTTGCAAGCTTCCCGTACAAATTAACGTTGACAAGCTCTAAAGAGACACCGCATTAAGAAATGCGAAAGCGAATGGTTTTCCTTTCCTTTTAAGAGGCTGATGCACATTTTAAAACTTTTCAAAAAATGTGACACAAATGTAAAATAAATTTATTATATAATTATCTACTTCATTATTATTATGAAATTACCATCCGAATAATACCGTATATTTGTTTGCATATAATTAAATATTTATAATATATATTCATTACACTGACATAGATTTTTTACCTACGCTATTGAATAATGAAAATTGTTTATTGTCAATTGTCTTTCGCAATTCAATCAGTTGAAAAAATTATTAATATTCCGTTAACATCAATCGCACTTTTAATTAGAAGTATTAGAAGGTCACCGTATGTACAGTGTGTCTGTTGTAAGCGGGCCACCATTGCTAACTTTCTTATTTGAAGAGATAGAAAGACGATTAAATGGACAAAGTTGGGCGATATTATACGAAAAATTTAACGGTGGAAAATACAAAACAATTGAACATCAAATACTCTACTTATTCAACAAAATAACATTTTTTTAAATGGAATGCTATATTGAAAATGGTACCATTTAAAAGATTTTTATTATCTGAATAAAAAACTTCATTATCACTATGCCTCTAAAATTAAAAACAAAAGAGTTATTTCAAGTTGAAATTTAAATATTTTATTTCATATTTTGTTACAAATACAATATTGTTGCTATGGAAAGAAGAAAAACAAATAACGAAATTAATTATTAACTAATAAACTTAAAAAAATTGTTCAAAATGTTGACCATTTCTTTCACGACAAATGTGTGCTCTTTTTATCACAGACTTCATTGGCTACAGAATTTTTATTGGACTTTGCATAAACAAAAAGCATATCAACTAATTCATCATTAGTATATTTTTCCATTTTGTTGACAGCATCTATCAATAAAATGTCAATTGTTCTTTGTTTAATGTTAGTTTCTGTTGTTTCCATAGCAACAATGATATATGTGTATTAAAATATGAAATAAAATATTTAAATTTCAACTTGAAATAACTCTTTTGTTTTTAATTTTAGAGGCATAGTGATAATGAACTTTTATATTCAGATAAAAATCTTTTAAATGGTACCATTTTCAATATGGCATTCCATTTAAAAAAATGTTATTTTGTTGAATAAGTCGCGTATTTGATGTTCAATTGTTTTGTATTTTCCACCGTTAAATTTGTCGTATAATATCGCCCAACTTTTTCCATTTAATCGTCTTTCTATCTCTTCAAATAGCAGACACACTGTACATATTTATTCTTTACCGGGAATCGAATTGAGAAATGGCTTACTTAAATTTTATCTGAACATTCAAATAATTTTCATATAAATCATTAAATTGATTGATTCAGTCAGGCTGCTTTATAGGCACTAGAGTACTATACTCTGTTTTTAAATTAGGAGAAGTAAATGTGCAGCGTTAACTCTGTCACTGGTTTAGGGATTATTTTAGAGAAAAATACTTCAAATACAAGTTGTGTACAATTTATTTTTCTATAACTGTTATTTAAATTATAAAACTAAATTATTTAAAGTTTTTATCTCTAAAATAACCTATAACCGATTGGCAGCAATAAAACAATGCACATTTATTCCTCTTGGTTAAAAAACAAAATAAAGTGCCTTCACTAGTGACTCAAAGTTAATCTAGACTAGGCTCCGAAAAAGATCGATTGATGATATTTTTTTAAAAAAAATCGAATTTGAAAAGACTGAAAATCGATTTTTTCAAAAATATCGAACAATTAAAAAATAATTTGTCCGAATTCCGGAAAAACGAATTAACTAAAAGATTTTGGTCTTCTAAATTCTAAAGAATCGATTTCATGAGTCGTGTTTCGTGATTTGATGTGCGTATGCATAGTGGAAACTTTTGATCAATAAACTTCGATCTTTTGATCTTTTATTAAAATCGGGGTTTTAATCTATTATTAAAATCAATCTTTTTTGATATTTTATTAAAATCGATTTTTTGTTTAGTTTCCTATTAACAAAAATCTGTCTTTTGCGATTTATCGGTCAAATCAATCAATCGCGACAAATCTATATTATCAAAACATCGAAAATTGATTTCGAATTTTTAAGATCTAGGCCTAGGTAAAAGATACCTCACGGCAAATGAAATTGAGAAACTGTCTTCATGAGAATCCAAAAAATTAAGATGCCAGGGCCATGTTACAATAATAAAAAAAATCCTGCTAAATCATTTTCAAATAAAATAGTAATTATTTTTTAATTTATATTTAAAAATGTAATAATATTAATATTGTAATTTTCTGAAAAAATAGGTACATGTAGTAAAAATTGAAACATAGGGCAGTTTAAGCAAAATAACAAGAAACTCTTTTAAGTGTTATTGAAATGAAAAATTTTAGAAAAACATTTCCTGAATAGAATACCACTTAAATATATGTAGCCAGATATTTTCATAAAAGCTGAGCCATTGTAGTAATTCATCACGAAAATCAATTTTTAACTGTGAGTTTTCAGCCATCGTCTTAATGCACTCCACGCCCATTAAGATGAAGGGTGAATAAAAGATACGCTGCAAAAATATATTACACAGAAGTTTCTGCAAAACTCTTTGGCTGCTTATATTTCGTGCTTAAAGTCAGGAAAATTCAGAGCATAGCAAAATTTGTTGTTGACAGCAAAGTTGGTAAGAAATTTCGCTCTTAAATTCATTTTCTTTACATTATACACTAAACAAACACGCGATGCGCTAATTTAAATTGTTAGTCACACTATTTGCCTCTCAATTTATATTATACGCTGTTGTAAACATAATGGAACACTATGTACGACATTATTTACGGAAAGTAAAACTACAAACGATGTTAAAGATATAATTTCATAGTACGACAGATAGGGATAGGAATACTAACCCTAAAAATATTAGTTGGCCTATTTGTTAAATTCATTTATCGTTACTTAAATAGTATTATTTTTAATAATAATGGAACAAGTCAAAGTTATTAGTAAATTTCTATTATTTATCAAGATTGGATAATTCGCCGATTATTCTTAAAAATTGCCGTAATTTTTTATGGTGTCTTATTTCTAAACTCAAACAAATGACATCAATTCTTTTCAAACTTTATTTGTTTTTCTTTTATTTAAAAAAATATATCTTGCTATGTAGCACAAAAACCACAAAATATATAGAGGGTAAATAATTCTTTTTTCCTAGGGTTATCGCTCAAATGCAGCTGTAGACACGTGTTTCGCTCTTATTAGAGCTCATCAGTACAGCATAGCTAGTTAATAGGTGGACATTAACTAGAGGTAGTAATAATAATAAAAAAAAAAACTGACACAGTGTAACAGCACTAGTAAGCAGCCAAATACACCTATGTTGCCTCGGTCAGCGATAACCCTAGGAAAAAAGAATTGTTTACAAATTTTGCGCTCAAGAAACATTATTGTTTTTATATAGAGGGTGTTATGTAAGTGTACAACTCGTAACCCGTGGTAGATCTGACCCCGTAGAAAGTAAATCTGGCAATAACTTTTGATTAACATGCTTTCTACAAGAACTGGAGGCATTTGAAACTGACCAATCACATCATAGTTCAAAATTTTGTATAAAATAAAAATCAGTGGGTTCTTTGGAAAAAATATTGATTGTCAAAACTGACGTTAAACGCTAACCCACAAAATTGAATATACTAGACATTTTAACAATAAAAATTATTTTGAATTATAATCAGTGCTCATAAATATGTAGTTTTTCATTTGAAAATGTGAAAATGCCGTGCCAGGTGTGACATTTTTCCAGGGCACACATTGATTTTTACTTTTTTACAAAATTTTGAACTATGTCGTAATTGGTCAGTTCTAAAGGCCTCCAGTTCTTGTAGAAAGCATGTTAAAAAAAATTATTGCCAGATTTACTATCTATGTTTCATTTTAAATGAAACGGGCAAATACATTGATGTCAATCAAATATCAAGTCGTAACCATGGATATGACAAACCCAATGTTTCACGTTAAAAAATACTCACGGTATATAATATATGTATAATATTAAAAAATACCTATAATTACGTTAGTTATTATTTGTATTATATAGGCCTAAATAAAATAAAATTTTAGCGAAAAGGCCAACTAGAATTAGATTAGTATACAATTGTAAACAGATCTATTATTAGGTACTAGGCTATCAATACTATATGTGGTACTAATTAAATTAATTCAACTATAATGCTGATATTAATGAGTAATTACTATATTATTCACATTCAAATTATGCGCTGCTGACATAGTTTCATGAATTTTACACATTGCTATTGTTAGTAGTTACAATACAAAAGGTTTTTACCGATGTTCAAAAAGCAGGCTTACCTCTTAATTAATTTACTGTAGCATTTACGTATTTTCATTAAAAATTTTGACTTTTGGGACATTAATTCAAAAATGGATAGAGATATAAACCTGCTAGTAATATTATTTGATTGTAAAGACAATGTTATGTAAGTGTACGTATATTATACTCGTAGGTCTGTAATTTTTATAACAAACTTACACTAGAAGCGTGTTTTTTTTATTTTCGGGCCGAGTCGATCCAAACCTCAAAGCCCGGTCCGGCCCGGTCCGAATGCATACCTAGTGTTAAGTGCTTGTGTTACGGCTTCTCGTGTTCACCTCGCATGCAGTTCGTGTGTTGTCGATAATAAGTTTCGCAATTGTTCATTCCGCAATGTCACTGTGATTTTATACATTTTATAACATGCAGAATAATTATAACAAGTATTAATATAACACAGTCCTTTAGACATTTGTCTAATTTAATTAAATAAAACATAATCCCTAAAGCACAATGTGCTTTCACTTCAGACATGAATACATTTCTACACACAGGCTTACAGTTACAAACGCCAACATAATTTTATTTAGATATGGAATAAACTACTCGTATAACACAAAACTCGTGGTGGTGGTACTCGTTAGATGGTTACAAATTTGGAAACTTGTAACATATTAGAATTTGTAATGTAAAGTATTGCTATGCTTTATTTCAAATTCATATATAACAGTATTTACATTTTTCATTTCACAATAGAGAGTTTGCACACAACGTGAAAATAGATAGCGTTAACGTTGAAATTCCAGATAACCTTAACATTATTCTGTACATCAAAATGCATATGTTTTAGCATGCCGTACATGCTATATTATCCGTAAAACAAGGAAAATAGAAGGCGAACTAGCAAATTTTATTTTGACTGCTGAGTTACCAAATTTAAGTGATAAAAATTTCTACTGTTCAAAACAGTTAAAATAGAAACACCACCCAGTCTTGCAACCTCTACATACAGTTGCGCAAAATAAAATGTAACTAAAACGTTACAACTATTTTTCAAAGTTAGATTATGTCTGCATTAACGTCAAATATAAAGTAGTTTTCGACGGACGTTATTTCTGGACAAATAAGATAAACGCTATATACAGACGGTGAAAAATTTGCTTACACCTGTTCAATAGTGAGTTATTGCAACTTTTAAGATGAAAGACCGTAAACGCTAACCTTATGTAGAAAACAATTTATTTTAGAAATAAAGGACTTTCAATTTCAATGTTTACCGCATTTAATTAGTGTAACGTTAACGCTAAAAGCAACACAAACGAAGTTCCATCCACACTTTTCACCGAAACATAACCTCAAAAGATATAGAACGTGTGACATTAAACGCTCGCTATTCCATTGCACATAACGTGTCTCCTTAATCATTTAACGTGAATCTTATTAGTACGCATGTACACTCGGGCTGTCACGTGGCTTTAAAGTGCACGTTATTTTTGCTCTGAAGCTGCAATAACTCTCTATTGAATGCAAAATGTACTTTAACGTTCACGCTATTTATTTTGACGTTATGTGAAAACTCTAATGTTTTTCTAATATTCGAATTCAAATTCATTTTATAAGTCATCATTATTTTATTTATAAAGATAATAGGGTCCTCCACCATAACAGAAAATTGAGTAAAAAGTTAGTTATATTGAAAGTAGATAAGATAAAATCATGATTGAGACGATAAAAGTTTTTTAAAAATTGTTAGTTTTTGAAATATTAGTGATTTTAAGCTTCTATACATCTACGTCACAACGATTGCTATCTTTCTCGCGCAGCCTACTACAGAAACTGGTGCGAGAAAGATAGCTATAGGTTTCTTTAAAAATCAAATGCACTTGAACTAAAAACAATTATGACTTTTTAATACTACAAATTGCTTCAAAATTAAACAAACTTTCATTTAAAATAATAAAAAAATTAGAGTGGAGGACACACTGAAATATGTATATACTAACTGGAACTCGCATACTCTACCTATCAGCGTACGCTGCACTGAAGCCTCATTGAACAATAATGGCTGGTCCTGTTCGCTCACGTTCGTGCCGAACCGAACCTAACCGAATAACTTGTATCATAGCTGATCGCTTTGTTTTCATATTATGCTTCATTTATTTAAACATGCGCCACACGAAATAATTTCCGTCTACTCACGAACTGTCTCGATGTTTGCCGACTACTCCAGCAGCAGGCTTTCAATATGCTTCACAGTCACGGTTCGTACGCGCATTCCAGTTAGTATATATTTCAGTGGGAGGACCCTATTGTGATAATTGATTTTTTGAAACTTGATTTTTAAATTTTAATTTATTAAGAAACTGGTTCGTACTTGGTTAACTTTACAGTCCCAGTCTTTTACAACTTAACAGATTGTACAAAATATATTTCAGAATATAATTCCTTTCAGTTCTCTTTATCATATCACCAACACCAACTATGGCACATACTTACATAACATCCTCTATATATATCCTCATATTTATCTCATATATCTTGCCTCCTAAAAAAAGGTTTAAGTTTTTGATTACCGAATTACTGCACCATATTAACTTAGTTGCACCGAATGTTGGATAATGTATTTCACAAGTAAAACCATTTATCAGAACACAGACTAAATTGCAGTAAAATTATAATTCACGGCAATTATCACCCTTAATGTTTCGCTGCATTGCAGACACTTGCATTTTGTCAGGGCTGACCAAATTCCTCCTTGAAAGTAATGATTGATTATTTATTTAAACTTTAAGTGAACGCTTCAGAAATAGGTCAGAGGGAAAAATAAATTGAGAAGGAAAAGAAGGCCAGGTATTCGTAATAAAAATACCAAGTAAATATATTCAGATTTCAGTGATTTTTGGTTTGGCAAGTTTCCAGTCCCTTGTGGTAACTGAAACTATCACTGCACTTGTGCTTATCTCCTCAACACGACAAAAAAGAATGAAAATGCTGATTTTGCCCTGGTTCCTTACAATTACGAATTTTTAACTTACAAATAAGAACGGTTTTTGGCATAATTTATACGAAGCAGTATCAAAAAGTTTACAGAAAGTTCGTAATAATGCAGCACATACGTACGACTAGGATGCAGTCATATGTTGGCTTTACTACGTATACTCTGTTCAGTGTTTCTTTCAGACTCTTTTATCCGGGGGGATTAATAATTGTTTCGGAGGGGTAGGGTTGTGAAAAAAAGCGCCGCAGTCAAATTTTTTTTCCATTCAAGGTCAAATGCTTTATAATTAATAGTTTCATTTTTTCAAGGAATATGAAACTGCGTGTTTTTCCCTTTTATGTACAAAAATAAATTGCCAGATCACAGAAAATTTTAGAAAATAGAATATAGTTAACGGATTGTTGATTTTCCTGGCTAAACAGGTTATTTTTATTAGGAATGACGAATTCCGTTAATTTTGGTACCCGAGTACTCGAAACAACTACCCGGATAGTACCCTTTACCCGTTAATTACCCGATACCCTTTAATTACCCATTATCCTTTAAGTACATATACATAATTCATTAATTTGTTAATTACTAGTTACCCTTATATTAGCAGTTTACTTTTTAATAAAATTCATAATTATTGTTTACATATTTATTAAATAAAAAGTAATACAAGTAAATAACATACTGTATCTCTATAAAAAAAACTTAACATAAATTATATTAATTACCTATGGTATGGTAATAAAAAGCTCTTCTTTTAGATACAATCTTTCCGGCAGCTGAAAACTGTTCGGGTACTTAAAGGGTATCGGGTAATTAACGGGCAGCGGGTATATTTCGGGTAATTGGGTAGGAAATTTTATAACCGGGTACATTATTATCGGGTAGGTTCCGAGTACTCGGGTACCCATCGTCATTCCTAATTTTTATGTTTAAATGCAATATGCACTTATGTATTCTGTATCGTACCATGTTAATTTTTACAGCCTTTTAAAATTTGTAGCCCGTAGGAACGAACGTATTATCTGTCATTTAAATTTTTTATTCAGTGTCTACTATGAGTAGTGAAAAATTTAAACAGGATGTTAAAATTAATATGAGTTACTGATTTCACCCCAAACATTTAATCTGGCTTGCAACAATGTACAGTAGATATTATAAACCAAGCCATTACTGCATTATTCCATTGTTGTTAGGTTTGGGTCCTTACATTCATGTCTACATTGTATTAGTTTATAAGAATTAAAGGAACGAACATAGATACGTTTTGCACATTTTCTGTCCACACATATCAACTATTATTTGACATTTTTAATATAATCTTCTTCGGGGGGGATTGGCCCCCCCCCGACCACTCTCTGAAAGAAACACTGACTCTGTTTTTAATGTAGAGTAAATTAAAGTCAGATTTACAATATTAAAAACCAGAAAAATTATTTACAACAAAATAGTTTAATTTATTGATCCTTAAACCTAAACTAGTTTTTACTAAAACTTCATGTCTTTCAATAGACTATAAAAAAACAATAAAATTCTAAATTAAATACAATAATAAACCTTTCTTCACAAATTATATTATATTTTCAAAATGTACATTTCGATTGCATTGCAATCATCATCAGTTGTAGTACAATAATAGAATAAACATAATATTTATAAATATGTCAAAATTATTTCAAAAAATTTTTATGTCAAAGTCACAATATTTTTATCATACTTGATAATTTAATATAAAATAAAAATGTGTAATAAAATAGTAAATTAGGATAATATTAATTTGAGGAATGATGTTTAATAATTGGGTTGACAAATTTTAGTACTGTATTCTGTAGTGGCGACAAATCAGTGTTTAATAAATTTTGAGAATGTTTTTTCATTTCAATAGCTTCCAACATATTTATAAATATTATATTTATTCTATTATTGTGCTACAACTGATGATGATTGCAATGCAATCGAAATGTACATTTTGAAAATATAATATAATTTGTGAAGAAAGGTTTATTATTGTATTTAATTTAAGTTATATCTTCACGTTTACTCAAATAATTTATTAAGTGAAATAAAATTCTATATGAAACATTTTTCTCAATTTCTAATAGCTATGAAGTTATATAAAAATTAAATATTGGCCAAGGTCCACACAACATTTAACTTAGTACAATTATTTGATTATTAAAGAAACAAAAGCACATCTAAGATAACCTCTGAAAGGTAAACAAAAAGTCTTATTTAATTAAAGTCGTAACTCTTATACCGTGAGTATTTTTTAACGTGAAACATTGGGTTTATCATATCCATTGTTACGACTTGATATTTGTTTGACAGCAATGTATTTGTCCGTTCCATTTAAAATGAAACATAGGGAACGAATCTGACAGAAGTATTATATTTAAATATTGTAAGAAATTTAGCGGAGTCAGAAAACCACTCGAGAGCACTAAACATATTTCGGGCACAAGGTGCACACAGTATTTTTTCTACATCTAAATTTAATTTTTAGAAAACAGGTATAATTATTTAAACAAAATTAACCTCTAATGACAACTTGTCATTATGACAGATAACTGTTGAATTGTCCTATAAGTTGTGATTTGACATTTGATTGACAGCAATGTATTTGTCTGTCTCATTTAAAATGACACATGGGGAATAAATATTGTAAGAAATTTAGCCGAGTCAGAAAACCACTCGGGCACAAGATGCATACTATGTATATTTTTTCTGCAACTAATTTTAATTTAGAATGCAGGTATAATTATTTAAACAAAATTAACCTCTATTGACGTCTTATCAAATGTCAAACTCGTTCGCTATGTTTCATTTTAAATGGAACGGGCAAATACATTGCTGTCAAGTCGTAACCATGGATATGACAAACCCAATGTTTCACTTTAAAAAATACTCACGGTAGTTTTCAAGATAGCAGAGGCAAACCCCGTAAAAACTCATTTTTCAGTGCCTCATATCTCAAAAACTGTTAATAATCGGACCCATGGTGATTAAGCTTTTTTTACTCACTTTGCTCAGTATTATATGCCGTTAAACTTTCTTTGAAACATCCTGTATAAAGTATAACACATTTTAGGAAGACACTTGGTATAAGAGATTTCAAGTCGACAGCCAATTTAATATAATCTCTATTTTCTATTTTGCATTATAATGCTAATAACGTTTATTTTTAAAATTTTAAAAAAAGTAAAATAAAGATATAAAAACTTGTTGCAAATAAAAATTTAATTAAAAATGCAAGTCTTTAAACATCATTAGTTCAAAACCATATGTATTTAAAATATCTCCGTATTGAATTATAGTAATGATGATAGCGATTTCATTTCAAAGATATGCCATAATTATAATTTCTAATCATATTAATGTTTTCATATAGACGTACGCTACAAGGCAAAACCGCCTGCATAATCTAAAAATATCAGGAATCATAACGAAATATTGGTGAATTCACCCGTAGTTGAAAATTAATGAGTCCATACGCAGCATAATTAATGAACACGCAGCAATGTATCATTAAAGGGATTTTTAAATTATCATGTAGTTAAGGATAATGTTAAAAGCGTTGTTCGTGATATTTTAATTGCAATTTAATTATAATTTAATTCATGCTACACGATGTGGTAATTTACATATGACACAAGAATTAATTAGAAGAATAAAATTAATAGTGTAATTTTTTTTATTTTAAACCGTTTAAAATTACAAAATTGCATCAACTGATTAATTAAATTTGTATAAATATTCAATCCTTGTATATTTATTGCAAATAAACTAATATAAAGTTGTATTACATATGGATGAACGTAATTATTTATTGATTTTAAGAGCATTCATCCATAAATCATATTATTCTACATGTGACATATTATTGTATGGGGTTTTGCAATACTTTTAAAACTGTTATTTGAACCGATGTAACTTTTTTTTAAATTTCTTGGTCGTTTATTTCTTATTTTTCGTAATACCTTTCAGATGTTGGCAATTAACTTTAGACTGATATATGGTTAATCTATGAAAATCTGTTTTTGAAAATAAAAAAAAAAGTAAAAAAAAAATAGATATAAATCAATCAAAAACGATAATAGATGATATATATACAGGGTGTAAATCGAAAAGTGAGACATAGGCGTTTAACATGGGAATTCAGTTTTTTTCCGCAAACATTACGTAATTATTTTATGCAAAAATACTTCAAATAAAAGTAATAGATATTTAAATTGTGCATCTAAATCATGTGAAATAAATATTCTAGGTCTTCATATAATACATTTACAATTTAAGAGTCTAGGCAGCCATGGATTTATGACAAAAAATAAACAAATGCATTTTTTTAACTGTTAATTAAAACGAAAACATTTCTCCTTTTTGTGATTTGTGTTAATTTACTTCTCGAATAGGAATTTGAGTGATTGATGGGTAATGTAAGAAATAAAAGTACGAGGGTAAGGGAAACAACAACTATTTTAATAAAAAATTGTAAATATACCCAAATTTAAATTTTCAATTGCACTGTCAACAACATGAAATAAATTTTTGAATCGGTGTTACTAATTTCAAGTAATTTTTTGTTATTGCCAACCAAATCAATGTTTTTTATCACTCTAAATTAATGGCATTTGAATAAAATTGTTTATCTTATTTAATAATAAAATATACTTATGTTACAAAATAAACAACAAGTTCTGTATAAAATTGCAGGATTCTATTACGTAAACCGTGATAACGATTATAGAATATCGTATTCAACGTGCATGGCGTAATGTAGATACAGCGAACAATAGAGTAAACATAACCAAGTACTGAGATTCGAGTATGTGAAGCGCGCATATGTGATGGTGGAAACCCAAACTTTGTGCATTTGCAGGGTGATTCTTTTGGGTCATGTACCTTGGTTTTATTTTAATTAAATAATATAGATACTAACTTTCTGGCATCCGTTACAAAGGATGCAATTAATTTGTATGCAGGAACTTCACGCTGTTGCGATAAATTAAATAAAACTATAAAGAGAAATAGATTATGGACTTATATGCGTAAAAAACAAAAAACGAAAATTTTGGACTCATACCATTCTTATTTTTGTCATGTTTAAATAAAATTAATATAAAACTTTATATTCATTTAAACACCCTGTAAATAATTAATTTTCATTTAATTTGATACAGAAAATGAAAATTATTTCTATAAAAGCTAAAATATACTATAATTGTAAATAAATAAATAGTAATTAAATTTTTGTATTATGAATAATTTTTTTGTAAAATATTATATTTTTTCATTGTATATTGTGGAAAACATACTTTGTTATGCAAAGCTAAATTTATAAACAACAAAACATTAAAAAATTGCCAGTTTGTATTTAAATGTGAATATTAATATTTGGATTTAATTTTTATTTGCTTGGAACATAAAATTCAAATATGTTCATTGTTAAATAGAATTGATTTAAAATAATTATTAATAATAGCCTTTATATATACATATAGAAATTATAATTATGTTATCCCATAAGCTACTAACATAAAGCAACACAATATTTTTATGTTACAAATTTAGTAGAAATACTCGTATAAATTACAGGTTTCCTGTAGAAATTTAAAAATAACATAGGACAATTTAAAGTGCAATTTACAAAGAATTCCTTTGATCTTACAAAAGGGTATAATAATATCAAGCTGATAAACGAAGTTTCGTAACTATCAAAAAGCAGTTATTTTGTAAAGAGATCGTAGCATAACGTTTCCGTTTTCATTTCACAGTTAAGTGCAGAAATATAAATCTTTATAATATTTTTATTGTACCGACGACATAAGTTTATTTATTTGTTTCTCATCCTTAAAACTAATTAAAAATGTAAAGAATTTATTAATTAAAGAGTAAATAAAAGAGAAAAGCATCTCTGAATGTTTGAAGATGAAATATTCTTGTGAAAAGCTGCTTCACTGAGATCATTTGAATTTTAATTAAAAACAGAATAGTATCATTCTTGTAATTTAGTATGCATGACTGAGTATGAACGAGTTTTCTTTTCGCTTACGTGTAGTATATAACAGGGTTTCCATACAATTCAATAATGTATATTATTAACCTACGGCGACTAAAGCGTTTGCAAGAGACATACAAGTTATAGCGAATTCCTATATAATAGATGGGTGTTTGTTGGTTACTGACCATTGAATTTTGCCCTTAACTTATTTGTTTGATTTGAATTTAATTGTTTGCAGTGGAATTTTATACCTATTGTTTGATATTGCCTAAATTCCAACATATTTGTTTACGAAAATTAAAATCATCAAAATTTTGTTTTACTCATGTTTTGAAAACAAATTAATGTGTTCAATATACCGACTGTTAAATATGTCAAAAAAATAAAAGAGCTACATTAATTTTTTTATAGATTATGTACTAAAAAAATGTTAGAAATGATGGCTGCAAGAACTTCTTGACTGGAAAGGTGATGAAGGAAAGAAAATAACTGGATTTCAGTCAATTATTAAATATATTTTCCACCTCTACCGGTTTCGACACCTCATGTGTCTTCTTCAGGAGGTGAAAATTTTTTAAGATTGTAAAACATGGATACAAATATAAGACAATAATAAATAACATATAAAACATACAATGGTCGTCAAAAATTTAAAAAAATAAATAAATACATTAAAAAACTCATTTAGTCGTCAATAAAATAAGATATAAACCTTGATTTAACAATGGTACCCATTTAACTGTTAAATTGTAGTTTCATAAACAAAATTTTTAACAAAAATAGTGAAGAAATCCATTGTCATTGGGATAATGTATTATGCATAATTGTTAATGTCCAGTTTTGAACATTTGTAAGAAGAAGAGAAACTAAGAACAAACGGAATTCGCTGAGCAGGGACTAAACGTGCGCGTACAATTTCCAGCTTCAGCGGCAAACACAAACTCAAGTGCTTTGATGTTGTTGCCCCGAGACTAGACACAAATTATGTCATGTAGATAGGTCAAGGTTTTAGAGACATCCTTGCCAACCTGTGACGAGTGCTATTTACTCGTCGTCGCCATCGTCGTCGTGCACTTTCTGCACAATATCCTTCACGTTGATTTCACTTCATCAATCCTTAATCCTCATGGTTCCACCTAAATGTATATTACTACACAGAAAAAATAGAATTGAAATTTTGTCTAATTATAATTAGATATTATTTTATTAGGCAATATGTCTATAATAATTTAGTATAATTTACAAATCTTAGGGCCGGTCTTATAAAACTATTTAATCAACAGTTAAAATTTAGTTAGTTACTAAACTAATTTAACTGAAGATTTGGGTATTATAAAAGTTTAATGACAAGTAAATCGACCTATTAAAGTAACTGCGGAATTTCATGCTATTAGATTTAAATCAGTTGTTAAAGAAACGTCAAACTGTACTTTTTTTTGGTTATGTTTATTTTAAAACAATTGAAATAGGGAACTATTTACTTTTTAAATATTTTTTTTAAGAAATATCTGTGTCGAGTATGTCATCTTTAGAGTCTAGATTCATAAAAAGATAATGATGATGCATTTAATTTGCACGAGGTAGGCTACCAAAATTGTTCCGAAACAGGACAAATCCATATGAAATATATGATGACAATGGCTCGTACCACGATCACGGTTTTAACTAAAACACTGTTTTAAGAAATGTCAAATTTCATTATTTAATGATAATAAATACTATGAAATTTATCAAAATATGATTTTAAAGCAGAACATAGTTTGTATTCAAACAAATATTTTTGAATAAATTGTTCTTCTAACATAAGGGTGAAATTACATTTTGAAATTTGAATTTGGCATTTCTTAAAACAGCGTTTTTGTTAAAACCATGATCGTGGTACGAGCCATGAGTTTAAAAAGAGATTTCGATTGTCAAAACAATGTGCGTTACACATATTAGGACAGATTGAAGGAAATATAAGACCACTAACATTAAGAAATATGTCAATTTCCGCAATGAATCAGCTAGTAATAACCTTACGATTTTACGCAACCGGGTCGTTCCAAATTATATGAAAATAATCTTCAACAATATCTAATAGGTTATATTTTTCAATATCAATATGATTTTTCCCACGATCACGTTTCTTTTCCAACAGTCAAATCAACTGATTTGCGTTTATAACGAATGTGAATATAGAAACTTTTCACAAAACCACAAACACACTACTAAAATTTAATTAAATCTCCCGTTAGTTATTTGATAGTGAAATTAGTTTTAGATTTTAACTAATCCGAAATAGATAATAAATATTTTATTTAATTTTATTATATTTTGGCTCCCCTATTTTTGTCCTACAATGTTCGGTAATTTATCTAATGAATTAGGTAAGTATATAGAAAATTTAAAAATATATTTAGTTAATTTGTTTATTTATGTTTAGTTCAATTCTAAATGTAGTCATTTTATCTAATTTTGTATTTAATTTTACTATAATAATTTTTTTATAATGGGGTCCCGTGGCCGCGTGCCTAAGTGTCTGGTCGCGAACCTGGGGGAACCGGGTTCGATCCCGACCGGCGCCAAATATTTCGAATTTTAAATGGCACAAAAGTGACCCCTGTGGTGCACTCTCCACACAAGCTATGAGTGCCCGTGAGGTGACGCCTGGTAAGCGCCCACACGGTAAAATATATCGTCATCATTACCGATGTCTACATGTGTTGTAGATACTGGCACACCCAGTAATGGCTAATATGCCGTGATGATATATTTATTTATTTATAATAATTTATAATTTGTTATTAAAATTTAAGAAAATTGAACTAATTCAACTTAGATAATTTAATGAAATATATTAGTAGGCTGAAAATTAAATTAAAGAATTTGTTTAGTTAATTTAACTAAAATTTAGAAAGTTTTTTTTTTTCTGTGTAGAAGATTTTAATTTGCAATGGGGTCATTTAAAAAAAAATAATGGTCGATTTTTTTTATAATATCATTAAATCCATCTCATTTAATAAATATAGTAATAGAAAATAATTTGAAATATGCGACTTTTCATTCATAAATTTGCTAATAAACTTTCGCGCTTTTAAACACGGACTAAATTTGTGACGACACAAATTCATACTCTCACAAAGACAATTCTCTCACACACACACACGCTTCACAACATGAAACAGTAACCTAACCTAAAAGTGTGACAGCTGACAGCAAAATATACAAGAGAGAAGATTATTATTACTTTCTATTTCTTTAAAAGTATTAGTGCAGTATAAGGTATGAAAATAAACCATTTATTTAAATAAATACCAAACCAAATAATCATAGTTCTAAATTAAACCGGTAGAGCTCGACTGTCGTATCCGTGAATATGTGTCGTCAGCCGTTGAAATATTTGAAATTAAACGCAACTTTTAAAAAAACATATCTCTGATTCTAAAGACTTGTAAGATGTAAAACATACACATACATGTTTAATATGACCCCATTTCTTCAACAAAGGAGAAATATGCATTCAGCTATATTAATTTTTAAATTAGTTAATAATATTATTGATTGTGCATACTTGTTAACTAAATTACCACTGCAAGTACCACGTTCATCTCGTTATATCAATACTTTTTTATTTACAAACCGCTCGTTCAACAGTTTTAATAAAATTCCCCGTCCATTTTATGATTAACTGTTATCATTCTATTCTAAGCCCACATGCGTTTACTTTTTCTAACTCATTTTTTCTCTTGCCCTGTAACTGGGTGATTTTGCCTGTAGGGTGTAGTATGAAATAATAATAATAAAAATAATAATAATAAAAATAATAATAATAATAACAATAATAATAATAATAATAAAAATAACTTATAATTATCTTTTTCCCTACATATAAAAACGATATGCAGGGTGTTAAAAACTAAGTGTCACAAATTATATAGGCATATAGTACTGACCAAAATGAGTAAAAAAATCTTAATCAACATTGGTCCGATCTTCAACTGTTTTTGAGAAAGAAGCCATTTTGTATTAGAATCGAAGAAAAACAGACAAAAATAGCGACTGAACAAAATTTTGTCTATGTTAGTAAATAGACCATAAAAAAATAATAAAATTTTATAGGAAACATTCTTTTGATTTTCTAATAGTTACGAAGTTATTTTAAAACTAAATATTGGCCAAGATCGCCACAACATTTGTCTTAGTAGAATTATTCGATTTTTTTTTCAAAACAAAAACACATCTAAGATGTCCTTTGAAAGGTAAACAAAATGTCTTATTTAATCAAAATCGTAACTCTTACAGTTTTCGAGATAGCAAAGGTAAACCCCGAAAAAACTAATTTTTCACCATGTTGATTAAGCTTTTTTTACTCATTTTGGTCAGTACTATATGCCCTCATAATTTGTGACACTTATATTTTAACACCCTGTATTGTTACACCAGTATACGTCAACCTCTATATCTTTTTGCATTCGAACCTTTTTGTTCCTAAATGCTCTACTAAAACGATAAGACTTTTTACTACATTTTCTTAAATTACCAAGTGGTGACGGTTAGAGGTGAACAAAGGAATTTAATATAAGATTTTAATTTTATACAATTTTCTGCTCTCCTCTCCATTTTATGGCAAAAACTGTATAGCGCAAAGTTATATATAGAATTAAATGTTGCATGCATATCTGTTTTTAGATTTTTTATTATACTTATTTCAAAATTTCTTAAAAGCTTTTCTATTAGGTAGTAAAAAAAGGTAGTTCTGCATTGTAGATATTGAAGTTATAATGAAGACGCAGAATGTTAAAATATTTTTTTATTTAAGTGGCTATCGATTTAGAATCATCATCAGGCCAACGCTAAAATTTATATATTTATATTTAAGTGGAAGTGTCTACTGCACTGTCCAGTCAGAGCCGCAAAAAAAATTAGTGAACTGTCGCACCTGGACACACTTTTTTGCATTTTATATGTAAACAGACAAATGAAATTGGAAATTATATATATATATATATATATATATATATATATATATATATATATATATATATATTATAGTAAACATACTACCATTGTCAAAATTTTTGTATAACACATTATTTAACACTTTCGCTGCGTATTAATGCACGCGTCGCACCTGCAACGCGGTAATGAGTTTTGGCGCAATTCTAGTTTTTTTTTCTCAATTTGTTAATATTATGTGTATGTAGAAGTCGTTACTCTTATTTTTCAGTATTTTTTTTTTTTTAACGAATACGGTGCGTCGGCAGCATTGTGGACACATTTTGTTCGGCAATGCTAACGACGCACCTATGTGTCCAACCTCTTGAATTCTGAAATCAATGTTAGACAAATCATGTTTATTTGCTTGATGTTTTATCTTTTATTTATGTAATAGCCATTATTTTAATATTTGTGTTTTTAGCCCTTTTGAGTGTAAATAGCCCTGGTCGTTGTCATCCATGACGCAAAAAAAATCAAACTGTAAACTAACCCCACAAATCACTTTTCTGTAGTTGTCTAACAATGCTGGCCAACGCACATTGTTCTCTTTACAAGGCTGACAAAACAATGCCGGTTGAAACAAGATAGAGTACTGGACGCACCTGATGCGGCGTGCGCAATGGTTCGACAACATACGGGACGCAACGTATGCGTCGTACGCAGCGAAAGTGTTAACACATTTTAGAGTCCTGAGGAAGGTTTCAAATAAACCGAAAACTTGATTTTTATTAAAAAGAGTGTCAAAATTTTTCTGCCCACTGAATTCCATTTGACTGTAATCCCGCTTTAAAATTTGTCTTCTTAACTACTCGACCAGTCGCGAGTACTCCCACATCTATATATATATATATATATATATATATATATATATATATATATATATATATATATATATATATATATATATATATATATGAGAAATCAAAATTTAAGGTTAGATATCAAACTGAACTGACATTTCATGTAACAAATGAACAATCTCAGACTATTCGTTTATTTATGTTAGGTTATTATTGTTATTTAAATATCAATAACTCATTACATTTTCCGGTTGTGAATAAAATAGTATGCAAACCCCGTTGAAAAGTTTCATTATGTTTCGGGCTATAGCATTAGTAATATACTATTTTCTAATTATGAAGCTTTAATCTTTCACATGACATCAAGTACAGTTGATTTCCGGAGCCCTGATTGTAGACTACGACGAATAATGAATTTTTTGGGCAGTGGATACATGATTGATAAATTAGTTCCACTGCCTCATTAGATGCCCGGGGTCTCCCCAATGATTTTTTCTCGTAGAACTGAAGTTCTCTAATTTAAACTTCCCTTTCACCCAAACCAGGAATTTCAGTTCGATTAACCATAAAACAAAAAGCGGTCTTTTCTTGGACAGTTTTCATTAGACAAATATCCACAGGATTATAACTTTGAGCCATATATTAAGAAACACAGGGTGTAGCAGAAATATAAGTATATTAAATTTAACCAGTGACAGAACTCGTCAAGAACAATTCTTAGTTTTTTTTTTTTTTTTTTGAAAACTATCATATTTTCTAAACAGGTATCGGGTTCGATCCCGACCGACGCCAAATATTTCGAAATTTAAATGGCACAAAAGTGACCCCTGTGGTGCACTTTCCACGCCAGCAATGAGTGCCCGAGAGGTGACGCCTGGTACACATATGTCATCATCATTACCGATATCTGCGATAAAGCAGATTGGCACACCCAGAAATGGGTAATATGCCATGATGATATATTTATTTATTTATCATTTCCTAAGCACAATTTCAGCTCTTTTGGGAATTTCGACCACTCTTCGTAACTGATGCCTAGTTGCATAACTAAAGAAAAAACCCCCTTAACCTTAACAATAAATTTAAAAACTATATACGTATTTCGAGAACTAAGTTCTCATCATCAGTAGAAACTATATAGTAAACACAGAGAAGTTAAGATTACTCAGCATGTAAACCATGCCAGAGGTCAAAACAGCTCAGAGCTCAGAGTTTTATAACCTAGTTGCATATTGGCAAGTCTTGACAATTCTTCAAAACTCTTACTTTATTAGTTAATAAAATAATAAATTTATAAAAAAAAACATTATTTCCATGGGTTACTTGGATAATTAACTAAAACAGTTTACAAAAATTTAATTTTTCAACGTAAAAAACTCGTTTATTTGAAAAAATTGTACATAATCAACATTACCCTATTAAAAAATGCTCTTTCCAATAAAAAAATGAAAAATATGTGGTTCCATTTAAAAAGTATAAATTTTGCCCCATATTTTGGGAACCGCTGATACACTTTTTTATTAATAAAAAAATTAAAAATACAAATTACCTATACAGGGTTAGTTAAAAGTATGGAGACGGCGATTTATTGTCGTTAATATTCATTTAGGAAATTATGTTCAATACAAAAGTTTTTTAAGAAATTTTGATCTATATTTGAGAATACTTGAATTTTTTTTTTCTTCAATTGTTTTTGAGTTACGCTTGTCCTCGTAATTTTTTTAAATGGGAACATGTTAATTTTATTCTACCATTCGATAGAGCGTTTTTTAATCTTTACAACAGTATTTTTGTTTTTGTTATTTTCAATTTATTTTAATAACATTTTTACAAGGAAAAAGACCGGTTCAAGTATTTACGAATAGTAGGTACAACTAAGATAGACAAAAGCGAAGCGATAAACAAACTCGAGCGAAGTAATTTACTTAGCTATTAATTTGTTTCTAATGATAAGATTGTGACCGACAACTTTATTGGAAATAATTTTGTCTATCTTAGATGTACCTACTATTCGTAAATACTTGAACCGGTGTTTTACCTTGTAAAAATGTTATTAAAATAAATTGAAAAAAAAAACAAAAACAAAAATACTGTTGTAAAGAGAAAAAACGCTCTATCGAATGGTAGAATAAAATTAACATGTATTAACTTTTGTATTGAACATAATTTCCTAAAATGAATATTAACGACAATAAATCGCCGTCTCCATACTTTTAACTAACCCTTATGTTCAAATATTCATTTAAATAGACACTTACAAAATTGCAATTTGCACGAGCGCCTCTAACGGCGAAGCATAGAAATCAAGGTTGCTATGGTTACCCCGTACAAACAAAGACCTGTCATCAGCCGTAGACTTTACACTCTAGTTATCGTTTTAGTTGAATAATCGAATGATCTTCAATATTATCAAACAAAAAAGTTGCCCCAGACACATCTTCTGGTTTTAAACTCATTTTTATTAAACACAACGAACACATCACAATAAAGAATTAGGTTTAACACTGAATAACAGATGCGAATACAATGACAGATAGGAACAGGGAACGGGACGCAAGACAACGAGGGGAGGTTTGTTGGTATGCATGACCTTCTATATCTCTCTTGCAGTGACGTCAATTTTGTAAGTGTCTATTGTAGAAGCTGTGGTCAATCAAAAAAGTCTTCAAAGATTTTTTTAAAAAATTTAAATTATTTTCGTTTTCCAAATATTCACGCAAGTTATTAAATATTTCTAAACCACATCTGTCAGGAGAGTTTTTAATGATATTTAATCTAGATTTTGAGATATAAAAGTTTGTTGATATCACCAATTGAACCTCTCCAAATAAAAAAGTTACCAATAGGGAGCAAGCTTATAGAAACACCCTGTATATGATTTGTTGAAGTAAATTATTAATGCGTTAATATTTTAACTCAATTCGAATCAGTTGTGATGGAGGTATTTTTAAATAATGGAATTTCTATGATGTGTAGTACACTATTGGAATCAATTTTTAGTAATGAAAAACAATTTGAATTTTATATCCATGTAGGTATTAATTAGGTACGTGACTTTTTATATTAAATATGGAATTCGAATAATTACATTATAGTTTGCAAATATTATTTAAAATTAAGCAAATATTGGAAAATCTAATTTAAATAATATTATTTGTACGCTTCATAAAATATAGTGAATAATATCAATATTTATGTTATAATAATAAATACATGAATATTCAAATTTTAGATTGTAATTAATCACAGTTGACCAGTAGAGTAATCTTGATTGACCTACAAAATTTTGACAAATGTCAAATTCAAAGGCTTTTGTTTATATTAGCTTTAAAAAAACAAATTTGCAAGGTGTTAAGTTATTAAAAAGAAATTCCGTAGTTTTTTAAGTTGTTTTTAATTATAGTGTTGGAGAGGAATCTCGCCTATTTCTTTATAAGATTTTAGATTATATTAGAGTAGTTGGAATAGTTGGTTTAATTTGAAGTTTATATTGGATTCTGATCTATTTGAACGCAGCTGCATTGTGCTTGGCAGATACCTTTCAGGTTTATTTGAGAATACCGTTTAAGAATATACGGTGGACAATAATAGTATTCGAATCGACCGCAATATTATTTTATATTAATTTTATATTTTATATGAAAACTGCATTCTGAATCAATGTGCACTCTAAGAAATTTTAGCCGTGTAAAAACCGATTTGGTAAATAATATTTCAATAAAATATATTGGTGTGAAAATCAACACTAAATTTTGTAAAATTTGTTAATTGTAATTAATGAAATGTAGTAAAAATTGTACTGTTTAATAATTTATAAAAATTTTACACTATTTATAGTAATATCTTAACGAAATTTCATTCTACAGTCTGATCATTGCTGCCCTATTCCTAATGAAACAAGTTAAAAATCGCTCGGTAGTTAGTTGGTCAGTACGTTGTAATATCTCAAAGTGTTCAGATGTATATTTCTGTGTTTTGTGTATTAAATGGTAATGAACAAACTAATATTTAAAGTGAAATACAAAAATTTGTATAAATGTGTGTTTTTAAACGAAGACATCTGGTATGAAGATGCCCCATTCCCGTTACCTGGTAAGCTCTGTATCATCATTTAATTTATGTAAAATTCATTCTATAAATGAGATCTTTGAATATAATCGCTCGAATTCAGCACTATTCACTAGTGCAGTGATTGTCTCTAGTAACTATTAAAATAGCTAGCATCTTTCTCGTATTAATGTATTAGTGCATAATTATGTCTCTCTTTATTTTGTTAGTTATAGAGAAACTTCTTTAGAGAGGAGTGCAGAATTTCACCCATTGTTTTTATTTATTTATAATACATACCTATACATATGTACCTTGTAACATCATTACATAGTTAAAATACATTAGTTGGTGCTATGTTACGAAATATTCGTATTCAATTTTGAGCCACTTCAACGTGTACTTGTAAGTGGTTAAATTTACACAACTTAGTGTGGACCTATACAGGGTGTATCAGGACTAGTGTGAAAAAAATAATAGCATATTCGTGACATCATTTTGAGTAAAAAATGTCATATGAAGGTATGTCCGGAAACTTCTTGTTACAGAATTACAGGCCTTTAAAAGTGCACCTCATCAAGCACATTTTTATTAATAACTCTGATACTAGTTGCACTAAAATTGTGAAACTTGATACGAGGATACTACTTATTGAGATGCATATTTGTTCTTTCTTTTGTTTCTGTATCTCAACCAGAGGCGTTTCATATGGGGAAGTCATGAAGGTTTTTATCTTTATTTTTTTAACCTATTAACCACAAGTTAACCTATTAACCACAAGTTAAAAACGGCGGGCAACGGTTTGCAGAAAAACTGATTTCCCATGTTAATCTTTTATATACACCTAGAAAAAAATCATCCTATATACAGTGTATTAATTAAAAAACTGGCTAGAGGCGTTTAACATGGGAAAACAGTTTTTCTTTGCGCAAAAGTCCCCAATTAATTTTAGACAATATGTTTCAAATAAGTGTTACAGATAATTATATTCTACGCCTAAATCAGTAAACAGTTTTAATTTTGCACGTTTGATAACTTGTAAAATCTAATTTGAAATTGTATAAAAATATTTCTCATTTCTAGCGATACCCATGGAATTGAAACAAAATTACAATTAAAAGTTGCAGATAATTCAATTCTGCACCTAAATCACTACACAGGTATTATTTTTAAAATCTAACACTTAAATAACTTTTATTATTATTATTTTTTCACATTCTATCTATAAAATTAAATTTCTGACAGTTCAAACGAAATGTATTTCTTTCTAATTTTGTTTCAATTTCATGGGTATCGCTACAAGTGAGCAATATTTATACAATTTCAAAGTAGATTTAGTTTCTAATGTGAAAAATTAAATCTGTTTAGTAATTTAGGCGTAGAATATTAATATCTACAACATTTATTTGAAACATTTTTGTCTAAAATTAATTGGGGACTTTTGCGTAAAGAAAAATTGTTTTCCCATGTTAAACGCCTATGGCCAGGTTCTTAATTAACACACTGTATATGTAGGTGTATTATATTGTCACTATTTTTATATTAAGAAATTTGAAAATATGAAAATTAGTGTAATTGCGGAGAAATATATAGTCCATAATTGAAAATGTATTTCGTAAATTTTGAATTATTTTTAAGCAAGTTATTAAGTTTCAAACTCAACTGACTCTAATTATAAACCCGATAGTAGGCAGTATACATACAGTACCCAGATGATTTCGAAAATTGCTTTTTTCTCAGTTAGGTATATTGCAAAGTCCAAGCAAAATAAAACTGCAATTTCATATGACTGAATATCATCAGGCACATATTTTGTACTTTTGTTTTTATTCGAAATTTCACTAATGTTATACGAGCACCTCGTTAAAAAGTTCGTCCTAAGAGCAAAAATATAGGTTCATATTAATTTTAATTTATGCAGAGTTTAAAATTAAAATTTGTTTTAATGTTGATAAAAGTAATATAGAATAATCACTTTACTATATTCATTATAGAATTTGTTGAATATTAGACGTTAATGGTATGTATTTTCATTTAAAACTGCGACATAAAAACACATTTAGGACGAACAATTATGTCGAGGGGCTCGTAATATGAAAAACGGTATGCCTACTCGTATTATAAATTATAATTATTACTGTTTCATGCAGAATAACATTCAAAAGGGTATATTAAGTTTCTATATGACATGAAATATTATAAACGTAGCTCAATATAAGTATGTACGTACATGAATAGAAATGTTATGTATTCGTAATACTGTTGATTTAATCCGATTATTATGTATTCAATTGGGATTTAAATTGCGACAAAGAGACATTAATTTTTAAACAACGTGGGTAGCATCAAATGAAAGACCAAGTGTATGTATAGTGACTACCAGTGAAAATGATACACCGTTATGGAATTTAATTATAATCAAATTATTCTAATAATTTTAGGTAAAACTTATGTTTCATCTATTACAGTACTTTTATTAGTCTTTCTGGAAATAATTTATGAAAAAATATTTATAATTTAGTCAGTATTTAAAGTTGTAAAAAATGAATAAAATAGTTATCACACACTGAAAATGATACATCTATAAAATATAGAGAATTACGCGTTTATTATTTAAATAATAAAACAAAATTTGTTAAATTAATAGTCTTTTACATATTACTTATTGGTATCAGATGGACGAGTCAAAAAAGGAGATTTGGAGCAAGTTTTCAGGAAAGAATGATCCAAAAATACCCCTGAATATAAGTGAACTTTAATTAAATCTATACCACATCGATTAAATGTGGTAATATAAAGTAAAGGATGTTTAACAAAATATTAATTTTACAATTATTATCAAATGTTATTACTAGGTGTATCATTTTCAGTGTAAGATTAAATTTTACCATTTTGAAAACAATATTTGTTTTGTTGTAATGTAATACTTTAAATTAAAAGTTATTATTTTTGTATAACGCAAAATCTTACGGCCATTTTCATAATAAATATAAAGTTACTTTACTTTTAAAGTATGATCTAAAAGTAAATAAATCGTTTCATAATTTCACTTTAAGTTAAAGTTGTCAGTTTAAAATACTTTAAAATGAAGTCATCTGAAAGGTCCTTTAACTTATACTAAAATTATGAAACTTTTTTTCACTTTTAGATCAAACTTTAAAAGTAAAGTGACTTTATATTTATTATGAAACCGGCCGTAAGGATAACCATGGCAATTTAATTATTCATAGCGCATATGTATCATTTTCACTGAGAGCCAATGTAAGTACTTTGAGAAATAAAATACTCTGCTTTGAAATTTGAAGAAATATTATTGTATAATAGGTATTATTCTTTGAATTTTGGAATTATATCTATATCAGAAAACTAAATTTGGTATAACACGATTTGAACATTATATTTATTTAATAAATATTGAGAAATTTACAGGATTACAGGAAATATGTACACTTTTAATATAAATAAATGATTTGCAATTTACGATATTTTAAAATAAATATTGTGTATTTATTGATAATTATTTTTGCATATAATAATAGTCATATGGTCCACTAACTTTATGGAAATACATTTTTGAATATAAATTAATGATATATAATTTGCAATATTTTCAAAGAAAATAATGAGTATTTTATTGAAAATTATTTTTAAAAATAATGAATAATATGGTTCACTAATTTTATTATCGTAATTATGTATATTTTTAAATAAATAATTTGAATTATCAATGAAAAGATTGAAAAGTAATCCGTAGTTGTATTGCAATTTGTATAAATAAATTTTAACCGTCTGCACACCGGCATCTTAGGTTATGAGACACGTATGATACATAAATAAATAAATAAATATATCATCACGGCATATTACCCATTTCTGGGTGTGCCAGTATCTCCAACACATGTAGACATCGGTAATGATCACGATATATTTTACCGTGTGGGCGCTTACCGGGCGTCACCTCACACATAGACGTATAAATTTATATTTTCTGTCAAACACATGTGCCTCACTTTTTGCGAGATTCAATTTAATTGAGGATTTGTGTGAGTTTTTTTCTTTCTCTAAATTGGGTCGTGAGGAAACTAGTTTTTGAATTTTCGGTCGCTGGCAGAAAGGTTGGGAGTCACTGTTTTAAAGCTACGCACCCTTTTTTATATTGGAAGTTGATCTGTGCAATTCTTCTTTCTTAAGCAAATAAGTTAGAAACAGAAAGCTACTGTAATAATTATTATTTAACGGCGTCTATGGAATATCGTGAAATAAGCATTTCGTATTCTCATTTGAAGATTGCTGTCCCGTACTGTATTCGTCAAAGTATTTTTCCTGAAATCGTCATGTAATCTATTACTTCCCTACTGCAAAATCGGCAGGGAAATTGAATTTCCCTGCCTAGGGAAGTAAAATGCAACGTTGCCATATTTATCTTCACAACCACATTTTACTATTCAATATGATATACAGTTATAAAATTAAAATAAATGATGTCCAGTACATATTTGTTTTAAATTCTTGTACAATTGTAAATAGAATTCCTGAAAATTGTGATTTACTTTGTTAAATGAAAATAGGCTACCATTCAGTAATTTTGAATTCGTATACGATTTCAGAAAAAATTTAATACTTTTGTCGTCATTGAAGTTCTTTTTCATGACTCATTATTCGTCTTGAAAAGATGAACTTCCCTGCATTGATAAGTAAATAACTATTACCGTATTAAATTCCGTAAATGCGATTGTAGATATATGAGAAAACACATATGCAATTTTCAAATTATTTAATTATTGTTTATAAAAAGGTGTTGAAATTCAATAATTTTGTTTTAATTAGTATTTGCACAAACAAATTTAATTATAATAAATAAATACACAAATATTTAACTACTATTAAAATGTTGACAAATACATTATAACAATATGAAAAAAATTATAACATATAATGAATAAATAACCAAAACTGATTTTATTGCGTTAAATTATAAACAAAATTACGTCTAAATGGTAAAATTAATTAATCAATTGAAATTACTGTGATTTTTGATATTTGAAAAGAAGAAAGTTTTGATATTATGTTTAAATTTTTGGTCAAATGTATTAATCATTACTAACAAACCTGCATGTGTCAACTTGCAATATATATATAAAATAATTATATCATCACGGCATATTACCCATTTCTGGGTGTGCCAGTATCTACAACACATGTAGACACCGATAATGATGACGATATATTTTACCCTGTGGGCGCTTACCAGGCGTCACCTCACGGGCACTCTTAGCTGCTGTGGAGAGTGAACCACAGGGGTCACTTTTGTGCCATTTAAAATTGAAAATATTTGGCGTCTGTCGGGTTCCCCCAGGTTCGCGACCAGACACTCAGGCATATATTGTGTGTTTACTAATTTATTTACCCAGTCATCCATTATGTTCTGAATTTAGAATCGCGGGTCTGAATTTTAAATTTATACATGACAGTGGGATTAATTGAATTTTAATTATAGTATACTTAAAATAGTATGTAGGTTTTATACGTATTTACATAAAACGTACGTAAATAATTTGACTACTGTTTTATTTTCATCGTTAAATAAAATAACAAGTTGTCAATGCTTATTTAAAATTTCCGCTTAGTAACTGGACAAAAATTCAATGTATATTGCTGTCAAAGTTAAAAACGTAAATTGCATATTTCACTTGAATATATGAGTACATTTCTTAATTTAATTTACATACTTACATAATTTATAAATTCATATTTTAAATTGTTTTATTTTGTATTATCTTTTACTAACATACTACAATAAAGGGATTTTAATAATAATAATAATAAATAATAATAATAATGTCGTGGCGGCTTCTTACCTCTCGCTAAGAGAGGTATTGGAATCATGCTGAAAATCGCATATCCGGATTTTAGTGGATAAGCTCCTTTTAAGGTCCCTATAATCCGATTATAACATTTTTACGATGATGTCCGTGTGTGTATGTGTGTGTGTATATGTTGGAACCACGGTTTTTCAAACACTATAAAACTTAAGACATGTTTAACTGCGATTTCCTCAATCTGACATTACTGGGAAGAGGGAAGAGCTGATTAGATTTTTGTAACAATTGGACAACCAATACTAGTTTCTTAAAAGAAAAATTCTAAATATTATTTCTTGAAAATTTATGTTATTGCAAATATTAAAGAATATAAAAATTCTATCCGATACATTTAAAATTTTTATTATATCTTCTATAGAGTTAGAGATAGAGATATATAAATATATAAAATAACATGTTGTAATGGAATCTCAGCCCATGGAAAACAAGTAGAAAAATTATAATGTTTGTAATTGACAGATACATGTCAGTGTCAAAAAACCCGAGACATTACTGAAAACTTTCTGGGAAGTACATTTAATATTTCCAAATTATTAAAATATCTTTCAGAACACATATTAATAATTATAATAATACTACCTTTTTAGTTTATGTTCTGTATTTTTATTTAATACCAATAATAATAATAATAATAATAATAATGTCTGGTCGCGAACCCGGTTCCCCCGGGTTCGATCCCGACAGGCGCCAAATATTTCCAATTTTAAATGGCACAAAAGTGACACCTGTGGTGCACTCTCCACACCAGCTATGAGTGCCCGTGAGGTGACGCCTGGTAAGCGCCCACACGGTAAAATATATCGTCATCATTACCGATGTCTACATGTGTTGTAGATACTGGCACACCCAGTAATGGGTAATATGCCGTGATGATATATTTATTTATTTATAATTATAATAATATGTCGTGACGAATTTTTATCTACAAAATATGAATAACGTTTTACGGTGAAGTATTAGTTTAAAAGTTTAAAATTATAGAGCAAGTTCTAGACTTAAATCGTGTACAACCGAACCTAAATTTTCAATCCATAGCCTGTATTTCGTAACTGTTGGAGCACGAACCACATAATTTTTATTCTAAAAGCAAAACGAAATGTTTACAAAAAAAAGTTTAAAGCTCGCTTGTGGCAAATCTCAATAGACAATATATTCAGCGGTGCAACGATTACCAGTCGACATCTCACAGGAATTCTGTGTAAAGAAAAATATATCCGAATCACTAGAGAATAGCATGATAAAGAGAATTGGCTGGATTCAAATTAAAGCTAGCTTTATTCTAATGACTAGATATTTTTATCCTTTTACTATTGATTTTATGTAATGAAATTCCGAGTTTACATAAACGTCATAAAATGAACACAATTAGGGATGCACTCGACCTCGAGCTTTATTTTTTCGGGCCGAATCGGGACAATCATTTGCAAAAGTTGAGACGAGTCGGACTTTCGATTTTGGCCCGGCTCAAAAAATCGAACATTTCGAGCCGGCTCGAAAAAACTTATAGTTAAATCAAATGCAAAGTTTCCTTAATATTTTAATGCAAATAGAAGAATTAGAAGGATTAAAATGATTTAATAACAATATCCTTCACATCTTAATAAACACCACCACCCCTGTGGTGCACTCTCCACACCAGCTATGAGTGCCCGTGATATGACGCCTGGTAAGCGCCCACACGGTAAAATATATCGTCATCATTACCCATGTCTACATGTGCTGTAGATACTGGCACACCCAAAAAAGGGTAATGATGATATATTTATTTTATTTATTTATTTATCTTAATAAACAAAGAAAACAATTTTGTTATTTTACTTCAAGAATTCAAGGTTATTCACTGGAGCATGATAATGCCATTGTGATGTTACTGTTACTATTCATATACTTAAGTAAAAGTGACTTTTGTTCCTACCATAATGATTTCTTGTATAATTTTTGAGCAGAAACATAAAAAGTAAACCCGTACATATAAATGACCGTAAAAGATTTGTTAAAAAAAGTTGTGTAAAATATCGTACGCCTTCGGTAAACTAAGTATTGAATAGTCGTACGGCGTACACTAATAGCTTTTCATTTTTAACAATTTATGTAAACCAATGTTGAACGATCTATGGGATCAAGTAGTCGAGTGCGTTTAGTGTATGATCGCCAATCTGGCGACCCGGGTTCGATCCCGGCCAGTGCAGACACTGACCATCGCACAAAAGTGATCCCTGTGGTGCACTCTCCACACCAGCTATGAATGCCCGTGAGGTGACGCCTGGTAAGCGCCCACACGGTAAAATATATCGTCATCATTACCGATATCTACATGTGTTGTAGATACTGACACACCCAGTAATGGGTAATATGCCGTGATGATATATTTATTTTTATTTTTATGTTGAACGATCTAAGGAGGTACAGGTTTGGTTTTAATTTTGACACGAAAAAAGTTCAATATTTCTCCTCATTATGTCAAAATCAAAATTAGAAATTTCGGCTGTACTTAATTTCTAACTTTGGCCCGGCCCGGCCCGATTTCGAGTCAATTTCCGAGCCGGGCCGTCTAATTTTTTGTCGAGTCGATCTTCGAATCGGGCCGGCAATTTGTTTTTTCGGACCAAGTCGAGCCAAACCTCAAATCCTGGCCCGGCTCGGCCCGAATGCCTCCCTAAACACAATCAAAGTATAAATAATTGAGAGATAACGCCTCTAGACTATTCTTTGGAGACACGTGAAAAGTGTAGTTTATGCAGAAAAATTCCAAACCAGAGATGAATTCATTCAAAAAATTATTTATTGAACAGGCACAAGGGCCTAATTACATAGTTTCATTAAAAACTAACTTATACACTAAATTAACTTACCCTGAAAAATACTTTCAAATACTTAATTAATGTAACTATATTATCTGTATATATATCTACATTATTGTTATTAATATTATTACAAATTAGGCAACATCTTATTAAAGGGGAATTTTTCCTAATTTCTAATTTATATCTTTTAATATAAAATATATCTTTTGGTTTCGAAAAAATATACATTGGAACATAAAAAGGTAATTTTGATAGTAAGTTAGGACACTGAATAATATTCTGAACTATTTTACAAATAAAAATAATGTCTGAAATGTTTCGTCTGGTTTCTAATTTCAAGAAGTTAAAAATGCTTAGTAGTGTGGTATATGGCATGAAAGTTGGATAAGTTCTAAATTTCTTAAAGTACAGATATCTTAAAAATTTTTTTTGAACTTTTTCAACTATTTCCTTGAGATATAGCTCAGATGGATTCCAAATTACACTAGCATATTCTAGTTTAGATCTTACTAATGCATTAAAAAGAAGAACAAGTGGTTGAGTTGATCTGAAAAGATACGAGTTTCTTATTATATAACCTGTATACATATATAATATGGCTGTATACATCCACGCGAGCCGACCCTAAGGGCTGGTTTATGATGAATTTAATTTACGAATTTGCAATTTATGATTTAGATTTTAAAATATAAACATACTTAAAACCCATACGATGGTTTATAAACAATTTACAAATTTCAAAAGGAAAGGATTTTAAAATCATTAAACATTGTACATTTGACTTGGATGTAGCCATTTTGTCTTGTCAGAATATTCTGTATAAATGAAATATTTTTTCCTTTTCTTTTTGGAGAGCTGTTAAACACTAAAATCAGATAAGTCTGAGAGAATTAATAACATGAATTTGAACACAAATTGTTCAATGTACAGTCTGGTAACTCCGCTTGAATCTTGTTTTAATGCGGTAAGATAAGATTTACTCCAAATATTTCTACAAGAATGCACTGTTTTCCCTCGGATTTGAAGATTGAATTGTAAGATTTAACAAATCTCAACATCTTGAGATTTTAATAAGACAATAGAAATGCTGCGAGAATGATTTAATAAAATCATTAATAATCTAAGGAAGGTAAGCGAAGATTGGTTAGAAAGCGAATAACGAATGACTGTTCAAGTGCCTGACATCGTCTGTTAACGAGCAAGTATTTAAAACGATACACTCGTAAATCTTCAACAAACTTCTCACATTGCACTGGAATTTATAATTTGTGTGATAATATTTGTAATTAATTATTTTGTTGATGAAACTTCGGAAGATAAAGTCTACGTGACATTATATTGAAGCCTCGCTCTAGAAAATGTTCGGAAACTTCAAAATTAGAATCAGTAATTTTCAAACAAAATTGGAATCCCTGGATTTTCGGATCAAAATAACAATCTTTGAATTTGTTATAAAAACAAATGATGTTCAAGCTTGCTAATTTGTAGCATACACACAAAAAAGTATGAACTTCATCCATTAGCTAGTGTACCATCAGGTCCACACAATTATTTTGTTGTTTCAAACAAAAGTTATAGAAAATTAATTTTACAGTTGACCGTTTATTAATAATTTATGTTAATATATAGAAAATCTTTGTTTAATAACCCCAAATTACTGCATGTTTGTTATTACTAAACGATTTTAGTGGGAAACCATATATCACAAACCATTACTGAACAATTATCAAAACATGTGTCACGCGTTACTAACCTAAAAATTTTTGTCATGCCATAAAATTAGATTTTCCAATTCAGTAAGATACGGTCATCGGAAAAAATATTGTAACTAATACGTTTGTTAATTCGAGATTAAGTATCTCACCAATTAAAATGTCTCAATCATTAGCACACTTGATAGTTAAATAACTATTACACATCTAAATCAGTAATCAGATTTCATTTTGCACGTTTATAATGATGGCCATGGAATTGAAATAAAATTACAAACAAGTGCATTAACTGTCAGACAAAATTAGTAATTATTTGATTAGGTATAGATAATAATATGTTTTAATCGTGTTATAATGTCAAATACAGAATAGGTACTTGATATTAAAGAGAATAATTACATGTTTCGCAGATTTAATTATTAGTTTGACATATATTAATAATATGTTCTTTTCTCGTATTTTGGTTAAAGCAGTTAACATTAAATTACAGGTAGACATCCTACGCAAATTACTGCATATGTGTTTGTATGTGCAAATCAGTGTAAAACGCAAAACGAGGATTTTAGACAGCAATAATTAATAGAAATTCTATATTTGCACTAATGATTTAATATAACTCGTCGAACCAATTAAACTGATAAATATCGTCACAAGCATGATTTTGAATATTGAAAATTTCTATATCGCAGCCAGATTGGAATAAATGTACACATTTTATATAATGTAGAATTACGACAGGTTTCATAAAATTCGTAAAAGTAAACTTTAGTTAAAGTTAAAGTTTATTTTAAAGTCACTTTATATACACCTTCAAATATGTATGTTTCATACTTTAATTAATGTAGTTCTAAAGTTTTAAAAACGATTTTAGAATAAAATGTTTAGTTCATAATTGGTTGCTGTGGTGTGATGAGACTGATTCAAGAAATCAAATAAAATTAGCTAGTTTTATAGGTTAGATTAGAGAATATTTTAATATTTGCAAAATTTTATAGGATTCAGCTTGTCAAAAAAATTAATGGATCTGAACACTAAACAGCAGTTAAAATCATAGTACGATGACTTAAAAAGAAAACAACACCTAGAAAACATGGTTTGAAAAAAGTGAACAGAGTAAAGAAAACTAGTGGTGGCGCTGGCCCGCCAACAATAAGTGACAATCCTATATTGGGTTTAGTTTTAGAATTATTAAATGCATATGTGATATGTAATCTTCTCTAAAAAATGTTAATAAATTATTATACTTTTACATATAGCAAATTTCACTTATTTATTTGTTGGTAATTTTATTATTTTTTCTATCTATTCTAATATAAATAAAAATGTATTTTTCCTTAACCTAAATCTATCATAATAGCTATTTGTGTATTAAGAGCGCAAAATGCGACATTGTCGATTGAGAGGTTGTTGCTGCGCGACGAAGGAGCGCGGTATTCTCTCGAAATCGACAATGTCCATTTGCGCTCGAAACACACACAAGATTTTTTCTACAGTCGCCACAATGGGGTCCTCCACCATAACAAAAAATAATAAAATGTACACTTTATACTTACAGTACTGCTCAATAAATAACGATGGCTAATACAAAATATACGGTTTAAACTTAAAAAGGCTTTTAAATGATTATATCGTTACATTAGCCATCTATTCCATAAAAAAAAACAAAATTAGAGCGTGGGAGCAAGGATTTGTGATGATTTGATGAGTTTTTGTAGCAAAATGTGTGGTTAGTTGTCACGCCTGTCACACTGAAAAAATTAACAAATATTTCAAGGAATTTGTGATTATATAGACATGTATGTGCATTGATTGACTTCTCGCAATTATTTAAGTAACGAAATAACTAATAACTTTATTGTAATCAAAATAAATAGTTAACTAGAGATCAGATGTCAGTACGACTCGCAACTATCCTACCGCCATATGTGTACAATCATTCCTATTACTAAGCATAACTGTTCACACAATTTATTTTATATTTAATTTTATTTTATCGTTATTTTCCATTCTTCTTGAGTTTTTATTCAATCTAATCTAAGCATTTTATACTTTTGTTTTTGTAAATGAATGCCCTATTTCATTTTCACAGCAGTGTAGCATTTTGTTAGGTTATGTTAAATACCGACAGAACATATGTCAAATTGACTTGTGAACGTGATAAATGTGTAATTACAGTGTCATTAGTTCCTAACTAAACATTTTCATTAAGAATGTAGACAAGTGACATTTCTCAACATTGTATACTTAGAAATTTGGACAGCGAGCGTTTTTTCTTCTTTGTCGCGCATGAGCGGCAAAGTGGCATTTTGCGTTGACAAAAGAGAGCGCAAATGGCTACTTTCTATATTGACTGTAGAAAAAAATTTTTTTTCGTTCAATGTATTTAAATGAAATTAATAATTCGTGACCAATATGCTTTTGTCGTTTAATACTTATTAACTAAATATACGTTGGATCCTGATAATGAAGTGAAAAGAAACTGTTTCTCAAAAATATAGAATCGCAACCGATAAGCTAATTTCCACTTTAAACCCGTAAAGGAACTGTCATATGATTTTATTTTAAAGGACTTTGAACTAACAACTTTAACTTAAAGTTGCATTATGAAACACTTTCTTCACTTTACATTTATTATGAAACCGTGTGACAAAATGAAAATGAAAATATATAGATGTGTCCTACTTCAAATATCTGATGCTCAATTTGAATTTGATTTTAGCTTCTATCTTGTTTCAGTCTTACATGTCCCACAGTCTAAATTAATATGTATTAGCATACAATAGTGTCGATACAGTAATAGGATATGACACACGTAACTTGGATTCAAATTCAACCCAAATCACTTTCTAATAACTACTCAAAATTCCCACTGGCGTGCTCTTCATATTCCATACTTGAATACCCTTGAGATGTCAGCGGTCGCTTCAAGGCTAAAAGATCTATATCTCTATATCGCCAATCGTTATTTGTTTATATACGGAAATGTCACAGTCAGAATGTACTTGATCGCAAAAATATTTGCTCACTTGCGTTTTTGTATTTTATTTCTTTCTTACTCTGTTGGTCGGATTTTATTCTTGCATAACGTGATGAATAATTTTGGAACATTATGATGCATGAAGGAAAATCTACCTCTCATTATTGTTTTGCCGTCTTTACCACAAGAAACAAGTAAGATCAGGTATTTTAAAAACGTTAATTTTAATCGAAATAAATAATTTGCGCAAAGAATAGTAGTTGTATAACAAAAGTGGATATGATGCCCTTCGGATCGTGCCTCAAACCTTCACGTGCGATATGGGCATTCCTTCGAGTTGTACAGTATACTTTTTCTACGACCAAATAAAAAAATATACAAACATTGCATTATTATGACTTGAGATGTGGCTCGCATTAAAATCTGACATTCTGGACACTCACGTATATCTGGTGGGGTGCATGTTATGTCTATTTCTTCATTTCAATATTATGCATTATTGTAATCACTTTACTCACAACTCACACTAGCTTTTGTAGGCGTTTTTATGTTCGATGAAAACAAAGTGATTATGACAATAATTTAATTATTATTATTATTATTATTATTTTAATTATTTGATGCAATGCAAAAAAATGACATGCATTTTTGACAGATTTGGCTTTGAATTTCATATCCACATATGGTGTGGATATATATATATATATATATATATATATATATATATATCCGTACATGACAGTACGGAATGTTGCCAATATACAGTACGGAGTAGAAAAAAACTGTTTTTCCATGTTAATCGCCTATGGATCTCTTTTTGAGTTACACCCGATATACCTACATTAGATAGTAGTTGAAAAAATCTGTTGTGGCCAGCACAAAACCTTCCGTCAATTCAATGTATTTGTACAAATCAGATACCAAAAGTTTCTTGGAAAAGATTTTATATATCCTGTAAAATTGTAACACGAACACACTATTCCATATTGCAAGTTCCTTTGAAAAGATTCTATAAATCCAATATAATCATAACACAAATGTACATTCTGTAAATTGTACTTAACACTTCCTCATTCCTATACAACGCATCTTTTTCAAACATTTCTTCCTCTCTCAAATATTCTGCTACACAGTCCTTCCATTTTCTCTTTGGCCTTCCGGCATTGAAACTGGAAGTCACTTGCGAAGGACACTCTGTCACTTATGTTACTTTCTGATCCTATACTTTCCACTTTGGTTTTGCACTTGATACTGACATCTGTCAATTAGAATTTTTTGAATATACATATCTGCTGTTTCCATAATTTTTGCAAAGCAAACTGATTTTTGAAAGTTAACCTCTGTTCATCTCTCTATAACTCTATATTTATTGAATATGAAGGAAAATGTATAATCAAATCTTACAGAGAATGAAATTTTCTTTCATATTAATGATCATAAAATGTCGAAAAATGATATTTAACTGGCTTTTTTCCAGAAAAACTGTTAAGATCTTCAAAAAAGGGTACTTCCGGTTGACCAATTATAACCAAAATCTAATCAGCTCTTCATATGGTTGTAAAGAAGAGGAATACGAAAGAATCATAATTTTTAAAATTGTAGTTTTGGAGTTATCGTCGGAGAAAAATTTGTCACACACACACACACACACACACACACAGAGAGACACACACACGGACACACACACACGGACACACACACACACACACAGACATCAATGTAAAATTAGTAAAATCGTATTCTAAGGATCTTAAAACGTGCTTATTCATTGAAAACTCACAACCGAATTTTTTGACCGAAAACAATACCTTCCTTTTAACGGAAGGTAAAAAGATAAGAAGTCATTTTGAGAAAACCCTTATACCGTATTTTTTAACGTAAAACATTTGATATGTCATATCCATGGTTACGACTTGACATTTGATTGACAGCAATGTATTTCACTGTCCCATTTAAAATGCAAAATAGGGAACGAATTTAACATTTGACAAGACGTCATTAGAGGTTAATTTTGTTTAAACAATTATAACTGCTTTCTAAATTGAATTTACTTGTGCGTCATGTTTCATTTTCAATGAGACAGACAAATACATTGTTGTCAATCAAATGTCAAGTCGTAACTTATAGGAAAATTCAACGGTTATCTGTCATATTGATAAAAGTCATTAGAGGTTAATTTTATGTAAAAAAAATTATACCTATTTTCTAAAAATTAAATTTAGTTGCAGAAAAAATATTGTGTTCACATTGTGCCCAAGTGATTTTTTGACTTGAATAAGTTTCTTACAATATTTAAATATAACACTTGCGTCAAGTTCATTCCCTATGTTTCATTTTAAATGGGACATGCAAATACATTGCTGTCAATCAAATATCGAGTCGTAACCATGGATATGACAAACCCAATGTTTCACGTTAAAAAATATTCACAGTAGTAAAATATGACAAAATTTGTGAGACTGAAAATTATTTTTATTAATTTCATTATAAAATAATTGCAGGAGTTTCTCACAAAAGGGGATGAAGTTATCAAAAAGCAATTTCTTTTCCCTATGGAGAGCATGGGGGAGAAATCTATTTCATTCGCAATTTTATTTTATGTCAACAACAGTCTTTAAAATTATAATATATTTCGTAGCCTTCTTTTATACGTGTCTTAATTAAAAAGATATTAGACACCAGAAAAAATGATAAGATTTTGGAAAATGTGTAACATCAAAAGGGATATATTATTTACTTGTCCGATGTGAGACAGAATTATGGATGATAAAATGAAAATGAATGAATGTACGTAGCATGAAGAGAGAACTCTTTTCAATATCTTGTTTCTGAAAGTGTAAATTTGATTTGTTTTTCTATCATGGTACACGTGTATCAACAAGAAACAAATGTCAAACAATTAAATTTGCAGCAAATTAAATCAACAATTAAACAGGCGCACTGACTCAAACATATGAATTTAACAATATTGAAATGGGGGTTTCCACCATAATCAAAATAGTGAAAAATTACACTGTTATATTAAAATATATTATAAAACATTTGTAAAAACACTAACTAAAGTCTGAGCAAACATATAACAGATGATGCTACGACCGCACCATCTGTTGAGCTTTGGTAAACATGCGGCCTATGACGCACTGTCGTTGCGGCAATAATTAGCCCTTTAAACGAGCTACACAAAATGCTGTTTTTATATTTTGCGGTCATAATGCATTTACGAAACCCAATTGCGTATCGAAAGAGCCTTCATTTCGATATGTTTTTTTGTTTTAGAAAGTTGGTACTAGATGAACATTACACATACAAATTTCCTTAAATCAACTCGGTTTAATATAGCATGTTTTTTTTATATTTTAGTATATAAAAAACACAGAAGTTAAAAAATAGTATAAATGACTCATTTTATAAAACTTTTTTCGCACTTGTCATTTAGAAATCTCGTCAGGGCTCATTTTTTAAATTTTGATGCGTGCGAAAAAACATATCTTTAAAAACATGCACTTTAATAAATAAAATAAAATTAAATAACATAAAAAATGTTATAATATAAATGTATTACTAGTTCTAATTTCTAATACATATAACTTTTCATGAAGAATAACACATAAAAAAATGAAAAATAGTGAAAATCCCCATCGCGAAGTCGCAACATTATTTTTTTTTTAATGAAAGAAAGAAAGAAAATAATAACTAGTATTTCAGAAACGGTTAATTTTTGGACTCATATTTATTAAGCCTTTTTGATTTATTTTGATCTATATTATGTTTCAGAAATATATTACATTTCTTCTTTAACATCCTGTATTAAAAACTTCCATTTCATACTCTGTAAAAGTACTTGTATAATAAGGGAGTGAAATAATTTTTCATTTCACGTTTTTCTAATAAAATTCCCTATATTATTTATTATTATTATTATTATTATTATTATTATTATTATATTTATTCTTGCCTAACCGGCTTAGAATCTACATTATATATATATTACAATAAATTGTGGTAGTACATCATAAATTAACCCCCCGTTTCTCGATGACTTCCTTCATCCAATCTTGCCCCGACCTAATATCGTCTAACAGAACCGTTTCTTTTCTTCTTTCTCTCGTAACTCCCCTGCACGAAACCCTTAAATGCCTGATAGTTTCCTCTTCTCTCCCGCATAGCCTACAACTCCTCTCATTACTTGATAACCAGTATTTATTGTTCTTCTCTTCATTACCACATCTGAACCTGGCAATCATCTTGATATTTTTCTTTTCATCCAATAAATACCTTGGTATTGACGTCGTTTGTATTAATTTATATCTCTTGTTGTAATTTGAGATGTTTATTTTACTTTGTTGTTCTTGCCGCTGTATGTCCCAATCTCTCTGGTGTAGTTCATAATGTGTGATTTCTCCATTTATGCGTAGACTCACTATTTGTATTGTGGAATATCCATTTCTTTCGTAAAAGGCTTTTCTTGCTTGTCCCCATTTTGTTAGCTTGTTGTTTTCCTCTCCTTGTCTTATTCCCCGCCAGCATTCTTGCAGAATTGTGTTTTGATTGCTTCTTACTCTGTCCTCATATTTTACTGCTCTCTTTCCTGTTTCTACTCTAAAATAAAATTCCTTATAATTGAATATTATCTTAGTTTCACTACCACATATTTATGGCTAAAAGGATATGCCATATACATTTTTTTTAAAAAAAATGCGTTGCCTTGGAAACCCCCATTGTACGTATAAAATTTAAGCCCATCAAATTTTGTTCTCCGTATAAGCTCACTTATCATTGAACCTCCACCGCTTCTGATGATATATGATTTAGCGATTTATCTAAAATGCAATCAGAATCACATACCCCGTTCCACTTTCCACGTTAGTGCAAAGGACCATTGAAAAATCGAATGGCGTGAACGAGTCCTCTCGGTGTGGGATGTTCGCAGCAATAGCATCGTTACGTAATGCAGCCTGACGTCATTAGAAACTTTTTGATGGACGCGTCCCGCGTGTTTTGGATAAAGACTTCGTTTCCGCTTATGCAAGGTTGCGGCTTGCAGACTACACGGGAGGATCTGACAGGGCAGACATTTAGCTTCTTGAAACTGTCTCGCCAAATGTAACCTCGAGTACTATTTGTCCTCCGTCTTATTAATTTCTCCTTGGTGTATTATAAATACCTAATCAGTTAATTATGCCATTAAATCTTCGCCTTTCCCATTGTTATCGTAACTAACACGTTACAGGGAGATTAATGGTCTTTAAACAAACTTTATTATTCTTTCTGCATTGCTAATATGACTTTTCTTGCCAGATTTAACAAACGAGGAACGCCACCACTTCTTTTTTTACAACAGTGACATCTAGTGAAATGCGTCGGTGACACCCCTCCCGACAGTAAATTCTTTTATTCCCAATCGGTTTGTAATATGGCGATTTCTGACTTTAAAAAGTTGGGAAGTTAGTTATTGTTAACCTCATTTTCCAAGAGGTTGAAAAGTTGACACTTTCCAAGTTCAGGTCGGGAAAATGTCACATCCTAACCTCATTGGCTACTTCCCATCCTAAGAGATTAGTGCATATCAGTGATGGGTATTTATATATAAACTAACTTAATTTTCATTTTATACAGGGAATTTATTTTAAAATGCAACATATGGCGAATCACTTCTATGGTTACTTACTATTGTCAAAAAATGACAGCAATGTAACATTTGTCCATTTTAAAATGCAACATACAAAATTTGTAGTTTTGTATTATCAAAACTAATTTCCTATAAATTAACCTACATACGATTAACAAATAATCAAAACATGAATGTTGTACATCTTATAAAAACTTTAGCTTACAAAAATTCATAACTTTCATGTAATAAATGTTTAAAAAAATACCTCCAATCACTCTGAGGCAATATTTTAGGTGGTCGTAATACGAATTGACACCATTTGTGATGTGTTTTGGAGGTATCTCCTGTGCTGCAATACTATTTATAATGTTGCATTTTAAAATGGACAAATATTACATTGCTGTCATTTTTTGACAATAGTAAGTAAGCATGGAAGTGATGAACCATAATGTTGCATTTAAAAATAAATTCTCTGTATGTAAAGATGTAATGTATTTTTTTATTTTAGAAGTGTAAGATTCGAGTAACAGGTACTTTGCTAAGCATCACACTCTTATTATTATCAAAAGTCAACTGAACATATGTACATACAAAAATATAAAATAAATATATCATCACGGCATATTACCCATTTCTGAGTGTGCCACAATCTGCTTTATCGCAGATATCGGTAATGATAATGACATATTTGTACCGTGCGGGCGCATACCAGGCGTCACCTCACGGGCACTATTTGCATATTTGGCGTCGGTCGGTATCGAACCCGGTTCCCCAGGCTCGCGACCAGACACTCAGGCACGCGGTCACGGGACCCCATACATACAAGAACTTACATTATAATATACTATGCTACAACTTATCTTAATAAATAAGGGGGTTTGGAATGTGTGGTTGTGCATTGAGTCTCTTTCTTTCTTCTACAAGACTTTCACGGCTTTCTCCTTCACTTCGCCCACACTTCAGCTTTTAGGGTACTGCTTCCAGTCTTTTTTTTTTCTTTTTCAACTATTTCTTTTATTATAGTACTTCTTTGCTTAACATTCGCTGCGGCTAACTGCAAATATTTTTCATTCTTTCACTAATTTTCGCCTCCACTACTTGCAACCGTCTTTTTGTCACTTTAACCTCAATTACTGTCAATCCCGCTTTTTTCCGCGTTCTTCTATCTTTTTTTCGTTTCCGCTTGCTTCCCTGTTCACTTACGCCACCTGTGGCACGCACTCTAACTATTAGATAGAGGTCCGCACTGCCCACCACAAAGAAACTAATGAAATTCTAAGTAATATAAATAAGTGTAGATAAATATGAAAAAGTCAAAATTTAAGGTTAGAAATCAAACTGACAGTTTATTATTAATTTCCGATTGTGAGTAAAATAGTATACAAACCTCAGGGAAAAGTTCCATTACGTCTACGTTTCTATATGTATATATTTTTATAAAGCATTTATTAATATTATAGATTCTTCTGGTTCGTAAAAAGTTTTTCACTCCTTGGAGTAGCTATAACGGTTCAAGTGGTGCCATCGCACCAAAGGACGAACCGTTTTATGATGTGAAAGAAAAACACTAGTTAAAAGTAGAATATACAAAAAGTAAATTAAATGCGAAATGTATTATTGATCATCTTATTTTCGATGCAGTTTTTGTTCTTCAATTATCAATAAAGGTTAGTGTTGTCAATAAACGAAGAAAAACTAAAATCTATAAGGTAATAAAATCGGTCTTTGGATTTGGGTAGTGTAACCGATCTTCGGAGCTGAGTACTGAATACTACCACCGGTATATATCTCGTTTAATGTATAAGACAAACAAATCATTGACATTATGTATTTTACAATAAAACTAATAAAAATAATCTGATGTGGCCAACTCAAAACCTCCCGCTATTTGATTTTTATTAATTTAAATACATACCTACGTATTTAGTAATGCTGCAAACTATATTATGTTCCATTGCATATAACTATTGCTTTATTTACGATTTTCTTTATTATTTAATATGTCACTATTATTAATTTGTAGTGATTAGTATTTTGATAATGACGTTTACCTGCCAGTTACATTCATTTGAAAAATGAACTGTGTAACAAAGGAATTGTGTTTATCTTAGACTTCGGGATTAAAAAAAAAGATTTTTAAATTTATCTGTAAAATATATAGAAAAAGTATTAATGTATGCCTGTAGAAAATTCAATATTTTTTTAAATTTTCATAATAACAGAAAATGCGAAAAAATGGCATTTAATGGTATTTTTTGAAGAAAAACCATTATGAGCTTCAAGTAAAGTGCCATCTCCGTTTATCCAATTTACACCAAACTCTAATGGCTTTTTTTCATATCAGAATAGGGTAGAAATACAAGATTTCAGAATTTTTTGAATGATAGTACACAGTTCAAAAATTATTTATTTTTACCCATCTTAACATCAACTTACTAAATAAATGACAAAATACAACTGAAAGTAAAACAATTAAAATCATATTTTCAATAAGTTTCCATACTTTTGTCCACCGAAAAAACGAGTATATGTTATTTCACTTAAATCGTACAGTCAATATCAAAAGATTTCTTGTGAATATATTCTTCGATATATTGACTTTAGAATATACGATTCAAATTTGCGAGAACTATAAACATATTTTAAAAAAATGAAATATTTAAAAGTTTCCATACTTTTGTCCGCGACTGTACATACATACATACATACATACATACATACATACATACATACATACATACATACATACATACATATACAGACATCATCGTGAAATTGTCAGATTGGATTCTAGGGACCTTAAAACGTGGTCATTAACTAAAATCTCGATATGTGATTTTTAGCACGATCCCTATACCTCCCTTACCAAGGGTAGCGGGAGGTAAAACCATCCAATTTTAATGTCTTTCATTTGTGTTCTATTTCAAGAAGATACTTCTCAAAAGATACTAAAGTCACTATTGATTTAGTTCTGTTTTAATTAAACAAATATCAATAAAGATATCGGTGAAATTATGAACGAAATGAAGTTTGCAATTTGAAAATTTTCAAGTTATGAGAAATATAACAGTTTATTTGTCTTGAGAAGAATTTTATTCCGATATAAGCTTTGAGGCTAAAATCCAATTTGAGTGTCTTGTCAGAACGAAACACTATTTTACGAATTTTGGAGAATATAAAAAGCAAGCTTACACAGAGGTCCTAAAAGTGGCTTATGCAGCCCTGGAGTTTCGCAAAACATACAATGTACTTTAGGTTAATATATGTATAGTAGTTTAGTCAGCATTGTTAGGATTTTAACAACTATCTATTGTATTATGGTAAACAACAAAAATTCATTATTCCTGGATTCTATAGATGTTTATTAACGCTAAACAAAACATTCTATATACACAATAGAAGCTTTGGATCAGCTTAGCAATTTATTGTTAATTTGTTTTACGATTGCGAAAACATATGATACATAAATTTAATGTTTGCATAAATGCCAACATAATAAAGATAAATGAATATAATAATAACTACAGCTTTTTTCACATTACATCCGATAATAAGTTATTACGATAAAATTGAAAAGAAAAAAATCGAGTAACTTTTAGTTATAAATATGCGACACGCAAAGTAATTGATTATTTAATTATATAGTCGGATAGTAAACCAATAAATTGGTCAGCATAAAAAATTGATAATGCATCCTTCGCTTTAATATATTTCCATTTTCTAGCCAGTCTGATAAAGAAAATAAATTACGTAGTAAATCTTTAATACGCTTTCCTCATTTATTCTATATACGAGTACAAAATATATTTCATGTTTTTTTGTTTATTAAATTGATCTATATATTTTGAATTAATTCATTTTGAAATTAATACCTATAATAAACAAAATCACGAGGTTCGAGGTCATTGATAAAAAGTTGTGTGACAAAGTTTATGGTACTTACACATAAAATAAAAATATCAGGTATTCCTATCTACTTGAATAATAAACTTGTACCTAAAAATACAACTATGGTTTACGAGTAAAGGATTTATATGTTGTTCGTTTAAAACACATATAAAAACTCTTTAATAATAAATTATAAATTATGTATTTGAGTAAATTGATAATAACTTGTAAGTAATTATGTTACCTTTTTGTTAAATACTATATATACATGGTGTCTCTTAAATAGGGGGACATGGCTTAACCACAGATTCCTGAGGCTAAAATAAGACGATTTAACCAAACTTGCTTCTACCGGAAAGTGTACCATTTAGCTAGAATTCTACTTCAAAGTTCTTCGAAAAAAAAATTAATTTTGCTTATAATAATCGGACGCTTTATTCGATTTGGATGAAATTTCGTATGGCAGTTTATATCGTTATAAGTCATCTTTTAAGGTGATACTTGCTATTATTAGTGAACCACTAGTGTATGAAACTTAGGTGTCCCAACATTAATTAGACCATAACTTTTTTAAGGGCAATGCCGAAAACGTGAAATTATTTTTCTTCAGAAAGATACATTCAATAGTAAACTTTTCTCTCTCTGTGTAATTTGTGATATTTGTTACGGTTCTCACAGAAAAAAATAAAATCCGAGTGTCTGCACAGCTAAATTTTTAAAATAAATTTAATCTAGCATTCTAACCAAATGTCAAACAACTAATTTTTAATGACAGTGACAATTGTTTTATGGCTTGTCAAAAATTTTCTTCGCAATATTCTAAAATTAGTAACATCCGTTTGTTGGGCCTAATAATATTTTACTACCATTACTATTAATAAGATGATTACATATCTCAGCTTACTCTTAAACAAGTTGTGAAGATTGACAAATCGTTACTGTCATTAAAAATGAAATGTTTGGCATATGGATAGACTACTAAATAAAATTTATTTTAAAAATTTAGCGGGACAGACACTCAGATTTTATTATTTTATGTGTGAACAGTAACAGATATCACAAATTACGTAGACAGAGAAAAGTTTAGTATTGAATGGATCTTTCTGAAAAAGAAATAATTTCACGTAATCTGCATGGCCATTAAAAAGTTACGGTCTAATCAATGTTGGGACACCTAAGTTTCATACACTAGTGGTTCATTAATAATAACAAGTATCACCTTAAAAGATGACTTATAGCCATATAAACTGTCATACCAAATTTCATCCAAATCGCATAAAGCGTCAGATTATTATAAGCAAAATTAATTTTTTTTTTCGAAGAACTTTACCTTTTTGTTAAATACTATATATTAATGGTTGGGTAGAAGAGCAGCCTTTGGCTGAACCCCGCCATTGACATTGGTCAATAAGGATTATTATTATTATTATTATTATTATTATTATTATTATTATTATTATTATTATTATTATTATTATTATTGTTTGGGTTTTACATGGTTTTTGCTTTGCTATACGCACAGTAATTTATTTGTCATTTATAGTTCTTACTCACATAGAACTTTCTCTTGTAACAAGAAAAGCGGGCGTTAGGCTTTTAACTTTGGAAAACAGTTTTTTTTCTGACAAGTAAAATGTTATTACATTTGTTTGTTATTTTGTTTCAATTCCATGACTAACACTATAAAAAAGTAATTTTATAAAAATATAAATTCGAATTGCTGGTTACAAAACGTGAAAAATAAAATGCGATTATTGAAATGGATGCAAAATTTTATTTGAAGCATTATTTTTAAAATAAATAGGCCACTTTTACACAAGAAAAAACTGTTTTCTCGTGTTAACCACCTATGGTTTGCTTTTTGTGTTACATAATAATAATAATCCCTAAGTATTTTTCTTTCTCATTAGAACCGTAAAAAGAAAATATATCTCACTTCTGTTCGTGATGAAATTTGATTGTTTTCTAACAATTCCTCAGTGGAAGAATCCCTGCAGTCGTATCTGTTTTGGGGGAAGTTAGAATGAAATGTTGACAGGAAAACTTGGATAATAGTTACACATCTTGTGAACGAATCCCCGTGGACGAAATACCACTTCGTAACATTCTCGGTTCACAAGTACGTGAGGGTTTATTTAATTATACGGATTCCACAACTGTTTATAGTTTGACTCAGTAGGTATTGCACAAACTAAAGCTGCAACTGTCATGAAACATTAGTCCGATCTCTTTCTCTCAAATGAAGGAACAGTGGTTTTCAACTGATGTGCCAACATATGTTAGTATTGTCCAAATGTAAATTAGTAAAATGCTAGTCATCTCGAACGACGCCAAAATTATTTAGAATTTTAAATGGCACAAAATTTGTACACTCTCTACCCCTGAAATGAGAGCCCGTATGGTGACGACTACTGATTTTCCACCACTTTACTGAGACGGAACACCCTTACGCTCACACTATCACTAAACACTTGATGATAGATGATGAACACATCTTAATTGGATGACACGCACACTAAAGCTCTGTTCGATGAGAAGTGCTTGAAGTGTAGAGCAGAATAGTGCAGTGCAGTGTAGTGTACACTAGTACAGTCTAATTCTTGTGGTTTCATAAAACACACTAATGTATATTTGGGCAAGTTTGCTCAGCTGTGAGTAATCAAGCCAAGCATAGCCAAAGGTGTAAAAGGTTAGGTTGCTTATAAACACAGTCATATCATAAAGCTGCAAAAAAGTGACAGCAGAAATGTCTGTTTTAAAGAGCATAGTGAACTAATAAACGATTCTGACGAAGATCAATCATCACTTGATTCTTCATCAGATTCAGAGACAGATATATTAATTAATTCTTTATATAGCAAAACAAAATTGTAGGTTAAATAAACAGATGTGTAGATAAGATAGAATTAAAATGTCTACCGAACAACATTTAGCTATCCCCACTCCTAGTCTGCACTTTTTACACTACCGCGCGAGTCAGGTCAGAAAAGTGAGCACTAGTTCTTAAAATTTTTGTCATCGAACAGTCTGCCAGAAGCTGCCCGTTTCTCATAAAACATGTTAGTGCAAGAAAGTTAACACTAGGGCGGCCTAGTACATGTCATCGAACAAAGCTAATATTTTTATACTAATTTTAACTAACTTTATTTACATAATTACATTAATACTAAATCATTATTATTAATTACACTAAACTACTAACACAAAACTATACTCTTACAGTTACATTGTAATCTAATTATGAGTACTGGCGGAAAACGCCCAAAAACTAAACACAGACTACATGTCTTAACGGTTTGAATCATAAAACTCGATTGCCTTAAAACAAAAGGGTTATCTCTTCAACAGGCATATCTGATGAAGGGTGCGAGGGTGTAGCATCCATAGCTAAGTAATAAGATTTCACGTAGTCTAGGCAATAACTTATATAGTTAATTGTCAAAACAATAAATATCTACGCGGTTGACATCTAGACTAAACAGAGATATAGGAAAAATGATTATTATCTCTAAACAGAATTTTTACTTACAAAGATAACAGAATTAAAATGTTGATATTGAAACTATAATTTAGAAGAGTTTATTTTAAAGTTATTACTTGTTATTTCACTATTCTCACCTTGTTACAATATATGTATGACGATGAAAGTCTGTATTCAGCATGAAATTCTCTTTCTTTTCATGTCAGGCATGATTTTTTTACTTTGTCGGATCTCGAGTTACAGACGTTTGAATTTACATAATTTTTCATCAAAATTTTGTATTATTCAAAATACATAAAATTTCAATGAATAATCTTGTAACTCCAAACGTCTGTAACTCGAGATCCGATGAAGTAAAAAAATCATACCTGACATTATAAGAAAGAGAATTTCATGCTGAATAGAGACTTTCATCGTCCGTTATTCTATCTTTAACCGTGTATGAGTGGTGCATGAAATTATGAAAAATGAACTTAATAATTTAGTTCATTTTTTATATTTTCATGCACCGCTCATACTCGGTTAAAGATAGAGCAACGGACGATGAAATCCTAAATTCAACATGAAATTCTCATTCTTTTTATGTCAGGCATGATTTTTTTACTTCATCGGATCTCGAGTTACAGACGGTTGAAATTACATGATTTTTCATCGAAATTATGTATTATTGAAAATACACAAAATTTCGATGAAAAATCATGTAACTTCAAATTCAAATTTAAATACTTTCTATTTTTCTGTATAAAACTTTTATTCCAAATTAGAAGTTTTTGATTGAAACTCATTCTATTATTAAAAAGCTATTATATTTGTTTGGGGATCACTGGTGTGACTCAACAAGTCAAAAACATGTCATGTAACAAAATAATATGACACTCGAATTTGAAGTGTAATTCCCAGTAAAATTTAAATATTTTGTATTTTACAACTCTCGTTAAATCCATTATCTGTTTACATGATGCTGTAAAATGACCATCAAAAATGACTTTTCGTGATTAAAACTCAAATATATTGTGACATAATTTGGTGTTGCGAATAATAGAATAATGATTAATTGACAAGCGTATAAAAAGCGATTATATTTGATGAGTATTTTAAAAGTATTACCTTAAATGTGTTATATCGTGAACGGTTCACAAATTTATAAAGGTTTTAAGAGCAGTTTATATCGTCTAACAATACCTTAACCAATTTTAAGGTCTCTTTACGATCGAAGCGTGCTTCAAGAAGGCAGTAAGTATCTCGGCAAGGGAAGGAATAAAACAAGGGGATGTTTTAGCCATTTTCTTCTCGCTTACGTGGTAATATTTGTCCTGTACAGAATTTTACATAAAAGAAATGAATCTGCAGAGGGTGCTTTTTAAAAGTAGAGTATATTATTAAAGGTCAATTCCAGTTTTTGGAAATATTTTATCTAGTAATATTAAAATCTTTTACCTCGTATTATTATTAAAATTATTATATTGTTGTCATAATGGATACTTCTACGGACCTGAACCGAAATGTATTTATGGTTCACTTTCGTTTCAGGTTAAGGAATTAAATACCGGTTCAGATTCAGTTTCGGTTCAAGAAAATGTGAGTGGGATCCTCCACTCTATTTTTATTATTATTATTGTTATTATTATAATTATTATTATTATTATTATTATTATTATTATTAAAGTATGCTGGGAGAAGAGATAGCAATAGTGTGACGTCACATTGACACTGACAGTGGCGGCTCGTTAGGGGAGGCAAGGGAGGCTTAGCCTCCTCTTAACTTATCAGGATAAAAACTTTTTCTAAACATTTACTTTCGCGTTTATTCTTCTTTCTATTTTCATTAATTTTGTATTGTTTTGCATGTATAAAATGGTCTTAAGGCATAATTTTTCTGTACTAATCATGCTACGCCTATTTTTTAGACCGCTGTGCATACAACGGAGGCTAAGCTCCTCTGCACTTTAAACGCATAGTTCTTATAGGCACACCCCACACTCGTGCGGGCCTGTGTTGCATACACGATACGTGAATCAAGCAATGATCTCATAACTCTACTATAGATGCTCCCTGGTACGCTGGTCGGCTCGAAACACTGTTATGAACATGAGAGTGAGAAGGAGAATACGTAAGACTGTGCGTGCGCGACTGCGAGAGTAGATTGCCTCAGTCACGTGAGCTAGGGACATATATTCAAGCGAGTAACAGGTTTTATGCATTTAAAGCTGAATATTATTAGCTATTTTCTAAATTTTAGACAAATATTAAGTAAAATAATGCTTTACCATTTATAATACATTTATTTCATTCAAAAATAGAAAATGAAATACTGACAAAAACGAATTTGTATACAAAACAAGTAAAGCTTATACATTAATTTTTGTACAGAACTAATTACAATTAGATAATAAATATTATTACTTATTTCTAACATAAAAGCAACAAAGAAAGTTACAAATAAAATATATTATTGACCGAGTAAGGAATATATAATGAAAAAATTAAGTAATTAACCGCAACGCAGAATTTGCTTTTGGCGAGAATTTCACAATAAAAATATAAATAATGAAAAACTTTATTGTACATATTTACAGCTGTCTACAATAACATTTTAATTAAAAAAGAATTCACAGACTAAATAAAACGTAAAAATAAAAACTAGCTATTCATGAAATTAACAAAATTTAAATGAACTAAAAAAAACTTACTGGCCTTTAAATAAAATTTGATGCGAAAAATTTTGCCTTATTCTTATTTTTGCCTCATTCAATGACATGTTTTTGTGGTGCAGCCTAATTTTGAAAAATAATTGTAAAATTACATTTATAATTTGTAGTAAATGGTTATTTACTGGGTCCTGGTCAAGTACGTGGTTATTGAGGGTTGGAAAAATAGTTTTAATATTGATTTTCTTTTTTGTTTCTAATATTAATTTTAAAATAACATTTCCTGTAAAATTTGCTGAACCTCTAAAAGTAATTTCTTGCGATTTTGCATATATTTAATACATATTTCGAAGGCATCGTTAGTCCACCGCGATACTTTTCCTCCTTTTTTTGCACGATTTGTGCAGCCAAAGGCACTGCAATACATCACCATTATAAAAATATATGGCAAATGAAATATAAAAATATGTTAAACAATATTTTTATGTATGAAACAATTCACATTTAACTGAAAACTACCCGTTCTTATACACACTGCACTGCACTGCTTGCAATCCGTCCATATGTCACGTGACACACACTACCTGTCGCACTCTAATGGTTATAACACAATCTCTTTCTCTAGAGCGCATCTACAATAGAGTTATGAGATCATTGGAATCAAGCCACATTTATACCAGCGTATAAGTTAGCATAGGAGGCTAGCCTCCGATGCTCTTCGTCAATGCTCGGCTTAGTTCGTGACCGCTGTCGCTCGCTAAACGATAGATAACTGCAGGCGCGGCGGCGGCCACGGCGTAGTACAGTGTACGTTAGTAGGTTATTTTTATTTTCAATTGGGTGTAATTCAACAATACAAGTGCAATAAACAATAGACAAAAATGAACAGATTAGATGAAATTAAGCGTTGTGACGGTGTGGACGACTGGCTGGTGTGAAACTCGTTTAGTTTATTAAACATCGAAGAGAAGTCATATATTGTTAAAATCTCGCCCGATTTTAATAAAATTAAAATCTTCTGACAATCGGCAAAATCGTGATTTTATACGACTTGGTACGATAAATGCGAGTAGTTGACAGGCTCTAGTAAACGGGAAAAATTTTTTGCTGGCCTTGTTTGTTGTTTTCTACACAAACTAAATACACATCGTGGTGTAAAATTGGTTTCGCCGATTTAAAAAATTAACCCCGATCTGTTGAACGGCATTCAAAATCTAAAGAGCATATTGCAACGTCCTGTAAACTTAAACGTAATTTTTATTTAGTGGTAGCAGTACACTAAATAATAAATTTCGGTATAGAATTTGTAAAAAATAGTGTGTTCGTGTTACAATTTTACAGGATATACAGAATCTTTTTCAATGAACTTTTGGTATGGGATATGTACAAAATACATCGAATTGACGGAAGGTTTTGTGCTGGCTACAACAGATTTTTATATTCTAATATAGAGAACTAATTAATAAAATTAATTGGGTACTATAATCAAGCTTATTGCATGGTTTCTGCATCCCATATTCAGCTTTGAATTTAATCGTATTATATTATATAAAATAGTCCTATAATGCACATTGTATTCGCAATACATGCACTTCAACGCTACTGTATTAAATTTTGTGCATTGTGGTGCACTCTCCACTGACCAAATGTAATCGCTGTTATTGTATCGACAGATTACTACTGCAAAGCCTAATTAGATATTGATATCTCTCTGTAAACAGAATATCTATACCTGACACGCACAGTATGCCAATTTAAATTCGGATGTGATTTATGGTTCCTGTATTCTGAACAATTTATACTTAAGGTGAAGTGGGATAAGTGCAGATTTAAACCTGTATATTTTCAGTCTGGTCTGTAAATACTCGACGCTGTCGGTATCCAAACACTTTGCACAGTTATTACTGTTTGTTTCATACCTCCATGTAGTGGTATTGCCAGTAATATTGCATATGCCTACGTCATGTAAACGAGGATCAAGATGATAAGCATTCTACTATAGAATATAAAATAACATTTTTAAATCGAATATACCATTATTTTTTTTTTCTTTTTAAACATTTCAAATATGAAATCAATTTTTAGACTATAAAAAATAGGTATACGTATATCATATTACCCACTTCTGGGTGTGCCAATCTGCTTTATCACAGATATCGGTAACGATGATGACATATTTGTATCGTGCGGGCGCTTACCAGGCGTCACCTCACGGGCACTTATTGCTAGCATGGAGAGTTCACCACAGGGGTCAATTTTGTGCCATAAAATTCGAAACCTTTGAAGTCGGTCGGGATCAAACCCGGTTCCCTAGATTTGCAACCAGACAATCAGGCAAAAACACCTAACACCTGTATAGAAATAAATGCTTCATCTGAATCATTAAATTTCATTTTTTACTTGCTAAATATTTAAGAGAAACAAATTCAAAACTATTATTACTCTTTTTTACCTTTGATAATCATCTAGATAACTTATCTCATATTTTTACTGTTATAAATAAAAATAAATTAAAATTACAACGTAATAAATCAGTTTAATAATAGTTTATAATGATAGCTATTAATGCACGAGCATGAAGTTTACGATACGAGTCATGGCAAGTATCGTAAATCATGTACGTGTATTAATAGTCATTATACATAAGTTGTTTACACAATTTTTTCTACGAGTATTCATAATACCTAATTAAACAAATAAACTATAAACCAATAAATTGGTTATAAAATTAATCTGTATCATAATGAAAATCTGAATCATAATGAGTATCATTCAAATATATATGACATATACATAATAAGTACATAAAGCATAGGAGTAGAAAAAATTAAATTTCATACTAAAATTGTTACATATTTCGTTGGTTTGGTACAGTAGTAATCCTAAGTCCATATTTTACTGAAAATAAGATATTTACGACGAATCACAATTTAGCTCTTGTATTTAACTGTAAAACGATCCCAACATCAGCTCCATCTTTTGTACCAAACCGACGATTTGTTTATAATTGCATTATTAAGCACTATTCACAAATATGAAAGAAATCAATTTAATTTTTCATTACAAGAAACGTAAAGTTAATTGAAAAAACTAATTTAGCTGCATGCTTTAATTTACAGTACATTTATTTGAAATATGAAGTTAACAAACAAAACTAACTAAATCTCTATGGTAACTTTTCCCTGTTATATCTTGTACAAAATCAGTACATAAAATCACAGATATCCTTCTTTACTAACTTCATTCATCTTACTTGATAAACGATGTCGTATCAATCATTGTATCTACACTTGCTGATAAGGTTACTGACAACTGTGACTTATTTATTGTATTCAAACAAAAGCTTATTGTGAATATAAAACAATATATCTTTTATAAATGTGACAGAGGGAAAAGAGTAAGATTAATATGTACTCAAACAAAAAGTACCAAATATCGTTGTCATTTATTCAAGTCAAATTTATCACATTTAGATATTGATGTTTTTATTAGATATTGGTAAGAAAACAAAAATGTTGCCAATAACCGGAAATAGTGATTTTTAACCTATTTCGGTAAATATGCTATATTTTTTCCATTTCATCTTTTCTTTGTTGTAATTAGATCAGAATTGATTAGAGAATAACTATCATAAATACAAAAAAAAAATATTTAAACGTTAATATTAAGGATATTTTTCAAAAATTAAATAATTATAACAATTAAAGATTTAATCAAAAATAGGTATCCTCTATATTAATACTAATCAATGCTATTGTTTCACGCAAATATAATCTCTTTTCAGTGTACATTATATGCATATGACAGTTGAAAATTGCTTGAAACTATTTAAATATGTAAAAGTTTTATTGGGGTTGCGCAGGACCCTAGTTCCACAGTAAAATTCTTATCCAAGAAGTTATGCTTGCTTTAACAATGAATGCTCATTACTGAACTTAGGGCCGGTCTTATAAACAATAAATTAATCCTTAGTTAGTTACTGCACAAGTAAATTAAATGGGCCATTAAAAAAGAAACGTGATCGTGTGAAAAATCATATTGATATTGAAAAATATAACCTATTAGATATTGTTGAAGATTATTTTCATATAATTTGGAACGACTCGGTTGCTTAAAATGTAAGGTTATTACTGGCTGATTCATTGCGGAAATTGACATATTTCTTAATGTTAGTGGTCTTATATTTCCTTCAATCTGTCCCAATATGTGTAACACACATTGCTTTGACAATCGAAATCTCTTTTTAAACTCATGGCTCGTACCACGATCATGGTTTTAACAAAAACGCTGTTTTAAGAAATGTCAAATTCAAATTTCAAAATGTAATTTCACCCTTATGTTAGAAGAACAATTTATTTTAAAATATTTGTTTGAATACAAACTGTGTTCTGCTTTAAAATCATATTTTGATAAATTTCATAGTATTTATTATTATCATTAAATAATGAAATTTGACATTTCTTAAAACAGTGTTTTAGTTAAAACCGTGATCGTGGTACGAGCCATTGTCATCATATATTTCATATGGATTTGTCCTGTTTCGGAACAATTTTGGTAGCCTACCTCGTGCAAATATAAATGCATCATCATTATCTGTTTATGAATCCGAGGACACTGATGATACAGACTCTAAAGATGACATACTCGACACAGACATTTCTTAAAAAAAATATTTAAAAAGTAAATAGTTCCCTATTTCAATTGTTTTAAAATAAACATAACCAAAAAAAAAAAAATACAGTTTGACGTTTCTTTAACAACTGATTTAAATCTAATAGCATGAAATTCCGCAGTTACTTTAATAGGTCGATTTACTTGTCATTAAACTTTTATAATACCCAAATCTTCAGTTAAATTAGTTTAGTAGCTAACTAAATTTTAACTGTTGATTAAATAGTTTTATAAGACCGGCCCTTAATCAACTGGTAATGCCAAAATATATATGTACACGAGTTACAGGATTGTATTGAATGATATTTTTAAAAATTTAAGTACCTATATAATTTTACAAATTATAACCCCCAATGTTTCACGTTAAAAAATACTCACGGTATTTTACGCACCCCATAAAATAATAGGAAACAAGTTGAGATTGTATTTTAGCGCGTTAATTACTTGTCTTTGACATGTTCTATTTTGAGGAAGATCTTAATATGATCTATCTTTAGCCGAAAATATGTTTGATAATGTAGGAAATGAGAACAAATGGCAGATGTAGAGTGAAAAGCGTGAGAGTTATCTGGCAAGTACCGGAGTATGGCGTGGCGTACTCGTCGAAGCGTCTGCGCCCCCGTCTCCGGCGTTGCCGTTCCGGGGCTCCAGCTGGAGCGATAAATTCCAAACATCTTTTTTAGCCGCGCATAATTGAGAGTCGCGTAATAAACAGTGTTAGCGATGTTGCCGCTTCGAGCCCGGAGCTTCGCGCTCCGTGCTTCTCGCTGGTGGCGGTAATGGTGACAGGATCACATTTCACAGTTCAGTTTGATTTCGCGACGGAATATGACAACTTGGCAAACTTGTTATGATACGACGTCGACGTACAGTTTCGTGATGGTGTCATCGTGTAATGATAACAAAGCCTATACAACTTGGAACTTTACACATCAGAATTCACATGTTCCTATTTGAATTCGGGAAACTGAAACTTCGCGGCCTACAAACGTTAGGATACCTTAATTAAAATTTGCCTTTCGACCTCAAGAGACACTCTTCTCGACACGTGCTTCCTTCCCTAGTTATAAAACGGATGAATACATTTCCAAATTAAATGACAACTGCAAATATTATTATATGGGCATGTTTTTACCTCTCGCTAAGAGAGGTATTGGATTCATGCTAAAATTCGCATATCCAGATTTTATTGGATAAGCACGATTTAAGGTCCCTAGAATGCGATTATAACATTTTTAAAATAATGTCTGTGTGTGTGTGTGTGTGTGTGTGTGTGTGGATGTGTGTATGTGTGTATGTGTGTATGTCTGGATGTTGTAGACACGATTCCTCAAAAACTATAAGACTTAAAAAATATTTAACTGCAGTTTCCTTAATCTGACATTCCTGGGAAGAGCCGAAAAGGTTTTGGCAACAATTGAACAACCGGAAGTAGTAGTTTCTTAGAAAAATTCTTCTAAATATAATTTTTTGGGAGTTTTTTTTATTAAATATTGAAGAACATAAAATTCTCCATCTAATACACTTAAAATTTTTATTATATCTTGTATAGATTTAGAGATAAAGACACTATAATTTATAGAGTAAACTAATCGCAGAGGCCAAAGCACTAAGGAAACCAGCTGACAAATTCCAATGTTTATAACATGACACATGTCATTGTCAAATATCAACAGTTTTAGTGACATTCTGATAGCTTTTTCTGGGAAGTATATTTAACTTTTCTTATTGGTTTATTAATTAAATATTTGAAATTATAGGTAAAATTGTGGTAAAATGCATATATCCATCAGAAATACCGCCAATCTGGTTAATGAATTGGAAGAATCTGTGACATTTAGAAACTTCCTCATACAATGAAAAATATATATAATTAGAATTATATGTGTGCAGAAGACATGTTAAATACAATAAAAAAACATTATTTGGGTAAAGTTCTGTAATTATTTGTTATAAAACGATGGTTCGATAGCGAAGTGCAATACAATACATATATAACCTAATATGGAAATAACGAGAGGTCTTGTGCTGGCCACAACAGATTTTTTTATTCAGCAGAACATCCAAGATGTAATATTGCGCTACCGTTTTTTTTTATTTTCGTAAAAATAAATCAGATAACTGTTTTTACCTCTCGCTAAGAGAAGTATTGGATTCATGCTAAAAATCGCATATCTAGATTGTAGTTAATAAGCACGATTTAAGGTCACTAGAATTCGATTTTAACATTTTTAGAATAATGTCTGTGTATGTGTGTTTGTGTATGTGTGTGTGTATGCGTGTGTGTGGATGCATGTATGTGTGTGGATGTGTGGATGTTGGAGGGACGGTTTCTCAAATTCTATAAAATTAAAGACCAATTTAACTACATACCTATTCCTTAATCTGACATTAATGGGAAGAGCTGAATAGGTTTTAGTAACAATTGGACGACTGGAAATAGTAGTTTCTTAAAAAAATCTAAATATTTTTGGAAATTTATGTTATTACAAATATTAAAGAATATAAAATTCTCTCTATCCAATACAATGAACATTTTTATTATATCTTCTATAGATTTAGAGATAGGGAATTATAAATATATGAAATAATCCATTGTATAATGAGTCAAACAGCGCATGGAAACAAGTTGAAAAATTAAAATGTTTGTAATTGTCATAAATATGTGTCAAAATTCCAGAAACATTACTAACGCTTTTTCTGGGAAGTACATTTAATATTTATTATTTTATTATTAATTAAATATTTAAAATTATAGATATAGCTGCCACACGTTAAGTTGACACTGTCCTTGAATGCGGAAAACCTAAAATTGATTGATCAATGTCAATTATTGTGACGGATTAGAACTGAGTCGCGCATGGCTTCCAATATTAAATATGTTGTAATTTGTAATATGTATACATTTTTTTCTATAATTTTTCTAACGTCTGTTAATAAAGAGTACGGCTGCGGTATTTCGCTACCGATAAGCGTCTCTGAGTTATACAGATCACTTCTCTGCCAGTTTTTGGGACGGTTTTTCCTCTGGCAAAAGGAGTTTTTTTCCTGAGAAGATGCATGTTCGCCATCCAAGTTATTGCCGGGCATGCATATATTGTCTAGAAAATTGTATACATAAAAAAGGTAACATTTACGAACTTTTCTTGTTACCTTGGTTACTTGTTGTTTTTGTTATTTCACTTATTTATGTCAATGTTTTCCCCTGAAGAAGGCACCAGTTTATGGTGCCGAAACGTTGGGTTTTAATAATAAATAAATAAATACAGAACTTTAACTAAAAAAAAGGTAGTATTATTCTAAAATTGATACTTGGACAAGTCAAGATGTAATAGTAATTATAATACGCTATTATTATAACGAGGAAAAGACTCCGTCAACATCTAAAATTGATATAAAAAGAAGGGGTATTGATTTATAAGCCAAAATATGTACAGTATCAGTGTCAACTAAACAAGCGCTTGCTATACATATATACATAATACCACCAATCTTATCAATGAATTGGAAGAATCGCGAACATTTAGAAGTGTAGAAGAAAACTTGTTCATAGAAAGAAATGAAAAATAAAGGATAGATGTAATTAGAATTTTTTGTGGGTACCAGAAATGTTAAATATAATACTTACATAGCTTAATATGAAAATGGCGAGAGATATTGTGCTGGCCACAACAGATTTTTGTTTTCGTATAAATTAGATTTATTGCAGATAACTGTTTCTTTTTTTTTATTTAGTATAATACTAAACTACTCAGCAGATATGCATCCGACTCGAAAGTATAGTTGCTCCTATTGTTATAGTTATTGGCAGTAAATTTCTTGACTTTAACAGGTTTATATGTTGAGCATTAAACAAGAAAAGGATCAAGAAAACCACACATACATATTTTTTAAAGATTATGTTATTATTAAGCTGTCATTCAAAAGGCGTTTTTTATTCACTGCAGTTCTGCGTTACTCCTATGTAGTTTTGACGTCAATGCAGCGCAGACAGAAGGTACATCGCAGTTTTTAGGTGCAATAAAAAACCTGCCCTATCTAGACGCGAAAAGATTAAATTGTATAATGGTTACATAACAAACTATAGTATTCTCCGCTTAACTATGGCATTGCACAATAAAAAGTGTCTGATTCTTGACGACATACATACGTAATTCAGGTAGTTTTCTTTTGTCATACAGGTTACAATTTGTTCATAAGGCGATGTATAGTGCGGGACACGAATCTTGACATGAGGGGTAAGGGAAAGAAATGCTCATATCGTAATATTCCATAAACGCCGGCAAATAATAATTATTACAGTATCTCTGTGCTTAAAACTCACTTGTGTACGCTTATGATACTAATGGATCTCAGTGTAAACAAGACAGGATCAGAAAAAAACAGTAATTGGGCAAATGCTATATGTTATATTAGGTATGCGTGAAGTAAATTAATTGTATTTTGTGTGGATTTAAACGGAGCGCATATATTAGATAGTTATTTGAACTAACATATCGTCGGCGTTAAGGCACTAAGTCCAAAATTGTCGTTTTCTCGTTTTTAACGCATTTAAGTAGGTATGCATTCGGACCGGGCCGGACGGGGCTTTGAGGCTTGGATCGACTCGGCCCAAAAATAAAGATTGACTCGATAAAAAATTACCCAGCCCGACTCGAAACTTGACTCGAAATCGGGCCGGGCCGGGCTAAAGCTCGAAATTGAGTGCATCCGGCATTCCTAATTTGATTTTTATATGAGGCGAAATGTTTAACTTTTTTGTGTCAAATGCTCTAAACATGCGTACACTTACTTAACATTGTTTTTACAATCAAATAATATTACTAGCAAGTTTATATTTCTATCCATTTTTGAATTAATGTCCCAAAAGTCAATATACCCCATATTCAGATAAAAACTTCAAAATTTTCAAAAATCTAATTTTCATGTATCTAGATACTTCTCAATACACTGATTCCAAATTTTGAAACAGCAGGTCGATATCTCTTTTCGTTCTCGAGATATTTTGATTCAAAGTTTTGCACAAAACTTCCCATTTTTGGGCAATAACCCAAAAATGGGCCGAGATACGAATTTGGCGACACCACCATTCGATTCTACGGATAAAAATAGATAAGTATACCAATTTTCATAATTTTTGACTAACCGGTTCATTTTTTATGAATAAAAGATTGGAAACCCCTGAAAACGGCCAAAATCTGAAAAAATCGCAAGGGGTACCCCTTAGAATTTTTCGATTTTTGGCCATTTTCAGTTATTTTGCTATAGAGACTGTATGCGGTGTTCAAAAATTATGAAAATTGGTATACTTATGTAATTTTGCCCGTAGAATCGAATGATGATATCTCCAAAGTCATATCTCGACCCATTTTAGGGTTATTACCCAAAAATGGGCAGTTTTGAGCAAAACTTTGAATCTAAATATCTCGAGAACGAAAAGAGATATCGACCTGCGGTTTCAAAATTTAGAATCAGCGCAATGAGAAGTATCTAGATACATGAAAATTAGATTTTTTGAAATTTTAAAGTTTTTATCTGAATATGGGGTTTATTGCCCTTTGGAGCAATAATTCAAAACTAGGTAGAGATCTAGCCCAGAAATGGGTAATTTTGAGAAAATATTTGAGGTTGAATATCTCTGAAACTAAAAGAGATATTGACCTGCGTTTTTATGATTTGGAATCAGTGCAATATAATTGAATAAAAGTGAAATACACAGATTACTGGATTTTGCACAGCTGTCCTAACTATTAAATTACTTTTCTCAACATTTTACATTTTGGTCTTAATGACTTCTGCCTTAACGGCGACGATATATTCCATAACTGATCTTCAATATCCCGCACTGTACATATATCATAAATCTGTTCAGGAAATAATTTGGGATTGTCAACTAATGAATCTATTCGCGATTAGCAGCACCACACTTTCAGTGACCATCTCATGAACTATGAAAATGTAAATAAAATGTCATGCAATGTTTTGTGTAGGCTGTGACAGATGGCAAATATGAGTTGAATAAGTAATTAAAAAGAAGCAATTTGATCTAAAAGGACATAACATTTCATGATATTCATTTGTGGAAAACCACATCTTGCAAATAATGTCCACTTTCGTTGACGCATTGTTGTAGGCGTTCACGGAAATTGGCCTCCATTCTTTCCAGCAGGTTCTGTTGATTTAGATGATTTGTTGACGAATCTTCTCTTATCTATGTTCCATTATTTTCTTTGGGGGTAGCTCAAGTCATGTGTCTACGAGAACAAGCCCCGTACATTAGATGAGTAGAATGCAGCGATTCGTCAACAAATCGCCCAAATCAAGAAAGACCTGCTGGAAAGAGTGAAGGCCAATTTCTATGAAAGCAGCAACAATGCGTCAACGGAAATGGACATTATTTGCAAGATGTGATTACCCACACATGGATATCATTAAATGCTATGCCCCAACGAATGATTTTTCAAGCAAAATTAACGATTTTCTGATTATTTCAAAAAAGTCCGGTTCCATGCCCCACTCTTCATAATTCACTGTTAAAATGCAAATAGTACTTATCTATATTTATTCAACACCGCAAGATAAATAATAAGTTATATTATGTAAAATATTACAAATCATGATTCTACACACCGCAACTTGAAATTTGTCTACCTTGTTTTAGTTTCAAAATATCACTTGTGGTGTATGAGTTAGCTTAAAACGCGAATACTGAACAAATCTGTAAATCTTACAGATAATAAATAAAATCGCAACGAAAGCTACGACTTTTATGTATAATTTTATATTAATCAACAAAAATAAATGTGTTTTCGTCATTTTTTTGTAAATTGACAGATCTATAATACCCGGTGTTGCGGTATTTCAACCTCTGGTTAACTAAAAAAGTAATGTTAACTAATAATTAGAAATTAGAATGTGTTTTACAGGTTTTGGTTATATTAGATTCATTTAGTTTTAAGTACTGGTTTCCCTAACCAACACAAATAATGTATAAGTTAACTGTTAGTTAACAGAATTATAGTCTAAAATTACCTAATGAGAATTGAATTTCCCATGTCATTTTGACATAATTGTATATAGTAGAAGAGATACGAATTAAATATATATATATATATATATATATATATATATATATATATATATATATGTATAGATAGAGTGTCTCTTAAATAGGGGGACATGGCTTAACCACAGATTCCTGAGGCTAAAATAAGACGATTTAACTAAACTTGCTTCTACCGGAAAGTGTACCATTTAGCCAGAATTCTGCTTCAAAGTTCTTAAAAAAAAAATTAAGTTTGCTTATAATAACAGAACGCTTTATACGATTTGAATGGAATTTGGTATGTCACTTCATATGGTTATAAGTCATCTTTTAAGGTGATACTTGTTATTGTTAGTGAACCACTAGTGTATGAAACTTGGTTGTTCCAACATTGATTAGACCGTAACTTTTTAATGGCCACACCGATAACCTGAAATTATTTTTTTTCGGAAAGATACATTCAATAGTAAACTTTTCTTTCTCTGTTTATTTTGTGATATCTGTTACGATTCAGACAAAAAAAATAAAACCTGAGTGACTGCACCGTGATTTTTTTAAAAATAAATTTAATCTAGCACTCTATCCAAATGTCAAACAACAAATTTCTAATGACATTAACAATTGTTATGGGTTGTCAAAAAATTCCTTCGCAATATTCAGAAACTAGTAACATCTGTTTGTTCGGCCTAATAGTATTTTACAACCATTATTATAAATAACACGACTAAATATGTTAGCTTACTCCTAATCAAGTTGAGAAGATTGACAACTCGTTACTGTCATTAAAAATTAATTGTTTGACATTTGGATAGACTGCTAGATTCAATTTATTTTAAAAAAATTCACGATGCAGTCACTCAGGTTTTATTTTTTTCTGCCTGAACCGTAACAGATATCACAAATTAAACACAGAGAGAAAAGTTTACTATTGAATGTATCTTTCTGAAAAAAAATAATTTCACGTTATCGGCATGGCCATTAAAAAGTTATGGTCTAATCAATGTTGGGACACCTACATTTCATACATTAGTGGTTCACTAATAATAACAAGTATCATCTTAAAAGATGACTTATAACCATATGAAGTGTCATACCAAATTTCATCCAAATCGAATAAAGCGTCCGGTTATTATAAGCAAAATTAATTTTTTTCAAAGAAATTTGAAGCAGTATTCTGGCTAAACGGTACACTTTCCGGTAGAAGCAAGTTTAGTTAAATCGTCTTATTTTAGCCTGAGGAATTTGTGGTTAAGCCATGTCCCCCTATTTAAGAGACACTCTGTATATATATATATATATATATATATATATATATATATATATATATATATATATATATATATAAATCACATGTGTGACGTGTTATAAATGTTTATATAAACATAATATAACCAATTGGAAAAATACTACCTTTTTTTTAGTTTATGTTCTGTATTTATTAATTTTAACCCAACGTTTCGGCACCATAAACTGGTGCGTTGGGTTAAAATTAATAAATACAGAACATAAACTAAAAAAAAAGGAGTATTTTTCCAATTAATAATATGAGTTCTGAAAGATATTTTAATTATAATATAACCAAATAAACTATTTCTATTTCTATAAGCGCACTTTTATAATAAAATCGCTTTTACCGAGCGCGCTTTAAATTATATTCTTGTGAGAATTGTACTAAATAAAAGTGCTTATATCATAAAAGTGCGCTCGTAATGCGGACAATTTTTACTATCAATTTTATTACCAACTTTATGTGTTGTTTGTTTCTCAGCGTTTCGACATGGGAATCTCAATCCCTACAATGGATGTAAAATGTTACTATTATAGCCCTTCTTTTTTGCTTTCTACTCCCGTCTCACATCTCTCTAAATCAATTTAGAAACTTCGCACGTGTTCACGTGCTACACAATTGTCAACGGGGTCATTTTTATTACTGGAAATTTTTCTCAGTTTGAGATTTCATCTTGTTTGCTCATCGCTGCCATCTAAAAATACATACACGATTTCCGCATTTCTCCGGATATGAGATTATGGAATTTGTTTTCAACAAATTTAAAGCACCAACTGAAAAGGAGAGTTTTTTTATTTATACGGAAGTAACTGCATTCCATTAAATTAATATAAAAATATTGTCATAAACGTCAGGCTTAATAAAAAAGCAAAAAGAAATCTTATTTACTAAAATTGTAGAAAATTAAATTATTGTATTTTGCTGACACAAATATAAAACCATTACTAAACAGCGAATTTTAACGAAATGGAACGACACATTTTATTCTTAGTATTGATTTTATCAAAAAGTGCTATTTATAAAAAAGAGATAAATATAGACTTAATATTATTTTAATTTAAATACAAATGGAAACACTTATTTTTGTTAATAAATTTTGACATTTATCGTATTATATAGCGTTATTGCTTCACGCTCCAAGGGTTCCGGGTTCGAATCCCGTATAAGGCATGGTTGTTGTGTGTATATTTCATCATTTCTTCTTCATCAACTTCAAATGTAAAATAGAGTGATATAGATTTATATGAAAAATTTTCTCACCTCCATAAAAATACAGTTTGTTAAGTAAAAATCTAGCCATAGGCTTTTAACATGGGAAAACAGTTTTTCTTTGCGCAAAGATATTCATATCGTTTAAACTGTCAGAGATTTCATAGTTACAAAACATGAAAAAAAAATGTTATTTAAGTGTTAGATTTAAAAAAAAATACCGGTGTAGTGATTTAGGTGCAGAATTGAATTATCTTTATTTAAAAACCGACAGTTCAAACGATACGAATTTCATTTTAACTTTGTTTCAATTCCTTGGCTATCGCTACAAATGAGCAATATTAATACAATTTTAAATTCAATTTTACAAGTTACCAAAAATGCAAAATTAAATCTGTTTAGTGTTTTAGGCATAGAATATCTACAACTTTTATTTGAAACATTTTTTACTAAAATTAATTGGGGACTTTTGCGCAAAGAAAAACTATTTTCCCATATTAAACGCCTATGGCCAGATTTTTAATTAACACCCTGTATATCACCGCTTATATGTACTTGGCATTGTAAAGCGTGTATTAATAAATAAAAATAATAATAAGTACAATAGTATATTACATCCGAGGTGTGAAATGTTTCATTACAGCCGAGGGCTCATGTATATTACCCCGAGGCTTCGCCTCTCGGTGAGATAAAGCGCGAAGCTGTGATGAAACTCTCACCGAGGTTATATATACTATTTAGCAACAACTATAAGTAACACTTTTTTCACATGTGAATTAAAGAAAATTTTAAATCACTCTCACAAAATTTTAACTCTGCAACAAATAATGCATTTAAAATAACATCAGGTACGAAAATAACACTTACCATAATATTTATCAGACATTGTCAGCCATATTCATTATTTTTCACGGCACAAATGACAGACAATAAAGCATTTTAAATACATGACTTGACGTCAATCAGCGACGATTGTCATGCTCAGCCTACTAACTGGTCAGTTTTTTATTTTGTCAAAATTAAATATTTTAATGGTTTTTTATTAGTATTCCGTCAAAATTGAATAAAATATTGTACAAACCACGTGAGTTAAGAATGTTTATTCACTCGAAGAAATTAACTCTAAACTTTTATCTCATGGGTAAACATTACTTTAGCTCACTTGGTGTGTAAATATCTATTATTCACAATCATCCTCATTTTAAATCAATAATTTTCAAATTAAATTTAATTTTATTCATATTTTTGATAGCTCTCTTAAAATGTGTTTTAGCCTACTTTATTATAAAGATCTATAACAATGTTGCTAGGCAACCTCTACATAAACATTTGCAACCCAAAGAGATAGAAGTAAAATCTGTTATTTCCAACCCAAGAGATTGTCATTAAAGTTAGGAATGACGTATTTTCCAACCTCCAAAATGTTAGGAATCGGTATATTACTATAATGATTGTGAATAAATATATTTTCCACCTTTTAGTTATCTATATTTACTTCTTTAGAATTTGGATTTAATTTCCCGTTTTTTGTTACAGAACGAAGAAGACAGCTCTCAACAAAACGCAGAAAGGGTGAGAATTTTTTATTGTAAAATTCATCTGTTTAACCTTTTTGATACCGGATCCTAGTTTGATATCTGAAACGGTTGTGTACGTAATTTAGTATAAAATTTCAATGAGATCGCAATTCCTGAATCGGAAAATTAAATGTTTTTGTTCAAATTAAGATTTTTACCTGTGCGAAAAATTTGATGAAACGAAACGGCGAAAATATGTTTGTGTTGATATTATCAGGTCACAGGTTTTACAAAATCTAAAGCACAGAGGTTGAGTTTTATTATAGAATTCTCACAAATTATTTCTGGTACATGTAACATTTTACATTATTAATTTTTTCACATAGAATAAATAAATATATCACCACGGCATATTACCCATTTCTGGGTGTGCCAGTATCTACAGCACATGTAGACATCGGTAATGATGACGATATATTTTACCGTGTGGGCGCTTACCAGGCGTCACCTCACGGGCACTCATAGCTGGCGTGGAGAGTGCACATAGACAGCTCTCAATTTGACGCTCGCAAATATGGAATAGCATATTTTATTTAACTTGCTGGAAATAATCTTATATTTTGTGTCTGAATAACCATAAATTCCATGTGAAACTGTATACCTATACCTACACTGTAAAAAATAATAGCGATTTTGTCGAAAAGTTATAGTAATTTTTTACCATAATATGTATGCATTAACAAATTTCACATACTATGTAGACTTACATTCACATAGCAACTAATTCTATAAATTTGTTAATTTACCCTTACAAATATAAAAAAAATTACTAGAACTACTATGTAATATTCATATTATAATAAATATATGAAATTTTACAGTAATATGTTAATATTTCTATCTCAATTTTGTCAAATTTTATAAGAATTATGTAAAAACTCAATTCTTTTTATTTTAGTTTCTATTTTTACAGGAGTTATGGACAAATTCTAAATTTAAATTATTTAAATTTAAATTATGTATATTATTAATATGTAAATTTACTTAAAGTATGTATCAAAATTTTTATGGAATTTATGTTTATGTAATTTTAAAAATGGTAGACAAAATTACATTTAACTGTAAATTTACTATAATTCACTTAGGCAATTTGGACGCCAATAACAATTATAGTAATTTTACAGAAAAAATTTTTACAGTGTACCTATACATACAGTGTGCGCAAAAGTTTTGAGTCAAACAAATTTTTAAACCATATCATACAGGGTGTTCTTTTTTAAGTGTCCACCATTGCGATCTCGACAACAAGAAGAGCTACAAAGACGGTTATATGGGCAAACAATTTCTATTTCACAAGATATATTTAAAGAATAGAAAAAATATTTTTTCGACGAGTGATTCTCAAAATATGGGACTCAACTTTTTTATAGCAACCTCGGTGGCCGAGCGCGTTAAGGCAGCGCTCAAGCGACCTTCACGGCTCGGCTCTGGGGTCCTGGGTTCGATTTCCACCAGGGGCTTGGATGTTGTGAGTGTCCCAAAAATACTTCCTTTAAATAGCTCCGGGCCTATGTACAAAAAAAAAAGTACGAAGCCGAACCCAATTAAAAAAAAAACTTTTTTTTAAATGAGAACATATATTTTTTATTCCCTCATTCGTTAGAGAATTTAATTTTGTATTCGCTGATATAACACTTATATTATACTCTTACCTAACGATTTTTTTTGAGAAAAATGTATGTAAAGTTTTATACTAATTTTATTAAAATATGGCTATAATAATATTGCCATGAATGGAAAATATGCATACGTGTTCATTTTTATGTAAACAAATCGACAAGTATTCTTTTCTTCCATTCATGACACTCTTATTATAGCCATATTTTAATCAAATTATTATAAAACTTTACATGCATTTTTCTCAAAAAAAATCGTTATGTAAGGGTATAGTGACTGTATATACATAGTGTGGCCAACCGCCGCCATATTTAGGCAAAATGTACGGGAAATTTGAATTCATATGATGTGATAACTAAACAAAATTCGATAAACAATTAATGAAAGAGCATATTAAATGGAAACAATATTTATTTTCATTTTAAATCCTTTCGAAGAACTGTTTTCACAACCAACCGCCACGCAACCAGGCATCTAAAATATATACCTTAATATCAGACATTTTTAGTAATTTTGACATTTAACCTAAAAAAGATGTGATGTTAAAAAATATGTATATATTACTTTGAGTTATAAATATACAAATACACGTGTAATTTAATTATTTGCACTATCTAAAATATAAATATAATACAATTCAATTCACGTATAATTCACGTAACAAATCTGAAAATGTCACTTTGTCGGCATAATATCCGCCATATTTAGGCAAATTCGCGCCGACCAATCAAAATAGATCACCCTATTGGCCACACTATGTATATACAGTCACTATATGTAAGGGTATTAAAGTATTATATCACTGACTTCAGAATTAAATTCTCTAAAGAATGAGGAAATAAAAAATATATGTTCTCATTTAAAATAAATTAGTTGGGTCCCATATTTTGAGAATCACTGGTCGAATAAAATATTTTCTCTTTACTTTAAATTTGTCTTGTTAAATTGAAATCGTATGCCCGTTTAACCGTCTTTGTAGCTATTATAGTTCTCGAGATAGCAATTGTAGCCACTTAAAAATGAACACCCTGTATATTGTAATGTGATACAAAAATAAAACAGTAATATTAATAGCCATATGTAGTGTTTCACAAGACAAGATTTGTTGTCTTGCTACCCCATTGAAAACTTTTTAAATCTTGTATTTAAGACTTTAATATAAATAATAAATTCTATTTATTGGAACAACAAATTAGATTTTGTTTACAAACGATAAAGTGATATTTTACTCCAAGCTCATTGCAATTTTAAACATCGAATTAGCGGGAGGTCATGTGCTGGCCATATCAAATTTTTTATCTCTAAATCTATAGAAGATGTAATAAGAAAATTTAAATCAGATTGAGTACTTAATGCTCTTTATTATTTTTTGTACTATAAATTTTCAAAATATAATATTTAGAAGATTTTTTAAGAAACTACTTCTTCCGGTTGTCAATTTTTACTAAAACCTTTTTAGCTTTTCCGATTAATGTCAGCTTAGCTAGAGGTAAAACCTATAATAAAATGTTGATATATTGAATTATAATATTGCAAGAGTGCAAGAATGCAAGAAAATACTAAAAAATCTTGCTATTCTTGCATTTTTCTTGCAGGGCAGACTCTTGTCTTGTCTTGCAAGGAACTATATAACTCTTGCCTTGTTCTTGTCTTGCATTTTACGCAAGAACAAGACAAGAACAAGAAAAATGCAAGACTCTTGTGAAACACTAGCCATGTGCATTTGTGAATAAAATATTTTCATATTATAAACCAGAAACTACGTAAATAAAATTATGTAGTAAATTCAAGTACCTTCTTCATATAACTAATCAGTAGTAGGTACTACGTTATGATATTGGGACGAATTATACTGTTCTTTTGTTCTAAAATTATATTGTATTTACAATATTATGTTTAAATATGTAATTAATTTATATTAACAGTAATTTTGTAAATACATATTTTTGGGAACATGCTATTATTTCTATGAAATTCGCAAACAAACATGCTTTTAATTATACCCGAACACAGGAGAATTACTTATGTTAATTAAATTTATTATTCCATTATTGATATTGTTGGATTAAGGGATTAAACAATGAAAATATTGATGTATCTGAAATCCCCTCAAGCGAATATATTAATATCTGTTATGGAAAGTAGAACATACACCTACGTTATTACAATTTTTTACATATTTTCTATGCATACAAATACTTGCTTCTATAAATAAATTTAATATTAAATAGCATTTTTAACATGATTTCGTAATAGAAGCTAACTTTAAAAACAAGAATAACACATGTATGCCATCTTGTATTTCTCATAAGAATCATGCATTAAGATATGGGAGTGCCTTGTCTAGGAAAACGATAATTTGCATCTAATATGAAAGGTATAGGTACACGCTAAAACTTCATAACCGGTAATGACGTAGGCGTCTAATTTAATTGTTAATCCTTCGTTGACTTATGCTCGATTTATACAGAGAAATCTTTATCTTGACACTTATGTTCTTATCTTTATCTTGACACTAATGTTCTTACCTTGTCTTGAAATAAAAACGTATCTTCTTGTCCATCTTGTCTTGTGTTCAAGACAAGAAATTCAAGATTAGGGATGCACTCGATTCCGGCCCGGCCCGAAGCCCACCTCGATTTCGAGTCGATCATCGAGCCGGGCCGAAGATATTTTTACCGGGCCGAATCGGGGCAATCATTTGTAAAAGTTGAGGCGAATCGGACTTTTGATTTTTACCCGGCCCGAATATCGAGTTTTTCGAGCCGGCCCGAAATATCTTATAATTCAATCAAATGCACAGTTTCCTTAATATTTTAATGAAAATGGATGGAGTTAAAATGGACCAAAATGATTTAATAACAACATACTTCACATCTTAATAAATAAAAATATGTTATTTTACAAGAATTCAAGGTTATTCATTAAAGCATAATAATACTATAGTAAGTTTATATCTCTATCCATTTTTGAATTAATGTCCCAAAAGTCAATATACCCTATATTCAGATAAAAACTTCAAAATTTTAAAAAATCTAATTTGTATGTATCTAGATACTTCTCATTGCGCTGATTCCAAATTTTGAAACCGCAGGTCGATATCTCTTTTCGTTCTCGAGATATTTAGATTCAAAGTTTTGCTCAAAACTGCCCATTTTTGGGTAATAACCCAAAAATGGGCCGAGATACGAATTTGGCGACACAACCATTCGATTCTACGGGCAAAATTACATAAGTACACCAATTTTCATAGTTTTTGACTAACCGGTTCATTTTTTATGAATGAAAGTTTGAAAACCCCTAAAAACGGCCAAAATCTGAAAAAATCGCAAGGGGTATACCTTAGATTTTTAGCGATTTTTTGGCCATTTTCAGTTATTTTGCTTTAGAGACATTATGCGGTGTTCAAAAATTCTGAAAATTGGTGTACTTATGTAATTTTGCCCGTAGAATCGAATGGTGTTGTCGCCAAATTCATATCTCGACCCATTTTTGGGTTATTACCCAAAAATGGGCAGTTTTGAGCAAAACTTTGAATCTAAATATCTCGAGAACGAAAAGAGATATCGACCTGCGGTTTCAAAATTTGGAATCAGCGCAATGAGAAGTATCTAGATACATACAAATTAGATTTTTGAAAATTTTGAAGTTTTTATCTGAATATAGGGTATATTGACTTTTGGGACATTAATTCAAAAATGGATAGAGATATAAACTTACTAGTAATATTATTTGATTGTAAAGACAATGTTACGTAAGTGTACGCATATTTAGTGCAATTACGTAAATGATCGTATATTTTTTTTTGTATAAGATTTTTGAAAAAGTTCTTTAAATTTTCGATCGCCTTCGGTAAATAAAATGTTAAATACTCGTAGGTCTGTAATTTTTATAACGAACTTACACTAGAAGCTTGTCTTTTTTAATAACTTATGTTAACCAATGTTGAACGTTATGTTATAAGGATGTAATTTTTTTAAGTTTGTCATAAAAAAAATTAAACATTTCGCCTCATTATAAAAATCAAAATTAGGAATGCCGGATGTACTCAATTTCAAGCTTTTGGCCCGGCCCGATTTCGAGTCAATTTTTATTTTCGGGCCGAGTCGATCCAAACCTCAAAGCCCGGTCCGGCCCGGTCCGAATGCATACCTATTCAAGATCCAAGAAATTTCTTTATACTTGGTGAAACACTTGTGTTTTATGCGTTAGGTTAGGTTATTGTTGTGTGCATGGTGTAAATTTTGTATGCAATTATAAAGGTACATTCTAAGTGCCTACGTCATAATCCGTGATGACGTTCTAGCGTGTAAATACATTTCACATTAGATATACATTAACGTGTCCCTAGACAGCCCTAAAATATTAAGAAAATGGAATAGCTGCTTAGAGAGCAACGCAACTGCTGCAACCTGCAACAGAGTGCATTTGCTTTGCCAGCGAGACTTTCTGGCCAGAATGAATTTAGGAAAGTACAGCGCACACATATTTCATGGAGCATTTTGTTAAACTTCGCAGATACGAGTAGTATGCACATACATATGCACGTGTAGTGTTAGGTACTTGCAAATATATACTACCCATATTTTCTCCAGAGACGGATTAAGCTCTTTTGGAGGTTCATTCAAAATAAATATGTACTCTGCTTCTGTTTACTACTTTTAAACTTTATTTTGATTCTAACTTTATATCATTTCAAAACGTTAAAGATGGATTTATAACTGACACAGAACACAGAACATAATTTAGCATAGAAAACATGCAATTTGGTCATACAGAAATTAATATATCCATTTATAAGAGACACAGCTCACAGAATATAATTTAGCACAGCATAGGAATTGACCAATGTTCAATTTTCAATGTCTGTGCTGTGCGCCATATGTTTTTCGTGAATCTTCGTAACATTTCGTAGTAGTTCGAATAAATATTTGTAAATTGCGCTACGAGGGTGAAATACGTGTCAGTCATTTGTTGGTTAAAATGGACGACATCGTACTTATTTGTATATACCGTGAGTATTTTTTAATGTGAAACATTGGGTTTTGACATATCCATGGTTACGATTCGACATTTGATTGACAGAAATGTATTTGCGTGTCCCATTTAAAATTAAACATAGGGATAGAATTTGACAGATGTATTATATTTAAATATGATAAGAAATTTAGCCAAGTCAGAAAACCACTAGAGAGCACTAAACATATTTCGGTCACAAGGTGCACACAAAAATTTTTCTATAACTAAATTTAATTTTTTGCAAACAGGTATAATTATTTAAACAAACTTAACCTCTAATGACTTGTCAATATGACAGATAACAGCTGAATTTTCCTATAAGTTACTACTTGACATTTGATTGATAGCAATGTAATTGTCTGTCTCAATTAAAACATAGGGAATGAATTTGACAGAAGTATTATATTTAAATATTGTAAGAAATTTAGCCAATCACTCGGGCACAAGGTGCACACAATATTTTTTCTACAACTAAATTTAATTTAGAAAGCAGGTATAATTATTTAAACAAAATTAACCTCTACTGACGTCTTGTCAAATGTCAAATTCGGTCCCTATGTTTCATTTTAAATGGGACTCGCAAATACATTGCTGTCAATCGAATGTCGAATCGTAACTATGGATATGACAAACCCAATGTTTCACGTTAAAAAATACTCACGGTATATATATATATATATATATATATATATATATATATATATATATATATATATATATATAAACAAAACCAAATAATAACACGAACTCAAAATCAAATATGACAAAATTTATAAAAATTTAACAGTCAAAGGCAAGCATATGGATTTCTTATTATTATTTGAAAATGACAGGTACTTCTTCTTTTACTTCTTATTTTCAATATGCTTTTTGTGACATTATAAAACCCCCAGCCAAATTTCTATGTTTTCTATGCCAAATTATGTTCTGTGTTCTATATTAGTTATAAATCCACCTTTATATAAAAATGTAGATTATTCATAAAATACGATACAAATATATAATTTTATTTAGAATAATACGTATAAAAATACAGTGTGTTAAAAAACACCTAACTCGGAGTAGGCTATGAACAGACAAAGGTATGTCTTAATTTGAAAGTATTTAATTAAATGTCAATTTGACACGAGATAATGTCAAAAATGTTATCTAAAGAAATCAAAGCTTTTCTACTTGAATCTTATTTTAGAAATAGAATTAAATCAGAAAACGACGAATGGCAATATTCTTTTGCTGCATGGCTGCATGTTACAATGAATTTCAGGAAAATTACATTTCATGATAAATTTTGAGACCTTGACTTTTGAATTGAATAATTTTTTTTAAAACCTCTCTACGGGATTAAATCTCAATTACTTAGTATGTTCACATACACAAACATCCATACTTGGTGAGATTCGAACCCAGAACTCCGAGCATATGCGAAGTTTGATTGCAAGCAACCTATGTCATTCATTTTAATACAAACGCATATGTTTTTTTTATCTGACATGGCATCATAAATTCAAACAAGTCAAGTAGTAAAAATGTAAACTCAAATATTTTTTAAATTATAATAACTTACATTATTTTAAATATTTTAATTAATTTTCAATTTCATTTTAATATGGCTATTATAACTGTAAATAGATAGGTACATTTTGTAAAATAAATGCACGTGTTTTTACATTTCAAAGTAAATATTTTTATTTATAAAAATGCTAAAACATATTTTCAATTAATTCTATTTGACTTCCATTTGATTTATTTAAATTTATAAAATTAGTAATTACAATTTTAAAATACCAGTATGCACTTTATACATTTTAAATTTAAACTTTCATATTATTTGCTTTTTATGTACGTATGAATTCCTTTTAAGTATTGTTTTACAAAGATAAAATATACCACATATCACCTACGGTTGCTTGCACAATGATTATGAGTAGTTTTATGTTCCATATTAAACAACAGTTTCAAATTTCAGTTAAGTACATATTAATGTGAGTTCCGCTTACTCTAATGTGGAGAATGATTTACATGTATTCGTAGAATTTAAATCTCTGTAACTCCTATTTGAAATATTTTGCATAAAATAATTTGATAACGTTTGCGCAAAGAAAAACTGATTTGTCATGTTAAACGCCTATAGTTCAATTTTCGATTTACATCCTGTACGTATGGTATTAAAAACGTAACGAAAACGTTGACAGAAAATTCTCGTATGCTATGCAAAAACTCTCTATTAAAACAAGTGGCAAAATGATATATCTGAATGTGATAAAAGTATTTTATTAAATATTTACTTCGACTGCACGTATGTGGGTGTTAAAGTACAAGCAGGAGGTCCAGTAGGAAAGGTTTCACCAGGTACAGTAGAGCTAGGACTGCTGAGAGTGGAGATGTCCATTAAATTTTTACTTTTTTCTTCAAGCATTTTTTTTATTCCGCAGGACACATAGGTTAGTCGAGGTCCAATCGAAACGTGTATTGTTCCGGCAATAATGCGCACCCTATCCAATCGGCTTATTTCGAAATCACTCATATAAGTACATATTAGATATGCGTACATGAATTCATCTGTTATGCTATACATAGTTACCAAACAAATGTAAAGTTGGAGACATGTTTTTTTATTCAGCAAATATATGTACAATGTGTGCTGTAAGCGGGCCACCATTGCTATCTTTCTTATTTGAAGAGATAGAAAGACGATTAAATGGACAAAGTTGAGCGATATTATACGACAAATTTAACGGTGGAAAATACAAAACAATTGAACATCAAATACGCGACTTATTCAACAAAATAACATTTTTTTTAAATGGAATGCCATATTGAAAATAGTACCATTTAAAAGATTTTTATTATCTGAATATAAAAGTTCATTATCACTATGCCTCTAAAATTAAAAACAAAAGAGTTATTTCAAGTTGAAATTTAAATATTTTATTTCATATTTTGATACAAATACAATATTGTTGCTATGGAAAGAACAAAAACAAATAACGAAATTAATTATTAACTAATAAACTTTAAAAAAAATGTTCAAAATGTTGACCATTTCTTTCACGACAAATGTGTGCTCTTTTTATCACAGACTTCATTGTTTTAGTCAACATCCTTTTTGATATTAGAGCACAGGCATAAACAAAAAGCATATCAACTAATTCGTCATTAGTATATTTTTCCATTTTGTTGACAGCATCTATCAATAAAATGTCAATTGTTCTTTGTTGAATGTTAGTTTCTGACTTTGACAGGTTCATGTGTTGAGCATTTAAAAAGAAATGGATTAAGAAAACTGTACATACATATTTTTTAAAGGTTATGTTATTATTAAACTGTCATTCAAAATGCGTTTTTTTATTCACTGCTGTTCTGCGATAAATCCAATGTAGCTCTGACGTCAATGAAGCGCAGATAGAAGATACAACGCAGGATTTAAGTGCAATACAAATCATGCCCTTATTTAACGAAGCTCGTCCAACTGGAATCAGTGTTAAAATCAAAATGCTCCAAATTCCAATATTTCATGAATTTTAGATGGTGTACATACTCGTGTAATCCCATATTATTATTAATGTTTATGGCATATTGTTGTACTTATACCGAGAGTTTTTTTTTTATCAGTGAACATGGGCGTATGTCATTACCATAGTTACATTTAAAATGATTGACGGCAATGTATTATCTCGTTTTTTTTTTTTTTAAACTGGACATAGGACGTGACATTTAGTATATCTGTCAATGTCATCAAATTGTCATACTTCAAAATGTATACAGTTAAAGAAAAGTTCAAATTGTAAATTGGAGTAATTATAACGAGTCTACAACAAGTTTCTGACTTATGTGCATTAACTTTTAATAAGCGACCCAGTCGAACAACTATAAGAAAAATTTACAATGACTACAGAACTAAAGGATGCGTCAATAAACAGCACAAGAAGAAAATCAGACCAAGTACTGTAGTTAATAGTAAGAAACAAGAAATTATGCAATTAATTGAAAGTAACAACACCCTGTCAACAATTTTTTTTCTGAAATTAAGAATACTAGTATACAAGGTTTTAAGACAAAAGCATTTTAAGAGTTTTAAATATCAAAATCACCATTACACAACGATATAGAACGAAGAAATATCTTTTGGGAAGATATGATGAACAAAATTAATAGTGAAGAAATATTACTGGATCGAATTTTATTTACGGATGAAGCGACATTTTATATTAATCGGGAAGTAAATTCACAAAATTGCAGGTATTGGAGTCGTCAAAATTTTCACTTATATCTGCACCAGGTACTCCCCCAACGCTGGATAAGACGTGGTGGAGAAGTGGACGATTTTTTTTTCTTTGGGGCCATTTAAAAAATTGTATTTACAATGGTGACAAAATAAATATTGATCAATTAAAAAATAGGGATAAAATCTAATTTATATTAATTATTTGTTGCCTTAGGCTTATTATACCATACAATTTGAACTTTTTCTTCAACTGTATACATTTTGAAATATGACAATTTGATGACATTGACAGATATACTAAATGTCACGTCCTATGTCCAGTTTAAAAAAAAAAAACGCGATAATACATTGCTGTCAATCATTTTAAATGTAACTATGGTAATGACATACGCCCATGTTCACTGATTAAAAAAACTCTCGGTAAATTTGTTAGAAATATATGGATGATACTATAAGTATTAATAATATTTACAAACGGTATGGACATTTCTCAAAAAAGTATTCATTTTCTAGTTTACAATCTATGCAAACTGTGCCATATTCAAATATTACGTATCTACAAAAAAAATGTTTCACTTCTAGGAAACTCATTTACACTTAGTAGAAAATATTGTGTATTCAGTTATTAAATCTCGATTGCAGAGTTCGAAGCGAAAGCTCATTCAAACTTGTGACTATTTGCAGCGCAATAGATATTACATTTTTCAAAATTACAATCGTATATGTACTGCTCTCGATTTATAGCTCTTCCGGGTGAACTATATTCATAGATGAAATATTGTATTTGCTTTCAATTCTTATATTACAATATTATTTACAATAGTTTTGGGCGATTTTTATCGTTTGAATATATGGTTCTGAAATAAAATACAAATACCGCTTCTTTATTGTTGACATGTTCGATAATTAACCTTTAAGTATTCGCGTGCTCCGTGTGAGGTTAGTGCTCGCGTGGGGGGGCCATATGACGCCAAATCGGGAAATGGGTGTCTTTCGGTTCATTTCTGGCAGAAAAATATTTTTAAAAAAATATTTAAATAATAATAAACACTTTATTATCAATTCAACGTAATTACATTCTCAATATTTTAAAAATATAAACAAAAAAATCTGATGTGGCCAGCCCATAACCTCCCGCTGGGTATTTAACCATGCAGTATAAATAAAGCAATCATTATGTTCAAATATTTTTACATTCACTCATAACAATTTTTATTTTACATTTAATAAATATATCATACACAAAATAAATTTCACAAATATTGACAAAACTAATAGAAAAACTTAACAAAAATCAAAATAGTACCTACTCGCATCTTGACATCTTTTCAAATTCATATTCTAGAAGACAATGAAGCAAATCAATAGTACTTCTAATATTTATGTATGATTGAAAATATATTATTTTTACAAACCTTAATTTTATTAGATTCAAATACATATATTTTTACTACATTCCCCTTAATACGGTTTCATTATTAATTTTAATGTATTTGCTTCCTGACAGTGACATTTGTTTAAATATGTCAAAATTGTTATTGAAATATTGTTTTTGTTTGAGGCATAGGCAAAATATTTAAAGTTATATAGAGTTATTTACTAAATGCTAGAAGATTTTTTAAGAAACTACTACTTCCGGTTGTCAATTGTTAAAAACCAAAACCTTTTTAGCTTTTCCGATGAATGTCAGCTGAGCTAGAGGTAAAACCTATAATAAAATGTTGATATATTGAATTATAATATAATATTGCAAGAGTGCAAGAATGCAAGAAAATACTAAAAAATCTTGCTATTCTTGCAGGGCAGATTCTTGTCTTGTCTTGCAACGAACTATATAACTCTTGTCTTGTTCTTGTCTTGCATTTTGTGCAAGAACAAGACAAGAACAAGAAAAATGCAAGACTCTTGTGAAACACTATTTGTTTTCTTTGGCCTGGGGATCTCGGCAAATAAATTCCACATTCGTGAAAAAATAGAACTTCAGTGCCTTGATACGTAAATAACTATTATAAGTCTAACAAAATAATGATATTATGCAGGATTATAATTTTCGTTAGTAAGCAGTTAATGATGTAGTTAAATATTTACAGTATTATATTAAATAAATAAAACTAAATATATGTGCTGTATGAAAAACTTCCCGAACCAACCAGCCCAGATAAATATAGGGAACTACAACTTCCAAAACGTTACCTCTTTTGAATACCTTGGCGCCAAATTTAACAATGACAGCAGCGGCCAGGAGGAAATAAAATCTAGAATAATAAAAGGAAATAAATGCTACCACGCAAATTTAAAACTACTGAAGAGCAAAATACTGAATAGGCAATGTAAGTTGAAGATATACAAAACGCTCATAAGACCTGTAGTAACATACGGATGCGAAACATGGACGCTTACAAAGAAAGATGAAGATCAACTGCGAATTTTTGAACGAAAGATTATGAGAAAGATCTTTGGACCGATACAAGAAGAAAATGGAATTTGGAGAATACGTATGAATTTTGAGATTGATCAGCTAATAGGAGGGGAGGATATAGTGCGCTTTGTAAAAAGCCAAAGATTAAGATGGTTAGGGCATCTGGTCAGAATGTCAGAAGAGAGAAACCCAAAAAAGATCTTCAAATGGACACCAACAAGAGCAAGATCAAGAGGAAGGCCAAGAAAGAAATGGTTAGACAATGTATCAGCAGACTTAAAAACTCTAAAAACCAACAATTGGAAGCAGTTATCCGAGGACAGGCCCAAGTGGAGAAGACTAGTAGAGCAGGCGAAGACCCACCAAGGGTTGTAAGCCGAAAGAAGAAGAAGAAGATATTAAATAAATATCATTCAGTTGTATCGAAAAATATTGATTCAACTAAGTGGTTTTCTGAGAAGGAACGTATCGATTACACTGTGTAAAATGCAAATATTTTAGTGGAGATTTATGTATAGTGAAAATCAGGTCCGGATTATGCCACAGATAACAGAGATATATGTCTAGAGAATGCACTTTAATCACTTTAGCGCCTCGCAGAACATTATTAAAATTTAAAACGCTAAAGTTATTTTCTAGTCATAATAAATTCACAAGTACAAGAATTAATACTCAAGAATGGAAACATATCAAAAGTTTTATATTTATTACCCAACAAAATTATCATTTACTGTGAAGTGGGATCAGAGTTTGCATTATAAATTATTTATAAGTTTAATGCCCGGTTGCACCGACGTTTCTTAAATTTACACTTAATAAAACTGAACTTATATTAAGTATCACTTAATTTTTATCTACTGTTGCACACATATTTTTTTTAATAGCCTTAAGTAAGTGGAGTTTATATATTTTTAAGCTGTTTAAATTATACTATTAGAACAAGAAAAATAAAATTTAGATATTTTGTTTGTGTTAAAGTTTGGAGGTTATATTGGTAAGTTCGATTCAAATAGAATTATAGTTTTTAAAATTGAAGTGTAATTAAATATATTCTTTGTTTTTAGCAAAAATGGTATCAGACGAAAAAAGAGCGAACACGAAATGACAACTAATTAAATTAATAAGTAAAACATTGACAGAAAAATGAATGCAATACTTACATGTCATTATAAAATTCAATATTATATTATATTAAAATCAGTAATTGCAATACTGTATATTTGGTTAATCGAAACCGTTGAAAAAAAGCATGATCAGAAAGAGTATGAAAATGATCGATCTGTCGTATATTTGCCTTGGTATTCCACATAAAATTAAATCCAATGCATCTAAATCGTCATCATCGACAATAAAATCAATAACTTCAATGATTCTGATAGAAATTAAAAACGTTTCCATTCAATATAACCTCACTACTTAAGTGCAAGATAAACCGTCAATTTCGAAGGCTTAAATTTATGGAAGCCTTAAGATGTTTTTGGAAAGTTGAGCGCACGGTGCAACGAAATAAAACTAAACTTAAGACTAAACTAAACTTAAATTCTTAAGTGGTATCGGTGCAACTGGGCATAAGTCTGTTACATTATAAACAGTGCAGTAGACGACACTAGAGATTTTATAAAACGAATAAATTGTTTGCTATTACTTAATTCGCTGTTGAAATACATCTAAACAGTTATTTACATACTATTATTTGGTTAATTGTTTTTTTTTTTAATCTCTTTGTAAAGCAGATTATGTTTAATTAAAAGTTTAAACTATATATTTTTATGTACATATTATTTTTTTTTTTGTTCATAATTTTAGCTAATGGGTGTTTTAAAATTTTATTATCATTTTATGCTCTTAAGCCGGCTTATAGTGTTAAAATTAAAATTTCAAACTGTTCACTTTGTTTACTATTTCAAAATATACATTGGATGAAAATTAATAAATGATTAAATACTTTTATCTAAGTTATTAGCAAGTACAATAGATTTTTTGTCGAGAAGTAGCTACAATGGAGGAGAAAATTGCTTTACTCTGTTAGAATAGTTTGTAAAAATGGAGCAAAACCACTTGAGCGGACTCATAGTTGGAGCAAATTCTTCCGCACACTAAATGTCTATATGAAAAAAGTTTTGATGGGAAAATATTCACGTCCTTATTCATTTCCGAACTGAGAATATAACCATCGCATTTTGGACGTGAGCTGAATTCCTATATTCACACGAAAAATTGCTTCGTATAAGTTAAGTATCTAGAGCTTCAAATGGCTTTTACAATGCATTTTGAAATTTATGCTCGTTTGTCTTTGTCGAGAGGAAAACCACTTTTAATGTCGCCATTTTTTCAATGCGCATTCACTTTATTATAACAAAAGAAATTTTTCTTTTGGTCTGGGTCTTGATTTGTAAACTTTAAATTTTACTGGATTTCAAATTCTAATAGAAACGACGCAAACAGAGCTTCACCTGTCGCCATGGTGATAGCTTGTTACAGTTTATTCTTCATCGTTCCTGTTATGATTACCAATAAATCCTGGAGTTGATTTTTTCTTACAAATTGTAAAAATGTATTGATAATTGGATTTCAAAAAATGAAATTTTATTTTTACCTATTGATGAAGATGGGCTAATTATTGCCCGAAACGTACAATTGATAATCCATACTAATATAATAAATGCGAAAGTAACTCTGTCTGTCTGTCTGTCTGTATGTTATGTTTTCACGCCTAAACCGCTGAACCAATTTTGATGAATTTTAGTACAGAGATAGATTGGATTTTGGAGAAGGACATAGGCTGCCTTTTGTCGCGAAAATAAAACTTGAAGGGGTGAAATAGGGGATGAAATTTTGCATAGAGAACTCATCATTTCTTCCGCTGAACCAATTTTGATGAATTTTGGTTTAGAGATAGATTGGACTCGGAGAAGGATATAGGCTACCTTTTGTCGCAAAAATAAAATTTGTAGGGGTGAAATAGGGGATGAAAGTTTGTATGGAGAACCCTTCATTTCTCAAGTTAGGGATATAAAAATTCAGATTTATTGTTTTGATAAGAAATAAAGAGTGTTTCAGCGTTTTTCAAAAATCATCTCTCAAGACGGTACAATCGGAGGGATGATTTCAATTATTTTTTTATCTTTGTATCTATAGTTAAGTTTTAATCGTTAGCAGATTTGTCGGAGAGATAGTTTGCATCATATGTACATAGGTAAGTAAAAGTGACCGAGACATATTTAGAAAAGGGTGCTGTTAGGTGCGGTCCGGGGATCGGGAGGGTGGAGCCTGTTACATGTACGATGCGAGGCAGGTTGCCGGCTCCCTACGCAGTAAATGTGAAAAGTTACTGGTACACGTGTAGCTAATCGTTATTCTAGCTTTACCCGTGCGAAGCCGGGACGGGTCGGCTAGTTTGTAATAAATGTTGAAATAAATATATGGAACATTAAGACCAAATTCACTCGACTATCAGAGATCAGAGGAATTTGAAATCTAATCTGAAAAAAGTGGAGTAAATCTCAGTTCTAGTAGAATTTGAAATTTAGTAGAATTTAAAGTTACGAAACCGATATCTTGTACACAGAAACAACTTAGAGAAATCTATTTGTGTAGTACTTGAATGTATTTTCAAATAATTAAATATATTTTTCCTACAACTGTATATAAAGTACATACTTTATGCACTCTTTGCAACTTGAAAAGTACATAGGCGTTGCTAGGCAATTTATCTGTCCAGTAGATAATTAGAGACTAAATAATTATTAAAGTAATGAAATTTATTAAGAAACGTTATTGCACACTGCAAATGAAACAAGTGTAATCATTTTTGTTAACAGATTATATACTAACATAATTCTTAAAAAAAAAAGTAATATTTTTTTTAGACAATGAGTTCTAACGTAACTTAATTTTTAATATTAACATTTAATGTACAACTTGTACAATTCTAGAAGTCTAATCCACCTGTCTCTGAGATTCTTTGTTAATTTTGTAGAATATTATGAGAATATGAGCACTAACAATATCTGAAGATGCCTGTACACTCACACTCAATATTATGAGAAACAGCACTAACATTTCGGTTGTAGGAAAAATATTGTATGCAACTCGTGTGTAAAATAGTATTTTTTATTTCGTGCTAATATTACACTCGACCAAAAAAGTACTACTTTACACACTTATTACATAAATAACTATTATATATTCATTGGGTTCCATTTAAAAGTGCCATTATTTTGAAAACTATGAACTCTACGTCCGTTGAATGGGACTTTTAATGTTACTTTTGGAGACTCTCTCTCTCTCTAACTCTAAGATAATGGTGAATAACTGATTTAGTCGTTAAAATATCTTCTTAACTATGAATAGTCCATAAAAATATTTCATACACGAAAGTTATTATATTTCATGAAATTTATTGTTAAATTAATGCTTTATGTCATCCGTATTGCATTAAATAAGCAAAATATGACCATTGTTAGTTTTCTCTGTATATTAGTAACTTCCCAAATTATAGAAATGATATATTTACACAATTGCGGTTATCAGCTCCGAACTTATGAACTAGACCTGTAATTCTGGAAACGGTAATGGAAAATAAATAACTCGTCTTAATGTGAACCGGGGGATTGCTTTTTATATCGTGGAAATAGCGTTAATGCCAGAGGTTAGTTCTCATTTCCGCCATTAGAAACTATTTTTTCCTACATAATTCATTTGCAAGTTAATTGTTTTTTTTACTGACGCGTATCTAAATTGGGAATGGAGAAACGTCATTTATTACCTACTCTATTTCAGAGCAATAGAAAATATGTTTATAGCCTTACATAAAATTGAATAATTTAAAATATTATTATTATTAATATTGTTATTTTAATTATTTCGAATTTTAATTGGAGCAAAAGTGACCCCTGTGGTGCACTCTCCTCGCCCACACGATATGTCATCATCATTACCGATATCTGCGTACGAAGCAGATTCAAATGCCACATTTATGAGGTAAATCAAGTTAGATGTTTTACGTGTAGGACGACTGATTCGTGTTGAAATCATATTTTATTTTTCTTTTCTATAACACAAGGTAATGACTCTAATGAATTTGTGTGAAAATGAATAATTTCTTTTGAAATAGTGCTTCTCTCAAAAATATAAATCTTTTCAGTTAAAAATAGTAGTCAGCTATGAATTGTTCCTTGTTGCAAAAACAAAATCGAATAAATATCTTTGACAATACGCAAATAATTTGATACACTCGAAACTGTCATAAGCGTAAACAACGTTAGTACAGAGTGTACTACCGAGAGTGTACCGTTAGGGAAAGAAAAACTGTGATTGATATTAATAATACACGTCACACACGGGAAAATTTCAACAAGATTTTTACCTCCCGCTACCCTAGGTAAGGGAGGTATAGGGATCGTGCTAAAAATCGGATATAGAGATTTTAGTGAATAAGCACGTTTTGATGTCCCCAGAATCCGATTTTAACATTTTTACAATGATGTCTGTAGGTATGTATGTGTGTGTGTCTGTGTGTGTGTGTGTGTGGATCTTGTGGACACGATTACTCAAATACTATCAATCAGAAAAATTTGAAATTTTGTATATCCATTCTATACTAATGTGGGAAGAGCTCATTAGTTTTTAGTGTATATCGGATAACCGGAAGTATCATTTATACAAGCTTTTAACAGTTTTTCTTGAAAAAAAATTCATTGAATATAATTTTTTAGCCACTTTTACTAATACAAATTGAATATAATGGCACAATCTTCAATTCTACGATAATAGCATTTAGTAAATAACTTGAAATAACTTTATATTATATTATAAAATAATTTATTTTTGTACATCACTTTGCCTCTGCGCCAAACAAAAACAATACTTTAATAACAAATTTGACATATTTAAACAAATGTCACTGTCACGAAGCAATTTTCATTAAAATTAATAATGAAACCGTGTTAAGAAGAATTTAGTAGTTTAAATACGATTCTAATGAAATTAAGGTTTATAAAAATAATATATTTTCCATCATACATAAATATTAGATATACAGGATAATTCGATTTAAGTTTGATGTTTGCAGCATTATATATCAAACAGCTCTCAATAAGAACGTGATTTCAAAGTGTCAAATAATAGTTTGCAACTACATATTTATGAAATGGATAATGTACGGCGAAGAATTTACACAGATTGCCTTTTAGAGAATAAGGAAGTTGGTGATGATTTTGACAATAATGTGTGTGTGACGATTTTTCCTTAAAATATATTAATGATCCAAAACTTCGCAAAATTGGTATTTAATACTCTTATATAATTTGAAACAACATATTAGATTTTAACTATATATGATAAACCGGATGTAGTACTTAATTTGAAGCTCTAACAGATTTTTCAGGAAAAACATAATAAAATATAATCCAAAATTTCGTATTACAAACTTTTCTATTTATTGGAACAACAAAGTAGATTTTGTTTACAAACGATCAATCGGAAGTGAAACTTTACTTAAAGCTCATTGCTATTTTAAACATGGAATTGGCGGGAGGTCATGTGCTGGCCACATCAGATTTTTTTTTAAATTATATTTTGAAAAATATACATTTGTCAAACGTAAAACATGTATTATAGTGAATAACTTGAACAATTCTTAAAAAAAAAAAAATATTGGAAAATGCGCAACTACCCTGTTCTGCTAATATTAGATTGAAAACAGAACATGGTTTAGATTTACTCTAAATGAAGCACTCTACTCGGTGTATTTACTAGTAAACATCTTGAGTAGTGCACTAAGTAAATTTCATATTTGAAAGTGCTTTATGTCTCTTATTTATTTATTTTAGTCAGTGGCCAGACTAATATTTATTTGTATCTTGAAAATAATATCATATTGCGAAATAAACTCTTAGCATTAAGTGCTGCTTGAACAATTTAATGAACAAATTCTGAGAAAATATTTAAAAATTAAAAAGAGAGGCAACGTTCATAAAAGCTCTAGTCGTTGGCATCAGTGCCTACAATAAATTTCAGTAGTTGTTTGACGTGATCACTATTTGCAATAAGAATAGTTATTTAACAATTTTAACAGCATTTTTAATCAATAATATACTTTCAAATACAGATTAATGCACGGTGACAAAGAAGTTTTTAGATTTTGCGTTCATAATGATATCGTCACGATACGCAATTGCGTATCGTAATGGCCTTCATTTCGATACGCAATTTTTTGTTTCAGAAGGTTGGTTTTATATGACATTTACTTAACCCTTTTTTACGTAATTTATTTTTAGTTAGTAGTTTTAGGAAGTAGATTATTTACAGTGGTCTGTGATATATTACGTAACTCAAGCAGAGTGCAATTGATTTCATCTTCCATGATTACACTAAGTTCACTTAAATTTTTTACATTTTTTTTTCAATTTTTCAATTTTCAATTCACTTACATTTGTTCGTAAATATGAAATGACATTAACCTTTAAATAATAATTGAATGTGGTCAATTCAGTGTTACCAACTACAACATTTTACTTGCAAATTTCCCTAAATTAACTCGGTTTAATATTAGGAGTTTTTTAAAAATATTTTAGTATGTAGAAGGCGCAAAATGTAAAAAATAGTATAAAGAACTCATTTTATAAGACTTTTTTCGCACTTGTCAATTAGAAAACTCGCCAAAGCTCGTTTTCTAAATTTTAATGCGTGCGTAAAAAACATGTCTTATAAAACTTGTACTTTAACATACTATTGAAATTCAGTACAGATGCTGAGATCAGTTAATTACTTGTTATTATTGATACAAATATTCAATAAATTTTAAAACTTTTATTACCTACAAGTATTTTATAAATTTGAAATATTGTTCCATTTTTAAATTTTATAAAATATTTGAGTCATGTATTAAACTTGGTTTTGTGTACTGTGCAATAAAAAATATATGACATCTGCATATGTTCATATACAAATTTAATTTTAAAAATGTGCTACCTTTTCATTTAATTTTTGTAATAAAACCAAAGAAGATATTACTATGTTATACATTTACATTGTGTTATTCGTCGTGAAATACGAAGGGATTCTAGGAAAAAGTTATTTTTTCAAAGAGAATTTTTATGTTTACCATATTTTATAGTTTTGATGCTTTTCTGTTGATATATATTTGTTACATGCGGAAAAATGTAAAATAGATATGATCTGTTTCAGAGATAATTTTGCATGGTTTTTTTTCTGTCAAAGTAAGTATCATTTTATGTTAATATGAAACAGAAAATTTTAACTTTATTGTGATTAGATATAATTTAACTCTTTTTATACAATTAAGAATTAAGAAATTTGTAAAAAATAATTTTGAATGTTTTTTGGGGTTCATGTACAGTTTCCCTCGTGCAGTAGTAGTGTTACACTTTTGTAGTTTTCATGTGTAAGTATTAATTATGGTTTATTATTTTATATATTCCTATTTATTTAATTATTTATTTTTATAATTACATTTAATGTTTTGAATTTTATATTTTACAATTTGTACTAATAGAATGTTACACTTTTTTATAATTCAACAATTTAATTTAACAATGAATTAATGTAACTTTTTTTTTAATAATATGTTTGTGTTTTTGAATACTTTTTTATTTGTGAATTATGTCGTGTGGCTATAATATTGCTTTGATTTGATTGTAGTCAAAAACCGGTGCTGAGGATGGTTACTAAGTAACCGAAACCGGTCCACGTTTTAATTAAAGAACAGTGTGAACAAGATTTCAGGGTTTATATCGTTATATAAAATACTAAAAATATTAAATAAATAAAATAAATAAATATATCATCACGGCATATTACCCATTACTGGGTGTGCCAGTATCTACAACACATGTAGACATCGGTAATGATGACGATATATTGTACCTTGAGGGCGCTTACCAGGCGTCACCTCACGGGCACTCATAGCTGGTGTGGAGAGTACACCACAGGAGTCACTTTTGCTCCATTTAAAATTGGAAATATTTGGCGTCTTATTCTCAATATCTGTAGCATGACCCTCGTACATGATTGAACTTTTGTTGTTTACTTCGGAAATTTGCAGACTACAAGCAAATAAAAGTCGAATGGATTCTGTACATTCATTACATGTTTCTTAATTTCTTCGACGTTTTCTCGCTGTCTTCGACGTTTCCTGGTCACAGTAAATGTCAGACGTGCTGTTTCAATTAAATATAGGTATACCCCTTGCCCTTTCGTTTTAAACTACTGTTCGTTTCATCTTCATTAAACTTCCTCGTGGAATTCAATATTTATTTTAATAAACAATTTATTATCTATTTATTTTGAGGTGAATCTTGAATGTTTGCGTTGAAAAAACATTCAAATATCATATACACTGCAAGAAAGATAAATTTGACATTTTTGAGAACATCAAATTGCTTTCAGAAGTATTGCTGAATAAACACTCACAAATAAAACTGACCAGTTACAAATTTATTTTATTTTCTAAAAAGGCTTTCCTGGTACTCTTATGTATACTCTTTGATATTTTCAATTATTATTTGAGGAAAACTCAGCATTTTATAATTAAACTAAATTATATACCGAGATATGTTTTTTAATTTTTATTTACTTTATTATACAAAGCGATCCAGAATGTTTGAAAGTCACGTGACTTGAAAAATTCTGAGTACATTACCGACCGAAGTCAATGGCGTTACGTATTTTGATTTTTTCTTTTACCACCCGCCATACCGTAGGTAAGGGAGGTAGGTAATGCTTTCGGTCCAAAAATTCGATAGTGTTTTCAGTGAATAAGCAAGAATTAGGTTCCCCACAACACGTTTTTGCTATTTTTACAATGATGTCAATGTGTGTGTGTGTGTGAGTGTGTGTGTGTGTGTATGTGCATATGTGTGTCTGTGTGTATGGACATATTTTCGTCCACGATAACTCTTATATCAAACCAATAATTTCTATTTTCCGTATTTAAGCTTTCTGCACTAATATAAAAAGTTAATTAGATTTTGGGTAAAATTGGATAACCGGAAGTGGTACATTCACTGAAATATATACTAACTGGAATGCGCGTACGAACCGTGACTGTAAAGCATATTGAAAGCCTGCTGCTGGAGTAGTCGGCAAACATCGAGACAGTTCGTGAGTAGACGGAAATTATTTCGTGTGGCGCAAGTTTAAATAAATGAAGCATAATATGAAAACAAAGCGATCAGCTATGATACGAGTTATTCGGCTAGGTTCGGTTCGGCACGAACGTGCGCGAACAGGACCAGCCATTATTGTTCAATGAGCTTCAGTGCAGCGTACGCTGATAGGTAGAGTATGCGAGTTCCAGTTAGTATATATTTCAGTGATTGTTAGTACTCTCGAAACGAAATGTCAAATGCGTTGTTATATTACTGTCAAAATTTCGATACGCACTTTTTTGTTAACCTGTAATTAAGACTAATTATAAACGGTGCAAAAGGACATTAAACATTCTAGGAACAGATTACTATCCTTGACAGTTCAAACATTGTGCATTTAACTGTTTGTAATTTTATTTCAATTCCATGACTATCACTATAAATAAGTAATATTTATATAATTTGAATTTACAAATTGCGAAATATGCAAAATAAAATCTAATTAGTGATTCATGTGTAGAATTTTATTATCGACAACTTTTATTTGAAACATTTTTGTCTAAAATTAATTGGTAATTAACTATGGCAAAATAAAAAAAAAAAACTTTGTATTCCCTATAACTGTTTACAAGTAGACTACTAGTAGTAGATATTAAAATTATAAAACCAAATACTTGTGTATATATATAAATACTTATTCTTAATTTTTTAAACAATTCTGTTTCTTTTAAAGTGAAAACTCAAAAGTCAGCTGCACACGTGTTTGCTATTTATTTGTTTACATAAACAAACACAAATTTTTGCGTTGTCTCATAAAACAAAGAAGTAAATTATGCGATGTGATACGACATGTGCGACGTTGTGAATTTCGTCATAAATGAAAAATAGAATGTAATTTCAGATGAAGGGCAATATATAATAAGAGATTATTTAGGTGAAAAATTGCTAAATTTTCGTTTTACACGGGGACAAATCAGTCAAAACAGTTTGTTCTCGGATTTCGAATATGCGATATAAAAATTGTAATTATGAACAAACACCGAAACATTCTATAAATTTAAAAATTTGTTTTTATTTTATCAGATATAACCTACAGTCGGTGGCACGAGAAAAAATCGGTCTAAGGAATGTTAAATGTTAGCAGGATTTCTATAAAGTGGCACTATGATTAGAAATACTTTACTATGACTTGCTATACGAACCGCTGCAACCAAGAGTAGTAGGTTTCACTAATGCAACGCTCATGGTTTACTAGATAACAATTGCGTGGAATACTCTCCCTTACCTTTCCACTTTCTTTCGTGTCACCGACTGTAGATGCATTAGTAATAAAAAAAATTGTAATGAAAATTATGCTTGTGAAAAAACACATAAAAAATTTACACTACTGCAGTGCGCCGAAGCAAACAAAATCCCTGAAAGGGCGTAACCTGAGGTCGCTACACACACTCGTATGTTTCTGCGGTACATTAACCCAGCAGCGGGCAGGTGGGGTGTGGTACACCCCAGTCATTTTATAATTGCCGCCATTTTTGCAATAACGTCCGTACGCCATCATCTAGCCATCTACCTTTCGCAAATATATTGGTCTGTCAATACGCAACAGGATTCAGTCTCAACTAAATTGCGGAAAGAGTATCATCAAATCAAAGTGACGTGGGGTGTATTAAACCCCACCTGTCCATAAACGTAACATAATTTCTCTGAAGTGTACTGATACGAATATACTTATTTTGAAATTTCAAGGTACATTTTATATATTACTGAATTTTATTTAATTTTTCTAATGTGTAGGATATAATATTTTGAAAAAGATTAGGCGCATTTTTTGGCCTCATGGAAAGAAATAGATACTGGAGAGAAAGTCAATAAATAAAATTTGTGATGATGACAATGAATAACCACCGCAGAAAAAATTAAATTCAAAGCAAGGTCGCTGCACAGAATCTCCTAGGGCGAGAGACAGAAAAAGAAAATACGTCTACAAGTCATGTCAAACATATTTATATATGTATAATTTACTGTGAAAAGTGCAGCAAATGTTTTTTTTTTAGATCATAGGTTCACTTTTCAAGTTTAAGAATGTTATTTATTTTTGATTGTAATATTTATATTTTTCTTTGTTTTTATAATATAATGCCAAAGAATATTTTCAGTGAGTGTTTATAAGTTCTATTTTTTTTTTAAATAAATGAAATAATTTTATTGTTTCTTTTTTCCGTTGAACGAGGAGCTTCTAAAACACCAACAAATATAATATCTAAAAAAACAAAAAATTACCGGATGTTTCATAAAATTAAAATTAAATTGGGGTTTGTCACACCCCACCTGCCCAAATTTGCAAATTTTTCACCTGCCCACTGCCGAGTTAAGAGAAAAAAGTAGTTTTGAGGTTATGCATTGTAAAATCAGTTAAGTTTTTATAAATAAACTAGCTACATACCGTTTTTCTTTAAAAACACTGGTCAAAGTAGTCTTGACAAAGACTGTTTTCACAAAACTGAGTTAAGAATTTAAAAATCGCGTAGTTCAGTCTCTGTAAATGATTTTGACAGTGTGTCTACATTCACAATCACAATTCCGTTGTCCTGATTGGATGTAGTTTCCGCTACAAATTTAGTTCACATTTTTTCCGGGGCATTTATTTACTTCGGGGAGCTGTATACCTATTCGTAAGTGAAATGTATAGATTTCAATTTTTCAAACCACATATCGATATCTTTTTACGTAGTATACTCGTGCATGCAAATACAATCGACCCTCCGAATTCGCGAGTTTAACTTTCACGGATTTGATTATTCGCAAGTTTGCCGTCAATAGAAAAAACGGATTTTTTGAAGTTTTGTGGTTTAAAATTGTATTGAAAACTGAATAGAAAAGTTCAGGAAATAAGAAATATAAAAATTATACATAAATATATACGGTATGTTATCATCTTTTAGTTTTATTGTAATTAATAAATTTAAGTTATATTAATGTTAAAGAATGAACTACGGTTCTGGGGAACCAAGTTTGATCCCGACTGACGCCAAAAGAAATATTTCGAATTTTAAATATGCACAAAATTGACATCTCTGGTTCATTATCCACGCCAATAATGAGTGCCCGTGAGGTCTCACCTGGAATACGCCCACATGGTACAAATATGTTATCATCATTACCGAAATTTGTGTACAAAGCAGATTGATGCCTGAGTGTCTGGTCGTTAACCTGGGGAACCGGGTTCAATCCCGACCGACGCCAAATATTTCAAATTTTAAATGGCACAAAAGTGACCCCTGTGGTGCACTCTCCACGCCAGCAATGAGTGCTCGTGAGGTGACGCCTGGTAAAGGCCCACATGGTAAAATATATCGTCATCATTACCGATGTCTACATGTAGATATTCTGGCACACCCAGTAATGGATAATATGCCGTGATGATATATTTTATTTATATTTATATTTTATTTATTTAAGAATAAACTACTTTAAACGACTGTTAGACAATCGAACATTTTAAGTATTTTGGACTTTTACAAATACACAGACTTTGATTTTATTGGGTAGTCGAATAACAAGTCAGAAACCGTTACAAACCATTCATTCTGAGAGTGCGCATCAGTTTAAAAATGTCCGCACAACAGAAAGTTTAAATCTACAATTTAAAATCATTTGTTCGTTCAACAAAATATTTGAATGTCTGATCAGTTTCTAACCGTCAAAATAGTCCGCGGATTCTAAAGAAATTTTTAGTTTGTGGCATGCGCACTGGAACTTTTGGCTATGGATGCATTGCACAGTAATTGCACTATGACGTCATATTATGTCTGCCATCTAGCGGTATTTTTGTAAAGTTTGTAGCGATGATGATCTGTTGCCACATAATTGATATATAATTAAATCAGATTGTATTAATTAAAAATTATTCTAATAATGCCAAAAACAAATAAATTATTGCAATTTTTAATTTAAATATAATATATATCCAATAAAGAAAAATGAATTTTGTGTCAAAATTAAGTTTTAAACAATAGGAAAATTTAATAATAAACGCAACTGGCAACAATGGATTATCTGTCATTTAATGAATGTGCTTAGTTTGTGAAGCGTTGTTGAAATGTTATAAGTACAAAAAATATCTAAAAAGTATGGAACAAATAGAAGTAAAATGTGTTAAGAAACACAAATTATTTCGAAAATATTGTTCCGTAGCTTCTTGTAATGCGCCATGCCAGTTATTATCTTATCATAGATTTCCGAAGAACCCAGAAATGAGAAAAAGTTGTTAATTTCATTAAAAATTAATACAGAAGTAAAGTAATTCGTATTTGTCTGTTGTAAACATTTTAAGGAATCTGATTTCATACCAAGCTTTTTGAATTTAAAACTGACAACTATTTCATTTTATCATCTCTATGCGCAGAAAAACAACTGCGCATTGAAAACATCTCATTTTTTACTATCTCTCTCACTTTGTGCAATGCATCCATTAGAAAGCATTGTTATTCCTACATGTACTTATACTAGCCAAAGCGAAAGAAAAAGAATATTAACATTTATTATAAATACTACCAAATCACTAATTATTTGCTATATTGTCATTTAGATTCTTGAGTATAAAGTTAAAAGAGCCAGAAATAAACGCAGGAAGTAAACAATAAAGTAATATTATAATTTCATTATTTGACAATGACAAATGCCAGCAACAACAATCATCATAACCTTTCTGTTCGCTCCAGATGGTACTAGTAACTATAACCTTTAATTCGTTCGCAGGACCCAATAATTTCCAGTTTGAAACCAGTTTGAAACTACGCATGCGTACTGAAAAATTAGCAATTAGTTGCATATTTTGTTGTGCGAACAAACGTAATATTTTGAAATATCCTACATCGACTTTTAATTTTCGAAATCTACCAGCTGTAATACATGGGCTTTGAATTCATATAAATACAAATTACAGAAAAATATAATTATTGTCAACCCAAGCCTAAAATTTAATTTAACTTTTACACAATTTTTAATTAGCCGTTCCGTCGTGGAATTAGATTACAATAATGCTTTAAACTTTGAGTATCTAATATTAGGCTTCATGGAATTTTTAAATTAAAAGCGGCAATTATAAATTAGGAAGGAAATGAGCTTCCTTGAATATCCTTTCCTTTCATACCGCCTTTTTATACAATTATAAGTGACTGATTATCTGCAGCGTTAGCGTGGGAGAGTGAATCTACACAGTCTAATAATCACTGAATCCAATGGAACTGAATCTGCTATAATCTGCATGAATCCTGCGAGAGCCTTGCAAACACTATTATAATGTAGCTAAGATCTGCCAAGTAAACAAATACAACACAAACACACACATATTAAGCGGGGAAGGGGGGTGGTAAGGAGCTTTGGGTAGTTCCGAGTCTCAGAAAGGCGACATTAAAAAAATAAAAGATTGGAATTTTTAAAACGTAAATAGCTATTTGTGTATTAAGAGCGCAAAATGCGACATTGTCGAATGAGAGGTTGTTGCCGCGCGACGAAGGAGCGCGACATTCCCTCGAAATCGACAATGTCCATTTGCGCTCGAAACACACACAAGATTTTTTCTACAGTCGCCACAATGGGGTCGTCCACCATAACAAAAAATAATAAAATGTGCACTTTAAATCGTTACATTAGCTATCTATTCCATAAAAAAAAAAAAATTAGAGCGTGGAAGCAAGGATTTGTGATGATTTGATGAGTTTTTGTAGCAAAATGTGTAGTTAGTTGTCAAGTCTATCACACTGAAAAAATTAACAAATATTTCAAGGAATTTGTGATTATATAGACATGTATGTGCTTTGACTGACTTCTCGCAATTATTTAAGTAACGAAATAACTAACAACTTTATTGTAATCAAAATAAATAGTTCAGATCAGATGTCAGTATGACTCGCAACTATCCTACCGCCATCTGTGTACAATCATTCCTATTACTAAACATAACTGTTCACACAATTTATTTTATATTTAATTTTATTTTATCGTTATTTTCCATTCTTCTTGAGTTTTTATTCAATCTAATCTAAGCATTTTATACTTTCGTTTTTGTAAATGAATGCCCTATTTCATTTTCACAGCAGTGTGGCATTTTGTTAGGTTATGTTAAATACCGACAGAACATATGTCAAATTGACTTGTGAACGTGATAAATGTGTAATTACAGTGCCATTAGTTCCTAACTAAACATTTTCATTAAGAATGTAGACAAGTGACATTTCTCAACATTGTATACTTAAAAATTTGGACAGCGGCAAAGTGACATTTTGCGTTGACAAAAGAGAGCGCAAATGGCTACTTTCTATAGTGACTGTAGAAAAAAGTTATTTTTGATTCTAGATTGTGAAATGAAACAACGTTTTTTTTTTTTTCGAAAACTATGTCCCTAAATTAATATAAATGTGAAAAGAAAATATTATCGGTTAGGTTTATTGACATCTAGGAATGCATTCGATCTCGAGCTTCGATTTCGAGTCGATCATCGAGCCAGGCCGAAGATATTTTTTATCGGGCCGAATCCGGCTAATCATTTGCAAAAATTGAGACGAGTCGGACTTCGATTTTGGCCCGGCCCGAAGAATTTTATAGTTCAATCAAATGCACAGTTTCCTTAATATTTTAATGTAAGTGGATGGAGTTAAAAAAGATCAAAATGATTTAATAACAACATACTTCACATCTTAATAAATAAAAATATGTTATTTTACTTCAAGAATTCAAGGTTATTTATTCATTGAAGCATAATAATACTATTGTGATGTTGTTATTACTCGTGTTACTACTCGTATACTTACATAAAAGTGATTTTTTTTCCTACCATGATTTCTTGTCTTATTTTTGAGCAGAAACAAAGTTAGATAAAAAATCCTTATGTAAATGATATTTTTTTATATAAGATTTGTGAAAAAGTTGTTGCCTTAGGCAAACAATGTGTGAAATACTCGTAAGTCTGTAATTTTTGTAACGAACTTACACTAGAAATGTCTCTTTTTTAACAACTTATGTTAACTAATGTTAAACGTTATAAGGATGTAGATGTTTTTTTAAGTTAAACATTTCGCCTCACATAAAAATCAAAATTAGGAATGCCGGATGCATTGAATTTCGAGCTTTGGACCGGCCCGGCCCGATTTTGAGTCAATTTTCGAGCTAGGCCAGCTATTTTTTTTGTCAAGTCGATCTTAGAGTCAGGCAGGCAATTTTTATTTTCGGGCCGAGTCGATCCAAACCTCAAAGCCCGATCCTGCCCGGCCCGAATGCATTCCTAATGTCAGCAATGTATTAAATCATGTATATAAGGGGGATTATTATGAATAATTTCTCAATTGAGATATAAAAATATATATTTTGTTAAAGTGTAGATATATTTTGTTAAAGCAAATAAAATATAACCGGCAGATTTTATTAAATTATCATCCTTTCTTCAATCAAAAAATTACAGAATGTATCAGTCTTTTACGTTCTGTAGATAAAAAATATCATTTTGCGTATTGATAGTTATTATGTAAATATTAACTTTTCATGAGAAAAATAATTTTGTAAAATTTAAGAGTATGAAAAGTCAAATTAACGAGTAAAAACCAGTTCAAACAAAAAAAAATAATTATTTATAACAAACATTTGTAGTAACAGATTATTAAAATTTTCTTTTCATTAATCACCAGGTCTCATTAATTAACAGAATCGGGATTACACGGGTTTTTTATTCAATTAGTATCTTTTTAGGGAACGACTACGACAATTTTTTTTAACGACCATCCTAATTAATACACAATCACTGAAATATATACTAACTGGAATGCGCGTACGAACCGTGACTGTGAAGCATATTGAAAGCCTGCTGCTGGAGTAGTCAGCAAACATCGAGACAGTTCGTGAGTAAACGGAAATTATTTCGTGTGGCGCATGTTTAAATAAATGAAGCATAATATGAAAACAAAGCGATCAGCTATGATACGAGTTATTCGGCTAGGTTCGGTTCGGCACGAACGTGCGCGAACAGGACCAGCCATTATTGTTCAATGAGGCTTCAGTGCAGCGTACGCTCATAGGTACAGTATGCGAGTTCCAGTTAGTATATATTTCAGTGTAACGGCTTATAATGAATTAGAAATTAATGTCATTGAAAATTGAAGATATATTCCGAATGTTCCACAACTTTAGCCTATTGAAAGGTTTTGGAAACATTTAAATCCAGAAGTATATAATAGTGATTGGGCGGCCTACTGTTAAAGAATTAAATAAGAGAGTTGCGGAGATTTCATCTACAATCAGGTATTGAACGATTTTTATTTTTCTTTGCATTATTTTATTCAAATTAATCTCTAAAAAGAGAAAATAATTATTAAAAGTAATATTCTCGGTAAAGCAACAGAATTGCACCTATTCTCCCCTTAACCCCGACAGACGCCAAATATTTTCAATTTTAAATGGCATAAAAGTGACCCCTGTGGTGCACTCTCCACACCAGCTATGAGTGCCCGTGAGGTGATGCCTGGTAAGCGCCCACATGGTAAAACATATCGTCATCATTACCGAAGTCTACATATGTTGTAGATACTGGCACACCCAGAAATGCCGTGATGATATATTTATTTATTTATTTATATGCTTATTTATTTATAAGACGTAGTGATATCTATCATATAAGATCTATGGTGCAACTTTTTTTTCATGGGCTTGTACTCGGTTACGTCACAATTTTGGAAACGTTTTGAATGCATAATACTTGAAATTGTTTTTTCTAATCCAAATAAAAAAACTTTTATACTCGTACAAACTGTTATATTAAATAAAACTACGAAGTTGACATATTCGTATTAACGAACAAAATAGACATATTAATATTTTTTGCAATAACTCATTCATATAAATCTAATGAATCGCGTAAAAACCAAAATTCGGTCAGCAAGTAATTCACTTAGATGATGTTTGAATAATTAAATGAATATAGTTTCATAGATAACAACATTTATTAACTTTATTAAATTTCGTTAAATAAAACGTGCGGAATTTTTATTCCCACGCCCTTATTTAGTTCTATTCACCTGTATTTGTAACAGAGTTTATATTCATGATTTCTATTTGACGTAGGTAATAAAATCCCTTTTACTTTATTGGATAAAACATGCACATTCATACGAATAATGGTAAATAATAACCTGAACCATATGGAACGAAACTAGGCGAAATCAAATTGAAAGTTGAGAACTAAAGAGCGTAATTTGCAAACTAGGTTTTTATTTGATTTGCGCTTCGCTCTCTACTCCGTCTGTCACTGTGATAAAGACGCATGTTCATTATCCTGTTCGTTTCCTGCTCCATATTCGCTGTTCAACTTGCTGCACTGTTTGACTTGGCTTTCAAATCATGCCAATTCGTACTTAATAGTTAATACAATTTTAAATGGCAATTAAGTCGTAATGGTTTATATACTATTTACTGAGTTTCAAATTTCACCCCAAACCATAATTATCGTGGTGTATCATTAGTTTCTGTTTGCTAAAACCTGTGATACTTCGATACTCGTTCTAATTTTACGCTCAGTAGTTACATCTATAAAGCGGACGTAGAACTCGTCATTAAAACTGATTGGATTATATCCTATAACTAGGAAAAAAATTATATAAAATAATACTATGTAGGTACATTTTTTTTTTTACCGCCCACTATCTTTGGTAAGGCAGGTTCAGGGGTCGTTTTAAAATTCTCACATTGAGAGTTTAGTAAATAAACACGTTTAAAGGTCCTTACTCAGATTTAAACAATATGAGTGTGTGTAGGTGTATTTGCGTGTAAGCTCATTATACTCTCTACCTCAATTTTTTTTACAACAGGACATTAAATTTTAGTATCAATTGGAAAACAAGAATCAGCACTTCACTTGAAATTCTAAATAATTTTTCTTTGAATATCTGCACATGATTACTTTTCCTAAATGTTTTAAGATATAAATTTTAAAATAATTCATTTTAAAAAATGTATGCTTTTTAAATACATTTTCTTTCTTATAAATTTATTCAATTATTTCTCTTTTTTCATACTTGGAAGTTCTTTGCAAAAATAATAAACCAGCAGTATCTAGTAACCTATACATTTCCTACCCACAAACAATACTTTATTAAAATGATGTCTTCTTTCATCCATCCTATCCATTTCCCAAATCTTCTAAGATTTCCTCTCTGTTTCTTCTGTCTTCTATTAGTTCTCCGCATTTCTTTAAAAGATGTTCTATTGTTTCCCATCCCTCTCCACATAGTCTGCATCTTCTCTCTTCATCGGGTTTCCAGTAATCGTTTACTTTCTCTTCATTACCGCATCTGTACCTTGTTACTTTTCTAATGTTTTCTATTTTTTACATTTCAAATATCGAGGTATGCCGAGCGTTCTTATATTGTTATATTTTGGGTAATATCTGGAAGATTCGATATTACTAAATCTTTCTTGTTTCTGGATGTATATGCTTCTTTGTTTTAATTGGAATAATACTACCTTTTTTTTTAGTTTTAGTTCTGTATTTATTATTTAAACCCAACGTTTCGGCACCATAAACTGGTGCCTTCTTCAGGGGATACATTGACAAATATGTGAAATAACAAAAACAACAAGTAACCAAGGTAACAAGAAATGTTCATAAATATTACCTTTTTTATGTATACAATTTTCTAGACAATATATGCATGCCCGGCAATAACATGGGCGGCGAACATGCATCTTCTCAGGAAAAAATCTCCTTAGCGTCTCTGAGTTATACAGATCACTTCTCTGCCAGTGTTTGGGACGGTTTTTCCTCTGGCAAAAGGAGATTTTTTCCTGAAAAGATGCATGTTCGCCGTCCATGTTATTGCCGGGCATGCATATATTGTCTAGAAAATTGTATACATAAAAAAGGTAACATTTATGAACATTTCTTGTTACCTTGGTTACTTGTTGTTTTTGTTATTTCACATATTTATGTCAATGTATCCCCTGAAGAAGGCACCAGTTTATGGTGCCGAAACGTTGGGTTTAAATAATAAATACAGAACTTAAACTAAAAAAAAAGGTAATATTATTCCAATTAATAATATGAGTTCTGAAAGATATTTTAATAATTTCTTTGTTTTATTTTTTCTTTTATGTCCTGCCCTCTTGCTCTTGCGTTGTCTATTTCTATAAGTGAATATTCTTTGCTTTCAAAGAGTTTTCTTCTCTTTCTCATCAAGCATTTTTCTTCATCTCTTTTTCTGGTTTCTTTGCAACATTCCTCCATTATCTTTTCTTTTTGTCCTATCAAAATTTTTTCTTCAAATTTCATTGCTCTGTCCCCTGCTTCAATTTCCAGATTATCCCTTTCAACCTCTTCTAAAGTTATATAATTTGGTGTTGTTTTATCTAATCGTATTAACCACCTTATGTACTTGTACCCCATTCCTCTGCTCCATACATCATGCTTTTTACTAGTGAATCAAAAAGAATTTTTCTGCTTTTTATGTTGCCTTTGAATTTTATCTCTCCTCTCCACAAAGGTCAACATTTATTTCTTATTATTGCAACTTGTCCGTTATTCAGAAACTCACAACCAGACTAAAGCAAATAAGTCACCTTCGCCTGTTGACCGACAAAAAACACACTCTTTTTCAACTGCAACTAATGTTACATACTATAGAATAGACGTATTGCAGCACACAATTTACCTTATGTATGTGAAAAATAACACCATTAGTTGGGTTACCAAGGGTTACGTACCGTTGACTTATATGTTATAAAGTATATAAACACGCATACGCATTATATCAACATTTTTGTGTGTTATTAAGTTTCTTGAGTATCCTGTAAAACATACTTTTTAAACTTATGTGCACAATAAATTTCGAAATATAGAATCAAATTGGAATTTGCGTAATGAAAGAAAATAAAATTTATTAACATTTTTAATGTTATGTAAGAGGCAATATACATTTTTAACGTAATATATTCAAAAATATAGATTTATTTACTCATTCTGTATTACTAATGCAATAAGAAAGTCCCCAACTTTTGTAGAGAAAAAACACGACTGTTTGTTCTCACGTAAATGGTAAAAGCAAAACATGTTAACCGTTAATTTGAATTCCATGCCATTATTTCAGTTTTTTTCACTTATTACCATGGATATAACTGATTTAACCAATAATCAACTTTCAGAAAAAGTCATGTCAAGTAGTATGGAGTTAAATATACTGGGTGTCCCATATAACATTACGTTCTTCAATATCTCGAAAACAATGCATCGTAACAAAAAGTGTGCCGAATCAAAACCTTCATAGTTTTTGGGGGGACACCAGATTCTGAAAAAATTGTCCCCCGACCCCCACAGGGGTGGCGGGAAAGGGGGTCAACTTAAATATCTTAAATAGGACCCCCTATTTTTTATTGCAGATTCGGAAAGAGCGTAAAAAAATATGTTGGTTTGATTCGGAAACTTTTTTTGTACTCCCAACAGGTGGCGCTGCAATCGTAAAAATGTAGAATTAATTTCTGATGAAATCGAGTTATCCATAGTCAGTTTTTAAAAAGTTTCTTTCTTTTAATTCCCCCTGAGTGTTGAGGAGTAATATTTTTACAATTTTGTGTATTTATTGAAACAAAAAACGTAATTTTTTTATCAAATTATTAATAAAATATTAATCGGTTAATTTTTTTCTAGCAAATTTACATTTTTACGATTACAGCGTACAAAAAAAGTTTCTGAATAAAACCAACATATTTTTTTACGCTCTTTCCGAATCTGCAATAAAAAATAGGCGGTCCCATTTAAGATTTTTAAGTTGACCTCCTTTCCCGTCCTCCCTGGGGGGGGGGGGTGTTTCGGGGAGCCATTTTGTCAGAATCTGATGTCCCCCCCAAAAACTATGAAGGTTTTGATTCGACACACTTTTTGTTACGATGCATTGTTTTCGAGATATTCAAGAACGTAATGTTATATGGGACACCCAGTATTTCTAAAGTGTTATTATTATAAATGTTTAGTAATACTTTTAAAATGTTTAGATAACACGCGTAGAAATAAATATTGTATACAACTCAAGTAAAAAGTATGTTATTTTTCATTTATTAGCTGACGTTTTATACTTTGTATTCATGAAATAATACACTGTTCTTTACGCCTGTTGCATAAATAAATAGCGAAATCTATCCATAATAAATTAAAAGTGCTCTTGCCATAAACGTATATTTCATTTACGTTGAACATTGGATGAAAAACTATGATCAAAGTAGTTCAATGTCGAATAAATACATTGACAACTGGTGAAGCAAATAACTGCGATCAGTGATTTTCTATTTGGTGCTTTCAACATTGTCGTGTGATGTACTCCATATCCGGCTCAGTCATTTCCTGTTAAATCCGTCTAATATTTCCGGCTGATACACATTTTATACATGAGCCTTTGAGAGTTCGGCTGACAAGCGCTTCGACTAAAAAATAATTGCCTACTACTACGAGAAGAACTGAAACATGAATGGTGATAGGAACAAGGAAGGAGCTATGTCACATTTTGATAGTTTGCAATGGCCGTTAAACATAATATTATGTTTAGTTTAAAAGTGCATTACATACTGACACTTAATGTCTTTCATGTTATTTTTTTAATATTTTTCATGTTATCTACTATTATATGTGTTCTGGATTGTATGACTATATTATTATTTATGTTGTTGTTAATCAGTGGAAGCCTTTAATAAATACATTAATATAAATATAGTGGTTAAATGTCCGACTGGAATTTCTTGCTTCCCTAATTACTGTAGCTAAAAAAAGCTTCAAATAAAAGTTGTAGAGGTAGAGCATAAAATTCTACACAAATTATGTGTTTTTTCTCAAACTTCTACTTCGAAATTATTTAGTTCGTTCTTCTTGCTCACATTTTTTGTCATTTTAGGCAAAATCTACTACAGTCGGATTTTATACAAAGAAGAATCCATAGTTATGTGTCATCAATCCAAGATTATTTTGTTAAATTAAAATTCCGATGAGGCATGAGGCGCAGTGTAGTACTAGAAAAGTTCGGTATTTGTGCAAAATTGTAGAACTTGTGAATACTAAAGCGTTGTTAAACTTTTTGTTCCATACTCATAAAAATTGGTATAGTTACATATCTTATATTGTGTGTAAAATTGACTAATATTACCACCAAGTTCATAACTGTTCTCATTTTTAAGTTTTTACCCCGAAAAGTCATAAATACCTGCATTTGGTTAAAAAGTTGAAAATATTCAAAAATACTATTTTCATGTATCTCGTACTTCCCAATGCACTGATTCCCAATCATGAAAACACAGGTCGATATCTCTTTTAGTTTTCGAGATATTCAACCGCAAATATTTTCTCAAAATTATCCATTTCTGGGCTAGATCTCTACCTAGTTTTAAATTATTGCCACAAAAGTCAACATAGCCCATATTCACATAAAAACTTTAAAATTTTCAAAAATCTAATTTTCATGTATCTAGATACTTCTCAATGCGCTAATTCTAAATTTTGAAACCGCAGGTCGATATCTCTTTTCGTTCTCGAGATATTTAGATTCAAAGTTTTACATAAAATTGCCTATTTTTGGGTAATAACCCAAAAATGGGCCGAGATACGAATTTGGCGGCACAACCATTCGATTCTACGGATAAAAATATATAAGTATACCAATTTTTATAATTTTTGACTAACCGGTTCATTTTTTATGAATAAAAGTATGAAACCTCCTGAAAACGGCCAAAATCTGAAAAAATCGCAAGGGGTACCCCTTACGATTTTTGCGATTTTTGGCCATTTTCAGTTATATTGCTTTAGAGACTGTATGCGGTGTTCAAAAATTATGAAAATTGGTATACTTTTGTAATTTTGCCCGTAGAATCGAATGATGATATCTCCAAATTCATATCTCGACCCATTTTTGGGTCATTACCCAAAAAATGGGCAGTTTTGAGCAAAACTTTGAATCTAAATATCTCGAGAACGGAAAGAGATATCGTCCTGCGGTTTCAAAATTTGGAATCAGTGCATTGAGAAGTATCTAGATACATGTAAATTAGATTTTTCAAAATTTTGAAGTTTTTATCTGAATATGGGTTATATTGACTTTTGGGACACTAATTCAAAATTGGATAGAGTTATAAACTTGCTAGTAATGTTATTTGAGTGTAAAGACAATGTTACGTAAGTGTACGCATATTATACTCAAAGGTCTGTAATTTTTATAACAAACTTACACTAGAAGCGTGTCTTTTTTAATAACTTATATTAACCAATGTTGAATGTTATAAGAATGTAATTTTTTTTAAGTTTGACACAAAAGAAGTTAAACATTTCGCCTCATATAAAAATCAAAATTAGGAATGCCGGATGCACTTAGGCCCGGCTCGATTAAGGGTCAATTTTCGAGCCGGGCCAGCTAATTTTTTGTCGAGTCGATCTTCGAATCGGGCCGGCAATTTTTATTTTCGGACCGAGTCGATCCAAACCTCAAAGCCCGGTCCGGCCCGGTCCGAATGCATAAACTACCGACAACGTGTATTATACTTTTATAAACGTAGTACATTCGAAGCATCAATCCAGTGCAGATGAATCAACGTTCAACGATACAGAATAAAAGCTGATAATTTGTGAAGATATATATGAATTTGAAAATGTATTATAAATGATTCATATCTTTTGCATCCTCTTTGAATAAAAATCCGAGTATATTGTACATCGCAAATTATACAATAATTATAACAAGGTTAACAACACTACATTTGCATAAAATCACCGTCACGATTTCAAATAAATATTATTTTTTTCCTATCTTTTTTAATTATTTAGTGCGAACATAGAACGAAATATCATTAATCCTGCTGTTGAGCGTCCAGGAAACCAACACGTTGCTACTGTCGTCGTCGTTCTTGCTCATAGCTAGTATCCGTTAAATTGAAAAATTAATTTTTCTCATTTTGCCAATTTTCTTTGTGCGCGCACACATTTTCACGTTTAAAATAATAAAATTTGGTTCTGGTATTATTACGGTAGTCTACCTGAGTGATATTAAAAAGTGACTTGTCGCTTTATACTGGAGCTCTAATGAGTTGACGACATCTCTTTGGTTTTTCATTGAGTATTTTTTCGCATGTATATCTTATGTGTGATGCTTATAAGAGATTATGTAGAGATGTTAATATTGTAACAATGAAAAGAGTTGTTGTGTACTTACTAGAACCAACGATGGCGATATTCTGATTATATATGTTAATGATTGTGATGATTTATGATGAGCACACACGTAATTAAATTGAAATGAACGAATATGGACACAATATTTTAAAACTAACTTTATTTATATTATACCGTGAGTATTTTTTAACGTGAAACATTGGATTTATCATATGCATGGTTACGACTTAGCATTTGATTGACAGCAATGTATTTGCCTGACTCATTTAAAATGAAACATAGGGAACCAATTTGCCATTTCACAAGATGTCAATAGCGGTTAATTTTAGTTAAATGATTATACCTGTTTTCTAAAAATTAAATTTAGTTGCAGAAAAAATATTGTATGCACCTTGTGCTGGAGTAATTTTTTTGACTCGGCTAAATTTTTTACAATATTTAAATTGCTGTCAAGTCGTAACTTACAGGAAATTTTAACGGTTATCTGTCATATTGACAAGATGTCAATAGAGGTTAATTTTGTTTAAATACCTGTTTTCTAAAAATGAAATTTAGTTGTAGAAAAAATATTGTGTGCACCTTGTACCCGAAATATGTTTAGTACTGTCGAGTGATTTTTTGACTCGGCTAAATTTCTTACAATATTTAAATATAATATTTTTCTATTTTTGACAACTTCGTTTCATTCAACTATGCATTGCTGTCAGTCAAATGTCAAGTCGTAACCATGGATCTGACAAATGCAATGTTTCATGTTAAAAAATACTCACGGTATTAATATTTGTATGGACATCTACTCTTAATTACATAATTAACTGAATAAATTCTAAAGATGCCATTGCATATTTAATAAATAACTACATAAATAAAAAGTTAAATATTTTGATCTAAGTATGATCATTAAATTAAAATTATATTCACATTTTATATTTATTATGAAAAAGGAATACATTAATATTTCAGGAACTCTTCACTGAAAGAGTATAAATATATTTTTGAAAGTTAATATAAATTCTAAACTTACTTCAGTTGAAATTGAATTTATTGAAAGTTTTCTACTCTCTGTTTACGTTTACTATGTAAATTTTCAAATTTCTCGAGCATTAAATGAACTAGTTGTGATTCAAGTAACGTTTTATAAACCTTCTTTATAATAAGAAATAGATCGTTAATTAATGAAATCGACATAAAAAAAAATATGAAGGTAACGATATTTCAGTTGGTGATTATATCTCTTCTTGAAGAATTAAACAATACATAAATATAAATGAACACTCTCCACGCCAACAAAGAGTGCCCGTGAGATGACGCCTGGTAAGCGCCCACACGGTAAAATATGTCGTCATCATTACCGATGTCTACATGTGTTGTAGATACTGGCTCACCCAGAAATGGGTAATATGCCGTGATGATATATTTATTTATTTTTATTTATAAATACTTATAAATATTCTTATTGCGATCTATAAAATAAATCGACTATAGTGCGAGACACGAAAGATGAACTGTTGCAAATATGTATATTAGCACAAATCACTGTCTAATATATGCGCTCCGTTTAAATCCACACGAAATACAATTAATTTACTTCCCGCATATCTAATATAACACATAATATTTGCCCAAATAAATTTTAAAGTTACGCATCCTTCAGGGGCCGCGGAGCCGGGGGGGGGGGGGGGGGGGGGGCAGAGGGGTTTCAGCCCCCTCTGATCAAATCTAATATTGGCCTCCAAATTTTCGTTTTTTTATAGATAACAAAACCAAATTTTAATATTTTCTTTTTGTAACTTGCCGCATGAAGTTTTTTCGTTTTATGTACGTCGTGTATCAACTCGTAGAGCTTCGTACAGTTTCGTGACTTTATAGTTCGTTACTATGACAATTTGTTTATTTGAGACCCTTTTAGGACGCAAGGCAAAGCGCGCGGCGCGCTGTGTTATTGTGTTATGTTTCAATTGCTGACCGGTAATTTTGACTCAAAATTTTATTCACTCTAACTGCTTAACTACTATAGCTACAGTTTAAAAATACATTGGAGATGCAAAACACGTCTGAAAATAATTATTTTTGTAACAATTGCGGGAAATTAGTGATTCTAAAACGAATGGAAGTTCTCTAAAACTAGCGCAGCAAATTTTAGAATTTGCACTAGAGCTAGCATCGGCTATATCCCGCATTCATTTTGAGTTTCATAACTATTTCCAATAAGCCAGTTATTTTTATCATATTAAGCGTTATTAAACGCTCTATTGAATATGCCTTCTTTACAAATATTTATTAATGATGAACTAAGATCAGGACAAAGCAAACATGGTCTGTTTAATTTGGATTGTTTTAATCCTTTTGGAAACAATTTATCTTTATAAGACAGTTTATGAAATTGCTGTTTGTTAATTTAAAAAATCAGCCATACCTTCAGAATGTTGTCACTCCCAGCCAAAGCCATTATTTGTTTTCATCTAAATTTAAAATACAATAACACTGCGGAGAAAATAATAATAATAAATAATTAAACATTAAATAACATTTTTAATTTCATTCAAATAAATATTATGTGATATTATATATATTGAGCCCCCCTTGAGATGAAATCGTTCCGCGGCCCTTGGCATCCTTTCTTATATTGGCAGTTGATCTATGCAATTGTTCAATTGATCATAAGCGTACACAAATGAGTTAGAAGCACAAATTATAGTAATAATTATTATTTCACGGCATTTATGAAATATCACGATATGAGCATTTATTTCCCTTGCCTCTCAGGTCAAGATTCGTGGCTTGCACTATACACAACACTTTTGTTAACTAAGAACTAAGCCATCGTTAATTTATTATAGTTATACAAGTTTACGCATCAAGAGATTAAACCAACAATCGCCAAACTATGAAGAATTAATTTCTCGGAAATCTCAATAAGCTTTACGTGTAAGTTCCCTCAACTCATACGTAGAGCAGGGAGCGGGAATTAATGTTTCACTGACCGGTTCGAACCAATGCGGTTTAATTACGTTAATGCTAAACAACAAGAGGAATACTCTTATACATCTAACCTACATTTATGTATGCACATATTTAAGGAGAACAACTATGGTCATATCACCTTGCGATAAAAATGTCTCATATTTTGTTATTATTACGTTCTACTTCGCAGCTGGTGGGTATATTCAATTGAGAATATAATTCATTACTCACGTGACATGTTTTCCGCCAATCAGCATTCATTACATGTCTATCACAGCGATGGTAAAAAAATAAAGAAATTATCACCTTATTTATATTCGTTACTAAAAGATTTTTACAACATTGACATTTAATTTTCGGTTCCACTCGAAAATATCATCGATGATAATCATATCACGTATGATAATAAAACTGAAAATTACTTCTTACATTAAAATTAAGTGAAAATATAAACTATGTATGGAATTTATTTTCACACACAACATATGGTCAGTCACTTCCATTGTTACGTACTACTGTCAAAGATGACAGCAATGTAAATAGATGTCTATTTTACGTAGGGTTACCAAACGTCCGGATTTCTTAATTATTTAAAAAAAAAAAAAAAAACTAACAAACAAAATTATCAACATTATCTAACGTAAATTATAGTATCAGTCAACAGAAAAAAAATCTTTGTCAATTTCTGTGGTATATAATGAACTCTAATTATCAAATTGTAACCCCTGTGATGCACTCTCCACGCCAGCAATGAGTGACGTGAGGTAAAGTCTGGTAAACGCCCGCACGATAGAAATAGGTCATCATCAGTAGTATCGAAATCTGTGTACAGCCCAGATTGGCACACTCAGTAATGGGTAATATGCCGTGATGATATATTTATATTTATTTATTTTATTCATGCTTGTTGGTAAACAAGCCAAAAAAATGTCTGGAAATCCATGGATACATATATGAAAATGTATTATAGATTAAACGTTTAAGACACTAAGGGCCGGTCTTATAAACAATAAATTAATCCTTAGTTAGTTACTGCACAAGTAAATTAAATGGACCATTAAAAAAGAAATGGATATTATAAAACTAATCTCACTATCAAATAATTAACGGGGGATTTAATTAAATTTTAGTAGTGTGTTTGTGGTTTTGTGAAAAGTTTCTATATTCACATTCGTTATAAACGTAAATCAGTTGATTTGACAGTTGGAAAAGAAACGTGATCGTGGGAAAAATCATATTGATATTGAAAAATATAACCTATTAGATATTGTTGAAGATTATTTTCATATAATTTGCAACGACCCGGTTGCGTAAAATCGTAAGGTTATTACTAGCTGATTCATTGCGGAAATTGACATATTTCTTAATGTTAGTAGTCTTATATTTCCTTCAATCTGTCGCAATATATGTAACACACATTGTTTTGACAATCGAAATCTCTTTTTAAACTCATGGCTCGTACCACGATCATGGTTTTAACAAAAACGCTGTTTTAAGAAATGTCAAATTCAAATTTCAAAATGTAATTTCACCCTTATGTTAGAAGAACAATTTATTTAAAAATATTTGTTTGAATACAAACTATGTTCTGCTTTAAAGTCATATTTTGATAAATTTCATAGTATTTATTATCATCATTAAATAATGAAATTTGACTTTTCTTAAAACAGTGTTTTAGTTAAAACCGTGATCGTGGTACGAGCCATTGTCATCATATATTTCATATGGATTTGTCCTGTTTCGGAACAATTTTGGTAGCCTACCTCATGCAAATATAAATGCATCATCATTATCTGTTTATGAATCCGAGGACACTGATGATACAGACTCTAAAGATGACATACTCGACACATACATTTCTTAAAAAAATATTTAAAAAGTAAATAATTCCCTATTTCAATTGTTTTAAAATAAACATAACAAAAAAAAATACAGTTTGACGTTTCTTTAACAACTGATTTAAATCTAATAGCATGAAATTCCGCAGTTACTTTAATAGGTCGATTTACTTGTCATTAAACTTTTATAAAACCCAAATCATCATTTAAATTAGTTTAGTAGCTAACTAAATTTTAACTGTTGATTAAATAGTTTTATAAGACCGGCCCTAACTCGAAAACAAAATTCAAATTACAATTTTTGGATTTTTTAATCATATCACTTTAAATTTCTTTATTGTTGCAGAAATTCAAGTAAAACAGAAACCCGGTGAACGCAGAAATAAATGTGAGTGATTTTAATTTTTCGCTGTCGCATATAACGTACATTAAAATTCAAGTTACGTTTCCTGCATTTCACCACCGTGATAAGTTGCAGATATCTAACCCCTGGGTCTCAGTTCACAATCACACAAGAACTTTCAAATTACATTCAGGATTTTATATCTCGTTGACCTATAGGTCTCCAATTCAATTTTGCACTTACAACATGAAATTCATTTTAAAGCTAGAAAACTACAATATTGAGAATGAGATAGGAATTTTACTATCAATCTCTGATTACTAAGTACAATACTATTGTCATCTGTATAAAAATAGTTCTGTTCTGTATTCTACTTTATAATATTGCAATATTGATTGCAAATTTAATTCGAGAGAAATATTGTTTACCTGAAAATACCGTAATTTAATTTTGTTTTAATAAGATTCAATAAAATCTTATATTTTTTCAACTAATCATAATTTATTCGTATTCGTATACTTATTTTCTTAAACTAAAATTATATGTAGTGTGTTAAAAAAGGGTTAAAAAAATTGAAGACATATAGTACTGACCAAAATGAGTAAAAAAGCTTAGTCAACATTGGTCCTATCTTCAATAGTAGTGATTCTGCCGAGACTAGATATTTCTCGATTCTCGTCTCGTCTCGTACTCGAGATTTCTCGTCTCGACGAGACGAGACAGAAATGTAAAAAATATTTTACGAGACGAGATATGTTTCCCGAGATCTCGATTCTCGAAAACTGTTTCGAGATTTCTCGGTTGTTATTTTTCTCATGAGTTATATTTGCAAACGTGTGAAATTTAACATATTTTTAGTGATATCTGTCTATTTAGCCGGCATTTTTAACAAAAGGATAAAAAAGTATTTGACATTTTATCTGACAGAATTTGTTAAGCGTGCATTACACGATAAAGTTTTTCTTTTTAAGTGACTTGAAAAGTTCTCTCTCTCGCACAATGACATGAGTGCAAGAGAGACAAATGAATAGACTTTTAACGAAAAACTTTTAAAGAAAAACTGGAACATGCGCTACTTTTTCTTAAAAGTCCCTACAAATTTTAATTGTCAAGTAACTGTCAAATGTCATTTGTATTTATATTTTTGATGTATACAAGTAGTGTTACAAGTGATCGATACTAAACTGAAAAATGGCAAAATGGGATAGATAAGTGAATGAAATCTTAATGTAAGTATAACTTAAATTTTGACACTTGGTTATTTTAAATCATGCAAAACTTAATCGTGTAAATATACTTGTAAGATCACTTATTAAGACAGTTTTCAAGTCACTTAAAAATAAAAACTTCATCGTGTAATCCAGGCTTTAGGTAAAACTTTTAGCGTTACTTTATTTTTAATGTTTTACAGCAGATTAGAAAATATTAGATAAATATTAAATTAATAAAATTATAACATAATAAAATTTGCACAAGTTATTGTAGTAAATTTAATGTGTGCGACCTTGGCCAATATTTTTTTTTTCAAATAACTTCGTAACTATTAGAAAATGAGAAGATGTTTCAAATAAAATTTTATTGTTTTTCTTTTATAGTCTATTTACTGGCATAGACAAAATTTTGTTCGAACACTATTTTTGTCAGTTTTTCTTCGATTCTAATACAAAATGGCCTCTTTCTCCAAAACAGTTGAAGACCTATGTAGATTGAGTTTTTATTTTGCTCATTTTGAAAAAAATATTATTTTTTGACACCCTCTATAATTAAATTTATGTTTTTGTTTGTAACTATAAAACAAATTTAAATATCTGAAATGTCTTTACATTAATGAATTTACTCGTATCTCTAATACAAGCAAGTTTCTCTATAATGAGTCAAATTTGTTCCACCCTCGAGTTTTATTTCTAACTTTTAAATTGACCACAGGTGAAAGTTCTGAATACCTATGTATATAAAAGTTTTAAAAAGGAATCGATTTTTAAAAATATTTGTCCTTTTTCATTTGAGTAAAATGTGCTGCGTTCCCGTAATTCTTGAAATTGCCGTCATTTCAAATAAAAAAAATTTAATTACTAAATTATTAAATGGTGGAATTTTCACACACGTTAAAATTAGATTGTTGTCATTTTCAATTTGTGTAACGTTGTTAGTATTCTTGAAAAATGTCCATTTAAAAGCGGAATTCAAGTGTACGGAATTAAAATACATTTAAAATATTCAATATGTTCATCCGATTCCACTTTTTTTACACTTATACGGCTTACATCCATATGTATTAGAGTTTCATGTAAATTAAACCACATGTTGTTTCCACATGTAATCGTAACGATAAAAATACAAATGAAATAATATTTTTTCTACTACTGACTCCGTAACTAAGAATTCGTACCGTAGGAACGTACCAATAATGCGTAAGTGAAACGTTACAAGTCCCGCGTAAGTAAAACTTGCGCAGCCAGAATAAACAAGTGAAAACTAAATTTGTAAAATATTCATTTATTTATTAATATTAATAGTTGTATCAAAATTTGAGCATTTTGAAAAATTAATACAAGGTTTGTTATTAATTTTCTCAGCATTATTCATTGGTGCTTATTCGCCAATGTCAATGGTAGTACTGGTAGTATTATCTGCAAATAACTGATTATGAATATCTCATCATTAATGAGTAAGACAAAATTACCTGATTTTTCGTACAAAATTTTATTCGCCACTTCCACTTTATTACTGTAGCAATCGGTTATGGGGTCTCGTGGCCGCGTGCCTGAGTGTCTGGTCGCGAACCTGGGGAACCGGGTTCTATTCCGACCGACGCCTAATATTTCGAATTTTAAATGTCACAAAATGACTCCTATGGTGCACTCTTCACGCCAGCAATGAGTGCCCGTGAGGTGACGCCTGGTAAGTGGCCGCACGGTACAAATATGTCCTCATCATTACCGATATCTGCGATAAAGCAGATTGTGGCACACTCAGAAATGGGTAATATGCCGTGATGATATATTTATTTATTTTATTTATCCCTCAGCAATAGATGAAGATTTGCATCCTCCGTGACGTTTCAAATCCAAAATATTCACATCGGATGAATTGGCCAGCAAAGTGGCCGACGTTTTTCTAAACGCATGGCCCATGTTTTCACCAGTGTTGTCTAATTTCAAGAATTTGGCTATTACTTGCAGAACCTTTAAAATTGTATGTTTCCCAACCACTTGATTCACACATCTACCACGGTCATACCATATATTCACACAAACTATTACCGTTTTCGAAAATAAAATTGTGAAAATTGACAGATGAAATATTTATTCAAATAAGCATGTTTTGTTCATTTGTTGCTAAGGTACGGCATCAGCCTTCTATGATTAGAATACTATTCGATTTATCGGTCACGAATATTGTAAATTAAGACTTTATATAAATTATAGTCAGTAGTAGAAAAAATTTAGTACCGGACACCCTGCGTAGACTTTTTTTGACCTCGAAGATTTTACAGGCCTCGGCATTCGCCTCGGTTAGATAAACTATCTCCTCGCCCAAAAAAACTTACGCAGCTTGTAATACAAATAAATAAATAAATAAATATATATATATATATATATATCATCACGGCAAATTATCCATTTCTGGGTGTGCCAGTATCTACAACACATGTAGACATCGGTAATGAAGACGATATATTTTACCGTGTGGGCGTTTACCAGGCGTCACCTCACGGGCACTCATAGCTGGTGTGGAGAGTGCACCACAAGGGTCACTTTTGTGCCATTTAAAATTGGAAATAAATAACTATTAAATACATTATATTAAATGATTATGCCAACAGGGATATTAATTAAAAAATGCCGTAAATGGAAATATGTTATACTCTATGAATAAAGAATTTGCTCTATTTTTGCACGTGGTACTGCATATTAAAACGATAAAATCAATAAATATTTGTTTTTTAAAAAATAATTACTTTGTTTAAAACTACACCACGTGTATTTTTTACAAGATTATTAACGCACCACATATTAATATTAAAATATCTTGATTATTTTCATTAATTTTTCAAGCACTTAATTTTATTTTCAAAAGACCTTTTTTATTATGTTTATGCACGATGTATGAGATCTTACTTGAATCATTTTGTATTGTTTTGATTGTTTTTACTGACAGATAAGAAATTTGTTTATAGTACATTGACTTTAGTTAGTGTTTTAATTTAGTTTCTGTTTTATTTATTATTATGCCACGCGAAACAAAAATTTTGACCCAAAATGAATGTACTCGAGCAATAGTAATGGTGGAAGAAGGTTGGAGCTATCCAGGAAAAGGAGGGAAGCTTTCTTGTAACATTTTTGCAATTTTGTTCCATAAAGTTTTGATTACCATCGCCTTGTAATCATTTCCATCTTTACTCTTCATGTTAAATGCCCAGTTTTTCAAAATTACGGCTAATTCAGAAATGGTCGTGAATCTTTCAATTTTATAATTTTTGGAATTACAAAAATTCGTGAATTTTTGCCACTGTTAATCCTTGTTAATACTTCATTAATTTCATCGTTGTGATTAATGTCAATGTTGTAAATAAAGAAAACGAATTCTTTAGTATCGATTATAAATAAAGTTGTAATATCTTTGTTTTTTATCATCGCTGTGATACACATGTAACTAGGGTGATTCTGAATGTTGATTGGCAGAAGAAAACATGTCTTGTGACATGAATTATATTCTCACTTCTATTTATTTGGTCGGTATTTTTATTAATTAATGGTAAATATTTTGAGCAAATAGTAAGCATGAAAAATAATTTTTCTTTTTACTTGTTACTGTTACATAAATAACTGTTCCTTAGAGGTTTGTGTATGAGAACTGCCAGTATATTAAAATTAAAAAGGACTTTATGATTAAAATTGTTTAATATTATCAGAGAAAAGTGCTTGAAGTGCTGTGGTAAAATATTTCCAGCAAATTTAAAATATTGCTTTTTAATCTAGCGTAATCTACATAATGAAAATGAAAGCGAAATTTCAAAATGTACAAGTTAATTTAACTGACATGAATAATAGGTTAAATAATTAACTGAATACATTAAATATTTACTTGTTTATTGTAATCTAGTTTTACTTTTAATATGCAAACATTGTTCAAACCGCAAAGCTCCGAAAATTATTAGTTTTTAGTATACAGGAAGTTTGTATACCTACCTACAAAATATTAAGTTGTTAAGATTTTATATTTAATAATAAATACATCACATTAAACCGTTAATCTCTAAGTACAATAGTATTTTCTCTGTATTCAAAAATGGAATGTTTAAACCTGTTATCGACAAATTTATTTTTATATGATAATCCCCATAGTACACATATATTACTTTTACTAGGGTTGTGCAACATGGGGATCTCGAGAATTACAAGAGTTACGAAGTCGTTTAAGTTAGACAAAAGTTTTCTCATTAGGAGGCGATTTTAGCGGTGTATTTTTATCCGAAAATACATCATGAGTCATCAGATATAGGCGAAAATATAAGATGTTCATTTATGCACTTACGAATAACAATGCTTAATTTTGTTCATCATTATTGAATTTCGATTTGCGATCCGTAGTTACAATTTTAACTGAACACCATCGAAAAGAGGTTTTTTTAGCTTTTCAGCGGTGTCTAATACTTATCTCTTGTTTAAACATTAAAAATGCAAAGAATTTTAATTTATAGGGTATTGTATTAACACTGTTCAAACGAATTTTTTGATGTTAATACAACACGCTTTGATAAATAAAGGCAAAATAAACAAATACATATAAATAAATATATCATCACGGCATATTACCCATTTCTGGGTGTGCCATTATCTACACATATGTAGACATCGGTAATGATGACGATATATTTTACCGTGTGGGCGCTTACCAGGCGTCACCTCATGGGCACTTATAGCTGGTGTGAAGAGTGCACCACTGGGGTCACTTTTGTGCCATTTAAAATTGGAAATATTTGGCGCCGGTCGGGATCGAACCCGGTTCCCCCAGGTTCGCGACCAGACACTCAGGCACGCGGCCACGGGACCCCATAACAAATACATATGGTCAAATGAAAGGTTCTGTGGCAAGATTATTGTAATATTATGTTATGTTATGTTTATATTTTACTTCACGTGGTTCTCACTTCATGCTATATTCACTCTTCTTAGTTTATCGTTTACAGTTTTGTCTTACAGCGAACAAATGATATCTCTCTCTTGTAGGTTTATGACGTCACAAGGGTTTCTATGTGTAACTTCGTTTTTTTTTTTTGTTGTGTATTATTAATTTGCTTGAAAAATAAAAAATGGGAGTTTTAGATAAGCATAAAACAATTGGAAATGCTCCTTCAAAAATTCCTCAGCATTCTAGTTACCATTCTCTAGTAATAGTATTTGTACCGTGAATATTTTTTAACGTGAAACAATGGATTTGTCATATCCATGGTTACGACTTGATATATGATTGACAGCAATGTATTTGCCTGTCCCATTTAAAATGAAACATAGGGAACGAATCTGACATTTGACAAAACGTCAATAAAGGTTAATTTTCTTTAAATAATTATACCTGCTTTCTAAATTAAATTTAGTTGTAGGAAAAATAATGTGTACACCTTATGCCCGAGTAATTTTCTGACTAGGCTAAATTTCTTACAATATTTAAATATAATACTTCTGTCAAATTCATTCCCTATGTTTTATTTTCAGTGAGACAGACAAATACATTGTTGTCAATCAAATGTCAAGTCGTAACTTATAGGAAAATTAAACGGTTAACTGTCATATTAACAAGATGTCATTAGAAGTTAATTTTGTCTAAATAATTGTACCTGTTTACTAAAAATTAAATTTAGTTGTAGAAAAAATATTGTGTGCACCTTGTGCTAAATTTCTTACAATATTTAAATATGAAACTTCCGTCAAATTCGTTCCCTATGTTTCATTTTAGATGGGACAAGCAAATATACAGGTGTCCCATTTAAGGTACGAATGCATTGGTATCTCGAGAACCGTAAGAGCTACGAGGTTGGTTAAGTTAGACAAAAGTTGCCCCATTAGGAGGCTATTTTAATGGTGTTTTGTTATTTGCGAAAAAATGCATAGGTCACTAGATACAGGTGAAAATGTAAATTTCGCGATTTTCTTTTTTTGCTTATAACTTTGTTATATGAAATAGTACGAGATTCTGGTTTGCACTTTCTTAAGGCACTTTTGTATGGTAAATTTGCAGAAGTACTCAATTTTTTTTTATATCTAACCATTTACGAGTTACTTATAGCAACTTTTATTTTTCATATGGAGGTCATATTAAGCTATGGCATTTTTAAATAGAGATTTTTTTTAGCTTTACAATGATATAAAACAATAATAATTTATTTTTATAATTAACAGAAAAATTAATAAAAATTGTTATTTATACTAAAATTAAATTGAAAAAAGTAAATCGAAGGCTGCTATGGAAACAACAAACAACAAAAAAGTGCAACAATTGAATTTCTGAATTTTACTTGACAATAGTAGATTATTGCAAGAATCTCGTATTATTTCATATAACAAAGTTATAAGCAAAAAAAGAAAATCGCGAAATTTACATTTTCACCTGTATCTAGTGACCTATGCATTTTTTCGCAAATAACAAAACACCATTAAAATAGCCTCCTAATGGGGCAACTTTTGTCTAATTTAACCAACCTCGTAGCTCTTACGGTTCTCGAGATACCAATGCATTCGTACCTTAAATGGGACACCCTGTATTGTTGTCAATCAAATGTCGATTCGTAACCATGGATAAGACAAACCCAATGTTTCACGTTAAAAAATACTCACGGTATGTTTTTAGCATTGCTTTTTTTTGTATGGGTTTCGTAAACATACAGAGATAAATATGAAAAAATATGCAGTCCCTTGTTGTTTGTGAAGTGATTCTGTATGCAAATGTATCATTTATGTAGACAAGCACCCGTTTCACCACAATCGCGCCACAAATTAGGGTTGTGAAGCGTTGAAATATTTATATTATTTATGTGCGCTGAATAGAGTGAAGAAGAGGAGTGATTATTGCAAGCTGTGTGTGAGGTTGTGGCACAAGCACAAGCAATGACAGAAGCAAGGGGCATGGAATGTGAAAGCATTGAATCGCTCTAGCTCCAGCGAGGAAACTCCGCACAAAGGAAATATTGTAATATCTGGTATGTAATCTTAATTAACGCGTCCGTTACAGAATGTCTTTAAATACCGAAATATTGTACGAGTAGTTGCGGCCCAATAAGCCACCATTGTTACTGGGGAATTATTGTGACTATTACGAAAGCAGGAGCACGTGTAAAGGAATTTATCGAAATTATTTGAGTGAGCATGTGACCTTTGCTGCTATAAAGAGAGATCCAGAACTGTTTCACACTTCATATTCCTATTCCTGCCTTGGCATTCTGACTACTGTCTGTCTGTCTCTATTCTCTCCCACTCATAACGAAACAAGGAACCAAATTAAATGCTTGCGCTTACGACTTACAGAAACTCGCAACTTGCCAAACTGTGTACTATTGTAGCGAAGCTCACTTCCAGAATTCGATATTTTCACTTTATCGCTTCCAGTTCACTCAAACATGATAATCAACTGAATAAGATTTCATTTCGTATTGGATAACCCTATTTCCCTTTAGGTTATCTTCACATAGTTAACACCCGCAGTACAGTGCCCTTATTCATAGGCGCAGCCAGAAAATTTTCCAGGGGCAGCAAATAGCTATTTTTAGTACAAGTGAGCAAAGTATGTGTACTTGTTCAGTTGGCGCACTCGCTCCATTTGAACATGATTAAAGATAAGCTTTATTGTGCATTTAATACGTGCCGAAATTGCAGAAGAAAAAATGAAAACTAAGCCGATTTGCAGATGTTTCAAATTTTAGTGAAATTTCATATAAGTTTAAATTATTAATAATTCGTTAACCGCTTATCGGAGCAAAAATCGTTTAACATGACATGAAGGAGAATTCCAAACTGAACTAAAATTTTTAAACCGCGGTACCGTATCTTTAACCCGGTCAGAGTTGTTGATGAATTTGTGAAAAAGCGCTGACAAAAATTATTTAAAAATCGTCGATAATTTACTTCTTTTGATGCCACGATAAATGTAAACTGTTACAAATAACAAAATCTATTAGAATAAGTATTAAAAAATTAATATTGTGTATATTTTGAGTGATTAAATCTTCTTTCATAAATTGTTGTTCTGGTTACCTATTTTTGAACATAACTCTTTGAGAGTTCATCCTAGGTAAAAAGTACAAAATACCTTTTTGTACAAAAAGTAACGAGCTTTAATTTTGTATTCTTGTAAAATTTTGATATGGGCCACTGTTTTCGAGATAATAGCAAAAAACTCATTTTTTGCACCTTTGATACAAGATGGCGGCTCACGCCGAGCCTCCCCAAGGTCACAAATTTGATTTTTTCATCCCCGTCTCGACCCAAACAACATATGTTAAAATCGTTTTTTCCCCACCTTTTTTGGTCTCCATTGACTGGACTAAAAAGTGTTGGATTAAAATGTTGTATTACACTGGTGTGGAATACATATTAATAATATGTTACTTTCCACATTCATATAATAAATAACTATTATTTCAAACAAATTATTGTAAATCGCAATAAAGTTATTAATATGTTTTGTTTGTGTTTATTATTAATCAATATTACTTACGAAATTTTACGTCGTACATTTTTCATTCCATTATTAAAATTTCTCCTTTCAAGTAGAAAATTTTAAAGTAGCGAAGGGTAAAAATTTGGCCACTGCTTATCTTTTTACATTCATTTACATTTTAGATAAACACCAGTAATCGCTTGCAAAACAAATTAAACTGAGGTTAACAAAAGATGCAAGATTAAAAGAAAATGAGAACAAAAATAAAATCTTTTCAGACTTGTTAATATACAAAATCTTAATATATAAAATCTTTGGTGCTTTTGTGTGTCATAGCATCACTGGCAAACCACTCGACCGATTGAGTCCATATCATCATAGTTTGAAATTTAAAATTTGATTTTTCTCTCCGTGTTTTTAAAAATCAATGGGAGATTCCACTTTTTTTTTATTTTTTTATATGTTATAGTATTTTTAAATTCAGAAATTCCCTAATTTTTCTTTTTTTAAAATTCCACTTTTTATGGAAGAAAAAAAATGGCAAATATTTGGTATCCAACATTTCCCGCCTTTCGATGTAATCGAACCCAATGGTAGAGACGAGCAATGACGTTATATTGTGCTTTCTCTCTCAGGAGCTGCTGTCTTGGCTGTTATTATCAGAGGTTCTAAACCATTTGTCAATGTTGTGCGGCTGTTAAATTTGAAAATATTTGTTCTTATTTTCTTTTCTTTTACTTATCTTAAATGTAGTATTATTGTAGTTATAGTTTATTAGTATTTAAGTATTTGTAAAAATAATAGCGTGTCGCCGCATAACCCAATAACCAAATACTCCGGGTTCGCTTGCGTCATCAAGCCCGGAAAAATCCGCGCGTTTTGAAACTGTGTAATATATTTTAGCATTTATAAAAAAGCTATAAAACATAAAGAAAAGAAATTTGCGTCAAAAACACAGTTATATGAGAAGAAATAATTATGTATATCTTAATATATAAAACAAAGTCGGGTTAGTTACACCATTTATAACTCAAGAACGGCTGGACCGATTTTGATGATCTCTGATTTGTTGGATTCGTCTCCGCCCCGAATAGCAGAATGACTATTAAAATATCGATTTACGTAAAAAAAAAAATAGTACACTACTTTTAAGGATTTTATGCTCTTTCTAATTATAGTGGAACGCAGTCAATTTAGCGACATCTATCCACATAGTGGAAAAGTAAAAGTACAACGTGTTCTCACCCCTGCCGCTGTCTGTTAGTATATAACCAATAAAGGTTACATGTCTATTTGTTAGTTTTGTACGAGTGTTATTAATCAATACTAGGTAATATAATAAATGCGAAAGTAACTCTGTCTGTGTGTCTGTTACGTTTTCACGACTAAACGGCTTAATCAATTTGGATGAATTTTGGTATAGAGAAGGACATAGGCTACCTTTTGTCGCGAAAATAAAACTTGAAGGGGTGGAATAGGGGATGAAAGTTTGTATGGAGAACCCATTATATCTTCCGCTGAACCAATTTTGATAAATTTTGGTATAGAGATAGATTGGACTTTGGAGAAGGACATAGGCTACCTTTTGTCGCGAAAATAAAACTTGAAGGGGTGAAATAGGGGATGAAAGTTTGTGTGGAGAACCCATGATATCTTCTGCTGAACCAATTTTGATGAATTTTGGTATAGAGATAGATTGGACTTGGAGAAGGACATATGCTACCTTTTGTCACGAAAATAAAACTTGAAAGGGGTGAAATAGGGGATGAAAGTTTGTATGGAGAATCCGTCATTTCTCAAGTTAGAGATATAAAAATTCTTTTTTATGCTTTTGGTAAGAAATAAAGAGTGTTTTAGCGTTTTTCAAACATCATCCCTCAAGGCGGTACAATAGGGGGTGATTTCAATTATTTTTTATCTTTGTATCTATAGTTAAGTTTTAACGTTAGTAGATTTTCGATATTTGTCGGAGAGATAGTTTACATCATATGTACCTACATAAGTAAAAGTACCAGAGACATGTTTAGAAAAGGGCGCTGTTAGGTGCGTTGCGGGGATTGGGTGGGCAGTGGGCGGAGCCTGTTACATGTACGATGCGAGACAGGTTGCCGGCACCCTACGCAGTGCATGTCTCCGAAGTATAATGTGAAAAATTACTGGTACACGTGTAGCAATCGTTATTCTAGCTTTACCCGTGCGAAGCCGGGGCGGGTCAGCTAGTATTTTTTATAAATTTCGATATGAGTGGAATCCCATATTGTGTTTTATATAAATAATTTTGTATTGTATTTATATAGAATTAAAGTAAATATAAATAAATAAATAAATAAATAAATAAATATATCATCACGGCATATTACCCATTACTGGGTGTGCCAGTATCTACAACACATGTAGACATCGGTAATGATGACGATATATTTTACCGTGTGGGCGCTTACCAGGCGTCACCTCACGGGCACTCATAGCTGCTTGCCATTTAAAATTGGAAATATTTGGCGTCTGTCGGGATCGAACCCGGTTCCCCCAAGTTCGCGACCAGACACTTAGGCACGCGGCCACGGGACCCCATTAAATATTAAAAATATATAAACTTTTTTTGGGGGGGGGGGGGGGGGGGTAGGGGAAGTTGCTGGTGGGTCTTGAGGAGCCGGTTTTTAAAAGAATGCCAGAACCAAATTTAGCTCCCAGTCCGACCCTGTTTATAGGTAGGTTAAAAATAATAATAATATATTAGCATTATAAATAAAAAATTTGTAATTTAATATTTAAATTAAAATGAATAAAATGAAAAAAAAGCTATTTATTTTGAATGAGGTTAGGGCGAAACCACGTTCGCTAGTAAATAAAAAAAAAGAATAATAAAATTGTGTATACATACCTACATTTTAAACAAATGTATAATATGTAGGTATAAATTTTTAAATGAACTTGGTGACACTATGTTCATTAATTAATAATTCCCACATATCAACTGAAATAAATGTTTATAATATATATTTGATTTCAGTTCATTTGTTTGCATACACGATATTAAATATGTATCACAGTATAATTGCATACAGTTTAATTGAAAATACATTTCGGAAGAAACATAATAATAGTGGCTGTATTTTGAAAAAAAAAATAACAATGTGAATACATACATGTAATAAATTAATTAACTCTATGTATCGAAATTTTGTTGTCTGTATTGCATTTCTATATGAAATTGGTAGAATTAATAACATGCATATATTATACAAAATTTAAATTTCGAAGAATACTCTTTTTATTTTACTAATAAAACACTAAAGAACATCTAAAATATTAGAATTATTTTAGCATTTTACCTTTTTACTGCAATAAGTATTGTAAATATAACCACTTTTATTGACAACTGTCATCATGTGACATCTGACGGTATAATTAGTAACTATTTGATTTAATATTCTGGTTGATTTGACATTAGAACTTTTATAGTATAAATGAATGTAAATAAAGGTAAAAGCAGATCTTATTGTTTGTTGTACGGTCGTACGTCGTGAAGAGGACTATCGACTTTCACAATTATCCTAACTTTGGCGAAAATGTTGTAGTTATCACTAGTAAAATCAGTACAAAATAAAACCTTGACGGGCGCAATAATGGGTTTGTATTTCGAATTAAAATATCAATAAAATATATAAAATAAAGTTTTTATTTTATTATTTTCGTGGATGATAGTCTCAATTTCTTTAAAAGCCGATTTTAGTTGCAACAGTTTGTAAACAGCGTAAAAATATGAGAGAAAAATTCTTGATTTTCCTATAAATCACACAGTTAATATGTTGTGTTTTTATTAATTTAATTAATTAAAAAGTATACATAGACACATACGAGCATTTAGTAATGTTCAATTAATGAACGTACCTTCTATAAAGCATCTTGAGGTCGGATTTATATGCAGAAATCTAAACTTGGTAGTAGTTATCCTCATTTTTGCTTAAATATAACGCTTTATTTTTTTGTCAGTGCTGAATTTATTAAAATACCTTGTACAAAAGATTAACGAGTTAGTTTTTTGTATAATAATTTTACGCAAATGTTTTATGTTTGCAAAATTTCACAACATGCCTGCAGGAATAATAATAGTTCTGTTCGATGAGAAGTGCTTGAAGTGTAGAGCAGAATAGTGCAGTGCAGTGTAGTGTACACTAGTACTAATTCTTGTGGTTTCATAAAACACACTAGTGTATATTTGGGCAAGTTTGCTCAGCTGTGAGTAATCAAGCCAAGCATAGCCAAAGGTGTAAAAGGTTAGGTTGTTTATAAACCCAGTCATATCATAAAGCTGCAAAAAAGTGACTGCAGAAATGTCTGTTTTAAAGAGCATAGTGAACTAATAAACGATTCTGGCGAAGATCAATCATCACTTGATTCTTCATCAGATTCAGAGACAGATATATTAATTAATTCTTTATATAGCAAAACAAAATTTTAAGTTAAATAAACAGATGTGTAGAAAGGATAGAATTAAAATATCTTCTGAACAACATTTAGCTACCCCCACTCTTAGTCTGCACTTTCTACACTACCTCGCGAGTCAGGTCAGAAAAGTGAGCACTAGTTTTTTTGTCATCGAACAGCCTGCCAGAAGCTGCCCGTTTCTCATAAAACATGTTAATGCAAGAAAGTTAACACTAGGGCGGCCTAGTACATGTCATCGAACAAAGCTAATAATAACAACAGTTAAAGAGTACTAAATGAAACGCACGTGTCTTTGGCTACGGTGCTGCCACCAACAGTCGTGTCAGTTGTCAGATTTCATATCATTTGTAATTTGCATTTTCTGACGTCAGCACGCATGTCACAATAAAATTGGCGCCATTTTTCATTAAAAATATCGTATTGTTTATTACATATTCATTATTTTGACATACATAAATATATAACTTTTTAATTTAAAATCTAAAATGACCCCTGTAGTGCACTCCAAATACACTCGATCTCGAGCTTTGGCCCGGTCCGGCCCGAAGCCCGACTCGATTTCGAGTCGATCATCGAGCCGGGCTGAAGATATTTTTTATCGGGCCGAATCGGGCTAATCATTTGCAAAAGTTGAGGCGAGTCGGACTCTTGATTTTGGCCCGACCCGAAAATTCGAGCTTTTCGGGCCGGCCCGAAAAATCTTATAGTTCAATCAAATGCACAGTTTCCTTAATATTTTAATGAAAATGGATGAAGTTGAAAAGGGTTCAAATGATTTAATAACAACATACTTCACATCTTAATAATAAAAATGTTATTTTACTTCAAAAATTTAATGTTATTCATTAAAGCATAATAATGCTATTGTCATGTTATTATTACTATTCGTATACTTAAGTAAAAGTGATTTTTATTTCTACTATAATGATTCCTTGTCTTATTTTTGAGTAGAAATAAAGTTAGATAAAAAAATCCTTATGTAAATGATATCTTTTTGTATAAGATTTGTGAAACAGTTTAAATTTTCGAGCGCCTTTGGGAAACAAAGTGTTAAATACTCGTAAGTCTGTAATTTTTATAACAAACTTACACTAGAAGTGTCTCTTTTTTAACAACTTATGTTAACTAATGTCGAAAGTTATAAGGATGTAGAGGTTTTTTATAAATTTGGCACGAAAAAAGTTAAACATTTCGCCTCACATTAAAATCAAAATAAGGAATGTCGGATGCACCCAATTTCGAGCTTTGGCCCGGCCCGGCCCGAAGCCCGACCCGATTTCGAGTCAATTTTCGAACCGGGCCAGCTAATTTTTTGTCGAGTCGATCTTCGAATCGGGCCGGCAATTTTTATTTTCGGCCCGAGTCGATCCAAACCTCAAAGCCCGGTCCGGCCCGGCCCAAATGCATCTCTAACTCCAAGCAATGAGTGCCCATATGGTGACGCCTGGGAAACGCCCGCGCGGTACGAATATATCATCATCATCATCACCAATATTTGCGTATAAAGCAGATTGGCACACCCAGCAGTAGTTAATATGCCGTGATGATTATTATCTAATCATCAAGTGTTGACTTTATTATAAAAAATAATAACATATTCTTATTCATGTGAACTACACATTTAAAGCTTATTTTCTTACAATCTATTAAAAGTAAGTATGTAACAATGTTGATATAATAAAATTTTATTTTTAAGTTAATGTTCTCATTTTATATAATGCATGAGAGTTTTATGCATGCAATATTTTATTATTAAAGTACCTATATCAGGTAGACTTGTCTTAATTTTTTTTTTACAAGTGTTATATAACGTCAAATTTATGGCTGCTTTTATCCATTTAAAATATGAGCAAAATACATGATACTTCCAATACAAGTAGGCTGGGAAATATGTTCGTGCTTTCCCAAACCAATTTTAATCATACGCAAAACACAATAAATATTTTATTCTCATTATCGCCAACAGCAACATGGAAGTATGTTTAAATTACAAGTGCGATAATTAAACCACAGAATCATGTTTAAATATTAGAAAAGTATTTAATGGATGTTAAGTAATAGAAAAATAAACATTGTAGAAACGCTCAAACTTTAAAATGAAATAACTTTTCACTAAGATACTTTTTGCGGAAAACAGTTTTACCAAACTGTTTGGATTGGCATCCTTGAAAGTAGATATAAATAAATAAATATATCATCCGGCATATTACCCATTTCTGAGTGTGCCACAATCTGCGTTATACATAGATTTCGGTAATGATGATGACATATTTGTACCGTGCGGGCGTTTACTATACGCCACCTCACGGGCACTTATTGCTGGCGTGGAGAGTGCACCACAGGGGTCACTTTTATGCCTTTAAAATTCGAAATATTTGACGTCTGTCGAGATCGAACCCGGTTCCCCCGGGTTCGCGACCAGACACTCAGGCACGCGGCCACGGGACCCCCATATTTAATCCAGTATCGTCTTGTTTGGCTTGGCATGCTTAAAAGTAGATGTAACTCCTATTTACAATATTTGGTTGTACCTGAAGCTCGGAAATAGGCCCAAAAAAAAAGTTCAATTTTTTGGTCATAATAGCTTTGTTCGATGACATGTACTAGGCCGCCCTAGTGTTAACTTTCTTGCACTAACATGTTTTATGAGAAACGGGCAGCTTCTGGCAGGCTGTTCGATGACAAAAATTTTAAGAACTAGTGCTCACTTTTCTGACCTGACTCGCCAGGTAGTGTAGAAAGTGCAGACTAGGAGTGGGGGTAGCTAAATGTTGTTCGGTAGACATTTTAATTCTATCCTATCTACACATCTGTTTATTTAACCTAAAATTTTGTTTTGCAATATAAAGAATTAATTAATATATCTGTCTCTGAATCTGATGAAGAATCAAGTGATGATTGATCTTCGTCAGAATCGTTTATTAGTTCACTATGCTCTTTAAAACAGACATTGCTGCAGTCACTTTTTTTGCAGCGCTATGATATGACTGTGTTTATAAACAACCTAACCTTTTACACCTTTGGCTATGCTTGGCTTGATTACTCACAGCTGAGCAAACTTGCCCAAATATACACTAGTGTGTTTTATGAAACCACAAGAATTAGACTGTACTAGTGTACACTACACTGCACTGCACTATTCTGCTCTGTACTTCAAGCACTTCTCATCGAACAGAGCTAATGTAACTTTAAGTTGTTTCAGTAATATATCATACAATGTTTCTCAAAAATATTAAACTATTTATTCATAGTTAAAAAGCAGATTAGACATTGTAACAATAATAATAATAATAATAATAATAATAATAATAATAATAATAATATGAGTGCCCGTGAGGTGACGCCTGGTAAGCGCCCGCACGGTACAAATATGTCATCATTATTACCGATATCTGCGATAAAGCAGATTGTGGCACACTCAGAAATGGGTAATATGCCGTGATGATATATTTATTTATTTATAATAATAATAATAGTTATTTATGCAACAAGTATATAAAGTAGTACTTTTTAGTCGAGTGCGAAATTAGCATGATATAAAATATATTATTTTACACACGTGTTGCATACAATATTTTTCCTACAACCGAAATGTTAGTGCTTTTTCTCATAATACTGAGTGTGAGTATATAAGCATCTTCAAATATTGTTAGTGCTGTTTCTCATTATACCTACTTTACATTGGCAGGTATATCAAAAACAGGTAGTTTAGTCTTCTAGAATTGTACAAATTGTACATTTCATATTAATATAGAAAATTAGGTTAGGTTAGAACTCATTATGTCAAAAAATATTACTGTTTTTAAAAATGATTACTTAACCTGTTAATAAAAATGATTACTCTTGTTTCAATTGCAGTGAATAATAATATTACTTTTACTCAATAAATTTTATTACTTTCATAATTATTTAGTATCTAATTATATACTTGACAGTTAAATTAACCGAATGTGAACGTTACCTAGCAACGCCTATTTACTTTTCACGCATTAGTGCTTGAAAAATGATACTTTACACACTGTAAAGAGTGTGTAAAGTATGCACTTTACGCACGGTTGTAAAAAAACTTCGTTATAAATACGAGTAATATTTATAACATATAATTTTGTAGGTTTATATTTACATATTAGAACCACTTTTTATTTCATTTACATTTTTTTATCATAAATATTTTTCTTTAGAAATCTTCAACAAAACTTAATATTCGTTTTTATATTCGCTATTATAAAAATTACACTTGTCAGATAAATATATGTTCATAACTTTTAAGTTTTATTGTGACAATTTTGTTCATAATTTATTATAGTATATGACGTGACGCATATAGCAAGTTAAGAATAAGTACTCATGAAAAGTGGCGAGGACATAATAATTATTTTTAGTTATAAAAAATATGCATGCAAAACAGGTAAGAAAAATAAAACTGTTTTATGAAAAATAATTACAAGTGGTAATAATATTATGTAAAGTTTTTGCGGAAATTTACTAACGATAACGTTTTCCCTGTTTTTCTCATGAGTGAACTGTCACTTTCAGAGATTCTTTACTTGTCGTAAACTCAAGCGTAAATCTGTATACATATTTCATACCGTTAAATAAATTACTAAACTTTATTCCTTTAAAACTACCTGCAATTAACTACTTGTGGGGTCGTGAAAAATGAAATTTTATTAGGAGGAATTGCAAAGGTAGATTTCAAAGACCATGAACTTAATATCAGCGCGCATTTCAGCGGGTTAAAACGAATTACAGCAATTATGTGGGTAAGGTAACAGATCTCGGTTACAACGTCGGTTTTATATACTTGAGGGTCCGAAGTATTTGGGCTACATCAGTTAGTGAGAAATGGAATTATTCGCAATAAAAATTTTGGACTCGGAAAAGTATGAATATGAAATCAATTACAATATGTATTGTGTCATAAAGATTGTTCATAATAGCAATTTCAAAATTATGAATAACAAAAAGATATTTGAATATTGAAACAAAATATTTATTAGAATTAAATAAAAGGTTAAACTAAAAAAGAGCAAATCATGAAATTAATTAATATTAAATGTTTATCTTGTCGCTTTGGATATAAACAATAAACTAATAATATTTTGTTACTAACTTTTAAATTTATTTTTAAAAAAACAAATATAAACATCTATTACAGACCATCATTTGTTTACTTTTAATGTTATTTTCTTTATTTTTATTTTTTTTCTAATTTATATACTTCAGAAATAGGGATGCACTCGTTCTCGAGCTTTGGCCCGGCCTGGCCCGAAGCCCACCTCGATTTCGAGTAGATCATCGAGCCGGGCCGAAGATATTTTTACCGGGCCGAATCGGGCCAATCATTTGTAAAAGTTGAGGCGTGTCGGACTTTTGATTTTGGCCCGACCCGAAAAATTGAGCTTTTCGGGCCGGCCCGAAAAATCTTATAATCCAATCAAATGCACACTTTCCTTAATATTTTAATGAAAATGGATGGAGTTAAAATGGATCAAAATGATTTAATAACAACATACTCCACATCTTAATAAATAAAAATATGTTATTTTAAAAGAATTCACTATTGTGATATTATTATTGTCACTACTCGTATACTTAAATAAAAATCTGTTGTAGCCAGCACAATACCTCTCGCCATTTCCATTTTATATTATATAAATATTGTATTGCACCATAATCCAATACCTCTTTTAGCGAGAGGTAAAATACACGAAGGCTGTTTCCTTAATTTTAGAGCCTGATATAATAAAGCATGGTCTTTCATTCTGAAATATTCTGTATGACTCTGTTGAGGCATACGCTAGATCACCAGAATTAAAAATGGACACTCCCGAATCGAAGATTGTTTTGTTAAATTAAAATCCCGATGAGGCATCAGGCGCAGTGTAGTACTAGAAATTGCAAAATTGTAGAACATGTGATTACTAATTCCAAATCATGAAAACGCAGGTCGATATCTCTTTTAGTTTTGGAGATATTCAATCTCAAATATTTTCCCAAAATTACCCATTTCTGGGCTATATCTCTACCTAGTTTTGAATTATTGCCCCAAAAGTCAATATACCCCATATTCAGATAAAAACTTTAAAATTTTCAAAAATCTAATTTTCATGTATCTAGATACTTCTCAATGCGCTGATTCTAAATTTTGAAACTGCAGGTCGATATCTCTTTTCATTCTGGAGATATTTAGATTCAAAGTTTTATGTAAAACTGCCCATTTTTGGGTAATAACCCAAAAATGGGCCGAGATACGAATTTAGCGACACCTCCATTCGATTCTACGGATAAAAATATATAAGTATACCAATTTTCATAATTTTTGACTAACCGGTTCAATTTTTATGAATAAAAGTTTGAAAACCCCTGAAAATGGCCAAAATCTGAAAAAATCGTAAGGGGTGTACCCCTTACGATTTTTGCGATTTTTTGCCATTTTCAGTTATTTTGCTTTAGAGACTGTATGCGGTGTTCAAAAATTATGAAAATTGCTATACTTATGTAATTTTGCCCGTAGAATCGAATGATGATATCTCCAAATTCATATCTCGACCCATTTTTGGGTTATTACCCAAAAATGGGCAGTTTTGAGGAAAACTTTGAATATAAATATCTCTAGAACGAAAAGAGATATCGACCTGCGGTTTCAAAATTTGGAATCAGTGCAGTGAGAAGTATCTAGATACATGAAAATTAGATTTTTGAAAATTTTGAAGTTTTATCTGAATATCGGGTATATTGACTTTTTGGACGTTAATTCAAAAATGGATAGAGATATAAACTTGCTAGTAATATTATTTAATTGTAAAGACAATGTTATGTAAGTGTACGCATATTTAGAGCATTTGAACAACTGAGTGTTGTAAACCACGTTGTAATGCTGATCATGCGATTTTTCAAAATCAAATCTGCAACAAATACAAATGCAAGAAATATTTTATTTACTTTTATATATTAATTATAAATTACTAAATAAATATATCACGGCATATTACCCATAGCTATTCGAAAAATGCGCGTTTTTCGAACACTGCTACTAGCCCTCGAGCGGGCGCGCCAATATTTATAACATGTCCAGGCGCGCGGCGCACAGAGTGCGCCAGACAAAAAAAATGAATTTTATGGCTATTTAAAACAACATAATATTTCTTTACACATTGGAAGTTAAAGTACACATTATTAAATTATATTCATTTTTGTTTTTGAAGAAATAGCGTATAAAACTAATAATAATGAAATATAAACACAAATATGCCTGACCGATTTTATTCGTCCTCTGATTTTACTATTTCGCAATTTTAACATAAAATGTAGGTTATTGTGTGTGATTTGCAAACTATTATAAAGATGAACAAAATAAAATTTAGATAGAAATAAAAATATACATAAATAAATAAATAAATATATCATCACGGCATATTACCCATTTCTGGGTGTGCCATTATCTACAACACATGTAGACATCGGTAATGATGACGATATATTTTACCGTGTGGGCGCTTACCAGGCATCACCTCACGGGCACTCATAGCTGGCGTGGAGAGTGCACCACAGGGGTCACTTTTGTGCCATTTAAAATTGGAAATATTTGGCGTCTGTCGGGATCGAACCCGGTTCCCCCAGGTTCGCGACCAGACACTTACGCACGCGGCTACGGGACCCCATAAAACATACGAGTATATTTCTACTATGTGTCTGCCTCCAGATCCAACGAATAAATTGTCGTTTGTATCACTGCAACTGTAACGAAACTAAAAACAATAGTAACATATTGTGATCAAAGGTCCAAAGAAGGATTAGCGCGAATGACAAAACATCCCTTCGCCCATTAACAATTTTGTGAGACTTTTGTTGAACTTGCGCACTCAGTGTGTCAGCGCGCCTCGAGGGCTAAATTCGTCAACAGTTGACATTAGAACGTTAAGCGCATGTACGAGCTGACATAGTTCATACCTCATTCAATATACGTTGTTGGTGCAAGTGCAAGAGAAGCGAAGTTAGATTTATTATTTAAAAAGGTAATTATATCTTTTAAGGTAGTCGAGAGTAAGTTCAATCTAGTATTTGTTTAGAGAAAATACGTAGTCATGCGTCCAGAAGAGATGAATATTATGAAAAAATTGGACTTTTACAGAGATCTTGAGAGGTTAGTAACTTAAGCTCTCATGTCAATACATGGCGATTAAAACTATTTATTTGTTATAGTATTAATGCAAAATACAACAAGAGGTTCTCTGAAGAATGTAATTTCACTGTACTTATTGTATGTATCATAGTAATTATGGCATTATTAAAGTGGGCTCAGTAAATTTATTTAAGGTAGGCACATTGAAATGCACATAATGCCTCGTATTTCAACCATTCCAAAATTTTAGGCCCATGTACATAATGTCATCAACATGATGTCATTTTTAATCAGGATTGTAACATTATAATTAGTTTTTCTACTTCGTTTCATTGGGACAAAAATTAAATATAATTATAAAAAATATTTTCATTTCAATACCATAATGCATGCATTCCATATTTTTAACAATGCAGTAGGGACCCTTTAATCCGAATTGCTGAATGTAAGTAAAGATTCGGTTTAACGATTTGTTCGGATTACTGAATTTGTATGGGTAAGTGAAACTAACGTCAATTTAGAAAATTTTGCAATATTTCTTATGGTACTTCGGAGAAATACAACGTTGATACTGACTGACATCTAGCGGCATAATTTGTAACTAATTGGTTTAGTACTCTGGTTGTTTTAACATTAGAACTTCTATATTAAAAATGAATGTAAGTAAAGGTAAAAACAAAATTTATTGTTTGTTTTACGGTCGTACGTCATGAAGAGGACTATCTGCTTTCACAATTATCCTAACTTTGGTGGCAGTATTGTTACTAGTTATCACTAGTAAAATTAGTACAAAATTAAACCTTGACGGGCGCAATAACGGGTTTGTGTTTCGAATTAAAATATAAATAAATGAGTAAAATAAAGTTTTTATTGTATTATCTTCGTGGATGACAATCTCAATTTCTTCAAAAGCCGATTTTAGTGCACTAGTTTGTAAATAGGGTAAATATATGAAAGAAAAAATCTTGCTTCTCCCTTAAGAGCATTGCCGGTCGCTCAGCGAAATCAGCTTTGACGCTTGTATGATACTAGTGCAGACAAACTTCTTACGTTCCCCCACTACTTTTAAGACACGCTAAGTTTATTTCTCTTTGTCTGCTTTTATATGTGTTTGTCCTTGTTTAAAGCATAAGGGAAAACTCAGCCCGTGTGTGTAGTAGAGGGGAAAAATATTCTCCTAACACTTTCTCCTCCATAGTCTATCGCTCCGATTTCTGAAATAAGCGGCAAAAAGGGGTTTAGTAGAAATCAAATCACAGCTAAACTAAAAGAGATAATTTAGATTTTTTTTCACAGATTTACTACTAAAGGTGGGCGCTGTGGGGGTGACCCAAACATTTTTTGTATAAAGTACAGTTTTCATGTTAAAAATAAATTTTAAAATAGCCATTTTTCATATATATTTTGAACTAAATTTAAATGCAATAGAAATTAATAATTATGCAAAATAATTGGTCAGCCCCATGCACTGATCTATCTACTATACAATGGTATCAAGTTTGAAGTTATAACTTAATATTTACGAGTGTAGTTTGATTTTTACTAAAGTGCTGTTTAGCGTAACACCGACAATCGCCTTAAATCACACAGTTAATATATTGTGTGTTTAGACACATATTTATTAATATTCAATTTATTAACGTACCTTATAAAAATATAAAACATCTTGAGGTCAGATTTATATGCAGAAATCTAAACTTGGCAGTAGTTATCCTCATTTTCGATTAAATATAACGCTTTATTTTGTTGTCAGTGCTGAAATTATTAAAATATCTTCCAAAAAAGATTAACCAGTTGTTTTTTTGTATAATAATTTTACGCAAATGTGATATATTTGCAAAATTTCATAAATGCTACAGAAGTAATACCAATGACAGTGAAAGAGTACTAAATGAAACGCACGTGTATTTGCGACGGTGCTGCCACCAACGGTCGTGTCAGTTGTCAATTAAGAAATAGAAACAAAAAACAATTATTATCTTATCTTTGAGTTTTTATTATGTGTTTACATTAGCTGTTCCTATTGCTGAGTAATATTATTATTTAATTGGGATGTAAGTGCCCTGTTGAGTAATAAATAAACAATCCTGAAAAAAAATGTAAATGTTTGTTTGCTTTCGGGCGTTCAATCCGGCTTTGTTCACCAGTCGCCGATTTATTGTGTATTATTATTTATTAATCAATGTACGGTACATACATCTACCAGTTGAAATCTCAAGTTGAAATGGTTATCACATCCCACCACTTCAGAAATAGAAACTAGAGCAAAATTTAACAAGTTTTTTCATGAAACACACGTGTTTGTTGTTACGTACGGAGAAATTTTATCACTTTGTACGGATTATCTATTTTTATCCGATGTTCGGATTACTGGATGTTTGGATTAACGAGGGTTCGGATTAAAGGGTCTCTACTGTACAGGGTATAAATCGAAAAGCGGGACATAGGTTTAACATGGTAAATCAGTTTTTCTTTGCGCAAACATTACCAAATTATTTTATACAAAAATAAGAAATAAGGAATTTCAGTCGTGTAAAACCGATTTGGTAAGTGGTGAATTATATTTGTACAGAAATCAACACTAAATTTTGTAAAATTTTACAAATTGTAGACATTAGCTTTGTTCATAAAACGGTTTATATATACAGGATGTCTCATTTTACATTACATCCCTGAATATCTCGGGAACAATACATGGAATAAAAAGTGTGCCGAATCAAAACCTTCATAGTTTTGAGGGGGACATCGGATTCTGACAAAATGTCACAGACCTCAAGGGGAGCGGGAAAGGGGGTCAACTTAAAAATTTTAAATGGGAATCCCAACAGGTAGCGCTGTAATCGTAAAAATATGATTTTGCTAGAAAAAAATTACCCAATTAATATTGTGTCAATAACAGAATAAATAATTTTTCTGTCTACCTATACGAAAAGTGAAATTTTACGTACTTATTTTCAGACGAAAAATGACACTTTTCTGAACGTTATCACTTTTCGTCCGCAAACCTTTTTCGTACGCTAAGCCTACTACGATTTTTGTAATTGTGTGTACTATCGGAATTGTAAATAACAAATATCAAACGAGCAAATAAAAATATTATTTTAATGATAAATTTAATTTAAATATGTGCGCAATTAATAATGAAATTAACTATACTAAAAATTATTAATTTTGACATGACTAATTGTTAATCTAAGATGCCGCTGGATAGACTTGTTTTCGAGGTTATTTTGTTGGTTTTGTTTATTTTCACCTGTCATAGTGTTGTCAATAGTGTTGATGTGTCTGTGAGTGTAATGTGTCTTCCTTCAAACTAAAACAGAGCTAAGAATTAAAATTTTGTGAAAATGGCAGAAGATATATATTATTTATTCATATAATAAATAATAAGATTTTACGAATTTAAAAAAACGTGTATTTATTTCTAGATCTATTACGTTAAGTAAGGTAGACAGAAAAATGTAATATGTACCTCGGCAAAAAATGCATATTATAGCCTCGCTTGTTTGCTTTACCTCGGCTTCGCCTCGGAAAGCAAACTCAAGCTCTGCTGTAATATGCAATTTTTTGTCCTAGGTACATAAATAACTATTATGTAACTGCGCATGACTCTGACGATTGCTAACGATTTCAAACCGTTCTATGAACAAAGTTAATAAAAACTGGGAAAAATTATTCAGTGTAAAATAATGTAATTTATAAAAATCTATCACTACTTAAGTAATTTTTTCAAAGAAATTTCATTCTACACTATAATCAGTGGTATCGTGTTCCTAATAAAACAAGTTAAAAATCGCAGTGTATAGTTAGTGTGTTCTGATATTCCGAATTAGGTGGACGTATATTTTATGTGAATTGAATGGTAATGTAAAAACTAACATTTAAAGTGAAATACGAATATTTACGAAAATGTGTTTTCTTAAACGAAGGTATGAAGATTTTTCATTACCCGGTAAGTATAATATCATCATTTACTATATGTAAATTGCATTATTTTTGTACAAATTGTTCTTATTTGTTAATACATATATGTATGTGTCAGTATTTTATAACTTCATTGCCTAGTGAAGAATTACAAAATACGCGCGTTCAATTTTGAACTAATTTAATTTGTAACGAATGAAATGGAGTTGTTTAATTGAAATTATAATAAATGTTCAAAATGCCCTTTTTTATGATTTTAATATCGTACAAAATATTTAAAATAGTCTATTTTTTATTTTTGTCTCGGAATTCTTTATGTTAGATGATACATATATTTACCTTTCCCACATGTAATTAAAAAAAAGATTATTTTTACATGCAAATTTTGATAATCAAAAAATGACCGCGAAACTTTTTATTGCATCTATAAGTAGGCTGACCATATGTAGTTATTTTAATAGGAGAGTACTTTCTTTTTGAATGATGTCCTACTGTACTTAAAAGGTTCATTAAGTACACGTAAATGTATTTTTTTTTTTTTTTTTAGAACAATAGTTTGATCAAGTCAAACTTAACATAATTAGCTATGTATTTATAAATATATAGGTATATGTTGCGTCTTACACTGGTCAGATTCGGCGTCAATCGAGTAAAGTATTTTTTGTTCTTCCTCCTTATCACTAAATATTAGTTCTAACATTAATTATTTAACTATTTTATTCATTTCTGACTTGTTTAAAATTTTACAGCAACAAAAAAAAAATTGTTTTAACAAAAGTTTTATTTCAATCTAGAGTTCATTTTTTGTTTGGGACAAGCGCATCAAATGCTGGAATACTGAAATGTTCTATTTACTCCAGAGCAGTCCTCAAATTTTAAAGGCGATTTTAAATTCCCAAAAGTACTGGTATTAAAAGACTGGTACAAACATGATGCGGAACGTAATAGGATTTTTTTTGTAACATCAAAATTGAACTAGAACGAAATAAATTTCTCATTTTTATTTTCAATTCTGCCTCTAGTATTTTTTGTACTTTTTTTTTTCTAAAAAAATTATGGTCACCCTATCTATAGGGCTTTCCTTGAATTTTGGCCAAACCATTTTCTAACACCTTGCATACAAAAAAATACTGATTTGTTTTAATAAATTTTCACTACCCGTAAAAATTCTTCCGAATTGAACACCACGATGTTACCGTTGAAACTAGCAACAATGTATTGTATTTTTTACTATGTCACCGCGATACACTGTACGTGTATAACATATAGTTTATTACATTTTGGATTAACTACGCTTTGTGCAATCGGTCATAAATGTTGCATATTGTGTGACATTTTGTCAGTAATAGTTCGAATCAAACGTTAACGTTGGTATTTGGTATTGGTATCAATATGAAAGGCATGTTATCTACATATTAATAGCTATAAATGTGTAGTTAATCATCTCCTTGGCGACGTTGCCGAGTCAAACATGCGTTAATAACTCACCCCATGTTTGGGGAACAGCAAATGCCCTAGTTCGCTCCTTTGTGAGTCCGTGGTATGTGTGCCAACATACAGAGTCAGACTGGAGTGTGTATATGCAAGCTCCATGTGCTAGTTAACATTGCGCGCATAATATAAACACAATAATATACACTCGCCATATATACCAGTATATTATCCTGATATAAAGGAAAACTAATATTCAAGTCAGAGAGTATAAAGATGATTTTTTTTTAAATCGGGATGTAAATAAATAAGGAGAATTGGTGGGGGATGGGATTTAGTATATTGGCGATTCAAATTAAATTTTCCCGCCATTATATATCAGTGTTTATGTCATCATAACACTGTACGAGCTGTCAATCTGTCATTGATATAATGAATTTTACGCTATTGAAAAAGTTTCAAAACATGAAACTTGTGTTAAAGGATATTTTAAATAGCTTACAATCTCTAGAAAATTTCTGTGAAGGGAAGGGAATACTATATTATGGACGTATTTTTAGTTCAAATTTTATCCACCAGATAGAGTTTGCTTAACTTGAATCGCGAATAGGCGGTTTATGAAATTTACGCACAAATGCATTAAAATTGTTTGTTTACATCTTAGTTACTAGGGCGGAATATTGAACATTACGCCCGCCGGGCTTTTTGCTAGTTTTACTGTCCACCGGACTGTAAAAAAGCCAAAGGTAATGATACTAACTTTTATTTAATTATATAAATTTTAGACATATTTTTTAATTATTTATAATATAACGACAAAATAAGGTTAACCTGGTCACGTACAGGGAAAAGGAAAATAGTTGAGGGAGAGGGGGCGATGCCCACCCTGTTTTAAGTTAGGGGGGGCGATGCCCACCCTGTTTTAAGTTAGGGGGGGGGGGCGATCCGCCCCCTCTGACCCATACTTGCGACGCCCCTGGTGTACAATTTATGAAAACATATTTTGATGTGCACAATAACGTTCAAGTTATCTGGAATTTTAACACTTACGCTATCTATTTTAGCGTAATGTGAAAACTCTCCTATAAATTATCAAACTGTGTATCTTATCGTACCGTAAATATTCACAGATATATCGAAAGTATATGTTTCTGTATTTTTTTAAATATTAGAACGGAGAGAATTGCACAAGTGTTATCGTTTCTGTACGTCGTTAGAAGAGAAAAGCAAAAAGTAAGAATTTATGTACTTACTCGAATATTGACATATCAAAAAAAATTGCTAACTTTAGTTAAGTAAAGACAACCTTATGAAGATAATTCATCATAGTAATGGAGATTTCCACGATTTTCAAAATTTTTGTATGTTAATCTTTAATACAGGATGTTCGGTAAATAGGCGGCCATCGCTTCACTGCGACTTCAAAGAATCAAAAGAAATCCCATTCTTCAATTATCTTTCTCCCTTTATCATGCGATGAAGAATTTTATTATCGCCTGTTCTGTCGTATTCTGTTTGCGAAAAAATAATTTACATAAAAAAAATGGTATTTATATAATATGAAATATCATTTCTGCATAAGTCTATCTCTCACAAACACCCAACAGGCAATTATGCGCATGCTTGGAAATCTTTACTACTATTGGCTAACGCTGACAGCGTCGCTGGCTTGGCTGCGTTCCAAAATCCTACTCTTAGAGTACGAAATTATTCAAAGTCGTTTCAAAACTCTTAACCTTACTCTCACAGTTTACTCAACCTGTTCCAAAACAGCCAGAGTTTACTCCAAAGTGATGTTCTACTTACTCTACTAACGAGGAGGGTATAGAAATTACTCCACAATATTTTCAAACGTAGATGCTCACGATTCTCAACATATGAAAGTAATTTGCCTTCTTGAGGAAGAAAACATGCTTTTGGTTGAAAATAAGCATAAGTAAATACGTTGGCGTGTATTATGAGCATACTTTTATAATAAAAGCGTTTTATGGAGCGTGCTTTCACATTATATTGAGGAGAGTGCTCCATAAAAGCGCTTTTATTACGGGCTTGACATTAATGTTGTAATTATAAGTAGTTTTGTTAGTTTTATAAAATTATTTTTAATTTAGTTTCAGTTTTTTACTTCAACAAAATCCTCATTCGTCCCAAAACACAACGCATCATACTCTACGCCAAAACTCGGTATTCTTGGTTTTGGAACGCTGCCCTGGTGATGCAGCGAGCACATGGTTTGACTTTGACGTTTGATTTCATTTCTGTTTGTAGTTGCACTTCGAAAGCATTTGCTTTGTGTTTCATACAGTAATTTATTGTCACCTAAATAAATTAATCCTGACCAGATTGTATTCCTATTATTTTTACAGTACAACAAAGTAAATTATTTAATTCAAATTTAGCACTAGAATATGTCAATGTTTTTTATTATTACCTACTAATATTTATATTCAAGAATTTACATATAAAATAAATAGTAGGTACATTGTTTAATTTTTCAAATTTAAATTTAAAATTTCTCGCGCTAGTCGTTAATAAACAGAACTCTGTGATTCGCAAAAAGTGATCATGATTTCCTCGTTAGCCAATAGTAGTCAAGGTTTCCAAGCATGCTCATAATTCGCGGTTGGGTGTTTGTGTGAGATAGACTTATGCAGAAATGATATTTCCATTTCACAGTGTTTCCTTCAAGAAAAGCAAAGGATCCGCAATATATTAGTTAATAGGTATATGGTGGCCTCAGGCTGGTGCAATAGTTTATGCTGCACTGCCTAGATAATGCTGCAACATACCTTACTAAACTATCCGGCAGTTCACTATTGTTTTTTTTGCGCTTCTCTTTGAACAGTGGAGTAGAAACTCCCTTAAAATAAATACAATGATTCTCTACGATTTAAAAAAGTTTAAAGAAATTTAAGTGAATAGATAAAGAACACCTTACTGAGGCCCCCTTACTAGATTTCAGACTTCATGTTCTAACATTTTGTTAACTAATTGACCTGAAATAAAATTTTAGTACACTATCATTTTAAATAGCTTAGCCGTCGCATATGCTTATATGTCATGTACCCGTAAGCATGAAATTAGCATGTTAATAAGTTGAGTGCAATTTCAGAAAGCAAAATAAAAGCAAAAGGTAATTTTTAACTCCGCTAGAGTAACAGCTATAAACTTGCCGAGGTTTTGCACGCCGCCACTAAATTTTCCTCCGTGCGCCACTGATTTTAAGTGAACGTGTATCTCGACGGTAATAGTGCAAGACGGATGTGCAAGTTAAATCTGTACAGCGTTCTATGTAATCTCACGTGTGCGTGTAAACTTCAGCGACTAAAAAAATAAGCCACCTCCTTGTGTAGTAGTATGTATTTTTATCGCTATTTAACATGAATTCGTTGCACTTTACAGTATTAAATAAACTTAAAATTAAAAGTGGAATTGAGACCTCACCGAGACTCGAACTCGGGGCCTCTCACTTGCCTGGCGGGAACTTTACCAACTAACCTACGGATCATCTACGATGTCATTTGATTTTTCATGTTGCTGAGAAACAAATGCACGAAAAAAGTAGGAGGTCCCGAGTTCAAATCTCTGCAAGGTCAGTTGATTTTTTGCAATTCATATCCAATCTGGATACTTCAGTGATTCTAGTCGTTAATTTTATTTCTTTGTATATATATAGCGTGTATTTTTAAGCCCGATAGAACTTCAAATTGTAAAAAGTAACACAAAAAATTAGATTTTAATCAATTTTTTTTGTTTATTCGAAAGATCAATAAATGGCATTAACATTTGAAAAAGATTTCGGGAATATGGCTACCGCGGCTGTTCTTGACAAAGCGCATTCTGGACGTCCAATTTTGAGCCACTTTTTCGAGCACTGCTGGCCGTAAGTCACGAATAACACGGACAATGTTGTCCTCCAAGGCGTCAATTGTTAGTGGTCTATCAGCATAAACCAGTGACTCCACGCAGCCCCACAGGAAATAATCAAATTGCACGACCTTGGAGGCCAATTGACAGGCCCATTTCTCGAAATCAACTTATCGCCAAATTTTGATTTCAATAAGTCGATGGTTGCGGTCGCCGTATGGCACGTAGCACCATCCTGTTGAAACCACATCTCGTCCGGATCAGTCATCCATATTTTCAAACAAAAACTTATTGATCATGGTGCGGTAACGATCTCCATTGACCTGAACGCGAGCTCCGACCTCATTTTTGAAGAAATAAGGTCCAATGATACCACCAGCATGTAAACCGCATCAAACGGTGCATTTTTCTGGAGGTAATGGAGTCTGTAGGGTCTCTTGTGGATTGGTCTCACTACATATGCGGCAATTTGGCTTATTAACAAACCCGTTAAGCTAATCACGAAGTCGTCTATAAGTTGCGCGAATCGACGACTGATTTTCAAAGTAAATTTGGATAATTTAGTAGCGTTGTTCAAGCGTGAGTCTATTCATGATGGTTTGCCAGAGTATACCGATCATAAATGTCAAAAAGTGAACACAGTATAACAGCTCGTTTGACAGTTAACCCTTTCATAAGTTCTATCTAAGCAAAAAAAAAAAACAACCATTATATATATATATATATATATATATATATATATATATCTATATATATATCACGGCATATTACCCATTACTGGGTGTGCCAATCTGCTGTGTATACAGATTTCGGTAATGTCATCAGAAATGGGTAATATGCCGTGCTGATATCTTTATTTATTTGTTTATTTATATTTGTACCGTACGGGCGTTTACTAAGTGTCACCTCAGGGGTGCCATTTACAATTCGAAATATTTCTTTCAGCGTTGGTCGGGTTCGAACCCGACTGATTCATTGATGGCGTGGAGAGTGCACCACAGGACTCACTTTTGTGCCATTTAAAATTCGAAATATTTCTTTCAACGTCGGTCGAGTTCGAACCCGATTCCTCACATTCACTAGCAGACACTCAGGCACGCGGCCACGAGACCCCATAAAAATTACTTACAATTTTAATATTGCACAAATGTGACCCCTGTGAATTTTAAATTCTAGTAGATTTCAAATTCTATTAGTATTGAGATTTCCTTCACTTTCTCTCAGAGTAGATTTCAAGTTACAAAATCAAGGCCTAGACATATAACTTTTACTATGTACTAAGGTGTTTTAACATTTATCACCTTCTTTTGACCTGTCCTGTAGTATCGGCACACTAAAATTAAATCAGAAGTTCTTATATCCGGTATGCAAAGTGATTGAAAAAGGTCTTAACAAATATACAATTTTTTTGTTATAACAAACTAGTAATGCTCCTAGAAGCATACGAAATTAAGAAAACTTTGAACGGAAGTAAACTTTAGTAGATCTCTTAGATGCACCGCTTCTGGATTTTCTCATCTATGGCCTTTCTCAATAATACAGAAATGTAAGTATTTTCCATTTACATCATAAAATTATTAAAATTGAAAATTGTTTCGAAGTTTACAATACGTTAATCAAAGCTTCTATATTATTAAAATAATGTGACTGCGCAGACTACTTTGAGTAGATTATATTTTAATACTTCTGACAGACAGTCGAGATAAAATCCTCCTATATAGTTCATACTGTAAAGTTTGTTATTTTGTAATATTTGTTGCAAGTTCAAATATATGTATCGTTCATTCAATCAGCGTTTGAAAAACAGCGATGAATAAAACTTTTGAAACTACTCTTAGTAGATATTAGAATTCACAGAACAAAGTTTTAATTCCTCGCTTTGTTTGGTATCAAAGAGAAAAAATGAAATAAAAATAGTACTTAGTTATGAAAAATAATGAAACAAAGTTATTTGCTAAAGTGTCAAAATTCTGCATTTAATGCGAGCTGACAGGTGGAAATTCGTGATTCGTGCAGTCTGAATGGTAACTACTTTTTGTAAAATATTCAATATTCTATATGCGCATATTTGGAAAATAAAACCTGAAATTCTGAGACCAACACCACCAGCAGTGGCTATCAATTTTGCTGTGTCAACTTCCACCAAATATTACATTTTCACGGGTTATATTAATTTTTCGTTTCCTTCGCTTTCGTCAAGCGAACAATGGCTTAGCACTCGAGGAACGAGTACTCACCTTTCACTGCATAATTAAGTTGTATATTTTATTTATACATTCATTTATACACAGAATTTTCCTGCCTTGCGATTAAATGGTTTCGTTCTGCGTGATGCGTCATCAAACACCATTCAGGATTTACTTTCCTGGTTTTTATTTTATTTATTGTATACAATCGTCACATAAAATTTAGATGTAAAAATAAAATAATTTGTTGAACGAGGTCGAAGTTGAAATTACCGCTTGTTGCTATGGGGTCACCAAGGTCGGTACTCCATTTGAAAAGGCTGAGTTAGTCGAAGTGATGGAAGACACCGTTGAGGAAGGTGTAGTACTATCTTGTTCTTCCCTTCGGCGCTACCATCGTGCTTGAGTCATTAGGTGCATTCTTTTTACACACAATCTCAGTTTATCTCAGCTCACCTCAGTTGTCTCAGTAATTTTGACAGTTCTATTTGTCCCAACTGAGATGAGATGAAGTGAGGCGGATTCCTCCCCCCTTGCCGATACTGAGCTACCTTGCGGGGTGATGCTTGTTGAGTGTCTCACCTCAGTTGAGGAGTGCGGGTTTTTTTCAGTGTTATTTTTTATTTAAAAATGAATATTTAAGAAAGTGTTAATGTTGATGATTTAATATTGATAAGTGAAATTGTATTTCTTTAATTCTAAATTTAATAAATACATTGGATTGTTTTATAATGTTATTTGCAATGAAAATTCGTACGATGTAGATTTATTCTTTGACATTTCATTGTCTTAGCGGGTCCACCTTGTCAGATATTTAAAATAAATTCAAAAACAAAATGAAAATGTCAACATACTGATAAATAAAACATATGATAAACAGAGAAAGATAATAGGTATTCCGTTTTATCTCTAAATTGTGTTCTATTTGTTAAGCAACTATCTCAGCTCACCTCACTTCAATCTCATCTCATTTTGAGAACAAGTGAGGTGAGATATTGGTAAAAAGAATGCAGCTATTGTGATGAATGAAATGATCCAAAGATCCTCAACATCCTTGAGGATTGTCTGGTCGTCGACTTGTAAACTAGTTCATTTAGCGTTACCCAGGGTGCACTAGTGTTCCATCAAGACAAGAAATCTTATCTAGACTAAAATTCTTGTCTTGTCTTGAATTTTGAGGCAAAAAATAAATAACTTCTTGTTGTGCTCATTTCTTGGCGGCCTATTTCTATCTAGATTTCTTAAAATTTTGCGCCTGCGCGTGATGAAATTTGTGTGGTAGTTAGGACAGGGAATCTGTGTGTCCAGATTCATATATGTCTTCGGTATCTTAGTGAATAATGTTAATTGATGTAAATATTTTTAAAAAGGCAGAAAATTCAGAGAGTGATGTTAATGGAAGGCTATTCATGGAAAAGGAACAACGAGGAACAATCCGAGAAAGATGAAAGTGTGTAAGTAATTAAAAAAGAAACACAGAAAAATACAGTATGCAGTAATTTGTTTTCATAAAATCTACTGATGATAATGTACGCCTAGTGTCTGGTAGCGAATCTGATTACCCTAGTTCGATCTCGGCCGACGCCAAAATTATTTAGAATTTTAAATGGCAGAAAGTGACCCCTGTGGTGCACTCTCCACGCCAGTAATGAGTGCCCGTGTGGTAACGCCTGATAAACGCCCACCCGGTACGAATATGTCATCATTACCGATATCTGCGTATAAAGTACACCCAACAGTGGGTAATATGCCGTAATGATTTCTATACATATATATATATATATATATATATATATATATATATATATATATATATATATATATATATACGAGTAAAATTGATGCTGAGAGTAGTTTTACAATAAGCGAGAAATTTGCTTTGTCTAAATCCATCAACAAACGAAAATGTGCCAAGTAAAGTAGGTACCTACTTATAAGATGATAAATTTATAGGTATTATTATTTTTAAAAAGTTACTTTTTCTTTAAATTTTTCGTTGTTTTATACGTACTTTCTTGCTAAGATATCTTGATCTTGGCACTAATATTCTTGTCTTATTTTGAAATAAAACTTACCTTCTTGTCTTGACCTTATGTTGGTTTCAAGACAAGAAATTCAATATTTAAGAAATTTCGTGATACTGGGTGAAACACTAGGGTGTATCTCAAGGAGCCTAATTAGCTTTACTTTCGTTGTGAAATTCGACAAGAATTTTTCTTGGCGTCGATTACAAATATTAATTTTCGTCAACAGCTTACGAAAAAAACGAAAATATCTGCCTCTTCTTTGTGAAATTAAATAAGACTGCACACTTAATTAAAGTTATTAAAATTTGAACCTCGATCATTATTTCCCTGCAAATAAAATATATTTTTATGCTGCTTTGCTTTGACATTTGATCTTAAAGGTATCAAGTTCTGCAAAAAATATTCTGTAGCCTAAAGCCTGATTCACAGCTCTTTAGGCCCGCTCTACAATTGAGTCGATTGTGGGTTGTCGCTTGTCGTAAGTCGTTTGACGTTAGCAGCATCCGACATCGCTTTGTACAATAGTCGCAAGAGTCGTAATATATCGTAAGTGAGGTTATGGATTTTATAGGTCTTCCAATTTATTTTAATTTAATTGAAATATTGCTTCAGATGAAGACAAAAATGTACAAGACTATGGTGGGTAAAACCTTATATTACCGTTGATGTTGGGCCAAATATCATTTTTTAATAACCAACAAGCAATCCAAAACCGACAGCCGACATCCGGCAACGCGTACCGATAAATTTCAGCTTATTGCGCACGCGTACGACATCCGACAAACGACTTATTGTAGAACATGCCTTAGGCCTGTTCTACAATAAGTCGTTAGTCGGTGTCGGATGTCGTACGCGTGCGCACTACGTAGAAATTTGGCGGTAGACGTTGTCGGCTATCGGCTGTCGGAGTCGGAACGCAAGTTAGTCATTTCCCATCTTTTCCGACAACGACATTGAAGGTCACGTCAACAGAAAATTGAGAACGAATGATATGACGTTGGATGTAATAATAATATATTATGTACAAGAAAACAGTAGTATGTATGGCAAAATAAATAAATTATACAACGATTTAAAAAGAAAAAAATTATTTGGGGACAAATAATAATCATAATTTGTTTCAAATTAACTACCTAACCTTAGAGTGACAACAATTTAATATCAGTTGGCAAAGGTTTTCTGTAATCGTGGTTTCAGAATATCATGCAACTGATCAAATTGTTATACAGACATTCTCGTAAATTTAAAAAAGTCTTCGTGATTACTTGACTTGAAATATGAAAATAATTTTCTGTGTGCACCAAATTATGCCTAACATCAACGGTAATATTACAATTAAATTAAAATAAATTGGAAGAGATATAGTATCCATAACCTCACTTAAAAGTGACAGTTCGCTACGACAGCTTCCGACTATTGTAGAAAGCAATGTCGGGTGCTGCTAACGTCAAACGACTTACGACAAGCGACAACCGACAAACGACTCAGTTGTAGAACAGGCCTTAAGGGGGGGTTTGAATGAAGAGGGTTGCATAAGCAAAAAAATCATTTTTTGTTCGTGTCCCCTCGCGATTGTAATAAAAAAAAGTAAATATTTATTAAAATTTTGTAAATTATATGATTATGTTTGTGTCCTAAAACCATTTTGGTTGAAAAAATACAGCGGATATGAAAAAAAATAATTAATTTCCGGTTTATAACTTAAAATACGTAGACCAAATTATATTCAGGACACAATTTATTAAAAACCATAAACAAATATATAAATTTTATAAAAGTGTATGCAACAGGTTTTTAAAACGACACGAACGAAAAATTTACCAAAACAGACTCATTTGACTGCCGCGGCACTGAAAAATAGTTTGGGCATTACCTTACAGATGTCAGCACTAGAAATGTCGGTAATGCAGTTCGGAAAGTAAACATTGAAGCTCTACCTGACTAACCATGACATTTTTGTAATTTGATTTACAATCTTTTATTACTGCGGCTATTTCCATGAATGGTTTCTTAGAGAAAATAAATCTAAGCTAAAAATGTAAAAGAAATTTGTCTCGAAATATTCTATTGTGAACAAATCAAAACATATATTATTAACTATTAGTGATTTTTAGTAAAAGTATTGTTTCACTAAATACAAGAAATAAAGTAATAACAAGAAACAATATATTTTAAGGCAATTGAAATTTCTTTTATGGTATCAGCTCTAACATGGTGAAACTTCATTCTTGAATTTGACTCAGTTTTTTAGTTTTAGAAAAATATTTATATCACAATGACTATAATTTCGATACCACAGTAACATCATCATAAATAAAGTTTAAAGTTAAGTTGATTTTCACTCAGTTAGTAATTGATATGTAATCAATTAACCATCATCATTGTGAATGTTTTTTCAAAATGGTAAAATTTTTGATTATGCAATAATTAAATATGAAATAATAATATTAATAATAATACAATAATATTAAATAATTCAAATTATTTACAAAAAAAAGTTTGAAGTTAAGTAGTTTTTCACTCAGTAAATGATATGTAATCAAAAGGTAAAATTATTGATTATAGAAAAATTATTTTTGTCCCCCAAAGTTTTAGCTTCCACAATGTATTCCGGGTCTTTACATTTTTTATTAATTTTTTTAACTCTATTCCCCAAAACAATTTCTGGCAATATGCAATTTAAATAAATAATATTAATATAACCATATAAACTTAAAAACTTACTTATAATTACGAATACATTTAAAGAAAATACTGAAACAAATAAAGATGAAATAATAATAATTAATAAGAATAATAACAATAATTAATAATAATACAATAATATTAAATAATTGAAACTAATAGATATTGATTTGACAACTAAAAATACAATTTTTTGTTATATATCAACTTACATGATTGGTTAAAGATTATAACCAGTCACTATAAATTAACGACTGAGTTACAGAATAGACTCGTAAATCTTGAACAAGTCTCGGTATGATTTTTGTAATTATTCATAAATCTATCTGCCTATCGCTATCGCGTCATTATGTAAAACAGTTTTAATTTCTACTAAAAGTGTAAGTTCTTTAGGTTTGTCAATAAATAAATAAAGTTTTCAGCTATAATTCTTTATTTTCATCGTACAACTAAATTGAAGATAGCTCAGTCCACTGCGCACATCTAAGCTGCATTTATTTTATTAATCAAATAGGTGCGTTCCTCAACTGCCTCAACTTATGAGAAAAATTATGGGCATATAGTTAAATGACTGGCAAACGAAATATGTTCTATCATAAAAAATGTTTATTTGATTAAAAGCTACATTTTTATATATGTTTACTCATTACGCATGTAATATGAAGTAGTATTGCTTTGAAAGAAGATATTCATAAATATTTTTCTAGAATATGAATATGGATTTATACTAGAAAGCCCTACTATCACTTTGTATACTATATAATCAACAAAAAGTTAGGAGTTTCCGCACATAAACAGCATAACTCAGGCATCCGTACACCTATATTGAAAACATTACATGGGCATTTTGTAATCCTTGTAAAGCTCATTATGGCTCTGTGGTAGATAAGAAAAGAATTTTAGCTACAACATTAGCCGCAGATTACTGATTTATTGTTCCCGAAAAGGGCCGGTTATGTCGTAAATGACCCACAATTTTTCCCCTAATTATCCAGGTATTATAAATTTCTGTTACTTGCGAAAGCCAATATTTAGCAAATACAGTGTTTATCTTCTTAGGTATAGTTGTATAATCCCCAGTAGAGGTTTATAATCAGTCGAGTTCGTTATTTGCATAACAGCCGTACGGCGTTCAAGATTTCTCGAAATAACTTAAAATTTAAACATTTAGGAATAATAAAATTCTTCTATTTCTCATATTGAACATCTGCTTCGGTTAATTTATAAACTCTCATAGACAACAGTCCATCAATATGCTGTTATTTTTCTAGGAACACCTGATCCTTAATTGTACGCGACTGTTATAAAAAATAACGGCCTAGGTCGTTATTTCTATCTTTTCATTTTTGTTTTAATCCTGTTATGTCATAATAATAGGATAGTATGGTATTACGAAAAAAGTTTAACTGCCGGGAAAATAGACAAAATCAAATCGAAATGAACTGTCAAATAACAAATTTATCATTAACCATTTGTACCCGTTACAAATATTTGCAATAAACAATATTAAGGAGAAATGGTATTAAATCATAAATTTTTTGCATTTATAAAGTTTAGTTCTCTGCTACACTGGTTTTTTAAAACTATTCCGCTCTGCTTTTTTGAATATATAGGGAGAACTCTGATTAATTACTCAACACAACACTCAGTTAATAATTAATATAGTTTACATTACTGCAGAAAGCTTAAATACGGAAAATAGAAATTATTTAAAGTTTGATATAAGAGTTATCGTGGATGAAAATATAGTCGCACACACACAACATTGTAAAAATAGCAAAAACGTGTTCTGGCGACCCTAATTCGTGCTTATTCTATCGAATTTTTTGACCAAAAACATTACCTCATTTACCGTATGGCGGGAAGTAAAAATAAACTGTCTCAGATCTATCATAGTAGCAATTTATATTGTTGTACAAATTTCATTCTAATAAATTATCAATATTATCCGTATATTCTATTTTCAACGTTTGTCAATGTTATATTTTATTAACATAATTATGTCATTTTATAATCTATAATCTCTATATATTTTTTTGTCACCATCGCCAACAAATATTTACTGTATGTTCCATTTGAGTTTTCAATTTTAATTACTTTATTCATTATTTTAATGTGCGGGCAATAAGTATTTACTAGTAATCTACAATATAATGCTTTTATAATTAATATGTTATATTTACTATTTTAATATAAAGAAACAAATGGAAATGTGTATGATAATACTTAATAACTGGCAGTTAAAATTTTAGGGATTATACAAATTCATTTTATATTATACGAATTACAATGTCTGTGTGTGCGTGTGGATGTGTGTATGTGTGTGTGTGTGTGTATGTGTGTGTGTGTATGCGCGTGTGTGTGGGTGTGTGTATGTGTGGATGTTTGAGGGATGATTCCTCAAAAACTATAATACTTAAGACCAATTTAACTACGTTTTCCTTAATCTGACATTAATGGCAAGACCTGAAAAAGTTTTGGTAACAATTGGACAATCTGAAGTAGTAGTTTCTTAAAAAAATCTTCTAAATATTATTTTTTGGAAATTTATGTTATTACAAATGTTAAAGAATATAAAATTCTCTATCCAATACATTGAACACTTTTATTATATCTCCTACAGATTTAGAGATAGAGAATTATAAATTTATAAAATAATCCACTGTATTAAACAACTCATGGAAACCAGTTGAAAAATTAAAATGTTTGTAATTGACATAAATGTCAGCGTTGAAAGATTTTTGAAGGCTTTTTCTGAGAAGTACATTTAATATTCCTTATCATTAATTAAATACTTAGAAATTTATGAAACTGGGCAGTAATCATGCCTATACACAAATTTAAAAAGGAAAATTGTCGTATATATCTAGAAATCATTCGTTGAAAGTGAAATGCTACAAAATGAATGGTTTGCTGTTGCTTTGTCACTGGTTATAAAAGCTTTTATTTACTAGTCATAAAACCCCAGGCCTTGGGTAAAATTTAACCTAAAGAATCTGTATCTTCTTGTTTACATTCAACCTTTTATCTCAGGCACAAACCTAAGTAGAGACCCGAACCATTCTATCGCCCTCTCTTGGTTAATATTATAAGCAAACGTGAAATAGTTCATGGCTTGGCCGATATTACTTCGTGTCGCTTTTTCGAAACCCCCCCTTAACATAGGCACTGTTTTTGTCGTTTGTCATAACCTTGAGAAGTTTGACATACGTAATAACGGCAAACCATTCTCAGCTACAGCTTTAGATTTAATCATAAACATAAACGCAAACATAAAAGTTTGCAAACTTAAAACATTTCTCTTTATTATGTCGTCTTAACCTAAAATATTTGACACAAAGATATTTTACTATACTCTATACATTAAACAAAACTGGTAGCAAATTATACAAGCCAACTACTACCATCTACTAGTATTCTATATTTTAAAAACGTATTTTATATAATTTTGTTAACAAACATGAAACTAATACAATATTTTTGTTAAGAGCTGAAAATGGTCCAATAGTACTCAACAAAGACCAAATCAAAAACAGTGACTTTGTTAAGAGCTGTGTATGAGGCTTCAGTCGTTGCCCAAATATTTTAAACATGCACGAATATGTTCCTGATTAAAATATTTTCAGGTGTTGCAAAATTATAGTATTACATGCAACCAAAATATATCATGTCACTTAGTTTATAAATGTAAGGTAATCCATTTTAAAAAGTTTATAATACATGCTGCATTGTAGATTGAATAACCTGATTTAAAAAATTAAATAAATCATGCATATACTGTTTTTTAAAATTGCAAGTAATTCATCTTTTCTTCGATCTAGAAAAATGATTACTGTTATTATGAAAGAACTACAAGAAAAAAAAATAGCTAAAACATAAAATATATTTCTTCTGACGACCAGAGCTTCTCTTGTCTTCGCTTTTACCAGTAAATAAAAATCTTCTTATCTTGATTATTTCTTCAATAGGCGTTGATTTAAAAATAATTTGATGAATACTTGAATCTTGTCTGTTTCCGGTTTTTCAGTTGTTGAATTTAATATAGTACAAATATACAAATAGACAGAGGCAGACAGTGAAATAAATAAATAAATATATCATCACGGCATATTACCCATTTCTGAGTGTGCCACAATTTGCTTTATCGCAGATATCGGTAATGATGATGACATATTTCTACCGTGGGGGCGCTTACCAGGCGTCACCTCACGGGCCATTTAAAATTCGAAATATTTGGCGTCCGTCGGGATCGAACCCGGTTCCCCAGGTTCGCGACCAGTAGTGGTAGCACGCACTTTAGAATTCTATCAAATGAGGCATTTGTTTTCGCTTTTCGCCACGAAGCGAAAATTTGGTAGCATGCGTGTCTCAAAATATTCGCCTGCAAGCGAACGACTCGAAGCGAAAGTGTCAAAATAATGTCATTTTTTTGCCAAAATTCTACTCTAAAGCCAATTTATTATAATTTATACATTTATTATATACAAATGTCATAATATTTTTTTTATTTAATAGCATACAATCCGATAATTCCCGAAACAAAAAGTGAATATAGAATTCTAAAGTGCATGCTACCAAGATTCGTAGAAGTAAAATCGCATTCGCCTGCTTTCTATGATAGAATTCTAAAGTGCGTGCTACCACTACAGACACTCAGGCACGCGGCCACGGGACAGTGAAATACTTATTGAAAATGATATTTTAGTAATAAAGAGATAGATACAAGTAAAAGACCATACGGTATAACAATTGTGGCAGTATAAGGGTAACTGAAGAAGAAAATAAGAGAAAGAAACAAGCAAAATAGATGCTAAGAATAGCGCTAGTTACTAAAGCAACAAAAATTAAAAATGTAGAAAGAAAAATAGAAGTTCTTTATTGTGTTTAATTTGCTATCTACTACTTATTTTAGGACGCCCGAAATATTCTTTCTTCATACTTTCTCATTTTCTGTTAATTTTGACATTTTAATTAACACTAATGACATTAGGTGCGTTCAATAGAGTTAGCAAGCTAGCGCTAGCGAAGTAGCAAAATAAAGTTAGCAGAACGTTTACTGAACGGCAACTTTGGCGCGAATATGAATATTTGACGTTTGTTCTTTTGTGGTTGTGTTGTCCAGATAATGTAATGCTATGTTGAATGGCCCACTGTGCTTTATTTTTAAAATAGATGTTCATTATCCTTCTCATTTTCTATTAATTCTCCATCAAAACATTTTACAACAAATTTAGATTTACTTCAACATAACCACAAATGTCAAAACATACCTGCTGTGATGCCAATATAATTGTTATTTTCGAACATTTAGCTACCGTCTTCATTTAAAACGTGATTTAAAAACTTATTTTTTATTCAATTTTAAATTTGGTGTCCTAGCAGCACTTAGCAGATCAAGCTAGCGAAGTAATCGGCGCTAGCATTTCTCGCTAGCAAAGTATTAAATATGACGTCACTTATAACGTCATATACAATTCGCTAGCGTAGCAAGCTGGTTTGCTAACTTCATTGAACGCACCTATTGACAAGTAAAAATCAAGATCGGCTCAATGCAGTAAAAAATATGTGTACGCGTTTTTTTTTGCAAGCCGGTATAGACATATTTATTTAATTGGTTTATTTGGGAGGCCGACAGTTCCCCATTTATGGGCTTCCACATATTAACAATTTACAAATTAGATTTTATGATACAGTCGATTGAACATAAGAGTATAAACAAAACAACATTTTGATTATTATATCTTAATCTAGATTACAAAGTGCGCTTTTCAGGTGATGGATGTTTCAACAGAAAATATCAAGATGTTGAAATGAATTATTGTAGGATGACATTATTATGTTAACAGTTAAGTTTTAGTAATTATTAGAATTGGCTCTTGGGATATAAAATAGGTTATTATTTCTTATAAGCACAGAGTCATTACAGTTTTAGATACTTAGTTGTTAAACAAGTTATTACGCTAGAGACTAGCCAAACGTAGTATTTAAAGTGTAGTAACCTTTCAGAATGACTGGAATTTGGATGAATTTTGAATTTCATAAAGCATTGGCAGATTTGGTAATTGTAAATAATTTTCGGTAACGTTTATTTATGAAATTCTAAAATTTATTTGATAAATTTATATTATTATTTCACAGAAGAAGAAATAGGTTAGAAAATAGAAGGGTAAGAGACAAGAGTAATCCTTTCTTAATTTCGGATATACAAGATCTAATTGAAGAAGTAACTCCGTTAGCGGAACCTTCAATTAGATCATTAGGCGTACCTATTCATTTAAAAGTAAGCTGTACATTTTTCTTGTCTCCTTTCTTTGTATTATTCAAAATATTTGTAAGTTCTTCCTATGATAATTTAACCTCATTAGTTTTCAGAGGATGTGTTTTCATTTCGAGCATTATTTTGTGGTTTTCTAAATAAGCTATTAGTATTTCCAACTGTTCGTTGGTTGTTCTTGAAGCTCTAGGATGCAAAAGATATAACACTTGTTCACTTGTAAACACTAAGAAATGTCACTTGTCCGATTAAAACACACGCAGAAGAAGAAATACGCATGCGCACCACAATTCGTGTTCCTCATTTCACTGCTATCTTAGTAACTAAGTTTGCTTAGTTACTCTGGTAGTAACGTTCCTAAACATGTAATTACAAAATACGAAATATGTGTTCAGTTACTAGGATAGTTGCTATCAGAGTAACTTCATAGTAACGTTGCTAACAAGTAACAATATTAGATACTTTTTACAGAATCGGGCTGATTGTGATTTAGTTAATTTTATTACTTTAACATTCACTTTTTACCTCTCGCTAAGAGAGGTATTGGATTCATGCTAAAATTCGCATTCAATGCATTCGCTTCATTCTTCAGCAGTGTGTACCAGAATCCGGAATTAGATCAAAATCCCATAAATTATTATAACAGTGATTGGGATACATTTTCTCTTCATTCTGTCAACGAAGAAGACGTAAAGTTCGCTATAAAGAAATTAAAGAACAAAATGACAGCAGGCTCCGATCAAATACCATCTTTCCTGGTAAAAGACTGTGCATACCCATTATCAGGTCCACTTACATATATTTTCAACTTAATTTTGAAAAATGAAAAATTTCCAAAAATTTGGAAAGTTTCCAAAGTATGTACTATTTTAAAATCAGGAAATGCATCAAACATCAGGAACTACAGGCCTATATCTATATTAAATAACTTTTCAAAGGTCTTTGAAATGATATTACATTCCTATATCCATAACAATATAAAAAACAAGATATCCAACTCACAGCACGGTTTCAGGGAGAAGAGATCCACAGTTACCAATTTAGCAATCATCACCCAATATTTAACTGAAGCTGTGGATAAGGGTGGCCAAGTCGATGTGATTTACATGGACATTCAAAAAGCGTTTGACCAGATCAACCACGCTATTTTACTTCAAAAGCTTAGTCATCTCGGTATGTGTGCATCACTTCAGCAGCTGTTTACTTCCTACCTTAGTAATAGAATACAATTCGTACAGTATAATGGTTTCACATCAAATATGTTCGAAGCGCCCTCTGGTGTACCACAGGGGTCCAACTTAGGTCCTTTATTATTTACCATTTATATTGACGATATTTGTAATAAAATTAGTTGTCAAAAGTTGTTATTTGCTGACGATTTAAAACTTTATTGTACTGTATCCGATATACCTGACTGTTGTTATTTGCAATCTATGATTGATACTGTAAACGAATGGTGTGAACAGAATAAGTTGAAATTAAATCCGTCGAAATGTAAAATAATGTCTTATCATCGCAAAAGAAATCCTGTTATGTTTGAATATAGAGTTGCTAATTACAAATTACAACGACAAATGAATATGAAAGATTTGGGAGTTAACTTCGATATTTCACTTACCTTCACATTCCATTACAATGAAATTATTTTGTCAGCAAATCGTATGTTGGGTTTCATTATTAGAAATTGTGCAAATTTTACTGATGTATCTGCAATTTATATTCTTTATGTGAGTTATGTAAGATCTAAATTGGAATACTGTGCACTAATATGGAACCCAATATACAATTATCATGTTAATCAGCTGGAAACTGTACAAAAACGGTTTCTTAAATATCTGTGTCTAAAATGTGATAGGCAATATCCACCAAGAGGTACTCCATACAATCTTCTGCTTGATAAATTTAACGAATTATCACTACATCATCGTAGATATAATATGTCAATTTTATTTTTATTTAAATTATTAAATAATGATATTGACTGTCCAGACCTATTAAAACAACTTAACATACATGTTCCCAGAATTTCATCTCGATCATGTATTGCATTCCAGCCGAACCACTCCAGAACCAATCTTTTACTCCGATCTCCAGTCAACATAATATGCAACAATGCCAATAAGATTACTAGCTTCATAGATATTTATAATATATCTTACAATAGCTTAAAGAATTTCCTAATCAACACGGCCATATAAACGTTTTCATTTTATGTATTGTTATATATTTACTATTATTAATATTACATTTACATTTATTATTTTTGTTTACATATTTTTTTTTGTACATGCTTACTTTAGTTTTATATTTTTGTCCTGTAAGTAGTGTAAAACTGTTGGGCAAATAAATGTTATTATTATTATTATTATTATTATTATATCCAGATTTTATTGAATAAGCACGATTTAAGGTCCCTACAATCCGATTATAACATTTTTAAAATGATGTCTGTGTGTGTGTGTGTGTGGATGTGTGTATATGTGTGTGTGTGTGTGTGTGTGTGTGTGTGTGTATGTATGTATGTCTGGATGTTGTAGGCACGATTCCTCAAAAACTATAAGACTAAAAAAATATTTAACTGCAGTTTCCTCAATCTGACATTCCTGGGAAGAGCTGAAAGGTTTTGGTAACAATTGAACAACCGGAAGTAGTAGTTTCTTAGAAAAATTCTTCTAAATATAATTTTTTGGGAGTTTTTTTATTAAATATTGAAGAACATAAAATTCTCCATCTAATACACTTAAAAAAATTTTTATATCTTGTATACAGTGTGAACACTGAAAACCGAGACATAGGCGTTTACCATGGGAAAACAGTTTTTTTCAAATATTATCTGTCCCGCAAGAGTATAGTGGGAGTTTTTGATATGGTTAGAAAGATTATTTAATTTGACATCGAAGAGTATCTAAATACTCCTAATTTAATCCCTTATTATTGAAATATTTACAAAAGTATAATCCTAATTGACAGTTATTACTTATAATTTACTAAAAACAGTAATCATGGAAACGTATTCGGTAGCTGACTTGGTTAAATCAAGGCTCCATGATAATTTTTCACTAGTTCAAATCCCTCCCGGTTCAAGTTAATATTTTTATTATTTTAATATTTATTTTGTACAATGTATTATTAAATAAATTACAAAATTAAAACAAATAATTTTTGGTACATCAAGTATTTTATTGACTGAATGTACAAGAAGTGAAACAAATATGTAAATTTAAGCCAAATAAATAATTAAGTTTAGTTTTATGTTCGTCATTAACGCAACCGGTTTTTTCAAATTTTAAAATGATTCGTCTAGTTCGTTCATGGGATGCAATTTGTCTATCAGGATATTTACTAGCAAAAAGTCTCGAATTTCTCGTAAACTCATCCCTTGATTGTAAATTTTAATTATACTATTTTTTTCTTCTAATGAAAAATCCATTGGAAAAATGACAATAAAAGTCTAACACAGGACAAACCTGTGTGAGAGTTTATTTATTATTGATTACTTTTTGTTTTTTGCTTAATACTATTAAGAGTGATATAACAAAGAAATAGTATAGTAAATTCAAGAAAATACTTGACGTACCAAAAAGTTATTTGTTTTAATTTGGTAATTTATTTAATAATACATTGTACAAAATAATAAAAATATTAACTTGAACCGGGAGGGATTTGAACTAGTGAAAAAATAACATGGAGCCTTGATTTAACCAAGTCATCTACCGAATACGTTTCCATGATTACTGTTTTTAGTAAATTATAAGTAATAACTGTCAAGTAGGATTATACTTTCGTAAATATTTCAATAATAAGGCATTAAATTAGGAGTATTTAGATACTCTTCGATGCCAAATTAAATAATCTTTCTAACCACATCAAAAACTCCCACTATACTCTTGCGGGACAGATAATATTTGAAAAAAACTGTTTTCCCATAGTAAACGCCTATGTCTCGGTTTTCAGTGTTCACACTGTAGATTTAGAGATAAAGACACTATAATTTATAGAGTAAACTAATCGCAGAGGCCAAGGCACTAACGAAACCAGTTGACAAATTCCAATGTTTATAACATGACACATGTCATTGTCAAATATCAACAGTTTTAGTGACATTCTGATAGCTTTTTCTGGGAAGTATATTTAATTTTTCTTATTGTTTTATTAATTAAATATTTGAAATTATAGGTAAAATTGTGGTAAAATCTATATATCCATCAGAAATACCGCCAAACTGGTTAATGAATTGGAACAATCTCTGACATGAAAATGATATAAAATAGATATAATTAGAATTATATGTGTGCAGAAGACACGTTAAATACAAAAAAAAAACAATATTTGGGTAAAGTTCTGTAATATTTTGTTATAAAACGACGGTTCGAAAGCGAAGTGCAATACAATACATATATAGCCTAATATGGAAATGGCGAGAGGTCTTGTGCTGGCCACAACAGATTTTTTTCCTTAATGGCTACGTAGTTTACATAAAAATCCTCCCTCGTATAATTATATTTTGTTATACTGGTTATATTATTAAAAATAATGCAAATTTTGAATGTAATATAAAATATATTTACACATTTAGATTAAATTTGTGGGTTAATTTATTTTAGCGCTCGTATGTCTTTGTGTTTCTAAACGCCCAAACACCACGCCTTTGTCCTCCATGTGCTTCCGGATAATCAAAACATCCACAAGGGAGACATGTTGCTCATTTTGAGAAGCGCTGCTTTGGCTTATCTGCAACTAACATTTCCGTAGTTGGTAGTACTCCACTAACTTGTTTCCTGTCGGTGAAATGTAATTCCGTTGGATGCTGCGTAGGTGTAAATTCAAATCGAATTCCAAATGCAGGAAATCATCTCATTTTGTTGTTTTATCAAATTTTACTGCAAATTTTAATCTACGAGGACGTTGAAAATTAGGGAAATAATTCGGTTTAAATGACATTTTCACGTGAAATCAAATCTTTTAATGGCATTTCCTTTCGAAAATATGTTTGGAAATATATTTTATTTATTGAAATCCATTAAAATAATGTATTTTAATCTACAATGCATTTGCTAAAATTTATATTTATGAACAAATAATTGAGTGAGATTACAATAGATTAATTTTGATGAAAATACTAAAAATATATTATGTTTTCATGATTTAATATAATTGAATTTTAAATCTGTGTAACTGATTGACCAAAATGTAACAATTAATCATTTTAATAATTTTGTAAAATTGTTAACAGTTGTATGTAATGAATGAACAACAAGTTTTAAAATGAGTCCCAGGACATTAAAAAAGAGAATTGTTAATAAAATAGGGAGATTTCCCTTAAGAGCCATTTCCGTTTACATTAGTCATTGTAGAGTTACCGCGTGATGTACAACATCCGATATTAACAGGGATGTTTCTTTGAAGAAAGAAAAGCAGCAGTATGTTATTATGCGTACATATATCTAATTAATCAGCATGAGAATTGCTGCTGAGATGGCATTTCCCTAGGGACATCGTTCTGCTGCCTCGCCTACACTGACAATAAGAATTTTGTCATCAGCGTAATGTGAAGTCCACATTTTTCAGTCATTATTATGATTATTAATAGGGCTCTCGCTCTCCTTCGTTTCTAAGTCACCAGCGCCCAAGGTAAAGTGATTTCATGAATATGTTCGGAAGAAGTTAAGATGCTTTATTTTGATAAAAAGTTTTTAATCTTTGAGAATCTTTTAAAATGTAAGGTTTTATTAATGTAGAAAGTTTTGCGGTGGATTACATCTGTTAACATGAATATTCAGTTGGCACATACATTAACTTTTATAAATCACAATGTCGAAAATTAAATTACTTTTTCATTTTGTGCTTCGCGAATTTTTTAAGACATATTATGCAACTTTACAAATTATGCGTGAAATTTAACTAGACAGTATTCATAAGACTATTCATTTGCATATTATGCAAAATTAAAAATTCCAATTCATCGCTTCTGGAGTACTTATCTTGTTAGAAAAATACAGGGCACGAATCTGTAATTCGCATATCCAGCAACACGCAGTTGAGATAATTCTGTCATTAGCTCGTTGTTCTCCAGAGCTTCACAGACTAGAGGATCATATTCAAATATTACCCTTGCCCTGCTCCCTGTTCACCCCTCGTACCCTTGCACCACTTTGGACTTTAACCCGAGAAATTCAGACAGAGCATTTCATTATTGTATAAAGCCATTCATTCATTTGTCTAATAGGCTACTTGCTTGGTGTTATCCAGTCTCTCATTATACACTTATAGGACAATTTTCAACAAATCTGTAAGTTTTACACGTCTGTAAATCTGCAAAAAACTAACAAACACGCCTCAATTTTAGTTGATTAATATTGGGCTTCCAATATTACAATGCGCCACTGGTGGCAGATTTCTGAACTGAGTGAAGTGTACATGTACAAAGAAGGTTGTTTTATTCAGGGATTGTATTTACTTGTATACGAATTTTAATACGCTTTTATCTTCGGCTATTATTGTTTTATTCTTAGTAGGATCTGAATTACTGCTAAAATAACAGGTATGTTTTTGATTTTTAAAAAATTAATGAACAAATTAGGAGATATGCAATTTATAGGTTAAAGTTATGATGGAATTTTCTCCGAAAATATTTATCACATAATATTATGTGGCCACTATTTATTACTTGCTGGCCTTCCACCATATTTCTAGATGATACACTACAATTCCCAAATCTACAAATAGTATCTAAATCTAAGCAAAGAATATTGTTCATTATGAAAGAAAAACAATGAAATAAAAGTAAAGCTATGAAGATAGAAATTAATATATGTACATCTACGGCAATGAAATACAATCTAAATAAAGGAAATCAAATGTTTTTTTATTAAAAAACTAATATACTGTTAATTAAAATATGACTAAAATACTCTTAACCTACAAATACTTACTAAAATTAACCGTATTAACTAAAATATTATTAAAACTATCACTAAATTGTTACTACAAGAAAGATCAAACACAATTCTACCGAAATTAACAAAAAAGCACTATACTAAATCAGAAATTAAATTAAAAACTACGAAAATTAGTCTCACACCAATTGTACTCTTATGGAAGCCAGCGAAAAATGTACCATTCGTTTGAATTTTGACGTTTGACGTCAGCGCCATCTCTTGATAATTTGGAAGCCCAATACATCCGTCATTTGATATAAAATATAATATATTATTCAACAAATATCTATGCAATGATTGCGGTTACTCAGGACTCAGGAGAATGAAGTTAGCAACACGAGAATTTCTCTGTATTAAAAATTTCTACATTAATTTTATCATGCAAGTTATCAGAGTTTATAGTCAATATACTGCATTTCATAACACAATTTTATTTCTTTTCAGATGGAGGCATTACTATCAGAAGATATATCGAACGTAGAACTTATTGATTTGGCTCTACCACTACATGGAGGTATGTTTGTTACTAAAAATTTTAAAACATATTATGATTTAATTTATATGTAGAATGATAATTGTATTTTCTCATTGTTGAACTATACCTATTTTAAATTAGTAGGTAACCATGTTGTTCTTCTCAGAAATAACATAAAAAAATATTACCGACTTCTATTTCGAATATTATCCACTGATGTTTTAAATTGAAAATGATAAAATCTGCCATTTCATTAAAAAAATCTCAAGAGAGAAAAATATTTTATAGCATACTCATACTTTTACATTGACAATATGGTACTAGGAAGAAATTAGGTATACTACTTCTAATTTTCAATGTGTGTATTCAAATTTGATTAAAGGTGAACTATGTGAAATTATAGGAAAAAGTGAACAAGATACGTCTAGAAGTAAATAGTAATTATTTGAAATTCGAATATTCAAAAATTATTTACCAATATACTATACTGATTTTTTAAAAGAGTAGTAAATTTAAAGTTGTCCTAATACGATCTGCGCTTGTAGCTAGTTATGATTACGGGACCCATGTTGATTAAGCTTTTTTTTACTCATTTTGGTCAGTACTATATGCCCTCATAATTTGTTACTTATTTTTTAACACCCTGTATATATATATATATATATATATATATATATATATATATATATATATTGCGCACGTTACTGGCAACCCGAAATGTAAAAAAAACACTGGCTTCCCTGGCATTCAACAACTAAATAGTCTTAACAATAAAAAAAAATATTGTAGTGGGATTCTTCCAGGATTTTCTTGCTCGATAGAAAAAATATTGTAAAACATTTTACGAGAATACGTCATCCACAGCATTCGAGCAATTACAGCATTTGCTTGTCCCGTGTTTTAAAACAGCGCTCATGTGGGAAATATATCTTTCCGTACGTAGTTTGTACATAACTATTACAGCTCATTGTGTATGTAAACTGAGTGGGTAGGATGTTAATTTGTGAATTGAACAACGTAGATTCAACTCCGGTCTAACTTGTGCATTTCCTATTAACATTAACCCTCCGGAGATCACGCTAAACTCTTAGAGAGATGAGCCTGAATTTCTTTCGTCTTTTATGGGCAACAAAACGTATGTACACAAGTTTGTTAAATCTTAAAATTTAAGGACATTAACAAAACAGTAAAAGATATAGGTACATACAAAACCTTGATTCTAAAGCAAAAATGATGTAAAAAAAATCAAAATCAGTAAAAATGGGTACTGTATCTTACGGATACAACGTGATGTACTATATTGTTATTAGAGAATTTTCACATAAATAGCGTGAACGTTGAAGCTTATTTTGGCTTCAAACCGCATGAATACGTAATGTTTTACCGTATATTGGGATATTTCACTACGTAGAGATGGCGTTATGCACCAATGTCAAACCTTCGACAAAAGAGCTTTTCTTTAGCATTCATAAGGGTAATTGATATCAGTAGTTTTTCTTTGATTCTTCTTGAATTTTGATTTTTCTTTTAATGTTTATTATTATTTTAAGTAGATTATATTTCCTTGTTTCCTGTTTTATTAGTTGTAGCAGTAGCTTAATTATTATTTTTCATTGTAAATACTTTAGTTCGTGTCTGGTCGCGAACCTGGGGAACCGGGTTCGATCCCGATCGACGCCAAATATTTTCGAATTTTAAATGGCACAAAAGTAACCTCTGTGGTGCACTCTCCACGCCAGCAATGAGTGCCCGTTAGGTGACGCCTGGTAAACGCCCGCACGGTAAAAATATGTCATCGTCATTATCGACATCTGTGTACAACGCAGATTGGCACACTCAGAAATGAGTAATATGCCGTGGTAATATATTTATTTATTTATTTATTTAGTTAGTAGTTGTTAGGTTATCTTCACAGTTTAGTTTTTTCGTAGGGCCAATTTCACAATAAATATTAGATAATAGTTTTTTAATTAATTGTAAATATTAGTTCTTGTATCTATTTTCAGCTATATAAACTGTACGTCCCTATGCAAAAGCATACGAATGAAATAAAAATGCTCCTTTGTTTCAATTACAAATTTCGCCACCAGGTTCGCATTTTTATTTACATATTCCAATAGCGTTTAGCCTTATATTTCCAGAAATAGCGTTCGTTGAAAACTACTTTATATTAAACTAACTTTTAGAGAAAGATAGCTACAGCGTTTGACTTATATTTTGCGAAACTCTATATAGTGTTTGCAAGATTGTATGTATTATTTCTTTGTATGACAATTTATTGAGGCATTTGCTAACTCGTAGCAATCAAAGTAAGACTTTTTAATTCGCCTTCCTTAAAATTACAAATAGGATATGTGAAAACATATTTTAATGTACAGAATAACGATTACGTTATTGGAATTTTAACGTACACGTTATCTATTTTGAATTATAAGAAAACTCTCTATCATGATAACAACTTCCGGAGGATTTGATTGACTACTATAAGTTTTGTTCGCACAACATTCAGAAACCGTCACAAACCATTCTGAGCATGCGCATTAGTTTAAAAATGTTCGGCCAACAGATATTTTAAAACTACGATCAAAAATCAGTTGTTCGTTCAGCAATCTGTGATCAGTTTCCAACCGTCAGAATAGTCCGCGAATTCTAAAGAAATTTTTAGTTTGTAGCATGCGCACTGGAAGTTCAGGCTATTAGCGAGCATTGTTGTTCCTACATCATATACCTATTAACTAATATATTGCTAATGCTCGTATCTTTCCCATAAGAGTAGGTGAAGGAAACACTGTGAACTGGAAATATCATTTCTGCATAAGTCTATCTCTCACAAACACCCAACCGGCAATTATGCGTATGCTCGGAAATCTTGACTACTATTGGCTAACGCTGACAGCGTCGCTGGCTAGGCTGCGTTCCAAAATCCTACTCTTAGAGTACGAAATTATTCGTTTCAGAACTAATAACCTTACTCTCAGAGTTTACTCAACCTGTTCCAAAACAGCCAGAGTTTACTCCAAAGTGATGTTCTACTTACTCTACTAACGAGGAGGGTATAGAAATTACTCCACAATATTTTGAAACGTAGATGCTCACGATTCTCAACATATGAAAGTAATTTGCCTTCTTGAGGAAGAAAACATGCTTTTGGTTGAAAATAAACATAAGTAAATACGTTGGCGTGTATTACGAACATACTTTTATAATAAAAGCGCTTTTATGGAGCGTACTTTCACATTATATTGACGAGAGTGCTCCATAAAAGCGCTTTTATTACGGGCTTGACATTAATGTTGTAATTATAAGTAGTTTTGTTAGTTTTATAAAATTATTTTTAATTTAGTTTCAATTTTTTACTTCAACAAAACTCTCATTCGTTCCAAAACACAACACATCATACTCTACGCCAAAACTCGGTATTCTTGGTTTTGGAACGCTGCCCTGGTGACGCAGCGAGCACGTGGTTTGACTATAACATTTGATTTCATTTCTGTTTGTAGTTGCACTTCGAAAGCACTTGCTTTGTGTTTCATACAGTAATTTATTGTGACCTAAATAAATTAATCCTGACCAGATTGTATTCGTACTATTTTCACAGTACAACAAAGTAAATTATTTAATTCAAATTTAGCACTAGAATATGTCAATGTTTTTTATTATTACTAATATTTATATTCAAGAATTTACATACAAAATAAATAGTAGGTACATTGTTTAATTTCTCAAATTTAAATTTAAAATTTCTCGCGCTAGTCGTTAATAAACAGAACTCTGTGATTCGCAAAAAGTGATCATGATTTCCTCGTTAGCCAATAGTAGTCAAGGTTTCCAAGCATGCTCATAATTCGCGGTTGGGTGTTTGTGTGAGATAGACTTATGCATAAATGATATTTCCATTTCACAGTGTTTCCTTCAAGAAAAGCAAAGGATCCGCAATATATTAGTTAATAGGTATATGTCCTACATGCACTTTTACTAGCCAAAGCGAGAGAAAAGGTGTATTAACATTTATTATAAAATCTTTCAAACCACTAAATATTTGCTATATTGTCATGTAGATTCTCGAGTATAACTTTATGAGAACCAGAAATAAACGCAGGAAATAAATTTTAAACAATACAGTAAGATTATAATATTATGTGACAAGACAAATGCCAACAACAACAATCAACATAAGATAAAAAAAAAATCTGTTTACTCCAGATAGTTATAACAATAACCTTAATTCTGTTCGCAGAACCCAAAAAATTCCAATCAGTTTCAAACTGAAAAATTAGTAATTAGTTGCATATTTTGTTGTGTGAAAAAACCTATTAATTCATCACAAAAATGTAAAATATATAATTTTTCCGAACACATATAAAACCAAAGAACTACACTATGAAATTAAGTAAAAATTGAGAAGCATTTCTATATTTTATCAATTAAACCACTTTTCATATAAGCCCCTCCTTTATCAAACCACAACCAGTTAATTCAGTGCATTGGGACTGTGTCACACATGGCATGTATATAATACCAATAAGAATTTTATTTTACTGTGGACCAGGTTGAAAGCATTAAGCCAGTAAATGTCCAAGCTGTCACCCTAACCGCATGACCCCGTAACTACACTGAACAGTGAACAGAGTCATTGAAAGCATCCAGTGTAAAATGACAATCGTAATATCGCATATGTGTATCCCGAGTTGATTCTAATTGTACATACGTGGCGCGGTATTGAAACTTTACTGGTCGGCGGTCTTTCTTAACGGTAATACTATTTTCAAAGCTGTAAATATTTTATGAAGCCGTACTGCAATGCCAGTATCTTATGGCCGGTTTTGCTACGCCTGTCGAATCGGAACGGTTTCCTTCCGGTATTCCGCATAAAACATTCATGCACTGTCGCGGCTTATTTTCCCTCTGATTTCCCCTTCGCGACAATGATAATCATTCTTCTAAAATTATTAGTCGCATGCATATGCTCTTGGAAATACTTTTGCTATGGACTCGAAATGGATTATTTTAAATCAGAGACTTGAAACTGAACCCGAACCTCTGGGGTCTGATTTTGTAACTTTGAAATCTACTGTAGATTGAAATCTATCAAATTTCAGATTTCCCCCTACGTTTTTCTCCCATACTGTCGAAATCTACTCTGTTGAAGCGATTTTGTAAATTCTACAGTCACACAATTTGAAATAATAATCATAAATTCACAACTACAATTAGTAGGTCCTTCTAATTATGATCCGTGAGTGCAAAATTGTGTTTTGTTTTACACTATATGAAATATTTGAATTAGAACAACAACAATAAAACTTTTTATTACAGCAAAATGTAAACTAATTATTTTTATTATAACCTAACAAGGAAGGGTATAAGTATATATTTTGATATGTAAGTGAATACATTTTTTCATATTTTTTATTAATGTTCAAAAAATGCGAAACTATTGTAAAGGAAATTTATAATTATTTAAAATTTAACTAAAATAGTCCTCAACGTATTGTTGAATGAGGTAACAAACTCCGAGTTTTAACCATAATTTACTATGATAAACAAAAACAAGAAAACAGTTAACTTAGCTAGCAACCTTCGAAATCTATCTGTGTAGATTGTGTTCTACTGGTTTCGAGCAGTCGTTGTCAAATCTACACCCAATGGCGGTTATAGAGTGGAAGGGGAAATCTCAAATCTGATAGATTTCAATCTACAGTAGATGTAGATTTCAAAGATACAAAATCAAACCCCTAAACCTAAAATCCAAATTAGCCCGAATTTTTGATGAACTTGAATCCGAACCAAACCGTTATTTGTCAAAGTTAGTAAACCGTTTTAAGTTCAGATTATTAAAATTAAAAATTGTAAATTCAAACTAAATATAAAAAAATAATAAATATTACCATCTTTTTGTGCTCTGAACCAAAATTCGAACCCGAACCAAAAATTGATGAACTGTTATAATTTTCTTTTCCTTGAACCGAAATTAAACCTGAACCAGCATTTATTTCTTGTATCTGAAACGAACCTGAACCATAATATGTTTCGGTTCAGGCCCCCCACGTTTTAAATCATTTCTAGAGCTACACGCAAAATTTGGGTCTACAGGTGGTTCAGGCAACGATATTTTACTATGGTGATTTTCAAGATCATGCCTTTGTCAAAAATATGTATTATATTTACACATGAATTTTAACCGGCGGTTCATAATAGTTCGGCCGATTTACGTTTTCAGCAGAACAAATTATAAAACCTACTCAAATAGTGAGACATTTCTACAATTTTCTTTGGACTAGTTTCAAATATAGATTTTAAACTAACAAAAACTGAATTTATTATTCAATTATTCCGTCATTTAATATTAGCAAAAACAGAAGTACAATAGCGAACTTTAGGTGAAACAATGTTTACTGAAGAATTATAAAAGACACTCAAGATGTCAGCATCTGATGATCACCGTGCCCAGTTAGTAACAACAGACGCGTTTCGCTGTTATTGCACCTCATCAGTGTTGTATAATTGCTGTCTCCTTACAGAGACAATCCACCAACTAGGCACAGCGATAGATATACATCTCTTCGATAGATGGCTCTATATGTGGTTAGTTAGCTCTTAAGCCATCTATCTTACATGAGATGTATATCTCTCGATGTGCCCAGTTGGTAGATTGTCTCTGCAAAGAGACGGCAGTTACTGATGAGCTGCAATAACAGTGAAACGCGTCTGTGGTCACTAGCTGGGTAGGGCCGGCATCTGATGATGACCGAAATGTTGATTCAGATGCTGAAATCTTGTGAAACAGAGCGAGTGTTTTCTAATTCTTTAAATCTTTATTTAATATTAGGTTACATCGCCTTTATTAGCAATAAGTTTTAGGCAATGTATCCACAAGCGCTGTACATTCTTCTGTTAGAGTATTGTCTCACAGGGTAGGTTTTACTCTAAGCACTGGATTTTTTACGACGTTGTTATTTATTGTGCCAAACGGAAAGGGTCTTGATAATAGATAAATTTGGACTAAAATATTACCCTTTAAATTCCGATCGAAATACATATTATCACCCGTCATTTGGCCCAGTCTTTTCTAAGATTTAAGTCTATATTTAAATTAATCGAAAGAATTTTGTAGAAATTTCTCATCCCCTGGGCTAGGTTAAATTTTGAGCCCATTTGAATTTTTAAATAAAAGCTATGTTGAAAAAGATATAAAAGTGATATATTACTGGGCAATAACAAAAACAAAATATTCAAAATTTTTAAAATCGATAAATTATTTGTAATTTACGAAAAAAATATGGAAATAATTTGTAGATGTCAACATGGTCCAATTGTAGAGAAACAATATGTCGGCCATACTAACATCACCAAATCCTTTCTCCAAAAAAAAATAATAGCAAATAATAATATTGCAAAAAATGTGTAATTTTTATTATCATAATGAACTACAGCTTTTAGCCCACCAAATATATTAGGTCTTGTATTGATTTGTACTTATTATATAGGTATTTTAAAAATACAAATTTACAATATTTAACAATTAACAAGAAACCTTTAAATAATGCTGTTAACCGATAAATAAAAAAGGGTTTCGGTTCCGGTTTTGTATCTGTTTCGAATTTCGATACAGGTTCCGGTTTCTGTTCTCATTTTTTTTTGGTTAACAGTTTCGGTTACCATCCCTGAATTTTGTACGCCGCAAAGTTATGGGCAGAGACATCAGTTTTTCACTTCGAAAACTTTGCAGTAAGATTTATATTCTCTTATTCTGCAAATTAATATTACATCAGCTTTAACGTCAAACTTTAGATGAATTTCGATTATTGATTATATCATTTACATATATTAAATCAATTAAAAGAGTTTTCATCAACATTGAGATACTAGTCCCATTAGTTCACAATCCTTTACACCTGCGTCCGACCCAAATTTCTCTTCCTTCAAAAAACTTTCGCATAATACGAAATATAGAAATTCAAATTATAGAAAAAGATAAAAACATTCGACCGTATTTTTCACGTATTTTACATAGAGCTCACTTCACTCAGGAATAACTGAATGTAATAAAATGGAAAGTGCCCTACAACCCTGACCTAACACTGCAACTTTCAGAGACGGCTTTCTAGGGACATTTTTTTTTTAACAAGTGCGAATTCAACTTGTAAATTTTGGTAACACGGTAAATCTTGGAACAAATCCACCGTGAATACCATTTCAAGAATAAAGTTGTCATCATCAATAGAGTCACAAATAAAAAAGAAACGTTTAGTTGTTAAGGCCGAAATTAATCTCTAGTTTAAATTAAATATTATAAGAAACAGAACTAAATTCGGATTTTGCCCTTTGATTCTAAAATATTTCCATACAAGTCATAAATAAACAGAGTTCATTAAAGTTCAGCGAATGTGTTGTTGCATTGGCAATGTATGAAGAGTGACTACACCACATTTATACAGCTTTGCAAGTTCATATAATTTCCTCTATAGTTACTAATAATGATGATGATACGAAAATCTGCTGCTGTTAAACAATGAAAAGCAAAATCAATAGACGGCTTTTACCTTTTTAACCAGCAACTCAAAAATTAGCTCAGCATTCATATTTATATTAATGGGGACTTATAATTTTATAGTTGCCATCTAGTGAGTTCGGAGGTAAAGGCCTATTTATATAAATGCAACGCAAGACGCGACGCAATCACGCAAAGCAGAAGGTAACGCAGTCACAAAGTATGTAATTTATAACCACGTTAAATTTGCTGCTGGTAACCAATCAGAAAGCATAGTGCAAATCTGGACTTCTTTTGAAATTTGACGTTTACGTAACCTCAACTGTGTAAAAAGCACTTGCAACTCTAAGAATTCAAGATGCGCTCGCCTTTTGTGAAAATACTGACAAGTGATTGGTTACACGCTAAAGGAAACGCACGACATGACGCAGAAAGTTGAAAGTTGGCCATGTCTTGTCTATCGTTCATTGCGTTACCAACTCCATTGCGGTGATATAAATGACCCGTCTTATAAGCATGTGTTTTAACTCCTTACGTTACCTATTGCTTTTGCGTTACTTCTGTTAGCACGAATCACTGTCAAATATATGCGTTCCGTTTAAATACACAAGAAATACAGTTATTTTGGGCTACTCTAACCTAACATAACATACAACAGTTGCTCAAAAAGTTTGAAAGCTCCGCAACCTTTCTGAAAGTAACAGTTGATCTGTGCAACTGCTCGGTCTTGTCGTGTTTATGCTCCAGGATCATGAACATCGTCAAATAAGTTTATTTATTTTGAGTTACTATAATAAGTAGGTAATTATTATTTGACGACACGTATGTGAATAAGCATTTCTTTCCTTTGTCTCTCAGCTTATGATTGGTGCTATATATATCTTAATTATGAGAAAGCGTCACATCGCTCACATTATAACATTAGATGTCAACGGGCTATTATTTGCGAAGCTCTGTTGAAATCTGTGTAGTAAAATAATCTTACTCTTCCTTTAACATAAATGCTGTTTTTGTTTGAAATATTTTTTTATGAAAAAGAAAACTGTAGTTCCAACTTTTTTTATTGTTTAATGAAGGAGTTCGTTTTTTCTGTTTCCTGAAATTTTATTCTTTGGACATACATGTTGAATAATTTTAAGAGCTATTAGGAGCTCTGGCCTGGTTGACATATTGAGTAATTCCAATTTCTCTTTACCCTCTTAATACAATTTTGCAAAATAATTTACTACTGTAGATGTGAACATTGTTCTCGAAGTTCGCATATAATTTTTATTTTGACTTCATTTTAAGGTTAGGGGAATTTTTTAAATTTTATTACAAATAAAACTAGGTAATTGAATACTCTATTGATATTCTTTTTAACATTACAATGTCGAACCAAAACTAATTGCGATTAGCGAATGAACATTTAACAGGACTATATTTACTACGAAAGCTTGTCAACCTGAACGTCCTAATGTATTTCGATACTTCACATACATAACATATACGCATGTTTACAATGACACACTAACCTGCAGGTAAATTTTAGCCACGAAACATCGGTGCATACGATGGGACATGTGGTGCAAGCAGAATGCATAACACTACACTATACGTTGAGCCTTCATGCATATTTGATTTCCACGTTCTCGGATAATGATGCATCCTAAATTATTGCTCCTGTGCATATGGCCTTAAAGACTGCAGAAGAAATAAAGAAAATATCTAGCGTTTTCCATGGGGTCCCGTGGCCGCGTGCCTGAGTGTCTGATCGCGAACCTGGGGAACCGGGTTCGATCCCGACCGACGCCAAATATTTCCAATTTTAAATGGCACAAAAGTGACCCCTGTGGTGCACTCTCCACACCAGCTATGAGTGCCCGTGAGGTGACGCCTGGTAAACGCCCACACGGTAAAATATATCGTCATCATTACCGATGTCTACATGTGTTGTAGATACTGGCACACCCAGAAATTCATCGTTTGGTGTAAAATAAATTTTTGAGGAAAATCTTGTGGACATGTGCTTTTTCTTATGTGTTGATGGAATATGCTAACTTATGGCAGAATATGACAGATTATACTATATTTTAGTGTATACCAGCTTTTGAAGGGCTTCCGTGGTGCCCTTTCCAAAACAGTGAGACTGCCGTATTGTAGTTATACAAATTGCTGTAAAACACTAAATAAACGCTTTTCGTCGAGAAAACGCATTTTGAAGCAATTCGAAGACAATATGTGAAAAATAGTTTTTTCATCAGAATTCATCGTTTTGCGGTGTAAAATAAATTTTTGAGTATAATCTTTTGGACACGTGTTTTTTCTTATGTGTTAATGGAATATGCTCACTTATGGCAGAATATAACAGATTATATTATATTTTAGTGTATACAAGCTTTTGAAGGGCTTCCGTGGTGCCCTTTCCAACCCAGTGAAACTACCGTATTGAAGTTATACAAATTACTGTAAAACACTCTAAATACACGTTTTTCGTCGTTCGGTAATATGCCGTGATGATATATTTATTTATTTATCTGGCGTTTTCTATTTATCCAAGGTGATCACGCGAGAAGGAACCAGAAAGTATTTCCATTATTAAGGAAGGTAGCGATTATCTTCAAATATCTTATAAAACAAATCAAGAGTGTGTGAAATTTTGTTTTATTGGTTCTGTTGCCCAGGTTACGCTATATAAATGAATTTATCTGAAAAAATATCATCATCTGGGAACCCTTGCGCTGGCCTTCTTGGTCTTCTTGAGTAGGCCTCAATTTCCCGATGCCTCTTCAAGACACGAGATATGGTTTATTTAACACCAAGCGCTGACCGACATACAGCCCGTATCATACTAGCGGGTTTCGAAGCGGTTGGCGGGTGTGGGTACGGGTGCGGGTGGCGGTTCTTGCAATCATACTGTGCGATGTGATTGCTACTCTCGCTCCACCACACCGCCACTGTTTGGATAACAATGGATAAGTTAAGAATTTTGCAAAGACAGAAGTAATGCAAATTAGCAGTGTCTCATAATACCGTGAGTATTTTTTAACGTGAAACATTGGCTTTGCCATATCCATGGTTACGACTTGATATTTGATTGACAGCAATGTATTTGCCCGTTCCATTTAAAATGAAACATAGGGAACGAATCTGACAGAAGTATTATATTTAAATATTGTATGAAATTTAGCGGAGTCAGAAAACCACTCGAGAGCACTAAATATATTTCGGGCACAAGGTGCAACAGTATTTTTTCTACATCTAAATTTAATTTTTAGAAAACAGGTATAATTATTTAAACCAAATTAACCTCTAATGACATCTTGTCAATATGACATATAACCGTTGAATTTTCCTATAAGTTATGATTTGACATTTGATTGACAGCAATGTATTCGTCTGTCTCATTTAAAATGACACATGCGGAATGAATTTGACAGAAGTATTATATTTAAATATTGTAAGAAATTTAGCCGAGTCAAAAAACCACTCGGGCACAAGGTGCACACTATATTTTTTCTACAACTAATTTTAATTTAGAATGTAGGTATAATTATTTAAACGAAATTAACCTCTATTGACGTCTTATCAAATGTCAAATTCGTTCCCTATGTTTAATTTTAAATGGAACGGGCAAATACATTGCTGTCAATCAAATGTCAAGTCATAACTATGGATATGAAAAACCCAATGTTTCACGTTAAAAAATACTCACGGTATATACCGCCTCTGTGTTAATTGTGGGACTAAACACTTAAATTGAAATTCGGACGCCTATTCATATCCATGCTTCACTATTTAGCACTTAATTTCCACAAGTACTTCAAAACAAACCTAAAAATCTGTTGTTGCCAGCACAAAACCTCTCGCCATTTTTAACATATCTTACTGTCAAGGAATTCCATTTACATCTATTCTTTAAATATTTTTGTATTTTTTAATTCATTCTATGAACAATTTTTCTCCTACTCCTCTAAATGTTCCAGATTTTTCCAATTCATTGACGAGATTGGTGGTATTTCTGAAGGGTATATGTAATATATCTATAATTTTAAATATTTAATTAATAGTAAAATAAGAAATAATAAATATGCTTCCCAAAAAAAGCCTTCAGTAATTTTTTAACTGGTTTCTTTGAAGTTGTTTGAGCTTTGAGATTCATTACAACAGATTATTTAATATATTTATAATTCTCTATCTCTAAATCTATAGAAGATATAGTAAAAATGTTAAATGTGTCAGATAGAGAATTTTATATTCTTTAATATTTGTAATAACATAAATTTGAAAAAAATTATATTTTGAAGATTTTTTTAAGAATCTACTACTTTCGGTTGTCCAATTGTTACCAAAACCTAATCAACTCTTCCCATTCATGTCTGATTGAGGAAACCGAAGTTAATAAGTCTTATAGTATTTAAAAAACAGTGGTTCCAACATCCACACTTACACAAACATCATCATCATCATCATCATCGTAAAAATGTTAAAATCGGATTGTATGGTCCATTAAAACGTGCTTATTCACTAAAATTTGGATATGCAATTTTTAGCATGATTCCAATACCTCTGTTAGCGAGAGGTAAAAAGGAATTTAATATGGATCTTTCTTATAGCCAGAATAATGAAAAGTGCGTTATTTTATTTTTTGCAGGAGAACAAAAAACAACAAACAAACAGTAATACCTACAGTCAAACAAAACACCGGTTCCAAAATATCAAATAAATTATAAGTGATGTGTCAGTTTCTTTCACCAGTGTCAATATTTTGAATGTAACTATGGAAATAACATACGCCCATGTTCTTTTATATAAAAAAAAAACACCCGGTAATAGAAAACGCTATAAAAAAAGTGAAATGCCGATTACTTTTTCATCCGAACACATACTCCAAAAGCAATATTTATATTTACTGTTACTTTGTATGGTGCGAACTGTTAGCGTTACAATTTTCATCTGATACTTGTTCGCCTACGGGGCCCTTAATTGAATTTTAAGCAAATAGGCCATTTACTCCTAGTTGTTTTAATGTAATCAAATAATACCGCGCAGCAAACAAAGATATGTGCTGCGGACTGTGGGGCCAAAACGTTTAAGCGGAGCTAATGGCTCTGATAATCTGGATTCGATTTGAACATTCTCGCTTTCACGCGGCAATTTCGGAGAGAAAAATACCTATATAGGCTCTTTCAAAATTGAACAATAAAACTTTAAAATTGAATTAAAGACGTGAAAACAAGAGGACACGAGAGTCTTCAACGATTATGGGGCGAAAGATGATCGCGGTTTTGTTATGTTATTATTACATTCTTACAGCGAAAAACGTTATTTTTAATAATGGAAGTGTCTAAGGACACGATAAATGTAGCTACTCGCTAAAACTTCATTGCCTCATCACCGCTTATGATGCAGGCATTTAACGTGCACCGACTTATTGCTTCTAAAATACACAGAAGTGAACACGGTGGAACAAATTCGAGTTCCTTATATGAAAAACTTTCTTATTATGCACCCTACAGAAAATTGATGTAGGTCTTTATGGGTCAACTTTTTGAGACATCTTTAATAAACACCACAGAAATTTTCTATCGTCTTTTGTTTTTGAGCTACAGGCTAAATTTATTTGGCTTATTTTGAAAATACCTCATATCTCACTTATTATGAGAGATACAGAAAAAAGTTTTTAAAAAATTTATACTGCTTTTTACGTAGCATAACGTGGTGTAATTAGATTTTTTCAAACTTAATAATTCTTGAGATATAATATAAATATAAATAAATATGAAAACAATAATTTTCCTTGAGCGCAAAATTTGTAAAGATTTCTTTTTTCCTAGGGTTATCGCTCAAATGCAGCTGTAGACACGCGTTTCGCTCTTATTAGAGCTCATCAGTACAGCATAGCTAGTTAATAGGTGGACATTAACTAGAGGTAGTAATAAAAAAAACTGACACAGTGTAACAGAACTAGTAAGCAACCAAATACACCCATGTTGTCTCGGTCAGCATTTCCACACACATTGTGGATAAATACAACTGCATTTGAGCGATAACCCTAGGAAAAAAGAAATCTTTACAAATTTTGCGCTCAAGGAAAATTATTGTTTTCGTATATTTACGTTTGGGGGTCCAAGTAACGGGTCTGGTGGGTGGTTATAAATCACCGCCGCTGTGACGTTGTATTTATCCACAATGTGTGTGGAAATGCTGACCGAGACAACATGGGTGTATTTGGCTGCTTACTAGTTCTGTTACACTGTGTCAGTTTTTTTTATTACTACCTCTAGTTAATGTCCACCTATTAACTAGCTATGCTGTACTGATGAGCTCTAATAAGAGCGAAACACGTGTCTACAGCTGCATTTGAACGATAACCCTAGGAAAAAAGAAATCTTTATAAATAAATATATCATCACGGCATATTACCCATTTCTGAGTGTTCCACAATCTGCTTTATCGCAGATATCGGTAATGATGATGACATATTTGTACCGTGCGGGCGCTTACCAGGCGTCGCCTCACGGGCACCCATTGCTGGTGTGGAGAGTGCACCATAGGGGTTACTTTTGTACCATTTAAAATTCGAAATATTTGGCGTCTGTCGGGATCAAATCCGGTTCCCCAGGTTCGCGACCAGACACTCTGGCACGCGGCCACGGGACCCCATGAGATATAATACAAACATCATATTTTTAAAAAGAAACATTATGTTGAAGTCTACAGTCTTTTTTTTAAACATGAATAAAACTTGAAATATTAATTTTTGGCGTGAAAAAATAATTAAATTTATTAAGAAACAAATTATTAAATCAGAGATCATAATTTGTATATTTTTAATGTTATTTTCAATATTTTTACACATTTTCCTAATTTATATACTTTAGTGAGCATATTTTCCACATTTTTGGAATCTTGTCAAAGCCAACTGCAACGCTGATAAATAATAAATTAACTAATCCGATAATAATTGACTAAAAAAGAATTTTTAGAATATAATTAATAGATATAATCAAAATAAGCAAATGATGATCTGTAATTTGTGTTTTCATTTGTTTCTTAAAAAGTTCATTTTTTTCACCCCAAAAATTTAATAATTCAAGTTTTATTCATGTTTAAAACAAATGAATGTAGACTTATTATACAATGTCGAAAAGTGTATAAAATTGTTCATGATCTTGTTATTTCACTTTCAGTAACAAACTATGATACTGCTCCTTGACAAATCAATATGTCCATAGGCCTAATGACGGCCTAACAGACCATCTACATTTTTTAAGTTTGCGTATGTTTTATTTCTTTATTATAAAAATTAACAATAGTAAAAAACTTTCACGATATTATTAAGAAATCATCTTGTTAATTAGCGTCCAGCAAATTCATGGCTATGATAATAAAATTGTACCCTAAAATCTGAACTGATAATTGGAGAAACGTCAACTGACAAGTCACGTGATACATACTAATTGGTCAGATTCAGAATTTTAAATCGAACAAGTTTCTAAATGTAAATTTATAAATTAAATTCATCATAAGTTTACAAATATAAATTGGTATAAAGAGAATTAAAAATAAATATAAATAAAAAAAAAATATTTTGAGTGGCCCGTTTATCAATGTCACTGTAGTTTTTTAGTAAAATATTAAAAATATGTAATTGAAATTTTATGTTTTTTCTACCTCACCAAATTTGGAAATTAAACAAGCAATGAAAATAAATTGAAAACTAAATTCAGTATAATGTATAATTACATGTTTTTTTATGCTAACACTAATTGAATTTTCATAAATTTTAACCGAATTTATGTCAAAATGTTTGAAATTTGAAAATTTAATATTGACAAAAGTGAAACCTATTCATTAAGCTATTTCATCAGGTTCGTGGTATATTTATGTTAACATTATTTATTTTACAATATTTGCTAATTTTAAGCGAAAATATTTCCACTTTCTTAGCTACTTCACATACCGTTTATGTTACCATATTGTTAAATAAAAATGTAAAAATTAAATGTTTAATATGTTTTCATTAATTTTTATATTTGCTATCACTAATAATAATTTAATATGAATACAATATATATATATATATATATATATATATATATATATATATATATATATACAGGGTGTAAATTTTAAAACGGGTCATAGGGCTATAACATAGAAAAACAGTTTTTTAGACGCCAAAAGTTTCTACATTAATTTATTGAAAAAAGAATTAGTGCATAGTACAAAGAAAAAAATTACGATTATTTTAATACCAAACACATTACATTTCTGTTTCATATAAAGCCAGAAAATAAATTTAAAAATTTGTACAATTAAGAAAAAATAACAATAGCCATGAAACTGACAGTAACAAAACATTGTCATTTTTAATAACATGATAGGGGGGATAATTAAAGATTAAAGTTATTAATTTATGAACTACTATAAAATAACATAAAATGAAGAAAACACTAGGATATTTATTTAAGAAACAATTATATTTATTGTAATAGGTATTTACAAATAAAGATGATCTACATGTAATAAAAAATAAGTTATATGAAACGAGAAAAACTGCAATCTACAAGGGAAAAATAATTTGTAATTTTTGTTCATGGGACAAATTATCCATGATTTCTTGTTAATAAAACGAAAATAATAATAATTTAACAAATAATGTCCAAAAAAAGTTTATCAATGACAGTCTTAAGTCACAAATAGTTTTGTTTTGCTTTTGTCAGTTTCAAGACTAATAATATTTTTTCTTAATTGCGCAAATTTTTAAATTTATTTTCTGGCTTTATATGAAACAAAAATGTAATGTGTTTGGTATAAAAAAAATCGTAATTTTTTTCTTTTTAATATGCACTAATTGTTTTTTCAATAAATTAATATAGAAACTTTTGGCGTCCAAAAAACTGTTTTTCTATGTTGTAGCCCTATGACCCGTTTTAAAATGTACACAATATATATATTCAAAATCATTTGGAAAGAGTAACTAGGTTTTTGTTTGAACATATTTAAAATTGAAACTATAGCATACATTGAAAATTTGTTACAGTAGTTGCAATTTAAAAAATACAATGTAATAAAATTTTAGTATTAAAAAGCTGTAAACATTTACATGACAAAAATTTACTGCAGTTGGTGGAAATTATTATCACTTTGTTTACGCAAACTATCTGTTTTTATACCAGCGCTTGATATAAATTCTCTAAGGAAAAATGCGCAAAGTTGTATGGTGTTACATTATATTTAGCATAAAATTTACACATGTTGCTTCTTTGTAGAACAAAGATATCAAGAATACATTTTCTATATTAAATATCATTGATTTTTTTCTTAATACCCGTTCTAGACAATACAAACATTTTATAATATTATAAATCAACATATTCAATTTTAGTATTATTTTATTACACCTACTATGGATATGGACTAATATTAAGTTTGACAGTTGCAAACAACTAATTCTTAATGTTAATGCGAATTGTCAAGAGTAGCTTGTTTATTTTCGCCCATTAATTTCAAAATTAGGGTTTAATTGTTTTATTCAATTTAATACTAGTATGCGAACTTTCAACAATAATGCTCACTTATTAGGGGGTTATAATTCTTTTCTAACATATTATCTAAATATGCATTTCGACGATTTTATATTTATTGCAACCCTTAATATAGGAAAGATCTTACATTACTTAACGCTAACAAGAATTTAAAAAATCTGTTGTGGCCAGCACAAGACCTCTCGCCATTTCCATTTTTTGTTATAAAAGTATTGTATTGCACTTCGCTATCGAACCGTCGTTTTATAACAAAAGAATTACAGAACTTTACCCAAATACGTTTTTTCTTATAATTAAGATGTCTTCTGCACACATACAATTCTAATTATATGTATTTTTCATTGTATGAGGAAGTTTCTAAATGTCAGAGATTCTTCCAATTCATTAACACGATTGGCGGCATTTCTAATGGATATATGCATGTTATCTATATTTTTAAATATTTAATTAATAAAACAATAAGAAAGATTAAATGTACTTCCCAGAAAAAGCTTTCAAAACGTAACTAAAACTTTTGATTTTTGACATTGACATTAAATGTCAATGTCAATGACAAATTTTGTCATTTACAAGTTATGTTATAAACATTTGAATTTGTCAACTAATTTCCTTAGTGTATTTTAGCCTACTCGACTTACCACATCCCGATATTCTATATATTATAGCGTCTTTATCTCTAAATTTATAGAAGCTAAAATAAAAAATTTAAATGTTTCAGATGTAGAATTTTATGTTCTTCAATATTAGTAAATCAAAAATTTTCAAAAAATAATATTTAGAAGAATTTTTTTAGGACTACTACTTCCGGTTGTCCAATTGTTACCAAAACCTTTTCAGCTCTTCCCATGAATGTCAGATTGAGGAATTCATAGTTAAACTGGTCTTATGTCTTATAGTTTTTGAGTAATCGTCCCTCCAACATCCACACGTACATACACACATACATACATACACACATCCACACACACACACACACACACACACCCACACACACACACACACACACACACACACACACACACACACACACACACACACACACACACACACACACACACACACACACAGACGTCATCGTAAAAATGTTAAAATCGGTTTATATGGACTTTAAATCGTGCTTATTCACTTAAATCTTGATATGTAATTTGTAGCATGAATCCAGTACCTCTCTTAGCGAGAGGTAAAAATTAGGGAATTATGATATAGTATTAATTGTATGATTTATTATCTATACATACCCGGAAATTTTAGCCGTGTAAAATAGATTTGATAAATGGCAAAAAAATATTTTTGTTTAAAAATCAACAATAAATTTTGTAAAATTTGCAAATTTTAGGTAATAAAATGTAATAGAAATTGCACTGTGTTTAAATAATGTAATTTATTAAAATCCTGCAATATTTATAAAAAAAAATAAACAAATTTTATTCTACAATGTGATCAGTGTTGTCATGATCCTAATAGAACAAGTTAAAAATTGCAAAGTAGTAGTTTGTTGTGATATGCAGCAATGGATACACGTATATATCTATGTATTCATGATGTACAAACATTTAAATTGAACTATTAAAAAATGTGTTATAGTGTTTTCTTAAACGTATGAAGATTTTCCATTACCCTGTAAGTACAATACCATCATTTAATCTATACAGGGTGGTTGATTTTTCATTGTCCAACTTATATCTTCTGAAATATTAAAGATACAAAAAAAAGTTAAATACAAAAGTTGTTTAATACAACCTGATCTATAATTTAGCATAAACAATTTTTTTCCAAGGCCTACCAATTTTTTGGAAAAATGTTTAACTTTAATTTTGTAAATGTATATTTTGACAGAATAAGATTCTTAATAAATTTCTCTTTACAATGATGTGTAATAAGTAAGAATTTACCTTTAAATTATGTCTAATAAAGCAAATAGAAATATGATAAAAGTAAGCTATGATATTCTATTGTTTATACCTGTAACTTCTGTCACACATGAACATTGGCTACGTAGGGGTTTTCCTTTGAATAAAATTATGTCTAATAATGCAAGTAATAGAATTACTACCATTGATGATTTACAAAATTATTAATAATTTTATTTATGACAGATGTTACTGGTATAAACAATAGAATATCACAGCCTACTTTTATCGTATTTCTATTTGCTTTATTAGACATAATTTAAAGGTAAACCCGTACTTGTTATAAATCATTGTAAAGAGAAATTTATTTAGAATTTTATATACAGGTGTTCCATTTAAAAAATCATAGTTAAATATTTTTCTGGAAAATTGGTAGGTCTTGGAAAAAAATTGTTTATTCTAAATTATAGACCAGACTGTATCAAATAACTTTTTTGTATATATTTTTCTTGTATCTTTAATATTTCAGAAGATATAAGCTGGACAATGAAAAATCAACCACCCTGTATAAAATGTATTGTATAAATGAGATCTTTGAACGTATTATTCTTATTTATTAATAATACATACATATATTTATGCATCTTTTCACATCATCACATATTCGATTATATGTTACGAAAATAAGCGTATTCAATTTTGAACCAATTTAACATTTACTGTTATACCAAAGTGGTTAAATTTACACTATACCGTTTGGATTTATATAAACTAATTTTAGTGTTTATTTTACAAACAATTTAGAGTGTACCTGTGTTGTGTTAAACGTATGTAAAATGTATACATACATATATTATGGACAGTGTGATTAATGGTGTACTATTCATAATTCCTGGGAAATGTAATAAGTAGGGCAGAGTAATAAATTACCATCTGTTACTCTCCAATTTATCACATTACATGGGCACTATGCATATTTATTAATATTAAAAAAATATATGAAATTTGCTATAACTGTAATATAAAAACAATCATGTACTTATTATATTATAAAATAGATGTATAATGGCGGATGAATATAATATGTGTTAAATTATTATTAATGCAGAAAGCTTAGCAATTCATACAATATCATTATAATATTACTTGACATTAAATAATAAATGAATAAAAGTAGATGGACATTCATTTGAATATTAAATAAATAAACTTTATTTAAATTTGTAATGTGTAATGTAAATTAATTTGAAAGCCTTCTGCATTTAATATTATAATGTAATAATTCATCAAACTTCACGTTTTTTTTTTTTTTTTTTTTTGAAAATTGTCTATATGCATATATGACAATGTAAAATAATAAAACAAAAAATGATCAAATCAATATTCTTTTTTATTTTAAGCTCCAAATGATGGTGCTGATGATCATTGGTCGATTTTTTTCTTTTCAAAATACCTTGTAAACTATCATTAACAAAGAAATATGTTTAAAAAGAAACAAAATAAATACATGTCGTTTAATTTACTTTCTTTGTTTTAAGAAGCGACAATTAAGCGACAGAAAAATTAATCTTTTACACCACTAGACAAGCGTAACTTTTTATTTGCAACATTTTTCTCAGTTAAATTATCCTGAATATTATTTATATAAAAGATAAAAATGTGAAACTTGAGGCAATAAAGAACACTAGTCCATTATTTTTAATCTGAGATAATCAAAATAAAACTCCTTAGGTACCGTTAAAAATTTTGTAATTTACTTTAACGCAAGTTCATAACTAAAACCGGAAAACATATTTTAAGTAAAACAAATTAAACAATGATAAACAATTACCTACCCATTTATATACTGAAAATTTACAATGTAATAACTTGTGACTACTGCAAGAAACAGTTTTATAAAATTGTTACACATTATTAAAAGTAGATGTATACAGGGTTCCCTATTTATCTGGTCCCGTGATTGTGATTATTCGATGTACAGTATTTAATATTTACCAAGTAATTACTAAAATGTATTCTGTTTTGCGTATTCTTAAAATTTCAGGCGGGAACAGATAAAATGGGCACCCTGCATTATTCAAATATGCAATTGGATTATGCACTCTTAAGAAATTTTCGCAGTGAAAAACCGATTTGGTAAGTTGTGAAATATATTAGTGTAAAAATCAACACTAAATTTTGTAAAATTTACTAATTATAAATAATAAAATGAAGTAAATATGTTAGTGCTACATAATTTATAAAATTTTTACACTATTTATAATAATAATTTAAAGAAATTTCCACACTACACTGTGATCAGTGTTGTCATATTCCTGATGAAACAAGTTAAAAATCGCACGGTAGTTAGTTTGTTGTGATATTTGGAACAGTTCGGATGTATATTTCTGGTTTTGTGTATTAAATGATAATGTACAAATTAACATTTAAAGTGAAATACAAAAATTTGTGCAAATGTGTTTTCTTAAACGAAGGCGCCAGGTTTGAAGATTTCTCATTATCTGGTAAGTACTATATCATCATTTAATCTATGAAAAATGCGTTCTATAATTTAAATCTTTGAACATATTGTTTTTATTTAAATATAATAAATACATTCATGCATACATATATGTATGTATCTTATAAAATCATTGCATAGTTAAAATACATTAGTACTATGTTATGAAATATTCGTATTCAATTTTGAACCACTTCAAAGTGTACCTTTATACCAGATTTGTAAGTGGTTAAATTTACAAAATTTGGTGTGGACCTATATGAGCCTTAATTCATATTAGTTGGACTATCTGTTAAATTCATTTATCATTACTAAGGGCCGGTCTTATAAAACTATTTAATCAACAGTTAAAATTTAGTTAGCTACTAAACTAATTTAACTGAAGATTTGGGTATTATAAAAGTTTAATGACAAGTAAATCGACCTATTAAAGTAACTGCGGAATTTCATGCTATCAGATTTAAATCAGTTGTTAAAGAAACGTCAAACTGTATTTTTTTTTTGTTATGTTTATTTTAAAACAATTGAAATAGGGAACTATTTACTTTTTAAATATATTTTTAAGAAATGTGTGTGTCAAGTATGTCATCTTTAGAGTATGTATCATCAGTGTCCTCGGATTCATAAACAGATAATGATGATGCATTTATATTTGCACGAGGTAGGCTACCAAAATTGTTCCGAAACAGGACAAAGCCATATGAAATATATGATGACAATGGCTCGTACCACGATCACGGTTTTTACTAAAACACTGTTTTAAGAAATGTCAAATTTCATTATTTAATGATGATAAGAAATACTATGAAATTTATCAAAATATGATTTTAAAGCAGAACATAGTTTGTATTCAAACAAATATTTTTAAATAAATTGTGAAATTACATTTTGAAATTTGAATTTGACATTTCTTAAAACAGCGTTTTTGTTAAAACCATGATCGTAGTACGAGCCATAAGTTTAAAAAGAGATTTCGATTGTCAAAACAATGTGTGTTACACATATTGGGACAGGTTGAAGGAAATATAAGACTACTAACATTAAGAAATATGTCAATTTCCGCAATGAATCAGCTAGTAATAACCTTACGATTTTACGCAACCGGGTCGTTGAAAATTATATGAAAATAATCTTCAACAATATCTAATAGGATATATTTTTCAATATCAATATGATTTTTCCCACGATAACGTTTCTTTCCCCACTGTCAAATCAACTGATTTACGTTTATAACGAATGTGAATATAGAAACTTATCACAAAACCACAAACACTCTACTAAAATTTAATTAAATCCCCCGTTAGTTATTTGATAGTAAGATTAGTTTTATAATATCCATTTTTTTTTAATGGTCCATTTAATTTACTTGTGCAGTAACTAACTAAGGATTAATTTATAGTTTATAAGACCGGCCCTAAAATAGTTATATTTCTAATAATAATGGAGGAAGTTTTTATTTTTTATTTAAAATAAAGATATTTCCACATTATTTATCAAAATTGAATAATTCGTCAATTATTCTTAAAAATTGTCGTAATTTTTTATGGTGAATTATTTCTAAACTCTGACAAACAAATGATGTGTTTTTGTTGTATTGTTAGTAAAGCTATGAATTATTTCGTTTGACAATAAAACAACAAAATATTTCAGAAAATATATCTTGCTATGTAGCACAAGAACCATAAAGCATCTATAATATTAAAAAAAATACCGATAATTGCGTTAGTTATTATTTGTATTATATATGCGCTAAATAAAATAAAATTTTAGCGACTAGGTCAACTAATATGAATTAGGGCTCGTATAAACCAATTTTATTGTTTATTTTAAGCAGAATTTCTTGGAGTGTGGTTGTTGCCGCAAGCCCTTCAATCAACTAAAATAAGTTTACTTCTTTGTGGTGTTATCTAGAAATTCGATTCTCACATTCGTCAACTAAACACAAAAAAATATCGCTGTGTTCAAGTGATTCGGAATCCCCTGAAGCTGTAAATCTCTTAGTACATGCTGTAGGTGTAAGATGATAAAGTTGAAGATCGTAAAACTGACAATGAAACAGAAATCGTTCCTGTCTCATGTAAAGGTAATTAATGTATAATATAAACTTGCATTGACCTATTTCTTAACCGTTTGTACACATATTCAATTAACAATAATTATCGTAATAGAAAGGGAAATTAATTACCATGTACGGAGTATATTGCTAGCCAGCAATTTTAGTATTTCCTTTAATGTTCTGCTAAATCTAGATTACCATCTGCATAATAAGTAAATATATTAACACCTCATTACTGAGTACAGGTGTACACCGCGTGAATATTATCTTGCTAATTATTATACATATTCATAGAACATTTCAGCTTCAGTTTGTGCGGTTATATCAGCATAACATGGTATAATAACTAAGAATGTTAATAACGAAAAACCGCAAATGTAAATTCAAACATATTTTCAGGAATATTAAACTCGCGGACACATATTTGATGCCTTTGAAATAAATCCGGGACTCGTGCACACGCCACAGAAGTAGAAAAGTTACACTCGGTTTTCGCTGTAATTAAAAACTAAAACACACAGTACCTACTGTTTATCTTCAAACTTAATATACGTTATAACAATATTTAGTATCTTCATATTATTTTTAAATATTTTTTTTTTGTTTGTAAGAAAAAATTATACAATACGTTCATCAGAGTTTGAGATTTTAGACATACATAGTGTTAAAAAATAAGTGTCATAAATTATGACCAAAATGAGTAAAAAAAAGCTTAACACGTTCACTGCCTATGACACATACGTTGTGTCATCTGGTATTTTACGTGTATGCCGATGACACAACGTCTGTGCCATCATTATATACATTCTTCTATGCTTCAATATCTCACAGGCATTAGGAACTTACAGTTGCGCTCTTATAGGCACCTCAGGTACACTTTGTACAGGTACATAGTTGGTTTTGGGTTTTGGGAACTCTGAGTTCTACAATGGACAATCAATTGCCGGGACCATCGGTGCAAAAGTACGTTCTTGTCGTGACAAAAAGCTTATATCAGATGCAGAATTACAGAACAAAAAATTTGGAGAAGTATTAGAAAACCAAAAGCGATAATATAATATAATCAATATGTCGGGAGTAAATTGCCAGGACTAAATGCTGACATGCCAGTGAAAGGAAAACCATGAGCTGGTATAAAAAACTCATAATACATCTCACATCAGTAATTTCCCATTACCAAAAATGTAATGACACAAGTGTTCTGTCATATGGCATAGTAAAAATAATTGTGATATAGTTACTTTCTACAACTAAGACCCGGCATAACAGGCAGTAACAGGGTAGATGATCGGCAGTGAACGTGTTAATCAACATATGTGTCCGATCTTCAATAGTTTCCGAGATAAAAGGCAATGAAAAATAAGTTTTTTCGTGTTTATCTCTGCTATCTTGAAAACTGTAAGAGTTACAACTTTGATTAAATGAGACATTTTGTTTACCTTTCAGAGGTCATCTTAGATGTGTTTTTGTTTTTCAAAAAAAATCGAATAATTGTACTAAGACAAAAGTTGTGACGACCTTTGCCAATATTTAGTTTTCAAATAACTTCGAAACTATTAGAAAATGAAAAAAATGTTTCATGTAAAATGTTATTGGTTTTTAATAGTCTATTTACTGGCAAAGACAAAATTTTGTTCTACCGCTATCTTAGTCAGTTTTTCTTCGATTCTAATACAAAATGGGCTCTTTCTCAAAAACAGTTGAAGATCGGACCCATGTTGATTAAACTTTTTTTGTTCATTTTGGTCAATACTATATGCCCTCACAATTTGTGACACTTATTTTTTAACACCCTGTATAATTTGTAGCCCCTACATACATTCTGACTGCGTACAAGATGGTACAATGACCTGTTTTTTTTTTTTTTTCAGTAACTCCATTATACTAAATATTATGCAGAAAATTTCGAAGTTCATTTTAAATTACAATGTCTAATACCCGTTTCCACCGTAAATATTCCCCATAGTTAAGTGCCCTTAAGTGGTAAGTTGCCCTGAAGTTTAAATGGTTTGCACGAATAGGATAAAGTCGTCGCTTAGTTAAGGGTAGCTTAGAAGAAATATGAGAAAAAATTCTAGTAACTTTTCATTTTCATATTTTATTCTAATAACTATTATGTCAAATGTGAGAATGTGAAGGCTGAAATTATTAACCTATATGCTGCTACAGATAATAAAAATAATAATAAGTAATTATTTTTACCTCCCGCTACCCTTGGTAAGGAAGGTATAGGGATCGTACTAAAAATCACATTTTAGTAAATGACCACGTTTTAAGATCCCTAGAATCCAATTTTAACATTTTCACGATGATGTCTATATGTGTGTATGTGTGTGTGTGTGTGTATGTGTACGAAATTTGTTTGCACTCTAACTCAAATACTATCATTCAGAAAATTCTGAAACCTTGTATTTCTACCACAATCTAATAGGAATAGAAGCCATTAGATTTTGGTGTAAATCGAATAAACGGAAATGGTACTTTACTTGAAGCTCATAATGGTTTTCCTTCAAAAAATACCATTAAATGCCATTTTTTCGCATTTAATGTCAATGGAAAATTATAGATTATTGAATTTTGTACAGGTATACATTAATACTTTTTCTATATATTTTACAGATAAATTTAAAAATCATTTTTCTTTTTTTAATCCCGAAGCCTAAGATAAACACAATTCCTTTGTAACACAGTTTATTTTTCAAATGAATGTAACTGACAGGTAAACATCATTGTCAAAAAACTAATCACTTCAAATTAATAATAGTGACATATTAAATAATAAAGAAAATCGTAAATAAAGCAGTAGTTATATGCAATGGAACATAATATAGTTTGAAGCATTACTAAATACCTAGGTATGTATTTAAATTAATAAAAATTAAATAGCGAGAGGTTTTGTGTTGGCCACATCAGATTTTTTTTTATTTTTTTTAGGGATGTATTTATCTTTGTAAATATAAGTAATAAGTACAGATAAAATTTGTATTGTTTTCAGTTTTTTTAAATTTTATTAAATGACACATTTATTTTTTGCAAGTATATGTTCTGTTACTACAATAAATTTTATAATATTTTAAAATAGTTTTGAATTTTATTGTTACGAACTTGTGCTCTGGTATTGAAATTGTACAAAATTGTATGGAAATTCCAGTTCATGTTTAATACTTTACTGGTAAATCTAATAGCGTTTTTGTCAAATGGAAACGTTTAAAAAAACTCAATTCGTCAAAATGTTGAAAAGAGTTAACCCTGTTATATACCTACATTTCGCGGAATTCCATTTTCTATTATTCTAATGCATCTAAATTTTCGTCGTCTTCTATTATATTAAATTAAACATCTATTTTGTAATGGGGTCCCGTGGCCGCGTGCCAGAGTGTTTGGTCGCAAACCTGGAGAACCGGGTTCGATCCCGACTGCCGCCAAATATTTAAATGGCACAAAAGTGACTCCTGTGGTGCACTCTTCACGCAGCAGTGAGTGCCCGTGAGGTGACGGTACAAATATGTCATTATCATTACCGATATCTGCATATATATATATATATATATATATATATATATATATATATATATATATATATATATATATATATATATATATATATATATTGTAAATCGAACCTCACTATCAAAAGCTGTATATTTTGTTGACGTAGGTGTAAATGTCAAGTACGCTTCAACCATTTTTAATCACTCTGTATACAACAATCATATCTTATTATTACAATTTTATTAAATAATATGTTTATAAAATGTCAGTATTGTCAGCATGGAACAGGACAGCTTTATATGTGAATTAATAATTACTGAAATTTAAATCCTTCATAAATATTAACAAATCTGTGATAACAAAAAATATTACATATCCAAAGTGGGAAAATCTGTTTTCCAAATAATATTCTATGTATTAACAGATTATATCGTTGTTGTGGTGAAAATACATTTCATATATTTAAGGGAATATAGGTTATAACAACAATTATCATTCAATAAATAACGAGAAATGTGATTGCCGAAATACTTACCCAGAAATACTCGTACATTGCTTTTCACGGATTGTTATATGTTATTCAAATTTCAAATATTTTGATATATATTCCGCTAAATTTTATGTAAATGCATACATAGTACCATTGGTCCAATGAAATTTATCAAAATATTATTCATTGCCATTACATTATAGTAAATATTGTATAGATGTTATTGTTGAAATATCGAAAATAAATAATGGAATGCACACCGATAGGGTAATTATAATATTTTAATTCATTTCCATATGTTCATTATTTTTTATTAATATAAATATTTCCCGTTTTAATTGGAAATCATTTATTCATAGTAGGTACTATTTTATACATATAAAAAAATTGTTAAATATGTATATACATACATACATAAAATCACGCGTATCCCACTTAGTGGGTTAGCCAAAACCCGAAAACAATATGAACAATAGGAAAAGGGATAACAGTAAGAGCTCAGCTAACTCACTTCACTCTTTAACAACATTCTTCTTTCGCCTTTCCACAATCCTCATAGCATTCCTACATAAGAACATATTAAAGTGACCGATTTTCGGTAGCGAATAACCGCATCCAGACCACAATAATAGTTACACAAAAAATCATCTTTCGCCACACATTCCTGTACAAACATACTTCGTTCACATCGTCCACATAAAAGTTCAGCTGTCTCTCCATTCTCATAAAACATTCTTAAAAACCATACATCTTCACACCACAATATTTACAAAACAATCATTCCTATCCAGGCACACTTCTTTCGCCTCAGCCACATTCATAATCTTATTCATACCTGTTCTTCTTCTCTTTCCACTCGGAAACTTACGCTCCTTCAAAACACTACCAATCACATCCATCCACTTACACACTGGACGGCCACGCAATCGAACACCCTCAACTTTACCAACATATATGCGTTTTACAAGTCTATACAGGGTGTTTCATTTAAAACAAAACTAGTGCTTTTATAGGCACTACAACGTGATTAGTCAGTATTAGAGGCCTCTAGTTCTTGCAAAAAACATGGTAAACAATTTTTTTTGCCAAATTTACTATATATGGGGTTAGTTCTATCATGAATTAAGCGTTGTACACTTACTTACATTACACCCTGCAGAAATGTGCTACGAAATTTGTAAGAAGACTTGTGAAAAATACATTGACTTGTGGCTCAGTTGGTTCGAGAGTCTCTCTAGATATAAGAATGTCAAGGGTTCAAATCCCTGCGAGGTCAATCTATTTTTCACAAATTCTTTTTTAAAAAAATTAAAACAGTAGAAAGAGAAAAGAAATAGATTTTTTGAAAGTAAAAATTAAATATGAATTACAATTTAAAATAAAATAATAGTGATTAATACGTCACCACTGGCCGTTGGCAACAGCTAGCGAAAACAATTGCATACACTGGTTTACATTTAGAGTGATTCCTATTTTTAAAATATTCCAACATTTCCAATATGTTCCAGTCGCCAATATTGTCCGTATCATGTTTGCGACTGAATCCTACTTTTAATTTCAATCCTTCAACAAATATGAAACGTACTTTTGTGAAAAGTTACATTGACAAAAATATTGTGGAAGAATTAAATATGGCAGCATCCAATTTCCTTTATACAAATATTTGTCATACAAATATAAATTTTAATGTTTTCTTTAATTTGGAAATATACAAAATTGCTCGCTCAAAATTTAAGCAGATAGGCTGCTAGATGGTGGGAGTAAATATTTAGTAATTAATAAAAAATGCGTCACTCTTTTTAGTAGGTAATGCTAACTGATTTTAGGTTACATTTTCATTTTCATAACCATGAATTTGTTAGACGCTAATAAACAAGATGATTTTTGAATAATATCGAGAATGTTTTTTTACCATTGTTGATTTGTATAACAAAAAAATAAAACAAAGACAAACCTGAAAAACGTAAATGGTCTGTTAGGCCATGGTTAGGCTTATGAACACATTGATTTGTCAAATATATAGGATGTTCCATTTAAAAATTAAAAGTTGCTATCAATTACTCGAAAACCGGAAGTAACAATGTTGACCTACTTCCGCTATTATATAGAAGAGTTTAAATACTGTAATTTATGTTATATGGGTAAAACAGCAAAATGTAATAATAAGCGAGATAATTGATGTCTATTTTATACAGACACGTGTATATTATTCCCCAACGTATGTAGCAATATGTTGTACCTCACCGTATTCAATCAAAGGCGTGTTTCTTCGGAGTGTGATTCGTGATAAAATTGAACAGTGAACGTGATCAAAAAGAAAATTGTTTCTTCGTTCGTTATTCATTATCCCCACTCTTTCATTTTGTGATCACAACACGCCATTCCCCTTTCCCTTCTGAATCAGTCTTTTCGCATGATCACTGTGATTGAAATAACAAAAGATTTGAAATGACGGAAAAAGCAAGTAATGAAATATTGGAATGTGCAAATTTATGTCTACATCAGAATCATCCGAACTACTAGAACTTGAGTCAGAAGATTCAACATTCATTATTGGTTTCGATTTTACTAATATTAGATCCTGCAAGTAGAAAAAAAGTTAAAGAAACGTGTTTTCATATTTTACTTTACATTCCATACTACAAAATATTATTTTTGCTTCAGCACAATCCATCTTTAAACTATTTTCGATTTGGGTATTACTTCAAACAAAATAGCTGATTTATCATTTGACGTTTGCCGCTAGTTCGTTCGACGTTGTGTAGGTTTCGCGTCGATCGAGTAAATTTTTTTGTTTCTTTGGAATTAAATTTAATCATGATTCGAAGGAATCATTATTGAACAAATCATTATTTAGAAAATCATAATAATAATAATAGTACTTTATTCCATCGACAATGTAAAAATACATGTATAGAATATGTCACAGAAATCATATAGTAATGGAGGTACATAAAAAGTATAAGAGGTATTTTAATATAGACCCCGTTATTTGTCAAAATGATAAAAATTCATTCACCGAATAAAAAGTCTTGTCCAAAAGGAATTTTTTTAATAATCTTTTAAAGGCATTTTTATTTGTCTCTAGTTGTATATTCATCGGTAAATTATTAAAAAGTTTTAAACCTTGTATATTTGGAAGTAAATCTAACGTTTTATGTTTATTTACTGGAATGTGAAGCATTTGCTTTTGTCTTGTGTTGCACTTATGTTTATCAAAATTAGTTTGAAATTGTGTTTTATTATTAAAAATATATAAACAAACTTCATAAATGTATATGGAGGCTACAGTCAGTATCTGAAACTGTGAGAAAAGAAGTCTACAAGAAGAACGACGGGAAACTTTAGTAATTGTACGAACTATGCTTTTTTGTATAATGAATACACTATGTGCAGATGATGTAGCGCCCCAGTAACAAATACCATACCTTAATCTGGATTCGACTTGGGCGTAATATATAGTGATAAGTTGTTTTCTTGTGAGAAGACTACTTAAATGCCAAAACTGATAATTAACTGAACCTAGCTTTGAGATAAGTGTGTTACAGTGATACTTTCCATTAAAATTTTCACCGAATTTATAATCTAGCAAGATACCTTTTTCAGATCTTTCAATTTCATGGTTATCAATGATTATATTTAAATTTAAATCTTTTCTATATTGATAGAAATGAAAACGTAATTAGTAAGTCTTACTGAGATTAAAATAAAGATCATTATCCCAGAACCAAGCTGGTAAGTTATTTCAATGCTTTTCGCACTTTTGTTGAAGTAGCTGATCACAACTTTCAGAGACGATTAAGGAAGTGTCATCTGCATATAGTGTAATGTGACATTCATCTCCAAAAATCGTAGGTAGGTCATTAATGTACAAAATAAACAGTCCGAAGAAACACGCCTCAAATTACAAAAACAATTTCGCCAAAATAAACTGAACTTTTTTGAATTCAATTGACAGTATACAGTGTGTCCCATTTAGAGGTGCCACCATTAAGATCTCGAGAACTATAAGAGATACGATGTCGGTTAAATGGAACTTTTTATGCGCCTTTGAGAGGCCATCTCAGATGTGCTTTTATTTTTTTAAAAATTCTCATAGGGCACTAGATAATGACGAAAAACTGAATATTGTTGATTTTTTCTTTTTCAAATAACTTCTTAACTATTAATAATTGAGAAAAAAGTTTCAATTATAAAAGATAGATATTTTTATTAACTAACCAGTGGCGTACGGAATAAATTTTTATATCCGTAAATTTTTGAGATATAACACAAACTTATATTTTTTTAAATGGAACCCATATCTCATTTTAGTCTCAAAAAAATAAATATTTTTTTCTCTTTTCAACGATGTAAGGGTTATTATGTTTTATATTTGTTTTGCCTTCAAAATTATTATTTTTTCCTTATTTTGTATTAAATTTACAATTATTTTGAAAATATTGGTAGATTTCTATTTGGAAATACTCCTTGTATTTAAATAATTTATTTCGTTAGAAAATTTTGCTCAAAATTCGTATCAAATTAATATTTATAATATTTTCTATCAAGTCGCCCTTTGCTCATCATAGTGTAATTTGTAATTATGAGTCTAGAATGAAAATATTAAGTAATAAAGACATAAAACAAATTATTTTGATCAAATACAATATAATTAATAAAAATAATAATGTTTTTTTTGGGAAATAATAAGAAAATTCAGGAAAATAAAGAGAAAAATTAAATTTTAGGAGCAAAACAAATATAAAACATAATAACCCTTACATCATTGAAAAGAGAAAAAAAATTTGATTTTTTTGAGACTAAAATCAGATATGGGTTCCATTTAAAAAAACGTAAGTTTGTGTTATATCTCGAAAATTTACGGATATAAAAATTTATTTTGTACGCCACTGGTTAGTTAATAAAAATATCTATCTTTTATATTTGAAACGTTTTTCTCAATTACTAATAGTTTAGTAGTTATTTGAGAAAGAAAAAATCAACAATATTCAGTTTTTCGTCATTATCTAGTGTCCTATGAGAATTTTTGGAGAAACAGAAGCACATCTGAGATGGCCTTCCAAAGGCGCACAAAAAGTTCCATTTAACCGACATTGTATCTCTTATAGTTCTCGAGATCCCAATGGTGGCACTTCTAAATGGGACACACTGTATATAGGAATGGACAAAGTAACATCCCAACTATGTTTTGTATGACTGTGACGAATCAACTCTGAGAATTTGATAGCGTCTATCGACACAAACGCACTGAATTCAACACCAACTCAGATCCTACACAACTGTCGGTTGAATACTTGTACCGTACCTTTAGCAAAGCTGCATAGCAGCAGTGTACAGTGTAGTGCAATACTGCACTGTACTGCTACCGACAATGTAGTTACGTGGTTGAACTGTTACTCCCCATTGCTTTATAATGATTTATTTGTCGTTGTTTTGTTTTGTTTCATGTGAAATCTGTTTCAACGGATTACACCGCGTTTGCATGACCTGTATTGTTCTATCTATTTGTTAATCTCAGTTTCAGACCAATGCAGGATCCAATTATTCCTGCTCAAAAAATCAATATGTCACCAATGATAAACACGCATCAATTAATATATCATCTTGTCTACAAGCTATATTTCATTCTGTGGTGTTATATTACAAATACAGTAGCTAACAGTGAAAATGGGGTCCCGTGGCCGCGTGCCTAAGTGTCTGATCGCGAACCTGTGGGAACCGGGTTCGATCCCGTCAGACGCCAAATATTTCCAATTTTAAATGGCACAAAAGTGACCCCTGGGGTGCACTCTCCACGCCAGCTATGAGTGCCCGTGAGGTGACGCCTGGTAAGGGCCCACACGGTAAAATATATCGTCATCATTACCGATGTCTACATGTGTTGTAGATAATGGCACACCCAGAAATGGGTAATATGCCGTGATGATATATTATTATTATTATTATTACAGTGAAAATGATACACGTGCGCTATGAATAAATTGTTATGATTAATAAACAAAACGATTTATTAGTATTTTTTAACATCAAACATTGGATTTGTCATATCCTTGGTTACGACTTGACATTTGATTGACAGCAATATATTATCCTGTCCCATTTAAAATGAAACATAGGGAACGGATTTAACATTTGACAAAACGTCAATAGAGGTTATTTTTGTTTAAATAATTATATCTGCTTTCTATATTAAATTAAAATATTGTGTGTACCTTGTGCCCGAGCGATTTTCTGACTTGGCTAAATTTCTTACAATATTTAAATATAATACTTCTGTCAAATACATTGCTGTCAATCAAATATCAAGTCGTAACTTATGGGAAAATTCCGTGCTTGTCTATCATATTGACAAGATGTCATTAGATGTTAATTTTGTTTAAATAATTATACCTGTTTTCTAAAAATTTAATTTAATTGTGTGCACCTTGTGCCCGAAATATGTTTAGTGCTCTGGAGTGGTTTTCACACTTGGGATGGGACAGGCAAATATATTGCTGTCAATCAAATGTCGAGTCGTAACCGTGGATATGACAAACCCAGTGTTTCACGTTAAAAAATACTCACGGTATTTTGGAAATTTCTTAAAAATACTAAATTTATAACATTTGTAATTAAATATTTTGAATTATTGCCCCAAAAGTCAATAAACCCCATTTTCAGATAAAATCTTAAAAAATTTTCAAAAATCTAATTTTTATGTATCTAGATATTTCTTAATGTGCTGATTCCAAATTTTGAAACCGCAGATCGATATCTCTTTTCGTTCTCGAGATATTTAGAGTTAAAGTTTTGCTCAAAACTGCCCATTTTTGGGTAATAACCCAAAAATGGGTCGAGATATAAATTTATCGATACCACCATTCGATTCTACGGACAAAAATACATAAATATACCAATTTTCATAATATTTGACCAACCGGTTCATTTTTTATGAATAAAAGTTTGAAAACCCGTGAAAATGGCCAAAATCTGAAAATATGGCAAGGGGTACACCTTAGATTTTTTGCGATTTTTGGCCATTTTCAGTTATTTTGCTTTAGAAACTGTATGCAGTGTTCAAAAATTATGAAAATTGGTGTACTTATGTAATTTTGCCCGTAGAATCGAATGATGACATCGCCAAATTCATATCTCGACCCATTTTTGGGTTATTACCCAAAAATGGGCAATTTTGAGCAAAATTTTGAATCTAAATATCTCGAGAACGAAAAGAGATATCGACCTGCGGTTTCAAAATTTGGAATCAGCGCATGAGGAAGTATCTAGATGCATGAAAATTAGATTTTTGAAAATTTTGAGGTTTTTATCTAAATATGGAGTATATTGACTTTTGGGGCAATAATTCAAAAATGGGTAGAGATATAAATTTGGCAGTTATATTATTTGATTGTAAAGACAATTTTTAAAGTATTTGAACAATTGAGTGAATTTTTAGAAATAAAAGTTTTAAAAGAAAATTTTTTTCATTTTAAATGGGACAGGCAAATACATAATAAATAAATAAATAAATAAATAAAATGCCGGTGCATGAGAAAATACGAGGTAGATTTTTAGAATGTTATCTTTTAATAATATTATTGTTTATTAAATATCATTTTCATAATTTTCATCGGATAAATGCATAATACCAACAAAAAAATCATACAAATTCGCATGATTTAATTTTATTTTATAATAATATAAATTGTTTTTATAATTCCTATTAATTTACACTCAAATAAACATTATAGAATGTATTATCAAGGGCGTAGCTTTTATATAACGAAAATTTATTTTAAATATGAAAAGGTAAACATCAATCTAGTTATTTATCACTAAAATAATCGTTTTCGCTTATCCTGTGAACGGCAGCATATGACTATAAAACGCACTATTCAGAAATTTAAACTACTTATTGTGTAAAAATTATCTGAACGCATTGAATTTGAACCTAAATTGCCAAGTTTGGAAACTTCAATTTCTTATAAATTGTGCTATATTCAAGCCATATTTTTTGTGTTTACTAGATAAATCTCTGTGGCATTCACGTATGGTATATGAAGAGTGAATCGCAAGGGAATGAATAGAAATATAACTGGGTCATACTGAACCTGTATTATTCAACCCAATTTCATTATTTAGCAATGATAATCGAACGATTAAAAAGAAAGCAAAATATGGAGAGAAAAATCCCCTGGGAATTTTATGATTAATTACTATAGAAACTGACTTGAAATGGATTGATTTATTCGACAACGTACATTAAGAACTTTATTTATACTATTATATTGTTGCGAAGGCAATAAACCAACTAATTATTTCATTTTATAGGCAAATAAAGAATTTCTATTTTATAACAACATAGTGATCAAAAATAATTGATTCAGTTGGCAATACTTCAAAAATACTTAAAATTAGTAAGATTGATACATAAATTTATGTTTTGGCACTGTTGACAGTGACATTAGAAAATTTAAATTTGGTTATATTTAATTTTTCTTAAGGCGATTGCCGGTGCTACGCTAAACAGCACTTTAGTAGAAATCAAACTACACTCGTAAATATTACGTTATAACTTCAAACTTGATACCATTGTATAGAAGATAGATCAATGCATGGGGCTGACCAATTATTTTGCATAATTATTAATTTCTATTGCATTTAAATTTAGTTCGAAAAACATCATAAAAATGGCTATTTTAAAATTTATTTTTAACAAGATAACTGTACTTTATACAAAAAATGTTTGCGTCACCCCCATAGCGCCCACCTTTAGTAATAAGTCTGTGGAAAAAAATCTAAATTATATCTTTTAGTTTAGCTGTGATTTGATTTCTACTAAACCCCCTTTTGCGGCTTATTTCAGAAATCGGAACAATAGACTATGGAGGAGAAAGTGTTAGGAGAATATGTTCCCCCTCTACTACACACATCTCCTCTCTCGCTCCAACAATTTGCTTCACAACCACAGGCTGAGTTTTCCCCTTATGCTTTAAACAAGGACAAACACATATAAAAGCAGATAGAGAGAAATAAACTTAGCAATTTTAAAAGTAGTGGGGGAACTTAAGAAGTTTGTCTGCACTAGTGTCATACTAGCTACAAAACTGATTCCGCTGAGCGACCGGCAATGCTCTTAATAAAACTATTATTTCTTATATTACCCATAAGCAATAATCTAAAGCATTTTAATAACTCAAAATAATATTAGCTGTCAGGCCCCACCTCTGACATAACCTATTTGTATTTATGGTCAAAATTACATGTCAAATAGTATTTTCGCTGTCACCTCGTGTTGTGTAAATTGTGGCATAAAAAGATCCCCAAAATTGTATTGCTCACTGCATAATTTCTTTTTGATCGCTCTATAGTTTGGAAAATTGGTAAAATTCGGATTTTGAAATTTTCAAGTGTTCAAATCTAGTTTTCGAACAATGCCCAAATTCGAGTATGGAGTGTAGCATATATGCACGTCAACGCTCAAAAAGTTGACATCTATACATATTGTTTTATCAATGAAAATACGTTAAAAAAAGTGATAATATATTTTATATTAGCTATTTTCGTTGTTATATGTATGTAATCTGCTTAAATTACATCATTTTAATGTATAAAAATGCATTAATTTCGTTTCATAATTGCTCGTAAATGTACCGTATAATTCTGAAACTACATGCTCGTTCTACGTTGTAAAATACTAGACAAATTATCCTAGTGGCAGTAAAAACAAAAGTATGTAATTTTTTTTTTCATACTCACATTAAACAAAGTATTTGTCGTAATTAGTATCTAAAAAAACTACGGATTATAGCGATTTCATATTATTTAAATTATTATATTTGTTATGTTTCGTATTAAACATTAATAATACATTAATTATTATTTTTTTGGGGTGAAAATAATGAAATTTATTAAAAAACAAATGTAAAAAATCAATTACAGATCATCATTTGTTTATTTTTAATGTTATTTTCTTTATTTTTACTCATTTTTCTAATTACCACATTTTCCGAATTGTATCCAAGTCAACTACAATGCCAATAAAATATTAATTAACTAGATCGAAAATAGTTATCTAAAAAGGATTTTGAGAATTTGATTAATAGATGTGGAATCAAAATATACATATGATCATCTGTAATTGATATTTTCATTTGTTTCTAAATAAATTTAATTTTTTTCACCATAAATAATAATTTAACTCTCATCGATGTTTAAAACTAAAGAATATTAATTTGTTATACATTGTTGAAATGCTTATGAAATAAGGAAAAAGATATGACTATTTTCAACATATGTTCCCATTTAAAAAATATTATTTTTATGTTATATCCGGAGAATTATTAAGTTTTAAAAAAATCTAATTATCTTATTCTATGTAAAAAACGGTATAAAAATTAACAGAGCAATTTTTCTTTATCAATTATAATAAGCGAGATATAAGATATTTTAAAAATAAACGAAAATCAAATTATCTGTAGCTCAAAAACAAAAGACGATCGAAAATTCTTGTGGTGTCTGTGTCTATTGAAGTTGTCTTAAAAAGTTGGCCTATACAGACCTACATCAATTTTCTGTACCATGCTTAATAAGAAAGATTTACATATAAGGGACTCGAATTTATTCCACCCTGTTCATGAAAGATAAAAAAAAAAAATATATTAAGAACTAGATATAACCGTTACTGTAGATGAAATAAAAGTTATTGAAATTTATTTATTTCATTTCGTATCATTTTACTACAAATGAGAAATTAACGAATACGTTTTTTTTTATCTACTGTATTCTTTAGTTTAGTTTTCATTCGACGTGCAAACAGAAAGTAACTTGTAATAAAAAAAGTGATCTTTTTGTAAACAACTTGAGGAGTAGTTAGGATAGAATTTCTGCTACCAGATATTTATTTTGTTTGCTTGTTAGTTAGTTTCGTTGAGTGTTTTTTAAGAAGACGCCAATTTCAATAGTTTTTTCATGCTTTAGAAAAACAAAAAAATGAATGAAAATAGTTATTCTATAAATAATAAATCTCGTTTTCTACCAATCCTAGTTTTTTTGTCGAGCTAAAATAGTCTTGTAAACATTATTTCTTCTCCAAATTCTTTTTTAAGCGAAAGTAAAATTTATTTTATTTTGACCTGGGCAATGGAGCACTGTTATTGTTCACAGTTGATTCCCATTTTGTCTGTGTGCATTAGATGAACAAGAATACGCGTGAAAAAGGTCAGAAGAATCGTTTTGACGATGTTACATACCTTGAAAACACCATTTGACAGTGGCAGTAAAATGATATGTGCTGGTATTTCGATGTATAGAAATACTGAGCTGCTTCTTCTTCTTCTTCTTCTTATTTTTCTTCTTCTTCTTCTTCTTCTTCCTCCTCCTCCTCCTCCTCCTCCTCTTCTTCTTCTTTATTGATAGGCTTGTCATCTGTTCTTCTTCACATGTTTATGGTGTCCTCGGATGTAGTTATCGAGCTTTCCTTCCACTGTTTTGGTGGGCGTCCTGGAAGTCGTTTAATGGATGGTTTTAAATCTCTGGTGGTTTTTACCTTTTGCTTCATTTGTTCCCGAGAATTTCATCTTAAAAATTGACAACACGCGTCCTAACTTTGCACATAATATAACAACGTAGCATTTAAAAGAAGTCTGTATTCGATTATTACGATAGTTAGATCGCAATCCTGACTAATGTCCAGCGAGAAATATTGGAGTACTTACTATAAGGAAAAGTGTTCAGCATCGATAATCCGTACCAAAAACCATTTAGTATCTAAGATTACCTTTTTCTGGAGAATGGAAAATAATTAACACGAAGAGTTATCTACTCTATTGAATGTGTACCAAACCATACAGTAAAATGTCTTTAAGATATACTGAATCGTAAACGTCGTATTACAGAGCACTGTCTCTAGTAGTAAAGAAAGTTTTTACATGCTATTCTCTTAAAATCATAGCAACATACAGATTTATTTATTTATTTGTAATTGCCAAAAGAAACCTAGATACATATAACAACGTCGCCATTAAAAATAAAAGCTTTCTTCAGCATTGAAAATTTAGTCCATAAACTTGACGCTTTGTAATTTGTTGATAATCTATATATGTACGCCAACACAACAGTTTCGTTTAAGACCATACTGACATTATTTTTGCTTCTACACTCATTAAAATCCTTTAGGTCTTTATCATATCGGCTGCGTGACTTCTCTAGAATTAATTTTCTATTAGCTTCTTCAGCTTCTTGTAGAATTTCGTCGGGAATATCCAAAACTGACTGCACGTGGACAGCACAAAACAATTTTTTGTTTTATACAAATGTTGTCGTTGTCGATCAAATAGTTTAATGTATTGTGCTGCACATTCCAGCATTTTTTTTTTCAAATTATTTACGATTTAGTACACCAAAAAATATTGTACAATGCTCAACCAATTTACGTGCTCGCACAAATAACAAGCTCGCTTCGCTCGCTCGTTAGGTACCGTGCACGCCCGTGAAGTTCTCAGTAACGGTCTTGCAATATAAATTACTATTACAGCTCGGGGAGGTAATACACACTATTACTTACTCAAAATAAATTATACTTTAGCTATAGACTCTCATGCTCTTGAAAGGGTCATACAATTTAAAGATCTTGGTGTTTAATTTGATGAAAAGCTCAATTTCATAAAACGCATATTACAAACTGTTAAATCTGCCTACAAAAATTTAAGTTTTATTATTAGAAATACACAATATTTCGTTCATATTTCAACTCTTAAGAAACTATATTTCTCGTTCGTAAGAACAAAACTGCAATATTGTCAGCAAGTTTGGTGTCCTATATATAATAAATACAGCCATGTTATTGAATCTATTCAACGCAAATTTATTAAATTTTGCTTCTTCAAACTTTACAGATATTATCTTAGTTTTGATACTGATTACAAAGATTTGTTGTGTGAATTTAGTATTGTGTCTCTTGATACTCGAAGAAAAATACAATCATCATTATTCCTTTATAAAGTTTTGCATTGTATTATAAATGATCCCGTAATCCTAGGTAAAATTCCTTTTTTAGTTCCTAGGCATAATTCCTGATTTAAATATACATTCTACTGTAACACTCCTCGAACGAACTATGAAGTAAAGTCACATATTCGTATGATTTGTTTTAATTTTAACAATTTACCTGAATATTTCGACATTTTCGTCGGCTCGATTGTAAAGTTTAAAAATGCTTTATACAATTATTATATTCATTAACTAGTACTATTTATTACAATACATTATCTTAAATAGCTATATGTATTATTAAGTTCTGGGTTTTTTGTGTCATTCTATTTGTTAACTACTTGTGTCATTAAACATGTTAAATTTATGTTTTAGTATAGTCAACCTGTAATTGGGGTCTTGAACCCTGTTGGTCAGACTAACAATAAATAAATAAATAAATAAATAAAACCTAATATCAAGCAAATTTAATTTTGCTACATTTAATTATATTTCTGTTTCAGGCAATTTTCTTAATAAAAGATTTCCTAATTTTGTTTATTTTTTAATCTTACTTTACTGATTAGTTATTCATATTTTAACCAAAAAATGACAAATAAACCCATATTTCGTTTTTTACTTGTCGATAAAACTTTTTGGCCGCGAGTGTATTATTAAAAAGAAATAAGAAATTGGCTTACATTGTGTAATTACTTGTAAAAGTTTCATAAATTTCATTCAACAAAAATAACAAAGCCGCCAATTTGTAGAGACAAATCCTATTCGTTATTCTTCTGTAAAATAAGTTCGATTTTCGTTATAAAATTCATTTATTGACAATGTTTAGTGGTTTCAAATTAGCATTGGCCAAAATACAAATACGCTATACGGGCTTATGGCTATACTAACTAAACTACCACTGCATCGTACACAAACATGCAGACATTTAATTAGCTGACCAAAGCCACAATGTAACCGTATTGATTCTCAATACCTCTACTTGCTAGTTCAGCCTTTATTAGCTAAAAATTTCATACGAACCATTGAAAAAAATTGATGTTTGTTTACTTTTAAAGACCACGGGCAATGGCAATACTTATGTAAATATGAAAATTAATGGATTGTGAATATTTCACTTTAGTAATTACGTCCAGGTATTAATTAAAACTCGGCATGTGTGTTCATACGGGTAGTTGCCCACTGATGATTAACAAGCATCCGTATTTGCAATCGAACCTTGGTTTGAGTCCCATTTCCATCATTCAATCATTAGCGCTCTATATACTCATGTCTGAACAGTTTGCATCTCACTGTCAACTGCTAAATGACGAACTACAGCACAATTATAATTCATGCACAAAATTGTTGTCAAATCATAGAATTAATCTTGCAAACAGATACATCAAAACTGTCCAAGTGTCTAGTTTAATGTTTCCGTAGTCCAGTGTTTCTCAATCTTTTATTTTCGAGGTACACTTTCCGAAGAAAAAAATTTTGCGGCACACGTACGTTAAGTAGAAAAAATAAACAAAAAAATAAAAGTAAATGAACGAAAATTAATTTCAATAAAACTTGTAATTATATTAACTTCTTTCCAGGACAAGAAATTATAATATAGGTATGGTGAAACATTTTTTTTTTTAATAGTTCCTATCTGTCTTGCAAAACACACTATTTTACAGAAGGAATTTTTAGTGTCAAAATACATATTTACCACTAGAGACAGTGCTCTGTAATAAGACGATTACGATTCACTTATCGTAAAGACATTTTACTGTATGGTTTGGTAGAGATTCATAATTCGAGTGTAAACAAGACAGGAACTGATACAAACTGTAATTGCACAGATCAACTGCCAATATAAAAGAAAGGCTGCGTAGCTTTAAAACTTATTTGGGTAACTGTTATATGTTATATTAGGTATGCGGAAAGTAAATTAATTTTATTTCGTGTGGATTTAAACGGGGCGTATATATTAGATAGTGATTTTTGTGCTAACATATTTTCCGTGTTCAGCTTCCGTGTCCCGCACTAATAAGTATATAAAAGCATAGAACTAGAAAAAAATTCTCTGCTGCCGTTTAAAATTGTAGTACGTGATTAAAAATGAAGGATCTGTGCAACCCGACTCTATAAATTAAAAAAAAAAAAACAGGTGCTTATTTGATAAAGAAGTTTGTAAGATGTTTTTTATTTAATATTTAAACCTTCAGTATTGACAATTTTTTTTTTTCAAAAAAAAAAACAGATGCTATACATATCAAAGATTTCATTAAAAGATAAATATTTTTTTAAAATTGTTTAAGAATATGAAATGCCAATTTATTTAAAAAGAGAGATATTCGTGTAAAAAATCTAGTAAATGACAGTTCAATTAAAAAATTAATTATAACACACATTTATTTTTTTATATCAGTAGATTATTAAACAGCTCTTTTCAGTAAGCACCACTTCCTGTTAATTTACAGAGTCGAATTTGCTCAGATCCCTTTTTTGATTACTTATTACCATTTTAGAGGCTACAGGCATCTTTTTAACGATCGCTCAACTTTTATACTTTCTCAAGTCTAATATTGTTTTTGTACTCCTTTAAATTCTTATTTTGTTTCGAAAACAAGGCAAGAAGTAACTAAGTAAAACAATAAATCCTATTTTGTTATACACTATACTTTCTTTTTTGTATCTTAATATCTTTTCTCGAAAGAATGATTCATCGCAAAATAATCGCACAGCAAATATCTAGCCTGAAATGTTTATATTTGCTGCATGCAAAGGTATTTCACTATGAATAAATAAAAATGTCTTTCCCAATACCACGGTGGTAGCTTTGGTTTGGGTCCAGATCGATATCACGTAAGCCATCCTCTGTCAAGCGGTTATTTTCATTCTTGTATCGGTATGTTGACATTTTGTTTAAGATGTCCGTAACATAACATAAGTGTAAAATTACTTACTCGAAGAAAAATAAACACGAAAATCATCTTTGAATTTTGCCAATTTTCCGGACTAAGGGAATTTGACGTGTACCGGGTGACAAGTTAATATTTTACAAAATTACTTTTCAGTATGACTGAACTCATCTTGCGAAATTTTAATAACGTAGAAGTTGAAAAATACTTTTATATTTGTTGTGTTCGTTTTATACGTTTTCAAGATATTTATGGAAAGTTATATGACGGAGCTTATTTGCAAATACATTTCTCCGTTTAGTAGTATTTCTTACGCGATATACATAAATGTATTTAATGGCTATTTCTACCATATCTGTTACCTCATAAATTACTTTTTGTTTTTTATGCTCATAAAAGAGATACTATAACTCAGTGGTCTCAAACTCAAAATGCATGCGGGCCGAATGTACGATCTGAAAGCAGACAACCGGCCGAATTTTTTCTTTAACAAAATGGGAGCGAATATACAGGAAAACCGGGCCATAGGCGTTTAACATGGGAAATCCGTTTTTCCGGTATACAGGTGTCTCATGTAAAAATTCAAGTCTTTGTAATGTGAATTCTAGATACCAACGCGAGAAAAAATCCTAAGAAACATTGATATTTTAACGCTTCCGAGAGATACCGAGGATTTCATAAAAAAATAATGAAATAGCAGAAAATAGTTGGCTTATATCCTTGTATCCATTGGATTTCTACTTATGGAGACACTTGAAGAGTAAGGTGTGCACTCCAAGAAATTTTGTTTAAAATAAACACTAAAATTGGTTTATATAGGTCCACACCAAATTGTGTAACTTTAAAAATTTACAAATTGAATACTAATGGATTTTAACCGTGTATGAGTGGTGCATGAAAATATGAGAAATTTAGTTCATTTTATCAAGCTAGAATAACGGAAGATGAACGTCTAAATTCAGCATGAAATTCTCCTTCTTTTCATGTCACCCATGAATTTTTTTTTACTTCATCGGATCTCGAGTTACAGACATTTGAAGGTACATAATTTATCATCGAAATTTTGTATTATTGAAAATATATAAAATTTCGATGAAAAATTATGTAACTTCAAACCTCAATGTATGTACCTACTAATACAGAGGGATATATAAGCACCGTATTTACAACAAATACATACTTGAAATGTATTCGTGGGCCGTGTAAAATTGCCGCCAGTTTGAGACCACTGCTGTAACTTGTCTGCGGAATATGGGATAAGAATTTCATTTCATTTCAGTTTTATAGCAGTTTTACAATCTTCAGCTTTTAATGGTTTCGGATCAGTCAAAAATATACAATCATTGATTATTATAGCAACTACGGGAATGCATGGGTGTTTAACCAACATTTTGGATTTTATAAGCTGCATCACGTTGTGAGAAAATTTTTGAGCTCCAAATTTTATTACTAAATAAGGTCTAATCTAGTTGTCACTGGACATAATAAACACGTAATAGTTGTTTTATAACATATGTATATACATGTATACCATGTTAAAATTGATAGAAAAAGTTTTGAAAGATGCTATACAAACTTGAAATACGCAAATCTATCTATAGGTTAGTTGGACAGATAACCGAAACGTGAAACAGACGACTATTTACCGAACTATACGGAATGTGAAGAAGGCATTCAAAGTGCTCAAGACAAAGTTAGAACGTCATCGCGCAAATTAAATCAACAATTTAGAATTTTAAAAATGATTGTTAGCAGAAATTTGGTCAGAAATGATTTAAAATTTCGAAAAAGAAAGCTTGAGCGGATCTCCAAATGCTGCAGAACATAAACACAGAAAAAAAAACTTTCTAAATTGTAGTTAAATTAACTAAATAAATTCTTTAATTTTCAGCCTACTAATATGTTTCATTAAATTAGCTAAGTTGATTTAGTTCAATTTTCTAAATTTGTAATAACAAATTATAGTAAAATTAAATAAAAATTAAATTAAATGACTACATTTAGTATTGAACCAAACATAAATAAAGAAATTAACTAAATATATGTTTAAATTTTCTACTTATTTACCTAATTCATTAGATAAATTACCGAAAATTGTAGGACAAAAATAATGAAGCCAAAATAAAGTAAAATTAAATAAAATAAGTAATTAAAATAACCATTTGCATATTTAAATTAACGATTTTTTACAAAATATTTATAATCTATTTCGGATTAGTTATTAGTTAAGATGCTAAATTAGGATTTGGAAATTATACCAAATTATTAGACATATTGCCTAATAAAATAATATCTAATTATAATTAGACAAAATTTCATTTCTATTTTTTCAGTGTTGTAAAATTAGATTTCTTATCATCTTAGTTTATAGGAACAGGAACAACCCCTTATGTCAACGTTTCAATTAAAAATTCTTTCTATATGTTCTCAAAACTTTTGTTACATACGTTATTTATAACTACAATGTAACCCATATTACCAATGCATATAATGAAAAAACGTCTGTTTTTAAACAAAAAATATGCGAATATAACATTTTTAATGTGTACGCTAAGCTTCTTTTTACGATACCAATGCATCTATATCAAGTTTGATAGAGGTAGTAGCGTTGCGAAGAGTATTCTCAAGAGGTTTGCTGAAATTTTTGTTCTAATTTTACTTTTTGTTTGATTTATACTGGTAAAAAAATGCTCGCAAATACACGTACTCCCCAGAAGAGACGTTATGAATAGAGCATGTTCGTGAAGTGCCGCATATTTTTCTTTATGTAGGTACAATTTAAAATCGAATAAAGTTACTTTCAATTTTAAGGATACCTACTTCCCAATTTTAGTAGCTTATTTTACACTAGGTTGCATTTTTGTGATCATAGTAAAATAAAAAATAAATGGTTCACTGTATGAACAGACACAAATATATGTGTTTATCACTTTTATTTATAAATATAACACAAAGAAATCAAAAAATAGTAAAATACCCTGTTATTTGATAATATAGAGCAAATCTAAATAATATATAGTTCAAAACTCAAAAACACAATATGTTAAAACTAGTTTTAGTTAAAAAGCAGACTCAAAAAGTGTCACGACACAAAAGAGTGCCACGAAATCTTAACAACTGTCACTGAAAATATATATGTTAGCGCTACAGGCCTTCGAGGCCCTGGGCTTCTATTTTCTTCACAACTTCTTTCCATTTTCCTGCCTTTCGCTGTCTCTGTCCAGTTCGTCACGTTTTGTTCCCCTATTTTTTTTATAGCATTTATCCATTTTCTCTTCGGTCTCCCTCGTCTTTTCTCTCTTTCTTCAGCCCCTAATACTGCTCGCCTATAGTTTCTACTTTCCGGCATCCGTGCAACATGCCCTAGCTATCTAGCTCTTTTTTCTCTAATAGAGTGACTGATAAATGGAAAACCGTACATATTTTGTATTTCCCGGTTGGACCTTCTTCTCCATGTTCCATATTCTTCTTTAATCCCTCCAAAAATTCCTCTCAATATTCCACAAGTCTAGTTTGGTTCCACTGTTTTTATTAAGCACCCACAATTCACATCCATACAGGACTGTCGGTCGTATAACTGTCCTATATATTTTTATTTTATTTATATATGAAAAATATCAACAGCGAACTAAGAGTTGCTCTATTCGAAATAAAAACTAATATTGAAAAATTCAATGCCAAAATTTTTAATTTATGGTTTTCGTACTCGACTAAACTTAATTTAAAGACGTGGTAAATTGGATTTAGTATGCGATTATTGCAGCAAATGAATGTCATATGAATTATCAGACCAACTAATATGTCAAAAATGGGCATCTGACAATTAACCGATGATCATTTCTTGAAATAACGCAACTCCCAAGGAGCACAAATCAGTTTGTTATTAGTTCTATTTACTTTAAAAAAACTTTTCTTAAAACTTATTAACTTGCATTATACTTGTTATGCAATGATAATTTATTGATTCTGACGGTTATGTCAGGCGGGTGGGGCATCTATTCAACTAATTTACATGAAACTGAATTATAAAACGTTTTAATAACTATTATGTGACCAAATAATAAGTATCACACATCATAACTTCGCATTGTAGGTTAAAAGACTAGAATAAAGTTGTACAAGGCAAAATAATTTAAAAGTCTTATAATTCCGCTGACTTATTCGGACAACTAAAGAAAGTTTTTACGGGCTGTTGTCTTAAAACTATAGCAACATACAGATTTATTTTTTTGTAACTGCCACAACAAACCAAGAGTCCGGTACACGAAAGATGAACTGTAGAAAATATGTTAATACAAATCACTGTCTAATATATGTGCTCCTTTTAAATCCACACGAAATACATTTAATTTACTTTCCCCATACCTAATATAACATATAACAATTGCCCAAATAAGTTTTAAAGCTACGCAGCCTTTCTTATATTGACAGTTAATCTGTGAAATTGCTGTTCGTTTCAGTTCTTGTTTTGTTTACACTCTGATCATAAGCATACACAAATGAGTTAGAAGCACAAAGTTACTGTAATAATTATAATTTCACGGCCACTATGGAATATCACGATACGAACATTTCTTTCCCTTACCCCTCAGGTCAAGATTAGCGTCCCACACTATATGTCATTTGTATTTGAAAGACACTGACTATAATTCAGATTTTCATTATGATACAGATTATCATTATGATACAGATTAATTTTATAACCAATTTATTGGTTTATAGTTTATTTTTAATACTGTACGATACCCGCTATGGGTCGTATTGTAAACTATATGCTCAGCAGTGATTTTAAACTCGTTGCATAATATACTATTAGCGACCATCCTAATGTACGCCCACTAAACTGTAGCTAAATTTTAGATTTCGTCAGAAACTTTTATCGTCTCCTAACCTAAACGAAAGTTTTCAATGAATAATCGTTTACTTTCAAGTTTCTTCTTTACTTTTTCTGTTTTTATCAGACACATCTAAATTATTTAGCATAAGACTCTTTTTGCTATGATTCGAATAAAATGCCCGCTTCGGATCTTTAAATTTTGAGAGGCGCACTTTAAAAATTTTTTTCATTACTTATTTTGAATTTGAGAGAACCAAGAAAAAACTTTCTAACTTTGTTAATATCAAATATGTCTGTAACTTTTTTTTAACTTAGAATCATGTTTAAATATCATTTAATGGATGTTAAGTAAAGTAGAATTTAATTATTTGTAACTATAAGATACTTTTGCGAGAAACAGTTTTATTAAATACTATATATTCAACTGTTTTTATATAGTTTTTATTATAACACACAGAACCGCGAACGATTCAATTATTTAAATACGAAGAAATATTTTGTGAAAAATTCATGGATTTCACCGGGATTTGAACCCAGGATTTTCCTTGTGAAGGCCATAATTTCTTTACAAAATATTTCTTTGTATTTAAATAATTGAATCGTTTACGATTCTGAATGTTGTAATAAAAACTGCATAAAAATAGGTGAATATATAGTTACTAGGGTGTGCTAAACCACCAAGCGGCAATACGAAGGTCCTGGGTTCAAATCCCGGTGAAATACATGAATTTTTCACAAAATATTTCTTCGTAGTTTTACTAAATGTTTGGCATTCTTGAAACCTTGAAAGTAGATGTTGCTGTATGTAAGTCATATTTGCAATATTTGGACTATGGTTGTTGTTGCCAAAAGCTCTTGAGTTGTTAAAGAAATATACATAGACTGATGTTATTAAAAACGATATAACTCAGAAAAAAATAATAAAAAAATGTTATAAGTTTATTAGTCGAATTCATAGCGACGATATAAACATGTAAATATAATCTCGTTATGAAGGAAAGAAAATTACTGGATTTCAGTCATTGATTAAATATATTTTCCGCCTCTACCGGTTTCGACACCTCATGTTTCTTCTTCAGGAGGTGAAAAAGATATATCTTATTTTATTGACGACTAAATGAGTTTTTTAATGTATTTATTTATTTTTTTTAAATTTTTGACGACCATTGTATGTTTTATATGTTATTTATTATTGTCTTATATTTGTATCCATGTTTTACAATCTTAAAAAAAATTTCACCTCCTGAAGAAGACACATGAGGTGTCGAAACCGGTAGAGGCGGAAAATATATTTAATCATTGACTGAAATCCAGTAATTTTCTTTCCTTCATCACCTTTCCAGTCAAGAAGTTCTTGCAGCCATAATCTCGTTATTTCTGGCTAAGTTAGTAACATCTATTAAAATAATTCATTAATAAAAAGGCATAGATCACTAAATGAATACAAAAATTCATATTTGGTAATGTATATTTCCACAAATAACTTACATATGAAATAATTTTTTAACACTTTTTTAACACCATTAAAATTTTTTTAGCTTTCGATATAGGTATCTATAGCTTATCTTATTAGTCGAATTCATAGCGACAATATAATATGTACATATAGTCTTGTTATTTCTTACATTTTACAAAAGCAACACAAAGTAAGAAAAGTTAAAGACTCGCAGAACATTACTCGAGAAGCGATAATAGGACACAAAAAAGAAGGTACTAGTCTATGATAAATGTCTTACGAAAAGAATGATGTTGAAAAAGTGGAACCCATTCATTTCAAGTGATTTTGTCGCGAGGAATGAATGTCTAATATAATATTGATGAAAAAGATATATTTGGACGAGATTGCGTGAACTGGACGAGAAATAAATGAATTGCTATGATTGATGATTGTTAAGAGAAAAAATCGTGCGCATGAAATAAAAAGATCACATGAAAGAATCGTGATGATATCTTAGCATTTGTCACCTTTAATCTAATGATAATCTCGCGGAATTCAATATTCTTTAACTTTTTCAACTCGCAGATATTCAGTATTCATTCCGAATAACAAATTTAGACAGGATCTACTTCCGTATTTTTCATTCGAGTTTTCAAAGAATTTAACTAGAAGTATTCTCGAATTCCACTCAAACTCAAAACAATATTCATTTTACAACTACAAGGTAGATTGAATCTACGTATTTATTTTTCATTCAACTTTCTAAAAAGTTACAACATATGTTTTGTATTTCGTTAAAATTCACAATTTTCAATTTTTAAAAGATATTTGAATTTAGACTGGTATACAACCACGTAGATTATAAATCTTTTCGTTCAAAAATAAATCGTATCTCATCCATTCTTTTCCTTTAAAATTATTCTTATATTATTTATAAATTACTGCCACATTAAAATTAAAATGTAAACGAAACCAATTTATGTAAAATATTTGTTTTTTATTTTATTTGTATTTATACTAAAATCAAACATGTTCAAAGTAGTTACCCTCAATAACAATACACTTCACTTATCTTTCCTTCCAATTCTTCAAATTTCCCAACCAATAATATAAACAAAATCACTGGTTTCAGTCAATTTATTAAAATAATTATTCAGTCCGACGTTTCGGCCGTACTGCGGCCTTCTTCAGAGTATGCTACAATTTTTATACATTTAATAAACACATAATACACTAATTAACCATAAAATACTTACAATAGTCAGAAGTTAAAATTGAAATACATACATGTAACATGTAAAATTAGTAAAGAATATCGTCAATAGAATAAAAAATATATAAGTAAATAAATAATTGTAGTTCGAATACATAATAAAAAATCGGTTGTGGCCAGCACAATACCTCTCGCCTTTTTCATAATAGGCTATATAAGCATTGTATTTAACATTTCTGGTACACACAAAAAATTCTAATTACATATATTCGTTATTTTTCAATATATTCAAGTTTCCTCCTACTCTTCTAAATGTTCGAGATTCTTCCAATTCATTGACGAGATTGGCGGCATTTCTGAAGGGTATATGATGAATTACATGTATAGTAAGCGCCTGTTTAGTTGACACTGATACTGTACATACTTTGCCTTATAAATAAATCCCGACCGACGCCAAATATTTCGAATTTTATATGGCACAAAAGTGGCCCCTGTGGTGCACTCTCCACGACCAGCAATGAGTGCCCGTGAGGTGACGCCTGGTAAGCGCCCGCACGGTACAAATATGTCATCATCATTACCGATATCTGCGATAAAGCAGATTGTGGCACACTCAGCAATGGGTAATATGCCGTGATGATATATTTATTTATTTATATAAATGAATAGCATAATTCCAAAATACTTCTCTTAGCGAGAGGTAAAAATCACAATATGTTAAACGGTCAAGTCCTGACATTGTTGGATTCCGTTTTGGCGGTAACTGCTAATCAGGATTATTTTATTTATACTATTTTTGTTTTGTTTATATGCAACATTTCCAGTGTCAATCGTTTATGTAGATTTTAAAATCTAAGTGTCATCTATCATAACATCACATGATGACAGGTGTGGCGAATAGTTACTTTGACGTTCACTAGATGGCAACTAAAAAATCCTCATTTCAGAGTGATATATTATGCTCTATTATTTGTCATGTGCAATGTATAAATCATATAACTTATGTTGGCATTAATTCAAAAGCATGCAGCTTCCACCTTCTATAGATTTCTCTCAAAGTTCATGGCAGCTAAGCGAAATACAGTAATAGTTGAAAGTAAAAAGTACCTCCTTGTCGAAGTATTACGGAATTGACTATAAACTGAGAGCCATTTACGGAAAGTATAGGTTGACAACTAGCTGTATTTAGGTGGAAATAAACCTACCCAGGAAAGACGGAATTCCTGACTCGTTCCACAAAGAAATCGTAGCAGTATTATAAATTGTATATAAGAGCAACAACTTCAAAGTTAAAATACCAGTGTATCAGTTACTACATAATATGGTATTCAAACATAAATATGTACGATACGAATATTGGAAGACATCAGTTGGAATAGGTTATACTAGTAACTATATAGATGTAAATTTCATTTTTTTATGCATGTTGCAAGAGATTTCATTGTTCATAGTGTGCATTGGCGAATTAATAATTCGCCTCCACCATAATTTTATGTTTGCAAGTACAGTATTAAAAAAACATTAAATACATTCATTCTTTACGTTATTTTAATAGTTATTTAACTACCAAATGTATTAATCACTTATTAACACATCTGTTATTTGCAATATTTATCAATGTAGGGTTAAACAAGGACATATTTTCGTGCTGCCATCTATTGATATTTTTCGTGAACTACATATATAAGTATGACATATGAGTTAGTAACATACTTCCACTAAAATCATTCATTAATAGAAAAGAAATAGGCCACTAGATAAATACAAAAATTCAAATTTGGTAATGTTTATTCCTACAAATAACTTAAATATGAAATCATTGGAAATTTTGGCTTGAAATTGTTTAGGACACTTTCTTATTTTCCTCCGAACGATTTTTTAGCACTTTTTTAACACCATCTATTGCTTATGTAGGTTAATTCATTTCAATCAGCAAAAACGAATCAATTATTGAATTTATGGAGTAAAAACAATGAATGCGATTATGAAACAAATGAAAACACAATTATAAATTATAATTTGTTTATTTTCATTGCAAATTTCGTATTTTAGTTCCCAAAATTTTATTCTATCCGATTAATTTTAAAATTTTTGTGTCGATGTCTAAAAAAAAGGTAAAAATATTAATTGAAATGAAGAAACTAAACTATTAATTGATGATTTTATTTATTTCATTGACAATCATTTTTACTTCCCTTCAAATTAAATGATTGTTGTATTATTGTTGTTTAAAATAAATGAACATAGATAAATGATTCAACTACATCGTCGAAAAGCTCGTATTATTATTATTATTTGAAACAAATAAACATAGATAAATGATTCAACTATATCGATGGAAAGCTCTTTTTAATTGTATAATTTTCCACTATGGCGTCCTTATAAAATTTACAATTTCGAGCATAACTTGAAACCTATCACTGATTAAAAAATCTGATGTGGCCAGCACAAAACCTTACGCCATTTAATTTTTATTCATTTAAATACATATCTACATATTTACTAATGCTGGTAACTATTAATTTCCTCTCCATTTAACTATTGTTCCTTTTAGTATTTTCTTTTTAAAACGTCATAATTATTGTAAAAATGGAAAATAATCAGGCATGCAGTCGTTTGTAAATTATTTATTTCCTGGCCGATGTTTCGACTTTAACAAAAGTCTTCTTGAGGGCTAGAAATAGTCAAAATTGTAAAGTAGCAAGTGGATCCCCTATACGACCCATTGGAAAGTCCAGGTGAAAATAGTAAAATAAATAAATAAGTAAATAAATATGTTGTGTCTGGTCAATTTTTAAAAAAATAAATTAAGCTGGAGCGTATTGAACACATGAAATATGTAAAATCAAAAAAACTTTTGAAAAATTGTAAAATGTTAATTGAAATGAAATCAGTCGATCATCGTAATCAACCAAGTCATAATTATTACTTTGAAATCATTAGTTTTTTGAAAGTGACATTTAACATATATTTGAGATTTAAACTGATGTAACCAAGGAGATGTGTTCAAAACATAGGCTCCGGGATTTATTTTATAAATTTAAACATAAAATGTATAGGAAAAGTATTAATGCAGACCTGTAGAAAATTTAATAATCTTTAATTTTTATAATAACGTAAATTGCGAAAAATGTAATTGAAATGCATTTTTCGCGGCAAAACTGCTACTTCCGGTTTCTGATTTACACCAAAATCTAATGGGCTCTCTCCATATTTAACTAAAACCAGAATACACAGTTTCAGAAGAATAGTATTTGAGGAGTTGTGTCCACAGGATCCACGCACACACACACACACACACACACACACACACACACACGCACACACACACACACACACGCACACACACACAATCGGATTCTGTGTACATCAAAACGTGCTTATTCACTAAAATCTTTACATGCGATTTTAGCACGATCCCTATACCTCCCTTACCTAGGATAACGGGAGGTAAAAATTGGAACATTGTCATTCAAGAACCCAAGAAAATGTCCTAAAAAATGCAAATCAAAATTTCATATTACATATATCATATTTAGAAGTAATTAATATAAATCAGCCAAATTTGAACGTTTGTATTTATCTATTGACCTTGGATTTTTCAGCATTTTTTGGTAAATTTAACTAACTTCATATAGACCTGTATATATTTAAATTTAGTTAAAAAGTTATGTCAAGATGTAACATAATGTAATACCTAATTATGTTTCTTTTGTCTGGTGGAGATACATTGAATTTTGATTCAAATTTCCTGACAGCTCTAAATACATGATCCATAAACAAAGACTCGAGGATACGCTACCGTAAAATATTTATGAGTATCACGAAAACGCCACTTAAAATAATGGAGCATTGTTATCTCTGCATTTTTCTGCTAATAAAAACCAAATTTGTTTATCACGAAAGAAGCTTACAATATATTTCATTATATAGAAGAGAATTGAAAGTATTTCTATGCGAAAGAAAACAAAAACACTTCTAATTTTAGGTTCAACTGTTTATTTCCTTTGGGGATATGTAGAATTTGATTTAGTAATTTCAGCTGCTCTAAATACCAGATACTCAAACAAAGGATGGCGAATACACTAGTAAAGTATTTATGACTATGTTTGTTAACTGAATGGGTACTCTTGGGTGAATCTGTAATCCACTATCTACTGTGCACGATGTCATCTTCTCGTCCAGTTTCTAGTTTTGTCCCTTTGCTTGTATTAAGTATTCTTTTGTGTCAAACTAATAAACTGTCTACAACCTCTGCCAGATCCAATTTTACCATAAAGCATAAACCGGTTGCTTCAAGCATCTAAATTTTGGAAATCTCATTATAAAAGATTTTTTATCAACATTTATCATTATTTACTTGAAACAAACAAGGTAAAATTATTTCAAAGTTACATTTTTGATATAGTCTTCATCAGCGTTTCTTAATCTTGGGTCCGCGAGAAATTTTCAAGGGGTCCACAACTGCAACCGAGAAATTATATGTCTAGAGTACCACTTAATAATTTAGGGTCTAAATTTTGCCCCCTTCTATTCCTCATTTTTATTAACGACCTCCCGACAAATATTGATAACAAGAAACTACTACTATATGCCGATGATTTTAAAATATTTAGAATAATTTCTCACTCAAATGATTGCTTTTCACTCCAAGCTGATTTAGATAAACTAGCCGATTGGTGCGATATGAACAAACTAGATTTAAATATCATTAAATGCAAGATAATATCGTTTTCCATGAAACAAACAATAATTAAATTCGTATTATAATATATCGAACATGACCCTTACACGTGTTACTGGATTTAAAGATCTGGGTGTCATTTTTGACCCCAAATTAACTTTTAATAATCATATAAAAATCATATATATTTTCTAATTCGCACAAAATGCTTGGATTTATAATACGGTAGTCGCGCTTTTTCACAACAATCGAGCCTGTAATTACTCTATATTTTGCTAGTGTGTATAATGATGTTTCGTTTTATTTATTTTTACTTGTTCCTGTCTAATTAATTGGGTTCGTCTGTTTGGACAGTGTATTACAATAAATAAAATAAATAAAAATAAGTCATCACAACCAAAATAAATAAAACTTTTGGGTTTCTTTACTTGCTGACTTGCTTTAGCGTCTGGCGAAGAAGGTATTGAAAATACTGATTCCTTTGTAACTAGTAGTTGAGTAGATGTTTTCTACACTAGTGAATAAAAAACAGAAACAGACTGAAAAAAGTCGTCTTTATGATCTCAAGATACAACTTTCTACAATTAAAATTAAATTAATTAACAAGCTTGTTAGTGAGATGCATTACTAACCTACAAATAAACTGATAATTATGTAGTTTTAGTGTAGTGTTAGGAAGTGAAAAAAAAATTGGAATATGGCAAAGCGAAGTATTTGGAGTGAAGAGGATATGTCACTTACATTAGCCAAAGTGCATGCGCCGAAAATGTTTTTTTCAATCTATAGACTTGTTTTGAAAATTGCATGTAAACGTAGTATACAAGATGTGACAGAAATAAGTACATTAAATTTAACCAGTGAGGGAAAAAATGTTTCTTAATAACTTTTTTCAAAATTTCAATTAATTTAAAAAAGTACTTCTAATTTCGGGACATTACAGAAATAAGTAGATTAAAATTAATTAGTGATAGAAGTCGTCGAGAGCAACAATATTTCGTAATAACTTTTTTCGAAATCTCAATTTTTTAGTATTTTAGGCAGGCAATGAAATTAGTGAAAAAACTTGGAACATTTTTAACACAATCACAATATCTAGAAAGTTATTACAGAAAAAAAAAACATTTAAATTGTAGTTAACTAAACAAATCTGTAATTTTTAGCCTACTAATATGTTTTCATTAAATTATCTAAGTTGATTTAGTTAAATTTTCTAAATTTGTAATAAGAAATTATAGTAAAATTAAATACAAAATTAGATTAAATGACTACATGTAGTAGGTATTAAACTAAACATAAATAAAGAAATTATCTAAATATATATTTAAATTTCCTATTTACTTACCTAATTCATTAGATAAATCACCGAAAATTGTAGGACAAAAATAATGAGCCAAAATATAGTAATATTAAATAAAATAAGTAATTAAAATAACTATTTACATATTTAAATTAACGATTTCGGGTTAATTAAAATGCTAAATAAAGATTTGTAAATTATACTAAATTTTTAGACATATTGCCTAATAAAATAATATCTAATTATAATTAGACAAAATTTCAAATCTTTTTTTTCTGTGTGCTCTCGACGAGTTGTGACACTGGTCAAATTTAATGTACTTATTTCTGTAACACCCTATATGTTCGGGAGTTCGTCACCATCCTGAATATTGTTTTATTTTTTAGGAAGCTTTATTAAACTTTGTTTTGTTTTTGCTATTGCTTTCTACAACACAATTATGTTCTTACAGAAATTATACCAAGTAATACCAGCAATTTAACAAACATCAAAGGTTAATTCTGGTATTCACCTTCCCATTCAAACTAGAAATCGCATTTAATTCTCTCATTGTCGCCTTTTATTCATTATATTCATGTCGTAATTGATGAGAGTTGTCGGGTGCACCAGAGTGTCAGGTTGTGGTTTTACACCCGGATTCAAATTTGATTCAAGCCAACTTCAATTTATTACGTGAAAGTAAACTCTGTGGTTCACAGTCCACAACAGCTTTGAATGCCAACTTCAATTTATTGTGCATAGGTAAACTTTGTGGTACACTGTTCACAGCAGCTTTGAATACCCGCGAGGTAGGAATAGTACGAGACCTAATCCATATTAGTTGGCCTAGTCGCTAAAATTTTATTTTATTTAGCGCTTATATAATACAAATAATAACTAACGTAATTATCGGTATTTTTTTTTTTAATATTATAGATATTTTGTGGTTCTTGTGCTACATAGCAAGATATATTTTCTAAAATATTTTGTTGTTTTAATGTCAAACGAAATAATTCATAGCTTTACTAACAATACAAGAAAAACAAATAAAGTTTGAAAAGAATTGACGTCATTTGTTTGTCAGAGTTTAGAAATAAGACACCATAAAAAATTACTGCAATTTTTAAAAATAATCGGCGAATTATCCAATCTTGGTAAATAACAGAAATTTACTTATTGAGTTATTATTATGCTGTTAAATATTTATGTTTAGCTGGAAACAGAGCTGGGCAGTAACTAGTTACTTTAGGAACTTAGTTACTAACTAGTTACTTTTACGTAACTTGTAACGTAACTTAGTTACTTTTTAAAATATGGTAACTGTAACTGTAACTTAACTTGCTGCGGAAAAGTAGTTGGTAACTTTACGGTTTTTAGTTACTAGTTACTTGAGTAACTTAAGTTACTTAAAGTAACTCACAAATTAGAATGTAACTTAAGTTAGTCAAATGCCATGTGTAATGTGTAACTTTTATTTTAATACATAATTAAATTCAATATTATTAAATAAATAAAATAAGTAATTATATTCATTAATAATAGAGTTTTTGTACGGTAAACAGAAAAACTAAAAATAACACATTTTAACTTTTAATTCTAGAATTAAAAACTCACTAAATGTTAAATTTGACTTATAAAATATATTATTTTCAAATGTTTTCCTCGCATATAAATGATACGTTTTAATAAATTATAATTAAACTGCCACTAAATCATCAAAATTATTCCAATTTTCAAGTTATACAAAAAATAGTGTATTTTGTTCGTTGTTCCAAGGGTTGCAAGACTTGAATTCGTCTCATTTTTGCAAATTCCCTTCTCACAAGATAAAATGTTACTTTTAATTTTTATATTATATTATAATGTAGATCCGCAGGGACTTTTTATCACAGCAACCGGGCCCTGATGGCCCCTTGTCAAAGCGGGCCCTAGGCCGTGGCCTCATGGGCCTAGGCGGTAATAAGGCCCTGTAGGTCCATTAACATTAACAATAATAATCTGATTGGGTGTTGCCAAGCAATAACGTGAAAATTTAGGTTAACGTAGTTATTGCAAAAACTCCCTGATATGTATACTACACAATAACTAAGTCAACAGTCAAAGTCTACACTTCACGCCATTAAAAGTAGTTAGAAAGTAACTGAAGGTAACTAAGTTACTTTTAATGAGTAACTAGTAAATAACTTAGTTCTTTCACCAAAGTAACTGGAACTTAAGTAACTTAGTTACTTTTTTTTTTGAGGTAACTGTAACTGTAACTAATTACATTTTAAAAGTAACTTGCCCAGCTCTGGCTGGAAATATAATTTAAAGTTACTTTATAATGTGGAAATATCATTACCTTAAATAAAAAATAAAAACTTCCTCCATTGGAAATAACACTATTTAAGTCACAATAAATGAATTTAACAAATAGGCCAACTAATATGGATTAGGGCTCGTATACACGGAACACCTAGAACTTAAGTACAATTAAAACAGAAAAAAAAACATGCAGGACTACGAATTAATATCAGTTCTAGTACATTTTTATAAGGGGTTTGACAATTATTTTTTCAACAAAATAATAAAAAGTTACTAAAAATACTTAACTATAGGTATCATAAATAAATATATGAACGGTACAGGAAATAGAAACTTAGCTACAAGTAGCTAGTTTTTGAACTTTTAGTAGTTATTAATTTAAGTTAAAAGCGTAGTTTCCCGTATAGTAGGTTCAGCCAGATTCAAACGTAAAGAGCGTGATTTATAACTAGTGTAACAAATTTATAAAAGTTTGTTGGGGAGGTCATTTCGAGTAAAAAATAAAAATAGGCAGTATTAGTAAAATGCACTACACATGTATTGTAACAAAGTGTTAAACTATATATATATATATATATATATATATATATATATATACAGGGTGTAAATTTTAAAACGGGTCATAGGGCTATAACATAGAAAAACAGTTGTTTAGACGCCTAAAGTTTCTATATTAATTTATTGAAAAAAGAAAATATTATAAAGAAAGAAATTACGATTTTTTTGATACCAAACACATTAGATTTCTGTTTCATTTAAGCCAGAAAATAAATTTAAAAATAAGCTTAATTAAGAAAAAATATCATTAGCCGTGAAACAGAAACAAAACAACACAATTGTTGACTTAAGATGCTCATTAATAAACGGTTTTTGCACAATATTTGTTAAATTATTAATATTTTTGTTTTATTAAGAAGAAATCATGGATAATTTGTCCCATGAAGAAAAATTACAAGGTTTTAAATGGTTTTAATTGTTCCCTTGTAATTTGCAGCTTTTCTCGTTTCTTGTAACTTATTTCTTATTACATGCAGATCATCTTTAATTTATAAATACCTTTACAATAAATAATAATTGTTTCTTAAATAAATATCCTAGTGTTTTATTTTGTGTTATTTTGTATTAGTTCATAAATTTAAAACTTTAATCTTATCATGTTAGTAAAAAATGACAATGTTTTGTTACTGTCAGTTTCATGGCTAAGGCTAATGATATTTTTTCTTAATTGTACAAATTTTGAAATTTAGTTTCTGGCTTTATATGAAATATAATGTGTTTGGTATTATTATTTTTTCAATTAATTAATTTGGCGTTTAAAAACCTGTTTTTCTATGTTATAGCACTATGACCCGTTTTAAAATTTATATATAAATGGAAAACGCTATTAGTTGATAAAATACTTTAAAAACAATGTTTATACCTTCCGTTTCTTAAATTGTTATTTCACATTGAGCCACTATGTAGAATAATTACCGATTTTATTTTTGATTAAAATGAATTAACTTAGCCCTTTCTTTTACTATACTTAAATCAACAAAAAAAAAATAACCACACCTAGTAAGTAAATGATAAACACATTTACTTATTATTTTTATTTATTTATTTATTTATTATAATTGTTACAGCTTATTATTCTAAATTAATTCAAATATAAAAAACGAGACTGCAGTAAAGTAGTTATCTACGAGAGAAAGATTGTAGATTCAATAACACAAATTCAATTCCAGTCTAAATCAATTTCCTCTTCACTTTAATATTTTCTCTTTTGTGCATTCGTTTGTAATAGATATGAATGCTCTTACATATTCAATAGTGACGACAATGAATCTTGTACAAATAGAAAACTTATTATTTGTCTTAAATTTCCGATATTTCAATAAATTCTTTTATATAATTTTGAAGCACTAAGAAAAAAAATGTATTAGTAAACAAAGTTCGTGAACAACTAACTCCCTTTAATCAGCTATTCATAAGGGATCATTATCGTTAATAATTAATATTAATATTATTTTCCCATGGGAAACGGCGGGTATTTTAACAAGAAAGTAAACATTAGCTTCACAAACTTGAGAACATTTTTCTCTATTTGTCGCAGTTTTAGAAGTTTAGTGTTTTATATCCGGTGGAGATAACGATGATAAATTGTATTTCCATAGCTTCTTCATCTTAAAGTATGTGATACTTTTTCTTCCATAGTTCAATATTTTACAAATAGCGGAAAGTTATAAAATCAAGAAATTTATTTTATATATCTAATTTAATTCTATATATTTACATATTTGACTGTAATGTATATTTAAATGAATTTTATATAAAATAGTATATTTTTTTTAAAGGTGAATCAAAACACTTAAATAGTTTTAAATTTTTTTATTGAGGACGTTTCGGGCTTAAGGCAAGCTAACGGTGAATATACAATAAAAATGATGAATTTTATTACGAAATTTTAAAATTTTATTTTCCGAATAATTGGTAGGTTTGTTGAAATGCTGTATCTTAAAATTTTATCAAAGTAGCTTATAAAGATTATTGTGTTTAATACAATTTTAAGATTTTGTAATATAATTCATCAGTATTATTGTATATTCATCGTTAGTTGAAGATGGGCTTGCCTTAAGTCCGAAACATCCATAATAAAGAATTTTACAATGTACGTGGACCATTTAAACCTTTTGATTCACCTTTAAACTCTCAACGGTTGGTCCTTCCATCCCTCAACGATGGTTTAAATTTATATAAATTTAATATTAAAAGGTAAAAATTAGATGTGATTAAAATTTTAAAAATGCAATCATAAATTTTATCTGAGGGAAAGTTAACAACGCTGTAGTAAATTTGCATAGCACAGTTATATTCCAAAAAAGTGTGCGCCATCTCTATAATACAATTATACACATCATGCATCCTACAATTATATTAAATTATAAATTCATATTTAACAATTTCGCATTAGATTATTTCATAACATGTTTAACATTTCTGATAAAAAAAATCAGTTATCATTTAAACGAAAAACGATTTAGAACAATTTAATACGAATCTGAATCTAAAAAGTAAATGGCAGATGGCAGCATAATACCGCACACAATATGCTACTCATAGAATTGTCAATCTATACATATTATTTAATTATTGCTATAGCTTTAAAATTTCTTTTTTCTACAGTCACTATAGAAAGTAGCCATTTGCGCTCTCTTTTGTCAACGCAAAATGTCACTTTGCCGCTCATGCGCGACAAAGTAGAAAAAACGCTCGCTGTCCAAATTTCTAAGTATACAATGTTGAGAAATGTCACTTGTCTACATTCTTAATGAAAATGTTTAGTTAGGAACTAATGGCACTGTAATTACACATTTATCACGTTCACAAGTCAGTTTGACATATGTTGTGTCGGTATTTAACATAACCTAACAAAATGCCACACTGCTGTGAAAATGAAATAGGGCATTCATTTACAAAAACGAAAGTATAAAATGCTTAGATTAGATTGAATAAAAACTCAAGAAGAATGGAAAATAACGATAAAATAAAATTAAATATAAAATAAATTGTGTGAACAGTCATGTTTAGTAATAGAAATGATTGTACACAGATGGCGGTAGGATAGTTGCGAGTCGTACTGACATCTGATCTCTAGTTAACTATTTATTTTGATTACAATGAAGTTATTAGTTATTTCGTTACTTAAATAATTGCGAGAAGTCAGTCAATGCACATACATGTCTATATAATCACAAATTCCTTGAAATATTTGTTAATTTTTTCAGTGTGACAGGCGTGACAACTAACCACACATTTTGCTACAAAAACTCATCAAATCATCACAAATCCTTGCTTCCACGCTCTAATTTTGTTATTTATTGAGCAGTACTGTATGTATAAAGTGTACATTTTATTATTTTTTGTTATGGTGGAGGACCCCATTGTGGCGACTGTAGAAAAAATCTTGTGTGTGTTTCGAGCGCAAATGGACATTGTCGATTTCGAGAGAATACCGCGCTCCTTCGTCGCGCGGCAACAACCTCTCAATCGACAATGTCGCATTTTGCGCTCTTAATACACAAATAGCTATTAATTTCTAATATTCCACAAAGCATAAAGATCTCATTCGTATGCCGCCAACGATTTTACAACATAAAATAAACTATAACATATAATATAAAACCTGCTATTTGCAAGATCATTAATTTTGCGTCATATTTTTGTTCATATTAATATTTTTCACTCCTTTGAGTAAACCATTAGTGACGGGATAGCTGTAGATTAAAAATATATAAAAACAAAAATTTGGATTAGAATATTTTTATACAAAAAAAACGTAGCATAAATTTTTTGTTAACAAATTTGTGGTGTACCAAAATTAATTTTTTACAGTCACAAGGCCTTGTTAACAGTGACGTTCCATAATTTATTTTCATGTTCAGATAAGAATAATGATAAGATAAATATTATGTTGCTTAAAGAACCGAATAGGCATTTCATGAACCACCTACGTATCATGAAAATGATTCGTTTTTGTCTTTGGTTTCACGTGAAATGCATAATCTCTAATAAACGTATCCTCAATTGTGAGGTACATTAAGAGATCCCATAGAGACTGTCATAGCTCAATTGGTAGGGCGTTACCCCGGCAAGGTAGTGGTCCTGGGTTCAAATCCCAGTGGCTGACATGATCTTTCCATAATTTATTTCTGTTCCACGCTTTCTTACGTAACACCTGTATAATAATCTTTTATCTGTAATTGCGAAAGTGCAAACAGATAGGCAAGTAACATGTAGTAATGATGTTTGCGTTGCACAAATCTACAAATAAGACCAAAATTACTAATGCAGGCATTTACATGCAAGTGTGTCTGTGTTCTGTGGAGTTGCATACACTGAAATGGTAAATCAACACGCATGTCATTCATGAAACATCAACTCCAATGACAGGACAGGAAAGGCAAGGAGAGGCAGTTAGGATGATTAATAATCCGAAACAGAACGACGTTCAAGCGGATTTCTCTTCCGCCCTTTTCACCTTTTTTAAATTTGAATTGTATTATTTACTACACTTGTAAATGACACATTTGAAAAGTCAAAACAAAATGATTTATTACCTTAATTCTAAAACAAAAGCAATATTTTATGCGAATTTTTAGTTGAGATTTATATTCCATCGGCACAGGAAGAATCAATGATAAAACGATTAATATTTAAAAAAAAAAGTTTTGTTTCACACAGTTTTAACTTAGTTTCTCAGTACTTCAGTTTGGAGTGTTTCACATAGATACTTTTTGCTCCAACATTGGAAATAGTATTCCATCAGCTATTAAATGAAGTAGATGAAGGACTTCAAGCTGTTCTGCATGTTGATAAGGGTAGAAAATGAAAACTCTTAGGTTTTACTGATGCAGAACGTATAGTTTATTTATTTAAGTGGCAATCGATTTCGGACTTATCAGGCCGACGGCCGACGCTAAAACAAATATTACAAATAATAATAATACAATGTGTATGTATGTTAAATGTCAAAATATAAAATTGAAATTGATTGTTAAAGTTATCTAAGTTAAAAAATAATTAATATTATAATTATGAAGTATAAAAAACATAAAGTTATTATAAATGTTATGAAAAAATTGTCAGGTTAAGTGCACATATCAATAATAGAGAACCCAAAAATAAAGTTACCGTTAAAAAAAGTTAAAATATATAAATTGAAACGGAAGTATTGTACATTGTTGTCCTGAGACGTATGAAAAATTAATAAATAAATGTTGATTACATCGATAAGAAAAAATGAAAAATAGTATGTTTTGACTACGTCCAGGAAAAAAATTGCAATGGCTGATTCCATTTCTTCCAAATCACACAATACAATAACCACATACTTAATAAACAATAAACCCAAAAACACATTAAAAAATCAAGTATTCACAAAATAACTTGTAGCAATGAGCCTGTTTCACACTATTCTAAATGAAAGTCTATGCAATGATTTTCTTAGTGATAATTTTTATTTTAATAATTTCTTGTTATTTGTGGAAATAATTAAATAAAAAGATTGGCGTCCTGAAAAACTACCCCCCACTCCTGTGACGTAGAAGTACATACATTTCCATCACCTAGGTTCTACGTTGATTCATATTATTTATATAAATAAACGTAGGCCTATAGTTTGTCACATGTTAATAAAAAATCTTTTAATTTGACATTTGACGCTGACATTGCTCACTGTAAATGAATAATAATTACACTCAAAATAAGTCGGACAATTTACCGAAGGTCGATAGCTGGATGGTGGCTGAATTTATATCAGAGAACGATTGTTTTACTGCTACCGAAATAAGGGGTGTTAAAGATTTGAGACAAAATAAAATATAAAAACTGAATGCACTATATAAATTGATAATATATTTTACTTTAAGATTCTGGTCATGATTCTTACATTGAATCTGCTATAGGATATGTAGATCTATGTCGAGAAAAAATAACTGTATAGTAGATGTAAAGTTTGCCCTGAACATAAAGTAAAGCAACAAAAATATACTGTTATCTTCAAGGTGGATGAAAGTTGAAATGATCTTCACAAACATGAAAACACAATTTTTCTGACATTATCAGCTCTTTGACCTACTGCTTTTAGCCGCAATTTTCTTTTCATCGCATCTTTTGACAAATTTATAAACTCTATAGCAGATTTGTTCCTAACAGTATTTTTGTAAGAAGGCACAATAAAATATCGTAAATTACTCATTTTATTTTGAACTTTTTATTATTTACATATTATACAACTTGAACCAATCTAAAAATTTGACACTTGTTTGACATCTTTGACAATACATTTGACACCTTAGACCGCTGAAGATGTATGTACTCTGACTTCACATTCTGTTTCAGATCACGTGACTTATTCAAAATTTTATCCAAATTTCAAAAATTAATTGTAAAATATCTAATGGATATTTCGTGATATTTTCAAATTTGAGGCTCTTGAAAGAACAATATCTTTTAAAATTTAATACTTAGAAGTCATATAAAAATTCTTGCAACAGCCCTATTGCAACAAAATCTATATTGCATTAACAACACGTAATTTACAAACTAGATTCACAGAACATAAATAAATATAATAATATATCGTCATCATTACCGATGTCTACATGTGTTGTAGATACTGGCACACCCAGAAATGGGTAATATGCCGTGATGATATATTTATTATTTATTTTAGATTCACAGAACATATCAGTAAAAAACCTAACTCAGCGTAGACGAAACACATCATCGAATATTTTTTATCAACGAAAACCTAAAATTATAGATTAAGAAACATCAACAAAAAACTATAATTATTGGAAAAATTTGAAATACTTAAACATAGTATGTCAAATGTTATATTATTGTTAAACGAAAACACTAATTTTCTCGAACCACACATTTTTAAATCCTTATCAATATTCAAAAATAATATTTCTTCTTCATCCCCACAATAGTCAGTAATCAGAAGTCAGCCATTTCCTAAAACCAACAGCCATTGCAGTTTCTTTCCTGGACGTAATCAAAACATACTATTTTTCAAAATTCTTTTATCGATGTAATCAACATTTATTTAATAATTTTTCATACGTCTCAGAACAACAATGTACAACACTTCCATTTCAATTTATATGTTTCAACTTATTTTGACGGTGTTTATTTTTTGGTTCTCTATTCTTGACATGTGCACTTAACCTGGCAATGTTACAATTTCTCCTTTACATTTATAATAACTATATTTTTTTATAATATTAATTATTTTCTAACTTAGATAAACTTAGCAATGAAATTCAATTTTATATTTTGACATTTAACATACATACACGTTGTATTATCATTTGTAATATTTGTTTTAGCGCCGGCCTGATGATGATAAGTCCGAAATCGATTGCCACTTAAAAAAATAAACTATACATTCTGCAGTAAAACCTAAGAGTTTTAATTTTCTACCCTTATCAGCTATTAAACTTCAATTATTTTAAGCTTATTTAAAATAAAGTATGTTTTCGTATATGTGAGCAGTTTGTCAACAGTAATATATGGGCTGTATATGCTTTGGGAATTTCTAATAAATTTATTAAACATTATATTTTAATCAAAATGTGACAATTAAATTATAACTGAAAGGATGCCAGGTGGCCCGATTCCATTTGAGGATGACAGCCTTCTATCAAGATTTTGTTTTTCTTTGTTCTCCTTGAAAGAAAGCATCCTCTGTGTCTTTTTAAATTTTAAATTTATGTAATGCAAAGAAAATTATATTTTCACGTTGTCATATCTGATGGGTCGTTATGGAATATCAGATATCAACTACAGCAGTAAGCAGTGAGTGTTTAAAATGGCCGTGTCGATTCCAAATGTCGCGAAATACAGTTGAATTGTTCGATTGCTTTACGCGAAGGAAAAACTGCTGCTGCAATTAATCGCCAACTTATTTCTGTTGGTGTTACGAAGAGGCAAAACGTGGCAAAATAGTGTCGTGAATTTAAAGTGGCAAAACGTGATATTCGTGAACCAGAAAGGCGCTGGATGCTATTCGTAGTCTCTAATGAAATAATTCGAAAGGAATGTGTCGCGATGAATGATTGTCGCGTGAATAACTATGAGGGAGTTACTGCAACTTCTAGAAAGAACGTAAACGTTAGCGTTATGTAGAAAACACCTTATTCAGTTTTAATGTTTTCCGCATTTAATTAGTGTATTGACGCTAATATTAACACAAAAAGCAACACAAACGCAGTTACATCCGCACTTTTCACCAAACCATGACCACAATAGATACAGAACGTGTAACGTCAAACGCTCGCTATTCTATCGCACATAACGTGTCTCCTTATTCATACAACGTGAACCTTATTAGTACGCATGCGCACTCGGACTGTCACGTGACTTTAAAGTGCACGTTATTTTTGCGTTGAAGCTGCAATAACTCTCTATTATTGTGGTCCGGATGCGGTATTTCGCTACCGAAAATCGGTCACTTTCGATGTAAGGAGTGAGGAATATTTGCTGTAGAAAGATGTACGAGTATCTACCTAAGCTCTACGTCTACGGTTAGTAAGAATGTTTCTAAGAGAGTGGAGTGAGTCGACTGAACTTTTATTTTTATTATTACAATTATTATTATTATAATTATTATTTTCGGGTTTAGCCATTACATTGAAATGAAATTTCAAACAAATTTTATGACATTTTACCTCTCAGAAATTATAGAATATAGGTTTCATCAAATTAATACTACTTAATGATTTGTATCTTCTCTTCCTGTGAATTCTCCGTTTTCAATAATGATAACTCAAGCAGAGCGTTTCTGACGGGTAAAAATTAAAGTCACTAGATATATAAAGTACCGCAATTGGCCGCCATATTGTGTCTAGCTTAGGCGCCAAATTTAAAATGAATTATCTTGAAACGAGTTCGTTAATACAAAGAAAAATAATCGGCAATGAAATAAATCTATGCAGGTAATTAATTAATATTGATTTTATGTTCATAATTTTTATAATATGCATCCATATAAATACAAAACATAACTGATCAAAATTATAAAGAAAATAATAAAAAATAAGTACAATTAAAGTTAATTTTCTTCAGGTCGGTTAACACAATGACAGCATTGACGCTAAAGTCACCAGATATAGTGACTTTTATAGGCACAGCCAACTTCAACTAGACCCTGATTCCGCCATATTGTGTCTATAAAACGTTCTTCTCTCTCTAACACATTGGTACAATGAATTGCGGTACTTAATATACCTAGTGACTTTAGTAAAAATACAAACAAATATAGTGACATTTTACCTATCAGGAACGTATCTGTCAGATTGTGACATATTTTACCTGTCAGAAAAGCTCTGTTTGAAAATGGAAAATTATTAACAGGAAGAGAAAATACAAATCATTAATTAGTATAATTTCTGACAGGTAAAATGTCATAAAATTTGTTTGAAATTTTATTTTAATACCATGACTAACACTATAAGTTTTATAAAATTTTAAATTAAATTTTCTCGGTTACCAAACTTACAAAAGAAAATGTGACTATTAGTTTAAATGCAGAATTTAATTCTTAATACTATTAAACAAAAGATGCACAACAGGAATCATTTTTGCACTATTCACAAACAGGACACAAATTTCAAATTTTAACGTATTGGATATATGAACCCATGCAATCCAAACCACTTAGCGTACTCAGCCACGCGACTCACATACGGAATAACTTTTGTTATTGCAATTTTAAGCATGAATGTGTGATATGTTAATGAATATTTCTCATTAACTTCCTCAATTTCTTACAGATATGGAGAATTTCCAACATTGCTGGTGTAAATTTTGTAAAGCCTTTGTCATGCGAAGAATTTATTACAAGCATGGGATACAAAGCTGTGTAAATAGAATATTCACTGAATACCACACATGGTATGGTTACCCCACAAATAAGGAGGCTCCAGATTCATGTTAATTTCAACAACTATTTTATTGTACATTTATACGTGCGTATATTTCATTCCTGCTACAAAAGGTTGACAGTACCTTAACCTCATTCGTGATAAATCGTTCTAAGCCTACACTGCTTTCTTCTACATCGTAATTGTTTCATACCTGCCCCCTTAGTCTTTATGAGCTAGTTCAATCTCGGTCTTCAAATGCGTTGTGTTAAGTGTTGGTAATAAATATGAAAACTGGACTAAATGTCACATATCTGCCCTACTGATTCTACAAAATGATATGGCTGAATGTTCTATGTGCAGCATTTGTCAAATAATATCTCGGACATTCTAGAATGTCCCACAATCTAGTTATAGTTAATTGCAATAATAAATTAGATCTTTAAAGTGCAAACTGCATTCAAATTTAGATAACAGGGTGAAAACTTTAAAATTGTATTATTTTCAGTATAAATAGAAACCTAGATAGAAGAAATTTTTACTATGTTCAGATTGTCATTTTTTGATCCCAAAAATATTTAATGAGGAAAAAAATTCAATCATTTGGTGATATAGAATTTGGAATTTATTGAAAACGTATTTTTAAAATTCTTGTAAAAAATAATATAAATTTTTATTTAAAATCGCCAGCGTTTTCAAAACCAAGGGGGAATGTATATTTAAATATAATATAATTTCATCTTTTTTCCAGAAGTAAATTTATAGGTAAGAAAATTATTCCTTTAAAGAATTTTGGATGTCTTCAAATTATTAAGAATGAACAGATATAATTTCAGTTTGAAATAAAGTATATTTAATTAAACTATTATTTAAAATAATTTTTTAAAATTTAAATTTACGCTTAAATTTAAAAACAAATTATAGATTATCAATTATTCTTTTTTGCTTAAATATGTATATACCGTGAGTATTTTTTAACGTGAAACATTGGGTTTGTCATGTCTATGGTTACGATTTGACATTTGATTGACAGCAATGTATTTGCGTGTACCCATTTAAAATGAAACATAGGGAACGAATTTGACAGATGTATTATATTATGTAAGAAATTTAGCTAAATCAGAAAACCACTCGAGAGCACTAAACATATTTCGGGCACACAATATTTTTTTTGCAACTAAATTTAATTTTTAGAAAACAAATATAATTATTTAAACAAAATTAACCTCTAATGATGTCTTGTCAATATGACAGATAACCGCTGAATTTTCCTATAAGTTACGACTACGACTTGACATTTGATTGACAGTAATATATTTGCCTGTCTCATTAAAAACATAGGGAATGAATTTGACAGAGTATTATATTTAAATATTGTAAGAAATTTGGCCAAGTTAGAAAATCACTCGAGCACAAGGTACACTAGAAAGCAGGTATAATTATTTAAACAAAATTAACTTCTACTGACGTCTTATCAAATGTCAAATTCGTTCCCTATGTTTTATTTTAAATGGGACACGCAAATACATTGCTGTCAATCATATGTCGAATCGTAACCATGGATATGACAATCCCAATGTTTCACGTTAAAAAATACTCACGGTAGATTTAGTTATAAACATAGAATTTAAAAATAATCAAAAATGTTACTGAAATTTTTAATTTAAGTTTAAAATTTTAACACAGGTTGTTAATTTTTCTATTAAATTTACCTAACAATTGTTAATCTTTATAAAATTTTAAATGTAAACTTAGTTTCTAATTCTTTACAACTTGTAACTAAATGTTTAAATTTATTAACATAACGTAGCCAATTGACAATCAAAGCAATATTATTTGTTACTTTGAATTTAAATTTACGCTTAAATTTAAAAACAAATTATAGATTATCAATTATTCTTTTTTGATTAAATATGTACATAGATTTAGTTATAAACATACAACTTAAAAATAATCAAAAATTTTACTGAAATTTTTAATTTAATTTTAAATTTTAACACAGATTATTAATTTTTTATTAAGTTTATCTAACAATTGTTTTAGTTTTTAATTCTTTATAACTTTTCTATATAAGTAGGTAACATTTTTATCTATTATTAATTTTTCCCTACTTGTAACTAAATGTTTAAATTTATCAACGTAACATGACAAATTGACAATCAAAGAAATATTATTTGTTAATTTGAATTTAAATTTAATATCTAAATACTTTTTAAGTGTACCCATTTTTAAAATTACAGGTATGTACTTTACTTGAAAATTTCGGCGACACTGTTTGTTATAGAAATTATATTAATTTGTTAATGTGTTATTATGGTGGAGGACCCCATTTAGCCATCAATACCATTTGATTTGAACAAACGAGCAAAATGTTTAAATTACATGATTTTCCAATTACTTAACAATACGATATATGGGTCACAATAACAACTAAAGTATAGTAAAAAGAGTCGAACATAGGTCTGTAATTTTCCCTTTTCACAAAACTGTCTGTGACAGTGCGCGTTGTGCTACGGTCTACTGTGCTTGATGCATTTATAATTACTGAGAAGGATAAACAAACATTCTACAAAGTCCTGCATTCAAGCAACGTCGCTGAAAAATGAATTTGTAATTCCTTACACAACTCGGAAAATGACAATAGTGTGGGAGATTTTTGTCAAAACGAAGCAAATTTTCTTTAATGTAACTGTAACCCAATTAAAAACACATTCATTGTAAATTGAAAAATGGACATTATGCGAAATAATCATCAGGATTATATTAAATTATTAGGCGAGTTTGGCTGTTGATTAATTTATGGTCTAATCAGTATAAAATAAAAAAATACAACTAGAAGGTAGTTTTTTTACCTCTCGCTAAGAGAGGTATTGGAATCATGCTAAAATTCGCATATCCAGATTTTAGTGGATAAGCACATTTTAAGGTCCCTATAATCCGATTATAACATTTTTACGATGATGTTCGTGTGTATGTGTGTATGTATGTGTGTGTGGATGTGTGTGGATATTGGAACCACGGTTTCTCAAATACTATAAGACTTAAAAAATATTTAACTGCAGTTTCCTCAATTTTACATTCCTGGAAAGAGCTGATTAGAGTTTGGTAACAACTGGAAAATCGGAAGTAATAGTTTCTTTAAAATAATCCCCTAAATATTATTTTTTGAAAATTTCTGTTATTACTATTATTGAAGAACATAAAATTCTACATCTGATACATTTAAAATTTTTATTATATCTATATAAAAACACCTGTTTTCAGATTTGACGTCATATGGCGCCACGCGAGCACTTACGTCACACGGAGCACGCGAGTACTTAAAGGTTAATAAACTGACAACACATTTTGCACATCTAAACTTCATTGACAAATCAAATTTGTAAAAAACTCGCGACAAAATTTTAAATGGGAAAATAACGATTTGAAACGGTCATAATAACCGTAGTTGGCAATGGTTATAACAAAAGGCAACAAGCACAACTGTTGACACAGCTCGCACACATTTCTGTTAAACTTAAGTTATTATTTATTCGATTTCATGTTTCATGCATGTTTGTGTTATACATTTACATTAACGTTATTTTGTTTTACAGCTCTGTGCATGTTAAATACTCTCCTGATATAATTTTGACATAATAAATTAATAGCTTAAAAATACAATTTAATAATAAAAAACAATTTATTTTTATTAATACAAAAATTAAATACCAGCGTTTTTATTTGAAAAATAAACCGCTGAAAAATACGTATCTACCTACCTGTTTTTCATATTTTATATTTTCATGCTGAACCTGTTGCTTGAAAAATTTGTACTTAATCTGCATGAATTTTTAGGATCATTATCTTGCATAAAATTAAATCCATCCTCCGTAATTCTTTTACCATTTTTTATCCCGACTTTCGAAACAAGTAAATAATCAGGAATATTAAATCGGGAGAGCAACATAATATAATACTGTAAAAATACTTTGGGCTGATAATTCAAACTCAAAACTACTGTACTTTAATACTGATTTAATCAATAACATAACTTAATAATTACTAATACAATACTGATCAGCCTTTTGCGAGTTGGAGTACGTACATAAATGTGGTAAATTCACTACTGGAGTATTATTGAATATGGAAGGTGTTATCGAGTTAATACGGTAATAGCTTGCAGATAACAAAGTTTGCGTTCAATCTTGACCCGGGTCAAGTAATTTCGTACTTGGAAATATTCCACTAATATTTGTATATACAGGCTGTCTCTACAATAGGGGAACATGGCTTAACCACAGATTCCTAAGGATAAAATAAGATTTAACTAAACTTACCTTTACCGAAATGTGTACCGTTCAGCCAGTATTCCGCTTCAAAGTTCTTCGAAAAAAAAAAACACTTTATTCGATTTTAACACTTCATAAGGGTCATTAAAAATTAAATGTTTGGCATTTGGACAGACTGCTAGATAAAATTTACTTTAAAAATTTCACGCAGGTTTTATTTATTCTGTGTGAACCATAACAGATTTCACAAATTACACAGAGACAGAGTAAATTTTAATATTGAATGTATCTTTCTGAAAAAAAAATAATTTTACGTTATTGGTGTGGCCATTAAAAAGTTACTGTCTAATCAATGTTGTGACACCCAAGTTTCATACACTAGTGATTCACTGATAATAACAAGTATCATCTTATTAAAATATCTTTCAGAACTCATATTATTAATTGGACTAACACTACCTTTTTTTTAGTTTAAGTTCTGTATTTATTATTTAAACCCAACGTTTCGGCACCATAAACTGGTGCCTTCTTCAGGGGATACATTGACATAAATATGTGAAATAACAAAAAAAAAAACAAGTAACCAAGGTAACAAGAAATGTTCATAAATGTTACCTTTTTTATGTACACAATTTTCTAGACAATATATGCATGCCCGGCAATAACATGGACGGCGAACATGCATCTTCTCAGGAAAAAATCTCCTTTTGCCAGAGGATAAACCGTCCCAAAAACTGGCAGAGAAGTGATCTGTATAACTCAGAGACGCTTTATCGGTAGCGAAATACCGCAGCCGTACTCTTTATTAACCGATGTTAGAAAAAGTTAAGAAAAAATTGTATGCATATTACAACATATTTAATATTGGAAGCCATGCGCAACTAAATTCTAATCCGTCACAATGATTGAGATTGATATTTCTTGTTTTATAAATCTCAATGGCTTCTCTAATTAATCTGTTGTTAAGTCGAGTAGGTCTTGTAATTATTTTCGTATCTTCAATCTTAAACTAAAAAAAAGGTAGTATTATTCCAAGTACCATCTTAAAAGATGACATACCCATATAAAGTGTTATACCAAATTTCATCCAAATCAAATAAAGTGCTCTGTTATTATAAGCAATTTTGTTTCGAAAAACTTTGAAGCAGAATACTGGCTAAATGCACTTTCCGATAAAGGTAAGTTTAGTTAAATCGTCTTATTTTAAGCCTCAGGAATCTGTGGTTAGAGATCTGTACAAGTGTAAGACGTTGGCATAACTTTTAATAAATCCTCCTAGTGTGATTGTTTGGATAAGGTAATAGTTTGTGGTCAATTTGAAATTACTACTAGTCAAATTTGATGTACATTGTTTACTTTAAAGTATGACATACTTCGCGAAAATCGTTTAACTTCTGAACACTTTCAGCGTGATATATGCACACTAGCACGCGCTCTCTGATGTAAAATTTATATCATGTTTTAAGATCTATTTGAATATAAAATTGTGCATCCGAAATATTGGTCGAAATATGGTAATTTCGTTATTTTATATTCTAAACAATTTATTGCCAAACGTACAACGTCATGATATATTTAGAAAAAAATAGATAGAAAAAGCTTAACTCGGACAAACCGATTGTAAAATTTTCAACTTCCACAAAATTTAAATTCGCAGTCATTTTCATATACCGAGGTCTACTTTTTTCCTGGCCATATTGCTGTAATTTATGCCCTATTTATTTTAGGACAAAAGTGTAAATACAAAATATGTTCAGAATTAAACCCTGCATCTAATAAGTCCAACATTATTGTTTGTGTTTCTTTTGCGAGAAAAAGGTAACATGAAAGCTATAATTTTTGACTATTTACAGACTGCTATGAAATATAGAACAAAATTTTTAAACAGTTGTAATGTTTGAGTTTGACAGATTACATATATCATTTTAATAATCCATTATTATTGATAAAAATAAATAAATAAATATATCTTCACGGCATATTACCCATTTCTGGGTGTGCCAGTATCTACAACACATGTAGACATCGGTAATGATGACGATATATTTTACCGTGTTGGCGCTTACCAGGCGTCACCTCACGGGCACTCATAGCTGGTGTGGAGAGTGCACCACAGGGGGTCACTTTTGTGCCATTTAAAATTGGAAATATTTGGCGTCTGTCGGGATCGAACCCGGTTCCCCCAGGTTCGCGACCAGACACTCAGGCACGCGGCCACGGGACCCCATTATTATTGATAAATAATTTAATGAAATCAGTCATTATTGATATTATAATACTGTACAAGCGATGTAGCCAGGATGGCTTCCTATGGAAGGTTTTTTCAGGGTGGGAGGGGGGGGATGGTTGTGGTTGAATATAAAATTAATACATTTTTAAATGTTATTTTACATTTTTGGAACGTTATATTAATACAGGATCAGAAGCGGCTCGTCAGGGAAGACAAGGAACGCTAAGCCTCCTCATAATTTATCAGGATAAAAACATTTTCAACACATTTTCTTTCATGTTTATTCTATTTTCATTTATTTTGTATTAGTTATGTAGGTGTAAAGTGGTCTTAAGACAATTTTTTTTTTTTTGTATTAATAATGTTACGCCTAATTTTTAAACCGCTATGCATACAACGGACGCTAAGCTCCTGTGCACCTTAAATGTATAGGCACCCTCTATACTCGTGCTTGCAAACACGATACGAGAATAAAGACACATTATACCAGCATATAAATTAGCATATGAGGCTGCCTTCCATTGCTCTTCGTGAACGATCGGCATAATTCGTGACCGCTGCCCTAAACGATAGACAGTAATAGGTACTGTAGGGTAGTGTACATGTACAGTAGGTTATTTTTATTTTTTAAGGGCATTTTTTGAACAATTTCATCTGGACCCCCCCTTTCTTCAATGTGAGCCCTCTTTTCGATAAATGTCACGAGCCGCCACTGTACAGAATTCATGTACCTTTGCTTTATTACGAGTATATCACACTCACATTTGTTGAGCCCCGTTCTGACTTTGGAATGCCCCTATTACAAATTTTCTGGGCTGCTCTTATTTTTCCCAACACAAAAAACCTGCCTGGCTTTAAAAAAAAAAAACAATTAAAGAACCCAGAAAACCCTATTAAAACTCAGATTAGCTATTTATGGGTTTAACTGCAAAATGATGATGTTTTTCGCATCAGACGTGAAGATGCATCACATACTAGGTTTTTTTTAAATTTTATTTAAATTTAACAAGAAGCAAATAATAATTAATATAAATTAGAACTGTCGCTTTTTGAATTAGTGCGAAAAAATGGCAGGCTATCGCTGATTGGTTGATTTGGTCACTTTTTCGCATTAGTTGTGGCAGATAAACACAGTAATGCGAAAAAGAATGTCATTTTAAATGTCAAATTTAATTTATAATATATAATTAATATAAAAAATATAGTAACATTAAATTCATAATAAATATCTAATAAAGCCCAAGAAACAAAAAAAAACAATAAAACCAAAAAAAAACACGGGGTCGGCTTTAAAAAAAAAACATTCCTAACCCTTATCTGGCTAAGCAACTGTTGTACATACAAATCGTCATTTTTCGAATGCCATTAGCTTAGCGTAATTTAAATAAAACCTTGTCATTTAAGTCACAGTACGTCTGGACATATAGCTTACTAAATGATTAAGGGAATTCAAAATTGTAGGTCCTACTAAGGTACTATAAATAATAGTATTACTGCTTGATTATAATTAGGATATAGTTGCCTACCTTAGTAGACGATCGTTATGGCTTTATGCACGGGTTGTTAGTAAGGTAGAAATAGGATGTAAGTAACTAGGTCGAACTTGAACCTAGATTATCCCATCCCCAAACTGTCAGCCTTTCTGCGTGACCATGTAATAAATAATTTCATTACACTTTCTCCTTAAACTTTAATTAAAACAGATTTTGATGGATGACAAATTATTAGTCCAAAGCTTTTAGCTGTAAATATATCATATTAGATAAAAATCTAACGTAATATGTCAAATTCATTACCTTCGAACTTTATTCGTTCAGACATCTTTTCCTAGAATAAAATAACAAAGGTCGGAATGAACTGTTATACTATTTTTATTTTTATCTGATAATACATTAAAATGTAAGTATTAGTGAAAAGATATTAATTTTGAAAAAATCCGAAATCATCTGTTCTTCCAGTAGTTAATATTTGTACTTTACGATTTTCATCCATGACATATGTGTTTAACATGGGAAAACAGTTTTTTTTTTTTAATATTATTTATATGGTGGGGTCCCATGGCCGCGTGCCTGAGTATCTGGTCGTGAACCTGGGGAACCGGGTTCGATCCCGACTAACGCCAAATATTTTCGAATTTTAAATGACACAAAAGTGACCCCTGTGGTGCTCTCTCCCGCCAGCAATGAGTGCCCGTGGGGTGACGCCTGGTAAGCGCCCGCACGGTACAAATATGTCATCATCTTTACTGATATCTGTGAAAACAGACTGGCACACCCAGAAATGGGTAATATGCCTTGATGATATATTTATTTATTTATTTTATTTATATGGTATAACTTTTCGAGGGATTTATGCATAGAGTTGCTTTTTAGAAAATAAAATTCTGAATTTTTTAAAGTAATAATTTTTTAATTTGTCTTTAATGACCACATAAACTGAATTTAAAGTTGTGGTAAAATCATATTTAGAATGCGTTATTTCAAAAAATGAGCGTTGATTAACTGTCGAGTATTTTTTACGATATTTGGTTTGACTGTTTAATTGACGATCATTTTTTAAAATGCGTTATTTCAAAAAATGAGCGTTGATTAACTGTCGAGTATTTTTTTACGGCATTTGGTTTGACTGTTTAATTGACGATCATTTATTGAAATAATCGCATATTAACTCCATTTTACTACGATTTTAAATTAAGTTTGCTTCGACACCAAAAGGACTAATCTAAGAATTTCGCTAATCAAAATTTCGGAATTTGTACTTTAAATATTTATACTGGATTAATTTTAGAATAAAAAATGTTCAGAATTAAGAACTGTATCTAATAAATCCAAAATTATTATTTACATACGTTTCGTTCATGAAAGAGAAACAAAATAAAAGTTATAATTTTTAGCTATTTACAGAACACCATTAGAAATAGCTCATTTGTATTGCTTGAGTATGACAGATGACAAATGATATCTGTCATAAAGTCGTAATAATTATTGACTTCATTAATTTACTTATCAGTAATCATAGATACATTTACCATCGCAGAAAAAACTCAGTGGAATAATATGCATTTATAATTAAATATCAAATGTTAAACTTTTATCTGATAAGTCAAATAATACGGCTATTTAAAGTGTATGTTTTGTCTTGCATGAAAAAAGCTTATTTTATTTTACATTTATCGCATGACAATAACCTATTATATCAATAAATTTAGGCTCATGTGATGCATTTTTTAATTCTAAACATTTGTATAACTTTTGTTCTAAAATTAGTAGGGCATAAATTACAGCCATATACTTGAATACTTGAAAAATACAAACTGTTTTCCCATGTTGAACGTCTATGGCCCGCTGTTTATGTTACACCTGGTATGTTTATAAACAATAATACTTTAAGTACCTATATGCTATTTTGGTCCTTTTAATAAAACATTTTGAGATTATAGCTACAACGTCGTAAATGGCAGCAGGGCTTAAAATGTAACGGAGCAAACCGGAACGATGCTCCAGTTCGTGAAATTATTGAAGATATTGTTCCGGTTCGTGAAACTGCCGAAAACATTGCTCCGGTTCGTGAAATATATTAAAATTCTGTTCCGGTTATGTTACATCATTTTTATGTACTGTACTAGTATTTATTTTACTTTTTCTGTGATTATTTTCATATATTTGATATTATAATTTTGTGTTCGAATTTTTTGTGATTATGATTGTAACTTTTTGATGTTATTTATTAATCTCATCATACTACAGCAAACTTTTTCTGCGGTGTACAACTTTGTTTTTACATTATTTGAAAAAAATGCCTGTGTGCAATATGTCTCTACATGTTCAGATCGAATCTGAGGTTCCTCAGTTCGAATATACCTGCTGGCTAAGTGCGTAGTCGTCAAAATGCTAGCATATCAGGCATTAATTGCATTCGCATGCCACGACCTGACCAGTTGTCCATGCTAAACATAGATGGTGCTAGCTGTAGAAGGAGTGTTTCCGCTGCCGCACTGCTTGTATAGCAATTATTGGTTGTCGCACGGGTTAAGTACACCAACTGCTGTAGTACTATCGGTCTCGGGAAAGATTTCGTAGGAGCCTAAACAAATTTAAAAATCCGACACCCATCTTGGGTATAAGGAAAAGAAGAAGAAAAGTTTCTGTGCAAACTGATAGCAGAATAAAGCCATGATTTGATGAGTGACGTAGATGTTAAAGCGAGATAAGGGCATTAAATTCGAATATTTTAAAAACTAATAGCTCTTTTTAAACTCTGATAGTCTTTACCGTACAGTTTTAAGGTCTCAATTTTCTAATTTGTTGCTATGGTGCCCAATTTTATCAGACTTTATGTCTGAAAATTGACCGAAAGTTTTTTTTTTTTGTCGTAAACGTAGTGAAATTAGAGATGCATTCGGGTCGGGCCGAGCCGGGCTTTGAGGTTTGGATCGACTCGGCCCGAAAATAAAAATTACCGGCCCGACTCGAAGATAGACTCGACAAAAAAATTAGCTGGCCCGGCTCGAAAATTGACTCGAAATCGGGCCGGGCCAAAGCTCGAAATTGGGTGCATCCGGCATTCCTAATGTTGATTTTTATGTTAAGGCGTAATGTTTAACTTTTTTCGTGTCAAACTTATAAAGAACCTCTTCAACATTAGTTAACATAAGTAGTTAAAAAAGAGACCCTTCTAGTACAAGTTTGTTATAAAAATTACAGACCTACGAGTATTTAACACTTTGTTTACCAAAGCCATTCGAAAATTTAAACAACTTTTTCACAAATCTTATATAAAAAATATAATTTACATAAGGATTTTTTATCTAACTTTGTTTCTGCTCAAAAATAGGACAAGAAATCATTATGATAGGAACAAAAATCACTTTTATTAAGTATACGAGTAATAACAATAATAATAGCAACATCACAATATAATTATTATGCTTTAATGAATAACCTTGAATTCTTGAATTAAAATAATACATTTTTATTTATTAATATGTGAAGTATGTTGTTATTAAATTATTTTGATCCTTTTTAACTTCATCTATTTTCATTAAAATATTAAGGAAACTGTGCATTTGAAAAAACTATAAGATTTTTCGGGCCGGCCCGAAAAGCTCGAATTTTCGGGCCGGGCCAAAATCAAAAGTCCGACTCACCTCGATTTTTGAAAATGATTAGCCCGATTCAGCCCGATAAAAAATATCTCCGCCTCGATTTCGAGTCGATCATCGAGCCGGGCCGGGCCAAAGCTCGAAATCGAGTGCATCTCTAATTATAAGACAGAAGAATTTCGTATGCATCTGATTTGTTATGTTTAATGGGCACTTGGCAGAGTGGAAATGCGCTAGAATAGTTCACAAAGCCTTTAGGAACTCACGGACAAGTATGCGCGTGCTCGTCCTTTTGGTTGTGGTTGTGAAGTGACGAATGCTGCAGTTTGCAAGACAATTTCTTCAGACACCGGCATAGCTCTACCGCTCTGCGGAGACATACGCCTATTAAGTCCGGAAGTCGGAAACCGGCCCCTTTCTTTAATTTCATATTTCGTACCAAGTCAGTTTTATCGCACTGCGGAATTAAATAGTTTTTATCGCGTGTCGTGAATAAAGGCCAACAACGCTTCCTTTCTTCCTTAGATAACTCAACACCTACGGAAGTCACTATTCCAAAATAACAATTTCCTCTACTTTCATTTAAATAAATCCGGATATATTATGTATTAATATGTATAGACCATTTATATAAATGTAACAAAATACTAATTGATCATGCAAAATTTTATGTTTCAATACACTTTCTAAACTGACAAATTTTATTTTACATTTATATTTACAACAAAATATTTTAGTTATTCTACTTTTAAAATTCCAATTGCATATACCTTTTTAACAGTGGCGTTTTCTCCATGCAAGCAAGGCAAGCAGTGCTTGCCTTTATATTTTGTTACTTTTAATATATTTTTACAATTATATTTATATTTTTAGTACTTTAATATATCAAAATTTAAAAGCAAAGACACAAATGTATTTGCTGTTGCCTACCGCACCGTTAATCTAATTCTATCACTGGGATACGTACTATTACGATCTTACCATGTTGTACAAAACGTGCTGGTAAGCAGAACTTCGAGTGCTTACACCGCCTATACCTACACTATACCGAACATTGCCGAACATGTAGCCTTCTATACTGAAAATATTTCGCTGTTTAGGTTCATCTGCAAGCAGTTTTTATATTGCTTCCATGAACAAAATTTAAGTGAAATAGATAGTAAATGTTAAAATAGGATACGAATAAAAGTAAAATTTATTTATAAGGTATCTATATTTTATATTTCTACATTTATTTTGTTTCAATTAAATTTTGAAAATAATAATACTCCTTATATTTTTATACAGAATAGATAACACTTATGCAATAATAATAAAAAAATTACAAGGAAGCCATTTGGCAATTTTGAAGAAAAAAAACCTTTTTGCAAATGGCAGACCAGTTCCTCCTATGAAGTTATTAACAACAACTGTTAAACATACAACAAGGCATTTTAATACCAATTTATATGACAAACATGTGTGGCTATGTGATAGTGAAACATTAAGCCTCGCTTAATATCATTCCATACTGATTTTTCTTTATTAAATAATATACATACGCAATATCACGTCAAGTCTGTGATCTGGCAATTTTTGTTTTTTGCACATGAAAGGGGAAAAACATGCATTTGCACATCCCTTCGAAACATGTAAGTCAATTATAAGGCATTTGACCTTGAATCAAAAAAAAATTCGCCTGCGGCGCATTTTTTATTTTATACCTTACCTACGACATTCCTGCTTGCCTTCTTATAAAATGCACGAGACGCCACTGCTTTTTAACTAAATATCTTGTAGAACAATCCAAAAACAGGCTTTAATTTATGAACTACTGTTGACATAAAAACTAAAAAAATGTGATTGTGTGACACTGAAAACATTTAAAAACTATCTTTGTAATATACATTTTCTTGTTGGACAAATTAAATTGCGAAAAATTTATGGTAATCACCAATAGTGATGCCGCGAGATCTCGCACTTTCGAGAACTCGTCTCGAATTTCTCGAATTTTCGAGACGAGATTAACCTTATTCTCGTCTCGATATTTCGAGACGAGACGAGGGTAATGCCCTCGAGATTTGCTCGAGACGAGAGTAGAAATTCTACATCTCAATTGTAACTTTTTTTTACATTAGGTATATAAATATATCTAATAAAAATATATAAAATATTAATCGGTAAAAATAAATATTTTAATTGACTCTTCATTTACATTCATATTTATTTATTTATTTTACTTTTATTGGGTTTTAGTAAAAGAAAATACTCAAAAGTGAGTTCAATGGTATACTCTCCACGTTCAAAGACTACGCTCTATGTGAATATATAATCATTCAATATTTGGGAATAAGGCAGATTGTCGCAACGGGTAATAAGCCATGATATTATTGAGTATTTTTTACCTATATGTTGCCTGTAATATTAATATATTTATAATTGCTAATTATAAATTCGAGAAATTCGAGACTCTCGAGTCGAGATCGAGAGAAGGCCAGAAATAATATGACGTGACGTCACGCTTGTGTTATTCTATCAAACTGTTTAAATCATGGACCTAAATGTTCTTGAAATATATACTATTTTAAGTTATATTTACATAAAATAAATGAATATTATAACACTGTATAAGTCTACATACTTCATAATTACAGGTGTATTTAAATTATTAAGTTTAATGCAAGAAATTTATGTTAAAATAAAAACTGTTTAAAAACTGCAGTACAGGAATGTTAGCCCCTCCTTTCGAATTTGAATTTCTTAACTTGCATTGGTAGTAACCCCCACCTCCTAACACGCTATTTGTTATGCAAGATTAGGCAGTCTTTCGGTCGCCAATCAAAATATTATATACAGGGAATTTATTTTAACATGCAACATATAGTCAATCACTTCCATGGTTATTCACTATTGTCAAAAAATGACAGCAATGTAATATTTGTCCATTTTAAAATGCAACATACAAAAGTTGTAGTTTTGTATTATCAAAACTAATTTCCAATAAATTAGCCTACATACGATTAACAAAAAAATCAAAATATGAATGTTGCATATCTTAACAAACTTTAGCTTGCAAAAATTCATTTTTCATGTAATAATAATTGTTAAAAAGTACCCCCATTCACACTGAGGCAATATTCTATTCGGTCATAATAAGAATTGACACCATTTGTGATGTGTTCTGGACGTATCTCCTGTGCTGCAATACTATTTATAATGTTGCATTTTAAAATGGACAAATATCACATTGCTGTCATTTTTTGACATTAGTGAGTAACCATGGAAGTGATCAACCATAATGTTGCATTTTAAAATAAATTCTCTGTATTAATTTCATTTTCGTGTCGAAGCGCTATAACAAAAAACTTCTTATTTCCGAAATATCTCAATTATATCATTTCATTTTTTTATTAATATTCGTTATTCAGCATATACATTCGCATTTTTTTACTATTTTCCTTTACTTCGATTGAGCTGGAATCCCCTTTTTATTTTGAATTAAAAATTTTTGATTATACATATAATTTATAGATCCAAACCGAATCTAAATTTTAAACGGTTTACATTCGGTTCAAGTTTATTGACCTTGACAAATAAAGGTTTGATGCAGGTTTAGGTTCATCAAAAATTCGGGTTTTCGGTTGAGGTTCGGGTTCATTTTCAGGTCCCTGCCTCCAAGTGATGTGGTTCGATCTGCTCCAGAGTACGAAGTACGAACAAGCTCGGCACAATCTCCTGTTTTTGACAAATCACTCTATTGCAGGACTCACAAAACAAAAAGGGTTGTTAAGGAATAAGACTGATTATTTTCCTTTTAATCAGCGTTTACCTACATGCGGCAATTTAACTTTAATTCCCGCAGATTACCTGCTTTTTTCTGTTTATCCTCGCTTTTGTATTTGTTTCAAGGAGATGATGTCATGACAACCGCTGGTTTAAAAAACGTCAAAGAAAAACATTTTTTAAATTAAAATATTTAATAAGTTAATTGCTTTAAATGCATTTGTTATTTTCGTACTTTCATCACAAAGCTAATTAAAAATTCGTTTAATTAAGACATCATAATTTAAAATTCTTTAATTCTAGAATCGGCCACAAAACTTACATTTGAAGCATTTTTATTTTAGGAATTTAAGCACCAAAAAAATATGTTTTTTTACATAAAAAGTTATATATGCAAAGCTGAATGCTATTGAAATGTGGTATACGAACTAAAAATATTGACGTGGGTGACACGTAAAGCTAAAGGTGAAATAGTTTTTTATACTAAGGATTGAAATTTGTGGCATAGATAAAAAAAGTTTTAAAATATTTTGACATATGCAAATGTTTAAAAAAACTGTTCCAAAATGTTTGGGGCCATGACATATATAAATCCATATGAGTGAAATATGCTTAATCAACATGATTAATTTGTGGATGCACTAACATTTTTCACTCATTTGGTCTGTATTTTAATGCTTCTAAATTTATTTAACGTTTTTACTTTCCTTCACCAAGAAGGTATTGTCTTTTGTCAAAAAATTCGGTGGTGAGTTTTTAATTATGTACGTTTTAAAGTCCCTAAAATACGATTTTACTAGTTTTATGATGATGTCTGTGTGTGTGTGTGTGTGTGTGTGTGTGTGTGTGTGTGTGTGTGCGTGTGTGTGTGTGACAAAAATATCCATCTTTATTCGATAACTCCAATACTACAATTCTAAAAATTATAATTCTTTCATATTCCTCTTCTATATATCCATATGAAGAGCTGATTAGATTTTGGTTATAAATGGTCAACCGGAAGTTCCCTTATTTGAAGTTCTTAACAGTTTTTCTTGTAAATCGCAGTTAAATTTATTTTTTTAACATTTTATATGATTATCAATATGAAAGAGTATCTTTTTGTCTATACGGCTTGATTATACATTTTCCTTTATATTTAATAGATATGGATTTAAAGAATTATAAAGAGTTTTAACTTTCATAAATCAGCCAGCTTTGCTATAATCATAGAAATATCTGATATATTCAAATAATCCTAATTGACAGATGTCACTGTCAAGTGCAATTTACATAGTGAATGTTCGTGTTATAATTTTATTGGGTTTAAAGAATCTTTTCCAAGGAATTTTCGATATGGAATTTGTAGAAAATACTGTTCGTATTACAATTTTTCTAGATATATAGAATCTTTTCCAAGGAACTTTTTTATAGCATTTATCCATTTTTATTTCAATACTTTTATTTCTAAAAATTCACACAGTTGTTTTAAATACTCTAAAAATACGTACATTTACGTAACATTCTATTTACAATCAAATAATATTACTACCAAGTTTATATCTCTACCCATTTTTGAATTATTGCCCCAAAAGTCAATATACCCCACATTTAGATAAAAACTTCAAAATTTTCAAAAATATAATTTTTATGTAACTAGATACTTCTCAATGCACTGATTCCAAATTTTGAAACCGCAGGTCGATATCTCGTTTCGTTCTTGAGATATTTAAATTCAAAGTTTTGCTCAAAACTGCCCATTTTTGGGTATTAACCCAAAAATGGGCCGAGATATGAATTTGGCGTCATCACCATTCGATTCTATGGACAAAAATACATAAGTATAGCAATTTTCATAATTTTTGTCCAACCGGTTCATTTTTTATTAATAAAAGCTTGAAAACCCCTGAAAATTGCCAAAATCAGAAAAAATCGTAAGGGGTACCCCTTACGATTTTTGCGATTTTTGGCCATTTTCAGTTATTTTGCTTTAGAAATTGTATGCAGTGTTCAAAAATTATGAAAATTGGTGTACTTATGTAATTTTTTCCGTAGAATCGAGTGGTGTTGTTGTCAAATTCATATCTCGACCCATTTTTGGGTTATTACCCAAAAATGGGCAGTTTTGAGAAAAACTTTAAATATAAATATCTCGAGAACGAAAAGAGATATCGACCTGCGGTTTCAAAATTTGGAATCAGCGAATTGAGAAGTATCTAGATACATAAAAATTAGATTTTTGAAAAATTTGAAGTTTTTATCTAAATATGGGGTATATTGACTTTTGGGGCAATAATTCAAAAATGGGGAGAGGTATAAACTTGGTAGTAATATTATTTGATTGTAAAGAGAATGTTACGTAAGTGTACGCATTTTTAGAGTATTTTAACAACAATATCTTCCTTACCTAAAATTTAGAATCAGCGCATTGAGAAGTATCTAGATAGATAAAAATTAGATTTTTGAAAATTTTGTACAAAATACATAGAATTGACGGAAGGTAATATGTTGGCCACATCAGACTTTTTTAACATCAATGTTTAGAATATATTTCACTAAACTGGTGAGATTATTTAAAAAAAATTAGAGCAACAGCCATATTATTTTCTGCACTACACAGTAAGTCAAAAACATAAGATTGGTACTTAAATCTTTTTCAGTTTATATGCTTTGTTTATTAAAATCAGAAGAATCTATAGAAAACTATCTACTCTTAGATTTAGTTTGTTTACAATTCCTAATTACAAAACGTCATTGTTGCAATTTTGTGATTTGATACTATTTTAAACTGAAGTTTACTGTTCGGTATTAAGTGCAATTATTTTTACAGGGACCAATTTGCGCAAATCCATGGAGGAACATAATTCACCTAAGGACACCAAGCCGTGTCGCAAACAGTGAGTAATTCTCTACAATGTTTATTTTATTTTATATGCCATTACTAAAATTAGTGCTTAACTTGAAGCATCCACGTATAAAGTGAGGTTAACTACATTCTAACCCAAAATCACTGGTATAAAATTTATCGAGTGTGCATGAATTTGTTTTCGAATTATCGGAGGCAAACCGAAGTTGATTAAGGAAGATCTAGCCGATTTCTTCCGCTGAAATCCACTGCAAAGTTGTAAATTGTGACATTCTGACAAGAAGGAGTAAAATTCCATGTGTATTATAAGTAGGACACTTTTTGATGCGGCTAATTTTACCTGCAAACCTTTCTTGATTATAAAATATTTATAGTTACTTTTTTCCCTTTTTTTCGGTCGCTGCAAATCGCTTGGGAGCAGCTTTTATTGCGGATTTCTTAGGAGATGTATATATAATTTATAATCGCAAAATTGTACTCCACTGAATTTTTAAATGAACTGTGCGTTGTTCGGAAATAAAATATGATAACAATATACGCAACCATATTTTATAAAAAAAAAAGTAACGAACAAAAGTAATATGTCCGCTGAAATACAACGCTATGTGGAATAAATACGTCAACATGATTTTATAGTTTTGAAACATATGAAAAATTATAAATGTTCGTAGATGACATATTTTTATCGTGGATTGTGGTTGCTGGCCGTCAAATCATAGCACAGATGTTAGTGAAAAATGATCGTAGATAGAACTTCAGCGTTCAAAATTTTTGATCCTGCAATATGACCTTAAAACGAAACATTTTTCACAAAGTTTTATATTTATTCTCAAATATTTTATCAATACAGGGTGTTATTCGGTTTGGATATTTTGACTGTGTTTGCGGTTCTCGTCACACTGTACTCCGAGGAATTTCGTACTACTAAATGGGATACCATATTGACAGTGATACATTTAAAAGATTTTTTATCGGAATATAAAAGTTTATAAATAAATATGACATTGTTCTTATGGAAACAACAAAAATAACGAAATTAATTGTTAACTAACACTGATCAAAGAACAAATAAATAATTGCTAATAAAAATGTTTGGTTTTGTATGAGTAAAACTTAAAAAAATTGTTTTGGTTATCAATAAACAAAATGTCAATTGTCCTTTGTTTAAAGGTAGTTCTTTTTTCCATAGCAACAATATCATATCTGTATTAAAATAAGGAATATAATACTTAAATTTCAACTTGAAATAACTCTTCTGTTTTTAATTTTAGAGGCACAGTGATAATGAGCTTTTATATTCGGATAAAAAAATCTTTCAAATGATACCACTTTCAATATAGCATTCCGTTTAAAAAAATGGTATTTTTTTTAATAAGTCGCGTATTTTATTGTTCTGCATTTTTCGCCGTTAAATTTGTCGTATATTATAGTTCAACTTTATCTATTTAACCGTATCTCTTCAAATAAGAAAGTTAGCAATGGTGGCCCGCTTACGGCAGTCAAAAAAACAAACAACATATTTTCCTGTAACCTTTTATTAATAGATTAATGTATAGAAAATCATTCATTAATGACCTATAGTAATACATGATTTTTATTAATAAACGATTTTAGTGTGTAACCATAGATACCGCATAGTATTGCTGAACAAATGTCAAAACTTATGTGTCAAACGTTGCTAACCTAAAAATTAGTTTTTCGAATTCAGTACGGTGCGGTCAACAGGAAAATATTGTAACTAACACGTGTGTTAATTGGCGATTAATAATCTCAACAATTAACTGTCTCAATCATTAATCACCCTCATTAACACACTTAATAGTTAAATAACTATTAATTAATGACTCTCGAGTTGGCATATTTTATGATTCTTTTAAATCTTTCCGACAGTTGCTTAAGACTTTTCAAATGTTTTCATTCGGTCTAGTATTTCTTAAAGTATTATCTTATATTTTACTTCTATTTTTTGTGTTAACATAATATATTTTGTACTCCGTACGTTTATCATGGTTTATATTCTAAGTCTTTTCTTTAGGTCTGTAATAGGCTCTTTGACCTGTTGTCCTGTTCTTAAATAAATAAATAAATAATAATAATAATAGAAATAATTTTTCCAGAGAAAATAATGAAAACAATAAATGCTTAAAATTCACTGAGGAGTGTAGGTTCCATCTGCTTTCAAATAAAATATTCTTTTGAAAGGTGCTCTTGCATAAATAAATTTCATATTAAACACGAAAATCGAATTTTTTAAACCTTAGTACACAGAATTTAAATTCCAAATTTCTTAATATATGTATTTATAAATATTGATTTTATTTAGGTACTATTTACTCGTATATGTAATATCGAAGTAATATCATAGTCGTTTGCCCAAATTGAGTTTGACAACATCGTAATAAACTTATTAACGAAAATCAATGAAAAGGTTTGTCTGCCTAATAACTATGTAGTTATGTAGCAAATAACATTATCAACTTTATATCACACATTTAGATGTTTACAAATACAGCTAAATTTAGATACTGGGAACATTGGTTGTTACTGGAAATTACTTCAGAAATATAATTATATACACAGATAATTCCCTAATTACGTTTTGCGATCTGTAACCCTTAGCAACAGGCTGCGCATTACAGAAAATAGCAGCCCTTAATTGTTTCATAATTATAATAATAATATTTATTAAAGTTATTTTTATAAACTAGTGGCCGATTGCACTAATATTTTAATTGGAATTTAAAGAACATTTCAATTAATCATCTTTCTACTTATGCAAATTAATTAACAGTAATATCGTGATACTCCATAGACGCCGTCAAATAATTATTATTACAGTAAATTTGTGCTTCTGACTCATTTGTGTACGCTTATGATCCGAGTGTAAACAAGACAGGAACTGATACGAACACCAATTGCACAGGTCAACTTCCTATATAAGAAAGGCTGCGTACCTTTAAAACTTATTTGGGCAACTGTTAAATGTTATATTAGGTATGCGGAAAATAAATTAATTGTATTTCTTGTGGATTTAAACGGAACGCATATATTAGACAATGATTTTTTCTAACCTATTTTCCATAGTTCATCTTTCGTGTACCGGACTAAAGTCTTGAGCTAATAGAGAGTTATTGCAACTTCTAAGATGAAAGAACGTAAACGTTAACCTTATGTAGAAAACACTTTATTTAGAAATAAAGGACTTTCAATTTCAATGTTTACCGCATTTAATTCGTGTATTCACGCTAACGTTAACGCTAAAAGTAACACAAACGAGGTTACATCCACACTTTTCACCGAAATATAACCTCAAAAGATACATAACGTGTGACGTTAAACGCTCGCTATTCCATTGCACATAACGTGTCTCCTTATTCATATAACGTGAACCTTATTAGTACGCATGCGCACTCGGGCTGTCACGTGACTTTAAAGTGCACGTTATTTTTGCGTTGAAGCTGCAATAACTCTCTATTATCATTTCATATTCCGCAAATCACTTCAAGAAATAAAATACCCTTTCACTGTAAAACAGCTAGGACTAATTATTAATTGAAATCTCCAATAAGACAAATCTGTGTTGGATATAACAATACATGATGTATTATTGAAATTGACATATTTGGCAGCTCGTTATCTAGATTTAAGCGTCTATTGTTAAACTATTTCTCAAATTAAGTTACTTATAAACTTTCTAATCGATTATTCATATTTAAACGTTAAACAAATGAAGTTATGTTTGGGTATTAAAAACGAGCTTTGTGCGTTAGGTTGGATTATTAAAATGTATTTAGAAAAGGACCTATACCATTTCTTTGGAAATTTTGTACGTAATTTTAAAGATACACGTTAAATACGTACGTCATAAGCTGTGAAGACGTTTTAGCGTGTACCTACAATACAATTCATTTAGATACTAATTAACGTGTCTCTAGACACAGCCAAAGCTTACGTCTTACGTCATTTGTTCTAGTTCACTAAAGAGCAAAAAATATCTTTGAACTCTTATCATTTATTTGTTATAGTGTTAGATGCAGGATGTATAATGATTTAACTGATCCGCCAAACAAATGTTTTCACTGTTTCTTGAAGTTCTAAATTTGTTTTGTGCTTTGTTTTTGTTTGAAAAATGTTTGATTCAAATTTTGATTGAACGCGACGGAAATCATCGTTTATGCTCGGCAATTCATTTTGTTGTTATTTCAGACAATCTACGTAAAATATGGAAACACGTTGATGAATAATTGCAATGTAAACGTAATATTTCCTAAACTCTTCGCGTAAATTATTAGTTAGCTGTAACTGCAGGCACTTCTAAGTACAAACGAGAAAGAAGAATTTCGTCAATTTTTATCAATAAATGTAAGGCTGCAGCCAATCATTTTTTAAACGCCAGAAATTAAAAGCTTATTAATTTCATTAAGAATAAGAAAAGCAACCAAAATTCCTGCTCGATCTAAGTGATATCGAAAATTAATTATTGAAAAAGGATAAATATGTAGGATTTCTCACATCTGCATTCAAGCGAAAGCAATACATACAGGGTGTCTCTTAAATAGAGGGACATGGCTTAATCACAGATTCCTGAGGCTAAAATAAGACGATTTAACCAAACTTGCTTCTACCGGAAAGTGTACCATTTAGCCAGAAATCTGCTTCAAAGTTCTTCGAAAAAAAATTAATTTTGCTTATAATAATCGGACGCTTTATTCGATTTGGATGAAATTTGGTATGACAGTTTATATGGTTATAAGTCATCCTTTAAGGTGATACTTGTTATTATTAGTGAACCACTAGTGTATGAAACTTCGATGTCCCAACATTAATTAGACCGTAACTTTTTAATGGCAATGCCGAAAACGTGAAATTATTTTTCTTCAGAAAGATACATTCAATAGTAAACTTTTCTCTCTCTGTTTAATTTTTGATATCTGTTACGGTTCACACAGAAAAAAATAAAATTTGAGTGTCTGCACTGCTAAATTTTTAAAATAAATTTAATCTAGCAGTCTATCGAAATGTCAAACAAGTAATTTTTAATGACAGTAACAATTGTTTTACGGGTTGTCAAAAATTTTCTTCGCAATATTCTAAAATTAGTAACATCCGTTTGTTCAGCCTAATAATATTTTACTACCATTATTATAAATAAGACGATTACATATCTCAGCTTACCCCTAAACAAGTTGTGAAGATTGACAACTCGTTACTGTCATTAAAAATTAGGTGTTTGGCATTTGGACAGACTGCTAGATTAAATTTATTTTAAAAAAATTCACGATGCAGTCACTCAGGTTTTATTTTTTTCTGTGTGAACCATAACAGATATCACAAATTACACAGAGAGAGAAAAGTTTACTATTGAATGTATCTTTCTGAAGAAAAATAATTTCACGTTTTCGGCATTGCTATTAAAAAGTTACGGTCTAATTAATGTTGGGACACCCAAGTTTCATACACTAGTGGTTCACTAATAATAACAAGTATCACCTTAAAAGATGACTTATAACCATATAAACTGTCATACCAAATTTCATCCAAATCGAATAAAGCGTCCGATTATTATAAGCAAAATTAATTTTTTTTCGAAGAACTTTGAAGCAGAATTCTGGCTAAATGGTACACTTTCCGGTAGAAGCAAGTTTGGTTAAATCGTCTTATTTTAGCCTCAGGAATCTGTGGTTAAGCCATGTCCCTCTATTTAAGAGACACCCTGTATATACCAAGTCAAGAAAATCAATAAATCACCACAGAGGGCGTATGTGTTCTTCCTTTCAAGAAAATGTTCCTCAAATTAATAAAATTCTCCATATTTCAAATATTTAAACTAATTAATTATGCATTTCACGAATGCAAACAAATATTCGTGCTACGCAGTTGTGTTTTGGATTTACGCTAACGATAATCTTTTTTAGAGATTTGTGAATAATTTAACTATTTTTTCCAATCTAGTCCAGACCTGTTTTTTCACTATTGAACCACGTTCATAACGTTTTAAACCAGATTCGTTCGTGGCGTCAGTTGTGTATGTACATATATCGCCAAAATATGTACTGTAGTTTAAACGACCAGTCTAAAAAACCGTCAGAGTGTAATAAAAACAGATTAGTATTTTTTAGGGAAATTATAGCAAATAAAAATAAACATCTGAGAATTATAGAACAAATTGTACTTATATATATATATATATATATATATATATATATATATATATATATATATATATATAGGGTGGTTGATTTTTCATTGTCCAGCTTATATCTTCTGAAATATTAAAGATACAAAAAAAGGTTAAATACAAAAGTTGTTTAATACAACCTGATCTATAATTTGGCATAAACAATTTTTTCCCAAGGCGTACTAATTTTTTTGAAAAAATGTTTAACTTTAATTTTTTAAATGGAACAGCCTGTATATTTTGACTGAATAAGATTCTTAATAAATTTCTCTTTACAATGATGTGTAACAAGTAAGAATTTACCTTTAAATTATGTCCTATAAATCAAATAGAAATATGATAAAAGTAGGCTATGATATTCTATTGTTTATACCCGTAAATTCTGTCACACATGAACATTGGCTACGTAGGGGTTTTCCGTACAAATATACAGGCTGTTCCATTTAAAAGATCAAAGTTAAATATTTTTCTGGAAAATTGGTAGGCCTTGGAAAAAAAATGTTTATTCTAAATTATAGATAAGGTTGTATTAAACAGCTTTTGTATTTAACTTTTTCTTGTATCTTTAATATTTCAGAAGATATAAGCTGGACAATGAAAAATCAACCACCCTGTATATATATAGGGTGTTATGTATGTAAGTGTACAACGCTTAACCCATGGTAGAACTGACCCCATAGATAATAAATCTGAGAATAATTTTTGTTTAACATGCTTTCTACAAGAAATGGAGGCCTTTAAAACTGACCAATCACGTGAAGTTCAAAATTTTGTAAAAAAGTAAAAATCAATGTGTCCTCTGGAAAGTTGTCACACCTGTCACAAATGACATATTTCAGATTTTCATAATGAAAAACTATGTTTGTGAGCACTGAATATAAGTAATTAGACTAACAAATAAATAAAATATTTTTTATTGTTGAAACATCTAGAAAACATGCATGCATAGATAACGCATATTCAACTTTAGCAAAAAACGTTTAACGTCAGTTTTTGACAATCAATACTATTTCCAGAGAAGACATTGATTTTTACTTTTTTACAAAATTTTGAACTATGACGTAATTGGTCAGTTTTAAAGATCTCCAGTTCTTGTAGAAAGTATGTTAAACAAAAATTATTACCAGATTTACTATTTATGGTGTTAGTTCTACCATGGGTTAAGCGTTACTTACATAACATCCTGTATATTATTTCATCATTATTTGTCAAACCAAAACTTTTCATTCTGTTACGCATAAAAACTAGTACTGAAAAATTAGGCCTATATATTATAATTTTTTTTCTCTGTACAATCATTTAACATTTAACTTCCAATATATGGTAGTTAGCTGTCACTCTGTTGCTACCCCTAAACTACATAACGATTTTAAACTATTCAAAAAGTACGGTTTGAAAACATTCACAATTATTTTAACCAGGTTCCTCTCTGACGTGCCGTGACGATGAAAAAATACATTAGTTTAAACAAACTACTGTTACATAATTTTAAAACCAATGTATCGCCAAAAAACAGCTCAGTTGATTCAAATTGTTTGCGCTGCATGTGTGCACAATTTGGTACAAAAAAATGAGTTTATTTTTTTATTTCCACTACATGTTAGGACAATATTATTCGGTTTTGGTGACATGAATCCAGTTATTTATGTCACAAGAGTAAAAAGTAATGTATAAATTCATAAATAAGACCCTTAGACGACAAATTATAAAACCTGCGCGAATGGTGAGAAATTTCTACAAATTTATTTCGACTAAGTTAAACTTACAAAAACTGAGTACATTATTCAAGTATTCCACCATTTAATATTAGATTACATCGCCTTTGTTAGCAATAATAGCTTTATCTATATAATAATTACACAGGACTTCAGTCTATTTTTTTATTTTATCTAAAGTCTACATTTCAGAGATAATTTTCTCCTTCATCAGGACAACTATAACAAATCAATATAAACAATAAGTAATGCAAAATAGATACATTTACTTAGTAAATAAGAGAAAATGGAAATAATATATTTTCCTTTTTAAATATATTGCTATAGTTTTTATATTTATTTACTGTCAATTTTAATTTTCTTTTTTTTACATTTTTCCAATGTTTCCCTTTCCGGTCTTCTGACTCCAAAAAATATATTATTTCCATTTCCTGTTATTTAGTAAATATTTAATGTATCTATTTTGTATTACTTATTATTTATATTGATTTGTTGTAGTTGTCCTGATGAAGGAGAAAATTATCTCCGAAACGTAACTTTAAATAAAACAAAATAAAAAGAGACTGAAGTCCTGTGTATTTATTATATACAGGGTGTCTCAGGACGAGCTTACGCTATCTATATTTTAAATACTATTTAATATAATTTAACGAAATTTGGTATCTAGGGGTTATCCAACATGCCTGTTTTAACTAAAATATTTTCAAAGCAGTAGCACTTCCGGTTTGACCGGAAATCTACCTCAACTTTCTTATTTTAAATGGAATACGCTATATTTTATTTTACTATTGAATGCAGCGAAAAATTTTACATATGAAGCAATAAAAACATTTTACTCATGATCAACTACTTCCGGCGTTATTCAACTTTTTTTGATTTTTTGTCTGAAATCCGGCACATTTTCAAAACTTTGTATATCGGGAACGAAATCGAATTTTTATAATCTGAAAAAAGCCTTTTATAAAGGAGACTTTAAGCTACATTATCTATAGAAGAATCCTCGATTGTTTATAAAAATGTGACGGGTACGTTACACTAAAATTACAGTTGACAAACTTCAAAAAAGACAATTTTTTTAAATGGAACCACCCCTTTTTTATTACATAAATGTGTTCTACGGCAAAAAATAAGGGTACTTTATGTAACATGTCCTATGTTGAAAGTTGATAGAATTTCAGTAAATTTGAAAAACATGTAATCTGGGTATAATTATTTTATTAATACGGATAAGTAAGCCATGGAAAAAACAATGTTTGTTTTTACAAACTCATCTACTTGATTTCTTAGATAATTTACCGTTGGATCAAAGGAATTTAATATGGTACCAGCATGATGGCGCTCCACCCCACAATAGCCATAGAATAAATACTTTTTTGGAAACAATTTTTGAAGATAGATGGCTGACAAATAATGGACCACAAAGGTGGCCTCCTCGTTCACTCGATTTAACTCCACTTGATTTCTTTGTTTGGGGTTACATTAAAAACGTCGTCTATCAAAAACCTGTAACTACTAAAGAAGATTGCCAACATAGGGTACGAACAGCATTTAACAACATGTCTCCTCGGATGATAAAAAATGCTACACAAGAAGAAGTATTGAATAGAGTAACAATGTGCTTACATATGAATGGAGGACAGTTTGAATATGTATTAAATTAATCATAGTTTTGTATTTAGAATTTATTTGTTTTTTCCATGGCTTACTTATCCGTATTAATAAAATAATTATACCCAGATTACATGTTTTTCTAATTTACTGAAATTCTATCAACTTTCAACATAGGACATGTTACATAAAGTACCCTTATTTTTTGCCGTAGAACACATTTATGTAATAAAAAAGGGGGGGGTTCCATTTAAAAAAATTGTCTTTTTTGAAGTTTGTCAACTGTAATTTTGGTGTAACGTACCCGTCACATTTTTATAAATAATCGAGGATTCTTCTATGGATAATGTAGCTTAAAGTCTCCTTTATAAAAGGCTTTTTTCAGATTAGAAAAATTCGATCTCGTTCCCGATATACAGAGTTTTGAAAATGTGCCGGATTTCAGACAAAAAATCAAAAAAAGTTGAATAACGCCGGAAGTAGCTGATCATGAGTAAAATGTTTTTATTGCTTCATATGTAAAATTTTCCGCTGCATTCAATAGTAAAATAAAATATAGCGTATTCCATTTAAAATAAGAAAGTTGAGGTCAATTTCCGGTCAAACCGGAAGTGCTACTGCTTTGAAAATATTTTAGTTAAAACGGGCATGTTGGATAACCCCTAGATACCAAATTTCGTTAAATTATATTAAATAGTATTTAAAATATAGATAGCGTAAGCTCGTCCTGAGACACCCTGTATAGTTACATTTAACAGTCGTTTATACTCTATTAAAAAATAATAGTTTTAATTCTACTAGGCATATTCTTCTGTCGTGCAAGGCAGGTTTTACTGTACGCACAGGATATTTATACAAAGTTTTTCATATTATGTCAAAAGTAAAGGGTCTCGGCAGAAAATAAATCTGCACTGAAAGATGACCTTTTAACCTTTAACCAACTAAGTGGGGTAATTTAGTGACCCCAGGTATACATTTTATGATATTTCCTGAAATTTGTTTTTTCTTATGTTGAAGTTTCACGTAATCCTCCCTTCTGTTACCTACTTTCTGGTAACTTACCCACGAACTGTTAAAAAAAAATGGTACAGAGTAAAATAAAAATAAATAGAGCAATTCCACCACCCGCACCGCTAGCCGCCAATAGAAAGAGTGGTAGGTGCTTTCTCTGCACACGATAGAATGACTAAAAATTACGCTCAGATGCTCAAAGTGTCAAAAAACACTGACAAAATAAAAAAATAAATACTTTCTCTGAAAGCTGCGCCAATGCAGATTAATGTTTGCAGAGTTTTTCTTTTTCTTTTCGAGTTTATATTTTTGCATACTACACAATAAATATGTTTTAGTTTATGAATGAAGCTTTAATAAACTTATTAATCATATATTTTAGGTTCATACATGTATTAGGTAATTATTACATAAGGGGTCACTGAGTTACCTCACTTAGCAGTTTACGTCTAGTAGAAACATTCAGTTGGTTAAGGATTAAATGCCCATCGAACTATTATCACTCGAGATTTGTTTTTACAAGTTTATATTTAATGTATCGAAACAATTTTACAGATATTCTCACCATTTTTGAAAGTTTTATAATTTATTGAAAATGTAAGCCGGCCGAGCTAATGAAATAATGAACTTGGACACGTAATACTTTTATGATAATATATGTAGGTTTTGTCATTCATTTAAGAGTTTCAGTCTCGAAATAGAAATAAAATGTTGATTACTTCTAAAGAACTTCGGAAAGAAAACGTAAGTCTGCTTCATCATGTGTAGGGCAACGTAATCTGATACACCGATATAAATATCTTCTTAAATCAAAGAAAATCCTACTGCATTAATGTCTATCGAGCTGTACTTTCCTCTAGAAATTCTTTGGCGTGTTTTCTTCTACGTGAACATTCTTTCTGACAGCTTTATCAAACTATTTCATTAATTTACAGAAATAGAATTTTCTGCCAAGTATTATCTCAAAAATGTAAATCAGATAATTTTACATTTTGGCTATGAAAGTATTAATTCGTGTGTACATAATTCTTGCATTCTTTAGCAAATTCTAAACCAACATTTTGTAATTCGGATGAATAACTACGTTTAAAGAATGAATTTTAAGAGGATAATTATCTCAAAATGCAAACTATCTAAAAACAGCAGAAATTGCATTTCTTGCTTTCAACAAGGAAAAACTCTCAAATATAATAGAATTTTCCAAACAAATAATTCAGTGATTTGTATTCGTGTTTTCTAATATTTGTTAAAGTCCGGGGCACAAAATAAAACAAATAAATAACTGGTTAAATTTATTGTGCTTTAGTTAATGACAGCAATTAAACGTAAAAATGTGACCAAAATAATTGGTTTAATTATAAAAGCGTTGTAGTTAAGCACATATAACATCCGCTGACAGAAGGGAATAGAGAACGATATTTCGCGTATCAGGGATTCTACACATTACAAGGGAACGTAGACGTTGCTATTATCATCGTTGTTGTATATAATTTCATCGCCAAACTGCCATGTAAATTTAAGCTGTCACAATCAAGTGACATTTCCTCTCCTCTTTTTAACGAGTATGCAGCAAACGGTTCTGCTTCTGCAAATATAAAAAGGCCGAGTTTCTTTTGTACTTTGGTGTTTTTCCTTGACCACAAGACTGTTAAGGGTGAATTGAGGAGTCACTGCGCTCGATATAGTGACAATGAGAGACCTATTAAATCGTGCTCGATTCTTCAAAAGGAAATGTTTCAACTTCCTAACAAGTATAAATTAACAAAGCGATGTGATGTCTTGATTCTCCTACATAGATTATTATCTTTCTACCCCTCGATCTACTTACTTATTGAAATAAATCAACTGTTCCCTCTTTACGCCTACTATCATTATTATCCTCCTCATTTTTTACTTTAATAATAAGATAAAAGCACTTTATGAATACTTACAAAAATAAATTAGGTAAAATAAGACACTTGGTTTATTCACAAAAACTTTATTTTAACGACGATTGTTTCGACCTCGCGGTCACTATCAAGTTTCGAATGATAATAACCGCGTTAAAATAAAGTTTTTGTGAAAAAACCAGGTCTTATTTTATCTAATTTGTCAATATATTTATACGTGAATATAATAAGAAAATACAATTAATTCGGAAAAATCACTATGAAATTGAAATGAAATATGTATGGAATTGCGAATAGGTGTTTTAGAACTGTAGAGAAATAGATGAAGAGAAGCAGTGTTAGGCAGGTAAATTTAAGGTAGCATTTGGCGTTCTCCAGTCGCCGAGTGGGAAGTGGTGCATGACAACAAGAGGCTAAATACGTACTCACCGCGACTGAACTGATTGTAGTTCCGGATGACATTCTCAGCATTCTTCCGCGCTATATAGAACCACTCGGAAGTGTTACTCAAATACTTGTACTCGACTGCGAGATCCTTAACGAGAATCAGCCCCTCGGGCAGACGGTACGCGTAAGGACAAAACAGCCAATAGTCCTTATACTGGTACTGGTCGTAGCAGTTACCCGCCGCAAAGATGTCATCGTCAAATTCCACCATGCTGAACACGGACGCGTGCAACAAATATTCGGATAAAACAACGCTAGGATCGGCATATTTCCATAACCTTGTAAGCATGTTGGCGCGGTTCACCGCAACGTCAGCTTCCACACGGAACCGCTCCTGAGCATACCGATCTACAACCCCTTCACCTAGATGCCAGGCAGTGCCCGCCGTGCAGTTCTCACCCAACAGGTGCTGGGACTCGATAATTCGGAGGAAATGCGTGACAATGTCCACGTTACCAGAACGAACCGTCGTCGCCTCTCCGCGCCACTCGCCCTCTTCGTCCCCCACGTCATCACCGTCAACATCTACATACTGGCCTATGTTTGCGTTGAAATCGTCTTGTGTCCCGTTGCCGCTACCTCCGTCGGCATCCAGGGTGAGATTCGCATTCGAAGCTCTCCCGACCCAGTCCACAGAGACTAACCCGGAACCCAAACCAGCAGTAGAATTGTTTAGAGTAGTAGTGTTTGCAACGGGAACGGGAATTGCGGTTGTAGCGGCGATGACGGATGCACTTGTGGTTTCATTCAAGTCGGAAGTAAGTGAAAGCGATTCGAGCGCGGCGGCCGAGAATGATCTTGTCTTTGCCGGTTTATCAAGAAGATTCTCAACAAACCGCTGCGACTGCGAGAAGTCAGTGAAACCGTTAACGAGAGGTCCGCCAGGTAGGCGATGGTTCATGCGAGCAAAGTGGAGGCGCGAACGGCCGTGCCGAATATTTTGGGTGTCGGCACCACTGACACCAGGATCAGCTTCAGAATCTACAGTGAGCACAGAAAATAGCAGTGGAAAGAGAGCTGCGATCATAAGAACAAGAGACACCGTCGCTGTCATGCCGATGCCGGCGATGTCACAATGCCGCGTGACGAGTTGCGACTGTTGCACTCCGGACTCCGGTCGACAGTCGACACCGTACGAACCCCGGGGTGAGACTGACGCTCGCGCTCGACGGCTGGCAACTCGACGCTCGTGCTCCTGCTGAGAGATGAACGCATCGAACGCTTAGCGCCAGCGCCAGATTCTCAACGACGAACGCATGCGCCCCCTTCACACACACACAAACCCCTAACAACACCGACATGCCGACACCAGCGTGCTCCTTCAATTCTCATTAGATTTGTCAACATTTCTCATCAGCCAGACATCTGCCGCTGCTGCTTCCGCGTATCGCGATTCGCGGCCACACGCTAATACTTACCTTTATCATGCTCCACTTGTGTTGGACTTGATTGCACATTATTTGTGTTGCACGCTGCATATAATCTCTATGACGCTCACCACCGCACTTATGTCAAATGCGGAATGTGGAATGCATAATACGTTAAGGCAAGCGTTTATTATATTATCCATATTGTAGGTTTGTTCCAGAGAGTTGACTGTGTGTACACAGAAGCACAGGGTATAAGAGCGTCACACAAAACGGCTCAACGCATAACGCAGTAAATTCTGAGCATCAAGCGCACGTATGTACTCGTATGTTGCGCTAGTGCACAATCATTTCACAATCATTATTATGCTCTGGGCTGACTGTGAGGGGCGCAACCTGTTGCACGCCCCAACTCCTCACAGCCTACTAACAAATATAAAAACTTGCGATTATCGTCAGTGTTGTCACCTCTACCGATTTTTCGGTAGATCTTCCGAATTTCTCTTCAATTTACCGATCTACCGAAAGATATTGATATCTACCGTATTTGCTGATTGACAAAATTTCTGATTATATTATTTCAAAAATTTATTATTTAGTAAAATTTAAATTAAAGGTAATCAACGTACACTTCCTTGCCACTCTTCCCATTGACAAATTGTACAAACAATACTAGGGGAATTCCCGATTTCTTAATCTTATTGCCAAAATGATGATTCTAATTTAAAAAGAAGAAATTCGTATGAAGATACATACATCCATCAATCTTCATAAGAACTTTTCTTGTTTTTATACAAATTTACATTTTTTGATAAATAAAATTATTCATTTATGTTAGTGTTTTGTACAAAAAATCCATAAAACAGACACAAAAAATATATTATATATTAAAATAATGCAAAAAAAATAATCTACCGAAAATTATCGAAATCTACCGATATTCTACGAACAATCTCCCAAATTCGTTACATCCGAACGTGGCAACACTAATTATCGTACATCTTCTGTCAGTGTTACATTACTCTGCTCACATCTTGGTCGACTCAAGACATCTCTCCTCACTTAAGATCCAGTTAGATCCTACAAGCTCCTCGTGAGTCAAACCCTCATTTCCTATAATCACAATGTCAATAAATGAGGTTCCTTTTTCCTAAGCCATTTTACACAATAATTTACTACGTTCCACGCTCAAAATACATACCAAAAATCAAGTTACTGTTGTTCTGTAATCAAATATTTAATTTCAAATTGTCTTACTTCTTTAAACTCTTTGTACCGTGCACTGAAATTATACGAATTTCAATTATCCAAATTGCTTATTAAAGAATTTGATTTTAATTATTTCTCTTTGACAAAAGACAAACGAAAAAGCGGAACAGTTTCAAATTAAAAGTCATAGTTCAATTTTAAATTTAAATATTTAGAGTATATTAAAAATACTGTAATTAATCTTCCCGTAGGTGTAGAATATACATACCGGGAGTTTTTTTATGAGTAAACATAGGTTATGAAGTCTTCTACGTAGTATGAAGATAGTATATCTCATGCTGAGCCCAGTTCGTCATTGTCTCTACAAAGAAAGGACTGTTACAGTGTTACACCACACTGACGAGCTCCACTAAGAGCGAAACGCATTACTAACTGGGCTCGGCCAGTATCTGAAAAATAAGCGGGAGTATGATTCAGATGCTGAAATCTTGTGAAACATAGCTAGTGTTTTTTAATAATTTAATAAATGTATGTTATTATCTTAGTTACATATGAATGATTGGCAGCAACGTATTAAAGCGTTTTTTTTTATAAGTAACTGTAGAGAATATTATAGTTGTCAAAGTCATCAAACTATCATCTTTCAGAATGCCAATTCAAGAAAAAGTACAAATTAAAACATAGTACCTAGAATTTGCCTTAAGCTCATATTGGAATTATATTTTTTAATTTGTACTGTTTCTTGAATTGTCATTTTGAAAAATGACTTCACTTAAAATATATATATATATATATATATATATATATATATATATATATATATATATACAGGGTGTTAATACTAAGTCGTTACACCCGAAAATGGTAGTTAGAACTCATTAAAACAAACAACTTTTCTTCTTCCAATTTTTGATTGGGTGCCCCGGTTCGTAGTTATTGGAGTTCTTTTGTTTTTCGAAAAATCGCCATAACTCCATTATTTTAAAGACTATTGAAAATTTGTTTTCTCTCAAATTTACCTTTAGGCTCTCTAAAACATTTTACATTTACAATTATTTTTTATTTTTTCAAATGACAAAATGGCGATCGATCAAAAATTTCAATACATGATTTTTTGATAACCACTCCATCGATTTTCAATAGTTAAACATTTATAAAATCCTTAAACTATCTACTATAATATTTGTCATAAACATTTTTTTCGATCTATCCAAAAAAATTATTTATTCATTTACTTGATTTACAAGTGCAGTGTGTTCAGAAAAAAAAAAACTAATTCGGAGTAGGCTATGAACACACAAACGTATGTCAGATCATTATTCAATTCAAAAAATCAAGTTGTCACAATTGATCGTGAAATGTAATTTTAAGGAGAAAAGATAATAAAGGAGGATATAGATTATTGCCATTCACAGTTTTCTAATTTATTTCTATTTCAAAAAAGGATACAAGAATATTTCTTTAGATAACATTTTTGACAATACCTCGTGTCAAAATGACATTTAATTAAATACTTTGAAACTGATATACGTTTTTTTGTTCATAGCCTACTCCGAGTTAGGATTATTTTTTAACACACTGTACTTACAAGTCAATTAAATGAATTTTTGGAATAGATTGAATAAAATGTTTAGGACAAATGATGTAGTAGATAGTTTAAGGATTTTATAAATGTTTCACTTTCAAAAATCGATGGAGTGGTTATCTAAAAGTCATATTTTGAAATTTTTGATCGATCGCCGTTTTGTCATTTGAAAAAATAAAAAAATAATTGTAAATACCAAATGTTTTAGAGGGCGGAAAGGTAATTTTGGAAGAAAAAAAATTCAGTAAGCCTTAAGATAAGGGAGTTATAACGATTTTTCGAAAAACAAAAGAACTCCAATAATTATGAACCGGGGCTCCAAATCAAAAATTGGAACAAAGAAAAGTTGTTCGTTTTAATGAGTTCTAACTACCATTTTCGGGTGTAACGACTTAGTATTAACACCCTGTATATATAAAATATATCGTCATCATTACCGATGTCTACATGTGTTGTAGATTCTGGCACACCCAGAAATGGGTAATATGCCGTGATGATATATTTATTTATATTTTATATATATATATATATATATATATATATATATATATATATATATAAATAACTATGTATGATAATGACGTAAGTAGGGTGGATTGGCCGGTTTTGAATCCACCACAATTATGGAGGAGCGTTCTGCGGCTGATTCTTATTAATTTTGCGCATAGAGAACATTTTTACTTAAACAAGCTAGAGTTTAATGCCTAGTTTGTGGCTGGAAAGTGAAAGGCAAGTAATTGTTCATAATTTATTACTATTTCCTTGAATTTATTAATATAAATAAAAGGAGCGTTTTGCGGCTGATCCTAAATAACTTTGCGTACGTTTACTTGGTTGACTGAATATAATAAAGTGAAAATTTTAAGTATCAGAGGTGGAACTAGACATAAGAAATCCACAGCGAATATGTTTAAGTATCATTTAATTTTTAGGTAAAGTGTATGGATTTTGATTTGAAATTTAAATTAGTTTCTGTATGAAACTTAAAGATAATAATTAAATTGTGAAGGGTTTAGAACCGGCGAATCCTCTCTACTAACATACGCCTATGTTTACTCATAAAAATAAAAAAAAACTCTCGGTATATATGGAGACAAACATAAATATTTACTTAATTTCAACAAAAAAGTGAAAAATTTCTTTTGTAAATTATTTAAATTTCATTTTGTTCCCTGAAGCCAGATTAAGTTTATTAAAGAAAAACGACGTCTAATGAAGTCGAATACGAGCTTCGAACGTGGAAGTCGGAAAAGAAGCACATAAAAAATGGTCTTGTAAGAAGGGGTATTCTGAAGTTGAGTAATTTCATTGGCCGCAAATCAATATAAATATGTTTAGTTGAGATGGACAGAAATTATACATGACAGACTGACCGCAGAGATTAAGGTCAACCAGCAATCGATCTCTATTCTCTAGATATTGATATTCATTCTCATTCACTAAACTTAGTTAACTCCACCGCAATAGCGCTTTTAGGGGTTGCCACTTGTAATTATACCCTCGCGCAACACAATTAATATTCAGATATATCTCAATACACTTCCATTCATACTTTCCCTACCTACAACCACATTAAACAGTCATTATTATTGTACATAATGAACGCAAGAATTCATTCTTCCCAACAGCTTTGATTGCTCATAAAACTTCTATGCGACAAATGTTTGCGGACATTGCAATAAACGTCTCTGTAAAACGAAGCATAGACACATTTATTTTTTATTTTTCCTACAACCGTAAAGTGTAACTTTTCAAACACTAGTGCGTAAAAATTAAATACGTTGCTAGACAACATGTACATTCGGTTAATTTACTTATGAGGCGAATTAACAAATAAAATTAAAGAAAGGGGTTCTTGCCAGATTTGGAAGTTACGTCTCGTATCAAATTAGTTAGTGATGTAATAACGAATATTATTTACTTACTTTGCTTAGCTACTGTCTCTGAAATGGGTCGCCCAAGGGTTGGATTCACACAATTGATTATAAAAAATATATATAACTTTATTATTAAGTTAGGTCATATAAATAGTAAATACAGATAGAGTCTATACTCGTCGACTGTAACGGACAGGCTACAATGTTAGAGCTTTTACGTTGCCTCCTCTCCCTGTCGTTCAGTCGTCTATATATATTCACGTAAAGATAAGTCAGCAAAGAAATTGAGATCTGGTATTTGTTGTAATATTAATATCTATTCAGCAATTGCCTACTTATATATGAGTCAATATATTATTAGGTTAATTTGGAAATATACGCAATCTCCTGTGTGTGTGTGTGCTGACTTAGGTTTACATACCTCCCCCAAATTTTTTTTCGACGATAACTCCAATACTACAATTCTAAAAATTATAATTCTTTCGCATTCCTCTTCTTTACATCCATATGAAGAGCAGGAATGAGTGAAAGAGAAGAGTAAGTAACAGTGACCCCTAATAAAATTGGAGAAAGCTGAAGAAAAGACACGGAATTATCAAGTGCAATTTACATAGTGTATGTTCATATTATAATTTTATTGGATTTATAGAATCTTTTCAAAGGAACTTTTGATATGGAATTTGTAAAAAATAGTATATGTTCGTGTTATAATTTTATTGGATATGTAGAATCTTTTCCAAGGAACTTTGTTTTAGCATTTATCCATTTTTATTTCAATACTTTTATTTCTAAAAATTCACACAGTTGTTCAAATACTCTAAAAATGCATACACTTACATAACATTCTCTTTACAGTCAAATAATTTTACTACCAAGTTTATATCTCTACCCATTTTTGAATTATTGCCCCAAAAGTCAATATACCCCACATTTGGATAAAAACTTCAAAATTTTAAAAAATCTAATTTTTATGTATCTAGATACTTTTCACTGCGCTGATTCCAAATTTTGAAACCGCAGGTCGATATCTCTTTTCGTTCTCGAGATATTTAGATTCAAACTTTTGCGCAAAACTGCCCATTTTTGGGTAATAACCCAAAAATGGGTCGAGATATGAATTTGGCGACATCACCATTCGATTCTACGGATAAAAATAACTAAGTATAACAAATTTCATAATTTTTGTCCAACCGGTTCATTTTTTATGAATAAAAGTTTGAAAACCCCTGAAAATGGCCAAAATCTGAAAAAATCCTAAGGGGTACCCCTTACGATTTTTGCGATTTTTGGCCATTTTCAGTTATTTTGCTTTAAAGATTGTATGCTGTGTTCAAAAATTCTGAAAATTGGTGTACTTATGTAATTTTGCCCGTAGAATCGAATGGTGTTGTCGCCAAATTCATATCTCGACCCATTTTTGGGTTATTACCCAAAAATGGGCAGTTTTATGCAAAGCTTTGAATCTAAATATCTCGAGAACGAAAAGAGATATCGACCTGCGGTTTCAAAATTTAGAATCAGCGCATTGAGAAGTATCTAGATACATGAAAATTAGATTTTTGAAAATTTTTAAGTTTTTATCTGAATGTGGGGTATATTGACTTTTCATATTCATTCATATATCTTGAGCCGGCCCTGTCTCACACTCAGTATTATGAGAAACAACACTAGCATATCGTTTGTCGATATCTCTTTTCATTCTCGAGATATTTAGATTCAAAGTTTTGCTCAAAACTACCCATTTTTGGGTTATAACACAAAAATGGGTAGAGATATGAATTTGAAGATATCATCATTCGATTCTAAGGGCAAAATTACATAAGTATACCAATTTTCATAATTTTTGAACACTGCATACAGTCTCTAAAGCAAAATAACTGAACATGGCCAAAAATCGCAAAAATCTAAGGTGTACCCCTTGCCATTTTTTCAGATTTTGGCCCTTTTCAGTGGTTTTCAAATTTTTATTCATAAAAAATTAACCGGTTAGTCAAATATTATAAACATCGCCCTCGATTAAAAAAGTGCTACTTTACACACTTGTTACACAAATAACTATTTTTCTGCTTATTTCAGGATCTTGAATTTATAGACCACATGAATCAAAAAGCTCTATTGCGAAAACAGATTGTCACTTTAAATATATTCGAATCTTTCTTACAGCAAAGTTTGAGAGTTAATGAGAGCAGAAATTAATAAATAGTTAAAAATTAATAAAGCTGCATTGTTCAATGGAGATATTCAATTTTCTTATGTTTTGTTTCGCTTTCGCTGAAAGTGACAATATGACAATGTATTTACTTTTCCCTTGGAACCACAGAATTGATTTTGTGGAGATACTATTTTCCCTGTGATGCTACGTAAAAATATAAGGTCCATTATCAAAATTCAGAATGTCACACCCTTCAGTGAGTAAAAGATATAAAAACACTAGGTACTATATAGAGTGTTTCCTTTAAAACAGCTAATACTGTTTTGGACGAACTATTTATTTTGGAGAAAAATGTTAGATACAAAAAATGATCAAAAATAAGGGGCTAATTTATTTATTTATTTATTTATTTATTTATTTATTTATTGAAACTAAACAGGCACAAGGGCCTAATTACATAGTTTCATTACAAACTAATTTATACACTAAATTAACTTACTCTGAAAAATACTTTCAAATACTTAACTAATGTAACTATATTATCTGTATATATATATATCTACATTATTGTTATTAATATTATTACAAATTAGGCAACATCTTATTAAAGGGGAATTTTTCCTAATTTCTAAGTTATATCTTTTAATATAAAATATATGTTTTAGTTTCGAAAAAATATACATTGGAACATAAAAAGGTAATTTTGATAGTAAGTTAGGACACTGAGTCCTAACAAACCGAAAATTCAACTAGTGGTTCTCAAACTGTAGAGCAAATAGTTATTTATGTAACAAGTGTATAAAGTAGAACTTTTTCGGTCCAGTGCGATGTTTTACGCATAAGGCGCAGATGAATGCAGACATTAGCACGAGATAAAAAATACATTGTAATACATGTAATTTTAAAAAATAAAATCCTGAATTTTTGAGTTTAACATTTTTTTTTAATTTACCTTTGTAGTCCCTGAGTAAACTTGATGCAAATTTAATATGCTTTTATTTCAAGAAATCAGCGTTGATTAACTATCTATTTTTGACATATATCTTGGTTTAACAGTGTACTTGACATTCATTTTTTTGAATAATCTCATACTAAATCCTTTTTATCACATCTTTAAGCATTATTACATTAGCCTTTACAAAATGTTTGAGACATTAAATATAATATTCCAATGCGAATTATTTAAATATAAAGTTTATGTTGTTGCTATAATATCTAAAATTTAAAAAGTTAAACATTATTTTAAATTAATTGCTCAGATGAAAATATGAATTTTAATAAATAGCTAAAATTAATAATAATAATAATAATAATAATAATAATAATAATAATAATAGTAGTAGTTAGTGTTATATACAATATACAAACAGAAAAAATAATCGTTATTTAACAAAAGAGTCTACTAACAGAATGTAAAACTAGTAATATTGAAACATTTTGATATCACCGAAAATAAAACTATAATTATTTTAAATTTATCTTCATAGCTTCAAGCTAAATAACATGAAATATTAAGAAAATCAATTTTAGTATAACATGTAGTACATTTATGTACGAATTATGTACACACATTATTTTTTGTTATGTTAAATATTAGTAGCTATACACAAATTTACTAAATCTACATAAAGTTATATGTAATGTCTCAAACATTTTTCCAAGGCTAATATAATAAATACTTACCCATATGTAACCCGCAACGCATTTTATTTCCTGTAAACCTGCAACCAACAAAACACTATATATGGGCACCTTCCCCCTTTCCCGCAACGCACACTTACGCTTCAAAACAAATGCCTCCATTGCGTGTCTATAGTTATATGGTTGAAGGTTATTTAATATACCACGGGCTGCAGCACTCTACAGAGTAGCTCTGACCAAATGAAAATTGTATGACAGTATCCTAGAAAAGTTTCGCAAGGTGAACGAATTTATAAAGACAGATATTTTAATATTTAATTGTTTTGAGCTATTGAAAGAACTTACTTGTTGCTGTAAATATAATGTAATAATGGTAAATATATTCAAACAAAATTTTTAACTGTATAAATATATGCAAAAGTTTTGGAAGCGAGTGTCTCGCCGAACGAATAGCAGCGTCGGATTCTATACCGTGCAAGGGATAGCAACGTTGCAAGAATTGCTTACATTGAAAAATATTTTTAATATAAAATAGTTTTTTTTTAATTACATTTATTACCAAATATTAACATTCAATTTGTAAAATTCATTGTTTAAAATAAATACAACAATACCGTACATTCATAGAATATCCAATATTGTGTATCTTTATCTGTTACTATTTCTTTTCTTCCGTGCAACGTTGCCAAGCGTAACTATGGGTTCAATTGAAAATCCCAAAATTTCCGTCTTTCGAAAAGAATAACTATAAAAGTAGCTGGTAACTGGACGTTTTATTTACACTCATGTATAAACTGTCACTAGAACTGTCATTAGGTAGTTTTTTGTACAAATCTTTCGTCTATTATGTGAGTTACTACGAAAAAACCTACCTTGTGAGTCACTATTCCTATACTGCCATTGTATTTTCGTTTATTCTGTTTTGGTTTCAAGTATCTCATATCATGGATAGTAAATCTTTATAAAAATTTGGGTACATGTGTAAAAACTCATAAAAAATAACATACTTAAATTTCATTAAAAACTGTCGTAAATGTCTCCGTTAAAACCAGCTTAAACACGTGTCTTTTTAACATTTTACAAAATTTAATAACTAAATTCAATAAGTACAATTTTGTTTGAAAATTGCCGCGCTTATCCCCTCTTTAAGTTGAACCAGTAGCGTTATTAGTCCGTCCGGTCCGTCCCCACCAGACTTCCGCCCCTCATACTTCAACGTACTTGGTGTTTGTCTACCAATCTTTTAGAGCGTGCAGTTTTCATCGTGTTTGTTTAAGTTATACAAGTTTATAAAAATGAGTATACCACAACCGACATTTAGATGTTTTCAATGTAGTGCGTTTGAGAATTTAGACGACAGTGATACATTAGGAAATAGTTATATACAACACAATGAACCATACAGCATTTTTGACAAGAAACTTGATGACGACATCGCAAATGAATACGAGTGTTACGACTACTCATTGTTTGGTTATAATATAAACGACGCTATTTGGTCTTCTGAAGAAGAAATACAAGCATTTTGGAATTTAACAAGGTATTTTAATTTCATAATTGTATAAGTTTGATACTGAAGTACGAGTTTCAGGAAAGGAACGATGCAGTTGGATCATGCAGCGATTCATGGTGATTCAAATGTATCTCTTGATTTTTTCACCATTAGAAAATGGATTTGTGAATTTTTCTTGTCATGTAGATCTATATTCACGAGGTAAAAATAACTTTAATTTATTTGGAACTCGGAATAAAGTTTGATAATGTTTTTAGCAACAATGGACTTTCCTTGTTCAATTCATTAAATTTGTCCATAAGTTCGTTAACTTATTATATGAAACGGTTAAAAGATATTCCAGACTCTGTAATATTCAACAAAAATAACAAAGCGTCGTTAAATTATTTACATTTATGTTTAGATATATCGTGGCTTACATTAACGACAGAACATTATTTAGAAGACGAATTATTACAAAGAGTAAAGTTTGAATATAATTTAAAGTTGATACTTTGTGATATGATAAATGTATCTATTAGAAAATTTGAGAAAAATTCTCAAAATTTAGAATTAAATTCTCCATTTTTATGTTGTTGTTTTAAAGAAATTTGGCTTCTAATTCAGCTTTACGTTGAATATCTAAATGAAAAAAACTTTTGTAAAGACTTTTGGTATTACTTTAACAAATCAATAAAATCAGAAATTAATTATCGTTTTAGTGTAAACGGTAAAGAAAATTTATTAGCCATTTGGATAACATATCACATATCTAATATTCAGGGGTATGATAAAAATGGCACATACATTGGACAAAATTCTAAAAGAATTATTTCTAACTATACATTAATTGAAGAAAATTTGAAAATACTTATTAACAACAAACATACAGATGAAACAATGAATGAATTCTTACAATTATTATCAAATTTACAGTTAAACTTTTGGACTAAAGATGTAACTTTAAATTTATTTATAATATTATGGAAATATTTTTCTAAAAAAATAAATTATTCGTTTTCGAGGGAACCCGAAAGTACTTATTCTTTTAAACAATACGATTACAATGTATTAACTCAAAATATTATACATTTGGACATAACTCAAGGAAATAATTATGAATTATTTTTAAATTTGTTAAGCCAATATTTGAAAAAAATGCCTACCCATTGGCCTATATTAAAGAGGCGTATATATTCCAAATTAAGCCCTTTCACCATTGTGTCATTGACAGATGTAGGAATACACAATGTAATACAATTATTTTTTGTTTTAAGCGTGTCAGTAAGTTTTAAAGAATTAACTGATAAATTAACAAAAATTTTAAATGAAATTCCTCAATATATAACTGAAAATAATTCCATAATTTGGTCGGCCCATATGGCCCTTTTAATTATGAAAATAGATAAATGTTTTCCTCTTAATGACATCCCTGAAATTTTTTTAAATTCCGTGTTAAAAAATAGTTTAGACCGAAACCAAAATCATTTAATGCAAATATGGATTAACGGTGTGAAAAAAATTATGGATATGGACAAAGATTTAATATATAAAGAAGAAAACCTATTTGGTAAGTTACCTACCTTTATACCCGAAAAAGGTGTAGTATATAGTATATATTGTTTTAGGAAGTTGGCTTAAAAAATACTTACAGACGTGCCCCTATGACGATGCGAGTAAATTATTAAATATGTTAAAATATTTAGTTGAAATTATAAGTAAAAAAGAGTACGCGCATGATTGGTGGATAATTATAGAAACAAACATAGTTGAAGCTGTAACTTTTTTGATAAAAAATCCGGACGCACCGTTAGAAGTAATAAATACAGGTATTTAACTCAAATATTTTATACATGTTTATTATAGGTTGCAGATTTATCAGCAACCCTTATATCATGTCAAAAATTTAACCATCTTTTAAACCATTTAACCGGGGATCACGTCCCAACTAACCAAAGTGTCAAATTCTTATCAAACGTACTTAAGTACGACATTCAATTTACTTCGGACGAACAAAAGTTACTAATAAAATCCTGGATCAGAATTTCAATTCTTCATACAGATAAAAATGAGATAAAAGAAATAACAAATTTGTTGAGACTTTTGCCCATTTTTGAGACAACTAATTTGAGATTCAATAGCGATGATCCATTGTATGAACTTATAAGACATGCCGAGGAGGAAATAAGGGATGCAAGAAATATTCAAGATAATTCTGATATTAAAAAATGGATGGAAGTTTATTTTGGAAAGATGGATAAATGGATAAGACCAGTGTTGACATCTGGAGAAAAAGGGGAGAACTCTGAATTGCTGTGTAAGGTGTATATGACAGCGGCTCTTTTGTTTTTTCATTGCGCGCCTGCCTTGTATAACAAAGTAAAGAAAAATATTTTATATTTAACAAATTTACTTAGAAAATTGTTTTAGGATGAAGAAAGAGGTATTTTGTATCGACTTACTACAACGATGCTATTACCATCTAATATATTATTAAACAAACGTCCTTCTAATTTAATTTTAACAGCATTAAAACAAACATGGCATCTTTTTGTTAGAGGAATAGCTCGTTTAGATTTTAAACAAGACTGTTATCTAGATACCGTTTTAAAAGATTTAGTTATCAAGTAATTTAAATATATTATATTTTCAACAAATTATAAAACCTACGCAAGGTGAAAAACATACATTTTCAACTTTAAAAACTGAATATACAAGGTTAGTTAAAAGTATGGAGACGGCGATTTATTGTCGTTAATATTCATTTTAGGAAATTATGTTCAATACAAAAGTTTTTTTAAGAAATTTTGATCTACATTTGAGAATACTTGAATTTTATTTTTCTTCAATTGTTTTTGAGTTACGCTTGTCCGCGTAATTTTTTTAAATGGGAACCGATTAATTTTACTCTACCATTCGATAGTGTTTTTTTCTCTTTACAACAGTATGTTTGTTTTTTGTTTTTCAATTTATTTTAATAACGTTTTTACAAGGAAAAACACCGGTTCAAGTATTTACGAATAGTAGGTACATCTAAGATAGACAAAAGCGAAGCGATAAACAAACTCGAGCGATGTAATTTACTTAGTTATTAATTTGTTTTTAATGATAAAATTGTGACCGACAACTTTATTGGAAATAATTTTGTCTATCTTACTATCTTAGCTGAACCTACTATTCGTAAATACTTGAACCGGTGTTTTTCCTTGTAAAAACTTTATTAAAATAAATTGAAAAACAAAAAAAAAAAAACATACTGTTGTAAAGAGAAAAAAACACTCTATCGAATGGTAGAGTAAAATTAATAGGTTCCCATTTAATAAAATTACGCGGACAAGCATAACTCAAAAACAATTGAAGAAAAATAAAATTCAAGTATTCTCAAATGTAGATCAAAATTTCTTAAAAAACTTTTGTATTGAACATAATTTCCTAAAATGAATATTAACGACAATAAATAGCCGTCTCCATACTTTTAACTAACCTGTATATTCAAGTATTCCGCCATTTAAAATTAGGTCACATTTCATTTATTAAATCTGGGGACATTACAAATGTTCAAAATTACCGCCCTATAGCCATGCTGTCTAACTTTAACAAGGTATTTGAAAAAGTAATTTATGAACTATATACCATAGTATAACTAATAAAATTTATATTTCTCAGCATGGCTTCACGAAAAAACGGGCTACATAGAGTTACTTCGGTTGTTGATGCAAGGGGTCAAATTGACTACAGCTATACAGACTTTGCTATTGCATTTGACAGAATTGATCATAGTGTTTTGATCAGAAAATTGTACTTTTTCTCCCTATCTCTTTCTTTAATTTCCTTACACTCGTCCTACCTTCATCAACGTGAACTTTCTGTCAATTTCAATAATAAAAATTCTTTTCGTTTTGTTGTAGCTTCAGGAGTTCCACAAGGCTCTAATCTTGATCCACTGCTCTTTTTATTAATTATCAACAACCTAACGGATATTTTACGATGTGACAAACTATTATTTGCTGATGATTTGAAAATCTTCCACCCAGTATATTCATGTAGTGATTGTCAGCTGCTGCAGGATAATTTGAGTAGTTTATATCAATGGTGTTGTGATACTAACCTTCATATCAGTATGAATAAATGTTTCACTATGTCGTATTCTACGAAACTAACACCATAGCTATGCAATTACTCATTTAATCATTTTTACACTTTGCTACTCATTGTGAGATCTAAACTTGAGTATTGTAACATCATTACGAATTCCATTTATAAAGCTCATCAAGCACCTATTGAATCAATACAAAAAGTTTTTGAATTTATGTTTTTCAAACTTCATAAAATTTATCCTGGTCATGACATCTCATATGGAACTCTACTCATTATGTTCCATATGAAAAGTCTTGTGGAACGCCGTGATATTAATTTGGTGTAGCATTTAGCTAAATTAATTAATAATGAAGTTGATGATACTAAATGCCGGTTCCTTTTTAATTTTCATGCTCCTAGAACTGTCTCCAAATCAGAGCTGGGCAGTAACTAGTTACTTTAGGAACTTAGTTACTAACTAGTTACTTTTACGTAACTTGTAACGTAACTTAGATACTTTTTAAAATATGGTAACTGTAACTGTAACTTAACTTGCTGCGGAAAAGTAGTTGATAACTTTACGGTTTTTAGTTACTAGTTACTTGAGTAACTTAAGTTACTTAAAGTAACTCATAAATTAGAATGTAACTTCAGTTAGTCAAAGTAACTTAAAAAGTGGAATGTAACTTAGTCATAAAAAGTAACGGGGGGGATTAAAATTTCTAAGAAATATTTTGTTGAGGCTGATGCCTTTTTTAGAAACACTAACTAAAACTGTTTTGTTTTAAATAAATGTCTGTCCAGAGTGGGAGTGTTGAGCGCAGCATCGCGCGCAGCCTCTGTAATGTGTAAATATAAGTAATTATATTCATTAATAATAGAGTTTTTGTACGCTAAACAGAAAAACTAAAAATAACACATTATTTAACTTTTAATTCTAGAATTAAAAAGTCACTAAATGTTAAATTTGACTTATGAAATATATTATTTCCAAATGTTTTCCTCGCTTACAAATGATACGTTTTAATAAATTATAATTAAACTGCCACTAAATCATCATAATTATTCCAATTTTCAGGTTATACAAAAAATATAGAAAAATAGTGTATTTTGTTCGTTGTTCCAAGGGTTGCAAAACTTGAATTCGTCTTATTTTTGCAAATCCCCTTTTCACAAGATAAAATGTTACTTTTAATTTTTATATTATATTATAATGTAGGTCCGCAGGGCCTTTTTATCAGATTTTTTATCACAGCAACCGGGCCCTAATGGCCCCGCCGTGGCCTCGTGGGCCTAGGCGGTAATAAGGCCCTGTAGGTCCGTTAACATTAACAATAATAATCTGATTGGGTGTTGCCAAGCAATAACGTTAAAGTTTAGGTTAACGTAGTTAGTGCAAAAACTCCCTCATATGTATACTACACAATAACTAAGCCAACAGTCTAAGTCTACACTTCACGCCATTAAAAGTAGTTAGAAAGTAACTCAAGGTAACTAAGTTACTTTTAATGAGTAACTAGTAAATAACTTAGTTCTTTCACCAAAGTAACTGGAACTTAATTAACTTAGTTACTTTTTTTTGGAGGTAACTGTAACTGTAACTAGTTACATTTTAAAAGTAACTTGCCCAGCTCTGCTCCAAATCTACTTCATCCTTTTATTTACCACTCTCCTGTACCAACCTATTAATATCTTCGCCACTTCATCGAATGTGTTATACTTATCAAACCAAGTTTTCTAGTATCGACATCTTCCATTCGGACTTTAAATCGTTTAAGAAAAACTATTAATTATTAAGTGTGTATGACTCATGTAATGTATATGTTTTGCATTTGTGTTATAATGCTATACAATCATTGGGCTTTACCTGTTAGATAGTCTATTCGTAAATAATAAAAAAAAAGAATTTGGTAGAAATTTCTCATCATTTGTATAGGTTTTATAATATGTTGAAAATATAAGGCTGACGTACAGTTGAGATACTGCTGCCAGAATTACGCAGTATTCTGACGCAATTATTTTTTAGATATCTACCTCATATGCACGATTCAGAATCTCCGCTCATACGATGTATAGATAATGAATTCGAGGAGCATGCCTCTATATTTATTATAGAGAAACTATCAAATATTTTGACTTGCAAATCTAAAAAGACTCACGAAGATTCATTAGCTGTAAGTTTAATATATTTTATTATACATACAAATTAAACAAATATTCATTTTGTATTTTAGGCTTTAAATGTTATATTAGAAATGTCAAAAAAATGCGATACCAAATATAAAATATTTGTTGAACACATTTTAAATTCATTATGCGAACAATTGATGTTTTCCAAACATCGAATAGCTAAAATTATAATCACGGACATTATAAATGAAATTAAAACCAATAAATACTATTTTGAAATTAAAGATACTTTAAAAAAATGTGTTCTCGGTATAATACACAAACATTTGTCTTTTCATGCAGTTCTTGTATTCAAACTGCTTGACTTTTTAACGGAAGTTATTTGTCAAGAAATCAACGAGTTTTTTCCCAAAATTATTGAAGCTGTACATAAACTAGAATATATGAGAGGTGTGGGGTATGACAAATATTTGAGAAGAGAGTTACAAAAATTGAAAGAAAAAATAGAGTATTACTTAAGTTGTACATAAAATAATAAAATAGATATGCAACATTTTTGTGTACATAAAAAAAATAATGTATTATACACATTTTTAATGTATTATAATCAGTCATTAAAAGAAATAAGAGATAATTTATTTTTTTATTCTAAACCTAAACTAAATATATTTTTAAAAAATATGCTCTAATGGAGCTTAGCCTACGTTAAATGGAAGATTATTTCAGCAATCGAGATAGAGCTGTCAATAACTTAGTTGATTTTTTCACAATTTATTTCTCGATTTATTTCAAATAAACTAAATATGTTTTGAGTTCTTACTGGCCCGCGGCAATAGAATCTTTTTTTATTTGGCCCATTGTCAAAAAAGTTTGTAGCGTCTGTCATGCCGTAACCTTTAACATAACCATTTTGTTTAAGTTATTTACTGTTGTGTGTTCGTTAGATAAATCTGAAATTATTCGCCATGGAAACAACAACGTTTTGTATTTTGTGACCATGGACCTCTGGCATGGTTGACATGTTGAGTAATCTTGGCTAATCTGTTTCATTTTTACTTCCTTATACGAAGTAAAGGAAGTATTGTAATCGCGAAAAATTTCGGTTTCCAGATTTCAACGGAAATATCCATTTTGAGCATCCCTGAATTAATTTTGACTAATTTCGGCGTGACGTCTGTACGTACGTACGTATCTCGCATATCTGAAAAACGGGAAGCCGTAAAAAGTTAAAATTTTGTATTTAGGGCTGTTATAACATCTGGTTGTGCACCTCCCTTTTTGGTCATTACATAACTTTCGGAAGTGGTACTTTACTTGAAGCCTATAATAGATTTTAATGAAAAACTATATTAAAATATAATCCAAAACTTTTCAAATTTGGTATATAAGACTCTTATATCAATGGGAATAATATATTAGATTTTAGTTAAAATGGTCTAACCGGAAGTGGTACTTTACTTGAAGCCTATAATAGATTTTAATGAAAAACTATTTTCAAATATAAACCAAAACTTCTCGAATTTGCTATTTTATACTTTTATATTAATGGAAATAACATAATAGATTTTGGTTAAAATAGTCTAACCGAAAGTGATACTTTACTTGAAGCTGTTATCAGTTTTTCTTAAAAAAAAAAATTGTGTTATTTTGAATTTAACAATAAATGCTTTTAGAAAATTGAATTCTCCGTCGAAAATATCAAGTATGATTAAATTAGCTCTTTGTATAAGCGAGATATGCAAATTTAAAAATTATGTACTTTTTGGTTTCTGTAATTAAGTTTTCTATGAATTAGGACAAAAAATAAAGAATTTAATGTCAATGTCAAATTATGTCCAATACGTGCAATTTAATGATTGGGTCTGTAATAATACATATTTTAATTATTAACAAAATATGTATAGTGTAACGCCAGGCGTACAAGGAAGTCATGTGTTGTCCACATCAGATATTTTCTTGTACTACTGATAAGAACTTAGTTCTCGAAATACGTATTTGACAATTTTCTACAACTTTATTTCAAAAACATTTGTAAAGTAATATTTTTTCTTATATACAATAAAAAGTGTCAGGTATTTATTTGGTTCATTAATATCAGATGGTCATTATTTTGTTTCTGAAAGTTCGACAATCTATATAATCTTTGTCTGCATTAATTGATTTCTAGAAAGAAATAAATCTAGGAATATTCTATCAAACTATTCATGTGCATTCACTAAAAATCGAATCAGTGTTGCCGTTTTTAGTACAAATGTACTAGATTTAGTACAATGAAAATTATTTTAGTACACTAGTACCTCTTTAAGGAATATAGTACAATTTGTAAATTTGGCAAGTTATGACATTTTTATTATCATTATTAAAAATAAAATACATTGGAAATCGAATATCGCGCGATAATTCACTTTGAGGGAAGTGTCAGTTTTAAATAGTACATTGCAACACCACAAGTAGATGGAACTGCGTTGGTAATAATTTTAAAATTCGCGGTTCCTTTATTCAAGGTATTAGTAACCAGAAAAACCCTAAATTTAGTTAGTTACTATTACAATTTCTAATATTTTGAGCATTAAAAAATACTTATTGAATGCAAAAAAAATTGAAAATATGTATTAATATTTATATTTAAAAATGATAAAGGCTGTTTTATTTATTTAGGATATAAATAAATGTTTTTTTGTTTTTTATTTATTTTTGTAATAGAAGAATATAAATATAAGTTTTTTGACATTTTTATTTCAAATTTTTAAATTTCCCGCGTCAGTACACTTGAATCCAATTTAGTACAATTTTAAACTGTAATCTAGTACAATTTTTGAACACCTGGCGGCAACACTGAATCGAATACTGATATAATGACATAATCACACGAGAAAAGTTGCGTGAAATCAAAATAAACAAGGTTGTTGCCAATCGACAGGAAACTATTTCATCACAATATTTTTGATTTAGTTTGGTAAATGTGATAAAATTTTGCTTTATATATGGTTAAACATAATTATTAACGAAAGCTAGCATAACTTTACCTAACCTAACCCAAACTTGACGTACCCAACCGGTAAGTAAATATTTTATCAGATCTCAAATTATTTCCTCTACGTAGCTTTGTCGCTGTAACAGACAATAGTAACAGGTGTTGTCGATCTGATTATTAGAAGCTATGGTTCCTAGATGGAACAATTGTAGACTGCGCAACATACTTTGGAAAGGAATAACGGAATGACAACCCTTCACATTAAAAAGTACTGTCACTGATATAGGCGATATTACTATCTTAGGCTTCACAAAAATGATCAATGAATCTAATATTAATAACTGAAGTTTCTATTTATTTAATTTACCTAATCATCAATATTTACAGAAAAATCTGCTAATACTATACTCTGTTTTTTAACCGGAAGGAGTAAATGTGCAGTGTTTTTAGCTAGGGTTGTGCATTTGACCAGTCAAAATTTTTTCGGTCAATTGACGGTCAATAGGGTAGTTGCGAAAAAATAAATGTTATTTTTTCCTATTAATTATGAAATATAAACTAATTCTAAACATATGAATGTAAAAAATATTAGAAAATATAAAACATTTCATTCATAATTTCCATGAATAAAGTTCGCGGTGGAATTCTTGTGACGTAGACTTTTAATAATTACATACTTCGACCAAGTCTGTATGACTCATACAAGCTTGTTAGAATACCACGACAAAGCGAAGATGTTGAATTATATTTAATTGTATCATACAAATATTTACAGTATAATTCTAAAAGAAAAATAACAGATACAAAAGTATTATTTAATAGTACGTATATTTTATAATTATTTACTTGAATACCAGATATTTTCAAGATATTTAATTCTTATATAGACAACTTCATAATTTTGTCACCAGGTGGTTGCACACTGCAGTGAATGTACATGTCATTTTTAGTGACATAACCTATGTTTTACGTGTTAAAATCTTTGAATATACATATCTACTAACGTAGATGGAAGTAGCGTACACTATATGTTCCTTAAGACTTTGTTGACTCAAAGTAGATTGAGAAGGATAGAATTATGTATAAGCATTAGTTGGACAAAGATATCCTGCTATTTGATACTCCCGTTTTCAACGAGGCGGAACGGAAAACCACGAGCACCACACGAGCGCTCCTGTAAAAGAGTGAGAAGGTTATTTTTCTAAGGGGAAAATGCATTGGTCTCAATTGTATCTCCATCCTTGTCAATCTTCTTTGGTACACGATTTTTGTTGGTAGCTACTTCCAGATGTATATATTCAAAGGTTAAAATCATATTTTATTTTTCTTTTCTACATCAGCAGATTTAAAACAAGGTAATGAAATTAATGAATTTGTGTGAAAATGAATAATTTCTTTTGAAATAGTGCTTCTCTCAAACATATAAATCGTTTCAAATAAAAATGGTAGCATTGTGTACAGAGTGTACAACCGAGAGTGTACCGCTAGGGCAAGAAAGACTGTGATTGGTATTAATAAAACACGTCACCACGGGAAAATTTGAAATAACAATTTTTTTTAGAAAAATTATATTTTGAAAAATATACAGTTGCCAGACATAAAATATGTATTAAAGTGAATAACTTGAACAATTCTTTCAGAAAAAAAATAAATTGGAAACCAAGGAAACATTTATTAAAAATTACAATTAAAAATTAAAATTGTCATTTATTTATATAGTACCAAATGTTTACTACATTCAATATTACTGAAAATGAAAACAATCAACAATTAATGAACAAACCCACTAAAAATTCAAAAAAGGGGAAAGTAAAGTAAAAGGCGCAATGAAATATGTATTTATTCTATTAAATAATAGTAAAATAACAACACAGCATACAGTTATCTTCAAACTAGGTATATTCATGTTATTGGCGATTTAAATTAACTTTTCCCGCCATTATATATCAGTGTTGTGACGTCACAACACTGTACGAGCTGTCAATCTGTCACTGATATAATGAATTTAACGCTTTTGAAAAAGTTTAAAAATATGAAACTTGTGTTAAAGGATGTTTTAAATAGCCTGCAATCACCAGAAAGTTTCTGTGAAGGAAAGGAAATAATATATTTTAGACATTTTCTAGTTCAAACTTTGTCCACCAGGTAGAGTTTGCTTAATTTGAATCGCGAATAACTGTAACTAGTACATAGCTACTTTTATTTAACAACAGATGTCGTGGTAGTTTCATTTAGATTATTTGACTAGACCGTCAAATATTGTTGTGTTAATTGACCGGTCAAATGTCCACGGCACAACCCTAGTTTTAGCGCTGTCAATCGTTTATGAATTATTTTAGAGAAAAAACTTCGAATAACAGTGATAGAAAAATTAATTGTACGCAACGCGTATTTGAAGTATTTTTCTTTGAAATAATCCATAAACGATTGACAGAGTTAAAACACTGCACCGTACTGAACCGGATGACCGCGGTCAGCGAGTTCTGAAGAACTTGATGACAGCGGTCATCGAGTTTGAAACTAGTGCTGCCACCTAGCGGCAGTTCGGTGAATTTATCCAAGATCAACCTAATATATCTACTACCCTGTATATACATTACTGTTAAAATTTAAAAGTTAGCAACATAATTTATATTTAAATGTGTCGCACTTTTCTTTCTGTTTGTTTAGCATTTATTTTTAAAATAATATATAATTGTTTTGTCTTCCATTATTTTTATTTAAAAATGTGTTTTTTTAATACACATTAAGCGTATTACTATAATGTAATCCGTATTAAAACAATATATTTTAAATATAATTATTTTATATTCTTTTTCTCTCATTTTTTGCTTGAATATTTTGATGCTGAAAAGAATTTTTGTGGCGAATTTTTCATATTTATTTTTATAAAGTATACTCCAATGTAATAACTCTTTATTATGGAATTTTATTTATTTTTCATCGTTTGCTTATTTTATAGCTATATTCTTATAAAAAAGAATATATTAAAGATTTAAATTGTTATTTTTTATTTCTTTATACAGTCTTTAATCAATAAACATGTTAATGAATGATTAATATATAAAATGAGTATTAAAATATTAGGATTTGCAAATAAATTATTTCATATTAGTGATAAATAAATTATGCTGATATATTATTTAAACTGAATCAATAGCACAAAAGTGGTGCTGTCTCCACTGCATCTATGAGAACTCGTGAGTGTACTCAATGCTGTACAGGTATATCGTTATTTTCGTTACCGAATTCTGGGAATAAAAGCATTTTGTGTAAACAATGGGTAATGAGCCATAATCATATATTTATTTATTTATAATTAAAAAATTATAATTTAACCGCTTCAATTTTTTGTTTATGTTATAATTATGTTTTATAATTAATATGAATCTTTAATCACATTGACGAAACAATTCATTTTATTTTTTCATAACTTGCAGTTAAATTTAATTACATTAAAAATGCTTTACATTTGCTTTAATGAATGAAGCAAAATTATATTTATATGATATTTTTAATTATAATAATCCTCTTTTCCCTAATAACATCATTTTTTTGCGCCCGCAATGCTACGCATAATAAATCAGTTTATTTACAGTAAAGTATTTTATATAAATCATTACAATTTTAGTTAAATTATATTCATTGAAACTTAGATTCACTCGTAAAAAATTAATTCTGTTATGAATTTATGTTTGCCATAATTACAATTAGTAGAAATTAAATGTAGAAATGTAACTTGTTTACATTCTTAATGGGAACGTTTAGTCAGGAATGAATGACTCTGTAGTTACTTATACATTTACCACCTCCACAAGTCAGTTTGACATAGGACTGCTCTGTCCGTATATTACATAACCAAATAAAATGCCGTACCGCTGTGTAAAGGAATGCAAAAATAAAATAGGTCATTCATTTACAAAGTTGAAAGTAAAAAATGCTTAGATTAGATTGAAGCAATAGCTCAAGAAGAATGGAAAATAACGATAAATTTAAATTTAAAAATATAATCGTTATTTATTGAGTAGTACTGTTAGTACAAAGTGTACATTTTATTATTTTTTTTTAATTTTTGACATAATTTTGCGCCCCCTATAATTTTGCGCCAGAAGCCCAGGCTTCTGCGATAATACGCCACTGGTTGAACGTGAACATCTTAAAATTAGGCTTGAATTTAAGCCCGTATTTCTGTCCCAGATATGTACATGTGAATAACGAATCTGTGTATTTCTCACACTTTGATCTACATTTGTAGGGAGGGTCAGTTTTCCTATTACAATTTGCCAAACTTGGTGGTCAGAAATGATCCTTGCGGTGTACATCACGCCAGTGGTCCTCAACTGAAGGGGCCCTTTCCATTAGAGACAAATCGATACACTGATACTTAACACGGAATAAATTAAGTAACTTGGTAAAGTCCCCACAAGATTGCTTAGTTTCGTGAAAAGGATATTAAAATATATCTTGGAATTTGGAATACATTTCTCAAAGTCATTTCTCACAAACTTGTAAGTTCCCGTAACAATATTAGGTGCGTTCAACAAGCAAATGCTAACTACCGAACCGGCACATCGCTGAGAGCTACTTCGTATGCTAACTTTCTCATTGACATTCCTTGGAAATACTTCTAGTAAATTTAAGTAGAATTACAGACATAAAAATGTTACCCTTGTAGTTTGCAGTTTTCAACTAATAATGATAAATATAAATACTGTTGTCCATATTTGACAATGACAATATTATCTCTATCGTAAAACTTTATAGGGTGCTTTATACATAAAATTTTAGAACATAAATTTATGTATGTTTTAATGCTGGGTTTATGCAGCATGTAAATTATGAAATTAAATTAAGCCACTAAATTAAGAAACTAAACTAAAATAACGTTGTTTATGCAGTAAATTAAAATTCAGAATTTTATGTTTGACATTTCGTATAATCTAACTTTTATAGGTGAAATTGCACATTATATTTTATTTATATAGGATAAAAAAATAAAGGTAAACAATTTGTTAAATAAGTCCAATTAATATTTCGTCCCTCTTTTCTGCAGAAACTTTGTTATCATCGTACATTTTCATAGGTTAGTTGCGATTGCGAAAATCTGTCATAAGTGCGCGAATGGCGCAGGCGCAAAACGAAGAAATTATAAAATTAAACTAAAAGTTGAAAATAGCCAACTTCTTAATTTAGTTTCATTAGTTTAATTCTTCAATTCAGTTCCATAAACGTTGTCATTGATAACAATGATTTCTACTTGTTTAGATTAGTTTTACAATTTAATTTTTTAATTTAGTTGCCTGCATACAACCAGCATAAGTTCTTCAGAAAATGAGCAAATAATTTCTCTTCATTTTTATATTAAACTGTTTTTTGTGCTATCAGTAATCATCGGTGTCGTCTCTTGGAAATTTTTCTTCCGCACTGTCTGTGATTTTTTACCAATTTTATTTCATATAAAATAAAATATAACTTAGTGAACTGTAAATTGTAATATAATACTTTTTTCTTCAAATATTATAAATAAAATTATGCCGTTCAAGCGAGATGTACGTTTAATCGCGACATGAATTTGTATCGTATTTACATATACTAACAGGCATATACGCAACTGATTTTTTTGTACATTATACCTTTTTATGCCATTAATGTAGTTTTTGAAAAAAAGTTTATATATTTTTACTTAAATTTAATGTGAAATAGAATGAATAAAATTTATCACTTTTCTCAAAACAAAACAAATTATGGGTAAATGGTTATACAGGGTGTCTCAGAAATAAGACGATTTAACTAAGCTTATCCTTATCCAAAAGTGCGCCGTTTAGCCAGTATTCTGCTTCAAAGTTCTAAAAAAAAATAATTTTGCTTATAATATCTGAACGCTTTTTTCAACTAGAATGAAATTTGGTATGACAATCCATATAAAATAAATAAATAAATATATCATCACGGCATATTACCCGTTTCTGGGTGTGCCAATCTGTTTTCACAGATATCGGTAATGATGATGACATATTTATACCTTGCGGGCGCTTACCAGGCTTCATCTCACGAGCACTCATTGCGGGCGTGGAGAGTGCACCACAGGGGTCACTTTTGTGCCATTTAAAATTTGAAATATTTGGCGTCGGTCGGAATCGAACCCGGTTCCCCAGGTTCGCGACCAGACACTCAGGCACGCGGCTACGGGACCCCATACAGATATATGTATGAAACATGGATGACACGACTATGATTAGTTCATAACTTTTTATTGGCAAAGTCAATAACGCAAAATTATTGTTTTTCAGAAAAATTCAATAGTAAACTTTTCTGTTTGTAGATTATCAAAAATTCCCTTCGCAATACTATAAAACTAGTAACATTCGTTTGTTCAGCCTAATAATATTTACTGCCATTATTATAATTAAACAATTAAATAATGTTAGAGTACTCTTAAACAACTTGAGAATATTTCAAATTCCAGTATATCGAAATAATTAAAAATAAACGAAAAATGGAATTGAAAGGCTTCGGATAACAGAAGGGTGCGGATCAAAGAATGTTCGGATTATCGAGCCGCTGGTGTAGTAATAATAGGTGCGCTGAAATATTTCTCTCTTTATATTGATTCGATGAAAAAGTTTGAGATTCGTAGAATAATGGCTTCCCCTATTTCTATCACAATAGAATGCGACTGGGACCCCGAGCTTAAGACATCGGTCAAACATCTTTCTATACATATAGTCAGAAAAATTGACTGTCGGGTCCAGCTATAAAACTATAAATATCGTAATGGGGGATTACGGCTTAATCGAATTAAAGGAAAATAGTAAAAAAATACGAATGTATATGCTGAATAACGAATATTAATAAGAAAATGATATGGTATAATTGAGATATTTCGGAAATAAAGGGTTTTTTGTTATAACGCTTCGACACTAATATGAAAATATTTTGATTGGCGACCGAGAAACCGCCTATATATGCATTACAAATAGCGTGTTAGGAGGTGGGATTACTACCAATGGAAGTTAAGAAATTCAAATTCGAAAGGAGGGGCTAACATTCCTGTACTACAGTTTCCAAACAGTTTTTATTTTAGCATAAATTTCTTGCATTAAACTTAATAATTTAAATACACCTGTAATTATGAAGTATGTATACTTATACAGTATTATAATATTCATTTATTTTTATGTAAATATAACTTAAAATAGCATATATTTAAAGAACATTTAGGTCCATGATGAAAACAGTTTGATATAAAAACACATAAATGTGACGTCACGTCAATCTTTTCAAAATTCGGGAGACCATAACTCGCTTATTAATAGGAATTTTTTCACCGGATTTTCATCAATAGTCTTAGTTTTCCTAATATTTTCAGATGAAATTATAAAAAAAAAAATGGTGTAATCCCCCATTATAACAAAACGGCATATCTCTTAAGGTGGATTTAAAGCTAAACAGAACATAGAACATAATTTAGCACAAATTAATTTAGCGTAGAAAACATAGATTTTTGTCAGGGAGTTTAAGAACATAATAATCTGTAAGTTTTCTACAAAGATAACGAGCTGCTTGAAATGCATCTTAAGTTTGAGAGAAATTTATTACAGGAATTTTCGTCTTGGATAAAGTACAGACGACTTATAATATTTGTAATATTTTACTAGGAAACTTTACTAACATCACAACATTTGCCGAGGGCACTCAATGTTGGCATGGCGAGTGCACCACCAAGATAAAACAATATATTTTTACTTCTCGAGAAGTTTTGGATTCATGCTAAAAATCGCATATGCTGTGCTATGTTAGTGAAGAAGCATCGTTATAAGGACCCTAGAATTTATGCGATAATTTTTAAAATTACATGACATATCACACAAACTTTCAATTGCTTGTAGTTTTCCAACGAATTAATATTTAAACATTTTTTTTCATTAATACTTATACAAGAATAACGCGATAACAATTTTCTTTTAAGACTTTAATTTCTAAAAATTCACTCAGTTATTCAAATGCTCTAAATATGCGTACACTTACGTAATATTGTCTTTACAATCAAATAATATTACTAGCAAGTTTATATCTCCATCCATTTTTGAAATAATGTCCCAAAAGTCAATATACCCCATATTCAGATAAAAACTTCAAAATTTTCAAAAATCTAATTTTTATGTATCTAGATACTTCTTAATGCGCTGATTGCAAATTTTGAAACCACAGGTAGATATCTCTTTTCGTTCACGAGATATTTAGATTCAAAGTTTTGCTTAAAAATGGGTCGAGATATGAATTTGGAGATATCATCATTCGATTCTACGGGCAAAATTACATAAGTATACCAATTTTCATAATTTTTGAACACCGCATACAGTCTCTAAAGCAAAATAACTGAAAATGGCCAAAAATCGCAAAAATCTAAGGGGTACCCCTTACGATTTTTTCAGATTTTAGCCGATTTCAGGGGTTTTCAAACTTTTATTCGTAAAAAATGAACCAGTTAGTCAAAAATTATGAAAATTGGTATACTTATATATTTTTATCCGTAGAATCGAATGGTGGTGTCGCCAAATTCGTATCTCGGCCCATTTTTGGGTTATTACCCAAAAATGGGCAGTTTTATGCAAAACTTTGAATCTAAATATCTCGAGAACGAAGAGAGATATCGACTTGCGGTTTCAAAATTTAGAATCAGCGCATTGAGAAGTATCTAGATACATAAAAATTAGATTTTTGAAAATTTTAAAGTTTTTATCTGAATATGGGGTATATTGACTTTTGGGGCAATAATTCAAAACTAGGTAGAGATCTAGCCCAGAAATGGGTAATTTTGAGAAAATATTTGAAGTTGAATATCTCCAAAACTAAATGAAATCGACCTGCGATTTCATGATTTGGAATCAGATACATGAAAATTGGATCTCACAAAACATAGTGACAATAAGAAGTAAAAGAAGAAGTACCTATCATTTTCAGATAAGAAGAAAAACATGTTTGTCTTTGACTGTGAAAAATTTTATAAATTTTGTCAGATTTGATTTCGAGTTCGTGTTATTATTTGGTTTTGTTATTTATGATTAAATTTACACAAATAAGTTTGATATCGTCTATTTTAACGAACAAATGACTGACACGTGTTTCACCCTCGTAGCGGTATTTACAAATATTTATTCGAACAACCACGAAATGTTACGAAGTTGCACGGAAAACATAGGGCGCACGGCACAGACATAGAAAACATTGGTCAATTCCTGTGCTGTGCTAAATTATGTTCTGTGCGCTGTGTCTCTTATAAATGGATATATTATTTTCCGTATGACCAAATTGTATGATTTCTATGCTAAATTATGTTCTGTGTCATTTATAAATCCATCTTTACTGTTTGCTTTATAATATTGGATACAAAACTAGCCATTATTTGCGCCGCTCTATTGGAGTGAAGACATGCATCGACTGGTACTTCTACCTGCCCTGAGTGTTCTGTATATACAGTGTTCCACACACTATGTTTAGTATAGAGTCTTATGGAGTACCATGTTGCCATATTTACCTGCTGTAAATCTACAAGATAGAAAGAGCAAAATAGATGCCCAAAACGAGATGAAATATTCTGGGTACTTCATTGAATGTATTTATGACTGGTGTACTTTCAGTGTATCTAAACATGTGGGTGAAAAGAAAAAAAATTAAATAAAATAATGAACTGGTCAGTTCAATAATTTACAAAAAATATAAAATAATACAAATACAAAATGTAAGTAGGATATAAAATTATAACAAGCGTAGGTAAATGAAATGAATTAACATATAAACTCTAGTCAATTTAAAGTAAATAATATAAAATATTTTTGTACTTAATTGGACATTTTACAATCGTCAACAATATAAATTCCCTGTGTTACATATTTCCATTCTACGAAAAGATATAAATTTAATACATATACGAGTACAATATGCAGATGTAAAATAGCATAGGTGCAAAAGAAAAAAATGAAATTGAATAACACACTGGTCAGTTTAATAATACATATTTTTTATTTAATTTATATCTTCTTATTTGATAATGTACTAATATTTAAGCTTGATAGAAATACTGCATATATTTTACATAGTTCATAAGTCTTTATTCTTTCTTTGTAATCTCCAATTTGAATTTATAATATTTTAAAATTCTAATTTCTAATGCATTTAATCAAGATTAGTATGCTAGGCGGTTTTAAAATATTGTATTGAAATATTACTTATTACAGGTACAAATAGCCCTGTATATAAAACTATTTAGACAAATATTGGGTGTATACAATAAGCCCTTGGCTAAATAAGAGACCCTCATAAAACTTAAATTGTATAGTGTTAACTAATTTTGGTATAGCAATGAAAATTTATGAATGTTTCAATATTACATTACATTGAAAAATTGGCAACATGGTACAGAAAACCTCCATAAGAATAACATTGGCTATCTCTGCCACACTGAAGATAGAGTGTGGGACACTGTATAGTAAAATAATATTACTATTCCTTTAACATAAATGCTATTTTTGTTTGAAATGATTTTTAGAACTACAGTTTTCATGCTCATAAGAAATTATAGCATTTATGTTAAAGGAACAGTAAGATTGTTTTATTATATTTTACTATACAGAGCATGTCTTCATTTCAAAAGAGCGGCGCAAATAATGACCTGTTGGCATCCAATGTTTATAATACAAGCAGTGAGCGATATGCCGTCTTGTCATAATTGCGATATTTATAGTTTTATTGCTGGACACAAGACTGTACACGTGACCAAACAAACAAACACTTTAATTAGAGAAAACTTACACGCACCTGCTGAACTTCCAAACTTTATTTAATTTTTGAAAGTAATAATTAACTTAGCTAATCTGTTGGTGAGTTTTTAGCACAAACCGACGTTTCCTCAAATTAATAATTCAATTACAGAACTGATGAACATCGAAATCGACGCGAAATCTCACACAAACGCGGCGGTGAATAAATTGAAAATGAAGTTTCAATCAAACTAACGACCCGAAATTTCTTTAGTTTCGAAAATTTCACATCACGTGCGTTCCACTACAGATTTACTTTTAACTTCTAATATGTGTGAATGGGGTACTTTTCTTTAGAATACTTTAGTACAAATAAAATAACTAAATTTGTAAATTGTAATAAACTTATAACAGAATAATACAAATATTATTCAAAATTATTTTATTTTATGCGTGTTTTTTTTTTATTTAAAACTATAGAACTTCGATAAACCGAACACTGTAAAATAAAGGGGTGTTCGGATCGGATCAGTGAAACGTTCAGATTAAGTGATACTTTTTACACAAATAAGCAAAAAATTTAAACTTGATATTTTTGTTGTCATAATATAATTATTGCCTATGTTTCTTAAATTCGAAGTGTGGTGTGACGTATAAACAATCATAATGAAAAAGAAACGGTTCAAAACGATTCGATTTAAAACGCGTTCGAATTAATTAGACTGAAGTGTATAATTTAACGCCTAAAACTTATTACGTATATCTCGCTACTGACATTTCGGTATGCGGTAATGGGGTCATCCATTTTTTAATGGGGTATTCCGCCATAACAAAAAAATTTTAAAAATTCAATTTAACATAAAGTATGGCTCAATAAATAATAGCTAAAACAATGAAAACATTTTTTAAATAATTACTTTACGAGATATTTCACATTTGCTAAAAGGGAAAATTGACGTCATACAATTGTTATCTTTCTCTCGCAGCGTACTCAGAGCAGTGTGTGTGAGAAAGACAAGTATAGGGGAAATGTGACGTTACACTGATTTCTCAAAAATAAAATACTGTTAAACTAGGAACAATTAAGATTTTTTAATACTATGAATTGCTTCAAAATTGAATGAAGTTTTATTTAAAATAATAAAAAAAATTGAGTGGAATACCCCATTTTGAAGCAATTCGCAGTATTAAAAAGTCATAATTGTTTTTAGTTTAAATGCATTTGATTTTTAGCGAAACCATTGCTGTCTTTCTCGCACCAGTTTCTATAGTAGGCTGCGCGAGAAAGAAAGCAATAATTCACAATGAGCGATAGTCAACTAGGCGATATACAAATGAGCGATGATTAGTTGGGCTACAAAAACTTAAAAAAATTAGTATTTTTGTACAAAAGGAAAAATATTAAAAAATTGAGCTCTGATTTCTCTGAACTTAAGTTAACATAACCTAACCCAACGCACAATGGAGCATTCCATCATTTTTTTATAAATTATAAAGTATAAGTACGACTAGGCCTATCGGTGAAAAATGAAAAGTGACGTCACGAATATGTTTTCACATCAAATTGTTTTCTTCGTGAACCTAAATGTTCTTCAAATATATGCTATTTCTAAATTATATTTATAAAAAATAAATGAATATTATAACACTGTGTAAGTCTACATTCTTTATAATTGCAAATGTATATAAATTATTAAGCTTAATGCAAGATTAATTGCAGTGCTGGAGTGATAACCACGCCTCCGCTATTTGAATTCTTTACTCTTTGGTAGTACAGTACCGACTCGGCATTCGTTATTTCGTTATATATTTATAGGCGGTCTTTTAGTAGCTATTCAAAATAATATATATATTGAATTCATATTCGAGACTAGCCCTTATTTCAGGTATTTATGGAACGCCGTTTGACTTTTTATTCAACATGATATTCATATATCTAATTACTAATAGGACGGCGAATCATATTTTTAAATATTTATATTTTAATATGTTTCATATATTTTTCATGTTTTAAATTTATCACAAACATATTTTTAAATAAATAAAAATATCATTGGAATTCATTTAATTTATTTAAAATGTTCTCAAACATATATGTAAATCAAATATAAACCCCCGAACAATTAAAAATAAGGTTGAATTTCCAATAAGTATTTGAAAATATGGTTAGTGTGCTCGTGAATTATTTTTTAAAAACATATTTTTAATTCCCAATGCAAAACTCAGTTTTATTTGAATTAAAAATATGTATCAGTAAGTTTGTAACCATATTTCTAATTCGAAACTTATTTGAAATTCAAACATATTTTTAAATGTGCATTTAAAATTATGTTTCGAGTTCTGAAATGTATTTAATAATATGTTTCATTTAATTTTTAAACGATTTAAATGCAGTTTGCTATTTGAAAATATGTTTTAAAAATTTTAAACCATTTTTAATATGTATAGTACTGTATAAAACTTTAAATTTTTTATTTTTGTAACACGAAGTGATTTAAAAATATGTTTAGATTTCTAATGCTTCTCGAATCGCACACATATTTACAAAGGTTCAAAATAAATTCAACAATATTTTCAAATAATTACTTAAAAATATTGTTGAATTTATTTAGGTATTTCAATTATATCATTTAATTTCTTTATTAATATTATACATTCAATATTTTTTCTAATCTTTCTTAATTTGGTAAGTAGTAATCTCCCATTTTATAATTTTACACATCTGTTATTTTATCGCCCAGATGTCTGGCGCCCATTTGACCATCACCCAGCTGGTAAAGATGCCGGTTAATTCTAATATTTTTTGGAACATATTTATTGGTATTTTTTAGTGATAGGCATTGATTTATTTTGGATGTTAATTTAATTTCTCATCATTTTAAAGTGTAGTTAAACTTTTCGTTTACATTTATAAGTTTTATTCAGTTAGTTATTATTTCAAAAAGTTTATAAATTGACTATATAAAATTCTAATAAAAATTATAACAGCAGTTAGTTATAAATTTTATTTGACAGACTGTTTAATTGGTTAATTATCTTAATTATAATTCTCAACACTATTTGATGATAATTTCGCACTTTCCAAACTTACTTGTAATGTTAAGACTCTTTTTGCATCCAGTGTTTTTAATGGAAAAGCTGATCAAACATTATTAACAATTCATGGTACGAAAGTGGAACTTTAATGCAAGGGCTTTATTTTTTTAAATCATCTTGAATAATTGATACAGGGCGTAAAATAATGAGATACACAGGTTTCTAAAACTAACAATTTTATTATTCTCTATCACGTTTCTGTTGTGAAATACAATTATTGCGTTGTTAGACTGAGATAAAAAAAAAAAATAAAGATTACTGTTCAGCGTTGGAGAGCTTTTTTATTATTCTAAAACAAATAGCCGGTATATTTATGCAGTTTTATTAATTTCTTTTATTTTTCATATTTTTTTACAAAAACAGGTCAATAAAATTTTAATATACACTAGCCATAGTTGAAAATGCAACAACAAAAAATATTAAGAATAAATAAATGAGGTCAGCGTATAAGTTGCTTATTATTAGTAGTGTAAACGATTAAAATTTCACAACTGTAAACAATAAGGACCAAGAGAAAATTAATAAGAATTATGCTGTCCGCGCGCATTACTTATACCGCTTTTATATGCCGAGTCACGGACTCATTAAGGTGGCGAATAACATTTTACGGTATTCCTCAACGTTTGATATCCCACAGATTTTCAATTGATGACAAATCTGGATAACGCACAGGCCATGGAAGCACTGACATTCCACGGGAGAAAGTCTTAATAGTGCCCGGCGTGCTTGCAGCCCAAATTCCGCCAAATGGTAACAAACACGTCGAGTAGAGAGAGGGTGTCTTGTAACCCTCCACCACTAAGCCGAAGTACTTTGAATGCAATCTTGTAAAGCTAGACGAATAAGATGACGGTCATCCCTCTCTGATGTCCTCCTATGGGCCCCAGATCCTGTCTACCGTCTTTCTACACCTGTCTCTACCCACTGTCTCCAAATGCGTGAAATTGTACTTACGTTAGGATATCACGCAGTGTAAATTAAACTTATAAAAAAATAAACAAATGTACCATTCGCCATTTGCGCACGATCCATATGCGATTTATAATAAATGGCGTGAATAATTATGATTTTTGAGTAATGAGAGGAATTAATTCGAAATCCTGTAAGCAGAATCGACATATTGATTAATTAACACAATTACAATAGACTGCAAATTATCATCTGACTCAACAATGTCCTTTCATTCGGTATTTGAAATTTGCAAATAAATGAAATGCCAAATACGAACTATAAGGAGGGTGCGAATGACTTTGAACTACAGAATTCGGTTCTTTTTAGTACGTGTGAACAGGGGCGTATTTCAATTAATTCCCACGCGTTTCACACTAGAATAGATATTCTAAATAGGACGAATATTTTAAGGGACAGTATAGGCAGGCTAATAAATGGGGCATTGAGATCAAATCCGGATTAAGGCATATTCTCAACATTTTCAGAGGGTATATTCTAGTAAGAATTTTATCCGAAAATCTGCTAATAAGTTCGAATTGGGAATGTAAAATTACCATATTTTTTTTTTATAAAATTATGTAATCGGGTAATTTCAAATTATATGCAAGTATATTATCGTAAAATATTTTAAATTACCATAACTTAACAAACCAATACATTACCGAGAAACAAAAAAAGTTAAAAATCGCAAGGTAGTTTGTAGTTTGTTGTGATATTTTGCAGCGGATTGACGTATATATTCGTGTATGAAATGATAATGTACCTGAAAAATTTTGTCGGGTGCACTCACCGAACAAAAAAATTAAATTATACATATACAGGGTGTCTCAATAAGCTTGCTCACTATTGGTAACTTATTTATTTGAAGAGATACGAGGTTGGTTAAATTAGCAAAATTGTGCAATTTTATATTAGAAAATTGATCATGTAGACAAAATAAAAATTGTGTCAGAGGTTCCTAAAACTATATATTTTGTATTATCTTATTTGAAAGAGTATTTTTTTCTCTTTCCAATAAGGTAATGTTGTTTATGTACAATTTTTTCAAATAAACGAGTTATTTACGTTTAAAGATAAAAATTATCTTTTATTAGTTTAGGTCAAGTAAATTATGGAAACAATTGTCTTTTATAAAATTATTATTTTATTAATTTATTTTACAGTAATAGCAAAACAAAGAAAGTATTCAAATTGAAAGCCATTATTTCTTTCGCACGTTTAAACTCTTTTGGAAAGAGAGCCGACCGTTCTACGTAACTGGTGTCTAGATATAACTTTCCATATAGCACGATCATATCTAACTTTTCTTCATTTGTAAATAGTTTACAAAATTTAAATTTTTAACCGTAAATAACTCGTTTATTTGAAAAAATTGTACATAAACAATATTACCTTATTGGAAAGAGAAAAAAATACTCTTTCCAATAAGATAATAAAAAATATATGGTTCCATTTAATATATATATATTTATATATATATATATATATATATATATATATATATATATATATATTGAGACAGCAATGTGGCCCATTTAAAATTTAATTAATTTAAAATTCATACTGCAATAATATATTAATTACCATTTACATCAATCGTATGATCCCTAACGATAAAGCTCGTATATAAATAAATGTTTAAACCTTAGATTGTAGAATATATTATCTTTATCCATTGTTTCTTTTCATCGGTCTAATGTTTTCCTTGTAACGTACTTTCCACAAACATTCTAAATGCTCGTAAATTATTCATAGAACTTTGCATTAGCCCATCTACCTAACCTAAAATGAATAAAAGACAAGAACGATATGTCCCGTTGCGGGGTGTAGAATAACTGGGACTTGATGCCACAAGTAAGAATGATAAATTTGCACACAGTGGGTAACTCTAAATCTGACAGTTTATTTGTTATTATAGTTGTATGAAGCTATCTAACGACCTCATTATAGAATCTGCCAATTGCACGTTATAAGGTTTCATGTGACTTGCGGTAAAGGATCCTTAACACAGGTAGTTTCTTCTGTCATGGACCGTACCCGAAATTTGCGTTCAAGATATTTCCAAATTACCTATGTACTTTTAAATCTGGATTATAGTATTCCAATAATGTACTTATTCTAACATTGAAAAGAGATTAAATTGTTATAGGGATTACAATACATTCAATCGTAACTTTTAAATACAAACAGTTATTATGTAATAATAATGACTTTTAAATGAGTGGTGCATAAAGTCTATATTCAGCATGAAATTCTCTTTCTTTTCATGTCAGGCATGATTTTTTTACTTCATTGGATCTCGAGTTACAGACGTTTGAAGTTGATAATAATTTTGAAGGCAAAACAAATATAAAACATAATAACCCTTGCATCGTTGAAAAAAGATAAAAATATTTATTTTTTTGAGACTAAAATCAGATGTGGGTTCCATTTAAAAAAATAAATTTGTGTTATATCTCAAAAATTTACGGATATAAAAATTTATTTCGCACACCACTGATTAGTTAATAATATATATATATATATATATATATATATATATATATATATATATATATATATATATATATATTATATTTGAAACTTTTTTCTCAATTATTAATAGATTAGAAGTTATTTGAAAACGAAAAAATCAACAATATTCAGTTTTTCGTCATTATCTAGTGCCCTATGAGTATTTTTGGAAAAATAAAAGCATATCTGAGATGGCCTCCCAAAGACGCACAAAAAGTTCCATTTAACCGAAATCGCATCTCTTATAGTTCTCAAGATCCCAATGGTGGCACCTCTAAATGGGACATACTGTATATATTTTTTTTCTTAATGTAAATATTTTTTCGCTGTAAATATACTAAAATTTTGTATATTACTGTGTCTTACTTCTTAATATTTTCAGTTTACAAAAAACTTCAGTATGATTTATTTTAATACGGCCCAGTTCTTAGCTTTCAAGACATACCTTGAAGTTCGAATAAATTATGAATCCTGACCACTAAGCTACCCAACCCTCTATAAAAGGTTGTAAACCCTGCATAAGTCAGTTCCTTAGATCTTAGATTGTTTCATACAACTATACATTCGTTTGTTAATTATATTATTTTGCCAATTTTGAAAGACCATACAATAAAAAGTATATTCTTAACCGGGCTTTGTATATAAGTTGACAGTAATTGTAATAAGTTTTTTTCCAATGTTACGTTTTTCAGCTCTTCTTGTTTAGCTGCTCTATAAAATGAGTTATAATATATTCATGAGAAGCTTTTGAAATATTTTTTTAAATTTTAAACTGTTGGCAACTGTGGATAATATCGCCAAGTTGGCAGTTTTATTAAACTTGTCGCGAATACCTAATCACATCAAATTATTGAACATCAATCACGCAACTTATTGAATACTTTAGCGGAAAAATGTCAAAATGAAAGTGCAAATTTGTAAATATGATTCATAACAAGAAGAAGATTTTTAACGTGAACAATCTCTAAATCTCAACTAATGATTGGGCTAAAATGTATTGCAATATTCAGGAAATGATTTGAAATGGTAAAATTGGCAACTTTTACTTATGCGGGGCTTATGCTGCAATGACATTTAGTCACAAATAGTTTAATTAGGGGTTGCATGGGGTACAAAATGACCCCACCCAAAAAAAATCGTCTTTAAAAATATATTTCACCCCCAAAAATTAATAATTCATCTTTTATTCACATATAAAACAAAAAAATGTAGACATGTTATATATAATTGAAAAGCGTATACAATGAGCAAAAAAATTAGATTATTTTCACCATAGGTTGCCATTTATAAAATCATAAGTTTGTGTTATATCTCGAAAATTATGAAGTTTTCAAAATATCTAATTACGCCATTTTATTTTACCTAAAATTTGTTTGAACAATTTTTCTCTAACTACCATAATAAATAAGTTATGAGATATTTTCGAAATGAGCGAAAATCATATTTTTCCTGTAGCTCAGAAACAAAAGAAGATCGAAAATTCCTGTGGCGACTATTAAACTTTTCTCAAAAAGTTGACCCAGGAATGTGCAAACGATTTTGCTCTATCAGTAATATTTCCCGAGATACCTTGAAAAAACATCGAAAATGAGACACCTGTACACATACTGTCAAAATCATTTACGGTGATTGAACTACGCAATTTTTAAATTATTAAATAAGTTTTGTAAATAAATAAAATAAATATATCATCACGGCATATTACCCATTTCTGGGTGTGCCAGTATCTACAACACATGTAGACCTCGGTAATGATGGCGATATATTTTACCGTGTGGGCGCTTACCAGGCGTCACCGCACGGACACTCATAGCTGGTGTGGAGAGTGCACCACAGGGGTCACTTTTGTGCCATTTAAAATTGGAAATATTTGGCGTCTGTCGGGATCGAACCCGGTTCCCCCGGGTTCACGACCAGACACTCAGGCACGCGGCCATGGGACCCCAGTTTTGTGAAAACAATATTTGCCAATACTACTTTGGCCAGTGCTTTTAAAGAAAAACGGTATGTAGTGTGTGTAGCGACCTCAGGTTACGCCCCTTCAGGGACATTGTTTGCTTCGGCCCACTGTACTCATCTGAATAACATTTTGTTATAGTAGTGTATTTGTCCTGATGAAAACGTTTGATTCGAATGCCGTTAAATAAATTGAGTCACGATTTCAAAAGTTCTTGAAACGGCCCTGCTCGCGCAGATCGTCGGCCGGAATTTATTGACATAAAGACTTGTTCGAATGTTTTTTGGGATGGGATACCTTTTATATCGAAATTCACAAACCTGACATTTATTTTCTGAGTAATATACTAACCTCAAACGTTGGTCGCAATTCTTAAGCAATTCGCATCCCTGTTCTACTAGATCAAAAGTTTGCAAGCATCGATTTTTTGTTTCGTATCAAGAATCAATCCTTTGAGTACGAAGCACTTTGCTGGGTAAACTTCTCTGTGAACTCTTTTTCTTTTATTAATAAGAATTTCTCATATTATTAAATAGTTTTACGTTGTGCATTCTATATCATGGAATGTGCATACCAACCCTATTGAAATATAATTATGTGAAATGTTATTGCTATCTAAACTTTAAGAAATAAAAAAGTATAACACAAATATTAAAATAAATAGGACTTCAGTCTTGTATTAGAATTGTTTTATTTCTTTGTCAACGTGTCGGAATTCGTTTAGTAGTATTTATAACAGAATTTGTAAATTAAATACATAAAGTCAAAGCCTATTTAGCTACCTGTATATATATATATATATATATATATATATATATATATATATATATATATATATATATATATATATATTTGTTGTTGTTAAATATTTTAATGACATTTACAAACATTTTAAAAATATTTCCCTTTCCTTTATGCCCTTTTTCCGTTTCCTGTTATAATTTTTGTATTTTAATTATCTTTTATGTACTTAATTGATTATTGTATTTATATATTAATTGTAGTGTCCTCATGAAGGAATAACAAAGAAATAAAACAATTCTAATACAAGACTGAAGTTCTATTTATTTTAACATTTATATAGTTTTTACAGTCGTTTATAAAAATCATATTATAAAAAATATAATAACTTTACCTCACTTTTTCAGAATTCTGTTGTTTAAGTTATTGATATTTGAAATTGAAATGTTATGTGCAGTGTTCTTTAGAACGAGAGAAAACGTAAAAAGTGGAAATTTCAGATTTTCGTTTATTGTATTCGAATAGAAGCCCCTTTTATCTTTTTTGCGGTAAATAGTTTCGCTATATTGAAAAGGTTTTTTCTTTAGAAACTGTTTTCGGCTTTCTTGGAGGAAAAGCGTTATTTTAAAAATTATTAATAATTAAGACCATCACTTATTTATTCGTTTCGGGACACAATAGTTCCCCTTCAGCCTTGTGGTGGTCACGAACAATTGGAAATTTTACATTGAATTTATTTTAGATGTCCTCTACTCATAAACTCTTAATTTGGAATTGAAGCTGAGAAGTATTTTGGAGGGAATTAATTTTTTTTTAAATTGACGTTTTATGTTTTTTAAATTGTTTTAGACATTGGAAGAAAATTCTTTCATGTATAGTTTTGTTTTTGTTGGTTATGTTTCTTTCTGCTATGTGAATGATGGGCTGTTAGGCATATACAAATTAGTCATGCCGCGAGATTTCGCATTTTCGAGATCTCGTCTCGAATTTCTGAGATCTCGTCTCGAATTTCTCGAATTTTCGAGACGAGGTGAATCTTATTCTCGTCTCGATATTTCGAGACAAAATGAAAGTAATGGCCTCGAGATTTGTTCGAGACGATAGTAGAAATTCGAGATCTCGATTATACGATTTTTTATATATAACGTAAATATTTCTAATTAAAATATACAAAGTAACAAAATATTTGTCGATATAAATAAATATTTTAATTGCCTCTTCATTTACATTCATATTTATTTAATAATTTTAGATTTATTGGGTTCACGCCAGCTTCAAGTACCCGCACTAGACGAATATATAATCATAATTACAAATATTAGCGTACAAAGTAGATTACTACACCCAAGAACGGGTAATAAAGCCATGATATTATACAGTACCTATTTTTTACCTAGCATTCAAACACCAGACTTAGTAAAATAGTGTTTTAATCAGTGATACTCGTTTATTATATTCATGTTGCTTGTAATGTTAATTTATTTACTATTTCTAATTATAAATTCGAGACTCTCGAGTCGAGATCGAGAGAAAGTAAGAAAAATATAACAAGCCGAGAGTGGATTGTTTCTCGCCATCTCGTCTCGCGGCATCACTAATACATATTAATTTTGTTTTTGTTATTATGTCATGATGTTTTTAGTTAACGTAACGTTGAGAATAAATTTTGTTTGAAGTAAATATTGGTTTTGTTTTAATGGCTGATATTCAATATCAGTGAATATCAATGAATTATTAAAATCAAAGTGCAGTATTTATAGATTTTAATAATTCATTTTTTAAAATGCAGGTAAAAGTAGGTAATCTAATGATGAATTTTTTAAAATATTAATAGTAGAGATGCACTCGATTTCGAGCTTTGGCCCGGCCCGGCCCGAAGCCCGCCTCGATTTCGATCATCGAGCCGGGCCAAAGATATTTTTTATCGTGCCGAATCGGGCTAATCATTTTCAAAAATCGAGGCGAGTCTTACTTTTTATTTTGGCCCGGCCCGAAAATTCGAGCTTTTCGGGCCAGCCCGAAAAATCTTATAGTTCATTCAAATGGACAGTTTCATTAATATTTTAATGAAAATGGAGGAAGTTAAAAAGGATCAAAATGATTTAATAACAACACAGTTCACATATTAATAAATAAAAATGTATTATTTTACTTCAAGAATTCAAGGTTATTCATTAAAGCATAATAATTATATTGTGATGATGCTATTATTGTTATTATTACTCGTATACTTAAATAAAAGTGATTTTTGTTCCTACCATAATGGTTTCTTGTCCTATTTTTGAGCAGAAACAAAGTTAGATAAAAAATCCTTATGTAAATTAAAATTCTATTTTTTTATATGATTTGTGAAAAAGTTGTTTAAATTCTTTGGTAAACAAAGTGTTAAATACTCGTAGGTCAGTAATTTTTATAACAATCTTACACTAGAAGGGTCTCTTTTTCAACTACTTATGTTAACTAATGTTGAAAGTTATAAGAATGTAGAGGTTTTTTATAAGTTTGACACGAAAAAAGTTAAACATTTTGCCTTAACATAAAAATCAACATTAGGAATGAAGGATGCACCCAATTTCGAGCTTTAGCCAAGCCCGGCCCGATTTCGAGTCAATTTTCGAGCCGGGCTAGCTAATTTTTTTGTCGAGTCGATCTTCGAGTCGGGCCGGTAATTTTTATTTTCGGGCCGAGTCGATCCAAACCTCAAAGCCCGGCCCGGCCCGCTCGAATGCATCTCTAGTTAATAGTACAAGTTCTTTGAACTCTCGCATCATACTTTAGTACTGATGTACACAATGCTCTTAAATCAGATAAATTTGAATTAAAATATCACAATATGCAGTGTACTAACATTTATACATGTTGGAACTCGGTGCTTATTTCCAAACTATTCATTAATTACATGTTTTTGGCTAGCACTCAAAAGCCAAGGCAAACACAAAAGGAAATACGAAACATGATGTGTAAAAGGGTAAAAGGGACGATGATTTACATTTTCACAGTGAGACCGTTTACAATGTGGAAATTGTCTATTAACAATGAAAACCGCCACATCAGAAGCAATGTTTGTGATGTTAGACGATTAAGTTTTCTCGCCACTTGTATCTTTGCCACATTCATCCTCATTAATTATATTTCTTCTAAACTTTCCCGTTGGTTGCGGTGGATTCTGAACGCTTAGAACATTGGTTTCCCTTTCGCATTCGCTCAACTTGAGATCTGTAAATTCATCTCACAAGAACAATTAAATGTTTTACGCAAGAATTAAAACTGCAATTCCGTTCTGTAATATGAAATTTCAGTTACAAAGTTACATATCAGAGTCGGAACTTCTACAGTTTAAAGGGTGCAGTCTTTAAGCTTATTACTTCTTCGAAGTTGAACGGCCAGGGCAAGTATATACCCTGGTGCTGGTGCACTGACTGGTAAGTACAGGTTGTAGCATGTCATTACCAAAAGATTATCCCTAATTCGCGGGTCTAGAATGACAAGGCTCTAACTGCAAAATAGGAAAATGGCGAGAATAGTGAGTTGAAATTTTAACTCGCTATTATATCAACACATTATTGTTAATGGATTAAAATGTAATAACAATAATAATAATAATAATAATAATAACTTTATTTATCATGGTGCTATACAATAACAAACAATAATAGTATAAGTACGTTTCATTAACTTAATAATTTACATTATGGGCCGGTCTTATAAAACTATTTAATCAACAGTTAAAATTTAGCTAGCTACTAAACTAATTTAACTGAAGATTTGGGTATTATAAAAGTTTAATGACAAGTAAATCGACCTATTAAAGTAACTACGGAATTTCATGCTATTAGATTTAAATCAGTTGTTAAAGAAACGTCAAACTGTATTTTTTTTTGTTATGTTTATTTTAAAACAATTGAAATAGGGAACTATTTACTTTTTAAATATTTTTTTAAGAAATATATGTGTCGAGTATGTCATCTTTAGAGTCTGTATCATCAGTGTCCTCGAATTCAAAAACAGATAATGATGATGCATTTATATTTGCACGAGGTAGACTACCAAAATTGTTCCGAAACAGGACAAATCCATATGAAATATATGATGACATGGCTCGTACCACGATCACGGTTTTAACTAAAACACTGTTAGAACTATACAAGGCATCGGACCCGAACCAAACCGTAACATTTTGGCGAACCCAAACCTAGAACCAAACCTCAGATATATTTTTCATTTGAATCCGAGTCGGAACCGGTCCGGATATTATAATTCGGGTTCAGGGTTCAGCTCCGGTTCAGGTTCATTTTCAGTTCGAATAGGAAGAGCAATCGTAGCCGATAATCGACGCCTTCGGCGTCTGCGTTGCTGCCTGTGTTGACTTTTCGTGAAAATTGTGTTCGTTTCTTGTCTTGCGTGATGGGAGTTGGACAAGCTTAAGAAATCGAAATCAATGTGCATTTTTAAAAAGAAACAAACTCATTTCGACACAGAAAATTATTATTTTGTTTTATTAAATAATATAAATAAATATAAATAAATAAATATATCATCACGGCATATTACCCATTTCTGGGTGTGCCATTATCTACACATATGTAGGCATCGGTAATAATGACAATATATTTTACCGTGTGGGCGCTTACCAGGCGTCACCTCACGGGCACTCATAGCTGGTGTGGAGAGTGCACCGCAGGGGTCACTTTTGTGTCATTTAAAATTGGAAATATTTGGCGTCTGTCGGGATCGAACCCGGTTCCCCCGGGTTCGCGACCAGACACTCAGGCACGCGGCCACGGGGCCCCATATTAAATAATATAATAGAATAAATAAAAAACAGACTTTTAAAGAGCACAAAGTAACAAAAATAAATAAGTTTCTCCATTGCAAAAAATAAGTTAATTTAATTTTAATACAGTTTTATATTTGATCTTGCTCCGTCATTACACGCATCATTTTTTTTAAAAGCATTCCGATTCTTCTGTATCTCTTTTCAGATTCTTTGAATCAGGAAATACTTATTTTAAACTAGTTGTAGTATTTTTGAAGGGCCGTTTTGCAGGTGCCTTAATTGAATTTTTTTGAAATCTAGAATTGTGTCGTGTTTTGTGTTCTACTTCAGAGAGATTTTGCGTGTATCTAAGTTGTACTACTTTTGTGTAGAGAATTTTCTTGTACTCATATTTCTTACTGCACTCTTTATTCATTTCAATAAACTAATAATTGGGATTAACTGTTTTTAATACTGTCATTAGACCTATCTAATCTAATAAACTATAGTTCTATAACCAAAAGCAAAATATGACAAGGTTCTATCTACAAAACCAGAGAATGACTAGGTTATATCTGTGCAGATAGAACTTGGTCACTACACTTTTAATTCAATTTTTAACATATAGAACTTTGTTCCTTTATTTTCTCGAAAATGAATAGCAATATCAAAAAACTAAGATCAGAAAGGGATAGAATATGGCAGATAGAACCTAGTCATGCAAAAATCTCATTTTACTAAAAATATGCAATTAGAACCTTGTCCAGTATGTATGTAATTATAATTAAGAGTTAACTAAAATTTTACTAAATACACCTCTAGGTTGTGAAGGAGTTAAAAACAGCATATTATGAAATCAAATCAGTGCACTATATCTATAACCAGGGTTTATCACTTGTTACAATAACAACTGACTGTTGACATGGATCATTTAGGAAAACACCAATTTTGAATAAATTCTCAGTATAAATTCGTGTCTAATTCCCTGAATATTTCGCAAATTTCCATATAATACATACGAGAATATGCAGAAATTCTTTTGAATTTTAACAGATCCGAGATAAAACAACGTTGCTCCGAATTCCAGCAAAGTTACTTATTCCCTATAGAAATTTTGAAAACAATAGAAATAATATTTTGTATACAATTCCGCGAAAATCTCTATTGTGTATAGATAAATATTTGTACTGGTGAATATGAAATTGCGACATAAGTGTTTAACATGGAAATACATTTTGTTTTTCTCCAATTATTATCTAACCCATAAAACATTATGAAGTATAGTAGAACCTCGATTATTCGTGCTGCGAATTCTTCGTGCATCCAAAAAAATTGTCAATCGTGCGACCAATTATCCATTACGAATAAAAATTGTTCGCGATGCTCTGTTGTGAATCCGTTAGAGTATTTAGTTATTTTACCAAATCGTTTCACACTGTTACATCTGATTTTTACAATTTTATATTAAGTATTTAGTACTAGAATAATTAATTTTTATTTTCATGTATGTAACTTTTTTTACGAGAGAAATCTATAATGTATGAACCTATGTATTGTGAGACTACATAGGTATGTAAATGATTTTTATTCATTCATTTGCAACACCTTTATTATCCGTGTTTTTCAATTATCCGTTACATGCTCGGTCCCGATGAACACGGATAATCAATGTTCTACTGTACTTGATACATATACCCGATGCCTACTTTTTTTAAACTAAGGAAAGATAATGTTAAAATTTTAGTTACCTATTACTATTATAAGTTTGTTGTTCAATAGACACTTACAAAATTGCAATTTGCACGAGCGCCTCTAACGGCAAAGCATAGAAATCAAGGTTGCTATGGTTACCACGTCCAAACAAAGACCTGTCATCAACCGTAGACTCTACACTCTAGCCATCGTTTTAGTTGAATAATCGATTGATCTTCAATATTATCAAGCAAAAAAGTTGCCCCAGACACATCTTCTGGTTTTAAACTCATTTTTATTAAAAACAACGTACAAATCACAATAAAGAATTAGGTTTAACACTGAATAACAGATGCGAACACAATGACAGTTAGGAACATGGAACGGGACGCAAGACAACGAGGGGAGGTTTGTTTGGATGCATGATCTTCTATCTCTCTCTTGCAGTGACGTCAATTTGGTAAGAGTCTATTGGGAACTTTCAGTACATACATCCTTAGTGTTTTTTTTTTTAATTTGAGAAAATCAAAAAAAATCTTTCTCTTATAGATTTCTATAAATTAGTTTGTCAGTATTATGTTTAAATATATTAGAATATTATTTATTGGATGGTTGGAAATAGAAAAATAAACAATGATAAGCAATTACATAATAAACATTTTTTTTTACTTCGAGTCAACTCGACCTTTCTTTTGTGCCTCATGTCAGAGAGGTCTATAAAGCTTCTATCAGAATGGTGGACTTTATAATTAGGAATACTAGAAATTTTACTGATGTGTCAGCTATTTTAGCACTCTATTATACCTTAGTCAGGTCGAAACTTGAATATTGCCATAGTACTTGGAATCTTGTTTATGAGGCTCAACAAAGCTGTTAGAATCGGTACAAAAGACGTTTCTCAGATTTCTTTATTTTAAATCACCCAACAAATACCCTGATAAAACAATTAATTACAGCGAACTGTTAAAAATATTTAATATTAGCAGCTTATCAGAACGTAGGGACGCTTGCTTAATCCTGCATTTGTGTATAGTGCCGGACACCAATCTTGACCTGAGGGGTAAAGGAAGAGATGCTCATATCGTGATATTCCATAGACGCCGTCAAATAATAATTATTACAGTACGTTTGTGCTTCTAACTCATTTGTGCACGCTTATGAAGCGAGTGTAAACAAGACAGGATCTATGGACGTAAAATGGCACAACTGCCAATATAAGAAAGGCTGCGTAGCTTTAAAACTTAATTGGGCAACTATTATATTTTATATTAGGTATGCGGAAATTAATTGTATTTCGTTTGGATTTGAACGGAGCGCATATATTAAACAATGATTTGTGCTAACATGTTTTCCATAAGTCATCTTTCCTGTCCTGATAAGCTATAAATTCTTTCTTTCCGTAATTTTCATCCTCCATCTACCACCAGATCTTGTCATACTTTAATTATTTACAACTTTTATTTGAAACATTTTTGTTTAAAATTAATGGGGTATGTGACTAAATTTTGATTTTTATATATATGATACTAGACCAAAAAATAAAATACCCGTATTTTTTAAATTGTTTAATTATTCATAGTTTACGAGAAAATAATTATGAAAACTTTGGAGAAGGGATCCTTGACGTCAGTAGGGTAGAATGATAGAAAAAGACAGTTAGACTAAGATAGATATATTGTGGTAGGCGAAAGTGACAGCAGCTGTCACTTTCGCCATTCATCACAACATATCTATCTCAGTGTAACTGTCTTCTTCTACCATTCTACCCAACTGACGTCACAGATACCTTCTCCAAAACATTAAATTGCTAATAACAATATTATTACAAACTAATGTTCAGTTTTTATTATTATAATGAGAAGCTATAGGGGTTTGTTTTTATATTATGGCTTATATATTGAAATTCGATTATGGTCACATACCCCATTGAAGACTTTTGCGCAAAGAAAAACTGTTTTCCATGTTAAACGCCTATAGCCAGATTTTTAACTGTATGTAATTATGTATATGTATTTTTCTAACTGTTAATATGTAATTGGATTTTTTTCTGTATATTGACAGTTTAAATAAACCATTATTATTATTATAATTGTAATATAGTGCAATATTTACTTAAGGTCCAAGAATTCGATAAGATCCATTCAAATATACATTGTTGAAGTGTACAGCCGAAGAACCGTCTTTTTTTTTCGTGTCTTGGAACGAGTGAGAAAATTACCAATGCAAGGGCAGGTAAGATATTCGCCAATAATCCGGTGAAATATTGTTAGCAAAATAATATATACAGGTATAGATAAATATTTAACTTTACGACAAAGCGGTTATTTCATAATACAATAGTTAAGCTCGGCTTATAATGCATATTTATTGATACATCAATTAGGGAAGTTAAAAGTCAGGTAAATAAAGTAAAGTTCATAATAACTATTTCTATGAACATAGGTTGTATAGATAGATAAAAGATAAACATTTATAGAATATCTATATTTTTACATAAAATTGGATAGAATAAATTGTTATGAACTTTGACGGTGCTGTGTATATATGCATAACAAAAAGCAATAAATTTATCAAGCCCGTACACTGTCAATCATCAAGATTTGACGACAAATCACTTAATACATCACGTAGTTCATTTACATTGCAAACTACCTAATTATAGCTAGATACAACAGTTAGTTACGGAGTTACATGAATTGCATCAGCAATAGACTACAATAGACACACTACTAGTTGATGCAGGTATCATATAAGTCACCAGAAGTCGAGGGATCATAATAAACTGTTTATACATCCCTTAATTACGTTCACAAAAAAACCTTAAATTCTATCTGCCATAAATAATAATAACAATAATAATAATAATAATAATAATAATAATAATAAACTTTATTGACATAATCAAGGGCGAGGTTCAGCCTAAGACTGCTCTTCCACCTAACCAACAAATAATACACAGATGTAGGTATATAAAACTAATAGACACGTTATAAATACAATTAATTACAGATAATTGAAGTAATAAAAACATTTAAGATAATATAGAGTACAAAATAGTAAACAATGAAATAAATATTATGCAAATAATAATGCTCGTACATTTCTTTTGAAATTGTTTAAAGAAAGGATCTTCAGAGAGTCAGGAACACTGTTATATAAAGTGGAGGCCATATATGAAAACGCACCTTTAAATTTTGACTTTCTGAAGATTGGTACAATGTACAAATCCTTCATTCTAAGAGAATAGTTATAATCTTTAATTATAAATTTGTCAAATAAATATGATGGAGTACCTGTCAATATAATTTTATGTAGCAAGCATAAATAAAGATATTTAAGACGGTTTTCAACAGAGGGTATCTTAGAAATTTTGCGATATTTAGATACATGATCGTATTTACGCACACCGTATACAAAACGCAGACAAGAATTTTGCAATAATGTTAGTCTCTGTTTATCTGTCTGTGTGAGGTTCGGAATATAAGTGCAGGCGCAATAGTCAAATAGTGGAAGAATAAGTGAATTGACCAATTTAAGTTTCACTGACGAAGTTAGTTCATTTTTAAACTGAAATAATTGTCGTAATTTCAATCTTGCTGCACATAATTTTACATTAAGATGGTTTCTAAAATTTAAATATTTGTCAATGTGAAGTCCCAAAATTTTAACATTATCTGTGCGAACTAAAATAGAACCATCTAACACAATATCAGGTATGTTACCACAGTCACTAATGATTAGAAGTGATGATTTGTTGGTATTAATTTTGAGACCATTGCTCTTTACCCATTATACAAAATCACTTAACTATTTGTTGACAATAGCGCAATGTTAATTTTATGCGAATGTTCCATAGTTGCAAGAACCTGGGTGTCATCCGCATAGGAGTGAACTGAACAAAAATTAAATATATTTGGCATGTCAGCGACAAATATTAAAAAGAAAAAAGGTCCCAAAATTGATCCCTGTGGATCAATTAAATAAAATAAAAATGTAAACACCATCATTGGTTTCTCAATTTTTGCACAGAATTGGACTCTGTCCTAACAAAAATAAGAAATAAAATAGGAATTAAATTAAACAACTTTTTTACCTGTTACAACAATATTTATTCATAGTGTTGCTGTAAATTTTTATTATATTTAAATACATAAATTTTCAAATAAATATATCATCACAGCATTTTCGAATATGTCATCATCATATCTGCGTATAAAACAGATTGGCACACCCAGCAATGGGTAATATAACCTGATGATATATTTGTTTATTTATTTACGATATAATTATTGAGAATAAGAAAATCAGCCAGGCCATGAAAACCAAATTTGTAATTCTAAACAGTTAATTAGTCATTTGAAATTAAGTTATAAAAGTTAAGTTAGTTAAAAATGAACCGGAGAACATTTTCGAATCGTAAACAAATAATATGTTTACTTACATATTTAGCTTGAAACAATTGTTTCTAGAACAAAAGTAAATATTAACTTTATTCAAAACAATCTTGTTATTTTATAAGGAGTTTAATTTGTTAGGGTGTTATATTTTTTATTTATCTTTCAAATTTTCTTGTTATTTATTCATTTCATATCCCATGAGTAAAGAAAGCAACAGTATAACAGATTTGTGATATCACCCTTGGGATATATTTTTGATTCAATTCCTCTGCTTTATGACAAGTTGTTTTTTTTTTTTTAATTTAAAAATATTGCACAATACGTAATTAGAATTTTTGGTTTAACTTTTGTAAGGCAATGCTATTTGCTGTTAAAATAAAACTAAATTATTATCTTTTCGTTAAGTAATTAATAACTTTTAGTAGTAAAAAATGGAACTGGTTTCTTAAACTATTTATTTTTATACCGGGTGTCTACTTATTTTTGCGAATATTTTAAATTTTAATTTGGCGATATCTCTTTACCTTAATTACCTACCATTAATTTTAGAACAAAAGTGTAATAAAGAAAGATGTTTAAAATGAAAAACTGCATCGATGAGTGCCAAGTTGTAGTTCAATTGTTTCTTATGTACGAGTTAGAAGTAAAAGAAAATACTGGATCCGAGGCAATTATTAGAGTGCCATGAAAAAAAAACAATAATTTATGTTTCTTGTTTCCGGCATATTTGACAGATTTGATATTTCTTTTGATTTTATTCTTATTAGAATTTGTGTTTATTTTTTTTCCAGATTAAGTCTTCGCTTGAGGTCAAATCAGTTAGATATGCCAGAAAAAAGAATAATAAATTATTGTTTTTTTTTTCATGACACTGGCAATTGCCTTAAATTGTGTATTTTCTTTTGCTTATCGTACATACGAAACAATTGAACAACAAACTTGATTCTCATCAATGCAGTTTTTCATTCTAAACATTTTTCTTCATCACACTTTTGTTTTAAAATTAATAGGTAAAAAGATATCGCCAAATCAAAATTTTTACAATGCATGAATTTCCTGTTCGAAAAAAAGAAATGTCCGATATAATAATTTTTATAAATTACTTAAATAAAAAATTATGCTAAAGGAAAGCTTTTAAATTTAATTAGATCCATATGAATTAACTGTGCTAACTATTTAAATTTTCTTGATGATAATTTTTGTTTATGTATCATGCAAAATTCAATAAAATATCTAACATTTTATTCGCATCCTTAAATACAAAAATATATAAACATAATAAACATATTTGTCCGTATTACAGGCACACTTTTATAATAAAAGCACTTTTGTGGAGCACACGTTTTATAATAATATGATGTAAAAGCGCTCTTTATAAACCCGCTTTTATTATAAAGTGCGCTCATAATACACGCCTTTTAATTTTCCGTTTCCCGCGTATACAAACAACTGCGAATCGTACGGGCAGCGCCATCTTTATTCTAATTTCTTCACTATTATATACATTACTATACGTACTCTACTACCGACCAGTATATTCGTCCATAAGGTTCATTTTCCAACGTGGTTCATGTTACCAGTGTTTTTGTAGACAATCTGTTTTCATTTAAGGTTATATTTTGGAGTTAAGATTCTTTAAACAAGCAATGGATTCATTCGTGATTGAAAAAATAAGTAGATTATTAAAATTAGTAACGGAGGAGACTCTCTTAGTAGAAGTCACTGTACCTACAGGCTTAGAATCTGTAGCGATAAATGAAATAGTAAACAGTTTGCACATTGAAGAACCATTGATTTGGAATATGCAAGGAAGAATTTACTTTATTATATATATGGAAATATTCGATAAGGTTTGTTTTAATTAATAAAATTACCTTTTATTAGCATATCATTTCTAGCTTCGAAATCTTCGGTCGGTTGACAACATAAGCATAGTCGCTGATGTAGCCACTAGCTTTAATTTCTCAGGCGATGAAACAAAACACAGGAATGAACTTAATTGTTTAGCTGTTATACTAAGAATGGAAAAATCTGTTGCGAAATGGGCCATCTGTACTGGGTATAAGGGTTCCATAACCCCTACATTGGAAGAATTTGCGGATGCACGGGACAAGCACTATATGATGATAAAAATGAAAAAACAGAACAAAAAGTATAATGCCGATGATTTCAAGCACAATGTCCTTAAATTTAGGGTCTCATGTGATCGAATTGGGGTTCATTCCTTCACTTCGAATGATGCTGCAAGATTTGTGGGTGGGAGAATGAACGATATGCATCGATGGGTTGTGGCACTTACAGGCTGGGATTTACATGTAATTCTCAGGATACGCTATAGTAAGTTGATCATTTAAAAAAAAAAATTGCATGTGTACATACGAACAGCATCTTTCTTTCCCTGTAGGAAATATAGGGCGTCTGTAGCGTTTCATTAGCTAAAAGTCAAATAAAAATGGTAGGATTGCTAATCCTACGCATTTACTGGTTTGTCTTTCTTTTTAACACTTCTATGTGATGTGGGGATAGTCGAAATAGTATTATCCTATTTAATTTGTTGCGGTTGGTACAATTTTAATTTATTCATTATTAGTTTCTATATTTGTGGTTTGTTTATATCAAAACTGTTATCAATAGTCTTTTATCATTTTCATAGTTAATGTCTTGTCTTCCATCCATTTTTAGCCAGTCTCTTTTGCATCTTTCCACGTGATGTTTTGAACAATATGCTAGATTATTAATAAAAATATCCAATTCATGTAAAATAATATTTCATACTAGAGAGATTTATCAAAACAATGTTTATACAGGGTGTCTCAGGACGAGCTTGCGCTATCTATAATTTAAATACTATTTAATATAATTTAACGAAATTTGGTATCTAGGGGTTATCCAACATGCCCGTTTCAACTAAAATATTTTCAAAGCAGCAGCACTTCCGGTTTGACCGGAAATTGACCTCAACTCTGTTATTTTAAATGGAATACGCTATATTTTATTTTACCATTGAATGCAGCGGAAAATTCTACATATGAAGCAATAAAAACATTTTACTCATGATCAACTACTTCCGGCGTTATTCAACTTTTTTTGATTTTTTGTCTGAAATCCGGCACATTTTCAAAACTCTGTATATCGGGATCGAGATCGAATTTTTATAATCTGAAAAAAGCCTTTTATAAAGGAGACTCTAAGCTACATTATCCATAGAGGAATCCTCGATTATTTATAAAAATGTGACTGGTACGTTACACCAAAATTACAGTTGACAAACTTCAAAAAGGACAATTTTTTTAAATGGGACCCCCCCTTTTTTATTACAAAATGTGTACTATGACAAAAATATATATATATAGGCTGTTTTTTTTTTCGAGGTTACTATGGGTATCTCGGAAGTCGGAAACTGTAAGACTTCGGCAAATTGGGAGAAAAGTTAAAATATTAAAAGGCCATTTTAGTGATGTTTACATTTTTCGAATTTAATTTTTAATTTAATCGATTATTTTTTTATTTTCAAAGTAGTACCTAATTTTCTTATTTTACATGGAATGCCATATTTTACTACTAAATTCAGTAAAAAGTAAAAACATTTTACTAATGATCAACCACTTGCGGCGTAATTATTTTTTTATTTTTTCTCTAAAAATGGCCACTTTTTTATTACTCTATTATCTCGATAATGGATTCAAATTTTTATAGTCTGTAAAAACAATTTTTGAAAAATGTAATTTCTACATCAACTTAAATTCAAGTTCAAAAAAACGGGACACCATTTTTTATTAGGTTTGTTCGTACCGCTATGCTGCGTTTTACCGCAAAACGCGGCGGTAATTGTCGTTGCGTTTTGCGATTTATTACCTATCGTCGCGGTAATAATGTTACTAAAAATTTTTTTTTTGTTCGTTCGGTTGGCGGTAAATTATTTAATTATTTTCGAAGATACTTCGTGCTTTATTATAATTATAAAGGATACTTAGTAAAAATATATTATTACAGTTTTCATTATATTAATTATTTACTATTGTTATGAAATAACTTTACATTATTACACATCATAATTCATATGACGTTTATTTATTTTAAAAATGTATTTCAATTTTTTAACGAAGGATTCATTTAAATAATAAAAATGAGGTCTTCCATTTTAAAAACTTGAGTTTTTTTAATTTTTTGAACCTTAAGTTTATGATGACTTAGAAATTACAGTTTTCAAAACTTGTCGAGTAATAATTTATATTAGTGCAAACGAAAGCTTTCTTTATAAAACTGTTTTTAGAGATTATAGAAATTCGATTCGTCTCGAGATACAGAATGATAAAGAAGTGGCCGTTTCCAGGAAAAATCAAAAAAAGTTTAATGGGGTATTCCACCATAACAAAAAAATAAGAAAATTTTCAATTTAACTTAAAGTATGGCTCAATAAATAATAGTTAAAACAGTGAAAACATTTTTTAAATATTTACTTTACGAGATATTTCACATTTGCTAAAAGGGAAAATTGACTTCATACAATTGTTATCTTTCTCTCGTAGCGTACTCAGAGCAGTGTGCGTGAGAAAGACAAGTATAGGGGAAATGTGACTTTACACTGATTTCTCGAAAATAAAATACTGTTAAACTAGGAACAATTAAGATATTTTAATACTATGAATTGCTTCAAAACTGTATGAAGTTTTATTTAAAATAATAAAAAAAAATTAGTGGAATACCCCATTACGCCTGAAGTGATTGATCATAAGGAAAATATTTTTTTCCTCAATCGTTAGCCAAAGTAATTATTATTCAGCTTAAAATAGTAAGCAAAGTAGCTTGTTGAATCACAAGTGAGAAAAGTAAATAACTTTCTTCACAAGTCAGCAAAATACACAAGCCTATAATAATCTACGTGAGGAGTCATAAATTTTGATAGAGTTACAAATTGTACAATAAATATCTACCAATCTTCATAAAGGAACAATATTTTTTTGTAGTGAACTTTACATTAAATTTAGTTACGAACATTCTCTTGAATTTTTCATTAATGAAAAAAGTACGTTTCGTTTTTTTAGAAAAATTATATTTCAAAATTGTGGAAAAACCATGTTTAGCACGCGTGAAAAAAAGACCTACTTTGCTCACTTGTACTAAAAATAGCTATTATTGTTTCATTCAATTTGAAATAAGAAAGTTAGGGGCTACTTCCGGTGCTACTTTGAAAATATTTTAGTTGAAACGGGCATGTCGGAAAACTCCTAAATATCAAATTTCGTAAAATAATATTGAATAGTAATTAAAAAAATAGCGTGGAACTCCTCTTTATTACAATTTTATTCAGTTCATTTCGATTATTTTTAGACGACGCGGTGGCATTACTGAGGGTAACCCCTCAATCTCTCCATAGAAGACAAATTATATCTTTCGGGTCCATGACTCTACGACCTACGATTGCCTATGGCATGCTAGCGCTTGCAAATTTGGAACCAGGTGATCACGTGATAGATCCGTTGTGTGGATGTGGGTCTATCCCGATAGAGGTATGCACTAAGCAGCTAATCTTAATTATTATACACTGAAGTAGTAAATAGCCAGATTAAAATTACTGTGTCAGTAATGGTTTACTGGAAAGAAACTGTAAGAGCACCAATTTGTTAAATCCAATTACATTGTTTACAAGTTAAAAGGATTTGTTTTCATTTGTATTACTAGTCATAAACAAGAGCTTTGTTCCACCTAGTAATTTTAATTACTTAATCTTAATATGAAATGCTGAATGGGCCGGTATCTTAATCGTTATTTATTGAGTAGTACTTTAAGTACAAAATGTACATTTTATTATTTTTGTTATGATGAACGACCCCCTTCAGTATCTTTTCACACTAAATTTAAGGTAGTTCATCCATGGCATCGCTAATCATTTAAATTATTATATTTAAACTCATCAAAAAATTGTATTGTTACTTTAAAAATTGATAAAATAATTTTTAATTTAAATTGATGAAAACCAAATAAAGCATTTTTTTATCTTAAGTTCTATGTGTGACTTCAGTAGTATCGAAATGAAAAATCCAGCCGAGTAATATGGTAACTTTGGTTTGTATACAGGGTGTTATGTAAGTAATGTGTACAACGCTTAACTTATGGATAGTAAATTTGACAAATAATTTTAGATTAACATGCTTTCTACAAGAACTGGAGGCGTTTAAAACTGACCAATTACAGGGGTCTTAGTTGTCATAAATTCCTAAAAATTCATAAATTTATCCAAAAATCCTAAAATTGTCATAAATTGAAAAGTATGTCATAAAAAATCATAAATTCTACTAATAAATTCGAATAACTAATGCAAATCGACATCTTAATGCACGAATAATTTTATATATTTTATTCAATTTTGACGTTTTAAACTGTCATTATTAACTCCATAGCAACAACTATAAGTAACACTTTTTTCATATGTGAATTAAATTTTTTTACATCACTCTCACATTTTTTTTAATTCACTCTGCAACAAATAATGCATTTAAAATAACATCAGGCACGAAATTAACACACCATAGTATTTATTAGACATTATCAGCCATTTTCATTATTTTTCACAGCACATTATGACAGACAATAAAGTTTTTTAAATAGACGACTTGACATCTTTCATTGACGATGGTCATGCACAGTCTACTAACTGATTAGTTTTTTGTTTTGTCAAAATTAAATATTATAATAGTTTTTATTATTATTTCGTCAAAATTGAATAAAATATTGTACAAACCACGTGAGCTAAGAATGTTTATTCACTCGAAGAAACTTTCTTCTCATGAATAAACATTACCTTAGCTCACTTGGTGTGTAAATATCTATTATGTAAGGGTATTTTTTATTTTGTTTAATAAACATAAAAGTCCTAAATTTGTCATAATTTTTGTTGACAAAATGTCCTAAATTCCTAAATAAATTATTAAATTTGTTGCTAAGACCCCTGCAATTACGTCACAGTTCAAAATTTTGCAAAAAAAAAGAAAAGTAAAAATCAATGTGTTCACTGGAAAATTGTAACACATTTCATAAATGACATATAATATTTCAGATTTTCATAATGAAAAACTATATGTTTATGAGCACTGAATATGAGTAATTAGATTAACAAATAAATAAAAATATAAATAATAATAAAATATTTTATATCAGTGAAATATCTATAAAACATACATGCATACATAACGTATAATCAACTAAGAAAAAACGTATAATGTCAGTTTTGACCAATATTTTTTCCAGAGAAGACATTGATTTTTACTTTTTTGCAAAATTTTGAATTATGGCGTGATTGGTCAGTTTTAAAGGCATGCAGTTCTTATAGAAAGCAAGTTAAACAAAAATTATTGTCAGATTTACTATCTATGGGGTCAGTTCTACCATGGGTTAAGCTTTGTACACTTACATAACACGTTTTATGAAAAGGTTTTTCCTACGATTTTGCTACACATTTTTTTGTTATATAATTTAAGGCGGATTTATGCAGCCATTTTCATTTACATTTACATTTTAATTTTTAAATGTACCTATTCACAAAAATATATAACAAAAATAAATGAAAATGAACGCATGCGCACATATAAAAATACGCTGACAGATGATTAACGTTATAACCCGACTTTCATTGGAATAAAATTTATTAATAATAATATTCAACAATAGTGACAGCGAAGAAGTTATGAGTTTAGTTTTAAACGTGTTATTGCAATAAAAAACCGTAAAAAGAAACGATATCGGAGATACATAATGACAACCAGCTGATCAACTCAAATTCTCGTCCCTGTCATGTCGTACACGCATGCGCCATTTATAATTTTCATTTATTAGATAAAAGTTGGCCATCTTTAAAAATAAATGAGAATGAGAGATAAATGAAAACGTAAATGAAAATGGTGTATGCATGGCTACATTGGTTTACATACATTTATCTTTTAAATGAAAATTAAATGTAAATGAAAATGGCTGCATAAATCCGCCTTTACCAAATGTATTCCAGTATCAACTTTAAATTGAATTATTTCAGTTGTTACCTATGATTTCTAATTTACATCCAAATTTTACGACTTGTTATGAGTTTTATATATTTATTTGAGTCACATGTTGAATTTTGACCATCAACGGATGATCTACTTTAAGTTTTATTATTATATTAACACTTCTGTTTTCAGTGCATGAATGCTTTTCCGGCAGTTGTTGTGTCATGTGGGGATATTTCCCCTGTTGCGATAGTTAAAACTACAAAAAACATTAAACACCAGAGCTCGTTACCGTCAAAACCCGAATTGTTTAAATGGAACGCATCGAAATTACCCTACAAACATCATACGATTGACGCAATTGTAACTGACTTAGTGAGAAATTAAATAAAATAAATGTTTTTCTTGAGATATAACAAATGTATTTTCAGCCATTTGGATTACGTTCGGGCAAGAAAGGAAAGAACTACGAATTATACAAGAGTGTTGTAGATGAATTCGCCAGGGTAATTAAATATGAAACAGGAAGAGTAGTTCTCCTAACAAAAGATAGTAAAACTCTGCTACAGGTAATATAATAATAAGGAAACGAATGTGTATCTCTATATTTTGTACCCTTCATTTTGGGTGCAGTAACTCTTCTTACACATATTTTTGATATTGATAACATATACAGGGTGTTAATTACAAAGCGGGCCATAGGCGTTTAATGTGGGAAAACTGTTTTTCCTTCTGCAAAACTTCCCATTTAATTTTAGACAAAAAATGTTTCAAATAAATGTTGCAGAGAATTTAATTCTACAGCTTTTTTGCAAATTTAATAAGCTGTAAATCCAATTTGAAATTTTATAAATATTGCTCATTTGTAGCGTTAGCCATGGAATTTAAATAAAATTATAAAAAATGCATATTGTTTGAATTGTCATATTGCAGGTTACAAAATAAAAATAAATAAAATCTGTGCAATAATGTAGATATAGATTATAAAAACAAAATATTTATAAGGACTTAGGTGCAGAATATAATGGAGTATTCCACTATAACAAAAAGAAAAACCTGTTGCAGCACAAGACCTCTCGCCATTTCCATATTAGGCTATATAAGTATTGTATTGCACTTTGCTATCGAAACGTCGTTTTATAACAAAATATTATAGAACTTTACCCAAATATTGTTTTTTGTTGTATTTAACATGTCTTCTGCACACATAATTCTAATTACATTTATTTTTCATTGTATGAGGAAGTTCCTGATTGTCAGAGATTCTTCCAATTCATTAACCAGATTGGCGGTATTTCTGATGGATATATGCATTTTACCTATAATTTCAAATATTTAATTAATAAAACAATAAGAAAGATTAAATATACTTCCCAGAAAAAGCTATCAGAATGTCACTAAAACTGTTGATTTTTGACACTGATATTAATATATGTCATTTACAAACTACATTATAGACATTTAAATTTGTCAACTGGTTTCCTTAGTGTAGTTTAGCCTACTCGACTTATTATATCCCGATATTCTCTATATTATAGCGTCTTTATCTCTAAATTTATAGAAGATATGTTAAAAAATTTAAATGTATTAGATGTAGGATTTTGTTCTTCAAAATTAGTAATATCAAAAATTTTCAAAAAATAATATTTAGAAGGTTTTTTTAAAAAAACCACTATTTTCGGTTGTTCAATTGTTACCAAAACCTTTTCAGCTCTTCCCAGGAATGTCAGATTGAGGAATTCATAGTTAAACAGGTCTTATGTCTTATAGTTTTTGAGGAATCGTCCGTCCAACATCCAGCCATACACATACACACATCCACACACACACACACACACACACACACACACACACACACACACACAGACAAACAAAAATGTTAAAATCGGACTCTAGTAACCTTGAAACGTGCTTATTCATTAAAATCTGGATATGAGATTTTTAGCATGATTCCAATACCTCTCTTAGCGAGAGGTAAAAAGAAAAATTTCAATTTAACATAAAATATGGCTCAATAAATAATAGTTAAAACAATGAAAACATTTTTTTAAATAATTACGAGATATTTCACATTTGCTAAAAGGGGAAATTGACGTCATACAATTGTTATCCTTCTCTTGTAGCGTACTCAGAGCAATGTGTGTGAGAAAGACAAGTATAGGGGGAATGTGACGTGACACTTATTTCTCGAAAATAAAATACTATTAAACTAGGAACAATTAAGATTTTTTAATATTATGAATTGCTTTAAAACTGAATGAAGTCTTATTTAAAATAATAAAAAAATTTGAGTGGAATACCCCAATCGAATTTCTAACAGTTCAAACGATATGCATTTGTTTGTAATTTTATTAAATTCCATGGCTATCACTACAAATGAGCAATATTTATAAAATTTCAAATTAGATTTTATAGGTTACTAAACATGTAAAATAAAATCTGATTAGTGATTTAGGTGTAGAATTTAATTCTCTAAATTTATTTGAAATATTTTTGTCTTAAATTAAGTGGGAAGTTTTGCGTAAGGAAAAACTGATGTTAAACGCATATTGCGAGATTTTTAATTAATTAATATGATATATATAATTTTAATTAACCTTGAAGGGCTGTTATAGTAGAGACAAAGATAGATGCTGCATATCGTGCTGTGAGTCAAAATCGAAAAGTTAACCAATCAATTTGTAAAGGAATAAGCAAGCAACGTATAGGTAGAAAAACAGGGATGTATTCAGTTTTATATAACTTTATTTACAGAAAACTCATTATTACTGAAAATTACTTTCGTGTATCTTTCGATATAAATAGTAAGTAAATAAAAGAAAATAAGATTAAGTTCAAATTGAATTTCTCATAATTTATATTTAACTGAAATACCTAAGATCAGTGTTAAATTCGGACCAGTACGTTAGGTAAGATGCCCCCTTGTAGATCTGAACTTAGCCGCTATTAGTAGCTTCCACGCCCCTAGCTCATATCTTTGCGTCTACCATATCAACGATATTTCAAGAACTTATTCTTTAAATTACGATGTATTACATATTTCTAGAGTACCTTTTTCAGGCCATGGATTATAAAAGAGGGCACTCACATTGGACCGTAACAAATATAACGAAAGTGAATGTTGGGGCCTTAAAGTGCACCCTAATTTGTGCTAAATTACGTCAATGGATGGAGATATCTAATTTAAAACTGTGATAAACTTCAACCAGAGAAACAAACTTGATTTTTTATACAAATTATTAGCCGGAAGATTTATTTCTACATTTATATTTTTTTCTTTATGAATAATTGAAATTGTAACCTGTTGAATAGAGGAAATCTCTTTTTTGTTTAGTTATTTCTTTTTTTATTTCTCGCCCTTATTTCGTTTAAATTATTTTGTACAGTTGTTGATTAATTATTAAAACACTCAGTATTCTTATATACGTATTGTATTTTTGTACAAAAAGAAAATAAAATCCACAATCTCCTGTTATTGTTTATATCCTGTTCCGGTTTCCTGTGTTTATCAAATATTAAACGATTTTCTTGCTAATCACATATGAATTTCAGGAAGTTGCTTCTATTTTAAGACATTAAAATATTTGAAATTAGCTGTGATGACTAAATTAATTATATATATAAATGTGTTCGTGTTACCTCTAAACCTAAACACGTCGATCTAAGGGAAGGAATTTGTAAGAGGGATAGCGTAAGGGTGAAGGGTGCAGAATATTATAACCAATGAAAATTAATTTTATTAATCTGCAATAATTTTGTAGATATATTTTTTTGTTAATTTATTATTATTCAACGGTAAATAGAACTTGCATTTTGTTGTATACATCAGTGGCGTAGCGTACGTTTTTGCCGCCCGGGGCAGATGTCAAATTTGCCCCTCCCCCTTCCAAATTTAAAATTCTTAGAAACACAAAAACAAAAAAAATCATGTAGGTAAGGTAATTAGAAAAAAAAATCATTCAAGGTCAAATGCCTTATAACTTATAAAATTACATTTTTTCAAGGGATGAAGGTATATATTTTGTTATATACATCAGTGGCGTAGCATACGTTTTTGCCGCCCGGGGCAGATGTCAAATTTGCCCCCTGCCCCTGCCAAATTTAAAATTCTTAGAAACACGAAAACAAAAAAAATCATGTATGGTAATTAGAAAAAAAAAATTTTTTTCGTTCAAGGTCAAATGCCTTATAACTTACAAAATTACATTTTTTCAAGGGATGAAGGTATATATTCTTGCCCGTTTATGTACAAAAATAAATTGCCAGATCCCAGTACATTTTAGAAAAAAGGTTATATTTAACGAATTGTTCACTTATACCTGGATAAACGATCTAAAGTCTAAACACAACAAAATATTTCAATTATTAATAGAAGCTGAGAGCTAACACTTTTACTTTTGTAATTATTATAAACAAATCGAAAAAAAATAACATTTAAATTATTCCAAAGTCTATGGTTACAAAATAATATATTTTTTTTTATTTATACATATTGATATTAGGCACCAATGAAATTGAGCTGTTTTTCATTTGCACTAAAAATAGGGGTTATTTTTCATATCGATTGTCATTAATTTTATATTAACTAATTTAAAAATATGAAAATTAGCATAGTTATGCAGAAATATATAGTCTACAAATGAAAGTGTGTTACATAATTTTTAATTTTTTTAAAAAAGTTATTGAGTTTCAAACTCAACTGACTATAATTATTCCCCGATAGTAGTCTTCTTAATATTATGGGGCATTCCGACATTTTTTAAAAATATTTTTTTTACATTTGTACAGACCAGTAAGACTCTAAATATCTACCTTTGAGTAAGAAAATGTATGCATCACATGAGATATGAATTTTAAAAAATTTCATCGCAATTCAAATTTTCTTATCATGGCGCGCTTATGACGTCAACTCGATGGTGACATCTGCAACGAACTTCAGCGCCTAAATCCACATGTTCATGACATCCATTTGCTTGTTTACATATCATTTTAGTAGCAGCGTGTATTTCGGTGTTTGTCCTGTGTTTGTTTATGGTAAAAATAGGAGTAATAATTATAAAGTGGACGAAATGTCAAACAAGAAATATTCCCGCTCGTGTTAACTACTGGCACCATCTGTGTTTTTAAACAAAAATATTTACTTTGAAATGAGCAACAGATTATCAACTTGATGTCACAAATTTCAAAGACGTTTCTAGAACTGTAAAAATTCCAATTTTGTAACATTAAATTATGAATTAAATTTTTTTATTATATTTTTCTACTACATGAAGATGGAAACTATAGAAAAAAGTTATTATTTTGCATTAATTACATATCAACGGAATACCCCATTCAACGATAAGAAATTTGCCGCCCTTAACAAAGTGCCGTCCGGGGCACTCATGATCCGAGTATAAACAAAATATACTAGTGGTTCACTAATAATAACAAGTATCATCTTAAAAGACGACTTATAATTATATAAACTGTCATACCAAATTTCGTCCAAATCGAATAAAGCGTCCGGTTATTATAAGCAATTTTTTTTTTTTTTTTTTTTCGAAGAACTTTGAAGCGGAATACTGGCTAAGTGGTACACTTTCCGGTAGAAGCAAGTTTGGTTAAATCGTCTTATTTTAGCCTCAGGAATCTGTGGTTAAGCCATGTCCCCCTATTTGAGAGACAGCTGTATACTTAAAACAGCTAAATGTAATAATAAGCGAGATAATTATTGGCTAATTTATCGACAGACACTTGTATATACATATATTATAGAAAAACAACTGTATACAAGTAAATTCAGTACGAATTTTTTTAATACGGCCCATTTCTCACCCTTCAAGTAATTCCAACAAGTTTGAATAATCTATGGGGTATGACAACTAAGCTACCCAATTCTCACTAAAAGATTGTAAAACCTGCGTAAGTCTTATTTCATAGATCGCTTCATACAATTATATTAATGAAAATAAAAGAAACCTTTTTACATTTTTCTATATTTTTAATATTTCTTGTCCTTAAACTACACTATGGCATTATTATCTTCTATAAAATTATTTGTTTTTAGACTAATTTATAAACTTTTCTGTAGTCAAACAATGCACATATTATGTTTCAAAAAATTGTAGATTGTTTGGACATATGATACATCTTCAATACCTAACATATGGTAGTGAAAAGAAGTGTACAATGCAGGGGACAAGTTGAAAAAAATCGATAAAGGCTGGAATCAAACTTGAAATGGAAATGTTACTCTACCCTTCTAACCTCTCCACACGATTACAATACGTGTTTTTGGCTTATTAGGCGTTACAATTAATTTTTTTACAAAAGTAGCCGTTTTTCTCATGCTCCAAAAAATTTAGTAATTTTCCTGAATATACATAAATGTATATATTAAGTCAAACAAAGAATTATATAATATAACTGATAAATTTTAAATAGCATATGGTATCAAATCCGCAAATGCCACAATTTATGATAAAATAATTCGTTAATTTATATACTTTATAACTTTTAACATTTTTTTGCGGAAATCATTTGATTAATTTAATTAAACGGAAAAATGTCGAAAGCGAATTCGAATTATTGTTGAGTGAATTTCTGAAGGATAGCATGAGGCATTTGTGGGGTTCTACTGTCATATTTTTCAGATATTTGTTCTCCTCATTAATTGTGGTTCGACCGTCCTAAAAATATTTTATGTTGGACAAAAAAAAATCATTAATTTATTATTGCTATTATTAGCTTAACATTTTTAACACGGTTCTTTTTAAAATAGGTAGTTATTTATGTAACAAGTGTGTAAAGTAGTACTTTTTGGTTGAGTGCGAGCACGAGTTGCATACAATATTTTTCCTAAAACCGAAATGTTAGTGATATTTCTAATAACACAGGCATCTTCAAATATTGTTAGTTGACAAGTAAGTTAACCGAATGTGCATGTTGCCTAGCAACGCCTATTTACTTTTCACGCACTAGTGTTTGAAAAGTGACACTTTACATATTCTAAAGTGTGCGCAGGGTTGTAGGAAAAAGTGTTTTGATTACATGAAAGGAATGCTTGATTACAGTAAAAAAAGGTTTGATTCCAATGAAGAAATTACCAATCATACAATGAAAAACTGATATAAAAAAATAATGTATAATTATTACATTTGTTTTTATTCCAACCCGGGCATTATGTTACAAATAATTTAATGAAAATGTTGCACTGTTTATTTCTCGTCAGAAATTTAAAAATAAAACTTTTGATTACAACAATGAAATGGTTCTTTTTAGTACCTAAATAAAATTATATTCTAATAAAGAAAATCAATCATACAACAAATTCGGACCTAAGTACCTACATGTGTGAGGTAATTTATGAAAATATGTTCCTCTGATTATATCCCTATAGAATATTTTTAAAAAAGATTTTTGATTACAATAAAGAAATGCTTGATTACAACAAAGAAAATTTGATTACAATAATGAAATGGGGTCCCGTGGCCGCGTGCCTGAGTGTCTGAACCCGGGGGAACCGGGTTCGATCCCGACAGACGCCAAATATTTTAAACGGCACAAAAGTGACCCCTGTGGTGCACTCTCCACACCAGCTATGAGTGCCCGTGAGGTGACGCCTGGTAAGCGCCCACGCGGTAAAATATATCGTCATCATTACCGATGTCTACATGTGTTGTAGATACTGGCACACCCAGAAATGGGTAATATGCCGTGATGATATATTTATTTTATTTAAAAATGAAAATTACTAATCACGCAAAAATTGATTATAACTATTGTCAATATCACCGTAGTACCTAGGTATATAATACGAGTATATTGTAAAAATTAGGATTTTTTTGGTTGAAGTGTAGTAAATCAGGGGGGCCCAGATTTTTTTTCGCATAGGGGCCCAAGAGTTCTACGCCACTGAATTAATATATTTTTAATATTATTTATATTTATACAAATATATCATCACGGCTTATTAACTGTTACATAATGAATATGAATGCACTTTTCTTTATTTTCAAAATATGTATATAATATTTAAGTTTCATAAATTTTGAAATCTATGTATATGCTATGCACGCACTAAAGGGAACTGAGAAATTGTTGTTATCAAAATTGATAAGTGTAATTTACTAAACTATGTTCGTCAACCAATTTTATTATTCCAAAAAATTAATTAGGTTCATGTACATATTCCAAAAAATTCAGTTTTCTGTACATCCCGGTGTTTGGTTTACCAGAAATACTACTTTGCTTGCAGCTCTAACCAGTTTTTCTTTTAAAAAGTTTTTCGTTTTTAGGCAAATTATGTTATTACAAATGTAAAAGGACGTATCAATATTTATAAGCAGATGTTCCATATAACATATTCAACATAGGGAACGTCGAGAATTATAAAACATACGAGATCTGTAATATTAGGCAGAAGTTGCCGTATTAGTATTCATTTTAGTTGTGTAGGCAATTGTTTTTCTGAAAAAATACATAGCTTACTAAATATTGACAAAAAAATAATTTTTGTTGAATCTCATTTCTGCAACCAACTGCCATAGTACAGCGTGTTCAAAAAAAAATCCTAACTCGAAGTAGGCTATGAACAAAAACACGTATGTCAATTTGAAAGTATTTAATTAAATGTCAGTTTGACAGGACATATTGTCAAAAATGTTATCTAAAGAAATCAAAGCTTTTCTTCTTGAGTCCTTATATTAGAAATAGAAATAAATTAGAAAACGGTGAATGACAATATTATGTATCCATCTTTATTATTTTTTCTCCTTAAAATTACATTACACGATTAATTTTGACAACATGACTTTTGAACTGAATAATGATGACACGTTTCCGTGTTCATAGCCTACTCCGAATTAGGTTTTTTTCTGAACACACTGTATTTGAGATAATAATGAATTTTAGTTTGTACATATTTAGAGCACTTATTTATTGTCTTTCGAATAGTGATGTTCTATTTTTTATCACTGCTTTTGCAGATAAACAAGTATTAAAATAATTTGATTCATACTTCAATGGATCATAAATCATCAGTGTTTAAAATGTATTTCAACAAAATAGAAAAGAATATTAATAAAATATTAAGGCAGAAGAGCTATCATATATATCGCTCTAGTTTATAGAAACAATGAAATTATTGATTACAATAAAAATAATTTGATTACAACAATGAAAATGACTAATAACATAAATAATTATATATTTTAGTTTTCAATATTTGACGCCCTTCTTAATTTGCTGTCCCTATGAAATGTCTAAGCTGCTTAATGCCTTCTTCCATCTCCAAATCTTTTGTAACAAAATGAAAATAGCGAGAAGTATTGTGCTAGTCACAGCAGATTTTTCTTTTATATGAGAATCAAAAAGCTGCCAATTCGATGGCGCAAGTGCTTAGATGTTCAGGGAAACTATATAGAAAAATTGGCTGTTCAAATATTTTAATTGAAGAGTTAAAAAAACAGTTTATATTTGATTGACCCTAGTACATTTTTATTAGTTTCAAAAGCACCGCGGTAAAATCTTGCATATGACCCCGTAAAAGACACTTATTTTGAAAATGGCACTTAGATTCTTTTGAATTTAATTGCTTCATTTAAAATTATGACAATGATTTATTTATTTTGTATTAAGAAATTAATGTTATTAAAATCAATATATTTTGTTTATGGTGCTGCTATATTAATATTATTTCTATATATGAATTATAAGTGTTTGTCTTTATGATGTAATATTATTGATTTTTAACTGTTTTTACTAAAAGCAGTTGGAATCGTAGAAATGTAAACCAATGGGATGTCATATATGATTTGATTAGATAATTATGTTATCAGTGCTAAAATAGTGGCATAACCGTCATTTGTGATCTCTTTAGGAGAAAAATAATATATTCCATTCGCTGATATGCAAATATAATCATTAATATAACATATGAATTTATATTTTATAATATACAGGGTGTAAATTTTAAAACGGGTCATAGGGCTATAACATAGAAAAACAGTTTTTTAGACGCCAAAAGTTTCTATATTAATTTATTGAAAAAAGAATTAGTGCATATTACAAAGAAGAAAATTATGAATTTTTTGATACCAAACACATTACATTTCTGTTTCATATAAAGCCAGAAAATCATTATAAAAATTTGCACAATTCAGAAAAAATATCAATAGCCGTGAAACTGACAGAAACAAAACAAAACAATTGTTGACTTGAGACGCTCATTAATAAACGTTTCTTACCTATTATTAGTTAAATTATTATTATTATTATTTTAGTTTTATTAAGAAGAAATCATGGATAATTTGTCTCATGAAGAAATATTACAAATTATTAAATGGTATTAATTGTTCCCTTGTAGCTTACAGTTTTTCTCGTTTCTTGTAACATTTCTTATTACATCAGATCATCTTTACTTTATTTTGTTATTTTGTACTAGTTCAAAAATTAATAACTTTAATCTATAAATGTCCCCTATCATGTTAGTAAAAAATGACAATATTTTGTTACTGTCAGTTTCATGGCTAATGATATTTTTTCTTAATTGTACAAATTTTTAAATTTATTTTCTGGCTTTATATGAAACAGATATGTAATGTGTTTGGTATTAAAAAGTTTGTAATTTTTTTCTTTATAATAGGCACGAATTATTTTTTCATTAAATTAATATAGAAACTTTTGGCGGCCGAAAAACAATTTTTCTATGTTATAGCCCTATGACCCGTTTTAAAATTTATACTCTGTATATATATATATATATATATATATATCTTTTACAATAAATAAAGAATCTTAGCATGTTTTAAGCTAAAACAATTCCAAAAATATTTTTGCAAAATGGTAAAGTTGAATTCATTATTTGACAAAATCAGGTGTGGAAAACAACATCATGCATGTGGTGTCCGTTATCATTAATGCATTTGTCTATAAAGTTTGCAAACACACTTTCCAACATCGCTCTTTCAATAGACACTTACAAAATTGACGTCACTGCAAGAGAGAGATAGAAGATCATGCATCCAAACAAACCTCCCCTCGTTGTCTTACGTCCCGTTCCCTGTTCCTATCTGTCATTGTGTTCGCATCTGTTATTCAGTGTTAAACCTAATTCTTTATTGTTATTTGTACGTTGTGTTTAATAAAAATGAGTTTAAAACAGAAGATGTGTTTGGGGCAACTTTTTTGTTTGATAATATTGAAGATCATTCGATTATTCAACTAAAACGATGGCTAGAGTGTAAAGTCTACAGCTGATGACAGGGCTTTGTTTGGACGTGATAACCATAGCAACCTTGATTTCTATGCTTTCCCGTTAGAGGCGCTCGTGCAAATTGCAATTTTGTGTCTATTATTGACTGGACTTCATTAATTTGTGGTCAACTCCGTCTCAGCGAGACATTATTTTACCGACCAGTCAGGGTACGATTAACAAAAATTAAATTATTATTATCATCTTGGTAAATTTAACTGTGACTTTATAATCACTTTAACTATGAATAATATTTGGTCAAATTTAATCTCGTATAATGAGAACCATAATAGCTAAGTATAAGAACACCTGCATTTTAAATGAAATATTGTAAAATTCTAATACGGTTCTGTCTTATAACCCTTATAAGGCTCTTACAAAAATTGCCTACTGTGTAAGTCAATAAAATCCAATTCACTAGGTATAATATAAGACCACCAAAAGGGTCACTTTTGTACTATTTGAAAATTGGTATTTTCTTTTTTGAATCTGCGCTCGTTCACATTGGTCATATGACGCAAATGAAGTGTGTTTTAAAAGTATTTTAATGAAATTTTATGTAATATTTTTCATAGTAATAACAAAAATAATAATTTATTGTTATTTTCGTAAATAATGAAATAAAAAGATTGGCGACAAAAATAGTCGTGAAAAACAACCCCCACTCCTGTGACGTCGGAGTACATACAACACGTCATTCATAGCCAGTAGGAAAATAGTTTACTTTATTTGTATAAATAAAAGTAAGCGATAGTTTGTCATAAATGTTGAACTGTATGTTCTCTGACGTCACATTCTGTTTTAGATCACGTGACTTTTTTAAAATATGAAATATTATAAATTATCTAATAGATATTTTGTAATATTTTCAAATTTGAGGTTCTTTAAAGAACAATGGGTTGAATTCAGCACTCTTCTTTAACTAAAGAAGCTTAACTAAAAATAACAAAATAAAGAGAGACATATACATTGATGCATTAATAAGAAAAAGATGCAAGCTGTTTCTATGGTAACTAGAGACGATCACTAACCTAATGAAGAGTGCTGAATTCGGCCCATTATCTTTTAAAATTTAGCACTTAGAAGTCAAAAAATTCTTGGAACAGCTTTATTCACCCCATGTTTTAAAGATTTATTTTATATACCATAGTTTCATTAACGGAACTTTTGGAATTTCTTTTTAAAACTGTTATGAAACCAAAAACATAATTTAAAAAATGTAAAAACAGTTTTGTTTGCAACATTTAATTCTGAACAACTTTGTACTTTACACTTTTTGCCGTAAATTGGAAAGGTGGAATATGGCAGAGACATGTGACATGTTAAATCTCTATGTTGATTGTTCACCCCTAACCGCCACTCGCCGGTCTGTTGAGACGAGACAAGCTACCCTCCCGTATCCGGAAGAATTGCAAGAATAGGAGAGTAAGAGTAGGGTATACGGTTGACTTTTATACGCGAAACATTGTAAACGTTCTATATTTGAGACACAGCTCGTGATCGATTGGCAGTAAAAAGAAAACAGACTATCATTACAATTATTTTTATAAAATATATAACACACATTTTCTTTTGTACGTTTCGTAACTGAGATAATTGAATATAAAATTACATCAAAGGTACTTCTTTATAGTATTAGCCATGGTATTGATATAAAATATCTATCAAACAAATTTTATGACATTTTACCTATCAGAAATTATAAAATATAGTTTTCATCAAAATAATACTACTGAATGATTTGTATCTTCTCTTCGTATGAATAATTCTTCATTTTCAATAATGAAAACTCAAACAGAGCGTTTCTGACAGGTAAAATATGTCAAATCTGACAGATACGTGACAGGTAAAATATCATAATAGTATAATATGTGTCAAGTGTGTGAAGCTGAACCACCCGAATGTAAAATAGGCTTCGCACATGTCTTACATACTATACTTTTTCTACGACCTTGCAATAAAATATAATTTTTCTTCACATTGTCATTCTTTTAACGTAAAGCCTCTGTATTATCGACTTGTGTAGCCATGGTTACCAACGTTACGGGTGTTTAACAGCTTTGTTTTATTAAAATACAATTCAGTTTGTAATATTTACAATAATGAACGGTGCATGAAGTGTTACTTCACGCACACTGTGTGTGAAGTAACACCTGAAGTGTTGAATTGATACGTGAAGTACTCACTTCACGCATGGTAGTAGAAAAATTTGTTTAAGATTGTATTTCAATACCATGTACCTTTTACAAAATTTTAAACTCATTTGTCTTGCTTAGCAAAAGAAAATGTGATTATGGAATTGCAGAATTTAATTCTTTACAACTTTTAATTGAAGCATTTTTGTTTAAAATTAATAGGCCACTTTTGGGTTCAGGAAAAACTGTTTTCCCGCATGTTAAATGCCCATGGCCCAGTTTTCGTGTTACACCCGGTATAAAAAAATGAACTATTATTTCTTAACATTATTTATTTATTTTTCGTTTGGCAATACAGTTATCAAATAAATAAAATAATTTGTTGAAATTGGTGCTAGTTGCGATGGGGTCACCTCCTTTAATACTACCTTGAAGCGATGATAGGCATCGTTGAAAATATGTCCTCTTGTATACCTCATCCTAGATTGCCGGAAGGTACTACTGAAATTGCTGCGTCGCTACAACTATTAACTTAAAATGCGTTTAATAAATATAAACCCCTTTTTATAATTTAAAAATAAACGACTGACTCTCATATTCGAAACTTCGCGTATTCGGAAAGGGTTCAGCCTATATTATTCTGGAGACGGGAAAGTCTACTGCACATCTATAAATCCATCATCATTATATCTTCGTATTCAGTGTGACTGATGTGATATATTCAAAAACATGTTTACATTGTAAGATATATTTGAGTCTGGAAGCAATTAGCGAACAATAAATCAGACTTACATGTTCTTGAATAACGCACCACCTATATACATCCTAGAACCTAGCAGGTAACAGGGCATAACAGGAAATAAATATTTAATTCAGATTGTCTGTCTGATCAGATATACATATGTATGTATGTACATATATACATATGATATCGCACAATCTCAACTACATTGTGATACATTGTAATCGTTATGTAACTTGTGAAATATTTATGTTTAATTTGTGACCTGTGAATTGTACAGGCTGACTAACTAATTAACCATTTAAGGGTCAATATTACCACTTCTGGTTAAAATTATAACTACCAGTTAAATAAACAAAACCGAAACGAAATGAACTGTCAAATGACAAATTTATAATTGCTGTCAATAATGCGATGTAATATTGTTTATTTAGTTAAAATTTTACCCAGAGATGGTAGGATTGGTCCTAAGAGATATAAGCTGTTTTCTATTATTAAAGTACTTTTAATTTGTTTGCATTAGAAACATCAAGTAAAATAATTATTATTCTATCAAATGGATATTATTCTAGCATTGTTATTGATATAATAAACGTGAAGGTGTCGATTACAACAAAGAAGATTTTGATTATAGCTCAAGAATATTGATTATAACAATGAATCCAATATTTAAATACTAGCATTTTGCGAAGAATCAAATATTTTTGATCTACAATTCTGAAATCTTGTGAGATAATTTTGTTTTACTGGCAGACGATATATAAATTTAATTTGATGCACATGCGCAGAATAACAACAAATGCCATTTTTGATGTCTTTTAATTTTACAATAGGGTCCTCCACCATAACAGAAAATTGAATAAAAAGTTAGTTATATTGAAAGTATATAAGATAAAATCATGATTGAGACGATAATTTTTTTTTTTAAATGGTTAGTTTTTGAAATATTAGTGATTTTAAGCATCTATACATCTACGTCACAACGATTGCTATCTTTCTCGCGCAGCCTACTACAGAAACTGGTGCGAGAAAGATAGCTATAGGTTTCTTTAAAAATCGAATGCAGTTGAACTAAAAACAATTATGACTTTTTAATACTACAAATTTCTTCAAAATTAAACAAACTTTCATTTAAAATATTAAAAAAATTAGAGTGGAGGACCCTATTACCCTGTTTTCTTTCACTTTGTTATTAATACATAACCTTCCTTTGGAATTAATACATAACTGTTGTAGTAAATATAACAAATTTGTTTGGTTTAATAAAACCATAAAATTTAGAACATTGTTAATTTGTGACATTATTGAAATTACAATTAACATTTAAAATCATGACGAGATTTTGACATATCACTGTGGCGATTATTATCGAATACTTACGATTATGTTCTCAAAAGATCATCGTGACTTAATGATCATTACAATGGGGTATGTGACCACAATCGAATTTCAATATGTCATAATATATAAAAACAATCTCTCATTTTAATAATAAAATCTAAACATTAGTTTGTAATAATATTGTTATTAGCAATTTAATGTTTTGGAGAAGGGATCTGTGACGTCAGTAGGGTAGAATGGTAGAAGAAGACAGTTAGACTGAGATAGGTATGTTGTGATAGGTTATGGAATGGCGAACGTGACAGCTGCTGTCACTTTCGCCTACCACAATATATCTATCTCAGTCTAACTGTCTTATTCTATCATTCTACCCTACTGACGTCACAGATCCCTTTTCCAAAGTTTTAATAATTATTTTCTCGTAAACTACGAATAATTAATCAATTTAAAAAAATACGGGTATTTTATTTTTTGGTCTAGTATCATATATGTAAAAATCAAAATTTAGTCACATACCCCATTGAAATTACGTTAATAATGATCATTAATATAATTTACATATATCATACGAAATATTAAAAGAATTAGAGATTAATTATCATGAGTAATCGTCATTTGTCTCTGCTATATCGTTGTGAGTGAAAATATGGAGATAACCAGAGAGTATTGTCTTCAGCTGGTCATCATGTCATCAGTAGCCTAATTAAAAAAATATGCTTTAAAATTCTATACCACATTACACTAAATTAAATGTGAAGCAATGCGGGCTAAACAACTGATTTCCCACGCCCATGTTGCGAATTTTTTCGTATTTATATTAATGAATTACAATAAACAGCAGATGCTACATAATTGTAATAATATAATTGTTAAGAAATATATGATGTACTGACTAATTATACAACTAAATCACAACTTTACTCGTAAAATTTACGATTATTATTGTTCTTTATTATCACTTCAATAATCAACTATGAAATAAATAAAATATTTAAAAATTATTTGTTTGTTGTTAAAAATAATTAATTTTATTAGTTAATACAATTGAATTGTCATTCTTATATATTTATGATCTATATACCTATATATCTCACAATAGCTTTTATAACTTCAAGACCATTTTTATGTAGGGGAACCCGAATACGTTGTATACATTTTTTTATAACTTATTGTATCGGCAGTATATGACTTACCCTTATATTGCCCTTTAAAAAATCTGTTATTCTTCAACGAAAAAAAAAACAATTCTAACTTTTTTATTTAATTGGTCCAGACAGTTTGCTTGAAATAGGTATCAAATTATGTATATTTTTTGCTACAAGGGCGGTTACCAGCTGATGTCTCACGGACATTACCATATGTTAATGAAATTTTATCTCAGCGTAAGAAAATATTTTAATTTAACTGAATTTTATTAAATATTGACAAAAAAATGTGTGTTTCGTCACCAAAAATAGAGGGACAATCATAAACATACATTCTAATACTAGAAAACTATACCTTTTCAACTTCAAATGGGCCCACAAACCAATTTTTTTACATTTTTTTAAATGAAAGTTCGTTTAATATTGAAACAATTCGCCGTATCAAAAAGTCATAATTGTTTTTTATATAACTGCATTTGATTTTTAATTAAACTTATAGCTATCTTTCTCAGACCAATTTTTATAGTAGGCTGCGCGAAAAAGATACCAATAGTGTGACGTCATCTGTGACACTGGAAATAAATTCAAATATCTCGCAAAGTAATTATTAAAAAAGTGTTTTTTTTTATCTTAATCGTTATTTGAGTAGTACTGTAAGGATAAAGTGTACATTTTATTATTTTTTGTTATGGTTTATGGGTCCATTGAGCAGAGCTGGGCAAAGTACTCAGCTAAAGTACTTCAAGTACCAAGTACTAAGTAATGCTATGAGTACTTGTCGTTGCAAGTACAAGTATAAGTAAATTTTTAAAAGTACTTGAAGTTTAAAGTACTTTAAAAAAGTACTTCAAAAATTCGAAGTAAATTACTTCAAGTATAGTTTGTGGTACTTGAAGTACTATAAAGTACTTGAAGTACATTTATATTACTTGAAGTACATTTATATGTATTAATTAAAGTACTTTTATGTTTACTTGAATTAATTTCTGGTACTTCAAGTGAATTCATATTTATAAAGTTGATGTTTATGAGTTATGACATAACGAAACATACATTATTTAAAATTAGAATCGATTCACTAATAACATTGTTATGGTTTATGTGATATGGAATGCGGCAATGTGGGCATAAAACACAATTTTCTTGTATTTTTTTTTTTTAATTTTAATTGAATAATTTTCTGGCAAATACAAATGAAAATAAATTATTTTATAAAAAACACTTTAAACCATAATTTTTGATATTGGAATTAAAATAAATAAATAAATATAACAGCAGCAGCAACAATAGCAGCACTAATATTAAACAGAACGATACCAAATAATGTTAGCAAGACACTACATTATGTATGCAACACAATAACATAAATCATACCTTGTGCTTTACAGTTTTAACAAGAAAAATCACAACATAAGTATCTATATCTTTTTAACATGTACAATTTACTATACTGCTGCCTCTCTTTCATGATTCAAATCCACCAATTGAATTATAATCACTGTGCGTATATGCCGAATATGTCCAATAGCCTAATGATACAAGTTCAATCTTGCAAAACAAAAATGCTGCCAGGTACTTCAAGTACTTGTAAAGAACTAGAAGTAAATTCAATTTACTTGAAGTATTCCGCATGTGTATTACTTGAAGTACTTATTATATATTTTAAGTACCTCAAATGTACTTCAATTACTTTCATGTACTTGAAGTATTTTTATAGTACTTGAAGTATTTATAAAGTACTTGAAGTACTTTTGTCTCACTTTTCAAGTACCAAGTTCAAGTATTTAAGATTTTTACTTGCACATGCAAGTACAAGTAAGTCTTTTGAAAAGTACTTCAAGTAAAATACTTCAAGTAAAAATAGTACTTGAAGTACTTTTTTGAAGTAATTTACTTCAAGTATGCCCAGCTCTGCCATTGAGACTAAACAACTTCAAATTGAGACTAAACAATTTCAAATTGAGACTAGTCAATTTCAAATTGAGAATAATTAATTTCAAATACAGAATTTAAATACACAATATTTAATTGATGAAGACCGTACAAATATTACCCAAACAGAATATCGTTTGCAAAGGCTGGAAAATATACGGGAGAATATTAAAATTAATAGTTGTGTGCTATATGTCGCTCACATTCAAAGATTTATTCCTGATGCATTATATGAAATTGATCTTACTTTTTAATGCATATTGTAAAATAAGTTAAGTTATGCAAATAAATATTTATTAACAAATCTTAATTATTATAATATATAATAGATAGTTATGGGGTCCTGTGGCCGCGTGCCTGAGTATCTGGTCGCGAACCTGGGGGAACTGGGTTCGATCCCGACCGGCGCCAAATATTTCCAATTTTAAATGGCACAAAAGTGACCCCTGTGGTGCACTCTCCACACCAGCTATGAGTGTAAAATATATCGTCATCATTACCGATGTTTACATGTGTTGTAGATACTGGCACACCCAGAAATGGGTAATATGCCGTGATGATATATTTATTTATATTTATTTATTTATAAAAGATAGTTCTAATTTAGTTGTTTGAGATGAAATCATCTACTCTTAAGTAAAGGAAAAAACTTTGAGAACTATTATTTTACAATAACAATATTTATTGGGTCTGTAGTTCTGTTTTATTAATTGGAATAATACTACCTTTTTAGTTTATGTTCTGTATTTTTATTAAAAAACCAACGTTTCGGCACCATAAACTGGTGCCTTCTTTAGGGAAAATTGACATTAAATTGAGTATTAAAATACTTTTAATTTGTTTGCATTAGAGCATCAAGTAAAATAATTATTATCCTATCAAACGGATATTATTCTAGCATTGTTATATTGAAATAATAAATGTGAAGGTGTTGATTACAACAAAGAATATTTTGATTATAGCTCAAGATCAAGAATATTGATTACAACAATGAATCCAATATTTAAATACTAGCATTTTGCGAAAAATCAAATGCTTACGATTTACAATTCTGAAATCTTAGTGAGACTGTAAAATTGTTGATTACAACAAACGATTTTAATTATAACCTAATAATATTGATTACAAGTAGGAAATTTCATCAGCATTTTAATTCTAGCATTTTTCGAAGAATCTAAAGTTGTTTAAACTTTAAAGCGTGTCGTATTTTTTAACAAATTGATACAGTTATGGGGGGCGCTGAAATGTAATTTTGCTCAAAGGCGCTTTTTACCCATAGAGCGGCACTGTTTGTAAGTAGTGAAAATATCTCATATTTCATGAATCTAAAATGCTTAATTTCAGGACCCATGTTGATTAATCATTTTTCAATTATTTTCGTTAGCACTTTTTGCTCCTTAAATGTTTGGAATATTGTTTTCCCAATCTATTAATCTATGCAGGGTGTTATGGAGTGCTTTTACCAAAATTCTAGGACAGACTCACAATGAAAAATAAAATAAAAATTTCTTCTGCCATTTTTCAATATTTATGTAACATGTATCACAAATTTGAATGACTGCTGAAGTAATTCCTTTAAAGTTTAAAGTTATTTAAAATGTTTTATAAGAAATAATAACGATAGCTGCTACTTCCTCTTTTATTAATATTCTTATCCATTATCCATACACGATAAACACTCACGAACAAACGAACACGATTCGTTAACGTGTGCGTTAAAATATTTTACCACTTGCATTCCTCTAACCTGCCTATTTTACACAAAATGTTTTCCATTTTAAACATTTCAACTACGTCTGAGATTTTCAACACTTTTATACCCTTATATTTCCAATTTTAAATGGCACAAAAGTGACCCCTGTGGTGCACTCTCCACACCAGCTATGAGTGCCCGTGAGGAGACGCCTGGTAAGCGCCCACACGGTAAAATATATCGTCATCATTACCGATGTCTACTTGTGTTGTAGATACTGGCACTGGCACACCCAGAAATGGGTAATATGCCGTGATGATATATTTATTTATTTATTTATACCCTTTCTAAAAAATTGGGCATAACACATAGTATTTTTCTAATGTAAAAATCTTTTCTGATATATTTTGGCACTTTAAATTTAAATATCTCAAATATTATACTTAATTATTAGATATTAAGGCTCAGGGATGACTTAGAGCTTAACGTCTTTTAGGTGAAAGCGAAAAATATAAAATTTATATTAGCGGAAATTAAAGTGAGAATATGTCACTTTGGGCTCAAATTCCTCACACACAGAATGTTCTCTACGGACGGTTCCTAACTATCTGGGAGGTGAATTTTCTATTTTAATATCTGTATGTCCTTGAAATAGGGCTGTTAAGTTTAAAAAAAAGATAATGGAGGAAAGCCGTAAGTTATTATAATATAAATAAAATAATTGGAATATTCTTTGGGAACCTTCATAGCATTCGATGTCGAATGATTTCCATGCCTTAATGTTCCATATAGTTTATTTAAAATACGTACAGATTTGAACGTTTCGGGCAACAATTAACCCATCATCAGTAAAAAGACATTTTTTTTCCTTTACAAAATCTATTTATAAATATTTATACATATTACTTGACTATTATATACCAATAAATTCTGGATTCAAATAGTCAAGTAATATGTATAAATATTTATAACTGGATTTTGTAAAGGAAAAAAATCTTGTCTTTTGCTGATGATGGGCTAATTGTTTCCCGAAACGTCCAAATCTGTACGTATTTTAAATATATGGAATATTAAGGCCTGGAAATCATTCGACATATAAACAAAATAAGTTATAAAACGTGCATGCAAAAGATTCATTCACTATTTATAAACAAAAATATGTAACAATCAAAAATATTTTCTAAAGGAAAAAACTTGTTAATATCAGTATTTTATCAAGCCTTCCGCAATAAAAACCAGCATTTATAATATAATCATGCAAAATAATGTATTGTTAATTAGTAAGCATTGAATTATCCGCATTAATTATTATTCTTTTCATGAGTGTTATGGCTCCCATAATTGATAATAAAACAATTGATCATCTCTCTCCCGTTTTATCGCGTGGGATGTGCTGATTAGTGTTTGTTTTACTAATAATCAAAACAAATCCCAACCGACTTTTGATTAGCGTTTTGACTGATACAGATAGGCTTAGTAGTTCAAGGAGAGTGCGAAATCTTATTTTGCAGCTGCAAATGATTTCATAAGTTTATTAAAAATATCAAATTATCATGAACAAAAAAATTGAACAACGGCAACATTGGCTTAGTTTACGCGCCATCCTCTCCGCGCGCAGCCATCCATCCAATGGTCCAGCATGTCTTTGTCTATTTCAGTGCTTTCCAAACAATTGTAGGGGAGTGACCCGCATCTTTCCCACATAATAGGGTCCTCTACCATAACAAAAAATAAAGTACACTTTGTACTTAAAGTACTACCAGTGTACTACTCAATAAATAACGATTAAGATAAAAAAATACGTATAGTAAATATAACATTATTTTTGAAACTTACCTAGTGTTAATTTTTTATATTTTTTTAAGATAAAAAAAACAATTTTTAATAATTACTTTAGGAGATATTTGATATTTGTTGTCAGTTTCACTGTGACGTCACACTATTGCTATCTTTCTCTCGCAGCCTACTGTACAGGCTGGAACAAATCCGAATTCCTTATACGAAAAACATTCTTTTTAAGCATGCTTCAGAAAATTGATGTAGGTCTTTACGGGCCAACTTTTTGAGACTTTAATAGGTACCACAAGAATTTTCGATCGTCTCTTGTTTTTGAAATGCAGGCTAAAACTTGATTTTCGTTTATTTTAAAAATACCTCATATTTCGCTTATTATAAAAAGTGAAGAGTCTGGTACGGAGCGAGAAAAGATGTGTCGCCGTGACGTCATATTGATTTTAAAAATCAAATGCAGTAAAACTAAAGACAATTAAGATTTTTTTAAACTACGAACTGCTTCAAAATTAAACGAACTTTCATTTAAAATAATAAAAAAATTAGAGTGGAGGACCCTATTCATTTCATAAGATTAATTTTTAGATTGATTACAATATGTAAATAAATATGTTTCAGTTTTTTACCATTACTAGATTTTTCAGTATACTTTATGCAGATTTAATTGAAAATTATTTTTTTATCATAGCCACTTATTTTTATTTTGTTATTCTTAAATAATAAGTTAAATATAATGTAACAAATATACAGTGTGTTCATAAAAAAACCTAATTCAGAGTAGGCTATGAACACAGAAATGTACGTCTGATCATCATTCAATTCAAAAGTCAAGTTGTCAAAATTGATCGTAAAATGTAATTTTAAGCAAAAAAGATGATAAAGAAGGATACAGAATATTGCCATTCACCGTTTTCTAATTTATTTCTATATCTAAAATAAGGATTCAAGAAGAAAAGATTTGTTTTCTTTAGATAACATTTTTGAAAATATCTCGTGTCAAAATGACAATGAATTAAATTGACATACGTTTTTTTATACTCCGGGTTAGGATTGTACAACTTATCAAAAACTGAATATTATAGTATTTTATTTTTTTTAAAGCTATGTTTCAAAACAATTCATACTCATATACATATACGGACAAATTGTTTTAAATTATTTTGGTTTCTTTCACTTATCGTAAATACTGATACAAGTTTTTTGTTTATTTGCTGGCATAAATACCAACAGTACATCAATAAATTAATACATGTTAGATACACATTTTTCTTTTCAATAATTGGATAGAATTTATTGAAAATGTTTATGATCTTGAAGAAATTTTATTTTTTTCATACAACATTTTCTATAACGAAATTTATATATCATAATAAACTTCTCAAAAGTGAATTGGATAGGGATACCATAAAGTTTTTATTTTTATGATAACGATAGCGAACACCAAACAGTTTCAGAGTATCGCAATAACTAAATAATACGGGTGTTACATTGTATATACAATAAAGAGCACAAGTACATTCTTATAATTATAAAGATAATAGTAACATAAATGTAATCGTTCTTTGCATTGCTGTGGAGATTAATAAAACATTTATATAATTACTGCATATATTCCTCAATCAACGATAACATTTTATACATCTTTCATTTTTTGTTACTTGCTTACTTCATACTTTTTTATTAGTATTACTATTTAATAATAGATACATAATAAAGTGATGAAAGTATTGTTGATGTACTTGTAAATTAATGAATGGTTTTGCTAAGCAAAGTTTTTGTTTATTTGTTACTAAAAATATTTATGCCCAGTTGCACCACCGACATTTAAAATTGATATTTGTTCCAAATGAATATTTTTTAATTACAGTGTGTAATTGAATTGGCTAACTGAATAACACCAAGTTTAATTTTTAAATGCTAGCGGAGCAACTGGGCATTAATTAGATAATTTTAATTAAAGTTAAATCAATTATTATTATATTGTTCTTTTTATCAAATTGATTATTATTTCTTATTTGCGATAAATATAGAAATAGTTAAATTAGTAAATGTTAGCTTTTCTTTTTTTTTATAAATGTGAAAAGTTCGTTAATTAATGGTACATGGTTAGCGCTCAAAATATATGGAAAATGCATATTAAATACATGCTTGTATATTTTTAAGAAAAGCGAACAATGCATATGCAAAATAAAAGTGCATATTTTGCGAATATTTGACAATTGATAATTTTAAATTATTACTTCAAACAAAAACTAGCGGTTCGTACTTTGTTGAAGAAGAGCTTGTAATAAAAATTTATGTAAATAATAGAGAAATATAATTGTGTATTTGAAAGACTTACACAAACAAATTAACGAAATATTAAATGGCGATTTGAGGGTAATATTAATTTTAATTCAAATTGCAGATTTTAGATAAATCCCTATAATTTGTTGCGAAATTGAACGTATACTCGGTGACACGAAAGAAAATGGGTGCGGTTCATATATTACGCATAACAAGTCATATTAGAATATTTCTAATAATAGAGCCGCTTTACACCAATCCTGTACATTTTCTTCATTAATTTTTACTGATAGAAGGTACAATCTTTGTTTAGATAATTTAGAAAAACACCTAATTATGTGTTATAATTATTGTAATATTAAAATAGATTAATTTAAATATTTAGTTTTAAGTAAAAAAAAGTATTACTGGTAATGTACGTATAATATGTATTAATAATTAATCATAACGGCATAAGTGCATATAATAGAATATATACATAATACTTCTTGGGACTTTTGGGAATTCTAGACTTTAGACTAGAGGATGTTTTGACTTAAAAGTTTGGGGTTGCTGGTGGAGTGTATGGTTTGTCCGTTTAAAAGTGGAGGGGATAGAGACCAAATGTTGCCTCTCTCTCGTAGCCGTTGCCCCACCAAGTGGCAGTTACTCAGTTTACATCGTATCGTGATCGAGTGCAGTACGTATGGGCTGCTGTGCTAAACGTAAATAACGTCAAAAGTGATAAAAGTAACAATAATCTTCAGTAAATTTATACTCAAATCACGTGTAATATTATAACAAAAGTGTAATTTATCATGTGCAGTTAAAGACAATGTACAAAACGATAGTGTGCTTAAAATAAGTTGGTGTTATTCGTGATACTAGATTTTTATTATTAAAATTATCGTTACAAAATGTTGTGGCAATCGATCAACGATACTTGCGAGGTTTGCCAGTGCTCCAGGTAATTACTAGGATATATATTCCCGAAACTTATATTTTTGCCCGCGAATATATGCAATTAACCGCCTTTTTGTGGACTTACACACCTTACAATCCGGTAAACTTCAAAGTAGATATCAGGTTATGTTTGTATTGACATGGTTAGCGAGGGAAATCAGCTGTTTGTTATTAATTCTTAGTATTTTCATTCATTACAATGTTTAATTTGTTTGTTATTTTGTATAATTTATTTATTGTAACAAGACTCGGCGAATATCTAACGAACTTAAATCTGTGCCTGTAATTTATGCAACCGTTGAATAATTCTTGGAAGCAAAAACTTGTAATAACGAACTTAGCTAGTAAAGCTTTATTTTGTTAAATATATACAGTAATTAATATAATATATAATTATACAAGAAGTTGGCATTTAACACCCTTTTGTGTTAGTTTTTTGGTAATTTGCACTTTATTTATGCAACCAACTTTGCGAATATGTGTACGTTTGTGCAATAATTCGCACAATAATCCAACTTTGTTAAAATCTTAATTAGATGAAGTAACTTTTTAATTGAAGGAAATCATATGTTGTAACTTGTAACGTATAAGGGCACACCCTTCTCAAGGTCTTCCTCTAACGGCCAAACGTCAAACAGGAATTTCTAGTTTTTTCTTTCAAATTCAGCCTAATTATTTTGGAATATCAACAAATATTTATTTATGAAATAAATTATTTATTATAATTGCCTACCAGGAAGATAAACACAAGAATCCTAGAGTAACGACAAAGTGCGCGCGCAACTAGGGATTCTAAGTACGTTACAATACCTGGTGTTTGTAGCATCATTTTCTATTATTTCCCTTTCTATTTCTTTTTGCTACCTGAAATATGTTATTTGTTACTTTTGGCGCTAAATTATGGAATGCACTTTCCACCAAATCACTTCTTTCTTTGTGGTTTTATGTTACCAGGAAGTTATAAAGCCATATAAGTCAGAAATACGTTACATTTCTCGACGCTAACTAGGTATATTTATTTCACTTTTTGATGAATTATTGATGTTTCATGATTTTTGCATGAAGTTGTTTTTGGCGCAAAATTCATGATACACTACTCTAAGGTCATGCATATTTCAATAAATTTTGAAACATTGTAAAAAATATAATTGTTTAACGTGAAATTATTTTCTGTTGTTTTTCAGTATTATTAGTTGTTATTAATGTTAAGTAATATTTGCTCGAAATTTTTGGACAATTAGTACTAATCTTTAATTATTTGTTATTGTATACGTTAATATTGTTAATGGAATTTACATCTTCTTTCTGTACAAATATTATTGTTTAAACAAAATTATCGATTTTTAGAAATAGGTTAGATTTGGCGCAAAAATGTCATCGTTTCCCTCAATTTTTATTAGTGGACTAGATATTGTTTTGAAAAGATAGCATGAATGAAAACAACATGCATTAGTAAAAAATTACACTTTTTAATTATATTTATGTACAATATTTTCATATTACAAATGTTAATATTGACACATTCTGAAAGAAATGAAGAAATAAATTAATGAAAAGTCAATGTTTGAGACGTGAGAAATACAAAGAAACAGGTTATCTTAACAAACATAAAAAAACGTTAGAACTTAAACATTAGATAAATAATTTATTATGAAATTCTCGGTATTGTTAGTCTAGTAGGTTATTTTTGGCGGAAACATCCCGTTTACCCTCCTACGGTATTATTTGTTAGGAATTCCTAGTAAAGGTAAATGAACTATCTCTAGTAGTGAACGTTACAACGGAAACATTCATAAACGTCAATGTTAATTGTACTTTGAGGCATATTTCACTTGACATTTAACATATGTTTATGACAATCCGGTAGTGACTTGCGAATCTCATTGGACCAGGGTTTCCCGCTTTGATGCGCACGCAAATTCCAAAAATCGCGGGATATGTTTCTTACCTGGCATTAAAATCACTGTACCGTAATCTTAGTTCAGGTGCTTGCCACCTGGGCCGCTGTAAACTTCAAATGTCAAACCTTGACAGTGACTGTTTATGGCGGTTATTCTTATAAAATACGTTAAGACTAATCAATCATTATGCATACTGTTTCTTGTTTATGCTTTCCTCTTTCGTCTTATTTTCATAAACACTTGATTTTATGACGATTTAATCTTTTTATTACCTTTTTATTTCCCATCCGTACAATCATGTATTATTTACCGCAAAGGTAATTACGTTTATAACTTTTATTTTATTTTAATTTCAAATTAGTTTTGTTTACATTTTTAAATTATTGCGTGGTTTTTATTTTTATGTATTATCAATTATTGAATATAATTTAATTTACATATCTTTTTTTATAATAGAATAATATTTACTATTTCTACTTTAATTCTTTTAATGTTTTGATTCCTTCCTTTCAAATTTTATTAACTAATTTTTTTTTTATTTTTGCAGGCTAATCAAGACTTCTTTTCAAGTTAGTGAAAATTATTCCGTTGAGGGAGAAAATGGGTTTTCACATAGTCCAGTTTGCTCCAACTACGACCACATGGACCTGGATAAAGAAAATCAACTTCTGGGCAGCCCAAGTAAACATGACAACGACATTTCTCTTTATGGCAACAGCAGCCCATCTACTAGAACCAGATGCGCTTCATTAATGTGCAATTCGTCTCCTAAACTAGTAAGTTATTTTTATTATTTCAGTTATTGTATCGTAATTGTTCCTTTCAAACTTTGCCCGAAATCTAAACTCTGCTATATAAATTTAAAGATTATTTTATCCTATATTACGCGTGATAGCTGGAGCAATAATGTAATAATTTAAATTTGAACACGGTTTATTTAGTAACAATGATACATTCTTTCCAAAAGCTGTAGTGTTTGAGAGATACCGCCTGGTAAACATCGACAGTAAAACTATATAATTATTATAAAAACAAATTGCTATAGTCACAAAAATTGACTGTCGGGTCCAGCAATAAAACTATAAATATCTTAATTATGACGAAGCGGCGTATCGCTTACTGTTTGCTTTATAATATTGGATAAAACAGGCTATTATTTGTGCCGCTCTTTTCGAATGAAGACATGCATCACCTGGTACTTCTATCTGCTCTGAGTGTTCTTTATAGTATAGTAAAATAATCTTACTATTCCAGTAACATAAATGCAATTTTTGTTTGAAATAGTTCTTGGAACTACAGTTTTCATTTTCATAAGAGATTATTTCAAATAAAAATAGCATTTATGTTAAAGGAACTGTAAGATTATTTTACTGTACAGAACATGTCTCCATTTCACCAGAGCGTCGCAAATAATAGCCCTTTGGCATCCACTGTTATAATGCAAGCAGTGAGCGATATGCCGCTTTTTCATAATTAGGATATTTATGGTTTTATTGCTGGGCCCGACAGTCAATTTCTGACCACCAGAAGTCGTGGGATCGTCATAAATCGTTTAAAACGCCCCTTATATTTAAAAGTACAAAAGAGCCGTTCATTGTTGATACTACAAATTGCTGCATGTTTGTCATAATACTTCCAATGACCAGGGTCGGATTCAAGGAAAAATTATTCTTGTTTTTACAATACATGGTTTTTACCTTCTATCACCTTTAGGTAAGGAAGGTATTGTGCTTGGTCCAAAAGTTAGGTGGAGTTTTTAATGAATAAGCACATTTTAGGGTCCCTAGAATACGATTTTACTAGTTTTCTCCGACGATATCTCCAATACTACAACCAGGGTTGGCAGATATATATCAAGTGATATATATCATGATATATATCTTGATATATATCCGATATTTATTGATTGATATATATCATGATATATATCACTTATTAATTTTTTTACAAAATAAATACCCAGAGTGAAAAATTCTTGATATTTTGAATAAAAATAAAAACGTGGCAACAGTATTTAGGAAAATGTTATTTTTTGTTACTTAAATAAAAATATGAATATTTTATATCATATGTCAAACTACAATAGTATTTACTCATTTAGGTATTTACTATTTATATAATATATTTAGGAAAAATGTTATTTTTTGTTACTTAAATAATAATAATTTTTGTCTTGTTTTTTGTTATTTTAAACTAAAGTTTGATTTTTGTTGTTTACCAAAATAAAGGTATTTTACGTTTCATGTTTTTTTTTGCATATAGCCTAAGAACGAAATTCCTGATATATATCGGATATATATCCGATATTATGATATTTTGATATTTATATAAATATCATGATATTTGCCAACCCTGACTACAACTCTAAAAATTATAATTCTTTCGTATTCCTCTTCTTTACATCCATATGAAGAGCTGATTAGATTTTGGTTATAATTGGTCAACCGGAAGTTCCCTTATTTGAAGTTCTTACCAGTTTTTCTTGAAATAACGCAGTTAAATATCATTTTCTGGCATTTTTTGTGATTATCAATATGAAAGAATATCTTATTGTCTATACGGTTTGATTATACATTTTCCTTCATATTCAATAGAGTTAAAGAATTATAAAGAGATTAACTTTCATAAATCAGCCAGCTTTGCTATAATCAAGGAAACAGCTGATATATTCAAATAATTCTAATTGACAATGTCAGTGTCAAGCGCGACATACATAGTGTATGTTCGTGTTATAATTTTATTAGATTTATAGAATCTTTTCCAAGGAACTTTCGGTATGGAATTTGTAGAAAATAGTATATGTTCGTGTTACAATTTTAGTGGATATATAGAATCTTTTCCAAGGAACTTTTGGTATGGGATTTGTACAAAATACATAAAATTGGCGAAAGGTATTGTGCTGGCCACATCAATTTTTTTCATTTATAATAAATGTAGGTAACGATGGTTTAAGTACCGAATCAGAGGAGTAATTCTTTTATAAATTATGTATGTATATGTATAACTATAACATTATTGTTAATGTTAAATATCTGTAATTATAAATTGTATATACCTATATAAATATAATAAAAATAGACAGCAACACTGTAACTAAATATTATTAACAGGTTAAAAAGTTGTTAATTTCTATTTTATTTCTTATATTTGTTAGGACAGAGTCCATCTCTGTGCAGAACTTGAGAAACCAGTGTCAGTGTCTACATTTTTATTTATGGAAGATAGAATTTAAGTTTTCTTTGTGAATATAATTGAGGGGTACTTAAATGGTTTATTACGTTCCTTCAACTTCTGGTGACTTACTTTTTTTATACACTTGCTTGCAAAAAAATCGCGTGCACCTATTTTTTACTACATTGAGTAGGGCTAAAATTTTTACTTGTCAGTGTCACTAGTGTCAATTAAGATGCCAAAGTTAACAGAAAACGAGAAATACATACTTGGTTTTAATGTATCATATATAATAAAGAACTTGCTCTACAACAGATAAGAGAATTACATAATAGTGACAACTCCGTTGACAGTTAATTAAAAAATCGTATTTATGTAGCTTAAAAAATTAAAAGCTCAGTTACTTAAGGTGTACGCGATTTTTTGCAGTGTACATCCAATCATCGAAACATGTCATGTACCTGAGTATCTGGTCGCGAATTCGGGTTCGATCCCGGCCGGCGCCAAAATTTATTTCTAATTTTAAATGGCACAAATGGCACCTCTGTGGCGCACTCGCCTAGTAAATGTCCGCACGAATATGAGAGATCGGCACACCCAGGGTAATATGCCGTGATGATACAGGGTGCTAAAAAATGTGTAACATATTTATAGGAAAAAAACATTCATAATTTTGTAAATAAATTTTCTGCGGCACCAATTCGTGACGTCACTTAACGATAAGTCATATTTATAATATTATTTACGGGAAAGTCTTCAACGCCCGAATATTCAAAACCAGAATATTCAAAGCCAGAATATGCATGCACATAATCATTCAAATCCCGAATATTCAACAATATAATCGCGCACCGCCCGAAAACCCTTCGTCGGAACCATTCAGAAACCGAATACATGGGCGTGGCCAAGCGGAGGTCTTTTTAGGTTATGTTTACGGTGGTTGGTTCAGGTTAGCTGTCGATACGCTTTCGTGCATATGCGATTCTGTTTTTCAATATTCGGGATTTGAATATTTCTTTTGAGCATATTCGGCTTTTGAATATTCGGGCGTTGAGTATGCACCCATCATTTACGTATCGTTTTTATTGTTGTTAATATGATTAACAATTATTTTATTTTATAGAGGCGTTCAACTATTCATAATTTAAATATTATGTACTCCTAGAAAGTAACATGTACTCATATTTTCGGGAAAAAAAAAAATAGAAATATATGGGAAAATCCCTCGGAAAATCTTATTGTGTCACCTTTGACATTTGACTGCTCGTTTCCACGCAACAACTATTCGAAATTTTACAAATAAATTCATGGCTCTCGGTGTTTACATAATACATAAATTTATATAAAACTTGTCATATCTCTGAAACAGTTCATTTTTGGACACTACAAAACTTTTCGACTTATTTTGACTTATCTCTATGTTCTATAAATGTGTTACACTTGTTTTTTAACAAAGAAAGTCTTAAACGCCCGAATATTCAACAACAGAATTGCGCACCGCCAGAGAGCGCTCCCCTCGAATCATTCAAACCCGAATTCGTGGGCGTGGTCAAGAGGAAGACTTTTAAAGTTATGTTTACGGTGGTTGGTTCAAATTAGCTTTCCGCAATGCACGATTCTGTTTTTGAATATTCGGATTTTGAATTATTCTGTGTGAGCATATTCTGGTTTTGAATATTCGAGCATTGCGTATGCAGCCCTGTTTAGATATTTCATTGTTATTGCAGAAGTTGCTTTATTTATTTTGCTTATTTTATTTTCTTGTATTGCAGGGTACAACTTCACGCCAGCCCATGGAAGAATTCGACTTAAATTCTCAAGATTCGGGTTATGGTACAAATTTTAACGACAAAGAACAGAAAGTTAATTTTAATTTTCTACAGCCTAAAAATACATCCCCAAATGGCAGGGAAAATAGTAGGACACTCTTCAGTAGTTTTTCTTCTAGTTCAATGGAATCCATGGACGATGGATTTCAAGAACTCTCGTACATCGAAACTGATGAAAATACTCTATTACCACCTGCATTTAATTCGCTGGTGAACGGGTCCATGAAGAACGAAACTCCTGTAAATACAAATAGTTCTCGCATACGGCCATCGTTCCGAAGAAGTATATCTCTAAAAGAAGAATCTTCTGTTAGTAGAATTCGACACTGCCTGTTTAAATGTGATAAGTCTGAGCCTTACGAATACAGACCGATCAAAAGGCCAGATCCCCCTATCGATATTACTAGCCCAATTCAACCGAAACGGTACAAATGCAATCAAATGATTTCTTCTGTATTCAAGAAGTCAAGTTCAGATAGTACAACCCACCCGAAAATTCAACGGAGTTTCTCAGCCAATGAAGCTACTATTATGTCTGCTCTACAACGATGTAAGTATGCCTTTATTAATAGTAATATTACCAGGGTTGTTGTAATTTTGCCCGACCCAAAAAAACCCACTTTTATGAAATCATATTTTATTAATTAAATATGGCACATACTTATATGGTACACACATATATACATAAATTTTTGTCACCGGCAACATTTTACAATCAATTTCATTTTGTGTACTTCGTGTTTGATCATTTTTAATACATTCTTCATTGCTCTGCGAACTTGGCACAGTGTTTCTTTTATATTTGAACAACTCCAATCCTTGTGTCAGCATTTTCATTATTTTTTGAGTTGTGTATTAAACATATTATTTGTTTAACGCGGCTATAACAACTACTGAGATAACTTACACACTTGGATCTAATTCTTGGACACACTTGCATTGCGTAGACTTGCAACTATTAATATTAATTCGTCACTTGTACGCATGTACACTCTCTAGTTAATTTTTTTGTTTATTTCATTAAATAAAATAAATAAATATATCATCACGGCATATTACCCATTTCTGGGTGTGCCAATATCTACAACACATGTAGACATCGGTAATGATGACGATATATTTTACCGTGTGAGCGCTTATCAGGCATCACCTCACGGGCACTCATAGCTGGTGTGGAGAGTGCAACATAGGGGTCACTTTTGTGCCATTTAAAATTGGAAATATTTGGCGTCTGTCGGAATCGAACCCGGTTCTCCCAGGTTCGCGACCAGACACTCAGGCACGCGGCCACGGGACCCCATAGGTTTATTTCATTACAGTCTTAAAAAATATATTAATAATATTAATATCTATTATCTATTACGATACTTGTGTATGTGTATTAAGATACTTTATAAAACTAAAGTTAAAAATGATACATACTATAATTCGATGTTTGTCAATAAAACCCGCTTTCATTTAATAAAACCCGCTTTCATTTAATAAAACCCGGTTTTTTTAATAAAACCCAGGTGGGTTGGGTTTTTTTCAACCCTGCTTTATTAATAGTAATATTATTGATTTTACCTTACCTGCCTTAGTTTCAAGTTAGAACCAATATACCTATCTCCAACCTGAATTTAACAATTTTTCCCGAAGAGAATAAATTCCTTACCTCTCCAGGACTTCAGATTCGTATGAGTATGTAAAATTCCCGAAAATAAGTTGAAAAACTAATAATAATTTGTAATTTCAGCATCGACAGACCCAGATCTAATTGGAGACTTCAGCAAACCATTCTGCCTTCCATTAGTCTCCGGGAAACACCAAGACTTAAAGTCAATTTCTCCAGCAACGTTAGCAGACTTAATGCGAGATAAATACGACACCACAGTGGCTTCCTATAAAGTCATTGACTGCAGATACCCGTACGAATACGAGGGCGGCCATATTCAAAACGCTTTGAATTATTATACCAAAGAACAGATAATGAAAGAACTGGTTGAAAACAAATGTAGGAATACTAGTACTGACAATAATAAGCGCAATATTCTTGTATTCCACTGCGAGTTTTCGTCCGAGAGAGGACCCAATCTGTAAGTATTATTATTTACAATCTACTTATCTATACAGGGTGTCTCAGGACGAGCTTACGCTATCTATATTTTGAATACTATTTAATATAATTTAACGAAATTTGGTATCTAGGGGTTATTCAACATGCCCGTTTTAACTAAAATATTCCGGTTTGACCGGAAATTGACCTCAACTTTCTTATTTTAAATGGAATACGCTACATTTTATTTTACCATTGAATGCAGCGGAAAATTTTACATATGAAGCAATAAAAACATTTTACTCATGATCAGCTACTTCCGGCGTTATTCAACTTTTTTTGATTTTTTACCTGAAATCCGGCACATTTTCAAAACTCTGTATATCGGGAACGAGATCGAATTTTTATAATCTGAAAAAAGTTTTTTATAAAGGAGACTTTAAGCTACATTATCCGTATTAATAAAATAATTATACCCAGATTACATGTTTTTCTAATTTACTGAAATTCTATCAACTTTCAACATAGGACATGTTACATAAAGTACCCTTATTTTTTGTCGTAGTATACATTTATGTAATAAAAAAGGGGGGGTTCCATTTAAAAAAAATGTCTTTTTTGAAGTTTGTCAACTGTAATTTTGGTGTAACGTACCCGTCACATTTTTATAAATAATCGAGGATTCTTCAATGGATAATGTAGCTTAAAGTCTCCTTTATAAAAGGCTTTTTTCAGATTATAAAAATTCGATCTCGTTCCCGATATACAGAGTTTTGAAAATGTGCCGGATTTCAGACAAAAAATCAAAAAAAGTTGAATAACGCCGGAAGTAGTTGATCATAAGTAAAATGTTTTTATTGCTTCATATGTAAAATTTTCAGCTGCATTCAATGGTAAAATAAAATATAGCATATTCCATTTAAAATAAGAAAGTTGAGGTCAATTTCCGGTCAAACCGGAAGTGCTACTACTTAGAAAATAATTTAGTTGAAACAGGCATGTTGGATAACCCCTAGATACCAAATTTCGTTAAATTATATTAAATAGTATTTAAAATATAGACAGCGTAAGCTCATCCTGAGACACCCTGTATACCTAACAATTTTCCACGCGAATAATTTTCTGGCGAACAATTTACCGGCGATAAAATTCCCGGACACAATATTTTTATATATTTTCTTCGTGTAATACGAGGTTAAATATTTTGCTGTTGCAGATCGAGGTTCCTGCGAAACATCGACCGCACGAGAAATAACGACTCATATCCAGCACTGGATTGGCCAGAAATCTACCTGCTGGACGGTGGCTACAAGAACTTTTATGAACAGTATTCAGAACTGTGCATGCCAACGGCGTATAAGCCAATGTTGGACCCAGCTCACGAAAATGATCTCAAGCACTTCCGAGCGAAGTCGAAAACTTGGAATGCGGACACTAGAGGGCGATTTTCAATGAGATCGTCTAGTCTCAAACGATTAGGATTTGTATAATTGTACAATTAGGATGTCTGGTAACTCTTTTTTACTTTTCAAAGATAAGTTAGTGAACTTACGAAGTTAATTCATTTTTGAAAATTAAAATATAGTTAATGTGTGGTTTTAAAAAAGTCCAATATAACATAAGATTTTATTTAAAGCACTATTGCACAAATCCGGTAAGACATTGTTATGTTTTGGAAGGATTGAAGTATCATATTATTTATAATTTTATATTAAAAGGACATAGCGTATATTCAAATAATGTTATCAACATATTTTTGTTTAATGTATTATGTTTATTTATTATAGTGGTTCGATTATTTTGTATCATTTGACACGCTTCTTGTTTTGTTTTTAATTTGTCCATTGTGCAATCTCTGGTCCTTTGCCATCAGTAGTTGCGGTTACGTAACGTTCCAAATAAGAATCACTTTATATCGGTTATTGAGTTCTAATCATTATTATTATTACTATGATTTTGTATATCACCATTTGTGTATAATATTTTTAAATTGGATTCTATTTAATTTGGTAATTTCTAAAAAAAAAAGTATTTGTGTTTAATCAATGATATATTTTTTTGTTCTGTACAAATTTTATTCTGAAAAACTTTTTAAATTTATATTACATTCGTCTGTGTTGCTTTCAGTCATTTACACTACAAAGTATGATCATTATATATATTTGTGTATGTATATAATTTTAATTTTGAACAAATTTTAATATTGAAGAAAGATAGGAATGAATAATATATATGTTTAATTTTTCCGGCTATTTTAGCACAATATGATGATTATACGTATGTGTAAGGCCGAAATTCATTTTGAATTAAAAATTTTGTTTTTGACTTTTATATGTCTATATTTCCATACATTGTTTAATTACAGTGAAATTATATAATATATTTAAAAAATTCTATATTTTGTAATTTCATATATATCAAACTGATCATAATAAAACATTTAAAAGCATTTATATTCTCCGTCTCCGCTCTCCTTTTGTTCTGTAGGAAATCCTTACAACGTTTTTCTAATTAATAATTCCCCTCATACTGTTGTCACATAATTGGGTGATTTATATGGACCGTACGTATTTATTTTTAAAGATTTTCATTTGCTTTCTGAATTTGGTGGTGGCTCAGTTCGACCCTGTAGCAAAATCACGTGCTAACCGCCTGCATTTGTTTTGACGATTGACGCGGTGACTCGGTCTCGACTTTGTCTATTTTTATCAAATTTAGAGAAATTTGCCAAGTCCTTGATTTTGAGTTATAGCATCACTATAGTGTTTTAAAAGTTTGGCGCTGAAATCAACGCTTGTGATTGGCTGTTTGCAGACTGTTTTACATAGAAACGAATGTTGAAATTGAAATTTTGTTGAGTGTAAAACAGTTTGCGGAACAGCCAATCACAAGCGTTCATTTCAGCGACAAATTTTTAAAACACTAGTTTAAAAACAGAATATAGTAGAAATCAATTCTGCAACCCAACAAGTAAATCACCAAGTATTGATTAAAGCTAAAATTAATTCCCTCTCCACATATCGTCGGATTTCTGGTAAAAAGACTTAACCGCCTTTTGACTAGTTTTGAGATAAACAGGAAAAACTTGTTTTTATTTACAATATTGATTTATTTAACAAGATATTGTGTTATATCGATGAGATTAATATTTTATGCATTTTTCAACATACTACATAGTTGTGAACACCAGATTAATAAATAATATCAAAATAAATTAACTTTTGTGGAACACAACTCGTTATCACCTATTACATTAACACAGAATGGCGTTTAAGTCATTTCGTATAAAATTTCTGTGCGCATCAAATAGTGTCAGATGGCGTTTACGAAACTTTAGAATGAATTACCTTCTAACATAAATTTTTTGGCGCTCAGATATTGTGTTTAGAGCATGCGTCGTGAAGAGACGTATCCGTTTATGTGCATAACTCATTTTATCATTTTTTGGCGGTTAAGTCTTTTTACCAGAAATCCGACGATATATTAATCTGCAGTCAATCAATTATACATGGTGGTGACGGTTAAGGGTGGACATAGGATTTTAGTTTTATGCAACCGTCATTTTTTTTTCCAAAATTCAAAGCTACGGCCATGTGAACATGAAAAACATGAGAAAATTTTAAAAAAAGACTTATGTAATACATAAATTTAAATTACATAACAATCAAAAACAATTTTTATCATTATTTATTAATTAATCGCATAATTACTGCGCCCCCACTATTACAAGAATTTATTGAAACATTTTGATTATTTCCATGCTAGTGTACAGACGTGTATGTAGTGTTCTGGTGTATTGTGACTTTCAGGATGACTTCCTAGTGCATGGAGAGATTCTTGGACACCAGCAAGACTTGGAGTTCACCTGGATATTTCATTCTATCATGGTTTGATCAAGTTTTACTATTATTATATAAATTTGTAACTTAGGATATAGCGATATAGCACGCGTTGAATTTAATAACCAATAAAAATTATTGATGTAGGTATTTAAATCATTGTTCATATTGTACTTTAATTGTACCATTTCATAAATTATTGTACTATTATAAAATTTCGGTACACGATTAACGGTATTCAAAAATTTATTTAGGAATATGTTATGTAACTTGATCCACAGATAACAGCTTTTACACGTAGACCTTAACAATAGAACTTCCTGGTGTTTGGAAAGATGTCTGGACACGTGGTGGACTTGGAGACGACCCTGGAGACGTCAATTATTCATTGTAAGTTCAAATATTATTACTTTTACTTTACAAATTAGAATACATAGCTTTCGTATCAGATAATCGTTAAAAAATTGCAAATGCCTATTAAAAGGAAAGAAAGTCATTAAAAAATATTAATGCAACACCCATCCTGCAAATTAAAGGTAACAATAAGTACCTTAAAGAAAAGGAGGAGTATTTAATTTTAATCGATTTAAAAGGAAAGAAATAGAACAAAAAGTAAATAAGTTTTAGTAAAAAAAAAATAGTAACTTATATTTGTATCATGTAACAGATTATTAAATTTTTATAGAGACCACTTCATGACCTCCAAATCCATATAAATAATAAAAATTATTTTCGAGTTTGACATATTTCAATAATTATTCAAATTATATATACATAAATAATATTTGGTATAACAAACATTTTTTATTTATTTAAAATTATTTGACGATTATTTTATTAATTATTGATTATATTTTCTGTTGTTGCAGATTCCTAGAATAAGACGTGGACGAGTCGCAAGAGTGATGAATAGACTTGAATCCTGAATTGAGTGTTGGAGGTCGCTCAAGAATTCCTGCGTCGGGAGGAGTGACTTCGCCCTGGTTAATATATATATATTTCTTTTGTTTCCTTTCCTACATAACAATAATCCCTACTTATACATAAACAAACAAATAATAATTACGTTAATACATAAAATAATATTTCTTCATAATCATCATCATTATCTTCATAATCATCAACACGGCTTATTATTATTAAAATTAAACAAAATATTATTTAATTCACAGGATTAAAAAACACAGATAGATATTTATAATATTTATTTCATACATTTATGATTGACATATATTTCATTTTTATCTTAATCACACGACTACATACATATATTTAATAAATTTCACGCACAAATATAATTTTATATTTAAATTCATACATATTAAACACATAAAAAAAAACATTTACTTGGTAATAAATGATACACAATAAATGTTTTAAATTCAAATTTAAATATTATTGGAATTTACCCATAATTCTTTGCAACCAATCACAGACAAGCTGTGTTGTACTTTGGCCTTGTAGTTGATGATATGGCGATTTGGTTGATAAACATTGACATGTGGCGTGTTTTCTTTGTGCTAAGTAGTGTTTTGTGCGTTATATTTATTATAAATGTTGTCAGATGACTTTGAAGCAGTAGAACTTCATGTCCAGCCGTTATTTTTCAAGGTAAATGGTTCTATTTTACAGTAAATGTATGAAATCAGCTCTTGCTGTATGTGCATGTGCTGAATTTATCAAATCCAAATATCTAAATGTATGTCTGAAACTTAAAACACATTAAAATCAGCCTGAATATTAAGGAAAACATTATTACAAATAGTAAATAATTCATGTTTTATACAACTAATATATTATTCATTCATACGATTGCACATGTCTACCAACGTAGTTTTTAACTTGTTGGACAGAGTTTGAAAGAAATACATATTATAAATAAAATAATTTTCACATTTGATAAAAGCAGGAAATGAAATACAAATATGTAATTACCAACTGAATTTTTCTTCTATGGCCTAGATTCTAGATTCACATAAATAAATAAATTAATTAATAATAATATATTTTTTATAGTTTGGTATAATTTTGTTTAACAAAAAACTGATTAAATATTTTATTATGAATGATGAGTAATATCAATATTTGTCGCACAACTCGCGCCCCAGAGCGGATGTGTAATTTCGAAGAAAAAAAATCTAGCTTAAAAGATATTAGAGAAAAGACGTCTTAAAATTGACCAATCAGAGTCCTACACCTTTAATGTGTGTTTGCCGTAATTTTACGTTACTAGGGTTTTATACAAATCAAATCTTTAAAATGTGTGGGCGACTGTAGTTTTCGAAAAATGTCAGTGTCAAATTAAATTTGACAAGGTGAATAAAAAAGGCAAATTCTTACCATGTATTCAGCAGCTGATTACTTAGAAATGATTATAATTATCGGAGAATGTGGACGTAACGCCAGAGAGGCAGCACGAGTCTATTCGGAACGTTTTACGGATAGAAATTATAAATTTCACTACAATAAAAACGGTTCTTTTTAGAACCACCATTTGTTGTTTTAATTAAGAATTCAAATGACAATAATATTTTCGTTTAACACATTTTACACAGCTGCTACAACATGTTGCACTGTACGATATAAATGATGATCTCGGATGGCACCTTCGCTAACCTAAATTTGTTGACAGTGAAAAGTTAACTCTAAAGTGTCAAAATTACAGTAAACAAATTTTGTAACTCACTAGTAGTATTTTTAAAACCTAGCAACCAGTTTTATTTTGTAAAAATGTCATCACACCTCAAGGTATCCTTCCGGGATTGGTGGGTTAAAAAGTTTTGTAACTCCGTAATGCAAGCAGCTGCAAATTATTTTCTTCTATTTGTTGGCAATCTATTTTCGTCGGCAAGTGACAGTTTTGTCTGGGGCGCGAGTTGTGAGACACCTATAGAGAATAAGTCAACATTATATTATTATATAACATGTATGAGATATTAGAAATAATCAGTCCATATAATCAGGTACATATGACGAACTAAATGCATATATTAGAATGTATACTTGTTATAAACGATGAACTTTAAAAATTAATCTACATAATGAAACATATAAATTCAAATGGATGTAAGTGCCATTTTAAAGTGTTTTGCACGAAACGACGACAGCTCCATCTTTTTCATTTATTAATATCAGGGACGTAGCCGGGATATTTTTGTAGGGTGGGCCATCGGCGGGCGAAAAAATATTTAGGTGGGCCATTATTCAGAAAGTTTTGTACTGCTACTTACCTTTTTCTTTAACAAATAACCAAAATTTGATTTTTACTCATACAATTTGTCATCATACATACGTATTATAACAGATATTAATTTGTAATTTAAGCTACGTTTCCACCTCTTTACACAGTCTTTGTTTTTGTTTAAGTCTTAGTCACAAAAGTTTGTCATCCGGCGACACAGCTGAGCGTTTCCAGCTAATGATTTTGTTACTGACATTTTGCCTTTGTTTTTGTCGTTGTCGTTGTTGTGTGGAAGAGAGATAAGAGCATCTCTATCTATGTAAGGTTATGTGCTTTGCTTGTAAACAAACATTACGCTACTTTGGAAAACAGATCTGTCATTATGTTACTTTTATTACGGTATGGATAATACAACTGCATTAGTAATAAGTTCAGTGGTGAAAAGAAGAAGGCTTGCTCCAGTTGCAGCAATACTTTATAAACAGCGTCGTAGAATTGATCGGTAGTGGATATATCGCATAAATCAAAAACGATTAAAACAGGGAGATTGAAACAATTTATTAAACGAAACGAGACTGTGTGATGAAGAAAAGTTTTCAATTACATGAGATTATCTGTTGAACAGTTTGATTTTTTGTTAAATGTAGTAAAAAAAACTTCTTAACGAAGCAAGATAAGTTTAGAAAAACAATTCCATCAGGGGCAAGTGCGGTAATACATCGGATAATAAATAATAATTCGTTAACTAATTAAATTTATGTAGATTTTTAGCAAGCAGTGACTCTTGGCATGCCGCATGGGGGCGTTACTGTGCCAAAATATCAAATATACATGTTAAAACATTTTTTATTTCCTTTTTGATTTTATGTTTTAAATACAATCTTATTATATTAAATCAATATAAACAATATTTTTGAAATTTAAAATGCTCCATGTAATATTTCTGGCATATTCAGCACAATTTTTATAAAATTTCTTTTTAAATTATTTTTAGTTTATATACATTGATTAAATTGTAAAGTCGTTATATATGTGAGTATCAATTAATTACACAAATAAAAGATTTTGTAAACAATTTCAAATGTATAACTAAATTGCCTTTTAAATGTGAACACACAAGAACAAAACAGTAATCATGTGTTACGAGGTGGAAACAGTATGAATTTTTGTGACAAAAACTAATGAAAGCGACAAAAACAAAACAAAAACAAATACTATGTTAAGAGGTGGAAACGTAGCTTTAAGCTTATTAACAATTTAAAAGCCTAATTATAGTATTCAAATATAATGCGTTTTAACACTAGAAGCGCCGAGCCGCAGCTACTACCTTAAAGAGCCAAAGGGGTCATTTCTGTCTCTTCAGTAATTTTGTGGTGAAATTTTAAATCGGTTAATAATTTTTCATAAAACGCTATTTCTGCTATATTTTGTAAGAAATAATATAAACATTTAAGAAAAAAAAATGTATTTTCCAAAGTTGTACATAGTGTTATGGGCAATCAAAAATGATATGAACTAAAAATTAATTCTTAGAATAAAGTATAATGTATTTTGTACTTTTACTGCCCATGACAATTTACACAAATGGATGATACTTTGTTGTAGCTGTGCACTTGTTACCCTTGTTTGCCTTATATCTGGATTTTATTTTATATTTGCGTCTGTCAGGTAATTTTTCATCTTCAACTCCAGATTCTTCGGGTTCTTTGTTGGTAACACGATTTTTTGAATGTTCTTTTGCGAGTTCTTCTGCTAAAGCTAACAAATAATTTCTTCGAGAAATTTTCTTTTTACTTTTAAATGGCACAAAAGTGACGCCTGTGGTGCACTCTCCACACCAGCTATGAGTGCCCGTGAGGTGACGCCTGGTAAGCGCCCACACGGTAAAATATATCGTCATCATTACCGATGTCTACATATGTTGTAGATACTGGCACACCCAGAAATGGGTAATATGCCGTGATGATATATTTATTTAGTTTCTTTATACAAAATTCAGGAATTTATTCCCGCTATATCAAGAATATTATAAAATGTATGTACTGGCCATCTGGGAGAAGCTGCTTTCACAGAATATTTTCTGCACATCAGATCAACTACATCTACACCATATTTACTTTCATTATAAAACCCTATAGTTTCGAGTTTTTCTTATTATCTTGTCCAATTTGCACGTCAGAGTGCATTGTACTCATTACAATCACATTTTTCGTTTCTTTGCCCTGATAAACATTGAATGATATACTAAACTTTAGTAAAACTAGCTGGACAAAGCAGCAACGGCTAAATTTGTACTTGTCAACGAGAACACGACAATATTTTTCAATGTCTGTAATTATTTACAATGAAGCGCTGTTTGAAACAATAATAATAATAATTATAATAATAATAATTATTATATATGTATATATATATATATATATATATATGTTGTATTTATAAGGAAAAGGAAGAATGTGTTTTGGCATTTATTCATTTATTTTACCTGGGGACAAAAATGTCCCCTTGGCATTTTGAGGCAAATATGGTTGTAAAAATATAATTCATGGAAACACAAAGATCATATTCAACATAGACATTTTTCTATAAAATTAATGAAAAGTCACGAAATCTCAAGAACTTAACTGAAAAAACGCATAAAATACATGTACTTAAATTTCATGCGGGGACATATTTGTCCCCTTGGCGGTTCTAGTGTTAAGAGTATTCTAATATCAACTTGTAAGTTGATTAAAAATTTAAATATTAGTCACTTCAATAAATTCAAATGAAAACTTTAAACACAAACAATTATTTTCTAATACGGCCTAATTCTTTCCTTTCAAATAATGTCCGCAATTTTAAATAATTTATTACGCTAAGCTACCCAGCCCATAATAAAAGGTTATAAAACAGGCATAAGTCAGTTCCAATATATATATATATATATATATATATATATATATATATATATATATATATATATATATTTTACGGCGTTGGCACCACAGGGGTCACTTTTGTGCCATTTAAAATTGGAAATATATATACTACTATACACATACCGTGAGTTTCAACTAAGATGCAATATTTACTATTCTGTCGTTAATTTATTACTATGGATACTAGTTATACATACTGCATCGTTCTAGATAAAATTCAACAGGTTATCGAAAGTTGTCAATGTCAAATAAACTTGACATCACGCTATTCAAGATCGAGTTCAAGATATTTACTAAAGAAGAAAAATTCGAGTGGTTACTTGTTTCAATGTTGCTTATAGTTTGAGAAATGTATGCGATATGTTTGCTAATTTATCTCCTGAATGTCCTAGACCTAATCCTTCTCCAGTTTCGAGAATATTTACAAAATTTAAAAGTGATGGATGTTTAGATAAGAATCACTCTAATAGGGCACGAAAAACAAAGACTGCGCACACTGAAGAAAATAAAAATAATTTACAACCTACAATAGAAGGAAAAAATCAGCTGTCTACAAAAGTTTTGGCAAATGAATTAAATATTATTAAATACAACAAATTTCATTCTTGTCATTTTCAAAATCACCAAGATACTGCTCTTATTACGTTCTTAAGTTATTTATAAATCAGTAAATTACGATGACAAGTTCATTTACATTGACAGCCTGTTGCATTTTATCTGGAACGATACAGTATGCGTAACTGGTATCCATAGTAATACACTAATGACAGAATTGTAAATATTGCATGTTGGCTGAAACTCACGGTATATAAAATTAATACCAACTCGCTCGCTCTGTTGAAATGATGAAATGCATTGGATAGATGTTCTACCTGCTTTGTAATGTACAGTAAAGTAATATTACTGTTTCTTTACCATAAATGCAATTATTGTTTTGGAATGAGAAATGCAGTTCCAATAATGTGCATGAACTGTTTTCTCTCATTTGACTTTTAAAACTGATGGGCCAAGGTAGTCCTGGCTATGTCCCTGATTAATATTCTTATTCGTTTTGTTGAAACAAAAGCAAAACAATTTACGACTCTTTAATGATTCAAAAGTGGCCCTTGTGGTGCACTCTCCACACCAGCTATGAGTGCCTGTGAGGTGACGCCTGGTAAGCGCCCACACGGTAAAATATATCGTCACCATTACCGATGTCTACATGTGTTGTAGATACTGGCACACCCAGAAATGGGTAATATGCCGTGATGATATATTTATTTATTTAACTGATTCGACGTATAAGTCAAAATATTGTAGCTTTTTAATTCTAATGGATCTCTAAATGTCATTTTATATTTTGGAAGTTATTCAACAAAAATGTTTTACACGGAACAGTAACAATAGCTGTATCATCTTTTATTAATATTATTATACATTTTGATAAAATACGTGCTAAATATTTACACACTTTAGACGAAGAATATGACTCAGAATATATTAGCACTTGAACTTCAATCACCTACTCAACACATTTTTTAAATTAGTTTTATTTTTGGCCTTAAATTTTAACATCTAGAATTTTATGACATTTAGACGATTTATATCATCTTTTGCTCGTGCAATGTTTACATGCAACCTTATAATATATTTTGGGCTCGCATGATTCCTTTTAATTTAAATGCTTCAATGTTGATGATTTTCTTTTATCATGTGCATATATGTAGACACATACATGTCTTTATTTCAACAAATCATACTTAGTTATAGAATAGGATTATTCATTTTTAAATAAACAGAACTTATTTAATACAGTACTTTTTATACTAGAGTTCTCGAAAATTAATTTAGGGGGCGATATCCCTAGGAAGAAAGAATTGTTTGGTGATTAATAACTGTCACATTTTTGTTTTAATCTGATTTTAATTTTATCAAAAGCTGTCACACTTTTTGTCCAGGGAAAGATATACAGGCTGTTTATAAAAAAGTGTAAGAAAAGGTAAGGGCATATGGTACTGACAAAAATGAGTAAAAAAAGCTTAATCAATATAGGTCTGATCTTCAAAATTGACAATGATAGTGATCGAACAAAATTTTCTGTCAATAAATAGACTATAAAAAACAATAAAATTTTATATGAAACATTTTTTTCAATTTCTAATAGTTACAAAGCTATATGAAAATTAAATATTGGCCAAGGTAGCCACAATATTTAACTTAGTACAATTATTTGATTTAAAAAAACAAAAGCACATCTAAGATGACCTCTGAAAGGTAAACAAAAAGTCTTATTTAATTAAATTGTCAGTATTATATGCCCTTAATTTTTTTTACATTTATGTTGAAACACCCTGTATAAATGAGGAATAATTCTGTACTCAAACGATACTTATAAATATATATTATTTTTAAAAATAAAGTAAAATCTTGCTAATGAAAATTAATAGACAAAATGAAACAATTTTCCATTGTTAATGTTAACAATATCAGTTCGAATAACATTAAATATATTTTTATTTAATAATTATTTTTTTGCACTCAACGGATCGTCATGCACTAAACAATGAAACTAACTCCTCTCATTTGAATTCACAAAGTAACTCAAAATATTACCCTCAATAAATAAAAGAATTGCTCAAAGTTGTAGGTACGTTCTCATTCAGTTAAGGTGGATTTATGCAACTTATTTTTTATTTTACTTTTTCTTTTCTTTTTCGCTTTTACTTTAAGTTTGGTACTTTATGCAGCTACTTTAAAGCATTCGGTACACATGCGCAGATGTGATTCTTCTGGCATATCAGTTGTCATAAATATAAAGAGATAATTATAACCTGTAAAACTGGACACAAATGTAATAATTTGTGCATCTATATTACTTGTAGCTTTACCCATTTTCTAATTTTTGCAATCTTAGCTACACAAAAACAAATAAATACAGCAGAAGCTAACGTTTGTCACGTGAAGTGGTGCACATGCGCAGTTGTGAAATTCTTTTACTTTAACGGTCTTAAGTTGAAAGTTGGTCAACTTTAGTTAAGGTGGATTTATGCAGGTTAGTTTTTATTTTACTTTTTCTTTTCTTTTTCGCTTTTACTTTTACTTTAAGTTTGGTACTTTATGCAGCTACTTTAAAGCCTTCTGTACACATGCGCAGATGTGATTTTTCTGGCATATCAGTTGACATAAATGTTGTTATAACCTATAAAAATGGACACAAATGTAATAATTTGTGCATCTGCTATATTACTTGTAGCTTTACCCATTTTCTAATTTTTGCAATTTTACCTACACAAAAACAAATAAATACAGGGTACGCTGACGTTTGTCACGTGAAGTGGTACACATGCGCAGTTGTGAAATTCTTTTACTTTAACAGTCTTAAGTTGAAAGTTGGCCAACTTTACTTCTTAAAGTAAAATTAAAAGTGTGCACATAAAGTAGTACATTTATTAACACACCTTTAACTTTTGTAAAGTAAAATAAAAAGAAAAGGTAAAATAAAAAGTAGGCTGCATAAATCCACCTTTATTAAAGTAAAATTAAAAGCGTACACATAAACTAGTACATTTATTAACACACCTTTAACTTTTGTAAAGTAAAAGAAAAAGAAAAGGTAAAATAAAAAGTAGGCTGCATAAATCCACCTTTACAGTTAGACAATAAATCTGATTTTGATTTACATTAAATAAATAGCATTCTTAGGAAAATGACATAGGTGCTTTTAACCGTTTAAAAAATAAAGTATATCACCCATTTAGGAATTTTTTTACATTATATTTTGCAACTATATTAATTTACAATATCCTCATATTAGTACAAACTTCCTCATCTTTTACAATGCGTTTATTCTATTTTCTTTTTAGTCTGAGTTAACCTCGTTACGTCTTTTATAACTATTGCATGGACGGTCAGAAAAATAATAATTTTTCAGAAAGGGGATACATTTATAAATGTATTAAATTTAAAATGTTGTTAGTAGATAATATATTTTAAGCTAATAATATATAGAATCCATAATCTTTTCTTTTATGACACCCAGGGCGACATAGTGATATAGACAAACAGAAATTGATATATGTATGCCAAAATTCAATGAAAATAATACATATTTGTTAAAAATTATTTAATAACATTTTTCAAATTACGTATTTAATATGTTGATGATTTTTTTGTCATACGTATACACACACATACATCGCTTGTTATTGTAATATTTTGTTACAAATAAAATAATTAATAAAACACATTTCATAAATAAATATATCTTTCATCTATTTAAAATAATAAAAGCATGTAATACCGTATGATATATTCAGGTATATTATATAACACGTACGTATTTGGCCTTACAGAAAATCATTCAAAATATGTATTTAACAACAATAAATAATCTGAAATAATATGTCGAAATTATCATAAAAAAAAAATCTGTAACGCCCAATATAGCATACATTTAAAAATGTAATAAATTGATCTATTTTAATTGCACAAAAAACAGTATTATGTAATATGTTACACTACAATAAATACCAATGAAACAAATACAATCTATTATTTAATATTCCTATTTCATTCCTAAAATTACGTAATACAGGTAACCTGCATTTCGTCAAACTGCGAGCGAGAGCATGAAATAGATTTTCGAGATGTGACGTAAGTAACCTACAAATCACCAAAATAGAGCACAGTAAGATTTCTAGCGATTCGTAGAGCGCATGCGCTAAAATTCAAACCTAGTGCATAGCAGATTACATAAGCATGTAGCCTACGACAAATTTCTAGCTAGTAAAATCTGAGCCAAGCGCACCAGCAAGGCTTCTGGTCGATAAAATTCAAAAATTGCGTAAAATCGACGATTTAGCGCTTCAGCGTCCAAAAAGTAGCATTTTACTGCCGCTACGAGCATTTTTGAGGTCTCTAGCAGATATTCAGCCCATCCCAAGGCATTCACCCACCAAAATTCAAAAATTTGTCGATAGAAATGCTGTTGCTAGGCTTCTGGCTGTTAAAATTTTAAAAATCCGTGTAGAATCGGCGATGTACGGCGTGTAGCAAGACTACTAGTCACGAAAACGAGAATTTGTGAGCTCTCTGGCCGATCGAAATGTATTCACCCACAAAAATTCAAATTTCTGATAATACGGTAGGCTGAAGTAAGGCCTGGTGAGCAAAACATGAATCTCAGGACTCCCACCACAGATTTCTAGCTGTGTATAATACTGGCTGTCTGTTGAATTTACAGCCATTCGTGCAGCGGGAGCGGTGGCATCCTACCGGTCACTCTTTGTCGTGAAATTACGTAATAACGTCTATATCAAGCTATATACAGGTTTCTAGAATTTTTTTGCTGGCTAGGCCCCAGGAACCAGCGGAGCGATCCGATCCTAGCTCCCAGCAACCCGCCTAGCACCCACGTGCTGCCTTCGGCTGTAGCCTAGGCGCGCTCGTGGATGGCTAGGGCGGGTTGCTAGTAGCTAGGATGGGATGCTCGGTTGGTTCCTGGTGGCTAGTAAGCGGGATTCGAACCTGGATCTTTAGGATAGGAGATTTTTGTTGGTCGTCGTTCTGGTTGTGGATCTTTAGGCTGTGAACTGGTTTCTAGGCGGGATATGAACTTAGATGTTTGGATTGCAATTTTTTGTTTTGGAAATAGGGTATTAGAATGAAATATTATATATTATTATCGGTATTTATTGGTCATAAATATATTACATAATGGTGTACATAATGCATTGCTATATTTTGCAAAGATATTGTTTTAATACAGAGACATATGTGAATGACAATTATATACATAAATAAATGTATCTTGATCTGCAACACTCTGAAAGATGATATTTGAAATATAGGTTTGTTTTTATTTATATATGAGAGAATATATGATATAAATTCTTTATTATGATTCGTTGAAATACAAAAGTAGCTTAACATACATTATTGACAACAATCGATTGATTAATTGTTGAAAGAACTTTTATAAGGATCATTTTTTTAACAAATAGAAATAATAGAAGACAATAATTATAAGTAACATGACCATATATTTATTTATAACAGAAAATCCTTACAAAGTTTTTTCCTAACATTTTTTGGATATTGAAAATATATGCTAAGTTTAAAATAATATATTATACAACTTTAAAATTAGTATTTCTCTTTCTATAAACTTTTGTGATTCAAATTCGAATTCGCACATAGATAAAAGATATATTTAACATATGTAAACTATAGTTTAAACAAAATGAGAAGAAAATTTTGAGATGGATATTTTAATTTAATTGTTGAAAATGATAATTAATATTTTCTCAATCATGCAAACACTATATAAAATATATTTGAACTATTAGCTATATTTGTTTTAAATTGTATCAAACATTTAGATGTTAATATATTGTTTAACTATGTGGAATCGAAATATGAGGCCCAAAATTTTGTGATCTATATAAATAGGAATAATGTATCAATTTATCAGTTTCATATCTTAATTAATGCATTTCGAAATTTAAAATGTAATGTTTTTAATTGCGTCGAAACTCTTATTACGTCATTCTTACAGGAGAAACAATTATTTTGTTATAGTTTTAAATTAGAAGACTTGGTACATAGGTGATTTGAAAGCAAAATGTTTTTATCATCTTTTTCAACGGACGTGGAAAAAGTATATGTGTAAAGTATCATTTTCCGCTCTAGATACACAAATAACTATTTTTCAATTTACTAATATGTTATTAAGTGTATTTTAAATATATTAATCCAAATTAGGTTTTTCCTTAGCTATGTTTTATTTAGAACAATCAGAGTATTAGATTACATGTGCACTCTTATGTATGTAGGGGATGCAAATGATGGTACAGAAAAATAGAGCCTAAGTCCCAATTACTTATATAGTTTCGAGATATTGAATTTTTAAAGTTTGAAATATGTACCATGTGATTCATATATTGTGTATAGTAACTTTAAAATTAAATACTTCAAGAATTAAGAGCGATAGCGAATTATTCTAATCTTATTTTTATTTGTAAGATTATTTTCTATATGTAAACGTAATTTCAGCACTTTGGAATCACTGAAAACATTTTCAGTACCTAATGCTTGTTTCAAGACAAGTATATGTCTATTGAAAATAGCAACTTAAAAAAATGAGTGTATGAAAAACTAAAGGAAAATGCAAGTTGCATTTTCCAAATTTAGTTGTAGAGAGTTATTTCCTATATTTATATAAAATTTTAAAAGGTTTAAATGCTGAGTTTTTTTTCAGTAATGTTTGTATTAAAACGTGTACATGTTCATTAAAAATAACTTCAAAATTGAATATCACGAAAACTAAGAATAATAGCGTCTCGTACTTAATACGTAATTTGTATAGAGAAAGTAATTTTCTATATGTGTAATTTTAAAAGGTTTCAATCACTGGAGAAGAAAATCAGTAATGTTTATGTTTATATATTATACGTCGTGTATATGTTTATTGAAAATAGAAAATTTGACAATGAATATAAGGAAAACTAAGAGAAATAGGTACTTGTACTTTCCAAATTTAAATATAGGTAGTAATTTTCTATATGTATACTTAATTTCAATAGGTTTAAATCGCTGATTTTTGTTATTTATGTTTATTTGAAGACATCTATGTTTATTGAAAATATTAAATTTCAAAATGAATAACATGAAAAAAATTTGCTATATGTATACTTAATTACAAAGGTTTAAATTGCTGAAAAAAAAATCAGTAATGTTTATTTTAAGACGTGTATATGTTTATTGAAAATAGTAACTTTAAAAATGAATATGACTAAAATTAAGAGATAGCAACTTGTACTTTTCAAAGTGATATTAAGGAATTTATTTACTATATGGTAAACTTAATTTTAGAATATATGAATCGCTGAAAAAGTTTTCAGTAATGCTGGTTTCAAAACGAGTACATCTCTATTGAAAAAAGCAAGTTTAAAAATTAATATCTCGTAAACTAAGAGAAATAGCCATTTGCACTTTTCAAATTTGGATGTAGGAGAGTATTTTGTATATTTGTAATTATTTTCCAAATGTATGAATCGCTGAAAAAAATCAGTAATGTTTAGACTTAGCTCTTTCTTTTCTTGTACCTTTCAAATAATATGCACGTAATATGTGTTTGTGATGTATGTGAACCTATCGTAATACGCTTTGAGATGTTGAAATATAACTATGAAAATGAAAATATGTGAATTGTATAATGACATGATTTTTTTCTCTATCATTTAAATATGCTTATATGTATGAGTGTCTTCGACATTTGTTTATAAAGTTTTTATTAGTAGAGTAGATGATTTTTCACGCTAAATGATTATATAACATAAGTACTTTATAGGTGTGAGGTGGTTTTATTTATTTATTTACATAAACTTGATAAATATGACTTGGGGTGTACAAAATCCACGTTGGGGTTGTTTTGGGGTGCGATGCTCTGAAACAGGGTGACCATCTCCAATGCGGAAATCAGGATTCATGAATTGCAACTCGCTCGGGTACATCTGCAGCATCGTCTGTTTAAGTGCACAGCTTATCTTTCTGCAACAATAGAAAATATACTCGAAAGCAACAAATATAAATTAGTGGTTAATGGTCATAGAAAATAATATGATTTTATTTGTAGATTATTAAGAATTATTTCAAGTATAGATAATTACTATTTAAAAAGATATATTAATGCCAAAGAAAGTGAGAGATATTCAATATTACAAAAGAATGAATAAATATTTCAATCGATCAATTATAGATTTTAATGCATAATGTGTACGATATTAAAGTATTTTAATAATGAGGTATAAGTTACGTAATTTGTCGTATTATCATACACATTCATAATTACGTACATATGGAACAAAATATATGTAGTAAAATATATTGGACATACAATGATATGATATATTAAATTATATACAAGATGAACACAATTCGTGACAGATGTTTAACATTAGAAAACTTTGTTTTCAAATATCTTTGCCATAAATGTATATGGGGCTTTATACATAGTACTTACAGAATAAAATGTTAGAAGATTGTATATGGTAATATGATAATTATCAATTAATACAAACTATTTTCGATATGAACAATTATTTAAATATAGCTTATATCTTGTATCTATACTAGAATAATCCGTCCAAATGAATGGTTAATATATCAAATAAAAAATACAACCATGTATGAAGTATTATAAAAACAAAAAAAAAACTCACTTTGAATAAATGAAATCTATGGCTATAAATCCAAGTCGTGTAGGTATCCTAACGTCCTCTCCAAGCACCAGGAAGGCGTCCTCGTGGTCACAGTACACCAGCACACTACACACACGTCTTTACACTAGCACTGTAACAAACAAACTGAAAGAATTAATCCATGTAATAGTTAGGGTGTTAAATAATTTACCCCGTAGAAATACAAGTCAACAATTTAATAATAATGAGTCATTATAAATAATAATTGCTTCTTATGTATTATGTAATTCGTTCACGTGTTTTGAATTTTATGAATGTAGAAGAAGCGCAAAAAAGATTTGAGTACACAAAATACAAAATTACCTTTTTTCATTATAACATTTTATTAAATATGTATGTCCTTTTCAGATGCAGCCGTGTGAAAAGCCGACATCCTGGTGTTGCAGACTTAGCGACTTGGAGTCCCGACATTGTAACCTGAAGCACTCAACAATGGTGAGTTACATAGTAGTAGATATTTCTTGTAATCTCGCCCATGGGGATTAGCTGTTAAATTTTCGTTTTGATGAAAACTACCCCTGTAAAATTAAATTAAACAATATAATACTATATGTAGTTCACTAAAAGTCAGACTATTTTCCCTTAATTCGTACACGCTGATTAAGGGAAAAATAATGAAAAAATTCTCTAGACCTTAGTTTCCAAAATAGAAATTTTTATTTTTAATGGAAATTGACAGTATTTTTTGACTTTGACGGCCTATAACTAATAAATGGTTAAAGCGACATTGATGGGCGTTGCTCCATTCAATTCTATGCACATTTGTACATATGTTTACCAATTTTGAATAATCGTGTCTAGCTAGTATAGTAAGAGTAAGCAAAAATGAAAAAAATGGTAACTTGCGAATATATTATGAAGTGTATTTTAAAAATAATACTACAAATTAGGTATTTCCTAAACTATTATTTTGTGATAGTTTTAAATTAGAAGACTTGGTACTTAGGTGATTTGAAACCAAAATTTTTTTATCATCTTTTTCAACGGACATGGGAAAAGTATGTGTAAAGTATCATTTTCCGCTCTAGATACACAAATAACTATTTTTCAATTTGCTAATATGTTATTAAGTGTATTTTAAATATAATAATACAAATTAGGTTTTTCCTTAGTTATGTTTTATTTAGAACAATCAGAGTATTAGATTACATGTGCACTCTTATGTATGCAGGGGATGCAAATGATGGTACAGAAAAATAGAGCCTAAGTCCCAATTACTTATATAGTTTCGAGATATTGAATTTTTAAAGTTTGAAATATGTACCATGTGATTCATATATTGTGTATAGTAACTTTAAAATTAAATACTTCAAGAACTAAGAGTGATAGTGAGTTATCCTAATCTTAATTGTATTTGTATGATTATTTTCTATATGTAAACGTAATTTCAGCATTTTGGAATCGCTGAAAACATTTTCAGTAATGCTTGTTTCATGACAGGTATATGTCTATTGAAAATAGCAACTTAAAAAATGAGTGTATGAAAAATAAAGGAAAAAGCGAATTGTATTTTCCAAATTCAGTTGTAGAGAGTTATTTCCTATATTTATACAAAATTTCAAAAGGTTTAAATCGCTGAAATTTTTTTCAGTAATGTTTATTTCAAAACATGTACATGTTCATTAAAAATAACTTCAAAATTGAATATCACGAAAACTAAGAAAATTGGAGGCTCGTACTGTGTAAATAAATAAATAAATAAATATATATATATATATATATATATATATATATATATATAGAGAGAGAGAGAGAGAGAGAGAGAGAGTAATTTTTTTATTTGTATAGTGCTATAAATAATTTCAAAAGGTTTCAATCACTGAAAAAATATTCATTAATGTTTACATATTATACGTCGTGTATATATTTATTGAAAATGGCAAATTTGATAATGAATATAAAGAAAAATAAGATAAACAGGTACTTGTACTTTCCAAATTTAAATATAAGGAGTAATTTTCTATATTTATACTTAATTTCGAAAGGTTTAAATCACTGATTTTTTTTATTAATTTTTATTTCAAGACATCCATGTTTCTTGAAAAGATTAACTTTGAAAGTAAATAATATGAAAACTAAGAGAAATAGCTGCATATAATTTTCAAAGTTGGATTTTGACAGTAATTTTCTATATGTATACTTAATTCCAAATGTTTAAATCGCAGAAAAAAATAAGTAATGTTTATTTCAAGACGTGTATATGTTAAATGAAAATAGTAACGAATATCACGAAAATTAAGAGATATGGCGACTTGTACTTTTCAAAGTGATATTAAGGAATTTATTTATTGTATGTAGACTTAATTTTATAATATATGAATCGCTGAAAAAGTTTTCAGTAATGCTAGTTTCAAGACGAGTGCATATCTATTGAAAATAGCAAGTTTAAAAATTAATATCTCGTAAACTAAGAGAAATAGCCATTTACAATTTTCAAGTTTGGATGTAGGAGAGTATTTTGTATATTTGTAATTATTTTCCAAATGTATGAATCGCAGAAAAAAATCAGTAATGTTTAGACTTAGCTCTTTCCTTTCTTGTACCCTTCAAATAATATGAATGTAATATGTATGTGAACCTATCGTAATACGCTTTGAGATGTTGAAATATAATTATGAAAATGGAAATATGTGATTTGTATAATGACATGATTTTATTCTCTGTTACTTAAATATGCTTATATGTATGAGTGTCTTCAACATTTGTTCATAAAGTTTTTATAAGTAGAGTACATGATTTTTCCACGTTAAATGTTTATATAACATAAGTACTTTATAGGTGTGAGGTGGTTTTATTTATTTAGTTACATAAATTTGATAAATATGACTTGGGGTGTACAAAATCCACGTTGGGGTTGTTTTGGGGTGCGATGCTCTGAAACAGGGTGACCATCTCCAATGCGGTTATCAGGATTCATGAACTGCAACTCGCTCGGGTACTTTTGCAGTATCGTCTGTTTAAGTGCACGCCTTATCTTTCTGCAACAATAGAAAATATACTCGAAAGCAACAAATATAAATTAGTGGTTAATGGTCATAGAAAATAATATAATTTTATTTGTAGATTATTAAGAATTGTTTCAAGTATATATAATTATTATTTTAAAAAAAATATATTAATGCCAAAGAAAGTGCGAGATATTCAATATTACAAAAGAATGAATAAATATTTCAATCGATCAATTATAGATTTTAATAAATAATGTGTACGATATTAAAGTATTTTAATAATAAGGTATAAGTTACGAAATTTTACCAATAAAAAAATGACGTCTCCATTTGTTGTATTATCATACACATTTATAATTACGTATATATGGAACAAAATATATGTAGTAAAATATATAGGGCATACAACTATATGTTATATTAAATTATATACAGATGAACACAATTCGTGATATAGATGTTTAACATTAGAAAACATTTTTTTTTTTTCAAATATTTGTGCCATAAAGACTAGGGCGCTTTATACATTGTATTTACAGAATAAAATGTTAGAAGATTGTATATGGTAGAAATATTACATAATTATCAATTAATGCAAACTATTTTCGATATAATATGAACAATTATTTAAATATAGCTCATATCCTGTATCTATACTAGAATAATCCCTCCAAATTAATGGTTAATATATCAAATAAAAAACAACTATAAAGTATTATAGAAGCAAAAAAAAACTCACTTTGATTAAATGAAATCTATGGATAAAATCCAAGTCCTGCAGGAATGCTAACGTCCTCTCCAAACACCAGGAAGTCGTCCTCGTCGTCACAGTACACCAGCACACTACACACACGTCTTTACACTAGCACTGTAACAAACAAACTGAAAGAATTAATCCATGTAATAGTTAGGGTGTTAAATAATTTACCCTCTAGAAATACAAGTCAACAATTACATAATAATGAGTAATTATAAATAATAATTGCTTCTTATGTATTATGTAATTCGTTCACCATGTTTTGAATTTTATGAATGTAGAAGAAGCGCGAAAACAAATTTGAGTACACAAAATACACAATTACATTTTTTTATTATAACATTTTATTAAATATGTGTGTTCTTTTCAGATATGCAGCCGTGTGAAAAGCCGACATTGTAACCTGAAGCACTCAACAATGGTGAGTTACATTGTAGTAGATATTTCTTGTAATCTCGCCCATGGACACTAGATGTAAAATCTTCGTTTTCATAAAGACTTTCCCTGGAAAAAAAAACAATATGTAGTTCACTAAAAATCCGACTATTTTCCCTTAAATCCGACACGCTCATGAAGGGAAAAATAATGAAAAAAATCTCTAGACATTAGTTTCCAAAATAGAAATTTTAATTTTTAATGGAAATTGACAATATTTTTTGATTGACGGTCTATAACTAATGAATGGTATAAGGTACAACGACGGTACCAATTTTGAGTAATCGTGTCCATCTAGTATAGTAAGAGTAAGCAAAAAGAAATGGTTCAGTAGTCCATTAAAAATCCGACCAACATGTATTTATATGAAACGTATCATTTTCCCTTAATTTGGGCTTGCTGATTTCGGGAAAAATATTGAAAAAATTCTCTAGGCCTTAGTTTCCAAAATAGAAATTTTAATTTTTAATGGAAATTGACAATATTTTTTGACTTTGACGGTCTATAACTAATGAATGGTATCAGTTACAATGACGGGCGTTGCGCCTTTCTATTCTATGGACTTTTCTAAATATGTTTACCAATTTTGAATAACCGTGTTCAGCTAGTATAGTAAGAGTAGTAAAAAAAAAATGGTAACTTTAAATATTCAGTTGCCCACTAAAAATCCGACCATCCTGTATTTAAATGAAAAGTGTAATTTTCCCTTAATTCAGTAAGAGTAAGCAAAAAAAAATTAACTAAATGACTATTGTATATATCAAGTTTAAAATGAAATTATTGAAAAAGTAAATGAAACATTTGTTTTCTACAGGTACGTATTGCTGCAGGAATTCGAATTGCTGAAAAAAAATTCAGTCATGTTTGTTTCCAGATTTTTCAAATTTGGATTCAGAGGGTTTTTTCAAACATGTATACATAGTTTCAGAAATTTGAATCGCCGGATACGGAGTTAAATGTCAGTAAGAAATATTTGAACTTAGCTTTTTGTTTTTCTGTACCTTTTAAATAGTATGTATGTTATGCGAATTTCTTATATAATGAACTGTAAAATATATGAAAATGAAGATATATGTGTTGCATAATGCGATGAATTGATTATGTGCCAATTTTTCTTGCCATATATTAGTTATACGAGTACATAATGTTTAGGATAACTTTTATTTATTTATTTACATAAATCTTATAAATAAGTCTTGAGGGGCACCAATACATGTTGGGGTGTCTTCAGTGTGATGCTATGCAACAATATGATCATCTCCAACGCTGAAATCGGGATAGATATCCTTCTGCAACTCACTCACATCCTTTTACGGACTGGCCAGGACTGTAATTCATCTCTGTTACATGTTTCTGTAACAATAAAAATATAATCGAAATAAATAACATATGGATTAGTGGTTACAGATGGATATGGATGGACTTGGAACTGTTTCAATCGTTTGTAATTATTAAAAATAAAATACCTAATATGAAAATGAATTTATGAAAACTTACACTTACGTCAGAAGTTCATTATTGAAAAGAATATTTAAATTTTTAATTACTTAAATATAAAATATTTGTAGTAAAATATATAGTACGTCGAATAATCTACACACTATAAATAATTCAAAATTAATTCAAATTTTTTTTCCACACAACTTCAACAATTATAATTCAAATATATACCCGAAATAGTCTTTAGAAATAATGGCTGACATACCCAATAATGGTTACTAAAAGTAGTTTAAAAATGAAAAAAAACTTACTATGAATAAATTATTTCCGTAAGTATAAGTCTCAAGTCTTAAAGATTTCCAAAAGTTCTTTCTAGGCACTAGGAAGTCGTCCTCGAAGGCACAGTACACGAGCACACCACACGTCTGTTCACTAACACTGTAACAATGAAACTGACAAAATTGATCTATGTAACAGTTAGTCATTAGATAACAACAATAATAATAAAAAAAATAGTAGTCAACAATCAAAATAATGAGTATAAATTATAATTGATGTCTGTGAATAACATAATTTTGTAGTCGCTCGTACGATTTTTTTAAATTAGTATTTGTAAACAACGTCTATGGATTACACTCGAAAAATAATTTATAAACTTTAGGGTTGATAGAAAGGGTGCTATTCATTGATGAAAAAAAAAAAAAATTAAGTTAGGGACCTTTTCAAATTTTAAATTCAGCGGGTTGTTTTCTGTATGTATACTAAGTTTTAGGAATTCGAACTAATGAAAAAAGAATTCAGTTATATTTGTTTCAACAAGATAGGTAAATTTCTTTTGTGTATACCATGATAAAAATAAAATAATTTAAAAACTAAGTGAGATAGGGATTTGCAGTTTTCAAATTTGAATTCAGGGGGATGTTTTCTGTATGTATACTAAGTTTCAGGAATTGTTGAAAAAAATAATTCAGTTGTTTCAAGTTAGGTAAATGTGTTTTGTGTATACCATGATAAAAATAAAATTATTTAAAAACTAAGTGAGATAGGGACTTGCAGTTTTCAAATTTGAATTCAGGGGTTTGTTTCCTGAATGTACACTAAGTTTCAGGAATTCGAATTGCTGAAAAAAGAATTCAGTTATATTTGTTTCAACAAGATGGGTAAATTTCTTTTGTGTATACCATGATAAAAATAAAATATTTTAAAAACTAAGTGAGATTGGGACTTGCAGTTTTCAAATTTGTTTTCAGGGGGTTATTTTCTGTATGTATACTAAGTTTCAGGAATTTGAATTGGAAATTCCAACTTTAGGGGTCAAAATTTCTGAAACTTAAGTAAGATAGGAACTTGTACGTTTCAAATTTGATTTGCACATGCATCTTTGTATACATAAGCAAAGTTTCAAAATTGTAGAAATGTTGACAAATAGTTTTCTATAGGATATTTCAACTTTACATATTAATATGTATAGAAAAGTGGTATTATTAGTAACAAATCATTTCTTTTTATGCAGATGATCACGTTTTCGACGTTCCAGTGGTAAGACACGCAGACATTGCGACTTGGAGAACCCGTTCGTGTGTTTACAGTATCCTGGGGCTTCTCTACGGACCTGGTGGACATGATTTCGTTGTCTGGATCAGGAAACCATCCCCTGCGGTATCATGAAGTCGTGAACCGGTTCGCCTGATTTTCACACTTCAAATTCTATGAAATATAAATGTGAGAGTTAAACTGTATATTCCACTTAACTTTGTCATGCGTTGTTATTTCACATTCTTATTTATTACTCCTACATTATTAAAGATAGCAACTTGCACAATGAAAATTTGGAATCTACATAAAATGCTCTGTAAGATACGTCTGATTATAATTTTTAACTTTGATTGGTTTAGGAGTTACGGGGCGTTAAAATACATGTATTTTCGTCAAATTTTCTCTATACACTTGTTTCATATTTTCATTTATCACTACTACAAGAATAAAGATAGTAAATAGGGAAGTAAAAATTTATATTTTACATAAAATTCGTTATTGACAGACACATTTGTTTTGTGTTCAACAATTTAGAAGAAATGTAAATGTAATATCAAAGGTTCGTACTTACCTATAGTGAATTTTCATAATATATCATCCGCTGTTGTATCATCACTGTAATATATCATCATCGCCGATTTTCACAGATCAGAATACACTTTGTAGTAAATATTACGTAACACTCACACCTATTAGAATAACTTGTATAACACTTGGTATTAGTAAAACAATACACCACACTTTTACGGACAATTATATATATTTTAATAATAGGAAAGACTTTTTATTTTTAAATATACAGCAACTATATAGTGAACTAACTCACGACACAATATAATTTTGACTAAGGATTAAATAATAAACACTAACGGGAGGACAGAGTCTTATGCAACATTTTAAATAATATCTAAAATTATAAGAAGCAGAAATACGTTGTATAAGTTAAAAAGAATTTTGAATATTTAGATTTCTTTGTAAATAATAATGTACATATAAACATTTAAATTTAGTGTACTATTAACTTATTAAATTTAGATTCTTTTAAAAAGTTTAAACAAAATGAAAATTATTTAAAGTTATTTAAATAATTTTTAAAAAGTTTATAGGGTAAATCTAACATTTTTTAAATATATTGCGAACTATACGATGTATATAGAGAACGATTTCAATAAAAAATTCAAACTTTTTCGTTGCTATATGCACTACACGATTATTCACAAGCACACGATGTTCACTTCACCAAATACTGAAAGGAACTGAAGTCTTTATTCTAAAAACATAATATTAATATTATCACGTAATACCCCCACTCTAATTAAGTGTTTATTTATTATATCTTTTGTACTTTGCCGCCCAAATAAACAATGTTTATGTTTGTTTACAAGTTCCGCGAAGGGCCTAGTACACCCAGCAATAGGATACGGTATCTACAACACTGGATGATGATAATATATGACTTTTTATAAGAATAAATAAATAAAAGAGTACTTTTCTTACCTTTCCTATGTAATAACAAAAGGGACAGGGAAATATCCTAATATTTAAGGATTTTTCTGAATTTTCCTATGCTATCTTTTAGTATTAAGTTCTCTAGGTACGAAAATAACCATCCGATAGGAGTCCGCCCTTTTATAAAGGGCTAAGGGCTTATTTGAGCCCTTAGGGAAAATTTGACCACGGATTTCATTTCTGCAGATCCAAGTAAGGTTAATAACACTTGTCCGGATTTTCTAGCTCTTTTAGATCAGGAATTCGCGCAGGCCCTTCGCCACAAACTTGAAGTGCAAATATATTGTAAACCAAAGGGTTTTCGCCAATTCTGTGCAAGCCAATGGAAAGCGCGGGTTCGAATCCCCCCGATTCGCTATTTTCCGGCCCTTTAGCCCTATAAATTAACGAATTTAAGTGTTAGTCCCTTTAAAAAACTTTAAGGGCCCATATCTCGAAAACGGCTGGGTTTTCAGCGTTTTCCTTAAAACGCTTTTCCTTAGGGGAATTCGAATGAGTAATATAGGGTCAAATTACATCATACCAAAGTTTGAAGGGCGTAGGGCAAAATTTTTGTAATAAGGGTTTTTGAAATTTTTTTGTTTTTTTTTTTTGTTTACACCAAAATTTTATTATTTATTTTTTAAGCACTATAAGCAATAAAATAACCAATCGTAGAACTCTTTCCCATTCCTGTTCCTCGGATACTATGGAAAATTTTCGACTCAAAATGCGACACTTTTTAATTAAGAAATGCTTTATATCTCCTAAACTACAAAAGGTTGAAGGGCCGGACAAGGTTTTTTAGACTAATTACGACCCGTAGAACACGAATCCAGTCTCACGTTTAAAATTTGAGAACTCTTTTCATTCCTGTTATCCTGATACCATCAAAAATTTTCGACTCAAAAACTGAGTAAAATTGGGTTAAAAAAAAGTGTTATAGCTCCAAAACTACAAAAGCTAGAAAGGCCGGACAGGGTTTTTTAGACTAATTACGACCCGTAGAACACGAATCCGGCATCACATTTAAAATTTGAGAACTCTTTTCATTCCTGTTATCCTGATACCATCAAAAATTTTCGACTCAAAAACTGAGTAAAATTGGGTTAAAAAAAAGTGTTAGAGCTCCAAAACTACAAAAGCTAGAAAGGCCGGACAGGGTTTTTTAGACTAATTACGACCCGTAGAACATGAATCCGGCATTACATTTAAAATATGAGAACTCTTTTCATTCCTGTTATCCTGATACCATTAAAAAATTTCGACTCAAGAACTGAGTAAAATTGAGTTAAAAAAAAAGTGTTATAGCTCCAAAACTACAAAAGCTAGAAAGGCCGGACAGGGTTTTTTTAGGCTAATTACGACCCGTAGATCACGAATCCGGTATCACATTTAAAATTTGAGAACTCTTTTCATTCCTGTTATCCTGATACCATCAAAAATTTTCGACTCAAAAACTGAGTAAAATTGGGTTAAAAAAAAGTGTTATAGCTCCAAAACTACAAAAGCTAGAAAGGCCGGACAGGGTTTTTTAGACTAATTTCGACCCGTAGAACATGAATCCGGCATCACATTTAAAATATGAGAACTCTTTTCATTCCTGTTATCCTGATACCATTAAAAATTTTCGACGCAAAATCTGGGTAAAGTTAGGTTAAGAAGAAAGTTTTATAGCTTCAAAACTATAAAAACTAGAAGGGCCGGACTAGTTCTATTAGACGTATTACAATCCGTAGAACACGAATGAACATAAAAATTTCCCATGTCTTATTTCCCTTATAAATGTTACATAACTACATACTTCCCTGTCTCTTTGTTGTGGTACATCCCCCTGAAATAAATGACGGGTTGTTAAATAAAAATTGTATTGGTTTAAGAAATATTTATTGTTTATTATTTTCATAACTTATTCTTATTTGTATTTTATAAACAAATATGCTTAGGGATGTTTAAATAATAGTCTGTATAAATTTTACTTGTATTTGTAAATCACATTGTTGTATGTCATGTAACTACCCTTAATGTACTTTGTAAATAAATAATATACTTACCCTTATCCTGAAAAATTAGAAATAGGGATGTTTAAATAAGAGTTTGTATAAATTTTACTTGTATTTATTGTTTATTTGCACTTTACATTGTTGTATTTCATGTAACTACCCTTAACGTGCTTTGTAAATAAATAATATACTCACACATCCTGAAAAATTAGAAATAGGGATGTTTAAATAATAGTTTGTATAAATTTTACTTGTATTTATTGTTTATTTGCACTTTACATTGTTGTATTTCATGTAACTACCCTTAACGTACTTTGTAAATAAATAATATACTTACCCTTGCCCTGAAAAATTAGAAATAGGGATGTTTAAATAATAGTTTGTATAAATTTTACTTGTATTTATTGTTTATTTGTACTTTACATTGTTGTATTTCACGTAACTACCCTCAACGTACTTTGTAAATAAATAATATACTTACCCTTGTCCTGAAAAATTAGAAATAGGGATGTTTAAATAATAGTTTGTATACATTTTACTTGTATTTATTGTTTATTTGTATTTTACATTGTTGTATTTCATGTAACTACCCTTAATGTACAATATATTACACAATAAAATATAAATTAAGATACAATTTGTTTATTTTTTACCCCTTTACTACCCCCACACGTATATAGTTCTTAAAATGGCCGCTAGAGGGCAGCACCTATTAAAAGAGGGTTGCGCCTAAAATATAAGCAACCAGAAATACTGCTTCACTTTGAACATACATACGTACATATATCATTTTGGGGTTCTACCTAATGGGAATTTATCACACTAAATATGGGACGTTTAAAAATTGGACGAAAAGGCTCTAAAAAAGATGTATACGTATGGGAATTTAACACATTAAATATGGGACGTTTACTATGGGAATATTAGTCTCTGAAAACGGCATGATACATGGATGTTTGCAATGCGGAATGAAATCCCAAGATTGTGTGGAGCTTATTAAGTAAGTCTGAATAGATTCTTATCTACTACACAAGAGTCGTTGTGTCTTCTATAATAGTATTTAAATCCTATTTCTAATATATCTAAGTACTAAAGGTATTAAAAATTAGGTATGTACGTACGTATGTACATAAATGAAATTTTTTTGATTGATTTTAGACTCAAATTTGGAACGTTTATCGACATGTGCTGCCCCTGGTGGCAGTTTTAAAAACTACATGCGTGTAAAGACTTAGAAAAAAAAATCAATTTTTAAACAAAAATATATTTATATTATCTCAAAATTACAAGACTTTTTCTTATAAAATTCAAAGTTTATTGACATTACTAAAGACGTTTGACATTAAAGTAAATTGTTTTTAGATTTGTTGACAAATTTAGTAACAATTGTGAACAGAATTATAACACGAAAGAAACGTAGAGGATATTTGTGTTTAAAAATTCTGTTCGTAATTATTTCTCACTAAGTTTGTTAACAAATTTGGTGACAATTTTTAACGTTGCCAAACAGGCTTTAATTGTAAAATTGAAATGTTTGTTACCAAGTAAAATTCTTATTATTTTGGTTGCAGATATTATAAACTATTTTGAATTTTTATTTTGTAGTAAAAGTAACTTCTATTACAAAATAAAGGTACAAAATAATTAATATTTACAATCAAAATAATGATAATTTTGCTCGGTAACAAACATTTCAATTTTACAACTAAAGCCTGTTTGACACGTTAAAAAATTGTCACCAAACTTAGTAAGAAATAATTAGGAACAGAATTTTTACACAAAAGAAACGTAGAGGATATTTGTGTTTAAAAATTCTGTTCGTAATTATTTCTCACTAAGTTTGTTAACAAATTTGATGACAATTTTTAACGTTGCCAAACAGGCTTTAATTATAAAATTGAAATGTTTGTTACCAAGTAAAATTATCATTATTTTGGTTGCAGATATTATAAACTATTTTGAATCTTTATTTTGTAGTAAAAGTAACTTCTATTACAAAATAAAGGTACAAACTAATTAATAATTACAATCAAAATAATGATAATTTTGCTCGGTAACAAACATTTCAATTTTACAACTAAAGCCTGTTTGACACGTTAAAAAATTGTCACCAAATTTGTTAACAAACTTAGTAAGAAATAATTATGAACAGAATTTTTAAACACAAATGTCTTTTACGTTTCTTTTGTGTCATAATTCTGTTCACAATTGTTACTAAATTTGTCAACAAATCTAATAACAATTTATCACAATGTTAAACATGGTTTAGTTATAAAACTAAAACGTTTGTTACCGAATAAAATTAGCATTTTAATAGTTGTATTATTTGTTGTTAATTATTTTGCATCTTTATTCTGTGACTGAATAAAGATGCAGTAGAATTGAACACAAATAATATAACCATAATTTTATTTGGTAACAAACATTTCAGTTTTATAACTAATACGAAACTCTACATTTATATTATTAAAGTTTTAAGGTAAAATAATACTATATTAAGTAGAGTTTCGTTTACAATACTAATTTAACAAATTAAATCTTGGTGGTCCCTAAATAAGATTCCTTGTTCCCATTTTTAAAGGTACAAAGAATTCTTATTCAGTAGAAGACCGTTTCCGAAACTTTATATTAATATTATATATTTTGTTACCACCCAAACCTCCCACTTACCAAAATATATAATATTTATTAATACAAAGCTTCGTTTACAATACTTAAAATCTAACTTTGCCCTGACCGCGTCTAAATACTTAATAATAATTACAATTTTTTACTAAAACTACCTACTTTACAACTAAAGGAACATGGTATTAAATTAAAATAAACGTAATAAAAGTTTGTTTTATTGTTGTACATACATTTTAAACAAATGAAGAAGAATCCATGGTCTGCGTCTCCAATCGGCACTGCAATCTTGAAGATAGTGGCGGTGGGGAGTTTTTTTTAACTTTAAAACTATCTTAGAACTAAAAACGAAACCCTTTATTTAATAAATAGTATATATAAGGGAAACACCGCCCTTCAATGCCAAACCCACGTTCCCTTATATATACCATTTATTAAATACAGTTCCGTGTACAATAATACTTATAATCTAACTTAAATTATTGTAGTTCCCCCCCAATTTAATTTGTGAAGTGCGCAAAAAACCCTATCTTACGTTAAAGATCTATTTCAAAGAAAAACAAATCTAAAAAAGCCTATTTTACGTTAATAACGATTTCAAAGCAAGTCTAAAAATGTCAAGTTACGTTAATTTTTCTCTCTCTCTCGAAAAGCAAAAACAACCCTTCCTACTTATATCTAAGCTATCTTATGTCTACGCGAACTATCTTATATCTAGATTAAACTAAGCTAAAGGCGTGTGAGAGAGAAAGAGTACGAGCTAAGCAAATGGTGAGAACGCCGTGGCGTCGAACGCCGTTGTTGGTTCTCACGGAAGTTTACGAGGGGGTTAAGCCGACCCCACGCGATGCAAAGCATTTACGGCCTACAAACCGAACTAGGTAGAGAGCACGGTAGCAGTCACATGTAACTACCTAGGGTGCACGCCACCTACCTAGCTACTCCCGGAGACATTCGCCCGCGCCTCTCGCGGATACCCTACACCGAACGCGGTTATTAACCCGTGTGCTCAACAAAGTTAATTCAAACAAAAACTTTACCTATTCGTTGCCATTACCATTAAATGATGATTACGTTGCCTCCGGATGAGGAGAGCACATAAGGCCATAAGAAAGCTTTCTGTGCCAACTATGGATTAATGTCCCTAGAAACATTCACACAAGTGTGAAGCGATCCACCATAACAACAGGATTCACAAGACGGTGCGTTGTACATATCAGTCCACTCAATTATGGCTATCGCGCACGAACCCTACCTACCCAGCCCCTCTGACCGTGTGAAGTTAATTGAATAAGGAACCCGAACACCCACATCAAAGTTTCGAATCTGTTACCTCCTTCCTGACTCACTCATCCATCCACCTGCAAGCATCCCCCGATACGTCCGTATTTTCTTTTCCCAAGCACTCTCCCTAGGTACCGTCTGGGTAACCCGCGTGTACGGTTACCGTTGCAACCGTAGACGCACGATTTTAGGATGATCGCCACGGGATGCACTTCAAATTAATCAATTTATTTTTAATTTTTAAAGAAAACGCGTGTTTGCTCGACGGCGCGATGAGACAAAGTTTAATTAAAACCTGAAAATACATTTCCAAGAACTTAAAACTATAGTATTCCTCACGTACGAATGGCATTGCACAAGTTCAATTCGCTTCATAATCTGTGCTGATATCTAAGAAGAAAGTATCTTTTCCCGCATCAAGAAACGCACATGAATTGATAAATCAACACTAAACACAAAAATGTTAAAACACCCGTTAATATTTACGAACTATGTAGACAGTTTTAAATTATTTCCTAAACAGAGTTGCGACAAACGTTGCCTTATGAACAGATTTTACAACCTATGTGCCAAAAAAAACTATTCCAATTACGTGTCTTTAACAAGCCTACACTTTATTGCGCGCAATGCCATTCTTACGTAAATAATACTAAAACTTATAAAGCTACTACTTTTTAATCTTCTAGATGTCCGATTCCTGAAAGATAAATGCTAATCATTTGTTCACAGATATTGATTTTATTGATAAATAGTCGATATTTCAATTTCAAATTGTTTTGATTTTATAAGGACATTTATGAAAGTTATATTTCGTTTACTACAGTACTCAAAACTGAATTTGAGTTCAAATTAATATTTAGACACCTTTGACTATAAGTTCTCATGGTTGAGTATGAGAACATAATAATAATTATGCATAGTCATATTCCCTAGACTATAAGTTCTCATGGCTGAGTATGAGAACAAGATGATTATTAGGCATATAGTCATATTCCTTTGACTATAAGTTCTCATGGTTGAGTATGAGAACAAAATAATAATTATGTATAGTTATATTCCCTAGACTATAAGTTCTCATGGCTGAGTATGAGAACAAGGTGATAATTAGGCATATAGTCATATTCCTTTGACTATAAGTTCTCATGGTTGAGTATGAGAACAAAATAATAATTATGTATAGTCATATTCCCTAGACTATAAGTTCTCATGGCTGAGTATGAGAACAAGATGATAATTAGGCATATAGTCATATTCCTTTGACTATAAGTTCTCATGGTTGAGTATGAGAACAAAATAATAATTATGTATAGTCATATTCCCTAAACTCTAAGTTCTCATGGCTGAGTATGAGAACAAGATGATAAATAGGCATATTGTCATATTCCTTTGACTATAAGTTCTCACGGTTGAGTATGAGAACAAAATAATAATTATGTATAGTCATATTCCCTAAACTCTAAGTTCTCATGGTTGAGTATGAGAACGAGATAATAATTAGGCATATAGTCATATTCCTTTGACTATAAGTTCTCATGGTTGAGTATGAGAACAAGTTAATAATTACGTATATTCCTTTGACTATAAGTTCTCATGGTTGAGTGTGAAAACTGAATATGCGAACAAAATATTTTCTAAAATAAAAAAATAAGTTCCCTACCAGTTCATCCATCGATGGCCGCCTATGACGTAGAAGATTTGTCTGGTGCAGTGCTGAATTTAAAGGTCGAAAACTGCATTTAAATTCTCCAAGTTTTTTGATGCATCAGACCAATCAAAGATCCGCCTATTAAATAATAATTATTAGTTTGTGGTACTCTTTAAACCATTTAAGAAATTGTTGGATAAAACACTTGAGAAAAGTAACCCTTTTTTCTCACGTGATATAAATAATGAATAGAAATGTACCATGCGACATTTTGTCCAACAGTTCTTGAATGGTTTCAAAATTATTCAAAATTAGCTTTAATTTGAATTCGATAAAAAAGTAGTTGCTATGAAATATATAAATGGTTATCTCAAGATATAAACATTCATATATTAACATTATGGTAATTGTGCATAACTTACTTTGCAATATTTTTTATTAAATGTACTTTTGGAATATCAAATTAAAACAAATAATTTTTTAAACCATTTAAATAACACTTGCATATAACCGCTTATTTTGCATCACTCTGTCCGTCACCTGGTTATATAATTGGAAAGTGGACCATTATTCAAATGCTTAGTTACTCGAGTGTAAATATTTCACAGCACTATTGGGATTTTCAAATAAGAAAACGCTAACTAGCGGTAATTATTAGAACTACAAACAAAGGTACACATTTGGCATTTACATGAAACCACAACCTTGGGGCTACAAAAACTCTATTATACATACTTGAATTATTAATAAAAAATACTAATGAGAAAATATTACGAAAACTAAAACACAATTGACAGCAATGCTACGCTTATAAATGTCAACAAAAAGTGTACCATTGTTTAATACGATCAGCGCCCATCTTTTGATACTTGAAAATCCCCAATACAAATAAAAAGTGCTTCAACTTTAACAATATTGGCTAGCAACTAGATATATTCTACGATTCGACTCGCAGATTGTAGTAAAGTATTGTAGTATTACCAACAATATTAGTGGTTCCAACTAAATAATCACCAATAACTACACTAGCTCGTCACTATCCACTATATTTGATCCCGAATAACAACACTATTGCGGAGAGGTCTTTTATATTTATCTAAAATAAAGCTAAATTAGCAACATTGAGGAATAAACTAATTAAGAAATAATGTAATCTAAAACTTTCATAGTTAAAATGTCATTTTAATTTGTCTGGGACACTTTCTAGTACAGTACTTGATAGTAGCACTTTTGTTTCAACACAATAAAATTTTATTCGAAGCATGGCTAACTAAACTGGTATTAAACAATCATAAATTAATACAACCCCACGAAAACAAAGGTCAATTCACTCCCGGCTTGAAATGAAAGCTTGGACCTTGCAAGGTTTAAGCCGACGTGCAATTCGCCGGATCAAAATTTTCGTTATAAATGCCTATATGAAAATGCCTCTGCTTAGCTTACAATTTTAAGTCAGCCTGAAATTGTTCTTGGGTCAAATTTGATATTGAATTACTTGTATAAATACCCGACGGATAGAGTGGTGCAAAATACGCAGTTATATGCAATAGATTTATTTAAATGGATTCTGAATAAATTTAAGAACATTGGGAATAATTTAAATAATTTTAGGCTATTCTGAATGATTTTAGAACAATTAAGAAGTGCATGAAATAGTTTCACATATGTATAATTTAATCATCAATTGTACCATTTTTTGAAAAGTTTTTATCTCAACCCATTTCTTAATGCAGTGCGCCGTACCCACAACTGGGTCAACACCGCGATTTTTGAAATCTACGTATTGAATTGGGTATAAATACCTAAAATTTGGTTACGAAAACTATTGAGTTTTCGGAGATCTAACATAAAAGAACACTACTTAATACGAATAGCAACATTTATTTTATAAGAGAATAACAAAGTTAACAAAATACATAATAATGAATATGACAGAAGGTTACAAATGTTTGCCATGTATTTTAGATTACCAGTTATCACTTTTTGTGATAACTAGAGGGCTTTGAGTAGTTAGTTTGAATGTACGTTTTTTCAACACACAGCTCCTCAAACTGTACTGCGAAGTTATTTTTAATTCTTCTGATTCATGTGATCTAATGTCGTCAACTACATCCAATATTTGTTCTTTGGTAATCCCTTTGTAAGAACTTGGCATACCTTCCGTGACTAAGTAGTTCAGTAAATCTCACAATCTTTAAGACCCACTCGAACAAAATAATATTGGGTTTTCTTCTCTCATTTTTTCGATCACCTCTTCTGTCATTCCTTCGATCATCTCTTCTACCATCCCTTCTAACATTAGTTATCGTCTCGTTTACGATCCCCTACACCGCCCCATGCGAATATTCCATTGTTGGAAGCAATGACTACAGGCCTTTTTTGTTAGGTTGTCCATAAGCTCTGCTGGTTTTTCTATAACTGTATCTTAGATCCAAATTTGATTCTCTTTAACGAAGATTTAAATTTTGAGAATAAAAGAAAATCAAATCACTAGGTAAGGTGAGTACGGTTGATGTACCAACACGGTGAATTTCTTTCGTTTTTCACAGACGGCGGGTTATCTTCAAGAATCCATGAATCGTTTTTTTTTTTTTTTGACATTTCAGCCCTTTTTCTCCTCATCCTTAGTATGTCCTCCAGGCACCCAATCCACTTGAACAATTATTAGATTTCGACAAAAACGATGTCCGTGCACGGCCGAGCCCTTCTAATCTGCTGGTTTTTCTACAACTGTATCTCGGACCCAAATTTGATTCTCTTTAACGAAGATTTAAATTTTGAGAATAAAAGAAAATCAAATCACTAGGTAAGATGAGTACGGTTGATGTACCAACAAGGTGATGTTGTTTCGTCAAAAATGTTTTCACAGACGGCGCGTTATCTTCAAGAATCCATGAATAGTTTTATTTTTTGACGTTTCAGCCCATTTTCTTCTCATCCTTAGTATGTCCTCCAGGCACCCAATTCACTTGAACAATTATTAGACTTCGACAAAAACGATGTCCGTGCACGGCCGAGGCCTTCTAATCTGCTCGAAAACTTGAATACTAGATAGACACTTATCACCTATAAACTTTCTTCAGCAAATCGTAGGTTTCTGTACCGCATTTGTCAAGTGTCACACAGAAATTCATAATAACGCTAACATGATTGGATGGAAGGAAGATGACAAATTTGACACTGCATTGTTGCCAAATTTACAGGGAAGCCAAAAAAAATCTCGTACTTTCCTCTGTTGTGGCGTTCTCGATAGGCAAAATGACCTTGGTCCGGAAAACATTTTAACATTCCGGTATATATTTCAGCACCTGCCAAAATATGATTTGTAATACATGAGTGATGGTGACTGAGTGCAATGTGTTGGTGGAGTAAAACTGGAGCAGGTGAATGAGTTTGTATATTTGGGTAGCATGATATCGAGAGATGGACGAATTGACCGAGAAATTGATGAGGGTGAGTGCGGGATGTAAGGTAATGGGTGCTCTGGGTACGTTTGCTCGTAACGTAAACGTATCTAGAGAGGCTCGGTTAAGTGTATATAATGGAGTGCTGGTGCCTGCTTTGATGTATGGAAGTGAATGTTGGGCATGGACGAAAAAGCATAAAAGGAGAGTGACTGCCGTGGAAATGAGGTATTTACGTGGTGTTTGTGGGTATACAAGACGGGATCGCATGAGGAATAATTTGGTGTATGAAGAATGTATGGTTAGGGTTAGGAAGAATGTTGTTAAGAGAGTTGAAGTGAGTCAGTCGAGATGGTTTGGTCATGTGGAGAGAATGATGAGTGAACGACTTGTAAAACGCATATATGTTGGTAAAGTTGAGGGTGTTCGAGTGCGTGGCCGTCCAGTGTGTAAGTGGATGGATGTGATTGGTAGTGTTTTGAAGGAGCGTGAGTTTCCGAGTGGAAAGAGAAGAAAAGCATGTATGAATACGATTATGAATGTGGCTGAGGAGAAAGATGTGTGCTTGGATAGGAATGTGTGGCGAAGGATGATTGTTTTGTAAATATTGTGGTGTGAAGATGTATGGTTAGTAAGAATGTTTTATGAGAATGGAGAGACAGCTGAACTTTTATGTGGACGATGTGAATGAAGTATGATTGTACAGGAATGTGTGGCGAAAGATGATTTTTTGTGTAACTATTATTATGGTCCGGATGCGATTATTCGCTACCGAAAATCGGTCACTTTAATATGTTCCTCTGCTCTTATGTATGAATACGTTTGTGAATGTGGCTGAGGTGAAAGAAGTGTGCATGGATAGGAATGTGTGGCGAAGGATGATTGTTGTGTAACTATTATTGTGGTCCGGATGCGGTTATTCGCTACCGAAAATCGGTCACTTTTAATATGTTCTTATGTAGGAATGCTATGATGATTGTGTTACATTTTGTTACAATTTGTTTTCTTTATAAAATTTTAATTAGCCAATCATTTTTGGTGGGTTCCAAAATATATACCGGAATGTTTAACTGCGTCCGTGAAACCACGACAAATTTGGTCTCGATCTGACAGACCCCGATCTCGCTCAAAATGTGTATCTATAGCTTCCGGATACTTGTGTTGAAAAATTTACAATACTTTTTCCACCAATTTCCGTCGAAGAAAAAATTTGCCAAATACAATTTTTTTGAAAACTCTGGCTCGACGCGCGTAAATCTGTTTTTATACTATACTTTATTTCACGTAAAAAAATAGCAGATGAGAGCCGATCGTTTTTACATGCATTAAATAATTGAAATAATACTAATACTAAATATTTTTAACTGTATGAACATTTAACGAAAACTTATCAAACGTTACAAACCTAAATTTTTTTATCATGGAATAAAATTAGATTTTCCAATACTGTCAACGAAAAATATTGGGCGCACACAGCAAATTTCTTCGGTCACTGAACATCTGACCGACCGGTCACTGAACATCTGACCGACCGGTCACCGAACAAGGAGGTCTCTGCTGAATGCACTTTTCATTTTGACGTAGTTGAAACCGTCAAATTATCGTAACCTTAATTTTATAATAACTTTGTTATTTGTTAAACTAATTAAAATATTGCAATATATGAAAAATTTAATAATTTGACAATAAGTAGTAGTTATTTAACTTTTCAATCAATTTATATTTATATTCATAATACATGACAACAAATACTTTATTTTTGGTGCTTTACATGTAAATAAATATTATTTTGTTTTGCTGCACAGATAATGGATGACCTTAGTTTATTTCTACAAGCAGAAGAAAATCCAGTGAATTTAAATATTGCGCGCGAAACAAGTGACCAAGTGACCAGGAACATCTGACCGTACTTTTTTTACGGTCAGCTGGTAGGTGACCGGTCAGTGAACGGTCTCTAGTGAACAGTGCATTCAGTAGAAAAATGGTGAACATGTTCACCGACCACATGTCTTCTGAATGCGCCCATTTTAACTAACACATGTGTTAATTGGCCATAATGATTCCAACAATTATGTCTCAATCATTAATCGCACTCATTAACACACTTGATAACTATTAACGATGAATAAATGTTTATTGAAACATAAAAGACGACGTTTCGGTCGTGGTTATGACCGTTTTCATCTCAATATTATTTAATTTTTAACTATTAATTTGGCAATTAACTGACAACTGATATTTTTCGCTTTAGTGAACTTTCTGTGTATTCTGACCAATCAGATTTAGATCTCTATCTAAACCAACGCTATTTTCTTACGTAAAATAAAGTATAGCGTATTAAGGGTGTGTTAACAAAAAAATCTGCACAAACTTTATAAACGTATCATTTAACTTTCAAAAGACAGCATATTAAAACAACTTTACCCTAATATAAACTACAGTTAAATAACATACCTGCATAAAAATTCTCCTCTAATCTCATTTATTTTTGAAAGTCCAGCTACTATTGTCAAAACATTCTCATTTTTGAAGTGGCGAAGTTTATTTTTAATTCTTTGTATGAAATTTCGTATGTCGATTAAATTTATATACTGTACTATGAATGCCTTATTTATTCCCTTCACTAACACTACCATCTTACGTGAAATAGAATTCGGCATCGGTAATTACAAAATTCTTATTCAAAGGCTTGAGATGCAGTTAACACATCAAGTTTTTGGATTTATTAACTCTTGTATTTTACTATACTTTGTACAGATTTTCTGTTTCTTATTTTTATATTTCTTTCTTATAATGTACATGTTTACATTTATATGTGAAATTTTGAATTTTGTCAAATTTTCTTAAAGATTTTCTATCTTTCGCAATGGATTCCGTCTGAAGCTTCTTTTACTTTTTTTCATTATTTTCCTAGCATTTTTCCGACTACCTTACGCTCTTTCTAATGATTTTCTGCTGTGAACTCTTTTCTCTCATCATACTTAGTTTGTCGTGCTATTTCCATTAGAACAAAATGATTGACAGTGAACAATTTTTCCTATAACCTTTTTTTTAAATAAAAATCGCCAATAACTTAGATCATTTCTTTCGAAAATTTATTTTAGTTTTTGTAAACTGAAAGAAAAATTATATTATGTTTGGTATAAAGCCTGTTTTACATTATACTTTTTTTTGTATAGATTCTAGTACGAGATCCTTCCGAGAAATTTCTAGACAAATCTAGCATAACGTAAACCAGAAATTTTCATCCGAGATTCTAGTATAGAAATATACGCCCGGCGCCCGGCCGTATATTTCTATACGAGTTTCTTACTAGATCGTTAATTCGCATGCGCGAAGTCGTGATATCAACAGTTGCCAACCTTTGTTATATGTCATTTATTTTACAAAGTGTGAGGTTATAAATAACATTTCAATAACATTAATATAAAATGTCTAATATGACACAGACACATTTAAAATAAATTTTTGTAACTCCTTATTTTGTGTATTTTATCCATTTAAAAAACAAGCTAACTTTACAAATTTGTTAGGTTGGTATTCATTTATTTTGATTTAAAATACGATACATTCCGAAGATTACCGATTATACACAACTTAATAGCATGGAAATTGAATGGAACTCGATCAAAAATCTGTCTAGAAATATAGTATGAAAATAGACGAAAATAGTATAATGTCAAACGGGCTTTAGACTAATGTAAACTTCAATACAAATTGCTTGTTGCTACACATATTATTACGTTTTAATTAGTATTAATAAATTAAACTTTGTGCAGATTTTTTGTTAACACACCTCATTTTGATTGTCATTCTCGTTGCTTAATGACATATTTTTACGTACTAGTATTTAAAAATGTAATTTTCAAGAACTAAATAAAAAAAATAAAAATTATGAAATTCTTTATTCGTTATAAATATTTACAACTCAATTACTTAAATTACTAAGTTGAACATATGATGTCGTTTTTAGTTCTTCTTCTTGATACAGGTAGAAATTGAATTAGATATAATGCTGGTTTCTGATTCTTTGTCGACAATTCTTATTTCTTTAGTTGCTGTTTCTTTTTCTTCCAAAATTCTTCTTGAATTTTTTTCTTATTCTCCAAAGAATTTTCAACGTAGCCTTCAGCAAAAGAACTTGAACGCTACCCTCCATTTTTTTTTATCTTTCTATTGACATCACAACCGTTGTTGTCAGTTGAAACGGGGTGCAACAGATTGCGAAAAACGATGTTCCTGTATTAATGGGTTATGTTTGGGTTTAAAGTATTCACCCTGTATAGAATGAATAAAAGATCATCATTCACAGTCACTTCCATATTCCTCAATTTGTCGACGGTGTCGAAAAAATTTCTTAAATGGTCTCTTAACATCGTCGTCTTTACGCATTTATTGAGGTACGAACTGCTTCAGATCATTATCATCAACATCAATTAGCAAATTGTGTCTTTGAACAGTTTTCAAAGGAAATGTATCCAAACTAATCTGTCCTGTGCCTCCCTCTTCAGACTCTCGTAATTTTGTCCGTCCTTCATTTCAGTTAACATTCCAATTTATTTTTCGTCCTCTTCCCCTTCTTCCATGTATTTTCCCTTTAATTATAATTTTCTGTACACCATCCCTCCTTAAAATATGTCCAATAGGCACTTAAACAATTGCAATTTGTTCGAGCGCATCTAGCGGAAAAGCATAGAACTAAAGGTTGATATGGTTATTTACAAACAAAGCCGTAGACCTCTATACTCCAGCCATCATCGTTTTAGTTGAATAATCGAATGATCTATCAAACAAAAAAGTTGCCCCAGGCACATTTTCTGGTTTGAAATTCATTTTTATTTAACACAACGAACAAATCACAATAAATAATTAGGATAACACTGAACAACAGATGCAAACATAATGACAGATAGGATCAAGAAGCGGGGCGTAAGACAACGAGGGGTGGTTTGTTTGGGAGCATTATCTTCTATCTCTGTCTTGCATACGACGTCAATTCTGTAGTGTTATTCATTTAGCTTTCCTCTCTCTCATTTCTTTCAAAATTCTTCTTCTCTTATTCTTCTCAACACCTCCTAGTTCTTGACCCACTCCTTTCATCCAATCTTCTTCAAAACAATCGTCACAGCCACATCTCAACCTTCTGAGTAATTTTTCTTCTTCTTCCGCATGGTCCACGTTTCGCAGCCATAGAGTACAATGTTCCATACAAGACATTTTGCAAATCTTTTTCGCAGTTCAATATTAATGCATTTAGATGTTTATAAGCCTTGTATTTTACTATATGCTGCCTTTTCCTGTGCAATTTTACTGGCCACTTTGGATGCATTAATTGTTTCTAATTTTTCGCGCACTTCTTGCGATGTTGTGTAATCTTTAATTTGCTTTAATTCCGACGGATGTATCGCTAAAATACTGTCCCATATCGTTGCTGTCACGATCTTCCCAATCCGCGAGTTCCGTTGCGTTTTTTTCACCTATAGCTATGGTTTCACTTTTACCCTATGTATTTCTAACCATCGTTTTTGATTAATATTGCCCGCATGTGAATTCGCCATGTAAAATCTGATTCACGAAAGATGACAATGGGGTCCTCCACCATAACAAAAAATAACAAAATGTACAGTTTATGTTTAAAGTACTACTCAATAAATAACGATTAAGACAAAAAAAAAACATTTTTTCAATAAATACTTTGGGATATATTTAATTTTGTTTTCAGTGTCACAGTGACGTCACAGTATTGCTATTTTTCTTGCTCAGCCTACTACAGAAATTGGTGCGAGAAAGATAGCAGTGGTTTCGCTAAAAATCAAATGCAGTTAAACTAAAAACCATAATGACTTTTAAATACTATAAATTGCTTCAAAATTAAACAGACTTTCATTTAAAATAATAAAAAAATATGAGTGGAGGACCTCATTCAAGGGAACTTGTTTGAAGAAAAAATACAAAGCCCTTCATTAAATAAAATTATTATTACTTGGTTTACATCAAGTCTATATTTTCTTTCGTAAAAAACATAGCTGAAGAAGACAAAACATTGAGAAAAGCATAATTTATAAAGAAATGATATTTTTAAATAAATTACATTTATTTTTTCAGTTAAAATATATCCACGAATATTTCAAGTTTGTACGCCTATGGGTACGAAATGCATTGCAGTTATTTGCAAGTAATATTGCATCAGACGGCCTATAAATGATTTTGAATAGTCATCTTTCGTGAACCAAACTATATCAAAATTGTCTAGCGATAACATAAGTATATACGTATCGTTGCACTCGAAGTCATTTTCCGCACTTTTTAAGACACAAAATGTTCTGAAATCTAAAAATAACGAGCTCGAATTCACAAACTATTTCGTCCGTATGTTTTTTCGCGCAGAGTTCAAATTTTGCACACTCGTCATTGTATCACCAACCGTGTTCAAGTGACAAATCAAAATATATTATTTAAACGGTCGTAACTTGGGAATCCCTTATCGTAAAAAGTGTACGACACATTATTCTATTTCTCTATAACTCTGGTATAGATTTTCATGTAGATTTAATATTTTATCATATAAATAACACCGCACGACAACATTATTAAAACAAAAATTATATCAAGGGCAATCATTATCATACCGTAAGGGTGTAAATCAAAATAGTTTTCATAATGTCAATATTAAAAACTATAGCTGTTTACGTTTTGGATCCACTATAGAGTTTGGTTCAAAACAGTTTGAATACGTTTCGTGTATGACGTCATTGTTTGCCTTATAGTCTATTCTACGAGACCTTTCATTACAGGGCCACAAATCCACGTGGTTTCGTGTGTACGGATTAGTTGTCGAACATATACTTAATATTATGTGAATTTCTGCGCTGTTAAAATTAATATCACAGTATACTTATTTACTGTTTTAATTTTAATCATCATTTGCCACTATAATTTTTACTTACTATTCTGAAATGTATTATAATCTTGTTGCTTCTGTATATACGAGTCGTGTTTTTTAGTTTATTATTTAAAATTATTCAAAATCTACATTTTTTATTAGGAAGTGAAAAAGCAAGCATTGTATTTATTCATTTGTTAACAGTGTAAGAAATGGTAGTGGAATTACAATTGCGCACATAAATTATTTCAAAACTCCCAGTGTGTATCACAGAATATATCGTATGGTCCATTGTATTAATTAAACCAATAGCAGAACTTTATTCGTCCTTTAATGAAAGGTCTCGAGAAATAGAATATATAGCTACTAGATAAATCCCAGCTGACTCGTCCGCCATTTTTGTTATAAATTTCACAAGTAAATATTTTTATTTGTTTTATTACTTATGCAATACATATATTTTTTCTGTAACTTCAAAAATCATAAACTGTATTCTTTCTTCTATTTTTTTAAATATTTTAGTCTCAATTTTAGTATACTAAATTATAATAATCAAACAATTAATAATCTTTTTCACAAATTACCCGGAGGTCAGAAGAAAAGAATAAAAATAGTAAATAAATTCAAAAAGACTGATTTAACATTGAACTATTTTATAATTGCTAATAGAGATCCAGAAATGTTCAACTGAATTTTACAGCTACTACAATAAGAAACTCAAATCAAAATTAAGCTTGAATTATATAATCTGCCTTTCTATGTATATATTGATTTGTTATTTTAAATAAATATATGACAAATATGAAACACAAAATGGAATAAAACTAACACGAACAAGATAAATTCTAAATTGACGCGTTGTCAATGGCAGAATATCTACTTTCTCTTGCAGTTATGTATATGTACAAAATTTGTTATAGCTGCAGCACGTAAGTTGAGACTGACACAGCATACTAGCTAATCTGAAAATATCGACACAATTTCTTTGGCCTGTAAATGAATCTCTTTCCCTTTATACCAATTTTAAATGTTCAAGTGTTTTTCTCGTTGTAATAATAGCATATAGTACTTACTAGTAATAGGTAACAACTATTGCAAATATTCGTCTAACCGTCAATATACGTAATCTCCCTATTTATTACAGTTTGACCCGTCTAAGTAGGTTCTGAGCATACTGGATCAATCTCAACTTAACGCGCGCCAGCTACAGAAATATGATCATATATATCACGTGATATTTTAGCGTCAAAATAAATTACAAAAAAACTCATATTAGAAAATATATATTTTTTTCATTATTCGGTTATTTTTTAGCATAATCCACAATGTTATAACATATTTTATCTTAAAATGTACTGTATTAAAAATTCCCTACTGTTACAATGGCGCTTACGCCTTTATGATATCATTGTCCTTGATATTATCATCATTACTGATATCTGTATACAAAGTAGATTGACACACCCACAAAATGGTAATATGCCGTGATGATTTATTTGTTTATTATCAAAAAAGAAAAATGAATTTATTCAGCATGACTTACATTAGAAGATCTCAGCTACTTGGCATCTCTGCAAATACGAACTCAACTGCTAGGCATCTCAGAAAACTCGTACTCAATTATTCGGCTACTCGGCAATTTCCATTCTCCTGCAAATTGACAAAAACATAAAAATTAAATTACTGTTTGCTGTTGAATACATTTTAATCGATTGCTAATAAATAAATTATTTAAAAACATTTGTTATTATTTAAATTTTCCTTTGTTACCAATAATTTTGCTATGGAATATTTAATAAATTATAAAATTTATTTAACGCGACTTACATTAGAAGATCTCAGCTACTCGGCATCTCTGTAAACTCGTACTCAATTTCTCAGGAACTCGGCAATTTCCATTCACCTGCAAATTGACAAAAACATAAAAATTAAATTACTGTTTGCTGTTGAATGCATTTTAATCGATTGCTAATAAATAAATTAAAAACATTTGTTATTATTTAAATTTTCCTTTGTTACCAATAATTTTGCAATGGAATATTTAATAAATTATAGAATTTATTTAACGTGACTTACATTAGAAGATCTCAGCTACTCGGCATCTCTGCAAACTCGTACTCAATTTCTCAAGAACTCGGCAATTTCCATTCATCTGCAAATTGACAAAAACATAAAAAATAAATTATTGTTTGCAGCTGAATGCATTTTAATCGATTTATAATAAATAAATTACTTAAAAACATTTGTTATTGTTTAAATTATACTTTGTTACCAATATTTTTACTACGGAATATTTAATAAAATATAAAATTGTACTTAAAGCTTGACTATTATTATGAAACATTTTATTCTATACGACAAAAACATTATGAACTTATATAAGCATTAATAAAGTTGGGATATTATTTAAACTTACGATTGTTATTAATTTGCAACAATAGTTAACAATATTTCACTATTAAAACAAAAATATATTAACAATAAATGCATTTTTCGCAGTAAAATGAAATGGATGTTTGCTTGAAGATTGCTGCTATACGAGTGACGGTGACGAGTAAGAACATAGCAGACCAATACAAACTAGTTTAATTTAGAATGCCGGCTACCTATAAACAGTGGCGTAACTAGACAAAAAAAGGCCCCAATGCAAAATTTAATTTCGGGCCCACTATAAAAAAAAAAAAAAAACGAAAAAAGAAAAGTTCCTTGGATTGGCTACAAAAAAAAAAGGAATTTTCTTCTATGCTTAAAAGTGTTAACGAAGAAACACGTTGTTGGCCAATAGCATTTCGCAGATAATTTTTAATTTGGAAAACAAACGTTTTGCAGTGGATATTGTTACAGGTATTGTTAAATACAAAATAAATAGAGAAAGTACTTCAGAAAAACTAGCATTCATATCATAGTACTTAATTATGTCTAGTTTAGCCTACTCCCGAATTGTCTGTAGTTTTTAATTTCGCTCTTTAAAGATTTAACACAGCAGCAATTGTATTGGCAAAGATACATCTAGATTATTTGAATACATTTCTTGGATCTTTTTTGCGTCTTTTATAATAGGCAGTTTGCGAACCTTAATTACTTATAACTATTATTTAAACTTACGATTGTTATTAATTTGCAACAATAGTTAACAATATTTCACTATTAAAACAATAATATATTAACAATAAATGCATTTTTCGCAGCAAAATCAAATACATCTTTACTTCAAGACGCCTGCTGTACGAGTGACGATGCCGAGTAAGAACATTGCAGGCCAATACAAACTAGTTTAATTAGGATGCCGGCTGCCTATTACGTAATGTTATCAGCGGATTTTGCTTGATTTTGTTAAATAAATGCAGATAAAAAAAAATTATTTAAAAAATAAAAATAAAACAAGGGATGAACTTTAAAGTTAATTAAAATGCAATTATTCATGAATGAAGTAAAAAAATCATACTTAACATGGAAAGAAAGAGAATTTTATGCTGAATATAGACTTTTATCGTCCGTTATTCTATCTTTAACCGTGTATGAGCGGTGCATGAAAATATTTAATATGAAATAAATTATTTATTTTACAATTTTTATTTTTGCGAAATTATCTTTAATGTGTTTTTCAATTGATCAATTATTACAGCAACTTATGAATTTAATATTATGTCTCTTTTAGTTTTGGAGGTATTCAACCTCAAAGATTTTCTCAAAATTACCCATTTCTGGGATAGATCTCTACCTAGTTTTGAATTATTGCCCCAAAAGTCAATATACCCCATATTCAGATAAAAACTTCAAAATTTCCAAAAATCTAATTTTCATGGATCTAGATACTTCTCAATGCGCTGATTCCAAATTTTGAAACCGCAGGTCGATATCTCTTTTCGTTCTCGAGATATTTACATTCAAAGTTTTGCATAAAACTGCCCATTTTTGGGTAATAACCCAAAAATGGGCCGAGGTACAAAATTGACGACACTACCATTCGATTCTACGGATAAAAATATATAAGTGTACCAATTTTCATAATTTTTGACTAACCGGTTCATTTTTTATAAATAAAAGTTTGAAAACACCCGAAAACGGCCAAAATCTGAAAAAATCCTAAGGGGTACCCTTAGGATTTTTGCGATTTTTGGCCATTTTCAGTTATTTTGTTTTAGAGATTGTATGCAGTGTTCAAAAATTCTGAAAATTGACGTACTTACGTAATTTTGCCCGTAGAATCGAATGGTGTTGTCGCGAAATTCATATCTCGACCCATTTTTGGGTTATTACCCAAAAATGGGCAGTTTTGAGCAAAACTTTGAATCTAAATATCTCGAGAACGAAAAGAGATATCGACCTGCGGTTTCAAAATTTAGAATCAGCGCATTGAGAAGTATCGAGATACATGAAAATTAGATTTTTGAAAATTTTAAAGTTTTTATGTGAATATGAGGTGTATTGACTTTTGGGGCAATAATCGGACCTACGTTGATTAAACTTTTTTTACTCATTTTGGTCAGTATTATATGCTGTCATAATTTGTGACACTTATTTTCTAACACCCTGTATAATAAATGAAATTCCTAAATATGATAATAAAATAATAATAAGAGATCTCAATGCTAAAGTGGGAAAGGAAGAAATATACAAACAAATATCTGAAGGAAATAGTAAACATGTTGAAAAATGGAAAAAAGCAGAATCTGACCACTTTATGGTTAAGGTAGAAATGAAATAAAGATTCCCACAAAAGAGAAAAGTAAAAAGGAATGAGCTCGAAACATATAATTTACAGCTATTTCAAGAAGAAAAAATAAGACATTTTATGGAAAACATTGAAATAAATCTAAAAAACATGGGTCACAATGAAAATGTAGAAGAAGAATGGAAAACCCTGGAAGGCCAATGGGGTCCTCTACTCCAATTTTTTTTATATTATTTTAAGTGAAAGTTTGTTCAATTTTGAAACAACTCGTAGTATTAACATTTCAATTGTCATTAGTTTAACTGCATTTCATTTTCAGTATCAGCATGACGTCACGGTGGCACTCCTATCTTTCTCTCGCTGCGCACTAGTAGGCTGCGAGAGAATGATAGCAATAGAGTGAAGTTACAGTGACACTGTCAACAAATTTCAAATATATTGTAAAGTAATTATTAAAAAAATGTTTTTTTTTATCTTAATCGCTATTTATTTAGTAGTACTTTAAGTACAAAGTGTACATTTTACAATTTTTTGTTATTATGTACGACAGCGGATATGACAATACACAAAAAACGAAAATGAAGGAAAGAATGGATTGACAAGTAATGTGAAACAGCCTTAGACAAAAAGACTCGGGCCAAGATGCGAATAAATTAAAATCCAAAAAAAGAAAATAAGACAAAATATGAAGAAAAGAGAAATTTTAAAAAGTTGTGCAGACAGAAAAAGAGAGCAAAGATGGAAAATATGTTAAGAGTCTATTAAAGATAATTATAAAAATAAATGTGTCAGAAATTTCTATCAAGGAGTAAAAAGTCAATAAGAAGGGTATAAACAGAAATCTATATTTTACAGAGGAAAAAGTAGAAGGCTGGTTATGGGAGAAGCAATAGATAAATTTGCTGAATATTTTAGAGAACTATTGAATGATGAAACAGACGACCAAAAAGAGCAAATGACGGAAGAATATCTGGGGGATGAAGAAATATAAGAGATACATCCACTCCAGTTAGAAGATATCTGCGTTGCTGCTTTTGTTGACTGTTCGTGAAATTATGTTTATTAATTCCGGCTCGAATTTTAAATTATTTATAAAGATTTTTATTCAAAAAACATTAATTTAATTTGCTTTAGGTCGAACCGAAACTGAATCCGGAAAGAAACCCTAATTTTATTAAATCTTGAACCAGAACCGCACACGAACCCATCTCTCAAAAGCAACAAATTAACCTGAACCGAATCCAGTTTTTGGCGACTTCGATGCCCTATATAAATTACCAGTGGTAATAAAAATGGACTAAAATATACGCAGTTTTTTATTCATTATTTTATTAAATTGTTTATTATCCACCCATATTTCCAATTATTGACTATACGGGAGTTGTTTTAACACATATAAATAAGTACTGTAAAAGACCCATTTATGTAACTTCAATTATTAGCGAAGTCCACTGAGAACAAAATCATCTTTAGAATTAGAACTACGTTACAGAATAAATAAAATATTACGACTTAATGAATAATAATAAAGCCTTTCTAGTTTCATAAAAAATAAAATAGTGAAGAACGCCATTCTGTTCATAATTATGTATATAATTCTGTGCAGAATTATAGATCGTCACATATGAGCTTAAGAGTGTAAATCAAAAAAAAATTACATAGTAATATTAAAAACATTATTAACCCGGCAGCGGGCAAGTGAAAAAAAAAATACAAATTTGGGCAGGTGGGGTGTGACAAACCCCAATTTAATTTTAATTTTATGAAACATCCGGTAATTTTTTTTTAAGATATTATTATATTTATTGGTGTTTTAGAAGTTCCTGGTGCAATGGAAATAATAAACAATAAAATTATTTCATTATTTATGTAATAAAAAAAATAGAACTTATAAACAGTCACTGAAAATATTCTTTGGCATTATATTATAAAAACAAAGAAATATATAAATATTACAAACAAAAATAAATAACATTCTTAATCTTGAAAAGTGAATCTATGATCTAAAAAAACATTTACTAAGTTGCTTTTAGCTACAGAGAAGTTATGAAGATTCAAATGTGCTGCACTTTTCACAGTAAATTATCGCGTGCTCTACATATATAAATATGTTTAACATGACTTGCAGACGTATTTTCTTTTTCTATCTCTCGCTCTAAGAGATTCTGTGCAGCGACCTTGCTTTGAATTTAATTTTTTCTGCGGTGGTTATTCATTGTTATCACAAATTTTATTTACTGACTTTCTCTTCAGTATCTATTTCTTTCCACGTGACCAACAAATGCGCCTGATCTTTTTCAAAATATGATATACTACACTTAGAAAAACTAAATAAAATTCAGTAATATATAAAAGATATATAAAATGTACCTTGAAATTTCAAAATAAGTATATTCGTATCTGTACACTTCAGAGAATTTTTGTTACGTTTATGGACAGGTGGGGTTTAATACAAAGTGACGTGCACTTTGATTTGATGATACTCTTTCCGCAATTTAGTTGAAACTGAATCCTGTTGCGTATTGACAGGCCAATATATTTGCGAAAGGTAGATGGCTAGCTGATTGTGTACGGCCGTTATTACAAAAATGGCGGCAATTATAAAGTGACTGGGGTGTACCACACCCCACCTGCCCGCTGCCGGGTTAAAATCTATTATGAATTATGGTTTAATTTGCTAACAAAATTATAACCGTATCAAACGGACTTGAAATAGATATTTTGCAAATAATAAGACCTGCTGCCGTAAGTAAATATAAGTAGGAATGTTTTTATTTATTTCGCGCATTTCAAGTATAGTAATCCTCCGTCTTACGTAATACGCGACTTACGTAATAAACCTACACAGTAAAAATAGTTTTCCACAAGATATTTTTTTATTGAAAAGTGTTATTTCGGTTTGGTACTGTAGTTAATAGTCAATAATAAAATTTAATATTGAAATTTGGTACATTCACTAAAAAAGTTTTTCATTTACTATTAAACATAATCATCTAAAATATACGTCTTTATAATAAAATATGCAACTGGCCATAAATAATATAGTAGGCATAAAAACTAAGTGAAGAGCTCTTAGCAAAAATAACCGAAGTCTATTTTAATTTAACTCAGGATCATGATTAAATATTAGAAAATTATATAATGGATATTAAGAAATAAAACAATGAACATTGATGAGCAATTACATAATAATTAGACATTTATTAAGGTGTTTTTGTAAAAACACTATTTAAAATGTAATCATTTGAGACCAAGATACTTTTTGCAAAAACAGTTTTACCATGCTCTTTTTGTTTTTTCCAAGAGCTCCTCAATTGTTAATGTTCAAATGGCACTTTGCGATACCATTGCCCTCGATAATAACAATAGAGAAAAATACATGACTTACATTAGAAGATCTCGTACTCAATTCCTCAGGAACTCAGCAATTTCCATTCGCCTGCAAATTGACAAAAATATAAAAATTAAATTATTGTTTGCTAATGAATGCATCTGAATCAATATCTAATAAATAAAATACTTACAAACATTTGTTACTGTTTAAATTTTAGTTTGTTACCAATATGTTTGCTATGAAACATTTAATAATTTATAAAATTGTACTCAAAGCTTAACTTTTATTATGAAACCTTTTACTCTATACGATACAAACACATTATCAACTTATATAACCATTAATAGAGTTGGAATGTTATTTAAACTTACGATTGTTATTAATTTGCAACAATAGTTAACAATATTTCACTATTAAAACAATAATATATTAATAATAAATGCATTTATTCACAGCAAAATCAAATGCATGTTTGCTTGAAGACTGCTGCTAGACGAGTGAGAGAGAACCTTGTATACCAATACAAACTCGTTTAATTAGGAATGCCGGCCAGCTGCTATGCGTAATGCCATCACCGTAATTATGTTTGATTTTGTTAAATAAATGGAGATTAAAAATTTATTTTAAAAAATAAACAAAATAAGGGATGAATTTTAAAATGTAATTATTTATGAATATTTGAATGTAAAATTTTATGCCAATAAAAATGATACCAAATTTAGTTATCGAAATATCTATGACTTTTTAATTTATGTTACAAATACACAAAGTTCAGGATATGTAGATATGTGAATATAATTTTATTGCAATTTATATTACGTGCTATTAAGGGTAGTTAATCTGGCTAACACTACACAAGTATGTTACAGAAATATAAAGAGAAAAAGATAAATATCTACTCACATTTTGATTATTTCTTGCTGCCCAAAACCGCTGGGATTCTGTTCTCTACTCCTATAAATTTCTAGCTCCGTTCTGGACACTGAAAAGAAAATAATTCAATGTAATACACAATAAAATTACATATTATTCTGAAAGACATTTGTCTGTATGAGACAAAATATTGATTGATAAAATGCAAACAGTTGAAATACATAAAATTATGAAAAATAACTCTTTAAAGTAGATATCGCATGATTTTATTATTGTAGATTAAATAATATTCACCTCACGACTCAAGAATGTGGGAGTTCCACAATAGCGTCCAAACATTTTACTTATATTGTTGTAACAAGATTCACAGCGGTAACAATTCTTATCTCAAACGTTGGCCTAATACTTTATCTAACGTTTTCTTATAAAAATTTTTAATTTACTGTAATTTTTCCACGGAAAATAAGCGACGATTCACACCAAATGCAATAGCACAACATGTCCTCCATTTTATGTGATGATGTGGAAGTAATGCAGTGTTGCCAAAAGTACTTCACAAAATATTGCTAACCAAAAATGTAGGTCATGAAATCGGTAATTATTATTAATAATATTTGCAAAACAGTATAATATACAAACAAAAATGCGTTTAATAAACAATAAAATTATTATTCTTAATTCTATTTGTCTGCAAGAGACACATTTAAAATTGTACTCACAGCTTGACCTTCGGAAATATTTGTTTTTTTTTTATAAGAATAAACATATTATCAATATAAATAACTATTAATATAGTTTGAATATTATTTAAACTTACTATTGTTATTAATTTATTACAATATGAAATCCCAAATAAATGTAAACATGAATAAAATTCCACCTCCGAACCTACGATTCGAGCACAGCAGTAAAATTTGAACTATTTTTTGCTAATAATAGATCGACTCCCATAACAATTATTATGTCAAACGTTCAACTAACCTTTTATCTTAATTTTCTATACGAAATTCTTCAAGTTTTCATATTTTTTCCACAGAAAATGAACATAAAATCACACCAAATACATTTCATCTCCATTTTGTGTTTGGACTGGCGCACTATTGCCAACTAGACTAGAAATGAAATATTTTGTTGATTTTACTCAAAGAAATTTCTCAAAAGTTGTGTATTTTAAATAATTTTGACTAAAATGGTTGTGGAAACTCCAGGGTCATCACGCATGATAGTAGTGCCATCTATGTCGAAATTTCGGTAAACTTTTATTTGTGAAGATTATTTAATGTTTAATCATCACGGCTTATTATCTATTTATCGGTAATTAATTAATTTTAACTTTTACCTACCATGTAAGGGCTCGTAAATTTGTGCAATTTGAAAAAATCTTAAAATTAAAACAAAATAATACATAATAAAAGAGATAAAACAGGAAATTAATGTGAATTTAAATAAAATTTATATTAATTTTGCACCATGGACAAGATAATTACAAAAAAAAAACAATAAGAATACATAACTGTTTGTTACAAAGTACGAATGGGCTCGAAATGTTCTAATTATGCATCATTGACTAGATAATTATAACACAAACTACTAGTACAGATCACAAAAACAATTGCAACATATGAACCAGGAACTTGATATTTAAGCAAACGAATTAAACTATGATAACAATCTATAGTACGTCCAGGGGTACAACGAATCCCACAAACAAAAGTGACGAATGCCGTAACAAATTTCGGATTTATCCATAGGTGTTGCACGCACTGAGCGGAAGTACCTCAATGATTTAGATCCAAATTGAGCATAGGGTTCAAAAAGACTTCGAAAACCCTGGCGTTCTTAGGCTTCCATCTATACTTTTTAATTAGCTACATTTCCCGGTACTAATGCCGTATTTCTCTGTAGTGGATCAATTGATCAAATCTATTGAAGAAAACTTTTCTATTTGATGCGTGGGCGATTACGTACGCCAGAGGGATAGAATAAATGACTAGCTGTTGCCATTTCGAAGGCTTCTTTTGCCACTGACGATCAATTCGGGTGGAATCTCTCCTTTCAATTCATTAATTTGGAAAAGGTGATTTTCTGAGTCTCGAACGTAAAGAACATGTAATTGCCTGTTGCTAGTTCAAAAACAGTAAGTCAATCTACGCTCCAAATATCAGCCGATGTTCCGTAATTCGAACCTATGATAACATCCACTGAATTGGAATTATTCCTGGTTCATAAGAAGCTATTGGTATTGTTCCCATTTCACTAGATTTATAAGATGTCAGGTCTATGGCACCGTTTAAGAACAATGACACATAACTTCGGTCAAGCCAGTTTAAAATATTTTCTGGTTTGATGTCTAGGTGGATTGTTGTGCATTTAGGGTGGAAATAATCCAGACCTTATAATACCTAGAGGACTACTTTCCTAAGATTATTGATGGGATGCTCCGGTAATTGTTTTCAGAATTTAGTGTGTGCATATTGGTACCAAATAGCTCGAACACAAGAGATATATGAATTCCAGTATTCCCTTGTACAGGAGAAAATAGTCCCCGGCCAACACTACGTATTGCTCGGTACATGATCAAGAAAATATCGCCAATATTTACATGACGACAGCACCCTTCGAAGATCTCTGCAGTGATTTCGGTCAATCTTGCACACCCGAACCGTTATAAAAGTGCATCCCGCCATTTGTCTACTCTGGACGGGATTTATCCACAGGTTTCTATTTAAAGCCATCGCAAACACTTTTGCTTGATTACAACGAAAGAAAACTCAACATCCTTTTCAGAAATAGTTTCCCTTTAGACATAAATAGTAATTATAACCTTTATTATAACCTAAACATGTGTAAATACTTACAGGAGATTATTAATATCATTATTCTCGTTTTCTAATCATTGTCCATGGTGATTGTCCATTGTAAATTCATTTCGAAACAAAAATTCTATTAATTTTGAATAAAAATTACAAATTTGGTACAAAACAAAGAAATTCTGAACAAACGTCTGATAACTGATAAAATGGCTGAAGGCAGAGAGAGACAGAGAGAGATGAAACAACTGGTACATCATGCATCTTAGTAGTGCCATCTATGTTGAAATTTCGGTAAAGTTCTTATTTGTGAAAATTATAAAAATAAATATATCATCACGGCTTATTATCTATTTCTGGGTATAACAACCAGCTTTAATCGCAGATTTCAATAATGAAATGGCATATCTGTACCTGTACCGTAAAAGGCGTCACATTGCGGTCTTTCTAAGTCACAAAAGTGTTGCGAAAAAAACACCACAAGGCTCTCTTAGAAATAATTTTCAAGTTTGAGTTTGACTTCCATCAAATTCTAACTGTCTGAATTACAACCGGTCACCTACGCATAACCACGCGGGACGCGAAAAAAGTATATTTCTTCATATAACTTTTATGAGTTCCATAAACGTAATTTTAAGTTATATGAAGAAATACACTTTTTTCAGATACAAAATTAACATTCATGAAACGTATCAGACGTATCTCGGCTTATCATCTATTTCTGGTTATAACAATCTGGTTTAATCACAGATTTCAGTAATGAGATTTATTAGATCTATTATTATTGTCTTTATAAGGCGTTAGTCGTCAAGTCTATAAAATTAACTATGTGGTACAATACATATGCATTTGTGCCAGCCTACACTCTATTAAAATAATTATTTTAAATTTATCAAAGAAGTATAAGCAAGAAATTACGTATTTTAATCATTATGAGCATCTTCAATGTAACTAAACTATTATAATATTCATTCATTTATTTATTAAAATTATATCGATATATTCAATAATTTTGTTTGGTTTCTATGGCAAACTTAATTACTGAATAAATAAAATTGTACACTTTTTTCAGTACAAAAATTTGGAACTACACAGGGACAGGAACACAAATAAACAGTTCCCGACAATTCAACATGTAATACTTGCCAAAACTCATAACAGATGGCAGAATAATACTGATGCTGTATATTTTTTCTTGTTCTTATCGTATGTCGATACCTGTGCCTATGGTGTACATATACGACACACATACACACACAATTTTTGTCAGGAGAAAAAATACATACCGGGTGACCGGGTGTCTACTTGACTTACTACTTGAAATCTGTTAGGAATATAGAGAATACATTTTTTTGCTGTAGGTAGGTAATTACCTATTAATTCCAGACAAAAATGTTTCAAATAAAGATTGTAGATATCAATATGTAGCCTTAACAATATATAAAACAATCATGACTCTCTTTTGGACATTTCCTACTGTACTTATCCCATTAGTAATTTAGATGTTCACCACCCGACATTGGAAATTTATTTTTCTCTTTTTGATTTTAAACCCTTAAACCAGAAAAAATAGGGGTCATATAATGAACCTAAAAAACGAAACACTGTCGTCTTGAGTGATGAAAGTAAATTTAAACTATTTGGATCTGACGAGAGGCACTATGTAAGACGTCCAGAGGGAACAAAATATAAATATTAATAATTAAACGCCAATTGTAAAATATGGTGGAGGTGTAGATAATGTAATGGCATGGAGATGCTTTTCACGCTCTGGGGCAGGGCCAATAGTAAAAATATGCCAAAAAATGGATCGTTTTCTGTACAGACATATTCTTCAGAATTAAATGTAATGGTATGATGAGGAAGACATGCCTCCTTGCAGTAGTTTTCAGTAGGATAACGATCCGAAGTATACATTAAAGTTGGTAAAAGAGTGGTTGTTAAATAATAAAGTCATGTATTAAAATGACCATCCCAGTCACCTGATTTAAACACCATCGAGTATATTTGGGAGTATTTATATCGACAGATTAGGAAAGGGTCTATAAAAATCATAATGAATTATATGTTTTTGCGCTCAAGATATTTCCTAATTATGTACTTTTAAATCTGGATTGCGTTTAAATATACTTCTTCTAATATTGAAAAGAGATGAAAATGTTATAGGGATTACATATTAGATTACATTCTAACATAAATTTTTAAATTATTCTCGTAAAAGTGAAGAACAATTCAATTTTGTAACCATTTTAAAACATCGTCGACTCTTTCTGAGTGAATAAATAAATAAATATTACCCATTACTGGGTGTGCCAGTCAGTGGCGTAGCCAGGATTTTCAATTTGAAATAGATCACTTATTCATTAAAATAAAATATGTATTAATTTTATTAATGGGGAGGGTTTAAACCCGAAAACCCTTCCCTTGGCTACGCCACTGGTGCCAGTATCTACATTACATGCAGACATCGGTAATGATGACGATATAATTTTACCGTGTGGGCGCTTACCACGCGTCACCTCACGGGCACTCATAGCTGGTGTGGAGAGTGCACCACAGGGATCACTTTTGTGCAATTAAAAGTATGCACTAATAATAACATATTTATATGTAGTTATAATTTTTTTTTTTTAATCTGACTGCACTGCGCTATGTACTCTGTACTAAATCTCTATTTTATTATATGTTGTTTTTTTGTTTGTATGTAAATATCCCTATTTTTTTACCAGAGGAAGGTATTGTCTTTGGTCAAAAAATTCGGTGGTGAGTTTTTAATGAATAAGCACGTTTTAAGATCCCTAGAATACGATTTTACTAATTTTACATTGATGTCTGTATGTGTGTGTGGCCGTGTGTGTGTCTGTGTGTGTGTCTGTGTGTGTGTCTGTGTGTATGTCTGTGTGTGTGTCCGTGTGTGTGTGTGTGACAAATTTTTCTCCGACGATAACTCCAAAACTACAATTCTAAAAATTATGATTCTTTCGTATTCCCCTTCTTTACAACCATATGAAGAGCTGATCAGATTTTGGTTATAACTGGTCAACCGGAAGTACCCTTATTTGAAGTTCTTAACAGTTTTTCTGGAAAAAACGCAGTTAAATATCATTTTTCGATATTTTATGATCATTAATATGAAAGAAAAACTTATTCTCTATACGATTTGATTATACGCTTTCCTTCATATTCGATAGGTATAGAGTTATAGAGAGATTAAGAGAGGTTAACTTTCAAAAATCAGTCAGCTTTGCAAAAATTATGGAAACAGTAGATATATTCCATATATTAAAAAAATTCTAATTGACAGTTGTCAGTGTCAAGTGCAAAATCAAAGTGGAAAGTATAGGATCAGAAAGTAACATAAGTGACAGAGTGTCCCTCGCAAGTGACTTGCATTTTCAATGTCGGGAGTACGAGGAAGGCCAAAGAAAAGATGGAAGGACTGTGTAGCAGAATATTTAAGAGAGGAAGAAATGTGTGAAGAAGATGCGTTGGATAGGAATGAGGAAGTGTGAAGTGCAATTTACAGAATGTACATTCATTCTTTTCCAAGGAACTTTTGGTATCGGATTTGTACAAAATACATTGAATTGACGGAAGGTTTTGTGCTGTCCACAACAGATTTTTTTTCCTTAAAATGTGTTATTCTGTTGTAATATGTTTTTTTTTCCCGGTATACTAAAATTTTGTACTATACTGTATCTTATTTCCTAATATTTTCGGTTTACAAAATTTTCAGTATGATTTTTTTTTAAGTACGACCCATTCTCTACCCAATCCTCTATAAAAGGTAAGTAAAGGTAAAGGTACTGCATAAGTCAGTTCCTTAGATCGCTTCATACAACTTATAAGCGGATCTGTTGGGATGGTTCACTCAGAACACACGTTTTACTAAAAATATGTCGTCAATACCGAAATCTTTGGACAGCAGACTGACAACCTCAATAAAGCGTAAAAAAATTGTTTTAATATTTTCTTAATTTTATTTTATTCGTAGAAACAAATAGCGGGTGATGTACGATGTACCAGAATGAGTTATTGGAATATAGAGAGGATAAATATAGCGGAATGCAGCAGCAGAATGAAATATAAAGCGAAAGGCCGCTGTGCTGAGAGCGAAACGAACGCGAGGTACTTGAGCACTTGTAATGTACGTCTTTGATCGTCTGATGACGTTTGACTCCCGTTCCCGTCCTCGACGCGTCGCTCGTCATCCCGATCCCGTCATCGTTATCATTTCGCCTTTCGCGTAAGGGCAGTCAGCGTAACAGAGGACACTCGATATGGTAATCCAAATGGACGACGTTGGATTTGTTTCGTTTGAAATTTGCCGACTGACTTTCAACTCACCGACTCTCTCTGCTTATATAATTTTCTTTAAAGGTGCATGAACCACTTGTTTTACCCTAAAAAACTGAAATGAATCATATATGTGTGTGGAAGAGATAATGAACTAGGGGAACAACTCCATTTCGAAATTTAATTTACCTCTTCAACTTTTTTTTTTCATTTATAATTTACTTGACCAGGTATTACAGCGGTTGTTTTATCATGTACCGTCATTTCTCAATGACTTTGTTGTCATGTATATTTTATAAGGGAGACTACATTTGAAAATTAAATTTACCTCTTCAAACATATTTTCCATTTGAATACCAGGAAATACAAAAATAACATTTCAATTGACTAATAATAGTATAAAAGAGTCTAAGGTTAAATTATAAATAACACTAATAAAATTACCCCTTAACTTTAAACTGCGACGTTGTATTTATCCACAAAACGTGGAAATGCTGACCGAAGTAACAAATGTGTATTTGACTGCTTACTAGTGCTGTTACAATTTGTCTGTTTTCTAATTACTACCTCTAGTTAATGTCCATCTATTAACTAGCTATGCTGTACTGATGAGCTCTAATAAGAGCGAAACACGTGTCTACAGCTGCTATTGAGCGATTACCCTACGAACAACATTTTACTAGTTTTTATAACTTTACGCTCGCGATATATGTATATTTTCTTAAAATTTAATTTTAATAAAACTAAATACGTAGGTATTTCGAGAACTAAATTCTCATAATCAGTACCTATTCTTTTTCCAAAACTTAGGTAGGACCCATTATTTACTAGCAATATACGTCAGAGGTTATTATACTATTATAAATTAGTGAATACCAAAACAAATAAATGAAATGCATTAAATTTAACCAGTGTCGCATCTCGAGGAGAGTAACATTATTTCTTAGTAACTCTTTTTCTACACTTTCTAGATAATGTGTTCAAAATCTTCAAAGTTTTGTAACATATTTCATTACCTTCCTAATAAATACTAAAAAAAAAAATAGATTTCGAAAAAAGTTACTAAGAAATATTCTTCCTCTCGAAGAGTTCTGTCTACTGGTTAAATATAACGTATTTTCTATTACACCCTGTATATACCTACTAATTATAATTTTTTTGAATATCAAATTCAGCAAATTATTATCTTATCATAATCCAAACAATTATCGAAGACACAGCAATAAGGTATCACGTGGAAATTATTGCAAACATTTTTACTCGGAAACAAAAGGCAACATACATCAACAACTACTGGTCTTTTTTAAGACTCAATATTTAATAATTATTAAAAGAGAATATAAAAACAATACACCCTACTTTTGAATTTATCACAGACGTTTTTATTTATAAGTTGGCATAGCACGTATTGCATATTTCTTGATTTTTTATTACAATTTATTCTCCAAAAAACAAAATTGTTTTTTGGTTTTTCTGGTATATGGCAGAATTGATATCTCAATTATTTATGCAGCTTTACAAATTCTTTTTTATACTCCGATGTGTAAACGCGGTACTTTACAGACTGCCGTATTTTATTTACTTTACACCTTACAGATTTACCACCGTAAATAACACGTAAATATACAATATACAATAAATTTTATGGTTTTGGCACAAGTTACCTATATTCAATTAATCAGTACACAAATAAATTTTAAACAAATTTCAAAACTCAAAACAGGCATCGAGCCGGGCCGAGGATATTTTTTATCGGGCCGAATCGGGCTAATCATTTTCAAAAATCGAGGCGAGTCGGACTTTTGATTTTGGCCCGGCCCGAAAATTCGAGCTTTTCGGGCCAGCCCGAAAAATCTTATAGTTCATTCAAATGCACAGTTACCTTAATATTTTAATGAAAATGGAGGAAGTTAAAAAGGATCAAAATGATTTAATAACAACAGAGTTCACATATTAATATATAAAAATGTATTATTTTACTTCAAGAATTCAAGGTTATTCATTAAAGCATAATAATTATATTGTGATGATGCTATTATTATTGTTATTACTCGTATACTTAAATAAAAGTGATTTTTGTTCCTACCATAATGGTTTCTTGTCCTATTTTTGAGCAGAAACAAAGTTAGATAAAAAATCCTTATGTAAATTAAAATTCTATTTTTTATATAAGATTTGTGAAAAAGTTGTTTAAATTCTTTGGTAAACAAAGTGTTAAATACTCGTAGGTCTGTAATTTTTATAACAAATTTACACTAGAAGGGTCTCTTTTTTTAACTACTTATGTTAACTAATGTTGAAAGTTATAAGAATGTAGAGGTTTTTTATAAGTTTGACACGAAAAAAGTTAAACATTTCGCCTTAACATAAAAATCAACAATAGGAATGCCGGATGCACCCAATTTCGAGCTTTGGCCCGGCCCGGCCCGATTTCGAGTCAATTTTCGAGTCGGGCTAGCTAATTTTTTTGTCGAGTCGATCTTCGAGTCGGGCCGGTAATTTTTATTTTCGGGCCGAGTCGATCCAAACCTCAGAGCCCGGCCCGGCCCGCCCGAATGTATCTCTACCCTCAACAGCTTTACACTAAGAATCGTTTACTGTTTCTTCTCGAGTCAGAGACGGATCAAGTTTTAATCCCTTACAAAAATAGTTCAAAGGTGAAGTTATCTCTAACACATGGAATCTTATACGCAAACATAATCCAGATATGACTGTAAACAATATATGAATACTAAAGCAAACATAATTGAATTAAAAAAAATTTAAAACTGTTGATGATGAGGGCCTTGGGTCCCTCGAAACGTCCACAACTGTAATAAAGAGTGTTTTTTATTTAAAATACACCCTGAAAAGGCGAAAACAAAATTCCTCTCCATTTACCTAAATTTAGTTTTTACTGTACATTCATGTTGGTAATACCGACTGAGTACTGCAGTATTCAACTTTATTTCATTGAATATCAGTTTGTACTTTCTATTTAAAATATTTACAAATTGTCACCTGCTCGTCTGTCAAATTTCTAATTTTATGTGAAAATGATTTTAACGTTTTTAGATTTGTTTTAGGAATGACGAATTCCGATAATTTTGGTACTCGAGTACCCGAAACAACTACCCGGATAGTACCCTTTACCCGTTAATTACCCTATACCCTTTAATTACCCGTTATCCTTTAAGTACATATACACAATTCGTTAATTTGTTAATTACCACTTACCCCTATATTAGCAGTTTACCTACTTTTTAATGAAATTCATAATTATTGTTTACATATATTTATTAAATAAAAAGTAATACAAATAAATAATATACTGTATCTCTATAAAAAACTTATCATAAATTATACTAATTAATTATCTATGGTATGGTAATAAAAAGCTCTTCTTTTAGATACAATCTTTCCGGCAGTTGAAAACTGTTCAGGTAATTAACGGGCAGCGGGTATATTTCGGGTAATCGGGTAAGAAATTTTACACCCGAGTACATTATTATCGGGTAGGTTCCGAGTACCCGGGTACACATCGTCATTCCTAATTTGTTTCATGGCAAATTATCTAACTAATATTCTCAAGGGCATGATTTTTTAAAATTAGGTATCGCTCCAGTAGTATCGGCCGTTAGACATACTGTGCAAAGTAGAGGTAGATAGATTTTAGATTACAAGCAGAGCAATCTCATCCAAGTGGGAAAAGGCGTGATACATGGTAGAGCACACAGAGGCATCCTTTCGCTTTGGAGTTGGAATACATTGGCGAGACGAATGTTGTACATAATCACAGAAAGAGCTTTCACAAATGATAACATCGCTACATTGAGAGCGTCCGCAACGCGGAAAGCGAAAAGCGACCCTAACGAAGGTGTGTTATCGTCGGTTCATCGGCTGCTATCTACGTATTTCATTTCTAAATGTGCCCGCTCCAAATTAGTCTAGCACAGATTGCTAACGAAATCACGCCAGAATCACAACGTATAGCGCAGCACTCAATAAAGTTCATACTAGGTGTTGTTGGGCAATGTGAACAATCACAGTTCACTACATGGTTTACATCTGCCTGAGGGTATGACTGTGGGTTGCAAGTCTCTATCCCCTATATGCCCCGCCTAGTCGCATTTTAGGCCCCGCCTCTGCTGAAAGAGGCCAGAATCGACCGTCCCCATTGGCTTACAGCTCCGACATCAACTGAACAAGTCTGATCGTTGATCTCATTGGTCGGTCCATCAGCAAACAGTCATCCATTCTTCAGCAGCAAATGTCAGCGGAGCACTGCAACGTACCATAGCATCCCGCAGAAGTGATCGTTGCTCGGCCTAATGTTTGGAATTACACGGCTTGCTTGGGATTTAAACTGGCAAAGATAGTGTATCAATATTTGTTCTGTTATTTTTTTTTTGCAATACTTGTATATGTATTAAGGACTGACTAAAAAGTGGTTATTGTATTTGAGAGACTTTTTGGTTTTCGTGGTGTTCTGCGTGTGTGACTTTCGTTATGAATTATTGGCAGAACTACAAAATGGTATAAAAGAACATCAACATAAAGGTAAGCAATCATTTACATTACCATAAGATTAGCTAGATTATATGTTTTTTACGAAGTTACGAATTTCACGTTATTTACAAAATAACAATTTCAATACATACTAAAAATTTATTTGTATTTAGTTTAGAACTATGTACATTGTAAATAGAAAAGTAGGTCATACGCGTTTAACATGGAAAATCACTGTTTCTTTGCTCAAACTTTACCTAATTATTTTATGCAAAAACACTTCAATTAAAAGTTTTAGAAATTTAAATTCTGCATCTATATCATTCACATAAGTGAAAAAAATAATAATAAAGGTACTGTTTTTATGAGCTTTTAGTCAAGGCAGCCATGGACTAGGTATAACAAAAAAATAAACAATTGTGTTGTTTTTAACTGTTAGTTATATCTAAAATTGTTTACATTTTTGTGTTTTGTGTAAGTTTACTACTCTAATAAAAATTTAGTTCTAATTGACAGTTAAAAACAACGCAATTGATTATGTTTTGTCATAATCCACGGCTGCCTTGACTATAAAAGGTCATAAAAACATTGTTTATTTACATGAAGAGCTAGAATAATCGTTTTACATGATTTAGATGCAGAATTTAATTGTCTAACTTTTATTTGAAGTATTTTCCCATAAAATAATTACTAATTAGGTACAACGTTTGCACAAAGAAAAACTGATTTCCCATTGTTAAACGCCTATGGCCTACTTTTCGATTTACACTCTGTTTATAAAAAAATATTAATCTTGTATCAAAAATTGTAAAAAGCCAAAAATTTGTTTTTAACATTATGTATTTTGTATAACAAACGAAATAATAAAAATAAAAACACGTTCAAATTTTCTAAAATCCATATTTATCAAAATATTTAAACACTTTTTTAGAATACAAAAAGAAGTTTAAAACATTGTATTGAGCGGTATTGGTCTCTGACATAATAGGTATACATATTTTGTTTTTCGTTCATCTATTTCAAAATTGAATAATGTTTTTTTTTTTACAAACATGTAGTTATCTACAACTTACAACTCGTCAGCTGCACTATGTCCACAGATATTATTTTCGAGAAAAACTGCTTCAAAAATTTAAAATTTTATTGTAAATAATGGATAATTAATACACATGTTGAATTTTTTTTTGTTTGTATAGTTTCATTTTCCTTGACTTTGTATGAAATTTGTTATATATTTTAAAATATTTTTGAAATATAAAAGGACCTAATAGGATATGGTTCGAAATAACATACTAAATTTATAAACAAAATACGAAATCAAATGAAGAAATGTTTGGTACCATGTCCACACTTTTTATTATTATCTTTATTGTACTACAGGTGACAGAATCATGAAATCTTATTGGCTCTGGACTTGATTCAAAACAATTCTTAGTGTAGGTACAAATGTCATTTTAAGGGACATGGTACAAAACTATAAGTCTGTTTAAAATACAAGAAGTACTGAATTTGATGTTAATTTTACTGGCCATGGTACAAAAAAATACTGAGAAACCGAATTTGACTGCCAATATCTATTTTTTGTTTTGAAAACGTGAACTTTGTACATTTCAATAGTCAGTCGACGAACTGTCAATATTATCCAGATAGTAATGACATTATTATAATATTGTAACTAGGAATAATCAAATGTTTATTTAAATGTATTCGAATTTATGAAACCAAACGAGAAAGTATATTTTAATACCAACAATGAGCGTTTGCATCTGCATAGGCATAACCAATTGAAGTACCCTCTTTGAGAAGCAAACTACAAGTATCGCTATCGAACAACAAACAATTTCCTGAAACAATGATGAAGTAGAAAAACTTGTATAAATATTGATTATAGAATAATGGTCGTTTAAAGAGAGCCGGAACTGTAAAGTATGAATAAAAACACGATAGAGGGGTTCGCTAGCCGTCTGCTTGTGCTTAACCATTGCCATAAGCTATAAGCACTTACGGGAAAGCTTTTGTTCTTATGTCAGCGGAGAACACTCGAGTGCTGACTACTGCAGCAGCTTCGGGCGAACAAGGATTGTTTTCCGAGGGATGCAATTTCTGATTCAAGGATTCTGAGCGACGGTATGTGATGTGCACATCGTGTAGAATGAGATTTGGAATACGAGTGCACACGAAATACAATTTATACTGGAGATATATCTAAAGTTTTCCTATTTTAAATTATTCAAAAATCTTTCAGAACTCATAAAAACAATTACCATAATACAACTTTTTAGTTAAAGTTCTAATTTTAATTTAAACCAACGTTTTGGCCGCACACTGTTGCTATCTTCAGGGAAAACAACATAAATGACAAAAATACATAGTTACAGAACAATAACAACAAGTAACCAAATACAAAATATACAATATATACGGCTCATTCATATGCTGATGATACTACCATACTTGCTACTTTAGATTCCTCAAATATTAGTAAACAACTTGAACTTGTCAACGATGATCTAAAAAAACTATCCACATGGGTAAAAGACAATGGGCTTAAAATAAATGCTGCTAAATCGTCATTTCTTGTAATTGGGAAATGTGATACCATTACTCATTTAGTATTAGATGATTCAACTTTAAATCGCAGTAGTTCTATCAATATCTTGGGTCTCTATGTAGATGAAAACTTATTATTTAGAGAACATCTGAATAAAAAGTTGATTGCTGCTCGAATTAAATTAAGACATCTTTACCAGTTTAGAAATGATCTTAGTGTTGATGTGAAACTTCGCCTCATAAATGCTCTCATTTTACCACTCTTTGATTACTGCGGTTGCACATACGTACCGAATTTGACAGAATCTGACAAACATAGAATTACACTACTGCAGAATTCGTGTTTACGATTTGTTTATGGTGTGCGTAAATTCGATCACGTTACCAAATATCGCTCAATGGCTAAGATGCTCTCTATTGATGATCGTGTAAGAAAGCTGTATCTTTGTCTAATACATAAAATTATAAAAACTGGTACCCCACATTATTTGCTCGACAAATTAATAATCAAAGAGTATAACTACACGTTACGGGTGAAAGATCTGTATATTATTCCTTCATACAGAAAATCAAAATTTAAGGGCTCTTTTTCTTATCTTGCACCGTATTTTTACAATAATATACCGAATGATTTAAAATCTCTAAGTGTACATTCATTTAAAAATAAGATTAAGAAATTATTTGAGTAGCACCATTCATTTTTTTTTTTTTTTACTTTTTTTCAATGTTTTACTCATTAAATTGAAAAATTTTTTCCTCATGTATTATATTATATATTATATATTACATTATCATTTACATTTAATGTTGGCGTTTAGGATCAGTGCTTTGCTTGTATTATTGTATTTATTTATGTATATAGTTGGATTATGTTTTGATATATTTGTTAATTTGGCATAATGATTTCATATCTGTATGGTTAGGTGGAAGACCAGCCTTTGGCTGAACCTCGCCTTTTGATTTTTATCAATAAAGGGTTATTACTATTACTATTATTATTACTACATATACAGGTGTATCAGAACTAGTGTAAAAAAAATTAGTAGCATATTCCTGACATCATTTTGAGCAAAAAATGTCATGAAGGTATGTCCGGAAACTTCTCGTTACACAGTTACAGGCCTTTAAATGTGCACCTCATCAAGCACATTTTTATTAATAACTCTGATACTAGTTGCACTAAAATTTTGAAACTTGATACGAGGATACTATTTATTGAGATGCATATTTGAACTTTCTTTTGTTTCTGTACTCAACCAGAGGCGTCTCTTATGGGGAAGTCATGAAGGTTTTTTATCGTTATTTTTTGATCTATTAATATTTTTTCTTTAGTTATAACTTTACCTTAAGACTCTATTTTAGTTTTATAATATTTTTTTCAACTTTACCTATAAAATATTACATACAATACAAAAATACACAAAAAGTACTCTCGATAAAATTTGATAAACGCAGTAGTTTTTGAGATATTTTAATTTTTAGAAAAAATCAATTACCTATTCAAAAAAATTAGGTAACATTTAAGAAACAATGAAATTCACACAAATTCATTCTTTGATGTCCACGTCGATATTCTGTGGACTACGACAACCATTACTTTTACAATATCTATAAATAAACACCATATCTACATATTCACCAACACTAACATTTTACTCTTATTTTTAATTTGCGAAAGAATTACTAATATTGAAAATAAGGTAATTAAACAATAGTTATAAACAGATTTTGTGTCGCTTTTCTATTTTGTTCTATTTTCTATAGTAAATTGATTTATTTTTAACTGTTAACTATTTTGGATACGTGACATTTTCTAAAAGTTAAAATATCTCAAAACTACTGCGTTTATCAATTTTTATCAAAAGTACATTTTTGTGTATTTTTAAGTTGTTTGTAATACTTTATATTTAAAAATGAAAAAATGTTAATAGGTAAAAAAATAAGGATAAAAACCTTCATGACTTCCCCATATGAGACGCATCTGGCTGAGATACAGAAACAAAAGAAAGTTTAAATATGCATCTCAATAAGTAGTATCCTCGTATCAAGTTTCAAAATTTTAGTGTAACTAGTATCAGAGTTATTAATAAAAATATGTCAGATGAGGTGCACTTTTAAAGACCTGTAACTAACGAAAAGTTTTCGAATATACCTTCATATAACATTTTTTGCTCAAAATTAGCTCAGGAATATGTTATTAATTTTTTTTTTACACTAGTCCTGATACACCCTGTATAATAATAAAACAGAACTTAAACTAAAAGGTTGTGTTATTCTAATTTTTCCTATTTTATTAGTATAAGAAAAATGTGGCCAGTACCTATGTAACCGACGGCTTGTGAAAATGAATAATATAAAAAGTTATATTCTGAAATAAATACAGAATAAAATAAAATTTACAAATGAAAATAATGTCGATTAGTATCCATTTTTAGTTGGACAATAAAATATTATTATAATTTTGTAATTAACGTTAAGTAAAGTGAACACACGTGACAACTAATAGACCGACAAACACAACAGCACAAAACCGTATACAGGGACGACCACAAGATTCCGTGGCATTGGCGTCTAATATAGGAAAACAGTTATTTTCAAATATTACCTTATGGGGTTATTTATTGAGCATACAGTCAAACTCTACATTTTTTAAGGTCAAAGTATGAGTCTTTAGTGACAGAGTAAACTTAATTTAAAGACATAGTAAAAGTCGATTTTATAAAATATCGATGTTATTACAAGAAATAAGCATCGATTAAATGTCAAATATCTATTTTTTGAAATATTACTTGGTTTGACAGTTTACTCGACATTCATTATTTTAAAAATAATCGCATCCTAAATCCATTTTACCAGTTTTTTAACCCTAGGATGCATAAACAAGGCCTCTCGGGCCCGATGTAATATTTAATTGTTTATAATTTACTTAAAATAATCTTAATGTAATTCTTCGTTTTAGTATGTGCTAAATGAGTAATTATTCGATTATTTTTACGTCGACGTGTTTAAATAATTTTGAGAATTAGGAATGATATATATTTTTCATCGCATACTATTCTACATTTACACAAACCGATCTACAAGGCCTATAGGCAAATATATCGTATTAAACACGTTTATTATTGCTACCTAGATTCTTCAAATTTGATTGTAAAAACAAAATGCTATGCGCTAAATGTAAAAATAATAAGTATTTACAATGAACACAGTGTTAGTACATGGACTAATGTACGTACTATACGAATCAATAAAAACACCTTTTACACAATAAGAATGTTAATTTTAATGTTTAATTATAGATATATACTATATATGATATCCTTATAGTTTTGTTACAATAAATTTGCTTCCAATGCAATTTAATAAGAGATTTTTAGACCGAGCCTATGAGGCCCGAACTCCCGGACTATGTGAAAGTATATATTCTGTCGCATCTGCATTCTAGGGCACCAAAAACGTAAATTAAAAATATTTGGCACCCAAAAATTCATGTATAAAGCACCCGTATAAAGTTTCACAGGACAGATAATATTCGAAAACAACTGTGTTCCTGTTAAACGCCTATAGTAAGGGATTTTCGTATTTACTCTGTATTTATTAGATTGGTTAATAACATTTCAAATTTTAATTTAAATCTAACAGGTCAATTAGTATATTTTCCATTTACCAATAAATACGGGTAAACGTATCCTTTGGCATGAATTAGGATTAGGTAATTGGTAATCCCAAATTTATTCTTTTTAATATTACAAGAATTTTGAAATGTTCTTAAAAATAAATACATTTCTGACATTTTATTTTGTGATATTATTAATAACAAAAGGTAAAGAATTGGTACCTAAACTGTTAAGTATTCATTATATAAATGCATAACTTCAATTTAACTTCATTGTAATAGTATCACGGAGAAAATTATTTGTTAAACAATAAATAACTTTTCACTTCACCGCAAAATTTAAGAGGATTTTGTTGCTTGTTCGAATAACTGTTTGTTGTCATTTTCATCAAAAGAAACAAAATTTGGAAGTTATTTGCAAAAATAAAAAAAAAGCTAAAATTTACATTTTTTCTATCTAAATGATTCTGTGCATTTTTTTAATGTAATTTAATCAACTATGCGTGTCTCACATAGTTATAGAGATCCCCATACATTTTGTGGTATCATTTGAATGTCTTTATCTGAAATTATACCTGATGTATGTATTCCTATCTGTTTTAAGTAATTAGACCCAGATTAGAATTGCAACACGAACAGTATCATTAAAGATAGTTCTGGTATTATACCTAAAACAAGATAGTGAATACTCAAATTCTAATTTTTTATTTAAGCAGAGCGCATAAGTTTTTAAAATTAATTACTCTTTGCAGTGATATAACCCGAATTACATTAGCTAACCATGTTTGATGGTAACTGGCAACCTTGGTTGAAGCAACTTTAGGTTTCTTGCAAAGTTGAAAAAATTAATTATACTTGTCAACTTATGTATACATATTTCCCACCAGATAAACTTATAAATTTATTGAGGAACGAGATATTTATCTGTAGGATGTAATGTTTTGCATAATTTTATTTGCATTTCCGGGTGTTTACTTTTTTTCGAACATACGAAATTCAATGTTAATATTTTGATTTGGAGATATCTCTTTACCTATTAATTTTAGAACAAAAGTGTGAAGAAGAAAAATGTTCAGAATGAAAAACTGCATTGCGATTGAGTACCAAGTTTGTTGTTTCATTGTTTCTTATGTACGAGTTAGAAGCAAAAGAAAATACACGATTTAAGGCAATTATCAGAGTGCCATGAAAAAAAGAAACAATAATTTATGTTTGTTGTTTCTGACATATCTGACACATTTGACATTTCTTTTGATTTTGTTATTATTAGTTATAATAGGAAGACTTTACCTTTAATCTAGACGAAGAAAAAAATAATCACAAATTCTAACAAAAATAAAAAAATGTCAAATCTGTCTGATATGCCAGAAACAAGAAACACAAATTTTTTTTTTCATAGCACTCTGATACTTATAGGTAATTGCTTAACTCATGTATTTTCTTTTACTTCTAACTCGTATATAAGAAACAATTGAACAACAAACTTAGTACTCAACCGATGCGCAGTTTTTCATTCTTGACATTTTTCTTCATTACACTTTTGTTCTAAAATTAATAGGTATAGATAGATATATCGCTAAATCAAAATTTTAATATTGAATTTCCTATGTTCGGAAAAAAGTTGACACCCGGTATATGTATTCCACAGAATATCATTTATTTTTCATAAATATTCTGAAATTGATTTATATTGTCGCTTGCCGACGACCAAAATTGACTGTTCTCGTCATCAAAAATCGAGGGACAGTCATAAACAGCTTAACCGTTTCTTATACTATAGAATGGAATAATAATAAAAGTACAATAAAGTACAATATGATGGCGACACTTGGTGGCCTCTAAAAGACGTCAGTACACCACACTGAAGAGCTCCAATAGGAGCGAAACGCGTCTGTGGTTCTGGCTGAGTGAGCCAGTCTCTGAATAATGACCGAGAGGTTGATTCAGAGACTGAAATCTTGTAAAATATGTCAATTGTTATTTTTAAATATCTTCATGGAATATTTTAGCACTGTACACCGCAAATTGCTATAGTATTGTGTGCAAAACAGTGACAGTATTCAGTCTTATTATTTATGATGAGTAGAAGTGATGGGCGGTTAAGCTGTTTATGACCGTCCCTCGATTTTTGATGACGAGAACTATAATGTCGGCTGCACGTATAGTGAAGGTATGGTACGTTTATTAATATTTATATTTTAGATCTATACTGTGTCCCACACTCTATGTTCAGTATAGGATCTTATGGAGTACCATGTTGCCAAATATACTTCCTGTTAGTCTACAAGGTAGAAAGAGCAAAATATATGCCAAAAAGAGATGAAATATTCTGGGTACTTCATTGAATGTATTTATGACTGGTGTACTTTCAGTGTATCTAAACAGGTGGGTGAAAAGAAAAAAAAATAAATAATAAACTGACCAGTTTAACAATTTACAAAATAATACAAACACAAAATATAAGTAGGTTATAAAAATATAACAAGCGTAGGTAAATGAAAATAATTAACATATAAACTCTAGTCAATTTAAAGTAAATAATATAAAACATTTTTGTACTTAATTGGACATTTTACAATCTTCGTCAACAGTATAAATTCCCTATGTTACATATTTCCATTCTACGAAAAGATAGAGCTACATGAAATAATTAACACTATATTTTCTACAGCGCATTTTTGTAACACTATACTTGCCGATTAGAGCTACATGAAATAATTAACACTATATTTTCTACAGCGCATTTTTGTAACACTATACTTGCCGATTGGAGCAGATAGATATGATGAATTGAAATCCCTAACTTTTGTGTTCCTCCTACGATATGATTTTTTTTATGTTTTATGCTATTTATGTCGACATATTATATGATGAACTCATAAAGAGTTAAAATTATTAAGCATTATTTTTTTTAATTTATTTTATATCTTCTTATTTGATAATTTACTAATATTTAGACATGATAAAAATACTGCATATAGTTCAAGTTTCTATTCTTTCTATATAATCTTCCATTTGAATTTATAATATTTTAATCTCTAATTCATTTGATCAAGATTAGTATGCCGGGCGGTTTTAAAATATTGTATTGAAATATTACTTATTACAGGTACAAATAGCTTCAGCATGTTTTTTACACCCCGGTTCCAACGCAACTTTTCGCGTCCCTGTAAATAAAACTATTTAGAACTGCAGATAAATTTCGGGTGATTCCAATAAGCCCTTGGGTAAATAAGAGACCCTCATAAAACTTAAATTGTAGTGTTAACTAATTTTGGTATAGCAATGAAAATTTATGAATGTTTCAATATTACATTACATTGAAAAATTGGCAACATGGTACAGAAAACGTTCATAAGAATAACATTGGCTATCTCTGCTACACTGAAGATAGAGTGTGGGACACTGTATAAATACAGTGTGGAAGATATTTGTTATTTGAAATGCATATATTCATAGTGTACGTTTTGTTTGTCAATGCGCATAAATGAATAGTGCATTGTTATCAATTCGCAAATTGAATGAACCTGAACAGACCTGTCGTATATCTGCTGTTTGTGAACACTGGCATGTTTATAATTTAATGCATTGCACTGGACATTCTGTACGTTTTGATGTGTGCGAATGTCGGATATGCGATATGAGTTATTTGACAACATCTACCGAGTCGATTGTGTCACGTGTGTACACATATTATTTAAGCAAACACCTAAAACATCATTTTACGCCTGAGTAGGCAATAAAACTGTCTATGGGGGCGTCGATGATTACATATTGTTAAAAGGTTAGGGCAGTTATATTTAACTGGTTTATTTTCGAATTCGATTACGTTACGGTTACCGAACGATCGACGTCGCAACAACCCCTTACTCAGGGCCGTATTTGCATATGGGCAATTACTTTGACTACCTTTTTAACTCAACTGCTAGCCGAACCAACAGTAATTTTAAAATTTTAGATTCGATTAATCTTAAAAAGAGTTACAACCCTTCTTTGATCATTTCTATGTAACTTTGTATTTTATAACTGGTACGGATATACCAAGCAATCATTGACAGTAATTTTACAAGGGAAAAAGTTATTTCTTGTTTCAAATATTATCTGTCTTGTAATATATTTTGAAGTGCTTTCTGAATTTTTAATATACCTACTCACCAAAAAAATTTAATTTGCGTCCTTAGTAACCGAGTATACTTAATGGGGTCCTTCACCATAACAAAAAAATAATAAAATGAACACTTTATACTTAAAGTACTGCGCAATAAATAACGATTAAGATAAAAAAAATATTTTTTTAATAAATACTTTGCGAGATATTTGAATTTGTTTTGTGTCACACTATTGCTATCTGCGTTTCTTTTCCAACTGTCAAATAAATTGTTTTACATTTATAACGAATGTGAATATAGAAACTATTCACAAAACCACAAACACACTACTAAAATTTAATTAAATCCCCCGTTAGTTATTTAATAGTGAGATTAGTTTTATAATATCCATTTCTTTTTTAATGGTCCATTTAATTTACTTGTGCAGTAACTAACTAAGGATTAATTTATTGTTTATAAGACCGGCCCTAAGAGTGGAGGATCCCATTTAAATTCACGACAAAAATAAATCTTGGGGTCCCGTGGCCGCGTGCCTAAGTGTCTGGTCGCGAACCCGGGGAACCGGGTACCGGGTTCGATTCCGACAGGCGCCAAATATTTCCAATTTTAAATGACACAAAAGTGACCCCTGTGGTACACTCTCCACACCAGCTATGAGTGCCCGTAAGGTGACGCCTAGTAAGCGCCCACACGGTAAAATATATCGCCATCATTACCGATGTCTACATGTGTTGTAGATACTGGCACACCCAGAAATGGGTACTATGCCGTGATGATATATTTATTTTATTTATTTAAATAAATCTAGAATGTGACTGTTCAAAAAAAATGAGATAATAATTGTCAAACATCACTTTTACTTGGTTTGACAGATGCAACGTATATTTATTGAAACAATAGCATACTAGATATTAGCGGGAATATAAATTTAATTTACTCGGTTACAAAACACATAAATTGAAAAATCAAAAATTAATAATTTTATGCTTTAAAATTATATCTATATAGTACTCTTTTTTATAATATTTGCAAAAATAAAATCTATTTATATAAATTATCAATAAAGTGCGTTAAAATTATCATTAAAAGTTGAGAAATCGACATTAAAGTAATCCGTTATACGACGATTTCAAGCAAATGCAGTATTGCCAACCTTATAATAATTATTGTACATATAAGATAATTTGGGTAGGTGTACGATATACAGGGTGTTTCAAAACATGTGTCGGAAAATAAATGGTGATATTGGTTGGCTAATTATAAGAAAAAAAGTTCCCATTAACATGGTTCCGCAAACGCACCGTTTTCGAGATACAGGGTGTAAAAAAAAATATTTTTTTTTTATTTTTTGACGATATCTCAGGAACCGTTCGAGATACAAAACTCAGCTTTTGTACACATCTTAGCATTAATATTAGCTACTTTTTAAGCGCTTATTCAATTTTTTTCATGTGCCATTGACGGAGATTTTAGGATTGCGTGAGGTTTTTATGGCCCTAATTTCTATGACACTTGGGAAATTGGCATTCTGAAAGCACATTGTGAACCACCAATATTTTCTACACAAAAAAGGCACTCCTAGTCAAAAGCTCTAACGTAAACCGTTTTAGAGAAATACGACATTTTATGATGGAAAACATGAAAAAATGTAGCAACATGTTTTGTTGTTGTCATTTTCAACAATTTTTGTGATTTTTCTTGTTTTTTATGTTATTGCTTAGATTTGTAAAATAAAAGTTCTGTGATCATGTTGCTACTTTTTTTCATGCTTTTCATAATAATTTTTTTTACACCTGTATCTCGAAAACGGTGCGTTTGCGGAACCATGTTAATAGGAACTTTTTTTCTTAAAATTAGCCAACCAATCCCACCCTTTATTTTCTGACACATGTTTTGAAACACCCTGTATAATAGTAAATTTGTTCGTAAAATGACAAAAAATATGTGCAAAGTGCAAGAAAAACGACTAAACAATTCCGATGAAGAAGATTGAAAAAAAAATGATTTTGAGTGTTCTTTTAACCTCAATGTTCAGAGGTTAGTAACACTGAGTGTCAGACAAAAACATAACCTATAAAAATAAAATATTTCTTTCACTTTCCCAAATTTTCGATTTCAAATCAAATTTAATATGCAACTCGGTACTGAAATTCCTTTATATCCCTCATATGGTTTATTTTCCTCGGCCTTACGGCCTAGGCAATTAAATTTCATATTCGTGATAAAAGTAGAACTTCAGTACCATAATACATAATTAACTATTTCCCGCATGTTAAACTATTATGTCAAGGGTAGCTCGGGACTTCTTTCTTTTCTCGTTTTGTTTGTTGCTATGTAACCTACCCTAGCTGAAACCTATCATGAAATGTTGTCAATAATTTTATTATAAACCGTTTAAAGTAAGTTAATTTCTATTTTATGATTTTTCTAATCAATACGATCAGTAATCAATATTTTTAGACCAATTTTAATAATTAAAATATTTTTACAAATAAGGGAGCCACGAAAAATATTTTCATTATGACTTAGTAATAGATATTCTGGTTATTGATAAAGTATTGTTATGGAATCGATACATTTTGGCGCATGTACCAGTATATTAGTGTTAAAGGTTTAACACTGCAAAGGCTGGTACCATTGATGGTGAAGTCTTTATAAAATATATTTATAAAATAAAAATGACAACTGTAATTAATTGGACAAATATAAAAAATTACTTTATATTGTATACAAACAATTATAAATTAAAAATTATGAATTTATACATATTTATATTAGATAAATCCCTATCCGTAGGTATACTTTATCCAATATAAATAAAATTATAAATTGACAACCGTAATTAGATAAATATAATAAGTCAATATTGCTGCATTACCCTATTTGGTTATTTTATAGAGATATATAAAATCGTTATTTGTTTTAATGTTTTCTTTATTAAAATAATAATTGAATCAAACAGACATAGGTAAATATTATTTGCTACGGACCAAACCATCAAAATTTATTTGACATAATAAGAAAAGCATTTATTTTTATTTTTTTGCATAAAATTATGAAGAAATCACAAACATAATAAAAAATGTAAAAACAGTTTTGTATGCAACTTTTAATTCTAAACAACTTTGCACTCTACAGTTTTTGTCATAAAATGAACAGGAGAGTAGGAAATTGCTAAAACTTAATATTACGTGTTAAATAGGTAAATCAAGTTGCTTCCTCCCCTTTTATATTTTTCCTACAATCGTGCGTAAAGTACACACTTTACGCACTCTTTACAGTGTAGAAAGTGTCACTTTTCAAGAACAAGTGCGTGAAAAGTAAATAGGGATTTGCTAGTCAACGTACACATTCGGTTAATTTATCTGTCAAGTAGGTAAGTAGATTCTAAATTATTATGAAAGTAATAAAATTTATTAAGAAATATTATCGTACACTGCAATTAAAACAAGAGTAATCATTTTTATTAACAGATTATCCTATAATTCTTAAGTATAGTAATATTTTTTTGACATAATGAGCTCTAACCTAACCAAATTTTTAATATTAATATGAAATGTCTCTGAGACTCTTTCGAATGTTTAAGTAAAATTTTGCAGAGTATTATGAGAAATAGCGCTAACAATATTTGAAGATAACTATACATTCACATTTAGTATTATGAGAAGTGGCGCAAAGATTTCAGTTATGGGAAAAATATGGTTTGCAACTCGTGTGTAAAATAGTATTTTTTATCTCGTGTTAATTCACACTCGACCAAAAAAGTACTACTTTACACACTTGTTATATAAAAAACTATTTTTTATGAACGCCTACTTATTTTTAATTAATATTTGAACATTTACGCTTGCAGTTTTTCTAAGTATATCTTAATGTAACCTAACCTAATGCACAGAACTTACGCCCGCAAGATTTATATGATTAGGTTATGTTATGGTTTAACGCAAAAAAATAATTGTGCCGCATATAAGAGCATAAAGAGCGCAATTACTGGTTTTAAATAAATCACCACCACCCGGTATATAAATAAAGAATATTTATAAAAGAAGATTGTACATAGTTCAGAAACGTTTTGCTACCAGTTTGCAAATATACAGGGTGTGAAAAAATAAGTGTCACAAATTATGAGGACATATAGTACTGACCAAAATGAGTAAAAAAAGTTTTATCAACATGGATCCGATCTTCAACTGTTTTTGAGAAAGAGGCCATTTTATATTAGAATCGAAGAAAAATTTACTAAGATAGTTGTCGAACAAAATTTTGTCTTTGCCATTAAATAGGCTATAAAAAAACACTAAAATTTTATAAGAAACATTTTTTTTTTCACTTTCTAATAGTTACGAAGTTATTTGAAAACTAAATATTGGCAAAGGTCGCCACAACTTTTGTCTTAGTACATTTTTTTGATTTCTTTGAAAAACAAAAACACATGTAAGATGATCTCTGAAAGGTAAACAAAATGTCTCATTTAATCAAAATCGTAGCTCTTACAGCTTTCAAGATAGAAGAGGTAAACACCGAAAAAACTCATTTTTCATTGCCTTTTATCTCGGAAACTATTGAAGATCGGACCCATGTTGACTAAACTTTTTTTACTCATTTTGATCAGTACCATATGGCCTCATAATTTGGGTCACTTATTTTTTAACAACCTGTATTTAAAATTGTCACTTAACTTCTCCCCTACTGTTACGGTCCTGACATCGTGCACAGTATATGTGGCGTGTGTTGGTAGCTCCTTGTTTTTCGTAATTGCACATCTATAGCCATATAACCGACTGACACTTAATGTTCCTAATAACTGCACTTGAGCACGAAGCACTTAAACGTATTTCATTTACCTAAACAAACTACTGAAAACAGAACACCAAGGACTCCCACACCCCACACGACTCACGACAGTAAATCATATCACCAACTATGTAAATAAACAGTAACTGCTAACCAGCGCGTGTGAATTGAGACATTTATCAACGGGAATTATAAGGAAAAATATTCAGGCACTAATGTGTGAACATACATGATAAAATGATATATGTGATACAGGAATTATTAAGTGGGGTTATAAATGCACTTATGCACGATAACCTGTTAGTCTGGCCCAGCATTTAAATTTCCATAATTGTCTCAAAATGGAAACACGAGAAAAGTATATTATATTTTTTAAACTTAGAGGTTCGTCATAATACGTACATAATAGGGCTGTTGCAAGAATTTTTATATGTCTTCTATAAGCCGGTACTAAAAAGGGACTCGAATCGAAAAATTTTAGGGTTCGGTTGCGGTTAACGATTCTTACATTAAAAAATTCGGTTTCGGTTATAGGTAACGGTTATTTGAAAATATTACATTTGGTTTTGGTTTCGGTTAAATAAATAAATTTCGGTTTTTTCGGTTTCGGTTAAGTTTAGAGATGCACTCGATTTCGAGCTTTGGCCCGGCCCGGCTAATCATTTTCAAAAATCGAGGAGAGTCGGACTTTTTATTTTGGCCCGGCCCGAAAATTCGAGCTTTTCGGGCCGGCCCGAAAAATCTTATAGTTCAATCAAATGCACAGTTTCCTTAATATTTTAATGAAAATGGATGAAGTTAAAAAGGATCAAAATGATTTAATAACAACACACTTCACATATTAATAAATAAAAATGTATTATTTTACTTCAAGAATTCAAGGTTATTCATTAAAGTATAATAATTATATTGTGATGTTGCTATTATTATTGTTATTACTCGTATACTTAAATAAAAGTGATTTTTGTTCCTACCATAATGATTTCTTGACCTATTTTTGAGCAGAAACAAAGTTAGATAAAAAATCCTTATGTAAGAAATTATATTTTTTTATATAAGATTTGTGAAAAAGTTGTTTAAATTCTTTGGTAAGCAAAGTGTTAAATACTCGTAGGTCTGTAATTTTTATAACAAACTTACACTAGGAGGGCCTCTTTTTTAACAACTTATGTTAACTAATGTTGAAAGTTATAAGAATGTAGAGGTTTTTTATAAGTTTGACAGGAAAAAAGTTAAACATTTCGCCTCAACATAAAAATCAACATTAGGAATGCCGGATGCACCCCGGCCCGATTTCGAGTCAATTTTCGAGCCGGGCTAGCTAATTTTTTTGTCGAGTCGATCTTCGAGTCGGGCCGGTAATTTTTATTTTCGGGCCGAGTCGATCCAAACCTCAAAGCCCGGCCCGGCCCGGCCCGAGTGCATCTCTAGTTAAGTTAAAATTAGAAATTAACTGTTTTTATTTTTTGTCCTGCTCACATGTACAGAATTCTTGATAGATGGCTCTGCATGTTGCTAGTTACCTCTGCCATCTTGGATAGTTTAACATTCGTCCATTCAATCTAGTCAGTGCCACCCAGAGGCTTCAGTAAACCATACTGATGAGCTCCAATAAGAGCGAAACTCATCTTTGGTTCTGGTCACTCAACCAATTTATCAGAGAGGTTGATTCGAAGAATAAAATTTTGTGAAACATGTCAAGTACGATTTTTTAAAATTCATATTAAAACAGTTTCACCAAGTATCGCCATTGTACTTAAATTTGATATTTTCAGTTAGTACAAAATTTATACCGGATCTTTAAATTTATTTTTCGTATCGGTTTTCGGTTTCCATATTTGTAGAAATAAAATATAGGTTTCGGTTTTCGGTTACGGTTACATAAAAAGTTAAATATCGGTGCGGTTTCGGTTACGGTTTTGTTACGGTTCGGGTACTAGATTTTAAAAAATATTATTCTTTAAGACGATCCTATAGCAATGAGGCAATGAAGTCAAATAAAAAAAATGTCTATTTTTTTATAACATCATGAAATCCATCTCATTTAATAAACATAGTAATAGAAAATAATTTGAAATATGCGACTTTTTATTCATAAATTTGCTAATAAACTTTCGCGCTTTTAAACACGGACTAAATTTGTGACGACACAGTTTCATACTCTCACAAAGACAATTCTCTTTCACACACACATACACATTTACGCGTCACAGCATGAAACAGTAATCCAACCTAAAATTGGGACAACAGACAGCAAAATATACAATAGAGAATATTATTACTTTCTATTTCTTTAAAAGTACTAGTGCAGTATAAGGTATGTAAATAAACCATTTATTTAAATAAATACCAAATCAAACAGTCATAGTTGAGATATTCGAAATTAAACGCAACTTTTAAAAAATCATATCTAAAGACTTGTAAGGTGTAAAACATACACCTACATATTTAATTTATATATATAACATAGGTAATGAACAAATTGTTTTCCTATTGGCTATGAATGACGTGCTGTACCTGTAATTTGACGTCACAAAAGTGGAGATATTTTTTTTGCCATCAATCTTTTAATTTAATTATTTACGAAAAAAATAACAAATCATTATTTTTTTTATTGCCATGGAAAATATTGCATAAACTTTCATTTAAAAAACTTTTGAAAAAATGTGAAACCGTTTGATTTTACTCGCAAGAAATGGCAATAATAATAATAATATACAGACATACATACTTCAGAAAAAAATTATATCTGTGGTAGATACTACATGACACTTTTACCGATTACGAATTAAAAATAATTTTTGCAAAATTCACAAAATAAATTTGCAATTTACATGAAATATAGATTTTTAGTGTCACTGGTTTCTATACAATGTAATTAATAATAATGCTACTATTTCAATATCAATAAAACTATTATGCAACGTTTGAGTAATACAGAAACAAACTTTTTTTTAAGATTAGGATATTAACATCATATTCATACTTCAAAAATGAAAATTTTTCTATTTATCTTATCAAATGCATAAAATTCAACGTTCATTTTTATTATGAAAAAGAATAATTGTGTTCTTTTCCTACCTTATCTGCTCTTGTAGTCGAGGTTGTAGTCTGGTTTACTCGAAGATTTTGTCGATTTCCAAGTTCAGTCACCACAGAGAACACTGTAAAAATAAAATAAAAATATGTTAAACAATAAAAAATTACATTTTAGTTTTATTCAACTGTGAATATTTTGTATACCTGTGTCATATGTATATGTATGTCTGAACTAACCCAAAACAATAACACTTTCATACATTTATTTATATCAGTAGAAAGAGAATTAAATTCTGAACAAGATGTATTATATTGGAAAATACATTTTTACATATTTACAATGATTTTTTAGATAAAAATCACGACACAAATAACGACATTTGCTTACTGTAAAAGCAAAAGAATGAATGACCATAGCCCGCTGTGTAGGTTCGTTACGAAATACGAGAATCGACAAGTCTACTAATTATTCTGAATATATTGATATATCCTTCAATATTTAATTTTTTATTATTTTGAAGATAAATATTAAACATTACGTAAATGTGTATTCATTAAAATTTTAATATTAATATTTTAATAAAATATATGTACAGTCATACAAAAAAGTCTCCGTACGACAATATTTCGTAATGACTACATTATGAACGTAAAATATAAAATAGTATATTATGTGGCAAGGGTGTGAAGCTAAAATTTTTACATCCTAATGTAAAATAGGCTTCACACGTGTTACATACTATACTTTTTCTACGACCTTGCAATAAAATATATTTTTTCTTCACATTGTCATTCTTTTAACATAAAGCCTCTATATTATAGACTTGTGTAACCATGGTTACCAACGTTACGGGTCTTTAACAGCTTTGCGGGCCTATTCTGTAACAAATTGGTTAATTTTTAACAACTGGTTAAAAAAATTCACCAATCAAGTATGTTGATATATAACAAAAAATTGGATTTTTACTTGTCAAATCAATCTCTATTGGATAATTTTTTTAACCAGTTGTTAAAAATTAACCACTTTGTTACAGAATAGGCCTGTTGTTTTATTAAAATACAATTCAGTTTGTAATATTTAAAATAATGAACGGTGCGTGAAGTAACACTTCACGCACAGTGTGCAAAAAATCAAACCACAAATAAAAATTGATACGTGAAGTACTCACTTCACGCATGGGAGTAGAAAATAGTATATTATGTGGCAAGTGTGTGAAGCTGACATTTTTACATGAGGGTGGAGATTGCGACACGAGTCGAAGACGAGTGTTGCAAACCACCCGAATGTAAAATAGGCTTCACACACGTGTTACATACTATACTTTTTCTACGACCTTGCAATAAAATATAATTTTTTCTTCACTTTGTCATTCTTTTAACGTAAATCCTCTGTATTATCGACTTGTGTAAGCATGGTTACCATCATTACAGGGGTTTAACAGCTTTGTTACAATTCAGTTTGTAATATTTAAAACAATGAACGGTGCGTGAAGTAACACTTCACGCACTGTGTACAAAAAATCAAACTTCACAAATAAAAATTGATACGTGAAGTATTCACTTCACGCATGGGAGTAGAAAACATAGTTTTTGATGCAGATTACTTTATGCCAGCTTGCACTTTTAAAAATTCCATCTAGCAGTCTGATTATGACAGTAAAATAGTGGAAGTAGACAATAGTTAAAGAAACGATATTTAATGAGTAGTCGCCTTAGCAAAGTGGCAAGGTTGACTCATACAAATTTGAATAATCGAATTGCACTTTGAGCTTCTGCAGAGCAGTGTGCGTGACTGTGGTCGCTATCTTGTCACTCTGGGAGATATATGACCGCTGACCGCCAGCAGACCAGCTGGACTCCCACACAACCGCACACCAAAACCGCTCTAATCACTGCCACTATCTCGAATATTAAATATCTATCTGCTAACACTACACCTGGAACTCCAATCTTAATCCTTATTCAATTCAAATTTCAATTATTCTGAAACATCTATTCTCAATCTACATTTTTGTTCATATTAATTACTCTTGCATACAAAAATTGAGGAACAAATTAGTACTTGTTTTATGTAGTTTTTTTTTCTAAACATGTTTTATATTTACACTTTTAAACTAATTTTATTAGGGATCGCCATATTAAAAAAAATAACATTCTTTATATCGGATGTTGGCGGTTAGGGGTGAACATTATTTTTTTTATAATTTTGAAGATAAGTATCCAAAATTACATATGAATTTAAATTCATTTAAAATACTCTAGTTTTAAAATTTTAATATTTTAATAAATATTGTTTATTTGAATTCGTCTCTAAAGTGCAAAAAAAATCATCATTAAAAGCTCAGAAATCGGCAATAATGTAATCCATTATACGACGATTTCATGCAATAGCAGTGTTGCCAACCTCATTTATTTATTTATTTATTTATTTATTTATTTATTTATTTATTTATTTATTTATTTGGCTACTCGACAGGGCTAAGCCCCAATTACAGAGAAGCACAGATATACAAAAACAATAAAGTAAGTACTAATGTAATACATACAGCTAAATATTATATAATATGTGCATTAAACATTTTTTGAATTTAATTATATTTATGTATATTAAATATGACAGGGAAAAGATCATTTCTTGAGATAACATTATACAGGGTGTTTCAACATAAGTGTAAAAAAATTTAAGGGCATATAGTACTCACTAAATTGAGTAAAAAAAGCTTAATCAACATGGGTCCGATCTTCAATAGTTTCCAAGATATGACGCAGTGAAAAATGAGTTTTTACGGGGTTTACCTCTGCTATCTTGAAAGAGTTACGACTTTAATTAAATAAGACTTTTTGTTTACCTTTCAGAGATCATCTTAGATATGCTTTCATTTAAAAAAAAAATCAAATAATTGTACTAAGTTAAATGTTGTTGCGACCTTGGCCAATATTTAATTTTCATATAACTTCATGTTTCATATAAAATTTTATTGTTTTTTATAGTCTATTTACTGACACAGACAAAATTTTGTTCGATCACTATCATTGTAAATTTTTCTTCGATTTTTCATTTATCTCGGAAACAGTTGAAGATCAGACCTATGTTGATTAAGCTTTTTTTTACTCATTTATGTCAGTACCATATACCCTTAATTTTTTTTTCACTTTTTTTGAAACAGCCTGTATAGACTAGGTAATGCTCATTAATATAAATATATCATCACGGTATATTACCCATTTCTGGGTGTGCCACTATCTACAACACATGTAGACATCGTTAATGATGACGATATATTTTACCGTGTGGGCGCTTACCAGGCGTTACCTCACGGGCACTCATAGCTGGTGTGGAGAGTGCACCACAGGGGTGACTTTTGTGCCATTTAAAATTGGAAATATTTGGCGTCTGTCGGGATCGAACCCTGTTCCCTGAGGTTCGAGACCAGACACTCAGGCATGCGGCCACATACTCATACATAAGATAGTTAAAATTTGACTACGGTGTAGTACCATATTAAAGTATAGCTGTTTGAGTTTCTCGCCCTAGTAAATTTATATTTATTTCTGTTTTATGTTATTATGTGGGATTAAGTAGAAAATCTGCATGGTTCATGAAGCTCTGTTTTTACTTTTTACGGCTTAGCCTTAGATAATCCCTAGTTGTGCGTGGTAAGTTAGCGTGCTGATGGTCGAGCTTTGCTGTGAGCGGTCAGGTGAACATTACTTGTCCAGTTTTCTATCTGTAAGATAAATGCGCGCTTTTCGATGAACATCTCACGATAAAGTTGCATGCACGGCCAACCACACACGAATAGATACACTTAGCAGTCACTTATCTAGTGATGCAAATGCAAATGCCACATAGTCAATCCCCTCGCCCTCACGTAAATGAGTTCTGATTATCTTGACTAGCATGACTGCATGACCCATTTGTAATTTGTAACTATATAATAGTAGCTGTGGTGTCCTCTAACTACACTGTTACGCAAACTCATACCATTAACGTCATCATACTCAGTAAAAATATTGACCCTACAATTAACCTGTACCCTATACCTTTATTTTTACTGCGCAAGATATTCAAATAAACACTACTACAATGTTGTTAGTATGCTAATAGACTTTTCCTGCTTTTAATGTCGCCAAAGTTTTAGGGTGGAAGAATTAAAATAAAAAAAAATATATTTTATTTGAAATCGTCACTAAAGTGCATAAAAATGGTCATTAAAAGCTCAAAAATAGGCACTAAAGTAATCGATTTCATGCAATTGCAGTGTTGCCAACCTTATGAAAATTGCTGTATGTGTAAGACAATTTGGGCAGGTGTATGGTGTACAATAGTAAATTTGTACGTAAAAGGACAAATAATTCTACATATGTTTGAGATAAAACATATTTTGAGTATTCTTTACAATAATTTCATTGTCCGAGGTTAGCAACATTGAATGTTTGTATATTTGTACCTAACCTATAAAATTAATATTTCTTTCATTTTCATAATTTTTCGATATCAAATAAAATTTAATATGCACCTCGGCATTGAAGTATCTTTTTTCATTCACATGGTTTATTTTCCTCGGCCCTAAGGGCCTCGGCAAATAAATTCCACATTCGTGATAAAAAATAGAACTTCAGTGCCTTAATACATAAATAACTATTATTTAATTTGTGTGTATTTCGTTACATCGACAACTAGCCTAAGTGGCACTTAAATTAGTAAGAAATTTATGACTTAAAGAAAACTTTATACAAATTTTACGTCAAATTTCGAATTTCTACTTTGAAGATTAAAAATTAAAAATTAATTAATAATTCGGGAAATAAATTCCAAAATTATTGCCCGAATTTTCACTTAAACAGTAATGCCTTTGATCCCTTATACCGGGTAATGGTATTTAGGGGTGAACATAGGTAATTTCTTGTTTTCCTGTTCATTCTACCGCGAAAACTATAGAGTGTAAAGTTATTCAGAATTAAAAGTTGCATATATAAAACTGTTTTACATTTTTTATTAGTTCTAGTTTTTTCACAATTAAAAAAAAAGTGTTAATTCGTAGCATTAGCCATGACACTTGCTTTCTCGTGACATTATAGAAAACAATATTATTTTACTCATATTCTGTCAATTTCTTTTTGTAAAATGTAAATTAAATAGTGAATGTTTATTCGAATGCGAAACGTGCCTATTGGTGTATTGATGAAAATAGTTATCAAAGAATACAGAATTAAATTTTCATAAATTAAATTGACGTTTGACATATATAAATAACTTATGAAAACAAAAAAAGAAAGAAGGTGCCATGGCTATTGCTACGAATAAACAGAAATTTAAAAATTTCTTTTTAAAATAGTGAAGAAACTAGAAGAAATAATAAAAAATTAAAAATAGTTTATATAGGGTTTAATAGAAATAAGTACATTAAATTTAACCAGTGATAGAACTCGGCAAGAGCAGCAATATTTCTTAGTAATTTTTTTTCGAAATCGCAATTTATTTCTTTTTTGAAAAATATATTTCCAATTTTGAGACATACTGGCGAAACAGAAAAAAGTAACATTGATAGAAATTGTTGAAAGCATAACAATATTTCTTTGTAATATTTTTTTGAATTCTCAATTTTTTTTAGTATTTTTAGGCAGGTAATGATTTAAAAAACTTTGAAGATTTTTAACACAATATTTAGAAGATTTACAAAAAAAAGTTAATAAGATCGAGTCCTATCACTGGTTAAATTTAATGTACTTACTTCTGTTACATTCTGTATACAACTTCATTTAAAGCCGCAAAAATAAGATTTCGCATTCACCTTGCACTACTAAACTTGATTCAAAAAGCTAATAAAAAAAAAACAGTTGGTATTTGTTTTGTTATTAGGTAATTAAAATAAATGCCTCATCAGCACATCCCACGCGATAAAATAAGAGAGCAATGATTGGTATGCTATCAGTTGCATTTTGGGAACTGTAAAGGTCGAGAAAAGAAAATAAATAATGTGACTAATTGAATGCTTACTATAACTGACAATGCATTATTGCATTTGCCAAACTGTAAAATTAACGAACATACCAAAAATTAGTATAAAAGAAAGAAAAGTCCCTTATAAATTAAAAGAACATCGAAATAAATTATAGTATTTCATTTATTTAGTTATTAATCTCATGATAATTAAATTCGTTGATTTCAAATCGAAGATTTCTCTCACAGTTTTATTTTTTATTAATTATTTTGTTTAATATTTGACATTTGAACAGTAAGAGAAATTGCTTTTCTAGCTATACTCGTAACACTGCATTCATCACCTGCATTTCTAGTCAATGCACTGTAGGGGATATTTTGAAGCGATGAAAAGGAATTGAATCCAAGTTTTGATATTTATTTTCATTGCATTCAACTGCTCTATTTTCGCCTTTATAGAATTGCAAGTCCACTATATATGTATAGAGGTGAATACGAGTATCCGTGATATAGGCATTTATCATTATCATGGAAAAACTTATTTTTTTCAAATATGTCCCGTGAAAAATTATGCGTACTTTTTTATTACTGGTTCTGTTCTCGATTCGGGTCATCTTGGAGTGACAGTGTAAGTTTAAAAGAAATTTTTCAGTATTAGCACAATGTATATATTTGGATTCGATAAAAATCCTTTTTCTCCCCTCTTTATTCAGAATGTTTTAGACATAGGTCCATCTTCAACTGTTTTCGAGAAAGAGGCCATTTTTATTAGAATCGAAGAAAAACTGGCAAAAATAGACTATAAAAATACAATAAAATATGAAACATTATTTTTAATTTCTAATAATCATGGGATTTTGACTAATTTGATTTTTCCACCTGATCAGGTTGAAAACAAAAATGTTTATAAAAATGTGTTTTAAAATTTTGACACAAAATGTAATAAAATTCATTCCTTCTTGTAAATGGCCATAACCATGGCCGAAACGTCATTATAACAAAAGTTCTTCAATTTGATTTTTTTTTTGAAAAACAAAAACACATCTAAGATGACCTCTGAAAGGTGAACAAAATGTCTCATTTAATCAAAGTCGTAACTCTTACAGTTTTTGAGATAGCAGAGGTAAACATCGAAAAAACTCATTTTTCATTGCCTTACAGTATTGGCCATAAAGATACCAACTTTTAAAAAATTTCTATTTCTCTGAAGTGAACATAAGAATATTGAAAATAAATTACATAAAGAATAACCTCTTAAAATAAGTTTATTTTATGTTAAAATAATTTATATTAAATTTATAGAATTTATTTAATTTGCATAATTATTACTTTTGTCTGGACATAAAAATAGCAACTACATAATGAATGTCTTTATTTTCTCAATTTCAACGTTTATATCGTATAATTGTTTAAAAAATATAAATTAGTACTTCAAAATTATGGGTCGTAATAAGACTTTGACTGAAGAATTTCGCAATTTAATAATTAAATCATATGAAAATGGTGCTTCGCGGAATAAAAAGAACTTTAATTTGCATAAATCTACAATAGCACGAATAATAATCCATTTCCGAAGGAAGGGTAATATTGAGCCTTCTACAATTTCTAGTAGACAAAAAAAAACATCAAACCGAAGCGACAGAATGATAAAACACATATCGTTAAAAAACCGTTGTTATCATCAAAGAAAATTTTAGGCTTTCTACTAAGTAATGTTAAAGATAAAATATCTTCAAGGCAGGGAAGAAGAATATTAGTTGCCGGAGAACTTTATAGTCGTCGGCCTGCAAAGAAACCACTTTTTTCGAAGAAGAACGTGAAGGCCCGATTATTTTTTTGCAGAAAATCATGTAAACTGGACAACTGACATGTGGAAAAGAGTATTATTTAGTGATGAACTAAGATTAATTGATAGAAATGTAATAACAAAATTACTTGAATTCATGATGAAACGAGAAGAAGTAATAAATTCTCGTGGTTCCGGTTATTACACTAAATATTAGAAAATTTAGTTTTTATATTAATTTTATAAAAGATGCTATTTTTATTTTTATGTCCAAATAAAAAATATTTTTTTGCACATAAATAAATTTTTAAGAATAAAAGAAGTATTTCGAACTTTCATTGTCTTTATTTTTTTTGAGTTACACAAAGTTTCGATTGATAAAATCTCCAATTGTTATCAAGTGAATCAATTTTTGTTAATATAATGCAAATTATTTTAATGTAAATTAAACTTGGTTCATGACACTAATACTGCAGTAATTTATTTCTGAAATCCCAGTTTTTACATTAGAACAATTGAATTTTTTTTAAGTTGCTATCTTTATGGCCAATACTGTATATCTTGGAAACTATTGAAGATCGGACCCATATTGATTAAGCTTTTTAAACTCATTTTGGTCAATACTGTATGCCCTCATAATTTGTGACTTTTTTTTATACCCTGTTTTTACCCAAAGTTGTGAAACACCAGGTATACTTAAGAATTTTTATAGAAATTAACATTGCACACTTTGGGAAAAAAAGAAAATATTCGGACAAGATCAAGGTTGTAGCAAAAAAGGTGAAAAGCTCAACAAGGCTTAGAAATCGCTTAGCAATTCTTATTCGTTGTTGAAGATCAAGATCCCGATGTAAAATTGTTGAATGAGGAACCGAAAATTCTGATCCCAATTGTGTTGGACATGTATGGTCCATAATCTGCTAATCTTCTACATCCTAGAAGCTTGTTCTCGTATATACCTAACACATGATAATCAGGCGGGGTTGAATGCGTGTAGCCTAGCGGAAAATCGTGACACCAGCCGAGCTGGCATCCCGACACATTCCCTCGGGTAGTGCGCTTATTGGCAGTTGCTTTCCGCCTCCGTTATCGCAAACTAAAAAACTGTTCCGCGCGCGAACGCCTGCCGCCGCCTTTGTGGAGGCCTGCAGGAGATGCAGCAGTTGGGATGCACTGGAACTCCGCAGCTCTCCCCTCAAGTCATGCGAGCGAAACCACGGAGTGGGAACCCGTGTAATTATGGAACGTAAATATTTGTTTAGCAATTATCTGTTAACTATTTACTTCGATTTTAACATATGGCAAAAACGATCTCGTTCTCTATGCTATGCACACAGATTACACTGGATACATTTTGGATGAGTTTTGATATTAATAACGTCCTTCAGCGCTCACTTTGGTGTGCTCAGTTTTAGGTATGATGCCATCTTGCCCCGAAGTCAGCTATGTAAATAACTTCGTACAGAACTCGCAAAATATTTTGAAAATGTTTTAATATAAATCTTTTTAATTCATATTTAACCAATCGTTTACAGTATGTTTCATACAATGGTTTTCAGTCTAGTACTTATTTTGCTACCTCAGGTGTACCGCAGGGTTCAAATCTAGGACCATTGTTATTCCTTCTCTTTATAAATGATATCACTGATAAACTTGATTGTAATGTACTTCTTTACGCTGATGATGTGAAGATATTTAAGGAAATTAACAGTATCCTAGATTGCTCTATTTTACAACGTAATATTGAGTATATTGTCGAGTGGTGCAATTGTAACATATTGTACCTCAATATAAATAAATGCAAAGTAATGTCATTTACACGTAAAATGCAATCTATCACTTTTGATTACGTGATTGAATCACAAACACTTGCTCGTACAACTTCATTCAAGGATTTAGGCGTCCTTTTCGATCCAAATTTAAATTTCATTGGTCATTTTGTCACTGTAACTACTGCAGCCAGTAAAATATTAGGCTTCCCAATTCGTAACACTAAACATTTTTCTAATGTAAATACATTATTTTGTCTTTACTATGCCCTAGTTAGATCGAAGATTGAGTATGCTATCCCCATTTGGTACGCACATTACCAATGTCACAGGTTACTATTAGAATCTGTACAACGGAAGTTTTTGAAGTATCTTTGGTTTAAAACCACCTCAATTTATCCGCCTCAAGGAACTGAGTACATTACTTTATTAAATAATTTTAATTGTATCTCAATTAAGGACAGACATGCAATGATTTCTTAAAAATGTTATAAATAACAAAATTGACAGCCCGCAATTGTTAATGAAACTTAGTTTTCGAGTGCCCCGCACATCTCGTATGGGCAACACATTTTATTTACCTTTATGTAAATCCAATATTTTAATGAAATCTCCCTTATATGTTATGTGTGATTTATATAATCAAATGATTTGCGATGAGTGATTTACTCGATTTATTTATTGTCTTATTTTGTGTATACATATGTTGTATTTACTTGTATTGGGCTCTGCCTGTTTAAGTAATATTAAATAAATAAATAAATAAATAAATAAATATTTAAATTTACGAATGATGAAAAATAAAAATTTGAGTATTTTTCTTGTTTTATCTAAACTAGAATGAACATGATGCAGCCTTGGATGTAGCATGCGCTGCCACCATATTTCTCTATCTAAAGTGAATATATTACTTGGGTGCGTTATTAGAGTAGGAGTTAGAGTATGATGACATAATTTAAGATTGCAGTTTGTTTTGGAACAAATAAGAGTTTGCCTGGAGTTTATTTATGTATTTATTTAATCGTGTTGAGCTATGTAGTATACAGTGTGTTCCATTTAGAGGTGCCACCATTGGGATCTCGAGAACTATAAGAGATACGATGTCGGTTAAATGAAACTTTTTGTGCGCCTTTGGGAGGCCATCTCAGATGCTTTTGTTTTTCCAAAAATTCTCATAGGGCACTAGATAATGACGAAAAATTGAATATTGTTGATTTTTTCTTTTTCAAATAACTTCTAAACTATTAGTAATTTAGAAAAACGTTTCGAATATAAAAGATAGATATTTTTATTAACTAACCAGTGGCGTACGAAATAAATTTTTATATCTGTAAATTTTCGAGATATAACACAAACTTATATTTTTTTAAATGGAACCCATATATGATTTCAGTCTCAAAAAAATCATTATTTTTTCTCTTTTCTATGATGTAAGGGTTATTATGTTTTATATTTGTTTTGCTCCTATAATTTAATTTTTCTCTTTAATTTCCTGAACTTTCTTATTACTTCCCAAAAAAAAACTATTATTATTTTTTAATTATATTGTATTTGATCGAAAAAATTTGTTTTATGCCTTTATTACTTGATATTTTCATTCTAGGCTCATAATTACAAATTACACTATAATGTGCCAAGGGCGACCAGATACAAAATATTATAAAAATTAGTTTGATACGAGTTTTGAGCAAATTTTTCTAAGGAAATAAATTATTTAAATACAAGTAGTATTTCTAAATAGAAATCTATTAATATTTTCAAAATAATTATAAATTTAATACAAAATAAGGAAAAAATAATAATTTTGAAGGAAAAACAAATACAAAACATAATAATCCTTACATCGTTGAAAAGAGAAAAAAATAATTATTTTTTTGGGACTAAAATCAGATATGGGTTCCATTTAAAAAAATATAAGTTTGTGTTATATCTCGAAAATTTACGGATATAAAAATTTATTTCGTACGCCACTGGTTAGTTAATAAAAATATATTATCTTTTGTATTTGCAACGTTTTTCTCAATTACTAATAGTTTAGAAGTTATTTGAAAAAGAAATGATATTTAACTGCGTTTTTCAAGAAAAACTGTTAAAAGTTGCAAATGGGGTACTTCCGGTTGACCAATTATAATCAAAATCTAAACAGCTCTATATAATAATGTAAAGAAGGAAAGTGCAATTTTTGGAATTGTAGTACTGGAGTTATTGGAGGACACACACACACACATACATACACACATACACACACACACACACACACACACACACACACACACACACACACACACACACACACAAACGACACAACATTCACATACATACATCAACGTAAAAATAGTAAAATCGTATTCTAGGGTCCACAAAACTTGCTTATTCATTAAAAACTCGCCACCGAATTTTTTGACCAAAGACAATATATAGATATTAGAAAGTAAATTGGAAATAAATAATAACTTAATTATGTATTTAAAAAAATATATATTTAATAATTAGTTGAAATGATTACAACATAAGAGCGCCGCGTGCCTAAGTGTTTGGTCGCGAACCTGGGGGAACCGGGTTCGATCCCGACAGACGCCAAATATTTCCAATTTTAAATCGCATAAAAGTGACCCCTGTGGTGCACTCTCCACACCAACTATGAGTGCCCGTGAGGTGACGGCTGGTAAGCGCCCACATGGTAAAAATATTTCGTCATCATTACCGATGAGGGAAAAATGGGTAATATGCCGTGATAATATATTTATTTATAACATAAGAGCGCCAGTAAAAAGTGAGCAAACCGTTCGACGAGATTCGAGTTGCGATTTGCTACGTAAAATTCGCTCAGTTTGCTACTCTTGTTGTTGAACGTACTTATTGTTCAAGCTGTACTTTTATTTCTTTAGTCTGGATTGCTCTGAATTTTGTAATTATTAACTTCATATTAATAAATATTCATATTCATAAGCTCTTACAATATGACAAGTACAACAATAGTATTTCCTATTCCCCCAAATCCAACATTCAGTAAAATTTCCTGTAGATAATAATTTAATAAGCTAGTAAATGTTATAGAGTAGTCGTGCCACATTTACAGCAGTGATTACACGTTGTACTCGTCGTAATCCCCTCCTCTTCTCATATCCCGTAATCACACATGTGAGTGACAATAATCTTGGGCGGAAGTGATTTGGGCATATGGGTGACGTTTGTGCAAACGCAAACCGCATAGGGAAGAATGATCGCCGCACGTCGCACGTCTGCTATTGTACTTTCTGCTGTATGTTATATGTGCAAGCGACATAGAGGGGCATATAAGCAATGGCTACGCCCCTAAGTTCCAAAGCGTTGATTTCTTTCAACGGCTCAGCAGATTCGGTCCCACAGCCGACGGATTAAACGACGATTGAAAAACAACGGATTCTCTCAGAAACACTGGGCAATTAGTACCATGTTATATTCATACTTGATTTGAGTCCCGAAATGTGGTCGCTTTTGCACGCCCTCTAATTTTATCACAAACAGAACTACTTTTTCTCTTTTTTTTTAACAATAATTAAAGCATTTAAGTGCAAAAGGATTTACGGACCAAAATATTGTACTACATAAAATAGCTATTTGTGTATTAAGAGCGCAAAATGCGACATTGTCGATTGAGAGGTTGTTGCCCGCGCGACGAAGGAGCGCGGCATTCTCTCGAAATCGACAATGTCCATTTGCGCTCGAAACACACACAAGATTTTTTCTACAGTCGCCACAATGAGGTCCTCCACCATAAAAATTAATAAAATGTACACTTTATACTTACAGTACTGCTCAATAAATAACGATTGGCTAATACAAAAGATACGGTTTAAACTTAAAAAGGCTTTTAAATGATTATATCGTTACATTAGCCATATATTCCATAAAAAAAAAACAAAATTAGAGCGTGGAAGCAAGGATTTGTGATGATTTGATGAGTTTTGTAGCAAAATGTGTGGTTAGTTTTCACGCCTGTCACACTGAAAAAATTAACAAATATTTCAAGGAATTTATGATTATATAGACATGTATGTGCATTGACTGACTTCTCGCAATTATTTAAGTAACAAAATAACTAATAACTTTATTGTAATCAAAATAAATAGTTAACTAGAGATCAGATATCAGTACGACTCGCAACTATCCTACCGCCATCTGTGTACAATCATTCCTATTACTAAACATAACTGTTCACACAATTTATTTTATATTTAATCTTATTTTATCGTTATTTTCCATTCTTCTTGAGTTTTTATTCAATCTAATCTAAGCATTTTATACTTTTGTTTTTGTAAATGAATGCCCTATTTCATTTTCACAACAGTGTGGCATTTTGTTAGGTTATGTTAAATACCGACAGAACATATGTCAAATTGACTTATGAACGTGATAAATGTGTTATTACAGTGCCATTAGTTCCTAACTAAACATTTTCATTAAGAATGTAGACAAGTGACATTTCTCAGTATTGTATACTTAGAAATTTGGACAGCGAGCGTTTTTCTACTTTGTCGCGCATGAGCGGCAAAGTGACATTTTGCGTTGACAAAAGAGAGCGAAAATGGCTACTTTCTGTAGTGACTGTAGAAAAAATTATTATTATGCGTGATTTTCGTGCAATTTGGTTTGGTATAATTCCAGCCCAAGCTACGTTTTTACTACACAAAGTATAATATTAGCTTTATCGTAAATAACTATTGTGCGTTTTTGCCTCTCGCTAAGAGAGGTATTGGATTCATGCCAAAAATCACATATCCAGATTTTAGCGAATAAGCACGATTTAAGGTCCTTACAATGCAATTTTAACATTTTTACGATGATGTCTGTGTGTGTATGTGTGTGTGTATGTGTGTGTGTGTGTGTATGTACGTCTGGATGTTGAAAGGACGATTCCTCAAAAACTATAAAACTTAAGTACTGTTTAACTATAAATTCCTCAATCTGACATTCCTGGGAAGAGCTGAAAAGGTTTTGGTAACAATTGGACAACCGGAAGTAGTAGTTTCTTAAAAAAAAAAACTTCTAAATATTATATTTTGAAAATTTATATTATTACAAATATTAAAGAATATAAAATTCTCTATCTAAAAATTTTTGAGCTAGGTGTTACAAATAATTGCTAAGTTAGAATTAGAATATTGCTGCATTTCTGACCATTAGGTTCTATTCTAAATTTTTTATTTAAGATTCAATGAAATTAATTTTTATTTCAGTTTCATTCAATGAGCAAAGCTTTTTCAAAAACAGCAGATTTTTTGTCTATATGGGACGAACTCTGCACACACGTTATTGGAAATAGCAAAAACAATATAACAATGCAAAAGAGATATGCACAGGTTGTATTTGTATAAAATTTAATCCTATTATAGGTATTTAAAAAATACATTCATCAATAATTAAATGCAGTAATAGCTTGTTTCAATGCTTTATTTGTTATTTATTTATATTAAAAATGCCCATTTTTTGTTGATATGCAAAAATTGATATTTTAGAGTTTGTCCTTTTAGAAAATATGGTTATCAAACCTACAGCTCTTTTTGCTTGTATACCTATGAAAAAAAAAACGTTTAACTTCAATTTTGACAACATTTTTTTTTTCAGGGAACACATTTTTTTTACAAAATTTTGAACTGTGACGTAATTGGTCAGTTTTAAGGGGCTCCATTTCTTATAGAAAGCATGTAAAACAAAAATATTACCAGATTTACTATATATGAGGTTAGTTCTATCATCGGTTACTAAAATAACAGCGTGTAAATAAATAAATACATATATTATGGGAAATTACTCAATTAGATGTTTGGCATTTGGACAGACTGCTAAATAAAATTTATTTTAAAAATTTAACGGTGCAGTCACTAAGGTTTTATTTTTTTTTTTTTTTTTGTAAAGAACTGTTTAGATGTAATTCAACAGTGAATTTCTGTAACTTAGTTACAATGAACAGTGTTAAGTGTTTAAATTAAATTGTGTAAATAACGAAGACAGATTTGCGAAAAATTCATGAATCTCACGGGATCTCATAGCTCAGTTGGTAGAGTGTCCGACTAGATATCGGAAGGCCCTGGGTTCAAATCCCAGTGAGATTCATGAATTTTTCGCAAATCTGTCTTCGTTATTTACATTTATTTTTTTTCTTTGTGAATCGTAACAGATATCACAAATTAAACAGAGAGAGAGAAAAGTTTACTATCGAATGTATTTGTCTGAATAAAATAATTTTACGTTATTGGCTTGGTCTTTAAAAAGTTACTGTTTAATTAATGTTGGGACCCATAATTTTCATACACTATTGGCTCACTAATAATAGCAAGTATCAACTTAAAAGATGAATTATAACCATATAAAGTGCCATACCAAATTATATCCAAATCGATTAAAGTGTTCCGTTATTATAAACAAAATTAATTTTATTTCGAAGAACTTTGAAGCAGAATACTGAGTAAACGGTATACTTGCCGGTAAAGGTAAGTTTAGTTAAATCGTCTTATTTTAGCCTCAGGAATCTGTGGTTAAGCCATGTTCCTTTTTTTTTAGAGACAGCCTGTATAGCCTTATGGCCGTATTATATAAACAAATATCATTTTGTAATTACATGAACTGAAGTCTCATTATGTTCATAATTAATTATTTCGCATGCATTTACAATTTAAAAATGATATGCATATCATTATAACAATATATGAATGCAAAGTAATTATAGTACTGATTAAACTACATCCACTTCATATTTTGTTATTATTTCTGGTGTGAAGAGAGTGAAAATATTCTTTAAAAACTGTGAAGGGAATAAAAGTTTCTGAATGCATCTGATCGCAATTAATAAAAAATAATGATTAAAATTTGTGATCATTAAAATCCGTTGTCAGAAGCAGACGTCAACGTCAGCAAAGGTTTTCGACACGTTTTCTTCTCTCTTGTGTCGCACAACAGATGACTTGTGTTGACAGTCATTTCGCTCGGAGAGTCAATAATTGTGCTTGGTGCGGAGACAGAGAGAGACACCGCGCCAAAGCGGCGTCGGGCGTCGTTGCTTACGCTGCCGTCGTTGACGTCGTCGGCGTCATTTGCGCGAGACATGCCATGAAAGGCTTCGCACTTAATAATAAAATACGACGAAAGCCGTCTGATGAAATTTGTACAAGTTGATCCGGATTCTGAATCCGGGACCCTACACCCTACACTTCATCGTTCTTCCTCTAGTTTGTGACCTTTAAACATATGTCATTGTCAGATCATTCAAGCTGTTTTCAATGAACTAAACCGGAGGAATAAAACACTTAGCACTAAGGGAGAGGTTCTTTCAAACGCATACAAAATAGAAAAAATTTAATAGTTTCCTCAATTAGCAATAAAATTATTAACAAACCGGCATTAAATGATTTATTTATTATTAACAGTGTTGTGTCAAATAATCAAACAGAGTTCTCCTTATGTGTTAATGTGTTCAACAAAGCAGAGGTGGTTAAAAAAGAGTGTAGAAGAGTACCAAAAATTAAATGTACATAAAATTTATAATTTAATAGCATTACCCCGTCATATTGTTTGTTGCAAATAGTGATGGAACGGATCGTTCTTTGGCCGGATTACCGGATCCCGGAATTCCGGCCTCTTATTTAGCCAGATCACCGGAATTCCGGCAGCCGAATCGTTCGTAATTTGTCGGTAAAAATCGTAACGGCTTCAGTCCCTTTGCAGCCATTAATAAACAGAAAATCGGATACAATTTTCTGGTGGAAGGATCATGCCCCGCTTTATCAGAAATTAAGTTTAATTGTTCAACGATATTTATCTAGTCCTGCAAGTTCTGTGTATAGCGAGAGAACTTTTTCGGATATAGGCCACATACAGGGTACCCATTTTATAAGTTCCCGCCTTAAAGTTTAAAAATAGGCAACCCATGTTACATTTCATAAGTGACTTGGATTTTAAAATTTTGTTTTGCTCTTATACCTACTGTGATTATTCGATTTAAAGTAGGTACTAATATTTACCAAGTGGTTTATGAAATGTATTCTGTTTTGCTTATTTTTAAACTTTAAAGCGGGAACTTATAAAATGGGCACTCTGTATATGAAAATAAAATGAATAAATAATATTCCAATATAGATAATATTTAATAAAATGATCCGGCTGAATGTTCTATACGATCCGGCCGGAACCGGAATTCAGGCCAAGAAGCCGAATCGGCCGAATTCGGTATCAAAGCCGGATTCTCGTTTCATCACTAGTTACAAATATTTGCAACGGGTACAGCTAGTATTTTTATGAATTAACACTATTTAACACTGCAAATTTTACCTCATTTTATTACTTACAATTTGCAAAATTTTACAATATTTAGTGCTAATTTCTACAGAAATATATTTCACCACTTAACAAAACGGTCTTTTAGAGTATATATGTTGTTTCAAAAAATTATATCAAATGTTAGAGTGTCTGGTCGCGAACCTGAGGAACCGGGTTCGATCCCGACCGACGCCAAATATTTCGAATTTTAAATGGTACAAAAGTGACCCCTGTGGTGCACTTTCCACGCCAGCAATGAGTGCCCGTGAGGTGACGCCTGATAAGCGCCCGCACGGTAGAAATATGTCATCATCATTACCGATATATGCGATAAAGCAGATTGTGGCACACTCAGAAATGGGTAATATACCGTGATGATATACAGGTGTTTCAAAACATGTGTCGGAAAATAAAGGGTGGGATTGGTTGGCTAATTATAAGAAAAAAAGTTCCTATTAACATGGTTCCGCAAACGCACCGTTTTCGAGATACAGGGTGTAAAAAAAATTATTATGAATAAGTTCCCGCGATATTGACTCCTTTTGAAAAAAGGTTATTTAACAACTAAACGACAATTGTCAATAATTTTAATGTCAAAACAAATGCATGAACGCAGACGACTAGATCAAAAACAAATGTTTTTAACAAAAAGTAGCTAATATTAATGCTAAGATGTGTACAAAAGCTGAGTTTTGTATCTCAAACGGTTCCTGAGATATCGTCAAAAAATTTTAAAAAAATATTTTTTTTTACACCCTGTATCTCAAAAACGGTGCGTTTGCGGAACCATGTTAATGGGAACTTTTTTTTCTTATAATTAGCCAACCAATCCCACCATTTATTTTCCGATACATGTTTTGAAACACTCTGTATTTATTTATTTATTTATTTTAGTTGATTTGGCAGTTTACTCGACGGTGAAAATTCACTATAATTTATAAAATTTTGACTTCTTGTATAAAAGAAATAATACCTAAAATTACATGACTTTTTTCACTTGAAATGACCTCCGCAACAAATTGTTGAATTATATTACACTCATTATAAATCGCTCGTATATAAAAATTCAAAGATTTAATTGATACAAATACACATACAACATACATATAGCAAATTCCTAATTTTGATTAAAATAATATAAAACAAAATTGTATATTTACTGTAAATAAAATAAAATAAATGCACCATGAGTATTTTATATTTATATTATTTCTGAATTCGATTACTCTTCGCAAATGTCTGTAATTATTGAAAATATATTTTTATTGAAAAGAATCTTTATTATGTGTCGCTATTAAAATACAGATTCAAATTTGAATTATTCGAACCATAAAACTGTTAGTTATATATTGCGTGGTCAATAAGTCTTTAAGTCCTGTTTGACTGTGGGTTGTGAAACACATATCTGTCTGTATTCATATAATATAACCAAAACGTCAAATGCCATTGAAAATTAGGTGTGTGCATCTTTCAGAACAACGTAGTATTTTATTAAAGTTTTATTATAGTAGATGTCGAAAATATTTCTGAGTAAACACTTTACTGTAAAATAGTCGTAGTTCAAAAGTGAATTTTGCTTTAAGTTGAATTTGATTTAGGACGTAAAGACTTAGGGCTGATTTATGATGAATTTAATTTACGAATTTACAATTTATAATTTAGATTTTAAATACAAACTCACTTAAAACGCATACGATAGTTTATGAACGATTTACAAATTTAGAAATATGAAATTAGATTTGGAATATAACTATACTTTATCTTTCCAAATGTAAATTTCAAATTCGACCAATCACAAGAGAGAACAATTAAACATGGCGGTAAGGTATAAACTTTGCTTCATCCGTCAGCTGTCTTTTCTGTTTGTGAGTTGTTGACATTTTGAAGATGGAACAAATTGATATTTTGTTTTTGTAATAATAATTTGTACGACAAAGCAAATGTTTTCATTTTTAGCACGGAATTAAATACATGCACACTCATACGACTACATTTGAAGAATTGTTCATGATCTTGATATTTCATTTTCAGAAACAAACTATAATATCTCCCGTTGACAAATGTGTTCATGAGCCTAGCCGCGACCTAACAGACCATCTACGTTTTTTAAGTTTGTGTTTGTTTTATTTCTTTATTTTACAAATTAACAATAGTAAAAAACATTCCCGATATTATTAAAAAAACATCTCGTTCATTAGCGTCTAACAAATTCATGGCTATGAAAATAAAATTTTAACCTAAAATCTGAACTGATAACTGGGAAACGTCAAATAACAAATGACAAGCAGTGGGAAGTCACGTGATAAATACTGATTGGTCAGATCCAGAATTTTAAAATCGAACATAAACCAGAGAGAAAATTGTAAATTTTAAATCAAAATTTCTGAATGTAAATTTATAAATTAAATTCATCATAAACCAGCCCTTATTGAAACCGTTAAACTTTTGTTAACAACTAAATATAATTTTAGCTGTAGTTTCATATTTGAATTAATGCTGTATTGAAATTATTAACATAAATACCAACTTTAAACAAAATAATACTAAAAGCTTGTAAATAATCTGTTTTGAAAACTGAAACTAGTTCCAGACATGTTTTGTTTAAATTTGCGCGTGCATTTTATTTGATTAGAGAATTGGACACTCGTTTTCTTGCCACTGTTCGGAGATCGAGGGAGATTAATTCGTCTTTGTCTATTAACCATTTTTCTTCTTCTTCTGTGGAGTGTTTGTATACCTTTGTTCGTTTTCCCGCTGCGGTGTACGCTTCGGCGTTCGCCGCCTGTAGACTGCATGTCTTTCCTTGGGATTTATTGGTATCCCAAGCCTCTCAACAAATAAAGTGGTAGTGAAGCCATTCTGTTGGTTTATTCAACCTTGTTATCGAGCGGAGTTCATCCAGCCAAGATTCTTTCCATATAGGTTTATCTACGTCGTCTTCGTATTTTATACGAATTATCGATTTCACTGACCCCGAGATGAGCTTTCAAGAAGCAATATTTGTGACAGTGGGTTTCAATAATGAGATGCTTTCTTGTATTTACGATGTTCAAGTTTCTTCCATAAAATTCTGTTTTATATTTATTAAAAATTAATTCTGTTTTATCCTTTGTTATTTTGTAAATAAAGAATCCATAAAATTCTAAATTTTTACTTCATTTGCAAATGTGGAACTGTATTCTTTATGGAATATTTTTACTCAGCTCAGTTGATAAGTGAGTTGAGATGTATACCGTGAGTTTCAGCTAAGATACAATATCCATACTAATATAATAAATGCGAAAGTAACTGTCTGTCTGTCTGCTACGTTTTCACGCCTAAACCGCTGAACCAATTTTGATGAATTTTGGTATAGAGATAGATTGGACCTTGGAGACGGACATAGACTACCTTTTGTCACGAAAATAAAACTTGAAGGGGTGAATTAAGCAGAGCTGGCAAGTTACTTTTAAAATGTATTTAGTTACAGTTACAGTTACCTCAAAAAAAAAGTAACTAAGTTACTTAAGTTCCAGTTACTTTGGCGAAAGAACTAAGTTATTTACTAGTTTCTCATTAAAAGTAACTTAGTTACCTTGAGTTACTTTCTAACTACTTTTAATGGCGTGAAGTGTAGACTTAGACTGTTGACTTAGTTATTGTGTAGTATACATATCAGGGAGTTTTTGCACTAACTACGTTAACCTAAGTTAAAATAATGTGTTATTTTTAGTTTTTCTGTAAACTCTATTGTTAATGAATATAATTACTTATTTTATTATTTATTATGGCTTGAAATCAATCAACAATAATATTGAATTTAATTATGTATTAAAATTAAAGTTACACATTACAGAGGGTGTGCGCGATGCTGCGCTCAACACTCCCACTCTGGACAGACATTTATTTAAAACAAAATAGTTTTAGTTAGTATTTCTCAAAAAGGCATCAGCCTCAACAAAATATTTCAACCGTTACCAACTACTTTTCAGCAGCAAGTTAAGTTACAGTTACAGTTACCATATTTTAAAAAGTAACTAAGTTACGTTACAAGTTACGTAAAAGTAACTAGTTAGTAATTAAGTTCCTAATGTAACTAGTTACTGCCCAGCTCTGGAATTAGGGGATGAAAGTTTGTATGGATAATCCATCATTTCTTCCGCTGAACCAATTTTGATGAATTTTGGTATAGAGATAAGATTGGAACTTGGAGAAGGATATAGGCTACCTTTTGTCACGAAAAGGGGGTGAAATAGATAAATAAATATATCATCACGGCATATCACCCATTTCTCGGTGTGCCAGTATCTACAACACATGTAGACATCGGTAATGATGACGATATATTTTACCGTGTGGGCGCTTACCAGGCGTCACCTCACGGGCACTCATAGCTGGTGTGGAGAGTGCACCACAGGGATCACTTTTGTGCCATTTAAAATTGGAAATATTTCGCGTCTGTCGGGATCGAACCCGGTTCCCCCGTATAATGTACTTTGTATGAGGTATAAAGGATATGAAATTAGCTAAAATAGACAAAAAAGGTTCGGCATGTTATAATTATAAATAATAGTGGCAGTTACTAATTTAGCTTCATGCAGTATGCCAACCGATCAAAACATTATATTTCTCCGCCAACTCAATTCAAACCCCGTACAATGGGCTGGGGTGGTGAAAAAGAGCATGTATGACTTTTTTGTTGCCTCGTGCGCAATTGTGTGCAACTGGAGTATCGAATGACGTCTTGCGAGTGCACATCTTGCTGCACCAGGTGAAGCTAGAGGCTGAAGGCTCGCAGTTCCGGCGGAAACAAGAAGTAGTCCCGTTTCCTCTACCTCGACGACATAAAGACGTTATCATATTTCGTCTTTGTCTGCACTTTCTGTTAGGCACGCGTCGAACGATGTAATTAGCTGAAGGCTGGATGTAATTTAGAACAGGGATTCAAAAAATGTTTGTGATCAAGATGTTCGTTTCGTACATTAAAGTCCAGTGCCAGTTTTGCACAATGTCATCCATATAATGTATAGTTTGTACAGAATTCTACCGTTATGGCTTTGACTTACTAAGCCTCTTGCCCAAATAACAGTAAAAATTTAATGCAATATTATACCGGGTGTAACACGAAAAGCTCTGTGTCATCTCTCCCGCCATGGCATCGTAATAGAAATTTACACCATTAGCTGCATTCTTTTTACCAATATCTCACCTCACTTGTTCTCAAAATGAGATGAGATTGAAGTGAGGTGAGCTGAGATAGTTGCTTAACAAATAGAACACAATTTAGAGAAAGAACGGAATACCTATTATCTTTCTCTGTTTATCATATGTTTTATCAGCATGTTGACATTTTCATTTTGTTTTCGAATTTATTTTAAATATCTGACAAGGTGGACCCGCTAAGACAATGAAATGATAAAGAATAAATCTACATCGTACGAATTTTCATTGCAAATAACATCATAAAACAATTCAATTTATTTATTAAATTTAGAATTAAAGAAATACAATTTCACTTATCAATATTAAATCATCAACATTAACACATTCTTAAATATTAATTTTTAAATAAAAAATAACATTGAAAAAAGACCCCACTCCTTAACTGAGGTGAGACACTCAACAAGCATCACCCCGCAAGGTAGCTCAGTATCGGCAAGGAGGGAGGAATCCGCCTCACTTCATCTCATCTCAGTTGGGACAAATAGAACTGTCAAAATTACTGAGACAACTGAGGTGAGCTGAGATGAACTGAGATTGTGTGTAAAAAGAATGCACCTATTGTTAATGCTTTTATGTATTAAGCAAAAAATATTCAATTTATATAAAACAGTGATTTTTCCCGAATAGTGATTCTGCCGAGATGAGATATTTCTCGATTCTCGTCTCGTCTCGCACTCGAGATTTCTCGACGAGACGAGACAGAAATGTAAAAAATATTTTACGAGACGAGATATATTTGCCGAGATCTCGTTTCTCGGAAATTTATTGCGAGATTTCTCGGTTGTTATTATTCTCATGAGTTACATTTGCAAACGTGTGAAATTATTTTTAGTGATCTGTTTCTATTTAGCTATGGCATTTTTGAACAAAAAGATAATAAAGTATTTGACATTTTATCTGTCAGAATTTGTTAAGCGTGCTTTAAACGATGAAGTTTTTCTTTTCAATTGACTTGGAAAGTTTTCTCTCTCGCACAATAACATGTGTGCAAGAGAGACAAATGAATAAACTTTTAACAAAAAACTATATTTTAATTCAAGCAAAACTTGATCGTGTAAATATACTTGTAAGGTCACTTCTAAAAACTCTTTTCAAGACACTTGAAAATAAAAACTTCATCGTGTATTCCAGGCTTAAGGCTTGAGCTAAGATTTTTAGCGTTATTTTCTTTTTAATGTTTTATAAAAGATTAGAAAAATGCTAGATACATATTAAATTAGTAAAATTATAACAATAAAAATATGCACAAGTTTTGGATTATATCAAATTTTGACAGATAAAACTACAAATATTTATCTTTTTATTCAAATTACTATTAATCCAAAATTGCATAAATTTAATAATTAGTTTATGGGACCAAAATATACATATTAAATTTCCGTTGAGAATTATTCGTAGTTTACGAGAAAATAATTATTAAAACTTTGGAGAAGGGATCTGTGACGTCAGTAGGATACAATGATAGTAGAAGACAGTTAGACTGAGATAGATATCACTTTCGCCATTTCATAACCTATCACAACATATCTATCTCGTCTAACTGTCTTCTTCTACCATTCTACCCTACTGACGTCACAGATCCCTTCTCCTAAACGTTAAATTGCTAATAACAATATTATTACAAACTTAATGTTTAGTTTTTATTATTATAATGAGAAGCTATAATGGTTAGTTTTTATATATTATGTTAGATACATATTAAATTAGTAAAATTGTAACAATAAAAATATGCACAAGTTTTGGATTATATCAAAAAAAAAATTTCGAGACGAGACATAATTTTATGAATTTGAAACGAGACGAGACGAGACAATGAATTTCTCGTCTCGTCTCGTCTCGACCGAATCACTATTCCCGAATAAGGAAACAACTTTTCTACATTAAACGAATTTTAAATTTGAAATTTAATTTATATTTTTTCCATATTAAATCAAATGGAGGACTTATTATTTCATATTGCATACAATAATATTCATATTTGAATTTATTGTACTTCATTTCATTTTCATACATGTATTAAATACAAAATTAAATGAATAATATTAGTAGAATGTATTAATATTTAATAAGTTCAGATGTAAAATTTGAAATTTAATATAAAACATAATAGTAGCTACATATTAAATCATATGCAGAACTTTTTACTTCAAATTAAGTACCTATACAATATATTTGAATTTATTGAACTTCATTCCAATTTCGTATATTGAATAAATTGAATTAATAGACAATAATAATGTTTGAATAAATGAAATACCACTATGAAACATAAACAGTTAAATCTATCACAATATTCAATTAAAAAAAAAAAAAATACCCAGTTTTGAAACATGTGCATTTCATTGCAAAAGTTTTCCGCGAGGTTTTATTTTTGAGGAAAGTAGAACATCTTTATCTGTTTTAAGAAACTTTAAACCGAAAAGATTTGCGAATCAATTAAGATAAAAAGAACTTTGTTTCCTACATTTACATGTATAAACTCCTCTATTCTTTGTACTCTTTGTAGGAAATTTTCTATTTTTACTAAATTTTAATAAACTTATTATATTAATTTATAAATAACTGTCACAATATGTAGATCACAGTACCTACATAATAGTCTGTGTCCAAAGAAGAAAATTAATCAAAACTTGAACCTCGAACATTATGCAAAATGAGAATAGGGACCATAAGATTTGTAAAAATGTATAAATATAAATTTGACTTGACTTCAAATATGAAAATAATTTTCTGTGCGCATCAAAAGTTTGTCTAACATCAACGGTTATATAATAAGGTTTTTAGATTTTGCGTTCATAATGGTACGCAATTGCGTATCGTAATGGCGTTCTTTTCGATACGCAATTTTTTGTTTTAGAATGTTGGTACTAGATGACATTTACTTAACCCTTTTTTACGTAATTTATTTTTAGTTTATTTTTTAGGAAGTAGATTATTTACAGTGGTCTGAGCTATATTACGTAGCTCAAGCGGAGTGTAATTGATTTCATCTTCCATAATTACACTAAATTTACTTAAATTTTTTACATTTTTTTTTCAATTTTTCAATTTTCAATTCACTTACATTTGTTCGTAAATATGAAATGGCATTAACCTTTAAATAATAATTGAATGTGGTTAATTCAGTGGTACCAACTACAACATTTCATTTACAAATTTCCCTAAATTAACTCGGTTTAAAATTAGCATTTTTAAAAAAATATTTTAGTATACAGTATGTCCCCGAATTGAGTTTACAAGAGTTTACAAAAAATGCCAAGGGAAGAAAATTTTTTGTTTGAATTAAAACGCATGTTTCAGTTATTAAAACTTTCAATTAATGTAAGGTTTTTTTATTATAACGTTTTTTCGTATTTTGTCCTCCTAATAGTAGTTATTACATTGAATCTAACATGATTTTAGTTAGCTTTGAAATATTGACAAATGATTATTAATTATAATTTCAGATAAAAAATAGTTAGTTGAATAAACTACAAGTATTTTGACTTCTGCCGTTTCTTTTTTCTGAAATTAGAATTAATAATCATTTATCAGTATTTCAAAGCTAACCAAAATCATGTTAGATTCAATGTAATAACTGTATTATTAGGAGAACAAAATACGAAAAAACGTTATAATAAAAGAACATAACATTAATTAGAAGTTTTAATAACTGAAACATGCGTTTTAATTCAAGCAAAATTTTTCTTCCCTTGGCATGTTTTCGTAAAATCAAAAATTTTTTTTCCTCTTGTAAACTTAATCCGGGGACATACTGTATGTAGAAGGCGCAAAATATAAAAAATAGTATAAAGAACTCATTTTATATATATAATTTTTTGTACACTCGCCAAGGCTCGTTTTCTAAATTTTGTCGCGTGCGAAAAAACATGTCTTTCATGTCAATTCAATTATATTTGTTCGTAAATATAAAATGACATTAACCGTTAAATAATAATTGACTGTGGTCAATTCAGAGTTACCAAATACATTTCATTTACAAATTTCCCTAAATTAACTCGGTTTAATATTAGCACTTTTTTAAATATTTTAGTATGTAGAAGACGCAAATTATAAAAAATAGTATAAAGAACGCATTTTATAAGACTTTTTTTGCACCCGCCAAGGCTTATTTTCTAAATATTGACGCGTGCGAAAAAAACATGTCTTATAAAATTTGTTCTTTAATATACTATTTATCCACCATCGTCTTGTATATTTTTGTTTTGTCTTCTCTTTTGTACAGCCGTCGTAGTTTTTATTATTTGAAGCCATACTGCAATTAAATTAAAATAAATTGGAAGAGTTACAATATTCATGAATGTGGCTGAGGCGAAAGAAGTGTGCCTGGATAGGAATGTGTGGCGAAGGATGATTGTTTTGTAAATGTTGTGGTGTGAAGATATATGGTTATTATGAATGTTTTATGAGAATGGATAGACAGCTGAAGTTTTATGTGGACGTTGTGAACGAAGTATGTTTGTACATGAATGTGTGGCGAAAGATGATTTTTTTTCCCTTTCCCGATTGTTAATATATTTTTTTTCGGGTTTTTGCTAACCCACTAAGTGGGATACGCGTGATTTTATGTATGTATGTATGTATGTATGTATGATATTCATAACCTCACTTAAAAGTAACAGTTCGCTACGACGATTCTTGCGACTATTGTAGAGAGGAATGTCTTGTGCTGTTAAAGTCCAACAACTTACGACAAGCGACAACCGACATACGACTCAATTGTAGAACAGCCCTAGCCCAACTTTCTCTACTCTAGTAACAATTGGTCTAAAACTAAATATATTCATAAAACATCTAAAACTATTAGCTTGTAACTTGGGGACCAAATAGATATTATCTCTAAAAATCACAAATTAGGACCGGCAAACTAATAAATTCTTGAAAGAATTTCCTTGTTTCCCCTACGCTTTCGTGTAATAAAAACCATTATCCACTATGTTAAATTTTGAAGAGCACTGATTAATCTTCAGGTTGCATTAACATACCACCCTTTGGCCTTTGGGGCGGTAGGCCAGCTTCAGCTTTACCGTTGTGGGGTGGATGCAAATTTGCACGCGGCTTTGTGTGTTTGTATGCAATGCAGCGGAGCCAGCACGTGGCCGGAAGTGGAGTAACGCTCCACGCTTCCAGCTCCGATGTCAGATTCAATCTCGACGAGACCGAGACTACCGTATTGCTATTGCAGCAGACTGCATTATTAAAAAATAATATCAGACTCTTACCTGTTCATTTCCTACAAGACTAAATGAACATTATTTTTTAAGAGGGAGGGATCGCGCTCAACAGTGGATTATACGATATGTAGTACCTATAGATGGGTTTATTGGATGTTGCACATTACTCATATACATATTTGTATCTATATTAAAAATGTGATTTTATAGCTAACCCGACAAAATAACAATGGATTATTTTCTGAAGGGAAGTGTCTACGAGCCCCGTCGCACAACAGTTCGCCCACCCGCTTTAATTTCATTTTATTTAGCTAATATATGATACAAATAATAACTAATATAAATTATCGCCAATTTTTAGTAATATGAGACATCTTGTCGTTCTAATGACACATAGCAAGATATGTTTTCCTAAAACAAATAATAACTAATATAAATTATCGCCAATTTTTAGTAATATGAGACATATGGTAATTCCAACTCCATACCTGATATAAGACTGAACGGTACCATTGTCGAACGTAGCACTTCTGTCAATATTTTAGGACTTCTTGTTGATGAAAATCTCTCTTTCAGGCAACATCTAAATAAAAAACTTACAGCCTCGAGACTTCGCTTGCGACATCTGTACCAATTTAGGAAAGATCTAAGTTCAGCAGTTAAATTACGCCTTGTTAACACTCTAATTCTACCCTTATTTCATTATTGCGCTTGTACGTATATTCCAAATCTTACAGAAACAGATAAAAATAGAATTACACTTGTCGAGAACTCTTGTCTGCGTTTCGTTTATGGTGCACGCAAGTATGATCATATTTCCAAATATCGTAGGCTAGCCAATATGACATCTGTAAATAATCGCGTAAAAGCTATGTATCTCTATTTAATACATAAAATTCTGAAAACTGGTACTCCTCACTATCTATTTGACAAATTAAAAGCGAAGCAATATAATTATAAGATCAGAATTAAAGATTTATATATAGTACCAGCTTATAGAAAATCGAAATAAAAGGGCTCTTTTTCTTATTTGGCACCGTCATTGTACAACAACATACCTTGTAATTTAAAAAACTTATCCCCGAGTATGTTTAAAATTCATATTAAAAATATATTTGCGTAGGTAATATCTGTGTAATATTCAAATTATTATTATTATTATTATTATTATTATTATTATTATTATTTGATTAATTGGCATATGGTTTTGCATACAAAGATTTGTGGTTTATTTATGATTTAATACATTTGTATTATTTTTGATTTTTGTAAATTAATAATTGGCATTATTATGTAAAAATTTGTATGGTTAGGTGGTAGACCAGCCTATGGCTGAACCTCGCCAGTGATATCTCATCAATAAAGAAAATTATTATTATTATTATTATTATTATTATTATTATTATTATTATTATTATTATTATCTTGTCGTTCTAATGACACATAGCAAGATATGTTTTCTTAAATATTTTTGTTGTTCTTTTGTAAAATGAAATAATGCTTAGTTTTACAAATTCAGGAAATACTGAAAAAAATGAATTTACAATAAAAACGATGTTATTCAATATTGATAAATAATCTGAAATTTATGTATCGAATTCTGTTACGGTTATACCATTAAATTTTTAATCTTTAGCTTCATCATTTTAAATAAAAAGTAAAAATTTATTTAATTATTATTATAAATTCTATTAGTTAAATCATGATAAATGAATTTTTAACAAGTGGGCGAACCTATGGGCGACAGGGCTCGTATATAATATGAAATATAAGTAGGTATACGTACACGTTAAAACGTCATCACCGCTTATGACGTAAGCATTTAACGTGCATCGACTTATTGGCGCCCGAAACACCCAAAATGCACACTAAATAAATGAGGTTAGATTTGGGTGTTAAAATGTAGTAGTGCAGTTGCAAATTGATCTTGAATTTTTATATATTTAAATATAATTTTAATTTTATTTTAATTTTTACCTCTCGCTAAAAGAGGTATTGAATTCATGCTAAAAATCACATATCCAGATTTTATTGAATAAGCATGTTTTAAGGTTACTAGAATCCGATTTTAACATTTTTACAATAATGTCTATATATGTGTGCGTGGATGTGTGTGTGTGTGTGTGTGTGTGTGTGTGTGTGTGTGTGTGTGTCTGGGTGTTGGAGGGACGGTTTCTCAAATTCTAAAAGACTAAAAACCAATCTAACTACGTATTCCTTAATCTGACATTAATGGGAAGAGCTAAAAAAGTTTTGGTAACAATTGAACAAACGGAAGTAGTAGTTTCATAAAAAAAAAAATTTCTAAATACTATTTTTTGGAAATTTATGTCTCTATCCGATACATTGAACATTTTTATTATATCATCTATAGATTTAGAGATAGCGAATTATAAATATATAAAATTATACGTTATAATGAATCTCACAGCCCAAATAACGCCATAGAAACCAGTTGAAAAATTAAAATGTTTATAATTGACAGAAAAATGTCAGTGTCAAAAATCCCGATACAACACTGAAAGCTTTTTCTGGGAAGTACATTTAATATTTATTTTATTATTAATTAAATATTTAATATTATACCTACATATTCGCATCAGAAATACCGCTAATCTCGTCAATGAATTTGAAGAATCTCGAATATTTAGAAGAGAAAAAGGAAACTTATTTATAGAATGAATTAAAAAATATAAAAATTTATTAATAATAGATGTAATTAGAATTTGTGCGTACCAGAAATGTTACATACAATATGTACTTATTTAGCCTAATATGGAAATCGCGAGAGGTCTTGTGCTGGTCACAATAGATTTTTTTAAATGGGTCCGCGTTCGGGACATCGGGACTATCAAATTTTGTATTGCACAAAAGTAACCTTTGCAGATTTGCAGTGCATTCTACATAACAGTTGTGAATGTCCGTAAAGTCCAAGAAACGCTCTTAACCGTAAAAATATAGTATTGTTAATTTATGTGAAAATATCAATATTAAATCATTCAAATAAACAATACATATAAATCTGCGAAAATACCCCATTAAGTCAATTACCGATATCAAAATGATTGTACTAATATATTCATTGCTATTGTTGAGGGTCCAGTATGAAATTAGGTGTAAATAATGAACTGGTAATTGCAAATGTGTTTGAAACCCAATTCCGGAAGTATACCGCTAACCAGCAGATTGGTTATCAATAAACCAGCAAACCACACAATCGTGCTAACAAGCGTGTAACAGGCAATTATTGTTTCATATGGGGCACAAAAATAAGTTGTCTAATACCAGGAAATCTATATCGCTGATCTGTATGTGTCATTGAATCGTCGATTCGCTCATCTCATCAGCGGCGCAACAAGAATTTTACAGGGCCGCTAAATAGAAACGAATATATCAATATAACATTTTTCATATTTGATGATAACTATTATTTATATATGTACCATAAAAATAATTAAATACAAATATTTCAATTAAAATAATGTTTTAATTATAAATGTTAAAGATTTTATTTATAATTACAAAAATTACTCCCGTGGTGCACTTTCCATAACATCTAGGAGTGCCCGTGAGGTGAGGCCTGGTACCTCCGGTGGTACAGACAGATATCGTCATTATCAACGTCCATTTATAAAAAAAAAACCACAAATTGATAATAAATAAGCCCAGACTGATATGTAGTAATGTATTTATTTTAAATATCTTATTTTTGGAAAGTATTTATAATTTGAAATAAATTTAGACAAGTACTTAAATATTTCAAATACTCTCTTTCTATTTCTCCTGATAAAATTTAAATTAGTTTAGCAAACATTATTTCTATTAAAGATATATTATACATGCTATTGAATAATATATATATCGTGAGTATTTTTTAACGTGAAACATTGGGTTTGTCATATCCATGGTTACGATTCGACATTTGATTGCCAGCAATGTATTTGCGTGTCCCATTTAAAATGAAACATAGGGAACGAATTTGACAGATGTATTATATTTAAATATTGTAAGAAATTTAGCCAAGTCAGAAAACCACTCAAGAGCACTAAACATATTTCGGGCACAAAGTGCACATAATATTTTTTCTACAACTAAATTAAATTTTTGGAAAACAGGTATAATTATTTAAACAAAATTAACCTCTAATGACATCTTGTCAATATGACAGATAACCATTGAATTTTCCTATAAGTTACGATTTAACATTTGATTGACAGCAATGTATTTGCCTGTCTTATTTAAAACATAGGGAATGAATTTGACTCAAGTATTATATTTAAATACTGTAAGAAATTTGGCCAAGTCAGAAAATCACTTGGGCACAATATTTTTTCTACAACTAAATTTTATTTAGAAAGCAGGTATAAGTATTTAAACAAAATTAACCTCTATTGACGTCTTGTCAAATGTCAAATTCGTTCCCTATGTTTCATTTTACATGGGACAGGCAAATACATTGCTGTCAATCAAATGTCAAGTCGTAACCATGGATGACAAATCCAATATTTCACGTTAAAAAATACTCACGGTATATATATGTTCATCTGCACATTAGGCAGAATTCAGCACTCTTCTTTAGGTTAGTGATCGTCTCTAGTAACCATGGAAACAGCTTGCATTTTTTTCTTACTAAAGCGTCATTGTATATGATTCTCTTTATTTTATTATTTTTAGATAAGCTTCTTTAGTTAAAGAAGAGTGCTGAATTCGACCTATTGTCACTAACTAAACAAACTAAACTCAAAAAATGTAGAAAAATTTCATTATATACAATTTTTCGCTAAATAAATTATTTTTATTTTTAGTACTGAAAATATACGTGCATACTGCACTTCAAATACTGTACAAATACCAATAGCGAGAAATATGTATTTTAAAATATATTTAAATATGCTACTCAACACTGTTTAGAGACAATCATCAAATAATATATTCAACAAGTTACCAAATATCTCAAGAGTACTTATAAAATCATAAATATTTAACAGTGAATTTCATTGTAAATAAAAAAATAATAAAAAAAAAACCATTTGGAGGAGCTGGGATTTGAACCCAGGACTTTCCGCATGCGAAGCGGACACTCTACCACTGAGTTACACCCCCTGATAAAAAGTGTTGCCGAAAACCAGTATTTAAATTAGAATTTATTAATAATCAACAATTTAGACTAATTTATACATACATAAAACATAACAAATTTCAGGAATACATTTATTTTTAAAAAAATGAAATATTGAAATATAATTTTTGTACGGTTAGATGGAAAATGCCTTTGACATGTAGTAGTTAAAGACTTTAATTATTTTATACACAAAAATAATGATTGTATAGTTTTAACTCTATTGATTATTAACAAAAAAAAATGACAAGAAATATCGCCGAAAATTACAAATATGTACTTTTAGAAATCAGTATTTTTGTTCTCTTGTACAAAAGATAAAGCGGTTCAGTATTAATATTATCAAATAAAAAAGGAGTAGTTTAGAAATTCATTTTGATAGATTTTTTTATTAAAATTCAGATCAACGAAATATATTAGGTACATCATTATTTAATTCAGTAAAATAAACAAAGTAAAAAATAATTGTGGTTGAAAGGTACATTAGGTCGATAAATAGTATTCTTCACGAAGAATGTCGTTGCCCAATAAAAAATATATGATAATTAACGACATACATATAAATGAAATAGTCTCTTTTTGCTACACAGATCATAGAATCTGTTCATTTATGAACAGATTCTGTAACCTGTGTAGCAAAAGGAGAGTACTTCGATGTCAAAAATCATACACTTATTGCGCAACGACATTCTTGCCTGAAGAATACTATCGTCCGCATTATAGTTTGCATTATGCATTGGTAGGGTATTTTTGAATATCCCTTGTAAGTGCTAGTGTAATGTATTTATCTTGAATTTATTATAACAAAAACAGTAATTGATCAAATTCATGGTGACGAGATAAACATTCATGGCTAATAGGAAATTTACTTGAATCATAAATCTTTTTTGTTATACCTATTTTTGAAACTAGCTATTAATTTCTCTCTTGTTAACTTCTTTTTTATTGGCATTTGTCTTCTTTTATATTTTTATTTAATTATAATTGTTTTGAGTGTTGACGTCCAGCATTTTCTCCATCTTTTCAGTGGTCTTCCTTTTTCTCTTTTATCTAGGTACGGTCTCCTGTTCTTTTTATTACGCAATCTACTCGGGAATCTAACTGCTCTTATTTAACAACCTTTGTTAGACATAATTTACACAAAAAATGTTGCTAATAATTCTATTTCACGCAAATGATCGGGCTGTTCAAAATATAATAAACATTACCGGCATTGTATTCTCCTAAATCTTCATTGTTTTGATTAAAATATTACTCGAGCCTGATCTTTTAGGCAAATATGATAAAAATAGTTATTTATGTTACAAGTATGTAAAGTAGTACTTTTTTTTCCGAGTGCGATGAGGTGCAGCCGAATGTGGAAATTAACACGAGACAAAAATACTTTTTATACTCGAGTTACATACAATATTTTTTCTACAATCGAAATGTTAGTGCTATTTCTTATAATACTGAGTATGAGTGTACAGGCAACTTCAAATATTGTTAGTGTTAGTTGACAAGTAAATTAACTGTTGCTTAGCAACGTATTTACTTTTCACACACAAGTGTTTGAAAAGTTACACTCTACTTTACGCACGGTTGTAGAAAAAATAATTTTTTGTACTAGCGTTTTATAACAACTTTTTGATTGTCATTTTCGTTGCTAAATGAAATACTATTAAGCATTAGGGCGTAACAATAACATTTTTAAGCACAATTGCTTAAAAATGATAGTTTAATGCGTAAAAGTGACAGGTTAATGCGTAACAGTGACGGTTTAATGCGTTTTTAAGCACTAGTGCTTAAAAATATTTCATTTAGCAACGAATCGATGAACCTGACGTCAGCCTAATTTTTAAAATAAATAAATAAATATATCATCACGGCATATTACCTATTTCTAGGTGTGCCAATCTGCTTTGTCGCAGATATCGATAATGATGATGACATATTTGTACCGTGCGGGCGTTTACCAAGTGTCACCTCACGGGCACTCATGGGAAAATTTTGAAAAATTCAAAATGTTGATATTTGAGAACAAATGATGTTTTAAAACGCTATTGTAATAAATCTTGTATGTAATACATTGCGAAATGAGTGTTTTAGGCACTGCACGTGTTATACCACTCGCTTACGCTCGTGCGTACAAATTTCAGGTCGCGTGCCTAAAACACTATCATTTCGCAACTTATTACATAAATATTTTTTCTAATTTCTGGTACCTTGTATGAAGATTCTAAATGTCGAACTTATTTCGCCTACTCAAGGTGTCGAGAAGAGGGATAATTCATGTTCACAATTCTCTTGATTTTAACATTTATTTGGACGTTTAGGAGGTCCAAAAACCTCCATCTTCAGCATTTTACATTATTGTCTAAGTTTTTACATTTGATGTTTTGTGGTAAGATTTGAATTCAAACCTGTCACCATGTGGTCGAGGTAACAAAAGTGTCGGTCATTTTCATTTTTATAAAAAAAAAAGAATTTTCTATTCAAGCCTTAATCCCTCAAAAAACCAGGATGGAGGTGAAGATCAACCCTCTTTTCAAATTTACGGGGGTTTTGTAAGAGAACACATCTTACCACAAAACATCAAATGTAAAAACTTAGACAATAATGTAAAATGCTGAAGATGGAGGTTTTTGGACCTCCGAAACGTCCTAATAAATGTTAAAATCAAGAGAATTGTGAACATGAATTATCCCTCTTCTCGACACCTTGAGTAGGCGAAATAAGTTCGACATTTATTACATAAATAGTTATTAAAATATTTCAGCCTGACTTTCTACCTACAGTTTAGTGGATATCTAGATACATGAAAATTAGATTTTTGAAAATTTTAAAGTTTTTATCTGAATATGGGGTATATTGACTTTTCGGGCAATAATTCAAAACTAGGTAGAGATCTAGCCCAGAAATGGGTAATTTTGATAAAATATTTAAGGTTGAATATCTCCAAAACTAAAAGAGATATCGACCTGCAGTTTAGTGGATTTAAATTTAATAAGCTAAAAATTTATAACATACAGAGGGATATGAATTTGGATTATGAAATATTCCACTTTTGCTCCCCGGTCGAAATTTCCTGCTTGTACGTCTTTGTTGACGTTGATCCTGCAAGGGAGGGGGAAGTTTCGATTATAGGTAATGCATGAGGCGTGAATCCACATCGACATCGACAGCAGCGACAGAGCGGGGCATTGTGCACGATGATCACGCCACGATGACGGTTAATTGGCTGATGGCCGCTGTGCGAGCTGTGTGATGTCAGCGGCAGACGGCAGCACCAGCGCCACTTGACGGCTTAGCGCTGAACCTGACACCACAATGTCGAGCTTTCGACAGGACCGTAGCAGGAATGCCAATAAGCTTTATTGACACTCACAAGTATTAGCACGCTTATCTAGTAAACGTCGCGGATTTATTTCTACTATTTCTATCCAATAATAATAGTAATTAATAACTACTGGCTTGTACCTTACAAAAACATAAAATGCAAGTAATAATTCTGCTGTATGCATTTATTAACCTTTAAAAAATGGTGTAAACTCAATTAGGCAGCCCAATACCTGACACGTATGTATATCACTAAAGCAAAGAGACTGTTTACATCATATTGTTGTAAGCATTACATACCGGAAGCTTTTCTTTATCAGTAAAGATAGAGATATGTCATTACCATAGTTTCATTTGAAATGATTGACAGCAATGTATTATTGCGTTATTTTTTATAAGAAAAAGTACCAATTAAAACATGGTATAATTCCATTATACATACCGTGAGTATTTTTTAACGTGAAACATTGGGTTTGTCATATCCATGGTTACGACTTGATATTTGATTGACAACAATGTATTTGCCCGTTCCATTTAAAATGAAACATAGGGAAGGAATCTGACAGAAGTATTATATTTAAATATTGTAAAAAATTTAGCGGAGTCAAAAAACCACTCGAGAGCAACATATTTCGGGCACAAAGTGCACACAGTATTTTTTAATTTTTAGAAAACAGGTATAATTATTTAAACAAAATTAACCTCTAACGACATCTTGTCAATATGACAGATAACCGTTGAATTTTCCTATAAGTTATAATTTGACATTTGATTGACAGCAATGTATTTGTCTGTCTCATTTAAAATGACACATGGGAAATGAATTTGACAGTAGTATTATATTTAAATATTGTAAGAAGTCAGAAAACCACTGGGGCAGAAGGTGCACACTATATTTTTTCTACAACTAATTTTAATTTAGAAAGCATTGCTGTCAAGTCGTAACCATGGATATGACAAACTCAATATTTCACGTTAAAAAATATTCACGGTATATATATAGGGTGCCCTTTAAAAACAGCTAGTGCTTTTATGGGCGAACAAATGACTTTAGAGAAAAAAGTTATTTACAAGTATGATAAGGGAGAAGGGAACAATTTATTAGTAATAACAAACCGAAAATTCAACCAGTGGTTCTCAAACCGCAGAACAAAATTATATTTTTTTAAATGGTATGCTATGTAAATTTTTAGTCCATTAGATCAAGAATTTCTTTCTGATTTCAGCGATATAAATATTGTATAGGGTTGTATAACGGTTATTTCGAGAAATATGGCATTAAAAATTTGTTGTAATGTGACAACATTAAAATAGGCTATGTAACACACAACACAGTATTGATATGACTGTTACTTAGGTTAGTTCTAGAGTAAAGCCATTTTTATTATATTATTGCAAAATTTAAATACTTGCCAATTTTTTCGAATATACAACCCTACACAATATTTATATCGTTGAAATAATAAAAAAATTCTCAATTTAATGGAGTAAAAAAATTATATAAATATAATTTTGTTCTACAGTTTGAGAAACACTAATTTGTTATTACTGATAAATTAGTGCCTTATTCTTGATAATTTTTTGTATACAACATTTTTCTCTAAAGTCATGAGTTCTCCCAAAAAAGCACTTGTTGTTTTAAAGGAAACCCCCTATATATATATATAATAGTTATAACAGCAAAGAAGAAAAATAAACGAAAACATTTAATTTGTCGGTTCATATACTCATTAAAATTAAAATAATATATAGGTATATTCGCGTTTAATATAGAAATACAGATTTTTTCAAATATTATTTCTCCCGTAGAAATTTGTGGAGTGGTTTATACATACAGTTTAACAATAGTGTTGAAGAATAAAATTCTGATTTTTTTTGCCAATATTTTTAAATCTACCCCTGTAAACTTAATTTATTTAAAGACGTGGGAAAAACATTTGTTTCAAGAAATTTTCGTTGATTGCTTATTTTTGACATATTACTTAGTTTAATAGTATATACTCGACATTCATTTTTTTGACATTTTCGCATAATAAATCTGTTTTTAATACGTCTTTACATTAAATTTTCTTGGGCACAAAAGCATAAAATTAAAAGTTTTAACACCCAAAAATTTCAAATATTCTCTCAATTCCATATATGAAACACCCCATAAAAGTTTACGGGACAGAAAATATTTGAAAAATTGATTTTCCATGTTAAACGCTTACATCACGGATTTTTTTTTTTTAAGTGGCAAGTATAGCAGGAAATAATTTTGATGCATTTAAATTTGGTTTGGAACCCACTATTAAGTTTTTAATATATTCAATTTATTGTGAGAGTAAAAAATTGTTATGGAACATGAATATTCCTATTCCTGCACTGACTTTCAGCATTCAGTGTACAACGTTGAACGCACACCATTTCAGTAACAAACAGCGAGATTCGTGCTTGCATCGAGCGTCAGACAGAGAGCGGCAGAAGTAGCATCACATCATATCACGCAGTCGCATTCGCATTCCACATTCAGTATTCAGGGTTCGAGGGATGAACTTCATGGATTATTTACCGATTGAAATCTCTTAAATATTTACTGCTTCATTGACGCTGATTTCCAGCCGATTATCATTCATATCCGCGTGGCTCTTGCATGCCAATATGCATTATATCCAATTCAATACCAATATACATATAAATAAATCTTTAAAGGAACGCTAAATAAAGTACAATAAATATTACAGTATTCTAATTAGGGACCTGACACGAAACGTATTTATGGTTCAGGTTTCGTTCAGGTTCAGGAAATAAATGTCGGCTCAGGTTCAGTTTTGATTCAAGAAAAAGAAAATTATAACGACTCATTGGTTTTGGGTTCGGTAATATTTATTATTTTTAAAATCATATTAATAATTTAATTTGATTTTGCAATTTTTAGTTATATATTTATTTAGCAGATCGACCGAATCTGTATTTAAAGCGGTTTAAATTCAATTCAGGTTTATTGACATTGATAAATAAAGGTTTGGTTCGGGTTTAGGTTCATCAAAAATTCGGGTTAATTCGGTTTTTTGGTTAAGGATTGTAATTTTAAATTATTAATAAAATATCTGATGTGGACAGCACATGACTTCCTTGTACGCTGTTACACTATACATATTTTGTTAATAATTAAAATATGTATTATAACAGACCCAATCATAAAATTGCACGTATTTGACATAATTTGACATCAACATTTTATTTTTTTTGTTATTTTTTGTCCTAATCCATAGCAAACTTAATTAGAGAATACAAAGAGCTAATTTAATCATAATTAATGTTTTCGATGCAGAATTCAATTCTCTAAAACTTTTATTTGAAGTATTTATTACTAAAATCAAAATAACACCATTTTTTTCAAGAAAAACTGATAACATCTTCAGGTAAAGTATCACTTCCGGTTAGACTATTTTAACCAAAATCTATTATGTTATTCCCATTGATATAGAAGTCTTATATATCAAATTTGAACAGTTTTGGATTATATTTTAATATAATTTTTCATTAAAATCTATTATAGGCTTCAAGTAAAGTACCACTTCCGTGTAAACCATTTTAACCAAAATCTATTATGTTATTCCCATTGATATAAAAGTATTATATACTAAATTTGAAAAGTTTTGGATTATATTTTAATATAGTTTTCATTACAATCTATTATAGGCTTCAAGTAAAGTACCACTTCCGGGTAGACCAATTTAACTAAAATCTATTATGTTATTCCCATTGACATAAAAGTCTTATATATCAAATTTGAAAAGTTTTGGATTATATTTTAATATAGTTTTTCATTAAAATCTATTATAGGCTTCAAGTAAAGTACCACTTCCGGGTAAACCATTTTAACTAAAATCTATTATGTTATTCCCATTGATATAAAAGTCTTATATACCAAATTTGAAAAGTTTTGGATTATATTTTAATATAGTTTTTCATTAAAATCTATTACAGGCTTCAAGTAAAGTACCACTTCCGGAAGTTATGTAATGACCAAAAAGGGAGGTGCACAACTAGATGTTATAACAGTTCTAAATACAAAATTTTAACTTTCTACGGCTTCCCGTTTTTCAGTTATGCGAGATACGTACATACGTACGTACGTTCGTACAGACGTCACGACGAAATTAGTCAAAATGGATTCAGGGATGCTCAAAATGGATATTTCCGTTGAAATCTGGAAACCGAAATTTTTCGCGATTACAATACTTCCTTTACTTCGTACAAGGAAGTAAAAAATGCACGATCATTTTGTAATATTGTTAAATTTTAATTCTAATTACTAATAAGTAATGTAGTTTGAAAAATAAATTATAATGAAGTACATCATCCGAGACAAGTCATTTAAGAACATAATAATCTGCAAGTATTCCAGAAAGATAACGAGCTGCTTCAAATGCATCTTAAGTTTGAGAGAAATTTATTACAGGAATTTTCGTCTTGGATAAAGTACAGACGAGTTATAGCACAATATTTGTAATATTTTACTAAGAAACTTTACTAACATCATATTTGCCGAGGGCACTCATTGTTGGCATGGAGAGTGCACCACTCAGATAAAACGACATATTTTTACTTCTCGAGAAGTATTGGATTCATGCTAAAAATCGCATATTCTTATTTTAGTGAAAAAGCATCGTTATAAGGACCCTAGCATTTTTGCGATAATTTTTAAAATTACACATGACATGTCATACAAACTTTCAATTGCTTATAGTTTTCGAACGAATTAATATTTAAGCATTTTTTTTTCAATAATACTCATACAAGAATAACGCCATAACAATTTTCTTTTAAGACTTTAATTTCTAAAAATTCACTCAGTTGTTCAAATGCTCTAAATATGCGTACACTTACGTAACATTGTCTTTACAAGCAAATAATATTACTAGCAAGTTTATATCTCCATCCATTTTTGAATTAATGTCTGAAAAGTCAATATACCCCATATTCAGATAAAAACTTCAAAATTTTCAAAAATCTAATGTACATGTATCTAGATACTTCTCAATGCGCTGATTCCAAATTTTGAAACCGCAGGTCGATATCTCTTTTCGTTCTCGAGATATTTAGATTCAAAGATTTGCAAAAAACTGCCCATTTTTGGGTGATAACCCAAAAATGGGTCGAGATATGAATTTGGAGATATCATCATTCGATTCTACGGGTAAAATTACATAAGTGTACCAATTTTCATAATTTTTGAACACCGCATACAGTCTCTAAAGTAAAATAACTGAAAATGGCCAAAAATCGCAAAAATCTAAGGTGTACTCCTTACGATTTTTTCAGATATTGGCCATTTTCAGGGGTTTTCAAGCTTTTATTCATAAAAAATGAACCGGTGGGACAAAAATTATGAAAATTGGTATACTTATATATTTTTATCCGTAGAATCGACTGGTGGTGTCTCCAAATTCGTATCTCGGCCCATTTTTGGGTTATTACCCAAAAATGGGCAGTTTTATGCAAAACTTTGAAACTAAATATCTCGAGAACGAAAAGAGATATCGACCTGCGGCTTCAAAATTTAGAATCAGCGTATTGAAAAGAATCTAGATACATGAAAATTAGATTTTTGAAAATTTTAAAGTTTTTATCTGAATATGGGGTATATTGACTTTTCGGGCAATAATTCGAAACTAGGTTGAGATCTAGCCCAGAAATGGGTAATTTTGATAAAATATTTGAGGTTGAATATCTCCAAAATTAAAAGAGATATCGACCTGCGTTTTCATGATTTGGAATCAGTGCACTGGGAAGTACGAGATACATGAAAATTAGATTTTTGAATATTTTCAACTTTTTAATTAAATGCAGGTATTTATGACTTTTCTGGGTAAAAACTTAAAAAGGAGAACAGTTATGAACTTCGTGGTAATATTAGTCAATTTTACACACAATATTAGATATGTAACTATACCAATTTTTATGAATATAAAACAAAAAGTTTGACAACACTTTAGTATTCACATTTTCTACAATTTTGCACAAATACCGAACTTTTCTAGTACTACATTACTCATGCCTCATCGGGATTTTAATTTAACAAAACAATCGTGGATTAGGGACTGTCCATTTTTAATTCTGGTGATCTAGTGCATGCCTCAACAGAAAGAGTCATACAGATTATTTCAGAATGAAAGACCATGTTTTATTATATCAGGCTCGGTCTAAAATTAAGAGAACAGCTCACGTATTTTTTTATCTCTCGCTAAAGGAGGCGTATCAAAGATTTTGCATAAAAATTCTTAGTATGGAACTATTAAAACAAATATAAAAGTCGCTCGTCCAAGAAAACCAGTGCTAGAACTGGCAAAAACCATTCCGCGTCTATCCGTAAGTGATTATATTTTATCATCAAGTGAACTTTGTTAAAAAAATCGGGAACAATTGGATGTAGATTTGAGTGATCGTATATATGATACGATGGCTATGTGATGTAGGATTACCAGGAATAATAGCCGAAGAAACCTCTACTATCAAAGAAAAACAGGAGGGCCAGAATTGCATTTACTGAGAAACACTCATTGTGGATGAGTGAAAAATGGAATACTTTCCTTTGGAGCGATGAAAGCAAGTTCAAAATATTTGGTTCCGACGGGAGTCAATATACATATGTTAGGTATACAGTAGGTAAGAGGTATATGGTTATAAATCCAAAAACTAGAGATGCACTCGATTTCGAGCTTTGGCCCGGCCGAAGATATTTTTTGTCGGGCAGAATCGGGCTAATCATTTTCAAAAATCGAGGCGAGTCGGACTTTTGATTTTGGCCCGGCCCGAAAATTCGAGCTATTCGGGCCGGCCCGAAAAATCTTATAGTTCAATCAAATGCACAGATTCCTTAATATTTTAATGAAAATGGATGAAGTTAAAAAGGATCAAAATGATTTAATAACAACACACTTCACATATTAATAAATAAAAATGTATTATTTTACTTCAAAAATTCAAGGTTATTTATTAAAGCATAATAATTATATTGTGATGTATTTAAATAAAAGTGATTTTTGTTCCTACCATAATGATTTCTTGTCTTATTTTTGAGCAGAAACAAAGTTAGATAAAAAATCCTTAGGTAAATTAAAATTATATTTTTTTATATAAGATTTGTGAAAAAGTTGTTTAAATTCTTTGGTAAACAAAGTGTTAAATACTCGTAGGTATGTAATTTTTATAACAAACTTACACTGGAACGGTCTCTTTTTTAAATACTTATGTTAACTAATGTTGAAAGTTATAAGAATGTAGAGGTTTTTTGACACGAAAAAATTTAAATATTTCGCCTTAACATAAAAATCAACATTAGGAATGCCGGATGCACCCAATTTCGAGCTTTGGCCCGGCCCGGCCCGATTTCGAATAAATTTTCGAGCCGGGCTAGCTAATTTTTTGTCGAGTCGATCTTCGAGTCGGGCCGGTAATTTTTGTTTTCGGGCCGAGTCGATCCAAACCTCAAAGCCCGGCCCGGCCCGGCCCGGTCCGAATGCATCTCTACCAAAAACCGACTGTTGAACATGGAGGAGGTAATGTTGTGGTGTAGGGATGATTTTCTCGCTCTGGTACGGGACCGATTGTAAGAATAATTAAAAAATGGACCGTTTTTGTATATAGAGATACACCATTTGCTGAAGAAGAAATGTCTTTGGGATGGCGTTTTCAACAGGACAACGATCCAAAATATTCATCAAAATTTGTTAAAAAATGGTTTTTAGAAAAAAAAAAACTTGATTTACCTAATATTTTAATTTTAATAAAATTGTTTGTGATTCTACGAATCTTGAAACTAATAGCTATAATATCAATGAAGTTAATTAACACGGTAATCGAATTCCTGTAATACGGTTTTGAACGCATAAAGATAAAGGTGTGAAAAGCAGGTTTATAGTTATAATGGCCCTAATACTCGAGCAATGATGGAAGGCTACGAGAGTAGAGTAGGGCTTAACGTTGTTAGCATACGCTCACGCACCGTTAATATGTTATAAATTGAAAATAATTGAAACCCTAACAGGAGGGGAAACTTATTAAATACGATATCCGTTAATTGAGTGAGATACACTCAGTTTCAGTACCGTTATTATGAACTCATCATGCGTGATCGCGAGCCAACTCATAACCCGTATGCTAAATTACTTCATTTCATCATCAAGTATTTTCAAAAGCAATTTCCAAATGAACTTTTCCTGTTAAATACTCATCGAAATTACTAAATTATACATTTACCAAATAGCAATTTAAAAATAATTTCTCTCAAATTCATTCCAATTTCATTTTTAATATTGTAAAAGTAGTTATTATTAGTTAGTATTGCGCGGTTTACAAACAGACACCAAACAACATATTAATTGGGCAGGCGTGGTTCTCAATATAACTTTATACTGAGTTTTATAACTTTAGCATGCTAAATACATTTTATAACAGAAGTACTTTGAGTTTATACAATTTAAATATAAGTGGTAGACCGCGCACCTAACCGTGTTATATTTTGTTTCCGAACAGAAGTTTTCTTATTTTCGTTACTATTATGTATTACTTTCCTTTGGGCGGTTATTTTGTTGTTAATTTTAGATGCATAGGTATCTCTCTACATATCTACATAAAAATTCGAATCGTGACTAGCAATGATCGGATAACATGGTTTAAAAAATTATTAGGTCGTACTCTTTCTACCTCTATCACATAAGTGACATGTTGCTATATTAGTCCTATTAATATCGTAAAAAATTTAACGTGTATATATCGTGAAGTGCGGTACATGTGCATGCAAAGATCGTTTGAGAAATATGTACATATGTTTGAATAAATATACAGGGTGTTATATAAGTAGTGTACAACGCTTAACCCATGGTTGAACTAACCCCATAGATAGTAAATCTGGCAATAATTTTTGTTTTACATGTTTTCTATAAGAAATGGAGCTCCTTAAAACTGATCAATTGCATCATGGGTAAAAAAATTGGAAAAATATAAACATCAATTTGTTCTCTGAAAAAAAAAATGTTGATAGTCAAAACTGACGTGAAACGCCTTTTTGTATTGACGTACAATTTATATTCATTAAATGATAAACATGTAGTTCTTCATTGTGAAAGTCTCAAACACCTATTACCTGCCGAGATGCCAATGATGCTAATAATCTTAAATGTCAGTTTTGACAATCAACATTTTTTCCAAAAAACACAATAATTTTTACTTACTTTTTTACAAAATTATGAAATACGACATAATAGGTCAATTTTAAGGGGCTTCAGTTATTGTAGAAAGCATGTAAAACAATAATTATTGTTAGTTTTTTATCTATGGGGTTCGTTCTACCATCAGTTACGCGTTGCACGCTTACTTACATAACTCCTGTATCTAATTTGGCATTAATTTTATATTTTGTATATTTATAAAAAAAGTATCTTACCATTTAAAATATAAATATTATAGTAAAATTTTATTTTATGTGAAAGAAAATGCTTGAGAGAAACTTACTAATCAATGTCTCACTACATATTTTTTATTAAAACAAATGTTACAAGCAATGTTTAACCTCGTCATAAAAGACCGCGCGACTAACGAAGAGTTAAAATATAAAATAATATATTGAAAATGATGTATTTGATTTCAGATTTTGGTGGGTGTTGGCGTCCGTCGGATGGCTGAAGGCGAGCGACTGATCGGTGGTGTGGCTGTGTGATGCAACCGTACCAGGCCGGAAGCCAGGCGACCGGAGCTAGCGGAGCGATGGCAACGGACGAGGCGGGGGCCGCCGCGGCAGAAACGACGATTAGCGCGACGGCAGCGGCGGCCGAAACGCCGTGCTCGCGTCCTCTCAACTTCTCCATCGCTCGCATCATGGAACCGGATCGCAACCGCGACCGCGACCGCTGCCGACCCCGCAAGGATCACTCCCAGCCCCAGCCCACTCTGCCAAACCAGCTACATCAGTACAGCGCCCAGCTTGACTCCGCGTTCAAGAAGTACGTGCCATCTACAGCTTTCCGTAGCGTGCCGCAAGACCTACTGCACGGCTACCCGCTCCTCTACTACCACCCTGGGCAGCTCATGTGCGTGGCTGCTGCTGCCGCAGCTGCTAGCTACGCGCTACCCTCATCCCCCGTGGCCACCGTGTCCGCCGCCTCCGACGTCGCTGTCCCTGTAAGTGACGCAAAACGCGCAAACACAGACACAGAACCAGTGCCGCCGCCACAATCCAACCAGCAGCAACCGCCCCAAAGCAACCACCATCAATCCGTCGCCGTCGGCAAGCAACAAAAGAGTTTCGAATGCGGAGAGTGCGGCAAAGTGTTCAACGCGCATTATAACCTCACGCGACACATGCCCGTGCACACGGGGGCGCGACCTTTCGTTTGCAAAGTGTGCGGGAAAGGGTTCCGGCAAGCGTCCACGTTGTGCCGTCACAAGATCATCCACACGGCAGAGAAACCTCACAAGTGTCACACGTGCGGGAAGGCGTTCAACAGGTCCTCCACGCTCAACACGCACACGCGGATTCACGCGGGGTACAAGCCGTTCATCTGCGAATACTGCGGCAAGGGCTTCCACCAGAAGGGCAACTACAAGAATCACAAGCTGACACACAGCGGAGAGAAAGCATACAAGTGCACAGTGTGTTCGAAGGCGTTTCACCAGGTTTATAACCTGACGTTTCACATGCACACGCACAACGACAAGAAGCCGTTCACGTGCAGAGTTTGTGGGAAAGGATTTTGTAGAAACTTCGACCTGAAAAAACACGTGAGGAAGCTGCACGACTCAGGGGGAGTGCATCAGCAGCATGGGCATGGGCACGGGCACGGGCACGGGGAGTACGGCGCCGAGGGTGCAAGTCATCATGGTATGGGTGCTGGAACAGCGAGCGGCGCGCACCACTTAGCATTTGTAAGCCCGTTCCTGCTGCCGCCGCCGCCGCAGCACCACCACCAACATGCGGTGTCCGCCGTCTCGGCAGCAGGGACGCACGCACCTCTACCTGTTCCCGTGTACGCTGCTAAGATTTTGTGACGCGCGGGCCATCACCTCGTCCTGTGATCTCGCTCTTCGCATTCGCATCGTCACTGTTTGTTTATATGTGTGCAATATACGGTACATGTTCTGTTGCCATTACGTTCTCTTTCGATCTGTTTATTTGCTTTAGATATAATTCTTACCTAATCTACCTTTACCTACTTAATCATCTTGTAACACAGTTTACATTATATTATACATATATTTAAGAATATATAGTTGAATGTTATTAAATTATAATTTATAATTTTTCGTGCGCACAAAAGAAATTAAATGAAAATAAAATAATATATTATAATAACTTGAATTCACTCTTTCATTTAATTTCATCCGTTGAAAACTTAATTCTGTTTACAGGAAATATAAAAAAATTCAACAATATATAAAAATTTCGTCAAAAAAAGGTAAGTAAACAATTAATAAAATGTGAATTAAAACGTTAATCCCAATAGTTAAATACCGAATGATCACGGATGTCTATATTCATCCTAAATTAAGTTAAGATTCAATTATATTACAAAACAAAAACGACGGATGAGCAATAGGGGATTCCACTCATATCGATTTTATATAAATTATATGCAAAATTATTTGTTATTCTTTTCTATATGTTTTATCACTTTTTTTTATAAATGCTAAAATATGTTACACTTTCAAAACGCGTGGATTTTTCAGGGCTTGATGACGCTACCGACCCCGCCTTTGTATGTAGGCGTTCCCATCATCAAACCAGTCACAGCCAGACTGTTTTGACAAATACTTAGATACTAATAAACTGTAACTACAATATATTAAATTTTAGATAAGTAAAAGAAAAGGAAATAAGAACAAAATGAAATTTTCAAATACAAGGCGATATAACGTTAACCGCACAACATTGACAAAGGGTTTAGAACCTCTGGTAACTTCAGCCAAGACAGCAGCTACTGAAAGAGGAAGCACGATGTAATGCCTTTGCTCACCACTACTGGATTCGCTTACTAAGGCGAAAAACGCTGGATACCAAATATTTGCCATTTTTTCTCTTCAATAAGAAGACGAATTTTAAAAAAAGAAAAAGTAAGGAATTTCTGAATTTAAAATACTATAACATATAAAAAAAATCAAAATATAATGGAATCCCCCATTCGGAAAAATAAAAATTCGTATTTCAAATAAATACTGCACAAGCAAAAGACGACCATATTTTATACCAAACTTAAACAAAAAGGTATAACCTAAAAAATGTAAAAGAGAGGATCAATTTACGAAAATATAAAATAGTGCTCATTTCAACATGGATTAATAAAGAAAAATACCAATGATTCTATCACATTTTTAAATCTGAACATTTTTTGTATTTATACTACTTTAGTTCTAAAATCAATAGGGCAGAATTTACAGCCATATGAAAATTTTACCACTGTATTTCGTACGGCCCACATAAAAAGTAGACAACCGGTATGTAATGTGTTTAAAAGCTTCGTATAAAGGGTATATACAGGGAATTTATTTTAAAATGCAACATTATGGTTCATTACTTCCATGGTTACTTACTATTGTCAAAAAATGACAACAATGTAATATTTGTCCATTTTAAAATGCAACATTAGAAATAGTATTGCAGCACAGGAGATACCTCCAGAACACATCATAATTGATGTCAATTCTTATTACGACCGACTAGAATATTGCCTCATTGTGAATAGGGGTATTTTTTTTAAACATTTATTACATGAAAGTTATGTATTTTTGTAAGCTAAAGTTTGTTAAGACGTACAACATTCATATTTTGATTTTTTGTTAATCGTATGTAGGCTAATTTATTGGAAATTAGTTTTGATAATACAAAACTACAAATTTTGTATGTTGCATTTTAAAATGGACAAATATTACATTGCTGTCATTTTTGACAATAGTGAGTAACCATGGAAGTGATTGACCATATGTTGCATGTTAAAATAAATTCCCTGTATATATATTAATAGCGTAGATATCGATAATGATGATGACATATTTGCATCGTGTGGGTGCTTACCAGACGTCACCTCGCGGGCACTCATTGCTGGCAGCTGGCATGGAGAGTGGGGTTACTTTTGTGCCATTTAAAATTCGAAATATTTGGCGTCGGTCGAGATCGGACCCTGTTCTCCAGATTCGCGACCAGACACTCAAGCACGCGATGACGGCACCCGAGTTTTTATTTTTTATTTATTAAAATTATAAATTATTTACAAAATGCATATTGTTGTAAAATAAATAGCGTTTATAGAATAAATAATAGAATGTGTTTGCAAAAAATATGAACAATAAATGCTTTTATCTGCAGTGCAGTAATGCGTTTTCTTTCTGCATAAATCATATCAAAATTTAAAGCTCTAGTATTTACCAACCTAATTTCATTTAATTTGTAAATAAAATACGTCAGATAGTTAAATCGCTATGAATGTGAAATCATGGTGAGAGAAAGGGCACAAAAAACTATTAAAAAAGAGTAAGCCAGGTTAAAAGATTATAAGTTCGATAACAATAAAAATAAGATACTCGTAAAAAAAATGTAGGAAAAGAAAAGGAATGCGTTATCTATATACATTCATAAAATGGCCAACAGGCATGATCGCTTGATCAATATAAGAATTTTTGACAGATATGTCAAAATATGAAGTGATTACTAATAACAAACCATCCGAGCATTTCACGAAGAATATAAAAGAAGGAATGTAAGCAAGTCCATTCATTCATGAATTGAACTTATTCAACCACAGTAGCGGCAAAGCTCAAAGCCTCAGAAACCGCAAAAATCCAACGACTGGCCAACATACGAGTATAAGATCTTATTGCGAATTATAATGATCACGCCTCTGCTCGGCTATACCTATACCGGGTCTGGGTAAAAGTAAATCTGACAGCTGGACGTAATCTGTTACGTTTGGTTGCATCACAAGCACAAGCGCAAGCACAGCGACCCCAGATCCAAACAACACAATTACCCAGCGGACGCATTCAGCCCGGATTCCGGATTCGTCGAGCGAGAGCGGCGAACGGCTCCTGTGTTGTTATATTCGTCCGATTTGGGCGATTGTTGCTGTCGGTATTCATCAGGGAGACATGAACGAGCAGCCATAATTCACCATTTACAAATTGGAAAAATTTCCGCTTCATTTTACGTCATACTTATTTTATAATGTTCAAATAATAAAATAAATAAAATACACCATCTTTTTATTTAAAAAATACTTTTGTTTACAATCGATTTCGCCCTTTTGGGGCATCTTCGGGTCATATAAGCTACAAAGAATATGTGTTTGTTAAAAAAAAATTGAAGACCTTGCTGCAAAAAGGGGAGAAGTTAGTTTTTCAAAATTTTTTTCTAGGACATTTATAGAACGCATTTTACAAAGATTAAATCATGATATAGTACTTACTAGGAATGACGATGGGTACCCGGGTACTCGGAACCTACCCGATAATAATGTACTCGGGTATAAAATTTCTTACCCGATTACCCGAAATATACCCGCTGCCCGTTAATTACCCAATACCCTTTAATTACCTGAACAGTTTTCAGCTGCCGGAGAGATTGTATCTAAAAGAAGAGCTTTTTATTACCATACCATAGGTAATTAGTATAATTTATGATAAGTAAATATGCGCTGTTTTTGATATCGGTTTTTGCACTTGATAAAAAATAAGCACTCTTGATAAATTTAGGCTCATGTTAAAGCGTAATAAATAATCTTTCAAACAGCATAAGTTTTATTTTAATATGAAGTATAATTTCTAAAAAAATAATTAAATTCAATACTGCAGAATGGTCAATTTCTTTGCGCGTAAGCGTATTTTTTATTAATAAATTAATAAATATATCATCACGGCATATTACCATTGCTAACTGTGCCAATTTGCTTTGCACAGATATCGGTAATGATGATGACATATTTGTACCAGACGTCATCTCACGGGCACTCATTGTTAGCATAGAGAGTGTACCACAAGAGTCACTCCCAATGATATAATGCAAACAGTAGGCGATATGCCGCTTTATCATAATTACGATATTTATAGTTTTATTGCTGGACCCGACAGTCATTTTTTCTTACTATATATTCTTTCTTTCAAGGGATCCCGTGGCCGCGTGCGAGAGTGTCTGGTCGCGAACCTGGGGAACCGGGTTCGATCCCGACCGACGCCAAATATTTCGAATTTTAAATGGCACAAAAGTGACCCCTGCGGTGCACTCTCCATGCTAGCAATGAGTGCCCGTGAGGTGACGCTTGGTAAGCGCCCGCACGGTACAAATATGTCATCATCATTACCGATATCTGCGATAAAGCAGATTGTGGCACACTCAGAAATGGGTAATATGCCGTGATGATATATTTATTTATTTATTTATACGGGATGTCCCACAACTCGCGCCCCAGAGCGAATGAGGAAACACGAGACTGCACTCGGATGTGTAATTTTAAAGAAAAAAAAATCTAGCTTAAAAGATATTAGAGAAAAGAAGTTTTAAAATTGACCAATCAGAGACCTACACCTTTAACGTGTGTTTGCCGTAATTTTATATTACTATGATTTTATACAAATCAAATCTTCTTTAAAATGTGTGGGCGACTGTAGTTTTCGAAAAATGTCAGTGTCAAATTAAATTTGACAAGGTGAATAAAAAAAGACAAATTCTTACCATGTATTCAGCCGCTGATTACTTAGAAATTATTATAATTTTCGGAGAATGTGGACGAAACGCCAGAGAGGCAGCACGAGTTTATTCGGAACGTTTTCTGGATAGAAATCTTGTGATGATCTCGGATGACACCTTCGCTAACCTAAATTTATTGACAGTGAAAAGTCAACGCTAAAGTGTCAAAATTACAGTGTCAAACAAATTTTGTAACTCACTAGTAGTATTTTTAAAACCTAGCTACCAGTTTAATTTTGTAATATCATCACACCTCAAGATATCCTTCCGGGATTGGTGGATTAAAAAGTCTTGTAACTTCGTTATGCAAGCAGCCGCAAATTATTTTCTTCTATTTTTTGGCAACCTATTGTCGTCGGCAAGTGTATTTTCGTCTGGGGCGCGAGTTGTGAGACACCCTGTATATTCTTTTTGGTCAAAATTTCAATTCGTTTTTAACTCAATAAATTGTTCTTTTTTTCTAACTGCGCTGAGTGGTATTGAGCGTAATTACACCCCCCCTGCCCTTAACGATGCTGGATCCCCCCACGAAATAAACTAAAAATGATCTAAGCCTTTTAGTTCAGTTCATTCTAAAGATACCTGATGATAGGCTACCAAAAATAATATACAACAGATTAATGTCTCTAGATAATTATGAAAACAACAAGCTTGAATTCAACTGGTATACACAATTAAAAAACTTTTTCGAAGATTTTCACTTACACTCCATCTGGCATGAACAAAAAATAGATAAACAGAAAATAGATGAAATCACGAACATCCTTGCACTAGACCTAAAACAGAAAGACATCCACAGACTCTCACTCTCCTCCTATAGTTTCCACTATAAACTAATAAAAGATAATCCTGAAATAGAGAGCTACTTAAGATTAAAACTGCCTGTAATTAAATTACAAATTATATGTCAAATTAGACTTGCCAGTGATATGGGACTAAAAATATTTTATAAAGACTTGAAATACGAATTAAACTCTACTCAAATTTGCCTATTATGCAACAATAACAAACAAGAAGACATATTTCATTTCTTTATGGAATGCCCTATGTATAATAATATAAGAAGAGCATTTTTAAGCAAGTATTTTACAAATCACAGTCAAACCGACTACTTATGTTTTTTAAATTTTATAAAATCTCTAGATTCGCATAAAATAGATAACATTTTTTATTATACTTTAAATGCATTCAAAACGCGTAGCTTTTGTTTATTTGAATAGTTTTTTTTCCTTGGTCTCTTCGCTACATTCTTCCTTTTGTTGGTTTTATTTAAATAATATATATGAAAATAAATGTGATATATGTTTATGACATATAAAAATAATGAATTTTTATGATTATTTAATATATAATTTTGTATTATGATTGGGTTGTCAATTATTTGTATGGGAACTTCCCGGAAGCAAATTAAAAAAAAAAAAAAAAAAAAAAGTTCAGTGGAAAGGGTTAAAGAGCAAAATTGTAAGAAGAAATGTCAATATGTAGGTTGATGCATTCAAAACTACAAGATGTAATTAAATAATGTACACCGAAAACTATTATCCCATAAGCAGTATATAAAATTGGTGAGTAATTTGCTTAAGAGCGAATTATTGTAACAAGTAATACTTGAATTGGGCTTGTCACGTCCCATGATAATGCTCCATTTTGTGCCAATTGATGAGAGCAACTCCAGCTAGAAGCGAGCACGCGAGTTGAGGGTTCCGTCAGCGACAACGAGGAAATCTCTACACCGATTAACATCAGCAGATGTGGTGATTTCTCAAGCACCGGATGTCAGCAGATACTGGTAGACAATCGTGATAATCATACACGGACATGTTAGGTGTCGGGTGTCATAGTTGTTGAGGGTCTAAGTTTTTATAACAATTGATTAGCTATTTCGTCTGTTACCCATTACTATGAGACTATGAGTGGAAGGACGGTTTGGCTGAGGACGAAATTTAGTTAAAAAAAAAAATATGACATTTGCCGTAATATCTTTTTGCATTACAAATCACAGTGCGTGCAACTTAGGAAAAAAATCGAAAAATGAATACTGGATACTGCATCCCATTCGTGATTTCCTACTTACTTTACAAAACATCGGATTAAGCTTACTAATATGTCCGGTTTTCAATGGGACAGTATTACTTTTTTCTTTTTTCTGATACATTTTATAATTGAATGAGTTTTTTTTAGTAAATAAATAAATATAAATATATCATCACGGCATATTACCCATTTCTGGGTGTGCCAGTCTGCTTTAATATACTTATTCATTATATGTCATTTGTATTTGAATGACACTCATTATAAATCAGATTTGCATTATGATACACAGTATCGTTATGATTCGGATTTTCTTTTCATGAATAATAATAATAATAATAATAATAATAATAATAATATTTATTCAAAACAGCACAATTGTACAAGAATAAGTCACAGAATTATGTTACATTATTAACAAAAAAAAATCATTTATATTATATTATGCTTTATCTAACAAAATTAACTTTAATGATTGTTTAAATTTGCTCAATGGTAATTCTTTAATATTTTTAGGTATAGTGTTATAAATTTTTACCCATAGACTATTTAAAACTCCTTGGTGAATAACGGACAGATTATTTCGCATAATATTGAATTTATTTTTATTTCTCGTATTGTATTCGTGTTGCCTCAACATATCTTCAAACAGATTTTCGTATTTTTTTAAAAAAATGGCACCCTCTAGAATATATAAACTCGGTGAATTTAATATTTTGTATTTTTAAATTTACACAATGTTTATGATAGAGATTATTATTATTATGCTACAGATTTTTTTTTTTATTAAGATACAGATTAATTTTATAACCAATTTATTGGTTTCTAGTTTATTTTTTTAATTACTATAAAAAATAGTGTATGCAATTCATATATAATAACTATATTAATACAGGAGCATGAAGTTTACAATACGAGCAATGGCGACTATCGTAAATCATGCATCATTATAAACTCATCTGCATAATATACTATTATGCAACATGGGTAAAAAGTATAGTCTTATTTCACGATTCACGAAAAGAAAAGGTTTAACCAAATGAGACGTGGGCGAATTCGTCAAATATTATGAGTGGAATAAGACACTTTTTACTCTAGTTGCATACATTATTTTTTACGTTTACAATAAAAGTGAGAAAAAAGTGCCATAGCGTTTCATTTTTTCATCCGTTTTCACTAAAAAAGTGTACTGTTTATCACACTTTTTTATGTTAAAAAAGACATACTTTAAACCCATTTTAATGAAAAGAAGTGTAATTTTTGAATAGACGTAAAAAAAATATTTTGCTTTTCAACATTTTGACAGTGTTCATTTGTTTCAAACGGCAAAAATGCAATTATTATTAAATTTACTGTAAAAACAATGGTAGTAGCAATGGTGCTTTTTTCCAAATAAACAATACACTTTTGTCTACATTAATCGACTTCGTATCTCTCATAGTTCTCGAGATCCGTGTTAAACACATTTTGCTGAACACGCTGTATAGGTAATATAAAAATATATAATGTTTTTTTTTTTACTCTAATTTCTATGCTTTAAATTTATGTAGTTTTTACTTTCAACCATATTATTGGGCTTTGCCTGTTGGGTTTTGTATTTAAATAAATAAATAAATAATAGTTATTTATGTATCAAGGCATTAAAGTTCTATTTTTTATCACGAATATGTAATTTATTTGCCGTGGCCCTCAGGGCCGAGGAAAGTAAACCAAATGAGTGATAAAAAGGAACTACAGTGTCAAAGCGAGGTGCATATTAAATTTTATTTGAAATCGAAAAATTGTGAAAATGAAAGGAATATTTATTTTTATAACTTATATTTAAATATAATCTGTCTTCTTGCATATCTTTTTATCATTTTACGTACAAATTTACTGTTATACATCGTACACACCCAAATTATTTTACATGTACGACAGATTGGTAACACTGCAATTGCATGAAATCGTTGTATAATGGATTTAGAGTCTGTTTTTTTAATGACGATTTTTGTGCACTTTAGTGACGATTTCAAATGAATGATTTTATTTTTAAAAATACTATCAGCAACAATGAACCATAAACATATTCAAAGCAAAATTTCACACACTCTTATTTTATGAATTGTCTCAAACATCCTTTTTGACTACTTTGCCATTTATAAAAATTTGATGTACTTAAAAAAAATATATGATCACCCTGCGTATGAATTAATAAAATGCAATAAGAAACAACGACCTCTTCCGTTGTCCGTTTTTATTTTGATCTACTTGAGAAGAAAAATACTCAAATGACTACTTATATGTAAATTGTAGGATATACAAAGGTGACAATCCAGTACATATTTCTTTGGAAAGAACCCTATCCAAACGGGAGAAAGATTGAGAGATGCGTATGTCAGTTCCTCAACCATAATTGAACGCAACATTTCAGGTCTAAGACGGCATTACACAATGGTTAAACCATTTAAAGTGATCGCATTCAACTACAAGTAGAGATACGTCCAGATAAGGAACTTCCCTCTCAGGTCAGGGTCTTTGTTCATGTGCGACAATTGAGTAAATCACGTTATACCCAAACATCGATTTCTAATGAAAATAAATAAATTCGTAACGTAACTGTAAAAAGGAACTATGAACGACTGCACCGATAGTGCCGACGTCCTCTACACTATTCCGTGCTGTTTGTTGGTCGGCGAACCGAAGTAAGGGCCGCCGATGCCGATATGTAATCTGCTTAGAGGCATTAGTAGTTTAGTTGTTATGTCTACTCACTCGAGAGGAAGAACCACGTGTAATCCGTGTGCGATTGTTCACCTGTAAAGTGCCAAGACTTATACCGAAAATCGCAAATTTAACAACAAAACAATATAATATTGCACAATTGTTACACCAACTTAATCGGATCAGATATGCGTTACTTTCATAACTTTTCTGTTTCACTATCTAAAGAAATACCGGCGAAAGAGAAAATATTCTATTATAATAACAAATATTTGTAAAATTCAGTAAGAAAATGCAGTGTTGTATAAAATACTTGAAAAAACATACTTCAAATAGAAAATACAAAATACTAAATAAAAGTATTTCATATGTTTGGTAAAATACGATTATTTTTTTAGTAGGTATTTCAAATATACTAATATTTCAAATACTGTACTTTTATTTATTTGAAAATATAAGATATGTTACGGTATTGTAAAAATGTTTTTCGTATTCAACTTATTCACGTACTTTTATTAATATAAAAAATAAACTTTTACATTAACATTGGCATTTGTTTCTTTAAGAAATAAATTTGAGAATTATTCCATGTTATATTACTAACAGACCACACATGACGGAGGGTTTCTATTTCAAATACATAAATCTATTTCAAATACTTGCCTATTTTAAATACAAAAATGTATTTCAAATAAAAAAATGTATTTCAAATATTGAAAAATTGTATTTCATACAAATAAAAGTATTTTAATGTATTAAAATATAAAATACTTTTGAAAAGTATTTGAACTAAAAATATAAAATACTTTTATTTTTGAGTATTTCAAATAATTACTTAAAGTACTTAATCTAATTCAAATACTTGTTTCAAATACTATACAACACTGAGAAAATGACACGAAAAACTTCGCCTGCGTATAAAATAAAAGACGCCAGGAAATAAAATTTTCGTTTTGAAATGGCATACCCAATTTGCTGGTATTCACGATCACGCCATTGGAAATCTATTGAGGGGTGTAGCCCAATTTATAAATAATATTCAAACTACAAACAAAAAACATTTGTATTGTTATACAGGGTTAGTTAAAAGTATGGAGACGGCGATTTATTGTCGTTAATATTCATTTTAGGAAATTATGTTCAATACAAAAGTTTTTTTAAGAAATTTTGATCTACATTTGAGAATACTTGAATTTTATTTTTCTTCAATTGTTTACTCTACCATTCGATAGAATGTTTTTTTCTCTTTACAACAGTATGTTTGTTTTTTTTTTTTTGTTTTTCAATTTATTTTAATAACATTTTTACAAGGAAAAACACCGGTTCAAGTATTTACGAATAGTAGGTTCATCTAAGATAGACAAAATTATTTCCAATAAAGTTGTCGGTCACAATCTTATCATTAAAAACAAATTAATAACTAAGTAAATTACATCGCTCGAGTTTGTTTATCGCTTCGCTTTTGTCTATCTTAGATGTACCTACTATTCGTAAATACTTGAACCGGTGTTTTTCCTTGTAAAAATGCGTACACTTACGTAACATTCTCTTTACAATCAAATAATATTACTACCAAGTTTATATCTCTACCAATTTTTGAATTATTGCCCCAAAAGTCAAAATACCCCACATTTAGATAAAAACTTCAAAATTTTTAAAAATCTAATTTTTATGTATCTAGATACTTCTCAATGCGCTGATTTTGAATTTTGAAACCGCAGGTCGATATCTCGTTTCGTTCTCGAGATATTTAGATTTAAAGTTTTGCTCAAAACTGCCCAATTTTGGGTAATAACCCAAAAATGGGTCGAGATATGAATTTGGCGACAACACCATTCGATTCTACAGACAAAAATACATAAGTATAGCAATTTTCATAATTTTTGTCCTACCGGTTCATTTTTTATTAATGAAAGATTGAAAACCCCTGAAAATGACCAAAATCTGAAAAAATCGTAAGGGGTACCCCTTGCAATTTTTTCAATTTTTGGCCATTTTCAGTTATTTTGCTTTAGAGATTGTATTCGGTGTTCAAAAATTCTGAAAATTGGTGTACTTATGTAATTTTGCCCGTAGAATCGAATGGTGTTGTCGCCAAATTCATATCTCGACCCATTTTTGGGTTATTACCCAAAAATGGGCAGTTTTGAGCAAAACTTTGAATCTAAATATCTCGAGAACGAAAAGAGATATCAACATGCGGTTTCAAAATTTGGAATCAGCGCACTGAGAAGTATCTAGATACATAAAAATTAGATTTTTAAAAATTTTGAAGTTTTTATCTAAATGTGGGGTATATTGACTTTTGGGGCAATAATTCAAAAATGAGTAGAGATATAAACTCGGTAGTAATATTATTTGATTGAAAAGAAAATGTTACGTAAGTGTACACATTTTTGGAGTATTTATATATGAGTATACATAATGTATATTCATGTGATAATTTTATTGGATTTATAGAATATTTTCCAAGGAACTTTCTGTCTGGAATTTGTAAAAAAATTGTATTATGTTCGTGTTACAATACAATTTTACTGGATATATAGAATCTTTTCAAATGAACTTTTGGTATGGGATTTGTACAAAATACATCAAATTAACGGAAGATCTTGTGCTGGCCACAACAGATTTTTTTATGTTGATTTTGTAAATTTCATAGTTTTTTTACTGCTAATGATTATAATTATACATATATATTATCAACTTTTAAGTTTGTCTTTTTCTTTTAAGTAAAAAAAAATCAGAAATAATTTTTGTAACGGGTGGTGGCGCTCTAATTTAATTTGGCTCGGGGCGCCAATATATCATGAGCCGGCCCTGGCAAACTGATAAAGCATTTAAGGACATAAAACGTTGTTAGCTGATCATGTGTTTGACTTCACATTGCGATGTCGAATTTAACAACGTGATTAAGTTTATGTTTTATGCAACTGGGCCTAAAATTTCGTAATTTTGAAAAAATAGTAACTGGGTTAATCTAAAATATAAAAATATTTGTATCATCATATATTTAAGAAATCAACGATGATATCCCTTCCGGCGAAACTAAAAGTAGAAATCAGGATCTTTGTCGCCAAAAGGTGGCTTTTAAGATCGCCGCCTATTTTGTAATTTAAACTACAAATCTAAAATTAATAACGAAAAAATAGTCATTTGTTGCTATTTTTAAATCACCATGTGTAGTACAAAGTATCCTTGAAAGCATAAAACTCTAAAGTGTCAATTTATGAAATTTTTAAACTTTTTAAATGTGATAACTAATTGGATTTGATTATTCCTCATGTACAAATCAATTCCTAAGTTTTCCAGACAATCGCACTCCCTTAAATTAAATTCGCCCACGTAAATCCTCTTATTCAATCTGTCATTCCCCATTTGCTCAACATGCTAAAAACATCACGACCACAACTGACAACTGCCGACATATGTTTTCGTAAGCCCTAAAACATTCTGATTTTATTTCTATTAAGGGTCGGCCCGTATAGGATTATGAAATTATATCCCAAAAAATTGATTTATTTGCTGTCCTACAATCAGGGCCGGCTCAAGATATATAGGCGCCCTGAGCCAAATTAGATTAGAGCGCCACCACCAGTTACAAAAATTATTTCTGATTTTTTTGGACTTAAAACAAAAAAGCAAACTTAAAAGTTGATAATATATAAATTATAATCATTAGCAATAAAAACACTATGAAATTTACAAAATCAACATAAAAAATATCTGTTGTGGCCAGCACAAGACCTTCCGTTAATTTGATGAATTTTGTACAAATCCCATACCAAAAGTTCATTGGAAAAGATTCTATATATCCAGTAAAATTGTAACACGAACATAATACAATTTTTTTTACCAATTCCATGCAGAAAGTTCCTTGGAAAATATATACTATAAATCCAATAAAATTATCACATGAATATACATTACGTTATTACGTATACTCATATATAAATACTCCGAAAATGCGTACATTTACGCAACATTTTCTTTACAATCAAATAATATTACTGCCAAGTTTATATCTCTACCCATTTTTGAATTATTGCCCCAAAAGTCAATACACCCCACATTCAGATAAAAACTTCAAAATTTTCAAAAATCTAATTTTCATGTATCTAGATACTTCTCAGTGCGCTGACTCCTAATTTTGAAACCGTAGGTCGATATCTCTTTTCGTTCTCGAGATATTTAGATTCAAAGTTTTGCTATTTTTTGTTATTACCCAAAAATGGGTCGAGATATGAATTTGGCGACAACACCAATCGATTCTACGGGCAAAATTACGTAAGTACACCAATTTTCAGAATTTTTGAACACCACATACAACCTCTAAAGCAAAATAACTGAAAATGGCTAAAAATCGCAAAAATCTAAGGTGTACCCCTTACGATTTTTTCAGATTTTGGCCATTTTCAGGGGTTTTCAAGCTTTTATTCATAAAAAATGAACCGGTTGGACAAAAATTATGAAAATTGCTATACTAACGTACTTTTGTCTGTAGAATCGAATGGTAATGTCGCCAAATTCATATCGTGACCCATTTTTGGGTTATTACCCAAAAATGGGCAGTTTTGAGCAAAACTTTAAATCTAAATATCTCGAGAACGTAACGAGATATCGACCTGCGGTTTCAAAATTTGGAATCAGCGCTTTGAGAAGTATCTAGAAACATAAAAATTAGAATTCTGAAAATTTTGAAGTTTTTCTCTAAATGTGGGGTATATTGACTTTTCGGGCAATAATTCAAAACTAGGTAGGGATCTAGCCCAGAAATGGGTAATTTTTATAAAATATTTGAGGCTGACTATCTCCAACATTAAAAGAGATATCGACCTGGGTTTTCATGATTTGGAATCAGTGCATTGGGAAGTACGAGATACATGAAAATTAGATTTTTGAATATTTTGCAGGTATTTATGACTTTTTTGGATAAAAACGTAAAAAGGTGAACAGTTATGAACTTCGTGATAATATTAGTCAATTTTACACACAATATTAGATTTTTGAATATTTTGAAGTTTTTATCTAAATGTGGGGTTTATTGACTTTTGAGGCAATAATTTAAAAATGGGTAGAGATATAAACTTGGCAGTAATATTATTTGATTGTAAAGAGAATGTTACGTAAGTGTAGAGTATTTGAACAACAATACCTTTCTTACCTAAAGGTGACGGAAGGTAAAAATACCTATCAGAATTTAAAATTAACGAGAATCCAAGAATGATTAAATTATATGGTAACTTTCCGTGCCTTCACTATCGCAAATTTATGTATCATTTCTTCCTGACTTGATTATTTCGCAATGTCATGTTCAATAAATTACACAATTTATTTACACAAAACTAACTTTGAGGGGCTCCAAAATTTAATAATACAGGACAGGTATACATTCCATACATTGATTTTTTTGTTTATTTATATATTTGTCTTTATTTTTTATATTTTTTGGACGCCCCAAAAAGCCAGGCGCCCCAAGCCAGTGCCTAAGTGGCTCATGCCTTAAGCCGCCACTACCTACAATTTTAGATTAATAACAATAAGTAGTTTTATAAATACATCCTTTAAATTAAAAATATACGTGTGGTTGTATGCGTTTTTTTTAAAGATAAATAAAATAAATAATAAATATATCATCACGGCATATTACCCATTTCTGGGTGTGCCAGTATCTACAACATATGTGTTTTTTTTTGGTAATTAATTAGTAGTTAATTAGTACTAAATTTTCTGATTGATTTTGTGTGATTGTGCCGGAATGGCTTCGCCAGCTTCACATACCAATTTTTCATTTCCTGAAAATTGAATTTTTTAACATGTTCGGTTTTTGACACAAAAAACCCTCAGTTGTTTATTGCGTTTTCTTAAATCCCCGAGATCATGTCATCCTGCCTTATACATTATTAACCATTACCGAAAAATCCTTTCCACCCTTTGTGCTCAGTTCGTCGATTTTGTCTCCTCAGGTGTTCTCTACCTCTACATTCACTCCATTCTATGAACCATGTACGAGGGGCTTTGCGTCGGGACGCCTGCTCTGCTGGAGCTGGCTTATTATGCGAAGGTGTTGTAGCGTGCAAGGTGCACATTTAGCACGTCTGCTCACACGCACACGGCCGCAGAGCAGTCACACGTAGCGGCGGTCGAAGTCGACGCTCGGCGCTCCGACGCTCACGGTTCACTTCACGATGCCGCCGGCGCAGGTGCGACCACTCCCACCGCCTACTAGGATGAGGTGACACAGAGGCGTACGTACAACCGCCACCAGTTTTCATCAAGTTTTATATTAATATAAATTTATTTATTTTATCCCGCAAATTGAAATCCGGATTTGGCAATGTTTTTTTCTGGCTAAAAGTTAGTTTCAAAATTTAAACTGGATTTTAGTGAAAAAAATAATAATGTAAAATAATATAGGATGTGATTTAAGTAGATGGTAGAACAAACCCTATAGCATATACCGGGTATAACACGAAAACCGGGCTATAGGCGTTTAAAATGGGAAAACTGTTTTTTCTTACCCAAAAGTGGACTATTACGTTTAGACAAAAATGCTTCAAATAAATGTTATAGAAAATTTAATTCTACATCTAAATCAATAATTGCATTTTCTTTTGCACTTTTGGTAACCGAGAAAATTAAATTTAAAATTTTATAAAAGTTACTTCTTCCTTTAGTATTGAAATAAAATCTCAAACAAATGTATGATATTTTGCATGTCAGAAATTACAAAATATAGTTTTCATCAAAATAATACTATTCAATGATTTGTATCTTCTCTTCCAGTGCATAATTCTCCATTGTCAGTAATGATAATGGGGTATTCCACTCAATTTTTTTTATTATTTTAAATAAAACTTCATTCAGTTTTGAAGCAATTCATAGTATTAAAAAATCTTAATTGTTCCTAGTTTAACAGTATTTCATTTTCGAAAAATCAGTGTAACGTCACATTTCCTCTATACTTGTCTTTCTCACACACACTGATATGAGTACGATACGAGAGAAAGATAACAATTGTATGACGTCAATTTTCCCTTTTACCAAATGTGAAATATCTCGTAAAGTAATTATTTAAAAAATGTTTTCATTGTTTTAACTATTATTTATTGAGTCGTACTTTATGTTAAATTGAATTTTTTAAATTTTTTTTTGTCATGGTGGAATACCCCACAGATATGTTTCTGACAGGTAAAATATGTCACAATCTGACAGATACGTTTCTGACAAGGTAAAATGACATTATATTTGTTTGTAATTTTACCTATCAGAAACACTCTGCTTTAAATTATCATTACTGAAAATGGAGAATTATTCACAGGAAGAGAAGATAATAGTATAATTTTGATGAAAACTATATTTTATAATTTCTTGCAGGTAAAATGTCATAAAATTTGTTTGAAATTTTATATTAATGCTATGGCTAACACAAAGAAGTAAAGTTTATAAGATGTAAAAGAAAATGTGCCTATTAGTTTAGATGCAGAATTTAATTTTCTACAACATTTTTTTAAAGCATTTTTGTCTAAAATTAATAGGCCACTTTTGGGCAAGAAAAAACTGTTTTCCCATGTTAAACGCCTATGGTCCGGTTTTCGTGTTGCACCCGGTATAGTAAATCTGGAAATAATTTTTGTTTTACATGCATTCTATATAAGAACTGGAACCCCTTAAAACTGACCAATTAAATCACAGTTCAAAATGTTAAAAAAAAATAATGTGTTCTCTAGAAAAAATGTTGGTTATCAAAACTGACTTACAACGTTTTTTTGAAATGGCGTACAGCTTAAATTCAGTTTATTACTTTAGGTAAGTATATTTTTCCAAAAATCAGTGTTGATAAACATGTAGTTTTTCATTGTGAAAGTCTCAAATATCTATTATCTGCCGCAAGCCGCAATGACAACGATCTTATATGTCAATTGTGACAAGATTGACACTTTTTCCAGGGAACATATTGATATTTAGTTTTTTTTTTTTTACAAAATTTTAAACTATGATATAATTGGTCAGTTTTAAGGAGCCCCAGTTATTAGAAAGCATGTAAAAAAAATTCCAGATTTCCATTCGGTTTTCGTAAAAATATAGCAATTTATTATTTATTATCAAAATTGTTCTTTCTTGAAACCTAATTTATAGTAAACTATAACCAAAAACTAAACAATCTACTGTATACGAAAAATTATAAATGATCGTAAAATACGTAAATACTATATTAAAACATTTAGAATACCTACTTATTGTATTATAAAAACCATAAGTAAATATATGTTAATATTAAGATAGAATGTCACTAACAATAACGTCAAATCAGAAGTATTTCAAAAGCGTTTTCCAAATAATTTAGTTCGAGTTAATTGTTAATGGAAATGGAAACCACCATACATCTGTATTGAATGTCGTTGTTTAATATTGAGAAGCACTGTTATAAAGGCATGTCGACGTCAACACTAAGAACGCATCACAAAACCGACGCTCCGGAAATACAACAACAACCGCTGCTCAAAGATCTTGCATTGGCGCACAGATTTTTACTAAAATTTTAAACGGTACATGACATTTAAGCCATAATTATCAAATGTTGGATTTCTCTAAACACACCTTAGCCTAACAAGATAACACATTATTTTGTAATTCTGAACATTTTTTTATTATCTTATTTTCCAGGTATCCGACTTGCATTTGCCTATCGCCGGTTGACCATTGCCCAGTTATTCGTCGTTCAGATGGCCATCGCCCAGTTAAACGTGTCCGGTTCTACAATCTTCGCAGTTATGGATTTGTCATTGAATATGCATGTGACTAAAAGTCAAAATTTCTAAGTGTGGTTTGTCACCAATGGATTTTTCTCTTCATTTTAGGAATTAGATTAGTTTCACGGATTAAATAATAAAATAATTCAGAAAATATCGGCACCCCAGTGTTGTACAAACAAATAGCGATAGCATCGAACATGTTAATATGTTTTTTAAAGAAATAAATGTCCAATACATGCAATAATAATTCTAACCTAACCTACAAATATAAATTGTAACGCTTACCTTTTTCGATGATATTTTCCACCTTCACAAGATTCTTAACACGACGATTGATCACTAACCACTTTTATTTTAACATTGTCATAATAATTATTTAAAATACAACACTGCAAAAATATTAAACAAGACATTTACAAAATAGCGTGTTTCACGTTTCACTTGTTAATACAAACTAAACTTGTTGAAGCCTACACCTGTAGTAGCAACTATAAAAAGAAAGAAAATGTACATTTATTTAAAAAACTTCACAATGATAAAACTAAAATTTTAAATTTGTTTTTTTTTTTCATTAAATCAAATACAAAAAAATACAGCAATATATTATTCTTACGAGATTAAATTTACTTAAGGAATTGAACTAAAAATATTGTAAAAATAAACAATTACCATGCTAAAATTTTCATAAACTAAGTGTAAAAATGCATTGCAAAGGTATTTAAAAAGTGTATACTCTCTCTCTTCAAAACCCAAAGGATCGCAATAAACAGCTTAAACATCCGTGTTCTATAAAAATACAAAGGAACAGTTTAGTGCGGTGTACCGAAAATTGCCTTAGTTTTGTCTCAAACTTGCAACCCCAGGGTTGGATTAAAGGAAAAATTTAAATATCTTATGAGAAAATACATTTATATAATACATAATCCTACGTAAAGACACAAAGATACTTATTACAAAAATAAGAAATTATTATTGCTGTATTACTATGGTTCGAATTTAAGTAAATTAGCTTGGATTAACGTAGCCAGTTTTGAGTGTCAATTATACTAACGACATATTATAATTTCAATATATATTTAAGAAACTGGTAAATCAATTTTCCCCTACTATTTCATACTTACCCCGTATAAAATATATTATAAAAAAACTTAGTTATACAACTTCTCTACTAGTAAAGTTCACATTTAAAAAAAAAATACCTAGCTGGTGTAAGTGATAATTTTAATGAACTGAACTGGACGTTTCTGTGAGAAAATTCAATGTTTACAACTGAACCAGAAGAAGATACAAGTAGGACATCACAATGAAGCAGATGAAATTAATTTGAATAAAATTTATTTACCCAATAATGCGCAGCAAATTGTGATAAATATTAGGAATGACGAATTCCGATAATTTTGGTACCCGAGTACCCGAAACAACTACCCGGATAGTACCCTTTACCCGTTAATTACCCGATACCCTTTAATTACCCGTTATCCTTTAAGTACATGTACACAATTCGTTAATTTGCTAATTACCAGTAACCTTTATATTAGCAGTTCACTTTTTAATAAAATTCATAATTATTGTTTACATATATTTATTAAATAAAAACTAATACAAATAAATAATATACTGTATCTCTATAAAAAAAACTTAGCATAAATTATATTAATTACCTATGGTATGGTAATAAAAAACTCTTCTTTTAGATACAATCTTTCCGGCAGTTGAAAACTGTCCGGGTAATTAAAGGGTATTGGGTAATTAACGGGCAACGGGTATATTTCGGGTAATCGGGTAAGAAATTTTATACCCGGGTACATTATTATTGGGTAGATTCCGAGTACCCGGGTACCCAACGTCATTCCTAATAAATATTTACAAAAAGTGCGTAGTTTTATAATATTTTTGTTATGAGAGTCCAACTCTGTGGTTGGAAGTGACAGCATTCACAGACAAGGTTAGGTTTGTCTGTGATAGTCTTATTTATGAGGGGTGGAAATTTGGGTTTCTTTGGCAACTTAATAAGTGAGAGGCGTTCCAAAGGTTTATGGCGATCCTCTGGGTTTCGATGATAGAGCATACAGGCTGTTTCAAAGAAAGTGTAAAAAAAAGTAAGGGCATATATTACTGACAAAAATGAGTAAAAAAGCTTAATCAACATAGGTCTGATCTTCAACTGTTTCCGAGATAAATGAAAATTGAAGAAAAACTGACAATGATAGTAATCGAGCAAAATTTTGTCTATGTCAATAAATAGACTATAAAAAAAACAATAAAATTTTATATGAAACATTTTTCTCAATGGGGTATTCCACTCATTTTTTTTTTATTATTTTAAATAAAACTTCATTCAGTTTTGAAGCAATTCATAGTATTACAAAATCTTAATTGTTCCTAGTTTAACAGTATTTTATTTTCGAGAAATCAGTGTAACGTCACATTTCCCCTATACTTGTCTTTCTCACACACACTGTTCTGAGTACGCTGCGAGAGAAAGATAACAATTGTATGACGTCAATTTTCCCTTTTAGCAAATGTGAAATATCTCGTAAAGTAATTATTTAAAAAATGTTTTCATTGTTTTAACTATTATTTATTGAGCCATACTTTATGTCAAATTGATTTTAAAAATTTTTTTTTGTTATAGTGGAATACCCCATTTCTAATAGTTACGAAGTTATATGAAAATTAAATATTGGCCAAGGTCGCAACAACATTTACAATTATTTGATTTTTTAAAAAAACAAACGCGCATCTAAGATGACCTCTGACAGGTAAACAAAAAGTTTTATTTAATTAAAGTCTAACTCTTATAGTTTTCAAGATATCAGAGGTAAACCCAGTAAAAACTCATTTTTCACTGCCGCATATCTCGGAAACTATTGAAGATCGGACTCATGTTGATTAAACTTTTTTTACTCAATTTGGTCAGTACTGTATGCCCTTCAAATTTTTTACACTTTCTTTGAAACACCCTGTATAACAGGCAAATGAAAGCAGGTTGGCACATTCAAAAATCGGTAATTTATTTTTTTTCTCTATATTCTACTATTATCCAAACTAATTTGTAAAAATTTAATCCGTATTGCATGCTATTTTTTTAATTTTACAACAAAAATATTAACTGTTAACAGTTTTTTAAATGCAAAATATACCTGGGGATGAAATAAAACAAGATTTCGTACGCCACTGAAGTATTCTCTCTCAGTTCAGTGCTTTTCGTCGGCATTGCTGTTCGCCCGTTGTCATGTCACGCTTGCTTGACATCGTGAACCTCATTTCGTTGTCATGGTTGCCAATCGGAAGATGATTATGGATCAACACCTCGCTATACCCCACATCAACGACGATTTTAACACTATAATACACATACACTATGCGCGACACCCCATCGATAGTGATATTGTCATTTATTTTCTTCTAAATGCAATTAGTCGACCTTACCAAAATTTAGTATCGATTCGCATTAGTTCTATGATGTGAAGAAACAAATTGGTCACATTATTGTAACAAATAATTAAAATTGAAATTACAAAATCTCAATTTAATATTTCTATCCTATTCTCCTATTTCATTTTTTGTTTTGTATTTCCTAATAGGAAAACTTCTCTCATTTACCTACAGTATGTTTGAAAAAGTGGGTACACCCTTTTATCTCTCTTTACATAACATAAATTATACCCTTTTATCTAGCTTATTATTAATTTCAGAGAATTCAACTACATAACATAAATTACAGTACATAAATAAATAAATAAATAAATAAATATATCATCACGGCATATTACCCATTTCTGGGTGTGCCAGTATCTACAACACATGTAGACATCGGTAATGATGACGATATATTTTACCGTGTGGGCGCTTACCAGGCGTTACCTCACGGGCACTCATAGCTACGTGGAGAGTGCACCACAGGAGTCACTTTTGTGCCATTTAAAATTGGAAATATTTGGCGTCTGTCGGGATCGAACCCGGTTCCCCCAGGTTCGCGACCAGACACTTAGGCACGCGGCCACGGGACCCCAGTACATTAAATATTAAATCCCTCTAAATAATTTCGGAATTACTTAATAATTAATTACTGCCAGTTTTCGAATTATTAATGACAACTTTTAATTTTCAATCCAATATTATAATAACAATGATGTTACATTTCGGACAACACTTTTTCAAGAAATGTGTACACATTTGGTGATATTTAATTATTTCACTTCTCATTTAACGTCAAGTAATATTATTGGGATATGTCATATTCAAAAAAGTGAAATTTCATGTCCTTTTAATTTAAATATGAACAAATATAATAGGATGTTCCATTTGAAAATTAAAAGTTGCCATAATTACTCGAAAACCGGAAGTAATAATATGGAGCTACTTCCTAAATTATGGACAGGTGATAATATACTACAATTTATGTTATGAAATTGATTGAGTCTCTTTCACATTTTTTAAAAAGTATTTAAAATGAAAATTTATGCAATATTTTTCATAGTAATAGAAATAATGACTATAATTTTTTGTTATTTTCGTAAATAATTAAATTACAAAATTGACGCCAGAAATAGTCATGAAAAACAACCTCCCACTCCTGTGACGTCGGAGTACATACAGCACGTCATTCATAGCCAATAGGAAAACAGTTTATGTTATTCATATAAATAAAAGCAGGCGATAGTTTGTCACATTGACGTCACATACTGTCTCAGATCACGTGACTTTTTCAAAATATTACACAAATTTCAATATTTAATTATAAAATATCTAATGGATATTTCGTGATATTTTCAAATTTAAGGCTTTTTAAAGTACAATATCTTTTACAATTTAGTACTTAGATGTCTCATAAAAATTCTTGCAACAGCCCTATTCCTTAAAATTAATAATACGCGAGATAAAAGGGCGTACCCATTTTTTTGCAAATCATTTTTCATTCTGAACATTTTTTATTATAATTACTAAAATTAAAAGTTAAAAAAGCGAAATTAAAATTTTAATATACCGGGTGTCTACTTTAAATGTTTTTTTTTTTAATGCTGTAGTTTCTGGAGCTATTAATTTTAGAGAAGAGTTGTAAATAAAAAAATTGTACAGAATTATAAACTACACAATATATGGAACAAAAAATAATCACAAATTCTTTTTATTTTACGAAAAGAACGCAAATTAAAATTCGCAATTTACAGTATATAGTATATTTCAGAGTGCCATTGAATTACTGATGTTTTATTTGCTTGACATTTAACTTTTGACATATAGTTTAATTAATTTTGAATGTTATAATAATAAACCATTTATGAATCATTTTGTACTTTTTTTGTGTTTTATTATACTTTCAATAATTATATAAAATTATTTATTGACAAGAGTAGAATTATGAGATGTCAAATAAACAAATTAAACATCAGTAATTCAATGGTACTCTGAAATGTGCTGTAATTTGCGAATTTTAATTTGCGTTTTTTTTTTTCGTAAAATAAAATGAAATTGTGGTTAATTTTAGTCTCATATTGTGTAGTTTTTAATTCTGAACAACTTTTCTCTAAATTTAATAGGTCAGTAACTATAATAAAATGAAAAAATAACATTGTGTTCCCTATATTACGGATTTCAAGTAGACACCCGGTATGTATATTGTATTTCCTATAGCTCAAAAAAAGTAGAGACCCGATATGTTGATGTAAGTAAAAAAAGTTTAAATTTAATTTTCTGAAATGCCACAGTTTGTAAATGTCAATACATCTCCAAAAAACCAAAAAAATGCATGACCATGAGATTAAATTTATTGATGTTACAATAAAACAAAATTGAAGAGAAATAATTTATATTTTAGGAATGTATTTATTTAGGATGTATTGTTTGCGCTTGCAATACGCCTGTAGGTTTCTTGAGTTTATTTGCAGCACCCACAATGCATGTAAGCTGTGCAGAACGTTTGCACACTTGAAACTCGGTAGACTGCACATCCGGCTGTTGTATAGATAGTAAAAGTAGGATTATCGACGCAATATATACTTACACCGATTAATACAATACAGCATCGAAGAAAGGTCTGTAAAATAAGGGTTAAGAATGGCTGGAAGATATTTAAAGAAACCATGGAAGTACTTAAATAAATAAATATATTATAACGTTTCTTTACTTTTTACACGAATCTAACAATGGCAACATACTTAATAAAAGAATATAAAACTGTTAGATGAAACTATTATATATTTTATTTATCAATAAATTTATACATACATATATTTTGCAAATATTCTTTTTTTATAATTTTCAAAAAATCTCTAAAATATATAAGGTATCACTGTTGTTACAGAGGAAATAATGATATGAATGGAAAAATATTGCGCGTATGATTGGAGACCTGCCATATATTCATAGTACACTTAGTTACATTTATAGTATTTTTTGGTGTATTTAATTGATTGCTTTCAAATTTGAATCAATCATATTACACATCAAATTACGAAAAGCAACATTTAGAAACGAAAATGATCAATTTTAAGTTACTTTCGTATACGCCAAGTAAAATATGTATTTTGAATATATGTTATACTCACCATTGTAACCCGTCTTAAATATTCACGTCACATTTATCATATAAATAAAATAAAAACCATATTTGGGTAACTGAATATCAAAATTTATTTAAACTATACTTGTATTATTATAACTGAACATATAAATATCATTTAAATATACTTTATAATTTTAAAAATATAGATTATAATAAAGCACGCCCAGAGTTGAGATTCCGTCGTATTGCCTGGCGAGCGCATGACGTAAAAATGACAATAAGGCACTTGCACCTACGTCACAACATGGCAGATGAACAGCTTATTCTGGACAACCAAGCTTCAATTCAATTGCGTCATCCAACAGAAAACAATAACAGTTTACGGGACGATATTTCTCCATAAGAGGCAATGTAAACTGAAGGTTTGCTTGTCCAGAATCAGTCGTGAGCCGCCATGTTGAAACGTCACGTGCAAGCACTACCGAAATGTTGGTCATTTTTACGTCAAGTGATCCCCAGGCAATACGGCAGAGTCCAAACACTGTATCACTGTAACAATAGAGTATCTCTAGTTTACGAATTTCGTGCGTATACGAAAGTCAAGTCAGACCACTCCAGAACTTTAAGTGTCAATTAGTATCAAAAATACACGTTGGTACTCTCTGTAAAACTTACTGGAAGTCAAAAGTACCACAATCCATAAAAATAAGTTCAAGTTGAATACAGAAATTTGGTCCACAACTTTTAGTGTACACTAATTCTAACACAATCATTAACAAAATAACTATGTACTTGTACAATCATTAGTCATATCTTCAAAACGAAATGGAAATGAGCTACATCATGAAATACGACTTTCAGTAATGATAGTGTAAAAAAGACTCTTACAGCACGATAAATAAAATCTAGAATTAGTGTTATAAGTAACAACTGCATTTATAATAAAACTTAATAAAACTATGAGGTATTCGTAAGGATTATATTAGGTTAGGTTAGTTTAATGGCATCATCTTGTATATTTTTATAAAAATAGTTATTATATATTTCAATAAATAATTTAGCTATGTCCAAACATATACGTTGTACCAATAAAATTGTAAATATAAAACATTAACATTAAATGTTTTCCAAAAAGCAGACAATAGTTTCATATTTCTGCTGCCTTTTTGGAAAAGCAATCAGGTCAAAACTTAAAGCTGTAAGAGTCCATAATACATTTAAAACTGGCATTACCTTTACAAGGTTGTAGTCAGATAATTTGCATCATCAAAATGCAAGTAAATTCGTCATTGAAATAGATTTCCTGCCCTACGCTCCGCAGGGGAGATATTTCCTTGAAAGCCAGATTTTTCACGAAATAACAAATTTCTCCCAAAACCCTTCGACAAGGAGCATTACTTGAATGCAACGAACATGTAATTCGTGTAATATCTTAATACTGTAGTATTATATCACACTAATCTATATAAGAAAATAAGTCAGGGGATATATCTAGTAGGTAATATTTTCATACAGTAACATTTCAATATCTATGTTTCATGCTATCACAACTTAGGCGTTCAAGTAATGCGAAGTGTCGGTGGAGTGGCTTTATGTTACATATGTACTTAAATCATTACGCTCCAAATAATAAAAAATAGAAAGTGAACTTGTTAAAGGGAGTATACAAGATGGTGGCGGTTAAGGGCGAACATAGGGATTTTAGTTTTATGAAATTTCCTGATCTCCTGTTCGTATGACAAAAACTAGAGTACATGTCTACATGTTTTTTCTGTTTTTGGTTTCTTCGCAATTTTTAAAAGATATTTCAAAATTTTCTTTATTAATAGCAATGGCCATGGAATGTTTTCTTTTTCCTGGTTTTCATACATTATTTATAAACGTCAAACGTTAATTTGACATATGGAAGGGATATAAATTAAATAATGTTTATTTGAATGAGAAACGTGTGTATATTGTAAAGGAATATTATGATGGAAATAATTACACGAATACGGAATTTATTTTCCATAAGTCAAATTAACATTTGACATTTATAAATAATTTATGAAAACTAGAAAAAAAGAATACAAGTTCCATGGCTGTTGCTACCAACAAACCGAAATTTTGAAATTTATTTTTAAAACTGTAAAGAAACCAAAAACCTAATAAAAAAAATGTAAAAATACAGTATGTTTAAAAAATATCCTAACTCGGAGTAGGCTATGAACAAAAAATAGGATGTTAATTTGAAAGTATTTAATTAAATGTCAATTTGGCACAAGATATTGTCAAAAATGTTGTCTAAAAAAATCAAATCTTTTCTTCGTGAATGCTTATTTTAGAAATACAATTGGAAAACGGTGAATGGCTGTATCCTTCTTTATTATCTTTTCTCCTTAAAATTACATTCCAAGATGGATTTTATCAACTTGACTTTTAAAATGAATAATAATCAGACACGTTTCTGTGTTCATAGCCAACTCCGAATTGGGTTTTTTTTTAACACACTGTAGTTTTAAATACTTTTACTTATGAACAACTTTGCACTTTTTAGTTTTTGCCGTAAAATTAACAGGAGAGCAAAAAATTGCATAAAACTAAAATCCTATGTTAAATCCCTATGTTCACCCCTAACCGCCAACACCCTGTATACAAGTTCCATCATTCTTTTCTTTACATGTGCGCCATGAATTTAAGTAATATTTACAATGTCATTTGATTTTATCCCTTTTACCTGTTCATCCTTATTAACACAAATTTTATGTTTTGAAATTAACTGAATTTCAGCCCATTTGGAGCATAGTATAAATATAAACAGTAGTTGCACTCCTCAGCGATCCTACAACTCACCGGCTTAGCTCCGCCTCCTGGTTTATAGACGCGAAGCGCGATTCGGCAAAACACCGGCTAACACATTCGAGGTCAAATAATTCGGTAAACAAATATATGAGGAGTGCAACCACAGTGTAAATATAAACAGGAGTTGCACTCCCCATACATCAAAGACTTCGCGTCTATAAACCAGGAGGCGGAGCTTAGCCGGTGTGCTATCCAAGGCACCGTCGGAGTGCAACTACTGCAGTTAAAATGATGGAAAGTACAAACCGAGGAGGATTTAAAAATAAATTAATTGGGCCTGCGTTAAATAGTCAAAGACGTGAAATTATTGAGAATATTTTTGACTTTATGAAGTATGAAAGTATGTATGTACATGGCATAAATCAAAATCGACACATAGGTGTTTAATATGGGAAATCAGTTTTTCTTTACGCAAACATTACCAAATTATTTTATGCAAAAAATATTTCGAACAAAATAAATAAAGATTTAAACCCTGCATCTAAATCATGTAAAACGATTATTCTAGCATTTCATGTAAGCGAAAAAAATCAATTATAAAATTACTGTTTTTAAAAAACAACAAACAATTGTGTTGTGTATAACTGTCAACTCATATTTAAAAAATAAATTAGATTAGGAAACTAATACTAAAAGGTAAACTGTTTTAGTTTTACTGACAGTTAAAAAGAACACAATTGTTTATTTTTTGTCGTAATCCAAGCCTATTGGCGATTCAAATTAACTTTTCCCGCCATTATACAGGGTGTCTCAATAAGCTTGCTCACTATTGGTAACTTTTTTATTTGAAGAGATACGAGGTTGGTTAAATGAGCAAAATTGTGCCATTTTATATTAGAAAATTGGTCAGGTAGACAAAATAAAAATTGTGTCAGCGGTTCTCAAAATTTGGGACAAAATATATATTTTTTAAACGGAACCATATTTTTTAATTCTCTTAATGGAAAGAGTATTTTTTTCTCTTCCCAATAAGGTAATGTTGTTTATGTACAATTTTTTCAAATAAACGAGTTATATGCGGTTAAAAATTAAAATTTTGTAAACTGTTTTATTAGTTTATTTAGCCAAGTAAGCCATGGAAACAATAGATTCTTTGTTTGTTTGACGTTTAATAATTTCTCTTGTAAAGTTTTCTGTGTTCAATAATGTTTAATAACTTTATATGTGAAGAAAAATTAGATATGATCTTGCTATATGGAAAGTTGTATCTAGACACCAGTTACGTAGAACGGTCGGCTCAGTTTCCAAAAGAGCTGAAATGTGCGAAATGGCTTTCAATTTGAATATTTTCTTTAATTGTTTTGTTATTACTGTAAAATGAGTTAATAAAATAAAAAAATTATAAAAGACAATTGTGTCCATGGTTCACTTGACTTAAATAAACTAATAAAAGATAATTTTTATCTTTAAACGTAAACAACTCGTTTATTTAAAAAAATTGTACATAAACAACATTACATTATTGGAAAGAGAAAAAAATACTCTTCCCAATAAGATAATAAAAAATACATAGTTCCATTTAAAAAAAATATATTTTGTCCCAAATTTTGGGAACCGCTGACACAATTTTTATTTTGTCTACATGACCATTTTTCTAATATAAAATGGCACAATTTTGCTCATTTAACTAACCTCGTATCTCTTCAAATAAAAAAGTTACCAATAGTGAGCAAGCTTATTCAGACACCTGTATATGTGCTGTAAGAGCTGTCAATCTGTCACTGATATAATGAATTTTACGCTTTTTAAAAAAGTTTAAAAACATGAAACTTGTGTTACAGGATGTTTTAAATACCCTGCAATCGCTAGAAAGTTTCTACGAAGAAAAGGAAATAATATATTTTAGATATTTTTTAGTTCAAACTTTGCCCATCAGGTAGAGTTTGATTAACTTGAATCGCGAATCTAGAGTAAAAGCTCATAAAAACAGCAACTTTATAATTAATTTATTCGCTTATAGCAAGAACTAGAAAAATCGTTTTAAATGATTTAGATGCAAAATTTAAACCTTCATAACTTTAATTTGAAGTATTTTTGCATAAAGTAATTTGGTAACGTTTGCGCAAAGAAAAACTGATTTCCCATATTAAACGCCTATGTCTCACTTTTTTTACACACTGTTCATAAAATTAGCTTCACAATGATATCCAAAATATCATGTTCTGCTTATATCAGAGAGAGGGCCGAATTTTTCAGTTAATTTCAAATTTCAAAGAGATAGTTTTCTCTAATAAAATAAAAATATTACATTTTTTTTATAATAGCCGATTGATCAAGACAATAAAAATGCCATTGGTGTTCCACAAAGGGTATAGTTATAGAAAATGCGCGGCTAGGCTCCAAAATGAAACTAACCTATTATCACAAATTTTTAAAAAATATATAATTTTTGAACTTATTATTCAGATGCAATAGTTGCCTGTATCCACTATAACATGGTTATTGTACATTAAAGCTAGTAAATCACACATGTCTCTCGGAGTGACGGGATTGGATCATAGTAGCTTGGAGCTGAGAATAATCACACGGTTGTCACATCACAAGGTTCCTTCCCTCGATGTCACAAACGCTAACGTACTCGCATCTTTACACTATTCAATACATTCAACGCAACGTATTTAAAACATAACATAACGTATATGTAGATACAGATACTTTTACTTATGTATTATATACAAACAATAGTTTGTACTGATTTGTTTTTTAGAAATCACACAACATGTAGGTAGATAAGTATATGAAGACATTTGCACATTTCATAATGCAATGCAAGTGACCAGATATATTTGGATCATTTGGTTAGCGAAAAATCTGCGAAACCACTACCAATGATTTCGACCGCAATTCAATTTCTAATTTGCATACGAGCGTTGAGCCCGCACACACTAACCTATTATCGAGTCAACAAAAACAAAGTAACGCGTAACAAAGACATTTAAAATTAAATAACACGGTTTAATGCACAGAAAACTAAACAGTATTAATACTGCCGCCAGCCGCATTAGTACGGCCAAAAAACGATAAACAGTTATTCACTACAAGCACGAGAACAAAACAACATTCACCTAATAAAAATTGGAGAATGAACGAATGAAGCGTAGTCCATCGCTGGGGCATTAATTGTTTTCGGTGGTCGAATCAGTAGAGGTAACAGTAACAGACACTGTAGTCGAATTCGACCTCCACTTGTTGTTGTTCGTGACGTCCGATTGCTCGGACTCGGACGCAGGAGATTGCACACTTGGCGTTGAAACTCCAGCACTGTCATCGCTAATCACGCTAGCGCTGTCGTTTGCGCTAGCTTGGCTGCCTGTGCACGATTCAAACGTAGCTAATCCACTGTCAGAGTCCTCTGAGCTACTGCAAAGCGGTAATAACACGTGCGCTTTGTTTTCGTTTCCTTCGCTGCTCAAATCAAAAGGACCGCTGCTAACTTCTCTGATATCTAAGGCACAAGATTTGCTGACTGTCTTCACGGAAGATAAGGTCAGCGAATTTTCTGGTGAGATATTTTCTTTAGCCGATTCGAATGCTTTCGGTGCTTCGGAACATACATTTGCGCTCGAATTGTTAAAGTTCATGTTCCGGGTTGAAAACGGTAAATGCTTAACGTTATCACACTGTTTTATTAACGGTGGTGGTGAACTGGATTTTGTAAACCGATTCATCGGTTCTTTAAAAATGCTGAGCAATCTATCAATATTGGACATTTGCCTGTATTCACTATCAGGTTGTTTAATAAGTTCGGTATCTGCCTCGACTTTTTGTTCCTTGCTGCATCCGTTAACAGAGTTAGAACTAGGAGCAGGTAGCACGGGTAGTACGGGAGGATCGGGAGGGGGAGTAGTCGGTCGAGATAGAGTAGTACAGTCGAAACCTAAGGTAGTCGGACCAGTGCTGGTAGTCACAGGCCTCAGAGGAATACTTGGATCGCTCACTGCTGAGACAGTAAATCTAGACTTAGCCTCTGATACGCGAGATACGGAGAATCGGCTTTTAGTTATAGGAGGTGGAACCGGACTAGAAACTGGGGATGGAATGGGGGACGGTGCGGGTGATGGTGCCGGAGATCTCAACTTCCCACCGATTTTCTTCGGTTCAGACAAAAGTGGCGAATTTTCAAATGGTTGTTGTTGCAATGTTTGACACGTCAATGAAATCTTACGCGAGCAACATCCTCTAGGGCTTATCAGTCGACTTGCTTCAATATCAGCTGCAATTTTTTCTTTATTTCTTTCACATTTCATTTTTATTTCCTCAACTAGTGCACCGTATGCATCTTTCTAAAATTACACATTTATTAAGGTATAAAGAATAAAGAGTTTTCAGAGTAAGACATACTTTTGGAACACCAACACACAAGTCAATTTGTTTGACAGTCTTGTTAACATCTAAACATTCGGAGAGTGCTCGCGCACCACGACATTGGAAGACGTTCTCCCTCAAGTCTATTCTCTGGCAATAAAATAAACAGCCGGATACATCAATAGGGTATTTCACTAATTTTTGATTTATTTTTGTTATTCTTTATAAAAAAAAAATAATAAACATGTATTTTTTGTTTGTTTATACAATGACCCGTTTCGCTGAAATTATATATTTTTTAAATAATGACCCAAACAAAGAAACATTTAGCTTGTCAAGTTGACATTTTAAAACATTTCTTGCTTTTTATGTTTGGAAATTAGGTCATACCAAAAAAAAAATATAATGATTTTTTTTATATAATTAAAAAAATTACATAATTTTATACATATATATATGAAAAATATTTAATATTCTTATACTTTTCATTCATGATTTTCTTTCTAAACATTATGAGTCTTATTTTGTGACGTCATGGGTTTGTACACACATTCAATGATAGTCACGCACACATGTACTCGTGCACGTACTGTAGATGAATGTCAGCGCAGAGCTGTCACATTTTTCGAACATAACCTACATTTTCAAAGTAAATATCTTTGCAACAAGTTGTTTTTTTTTTAGTGTAAGAACAAATAACGAAATGTTCTAAAAAATATAAATAAATAGAAATTATGTGTGATTTAGATATTACCATGGTTGTATAATATTGTTCTGTGCCGTCTTGCGAGAACAACTCGTTGAGAATCAAAAATAAAGTATTTGTTCGTATTCCTAAACCTCAAGATATAAGAGAAAGATGCAATAAATACTCCAAAAATTTTGAAGGGTACTCTTGCTTATGTTTGTGAAGATCATTTCAACGTAAGTAGAACTTAATAAAAAAAACAATTTTCGTTGATATACATTTGTTTATTTTACTCAATAGCTTGAAGATGTCGAAAATCAATTTTCTGCAAATTATTTGAATTCGCTTCTTCAAAATTAATTTCCATAATCAAATTATTCAATATACAATAAAAAGAAAAGCACGAGTACAAAATAATTTGCTGTCACGTTTGCTTTCAAGTCAAATAACATAAACGTCAAACGTAGTTCCATTTTTATTCGATAGGAGGGACTACGGTCACGGTCGCAAACCCATGACGTCATTTGAAATTTAATATAAACTTTAAAAAATTATTTCTGTAAAACTAGAAACTTATGTGACATAAAATTTATATTTCTGTAAGTGATTTTAAGTATACTTTCAGAAAAAAAAAAAAAAAAAATGGAAAATGTGGTATGACCCCATTATGGGAAAATGCGCATCGATACAATGTCCATACATTGCCCTGTTCATTTCTTGTTTCGTTCAGTTTCATAACGTTTAAATTTTGACCAGGAAATGGATGCATTGCACAGTAATCGCCCTCTGACGTCATATTAAGTCTGTCATCTAGCGATATTTTTGTAAAGCTTTGTAGAGATGATGCTCTGTTGCCACATAATTGATATATAATTAAATCAGATTATATTAATTAAAAATTATTCTAATAATGCCAAAACAAATAAATTATTGCAATTTTGAATTTAAGTATGATATATCCAATAAAGAAAAATGAATTTTGTGTGAAAATTAAGTTTTAAACAATAGTAAAATTTAATAATAAACTCAACTGGCAACAATGGATTATCTGTCATGTAATGAATGTGCTTGTGCTTAGTTTGTGAAGCGTTGTTGAAATGTTATAAATTCAGAAAATATCTCAAAACTATGGAACAAATAGAAGTAAAATGTGTTAAACACAAATTATTTCGAAAATATTGTTCCGTAGCTTCTTGTAATGCGTCATCCCAATTATTATCGTATCGTAGATTTCCGAAGAACCCAGAAATGAGAAAAAAGTTGTTAATTTCATTAAAAATTAATACAGAAGTAAAGTAATTCGCATTTGTCTGTTGTAAACATTTTAAGGAATCTGATTTCATACCAAGCTTTTTGAATTTAAAACTGACAACTATTTTATTTTATCATCTCTATGCGCAGAAAAACAACTGCGCATTGAAAACATCTCATTTTTTACTATCTCTCTCACTTTGTGCAATGCATCCATTGCAATTTAAAACATAATTTTCGATAAACATTTTTTTTTCTTTGTTAATAACTTTTTACCAAAACTGTAAAATTTGATTTATGTGAAATACCCTATTAAAAAATTTAGTTCAAGTTGAAATACACTTACTTCTAAAGTCTTATTTGTTTTCAAAACTTCTGCAATATTTACCGCTGACTTGTTTGAAAGATTAGTCCATTGTAAACCTAATCGCTGAATACTTTCGTTTTGTTTTAAAACATCTCGAATATCTCGAACGAAGGTATCGTCCAAATTATTATTACCAATATTTAAAATCGTTAAGCTACGATAATCTCTCTACAAATTAAATATTTTTTTATCATTTTTTTTTTTTTCGATATTTTTAAATGACTTACCAATAAGTTATTAATATACGTAGAGCATGGATTTGACAAACAATTATTCCAGAGAACCAACACTTCCAGACAACCGATGGAGTTACACAAACCGTGAACTATGTGTTTTACACCCACATTTTCGATCTGATTGTTGCTCAAATCCAAGAGTTGTAGGTTTTTATTATGTTTCAACAACTTTCCAAGTAAAGTAGCTTCGGGTATTCCTAATTTGTTGTCCGTCAAGTATAATTCTTTTAGATTAATGTTGCAAGTAAGTGCTGTTACTAAACAACGAAATCGTGTTATGTAAATGTAAAACTGAATAAAATTCCAAACTTACCCAGCGATCGCATTGCATTTCCAAGTATATTACAATTTTCTAAGTTTAATACTTGTAAATGTCTTAGGGAAAGATGTTTCAGCAAGCAATCGGCTTCGTTGTCTGTCAGTGGTATGTTTTTCAATTTCAAGTTTTCTAAGGTGTTGCTCTACAAATTAATTAATATCAGTTTAAATTAAGTTATTGTTCTTTTCGGGTTTGTGCTAGCCAGGGCTGGCAGACATCCAGAGGTTTTTTTTTTTAAAGAAAACACGGGGCTGTGTTTTTTTATTGGGCTTTTTTTAGATATTTATTATGAATTTCATGTTATTATATATTTTTCACCTTACAAGTTAAACAAATTTACTTAATAAATAAATAAATATATCATCACGGCATATTACCCATTACTAGGTGTGCCAGTATACAGGATGTCCCATTTAAGGTACGAATGCATTGGTATCTCGAGAACCGTAAGAGCTATGAGGTTGGTTAAATTAGACAAAAGTTGCCCCATTAGGAGGCTATTTTAATGGTGTTTTGTTATTTGCGAAAAAATGCATAGGTCGCTAGATATAGGTGAAAATGTAAATTTAGCGATTTTCTTTTTTTGCTTATAACTTTGTTATATGAAATAATACGAGATTCTGGTTTGAACTTTCTTAAGGCACTTTTATATGGTGAATTTGCAGAAGTACTCAAAAAAAAATTATATCTAACCATTTACGAGTTACGGATAGCAACTTTTATTTTTCATATGGAGGTCATATTAAGCTGTGGCATTTTTAAATAGAGATTTTTTTTAGCTTTACAATGATATAAAGCAATAATAATTTATTTTTATAATTAACAGAAAAATGAACAAAAATTGTTATTTATACTAAAATTGAATTGAAAAAAGTAAATCGAAGGCTGCTATGGAAACAACGAACAACAAAAAAGTGCAACAATTGAATTTCTGAATTTTACTTGACAATAGTAGATTATTACGAGTAATAAAAATGAATTTTTCTCGTTGAGAAAAATATGATATGTTGAGTTCGTTGTCAAAGTTCGTTTATTACTCGTTTATTACAAAACACCATTAAAATAGCCTCCTAATTTCGAGTCGATCATCGAACAGGGCCGAGGATATTTTTACCGGGCCGAATCGGGCCAATCATTTGCAAAAGTTGAGGCGAGTCGGACTTTTGATTTTGGCCCGGCCCGAAAAATCGAGCTTTTTCAATCAAATGCACAGTTTTCTTAATATTTTAATGAAAATGGATGGAGTAATATGGATCAAAAATGATTTAATAACAACATACATACTTCACTTCTTAATAAATAAAAATACGTTATTTACAAGAATTCAAGGTTATTCATTAAAGCATAATAATACTATTGTGATGTTATTCTTTTTGTCACTACTTGTATACTTAAATAAAAAAAATCTGTTGTAGCCAGCACAATACCTCTCGCCATTTCCATTTTATGTTATATAAATATTGTATTGCACTATAATCCAATACCTCTTTTAGCGAGAGGTAAAAAACACGAGGGCTGTTCTCTTAATTTTAGACCGAGCCTGATATAATAAAACATCGTCTTTCATTCTGAAATATTCTGTATGACTCTTTCTGTTGAGGCATACACTAGATCACCAGAATTAAAAATGGGCAGTCCCGAATCCAAGATTATTTTGTTAAATTAAAATCCCGATGAGACATGAGGCGCAGTGTAGTACTAAAAAAGTTCGGTATTTGTGCAAAATTATAGAAAATGTGAATACTAAAGCGTTCTTAAACTTTTTGTTTTATACTCATAAAAACTGGTATAGTTACATATCTAATATTGTGTGTAAAATTTACTAATATTACCACCAAGTTTATAACTGTTCTCATTTTTAAGTTTTTACCCCAAAAATTCATAAATACCTGCATTTGGGTAAAAAGTTGAAAATATTCAAAAATCCAATTTTCATGTATTTCGTATTTCCCAATGCACTGATTCCAAATCAAGAAAACGTAGGTCGATATTTCTTTTAGTTTTGGAGATATTCAAACTCAAAGATTTTCTCAAAATTACCCATTTATGGGCTAGATCTCTGCCTAGTTTTGAATTATTGCCCCAAAAGTCAATATACCCCATATTCAGATAAAAACTTTAAAATTTTCAAAAATCTAATTTACATGTATCTAGATACTTCTCAATGCGCTGATTCTAAATTTTGAAACCGCAGGTCGATATCTCTTTTCGTTCTCGAGATATTTAGATTCAAAGTTTTGGATATAACTGCCCATTTTTGGGTAATAACCCAAAAATGGGCCGAGATACGAATTTGGCGACACCACCATTCGATTCTACGGATAAAAATATATAAGTATACCAATTTTCATCAATTTTGACTGACCGGTTCATTTTTTATGAATAAAAGTTTGAAAACCCCTGAAAATGGCCAAAATCTGAAAAAATCGTAAGGGGTACCCCTTACGATTTTTGCGATTTTTGGCAATTTTCAGTTATTTTGCTTTAGAGACTGTATGCGGTGTTCAAAAATTATGAAAATTGGTATACTTATGTAATTTTGCCCGTAGAATCGAATGATGATATATTCAAATTCATATCTCGACCCATTTTTGGGTTATTGCCCAAAAATGGGCAGTTTTGAGCAAAACTTTGAATCTAAATATCTCGAGAACGAAAAGAGATATTGACCTGCGGTTTCAAAATTTGGAATCAGCGCATTGAGAAGTATCTAGATAAATGTAAATTAGATTTTTGAAAATTTTAAAGTTTTTATCTGAATATGGGGTATATTGACTTTTGGGGCAATAATTCAAAACTAGGTAGAGATCTAGCCCAGAAATGGGTAATTTTTTTGTATAAGATTTGTGAAAAAGTTCTTGAAATTTCCGAACGCCTTCGGTAAACAAAATGTTTAAATACTCGTAGGTCTGTAATTTTTATAACAAACTTACACTAGAAGTGTGTCTTTGTTAATAACTTATGTTAACCAATGTTAAACGTTATAAGCATGTAATTCTTTTTAAGTTTGACACAAAAAAAGTTAAACATTTCGCCTCATATAAAAATCAAAATTAGGAATGCCGGATGTACTCAATTTCGAGCTTTGGCCCGGCCCGGCCCGATTTCGAGTTAATTTTCGAGCCGGGTCCGAATGCATACCTAAGACATCGGTAATGATGACGATATATTTTTACTGTGTGGGCGCTTACCAGGCGTCACCTCACGGGCACTCATAGCTGACGTGGAGAGTGCAACACAGAGATCACTTTTATGAGATTTAAAGTCTGCACTAGCCGGGATCGAACCCGGGTTACCAAATTGGCAACCAGACACTATACGCTCACGGCCACGCGACCCCATATTACATAATAAATAATTATTTTAATTTATTTAACTCTCATAACAATATTCTTTTTTGTATTCGTGCGTTTATGTCACTTTTTTGCACTTATTCGAAAAATATACCAAAGCAGTCAATCAGCGATAGCCTGACACTTTTTCGTATTAATACAAAAAGTGTTTGCAAACTTCAATATAATAATTCGAAAGCATAAATTTTCTTTTAAGAAATCTAAAACGAAGTTTAAATTTCGAAACATTAATCTTATCATTTTCAGGCTTTTTCACTCGCTCATAAGCTATGGAATTGTTTCGAGGCAATTCACCTAACGTTATCGGGATCTTCAAATTACAAAAGCAGACAGTTAGATTAATAATCTTAGGTGTTGGAGCATTGCCAACTATTTTTCAAATAATTGAAAATAATGCCACTTCCTTGTTTATTTATCTACCACACTCTTTTAGAAATTCACAATAACATATGGGGTCCCTTGGCCGCGTGCCTGGTTGCGAATATGGGGAACAAAATTGACCCCTGTGGTGCACTCTCCAAGCCAGCAATAAGTGTCCGTGAGGTGACGCTTGGTAAGCGCCCGCGCGGTACAAATATATCATTACCGATATCTGTGATAAAGAAGATTGGCACACCCAGAAATGGGTAACATGCCGTGATATATTTATTTATAATAACTTAAATAATTTTACTTTCATATCTGATACCCATAATTATAATACAAAATCTTCCAATTTAATTCGTATACCTAGATTCAGATTAGCCAGGTCTCAGCAAAATTTCTTAAATTTAAATTTATAAAATGGTCTACCAATTTTCGTGCAAAATTTATCATATAATTTATTTAAAGAGAAAATAAAAAGATATCTTCTTGAACATTGTTTTTATACGGTTGAAGGTTATTTGATCAACATTGTTCAAATAGGCATTGTTTAAAATTTTGCTTAAAATTGTTTAAAATATTTTTATATTATTTTTATATTGTTCTTCCTACTTGCCATAAACAAATGTATTTTTGTAAAATGATGATATAAAATATATGATTATATTAGTAAATGTAAAATTTCAACGGAATTAGAAAAAAAACTTCTACCTAAGTGATTTGTTGCAAAATCGTATTTTTCGCACGACATCTTTACGTCTACTGCGAAAAACATCATCATTTTGCAACTAAACACATAAATAGCTAATGCAAGTTTTATTGGTGGATTTTTTTGGGCTGAGAAAAGGAAAATACGACTAGCCCTAGTGCTAACCCAATAAGTGGGACATGCGTGATTTTTATGTATATTAATATAATAAAATTCATTACCTTTTTTAAATATCTTGCACATGCTTGCCAGCCTCGAACACCTACATCAGGATTACTCTCTATATTTAAGTGAACAGCGGATTCATAATATTCGAACATTTCAAAAAGAGTAAAAGCTGTTTCACTTGTGAGTCCACACGCTGTCAAGTCTATTGTAACAAACTGAACCCGTTTAAATACTTCTTCCAGAGATTCACATCCACAGCAGGTCAAATGTATATAGCTTAAGTGAAAAGTATCAATTCTGTTTTCACAATTGGTAAAGTCCTAAAATAACAACAAAGTATTGTTTTGGAAAGTTTCATCTTACGAGATTATTTTACCTTGATCTGATCGACGACAAATTGTATTGGTTCTGTATTATGGCGTAAACATGATAATTCATATTCCTGTAATATTTCTGTTGCGTTAACATTGGTTGCTAAAATTTAAATCATGGTCAAACAATAATATACATGGACATCTTATGACATTACAGTAAATGTCAAATGAACAAAGTATTACCTAATCGAAGTGGATCAACGGGTTCCAAATATCCTGTCACCAAATCTGTATCATTTTCAGGGAATGACACTCTTCTGGGATGATAACTGCGTTTACATAAAGCATTCTGTAATACTTCGGAGTCATTTTTGTCGTTTTTGCCATATTCTTCTAAATTTTCTTCACTATTCATATTCGCACTGTTGAAAATCGTAACACATATGATTAAAATACCTATTGTATTTAATTGTAATACAGTGTTAAAATATAATTATTCTCGGTATCTATCATTGTAACAGAATAAAAATACTACGGATTTGTTTGGGAACCCGCCATGTTATTTTACTATAAAATTTCACGTTTTGCTCGTACTGTTGCTCGCGCGCTACTGTTGCTATATTAACCTTGAACGAACTGAATAAAATAGCGTGTAATGCCGAATTATATTACATATATATGATCCGCAAATAAATATATGATTCGCAAATAAATATCATGTTGTTTCTTATTACATATTTGGAATTTTATAATGTACAAGTATAAAATGAATAACGGAATAGGAATTTAACAAAGAAAATCAGTTTTTCTTTGCGCAAATGTTACCAAATTATTTTATGCAAAAATACTTCAAATAAACGTTACAGAAATTTAAATTCTACATCTAATCATATAATATGATTATTCTAGATCCTCATGTACGCGAAAAATTAATTATAAAGTTATGGCTGGTAGCACAAGCCTTGTTTTAAATAAAAAGTTGTTTGAAAAAATGTCAAATTGCATTATTTGATAATAACAAATACATAATGTCAACTTTATTAAAATATGATTTTAAAGTAGAACATATTTGCATTTAAACAAATGTTTAAACAATCGTTCTTTACACATAAGGGTGAAATTAAATATTGAAATTTGAACTCGACATATTTTTGAAACAGCGTTTTAGTTAAAACAAGGCGTGTGTTAAGCGTGTTTTACAATATACAAATTAGTTTTTAATGACTGGTTAAAAGACGGGGGATTCCACGATTCTTTGATTTTTTACATGTTATTGTATTTTTAAATTCAGAAACTCCCTAATTTTCTTTTTTAAAATTCGGCGTCTTATGGACGAAAACAAATGGTAAATACGTGGTATCCATCGTCTGCTTTTATTATTAATTTATACTTACAAAATGAATGAAATTCTGCTGCTTTAATCAAATATTAATACAAAACCACTGATTTTGTACTTGTTAAAATCACTGTCTGGCAGTCACTGATTTGATGATTCGCCCACTTGCAGTGCCGGCCAATAAAAGGGGCTGGGTTTGGTAGCGTCATCGAGCCCGGGAAAATCCGCGCATTTCGAAAGTATATGATATATTTTAGCATTTTATAAAAAAGAAAAGAAATTTGCGTCAATAACACAGTTATATGGGAAGAAATAATTATACATATAATTTATATAAAAATTCGATGAGTGGAATCCTCTAAACGTCTAAATTAAAATATTTTGGATTGAAACACTACTGCCATCTACACTAGTATTGCGTGAAAGTTCAAATTGTTTATCTTTTATGATATTCCATAGCTGCCTAAAGCTTATAAAAGCAGTATCTTTATAATTATTTGTTTCGCTTAATGAAGGACTAGAATAACCGTTTTTACATAATTTAGATGTAGAATTTAAATCTCTATAACTTTTTTTTTGAAGCATTTTTGCTCAAAATAATTCGGTAACTTTAGCGCAAAGAAAAACTGATTTCCTGTAGTAAAGAAAAGATTTCTAATATTTTTTCCTAACTACATAAAAAAACTTTAATGCTACTGAATTCACATAAAAAGTATTTTTTTTTAATTAGCAATAAAACTATAATAAATACTTCAAGAATAAAATAATTTTAATGATTACATTTATTTAATGAATAGATATACAAAATACAAAAATCGTGTTATTAAACATCACATTTAAATAATACTGCAGTTAAAAATATTAATGTTACTAATTATAAAAACGAATAGGATACTACCTACATAGTATATAGAGGACGAATAATTAAGTTCTAACTTCTATCCGCTAGTTTTTGATATCCATAAACATGCAAATGCTATGAGACACAAACAACGGTAAAAGAAACTACGTCATTGTGTTACTAAACAACCATTATACAAATAACATCGAAAATTTCTAATCAATGGTTGCTTTTCTGGCGAAAGATGTTAACGATGATATCTCACTTGGACTCGGATCTGTCGGTAATCGGCTAAATTCGATCTCTTCGCTGATGCTGTTATCTGTACAAACATTAATATGGATTCGTTAGTATTTATATAAATATTATTCAATAAATGTATAAATCTAAATAGAATATACACGGTGTTAAAAAAAGGTCTGATCTTCAACTGTTTCCCGAAAGAGGCCATTTTGTATTAGAATCGAAGAAAAACTAACAATGTTAGTGATCGAACAAAATTTTGTCTATACTAGTAAACAGACTATAAAAAACCAATAAAAATTTATAAAAAACATATTTCTCAATTTCTAAAATTACGAAGTTATTTGAAAATAAAATATTGGCCAAGGTCGCCACAACATTTAACTTACAACAATTATTTGAATTTTTTGAAAAACAAAAGCAAATCTAAGGTGACCTCTGAAAGGTAAACAAAAACTATCATTTAATCGAAGTCGTAATTCTTACAGCCCGATTCTCAAAAAAGTTTAAGCTAATCCTCATTTTTGGATTAGTTAATTCTATTCCGGTATTTAAAATTCAAAATATTATCAAAAAGGTAGATACAAGGAATAGATTAGTCTATATTTTAAGATATAAACTGCCAAAATTAGAGTAGAATTCGTTAATTAAAAAATGAGGATTAGCTTAAACTTTTTCGAGGATCGAGCTATTAATGTTTTAGAAATAGCTGATGTAAATCCCGTAAAAATTCATTTTTCCTGAAATCGTCGTAATCTACTACTTCTCTATCACAAAATCGGCAGGGAAATTCAATTTCCCTGCCTAGACAGGGAAGTAAAATGCAACGTTGCCATATTTATTTTTACAAATGTCAAATGTACAGTTGCTTTAAATTTTTGTACAATTTTAAATAGAATTCCTTAAGTTTTCAATGTGATTTACTTTTTAAAAGAAAATAGGTTATATGTACCATTCAGTAATATAGAATTCTTATACGATTTCAGAAAAAAATTAATACTTATCTCGTCAATGAAGTTCCTTTTCATAACTCACAATCATCATGAAAAAACGATGTTCCCTGCCTTGATATGTAAATAACTATTTTACTGCCTTACTTTTTTTACAAAAATTTGAACTGTGAAAATTATTCTCAGATTTACTATCTATGGGGTCAGCTTTACCATGGGTTAAGCGTTGCACACTTACATAACACCCTGTATGACCTTCAATTTTTTACTCTTTTTTTAACACCCTGTATTTGAAGGAAAATAATAAGCATGGATATAATAAAGTAAAATTACTTACTTGAAATGCCGTTTACTGAATCGGATGGCCATTGTTTATGACTAGGAGCATATAAAATCAAGAGAGCAATAATATAAATATTCCACATTCCATACACCCCGGTATAAAAGGCGGAAGTTAACTCCCATTCCATATGTTCATCCCATTTCCACTGTCCTTCGGCAATCTTTAATTAAAAACATGATTATTAGTTACCATAATTATGAACAAATTCAGGAAATCATAATCAATGGGACGACAGTCCTTGAATAGGTTATTTATATTTTAACTCAAAGGATTGTCATAAAACGATGAAACGCCTCCAAATTACGTTTACAAAAAAAAAAAAAAAATTGTAAACACAGTCAATGGTTTCAAAAGATTCTTACAGATTATACGTTCCCATTCGCCGTTACATGGTGTATTTAATTTTAGTCGCAGCAAATGGTAATAATAGTACCTATATTTAAAAAAAAAGTATTCATCGGATAAGCTTATGACATAACATAATATTTGTAAGTAAATCCAAACCTGGGTCTTTGTAAAAAAAATACAGCAATTTGTGGTAAGAGTGCTACGACATTTTTTAATCGTTTTATACCGATCCCTCGTAGTAAAAAACTTATACAGGTGTGCAACGAAATGCAGAACATGAGAGTTTAACATAAGATTTGAAAAATATGTGGAAATTAGCTCTCCTGTACATTTTAGAGCAAAAAGACAAGAATGAAAAGTAATTCAAAATTAATTTTTACTTTAAAAAAGTCTTTATTTAATGTTAATTAAGATATTTAGAAAATAAAATATGTTTTCGTCAAAGATCAGATAGCCATGGAAATAAAAAACAAAACAAAATCTTATTGTTTCGGTTCAGTGCTCTTGATGTTAATTGTTGTCCACACTGTTATAATTCAGCATTAAATACTAAAGTATTATGATCTTAAATTGATATTTTGTTTTATTTGTATTCTTATTTCCATGACTATCTGATTTTTTCCGAAAATGTCAATTTCTAAATACCTAGCACTACAGATCTATTGAATTAAACTACGACTTTTTAAAAGTAAAAATTAATTTTAAACAATTTCTCATTCTTGTAATTTTGTTCTAAAATGTACAGGAGAGACAATGGGGAAGTTTAGCAATTTTTTTTATTCTTTTATTCCATGGGAAATGACTTGAAAAATGATGTAACATGTTTTATTTTTTTCAAAAATGCCCAGATTTTCCGGAAAAGCCGATTTTAAGCTCTGATGAAGTCGGTAGAGGCTTGATACAACGTATGTCGCTTATACACTGACGCATGCGGTTGCGGTTACGGTTACCAGTCACTTGAGACTGAGGTGTTGTTCGACCTACGTTCAAGTGGTTCGCTTTCACCGTTCTGTCTGAGTTTGCGCATAACTGACTTGTGACGTACTTAGAGTTTACCCAAAAAATATTAATTATAAATAAATGAAGCAATAATTTTAATTTTTAATTTCAATTTAAGCAGTCATTTGTGTTATATTTGTGAGAAAATAGTATGTTATGTAGAAATTTTACCATGCTAAACTTCCGTATTTCCGCACATTTTTAAAAACCTATGTTAAACTCTTATGTTCTGAGTTTCGTTGCATACGCTTTATGATAAACAAACGATAGAATTATTGGGAATAAGAAAATCAAATAGGCCTTGGAAAACAAAATTTGCATCATGAGTGTAAATAGTTATTCATCTGTCATTTGAAATGGACGCATTGCACAAAGTGAGAGAGATAGTAAAAAATGAGATGTTTTCAAAGCGCAGTTGTTTTTCTGCGCATAGAGATGAAATTAAATAGTTGTCAGTTTTAAATTCAAAAAGCTTGGTATGAAATCAGATTCCTTAAAATGTTTACAACAGACAAATGCGAATTACTTTACTTCTGTATTAATTTTTAATGAAATTAACAACTTTTTTCTCATTTCTGGATTCTTCGGAAATCTATGATACGATAATAATTGGGATGACGCATTACAAGAAGCTACGGAACAATATTTTCGAAATAATTTGTGTTTCTTAACACATTTTACTTCTATTTGTTCCATAGTTTTGAGATATTTTTTGAATTTATAACATTTCAACAACGCTTCGCAAACTAAGCACAAGCACATTCATTACATGACAGATAATCCATTGTTGCCAGTTGCGTTTATTATTAAATTTTACTATTGTTTAAAACTTAATTTTGACACAAAATTCATTTTTCTTTATTGGATATATCATATTTAAATTCAAAATTGCAATAATTTATTTGTTTTGGCATTTTTAGAATAATTTTTAATGAATACAATTTTATTTAATTATATATCAATAATGTGGCAACAGAGCATCATCTCTACAAAGCTTTACAAAAATATCGCTAGATGACAGACTTAATATGACGTCAGAGGGCAATTACTGTGCAATGTATCCATTAGTTGCGAAAGTTAGCTAGACTCAGTTAATATTTTTTAGTATCGTTATGAGTGAAAATATTAAATTAACCCAAGAGGATTTTCAAATCAAGATTTATTATTTTTGGCAACAAAAGCAATAAAATACACGCCATTTTTATTTGATTTGACAATGTGCGACTTCTTTGACTATTTTTGTTTACAAAAAAAGAAAAACGGGGACAGATGATTTACTTTGAATATAATTAAAAAGGATAACTGGTCAGATCGTCGCGTTTGTCTCTTACCTGTCCCAAAATGAAAGAAATAACGGTCATAGCTGCACAAACCAATGTCGATAACATTAAAAATTTGAAACGGTATATAATGCCTTCATAATGGAGTCTGCGGGCTGCAGACATTGTCGGGAGCGAAGATCGTTTCACACTTATGTTACAGAATACTTTCCAAACCATGTAACATAAAAATATGAAGTAAATACCAGCTGAAATCCCTGCTAAAATGATGAATGTTAGCTATTTTTTTTGTTAAGAAAATATTATTTTACAACGTAAAGCTCGTGTCAATAGAGAAAAGAAATGTTTAAAAATTCATAGCGCCTGTGTTTATACATATTTAGTACCGAAAATTTATGGGTATGTACGTAATAAAATAAGCAGATTTCAAAGATCTGGGTGCGGAATTTGTTTGTGCACTCAATTTCAGGTATGCCAATTACAGTGCCCTTAGCCATGTTTTGGATATGTATGTAGAAAAATACGTAGATCTCAAAAATCGATATTATAAAATTGCGTCTTCACCCATTCTTGGGTATGACGTCATTTCCGGCTAAACCATCAACTTTCAGGGTGTATACCAAACTTCAGAAGGAAAATTCCCTGATATTTCCAGGTTTTCCAGTTTCTTTGTGTAAAATTCCAGATGAGATAAGTTATTACAAATATATGTGGAACCCCCTAAATGGTCAGATTTTTTAGGAAAATAAAAACTTCTTAATGCAAGTTGAACACTTTTTATAAAAATAAATTCTCTCTGACTTCAAAAAATAATGCACACATGTTTTTAAAATAATATTAGCAACCAACTATCTGAAATTGATCATTTAATTCACAAATCTTTTCTTTTATTTCTTTAAGAGAATGCAGGACAGAGCGCTTTTGATTACTGAGTAATTTAATTTTTTCTAATCGACGTTTCTTTTCATATGATTTTTTTTCCTTCTCTTCTTCATCTTTATTATTTCTTTCTAATGCATTTTTATATTCACGGTTAGCATTTCGTGCGTGACACAGAAAAGTTTTGTTAATGTAAATTTTTTCAAAACCACATTGCTGTGTAACACTAATTAAGCGTACAGTAAGAGAATTTTCTTTTAGATTGGTTACTAAACATTCTTTATTAATAGAAAATCCTCGTTCCACAAAAGCACATCCGTGCGACAAAAACAAGATAGTTATGAAAAAATTTTGTAATTCACGTGTTCCATAAACATTTAATAGTGGAAAATAAAGTAAATCCAGTTTTTCTTTCTCTTTTTTCTAATTATAACATGTACGACAGCTTCATTTTTTACAAAATTTCGAAATTTTCAATAATTTTGTCAGCTACAAAATCTATAATTCTTCCAGCTTCAATCATAGATTTTAATGCTATTTCTAGTCTGCCTTTGGAATATGATTTTAATATTACCTTTGGATCAATACATGAAATGCCTTTTGTAATTTTATATTTAAGTGGACTCTTTTCTACAATTTAGGAACAATAAATTACCAATAAAATATTTTTCCAGAGTTAATAAGAAAAATCCCTGATATCTCCATGATATTTCCAGATAATCGAAATTCCCTGATATTTCCCGGTTTTCCAGGTTTGGTATACACCCTGACTTTACGAAAAAAAAATTGCATGACAGTTATGGCGAATAAAAAGTTTTTTTCCTTCTCTATTGATACGTCCTATAAAGAATTAAATATCATGAAAAGGATACAGCCAAATTAGTCCCCAAATCTGTAACCCATATAGAATAAAATGGATTTCGAAGCTGAATACCACGTTCACATAAATCAAAAACAAATAGAGAGATACAGCCCACCACAACAGCGCTCAAATGTCGCCAATAAATTTTTAAGGTATTTCGTTCTCCACTTTCGCTGATCTATAAAAAAATTATTTAAAAATATTTTTATCCTAAAAATAAAGTGTGTTCAGTAAAAAACCTAATTCGGAGTAGGCTATGAACACAGAAAAGTATGTGTGATTATTATTCAATTCAAAGTCAAGTTGTCAAAATTGATCTTAAAATGTAATTTTAAGGAGAAAAGATAATAAAGAAGGATATAGAATATTGCTAATTTATTTCTATTTCTAAAATAAGGATTCAAGAAGAAAAGCTTTGATTTCTTTAGATAACATTTTTGACAATATCTCGTGCCAAATTGACATTAAATAATGGGCTACTTGCGTATCTTTTTTTTATTTTTGAAGAGAAGGTAAAAACTTGCTATCCATATTTTTTCTTTTGACAAAATTTTTATTAATTAGACAGAAAAAAAAAATAATGAAATTTGATTATTTGAATTACCGCCATGTATGACGTAGAATTACGCCGCACCAATGAATTGCCGTAAAGCCATAGCGTGGTACCGCCCCGTAGCAACGGCATGTTTGTGCGGGTAATGTAGATCTCCTGCTTGACGTTTCAACAATAGTTTGGAGGTTAGTATTTCAGTTTGACTTTTTGGTATCGATATTTTAAATTACATGTAACTATACAGGTGGTTGATTTTTCATTGTCCAGCTTATATCTTCTGAAATATTAAAGATACAAAAAAAAGTTATATACAAAAATTGTTTAATACAACTTAATCTATAATTTAGCATAAACAATTTTTTTCCAAGGCCTACCAATTTTCCAGAAAAATATTTAACTTTGATTTTTTAACACCCAGTATATTTTGACAATAAGATTCTTAATAAATTTCTCTTTACAATGATGTGTAACAAGTAAGGATTTACCTTTAAATTATGTCCTATAAAGCAAATAGAAATATGATAAAAGTAGGCTACGATATTCTATTGTTTATACCTGTAACTTCTGTCACACATGAACATTGGCTACGTATGGGTTTTCCTTAGAATAAAATTATGTCTAATAAAGCAAGTAATTGAATTACTAGCATTGATGATTTACAAAATTATTAATACTTTTATTTATATATCAAGTAGCAATCTGTGACATATGTTACTGGTATAAACAATAGAATATCACAGCCTACTTTTGTCGTATTTCTATTTGCTTTATTAGACATAACTTAAAGGTAAACCCTTACTTGTTACACATCATTGTAAAGAGAAATTTATTAGGAATTTTATTCCGTAAAAATATACAGGTGTTCCATTTAAAAATTCAAAGTTAAATATTTTTCTGGAAAATTGGTAGGCCTTGGAAACAAATTGTTTATGCTAAATTATAGACCAGGTTGTATCAAATAACTTTTCTATATAACTTTTTCTTGTATCTTTAATATTTCAGAAGATACAAGCTGGACAATGAAAAATCAACCAGCCTGTATATGTGTTTACTTGTAAAGTAATTAATGTATTTGGGAGACCAAAGAGACAGAAAAATGAACTGTCAAATTCAAATTAAAACTTTCTCGCACGACATGCCATCTACAGGTTACATTCTTAAACATGGTTCCCTTCTCCAGTTCAATATAATGACGTCACAGAAAATTTTCTTTCTTAATTTATTAAAAACAGATATTTTTGTAAATAAAATTTATATTTTTATATATGTTTTCAATATAACATTACGTATATAGTGATAGAAATCGGATTTTCAATGCCACGCAAGTAGCTCATTTCAAACTGTTCATAGACTACTGAATTAGGATTTTTTTAACACACTGTATTATATTTAAATACATACAAGCATATGTTCTCCAGCAAAAACCAGCCAGAAAGATAGCAACATGGCGTAGAATATCCCTTGACGTATATCACTTAGAAGTAACATATATGGCATATCAAAAGTTAGTGTTAAATATTCAAGGGGCGCTAAAAAAGATTTCACAATTATTTTAATTTCTTTATACAAATAAAATAAATATACCGTTTAAGAAAGTGAGAGCAGCTCCTAAATATATCAGCATATATTCCAAAAGCGCTGGAGATCTAGAGAGCATATGTACACGTCTCCAAAACCAAATCATTATCCCAATAATAATTGGGAAGAAAATAGTTTTTAAAGAGACCCAAACTTTTGTAAAACCACCATTTTGATTAATAGCCTAAAAAAAATAAAATATTATGTATACATTCTTTTAAAAGTAAGAATAATCATCTTACCGCCAACCAAATATCAGCAATATGACCAACATGTTCGTTCATTTGAGTGTCTGAATCAACAGGCAATCGAAGATTTAACAGGTAGTAGTCATGGTGAAGAGATCCAAGTTCAAAGAGAGGAATACTGCTGCAGTTGTATGGATAGCCTTCTTCTCGTAAATGGGCCTAAATTTTAAATATTATATCAAAATAAATAATAATAGGACAGGAGTTCTACCTATTTAAATTATAAATACCAAGGCATCGAACCCAAACCTGAACCGAACCAAAACCAGAACCCAACCGTAACATTTTAGCGAACCCAAACCCAGAACCGAACCTCAGATATATTTTTCAGGGCATCGAACCCACCAAAAACTGGGTTCGGTTTAGGTTCAGGTTAATTTGTTTTTTGAAAGATGGGTTCGGGTGCGGTTCTGATTCAAGCATTAATAAAATTTGCGGTTTTGTTAGCGGTTCAGGTTCGAAATAATGTAAAATGAGAGCCGGAATTTACGCAAAACGCAACAAGAAACGAATCCAATTTTCACGAAAAGTCAGCCCAGACAGCAACGCAGACGCCTAAGACGTCGATTATCGGCTGTATTTACTTTTCGAACTAAAAATTAACCTGAACCGGAGTTGAACCCCGAACCTGAATTTTAATACTCGGTTCGGTTTCGACTCAGGTTCAATTAAAAATATATCTGAGGTTCGGTTCTCGGTTTGGGTTCTCTAAAATGTTTCGGTTTGGTTCCGGTTTTGGTTCGGTTCAGGTTCGGGTTCGATGCCCTGATATTTTTCAATAGAACCCAGGTCGGAACTGAACCGGGTATTAAAATTCGGGTTCAGGGTTCAGCTCCGATTCAGGTACATTTTCAGTTCGAAAGACAATCTGCGTTGCTGCCTGTGTTGACTATTCGTGAAATTAAGGGCCGGGATAATAAACGTCCAGTTAAATTTAGTTCCATAGTAAATTTAAAAAAATGAACAAATTCGAATCAATTTCCATGATTTTATGACATCCAAATCATTGTTGTCAAAAATTCGAGTTGCATTTGTTCATTTAATTAAATTTACTTTGGAACTAAATTTAACTGGTCGTTTATAATACCGGCCCTTAGTTGCATTATTAATTCCGACTCGCATTTTAAATTATTTCTTTATAAAGAAAAAAATCAATTTTCATTAGGTCGAACTGAACCAGAATCGAAACCGCAAATTTTATTAATGCTTGAACCAGCTATGAGTGCCCGTGAGGTGACGCCTGGTAAGCGCCCACACGGTAAAATATATCGTCATTATTACCGATGTCTACATGTGTTGTAGATACTGGCACACCCAGTAATGGGTAATATGCCGTGATGATATATTTATTTATTTATTTATTTGAACCAGAACCGCACACGAACCCATCTCTCAAAAAACAAATTAACATGAACCAAACCCAGTTTTTAGCGGGTTCGATGCCCTGATAAATACGATGTTGGTTAGTTAGATAAAAATTGTAACATTACGAGATCATTTTAGTGGTGCATTGTTTATCCGAAAAAAATGCATAGGTCACTAGATATAGGCGAAAACGTAAATTTTGCAGTTTTTTATACACTTTCGGATAGCGATACTGTTTTTTTTTTAAGTGAAACTTTTTTGTGGTGGGCGTAAACTAAAAAATCGCGCTACGGAAGTTGAAACACTCTGAGGCAAACGGAAATGGGGAGCAAGATAGAAAAAGTATAGAAAAGGAGAGACGAAGCATGCGCGCGCATACGTCTGCGTCGTATTAGAATATGTTGGGTGTAAACCAGCGAATATGTTACACGAACGGTAACGGTGACGTCACGACTAGAACATTACAATACCCGTGCACTTCCTGTCTACCGTTCTCTCTTTCTCCAATAATATAAGTTTGGGAGTAAGCTTTCGGATTCATTGGATTTGAATTGATTTTTACAAATTATTCAAAAAAAAAGTTTCTCTTCAACTGTGCAGTCTAAGCATACACATTTTTTTTTATTACTGTAGGATTTCGAGTTATGACGTCAAAGTTCGAACGATATATATCTTTATCTATGTTTATTTGTTTCAAACAGCAAAAAATGTAAAAATTAAAATTACAATAGTTGTAATACTGCCATTCGAATAAACACACATCTGATGTTAGCTAGTAATGACAAGTGACATCTATCTACACTACCCGTAACTCACGTCAGATTAAAACTTACATGTTTCGATTCTCTCTTATTCTGCCCGAGTGATGCTGACGTCACAATTTTTACGCTTAAATTTTAAAAGAAATACAAAAATAGTGAATTTCTCTTTTTAAATTTAAAAACCGGAAATATTTGGTCGGGATTATTTGCTTAAAGATTAAGCGAATTTTGTTTTAACTATCAATATCTAAATGAGTTAATTTTATCAGCATCAGAAATATAATTAACCAGAAAAGCGAAAGTGAAATTATTGCGTACTTAGAAATAATTTTTTAACTTACATTATCCAAGTGACATTCTATTGTCCGTTGCTCCAAAGACGAAGCATAATACTTCCATTCATTTGCAGCATCTCCTTTATTTCGATAGGCTAAGCGAGAATCCAATGTTAAAGTTATGCGAGATTCTGTAATAAAAACAACCAATTAATTACTCTGTTCGTAAATCTGAACGTACTATATCACCAAGTTCAATTTCAACTTTAAATTTCATGTCAATTAGTAAAACTCCTACAAGATTTTGTTGCCATCGTGAATAATCAAACTGAGGTTGAGGCATCTGAAAAATAAATATTGAAGTAAAGGCATTTCCGGTATTGTCCGCAAACAAACCTGGAAAACAAAGACAATTTTGTTTGCTAGCATAGGATGTTCATCGTTAATTTTGTGGTAATCAATGGTTTTGCACGATTTCGAAAAAAACCTTGAAGTATCATTTATATTACCACTTTCATCTAAGCATGTAGTGCTCAAAATTGTGTTTGTACTCGCCGGTGGTGGAGCTAAAAATTAATTGTATTTTAATAAAAATGAATGAAACGCAATTAAATATCAAACATTTAGTAATTATTAAAGACAGAAAGGTCATTTTATGAAATGTGTAATAATTTAAACATGTAAACACAAAGAAAAATAAACAAAGCATTCGAAGCTTACCTATTAATCCACCCACTAAAAAGCAAATCGCTTGACATATTAACAAAGTACTCACTAAAATACATAATTTTCTACCACTCAAGTTCTCTAAAATCGTTCCTGGCATGTTTGTTTTAATTTTTAAGTACTAAATGCATCACAGTGCAACAAGCAACTCTTCTCGACCGAGCACCAGGTTGACATTTCAAAGCCTCAATCACACGGGGAAATTTCATATTGTTTGTGGCGCCAAATAATTTGAAACTTGCATAATTCAAAACTAATTATCAATACTGATTATAAAATAGCAACTTATAAAAAGGTACGTATTTAAGCGTTCATTATTTTATTCAGTTTTGCTCAATATATTTTCAAATTTATGAAAAATACTGAGCATATAATACTGCTCATTTAAATAATATACAGAACAAACAAATTGTTGCCTTATAAAAATTTGCAACTTGTGATTGAATTAGGAGAAAATTTTTATAGATCAATTTTTTTATTTACACATATTATGCACAGGGATACTATAAAAAAATAGGAGAGGAATTCTGCATTTGAATGATTTAGGTGAATTAAATAAAGCAGTTAAAAATAGAGATTATAGTATAATATTTGAAATTGTTTGTGATTTCACAATTACAAATAAAATTTAAGAACTATAAAAACATCACTTGTTTTAAATAATTTAGTGTATAAATTCATAAACAAAGTTAACAACATATAATGTACATACTAAATTGAAATATAAGCCATCTATTACTCGTATTATACTACACATAAATACATGAATTGATATTGCTGCTAGCTTATGTTACAATAAACTAGAAATTAACTGGCTCCCCTGTGAGATGTAAAGTCAAATACAATGAGCTGTCATTGACAAATGAGACATACAGACACTACTAATAAGAAAATAACATATTTACATCAGAAAATGTACAGTTATTAGCTGACAAAAAGTGTTCTCCGCTTTTATTTTCGTTATATTCTGTCTGTTATGTTCATAGTTGTTATGTACATACACAGAAATGAATGAAAGGGAATGGAAAGTAAAGTAGAAGTGAATGTATGTTAAATATAAGCACAAGTCACTAACATGGCTAATACAGAGAATTCTACTGATCTACGCCGATAATTTTCAAAATTTCCGGTTTCTTTTCTCAGTAATAAAGACACTTTTCAAAAATATCATAAATGCTGAATAATAAACGTTAACAAAAAGTATTCCTGATTTGATAAATTTCAAAGTGTGTGAGACTCTGTAGTTACCCATGTTACATAGACACCTGGTACCTGTATATAACAATCAAGTACAGAAAACAGTGTACTGGATTCTAACACGTGAATAGATACGTACAATTAAACTACAGTGTATTAGCACCCTAATGTATTTATAAATGACTGTAAATGAAAGGTATTGACTGAAAAACTATTGCAGAAAAACTGATCCGCATCGTACATCAATTATAATCATTCTATATGATGTTTTAATTACACTACAGCTCTATATAATTAATTAATTATTGATTGAATGGACAGAAATGATTTCTATTTGGACAAATATTGATTATAATACCACATACAGATTTCAATGATTCACAGATGACGGCTTATATGGACAAAATACAACCTTTTCATATTCTTACTTAAAGACTAGATGATGATTGTAGATAAGAAGAATTATAAAATATATGTTATACAAAAATGGAATGCATTTGCTGAAATCACCAACATAACATGCAAGCCGAAAACGAAGGAACGAAGCGTCTCATTTACTTAAATTCATGACACTACGTATTCTACGTACTACACACAGATTATTTGAATATTTTATCACTGTATTGCTAAACCTACTACTAAAACTGCTAAAAAGGTTTATTAAAAGTGTTGAAAACATTAAATGATTTTGGTTTTAGAACAGATTTCATCTACATTTTTTTGAAATTCATGTACTATGCTATGCAATATGACAAACTTAAATTACATATTAGTACATGAACAAAAAAGACGATGGATAAAATAATATAAAATGCAATGCGTCAACAATAATACTAAAACTCGTTTTAAAAACGGGGTATATTTTGGTCCAATATTTAAAACTAAAATAACGTAATAAAAAATCTGCCTTCAAATTATCACGACTTGTAATGGTGTCATTTCACATGCCAAAATACATGCATTTTTAAAATCACTAATAGTAAAAAAAAATCTAAAAATGATATAAATTCTATCTATAAATATGGAATTGAGAATTACTAATTTTTAGCTTCGATTCTGCGTTCGACTAATCCTCGTTAAAACGAAGCTCAAGACGATTCTTATTCTTACACTTCTCAAGATCTGATCAGAATCCTGGACCAGATCTGATCTTCGCCAGCCCCCTGGCCTACCGAAAAAAATGTTAAAACGAATAATTCACTACAATATAAAAAAATGAAATTGTTCTAAGGGAATGTTAATAGCAAGATTTTAAGGCTTGCCCGTTTTACATTCAGCAACATTTTCAGCAACAAGTTGCGCAACTTCTTGCTGAACAAGTTTCTTGTGTATTACATTTGAAAACATATTTCAGCAACTTTATTAGTTCTTTTAAATTTTATACCAACATAAATCTGAGGAAAGTTGGTAATCTTAACAGTTGACAGTTACTAGATATGTTCATGTTTATTTTTTGTTTTTGTAAAATTTTGTATTTCTAGAAAAATATGTGTTGTTTATCTTTGTGATTTAAAATTGTACCAAAGAAAAGAAAAATGGCGGATTATACATTCAACACAAGGTTAACCAACTGCAATATTTCAATTGGTAAAACAAAAAGTAATCAAAATATTACTAAATCTGGGGAAAATTGCGAGTTGCTGGCAACTAAATTAGAACATGTCTTATTTGAGAAATGCGTTGCACAACATGAGTTGTTCGCAATTTTGGTTTTACATTCTGAAACTTGTGTTGGGGAGCAGGCGGGCAAAGCTCAACGTAGATGGCAGCATCCTAGCTATGAACTGTTGCCGTCGATAATTTTGAATGACTTCACTGACAGTTACAATTTTTTTTTATTGCGATTCTGACGTAAAAGTACAATTATAAAATCAAATCCACATGAAACAATGTTAATTATTATAATTTTACCAGCTGTATAACTAAAAATTCATTTTTCTCAAAATGATTTGCACAAACAAATACTTGTTTTATATATGGACTTAAATTTTATTTTTCTTTTCGTCTTTCATCTTTTGGTAAACTATAAGAACATAACAAGAACGCATTATTAAAAGAAGAATCCAAATAACTATCTGTCACTTTTAATACCGGATTCTCCAATTATGAGTACTTGGGCTAGCGCGTGCATACTAAAGTGCACCAATTTTAATACATAGTTCTAGAAAGTTCATAGCTAGGGTGGCGCTATTGTTGCCCTATATCACCATCTCCTACTCGTATTGTGCAACAAGTTGCAGGAAAATGTTGCTAAATGTAAAACGAGCTTTAGATTTAAGACGAACAATTTCTGCGAGGTAAAAAATATATTGGGAAATATTTTGATCCCATTTTAGTAAGTAAAAATAATTGTGAAATGACCCCATTAGGAGAGCTGTCTGTCATAACACATTAAAAATCTACCTTGGTGTCTGCAGCTAATTCATCAGGTATCCGTAACAGTATGACAAAATAAATCATTTGTCTTCTTCAACAATGAAACACAAACAACACGTTTTGTTTTATCTCTACACACGTAGCGCTCAAAAATAAATAGTTTTATAATAGGTTAGGTACATAAACGTTGCGATGAGACATGAGGCGATGTTATATAACTGCATCAACAGACGATACAAACAAGAACAAGGATAAAGCGTGTAGTACACGAAATTGAAACTAAATACCAATATACAACAAGACGGATATAATAATAAGAACCTATGCCATTTGTATTTGGACGGCACGGTGTATGCATGAATAATGTAAATTCTCTAGATACAACTTATTAATGTATGTTATGATGTATATTTATATTCTTATATGTAAATAATTAAATTACGATCCACTTCGACGATGTGTAATTGGGTGGCTTTGTGGAGGGGACTAGGTTTACTTGTAACAACACTGGCAAAGAATAAATCCAAACCTATTTGGTTCTGGGATTACAACGGTTTCCCATTGTATTCAGGCTGTCTCCTCGGCTCCGCGATCTTGGTAACGTTGTGCCACTATCGCCTACACCAAACAAAATATTACTATAACATCTACCTACAAAAATTCGTCATTACTTTAGATCATATTTCTTTAGCTAGACAGGCGAAAGCGTATACAACCTAACCTAACCTACCTCGGAATAGGCTATGAACAGAGAAAGATGTCTTAATTTGAAAGTATTTAATTAATCTTAAATGGGGTCATTGAAAGAAAAATGTCGATTTTTTTATAAAATTAAGAAATCCATTTCATTTAATATAGTAATAGAAAATAATTTGAAATATGCGACTTTTCATTCATAAATTTTCTAATAAACTTTCGCGCTTTTAAACAGACTAAATTTGTGACGACACAATTTCATACTCACACCATATACCTATTAACTAATATAATGCTAATACTCGTATCTTTCCCATGAGAGTAGGTGAAGGAAACACTGTGAAATGGAAATATCATTTCTGCATAAGTCTATCTCTCACGAACACCCAACAGGCAATTATGCGCCTGCTCGGAAATCTTGACTACTATTGGCTAACGCTGACAGCGTCGCTGGCCGGGCTGCGTTCCAAAATCCTACTCTTAGAGTACGAAATTATTCAAAGTCGTTTCAAAACTAATAACCTTACTCTCAGAGTTTCCTCAACCTGTTCCAAAACAGCCAGAGTTTACTCCAAAGTGATGTGCTACTTACGATTCTCAACATATGAAAGTAATTTGCCTTCTTGAGAAAGAAAACATGCTTTTGGTTGAAAATAAACATAAGTTGGCCTGTATTACGAGCATACTTTTATAATAAAAGCGCTTTTATGGAGCGTACTTTCACATTATATTGAGGAGAGTGCTCCATAAAAGCGCTTTTATTACGGGCTTGACATTAATGTTGTAATTATAAGTAGTTTTGTTAGTTTTATAAAATTATTTTTAATTTAGTTTCAATTTTTTACTTCAACAAAACTCTCATTCGTTCCAAAACACAACACATAATACTCTACACCAAAACTAGGTATTCTTGGTTTTGGAACGCTGAAAATAAATTAGAAATTGTGAAATGACCCCATTTGAGACGTGATATTGTCAAAAATGTTATCTAAAGAAATCAAAACTTTTCTCCTTGAACCTTATTTTAGAAAAATAAATTATAAAACGGCGAATGGCAGTATTCCTTTGCTGCCTGTTACAATGAATTTCAGGAAAATTACATTACAACATTTTGAAAATTTTTGAATTGAATAATGATCAGACATACGTTTCTCTGTTCACAGCCCACTCCGAGTTAGGTTTTTTTTTTTCAACACTCTGTATTTCACAATGCAAACTCGTGTAATCTATATAGGATTAAGAAAGATGGAGTAAGAATTTGTATAGTCTGTTCGCTCCTAGCTGAAACAAGCCGATAATTTATTACCCCAATAGTTATTACCACAAACCACTTTCTTGAGCCTTTGTTCATCAAACGGCGGTCAGTTGTAAATGGAGTGTTGAACAAGGATTGTATTCAGTTCGTTTTGATATGCCGACGTTGAGCAAAGTGATGAAGACACAAACTGTTTTAAATATTTCATCAACGAACAAACGCAGCAAGTTATATTAAAGGTGTATAATCATTTTGTAGAAGTGGGTGAAACGAATGCTCTGAAAAGAACTTCGATTGCGACAAAAACGTCTCTCGTATCCGTTCGTCGCATTGTAAAACGAGGAGTTCCAGTTAAAAAACGGAAGAGGACTACTTCTGTACTTTCAGAAATTGGTAATTTTGAAAAAGAAGTCATTGAGAGACTAATTTATGAAGAATATGCCAACAATAGAGTCCTAACACTATCTGAACTTCTCGTCAAATTGAAAGATATTATAAATTTTCCCTACGGAAGAACTTCATTGTATTTATGTTTAAAATCAATGGGATTTTGTTATAAGAAGCTACACAAGAGATTATATATCATGGAATCTGATAGAATAAAAACATTACGAAATTTTTTGATTATTTTATGACGAGTATAACTGCATACTTGTAATAATGACATTTTCCCTTACTTATGTAGATTTCGAATACGTCCCTGTTCCACACTACCTGAGGATTTTCTATTTGTTTGTGGTAATATCTATTGGGGTAATAAAATATCGGCTTGTTTCAGCTAGGAGCGAACAGACTTTACAAGAGCAAGAGGAGATAGAGAACACGTGCTAAAAGTTCATAGTGCGCAGATTCACAACGCAATGATTTTAATGTATAGTTCATTTTTCTTCTAGTAGAGCGTACTGAATGTCCGAATGAAACAATCCAGCAGTAGTGAGAGAATTTCTGAATTTAAAAAAATCAAAAAATCGTGGAATCCCCATTATGAACTGAGCCCATGTTCTGTATCTCTGTCGATCCAAAGCATAACACATTCCGAGTATCTAGTTAAGATATATGATCCAAGTTCATTACTGACTTTTCGCGGCTTTGGCGCTGCTCTCCAATTTGTACGCACGCATAGCACGACCCCTGCGGTCCTGGATGAGCTTATCTGCACGGACGAAGATGCCGTGCTTAGGGCGACATGTAAAATATTGCACTCCGTGGACGCTGCCGTCGTTCTTCCCAGTTGGGGCATCCAATTCCACGCCAATCCACGAGCCAGCCGCGAATTCCGTGCCTCCTATATACGCTACCACGCCTGAGGAGTTGTATGGACGAATTAAAACGCTTTCGCCGATGGTCACCCATTCTGGGATTGGAGTATCGGCGATTCGGTGTAAGTCAGGCCGTGAACCGAACGCTGAGCTGCTATCGCCGTCATCTACAACGCACAAATATTTAATCCTCATAATACCATGGGGTCAGTGGAGACCCCACACTCTGGAAATGTATACAGGTGAGTCTGGGAAGACGCCCCTCCCCCCTTCACTTTCTTATTATAAGTAAAAAATGGCTCATATAAAATATTTATTATTTTAAATATGCTATTTAATTAATAGCAGATATAAATATTTTTTATAAAGTCAGGTTTGCAAGACGCGACTATTGACTTTTATTTTTTAAATAGTAACCAATAATTATTTTACTAAAATAAAACTGCCATTTTTTTCTCTTTTCAACGATGTAAAAGTTATATCAAAAATATGAAAAAAATCGAGAAAATAAGATATTTGAAAAATAACAAAAATTATTTTTATTAAAATATTCTGGTGGCTTAGCTTCACATAGCCACCGAAATAAAATAGACATTTAATTCTTACTTGTTTAACGTGTTTTTTTTTTAAATTAATAAATTTAATTTTCACATAGCCATTTAGAATATTATATTAAAATGATTTCTATTATTATTCAGTTTTTGGAAGCAATTAAAAAATTTTTCTATATGAAGAGGTTTTTGGATAAATGCTTCATTTAATTCAACATAATCAAAATTTACAAATGCGACGTTTCGGTTATGGTTATAACCATTTTTAAGCTAACAAAAAATTTTGTATTTGTTAATAACATGTAAACATAATGTAACAATTGTCAACTTACCAATAAATAAATTATTACAACATATGAAAATAATACATTTTAAATATAAAAGATTTTGTAAAAACCAATGAGTTTAAAGAACTACATGGTTAAAAGTCAACTAAATAAAAATTTTATCAATTCGTCTTATATGTGACCGCCAAAATCAAATCTATTATTGTTCATTTATATTATTTTTCTGGATTTTTTTCATATTTTTGATATACAAACTTTTACGTCATTGAAAAGAGAAAAAAATGGCTGTTTATATTTTAGTAAAATAATTATACCTTGCTATTTAAAAATAAAAGTTGATACTCATAGTAAACCGTTCAAGACTCACTCTGTACGTACATTTTAAATGGTCTTCCCTAAAATATGAAAAAAATTGAACTCATAGGATATTGTTTTTTTTATATTTTCGTGCTTTAAATTTTTTATAGAAAATATGGTTTTCCAAACAAATGATTATATTATTATTTTCTTGAAATTCTATTTCACGATCAATTTTAACAACTTTACTTTTGATTTGAATAATAATCAGACATACGTTTCTGTGTTAGCCTACTCCGAATTAGGTTTTTTTCTCAACATACTGGGCCCCTATTTTATTCATCTTGAAATTTTAGATTTACCGTACAGCTTTAATTATAAAATTTATTAAAATATGTTTATGATGATAATCTTCTTCTCTCCATCCTTAAATTTTGAGTATTATATCATTTCATAATTTCCTCACAATAAAAGAAATTAACTTATATTTCAAATAATAATACAATAATATTGCACGACGATGAAATTTCTGATAAACGTCACTGACAATCCTATTCTACAATGGAATACGCTATTCGAGAGCTCCAGACCACTCAAATAGCTTATTCAGTGCAAAATGGCTGCTTTTACAATGGTGGGGAGTTCGTATTTCATCTGAATTGGTATTCGTTAGGCCTGTTCTACAACTGAGTCGTTTGTCGCTTGTCGTAAGTCGTTTGACGTTAGCAGCACCCGACATTGCTTTCTATAATAGTCGGAAGCTGTCGTAGCGAACTGTCACTTTTAAGTGAGGTTATGGATACTATATCTCTTCCAATTTATTTTAATTTAATTGTAATATAGCTTCAAATAATAAAACTACGACGGCCGATGCAAAAGAGAAGACAAATAAAATACAAGATGATGGTGGGTAAAACCTCATATTACCGTTGATATTAGGCAAAATTTTAGTGCGCACAGAAAATTATTTTCATATTTCAAGTCAAGTGATCACGAAGACTTTTAAATTTACGAGAATGTCTGTACAACAATTTGATCAGTTGCATGATATTCTGAAACCACGATTACAGAAAACCTTTGCCAACTGATATTAAACGTGCTGTTAAGGTTAGGTAGTTAATTTCAAACAAATTATGATTATTTGTCCCCAAATATTTTTTTTCTTTTTAAATCGTTGTATAATTTATTTATTTAGCCATACAGACTACTGTTTTCTTGTACCTAATGTATTATTATTACATCCAACGTCATATCATTCATTTTCAATTTTCTGTTGACGTGACCTTCAATGTCGTTGTCGGAAAAGATGGGAAATGACCAACTTGCGTTCCGACTCCGACAGCCGACAACGCCTACCGCCAAATTTCTGCGTAGTGCGCACGCGTACGACATCCGACACCGACTAACGACTTATTGTAGAACAGGCTTTATCGCTTTCTTGTTACAAAATAGGCGCCCTGAATGCTTATTCCTACAATTGCAATGCAATCGTTGACCTCTCGCTGTGACGTCACGAAATAAGCATTCAGGCCTCCTATTTCATGTGGCCTTGTTCCATCCCAATACAGAAATAATGTAATAGAAACACTAATATGTAAATGCTATTCATGTACGATAAATTATGTAAAATGAAATGTACCTTCTAAGCGATCTGAGGACGAATCAATTTCTCCATTGTGGGACAAGGACATGTTAGATAGCTGTTGTTCAAGATGATGAGCAGCTCGACTTTCAGAAACCTGAGGACGGGCAAGAGGAAATGAGGCTCGCTGTTGTTGAAGTACATGCTGGCTTTTTGTACTTGTTTTACGTCGTCGTACAACCTATTAACCAGCAACTGCTAATATCTGAAGACGGCACAAAACATATAATTCTTACCTTTCCTTCTGCTAATTTTGTTTTCACAATAGTAATTTCTTCTACAGGAGAATTACAATCAACAGACTTTTCACTTGTAGTATCAACAGACGATGGACAATTAACTGGTTCTTGCGCAGTAGTAGAACCTTCGCTACTTTCCGAAAATCTGTCAACTGGTACAGAATTCGTAGTACACTTCTCTTCTACCACCGCTTCGATATTCTTTGCGCTAGTACTCGCGATTTCTTCGTCTCCATTTTGATCACAGACCTCAGTAACGGGCTGAAGATCATTGAAAGTTGCAGGGCGGACTTCGATGTCTGGTGTTTCATCTACACTGATGCTTTTTAGGGACATGGAATCATCGCTGGTTAAGTTTGTAGATGAGACGGCTTGAGAGCCGTAGCCACTAGAGCTGGTGGATGGTGTACTGGTCTGTTTAGGACCTTGTTGATATTCAACTAAAGAATCCAGAGTTCTTGACGATGGTAATGTTCGTCGAACGAAACGATGTGAACTTGAAAGAGTGCTCTGTAAGAATAATCAATAAATATATAATAATTAACAATTCTAGACAATTTCATTACTTGATGATGCGAGTCATATTCTGAGAAATCATTTTTGTCATCACTGTCTTCAGATTGTTTATCTTCTTCAATGATTCGAGTTCTGTCGAAATCAAGTGAATGTTTTCTACAAGAAATTGGCATAGATTCTTCATGGAGCGTTGTCATTCTCAAACTAATTTTAGGATTCCCTGGTGACGCTGAAAGATTTAATAAATTATTAGATTTTTAATAAAATACTTTCGTAATCTAACAAATGTGCTATTTATGATTCGGTGATACATTGACATGCAAAATCAACCTGTGTTAAAAATACAGGCTGATCGGCGAAAATCCGGTACCAAAAAGATTTTTGTATCGTTTCCGGTTTTAGCGGAAATAGGTGCTACTTTTACGGAATCGTTTTTTTTTTTTTTTCAGAATGTATATATTAGCTTCACAACAATACCCAAATATTACAGTTTTATTTCAACCATTGCAAAATAGCGGCCATTTTTTTTTTTTCAAAATATGTGTTAATAAAATTCCATACAAAATAAAACAGCAAGCAAACAATTTTATTACCTTAAAACAAAAAAAGTGAGCATAAAACTTGAAATACTCAAAAGAATTTGACATTATTATTATAAGTTTTTATGTAATAAAATTGTTTTCATAGCTTGCTATGTTTTATTTTGCATGGAATTTTATTAATACATATTTTGAATATAAATGGTCACCATTTTACAATGGATGAAGTAAAATTATGATATTTTGGGTATCAGTGTGAAGCAAATTTTATTACGTTACCTAATTATTTTATGCAAAAATGCATCAAGTAAAAGTTATAAAGATTTAAATTCTGCATTTGAAACGATTATTCCAGCTCTTTATATAAACGAAAAATTAATTATAAAGTAACAGTTTTTATGAGCTTTTAGTTTAGGCAGCCATGGATATATGACATAAAATAAACAAATGCATTCTTTTTAACTGTCATTTGTAAGTAAATTTGGATTAGAGCAGTAAATTAACACAAAAAGATAAAATGTTTTAGTTCTAATGGGGGATTCCACCATTTTTTTTTATATAATTTCATCTGAAAATATTAGGAAAACTAAGACTATTGATGAAAATCCGGTGAAAAAATTCGTATTAATAAGCGAGTTATGGTCTCCTGAATTTTGAAAAGATTGACGTGACGTCACATTTATGTGTTTTTATATCAAACTGCTTTCATCATGGACCTAAATGTTCTTGAAATATATGCTATTTTAAATTATATTTACGTAAAATAAATGTATATTATAACACTGTATAAGTCTACATACTTTATAATTACAGGTGTATTTAAATTATTAAGTTTAATGCAAGAAATTTATGTTAAAATAAAAACTGCCGTACAGGAACGTTAGCCCCTCCTTTCGAATTTGAATTTCTTAATTTCCATTGGTAGTAACTCCCACCTCCTAACACGCTATTTGTTATGCATGTAAAGGCGGTCTTTCGGTCGCTAATCAAAATATTATATATAGATTTCATATTGGTGTCGAAGCGCTATAACAAAAAACCCCTTATTTCCGAAATATCTCAATTATACCATTTCATTTTTTTTTTTATTAATATTCGTTATTCAGCATATACATTCGTATTTTTTTACTATTTTCCTTTAATTCGATTGAGTTGGAATCCCCCATTGACAGTTAAAAACAATGCATTTGTTCATTTTTTGTCATAAATCCATGGCTGCCTAGACTAAAAGCTCATAAAAACTGTAATTAATTTTTACGTTTATATGAAGAGCTAGAATAATCATTTCACATGATTTAGATGCAAAATTTAAATATGTATAACTTTTATTTGAAGTATTTTTGCATAAAATAATAAAGTAACGTTTAAAATAAATAGGTAACGTTTGCGCAAAGAAAAACTGAATTCCTATGTTAATCGCCTATGTCTCACTTTTCGATTGATGATACAAAATTCTTACTACGATCATCTTATGAGTCCCTTTGTCTAGTTTAATAAAAACACAATATTTGTATCTTTCAAAATAAACGAAAAATTCTTGGTGTCGGACTTTCGCCGATCACCTGTATAAATTATAAATAAAAATATATTGGTGAGTGAACAAAAACTGCGGTTCGCCAGTGCAACTAAAACTAATGGCTATTCACTGAAAAAAATCAGCAGCTGTTAATAAAAATACCACATAAAATATAAAAAATGATGACACACTGAAATTCGATAATTCCACATACGTTTTGGTCCACCAGGAGGCTGTTGCAGTCTCAACGCGTTGAGATTAATGTTGAGATTTAAGAAGGTAGGGCGAGCTGAAAGTGAATTCAAGCAATTAGCGGATATAAGTTACAGAGAAAGCAGGTGTGACTACAACAGGATAAATTTTCCGAATTTTTATCACAAATCATAAGACCTTCTGATTTTATTTATAAATTTTTATTTTGCACGAATTTTTTTGCTTAGCTACGAACACGAAAGCAAACTGCATGGTAAATCCCGACTCCGAAGCAGGAGGGGTTTTACCTAATGTCAGTTTGCTTGAGTGATTTTGCTTAAGGAGGTTGCATCGGAATTAATGAGTCAAAATAACATTTATATTTTTTTGTTCTTTTAATTGCAAAAAAGAGTTGTAAAAACTTATAATTTTAATTAAAAAACGTGTATTGAACCTATAAATACATAGTTTATTTGTATTTAATAAAAGAAAATACTGAAATGACTTCAATATTTTGAACATATATGTAATCGAAGAAAGTTATGTGGCAACAGCGCGTCTTGTAAAATTATTATTCTACCAATGGACCTATTAAATTAAAAGAGAGAGATATTAATAAAAGTGAGATGTGCATAGTGCGCAGTTGAATTTTAGCGCAGGTGGGTGACAAAGTGTAAAACATTTGAATTTAAAAAATGGCAGCAAATACATGTACAATAAATTTAATAAAACTGACGCAATTTAGGTATAGTACTTGCGATGAATACTTCAAAAAGAGAGGAAGAACAAATGGAAATCAGAAAAGAAGATATAAGCTAAAGAAGGTTATGTACACGATATCAAAATATTAGAAGAAAGCGATACAGTTGTGTGCGTTAAAGCCAACTGTTATCGTAGTCAAAAGAAATGGCAAAACCACATAAGATATTTATAAAGTTTTTTTCAATAATTCTGTATCAATTTTCAATTCGTTACCCCAATGCTTTGTCTTATTCAGATCCTTAGGGAATATGTGGTACGCCAACAATTGTGATGATGTATGTATTACATACTGTACAATATTTACGAAATTATTTTCTTGTTCTTATATGTTCCTGCATATCTGTACTTCAAACTTGAGAACTTATTATGCTTTGCTTTTTATGATAAAAATTGTTTTGTTCCGTATACCAGAACAATCGAAAAGTGACAGTAAATAGCATAGTTGGCAAATGATTTTTTTTTAAAGAACTGATATTATAATCTCTAGTTAAACATACATTTTACATAACATATATATTTTTTTTATTAGATATATTTCTGTTTGTAACACATATATTTTTTGTCATTTTCTTCATAATTTTTAACAAGTATAAATTTATTTGATTTATCTTTCGTTATTTGGCAACATGGTGTCACCTACCTAGCGATTCAGAAAAAAATCGCTAGATGGCACATCTAAAATGACGTCACAGAGTCATAAAAATTTAATAGGTCCATTTCAGTAATCACGAATTTAAAAAGCACAAAAATAAATAGTTTTATTATATTCGGAAAAAAGTTATCCATAAAATAGTTCCAATCTTCTTCCTTTATATCAGTTGGGACATCCAACGTTGCCAAGTCCTTCTTCATCTGTTCCGCTACTATCGATGTAAAATGAAAACATAACGTTTAACAATAATTTTCAAGTTAATTTGAATGACATTATAAAACTCTTATAATATGCTACAATTCTTCAGCGTTAGTATAGGTACTTGTTTTTTCTTCATCAAAGTTGGAAAGATCAATATAAAACAAATAAAAAAAGTATATATGGAAATGTTTCTGCCGTAAGAGCTTATTTATTAAAACGTTGAAAACGTCAACTTTATAAGCGTTTTTATAAGAAACTAGACGGTGGATTGTGTACTAATTTTTAGAATAGTTGGATAAGTCATCCTTCGTTATAATTATAAAATTTGAAACCATAAAGTAGGAAATTAAGTTTTACACAAGATTCGCTACAACCTCCTTAAATGCAAAAAAAATAAGTGCTTAAAAATAAAAGTTTGTCTGAGAAAAACCAGAGAGGTCGTGTGGTATTTGGTGAGATAAATTCCAAAGACAACGTAAAATGAAACAATTCAATATTAGAAATTATTTTTAAACTTGAAATATTAATTAACTGTCACACTGACAGTTATAAACAATAACAATTGTTTATTTACTTGGTAGCGAAATTTTATCAGTAAATACTGTTCCCACTGGTTGAATTTTCAAGTGTTTTGCATCATGATTGATTAAAAACTATTAGTTGGAATTTATCTTTATAATACTTAATATCGCGAATTTTATTGTAAGGAGTTTTGACCTGTTATCATAAATTTGAAACAGGTGACATAAACCCTTTATGTAACTTGAAATAGATATTTGATTAATATATTTTGTAAAACAGTTGAAGACGTAGGGCATATTTGTCACATACTGGATTTCCATAAAGGGTTAATTAATTTCTACATTTTCTAAGTAATAAGTATCTAATTTTACGTTTTACTCATAACAATACTAAACCAATTGGGTACCACTTGTAGTACACTAACAAATAACAGGCCATGCACTCCAACTATTGCCAATTATACACGCCACATAAATAAATAGTCAAATCGTCTGCTTGTGATTTGGTATCAAGTTTATGACAGTATAATAATGTTTCGACTAATCATGCCATGATGCGTTAAAAAATCGATTACAATCAATACCATTAGTTTGTACGTAAACTAAAATGTTTGCCGATTCTTACTGCTTTTTAATATTAACTGATATTGATTTTCTTAGCTAAATATTCTCCTGAATCATTCAATATGTCGACTGTACTGTGAACAACAAAAGTGGAAGTTAAAGTTGGGATAAGCACAGTTAAGCCTCATTCACAACATGAAATTAGTGGTTAGTGTTAATAGTCATGGTTAGTGGTTATAATTAGGAGTTAGAGATTGGAAAACAGCGTTCATAATACGTGAAATTAACGTCTATATCTGTCGATAAAATAACACCTTTCATTCGTAATTTGGAGTAGTCTTCAAAATTATCACATATGTCACAAACTACGAAAAAAAGTTTTGGAGGTTGGAGATGTATCTTTGAAAAAAGCTGAATGGCAAATGATTCGACAAGTATTCAAAATCAATTAACGAACTCACTAATAATTTCTTCTTCATTTACAGATGATTTCGATTCATTTCGATTTCACTATTTTCTCACAACTATAAGCATGTTTTTTTATTCATCGATGTATAATGCGCTTAATGCGCATATCCATCAGCGAGTTCTTAAATTATTTGATGAATTTTAGATTGAATATGTATCAAGTTTTTAAATTCAGCATTGAAACATTCGCTTACTCATCATATCCATCGAACTGAAGAGTCGATGGATTTTCAAATTTTCACTGAATTCGTGGTGGGGGTAAATGTCAATTATGTTTTTAAGGTTAAGTTTTATTGCGGATTATAAATAATTGCAGTACAAGAGTGTTTAATTCGCGAAACATACATACATTGTAATGGAAATGTTACAGTTATATCACAATGGATTGCAATTTCATGTCGAAGAAAATAGCGTTGGAATCAAGTTTACAAAAACGAAAAAAAATATCACCTGCCAGTTGTCAGTTATTAAATTAAATCTACAGAGTTAAGTAATGTTTAACCATGATTTGTTGTAATTTTTAATATTCACGTTTCCTACATTTTTACATATAAAAATATTTGTTATTAACAAATTTTAGTTTCACGAATTTAAATTATTTTTTAATGCATGTAAAAACGATCGGCTCTCAAGCGCCATCTACTATTTTCTTACGTGAAATGAACTATAATAAACTTAAATGGTATTTTTTCTTCTATAATTATATTGTACTAAATTTTGAAACAAATTTCTGACAAAAATAATTCTGCCATTTTTAAATTTCAAGCGCATTTTCAATAGAGAGTTCGTAAAATGACCCTTTGCGCTGTTTTATCGGTTACATCTGAAATCCATCGATGACGTCATTTTAAAATTTGATGGAATTCAGCGCTTAATTTTCTGTTGAATAAAAAAACGTGCCTTAACATAGAGGCAGCACTGTATTTACAATATGGCCGGCGTAGTCGGTAAGTGACAGAACTTGTACAGTATGAGCCATATGAAAATAAATCAATAAATTTCATAAATTTTTAAATGTAAACTAATTTGTATTGTTTAAAGGGAAGTATTTGTTCTTTATTTATAGAGAAATATAACTTTCTTGGTGTCGATAAGCAAGTGTAAATTGTGAGACACAGGGAAGTATAAATCACCAAAGTTTATAAATTTTTAAATGTAAACTGATTTGAAGTGCTACATTATTTAAAGGGATATATTTCTTTAGTTATAGTAAAATATATAGTTATAACGGCTTTTTCATATATATTAAGTATGGATAACTTTCTTAGTGCCGATAAGCAAGTTGATTTTCAAGAATTATTTAAATATATGGAGGCAACGAATTCTTCAAGAAATTTTATCGATGGGAAAGAAGTAGTTAATAGTGGCTTGCTATTTTTATATGGAGTTGTGGAAATAAATTTAAATAACTGTAAGCTAGTCGGGTTATGTTTGCCAACCAGTTCTTACTGCAAATCGCCATGAAATAAATGAAACCATTTATATTTTATATTTTTTTTAATGTTTCACTTTTTTTGGGAAAACAGGAAAACTAATTTCGATTTTTTTCCCGCGCGGGAATGACACACAACAATTTGTATTGTTCATTTTTTATTTGGATTTAGAATCCATACTCAGCTTCCACAAATGAAAAATATTTAAGAATAGGTTGAAAAAATTAAGGATATTAAAAAGTAGATAAAGTATAACCCACAAGATGTAGGAAAATAGCACAAAATCAACTCAACGATAACACTGATACGCTATGAAGGATAACTTGCCACATATCACTTAACCCATTAGACAAATTCATAATTTTGTCACCAGGTGGCTACGAGTTAATTTTCTTTGTCAATAATATATCTATCCCATTCTACTCTGTGCTGTGATTGGCTATTTCTGTTAACCACTAATCAGAAAATTTGGCGTTTACAAACTCTTGCGCTAAATGAACGCTATTATTGTGAACACTGAAGTACCTACAACTTTGTATATCAAGCTCTCTGCGCTATCCATAACTACTAACACTAACCACTAATTTAGTGTTGTGAATGAGGCTTTACAAGTAGTGATAGGTTCTAATGATACGAGAAACTCTCGATTGGCCTCAAAATCACAGCTGTAGATAGATGCACAACGTATGGTTGCCATTTGTCATGATGCTATGTACCATTTAAAATTACGATGTTAGCATGTACATGCACGATAACTAAGGGATGAAATGAAAACGATCAATGGAAATGAACGCAATGACTACAACATCAAAGTCATACAAGATGCAATGCACTAAGTGCACCGCGATTGCTACAACACAGTATGGTACATTCATCGTTAACAATATTTGCTGTCTTCCACCTAATAGCAATCTCAATATGCAAGCCTCCATTTTACCTGACAGAATGGAGCCTTGTGGTTGCAGAAAAATTAAAAACAAAATTAGTCAACAGTGGCTGTAAACATAGCGACAATATATTGTGTTGTTAAAATTTGCAATTTGTACTCATGTGTCTTGTTCATGAATGTGTAGTATTTCCTAATTGAATTATTATTCATTATGGTTGCAGTTAGTTTCTGAACCACAAAACTTGAAAGATAGGGAGCAAGTTCCATAAGGAAAAGCAACATTCAGTATGATATATAAAATATTGTATGGAGAGGAGACACGCGCACCAGTGATCAAATATTTATATATTTCACAATATTTTCAATTACTTTCCACATAGCCAATTATTATTAGAAAATTATTAATAAAATTTAGCTTTCACAACCACATAAATACATTATTACTTGGAAGAAATACAAAATATAACTATAATTTTCTAGAAGCATACATTTTACTGTAATCTAAGATAATTTCTAAGAATAAAGCTAATCTATAATACACTATAGAGTAATGTTTTGTAATAAAGGGAAAAAAGATATGGAATATCATATGAAAAATATTTGAACAAATTTTTATTAATTTATTGTTTAAATTTTGGAAAATTTAATCAATAAAATATTAAGGTTGTTCGATCATTAGAGAAATGTATAGATAAGAAGCTGAAATTATACTAAGTTATTAACCAATATTATATACAAAAAATTCCTAGAACGAACTCTTTACAGTGTGCAAAGTGTCACTTTTCAAGGACTAGTGCGTGAAGTGTATATTAACAGATTGAGTACTAATCTAATTCTTAAGAACGTAATATTTTTTTGACATGAGTTCTAACCTAACCTAATTTTACTATTAAATGTACAATTTGTATAATTTTAAAAGAGTAATCCACCTATCTCTGAGATTCTTCCGAATGTTTAACTTAAATTTTGTAGAATTTTATGAGAAAGAGCACTAGCAATATTTGAAGACGTTTGTACTCTCACTTTTTTGAGAAATAGCACTTATATTTCGGTTGTAGGAAAAATATTGTATGCAACTCGTGTGTAAAGTAGTATTTTTTATCTCGTGCTAATTTCCGCACTCCACCAAAAAAGTACTACTTTACACACTTGTTACATAAATAACTATTTTTGAGAGAGATCTGACGTGTAGTTTTTGTCTAATTAATTTTTGAAAATTGGATATTTAATAAGTAGTCAGTAGGGAATCTCGTGTGAGACGCACATCTTTTATATAATTTAACTGCAACTGCTATTGATATAAATACAAAAAAACTGTAGTTTGTATTAATCATTTCTCGTAGATTATGTAAAAATTACAAACAAAATATTCTGATGTGCAGTTCTTAAGATATTTTAAAATAAGTAACTATTCATTAAAATATCAGACATATTCGACGTTTGGCATCGTCGGATAATCTGAGATTTTTGTATTTTAATAAACTATGAAATACAATTGAGTTCTATGTTGTGTTCTCTTCAATACCGACCGGGTTATTAAAATTTATGAATTACATTAAACTGAACATTAGCAACAACAATAGACAGCTGTTAGATGCGATGTTGCCAGATTTATTTTACGCATAAAAAAAATACTCGTCAAGATATTTATTTTTTGTTGTTAATATACAACTAATTAAGTAAATCCGATTATAAATGGTCTTAAGTAAATCTAAATTTAAGTTATTAATTTACATGTTAACATTTTTATTTTATTGTCAACAACGGTAAACAAGAGAATTAGAAAAAAAATAATCCCCTGATAATAAAAGCTGTGGATCTTTCGAAACGTTCGATATATGTATATATATATAATAAAAATTTTAGGTAAAAAACACCTAGAGAAGGCGAAAAATAATTCCTCAACAAACAATAATTACATTCAAGGTAGGTACCTATCAAGAAGAATATTTTTTATATTAGTTTAAAAAAAATCAACATTTTATTATGACTTACAGTACTGATCGAACAACCTTAAATGAATAGAGTAAATAAATATGTAGCAAATGAAATTTAATTTTAGTAATAATTTTCTAATATATAAAAATTAATTTTAAACGTGAAAATGAATAGCGTGACCCACTGGTACACATTCGCACATAGACCATGAAACGAAACAACAATTGCAAAAAGTAAAGCATGAGCAGCAATATATTAGAAAATTTTAAAAAATGAAATAACAAATGTAAAACTAGAAATGTATTGTGGTATCTAGATTTGTGACAACTAGCTTATGAACATCCTGGAATTCTAGACGTTTGCACGTCAAACTGATTAACAATATTCATTTTTCTAATCTATTGATTTGTAAATCGGTAGCCAATAGGTATCTCACAAATTTCTATACTTATTCCGTACATAAATTTACAAATTTACACAATATGAACATGAATGATGCTGTAAAGTCGTAATAATAAAATTTGCTAGACAAAAATTATGCATGCAGAAATGTCAAGAAGAGACTGAAAGCAATAGTCAGAGAGGACAGTAAATATATAAGAAAAGAGTAGCTTAAGAGGGGACAATTTGTAAGATACCTTTGTGAAACGAATACGAACAATATTATGCCAGCAGTCATTCTACTCTAAGAAAATCCAGTGACCCACAAACATTGTATATTCAGAACAAAAATGTTAATATAAGAAAAATATACATTGTATATAAGCACGCTAAAAACAGTAGGTAACAAAATAAATAACATACCTAAACCAAACGGTTTGGGCGGCGTTGTCAAATCGGCGTCAATGTTCTTACCAAAGTTGGATCTGATTCGAGACGATGGCGGTGTTGGGCCGATATGGTCACTGTTCAAATCAGCGAAGCTCTCGGATCGTGGCATGTTTAGAGATTCAGAACTCGTGTCGAAGCGCATCAGCTGAAAAAAATTAACAATCAATATTTCACTTCATACTACACTTCTCTGTCCGTTCGAAACAAAATTAAACTCAGCAAAACTATCACTTAATGTTTATAAAATTTAGCCAATCAGCAAAATTTACATGATTTTACACAAATTAGCAGTATAAAAATATATACAGAATGTAACACGAAAACTAGCCATAAGCGTTTCACATGAGAAAACAGTTTTTCCTTCCGCAAAAGTGGCCCATTAATTTTAGACAATAATGCTTCAAATAAATGTAGAGAATTAATAAGATAACACAATATTTGGGTATAAATATTGTGTTATCTTATTAAAATGAGTTCTGAAAACATCTTTCAATATAGTAGAGAATTAAATTCTGCATCTAATTCAACAATCACATTTTATTTTGCAATGCGAGCAAACTAAACTTAAATTTTATAAAAGTTATTGGGGTATCTAGTTGTTATGGAATTTATGCAAAATAGTAACTTTTTTCAACAATAAAACATGTTTAGCAATTAGTTGTCATTAATAATTTGATGTTAGAAAATTGAAATTCTTTATACAGAAATAAGTACATTAAATTTAACCAGTGAGAAAACTCAGCAAGAGCAAAAATATTTCTTAGTAACTTTTTTTCTAAAAAAGTTTTGTAAAAAAAATCATTACCTGCCTAAAAATACTAAAATACTTTTCTATTTCACTAATATATGTCTCGAAATTGAAAATATTTTTTTCCAAAAAATAAATTGAGATTCTATCACTGGTTAAATTTAATGTACATATTTCTGTTACATTTTGTACCTATATCTAGAAACGTCCTTGAAAAATGTGACGTAGATTCTATATGTTGTTACTCATTTCAGATTAAATATATGGTGTTAGAAACACAGATGGCGTCAGTAACACAAATGGCGCTAGTAGTTACTACGCGCGTGTAATTTATGTTTGATTAACTTTGTGTAAATTATTTTGTGTTCTTCTGATATCTGTTTGTTTACTTACGTTTTCTAGTTAAAAAGTTACAAACAAGCAAATAGCTGTTTATGAATACTTGTGTTTAGGCGCTGAAGTTTGCTGCAGATGTCAATATCGAATGCTGGTCATAAGCACGCCATGACAGAAAATTTGTATTTCGATGAATTTTTTAAAAATTCATATTTCACTTGATATATATTTTTTCTTACTCAAAATTATATATTCATAGTTCTACTAGACTGAACTAATGAAAAAAAAAAACCCACAAACATAAAAAAGTAATTTTTATTCTTTTTTTCTTCATCTTTTTTCCTTATACCCACGATGGTTGTCGGATTTTTTGACATTTGTTTAATTTCCTACGAAATCCTATAGGTACTCGTTTCGATACCGATAGTACTAGAGCAGTTGGTTTACTTAAACCGTGAAACAACCACTAATTGCTATGCAACCAGTGCGGCAGCGGAAATACTCCTACAGCTAGCACCATCTATGGTTAACATGGACAACTGGTCAGGTCGTCGCATGCGAGTGCGATGAATGCTTGATATGGCGGCATTGTAACGACTATGCACTTAGCCGGCCCGTAGATTCAAACCGAGGAACCTCAAATTCGATCTGAACATGTAGAGACATAGAGCCTTAATGCGCACGGCCACTACATCGGCAAGTAAATTTTATAAAAATTTTAATTCGACTTGCTAGGTTGCAAAACCATGCAAAATAAAATGTGATTATTGAACTGGATACAGAATTTAATTCTTTGCAATATTCTTTTGAAGCATTATTGTCTAAAATTAATAACCACTTTTGCGAAGGAAAAACTGTTCTCCCATTTTAAATACCTATAGCCCACTTTTAGTGTTACACCAGTTATTTTTCAAAATAGCTTAAAAAAATTGTTTTAAAGATTTTATAATTGACATATGTACAAATAATTATGAAAGGTTTTCTATAATAAGTGAACTACAAATAAATTAAAAAAAAACAAAAAAACAAATGAACAGTATTCATGCCTCTTCCATTTCCTGAAAAGAGTAACAACAGATCACAGATCCGGGGGCACATATAATCTACACATCGCAAGGCACAAGTTATACATACACATGGTCTGAATACCTGTCGATAAATACATTATTTACAACACAATGGGGAATGAACAACAGTAAACACACTCGCATACACTCACCCCATTCTTTGTTTCCAAAGCCTGATTGTACGTAAGCGGTACAACATAAAACATTTTTAACAAATGGAGATAGTGGATTCAACGAAACCTACCTGAGAGAAGTTGGGAACACTGCAGGTCTTTCTCATCAGAGGTTGTCCTTGCGCTTGTAAGAGTTCTTTCACCGCGACACTTTGTCGTAATCGGTCTAAAGTCAGGATACTTTCAACAGCGCTCACTCCCCTTGTATATTTTTCTGAAAGAAACATCAAGCTACAGTATATTTTAATATTAATGTAAAAATTCTTGTAAGATAACACAAAGTTTATACACTTCAGAAAACTTCTTTTGAACTATAATCCATAGTTAATTCTACACGGTGGTGGCTGTTCATTTACGGAAAAACAATACAGTGCAAAGTTGTATAGAAGAGGGTAGTTATCATGCGTCGAATTTTAATAAAATAAATATCTTTATACAATAAGCCACGCATAATAAGATTTTCTATACGATAAAAAACATCAATTATTGCTTATATATTTATAAAATGCTAATTAAAATTCCGCACACTTTGAATCAACCTCTCCGCTGTGACGTCACATGTTTTAACCGTAAACCGCTGAAGCGCTGGTGTCGTATTTGAACAGTAAACATTAAATGTCACAACAAGTAACATAACCTTGTTTTCATGTATAATCTTTGATCACTTACCTGTATAAATACTCCAAAAGACATAAAATAAGGCTACGAAAAACAAAGAAGTAAGCAAACTGAATATCAAATACACAAAAAACAAAACTGACAACTACCAAACAACGCTGTCTAAAACGGAATGTAAACAAGTATCCCTTGCCCCGCAAGACATACGTAACGAAAAATTCTGCTATCTCTTTCATACAGAGAAACTGTATGTCGAGACGCGTTCGCAGCGGAAGGTAAACACGTGACGTCACGTATGGCGGGAGAAAAATTATTTATTTTTCTCTAATTTTTTTCTCAAAAAAGAACAAGAATTATACAAAATAAAAAAAATATGGAAAACTTTAATTTAACACATAAATTTTTCAAAAAGAGCAAAACTACCCTATTAAAAATCGCATATAAAACTGTTTTTATATTTTTTATTATGTTTTTGGTTTCTTCACAATTTTAAAAAGAAATTTCAAAATTTCAGTTTATTTATAATAGCAATAGCCATAAGTTATTTCTTACCTATGTAGGTTTCACCATCGCTAAGTGAACTATCTTCACCAGAAGCAGCAATTTGTGCTAGGGATTCTCTATCTTCTAACTCTTCACTAGCTTTAGGAATATTGGAAACAACTTCGTACGTAACACCAGTTTGCGACAAAACATCAGAACGAACTATTTTCCGTTTAATTCTGTCAGTAATACTTTGGCGTTTGTATATATTTAGCGCCAATCGTTTTCTAAGGACTAGATCCATTGGAGCAGGATGTGATAATCTTACAGTTGTTTTTAATATCATGTACACTCTGTCATTGGCTGTAATTACATAAAAAATTAGAAAGTGGTAAATATTTAATGATAAAATTGAAATACCTTCAGTAATTTTGTTAAGATGTGGATTGTCATGTATTGAAGAATCCCAAGAGGATACAGCACAAACATCTTTTTCAAGATGTTGTAAAATTTGAAGACTATAAAATTTATTTCCCATTTCTTTAGTTAAAATAGAATGTTGACCGGTTACGGTAACTTCTTCTCCAGATTGGTGTCTCGATAAATCATCAGCTAAAATGTGATATTTATTAGCACAAAATACATTAAATACAAAAAAAAATACCACGGGTTTCATTCAACCCGTCCCAGGCTTTTTCTTCAGAACTACGACTTCTAGAGATTCAGGAAAACAGTAGCATAAAATAATCCTATCTGAAGAATTTAATGGCTGTAGTCTCGGTTTCCGGAATTTACAGGAAGTAAGCTTTCAGGTTCAGAATTTGAAATGGGAATCTAGGTTATGTGTAGAACTGTTGGATGCGTATTCTAGAGACAAACAACTTTTGTTGGAAACATTTTTTTATATTACGTATTATTTACGAAATAAATACTAAAAATTGTTTAAATGTTCCATTAATCGTTACAGATAGCCAGCTTATTCCTATTTTTCGCTTGTTTAATTTGACCTTTGCTACTTTTAATCACTGTGTCACACTTGCATGTACAGTGTGTTCAAAAAATCCTAACTCGGAGTAATATACCTACTAAAGTATATACCGCTGAACCCTTATATCTCGTATAAGCGGAAAGTGTCCGGGAGATTAATATCTCCATCCTTTTTTAGCGTTTGGACACACGTCTACAAACGCATGCGCGCACAGGCGGTAGGCGTCTTCGTGCTGCTTGAAAATCTTACATATGATTCATATGACATTTCAAAAATATTTGTTACAATTATAAATTTTTATATTAGATTATTTATTTAATAACAAAATAAATGAATACAGGATATTCTGATTTTTCTCAAAAGAAAGAGAAAACCTGCAGAAGATTAAGAAAATGAATTTAAGTATAAAAGGATAAAAGGTTAAAATTCCATTTGCAAAATAATTGGAGAAAAAGATACCTGCATAAGATTAGAAAAATGAATTTCTGTATAAAAGTAAAAGATTAGGAAAATCCGTTACTTGAATATCTGTATGTCAAAGTTCTGTTTTTGGGGAAGCAAAATGGAATGCCGTAAATGAAATTTTTCATACTTAGTCGCGTGTAAAAAATATTTATTCATAATATTTAACAATGTATTTGAAATGTTTAATATTATAGCTTTATTCATGTATAACATTTTGCATATATGCCTTCATATTAATATTCAAGTGATTACAATGAGATGTAATATAGAAATGATAATATAAACATACACAAAATTCATAAACACCTAATTATGTGGAAGAAGCATTCCCTCCAATTCATTTCCCTTTCTCTGATACTTCTTGACCAATAGAATCACTGAATCAAGTGCAGTTGGCGCATGCGCGCAAGAGATGGTGTCCAAACCAGAAGAGTGCAGATATACATAATGTTCCGGACATTTCCTGTGTGCTTTTCAGCAGTATATAGTTTAATAGGTATATTCTCGGAGTAGGCTATGAACAAAATAATGTATGTCAATTTGAAAGTATTTAATTAAATGTCAATTTGACACGAGATATTGTCAAATATGTTATCTGAGGAAATCAAAGCTTTTCTTCTTGAATCCTTATTTTAGAAATAGAAATAAATTAGAAAATGGTGAATGGCAACATTTTGTATTCTTCTTTAGATTTTCTCCTTAAAATTACATTTCACGATCAATTTTGACAACTTGACTTACGTCTTTGTGTTCATAGCTTACTCCGAATTAGGTTTTTTTAACACACTGTAGCTTTTATGATAACATGGTGCTTTCAAACCGCGAAGGATTCGACGAGGAATAACATGGTTTTGAGTGAAAAAGAAGTGTTAAGCGCAGTCTATAATCAACTTCGGTTGCAAAATTGCACTTATCAAGGTGGAAGGCAATTCGAACATTTAAATAATTTTTAGTATTTATTTCGTAAATAATACCTAAAAAAAAAAAATGTTTCCAACAAAAATTGTTTGTTTTTAAAATACGCATCCAACCCACACACAACCTAGGTTCTCATTTGGAATTATGAACCTGAGTATAGTTGCGCTTATTTCGGGTAAATTTCGGAAATCGAATCTAATACCATTAAATTCTTCAGATAGGATTATGTTATGCTAATTTTTTTTCCTGAATCTCTAGTACGTCGTAGTTCTGAAAAATAAGCCTACGACGGATGGTCTAAAATACTCTGTTTATTACCATTTAAATCTAAAAACAGCACTGGAATATATGGTTCCATTCCTGCGGGAGGATTCCAGACAGCAGGAGCACCAGGAATTCCAGAACCAGCTTGAGGAACCAGCACAGCATTCCTTTCTTCTGTAAGATTCACCCACTGATCCATTAAACTTTGCTCTCTTTCAATATCCTGATCACTTTTGTCAGGTTTATTAATCAATTTCTTAATCTGCTGATCTAAGTACTGTCTGCGCCTCATCAGAGCATCACTCCATTTGTCCCTCAGTACCGACAAATCTTCATCCTGGTACGAATCCAATGGTTTTTGGACTCGTTTACGTAAAGTGATACTTCCGACCTCAATGTTTTCAATGGATTGACAAATAATTGGTAGAGTTCCTGAATTTTGAACAGGCTTCACTCGAACCTGTATTCTTCTCTGCTGGCCTTGTCTTAGTTGGTAGACTCCACCTGTTGGCATATCTTGCTTGTTACTGACTTCAACGGGAGAATAATCTCCTTGATCGTTCAATTCTTGAATTTCAACCCATAGTTCTATTTTTCTGCTTAATTCGCTCCAACGATCAGCAAGGGAACGTGCCTTAGCTAATTGCTGCTCTACTTCCCAACCAGGTTTTGTACGAGAGAAACCTGCACTACGATGTCCCCAAACTTCAATTGAAAGTGCGCCTTCTGTACAGTGTTCCAAAAATTCTTCAGTCATTTGTACAGTAAAATCTTTAGTATGATCGAATTTAAAGGTCATAGAATCTCTATATCCAGCAGAATATGATTGATTTTCAGGAGTTACATATGGTGCAACAACAATAGGTTCTGGGTGATTCCAAAACGTGTACTGGCAAAACACGAAATGTGAGAGTGACAGTGGTAAACCAGAAGCTTGCTTAATAACAACACGGCATGTTACTGTGGAGCTGCCTATTTCGTCATCTTCATGGCTGCTGTCGCCTGAGCTTTCGGATGCAGCTTCGCACATCCTATCCTGAGAGAAGTTGCCACCGATTCTGCTAAGCTCTACTTGCAAACGACCAGCCACTTCCCCTTGCTGGCTTATGATCGGTGTGTGGTAATCCAAACGCACATCATGAAACAGTGCCTCAAGGAATATGTTGGCTACACCGATCAAGTTATGGTTCTCCTGAGACTCATAAAATGGATCCGAGACCTTGATTGAAATTTCTTTCAGTGGCGTGTTTTTGTCTCTTCGCTCCTCGTACATATCTCTCATATCGACTAATTTATTTTCTAACTTTTCCATGCTCCATACTTGACTACCGTGATTTACACGTTTAACTAATATTGCAGGTTCACTCACAAAAGCACCACGCTGGATAGAATTTAATTTAAAATAATTGTAAGTAAAGGAAAAAGGAACAAATAGAATGACTTACCTTTCTATTCGGGCTAAGATTGGCAGGGGGAATTTGTAACGTAACGCTAAATTTCGTCTGGCGCCCCACTTCCTCGGCAAGATTATTAGCTTCCTGAACAAGGGCATTCGCACGTAAGATATCAGCTTTAAGTTGCCCTAAACTGCGCTTGAACATTTCATCACGTTCTTGGGCCCACTTTTCGACCTTCATTTGGGTGGTGGGCGTGCACGGCGTAAATTTACCCAGACGGAGAGGGTCATACGGCACGTACGGCGGATACGGCGTCGAAGGGGACATTATATTTCGAAGTTGCTGGAATTGACGTTCGTACTCTTGCCGCTGTTTTTCTAACGCAACTGTGAGGAAATAACCATTGCATAAAAGAGAATTATTGTATAACTTGTGAACTACCTTGTTTGTCTTCTTCGTGCTGTTTTTCGAGTCTAGCAATGGCTGTTTGAATAGGATCATTGCTGAGCTCGTTTAACATTAGTTCATCCCGAGCGAAGTTATAATCAATCGTCTGAGCAGGCGTCTGTGGTTCAGACGCAGCAGCTAAACAACAAAAATCTTTAATTCAAGAAATCAACCGGTCATTTTTAACTTACAAATTGCTTTCGGACAGTTGACCCTGAAAAAATGATGATTTCCCCATACTATCCTATCACCGTGATGTAACAAAGTACGATCTAAGATATGTGAGCCATTAACAAATGAACGAGCATTTGGAGAAGGTTTTAAAAATAAGCCACCATCTTCGATGGTAATTTCACAATGTTGAGGCTGAATTCCCAAACCAGACAGTTGAATATCGGGTTCGCAAGGGGCACCCCGAGCACCTACAATTGTTCTTTCCTACAAGAATAAGATAATATTTTATCTTAATCATTTAATATACAGGGTGTATCAAGATAATGGAACAGTGCATTTTATTCGAGTATGTTAAAAGATACAGAAAGAAGTGTTTAAGATATTTTGTAAGGCATAGAGGGGGACACATTTTAGCATAAATTTTATTATCTTAAATCCAGTGGTACTCAAACTATATGGCAATATTATATTTTTTTAAATGGCATTATATACATTTTATTAACTCATTATATAGATAATTTTGTTCTGAATTCAACGATATAATAATATCATACCCTTAAATTGCGAAAAATTTGATAAAAATTAATTCAAAGTTAATATTTCATTTCTACTTTATCTAAGTAATCTGAGCAAACATTCAATCAATAAAACAAAATAAAATTTATTTTAGTTTTATTACATGCAAGTAAGCTATGATTTTGGCAATAAATTCTACTTTTAAAATAATTTTTTTGTTTTATTGCTTGAATGTTTGCTCAGATTACTTAGATACCGTAGAAATGAAATACTAACTTTGAATTAATTTTTATCAAATTTTTCGCAATCTAAGGGTATGATATTATTACATCGTTGAATTCAGAACAAAATCCTCTATTTAATGAGTCAATAAAATATACATATAATGCCATTTAAAAAAATATAATATTGCCCTATAGTTTGAGTACCACTGGATTTATGATAATAAAGTTTATGTTAAAATGTGTCCCCCTCTATCCCTTACAAAATATCCTAATCACTTTTTTCTGTATCTTTTCACATACACGAATAAACGGCACTGTTCCATTATCTTGATACACCCTGTATGATTCTCAAATATACCTTTAAATAATACACTAATAACTCATTTAACGAAGGATCTGCATTTAAATTTACAAGATAATATTTATTCTTTTCTACTTTAATACCGGACGCCTGTATACTAATTCCCATTTTCTCTAATGTTTGCTGCCGTTCATTCTGAATTCGCTCTGCAAGATAAAGATAAAATGTTAAATAATGAAAAATAAAGAAATGTAAAACAAGAACATATAAAATGCTAAGCATACAGATATGTTAGTAGCAATTAAATGCAAACAAAACAAAACAAACATCACATATACCAGAGTCATGCGAAAAGATTCCCAACTGTAAGGTATTATCTACAACTACAGAAGTAAAGTCACTTTAGAAATATTTAGAAGCATGCACATTGATTGATAAATTTAAATTCACCTGTTTTAACTAATTTCTCTTCCCAAGTTTGAGACATTTCTTTCATTAATTTTTCACTTTCACTTAATTTTTTATGTATATCTACCCTCTGAATCTCTCCTACGGGCGAACCCTAAAATAAAACGATTTTATGACTTTTCCCTGTTTCGAAAACAAGAGTTTCAAGTTTTGTACCGTTGCATGTTTTAGCATCTCTTTCAGAGCCTCTACTTCCTGTCGCAATTCTCTAATGATTCTTGCGTTAGGATCTTCATTAACAACAGCATGGTTGACAATTTTCTTTGCTCTGTCCGCGTACCTGAGCGTTGACAAAGTTTCCTCATAATTATCAGCTGCCGGTGAAATTGTGGCAACCATGACTGTTTTACTATTGCCGCCCAAGTTGTCTTTGAGCAACCAGGTTAACACTGAATCACGATATGGCACGAACTTATCTTTATTTTTGTTGTTCCCTGACGACTGTTCAGCCAATTTTGATATGACTAGACCCAAAGTAGTTAAAGATCTACAAACACGGGTTCATTAGCTGGGCTGCAGTGTCGTGTTGAAAAACGCAAAACAATAATGAATGGAAAAAGTTGATTGTGAATGAACGAAGTCGCGTGTATGGTATGCACTGTTCACTGTGCAGTCCGGACCGCTCTGTAAGGTAGTACTGCTGCATTGCATGCAAAATAAACTAATCGATGTTATGATAAAACAGACTCATACTTTTAGAACAATTCTGCGACTTTAAACATCTACATTACACGTTCTAATACTATCTCGAATCAATATCAGCAGGAGCGCCGCTTCGATTTCCAACAATACTCGTAAATTCTATTACTTTTTCAATAGGAAATATTTCACGACCTAGTCACTAAGGCTTCAACTTCAACAAGTAGTAATTAATTTGCAAATTACATGATTCTGTGCAAATGAAATTGAAATTTACCCATGCGAAAATACAAATCGATACTTTATTTGCTAAGTGTGATAGTGCGTAAAAATATGATAAATTTGAAATGGATGAAGGTGAGTACAAAAGCTGTGCTTGACATCTCATCTGGCCATGTTGGATATGAGAGCCAAGTGTAAAGAGAAAAATGGGATCGAGTGACTTACTTGTTAATATTTGAACCCTCTTTCAAGCGTTCGCCCACAGCCCCAGTTTTCACAGCTCTTTCGGAACCAGCTAGGTCCACTAATGACATCCTACTAACTTTTTCACCCGATACACCTGTTCTATTGTCTGTCAATGTTTGTGTGAGTACTACGGTAAAGACAGCGTGAGATCGGGATGATTCACTATTCATATTTGTCGCAGCAACAGTTCTTGATTTATTTCCCTCAGCCATCAGATTATCAATATCCTGTAACGAAATTGTTTTCATTCAAGGGCACTATGTCAGGGTTACACCCAATTATTTATATGTTCATTTCACGTCAATAAAGTTTATCACATCGTCGGGTGACTTTTTGATATAAAAATAAATAGATATAGTCAAAATCGGTTTCTCATTATTTTTTTGTACCATCACCAGGAAAAAGAACATCAAATACAGCAGACTTATAGTTTTCAGGGGTCTTAGCAACAAATTTAATAATTTATTTAGGAATTTAGGACATTTTATCAACAAAAATTATGACAAATTTAGGACTTTTATGTTTATTAAACAAAATAAAAAATACCCTTACATAATAGATATTTACACACCAAGTGAGCTAAGGTAATGTTTATTCATGAGAAGAAAGTTTAGCTTACGAGCACGTAAGGGCGAGTGAGTTAATTTATTCGAGTGAATAACCATTCTTAGCTTACGTGGTTTGTACAATATTTTATTCAATTTTGACAAAATAGTAATAACAACCATTATAATATTTAATTTTGACAAAACAAAAAGTTAGTAGATTGTGCATGACAATCGTCGATGATAGATGTTAAGTCGTCTATTTAAAGAGCTTTATTGTCTGTCATATGTGCTGTGAAAAATAATGAAAATGGCTGATAATATCTAATAAATACTATGGTAAGTATTAATTTCGTTCCTGATGTTATTTTAAATGCATCATTTGTTGCAGAGTGAACTAAAAAAATGTGAGAGTGATTTAAAAAAATTTAATTCACTTGTGAGAAAAGTGTTAGTTATAGAGTTATAGTTGTTGCTATGGAGTTAATAATGACAGTTTAAAACGTCACAATTGAATAAAATATATAAAATTATTCGTACATATAAGATGTCGATTTGCATTAGTTATTCGAATTTGTTAGTAAAATTTATGATTTTTTATGACATACTTTTTAATTTATGACAATTTTAGGATTTTTGGGTGAATTTATGAATTTTTAAAAATTTATGACAACTAAGATCCCTGAGTTTTGTACCATGTCCCTTAAAAAGACATACACTTAGAATTGTTTTGAATCAAGTCCAGAGCCAATAAGATTTCTTGATTCTGTCCCGTGTACAATAAAAATAATAATAAAAATGTGAACATGGCACAAAACAATTCTTCATTTGATTTTTTTTTTTTTTATAAATTTACTGTTATTTTGAACCCTGGCCAATTAGGTCTTTCTATGTTCAGAAAATATTTAAAAATTAGAAAAATTAACAAATTTCATACAAAGTTAAGGAAATTGAAACTATACAAACAAAAAAATTCAACATATGTATTAATTATCCATTCTTTGCAATAAAATTTTAAATTTTTGAAACAGTTTTTCTCGAAAGTAATTTTTGTGGACCTCTCTTCTAAGACAAATGAAAATATAAATCTGTAACTTAGATGTAAAGAATTCTATATCCATTATTACAAATTTTGAAAAAGTAACAGTAGACTTTAATTCAAGATTTATTAATACTGAGTGTCCGGGTTTCGAAGGCCATTTTAGATGCGCTTTTGTTTTTCCATAAATTCTCAATGAGAAACTTATAAAACTAAGATGGAGTCTTAAGGTAAAGTTATAACTAAAGAAAAAACCCCTTAACCTTAACAATAAATTTAAAAACTATATACGTATTTCGAGAACTAAGTTCTCGTCATCAGTAGAAACTACAAAGTAAAAACAGAGAAGTTAAGATTACTCAGCATGTAAACCATGCCATTAAATCATTATTAGGTAACCCTAAAGATAAAATAGATAATAATAAAAAATCCGGTGTTTATAAAATTGACTGTAAAGATTGTAATAAAGTTTATATCGGGCAAACTAAAAGACAAATTGATACTCGGTTCAAAGAACATTTCTATCATTTAAAAAGCGGTAATCCTGATAAATCTAGCGTAGCACAACATATGTTTATTAATAATCATAAAATTGACAATTCTAATATAAAATTATTGAAACAAGTTGATAATAATAGATATTTAGACGCACATGAGAGTTTGATAATACATAAATTTAAAGATAAATTGATGAACGCGGACCTAGGTCCCATCCCAAATTCTAAATTATATGAGTTAATATAAGACAGTTACTCTGTTTAATCTTAGTTACCCAATTAGGTATCCATTCACCTATGACTCCTGTCCCTATATAACCCGTGTTCTCTCCCTTATTCCTCAGAGCTGTTTTGACCTCTGGCATGGTTTACATGCTGAGTAATCTTAACTTCTCTGTTTTTTCTTTGTAGTTTCTACTGATGATGAGAACTTAGTTCTCGAAATACGTATATAGTTTTTAAATTTATTGTTAAGGTTAAGGGGTTTTTTCTTTAGTTATAATGAAAAACTTGATGAAAAATATCGAAAAATCTAAGGTATAAATAAATTTAAAATACAATAACCTTTATACCAATAGAAAAAGAAAAAAAAAGTATGTGTAATATCTCGAACTATTACCGATAGAAAAATTATTTTCGTCCGCCATTGGATAGGCAATAAAAATTTCTAACTTTTCTATTGGGAACATTTTTCCCGATTACTTATAGTTAAGAAGTTTAAAATCGACCAAATTCAGTTTCCGCCATTATCTAGTAACCTATGAGAAAATAAGGTACAAAAATACACTTTTAATTTGTTTACAAAAATTCTCAACGAATTTGGTATATTTGAATACAAATATGGAAATTTTAATAAATTATTCACGAATACAGAGCTTAAACAAACCATTATATTTTTACATGCCCTCATTGGGAGGGCCGACTCGTTATTTGTTACATAACGTCCTTGGAAATTTGCTTCAGGCACATGAAAAATTTTGAACTGTCCTTCATTCATTCTTGTTGTATTTTGTTAGTGTTTGTAAAAGAATAAAAATAAATATCAAGATTTTGATTGCTAACCTTTGGATTTTCCGATAAAAACATGTTCAAAAAATATTTGTCCTTCGATTTATTTCGTTGTTCGACAATAATAGTAGTTTTAAAATATAAATTACATCGTGTACTCAATGCAATTTTGTTCAAATATTTATTTGATTAACAGTGGTCGTTCGGGCTATGTTCGCTATAAATAGAATGCAAATTGTTTATTTAGTGAAAAAATTAGTGTCATTAACATAGTAGTAATTATTGTTTTTGAATTAAATTACCAGAACTAACGACTTTTCCATTACTTTACTTTTTAGTTTAAATTATCGAAATTTAAAATATTACACATAATTTAAATTCCATCATATGAATTTTGATAAAAATTAAAAGAATTTTTGAATTTCGCGCGCTATTCGCTTTGTATTATTTTTTTATTACGTTGGTACCACGGTCTGTGCAATGTATGTCAGGTTTTATTCATATTTGTTACGTAGTTAATGTTTGATAGCTACGAAGCATTTTGACAAGCTCGGTAATTTTTTAAATTTAAAAATGACCGAATAATGAATTTGCACTAAATTTTTTGTTAAAAATGGTACAAAATGTAGTGAAGTGGTGCAAATATTAGAGAAGGCAATAGTTTGTGAATAGTACAAACAAAAGTGTTACGCAGTTTGTGCGCGGCAATCCAAAGAAAACAAAAAGAATTGTGGATTTTGCATCACGACAACGCACTGGCTCACAGTTCATTAGTAAATCGTAATTTTTTGACAAAAACACCGTTTTGATGTCGCAGCCACCGTATTCAACAGACATAGCCCCTTGAGAATTTTTCCTCTTCCCGAATATGAAGATTGAAAAAAAAAATTGCGATAAAAAGGAGATAAAGGCAAACTCGCTGAAGAAACTGAAGGCTATACCAGAAAGTGCATTATATCTAATGGGAAATATTTCGAAGAGGACAATATTAATATTGATAATTATTACTTTTTGAAAGAATTCTCATTATTTTTTTTTTTGTCAAACGTATTTATTGTAATTAACGAGTAGCCAAACTGTTTTGTTTCAATAACAAAATAAAACTGTTTGTTTTATTCACAATTTCGCAGAGCGATAACGACAATAGGGTTGTCATTTGTTTCCAGGAATTTATATTTTGGCATGACAGAGAACAATGTCCACTGCTCGTTTAATAAATATGAGAAGAAATAATCAAAATTTGTATCATAAATTTTTATAACGATATATTTTTTGATCCATACAGCAAATTCAGCTAATAATTTTAGAACAAAAAAGTTTTTGCGAAAATAATAATGTGCAGGCCACTTTCGACCTCTCAAAAAAATGTCCATTTCATGTTTAAGTAAAAAATCTTTTCATGCATAAACTAGATTAGAGATAAATGGCATATTGTGTTTTTATAATAAACTGACTTAAAAAACTTTTTACGTAAATTTTAAAATATAAATGTAAATTTACTTTTTATCTAATCTAAAACCTGTTTTGTGCAGATTTTACTAACGACGGCATATTTTTATTTTACGTTGCGTACAAGCACTCATAGAGTGCACTACAGATATGTATGCTTACAAGAAGTAAGGGTTGTTTTAACGATAAATCAATCGATTTATTGGTATATTTATGTCCCGCAATTTATCGACAAGTATAAACAGAAAAATCGATTGATTTATTTATTTACACACATAAATCAATCGATAAATAAATGAAATATAATACGGATAATTTTTCGTCGTTATTTTTGGTTAGGTACTTTTACACTGTTAAAATATGTGACATTTATTGAAGGTGGCGTAAGTTTTATTTGACGCTTTCTTCAGAGAGTTAGCCAAAACATTTTGAGTGTAATAACCGGTAACTTAATCGCAAAAATAGGATGAGGGGTATATTGGAGGAAACCCGACACAATTTTCAAATTCAAATTGATAGGCCATGTTTTTTCATCAAAACTAAATGAGAATAAATTATTAAAAATACAAATAATGCTATAGGTATGCTATATAAAAAAAAATCGATTTACTATATAGAAAAATACTTAATGCTATATTCGATATCTCCCTTATCGCTAGAAATACAGCAAAAATTTAGAATGGGGGATTCCAGCTCAATCGAATTACAGGAAAATAGTAAAAAAATACGAATGTATATGCTGAATAACGAATATTAATAAAAAAATGAAATGGTATAATTGAGATATTTCGGAAATAAAGGCTTTTTTGTTATAGCGCTTCGACACTAATATGAAAATATTTTGATTGGCGACCGAAAGACCTCCTATACATGCATTACAAATAGCGTGTTAGGAGGTGGGGATTACTACCAATGGAAGTTAAGAAATTCAAATTCGAAAGGAGGGGCAACATTCCTGTACTGCAATTTCCAAACAGTTTTTATTTTAACATAAATTTCTTGCATTAAACTTAATAATTTAAATACACCTGTAATTATCAAGTAGGTAGACTTATACAGTGTTATAATATTCATTTATTTTTATGTAAATATAACTTAAAATAGCATATATTTCAAGAACATTTAGGTCCATGATGAAAACAGTTTGATATAAAAACACATAAATGTGACGTCACGTCAATCTTTTCAAAATTCTGGAGATCATAACTCGCTTATTAATAGGAATTTTTTCACCGGATTTTCATCAATAGTCTTAATTTTCCTAATATTTTCAGATGAAATTATATATAAAAAAAAAAATGGTGGAATCCCCCATTGAGTAAATTTTGTTCGCATCCAAAAATAATATAAAAAGCAATAGATTTAAAGGAGCTATAATTATTAATATAAATTGATTATTTAAAATTAATTAATTAATTAAATTGATTAATCTATCGTTAAGTATAAAATATGCGAATATTAATAAGTGTTATATTAATTAAAATTTCGATCGGATTCGAACTCGGGTGATCGAAACCATTCCCGACACACTTCGTGCACACGACAACGGAATCCATAAAATCAGTGTTTAATATGTCTGTTATTAATTCAAAAAATGTGGAAAGGCCAATTAATGTCTACAGAGTTGCCTGTTTTTAATTTTTTATATTTACTACTGAAGTAAGAAGTGTTGCAAGAAACAATAAATGCATGTTTTTACAATGAAGATACATTTAATTAATGGAAAAGAGCCCAAGAGTAATTAAAATTAATTAAAAATTCAGTAGTTGCTTATGCGTGCCATGGTATAGATTCTGAATCCACAAGAGAATTGCGTGATGATATCTTACGAAGGGTAGGGACCGTTTACAGAATTACGGGACAGCGATAACTTGTCTACTAATTGTAAAATTATACAAATAGCATTACTCCATTACCACATAACATTATTATTGTAATAAGAACAATACATTCACTAATTCAAAGAAAATCAATACTTGAAATACATCTTCTGAGAAAAACTACAGTAGTAAGAAGAAGAGGTCATGTGGAAGAAAAAAGTATTTAGTGCGAACGCAAGCAATTACTGAACAGGGCCAGAGCTCTTTCTTTAACTGAATATGGAATATCTGATGACTAATTTTCAGTAAAGACCGTAAAGACAAAGTATAGAGCAGCGGTGTATTGAGTGAACAACGGCGCGTAAAGCACAGTTCACACTATATCACAATAACGGCGCGCGTAAGCTACTGGAAAAAATTGATGAAGTATTGCAAAGCGATCAACACGAAATTAGAAAGTCGTCAATTACTTTTAAATTTTTAAAAAACGATTAAATAATCTAATTCTCTCCGCAAAATGAATCATTACGATGTTTTTTTCCAACTATTAGTTTTAAAGTTTGTTAATGAAAATGAAGCGTAGTTAATTAATTTTCTGGTTTCGAATTTGAAAACGCTTAAACATATTTCAAGAACATTCAATTGTTAGTTTATCGGAAAAAGATATTAGTCATCGTTTTACATATAATATTCGTGTGAGTGGGCTGAAAATAAAGGGATAAGCTATTTCTATGTTAAATGTGTAAGGTCAAACTACACAAAGTTTTCGTTTTTAGCAACTTATACATATTTATTTCAGCATATTGTTCGTTATGGTATGCAAAGCAAAGTGATATTAAGTTTCTAATTATGTAAAAGAATGTGAAATGGAAAGAAAACTTCTTGTTTTAAATATATACAATTTACGATTTCATTTTTATTACTACATTATCTCAATGCTGATCTCGTAAAAATAAAATACCTATAATTTGAAATGATGTAATAATTTCATTAAATAAGACCAGAAAAGATAAAAAATTGAAATTCCGATGAGATGATATTAGAATATTGAATATATTCAACTAATTAATTATGAAAAGAAAATTAACCTATAATACAGAGTGTGCAGGATAAGAAGAACTGTAAGAGATACGAAGTCTGTTACATTAGACAAAAGTTGCCAACATTAGGAGACCATTTTAATAGGGTCTTTTGTTATTTGAGAAAAAATATATGTCACTAGATAAGGGGAAATGTAAATTTTGGAGTTTTTTATTTTTGCGAATAACTTCCAAGTATGAAATAATGTTTGATTTTGGTTTGCACATCTTTATGGCTCTGTTTACTGTTCTTTCGCATGGCGATGCTCAAATTTTTCACTGTTAGGAACCTTATTGGAAAGCTACAAGCGCTGGTCTTATTTTCCCCAACCCACAAAAACCCACTTAAAAAACCCAATAAGAACCAGATTAGATATTTATGTGGTTAGTTGCAAAATGATCTTGCTTTTACGTCTAATAAATGAAAAACTATAATGAAGTACAGATAATTGAAGGGTACAAAGAAAAAATAGTATAAAAACACTAAGTTTATCATAAACCGCTTAAGAAAACCCAAAAAATGCACTGCGTCGGTTTTTTTAAACCGGGTTTTTGCCCATCCTGAAAACTACACCAATGAAAAGAGAATTTTTCAACTTTCCAGCGATATACAGTTTGTCTATGTTTATTTGTTTTGAACATCGAAAATGCAACAATTTTTAAGTTATAGGTTAAAAACAATCGTTTTATCAACAAAACAAATGAATTCATCACTCAGGAATTATCTTTTGTTTAATTTTAAGTTTATTTTTTTATCTTCCATAATATTTTTAGCATACATACCAATGACACATTTTTATAAATTTCGTAAAATAAATATAAATATATCATCACGGCATACTACCCATTACTGGGTGTGCCAGTATCTACATTTCATGTAGACATCGGTAAATATGACGATATATTTTTACCGTGTGGGCGCTTATCAGGTGTCACCTCACTGGCACTCATAGCCGGTATGGAAAGTGCACCACAGGGATCACTTTTATGCGATTAAAAGTTTGCACTGGCCGGGATCGAACCCGGGTCACCTGATTGCCAATCAGACACTACTATACGTATGTTATTACCTACTATGACGGCCATATACAAATATTAAAATTATTTGAAATTCTCAAGACTTCATAAAAATTTGTATACTAAATAATGAAATTATCTCGGAAATTATTAAAGAAGATAACCAAATTAATTGTGTTTCTAAAGTGTTTCATTGCAACAATCAATGTTTTTAACCTATAAATAAATATATCATCACGGCATATTACCCATTTCTGGGTGTGCCACTATCTACAACACATGAAAACATCGGTAATGATGACGATATATTTTGCCGTATGGGCTCTTACCAGGCGTCACCTCACGGGCACTCATAGCTGGTGTGGAGAGTGCACCACAGGGGTGACTGTGCCATTTAAAATTGGAAATATTTGGCGTCTGTCGGGATCAAACCCGGTTCCCCCAGGTTCGAGACCAGACACTCAGGCATGCGGCCACGGAATAATAACCTATAATTTTAGTAATTGTTGCATTTTTATTATTTGAAACTAATAAACACACACATTTTATACATCGCTGGAGAGCTAAAAAAATATCTTTTCAGTGGTGTAACTTTGCAATATAGCGTCTATATAAAAATTAAAACTTGGACATAAACACTCGATAAAAAAAATTGAGCATTGCTATTCGAAACAACATAAAAAAGTGCCCTACACATTTGCAAAATTTACATTTTTCCTGTATCTAGTGACCAGGTATCCTTCATGATAGTATACAGGAGTATAATTCCCCTGAAGATATTGTATGGGGTACCGTGGCCTCGTGCTTGAGTGTCTGGTTGCGAACCTGGGGGTACCGGGTTCGATCCCGACCGACGCCAAATATTTCAAATTTTAAATGGCACAAAAGTAACCCCTGTGGTGCACTCTCCACGCCAGCAATGAGTGCCCGTGAGGAGACGCTTGGTAAGCGCCCGCACGGTACAAATATGTCATCATCATTACCGATATCTGCGATAAAGCAGATTGGCACACCCAGAAATGGGTAATATGCCGTGATGATATATTTATATTTATTTATTTATTTGAAGATATTGTAAATGTATTCGCCATATTTTTTTCAGTTTTTTCTCACAGAGTTCATCACCTGATTTAAATAAAAAAATTACTAATAGTAATTTAGCCTTTCAAATTCCATATGATCAACGAAAGTGAGCTTATCACTTTAATAGCATCTTTTTCTAATAAATTTACAGCGTGGGAAGACCAGATACCGAGTTTTTTTTTTGTTAAAGATTGTAGTTTTATTCTTGCTTAACCACTCGTGTTCATTATTAATTTAGCAATCAGTACTTCTATGTTTCCTGAAAAATGGAAAAGTACGAGAATTACACCGTGGTAAAAAAAGGTGATAAATCATGTATTAATAATTATCGTTCTATTTCCATTTTCAACAACTCTGCCAAGCTCTTCGAAATGGTTTTGTATAAGTACCTTTACAGAAAACACGAAGCTTAATTTCTCCAGATCAACATGGCTTCATGGCAGGGAGATCAACTGTTACGAATTTTGCTACATTTACACAATTTATATTACAACAACTAGATGTAAGAGGTCAAGTCGACAGTCGACACTATCTATACAGATTTTACGAGAGTTTGATTCCATTGATCCCGGCATACTCTTACATAAAATAAATAATCTAGGTGCTGCTCCCTCTATCATGAAACTCTTAAAATCTTATTTATGTAATCGGATTTTCTACGTGCCTTATAAAGTTTTAATTCGTTTAAATTTATTGCTAGTACGGGTGTCCCACAGGGCTCAAATCTTGGACCCATTTATTTATTTTGTTTATAAACGAACTTGTTGCAATGTCTTAGGCATGTCGGCTGATAACTGGAATGTACCAAGTCCACTTTTGGAAAAAAAAAAAAAAATAGATATAGTCAAATTCGGTTTCCCGGTATTTTTCTGTACCATGGCGACTACAAAGAACATCAAATTCAGTGCTTCTTGTACTTTAAACAGACTTATAGTTTTGTACCATGCCCCTTAAAATGACAAACACAAAGAATTCTTTTGAATCAAGTCCAGAGCCAATCAAATTTTATAATTCTGTCACGTACTTCTGGACATAGTACAGTAAAAATAATAATAAAAACTGTGGACATGGTACAAAAAGTCTCTTTATTGGACTTTTTTTTTTATAAATTTACTATGTTATTTTGAACCATGTCCAACTAGGTCCTTTTATATTTCGAAAATATTTAAAAATTATAATTTAACAAATTTCATAAAAAGTTAAGGAAAATGAAACTATACAAATTAAAAAATTTCAACATGTGTATTCATTATCCATTCTTTACAATAAAATTTTAAATAATAAAAATACAATAAAGTACAATAAGATGGCAATACTTGTGTGAAACAGTTTAAATAAGATATTTAAAAATAACACTTGACTGTTTCACAATATTCAGTCTCTGAATAAACCTCTCGGTCATTTATCAGAGACTGGCTCACTCAGCCAGAAGTGCACCACACTGAAGAGCTCCAATAAGAGCGAAACGCGTCTGTGGTTCTGGCTGAGTGAGCCAGTCTCTGATAAATGACCGAGAGGTTGATTCAGAGACTGAATATTGTGAAACAGTCAAGTGTTATTTTTAAATATCTTATTTAAACTGTTTCACACAAGTACTGCCATCTTATTGTACTTTATTGTATTTTTATTATTATTTGGCTAGCGAAGCTCACGGCGTTCTAGATAGATGTCTCTGCATGCAGCTACTTGCTTGTGCAGTTATCATATCTTTTTGGGATGTTTATCATCTGTTTACTCAGCCGACTCAATGCCTCCTAGAGGCGTCAGTGCACCACACTGAAGAGCTCCAATAAGAGCGAAACGCGTCTGTGGTTTTGGCTGAGTGAGCCAGTCTCTGATAAATGACCGAGAGGTTGATTCAAAGACTGAATATTGTGAAACAGTCAAGTGTTATTTTTAAACAAAATTTTAAATGTTTAAAGCAATTTTTCTCGAAAGTAATATTTGTGGACATAGTACATTCCAATAGTCGGCCGACGATATGCTGATGATAAATTGTACACTACCATATATACACCTAATGATGCAGCTAAATTACAATTAAATATTGATTTAATGGTTTCCTGGTGTATCCGTAATAATTTAAAATTAAATGTTGATAAACGTTGAGTAGTTTTTTATACTCGCAGGAAGAATCCGATTAACATTTCATGCAGAATAGTATATTAATTCGGAAATTGTCTATTAAGTACCTAAGAATTACATTTTGTAGTAATTTCATATTTACCGAGCATATAAATAATATCTGTAATTCTTCCAGCAAATCTCTAGATTATATAATGAGAACTTCAAGACTTCAGTGACAATAATGTTCTGAAATTCTTATACAGGGTGATTCTTGACCTATACGCATAAATGTGAGGAATGATAGTTTGTGATAGGTAATAACAGATAATGAAAAAAAAAATTAGTAAAAGTTGTTTATTTACGGAGATAATGAATAAAGTTTGAAATTATTTTAGTAGCAGCTAGGGTGCTGTGCATTAGTGTCATAGCAATTGTTTTCAATCGTGTCTTGTCATTATTTCGTAATCTTTCGTGTATTTGAGTTTTTATTATGGCGCATCATATTTCACCAACGCAGAATTTATGGATATGATATTAGAGTACGGAGAAGCAGAACAAAATTCAGTAGCTGCAGCTCGCCTTTATGCACAAAGGTTTCCCCAAAGACATCATCCGTGCATGTGGTACATCATGGATTCGTCGCGCGCAAATGTGCATCGAAAATGAAGGGATTAACTTCGAACAATTGCTATGATACTAATGCACAGCACCCTAGTTAATTAATTTTTAATTAGTTTATTGCTACTAAAATAATTTCAAACTTTATTCGTTATCTCCGTAAATAAACAACTTTTACAAATTTTTTTTTTCATTATCTGTCACCTAACACAAACTATCATTCCTCACATTTATGCGTATAGGTTAAGAATCACCCTGTATTATGCTTTTTAAGTAAACTCGAGTATGCGCCCTTAATTTGGTATCCCTCCTATACATATCAAGGTCAAATGTTCGAACAAATTCAACGTAGATTTTTAAAGTATCTTTGTTTTAAAATAGATAAGGTTTATCCTGATAGACCAGGATTCACTGCTACAACGCCATTCAATGACATCCTTGGCTGGGAGAAGGGAAATATCCAGAGCAAGGTTCCTTAGGAATCTTATCCACAACAAGATTGATGCACCTTTCCTCCTCTCTCAGGTGCAATTCCATGTTCCTCGTCTGGAGTCGCGGTACAGAAAGTTATTACATCTACCGAATTTTCGTACCGCCTTATTGAAGGATTCTCCAATTTTCCACTCAATTTTTTTTTATTATTTTAAATAAAACTTCGTACAGTTTTGAAGCAATTCATAGTATTAAAAAATCTTAATTGTTCCTAGTTTAACAGTATTTTATTTTCGAGAAATCAGTGTAACGTCACATTCCCCCTATACTTGTTTTTCTCACACACACTGCTCTGAGTACGCTATGAGAGAAAGATAACAATAGAGTCGTCCATCGTGGTAACAAATTAGAACAAGGGTCAGTTATATTAAAACTAGACCTTAAAACTGCATATTAATGACTATCAAAGTTTAAAAATAGTTATTAGTTTCTAAAATAATCCAGTTTTTATTACCATTTCCTCATCTCTATATCTACGTCACACATTTATTCTATTCCAAATTCTTACTACTTTCAAAGCTTCTACAATCGCCTTTTTGAAATACGGAATCCATTTGCAAGTATATAAATGCAAAAAATAACAACAATAAAACAACAGAAATAAACCAAATAATACTAGTTTAAATTTATGATGCCATCACAGATTACAAGCGTTGGTATGAAAGTAAAAGATATGTTGAATGACATAGGCTACCAGTGGTAATTAAATCTTGGACTATAATATATACGTAGTATTTGTATTAATTATGACATTAAATTACTTATTATCAACCCATATTTCCGATTATTGACCACAAGGATTATTTTAACATATTTATACATTTTATATTTGGGGACCCGTGGTCGCGTGCCTGAGTGTCTGGTCGCGAACCTAGGGGAACCGTGTTCGATCCCGACAGACGCCAAATATTTCCAATTTTAAATGGCATAAAAGTGACTCCTGTGGTGCACTCTCCACGCCAGCTATGAGTGTCCATGAGGTGACGCCTGATAAGCGCCCACACGGTAAAATATATCGTCATCATTACCGATGTCTACATGTGTTGTAGATACTGGCACACCCAGAAATGGGTAATATGCCGTGATGATATATTTATTTATTTATACATTTTATAAGTGCTGAAAAAAATAAATTTATGTGACTTCAATTATTAGCGAAATTCACTGTTTGAGAACAAAATCATCTCTATATCTAAGTCACAGAATATTAAAAAAAAATATTACGGCTTAACGAATAACAATAAAGACTTTCTAAAATTACATATTACTTTCAGTTCAGATGAAGTTTTATAAAAAAATATAGTGGAGGACCCTATTGTATGTCAATTTTCCCTTTTAGCAAATGTGAAATATCTAGTAAAGTAATTATTTAAAAAATGTTTTCATTGTTTTAACTATTACTTATTGAGCCATACTTTAAGTTAAATTGTTATGATGGAATACCCCATTGTATTCTGTTGGGCAATAAATACATTTTTCTCAAACTTTTGTCTAATTTAACTTCGTATCTCTTATAGATCGCGTTATCCTGGACACTTTGTATACATATAATCATTTAAATATATGCCGCGTTCCAGTTTAGCGAAATTAAAAAAGTTATTTCAAGTGTTGAGGATAGTGCAAAAGTATGACGCAAGGTGATATTAAAGTTATAACGAAGTAACATGGTTATGTTAAAAAGTAAGAAAATATGAATATAAAGGACTTGTTATGCTTACCTGGAAAGACGTAACTGCTAGCTGCGAGAGCCCGTCGACGTAAGGCCCCAGCACATTGTGTTCTCGCACCTTCAGCGACTGCTTATTCGTTTTAGGATCTAATAAATCGTGGACCTGGAGACGAAACATAATTCATTCAGCACATATAACCCATTTAGAGGTTACGCTTCTACCTTCTCATTGTATATTTCCATGTAACTAACTTCCACTTTATAACTTAACTCTGAACTTTGTTGTTTCGCTATGAGATCAAATAGTGAATCGCAAAGACGTGGAATTATGCCTTTGTTGTCTTGTGAACCCATCATCGTGTATGATTTTCCCGAACCTACAAAAGTTACATATTGTCCATTTGGAATCAAAGTTATCACTCCGTTTAAGTTAAATTTTAAACTAGCGAAACAAACCTAATGTGAAAATAGTTGGCTATGCTAAAGCTGATTACTTAAAACGCACCTCCAGAAAGTAAAAGTACTGAGACTCTAATGCTCAAAGAAATTTTATAAGTGAAAATTTCTTCAGGCGCACCTTGCACACTTTTTCCTGGACAGTGAACAAGGCTGATCCGTAACGTGTGAAGCGTCACGGTCATTCGGGTAAACGAGAGAAACGAACATGACGTCACGTTAATTTGGGACATAGCCTACGTTACGTTATTAATATAAGCCCGGCAAACATCACAATATCTGTGAAAAAGAAATTGAACACCTTGATGCAAAAAGGGGACAAGTTACTGTTTTAAAGTTTTGTTCTTGGTGAAAAAATAAAACTAGTATACTGTTTTTTTATTATGGCTTAATTTTTAACTATATTTCGCGATTTTAATATTTCGGCGCATGAGGGAGATTTGTGAAGTATACAGGGAATTTATTTTAACATGCAACATATGGTCAATCACTTCCATGGTTACTCACTATATTGTCAAAAAATGACAGCAATGTAATATTTGTCCATTTTAAAATGCAACATACTAAATTTGTAGTTTTGTATTCTCAAAACTAATTTCCAATAAATTAGTCTACATACGATTAACAAAAATCAAAACATGAATGTTGCACAGCTTCACAAACTTTAGCTTACAAAAATTTATAACTTTCATGTAATAAATGTTTAAAAATACCCCCATTCACACTGAGGCAATATTCTACTCGGTCGTAATAAGAATTGACATCATTTGTGATGTGTTGTATTTATAATGTTGCATTTTAAAATGGACAAATATTACATTGCTGTCATTTTTTGACAATAGTGAGTAACCATGGAAGTGATGAACCATAATGTTGCATTTTAAAATAAATTCTCTGTATTTATTAATTTTCAGCACAAATCACTATTTTTTAAAAAATTTGCTTATCCCCTTTTTATACCAGCCTTCAATTCTAGTTCCAAACACGCCGTTTTGGCGTGACATTCCTGTTGTCACTGCTGTCATTATTGAAATCTGTGTACAAAGCAGATTGGTACACCCACATTAGCACACCCAGCAATGGGTAATACGCCGTTATATATTTATTTATACATAAGCAAATCAAATATTACTTTTAAGTACATTTGTAAGTATTTGTTGTAGATTTTATTTGTTTATAATTTTGAAAACTCGTATTAACAGCGTTACATCGTGGCTACAACCGCTAATTTATTTTATTTTCTAAAAATGACATTTAAATGACAACAGGAATAATTCGCGCACTCATCACCGGTTTTAAAACTAGAGTTTTTGGGGTTTTTGGCCAGATTTTAAAATAAATTTTGAGTTGTTACCAGACTCTCTCAATAAAATTAAAATTCTTTCCAGAAATTTTGATAGAATTTGGTTAGAATCTTCACAGGATTTTGACATCTTATAAAAAAAATATGAATATAAGCCCAGAACAATTAAACATTTAAGTTTGTAAAGCTTCCAGGAACAGTCAAGACCAAAAGATGGCATTGCTGTACGATCCAAATGTCAACCATATAAGTTTTCACTTCGGACGTGCGGTCTTAAACACAAACATTTTTTTTTATCTACTATGGCAGAACAGCTTGTAAAGGCAGGCGCTTGGAAGTACAATGAAGGTTCGTTCACCAAATTTGGTTCAAAACTCTCGCTGTAGTGTCGTCTTAAAATGAGCGGTCTTGATTCAGAATCCCACCAGTAGTGAGATGAGAGGGGAATAATCAGTTTCCTACTAGCGAAGAGAAAAACGCCGTTCGAAATTTTTAACGAGATTAAAACAAAACAAGAGGAATGCTAACGAGCGGATTGTTGCATGAAAATGCCGTTCCCTCTTGGACTCATTCGGTTGGGACATTATCAATCACCCAGCTTACAGCCCCGACCTGGCACCTTTAGATTTTCATCTATTCTCTCTGAAGTTGTTTATGGATAGAAAAAGCTTCGCTAGTAGGAAACAAATTACTCCTCTCTCATCCCACAGCTGGCGGGATTCTGAATTTCAAGACGGCACACTAACGAGAGTATTGAACCTATTTTGGTAAATGAACCCACATTGTACTCCCAAACGCTTGCCCGTACAAGCAGTGCTGCCAAAGTAATCAAAAAAATTCCTTTGGCTATCGGAAGCTCAGTACTCTTATTTTCTGGACGTACCTCTTAGTACCTATGTCTTCTAGCCAAAAAAGATTCTAAAAATTAGTATAGAATTTAATCATAAAAAGTTTAATGTAAACCGGCTTTACTTGTGTCCATAATTGTAATGTAATTATAACCAAAAATAGCTCAAAGGTCTATGTATTTATTATTTATAATTTACAAACAACTCACATGAGAATAGACTACCCTTTGCATTTTTATCGATATAATCAAACGCCGGGTACAGCTTGGAGTACTTATTGCTCGGCGTAACACTAATATGTACAGGATGGAACAAATTCGAGGTTTTTATATGAAAAACTTTTTTATTACGCTACAGAAAATTGATGTAGGTCTTTATGGGCCAACTTTTTAAGACAACTTTAATAGGTACCACAGGAAAGCTTGATTTACAGATTGCATAGAATAGAGCAGAACATAATAGCACAAGGAATAGAAATATAAACCAATGTAAATGCATGGAACCATTTATACTTGCACAGAATGGAATAGAATAAAATGGAATAAAATAGGATATAACCAAATTTTATTTCTTATTCTATTCCATTCCATTCTATTCCATTCGGCTTGCTCCGATAATATTCGTGTGATTTGTTGTAACTTCGTTGCTTTTGGCCCATCTCCTAATGAAAAAACTTTCTGTAGACAATAGTTCTTTAGCCGAAATATCATATTTTATAGCAAAAGCAAATAATGACATTATTCAAATCACTCATAAATATAGTTAATTTAGTGTAAAAGTGACACAAAAGTGAGGTCATTCTATTCCAAAGTCTTCTATTCTATGCAATCTGTAAATGGTCTTAAAAATTTCTATTCCATTCCTTATTTTATTCTATTCTGTGCAATCTATAAATCAGGCTGAATTTTTTATCGTCTTTTGTTTTTCATCTACAGGTTAAAACTTGTTTTTCGCTTATTTTGAAAAATACCTCATATCTCGCTTATTATGAGAGATAAAGAAAAAATGTTCAGATACATTTTATACTGTTTTTTACGTAGAATAACGTAGTGTAATTAGATTTTTTTTAAACTTATTAATTTCTAGATATATCAGAAACATAACCCCAAAAAATTAATAATTCAAATTTTATTCATGTTTAAAATAAAAGAATGTAAACTTGTTATACATCATTGAAAAGCTTATAAAATAAGGAAAAAGATGAAAGTATTGTCAACATATGTTCCCATTTAAAAAATATTACATCACGTTATTCTACGTAAAAATAGTATAAAAGGTATCTAAACATGTTTTCTTTATCTTCCATAATAAGCGACATATATTAGGTATTTTCAACTTAAGCGAAAAACAAGTTTTAGCCTGTAGCTTAAAAACAAAAGACGATAGAAAATTCCTGTAGTGCCTATTAAAGTTGTCTCAAAAAGTTGGCCCACAAAGACCTATAACAATTTTCTGTAGCGTGCATAATAAGAAAGTTTTTCATATAAGGAACTCGAATTGCTCCACCCTGTACATACCGGATGTCTACTTTTTATCGGACCATAGCAAATACTATAATTGTAAAATTTTCGTATAACTATAATTTCTGGTCTATTTATTTTAGAACCAAAGTATAATGCAAAAAATTTTCAGAATTAACTGCATCTAATAAGTCCAAAATTATTGATTATATGCGTTTCGTTCGTTCGTGAGAAGTAAAATAAAAGTAATAATTTTTAGCTTACAGACTGCCACGAGAAATAGTATAAAAATGTTGCATTATTTGAGTTGACAGATGACATCTGTCATAAAGTTTTAATAATGATTGATTTCATTAAATTATTTATCAATAATCATGGATTAATTTACGGTTTCACAAAAATACAACTAATTAATTCATTTAATCAAATCAATAATTATTACGACTTTATGACATAATATCATCTGTCAAACTCAAACATTGCAACTGTTTAATATTTTTATTCTATTTTTCATGGCAGTCTCAGTCTATAAATAGGTAAAAATTACAACTTTTATTTTACCTCTTTCGCGCGAAAGAAACGCATGTTAATAATAATTTCGAACTTATTAGACGCAGTTCTTAATCCTGAAAAATTTTTGTATGTACACTTTTGTTCTAAAATAAATAGGGCTGAAATAGCAACCATGTGAAAATTTAAACATTGTATGACACGGAAAAAGTAAACACCCGGTACAGTAAAAACAATAATATTTCTTTTTGATATTTGTTATATTATGATCACTTGCTTAGTAATCCAAATAAAATATTCAAAATATACAAATAATTCAAACTAAAATATTATATAGATTGTTTTGTATTTTTTCGTACAGCGTTAAAACGATTTATCAAAATAATTTTTAAAATTCCATGCAAATAGTTTATTAAATATTTTTGGTAAATAAAATAAAAATATTATTTGATTACTATATTTTAATTATAAATATATCTACACACTACACACATCAAATATTTCAAAACAGTATTTATCATAGATACCTGTATTAAATTTTGAGCATAATAGACAATACAGGTATGTATGTTCGAGTGGTTTAGTATTCATTAAAACTGTAGGTACCTTGCAAAACTTCAGCATGAGTGAATGTAAAGTATATTTGAAAAATGTGAGAATTCCTATTAGATACAGAAGAAACTAAGATTCAATATTTATCTTTTATATTGCATACTTATAATTACTAACATTTACAACTATGAATGAATTATAATTATTGGTTTTTATTTACTTTTGTAGCAATTTGCAATAAAAAATTTATTATTAGCAAGAAATGAGTAATCATAGATTTTCTTCAATTACTAAGGTTATCTCTATGTCTGATGAAACAAAAATAAAGCGACATATTTCGAGATAAAGTGATAATATAAAAATAGTTTGTTCAATAATAGATAAACAATAAAACTAGAACGATTTTATCAAAAAATGTACTTATCTGTCAGTATCTACACATTTCTAATTATTATGTAATTTACTCTAAAATGATTTTACACATTATATTTGTGTCTTTTATTAGTTTCGTTTAAAAACATAAATTTGTGAAAGTTTTTTTAAAAATTGTTCCCTACGCAAAATATTGAATTAAATATTGATAATAATTATGTTTTATTTCCATGGCCGCCTGATTCTTAACGTAATGGGATGTGTGACTAAATTTTGATTTTTACATATATAATACTAGACCAAATAATAAAATACCCGTATTTTTTTAAATTGATTAATTATTCGTAGTTTACGAGAAAATAATTATTAAAACTTTGGAGAAGGGAACTGTCTTCTTCTATCATTCTACCCTACTGACGTCACAGATCCCTTCTCCAAAACATTAAATTGCTAATAACAATATTATTACACACTAATGTTTAGTTTTTATTATTATAATGAGAAGCTATGGAGGTTTGTTTTTATATATTATGACATATATTGAAATTCGATTATGGTCACATACCCCATTGTAACTAATTTAATGCAAAATTTATTTTTAATTAACATTTTATTTTAGTAATTTTGTTTTAAAAGTTACAGGAAAGCCAATATTCATACTTATTTCAAATTTCATATTAAACTACTGTATTCTGGTTTTCGGTGTACACCCGGTATACACCTACGAATTCCATATAAATAATGAAAATGAGAAATCAGAAATATTTAATAAAAAAAAATCAAAAATCTGCTTCTTTCATGGCTACGCAACTTTTGTGTAATTATTATTATTTGACAGCAAGAATAATTAATATAAATTCTATTTGTATATCATGCAAATTAAAAAAATTGTTTCTTGTATCTAATTGGAAGAATTTTCATACATTTTTTTTGTGATTTGTAAATCGAGTTACCTGTAAGTATGAAAATTATCAGATCAGAAAGGTCGGAATCACAATCGGAAATTGAATAATAGCTACGGAAAGCTGTAAAGTGTAAACATTTTGTAATATTCCTTTGTAGCATTAAAGAGAAACTGTAACAATAACTGTCGAGTATAATTAAAAGTTTACGTTGAATGTTTCTATTTTGCCTTTGAGCGATTTATATTAAATATTGTTGTTCTAAACTAGAAGACAAAATGTTAAAAGTGACATTTACGAAATGTAAAGAGAGAAAAAATATTATTAGCTTTTATATTGCTTTGAAAGAATTTCAATATTACATCCAAGCCTCAGGCGAAATATGCAACTCAATTTTTATTTGCTTAGGATGTAATTAAAAATGTTGAAGTATTCTTATTAATTAACAACCACTAAAATAAAACTATTGTTTTACAATTAAAACTTTGAAATCAGGTATTTGATAAAGAATTTAATCTCTTATTCCAAAAAGTTTAAAAATATGCTTTGGCAAGTTTAAATAAAATTCTGGACGATTACTTAAGTAATATTACTCATTTTTTTTTAAGTATTTGTTATAATTTAACGATATTCATATTTTAATTGAAATATAAAAACTCACAATATAAGCAGACACATTTTCATAACTGAAACACTAGTTAAATAAGATAATTCCAAAAAATGTGATTTCAATTTTTTACATGAAAGTTCGAAATAATAAAGTCAATGGTAGAGTACCAAAGGTAAACAATAAAAGTATAACAATATTTTGACTAATAATATTTTTGTACGTATTTAAATGAAATGCTTAATAATCTTAATAAAATAAAAATATGTAGATATTGACTATGTCATGGAAGATACATTTTTTAAATTTTGAAACACAAAAATGACATTTTGATTTTTTTTGAATTTTGAAATATAGGCACAAACTTTTTTAAATTTTACTTTCTTAAAGTACAAAATAAGATAAGGGTGTGGAAAGGTGACTTTTTTTTTCGTTGTATGCAAAATATGAATTTTAAAAGTTCAGAATGGTGTATCCTACTTTTTTTTCTGAAACACAAATGTGAAATTTTAAAATGTATTCTAACAATTTTTAAAAATTTTGAATTCCAAAATGACGTAGATTTTCCCGATTTCGAAGTGATGAGAGCGCCTCTATTCCAAATATGTAGAAACATTTTCGCTTATGACTATTTGTAGGCGGTGTAAGGAGGGGTTGTTTACAAACATTAATGTCTGATGTTCATGTTAGTTATCTACGTTGTTTATTGTTTTATTTCACGTATATATAAAAGGTAATAGCATAACCAACGTGACAAAGTTACCAAAATCAAACACAAACACAAGAATTGGATGGCAGCTCATCAATGGCGTACATGCAGTTTCTGCTTTATAATAGTCGTGTTCAATATTTTTGAGAAGTATCATCAGGAAAATGTACGTCACACACTTTATGCGCTATACTTAGCAAAAAAACTGTTTTATAATATGGTGGTGTCTAGTGTTTTCTATTATGTCTAATGCGCGAATGGTGTTTTTAAAATTACGCAACCAATGAAATTTCTTGGACATATTTATGGGTGAACATAGGGATTTAACATGGGTTTTAGTTATATGAATTTTCCTGCTCTCCTGTTCATATTCGGCAAAAACTGTAGAGTTTTAAGATTAAAAATTTCATTCAAAAGTGCTCTTACATCTTTTATTATGTGCTTGGATTCTTCACAATTTTAAAAAGAAATAAAAAAAGTTCTGTCAATTAGTAGCAATAGAAATGGAACTTGTTTTCTTTTTTCTGGTTTTTATAATTTATTTATAAACGTCAAACGTCAATATTAGTTAAAAAAAATACCTAAACCTTAACTAAAAACCCTAAAACTAGATACGTATTTCGACAACTAAGTTGCCATCATTAGTAAACTTATGTCTACGAACAGATCAGTTTTGGATTACTCAACATGTCAACCATGCCAGAGGTCCAAAAACAAATCTAAAAACAGAGCAAATTTAGATTTGTTTTGGACCTCTAGCATGGTTGACATGTTGAGTAATCCAAAACTGATCTGTTCAATTGTCAATTTATTGTCAAACGTCAACCTAACTTATGGAAAATAAATTCCATATTCTCTTGTAACTATTTCCACCATAATACTTCTTTATGATAAAGACACGTTCCTCATTCGAATAATCATCATTATTTAATTTACTTCTTACAAATAAATTTTGACATAAATAATATAATATTGTTTTTATAATGTCATAAGTCATGGCTAGTACTACTATTGACGAAACTTTTTAAAATTCATTTTAAATTTGTTAAGAAACCAAACACATAATGGAACATGTTTTTAAACTTTTAATTCTGTAAAACTTTGTAATCCACAGTTTTTGCTGAAAAATGAACAGGAGAGCAGGAAATAGCATAAAATCAGTGACCTAAAACTGAAACCGAACCTGAACCAAAAACCTGAATTAATCCTAATTTTTGATGAACCTGACTATGAATCGAGCCTTTACTTGCCAAGGTCAATAAACCTGAACCTAATTTGAACAGTTTTAAATTCAGATTCGGCTCAGTTTTGTTAAATATATAATTAAAAATTGTAAAAAAAAATTAATATGATTTTAAAACCACTAATATCATTAACATTTTGAACTTTTGAATCGAAATTCGAACCCAAACCCAAAACCGATGAACCGTTATAATATTCATTTTCTTAAATCGAAACTGAAACTGAACCGGCGTTTATTCTCTGAACTTGAACCGAAACTGAACCATAAATACATAAATGTTGTCCCTATGTTCACCCTTAACCGTCACCACCCTGTAGTTTCACTTTATTATACAAAATAGTTAAATTTTGACAATAATTTATTAACCCATTGAAGGTTTGTGTCACCAATCAATAATGACTAACAATGAACTTGAAATTTCAAAAGCACAATTTATTTTCCTTTCTAAAACTAAATACGTTTAAATTAGTAATCTTAACAAAGTCGGAAACAATAGAACTTCCACAGGAATCTGATCGGGAAATTATACGACTAATCACGAAAACTTCTAGAATGAACGTGAAATGGTGGCACTTGTTCAATACAAACCAAATATCAGAGTTGAATCAGGTTTATTTAAGTAGTTAGAAAGAAATTACTCACTACTTATACTGATCAAATCTGAACCACATCGTAGACATACGTCAATAAATTACTCCGTGGAGAATTCTTCGAAATGACCGAAACTGGGACACATTAAATATTAACGATTAAAATAAAATTGGTAACTCATTTTGGTAATTTTTCACGGAAAATTTAATTTATTTGACATGGAAAGCAATAAATTAATAAAAAGTTTATTTGGTTACTAATTGCCGAAAACATTTTTGCAGGAAAAGGATAATTAATTCCCTTTGCGGGGTACGGGGTAGGAAACTTATTTGAATGACAATTTTTGTATGTTTTACTGAAAAATAAATAATTTGTGTACTTGCATGAAGCACCAGTTTAATTTTAATAGTTTAGACCCCAACGAAAATTTTATTTTAGTTATTATACATTGTTTTAAATTAGGATAATATTCAAAGTCAGATATGTAAGGCCTGAAATTTCACCTGTTTTCTTGAAATTTCAACATTAAAATTTGAAATTTCTCCTTTCTTTCTTATATTTTCAACTTTTTTTTTAACTTTTTGCGCGTTGTGTCGTATGCATCATACATCTCACTCACTTGGTCTTTAAAAAGTCGGGATTAGGAATGACGATGGGTACCCGGGTACTCGGAACCTACCCGATAATAATGTACCCGGGTATATAATTTCTTACCCGATTACCCGAAATATACTCGCTGCCAGTTAGTTACCCGATACCTTCAATTACCCGAACAGTTTTTAGCTCGCCGGAAAAATTGTATTTAAAAGAAGAGCTTTTTATTACCATACCGTAATTAATATAATTTATGTTAAATTTTTTACAGAGATACAGTAAGTATATTATTTATTTGTATTACTTTTTATTTAATAAATATATGTACACAATAATAATAAATTTTATTAAAAAGTAAACTGTTAATATAAGGGTAACTGGTTATTAACAAATTAACGAATTATGTATATGTATTTAAAGGATAACGGGTAATTAAAGGGTATCGGGTAATTAACGGGTAAAGGGTACTATCCGGGTAGTTGTTACGGGTACTCGGGTACCAAAATTATCGGAATTTGTCATTCCTAGTCGGGATTATGAGTTGACAGTTAGGTTACGTTGTAGTTTGTATTCTTTTAATAAATAAATCCTGATTTTTTAAACTCGGGATTAGGGTTTCCAATCCGGGATCCCGGGAGATTTTTCGCCCCGAAAATTCCGGGATTAAAAATCGGGATCCCGAAAATCTTGATTTTTTTAAATGATGAAATTTCAATCTGCTGTATTCCTTTTTTCTTTATCCGCGTATTATTTAGCTTTACCCCGGTAATTTACGTATGTAATATGTTTACCTACCGCCGGACGGAGATTCCCCTATCGGAACATTTTAAGACAAATATAATCTTAGATTCGGACTCTGATGAAGATAATATGCCTCTATCTGAAATACAAAAAAGCCGACACAGATTTTAACCCTAAAGCAGAAACTTCAAGAGGCCATAGGGTCTGTTACTATTAAAAGTAAACCTAATTGGCAAAAATTAGAAAATCCAAAAAGTTGTCTTAACACGCTTAACGTAATTAAAAAAGAAATGTCATTATATGAAAATGGAGGATTAAGAGGCTTACATTTGCAACAGTGTTACGAATATTTACTGACAGTACCACGACCACCTACGAGTGTGGAAGCTGAAAGAGCCTTTTCTTCAGCGGTCTCATTTGCGAACAAACTTAGATCGCGCTTAAAAGACTAGAGTCTAGACGCGTTGGTGTTTCTAAGGGCATATTTCATTTTTACCAAGTAGATATTTAAAAATTATTTTAATTGCACATTTGAATAAAACTTTCCTCACTGTTTCTGTTTCTAGTTCCTAGTTTTATGTTTTATAACCAAAGATGATTTTTTTAATTTTACTTCTTAAATGTAAAAAAATATATTTTTTATTTTTGTATTTTGTAATAAAAACGTTCTTTTGTTTGATGTATTTCTGCATTTTTGTTATTTCTGTTGCTAGTGTTAGATTTAAAAAAATATATTGGAGTTAATCCCGGGATCTAGGTTTTTTATCCCGGGACCTCGAAACGAGATCCCGATCTCAAAAATTGGAAACCCTACTCGGGATCCCGAAAGTTGAAATTTCAAGTTTTTTTAAAAAAATGCGTATGGCCCTTCTACGCTTCCGCAGACATGCATCATTTATAAACCAGTCAAATATTTGTAACAAATTTCAATTAATGAACTGTCATTCTGGACAATATAATATCAATATCGTACCATTAGTTTTTACAAGAATTATGTGGTTTTGACCTTGTAAATATCACAAAATGAAATTTACATGTGATTATTTGTTAAAATAGGTTGTATCAATGACTAAACTACAAAATAGAAAAATTATTGCTTTTTTGCGAGGTTTTTTGAGTGTAAACAAGGCTCAGCACTAGCCAATCAGAAGCATAGATCGAATTTAGAAAATTTTGAATCGCTGGCACTGTCAACTGCTCGCAGCAATAACAACGATTCATTCCACTGCCCAGGTGTTTTTTTTGTTTTTTAACGCGGTCGAGAGTTGTTTGAACTTCAAAGAAAACATTTTTTAATAAAAATTGATTCTGATTTACTAATTGGCTTCATAAAGAAAAAAAGAATATGAAATTCTAGAATTTATTGTAACAAAAACAGAGGCGTCTGATATACCAAAACAGGTAGGTATGAAGGATTTAATTTATTAGTTAACAATGGACCCATAAATCAATTTTTTTAAAATATTTTTAAATGAAAGTTCGTTAAATTTTGAAGGAATTCGGTATCAAAAAGTCATAATTGTTTTTTATATAACTGCATTTGATTTTTAAAAAAACCTAGAGTTATCTTTCTTACACCAGTTTCTGTAGTAGGCCTTGGAAATAAATTCAAATATCTCGCAAAAGTAATTATTAAAAAATAGTTTTTTTCCTTAATCGTTATTTATTGAATAGTACTTTAAGGATAAAGTGTATATTTTATTATATTTTGTTATGGTTTTTGGGCCCATTGATTAAAAACTAATGAATTAAAATATCGAATTTTTTCTTGGTTTTTAATGAATTGTATTAATACTTTATAATATCTATAAAAATGACTTCCAACTGCTTTTGAAAAAGTAGAGATGTAACTTTAGCAGATATAGTCAGGAAAATTGACTGTCGGGTCCAGCAATAGAACTATAAATATCGTAATTATGACAAAGCGGCATATCGCTCACGGTTTGCGTTATAACATTGGGTTTCAGCTGGTTATTATTCGCGCCGCTCTGTTCAAATGATGACATGCTCTGTGTAGTATAATAAAGTAAAATAATCTTACTGTTCCTTTAACATAAATGCTATTTTCGTTTGAAATAATAGCTTTGTTCGATGACATGTACTAGGCCGCCCTAGTGTTAACTTTCTTACACTAACATGTTTTATGAGAAACGGGCAGCTTCTGGCAGGCTGTTCGATGACAAAAATTTTAAGAACTAGTGCCCACGTTTCTGACCTGACTCGCGAGGTGGTGTAGAAAGTGCAGACTAGGAGTGGGGGTAACTAAATGTTGTTCGGTAAACATTTTAATTCTATCCTATCTACACATCAGTTCATTAACCTAAAATTTTACATATTGAGAAAATAAAATAATGGATTCAGATATAGTATATTCTCTTTGTTTTGTTATATAAAGAATTAATTAATATATCTGTCTCTGAATCTGATGAAGAATCAAGTGATGATTGATTTTCGTCAGAATCGTTTATTAGTTCAAACATTATGCTTTTTAAAACAGACATTTCTGCAGTCACTTCTTTGCAGCTTTATGATGTGACTGTGTTTATAAACAACCTAACCTTTTACACCTTTGGCTACGCTTGGCTTGATTACTCACAGCTGAGCAAACTTGCCCAAATATACACTAGTGTGTTTTATGAAACCACAAGAATTAGACTGTACTAGTGTACACTACACTGCACTGCACTATTCTGCTCTGCACTTCAAGCACTTCTCATCGAACAGAGCTATTTTCTTATGAGAATGAAAACTATAGTTCCAAAAATTATTTCTAACAAAAATAGCATTTATCTTAAAGGAATAGTAAGATTATTTTACTATACAGAACACTCAAAGCAGATAGAAGTACAAGGTGATGCATTCCTTCATTCCAAAAGAGCGGCACAAATAATGCCCAGTTTTGTATCCAATATTATAAAGCAAACAGTAACCGATATATCGCTTTGTCATAATTACGATATTTATAGTTTTATTGTTGGACCCGACAGTCAAGTTTTCTGATTATAGTATTCGATTTTAACCGCACCGAGCGAAATAACTCACGGAGTTCAGAACTGCCAACCGTTACTGTAGACCGCGGCGGTTGACAGCGTCAATAAAACCAATAATTACCATATTTTTTTTTTATTTATATGATATTCTTAAGTAGAAAATAATTATTAAAAAATATCTAATTTAGAAAAAAATAGTTTTACTTTCTCCCTTTAACTAATTATGACATAAGTATTTTTACCCAATCGAGGCACGTGATTTTCTAAATTCATATATTTTCAAATGTCAAACTTAATAAAATATTGAGGTTATAATTAACGTCAAAACGTAATCTTTTTAATTACTTTTGTAAATGATATTCCTTATTGATATGAGTAGGAGTAGGTACATATACATATATCAATTTATTACGGAAAACTTTACTTCGTTGCATTTAATTTAATTTTAAACATTTAAAATAAATGTAATTACCGGTTGAAAATAAATAAAATAAATGTATTTCAATAAATAAACAAATATAATGAATGCATAAATATTTAATAATGTAATAATAATTTTTGTTATATTGTCCCAGAAAATAAATTTAATAAAATGATTTGTAAATATTTTTCATAAAAATATATATATCTGAACAAATTATAGTACTAAGGGCCGATTTATCAATTTACTGTAAAGCAGCTATTATATTTATCTTGTAGTTAAAGATAACAGTGTGTAAAAGGTATATTTAAATATAAAATTAACTGTAAGCCTGTAATTTAACAGTTGATAGATAAATCGACGCTGCAAATGATTTTACGCATTAAAAATAAAAGAATACAAAATCAATCTTTGTTTTAATTAATATTTTTACTTGTATTTTATGGTACAATTCCACAGCTTATGCAAGGACCCTACAGTTTTCAGTATTATCTAAACCGCTGAACAACGTTATTGTTAATTCGTAGTATTAAAAAGTCATAATTGTTTTTAGTTTAACTGCATTTGTTTTTTAGCGAAACTATTGTTGTCTTTCTCACACCAGTTTCTATAATAGGCTGCGCGAGAAAGATAGCAATACTGTGACACTAAAAACAAATTCAAATATCTCGGAAAGTATTTATTAAAAAAATGTTTCTTTTTATTTTAATCATTAATTATTGAGTAGTACTTTAAGTATAACGTATATATTTTACTATTTGTTATGGTGGAGGACCCCATTAACAATAAACATCACAATTTTAGTTTTACTCGTGCATTTTATCGACCATAATATACTATGCAAGTAATTTACAGCTTGTTTTTTTGAATTTTTTGAATGTGCCATTATTTTTGTTTGTAGTTATTGCGTACGAGATTACGGTGCATTAAAAATGAATGGCTAATTTAAATCGCTAACTCAATTTCCAGTGCGAAAAATTCAATTTGTTTGACATCAAAACAGTAATGGAATAAAAACTGTATCTAGTATAAAAATATTTGTTTACAAATTGGGGTCTGAAAATACAAATCGAAAACACTTTCCTCCATTTCTTTTATATGCTGCAGAAAAAATGTGAAAGGGTAAAGGATAAAATATTCATTGTTATGGTTTAGAGAGAGCAGTGGTTCTTAACCATGTGTCCGCTGCCAGACTATATGATACAATTCAACTAATTCTAGTAAACAACTTCGGATAGCATATACCTCTAGACATAAATTAATTTAGGGGTGATATCAATTATGCCACAATTTTGGCGTCATAAATCAACGTGTTGTCAAAATTTTACGCACTTTAATTCATCAAAAACTTCAGGTAAACATGAAAAATTTGAACTGGGTTCATAAAAGAAAATAGTTTGGGGAAATTAAATTTAATACAAAGTTAACTAAAATAAAAAACTTAGGGCCGGTCTTATAAACAATAAATTAATCCTTAGTTTGTTACTGCACAAGTAAATTAAATGACCATTAAAAAAGAAATGGATATTATAAAACTAATCTCACTATCAAATAACTAACGGGGGATTTAATTAAATTTTAGTAGTGTGTTTGTGGTGTTGTGAAAAGTTTCTATATTCACGTTATAAACGTAAATCAGTTGATTTGACAGTTAGAAAAGAAACGTAATCGTGGGAAAAATCATATTGATATTGAAAATTATAATCTATTAGATATTGTTGAAGATTATTTTCATATAATTTGGAACGACCCGGTTGCGTAAAATAGTAAGGTTATTACTAGCTGATTCATTGCGGAAATTGACATTTCTTAATGTTAGTGGTCTTATATTTCTTTCAATCTGTCCCAATAAGTGTAACACACATTGTTTTGACAATAGAAATCTCTTTTTAAACTCATGGCTCGTACCACGATCATGGTTTTAACAAAAACGCTGTTTTAAGAAATGTCAAATTTAAATTTCAAAATGTAATTTCACCCTTATGTTAGAACAACAATTTATTTAAAAATATTTGTTTGAATACAAACTATGTTCTGCTTTAAAATCATATTTTGATAAATCTCATAGTATTTATTTTTACCATTAAATAATGAAATTTGACATTTCTTAAAACAGCGTTTTAGTTAAAACCGTGATCGTGGTACGAGCCATTGTCATCATATATTTCATATGGATTTGTCCTGTTTCGGAACAATTTTGGTAGCCTACCTCGTGCAAATATAAATGCATCATTATCTATTTATGAATCCGACACTGATGATACAGACTCTAAATATGACATACTCGACACAGACATTTCTTTAAAAAAATATTTAAAAAGTAAATAGTTCCCTATTTCAAATGTTTTAAAATAAACATAACAAAAAAAAAAAAACAGCTTGACGTTTCTTTAACAACTGATTTAAATCTAATAGCAAGAAATTCCGCAGTTACTTTAATAGGTTGCTTTACTTGTCATTAAACTTTTATAATACCCAAATCTTCAGTTAAATTAGTTAAGTAGCTAACTAAATTTGAACTGTTGATTAAATAGTTTTATAAGACCGGCCCTTATACTTCAAACAATTTTTAATAAACAATACGAACCATTCTTAATGTATCTTCAAATATATTTGATTTTATGGTTTTCTTGTAACAATATTGTTCAACGACAATGAACGTATTTCACATAAAACAAATTTTGCAATTTTGGATTACCGGTGAAGATTTTGGAAAAAAATTTCAAATTAAAAAACTTCTTTAATTTATTTACTACAACTTTGTCGCTGTATATTAAGGTCTATCTTGTAAGGACGAAAAGTTTCTCGTTTAGTGTTTCTTGTGCTGCAAAATTCAAAACAAACTTGTTCGAATGCTAGTTTTTGTTATTTTTCTTATCATTTTAAAAACAAATATGATATTTTTATTACATAAGCACATTCTCAAAACATAAATAAATAATAATCTGAAAAATCAGAATGATATCTTCAATAACTACAAAGATATGAGCAGTTAAAGTTAAAAATTGTGAAGACATTTAATTGAAATGATTTTTCTAGAAATGTAAATTTTCAAATGTTCGCAATGAGATAGAACATTCCGAATAACACCATCAAATTTGTCGGAAAATTTCCTATATGATCATGTAATTTTTAACTTTAAAGTAGCTAGGAAGGTTTCAATCTCCAACTAAAATTGTGCCGAAATTCTCCAACATGGCGGCGTTCAAATAGTCACAAAACCATATACTTATTAACAAATATATTGCTAATGCTCGTATCTTTCCCATAAGAGTAGGTGAAGGAAACACTGTGAAATGAAAATATCATTTCTGCATAAGTCTATCTCTCACAAACACCCAACCGGCAATTATGCGCATGCTCGAAAATCTTGACTACTATTGGCTAACGCTGACAGCGTCGCTGGCTGGGCTGCGTTCCAAAATCCTACTCTTAAAGTATGAAATTATTCAAAGTCGTTTCAAAACTAATAACCTTACTCTCAGAGTTTACTCAACCTGTTCCAAGACAGCCAGAGTTTACTCCAAAGTGATGTTCTACTTACTCTACTAACGAGGAGGGTATAGAAATTACTCCACAATATTTTCAAACGTAGATGCTCACGATTCTCAACATATGAAAGTAATTTGCCTTCTTGAGGAAGAAAACATGCTTTTGGTTGAAAATAAACATAAGTAAATACGTTGGCGTGTATTACGAACATACTTTTATAATAAAAGCGCTTTTATGGAGCGTACTTTCACATTATATTGAGGAGAGTGCTCCATAAAAGCGCTTTTATTACGGGCTTGACATTAATGTTGTAATTATAAGTAGTTTTGTTAGTTTTATAAAATTATTTTTAATTTAGTTTCAATTTTTTACTTCAACAAAACTCTCGTTCGTTGTAAAACACAACACATCATACTCTACGCCAAAACTCGGTATTCTTGGTTTTGGAATGCTGCCCTGTTGATGCAGCGAGCACATGGTTTGACTTTGACGTTTGATTTCATTTCTGTTTATAGTTGCACTTCGAAAGCATTTGCTTTGTGTTTCATACAGTAATTTATTGTCACCTAAATAAATTAATCCTGACCAGATTGTATTCCTATTATTTTTACAGTACAACAAAGTAAATTATTTAATTCAAATTTAACACTAGAATATGTCAATGTTTTTTATTATTACTAATATTTATATTCAAGAATTTACATACAAAATAAATAGTAGGTACATTGTTTAATTTTTCAAATTTAAATTTAAAATTTCTCGCGCTAGTCGTTAATAAACAGTACTCTGTGATTCGCAAAAAGTGATCATGATTTTCTCGTTAGCCAATAGTAGTCAAGTTTCCAAGCTTGCGCATAATTCGCGGTTAGGCGTTTGTGTGAGATAGACTTATGCAGAAATGATATTTCCATTTCACAGTGTTTCCTTCAAGAAAAGCAAAGGATCCGCAATATATTAGTTAATAGGTATATGCAAAAAACGCTGTATTTAACTTGGCCACTGTACACTATCCAGATATGTATAGAGAATAGTTGGTGTAAACATATTTTGAAAATATAGGGATGGCAGCAGCAAAAAGGTTAAGAAACACTGGTTTAAAGGTAAATTGAAGAACACTTACCCGTCTGGCCATATGCGAATATACAAGCGTTGTATCCCTGAAAAGCGTTGTCCAAAATATCTCGACCCAAGCAGTTGAAAACCACATCTTGCGAGGCGTAATCTTCTCGTGCCGGGTCCAAGGAGTGAAAACAGTGGTCGAAAGCGAATGTTTTTAGCGGTTTTCTGTATAGGACCGACGAACAATTGTTTATCTCATTTTTTTTTATAGCACATCATGAGCATCAACTGCGCGACTGGTCTATAGGGTCAAACTCTCAAGTATCTTTGATACTTATTTCGTGACCGATTCGTATTAGTGCGATAGAATTCTTAATTCGCGCGACAATCTTTATTATTGTAATAAAAACGACAACGGTGATTGACTGAATTCCATTAACTTTTTTTATAGATTCATGCGAGATTTTCATCCAAGAAAATTTACCCACTTCTAGTAGGTACAATGTAAATCAGAATTTTATTCAAAATGTTCCAGTTCCAAGAAATTTACGCACAGTATGATTCAACGTAAAAAAAATATATTATTTTCTTTTATCATATAACTTTCACTAAAGGGTTTTAACATTTAGCACCTTTTTAATATATAGTATCAACCATTATAAATAAAAATAGAAGCCTGTAAACATCCGGTACATGTTGGTGAAGTTAAGGGCGTAAGCTGTTCTCAGGAAGACAGAGTGGCCGACAATTTCAAAGATTGTAATGGGGACTTATGATTTTAGAATATTACGGTTGCCATCTAGTGAGTTCTTTAGACAAAGACAACAAGCTCAAAGAGAGAGATAGGTGAGTATTACCATGACCATATGGAACGCCGTTTTACTTTTTATTCCATCCTTTTTCCTTAATTTTAAATAATGTGACATATCCTTAATTGAATTAAAGATATCTTAAATATAATTTCAGATATCTATAATTCCATTCGAGATATCTCTAATTTGGTTACATTTAAGATATCTTAAATTCAATTTTAGATATCTGAAATTCAATTCGAGATATCTGAAAATGAATTTTAGATATCTAAAATTATTTACAGATATCCGAAATCGAATTTCAGATATCTTAAATACAATTTAAGATATCTTTAATTCAGTTTTAGATATCTAAATTTGAACATATCCATAATTCAATTTAAGATATCCACTATTCTATTTCAGATATCTTAAATTGAATTACAGATATCTAAAATTTAATTACTGATATTTTAAAATGAATTACAGATATCTGAAATTGAATTATGGATATGTTCAAATTTAGATATCTAAAATTGAATTAAAGATATCTTAAATTGTATTTAAGATATCTGAAATTCGATTTCAGATATCTGTAAATAATTTTAGATATCTAAAATGATATATAGGAAAGCATGTAAATTGAATTTGAGATATCTTTAATTGAATTTTAGATATCTCGAATTGAATTTCAGATATCTAAAATTGAATTTAAGATATCTTAAATGTAACCAAATTAGAGATATCTCGAATTGAATTATAGATATCTAAAATTATATTTAAGATATCTTTAATTCAATTAAGGATATGTCATATTATTTAAAGTCAAGGAAAAAAGATGGAATAAAAAGTAAAACGGCGTTCCATATGACCACCTAGATCGAATTTAAAACAATATATAAATGATGTCGGATAATTTTATTTCGGTATTATTATTATCATTTTTTAAATGTTATTTTATAAAGTCAGGTTTACAAGATACGCCTATCAACTTGTATTTTTTAAATAGCAATTTATAATTATTTTACTAAAATATAAACCGTCATTTTTTCTCTTTTCACCAATTTAAAAGTTATAATATTAAAAATATGAAAAAATTCGAGATAAATAAATAAATATATCATCACGGCGTATTACCCATTACTGGGTGTGCCAGTATCTACAACACATGTAGACATCGGTAATGATGACGATATATTTTATCCGCTTGGGCACTTGTCAAGCGTCACCGCACGAGTACTCATAGCTGGTGTGGAGAGTGCACTTAAAAGCGATTAAAAGTCTACACTGGCCGGGATCGAACCCGGGTCACTAGATTGGCAACCAGACACTATACGCACACGGCCACGCGACCCCATGAGTTCAATAAGACAAATAAAAAATATCAGGAAGAATTTTTGTTCAAATATTCTAGGTGGCCATGCGAAAATTCAATTTAAAAGTTAATTTATTAATTAAAAAACACGTTAAATAATTAACAATTAAATGTATTTTATTTTGTTGGTTCCTATTGTTATATATTTTGTTTATTTTTGCATAGCCATCTAGAACATTTGAATAAAAATAATTTCTGATATTTCCGTGTTAAAATACATACTAATCAGCACAACAAATGTGATAATTGTTAACTAAATTTGTCGACAAGATAGTATTTTTTTACTGTACAGCAAATTTGATAACGCGTTAATAAATTCTAAAGAAGAGAACTTAAATATTGAAATATCTGAAAATGGTTAATTTGCGGACCCATGTTGATTGAACATTTTGCACTCAATTTGATTCAAAATTTTTGGAATGTTTTTTTTAACAGCCTGTATAAGTATGAATTCAGCTAAAAAGGTCTCAAGGTAATGACGTCAATACAACGTTTATACTATTTGTCAAGAACGTAGTGACATTTAAAAATTCAAAATATCGCAAATAGTCATATGAAATATATTACGAAATACTACAGAACTACAAACCTGACAAGACATATGTTTTTAAATGTGGAACAAAACTAGAATTATTGTTCAAATGATTCAAATATGGAAAGTACACATATAGCATTCTCCACGTTAGTATGGCATTGCGCTATAAAAAATGTATGATTCTTGACGACATACATAATTGTAGATTTTTTTCACTATACAGGTAATAGAATCTGTCCATAAGGTGACGTATATCGTCACTCTGTTCAGGAAATAATTTGGAACAGTCAACATATTTCGTATACATTGGAGTGTATTTCAGCATTTTTGTGTGTCTTGTTGATTTACGTGATTTATCAATAATGCAAAAAAATCTATCAAAAAGGTCTAGAATAATGGTCTTGTATGTATATGCATCTTTTGATGCAGAAAAAATAGTTTTCTAGGAGGTTTCAGTGTCAGCGAATAAAATATTTGTGAAGTACCTTTAAACCAGGGCATCGAACCCGAACTAAAACAGGAACCAAACCGTAATATTTTAGGGAACCCAAACCCAAAACCGAACCTCAAATATATTTTTCAATGGAAGGGTATGATTTTGAAGTCACACGCAAGAGTGTGACGATGTAGAAAATGAGATGGAAGATCCGATTACAAACAAACCATCGCCATTTTTAAAGTTCTGTCTTCTGTCACTTGTGTTTTGACATTTAAGTTTTACATAATTTAATGTTTTCGAATGGCCGTGGAAGCTTAAAGAATTTCACATTTGTTATGTATTTTTTATAGTTATAGCGGAAGTCATTGTTGCAAAGATCATACACTCACTTCGTATTTGGCACCATCTTGCTGTCACCATGACAGCGATTTGTTTGTAATATAGCAATGGAGTGAATTTAGTTACAAGTGTAGTTCAATATCAATAGATGGCAGCACGAAAATATGCCTTTGTATAACCCTCCATTGAACTTGAATCGAAACCGAACCGAGTATTAAAATTCGGGTTCGGGGTTCAACTCCGATTTAGATTCATTTTTAGTCCCAAACGTAAACATAATACAGCCGATAATCGACGTCTTAGGCGTCTGCGTTTCTGCCTGTGTTAACTTTTCGTAAAAATTGTGTCCGTTTCTTGTCTTTTGCGTAAATTCCGGTTGTCATTTTAAATTATTTCTATACAAAGATTGTTATTCAAAACAACATTAATTCAATTTTCTTTTGGTCGAACCGAACCGCGAACAAAACCGCAAATTTTATTAATGCTTGAATCAGAATCGCACCCGAACCCATCTTTCAAAAAAAAAAAAACAAATTCACCTGAATCTGAACCGAACCCAGTTTTTTGGCGGGTTCGATGCCCTGCTATAAACGAAATATTACAATGCCATTCTTACGTGGAGAATACTACGTGCATACACCGGCTGAATGAGGGATGAACAATGATACAAGTGTATAGGGGAAGCCGAGCAAAATTGGGAAGTGTAATTTATGGCCCCTAAATTCTTAACACGTCGTGGAAGATACAATATAGTAATATGTGTAGCGGGTAGTGGCGGTTAGGGGTGAACATAGGGGTTTAACATGTGATATTAGTTTTATGTAATTTCCTGCTCCCCTGTTTATTTTATGACTAAAATTGTAGCGTGCACAGTTCAGAATTAAAATATTTTCTATTATGTTTTCGGTTTCTTCTTTGGAAAGAAATTTCAAAATTTCTATTAATCAATAGCAACAGCTAATGAATAACGACATTATAGAAAACAATATTATTTTATTCATATTCTGCCAAATTCCTGAGTTACTTTTTTAATTTCCTGGGCATATTTTGTCCGAATTTGTGGTAGAATTTGCCAGAATAATCTATCCCCGTAACTAAGGATGGGACGGATATCCGGCGGTACCATTAAATCCGGCTTAAAAAGACCGAACTTAGCTTATATATTTCGGCGATCCGGCCTAAAAAAACTAACAATTTAGACTTCAAGAGGGATAATTCATAACATTTTTCTTTTTCTAAAATAGTGTACATATTAATATTTACTAATAATCATAATGGATTTTTTAAATTATTATGTATAAAGAGCAGCTCTCCCGCATTCTCTGATGTTAATCTAGTCTAGACCTATTTCCAACATACAATTACATATTTCTGAAAATAATCGTTTTGAACAGACACTACTAGCTGGGCTAGATACATTACTTATTGGGACATTTCGCTACGTAGAGATAGCGCTGTGCACCAAAGTCAAACCTTCGACAAGGGAGCACTTTTGGTTAACTTCCATAAGCGTATCACTGCTGTCAGTAGTTTTTGAATAAGTGGCGAAGGATGATTGCTACATGCAGCTGGCTAGGAAGATGATTCCCTCCTTGACTTTTATATTATAAGTAATAGAAAAAAAATGCTTCTATAAAAGTTTCATTATTTTAAATATACTATTTCATAGTAGACGTAGATAATAATTATTTTATTAAAATATAAACCGCCATTTTTTCCTTTTTTCAAGGATGTAAAAGTGCTGTATATTATATTTGATTTTTTTTTTATTTTGACTTTTCTTTCAGTGTTTATTATTATTTTAAACAGAGCATATATCCTTGTTTCATGTTTTATTAGTTGTAGCAGTAGATTAATTATTTTTCATTTTAAAAACTTTAGTTAGTAGCTATTAGGTTATGTTCATTATTTAGTTTTTTCTTAGGCCAAGTTTTACAATAAATATCAGATTATAGTAGATTAATTAATTATAAATATTAGTTCTATTATCTGTTTTCCACTATATAAACTGTGCACGACTATTTAAAACATACGAATAAAATAAAACTGTTCCCTTGTTTTAGATCCAAATTTCGACACAGGTTCGCATTCTTATTTACATATTAAAATAGCAAAAAAAAGGTACCTACTCTACCACAAAATTGAATCTGATTTTCTGTCTACAATTGCCATTTTGTAGCAAAGATTAAATTGATCAAGTATGCTGTTCCCAGAATTTAAAGTCCGCGTATATGTTGATCATTGAAACACTGCCACAAACTCAGTGATTAATCCCTTCGCTTTCTTTTTCATAGAAAAATCCATCTGGCAACCGGGCCGGCGATTCGATCCGGCCAACAGCCGGATAATCCGGTTCCGGTATTCCGGTCAAATCCCGATTCGGTACATCCCTACCCGTAACAATACCGTATGTCCACGGATCGAGTTCCAAAGAGGAAAAACTTTTTTATTTTTTATTTTACAAAAAAATGTATTCTTTTAACATTTTCAAATTTTCTTTTAGTTTCAGATAAAAATCGAAAATTGGTCGTTTTAGTTGAAAATTATTCTAAGTCCCAAAAAATAAATTTGCGTTGTCATGGTAATTGCCGTTATTTATTTATTTTTATTAACTATCAGTTATAAAAATCAACCATAATCGTTGAAAATATTGTCAAAAGACGAACGAATTTACCTAATTCAATGCTATGGCAAAGGTAATAAAGCGATCAGTCGAGTTGTCGAAGAATTTAATCAAAAGTTTCCCGATATTTACATATCAAATAGAGGTGCACGAAAATTTTTATCTGAAACTAAAGAAAATTTGAAAATGTTAACACTGAATTGGCCGTTTCGGGACATCCAAAATTTTTTATCAAGAATACATTTTTTTGTAAAATAAAAAATAAAAGTTTTTCCTCTTTGGAACTCGATCCGTGGACATACTGTATATTTTGTCATTGTAATAATGTCATCTATAAATTTATGCAAGTTCGCTTCCTTATTCTTCTTTTTCACAAGTGTTTGACATAATGTGAAAACAGTTGACTAAACTGTTTTCAAGAATCTGCTGATTAGAAAGGTTTAAAAAACAAGTATTTAGCAAAAAAAAGAGATAATTTTAAACATGCTTTAAAATGGTATTTTCAACTGCAAAGTTATTTAATGAGTTTCACTGTAAACTGACCAGTAAATGAAATCTGTTCCATTTTCTACAATTTTTATGATCTTTATAAAATGAGGAATAGAGTTTTTTATAGTACATAATTAGAATAAGAAAGTAAGTAAAAGAGACGAATTGTTTAGAATTTAAATGCCATAAATTAATTTAACTGGGCTTACTGTACGCTTAAAAGATATTGTCTGTTCTTTTTCATGCAATATTAAAGGGAATCGTCTACTTAGATGAATTAAGCTACAGATTGTTAATGCATGCTTATAATATTAAACACAACTTGTTATACCTTAGACCAGGAACAGTGGCGGCTCGTGCTATAGGGCACAAGGGCACAGCCCTACCAAATAAAAAGACAAGAAAAAAATAAATAAGCGAGTACATATACATTTTAAAAGTACATTAATTATTATTTATTTACTTTCATTATTATCTCCCACTACATTTACTCGAATTTTGACCAATAGCAGCGAAGCGCGCGAAGCTGCATATGACTGCATTAAGCCTGTTCCGGGCAGAGCCCAATTTAACGAAGATTTCCGAGTATGTCCGACATTTTCCGAGGTAATCTGTTATTGTTGAATTGTAATCGTCTAGTACCCACTTAATAACGAAGATGGCTTCTGTATATGAAAGATTAAATAATTTAATATACTCTATTTAGTTTTTTAAATTTTTGTGCCCTATCATACAAAGATATCAACAGCCGCCACTGACCAGGAATAGATGGTAGACAGGCCAAGGCATATTCATGTGTATGTTTCCAAATCACCTGTGCGATTTTGACCCTTATTGCATTGTCAGAATCAGCTGGAACCGTATAGCCGACCAGTTAAATATTATTATGTTACACTTGACCAAATCTAAATAAATACTTGATTATCCATAACATAAATAAAACAAATTATTAAAATACCTCTCAGAACTCATATTATTAATTGGAATAATACTAACTTTTTTTTTAGTTTAAGTTCTGTATTTATTATTTTAACCCAACGTTTCGGCACCATAAACTGGTGCCTTCTTCAGGAGATACATTGACATAAATATGTGAAATAACAAAAACAACAAGTAACCAAGGTAACAAGAAATGTTCATAAATGTTACCTTTTTTATGTATACAATTTTCTAGACAATATATGCATGCCCGGCAATAACATGGACGGCGAACATGCATCTTCTCAGGAAAAAATCTCCTTTTGCCAGAGGAAAAACCGCCCCGTCTCTGAGTTATACAGATCACTTCTCTGCCAGTTTCTGGGACGGTCCCAAAAACTGTATGAAGAAGGCACCAGTTTATGGTGCCGAAACGTTGGGTTAAAATAATAAATACAGAACTTAAACTAAAAAAAGGTAGTATTATTCCAATAAATAAAACAATTTAAAACTAAGGAAACTATGAATCAAAGAGTCACATGAAGTTGTAATATAGTTCCGTGCAGTCTTTGAGTAGTCTGAAGTGTGTGGAACACCCGAACAACTACTGATAAACCCCTCGAACTAAACACGCACGTACACGAGAACGTCAGAAGACAAAATGGTGATTGATAACTGGTGACGCTTTTTGATATTGAAAACTTATTCGTTCGACTGCACATGTATGTAACACACCTGGCCGACTATACGGTTCCAGCTGATTTTGACATTACAATAAGGTCGAAAGTCGCTAAGATGATTTGGAAAATCTTCTTACGGCGAAATACATTGCATGTCCTGTATCCTCTCTGCTCCTGGGCTAAGTGTTACACCCACATCAATGCAAACTTCAGAAATTTGAGGTTATACACGAGAATAAGTTTTAAATTGTTGCAAGTAGTATTGTTATTTACCTAACGAAATTCGTACACGAAAACTGACAACATTTTATTAATCTATAATATGACAATCGGCCAAATATCAAAAGAACTGGAATAAAATTCAGCATGAATCTAAAAAAAGTGTAATGTAATTCAGGTTCAATGCTTCCATAGCTACCTACATTCATTTCAAATCTAATTTTATTTCACTCTACCTACACGTATATTTTTCAATTTAATTCTGCCGCATATAGGTTTATCTATTTAACACGTTGTGCGATTTTTCAAAATACGCTTTGCGAATGCATTCCAATTTTTTATCATTTTCCATGAATATACTTATCTCTATTTTTATTTAATAATATAATTCTTATCATTTTCCTACTAAAATAAAAAATGCGATGCCTGTTTCAAAGCTAATTAAAATACTATCTATTTTAACTTCAAATAAATATCTTATAAATGTTTTTTTCTACTCCCGTGCGTGAAGTGAGTACTTCACGTATCAATTTTTATGTGTGAAGTTTGATTTTGTGCACACAGTGCGTGAAGTAACATTTCACGCACCGTTCATTATTTTAAATATTACACACTGAATTGTATTTTAATAAAACAAAGCTGTTAAACACCCGTAACGTTGGTAACCATGGTTACACAAGTCGATAATTCAGAGGCTTTACGCTAAAAGAATGACAATGTAAAGAAAAATATATTTTATTGCAAGGTCGTAGAATAAGTATAGTATGTATGTATTATTCTAGTGAGTGTACCTGTAGTCAACGAAATGCTCAATATATCTCTATTTGGTATATCATTTATTTTTTATATATATTTTTTAATTTAGGAAAGGATAAAATAAAATATTCAGGATTTAAAAATATTAATTTAAGGTAAGTAGAATTTAACTACAAAATATAGCAAATTTCATAGTTATATTAACTACATTTTCCCACAATGTGTAAAGTGTCACTTTTCAAACACTAGTGCGTGAAAAGTAAATACCTTGCTAGGCAACATGCACATTCGATTAATTTACTGTCAACTAACACTAATAAAATTTGAAGATGCCTGTATACTCACACTCAGAATTGCTAGAAATAACACTAACATTTCGTGAGGTGACGCCTGGTAAACGCCGTGCTAATTTCCGGCTCCCTCATGCGTAAAACATCGCACTTGACCAAAAAAGTACTACTTTACACACTTGTTATATAAATAACTATTTTAATTAATTATTTAATGTATTTTTAATGTTTGAAATGAAAGACTACCCATCGTTATAACGAACCTATAAGAAAAAATTATTTTTCTACTCTCTTATAAATAAAACGCTAATTACAAACTATTTATTTAGATATAAATATCACATTACAAACACTGTTACGTAATAAGTAAATATTACGTTAAAGTTAGTATGAATATTTCCACTTATCACTGGAATCGTGTTTAGGTATGTATTCGGACCGGGCCGGACCGGGCTTTGAGGTTTGGATCGACTCGACCCGAAAATAAAAATTTCCGGCTCATGTTATAAAAATTACAGACCTACGAGTATAATATGCGTGCACTTACGTAACATTGTCTTTACAATCAAATAATATTACTAGCAAGTTTATATCTCTATCCATTTTTGAATTAATGCCCCAAAAGTCAATATACCCCATATTCAGATAAAAACTTCAAAATTTTCAAAAATCTAATTTTCATGTATCTAGATACTTCTCAATGCGCTGATTCCAAATTTTGAAACCGCAGGTCGATATCTCTTTTTGTTCTCGAGATATTTAGATTCAAAGTTTTGCTCAAAACTGCCCATTTTTGGGTAATAACCCAAAAATGGGTCGAGATATGAATTTGGAGATATCATCATTCGATTCTACGGACAAAATTACATAAGTATACCAATTTTCATAATTTTTGAACACCGCATACAGTCTCCAAAAAAAATTACTGAAAATGGCCAAAAATCGCAAATATCGTAAGGGGTACCCCTTACGATTTTTTCAGATTTTGGCCGTTTTCAGGGGTTTTCAAACTTTTATTCATAAAAAATGAACCGGTTAGTGAAAAATTATGAAAATTGGTATACTTATATATTTTTATCCGTAGAATCGAATGGTGGTGTTTCCAAATGCGTATCTTGGCCCATTTTTGGGTTATTACCCAAAAATGGGCAGTTTTGAGCAAAACTTTGAATCTAAATATCTCGAGAACGAAAAGAGATATCGACCTGCGGTTTCAAAATTTAGAATCAGCGCATTGAGAAGTATATAGATACACGAAAATTAGATTTTTGGAAATTTTAAAGTTTTTATCTGAATATGGGGTATATTGACTTTTGGAGCAAAATAAAAATTAATCCAGTTGTGTTATTATGCTTATGTTCATGATAATGACTATGACTATGATAATCTTGCATAAACAGCTGTATTACAAACACGCATTTTAATTCTTAAGGCCTAAGACTACGACTATGACAATGATATTGATGCATAAACCCAGCTTCATTGCTGGACCCGACAGAATTAAATTTTCTCATTATAGGGGTGAATATAAGGATTTAACATGAATTTTCAATTTTATGCAATTTCCTGATCTCCTGTTCACTTCACGACAAAGTGCAAAGAATGGGGTATTCCACCATAACAAAAAAAATTTTAAAAAAATTCAATTTAACATAAAGTATGGCTCAATAAATAATAGTTAAAACAATAAAAACATTTTTTAAATAATTACTTTACGAGATATTTCACATTTGCTAAAAGGGAAAATTGACGTCATACAATTGTTATCTTTCTCTCGCAGCGTATTCAGAGTAGTGTCTGTGAGAAAGACAAGTACAGGAGAAATGAGACGTTACACTGATTTCTCGAAAATAAAATACGGTTAAACTAGGAACAATTAAGATTTTTTAATACTATGAATTGCTTCAATACTGAATGAAGTTTTATTTAAAATAATAAAAAAAATAAAATGAGTGGAATACCCCATTAAAAGCTGCATACAAAACTGGTTTTGCATGTTTTAATATTTTTTTGGGTTCTATCCAATTAAAAAAAAATTAAGAAGATATTGTCCAATAATGCCTTCCGGTATAGGTAAATGAATATCTTACATATTATGAGAAATATTTCAAAGATGTTTTGATTGATAAAATATATTGCACTAGTTTTCAATATACCCTCTAGCTAGACTACGTCTAGAATGTCGATAACATTTATAACAAATATTGTGTAAAATTATTGTATGTCTAGGGGCCGCTTTATTCGTAATTAAAATTTACAAAATTTACATATCTATGAAAAAAAAAATATTTGAGGTACAAAGCTGTGTAAAGTAAACACATATTTAATATTAATGTGTGTGTGGATATCACAGCTTGTATTTGTTCTCTCTGGACATTATTCCACAGGGATGATATTTGAGTATAATGTTTATCACCTTGAACCTGATTTGTAACAGAACACATTATCTCTGGTATTACGAGCTTGTTAATTAACCATATGAGCATCTCACCTTCATATAAGATTAGCAAATAGTTTGAAATTTTATCACTTTATCACATCACATCTTTTCCTTATTATCATGTAAGTGGCAAACTACAATACCCGGTTGACTAAAGAAAACCTCAAAGTATATAAACAAAATTATGGAAAATAATTCGCTAAAAAAATGTTATTTGTCGCACGAAAATTTCATTCATCAATAGGGTCCTATACCATAGTCATATTTTAACTATCTTAAATAAGAAGACGAAAATATACATAAATTAATGAGTATTAGTGAAAAAAATTTCTTTAAATATTAACTAGGTCACAAACTACAAGCGATTGAAGCTGATTACTAATTGGGTATGACGTGTTAGGTACTAAGAATTTGATTGGTCGCCTGATTTTAAAAAGAAGATTCGCGCGTCTGTAGCGGTCACCTTTGAAAGAATATGAAATGTCATGATGTTCTATAACCTAACAAAACATTTAACAATTTTTTGTTTGATGAATTTGTTTAATTATAACATCTAGTAATATTAACAATAATCATGTATTTAAAAATGAATCAATTTGTAATATGAATTAAATTAATAATAATATTAATTAAATTAATATTAAAACTTCAAAACAGGCAAATATTAGCGCCATCCGTCGTCATACTTTGTGTAATAATATTGTCAAACAGTTTCAATGTTCTGTAATTTATTAGGAAGAAATCCTTGTTAAATGCTTATTATTTATGTTATTTATACTTAATAATAATTTCTTCGTAAATATAACGTATAAGTTTTTATATAAAAACATTTCAGCTATGCAAACATGAAAAAAATTGTTTCCAGTATAACTAACAGCTTGTCCCATTGTTTGTCGATCACTAGTTAGTACCTGCTACGTCACGCACAAATTCTTAAACTTTAAAAATTCATTTCTCGCTTATTACGTAAAATTTTTAAGTCGCGTTTGCACTGAAGTTCTTATTTTATTCTGTTCTTACAGGAAAAAAAATAAAAGAAAAATGGCATAGGACCCCATTCTTACAAGTAAAGTGATATACTTTGCAATATACTTAATTTTATAATTTTTTGTGTTCATTTACAGCATGTTATTGATACCTTTAGTTCCAAGCAGCGATTGTTTTTATCCTTTGTTTAACGAGAGTTTTTCTCGTCTCGTAAAATACCTAACATACTATGCATAAGAATTTACTGATAATTTTGTGTGGATTACGAAAGTGTTTACAAAGTTTTAGGATTCCAGTTACCGTCGAAAACTCGCGAAAAGCGTACGTGTGCTGAAGCAAATCTTCAAATGTTTACATAATTTACATGACTACCACAAGTTACTATACTCTTGCTCCGAGATGCAGGTGCATACAGGTGTTACTGAAAAAATGGTATTTTTTGTTTGAAATCGTGATAAAAATGCAAAGAGCAATTCAAGAAAGAAATAGTGATTTGCTATGTTTGTCACCTTTTGTCTTCTTCGTAGATTTAACACCAAGTGATTTTTACGAAACTTTTGCATACAGAGTGAAAACATTGGAAAACATTTTTTTCTTCAAATATTATCTGTCTCGTAAAACTGCTTCAAACGTACAGATTTAGGGCTGGTTTATGATTAAGTTAATTAGCGAATTTACAATTAAACATTTACGGCTGGTTTCATAATAAATATAAAGTCACTTTACTTTTAAAGTTTGATCTAAAAGTGAAACAAGCGTTTCATAATTTCACTTTAAGTTAAAGTTATCAGTTTAAAGCCCTTTTAAATAAAGTCATCTGAAAGTTCCTTTAACTTAAAGTGAAATTATAAAACGCTTTTTTCACTTTTAGATTTTTATAACTGACAGTTAATGAAAATAAATAAATAACGGCAACCAATTACCATGGCAACGCAAACTTATTTTTTGGGACTTAAAATAATTTTCAACTAAAACGACCAATTTTTCGATTTTTATCTGAAACTAAAAGAAAATTTGAAAATGTTAAAACTGAATTGGCCGTTTCGGGACATCCAAAAACTTTTATCAAGAATACATTTTTTTTATAAAATAAAAAATAAAAAAGTTTTTCCTCTTTGGAACTCGATCCGTGGACATACTGTATATGTAAAAATAAAATCAATCAAAATTTATTCACATACCCCATTTCAAGTTGACAGATACATATGTTGAGAGACACTTAATATTTCACAGATCTGTCACCAGCTCATGTCATAGGCATTCACATATTGTTGCTCTGTTAATACTTTTTAAAGAACTGCAAAATAAAATTTGATTGGTGATTTTATGTTTGAAACTTTCTTTTTATAATTAATAAGTAACTAGCAAAATAAAATAAAATAAAATAACATTGTATTCCCTTAACAAATTTCAAGTAGACAGCCGGTATACCTATCATTAATATAAAAGTAAAATATGTATGTATAAGAAATTTGGAGAGTTATTGCAATTAATTAAAAACATTTACAGATTAAAAGTCAATGTCCATTTCATTTTCTTTATCTGCTGAACAATGATTAAACATTTTAAAAATAAACAAGAGTATAAAAAAATTAATGTTTCATATTTTTTAATAAAAGTACGTATAGCAACGTTACTTCTTAATAACAATAATATTAATCAGTATAAGAGGTTTCTAGCCCGTCTTACAAGAGCACTTACTTAGCCAGGAGCTCAACAACAAAGATATTAAAGTTATGAAAAAGAAATTAATCTAAGGAATGAAACCCTACTCGACCATCATTTCTATTAAAAATTTAATATGGAATTAAATAAGGATTTGCCAGGGAAAAAAGTTTATACCAAAAAACTGAATAATCCCATGAATATTAAATATTTGATTGTATTATGCCCAGACAGATTAATGAGATAGGTAGGTGTCATACAACCATGCATATACATACGTAAATAATAAGTTCTGTACGTAAAATATGAAAATGAATATTCTGAAATCAATAAATACAACAAAATACGTGAATTACGGTTGACATTTAAATAAAAAAGTACAATATTGTGGGGTATTTTTTTAAATTCATATACCGCGAAATATAAAAAAGACATTAATGAGATTGATTATATTGACATTTTTGTTATTGTTATGAAATTTAATAGTTATTTATGTATCACGGATTGAAGTTCTACTTTTTATCACGAATATGGAATTTAGTTGCCAAGGCCGCAAGGCCGAGAGAAATAAACCATATGAGTGGTAAAAAGGAACTTCAGTGCCGAGTTGCATATTAAAGTTTATTTGAAACCGAAAATTTGTGAAAGAAAAAGGTATATTTTATTGTTGTAGGTTTAGCAGTCAGTCTGACACTCAATGTTGCTAACCTCCGAACATTGAGGTTATCGTAAAGAACACTCAAAATTATGTTTTATTTAAATATTTTTCATCGGAATTATTTAGTTCGTTCTTGCACATATTTTTTGTCATTTTACGTACAAATTTGCTATTATATTTCGTACACCTACCCAAATTATCTTATATATGCAATAATTATTATAAGATTGGCAACACTGCATTTACTTAAAATCGTCATATAGTGCCGATTTCTGAACTTTTAATGACTATTTCTGTACACTTTTGTGACGATTTCAAATAAATGTTATTTTTATGAGTTTTTACATAAGTATGCCAAATTTAAAAAGGTTTATCATATGTGAGCTCATATATTTAATGCTAAAATAGAACAAAACTACATTGGCATTATACAGTGTGTTCAGAAAAAAACCGAATTCGGAGTAGGCTATGAACACAGAAACGTATGTCTGATCATTATTCAATTCAAAAGTCAAGTTGTCAAAATTATGAAATGTAATTATAAGGAGAAAATATAATAAAGAAGGATGCAGAATATTACTATTCACTGTTTTCTAATTTATTTCTATTTCTAAAATAAGGATTCAAGAAGAAAAGTTTTGATTTCTTTAGATAACATTTCTGACAATATCTCGTGTCAAATTGACATTTAATTAAATACGTTTTTTTGTTCATAGCCTACTCCGATTTTTTTTTTAACACACTGTGACTACAGAAATGGTATCCCATGGGGAAGCTCTTTTCTTAATAGTTCTTACAATAACAGACAAATTTGCTTATAAAACTACCTAACGATAGTTCATGTGACAATTAAGGACACTAAAAAAAAAAAAAAAAAATGATTAAACGCAAGCTACTTTTCTAGTAATTTTTTTCAAAATTTGGAAAATATATGATTTTCGATGGAATTTTCCCATTTATTAAAACAGTTATATATTTTTCTTCAATATACTAATTTTAAAGTATGACATGAAATTATAATTGTAAAGCTGTATCTTTTAATTGTACTTTAAAAAATTAATTTATGTGTATTATTTTAATTTGAATGAATATAAATTTAAAACAATGCTGCATTTTCCTAATTTCAAAATGAACCTATCATTCTTATATTTCATCAAAAAATATAATTTATCACTTTTTTTTTGCAAAAAATTTAGAATTTGTTTAAGTTGTTTGGACTAAAACATAATAAATAAGAACGTATCTGAAATCTGGTAATTACTTTTTGAATGATTTGGTTTACAAACTAAAACATAAATTCGATCTCGCCCTACTTCCAAAAAATATATTCCAGCGAATCTAGTTCATAATCTTGAGATGTGGGTTGCTTAACGTATCAATCCGTCACACAGAGGTCCAGACTTCCTGAACCTGAAGAGCATTTGATTTTGTCAGAAAGAGAATCTGGAGAGAGAATGAGCTAGTCTCTATTAATTTATAAAACTTGATTACTTTCGTATCTCATGGAAAAAGTTAAAAGAAGTTCTATGATTGGTAAAAAAAATCCAATAAGATTTGAAATTGACTGAAGGTCTGAAGATATTAAAATTAAAATACAGATTAATTTTAAATAAGAATATCTACAGTATTTCTTACGTCTTCGTTTGTAATGAACGAGTACAAGAACGCATATTTCCAAATAAGAGAATAAAACTAGAGCAGGATAATAATCATGGACCAACCGAAAAGTATTTATGGATCAGATACTCGTGGTATTTTGGAAATTTCTTGAAAAGGCTAAATTTATAACTATTGTAATTACATATTTTGAATTTTTGCCACAAAAATCAATATACCCCTCATATTCAGATCAAAAGTTCAAAATTTTCAAAAATCTAATTTTCATGTACCTAGATACTTCTTAATGCGCCGATTTCAAATTTTGAAACCGCAGGTCGATAACTCTTTTCGTTCTCGAGATATCTAAAGTTAAAGTTTTGCTCAAAACTGCCCATTTTTGGGTAATAACCCAAAAATGGGTCGAGATATAAATTTGTCGACAACACCATTCGATTCTACGGACAAAAATACATAAGTGTACCAATTTTCATAATTTTTGATCAACCGATTCATTTTTTATGAATAAAAGTTTGAAAATCCCTGAAAACGGACAAAATCTGAAAAAATCGTAAGGGGTACCCCTTACGATTTTTGCGATTTTTGGCCATTTTCAGTTATTTTGCTTTAGAGACTGTATGCGGTGTTCAAAAATTATGAAAATTGGTATACTTATGTAATTTTGCCCGTAGAATCGAATAGTGGTATCTCCAATTTCATATCTCGACCCATTTTTGGGTTATTACCCAAAAATGGGCAGTTTTGAGCAAAACTTTGAATCTAAATATGTCGAGAACGAAAAGAGATATCGACCTGCGGTTTCAAAATTTGGAATCAGCGCATGAAGAAATATCTAGATGCATGAAAATTAGATTTTTGAAAATTTTGAAGTTTTGATCTGAATTTTGGGGGTATATTGACTTTTGGGACAAAATTCAAAAATGGGTAGGGATATAAACTTAGTAGTAATATTTTTTAATTGTAAAGACAATTTTTAGAGTCGATTTTTTAGGCAAATACATTGCTGTCAATCAAATGTTGAGTCGTAATATTTTACTTCGAAATACAAACCCGTTATTGCGCCCGTCAAGGATTAATTTTGTACTTATTTTACTAGTGATAACTACAATATTGTCACCAAAACCGATAGTTTTCTTCATGGCGTACGACCGTACAACAAACAAGAAGTTTTGCTTTTACCTTTACATTCATTTTTCCTATACGAGTTCTGTCAAATCAGTCAGAGTACTAAATCACATAGTTAGAAATTATGCCGCCAGATGTCACGGCGCTTGGAGTCAACTGTCAATAGTTATTCTCCACATAAAGAAAAGCATTGCGCAATAATATTTCGACAAAAATGCTAAAATACACGCCAATGTATACGAACTATGTTGACAATTCCAAATTATTTCTTGAACAAAATTACGATATGAGTTGCCTTATGAACAAATTCTATAACCTGTGTGGTAAAAAGAAACTACTCAAAATACGTATGTTGTCTTAAATCATACACTTTTATTGCGCAATGCCATTCTTACGTGAAGAATAAGTATAATCAAAGTATAAATATGAACAGTAGTTGCTATCCCCATAATTTTGGTTACCAAATTATTTGACCTCGAATGTGTTCGTGGTGTATAAATTTTAGTTTTACATCTCGCCGTAAGATAGAAAAATTAGAAGGAGGAGCTTAGCCGGTGTTCTGCCGAATCGCGCTTCGCGCCTAAAAACCAAGAGGCGGAGCTACATAAAAAGGAGGCGCTGAGGAGTGCAAATAACGTTTATATTTTACTGTGGTATAGTCAGGATAACCGGATTTCCACTTCATTATTGCAAATAGCAAATTATGATTAATAAATTACCAGCGATAAAATTAATTTAACTATAAATTCAACAACAGAAAATAATTAATTATAAATACTATGCAGTAAATTATAATGAACTGTAATCATTCTTTCAATGTGTTATTTAAAAGTTTAGAACTGATATGGAAGTACTATAAAACGTTCATAAAATATTATTTTTACTATTTAATACTAAGATTATTTACGAACCTTATATGAACGACACTATGTACATAAAATTTTATTACATTCCTATTGCAGTAAATAAATCCTAACATCTATATTAGAAAATGTAGGAAGACAGAAATTCTAGAATTCTTATATTTGATATGCTATATAATGTAATTTTCTGCATTCAATGACAAAATTCGAACAAAACAAGGAAGATCGGTATCATGGTATTTTTCCATTCTTCAGCAATCTACTTTTGTTTAAAAATATTCATACAGTTTTTAATAATTTCCTAGTGATTTACAAGTTTGTAAATATTAATTTCGAGAAAAACTGCTTCAAACATTTAAAATTTTATTGTAAATAATTGATAATTAATACACATGTTAAAATTTTTTGTTTGTATAGTTTTATTTTCCTTAGTATGTAATTTGTTAAATTATAATTTTTAAATATATTCGAAATATAAAAGGACCTAATTGGACATGGTTCAAAATAACATAGTAAATTTATTTAAAAAAATCAAATAGACATGTTTTGTACTATGTCCAGACTTTTATTATTATTATTTTTATTGTACTATGTACAGAAGCACGTGACAGAAACATAAAATCTTATTGGCTCTGGACTTGATTCAAAACAATTCTTAGTGTATGTCATTTTAAGGGACATGGTACAAAACTGTTTAAGGTACAAGACGCACTGAATTTGATGTTCTTCCTACTGGCCAACAAAATAGGAATGACGAATTCCGATATATTTTGGTACCCGAGTACCCGAAACAACTACCCGGATAGTACCCATTATCCGTTAATAACCCGATACCTTTAATTACCCGTTATCCTTTAAGAACATATACATAATTCGTTAATTTGTTAATTACCAGTTACACTTATATTAGCAGTTTACTTTTAATAAAATTCATTATTACTGTTTATACATATTTATTAAATAAGAAGTAATACAAATAAATAATATACTCTATACTTAACATAAATTAATTATGGTATGCTAATAAAAAGCTCTTCTTTTAAATATAATGTTTCCGGCAGCTGAAAACTGTTCGGGTAATTAAAGGGTATCGGGTAATTAACGGGTATCGGGTAATTAACGTGCAGCGGGTATATTTCGGGTAATCGGGTAAGAAATTTTATACCCGGGTACATTATTATGGAGTAGGTTCCGAGTACCCGGGTACCCATCGTCATTCCTTGTACAAAAAAATACTGGGAAACCGAATTATTTTTTTTTTTTTTTCAAAAAGTGGACTTGAAATTTTGAATTAAAATTTGTTAAAAACTTTCTAAAGTTGTATCGTTTCGATATTCTTAAATCTAAATAAATTAATTCGGCTTATGTGTAACAGAAAACCTTGATGATATACATATTTGTTAATATTTATTTATATAAATTTATAAAGTATGTATGTTGTAATATAAATTTATTTATGCAAGAATACTTATTATTATTACAAGTACGTGCTATACTTCATTACATTGTCTATAAGCAAATTATATTGCATTCACTACCTACTTACTATATGCACGTTTACTGCAAGTACTTATAATATTTCACCAAAAATTTATTCAGAAAATTTCCTATTCTTCAGCCAATCCCTTCTTCTATTTATGGAGAAAATGAAAGATGTGCGGTATTCAAATTATTGACTATAGGAAAAGTCAGGGACATTTTTCTGTCAATTCAACAAAATTTTATAGAAATTCATCAACCAGTGAAACGATCGTAAAATTGATAAAGCGTAAACCTTATACGAATGAATACATAAAAAAACAGAAGGAACACTTTTGACTTTGAACAATATTTTAAAAACAAATCTTGAAGAGAAATTTATTTGAAAACAATTTCCAGGAAATCAATTTATTTTGCATAAGGTGTAATTTTTAGAAAATACGATTTAAAATATACATTTAAAACTTTCTGAGTAAAAAACTGATTCCGAAATAAATACTCTCATATTATCATTTGTATACCAAAAATCGAGGGACAGTCATAAACATAATATAAATAAAAAAATATATCATCACGGCATATTACCCATTTCTGGGTGTGCCAATCTGCTATATCGCAGATATCGGTAATGATGATGACATATTTGTACCGTGCGGGCGCTTACTAGGCGTCACCTCACGGGCACTCATTGCTGGCGTGGAGAGTGCACCACGGGGGTCACTTCTGTGCCATTTAAAATTCGAAATATTTGGCGTCGGCCGCGTGTCTGTGTCTGGTCGCGAATCTGGGGAACAGGGTTCGATCTTTTAATTGTACTGTAATTTTTCATGATCTTGTTATTTCAGTTTCAGAAACAAACTATGATACTGCCCGTTGACAAATCAATGGGTTCATAGGCCTACCCAGGGCCTAACATACCATCTACGTTTTTTAAGTTTGTGTTTGTTTCAAGGCATTGACCTGAACCGGACTCGAACCAAAAGCGGAACCAAACCGCAACATTTTAGCGAACCCAAACCCCGGAACCGAACCTCCGGTATATTTTTCAATTGAACCCGAATCGAAACCGAACCGGGTATTAAAATTCGGGTTCGGGATTTTTTTTTTGAGAAATTTCCTGGGGGGGGGGGGGATTATTAATATCGAAAAAGTGTACATTGGTAATACAAGAACGAATAATTTAAAATGTAAACAAATATATAATTAGACATCAGAATCAGAAGAATCAGTACTGTGCGTATAGGTATAGTCCATTTCAGAATGGGATAGGCCTTCGCCTATTTTTTCTCAAAAAAATCCGGGAAAATACGTAACAAAATTTCTTCCCGCAAATCGTTACTGAAGGAATTTCCGGGCGGTACATCACTAGGTTCAAGGTTCAGGTCCGGTTCAGGTTCATTGTAATTTGTAATATTTACAGCCGATCATCGACATCTTCTGCGTCTGAGATGCTGCCATGTAACTGTTCGTGTACACCATGTAACTGTTCGTGTACATTGTGTTGCATTTTTGTCTTATGATGCATTATAAATTCCGGCTCACATTGTAATTTTTTTGTATATGAAGATTGTTATTCAAAACACATTAATTCAATTTCCATTAAGTCGAACCGAACCTGAACTCAATTCCTGAACCCGGAACAAATCCGTAAATTTAATTAATACATGAACAAGGACCGCACACGAGCCCAACTCTCAAAAAAAAAAAAAAAAATTCATTTGAACCTAAACCGAATCCAGTTTTTGGTTGGTTCGATGCCCTGGTTTATTTTATAAAATTATAAATCAACAATAATAAAAAACATTCCCGATATTATCAAAAAAATTATCTTGTTCATTAGCGTCAACAAATTTATGGCTATGAAAATAACATTGTAACCTAAAATCTGAACTGAACGTCAAATAGCAAGCAGTGACAGGTCACGTGGTAGATACTGCTTGATCAGGTCTAGAATTTCAAAATCGAACATAAACCAGAGATTGTAAATTTTAAATCAAAATTTCTAAATATAAATTTATAAATTAAATTCATCATAAGAAGCCCTAAGTTGTTTATGACCGTCCCTCGATTTTTGGTAATGAAAACTATAGTCCGACAGCACAGCTCTTATAAGGTAAAGGACTGTAGTATTAGGTACTTGTCTCATGACCAATTTATAGATAATTAGCCATTATTCCGCACGACAATCATTAATTACCTTTGTAACCGAGGTAACAACGGGAATATAGGGCTTGATATTTGATGTAATTTATTACTTAAGTCTAAAGTCCAATTTACATCAAATGCTTCGTCCGATCTGGCTACTATTCACGGCGAAAAACAATTTTAACTTATACCCTCGTTAGAGATATAGCGCAGTGACTTTCAGATAAAGTTTATTTTATATGTCATTATTACCAATGGATTCGGCTGAAATATACACAATAACAGACACGTATTCTATTATTTTTATACGAATACAATGTTTATTACACAAAGCATTGAAAATATATATAAAAAATAAAACTCATAAGACTTAAAATATGTATATAAAACTACCTATCACATATGGTTAATATTAGGAATGACGAATTCCGATAATTTTGGTATCCGAGTACCCGAAACAACTACCCGGATAGTACCCTTTACCCGTTAATTACCCGATACCCTTTAATTACCCGTTATCCTTTAAGTATATATACTCAATTCGTTAATTTGTTAATTACTAGTTGCCCTTATATTAGCAGTTTACTTTTTAATAAAATTCATTATTATTGATTACATATATTTATTAAATAAAAAGTAATACAAATAATTAATATACTATATCTCTATAAAAAACTTAACATAAATTATATTAATTACCTATGGTATGGTAATAAAAAGGTCTTCTTTTAGATACAATCTTTCCGGCAGCTGAAAACTGTTCGAGTAATTAAACGGTATTGAGTAATTAACGGGCAGCGGGTATATTTCGGGTAATCGGGTAAGAAATTTTATACCCGGGTACATTATTATCGGGCAGGTTCCGAGTACCCGGGTACCCATCGTTATTCCTAGTTAATATGCCAGACTCAATAGACAACTGACACGACAGTTGGTGGCAGCACCGTCGCCAAATACACGTACATTTCATTTAGTACTATTTAACTGTTATTGCTATTACTTCTGCAGGCATGTTGTGAAATTTTGCAAATATAACACATTTGCGTAAAATTTTTGTACAAAAAAAAAAAACTGGTGAATCTTTTGTAGAAGGTATTTTAGTAAATTCAGCACTGACAAAAAAATCGAGCGTTATATTTAAGCGAAAATAAGGATAACTACTGCAAGTTTAGATTTCTACATACAAATCCGACCTCAAGATATTTTATAGAAGGTACGTTAATAAAATGAACATTCTATATATATATATATATATATATATATATATATATATATATATATATATATATATATATATATATATATATATACATACTTTTTAATTAATTGAATTAATAAACACACAACATATTAACTGTGTGATTTGTAGGAGAACAAGATTTTTTCTTTCATATATTTATATGTTATTATGTATGAATACGTTTATGAATGTGGCTGAGGTGAAAGAAATGTGCATGAATAGGAATGTGTGGCGAAGGGTGATTGTTGCGTAACTATTATTGTTGTCCGGATGTGGTTATTCGCTACCGAAAATCGGTCACTTTAATATGTTCTTTGTATAAATGTAATGATGATTTTAGACAAGGCGAAAGAAGAATGTTATTAAAGAGTTAAGTGATTCAGTGGAGCTCTTACTTTCATCCCTTTTTTTATTGTTTTTGGGTTTTTGTTAACCCACTAAGTGGGAAACGCGTGATTTTATGTATGTATGTATGTACGTATATATTTACCCTTTTTACAAACTACTGCACTAAAATTGTCATCCATGAAGATAATACAATAAAAACTTGATTTTATATATTTTATTGATATTTTAATTCGAAATACAAACCCGTTATTGCGCCCGTCAAGGTTTAATTTTGTATTGATTTTACTAGTGATAACTACAATATTGTCACCAAAGTTAGGATAATTGTGAAAGCCGATAGTTCTCTTCCTGACGTACGGCCGTACAACAAACAACAAGCTTTGCTTTTACCTTTATTTACATTCAATTTTACTATAGGAGTTCCAATGTTCAAACTAAACCAAACAGTTACAAACTATGCCGCCAGATGTTATGGCGCTTCGTTTGGTATCAGTTGTCAATAGGAAATGAGTTTTGTATGTATGTAGTTTAAATTATTATTTTTAATAGGTACTCTAATGACAATAAATTGTTATAAATACTATTTTTCTTATCGATTAAAAATTTATATATAAATGCATTTTTTTAATAATTATAAGCTTTATTCATCAAAATAATATTACTATGTAAATAAATTTTCATAACTAAACAATAAAAATATTGCAAAATTGACTTCATGAAAATTAATATTTGATTACTTTAAAAAAAAAATACGTCCCAGTACTCTTTGCCTCTCTAATGTACTACCTCCCGCTGTGAAGGGCGCAGGTAGCCATGTGTATATATCTTAAGACAAGCTATACTAACTAGTGGTGGGATCCGGATTCGGATAGTTTCGGTTTCGGATCAAAAAATATCCGGATATCCAGATAATTGAATGTTGAACTATCCTGATCTCGGATCCAAATCTCAGTATCGGATTTTGGATCCGGATCTGAGTATCGGATTTTGGATCCGGATCTGAGTATCGGGTTTTGGATCCGAATCTGAGTATTGGATTTTGGATTCGGATTCGAATATGAGTATGAGTATCGGATTTTAGATATGGAATTTCAGTATGCGCATCGGTTCTCGGATTCGAGTACCTATTCTCAGTATCGAACCAGATGATAATATTTGAATGTATATTATCATGGAGTCAAAAAACCAAATAAATTTGATTATGAAATAATCCACTATACATTTTTGTTTGATGTAGTTAATAGTCGGTATATTTTCGATGTTAAACTTTTAGCATCCGCTAAGAAGGAAATTTCTCGATTCCTCAGAACTATAATTGGGTAACAAAAACAATCCCTTTTATGTGAAACACATGCACGATATAAATAAATAGGTATTTCGACACCTGCAATGAACCTGTAACCATTATTTCTCAAATTTAATCTTAATTTCGTTTTCTTTGAAGTATTTGTTATATTGAATGTTAAAATTTTAGAACTACAGAATTTTAAATATTCTATGAAAAATTTGCACGAACTACCTGGCTATTTTAGATGGGTATTATAAAATTTATTGCTGATTACAGACCGCTGTCTCTACAACCGTCTACATTCAAATGTTTGCCTTTACATTGAAAATGATGAAACGAATCCAGAATTAAAATTCGGATCCGGATCCGTGAACAACACATCGAATCCGAACCCGAATGGGATATGGTACCCAAACCAGGATCCGGATCCAAATCCGAATAAAATTTACGGATATCCGCTTCAATATCCGAACATCGGATATCCGAGGATATTTTAAAATCCGGGTACTCGGATCCATGTTTTGTCGGAGCACTAATACTAACAGGTAATGGTGGCACCCTGTTACGAAGGAAGTAAAAATCACAGATTATGAAATCAAGTCAGTGCACTATATCTCTAACCAGAGTATACTTATCAATATTCTCAAGTCGAACACTCCACACTTCACATATGAAATGCTTCGTGAAATGCACTTAAAATGTTGGCTAATAGTCGTAGCATTTGAAGCAAAAAATATGTTATCAATCGAAATCGTTTTAAATTAGGGTTGGTAAAAGTCATGTTTTTTTTTAATTGTTCTTGAATAATGTAAAACTAAAATTAAAATATTTAAAAATGGAAATAAGAATATAAAATTGATTTGTTTCAAAGACGCAAAGCCGAAAATACAAATTTGCGTTGTATTATACGCTTGGTGAGTTAGTCAGTAATTTTGTCTTACTTTCACTAGTATTATTTTCAGAAAAAAAACCTAATTTCATTTAAATTGATTTAAAAAAAGCGCTTTATTTAGAGATAGATTTAGATAGAGTTGATTCAAGATCGATATATTTTATTTATAATTTTAATTATTTTTATTCCTTTTTACCTCTCTCTAAGAGAGGTATTAGATTCATCATAAAAATCGCATATCTCAATTTTAGTGAATAAGCACGTTTTAATTTATAAATAAATAAATATATCATCACGGCATATTACCCATTTCTGGGTGTGCCAGTATCTACAACACATGTAGACATAGGTAATGAAGACGATATATTTTACCGTGTGGGCGCTTACCAGGCGTCACCTCACGGGCACTCATAGCTGGTGTGGAGAGTGCACCACAGGGGTCACTTTTGTGCCATTTTTTAAAATTGGAAATATTTGGCGTCTGTTCTGTCGGGATCGAACCCGGTTCCCCCAGGTTCGCGACCAGACACTCAGGCAGATAATGAAGAACTAAATTATAGATTTAAGGTACAAAATAATCTGTTGTAATAAAACTTCCTGCCCAAATAACTCCATGGAAACCAATTGAGATATTTAAATGTTTGTAATTGACAAATAAATGCAAAATGTCAAAAATCAACAATTTTACTGACATTACTGAAAGCTTTTTCTAGAAAGTAGGTACATTTAATATTTTAAATATTATTAATTAAAATTTAAAATTATAAGTACCTATATTAATATTTACATATATCTTTGAAAAATACTGCTAATACCGTTATTGAATTTGACGAATCTTGAACATATTAGAAGAGTAGGACAAAATTATTTGTGTGTACAAGAAATGTTAAATTCAATACTTATGTAAATAATATAAAATGGAAATGGCGAGAGGTAATGTGCTGGTCACAAAAAAAATACCTTGAAAAGGAAATATGATGTATGAAAAGGTATTACCGTAGAGAAGGATTACATGTATTACCGGATAAATACAGGTATTACAACGGATTTACAGAATTCCCGAAGGTATTAACAGAAAATATGAATATTACAGAGATTTTCCAGTAATATTATAAAAAAAAAATGTAAGCAAACATGAGCAACCGTGACAGGCGTTCAACATAGGAAAACAGTAACATGCCAAAAAATATGTATATGACTAATGAAAGCTCATTTCTTCAAATAACGCAAACTAAATATATTTTTATCAAGTCTTTAAATTAAGTTTCCTCGGGTATTAAAGCCTTAAATTTAAAAATTTTAACAATAAAATTTCGGAATTTAATTCTCTAAAAATGTATGTATAAATCCCTACAATTTTTTACGGGACAGATCAGGGGCGGATCTATCCAAAGAGTTTAGGAGGGGAAATTATAAAATTTGCAAGTAAATTTGACTAATATTCTTTAACTGAATATTACCACTTTATTAATTATTTTTAAATTTTGATAAAGTATATGTTAAGTGCCCATTTATTATAAACCATATTTCTTGATAAATAAAAACATGGTTTATAATAAATCGTTGTTTGACATAAACTTATGTGGCTCAATAGTTAGAGCAACGCCTCTTAGTCATGAGTGCGCTTGGGGTTCTGGGTTCGAATCCCACTAAGGCATGGAAGTTTGTGTATGTGAACCTACTCAGTAATTAGGATTTAATCTTGCTAGGAGTTTTTTTATTTTAAGAAAAAAAAAACGACATTATATTTGGGGGTTATTCTGTTTATTTAAGTAAAACTTACAACGTTTTACCAAATATTGTGTGGTTATTAGAATGGGTTCAGAAAACTTTTTCAATATTTAAAATAATAATACCTCATTATAAAAATTATGGACTGTATTACGAGCGTACTTTTATAATAAAAGCGCTTTTATGGAGCACATTTACATTATATTCTTATGAAGAGTGTGCTCATAAAAGCGCTTTTATTATAAATGTGCGTTCGTAATACAGGCCAATATATTTTCAATTTTTGAAGGGGGGTGGGGGATTGCCCCCTCTACCCCTCCCATAGATTCGCTAATGGGACAGATAATATTTGAAAATATTTCCCATGTTATACACCTGTGTCAAGGAATCTCGTATTCGCCCTCCTAGTGTACAAAATTTAGGAGAGCGAAGTCTCCCTTGTTATCGCCCCTCTTGCCAATAATTAATGAGTAATGAAGATATATCTTTATCATATAGGGCGTTTACAACATGTCAACGTTACAAAACAGAGGTAGTACTTACACGATAATGAAAAATTTATGCATCATATCTATTATCATGACACGCTAAGATGATCTTACAATAATAATACAGAAGTAATTCAATGGGGTCCTATACCATTTTTCTTTTATTTTTTTTTCCTGTAAGAACAGGATAAAATAAGAACTTCAGTGCAAACGCGACTTAAAAATTTTACGTAATAAGCGAGATATGAATTTTTAAAGTTTAAGAATTTGTGCGTAACGCAGCGGGTACTAACGAGTGATCGACAAACAATGGGACAAACTGTTAGTTATACTGGAAACAATTTTTTTCATGTTTGCATAGCTGAAATGTTTTTATATAAAAACTTATACGTTATATTTACGAAGAAATTATTATTAAGTATAAATAACATAAATAATAAGCATTTAACAAGGATTTCTTCCTAATAAATTACAGAACATTGAAACAGTTTGACAATATTATTACACAAAGTATGACGACGGATGGCGCTAATGTTTGCCTGTTTTGAAGTTTCAATATTAATTTAATTAATATTATTATTAATTTAATTCATATTACAAATTGATTTATTTATAAATACATGATTATTGTTAATATTACTAGATGTTATAATTAAACAAATTCATCAAACACAAAATTGTTAAATGTTTTGTTAGGTTATAGAACATCATGACATTTCATATTCTTTCAAAGGTGACCGCTACAGACGCGCGAATCTTCTTTTTAAAATCAGGCGACCAATCAAATTCTTAGTACCTAACACGTCATACCCAATTAGTAATCAGGTTCAATCGCTTGTAGTTTGTGACCTAGTTAATATTTAAAGAAAATTTGTTCACTAATACTCATTAATTTATGTATATTATCGTCTTCTTATTTAAGATAGTTAAAATATGACTACGGTATAGGACCCTATTAAAGTAGTTCTGTAAATTATTAAAAAAAAAAAAATAATTTTAAAGCAGTTGCTACCGGACAAAGTATAACCTGATGACAAGACAATACATTTCTTGGGGAGTAAATAAATCTCACTGCTGTATTTTAAAAATGCAGGAGATTTCTGTAAAACATGTTTTACTTTTTATATCGTTGACATAATATTTTTCGTGCGCTTTAGTTGTAAATAACATTTATTCACGAATAATTTAACCAGGGACGAGTTCGAAACAAAATTGTTGAAGTTGTCTCGTTTTGTAATATAACAACGGTGTAAAACGATTATGTATATTAGAGTTTTAAAGGATATAAAAGAAGCCCGTTATAAATCAATTTTAAATTGCACGAGGCTATACCGACCGGCTGAGGTTCGTGTAAATTCTTACTCAGAAACGTAAATGCAATTTTCGCACGGAAAATTTATTTGGTCAGTATTTTATGAAAAAGCCCTGTACTTTTATCTGAGCACGGTCAGTATTCAATTCAAAAAGCTTAGTCTTTACGTCAAAAGCTCACCACCAGAATCATATTCATCTTCTTGTACAAAGAACATGTATATTTTTATTCTTTTAACGAAATGAAATTTTACTTGTTTTGTACTTTCAAAATAAGGTTAATATCGTATATCATAACCTCTTTGTTACGAAGTGAACTTTGAATTAAAAATTTTAATTATAAAAATAAGACTAGCATAGTGTACTAATAATGAATACATTTTATTATGCAAATATGTAATAAGCATATATTATAGGTAAAAGTTTTTTATTTTTACTTTATTATACATGCTAGTTACACTTTATACATTTTAAAATAACTTTTTTTGCGATAAAAGTAATAAGAAAAAAATAGTTATCTATATGTATACATGTAAACAAGTGGAATATAGGAAATATATTTAATATTAATATCACAAGTTATTGGTAAAAACTACATATTTATCAAAAAGTTTGTTTACAATTTTTTTTATAAAATTCCAAAAAAATAATTATCGAAAGGCATAAAGAGTTATCATATGAAACAGAATAAAATTATTGTAATAAGTATTCAATATAAGCTTAACAAAATTGTTCTGAATGATCAGAAGTAAATATTTCAGTTGGCAATACAATTCTGGGGATCTTCTCATTTCACATTTTGCACAATGCCAGGTAAAGACGGAAATACTGTTTGACATGTCATTTTTAGAATACATAAATACAAATAGCTTATGTAAGGAGCCTTACAGCTAATAGGATTTTGAGTGATAGAAATACGTTAGAGTATAGCTCTGTGGGTAATGTTGGGAAATAATAGTTATTTTTTTACCAAGGGAGTGAAGTTATATTTTTTATCACGAATATGGAATTTATTTGTTCAGGCCCTCAGGGGCGAGAAAAATAAATCATTTGAGTGATAAAAAGGAACTACAGTGCCGACTGCATATTAAATTTTATTTGAAATCGAAAAATTGTGAAAATGAAAGGAATATTTATTTTATAGGTTATGTTTATATATAATCTGTCAACGACACATTCAATATGTTGCTAACGTCGGACATTGAAATTATCGTAAAGAACACTCAAAATTATGTGTTTTATCTCAAATTTATTCAATGCTCATCGGAATTATTTAGTTCGGTATTCTTGCACATATTTTTGTAATTTTACATACAAATTTACTCTTATACATCGTACACCTGCCCAAATTATCTTAAAGTTGGCAAAACTGCAATTGGGGATTCCAGCTCAATCGAATTAAAGGAAAATAGTAAAAAAATACGAATGTATATGCTGAATAACGAATATTAATAAAAATATGAAATGGTATAATTGAAATATTTCGGAAATAAGGGGTTTTTTGTTATAGCGTTTCGACACGAATATGAATTCAATATATAATATTTTGGGAATGTTTTCACCGGATTTTCATCAATAGTCTTAGTTTTTCTAATATTTTCAGATGAAATTATAAAAAAAAAATGGTGGAATCCCCCATTGAATAAAATCGTCGTATAATGGATTACTTTAGTGCCGATTTCTGAGCTTTTAATGACGATTTTGTGCACTTTGGTGACGATTTCAAATAAAAGTTTCATGTTCCAATGTAATGACCATATTGATAAAAAATTGTAAAACTACTCAAATTTAAATTTTCAAATGTCACTGTCAACCACAAAAAATATGTATCAGTGTTATCAATTTCAAGTAAATTTTTTATTGCCAATTCAAAACGGTACTTCTGATCATTTTGTATTTAATTCTACAATGAGAACTAACCAGGATGGCCAACAATTTCATACACTGAAATTCCCTAAAACATCCATGACTTTCCTTTAATATTAATTTAATTTAATATTTTCAGTAGCATAATTTTTTATACCTAATCACATACTTGTATAGTTTGTTTCGAAAATTTTATTTTTGATACATTTTGATCTTGTAAGTAATTTACATTGTATTTTCTAAACTAGCTATCAAGTGATGAGAGGAGTTGCAGGCTATGCGGGAGAGAAGGATGAAAAGAAACGGTTCTGTTAGACGATATAGGGTCCGGACAAGATTGGATGAAGGAAGTCATCGAGAAACGGGGGGTTAATTTATGATGTAGTACCACAATTTATTGTAATATATATATATATATATATATATATATATATATATATATATATATATATATATATAATATGTAGATTCTAAGCCGGTTAGGCAAGAATAAATATGATAATAATGATAATAATAATAATAATAATAATAATAATAATAATAATAATAATAATTGTATTTGCTAAACATGAAAATACATTCGATATAAATTGTGAAAGAGTGAAAAGAATTTTTTTTATGAAAATACATATTTGAGCAATTAACGGTGGAAGTAAACAATACTACAATCGATGGTTAAATGATACAAAAATATGAAAAAAATAGTTAAAATACATATACCATCAATTTTTTTAAAATTGTAGCAAAAGTATTAAAAAATTCTCTCCGTGCAAAAATGAATAAAACAAAAATATATTTTCCCTGACAATAAAACTCCATGACTTTTCCAAGCAACAATAAAATTCCCTGACTTTTCCACTGTTTTTTGAGTGTTGGCGACCCTGTAAGTCCCCTCAGAACTAAGTTTCTAATAATAAAACTAATTGCTTAATTAAATTAATGCCAATGTAGCGAAAGCATAACATAAATGTTCTCTTTATATAATGAGAACTTATGAAACATATCATTTATCAGTTATAAACTATCTTAAACTTTGTAGAACTACGGGGTAGCATACAACAAGAGGAAATATTTAGGCCAGGAAGTTGAATATATATTTAGAGTTCCGGAATTAACTTTTAACACATGTACTGCAAATTTTTCCAACGACAGATTTGCTTTGAGAAAAAAGTAAAGTGCACACAGAATCATAAATACGAATGGTGCTAGTTTTCTTTTTATTTTACTTCCTGTAAAACAAGATGTAACATCAAATTTCATATCAAAAGCAGTCAAAATAAACTGAATTTTAAAAATAAGATCAGAAAATGAAATTTTCGATTCGATAGTAAAGATTGAATTGCAATCAGGGTTGAAAGGAAACCCGGGTTTTTTATAAAAAACCCAGCCCACCTGAGTTTTTTTTAATAAAACCCGGGTTTTATTAAATAAAAGCGGGTTTTATTGACAAACATCGAATTATAGTATGTATCACTTTTAACTTTAGTTTTATAAAGTATCTTAATACACATACACAACTCGGCGTAATAGATAATAGATATTAATATTATTAATATTTCCGTTTTTTTTTTGAAGACGGTAATGTAATAAACAACAAATTAACTATAGAGTGTACATGTGTATAAGTTACGAATTAATATTAATAGTTGCAAGTCTGTGCAATGCAAGTGTGTACAAGAATCAGATTCAAGTTATTTCAGTAGTTGTTACAGCCGCGTTAAACAAATAGTATGATTAACACACAACTCAAAAAATAATGAAAATGCTGACACAAGGGTTGGAGTTGTTCAAATATAAAAGAAACACCGTGCAAAGTTCGTACAGCAATGAAAAATATTTTTAAAATGATCAAACACGAAGTACACAAAATGAAATTGATTGTAAAATGTTGCCGGTGACAAAAATTGATGTATATTTGTGTGTACCATGTAAGTATGTACCATATTTAATTAATAAAATAAGATTTCATAAAAGAAGGTTTTTAGATGTTTTTTTTTGGGTTTTTTTAGATGGTTTTTTTTTTTTTAATTTGGGTCGGGCAAAATTACAACAACCCTAAATTGCAAGTAATTTTATTTAGTTTCCTGAATTTTAGTTAGGGCTGGTTTATGATAAATTTAAATCATAACTTTAAATTTTGATTTAAAATTTACAATTTTCGTCTGGTTTATGTTCGATTTTGAAATTCTGGATCTGACCAATCAGTATCTAGCATGTGACTTGTGATTGCTTGTCATATTTTGACGTTTCTCCAGTTCAAATTTTAGGCTATGATATTATTTTTATAAGCTATGGATTTGTTAAACACTATGAACAAGATGATTTTTTAAATAATAACGGGAATGTTTTTTACCAACGTAAAAAACATTGACAATCTGTTAGGCTGTAGGTAGGCCTATAAACAGATTAAGATTTGTAAACGGGCATTAACATAGTTTGTTTCCGAAAATGAAAGAACAAGATCAAGAACAATTTATCATGTATACTAGTATAAGTGTACCTTTATTATAATTCCTTGCTATCCCTCGTTCTATTGAAATTACAGAAACGAAGGATGACAACCGCTTTGTCACTAAAACATACACTGAGTTATACCGCCATGTTTGATGGTGCTCTCTTGTGAAAGGTCGAATATGAAATTTCCATTTGGAAATATAGGTAAACTATAGTTATATTCTAAATCTAAATTTCATATTTCTAAATTTGTTCGTTCATAAACCATCGTAAAGCATTTAAGTATGTTTATATTTTAAAATTTAAATAATAAATTGTAAATTCGTAAATTAAATGCATCATAAATCAATCCTTAAAGGTTCTGATACATAAATTTAGAAACTTATGTACCTATTTTTTTCTGCATATTAAATAAAATTCATTCATTTTTTATCTTCCCTAGCCTATTTCATTTTCTATTGTCAATAATCCTACATGACCTCCATATTAAAAAAATTAAAATTTGACATTTTTATACCTTCTTTTACTTAGAAAAATTTTAACTAAAACTGTCAATGATTTTAAAAAAATGTACAGTGTGTCTGCTGTAAGCGGACCACCATTGCTAACTTTCTTATTTGAAAAGATAGAAAGACGATTAAATCGACAAAGTTGGGCGGTATTATACGACAAATTTAACGGTGGAAAATACAAAACTATTGATCATCAAATACGCGACTTATTCAACAAAATAACATTTTTTTAAATGGAATGCCATATTGAAAATGGTACCATTTAAAAGATTTTTATTATCTGAATATAAAAGTTCATTATCACTATGCCTCTGAAATTAAAAACAAGAGTTATGTCCAATTGAAATTTAAATATTTTATTTCATATTTTAATACACATATATCATTGTTGCTATGGAAACAACAGAAACTAACATTAAACAAAGAACAATTGACATTTTATTGATAGATGCTGTCAACAAAATGGAAAAATATACTAATGATGAATTAGTTGATATGCTTTTTGTTTATGCAAAGTGCAATAAAAATTCTGTAGCCAGTGCGCAAAAGTATTTAGAACTATATCCTAATAGACCTCAACGAAATATGAAATTCTTTCAACAGGATGGTGTTCCCGCACACAATGCGCTAGCAGTGAGGCACTATTTGAGTGATAGATTCCCTCAAAAATGGATTGGCATATATGGCCCTGTTCCGTGGCCAGCACGGTCACCTGACCTTACGCCCCTAGATTTTTTTTTCTGGGGTTTTATTAAAGATAAAGTATATCAAAGACCAGTGAATACGGTTGATGAATTAAAAAACAGAATTACTGCTGCCTGTGCTCTAATATCAAAAAGGATGTTGACTAAAACAATTTTTTTAAGTTTACTAGTTAATAATTAATTTCATTATTTGTTTTTGTTCTTTCCATAGCAACAATATTGTATTTGTATCAAAATATGAAATAAAATATTTAAATTTCAACTTGAAATAACTCTTTTGTTTTTAATTTTAGAGGCATAGTGATAATGAACTTTTATATTCAGATAATAAAAATCTTTTAAATGGTACCATTTTCAATATGGCATTCCATTTAAAAAAATGTTATTTTGTTGAATAAGTCGCGAATTTGATGTTCAATTGTTTTGTATTTTCCACCGTTAAATTTGTCGTATATCGCCCAACTTTGTCCATTTAATCGTCTTTCTATCTCTTCAAATAAGAAAGTTAGCAATGGTGGCCGGCTTACAGCAGACACACTGTACATTCGGATTTCTACTATATGCATTTTTGAATTAAAAATTTCCGGGTTTTAATTTTAGACGAAATAAGTACGCTATTTTACCTATTACTGTGTGCCATTCTTTTTCCTAAATTTAATTAATAACGACATATTTGCACAACGTGGGCATAAATTGCTGGTGTGGAGAATACACCACACAAAGGTCAGTTCGGGCAAAAAATAATATGCAAATAATTCGATCATCGATCAAATTAGAACCATAACAATTTAGTACTGTCGGATACGAAATTCAGATTTAGAAATTATAAACAATCTTCCTAAAAGTGAAATATCTTAAAAAGTGGCATATTTTAAGTGAACCATGACGACAAAATTTTTGTTTCACTTGTTTTAAATGAGAAACTAAAATTTGGAGGACGTCCCACATCGCCCACATTTCGACTTGTGCCGTTTCGCCCACTTAATATGCTTAACAGGTAGTCATTCATAATTAACATACTTTGATTTTTTCTGTTTAAATAGAAATTTAAATTGTATAGAATAAAATACAAAAAAAGCCAGTAATTACTTTTTGCGCTTACTGGACAAGTTTTCTATTTAATGCTGTCTTTCCTATTATTCATTGTAAAACTATTTAATGCAGAATAGCATTGTACGGGTTACAGGTTGCAGGCATAATAAAAAATAATTTAATTGGATTGGGGGAAGAACAATTCATGTCTCCGTTATAACAGCCACATTATAAAACTTTAAAAAGCTTACTTTCGCTAAAAATATAATTAATTATGATGTTTCGAATTTTTTACGCATAACTTATATTTAGACATGACATTAGTTATGTAAAAAAACCATATAAAGTAAAAGTTGTTACATTATTATAGTATGATATATTTTTATTTATTCAGCACGTTTTAGCAAAATGTTTCAAACAATAAATAAATTTATAACTATAAATTTTATTTCTGCAATAGTAATGATACAGCATGATACATACAGGGTGTTCATTTTATTGCTGTCTCGAGAACTATAAGAGCTACAAAGACGGTTAAGTGGACAAATAATTTCTAGTTTTCAAGACAAATTTAAAGAAAAGAAAAATATTCTTTTCGACCAGTGGTTCTCAAAATACGTTCGTTAGAGAATTAAATTTTGAATTCAGTGATATTGTATTTTTATACACTTACATAACGAATTTTTTGAGAAAATGCATATAAAGATTTATATTAATTTGATTAAAATATGGCTATAATAAGAATACCACGAATGGAATAAACAAATGAGTTATTTTTTTACATAAAATGGGGTATTCCACCATAACAAAAAATTTAAAAAAATTCAATTTAACATAAAGTATGGCTCAATAAATAATAGTTAAAACAATGAAAACATTTTTTAAATAATTACTTTACGAGATATTTCACATTTGCTAAAAGGGAAAATGACGTCATACAATTGTTATCTTTCTCTTGCAGCGTACTCAGAGCAGTGTGTGTGAGAAAGACAAGTATAGGGGAAATGTGACGTTACACTGATTTCTCGAAAATAAAATACTGTTAAATTAGGAACAATTAAGATTTTTTAATATTATGAATTGCTTCAAAACTGAATGAAATTTTATTTAAAATAATAAAAAAATTTGAGTGCAATACCCCCGTGAATATTTTGTTTGTAGTGATATTTATGATCAATTAAAAAAAATATTCACTTCTTTCTGTCAGGGCACTCTAATTCTATGTAAAAAAAAAATAACTTGTACCTATTCATTTTTTTTTTTTCATTCGCAACATTCTTATACCTATATTTTAATAGGGTCCTCCACTCTAATTTTTTTATTATTTTAAATGAAAGTTTATTTAATTTTGAAGCAATTTGTAGTATTAAAAAGTCATAATTGTTTTTAGTTCAACTGCATTTGATTTTTAAAGAAACCTATAGCTATCTTTCTCGCACTAGTTTCTGTAGTAGGCTGCGCGAAAAAGATAGCAATCGTTGTGACGTAGATGTAGAGATGCTTAAAATCACTATTTCAAAAACTAAGAATTTTTAAAAAACTTTTATCGTCTCAATCATGATTTTATCTTATCTACTTTCAATATAACTAACTTTTTACTCAGTTTTCTGTTATGGTGGAGGACCCTATTGTCGGCTCCGGTGACTCAATGGTTAGAGCAACGACTCTTAGTTATGAGTGTGCTCGGGGTTCTGGGTTCGAATCCCACAAAGGCATGGATGTTTGTGTATGCGAACCTACTCAGTAATTGGGATTTAATCCTGTTGACAGGTTAAAAAAAAGTTAGTATAAATCTTTATATGCATTTTTTTCTCAAAAAAATCATTATATAAGGGTATAAAAATATTATACCACTGAATTCAGAATTAAATTTTCTAACGAATGAGCAAATAAAAATATATATTCTCATTTAAAAAGTTAGATCTCGTATTTTGAGAACCACTGGCCGAAAAAAAAATTTTTTTCTTTACATTTGTCTTGTAAAATAGAAATTGTTTGCCCATGTCTTTGTAACTTTGTAGCCCATTTAAAATGAACACCTCCTATATAATAATTTTAACTTTTGTATTTTTATTAATGTTTTGTTATATTTATTTTTCATACGATCGTTGTAGTACATGCAAATATAAAAAATACATAAATGTAGAAACATAATAAGTCCATATATCCTTAACTGTATAACGAAGACATTAATGCCGTTGTAGATGTTATCAAAGGTAAAAAAACCTACTTGCATTTTTTTACTACACATATACAGCTGGTGTAAGTCAGAATATCAGATTAATTTTAAGTGGTTTTGGCTCACTGGTGTGTATAAATTTTAACTATATTTCAACATTCATAAATTATATTGACCTCTCTCTCTCTCTCTCTCTGTACAGTCATAAGCCACTGACCATAGCCACGTAGAAATGAAGTAATTTATAAATAAGTTCTTTGTTGGTAGAGCTAATAAAGTAAATCGTTTGAACAGATCGAAAATTTACCGAAATCGACATTTATTAAGCGCTCTGCGTCGTTAACTTTATTCAGGGATGAGTAAAAGACAAAAGGAATTATCTGAAATTTTTGATAGCTTGTCAATAACCTAATATGCAATTTTGTCAAAAAAATTCTAGAAAATTCCGTCGGAATTTTACAATAATGTTCTTATACTAAATATTATATAAATATAAAATTTTCCAGGCTTGCGACAAGTGTGTTTACATATCTAAAACATTTTATCAAAATAATGAAACATTAAATTTTGTCGAATTAGGTTAAGTTTAAGGTTATTTAACATGCTACGTTGGTGCTAACTTACAGCGAACAACTCGGCGAACAATATATTAAATAGACTAATTTCCGCTGATTTCTCAGCGGGAGCTTGTCTTACTGACAGAACAAGGTAGGTTTAGCAAAAATTAAAATGGTAATTATAACTATGAATGTGAATTTATTTATTACCACTTTTAATTTGTGTAAGATTAATTTTAATTTTAGCCAACTTTAAGCAAAATATAATAACACATGTGTTATAATGAAATATTAGAAAATTTTGTCTTCACCCTTATAATTCACTGTAAGTTGAGACAGACTATACAGGCTTAATTCGTGTTAAAATTAGGCAATTTGAACGGGTGCTAATCAAGAATTTTGCAGGTTGGTTTAATCAGCGTTCAGTAATTTACGTATTCAGCTACGCGCTACGTTATCCAATTGACTACAGGTACTATATGAAGGTGCTTTTCTACCTGTTTGCAACTTGAACAGGGAAAGGATTTAATTTGACAATAGATTAAGTTTTTGCTTTGACAGGCACCGCATAATGAAAGTTTTTTCCTAGAACTACACATGCTAAATAGCTAAACAGTTCCAGGAACATAAATAAGAAAAACTGACAAGAAATTCAATAATGTTCCTCGCGTTTTCAATACGATTTCTCTTTATTTTATTGACCCTCAAATGAAATTATACAGGCAGTGTGCTGATATAACGAAGTGAAGAATTTGTTTCGCACGGCACTTGACGTTAAACGCACATGGATTTGATTATTTGACGCGCGCCAACGCAGCTCACACGAAACTCAAGTGTGCGTTGGGCTCATGAAAATGACGCAAAGAAGTTTACGGTTCACGCTGAGTGCTTTCGGGTTTTGTTTTCTCTTTTCGTTTTCGCGATTCGCAAATTAGACGGCGTTTGACATAAAAAAAATTCTACGATTCTATGATAACACTACAGACATTTATACAGAAAACAAACGTATTTACCTGTCCATTTTATCTAATGCAGAAGGCTGCTGCAGAATAGTTTGATGATTTTCCATTTCTACAACACATTGTGTGTTTAGCTCGAGTTCTGCAACAATGGACAATGTTTTAAAAGAAGAATAATTGCATGTCACTCAAGTGACAATTCCGAAACAAAGAGAAACATGAAATAATAAACTATTCATCCACAGAGACACAATACGTACACTCATCATATTTTGATATTCATTGACAGCAAGTGATGATACTTTTGTTGGGCATTGGGTATGAGTTTATACAATTTGTTTTTAATTTCTGGAAAATCATATAGAAAGGGGGATGAGTGAAAATACAGATATGACAATTTATTGAAAGTAGGAGTTGAGTTCTATGCTCTGCTTCGCTAAACATCGAGTGTCACAAATCATAGTAACACGCTTATCTGTTTAATATCTACGTGTGCGATAACAATACTCCAAATGAACAGATGGTTAGATAAAATACAGGTATTATTACCTCGTCTGTTGAAAGGACGAACCCTCACAGCTACTTTTATTTTGTCCGTTGCCATTTCCACAATTTTTCTAATTTCTCACTAAAACGTTATATACATTAAAGTTAACACTTCCATTGAACGTATTTATACATTTTTATCCTTTTTCAAACATAATACAGCACGTCACATCACATTATCACAAACACACAACATTTCTACATACTCGCAATCTCGCCATATTGCTCTGGATGATATTGGATGCTTCGGCGCTTGCGTCAACCTTCACACTTTGCGCAGTCACCACCACCACCACATTACTCTGACAAGTGCTGCATTTTCAAAATTAGCTACACTTATTGTTTATAAACAAATTTCACTTTTCCCAAATTGTAAAAAACTAATATTACTATTTAAATGTTGGTATTTTGTTTTTAAAATTTGCAATTAATGTCTCAGTCTCATTATGGTTAGTCAATAAATGAATAGCACAATCTTTAGAATATATATCATTGGTAATAAATTAACAAATACGTCAGAAGCCTGATTCAATTAAGATGATTAGTACATGGGTACATAATACATATACTTTGCATCATAGAGCTGAGTAATTTATATATTATGCAGTGCTTATTCACTGGGATTTTATATTTGGCAGGGACAGATAACCATCATTACACGCAAGTTACAACTGTTGCTTACTTAACAAATTAAAAATATCTGGTGACGCGATTCATTTGCTCTGTAGGTTAGTTTGTGCTTTGGGAGTACAAAATAAATTTATAAGTATTGTTAGTAATTATTATATGTATTTGTTTTCATTATTAAACTGTACAAACTTTAATACTTAACTATAAAAATAGAATTTCATTCATCAACGTCAAATATAGATTGTGTTTGTTCTATAGTTACAATAAAATTTAAAATAAAACTTCAAACTACATGAGAAACAAAAATAATTCTTTTACTAAACATTTTATTACATAACAATATGATTTTTCTTTAATAAATCAACTATGTATTTCATAACAATAAAAACAAATTTTAAAAAAGCCTTAACATATATTTGAGACCATGTAATGCAAAAGTTTTCTTGTCTTCTTTCTGTAATCAGCAACAATATTGTTCTTACTGGCAGTGGCGGGGTTTGGGGTGGCAAGAGTGGGCGATTGTTACCTCCCCCCCCCCTTTGGACAACCAGAATTTGATTATTTGGGAAGATTATGTTTACTTTATATGACAGTAATTTTATAATAAAAATTAATAACTGATCATTGAATCACTATTTTTAGAAATTAGAATAATAATTCTGTACTTGAAATTGAAAAGTTGTACTTATTGATATTTGAAATTTTGCATTCTTATTATAAAAATTGATTTAAATATTTTTGGGGTTTGAAGATTTACCCCCCCCCCCCTCCTTTAAATAGTTGACACAAAGATATAAAGACCCCAAACTTCGATTTTGCCCCCTCAATAAAATTTTTAAAATCCCGCCACTGCTTTCTGGGTACAATAAAAGTTTTGCATTCAACAGATTCGTTTATTAAAATAAACTATTACTGTTTCACTAACAAGTAGGTAACATTTTCAATATTTATTTATTTGAGCTAAATATAATAAACTCAGCATGAGATAAACATTAAAATTAACAAAATGAGCACAATAATATCCTCCTAACTTTGAATACTAGAGCGGTAGCTCCTATATTCTGTAGTGGTAAGCAGAACATAAATATAATGTGTGATACTAAACTAAATCACACGTAAAATACTTGCTTATTCACCTCTAATAACATAATATAAATTACGAGTTAGTTGGTAAATATTAGTCTGATGTTAGAAATCTGAATACGATGGAATCGTTCTAATGTAACAAAGAAAATCAGTCTATTATTTACCAATCAGCTCTCATTTAAAGTCATTAACATTTTTAAAATAAAATATAATAATCTTTAATTAACATAATATGAGCTTGGTATGGTAATATGTAAATGCATGCATAATAATCTATGGTAAGTCTAAAATTTTAACTTGACACCAAAATCTATGGCTTTGTACCATTTCTGGTTTTATATACAAGTTCGTATAAAAATCTGGATTTTGATTAATTCATTTGTGCTTTAAAATTAATAAGTACGTTTAAAAACAAAATTCAGATTAATATTTTTAAAGTTATTTACAATTTGTACAATTTTTAAAATGGTGTCAGGTTAAAACGTTTTAAACAAGTCGCTAAGAAACTGATTGGTATGAAAATAACACACATCTTTTACAACTAATATCACTAGTTTTTAACTATAAATCTATACATATTTACTATAAATCACGAGTACGTGACGTCATATTAGGCATAGTATCCAGCTGTGTGACTCCACTGGCAAAACGTAACCATTCAATCGGTCTGAGTCTATTGAAATTTACAGAGGTGGACTTTGACCGATAGACCAAAAGATTTATTATAAGGCGTTTTCGTTTATTGTCTCGGAGAATCGTTCGTTTAATGGCTCAGAACGTACTTACCTGCGTTCGTTTCTTACCTCGTATCTCTCTGAGAGGAACGCTCAGAGCCTTCAAGCACTAACAAATCTGTGGGATTAGTGTGCGAAATGCGTGGGCATCTGAGAAATCGGAAATGGAATTTACAATCAGCAATATTATAATTACAACAGTAATTGTATTGTATAGTTCTCGTCACCAAAAATCGAGGGACGGTCATAAACAACTTCATAAACAACTTAACCGCCCATCACATAAGCTCACAAAGAAACCTAAAACTTCTGCCCATCATAAATAATAAGACTGAATACTGTCACTGTTTAGCGCACAAAATTAAAACAATTTGCGGTGTACCGTGCTAAACTATTCCATTCTAGTTTTACAGCTGTTTATGACTGTCCCTCGATTCTTGGTGACGACAACTACAAACAGAAATTTAATATTTATAATAAATTACCGTCCAAAAAGGGTAGTTACGCATTTTCCAATTTATTTATTTTTTCTGAAAGAATTATTCAAGTTATTCACTTTAATACATGTTTTACGTCTGGCAACTATATATCTTTCAAAAAATATTTAAAAAAAAAAAAATTATTTCAAATTTTCCCGTGTGTGACGTATATTATTAATACCAATCACAGTCTTTCTTGCCCTAGCGGTACACTCTCCGTAATACACTCTGTACACAATACAGTAATTGACTACTATTTTTATCTGAAAAGATTTATATATCTAAGAGAAGCAGTATTTCAAAAGAAATTATTCATTTTCAAATAAATTTATTAGTTTCATATTACCTTGTCTTAAATTTGCTGATATAGAAAAAAAAAATTAAATATGTTTGTTATTGGCGAAGAAAATGAACTCGTAGCCACCTGGTGGCAAAATTATGAAGTTGTCTATATAAAAATTAAACATCTTGAAAATATCTGGTGTTCAAGTAAGTAATTGCAAAATATAGATACTGTTAAATAATATTTTTGTACTGTAAATATTTGTATGATAAATTAAAACATAATTCAACTTCTTCGCTTTGTCGTAGTATTACAACAAACTTAAATGAGTCATACTGACTTGGTCGAACTATATAATTATTAATAATCTACGTCACAAGCACTCCACCACGAACTTTATGAAAATTATGAATGAAAAGTTTTATATTTTCTAATAATTTTTACATTAATATGTTTAGAATTAATTTATATTTCATACTTAATAAGAAAAAATAACATTTATTTTTTTCGCAACTACCCTATTATAATTTGAAACAATTTTTTCTATATTATTATTATGTATTTTAATTCGTTTCACTCTATTTCTTTTAGCAGATTTATCTATAATTTCTTTTACTTTATCTTCTTTAAAAATAAATTATTTACAATTAAATTAAAGGTTCGTTACATTTCTTTGAAATAGTCATGATAATTTTAATAGTTAACTTGTTATCAAACTTGAAATCATTAAATAAAAGTCCTAATTTTGAAATTTCTATTATGAAACGTTCTTACCGGTTCTTATATTTCACAACACTCTGGAGAATCTAAACCATCTGATGATATCACCACACAAATCTGACTACACTGTCAGAGACAATAAACGAAAACACCTTTGTGACATGATAAAATGTTCTGTCAGATGGAACACAGATCTATTACCTCTAAACTGATAACCCTTATTTATTCTTGTGGTTATTTCTCAGTGTTTGTTTTCCAGACAAACAGTGACCTGCAAGAATAAATAAATAAATAGTATGAGCTATTTCGACTGTTCTGCAGCTGGAGAGTCTGTAACTTAAACTGTACAAGGCACATCATCATACCATCATGTCAATATCACCAACTAGGGAATCTGTGTCGACGGAGTCGATGTTGTGGGAGCAGGTGGGAGAGTGCAGTCGCGTGTCGCAAATCATAGGATCCGTATGCGAGTGGTGGCTGGGGGAAGATAGCAGCGGGTCGCTGTGGTGCGGGTGGGAAGATAGCATCGGGTCTCCGTTTACTGGATCGTCGTCGTCCATTATGTTTTCCATTGATGACATGTTCAGTGCTGCTTCTGTTACTACGTCGGGCATCTATAACAACATTTCCATGTTACATTACTGTTTAAAATAACGACAAAAACTAATTTACATTCACTACAGGGTCCTTCATTTTGATCTACCGGCCGATTAGTACGCAAGCCATAAAAATGTCAAAATTTCATGCAATGGAGGGTTATGAATTTGACATCACACGCAAGAAAGAGTGCGGCGATGTGGAGTTGAGATGGAAGATACGATTACGAACAACCATCGCCATTTTTATTTGAGTTTTACATAATTCAGTATCTTCGGATGGCCATGAAAGCTTTTTAATTGTAATATAGCAATGAAGTGAACTTAGTCACAAGTGTAATACAAGGAAAATATCAATAGATGGCAGCACGAAAATATACCTCTGTATAAAAGTCGATTCACAGCCTGAAATTTGGTAAAATTTCAACTACGAAATTTAGTCCTCTGAACTTTGTGCATTCACAGCTTGAAATTTGTATGTTAGTTCGTCACAGTATTAAAACATGAAACTTTTATTAGCTGTTTATATTTGTTTGATAGATTAGGTTTGTATTTGTGGGGTTTGTTGTTTGTTTATCAAAAAACTGATTTTTTTCCAATACAGGACCCACAATTGATATTAAAATATTAAATTGTTCCATATTGTCGTGTATTTAAAAAAACATGTCGATATCCCACAATCGTATTTTCCTACTGAAATTTTTCTAGTCTCCTTGTTAATATCTTTTTTGCTTTATAAAACGCAAAATATTTACCTCAAAATAATTAAGAAATAAATCTAACTAAAATAACTTAATTATAACGTAGTACTTTAACGAAAACCTCATACACATGCAAAATGTGAATAAGGGTTTCATTCAAATATATGAAATTTTTCTACATAATTATTAGAACGTACCCTAAATTACCTTGGGAGCTTGGAGATTGCAAGCTTTCTACCGAAATGAAATTTGATTATCTCAAATTTCGCCGTTATGAACGCAACTACAGGATTGCCATATGACAAACTTTACGAATTTCATGGAAGTTCAACGAATTTCGAGCTGTGAATGGTCCTTAACCCTCCATTCATCAAAACTCTGACATTTGACTGATTGTCCAGGAATATCCCTGTTACTCTATTAAAGTGTGATTCAAATAAGGGATTTCGACAATGACGTCACAATTCGCTACACCAGTACCACTTTTGGTGAACTATGCAGACAAACAAAGCATGATTTAAACTGTAGAGTATTTGTGAGATTTGTGTTCAAAATTTTTTAAGCTGGAAATTGTACATATCAGGTGCCAGATTTAGAAATGATAATGTCGAAGAATTGAGAAGGTCTTGAACACAGAGTATTAAATATAACTGACAAAAAATGATCTTATATCAAGTTTAATGAGTCTTGAGAAATATAAAAATACTGTTATTATGACTATAACAAGTATTTGTATAAAATTATTTATTTGCAGATGTAAAAATTGCATTTTTCCACAATCGTTAACAAAATTCATTATTATTCAACTTAAATAGTGAGCAAAGTAACATGTTGAATCACAACTGAGCAAAGTAAATAACTTTCTTCACAAGTCAGCAAAATACACAAGCCTATAATAATCTACGTCAAGAGTCATAAATTTTGATGGAGTTACAAATTATACAATAATTTTTTGTAGTTAACTTTACATTAAATTCAGTTATAAACATATGCACTGCTTTTCATTAATAAAAAAGTACAATGTTTCGTTTTTTAGAGAAATTATATTTCAAGATTGCGAAAAAAAAAATCATGTTTAGCACACATAAGCATGTATTATTCTCACTTGTCCAGTTGGCGCACACGCTCCCTCTCGTGCGGCCAATTTCCAAACGCGTGAGAAAAAGACATACTTTGCTCACTTTTACTAAAAAAATAACTATTATTACGGCCTTAATGATGAAATTTTATTAAGTATAGCGGTAGGAAAATTAATTGCCTAAGTATAAGAAGTAATAACACGCTAGCTACTGCCCATGTAAGTAACAATATTATACATTTTTCATATGGTTTTGAAAACGGAATAAAATTTACACCTATCATGCACAAGTTCCATATGCACACCTCATACCCAATGATTTTTCATTTTTAACGTATCTAAATACATATACAGCTATTTATAAGTGTCTGCATAGTTCACATTGTCACCGCAAGAGGCGTTAAAATTTTATCGTCAAATCGCCTAACTTTTCCCGCCATTATATAGCCTAGTTGTGACGTCACAACTAGGCTGTACAAGCTGATAGTATATCACTGATACTGCACTTTAAGCTTTTTGAAGAAGTTTAAAAACATGAAACTTGTGTTTATTTCAATGGCTACGTTTATCTCGCAGTAACATAACCCGCTTAAAAATCTAATAACTTAAAAATAACTATTAACTCCAGTTTTAGCCACCAGATAGTTTGCTCAACTTGAAATGCACGAAACAAGAACTTGTAACAATGATAGACCAATATTCTAGCTATTATTATTAATTTTTAGTAATTCGAATACAGTATTAAATTATATGAAGACAAAGATACGAATAGTAGGAGTAATAATTATAAATTTTAAACAATATACGTTAATATGGATAAATTCATATAGCATTTATTCTTAGAAAACAGACGTTTTGATTATACACTTATACATTCACCAGTGTAAGATCTTATAGACTCACAAACAAATTTAAGTATACATAAATACATTCGTTTAAAAATTTTAGTTTTACAAATAGCAATTTTTTTACGTTTGTAAAACATTGGCTTTTTTAAAGAATAAATGCCACATGCATGAGATTTCAAGTAATTGTTAATATCTAATATACGTTCATATTATTTGAAAAATATATGATTTTGTCTGATAAAAAAGATGAAATTACTTTTACTTCAGAGATGTTAGTAAGTTGCATATTTTGACACATGATTTCTAATTAATCAACAGGTGAACAATTTTATAATAAATAATATTTAATGAAGAGAAAACTGTTCAGAATATAGTTCGGGGAGATATAAAATAGCATTTTACTTCGTACTAGTAATTCATTTTCCAACAAAGAAATATTGTGTAACTTAGTACAGCAATATTTATGTGTTCATGTATGCAGTGAAAGCAAGATTCACGATTTTGTTTCCAATTATAGCGAAAGGGACTTAAATTATTTCTTGCATATGATTAAAACGAGATGTAAATCATAATTAAACATTCTGACATATTTGTAAAATTCACGGAAAAATGATTATACCTTGTTCATGTTTATATAAATATGCCAAATTTATATATTCTTATTTTTTTTTATATTTATATTTAGTAGATGTTTATTGCGAGTTCAGTCACAAAAGTTGATTGTGCCATTGTATTTACTGGAACAATATTTTGACTGATGTGACATGAATATCAAATATAAATAGGAAAAACCGTTAGAGATTTCTATTATCTAGGCATCATGACACATAGTTGTAAATTTGCATGCAATTTTAGGCTAAATCGAAACAGAATACAAAAAATTGCCCATTGTATGACAATGTTACACATGAAATGATTTTATATTATTTTCGGGTCTATTTTTAGATTTATATAAAACGTATTACTTTACTTTTTACAAAAAAGTTAACTGAAGTATTTCAGATAGAATCAAACCTAGATAGTCAAATTCGCAATCTAGGTGCGCATCACTTGATGACTTTATCTAAGTATAGTAATTACACTCAAGTACAAAAAGAAAACGGGCCATTATTTTTTTATTTTTGTTAATTGTCTCGACAACTATAAGAGCTACGACGTCTGTTAATTAAAGAAAAGTTGTCCTATATTAGGATGCTATTTTAGCAATGTATTGTTTATTCAAAAGATACATATATGTAAATTTTGCAGTTTTTTTTTTGTTTTTGAAAAGTTCTAAGTATGAAATACTCATTTTTTTATCACTACTGGATTTCAAGTTACAATACCAAAGTTACATACAATTTCATGTTTGATAACTATTATTGTCCATTAAATAAACCGATAAGTACCGTCTGTTACCTTTTTTGTACATTGTAATAGTGTCTTTCATTAGACAAAGTTAAAATAAAAGTGTTATTTAAAATGTTTAAAAAACAAAGCTGTGAACAAAAATGAAAATAAAAATGGCTTGTTTTTTTTGCACTGGAGTGTATAATGAATAAAAATAATTACTTTAAAACTATGTAATTTGTACAAAGTACAAAATAATAAAACTATTATATAAATAAGTACAAACCGGATCAAGAAACATTGTAAACGGAGGCATAGCACTAGAACTTTGAGGCTGACTCGGCGGTTTACTGTATGAATTAAGTAACGGTCCAGAAGACGACGAAGATTGCAAACTGAATTCGGAGATTTGGAGTCCGTGGTGTTTTGCTTGTAATTCAAGCTCCTGAAACGTGAAATTCATTATTATATGTTCATATTGCTGAGTAATTCTATGGGCAATCAGCATAAAGGAAGATGAATTTAACAGCAGTTTTTTTTTTTCTTTTTATATCGAGCGTTTTTTTTTTCAATGTGCATCAGTTTTTTTTTTCACCATTGCCCCCCGTTTTGATTGACAACGATTGTTGTAGTATCAATAGGAAGATAAATATTTTCTGCGTCAAATGACATCAAATACATGTACATTATGCAATGTTTTAGTCCCATAAATAAATTATTAAATTTATCGAATTTTGTATTAATAGCAATAGCCATGACATTTGAACAAAAAGATAAACAATGTTTGACATTTGATGTGTCAAAATTCGCTACAGCCTGTAACTTGTGCAAATTTTACTGTTACAATTTTATTATTTAATTGTTGACAATCATTTTCTTACATTAAAATGAAAATAACACAAAAAAAAACATTGCTAATAAATTCTGACAGATAAAATGTCAAATATTTGTTTATCTTTTTATTCAAAAATGTAATGGCTATTGCTATTAATACATTACAATTGAATAATTTTAATAAATACTATTTTGGGATTAAAATATTACATAAGTTACATATATTTGATGTCATTTGATGCAGATTTTTTTATCTTTCTATTGATATAACAATCATTGTTATCAGTCAAAACGTGGGGCAATAGTCTGCAAAAAACTGATTTTCCATGTTAATCTCCTTGAGAGGAAAAAAAAACACCAGGCATGTGGATAAATAATAGTTTTTGTGTAAATTGAGTATTAATATATGAATGAATCTTAAAATAAATAGCTGAGTAAGTCAACAAATTGACGGATGTAATTATTGAAACAAAGTACCTATAAGATGACATAAAAGGAAAATATGACAGAAATGAGGAAGTAAGCTGAGCAATGCAAATGTAAGGGTTAGAATCCATTATTTTGTGATGTGTTCTACTAGCAAATTGAATGAAACCTTACTTGTATACGTGTAAGAAGCCTTCGATTCTGATGTTCCACGAGCTTATTGCGAGCTTCAGTTTGTTTCAGTCGTTGAATTTCGCTTTTAAGGCACTTGATATACTCTACAGATGACTTCAAAATCGTTCCTTTGTTAGGTCGAACATCTCGGACAATTTCATAATAAGGATCGTTCGTTTTTGGCAACAAGGTTCCTAACTCTTTTATTCGGTCATTGATGTTGAACCTTCGCCGTCGTTCAACTGTAATGCGCAAAAAATGAGGTTAGGAATGACACATGATAAAAATGCAAAGAAGCAGTTTGTTATTACTCATGTTATGATTGTCTTTTTTCTGGCGATCTTTGGCTATTGCATGAAGTTCGGCATCGCTGAGTGCGAGTGGCTCGTTCTTGACAAGCAGATCTGTCCCGGTTAGTGAGTCATTAACTTTGAAGCTATCTGATGCGAGGGAACTTGATTCGAATGATAGCAAGTCGTCGATTAAATCTTCAGCCTGTAATAAATAAAATAAATAACTTGTACTATTTATGTATACTTAAAGTTACATTTCATAATATATTGCTTGTTAAAATGTATGTTACACAGATAAAATAATTTAAAAATGACAAATATATGTACTATTTTGCAATCGGCCTATAAAAGGCATTTTGTATCTTCGAGATTATTGTATGAATAAAATTGTTATTTAGAATTATTCATTACAAATGCACATTTAGATACATGCATTGAAATTCAAGTGAGAATTGCAAAAATTAATAATAATAGCGTTATTTGTATCCAATTTATAAGAATTGTCAATAATGAAAAAAAAACACTCTTGCAAAAATTAATTTCAATTTTAAAGATACATCACAAATAGTCATTTATGCAACATGAGTAAAAAGTATGTCTTATTTTACGAATAGGAAAGTTCGACAGCACGAGCCGTAGGCGAGTGCCTCAATCGTTAAATCCTATGAGTTAAATAATACACTTTTTACTCATACAATTTTTTTTACATCTACAATAACAGCGTGAAAAAGGTGCAATAGCTTTTCATTTTTTATCAGATACATATCGCAGGCCAATTACAAATAATTCAGTTGTTTTATAAAATACCCAGTCTTTTTCTAAACGATAGGAAAAATGATAAAAAAAAAGATAAATATTTGAATATTTTTCACATGCAAACTTTCTAAATATACCTTGACATGACCTAACTTTAACGAACAAAAGACGGCCCGAAGTTTACGGGCGCGAGTTTTGTGTTCAGTTACGTTAGGTTTATTTGGAAAATTTGCAACTAAAGTATCCAAATATTGATTTCACAATTTGCCCAGTCATTCCGACCAGGCGTTTTACAAAAGGACCGATTTTGTAACTGGCTAAGATAAATATTTAATTATATTATGTACATTGCCTTTTCAGGGTCTTTTCTCATATAATATATATATATTTTTCATAAGCACAAGTAAATATAAATAAAATACCAATAAATCTAATCCTTCGTAACACAAATAAAATTTAAATTCCGACAACAAACTTTAACAGGCCTAGTATTTAAATTTTTAGAATATTTTTAAATCAATATATTTACAATCATTTTGAAATGTATAAACAAAATTACAAGTACTTTTAATAAATTAATGTAAAAATTTAATTCATGAATGTATGAGAATGAATGAATGAATGCAGGAATGTAATAAAAAAAGTGAACGTAGGAATATGTAAACTGTTATGTTGGCAACAATGTTCAGGCCTAGAGTAAACAGACAAACGGAGAAGATCAATAATGGAAAATATAAACTAAGGTTAGCTAGCCCGCGCAGAGTAAATTACAATTAAATGATTCATTTGCTCAAAACAGTAACTAGTCTACACGAAATATCATGATATGTAATATTATAAACGCATTATGCCTAAAATACTTAAGATCCGAGTACTGACTACTATTGAGGGTATTAAATAACGATGAAAGACTGGGTACAGTTTTAGTGTAGCAATTATCATTATTTTTCATAATTTTACACAATTAACGTGTTTTGAGGTCAAATAATAACTGTACGTAACCTTGAAATACTACAATTTCGATACACGTACATGTATTACTATTGCAAGACATGCGCGCTTACCAATTAATTACGGATCTTCACAAATAATTTACTTCTATTTGTTTTTATGGAGACTACGGACTTCCTCGTTTACATAACGACATACGATTCACTCCAACATACAATATTACAAACAATGCGATAATAGGAATTAAGTACCAGAACGAAAATTAACATATAATAATAAACAATTTTAATGAATTCGTTAAGTCTGCCAAATACGACACGTTATAATTTATATTAATGAATGGAGAGTTGTAATAGTATTTTACTATTAATTTAAAACAATAATAGTATTATAAATAAACAAATAATTTATCGCGCGATATCAAGAAATGGGTAGATTTCCTGCTTTTTTATTACGTCATAAAAATTAATGTAATTATTTTATTATACCTAATTTGAAAACGTAGTAATTTTGTTGTTACGGCAACAAATTAATTGCATTATATGGATTAATATACGCCAATTTTAATTAATCTATCAATTAATTTTCAATATATTTAATCACGACTAAATGGTTTTCATTATATTTAAATTCACAGTGATTTATAAAAATATAAAAAAATATATATCATCACGGCATATTACCCATTTCTGAGTGTGCCAATCTGTGTTATACACAGATTTCGGTAATGATGATGACATATTTTTACCGTGCGGGAGTTTACCAGGCGTCACCTCACGGGCACTCATTGCTGGCGTAGAGAGTGCACCACAGGGGTCACTTTTATGCCTTTTAAAATTGGAAATATTTGGCGTCGGTCGGGATCGAACCCGGTTCCCCAGGTAAATGTATTGGTTATCGTACGGAGACTTTATTGTATTCATACATTGACAAATTATAAAGGGCCGTATTACAAGCACACTTTCATAATAAAAGCGCTTTTATGCAGCACATTCGTAATACGGGCCAAGTGTTTAACATTAACATTATATAGTCTTACAAAAAAGTCTCCGTACGACAATAATTTTAGGAAAAATAGAGGCGAGTTCTTTTATTCACCGATAGGTCGTGCGCGTGAAGCTGAAATTCACCAATGGGTCTTTTTATTCAGAGCTTTAAAAGCAATGAATTTCAATATAGCGTTCCTGTTTTTACTGTTTAGTTAAACAGAAATCTATCGGATCCATGATCCATCAGGTTTGAGTGTCGATGAATTTGATAATTTCAGATGAATTAGTAGTGGGGATATAGTTTTCAGGTTATGTTCACAAGTTTGTTGACGTTTTAGCAGGTAGTCAGTGAAGAAAAGTCGTAAATTATGATTATTGTTCAAAGGATTTCATTACCATTATCTAATGTTTTTTTAAAACTTTTTTAATTATTAATAGAGTTTCTAAAATGTCACTACTTGAATCAGTAGAATTTTCTTCATTGGAAAATGAATCCGACTCGGAACAATTTAGTAACTTTCCCAATAAAAAATCCTCCATAACTTCTCTAGTGACAACGACAATTCTTACTCTAACCTACAATATGTATAACTTCCAGCACCCTTTCATCAAGTAGTTTCTATTTTCACCATCTATCTGTTCCATCACATATCCATCATTATCAAAATGCAATGAATTTCACCAATTAATTTGTCGATAAATAAGAGAACTTGCCTTAGCTGTTTAAAACACAATATATTTCATATTTTTTAAACCCAAAATGAAAAGCATTATGTAACGTTATTTTACACAAAAAATAAACAAATAATATATTATTCTATTTGTTTTATGGGGTAAACATTGAAAGTATTCATAATTTCATGACAATAAAGTCTCCGTACGATAACCAAAACACATTTAAATAAAAAACCACTTATTCATGTTTTATAAAGAAATATATTTCGATGGGTTTCCTTTGGTATTTCCACCAGCACCTACGCGACGAGCTATTGAATCTACCAAATTTTTCATTTTGGATTAAAAAAAAAAAGATATATTTAATTCAATAGATTTCACTGTCGGTTCTCGTTGAAACATTTTAATGAAAATTAAAAAAATAGGACTAGGTAAGTTCCAAAAAAAAGTTATATTTATTATACGTATTTTGGTCGACTAGACCATCATCTGGTCTAGTCAACTTTTTTTTTGAAACTTACCTAGTGTTAATTTTATAATTTTTATTAGATATATTGGGTTTTGGACAACTGTTTTTCCTAAAATAGATTGAAATTATTGTTGTACGCAGACTTTTTTGTATTCTATATTTAAACAAAATTGATAACAATATTAATTAAATAAGAAGTTGCTGTTGTCGTAATTGTTTCGTTGAAAACACTTATTGTTATTATTTAAGTTGCTAGATCCCTTTGAATTTAAATGCTGCAATTATTAGTTTTTGTGTCCCCTCTTAAAGACATGCGTTCACGACGCCCATGGTCGTACATAATGATCAAATTACATGTCAGTAAGTAACAATTCGACAACAACAAAAATTAACTAGAAAGATTAATTATTAGTAAACGCAACAAACCGCTTCTCAATTGTAATCGGTAGATTTCCTAATTTTTCATTTTTAATTTCATACATCAATCAATAAAATTATAGAGTGCATGAGATATTTTTTTACTGGAATTTAGTAAATTTAATATTATTATTTCGCAACAAAACTGATGTGAAATAACTGTAATATGAATAGTAGCTTACAACTGCTGAACATGAAGTCCAGTTAATACAACACAAACGCCCCTAGTTCCGGTGTAAATTACGTAATTTCCTCAAATTTGTCGCTGATGATACAAAATTTCATCTTAGTACTTTCAAATGCGCAATGCATGCCATGAAAGTACTGCATCATCCTGGAAACAAGCGTTTAAAAAAATGCCGCTTAAATCATTCGACGTAGAAAAGATAATTCGAAAACTAATACGAGGATAACAACACAATTTAAACTGTAATTAAGGCTATTGAATTAATTATCGGAGACAATTGGATTTTCAATAAATGCACTGCGATTTTCAGCTGGTAACAAGCATTTCCATTTCAAATATTTTCAATATAAATCATAGTTCTGCGAATAGATTAACATGTAATTTTGAAAGTATTTAGAAACAATTTTTCAAAACGTTTTCACTAATTACAAAATTTGTATGACGTTGACATTTTAAAAATAAGCTTTTAAACCCAAAATTTAGATATTTAAAACATTTTAAACACATTATACTAATAACATAATCTTATAATTTAGCTAAGAAAAATATCTACGTACATTATCTACTTTAAACACATTTTCATACCCACTTTAAGAGAAGATACGAAACTTAAGAAAATTTTCCTATTCTTCAATTCATAGGATGGAATATTTACAGTGCTCACAATTGCTATCTTTATTTATTTTTATTTATTTGAAGAAACAGAAGAACGAAGAATGTTCAATATTAGTTCTTTTACCAGCTAAAAAAAGTATACTTTTTACCTTCCGTCTCCTTTAGGTAAGAAAGGTATTGTCTTTGGTCAAAGAATTCGGTGATGAGTTTTTAATGAATAAGCACGTTTTAGGGTCCCTACAATACGAATTTACTATTTTTAAGATGATGTCTGTATGTATGTATGTATGTATGTATGTGTGTGTGTGTGTGTGTGTGTGTGTGTGTGTGTGTGTGTGTGTGTGTGTGTGTGTGTCCGTGTGTGACAAATTTTTCTCCGACGATAACTCCAATACTATAATTCTAAAAATTATAATTCTTTCGTATTCCCCTTCTGTACATTCATATGAAGAGTTGATTAGATTTTGGTTATAACTGATCCACCGAAAGTACCCTTATTTGAAGTTTTTAACGGTTTTTCTTAAAAAACGTAGTTAAATATTATTTTTTGACATTTTGTTATTATATATATTAAAGAAAATACTCTTCTCTATACGGTATGATTATACATTTTCCTTCACATTCAATAGATGTAAAGTTAAAGAATCATAAAGAAATTAATTTTCAAAAATTAGTCAGCTTTGCTATTTATCATGGAAACAGCTGATACATTAAAAAAATTATAATTGACAGATGTCTGTTGCAAGTGCAAAACCAAATATGGAAAGTATAGGATCAAACATTGGTATATGTCATAGTGTTCCTCGCAAGTGACATGCACTGAAAGGCCAACGAGAATATGGAAGGACTGTATCGCAGAAGACTTGAGAAAGAAAGGAATGTGTGAAGAAGATGCGTTGGACAAGAATGAGTGGAAGAGAAGAGGAAACAGCGACCCCTAATAAAATAGTGGAAAGCTGAAGCAGAAAGAAGGAAGTGTCAAGTGCATTTTACTTAGTGTATGTTTATGTTATAATTTTATTGGATTTATAGAACCTTTTCAAATGAACTTTTGGTATGGAATTTGTAAAAAATAGTATGTGTTCGTGTTCGATTTTACATGATACTATATAGAAACTGTTCCAAGGTCCTTTTGGTATGGGATTTGTATAAAATACATCAAATTGACGGAAGGTCTTGTGCTGGCCAGAACAGATTTTTTTCATTAAAATGGAAAAGTATGTCTTTTTTAACACAATAAAACTGTGAAAAAAAGTGTACGTAAAATAATGAAACGTTACAGCACTTTCTTTCCACACTTTTCTTGTAGAGGTAAAAAAATGTATGCAATATGCAACTCGAGTAAAAAATGTCTTATTTCACTCATAGGCTCGTTCGGTTAAACTTTCCTATTCGTAAAATAAGACTATACTCTTGTTGCATAAATAACTATTTTTTGACGAAAAAAATAGTGTAAAATTAGAACATAAATAATCAGTCTTATAAATAAAATATAATGTGTAGTTATGTATTTATGTAACACGTGTGTAAAGTTGGTCGAGTGCGATGTTTTAGTACGAGATAAAAATGCTATTTACACACAAGTTGCATATACAATATTTTTTCTACAACCGAAATGTTAGTGCTATTTCTCATAATACTGAGTGTGAGTGTACAGGCATCTTCAAATATTGTTAGTGTTAGTTGACAAGTAAATTATAGGCTGTCTCAAGATATATGCACATTCCATTACTTGTGAAGTAGCGGTCCGACCCTTCACAGCTGGATATTTTCTCGGGGATTTGACCAGGTTGGAATTAGGAAAATTTTAAAAGGATGATTATTTTCGAAGAAATATATTTTCGGAATATGATTATAATTTACAACTGATTAATTTAACTGTTTAACGCTATTTTCAAAGAAAATTCACTAATAAGGTTAGGATTAGTTAAATTTTAAAAGGATATTTATATATAAATGCATTTTTTAATGTTACTAAATAAATTTTTGTAACAACTAAACAATAAAAATGTCGCAAAATTGACTTCATGAAAATTAATATTTGATTACTTCAAAAAAAAAAAAAAAATAAATAAAAATAAATACGTCCCAGTACTCTTTGCCTCTCTAATGTATTTAAACTGCCTCCCGCTGGGAAGGGCGCAGGTACAAATGTGCATATATCTTGAGACAGCTTATAACTGAATGTGCAGGTTGCCTAGCAACGAATTTACTTTTTACGCACACGTGCTTGAAAAGTGACACTTTACACATTGTAAAGAGTGCGTAAAGTATATACTTTACGCACAGTTGTAGGAAAAGTATTTTTTGAAGTAATCCGAAGTTTTTTAAATGAATAAATGAGTTCATTTTTACTACATAAATAATAAATTGTTTTGTTTATAGTCAACGATAAACAGCAGTCATTTTACGACGATCCTATGAGTTAAAAAAAAAACTCACATTTAAAATGTAATAACATCTGTAATTTATATGTCAGAAATATACGTCACGCTCAAATGATATAAAATACAAGAATTTTATGCAAATGCATTTTCACAAAAAAAAGTATGGTGTATTGTAAGGTTAGATAATACTAGAACTTGCTATCATAACTCAATGTTGATTTTATCGGAATCATCACAATAGGAAGTATAATCAAGATTCTGACATTCAATGGCAACTTTTCGAATTCATGGACAAACAATAGATTTCGCAATTTAATTAGAAGTTAAATTACAATGGCACAACTAGTATTATTAAAATTTAATTACACATAATATATTTTTAATAAAATACCTAGTTAAGACCCGAAAAAAAAATTCTTATTGTTGAGGGCATTGAAGCGATACTAAAGACCTTGGATGTCTTGGTTCGATTCCAGATAACTTCAACAACTAATTATTCAATCCACACAAACTTTTATAGTAGTATACATTGTAATGTAAACTAAATATGGACGTATCTAGAATTTTGAAAATGCTAAACAGAAACGCTTTCCATTCATAATTCAAACGCTATCTCCATTAGAATTAATTATATCACAACGTTAATTTGTATCTAATATGAAATGTACACGCTAAATGTTATCACCGCTTATAACGAAGGCATTTAACGTGTACCTTTATAATTGCGAAATGGTGTATTTCTCTAAGGTCTGTTCTACAATAAGTCGTTTGTCGTTGTCGGATGTCGTACGAGTGCGCATTACGCTGAAATTAAAGCCTGTTCTACAACTGAGTCGTTTGTCGGTTGTCGCTTGTCGTAAGTCGTTTGACGTTAGCAGCACCCGACATTGTTTTCTACAATAGTCGGAAGCTGTCGTAGCGAAATGTCACTTTTAAGTGAGGTTATGGGTACTATATCTCTTCCAATTTATTTTAATTTAATTGTAATGTAGCTTCAAATAATAAAACTACGATGGCCGATGCAAAAGAGATTGATGTTAGGCAAAATTTTGGTGCACACAGAATATTATTTTCATATTTCAAGGAAAGTGATCACGAAGACTTTTAAATTTACGAGAATGTCTGTACAACAATTTGATCAGTTGCATGATATTCTGAAACCACGATTACAGAAAACCTTTGCCAACTGATATTAAACTTGCTCTTACACTAAGGTTAGGTAGTTAATTTGAAACAAATTATTATTATTATTATTATTATTTGTCCCCAAATATTTTTTTTTTCTTTTTAAATCGTTGTATAAGTTATTTATTTTGCCATACAGACTATTGTTTTCTTGTACATAATATATTAATATTACATCCAACGTCATATCATTCATTTTCAATTTTCTGTTGACGTGACCTTCAATGTCGTTGTCGGAAAAGATGGGAAATGACCAACTTGCGTTCCGACTCCGACAGCCGGCAGCCGACAACGCCTACCGCCAAATTTCTGCGTAGTGCGCACGCGTACGACATCCGACACCGACTTATTGTAGAACAGGCCTTAGCGGTAGGGGTTGTCGGATGTCGGCTGTCGGTGTCGGATCGCATGTTGGTCATGTCCCATCTTCCTATGACATAGACACTGAACGACACGACGAAAGTAATGCAAACATAGACGAAATAATTATACATTATGTACAACAAAATAGTAGTTTATAAGATAAAAGAAACAAAATATACAAAGATAAAAAAGATATTTACGGACAAATTTCCATTTATGTACAAAATATGTATAATAGTAGTATAGAATAGAAGGTCCCTAATGGTAATATGAGGTTTTACCAACCATAGTCTTGTATGTTTATTTATGTCTTTTTTGTTTGAAATTATTTCTTATGAGAATTAAAACTGTAGTTCCAAAAATTATTTCAAATAAAAATAGCATTTATGGTATGATTATTTTACTATACAGAACTAGGGATGCACACAATCTCGAGCTTTGGCCCGGTCCGAGCTGAAGTCCGGCTCGATTTCGAGTCGATCGTCGACCTATTTTTTTTTTCAGGCTGAATCGGGCCAATCATTTGCAAAAGTTGAGGCGAGTCGGACTTTCGATTTTGACCCGCCCGCAAATAGAGCTTTTCAAGCAAACCCGAAATAAATTGTAGTTTAATCAAATGAACAGTTTTCTTAATATTTTAATGAAAATGGATGGATTTAAAATGGATCAAAATGATTTAATAACAACATCCTCCACATTTTAATAAATAAAAAACAATTTTAAGTTATTTTACTTCACGAATTCAAGGTTATTCATTGAAGCACAATAATGCTATTGTGATATTATTATTGTTACTACTCGCGTTTACTTATATAATAGTATATATTATGTGGCAAGTGTGTGAAGCTGAAATTTTTACATGAGGGTCGAGATTGCGACACGAGTCAAAGGCGGGTGTTGCAAACCACCCGAATGTAAAATAGGCTTCACACACGTGTTACATACTATACTTTTTCTACGACCTTGCAATAAAATATATTTTTTCTTCACATTGTCAAATATTTCCAATTTTAAATTGCACAAAAAGTGACCCCTGTGGTGCACTCTCCACACCAGCTGTGAGTGCCCCTGAGGTGACGCCTGGTAAGCGCCCACACGGTAAAATGTATCGTCATTATTACCGATGTCTACATGTGTTGTAGATACTGGCACACCCAGTATTGGGTAATATGCCGTGATGATATATTTATTTATTTATTTATTGTCATTCTTTTAATGTAAAGCCTCTGTATTATCGACTTGTGTAACCATGGTTACCAACGTTACGGGTGTTTAACAGCTGTGTTTATTGTTCCTACCATAATATGTTGTCTTATTTTTGAGCAGGAACATAATATTATATAAAATAAACCCTTACTGTAATGATCGTACATGATTTAATAAAAAAAGGTGTGTAATATTTCGAACGCTTTCGGTAAACAACGTGTTAAATACTCGTAGGTCTGTAAATTTTATAGCAAGCTTACACTGGAGGTGCTTCATTTTTAACAACTTATGTTAACCAATGTTGAGCGATATAGAGAAGTAGACAGAGATTTTGTAAGTTTAACACAAAAAAAGTAAATATTGCGCCTTGTATCAAAATTGGGAATGCCGGATTCACTCAATTTTCAGCTTTGGCCCGACCCGATTTCGAGTCAATTTTCGAACCGAGCCGGCAAATTTTTAGTCGAGTCGATCTTCGATTTTTGTTTTTTCGGCTCAAGTCGATTCAAACCTCAAAGCCCGGCCCGAATGCATCCCCAAAACAAAACAATCAGAGAAGATAAGTGCCAGGCGATGCATGTCTTCATTCCAGAAAGAGCGGCGGAAATAATGGCCTGTTTTATCCAATGTTATAAAGCAAACAGTAAGCGATATGCCACTTTATCATAATTACGATATTTATAATTTTATTGCTGGACCCGACAGAGTGAATTTTTCTGACTATAGTAGCAATGGCCATGATTTATGACATTATAAGAATAAATAAGTAAATATATCATCACGGCATATTACCCATTTCTGGGTGTGCCAGTATCTACAACACATGCAGACATCGGTAATGATGACGCTTACCAGGCGTCACCCCACGGGCACTCATAGCTGGTGTGGAGAGTGCACCACAGGGGTCACTTTTGTGCCATTTAAAATTGGAAATATTTAGCGCCTGTCGGGATCGAACCCGATTCCCCCAGGTTCGCGACCAGACACTCAGGCACGCGGCCACGGGACCCCATACATTATAAAAATAATATTATTTTATTCGTATTTAAAAAAAAAAAAAAAAATTGTATGCAAATTAAATAATGGATGTTTATACGAATGAGGAAAGTCTATTATAAAGAAATATGGTGGAAATAATTATAAAATAATACGGGATTAGGTTAGTTAGATTGACGTGACATTTATAAATAATTTATGAAAACCAGAAAAAAAAAATGCCATAACAATTGCTACTAATTGGCAGAACTTTTTAATTTATTTTTAGAATTGTGAAGAAACCAAACACAAAACAAAACATGTAAAATCAGTTTTGTATGTATCTTTTAATTCTGTACAACTTTGCACTCTACAATTTTTACCACAAAATGAACAGGAGAGCAGAAAATTGCATGAAATTGAAAATGTTAAATCCCTATGTTCACTCCTAATCGCCACTAGCCTGTAGCCTGTTATGTAAAAATATCTCAATTTGAACCATATTTGTAAAAAAAAAAAAAAAATTGCGAATAAAACCAAGAAGTGAGGGAATCCCCAGGGCGCCTTAACACTTTTCCTGCATGTATCAACAAGTTAAGTAGGCAATGTACATAAATTAATACTTTTTATATGTTGACAAACGTGCACATTATTTCACCACGAATGTAAATTGAATTAAAATAACAGGAAATTATTTAATTATAATCAAAATTATCGTACAATGTTTCTGAAACAAGTAATTACTTAACTAATTTGACGTTAATAAATTTGATAATAAAGGAAGGAAAATATCAAAATATTATATTTTCGGCCAAAATATTTAATTCTATTAACTTTATTGCAAAACAAAAAGAATAAAATATATTCAAATAATTATATGCATTTCAAAATCACTCTAATATATTAGAAAACAATAAAAAATGTTACAAAATATGAGACATAAGTGCGCAATTGTTCTTTAAATATCCATGTGAAGACTAAAATTAGAACTGAAATTTTGACTAATTAAACGTAATTATTATACCGCGTCATTAAAATTACCCCAATACATAGCATACATACATTGTAATGCAAACAACAGAAAAAATGTAAATAAAATTATATCAACGTGATTTCATAAGTTAAAAATTTTAAAGTCAATCGCATATTTCACTTATCAACGTGGAATTTAAAAGAAATATTTTAAATAAAATCAAAGATAAAAAAATTATACATGCATGCACTTTAATTCAATGTCTATATTTCTGTTCTAAGAAAACAAAAAATCAAAATATTACATTCCCAGGTAATTCCAGTATGTGGTTTCCATGTGTCTCTCTGTACCACGCATTGCATCACAAATAACATGTATGTAGTTTGTGACAGTTCTGAAGAGGTTTAATTTTAATTCAAAAATAATAAAACAATTTCCCGAGCTAATTATTTTTTGGTAATTATTATTATTACATACAATATCGTGAGAACGTTAGCCGAAAGTATTTTTAAATATACTCGTTGAATTCAAGGCTACAAACTTATACGTAAGTGAACAAAAGACAAATTCGTGTGATAAAATTCTTCAGGTGTGACAAATGGTAACACTGCAAGCAAATACGGCATCAGCAGAAAGTAGGGCACTTGTAATAATTAAAGAAAAAACAATATTTACACCTAGTTATGTAAAATTTTTATTCATATTGCCAAGACTTGTATGGAAATACTACAGACAGATACTTTTTGGTTATAAAGCGAAAACGAAAAAAAAATTAACAAATCGGTAATATATTAATTGCTTGATAACCGGTTCAAAAAATAATAATTGAAAATATTGTTGATCTTTAAACTAAATTTGAACTGGTTTCAAACTGGTTTTGTCCAATAAAACCCTAGTTTTTAATGAATAGTTTCTTACCGGGTGTCTATTTGAAATACAAGTTATACAAGATGTCCGAGAGAGCCCTAATATGAAAAGACATATCTTTTTCGTGTATGTGTTGTAAGGTAAGTATATTTTTAGCGTACTGTCATTCCATAAATATTAAAACTAAAAGAAATAAGGAAATAAAAAGACGTTTTTAATCAAAATTAATAAGATTAAACATTTAAAATTTATTGTATGTGATAATTTTCGAATATTTGGGGGGGGGGGGGGTCTTATTCAGTTATTGGGGGAGCTAACCCCTCCCCTAATTTCGCCCATGTAACCAACCAATTTGCAAAGGAATAAACAAACAATGTACAGAAATAAAAACAGGGATGTATTCAGTTTTATAGGGCAATTCTGAAATCTGTAAGTCTTACAGATCTGTAAATCTGTAAAAACCTGACAAAAACGCATCTATTTTTGTTTATTAATATAAAATTATACATTAGGGTGGCAACTTTCGTTGCGATTTTGTTCATTTATTTACAGATCTGTAAATCTCACATTGAATTTATCCATTATATCACTTTATTATTGAAAATTGCTGTCCTGTATTTTTCGATATAAATAGTAAATAAAAGAAAATAAGATTAAGTTCAAATTTAATTTCACCTAATTTATATTTAACTGAAATACCTATCGTAATTAGTGTTAAATACGAGCCAGTACGCTAGGTAAAAAGATCCCCCCATCAAATCTCGACTTAGCCGCTATTAGTAGCTTCCACGCCCCTAGCTCTAATATCTTTGCATCTATTATACGCTGCTAGACAATGGCTATAGTGACCTAAGGACACAAGGCCAAATAAACAAAAAAAAAAAAATATACGCTGCTGGTATTTCTCTAATTTCGAACGAAGATTGGCAATTACGCGTTGACGCGTTCTTTCATCTTCATGTAAATAAGGGCCAATGATGCCTCTACCAGACTTTAACCCAAACAATGACCTTTGGACTATGGAGAGGTTATTGGTTCTATCTTTCAGGATTCTCCTGTGACATCTGGGCAAAATTATCTTTGCTAAATAATTTTCTAATTTAGTGACTATTAAAAAAATAAATATGTAACCATTTTAATTATTTATATTTTTTGTTTCATTCAACTATCAAATATCCGTTACCCTTTTTGGACATCTTGTATAAGGAATACATTTTTTTATATTGCTATAGTTTGTTACCTATAAATTTTAGACAAAAACTGTTTCAAATAAAGTTTATAGAAAATAAAATTCTACACATAAATCACTTATCAGATTTTATTTTGCAATTTTATTAGCTATACCACCTTTATTTGAAACACTTTTGTCTAACATAGGTAACTACATAGGTAACTAACTACAACAAAATAAAATTTTATTCTCTACACAAGCATAACTAATATGAGTAGGCACCCGGTACGATAGAAGACAACGTAATAGTCAAGTATTTAAACATTTGTTCCTGTAACAAATATAATTTCACATAAAAATTAAACAAAAAATACTCTTGGACGAGCATATTACGAATCAAAGCCAAGAGAATATTTAAATGAACATTATATAATTTTATATGTAGTTTATTTATATACGTTTCATTGTTTTCATTTCAAAAAATGACAATTTCATAATAAATTGATAATGAGATGCGTGACTCAGTGTATTAAGTATTATGTGTACAGATTATAGTTAGAAATCGGGGTTTAAAATACACTAAAATTATCTTTTATTTACATAAACATAAATACAGGGATGGGCAGAAAGAACGGACTTTTTTAAAACGTCAAAAAAATGATACTTTTTGCTTAAGAAAGAATTTATTGACAGATTTGAGTTCGTAATGACATAGCATTTGACAAAATCAAGTGTGGAAAACAAAATCTTGCATGTAGTGTCCGTTATCATTAATGCATTCCTCGAGGTGTTCTACGAAGTCTGCAAACACTCTTTCCAACATTGCTCTGTCAATTTTGGCGACTTTTACGCGAATAGCTTCTTTCAGTTCTTCCATTGTACGGGATTTGTGTTCGTATGTACGTATCTTGAGGTGACCCCACAAAAAAATCGTATATGGACAAATCAGGGGACCGAGGAGGCTAATGAATGTCACCAAACCTGGAAATGAAGCGATCGGGAAAGAGAGGGCGAATAACAAAAAGAAGTAATGTATCATCTCGATATAGTGCTCGGAGTTCACGGTAACAGCAGTCCGTCCAGAAATGCATTATTGATAACGGACACCACATGCAAGATGTTGTTTTCCACACTTGATCTTGTCAAATGCTATGTCATTACAAACTCAAATCTGTCAATTTTTTTTTTTAAGCAAAAAGTATCATTTTTATGACGTTTTAAAAAAACGTTCGTCCTTTCTGCTCAACCCTGTATATCATCTCGGCTTATTACCCATTTCTGGGTGTGCTAATCTGCTTCCACACCCAGATTTTGGTAATGACATATCTGTATCGTTGAGGGCGTTTAACAGGCGTCACCCATCGAGTTCTCAAAATTGTGGAGAGAGCACCATAAATTAGAAATAATAGGGGTTTCCACCATTATCAAAATAATGAAAAATAACACTAGTACATTAAAATATATTACAATACATTCAAGAAAACACTAACTAAACGTTTAAATATGTTTCCATTTTTTTAAAAATGCATGAAAACATTTTACTACGTTTGAAACGCTGCCAAATTTGTGACGTAAAGGCCCGTGACGGTTTTACAGTTTAGTAGTAATAGATGGCAGCACATTCAAATTGTAACATTACATTTAAAAGTATTTGAGGTTAGTTCACCCAGTTTAAAAAAAAAAAAAACCCAAAAAAACCCATCCAAAAAAACCCACTTTTATGAAATCATATTTTATTAATTACATATGGTACACACATATATACATGAATTTTTGTCACCGGCAACATTTTACAATCAATTTCATTTTGTGTACTTCGTGTCTGATCATTTTTAATATATTTTTCATTGCTGTGCGAACTTTGCACAGTGTTTCTTTTATATTTGAACAACTCCAATCCTTGTGTGAGCATTTTCATTATTTTTTGAGTTGTGTATTAACTTGCTACTATTAATATTAATTCGTAACTTGTACGCATGTACACTCTAGTTAATTTATTTTTTATTACATTACAGTCTTAAAAAAAAGTATTAATAATATTAATATCTATTATCTATTACGCGACTTGTGTATGTGTACTAAGATACTTCATAAAACTAAAGTTAAAATTGATATATACTATAATTCGATGTTTGTCAATAAAACCCGCTTTTATTTAATAAAACCCGGGTTTTATTAAAAAACCCAGGTGAACAGGGTTTTTTATAAAAAGCCTGGGGTTTTTTCAACCCTATTTTAAACTAATTAAAATTGTAAATACAATTATTATTGTTTACCTTATCGTATATTAGTGAAGCATTTTCTATATTTTATAGACTTTTGTATCTCGTCCATCTATTGAGCGTTAGCAGAAAATCGGCGGGAGCGTACGCAATCATTGTGGCGATAAAAATTAGCCGTTTAAACGAGATATGAAAAATACTGTTTTCAAAAATTTTTTTACACAAAACCTGTTATAATAAAAATGTTTTCTTTATTCTAATATATATAACTTTTCATGAAGAATAACATATAAAAAAGATTGAAAATTAGTGGAAACCCCTATTTTCAAGTTTCAAATTTGACATCAGTCGGAATCGAACCCGGGCTGTCCGACCCATTTTTTATTTTTTTAATTTATAAAAGTGTCTACTGTACACTCACTAAAACAGCTGTAAGTTCCCATGAAATTACATTAGTAAAAAGCCTTCCACAGTTATTACCTATTTTTGTAAAAAAGATGCTACACTCTAAAGATTAAAATGATAAAATGCAATGTATTAAAAGTTGTTCAAAGATGCCACACCTTAAGAAAAAACCCAGTGATATATCAATTCTAAATAGCACCGACAACTATTATTATAAGTGAAAGCTATGAATTAATTCAGATGTACATATAAGAAGTTACGTCTATTTTTGCGAACTTGTCATACTAATTCAATTTTCATCATCCAAATTAACTTTTAACACTGATTTAAGTATGTTGAAAATGGTTAGCACTATTCTATATGCTATTTAGTGTCTCTAAATTGCAAATATTGCAGTGCAAATTTCAAAACAAATTTTGCATATTGTTCTTGCGTTTAATTAAAATTCAAGAGAAATGGTCCACAGTAAAATTTCCATTTCTCTTGCGAAAATATTTTGCAACTAGTTTAGCCTAAGGGTTCTTAAAACATTTCTCATTTAACTAAAGTAAGAAAAGTGTAATAAAAAATTTTCATGATTTCTACACTTAATTATTTTAATAAGTACATAAAAATATTCGTTCCCACAATTTGAAGGTTTCGAAAACGTATTCGTCTCGACACGCGACAGAATTCTGCCCGTAATCAAGATAAATTCTGATTTACTGATAAGTAAACATAAAGATAACCCCTTTAAAATGTTTTAATTTTTACGTGCGTCGTTACGAAATTATAATATATTTTTTGTAAGTTATCTGATGTAAAATAGAATTATCTTGATAGCTGTTTGCTAAGTGAACAGATTTATAGCATTTGTAAACACAGTTTACTTAGTTTTGCTATATTTTCAGATCCAGAGTTGACTTTTCTTCGCTTAATATTTACTTATAATTATCATACAAATGATAATATCCGTAGTTATTGATACTGCATGAACTTACGAAACTAGAAAAAATGTTCGTAGTTTGTTATCTTTATTGTCCGCTGTAAAAGTCTGTTAAACAACCAGTTAATTACTTTCAATTTCGGGAGTTAAGATATATTAACAATGTTTATCTACTTGCTAATTTAGGATTAATTGAGTAATTGCTATTCAATTAGTGTTAGTTACACCTGAAAAATAAACACGTGTTCTGCTTTTTAATTTAAAATCAGAAGCAATAAATAAAACTGGAGATAGTGTTAACAATTAAAATTTAATCAGAACATTCACGTATTGCGATTTTTCAAAAGATAGCATAATTACACTATCTACTGATTTAGTTCGATAATACATAACCTACGTTTGTATATTAAAATGGCAGATGAATATGGCTGTCATAAGTGACCTTGAAATAAAAAGCTACGGGTCGTCTCCATTCGATTCTTGCGGTCTACTTTTACTTTCATTATCCTAGTTAATTTCGATAACATGTTACTTTTATTACGGCTAAACTTGTTCGTTTTATCTTAGTCCGATAAATGGATGTTTACAATCCGAAGATTAGCTGATATGTATTCAGAGATTTGCTGTTAACGTAGTTCTGTTCTTGGATTATACCAGTTACTAAGAAATGGACGGGAAAGTTGACCAACAGTCAAATTTAGTAATAAAGTAAATTACACTGTGCTAGCTCAGGTCGATATAAAAGCCTGTTAAGTAATATTAGCATACTGAGGAATCTGGTGTAGCACTAAATTATTTATTGACCAGGTAAATTTATTCGCACTGGAAAACCCATTGCTCTGCGTTGAAAACAAAAAAGATAATTACGGTAGAAGACATTTGGACTACTGGATTCGTATCTTGTAAATGATATGTAATATACTTCTGTCAAGGCGGCAATTTTATATCATCATAAATTATAATTATATTTCAACTTAATGAAAAACAGAGCTATAATTACTCACATTTGTAAACATCAAACAAATATCTTGTTTAAAATTGTCACAACCATGACAAATTGTTACTATCTAACAGCGAATACATTCAAGCTATTGTTTAATATCAAATTCGATAAATAATAATATAGAGCATGAATTAAACAGCTGAGCTCTATTTAACAGTTGCTTTTAATCTGTCGTAATGACGACGATCGCGAAACGAGTAACGCAAGGATAGAAACAATTACGACCGTTTAAAAACGCAAAACGTTTTGTGGTGAAAGAATATGTGACGCTTATGTACATTAACTAATTCGAAAACACTGAATGAAAATTGGCACGCTAAACTTATACCATAACCTAAGAATATGTGTTTACAATATTTACTCTATCTAAGACAGAAGACAGCTATATAACTTTTTAAAAGAACAAAGTTTTGCTTTGAATTTCATTCTCAAAGTTTCTATCTCTAATTTCATCCTGAAGGAAAATATGCGAGAGCCTTTGAAGTCCGTTTTTGTATTTGCGATTTTGATCTTTATTCCTTGAGCAGACTGCTTTGAAGTTATCTCAGGAAATCTTATATTTTTTACGATGAAATTCTAATTTAATAAAGAGAGATAAATATGAGTTTGTACCATATTTTCCTCGAACATCTAAAAGACGTCAAAAACAAATTTTACCTGAAATATAACAATATTTTCCAAAAGATAATAAGTATTAACAAATTTATAAAGATAGATTTTGCATACTGTTTGTCATAAGTGTCAAAATAAAATCTAGAGCAGTACGAAATTGTTTTCGAAACAAATTAATATAAATGACAGGAAGATTGAAAGTTACGAGACACCTGTATCATAACTGGGCGTAACTACTAAGCGCATGGATCAGCAAACGTGAGCGAAGCGCTAGGTCGCGTGCAATCACAGAAGTCCCTGACAGACAATATGAATCGCGTTTTGAACGCGCACATCACATTTAATCATATATTGTCTTACATAAGTATCAATACATAACACTAAAGATGTTCGTATCTTTCTTATTAAGACTTATTATAACCAGTACATTTTTGTCTTTAAAAGTTTTAAAATACATATATTTTAGTAGATTATAATCTTGAACCCCTAATGTTGAATACAAAAATACAAATACTTTTAATATGGATTACATCAAATATAAACTGAAGCTGATAACGTAGCTATAACAATAATTCATGAGCCTTATCGTCTCACGCAGACCTTATCAAACTGTCAATTCATGGTTTTAAGATGTTGTACACAAATAATTTGATAGACAAAATTCTGATAGACCATATTACATGAAACAAGAGGTAGTGAAATTTGTTGAAATAAGATAAATGATAAATCTAAATGGAAACTTTACATGAAAATACAGATAATGATAATGTGAAGCATCAGCAAATACTACACAATAAAATGGAATGTGTAAAAATCCTGACGAAGGTATATGCCAACTTTTTATAAAACTTCAGAATAGTGCATAAGTATATACAAAATGAAATAATGTTGCCAAGGCAATATGTCAAAACGTTCACAAAAAACTGATGAAAAGAGTAAAATTTTTTGCTCGTATTGTGTAAAGTAGCGTAGCGGTAAATTACCTTGCATCTCCTGGTAATAATGTTGTATACAGGCATTTCGCCGAAATATTTGCGCCCAAATGGACAACGGCGACGAATGTCGCAGAATAATAAACGAAATCCGTCTGAAAACTGGGCCAACAAGCTGGTTTCTAATACACACACATACACGCATATGACACTAGCGCGAGCCGGTCTTTTGACAATCCCGCTAAATAATAAGCCGAAGACGCGCAACTTTCGAAATGTCAGTAAGCGAACAACCCTTAGCACGATGATGACAGCACGAACACCACTCGAGGCACTGCTTCAACTTGGTAGACACATGGGTAGTGGATGTAAATAGTAAATACTATAATAGTAAATAGTGACACGAGCTCACGATCAACTGATAAATGAAATGAGTGGAAGGCAGCGCTGACTCGCTGAGCAAAATGCTTAGCTGCTAGCGCTGACTCGGCCTACGAGTTGTCGAAGCCGAATGCGATGGCTCACTGCGCCGGTCTGATCGCTTCGCTACAACTCGACTTAAACTGCACTCGACAACTCAGCTCAACAACACGCCGGACGCCGCCACTCTTGCTTCAGTTTTCATGGGGTGTTGGATAGGGTATTTCATCACGGACTTACCAACCACACAATTCATTAACCAATAATATGCTTGTTTGTTAATACTTGCCAAAGTGTTAATTGTATTTGTTATATTGGTCTACAACAACTTAAGTAATTGCAAAACAATAATAATAATAAAATTACTATATACAAAAAAAAAAAACAATAAAACCCAGATTAGTTTAGTTGCAAAATGATGGTGTTTTTCGCACTAGTTCGACAACACGTCATATGCGAAAAAAACGATTTTGCAACGAATCACATACAAGATTTTTTCTAATACCAGTTAGATTAAACGTTTAGCGACAAGAAAAAGTAATGAATTACTATATTAGAGGTTATAGTAAAATTCATATAACACGAACACTTTGTCGTAAAACGATTTAGCAATGGGGTATTCCACTCATTTTTGTTTTTTATTATTTTAAATAAAACTTCATTCAGTTTTGAAGCAATTCATAGTATTAAAAAATTTTAATTGTTCCTAGTTTAACAGTATTTTATTTTTGAGAAATCAGTGTAACGTCACATTTCCCCTATACTTGTCTTTCTCCCACACACTGCTCTGAGTACGCTACGAGAGAAAGATAACAATTGTGTGACGTCAATTTTCCCTTTTAGCAAATGTGAAATATCTCGTAAAGTAATTATTTAAAAAATATTTTCATTGTATTAACTATTATTTATTGAGCCATACTTTACGTTAAATTGAATTTTTTCTTATTTTTTTGTTATGGTGGAATACCCCATTGCACCAATAAGCTTACAATGGTGACCCTAAGCTTGTGGTTGCTGACCCCTAATAAATCATAACAGTACTTATCCTGGAAAAGCCTGCTGTTATGATTTATTAGAGATCGGCAACCACAAGCTTAGGGTCACCACTGTTGGCTAATTGGTGCAACTGCTAAATCGTTTTACGACAAAGTGTTCTTGCTATATGAATTTCACTATAACTATTCACATTATTATGAAGTCACAGACTATCACTGATTGATTGGATCACTTTTTTCGAAAAAGAATGTCATTTAACCCAAGAAAACCACATTTTTTTTTAGAAAAAACAACAATACAACCCATAAAAACCCAATGAAACCCAGATTACCTATTTATGTATTTAGATGCAATAATTATCATAAATAACATACAAGTTTATAATAAATATCTATTAAAACCCAAAAATGCCAAAAAAGCCCAATTATACCCAAAAAAACAATCCCAATAAAACCCAAAAAACCCAGTAGGTCGGTTCATTTAAAAAAAAAACCTAGGTTTTTGCCAACCCTGCAAAGTGCGGTAATAATTCAAGTTACAATTAGATACAAGTTTAAATTTTTAATTGTTGGTCAAATAATTTTTAATTTTAAAAAAATATCACCACGGCTTATTTATTGCCCATTTCTGAGTGTTACCAATAGATTTTATTCGCAAATTTCCGGGTACTCGAAAGTTGTTATGGAGAAACCCCACAGGAATCAGGATTATTTCATTTGAAAATCGAACCCGATTCGTCTGAATCATAACCGGTCCCCTACTGCACACATTCACACGACTTCGTTGAATTTTTAATTCTATATAAAAAAAAAAAAAAAACTGGTATTATTACCTATTTTGATAATGACGATATATATGTTTCGTAAAGCTATCGTGGATAAAGTTTTGCTAAGGGGTCACTTTTTTGGAAATTTTTAAATTTCTCATAGGTCGGATGCGAATCTGGACCAATTGAACCACAAAGGAAACCAGTCACGCGACTCCATAAGAATAAAAGTTAAAATATATATTCTATCCTTAAAAATATCGCATATTTCATTCATAAGTGTCTCTATTGTTTGCAAATAAAATGAACAGGTTTTAATTTTTTTACGTTCAATTCATTCAACATTTAGCATTTTACTACATATACAAATTGTGTAGTAGTTAAGTCGAATGACTGTGAAAAAATACAAAACTTACAAATCATTAGTATTCTTATAAGTTTTTACATATCAACATGACACGATTTTTTTATCTGTTACATATTTCTAGCGAAAAATGCTATCTTTTTCGAGAATGTAATCCAAAATTTGAGTTAAAAGTCTGAAGGTGATTATGTGAATCTGTGACAATGTGTGTAAATATGTGTAGTTAACACGCAAAATTTATCTGAAGAATTAAGGAACAATTTACTTTTTTCTACGCGAATAAAAAAGGTACAAGGTCTGTAGAAAAAATAAAACAAAAACTGTCTTATTTGCTTTATCGTTATTTAATGAACAATCTAGTCTACACATAATTACGATTAGTTTTTATATGAATATAACATTTTTTAAATATAGTACTACCATGTAACTGTATTTGGAATTTTATGATACTGAAAATTTTAAATGGGTTTTCCTGAAACATTTATTCTAGTTTCCTAGGTTTAATGCCGGAGGCGTTTCCAAGTAACCGGATCAGGTTTACAGTCAATTACATTTACAATTTAAATTAACATTAACACTTATACATCACTTTTCTTTTCTAGTTTTTCAATACGCTGTCAATAGTAGAGTAGTACACTTCATTCAGTATATAAATAAATATATCATCATGTTTTCAGTTTTCACTTTGATCAGGTGTGGCAAATTTGCTGGAAGCAAATTTAAATAGAAACTATAACAATTAAATATAGGTTACTATAACAATGGAAAATTTGACGAAGGTAAGAACATGTATTAGTGAATCTTAAGTGCAGTTCTTCATATTTACTGACATTACAAACTTTTTTGATGTAAAATGTTACATCAACAAAATTTCATTAAAAAGCAAACCAATCACAGAGGGTGTCAAGTTGTAAACAGTGCCAATGTTACATAATAATAATTACCTTTCGCGTAATTGCTGCAGACAGAACGGATGTAAAATGTACAGGTTTGCAAAAAGTTTTACAAGTTATTAAATTAATTAACATGAAAGCAATAAAAATGAGACATTAAATATATAAAAAAAAAAAAATTGTCATCACTACTTATTATATATTTCTAGGTATGCCAATCTGTAGGTATCTAACGTGCACTGATATTGCGCCCAAAATAAGTGCACGTTCAAGATTAAATGGTTCAAGTTATATAAATGTGGTTATGTTTGGGTTTTAGGTAGAAATGGAGATGCAAATTGCATTTTTATACAGGATGTTAATTAAAAAACGGGCCATAGGTGTTCAAAATGGCAAATCAGTTTTTTCTTGCGCAAAACTTCCTAATTAATTTTAGTCAACAAAGTTTCGAATAAAAGAGGTAGATATTTAAATTCTACATCTAAATCATAAAAACAGATTTTATCCTGCTTCTTTAGTAACCTGTAAAATCCAATTTGAAATTTAATAAATATTGCTCATTTGTAGTAGAAATGCATATCGTTTGAAGTATCAGAAATTCGAGTTTCAACGAAACATTACAGATATAGTAGAAGTCATATTGCAAGAACACTTTGTCGTAAAACGATTTAGCAATTGCATCCATAAACCAACAATGGGGACATTTAGTTTGCGGTTACCTACCCCTAATAAATGATACCAGCAGGCAAGGACAGGGTCGGTTCCTTTATATTAAGAATTATTTGAAAGAAAATATTTCACGATATTGCATCCGGCATTCCTAATTTTGATTTTTATATGAGGCGAATTGTTTAACTTTTTTTGTGTGAAATTACGTCCTTATAACGTTTAACATTGGTCAACAGACAACAAACTTTCAATTGCTTGTAGTTTTCATTAATACTCATACAAGAATAACGCGATAACAATTTTCTTTTAAGACTTTAATTTCTAAAAATTCACTCAGTTGTTCAAATGCTATAAATATGCATACACTTACGTAACATTGTCTTTAAAATCAAATAATATTACTAGAAAGTTTATATCTCTATCCATTTTTGAATTAATGTCCCAAAAGTCCATATACCCCATATTCAGATAAAAACTTCAAAATTTTCAAAAATCTAATTTTCATGTATCTAGATACTTCTCAGTGCACTGATTCCAAATTTTGAAACCGCAGGTCGATATCTCTTTTCTTTCTCTAGATATTTAGATTCAAAGTCTTGCTTCAAACTGCCCATTTTTGGGTAATAACCCAAAAATGGGTCGAGATATGAATTTGGTGATATCATCAGTCGATTCCACGGGCAAAATTACGTAAGTATACCAATTTTCATAATTTTTGAACACCGCATACACTCTCTAAAGCAAAATAACTGAAAATGGCCAAAAATCGCAAAAATCGTAAGGGGTACCCCTTGCGATTTTTTCAGATTTTGGCCGTTTTCAGGGGTTTTCAAACTTTTATTCATAAAAAATGAACCGGTTAGTCAAAAATTATGAAAATTGGTATACTTATATATTTTTCTCCGTAGAATCGAATGGTAGTATCGCCAAATTCGTATCTCTGCCCATTTTTGGGTTATTACCCAAAAATGGTCAGTTTTATGCAAAATTTTGAATGTAAATATCTCGAGAACGAAAAGAGATATCGACCTGCGGTTTCAAAATTTAGAATCAGCGCATTGAGAAGTATCTAGATACATGAAAATTAGATTTTTGAAAATTTTAAAGTTTTTATCTAAATATGGGGTCATATTGTCTTTTGGGGCAATAATTCAAAACCAGTTAGAGATCTAGCCCAAAAATGGGTAATTTTGAGAAAATATTTGAGGTTGTATATCTCCAAAACTAAAAGAGATATCGACCTGCGTTTTCATGATTTGGAATCAGTGCATTGAGAAGTACGAGATACATGAAAATTGGATTTTTGAATATTTTCAACTTTTTCACCAGATATTTATGACTTTTTGGGGTAAAAACTTAAAAATGAGAACAGTTATGAACTTGGTGGTAATATTAAGTCAATTTTACACATAATATTAGATATGTAACTATACCAATTTTTATGAGTATGAAACAAAAAGTTTAACAATGCTTTAGTATTCAGATTTTCAACAATTTTGCGCAAATTTTAATTTAACAAAACAATCTTGGATTCGAGACTGTTCAATTTTTAATTCTGCTGATCTAGTGTATGCCTCAACAGGAAGGAGTCATTCAGAATATTTCAGAATAAAAGAACATGTTTTATTACATCAGGCTCGGTCTAAAAATAAGAGAACAGTCCTCGTGTTTTTTTCTCGCTAAAAGAGGTATTGGATTATAGTGCAATACAATATTTATATAACATAAAATGGAAATGACTACAACAGATTTTTATTTAAGTATACGAGTAGTGACAATAATAATATCACAATAGTATTATTATGCTTTAATGAATAACCTTGAAACTAAGTATATATACGTAACTGTGCATTTGATTGGATTATAAGATTTTTCGGGGCGGGCCAAAATCAAAAGTCCGACTCGCCTCAACTTTTACAAATGATTGGCCCGATTCGGCCCGGTAAAAATTATCTTCGGCCCGGCTCGATGATCGACTCGAAATCGAGGCGGGCCCGGGCCGGGCCAAAGCTCGAGATCGAGTGCCTCCCTAATTAACGGTTAGGCTTAAGTAGAAGTCAATCTGCTAATTTTCTCAGTGTGAATAAAGCCTAAATTAGCAATATTTATAATATATCAAATTCTATTTTAGAAGTTACAATAGATATAACATAAAATCTATTTAGTGATTTAAGCGTAGGATTTAATTATATACAACTTTTGTTTGAATCTTTTTAATCTAAAATTAAACAGGAAGTTTTACGCAAAGAAAAACCGCTTTTTAATTAACACCCTGTATATGTCTTAGCCATATTGCAAAACCTCTTTTAATTAAAAGCAGTCAGATCGTCAAATCTTCATTGACTTAGTATATTTCACTAAATATAGCAACAATATCCTAACGTACAAAAGTCAAACCTGGAAAACTTGGGCCGCGAGTTTTGTGAGTTAGGTTATTGTTGTTATATTCAGAGAAATATACCATTTCAGCCTATAAATTAAAGTCTATGGCGCAAATTTTGTACACAATTATAAAGGTATATCTTTATATCATATAACGACGTGGCAATTGCTGCGCTCAAAAATATGCACAGTCCAGAAGACACAGTATTGATTTGTCCCCTACTGTAATATTTGAGGTAGAGAAGCGAAACGAATTGAAGGTAGCGCAAATTAAAAGTATTCTAGAAAATAGTGTTTATCGCGCGAAACTCCTCAGCCCGTATTTCTAGGAATTTGAATATAAATTTTTAGTATGTTATTAAAATAAAACCAACGAATAATATGTTCCAGACGAAATTTTGAAATTTTACATAGGACTGATGATATCAGCTATCAAAAATACCTATTTTTTTAAGTAGTTATAACTTGGCCCCTAACGAAAATTTTCAAAAAGTGTACGGTTAATTTGTAGATCACACTTTGTTCCTTCATTGTCGGCACCGGTGGCTCAATAGTTAGAGCAACGCCTCTTAGTCATGAGTGCGCTCGGGGTTCTGGGTTCGAATCCCACCAAGGCATGGATGTTTGTGTATGTAAACCTACTCAGCAATTGGAAGTTAATCCAGTTGAGAGGTTTTTTTAAAAAAAAATAAATAATAAAAAAATAATATGTATAGTTTGTAATAAATAGTTCAATATTGGGAGCTGTAGCATTTCGCGCGAATCTCCTGTTTTATATCATTTTGAGGACTGTTATAGGATCGTCTTAAATGCCTACGTCAAAAGTGGTGATGACGTTTTAGCATACCTAAAATATACATTAAAGGCATAAACATGTCCATAGACACAGCCGTATAATAATCACAAAAAAAGTGGACTATGCTTTTCATCATTTTTCTATGAAAGGTATAATACTCATCTGTATTGTTCATTTGTAAATATCAGTTTTTGTGAGAATAAAGCTAAAGGAACAGAATTCTGTTAACTGCTCATGCATAATATACATAGACGTCGAGTGAAATGCAAAGATAATCCAAGAGATAGGACAGCAAAAGCCCCTGTGAATTTTGTAACGCACAATAGTGATCCTTTTGTACATAAAGCAGTACGGGCGATATTACTACGTAACTATAATTATTTATCAAGTATTCTCTGAACATACATATTACTATAATGAATTTTCTTCTATAAGAAACAAAATAAAGGTCACAAGTTATGTATTCCATCTTTTGATGTTCTTATTAATAATTTTAATTATCGCACATATTTAGCAGATAGAGATGCATTCGGGCCGGGTCGGACCGGGCTTTGAGGTTGGATCGACTCGGCCCGAAAATAAAAATTGCCGGCCCGATTCGAAGATCGACTCTATAAAGAATTAGCTGGCCCGGCTCGAAAATTAACCCGAAATCGAGCCGGGCTTCGGGTCGGGCCGAGCCGGGCCTAAGCTCGAAATTGAGTGCATCCGGTATTCCTAATTTTGATTTTTATGTGAGGCGAAATGTTTTACTTTTTTCGTGTCAAACTTAAAAAAAAAAAACCTCTACATCCTTATAACGTTCCACATTAGTTAACAGAAGTAATTAAAAAAAGATACTTCTAGTATAAGTTTGCCATAAAAATTACAGACCTATCCGTATTTGACACTTTGTTTATCAAAGGCGTTCGAAAATTGAAACACTTTTTCACAAATCTTATACAAAAAATATCATTTACATAATTATTTTTTATCTAACTTTGTTTGTGCTCAAAAATAAGACAAGAAATCATTATGATAGGAACAAAAATCACTTTTATTTAAGTTTACGAGTAGTAACAATAGTAATAATAACATCACAATAGCATTATTATGCTTTAGTGAATAACCTTGAATTCTTGAAGTAAAATAACATTTTTATTTGTTAAGATGTGAAGTATGATGTTATTAAATCATTTTGATCCTTTTTAACTCCATACATTTTCATTAAAATATTAAAAAAACTGTACATTTGATTGAACAATAGGATTTTTCGGGCCGGCCCGAAAAGCTCGAATTTTCGGGCCGGGCCAAAATCAAAAGTCCGACTCGCCTCAACATTTGCAAATTATTAGCCCGATTCGGCCCGATAAAAAAATCTTCGGCCCGGCTCGATGATCGACTCGCAATCGAGGCGGGCTTCGGGCCAGGCCGGGCCGGGCCAAAGCTCGAAATCGAGTGCATCACTATTAGCAGATGAATATTATTTGAAGTCATGTTAAGAATGGCTATAACTGGATAATCCCTAAATGCGTAGAAAGAGTAAACAATTGAATGCAAATTATAAATTCTTAGAATCGTATTAATCATCAAATAGTAGGAAATACTTTTATGCGACCCACCAAATTTCTGGAACATTCTACAGTATTCCAAATAAACACATATAATTACCGATTCCGAACAATCCTATTGTCCTTTCTCGGCAATTTACGACCCCCTTCGGTCAGATTCGAGATTGCTTACTTTCTGGGCAAATTCTATACAGTGTTCCACACTCTATGTTCAGTATAGAGTCTTATGGAGTATAGTTCATCTAGGGATCATTTTCCGAAGACTCGTTATCGTTTTATTATGGGTGCACAATAGCTAAAACCGCAATGCCAAAATATTTCGGTCCGTACAGTCGACCAGTTCAGTATTTGCAATGCTGGTATATATTTTACGCCCAGTATTCGACTGTAGACCAAGACTGCACTTTCCAGATTTTCTAAACCGATTACCAGGGATGTTGTACAGTCTTGGTCTACAGTCGAATACTGGGCGTAAAATATATACCAGCATTGCAAATACTGAACTGGTCGACTGTACGGACCGAAATATTTTGGCATTGCGGTTTTAGCTATTGTGCACCCTTTGAATATATACATCTGGAAGTAGCTACCAACAAAAATCGTGTACCAAAGAAGATTGACAAGGATGGAGATACAATTGAGACCAATCCATTTTCCCCTTAGAAAAATAACCTTCTCACTCTTTTACAGGAGCGCTCGTGTGGTGCTCGTGGTTTTCCGTTCCTCCTCGTTGAAAACGGGAGTCTCAATTAGCAGGATATCTTTGTCCAACTAATGCTTATACATAATTCTATCCTCAATCTACTTTGAGCCAACAAAGTCTTAAGGAACATATAGTGTACGCTACTTCCATCTACGTTAGTAGATATGTATATTCAAAGTGTGCACCCATAACAAAACGATAACGAGTCTTCGGAAAATGATCCCTAGATGAACTATACCATGTTGCCATATTTACCTGCTATAAGCCTACAAGATAGAAAGAGCAAAATAGATTCCCAAAAAGAGATGAAATATTCTTGGGTACTTCACTGAATGTATTTATGACTGGTGTACTTTCAATGTATCTTTCTAAACGGGTGAAAATAAAAAAAAAATTAATTAAATAATAAATTGGTCAGTTTTGCTTTAAAATCAATATGGGACGATATATAGCTACATGAAATAATTAATAATATATTTTCTACAGTGCATTTTTGTAACACTATACTTGCAGATTCGAGCAGATAGATTTGATGACTTGAAATCCCTAATTTTTTGTGTTCCTCCTACTGTACATTATCCCAATGTCATATTGATGATTTTTTTTATGTTTTATGCTATTTATGTCGACATATTATATGGTGAACTTAAAGAGTTAAAATTATTAAGTATTATTCTTTATTTAATTTATATCTTCTTATTTGATAATTTATTACTAGGCTTGATAGAAAATCTGTATATATTTTACATAGTTCATAAGTCTTTATGCTTTCTTTTAATCTCAAATTTGAATTTATAATATTTTAATATTCTAATCTCTAATGCATTTCATCAAGATTAGTATGCCTGGCGGTTTTAAAATATTGTATTGAAATATTACCTACTTATTACAGGTACAAATAGCTTCACAATGTTTTTACACCCCGCTTTCAACGCATCTTTTCTTGAGTAAATAGACACCCTCATAAAACTTAAATTGTACAGTGTTAACTAATTTTGGTAGAGCAATTAAAATTTATGAATGTTTCAATATTACTTTACATTGAAAAATTGGCAACATGTTACAGAAAACGTCCATAAGAATAACATTGGCTATCTCCGCTACACTGAAGATAGAGTGTGGGACACTGTATAGAATTGCATGCATGATGAAATAAAAATATCCTGTTGGACACTACTAAATTTAATTACATATATTTTTTGTTTTCATTTTAGTGATTCCGATTCAAACAATCTAATTGGAATTTGATTCATAATAGTCAGAAACCGTCACAAACCATTTCAAGCATGCGCCTCAGTTTAAAAATGTTCGCACAACAGAAATTTTTAATCTACGATTAAAAATATTTTGTTCGTTCAGCAAAATATTTAATCCCTGACCATTTTCCAACCGTCAGAATAATCAACGGATTCTAAAGAAATTTTTAGTTTGTGGCATGCGCACTGGAACTTCTGGCTATTAGCAAGCATTGTTGTTCCTAAATGTACTTGTACTAGCCAAAGCGAGAAAAAAGAAATATTAACATTTATTACAAAATCTTATGGAGTCCCGTGGCCTCGTGCCTGAGTGTCTGGTCGCGAACCTGGGGATACCGGGTTCGTTCCCGACCGACGCCAAATATTTCAAATTTAAAATGGCACAAATGTGACCCCTGTGGTGCACTCTTCACGCCAGCAATGAGTGCCCGTGAGGTGACGCCTGGTAAGCGCCCGCACGGTACAAATATGTCATCATTATTACCGATATCTGCGATAAAGCAGATTGGCACACCCAGAAATGGGTTAATATGCCGTGATATATTTATTTTTTATTTTATAAAATCTTCCAAATTACTAAATTTTTGCTGTATTGTCATGTAAATTCTCGAGTGTAAATTTAAGAGAAACAGAAATAAACGCAGGAAGTAAATTTTAAACAATAAAGTAAGATTATAATTTCATTATATGACAATGGCAAATGCCAATAACAACAATCAACATATGATAAAAACCTTTCTGTTCATTCCAGATGAATAACAATAATCTCTTCGCAGAAACTAAAAATTTCCAATCAGTTTGAAACCAGTTTCAAACTACGCACGCGTACTGAAAAATTAGCATATTCTGTTGTGCGAACAAACCTATTAAATTATATTTCTGCCGTAAAAGTAACGTACAGGGTGTTTCAAAGAACGTGTAAATTTTTTTAAGGGTATATAGTACTGATTAAATTGAGTAAAAAAAACTTAATCAACATGGATCCGATCTTCAATAGTTTCCGAGATATGAGACAGTGAAAAATGAATTTTTACGGGGTTTACCTCTGCTATCTTGAAAACTATAAAGATTCATTCACAGCTACTGTTTTAATTTATTGTGATAATGCGTAAATTATACTTTAATGCTCAATGCTATTACTTAAGATAATAGTCAAATATCCAGTCGCTGCGACGAATTTAATGGGTAAGCGTAACGCTAACGATGGTTCGGACATCTATTCGCAAATATTAGAACCTTACAAAAATAATACTTATAATAATTATTAGCAACATTTATTTATTATTAAATATATACATATATAAAAATTTAATTCATATGCACCGTAACGTTAATATCAATCTTCCCCCAGGTGAAGTAGTTAATCGGAATGTATCATTTTTTTAAATTTTTGGTCCTACCAACGAAAGTAGCATGTTAAATTGATTTATGGATAAACGTGTGTAGTTGAAAAACATGCTTTCGTCCCATAATCTTAATTCCTGTATTAAGTTTTCCCAATCTCTTTGTTGAGACCGAAGCTGATTTACTGGATGAGTTCTCATCGGCGTTTTGATTTTTTTTTTTTCTCTTGTGCTATTTTACTTTTTACACAATTAATTATAAACATAGCACTTGCGGCAGCTATAATTTTTTTCTGGCGTTGAATAAATAAAAATTGTTCAGCATTTATGTTGCCAGTTGTCATCAAAGTCAAATATAAAAATAATAACATTCTACGCATGCGCACACAAAGTTAATGCATAAGCATAGCGTTAAAAGTTTGGCGTTTGCAAACTTTTGTGTTTATGCATTACGCTTATGCTTACGCGTTAGCACTAATTTGTAGCTGTGAATGGTCTTATGCATTGTCATCTATCAAACTTTTTCTGCGTTATGCGTTAGCGTTATGTATTAGTATTACGCATTAAAACAGTAGCTCTGAATGAAGCTTAAGAGTTACGACTTTAATTAAATAAGACTTTTTGTTTATCTTTCAGAGGTCATCTTAGATGTGCTTTTGTTTTTTTTAAAAAATCAAATAATTGTACTAAGTTAAATGTTATGGCGACCTTGGCCAATATTTAATTTTCATATAACTTCGTAACTATTAGAAATTGAGAAAAATGTTTCATATAAAATTTTATTGTTTTTCACCTTTCGCTAAGAGAGGTATTGGAATCATGCTAAAAATTGCATATCCAGATTTTAGTGGATAACCACGTTTTATCTCGGAAACAGTTGAAGATCAGACCTATGTTGATTAAGCTTTTTTACTCATTTGTGCCCTTAATTTGTTTTACACTTTTTTTGAAACAGCCTGTATATTGTACTTTTTTTATGAAAGTTTGAAGTGCTTGCGAGGCACCTATTAAACGTTTTATACGATAAAAATATCTATTACAGAAAAATGTAAATAAAAAAAACCTAGTTGAGCATTTAAATCTTAAAAGGGTTCCTAATGATTTTGATATAGCGGAATTTTCTGACAAGTTTCTGAAACTGTGATTGTGAATGGAATTTGAACTCATGATACCAAATAAGCCACTATTGCCTCTATTTAAATATTATACGTTACTCACTTTTACAAACAATTAGTAGCACCGAAAATATTTGTTCAAATATGCTGGAAATCCCTTGTTTACATTATGTATGTGCAAATATGTCAAATTTTCATTTTTAGGTACAAAATTTGATCCATCATTTAGAAAAATTCAGGGGTCTTAGCAACAAATTTAATAATTTATTTAGGAATTTAGGACATTTTATCAACAAAAATTATGACAAATTTAGGACTTTTATGTTTATTAAACAAAATAAAAAATACCCTTACATAATAGATATTTACACACCAAGTGAGCTAAGGTAATGTTTATTCATGAGAAGAAAGTTTAGCTCACGAGCACGTAAGGGCGAGTGAGTTAATTTCTTCGAGTGAACAAACATTCTTAGCTCACGTGGTTTGTACAATATTTTATTCAATTTTGACGAAATAGTAATAACAACCATTATAATATTTAATTTTGACACAACAAAAAACTAATCAGTAATCAGCAATCGTCGATGATAGATGTCAAGTCGTCTATTTAAAAAGCTTTATTGTCTGTCATATGTGCTGTGAAAAATAATGAAAATGGCTGATAATATCTAATAAATACTATGGTAAGTATTAATTTCGTGCCTGATGTTATTTTAAATGCATTATTTGTTGCAGAGTGAATTAAAAAAAAATGTGAGAGTGATTTAAAAAAAATTTAATTCACTTGTGAAAAAAGTATTACTTATAGTTGTTGCTATGGAGTTAATGACAGTTTAAAACGTCAAAATTGAATAAAATATATAAAATTATTCGTACATATAAGATGTCGATTTGCATTAGTTATTCGAATTTGTTAGTAGAATTTATGATTTTTTATGACATACTTTTTAATTTATGACAATTTTAGGATTTTTGGGTGAATTTATGAATTTTTAGGAATTTATGACAACTAATACCCCTGAAAATTTAGCAATCAATTTAAATATATCATTTCAACAAGATAAAATTTATGAATACATTTTGCAATAGTGTCGTAACCACAACTCTTAGAACTATTTGCATATAGTGTACGGAGTGATATGGGTTTATTTTTTTTGCAAAACCAGAACACCAGTAAGAAGGTAGCTGAACAAGTTAGTCGATGAACGTAAAATAATGTGAACGTTAACGTTGCTAACACCAGAGAAAAGGCGAAAACCAAACCTGTTCAAGTATAATCAGTTAAATCCAGTTGACAAATAGGTTTATGGTTCTGAAAATGAAATATACCTTGTATTGTTTTAGTAAGGAGGGCGAGGCGAGTTTATTTCACGAATGTACCGATGACGAATACTTGTGACACTGTTATTAAGTTGCAACATCCGTTATTGCAATTCTAGTAACGCACATTGATTTAATAAAGAATTGAACTTATACTCAATGATATTTATTGCTCTAGATACATCCATTTTACCTGCACGATAAATCAAATGTTTAAATAGGTACTACAATTTTATAAAAAAATCATTTACTGAAAACTGTTTTAAGCACAAAATAATTTTATTGAAATTTTTTTTTATTAATAATAGGGAGTTTTTGCATAACGTAGGAGAAATTTCCGTCAATGCTAACGTTACGTCTTTGATAATGGACGTACAAAATAACGGGTTGTCAAAAATTTAGATTTTGCACAACGTTTTCATTACCGATGTCTACATGTGTTGTAGATACTGGCACACCCAGAAATGGGTAATATGCCGTGATGATATATTTATTTATTTCATCACGCGTACGTTGATTTTGACGTTTAAATGACAGTCGTTTGAATATGTCATTTTCATTGTATTTTGATAAAGAAATCAAAAACTAATGGAAAAAACTACAGAGTGATCAAAAAGAAAACTGATTCAGTTGGCAATAACAAAAATATTACTTAAAATTGGTAACACTGATACAAAACTTTATTTCCTGTTCACAGAAAAAAAAAAAATAATTGAAATTTTGTCTACATTTAGATATTATTTTATGAGGCAATGTCCATTAATTAAGTATAATTTACAAATCTTCCTTTAGTATTGTAACTAATCCGAAATAGATAATAAATATTTTGTAAAAAATCGTTAATTTAAATATGCAAATGGTTATTTTAATTACTTATTTTATTGAATTTTGCTATATTTTGCCTTCATTATTTTTGTTCTACAATTTTCGGTAATTTATCTAATGAATTAGGTAAATTAAATAGAAAATTTAAATACATATTTAGTTAATTTCTTTATTTTTATTTAGTTCAATACTTATTACGATATAAATGTAATCAGTTCATTTAATTTTGTATTTAATTTTACTATAATTTGTTATTATAAATTTAGAAAATTTAACTAAATCATAAATCAACTTGGATATTTTAATGAAACATATTAGTAGGCTGAAAAAAAAAGAATTTATTTAGTTAATTTAACTACAATTTAGATGTTTCTTTTTTCTGTGTTGTTCACAGTGACATTTGAAAATTTAAATTTCGGGTATACATATTTACATTTTTTTATTAAAATGGTTGTTATATCCCTTACCCACGTATTTTTATTTCTTACATTATCCAAAAGCAATTATCTAAAGAATTTCAATCACTCAAAATCCTATCGGCTGTTAGGCCTCACCTCTGACTTAAGCTATTTGTATTTATTGTCAAAATAACGTCAAATAGTATTTCCGCTTTCACCTGGTGTTGTGTAAACTGTGGAATAAAAAGATACCCAGATTTGCATCATTTCTCTATTTATGGGTCTGATCGCGAATCTGGGGAACCGGGTTCGATCCCGACCGACTGTGGTGCACTCTCCACGCCAGCATTGAGTGCCCGTGAGGTGACACCTGGTAAGCACCCGCACGGTACAAATATGTCATCATCATTAGTCATTACCGAGCACACTCAAAAATGGTTAAATGCCCTGATGATATATTTATATTTTATTTATTTATATCATTTCTTTTGATCACTCTGTATATCATCATGATTGTTAAATAGCTTTAAAAGTTGTCCTACATTTGTTCTGACAGCTCATAGAAAATGGCGTTTTCAAAACAAAAGACGTTTTGAAAACGGTTCTGAAAACTGCATGTAAACTCAGTATATGTTTCGTTTATAGCTATAATCTGTGGTGAGAACGACTAAGAAACTATCTTTAGTGCATAAAAAAATGCACATACAGGCAAGACCATAATTTTAGCTCTTTTCGATAGTTTCCTTTTGACACAAAAATAAGTTATAACACATGTCACATTATGAAGAGAAAGTACTTCAATTACTATGTCGTCAAGAGTCATACAATTTTTATTGCAGAATACAACTAGAGATGCACTCGATTTCGAGTCGATCATCGAGCCGGGCCGAAGATATATTTTATCGGGCCGAATCGGACTAATCATTTGCAAAAGTTGAGGCGAATCGGACTTTTGATTTTGGCCCGACCCGAAAATTCGAGCTTTTCGGACCGGCACGAAAAATCTTATAGTTAATCAAATGCACAGTTTTCTTAATATTTTAATGAAAATGGATGAAGTTGAATAGGGTCAAAATGATTTAATAACAACATACTTCACATCTAAATAATAAAAATGTTATTTTACTTCAAAAATTCAAGGTTATTCATTAAAGCATAATAATGCTATTGTCATGTTGTTATTATTACTATTGTTACTATTCGTATACTTAAATAAAAGTGATTTTTATTTCTACTATAATGATTTCTTGTCTTATTTTTGAGTAGAAATAAAGTTAGATAAAAAAACCTTATGTAAATAATATCTTTTTGTATAAGATTTGTGAAACAGTTTAAATTTTCGAGCGCCTTAGGAAAACAAAGTGTTAAATACTCGTAAGTTTGTAATTTTTATAACAAATTTACACTAGAAGTGTCTCTCTTTTTAACAACTTATGTTATCTAATGTCGAAAGTTATAAGGATATACAGGTTTTTTACAAATTTGGCACGAAAAAAAGTTAAACATTTCGCCTCACATAAAAATCAAAATTGGGAATGTCGGATGCACCCAATTTCGAGCTTTGGCCCGGCCCGACCCGAAGCCCGGCCAGACTTCGAGTCAAATTTCGAGCCGGGCCAGCTAATTTTTTGTCGAGTCGATCTTCGAATCGGGCCGGCAATTTTTATTTTCGGGCCGAGTCGATTCAAATCTCAAAGCCCGGTCCGGCCCGGCCCGAATGCATCTCTAAATACAACTACAAAAAATTGTAACCCCAATAAACAAGTGGGGCCTGTTCAACTTTTCAAAATTTTCTGTGCATATATCGATTTCTTTTCAAATTATAGAAGGGTAAATAAAATTTGTAAACATGTGACTGATTGATTCCTTGTTTATTATAAATAAATTTTTCATTTGGGCCTGTCAGACCCACGTGTGCGCCGTAGGGTTAACGTAGAATTCATATAAACATAATTCGAAACTGTATGAATGAAATTTAAAGTATGTGCATATTATTAATTGAAAGAAAATAATGAAACGTAGCCGATAAGATTATTTTGTTTTTAATCCCTTGTGCGTTGTGCACGTATTTGTATTATGACTACGAGCATTGCAGACTCGTTGGCCATAATAATAATACCAAATGAAATGCGTATGGCGTATACAGAAATAATAAACACCATTCTTCTTATAACTGATAAGATTTTGCAATTTTCATCGTTCTGATGAAGGTCAATAATTAAGTAGCGAAAAATGTACCTACTGTTCCAATAATTTTAAGTAATATTTTTTCAATTCAACTTTAAAGCAGAACGCAACCATATTTTATTATAAAAAAGTCTATTTTTCATATGTCTCATTTTAGTCATTTTAAACAATTTTATAATCCGTTTCTAAATGAGAAGGAATAAATTCAAAAGTCAGATTTGTAGTACTAAGAAGCAGACTTAATTTTTGTATACTCATGTATTATTATCGGTAAGACAGAATAATATTACTGCCAAGTTTATATCTCTACGGATTTTTGAGTTTTTACTAGGAATGACGATGGGTACCCGGGTACTCGGAACCTACCCGATAATAATGTACCCGGGTATAAAATTTCTTACTCGATTACCCGATATACCCGCTGTCCGTTAATTACCCGATACCCTTTAATTATCCGAACAGTTTTCAGCTGCCGGAAGGATTGTATCTAAAAGAAGAGCTTTTTATTACCATAACATAGGTAATTAATACAATTTATGTTAAGTTTTTTATAGAGATACAGTATATTATTTAATTGTACATATTACTTTTTATTTAACAACTATATGTATGTAAACAATAATTATGAATTTTATTAAAAACTAAACTGCTAATATAAGGGTAACTAGTAATTAACAAATTAACGAATTATGTATATGTACTTAAAGGTTAACGGGTAATTAAAGGGTATCGGGTAATTAACGGGTAAAGGGTACTATCCGGGTAGTTGTTTCGGGTACTCGGGTACCAAAATTATCGGAATTCGTCATTCCTAGTTTTTACCCGAAAAATGTGATATAGTCGTATACTCAAATTTGAATAAAAAAACAAAATTCCAATTTTCATATTTTCAAATATTTGTCAACAAGTTGATTCCAAATTTTTGGAACCACAGGTTGATATCTCTTTTCGGTTCCAAGATATCTGCGTTCAAAGTTGTACCCCAAAAAACATACATTTTTGGGGAATAACCCAAAAATGGGTAGAGATACAAATTGAGATTGTTAGTATCACCAATCGATTTTACGGGTAAAATTACATTAGTATAGCAATTTTCAGATTTTTCATTCTACTGGCTTAATTCCCAAAGCAAAATTTTAGGTTTTTTTTTCAAATTTTGACCATTTCCAGAGGTTTCAAAGTTTTACTTGTAGTTATTTTAAAAAAAATGAAAATTGCTTTATTTATACACTTAGGTAATTCAGACTGTAGATTTGAATGGTGATATCCCTATGTCTGTATCTCGACCCATTTTTGGGTTTGGAAAAATAATCATTTGATACTATACGAACAAAATTACTTATAAGGGCTGGTTTATGATAAAGTTAATTTACGAATTTATAATTTAGATTGTAAAATATAAACTGAAAATGCATACGATGGTTTATGAACGATTTTCAAATTTAGAAATTTGAAATTTAGATTTGGAATATAAGTATGTTTTATATTTCCAAATGTAAATTTCAAATTCGACCAATCACAAGAGGCAACTATTTAAAAAGGTAAGGCATCCGTCAGCTGTCTTTTCTGTTTGTGAGTTGTTGACATTTTGAAGATGAATTCACAGAAATAAATTGATATTTTGTTTTTTATTAATAAGCAGTATTCGCGAACATCGTAATTTGTACGACAAAGCAAATGAATTGTACAAAAATAAAAACGTTTGCGTAATTTCAAATAAGCAACGAGGTATAGCGGAATTAAATACATGCACACTCATACGAGTATATTTGAAGAATTGTTCATAATTTTGTTATTTCACTTTCAGAAACAAATTATGATACTGCCCGTTGACAAATCAATGCATTATTCATAAGCCTAACTACGGCCTAACAAACCATCTACGTTTATTAAGTTCATGTTTGTTTTATTTCTTTATTATACAAATCAACAAGAGAAAAAAACATTACCAATATTATTAAAAAATCATCTTGTTCATTAGCACGTAACAAATTCATGGCTATGAAAATAAAATTATAACCTAAAATTTGAACTGATAACTGGTGAAACGTTAAATGACAAGTCACGTAATAAATTGTAAATGGGGGATTCCAGCTCAATCGAATTAAATGAAAATAGTAAAAGATACGAATGTATATGCTGAATAACGAATATTAATAAAAAAATGAAATGGTATAATTGAGATATTTCGGAAATAAGGGGTATTTTGTTATAGCGCTTCGACACGAATATGAAATCTATATATATATATATATATATATATATATATATATATATATATATATATATATTTTGATTGGCGACCGAAAGACCGCCTATACATGCATAACAAAAAGCGTGTTAGGAGGTGGGGGTTACTACCAATGGAAGTGTTAAGAAATTCAAATTCGAAAGGAGGAGCTAACATTCCTGTACTGCAGTTCTCAAACAGTTTCTATTTTAACATAAAGTTCTTGCATTAAACTTAATAATTTAAATACACCTGTGATTATAAAGTATGTATACTTATACAGTGTTATAATATTCATTTATTTTATGTAAATATAACTTAAAATAGCATATATTTCAAGAACATTTAGGTCCATGATGAAAACAGTTTGATATAAAAACACATAAGCGTGACGTCACGTCAATCTTTTCAAAATTCGGGAGACCATAACTCGCTTATTAATACGAATTTTTTCACCGGATTTTCGTCAATAGTCTTAGTTTTCCTAATATTTTCAGATGAAATTATAAAAAAAAAAATGTTGGAATCCCCCATTCTAAATGTAAATTTATAAATTAAATTCATCATAAACCAGCCCTTAGCCTAACAAATTTTAGAATTATGAAACAAGTATATCAATTTTTAGAAGGAAAATATAAAAATATTCACTGCAAAACTGTTTTTCAATAAAAATACAAAAATTATCATACATAAACCACACTAAATTAATGGTTTTTAATCAGTGTGCCATAAAAATATAAATAAAATAAAAAATAAATATATCATCACGGCATATTACCCATTTCTGGGAGTGCCAGTATCTACAACACATGTAGACATCGGTAATGATGACGATATATTTTACCGTGTGGGCACTTACCAGGCGTCACCTCACAGGCACTCATAGCTGGTGTGGAGAGTGCACCACAGGGGTCACTTTTTGTGCCATTTAAAATTGGAAATATTTGGCGTCTGTCGGGATCGAACCCAGTTCCCCCAGGTTCGCGACCAGACACTCAGGCACGCGGCTACGGGACCCCATAAAAATATCGATAATTAAAAACATGTACCGAAATAAAAATCCATAGTTCCTTTAAACTATCCATATTTTTGTCCTGTTCACAATATTAGTCATATATTTATAATGCAATATTGTTGAAAGTCTTATGATTAGGAATGACAAATATTAGATTTAATAATTAAGTTTAACCCTGGTCAATATTTTGTCATTAGTTCAAACATTCAAATGTACAATATTGCAAATGAATATTCGAACAGTGTAATAGGGACCCAAATGTATGTTTGAAAAATAAAAGAGTTTAGTACATTATTTATCCAAATATTGTAGATACACGGTAAAAAAATTTTTGTTGTGATTTATAAAATTAGTCAAATATTGATAACAAAATTTGCTGCTGGTACTAAAATTAGTAATCACAACAGAGTGAATATTCCCCAAAAATTTAAATGTGTCACTTTAAAAAACAAATTCTATGCTGTAACTACATGATTCAATTTTTGAATAAACAAAAAGTGATTTCTTTTCACAAGGTCACACGTGACAGCCATCTTGTCTTGTCTACTGTTATACACAAAGTTAGGTTATGTGATATCTGTCGAAATCTCAAGTGATAATCGAGGTATCTGTGTTATCAGTGCAAAAATGAGATACGACTAAAACTTTATTCTTTAATTGTTTGCAAATATCTTATCCAAGCATTCTACACTTGAACAAACGAAGTACACGTGCTTATTGAAAATGTAAACTTAAAATACAAGAAAACAAAAAATAATTAAATCTGAATAATTGCTAAGCACGTCTGAAAAATACTACAATCTGGTGTGCGATAAAATATTGACTATAAAAATTATATAATTCGAACAAATTAATTGCAGTTTAACAAATGAATTACCATTTTATGTGAAATTTATTCCATACATGATCTTTAGCGGTCACAATAATTTACATAGTTACACAATATGACACACATAAACAATAAAACAGACAAATTCATATTGCAATATTGTAAAACAAAATTATTTGTTGTTAAAGAAAAAGTGTTTTTTAGGGTTAGGGTTAACTTGAATATATTTCAGGTCAAGGTTAAGGTAAATTTTCAAATAAAACAAGTGAAATCATATTTTTTCAATGGCCCTTCTACGCTTTCGTAATTTTCTAATCGACTGCATTATTGTTTAGTTTTTTCTCAATTTCAAAAGTTCTGTCCTTGTATTATTATACAAAATCGATTTTTATCAATGATTAGCACTTTCTGAAATGTGGAAATACTTAGATATTTTTTGTAAAAGAAATTAATGTCAGTATAAAACCATTAAAAATCTTGTTTTCAATATTAAAATAAGTGTAAACACATTATAAGTGCATCATACATGTAACACGTTTTTAAAAACCCTAATGATATTTTGAACTGTATCATATAAAGCAAATATTCTGCTTATAAAATAAAATAATTACAATAATCATGAACTTTGCAGACTAAATAATTACACTGCCAAATAATCATTACATGGAAGATTTTGTAAAATAAACGTGTATTATGGTACGGTATGGCAATTACAAGTAGGAAATAACAATTCATCATTAAATTGCATTTTAATATCACATAATTTATTAATGGAATGTACACAATTCTGCAATAAAAACACCAGTAATGCAATCTTCAATAAACAAGTTAGAAGTACAACAATGCTTCAATTTTAATTAGACCACAGGGCCGGTTTTATAATAAAGCTAGAGCAACGAACCTGCAAATATAGCTCTCGTCACCAAAAAGCCAGGGACGGTCATAAACGGATTTTGAAAACTAACCTACTTATCAATGTATTTTTTTTAGTATGTATACATTATTTCATTAGTTTTCAAAATCTGGAGTATGTATAAAACATGTTTTTTTTAAACTATTAACAGCATTTTTCATTTTAAAATTGTCCTTAAATTTTGGCCAAAGCTTTCCCTAACATCCTATATATGAGAATAATTCAAAAAGCTGGATATTTTGCCATCTCTTTAATAGCTGATATCCCACTACAAAAATTTTAGATTTTTTTTTTTATAAAAACGTCCCTAGAACTTTGTTGTATCCCACTGTAAATTTTTACTGATTTTTATGGAGTGTTGCATAACTTATACAGGGTGTATCAAGATAATGGAACAGTGCATTTTATTCGTGTATGTGAAAAGATACAGCAAAAAGTGATTAAGATATTTTGTAAGGCATAGAGGGGGACACATTTTAGCATAAACTTTATTATCTTAAATCCAGTGGTACTCAAACTATAGGGCAATATTATATTTTTTTTATGGCATATATATTTTATTAACTCATTAAATAGAGAATTTTGTTCTAAATTCAACGATATAATAATATCATACCCTTACATTGCGAAAAAATTGATAAAAATTAATTCAAAGTTAATATTTCATTTCTACTTTGTCTAAGTAATCTGAGCAAACATTCAATCAATAAAACAAAATAAAATTTAATTTAGTTTTATTACATTCAAGTAAGCCATTTAAAAAAATATAATATTGCCCTATAGTTTGAGTACCACTGGATTTATGATAATAAAGTTTATGCTAAAATGTGTCCCCCTCTATTCCTTACAAAATATCCTAATCACTTTTTTCTGTATCTTTTCACATACAGGAATAAACGGCACTGTTACATTATCTTGACACACCTGTATATATATACTTATAACTGGCGCCAAACAGATTATTAAACTTCATATTATGGCCGTTACTCTGCAAGGGTAGTTGTGTATGGTTCTCGTCACCAAAAATCGAGGGACGGTCATAAACCGATTAACTGCCCATCATTTAAGTTCACAAAGAAACTTACAAGTTATGCCCATCATAAATAATAAGACTGAATACTGTCACTGTTTTATATATCGTCATCATTACCGATGTCTATGTGTTGTAGATACTGGAAAACCCAGAAATGGGTAATATGCCATGATGATATATTTATTTATTTTATAGTATAGGAGCGGTTAAGCTGTTTTTAACTGTCCCTCGATTTTTGGTGATGAGAACTATAAACTAAGCAAATTTCATTACGAAAAAAGTTAATTAAGAAAAAAATATTGACAGATTTGAGTTCGTAATGACATAACATTTGACAAAATCAAGTGTGGAATACAACATCTTGCATGTAGTGTCCGTTATCAGTAATGCATTTCTGGAGGCGTTCTACGAAGTTTGCAACCAATCTTTCCAACATCGCTCTGCCAATTTGGACTACTTCTACGCGAATAACTTCTTTCAGTTCTTCCAATTTGCGGGGTTTGTGTTCGTATGCAGGGTGCGATGATATATATCACGATAGTTATTTGTTGATATATATCACGATATTTATGTATATATTATATTATCCAATACATTATATTTGTGAATTCCCGCAATAACTAGCTGCGTACGCACGCCTTGAAAAAGTCCCCAGCTTGTGCAACAACTAGGGGCATCCCCTTGTAAGCTAGATATTATCAGCACAGACAAACTGTGATATCAGGAACAGGATTCTAAGGAGCTGGACTGGAAATTGATTCAGAAGACGAACCACTGTCTCGATTAATTAATTAAATTATTTATTATCCATATTGGTAATGTTGAATTAATATGTAATATTTTATTTCAAATATATACATTATTTTAATTTCACTAAAATTATGTATAAACAACATTTAAATAAATATCAACATTTTGATATATATATGATATATATATATATATATATATATATATATATATATATATATATATATATTATATATATATCCGATATTTTAATATTTAGATAAATATCATGATATTTTCGCACCCTGTTCGTATGTACGTCTCTTGAGTTGATCCCATAAGAGAAAATCGCAAATGGACAAATCAGGGGATCAAGGATGCTAATGAATGTCACCAAACCTGGAAATGAACCGATCGGGAAAGAGAGGGCGAAAAAAAGTCCATTGATGCTCTGGCTGTGTGGGCTGTCACTCCATCCTGCTTAAACCACACACGTCGGTTTCTTCGTAATTCAGGAAAAAGAAGTTGTGTATCATATCGATATAGCGCTCCGAGTTCACGGTAACAGCAGTCCCATTAATGATAACGAACAACACATGCAAGATGTTGTTTTCCACACTTGATTTTGTCAAATGCTATGTCATTACGAACTCAAATCTGTCAATAATTTTTTTCTTAAGCAAAAAGTACCAATTTTGTGGTTTTTAAATACGTCCGTCCTTTCTGTCGAACCCTATCATGGCTCAAGCTATAACCAATTTCGATTATTATTTCAGCAGTTCTCCAACTTTGTAATACATGTTATATAAAAAAAAATTGAAAAATCAAAAAATGGTTGCAATTCATGATTATTTTGGAAGCATTAAGCATCCCAGAAGAAGATAAGTTGGAAGCTTTTTAAAAGTTGGAGGAAAGACTGGTGAAGTGTATTATTATTACAGGAAACCATTTTGAACATATTTAAAATAAAAATTTTATGTGTCGTATTTTAAATAAGTCTAGCGCGTGTCTTTCATGTATACTGACAATAATTATTACAGAAAATATTTTATAATACTACATAAAATGTCAACTTCTATACCTGGCTCACTGCCTCACTGTATGTTTATTTTTACAGCAGCGTAGTCAGCGTTATAAAGCATAATTAGTTAATTAAAATTTGTTGAATTAAATTTATATTTCATGGAAATTTTAGTCACTGAGGGGTAACAATACTGCTACAAAATTAGTTAGTAATAATGAAAAAAGTATGAAAAATATGTTCATATTCAGAATAATGAAAAAGTTGAAACTACTCGTACATTGCATTTTCATTAACTAATTCATAAAAGTACAAAAATTATTCAATTTTATAAATTTTATTTAATTTACTGAATAGAATTTCAAAAAAAAATATACCAGCAAATGTAAGAGACAAATATATGAATGTATTGAATGCTTTCAAAAAATTTCGTAACAAGGTTTCATTTAATCATTTCTAGGAAACGTACGATGAAAACATATTTTTAATAAATGAACGCAATGAATTAACAGAGGAAATACCTCCGATATTTTAGTATAATGCCTGTTTTACATACCGGCTGGTGACGGTCAAAAGGGAACATCGGAATTTAACTTGTGATAGCTTTCATGCTCTCCTGTTCATTTTATGGCAAAAATTGTGAAGTGCAAAGTTGTTCAAAAAAAAGTTGCATACAAAACTGTTTTTACATTTCAAATTTTCAGTTAATTAGTAGCAATTAGCAATAACCGTGGTATTTATTTTCTTTTTCCCTGATAAAATATTTATAAATTACGTCAAAAGTGAATCATAAAATAAATCACGTATTTTTCAATAAAATAAAAAATTGGAAGGACCAACCGTTGATTAGTTTAAAACTGAATCAAAAGGCATAAATAGTCCACATGTATTGTAAAATTCTTTATTACGGACGTTTCGGGCTTAAGGCAAGCCCATCTTCAGCTGTTGTTCCAATAATAGCAAAAAACAGTTTTACAAGAAAAGTATAAATTATGTCTTACCAACCTAACGATGAATATATAAAATACTGAATATAAATAAAAACAAATGTGTCAATTTCCAAACAGACTTTAAACATAACTTAAAACACTTAAAACATATAAACAACTTCATAAAAAAACAAAAAAGTCACAACTACCAGTTACATGACTTCATTGACTGAGTTACAGTGTTGTATAGTATTTGAAATATATGTAATTGAAATAAGTATTTGAATTAGATAAAGTATTTTAAGTAATTATTTGAAATACCTACTTAAAAATAAAAGTATTTTGTATTTTTAGTTTAAATACTTTTCACAAGTATTTTATATTTTAATACATTAAAATACTATTATTTGTATGAAATACTACTTTTCAATATTTGAAATACATTTTTTATTTGAAATACGTTTTTGTATTTAAAATACACAAGTATTTGAAATAGATTTATGTATTTGAAATAGAATCATGGAATAATTCTCTAATATTTTTCTTAAATAAACACTTACCTATGTTAATGTAGGAGTTTCTTTTTAATATTAATAAAATTAAGCGATTAAGTTGAATACAAAAATCATTTTTACAATACCCTAACTTGTCTTATTTGTTTTTAAATAATTCAAAGTAAAAGTATTTGAAATACTTGAAAATATTTGAAATATTGGTATATTTGAAATACCGACTAAAAAAATAATTGTATTTTACCAAACATATGAAATATTTTTATTTAGTATTTTGTATTTTCTATTTCAAATACGTTTTTCAAAGTATTTTATACAACACTGCTGAGTTATGCTTCCTGCTTTTCTCTTCAGTATGTCACCAACTCCGAATTGATTCGGCGGTTTGTTAAAATGCTGTATCTTAAAATTTTATCGGCGCAGCTTATAAAGATAATTGTATATAATACAATTTTAAGATTTTGTAATAAGATTCATCAGTATTTTGTGTATTCTCCGTTAGGTAAGAGATATTTTATACTTTTCTTGTAAATCCGTTTTCGCTAACATTTTTGTAAGAATAGCTGAATATGGGTTTGCTTTAAGCCCGAAACGTCCTTAATAAAGAATTTTACAATACGCATGGACCATTTATGCCTTTTGATACATCTTTAAAATAAAATAATAAAGAAATATATAATATTTCAGATATCAAAAAAAAATTTAAAAAAATAGTACGTATATTTAACAGCTCTTAATTGTGAATTGAAATATGAGTAATTAAGAAACCTGATAATCCGAGTTTTACGTGTACATATGTACATGTGTTATATAATTTAAGCGCACTATACGAACTCAAACAATTTAAGCATCTTCAAGGACTAGCTTTAATTCAACATACCATGGTGCACTTTTCATTAACATCTTCATTCTAAACACGAATACGATGTCATCTAATTATCACCATGATATTCATCATCATTAACTAGAGCTATCACACCCAAATTCAGTAAAAGCATAGATAATATTTTCATCTAATTAATTAAATTACATTGTATACTATTAACTTTCTAATGACAGCATGAAAATTAATTTGAGTACAGGTTATATTTTTCATTAGATTGATTGATCTGACAGTTAAATATATACTTTTTTACATAATGAGAATGAATTTTAAATAAAAATAAAGTTAAAAAGTAATTTTTAACCTAATATATTAAACTTGTCAATATATATTAATGTAATAACTAAGAGCACCTTGTGCTAAAAACTTTTAAATTAAATAACTGTCTGTTTGCATAAAAATATTACACCTTTATAGAAAGTTAGTACAATAAACTAATTTATTTGTTTATTCTAAATTTTTCAAACGGAGTATTATTTGTTCTTCATTATAGCAGGGCTCGCCAATCTTTTTGAGAAGCGAGCCGGATAATAATTGATCTTATTGAAAATCCTATTGGATTATAAATGTGAAAAATTCAAAACTTATTATTATTATTATTATTATTATTATTATTTATAAAGATTGATATTCAAATAACATTAATTCAATTTGCATTAGGTCGGACCGAACCTGAACCCGGAACGAAACCGCAAATTTTATTAATGCTTGAACCAGAACCGCAAACGAACCCAACAAATTAACCTAAACCTGAACCGAACACCGAACGCAGTTTTTGGTGGATCGATTCCCTGTCTTCAACACACAATTAGCTTCAAAATCAAGAAATTCTAATTATAAATTCTCTTCAACATCGGTGATGAGAGAACCTCACAAGAATTTCAAAAAATTTGAAATATTTGTGAAGTATATTTTAAATCAGCCCGCAAAAGCTTTTTCTTATTATACAGCATAAAAAATAATATAAATTCTGAACACGGATTTTATTTAAATATATTTTTGTTACAATTAAATTGCCATGATAATATAAATATGATAATTATTATAAAATACAATAGCAATATATTGATATTGATGAAATCTTACAAAAATATTGCACTAATTCACTAATATCAAGATTTCAAGATCAACTCAAAAATTAACGCGTGCCGGACAAAAACCTCTGACGGGCCGTAGTTCAGGGACCCCTACATTATAATGTGTAAGCCTTATTTTAAATTAAATTTAATATAAGTATTATAAATTGTTTTTATTTAACACAGTTTGTCTAAAATATCACATCAAATTTACAAAAAATATATAGAGTAACATTTCTGTCAGATTCGTAATAAAAAAGTTATGTTGCAACCAAAATCAATCACACTTTAAACTTGATTTGAGAGAAAAAAATCTAACTTAAAATTATGCGTATAAAAACTTGTAAATAAGCAGAGTTCAAATATGTATATAAATTGCAGGTCGATATCTTTAACCTTTCTCACCGCAGTTTTTAAATTATGAGCATTTTTTTGTTGCATATTATAACTCAAATTTCGAGCTGTAACAAACTTGTTTGAAAATTAAAAAGCTTAAATTTTCAAGCTAAGTAACAAGCATTTTTGTATTTCAAAATGAGCTTGTTGGCTTGGTAATTCATTAATACGAATACTGTTCTTATAAGTATGTATTCAATAAGATACTAAACTTTTAATACAATGCAAAAGTATGTAGGTGGTACTGTTGATAGCATGAATATGGACATGAACTAGTGATTACGGATGATTAGCAAGGAGTTGACTAGCAGTGTTTTAACTCAATCGATTATGGATTATTTTAGAGAAAAAAACTTCAAATAACAGTTAAAGAAAAATTAATTATACGTAACTTTTATTTGAAGTTTTTTCTGTAAAATAATCCTTAAACGTTTAACAGGGATAAAACACTGCTAATCAACTCCCCCCGAGATCCGAGATACCATTTCTATTCCAATGTAGTTTAACTCTATTTTAGAATTAAATATCTGAATTCAGAGGTATAATGAAAAATTATATTAAAATTGAAAACTGCGTAGTCTCTCGTATTATCTGTATATTACGATAAGAGTCGAACCTCTATAACTCGAAATTCTCTGTAAGTCGTAATTTACTTGTGTTCCCACATTTTATACGAGTATATTTACAATGTATTTTAACTTCTCTATCTCGTATATCTGTAACTCGAAAATCTCCATAATTCGAAACCACTTACATGCCCCAGTAACATTGTAGTCTCTATAACTCGAATTTTCAGGCACAAAATATATTTTTCCGGCATTATATTATGCACATTAAAAGATACGGATGAAGAAATTGTCGCTATACTATTGCTAAACAAGATGAGCTTCAAGACAAATCGGATGAAAGTGACACCGATGGAGAATTACCCAGGGAGAAACCTTCTCACCAGGAAATGATAAAAGCAATTGAAACAATTAAACTTTTTTTTTACTATTAATGAAAATACAAAACAGATGAAATATTTAGTTTGCTCAATAAAATAAAAAAAACAAACATTATTCATTAATAATTGATTATTTTGAAAAATATTTTTTTGTTTTAAAGAATGTTTAAAAGTGTTATGGGATCGTGAATTCGTGAGGCCGTGTGCGTATAGTGTCTAGTTACCAATCTGATGACCCGGGTTCGATCCCGGCCAGTGCAGACTTTTAATCGCACAAAAGTGATCCCTGTGGTGCACTCTCCACAGCAGCTATGAGTGGCCGTGAGGTGAAGCCTGGTAAGCACCCACTCGGTAACAATATATCGTCATCATCACCGATGTCTACATGTATTGTAAATACTGGCACACCCAATAATGGGTAATATGCCGTGATGATATAGGTATTTATTTATATATTTTATTTAAAAATGTTTTAGAATTATGTATTTTTTTAATAAATTAAACTTGGCAGTATGTTTCGAAATCTCTGTAACTCGAAATAATTCCGCGGTCCCTTGAGATTCGAGTTATAGAGGTTCGACTGTATATTCAGTATTTGAGTGTATACAGGCTGTCTCAAAGAAAGTGTAAAAAAAAATTAAGGGCATATAGTACTGATCAAATTGAGTAAAAAAAGGTTAATCAACATGGGTCCGATCTTCAATAGTTTCCGAGATATGAGACAGTGAAAAATGAGTTTTTGCGGGGTTTACCTCTACTATCTTGAAAGCTATAAGAGTTAATACTTGAATTAAATAAGACTTTTTCTTTACCTTTCAGAGGTCATCTTAGATGTGCTTTTGTTTAAAAAAAAAATCAAATAATTGTAATAAGTTAAATGTTGTGGCAACCTTGGCCAATATTTAATTTTCATATAACTTCGTAACTATTAGAAAATGAGAAAAATGTTTCATATAAAATTTTATTGTTTTTTTAGTTTACTGACATAGACAAAATTTTGTTCGATCACTATCATTGTCTTCGATTTTTCATTTATCTCGGAAACAGTTGAAGATCAGGCCTACGTTGATTAAGCTTTTTTTTACTGATTTTTGTCAGTACTATATGCCCTTAATTTTTTATACAGTTCCTTTGAAACAGCCTGTATAGGTAGAGTTTTCTATTTTTGTCCTGGAAAAGTACCCCGTGCTTGTTAGATGACACAGTGTAGGTTATGTGATGTGTAGTGCATCATGCAGCATTAATAATCTTCATTTCACCGCCCACAACCGGCAAGAAGATGGCTTAGTGCTACATAGTGCTAGTCTCTAGTGCCAAGGTCTCTTCGCGCTTCTGATGAGACATGATTGCGTCAAGGTACAACGTTCGTATCGTATCGTAACGTTCAAACAAACAGTTATATCTTGATAATTCGCAAACATGCGAATTTCAGTTCACACATCACACACTTAACATAAACAAGAACAAGAATACCAAGGATTCGATATCTTATTCGCATTGCCAGTGCTTACATTCGCGAATAATTGCACACTACTAATTCGCGGAATTATTACTTCATTAAATCATTATACAGCTTGTCACAGACTTCTTGCTAAGTTACACGTAAGAATTAGATAATATGCTTGTCAATAACAATAATGTTCATTACCATATAGTATAAGGCACCAGAAGTCGAGGGATCGCCATAAATATCTGAAACGCCCCGCAAATATAAAAATACAAAAGATCCTTTCAACGGTGATACCGCAAATGGGCCCGTAGACCAATTTTTTAAATTATTTTTAAATGAAAGTTCGTTTAATTTTGAAGCAACTCGTGGTATCAAAAAGTCATAATGGGGTATTCCACCATAATAAAAAAAATTTAAAAATTTCAATTTAACATAAAGTATGGCTCAATAAATAATAGATAAAACAATGAAAACATTTTTTAAATAATTACTTTACGAGATATTTCACATTTGCTAAAAGGAAAAATTGACGTCATACAATTGATATCTTTCTCTCACAGCGTACTCAGAGCAGTGTGTGTGTGAGAAAGACAAGTATAGGGGAAATGTGACTTTACACTGATTTCTCGAAAATAAAATACTGTTAAACTAGGAACAATTAAGATTTTTTAATACTATGAACTGCTACAAAACTGAATGAAGTTTTATTTAAAATAATAAAAAAAATTGAGTGGAATACCCCATTGTATTTTGTATAGCTGCATTTGAATTTTAAATAAACCTATAGCTATCTTTCTCACACTAGTTTCTGTAGTAGGCTGCGCGAGAAAGATACAAATAGTGTGACGCCATGTGTGGCCTGGAAATAAATTCAAATATCTCGTAAAGTAATTATTAAAAAATGTTTTTTTTATCTTAATCGTTTTACAACCAATTCATTTTGTGTATTTCGTGTTTGATCATTTTTAATATATTTTTCATTACTGTGCGAACTGAACACAGTGTTTCTGTTATATTTGAACAACTCCAATCCTGGTGTCAGCATTTTAATTTTTTTTTTTTTTTTTTTGAGTTGTGTATTAAACATACTATTAGTTGTGACACTTGGATCTAATTCTTGTACACATTTGCATTGCACAGACTTCAACTATTAATATTAATTCGTGTACGCATGTACACTCTCTAGTTAATTTATCGTTTATTACATTAGTCTTAAAAAAAAAAAATAATAATAATAATATTAATATCTATTATCTATTACGCCGACTTGTGTATGTGTATTAAGATACTTTATAAAACTAAAGTTAAAATGACACATACTATATTTCAATGTTTGTCAATAAAACCCGCTTTTATTTAATAAAACCCAGGTGGGCTGGGTTTTTTATAAAAAAACCCGAGTTTCTTTCAACCCTGCTTCTCACCAGGAAATGATAAAAGCATTTGAAACAACTCAACTTTTTTTTTACTATGAATGAAAATACGACACATGGAATATTTAGTTTGCTCAATAAAATTTTAAAAAATTATGAATTAAGCATGCCAAAAAACCAAACATTAATCATTATTAATTGATTATTCTAAAAAACTTGTTTTAAAGAATGTTTTAGAATTGTGTATTTTTTTTTTTTTAATGAATTAAACTTGTCTGCAATAAGTATGCCTTTTAGCTGTCCCTTGAGTTTCGAGTTATCGAGGTTCGACTGTATTCTTTTCTTTTTACAATACATTTTTTTTTCCATTCATAATACATGTAGGTAACGATAGTCAAGTAATGAATCAGAAGAGTCGTTTATTAGGTTAGATACCAATTTATTTTAACTGTGTTATACAAAGAGATTTCGTATTTATTATAATACTATTTATTGTGTTTTGGTTTATAAATAGAACGTTTTTATTAAAAAGAAAAGCTACAAATAATTTAAAGATATTATTCTGATAATTCAAACATTATACATTTATTTGTAATTTTATTTCAATTCCATGGCTTTCACTACAAATGAGCAATATTTTGAAAACTTATTATTAGGTTTTACATATTACAAAACGTGCAAAATAAAATCTGATTAGTGATTTAGATGTATAATTTTACTGCCCACAACTTGTACTTGAAATATTTTTGTCTAAAATTAATAGATAACTAATTAGAGCGAGATAAAAAAAAAAATAATGTTGTCTTCCCTATATAATAACAGATGTCAACCAGACAGTTTTTAATAATCTTATAAGATGTTTTGGTTCTTAGATTCTTTTGAATTTAAATGCTTCAACTTCAATTAAATTCAATTAGTATTAAGTTTATAATATTTACAAGAAGAATGATAATGAAAAATTTCTAATTCCTGAGACTTTTCATTATTGACCTAACCTATCCAATTTAGTCTACTGCGAAGCCTGTTCGGACAAGCTGATAATAAGACTGTCACTCTAACCACTCTGCACTTATGCAGACTGAAATTTAATAAAAAAAAAATACATATTAATTGATAATTGTACAGTTAAGATAAGAATTTGAGAATATAGAGCATAAAGCACTGCAAGTTCAATCCAGTTATTTGTAGTTAAATAAAATGAATGCATCATATGAAAATTTTAGGATATGTTACTAAGAATAGGACATAAATCAAATTAGATCTTATTTTCTATCAATTTTCGATTGACGTCATCAGAAGATATTGCAAGGAAGTAAGAGGAAATAGAGAGAAAAGGAGGAAATTGAAATTTCTTTAAGTAGTTACTACGAAAATAGCTACCTGTCCTATTTGTACATATGTATGTACTCAAAATAAGATGGACACGATTTTATTGGCGCTTTTGTTAAAAGTGACGTAATAGTGAGCAAGTTTTAAAGGAAATTGACTAAACGATACGTTAAATAAATACAACGATGACTTTATTACAAAAATGTATTAATGAGTTTGTTTAACTTTATCACTTTTTGAAAGGTGAGTGTTACTGTTTTTTTGAAATTTGTAATTGAAAACATTTTTTTTAATTGATGGAATTACAATGTATTAAATTTATTATAGCTGATGATGAGCCACTTGGGCTCGAAACGTCCGAAATAAAGAAAAAAATTTTATCAAAAATTCTTTTCTGGGATCATTAAGGCCTACCTTCATTCACAAATTAAATAAATAAGTAAATCATGTGTCCCAAATTTAACTGACCTGGCTGTACTTTGAATTTTTGATTATAATCAAGCTCTAACATTACCTACGCCAATTTTTATTTGCCTTTTTAAACAAAATTTGATTAGAATATTGCCTTAGTTACCTACAATTTTGCTTAAATAGTGCAGATATTATTACTAACACTTATTAAAACAAAAAAGGTTGAAATTGAAACACACTGAATTAGACGAATGTAAATACTAATTAAAGGTTAGGTTATTGAAAAATTATAACATGACTAATTCAGGACAAATTGAATTCATAATATAAAAATTATACTTGCTGTTAATTATATATAATTATTCATATACAGGTGTTCATAAATAATCATTTTGCATTTTTCCTACTTCACACTTTCACGTTTCACATATTTAAAAATATATTTTACACAGATATTTTTACTAGTACATTACACAAATATCTAAAAAGAAAGAGGAATAAAAGAAGTAGCAATAAATCCCATTCGTAATTATACAATTATCTAACAAAATTTAATTAAGAAATTAGATTAATGTTCATCTTAAGTTTAAGAATATAATATTACCATTAAAATCATCACATAAAAAAAGAAGGTTTTAAATTATTTATTGTAGTTCATTAACTCAACAATTTTTCCATTATACTTTTATAAACAAACAAACCTGATAAATAGTTATTTATGCAACAAGAATAAAAGTGGTATAAGCAGGAAAATTCCAACAAGTTGGAAAACACAGAACAGTTTCAAAGAAATTTTGGACTTTTGAAATGACATTTCAAAACCGTTTACATTTCATTAAAACCTCATAATACAACAACAATAATAATAATACAACCTTTTAGTTTATGTTCTGCACATTTTATTAAAAGGTTGTATAATTATTGTTTACATTTTGTTTGTAATTTTAATGGAATTTAGAATTAGAACGTGGCACTTGTTTCGAGTAGTTTCTCTATCTTGGATCATCTTTAGCATGCTCTTGTTGTGGAAAGATTAGCCGGTATAAGCAGGTCATCAAACCTGAACCTGAACCGAACCCAAACCGTAAGATTTTAGCGAACCCAAACCCAAAACTCAAACTCAGATATATTTTTCAATTGTACCCAACTCGGAACCGAACCGGGTATTATATTTTGGGTTCGGGGTTCAGCTCTGGTTCAGGTTCAATTTCAGTTCGAAATGTAATTGTATTCGAAATTGCCGATCATCAACTCTTCTGCGTTTGGATCGATTCGGCCCGAAAATAAAAATTGCAGGCCCGATTTGAAGATCGACTCGAGCCAAAGCCCGAAATTGGGTGCATCCGACATTCCTAATTTTGATTTTTATGTTTAACTTTTTTCGTGCCAAATTTATAAAAAACCTCTACATGCTTATAACTTTCGACATTAGTTAACATAAGTTGTTAAAAAAAGAGACACTTCTAGTGTAAGTTTGTTATAAAAATTACAGACTTACGACACTTTTCCCAAGGGCGCTCGAAAATTTCAACTGTTTCACAAATCTTATACAAAAAGATATCATTTACATAAGGAATTTTTTATCAAACTTTATTTCTACTCAAAAATAAGACAAGAAATCATTATAGTAGAAATAAAAATCACTTTTATTTAAGTATACGAATAGTAACAATAGTAATAATAACAACATGACAATATCATTATTATACTTTAATGAATAACCTTGAATTTTTGAAGTAAAATAACATTTTTATTATTAAGATGTGAAGTATGTTGTTATTAAATCATTTTGACCCTTTCAACTTTATCCATTTTCATAAAAATATTAAGGAAACTGTGCATTTGATTGAACTATAAGATTTTTCGGGCCGGCCCGAAAAGCTCGAATTTTCGGGTCGAGCCAAAATCAAAAGTCCGACTCGCCTCAACTAAATGATTAGCCCGATTCGGCCCAATAAAAAGTATCTTCAGCCCGACTCGATGATCGACTCGAAATCGAGGCGGGCTTCGGGCCGGGCCGGGCCAAAGCTCGAGATCGAGTGCATCTCTATTGCGTTGCTGCCTGTGTTGACTGTTCGTGAAAATTGTGTTGTTCTTGTCTACGCATTATTCCGATTCGCATTTTAAATTATTTCTATATAAAGATTGTTTTTCAAAATTTTCATTAGGTCGAACCGAATCTTATAACTGAACTCGGAACAAAACCGCTAATTTTATTAATGCATGAATCAGAACCGCACACAAACCCATTTCTCAAAAAACAAATTAACCTGAACACCTGAACCTAAACTGAATCCAGATTTTCCCGGGTTCGCTGCCCTGGGTATAAGGAACCGTTGGACTTCGTTACTACCAGGGCATTCAATCCGCCAAAAACTGGGTTCGGTTCAGGCTTAGGTTATAGGGTTCAAGTTCGGTTCGATCTAATGAAAAATGAATTAATGTTTTTTTGAATATCAATCTTTATAAAGAAATAATTTAAAATGCGAGCCGGAATTAATAAAGCAACGTAATTTCACGAACAGTAAACATAGGCAGCAACGCAGATCGGCTGTATTACGATTTACGATTACGCTTGTGTTTCGAACTGAAAATGAACCTGAACCGGAGCTGAACCCTAATCCCGAATTTTAATACCCGGTTCGGTTCCAACTAGGGTTCTATTAGAAAATATATCTGAGGTTCGGTTTTGGGTTTGGGTTCGCTAAAATGTTATGGTTTGGTTCCGGTTTTAGTTCGATTCAGGTTCGGGTTCGATGCGCTGGAAATTATTCGTGACGGTTCTTTCCTTGTCCCAAACGCACCGGTTTCAACTTCACTCTCAATATGACGTCACAAATGACACTATTGCACAATTTCATATTCATATGATTCCAAAAGCAAAATATATATTGTGATATTATAATTATTAAAACTATTATATAAAGAATATACGTAGATAATAAAAGTATAAATTGATAAAGGCAATAATTGTAAAAAATACTAATGCCTTGTCACTACAACAAAAACAATATACATACATATAATAATATGAAATATGTGCACTTAAAATATGATAAATTGTATATATTTCGAACTCACCTGAAATAATTTATAATATATCCTACCCATTTTTAGGTACCATAACAATAATACATCATTCACTCTTATCACACATATTTTTCACTTTTATTCTATGTAAAAAAAAAAAAAAACATTCAATTAAAGAAGAATACAGGGAAAATATGTAGAAAAAATTTGAAGCATTTAATAATGAAAATCCCTAAACATTTCCATCAATGACAACGAGCACTTCATATTCACATGACACCGGAAAAGGTACAAAGCTGAATATGAAACCATAGTACATTTTTGATATCGCTAATTCACTTAATATTACATGTTATCTACAATTAATTCATTGAATTTACACAATTGAATACCATACTGATTAAATAACTGATGTGGATACATATACTTTAATTCTACGAAGTATAATAAAGTTGACGTAACCAAAATAAAAGTTGTAATATCAATAGGGTTCTTGACATTTCCAAACTATTTCAAGTAGATTAAGTAAGATGAAATTTCAAAGATTACACACATGTATGTTTGTAAACAAAATATTATTACAAGAATACAAGAATTAATAAATTCAGGACAAACAAAGGAAGCCTTCAAAAAATAATAAAATATGTATGGTTAGGTTATAATATTTATCCTATTTATTTATAATTTGTTTTACATTTTAATCAACTACCTGAACCGTATTTAAGGTTCAGTTTCGGTTCAAGAAAATGAAAATTATAACGGTTCAGAGCGTCTGGTCGCGAACCTGGGGAACTGGGTTCCATCCCGACCGACGCCAAATATTTTTCGAATTTTAAATGGCACAAAAGTGTGGTGCACTCTCTACGCCAGCAATGAGTGCCCGTGAGGTGACGCCTGGTAAGCGCCCGCACGGTACAGATATGTCATCATCATTACCGATATCTGCGATAAAGCAGATTGTGGCACACTCAGAAATGGGTATAGTCTGTTCGCTCCTAGCTGAAACAAGCCGATAATTTATTAGCCCAATAGTTATTACCACAAACCATAAACCACTTTCTTGAGCCTTTGTTCATCAAACGGCGGTCAGTTGTAAATGGAGTGTTGAACAAGGATTGTATTCAGTTCGTTTTGATATATGCGTTTGTAAATTTTTAAGAGAATTTTTTGAAATTATTTTGAAATGTATTTACAGCTAGGTATTATCATTGAATAGGTATAATTAATAATTACCTGGAAAGACATTAATTCTGATAGTGACGACTCCACTTTGGATGAGGATGACAGTTCTTAAGAAAATATAAATTATGACAAAGGGACAGTTCGCTATTTGTAAATAATGACAACAACTGCTCACCTGCAACTTTTAAACAAGCCAGCGAAATTTATAGCAAAAAAAAAATTTGTATATATTTCCCTGGCAGTCCTAAGCCTGTAAAAAGTGTGAAGGAAAGTTGCCATTATCATTATTTGATTATTTTATGACGAGTATAACTGTATACGTGTAATAATGACATTTTCCCTTACTTATGCAGATTTCGAATACGTCCCTGTTCCACACTACCTGAGGATTTTCTATTTGTTTGTGGTAATATCTATTGGGGTAATAAAATATCGGCTTGTTTCAGCTAGGAGCGAACAGACTATAATATGCCGTGATGATATATTTATATTTATTTATTCATCGGTTTTGGATTCGGGTTTGAATTTCGCTTCAAAGAAGAAAATGATTACAAGCACAAAAGGACGGTAAAATTAGTGGATTTAAATTCATATTAATAAATAAATTTCTACGATTTTAATGTATATATTTAACATATCTGAACCGAATCTGAATTCATAACGGTTTAAATTCGGTTCGGGTTTTATTGACCTTGTCAAATAAAGGTTCGGTTCAGGTTCTACAAAAATTCGGGTAATTCGTGTTTTCGGTTCAGGTTCGGTTTCAATTTCAGGTCCCTGATTTTAAAATAAGTAAATCACTTTTTTTGCAGATTTAGCGAATCTGGGGACCCGGGTTTCATTCCAAGCGAAGCCAAAATTATTTCAAATTATAAATGGTATAAAAGTAACCCTTGTGGTGCACTCTCCACGCCAGCAATAAATGCTGTTAGGTTACGACGCACTGTACGAATATGTGATTATCATATCAAAGCAGATTAATACGATTTTCAATTTTTTATTTCATAAGTGATTAGAAATCATAAAAATTTAATTATGTGATTATTGAAATTTACACAAGTTTTATGTTTACAAAAACATAACCAAAATTTTAATAAAAGATGATAATATATGATATCCTTTATACTTTGAAATTTACTTGACGTAAAAACAAAAAATTATCTAACATAATTGGTGTTATTTTTTTGTGTAATTCTAGTCTCCAGAATGTCGGTGTGTTATCATTATCTCAATAAATAAAAGAAGTGATATGAAGGTATTACAATTATGTGATTGTCTCGAAGATCTGACGCATAGCGATAGTATTGCAGTGTTATAAATTCCTAGAATTGACGTATCTCACTTCTTTGTAACTCTAGGGATATTTTTTATTGTGTGACAAAAAATACAATTACCCGTATTATCACTATACATCAGGATGTTACAATTAATCTAACTGTATCTAAGATTTGGAAAGTATGAAATTTTTTAAACTTTGTCATTATTGTTTATTTACTTTAAAGATCTAATTATCTTTGATATGCAACCGGAACTAGCACTTATATTTCATAGTTCCTGATTAAATTTTTGCAGTGTCATTAATTTTCAAGGATTTGTGCTAATTTTCTCAAGTTTAATCATTGTTAACGAAGTTTATTTGATTTACTGCAATTTCTACAGGTTTAAATTAATTGTTCTACAATTATACGGAAAATACAAATATTACGAAACGGTTTTTCGCGGAATTGAATAGTAAGGTAAAAGTATACGCTTCTAATTAGACTACGGAAAATAGTGAAAATGTAAATAATATGCATAATGATATTGCAACTACACACAGAGTGTAGCAGAAATAAGAATATTAAATTTAACCAGTGACAGAACTCGTCGAGAGCAACAATATTTCTTAGTATCTTTTTTTTAAACCTTCTAGACATTGTGTTAAAAATCTTAAAAGTTTTGTAAAAAAATTCATTACCTGCCAAAAAATATAAAAAAAAAAAAATGAAAATTCAAAAATGTTACCAATATTGTTGCTCTCGACGAGTTCTGTCAATGTCACTTACTTTTTTCTGTTTCACCAATATATGTAAATTGGAAATATTTTTTTTCAATAAATAAATTGCCATTTCGATAAAAGTTACTAAGAAATATTGTTGCTCGTGCCGAGTTCTATCACTGGTTAAATTTAATGTACTTATTTCTGTTACACTTGTGTATATAGCATATTTATATAGCATAAAGTATTTGTTTTTATAATATAGCAATTACTTTATTCTCATTAAATATATCTGTATGAATATGTCAACACCTTTGACGTATATAAAACAATCATACAAATAACTCTAAAATGATTAATGATAAATGTCAATAAAATTCTGGGGTTGAACTAGTCATTAAATAGTGATCCACATTTCATTCTTCTATTTATTTCATATTAATAATTATTGTTTTAGTTTATTAATTTAATTTTGAAGTTGTAAGGTAATCGTAGAATTGGGGTCTTTAAAAAAAAAAGTAATGTTACTTTAAGTTATCTGAATCATATATCATACAATATTTCTCAAAAATACTAAACTTTTCATTCATAATTTTGTTAATAAAGTTTCGCGGCATCAAAATGTGACGTCACCTAGCGATGAGTCCTATAGTTCAACGAAGTTAGATGATACAGCTGATATTTCATTTACTTTTCGTTTCCATTATTGTCAATATGATTAATAATTATTTAATTTCATAGAGATTAGAGATGCACTCGATTTCGAGCTTTGACCCGGCCCGGCCAGAAGCCCGCCTCGATTTCGAGTCGATCATCGAGCCGGGCCGAAGATATTTTTTATCGGGCCGAATCGGACTAATCATTTTCAAAAATCGAGGCGAGTCGGACTTTTGATTTTGGCCCGGCCCGAAAATTCGAGCTTTTCGGGCCGGCCCGAAAAATCTTATAGTTCAATCAAATGCACAGTTTCCTTAATATTTTAATGAAAATGGATGAAATTAAAAAGGATCAAAATGATTTAATAACAACATACTTCACATATTAATAAATAAAAATGTATTATTTTACTTCAAGATTTCAAGCATAATAATTATATTGTGATGTTGCTATTATTATTGTTATTACTCGTATTTTTAAATAAAAGTGATTTTTGTTCCTACCATAATGATTTCTTGTCCTATTTTTGAGCAGAAACAAAGTTAGATAAAAAATCTTTATGTAAATTATATTTTTTATATAAGATTTGTGAAAAAGTTGTTTAAATTTTCGAACGTCTTTAGTAAACAAAGTGTTAAATACTCGTAGGTCTGTAATTTTTATAACAAACTTACACTAGAAGGGTCTCTTTTTTAAATACTTATGTTAACTAATGTTGAAAGTTATAAGAATGTAGAGGTTTTTTTATAAGTTTGACACGAAAAAAGTTCGCCTTAACTAAAAAATCAATATTAGGAATGCCGGATGCACCCAATTTCGAGCTTTGGCCCGGCCCGGCCCGATTTCGAGTCGGGCCAGCAAATTTTTTTGTCGAGTCGATCTCCGAGTCGGACCGGTAATTTTTATTTTCGGGCCGAGTCGATCCAAACCTCAAAGCCCGGCCCGGCTGGCCCGAATGCATCTCTAATAGAGATGTTCAATTATTAATGAATTAATGTAAGTAACTGTTTTAAATAATATCGTATTCATTATGTTTCATTTTTTTTTTCTTTGTCGCTCTATACATAAGTTTGTGAAATGTTATATAAGTCATATGTAACCACACATGTTATCAAGTTCCTTCTTGGTTATTTGAGTGTTTGATCATTGTTAATAGGTAAACTTATAAATTTATTATAATGGTGTGTTTAAATATGTATTAAAGATACTTATAGACAAAAATGATTGAAACATATTGAATAGTAGTTTCAGATTTGGCCACTAGAGGGTAGTGTTGTCTCATTGCTAAGTCACACGAAAAAATTTAAATATTAAAAATTTCAAAAATTCGTAGTTTAAATATTATGTATTTCTAGAAGGTAAAATATGAACCTACATTAATAACTTTGCTTATTATTTTTTTTTCTTTTAAGTGGAAAGATCCGATTTTTTTGCCGCGGTTATTTCATCGAATTTGTTTATCTTTATTTCCTGTGGTGCACTCTCCACGCCAGCAATGAGTGCCCGTGAGGTGACGCCTAGTAAGCGCCTGCACGGTACAAATATGTCATCATCATTATCGATATCTGTGATAAAACAGATTGGCACACCCAGAAATGGGTAATATACCGTGATGATATATTTATTTATGTTTATGACTTTAAAAAAAGCTATTAAAGTTTATTACACCCGTTATAAATTAGTGTGTATATTTTTTTTAAATTTGTTATTGATTTAAATAGACTTGAAGTAATTTATTGTTTTTTCAATGTCTGTTTTAATTGCGAAACTGGATGCATTCGTGAAGAGTGATTGGCAGGTTGAGTCGTCGCTTAAAGTCGATGTATTTATTTACCACGGAATTAAATTTTCATGTAGTTTACTTTAGTGGTATCAACAAAAGTGCTTTAATAATTAGTACTAATGAAATAGGTGTGAAAAACATGGTTATCTTTAGAATTATAACAATATAGTCAAATTTTGAAGGTTTTTATACAATATTAATATTCATTTCACAAATTTCTGGTATTGATACTATACAAAAATAATAGTTACTACGATAGTGATTTACAAAGCAACAGCAATTTCAACCGTGTGCGACATAATTATTCAGTTACAGAAAGATAAAAGTGATGTCATTTTTCTACATAATGATCCTCCTTTTCAATTGGCGTCATGGCAACTGAAATTACCGATGGAGGCGCTCTGATTTCTTTAAAATGTTGGTTTTAATTCGTATTTTGTCTTGGGCTCAGGGATATAGTTAGAAAAATTGACTGTCGGGTTTAGAAATAAAACTATAAATATTGTAATTATAACATAGCGGCATATCGCTCACTGTCTGCAGTTGTAACACTGGATGTCAACGGGTCATTATTTGAGCCGCTCTTTTGAAATGAAGACATGCTCTGTATAGTAAAATATAGTAAAATAATCTTACTGTTTCTATACCATAAATGCTATTTTTGTTTGAAATAATTTTTGAAACTACAGATTTTACTAGTTTTACAATAATGTATATACGTGTGTGACAAATTTTTCTCGACGATAACTCCAATACTACAATTCGAAAAACTATAATGGGGAAGTTTAGCATGGTAAAAATTTTACATAACACTATTTTCTCACAAATATAACAAAAATGACTGCTGAAATTAAAATTAAAAATTAAAATTATTGCTCCATTTATTTATAATTAATATTTTTTGGGTCAACTTTAAGTACGTCACAAGTCAGTTATGCGTAAACTCAGACAGACCGGTGAAATCGAACCACTTGAACGTAGGTCGTAACAAAGCGTAAAAGCGCTTCACTAGTAACCGCAACCGCGTGCGTCAGTGTATAAGTCGACATACGTTGCGCCAAGCCTCTACCGACGTCATCACAGCTTAAAATCAGCTTGGCCGGAAAATCTGGGCATTTTTGAAAAAAATAAAACATGTTACATCATTTCTCAAGTCATTTCCCATGGAATAAAAAAAATCGCTAAACTTCCCCATTCTTTCGTATTCCTCTTCTTTACGTCCATATGAAGAGCTGATTAAATTTACGTTATAATTGGTCAACCGGAAGTTCCCTTGTTTGAAATTTTCAACAGTTTTTCTTGAAAAACACAATTAAATATCATTTTTTGACATTTCATGTGATTCTCAATATGAAAGAATATCTTATTGTCTATACGGTTTGATTACACATAAAATAAATAAATAAATATATCATCACGGCATATTACCCATTTCTGGGTGTGCCAGTATCTACAATACATGTAGGCATCGGTAATGATGACGATATATTTTACCGTGTAGGCGCTTACCAGGCGTCACCTCACGGGCACTCATAGCTGGTGTGGAGAGTGCACCACAGGGGTCACTTTTGTGCCATTTAAAATTGGAAATATTTGGCGTCTGTCGGGATCGAACCCGGTTCCCCCAGGTTCGCGACCAGACACTCAGGCACGCGGCCACGGGACCCCATTTGATTATACATTTTGCTTCATAATAGATACAGAGTTCAACAATTAAGATTAACTTTCATAAATCAGCCAGCTCTGCTATAACCATGGAAACAGCTGATATATTCAAATAATTCTAACTAACAGATGTCAGTGTCAAGTGTAATTTACATAGTGTATGTTCGTCTTATAATTTTATTGGATTTATAGAATCTTTTCCAAGGAATTTTGGTATGGGATTTGTACAAAACACATAGAATTGAAGGTAATGTGCTGGCCACATCAGATTTTTTGGTGTTTGAAATAATCAAAGAAACAACTTTCCAGTTTTCTTACTTTTATAGATTTACGTAACTTAATTTAACTCAAGATCATGTTCAAATATTAGAAAATTATATAATGGATGTTAATAAATAGAAAAATAATCATTGATGAGCAATTACATAATAATTAGTTATTTTTATAAAACGTTTTTGTAGAAATGCTAAAACTGTAAAATGTAACTAAGATACGTTTTCCCAAACTGTTTGGCATACAAAGTACTCTCTGCAATTTTAAAACATTGTTGCTATAGAGATTTTTTTCAGCTTTCCAGGAATATTTATTTGTAATAAAAATGTAATTACTAGTAGTTATTTATTATCATAGTTGTGTTGACGGCAAAAACTTTAAGGTTAGGTTTGCTGCAAATGGAATAAAAATTGTTGTTGTTATTTCAATATCTGACGGTAGAGAAGAACTGAATTTAATACAAATGGCGTTGTTTATCTGACAATTATACAAGCGCTTGTTATGTCGTAATTTATGTAAATTACAGGAGGCCGAGAAGGCGAAAGAAGTGTTCAGTTTGAACTTTTAATTAGCAAATACGGTTTGGATATGGACGGAAGATTGCTTAAAACCAATATGGTATACCTACAGCTGAAATTTAGGCGGGATGACCTACTTTGTTCCTTATGCAAAGTTTTGTTCTATTATTAAAAATATATTTATCATTAATGCAAAGTACTTCCCTACAGTAACGATTGATTAGGAAATATTTTTTCATTTTACATTCTCCAGCAATGATTAAATGAAACCTCGTAACGAAAAATTTTTCAAAACCATTCAATGTATTAATTATAATATTTTTTTTACATTTGCTGATATTTTTTTAAATGAAAGAGCCATAGTCCAACCTAACCTAACCACGGCCTAACACACCATCTACGTTTTTTAAGTTGGTATTTGTTTTATACAAATCAACAATAATAAAAAAACATTCCCCATATTATTAAAAAATCATCTTGTTCATTAGCGTGTAACAAATTTATAAATAAAAAAAATATATGTATCATCACGGCATATTACCCATTTCTGGGTGTGCCAGTATCTACAACACATGTAGACATCGGTAATTATGACGATATATTTTACCGTGTGGGCGCTTACTAGGCGTCACCTCATGGGCACCCATAGCTGGTGTGGAGAATGCACCACAGGGGTCACTTTCGTGCCATTTAAAATTGGAAATATTTGGCGTCTGTCAGGATCGAAGCCGGTTCCCCCAGGTTCGCGACCAGACACTCAGGCACGCGGCCACGGGAGCCCATAACAAATTTATGGCTATGAAAATAAAATTTTAACCTAAAATCTAAACTGATAATTGGTGAAACGTCAATTGACAAGCAGTGACAAGTCACGTGATAAATACTGATTGGTCAGATTCAGAATTTCAAAATCGAAGATAAACCAGAGAGAAGATTGTAAATTTTAAATCAAAATAAATGTAAATTTATATATTAAATTCTTTATAAACTAGCCCTTAGGTTATTTTCTATTTAAAATTTTGTATTACGCCGTAAAGTTTTTATCCCTATAAATTCTGGACAAAGTACAATGTCAATTTTCATTATTGCATCAAAGTGACTTCTATTTTTCACAAGCTATTAGTTCCAATGAGAAGATGTCTCGTAAACACACCCTATGGTAAATAATATATCAATTACCATAATTTACATATAAATTAAGTTTCTATATAAACACAATCTTGAAGTTCTTTTTTTAATTTTATTTATTTTTATTTTTGATTATTATCTGCTTAACCTATATTTCTATTCTAAATATGAATACAACTAAAGTTAAAAATAAAAATGTAATAAATCCTGACAACCTGAGGCAACTACAAGTAATTAAATCTCGTTCTGAAGCTTATTTATTTTTAATTTTAGTTATTAAAATTAATAACATAAATGCGTTGAGTACTGTCGAAATTATAAAAATAGACGTTTTGAGAGTTATTATTCTATTGTGTGTTTCTGGGAACAAATTTAAGCTACTATTTACACGCTGTTTAAATTCATCCAAATATAAGTAAAAATAAAATGCTGATACTGCGTGTAGATTTATATACTACACATTATTTTGTTGTTATTATACTCTTACTATCGGTGTACGGTAGTAAAACCGTGAAGGGCAATTGAGTGTGAAATAAAATCATATTTCATTAAGATTACAAATATACATATTCATACTGAAGGTGTAATTATATTTTATCTCAAAGATGAATTTGTTTCTTGTAAATGCGTTTTTTATATACTCTTATTGTTTTAAACAGATTCAAGTAGATATTATGTCTAGACTAATAAATAAATAAAAACCGCACATATTCTTTCATAATACTGTAGCGCTGTTTATAGATCTTAAATCCATTGTTAATTTTATCTCAGTAGCGTAGTGTATGGGGGCAAAGGGGGCACCCGCCCCGGGCGGCACTTTGCTAGGGGTGGCAAATTCCCTGTCGTTGACTTAATATTAAAAAGACTACTATCGGGGAAATAATTATAGTCAGTTGAGTTTGAAACTCAATAACTTAAAAAAAAAAAAAATTAAAAATGTGAAACGCACTTTCATTTATAGACTATATGCAGTTTTTATATAAAATATTCATAAATTTTTATTTAAAAATGATTAGTTTTGTTTTTTTTTTTAATGTTTATGCGCATGAACGCATGTTGTCCTTTACCAATAAAAATTATTAAAATTAAACTAATCAATAAAATAAAAAAATATTAATATTTTATATTAAAATTTCATTTGGGTCAACATACCAAATTTCAAATGTAAGTTACTAATAGAGGCTGAGATCTAACACTTTTATTTTTTTAATTATAAACAAATCGAAAAAAATAACGTTTAAATTATTCACAAAGCTCATGGTTACAAAATATTAAAATTTGATTTTTTCTAGTCATATTGGTATTAGACAGTAATGAAGTTGAGCATTTCTTCAAACGCGCTAAATATGGGGGTCGTTTTTCATACACGTTTACATCCCTTGAAAAAATGTAACTTTCAATTATGGCATTTAACCTTGAATAAAAAAAAAACTTTTTTTCTAAATACCTTTACATCATTTATTTTCTTTTTGTGTTTCTAAAAATTTTAAATTTTGTAGGGGGGAGGAGGGAGTGGCAAATTTAACATTTGCCCCGGGCGGCAAAACCTTATGCTACGCCACTGTTTTATCTAATTAATTATTAAATTATTGACAATATATAATCGAAATAGAACAATATGCAGAGAGTGCAACGAAACACGGAACATAGGAGTTTAACATAGGATTTTAAACTTCTATGTTTCGCTTTTCGTTGCATACCCTTAATTTATAAATTTAAATTTTGATTTAAAATTTACAATTACCTGTCAGTCGATTTTGAAATTCTGGATCTGACCAATCAGTATCTATCATGTGGCTTTTTATAAGCTTTGGGTTTGTTAAACGCTAATGAACAAAATGATTTTTTTTTAATAACAATATAACGCCATGTTTGGTGGTATTCTCATGTAATTGCTCGAATTTGAAATTTACATTTGGAAATATAAAATATAGTTATATTGCAAATATAAATTTCAAATTTCTAAATTTGTAAATCGTTCATAAACCATCGTATACGTTTTAAGTATGTTTATATTTTAAAATCTAAATTCTTGTAAATTACTCATCATATATTAGTCATAACGATCAAAAGAATTTACGCATTTATTTTTTATGCACTCTATATGCCAGCAATTAGTGCCCGTATGCGTATAAAGCAGATTGGCATACCCAGTAATAGATAATATGCCGTGATGATATATACCGTGAGTATTTTTTAACGTGAAATATTGGGTTTTCATATCCATGGTTACGACTTGATATTTGATTGGCAGCAATGTATTTGCCCGTTCCATTTAAAATGAAACATAGGGAACGAATCTGACAGAAGTATTATATTTAAATATTGTAAGAAATATAGCGGAGTCAGAAAGCCACTAAACATATTTCGGGTACAAGCTGCACACAGTATTTTTTCTACATCTAAATTTAAATTATTTAAAAAATTAACCGCTAATGACATCTTGTCAATATGACAGATAACCGTTGAATTTTCCTATAAGTGATAAGTTTTGACATTTGATTGACAGCAATGTATTTGTCTGTCTCATTTAAAATGACACATGGGGAATGAATTTGACAGAAGTAATATATTTAAATATTGTAAGAAATTTAGCCGAGTCAGAAAACCACTCGGGCATAAGGCGCACACTATATTTTTTCTACAACTAATTTTAATTTAGAATGCAGGTATAATAATTTAAACAAAATTAACCTCTACTGACGTCTTATCAAATGTCAAATTCGTTCCCTATGTTTCATTTTAAATCGAACGGGCAAATACATTGCTGTCAATCAAATGTCAAGTCGTAACCACGGATATGACAAACCCAATGTTTCACGTTAAAAAATACTCACGGTATATATATTCTAATTATTTTGTTACTCAAACAAATTTTTACATATTAAATATTAAATCTTACATGAAGGTAAACTTTCTCAATTGATTTTCCATCGTTCGTTTTTTTATTGTCTTTCTTTCTTAAAATTTCAACTGTTTTAACTAGCTTATCTACTGTATTTCAATAAAAAGAAGACAACTCTATTTACAAAACCTCTACCAAATAAAACTAAAGCTAACTAATGGATAAAAACTACTTTACCACGCCTTCAGTTAAAATTCAAATAATATTCTTTTTTTATTTTACGTAGAAATGAAAAATAAATAAGTCGAACACAAGTTACATAGTTGGAAAGCTAAAAAAATCTCTTTTTTGGTGTAACTTTCTAATATGGCGCCCATATAAAAATTCAATCTTTGACATAGCGACTCGAAATCTAGCAGTGATAAAAAAATTGAACATCGCCATTCGAAAGAATGTTAAAAAGAGCTCTAAAGATATGCAAACCAAAATCCTGAGTGTCTGGTCGCTTATCTGGGGACCTTACTTCGATCCTGATCGACGCCAAAATTATTTCGCTTTTTAAATGGCACAAAAATGACCCCTGGTGACGCCTGGTAAACGCCCACACGGTACGAATATGTCATCATTACCTATATCTGCATATAAAGCAGATTGCCACACCCAGCAATGGGTGAAGATATATTTATTTTATTTATGTATTTCATACTTGGAAGGTATTTGGAAAAATTTACATTTTCACCTATATGTATCTAATCCGGCATATGGTGCTAATTTTTTTAAACAATCAGCACAACATTCTACTAATCAAACTTAGAAATAATTATAAAATTTATTCATAATCATAACATTAGGTATCCAAAAAAGTTGAATCATAATTTCAAGGAAATTATTTAAAAATCCACAGGAAAGTTTTAAAAATATTAGGTCATCTAGAAATTCGTAATAAATGATAAAAAAAATCATAATGCTATATTTTCGCAGAAAAATATGTTTAAATATGCAAATCAGTGCAAAATTTGTAAATCAAATTTACACCTGTCACTTACTCTTTTTTGGTTAAGATAATTAGCATAAAAATACAACTTTTATTGTCAATATTTACATGTGTCTGCCTGCAAAAAAGTTTATCATATTCAATCATAAAAAATAATAATTATATTTAAGACAATGGCGATTGTGTTGATTGTGTCAAAAATGATCCCACACGAATTTATGTGATTGTGCAACATTTCAGTTTGTGAATGAAAAGTGAATACTGACACTTATCCTTGGGGTAGGTACAGTTGAATAAACAGGATAATGTCACTCAATCGTCATGCACGCTAACACAGTGCGTGTTATTCGTGCGTGATTTCACAAAATTTGCGCACACAAAATCAACTTTATCATTTGAAAATTTACTACTTGTTTTACAATTGTTTTGTTTTGATTTCAATGATTCTCTTGCAAAATGATGTAGCAAATCATAACAATTTAATAGTGAAATACCAGATAAAAAATTGCTTCATTATTTTAAGGTGGTACAAGGGTTGGCAAAAACCCGATTCAGTGTTTTTTTAGGGTTTTATTGGGCTTTATTAGCTATTTATTATAAACTTAATGGTATTCTAATTTGTTTTGAATTAATTATATATTAGAAATTAAATATGACATTCAAAATGGCATTCTTTTTTTCTTTTACGAACTAATGCAAAAAGCGACAGCTAAGTTCTAATTTATGATAATTCACTATTTACTTCTTGTTGAATTTAAAGATAATGGAGGGTTATACTTTTGACATCAGAGGCAAGAGAGTTTATGTAAAAGTTAAGATGGAAAATCATAATATAAACAAACCATCGCCATTTTTAAAGTTCTGTCTTGTCACATGTGTGTGCAAGAAAAACTCATTGGTAATTAATATGAACAGTGGCGGCTTAAGGGGTGAGCCACTTACGCACTGGCTTAGGGCGCCTGGCTTTTTGGGGCGCCCAAAAAATATAAAAACTAAAGACAAATATATAAATAAACAAAAAAAAAATCAATGTATGAAATATATACCTGCCCTGTATTATTAAATTTTGGAGCCCCTCAATGATAGTTTTGTATAAATAAATTGTGTAATTTATTGAACATGCCATTGCGAAATAATCAAGTCAGGAAGAAATGATACATAAATATAAATAAAATTTAATCATTTTAATTTTAAATTCTAATAGGTTTTTTACCTTCCTCACCTTTAGGCAAGGAAGGTATTGTTTAAATACTCTAAAAATGCGTACACTTACGTAACATTCTCTTTACAATCAAATAATATTACTATCAAGTTTATATCTCTACCAATTTTTGAATTATTGCCAAAAAAGTCAATATAGCCCACATTTAGATAAAAACTTCAAAATTTTCAAAAATCTATTTTTTATGTTTCTAGATACGCTGATTCCAAAATTTGAAACCGTAGGTCGATATCTCGTTTCGTTCTCGAGATATTTAGATTTAAAGATTTTCTCAAAACTGCCCATTTTTGGGTAATAACCCAAAAATGGGTCGAGATATGAATTTGACGATAACACCATTCGATTCTACAGACAAAAATACATAAGTATAGCAATTTTCATAATTTTTGTCCAACCGGTTCATTTTTTATTAATAAAAGCTTGAAAACCCCTGAAAATGGCCAAAATCTGAAAAAATCGTAAGGGGTACCCCTTACGATTTTTGCGATTTTTGGCCATTTTCAGTTATTTTGCTTTAGAGATTGTATGAGGTGTTCAAAAATTCTGAAAACTGGTGTACTTATGTAATTTTTCCCGTAGAATCGAATGGAGTTGTCGCTAAATTCATATCTCGCCCCATTTTTGGGTTATTACCCAAAAATGGGCAGTTTTGAGCAAAACTTTGAATCTAAATATTTCGAGAACGAAAAGAGATATCGACTTGCGGTTTCAAAATTTGGAATCAGCGCATTGAGAAGTATCTATATACATAAAAATTAGATTTTTGAAAATTTTGAAGTTTTTATCTAAATATAGGGGTATATTGACTTGGCTCAGGGTGCCTTTATAACTTGAGCCGGCCCTGAATATGAATAATACACGTCATACACGGGAAAATTTGAAATAAGAATTTTTTTATATCATATTTTGAAAAATATACAGTTGCCAGACGTAAAATATGTATTAAAGCGTTGAGTGAATAATTTGAACAATTCTTCCAGAAAAAAAATAAAATTGGAAAATGCGCAACTACCCTATTGGCCTATTAATCTTGTACCCAGTGGGTAAAAGTATGTGGAAGGTATTTTCATTCTAAATATTTTTCGTCATTACATTACGTTTTAATGGTGGGTTATTATTATTAATTCTTCCCAATATTCTAATCACAAATTCTAATAATAATAAAATCAAAATAAATGTCAAATCTGTCAGATATATGTATGTCAGAAACAACAAATGTAAATTAATATTTTATTTCTCATGTCACTGATAATTGCCGTAAATCGTGTATTTTCTTTTACGTCTAACTAAACAATTGAACAACAAATGTATTATTTAAACTTAAATGATGCACTTTTTTATTCTGAACACTTATCTTCTTAACACTTTTCCTCTAAAATTAATACGTAAAAACGAAATTAAAATTTTAACATTGTATTTCCTAGTTTAAAAAAAAAATCGGGTGTCATTTGAATGAGAAATAAACAGACAGATGTGTGCATTACTTAAGATTTCATTACGCACTATTTGTACTTAGTTCATATAATTGCATGAATGGAATATTCCATTTAGTTAAATTCAACTATATGTTAATTTTAATCAATGTCTATTAAAAATTTAATACGCATGTCCAACTGTTAATTTAAAGAAAATGAGTTAAAATTTCTCAACGTCACTTTTAACTAGGTAAATTAGATATAATATGGTTGAATGTAATTTTCAATATGCATGCATACATATAGTTAAATTCACCGAAAAAAAAGATTCCCATATGCCGACATCACCAGCAACGTTTATTGGTCTCGGTCACATACACCTATGTTTCTAGTTAATTTAAAGAATGAATGAACAGAATGTTCTTTTAAGTTGAATTCAATTATATTTATAATTACAACACCGGTAATGACGACGATATATTTTACCGTGTGGGCGCTTACCAAGCGTCACCTCACGATCACTCATAGCTGGTGTGGAGAGTGCACCACAGGGGTCACTTTTGTGCCATTTAAAATTGGAAATATTTGGCGCCAGTCGGGATCGAACCCGATGTCTAAATATGTGTAGATAATGGCACACCCAGAAATGGGTAATATGCCGTGATGATATTTTATTTATTTATTTATTTATAATTACAATATTTTAAAAAATAGAATGGGGTCTTTTCAACTTTTTTAAATATTTTTCTGAAAATATGTACTTATTAATGTAGGTTCATATTTCACCTTCCAGATGTGTAAATGGATTTTATCTGTTGGTTTCCCAAATAACAAAATAAATAAATAAATAAAATAACACTTGAACTACGAATTTTAGAAATTTTTAATAAAATTAAAATTTTGTTATGTCATTTAGCGATACCATTATAATAAATATATATGTTACCTGTTAACAATAACTCAGATAACCAAGAAAGAATTTGACTTGACATGTTTGGTTAGATATGGCATATATGACCTCCAAATGACATTTCACAAACTTATGTATAGAGCGACAAAGTAAAAACAGAAAACAATGAGTACGATATTATTTTTAGTTCACAAAAAAAAAAACAGTAACTTATATTAAATCTTTAATAGTTGAACATCTTTATGAAATTAAATAATTATTAATCATATTAACTACAATGGAAACGAAAGGTAAATGATATGTCAGCTATATTATCCAACTTGGTCGAACTATAGGACTCATCGCTCAGTGACGTCAGAATTTGATGCCGCGGAACTTTATTAACAAAATTATGAATGAAAAGTTTAATATTTTTTATGAATAAAAACAAATGGAACTTTATTATTATTATTATTTTTGAAAGACCAGCTTTAGCTATACAGGGTGTCTCAATAAGCTTGCTCACTATTGGTAACTTTTTTATTTGAAGAGGTACGAGGTTGGTTAAATGAGCAAAATTGTGCCATTTTATATTAGAAAATTGTTCATGTGGACAAAATAAAATTTGTGTCAGCGGTTCTCAAAATTTGGGACAATATATATGTATATATTTTTTAAATGGAACCATATATTTTTTATTATCTTATTGGAAAGAGTATTTTTTTCTCTTTCCAATAAGGTAATGTTGTTTATGTACAATTTTTTCAAATAAACGAGTTATTTACGGTTAAAAATTTAAATTTTGTAAACTATTTTATTAGTTTTTTACTCAAGTAAGCCATGGAAACAATTGATTCTTTGTTTGTTAGACGTTTAATAATTTCTCGCGTAAAGTTCTCTGTGTTTAATAATGTTAAAAACTTTACAAATGAAGAAAAGTTAGATATGATCTTGCTATCTGGAAATTTATATCTAGACACCACTTACGTAGAACGGTCGGCTCTCTTTCCAAAAGAGTTTAAATGTGCGAAAGAAATAATGGCTTTCAATTTGAATATTTTCTTTGTTTTGTTATTACTGTAAAATAAATTAATAAAATAATAATTTTATAAAAGACAATTGTTTCCATAGTTTACTTGACCTAAACTAATAAACGATAATTTTTATCTTTAAACGTAAATAACTCGTTTATTTGAAAAAATTGTACCTAAACAACATTACCTTATTGGAAAGAGAAAAAAATACTCTTTCTAATAAGATAATAAAAAATATATAGTTCCATTTAAAAAATATATATTCTGTCCCAAATTTTGGGAACCGCTGACACAATTTTTATTTTGTCTACATGACCAATTTTCTAATATAAAATGGCACAATTTTGCTAATTTAACCAACCTTGTATCTCTTCAAATAAAAAAGTTACCAATAGTGAGCAAGCTTATTGAGACACCCTGTATATTAGGTCTGTAATCTTAGCAAACAACTTGTACTTACAAAAGGTTTATCGCAATATGTATTTCATATTTCCGAAGAAAATAAAAATAAAACATATATAAGTACAAGAAATTGTAAATAAATTTAATTCAAAATATCAAACGGAAATTTTTTACAATACAAACTAATATCATCCCACATAAAATTTTATAAAAACTTAATACATTCGATACAATAAAAATATAAATTTTCCAATGCAATATTCTACTTCAACTAGACTTCGATGTAGTTCTCTACAACTGAAAAGAAGTTATTAACCAACATCTCTGGGGCATCCAATAACTAGACACTAGACATAGAAGAATCAGAGGTACACTTTTGATTGGTTAAAAGAAGAATCACAGTATCACAGATATACTTTTGATTGGTTAAAACTAAAAGCAATGCAACTCTAACGAGAATCAAACCGTTATTACATTCGAGATCTCGTTTCTTCTTCAGCTATATTTTCAGAATAACGACTTACAAATAAAAAAAATACTATATGATATTGTGTATAGCTCGTGTATCTGCTCGTAAACAGATTTTAATCAATAAAGGTTCACTTTTTTATAGAGAAAAAAGTGCCGTACTTCGTTAGCTACGATTTTTTTGTTTTAATTTCTTTTAATATTTGGTAACATATTACAAATTACTTGAATTAATAAAATCTGTACAAGTTATAGGTTATAACGAATTCTGACAGATAAAATGTCAAATATTTGTCTTTTGTTCAAATACCATGGCTATCACTTTTAACAAGAAATTGAATAAACTTAATAATTAACTAAAATATGACATAATTTACATGTGTTTGGTGCAGCGCATCGAACCCGCCAAAAACTGGGTTCGCTTTAAGTTCAGGTTAATTTGTTTTTTGAGAGATGGGTTCGTGTGCGGTTCTGATTCAAGTATTAATAAAATTTGCGGTTTTCTTCATACATGAATAATTAAAATGCAATTTGGAATTTATGATTCAACGCAACACAAGAACAGTCAACGCGTCGACGATCGGCTGTATTACGATTGCGCCTACGTTTCGAACGAACCTGAACCGGAGATGAACCCTGAACCCGAATTTAAATATCCGGTTCGGTTCCAACTCGGGTTCAACTGAAAAATATATCTGAGGTTCGGTTCTGGGTTCGGTAAAATATTACGGGTTAGTTATAATGTCGCTAGCCCAATTCATACTCAAAGCTAGCTATGTTAATCCAGGCTAATTTACTTAAATTCTAATCATAATAAAACAGCGTTAATAATTCCTTATTTTTGTAATATTGATAATAATTAATTGTGATCCTACCTGTAGTTTATAAACATATAAATGGCCCTAAATAGAGATGCACTCGATTTCGAGCTTTGGCCCGGCCCGGCCCGGCCCGAAGCCCGCCTCGATTTCGAGTCGATCATCGAGCCGGGCCGAAGATATTTTTTATTGGGCCGAATCGGGCTAATAGTTTTCAAAAATCGAGGCGAGTCGGACTATTGATTTTGGCCCGGCCCGAAAATTCGAGCTTTTCGGGCTGACCCGAAAAATCTTATAGTTCAATCAAATGCACAGTTTCCTTAATATTTTAATGAAAATGGATGAAGTTAAAAAGGATCAAAATGATTTAATAACAACACATTTCACATATTAATAAATAAAAATGTATTATTTTACTTCAAGAATTCAAGGTTATTCATTGAAACTTAATAATTATATTGTGATGTTGCTATTATTATTATTACTCGTATACTTAAATAAAAGTGATTTTTGTTCCTACCATAAAGATTTCTTGTCCTATTTTTGAGCGGATACAAAGTTAGATAAAAAATCCTTATGTAAATTAAAATTATATTTTTTTATATAAGATTTGTGAAAAAGTTGTTTAAATTCTTTGGTAAACAAAGTGTTAAATACTCGTAGATCTGTAATTTTTATAACAAACTTACACTAGAAGGGTCTCTTTTTTAACTACTTATGTTAACTAATGTTGAAAGTTATAAGAATGTAGAGGTTTTTTATAAGTTTGACACGAAAAAAGTTAAACATTTCGCCTTAACATAAAAATCAACATAAGGAATGCCGGATGCACCCAATTTCGAGCATTGGCACGGCCCGGCCCGATTTCGAGTCAATTTTCGAACCGGGCTAGCTATTTTTTTTGTCGAGTCGATCTTCGAGTCGGGCCGGTAATTTTTATTTTCGGGCCGAGTCGATCCAAACCTCAAAGCCCGTCCCGGCCCGGCCCGAATGCATCTCTAGCCCTAAAATACCTGCGGTGTCATTGAATTTTTCATAGTTTCTTTCTCCGTTTATTTCAAATTCTAAAACAATGGGGTGCTTCACTCTCTTTTTTTTATTATTATTTTAAAAATTAAAGTTCGTTTAATTTTTAAGCAATTCGTAGTATTAAAGAATCTTAATTGTCTTTAGTTAAACTGCATTTGATTTTTAAAGTCAATATGACGTTACGGAGACACTTATAGTATATAGTATATATAGTAGGCTGGGAAAGAAGAAGAAGGATAGTAATAGTGTCACGTCACAAAAATGTTTTTTTTTTTTACTCAATCTTTATTTGCTGAGCAGTACTTTAAGTATAAATTGTACATTTTACTATATTTTGTCATGGTGGGGGACCCTATTTGCGGTACACCGCACTAAACTGTTCCTTTGTACTTTTTAAGCTGTTTATTACGAAGCTTTGGGTTTCCATGAGACAGAGTATATGTATTTTTTTTTTTTTCTCTCGGAGAAGTAACAATTCAAGCGCACATATGTACAAAAGTAGAAACTATGTGTGTCAAAACCATTTTATCCTAAAATGATCTAACGATCTGATATAAACGTCAAATATAATGAATAAATTATATACCTACTTATTAAGCTTGTTATTAATATGTACAGATTTTTGATATGCCTACAGAAGCAGATATTACGCATATAAAAATATTTCTTTACCTAAAATGATCTAATCATTCTAACATAAAGTGTAAATATTATTCGGGTTCGCACTAATTAAAGAGGAAATGTATTATCGTTAATTCCGCGAAACTATCGTGCCTTGTCTGCAGGATTTGTTCGTCTGCGACATCCTCTTCAACATGTGGTGGTTTACATAACAATGGTGATTTTTTCTTGATGAATGCGGCCCTGAATCGCAACAAGACCTTCGGTTTTTATGGTAAAATAACTGTGCTACGTACAACCAGCATTACTGTGAATTGTCCGATCTGCCTAATTATATTCGCTATCTGTTATGAAATACGATTTCATTCATATGAGCCACGCAGTGGCGTATATAGATTTTTATTTCGGAGGGGGCCCAGGTTATACAAAAAAAATCTTATAGTACAGATACACAGAAAAACAGAATGGGCCCATAAACCATTGTTCGTTTAATTTTGAAGCAATTCGTGAAATCAAAAAGTCGTAATTGTTTTTTGTATAGCTGCATTTGATTTTTAAAGAAACCTATAGCTATCTTTCTCACACCAGTTTACGTAGTAGGCTGCGCGAGAAAGATACCAATAGTGTGACGTCATCTGTGACACTGGAAATAAATTCAAATATCTCACAAAGTAATTATTAAAAAAAATGGTTTTTTATCTTAATCGTTATTTATTGATTAGTACTTTAAGGATAAAGTGTACATTTTATTATTTTTTGTTATGGTTTATGGGCCCATTATAATTAGATATTATTTTATTAGGCAATATGTCTAATAATTTAGTATAATTTACAAATCTTAATTTAGCATTTTAACTAATCCGAAATAGATAATAAATAATTAAAATATCTTTCAGAACTCATATTATTAATTGGAAAAATACTACCTTTTTTTTAGTTTATGTTCTGTATTTATTAATTTAAACCCAACGTTTCGGCACCATAAACTGGTGCCTTCTTCAGGGGATACATTGACATTAATTTTAATTAACAAAAATAACAAGTTACCAAGGTAACAAGAAATATTCATAAATGTTACCTTTTTTTATGTATACAATTTTCTAGACAATGTATGCATGCCCGGCAAAAACATGGACGGCGAACATGCATCTTCTCAGGAAAAAATCTCCTTTTGCCAGAGGAAAAACCGTCCCACCAGTTTATGGTGCCGAAACGTTGGGTTTAAATTAATAAATACAGAACATAAACTAAAAAAAAGGTAGTATTTTTCCAATTAGATAATAAATATTTTGTAAAAAAAAAATAGTTAATTTAAATATGCAAACGGTTATTTTAATTACTTATTTTATTTAATTTTACTATATTTTGACTTCACTATTTTTGTCCTACAATTTTCGGTAATTTATCTAATAAATTAGGTACGTAAATAGAAAATTTCAATATATATTTAGTTAATTTCTTTAATTATGTTTAGTTCAATACTAAATGTAGTCATTTAATCTAATTTTGTATTTAATTGTACTATAACTTGTTATTACAAATTTAGAAAATTGAACTATATCAACTTAGATAATTTAATGAAACATATTAGTAGGCTGAAAATGGGGGATTAAGGCTCAATCCAATTAAAGGAAAATAGTAAAAAAATACGAATGTATATGGTGAGTAACGAATATTAATAAAAACATGAAATGGTATAATTGAAATATTTCGGAAATAAAGGGTTTTTATGTTATAACGCTCCGACACTAATATGAAAATATTTTGATTGGCGACCGAGAAACCGCCTATACATGCATTACAAATAGCGTGTTAGGAGGTGGAATTACTACCAATGGAAGTTAAGAAATTCAAATTCGAAAGGAGGGGCTAACATTCCTGTACTACAGTTTCCAAACAGTTTTTATTTTAACATAAATTTCTTGCATTAAACTTAATAATTTAAATACACCTGTAATTATAAAGTATGTATACTTATACAGTGTTATAATATTCATTTATTTTTATGTAAATATAACTTAAAATAGCATATATTTCAAGAACATTTAGGTCCATGATGAAAACAGTTTGATATAAAAACACATAAATGTGACGTCATGTCAATCTTTTCAAAATTCGGGAGACCATAACTCGCTTATTAATAGGAATTTTTTCACCGGATTTTCATCAATATAGTCTTAGTTTTCCTAATATTTTCAAATGAAATTATAAAAAAAAAATGGTGTAATCCCCCATTAAAGAATTTGTTTAGTTAATTTAGAAGGTTTTTTGTGTATAGTGTCTGCTTGTCGATCTGGTGACCCGGGTTCGATCCTGGCCAGTGCAGACGTTTAATCGCACAAAAGTGGTTCCTGTGGTGGACTCTCCACATCAGCTATGACTGCCCGTGAGGTGACGCCTGGTAAGCGCCATGACGGTAAAAATATATCGTCATTATTACCGATGTCTACATGCGTTGTAGATACTGGCACACCTAGTAATGAGTAATATGCCATGATGATATTTTTTTTATTAGGGGCCCCAGATTATACAAAAAAAATATTATAGTACAGATATACAGGTGGACAAATAAATCAATGGTTATTATTCTGACAGTTATAACTAGAAATAAGCAATATTTATAAATTTTCAAATTCGGTTTTACAGGTTACAAAACGTGCAAATCTGATTAGTAATTTAGGTGTAGAATTTTATTATCTACGACTTTTAGTTTAAAGATTTTTGTATAAAATTAATAGCAAAATAATAGATATTTACACACCAAGTGAGCTAAGGTAATGTTTATTCACGAGAAGAAAGTTTAGTTAATTTCTTCGGGTGAATAAACATTCTTAGCTCACGTGGTTCGTACAATATTTTATTCAATTTTGACGAAATACTAATAAAAACCATTATAATATTTAATTTTGACAAAATAAAAAACTGATCAGTTAGTAGGCTGAGCATGACAATCGTCGCTGATAGACGTCAAGTCATGTATTTAAAATGCGTTACTGTCTGTCATTTGTGCATTGAAAAATAATTAAAATGGCTGATAATGTCTGATAAATATTATGGTGAGTGTTATTTTCGTACCAGATGTTATTTTAAATGCATTATTTGTTGCAGAGTGAGTTAAAATTTTGTAAGAGTGATTTAAAAAAATATTTAATTCACATGTGAAAAAAGTGTAACTTATAGTTGTTGCTATGGAGTTAATAATGACTGTTTAAAACGTCAAAATTGAATAAAAAAAATTAACATTGCATTGCGTATATAAAAGATTTTAACCCAGATATGCCTGAATTTTTTAAAAAAGGTTTATTATTATTTTATCACATAAAATAGTTCATAATATATATTTAGTAACAATTATGAAGTCATTTTTCTAAATTTAATCATTTAGGGTGATTTTAGTGGGTACCTATATATAGGACGTCAGGAAAATAGTGTATGCTGTTAATACATTTACAATTATATTCCAATTTAAATTTATTTTACATGTTGTTTTGTATTACAAATCTGTTGACGATGGTAAGTAATAAAACATTTAACATGTAACCCGATATCACATTTTTGGCACCGAGTTGTAGTTTTAGTATGACATAAACGACATTTTGTCTGCTTTTCTTGTGGTATAACGTAGTGGTCCATTCGATCATACCGAATACTTGCATTTTCTCTTATTGAAGGACGCCCCTTTGCAAATGTAGTATTCGTTTTTTTATTTAGATCCAGTAAAGATATTGCTATGTGACGTCGAAACGTTAAATGGTCCAGAGTGCCTTTATGCATTTTATGTAACTGCCAGGCGTTATGTACGACCATGTCAATACAATGAGCTACTAATGGAAAATACCATTTCTTCCCTCTAATTGAAGTTCTGTATAGGGCTATATTTTCATCCGAACGATCCACGCCGCCCATATTTTTATTATACAAATTTATTAAATTTGGTTGACTTACAGTAATCCTTTTTTCTCCGATCTAGAATATCGCGACACATTATAGGTTGGTTCAACACCTACAGAATTTGAACATGCTGCAACAATGCTATTGTCGTTCCACTGTAATACTATAATGTTGTCTTCTGCGGAATATTTATATTCATATGTACCCCTGGTTGATTTTTTCATATCGGCTACACTTCTGAATGGTATACTTGGAATTCTATTCCGTCGTATTGTTCCTGTTCCTTTTATATTTTCCTTATTCAAAGCACGCAATAAATCGTATGACGAGAAAAAATTATCAAAATATAGGTGAAAACTTTCAACTGGCCACTTTGATCTAAGTCTTTCTACATAAGTGAGTATTACGTTTGCTCCCACTCCTAGATGTTTATAGTTCTCACCAATGAAAGTATTAGCACCCTGATAGGGTTGAAACCAATTTATGTAACCCAACCTAGTACAACCAACCCATAGTTTATAGCCATATATTATTGGTTTTCCGTGAATATACTGCTTACACCCATGACGTCCGTAGTACGGAACCATTGCTTCATCGACACTGTGCGATTCCTCAATGGGTGCAGCTTCCAAAAACTTTTTATTTAGATCTTGCAACAATGGCCTCACTTTCGCAAATTTATCGTCTTTGTCAATAGTATCATTGTCCACTAAATGAAAATTACTCATTACATATTCAAACCTGTCGCGAGATATAGCTTCTGCGACTAGGTTGTTATGACTATCACATTCTCTTTCCCAATACATACGACGTCTAGGCACCTGTATATAACCGCTCAAAATCAGTACTCCTATAAAACATTTTACTTCTGGCAGAGTTATATTATTGGGTTTGTTCTTTTTCAAACAATAATTGTTTATTTCTCTGAGAATAATCTCAAAAATATCATCTGTCATTAGAGAATTAAATAGATGTACCGGTGATATGTACGCAAGCGGTTCGTTATTCCTGCTCCACTCACGTCCTCCGTTTTCAATATCTTTTTCCTGCCACTGAACATTTTTTGTTTTATTCCACTCATTGCTCCTTGCCCAATGTTCACGTAGCTGAGCCAAAGGTATATTATCTTCTTGGTCAAACATTTCATCCTCATTGTCTTTACAATCCAATTCGACTTCAGCAGGAGCCCGCAACTGAGATGGTGCCAAATTGTCTGGTGATACATTATTTTCGTCCCCAGAATCTTCATCCGTTATGTTGCCACATGCATTTTCAGGGGGTAACATTACAATATTTGCAGTGGAGTACTGAAGCTCTTCATCATCTTCAATCATCGCCAAGGCCTGCTCCAATGAAAATCCCCTAAAATATTTTTTATGCTACACGACAATAGTGATTATTCCTAACGTCCTACATGTAGGACGACAACATTTACAGACTTGTATAAACTTGTATCAAAATGCTAACCTTACTTTTTTATGTTTATATTGAAATGTGTACTATAAACTTTAACAAAACCTTAAAACTAAATTAAAATTTTAATATCTAGTACTATAAAACTGACCTTGCAAAACGTATGCCATACTCTGCCATTTCGATAGAAGTACAAACGAAAATATTCCACCTCATAAACATACAACTAGTAAAACTCAGTAGGTAAATCGTAGTCTGTATATGTAGTGGTTGATTTAAACAGGTGGCAGCACTTAACAATATTTCTTATAGGCGAGAGGGTAATTATAATGAACGTCCTACATATAGGACTACAGGCATATCTGGGTTAAGTAGACACCCGGTATAATATACCAACAATAATTATTATATGTAAACACCAAAAATAGAAAAATGATTCGTACATAATTGGCTGCAAGGTAGCTTGACCTACTAACAGATGTACGTATTGCGTACTTTTGTAGAACGTGTAAGAAAGATAACATACAGGGCCGATAATTATGAATAATCGTTCTAAATTTTATACTCAATATTTAACAATTTTCAAAAGTCATAAATATGTGTTCAACTGCTAATTGCACGCACTTAAAACTTATTTTCATTTTTCGCAAGCGATTCGTGAAAAATTTCGCCTATTTCACAATTTAAAAAAAATAATCTAAATTTCAGTTTACTACAGGGGTCTTAGCAACAAATTTAATAACTTATTTAGGAATTTAGGACAAATTTAGGACTTTTATGTTTATTAAACAAAATAAAAAATACCCTTACATAATAGATATTTATACACCAAGTGAGCTAAGGTAATGTTTATTCATGAGAAGAAAATTTAGCTTACGAGCACGTAAGGGCGAGTGAGTTAATTTCTTCGAGTGAATAAACATTACCTTAGCTCACGTGGTTTGTACAATATTTTATTCAATTTTGACGAAATAGTAATAACAACCATTATAATATTTAATTTTGACAAAACAAAAAGTTAGTAAACTGTGCATGACAATCGTCGATGATAGATGTTAAGTCGTCTATTTAAAAAGCTTTATTGTCTGTCATATGTGCTGTAAAAAATAATGAAAATGGCTGATAATATCTAATAAATACTATGGTAAGTATTAATTTCGTTCCTGATGCTATTTTAAATGCATTATTTGTTGCAGAGTGAATAGGCTATTCCACGATATTTATTTTAATTTTTTTTCTTGAAGTCCATAAAAATATAAGACCACATGTGAAAGTCCGAGTTAAAAATTCCTCCAAATAAGCGAGATATTAAGGTCCGAATTTTAAATTACCTTTGTGACGTAGTAATGTGGATATACCAGAAGTAAACAAACAGTGGTTCACAAGCCACGAAAAAATGTTAAACAAATTACAAAATAATGTATATTTAAATTGTAATATTATAATTCATTATTAGAGACATAAAATATATTATTATACTTAATTTATTTCACCTTATTTTCTCATTTTATAAAAACAAAGAAATTAGAACGTCACCCGAAGAGCAACCGAACAGATCCGACACACCCGAAGAAGTATATTCTTAGTTAGGGCGGGGATTCTCAAAACCGGAGGTCATACTTGGATCCTATTTGTTCAAACACTCGTGCACATGTCCTGCATCATCAAAAGCAAAACTCCCCGTGTCTTCTAGAAGAAATAATTTATAATAAAAGAAATATGGTTTTCCTTATCCTTTAACTATTATCTTTCATATTTTCAATAAACTTTTACTATTTTTGATTACTGTGGAATAGCCTATTAAAAAAATGTGAGAGTGATTTAAAAATATTTAATTCACTTGTGAAAGTGTTATTTATAGTTGTTGCTATGGAGTTAATAATGAGTTTAAAACGTCAAAATTGAATAAAATATATAAAATTATTCGTACATATAAGATGTCGATTTGCATTAGTTATTCGAATTTGTTAGTAGAATTTATGATTTTTTATGACATACTTTTTAATTTATGACAATTTTACGATTTTTGGGTGAATTTTTAGGAATTTATGACAACTAAGACCCCTGTTACTAGTAACAACGTCCAAGATATTTTTGTTTTTTTTGGTATGGAATTAGTTGGAAGTGGCTACATTCAATTATTTAGTTTACAACTATGTGTCACCTATTCACATAATAAGGCGAGTTCTTTTATTCACCGATAGATCGTGCGCGTGAAGCAGAAATTCACCAATGGGTCTTTTTATTCAGCGCTTTAAAAGCAATGAATTTCATCATAGCGTTCCTATTTTCACCGATTAGTTAAACAGAAATCCATCGGATCCATCAGGTTTGAGTGTCGATGGATTTGATAATTTCTGATGGATTAATAGTGGGGGTATTCGCTAGTGAAATAGAGCAATATGACGTCTAGCGGCGAAAATATGAACTAGTACATGGTAGTAAGTCCTAGCCGAGGTAGCGGCGAATGCATCGTTTCTGTCACTTATTTAACAAATAAATCACGAGTGGATTGAAATTTGTAGGCTATACTTCATTTTACGTAAGAAAATAGTAGATTACTCTTAAGAGCCAACCGTTTTTACATGCATTGAATAAATAATTTAAATTTGTGAAACCAAGCTTTGTGAATAATAAATATATTTATCTGTAAAAATGTCAAAATCTAAAATTGAAACAAAATATGGTTAAACATCACTTAATTCTGTAGATTTTATTTGACAACTGACAGGCGATATTTGTTTCGTTTCTGTGAAATAGGTTTATATTCTGACCAATCAAAGGGTAGAATTTATATATCCCTAACTAAACCAACGTTATTCTTACGTGAAATAAAGTATAATAACAAAATCTAAAACTTCAACACGTTTTAGTTGGGTTTAATTTATGTACGTCATTACCACGTAAAAATCCAAAAATAATTAATTTCCATAATTTCCCGAAAACAAGAACCTAAATTCTATAGAAAAATTTATTAGAGAAATTTGCCAATTTGAAATAGTTGGTAGACGAAAGTTATGCATTCATCTTTTAAAAATGGGAAAGGAACCGAGAAAAATAATGCTTGCTCCTTGCATTTTGTAAAGCAAGATTATATTTTGCCGGGTATAACTACAAGATAATAATTACTTAGTGTCTTTATTAAAATACTTCGTAATGAAATCTAAACTTATAGACCTGCCTGCACAAAGATGACAATAAAATAATAATACTTATCTCTCCATTAATCTACCAAAGACTATAATAATGCAGTACTATGTAGATTCAAGAAAACAAAGACTCGAATCATGTAAATTCAAAATTCGAGAAAATGCTGAACATAATTTTTATATGAAACGGACTAGTTCGCAAAATTCAAAATGTTATTCATACTAGAAACATTATTTTTATTTAATATTAACTATAATATTAATATTACTTTGTATTTCAAACGCCGCAGTGTATAAGAATACAGTTGCGGGAAATGAAGCATCTACCTTAAACCGGCCATATTGTTACGTCACGCGCTAAGCTCCTCCTCTTCTTCACTCGCGAATAATGTTCACAAGTTTATTGACGTTTTAGCCGGTAGTCAGTGAAAAAAAGTCGTGAATTATGAATGTTGTAAAAATGATTTCATTGCCATTACCACATAATTTATTTAAATTATTAATAGAGCTTCTAAATTGTCTCTACCTGAATTAGTAGAATTTTCTTCATTGGAAAATGAATCTAACTTATCTAGTGACAGCGACCATTCGTACTCTAACCTACACTAAAAAAAAAATTGCTTTAATTTTGAAAAAATTGCAGGTAAAATCAAAATATTTTGCATTCAACTTTGATCCAACAAAATTTTTATTTGTTTTGAAATTACTTCTGTTTTTGATCTTTCAAACGAAAGTCATTACTGTTAAATTAAATGTATTATGTCATTAATTACTTTATATTCAATTTGAAAAGACAGTTTTTAAATCAAAAGCCATTAATTTTCACAAATAAAATAAAAGTTTTAGATATGAATTTATAATTCTTTTGTTACTAATTTATTTACTTTTAAGTGAAAGGTCAAAAACCCTAGATTTAAAATTATGTTACTTTTGAATCGAATTTTTTTCTTTTGGTTTGATTATTAATATTGTTTGGTACAATGTTCCTATATTCTTAAAACAATAGTATATAATTTTTTTTAAGTATATACTGTTAAATAGAAAGCAAAAATAATTTGGAATTTTTTTATAATATTTTTATAGGTACACTAGCTGACCCGTCCCGGCTTCGCACGGGTAAAGCTAGAATAACGATTATCTATACATGTACCAGTAATTTTTCACATTTTCCTTCGGAAACATGCGCTGCGTGGGGAGCCGGCAACCTGCCTCGCATCATACATGTAACAGGCTCCACCCACTGCCCTCCCGATCCTCGCGCCGCACCTAACAGGGCCCTTTTCTAAACATGTCTCGGGTACTTTTGCTTATGTACATATGATGCAAGATATCTCTCCGACAAATATCGAAATATCTGCTAACGGTTATAACTTAAGTATAGATACGAATATAAAAAGAAAATAATTGAAATCATCCCCTATTGTATCGCCTTGAAGGATTATTTTTCAAAACCCTAACTTGAGAAATGATGGGTTCTCCATATAAACTTTGAACCGCAACTCACCCCCTTCAAGTTTTATTTTCGCGACAAAAAGTAGCCTATGTGCTTCTCCAAGTTCTAATCTATCTCTATACTAAAATTCATCAAAATTGGTTCAGCGGGAGAAATGATGGATTCTTCATACAAATTTTCATCCCCTATTTCACCCCTTCAAGTATTATTTTCGCAATAAAAGGTAGCCTATGTCCTTCTCCAAGGTCCAATCTATCTCTGTACCAAAATTCATCAAAATTGGTTCAGCGGTTTAGGCGTTAAAACGTAACAGACAGACAGACAGAGTTACTTTCGCATTATTATATTAGTATGGATTATGATATAGGATTTTTAAAATAAAAGTAGAACTTCTTGCTTTACATATTTTTATTGTAATTCATTGAGAAAAATAAACATTATTAACATGTACATAAATTATGATAATTATGATTTTTTATAAGGATATTTCTTAAAGAAATTTACTTCTGATAGTGGTGACATACTTATGTGCTACTTTATAAATATGAATAGGCGGACTAGTGAAAAAACTGATAGGATTTATGGAAATACAATTAGTGTTAAATCTAGTTTCAAAACACTGGAAATGTTCATTAAAGCAAATAATTTGAATTTGAGTAACAATTAAATATATTTCACTTTCGTTACTCAATATAAAGTTCAGAATTTTATACAATTCTAAATTATTATGTTCATAGTACTTTGATAAGTAATAATTTACTTTATAATCACAACCTTTAAAGATTATTCTTCTTAACGATATTGAATTATTATAGTCAACGCTATGCATAGAGTTGAAATCCAGCGATGGGTATGTATCTTGAATATTCAGAACTATTTTATCTTCTTCTGGATATTGCAATTCCTTAATGTCAGTGTCATCCATTAAAATAAGAATATTAAGTCACGTGTCCACGTCGAATATAATGAGCCAAACACACAAAGAATATGCGCATCTCGTAATACGAGACTCGTATCGTGTTTGAACAAATCAGCACACGTCAAAAGCATATACTTTGGATTTGAAATTAAAAATGTTGGCACAAAAGTAAAATGTTTTGACACCAAAAATAATGCTTTTGAATGTGATATTTTTTATTCGTTTCAAATGCCATAATTTATAATTCAAAATATTGATTTTTTGAATCAAAAGTAAAATAATTAAAATGAAAACAGCGACGTAGAAAAAATTTCTGTTTAAATATAAAGTAAAATATTTTAAAATAATTGTATATGACTTTTAAACTAATGAAAATATTATTTATTTTAAGTACGTGTAGTATCAAATTGAAAGTAAACTTTCAGTTTAAAATAATAAATTTATAAGTGAATATCACTTACATTAGAAATAATTATAAAAAGATTTTAATTTGAAATTATCCAATTTTTTGAATTAAAATCTTTTTTCAAAAGTACATGTTCCCGAAAGTTTTTAATTTTACCTGCAATTTTTTTAAAACTATAGCAAAACTTTTGATTTTTGCAGATTTTAGAAATGAAAACATACTATTTTGAAAATAAAGTAAAAATTTCTTTCAGTGTACAATATGTATAACTTCCAGCACCTTTTCATCAAGTAGTTCCTATTTTCTCCATCTATCTGTTCTATTACATATTCATCGGTGACGTCATTATCAAATTGCAATGAATTTCACCGATGAATTAGTCGATGAATAAAAGAACTTGCCTATATTCATTTGTTTTTTGAACATCATTGCATTATTAAATTAATATGGCAAAAATGAAATTGTGCGTCATCATTTGTTTGTTTGCATTTCATTTTCTAATTTAATTTTCTAAGTGTTAATCAGGCTTGTCACAATCAGATATTTTATTTTTTATATGGACGTCACAGTAGATTCTGTCATTTTCAGAGCGATATTTTAATATTTTCAGCGAAGAGTAAATGGAAAATAGGAATGAAAAATAAAAGAATATTAATTTGAAAATAAACAGATTATAATCCATAATTGATGCTTTCATTTGTTTCACTGTCACGTTCGTTTTCCACTATTTATTTAACATTTACTGGATTATTGCTACCAAAAACAAATGAACATAGATACATTCTACAGCGCCAGAACGCAAAATAATATCTCAATTCAACGTCTTCGCTTCCTGTTATATCGCCCATATAAAAATTTATAGCTTTAACCCCATAATTCGAATTTAATAGCTATAAAAAAATGAATATTACCGTCTCAAAGAAAATTCTTATGCATTACAAACTAAAATTTTGTATAATTCCATATTTGCAATTTAAAATAACATAAAACAGTAAAGAATTAGAAAACACTCGCCAAGTTTCACATGATTTCAGCATCTAAATCAACCTCTCAGTCATCATCAATGTATATGTACGTTCATTACAAAGGCGTCAATTCTTTCTCTTTCTCTCCGACTTCAGGGATTCCACAAGGTTCAAATCTAGATCCACTACTTTTTCTTCTTTTTATTAATGATGTGACAGATGTAATTCACACTGATAAACTTCTTTTCGCTGACGACCTAAAAATATTTTACCCAATTCTCTCAGTACAAGATTGCCAACTTCTCCAAGAAGACTTAAATAGACTCTCCAAATGGTGCTCAATTAACAAATTACATCTTAATCTAAATAAATGTACAGTAATGTCTTTTACTAGGAAACTATTGCCAATTATTTATAATTATACGATCGAAAATGTTACCTTGTCGCGATCTACTACTGTACGAGATCTTGGAGTCAAATATGACACCAAATTTACATTTACACATCATATACAAGATATATATAACAGTGCCATGAGAATGCTAGGCTTCATAATAAGAAATACTCGAACTTTCCTAAATTTATCAGCAATTACGAACCTATACTTTTCTTTCGTCCGCTCTAAGCTGGAGTACTGTCACATCATTTGGAACCCTATTTACGAAGTTCATCAAGATCTGATTGAATCTGTTCAAAAAAAATTCTCAAATACCTTTATTACAAGGCACATAATAACTACCCTGATTATTCTGTAAATTATAAACAGTTGTTACATATGTTTAATTTCAAGAATCTCTTTGAACGCCATGAAAATGCCCTAATAATACATCTATTTAAAGTTGTAAACAGCTGCGTTGACGATCCTTGTACTCTTTCCTCTCTCCAATTTCATATTCCCTCTTTTCGTACCAGAAGTAGCTTTACTTTTTATTTACCGGGTGCTAGAACTAATTATTTAATGCTGTCGCCTATATATCGTATGTGCAATCTTTATAATTGTAAATTTTCGAGGATTGATATATTTCATTTGGAATTTAAAAATTTCATTAATATGTTATGTAATATGTCATAAGCATTTTGTTTATTTTTATATATTGTTGAGTGTATTATGTATTTTTACAACCCTTTATCTGGGCTTAGCCTGTTGGGTTGATCATTAAATAAATAAATAAATAAATCAGATGCTGGCCGTGCTCAGCTAGTAACTACAGACGCGTTTCTCCATATTGGGGCTCCTCACTCTGGTGTAACGCCGCCTCAGTACGGAGACAATTCACCAGCTGGGCACGGTGACAAATATATAGCTAATACAAGATAGATGGCTTAAGAGGTATTGGATTTCGTAATGACTTCATTTTGATTGCAAAATATAAAAAATATGTTTTGAGATATATTATCACTGGAGTCGTTTGCGTTGCTGCCTGTGTTGACTTTCCGTGAAAATTGTATTCGTTTCTTCTCTTGCGTAAATTCGGGCTCTCATTTTAAATTATTTCTATATAAAGATTGTTATTGAAAAAAACATTAATTCAAATTTAATTAGGTTGATCCAAACCTGAACCTCGAACAAAACCGCAAATTTTGTTAATGCTTGAACCAGAACCGCATCCGAACCTATCTTTCAAAAAACAAATTAACCCGAACCAGAACCGAACCCATTTACTATCTATGGGTTAGTTCTACCATAGATTAAGCGTTGTACGCTTATTTAAATAACACCCTGTATATTTTTATATGTGCTAAAACAGATTAATTTATGTGACTTTAATTATTAGCGAAGTCATTTGAGAACAAAATAATCTCTATACCTATGTCACAGAATATTAAACAAATTATTAAAGCTTAACGAATAATAATAAAGACATCCTAAAACTACAAATCGCTTTCAGTTAAATAAACATTCATAGAAAATATTATTAATAAAAAAAAATAGTGGAGGACCCCATCGCGTCATCTTAGATAAAATGGGGTCCATACAATAAAAATGAGTTATCAAAAAATCATCTATTATCTCTCTCGAATCATAAAAATCGACGTTAAGTATTCAATTAACTCAAATTAATAAAATGTTTTATCAATGAAAAAACTAATATAAATTTATGCGAGTGCCAATTACGAAAAAACATGAATTATACCCTCTAATCAAAGCTAATGATATTTAGATAAATAATTAATTTTCAATCATTGTTTACGTTAGATCTTATCAATAATTGCTGTTAAACAAATAACAATATGATAAATATTTTGCAATCAGACCCATTTCATTGGTTTTATTGCATAGGTAACTTCGGTATAAACATAAACTACATAACTAATTTTCATAAACTGATAATAACTTAGTCAATAAAAAATATAAAGTGGATTACATTTTACTACATTTTCAATATTCATATCACAATTCTACTTATTAATTACAAGTTATCTATATTATCTACTTTTTATATGTTACAAATATTTACAATTTATCAAATGTTACAAAACCCATACAAAATGGGAAAATACCAATAAATCATTCAATATCTACAATAATATAAACATTTTTATGGCTTCAATTAAATTTAAAGGAACCTTAAATCCAAAAAATAAGTTGGAGTAATAAATCAGTCTGTCAAAGATATTCCAGTTGCGCGTTAATAAATGTTTGCTAAAGGATAATCGAAAAGACTGAATTCGATGAAGATTGACCGTTTCAGTTCTCAATTGAAATAAATATAAATTTTAAAAATAGTCCAGGAAATCTACTATGACAAGGTGAGTGCAGAACATTAACAAGCAAATAACTTTATTATGAACTCTTCTAAATTATAGTGTCAATATAACTTTGTTATCTTTGTAAGTCAAAATTCTGTTTAGAAATTATTATCATATTTCCCACATCTTTCTCTGTTTAGTTTTTCAGTTATGCGAGATACGTACGTACGTACAGACGTCACGACGAAACTAGTCAAAATGGATTCAGGGATGGTCAAAATGAATATTTCCGTTGAATCTGGATATTGAAATTTTTCGCGATTACAATACTTCCTTTACTTCATACTAGGAATGACGAATTCCGATAATTCTGGTACCCGAGTATCCGAAACAACTACTCGAATAGTACCCTTTACCCGTTAATTACCCGATACCCTTTAATTACTCTTTATCCTTTAAGTACATATACATAATTCAGTAATTTGTTAGTTTCCAGGTACCCTTAATATTAGCAGTTTATTTTTTAATAAAATTCATTATTATTGTTTACATATATTTATTAAATAACAATACAAATAAATTATATACCAACTGTATCTCTATAAAAAAACTTAACATAAATTATATTAATTATGGTATAGTAATAAAAAAACATTTCTTTTAGATACAATTTTTCCGGTAGCTGAAAACTGTTCGGGTAATTAAAGGGTAACGGGTTATTAACGGGAAGCGGGTACATTTCGGGTAATCGGGTAAGAAATTTTATACCCAGGTACTTTATTATCGGGTAGGTTCCGAGTACCCGGGTACCCATCGTCATTCCTACTTCATACAAGGAAGTAAAAAGTGACATTTCAAAGAATCTCCTAGTTCCGCAATTGCTGTACTTTTCTTCATTGAATAATCTTAATAAAGTCGAATTAAATCCACGATTAATGGAGAACAACAGAGGCATCTAGTGAAGTAGATTCTGACTCAACAATAATGCACTTGTAGCCTAGAAAGTGAAATATTTGACCGTGGACCACTTGCCACTTGTGTATTTATAAATTTTGTGTGACGCCATCTACTGTATATTGCGCGAAGTAAAATTATTGTGCCAAATCAGAAGTTAATGTTAAAGTACCTACATAATTAGAGCAAAACAATGATGTAACAAAAGTACAAATTAAAATCTCTACTTTTTGGTGACAGTTTTATCTAAGCTAGAGTCCACGCGCCCAGAAAAAAAACTTGCGCAGAAAGCAAAATTCGTCCGGGCGACTCCAACTTATGAAAATACGGATATTACGATGTTTAAATTAATAGATAGCAGCTTTAAATTTTTGTAATTGCAATTTTGTATTGTGCAATAAATTGATTTCATTTTTTGTCATTTATTATTGCGAGTAATATTATACAGTTAACATTTTTAGGTTGAGTAGTACAACTTCTACTGCGCTGATTTGTTTTTTTCTCTAAACGCACGGACTCTACTGCATACCAATGTAACCATCGGGCATTTTGATATAATAATCATTCTTAAATAGGATTTACTTGTCTAATATAAAAGATAATACAAAAAATATATTTACTACCTATATATTTAATGGATTATGTGACCTTGAACAAATTAGCGAAAATATGTATACTTCATTTCAAGTAAGAAAGTAGCGTTGATTTAGATAAGGATATAAATTCTGCCCTTTGATTGGTCAGAATGAAACCTAGTTCACAAAAGCGTAAAAAAATATCACTCGTCAGCTGTCAATTATCAAATAAATTTGACAGAACTAAGTGATTTTTATGTTTTGATGTAATTTTTAATAGTCAGAGCTAGTGATGTGCCGCCAAAAAATTCCCGTCGGGAATTCGTTTTTTCCCCGGAAAAAATTCCCGGAAATTCCTTCAGTAACGATTTGCGGAAAGAAATTTTGTTACGTAAAAAAAATAGGCGAAGGCCTATCCCATTCTGAAATGGACTATACCTATACGCACAGTACTGATTCTTTTGATTCTGATGTCTGATTACGTATTTGTTTACATTTTAAATTATTTGTTCTTGTATTACCAATGTACACTCTTTCGATATTAATAAATCAACCCCCCCCCCCCCCCCCCCAGGAAATTTCTCAAAAAAAATCCTGGGAATTTTCCCGTAACTTTAAATTTCGGAAATTGACCCATCTCTAGTAAGAGCTCGTACATTTACAGATAAAAAAATATTTTTATTATTGACAATGTTTGGTTTCACGAATTTAATGAATGTAAAAACGATCGGCTATCAAGCGTCATCTGCTATTTTCTTACGTGAAATGAGGTATATATATTATTAATATAGAGTTAAAAATAATATAGTCGTATTTTTTAAAATTTGTTAAATATTTATTGAATGGGGAATGTGGCCTTTATTAAATTTAGAGAAAATAGTAATATATTATTAAAGAGTTAAAAATAACATGCGAATTTTTAAATTTAATAAATATTATTAAATTCGATAATAACGGCATTAAAAATTCTGTGACGTCATCTGTGCGAAGAAATGCAGGCAATGACAGCGAGACAGATTTGTACCTATCACTTTCGCTCATTATTCCGCACAAGTGCCGTCAAAGAAGTTATAATGCCGTTTTTCTCGAATTTTATTATAATTCAACAAATTTTAAAAATATGGATATATTATTTTTAACTTTATGGATTAAAAATATTATCACATACCCCATTAATTTTACTTTCTAAAGTATTTGGTTTTTTAAGTTTAAAATTAAAAGATTTAAAAAGAAATCAATTTGTATTTTTTTATCCAATTTTTTTCCCCTGGCCTTCTGTGCGATACCGATTGGCCAATGACAATTTTAATTTGCTAAAGTGGTATTATTCAGGACATATATAAACATCCAAGCCCCTGGTGGGAATCGAATCCACGACCCCAGGGCCGAGCGGTGAAGGGTCGCTTGAGCGCTGCCTCTACACGCTCGACTACCGAGGCGGCTTTTTTTTTCATTATATAACACACTTTATGAAAGATTTTAATTTGAAATATGAAATCGCCGTAAATTGAGGAAAAATGGGTTTATATAATTTTTCCCTCAAAATTTTAATCAATATTAGGTTTTATAAGTTAGCGTGGCGTTTATATTAAATTATTTATGGTTTCTACCTTACTGCAAATAATGTGTATCTTTTCATTTGGTTTTTAAACATCATAATGGGCCCATAAACCATAACAAAAAATAATAAAATGTACACTTTATTCTTAAAGTACTACTCAATAAATAACGATTAAGATAAAAAAACAGTTTTTTTAATAATTACTTTGCGAGATATTTAAATTTATTTCCAGTGTCACAGATGACGTCACACTATTGGTATCATTCTCGCGCAGCCTATTACAGAAACAGGTGTGAGAAAGATAGCTATAGGTTTCTTTAAAAATCAAATGCAGTTATACAAAAAACAATTGTGACTTTTTGATACCACGAATTGCTTTAAAATTAAACGAACTTTTATTTAAAATTTAAAAAAATGGTTTATGGGCACATTATATATTTATCTATATTTTCAGATTTTCACATTATTCCTATAAACTTTTTGTCCAAGCACTATATATTATCTAAATATATTTAATTAGTACATATTTGGTAATACAATTTATATCAAATATGGCAAAGATAAATAAAAATGTAAATAAACCGCAAGGTAAAATTTACGACAATTGTCGTCCCGTCCTTGACAATCTTTTTTAATAGTTCACTAGGTGACAGCACATACAAAAGCAACACTACGATATCAACCGTGACGTATACTTTTGGCGCGTAGTCAAATACGTATAAGTATTGATTATAGCATAATAAATTCAATTGTTCTTATACGTACTAATCAGCAATACAATAAAAAAAAATTATCATAAATATTGCTTTTTTATTACCTATATGAAATAGGAACTATAAAAATTCATATTATTGTTAACGTGCTATAAACAGCTCTGTTTATATAAAGAATGTCAACGTTAGATAATTTATTTTTTGCTGCAAACTCATAATAAAATGTTACTTACATGGAACATGTTTGAAAACTAATTTTGCATTATTTACATGCAAAATTTAATTACTAATACTTATTTATAGACGTTTAATTTATTATGACTGAACAATAAGTAATGGATTAATTGATATACAAAAAAGGTACTTAAAAATTGTGTAAGTAGACATACTTCATGTTATACATTTTTATTACTTATATAATAAATTTATTTAATATCGCAATTTTATTACTTCCTGAAATAAAATGAAAAATTATTCCTATATTTTACAAAAAAATATATGCTCTTAATAAAAAATTTAATGTGTATTTTTGATACATATATGAAAATAAAACACTTAATACATGAAATAATGCATTTAGTAACAAGAAGGATCAGTTTTTTTTTTTTAGGAAACTTTTTCATGTAATAAAATTATTTTTACATAAACGTATATTTAGGTCCTTTATTTAAAAGGGTGTTAATTAAAAGGCGGGCCATAGGTGTTTAACATGGGAAATCAATTTTTCCTTTCGCAAAACTTCCCATTTTATTTAAGACAAAAATGTTTGAAATAAACGTTGTAGAGAATTAAATCCTACACCTAAATCACTAATCAGATTTTATTTTGCACATTTAGTAACCTGTAGTATTCAATTTCAAATTTTATAACTATTTCTCATTTGTAGTGATAGCCATGGAATTTAAACAAAATTACAAAGAAATGCATATCGTTTGAACTGTCAGAAATTCGATTTTCAAATAAAAATTATAGATAATTATATTCTACACTTAAGTCCCTAAAAATATTTTGTTTTTATAATCTACATCTAAATCACTACACAGATTTTATTTATTTTTATTTTGTAACCTGCAAAATAAAAATTCTAGCAATTCAAACGATATGCATTACTTTATAATTTTGTTTAAATTCCATGGCTCACTACAAATGAGCAATATTCTTAAAATATCAAACTAGATTTTACAGCTTGTTAAATTGTATATTAATGTTAACATAAATATTATAAATAAAACAAATTTTTCATAAGCATTTTTTTATATATCATGACCATTTCTGAGTGTACCAATTTGTTATATTTTTTTTTTACTCCTATGTTTTAATTTTATAACCAAGTACGAAGTTATTGGTTTATAGTTAATTTTTTTTAAATTACGATGAATAGTCGTAGAAAATATAGTATATGCAACTCATGTATTAATAGTTACCATTATAAACTCGTTGCATAATATTGGGCTTCCAAATTATGAAGAGATGGCGCTGACGTCAAAGTCAAAATTCAAACGAATGGTACATTTTTCGCTGGCTTCCATAAGAGTACAATTGGTGTGAGACTAATTTTCGTAGTTTTTAATTTAATTTCGGATTTAGTATAGCGATTTTTTTGTTAATTTCGGTAGAATTGAGTTTGATATTTCTTGTAGTAACAATTTAGTGATAGTTTTAATAATATTTTAGTTAATAGGGTTAATTTTAGTAAGTATTTGTAGGTTAAGAGTATTTTAGTCATATTTTAATTAACAGTATATTAGTTTTTTTAATAAAAAAACATTTGATTTCCTTTATTTAGATTGTATTTCATTGCCGTAGTTGTACATATATTAATTTATATCTACATAACTTTACTTTTATTTAATTTTTTTCTTTCAAAATGAACAATTTTCTTTGCTTAGATTTAGATACTATTTGTAGATTTGGGAATTGTAGTGTATCATCTAGAAAAATGGTGGAAGGCCAGCAAGTAATAAATTGTGGCCACATAATATTATGTGGTAAATATTTTCGGAGAAAACTCCATCGTAACTTTAACCTATAAATTGCATATCTCCTAATTTGTTCATTAATTTTTTAAAAATCAAAAACTTGCCTGTTATATTGGCAGTAATTCACATCCTACTAAGAATAAAACAATAATAGCCGAAGATAAAAGCGTATTAAAATTCGTATACAAGTAAATACAATCCCTGAATAAAACAACCTCCTTTGTACATGTACCTTCACTCAGTTCAGAAATCTGCCACCAGTGGCGCATTGTAATAATGGAAGCCCAATACTAATATATTAGTCTGAGTCATTCGTTATTATAAACAAATACTCAAAAAAAAAAAAATATTAATTTAAGGTAAACTAGTATTTAAAAAATAGGATATTCTAATATTTTTAATATATTTTTTTCTGTACATGTATTCTTTTATTATTATTTTATTCAGACGAAATATATTTTTCTAAAAACAAAATACTATAACTTCTAAATATAACAATATGACGTAAATCTTCCTAATGACATTTATAAATGCTACCTCGCTACCTATGTGTTAGATATAGAAACACGCTTGCATCTGACAGTTGCAAGGTAAACGTAAACGAGGAAAGGGAAATTTTGTTGTACTGAAGTTGGGGTTTACTCTTTGCGAACTGTAAAAACAAGTTTAAAATAATTTGCTCCCAAATCAGAATCAGCTGACAGTTAAGTAACGTCAGCAGAGATTTACGTCACAACTTTTAGGCGCGAAATTTTCCGTCATTATTTTAGTGATACCCACAATATTAATTTGATTTATTTTAAATTGTACTACAGTAGAATATCCCATTAGCCCGAAAACATTACTCATCCCAAAGTATTTTTAATTATTAATTGTAATAATTATATTTAAAGAGTACTTTGTTGTAAATTGTAAGACAACACTTTACTTACAAATTGTAGACGAAACAATTGCAATGTGTTGATCGAGGTGTTGATGTATGATTTCTTGGAAAGAATGACATTCTGTTTTCTATTAAATCTGTAGTCGTGCCATAAATACTGTCCCTAATATTATTATTCTACATAAACAAATGAAATCTGATAAACAAACGAATGTTATTTAATTGTTACATACTAATAATCTTTTAAAAAATAAAATTATTCAAAATGACCGCCTTCTGTCACACTCTTCTGCAAACGTTCCGGCCACTCATCTATTGCAGCTCGCAAAACTTCCAGGAGCATGGAAACTATTGTTTTCACCAAATCAACCTTAATATCTTAGTTTAATTTAACCTCCAAAATAATAGAGTTCATGCTCACAGATCTTGGGAAGCTGCAGAGAAAATACCAAAAGTAGACAGGGACCACCACCCAGCATCAGTGATGATTTGGTGGGGGTGTTACAAAGTTGCATTTCTGCGAACAAGAAGTAAAAACGCGAGCAAAAAATTACCAGAGCGACATATTACAGCACAAAGCCATTGAATGCCTCCTAGTTCGCTGGTAAGCACTGGATTTTTCAGCAAAATTCAGCGCCTGCACACAAAGCGAAGTCGACGTAATGCTGGTAACCTTGGACTACAATATATGTGTTTTTTTTTATTAAATTGCTTATTATCCAAGCATATTTCCAATAGATACACAAGTGCAATTTGCACTGTCATCTGCCATTTACAGTACAAATTCAACGATGTAAACGTCGTAAATTTGATAATTATTATAGATAATTATATTAGTTGCTCCAAGCACATTTTTTGGTTTTAGGCTCATTTTTAATGCAATAAAATTCCCTCATTCTGTGTCTATTATTAACCACTATAACAACGTTAAATCTAAAATGATTATGCCATCTTCAGGAGTACCACAAGGCTCCCTATTAGGCCCTTTGTTGTTTACGCTGTTCATAAATGATCTAGGTACCTCAATTATTGTGTAATACTAAATGCTTACTATATGCAGATGATTTAAAATTCGCAGCGTCCATGACGCAATACTGCTGGAAAATGACATCCACAAAATTGAAACTTGATGTACTAGTAACAGCCTCAATTTCAATATAAATAAATGTAAAATTACTACCTTTTCAAAAAAACTAATAATGGGGTCATGCCACATTTTCTGTTTTATTTTTTTCCTGGAAGTCTACCGGTCACAGTATATGTAAATAATATTTTCACGTCATTTGTGTGCATTGTTTTGTAGATATAATTTTTTTAAAATAGGGGTCAATTTCAAATCTCAATGAGGACACGTGAGCGCATACGTCATGTATCTGAACGATTCCAGTTCACCCTGGCGGACAAAATGTAAATTAAGATTGTTTATAAATAGTTTTTTTGGTTTTTTTTTTAATAAATTGTTTCCACAAGTTGGAACTGCACAGTTCTTCTTCACCATGTTTTATCATTATTATCATAAATATACAATTATTGCACTTTTATGTATTAAATTATATATCAAGCACACAAACCTGCAATTAAAAATAATATTTCTCTAATGAAATAAATAAATCTTTATGAAACAAAAAAGATTGAATAGAGCGCACTTTTCCTCTGACAGCTTTATAAATATTTGGTTAGTTTACACTGATCTTACGTTTAATTTCGCGTTTGAAGTTTGAAAGAGTGACAGTAATCAATGATTCAGGCATTTCATTACAAAGTAATTTCCGATTTAATCTACACTTTGAGATTATTGTAGCTAAAGCGGCGTTCACAACCAAGTAATTTCAATATCCAATTCGAATTTCTACTTTGCGTCAAAGCTTGGAACATGTACCTGAATGTACGCGTTCGCAACATAATAATTTCACTTTCCAATTTCAGCTTCTAATTCGAACCTTGCAAGGTCCAAACTTTCCAATTCCAATTTGAGGTAACGCATGCGCACAATGCTGCTAAACGTCGAATGTCAAGCTCAGCTGTCATTATTTGGAGGTTATTTAGAAATTAATCGCAAAGAAGCTCTTAAGCTTCAGTAATCTTTTGTCAAAAGTCTCGATCGAAACAAATGTGTACAGAAATGTGATAAGAAACCTAATATACGTATGCAGAATATGATAATTTGCACATGCGTCAAATTGAAATTACATGCTGTTGTGAATGCGACAAATTCAAAGTAAAAATTATAGAGTAGAAATTCAAATTGGAAATTGAAATTATTTGGTTCTGAACGCAGCTTAAGTCTATGAGAACATTGAATTTCGTAATGAGAATTGGGAAAAAATTCAGTATTGGCACCTTTCTAATTTTATTTTATAGTCTAGTAAGTTCTGTATTAGAATATGGCTCTGTGATATGGAGACCTAAAACACTCTCCAGTTCAGATACAATTGAAAAAGTTCAGAAATTTTTTTTAAGATATTTGTATTATAAAGTTTACAATGCGTCACCAATGCATATTTCTTACATAACTTAATATAATTTATTTAATGTACATAAACTGCAAAGTAGGCGAGAACTTTTAATGATACTTTTTGCATGGAACAAATTCATATACCGCACCTACCGACTGCGTTCGAAAACACAAGTGGTTAATAGTTACCGTGTTCGAAAATTGTACCATATCTACCAGATCCATCTACCGGATCCATGATTTGTGGATCGAGTAATTCAGCCGGCAAATGCGGTAAATGTAGAATCTAACCTCAAAAAAGATAGAGATGCCAATCGAAGTTGGAATCGGAAGAAGGTTTCAGAAGTTAATTATAATAATACAGAAGACGAGATGAGATAACGTTTAACTACGTCAAATTTCAAATCTGTTTCATCTTTCAACTGCTTTTCATAGGTTATAAATTTATCCTGTTTACCAATATCTATTCCGGTAGTTATATATAACTAGTGCTGTGAGGATCCGACAAAACATGGATCCGAGGTCCCGGATTTCAAAATATCCGATGTTCGGATATTGAAGCGGATATCCGTAAACTTAACTCGGATTTGGATTCGGATCCGGATTCGATGTGTTGTTTACGGATCCGGATCCGTATATCCGAATTTTAATTCTGGATCTGATTCATCATTTTGAATGTAAAGGCAAATATCCGGAAGTGAGTTCAAATTCAAACCGTTACAGTGGGTCTGTTTATCTCTACAGCGGTCTGTAAACAGCAATAAATTTTATAATACCCCTCTAAAATAGACAGGTAGCTGGTGCAAATACGAGAAGGATATTTCTTAGAATATTGAATTATGTAGTTCTAAAATTTTAACATTCATTACAACAAATACTTCAAAGAAAACGAGATTAAGATTAAATTTGAGAAATAATGGTTACAGGTTCATTGCAAGTGTCGAAATACCTATTTATTTATATCGTGCACGTATTTCACATAAAAGGGATTGTTTTTCCATGTCTAAAATCCGATACTCATACTCATATTCGGATCCGCATCCAAAATCCAATACTCAGATTCGGATCCAAAATCCAATACTCAGATCCGGATCCAAAATCCAATACTCAGATCCGGATCCAAAATGCGATACTGAGATTTGGATCCGAGATCCCGATAGTTCAACATTCAATTATCCGGATATCCGGATATTTTTGGATCCGAAACCAAAACTATCCGGATCCGGATCCCACCACTAGTTATAATCTGATGAACAACTGTTTACCGTTAACAGTTCACCGGCAGAATTTTCGTAAATGCCTTATGTTACCGCTACTCGTACCTAATATAAAATTAAAACCAAGGTTTGCCGTTTTTGAACTAAAAGAAATAAACTCGCCATTATTTAGTTGTTTAAAATTATTGAATGTTTTGTTAATTCAATAATACTGTAACTATGTAATTGGGTATATCCTGTATATTTGCAGTTTAAATAAATTATTATTATTTATTTTAGCATATTTATATATTTTTATTAGTGCCGGAAAATATCAATTATTACCGAATTCCACTGTTTGAGCACAAAATCATCTCTATATCTACGTCACAGAATATTTAAAAAATTATTACGGCTTAACGAATAAAAATAGACTTTCTAAAACTATAAAACGCTGTCAGTTTAGATAAAATTTCATAAAAATAAATTAAGGGAAAAATAAAATGATCCTACCTCAGACGTACTCGTCGCCACCGAACTCAGCCCCGGAGACATAGCCACTGCATCTGGACTGGCTGCAAAGGAGTGCTGTTGTTGCTGTTGCTGCTGCTGCTGTTGTTGCTGCTGCTGATGTTGTTGCTGTTGCTGAAGCTGTTGGTGAAGATTCTGCCCCACCTGTTGTTGCTGATGATGTGTAAGAGGGTGTGAATGTGGGTGGTAGTTATTGTTAGGAACACCGCTTTGCACATTAGGAGTTGCTGCGCTCATAAGTGGTGAAGTAGATGCAGGTTGTTGGAAAGATTCGCTCAAGTACTGCCGTACCTGGCTCCTCTGCTTCTGTATTACATGGTAGCGGGTGGGGTTTTCCAGAACAGTTTGCACCTAGAACAAAGAAAAAAAATCAATACGTTTATTCCTATTATGTAAAACATCTAAATATTCTACAACAATTATTCTCCAACGATCTATTGGCGACTCAAATCACGGTGCAATGGGCCAGTGCGGACTTGTATCTAATAGTGTGCGTGCCACAGGCGGCGTAAGTGAACAAGGAAGCAAGCGGAAACGAAAAAAGAGAGAACGCGGGAAAAAGACGGGATTGGCAGTAGTAGATGTTAAGGTGGAAAAAAACGGTTGCAAGTCGTGGAGAAGAAAAGTAGTGATAGAATAAAGAATATTAGCAGTTTGCCCCAGCAAATGTTCGTTGAAGCAGAAAAAGAAAACGAAGCAGTACCTAAGAAGCCGAAGAGTGGACGAAGTGAAGGAGAAAGCCGTGGAAGTCTGGGAGAAAAAAGAAGAAGACTCAATACATAACCACACATTCCAAACCCCCTTATTTATTAAGATAAGTTATAGCATAGTATACTATATTGTAAGTTCTTTTCTTGTATGTACATATTTATTTATTTATTGAAACTAAACAGGCACAAGGGCCCAATTACATAGTTTCATTAAAAACTAACTTATACACTAAATTAACTTACTCTAAAAAATACTTTCAAATACTTAACTAATGTAACTATATTATCTGTATATATATCTACATTATTGTTATTAATATTATTACAAATTAGGCAACATCTTATTAAAGGGGAATTTTTCCTAATTTCTAATTTATATTTTTTAATATAAAATATATCTTTTGGTTTCGAAAAAATATACATTGGAACATAAAAAGGTAATTTTGATAGTAAGTTAGGACACTGAATAATATTCTGAACTATTTTACAAATAAAAATAATATCTGAAATGTTTCGTCTGGTTTCTAATTTCGAGAAGTTAAAAATGCTTAGTAGTGTGGTATATGGCATGAAAGTTGGATAAGTTCTAAATTTCTTAAAGTACAGATATCTTAAAAATTTCTTTTGAACTTTTTCAACTATTTCCTTGAGATATAGCTCAGATGGATTCCAAATTACACTAGCATATTCTAGTTTAGATCTTACTAATGCATTAAAAAGAAGAACAAATGGTTGAGTTGATCTGAAAAGATACGAGTTTCTTATTATATAACCTAATGATTTTACTGTCTCGTTTGCTTAACAAAATACCTGTTACTGGAATCCTACACCACTAAAATTAAAAATTACATTACAACGGATGGCGAAGTTGCTGTCGCAAAAGAAAGTGATGAACGAAAGATACCGAATGACAGCTAATTTATTTCGTATTGCGAAATTCTAAATTTTTTAGTAATACCCCTGAATTTTTAAAATTTTGGTATCTGTCTTTCACTAGTTCTAATGTTCCCGCTAGATGTCTCATGCTTAATTGGAGTTGCCATATTTAAAAACTAAACACTAAATTCGTGTTAAAATCGATTTCAAAAAGGAAGTGTCTTATGACACGTTAATGTGTACCTAATACGGAACAAACGTAGGTACACGCTAAAACTTCAATGCAACCAAATTTTTCCTCGCGATCATTTTTCCGCGATGAACTTTCTAAACACGACGGGCACTGGTCAGATTATTGCGTCCGAATTGCTACGTAGTCTGACGATCGAACCGCAGTACCTCAGATCAGCCACATCTGTCACCTGCAGTCGAATTTTATAATAAAAAAAAATATAGATATATAAAAATTATATTCCGCTCTCATAAAACTACTTCAGACAGTCAAAAATAATATTATCTGTCATCAGTAGGTTAACATTTTAACAATATCCCAGTTTTAATTTTACACGTTTTGTTAAAATGGGGGATTACACCATTTTTTTTTTTATTTTATCTGAAAATATTAGGAAAACTAAGACTATTGATGAAAATCCGGTGAAAAAATTCCTATTAATAAGCGAGTTATGGTCTCCCGAATTTTGAAAAGATTGACGTGACGTCACATTTATGTGTTTTTATATCAAACTGTTTTCATCATGGACCTAAATGTTCTTGAAATATATGCTATTTTAAGTTATATTTACATAAAAATAAATTAATATTATAACACTGTATAAGTCTACATACTTTATAATTACAGGTGTATTTAAATTATTAAGTTTAATGCAAGAAATTTATGTTAAAATAAAAACTGTTTGGAAACTGCAGTACAGGAATGTTAGCCCCTCCTTTCGAATTTGAATTTCTTAACTTCCATTGGTAGTAATCCCCACCTCCTAACACGCTATTTGTAATTCATGTATAGGCGGTTTCTCGGTCGCCAATCAAAATATTTTCATATTAGTGTCGAAGCGCTATAACAAAAAAACCCTTTATTTCCGAAATATCTCAATTATACCATTTCATTTTTTTATTAATATTCGTTATTCAGCATATAAATTCGTATTTTTTTTTTACTATTTTCCTTTAATTCGATTGAGCTGTAATCCCCCATTGTTACGCAGTCTGACGATCGAACCGCAGTACCTCAGATCAGCCACATCTGTCACCTGCAGTCGAATTTTATAATAAAAATATATATATATTCCGCTCTCATAAAACTACTTCAGACAGTCAAAAATAATATTATCTGTCATCAGTAGGTTAAAATTTTAACAATATCCCAGTTTTAATTTTACAAGTTATTGTTAAAATTGAAATTTTCATAATTTATGGATTTTTATACTCCATAAAAACTTAAAAAATACGAAAAAAGGAACAAAAGTACATACTTAACCTAATTCAATAAACTCTAAATTAAAATATAGGAAAAGTAAACAGTACAAACGTTTAACTGTAGAATATGTGAATTCCAAAATATATTTGGAGAGAATATTCATTTATACACAGGCTGGAAAAAACCCTGGGTTTTTTTTTGGTTTTGTTTCTTTTTTAATTGGATTTTTTGGGCTTTATTATATATTTATTATAAACTTAATGTTATTATATTTTTACATTAATTATACATTATAAATTAAATGAAATTGAAAATGACATTTTTTTTTCGTATTAGTACGTTTATATTATTTTGGCACTAATGCAAAAGGCGACATGATAATTCATTATTTACTTCTTGTTGAATTTAATCAAAATTAAAGAAAACCTAATTTGTGATTCGTTGCAATTGCAAAATCGTATTTTTCGCACATGGCACCTTCACGTTTAGTGCGAAAAACACCATCATTTTGCAACTAAACACATAAATAGATAATCTGGGTTTTATTGGATTTTAAATAATAACGTAACTAAACCTATTGATATTGTGTTTGCTTAATTTATTCTATTCCGAAATTTGAACAATTCACTCTATTTCGAAATTTGAACAATTCTATCTATTCCAAACACATTGTAAATATGCATACCTATTCTGCAAATGAATATTAGTATTCAACATAATTAGGAATTTAATAATCGGCTCTTGAAAGCTTTCTCAATAAATAAGTTAATGAGTTTTTTAGAACTTTTACTCAGAATTTTATTAAGTAGATGTTGTTTTATATATTTAATAAAGTGAAGACGTCAAGAGAAAATGTAAGGAATATTCAATGTTAAACAAGAATTGTATACAACAAAGTAAATTTATTTATTTTTCATGAGACGAACAATTATTTAAGAGACTACAAATTTACAAATAAGATTACATATATGCGTACCTCCGTATTTAAATTTTGTTAATTAAAAATTAAAGAAATTAAAATAACAAATATAAAAATTAACTTACATAAAATTCCTTAAAAAATGATGGAAGCTTAAAAACTGATTCGTCGTTATCCATTTTTGTTCACTACACAACTACACTACAATTCAAATACAATTCGAACAGTCTGCACTTCTTATAAGAACTAATTCATTTATGCACTGTAATATATTTATCTTGTCCTTTTTAATATCATATTGCAAATTGAAAAATATATACAACTGTGATTCATTAATAAATAATACATATAATACCTTACCACTATTAGCCAGAAAAAATAAATAAATTTTTTCGGAGAAATTTATTATCAAATAATAATACAAATATAATTATATTGACGATGCAGTAGAAAATGATTTTTTTCCTGAGGAATATACTGCAGCACGAGACGAAGCCGAGGGCTACGATCTACAATTCACGAGGTGTATAATACTATTTTTCCACGATTTCAATATTTAAAATCAATAGTCATAAATACCAAAAATTTTCCTTAAAATAATTCAAATCATAATACTTCTACAGTAGCCTTGGATTTTTTTGTTTTTTGCTTCGCGTCAAACATCAAAATATTATATAATATACTGCATTATAATTTGTTTGTAGTACTAAATATAGACTTCACTAGTATTTATGCTCAATTACGGAATTAGTAATTATATTGTGACAGCTTTGTTTTCATTTCGACTCTAGGGGAAAAAATGTGTTATTTCAAAATTTAATCGCACAAAAGTGATCCCTGTGGTGCACTCTCCACCCCAGCTATGAGTGCCCGTGAGGTGACGCCTGGTAAGCACCCGCACGGTAAAAATATATTATTACCGATGTCTACATGTATTGTAGATACTGGCACACCCAGTAATGGGTAATATGCCGTGATGATATATTTATAATTATCTTATTTTGTTAACAGAAACTGACTTTCAGTTTCGATCGTGAAAAAATATATTTTAAAAATCAAACTGTCAGATTATCAAATGTATATTAGTTCCCACATAGTACTATTTTTTTTTAATACATAATTCATTTCTATATTCTATTCTTTATTCATTTTTTTAAAAGACTGATTTTTAATAATAGAAATTATTATATTGCAATTGATTCAGAAGTAAATTTTAAGTTCATAATTAGTACCTCTAAATTCTAGATATCTTACGCCTAATACAAAGCAACCAACACTACACTCCTACTGAAATATAGTATATTTTAACTTTATATTTAAAATATCGATGGCTTAACTGCAATACCACGTATCTGACATTTTTTGAATTTTTGAGTTATTTACACCACTGTGCGTTGAATCATTGTGCGCTTCGAATGAACAATACCTAGTATGTAAAGAAAATTTGAGCGGGCTTAAATTATATCTATGTATTAACATATTATATATTAAAACAAATGAAAAATAAAACAGTTTTTTTGCTCTCCTGCAAAAACAGGTATTATTCACTTACGCGGTATTACAGTTAAGCCATCGATATTTTTGTTATTGTTTATTTTATTTAAATCAGTATAAACATAAATACTTCACACATTTCTTCCGGCTTGTAAATCATCTATTATCTAAAATATAAAAATGAAATATGTTTTCACAACTTATCATAAATATGTTTATTATGAGTCATGTACGAACAAAACTTATACATATTCTTTGCACTTTTCATAAAACATGTCTATTAGAAACAAAAAGATAATTTCTATTTATAACACAAAAAAGGACTTTGTTCAAATCCTGCAATCTATTTCTTAAAACCAGAAATAGGTATTTGCAATTTGTTATTAGTTTCCGAGTGATTCGAAATCCATTATAATATGAGGATGCAAATAGTAATTATCTAGAAAATAGATGAAAGTTCTATGAATAGTAAAATAAGTACTACGGTACTTGAAGCCTTGGCCCCAATGGTTGTAGAATCACAGATGATGAAAAGCGATTATACTGAAAATTTAGTCAAGTTACATTCTCCTCAAAGTTTACCAGTTGTAAGCAATTTTCTGGGCGCATAAAAAATCCAATACAACTTTAACATTTTAATCAAAAGTCGTCATACTAATTAAGATTATGATTATAGCAGCACTTACTACTAACCCAACAGCCTTGCACAATTTTTCTGTTCAAATATGTTTCATCAGTGCCTATTAAATGAGAAGATCGCATGAGAAACAATTTTATACTGTAACCTAACCTAAAAGGGGTCGCGTGGGCGTGTGCGTATACTGTCTGGTTGTCAATCTGGTGACCCGGGTTCGATAGGAGTTGTTGAAATACTGAGTATTCATAAATTTCATCAGTACTTTGTATATTCACCGTTAGCTGAAGATGGGCTCTCCTTAAACCCGAAACGTCCGTAATAAAAAAAATTACGATACACGTGGATAGAGATGCATTCGGGCCGAGCCGGGCCGAGCTTTGAGTTTGGATCGACTCGACCCGAAAATAAAAATTACCGGCCCGACTCGAAGATCGACTCGACAAAAAAATTAGCTAGCCCGGCTCGAAAATTGACTCGAAATCGGGCCGGGCCGGGCCAAAGCTCGAAATTGGGTGCATCCGGCATTCCTAATGTTGATTTTTATGTTAAAGCGAAATGTTTTACTTTTTTCATGTCAAACTTATAAAAAAAAACCTCTACATTCTTATAACTTTCAACATTAGTTAACATAAGTAGTTAAAAAAGAGACCCTTCTAGTGTAAGTTTGTTATAAAAACTACAGACCTATGTGTATTTAACACTTTGTTTACCAAAGCCGTTCGAAAATTTAAACAACTTTTTCACTAAACTTATATGAAAAAATATAATTTAAGAAATCATTATGAAAGGAACAAAAATCACTTTTATTTAAGTATACGAGTAATAACAATAATAATAGCAACATCACAATATAATTATTATGCTTTAATGAATAACCTTGAATTCTTGAAGTAAAATAATACATTTTCATTTATTAATATGTGAAGTTTGTTGTTATTAAATCATTTTGATCCTTTTTAACTTCATCCATTTTCATTAAAATATTAAGGAAACTGTGCATTTGAATGAACTATAAGATTTTTCGGGCCGGCCCGAAAAGCTAGAATTTTCGGGCCGGGCCAAAATCAAAAGTCCGACTCGCCTCGATTTTTGAAAATGATTAGCCCGATTCGGCCCGAAAAAAAATATCTTCGGTCCGACTCGATGATCGACTCGAAATCGAGGCGGGCTTCGGGCCGGGCCGGGCCAAAGCTCGAAATCGAGTGCATCTCTACACGTGGACCATTTATGCCTTTTGATTCACCTTTAAATTATTTTGAAAAAAAAATGCGGCAACCGTAGGTTTCAAATGATGGTGACGTAGTTGGTGCAAGTGATAATATTAATGAACTGGACGTTTTTGTGAGAAAATTCAATGTTTGAAACTGAACCAAAAGAAGATACGACTGAAGTGGAATATTACAGTGAAGTCGATTCAATTAATTTGAATAAAATTTATTTATACGAACATACGCAGCAGATTGTGTTAAATATTTGTAATAAGTGCGTAGTTTGATAATTTTTGTTATGAGAGTCCAACTTTGTGTATAACAGTCTTATTTATGAGGGGTGGAAATTTAGGTTTCTTTGTCAACATAAGTGAGAGGCGATCCTTTGGGTTTCGATGAGACCAAAGTATACACATTAATGTGTCCCTAGATACTTTCTACAATTAAACAACTTATAACAAACTACTCCTATACATATTTTAGTGGAGCATTTCTGAGGCCGCAATAAATTATTTCCATTTTTCCGATTTTAAGGAGGAATAAAAAACTGTTAGATAAAACCTAACAACATAACGGAGGTTTAACAAATGCTAAATAAATATAATAGCTATCATGGTTAGTACCAGTCTGCTTCACACATACATATATAGTTGTTCAAACAGCATTATACAAGTTACATTTGCATTTGCAAAATGAATTACTTTAGCCCGATTTAAACCAATATTATAAAAACCACAACCAATTACTTAGCACGATATCAATCATCAGAAATGTCAAAGATTGACTGTGGAAAATCTTTTTTTAAATATATAAACTAAAACTGACGAATACAGCGCGCCGAAGCAAACAAAGTCCCTGAAGGGGCGTAACCTGAGGTCGCTACACACACTCGTATGTTTCTACGGTAAAGTAAAAAGTAGTTATAAGGTATTGTAAAATCAGTTAAGTTGTTATAAACAAAATAGCTACATACCGTTTTTCTTTAAAAACAACGGCCACAGTAATATTCACAAAGACTGTTCTCACAAAACTAACTTAATAATTCAAAAATCGCGTAGTCCAGTCACCGTAAATGATTTTGGCAGTGTGTGTACAATCACAATAACAATTGAACAATTCTGTTGTCCTGATTGGATATAGATTTACCGCTACAAATTTAGTTCACATTTTTTCCGGGGCAAATGTTTGCTTCGTGGAGCTGATAAAAATAAATATTTGTGAACTAATGTACACCTATTCAATATTTTAGTTTGTAATAAATGACAAGTGTATTTTAAATCCCGGGAATAATGGGGTATTCCACCATAACAAAAAAATTTTAAAAAATCAATTTAACATAAAGTATGGCTCAATAAACATTAGTTAAAACAATGAAAACATTTTTTAAATAATTACTTTAGGAGATATTTCACATTTGCTAAAAGGGAAAATTGACGTCATACAATTGTTATCTTTCTCTCGCAGCGTACTCAGAGCAGTGTGTGTGAGAAAGACAAGTATAGGGGAAATGTGACGTTACACTGATTTCTCAAAAATAAAATACTGTTAAACTAGGAACAATTAAGATTTTTTAAAACTATGAATTGCTTCAAAACTGAATGAAGTTTTATTTAAAATAATAAAAAAAAATTGAGTGGAATACCCCATTGATCTTGTTCTTGATCATCTAGAACTAGATCATTTTGAACTAGGAGGAGTAAATCTAAAATATCCCTGTTCGCAAATTTACACTGAAATTAGAGTTAAGAAAGGGGCGTGAACATTAGAGTCAAGTTCAAATAAACATATCGTCGGCGGACTATTGGAATGTACCATGTCTACAAATATTACTTTCGAGAAAAACTGCTTCAAACATTTAGAATTTTATTGTAAAGAATGGATAATGAATACACATGTTGAATTTTTTTGTTTGTATAGTTTCATTTTCCTTAACTTTGTATGAAATTTGTTAAATTATAATTTTTAAATTAAATATTTTCGAAATATAAAAGGACCTAGTTGGACATGGTTCAAAATTAGTAAATTTATGAAAAAAAAAATCCAATACAGAGACTTTTTGTACCATGTCCATACTTTTAACATTTTTTATAGCATTTATCCATTTTTATTTCAATACTTTTATTTCTAAAAATTCACACAGTTGTTCAAATACTCTAAAAATGCGTACTTACGTAACATTCTCTTTACAATCAAATAATATTACTACCAAGTTTATATCTCTACCCATTTTTAAATTATTGCCCCAAAAGTTAATATACCCCACATTTAGATAAAAACTTCAAAATTTTCAAAAATCTGAATTTTATGTATCTAGATACTTTTCAATGCGCTGATTCCAAAATTTGAAACCGCAGGTCGATATCTCGTTTCGTTCACGAGATATTTAGATTTAAAGTTTTGCTCAAAACTGCCCATTTTTTGGTATTAACCCAAAAATGGGTCGAGATATGAATTTGGCGACATCACCATTCGATTCCACGGACAAAAATACATAAGTATAGCAATTTTCATAATTTTTGTCCAACCGGTTCATTTTTTATGAATAAAAGTTTGAAAACCCCTGAAAATGGCCAAAATATGAAAAAATCGTAAGGGGTACCCCTTAGGATTTTTACGATTTTTGGCCATTTTCAGTTATTTTGCTTTAGAGATTGTATGCGGTGTTCAAAAGTTCTGAAAACTGGTATACTTATGTAATTTTGCCCGTAGAATCGATTGGTGTTGTCGCCAAATACATATCTCGACCCATTTTTGGGTTATTACCCAAAAATGGGCAGTTTTGAACAAAACTTTGAATCTAAATATCTCGAGAACGAAAAGAGATATCAACCTGCGGTTTCAAAATTTGGAATCAGCGCATTAAGAAGTATCTAGATACATAAAATTTAGATTTTTGAAAATTTTGAAGTTTTTATCTAAATGTGGGGTATATTGACTTTTGGGGCAATAATTCAAAAATGTCATTATGTTTGCATCTGTCATTCAGTGATAACCTAATTTTTTATTGTGATTTGTTCGTTGTGTTTAATAAAAATGAGTTTAAAACCAGAAGGTGTACCTGGGGCAACTTTTTTGTTTGATAATATTGAAGATCAATCGATTATTCAGCTACAACGATCGCTGGAGTGTAGAGGTCTACGGGTCTTTGTTTGAAAATGATAACCATAGCAACTTTTAGTTCTATGCTCTGCCGCTAGATGCGCTCGTGCAAATTGCAAATTGTCTATAGCAAATAGACACTTACAAAATTGACGTCACTGCAAGAGAGGTATAGAAGATCATGCATACAAACAAACCTCCCCTCGTTGTCTTGCGTCCCGTTCCCTGTTCCTATCTGTCATTGTATTCGCATCTGTTATTCAGTGTTAAACCTAATTCTTTATTGTGATGTGTACGTTGTGTTTAATAAAAATGAGTTTAAAACCAGAAGATGTGTCTGGGGCAACTTTTTTGTTTGATAATATTGAAGATCATTCGATTATTCAACTAAAACGATGTCTAGAGTGTAAAGTCTACGGCTGATGACAGGTCTTTGTTTGTACGGGGTAACCATAGCAACCTTGATTTCTATGCTTCGCCGTTAGAGGCGCTCGTGCAAATTGCAATTTTGTAAGTGTCTATTGGTAAATTAAATTCATCATAAACCAGCTTTAACGTGTCGCAAGACACTTCCTTAAATACGGACGTCTGACTATAACGGGGAAAAACGAGAGGAAAATATACGAACCTCTAGGACTTGAGGCGGAACATCAATCCCAATGCTCTGTATGGGCACTCTGAGTGCAGGAGCGGGCGGACGGCGTTGCTGCGCAGCTGCAGCAGCTTGAGCTCTCTGTTCAGCTTCTCTTCGTTCTTGCTCCTGCAGCTGCTCTCGCATGAGCTGCTGCTTCAGCTGAGTACGAGATAGAGGCGTCGCAGTCTTAAAGCTGGGTGGACTGTGAACAAACCACTATATAAAGATATCACACAGCGGATGTGCCATTATTAACAGAGGTAATCAAATCATGTGATTTAGGCCAAGCTTACACCCCAAGTTACAATATTATACTATAAGAAAAATAAAACTGATGACTTTAAACGGAAATAATATTTAAGTTCATGGATTTTTTTTTATGTAAACATAACTAGAGTATTCCGGAGAATATTTGTGTTTTTAACAAAAGAAAAACACGTAAAACAATTTAAAAAATATTTTATAAATAATGATTGTTTACTGGAATGAATGAATGCTTGTTTGACACATTCACTGTAATTGTCCGTAGACTAAAACAAATCATAACATGAACGAGGAAATCTTTCTTGATAAGAGATTATCTCAAGTGGTCTTTAATCCGCGCTGCTTTTGTTTTCTAATCAATGTTTTGGTGATTCCCAAATATTTAGCTTTGATTAGTAAGAAAATATATAGTCACGTTTTTTACCTACATTTAAATTATTATACAGTGTGTTCAGAAAAAAAACCAAGTATGTCTGATCATTATTCAATTCAAAAGTCAAATTGTCAAAATTAATCGAGAAATATAATTTTTCCTAATTTATTTCTATTTCTAAAATAAGGATTCAAGAAGAAAAGTGATTTCTTTAGATAACATTTTTGACAATATCCAGTGTTAAATTGACATTTAATTAAATACTTTCAAATTGACATACTTTCTTTTGTCCATAGCCTACTCCGAGTTAGGAGTTTTTTTGAACACACTGTACAAATTTTAAATGTGCTTTTTAAATTTTAAATCGCAGCAGAAGTATGTTAGTAAAAACAAACCACTGATTTTAATTACCTCCTAGACATTCAGTGGGTAAGGAATTTAATGAAAATAAAATAAAATGTTTATTTTATTTATATTAGTTCTGAAAGATATTTTACTATTTTCATAGAAGAGATTAAGGAAAGAAATGTGAATCTTAGTACAGGATGTATCAGGATTGGTGTAAAAAAATAGTAGCTTACTAAAGATGTCATGTGAATATAGGTTCTATTCCTTTTGGTTATAAAATTACAAGGGATCACAGTTTTATAAATAGCAGCAAATTAAACAAAAAATTATCAAGATACCTACTGATAAAACAGAAGAACAAAATATGGCAACATTAAATGTATTTATTGTATTTCTTATAATAAATATTCAAAATGTGCTGACATCCACGAATCAGAGAATTATTATGAATTCCATAAATTGTATTCCGTAGTACTAAACCCATCCATTTCACAATAATACATTTTTTAAATAGTAGTAAAAATCAAAATTGCTATTTTGGATTAATTTTGCATTGTTGTTTCATTGTTTATTCTTTTGTTTTAGGTATATAGAGCATTTTTTTTAAATTGCTGCTATTTATATACCTTGTAATTCCGTAACCAAAAGGAACAAGACCTATGTTCATAAGACATTTTTTTTTCTCAAAATAATCTCAGGAAAACGCTATTAATTTTTTTACACTAGACCTGATACACCCTGTATAATAGTATTGAATTAAACCTGAATTATAATACATATAATGGCTCGTAGTATGGTCACGGTTTTAACTAAAACACTGTTTTAAGAAATGTCAAATTTAAATTTCAATATTTAATTTCATCCTTATGTTTAAAGAACGATTTTTTTTAAAATATTTGTTTGAATACGAACTATGTTCTGCTTTAAAATCATATTTTGATAAATTTGATATTATTTATTATAGTTATTAAATAATGAAATTTGGCATTTCTTAAAACAGCGTTTTAGTTAAAACCGTGATCATACTACGAGCCAATGAAAATAAGAGAAGGATAAATATATGAATTTTAACAAATCTAGTGAATGAGGCAAAATGAAAATGAATGGTACGACCTACCTACCCGCCGGACTTGGGCGGCAATCCGAGAACTTTGTCATTCGGTGGGTGCTTGTGACCCACCCCCACTGGGTCAGTCATATTCAAATCTACCGTATTCGAATTCGAATCAAACTCTAGAATCATCCGGATATTATCCAGATTAACACGGGTACCAGTACCATTTCGCGCAGGTTCAGAAGATGATATATTGTGCTGGAAGAACGGGTCGATCAAATGATCAGGCAGATGCAGCTGTTCCGAAACCGCGTACTGTGGAGCAATGTTTACGTTCATCGATGCTATGCAGTTCGTAATATCTTGAAGCAGCTCGCCTTCGTCAACGTCAAATGACATGCTGCCGCTGGCACTCAGTTGCCACAAAATGATTTAAGCTTAATTAATGCCGACAGTCAACAATAAATTCCGATACTAATAAATTACAATGTAAACAACCAATAAAACAGTCGATGCTTTGAGGAGAAGTTAGTATGAACTTCAACAACGAACCGCTACCCAACATTTGGCAAATGCTACTGTCTTTACCGCCTCATTCGACCCGTCCTAAACCTCTATACGTTTTTGAAGGTCTCGCGCTTCTATTTTCGATCAGCTTTTCTCATTCCACAATTTATTTTTGTATTGCGTATATAACAACTAACAGCTTTTGTCCTTTATTAATAAATACGTTTAAACTATACTACACGCAATATTTAGATTGAAAGTAAAATAAATGTCAATGTCAATATTTTTGAGAAAGGACACGAATCGGGCAAATAAAGTGATGAACAATACGGAGCATACTACTATAGTGGACCACGTATGAGTTATCATAACAAAGTTAAACGAAGCCATAGGCATTAATGATTCATGCAATACGGAAATTGATGGTGTGAGTAGCATGAGTTGTACTTTTCACAGATTTCTCCGAGTTAGCATTTGCGGTCCAATTATCTGTTTATGTTTCCCGCCGCAAACAATGCTTGCCTGTACCATGCTCCTGTCACTGTCACTGTCAAATAACCGCGAAATGACATCAGACTCTCACAAATAAGGCAGATGACGTGCTAACTCACGTGAAAATGGAAACATAAGGAAAGAATCATTATGCACACTAACCTTTCCGTCTCGGGCACCGTCTTTGACTTGAGTTCATAGTATTCTTGATTCTTCAACGTCCCGACATCGGTCCCGATTAATTCTTCTAGATCTCTGTAATCGAGATCGAGCTGTTCGGCCGATAACGCTGCCAGATCGAAGCCTAGATCGATGCCGGACTCCATGATTGTCAAATAACTCCAACAACAGGGTATATGAACGATGACACTGTCATATTTTATGACAATTAGCAGCACAAACACTGAGCAATTTTCCCGTCACTACCCATATCTCGGCCTCAACAACACAAACCGCCTGTCAACTACGTTCCTGCGTGACACCATCCCGGTCCGAACTGCATATCACTTTACTTCGTGCAAGCTCGGCCACAGACGAAATCTCAAATAAATGCGGCAGACTTGTATACACAAATAGTGTTTTGTTTGCACAATGTATGTTTGTCAAATAATCCTTATAACAAATACAAATTCAAGTTAAAACTTGAAACTATCTCTCATTATCAATTACTTTACATTGTAAATTTATAATATATCTTACTCCTCCTACTAATCATTCAATTTAACTGGGAAATAAAAAATTAATCGAGAACTTTCGAAAATTTTCTCGAAATATTTATACCTGTGGTCCACTTTCTTTAGTCTGTATCGCTTGCTCTTACTTACGTTTCATTTGTATAAGTTGCATTAATTAAACAATAAAATTTTTATTTTTATTACTAGCTGAGTTGAACATTTATTCCAATTCGAATTTTAAAAATGCATTACTGCAAATTTTTAAGTATGGCAATAAGAACAAACAAATTATTTCACAATTTTGCTGACTTAAATTTAGAAGTAACCATTAATAAAATACATTTTACTAGTCGACTTATTCTCATACGGTTTCAAAATGAAGTTTTTAATTTTACATTTTTTAACTGTGTCAAATATTTTTGTATTCGTTAATTGTCGGTTATGTATGTTATTAAACGATACTAATGTGGATGATTTATGGGAACAATATAAGGTAAGTTTAAATAAACACTTCTCATATCAATACAAATATTAAAAACATATTTCAGAAAAGACATGAAAAGAACTACAGAGGTTTTATAGATGTACGACGGAAAGCAATATGGGTACATAATTGCAAAAAAGTCCAGAAACACAACGAAGAAGCGGAAAAAGGAAAATTCAGTTTTACAATATCATCTAATCGTCTCGCAGATATGGTAATCATTATTTTTATTCGACAGGAAGTATTAATATCAATTTAAAATTCCAGTCACATCGTCGATACCACACCAAAATGATAAAACTCATAAATAGTCCAAGACGAGATATTTCAAATCCCGAAGAAGTTGGAATATCGCATACAAACTTCGAAAATATTCCAGAAGAAGTTAGTAAATAGTTTAATCAGTCTGATTGAGTATGATTTATCAATTGAATTTTAATTTAGGTTGATTGGAGGAAGAAAGGATTTATAACGCTTCCGTACAATCAAAAAGATTGTGGGTCATGTTATGCTTTTAGTATCGCGCATTCCATTCAAGCTCAGATTTATAAACAGATCAATATTTTAGAACCACTCAGGTAAATTTAATACATTATCTTTTAAATTATTCACACATACAAACAGCAAAAAAAGTGAAACTGACAAAACAATAAAACCGAACAAAAAATCATGTTACTATTGCACATCATCTACATTCATACAAATTTTTGTATTTGTATTCTAAAGGATGTATATTTGAGTAGCATGATGTCGAGGATGGACGAATTGATTGAGAAATTGAAAGGAGGGTGAGTGCGGGATGTAAGGTAATGGGTGCTCTGGGTACGTTTGCTCGAACCGTAGACTTAGAGACTCGGTTGAGTGTATATAATGGAGTGCTAGTGCCTGCTTTGATGAATGGAAGCGAATGTTGGGCATAGACAAACATAAAATGAGAGTGACAGCCGTGGAAGTGAGGTATTTACGTGGTGTATGTGGGTATACAAGACGGGATCGTGTGTGTAATAATTTGGTGTATGAATGTTGTTAAGAGAGTTGGAATAAGTCGGTTGAGATGGTTTGGTCACGTGGAGAGAATGACGAGTGAACGGCTTGTAAAGTGTATACCTACAGGCTGTTTCAAAACAGTGTAAAAAAAATTAAGGGCATATAGTATTGACAAAAATGAGTAAAAAAAGCTTAATCAACATAGGTCTGATCTTCAACTGTTTCCGAGATAAATGAAAAATCAAAGAAAAACTGACAATGGTAGTGATCGAACAAAATTTTATCTATGTCAGTAAAAAAACAATAAAATTTTGTATGAAACATTTTTCTCAATTTCTAATAGTTACGAAGTTATATGAAAATTAAATATTGGCTAAGGTCGCCACAACATTTAACTAAAATAAATAAATATATCATCACGGCATATTACAATTATTTGAAAAAACGAAAGCACATCTGAGATGACCTCTGAAAAGTAAACAAAGTCTTATTTAATTAAAGTCGTAACTCTTATAGTTTTCAAGATAGCAAAGGTAAACCCTGTAAAAACTCATTTTTCCCTGCCTCTTATCTCCGAAACTATTGAAGATCGGGCCCATGTTGATTAAGCTTTTTTTACTCAATTTAGTCAGTACTATATGCTCTTAAAAATTTTTACACTTTCTTTGAAACACCTGTATATTTGGTGAAGTTGAGGGTGTTCGATTGCGTGATCGTCCAGTGTGTAAGTGGATGGATGTAATTGGTAGGGTTAGGGTGCTAGAGTAAAAGTTACCAAGTGGGAAGAGAAGAACATGTATGAATAGGATTATGAATGTGGACGAGGCGAATGAAGTATGTTTCCACAGGAATGTGTGGCGAAGGATGATTGTTCTTGGAGTTAATATTATTGTGGTCCGAATGCGGTATTTCGCTACGCTACCGAAAATCGATTACTTTAATATGTTAACAGTTTGGAATATTTGCTGTATGGTGTACGGTTAGTAAGAATATTGTTAAAAGAGTGAAGTGAGATCTGAGCTCTTATTCTTATTGTTGTTTTCGGGTTTGTGCTAACCCATTAAAGTTGGACACGCGTGATTTATGTATTTAATTGGTACAATAGTTACATACCTATATTTTTAGTGAACAACAAATAGTTGACTGCAGTTTAAAAACTGGAAATCATGGTTGTGGTGGTGGTTCTTTACGAAATACTTTAAAATATTTAGACACATCAGGTGGTCTCATGGCAGCAAGTGACTATCCTTATGTTGCAAAGGTATGTTCATACGCTTCAAAAGATTTTTTTTTCAAATTCTTCAATTTTTTTAATGCAAACTTTCGAATTTACATTGACGATCAACTGCGCTCGCAAATTTCATTTAACAATAATTCAATATGGCGATCGACTAAATGAATATAACCTATTTTGAAACTTACTTAATTTTAGCAAACAATGTGCAAATTCGACAAAAACAAAGTTCTTGTTAACTTGACATCCTGGGCCATTCTCCCACCTAGAGACGAAAAAACCATGCAAGCAATAGTCGCAAACGTAGGCCCGATTGCTGCTTCTATAAATGCAAGTCCGCAAACATTTCAACTGTACAAGTAAGAACAAATCAAAGTTAAGTAGGTTATTTATTGGTAATGAATAATTATTGGCTGTAGATCTGGCTTATATGATGATCCTTCTTGCACTTCGAACGTCGTGAATCACGCAATGTTAATTGTGGGTTACACTAGGGATGCTTGGATTTTGAAAAATTGGTGGGGGGAAAAATGGGGTGAAGACGGATATATGATGCTAAAAAGAAATGTCAACCAATGTGGAATTGCTAATTACGTTGCTTATGTGACTGTATAAATTTGTATATTTATTTTTTATAAAAATTATGAGAAAATATTCAATTTTTATAATTACCTTTCTATATCCTGTAATGAAAATGTAAATATGTATAAAATAATTATTAGATTATAAAATAAAATGAAGTAGTGGTAGTAGGTAATGGAAAAATGAATTAAGATTTTCAATAGTTTATTTACATAGATAAAATAAATACTTATCGTAATTTACATTTACCTTTCTTGTTCCTTAATAATTGTTTGTTTGTATGGAATAAAATATAATATGAAATGAATGAAAGGTATGAGGAATGATAAAATGACGGTGCAAAAATGGAAGAATGAATTAAATTTTCAATTGTTTATTTACATGTGGATCGTCTAAACATATCTCATATTTATATAAAAGTATGATCACTTATCACTTATTCACATGATCAGAGACAAATGTAATTGATTTTAATAATATATTTATCTGACACGAACATGTTTAAAATCCATTCATTTTTTTTTCTTGTTTTTATAATTAAATTTGAAATATCACACTATTTATTTGTAGAATAGATATATAATAGCAAGAGTAATTCAGACAATTTGTTGAACAGAACAAGATTCTGTTGGAGAAGCAATTCAACAAAATAGCCACCTACTGAATTTTAATTTTAGTACAGTTTGTTGTCCAAAATAAAAGATGACAGGTATTTACGAATACAGGTGCCTAGCCTAATAGTCAATATGTCAAGTATGCAAAAGAATTTTGCCAGTAAAACACGGCAGGATTCAGTAAATACCAATGAATTTCCATTAGATTAGGTATGCACAAGGCGCAGAATCAGAAATTTCACAAGTCATTTCAGGTTCAGATTGTGATTTGCTTTGCTTTGCTTCTTTCGCACACTTGATTTAGCAACATCACCTTATTGTCAATGACATGTTTATATAGTCTGATAATACGGCTTTATCAAGACATCAACGTAAAATGCAAATGAAAATTTACATTTCCCAAGAAGTCATACATTTCATATTTTTATAATTTTTCTCATTTTTTTGTATGTATTCGGATATCTTAGTAAAACAAACTAAAAATATATAATAAAAACTTTACAAGTACTCCAGTAAAAATAAATTTTATTTACGAGTTCCTGTCGTAAATAAGAAGAAACATATATACATAACACAGATAAGCAAATATTTGCCTTGCTATTCGAACTAAACCAGTGTCCAGATAACAAAGAATCACTTTGGTATGCACTGTTTGCCTCAAAGACTTTGCCCATCTGTCAAAATTGTGGGCAATTTGAACCCTAAAACACAAACAGCTAACGCCATTCATAGGCGCACCTATGGAAATTATCTCGAAACCCTGGTTTAATTTCGACACAGTTTATATATAAATAGAGGATTAAACATCTATTTTCTTTATTATATTTTTATCATGATCAATCACACATTAAAACTGTACAATAATAAAATTTCATTATTACGGCATATATTCAATTCAGTTCAAAATACACATGCATTTGGCTAGGTAACCATATATCACGTGTACAAATATGTAGCATGTGTGTAGTGTAGACCACACTTCAAAACAAATGAAATTTTGTCCTGAATAAGTACACATATTTTCACAATATTATACACAAATCAAATTCATATTCAATAATGAAGAAAATAGATAGTTACTCCTATTTTTTTCAATATATATGAGATAGAATTTAAAATTATTTTGTTACGTAAAATTGCACTTCTGTTAACGACTATAAAATTTACAAATCAAATATTCACGACTGTATTTTTATATATTATAAAAATTTAATAATTACATCTATAGAAATACAAAATTCATAGAATAAAAACACATTGTGTAAATAAAATAAATTTAAATGTACTTAAAAGCACGAGAAGTTGTAAAAATATCTGAAATCGCATGCTTTGAAGCACATTCAAAACCAATCTACCAGTACATCAACATAGAACAGTGGTAACTTGTTACAACAAGGACTGACTCGAGGGCACTCGAGCTAACTCTCGAATTCGTCGACTTCGGAGTGACACAACATATCATGTATATGTATATTATAATAATAATGAATTGGTTTTGTTTGTACATAAGCATATGAATTGGTCAATATCATAATCATTGTTTTCTCTTGTACGGATATTCATAACCATTCAAATTATAAAAAAAAACACAATCTCTTTATCACAGTTATACACACATGGTGTTCATGCACAAATTATAATATTTAAATTACTCACCATTTTAAAAATTAGTTTCAGTTTGTTTCATATATTACTGAGTACGCAGTACGGTATCATCACACACGACGCAATTCTACAAATGCTTTTTTCGGCAGGCTTCACTTAATACTTTATCATTATAGGTACACGAAAAATGTTTACCAAATGAGACAATACGAAAATGACAAGCAAATGATATTTCATTCGTGCAATGCAAATTGTTAAAATATATTTAAATCTAATAATTAAAATTGATATGTTTTATATATACTTATATGGATTCTCTGAAAATATGTAAATATAATTTAAAACTCTATCTTAACTAAAATTAAAAAATGTATTAATATCACTTACTTATCACTTACTGAGCACAGCACAGCACAAATGTATCAAGCCTCATCTGATAAACATTTCTCATTCCATCAAGTACAACTTTTGCTTGAAATAAAATAAAATACAAAAAGAGTCTCGATAATTCACAACGTATTATGTAAAATAAAATGTTACGTTGCATTTCTCAACAATTCATAAGATTTATGAATCAACTTGAACTTATAATATGACGCAAGATGAGAAACTACATCTTCATATACATAAAATTAACGAAATCTGATAAGAATTCCTTCATCACATCATATTATATCACTTACCACTTATAATCACGCGCGTCACAGTCACAATAAAGAAGCAAAAGTAGTACTTGAACGCTAATTTTAAATACCAATTCGTTTCACTTATTTCTTACTATATTTGTCATTAAATATAATATCTAACAGCACATACTTTATAAATTGAAAAAATATATTAAATAGAAGTCACTTTATAAATCTATCCTCAGCAAACGGCACACGGTTTATCACTTATCGTGGCGGCGGTTTCACGAAATGTACGTAACTCGTATCCGGACTTTGCCCTGAGAAAGTACAAGCGAATATTGGATTCTCCAAAGTCGTTTTTAGCGAATCGTTATGGATCTCTAAGGAGTTTTGTGCGTAATGCAGGACAAGGCTCTTGAGCGAGTCGTAGATGTTGTAGGGCTCCGCAAACCCGTAGCCACGTTCCGTATCATAGATAATGCAGTGGCTGATGTTGCCATGACAGATGATACTCAGGGCGAACTGATCAGTACTGGATGGGCGGACTAAGAAAGTTCCGTCGGGTTTGCCGGTGAGGAACCGCTCCGCCTCTACCCGAGAGCAGTTCTTCATCAGCCACGTGGACTCATCTTGGTGTGGCAGCGCATCGACGTCCACCTCCTGATGCGGGAGAGCATCTACTCCGCGTTCTCCGTCTCCTGCCAATAGTTGTTTAATGCGACTAGGCTTCACTCCTCTACTTATTAACCAAGCGTGGTGCCGCTCTCTCTGGCGGGTCAAATTGAATAACTCCGGTTTTAACGACGTGATCTCGCGTTCCAATGTTCGATTGTACGCAATGCGTTGCTTCAGGTTATCTTCTAACTGCTCCTTGCTTTCTTCCAGACTTTTATAACGTTGACGTAGCACCTCTGAATTCTCACTCACACTTTTGATTTCATGGGGTTGGGCTTCTTTGTTAAACTTTTCTTGAAGTTTTAGTTGTTCCTTAAACATTTCTACTGCTTCGTTGAAAGCATCTAAAGCTTGGCGTTTTTGCGTGATTTCGTGGGCGGTACGATTGAAGTCCTCTGATACCTCATCCAGGATTTTATTTTTAGAAACGATTTCCTTGTGAATTTCCACAAGTTTTTGCACAAGTTTTTCGATGTCCGTAGTATTAGGTATGTCTTCCTCTTGATTGTATTTTGACACTGGATAAAGCAATCTGATGTCTAGGGACGAATTGTACTGTGCGAGTGACACTTTGCGATAATGTTGAACCAGTTCTACCACGGAATTGAACTTGAATGGCTCGGAGAAGCCATATTTGCCTTTTCGATGACAAATTTTAATGAGTTTATTCGAGCCGCCTTTACGAAGTGTCAGGGTGTATTCTCCGCCTTTACTGCTTGCATTTCGGACTAGGAACGTACCATCCGCAGTGTCTTTCAATTTTTCATTTACTTCTTCGCGCGAGATATCTCCCCAATACCATTCGGCATCTTGCAAACTGCTTGGGGCCTTATCTTTGTCTTTATCTAAATCAAGTTCCATCATCATAGATGATAGTGACATGGAGTCTGTGCTCAAACCACTGCCTATGCGTGAAATTTTTCGTGGCGGGATCACAGGCGCTGATGCAAATTCTGGTAGTTTTTCACCCCAATCGCAATTCAATAATAGAAGCTCCATTATTCGGATGTGGTTTTCGGTGTTGTATACTACTTGACTGAAACAAAATTTACAATGTAATGAAGTTTATGATAAAAAAATAAATATGTATTACATGATGCGTTCCCAAGGTGGTCGGAGGAAGATGTGGCACATAACTTGGACGAGAACTGTTGGTGGCTTTTTGTTACCACGCGCAAATTCCATCTGGCACATACGGCACAAATGTGCCATGAGGTACTTGAGTGTTGAGCGATGATGTTCCGGCAGCTCTTGAACTAATCGGCCTAGGCATGAGGCACATTGCTCGTCGTTTCTAATACCTACACAATCCATCAAATTTCCATTAGTTTTCTGTATACTTATAAAGACATGTAATTTATGAAATTTCAACTTACGAGATGCTTCAACGAATCTGTCGTACCATTGAACTGGTATGACGGGATCGGGCAATTCACGCAGAAATTTTTTAAGCACGCTAGCTATACACGATGGGGTGTATTCTGATAGATCGACTCCAGTGGTTGCCTCGTTGAACTTTTGTCTGAGATCAGTTACTTTTTCAGCCGCAGGTGATGAACAATAAATTGCATACAGATCAAGATTCGGCTGGGAAATTGCTCTTGATTCCAGTTCTTGTGTGCAGGCGATTATCTGAATCGAAATTTAAAATCAATATATTTTATTTTTACAAGGACTCTAAATTATTATTTCCATAAAGCAATAATAATAGTAAATAAATAATAGAATAAATAGATTTTAACATCTATTAGTTCCAGAATCGCAATCATAACAAGTTTACCGTAGTCTTTACGAAACCTTGAAATTAAAGTTGCTTTACAAACTTAGAAATAAACTTGTAAACGACTACTACTACTATTGCAGAAATGTAAACAATAACACATGTGTTACAATAAATCATTTGTTAGAAAATAATATGTAATACTCACCAAATGAGTCGTAGGAATATCAGCAGGATTAAATTGTACGCACAGGCCTAATCCAAACACGGACTTAAATTGCAAAGCATGTCGATCCCTGTTGGTGAGACAGGATGGCAAACCAGTCCTTGCGCAGGTCCTGTGAGCCACCAGGCCGCAGTCTTGGCATATGAAACCTTGGTGTAACAGGCCACGAAGGTATTTGTTGCACTTCTCGCAACGTTCTAGCGTACTAAAGCTGTGCTCCATCAGATTATGACGGTATTTTTCCGAGATGTTGTACGAATCACTATTTAAAATCATGTTGTCTTCGGTGCTTTGAATGCCTTGAAATGAACATAGTTCACTCACGCAAACTAGAATAGCTTTCTGATGGAATTCATCTTTGATGCCCATATTCTGTTTTCAATAAATAAAATAAATCACTATGTTACTCTTCTCATGTAATAAGCACATTTATTAACTAAGTGGATATAGAAATGCGATTACTGATTATCAATATCTAATGAATTTTAATAAAACTTTTATTTTGGCGATGAAAAAAATTTATATCAGATAGTTTTAATTTTGATTGATGACTCGTGTCATTCTTATCATTACTCGGGGTTAACGCAAATAAAGGTCTTGCTATTCGATTAAATCAAAGCTTAAAGATGGAATGTGCCAATTAAAATTCATAAAACATACATGTTACACGCATCACCGTACACCAGTAGAATGTAAAAGTTACACATTAAAAATGTTAGTCCTTATTTAACTATTTCATATAAACACTACTAGTTTTTAGCGAAAATACGACAAAATGATTGCGTGACTAGAAGTATAATTTCTCGAAATTGAAATAAAAGTTTCATTATTTTATAGAAAGAATGAAATATTAATTTAAGATTTCTTCAAATTGGGAACTAAATTAGACAATTAAAAACAAAATTATTGAATGTTGTTTCCCACTGATATTAAATCACCTAACCACCAAAGCGTATTAGTTGAAAATGCATAGAGGAAAACCTGTGCTATTGTTATGTAAACATAATAATCAAACATTGTAAAGGGAGAACAATTGTATACATACCATTAATTTGTCCTTGTCCAGGTGCATCAGGTCCGAGCCCTTGATGTCCTTACAACGAAACACGTCTGCGTAGCGATACAGGTTCAGAGCGGCCATCCATTCAACCACGTTGGCAGAGGTCCATTCGGAGAGCGGCTTAACACAATAAAAATACCGCATTGAAAATATTTATTTTCATTTAACTTCTCGCGGTTGAGTCCACATTAAGGTATTAAAGAATGGTGGATGGTGGGAAGATTCAATTACAACGAAAAAAAGTAGCCAGAAAACTTTTATACAGAATATGCCTTCAACATAAGTATTCAATACACAAATTTATTACAAAAAAGGAAATTGATGGAGTTTAGTAAATGAACTCGTCTTAATCGAATGATGTTCTACGTCATTATCCGTGGAAACTGCAGGTGACAGATACAAACGTATTCTACATAAAATAGTTAACACGGAAACGATATTAATTTCACTAATTGACACTGTATAATTACAATTTTTCTCGAATTACATTCCTGGTTATAATGATCAATGCGTTTTTTATTTGTTTACTATTAATATTTTACCTAACTATGCAACATTTATTTAAATTCTAAGAAAGCGATATGTTATCGATCGCGCGTTATACACGCATTTTAATACAAAAAATAAAAATCAATAGTTTTTTTGTTTTGAACTATTTTGTTTCTTATTTATATAATTAAAATTTATCGCAACTATGATATGAAAATTGTAAATAAACAAATTCAACTAGAAATCTGTTGCGTTATTGCAACATTCAAACTAGCAGCCCTTTGCCAGAAACTTTCTGTTCGCAAATGTTTAATATTAAGTTATCACTGTTTGTAAATATAATATGTTCGTTTATCATACTACTACATTTATTATCAAACATTTACTATGTTATACTTCTGTTTATAATGTTTTATTGCACCTACAATACGTAACATAGATATAAGTATTTCGCTTGCAGTTGTAACTTGATATTAGTGCTAATCTAAATGTTTGACAGACCAACAAGCAATTCGTTTCTGAAACTGATTTTATGTGTGTTTTAAACAGTTTTACGTCCGTTCCGAGGCCGTAATATAACTCATAGTCGTTTATAGCAGTTATTTTTGCCTTTTATAAGGTGTAATAATCCAAAGGTTATGTTGCTTTCAACCCTCATATTCTACACGTATGGTAAATACATCTACTAATTATGTCATTACAACATGTAATTATTAATGGGGATTCCCCATTGACTCAAAGATTAATGAAATACATTCTTCACTTTTTACAAAAAAAATTGACGTATAAAAATTACATTCCAGGTAAACTTCTATAAACTGGGGTTATGACAGTGAATTATTACAAAACCGCAGGTAACAACTCTTGTTTCATATAAATTATGAATTATGTCGATTTATTCACTGAAACATGACAGTAACGTTAATTAACCATTGAACATCTCTGTAAAATAGAGGTTTTTTGCAAAACCGAACATGTCCAAAAATTCAAATTTCCAGGAAACAAATTTAAAATCGTTCATTGTGTGACTATGGAAAATTTTCTACGTACAACGTAAATATAATAAGCATAAAAACAAAGTGTTCGGTTTACAATTTTATTTTATGGATCCATTAATTGTTAAAAAATATCACATGTGTGGTTTTTGTAGGAATTTTGCATTTACCAGATGAAAATTATGAAAATAAAAAAGAAAACTATTTATTTTGTTAAAAAAGCAAATCCTTTACAAAAATATTTTCAAATCAAAAGCACACTAATTTGGTTCTTATAGAACAAACGTATACCCTTATAATTTTAAATGGCACAAAAGTGACTCCTGTGGGGCACTGTCCACACCAGCTATGAGTGCCCGTGAGGTGACGCCCGGTAAGCGCCCACACGGTAAAATATATCGTCATCTTTACCGATGTCTACATGTGTTGTAGATACTGGCACACCCAGTAATAGGTAATATGCCGTGATGACATATTTATTTATAATTTTCGTGCTTTTTGATTATTTTTTTAATACAATTTTGCTGTCCATGATGTGACGTGACCGGAATTGAAAGATATGGCTTCATAAACCGGAAACTTCAATAAATACACATTTTTAAGTAAATTTCAGAATGCCATGGAAAATTTGATAGTTGTAAAATAATTGTTAATCTTCAAAAAAAAAAAAAAAAACGTATTTTGAACAAGTTTTGTCCATATACTTTTTGTTCTAAAATTAATAGGAACAGAGATATCACTAACTGAAAATTTTAACATTTCACATGTTCAGATAAAAATTAAACACCCGGTATATATATTTTTAAATGTATGGTGATTCAAATATGATAATTTTATGATAAATTTCAAGTAAAATTTTCCATATACCGTAAAGCCGCTAATCCGGATCAAATGAAACTGACTCAATCCGAATTAATGAAAAATTCGGATTTTTGTGTGCATTTGAATTTTGAATTAAATGTAAAAGGATATTAATCAAAGTGCACTGTGATTATAATAAAATTTATTTATAAATCTTTGTGACAATCTATTTCGGCTTGTAGATAGTCATCATCAGATCACAACTTCAAGTAGTTAAGATAATGTCATAATTAAATATTGGTACATTTTTCTAATGTGAAGCAGGTGGATATTATTCTGAAAAAGCCAAAGAGATTGGTTTGTATTGTGAACTTGTGAAGTAAAATATGGTTGGATGGAATTATAAAATTCGTGCCTATACAACACACGACATGCGATCCGGATTAGGGTATCCGTGGTCGGTCCAAATTACAAGGTATATTATATAAAATAAAAATCTACATTTTTTCATTTTGTCCGGATTTCAAGGATATCCGGATTAATGGAGGTTCGGATTAGCGGATCTTTACTGTAATTTTACTACTTAACCGGTCACTACACGCACAAAGTGTTTACACCAGGATTCTATTGCCATTTTTTTTAAATATTATTTTAGGAATCAAAATTTAGGAAGTAAGGTACGGATAATTTGAATTAATTTTAATACACGGTAAAAAGAATATTTCAAATTTTGTTCCTTCGCCGGGGAAGAGCTAACTGCATATTTTTTAATTCCTTAAATTAATATCCCTTGGTGACATCACTAAAACTTTATATTGAAATTGCACCCGTAAATATCATGCACCGAATAATAAAAATTAAACATATTAAAGAATTTACCATTTGTTTAATTGCAGAAACAATACTTGAAAAACTATTGTCAACGTAAAAACTGTATTCGTAAAATATGTATTTTCAAATGCGTACGTTCATTAGCCACAGTAATAAAATACTGTATGAGAAAATACAATTAGTACTATATTTTACGTTTTGTGCATGACTGGAAACAAAATATTTACATCGAAAATGTAGAAATATCTGGTTGAAAAACACACATAAAATACTTGTTGCACATTTAAGATTATTTCACAAATATGAAAAAGTACATATTGGATAATAAAATTCAAATAAGTACTGAAATATGGCATAGTCACGATTTGTTAAGATCAATAATTTTATTGCAAACCTGCCTACCGACCTGTCAGTAGTTTCATTTGCTACAGTTATCCGTAAGGTTAAATTAGTTGTAAAAGGAGTTACAATTACAGTTAGATTAGAATCATATCAAATGTAAGAAAATGATGTAGAAGAAAGGTATGTTTAATATAACATCTGCTACTACATATCAAAATTAATTTTCTTCCGATAAAATTAATGGCAACGAATTTGCAGGTATACCGACTATTAAAGTAGTCCTTTTTTCTGTTTACTAATGAAGTTTTCGGTAATTATATAAATATAATAATATACTAAAATAATTTTTAATTTGAAAATTATTGTTGATGAAAATAGTATCAATTTGGTGTTAGTGCGTATAGAAAAGTAAAACGAGAAGAGAGGAAAGTGAGAGACAGCGGCTAGCGACGAGTGTCACAGGGGCGCGGCTGCGCGGCTCCAGCCAGACAAATACGAAATTCTCTCGCACTATCGATCGAGAATGATGAAAATAATGCTCACTAACGGTGGATCCGAAACTGGTCCAGGTCTCGGAAAGAAGAACACGGAACCCACAAGCCAAAACTCAAGCCGAGCTACATAGTATAGCCATAGTCTAATGTAATAAAGACTGGAGAATGCCCATGGCCAAGGTGTAATCACAACGTGTGAGTGAACACTTTTTGTTGGTTATAGAGGACATTCAGTAGCTACGCCGTGGCTACGGCTGTGCTATACTGTTCTGATTGTGACGTACGAAAATAACACAAAACATGACAACGTGGACGTGGCAACAGCATTGAGAGGACCGAGCTTCGAGTTGGAGCATCGAGATCGCTTGAGCTAGTGAGCAGAGAACAGAGAACGGCAACATCGCAACGTCACGGAAAATGATAGCGGAACATTCACGAGGGAGTTCCCCTCACACCTCCCTGCTGCCGCGCCTTGCTCTTGCTCAGTGCTTGTGCTTCACTACTACAGCACCACACCAATAACCGGCAGCGGCAAACAGCAAGAGCAAGAGCGAACATTGTACAAAGTAAAGCGAAGCGAACCATGGTGCCGTAGCCCGTGGCTGTAGGCTGTAGCTAGCGCCGCTTACAGATTCCGGGACCGCGACATGCGCACGCATCGACACGGCCAGGCACGCACATAGCAACCAGCCGTCCCTCGTCTCTATTGGTCGACCAATTCTCCTATCGTCGACCAGAAAGTAATTCTACATAATAAAAAATGATATCGTACCAACTGCCGTAATCAGGCCAGTTTTAGTGCATATTAGCCTTATCGTGATGTTCAAACGTTCAATTTAGAATTCTAGTAGAATTCATACTCCTAGATACGGATACATTACTTTGCAGATATTTGTCCTTTACAAACAACCTATACCTAGTAAAGCAATAGATCCTTCGACAGCCTTCGGTAAATCAATAAAGAGACTACCCAAATATACTCATCTCCCTAGCGACCATTGAATTACCTACTTGCTAATTCTGATATTAACACACGTACGCGTGTAATCTACTCTGAATTTACTACAAGCATCCTTTAATACCACTTACTATAAACATTACACCCCTACCCGGCTATTAAAAACAACAACTAGTCATTATTATTATGAAAACTGCGCAACACTTGCAAAAACAAATGTGCAAAACGAGCCTCGAATTTCTTGATGAAAAAGTATTCGATTTTGTTAGTATACCAGTCCGTGTCCCACAACAGGAACGACCTTGAGTTAAATATATACCATTATATACACGCCGTTGCTGTAAAGATGATAGTAGGACACAACGGAAGGGTACAGCAATAAACTACAGATAATAATGGATTCCGCATGTTACTATGGATGTATTTATGAAATTGAGAATCTGTGGCTTTGCGGTTGAATAAATCTGTTCCTGTTTATAGTGAGCATTAGGTATCAAAGCTAAATCAGAGTGACAGCAGTCTGGTTATGAACCTTAGTGTTGGTGGTTCAAATATATACTGTGAAGGAGTACAGAGCATACAGCATCGCCTTGTAGCTAAGGCACAAGGCGTGATGTTCTTTGGTCGGTGTTCGGTCGTACAGCATACAGCTGTACGGCCGGTCAGGCAACGGTACGGCGTGGAAGGAGCGCACGAAGCACGATCCAGTTGTCAAACACCTCTGTCGCTGCTTCACTGTTTGTGCTTGGCTACTCGCATCGCAACTCAGCTCGCTGTCTCCTGCCTCTCTAGGGCACGCATGTCTACGTCTTGTGTCTCATGTCTCGACTTCTCGAGTCACTAGTCTCGATCAAGGATACTTGGGACATGTGCTCGCCTCCACAACTTGCGGAGGATTAGTCAAATTGTGACATTTTGCATACATTCCACTGCTCACCTTCGTCCGTACTTTTTTTTATCTCCCTCGCTTAACTGATCATCATTTACTGGACCATTCTGCGTTCGTAGCTTAGCTATTACACTACGGCAGTGACAACTGACTGCGATGACCTTGCATGAATTTGGACCGACCATAATTTCTCTTAAGGATAAAAAGTTGACCCATATACATACACGACGCGTGCTGCGTTGCCGCTATCGCTCGGTACTACTGCTGTCATATCACGCGTGCGCTGCTGCAAGTGTGTTTCGTGTGTATACATGTTCGAGTGCCCAAGTATGTGAGCGCGTTACTGGTCAACTTGAAACACGTGCTCGATTGCTTACTGCCTTGCATCGTGCTGCTTGCTCGCCTGCTAACATATTTCCTATATTCCTGCAACTATTATTTTTTCAATTTTCTCTTCATCAAATTTCTCTTTTTATTCATACAAAATTCAATCATTACAATATGTACATGATTTCCATGTGCTCCGCCAAATTTTAATAACCTTCAAACAGGGATGACATAACTATGAAGAACATAATTAATAAAATAAGACCCAATTCATTTGAGTAATTACATTTACTCCTCTCTGAACTCGCCTCGACAATTTATGATAAACTGTTTTAACACCCAGCATTAACTCATCAATTTATATATCCACCCATAAATTCATGGTTATATTTTGAACATTACTCACTGGTATTCAGAATTCTATTCCGATTTCGAATATAAGAAAAAGAACCCCAATACTAGGTAGTCCAAGTCGTACGTTTACGTGATTTGTGTTTCCGCTCACTTTTCAAATCGGTTTTAGTAGTGTTACGGATTTTGCAGAACCGTAAATACGGAATGTTACAATATTTTACACGATATATTTAGAAAGGAAAAAATGTGATAGAACTCGAGAACTTCATCAGGTACAAGTTTTATAAACAATTCGTGAATAACTGAGTATACAGGATGTTTCCTTTAAAACAACTAGTACGTTTTTGGGCTAAATAATAACTTTAAAGAAACATGTTATATATAAAAACTGATCAAGAATAAGGCACGCACCGGCAAAACCGGAGCCGGTGCCCGCATCGAATACAATGTATTCAAATGAGCATTTTCACACAGCCCGATCCGGCTAACTTGCCGGTATTAAACTCGACAATTTTTTAATTTTCTTTCAGTATTTTCGTTGTTCTCACAGGACTCGGGATGTTTTTTTTTTTATTTTACTATTGTTTTATTATTTATTTATCAAAAAAATAAAGTGTTAATTAACGTTATAATTTATTTGAAATCGCAGAAAAAAATCTAGTGACTTATTTTAAGTTACAATAGCACAAGACAATGTCTGTTGAGAGCAGTACTTACATTTCTTCCAACAGGGCCAAAAATATGCTAGTTTAAAACACAACGGCACCGTAAATGCCGGTGTGTCTGAAAAGCACCATTGGACGGCACCGGTTCCGGTTTTGCCGATGTGTGTGAAATCGCCCTACGGGGCTAATTTATTAGTAATAACAAACCGAAAAATTCAACCAGAGGTTTTCTAACTCTAGAACAAAATTATACTCTATATAATTTTTTAGTGCAATAGATATTTTTTTCCAGATTTCAGCGATATAAATATTGCGTAGGGTTGTATAACAATTATTTCGAAAAAAATGGTATTAAAAATTAGAAATGATCTTACAATATTGAAATAGGCTACGCAATACACTTCTATTGATACGACTGTTGATTAGTTACGTTAGTAAAGGGCCATTTTTTTATTACATTATTTGTAATTTTTAGAACCTTTTTTCTCAAAATAATTGTTATATAACTCTATGCAATATTTATATCGTTGAAATCAGAAAATCTCTGTCTAATGGACTAAAAGTATACATTATATTTTTTATGTTACCTACCCTATATACAGGGTGTTAATTAAAAATCTGGCCATAGGCATTTAACATGAGAAAACAGATTTTCTTTGCGCAAAAGTTCACAATTAATTTTAGTCAAAAATGTTTCAAATAAAAGCTGTAGATCATTATATTCTACGCCTAAAGCACTAAAACTTAATTTTGTACGTTTGGTAACCTGTAAAATAGAAATTGAAATTGTACAAATAATGCTCATTTGTAGCGATAGCCATGGAATTGAAACAAAATGACAAAGAAATTCATGTCGTTTGAACTGTCAGAAATTTAATTTTATAGGTTACAAAATGTGAAAAAAATAATACCTGTGTAGTGATTTAGGTGCACAACTTTTATTTGAAAGCAGAATTTGATAGTTCAAACGATACGCATTTCTTTATAACTTTGTTTCAATTCCATTGCTATCACTATAAAAAATGAGAAGTATTTATACAATTTCAAGTTCGATTTGTTAAGTTACCAAATGTGCAAAATTAAAAAAAAATATCTATAAATTTTATTTGAAACATTTTTGTCTAAAATTAATGGGGACTTTTGCGCAAAGAAAAACTGTTTTGCCATGTTAAACGTCTATGACCAGATCATTAAAAAATATAATTTTGTTCTACCGTTTGAGAACCGCTGGTTGAATTTTCGCTTTGTTATTATAGTTACATTAGCCCCTTATTCTCTATCACTTTTTGTATATAATATATAATAACGTTAGAAAAAAATATTATATATTTTTCTCTAGTTATTAGTTCGCCCAAAAAGCCCTTGCTGTTTTAAATAAGCTACGGCCTAGAAAACAAATTTTCAAAAACTAGCTTAGTTTTAATTCAAGACACAATGTTCTTTATTACATGCAGCAACTTGTACAACATCTCCCGAGCCGGTAGAAAAATAAATAGTAAATATAAACAGTGTGACAATAATAATACATAACACGCTGTTGCGATACTGGCAAATAAATGTTTACATTCACTAACAGATAAGTGACGTCAGAATTTCAAGTAAAACTGCCCGTTTTCCAGGTAAACGCCGAATAGTTTTTCAGAGAATCGATACGTGCAAAACTTGACATGGGCCATCCGCCGCGGTGCAAACAAGATAATGGCCGGAATTGTCATTTACACGTCCTCTAATCCCAGGTACAGTTCTTTCATATTTCATTTTCAAACTTTACATCCAAAAGGGAGACCGGAACAAAATAAAACCTATTGATAGTGACACCTTTAGAGATGCACTCGATTTCGAGCTTTGGCCCGGCCCGGCCCGAAGCCCGCCTCGATTTCGAGCCGATCATCGAGCCGGGCCGAAGATATTTTTATCGGGCCGAATCGGGCTAATCATTTTCAAAAATCGAGGCGAGTCGGACTTTCGATTTTGGCCCGGCCCGAAAATTCGAGCTTTTCGGGCCAGCCCGAAAAATCTTATAGTTCATTCAAATGCACAGTTTCCTTAATATTTTAATGAAAATGGATGAAGTTAAAAAGGATCAAAATGATTTAATAACAACACAGTTCACATATTAATAAATAAAAATGTATTATATTACTTCAAGAATTCAATAATACTTAAATAAAAGTGATTTTTGTTCCTATCATAATGGTTTCTTGTCATATTTTTGAGCAGAAACAAAGTTAGTTAAAAAATCCTTATGTAAATTAAAATTCTATTTTTTTATATAAGATTTGTGAAAAAGTTGTTTAAATTCTTTGGTAAACAAAGTGTTAAATACTCGTAGGTGAGTAATTTTTATAACGAACTTACACTAGAAGGGTCTCTTTTTTAACTACTTATGTTAACTAATGTTGAAAGTTATAAGAATGTAGAGGTTTTTGTATAAGTTTGACACGAAAAAAGTTAAACATTTTGCCTACATTAGGAATGCCGGATGCATCCAATTTCGAGCTTTGGCCCGGCCCGGCCCGAAGCCCGACTCGATTTCGAGTCAATTTTCGAGCCGGGCTAGCTAATTTTTTTGTCGAGTCGATCTTCGAGTCGGGCCGGTAATTTTTATTTTCGGGCCGAGTCGATCCAAACCTCAAAGCCCGGCCCGGCCCGCCCGAATGCATCTCTAGACACCTTTATTTCTATATTCGACAATTCCCGATATCTTGCTCTTTCAAAATAAAAAGTTCATTACTTATAAAATTTTCTTTTAATTAATTGTGCTTCTTTTTAACTCTGAGTGTCTGGTCGCGAACCTGGAGGAACCGGGTTCGATCCCGATAGACGCCAAATATTTCAAATTTTAAATGGCACAAAAGTGTCCCCTGTGGTGCACTCTCCACACCAGCTATGAGTGCCCGTGAGGTGACGCCTGGTAAACGCCCACACGGTAAAATATATCGTCATCATTACCGATGTCTACATGTGTTGTAGACACTGGCACACCCAGAAATGGGTAATATGCCGTGATGATATATTTATTTATTTTTATTTAAGAATAAATATATTGCATTCTTTTCTCAAATTGGTTGAATTTGTGTTTAATAATCAGTACGGGTTGTTTTATGATAAGTTTAATTTATAAATTTACATTTAGAAATTTTGATTTAAAATTTACAATTTTCTCTCGGATTTATGTTCGATTTTGAAATTCTGGATCTGACTAATCACAATCCATCACGTGACTTGTCACTGCTTGTTATTTGAAGTTTCACCAGTTATCAATTCAGATTTTAAGTTTTTTATTTTCATAGCCATGAATTTGTTAGACGCTAATGAACAAGGCGATTTTTTAATAATATCGGGAATGTTTTTTACTATTGTTGATTAGTATAATAAAGAAATAAGACAAACATAAACTTAAAAAACGTAGATGGTCTGTTAGGCCTATGAACACATTGATTTATATATTGCTTATTAACAAAAAACAAAATATCAACAATTCACGAACAGAAAAAACAGCTGACGGATGAAGCAGAGTTATAACTTACCACCATGTTCAATAGTTCTCTTTTGTGATCGGTCGAATTTGAAATACACATTTGGAAATATAAAATATAGTTATATCTAAATTTCAAATTTTTAAATTTGTAAATCATTCATGAACCATACGTTTTGAGTTTATATTTTAAAATCTAAATTATAAATTCGTAAATTAAATTCATCATAAACCAGCCTTAAGAATAACGCGGCCTTAAAATTTATATTTACTATAAATTGATAAAAAATAATATAATATCATCACGGCATATTACCCATTGCTAACTCAGCCAATCTGTTTTGTACATAGATTTCAGTAATGATAACATATTTTCACCAGGCGTCACCTTTAGGAACTCATTTCTGGCGTGGATAGTGCACCACAGGAGTCATTTTTGTGCCATTTAAAACTCGAAATATTTATTTTAGCGTCGGTCAGGATCGAACCCGGTTTCCCAGATTCGCGACCAAACACTCAGGCAAGCGCCCACGAGACTCCATTGATGATATACATTGTATAGGATGGTGACTCGAACACCCGAACCTGTAAAATCATACTTTCGCAATTTCCTGATTCCGTAATTATTTTAGGTAAAAAAGTTTCAAATAAAAGTTGCAGAGTTTAAAATTTTGCATCTGAATCAATAAGTATAATTTATTTTACAAGCTTTGTAACGGCAGAAAATTGGTATGAAAATGTCGAAAATCGCCTTAAAAATTCACTCAAACATAAATTAAAAAAAAAAAAATTAACTTGACAGATAAACCGTTTAACATTTGTTATCGCTATTTTTGGGACATTTTCACACCAAATTTCTGCCGATACGAAGCATTTAACATGAATTGTGCTTATTGATTCCGATGAAGAATTTTAAGTTCCATAACTTTTATTTTTAAAACTTTTTTATCTAAAACAATTAGGGAAGCAGAAAATTATAAAAATCTGATTTTACATGTTGAAGTACCATGTTCGGATTTTCGAGTTACCACGTGTATCTATTAATTTGAAATTCAAAAATTTTTTGGTACTTATTTGATTGCAGCAAAAACTAGTCAATAAAATTCTTGTTTTCATGGCGTCGTCTAATATGTATAAATTTATAATAAATACAACTCGGAACTATAAGGCCGTGTTATTCTTGTTTCCAAAATATTAACTTAACCAACCCGATTCTCAAAAAAGTTTAAGCTAATCCTCATTTTTTGATTAGTGAATTTAAAATATAATTTTCAAAATATTATCAAAAAAGCTATGCCTACCTAAATAAAACAGGTCAAAACATGTAATCAGTAATCTGTTAGAATTCGAATACAACCCATATTTTTGTTCTTATTTATACTTTTGTTGCACATAAATATAATTTTTATTATTATTTGAATTTATTTCATTTTTGATAAAAATCAAAGATTTTTATTAAAAAAACCAATTGATTTAAATCGTGATTAAATCAAATGATTTGAAATAGAAACTGTGAAAATTAGAATAGAATTCGCTAATCCAAAAATGAGTTAGCTTAAACTTTTTCGAGAATCAGGCTGAACATGTTTAACAATCGCTTAGTTTCAGCGTAAAACTAACTTATGAATAAGTTTTTAATACATGAAAAAAAGAAAAATGTTCAACCCTATATCGCTTTTAACAAATATGTCTTTGACCTCGTGAGCAACACTGAAATTTCCGTTCATCAACAGGTCAAGTTATAGGTATCAGCAATTGTGCAAAATGAATTGATAGGCATAATAACCTTCGACTCGCTATGTAGAAGACTTCAATTAATAAAATATTTGACATCTGTATTATTATTATTTTTACAGTGAAAATACTCGAGAGACTTCTGCAAACATCAAGGCTGTAAAAAACAGAAAATAACAGAATATAAAATTCAGAAAGTAAAAGTTAAATTAAGAAAATTGCATGAAACGTTTTATTTTTCAATTAAACAGTTCATTGTATTTGTGTTACAAAAATATCATCTCATAATATTTAATATTTGAATTTAATTTCGTCGTGTACTAAACGTAGATACTAATTAAGAATTTGTAATGAAACTCGGCTATGTTAAAAACTCGGTTTCTTTACGATATATTTATTTGCACAACGAAATGTTAAATTCTTGTGCGAAGGTTCACAAAAAAATAATTTATATTGTAGTTTGTCAAGGAAATACAGACATTTTTTATCAATATTAGCATGACGACTGTCTGAATACATGATTTGATCTTTTTTTACTTATAATATATGGAATATTTATGAATTTTGATCAAATACAATAACCTTTGTTCAGAATAAGTTACAAAAAGAAAAGTTGATTAAATTTGAAAACATATAGAGACCAACAGTTATTTTCATTAATATTAATTTGGTACACAAATCTAAGAAATGAATTTGACTTTTTAATAAGAAAAGATTTTTCGACGTAACTACTTCCGTATTATTGTAACTGATCAAATTTTATACTGTTTTACAAATAAATTTACTGTGTAAATCTGAACGTTCCGTATTTAGTTAACCCTATTTCAATACAAAATGCCGGCAAATTTATTTCAACATTTAATTTTTATGCAGAATGTACCTACCGCGCGTTTTTTTTTAAGGTGCTTATAGGAGATTAACAAAGGAAATCAGTTTTTTGTTTTTTGGTATCAATAAAAAAATTCTACATCAAATGAATGACACAAAATACATGTAAATTATGTAATATTTTGATCCCATAAACTAATTATTAAATTTATTTTTGAACAAAAAGACAGAATTTATTAGCTATGATTTTTTACGATATTTTTCAGATTAGAAAATGATCGACAAAAATTAAATGAATAAAATTATAAAATAATAAAATTTGCACAAGTTATAGTTTATAACGAATTTTGACACATAAAATATGAAACATTTGTATATCTTTTTGTTTAAATGCCATGGCTATTGCTATTAATACGAAATTCAATCAATTTAAAAATTTATTTATGGGACTAAAATATTACACAATTTACATGTGTTTGATGTCGTTTGATGCAGAAAATTTTTGTTTTTCTATTGATACTACAACCATAGTTGTCAGTCAAAACGGGAGCAACAGTCTGCAAAAAATTGATTTCACATGTTAATTTCCTATGCGCACCTTGAAAAAAATACCAGGTAAGTATATAAATAGCAGGTCTGATAATTTTGATTGTTACCGCTTATAATAATAACTTTTAAACAAAACGCAGACAAAGTAGAAATCATTTCATTAAATATGCATTTACATTCTGCATACTTTTATTTTGAGCAATAAAAACAAAAGATTATATAGTTTACATTCTGCAGGTAGTTGTTTTAAAACAGGAAATGCAATTAAAAATGTTTTAACTATGAAGTGTAGTTGTGATTGGAGCAAATTTTCAGTGTAAACATAAAATCAATAACACGAATGAACATAGGTACCTACTTCCCCTGTATTTCCAATCACCTTTACATACGTTTTGCTTATGTTTGCGATAAAATAACAACGCGATTCATGTAAGCCTTTTAACCATATCAAATTAATTGTACTGACAGGACAGATTAATATCATTATCTTCTAAGGTTATTTCAAAGACAGTAATCTTCCGTGATATCATAATGAATTTAAACTCATTCTTTTGTTGCTTTTGCTATTACTGTTCGAACATTGCAAGGTACAGAGGTGCCCAAACGAAAACGTGCGATCTGGCACGCAAGTTCTCAGCAAAGCAAAGCTAGACTTGCAGATGTACATACATACATATAATTAATAAATTTTCATTCGATGCACGGAGACATTAGTTTGAACGATAACGTTCCGATAAGACATGACCTGCAGTTATCTCTAGTCTTTTTATAGAAAAACCTTTTAAGTTTTTAGACGGCTAACTTTTTCACAGACAAAACGACGTGAACTTAAACAAGAACAATTCAAAGATAAATTTTCTGATAATATTCATCGATAACAAATACTTATTTACGTTCTTATGTTATGTTAAAAGTGAGATATACGGCAAGTAAATGATACTTTTCAAATGCAAAATTTATACACAATGGCAATGCATAACATTTTGCGACTGAATTTTTTAACCAAAGAAGAATTTGGACCTACAGCATTTCTTTAAAATAGTCATGTGCTTATGAAATTGATATGAATTTAAATATTACATTGTTAGCTAAAATGTGAAACTGAAAATAAAGGTAGCAACATAAGTTGAATTTTACATGACATGTGTGAAATATAATACGTGCAATACAATATTTAGAGTTCATAACAAACATTTACTCGAGCAAAGTCACACTTCCACTTTGCTGAGATTTGAGATTAACGAGGTACATGATTCTTGCAAAATGAAACATTTCTCTCATTTTGATGACGCGCTCTTTACCAGGGGTTGCTATATAGGCTGGTGACTCGAATACCCGAACATGGGACTTTAACATATAAAATCATACTTTCGTAGTTTTCTGCTTCCCTAATTATTTTAGGTAAAAAAGTTTCAAATAAAAATTGTGGAGCTTAAAATTCTACATCTGAATCAATAAGCACAATTACTTTTGCAGATGTCCTATGTTCGGTGTTCGGGTCACCATCCTATATATGAGATTCAACGAGATTAAGGGGTATAATGGCGAGAATTTCCAGAAGATGATCAATGCAAGTGTCAAATACTAAACTTATCATAAACTTTTTTTCTGAATACAAGTTTCTAGCGACATTTAATAGGCTTGGTGAGCAAGTTTTATAGGGCCGGGGGAATCGTTATAACCAGTTTTTAAGGAATTCTTGTTAAGGTGGCATGCAGGTAAAAATGAATTCGGTTTTAAAATAAGTGATTTGTTTTACCTTTTCGTGGTTGAGAGTGACTGGTGGCAGCGCCTCGTTGTTCCTCTGGCAGACGTAGTTGGCCGCAAACCGAACGCATAGAGAGTGGAAACAAGCGTGGCAGTCTGGAGCACAGAGGGACCCACACATACAACAACATGACATATGACAAGTGCAGAGAAGCGCATGAAATGACAGAATTCTGGCACAGCTGGTGGACGTAGTGACGGCGGAGTCGCCGGGTAGGACGTCATCAGAGGGTACGGCGAGAGAACTCACGGTCTCGCGAACGCAGAACTTGTCCATGTCAACTTGCAGCTCGTCACCAACAGCTGCAGCTGCCTTCTTCGACACATGGTAATTTGTACTGACACTGACGGCATTCACAGCGCCGTTCGTGAAACTGTAGGAGCGAGCTCGTGGCGAGTCGCCTATACCCCGCAGCATATAATTCTCTGCATCGATGTTCACCATGTGCCGCTTATCATTATTGTCGTTCGCGTTATCGCTACTCGTACTTGTGCTGCTGTTGCTGTTGGTATTGTTGCAAAAGCGACAACAAGTATTGTCTGCTGTCGTTGCCGTCGGGACGGGTACCTGTTCGGGATCGTCGGTGCTCATGGGCAAGCACTTGGCTCCGATTCCTGCTGGACTTGGACTTAAAGTTGCTGCATTCAAAGCTACCGAAGAGTTTTCATCACGGTGTTTTTCACAAACGTAAACGTCGACACAGTTGTTATTTCTTTGTTGAGGGTGCGGGGACCGAGGCCAGTGATTTAGCACGTACATCGAGAGTTATGTTTTAGTTTCAGGTTGTCGGTTGATATTGCGGTTGGTGTAAAAGTTTAGTTGAGAGTAGAGATTGAGACTTCACAGCACTAGACCGGTTACGGTTACATCATTGTTGGTTCGTTGCCGTACTTCTTGCTACCACGTTCCGAAAGCAACTGATTACGTTGTGTTCGTTGCTTTCCCCTGCACCCTGCGCTGAGCCGAACAAACGCCGAGCGGCCAACAGTGCCGGCCCGGCAGCAGGAACGCGTTCCCTTTTCCCCGCACACCCGTTCGGAAAAGTGCTTGGCTCGTCCACAACGGCCTGCTCCCGGCTCGCACACAAAGACCCGAATCGTGCCCACTGCTTGTACGCAACCGCTTGTGAACGAGCCTCGCAGCTTCACGCATGTAAAATTCAATAACTGACGCGCTCCATCTCTCGACTCGGCAACGTTCGATATACATCGACACAACCGGACTTATCTTCACAGCTGTGCCAGACCTGCCACGCGCGGTAATTTCAAATTATGTAACTTAAATTTACTACTGACCTTCACATTGTTGCCCGACAGGACCGGTACCCCAGATATAGTCCTCACCTGCAAATATTCCAAAATTACTCAATTTTCATATTGATAAATACTATCAGAAAAAAAATAACTATTCGAGGACGGCACTAGTAATACACGAGTATAAAAAATGTACAAAAAGGTACATTTCCTCAATTTTTAATTAAAACATGATCTCATTCTTATCTATAATTCTAAATAGATTTGTTATCATAGTTATACATAGATACAAAAAAATATACATTTTGATATGAAATTTTTACCTTTGAGACGAATATTAAATTAACTATCAGTATTAATAGATAAAATATCAAATATACAGGGTGTTAATGAATACGTGCTACAAATTTATAGGGTATGTAGAGGATGCAAAAAAAATAACTTTTTCTACTCCCGTGCGTGAAGTGAGTACTTCACGTATCAATTTTTATGTGTGAAGTTTTATTTTTTGCACACAGTGCGTGAAGTAACATTTCACGCACCGTTCATTATTTTAAATATTACAAACTGAATTGTATTTTAATAAAACGAAGCTGTTAAACACCAATAACATTGTTAACCATGGTTACACAAATCGATAATACAGAGGCTTTACGTTAAAAGAATGACAATGTGAAGAAAAAATATATTTTATTGCAAGGTCGTAGAAAAAGTACAGTATGTAACACGTGTGTGAAGCCTATTTTACATTCGGGTGGTTTGCAACACTCGCCTCAGCTTCACACACTTGCCACATAATATACTATTTACTAATAAACTCATCCGAAAACGCACCGTTTTCAAGTTCAGACTCTTAAAAGAGTAATTATCTACCTTAATTTTAGTTGGCTGTGACCTATCACTTCAGTTATTTTGTTTATTTTAAATTTTTGTAATACATATTATAATTATTGCTCAAAATGACGACCAGCAACTTCAATGCAAGCATTACACCTTTCGGAGCATATTTTGATATATTCGTTTACAAAACGCCAGGATTTGTATGATTTTTTTGTGCAACCGTACACTAATAGCGTATTCGTGAACAATATGCTCATTCATAATGTGGCTGCAATTCAATGCTAAAAATTAAAATAAATAAAATAATAAATGAAGTGATAGGCCACAGCCAATTAAAATTAAGGTAGATAATTACTCTTTTAACCTTTAACCGACTGAGTGGAGTAACTTAGTGACCCCAGGTATACATTTACTTAATATTTCTTTGAATTTTTTTTTCTTATGTTGAAGTTTCATGTAATCATCCCTTCTGTCACCTACTTTCTGGTAACTTACCCACGAACTGTTAAAAAAAATTGTACAGAGTAAAATAAAAATAAATAGAGTAATTCCACCACCCGCACTGCTAGCCGCCAATAGAAAGAGAGGTAGGTGCTTTCTCTGCACACGACAGAATGACTAAAAATTACGCTCAGATGCTCAAAGTGTCAAAAAACACTGACAAATTAAAAAAATAAATACTTTTTCTGAAAGCTGTGCCAATGCAGATTAATGTTTGCAGAGTTTTTCTTTTTCTTTTCGAGTTGATATTTTTGCATACTACACAATAAATATGTTTTAGTTTATGAATGAAGCTTTAATAAACCTATTAATCATATATTTTAGGTTCATACATATATTAAGTAATTATTACATAAGGAGTCACTGAGTTACCCCACTTAGCAGTTTACGTCGAGTAGAAACACTCAGTTGGTTGAGGATTAAGAGCCCGTAGCTCGAAAAGTAAGTCTATTTAGCAACAGCATCTCCTATATACCCTATAAATAACACGAATTCATTAACATCCTGTATATGTATAATGTCATAGAGATCTATGCATAGCTACAAAATAGTAAATTTTCATTTGATATCGAGATTATAATAGAAATATAAATATGTACACGAATTAATTTATGATCCACAACTACATACTTTTAGTTTACATTTAGTATGTTTGTATATATTTCTTACTCTAAGTAATGCCATGCAATCATATTAATTTGTTAATAATTATGTTTGTTATTCGTATCAAGTAATGTCATTATGGAAACGAGTATTTAAAAATAAGTAACCTATTAATTTCAACAAATTTATATCATTTAATTCCTTGTGATCGATTTCCGGTATGCTTAGTTCTCCATTTTTACCCGAAACAGGTCGCAACCGTAGGAATTGAATAACATAAATATATTCAAATTGATAGTATACTATTTTTCAAACACCTTCCTAAAGGACGTGGGTAAAGTAAAATAGAAAACTCGAACACGGGACCGTTGTTGAACACCTACTTAGCTTCCATATTTCTTTAAATATAGTGTGTTCAGAAAAAAAAACTAATTCGGAATAGGCTATGAACACAAAAAAGTATGACTATTATTCAATTCAAAAGTCAAGTTGTCAAAATTGATCGTAAAATGTAATTTTAAGGAGAAAAGATAATAAAGATTCAAGAAAAAAAGCTTTGATTTCTTTAGATAACATTTTTGACAATATCTCATGTCAAATTGACATTTAATTATATACTTTTAAATTGCAATACGTTTCTTCTGTTCATAGCATACTCAGAGTTAGGATTTTTTTTATATAACAATAACCTAACGCATAAAACTAGGCTCTAGTTTTCCAAGCGTGAATTTTGTGCGTTAGTTAGATGAAGTTGAAGTGTATTTAAAGAAATTGTGTAAAGCACGCGTATTCGGGATTTTAAATTTTCTAAACGGTCCTGCGTTCGGGGCTGCAGAAAATTTCTTTCCTAAATTTAATCATGCATAATAAATCGGAATTTCATAAAAGATGTCATATAATGGAATTTGTTATTATTTTTGTAAGGAAAAGATTTCCTAATTCATTTTTTTCTGTAAAATAAATGTTGCTAGAAATTACAAATTTATGAACAATTTGTTTACTTTTACACATAAAAGAAAATCTAGAAACATCTATTTTGTATATTTGTATTTTTTTTATAATTTCATCTGAAAATATTAGGAAAACTAAGACTATTGATGAAAATCCGGTGAAAAATTCCTATTAATAAGCGAGTTATGGTCTCCCGAATTTTGAAAAGATTGACGTGACGTCACATGTATGTGTTTTTATATCAAACTGTTTTCATCATGGACCTAAATGTTCTTGAAATATATGCTATTTTAAGTTATATTTACATAAAAATAAATGAATATTATAACACTGTATAAGTATACATACTTTATAATTACAGGTGTATTTAAATTATTAAGTTTAATGCAAGAAATTTAGGTTAAAATAAAAACTGTTTGGAAACTGTAGTACACGAATGTTAGCCCCTCCTTTCGAATTTGAATTTCTTAACTTCCATTGGTAGTAATCCCACCTCCTAACACGCTATTTGTAATACATGTATAGGCGGTTTCTCGGTCGCCAATCAAAATATTTTCATATTAGTGTCGAAGCGTTATAACAAAAAAACCCTTTATTTCCGAAATATCTCAATTATACCATTTCATTTTTTTATTAATATTCGTTACTCAGCCTATACATTCGTATTTTTTTACTATTTTCCTTTAATTCGATTGAGCCGTAATCCCCCATTAACGTTTCATATTAAATTCTTTTGTCAAAATAAATAAAAAATTTAAATATATGCTATATACTTTATAATAACTGCTTGAATTATATTACTAATTTCATGAAAAACTGATACGAATTGTTAACGAAAATAATATCGGCATAAATTTTATAAAAAATTATCATATTAAAAGTGAAATATTTTGTCAATTATATTTAAGTTCTTTTCATAAATTTGAGATAACTAAATAAAATTTAATTTAAAGACTTACAGTGTGTACAAAGAATTGGAGTAAGGAAATACACATCCTTCATCCGATGACAAGTGGGGATTTCCACTGAACAACCTGGAACAAAAGGAGGTTATATAACTACCCTAATTCTTAAACAAGATAACTATTTCTTACTAGTAGAACCATTATAGGTGGAATGCGGCGATGAAGGGAAACCTCCTTCTAAACCTGGGGCCGAAGGATGGTGTATCGTGTTGTTCACCTCCGAGCCAAGTAACTTTACGTGCTCCACTGCAAAAGAACAGACACTCTTCATGGTGATGTTCGCTTTTTCACAGCTGATGAGTAACTAATGAAATTTATATGACTTCATTTGATTTTATGTTTAATAAATTTCAATTAACAATTTAATTTAACGATTACATGATTCACAAAATCAAATATTGTAAAGTTTAGCCATATGACAATTAAATAATTTGACTAATTGAAATGTAATTGCAGTTAATAACAAAAAAATATTATAAACAAAATTTGCCAATAAGTATTAATTTCCTGGCAAACAGAGCTGGGACCAGTACTCAAAAAAATATTTGAAATACTAAATAAAATAATACTTAAAATACTTTTTTTATTTACAATACATGTACTAAGTATTTTTTATTAAATGAAAAAAAAAATACCCAATGGGGTATTCCACCATAACAAAAAAAATAACAAAAAATTCAATTTAACTTAAATATGGCTCAATAAATAATTACTTTACGAGATATTTCACCGTTGTTAAAAGGGGAAATTGACGTCATACAATTGTTATCTTTCTCTCATAGCGTACTCAGTGCAGTGTGTGTGAGAAAGACAAGTATAGGGGGAATGAGACGTTACACTGATTTCTCGAAAATAAAATACTGTTAAACTAGAAACAATTAAGATTTTTTAATACTATGAATTGCTTCAAAACTGAATAAGTTTTATTTAAAATAATAAAAAAAATGAGTGGAATATCTCATTTAAATACATCGTTCATAACCAATAAGACAGCAAAAGTAACTCCCGAATTTTAAAAGCTTGGCTGAAAAAGTGCTAGTATGAAGCTGTGCGTATAAAAAGGCTTTATTCGTATAAATATTTTGGTTTTACGGTTCACAATCAAGAAAAAACAACAAGGGTGTAAAATATACTTCCTAAGAAATTTTATTTTAAGCATCACTATTAAAAATCAAACTTCAATCGCTATGCGTATAGCTAACACATTGAAGCAGGAAAAATCCGTTATTTATTTAGTTTTATGATATTGATATGTGAGCAAATAGAAATACTCCCAGTCTGACAGACTTGACCGATTTTCTAACATAACGTGATTTTTTTGCTGGATTATATTTTAAAAATTAAATTCTTATTTGTTTAATTATTGATATAAAATTACCGTTATCATAAAAAAAGGTTCAATTCAGCAACTCATAGCATTATTTTGTAACAAAAATACCCCGGTAGTATTTTTTCTAAATGGGCCTCTCTGGGTCTCTCAGACCCGGCGCTACCTCCCGTGTCATAAAAAGGGTTAATAAACAAACTATTCAAAATGGTCATTTAGTACATGACGTCTTGCTTTGCCTTTATTTCTTGCAAATGCTTGAAGTGTTTAGTATTTAACGTATTTAAGTTACTGTGAGTACTTTTGGATACTTTAAGTACCAAAAAGTATTTTAAGTACTTTTTATAAACTTTACCTTTGTTTTTTGCACATGCTTGAAGTATTTAGCATTTAAAGTATTTGAATTACTATAAGTACTTTTGGATACTTTAAGCACCAAAAAGTATTTTAAGTACTTTTTATGAGAAACAGTAGTTTAAGTACAGTACTAAGTACTAATTTTGAGAAGTATTTTAAGTATTGTAAATACTGGAAGTATTTAAAGTAATACTTCCAGTATTTTTAATATAAGTACTTAATCATTTTTATACCTTTAACATAACCCTCCTCCCCTGTACATCTATTGTAGGCGTAGAGCCAACCAGCCCTTTGCTTGGGGCCGCTATCGGAGTCAATACAGGGCGACTGGACTGGAATTTCGAAGACATCATCTCTCTGGAAAGCCAAGGCAGATTCATCCGATGCAGGCGGTGTATAAGACTGAACCGCTTTGTACAATGCAAACTCCCCCATTGCAAGCAAATTTCTTCAATAACGAGAACACAATTTCGTAAACGATTATTGATATCTCAATCAAACACAGGCATCGGCGGTCTATATGATGCATTACATCCATTTCACTTATATTCCACAGTCCACATAGTCCTTCGGAATAATAAAACTATAGGATATATCATTTTGTACAAATTCATTTTGATTAGATGTTTTGAAATTTTGTGTTATCAATTTTTCGGCAGCATCAAACTAATGTAATCTAACCCTGCACTGGACATTTTTGACTCATAGTTTACTTTAAATATAACCACACACTTTTATACTTATACGAAATTACGTGAAACATATACATAATAAACAATTAATCACATATATTTTAAATTAAAAGTTCAGCAACAACATTGTTTTCACAAGTAGGTAAATATTTTATCGCACAAAATATTGTGAATAACTATCACATTGTATACAAAACTTCCCCGTACTGTAAAAAATAGACATATTTAATCTTATGCACTTTTAAAATACTGTATAAATAAATACAATACAATTCTGGCAATTTTTCAGTATACTAGGCTATTCCTGCTACAACTGACAGACAATACTATCAATTTTGCCATAACATTCAACTACTGTGCAGGGCAGCCATTAGTGCAATTCTCTCTGTCTCTCTCTTTTCCCTGATACTCATTTGTCATTTCATTTTCCTGACCGATAAATGTAACTGATGAATAGTTCTTTAAATCAACGTACATTTATTCAAATTTTTGTATGTTGTAATGTACAATTTAATGCATTCATTATAAATTTTATTACAGTAACTTTACACATTAAAAAATTAAAAAGATTCTCGTGAAAAAATTCAAATGAGTATATGAATATAAATGATTTTCTATTATACAAAACTTTTATAACTTGCACTTTGACTATATGAATGAAATGAATAATATTTTCTTTCTTCAGTAATACAGAGGGTATCAGGATTAGTGTAAAAAGTAATAACAAGCTTATTCCTGAGACCATTTTAGTAAAATATGATATGTACCTAGGTCCTATTCCTTTTGGTTACGAAATTACAAGTTTTATAAATAGCAGTATTTTTTAAATAATCTAGATACCTATTTTTAAAACAAAAGAATAAACATTGAAACAACAATGTAAAATTAATCTGAAATAGACTTTATTAACTCAGTTTTGATAATTTATTGTGAAATGAATAGGTTTGGTGCTTGAAATACAATTTATAGAATTCATAATTGTTCTCTGATTTGTCAATGTTAGCTAGCATTGGAGCTCAAGGGTCACATTTTAAATATTTATTATAAGAAATACAATAAATTAATATATTTGAAAAAATAAATAAAATAAATATATCATCACGGCATATTACCCATTTCTGGGTGTGCCAGTATCTACGACACATGTAGACATCGGTAATGTTGACGATATATTTTACCGTGTGGGCGCTTACCAGGCGTCACCTCACGGGCACTCATAGCTGGAGTGGAGAGTGCACCACAGGGGTCACTTTTGTGCCATTTAAAATTGGAAATATTTGGCGTCTGTCAGGATCGAACCCGGTACCCCCAGGTTCGCGACCAGACACTCAGACACGCGGCCATATTTTGTTCTTTTGTTTTAAAGGTAGGTATCTTGATTATTTTTTTAAAATTGAAGTTATTTACAAAACTTTCATCACTTGTAATTTTGTAACCAAAAGGAATGACATTTGTTTCTAAAGATAATCTCAAGAATTCTTTTTTTTTTGAAATTTCTTTACGGAGGATGTAAAAAAAACGCGTTACGGAAGTTGAAACACTCTGAGGCTAACGGAAATGGGGAGAGAGTATAGAAAAGGAGAAACGAAGCGTGCAGACGCCTACGTCGTATTAAGAATATATTAGGTAAAAACCAGCGCGTCTGTTACACGAACGGTAACGCTGGCGTCACGACTGGGCTATTATAGTGCGCGCGCACTTTCTCCCGTTCTCTCTTTCTTCAATAGTACAAGTTGGGAACGAAGTAAGCTAACGTATTTGTGCTAGTGATGGCGTAATGGGCAAAACGGCAAACTATACCGGGTGTCTACTTGGAATCCGTAATTAGGGAATACAAAGTTATTTTGTTCATTTTGCTTTACTAACCTATTAAATTTAGAGATAAGTTCTAAATAAAAAAATAATAATAATAATATATCATCACGGCATATTACCCATTTCTGAGTGTGCCAGTATCTACAACACATGTAGATATCGGTAATGATGACGATATATTTAACCGTGTGGGCGCTTACCAGGCGTCACCTCACGGGCACTCATAGCTGGTGTGGAGAGTGCACCACAGGGGTCACTTTTGTGCTATTTAAAATTGGAAATATTTGTCGCCTGTCGGGATCGAACCCGGTTCCCCCAGGTTCGCGACCAGACACCCAAGGCACGCGGCCACGGGACCCCATATAAAAAAATTTGTTCAGAATTAAAAACTACACAATATGAGCCTAAATCTAATAACAATTTCATTTTATTTTACGAAAAAAACGCGAATTAAAATTTGCAGTTTCAGAGTGCCATTGAATTACTTGATGTTTAATTATGAGATGTCAAATAACATCTCATAATTCTACTCTTGTCAATAAATAATTTTATATTATTAAAAATATAATTAAACACAAAAAGAAAGTACAAAATGATTCATGAAAGGTGCCTGAGTGTCTGGTCGCGAACCTGGGGGAACCGGGTTCGATCCCGACCGACGCCATATATTTCCAATTTTAAATGGCACAAAAGTGACCCCTGTGGTGCACTCTCCACGCCAGCAATGAGTGCCCGTGAGATGACGCCTGGTAAACGCCCGCACGGTCAAATATGTCATCATCATTACCGAAATCTGTGTACAACACAGATTGGCACACTCAGAAATGGGTAATATGCCGTGATGATATATTTATTTATATTATTATAACATTCAAAATTAATTATAATAATAATATGTCAAAAACAAATAAAACATCAGTAATTCAATGGCACTCTGATATATGCTGTAAAATAAAAATAAATTGTGATTAATTTTAGTCCCATAACAGCTTTGTTCGATGACATGTACTAGGCCGCCCTAGTGTTAACTTTCTTACACTAACGTGTTTTATAAGAAACGGGCAGCTTCTGGCAGGCTGTTCGATGACAAAAATTTTAAGAACTAGTGCTCACGTTTCTGACCTGACTCGCGAGGTGGTGTAGAAAGTGCAGACTAGGAGTGGGGGTAACTAAATGTTGTTCGGTAGACATTTTAATTCTATACTAAATAATTTTTAATGCACGTTCTCTTTGTTTTGTTATATAAATAATTAATTAATATATCTGTCTCTGAATCTGATGAAGAATCAAATGATGATTGATCTTCGTCAGAATCGTTTATTAGTTCAAACACTATGCTCTTTAAAACAGGCATTTCTGCAGTCACTTCTTTGCAGCTTTATGATATGACTGTGTTTATAAACAACCTAACCTTTTACACCTTTGGCTACGCTTGGCTTGATTACTCACAGCTGAGCAAACTTGCCCAAATATACACTAGTGTGTTTTATGAAATCACAAGAATTAGACTGTACTAGTGTACACTACACTGCACTGCACTATTCTGCTCTGCACTTCAAGCACTTCTCATCGAACAGAGCTAATATGTAGTTTTTAATTCTGAACAATTTTTTTATTTACAGAAATTACAACAAAATGAAAAAAATATTATATTCTCTATATTACGGATTTCAAGTAGGCACCCGGTATAATAATATTGATCGATTAAATAAAAATAAGACAAATTTAATTAAATTATTCAGAAAGAAATTTCACTTCTTTGTTCAGTAATGTTATGTATTATGTGGACAAAGGTAACAAATGCAATCAAATAAATATTAATGTTTTATTAAAATAAATATTATTCTTACTAAATGGAACAAAAATATTCTTTCCTTTTTATATAAATATTACATCTGTAATTATATCTTACTCTTATACATAACGGGTAAGGCATTTTTCTACATATTTGGATCAGATAATAAAAATAATAAGACAATTATTGGTTTAAATTAGGAGTCTTTCCTTCTTTGACAATTCGTAAAGCCTGTAAAATATAGGTGGTATCCATTTCTTTCTGAGTCGGTTTTTCGTTGTCCAAATAAATATCCGCAGCCCTAGTACCAAAATTCTCCAGTACCTTTACTCGGTAATCCACAGTAATGGCTACTGGATTTCCAGTTAATCTCAAGTGTTCCAAACATGGAAGTCCTCCAATGTAGCGGATTTCCTCCATATCGCTTATTTGGTTACAACTTACATCCAAGTTTTCCAATGAATATAATTTCTCGAAGCCCTTCAACGAGCTAATACTGTTTTGAGATAAATCTATAGACAGCACATTGCCTAATTTTGTGTGCAGATTATCACAGTTCGATATCAAATTATTGGAAAGAACCAACTGGCTTAGTTTTGTTAAATGTGTTAGATTTGTTATATCTGATATCTTATTTTGGGTGAGAATCAGGGTTCGAACGTTTGGAGCTAAATGCATCGCACTATCTATCACTGTTATGTTGTTGTAACTTAAATCCATTTCTTCAACTTCGTGCCAAACCTTAAAAGACAAATAGTATTTAAGCACGTTATAACACATAGAAAAAGTAATACAGATACAAGAAAAAGGCAATTAGATATATTTACAGTGTGTTAAAAAAAAATCTTAACTCGGAGTAGGCTATGAACAAAAAACGTATACAGTGTGTCCCATTTAGAGGTGCCACCATTGGGATCTCGAGAACTATAAGAGATACGATGACGGTTAAATGGAACTTTTTGTGCGCGTTTGGGAGGCCATCTCAGATATGCTTTTGTTTTTCCAAAAATTCTCAAAGGGCACTAGATAATGACGAAAAACTGATTATTGTTGGTTTTTTCTTTTTCAAATAACTTCTAAACTATTGGTAATTGAGAGAAACGTTTCAAATATAAAAGATAGATATTTTTATTAACTAACCAGTGGCGTACGAAACAAATTTTTATATCCGTAAATTTTCGAGATATAACACAAACTTATATTTTTTTCTCTTTTCAATGTTGTAAGCGTTATTATGTTTTATATTTGTTTTGCCTTCAAAATTATTATTTTTTCCTTATTTTGTATTAAATTTACAATTATTTTGAAAATATTGGTAGATTTCTATCTAGAAATACTCCTTGTATTTAAATAATTTATTTCGTTGGAAAAATTTGCTCAAAACTCGTATCAAATTAATTTTTATAATATTTTGTATCAGGTCACCCTTGGCACATTATAGTGTAATTTGTAATTATAAGTCTAGAATAAAAATATTAAGTAATAAAAGCATAAAATAAATTATATCGATCAAATACAATATAATTAATAAAAATAATAATTTTTTTTTGAGAAATAATAAGAAAATTCAGGAAAACAAAGAGAAAAATTAAATTTTAGGAGCAAAACAAATATAAAACATAATAACCCTTACATCATTGAAAAGAGAAAAAAATAATTATTTTTTTCAGACTAAAATAAGATATGGGTTCTATTAAAAAAATATAAGATTGTGTTATATCTCAAAAATTTACGGATATAAAAAATTATTTCGTACGCCACTGGTTAGTTAATAAAAATATCTATCTTTTATATTTGAAACGTTTTTCTCAATTACTAATAGTTTAGAAGTAATTTGAAATAAAAAAATCAACAATATTCAGTTTTTCGTCATTATCTAGTGCCCTATGAGAATTTTTGGAAAAACAAAAGCATATCTGAGATGGCCTCCCAAACGCGCACAAAAAGTTCCATTTAACTGTCATCGTATCTCTTATAGTTCTCGAGATCCCAATGGTGGCACTTTTAAATGGGACAGACTGTATAATTTGACAGTGTATACACTGTTATGACAAAAAAAATGTTTCCTTTATGGCACATTCACAAATCGAAATTAGTTTTAGTTTTATGATTTATATTTTTATTTTAAGAACATGAAACCATTCACAAACCGTGTAGTGAATACTCTCATAATTTACTGTTAAATATAAATATCATAAAACTAAAACTAATTTCGATTGATGAACGAACCTTTAATTCGCATGTTCGCGTTTGCGCAGTATAAAGCATACCGCATGTGAAGTGAAATGTAAACAAGCATTTTTTAAGTTTTCGGTTTTTGGAAATGAATGCTCTATTTTATTTCTGCATTCCTTTACACAGCAATAAGGCATTTTGTTTGGTTATATAACATACAAATGTCAGATTGACACTGTATATGATTTACACTATCCCTATATGCGGTACATTTATACATAGAAACACCAATTTCTACAAAATGAGTTGTCAAAAATTACTATGCAGGTTGAACGAGAAGACGAACTGCTCCTTAACTTTTGAAGTGATAACTTCTTATGGGAGAGTGAACCGCTAAGAAATTGAAGACTTTTCCCCCACTCCAACGCAGAAGATGCAGCTCAAGCCAGTGCGCGCGCAACTCTCATCCGCTCGTTCTCTCTCCCTGTCGCAAGCGTCGCAAAACTCTCAGTCAAATGTAATTTTGAGGATAAAAGATAATAAAGAAGGATACAGAATATTACCATTCACCGTTTTCTAATTTATTTCTAAAATAAGAATTAATAAAGAAAAGCTTTGATTTCTTTAGATAACATTTTTGACAATTTTTCGTGCCAAATTGACATTTAATTAAATACTTTCAAATTGATATACGTTTTTTTGTTCACAGCCTACTGCGAGTTAAGAATTTTTTGAACACACTGTATATCAGTAATTTGAAAAAATTGTTTCTTCAAATATTGTAGGTGACTACGTGAAAATATAATTTTAAAGTAAAATAAATAAAAATAAATATATCATCACGGCATATTACCCATTTCTGGGTGTGCCAGTATCTACAACACATGTAGACATCGGTAATGATGACGATATATTTTACCGTGTGGGCGCTTACCAGGCGTCACCTCACGGGCACTCATAGCTGGCGTGGAGAGTGCACCACAGGGGTCACTTTTGTGCCATTTAAAATTGGAAATATTTGGCGTCTGTATTAATTTTAAAAAGCAGGTAAACAAGTAACAAACATGTCTCTTATGTTCTTGTTTCGCATTCTTATATTTTGTTTATTGTCATACTATATTTGAATAAAAATTGATATTTTTCAACTACATATCTTATTTTTCTCGAATTTCTTCAAATTATTGATATACAAACTTTTACATCGTTGAAAAGAGAAAAAAAATGGCATGATTTTATTTTAATAAAATAATTCTAGGTTCCTATCTAAAAAATAAAAGTTGTAGTCGTATAGTGTAAACCTGGCTTTTTAAAAAGACCATTACTGTCTTCAAATAGTATATTTAAATATATGAAAGAGAGGTGGTAGTTGGTGCTTGATGAAACATTTTACAATAAGTAAATAAAAAGGAGAATATGTGAAGAGAATGTGAAAAAAAAAAATTAAAAAAAAATTGTGAAACAAATCAAGAAAATTCTCTTTTTCATTTACTTAGTATATTTTAAATCTAAAAAAATTTATACGAAGCAAATTTTTCTATTCTTTATAATAAAAAAGTTAAGGAGGTTCGTCTTCCTAGACTCATCCTGTATAATGAGCAAAACATTCTTTATTCGAAATGTTCTCAAGTCAACAGTTTAATTCTTTTATTTGGCATTCAATAATCAACATAAATATTAATATACTTATATAAAATCTCACCTCCTCATCAGAACATGTAACTTTGTGTACAGTATCACACATTAAAATCTGAGAAATATTTGTTGTAGTTGTGTAGTTTACGAGTAATTTTTTGAGAGTATGTCTTAAATTGCCAACTGAGTATACGTTTCCTAAACCAACTCCTTTTACTTCTAACGAATGTAGAGACTAAAATTTATAATAAATTATTAAATATTCTGGCTTAATATCAAATAAAACTTACTTTGAAATTCAATAAATCGAAAGGTAAATCATTGGGTATAATATTACTGTTTTTATAACTTTTAGCAAATCCTTTAATTTTCAAATTTTCCAATTGTGTGCAGAAATCCAACACATGACTCAAATCGTAACGGCGATCAGATTCTTCAACTGCTGGATGGGGTTCCTTAAAACATTTGCTTATTGCGTGTAACTGAAATCAAAAACAAGAATATTAATATTTTTTATTTTCTAGTGAGTGTTAATTTATAACAAGAGAAGAGCAAGTTTTTGTATAGGTATAAAAAAAAATTGTGTGATTAAAATAATCTTGGTTATGATCTAAGAGCTCAAATTATCTAATAAATTTCCTTTTTTTTTGACTTAAAATATAAGCTAAAAAAAGTTTGTATTCTTAGATGGATACATAATAACTATTAATAATAGTTTGGACGTTTCAAAATATGGTAACGCCTCGATTTCGAGTCGATCATCGAGCCGGGCCGAAGATATTTTTTAACGGGCCGAATCGAGCCAATCATTTGCAAAAGTTGAGTCGAATCGGACTTTTGATTTTGGCCCGCCCCGAAAAATCTTATAGATCAATCAAATGCACAGTTTCCTTAATATTTTAATGAAAATGGATGAAGTTAAAAATGTACAAAATGATTTAATAACAACCTACTTCACATCTTAATAAATAAAAATATTATTTTACTTCAAAAATTCAAGGTTATTCATTAAAGCATAATAATGCTATTGTGATGTTGTTTTTATTATTATTGTTACTATTCGTATACTTAAAAGTAATTTTTGTTTCTACCACAATGATTTCTTGTCTTATTTTTGTGCAGAAATATAAAGGTAGATAAAAAATCCTTACGTAAATGATCGTATTTTTTTTGTATGATTTGTGAAAAAGTTGTTTAAATTTTCGATCGCCTTCTGTAAACAAAGTGTTAAATACTCGTAGGTCTGTAATATTTATAACAAACACTAAAAGCGTCTCTTTTATAACAACTTATGTTAACCAATGTTGAACGTTATAAGGGTGTAGAGGTTTTTTTTTAAGTTTGACACGAAAAAAGTTAAACATTTCGCCTCATATAAAAATCAAAATTAAGAATGCCGAGCTTTGGCCCAGCCTGATTTCGAGTCAATTTTCGAGCCGGGCCGGCTAATTTTTTGTCGAGTCAATTTTTATTTTCTTGCCGAGTCAATCCAAACGTCAAAACCCGGCCCGGCCCGAATACATCTCTGGGTAACGCTATTATTATACTTACTTCAAGAACGTTGAAGGTATATCTTAATTTACACCGTAATACTGAGTCTCCTTCCAAATAAAATTGTAATGCCTTGCTTTGCAACAAGAAAAATATATCATATTCATGAAAATCCAGAAACTGTAGAAATATTCGTGGCATGGTTCTTTGTAAATAATTAAAAACGCTCTTCAGGTACGCTTCTAAACCTTTCCTTCTCCCTTCAATAAATGCAGAACTCTTATTGTTAATAACTTTCTTTGGTGGCAAAATATCCTTTGAAACTCCATGATCGGTAACTAATTGTTGATGCAATTCATAAAAATCGTTGTAACGGTGCTTGACGAACCAGCAAATATTGCTGACTTTGATTTCTATGTGATAGAGTGTTATTCCATCACAATCATCACTTCTTGGAATTGAAAGTTCGGTTTCATTTCGGTGTAACCAAAAGCAAGCCATTTTGATGAATGTAGCGAATTAAGTGTAAATCATTGACATTTAAATATTATATTATCTTCATTATCACAGACTTATTACATGAAGGTCAAAATATATTTAATTTATATTGAAACTTCTACAATGAAAATAACTACATAACACTGCGACGACATGATTTATTATTTAACTGTCACTGACAATCACTATTAATGTAGATATTTGCACGACGATGCATACAAAATCTCACGAGCTTGAGCACTTTCCGCTTAACCTTAACCACAACACAAGTCATTTATTATGACAGATTTTAGTTATATTTGATCACACTGGGAGGCGCTCGGCGCTTCAGTAGCATAACGAATATCCAAAATTCCTATAAATTTTTATTGAAAATTATTGCTTTAATAATTATAATAATTGCTCTCTAAAAATATTATAAACAAATAAATTTCACTTTACTATTTACATTTTTTTTTAAATTAAAATGTCTTAAAAAATTACGAAAAAAAAAATATTTGAGAATTTCAAAATCCAGGTTTCACCAAAAGCATAAAAAAACACAGATGACTTAAGTGAGCGGTGCAAGAAAATATGATAAATGAACTAAATTATTTAGTTCATTTCTCATAATTTTATGCACCGATCATATACGGTTGAAGATAAACCAACCGCTGATGAAAGTCTATATTCAGCATGAAATTCTCTTTCTTTTCATGTTACGCATGATTTTTTTGCTTCATCGGATCTAGAGTTACAGCCGACTGAAAGTTACCTACATGATTTTTCATCGAAATTTTATGAATTTTCAATAATACAAAATTTCGATGAAAAATTATGTAACTTCAAACGGCCGTAACTCGAGATCCGATGAAGTAAAAAAAGTCATGCGTAACATGAAAAGAAATACAATTTCATGCTGAATATAGACTTTCATCAGCCGTTGTACTATCTTCAACCGTATATGAGCGGTGCAAGAAAATATATGAAATGAACTAAATAATTTAGTCCATTTCTCATATAATCATGCACCGCGCACCGCCCATACACGGTTGAAGATAGAACACAAATATATTTATAACCTCAAATAACAAATGACAGCTGATAAACTTTCGTCTATTCCAATTTTTATTGAAACAATTACCGTAAAATGTGGATGTCAACTTTGATATTATTTGACCCAGCCTGTCTGTCATTTTGGCCTAGTCATCATAAACTTGCATGAAATTTGAAAATCAGAGCTTATGCACGAAAGGTACGTTGTGCGTGTGAATATTTCGTGCTTTATTTTGTACTGGACTGGCTGGGCTGCGCTATCGATTTTAACTAACTCACAAAGTATCCAAGTAATTGAATGATTTCCACAAGTCTCGGTACATACACATGAGGAATATGTTTATATTCACTAAGGCGGACCCTCATAGTGCCTTCTATGGGAGGGCACATCGGGTCCTTGCATGGTAGCATGTTTTGATAAAAAGATGTGTGGTAAAGAGTTTAATATAAAAAGATGCTATGACCAAATTGTTGTCTATCAGAGATAACATCTCTTATAAATTTGACTGAGCATGAAAAAGCTATGACCAAATTGTTGTCTATTATAGAATAATATAATTTGACTCTTAAATATTTGTATAACGGTATCGTAGAAGTAGAAGTAATGACTTATAATCAATTTTATTTATCAAGTATGTTACATTTTTTTAAAATGTTTGTAACAGATTGATTATAAAATTTTATCTTTCAAATATTGTAGAAATAGATTTTTTTTTAAATACTGAATTATGGATTCAAACCCAGAAATCTCTGACTTAGAATACGCCAGTATCCTCAGCGCCATCTACACGCAATTTTTGTGATAACGGGACTAAGGGTAGGAAGGTCAGATGGTGCTATTTGTATTACAAAAAATCAACTTATTTTAATTTTACCTGGTAATATCTTGTGCTACTTATCTACACTTTCAGTTAACATGTTGCTACTTGCGACTTACGTATTGTACATTTAAGTATTAAATTATCTATTTTCTCCACATATAGAAAACGGCGGATGTTTTATTTTGTCTTGACTGAAATATAGGAATACTTGGAAGCGATTATTGCAAGTATTTACCTTATAAACATGTATTCATTCCAAGCTGCTGAGATTCTTCTCTGTAGTTCCTTGTCGCTTTTTTGTTGGAATGAAATTGTTTGGCTCAAATAAATATAGTCGGTTACATATTCAATTTCTTGATTTTCTAGTTTGATTTTTTCTTTGTGACGATTTGTCATTGCTTTTATTTTATTGATATTTATTGTTAATCCAACTTTTTTGCTTTCTTGAACTAGTTGGGATAACATTTCTTGTAGGTCGGAGGCTGATTCTGCAAAGATTACAATATCGTCTGCAAATTTTAGATTGTTTAGTCTATAGCCATTTATGTTTATTCCTTTGCTTTCCCAATTCAGGTTTTGAAATATTTGTTCTAGTACCAAGTTGAAAAGGAATGGCGAGGTGGGGTCTCCTTGCTTAACGCCGCGTTGTATTCTGAAATCTGACCCTGTACTTTCGAGTATAATATGTGCTACGCTGTTAGAGTAGATATTTTTGAAAATTTCTATATATTTCTCGTTAATGTGTAGTCTGTTTAGGCAGTCGGGAATTGTTTTATAGTATACCGAGTCAAAGGCCTTTGAATAGTCAATAAATAGGATGTAGAGGCCAATATCATATTCTTTTACTTTTTCGATGAGAATATTCACTGTGTGAAGGTGATCGATTGTTGAGAAGGTTTTCCTAAACCCTGCTTGGTCTACCGTCAAGTTTTCTTGTATAATTGGAGTGATACGTTTTATGATGATCTGGATGAATATTTTACACATAATAGAAATTAGACTAATTGGCCTGTAGTTATTTATATCATTTTTGTTTCCTTTTGAGTTATTGAAGATCGACATAATACAGTAAAAATAATAAAAAATGTGGATATGGTACAAAAAGTCTCTATAGGATTTTTTTTATAAATTTACTGTAAGTAAAATGAAAAGTTTCAGGTACATACACATCAAAAATATGTTTACATTCACTAAGGCGAACCCACGTAGTGCCTTCTACGAGAAGGCACATCGGGTCCTTATATGGTACACGTCATACCCTTCAAATGAAATGAATTATGAATTCTATCAATTCGAAGTACGGTATGCGTGACACGCTAAGCGGCTAAGCGCTAAGCGATGACCTAAACATTGAGATGCTATGACCAAATTGTTGTCTATTATAAAATAATATAATTTGACTCTTAAATATTGTATAACGGTTTCGTAGAAGTAGTAGTAATGACTTATGATCAACTTTATTTATCAAGTATGTTACATTTTTTAAAAATGTTTATAACAGATTGATTATAAAATTTCATCGTTCAAATATTGTAGAAATAGATTTTTTTAAAATACTGAATTATGGATTCAAACACGTAAATCTCTTAGAATACGACAGTATACTCAGCGCCATCTACACGCAATTTTTGTGATATCGGAACTAGGGGTAGAAGGAGTAAAGGTCACTTGGCGCTATTTGTATTGCAATGTTTCTATACTAGAAAAGTGACCAGTTGTTTCAAGTTAAAATGTAGGACGTGTTAAAAAAAATAACATTTGATAAATCGACAAAAAAAAATCTTATGTGACCAGCACAAGACCTCTCGCCATTTCCATAATTTAATTTTTACATATATGTATTGTATAGAAAATAATTTATTATTGACTAATGTAAAAGAGAAAAATAAACATAAGCGGCTAAGCGATGACGTTTCGCATTTTTTTTTATAAATAGGTGAATATATGCAACCCGTTCTAACAGGTTTGTTCCTTAAATATGTCATTTTCTATTTTCTGCAATACTAAAAGGTTAAACACATTGCCTATAAATAACAAATGGGATCTTTACTTTCTACATTTAAATTTCGTAAATCTAAAGAAGATAACAAATAACAATAACAGTTGAAAATATTTTACATTTATTTACATGAAACGAAATGGTGTAAAAGACTAGATGACGTTAGGTAAATATCCACTTATTTTAATTTTACCTGGTTGCTACTTGCGACTTATGTATTGTACATTTAAGTATTATCTATTTTCCCCACACATAGAAAACTGCGGATGTTTTATTTTGTCTTGACTGAAATATGGGGATACTTAGAAGCGATTATTGCAAATATTTACCTTATAAACACGTATGAATACATGAATAGAATTTATTTTGAAAAATAGTTTCATCTAAAAATATGTTATAAATATTATATAAGTAATGTTTAAAGGCATTAAACAATTTAAAGACAAGAGTATAAATAGGACGACGTGATTCTATTCAATTTCAAATCCGGACAATCGCGCAATTTCTTTTAAAAGAATACTGTACCCGACACGTTTCAACGACAATTTTTAGTTATAAACTGAAAATGTCCCAAAATTTAAAATTTCAGGAAAAAATAATTTTTATTATCTCGCAAATTAAAACTGTAAAATTGTTGATTACAACAAAGGATTTTGATTACAACCTAATAATATTGATTACAAGAATGAATCTAACAATATTTTAAAAGTAACATTTTTCGAAGAATCAAAAATATAGTATAGTATAGCGTACGTACATAATTATTATTTGTATGTAAATATTTGTATAATTAGAGATGAATTATATAAAAAATATTACATTTTCATGATTTTTCATCGACATTTTATGAATCTTCAATAATACAAAATTTCGATGAAAAATTATGTAACTTCAAACGGCTGTAACTCGAGATCCGATGAAATAAAAAAAATCATGCGTGACATGAAACGATCGAGAATTTCATGCTGAATATAGACTTTCATCAGCCGTTGTTCTATCTTCAACAGTGTATGAGCGGTGCAAGAATATATGAGAAATGGACTAAATTATTTAGTTTATTTCATATATTTTCTTGCACCGCGCATACACGGTTGAAGATAGTACAACGGCTGATGAAAGTCTATATTCAGCATGAAATTGTATTTCTTTTCATGATAGATTTTTTTACTTCATCGGGTCTTGAGTTACGGCCGTCTGAAGTTACCTACATGATTTTTTATCGACATTTTTTCAATAATACAAAATTTCGATGAAAAATTTTGTAACTTCAAACGGCTGTAACTCGAGATCCGATGAAATAAAAAATCATGCGTGACATGAAGCGATAGAGAATTTCATGCTGAATGCATGAAAATATGAGAAATGAAGTAAGTTATTTAGTTGAAAGTCTATATTCAGCATGAAATTCTCTTTCATCTCATGCCAGGCATGATTTTTTTACATCTTCTCATATTTTCATACACCACTCATACACTGTTAAAGATAGAATAACGAACGATGAGAATCTATATTCACAGGGCCGGCGCTAGGGGCGAGGCGGCGAGACATTCGCCTAGGGCGGCACTTTTTAAGGGGCGGCACTTTTAAAGCGTGGTATTTTTTTTTCGATCGATTGCAAGACTAAATAGTTATTTATGAGTTTGTCAAATGAGTGAATTAAGACACTTTTACTCGAATTTCATTCTATTTAACGTCTGCAATAAAAGTCATACCTACTTTATATTCATTTTAATGAAATAATTTGTATTTTTAACAGATACTCTTACCGACCTTATTGCTACAATCATGTATACTAAACTGAAGAACTTCGTCAAAGATACGGTGATTCAAAATTATTGTTATTTTCTTTTTATATACAGGTGTCTGTTTTTCGATGCTCACTACTGGGTTTTCAGAAACAATAAGAGATACGAAGTAGGTTAAATAATGTCAAAATTACCCCATTAGTAGACCATTTTAAAAATGTATTTGTTATTCAAATTTTGTTAATTTTTATTTGAGCAAGTAACTTTGAAATCTGAAATAATATGCAATTTTGGTTTGCACTATTTAAAGTTTTTTTTTATTTTCTTTCGAATGCCTATGCTAATTTTTTGTCACTATGTTAGATTTCGATAAATTGTACATCCTTAAAATGCTAAAAAATCATAATTTTAATCTAATAACTTGAAATTTCATAGAGATAAAAAGAAATTGAGCATAGTCTTTCAAAAGAAAATAAGAAGGCTTTATATTTTGAATACACCCCCCCCCCCCCTCTCTCTGATGGGGCGCAATAAAACAAGTTCGCCTCGGGCGGCAAAATAGTTAGCGCCGGCCCTGTATATTCAGCATGAATTTCGCTTTCATTTCATGTCAGGCATGATGTTTTTTACATTATCGAATCTCGAGTTACAGCCGTTTGAAGTTACAAGATATATCATAGAAATTTTGTCTATTTTTAATAATATTAAATTTCGATGAAAAATCATATGAATTCAAACGGCTGTAATTTATTTTAAATAATATTTTTACCCTTGGCCCTTCTATGCTTCCGTAAGAATTAAATAATAAACGTAGTTATAAAAATTATTTGTAAATTTTTTTGTTTTACAGAGATACATTTTTATTTTAATTCCTTATCTCTGAAATTAAAATTAAAATAAAGAAAAGTTTTAAGAAAACTACTATTTTATTTTAAACACAAATCTTTTTTATTATGACAAACATAGTCGAAATCTTTTTAGTTTAATCAGAAAATGGATTTTCTCAAAATTATTAATACCAAAACAATACTGCTGCTGTACTCTATGATGAAATTTGTGAACTATATTTTTATGTTATGTTGTAAAAAACTACGTTGATGGTTGATGTATCGTGTAAATGGGAGAAAGATTAAATTATAAATAGAAAAAATGTTAAATTATTTATTTTAAACAAATTAATTATTGACTTAAGAACGATTTTATGGTTATTATATTGTAAATTGCTCATTTTACTATTGTAAGTTGTATTTGCATTCACTATATCACGAGATGTCACCACCTGTTCAACAGACAATTTTAACCTTCATGAAAACCAGGACCGTATTTAAAAGTTATTGTCGTTAAAATACTTTTGACAGCTTTTTGGGTTAAAATTTGTATTTATATCAACAAAGATAAAACAATAGTTTATAACTAATACAAAACAAATAATCAAACTTGTTTTTTGAAGATGATATACTGAAATATTGGATAGCACAAAATGTCCTGAATACGTTTTGTGTGATAGTAACAAATTATTTGTGGAATGTAAAATATGGTAGGCGCTGGCGCCTAAATACCAAATAATAAATATTGGTATTTCTTCAAAATTTTGGTGTGTACTATTATTTTTCAGTTAAATAGTGATATTATATGTATTATAGAGGTTTAATAAATATAATATTGTACACATTATCCATTTTTTATTTAATAAATGCCATATTTTGTTATATACATTATATGAGTGTACAGAAAGGAACTATTTAAATATTTATAACATTTTATTAACAATAATTATTTAGTATAACTTATTGTAAATATTGTATTAATAATATAGTTTACAGAAATAAACAAATAATACAAAATACTTTAAAATTTATGTATAACATTGACATGACACTTATAATCTTTTATCTTTAATTTTCTTCACTAAATATTTACAAAAAGTTAATATCTTATATATCAGAAGAATCATCAAAAAATTCTGAGTAGAAAAATATAAAATTTATAAATTATGACTATAACATATCGCTAATACCTTATATATTTCGTTTGACACACTTGGACTTTTTCAATTATAATTTTCAGTACAAAATTTTCATTAAAAATGAAGCACTGAATAAAATGATGCTAAATACTTGTACTAATATACTAAATTAATACTAAAATTAGTTGTTTAATCTATGGTCAAAGTTTTTCATCATATATTGTTCTCTGATGCCATTTGTTTGCGTTTTGTCTTATTTGATTCATCTCACAATTTTTGTCTACATAAAAAGCAACCCCTGGAGTTTCGTCCATTGATATTTCATCCCCTGAACAACAGTATCTTCGCTGGAGAACTCCAAACATTTATAATGTTTGCATATAGTTGGACATTGTAATCAGCTGACTTGCAGTTCTGTAAATAATAAATAAACAATAATAAATGATTATTTTATAGACAATAGAAATATACATACCGTATTGTTATAATACATAAAATATTGATATGCCCATTTGGTTTAAGAAGCATTATAAGCTAAAGCATCCTTGTAAAAATATACACTAAATATACAATAATTGCGATTGATCAATTGACTAATCAGATTTTGAGAAATGTATATAGGATCTAGGCGGCAAGAAAATTGAATTAAACAAATGTCGTTTAGAAAAAATGTTAAATTATTATTTTAAACAAATTAATTATTGACAAGCCCGATTTTATGGTTATTATCTTAGACCAGGAATAGAGGGGAGACAGGGCATGCTATGTATTTCGCCGTAAGAAGACTTTCCAAATCATCATAGCGACTTTCGACCTTATTGAAACGTCAAAGTCAGCTGCGATAGCCCAATCGACCAGATGTGTTACATACGTGTGCAGTCGAACGAATAAGTTTTCAAAATCAACAAGCGTCACCCGACGTTATCAATCATTATTTTGACTTCTGACGTTCTTGAATACATACGTCTTTAGTTTGATTCATAGTTTTCTTAGTTTTAAATTGTTTTATTTATGTTATGGATAATCAAGTATTTATTTAGATTTGGTCAACTGTAACATAACAATATTTAACTGGTCGACTAGCTATTCCACCTGATTCAATAAGGGTCAAAATCGCAGAGATGATTTGGAAATATACGCGTGAATATGCCCTGTCTCCCCTCTATTCCTGGTCTAAGGTTATTATGTTGCAAAATTGCTCATTTTACTGTCGTAAGTTGTATTTGCATTCACTATTCACTATATCACGAGATGTCGCCACCAGTTCAACAGGCAACTTTGACCTTCATGAAAACCAGGACCGTATTTAAAAGTTATTGTCGTTAAAATACTTTTGACAGCTTTTTGGGTTAAAATTTGTATTTATATCAACAAAGATAAAACAATAGTTTATAACTAATACAAAATAAATAATCAAACTTGTTTTTTGAAGATGATATACTGAAATATTGGATAGCACAAAATGTCCTGAATACGTTTTGTGTGATAGTAACAAATTATTTGTGGAATGTAAAATATGGTAGGCGCTGGCGCCTAAATACCAAATAGTAAATATTGGTATTTCTTCAAAATTTGATTATGTACTATTATTTTTCGATTAAATATTGTTATTATATGTATTATAGAGGTTTAATAAATATAATATTGTACACATTATCCATTTTTTATTTAATAATTGCCATATATTTTGTTATATACATTATGAGTGTACAGAAAAGAACTATTTAATTATTTATAAAATTTTATAAACAATAACTATTTAGTATAACTTATAATCAAATTCAAAAAATTGATTTGTTAAAATTATATATTTTCTCCCCGTATATCTACGTCATTATTTACATTACAACAAAAAATATCATATACTGTTTTTATTCAGTCATTGTATCATTCAATACTCTTAATTATTTTGAGTATATTATTTTAAATATGTTTTTTAAAAATGCTTGAATTATCTAGAAAAATCGATATATTGATAAATACTTTGTTAGATCAGCCTAAATCAATGTAAGTTCTGCCATCTCTAAGAAAAATCCTGAACTAATAACTTTATTAATTTTTTATACAAAAATGTTTAAATTTATTTATATTATTTTTTTAATATATATTCTTTAATTTTATGCATTAAAAATGATTAACTCATATATTGTTAATTGTTAATAACAATATTTATAACCTCAAATGACAGCTGATAATAATGGATAAACAAATGCACAAGAAACAAAACAAATTTAGACAGTTTATGTTTTATTGCAGGTAGATATTTGGTAAGAAAACATTTATTTAAACAACGGATATGCAAATATATTATATTTCAGGTACTTAAACCAATTTTTCAAAAGTTGTGGGAAATAAACTTGTTTTTAATGAGTACTAAAAGTGAAAACCGGTTTGAGTAAGTGAACCAGTTAGAAAAACCGGTTATTCGATTTGTTTTTAACTGAGAACTAGTTGTACAACCCGGTTATTTTTGTAGAGAACAAATTTATTATCTCTTGTGTAGATCTCGAGACAAGAATTATTCCATATTTAGTAATAAACAATTCTGGTTCATCGTGTATATTTTTACAAGGATGCTTTAGCTTATAATGCCAAATGGGCATATCAATATTTTATGTATTATAACAATACGGTATGTATATTTTTATATAATAATCATTTATTATTGTTTATTTATTATTTACAGAACTGCAAGTCAGCTGATTATAATATCCAACTATATGCAAACATTATAAATGATTGGAGTTCTCCAGCGAAGAATACTGTTGTTCAGGGGATGAAATATCGATGGGCGAAACTCCAGGGGTTGCTTTTTATGTAGACAAAAACTGTAGGGCAAATAAAAGAAGACAAAACATAAACAGATGACATCAGAGAACAAAATATGATGAAAAACTTTGAACATAGATTAAACAACTAATTTTAGTATTAATTTAGTATTATAGTACAAGTATTTAGTATCATTTTAATCAGTGCTTCACGCTGAATCTATTGATGCATAATTTATTAACTTTTGATGAAAATTTTGTACTGAAAATTGTAATTGAAAAAATCTAAGTGTGTCAAACGAAATGTATAAGGTATTTGCGATATGTTATAGTTATAATTTATAAATTTAATATTTTTATATGTAGAATTTTTTGCTGATTCTTTTAATGTATAACACATTAACTTTTTGTAAATATTTAGTGAAGAAAATTAAAGATAAAAGATTATAAGTGTCATGTCAATGTTATACATAAATTTTAATGTATTTTGTATTATTTGTTTATTTCTGTAAACTATATTATTAATACAATATTTACAATAAATTATACTAAATAATTATTGTTAATAAAATGTTATAAATATTTAAATAGTTCCTTTTTGTACACTCATATAATGTATATAACAAAATATGGCATTTATTAAATAAAAAATGGATAATGTGTACAATATTATATTTATTAAACCTCTATAATACATATAATAACAATATTTAATCGAAAAATAATAGTACATAATCAAATTTTGAAGAAATACCAATATTTACTATTTGGTATTTAGGCGCCAGCGCCTACCATATTTTACATTCCACAAATAATTTGTTACCATCACACAAGACGTAATCAGGACATTTTGTGCTAGCCAATATTTCAGTATATCATCTTCAAAACACAAGTTTGATTATTTATTTTGTATTAGTTATAAGCTATTGTTTTACCTTTGTTGAAATAAATACAATTTTTAGCCAAAAAAGCTGTGAAAAGTTTTTTAACAACAATAACTTTTAAATACGGTCCTGGTTTTTATGAAGGTCAAAGTTGACTGTTGAACTGGTGGCGACATCTCGTGATATAGTGCATGCAAATACAACTTACGACAGTAAAATGAGCAATTTTGCAATATAATAACTATAAAATCGTGCTTAAATCAACAATTAATTTGTTTAAAATAAATAACTTAACATTTTTTTATTTATAATTTGATGGACAATCAAATGACATTTTTCTTGCCGCCTAGATCCCATACATATTTCTTGAAGTCTGATTGGTCAATTGATCAATCGATTATATTGATTTTCTCCCATTTACACGATACATCAACGTATTTTCTTACAACACATGAAAATATAGTTCTCAAATTTCATCATAGAGTACAGCAGCAATATTGTTTTGGTATTAATAATTTTGAGAAAATCCATTTTCTGGCTGAACTAAAAAGATTTCGACAATATTTGTCATAATAAAAAAGATTTGTAATTAAAAATAAAAGGTAGTCTTCTTGAAGCTTTTCTTTGTTTTAATTTTAATTTCAGAGATAATGAATAAAAATAAAATTTATTTATTTCTGGCAAACAAAATTTGTTTCAAAATAATTTTTATAACAAAATCTATTTAATATATAATTCTACATAAACAAATAATTTATTTTATTTACGTATAGTTCTTGTGAAAATATAATATATAACTATGCATTTATACCCCTAAAAATACAAACTATATAATTAAGATTATTATATAAATAATTAAAATAGAGTATTTTGAGCAAATTATATCTGATTTTTTTCAATTTGATGCCCCACCATTTTATCATTACCACTTTTTTAACTAGTACTACTACTTTTTAAAGTGGTACTACTACTAGTTAAAAAGTGGTAGTATCAGTTAAAAAAGTGGTAATACTAGTTACAAAAGTTGTAATACTAGTTACAGATTTCAAAACATTTTATTTTATATAATATTTTTACGCTCTTGGCCCTTCTACGCTTCCGTACGTTAGTCCGTAGGCTGAATATGAAAATTCATAATAATATAGGCTTTTTGGAATTCAATTTTTCCCAAATTCTCCAGTAAAACGTTATGGGGTACTTTTGGGAGTGCAAGTATTCGAAATTACGAAATAAATTACCGCAAATTGCTAAGTTTTGTTTACTGTAAATTACCAGATTTATTTTGTACTAAATATTATATTTATAGCATAAAATGTTTGCATATTTTCTAAAGAATCGTAATTTTCTATCATTACTATTTATACGTATATTGTTCAATATTACATACTTAATTACGAAAACAAGAATTAAAATATTCTTACCATGTCCGGGTAGCAAGAGCAAGCCAAATTTTTCTTTCTTGAAATCTTGAAAACATGAATGTTTTTGATTTACTACATGAGTAATATACCAGAATGACCATAAAAAAGTAACGAATCGACCAATATATCAATTATTGTCAGTATCAATTATTTAAATATGAAAATCTTTAAATTATTGCGCGATGGTTAACGGTTTTCACATACGCATACGCGGGGAAATGGCGACTGACATTCAACGATTGTTCAGACCGGGCAGCTATGATCCGAATTTCACTGTTTATATTGTCTTACATAGCAATAGCAATTTTATTGAAACAGATAAATATAAAATCTCTCAGATATTCAACGATCTAGAATTACCGCAATTTATTTATTTGATAAATTACCACAGTAATTTATCGTAAATTACCACAGTAATTTATCGTAAATTACCAAATTTTATTTACCGTCGCAAAATAAGAACCAGCAATTTTTCATTACAAAACAAGTTTAGTGTCCTCTGTCCCATACAATTAACACTACTATCCTTTATTATAAAGGACATGCTTTGCTTTATTTTACGCGTGTGGATGTGAGTATTCCTTTTAACGTATTCAGGGGTCTTAGCAACAAATTTAATAATTTATTTAGGAATTTAGGACATTTTATCAACAAAAATTATGACAAATTTAGGACTTTTATACATAAATAATAGATATTTACACACCAAGTGAGCTAAGGTAATGTTTATTCATGAGAAGAAAGTTTAGCTCACGAGCACGTAAGGGCGAGTGAGTTAATTTCTTCGAGTGAATAAACATTCTTAACTCATGTGGTTTGTACAATATTTTATTCAATTTTGACGAAATAGTAATAAAAACAATTATATTTAATTTTAACAAAACAAAAAAACTAATCAGTCAGTAGACTGTGCATGACAATCGCCGATGATAGATGTCAACTTGTTTATTTAAAAAGCTTTATTGTCTGTCTTATGTACTGTGAAAAATAATGAAAATGGCTGATAATATCTAATAAATACTATGGTAAGTATTAATTTCGTGACTGATGTTATTTTAAATGCATTATTTGTTGCAGAGTGAATTAAAAAAAAATGTGAGAGTGATTTAATAGTTATTTATGTATTAAGAGCGTAAGGAGGCTTTAACGTGTTTTTATTCCTCGGCTTACGCCTCGGGCTCAAAATCCCGCAGCAGGCCATAAAAGCAAGTTACGCTCGTGGTACATATAAAACTTTATACACGGACGAAAATTTTCAAATTATGAGTTTTAGAAAAATTGTATCGAAAAGAATTTGTCCTCGTACATCCAGTATCTAGTGTTGCTATGAAAGCGCAATACAACAGTTTATTGTCTGTTTATTAGTTCTGTCATTTGAGTTTTATTTTGTGTATCTCCGTGCTTTCCATATAAATATCACAATATTAATTTTCATTTTTCATTAAAAAATATAAAAAAAATCGATTTGTAATAAAAACTTTTCATGTTGCCTGTTTAAATTGTTTATAATGTAGGTTATAATTTGGTTTGACGTTTTATTATAGCCCAGCGGGCTATAATGAGTCCCGCGGGTTATAAAATGACGTTTATGTCAAAGAAATTCGTGTATAATTGTCAAATTATGATACGTCCGTGCATAAAAAAATTTAATTCACTTGTGAAAAAAGTGTTACTTATAGTTGTTGCTATGGAGTTAATAATGACAGTTTAAAACGTCAAAATTGAATAAAAATATATAAAATGATTTGTACATACAAGATGTCGATTTGCATTAGTTATTCGAATTTGTTAGTAAAATTTATGATTTTTTATGACATACTTTTTAATTTATGGCAATTTTAGGATTTTTGGGTGAATTTATGAATTTTTAGGAATTTATGACAACTAAGACCCCTGCGTATTGTTCCCTTCAGGAGAAAACCTCGCATTTGCAAATCCGAAAATAGTAAGTTTTGCATGAGGCAAAAACTGTTTATGAAGTTAAGAGGTTTATATCCCTCCAAGGTATCGGGCGAGTAAAAACCAAGACGTTTGAATTTTGTTTTGTTTTTTTTTTTTGTTTGTATTATTTCATTGTACAAATGTTATTATAGGTTAAGTCGTCTGAAAACCAAGGAGTAAATCTAAATTTTATCAGCAGAAAAATTCATAATAAATATAAACAATCATCGAATATGTCCGGCCATGAACGACAATCGACGAACATTGCAGACTGACGCTATATTGCGCTTCGCTAGTTGTTGTCTGGCGTGCGGCGTGGTTCAGATTGTCAAGTAAAATTGTTTTTGAGAATATTGCATTTAAGTGTTTACCTACTATGAGTGATTATAATCCTTTTGATATGGAATATTCTATGAATAAAACTAGATTCTTCGAGTCGTATTTAAATACTAGTAATAGACCGCAAGTTCCGTACGACACTAAGAAGAAAACTACTGGTAATTCTTATTATCATCAGGGATCATTTGCAGATGAAGAGTTATTGCAAAGATATCAACAAAGTGATAGAAAATTTAACCGTTTTCAAGAAAGAAGATCGAATTGCATGTATGATAACGAAATGATTGATAATTCTGCTACTAGAAATTCGTATTACCATCAAGGGCCGTTTACAAATGAAGAAATATTGCAAAGGTATCAACAAACTAATAGAAAATTTAATGATATACAAAATATGGGAATTAATTCTACTTATGATTACGAAATGTTTGATAATTCAGCTATTAGTAAATCATACTACTGCCAAGGGCCATTTACAAATGAAGAAATATTGCCAAACTATCAACAAAATGATAGAAAATTTCGTCATTGTCAAGAAAAAAGATCAAATTGTATGTATGATAACGAAATGATTGATAATTCTACTACTGGAAATTCGTATTACAATCAAGGGCCATTTACAAATGAAGAAATATTGCAACATACTAATAGAAAATCTAATGATATACATAGTATGGAAATTAATTCTATTTATGATAACGAAATGATTGATAATTCTGCTACAAGTAATTCATATCATCACGGGCAATTTACAAATGAAGAAATATTGCCCAGCAATCAACAAAACTTTCAGGATATTGAAGATACAAGAATAAAAGCCGAAATGATTGATGATTCTTGGCCATTGACATTTGAAGAGATATCGCAAATGGATCATACGAATAGAAATTTCGAAGAAATAAGATATAATCCTGTATATGATCTCGGAATGATTGAAAATCCTGCTGATTACGAAAAAAGAAAAACACCCAGTATTTTGTCTACTATTTCGTCAGTAAAAGTAGATAAATCTTCAAAACGTGAAACGAATGATGAAAATGAAGATGATTCTAATGATAGATATCGTAATGGAAGATCCCTGCATGAGATCTTTGAAAGAAAACATGAAAAATATAATAATGTATGCAAGCTTCTTTCCAAATTCAAGATTTCTACAGATATTCGTAAATAATTGTATATTTTCTATTTAGATAATTTTAAATCTATTGTATTTTTTAATTTTATAATAAAGAATTTCATTTATGTCTATGTTTTATTTCAACACCTGATAACAATTGAGCTATGCGTTGAGCGTATTCACGTTTCAAAATATAATATATCATAACATAATTTAATGCTTAATGTAATGAAGATACACTACACTACAAAATAGAAAATGTTTTAATTCCGTGAACTGAATTATGGTAAATATTGTAGAAATTGTAAGATATTTTTTATTATTAAACATTTGTTTTCTTCAGAACATGTCAATTCGTTAAAAAGAAATTAAAATCTGATTTCCGAAAAAGTAATTTGACTTTGATTGTTCATAACCGCAACAAAAAATCTTTATAGTCAGAAAATACGTTCTTCATTCGCAAATTTAAATAATTAGCTAAACCATGGAATGTTGTTTAGAAACCATTGATAAACAGCAAGGGTTTTGCGATTTCGGCACAACTTTCAACGAAAATAAAACTTCATTTCAACATAAAACATTCGCAAAAATAGAAAATGAAATATTGAAAAGATATCAAGAAACTGATCGAGAACTGGATGATATCGTTCAAGAAGTGTTACAAAATTCTATTTATGACGATAGTGATTTAGATATTTATGATCTAATAAATAATATTAACAAAGATCCACCAGAATATATAATACTACATTCTCCCAGTAATTCTTCAACAATTACATCGTCTTCATTTGGTATATGTAATTCTCCTTTTTATGATTGTGAAATGGAAAACAATACCATAACTGCTAATACAAATTTGACAGAAATAATGACTTCAGTATCAAATAAACAGTCATATTACGAAAAATTTGAGTCCTATATAATGAAAAAACATCAAGAAACGGAATACGAATTGGACGACATAGCTCAAGAAGTTTTACTTAACGAATGTATTGTAGATGAATCATTTTGTATATAATTTATATATACTAACCCTTAAATGGTGAAGTGGTGCCAATTGTAACCTCACCAAACTAAAACTTTCGAGAAATTTAAAGCAAATGATTTCCCAAAGGTGAAATTAAGGGGGTCCTGGAAGACCCCAGTTGCATTCAATTTCAATCACGCCACCAATTAAGGGTTAATGTTTATTTGTTAATAAACGCAATTGTTGTTAACATTTACACCTATATATTACAATTATATTATAGTTATATTGTTTGATGTTTTTATAGTATATAATCTATTATAATAATTATTGATTTTTATACAGTTTTATGTAAAATATGAAGTTATGAAAGATAAATAAAACTTTATTAACCGTTGAAAACTGAACACAAAGTAATTATAATTATATTTTCTTAAGGGTTATCTAGAGAGAACATACATATAATGAAATAAAAGAAACTAAATATAAATAATAAATGTATGATGAGCAAAGAATAATAATAAAAATATTTATTTATTACAACGTACTATTTGAACTTAATTGTTCTCTTCCAGTGAACATTGCAACCCAACCAGATCCTGCATTGTTGGTGCTAGTTACATAACGTACTGCCATGTTATTGGTTGCAGCGAAGAAAATGGCAGGATTATCCTGAAAATGAAAACATTAATTTGGAGCTCTAAAAATTCATTATTGCACTTACTGAAGAACAATATCTTGATGTAGTGATTTCTTCTTTAGTAATTATATTGATGTCAATTAATTCAATATAGTCAGTCGTACAGGTATTAATTGGGCCTAAATCGAATGCTGAAAATATCAATTAAAATTACAATTTCATTTTAATATAATATCTATAAAAAAAAATCTCAAAAAATTTTCTTGGCGATTATTTTCGGATTAATTAATTATTTTTTTATCGGCGTTATAGTTGGCTTTGAAATGTGGTCTAATGCTTTCTAAAGCATATAAATTAGACAAATTACTAAAATAAAGAAAGTGAAATTAAAAATTAACAAATAATAATCTGTAATTATTTTTTTGATTTGTTTCTTTTTAATTTCTTTTTTTTAACCCAAAAAATTAATAATTCGTGTTTTATTCTTGTTCAAAACAAAAAAATGAAGATTTGTTATACATCGTTGAAAAGCTTATAAAATTTGGAAAAAGAGGAGAGTATTTTCAACATATTTTACCATTTAAAAAATATTATGTTTGTGTTACATCTCGCGAATTATTAAGTTTTGAAAAAATATAATTACACCTCATTATTGTACGTAAAAAACCATATACAAATTATCTGAATATTTTTTTCTTTGTCGTTTATAATAAGCGAGATATGAGATATTTTCAAAATAAGTGAAAATTAAATTTTAGCCTTTAGATGAAAAACAAAGGACGATCGAAAATTCCTATGGTGCCTATTAAAGTTGCCTCAAAAAGTTGGCCCATAAAGACCTACGTCAATTTTCTGGAGCGTGTATAATAAGAAAATTTTTCATATAAGAAACTCGAATTTGTTCCATCCCGTACATTTGTAATAAATAATGAAAATGTACCAAAGTTTTTAGTATCATTTTTCTCATTTTCATAATTTTCATTCCATTACACACGCTTTAAAGTTTGAACTATACTTTTGATTCTTCGAAAAATGTTAGTTTTAAAATATTGATGAAATTTCCTTTGTTAGATTCATTCTTGTAATCAATATTATTAGGTTGTAATCAAAATCCTTTGTTGTAATCAACAATTTTACAGTTTTAATTTGCAAGATAATAAAAATTATTTTTTCCTGAAATTTTAAATTTTGGGACATTTTCAGTTTATAACTAAAAATTGTCGTTGAAACGTTTCGGGTACAGTATTCTTTTAATAGAAATTGCGCGATTGTCCGGATTTGAAATTGAATAGAATCACGTCGTCCTATTTATACTCTTGTCTTTAAATTGTTTAATGCCTTTAAGCATTACTTATATAATATTTATAACATATTATTATATGAAACTATTTTTCAAAATAAATTCTATTCATGTAATCATACGTGTTTATAAGGTAAATACTTGCAATAATCGCTTCTAAGTATCCCCATATTTCAGTCAAGACAAAATTCGCTTAGCCGCTTAGCGTAAATGTTTATTTTTCTCTTTTACATTAGTCAATAATAAATTATTTTCTATACCATATATGTAAAAATTAAATTATGGAAATGGCGAGAGGTCTTGTGCTGGTCACATAAGATTTTTTTTGTCGATTTATCAAACGTTATTTTTTTTAACACGTCCTACATTTTAACCTGAAACAACTGGTCACTTTTCCAGTATAGAAACATTGCAATACAAATAGCGCCATCTGACCTTTAATCCTCCTACCCTTAGTTCCTATATCACAAAAATTGCGTGTAGATGGCGCTGAGGTTACTGTCGTATTCTAAGTCAGAGATTTACGTGTTTGAATCCATAATTCAGTATTTAAAAAAAATCTATTTCTACAATATTTGAAAGATAAAATTTTATAATCAATCTGTTACAAACATTTTTAAAAAATGTAACATACTTGATAAATAAAGTTGATCATAAGTCATTACTTCTACTTCTACGAAACCGTTATACAATATTTAAGAGTCAAATTATATTATACTATAATAGACAACAATTTGGTCATAGCATTTCTATATTGAGGTCATCGCTAAGCCGCTTAGCGTGTCACGCATACCGTACTTCGAATGGATAGAATTCATAATTCATTTCATTTGAAGGGTATGACGTGTACCATATAAGGACCCGATGTACCTTCTCGTAGAAGGCACTACGTGGGTTCGCCTTAGTGAATGTAAACATATTTTTGATGTGTATGTACTGAAACTTTTCATTTTACTTAAAGTAAATTTATAAAAAAAATCCAATAGAGACTTTTTGTACCATATCCACATTTTTTATTATTTTTACTGTATTATGTCGATCTTCAATAACTCAAAAGGAAACAAAAATGATATAAACAACTACAGGCCAATTAGTCTAATTTCTATTATGTATAAAATATTCATCCAGATCATCATAAAACGTATCACTCCAATTATACACGAAAACTTGACGGTAGACCAAGCAGGGTTTAGGAAAACCTTCTCAACAATCGATCACCTTCACACAGTGAATATTCTCATCGAAAAAGTAAAAGAATATGATATTGGCCTCTACATCCAATTTATTGACTATTCAAAGGCCTTTGACTCGGTATACTATAAAACAATTCCCGACTGCCTAAACAGACAACACATTAACGAGAAATATATAGAAATTTTCAAAAATAGAGCGAGACTTATTCAACAATCTGTATATCTTTTTTCCTATATACAATTTAATGTACCGTAATTTCATCTACAAAAGTTAGATTATACTGATTATGCGAAATGTCAAACATAAAATTTCAATTTACTGTATAGACGACGTTGTTTTAATTTAGTTTCTTAATTTCGTGGCATAATTTAATTTTATATATGCTGCATAAACCCAACATTAAATGCCAATAATTACTCTATGCACTTACATGCATCATAATTATTTTTTTAATTATTTTAAATGAAATATATTAAGAAAAAAATGAAAAAATAAATTACAGATCATCATTCATTAGGTTTGATTCTGTATCTATTAAAAAAAAATCACTTGTTCAAAACAAAAGAATGTAGACATTGAAAAGCTTATAAAATATGGAAAAGGTAAGAGTATTTTCAACATATTTTACCATTTAAAAAATATTATGTTCGTGTTACACCTCGAGAATTATTAAGTTTTGAAAAAAATCTAATTACGCCTCGTTATTCTACGTAAAAAACCATATACAAATTATCAGAACTTTTTTTTTCTTTATCTTTTATAATAAGCGATATATGAAGTATTTTCAAAATAAGCGAAAATCGAGTTTTAGCCTGTAGCTCAAAAGCAAAGGACAATCGAAAATTCCTGTAGTGCCTATTAAAGTTGTCTCAAAAAATTGGCCCATAAAAACCTACGTCAATTTTTTGTAGTAATAAGAAAGGAACTCGAATTTGTTCCACCCCGTACATTTGTAATAAATAATGAAAATGTACCTAACTTTATAACATCATTTTTCTAATTTTCATAATTTTCATCGGGTAAATTCACCACTGGCTTAGCATGTTGAAGCAGCGCTCAACCGACCTTCATAGTTAGAATTTGGTGTCGTGGGTTCGAATCCCCGGCATGGATGTTTGTGTGTGCGTACTTTCATAATTTAATCCCCATCTCTGCGCTGTGGTTAAAGCAATGGTTAAGGAAAAATTCAAAGATAACCTCATACATATCACCGCTGAAATACCCCGATTTCAACTTTGAAATTATTCGATCCAGCCTGTTTGTCATTTTGGCCTAGTCATCATAAACTTGCATGAAATTTGAAAATCAGAGCTTATGCACGAAAGATACGTTGTGCGTGTGAATAGTTCGTGCTTTGTTTTGTACGGACTGGGTGCGCTATCGATTTTAACTAACTCACAAAGTATCCAAGTAATTGAATGATTTCCACAAGTCTCGGTACATACACATGAGGAATATGTTTATATTCACTAAGGCGGACCCTCGTAGTGCCTTCTATGGGAGGGCACATCGGGTCCTTATATGGTACACGTCATACCCTTCAAAGAGTTTAATATAAAAAGATACTATGACCAAATTGTTGTCTATCAGAGATAACATATCCATATAGATGATTTAAATATGGAGATGGTATGACCAAATTGTTGTCTATTATAGAATAATATAATTTGACTCTTATTTATTGTATAACGGTTTCGTAGAAGTAGAAATAATGACGTATGATCAACTTTATTTATCAAGTATGTTACATTTTGTAAAAATGTTTGAAACAGATTGATTATAAAATTTCATCTTTCAAATATTGTAGAAATAGATTTTTTTTAAATACTAAATTATGGATTCAAACCCGTGAATCTCTGACTTAGAATACGAGCGTACACTCAAACGCCATCTACACGCAATTTTTGTGATAACGGAACTAAGGGTAGGAAGATCAGATGGCGCTATTTGTATTGCAAAAAATCAACTTATTTTAATTTTACCTGGTAATCTCTTGTGCTACTTATCTACACTTTCAGTTAACATGTTGCTACTTGCTACTTACGTATTGTACATTTAAGTATTAAATTATCTATTTTCCCCACACATAGAAAACTGCGGATGTTTTATTTTGTCTTGACGAAATTTCGCATAATAAGTATAATCTAACTTTTGTAGATGAAATTACGGTACATTAAATTGTATATAGGAAAAAAGATATACAAATTGTTGAATAAGTCTCGCTCTTTAGAGAATCGTTGTTACCGTCGTACATATTCATAGGTTAGGTTCTAACATATGTCATAAGTACGCGATTACCGCAAAACTATTAAAATATAAAATTAAACTAAAAGTTGAAAATAGTCAACTTCTTAATTTAGTTTTAATAGTTACAAAATTCACTTTTTGAAAAAAAATAGATATAGTCAAATATGGTTTCCCGGAATTCTTTTGTACCATGGTCAGTTGAAAGAACGTCAAATTCAGTGCCTCTTATACTTCAAACAGAATTATAGTCTAAAAATTGTTTTGAACCAAGTCCAGAGCCAATAACATTTGATAATTCTGTCACGTGCTTCTGGACATAATAATAATCATAAAGCCTTTATTGTAAAACCCAAAATACAAATAATATGATTCTTATTTAAGTGTAATCGAAAAGTGATTTGAGTAGGTGGTATATGGTTTGGGTCCTTTGCTGTTTTAAAATTCTGGATGAATATTTTATACATAATAGAAATTAGACTAATTGGCCTGTAGTTGTTTATATCATTTTTGTTTCCTTTTGAGTTATTGAAGATCGACATAATACAGTAAAAATAATAAAAAATGTGGATATGGTACAAAAAGTTTCTATTGGATTTTTTTTATAAATTTACTGTAAGTAAAATGAAAAGTTTCAGTACATACACATCAAAAATATGTTTACATTCACTAAGGCGGACCCACGTAGTGCCTTCTACGAGAAGGCACATAGGGTCCTTATATGGTACACGTCATACCCTTCAAATGAAATGAATTATGAATTCTATCAATTCGAAGTACGATATGCGTGACACGCTAAGCGGCTAAGCGCTAAGCGACGATCTGAATATAGAAATGCTATGACCAAATTGTTGTCTGTTATAGAATAATATAATTTGACTCTTATTTATTGTATAACGGTTTCGTAGAAGTAGTAGTAATGACTTATGATCAACTTTATTTATCAAGTATGTTACATTTTGTAAAAATGTTTGAAACAGATTGATTATAAAATTTCATCTTTCAAATATTGTAGAAATAGATTTTTTTTAAATACTAAATTATGGATTCAAACCCGTGAATCTCTGACTTAGAATACGAGCGTACACTCAAACGCCATCTACACGCAATTTTTGTGATAACGGAACTAAGGGTAGGAAGATCAGATGGCGCTATTTGTATTGCAAAAAATCAACTTATTTTAATTTTACCTGGTAATCTCTTGTGCTGCTTATCTACACTTTCAGTTAACATGTTGCTACTTGCGACTTACGTATTGTACATTTAAGTATTAAATTATCTATTTTCCCCACACATAGAAAACTGCGGATGTTTTATTTTGTCTTGACTGAAATATGGGAATACTTAGAAGCGATTATTGCAAGTATTTACCTTATAAACACGTATGAATACATGAATAGAATTTATTTTGAAAAATAGTTTCAGCTAATAATATGTTATAAATATTATATAAGTAATGCTTAAAGGCATTAAACAATTTAAAGACAAGAGTATAAATAGGACGACGTGATTCTATTCAATTTCAAATCCGGACAATCGCGCAATTTCTATTAAAAGAATACTGTACCCGAAACGTTTCAACGACAATTTTTAGTTATAAACTGAAAATGTCCCAAAATTTAAAATTTCAGGAAAAAATAATTTTTATTATCTTGCAAATTAAAACTGTAAAATTGTTGATTACAACAAAGGATTTTGATTACAACCTAATAATACTGATTACAAGAATGAATCTAATAAAGGAAATTTCATCAATATTTTAAAACTAACATTTTTCGAAGAATCAAAAGTATAGTTTAAACTTTAAAGCGTGTGTAATGAAATGAAAATTATGAAAATGAGAAAAATGATACTAAAAACTTTGGTACATTTTCATTATTTATTACAAATGTACGGGATGGAACAAATTCGAGTTTCTTATATGAAAAATTTTCTTATTATACACGCTCCAGAAAATTGACGTAGGTCTTTATGGGCCAACTTTTTGAGACAACTTTAATAGGCACCATAGGAATTTTCGATCGTCCTTTGTTTTTCATCTAAAGGCTAAAACTTAATTTTCACTTATTTTGAAAATATCTCATATCTCGCTTATTATAAACGACAAAGAAAAAAAATGTTCAGATAATTTGTATATGGTTTTTTACGTACAATAATGAGGTGTAATTATATTTTTTCAAAACTTAATAATTCGCGAGATGTAACACAAACATAATATTTTTTAAATGGTAAAATATGTTGAAAATACTCTCCTCTTTTTCCATATTTTATAAGCTTTTCAACGATGTATAACAAATCTTCATTCTTTTGTTTTGAACAAGAATAAAACACGAATTATTAATTTTTTGGGGTAAAAAAAATAAATTTATAAAGAAACAAATCAAAAAATTAATTACAGATTATTATTTGTTCATTTTTAATTTCACTTTCTTCGTTTTAGACCACATTTCAAAGCCAACTATAACGCCGATAAAAAAATAATTAATTAATCCGAAAATAATCGACAAGAAAATTTTTTGAGATTTTTTTTATAGATATACATAATTTTAATTTAATAAACAATGTTCTCAGAATGCGTATTTAGTTTTAATTTTCACTTAATTTTAATGTTAGGGCGTTAGGGGTAATTTTAAATTATATTATTAATTGTATTTAAATTAAAACTTCTAAATGTTTTTATCTTACTCATAAATTTCAAGGCGACTCTTAAACCTCTAGGTACAGCCAAGTTCCATCGACAAATTGAATTATTTCTATAATTACCAGGGTACATAGGACTTGTAAATGTCCCTTGATAATTATATATATCTCCTCCGCAAGCTCGGCCTAAAAACTCAATTATTAGACACGTTATGATCTGCTAGAAATCACATAATAGTTATTTATGTAACGAGTGTGTAAAGTAGTACTTTTTTGGACGAGTTCAATATTTTAGTGTACGTTGACAAGCAAATTAACCGATGCCTAGCAACGTATTTACTTTCCACGCACTAGTGCTTGGATCTTGGAAAGTACTTTTCATGCACTAGTGTTTTAAAAATTACACTTTACACATTGTAAAGAGTGCGTAAAGTATGTACTTTGCGCACAGATGTAGGAAATATTTATTTACGTAATATATGTGTAAAGTAGTACTTTTTTGGTCGAATGCGATGTTTTAAGCATGAGGCGCAGACGAATGCGGAAATTAGCACGAGTTAAAGAATAGTATTTACACACGAGTTGCATACAATATTTTTCCTACAACCAAAATGTTGGTGCTATTTCTCATAATACTGAGTATGAGTGTACAGGCATCTTCAAATAATGTTAGTGTTAGTTGATAAGTAAATTAACTGAATGTGCATGTTGCCTAGCAACGTATTTACTTTTCACGCTTAAAAAGTGACATTTTACACATTGTAAAGAGTGCGTAAAGTATATACTTTACGCACAGTTGTGGAAAAAAAATATTATTTTTTTCTGTACAAAAAGAGGGAGTCTAATTGATAAACTAAACAATTAAGTGGAAGATTTTGTGAATATTTGTTTTAATTTTAAATATATTTATCAATGTTATTATTCTAAACTTATTCTTATTTTCCGTACCTTGATTAGTCGTTGTATAAATAATATCATAAACACCAAATCCTCTTTTATCTGTAGATATTTTCATCCAAATTTCATTTCCTGTAGAAAATACAGGATTAGGTAATTGATAACCACATAATTTTACTAGCCGAGGAGCACTACTAGAATTGCCGTCATGTATCTAAAACATTAAATTTGTAGAAAAACTTCGCGATAATTAATTAGATATACTACCTCTATTCCGGATATTCTACAATTCTGATAGAAAAATGATTGGAAATAAAGAGAAATTGTATGATTCTCTGGTGCTGAAATTTTAATGATACAATCTTTAGTCATTCCTTCATTTAATAATCGTCCTTGAACTTCCGTATAATTTCTGTTGCAACCTGTAAATAAAACAATATTGAGGGCATCATATCATAAAGGAATGAAGCAAGTTGTGACGTCACAGCTCCAATGCTGCTAACTTCATAAAATATTTGGGCGCGCGCATGCTCTGTTGAATTTACTTGTTCGACTGTTCTCATTCTAAATAAAAGAAGAGAATGGACCCATAATAAACCATTTTTTTTTACATTTTTTTTAAATGAAAGTTCGTTTAATTTTGAAGCAATTCGCGATATCAAAAAGTCATAATTGTTTTTGTATAACTGCATTTGATTTTTAAATAAACTTATAGAAATCATTCTCACACCAATTTCTATAGTAGGCTGCCCGAGAAAAATACCAATACAGTGACGTCATCTGTGACACTGGAAATAAATTCAAATATATCGCAAAGTAATTATTAAAAATTATAAATAAATAAATATATCATTACGGCATATTACCCATTTCTGGGTGTGCCAGTATCTACAACACATGTAGACATCGGTAATGATGACGATATATTTTACCGTGTGGGCGCTTACCAGGCGTCACCTCACGGGCACTTATAGCTGGTGTGGAGAGTGCACCACAGGGGTCACTTTTGTGCCATTTAAAATTGGAAATATTTGGCGTCGGTCGGGATCGAACCCGGTTCCCCCAGGTTCGCGACCAGACACTCAGGCACGCGGCCACAATTTTTGATTTTTTTTTATATGTTATTCTTTATTTAATTCGTTGAAATTCTTTTTTAAAAGTAATGACCCGAGAATGTCTACGTCATAATGACGTATTGCTGGTAACAACAATAGAGGACAACCGACTAGTAAACGAAGAAACATAACATGAACACTTATGCCAGTCTAGTTTCACATTTCTAATTTTTTGTGTTTGGAGTTTTTATCAGAATATTAGAATATCATTATAATTGTAAAGTTTTAAAATGACTACTGCTCGTGTTTCGTGTACAAACATTGTTGTACTGTACCTCTCCTTCATCATCTAGCGGCATTTCATCAAAGGTTGTTAATGATGAAGTACACAATCCGTTTTATAACGGTGCAAACTTTAATGGAGAGACAGCTGAACTTTTATGTGGACGAGAAGAAAGAAGTATGTTTGTACAGGAATGTGTAGCGAAAGATGATTTTTGTGTAACTATTATTGTGGTCCGAATGCGGTTATTCGCTACCGAAAATCGGTCACTTTAATATGTTATTATGTATGAATACGTTTATGAATGTGGCTGAGGTGAAAGAAGTGTGCATGGATAGGAATGTGTGGCGAAGGATGATTGTTGCGTAACTATTATTGTGGTCCGGATGCGGTTATTCGCTACCGAAAATCGGTCACATTAATATGTTCTTTGTATGAATGTTATGATGATTTTGGGCAAGGCGAAAGAAGAATGTTTTTAAAGAGTTAAGTGATTCAGTGGAGCTCTTACTTTCATCCCTTTTCTTATTATTTTCGGGTTTTTGCTAACCCACTAAGTGGGAAACGCGTGATTTTATGAATGTATGTATGTATGTATGTATGTATGTATGTATGTATGTATGTATGTATGTATGTATGTATGTATGTATGCAAACTTTAATTGTAATATAATATTTATTACAATGACTATTTGTATATTAAGAGCGCAAAATAGGATATTGTCGATTGTGAGGTTATTGACGCGCGACGTTGGAGACCAGCATTCTCTCGAAACCGACAATGTCTATTTGCGCTCGAAACACACAAAAGATTTTTTCTACAGTCGCCACAATAGGATCATCCACCATAATAAAAAATAAAATGTACATTTTATACTTAATCGTTATTTTCTATTCGTCTTGAGCTATTGCTTCAATTTAATCTAAGCATTTTTTACTTTCGTTTTTGTAAATGAATACTCTGTTGACTTAATTTTGTTTGGTTATGTAATATACGACAGTGCAGTTATATGCCAGACTGACTTGTGGAGGTGGTAAAATGTGTAAGTAACTACAGCGCCATTAGTTCCTGACTAAACGTTCCCATTAAGAATGTAAACAAGTGACATTTCTCAACATTCTATAGTCAAAAATTCGGACAGCGAGCGTTTTTTCTACTTTGTCGCGCATTAGCGGCAAATTGACATTTTGGGTTGACAAAAGCGAGCGCAAATGTCTACTTTCTATATAGACTGTAGAAAAATATAATTTTCATTTAAGAATTCCTTTTTTTTTTGTTACATTGCATCTAAGTTTCAAATAATACAACCAAAATGGGGGATTACGGCTCAATCGAATTAAAGGAAAATAGTAAAAAAATACGAATGTATATGCTGAATAACGAATATTAATAAAAAAAAAATTAAATGGTATAATTGAGATATTTCGGAAATAAAGGGTTTTTTGTTATAACGCTTCGATACTAATATGAAAAGATTTTGATTGGCGACCGAGAAACCGCCTATACATGCATTACAAATAGCGTGTTAGGAGGTGGGATTACTACCAATGGAAGTTAAGAAATTCAAATTCGAAAGGAGGGGCTAACATTCCTGTACTACAGTTTCCAAACAGTTTTTATTTTAACATAAATTTCTTGCATTAAACTTAATAATTTAAATACACCTGTAATTATAAAGTATGTATACTTATACAGTGTTATAATATTCATTTATTTTTATGTAAATATAACTTAAAATAGCATATATTTCAAGAACATTTAGGTCCATGATGAAAACAGTTTGATATAAAAACACATAAATGTGACGTCACGTCAATCTTTTCAAAATTCGGGAGACCATAATTCGCTTATTAATAGGAATTTTTTCACCGGATTTTCATCAATAGTCTTAGTTTTCCTAATATTTTCAGATGAAATTATAAAAAAAAATGGTGTAATCCCCCATTGTAAAATTTGTGAAATATTACATACCAGCTGTTCTGTAATCAAGTTGAAATCCTTTTTTGGCAATATTAGCATCAGTTGTAAATGTTACAACAATTTCATTTCGCAATGAATGGAAATCGGGAGGTTTTCCACTTCCACAATAAGTAAACGTGGCAGACGTTCGAATACCCTGTAAAGAATGATTAAATGATATTTCAGTTTTTTTTAACGCATATTGTTTGAAAGAATATAAAAATTATACGTACTAATAAATTCATCATTGACTTCGGACCACTGAACACAAATTTCTCACCAAATCCTTCACTTAAAGTTTGCATATTCTGGAAAAAATAATTATTAATTCTATTTTTTTATACTAAAACAAAAAATTACAGCTTTGTCAGATATTTCCAATTTGTCGTAACTGCATCTGTCTTCTCTATCAGAGTCTTGTATGTCTAAATGATCGAAATGAATTTCAAGTCTTGATAACGTCGAATTAGATCTTATAGTCCACACACAACGAACGTTATTGGGGTAATTATTGGGAAATCCTGGCGATGTTAATATCTGTTTAGTGTCTGTGACATGTAGTACAGTTTGTCCGCAAATTGCTATAAACATTAAAATTAATAGGGAACTTTTATAATTATATACAATCAATCTTACAAGGAACTTTTTTAACAGTGGCACGAAATCCACTGCTACTTTGGACACCATCTGTAAGCATCCTTATCCATAAAAGATTACTAGACGATGTTATTTTTAAAGGATTGTTGTGTCCACATGGCTGTGCCATTAATTCCGCAAGCGGACCTCCACCATCGCGAATCTAGAAGAAATTAAATTCAAAATAATGAAAACAGTTTCATACAGAGTGTATCAAAACGGAACAGTGCATTTTATTTATGTATATGAAAAGTTACACAAAAAGTGATAAAATATTTTGTAAGGCATAGAGGGGGACACATTTTGACATAACCACTATTATTTTAAAACTAATGGTACCCAACTTATGGATCAATGTTATATTTTTTTAAATGGCATTATATAAACTCATTAAATAGAGAATTTTCTTCAGAATTCATCGATTAAGTAATATCATACATCTACATTGCGAAAAAATCGATAAAAATTAATTTAAAGTTAGTATTTCATTTCCAATTAAAAAAAAATTGAGTAGGCTAAACAAAAATTCAATAGGCTATTCCACGACATTTTTTAAAATTTTTTTTCTTGAAGTACATAAAAATATAAGACTACATGTGAAAGTTCGAGTTAAAAATTCCTCCAAATAAGCGAGATATGAAGGTCCGAATTTTACATGTGCTTTGTGACGTAGGTAATGTGGATATACCAGAAGTAAACAAACAGTGGTTCACAAGCAACGAAAAAATGTTAAACAAATTACAAAATAATGTATATTTAAATTGTAATATATATAGTTCATTATTAGAGACATAAAATAAATTATTATATTTAATTTATTTATTTTTTTTTTTCTCATTTTATAAAAACAAAGAAATTAGAACGTCATCCGAACAGCAACCGAACAGATCCGAGACACCCGAAGAAGTATATTCTTAGTTAAGGCGGTGTTTCTCAAAGTCGGAGTTCATACTTGGATCCTATTTGCTCAAACACTCATGCACATGTCCTACATCATCAAAAGCAAAACTTCCCGTGTTTTCTAGAAGGAATAATTTATATTAAAAGAAATATAATTTTCCGTATCCTTTAACTATTATCATTCATATTTTCAATAAACTTTTACTATTTTTGATTACGGTGGAATAGCTTATTGTTAAAACAAAAAAAATACCTGTCATTTTCGTATGTCATTGTTCCAAATTATTAATTATTTTTTCGAAATGTTCCAAAATTCGTTATTTTTTTCTTTCGTGTTGCAAATAAATTGTATTTTAGGAATGCATTTTGATTGCATATTCATTCGGTGAATTTGGATTCGTATCTTTCTAATTACATACCTGTAAGAAGTCACATGAACATTTTCTAGCCTCAACTGTAGTGTTGCAAGGACTTAAATGAAAAGAACTGAAAGTTAATTCTATAGTTTCATCTGCTGGAGCCACTATTAACCAATGACAGTCCAAATTGGATTCATATTGCCCAGAACCTTGAATATCTGGTGATCGTAATACTTTTTGTTGTTGATCTTCCGTTAAATTTACAGTTCCGCCACAACCAACTTTTTCATCTTGAAAATTTTAAGCATTAATGAAAAAAATAAATAAATTATGGCCCGTATTCACAGACCACCATTTGTTGAATATGGTTACATTAAACAAAAGTTAATTACTCTTGCACTTTGAGCAATAATGGTATTATGTTATAATAAGGCAACGATTTTTGAAGAAATAACTATTGCATATAAATTTTACTATAAATTATGTTATTACAAAATAAAAATATTGGTAATTTATAAAGTATTTATAAATGAATTTTTAAATTGAAAAATACATATGTTTAAAACGATCGCCAAGTGACGTAGCGGGCCTACCGAGGTCACACGACTGAAGTTGCTTCACATTGATAATAGCTTTGTTCATAGAACGGTTTGGAAAAAGCGTTCACAGAATCACAAATTTAAAACTCTGACTACTAGTTTACTGTTCACAGAAGTTTTCTGACTAGTTGAGAACTGATTGGCAACGGTCAGAATAATTTCCAACTCGGATAGAAATTTTTAGTTTGAGACATGTGCATTTATATTTTTCAGAAGTTTAGACATTTCTACATGTTCGAGATCGTTTGCGTTTGCAGAAAATTACATTATCTGTTTGATACATTAAAAATAAATTTATATTTATTATTTTAATACATATTTTAAAGTGAGTATATTATTGCAAACTAATAAGATACTTATTAAAATCACTTAATAATAGATGACGGATTCAGATAGTAGCATGTCCAGTGGAATATTTGATTTTTTAAATGATTCTTCAAGTGAAGATGACGTTTTTGAAATAATGGCTATTAGAAAAAACCCAAAAATGAGAATTTTGTTAGAATGATACTCCAGCATACTGAAGATTTTATTGAACACTTTCGAACAAATTGCAAATGTTATTGCAATAAGATTTACAGTTTCACAGTATTTCCATTATCAAGCTGGAAAAACGGCATACTACATTCTTATAAATGGATACTAGTTTTCTTTGTGTTCCCAGAAAAAAATCACACCGTTTGATTTGAAACTAGTTTCATGCTCATTCGGTCTCAAACTCTAACCGTTTGCAAACCGTTCTATGAAGAAAGCTAATGTGTGTGCGCATGACCGGATTTTTCAGCGAATTATTTACTTGACGTTTAAGAGTATTATTTGTTGAAAGATTAATACAAATGCGTAACAAGAAAACTGTGGTTAAACTTTCGTGTTTTATCAAGTAGGTATTGATAAAGAAAACAAGGTAATAAAATTCCCCGAGCTATATTTTTGTAGCTAAATTCAATTTAGACAACAATGTCAACTGTTTCTATCTCATTAGATCATCAAGCTTTCTCTCTTGTTGGATTCGTTACAGCACGCAAATAATTTTTTATGCAAAGTAAGAAAATACGGGTCTAATATTTTCATATCTTCATCAAGATACAAAAAAATCGTGGAAACCCTATTGAACCTCAACAAATGCTGGTCTGTAAATAGTGAACTATGAAACTTACTGTACATAAACAACACATAAGCTTTAAAACCTCTGAAATGATTGGATGCATCAGTTCTCATTACGACTAACATGTTATTTCCACTTGAGCGTACAACAGGAATATTACTAGTAATATTTCCACAGATAAGAGCGAGTCTTTCTGTTAAGTTCACAGAATTTCCATCATAAAGAGCCACGTTATCATACAAACAATTTCTCTGATGTTCCATTTCAAAAAATGTAAATCTAACAATAACTACTTTATCCTTTGGAGCAGTAATATTCCATATGCAATTTAGAGAACTATAATATGTAGCTTTTCCTGTTAAGTCTTGCGGAGAAAATATTTCCATTTCTTCTGTTACACGGCCACCACAAGCTAAATTATAAATAACAATGTATATATAAAAATTATTTTGAGAAGTAAACTTACAGTCAATAAAATATTTCAGTTTAAATCCTTTTCGATCTACCCATCTGTCGGTTCTGAACCATATTCGAATTTCATCTTGTCTCCTAAAAGGAGGTGGTATTTGTGTGCCACAATAAACCCCCATGTTTATATAATACAAATTTTCTGGCCTTGTATGGATCCCCATTCCATAATGATGCCATGGTGAACCCAAATATCTTTGTCGCCCAATTGTAACATTGTCGAAACTACATTGAGAACCTTTACCTGATTCAAGGACAAAATCTTCAAAAATAATATTAACATATTTCTTAGGGGCAGTTATTCTATATTTGCAATCTAGATTTTGCGTGTAACCAATAGGATATCCAGGACTAATTAAATATTTTGGTGTTTCTGAAGCGATGAAAGTACCACCGCAGTTTAAATTCCAACTTGCCTAAAATAGATAAATATATAATTGAACTATACAGGTACAAGAAAAATGAAAATTACTCTAAATCCACTTCCTTGCATCTTATCGTTAGACCGAAATATGACACGTAGTCGATTTGTACTGGAATTAAATGCTGGTATCGCGTCCCTGCCGCAATACTTTCCAAAAGATACCCAAGTATCTTCTTCATAATCTTGAACCTAAATTCACAAATGTAGTACCAGATCTTCAAATGAGGGTGGTACTATCATGACAAGTTTTACTAATTTTAAGTAAAACAATATATAAAAGTAAATTTTTAATAGTTTAGGGTTATTAAAATAATTGATAATATATTCAAGAAAAATATATACATAATTGTTTTAATAAATGCGAAAATTTCATCGAAAATCACAAATTTCCAAATTCCATATTATTAAGTAGTTGGTATATGATCATTTTTTAATCTCATTTATAAACTGTCACGTTAACTGTCGTTAGGTAGCTTTTTATGTGTAGTAGTTTATTGTAAGAATTATAAAGAAAAAACTTCCCTGCGGAATACCGTTTTTACCGAGTGGTGCCGGTTAGGGGTGAACATGGGGATTTAACATGGGACTTTAGTTTTACGCATTTCCTGCTCTCCTGTTCATTTTACGGCAAAAACTGATTAGTGAAAAGTTGTAGAGAATTAAAAGTTGTATACAAAACTGTTTCTACATTTATTATTATGTTTTTGATTTCTTCACAATAGTCATGACATGACATTCTAGAAAACAATATTAATATTCTGTCAAATTATTTTTTGTATTAACTAAATTACTTAAATAATTATTGTTTATTCGAATGAGGAACGTGTCTTTATTATAAAAAATTATTAGAATGTAAATAGTTATTGAAGAATATGGGACTTATTTTCCATAAGTCAGATTGACGTTTAACTTTTATAAATCATTTCTGAAAACCAGACATCGGTAATGACAGCAGACAGCAGGAATAAGACACGCCAAAACGGCGAGTTTAGAACTAGTGTCTTTTTGACAGATATTATGATGTTTCCCGGCCTTATATTAATAACGTAGGCTATGAGATGAATTAATGTGACGTTTCTCGGCTCTCTCCCAATTTACCCGAATGACCGTGACGCGTCACGCGTGACGGCTCAGCCTTTGTTCACTGCCCAGGAAAAAGTGCGCAAGGGGCGCCTAAAGAAGTTTTCACTTCATAATGAAAAAACAGGTTTATATGCTACTTTTGATCTCTAACCGCCACCATTCTTTATATGGCCAATGTAGTTTTACTTTATTTTAGAATTAAGTATGTAAAATAAATAACATATTTAAATTTCATTTCAATCTGTCGTAAACGCTTCCATGATAGTACCACCTTAAAGTAGTGAAGATAGTACCTCTACGTAATCATTTGTACAATTTGTACTATTTTCAATATGGAATCTGCCTACAAAGTTTAGTCCTATATGATACCCATCGTCAGCTCTAATTTCCCAGATACATTCTATGTTATTCGGATAAGCTACAGGATAATTTGGTGTTTCAATATTTCGAGTCTTGTCGTGGAAAATTCCGCCACATCCTATTAAGTAAGTAAATTATGCATTTATTCAATTAATATGGTGCAATATTTATCCTACCAGCAGTAAGTGGATTGTAAGACAATGAAAATCCTTTTCCAACAGCCCCCTCAGAAGCATGATATTCAAGCCATAGTGCATTAGTTTGTGAATGTACAAAGTCAGGATGTTTTGTGCCGCAATATCGACCAATTTTTGGACTTGTAGGATTTATGCCGTTATAAATTTCGATGTAATGTCGTGTACAAGATATGTCAAGCTCCATTGCTGTAAAATTCAACTGAAAAAGTATACGTTAATACTAGATAACACATCCTTCATGGCGATTTCCAAGGTCACGCCTTTTTAAAAAATGTGTATAGCATATAGCCCTAAGTAGAGTTCCCGTCAGCTAAGAAAAAGCCATTTACGTCATCAGCGCAGAAACGAATTTTTGTCATTGCCCTTGGTTGTCATAGCAACGGCTTAGCTTGTTCATGGATACCCCAGTGTCGTTCGTGTTATGTTCTGACGTTTAGTTCTAATGAAAATGTATCATTTGAAGTATCATATGATTAATCAACATATCAGGTGTATTTCTAGGTTTAACTATAAATGTATTAAGAACAAATGTAGAAACTGTACTAGGCTTTGCAGATTAATTTCTAACAAACAATTTACCCAGATGTTGTACCCGAAAAAGATTAAAGTTAATACCAAAAGAGATCAAAGATGTAATAATTTTTGATAATCAACTAAAATAATAGAATAAATAGAAAAAATAACAACTGAAGTGCGCTTTCACTATTTGGCAAAGAATAAGATGGCACGCCACTGCCTACAAAATCTTTGAGCCTACGGCATTACTACGTCATTGCTTCGCGCATCTATTGATGACGCAAATGGCTTTTTCTTAGCTGACTAGCACTCTATGTTGTAATTTAACTAAGGTAATGTTAAATTATAAATTATTTTATAAAAAAATATTTGATAATTGACGTCATGGCCCCAGTACCTACTTCTAACTTCATACGTTGTTGATTTTAAATTTCTTGACATTTCTAATTTTTTACTACGAGCACAACTTTCTTTTGTTAGAAATGTACAGGCCCGTGCAAGCGGTAATTGAGAGCGGTAACCCAGTCGAAGTTAGAGCGGGTTGATAAGGGATGATTTTTTTTTTTTTAATTAAAAACCCTCTCAAATTGTCGTGATTCAACACACGTACGAATAATGGAGCGATAGGACAAAATGCAAAACGACCAAAATTACTGGAACATCGACCAGGTTGACTAAAATAAGGGCGCTACGAAATTGGACTATAAAAATATATTGAATAAAAAAAAAAATAAGTGATCAGATTAAATTTGTATTTGATGGTTTGATTTTACACTCTTCTACTTTGACGCTGTTTTCGTCTACTTGTTTTATTTCTGTCTCACAGCAGACAAGTACTATCTCTCTTTGGGGGCATTACGTCACAAGAAATTTCGGCACCATTAATTCGTTTCTCGGGTATTATTTTGTTGAAAAATACAGCACGTACATGACAATTATAATTACTAAATAATTAAAAAGAGCTATAATAATTTAAACAATTGACAAACTGTTCTCAGTCTAAATAAAAGAAGAGAATTAGGGTAATATAGCTTTCTTTTTTACGTCACAAGCAATGGGGTATGAGACCAAATTTTGATTTTTACATATGTGATACTATTTAGACAAAAAAATAAAATACCCCAGTTTTTTTAAATCGATTAATTATTTGTAGTTTACGAAAATTAAATTAAAGTTTTGGAGAGGTGGTACGTGACGTCACAGTATACTTTTTCGAATATTATTTAATTTGTAGGGAAAATAAAAAATAAGGGTCTAAAATTTGAAGTTTGACGAAAGCGGAATACAAATCAAGATCATCCGAACCACAACCGGTTACAGAACGCGACCTCCATTATAATGACAATAAAATTAAATTTACCTTTATTGATTGACCTTCTTCAATTTTTATTAACCATGCACAACGTATTGTTGTTGTTGTTGTAGAAGGATTAGGATAATTTGGACTGGAGATTATTCCAGAAGAAGAAGTTAATATACCACCACATGGATGAACTTTATATGAAATTGTATAGTTTAATACAGGAAGATATACCTGTCGCACCTGTAAATAATTCCTTGATTGAAAACAGGATTATTTTAAATTAGAATTAATGTAATAAAATTTACCGTCAATTTTGTAATTGGGTAAGGATTTAAAATTATTTGAGGTTCGGCAAATGTGCCACATAGTTCTCTAATGGGTTCAGGTTCTATCTCTGAAATAAAAAAAAATATTTTACATATTGTAATATTAGTATATTGTTATTAATAAACAGGATGTTGAAGAGAAATGCATTTGAACACCTTTTGTTCTTACACTTTTTTCGCTAAAATAAATAATTAAAAAAGATATGGTTGTATTAAAAAATAATACTGAAATCGCCAAATTTCATTTCTACGTCAGGGAAGTTTATATAGATTTTTACTTTAATAATCGTTCTTATGTCACTAACGTAATATTAATTTTGAAAATATTAATTTTATTTGTATATATTTCTCTAACTCGACAAGATTAATTATTATGTTTCTGTTTTTTTTTATTTTTTTAAATTTTATTTCGTAGTACATTATACTGGGTGTAAAAAACTGTTTAGATGTAATTCAACAGTGAATTTCTGTAACTTAGTTACAATGAACAGTGTTAAGTGTTCAAATTAAATTGTGTAAATAACGAAGACAGATTTGCGAAAAATTCATGAATCTCACTGGGATTTGAACCCAGGGCCTTCCGATATCTAGTCGGACACTCTACCAACTGAGCTATGAGATCCCGTGAAGTTCTTGAATTTTTCACACGTCGCATACATCGTCGTAGACGTGTGAAAAATTCAAGAACTTCACGGGATCTCATAGCTCAGTTTGTAGAGTGTCCGACTAGATATCGGAAGGCCCTGGGTTCAAATCCCAGTGAGATTCATGAATTTTTCGCAAATCTGTCTTCGTTATTTACATTATACAGGGTGTTTGTCAAATTATTTTCCCCACCTCGAGAAAGCAGTACACATTGTATTAATGGAAAACTATAAGAGTTACGAGTTCGATTAAATGAGACTTTTTGTTTTCAGATGTGCTTTTGTTTTTCAAGAAAAACAATATATCAAATAATTGTACTAAATAAAATGTTGTGACGATCTTGACCAATAAGTATTTTATTTTCAAATAACTTCTTAACTACCTACTTAATAGAAATAGAAAAAAACTGTTTCATATAAAATTTTATTGTTCGATCACTATCTTTTTCAGTTTTTCTTTGATTCTAATACTAAGATCAAACCTATATTGATTAAGCTATTTTATTCATTTTGGTCAGCACTATAATGCCCTTCAAGTTTTTACCCGAAATTAAAAAATATGGCTGCATATGGGTCAATGGGGTCCTCCACTCTATTTTTTTTATTATTTTAAATAAAAGTTCGTTCAAAAAGTTTAATTGTCTTTAGTTTAACTGCATTTAATTTTTAATATCAATGTGACGTCACGGCGACACTCCTATCTTTCTCTCGCTTCGCACTAGGCTTTATAGTAGGCTGCGAAAGAAAGATAGCAATAGTTTTGACTTCTCAGTGACACTGACAATAAATTCCAAATATCTCGTAAAGTAATTATTAAAAAATGTTCTTTTTTATCTTAATAGTTATTTATTGAGTAGTGCTTTAAGTACAAAGTGTATATTTTATTATTTTTGTTGTGATCGGGGACCCCATTATTTTCTCCTGAACCTCCCAAGGTCATCTTTGCGCATGGAATAAATAAAGTCCAATCCGAGTAGCAAGTATATATAATAAATAGTGATTTTATCAGGGCATCGAACCCGCCAAAAACTGGGTTCGGTTAATTTGTTTTTTGAAAGATGGGTTCGGGTACGGTTCTGGGACAAGCATTAATAAAATTTGCGGTTTTGTTCGCAGTTCAGGTTCGAAATAATGTAAAATAAGAGCCAGAATTTACGCAAAACGCAACAAGAAACGAACACAATTTTCACGAAAAGTCAGCCCAGACAGCAATGCAGACGCCTAAGACGTCGATTATCGGCTGTATTTACTTTTCGAACTAAATATTAACTTGAACCGGAGTTGAACCCCGAACCTGAATTTCAATACTCGGTTCGGTTTCGACTCAGGTTCAATTAAAAATATATCTGAGGTTCGGTTCTCAGTTTGGGTTCTAGGAATGACGATGGGTACCCGGGTAGTCGGAACCTACCCGATAATTATGTACCCGGGTATAAAATTTCTTACCCGATTACCCGAAATATACCCGCTGCCCGTTAATAACCCAATATCCTTTAACTACCCGAACAGTTTTCAGCTTCCGGAAAGATTGTATCTAAAATAAGAGCTTTTTATTACTATACCATAGGTAATAATATAATTTATGTTAAATTTTTTATAGAGATACAGTATATTATTTACTTGTATTACTTTTTATTTAATAAATACATGTAAACAGTAATTATGAATTTTATTAAAAAGTAAACTGCTAATTAACATATTAACATATTAACGAATTGTATATATGTACGTAAAGGATAACGGGTAATTAAAGGGTATCGGGTAATTAACGGATAAAGGGTATTATCCGGGTAGTTGTTTCGGGTACTCGAGTATCAAAATTATCGGAATTCGTCATTCCTATTGGGTTCCCTAAAATGTTATGGTTTGGTTCCGGTTTTGGTTCAGTTCAGGTTCGGGTTCGATGCCCTGGATTTTATATTATTTGTTTCCAAAATATTTTTCATATTCATATTTGAAATATTGATAATAGTGTTATAATTATATATACCTGAAAAAACAGCAATGGAAGAAAAAGCATATTTACAAGCCTTTCTAAAAGTTTTTCCTATTTCATTCGCATCAACAATAAGTGCTAGAGTTTCTCTAGGAAAACCATTTCCCAATTCTACTAATGCTGAGATCGAAGATTTATTGAACAAACGAGAGTACAGTTCTCCTTGTGGTCTTCGTATCCATTTACAGTAATACGAAGTTAAATTTGTTTCTGGTGGTCGTATAATTCCACTTTCTTTAGTTAAATCTCCAGTACAAACTAGAAAGAGAAAAATCAGAACTGAATTTTTATATGCAAATTTTCAACTTACTAGTAGCTTCATCAGAATTGAATGATAATTTAAATCCTCTATGATTGAAACTTCCTGATGACCAGAAGTATACCACCATTTCATTAGTAGTTGATTTTATTGTGCGATTTATATCAATATTATTTTTTTGTATAAAAACGATACCTGATCTGTAGTCTTTGCTGTTATAAAACTAAAAGAAAAAAAAGAGATCAATGGTAACATCGATAACGGGGTCCTCCACTCTAATTTCTTTTTATTATTTTAAATGAAAGTTCGTTTAATTTTGAGCTAATTCGTAGTATTAAAAAGTCTTAATTGTCTTTAGTTTAACTGCATTTGATTTTTAATATCAGTATGACGTCACAGCCAGCACCACATCTTTCTTTCGCGCCGCACTAAACTATATAGTAGGCTGCGAGAGGAAGATAGCAATGGTGTGACGTCAGACTGACACTGACAACAAATTACAAATATCTCGTAAAGTAATTATTAAAATAATATTTTTTTATCTTAATCGTTATTTATTGAGTAGTACTTTAAGAACAAAGTGTATATTTTATTATTTTTTGTTATGGTGGAGGATCTCATTGTTTTCGAAGCCCAATACTTATTATGTAAAAGCATGGGCGTCATTTTGAGACATTTGTTATGAAGAATACAAAAAAGTTCATTTTTTACTCAAATTGTAGAACATATTTGTCTTTACATTTTGTAAACAGGGTGTTCATTTTAAATGGGCCACTATTTCTATCTCGAGAACTATAAGAGCTACAAAATCGGTTAAATGGGCAAATAATTTCTTTTTCACAAGAAAATTTTGAAGAAAAATAATCGTTTTTCTCAACCAGTGGTGCTCAAGTTACTTTCTTATTTTAAATGAGAACATATTTTTATATGCTCAATCGATTAGAATTTAATTCTGAATTCAGGGTTATAATATTTTTATCCTTATATAACGATTTTTTAGAGAAAAAAACATATAAAGTTTTATACTAATTTGATTAATACAGTGCGTTCAGAAAAAAACCTAATTCGGTGTAGGCCATGAACACAGAAACGTACGTATAATCATTATTCAATTCAAAAGTGAAGTTGTCAAAATTGATCGTGAAATGTAATTTTAAGGAGAAAAGATAATAAAGAAGGATATAGAATATTGCCATTCATCGTTTTCTAATTTATTTCTATTTCTAAAATAACGATCCATGAAGAAAAGTTTTGATTTCTTTAGATGAGATTTTTGACAATATCTCGTGCCAAATTGACATTTAATTCAAATTGTCATAAGATTTTTTGTTCATAGCTTTCTCCGAGTTAAGATTTTTTTTCAAACACAATGTATTATTGAAACAAAAAATATGACAAAATATTTATTTACCTTTTTTTAATAAGATGTAACTAATTTTGTTTGTTAAAATTATTATTATTATTATTTCAATTTCTAAAATAAGGATTCAAGAAGAAAAACTTTGATTTCTTTAAATAACATTTTTGACAATATCTGCTGTCAAATTGACATTTAATTAAATACTTTCAAATTGACATACATTTTTTGTTCATAGCCTATTTAGGATTTTTTTTTGAACAATTGTATATGGCTATAATAAGAGTGCCATGAATAGAAAAAATGAATACATGTTATTTTTTTAATAGAATTGAATGCCCTGTCAGAAAGAAGTGAATATTTTTTTGTAAACGCAAACAAAATATGCACGTACGTATATCTTTCATGGGATTCTAATGGAGGATTACACCATTTTTTTTTATATAATTTCATCTGAAAATATTAGAAAAACTAAGACTATTGATGAAAATCCGGTGAAAAAATTCGTATTAATAAGCGAGTTATGGTCTCCCGAATTTTGAAAAGATTGACGTGACGTCACATATATGCTATTTTAAGTTATATTTACATAAAAATAAATGAATATTATAACACTGTATAAGTATACATACTTTATAATTACAGGTGTATTTAAATTATTAAGTTTAATGCAAGAAATTTATGTTAAAATAAAAACTGTTTGGAAACTGTAGTACAGGAATGTTAGCCCCTCCTTTCGAATTTGAATTTCTTAACTTCCATTGGTAGTAATCCCCACCTCCTAACACGCTATTTGTAATTCATGTATAGGCGGTTTCTCGGTCGCCAATCAAAATATTTTCATATTAGCGAAGCGCTATAACAAAAAACCCTTTATTTCCGAAATATCTCAATTATACCATTTTATTTTTTTATTAATATTCGTTATTCAGAATATACATACGTATTTTTTTACTATTTTCCTTTAATTCGATTGAGCCGTAATCCCCCATTCTAGTAAAAACAATCAGCACGCATTCATTTTTTCCATTCGTGGCACTCTTATTATAGCTATATTTAAATCAAATGAGTATAAAACTGTATATGCATTTTTCTGAAAAAATCGTTATGTAAGAATTGAAATTATTTGCCCTTTTAGTCGTCTTTCCAATTCTTATAGTTTTCGAGGTAGCAAATGTTTCCCATTTAAAATGAACTTCCTGTTTTAGAATAATAATTTCGTAACAAGTGTATTTTAAAAAATATAATAGTTTATCTCAAAACTAACGATTTAATATTTTTTGTACCCTTGCATAATAACTTACAGCCAGTCCTTGATTGATATAATATTGATAATGTTGAGTCGAATCGAAATCAAAGTCTATCATATTCACAGTAATTCTTCTGCCTTCAGGTACAGTAATAAACCACTGACAATTTCTGTTATTATGATCGCTGATGGGGTACCCAGGGCTAGTTATAATCCCTGAATCTGCTTCTATGTTTCCTCCACAAGCTGTTATAATTTTTTTTTTCAATTATAAATTTTCCACAAACAGCAAATTACACTTACATTCTTGACTAGCATTATAAACAAGACTAAATCCTTTAGTCATTCTGTTGGGCAATAAAATTTTCATTTGTATTGTAACTTCATTTGATGATGTTCGTATATCGGCGGCTGTTTTTGATCCACATAAAGTAGCTAATGTAGTTTCTAAAAACTCACAGTTATTTTATGTACTAATGTAAAATAATACTAATATAGTGTGTTCAAAAAAATCTAATTCGGAGTAGGCTATGGACAAAAAAACATATGTCAATTTGAAAGTACAGGGTGTCTCATTTTCGATGCTTTTTTAGGGTATCTCGGGAAATATTAATGATAGAGCAAAATCGTTTGCACATTCCAGAGTCAACTTTTTGAGAAAAGTTTAATAGTCACCACAGGAATTTTCGATCTTCTTTTTTTTCTGAGCTACAGGCAAAAACTTGTTTTTCGCTCATTTCGAAAATATCTTATAACTCATTTATTATGGTAGTTAGAGAAAAATTGTTTTAACAAATTTTATACGGTTTTTTACAATTTTTACACCCCAAAAAATTAATAAATCATCTTTTATTCATGTGTAAAACAAAAGAATGTAGACTTGTTATATATCATTGAAAAGCTTAAAAAATAAGCAAAAAGATGAGACTATTTTCAACATAGGTTGCCATTTAAAAAATCATAAGTTTGTGATATATCTCAAGAATTATGAAGTTTCCAAAAAATCTAATTACGCCATTTTATTTTACCTAAAAAACGGTATAAAATTTGTTAAAACAATTTTTCTCTACCATAATAAATGAGTTATAAGATATTTTCGAAATGAGCGAAAAACAAGTTTTTGCCTGTAGCTCAGAAACAAAAGAAGATCGAAAACTCCTGTAGTGACTATTAAACTTTTCTCAAAAAGTTGACTCTGGAATGTGCAAATGATTTTGCTCTATCATTAATATTTCCCGAGATACCCTAAAAAAGCATCGAAAATGAGACACCCTGTACAGTAGAACCCCGATAATCCGTCACCTACGGGACTGAGGGCATGGTCGGAACGCAAAAAAGATCGGATTATCCGGAGAATCATCGTAAAAGATTCAATATTTTTTCTATTTTTCTTCCAGTCTTTTATTGTAGTTACTCCCACATTCAGTTCCTTAGCAATTTTTTGGAGTGATTCACCCTTGTCTGGTATCTCTAGCACTTTCAATTTTTCATTTAAAGGAAGACTAACTTGTTTACGCTTTGCTCGTGACATAATACAAAACTTCAAATATGTACAGTAGAACTGTACTGTATGTACATAATACTCGTACAAATGTATTTAAAATGCAAGAAGAAATATTTGCAAAGAGTAAAATTTTCAGAAACGTACGTAATAGACACTAGTTGCCGGCTAACTGAAACTAAAATGGTCGTAAAATCACAAACAAGCCGCAACCTGTCCTAGGTCGGATTAACCGGAGCGTCGGACTAGCGGGGTTCTACTGCCAATTTGACATGAGATATAGTCAAAAATGTTATTTAAAGGCTTTTCTTCTTGAATCCTTATTTTAGAAATAGAAATAAATTAGAAAATGGTGAATGGCAATATTTTGTATCCTTCTTTATTATCTTTTCTCCTTAAAATTACATTTCACGATCAATTTTGACAACTTCACTTTTAAAATGAAAAATGACATACGTTTTTGTGTTCACAGCCTACTCCGAATTAGGTTTTTTTTTTGAACACACTGTACTAATATAATAATACCATTTCCCCAAGGTAATTTTTCAGTTATTAATAGGTGGTTACTAGTGGAACAATTCAATCTATACACAAATTTGAAATCCTTGAAACTTATATTTAAGTAATGGTCACGAGGACCAATGATTTTCCAAGTGCATATTGTGTTTATTGGAAACGTATGGAAAACTGGATAATAAGGAGATGTTAGTTTTCCTGTTTTTGATCTAATAGTGCCTCCACATGTTGCTAAAACATATTTAAAAATAAAATAATTTATTTTAATGGGGGTATTATAATGCAGTAAAATTTAAGTTCAAAATGTTACAATATTCTGCATTATGTTAAAAAATAACTTGATAATGAAAAAATCAAAATTTATCTTTCTTTCCTGAGTTTTCTTGTAATTTATTTTGGCGCTACAAAGGTATCACGTGGTTTGTGACGTATGAAATTCAGAAAATAAAATAAAAAAAATATTAAAAGACCCCATTAATATTTTACCTATTGAAACTGTCGCTTTAAATCCATTCTTCGGTTCATATACATCAGTAAAGAATCTGATATACATTAAATTATCGGTAGTTTTTTGAGTACTAGGTACAGAAGAACAATAAATATCGATCAAGTTAGACATTGCTGTTCCACCATCTCTAATTTCTACGCCTTCTTTGATACAACTAAAAAGTATATTAGTAAAGAAATTATACAGGATGTTTCACAATTTCGGATACAAACTTTAAGGGAATATAGTAAAAAATAAGAATGAAAAGCTTAAGCAACTATAAGAGTTACTAATGCGATTAAATGAGACTTTTTGATTGTCTTTCAGATGTCATCTTACATGTACTTCTATTTTGCAAAAAAAATATGTTATGTAAGTAAGTGTACAACGTTTAACCCATGGCAGAACTGACCCCATAGATAGTAAATGTGGCATAATTTTTATTTAACATGATTTCTACAAGAACTAGAGGCTTTAAAACTGACCAATCACGTCATAGTTCAAAATTTTGTAAAAAAAAGTAAAAATCAATGTGTTCTCTGAAAAAAAATGTTACGCCTGTCACAAATGACATATAAGATCATTGACGTCTATTTGGAAATAACTCTCTGCATCGTCTTGCAGCAGCACGACTATTTTGTAATGTCTCGCCATAAACCATATGCATGTCTTTTGCATACTCTTGATTGGTGAAGGTAAATGGCATTTTGAGAATATAAAAAAAAAACAATATAAATTGTACGTCTATGCAAAAAACGTTTAACGTCAGTTTTGACAGTCAATAGTTTTTCCAGAGAACACATTGATATTTACTTTTTTACAAAATTTTGAACTATGACGTGATTGGTCAGTTTTAAAAGACTCCAGTTCATGTAGTGGCGGCTTGAAGCGTGAGCCACTTAGGCACTGTGTAAATAAATTGTGATAAATTTGCGATAGTGAAGACTGAAGGCACGGAAAATTACCATATAATTTAATCATTCTTGGATTCTCGTTAGTTTTAAATTCTGATAGGTATTTTTACCTTCCGTCACCTTTAGGTAAGAAAGGTATTGTTGTTCAAATACTCTAAAAATGCGTACACTTACGTAACATTCTCTTTACAATCAAATAATATTACTACCAAGTTTATATCTCTACCAATTTTTGAATTATTGCCCCAAAAGTCAATATACCCCACATTTAGATAAAAACTTCAAAATTTTCAAAATTCTAATTTTTATGTATCTAGATACTACTCAATGCGCTGATTTCAAATTTTGAAACCGCAGGTCGATATCTCATTTCATTCTCGAGATATTTAGATTTAAAGTTTTGCTCAAAACTGCCCATTTTTGGGTAATAACCCAAAAATGGGTCAAGATATGAATTTGGCGACAGCACCATTCGATTCTACAGACATAAATACATAAGTATAGCAATTTTCTTAATTTTTGTCCAACCGGTTCATTTTTTATGAATAAAAGCTTGAAAACCTCTGAAAATGGCCAAAATATGAAATAATCGTAAGGGGTACCCCTTCGTTTTTTGCGATTTTTGGCCATTTTCAGTTATTTTGCTTTAGAGATTGTATTCGGTGTTCAAAAATTCTGAAAATTGGTGTACTTATGTAATTTTGCCCGTAGAATCGAATGGTGTTGTCGCCAAATTCATATCTCGACCCATTTTTGGGTTATTACCCAAAAATGGGCAGTTTTAAGCAAAACTTTGAATCTAAATATCTCGAGAACGAAAAGAGATATCGACTTGCGGTTTCAAAATTTGGAATCAACGCATAGAGAAGTATAGATACATAAAAATTAGATTTTTGAAAATTTTGAAGTTTTTATCTAAATGTGGGGTATATTGACTTTTGGGGCAATAATTCAAAAATAGGTAGATATATAAACTTGGTAGTAATATTATTTGATTGTAAAGAGAATGTTACGTAAGTGTACGCATTTTTACAGTATTTATACATGAGTATACATAATGTATATTCATGTGATAATTTTATTGGATTTATAGAAATTTTCCAAGGAACTTTCTGTACGGAATTTGTAAAAAATTGTATATATTCGTGTTACAATTTTACTGGATATATAGAATCTTTTCAAATGAACTTTTGGTATGGGGTTTGTACAAAATACATCAAATGAACGGAAGGTCTTCTGCTGGCCACAACAGATTTTTTTATGTTGATTTTGTAAATTTCATAGTGTTTTTACTGCTAATGATTATAATTATACATATTTATTATCAACTTTTAAGTTTGCCTTTTTCTTTTAAGTCAAAAAAAAAAAATCAGAAATAATTTTTGTAACGGGTGGTGGCGCTCTAATCTAATTTGGCTCAGGGCGCCTATATATATTGAGCCGACCCTGTGTAGGAAGCATGTTAAACAAAAATTATTGCCAGATTTACTATCTCTGGGCTTAGTTCTACCATAGGTTAGGCGTTGTACACTTACATAACATTCTGTACATACTAAGTAAAATGTCATGTAAAATTTTATTGTATTTTTAGTCTATTTACTGGCAGACAAAATTTTGTTCGGTCACTATCTTTGTCAGTTTTTCTTCGATACAAATACAAAATGACCTCTTTCTTGGAAACAGTTGAAGATCGGACCTATGTTGATTAAGCTTTTTTTACTCATTTCGGTCAGGACTATATGCCGTCAGAGTTTTTACCCGAAGTTGTAAAAGATCTTGCATTAAAAAAAAGTGAAAACACGTACTCTGCACTGTAAGAAACATCAAAGCGCTCTATGAAATCAAGTTGTAGCGATTCTCCTGGTGGCGCAGATATAATCCAAATACACTCTGTATGAGGAGGAGGAATTTCAGGGTAGTTGGGAGAAGAAATATTAACAGACTTGTACATATCTGTTAATGAAATATGTCCTCCGCATGCTAAAGATACCTCTTTATATAATAATTTAAAACCCTGCAATATTTTACATTATTTATTACTATAATTGCATATTTATTAGTATTTCACTTACTGTAACTCTCCCCAATGCAGTATATTTTATATAAAGCGAATTTCCAGTTGTTTGATTCACTTCTGGAATAGTTGTTCCACAATACTTCCCTTTATCCAAAAGAGGAGATTCTGGGTACCTTCCATTTTTAAGCTAAATAAATAAATTATTGTCAGTGAACATGGCGTATGTCATTACCATAGTTACATTTAAAATGACTGACAGCAATGCATTATCGCGTTTTTTTTAAAACTGGACATACGACGTGACATTTTGTATATCTGTCAATGTCATCAAATTGTCATACTTCAAAATGTATACAGTTAAAGAAAAAATCAAATTTTAAATTGGAGTAATTATAGCGAGTCTACAACAAGTTTCTGACTAATGTGCATTAACTTTTAATAAGCGACTCAGTCCAACAACTATAAGAAAAATTTACAATGACTACAGAACTAAAGGCTGCGTCAATAAACAGCACAAGAAGAAAATCAGACCAAGTACTGTAGTTAATAGTAAGAAACAAGAAATTATGCAATTAATTGAAAGTGACAACACCCTGTCAACAATTTTTTTTCTGAAATTAAGAATACTAGTAAAAGTACAGTATACAAGATTTTAAGACAAGAACATTTTAAGAGTTTTAAATATCAAAATCACCAAGAGTTATTACACAACGATGTAGAACGAAGAAATATCTTTTGCGAAGATGATGAACAAAATTAATAGTGGGGAAATATTACTGGATCGAATTTTATTTACGGATGAAGCGACATTTTATATTAATCGGGAAGTAAATTCACAAAATTGCAGGTATTGGAGTCGTCAAAATTTTCACTTATATCTGCACCAGGTATTCCCCCAAATTGTATTTACAATGGTGACAAAATAAATATTGATCAATTAAAAAATAGGGATAAAATATAATTTATATTAATTATTTCTTGCCTTAGGCTTATGTCAGAGTATAGAATTATACCATACAAGTTGATGACATTGACAGATATACTAAATGTCACGTCCTATGTCCAGTTTTTAAAAAAACGCGATAATACATTGCTGTCAATCATTTTAAATGTAACTATGGTAATGACATACGCTCATGTTCACTGATAAAAAAAAACTCTCGGTATATATATATACAGGGTGGTTGATTTTTCATTGTCCAGCTTATATCTTCTGAAATATTAAAGATACAAAAAAAGTTAAATACAAAAGTAGTTTAATACAACCTGATCTATAATTTAGCATAAACAACTTTTTCCAAGGCCTACCAATTTTTTGGAAAAATTTTTAACTTTAATTTTTTAAATGGAACAGTCTGTACATTTTGACAGAATAAGATTCTTAATAAATTTCTCTTTACAATGATGTGTAACAAGTAAGAATTTACCTTTAAATTATGTCCTATAAAGCAAATAGAAATATGATAAAAGTAAGCTATGATATTCTATTGTTTATACCGGTATATATAAAAGGAGAAAAATTAGTGGGTATATCAGTGGGAGGCTCTCCAGCCTTTTGCTTTTAGTAGACTTTTAAAAATTTGTCAAGCTCTCGTTTATTTGATTTTACACTTCATCAAGACAGTTTTGGTGACGTTTTTTAAAAGTCATTGAATGGGGTATTCCACTCAATTTTTTTTATTATTTTAAATAAAACTTCATTCAGTTTTGAAACAATTCATAGTATTAAAAATCTTAATTGTTCCTAGTTTAACATCTTACCAGAATGTAGTTATCTGCACATAGATTTTCTGCGCTATATGGGATATCAAAATCTGTAAAAGTTATTTGAATAGTACGGCCAGCTTTTACTGTTATACTCCACTCGCATGTTTTCTACAATAATAAACTATCAATATATTTCTAAATTTTTAAATGTACTATCTTACCGTAAATGTTCGTAAACTTGCATTATAATTCTTCATATCAATTACGCCATTAGAACCTGTAAGGTTTCCGCCACAATCTAAAAATATATTTTTTATTTTATAAACATAGAAATGGCCTTAAAGGATCAAGGAGAATTTAAATAAACGAAGAAAGATATTATGAAAAATTCAATGACACCGCAGAGATTTGAACTCCGGGCCTGCTCATATTTAGTGAGACGCTCTAATCAAGATAATGGAACAGTGCATTTTATTCGTGTATGTGAAGAGATACAGAAAAATGTGATTAAGATATTTTGTAAGGCATAGAGAGGGACACATTTTAGCATAAACTTTATTATCTTAAATCCAGTGGTACTCAAACTATAGGGCAATATTATATTTTTTGAAATAGCTATACAGGTGTCCCATTTAAGGTACGAATGCATTGGTATCTCGAGAACCGTAAGAGCTACGAGGTTGGTTAAATTAGACAAAAGTTGCCCCATTAGGAGGCTATTTTAATGGTGTTTTGTTATTTGCGAAAAAATGCATAGGTCACTAGATACAGGTGAAAATGTAAATTTCGCGATTTTCTTTTTTTGTTTATAACTTTGTTATATGAAATAGTACGAGATTCTGGTTTGCACTTTCTTAAGGCACTTTTGTATGGTGAATTTGCAGAAGTACTCAAATTTATTTTTATATCAAACCATTTACGAGTTACTGATTGCAACTTTTATTTTTCATATGGAGGTCATATTTAGCTATGGCATTTTTAAATAGAGATTTTTTTTTAGCTTTACAATGATATAAAACAATAATAATTTATTTTTATAATTAACAGAAAAATTAACAAAAATTGTTATTTATACTAAAATTAAATTGAAAAAAGTAAACTGAAAGCTGTTATGAAAACAACGAACAACGAAAAAGTGCAACAATTGAATTTCTGAATTTTACTTGACAATAGTAGATTATTACGAGTAAAAAACGAACTTTGACAACGAATGTAACAACTCAACATATCATATTTTTCCCAACGAGAAAAATTCATGCAATCAATAAAACAAAATAAAATTTATTTTAGTTTTATTACATTCAAGTAAGCTACGATTTTGGCAATAAATTCAACTTTTAAAATAATTTTTTGTTTTATTGATTGCATGTTTGCCCAGATTACTTAGATACAGTAGAAATGAAATACTAACTTTAAATGAATTTTTATCAAATATTTCGCAATGTAAGGGTATGATATTATTATATCGTTGAATTCAAAACAAAATTCTCTATTTAATGAGTGAATAAAATATATATATATATAATGCCATTTAAAAAAATATAATATTGCCCTATAGTTTGAGTACCACTGGATTTATGATAATAAAGTTTATGCTAAAATGTGACCCACTCTATCCCTTACAAAATATCCTCATCACTTTTTTCTGTATCTCTTCACATACACGAATAAACGGCACTGTTCCATTATCTTGATACACCTGTATATATATCCAAAAATACAATGACGAATGATTAAAATATTACATTTTACATATTAAATGTGGTAGACCTTGAAATTCACTTTTTTAAACAGAAAGTACCTACCACATTGATAAAAATGTAATATTTTAATCATTCGTCATTGTATTTTTTTATAATATGACATATAATTGTTTTTATACTGTTTGAATAAATATATACGGTGTCCATTTGAAAATTAAAAGTTGCTATCAATTATTCGAAAACCGGAAGTATCAATGTTGACTTACTTCCGCTATTATATAGACGAGTTTAAATACTGTAATTTGTTATATAGTTAAAACCGCTAAATATAATAATAAGCATTGCTGGCTAATTTATGGACGGACACCCTGAATATATATAAATTATTGTAACTTGTTACGTACCAACATAAATTTTCGCAGAAAATCCAGTCTTATTTACATATGCATCAGATTTGAATACAACTTTCATTAAGTTAGTAGTATGAATGAATCCTGCCGAAGTACTGTTACTGAGACAAATTTTGTCTTTTAGTTTCCAATTAGATCCTGCATAGTCTTCTCCAGAGAATATTTTCACGTTATCAAATAAGCAGCTCGGGCCTGTTGCTTCTAAATCCATTGTCGTGAATAAAATGAAGAGGTGTTTTTCTGGTGTTGTTGAAAATAACCATTCGCAGTTTAAATGGCCTGCGTAGCCATTTGGAAAACCAGGAGATTGGATTTCATATTTACCCAGAGTTGTTATATCCAATATCGAGTCAGATCCACAACCTTCCACTGTTGGAAATTAAATATTTGATTACTTTATATCGAATGTTTACTGTTTTTTAACTATAGGAAATACAATTTTAAAATTTTAATGTCGCTCTAAATTCAGGTTCAGTTCAGGGTTCAGTTTTAGCTGACTGCTACTAACAAACCAAAATTTAGAATTTTTTTTTTATTGAGAAGAAACCAAAAATATTATAAGAAATCTAAAAGCAGTTTTATATGCAACTTTTAATTAACCCGGCAGCGGGCAGGTGGGGTATGGTACACCCCAGTCACTTTATAATTGCCGCCATTTTTGCAATAACGGCCGTACACCATCATCTAACCATCTACCTTTCGCTAATATATTGGTCTGTCAATACGCAACAGGATTCAGTCTCAACTAAATTGTGGAAAGAGTATCATCAAATCAAAGTGACGTGGGGTGTATTAAACCCCACCTGTCCATAAACGTAACATAATTTCTCTGAAATGTACTAATAGGAATATACATATTTTGAAATTTCAAGGTACATTTTATATATCTTTTATATATTACTGAATTTTATTTAGTTTTTCTAATGTGTAGGATATAATATTTTGAAAAAGATTAGGCGCATTTGTTGGCCTCGTGGAAAGAAATAGATACTGAAGAGAAAGTCAATAAATAAAATTTGTGATGATGACAATGAATAACCATCGCATAAAAAATTAAATTCAAAGCAAGGTCGCTGCACAGAATCTCCTAGGACGAGAGATAAAAAAAGAAAATACGTCTACAAGTCATGTCAAAGATATTTATATATGTAGAGCACGCGATAATTTACTGTGAAAAGTGCAGCATATTTGAATCTTCATAACTTCTCTGTAGCTAAAAGCAACAAATGTTTTTTTATATCATAGGTTCACTTTTCAAGTTTAAGAATGTTATTTATTTTTGTTTGTAATATTTATATTTTTCTTTGTTTTTATAATATAATGCCAAAGAATATTTTCAGTGAGTGTTTATAAGTTCTATTTTTTTTTCTTAATAAATGAAATAATTTTATTGTTTCTTTTTTCCGTTGAACGAGGAGCTTCTAAAACATCAACAAATATAATAATATCTAAAAAAAAAATAACCGGATGTTTCATATAATTAAAGTTAAATTGGGGTTTGTCACACCCCACCTGCCCAAATTTGTAATTTTTTTTCACCTGCCCGCTGCCGGGTTAAAGTTCAACTTTGCACTCTACAGTTTTTGTCATAAAATGAACAGGAGAGCAGGAAATTTCATAAAGCTAAAATCCCATGTTACATCACCCTTAACCGCCTCCATCATATAAATGAAAATAGTACTAACCGGATAAACTCGTTAAATTCTTAGTGTTAACAATTTTTTGTACTTGAAGCCACTCTAAATAAAATTTAACAGTATAACGATAGGATCCTACAAAATATTTTAAGTAAACGACATTGGATGAAGATCTAATGGGATCTGGTGTCCCTAGCGAGCATAAACTTGCTAGCAAAGGAGAATCTGTATCGTAACCATCATAAATCTACAACAATGTGTGTAAATAAATTTAAAAAATATAAATAAATTATATTACTTCAAGTCCAATGAAATAGCAATCCGTTCCTGAATACCAGTCTGCTTGAAAATCTTTGAAGGTAATTAATATAACACTATTAAATTCTACAGTTATTCTCCAATAAACTTCATCAGATTGCCCATAGGTTAATGGATACAGAGGGGAAGCAATTTCACCTTTACTTCCAAAAAGTTCATTACCATGAGCTGAAATAAGTTATAAATAGATATTTATCTGAAATAAATTATAACGAAATCTGTTAGAGTGCGTACACGTTAAGAACAAACCGGCTACTTCATCAATCGGTTCTGCTAACTACGAAACTACGCCTCCAAAGAAATTTTCAGCGGCGTGCACAATATTAATTTTTAAATGATGGATTCTTAAAGGATCAAGTTGAAATATGTCTTGAAGATATGAAGGATTACGCCTTAATGATCCATTTGATGTTAAAAAAATTATTTAAGGATGTTTCGGACCATAGTGGTCCATCTGCAGCTTTTTAAAACAATAATGTGAAGAAAATTACATGATATATTTAGGTTTTTTTTATTACCTAAATAATTAGCAATGAATAAATGTATTTTTTTTATAAAACCATATGTTGTAGTGGGAGTCAAATACAGTACACTTTAACTTATTACATGTTTAATAAGAATGTGTGGGTGTACCTATATATTTGAGTCAAAAGCTGAAGATTGACCACTATGGTCCGAAACGACCTTAAATATTTTTTTAACAACATATGGATCATTAAAGCCTTAATCCTTACATTCAAGAAATATTAATTATTCTCTATTAATATTTTTTTGTTAATACAAATGATTATTTTTAATTAAAATATGGACTTTTCATCCTGTACGCACTCTACATAGGCATTTAACATGGGAGAATATTTTTCCTTTGTGTATCGCTTTTGGTTCCCAAATTATTTAGGCCTGTTCTACAATAAGTCGTTAGTCGGTGTCGGATGTCGTACGCGTGCGCACTACGCAGAAATTTGGCAGTAGGCGTTGTCGGCTATCGGCTGTCGGAGTCGGAACGCAAGTTGGTCATTTCCCATCTTTTCCGACAACGACATTGAAGGTCACGTCGACAGAAAATTGAAAACGAATGATATGACGTTGGATGTAATAATAATAATATATTATGTACAAGAAAACAGTAGTATGTATGGCAAAATAAATAAATTATACAACGATTTAAAAAGAAAAAAAATATTTGGGGACAAATAATAATCATAACTTGTTTCAAATTAACTACCTAACCCTAGTGTGACAGCAAGTTTAATATCAGTTGGCAAAGGTTTTCTGTAATCGTGGTTTCAGAATATCATGCAACTGATCAAATTGTTGTACAGACATTCTCGTAAATTTAAAAAAGTGTTCGTGATCACTTGACTTGAAATATGAAAATAATTTTCTGTGCGCACCAAAATTATGCCTAATATCAACGGTAATATTAAAATTAAATGAAAATAAATTGGAAGAGATATAGTATCCATAACCTCACTTAAAAGTGACAATTCGCTACGACAGCTTCCGACTCTTGTAGAAAGCAATGTCGGGTGCTGCTAACGTCAAACGACTTACGACAAGCGACAACCAACAAACGACTCAGTTGTAGAAATAAAAGTTGAAGAGTATAAAATTCAACATCAGTAAACAAAATAAATTCGAAAATTATTATTATATTTGTTAATGATTTTGTTTCAGTTCCAAGGCTAACACTATAATAATGTAACTTAATGGCCTTTTTTGTGTAAAGGAAAACTATTTTACGATGTTAATCGTCTATGGTCCGATTTCGTGTTGCACCTGAATTTTGAGCACTATCTCAACTACTAACATAAAACATATTCAGCTAAAAAGCCTTTTGCTGTTCCAATATCACTGCTTTTAAATTCTATCCACAAACTGTTTGTTTGTGATATGTTTGTAGGTACTGTGTTGCCGCAGAAAACGCCTAAAATTTTAATAAATATAATATGTAAACATTTTGTAAATCATGATATATGAATACCTAATAATTTTCCCGATGCATCTTTTTCCCGAACTTCTACATAGTCAGCGTTGCAATTTTCTGATAAAATTAAATCAAATTCAAGAAAAGTTAATACGATTTTATTTCCTGGAGCTAGACTGATCGTCCACTGGCAGTCTGCATTCATAGGATAAGTATTTGGATAGCCTACTGATCCAAAATATCCACTTACAGAACTCAAAGTACCACCACAATCTAAAAAAATAGAAATAAGAAATTTTGTATTTTTTTTATTGACATTTTTCTATGTTGAATACCTGTGCTTATAACGGAATAAGTTGCTCTTATATAAGCTCCGTATGCGTAATTCAAATCAATGAATATAGCAGAGCCCTTACTGACTATAGTTGCAGGGGATTTTGTACCACAGTAACTGCCAATTAAAGGTGCCTCTGTACTAGTTCCATCATAAATATGTAAAGATTTTGTTTCACAATTCGAAGATATGTCCAAATGAGTAATTGACAATGATACATGCTTTTCTAAAAAAATATTATTAATATTATTATTATTTTGAATATCTTCTTCTTTTTCCTTATACCCAAGATGGGTGTTGGATATTGAAATTTGTTTAGGTTCCTACGAAATCCTTACTCGTTTCGCCACCAGTTAGTGTACTTATTCCGTGCGACAACCACTAATTCATATGCAACCAGTGCGGCAGCGGAAATGTTATTTCTACAGCTAGCACCATCTATGTTTAATATAGACAACTGGTCAGGTCGTCGCATGCGAGTGCGATTAATTCCTGATATGCTGGCATTTTAACGACTACACAACGGGGATTTCACGATTTTTTGTTTTTTTACCTCTCGCTAAGAGAGGTATTGGATTCATGCTAAAATTCGCATATCCAGATTTCATTGAATAAGCACGATTTAAGGTCCCTAGAATCCGATTATAACATTTTTAAAATGATGTCTGTGTGTGTGTGGATGTGTGTATGTGTGTATGTCTGGATGTTGTAGACACGATTCCTCAAAAACCATAAGACTTAAGAATTGTTTAACTATGGATTCCTCAATCTGACATTACTGGGAAGAGCTGAAAAGGTTTTGGTAACAATTGAACAACCGAAAGTAGTAGTTTCTGAGAAAAATTCTTCTAAAAATAATTTTTTGGAAATTTTTGTTATTAAATATTGAAGAACATAAAATTGTCTATCTAATACACTTAAAATATTTATTATATCTTGTATAGATTTAGAGATAAAGACAATATAATATATAGAATAATTTAATCACAGAGGCCAAGCCACTAAGGAAACCAGTTGACAAATTCCAATGTTTATAACATAGTTTTTAAATGACACATGCCAGTGTCAAAAATCAACAGTTTTAGTGACATTCTGACAGCTTTTTCTGGGAAGTATATTTAATCTTTCTTATTGTTTTATTAATTAAATATTTGAAATTATAGGTAAAATGCATATATCCATCAGAAATACCGCCAATCTGGTTAATGAATTGGAAGAATCTCTGACAATTAGAAACTTCCTCATACAATGAAAAATAGATATAATTAGAAATATATGTGTGCAGAAGACATGTTAAATACAATAAAAAACAGTATTTGGGTAAAGTTCTGTATTTTTTGTTATAAAATGACGGTTTGAAAGGGAAGTGCAATTCAATACTTATATAGCGTAATATGGAAATGGCGAGAGGTCTTGTGCTGGCCACAACAGATTTTTTTTTTATATGTTAATATTAATGGACATTAACGCAAAGACAAAAGAAAAAATTACGGCTATCGAAATGAGATTCTTGAGAAAAATAGAGGGGAAAACAAGATTGGACAGAATTGAAAACACAACCTACAGAGAAAACTTAAAAGTAAAAGCAATAGAAGATAAGATAGCAGAAGGACAGATGAGATGGTATGGTCATGTAGAAAGGATGGGAGAGGAAAGAATAGTTAAAAAAGTGTTTGAAGCAAAAATTGGAAGAAAGAAACCACGAGGACGACCAAGAAGAACGTGGCTGGAAGAAGTAAAGGAGGCAGCGCAAAGAAGAGGTCTAACTTGGGAAGAAACGAAGACAGCAACACAAGATAGAGCAGAGTGGAAAGAAATATGGAGAAGACCAACGAACCAGAACTCAACCCCCTCCCCCGCAAGCCGGGGGAACGCCTTACACCCGTGAGGGTAGAAAGGTGCAGGATTAAGTAAGTTTTATATGTTATAGAATTTTTAAATACAGAAATTCCCTAATTTTTCTTTTTTTAAAATTCGGCTTCTTGTGGAAGAAAAAAAGGCAAATATTTGGTAACCAGCGTTTCCTGTCTTACGACGTAGCGAACCCAGTGGTCGAGAACAATGGCATTTTATCGTGCTGTCTCCCTCAGCGGATGCTGTTACCCAGAGGTTCTAAACCATGTTGTGCGGCTAAGGTTATATCGTTTTATATTTGAAAATTTCATTTTGTTCTTTTCTTTTACTTATCTTAAATTTAGTTAATTGTAATTATAGTTTATTAGTATTTAAGTATTTGTAAAAATAATAGCGTGTAGCCGCATAACCACCATAACCAAATACTCAGTGGAACAGTTTGGCAGTCACTAGTTTGATGATGGGAACGTCTACTTTCAGTGTCGACCAATAAAAGAGAGCCAGGTTCGATATCGTCATCAAGCCCGGAAAAATCCGCGCGTTTTGAAAGTATGTAATATATTTTAGCATTTATCAAAAAAAAAACACACTTATAATAGAAGAAATAACTATATACATATATAATTTATATAAAAATTCGATATGAGTGGAATCCTCTTTTCGACGAACCTCAGATTCGAACAGATCACGCAGAGACGTAGCGCTTTAACACGCAAGGCCACTGTACCGGAGTAATTGTATATAAAAATTATAAAATATCTTACCAGGAGTATCAGCCATTATAGTCCAGGAACATTCCCAAGTACCCCAATCAGCAATATCGATCAAACCATTTGTGCTAGTTACAATTCGACTACCGCAGGCCTATAATTGTGTTATGAAAAAATAGTTAACAAATTATAAAATTATTGTCATATACCAGAGTGTAATTTGCTAAAAATCCCTTAGCAGTTCCTCTTATACCAGTTACCATTCTGACATATAATGAATTTGTAGAAGATTTTATAGTACCATTTGGTTCTTGCCCACCGCAAAGTGTTTGTAGTAGAGGTGCATTTGTACTATTTCCATCATAAATCTAAAAAATAATATATGTTACGGTAACTATAATATAATATACAGGTTGTTAATGTTGAGACGTTACACCCGAGAATGGCAGTAAGAAAACTCATTGAAATAAACAACTTTTCTTAGTTCCTCGTTCGTAGGAGTTCTTTTGTTTTTCGAAAAGTCGTAACTCCCTTATTTTAAAGAATATTGAAAAAAAGAAAAAAAAATCAAAATTACCTTTTGGCTTTCTAAAACATTCGCATTTACAATTATTTTTTATTTTTTCAAATGACAAAATGGAGATCTATTAAAAATTTCAAAACAAGATTTTTTGATAACCACTCTATCGATTTTCGAAAGTAAAACATTTATAAAATCATTAAACTATCTACTACAACATTTGTCTTAAACATTTTTTTCAATCTATCCAAATTCTTTATTCATTTACTTGACTTACAAGATAAGTATTAACAAACTACGCCTGCTACACTATACATATTTTGTTAATAATTAAAATATGTATTATAACAGACCCAATCATAAAATTTCACGTATTTGACATAATTTGACATTGACATTAAATTCTTTGTTTTTGTTATTTTTTGTCCTAATTCATAGCAAACTTAATTGCAGAAACCAAAAAGTACATAATTTTTAAATTTACATATCTCGCTTATACAAAGAGCTAATGTAATCATACTTGATGTTTTCGACGCAGAATTCAATTGTCTAAAACTTTTATTTGAAGCATTTATTATTAAATCAAAATAACACCATTTTTTTCAAGAAAAACTGATAACAGCTTCAAGTAAAGTATCACTTCCGGTTAGATTATTTTAACCAAAATCTATTATGTTATTCCTATTTATATAAAAGTATTATATACCAAATTTGAAAAGTTTTGGATTATATTTTAATATAGTTTTTCATTAAAATCTATTATAGGCTTCAAGTAGAGTACCACTTCCAGGTAGACCACTTTAACTAAAATCTATTATGTTATTTCCATTGATATAAAAGTCTTATATACCAAATTTGAAAAGTTTTGGATTATATTTTAATATAGTTTTTCATTAAAATCTATTATAGGCTTCAAGTAAAGTACCACTTCCGAAAGTTATGTAATGACCAAAAAAGGGAGGTGCACAAGATATTATAACAGTCCTAAATACAAAATTTTAACTTTCTACGGCTTCCCGTTTTTCAGTTATACGAGATATGTACGTACGTACAGACGTCACGACGAAATTAGTCAGAATGGATTCAGGGATGGTCAAAATGGATATTTCCGTTGAAATCTGGAAACCGAAATTTTTCGCGATTACAATACTTCCTTTACTTCGTACAAGGAAGTAAAAACCATTTCCTGTCATTGAACAGTGAAACAAAAGAAGATTAGATTTGACAAGTACACTATTTATAATACATTTTCACCACCATTCGCAACAACGCAAGCCCGGCAGCATGTTTTAATATTGGTGGAGACCTTTACAAGAACTGTCTGCTTCTCTTTTACATCTTTTTAAAAATGTATTATAAATAGTGTCAATAGTGTACATGTCAAATCTAATCTTCTTTTGTTTCATTGTTCAATGGCAGAAAGCTACTTCGTTTTAAATGTTTTTTTTAGTTTGTTAATACTTATCTCTAAGTCAAGTAAATGAATAAAGACTTTTTTTGGATAGATTGAAAAAAATGATTAGGACAAATGTTGTAGTTTAACGATTTTATAAATGTTTTAGTTTCGAAAATCGATGGAGTGGTTATCAAAAAATCATTTGAAACAATAAAAATAATTGTAAATGTAAATGTTTTAGAGAGCCGAAAGGAAATTTTGATTTTTTTTCTCTTTTTTAATAGTCCTTAAAATAAGACAGTTACGACGATTTTTCGAAAAACAAAAGAACTCCAATAACTACGAACCGGGGCACCAAATCAAAAATTGGAACTAAGAAAAGTTGTTTGTTTTAATGAGTTCTATCATTTTCGGGTGTAACGACTTAATATTAACACCCTGTATATACAAATTGTGTATTGGGTGTCTACTTTTTTTTCTAATCCTAGGAAAAACAATATTAATTTCCATTTAGCGATATCTCTTTATCTATTAATTTAACAGTAAAAAGTGTAAAGACAAAAATTGTCCCGAATTAAAACGTGTCTAGTGAGTTCAAAAATATTTGTATTTCGTGAAAAATACTAAATAATTTTAACAATTTTTAAGTAATTTTCTATGCCACGGAAATTATGGGGTCACGTGGCCTCGTGCCTGAGTGTCTGGTCACGAATCTGGAGAGAACAAGTGACCCCTATGGTATACTCTCCACGCTAGCAAAGAGTGCGCGTGAGGTGACGCCTGATAAGCGCCTGCACGGTACGAATCATTACCAATATCTGTACAAAGCAGATTGGCACACCCAGAAATGGGTAGTATGCCGTGATGATATATTTATTTAATACAAATTACATTTTTTGAATTTTTCAGTTTAACATTAATAAAATAGATGTTAGAGTGATTAAAGTATTGTTTGGATTGGCAAATTATTTAAAGATATCATTAACATTGTATTCGCTATATTTAGAAAAAAAGGAGACACCAGGCATAAATATATACTTGTAAATAATCACTGGTGCAATTTCGAGTAGTAACAAGATCAAATTCATGAAACTGTAACTCAACTACGTGATTTTTATCAACTTCGATTAACCACTCGCAATCATCTTTCATTTGATAATTTTTGGGGTAATTTCTAGAATGAATCGAACCTAGAGGAGCAGTATATTTTCCGCCACATTCTGAAAAAGTCAACATACTAAATTTGTATTATTCAATTAGAAAAGTAAAACTTACTAGCTGGAACCGTTTTATAATATGCTTCAAATCCTTTACCAGTATATGATGAATCGCTAGTGAATTTAACCATCATAATATTACTTGTTGTAGTAGTAACGAATCCATCTTCTTTTGCACTACATACTTTGCTTAATAAAGGGGCGTTTTCGTTAGGGCCATTGAAAATCTATAAAAATTATATTGTTTTCAACAACAAACATGATACTAGCTCTTTCCCAAATTATGGTATGCATTACGAGTTTTATGTTTGTCCCAAATTATGGTATATAAAACTATCAAATTTAAATTAAATTTTTAATTTTTCTTTATTGAATTCAAAAATAATAAACTAAAAATCTATTATTTTATACAACTATCCATAATCAAAACGTTTGTATAGATATGAATACCATAATTCAGAAAAAAGGGATGTCCGGACATGTCCGGCTTTTTTGCAAAAATTAATATTAAAACAAAAATTATAATAATATATTACGCCTGGTAAGCGCCCGCACGGTACAAATATGTCATCATCATTACCGATATCTGTGATAAACCAAATTGTGGCACACTCAGAAATGGGTAACATGCCGTGATGATATATTTACTTATTTATATATTACGTTGGTTTTCCCATTTTTAAGTTTCAAATATACAGGCTGTTCGAAAAATAGGGGACCAAATTATGAGGGCAAATAGTACTGACCAATATGAGTAAAAAAAGTTTAATCAACATGCGTCCGATCTTCAACTGTTTTTGAGAAAGAGGCCATTTTGTATTAGAATCGAAGAAAAATTGACTTAGATAGTGGTCGAACAAAATTTTCTTTGCCAGTAAATAGACTATAAAAAAACAATAACGTTTTATAAGAAACATTTTTTTCACTTTTTAATAGTTACGAAGTTATTTAAAAACTAAATATTGGCAAAGGTCGCCACAACTTTTGTCTTAGTACAATTATTTGATTTTTTTGAAACCCTGTATAGATAAAAAATATTTATATACAGTGTCTCTAAAATAGTGTCTGGTCGCGAACCCGGGGGAACCGGGTTCGATCCCGACAGACGCCAAATATTTCCAATTTTAAATGGCACAAAAGTGACCCCTGTGGTGCACTCTCCACTCCAGCTATGAGTGCCCGTGGGGTGACGCCTGGTAAGCGCCCACACGGTAAAATATATCGTCATCATTACCGATGTCTACATGTGTTGTAGATAGTGCCACACTCAGAAATGGGTAATATGCCGTGATGATATATTTATTTTTATTTATTTAAAAATTTTGTTAAAATTTGGTTAGAATGCTCACAGGATTTTGACATTTTATAGCATACTTAAACATTTAAATTTATAAAACTTCCGGGAGCAGTCAAGAGATGGCATTGCTGTACGATCCAAATGTCAACCATTTAAGTTTTTACTTCGGACGTGCGGTCTTAAGCACACACATTTTTTTTTTTAATTTTGTCACCATTTTTTACTAAAAACATCCTTTTTTGTCTCCTGTGTCCTCCTTTTGTAATGTGGTCACCCTAGTAAATTTTAAGTACTAACCTGGAGTGAATCATACGTACAGCTCATGGAATATTCAAAATCAAATTTCTCAACTTTTAATTCTACTGCACTATCAAAATCTACTTGAATTATCCATTCACACACAGTGTCAGTTGGATAACCGTTAGGATATCCAGGAGTTGCTATCCTGCCTTCTGGATGTGTTAAATATCCGCTACAACCTGTATATGACATTTTAGTAGAGATTAAAATAATTTATTATACACTAACCTTCAACAACCCATTCTAGTCTAAAACCAGTATTATGAAAAATACTATCAGTGACAAAATTTACCTTCACTATATTTTTTGTGGAATTTATATTAGGAGGTAATTCTTTGCCACAAGTTTTTGCTAAAATTACTTCGTCAGGATTGTAATCATCAAATTGTTCCGAAATCTATAAATATAAAAATGAAATATAATAATATTATTTTTTTTTTCAACTTAAATCTATACTAATATAATAAATGCGAAAGTAACTCTGTCTGTCTATCTGTGTGTCTGTCTGCCTGTTACGTTTTTACGCCTAAACCGCTGGATCAATTTTGATGAATTTTGGTATAGACATAGATTGGAACTTGGAGAAGGACATAGGCTACCTTTTGTCGAGAAAATAAAACTGCAAGGGAGTAAAATAGGGGATGAAAATTTGTATGGAGAACCCATCATTTCTCAAGTTAGGGATATAAAAATTCATATAGGTATATGCTTTTGGTAAGAAATAAAGAATTATAGAATCTTTTCAAAGGAACTTTTGGTACGGAATTTATAAAAAATAGTATGTGTTCGTGTTATAATTTTATTGGATATATAGAATCTTTTCCAAGGAACTTTCTTATAGCATTTATCCATTTTTATTTCAATATTTTTATTTCTAAAAATTCACACAGTTGTTCAAATACTCTAAAAATGCGTACACTTACGTAACATTCTCTTTACAATCAAATAATATTACTACCAAGTTTATATATCTACCTGTTTTTGAATTATTGCCCCAAAAGTCAATATACCTCACATTTAGATAAAAACTTCAAAATTTTCAAAAATCTAATTTTTATGTATCTGTATACTTCTTAATGCGCTGATTCCAAATTTTGAAACCGCAAATCGATATCTCTTTTCGTTCTCGAGATATTTAGATTCAAAGTTTTGCGCAAAACTGCCCATTTTTGGGTAATAACCCAAAAATGGGTCGAGATATGAATTTGGCGACAACACCATTCGATTCTACGGACAAAAATACATAAGTATAGCAATTTTCATAAGTTTTGTCCAACCGGTTCATTTTTTATGAATAAAAGCTTGAAAACCTCTGAAAATGGCCAAAATATGAAAAAATCGTAAGGGGTACCCCTTACGTTTTTTGCGATTTTTGGCCATTTTCAGTTATTTTGCTTTAGAGATTGTATGCGGTGTTCAAAAATTCTGAAAATTGGTGTACTTATGTAATTTTGCCCGTAGAATCGAATGGTGTTGTCGCCAAATTCATATCTCGACCCATTTTTGGGTTAATACCCAAAAATGGGTAGTTTTGAGCAAAACTTTGAATCTAAATATCTCGAGAACGAAAAGAGATATCGACTTGCGGTTTCAAAATTTGGAATCAGCGCATTCAAAAGTATCTAGATACATAAAAATTAGATTTTTGAAAATTTTGAAGTTTTTATGTAAATGTGGGGTATATTGACTTTTGGGGCAATAATTCAAAAATTGGTAGAGATATAAATTTGGTAGTAATATTATTTGATTGTAAAGAGAATGTTACGTATTGTAACATTGAAATCCTTGAAATCCCTGAATTTTTCACACGTCACAAACACCGTTGAATATAAGAAAGTCTCCCTTTTGGAGTATCGTTGCCCGCACAACACCGCGACAACACCCGTGGTAGTGTAATGGCACAGTATTTAATACGTAAATGTAAATAACTGTTGAAATACATCTAAATAGTTATTTATAACCCGACCAGCACCAAGTATTTCGAATTTTAAGACACAGAAGTGACCCCTGGGGTGCACTCTCCACGCCAGCAATGAGTGCCCGTGAGGTGAAACCTGGTAGCGCCCGCGTGGTTCAAATATGTCATCATCAGTGATAAAACAGATTGGCATACCCAGAAATGGGTAATATGCCGTGATGATATATTTATTTATTTATATTAAATACTGTAGTGCCATTACACTACAACAGGTGTTGTCGCGGTGTTGTGCGGTAACGATACTTCGAGAGGGAGACGTTCTCGTTTACAACGGTGTTTGCGACGTGTGAAAAATTCAGGGATTTCAAGGGGATCTCATAGCTCAGATGGTAGAGTGTTCGACTAGATATCGGAAGGCTCTGGATTCAAATCCCAGTGAGATTTATTAATTTTTCACAAATCTGTCTTCGTTATTTATTAAATAATTATATTCGTCCCATAGTGTATACTTACTTGAAGATAATCAAATTTGCAAACTTTTTCTTTCTTGTTGTTCATATAAACTTCTACATCAAAATGTGAAAAACTGATATTAACTTTGTTTCCTGCAGGTACTTGTATTGTCCAAGTACAGTTCTGATTCTTTGGATAAGGATTAGGAAAGTTCAAGCTTTCTATAACTCCTCTATATCCAGTTATAATATTGTTGCACACTACAAAAAAAAAAAAAATAATATATCACATTATTCTATTTGTTAGAAAATGAATATTACATGTTGAATATTTAAGTACAAAACCCCGTTCTTCATGACTCACGTCTGATCGGAATTTGACTAAAGCTCGATTTGTCGATGTTTTTAAGGTAAGAGCTGGATGAGAGTCCGTACAATATCGCCCTAACGATTTCGAAGCGAAATCTATACCGTCGTATATCTAAAATTATAAAAAATATGTAAAAACATACTCCCTCTGTCCCTAATTATGGTACATATTATGGGTTTTATATTTGTCCCAAACTATGGTACATATTACGGGTTTTATATTTGTCCCAAATTATGGAATACAAAACTCTCAAATTGATTTTTATTTTAAATTTTATTGATAGTAATGTAATTAAATAATTAATCTAATTGGAAACAAAATCTAAACCGTCGTTACAAAAATATGTAAAAACATACTCCCTCTGTCCCAAATTATGGTACATATGACGGGTTTTACATTTGTCCCAAATTATGGTATATAAAATTCGCAAATTGGTTTTTATTTTATTGATATTAATGTAATTAGATAAATAGTTTCATATTTTAATATAAAATTTGGTAGAAACTTATTTAAAATGAACCATATTTTGATAATTTGACAAAAAATATGCAATTTTTTATTAGTACCGGACTCCATTTTAAAGAAATACTTGTTCTATTGATCAATATCCGTAATATTACCTCGACGTAGTCAATTCTACACATGATCTGGCTCTCCAAACTTATATCCAGAAACATTAATTGTAAAACAGATCCTGCACTAGTAGAAATCTTCCATAAGCACATAGCATTTTGTCCATATGGTTGAGGATAATTTGGAGAAATAATTTGACCTGTAGGTGAACTTAATGTTCCACCACATCCAGTAGTTGTGCCATCCCAAGTTATTTTGAAACCGCTTCTACCAAGGGTACTATCTGATCGGAATTTTAAATACAAGCTGTTTGTATGAGAAGGAATAGATTTAGGAATATCTTTTCCACAATATGTACCGATTAATGGAGAATTGGAATATGCTCCATTCCTGAAAAAGATGATTTAAATTTTACTTTTTATAATATATACTAGGTTTCAATTTTCAGTAGAGATGCATTCGGGCCGGGCCGGACCGGGCTTTGAGGTTTGGATCGACTCGGCCCGAAAATAAAAATTTGCCGGCCCGATTCAAAGATCGACTCGACAAAAAATTAGCTGGCCCGGCTCGAAAATTGACTCGAAATCGGGCCGGGCTTCGGGCCGGGCCGGGCCAAAACTCGAAATTGGGTGCATCCAACATTCCTAATTTTGATTTTTATGTGAGGCGAAATGTGTAACTTTTTTCGTGCCAAATTTATAAAAAACCTCTACATCCTTATAACTTTCGACATTAGTTAACATAAGTTGTTAAAAAAAGAGACACTTCTAGTGTAAGTTTGTCATAAAAATTGCAGAATTACGAGTATTTAACACTTTGTTTCCCAAAGGCGCTCGAAAATTTAAACTGTTTCACAAATCTTATACAAAAAGATATCATTTACATAAGGATTTTTTTTACCTAACTTTATTTCTACTCAAAAATAAGACAAGAAATCATTATAGTTGAAATAAAAATCACTTTTATTTAAGTATACGAATAGTAACAATAGTAATAATGACAACATAACAATAGCATTATTATGCTTTAATGAATACCGTTGAATTTTTGAAGTAAAATAACATTTTTATTATTAAGATGTCAAGTATGTTGTTATTAAATCATTTTGACCCTTTTCAACATCATCCATTTTCATTAAAATATTAAGGAAACTGTGCATTTGATTGAACTATAAGATTTTTCGGGCCGGCCCGAAAAGCTCGAATTTTCGGGTCGGGCCAAAACCAAAAGTCCGACTCGCCTCAATTTTTGCAAATGATTAGCCCGATTCGGCCCGATAAAAAATATCTTCGGCCCGGCTCGATGATCGACTCGAAATCGAGGCGGGCTCCGGGCCGGGCCGGGCCAAAGCTCGAGATCGAGTGCATCTCTAATTTTCAGATATGTCTTATAAATTAAATATATATAAGGTACACAAAAAATTCAATTTGGCAGAAGTTATCGCATTTATAGTTTCTCAGATCCAAAGAATGACAGCTGAAAATAGAACAAAATATACATACCGTATTTCAAGATAATCGGAAGCGCAATGTAAATATATCTCCAAATCAAAATCTTCTACATGTAGCATAATTTGCTGGCCATGAGGAACTGTAATTACCCAAACACAATCTTTATGAGCAGGATATTGTGAAGGATAATTTGGTGATTTTATTACACCCGTAGATACAAAATAATTTCCTCCGCAGGCTAAAAATAAAATTATAAGTCACTACCGAATATAATATTACGAAGGCAGTTTATAAACAAATCTACCTAGCTATGCAACAAAAGACGAACGATAACAATTTTTTGTTGTCAGATGTGTGACTTTTGTAGTCATACAGTAAGTTGCATTCAAATTGTATTATTTATTACAGTTTAGCGCAGAATTTTGGGTTAAAAAATGAGTGAAACTAAATTGGAGCATCGGAGTGTGAAAATTCTTAACAAAAGACAGCAATGATCCTAAAATTATCCATAAGCGAATGGTGGCAGTGTATGAGCAAGATGCCCCAAGTTATTTTAAAGTAAAATTTTGGTGTAAACAGTTTCGGTGGGGAAGGGATTCGATATAGGATGATCCAAAATCTGGTCGATCGTCGATCACTTGAAGCACGAACTGCGAAAATGTTCAAGTTGAATAATTGGTGCTTACAGATCGACGGCTGAAGGTTTCTGTTATTGCCACGGAACTGTCTTTATCTGAAACCAGTGTTTGGAAAATTCGCATGATTATTTGGGCATGAGGAAGGTATCTTCACGGTGGATACCCAGATTGCTTACACCGGAGATGAAACAGACAAGGAAAGAAATTTCGCAAGAAAATTTTACTGTTTTGGAAGATGACAGCGACTTTTTCTCAAAGATTGTGACTGGAGATGAAACATGGTGTATCACTAGGACCCGCCTACCAAAAAAAGAATTCATGCAGTGGTTTCATAAGGGTTCCCCTTCGCCCAAAAAGGCTAAGACACAATCTTCAGGGAAAAAGTTGATGGCAACAATTTTTGGGGATAGTGAAGGGATACTAACGATACAGTATATGCCCAGAGGGTCTGTAATTAATGTAGAGATATTCAGAACTTAAAACTTGCCCTGGAAGAAAAGCGTCCGAATTCATGCAAACAAAAGAAATTGTTGTTGCATGACAATTATTGCAAGGTTCAAAAAGCGAGTAAAGTTGAAGACATTATCAGGGACTACCGTTTTACAGAACTATGCCATCCACCTTATAGCCCCGATTTAGCACCTTGTAACTTCTTTTTATTTAAAAATATGAAAAAAAAAAATCTTAGGGGAAGAAGATTTTAATCAGACGAGGAGTTAATGTATGCTGTTGACAGTAATTTTGTAGATCTTCCAAAAAAATAATTTTTTGACGGAATGGTACAGTTGAAAAAACGTTGGGTGTGTTAGTGATGAAGGAAGTTATGTTGAAAAATAAAGTATTGTTCAAGTTCAATGTGTCTTCTTTCATAGCTAGGTAGATTTCTTTATAAATAACCCAGGTAAGTATATTTACTTTTAGATTCATCCAAAAAGTTGTAACTGACTATGAATCCATCGTAATTTTGAGACTGATCCGAAATAAAATATAGTGACACTATATTTGTAGTGCTGACAGAAGTAGGTGGTAATTTTCTTCCACAATATTTGCCAATAAGAGAGCTATTACCAGTTGCTGTATTATTTTCATAAACAGATACATAGTCCGCATGGCAGCTACTGCTCCATTCCATGTTAAAAACTACCCATGTAAGTTGAATAACATATCCAGGAGAAGCAGATATTACCCAAGTACATTTTGTATTAGGAGGATAATAATTTGGATTTTCTGGGCTCTTAATTATACCTAAATTTTCCCTTAATATGCCGCCACATCCTATAAATAAATAAAATAAGATTTAAGAACTATTTTATATTATTTCATTTTAAATGAACCACTATTGTTATCTCGAGAACTATAAGAGCTACAAGGAAAAGTAAAATTATTTTACTATGCATAGTTGGCAGGAAATCCATTCAATGCATATCTTCATTTCAACATAGCGGCACAAATAATGGCACGCTGACATTCAATGTAAAAGCAAGCACTGACACCTTGTCATAATTACGTTATTTATAATTTTATTCTGGACCCGACAGTCAATTTTTCTGACTATAGCAATAGTGGCCCGTTTAAAATTAATACCCTGTATACTCACGAATATCAATTGTTGAATAATTTGCTTTAAATCCAGTATAAACGTTCAAAGTCCGAACAATCATTTTAATTCTTAAATAATTATGAGTAGAAATAATTTCTTCTGGTATTTTTCTTCCACAGAATTTTGTTATTAGTGTTGAATTATCTGTATCTCCATCGCGAACCTGTAATAAATTTAACAATGCATTACTAGTAATAAGAATACGTAAATATGCCCTTGATGTATTCGTCAAAATGGACTCATAATAGCTATTTGTGTATTAAAAGCGCAAAATGGGACATTGTGCGGCATTTTGTTTGGTTATGTAGTATACTGACAGAGCAGTTATATGTCAGATTGATTTGGAAAGGTGATAAATGTGTAACTACTGTGATATTAGTTTCTAACTAAACGTTTCCATAAAGAATGTAGACAAGTGACATTTCTCAACATTGTATAGTTCGAAATTTGGACAGCGAGCGTTTTTTCTTTGTCGCGCATGAGCGGCAAAGAGACATTTTGCGTTGACAAAAGAGAGCGCAAATGGCTACTTTATATAGTGACTGTAGAAAAACGGTTTTTTTATACCTCTATGTAATCCACATGACATGGTCCATATCCAATATTCACGTCTTGAAATGTTAATTTTATTGCTGTACCAGGTTTTTGTCTGATTTCATATAAGCAATTTCTAATTGATGCTTGGCTTTTTGGGTACCCGGCAGAAGTTATAATTCCGGATGGTTCGTCCAATATATTTCCACACACTAAAATACATTTTTATAAGTAAATTATGACAAAAATTTCATTTTAAAAATTATTACCTATTTCATATCTTATTCTGAATCCGTCATCATTAATATACCTATCTGTTTTGAATCTAATATACAATTCATTTCCTAACGAAACATATGGAGGAGGAATATTTGATCCACAGTATCGGCCAACAAGAGGAGAATCTGGGCGACCTCCTTCGTGTACCTAAATTTATAAAATGTAATTTTACAGTTTATGATGTCAAAATTTGTTCAAATTTTATTAATTCTAATGTAGTAAAAATGTTGTAGCTGCCGTGCGTGAAGTAACATTTCACGCACCGTTCATTATTTTAAATATTACAAAATGAATTGTATTTTAATAAAACAAAGCTGTTAAACATCCGTAACGTTGGTAACCATGATTACACAAGTCGATAATACAGAGGCTTTAAGTTAAAAGAATGACAATGTGAAGAAAAAATATATTTTATTGCAAGGTCGTAGAAAAAGTATAGTATGTAACACGTGTGTGAAGCCTATTTTACATTCGGGTAGTTTGCAAAATTTCACACGCTAGCGGAAAAGGTAGACTTTACACATAGTGAAGAGTGCGTAAAGTATGTACTTTATGCACAGTTTTAGGAAATAGTATATTATGTGACAAGTGTGTGAGGCTTCACACACGTGTTACATACTATACTTTTTCTACGACCTTGCAATAAAATATATTTTTTCTTCATATTGTCATTCTTTTAACGTAAAGCCTCTGTATTATCGACTTGAGTAACCATGGTTACCAACTTTACGGGTGTTTAACAGCTTTGTTTTATTAAAATACAATTCAGTTTGTAATATTTAAAATAATGAACGGTGCGTGAAATGCTACTTCACGCACACTGTGCGTGAAATAACACTTCACGCACAGTGTGCAAAAAATCAAACTTCACACATAAAAATTGATACGTGAAGTACTCATTTCACGCATGGGAGTAGAAAAAATTATTAGAATAAGTACCCCAAACACATTTCTTTCGCCTTGACCACATGTAAATAAAAACAAAAAAAAAAACCTACCGATACGTAATCATATTGGCAACCAAGTGCATCTTCCACAGAAAATGATAAAAATGTAATTTTGATTCTTGAATTTTGTGGCAATTTTATCTTGTATTCACAGTTAGAATTTGATTGATATTGTTCGTCAAGCACTGGTGATCCAAATTCTCCACGATCTCCAGTAAAGAGACCACCACATCCGGGTATCCCTTCACTAACGGAATATGATATCTGAAAACCTGGGTAGCTGCCTGATGCATCAGAGTGAAAATGCACTACTACAACTGAGCCATCGCTTATCACTGGTTCAGGATGAGTGGAATTGCAAAATTTTGCAATTAGTGAATCTGCTGAAGTTAACTAAAATGTATAATATAGAGTTAAAGAAAAATTTACCTCTTATTTATGTACTTATTACCTCTAAATAATCGTTACTGCAATTTTGATTATTACCTATATTTAACATAAAGAAATGAAATTGAATTCTTTTGCCCAATGGTGCTATTAAATTCCAATAACAGTCCCTACCAATAAAAAAATAATTGAAATGAAACTATTATATACCGAGTGGTAGCGGTTAGGGGTGAATAAAAGGGCATGAGATATTAGTTTTTGTAATTTTCTGTTCTCCTGTTCATTTTACGGCAAAAACTGTAAACTTTTACAACTTTGCACTATACTGTTTTTGCCCTAAAATGAACAGGAGAGCAGGAAATTGAAAATTATCAGGAATAAGGGGGTAATTTATCAGTAATATCAAACCGAAAATTCAGCCAATGATTCTCGAACAGTAAAACAAAATTATTATTTTTAAATGGCAACCTATGTATGTATATAGATAGAGATTTTTTTTCTGATTTCAGCAATAGAAATACTGCATAGGGTTGTATAATAATTATTTTCAATAAAATGGTATTACAAATTAGATATGATGATATATGTACTAGTGTAACCTAGGCAACGGTGTGATATCAGTAATTGTGCCTACTTCAATATTATAACATTTTCTCTAATTTTTAATACCACTTTTGAAAATTATATACATAGGTTACCATTTGAATAAATATAATTTTGTTCTACTGTTTAAGAACTAGTGGTTGAATTTTCGGTTTTTTATTACTTATAAATTAGCCCCTTATTCTTACGGAAGCGTAGAAGGACAAAGATTAAAAATATTATTTAAAATAAAATGTTTTGAAATCTGTATTATAACTAATACTACAACTTTTATAACTAGTATTACCACTTTTTTAAATGGTACAACGACTTTTTTAACTGGTAACTAGTACTACCGCTTTTTAACTGGTATTACCACTTTTTTAAATGGTACTACGACTTTTTTAACTGGTAACTGGTAGTACCGCTTTTTTAACTGGTATTACTACTTTTTTAACTGGAATTACCACTTTTCTAACTGTAATTGGTAGTATCACTTTAAAAAGTGATAGTACCAGTTAAAAAATGATAGTATCAGTATTATAACTAATACTACAACTTTTATAACTAGTATTACCACTTTTTTAAATGGTACTACGACTTTTTTAACTGGTAACTAGTACTACCGCTTTTTAACTGGTATTACCACTTTTTTAAATGGTACTACGACTTTTTTAACTGGTAACTGGTAGTACCGCTTTTTTAACTGGTATTACCACTTTTTTGACTGGCATTGCCACTTTTTTAACTAGTAATTGGTAGTATCACTTTAAAAAGTGGTAGTGCCAGTTTAACAGTGGTAGTACCAGTTAAAAAATGATAGTATTAGTTAAAAAAGTGGTAATACAAGTTAAAAAGTGATAGTATCAGATAAAAAAGTGGTAATACTACTTATTATACAGGATTCAAAACATTTTATTTTAAATAATATTTTTACCCTTGGCCCTTCTACGCTTCCCTATGTTCTTGATCATTTTTTCTATATATCATTTTTCTTTAAGATCATTAGTACGCCCAAAAAAGTACTGGTTGTTGTAAAGAAAACATTCCGTATATTTTTTTTCCATACCTATTTGGAGGATAATTTCCTGGAGCACCTGGAGAGTTCAGTGTACCATGACTTTCCACTAAAATAGTATCCCCACACACTAAAAATTCAATTATTAATTTACAAAATTTAACTAAATGAATTATATTTACATGGTTTTATTGTTATCCATTTCAAAGCAAATCCACCAGTAGAAACTGTGTGATCAGAACGAAACCACAAATATAAAGAATTATGTGTTGTAATTATTTGCCCTCCTTTAGGTAATTCTGAGCCACAAAATCTTCCGATAATAAGAGATGCCGAATTAGAACCATCATGCATCTACAACAACCAAGTTTAATAACAATACGTTTCGCGGTACCTTGTAAAGTTAAGTTTCTTTGTGAAGATTTTATTCGCCTACCCAAGGAGATTCTTTGTGGAAAAAGAGGAAAAAATCCTTTTATTTTTCTTTATTTTTTTAAATGGACGTTTCGGGAATCCAACCGCCTCCCATCTTTAGCAAGATTACATGTCTAAGGCAAGATTTACAATTCTGATTTTTTCTGTAAACTGTGTTATCTCATAAAATTCCGAATGATCGTGGCGCGAAGATCTTCACCTCCATCCTAGGCTTCTGAGAGACTAAGGCATGTGTTGTTATTGTTAGTTTTAAATTAAAATGTAAACCACTATTTAACAACACATGCCTTACTCCCTCAGAAACCAACGATGAAAGTGAAGACCTTCGCGCCACTATCATTCGGAGTTTTATTTTACAAAAAAAGTAAAAAATGGAAACCTTAATAAAACTTTATTAGAGACTAAGGTTAAATAGATAATAGTTAAAAATCCCTAAACTTTAAGGCGATTGCCGGTGCTACGCTAAACAGCACTTTAGTAGAAAGAAAACTACACTCGTAAATATTAAGTTATAACTTCAAACTTGATACCATTGTATAGTAGATAGATCAATGCATGGGGCTGACCAATTATTTTGTATAATTATTAATTTCTATTGCATTTAAATTTAGTTCAAAAAACATCATAAAAATGGCTATTTTAAAATTTATTTTTAACACAATAACTGTACTTTATACAAAAAATGTTTGGGTCACCCCCATAGCGCCCACCTTTAGTAGTAAGTCTGTGAAAAAAATCTAAATTATCTCTTTTAGTTTAGCTGTGATTTGATTTCTACTAAACCCCTTTTTGCCGCTTATTTCAGAAATCGGAACGATAGACTATGGAGGAGAAAGTGTTAGGAGAATATGTTCCTCCTCTACTACACACATGTCCTCTCTCACTCCAACAATTTGCTTCACAACACGGGCTGAGTTTTCCCCTTATGCTTTAAACAGAGACAAACACATATAAAAGCAGACAGAGAGAAATAAACTTAGCAATCTTAAAAGTAGTGAGGGAACGTAAGAAGTTTGTCTGCACTAGTGTCATACTAGCTACAAAACTGATTTCGCCGAGCGACCGGCAATGCTCTTAACTAAAAACGCTAAAACTAGATACGTACTACGGCAACTAAGTAGGCATCATCAGTAAACTTACGTCTAAGAACAAATCTGTTTTGGATTACTCAACATGTCAACCATGCCAGAGGTCCAAAAACAAATCTGCTATGTTTTTCATATTTGTTTTTTGACCTCTGGCATGGTTGACATATTGAGTAATCCAAAACTGATTTGTTCTTAGAAGTCAGAACAGTTTTGGACATCTGGTATGGTTGACATACTGAGTAATCTAAATCTACTGTTTTTCAGATTTGTTTTTGGACCTCTGGCATGGTTGACATGTTGAGTAATCCAAAACTGATCTGTTCTTAGACGTAAGTGCACTGATAATGGCAACTTAGTTGCCGAAATACGTATCTAGTTTTAGCGTTTTTAGTTGAGCTTTAGGGATTTTTTAACTATTAATGTACTTAAACCTTGCGTTAGACATGTAATCGCGAATAGTCTTCACAAAGAAACAAATTTAATAACAATAACAATAATAATAAATTGATGATTTTAAAAATATACCTGCACCCAATCATATACGCAGTTATTATTATTATCTGGAGGCTGTAACTGAAATTTAGTGAATGATATATTTAAAACATGATCTGTTTTAGCTTGAATAAGCCATGAACAGCTAATACTGTGGTCATAGTTCGAACTATTTGTAGGAGGAAACTTCAAGAATCCCGCACCTCCAGTAAGTTTTCCTCCGCAGGCTGTAAGATAATACAATGTATAAAACTGTATGAGTATATAATAAAAAGATAAACCTTGTCGTTCTTTAGCACAATTAAGTCCTGTGTATCCTGTAGTACATTCGCAAGAATAAGTATTGTCAGTATTTGTACAGGTAGCACCATTTTTACAAGGATTGGAATCGCATGGATTTATTGCATTGTTACACGTAATTCCTAAAAAAGTTTTAATTGTTTATTAACACAGCAATAATTGTATAAAAGTATGTATTTTAATATATTTTCATTTTCAAAATTTAGGTCAATAAACTTATTAACAGGTCATTAATCTCAAAGTAAATATGTGGTTATGATACTGTGATTCCCGAGGATTCCCGGAACATAAAGCATTCATTGTTCATATTTAACTCTGCGTTTCAATATTTTTCTTAAAAGCTTTTTGAATCATAATACATTAAACAAATACATTATATTTTAATATTTAATACTTCACTTTTATGTATTAATACAAAGTAAAACATGGGATATGGGCGTGGCTGAGTGCGTTAATTAACCGGTTGCGGTTTTGACGGCCGGGATCTAATTTGAAAATTATTTCCAGTTTTCAAGTAGCATAAAAGTGACCCCTGTGGTGCATTACCCAGACCCCAGAACAAGTTTGAGTGTTCGTAGAGTCTGTGACACCAAAGAAAACCGGTGCGATAAGGATTGAAAGAAAAACGGTCTGAGGAATGTGGTTGTGGAATACTCTCCCTTAACGCACCAGTTTTCTTTACTGTCACAGTCTGTATCAGCCCGTACTGTGTTCCACTAACGTTTACAAGAGAAGTGGGGATACAGTCGGCTAACTATAGTCTTGAAATAACTGTGAAATAGTGTTCATGCCTCTGGTCTTCTGAAGTTAATCCTGAATCGACAAAGCGGCTCATGTGTAGCATTTAAGAAGTCATAGTAAAATATTTACTTTCGTAGTGCCGCTCTACATTTAACATTCCTCAGACCAATTTTCTTTCGTGTCACAGACTATACAAATTAGTGCTGTCAAAACTATAGAAAATAGTAAAATATAGGTGCAGAACTTATTTTTTCCCTCTCGTTGCTTTGCACAGGTGACGTCACAGAACTTTTAATTCAGTTTTCTCGAATTCTATTAATTTTTAACAATTTTTTTAAAATATGCTTTCATTACTTTAATCTATAATTGGACAGTTTGAAGAAATATTGATCCCTAATTGATATATACGTAATATTTATAAATTTAAATATAAATATATCATCACGGCATATTACCCATTTCTGGGTGTGCCAATCTGCTTTATCACAGATATCGGTAATGATGATGATATATTTGTTCCGTGCGAGCGCTTACCAGGTGTCATCTCACGGGCACTCATTACTAGCGTGGAACGTCCCGTAGTCGCGTGCCTGAGTGTCTGGTCGCGAACCTGGGGAACCGGATTCGATCCCGACCAACGCCAAATATTTCGAATTTTAAATGGCATAAAAGTAACCCCTGTCACAGAATATATACATGACTAACGTCAACAAAAGCGACACTGTTTTATGTATTATGTAGGAGATTGGACGTACTCCAGTACGAATTGACGGCGTTCGTGTGTAGGACAGTGCAGCTCAAGAATATTACAATTACCAGACTAGACTATTAGACATCATGCCGGATGCTACATATTGTTGCGTAAAAGGCTTTAAAGGTTTAAGTTTTGTAGTATTAACATTGATATCAAAATAAATAATATTTCTTCCTAGACACCTAGGCAGAAATCTTACGTACGCCTAAGCTAGCGCGCAAAGGTGGCTTAAAGCGAGCATGTTAAAGATCACCAGACTCAAATACACACGTATAGGGTAGTGTCGTACCAATGCCCCAGTGGTGTACTCTTCACGCCAGTAATGAGTGCCCGTGAGGTGACGGTGACACCTGGTAAACGCCCGCACGGCACAAATATGTCATCATCATTACCGATATCTGTGACAAAGCAGATTGGCACACCTAGAAATGGGTAATATACCGTAATGATAAACAGGGTGTATCAAGATAATGGAACAGTGCCGTTTATTCGTGTATGTAAAAAGATACAGAAAAAAGTGATTAGGATATTTTGTAAGGGATAGAGGGGGACACATTTTAGCATAAACTTTTATTATCTTAAATCTAGTGGTACTCAAACTACAGGGCAATATTATATTTTTTTAAATGGCATTATATATATTTTATTAACTCATTAAATAGAGAATTTTGTTCTGAATTCAACGATATAATAATATCATACCCTTACATTGCCAAAAAATTTATAAAAATTAATTCAAAGTTAGTATATCATTTCTACTGTATCTAAGTAATCTGAGCAAACATTCAATCAATAAAACAAAAAATTTATTTTAAAAGTTGAATTTATTGCCAAAATCGTAGCTTACTTGCATGTAATAAAACTAAAATAAATTTTATTTTGTTTTATTGATTGAATGTTTGCTCAGATTACTTAGATAAAGTAGAAATGCAATATTAACTTTGAATTAATTTTTATCAAATTTTTCGCAATGTAAGGGTATGATATTATTATATCGTTGAATTCAGAACAAAATTCTCTATTTAATGAGTTAATAAAATATATATAATGCCATTTAAAAAAATATAATATTGCCCTGTAGTTTGAGTACCACTGGATTTAAGATAAAAAAGTTTATGCTAAAATGTGTCCCCTTCTATACCTTACAAAATATCTTAATCACTTTTTTCTGTATCTTTTCACATACACGAATAAAATGCACTGTTCCATTATCTTGATACACCCTGTATATATATATATATATATAAAATTTTATTTATGCATAGATTTAATTGTGTTGGCGGTAAATTTAAAACTTACCTGTATATCCAGGATGACAAGAACATGTAAATGAGTTATTAGAATTACTGATACATATGCCATGTACACAAGGGTTACTGCTGCATGAAGTTATCATTGGGGTAAGAGCAGATACGTAACAACCACTTGTACCCATTCCTGTTCCTGAGTATCCACTTGGACAAATACATTGTACATAACTATCTCCAATACCTATAAATAATGTATTTTATTTAATTATTTTTAAAAAGAAATCAAAGTAACTAACTGGGATTATCTAAACATCGAGCTAACGGATGACATCCACCATTATTAATGCGACAAACGCCTTGAAAACTGCAAGAAATACCATCTCCAATATATCCTGGGGGGCATGCGCCACACATACGAGATCCCTATTACATAATACAATTAAATATTTTAAAACTGACTAATGTTGAACTATATACCATTGTATTTATGCATTGTACTTTAGGAATATTGCTACATCCGCCATTATTATTTAAACATTCATCGATATCAACACACGAAAATCCATTTCCGCTGTAACCCGCAGGACAAGATCCACAGTAAAACGTACCAGGAACATTGATACATTGGACAGGGGGATTTGTTGAACAAACAGGAGTTTTCATAGACTCGCATTCGTTTACATCTACAGTACAAGCTGGGCTTATATTGTTTGTGGTCCATCCCTGAAAACATTTACAAATTTACACAGTTTTAAAATTTCTTACAATGAGCCAATTTCACATTTTTCAAAAAGTGTTTTAAATGATTGGCCGCGTTCAGCACGTCACAGCGCTGGCAGCGCTGACCGTCGAAATATGCCGAACGCAATGAATAGACGAATGTAATTGGTCCAGCAATAGTATTCGGCAAACTTCGGTGCTCAGCGCTGCTAGCGCTGTGTCGTGCTGAACGCGGCCAATGATTATGCAGTATTTTCCAAAGTAATAAAAAATGCAATTTGTTGTTATTTTTGTAAATAATTAAATAAAAAGATTGGCGCCAGAAATAGTCATAAAAATTTAAGAACGTTTCGGACCATAGCGGTTCATCTTCAGCTTTTTAAAACAATAATATGTAGAAAATTATATGATATATTTAAGTTTTTATTATTATTATTATCATGTAATTTTCTACATATTGTTTTTAAATGATGAAGTTAGACAACTATGGTCCGAAAAGTCCTTAAATAATTTTTTTAACAACACATGGATCATTAAGACCTTAATCCTTCATACCTTCAAGTTATATCAATAAACAGAAGATAGTTTGTGTTTGTCGCATGTTAAGCTATATGAAATTTTTCAAAATATAAAATTTCAATCATTAATTGTAAAATATTTAATGGACATTTCGTGACATTTTCAAATTTGAGGCTATTTCAAGATTAATATTTTTTAAAATTTAATACTTAGAAGGCATATAAAATTCTTACAACAGCCTATTTTGACCGACAATTTAAGAATGATAGGAATTGACTACAATAGCTTAGATGGAATATTTAGGGTTGCCAACAGGTCTCTTTAAAGAGAACATGTTCTCTTTTTTAACAAAATCTCTTTATTGAATTAAATGTTTTTAAAGTTAAACCATAAAGGCTTTTTTGTTACTGATTATTATTTATTTTTATACATTTTTCTCGTATAAATATGTATATACATATATATACAGAATGTAAATTGTAAAACGGGTCATAGGGCTATAACATCAGTTTTTTAGACGCCAAGAGTTTCTGTATTAAATAATTGAAAAAATAATTGGTTTATTATAAAGAAAAAAACTACGAAATTTTTGGTACCAAACACATTTCATTTCTGTTTCATATAAACTCAGAAAATAAATTAAAAAAATTGCAAAATTAAGAAAAAATATCATTACCCGTGTAACTGACAGAAACAAAACAAAACAAAACAATTGTTGATTAAGACGCTCATTAATAAATGTTTTTTTGCAAATTATTATTATTTTCGTTTTATTAAGAAATCATGGATAATTTGTCTCATGAAGAAAAAATATTAATTATTAAATGGTTTTAATTGTTACATGTAGATCACCTATAATTTGTTAATACCTATTACAATAAATAATAATTGTTTCTTAAATAAATATACTAGTGTTTTCTATATTTTGTATCAGTTCACAAATTAATATCTTTGATCTTTAATTGTCCACTATCATGTTACTGTAAAATGACTATGTTTTGTTACTGTCAGTTTCATGGCTAATGATATTTTTTCTTAATTGTACAAATTTTTAAATTTATTTTCTGGCTTTATATGAGACAGAAATGTAATGAGTTTGGTATCAAAAAAAATCGTAATTTTTTTCTTTATAATAGGCACCAATTAATTTTTCAATAAATTAATATAGAAACTTTTGGCGACTAAAAAAATGTTTTTTTATGTTATAGCCCTATGACCTGTTTTAAAATTTACACCCTGTATATATAACTATTTAAGGGCTGGTATTATAAATATCCAATTAAATTTAGTTCCATAGTAAAAATTAATTAAATAAATGCAAAGAGAATTTTCGACATCACTGATTTAAATGTCATAAGAACATGTAAAATGTTTTGAATTTGTTGATTTTAATATATTTGCTATGGAACTAAATTTATTAGGATATTTTAAATGTTTATTTTTTCGTCCTTCATTTTTGACAACCCTAAATATTATAAAATAATATTCAGTATTGTTTTAATAAAAAAAAGTTAATTTAACATACTTGATCACAGATGCAAGTGTAACCCATGGGAGTATTTTGAGACACACAAGTTCCATGTCCGCATAGTTCTTGTGGAGAACCAGTGTTACAATCCTGCGTTCGGCGATTACAATGTAATCCGAACCATCCAGCAGCACAAATGCACCTATGACGAAAAAATATGAACATTTTATATAAATAAATACTTGATTAGTAGTGCAGGTCAGAAATATTTTGTACTGCGGTTTGCAAGAAATAAAGAACCGGTTGAACGGTCCGACTAAACCGGTTTTGGCGAATAATCGGTTTTCAGCGGTTATCCGGTTAGCATTACAGCCAGTTTTCGCGGTTAAACAAGCAAATTGCAGTTAACCCGTTAGCCGGTTAACCATGAAAAACCGGCTATTGCGGTTAGCCGGTTAACCACAGTTAGTAACCATGGTTAACTGGCTAACATTTTCTACAGTTTTTGACAACACTATTAATTAGTATTATATTCATTGCAATAAATAAATTCAAAATGATGTGCAATGAAGAAATTTTATTTTTCATATAATTTTTATATTTATTATGTATATAGGATGGTTGATTTTTCATTGTCCAGCTTATATCTTCTGAAATATTAAAGATACAAGAAAAAGTTATATAGAAAAGTTATTTGATACAACCTGGTCTATAATTTAGCATAAACAATTTTTTCCAAGGCCTACCAATTTTCCAGAAAAATATTTAACTTTGATTTTTTAAATGGAACACCTATATATTTTTACGAAATAAAATTCTAAATAAATTTCTCTTTACAATGATGTGTAACAAGTAAGGGTTTACCTTTAAATTATGTCTAATAAAGCAAATAGAAATATACGACAAAAGTAGGCTCTGATATTCTATTGTTTATACCAGTAACATATGTCACAGATTGCTACTTGATATTTAAATAAAAGTATTAATAATTTTGTAAATCATCAATGCTAGTAATTCTATTACTTGCTTTATTAGACATAATTTTATTCAAAGGAAAACCCCTACGTAGCCAATGTTCAAGTGTGACAGAAGTTACAGGTATAAACAATAGAATATCATAGCCTACTTTTATCATATTTCTATTTGCTTCATAGGACATAATTTAAAGGTAAATCCTTACTTGTTACACATCATTGTAAAGAGAAATTTATTAAGAATCTTATTCTGTCAAAATATACAGGTGTTCCATTTAAAAAATTAAAGTTAAACATTTTTCCAAAAAATTGGTAGGCCTTGGAAAAAAATTGTTTATGCTAAATTATAGATCAAGTTGTATTAAACAACTTTTGTATATAACTTTTTTTTGTATCTTTAATATTTCAGAAGATATAAGCTGGACAATGAAAAATCAACCATCCTGTATAGTTTGTACGTTTTAAACAGGCATACACTTTGATATACAAATGTTCCACGATGAGCTTACGCGAACATTATTTTTTCGTAATACCATACTGTTACTATAACAGGACTAAAAACAAAAGTAAAAAGATAAAAATTACGGCCGCTGTTTTTGTATTTTATAAAATAATATTAAATTATTTTTAAAATAAAGGTCGCGTAAGCTTGTCGTTTGATATTCTGTATAGTTTGAAATAATACTTACGCATATGAACCCTGTTTATTAATACAGGTAGCCCCATTTTGACAACCTAAATCAGTTCCATGATATTTCAAACATTCATTAACATCAGTTTCACAAGATGCACCCTAAAATAATATTATTTGAACAAATCCTTTATGTTTGCAGGATAAAATTACCGTCCAGCTATCTAAACAACGACACATATATCCATTATACATATCTATACATTCTCCCCCATTTTTGCAGGGATTACTTTCGCATTCATTAGTTTTCAATAAATTTAAAATACGGATCATATTTGTTTCCAGAGTACGAACACGTCGATTTAGCTGCAGCCAATTTCTATTACGTGGTCCGAGTCCCTTAAAAAATATTAAAGCAATTTTATGTTTTAGTTTTTAGTAGAAGACAAGTATTTAATTACCGGCCTTATCGGAGCAATTCCCGTATTGTTTGTCTCAAGAGTATTCACCCTTTTTAATATTCCATCGGGACCGTAAATTAAATCTGATATACTCTGTAAACTTGAAGATAAAGGTCCTATAATGTTTGAAGTGAGTCTGTCCACTGTAAGAGATGCATTGCGAGCCTAAATAACAATAGACAAATATTATTTAATGTACAGGAAGTAAATCGAAAAGCGGGCCATAGGCGTTCAACATAAGACAAAAGTTACCATATTATTTTATGCAAAATACTTCAGATAAAATTTATAAAGATTTAAATTCTGAGCTTTTATTCTAGACTAGGGTTGCCAACTGACCTTTTTGGAAAGGACAGTCCTTTTTTGAGCATATTTTGTCCTTGTCCTTTTTTAAACCAGGAAAGGACGCGATTTGTCCTTTTATAGTAAATTTTGTTATTAATGATATTTTTCTTATTATAAATATGAAAATGAAATAATTATTTCACATTTTATGTAATGTAATGAAATAATGATAGAATTTTTGAATTATTGATGTAGGGTTAACTAGTGTTGACTTGTCAAATTTGTTAATGGGGGATTACGGCTCAATCGAATTAAAGGAAAATAGTAAAAAATTACGAATGTATATGCTGAATAACGAATATTAATAAAAAAAATGAAATGGTATAATTGAGATTTTTCGGAAATAAAGGGTTTTTTGTTATAGCGCTTCGACACTAATATGAAAATATTTTGATTGGCGGCCGAGAAACCGCCTATACATGCATTACAAATAGCGTGTTAGGAGGTGGGATTACTACCAATGGAAGTTAAGAAATTCAAATTCGAAAGGAGGGGCTAACATTCCTGTACTACAGTTTTCAAACAGTTTTTATTTTAACACAAATTTCTTGCATTAAATTTAATAATTTAAATACACCTGTAATTATAAAGTATGTAGACTTGTACAGTGTTATAATATTCATTTATTTTTATGTAAATATAACTTAAAATAGCATATATTTCAAGAACATTTAGGTCCATGATGAAAACAGTTTGATAAAAAAACATATATATGTGACGTCACGTCAATCTTTTCAAAATTCGGGAGACCATAACTCGCTTATTAATAGGAATTTTTTCACCGGATTTTCATCAATAGTCTTAGTTTTCCTAATATTTTCAGATGAAATTATAAAAAAAAAATGGTGTAATCCCCCATTGTTGCGCTCATGCTCTCCTCCTCGTTATTATTTTATTATAATTTGTTAGCTCTAAATAACTGCTTTGTGAGTTTAAAAATTAAGGTTAGATATCTTATTGTGTTTTACTTCTTTTCTTCATAAAATATTGATTTTAATTTTTATTAAATTTGCTTTATTGTAAAGAAACTATATTATCTTGCATTAAAACACCTGTGACCTTGAAAATTTTCAAAAAATCGCGCATTTTTTCTCAAATTTTAAATCCTACACACAATTCAGAAAAAGATAGCCGAAAAATGTCCTTTTCTGTAATTTTGTAAAGTTGGCAACCCTACTCTAGACTGACTTTATCAGGTGTAACACGAAAACCGGATTATAGGCGTTCAATATGAGAAAACAGTTTTTCCTTGCCCAAAAGTGGCCTATTAATTTTAGACAATAATGCTTCAAATAAATATTGTACAGAATTAAATTCTGCATTTAAATCAATTATTACATTTTCTTTTGGATGTTTCGTAATCGAGAAAATTAACATTAAAATTTTATAGAAGTTACTTCTTTATAGTGTTAGCCACAGTGGCGTAACTAGAATTCATGGGCCCCGGGGCAAAAAAATATTTGGGGCCCCCTAGGTAATACTAATATAAGAATATGTATGTTAAAAAATGAAAATTTATTGATTTTTTACAGTACAGAAAATATAATTAAAAATTACATAAATTAATACAAAACAAAAAGACGACTGACGTGGCCTATAGCCCATTTATAGTAAAACAAAATTGACACTTTTACTACACTATCTACTACTAAAAGTAGCATAAAAATATAATGAATATTGTAGTTGTTGCTTATTAAAACTCTCTTTTCTATAATTTCTGTTAAATTCATTTTCGAAGCATTATTCGCTTCAATAGATAGTAAAGCCAATTGGTTTAATCTCTCTTAACCCCTAGCAGATCTTAAATGCATCAAATAAAAAATAATTGAAAATTGATAATTTTTAATATATCGTTTATTATATTTAATCGGGGCCCCTAAAACTTGGAGGCCTCGGGCATTTGCCCGAATTGCCCTGTGATATCTACGCTACTGGTTAGCCATGGTATTAAAATAAAATCACAAACAAATTTCACCTGTCAGAAACTTACGTGTCTGATTGTGACATATTTTACCCGTCAGAAACGCTCTGTTAAAGTCATCATTATTGAAAATAGAGAATTATTTACACGAAGATAAGGTACAAATTGTTAAGTAGTATTATTTTAAGACAAACTATATTTTATAATTTCGGACAGATAAAAAGTCATAATATTTGTTTGAAATTTTATTTCAGTACCATGGCTAACATTATAAAGAAGTAACTTTTATAAAATTTTAAATTTAATTTTCTCGGTTACGAAATGTGTAAAAGAAAATGTGATTGTTGAATTAGATGCAGAATTAAATTCTCTGCAGGATTTATTTGAAGCATTTTTGTCTAAAATTTATAGACCACTTTTGGGCAAGGTAAAACTGTTTTCCCTATGTTAAACGCATATGGCCTGGATTTCGTGTTACACCCTGTATATAATCGTCTAGACAACCACGGATTACCGAGTGGCGCTCGAAATCCGTTACATTACGCATTTAACATGGAAAAATAGTTTCCCCTTACACATTGTTGATTTCGAAAAAAAAAATATAAATTGTACATATAAATTTGTTTGTCTTTTTGTTTTAATACCATGGTTAGCACTATTAAATTGTAATTTTCGAAATCGTCATGCCTAATTTCTGCATATACAATACATATATACAAATTTTTTTTTTGTTATTTATAAGCAGAATTTTATTTTCTACAACTTTTATTTGAAGAATTTCTTTCTAAAATAATTTAGGAAGCAACGCTCAAGAAAGAAATCCAAGTTCTATCCCGACCTATGCCAATATTAATTCGAATTTTAAATGACACAAAAGTGACCCCCTGTGGTGCATTCCCTACGCCAGCAGAGTGCCCGTGAGCTGACGCACGTTACGAATAAGTCATCATTATCTACATCTGCGTATAAAGCAGATTGGCACACCCAGCAATGGGTAGTATGCCGTGATGATATATTTCAAAATGTACCTATATATTTTTGAAAGAAACATAAATCATTGTTTTTTTTCCACGGCACTCTAATAATTGCCTTAAATCGTGTATTTTATTTTGCTTCTAACTCATACGTAAAAACAATTGAATAACAAACTTGGTACTCAATCGGTGCAGTTTTTCATTCTAAATATTTTTCTTCATTATTCTTTTGTTCTGAAATTAATAGGTAAAGAGATATCGCCAAATTTGAACATTGAATTTTCTATGTTCGGACAAATGTAGACACCGGTATAATGTAAAAGCGCGCTCGTAATTCGGGCCTATTTTTTATGATGAATAAAATTATTTATATTTAAAAACTTACATGTTTTAATAATGGAATTAAATTTTCGTCATTTAAGTTAATGTATCCTCGACCAGTAGTTCTTATAGATACATTTTTATGATCCGCAGCATAAATTACTAAGTTTCCATTATTGGACACTATACGTGGACTGTTAATACAAATAATATAATTAATTATATTAATATTATGGTTAATATAAATACTTACTGCGGTCCGTAGAGATTTGAAGCTCGCACTAAATAAATAAAATTGAAGAAAATAAACACAACATGAAGTGTACAAAACATATTTAATTTAGCTAAATAACGCCAATATATTTCATTTTACAGTTTGTTGAAGTTTACAAGAACAATACAAACAATTGAATGATAGATCAACTGCTGAATGCGGACCACTTCGAAGGGGCAGGACTAATATCACATTTCATAGATCATACACCCATATATCATGTTACTTCAATGGAAATTTATTTGTACACTTATAAATTCGCTACAACACTAATTTGTTAATGTTAAGCTAATTATTTACAATTATTGTACAATTTGAGATTTCAATATATTAAAAATATGTGTTTCTTTGTCAATTTTGTGCTTTTACATCGTACATAAAATGAGTGCAATATGGTAAACCAATTACTGCAAGAATTTTTATTTACAGCCTTTTTATCACTATGATTAAATAATACTGAATGTAAATAAAAAATTACTAATACACGGTACATTCAATGGTGCTACTTTCAACTATCATTCTTTAATATACTAAATTGTCAAATTTTCTATATATTAATTCGAAGAGAACTCTGTATGAGTATTAAGTGCAAAATTATGTTATATTTTACTACACTAACGTTAATTTGCTAAAACACAATGGCAAATTTCAATATTTTGCTCTTATCTCCTCTTTCGAGTTCAATTCGCGTTGGTGGGATTATATTGAAGAATGAAGTCGGCGAATTATTAAAATATTTCAAACTTACACCTTATAATCAGTCATTAGTAAATAAATTTAGTAAATTTTATATTGCACAAATTTTTCCTACACTTATTTTTAATAACATTCCAAAAGTTAGATAATTTTGAACTTTTTTACAATCACATCAAATAAGTTTGCTTAAATAAAAGTGCAAGCTTTTTTGAAATAAATATAAATATACAGGGTGTATCAAGATAATGGAACAGTGTATTTTATTCGTGTATATGACAAGTTACACAAGAAAGTGATTAAGATATTTTAAGGCATAGACGGGGGGCACCTTTTGGCATAAGCATTATTATTTTGACGCCAGTGGTACTCAACTTATGGATCAATGTTATATTTTTTTAAATGGCATTATATATTTTTTTATTAACTCATTAAATGGATATTTTTTTCTGAATTCAACGATATAATAAATCATACTCTTACATTGCTAAAAAATCGATAAAAATTATCAAAATTAATATTTTATTTTTTAAGTAGGTTGAGCAAACATTCAATCAATAAAACAAAAGAAAATTAACTGTTATTTTTGTACATTGTCACCCATTATTATAATTAAGGTAATTTTAGTTACCTTTTTTTTTTCTTTTATAACCTCTCATATCAGGATTAAATCCCAATCACTGAGTAGGTTCACGTACACAAACATCCATGCCTTAGTTAGTGGGATTCAAACCCAGAACCCCGAGCGCACTCATGACTGAAAGATGTTGCTCTAACCACTGAATCACCTGAGCCGATAAATAATTAATTTAACAATGGCAGCAGATTTAACAAATATTTACAATTATTTTTTTTATTAATGTGCGACCCGTCAAAATGCATTTCTAGCATGCAATTTATTTGCAAAAAGTTATCCTAAATAAAGAAGACTAAATAGTAATCAAGCGAAATAAAAAAATAACGAATTTTGAAACATTTCGAAAAAATAATTTAATAATTTGTAATAATGATATACGAAAATGACAGATAATTTTCTTTTGTTGTAATAGTTGAATGTTTGCTTAGCCTACTCAAAAAATTTAAAATGGAAAAAAATACTAACTTTGAATTAATTTTTATAATTTTTTTCGCAATATAAGTGTATATTATTTAATCGTTAAATTATGAAGAAAAATCCCTGTTTAATGAATTAATAAAAAAAATATGCCATTTAAAAAAATATAACATTGATCCATAAATTGAGTACCACTGGTTTAAAATAATAGTGGTTATGCCAAAATGTGTCCCCCTCTATGCCTTACAAAATATCTTATGGCCGATTTTATCTTTATCTTTCATTTAATTTTCCATTTCTGTAATACAAATTTTAATATATAAATGTATATGTAAAGGATATTTCTTTAAAAATTTAATTATTTTGTATACCTCCTCAACATAATATTAATAATATCTCCACATAATTTTTGTTGTAATAATGTCAATGTTGACAAATACAATTGACAAATGTCATAAATTATAAAAATTACTCATTTATTTCAGTGTGCAAATATAATATCACAGAAGTAACTAATAATCCGATGACTACGTAAGTAATTCCTAGCTGGGCATTGCTTTGTTTGGTGAAATCCAAAACGGATAAGTATCAGTTTAGGCAGTTCTTAAATTTAGGAAATTTCTTGCTAAGCAACAGTTTAGGAATCGGTGGTGAAATCGGTTAATCACTTTTTTGTGTAACTTTTCACATACATGAATAAAATACGCTGTCCCAATAACTTGTTACATCCTGTATGTATATAATGAGCCTCCTAAAATTTGTCTACCTCAGCTTTGAAAGTTCCATGAAGTAACGACTGGTAAACGCCCTTTATAACAAAGATATTATATCTTTACTGACATCTGCAAAAGCATGCTGGCACCAAGGTAATAAACAATAATGATATACTAAAAAAAAAAATGTTTGGTGCATTTCAATCCTCGCCTTATAAAAACCGGATTGATTTTAAGTGGCTCATTCTATACTTAAATGGATACTGAGTATCAAAAATAAATAACATAAATTCGATTACAAAAAATAAACATAAAACAACAGTACACTGTAAATCAAAAAGTAGGCCATGGGCGCTTAACGTGGTAAATCAGTTTTTCTTTGCGCAAACGTTAGCAAATTATTTTATGTAAAAATTCCTCAAATAAAAGGTATAAAGATTTAAATTATGCATCTAAATCATGTGAAACAACTATTCTAGCTCTTCATATAAACGTAAAAATTAATTATAAAGTTACAATTTTTATGAGCTTAGGTAGCCATGGATCTATGAAAAATAATAAACAAATGCGTTATTTTTGACTGTCAATTAGACTCTGTTTTCTAATGGGGTCCTATACCATTTTTCTTTTATTATTTTTTCTTTAAGAACAGGATGAAATAAGAATTTTAGTGGAAAATTTTACGTAATAAGCGAGATATGAATTTTTAAAGTTTAAGAATTTGTGCGTGACGTAGCATGTACTAACCAGTGATCGACAAACAATGGGACAAAATGTTAGTTATAGAGGGAACAATTTTTTCATGTTTGCATAGCTGAAATGTTTGTAAATAAAAACTTATACGTTATATTCATGAAGAAATTATTATTAAGTATAAATAACGTAAATAATAAGCATTTTTTTCCTAATAAATTATAGAACATTGAAACAGTTTGACAATATTATTACACAAAGTATGACGACGGATGGCGCTAGTGTTGGCTGTTTTGAAGTTTCAATATTAATTTAATTATAAATATATTATTATTGTTAATATTACTAGATGTTATAATTAATTAAATTCATCAAACACAAACTTGTTAAATGTTTTGTTAGGTTATAGAACAACATGACATTTCATATTATTTTAAAGGTGACTCAAAGGTGACCGTTGCAGACGCGCGAATCTCCTTTTTAAAATCAGGCGACCAATCAAATTCTTAGTACGTAACGCGTCATACCCAATTAGTAATCAGCTTCAATTGCTTATAGTTTGTGACCTAGTCAATATTTAAAGAAAATTTTTTCACTAATACTCATTAATTTCTGTATATTTTCGTCTTCTTATTTAAGATAGTTAAAATATGAGTATGGTATAGGACCCTATTAGGAGGAGTAAATGTGCATGGCTGCCTAAACTAAAAGCCCCTTGAAATAGTTCTTTTATTATAGTTGATTTTTTCGCTTACATGAAGACCTAGAATAATCGTTTCAAGTGATTTAGATGCAGGATTTAAATCCCTATAACTTTTATTTTAAGTATTTTTCAACAAAATAATTTGGTAACGTTTGCGCAAAGAAAAATTTATTTCCCATGTCACACTCCTGTGGCCCAATTTTCGATTAACCCCCTGTATTAAATTTTAAAATATGACAGTAAACTTAATTTCATAAAAAAAAAAATGATATAAAATCAAGAATATAGAATATAATTTTGTTATATAAAAAAATAAAATATTATTTCTGTATCATACATAAAAACAAAAGAGAAAATTTCATATAAATAAAAATTTGAAATAAATTAAACTCAAACATTGGTGAACACTTTTTAAGTCAAGGCCTTCTTCTAAAAACTTTAAATACGGGAAGCTACTGTACAAAAAATTATTCTATTTGTACAATTATCAATTAAAAGCTAGATACAGCGAAGCCTGGTGCAAATATTACAAACACAGCTCAGCTTTGACTGGTAACCCATCGTATAAATGGATTACATTTTTGCTTTGTACAGTGTGGTTGCTTTTAGGTCAGTTTTTCAAAGATGCCTTCCTTTAAATAATATGTATCATTAGGATACTTTCATATATTAGTACATAGATAAATATTATCTATCTAAAAATGAATATACGTAAATAATTCGTTACTATGAATTCAAAAAAACACGCTATATTAATAGTATAGTTAGTTCATACAGGGTTCGTCACAGGAACCGCATGTTTTTCATTTGGTTAGTACAGGCGACAGTCGGTTCATAGCAGGGCTGTCAATGAAATCCGGATTTTTATTTTTAAAATATCAGTTTTTTTTCTGTCCGGGTAAACCGGATATCCGAATATCCGGATTTTTCAATACGGATAACCAAGTATCCGGATTTTTCAATCCGGAAAACCGGATAACCGAATATCCGGCTTTTTCAATCCTGAAAACCGAATATCCTGATTTTTCAATCCGGAAAACAGGATAACCGAATATCCGAATTATTCTATCTGTTTATAATTTATAATAATGATTACTAATTTTTAAATAGCAATGTGGGGTTAGTCGTGTCATACAGAAATGCAACAACTTTGCACCAGTTTAACAGACTTCGTATCTCTTACGGTTTCAGAGATCCCAATGGTTAGACTCGAAAAACGGGAACCCTGTATACATATTTTGGCCAACCTATTCAAGAAATTATATGAATATGTGAATTAAATAGGCACTAAATAAAATCATGTTATTATATTTTTTCCAATGATTACCTTTGTTCTTGTTAATCTACAAAATTACGTATAATAATAAGTATGCATATGGTTAATATTTGTAAGTTGTAACTTATATTGTAAGTATTAGGACCTAGGCGTATTTGGTTTTTACCTTTTAACAATATGGCTTATATGAATTTCTGTTATCGGTTTACCGGATATATCCATTACCGGTTTTCCGGAATTATTCGGATACCGGTTTATCCGTATTTCAAACCGGATACCGGTTTTTTCGGATACCGGATACCCACTTATCCGGATATCCGGATTGGTATTTTTACGGATATTGACAGCCCTAGTTCATAGAAAGTTGGGAGATGGCTCGTTTTCTTCGTTATGGAACACATTTCTAGTTTTCATTATGTTTTGAACTTAGATCATACAGCTTAGGAACTGGATGGAAGAAGTAGGGAACGCTTAGGATTGAGAGACAAAAAATGCAGAAACAAAGAAACCATGTGCCAGTGAAACGCCAGTGACGGAGTCGAAACTTTTGAGGTTTCTCATAGTTCGCTTCGCAGATAATGTTCCAAGTTGTTCGCGAGTAAACATCAACCATCAAAAGTATTTTATGGTTTATTTGTTCACGTGTTTCATTCGATATAATTTAGTGGCATAAGAAACAAATACAATAAATTAATTTTATTCAGAAATAAATCAAAAAATAGTTTTTTATTCGTCTTTTTTCTTTAATTATTATTTTGCGGCATAAACAAATACAATAAATTGAACTATTCAGAAATGTATTAAAAAGTTTTTTATTCGACTTTTTCCTTTTGCTATTATTATTTTGCTTTATAATTTGGTGCCATAAGAAGAAAATACAATAAATTACGTTTATTCAGAAATGATTTAAAAAATAGTTTCTTGTTCAACTTTTCCCTCTTCTTTTATTATTTTGCGAAGGACAAAATAATAATTAATTTTATTCAAAAATGAATTACAAAAATATTAAAGTTTTTTATTCAACTTCTTCCTTGTGCTATTATATTCCGTTATATTTGTCCCTTTCTTAAAAATTCATGCCGACGTCCATGGTACGCCGTGGCGTCTGCGCATAACTCTAAATTTCTGTGAACTTGTTGTATCCTTTTCTCTCTTATGTGCTTGTATAAATCTATCTCTCTTGATCCTAAGTGTTCTTGAGAATCGCATACTAGGGTTTCTCATATCCAGTTCGTAACCCGTATGATCTAAAGTTTTGAAGTTTTGAGCACTGAACGTTTGCCCTACAGCTTTTTTCGTAAACGGTAAGTCGTGACACAGACAGATCGGAACAGGTCTGCGGTTCAACAAAACGAACCCTCCCTCGCTTCTCTGCGAACCACCTGTAGCCTGTACTAGCCAAATGAAAAACATGCGGTTCGGGTGACGGATCCTGTACAAGATCTATAACTGTAACTTTCATTCAAAACAAGTCTTAAAAATATGTAACTTGTAACATAACATATCACATAATTTCGATGAAAATGGCTACTTGTTTTCATCTAACAAAATAAAATCAATTTTGATACCTATAATATTATGAAAGTAACCTATATAATATAAACTACAATAATTTTAATTCTTAACAAATATATATACCGAGTGTAACACAAAAACCGGGCCATAGGCGTTAACATGGGAGAACAGTTTTTCTTTCCCAAAAGTGGCCTTTTAATTTTAGACAAAAATGCTTCAAATAAATGTTGTAGAGAATTTAATTCTGCATCTAAACCAGTAATCACATTTTCTGTTGCACGTTTCGTAACCAAAGACTGAATTTCAAATTTTATAATAGTTACTTCTTTATAGTGTTAGCCATGGTCTTTAAATAAAATTTCAAACAAATTTTATGACGTTTTACCTGTCAGAAATTATAATATATAGTTTTCATCAAAATAATGCTACTCAATGATTTGTATCTTTTCTTCCTGTGCATAATTCTCCATTTTCAATAATGATAACTCAAACAGAGCTTTTATTATGGGTACAAATCATTGAGTAGTATTTTTTGATGAAAACTATACCGGGTGTCTACTTTTATTTCTGAACATAGAAAATTCAATGTTAAAATTTTGATTCGGCGATATCTCCTTACCTATTAATTTTAGAACAAAAGTCTAATGAAGATAAATGTTCAGAGTAAAAAACTTCATTGTTTGAGTACCAGGTTTGTTGTTCAATTGTTTTTATGTATAAGTTAGAGCAAAAGAAAATACTCGATTTAAGGCAATTATCAGAGTGCCATGAAAAAGAAAACAATAATTTATATTTCTTGTCTCTGGTATATCTGACAGATTTGACATATCTTGTTATATTATTATTACTAGAATAATGGGAAGTGTTAATCTAGAAGAAAAAAAATAATAATCACTAATTCTAATAAGAATAAATTAAAAAGAAGTGTCAAATCTGTCAGATATGCCAGAAACAAGAAATATAAATTATTGTTTTTTTCCATGGCACTCTGATAATTGCCTTAAATGACGTATTTTCTTTTGCTTCTAACTCGTCTATAAGAAACAATTGAACAACAATATTGGATCTCGTTGATACAGTTTTTCATTCTGAACATTTTTCTTCCTTACACTTTTGTTCTAAAATTAATAGGTAGATATCACCAGATCAAAATTTTAACATTTATTTTCCTATGTTCGGAAATAAAAGTAGACACCCGGTATGTTATAATTTGACAGGTAAAACGTCATAAAATTTGTTTGAAATTTTATTTAAAGACCATGGCTAACACTTTAAAGAAAGCTCTGTTTAAGTCATCATTATTGAAAATAGAGAATTATTTACACGAAGATAAGGTACAAATTGTTAAGTAGTATTATTTTAAGGCAAACTATATTTTATTATTTCTGACAGATAATAGTCATAACATTTGTTTGAAATTTTATTTCAGTACCATGGCTAACATTATAAAGAAGTAACTTTTATAAAATTTTAAATTCAATCTTTGGTTACGAAATGTGCAACAGAAAAATGTGATTATTGGTTTAGATGCAGAATTTAATTCTGTACAACATTTATTCGAAGCATTTTTGTGTAAAATTAATAGGCTAGTTTTGCGCAAGAAAAAACTGATTTCCCATGTTAAACGCCTATGGCCCGGTTTTCGTGTTACACCCGATATGTTAAATTTTGATAATGGGGATTTCCAAGGCTACTACTTTAATTATTGCATTTCAATTTTATCCTTAAGTACGATGTAATAAACTAAGTATTAATTAGAAAAAGTTTTATTATTAAAGTAAAATAAAAAATTATTTAATATTGTTGTGACGTCACGGTCTCAACATTATTAATTCATATGCTTAAATCAAATTAAACAAAATTAGCAAATTAAAAAATCAAAAAATTGTGAAAATCCCCATTGAAAATTATGAAACACAATTGATAATCCTTATAACTTTAATCAACGATCTAAATTATACGAATTAAGAAATGCATGAATCTGATTAATTACGAACTATTTGAGACTCGTTGCTTCCTCTCTTCTTTGGAGGTGCGTGAGGAAAGATCTGCGTGATCTTCCCGATGCCGCGCGTTGATCCTTCTTTGAATAGAAGTCTACTACCTACTCGCACATACTCAGGATGTGAAACAAAACGGAAGAGCACTGAAGAACTTTCACCAGTATGGAGGCCACCTTCAGCCATAACGCCCTCAATCACTGCTGTCTGCCGAATGCTTCCAATGTAGATTGTTGTCTGGAAACCTCGATGGATTGCTTTCGCATGATATATCAGAAAAACTGTTGCCTGGAAAAAACGACTCAAATGACCATCTTCTATCCATATTTTGGATGCATGTACATTGCAACAACAAAACTTTAAGATGAAATTAAGGATCTAAGAATAAGTGGTCAAGTTCTTGAAAGCAAATTCTTACAGATGCTTCGTTTTAGTGATATTTGCAATAGATCATATTACTAATTCAAATAGGGGTGTCCACCATTATCAAAATAATGAAAAATAACACTAGTACCCTACAATATATTACAATACATTCATGAAAACATTTTACTACGTTTGAAACGCTGTCAAATTTGTAACGTAAAGGGACGGTTTTACAGTTTAGTAGTAATAGATGGCAGCACATTCAAATTGTAACATTACATTTAAATTTGAGGTGAATAGTTATTTTAAACTAATTAAAATTGTAAATACAAATATTGTTTACCTTATCGTATATTAGTGAAGCATTTTCTATATTTTATAAATATATATATATATATATATATATATCATCACGGCATATTACCCATTTCTGGGTGTGCCAATCTGCTTTATCGCAGATATCGGTAATGATGATGACATATTTTATAGACTTTTGTATCTCGTCCATCTATTGAGCGTTGGCAGAAAATCGGCGGGAGCGTACGCAATCATTGTGGCGGTAAAAATTAGCCGTTTAAACGAGATATGAAAACTACTGTTTTCAAAAATTTTTTTACACAAAACCTGTTATAATAAAAATGTTTTCTTTATTCTAATATACCGTGAGTATTTTTTAACGTGAAACATTGGGTTTGTCATATCCATGGTTACGACTTGATATTTGATTGACAGCAATGTATTTGCCCGTTCCATTTAAAATGAAACGTAGGGAACGAATCTGACAGAAGTATTATATTTAAATATTGTAAGAAATTTAGCGGAGTCAGAAAACCACTCGAGAGCACTAAACATATTTCGGGCACAAGGTGCACACAATATTTTTTCTATTTAATTTTTAGAAAACAGGTATAATTATTTAAACAAAATTAACCTCTAATGACATCTTGTCAATATGACAGATAACCGTTGAATTTTCCTAAAAGTTATGATTTGACATTTGATTGACAGCAATGTATTTGTCTGTCAAATTCGTTCCCTATGTTTCATTTTAAATGGAACGGGCAAATACATTGCTGTCAACCAAATGTCAAGTCGTAACCATGGATATGACAAACCCAATGTTTCACGTTAAAAAATACTCACAGTATATAACTTTTCATGAAGAATAACATATAAAAAAATTGAAAATTAGTGGAAACCCCTATTGCGCATGCTCTCAATAGACGAATCAAATTTAGGAAGTACTTAAATGCAAGTGCCAATCTCGGCCAATGCTATCTTATGAGAAAAATTTAATTTTCAATATGAAGTATCTTTTTTATAAAATAAAATCAAATTACCAAATAAATTTAATAATCACTATTTAATTGTGTTTTAACTGTTTCTGACGATATTTCACTTTAATAACATCATTAATAAATTTTTGGTGTGAACTTTTTAAAAATTATGACTTACCGCTTCAAATGTCACATATGCACAACCATAACCTAACTTTAACAGTTCTTCTGTTATAATCTGAGAATATACATACATACATTCACCATATTCAAACTTATTAATACTCATTTTTAAATTATACTTTTCAAATTTGTGTAAACGCCATTGCCTATTTCTCTTCTTTATATATTATTGTTAAAACTAAAAATTCTTGTAATAATACTGTAACGTCCTTAAAACACGCAAATGCAAATACCGAGAGTTTTTTTTATTAGTGAACATGGGCGTATGTCATTACCATAGTTACATTTAAAATGATTGACAGCAATGCATTATCGCGTTTTTTTTAAAACTGGACATAGGACGTGACATTTAATATATCTGTCAATGTCATCAAATTGTCATACTTCAAAATGTATACAGTTAAAGAAAAGTTCAAATTGTAAATTGGAGTAATTATAACGAGTCTACAACAAGTTTCTGACTTATGTGCATTAACTTTTAATAAGCGACCCAGTCCAACAACTATAAGAAAAATTTACAATGACTACAGAACTAAAGGATGCGTCGATAAACAGCACAAGAAGAAAATCAGACCAAGTAATGTAGTTAATAGAAAGAAACAAGAAATTATGCAATTAATTGAAAGTGAAAACACCCTGTCAACAATTTTTTTTTCTGAAATTAAGAATACTAGTATACAAGGTTTTAAGACAAGAACATTTTAATAGTTTTAAATATCAAAATCACCAAGAGTTATTACACAACGATATAGAACGAAGAAATATCTTTTGCGAAGATATGATGAACAAAATTAATAGTGGGGAAATATTACGGGATCGAATTTTATTTACGGATGCAGCGACATTTTATATTAATCGAGAAGTAAATTCACAAAATTGCAGGTATTGGAGTCGTCAAAATGTTCACTTATATCTGCACCAGGTATTCCCCCAACGCTGGATAGGACGTGGTGGAGAAGTGGAGTGGCCTGCAATGCCACCAGATCTTGCACCAAACGATTTTTTTTTCTTTGGGGCCATTTAAAAAATTGTATTTACAATGGTGACAAAATAAATATTGATCAATTAAAAAATAGGGATAAAATATAATTTATATTAATTATTTCTTGCCTTAGGCTTATGTCAGAGTATAAAATTATACCATACAATTTGAACTTTTTCTTCAACTGTATAAATTTTGAAATATGACAATTTGATGACATTGACAGATATACTAAATGTCACGTCCTATGTCCAGTTTCAAAAAAAAAAAACGCGATAATACATTGCTGTCAATCATTTTAAATGTAACTATGGTAATGACATACGCCCATGTTCACTGATAAAAAAACTCTCGGTATCTTTAAAACGAAGCATCTGAGACAATTTGTTGTTTAATTATGAAACATCCTGTATATCGCCATTAATGAAGTCTGTATTAATAAACAGTATGTTGCATTCAGAATTAAGCAAAAAATCGCGATAGAATAACAATTTTATTTATTATTCTTTAATATTTCCTGTTGTCCTCTAATTAATTGTACCTTTCTCAATTTTTAGCTGTTATAACATGAAAGTAATAGAGCAACCTAAACAAGTCTGTGACTAGTTTTTTTAATCCGATTAAATAAATTTTATTGCGTCATTTAATACAGTGTTATTTTTTAACAGGGCAATGAAACGACATATATGGGAAGAAGAAGTATAAAATGTACATAAAAACGAAAGTAGCTTGCCTTACAGCTAAAGCAACTAATAGCAAGCGATTTTCGACCATGCGTTGTAAGAATATATTACCTGTAATTAAGATAAGGTCAATGAACAAGCTGATATAAGGGATAAGCAAAAAGAGTTTGCATGTGGAACTCTTGTACATTATAGTTTCACATTAAAATTGTAACACTCTAATTTAGTTAAATATACAAATATATAATACGAATTACATAACAGCATATCGTCCGGCTATCTCATTTTTTGAAATTATCAACCATTTCGTATTCCAAATTTCGATAGTAAATGGGGTCATACCACATTTTCCATTATTTTTTTTTTTTTTTTTTTCTAAAAGTAGGTACACAAAAGTACTTACATAAATAAACCGTTTAACATGGAAAAACAGTTTTTGTAAATAAAAAGTGAATTAGTATTGCATAAATTGCAACAAATTATAAAATTTTTCAAATAAAAAATTGTTGCATTCTTTTATTATGCAATATGAAAAGACTCAAATGTCAGCGTGGCGCATTGGTTAGCACAACTGACTTTGGATTTCAGACTGGGGTTCGATTCCTCATGAGGGTAATTATTTTATTTTTTACACAAAAATTGTTTTGCAATTTTACGCAATTTCCTGCTCTCCTGTTCATATTTTTCAGCATATTTCTTTATAATAAAGACATGATCCTTATCAAATAATCATCATTATTTAATTTACTTAAAAAAAAATTACATGAATTAAATAGTTTTTTAATAACGTCAAATTGTGAAGAAACTAAACACATAATAAAACATAAAAACAGTTTTGTGTGTAACTTTTAATAGACTGTTACAGAACTGACGTCACAGGCAAGAGAGAGATAGAAGATATACAGGGTGTTAAAAAATAAGTATCACAAATTATGAGGGCATATAGTACTGACCAAAATGAGTAAAAAAAGCTTAATTAACATGGGTCCGATCTTCAATAGTTTCCGAGATAATAGGAAATGCGTTTTTTCGGTGTTTAACCTCTGCTATTTCGAAAACTGTAAGTGTTACGACTTTGATTGAATGAGATATTTTGTTTACCTTTCAGAGGTCATCTTAGATGTGTTTTTGTTTTTCACAAAAAAATCGAATAATTGTACTAAGACAAAAGTTGTGGCGCCCTTGGCCAATATTTAATTTTCAAATAACTTCGTAACTACTAGAAAGTGAAAATATGTTTCATATAATATGTTATTGTTTTTTTTATAGACTACTTACTGGCATAGACAAAATTTTGTTCGACCACTATCTTAGTCTGTTTTTCTTCGATTCTAATACAAAATGGCCTCTATATCAAAAACAGTTGAAGATCGGACCCATGTTGACTAAACTTTTTTTACTCATTTTGGTCAGTATTATATGCCCTCATAATTTGTGACACTTATTTTTTAACACCTATATATACAAACAAACCTCCCCCTTGTTGTCTACGTCTCTGTTCCTAGTACTACTCCTGTCATTCAGTTTGTATCTGTCATTTAGGGTTATAACCTAATTCTTTATTCTGATTTGTTTTGTTGATTAAAAATGAGTTTAAAACCGGAAGATGTGCCTGGGGCAACTTTTTTGTTTAATAATATTGAAGATCATTCGATAATACAACTGAAACGGTGACTGGAGTGAAGAGGTCAACAGAAAACTGTGACCAAAGTTAATTTAATTGTGCACAATCCGTATACATTCATATTTCAAATTAAAACAATAACAGACTAAACCTATTATAATTATCAAATGACGTTTACGATGTTTACATCTTTGAATTTATACTGCCAATGGCTGATGACAGTTCTTTGTTTGTATTATTGTAACCATAGCAACCATTACTTCTGTACAGTGCCGCTAGAAGCGCTACGTTCAAATTGCAATTGTGTAAGTGTCCATTGCACATTGCTCTTCATAGTTTTTGCCGAAAGATGAACAGGAGAGCAGGAAATTGAATAAAATGGTGTCATTTCACATTTTCTGATTTATTTTATTCTTGAAAAAATAGGTCAAATTAAACATGTATGTGTATGTTTTACATCTTACAAGTCTTTAGAATCAGAGATATGATTTTTTAAAAGTTGCGTTTAATTTCAAATATTTCAACGGCTGACGACACATATTCACGGATACGACAGTCGAGCTCTACCGGTTTAATTTAGAACTACGATTATTTGGTTTGGTATTTATTTAAATAAATGGTTTATTTACATACCTTATACTGCACTAGTACTTTTAAAGAAATAGAAAGTAATAATAATCTTCTCTCTTGTATATTTTGCTGTCAGATGTCAAACATTTAGGTTAGGTTACTGTTTCATGTTGTGAAGCGTGTGTGTGAGAAAGAATTGTCTTTGTGTGAGTATGAATTTGTGTCGTCAGAAATTTAATCAGTGTTTAAAAGCGCGAAAGTTTATTAGCAAATTTATGAATGAAAAGTCGCATATTTCAAATTATTTTCTATTACTATATTTATTAAATGAGGTGGATTTCATGATTTTATAAATATTTTTTTTTTTTAAATGACCCCATTAAATTCCATGTTAAATCCCTAAATTCGCTCCTAACATCCATCATCCTATACAGGGTGTCTCTTACATAGGGGGACATGGCTTAACCACAGATTCCTGAGGCTAAAATAAGACGATTTAACTAAACTTGCTTCTACCGGAAAGTGTACCATTTAGCCAGAATTCTGCTTCAAAGTTCTTCAAAAACAAACAAAACGCTTTATACGATTTGGATGAAATTTGGTATGACAATTCATATGGTTATAAGTCATCTTTTAAGGTGATACTTGTTATTATTAGTGAACCACTAGTGTATGAAACTTAGGTGTTCCAACATTGATTAGACCGTAACTTTTTAATGACCACGCCGATAACATAAAATTATTCTTCTTCAGAAAGATACATTCAATAGTAAACTTTTCTCTCTCTGTTTAATTTGTAATATCTGTTACGGTTCAGACAGAAAAAAATAAAACCTGAGTGATTGCATCGTAAATTTTTTAAAAATAAATTTAATCTAGCAGTCTATCCAAATGTCAAACACCTAATTTTTAATGACAGTAACGAGTTGTCAATCTTCTCAACTTGTTTAGGAGTAAGCTAACATATTTATTTGTGTTATTTATAATAATGGTAGTAAAATACTATTGGGCCGAACGAACGGATGTTACTAGTTTCTGAATATTGCGAAGAAATTTTTTGACAACCCATAAACAATTGTTACTGTCATTAAAAATTAGGTGTTTGACATTTGGATAGGCTGCTAGATTAAATTTATTTTATCAAAATTTATGATGCAGTCACTCAGTTTTTATTTTTTTCTGTGTGAACTGTAACAGATATCACAAATTACACAGAGAGAGAAAAGTTTACTATTGAATGTATCTTTCTGAAGAAAAATAATTTCACGTTTTCGGCATTGCCATTAAAAAGTTACGGTCTAATTAATGTTGGGACATCTAAGTTTCAAACACTAGTGGTTCACTAATAATAACAAGTATCACCTTAAAAGATGACATAACCATATAAACTGTCATACCAAATTTCATCCAAATCGAATAAAGCGTCCGATTATTATAAGCAAATTTTTTTTTTTTCGAAGAACTTTGAAGCAGAATTCTGGCTAAATGGTACACTTTCCGGTAGAAGCATGTTTAGTTAAATCGTCTTATTTTAGCCTCAGGAATCTGTGGTTAAGCCATGTCCCCCTATTTAAGAGACACCTGTATATTAGATGAAACGTGCTTTAACCTAACCAAACTTAACCTGAAATATTCCCCTACCTGGAAGAAATAGCACCCATAAGCTGGAAGCCCTGGTGGCAGCAACACCATCCCTCGCCTGAGATTAGGAACTTGGCAGTTTAAACTGAGAGCTGCACTCTGACCCGCCCTTACAACTCTGCACTTGACTTTGTTTCGGTGAATAGAGTGAACTGTTACCGGCTTGAAACTACCATCGTTCAGAGGGCCGATAGATAATCTAGAACCTTCGCGAATTACACCTTTGGTTAGCAGTCCTCCCATTACTTGGCCTACATCACAGACCAGGAAGGTTTCGTCGATTTGGAACTCGCAGGGTTCCTAAAAAGAAGTTTCTATTAAAAAAAAACAACATGTTATGAACAATTCTTAAAAAAGTATATATTTAAGAATAAATAAACTGCTCATTCATAATGTATAATTTCAACTGGTTTCAATAATTCAAATTCTTATTATTCCAATTTCCATTTATCCATGTGGTATCTTCTATAAAAAGGCTTCACTTGTCTATAAAAAAAGTATGATGAATATACAGTGTTCAGAAAAAAACCTAATTCGGAGTAGGCTATGAACACAGAAATGTGTCAGATCATTATTCAATTCAAAAGTCAGACTGTCAAAATTGATCGTGAAATGTAATTTTAAGGAGAAAAGATAATGAAGAAGGATACAGAATATTGCCATTCTCCGTTTTCTAATTTATTACTATTTCTTAAATAACGATCCATGAAGAAAAGCTTTGATTTCTTTAGATAAGATTTTTACAATATCTCGTGTCAAATTGACATTTAATTAAATACTTCCAAATTGTCATAGCCTACTCAAGATAGGATTTTTTTGAACACCTGTATTATACTATTGAAACAAAATGTGACAAAATATTTATTTACCTTTTTTTTAATAAGATGTAACTAATTTTGTTTGTTATTATTATTATTATTATTATTATTTTTATAATAATTTTACTTTTCATTTACAACATAAAAAAAACAAGTACTTAATTAAAAAGATGAACACAAAATGTTTTATTTAATATTTTTTAATTGCAGTTGCTGATTTTTGATTAAATATAATTAATTCAAATTTAATACACAAACGCCGAATAATGTATAATATTCAGTCAATTATGTAGTGTAGTAGGTAGCGCACTCGCTTCACAACTCTGAGGACGTAAGTTCGAATCCCGGTGACTTCAAATTTACAATTGTAAATTAAAATGAAATAAATTATTGTAAAATAAAATACAAAAAAGAATTTACATAAGAAATAAATTTTAGATTATAATTTGTATATGGCAACGCAGAATTTAAAAAAATCTTATTGGAAATTTCAACTCCATTGACACAATTTCCAATAAGACATATGGCAGTATGAAACTCGCGCCTGCAAAACTTGATTTGTAAATAAATAAATATATCATCACGGCATATTACCCATTTTTGGGTGTGCCATTATCTACAACACATGTAGACATCGGTAAATTGGACGAAAATTAAAAAACGACGCAGATGGGCGTCGGTATCTTCCGACACATTTGTTCAGTAAAAAAACCAAATCAAAACATTACTTAACGCACGAAATTCGCGCCTGCAAAACTTAGTTTAAGATTAATACTGAACATTTGATTTAAATACTGAACAAATATTAAATTACTGAACTTTATATATTTATATTGAACAAATATTAGTGACGGATTAAAAGGGAGGGTAAAGAGGGTAATTACTCACCCCAAACCCCCTATCAAAAAAATTGAAAATGTATAGCGTTATTTTTAAATATTGAAAAAAAAAAATGCAAAAAACATTTAGTATTCCTCAAAGAACGATGAGAAACATAATTTTCCAGTTTAAAAATACCGGAAATATTGAGACAAACGTTAAATACTGGGCATTTTTTGATTATTAAGAAATGTGATTGATAGACTGATCTTTAAAGACACTTGTCTAAGAAATATGAAAAAACTGAGATGGATTTTACAAGGTAAAATGAATCATAGTAAAACAATCCAAACTAGTAATTTTTTATCTAGGCGATGAAAAAATTTCTGCTCGCAAAAACAAAAGCGTCGGATTTTTTCTCCCAGGACTCAATTTTTGAATTCTTTCATAAAAAAAAATGCAAATTATATCATTAACCCCCCCCCCCCCCCCCCCCAAACTCTTAACTAGATCCGCCGCTGGCAAAGATTATTTTACTGAACATTTTTGAAAAATACTGAATATAAAATACTGTTCTTTTCGAATAGTACACTGAACAAATATATTATTGCCAAGAAATATTTAACAACAATGTTCTGCTACAAGTAAAACACATACACTTGGAAGAATTACATGAACATTATTTATTTTTGAAAAGTTTCTTACCTCTTCTAGCTGCTCTTTCTCCTTGATACTCATGCTAGGTGGCAGCACATGCAAGAACTTCATTAACAGGTCCAATCCTTCTCCAGTGACACTTGAGAGATAAAACACTGGTACAATGTTTTCGGCAAGTCCGTTAGCTCCGGCCTTGATAATATCATTTTCATTTTTAATGAACAGTGGCATTCGTCTAATCGAGTAGTCTTTTAAAACAATTTCTAGGCTTCTAGCAGTTAATTCAGGAGAGACTAGATCAGTTTTTGTAATTACAACGAAAAATGGCACTTCTAGAGCAATTGCGATATTTAGATGCTCGTGAGTCATATTTACAATGCCGGAAGTTCCTGATATCTGAAAAGAATAGGTTAATTTGATTATTGGGAGAAAGTTTTTATTATGTTTAATTATATTTAACATGGGATATTAGTTTTATTCAATGGAGGATTATACTTTTTACGTCACACGCAAGAAAGACAGAGATGATGTAAAAGTTGAGATGGAAAATCATAATGGGGTCCTATACCATAGTCATATTTTAACTATCTTAAATAAGAAGACGAAAATATACATAAATTAATGAGTATTAGTGAAAAAAATTTCTTTAAATATTAACTAGGTACAAACTACAAGCGATTGAAGCTGATTACTAATTGGGTATGACGCGTTAGGTACTATGAATTTGATTGGTCGCCTGATTTTAAAAAGAAGATTCGCGCGTCTGCAGAGGTCACCTTTGAAAGAATATGAAATGTCATGTTGTTCTATAACCTAACAAAACATTTAACAATTTTGTGTTTGATGAATTTGTTTAATTATAACATCTAGTAATATTAACAATAATCATGTATTTATAATTAAATCAATTTGTAATATTAATTAAATTAATAATAATATTAATTAAATTAATATTGAAACTTCAAAACAGGCAAACATTAGCGCCAACCGTCGTCATACTTTGTGTAATAATATTGTCAAACTGTTTCAATGTTCTGTAATTTATTAGGAAGAAATCCTTGTTAAATGCTTATTATTTATGTTATTTATACTTAATAATAATTTCTTCGTGAATATACCGTATAAGTTTTTATATAAAAACATTTCAGCTATGCAAACATGAAAAAAATTGTTTCCAGTGTAACTAACAGTTTGTCCCTTTTTTGTCGATCACTTGTTAGTACCTGCTACGTCACGCACAAATTCTTAAACTTTAAAAATTCATATCTCGCTTATTACGTAAAATTTTTAAGTCGCGTTTGCACTGAAGTTCTTATTTTATCTTGTTCTTATAGGAAAAAAAAATATAAGAAAAATGGTATAGGACCCCATTTAAACAAACTATCGCCATTTTTAAAGTTCTGTCTTCTGTCACTGTTTTGATATTTAAGTTCCACATAATTTAGTGTCTTCGGATGGCTGTGGAAACTTAAAGAATTTCTCATTTGTCATGTCTTGTTTCAACTGTTATCATGACAGTGATTTGTTTGTATTACAACAGGTGAGACATGTGTAGTTCAAGCAAAATATTAATAGATGTCATCGCGAATATATGTCTCTGTATAACCCTCCATTATACCGGATGGTTGGCGAACATAGGGATTTACATGGGATGTTAGCTTTATGCAATTTTCTGCTCTCCTGTTCACTTTACGGCACAAACTGTAAACTCTTTTTGCATTTTTTTGGTTTCTAGTTTCCTCGCAATTTTAAAATGAAATTTCAAAATTTCTGTAAATTGGTAGCAATTACTTATGAGTAAAGCGCGAATTTTAAGCATTTTGCTTATTTGACAGTATTATAAGTAGAACAAATCGTCACCCCAGGATTATAAGGTCTTATGTACCATTTTACTGATTTTAGGTTTTTATTTTAATACTGTCTTATGTAATTTTTAAAGCTGTACGTACTGACAAAAAGTCGTACGTATTTGAAAAAGAAAAATCCTGCCAAATGTTAATTTTATAAATTTCTTATGTTTCTATAAAAAGTCGAATAATTTCGGTACTATTATTTTTTTTAAATGTTTTTCGTATACGTATAACAGACCTATTCATCAACCAGCAAAAAAATAAACAAAAGTCATGGCTACTGCTATTAACACAAATTTTGAAATTTTAAAACTGTGAAGAAAGAAACTAGAAACAATAAATAATGTAAAAACAGTTTTATATGGAACTTTTAATTCTGTGCAAATTTGCACTCTATAGTTTTTGCCGTAAAATGAACAGAAAATTTCATAAAACTAGAATCTCATGTTAAATCCCTATTTTAGTCCCTAATGCCACCACTCGGTAGAACAAGTATTATTTATAATTAATTGTATTAGTTGTGATAACTGATTAAATAAAATAATTGGTTACTGTTGCTGACTGTACAGTGAAGTTTATTTATTAATGATAAGAAAATGTAAAATAAGAGCATTTTAATATTACTCATAAATGATACCATTTATCACTGCAATAAATAATTAGATTGTAAATAAGTCGATAATTTTGATAACACTGCACTTTTTTATTTTAAATATTTATATTTTTTATAAAGTACATTAAAATTAATTACTTTTCCGTTATTTATATTTATTTAAATTGAAATTTAAATTAGTTCCGTTAAAATGATATTATTTTAGAAATTAAAATAACAAAAACAAAAAAAATAGTAAAAATTAATTACAAATGATTTCATCATTATAGGGACAATGATCTCATTACAACTTACGCTATTATTGCGCAACCAGGAAAGTATTTTGATAAATACAAAAATATACCAATCATAAATATTTTCATCACCTGATACATTATATTTATCCAAATATATATATTGCACAATTATATACTTTGCAACAACATATTTTTTAAATTAGAAATTTACATATATCAAAATAATTTTTAAGCAACTTACCACTAGCATTGCGTAATGCGGGAAATATCCCGACAACCCTTGAATAGTAGTCCTTAAATATTTCCTATGTCCTGCTAAATCTAAAAATGTTACAAGTTTGGCGGAGCTAACGCAGATCTCCTCCGGTGTCATCAATTCAGAAGATTTGTAGTTTATGATTCCGCCGTTATGATCAAAACCAATGAATTCGTGAGAAATAGAAGATGTTCGACCGGATTTAATCTCATGAAGGTGCCTAAACATGTTCAAACGAGCTCGCCCTCGACCATTATCTAAACTTCCTTGAGTTAGAACTCCCAATAAAGTTGATTTACCAGCATCCGCACTACCTATTACAGCTATCCTTAAATCTATGTTGTTTTGGTCATCAGGAACCTAAGACCAAAAATTATTTGACAATGGGGGATTATAGCGCAATCGAATTAAGAGAAATTAGTAAAAAATAGTGAAAATATATGCGTAATAATGAATATTAAAAAAGAAATAATATAATTGAAATATGTACTTTGGAAATAAGGGGGGACTCGTCACGAATATGAATTCAATATACAGCTGATAATTAAAAAGCGGGCCATAGTTCTGTACGCAAAACTTCCCATTTAATTTTAGACAAAAATGTTTCAAATAAATGTTGTAGAGAAATAAATTCTAGACCTAAATCACTACTAAGATTTTATTTATTTAATAAGTTGTAAAATTCAATTTGAAAATTTATAAATATTGCTCAATTGTAGTGAATCGTTTGAATTGTAAGAATTTCGATTTTGCAGGTTACAAAATAAAAATAAATAAAATCTGGACAGTGATTTAGATTATAAAAACAAAATTTTTAGGGACTTAGGTGCACAGATAATAATTATCAGTAATTTTTATTTGAAAATCGAATTACTGCCAGTTCAAACGATATGCATTTCTTTGTAATTTTGTTTAAATTCATGGCTATCACTACAAATGAGGAATATTTATAAAATTTCAAATTGGATTTTACAGATTACTAAACATGCAACATATATTTCAAGAACATTTAAGTCCATGAAGACACATAACATATTTGTGACATCACATTTATTTTTTCAAATTTCGGGGGAACATAACTCGCTTATTAATAGGATTTTTTTCATCAGATTTTCTCCAATAGTATTAGTTTTACTTATACTTTTAGGTGATTTTTTTTTTTTTAATTGTAGAGTCCCCCACGATAATTTAAAGTGTAACAAATATAACCTGGAAGTACTTTCACTTAAGATTGCACAACCTTCAACTGTTGTTACAAACTTTCTTTGTTTGGTGATGTGTAGATAAACAATTACTTTTGAAGGCAAAATGTAAAATTTAAGGAATTATATCGGTTTCCTCACCTTCCTAACAAGAACTTCAGTGACACATCTTCCATTATCTAATTGCCTCTCACGTAAAATTGTGGTGGCAGCCCCTAAAACTGCCGCCATTCGTTGTAATGTTGATAAACTGTCATTCATATCGGAATCAGACAACCCGGTTAGCGCCCCATTATCTTCCACACCAATTTCATATAAAGCTTCGCCCTGTCCTTCACGAAGCCTCCACTTCATCTATTCGAAATGTCATCCATAGTAAACAATAACCAAAACATACTTATATAATGTAAACTTACCTGTGTCACTAGATGTTCAAACCGTTGCTTTGTGGGATTCACAATCTTCAACTTGTACTCAATATTACCCACCTGGGGCTCCGGGGGTAATGCATATTGGTCGTCGTAATCTGTCTCCTCATTTTCCGTGTCCGATAGATTAGGGTTGAATAGGCCCAGAAACGAATCCATGGTTTCCACCGTTCACTAGTTTACTTTAAAAATAACACCACATATTACTCGCCAAAACATATACACAGATGTTTTGCTCTCAGTTGTCAAACATCCTAACTAAACCAATTGCATCATGAAAGTGCGTTCAGTGATTGGGATTTCACAACTTATTCCCGCTCTCCGCGATTTGCTTTGTGCGTCTAGACAACGAAATTCAGTTATTATTAGTTCAGAAAGTTGGAATTAATCCAGATCTATTTTTTTGTTGTTTTGAAATGTATTTGCCCTTATATAAATATAGAAAAATAACATTTACAGTAACCTACATACTCAGAATATATGTTGACATTCAAAAATTTGACCCGATGTTCAAATTTGTGCCAAAACATGACTAAATAGTCCATAAAAATATAAATATAACAAAATATTTCTTAATATCATATTATCATTATTATTTTAGGTATACAATAAAATTAAAGTGATATGTTTACATCAAAATGACGCAATTGACACTATTTTATAAAAATTACGTCATAACTAGAGTTCAAGACATTCAATTTTAATAATAAAATTAAAAATATCACGAGTTTCTGACGAGATCATTGAATCATTATTTGTTTATTTATATATACATACATCAAGAGTTTCATTGTACAAAATTATTTAACTTAATCTAAATTTAGAATTTATTCTTTTTGAGTATACAGTATTGAGATTTACTAAATAAGTGGAAGGTGGAAGATAATAGAATTAAACTTGAATAAATTTATGTTTTGAGGTCAAAATTTTCTAATCCGGCCCTGTTGCATAACAATTTGAAGACAGTTGAAGATCGCTTAACGCAGTGACGGATTCGTGGAATGTAAAAACAGTTTTTAAATGTTTGCGATGATCGCAAGTGACAAAATTTTAATGTTTTTTTCGTATCGTATTGTTTTACGTTTGAAATTTGTTAACATGTGGGTGAAAAAATGGTAGTGCTAAATTAATATATTGTGCAGTGCGAACATTAGTTACAATCTATGTAATTTTATAAATAATATCTTGGAAATATGACTGTCGTTACAATAGAAGATATTCAGGGTGTACTAACATACTTTTCTAAAAATACTTATCGCGCCAAGGATGCAGATACTCAGGTGAATATATTTAATTACATATAAGTTGCACACATGGTTCTTTCCTAACCTAACAACTTGTCCAATATGACATGTAGCTAATAATATTACGAATTTCAGATCACCGATGCTATGCAATCTTGCATTGAATTATTTAAATTGGATTACAGTCATTTTGTTATTAATAATGCATCTGGGGAACTTAGTTCTCATTACCCACGACAATTAATTATTTTGGAATATGAACAGCATGCATACTCAGGAAGCCCTGCTCTGCATTCAACTACTAGGACCACAAATACTATTTATGAAAGCACCTACGACGCTCAGAAACTGCGAGATCTTATTAATAAAGCTAGATTTGCCAGGTGGGTAGCTTGAACCAAACTTTATTTACAAGTTTTGACATTTCCACTTAATACTTAATATGACATCTTATTAGTTTACTATAAATTTTATTTTCAATTAAATATTTAACCAGTCTAAATTTTTTAAAATTTTATTGAAAAAGTTAAGTATTAGCAAGATTTTGATTAAAAAATGCTGTTGCGACAATATTATTTTATCTTCCGCGTGGCGCTCGAAATCCGTTATATAGGCATTTAATATGGAAAATTAGAATATTTTGAATATTTGCTTCCCATTAAATCTGTTATAAAACTTGTACACATGTTCGTGACAATCGTTTAATAATTAATTGTCCAAAATTAATAAGAAATAATTAAAGAAAAAGTTAAAAAATTTAATAGCAAATAAAGTAATAATTATTGTCCTCCGTAAAAGAAAGATTGACAAAGTTCTTATGTTGAGGGTGGTGGGTTCGGATGTACCGAACTCTTATTTTTTTTTTTTTAATATTTAATTAATATAATAAGAAAAAATTGGTTATTTTAAAATTGATAGTATTTAAAATTACAAAAAAATAAAAAACAAAGAAGTTCGGTAGATTAGAACCCACTACTCTTAACGTAAGAAGCAAACGTTACCACCATGCTCCGAATCCTTTTGTCTAACTTTCTTTTACGGAGTATAATAATTATTATTCTTTTAATTTTGCTATCACATTTTTTAACTTTAATTATTCATTATTAATTTTGGCCAATTATTAAAATGATGCAAGTTGTATAAAAATCAGTTTTAATATTCCATATATTCTAATTTCCCATGTTAAGTGTCTATACAACGGATTTCGGGCGCCATCCGGTATATTCCATGTGTTACTAAGATCAAAAATTTAATGATGTATACATTTTTAATATTTCAGATGTAGGGCGCGGTTCCCATTGCCTGTAATACTATACAAAGGAAAATATGTTTGTCGATCGGCGACCCTGTCTGGGGGTCCTGAGATTTACGGACGCTCGGGTTTAGATTATTTATTTTTTGGATCTGAGAACGTAGGTGAAAACGACGAACCACCTGACAGCGTGGATGGCGAACCAGCTGTTGCTTCTCAGTCAGACTGGCAATTGTTCAATAGAGTGCGTAGTCAAGATATTAAACTATTAAAAACACTTAACGTAGGGACAATAATAGATTTTATGGTAGAAAAGAAGAAAGTGAAATTCGGAATGAAGTAAAAGTAGTTTATTTTTATCATTTATCTTTTTATTTATTTTTATAATTTTTAGTGTAACATCGTCTGAGAAAGTCGATAAGGAAAATCGATATGTAGACTTCACTATCATTTCTCTCCCGTATCCAGGTTGTGAATTTTTTCGAGAATTTCGAGAAAATGATTATACTGCTCAGGGACTCGTGTTCGACTGGTCGCAGGGACATGTTGACGCTAATATCGGAGTGCCAGAAGATCCGATCACTGCCCAGCTTAGAATCGACTGGGAAAAGTACAAGGTAACGTTATTTTTATACAAAAGGACGGCTGAGAAGCAGGGCATCGAACCCAAACCTGAACCGAACCAAAACCGGAACCAAACCGTAACATTTTAGGGAACCCAAACCGAGAACCGAACCTCAGATATATTTTTAATTGAACCTGAGTCGAAACCGAACCGAGTATTAAAATTCAGGTTCGGGGTTCAACTCCGGTTCAGGTTAATTTTAAGTTCGAAAAGTAAATACAGCCGATAATCGACGTCTTAGGTGTTTGCGTTGCTGTCTGGGCTGACTTTTCGTAAAAATTGTGTTCGTTTCTTGTTACGTTTTGCGTAAATTCCGGCTTTCATTTTACATTATTTCGAACCTGAACCGCGAACAAAACCGCAAATTTTATTAATGCTTGAACCAGAACCGCACCCGAACCCATCTTTCAAAAAACAAATTAACCTGAACCTAAACCGAACCCAGTTTTTGGCGGGTTCGATGCCCTGCTGAGAAGTCGTACTTCTGCATTTTTACCTACATCTTTTCAAATTTAGGATAAGGCACTGTATCCCAATATCGCCACCTTAAGCGTCGGATTTAAAATTTTCTCTGGAAGTAGATTTTTGAATATAATTGAAAAACTTTTTGACAAAATCTAGTAGGTATTTTGTAAATTATCGCGTTTATCAGAAAAATAAGTGAAGCGGAATTATCGCGATTATAATAATATATCCGCCGATAAACCTAATACAGTGTGTTCAGGAAAAAACAATTCGGAGTAGGCTATGAATACAGAAACGTATGTCTGATCATTATTTAATTCAAACGTCGTGTTGAAAATTGATCGTGAAATGTAATTTTAAGGAGAAAAGATAATAAAGAAGGATACATAATATGGCCATTCACCGTTTTCTAATTTATATGTATAACTACAGAAGCAATCACTAAGAATATTGAATAAAGTACACAGTAGACATTCTTGCAGAAATTTATTTATTTCTGAGAAAATATTAACTTTACCTGGTATCTTCATTTATTACACCTTGCTTCATATGAAAGAAAATATTAATGAATTAAATAAAAACAGTGATTTTCACAATTATAATACCAGAAATAGAAACAATATACGCTCAAAGAATATAAAACTAGAAATATCAAGAAACCTGCCATCAAATATTGGGTGTACTTTGTTCAATAATCTTACGGAACCTGTACGTATATTACCCATAAATAAATTTAAAAAAAAACATTAAAGATTATCTTTTAAAAAATGCTTTTTACAGTATACAAGAATTCATGGAAAATCAATTTTGAAATTTTTCTTTTCTTCTTTTGTCTTGTGTAAATTTAAACTACATGCTTATATTTATATACATATATATTATTGACTTGGTTTATACATATTTCTGTATGTTTCTTTTTTGGGACCTAAATAAATTATTATTATTATTTCTAAAATAAGGATTCAAGAAGAAAAAGTTCATTTCTTTAGATAACATTTTTGACAATATCTCGTGTCAAATTGACATTTAATTAAATATTTTCAAATTGACATACGTTTTTTTTTGTTCATAACCTAGCCTACTCCGAATTAGGTTTTTTCTGAACATACTGCATATTCAGCACGTGCGGCGGAATACATCTATTTTCTGTAGATTTCCTTGATAACTTATAAATTCCGCCGTAAACATAACCAAAAAATACGATACAAATAAAACAACACATAAAAATTTTAGGTGATTGAGATGTTTAAAATTCAAATAATTGTGAAATTTGTATGTAAACGAGATATAATGCAGATAGTATGCAAGCCACAATTTATTTGTTTAATTTTTTAATATCTAAAAATCAAATGGGGTATTCCACTCATTTTTTTTATTATTTTAAATAAAACTTCATTCAGTTTTGAAGCAATTCATAGTATTAAAAAATCTTAATTGTTCCTAGTTTAACAGTATTTTATTTTTGAGAAATCAGTGTAACGTCACATTTCCCCTATAATTGTCCTTCTCACACACACTGCTCTGAGTACGCCGTGAGAGAAAGATAACAATTGTATGACGTCAATTTTCCCTTTTAGCAAATGTGAAATATCTCGTAAAGTAATTATTTAAAAAATGTTTTCATTGTTTTAACTATTATTTATTGAGCCATACTTTATGTTAAATTGAATTTTTTAAAAAAAATTTGTTATGGTGGAATACCCCATTACTCGCGACCCAAAGTTGGGTCGCGACCTAGAGTTTGGGAATCACTGATCTTTGGGGTCAGTTCTACCATGGGTTTAGCGTTGTACACTTACATGTATAATGCCAATGTAGTTTTGCTCTATTTTAGCATTAAATTTAGCTCACAGGTGGTAAACTTTTTCAGAATTCGAATAAAAACTCATGAAAAATAACATATTTAAATTTCATGTCAATCTGTTGTAAATGCTTCTACGACAGAACCACTTTAAATATAGTGATACTATTAATTATTTTACTATATTCGGTATTTTTTTGCAGGTATGGGACCTAGTAACTATAACTCAAAACTACATGCGTTTGTTACTGAAATATCTACAAGATAGTAGTTCTGGATTACTTATTCACTGTATCAGTGGTTGGGACCGAACCCCATTATTTGTATCATTACTCCGACTGTCACTTTGGGCTGACGGCGTCATTCATCAGTCTCTAGATCACGCACAAATCTTGTACTTAACAATAGCTTACGACTGGATGCTTTTCGGCCATAATCTTGTAGATCGACTGAGTAAAGGAGAAGAAATATTTTTCTTTTGTTTCTACATGTTGAAGCACCTTATTGACGACGAATTTAGCATAACGGGAAGGTAAGGAATCTAGGCATAAAATTTAGAAATTTATAGCGAACGTAAGTTAATGAAATAGAATTTATTTATTTTAATATATGAATCAGGAAATGATTATTCAACAGGAAAATAATAAAAAAATACTTATTGACAAAGAATAGAAAATATAATTAGTATTTACTCTAGGTTTGTTTTACGAGTTGTTTTCCAGGCACATATTTTTGAATAGACAAAATATCCTGAGTATTAGGTTTCAAATATGTAATTATTGTATTTAAAAAGAACATAGATAAACACCTGATTAAACTATGTACAAACAAAAATATTTTGCGGAATATTACTTATAAAAATAACTAAGGTATTATTTTGTTTTTTAATGCTTAGTCATTGTTTGTATTATTGCATATTTTCATGAGATCACTGAACGTAGGATGTGCCAAATAATGCATGGGGATATCTGGAACTACTATGTTTTAAAAAAACCTAATTCGGGTAGGCTGTAAACAGAGAAACGTATGTCTGATCATTTTTCAATTCAAATTCAAGTTGTCAAAATTGATCATAAAATGTAATTTTCCTGAAATTCATTGTAACAGGTAGCAAAATTAATTTATATTTCTAAAATAAGATTCGAGAAAAAAGCTTTGATTTCTTTAAATAACATTTTTAACAATTTCTCGTGTCAAATTTATATTTAATTAAATACTTGCAAATTAAGACATACCTTTCTTTGTTCATAGCCTACTCCTAATAGGTTTTTTTTTTTTGAACACACTGTATTATACGAGATAAGAAGTCGATTAAATTCAAAATTTTCGAAGAGAATTAATAGTGTTGCTAATTTTTTTTTAAATGTTGGATTTCAAGTTATGATTATAAGTTGTAATTTTTTAAATAAAATAGATTTTTTCTACTCCCATGCGTGAAGTGAGTACTTCACGTATCAATTTTTATGTGTGAAGTTTGATTTTTTGCACACAGTGCGTGAAGTAACATTTCACGCACCGTTCATTATTTTAAATATTACAAACTGAAATGTATTTTAATAAAACAAAGCTGTAAAACACCCGTAACGTTGTTAACCATGGTTACACAAGTCGATAATACAGAGGCTTTACGTTCAAAGAATGACAATGTGAAGAAAAAATATATTTTATTGCAAGGTCGTAGAAAAAGTATAGTATGTAGCACGTGTGTGAAGCCTATTTTACATTTTTTTAAGCTTCACACACTTGCCACATAATATACTATTTTTACCTGCCCAACAATTATTGTAGCTTATCTAAGTTCATTTGTTTCAAAAGGGTACTATACCATAGTCAACTTTTAACTATCTTAGATAAGAAACTAAAAATATACGTAAATTAATGAGTATTAGTGAAAAAAAATTGTTTAAATATTAGTGTGCAAACTACAGGCGATTGAAGTTGATTAATAGTTGGTTTGATGTAACATCTAAGCAATTTGATTGGTTGTCTGATTTTAAAAGTGAAATTCGCGCGTCTTGTGCGCCCGCCCACCGAGAAAACATGGATGAACACTAGCACCATCCGCCGCCATAGTTTGTAGTCCCAATATTATTAAACAATGATTGAACAGTTTCAATGTTCTATAATATATTAAAAAAAAAACATTTTATTTATGCTTAATAATAATTTCTTCATTAATATAACGTATAAATTCATATATATAAAAATATCTCACTTATTATGCAAAATTTTTAAGTCGTGTTTGTTCTAAAATTCTTAGTTCATTCTGTACTTCTAGAAAACAAAATTGTATAGAACTCCATTAACAGCAATATAACAGTTATTAGATTTAGTTTTCCAAATTTTATAATTCTGATGCATTTTATTTAATTTTAATATTATTATATCGACGTGATAGTAAACATGTAGGCAATGACAAATTCAGAACGATATTTAAAAATGTTTTAATGATGAGTAGATTAAAAATATGAACTAAATAACTGATGATTTCATTTGTTACATTCTCATACAGTGGTGTAACTTTTATTAAAATAAAATATGAAATAGTTAATAATAATTAAATACTTTTTATTTCTTTATATCTGTTTAAAAAAATTTAATTTATTTATACAGGGTGGGCCATATGCTTTTAAAATGGGAAATCAGTTTTTTTTGCGAAAACGTTAACAAATTATTTTATGAAAAAAAAAAAAAAACTTCAAATATAAGTTATAGAGATTTAAATTCTGCATCTAAATCAGTAAAACGATTATCTAGCTTTTCGTCTAAGCGAAAAAATTGGGTATAAAGTTACTGTTTTTATGAGCATGATTGACTATTGGCTATTCAAAGTATATATTGTACTAGGGAAATTTTATATTTACTTCTCTTTAAGAACGGACTATTGCATTCCTTACTATACAGCTTACAGAATTAGTTATTCCGTAGTTGGCAGCAACGCGTCTTTTTAAAACGGGGATTTCAATCTAAATATCTCAAACGTCAAAAAATAACATATTCGTTTTTCAAACATGTTTGGTATGTTATATTAATATTTTCTTAGCAGTTGTGAATCTACTGCTAACCTCAATATACGCAAAGTATTTCAGTGTCAACTTTAAATTTAATGGATCCATAAACCATTTAAAAAAAAAATTAAAGTTTGTTTAATTTTGAAGCAGTCCATGGTATCAAAAAGTCATAATGGGGTCATACAAAAAAAAAATATATATATATATCGATTTTTTTTTATATAATTAAAAAAATTACATAATTTTATACATATATACATGAAAAATATTTAATATTTTTATATTTTTCATTCGTGATTTCCTTTCTAAACATTTTGAGTCTTATTTTGTGACGTCATGGGTTTGTACACACATACAATGATAGTCACGCACACATGTACTCGTGCACGTACTGTACATGAATCTCAGCGCAGAGTTGTCACATTTTTCGAACATAACCAACATTTTCAAAGTAAATATCTTTGCAACAAGTTTTTTTTTTTTAAATGTAAGTACAAATAACGAAATGTAGGTACTAAAAAATATAAATAAATACAATTTATGTGTGATTTAGATATTACGTCAAACGTAGTTCCATTTTTATTCGATAGGAGGGACTACGGTCACGGTCACAAACCCATGACGTCATTTGAAATTTAATATAAACTTTAAAAAATTATTTCTGTAAAACTAGAAACTTATGTGACATAAAATATATATTTCTGTAAGTGGTTTTAAGTATATTTTCAGAAAAAAAAAAAAAAAAAAATTAGAAAATGTGGTATGACCCCATTGTTTTTTGTATAGCTGCATTTGATTTTTAAAGAAACTTATAGCTATCTTTCTCACACCAATTTTTGTAGTAGGCTGCGCGAGAAAGATACCAATAGTGTGACGTCATCTGTGACACTGGAAATAAATTCAAATATCTCATAAAGTAATTATTAAAAAAAAAGTTTTTTATCCTAATCGTTATTTATTGAGTAGTACTTTAAGGATAAAGTGTACATTTTATTATTTTTTGTTATGGTTTACGGACCTATTATCTTCGTTATTTCAATGGGGTCATTTCATATTTTCTGATTTATTTTTTTCTTGAAAAAATATGTCAAATTAAACATGTATGTGTATGTTTTTACATCTTACAAGTCTTTAGAATTAGAGATATGATTTTTTAAAAGTTGCGTTTAATTTCAAATATTTCAACGGGTGACGACACATATTCACGGATACGACAGTCGAGCTCTACCGGTTTAATTTAGAACTATGATTATTTGGTTTGGTATTTATTTAAATAAATGGTTTATTTACATACCTTATACTGCACTAGTACTTTTAAAGAAATAGAAAGTAATAATAATCTTCTCTCTTGTATATTTTGCTGTCAGCTGTCACACTTTTAGGTTAGGTTACTGTTTCATGGTGTGAAGCGTGTGTGTGTGAGAGAGAATTGTCTTTGTGTGAGTATGAATTTGTGTCGTCACAAATTTAGTCCGTGTTTAAAAGCGCGAAAGTTTATTAGCAAATTTATGAATGAAAAGTCGCATATTTTAAATTATTTTCTATTACTATATTTATTAAATGAGATGAATTTCATGATTTTATTAAAAAAATCGACAATTATTTTTTTTGTATAGCTGCATTTGATTTTTTTAAAAAACCTATAGCTATCTTTCTCACACCAGTTTTTGTAGTAGGCTGCGCGAGAAAGATCCCAATAGTGTGACGTCATCTGTGACACTGGAAATAAATTCAAATATCTCATAAAGTAATAATTAAAAAAAAGTTTTTTATCCTAATCGTTATTTATTGAGTAGTACTTTAAGGATAAAGTGTACATTTTATTATTTTTTGTTATGGTTTACGGACCTATTATCTTCATTATTTCAATTGTTCCCTATGATTTCTAATTTATATCCATATTCTACGACTAGTAATGAATATTATATATTTATTTGAGTCACATTTTGGATTGTGGCCATTAACGGTATTAATCGTATTGCCATTTTTAGTTTTTTTTACTAGATATAAGATTTTATAGAAAAATGTACGTTAATAATATGTAAATGTAGGTGCTTTTCTTTATTTTAAAATATTCTGTTTTCTTATATTTTTGTTTCTTATTGTGATTATTCTTTACAGTAGAGTTAAAACCTCAAAACACAGTGGAGGTAGCTGCAGCGGCATGTCGGTTAATCGCACCGATAGTGACTCACATTTAGACGGCCTACTACTCGAACAAGATTCTAGGGGATCGAATGTTAGTCTTAATTCCTCTTGCTCTTCCGTTAGTACCAAGTCGCAAGAATTACCTCCAGTTTGGTTCCATATTTACCCGGAAGAAATACACAATGGGTAAGTGAAAAATAATTTTTACGTGAATGTAGGGCTACGATGAAACTTTTCAATATGGTGTAACAAAATTGTCATTTGTCACACTTACTCCAACTTTGAGGTTTATTTGCTCTGTGTTCAGATCAGACTATTTTAAATTTTAATAACAGGATATAATAAATAATTTAGTAAAACAACCACATCAAAAATATAGTAGAGTTTTGCCAATAGAGAAGGGAAATGCGCAGAGACCAGTATTCGTCCAGTTGAGTCCAACTCGAAAAAGAAGGGGTGTTAAGATGTGTTTAGTGGTTAGTCGTGTGTTTTTTATACGCGTACTACATAAATTTAGTAGCTAACATTTTTAGGTTAAGTTAAGTAGTACTTCTTCTACTGCGCTGATTGGCACGAGCTCTGTTGTATTTTCAAATATTTCAGAAGTTAAAATTAAATGTTAAAGTAAAACATTTCTTTAACACAAACAAAATTTCTTTTTATTGTGACAACAAATATTTTGAAAATTTTTCAGTTATTATAAATATAAACATTTATTTATTTATGCTTTGTAAACGTGTTGAGAGTACAAGTTAAGGTCATTTGATATAAACATTTGTAATATTGCAATAAATTATATGATTACGACGTTATTTGATTGTAACGTAAGTGAAATGAACAAGGGCGTCAGATTGAGAAAGATAAATTACAAATAATATCTAATAAAAATAAACTTTGCTTGATAGATAAACCGTCAAACATTTGGTAATTTATATGTTTCAGTTCTATAACTGTCACTATTTTTGACGTAATTTTCGACATTTTCATACCTAATTTTGAACCATGACGTAATTGGTCAGTTTTAAAGGGCTCCAGTTTTTATAGAAAGCATGCAAAACTAAAATTATTGCCAGATTTACTATGTATGGGGTTAGATCTACCATTACCAGGGTTGGCAAAAATCATTCATTTAAAAAAAAAAAAAATCAAATAAATCATGATTTTTTTGTTTTTGGTTTTAATAATCTGTTGGTGTTATTGTACTTTTTTAAATTGTATTAAAAACAATATAAATATTTTTTTTCATAAGTGAAACCGAATTCTGTAATAAACCTCAAAGGAAGCATTTGAATTTTTGCTTATACGTAGTATATAACGCGTCCACGCGCGGGGGTCTTTTTAAATCATGTCTAACTAAATCAAACAGGTTAAAACATGTAAGCAGTAATCTGCTAGAAGCTAGAATTCAAATACAGCCTATACTTTTGTTGTTATTTATATTTTTGTAGCAAATAAATACATTTTTATTATAATTTGAATATTTTTTTCATTTTTGATAAAAATCATTGATTTTTATTAAAAAAAATCAGTTGATTTAAATCATGATTTAAATGGTGATTTAAATCAAATGATTTATATCATGCCAACCCTGACCATTACCCATAAAGCAATAATCTATAGCATTTTAATCACTCAAAATCCTATTAGCTGTCAGGCCTTGCTCTGGCATAACCTTTTTGTATTTATGATCAAAATGACATGTTAAATAGTACTCCTGTCTTCACCTGATGTTGTGTAAACCGTGGAATAAAAGGTTCCCAGAATGGGGATTCCACGATTTTTTTAATTTTTTTATATGTATTTTTAAATTCAGAAATTCCCTAATTTTTCTTTTTTTTAAATTCGGCTTCTTATGGAAGAAATGAAATGGCAAATATTTGGTATCCAGTGTTTCTCGCCTTACGACGTAAGCGACCCAGTGGTAGCGCATTGGCATTATATCGTGCTGTTTTGGCTGCTGTTACCAGAGGTTCTAAACCATTTGTCAATGTTGTGCGGCTAATGTTATATCGTTTTATATTTGAAAAATTCATTTTAGTATAGTTTATAAGTATAACCCCCATAACCAAATACTCCAGTGGAACAGTCTGACAGTCACTGGTTTGATGATGGGAACGCCTATTTACAGCGTCGGCCAGTAAAAGAGTCGGGTTCGGTAGCGTCATCAAGCCCGGAAAAATCAGCGCGTTTTGAAAGTGTATAATATATATTAGCATTTATAAAAAAGTGATAAAACATATACAAAGAAATTTGCGTCAATAACACAGTTATATGGGAAGAAATAATTATGTATATAATTTATATAAAAATTCGATATGAGTGGAATCCCCTATTCCTATTCTATTACTAACTGAATCAGTTATTTTTGACATAATCGATTAAATCAGTTTGATCTGTTTTCTAATCTCTCTGCGTTTCTTTTTAGAAATTCAAATTGGGCCAACTCCATTGAACTGGGCCAAACCCCGCAGATTCCAGTCGGAGCGTGGTCTCCGCAAAATCGTCGCACGAGTCCTGTTACTGTGCCAGTCTCCAGTCGGCTTAGACAACGGCAAGAATCTTCCTCATCCCTCAGCGTAGGCAGCTGGCAGATGATCACAGGAACCGGAAGCCTACGCGGGTCAGATTCCACCTCCACCATAGACTCCAATAATAGCAATGCCAACAGGTAAAAACATTTTGATTTTTATAGCAAGAAGTAAAAAGTACTTGAGGGAAGTAAAGATAAATAATGGGCTAGTTTTATGTAGAATATTTGAAATAGTTATTGAAGTTCATGTGGGGGCGTTAGTTTAGTAGATGCGCTTTCCTCTGGGATAAGTAGTTATCTAGTCTAATTTAGATCCTTTTTGTTGATAAGTGTTAATTAAACGTTTATGTTTGTTATTAATTCACTAATAAATATTTAGGAATTTATTAAAAAACCTCGACAAAAACTTTACAGATGTTTTATAAAACCGCTATTGGGCTTCCAAAATTACAATGCGCCACTGGTGGCAGATTTCTGAACTGAGTGAAGTGTACATGTACATGTACAAAGGAGGTTGTTTTATTCAGGGATTGAATTTACTTGTATACGAATTTTAATACGCTTTTATCTTCGGCTATTATTGTTTTATTCTTAGTAGATATGCAATTTATAGGTTAAAGTTACGATGGAGTTTTCTCCGAAAATATTTACCACATAATATTATGTGGCCACTATTTATTACTTGCTGGCCTTCCACCATATTTCTAGATGATACACTACAATTCCCAAATCTACAAATAGTATCTAAATCTAAGCAAAGAAAATTGTTCATTATGAAAGAAAAACAATTAAATAAAAGTAAAGCTATGTAGATAGAAATTAATATATGTACAACTACGGCAATGAAATACAATCTAAATAAAGGATATCAAATGTTTTTTTATTAAAAAAACTAATATACTGTTAATTAAAATATGACTAAAATACTCTTAACCTACAAATACTTACTAAAATTAACCTTATTAACTAAAATATTATTAAAACTATCACTAAATTGTTACTACAAGAAAGATCAAACTCAATTCTACCGAAATTAACAAAAAAAAAAAACACTATACTAAATCCGAAATTAAATTAAAAACTACGAAAATTAGTCTCACACCAATTGTACTCTTATGGAAGCCAGCGAAAAATGTACCATTCGTTTGAATTTTGACGTTTGACGTCAGCGCCATCTCTTGATAATTTGGAAGCCCAATATTGTATAACAGTAGTGCCAGTATCATATTTGTTTGCGAATGGAAGCAGGCGGCCAAAAATCAACGTAGATGGCAGCATCTTAGTAATGGACTGATGCCGCCGATAATTTTGAATGACTTCACTGACAGTTGCAATTTTTTATTGTGTTTCTTACTTAAAAGTAACAATTATAAAGTCAAATCCACATGAAACAATGTTAATTATTATAATTTTTATCAGTTGTATAACTAAAAATTCATTTTTCTCAAAATGATTTCCACAAACAAATACTTGTTTTATTATTTTCTTCTTTCATTCTTTGGTGAACTATAAGAACTTAACAAAAACGCATTATTTAAAAGAAGAAACAAAATACAAGATAGTTTTACGTAACTATCTGTTACTTTTAGTATCGGATTCTTCAATGGGGTATTCCGGTGATATGGAATTAATGCAAAATAATAACTTTTTTCTATAGTTTCCATCTTCATATAGTAGAAAAATATAATAAAACATGTTTAATAAAAAGTTTTAATTCATAATTTAATGTTACAAAATTGGAATTTTTACAGCTCTAGAAACGTCCTTGAAATTTGTGACGTCAAGTTGATAATTTGTTGCTCATTTCAAAGTAAATATTTTCGTTTAAAAACATAGATGGTGCCAGTAGTTAACACGCGCGGGTATATTTCTTGTTGGACATTTCGTCCACTTTATAATTTTTACTCCTATTTTTACCATAAACAAACACAGGACAAACACCGAAATACACGCTGCTACTAAAATCATATGTAAACAAGCAAATGGCTGTCATGAACATGTGGATTTAGGAGCTGAAGTTTGTTGCAGATGTCACCATCGAGTTGACGTCATAAGCGCGCCATGATAAGAAAATTTGAATTGCGATGATTTTTTAAAAAATTCATATCTCATGTGATGCATACATTTTCTTACTCAAAGTTAGATATTCAGAGTCCTACTGGTCTTTACTAATGTAAAAAAATATTTTTAAAAAATGTCGGAATACCCCATTATGAGTACTTTGGGCTTTGGGTTTTTTTAAATTTTGCTCGGCTACTCAGTTTAAGCTTAACGTGTGTATGGAATATCAAAGAACATAATGACACACGTTTTTTTTTTTTTGTTGAAATAAGCTCCCCATACCTCAATAAATAAAATAATAGTGATAAACATTACCGAATACAGAATAATGGGGACTTATGAAATTGACGTCACACAACACACATCCTCTCCTCCAGCACTACATGTCTTTAGAAGAAGACAACAAACTCGAATAGAGAAATAGTTGAGTATTTATCTTCTCATCGTATTGTCCTAATCCTATTTGACATTGCTCTGTTTTGTTTTGCCGTGGTATTTGATGTTTATATGAGTGTTCAGTTTTGTTATAACAATGATTTGTCAGCTAATGATAAATTCTAAAAAATATATAGAAACGAAACAGCATTTAAATAATGTTTTAAATTCGATCGAAAAGGCCATGGTAATACTCAACTATCTCTCTTTTCGAGCTTGTTGCCTTTGTCCAAAGAGGTTACTTCAGAACTCAGTAGATGGCATCCATAAAATTCCCCAAATTTTTAACGTACAAATATATCTCTCAAATAATGTTCTGACTTTTTTGAAACATATGAAGTGGAAAGTTACAAAACTAGCTCATTATGATAAATAATTTTATTCCAATGTACTTTTGGTTTCTTGCGTTTTCTAGTAATGTACAGAAGCTTGTGATACGACATATTTTTAGAAAAATTGATATAATTTGCATTTTGCGAGCCTCATGTTCGTATTTGAAGAGGCTGGAATGAATTTAGCTTGGTTTTTGATGTATTTTTCTACCGAATATCGTTTTCGTAGTTGTGTGCGCTCTATTATATATTGATGAAGTAATTTTTGCTTGTATATGAACGGCATTTAATGAGTATTTTTTTATTGATAATTCTCAGAAGAAGCTTTGAGTGTGTTGTATTCTGCTGCACAGGTTTTAAAAAAATACTTTAGGTCATTGTTTTTATTAATTTTGTGGTCAGCAATTAATGTCAACAAACAGTTTTCTACTTACGTACAATTTGAAAAAAATATAAATATTAGAATTTAAACAAATATACATTTCTTATAAACACAAAATATACATACAAGTTTATAAATACGGCTTTTTATAACAGGACCATGAATAATAATATATTTTCTAAACAAAATAACATGAATCACAGCACATATATATAAAATTAGGTACATACATTGCTTATTGCTTATGTTATAAATATACAAACTATTATGCGCTTATACATACATGACAACATGCGCATGCGAACACAAAATTTATATAGATAGGCGTCACGATAATAGAGAGATTTCACATATGTCAAAATAGATAGCGTGAACGTTAAAATTCTAGAACGTGAACGTTATTCTGTACGTCAAAATATGTTTTTACATACCGTACATGTTATTTTAGCTAAAGAAAAATAGAAGGTGAATTAGAAAGTCTTATTTTGATTGCTAAATTAGCAAATTTAAGTGAGAAATATTTCAACGATGCCTTAATAAATTGTCACACAAACAACAGTTACAATAAAAATACTATATAGTCTTGTAACTAAATTGTTATAGCTATATTTCTCTAAGAGTTAGGTTATGTTTGCTATAAACCAAAATGAGTTTTTACGTTCACGCTATTTTTTTGACGTTGTGGGAAATTCTATTAATCTTGAGCTCGAATTATATCATACTTTTATTTTCAGCTTAGATTAACACGAGATCTAGAATCTGGATTCGTATATTAATTATTATACCATATTTTTTCGATTTTCATATTTAACATTTCGCAAATGTTATTATTACTGTCTTTTTAAACTACCATGAAATGCAGACGTACTAATATACATTCCATGTGCATATACTTAAACCTTAAACAATTACACAAAAAATATTCTATTCTCTATTATTTCTTATTTCTTCCATATCTTCTTTTCTCTTGTACTACTAACCACTAACCAATTTCAATGGAAGGTTATACTTTTGACGTCATACGCAAGAAAGAGAGAGTTGATGTAAAAGTTGAGATGGAAAATCATAATACAAACAAACCATCGCCATTTTTAAAGTTCTGTCTTCTGTCACTTGTGTTTTGTTATTTGAGTTCTACGTAATTCATTGTCTTCGGATGGCTGTGGAAACTTAAAGAATTTCACATTTGTCACGTATTCTTTATAATTATAGCGGGAGTCACTGTTACATAGACTTTACACTCATTTCATTTTTCATATTTAACACCATCTTGTTGCAACTGTCATTATGACACCGATTTGTTTGTATTATAGCAAGTGAGTCACTTGTAGTTCCAGAAAAATATCAATAGATGGCAGTATGAAAATATGTCTCTTATAGTGCAAGTATATATTTCATATATCGCCTATGTTAATAGGGGTTTCCACTAATTTTCAATTTTTTTATATGTTATTCTTCATGAAAAGTTATATATATATATATATATATATATATATATATATATATATATATATATATATATATATATATATATATATATTAGAATACAGAAAACATTTTTATTATAACAGGTTTTGTGTAAAAAAAATTTTGAAAACAGTATTTTTCATATTTCGTTTAAACGGCTAATTTTTACTGCCACAATGATTGCGCACGCTCCCGCCGATTTTGTGCTAACGCTCAATAGAGGACAATATACAAAAGGTTATAAAATATAGAAAATGCTTCACTAATATACGATAAGATAAACAATAAGATTTGTATTTACAATTTTAATTAGTTTAAAATAACTATTCACCTCAAATACTTTTAAATGTAATGTTACAATTTGAATGTGCTGCCATCTATTACTACTAAACTGTAAAACCGCCCCGGGCCTTTACGTCACAAATTTGGCAGCGTTTCAAACGTAGTAAAATGTTTTCATGCATTTAAAAAAAAATGGAAACATATTTAAACATTTAGTTAGTGTTTGCATGAATGTATTGTAATATATTTTAGTGTACTAGTGTTATTTTTCATTATTTTGATAATGGTGGAAACCCCTATTTAACATAAACATGGCGGCTTACATCGTAGGTCGCCGCCATTGTAGGTAATTGGGGCACTGTAACGTCTCTGTATAACCCTCCATTTAGAACGGTGAAGGTTTCTCCATGCATCCACGTAATTTTTAGTTTGAGTTATACACACAGAAAACCTAAAAGAAATTGAAAATACGTAAGTAGTTGTAACGTGTCGGTTAAATTGATTGTAAGTAGCCTGTTTGTTGGTGTGGTTCAATCTTTCACTAGGAGAAGTATTGAGAAGCTTCTGAAGAATGAAATCAAATATGTTTCTAGATGTGAAGGGCAAGTTTCCCAGGATTCTAGCTGTACGTTGGTCGACGAAGATTGCTTTTTGAACACTAGTAGTTCAGACGGATTATCTCTGTGAGTATACTCCGCAAGCATGGACTTTTCTTCAGTATCGGACATCATTTCACATTTCCATCTATTTCGTAGCGCAACTTCACTCTCAAACTAACAAGTAAAACTTAGCAACATCACTAACATACTGAACAGAAGCCAGATTGAGCTTTCTACGTGCGTATATTGTATTGTTGAGATGGGTTACTTTCTTGCTTTCTTTATTCGTTACTAGATGGCTTCTCTGGTTAGTTATTACGCTTGATTTGATTTTAGCAGGACTGGACATGTGTACATACTTGATCCATTGACGCTTCCCGGATGTAACAATCATTGCATGATTTTTAATTTTTAATATGTTCACGATCCAGAATCTGAATATTACCACCTGCAATACAGAGAACATCATAAGTGACAATAGTTCAAATATGTGCTTTCGAAAATACAGGTTTGGATAGAAAGGACGGACATTTGTTATAACGTCACAAAATTGATACTTTTTGCTAGTGATGCCGTCTAGATCTAGACTTTCTAAACTCTTGTCTTGTCTTGTCTAGATTATCAAGACTAGACTGGCAAAAGTCTTGTCTTGAAATTTCAAGACAAGACAAGACTTTCCTATTCTAGATCAAGACTCTTGACAAAATTCTAGACAATTTTCAAGACTCTAGATTAACTAGTAGTAGTAGGTATATGAATTTTTTTAATTCGATTCATAATAATATTTTGAGGTAAGCACAAAGTTTCAATAAAAATTGAAAGTATTCCTATTAGTTTATATTAAGAAGGTTTTGTTATACTTAAGTACTTACCTACTCAATAAATCAATAAATGTAATGATGATTCTGATAAAACAGATTACAGTTCCAGTTATTTTCCCATTTTCAAAATTTCTATTCTGCCAATATTTTTATAAGTCGAGGAAATTGTTATATTAAAAAATACACTTCAATTGTGATAATCTAATGCTAACAAAAACAAAAAACTATAGATGGTATAGACAGGTAAGATAATATAAGAAAAACATAATATACATTGTAAAAAAGCTAATTTATAATTTTTTTAAAATTAAAAATGCGTTACAGTTCAAGCATATGAACCAAATACAGGGGAAAATAGCGAAAAAATGTCGAAGAGTTATCTCTGTCCTTGTCTAATGCGCAAGCGCAGGTTAATCTAGAGTCTTGAAACAATCTAGAGTCTTGATATCTAGACAAGACTTTTTAATCTAGACTTAGACTTAATTAAGTCTTGTCTAGAAATTTTAAGACGAAACAAGACTTTGAAAGTTTTGTCTTGTATTGTCTAGACGGCAACACTACTATTTGCTTAAGAAAAAAATATTGACAGATTTGAGTTCATAATGACATATCATTTGACAGAAGTGTGGAAAACATTTTGCATGTGGTTTCCGTTATCATTCATGCATCTCTGGAGGCGTTCTACGAAGTTTGCCAACACTCTTTCCAACATCGCTTTGTCAATTTGGGCGACTTTGACAACTCCCTATGTTCCGTTAAAAAAAAAACGCGATAATACATTGCTGTCAATCGTATTAAATGTAACTATCGTAATGACATACGCTCATGTTCACTGATAAAAAAAAGCACTCTCGGTTTCAGCATTATAATTTCTTAATAGTTAAAAAAAAACCTAAACCTTAACTAAAAACGCTAAAACTATATACGTATTTCGGCAACTAAGTAAACTTAAGTCTAAGAACAGATCAGTTTTGGATTACTCAACATGTCAACCAGTGACGGCTTAAAGCGTGAGCCACTTTAGGCACTGGCTTAGGGCGCCTGGCTTTTTGGTGCGTCCAAAAGATATAAAAACTAAAGACAACTATATAAATAAAAAAAAAAACTCAAAGTATGGAATATATACCTGTTCTGTATTATTAAATTTTGGAGCCCCCAAAGTTAGTTTTGTGTAAATAAATTGTGATAAATTTGCGATAGTGAAGGCACAGAAAGTTACCATATAATTTAATCATTCTTGGATTCTCGTTAGTTTTAAATTCTGATAGGTATTTTTACCTTCCGTCACCTTTAGGTAAGAATCAACATAAAAAATCTGTTGTGGCCAGCACAAGATATTTTATAAATCCAATAAAATTATCACATGAATATACATTATGTATACTCATATATAAATACTCCAAAAATGCGTACACTTACGTAACATTTTCTTTATAATCAAATAATATTACTACCGAGTTTATATCACTACTCATTTTTGAATAATTGCCCCAAAAGTCAATATACCCCACATTTAGATAAAAACTTCAAAAATTTCAAAAATCTAATTTTTATGTTTCTAGATACTTCTCAATGCGCTGATTCCAAATTTTGAAACCGCAGGTCGATATCTCGTTTCGTTCTCGAGATATTTAGATTCAAAGTTTTGCTCAAAACTGCCCATTTTTGGGTAATAACCCAAAAATGGGTCGAGATATGAATTTGGCAACAACACCATTCGATTCTACGGGCAAAATTACATAAGTACACCAATTTTCAGAATTTTTGAACACCGCATACAATCTCTAAAGCAAAATAACTGAAAATGGCCAAAAATCGCAAAAATCGTAAGGGGTACCCCTTACGATTTTTTCAGATTTTGGTCATTTTCAGGGATTTTCAAGCTTTTATTCATAAAAGATGAACCGGTTGGACAAAAATTATGAAAATTGCTATACTTATGTATTTTTGTCCGTAGAATCGAATGGTGATGTCGCCAAATTCATACCTCGACCCATTTTTGGGTTATTACCCAAAAATGGGCAATTTTGAGAAAAACTTTGACTCTAAATATCTCGTGAACGAAACGAGATATCGACCTGCGGTTTCAAAATTTGGAATCAGCGCATTGAGAAGTATCTAGGAACATAAAAATTAGATTTTTGAAAATTTTGAAGTTTTTATCTAAATGTGGGGTATATTGACTTTTGGGGCAATAATTCAAAAATGAGTAGAGATATAAACCCGGTAGTAATATTATTTGATTGTAAAGAAAATGTTACGTAAGTGTACGCATTTTTGGAGTATTTATATATGAGTATACATAATGTATATTCATGTGATAATTTTATTGGATTTATAAAATATTTTCCAAGGAACTTTCTGTCTGGAATTTGTAAAAAAATTGTATTATGTTCGTGTTACAATTTTACTGGACATACAGAATCTTTTCAAATAAACTTTTGGTATGGGATTTGTACAAAATACATCAAATGAACGGAAGGTCTTGTGCTGGCCACAACAGATTTTTTATGTTGATTTTGTAAATTTCATAGTGTTTTTACTGCTAATGATTATAATTATACATATATATTATCAACTTTTAAGTTTGTCTTTTTGTTTTAAGTAAAAAAAAAAATCAGAAATAATTTTTGTAACGGGTGGTGGCGCTCTAATCTAATTTGGCTCAGGGCGCCTATATGTATATCTTCAGCCGGCCCTGATGTCAACCATGTCAGAGGTCCAAAAATAAATCTGAAAAACAGCAGATTTAAATTACTTAGTATGTCAACCATACCAGAGGTGCAAAACTGTTCTGAACATGGTTGACATGATGGCAACTTAGTTGCCGAAAGACGTATCTAGTTTTAGCCTTTTTAGTTAAAGGATAGGGATTTTTTTTAACTATTATCTATTTAACCTTAGATTCCAATAAGTTTTATTATAATATCTTGCCAGAATTTTATGAACGTGAGTTTTGTGCGTTAAGGTTATTGTGTTTGAATTTACAAAACTAACAATCTTCGTAATTGTATTAATTTTTAATTTGAATTTGAAGTTCAACAATTGCCATTTGTTTATAAATTTTAGTTGAGTAATGTGGTCTTTATCTGAGGCGCCGATATAAACCGAAGTCAGCCGAACACGCTTCGTTTTGTGTCTAACGGGAATTTGTGCGCTATGCATTCTGGAGAAGGGGAGCACGCATCACAAAATTGTATAAATATAAAAATAATTTTTGAAAATATATTTTTCTGTTATTGAATAATTTTTAACTCTGGCTGAGAGTAAATAATATAACTTTCAGAAAAGAAATTTAAAAATTTGGTTTGCAATATTTTAATTGGACAAGTGCAAATTTGTTTTTTTTTTTCTGTAATGTTCGGTATTTTTGTTGGTAGTATTCAGGATCATAAGGATTGTTCTGTTAGTGAATGCATGTAACTTATGCTACATTATTCCTTAGCCGGAAAGAGCGTTTGGAGGCAGTAAGAGCTTTATTCTACAACGCATATTGCACAGCCGTGGGATTCAAACTGAAAAACGGACCCGATTCGTCCCTTGGAACCTTCCTGGGTAACTTCGCTGAGAGAGTGGGCCTAGGACAGAGAACTTCAGTATGATCATCACTGAATTCGTAAATTATATTTCATTTCAGTGCCTTGTTTTACTTCATTTCACCTTTATGTTTCATTCATTTCGATAATTTCCATGAATAATTGATTAAACTTTAGTAATAATGTATATATAATACAGGCTGTGGGTGCGAAATTTTTACTTGAAGTGGAAGATCAAAATTTATCTAGTCAGTCAATTAACTTACATCTTGATGTTGTAACCAAGGTTACTCGACTCGGCACTAATCAAATATATATTGAGAGAAAATCAAATTGAGATATTATTCTTTGGAGGGTTTTACTAAATAAATTAAAATTTATTTTTAAATTTCACAATTTTTCAATTTTTAAATGATGAACATTACGTGTTTTGATTAGACTGCGAAAGTGTGACGTCAAAATTTAGCGGGAATTACAAATCTTGAAAGTTGGTTATCGGTTTTTTAAATGCATTTTGAGAGATATGAACCATACATAGCTATAATTTAAATATGTAACTGTCACCTATCAAGTGTAAATACAAAACTGTTTTAGAATTAAAAATTGTTTCTTGTAATGCTAATTTTATTACACTGATAATATTTTGCAATGTAATCAATCAATAAATAGGAATATGTAACAATATTACATCGTTTTCAACAACTGTATAAATTTGTCGGTTCACAATAAACTTTGGGGTCCCGTGGCCGCGTGCCTGAGTGTCTGGTTGCGAACCCGGGGGAACCGGGTTCGATCCCAACAGGCGCCAAATATTTCCAATTTTAAATGGCACAAAAGTGACCCCTGTGGTGCACTCTCCACAGCAGCTATAAGTGCCCGTGAGGTGACGCCTGGTAAGCGCCCACACGGTAAAATATATCGTCATCATTACCGATGTCTACATGTGTTGTAGATACTGGTACACCCAGAAATGGGTAATATGCCGTGATGATATATTTATTTATTTATTTTATTTACAATAAACTTTCAAAATGCAGTTAAAAAACTAGAAGCCAACTTTCAAGATTTGTAATTCCCGCTCGATTTTGACGTCACACTTATAGCATTCTATTCGAAATTAAAAAATAGAAAAAAATAAAAACAAGAATAAATAATAAATGTGGATGGAAGCCGTGGTTCTATTTTAATTTTTTATTAAAACTCTCACATTTTCAGAGTTTATTTCGCACAACTTCCTGTACAGTGATATACCGGGTGTTGAAGGAAATATTGGTATAAAATTACTGACTGTATACTATTATATTCATCAACAGCCGGGATATGAATCTTCAATGAAGACTAAATAAGTGTTAACGTTTTCTGTAAAAGTGTTTATTTTTATAAAATACTATTTGTGAGTTGAGAATATGGGTGAGCAATCGATGTATGAATGAAGATGTGTGTGGTATGTATAGTAACTGAAAGTGGTTGTGTGTTGATGCATTTCTTGTTCAATCTCCTATGGAGTTGTAAGAAGCAGAGTAGTTCAAAAGGAATATAACCATGGTCAATGCAATAGATTAAGTGACACAAATAAGCAATCGTTCACATATGGTAATTTTGATAAGTTTAATCAAAATTGAATTGTAAAATATCAAAAATAAATAAAACAATTTTCTTAGGATTGTATAATGGAGTATACAGATGTCCATCTATAAATTAGCCAGCAATTATCTCGCTTATTATTACATTTAGCGGTATTAACTATATAACGTAAATTACAGTGTTTAAACCAGGGATGGTAACCATAAAAAATATCGGTTTCGGTTACGGTTTCGGTCATCGTGAAAATAAAAATTCGGTTTTGATTTTGGTTTCGGTTTTTATACAGCAATCGGTTTTGGTATACCGGTTTTACTAAAAGGGTTTCGGTTTTGCAAAAGTAATTTACGAGAATAATAATATTATTAATTTTAATTGAACAATTAATTATTATAATGATACAAAAAGTGTCCACAAACACGTGTACAAAGTTTTATAACAATCAGTTTTAATGGGAAGCAAATATTCAAAATATTCTAATTGCCCATGTTAAATGCCTATGGAAATGTAGCATGTAACGGATTTCGAGCGCCACCCGATTGATAAATTTAGGTTTATACTTTTTTATACATAAGTATTTTAATATTAAAAAATTACAATATTTAACAACTTACAAGAGACCTGTATATAATGCGGTTAACCGATAAATAAAAAAGGGTTTTGCTTTTGGTTCCGGTTTTGTATGTTTCGAATTTCGGTACAGGTTTCGGTTCTCATTTTTTTTTTTTTTTGTATTTTTCGGTTAATGGGTTCGGTTCCGGTTTCTGTTACCATCCCTGGTTTAAACTCCTCTGTACAGGTGTCTCAATAAGCTTGCTCACTATTGGTAACTTTTTTATTTGAAGAGATACGAGGGTGGTTAAATTAGCAAAATTGTGCCATTTTATATTAGAAACTTGATCATGTAGACAAAATAAAAATTGTATCAGCGGTTCCCAAAATTTGGGACAGAATATATATTTTTTAAATGGAACTATATACTTTTTATTATCTTATTGGAAAAAGTATTTTTTTCTCTTTCTAATAAGGTAATGTTGTTTATGTACATTTTTTTCAAATAAACGAGTTATTTACGGTTAAAGATAAAAATTATCTTTTATTAGTTTAGGTCAAGTAAACTATGGAAGCAATTGTCTTTTATAAAATTATTATTTTATTAATTTATTTTACAGTAATAACAAAGCAAAGAAAATATTCAAATTGAAAGCCATTATTTGTTTCGCACATTTAAACTCTTTTGGAAAGTGAGCCGACCGTTCTACGTAACTGGTGTTTAGATATAACTTTCCATATAGCACGATCATATTTAACTTTTCTTCATTTGTAAAGTTATTAAACATTATTAAACACAGAGAACTTTACGGGAGAAATTATTAAACGTCAAACAAACAAAGAATCAATTGTTTCCATGGCTTACTTGATTAAAAAACTAGTAAAATAGTTTACAAAATTTAAATTTTTAACCGTAAATAACTCGTTTATTTGAAAAAATTGTACATAAACAACATTACCTTATTGGAAAGAGAAAAAAATACTCTTTCCAATAAGATAATAAAAAATATATGGTTCCATTTAATATATATATATATATATATATATATATATATATATATATATATATATATATATATATATATATATATATATTGTCCCAAATTTTGAGAACCGCTGACACAATTTTTATTTTGTCTACATGACCAATTTTCTAATATAAAATGGCACAATTTTACTCATTTAACCAACCTCGTACCTCACCAAATAAAAAAGTTACCAATAGTGAGCAAGCTTATTGAGACATTCTGTATAATAGCGGAAGTAGGTCAACATTGTTACTTCCGGTTTTTGAGTAATTGACAGAAACTTTTAATTTTCAAATGGAACAACATATATTTGTTCAAATTTAAAAAGTTCAATATAAAAACAGTTATATGTCATATTAAAAATACAATGGCCAATGATTAAAATATTACATTTTTATTAAATATTAAATAGGTAGGCTATGATATTAACTTTTTTTAAACAGAAAGTGCCTACCACATTTATAAAAATGTAATAATTTAATCATTCTCCATTGTATTTTTTTGTAATATGACATATAAATGTTTTTATACTGTGGCTGCGTGCTTAAATGTCTGGTCGCGTACTTGGGGAACCGGGTTCGATCCCGACCGACGCCAAATATTTCGAATTTTAAATGACTCAAAAGCGACCCCTGTGGTCTCTCCACGTCAGCAATGAGTGCCCGTGAGGTGACGCTTGGTAAACGCCCGCACGATACAAATATGTCATCATCATTACCGATATCTGTGACAAAGTAGATTGGCACACCTAGAAATAGGTAATATGTCGTGATGATATATTTATTTACTTTAAGTAGCAAATTTCATGTACTTTTTAAATTTGAATAAATATATAGGGTGTTCCATTTGAAAATTAAAAGTTGCTATTAATTACTCGAAAACCGGAAGTAATATTGTTGACCTACTTCCGCTATTATATAGAGGAGTTCAAATACTGTAATTTATGTTATATAGTTAAAACAGCTAAATGTAATAATAAGCGAGATAATAACTGGCTAATTTATAGACAGACATTCTGTATAATAAAAAAAAAAATATTTAGTAACTCTTATCTAATATGTGAACCATTTATACTAAAAATGCAACGATACTCGGTTCTGCCGATACGATACCGATACCGATATTTGTTCAAAAATATCGGCGATACCGATAGGAACAAATAAATTTTAGAAGAATGTAAATATAAAAGAATGATTAAGGTGAATGCTTATACAGAGAATTTATTTTAAAATGCAACATTATAGTTCATCACTTCCATGGTTACTCACTATTGTCAAAAAATGACAGCAATGTAATATTTGTCCATTTTAAAATGCAACATAAATAGTATTGCAGCACAGGAGATACCTCCAAAACACATCACAAATGGTGTCAATTCTTATTACGACCGACTAGAATATTGCCTCAGAGTGATTGGGGGTATTTTTTAACATTTATTACATGAAAATTATGAATTTTTGTAAGCTAAAGTTTGTTAAGATGTACAACATTCATGTTTTGATTATTTGTTAATCGTCTGTAGGCTTATTTATTGGAAATTAGTTTTGATAATACAAAACTACAAATTTTGTATGTTGCATTTTAAAATGGACAAATATTACATTGCTGTCATTTTTTGACAATAGTGAGTAACCATGGAAGTGATTCGCCATATGTTGCATGTTAAAATAAATTCCCTGTAATATTTACTTGTGAAATCAAAACTGCTCTTGACTTTGACAAAGAAACATAAATTTTGCTCATATCCTTTGGAAAGTTAGTAAATGACATTTGAAAAACAGCATTCTCAAATTCTGCGGAGACAAGCGATTTCGCAAGTTCTCGACTTCTTCTTTCGGGGAATCAGGGGACAAAAATGACGGGCTCTTCTTTTGCTGTAGAAACGAAATGTTGGGATTCCCCATTGAGCGCGAAATTCAAAACGTATCCGTGTATCGGCAAATAAATATCGCCGATATACCGGTATCGCTATTCGTTGCATCCCTGATTTAACTTTTTGATGTATAGTGTTGTGCGCACCAAGAAGCAATGTGATATTTTTGTTGTTTGGAATTAACAATTACTCTCTAACCACACTCCTATGGATTTGGCTCATACGTGACCTTTTGAGCTGTAGCCAATCCAAATTTGGATCATATCTGTCACTTTGAAGGTCAACGCTAACAACTGGAATATTTACATAATGTAAAATTTTATCGTATCATTTTATACCTAATTATTATTAAGAAATACGTATATTTGAAAATTAAATTTGTTTATTATGAAAGATGTTTAAATGTTTATTTACAATATTGAATTCAACTAAAACAACGAAAATTTTTTAAATAAAGATTATATGAATATTGTAAAAAATAATGATGTTTAATTTTCAAAATTATATATATTTGATAGGAGTAATATTTACAGGGGTCTTATTTGTCATAAATTCCTAAAAATTAATAAATTTACCTAAAAATCCTAAAATTGTCATAAATTGAAAAGTATGTCATAAAAAATCATAAATTCTACTAATAAATTCGAATAACTAATGCAAATCGACATCTTAATGCACGAATAATTTTATATATTTTATTCAATTTTGACGTTTTAAACTGTCATTATTAACTCCATAGCAACAACTATAAGTAACACTTTTTTCACATGTGAATTAATTTTTTTTTTAAATCACACAAAATTTTAACTCAATCTGCAACAAATAATGCATTTAAAATAACATCAGGCACGAAATTAACACTTACCATAGTATTTATTAGACATTATCAGCCATTTTCATTATTTTTCGCAGCACATTATGACAGACAATAAAGTTTTTTAAATAGACGACTTGACATCTATCATCGACGATGGTCATGCACAGTCTACTAATTGATTAGCTTTTTGTTTTGTCAAAATTAAATATTATAATGGTTTTTATTACTATTTCGTCAAAATTGAATAAAATATTGTACAAACCACGTGAGCTAAGAATGTTTATTCACTCGAAGAAACTTTCTTCTCATGAATAAACATTACCATAGCTCACTTGGTATGCAAATATCTATTATGTAAGGGTATTTTTTATTTTGTTTAATAAACATAAAAGTCCTAAATTTGTCATAATTTTTGTTGACAAAATGTCCTAAATTCCTAAATAAATTATTAAATTTGTTGCTAAGACCCCTGTATTTAGAAAAAATGAAAACAAAATTTTACATTGTGAATTATCCATTGAACGTTTTTGACCTCCAAAGTGACAGATGTGAGCCGAACTTGGATTGGCTGAAGTGAAAATCACGTGTAAGTCCGTAATGGATACTATCGGCCTTTTATTAAATATACAAAGTAAAAAAAAAAAACGCAATTTGTTAAGAAATGAACTTTTCTTAAAAATAATTTTTGTTTATGTTACCACAACTGTTTAAAGTACAACATAAAATGGTTGCTTTAATTTACCCAATAAAATATGATATTTTGTATAATTTAAATTATTTTACTTTTGGAAATACAGAATGCCCAGATTACAATAAAGGTAATACAAACGAGAATTTTTGGCAAATTCTAAGATGATTTCAAGGCACACCAAGATGTCTCATTTAACTGAAATCGTATCTCTTATAATTTTCGGTATCCTAATGGTGCCGTTTAAAATGTTTACAGGTATAAGTACGAACCTAATTATAAATATTTGACAAATTATTTGATATTTATAGATAAAAGTAATATGTAGCTATTAAAATTATCCACAACTTTTAGAATACAGATTTTAGTGATTTTTTCTATCATTAAGGCGGACCTGGGACTCTGCCGTATCGCCTGGCGGTAGCATGACGTCACGTGATCGTCAGGCAATATGGCAAGCACTGCCGAGATGTTAGAGTGACGTCATTTTTACGTCATGTGATCGCCAGGCGATACGGCAAAGTCCAAGTACTGATGTGGCATTTAACTGACTTCGTATCTCTTATAGTTTTTGTTTTTTTCATGGTGGCTTTCGAAATCCGGCCTATGAGAATTTTTGGCAAAATATCATCTAAGATGATCTCAAGGCGCACCAAGATGTCTCATTTAACTGAAATCGTATCTCTTATAATATTCGATATCCTAATGGTGGCCTTTGAAATACAGACAGGTATATAAGCTAAGGCCTGTTCTACAATTACAATTGAGTCGCTTGTCGTAAGTCGTTTGACGTTAGCAGCACCCGAAATTTCTTTCTACAATATAGTCGCAAGAGTCGTAAGTTGTAGCCAACTGTTACTTTTAAGTGAGGTTATGGATTTTATATCTCTTTCAATTTATTTTAATTTAATTGCAATATGGCTTCAAATAATAAAACTACGACTGCTGATGCAAAAGAGAAGACAAAAACGTTCAAGACTATGGTGCATAAAACATATCGTTGATTTTGGGTCAAATATTTTTTTTTTATTTTTGTACCTATCTTTGTATATTTTGTTTCTTTTATCACATAAACTACTATTTTGTTGTATTTAATATATAATTATTTCGTTTAATGTCATTTGTTATACCGTCCATTTTTACGTTACTGTCATCGCGTCGTTGTCGTAGAAAGATGGGAAATGACTAAATTGCGATCCGACACCGACATCTGAAAACTCCGACCGCTAAAATTCAGCTTAGTGCGCACGCGTACGATATCCGACACCGACAAACGATTTATTGTAGAACAGGCCTAAGTATAGGACTTGGAAATATTTGACGGTGCCGTATCGCATGACGTAAAAATGACGTCACTCTAACATTTCGGTAGTGCTTGCCATATTGCCTGGTGATCACGTGACGTCATTTTTACGTTATGCGATCGCCAGGCGATACGGCAAAGTCCAAGTACTGATGTGGCATTTAACTGACATCGTATCTCTTATAGTTTTTGTTTTTCTCATGGTGGTCTTCGAAATCCGGCCTATGAGAATTTTTGGCAAAATATCATCTAAGATGATCTCAAGGCGCATCAAGATGTCTCATTTAACTGAAATCGTGTCTCTTATAATTTTCGATATCCTAATGGTGGCCTTTGAAATATAGACAGATATATAACCTAAGGTCTGTTTTACAACTACAATTGAGTCGCTTGTCGTAAGTCGTTTGACTTTAGTAGCACCCGAAATTTCTTTCTACAATATAGTCGCAAGAGTCGTAAGTTTTAGCCAACTGTTACTTTTAAGTGAGGTTATGGATTTTATATCTCTTCCAATTTATTTTAATTTAATTGCTGTATGACTTCAAATAATAAAACTACGACAAAAACGTTCAAGACTATGGTGTATAAAACATATCGTTGATTTTGGGTCAAATATTTTTTTTTTTATTTTTGTACCTATCTTTGTTTATTTTGTTTCTTTTATCACATAAACTACTATTTTGTTGTATATAATGTATAATTATTTCGTTTAATGTCATTTGTTATTCCGTCCATTTTTACGTTACTGTCATCGCGTCGTTGTCGTAGAAAGATGGGAAATGACCAAATTGCGATCCGACACCGACATCTGAAAACTCCGACCGCCAAAATTCAGCGTAGTGCGCACGCGTACGATATCCGACACCGACAAATGATTTATTGTAGAACAGGCCTAAGTATAGGACTTGGAAATATTGCCTGGCGATCATGTGACGTCATTTTTACGTCATGCGATCGCCAGGCGATACGGCAAAGTCCCAAGTACTGATATGGCATTTAACTGACTTCGTATCTCTTATAGTTTTTGTTTTTCTCATGGTGGCCTTCGAAATCCGGCCTATGAGAAATTTTGGCAAAATATCATCTAAGATGATCTCAAGGCGCACCAAGATGTCTCATTTAACTGAAATCGTGTCTCTTATAATTTTCGATATCCTAATGGTGGCCTTTGAAATATAGACAGGTATATAATCTAAGGCCTGTTCTACAACTACAATTGAGTCGCTTGTCGTAAGTCGTTTGACGTTAGCAGCACCCGAAATTTCTTTCTACAATATAGTCGCAAGAGTCGTAAGTTGTAGCCAACTGTTACTTTTAAGTGAGGTTATGGATTTTATATCTCTTTCAATTTATTTTAATTTAATTGCAATATGGCTTCAAATAATAAAACTACGACTGCTGATGCAAAAGAGAAGACAAAAACGTTCAAGACTATGGTGCATAAAACATATCGTTGATTTTGGGTCAAATATTTTTTTTTATTTTTGTACCTATCTTTGTATATTTTGTTTCTTTTATCACATAAACTACTATTTTGTTGTATTTAATATATAATTATTTCGTTTAATGTCATTTGTTATTCCGTCCATTTTTACGTTACTGTCATCGCGTCGTTGTCGTAGAAAGATGGGAAATGACCAAATTGCGATCCGACACCGACATCTGACAACTCCGACCGCCAAACTTCAGCGTAGTGCGCACGCGTACGATATCCGACACCGACAAACGATTTATTGTAGAACAGGCCTAAGTATGGAACTTGGAAATATTTGACGGTGCCGTATCGCATGACGTAAAAATGACGTCACTCTAACATTTCGGTAGTGCTTGCCATATTGTCTGGTGATCACGTGACGTCATTTTTACGTTATGCGATCGCCAGGCGATTCGGCAAAGTCCCAGTACTGATGTGGCATTTAACTGACTTCGTATCTCTTATAGTTTTTGTTTTTCTCATGGTGGCCTTCGAAATCCGGCCTATGAGAATTTTTGGCAAAATATCATCTAAGATGATCTCAAGGCGCACTAAGATGTCTCATTTAACTGAAATCGTGTCTCTTATAATTTTCGATATCCTAATGGTGGCCTTTGAAATATAGACAGGTATATAACCTAAGGCCTGTTCTACAACTACAATTGAGTCGCTTGTCGTAAGTCGTTTGGCGTTAGCAGCACCGAAATTTCTTTCTACAATATAGTCGCAAGAGTCGTAAGTTGTAGCCAACTGTTACTTTTAAGTGAGGTTATGGATTTTATATCTCTTTCAATTTATTTTAATTAATAATAATAATAATAATATAATAATATATCATCACGGCATATTACCCATTTCTGGGTGTGCCAATCTGCTTTATCTCAGATATCGGTAATGATGATGACATATTTGTACCGTGCGGGCGCTTACCAGGCGTCACCTCACGGGCACTCATTGCTGGCGTGGAGAGTGCTCCACAGGGGTCACTTTTGTGCCATTTAAAATTCGAAATATTTGGCGCCGGTCGGGATCGAACCCGGTTCCCCCAGGTTCGCGACCAGACACTCAGGCACGCGGCCACGGGACCCCATATTTTATATATTTATTTTAATTTAATTGCTATATGGCTTCAAATAATAAAACTACGACTGCTGTTGCAAAAGAGAAGACAAAAACGTTCAAGACTATGGTGTATAAAACATATCGTTGATTTTGGGTCAAATATTTTTTTTTATTTTTGTACCTATCTTTGTATATTTTGTTTCTTTTATCACATAGACTACTATTTTGTTGTATATAATATATAATTATTTCGTTCAATGTCATTTGTTATTCCGTCCATTTTTACGTTACTGTCATCGCGTCGTCGTGGAAAGATGGGAAATGACCAAATTGCGATCCGACACCGACATCTGACAACTCCGACCGCCAAAATTCAGCGTAGTGCGCACGCGTACGATATCCGACACCGACAAACGATTTATTGTAGAACAGGCCTAAGTATAAGACTTGGAAATATTGCCTGACGATCATGTGACGTCATTTTTACGTCATGCGATCGCCAGGCGATACGGCAGAGATCCAGCACTGATGTGACATTTAACTAACTTCATATCTCTTATAATTTTTGTTATTCTCATGGTGGCCTTTGAAATTTGGACAGCCTGTATAAGGAAGAATTTAAGTAGAGGACTGAAATTTTTTCATATTCATAGATGAAAGTAATATGTATTGAGATTATTGAAACATTTAAGCCTATTGATATAATAGGTAACTCACTATTATAGTTACTAATATAAGCAATTGTCAATTTTTACATTTTTATATATCACTGCTCCACAATTAAAAAATAATTGTAGATACGTAGTGTAAAACCGTAAATACTGCACTGGTTCAATTCCTAGTGAACTACTCTTGAAAACGACTAGATATTTAATTAATTCTAAGGCTGTGTTCATTGCTAAAGTAACTACGAAAATATTACTGCTGTTGGAAAGACGGTTTGGTGTATGTATAGACAATAGATACCAACATAATTCATTTTTATAATTTACTAATATAACCACAAATAATTGCTTCCAGATTGATATAGTGTTTGTACTGACAAATTTCATATGCCAAGTAAAGTCAGATTTTTACATTTTATAATAAAATAAATATACAGTTCTGCAAAGGTGTATTGTGCTTGCAGCTGAGAACATAAGCTTATAATTTGTAATAGTTGATAACGAGCATTTGGTCTAAAGGGTTGCCACATTTAAAAAATATATTTGCTACTTAATTTATAAAAAATAACTTCAATGGGAGCTTACAGTGGCGCTAGTGTTCCAGACCCAAAGCAATTTTTTTTTACCCTCATCATACGTATTGGCGGTTGAAAATAACCTATATAAAGTTTTAAAATGCTGTATTAAAGAATTACAATAATAAAACAATAGTAAAAGCAGCAAACAATCCACAAATCGCTCATTTGCTGCAACAATGTCATAACTAAAAAAAATTTGTTTTCTAAAAAACAAGTTTAAAAGTTTTGAGGTATTATAACTTTTTTATTAATATAATGTAAATATATATATTGTTATAATTTAGTAAAATTAAATATGATACTCTTCATGAAGCTAAAAGCATTATTCAATTTAAAATTTTGATGTCAGAGTTAAAATGAAACTAGACCATGTGAAAACACATAAAACATAACCGCTCTTTTTCTTGATTAATTTTCTTTGAATATAAAGACTAAAGGAAGGAGAGTACCTTATCTATTAGCATTGAAGACCGAGCGACGGAAGTCGGCCATTTTGAGACACCAAATTTACGCGTTCTGATTGGTTCAAAACAAATTTGGCTTCTTTCCGCTACCAGTGTAACTCTTGTCTACGTAAGTTCGGGTTCATTTCTGTTTCTCTGGTCGTATCGAAGCAGTTCAGTTCGTGCGATTGGAGTGAAAATTGTGCTTTTGTCTAAAAATTTATATTTCCCTGTTAAAAAATTTGTTTTCAATGCTATAAAATTGTATTTTTCTTTTTTATTATTTTCCAAATAAAAATGCTACGCCACTGGTAAGCGCAAACACTGACAGCCGCTATTTTGAGACACCACATTTTGGTCGCTAGAATTTAGTATATATCCTCCTTCCTGTTTAGTCTTTATATTCAAAGTTAATTTTAGTAGCTCAGTTATGTCGTTCTACAAGCAAAATGTACAAACAGAAACATTTAGTTTTGTATGAGATGACTAACTCGAAAATTTTTGAGTTATGTCAGTGTTACAGCAAATGAGCGAAATGTTTTGGTATTTGGAACTCCCGTGTGGAATGACACAATACGTATGTGCGTCCCATGCGCACAACATCAAAAAACCAAACTTTTCTCATAACGGTGTCTAGTGTTACATACACTGTGAATTTTTAAATATTAAAATATTTGGGACTGGAACACTAGTGCCATCTACTATAGTTTTGAGTGAAAGCTCCCATTCGTTATATACCTATTTATTTTGTTTAATTTGTGATGGAATACCTATAGTTTCATAGAAATGCAACAAAATTAAAATATATAACAGTATTTCGTTTACCGTACACAAATTAAAATTACTTATAATATTTTTTATTTATTGCATGTGTATACTTCGGGGTGGTGGTGGTTCGGGGTGAATATAGTGATATAGCATTTGATGTTCTGTACATTTTACGACAAATACTTATTTATGTAACAAGTGTGTAAAGTAGTACTTTTTTGGTCGAGTGCGATGTTTTACTATTACAGTATTACACACGAGTTGCATACGATATTTTTCCTACAACCGAAATGTTAGTATTATGTTTCACAATACTGAGTATGAGTGTACAGGTATCTTCAAATATTGTTAGTGTTAGTTGACAAGTAAATTAACCGTTGTCTAGTCAACGTATTTACTTTTTACGCACTAGTGCGTGAAAAGTACTTTTCACGCACTAGTGTTTGAAAAGTTACACTTTACACATTGTAAAGAGTGCGTAAAGTATGTACTTTACGTACGGTTGTAGGAAAAAAAGTTTTTACATTTTTTATTGTTTTCGGTTTCTTCACAATAGGCTCTTCAACCAATTTTTTTTAAATTTATTTTTCGAAAATAGACGTTAACATATGAATATTTTTCAGTCAAACTTTTAAACATTTAAACAAGTTGACACATGAAAGCTGATGTTTTTACGTTGTGAATTGTTTGATATTTATATTTATGTGTAAAATTGTATTTAAATATTCTAAAATAATATTAAGAAATAGTGACAGAACAGATGACTAAATGCAAACGCCAATATTATGCGCGCGCAATCTCTCTCTGTCACAAGTCGGTATGACGTCACAGTCGAATTGGAGGTAAAAAAAAATTACTTTTAATAATTAATTACAGGCGTAATACATATTTTTTAAATAAAGTGTTATATTTTTCGACATTGTTTTTAAGCGTATTATTGAAAATTAGTACAAAATATGCTAAATTTTAATGTGGTTGAAGAGCCTATTTTAAAAAGAAATTTCGATTCATTAATAGCAATAGCTATGGCACTTATTTTTTTTTTGTTTTCGTAAATTATTTATAAACGTTAAACTTCAATCTAAGTTATGAAAAATAAATTCCGTATTTCTTTATAACTATTTCCACCATAATATTTATAATGTAGACACGTTTTTTTTTTGACAATATGAACAAAATAATATAATGTTTTCTCTAATGTCTTTTTAATATTTTGAGGAATCCAAAATAAAAAATGTAAAAACATTTTTGTATGCAACTTTTAATTCTGTGCAATTACAGTTTTTGCCGTAAAATGAACAGGAGAGCAGGAAATTGCATATAACTAATATCCCATGTTAAATATCTATGTTCACCCTCTACCACCAGCCGGTATAATAGTTTCATCCAAATTCTGAGTTATTAAAATAAACATTAAATTGATGTTAAAATTGAGATTTTGATTATGAAAAATAATTTGTATTTGTTTTCAATCCCAGTGAGAATCTACAAAACCAGTGAGAAAATATGAAATATATTCTTTAATATGTTATAGCCGAACTGCCAAACTAAATCGAAGTCGATGTTATGATATATTTAACATTTGATAAAATTAATATAAATATATATTCTGTAATAATTAAAAATTGGGATAAATAAGTGTAGAATTTCCCCTTTCGATAGAAATGAAATGTGGCAACCCTTGTTTATACTGGTGTTATTCAATGTGAGTGACTAGTTCTGTGAAATTTTATTTAAATCGTTGATATTCTGTTGAATCTGATGAGTAAAACTGACTAACTTGTTTGGTGTTTATAATATGAACGCAGATGCACGTTTGTTGCAATTTATTAGCTTATTTGTTAAATATAAAATTTGTTTCTTAATATGTATGTACATGTTACTGGTATGTTATAATGTTTGAGGTTAATATTTTCAATAATAAAATATATTTTTAAACTGCGCTTTGTTTTATTATCCTTGTATTAATAATATTAACATTCCACTAACTCAAAGATAACATTGGTTTGATTTAGTCAGTTTGTAATTTTATCAATTAATAACTAATGTTTATTTAAAATTATCCGAGAACTTTAAGTTTAAACATACAATTAATTAATTAAAGAATAGCCCATAGTTGTCTATAAGTTCATTTGCCACGTGCGAGATCTGTTCAAAAAGTTTGCGAACTTTCAATAATGGGGTGTGTGATTAAAATTTGATTTTTGCATGTATGAATACTAAAAAAAATTACAAGATTCAAGCTGTTCCGCTATTTGAAACTGTTTACACTGTCGTAGTACACGCTATTCGTTATACACTTATAGGCGGCCTGTCAGTAGCCAATCAAAATATATTCATATTCGTGACGTCACACTATAACAAACCCTCTTCTTTCCGAAGTATTTTAATTATATTTTATTTCTTAATTCTTTGTGATCGATAAAGTGTTTATTATATTTATTTGAGCTAGTGACATCTAGCCCAGAAGAGAGATGGTAACTTCGATAATATACAAAAAATTTAACAAAACCTAAATTAAATCAAATAAGAAAAAAAAAATACACTAATATTTTTTTACCTTGATCTGAGTATCAATGAATTCAGAGCATTTTAAAAAGGGATAGATTTACTACGACCATCTTGCCATCTAGTGACGAATGGACTAAACTTAAGTAACTTTTAGTATTGAAGATACCTATTAATGGGCCAGTCGCATTTCGTTACAATACTGTGTTCGCGCGCAATTTAAAATATTTGGAAACTTTTTGAACAGACCTCGCAACATATGAAAATAGATATATTGCCATAAGTTGATGAAACAGCAATTTGTAATTTTGATTAAGTTAAGTATATATTTTCTAATTTATTTTTCATTATTTAAGATTGTAAATAAAAAAAAAATACCATAAAAGAAAATTTGTATTAAATATTGTTGGGTATGCCAATCAGCTTTGTACGCACATATCAGTAAAATGTTACTAGATAATAATATTATTTAAATTTTAACAATTAAGGAAGTGCTGATTTATTGATTTTTTTGAAACTGGAATATATCAAAGAAACAGGTCACTGTTATCAGTATATCTACTTACTAATAGATGGCACCTGCGTTATTAATTTTGAACTACCTTATGTTTATACAGATATAAATTATTATTTCACTTTGGTAATTTAAATTTTATGAATAAGTTGGGTTCTTTATAAAGTATATTTTGTTATTGCCAAATATTTATTTTGTATGAGAATTATATTTATGTAAATATGTTATAAACAAAAGTAAAAATAATAAAATATGATTATTTGTGATATTTAATTGGTAATAGATTATGCATTATGTACTGCATTATTTGTTATTTTAGTATTATAGAAATATAATAAAAATAAACGTCTTTTGATTTAAATAATAATTAATAGAAAAATATAGTGATACTATGTATATGTAGGAAATATTAGATTTAAATAAAAATAACTAATACATTTTATTTTATTAACAAATTTTTAATTATTGTAAATTATTTATTTCCACTACACATCTTAAAAGCTCCCAACCAATTTTTTTGGAATGATTTCAAAATAATCATGTATAGTAGTCGTACATTTCCAAATCAAGTGAGTATGACGGGTGTTCTATTATTTTTTTTTCACAAAAAACTTTGAGGTTTGTATCGACTCGGCCTGAAAATAAAAATTACCGGCCCGACTCGAAGATCGACTCGACAAAAAAATTAGCTAGCCCGGCTCGAAAATTTACTCGAAATCGGGCCGGGCCGGGCCAAATCGAAATTGGGTGCATCCGGCATTCCTAATGTTGATTTTTATGTTAAAGCGAAATGTTTAAATTTTATGGTGTCAAACTTATAAAAAACCTCTACATTCTTATAAATTTCAACATTAGTTAACATAAGTAGTTAAAAAAGAGACACTTCTAGTGTAAGTTTGTTATAAAAATTACAGACCTACATGGATTTAACACTTTGTTTACCAAAGCCGTTCGACAATTTAAACAACTTTTTCACAAATCTTATATAAAAAAATATAATTTACATAAGAATCTAATTTTGTTTCTGCTCAAAAATAGGACAAGAAATCGTTATGGTAGGAACAAAAATCATTTTAATTTAAGTATACGAGTAATAACAATAATAACAGCAACATCACAATATAATTATTATGCTTTAATGAATAACCTTGAATTCTTGAAGTAAAATAATATATTTTTATTTATTAATATGTGAAGTTCGTTGTATTAAATCATTTTGATCCTTTTTAACTTCATCCATTTTCATTAAAATATTAAGGAAACTGTGCATTTGATTGAACTATAAGATTTTTCGGGCCGGCCCGAAAAGCTCGAATTTTCGGGCCGGGCCAAAATCAAAAGTCTGGCTCGCCTCGATTTTTGAAAATGACTAACCCGATTCGGCCCGATAAAAAATATCTTCGGCCCGGCTCGATGATCGACTTGAAATCGAGGCGGGCTTCGGGCCGGGCCGGGCTAAAGCTCGAAATCGAGTGCATCTCTAATTAAAATGGGGTCCCGTGGCCGCGTGCCTGAGTGTCTGGTCGCGAACATGGGGGAACTGGGTTCGATCCCAACAGACGCCAAATATTTCGAATTTTAAATGGCACAAAAGTGACCCCTGTGTTGCACTCTCCACACCAGCTATGAGTGCCTGTGAGGTGACGCCTGGTAAGCGCCCACACGATAAAATATATCGTCATCATTACCGATGTCTACATGTGTTGTAGATACTGGCACACCCAGAAATGGGTAATATGCCGTGATGATATATTTTTTTATTTTATTTATCTCTAATTCCCAAGGCCGAACTTCCTTTTTCCGCTTAAAATTGTTCCTTTTTGATTGCAGTTAAAAGCAAAATGCAGCTAAAGCAACTCTTCAACTAATTTAATATATGCATTGCTAGTTATCAAAGAAAAATATCCATTTATTTACTTGTTAAAGTTGCTTTTGGTTCTACTCGTATCTCTACATTTAATAAGAAAGTTAATTGCGAATATTTACAAAGCTGAAAACCTGGTGCAAGTGGAGTGTGTAACGTAGATGAATGTTATAAAATAAAACCAAGTGCATGAGCCACGTTTCAGCTTGAAGCTATCATAAATTTACCTTTATTTTCTTACGTGGACGCTGCGGAGACACGACCCATATGATATACTGCCAAACTACTGGAATTCTAAGCATTGCCGTTAGCCCGTTGCCGTTACCCTGTTCTTGTTCTTGTACCATGCCATACACATTTTCCTCTAGGATAGAAAGAACTTTCTTAGTAATAGTTTGCGCCTTAAAACAAAGCCGTATATTCAAGGAATTGAAGGCAAAAATATTTGGAAACAATATTTTTATTAAAATGAAGAATATCGACGGATGATGGATAAAATGAAGGATAATAAATTATTATACTCCTTGTTTGCAAACGTTTCGGTTTTTATTAAACTATCCTCAGTGCCAATTATGTATGTCTGGTGGGCATATGTGGTTGTATTTACACTGAAGCAGAAAGATTCTTCTGTTCGCCATTATCACATTATTCTTCAATGCTTTGGCCCATAATTTATTATTATTATTATTATTATTATTATTATTATTATTATTATTATTATTATATTTATTCTTGCCTACCGGCTTAGAATCTACATATATATATATATATATATATATATATATATATATATATATATATATATATATATTACAATAAATAAATTGTGGTACTACATCATAAATTAACCCCCCGTTTCTCAATGACTTCCTTCATCCAATCTTGCCCCGACCCTATATCGTCTAACAGAACCGTTTCTTTTCTTCTTTCTCTCGTAACTTCCCTGCACGAAATCCTTAAATGCCTGAGTTTCCTCTTCTCTCCCGCATAGTCTGCAACTCCTCTCATCACTTGATAACCAGTATTTATTGTTCCTCTCTTCATTACGACATCTGAACCTGGCAATCATCTTGATGTTTTTTTTTTGCATCCAATAAATACCTTGGTATTGACGTCGTTTATATTAATTTATATCTCTTGTTGTAATTTGAGATGTTTATTTTACTTTGTTGTTCTTGCCGCTGTATGTCCCAATCTGTCTGGTGTAGTTCGTAATGTGTGATTTCTCCATTTATGCGTAGCCTCTCTATTTGTACTGTGGAATATCTATTTCTTTCATAAAAGGCTTTTCTTGCTTGTCCCCATTTTGTTAGCTTGTTGTTTTCCTCTCCTTGTCTTATTACCCGCCAGCATTCTTGCAGAATTGAGTTTTGATTGCTTCTTACTCTTTCCTCATATTTTACTGCTCTCTTCCTGTTTCTACTCTAATTTTTAATGCTTTCATCTCTTTCATTACTATATATTCTTGTGTGCTTCTATCCAGACCCAAAATCCATTTTATGTACCGTATTTGTATGTCCTCCATTTATTTATATTCTCTCCATCCATATATTTCCGCCCCGTAGAGTAATATACTTTTGACTATGGCTTCAAACATCATCCATCTTATTCTGAGATTTCTTTGAAATCTTCTTTCCCCTAAACTCCATATTTGTTTCATAGCGGTGATTGCTTTATATAACTTATTATTATTATTTGATACAATGCCCTTCAGGCGAACGCCCAATTACAGGGTAAGGTAAAAGTGATGTAAATAAATATAAAAAAAATCAGTCAAATGAAATGGTTTATACAATTTTTTATGTCATTAATGGTATTGTAAAATAAATCAATGTAAGGCTCAAGAATATCGTAGCTAGTAAACATAAAATGAAGAGGTGATTTAACTAAGAGTTTGATTTGGGAGCAGGATAATAAAATGACATGTTATTTTTGGATGATAATCTAGGTACTAGAATTGGAACTTTGCTTAGAATAGCCGGGCAGTCTATGTGGCAATTAATATTAATAGTAAAATAGCGAACTCTAGATGAAACAATGTCTCTGCAAAGAGACAACAGTTATACCATACTGATGAGCTCTATCAAGAGCGAAACGCGTCTGTGGTTACTAGCTGAGCATGGCCGGCGTCTGTTGATGGCCGAAAGGTTGATTCAGACGCTGTAATCTTGTGAAACATGGCGAGTGTTTTCTTAAATATGGCAATTTTTATAAAATTTGTACATTCGATCTGTTCTGTTCATATTATATTTATATAAAAAATAGTTTTCATCACTATTATAACTGTGTGTATTTCACATATAATCATCGATGTTTGTTAATGGTTGTTACAAATATTTCATTATTTTTTCTGACTTAATTTAACCCTGAAGAAGATTATAGTTATGATCGAAACGTTGGTTTGAAATCAATAAAAGCGTACAGATTGCAATTCCGAATATATTCTTTCCTCCCACATCAATCACCAGTCGATCATCGTTACTCCAACAATTAAATAATAAAATTACAGCATTAGTGCTGTCTCTGGTGGAGTAGTTGTAAATCAAAGGAGTCGACAAGTACTTCTTGTGGAATGTTTCTAGTCGAATATGACCCTTCAGTAATATAAGTTGCAGATTTTAAAAATAATCTTTGAATTTCCCAATGGATTGCTTTTGTTTGTCATAAATGGGATTCCATATTACTGAGCAGTATTCTAAATGTCGTCTTACTAGAGATATAAATCACAACCTCAAAGTAAATTGTGTATTTCTAAGTATAAAACCTGAGCACCTATAAGCAGTTTTCACTTGAGAAGTTGACATGCTTCTTCTCCATGGAGTTGTAGAATTTCCAAGTAAAAACCCATTGGGTGAAAAGATCCCAAAAATGTTCCCGTGAATTGATAAATCGATGTAGAATTCGTGTGAATAATATCGACGGATGATGGACAAAATGAAGGATAATAAATTAATATACTTCTTGTATGTAAATACTGAACGTTTAATTAAAATACTGAACCTATATTATTTTACTGAACATTTATTATTAATACTGAACATTTATGAAAAATACTGAACATTTAATTTAAATACTGAACATACTCACTGAACATTTATAATTAATACTGAAGAAATATTATTTAACTGAACATTTATTTTTAATACTGAACAAGTATTATATTACTGAACATTTATTATTACTACTGAACATTAATGAAAAATAATGAACATTTATGAAAAAATATTAAGCATAAAATTCATTCAAAACAAATAAATTGTTGCCGTTTCTATAATATGGTGTATCCGCAATCCACATTACACACAGGTATATATGCATAGTATGTTAGCGCATTACAGGCGCTATAACTGCTCATATTTTGATCAAATATGAATTAGCACTGTAGAATCTACTTCCCGTCTTAAACATAGGTGGCAGGGCTACTGGGCGATGGACAACTGGGCGATAACCAGGTATGTGCCGAACATCTGGATATTAAAATAATAGATGTGTTAGATTAGGTTATGTTAAAATTTGTTTAGAAAAATTAAAGCTTAACTTTTAACTATTTTTCCTGTTAAGCGTGCAAATTTTTAATTTTATATACAGGTTTATTTATCATGGGATTTTAACTTTATGCAATTTCCTGCTCTCCTGGTCATTTTTCGGCAAAAACTATGGAGTGCACACAAAATTGTTTTTAGCCATGACTTATGACATTATAAAAACATTATTGTTTTAATGTCAATTTTGTAATAAGTAAATTAAATATGATTATTTGAATGAGGAACGTGAAATAAATATTATGTTGGATATAGTATAAAAGAATACGGGATTTACTTTCCATAAATTAGGTTGATGTTTGGCGTTTATAATTTATAAAATCAGAAAAAAACAAAATAAGTGCCATGGCTATTGCTACTAATTGACGAAAATTTTTAAATTTCTTTTTAAAATTGTGAAAAAACGAAACATATAATAAACAAAATAAAAACATTTTTTTCCACAATTGCTACAATTCATTATTATTCAAGTTAAAATAGTGAGCAAAGTAGCATGTTGAATCACAAGTGAGCAAAATAAATAACTTTCTCACAAGTGAGCAAAATACACAAGCCTATAATAATCTACGTCAGGAGTCATAAATTTTGATGGAGTTACAAATTGTACAATAAATATCTACCATTCTACATGAAAGAACAACAATTTTTTGTAGTTAACTTTACATTAAATTCAGTTATAAACATATGTACTGTTGAGTTTTTCATTAATAAAAAGTACAATGTTTTCATTTTACAAAAATTATATTTCAAGAATCATGTTTAGCACACGTGAGCATATCTTTTTTCACTTGTCCAGTTGACCCACTCGCTTCCCCTCGTGCAGCCAATTTCCGGCCGCGTGAGAAAAAGACATACTTTGCTCACTTGTACTAAAACTAGCTATTGTACCTATGCAACTTTTAATTCTTTAAAATTTTTCACTCTACAGTTTTTACCGAAAAAATAACAGGAGAGCAGTAAATTGTATAAAACTAAAAACTCATGTTCACGTTCACCCCTCTCTAAATTGGGGTCGTGTATACCCCACCAGAGTGTTTATGTATTTCCATAGAGTAGTTAAAAGTTAATTACTGTAGTTAATTTAATGTTAAAATATGATTTCTATATTGAAAAACTATCTACACATGTTCGTATCGTACGTGAACATAGGTGGGTTGCCGATTCGAAGAGGTAAAAGTTGTAATATTCGAAGAGAACAAGTAGCATAGCGTTGTGAACAACGAATAGCACAGCCAGAAGGCACCGTCGAAGCCGTGTTATGTGCTGGCTGTAAGCTCTGCTTCTGCTGTGCATTGGCAACGGCAACGGCAACGGCAACACACCGACTAATTAGAAACTTCGGATGTAATGGCGTTTGTTATGGCGACTACCAAATTGTCTCGTGGAAGATGATGATGCAAAGAAGGGTTCAAGACGGAACATGGGACTGGGACATTTTATAACCAAACGAATCATTTGATTTACTTCATTTATTTAGATTACCTTTTTAATTATACTAATTAACTAATAATGAAAAAAAAAATAACATTAAGTTTATCACCTATGCAGAATTCTGCAAAATACTCCATAATAGTTATCAAGGTACAAGAAGAAATTTGACACACTCCTTTGTAACACGTATTCATTAGAACCTCGTATGAGTCGATCAAGTTTGGTGCAAAGTATAAAAACACTCTGTATAAGTAAATAGAAAAATAAATGAAGTCATTAAGTTAATATTAAAATGGCACACAGTTGAGCGAGTCGCTTAGCGATTTGTGACACTTGAAAATGAAATACCGAAATGAAATTTGAATCCAAAATTATGAAAGTTTGACGGGCTAATTAAATGTCTATTAAAAATTAGGTAAACAAAGCGGCGAAACCTGAATAATAAAGGGAACAAAAGAATAAATAATTTAGCGGAGAACAATGGAAAAAACGTGAAAATCGCGACAGGCTAGGCGGAAAGTTTTTAGAAACCGGAAGTGAGAAGGGGCGGTCTTAGACGCTCAGGCTTGTCGGGAGCACTTCTTGTTGCTTGATGAAATTATAAGCAGAGTAATATCCGGACCAGTTTGCTACACATTTTAATCTCCCGACAATAATTAAAAACAAAGCTCATCAGGCAGCCGGTTCACACCTGGCGTCGAGAGAGAAAAGGAGAGAGTGTTTTGCGAAAGGCGTCGGGCGTCGGCGTTACGACACGACGTCACGACGTCCACCCCTTCTGCACTTTCTTTAGCTTCTTTTAATCACTGGCTTTGTGCTTCCTGTTATAGTGTCGCATAAAGCCAAACATTATGGACATTATTGCACTTTATCATCCCCAACAATAATTATTCCCGCAATAACGTTAAGGAATCGTTTCCTTTCTTCTCTCATTTTAAGGTATAAATTATCATTTTTATTTTACCCGTAAATGATGACGTGGTTGAAATTCAACTGACTTGGGGGGTCTTGTAGGACCCCGGTGAGTTCATATTTGGAAAATTCATTTTTTTTTTTGAGTGAAAATGTAAAATTTAGTGCCTGAGTGTCTGGTCGCGAATCTGGGGAATCGGGTTCGATCCCGACCGACGCCAAATATTTCGAATTTTAAATGGCACAAAAGTGACCTCTGTGGTGCACTCTCCACGCCAGTAATGAGTGCCCGTGAGGTGACGCCTGGTAAGCGCCCACACGGTACTAATATTTTATCATCATTATCGATATCTGTGATAAAACAAATTGGTACACTCAGAAATGGGTAATATGCCGTGATGATATATATATATATATATAGAGTAATTTGTTTCTAAATAAATATAAACTCACCCGAGATATGATTTTTTTTTTAGTTTTTTGGGGTCTCCAACGGTAGCACGTCGCCAATTAACATTTAAGTTAAGGCGTTTAATATGGGAAAACAGTGGAATTTTTTTGCCAATTTGGCCCAATCATATGCAAAAGTTGAGGCGAGTCGGGCTTTCGATTTTCGCCCTACTCGAAAAACCGAACACTTATGGCTAAATCAAATACACGATTTTAATGAAAATAGATGGAATTAAAAAGGATCAAAATGATTTAGAAATATCCTTCATATATTAATAAATAAACAAAACGATTTTAAGTTATTTTACTTTAAGAATTCATGAATCATAATAATGGTATTGTGATATTATTATTATTATTGTTACTAGTCGTATACTTAAATGCAAGTAATTATTGTTTCTTCCATATAAATTTAATATCTGTATTATCAAATGTTCATACATTGCCTCCTACGCTAAATTTTGTTTTCTAATTGAAACGTTTTAAGACAGGTAATTAAGGACATTTAAAATTGATTCTTTAGGTAATAATTTTGTATTTTATTCTTTATTTATGTAAATAATCTAATAGTTCACAAAGAATTCAATTTGGTGTTCATTCAATAAAATACCAAGAACAGAATTACAAATCAATTTTATGTTCTTAAAAATGCCAACTAAAGTGGAAATTCATTTTGAAAAGGTATTTGATACAGAGAAGAAATTAGAAAATTCAGTTAAATCAATAAGATGGCCAAATGATGCAGTATGCCATGAAATCCCCTTGAATATTCGATATGAAACATTTCACACGGACTTGTTCAAGATCGGTACTGTAAAAAATGATTTATTGTCTTTATTTTGAGCAGAAACATGAAGTTAGATCAAATAAACCCTTACGTAAATGATCGTACAAGATATGTTAAAAAAATGTGAAAGTTTCGACCGCCTTCGGTAAACAGTGTTAAATACTCGTAGGTCTGTAATTTTTATAACAAGCTTACACTAGAAGCGTCTCTTTTTTAACAACTTATGTTAACCAATGTTGAACGTTCTAAGGAAGCAGTTTTTTTAAGTTTAACACGAAAAAAGTTAAACAATTCGCCTCATATCAAAATCAAAATTAGGAATGTCGAATGCATTCAGTTTCGAGCCGGCTAATTTTGTGTCGAGTCGATCTTTGAGTCAGGCCGGCAATTTTTATTTTTTGGGCCGAGTCGATACAAATTCCCGACGCGGCCAGCCTGAATGCATCCCTAATTGAATATGAATCCTGAATCTAATCGATTGACCCCCTAATTATAATTTAACACTTAATATTCTATTTATAAAAGGTAAGATTGCAATAATTTTGCTAAATAACAAGTCGCACTCGCACATAGTCAAAAAGGTTGATAAAATTAAATTGACATAAAATGCAAATAAATGAGAAGACAGTAAGAGGACGTCGCCTCATAAGCCCTCAAAACTGTCCGGTGTCGGGTGTCGGGTGTCGGGTGATATTACATTTTTATTTAGTTATCGATATATTCATAATAAATATTCAGGTTTTTATGGTTTAATAATTTGAGCTCTTTCGGATTTGGAATTATTTATTTAATTTGTCGGTAAGTAAAATCAATAGCAATATCTCATTTGCGTCTAGGATATATTCCGGTATATTTGAAATAATAATTCATGTCTTCATTTTTCCTTTTTCGATATTTCCTATTCTCATGTCATTTTAAGTCTTGCACTTAAATAACACGTAATAAATTATTTTCGTCAGTTTTTTGGTGCGATGCAGCGAGTGAGTTCTTATACATAGCTTGGGCTGGTTCGTATAGCTGTATAGGACTACGGCGCGACGGGATTATGTATGATTTATTGTAGCTTCTGCGTTGTGTTGAGACGGCCTACTCAAGTTTGATTACCAACTACTTCGCTACTTCGCTTCGCCTCACTTTAATCTTATCGTGATGCGTTAACGTCCTTCTAATGTGCTGTAAATTGTCAACGAGTATTTAACAGCAATTTGTAGGTTATGTTGACACTTGTCAACGTCACGATACTGGGGTTTCCTAATTCCTTAATACTGATACCGTGTTCCTTCATTCATTATTGCTATCGCTAAGCGATTTACTACTACATTTACATCAACACCTTGATTTGGTTTTTATTCTATTCACATTTTTTATTTCTCGCTAAGAGAGGTATTTGAAACATGCTAAAAATTGCATATCCAGATTTTAGTGGATAAGCTCGTTTTCAGGTTCCTAGAATCCGATTATAACATTTTTATAATAATGTGTGTGTGTATGTGTATATGTTGAAGTTGGATCCATGGTTTCTCAAATACTATAAGACTTATGGGGTCCCGTGCCCTCGTGCCTGAGTGTCTGGTCGCGAATCTGGGGGTACTGGGTTCGATCCCGACCGACGCCAAATATTACTAATTTTAAATGGCATAAAAGTGATCTCTGTGGTGCACTCTCCACGCCAGCAATGAGTGCCCGTGAGGTGACGCCTGGTAAGCGCCCCAAATATGTCATCATCATTACCGATATCTGCGATAAAGCAGATTGGCACACCCAGAGATGGGTAATATGCCGTGATATATTAATATTTATTTATTTTATCTTAAAATATGTTTACCTGCAGTTTCCTCAATCTGACAAACTACAAGCGATTGAAGTTGATTACTATTTGGGTATGACGCGTTAGGTACTAAGAATTTGATTGGTCGCCTGATTTTAAAAAGGAGATTCGCGCGTCTGCTGCGGTCTCCTTTAAAACATTATGAAATGTCACGTTGATGTATAACCTAACAAAATATTTAACAATTTTGTGTTTGATGAATTTGTTTAATTATAATATCTAGTAATATTAAAAATAATAATGTATTTATAATTAAATCAATTTGTAATATTAATTAAATTAATATTGAAACTTCAAAACAGGCAAACACTAGTGCTATCCATCGTCATAGTTTGTGTCATAATATTGTCAAACTGTTTCAATATTCTATAATTTATTAGGAAAAAATGCTTATTATTTGTTATTTTTCCTTAATAATATTTTTTTCGTGAATATAACGTATAAGTTTTTATATAATAGTATATTATGTGGCAAGTGTATGAAGCTGAAATTTTTACATGAGGATGGAGATTGCGACACGAGCCGAAGGCGAGTGTTGCAAACCACCCGAATGTAAAATAGGCTTCACACACGTGTTACATACTATACTTTTTCTACGACCTTGCAATAAAATATATTTTTTCTTCACATTGTCATTCTTTTAACGTAAAGCCTCTGTATTATCGACTTGTGTTACCATGGTTACCAACTTTACGGGTGTTTAACAGCTTTGTTTTATTAAAATACAATTCAGTTTGTAATATTTAAAATAATGAACGGTGCGTGAAATGTCACTTCACGCACAGTGTGCAAAAAATCAAACTTCACACATAAAAATTGATACGTGAAGTACTCACTTCACGCATGGGAGTAGAAAAAAATATTTCAGCTATGCAAACATGAAAAAAATTATTCCTTCTAAAACTAACAGTTTGTCCATTGTTTGTCGATCACTGGTCAGTACCTCCTACGTCACGCACCAAATTCTTAAACTTTAAAAATTCATATCTCGATTATTACGTAAAATTTATAAGTCGCGTTTGCACTTAAATTCTTATTTCATCCTGTTCTTACAGAAAGAAAAATAAAAAAATGATATAGGACCCTATTGTAATTATGTATATGCATAAATTAGTGAAAAATATAAATACATAGTGTAGTTTTATTGAATGCGGTCCTGGTTATGTTTGAGGTATAGAAACATAAATTCAAGGCCTTCGATATAATTAGTATGTCATAATTTGCTAGTAAACAGACGTTTTATTTGTAACACAAACAAAAATTTCTCGAGGTTTTTTTTTCGTTTTGCACATATCACAGATTGTTTATATTTATTTTACTATTGTAAACATATAATCTCTTGTTATCTGACAAGAGCCTGTCTTCTGCGTCTTAGATTATCGTTATTTTCTAACGTGAGTTTACTTCAAATAAACAACCTGTATCTAAATATAGCGCCCGGTAAACAACTGAAATATATGTGATGCTTTTCGTAACAGTCAAACAAAAATTTAGTACAGCACAGTTTTGTAGCTAAATGGATTTTTAAACATAAACACAGTGAGACGGTGTCGGTGTCCGAATCGGCGGCATATTTTCGTGTTTGTGATTTGTTCGGCTTTTTTCGTTGCACTTCGGGTTCATTTCGACTTCGACGGAAACGGAAACGTCCCCCACGGTGAGTGACATTTATTTCTTTTTTTACCGATAATCTTGACTAACTGCCTACATAAAAGCTTATTGATTTGATGATAGGTATAAAAATATAACCAACAATAAAAAAAGGTATACATATTTTTAAATTAGATATAAGATACCTACTCGGTGCATTTTCATAATTTATATTACAATTTACAAGAAATGGAGACAGTGACGTCATGATAAACTGTTTAAAAAGAATGAACTATTATAGATATAGGGGCACATTAGACAAATATAGTTGCTTGATTACTTTATGCATAAAACTTTTTGATGACGTCACAACTTATATTTTTCTCAGCGACTATGATCTTATATGTATAAAGAATGTTAATTAAATAAGCGAGCCAAAGGCGTTCCCAATTAATTTTAAAGAAAAATGTTTCAAATAAAAGTTGTAGATCTTTACATTTTACGCTTAAATCAAAATAAAATAAATATATCATCACGGCATATTACCCATTTCTGGGTGTGCCATTATCTACACATATGTAGACATCGGTAATGATGATATATTTTACCGTGTGGGCGCTTACCAGGCGTCAACTCACGGGCACTCATAGATAAACGGATTTTATTTTTTACGTTTGTATAAAATCGAATTCCAATTTTAAAAGAAAATTGATGTAGGTCCTTATGGGCCAACTTTTTGACACAACTTTAATAGGCACCACAAGAATTTTCGATTGCTTTTGTTTTTGAACAGCAGGCTAAAACTTGATTTTCGTTTATTTTGAAAATACTTGATATCTCGCTTATTATAAAAAAATAAAGAAAAGACGTTTAAATAATTTTTATACTGTTTTTTACGTAGAATAATGTGATGTAATTAGATTTTTTTAAAACTTAATTCTCGAGATATAACACAAACATAATATTTTTTGATAGTCATATCCAGTCTAGGGTGGATATGAAAAATTCGCACGTTGAACATTGTGGATATGATAGTCATATCCACTCTAGGGTGGATATGAAAAACAATTGAATTAATTTTAATGCTACTAAATCAGTAGATTGTATACTCCACTGAATTTTAAATATAAAAAAATAAATTAATTAAACCTATTCGCTGGTACATACAATTTTTTTATATAAGGTTTTTTCATTTATATATTTTAAATATCTTGGTCGTAGAAAAAGTATACTGTAAAACTCGAGTGGAAGGCCCATATCCCATTCGGATGGTTGAGGCACTCCGCCTGCGTCTTCATATTCACTCTTGTTGTACAATATACTATTTAAATGGGAACATATATAGATATAAATAGACTCATCCTTTTCCTTATTTTATATGTTTTTCAACAATGTGTAACAAGTCTACATTCTTTTGTTTTAAATACGAGCGAAACATGAATTATTAATTTTTTGGATTGAAAAAAAAAATGAAATTTATTAAGAAACAATTGAAAAATCAATTACAGGTCATCATTTGTTTATTTTGATTCTATATCTATTAATTAAATTCTCAAATTTCTTTTCAGTCAATTATTTTCGAATTAGTTCATTAATTTTTTATCCGCGTTGTAGTTGGCTGACACAATTCGAAGTATGTGCTATAATATTCTTTCTGGAGTTTATATATTAGAAAAATGAATAGAAATAACATTAAAAATAAACAAATGATGATCTGTAATTGATTTTTTCAATTGTTTCTTAATAAATATAATTTTTTTCGCCCCAAAAAATTAATAATTCATGTTATATTCATGTTTAAAACAAAAGAATATAGACTTGTTATACATCGTTGAAAAGCTTATAAAATAAGGAAAAAGATGAGTATTTCTATCTACATGTTCCCATTTAAAAAATCTTATGTTTGTGTTATACCTCGAGAATTATTAAGTTAAGAAAAAAATCTAATTACATCACGTTATTCTACGTAAAAAACAGTATAAAAATTATATAAATGTTTTTTTTTTCTTTATCTTTTACAATAAACGAGTTTTGAGGTATTTTCAAAATGAGCGAAAAACAAGTTTTACCCTGTAGCTCAAAAACAAAAGACGATCGAAAATTTCTGTTGTGCGTATTAAAGTTGTCACAAAAAGTTGGCCCATAAAGACTTACATGAATTTTCTGTAGCGTGCTTAATAAGAAAGATTTTCATATAAGGATCTCGAATTTGTTCCACCTGTACATATAATAATATTTTTGTTATAATTTTTAGGCACCCTGTATTCTCGTTAGTATTTCATAATGAGTGTATACAATTTGCAAGATATTTGCTTATTTAAGCAAATAATTGTTGACGTAAAACAATATGTAATTTGATAACTTGTGAAATAAACTTACGTAAAAATATAGATTCAAATATATTAAATAATTTTTGTAGCATTAAATAACGTACATATGTACATATTTTGATCATGAAAGTGTTATTAAGAAAATCTTTTTTGTATGAACAAATAATTGATAAGAAAAATACAGAAAAGTATTGCCACATCTATTGGAATCAATAATTAAATAATTACGAAATATTCAATAAATTAAATACCATTTTATAGTATTACATATAAAAATATTTGAATCTATCGGAAGGATTTATAATGTTATGGTGGGTTTATGCTCGCAAAATTTAAGAATAAAAATAAGAATAAGAATAGTGATAAAGTTAAAACAGTTATAACATACGATTCGGTTTATGCTGCAGAAATAAGAATAAGGAATAAGAATTAAGAATAAGGAATAAGCCAAAGTTCGTTTACTTTTAACTTTACGCCTTATTCTTATTTCTGTAAGCGAAGAGCGCGTGCGTGTCAACTGTCAAATACTTCAAACAAAAAAATTGGTCATTCACATTGAGGTATTATAACTAACATTAGTTATATTACGTTAGTTATAATACGTCAATGGTCATTCATTATTCATTCATAATAATCGGTGTTGACGAAACATAATTATGTCAAATTTAGTGATGGATTCTCTGCTTTCCCAATTAATTGAATTAGTGCAGACAAAATAATATTTTGATTGTACTCCATTTTAACAAATTAAAAAATAATAATAAAATTATAAATCTTATAAATGTCAAATCAACGGTGCTACCGCTATGAGAATAATAAATGTAACTACTTTTCACTAACCTAAAAACTTTAATATCACTACTCTTATTCTTACGCTTATTCTTATAACTGGCAGCATAAACACCACTTATCGTTATGTTTAAAATTATTCTTAACATATTCTTATTTTTATTCCTATTCTTAAATTTTTCAGCATAAACTCACCTTTACTGTACTATTCTCAATGTACCTAATTAAAAATTTCATAATATGGTGCAGTAAATAACATACAATAAACACAATAAAGATAAATATGTAGGTTATTTAAGATATATATATATATATATATATATATATATATATATATATATATATATATATATATAAACACATATTTACAGGTGCTTAAGGATCATCTTAGGTACAAATTTTAATATTTATTATTATGAATAATCTACCAATTTTCGTTGAGCATGAAATAAAATCACCAATTTGAATGACAATATATAGTTCTCGTCATCAAAAATCGAGGGACGGTCATAAATAGCTTAACCGCCCCTATATTATTTTACTAGAATGGAATAGTTTAGCATGGTACACCGCAAATTGCGTTAGCTTTGTATGCAAAACAGTAACAATATTCAGTCTTATTATTTATGATGGACAGAAGTTTTAGGTTTCTTTGTGAACTTCAGTGATGGGCGTTTAAGCTGTTTATGACCGTCCCTCGATTTTTGGTGACGAGAACTATACCGGGTGTAATACGAAAAGCTGGCCAAGCATGGGAAAACAGTTTTTCCTTGCCCAATAGTGGCCTATGAGTTTTAAACAATAATGAGTCAAATAAATGTACCGAATTAACTTCTACATAAATAAATAAAATAAATATATCATCACGGCATATTACCCATTTCTGGGTGTGCCAGTATCTACAACATAGGCGCCGACTACGTGGGGGCTTCGGGGCTCGAGCTCCCACACGGAAAAATCTGAGGGGGCTCTTCCCCCACGCGGAAAAATCTGAAGGGTTTCTGCCCTTCACAATATTGAGACACTTGACATTACATGCGATTTTTATAAAAATGATTTTGACAAAAAAAGATTACAATTGCACCGCGATATGATGTACGATTTGGCTTCAAAAGAAAATATAAAAATAAAGGATTTTTGGGATGTAGCTGAATTTTTTAAAAAGAACCCCGCTTGTGCAGAAATATTAACTGAAGTCGTGAAATATATTAAGTTATTTTTAACCATTCCAACAACTTCATGTACAGCTGAACGATCGTTTTCAGCTTTACGAAGATTTAAATTTTATTTAAGGTCAACTATGGGCCAAGAAAGATTGAATAATATAGCAATACTAAATGTACATAACGACATAACTATTAATATTGATGAAATTGCAGAATTCATTTAAACGAACAGGGGTTCGTCAAAATACTTTTTCTTTAAAACTATAGATACATTTTTTATGTTTGTATTTCACTACTATAAATTATATATATATACTATTTTTAAGAAATAAAGTTTTTATTTGGTAAATTTTATGTTGCTCCTTTTTGAGCCCCCACACGAAAATCCAAAAGTCGGCGCCTATGATCTATAACACATGTAGACATCGATAATGTTGACGATATATTTTACCGTGTGGGAGCTTACCAGGCGTCACCTCACGGGCACTCATAGCTGGTGTGGAGAGTGCACCACAGGAGTCACTTTTGTGCCATTTAAAATTGGAAATATTTGGCGTCTGTCGGGATCAAACCCGGTTCCCCCGGGATCGCGACCAGACACACAGGCACGCGGCTACGGGACCCCATAACTTCTACATCTAATTCAATAATCACATTTTATTTTACAATTGAGTAGAAAACGTAATGAATAGTAATGATATTTCCCTATGTTTATGATGCAGTAGTATGTTACAGTTACAAGCACCTCTTCACAATATACAGACTGTAAGCAAGCTGTTATATTTTGAGTGAGAGCACTTGCCACTTGGTAGCGTGCATGGCTGCCCATGATGTAGCGATGTGGGAGGGCTCGGGTAATTCTAAATTTGTTTTATACGTTTTAACAAGCGTTTTATTTACATATTTACGTGGAAGATTCACAACGATCCGTTAAAACAGTTGGAATGCAGTGTAAACAATAATTAGTTGTGTTACTTCTATCTGTGCCTGTACTCTGCTCGACGCAACGCGCAATATTTACATGCATACTGTTGGGGAATTAAGAACTTTACTGTTGATTTGCATTTTGTAACAATTAGAACAACAGGGAGAGAATAATTTAATTGCGATATGCATACTGTTACGACCAATAACGTGGAAAGACATTTGAAGATTTATTCTTATGAACTTATTTATTTATTTATTTATTTATTTAATGTTTAGGAAACCAACAGTAGTCCAATTAAAGGCTTCCACCATAACACGTTACAATTTAACAACACAATGTCGTAGCTGTAAAATTCGTCTTTTTATAAATCGTCTAGGCATTTTATAAAACGATGAACAGCTTAAGGCCATAATGTAGAATGAATATTGAGAAACAAAAGTACAATAGCGAACACTCGCCATGATTCACAAGATTTCAGCATCTGGATCAACCTTTCGGTCATCATTAGATGCCGCCCGTGCCTAGCTAATAACCACAGACGCGTTTCGCTATTATTGCAGCTCATCAGTGTGGTGTAACTGCCGTCTCTTTGCAGAGACAATCACCAGCTGGGCATGACAAGAGATATACATCTCATATAAGATAAATGGCTTAAAAGGTAACTAATCACATGCAGATAGAGATGCACTCGATTTCGAGCTTTGGCCCGGCCCGAAGCCCGCCTCGATTTCGAGTCGATCATCGAGCTGGGCCGAAGATATTTTTTATCGGGCCGAATCGGGCTAATCATTTTCAAAAATCGAGGCGAGTCGGACTTTTGATTTTGGCCCGGCCCGAAAAATCGAGCTTTTCGGGCCGGCCCGAAAAATCTTATAGTTCAATCAAATGCACAGTTTCCTTAATATTTTAATGAAAATGGATGAAGTTAAAAAGGATCAAAATGATTTAATAACAACATACTTCACATATTAATAAATAAAAATGTATTATTTTACTTCAAGAATTCAAGGTTATGCATTAAAGCATAATAATTATATTGTGATGTTGCTATTATTATTGTTATTACTCGTATACTTAAATAAAAGTTATTTTTGTTCCTACCATAATGATTTCTTGTCTTATTTTTGAGCAGAAACGAAGTTAGATAAAAAATCTTTATGGAAATTATATTTTTTATATAAGATTTGTGAAAAAGTTGTTTAAATTTTCGAACGTCTTTCGTAAACAAAGTGTTAAATACTCGTAGGTCTGTAATTTTTATAACAAACTTACACTAGAAGGGTCTCTTTTTTAACTACTTATGTTAACTAATGTTGAAAGTTATAAGAATGTAGAGGTTTTTTTATAAGTTTGACACGAAAAAAGTTAAATATTTCGCCTTAACATAAATTCAACATTAGGTATGCAGGATGCACCCAATTTCGCGCTTTGGCCCGGCCCGGCCCGATTTCGAGTCAATTTTCTAGCCGCGCTAGTTAATTATTTTGTCGAGTCGATCTTCGAGTCGGGCCGGCAATTTCGGGCCGAGTCGATCCAAACCTTAAAGCCCGGCCCGGCCCGGTCTGAATGCATCTCTACATGCAGAGCCATCTATCGAAGAATCGCCGTACAGCACTGGCAGCTATTGAAAACAAGTATAATAGCGAACTCTAGGTGAAACAATGTCTAATAAAGAATTAGAAAACACTCGTCATGTTTCACAAGATTTCAGCATCTGAATCAATCTTTCGGTCATTATTTGATATCGGTCGTGCCCAGCTGGTAACCATAAACGCGTTTCACTCTTGTTGGAGCTCATCAGTGTGGTGTAACTGCCGTCTTTTTGCAGAGATAATTCACCTTCTTTATTGAATATTGAAACATTTCGTCGGATTTCTGGTAAAAAGACTTAACCGCCAAAAAATGATAAAATGAGTTATGCACATAAACGGATACGTCTCTTCACGACGCATGCTCTAAACACAATATCTGAGCGCCAAAAAATTTATATTAGAAGGTAATTCATTCTAAAGTTTCGTAAACGCCATCTGACACTATTTGATGCGCACAGAAATTTTATACGAAATGTCTTAAACGCCATTCTGTGTTAATGTAATAGGAGATGTTAACGAGTTGTGTTCCACAAAAGTTAATTTATTTTGATATTATTTATTAATCTGGTGTTCACAACTATATAAATATTAAAAATTTAGGTATTAAGCTATATTGAACAAAAAAAAAAAAACATTTTTATTAAATATTTCATGATATATGCTTCAAAATGTTGCGAAAGTATGTTGAAAAATGTATAAAATATTAATCTCATCGATATAACACAATATCTTGTTAAATAAATCAATATTGTAAATAAAAACAAGTTTTTCCTGTTTATCTCAAAACTAGTCAAATGGCGGTTAAGTCTTTTTACCAGAAATCCGACGATTTTCACTTGTAATTTCTCTAAATATTCCTCAACATAACAGTAAATTCATATATAATCTTAGATTGTTTTCTGCTATTCGCTCATTCAATACATTTTCATATAATACAAAAAATTAATTATGTTGCAGTTCTCACTCGGTTCATTCATATTAATTTTTAATTCACAAAGCATATTTAAATTAAAATTGCGAAAAACTTCCGCGTAACATTTTCGAAGTACTTACAGAATTCAGTTGAGCACCACTGACCTAACCTAACGCACAAAACTCACTCTTGGAAAAGTATGAAAAAAATTACAACAAACAAATAATGTTTTTTGTTAATATTGTTGTGATTTTAAGGGTAATTTATTTTGAGGGTATTTATTTAGAGTTTAGACAAATTGTTTTTGCCATGAAAAGAAAATAAATAGGGTGGTTGGTCGTGAATATAATTGCAGTGACAATCTGAAGGTAGAATAATTCCGTTTCTGGTGCAAGCTTGAGGGTTGGTATGAAAAGAAAAAGACAGTGCGAGTGCGGTTGGGAAGAGAAGAAAAACGAGAAGCGAAGGGACGCATCGCATCGTTTTGTTATTCTTTAATCTATAAGCACAGGCTGTGGGCCGTTGTCGACGCTGTCCGGAGCTCCTGAAACAGAGGAAGAGGCAGAGGCCGAACGCGAGGCACAAAGCGAGATTCTATTCAAGACGACGGCGAAAGCACCCGCTTCCTCTCCTACATGAAATATAATTATACTGTTGAGATTATTAATACGCATCGAAGACAAGCATTTAGTGGTGAGTTGGTGAGAAGAAGAGCGAGACCACGACCACGCATTTGTGGGTCACGTTTCGCCAACGGATCTGTTTGTATTTCGCGATCCAGTGTAAACATTAATTATCCTTGTTTATGGATCCGCAGTTTGAGAAAAAGGCGTTCTGCACGGCCCCACCAATCATAACCAGCACCAGCGCCTTCTATGCACACAGTACACAACCAGCAAAAAACCCACACTGCTTTCAAACATTTACTTACCCATTTACATTATTAATTACTCAAATAAATATCTTTTTTTTAATTTTAAATTATTAGTTAGTAGTTTCCTATTTTCAAGCAAACCTGCACAGGAACCCAAAATTCATAATTATTCTATTATATAGATAAAATGTATTAATGGATTTCTCGGCGGTGATTATAAGGAATTATATTGTTATTATTCTATAAAGTAGTTAATTTTATTTAAATTTCCAATATTTCGTTACACATTTTGTAACTTCATTAGGGAATAAAATAGTTTTAACTGGTGTAATCACTTGACAAATTGATAAATTCAGAAACATTCAATGGGGTCATACCACATTTTCTAATTTTTTTTTTTTTTGAAAATATACTTAAAACCATTTACAGAAATATATATTTTATGTCACATAAGTTTCTAGTTTTACAGAAATAATTTTTGAAAGTTTATATTAAATTTCAAATGACGTCATGGGTTTGTGACCGTGACCGTAGTCCCTTCTATCGAATAAAAATGGAACTACGTTTGACGTAATATCTAAATCACACATAAATTGTATTTATTTATATTTTTTAGTACCTACATTTCGTTATTTGTACTTACATTAAAAAAAAAAAAAACAACTTGTTGCAAAGATATTTACTTTGAAAATGTTGGTTATGTTCGAAAAATGTGACAACTCTGCGCTGAGATTCATGTACAGTACGTGCACGAGTACATGTGTGCGTGACTATCAATGTATGTGTGTACAAACCCATGACGTCACAAAATAAGACTCAAAATGTTTAGAAAGGAAAGCATGAATGAAAAGTATAAAAATATTAAATATTTTTCATGTATATATGTATAAAATTATGTAATTTTTTTAATTATATAAAAAAAATCAATAATTTTTTTTTTTTGGTATGACCCCATTTTGTTATTATTATTTGTTTGTGCCCTGCTGTGATTTACATGTTATTGAAAGAATTTTGACTATATACGTAGAAAATATAAGTTACTTTAAAAGAATATTAAAAAAAATTACTCTGTGAGCGTCACATGTTGGCCGAAATGTGTGGGAATATCAATTTGTCAAGCGATTACACCAGTTAAAACTATTTTATTCCCTGATGAAGTTACAAAATGTGAAACGAAATATTGGAAATTTAAATAAAATTAACTACTTTATGGAATAACAATAATATAATTCCTTACAATCACCGCCGAGAAATCCGTAAATACATTTTATTTATCAACAAGTACGGCGTTACTTCCTCCTAACATTCTATTATATATTCAACCCAAGATCTTCGTATGGCCGGTGCGATGCTCTCCCAATTGAACTATTAAGTACTCAATGCTCTGAAAGGAGGGTACATTTGGATATAGACTAGCAATAAGACAGATAAAAAAAATTCATTCATAAGCTAACATATTTAATTGTCTTATTTATAATAATAAAAACTATTAAGCCTCATTTCCACCGAATGTCTTAATGCTTAATACATAAGGCTTAATGAATTATAACAATTTACTAGGATACCATTTCCAGCTATTTTGTTTAGTGACAATTCAACAGAAATGTCATATCTTTTTTCCGAATTACTTGTTGTTTAGTAGACTGCCATTGCAGCAGCAATTCTTCTTTTTTTAATATGTTATACCTATACACAATTTTCTGTATTTATATCGCTACCGAAAAATTAATTAAAAGTTAATAATTATAAAATAGACTGATAGTTGACAGTTCAGGTTAGAATTTTTCAATCATTTGTTTTTCGCATTGCTCTTAGTTCTTAAGCATTAAGCCTTATGCAAAGCTGGAAATGGTAGTAAACGTTGTCATATGATAAACATTTTTACGCATTGCGCTTAGTTATTAATTATTGCTCTTACGCATTAGGACAATCGGTGGAAATGAGGCTTTAGGCTGAACACACGGATGTTACTAGTTTTAGAATATTGAAAAGGAAATTTTTGACAACATAAACAATTGTTACTGTCATTAAAAATTTATTGTTTGACATTTGGATAGACTGCTAGATTAAATTTATTTTAAAAAATTCACGGTGCAGTCACTCAGGTTTTATTTTTTTCTGTGTGAACCGTAACAGATATCACAGATTACACAGAGAAAGAATATTTTACTATTGAAAAATAATAATTTTACATTATCGGCATGGCCATTAAAAAGTTACAGTACAGTCTAATCAATGTTGGACCGCCTAAGTTTCATACACTAATGGTTCACTAATAATAACAAATATCATCTTAAAAGATGGCATAACTGTCATACTAAATTTCATCCAAATCGAATAAAGCGTTCTGTTATTATAAGCAATATTATTTTTTTTTCCGAAGAACTTTGAAGCAGAATGGTTCCATAAACCATAACAAAAAATAATAAAATGTACACTTTATCCTTAAAGTACGACTCAATAAATAACGAATAAAAAAAATAAACATTTTTTTAATAATTACTTTGCGAGATATTTGAATTTATTTCCAGGGCCACAGATGATGTCACACTATTGGTATCTTTCTCGCGCAGCCTACTACAGAAACTGGTGTGAGAAAGATAGCTATAAGTTTCTTTAACACGTTCACTGCCGATCATCTGCCCTGTTATTGCCTGTTATGCCGGGTCTTAGTTGTGGAAACTAACTATATCACAATTATTTTTACTATGCCAAATGACAGAACACTTGTGTCATTACATTTTTGGTAATGGGAGTCTAAAAATTAGTGATGTGAGATGTATTATGAGTTTTTTTATACCAGCTCATGGTTTTCCTTTCACTGGCATGTCAGCATTTAGTCCTGGCAATTTACTCCCGACATATACTTATTATATTATATTATCGCTTTTGGTTTTCTAATACTTCTCCAAATTTTTTGTTCTGTAATTCTGCATCTGATGTAAGCTTTTTGTCACGACGAGAACGTACTTTCTTTTGCAACGATGGTCCGGGCAATTGATTATCCATTGTAGAACTCAAAGTGCCCAAAACCCAAAACCAACTATGTACTTGTATAAAGTGTACCTGAGGTGCCTATAAAAGCACAACTTTTAGTTCCTAATGCCTGTGAGATACTGAAGCACTGCAGGCATAGAAGAATGTATATAATGATGGCACAGACGTTGTGTCATCGGCATAGCACGCAAAATACCAGATGACACAACGTATGTGTTATAGGCAGTGAACGTGTTAAAAATCAAATGTAGTTATACAAAAAAGAAACAATTATGACTTTTTTATAACCACGAATTGCTTCAAAATTAAACGAAGTTTTATTTAAAAATTTAAAAAAAATGGTTTATTCTGTCTAAATGGTACACTTTCCGGTAAAGGTAAGTTTAGTTAAATCGTTTTATTTTAGCCTCAGGAATCTGCGGTTAAGCCATGCCCCCCTATTTTAGAGACACCTGTATATGTTGGAAATTTTCGTTAATTTTGAAATAATACTTTTCAAAATTTCTGTAGTCCAACTCTGCACGGTTGTCGTGGAATGGTAAGCCCAAGCACCGTCATCTTAAAATATTAATATTTAAACGCTTACCGGTGTTGGCGGTTTAGGTTTTGTGTTCAGGACTCTGTTATCTTTCATTATTCACTGCACCTGCTTGCTGCTTGCTGTTTCTGCTTGCCGTGCCTTGTGCCTTGTGAATCGTGGATTACCGTTAATAAGCACGTGTTTTGTGTACTCTTCCACCATTCCACCAAGGATTTTTCTTCGCTTATATTAGCGGTTTTTTCAGCTAATAGCAATTTCCACAAGGGGATGAGGTTTTATTTACCGTTATTTATTGCTTCTAATTTTATGAAAGGATAAATAATTAGTTCTCTTTTCTCTTTACAAGATGTGATACTGAATGGTTAAAGCATTCACTTAACAAGCAAAGATTGTTGATGAAAATCGCTCATTTTATGCTTTTGGATATGATGGAGCGAAATGTGTCCAAACTTTTGTCTGTCAGGGATAGGTTAGCATGTTGTTAGTGTAACATTTTCACATTAATAAATATTTATTTGTGCCTTTGATTTAATGTGAAAACTAAAACATTGTGATCAGTTACGTAATACTGATTTTTCCAGGTAATATTAGGTGCTTTGAAATATTACTAATAAAATATATTTAAAAATTGATTCGGTTCTTATCTGATTAAAGTCAAATTTTGATAAACAATTTTTACCGTAAAGCAGGGTTGGCCTAATTTAAATCATTTGAAATCATGATTTAAATTAACTGATTTTTAAAAAAAAATCACTGATTTTTATCACAGATGAAAAAAAGACACAGTACCTTTAGATAAATGTGTATATAAAAAAGATTTGGGCGTTATTTTTGAACACAATCTGGCTTTTACTATGCACATAACTGAAACGGTGTTAGCATGTAATAAAACTCTTGGTTTTATTGTACGTAATTCTAAGAATTTCTTTAATTTACAGACTTTAAAAATTTTGTATTATGCTTTTGTACGTTCAAAGTTAGAATACGCCATTTTGATCTGGTATTCGCCATATAGTACTCATAAGTTAACAAGTTCAGCGTCGCTTTCTAAAATATCTTTGGTTGAAAAAATTTTCGTCGTACTTTGAAAAGGTACGAATGTTAAAATCGCATTGTAGGGACCTTTAAACGTGGTCATTTACCAAAATATCGACATGCGATTTTTAGCACGACCTCTTACCAAGAGTACGGGGTGGTAAAAAATAGTGTAATCTGTCATATTATGCCTCAAACAACTAATTGTAACGCCATAGAAATTTAATTTTGTACGTTTAGTAACTTGTAAAATCTAATTTGAAATTGTACAAATATTGCTCATTTGTAGCGATACCCATGAAACTGAAACAAAATTGCAAAGAAATTCATGTCGTTTAAACTGTCAAAAATTTAATTTTAGAGTACAGAATGTGAAAAAATATTAATAATAATAAAAGTTATTTAAGTGTTAGATTTTAAAAATAATACATGTGTAGTAATTTAGGTGCAGGATTGAATTATCTGCAACTTTTAATTGAAAACTGAATTTCTGACACTTCAAACGATACGCATTTCTTTGTAACTTTGTTTCAATTTCATGGGTATCGCTAGAAATGAGCAATATTTTTATACAATTACAAATTAGATTTTACAAGTTACCAAACGTGCAAAATTAAAACTGTTTACTGATTTAGGCGTAGAATATAATTATCTACAACATTTATATGAAACATTTTGTCTAAAATTAAATGGGGACTTTTGCGCAAAGAAAAACTGTTTTCCCATGTTAAACGCCTATGGCCAGATTTTTAATTAACACACTGTATATATATATATATATATATATATATATATATATATATATATCGTTTGAAACCTTCTTAATGGTTATTACCTATTCAGAATCAGCTGGATTTGATGCTATAAAATATAAATTCAGTGAAGGAGATGTAAATAAGAAATAATGTAGAGCGATTTGGGGAATTAGACGGTGGATATTTAATGGTGAAGACGATACGATTGGATATAATATAATCGTCTTGGAGGAGATAAAATGCAAGTTGGGATGGGTGCTGGTGCTATCGCATTAGCATTACAATCCGAAATACAACATCATGGAAAAAGTGGTTTATTTATTCGTACAACAAGCGCTTTAAAAGCCTGTTGTTGAAAGAAAGTGGTTAAGTAAGGCACATTCACATTCCATTAGCATAATCCCGTGGCTAATCTGCGCAAACTCATTTCATTCTAGCTAACAGATTCCTGTCTTCCTTTTTTGTCCCGTGCCAGTTTGTCTCAGCCACAATATTTTCCCAGTTCATCCTCGCTGCAGGATTAAGCGTTACATTCACTTTAATTTTACTAAAGTTTCTAAATCTGCTCTTACTAAACTATATATCAGCGGTGGCTAGCATGTCTACAGATGCAGCTGCGACAGCGATCGACTTTATACTACTCACATTTTTAATGTTTATTTTAACTAAAAGTAAAAATAAACAAAATAAACGACGCAGCACATCATATTCAAAATGATTATGAATATTTTGAATCTTTTTCATGCAGAAAATCTACTTGTTATTGTTATTTTTAAGCAGGAATGTCGCATCTAAACCTACGGTTAAAATATTAATACAAAATTCTGAAATACACTTACTTGCGTAGAAATCGACCACTTCGCAGTTTTGAGTTTCATTTGCTTTTAGAAACTAAACTTCAGATTAAAATAAAACTTATTCTTTGCAAGGTAAGAAAAATGTAAGCAGTCTGGTGTTTTTTATTTATTTAAAAAATCCTTAGAGGCGATCGATTTCGGCTTTTCAAAATGCCATCATCAGGCCACAGCTAAAATATAAATTACAATAGATAAATTACAATAAATAATTTTATAGTTATACAATGTATTAAGTTAATATATATTAAGTTAAAAGTAAGGTTAAGTGAGTGCAAGAACCACAAAAAGATTATCAAAAATATATGTACTCACCGTCGGGTGGTTTTGTGGTTCTTGCATTCACTTAACCTTACTTTTAACTTAATACATTCTATAACTACAAAATTATTTATTGTAATTTATATTTTAGTTGTGGCCTGATAATGGCATTTTGAAAAGCCGAAATCGATCGCCTCTAAGGATTTTTTAAATAAATAAAAAACACCACACTGCTTACATTTTTCTTACCTTGCAATTAAACATGCATTCTGAACTGGAGAATTTCATTCACAATGTCAAAACTTATTCTGTTTGAAACATCATTTAATACGCTTTAACAAGAGCCTACATTAATTAGAATGCCTTCCTTGTTCTTAAACCAAAAGTTCTAAAATGAAATGCATGAAACAAATTAACATATATACTTAGAAACTGATGCAATGAAAAACGAATTATGTTCAAATTAATGCAAAGGTAATAACTGCAAAGTGATTCGGTCGAGACGAGACGACACGAGACGAGAAATTCATTGTCTCGTCTCGTTTCAAATTCATAAAATTATGTCTCGTCTCGAAATTTTTCTCGTCTCGTTTAATAGAGTCTCGTCTCGGCCGAGATTCTCGCCGAGATTTCTCGACGGAAATTTAATATGTATGTTTTGGTCCCATAAACTAATTATTAAATTTATACAATTTTGTATTAATAGCAATTTGAACAAAAAGTTAAATATTGGTCGTTTTATTTGTCAAAATTTGATATAACCTAAAACTTGTGCAAATTCTATTATGTTATAATTTTACTAATTTAATATTTATTTGACATTTTCTCATCTGTTATAAAACATTAAAAAGAAAATAATGCTAAATATCTTAGCTAAAGCCTGGATTACACGATGAAGTTTTTATTTTCAAGTGACTTGAAAAGTGTCTTTATAAGTGACCTTACAAGTATATTTACACGATCAAGTTTTGCGTGAATTAAAATATCCAAATGTCAAAATTTAAGTTATACTTACATTAAGATTTCAATTACTTCTCTATCCCATTTTGCCGTTTTTTCTGTTTAATATCGATCGTTTATAACACTACTTGTATACATCAAAAATATAAACACATATGACATTTGACAGTTACTTGATAGTTTAAATTTGTTGAGACTTTTAAGAAAAATTAGCGCATGCGCATGTTCCAGGTTTTCTTTAAAAGTCTTTCATTAAAAGTCTATTCATTTGTCTCTCTTGCACTCATGGCATTGTGCGAGAGAGTAAACTTTTCAAATCACTTGAAAAGAAAAACTTCATCGTGTAATGCACGCTTAACAAATTCTGACAGATAAAATATCAAATGTCAGATATCCCTAAAAATATGTTAAATTTCACACGTTTGCAAATGTAACTCATGAGAAAAATAACAACCGAGAAATCTCGAAACAGTTTTCGAGAATCGAGATCTCGGAAAATAGATCTCGTCTCGTAAATATTTTTTGCATTTCTGTCTCGTCTCGCCGAGACGAGAAATCTCGAGTACGAGACGAGAAATCTCGAGTACGAGACGAGACGAGAATCGAGAAATATTTCGTCTCGACAGAATCACTAACTGCAATGCATGAATCAAATTAATATTTACACTTAGAAACTGATACTATTCTAAAAAACGAATTACGTTCAAATTAATGCAAATGCAATAACTGCAATCTATTAAAACTGTTATATTCATGAAATAGCAACCACGTAAATACATACAGGGTGTCTCAATAATCTTGCTCACTATTGATAACTTTTTTATTTGAAGAGATACGAGGTTGGTTAAATTAGCAAAATTGTGCCATTTATAAATGGAACTACATATTTTTTATTATCTTATTAGAAAGAGTATTTTTTCTCTTTCCAATAAGGTAATGTTCTTTATGTAAAATTTTTTCAAATAAACGAGTTAATTACGTTTAAAGATAAAAATTATCTTTTATTAGTTTATTTAGTCAAGTAAACCATGGAAACAATTGTCTTTTATAATTTTTTTTATTTTGTTTACTTATTTTACAGTAATGACACAACAATTAAAGAAAATATTCAAATTGAAAGCCATTTCGCACATTTCAACTCTTTTGGAAAGAGAGCCGACCGTTCTACGCAACTGGTGTCTAGATATAACTTTCCATATAGCAAGATCATATCTAATTTTTCTTCATTTGCCATGTTATTAAACATTATTAAACACAGAGAACTTTATGGGAGAAATTATTAAACGTCAAACAAACGAAGAATCAATTGTTTCCATGGCTACTTGGCTAAATAAACTAATAAAACAGTTTACAAAATTTTAACTTTTAACCGTAAATAACTCGTTTATTTGAAAAAATTGTACATAAATAACATTACTTTATTGGAAAGAGAAAAAAAATACTCTTTCCAATAAGATAAAAAAAATATATGGTTCCATTTCAAAAATATATATTTTGTCCCAAATGGCACAATTTTGCTCATTTAACCAACCTCGTAGCCCTTCAAATAAAAAAGTTACCAATAGTGAGCAAGCTTATTGAGATACCCTGTATAATATCAATCACACACACACACACATCAATAAATAAACATTGAAACTCTTTAAAGTAGCTAAAAAATAGTAATAAATATAATTTGTATTGTAGGATGAATTGAAACAATTTCGTGGTTAGGTCAAAAAAGTAGGGTACGTTCTTGTTGTACACCATCCACCATCTACTTGGTATCGTTCTGTGTTCGCGATCACGTAATCTGAAAACAATTTACAGCAGTATCGGATATTGGGGTTGGTGGCCACGGCCAATGGTCGACCGCCCACCACTTAGCCAAAAATGGCTCGATTGAAAGGAAATTTTCGGGCGCGCGTCAGTCCATTGGCTCGGCATTCGGTTGGGACTGGGTGCAGGTCAGCATCTAACGTGGTGCACGCGAGCTTCGTTTCCGGGGCGCCCGGATACAATTCCGGCGACCGGAGACTTGGGTGCTTGAATATACATGCAGTCTACAATCTGCAGGGCCGGACTAAAGAAAAATGAAAATACCAGTTTTTCTTAACAGTATACATAGGCGTCATTATAGTGCGGGACACGAATCTTGACCTGAGGGGTAAGGGAAAGAAATGCTCATATCGTGATATTCCATAAACGCCAGAAAATAATAATTATTACAGTAACTTTGTGTTTCTAACTCATTTGTGTACGGTTATGATCCTAATGAATCCGAGTGTAAACGAGACAGGAACTGAAACGAACAGCGATTGCACAGATCAACTGCCAATATTAGAAAGCTGCTATGTTGGGTATGCGCGAAGTAAATTTTCTATAAGATGGCACTATGAACAAATCTTTAATTCGTAGCGTGTAGTTATAATTTTTAGGAACTAATTTATTTGTTAGGTAATGTGGAGGTAAGTAGATTTCGCAAATATTCAAAATATTTTAATTTCCCATGTTAAATGCCTATGTAAATGTAACATGTAATGGATTTCGAGCGCCACCCGATTGAGGTACTACGTTGAAAATTAAAATACTTTATGACAAAAAAAAAAAATCTGTTGGTGTAGGGCACACTTAGTCGGGTTTCAGAAGGAATACGGGGAGTGAATGAAGAATAAGAAAATTAATGTTAAATGACTTTGAATATATTTTTTAAAAATTGATTTGATTTTATTTAGATTTACAATTCTGTAATGTAAAGAATAAAAAATTCTGAAAAGTAAAGAGTAGCACTATAAATTCGATTTATTGAAAATATAATTAAAATAACATTTAAAAAATATATTATATTTTATTGAAAATACTCCAATAATACAATTTACAATTATTGAAATTAACACAAACTAAAAACAGAAAAGCTCATAAGGGTACAAAAGTAAATTAAAAAAAATATACATTATATATATATATATATATATATATATATATATATATATATATATATATATACATTATCATTATGGGGGGCGCTCATTGCACAAACATGCCTGTTTACTCACAGAGCGGCACTGCAAGCTCTTCTTCGTCGAACTAATGACAGCAGACGCTTGACAATTCCGGGAGAAACATGTCATGTAAACGTTTAAATATTGAAATCCAATAGTACCAACATGTGGTGAAAAAATGAACTACAATTATTTTAAATAAATTAAAACTCATTAAAAACATTATGTTTGACTTTAAAATAATTGTAAATTTAATTAAAATGTACTTTACTTATAATATGCAAAAAATAGTATTTATTTTCTTCGTTTTCCTAAACATATACAATACTACAGTGTTTTTTCATTTTGTAATGAAATGATGACGTGACTACTCTGCCTAAATTTTTTTACTATATTACTACGTTCCCAAAGTTCATATTGTACGTTAAAATCGTCCGAGTCCTGCCTGGTTCTTTCTTGTCTACTGGACCGTCACCTACTAAGTATCCAGTCTAGTTCACCTACTCTTTCTCGACGAATCACTCGCTACACGCAGGCATTCATAAACAACTTATTACCGCGTGAGCTCTTGCACCCTCGCTCTACACTCGGACTAACAACTAAAACCACTTTTCCACTCGACAAACGGCTCACGAACCACGCCAGAGATGCTGACCGTAGCGACCGTTCGCATGTTTCACAAACACCTACCAAGAGGGTCAGGAGAAATTGTTGTGGGGTTTTAAGATTTCAAACTCGAAATAAAGTGATAATGTAAAATATGGAGTCAGTGAACATGAAATAACTTTTTATACTTATCATCATAATGATACTGATTTATAAATACGTAAGAAAGTAATAAGAGCAGTATCTTAACATAAGAATGAAATTTATTGTTTTTTTTTAATAATTTAAATACAGAAGTTTTGCTAATATTTAAATCATTTTCCAAAACTTTTGTAGATAGCTTGATTATTTCTTCTATTGCACATAGTAAATTATTTTTATTTTTTTCAGTTCGCGCAGTTTTTATTCTTGCCCTTTTCGTATGATTCTTATCTAAACATCCATTACTTTTAAATTTTGTTAATATTCTTGAAACTGTAGAAGGATTTGGTCTAGGACATTTAGGAGATAAATTAGCAAACATATCACATACATATCTCAAACTATAACCAGCATTGTAACATGCAGGGTAATTCCGGGAGTGATGGACCACTTTTTTTAAACACGTATAACTTTTTGAATTTTTAAAATAAAAAGAAAAGTAAAACGCCTCTTTGCTAACCAACCTTTATATTTTTATATTTTATAACAAATAAACACAAAATTATTTTCTATAATGTTTAATAATTAAAAAAAGAAATGACTTCTCTGGTCCAACTCTCCCATAGTATATGGGTGAGTTGGACCACTAATAAAAATAATGTATGGGACAGATGGACCCGTATTATTTCTTACAAGAAATTTTCTTTTTTGCATATTTTCCACATAAATCACAAATGTTAACATATTTATTCAGCTGAAGTCCAGTTTCATCCATGTTGTAGATGCTTCCAGGCTTATCAATTAAATTATTTTGCAATAAAATTTCTTCTAATAGATCAAAGCATAGACTAATATTACAGTATTATTTAGTCTATGATCAAAGTAACTTTTAACACTTTCTTGGTTTAGTCCTTTAGAACAAGCAATTGAGAATTCCTCTGTTTTTCTCACAGACAAATCTGGATGTCGTTTTAAGAATAATTTCAACCAATGATATCGTGCCATACCGAGATTTTTTCCAAATCCAAATTCATGTAATTTTTTTATATGATTCAATAATTTCATCTCCACTTTGGAGCCTAGACAAGATGGTCCAAGACGATCTTCATTAGTGAAATTTTACGATTTTAGCCTTCTTTTTAATGTTGACTTCAGAATCTCAAATGTAAATGCTGCTTTATTAATTCCCATTTTTTCTTCTCTTAAGGCTTGTATAGCTTTATTTAATATTAATAAACTATCTCTTTATACTAATTATTTGTGGACCAACTAACCACGAAACATAGTGGTTCATCTCTCCCATTTGTAAGGAATAGATGGACCACCATTCAAATTATGTCGTAAACAGAAGAATTAAGTTCTTTAAGAAAATACAGCCAACGGAAAACAGGAGTGATTTTTTTTGCGCTTCACTTCTAACACAAAAAATATGTATTTACTAAAACACGCGCAGTAAACAGCTAATATTGCACACCGGACTTCAAGCGCATGACACGGTTTTCTGCAAGAAATAGTAGAGACATCTAACGAATAGGGACAGAAATATTGCTACTGGACCAACTCACCCATTGGTCCATCTCTCCCGGAATTACCCTAACCATTCGATTCTTTTCTTCTTCAGTAAATATCTTTAAAGCGTGATGTCAAGTTCATTTGACATTGACAACTTTGACAACCTATGTTGCATTTTATCTGGAACGGTATCGTATGTACAGTTAGTATTCATAGTCATAGTAATACATCAATGACAGAATAGTAAATATTGCATCTTTGCTGAAACTCATGGTATGAATTTAAGTATAGGCGATCAAATATTTTTGACAAAAAAAAAAACGCGGACATGTTTTTTTTATCACTTACAGCGGATGATATTTAAAGTGAAACTGAAATTTATGCTTAGCAAGAACATGATTTTATTTAGAAAAAGCTAGTTGCTGTCCTCATGGTAAGAGGACAAAGGAGTACAAGCAAGCAAAAAGGAGGTCCTTTTTTAAAAAAGGAAGGCAGCCTTTCCGAAAGGGCCACTTTTTTAAAAATTCCATCCTAGAAATACAATATAATTGCGTGAAAATGCTTTTCAATAATACTGATGCTCTCGGTATACAGGTGCCCATTATATCAGTTCCCAGGTAGATATATCTTTTAGTTTTGGAGATATTCAACCTCAAATATTTTCTCAAAATTACCCATTTCTGGGCTAGATCTCTTCCTAGTTTTGAATTATTGCCCCAAAAGTCAATATACCCCACATTCAGATAAAAACTTCAAAATTTTCAAAAATCTAATTTTCATGTATATAGATACTTCTCAATGCGCTGATTCTAAATTTTGAAACCGCAGGTCGATATCTCTTTTCGTTCTCGAGATATTTAGATTCAAAGTTTTGCATAAAACTGCCCATTTTTGGGTAATAACCCAAAAATGGGCCGAGATACGAATTTGGCAACATCACCATTCGATTCTACGGATAAAAATAAATAAGTATACCAATTTTCATAATTTTTGACAAACCGGTTCATTTTTTATGAATAAAAGTTTGAAAACCCCTGAAAACGGCCAAAATCTGAAAAAATCGCAAGGGGTACCCCTTACGATTTTTGCGATTTTTGGCCATTTTCAGTTATTTTGCTTTAGAGACTGTATGCGGTGTTCAAAAATTATGAAAATTGGTATACTGATGTAATTTTGCCCGTAGAATCGAATGATCATATCCCCAAATTCATATCTCGACCCATTTTTGGGTTATTACCCAAAAATGGGCATTTTTGAGCAAAATTTTGAATCTAAATATCTCGAGAACGAAATGAGATATCGACCTGCGGTTTTAAAATTTGGAATCAGTGCACTGAGAAGCATCTAGATACATGAAAATTAGATTTTTGAAAATTTTGAAGGTTTTATCTGAATATGGGGTATATTGACTTTTGGGACATTAATTCAAAAATGGATAGAGATATAAACATGCTAGTTATATTATTTGATTGTAAAGACAATGTTACGTAAGTGTACGCATATTTAGAGCATTTGAACAACTGAGTAAATTTTTAAAAATTAAAGTCTTAAAAGAAAATTGTTATCGCGTTATTCTTGTATGAGTATTAATGAAAAATAAAAAAATGTTTAAATATTAATTCGTTTGAAAACTACAAGCAATTGAAAGTTTGTGTGACATGTCATGTAATTTTAAAAATTATCGCAAAAATTCTAGGGTCCTTATAACGATGCTTCTTCACTAAAATCAGGATATGCTATACTTCTCGAGAAGTAAAAATATATCGTTTTATCTTGGTGGTTCACTTTCCATGCCAATAAAGTTTCCTAGTAAAATATTATAAATATTGTGCTATAAGTCGTCTGTACTTTATCCAAGACGAAAATTCCTGTAATAAATTTCTCTCAAACTTAAGATGCATTTCAAGCAGCTCGTTATCTTTGTGGAAAACCTGCAGATTATTATGTTCTTAAATGACTTGTCTCGGATGATGTACTTCTTATAATTTATTTTTCAAATTACATATACTTAAAATAATACTACCTTTTTAGTTTATGTTCTGTATTTTATTTAAAAAACAACGTTTCGGCACCATAAACTGGTGCCTTCTTCAGGGAAAAATGACAGTTTATGGTGCCGAAACGTTGTTTCTTAATGAAAATACAGAACATAAACTAAAAAGGTAGTATTATTTCAATTAATAATATGAGTTCTGAAAGATATTTTAATAATTAACATATATACTTACTTATATTAGTTTGAAAAATGAGATCATTCAGAATTAATATTTAATAATATTACAAAATGATCGTGCATTTTTTTTATTAATAATTTAAAATTACAATCCTTAAAATCTGTTGTGGGCAGCACAATACCTCTCGCCAATTTCATATTAGGCTATATAAATAATGAATTTAACATTCCTGGTACATACAAAAAATCTAATTATATCTATTCTTTATGTTTCAATTCATAAGTGACCCCTATAATGCATTCTCCACACCAGAGTGCCCGAGAGGTGACGCCTGGTAAGCACCCACACGGTAAAATATATCTTCATCATTACCGATGTCTACATGTGTTGTAGATACTGGCACACCCAGAAATGGGTAATATGCCGTGATGATATATTTATTTTATTTTATTTATGTTTCAAGTCATTCTATGAATAAGTTTTCTCCTACTATTCTAAATGTTCGATATTCTTCCAATTCATCATATAGTACTTATAAATTTTTCGGGAAAAACAATATGTTCAAAATGGGCTACTAATCGGGAAAGTTTTCCGTAATTTAACAGACTTCGTATCTTTTAAGATAACATAGATCCCAATGCAATAAGTAAATAATATCATTTGAATTGTAGCATTTTCAATAATGTTTCTCCTTAGTATCATAGAGATTTAGTGAAATAATTTTTATTTTTGTTTTCTTTATTTATATAGAAAACTTCCCAGTTTGTTGAAATATTAATAGATATTGTTATTTGATGTTATCTACACAATAATTAACCTTTGTTTCTAAAGAGTTTACATAAAAAGTGGGTTTTTACTTAAAAAAAAATAGTTAAAAGATAAGATGAAGATGAGTTTCACATAGTTTAATAAAATGTTGTAAATGTTAATTGTGACAAGATAAGAATCACGAGTAGACAATTATGTACAAACAAACTGATAGTATCGCCTAAACAAATACTGAATAATAAACGAAACAAAAAATTCTTATGAAATATGTTGTTATGTAAAATAAATACTTATTTATCTAAAGCATACTGTTGTTGAAGCAACATGTTTGTTTTATAAATTAAAACAATACATGCGAAGCTGTAGGAAAATATTATCCGATATATGTTCGCATACTTCACATAATGTTGCCTCTTTCTTTTTATAAAATATTTTGCACGTTAATAACGAAACATAATCCGTGAAGACAAAACGACATAATTTTTGGAATATTTCATTTTGTGGATGCCATCGGAAATCTCTTAAATACCCGGGTATTATTAATTAAAAACACGTGTTACTTTTTACGCTATAATAACAGGCGAAAAAACCCGAAAAGTGTTTGGAATTTAAATGTGACATTCCTGCTTGACGCTAGGCAGGCGAGATATGAACATGAAAGCTAGCAGGATCACGCTGCACTGCGCATGCATGAAAAGACATATTATTATTATTCTATTATCTTTGCCATATTTACCTTATTAGGTACAAAATTATTAAACGTCAAATATGTAAGATTTGCGTGCAGACATAAAAACTCGTGAAGTATGTTAATGCGAGCATAATTTCCATCCGCCATTTCAGATATGTTTTCATATTCCGGGTGTAACACGAAAACCGGGCCATAGGCGTATAACATGGAAAAACAGTTTTTCCTTGCCCAAAAGTGGCCTAATTTTAAACAATAATGCTTCAAATAAATAACACTAATAAAATTACCCCTTAACCTTAAAATTTAATTTTATTTCGAGAACTAAGTTATCATCATCAGTGGTACGGCAAGGAAAATTAATCAGAGTAACCAAGATTACTCAACATGTCCACCATGCCAGAGGTCAAGACAACTCTGAAAAACAAGGGAGAGAACTAGAATTATATAGGGACTTCCGTCTCTATATAATAATTAGTGTTATTTATAATTTAACCTTTGACTCATTTTATTTATTTATTTTTTATTTATTGTTAGTCTGACCAACAGGGTTCAAGACCCCAATTACAGGTTGACTATACTAAAACATAAATTTAACATGTTTAATGACACAAGTAGTTAACAAATAGAATATCACAAAAAAAAAACCCCAGAACTTAATACATATAGCTGTTTAAGACATTGTATTGTAAGAAATAGTAGTAGTTGATGAATAATTGTATAAAGCATTTTTAAACTTTACAATCGAGCCAACGAAAATGTTGAAATATTCAGGTAAATTGTTAAAATTAAAACAAATCATACGAATAGGTGACTTTATTTCATAGTTCGTTCGAGGAGTGTTACAGTAGAATGTATATTTAAATCGGGAATTATGCCTAGGAGCTAAGAAAGGAATTTTACCTAGGATTACGGGATCATTTATAATACAATGCAAAACTTTATAAAGGAACAATGATGATTGTATTTTTCTTCGAGTATCAAGAGACACAATACTAAATTCACACAACAAATTTTTGTAATCAGTATCAAAACTACATTGCAAAAAATTTCTCAGTAAAATTACTATAATTGTTATTGGCGTCCAAATTGCCTAAGTGAATTATAGTAAATTTACAGTTAAATGTAATTTTGTCTACCATTTTTAAAATTACATAAACATAAATTCCATAAAAATTTTGATACATACTTAAGTAAATTTACATATTAATAATATACATAATTTAAATATAAATCATTTAAATTTAATATAATAAATTTAGAATTTGTCCATAACTCCTGTAAAAATAGAAACTAAAATAAAAGGAATTGAGTTTTTACATAGTTATTATAAAATTTTACAAAATTGATATGGAAATATTAACAAATCACTGTAAAATTTCATATATTTATTGTAATATGAATATTACATTGTAGTTCTAGTAATTTTTTTTATATTTGCAAGGGTAAATTAGTAAATTTATATAATTATTTGCTATGTAAATGTAAGTTTACATAGTTTATGTAAAATTTGTTATTGCATACATATTATAGTAAAAAATTACTATAACTTTTCGACAAAATCGCTATTATTTTTTACAGTGTAGGATAATATCTGTAAAGCTTGAAGAGCAAAATTTAATAAATTTGCGTAGAATAGATTCAATAACATGGCTGTATTTATTATATATAGGACACCAAACCTGCTGACAATATTCCAGTTTTGTTCTTACGAACGAGAAATATAGTTTCTTAAGAGATGAAATATGAACGAAGTATTGTGTATTTCTGATAATAAAACTTAAATTTTTGTAGGCAGATTTAACAGTTTTATATTTATTATTATTACTTGAAATAAATGTTTTGGGGAATAAATTTTGCATCTAATTCAATAGTCACATTTTTTTCCATGTTTGGCAACCGAGAAAATTGAATTTAAAATTTTGTAAAAGTTACTTCTTTATAGTGTTAGCCATGGCATTGAAATAAAATTTCAAACAAATTTTATGATATTTACCTGTCAGAAATTATAAAATACAGTTTTCATCAAAATAATAGGTACTCAATGATGTGTATCTTTTATTCCTGTGAATAATTCTCCATTTTCGATAATGGCAACTCATGCAGAGCGTTTCTGACAGGTAAAGTTACAAACAAATATAATGGCATTTTACGCGTATGTGGTTACTCCTGGCCACGGCCGGCATCTGACGATGACCGAAAGGTTGATTCAGATGCTGAAATCTTGTGAAACATGGCGAGTGTTTTCTAATTCTTTATTAAACATTGTTTCACCTAGAGTTCGTTAATGTACTTTTATTTTTTAAAATATGAAACTTGCTTTTTATGTTTTGAAAACCATTAGCCGAAAATTGTTTTTATTAATTTTTATATTACACTGTTTAGGAATAAGTAGATAAATAGACCTATAGCATGTAATGAATAAGATAGGAGTAATAATTAATTCCTGCTTAATCTATGATGTGATTAGAGGTAGATCCCTGTTCTGCTTATGAAACATTCCGAGCGGTACACGATGCCCTCTTACAAGTGTTGCAGCTGTGTGAGGAATAGAATAATTACAGATATCCATGAGTTGTCATTATTTTAATCGCATGTAACTAGTGAACAGCCATCAACAGCTAACAGCTACAGAAGCCTGTAACAGGTGCTCGCCAGATCCCAGATCTGCAATCATATCTCCTCAATAACATCACGCGCAAAGACCCTACCTCGCCGCCCACGTTCATTACTTGTATTATATTCATTACATACTCGTTTGCACTTTCACCCAAATATTACCAATTTTGCTAGTATTGGACATTAGAACAATTCATAATATTTGTGTCAACTTATTAATAAAATCTGTACAATAAAGTAAAAATACACTTTTCTTATGAAACTAGACAGAGTATTATTATATTTTTAACTTTTATTAATTTAAATACATACTTACATACAGGGTGATTCTTGACCTATATACATAAATGTGAGGAATGATAGTTTGTGATAGGTAATGACAGATAATGAAAAAAAAATTTAGTAAAAGTTGTTTATTTACGGAGATAACGAATAAAGTTTGAAATTATTTTAGTAGCAATAAACTAATAAAAAATTAATTAACTAGGGCGCTGTGCATTAGTATCATAGCAATTGTTCGAGTCTCGGTTGCAAATGATCACTGTCTCTACCACGCTGCACCATTCGTAGAAAAACTTATCGTCCCGGTTGATGTCTTTGGGGAAACCTTTGTGCATAAAGGCGAGATGCAGCTACTGAATTTTGTTCTGCTTCTCCGTATGCTAATATCATATCCATAAATTCTGCATTGGTGAAATGATGCGCCATAATAAAAATTCAAATACACGAAAGATTACGAAATAATGACAGACACGATTGAAAACAATTGCTATGACACTAATGCACAGCACCCTCGTTAATTACTACTTACTAAAATAATTTCAAACTTTATTCGTTATCTCCGTAAATAAACAACTTTTACTATTTTTTTTTTCATTATCTGTTATTACCTATCACAAACTATTATTCCTCACATTTATGCGTATAGGTCAAGAATCACCCTGTATTTATTGATACTGGAAACTATATTATATTCCTTTGTATTCCTATAATTAAATATTGTTTTAATTACTATTACAATTTTCTTTTTAAAAAGTTACCATTAATAATTTGAAATCATAATGTTCTTTGACAGTGACATTTATCTATGATTTATATACATTTGAAATTTGAACTGTGTAACTAACGAATTGTGTTAAACATAGGCTCCGGTATTTGTAAAATAGATTCTTTTATATATTTATCTACAAAATATAAAGAAAAAGTATGAATGCATACCTTTAAAAAATTTAATAATTTCTAGTTCTTATAATAACATAAATCGCGAAAAATTACATTTAAAAGTATTTTTTGAAAAAAAAAAACTATTTTAAACATCAAGAGGCCGCGTGTCTGAGTGTCTGGTCGCGAACCTATAGGGGAACCGGGTTCGATCCCGACTGACGCCAAATATTTCCAATTTTAAATGGCACAAAAGTGACCCCTGTGGTGCACTCTCCACACCAGCTATGAGTGCCCGTGAGGTGACGCCTGGTAAGCGCCCACATGGTAAAATATATCGTCATCATTACCCATGTCTACATGTGTTGTAGATACTGGCACACCCAGAAATGGGTAATATGCCGTGATGATATATTTATTTTATTTTTTCCGGTAAACTGATTTATACTAAAATCTAATGGCTTCTTTCCATATTACAATAAGGTAGAAATACAATGTTTTATAATTTCCTGAATGATATTTGAGTTCGAGTGTTGACAAAATCCATACACACACACACACACACACACACATACAGGGTGTTTCTATACCTCTGCACGAAATTTCAATGACATACATAATTTGATATACTGATTATAGAACAAAAAGAATTTTTTTTAAAATTCGCAAAAATAAGGGCAGTGTTCGTTGCGAACATTTTTAGTGCAACTGGTTTCATAGTACATTTAAATATTTATAATTATGTTAGTAATAAACCAAACTAATCAAATTAAAGGTATTACATAATTTTCAGGAACAAGTGAATGTTTTCATTTGCAACAAGTCATTGTTAAAAAAATTGTTCAAAATTATTTCCTCCTGCAGCCATACAAAATGCAGCATATTGTATCAAACTCACACACACGCCCGATGCAATGAATTTTGTTGTGCCGCTTCTTCATACACTAATAACATCCACTAATTCACTGTTGCTATACATTTTTCTCAAATTTCTCCCACAACACTATACCTTTTCAATACCTTACACGAAATCAAACTAGGTACTCAAATAAAAAAAAAAATATTTGTTTAAAAATCATTACGCAATAAGGTATTAGACATAATACTTAATTAATAAATGATTATTTGTAGGCAGTGTTTATACTTCTATTTCATTAGTAACAAAATTATAAATAATTAAATATGCTATTAAACCAGTGGCACTACAAATCTTCGCTAGGAATGAGCTACCCTTACTTTTGCTAATTTCCAAAAAAATCTTTTTGTTCTATAATCAGTATATCAAATTATATGCCATTAAAGTTTCGTGCAGAGGTATAGGAACACCTGTATACATACATACACATACAGACATCATCGTGAAAAGTTAAAATCTGATTCTAGGGACCTTAAAACGTAGTCATTTACCAAAACCAAGGGTAGCGGAAGGTAAAAATAAAAGTTGATAGTCGTATCTTGTAAACCTGACTTTATAAAAAATATCTACATCTGCCTTCAAATACTATGTATAAATTACACATCACCAGGCGCAAATTTACGAGGAATTAATTTATTATAAATCTGAGACGAAATATTTGCTTATACTACTTTTGACTTCGTATATGAAATTTGGTAATTGTGTCATTAGCAGTAAAATCCAGTTGGATCCACGCCTGCATGAGAAACCCGTCCGTAAATCGTCCTTGTCCGTGCGTGACATAAGACGCACATCTTACCACCCACGCACACACGCACCAGGCCTCACGCACGTGCGCGCGTGCAAATGCGATCGGGTTTTAATAACAGTCGAAGTGCGTTGGTACACCCGTCATTCCTTTCCTTTCCCACCCTTCAGCCGCACCGCGACGCCGTTGCTGTTCGACGTTCAAATGTTGAGCGCACCGCAATTTATGATTCGTAATTGGGAAGTGTGACGTTAGATGAGAACGGAGAAACCTCACCGTCCCTCACCGCTGCTCAAGTTTCCAACGCCACCTTCAAGTAGGTTGTTTTCCCCTCTAATACATGGACAAGTTAATAGTGCTTCCGGTTTTCGCAGGACCGGCCCTGAATGTGAAAACCCTTCCCGTGCAGGATTAAATGTCGTAGCCTTTCTATGTCACTTTTACATATTTCATTTTGGTTTCTTAATGGACATTACTATATTATTTAATGAAAATTATATATAAAGCAATATTTAACTAAATAAATAAACAACAAAAGGTTTATGTGAAAAGTAATACAAATTATAATGGGAAAGTAAAAAGGAAAATTTGTAACACTACTGTTTTTTAGAACATGATCTGTTGTTCATGGATGCATTTAAAAATATTGAAATTATTATCAGAAGTTTATTTTGCAAATACAGAGAATTTATTTTAAAATGCAACATTATAGTTCATCACTTCCATGGTTACTCACTATTGTCAAAAAATGACAGCAATGTAATATTTGTCCATTTTAAAATGCAACATTATAAATCGTATTGCAGCACAGGAGATACCTCCAAAACACATCAAAAATGGTGTCAATTCTTATTAAGACCGACTAGAATATTGCCTCACAGTGATTGGGGGTATTTTTTAACATTTATTACATGAAAGTTATGAATTTTTGTAAGCTAAAGTTTGTTAAGATGTACAACATTCATGTTTTGATTATTTGTTAATCGTATATAGGCTAATTTATTGGAAATTAGTTTTGATAATACAAAACTACAAATTTTGTATGTTGCATTTTAAAATGGACAAATATTACATTGCTGTCATTTAGTGAGTAACCATGGAAGTGATTCGCCATATGTTGCATGTTAAAATAAATTCCCTGTATGTACTTAAAACCTGGTGTTTACTTTTTTTTGAACTGTGAGAAATAAAATGTTAAAGTTTTAATTTTGCTCTAAATTTTTACCTATTAAATTTAGAGGAAAAATATAATAAAGAAAAATGTTTGGAATGAAAAAATATAGCCATTGAGTAATAAGTTTGTTATTTATTATTTCAGCCTTCACTTTGTGATACATTTTAATGTTCAAATTTAAATGAAAAATTGTGTTAAAATAAAGTGATATAAACAAAGTTACTACGTTTTCATTTAAACTTAATTAATTAGTTTGTATTTGTATTGTTTATGTACGAGTTACATGTAAATGAAATTACACGTTTGAAGGCAAATATCACAGTGCCATGAGAAATAAAGCATTAATTTTTGTTTGTTGTTACTGACATATCTTCCATATTTGACAGTTCTTTTGAATTTATTACATTATTACCTGCAATTACAGGTCCTAAATATTAGAACCTGTTATTACAGTCGAACGGTGGTTTTGAAACAACTGCGGCAAACTTTAAATTGTACCCCAACTTTTTTTAACAATTTTGCAATTAATTAATAGTTAATTAAATAAAATAATATAAAAAATAGAAATACCAATGAATTACACATGTAAATTCTTAAAAATAAATATTTATTAATCATAGAACAACAGAACAATAGGAAACGAGAAACGAGGTATTTTATATCTGAAATTAAGGAGACGGGGCGGGCATTAATCTGTGAAAAATCTTAGATCAATTTACATGATCAATAGTATTTCTGGCTCCAATGCAAGAATTAACAATCTATTGGGTTTATTTTGTAAAAACCTAGAGAATTTTGATAAGCTGAAATTTGAAGAAGCTTCTTTCGCCCCTCCAGAAACAGTTACTGGCGTTATAAGGAGTTTCTTCGGACTAAATAATAGTATTAAACAAACAGATGTACACCTCAAGAAGGGGCGTCATTGAGGCTAGAAGCTGCCGACTAACATCAATAACAATAATCCTATCTTTTAAATCAGTTTCGCTTATATCGAAGTGTTCTTAAGCGGTTATCAGAAACTATAAATCGCTGCAAACATTTTTCTATATAGCCTGCATTTTTAGATTTTATTTCATATAAGTTGTAGAACATGGCAAAATTATTGCCGTTATTTTCCTGAGTTTATCAATCAGTTCAAAACGATTATGCATTTCATCCAATAGAACATTCACAAAATTTGTTTAAAATATCGTTTCGGTGTCTAAAATTGGTTCGTCATACACAGAAAAAATAACCATCTAAATTGTAGTTAAATTTAATAAACAAATGTTTAATTTTCAGCTTTCTAATATGTTTTCATTAAATTATCTAAGTTGATTTAGTTAAATTTACTAAATTTGTAAAAACAAATTGTAAATAAATAAATAAATATATCATCACGGCATATTATCCATTTCTGAGTGTGCCAGTATCTACAACACATGTAGACATCGGTAATGATGACGATATATTTTACCGTGTGGGCGCTTACCAGGCGTCACCTCACGGGCACTCATAGCTGGTGTGGAGAGTGCACCACCGGGGTCACTTTTGTGCCATTTTTTAAAATTGGAAATATTTGGCGTCTGTCGGGATCGAACACAGTTCCCCAGGTTCGCGACCAGACACTCAGACAAGCGGCTACGGGACCCCATATAACAAATTGTAGTAAAATTAAATACAAAATTAGATTAAATTACTAAATTTAGTATTGAACTAAACATAAATAAAGAAATTAACTAAATATATATTTAAATTTTCTATTTACTTACCTTATTCATTAGATAAATTACCGCAAATTGTAGGACAAAAATAATGAATCCAAAATATAGTAAAATTAAATAAAATAACTATTTGCATATTTAAATTAACGATTTTTACAAAATATTTAGTATCTATTTTGGATTAGTTAAAATGGTAAATTAAGATTTGTAAATTATATTAAATTATTAGACATGTGGCCTAATAAAATAATATCTAATTATAATTAGACAAAATTTCAATTCTTTTTTTCTGTGTAAGCCCTATGACGTCACTTGACAAAATGAACCCGAACATGCACCCTTAAATTCTGTAAAGATTTAATTTGAAGAAAAAATAATAGATTGGCGAATGTGTTAATATTTGAATCTAGGAAATCATGAACATCAAACTATTTGAGATGAGAAAATGTGCAATAAAAAAGATTGATTTATGAAGAAATTTATTACAGTGAAAAGTAAATATGGATACGGTACTGTGTAGAAATGTTAATAAGACAGCATTCAGCATCCAGCATCCAGGATCGAGCATGGAACAGATCGTGTACATCTGTAGGCATGTCGTACGCATTCGTAACTTAGTTTTATTACTGCGGTAGCTGGCGTCATTCACACGGTTAATTACGGCATCCCAACTCGGAAACAACAAAGTATCTATAGCGGATTATCGTCCAAAGCAAACTGCTAAATAATTGCCGACAATTATGCCCCAAATCTTAACTGTTTCCTTCCACAACGTACTACTCATTATTCATAAATATCTCCAGGAAGAATAATAAATATTTCTTCAAAACATTAAGACAAGCAAAATTATTACAAAAGATGAAATGGTGGTTCAGTTTTCAATGGGGTGAGCATATATTTACTTTAATTTACAGACTCAGGGTTGCAAAGATCCTTTTTTTCATCACATTACTGTTTTAGAGACAGAGAAAATATTTTTTTTCTACAGTCACTATAGAAAGTAGCCATATGCGCTCTCTTTTGTCAACGCAAAATGTCACTTTGCCGCTCATGCGCGTCAAAGTAGTAAAAACGCTCGCTGTCCAAATTTCTAAGTATACAATGTTGAGAAATGTCACTTGTCTACATTCTTAATGTAAATGTTTAGTTAGGAACTAATGGCACTGTAATTACACATTTATCACGTTCACAAGTCAATTTGACATTATGTTCTGTCGGTATTTAACATAACCTAACAAAATGCCACACTACTGTGAAAATGAAATAGGGCATTCATTTACAAAAACAAAAGTATAAAATGCTTAGTTTAGATTGCATAAAAACTCAAGAAGAATGGAAAATAACGATAAAATAAAATTAAATATAAAATAAGTTGTGTGAACAGTTATGTTTAGTAATAGGAATGATTGTACACAGATGGCGGTAGGATAGTTGCGAGTCGTACTGACATCTGATCTGTAGTTAACTATTTATTTTGATTACAATAAAGTTATTAGTCATTTCGTTACTTAAATAATTGCGAGAAGTCAGTCAATGCACATACATGTCTATATAATCACAAATTCCTTGAAATATTTGTTAATTTTTTCAGTGTGACAGGCGTGACAACTAACCACATATTTTGCTACAAAAACTCATCAAATCATCACAAATCTTTGCTTCCACGCTCTAATTTTGGTTTTTTTATGGAATAGATGGCTAATGTAACGATATAATCATTTAAAAGCCTTTTTAAGTTTAAACCGTATCTTTTGTATTAGCCAATCGTTATTTATTGAGCAGTACTGTAAGTATAAAGTGTACATTTTATTATTTTTTATGGTGGAGGACCCCATTGTGGCGACTGTAGAAAAAATCTTGTGTGTGTTTCGAGCGCAAATGGACATGTCGATTTCGAGAGAATGCAACAACCTCTCAATCGACAATGTCGCATTTTACGCTCTTAATACACAAATAGCTATTAACGACCACCGAATTGACTTTTTCTTTTTACATATTTAGTGTTTTACAACAAGATAATGGGCATTACTTATATGGAGTTTGTTATACCTTTACCTTAACATACCTATGCACTTCTTTTAAAATACGGGGTGTATCAAGTTAATGGAACAGTGCATTTTATTCATGTATATGAAAAATTACACCAAAACATGTTTATGATATTCTGTAAGGCATAGAGGGGGACACATTTTGGCATAACCACTATTGTTTTAAAACTAATGGTACTCAACTTATGGATCAATGTTATATTTTTTTAAATGGTGTTATATGTTTTTTATTAACGCACTAAATAGGGAATTTTCTTCAGAATTCAACGATTAAATAATATCATACCCTTACATTGCGAAAAAATTGATAAAAATTAATTCAAAGTTAGTATTTCATTTCTATTTTAAATTTTTTGAGTAGGCTAAGCAATCATTCAACTATTAAACAAAAGAAAATTATCTGTCATTTTCTTATATCATTTCGCGTGATTAAAATTGGTCCTCTTTAATAAGAATAACTTTCTGCAAATAAATTGCATACTAGAATGCATTTTGATGTGTTTTGCATCAATAAATAAAATGATCTGTAAGTATTTGTTAAATCTACTGCCATTATTGAATTAATTATAAACAATTCTTTTTTCCTAGGGTTATCGCTCAAATGCAGCTGTAGACACGTGTTTCGCTCTTATTAGAGCTCATCAGTACAGCATAGCTAGTTAATAGGTGGACATTAACTAGAGGTGGTAATAAAAAAAAAAAATTGGAATTTATTCCTGTTGAGAAGTTATAAATGAATAAAAAATAACGAATATTACCTTATTTATATTAATGGGTGACAATTACATATGAAAATGACAGTTAATTTTCTTTTGTTTTATGATTTAATGTTTGCACAATAAACTTAAAATAACATAGAAATAAAATACTAATTTTGAATTAATTTTTATCAAATTTTTAGCAATGTAAGAGGATGATATTATTATATCGTTAAATTCAGAAGAAAATTATCTATATAATGAGTTAATAAAAAATATATAATGCCATTTAAAAAAAATATAACATTGATCCATAAGTTGAATACCACTGGCTTTAAAATAACAAAGATTATGCCAAAATGTGTCCCTCTCTATGCCTTGAAAATATCTTAATTACTTTTTTGTGTAACTTTTCATATACACGAATAAAATGCACAGTTCCATTATCTTGATACACCTGTATGTCTATGTACTACCGTTGTTATCATAATTGAAGATGTGAAGGAAATATTCTGATATTTGACATATGATGACATATTCGTACCGTGCGGACATTTACCAAGCATTACTTAACAGGCACTCAACGCTGGCGTGGAGAGCGATCACAGGAGTCATTTTTGTGCCATTTAAAATGTGAAATAGTTTTCGCGTTGGTCAGGATCGAACACGGTCACGAGACCCCAATGTCTTGAAATTAAATAATAAATGCAATTATTAAATATGCTTTACACTTTATTCAGTGTGTAGTTCTATCGCTCTTGTGTATAGTTGGAAATGAATAAATGGCTTTGTTTATCTTATGTAAATGCAGGATGCATTAAGCTTTAAGGGGTTCTAGGTTCTAGAGTAGAGTGGGAGTGAGCTTGGAGCAATTGGGCATTTATTTAGTAAGAAACGTGTGACATGTACGCAGGATTAAAACAGCTCCTCCCTACCAAGATCATTTATTATCAGTCTGTGTTTGCTTGCTATTGGGCGCTCAGACATACAGATCTCGTTTCGAACTCTCTTACTTCATCCATACAGAAACTACAGAAAGGGTGATTTCAAAATATATAATGTTGTAAAAATACATTTTTCCTACAATCGTGCTTAAAGTACATACCTTGCGCACTCTTTACAATGTATAAAGTGTCACTTTTCAAACACAAGTGCATGAAAAATACTTTTCAAGCACTAGTGCGCGAAAAGTAAATATGTTGTACATTCGGTTAATTTACTTGTCAACTAACATTAACAATATTTGCTTGTACACTCATACTCAGTATTATGAGAAATAGCACTAACATTTCGGTTGTAGGAAAAACATTTTATACAACTCTTGTATAAATAGTATTTTTTTTATCTCGTGTTATACATCGCACTCGACAAGAAAGTACTTCTTTACACACTTGTTACATAAATAACTATTTTCTATGTCCATCGTAAACAGTACCTCATATTTCATTCATACACGAGCCCCCTCATTTATCATAACTTAACAATAGAGTTTGTAATAATAAATAAATTAATAAATAAATCTTTATTTTTTATTTAAAATGAAGGTTTTCAACATTATGACGTAGCCGCCTTGGTGGCTGAGCGCGTTAAGGCAGCGCTCAAGCGACCTTCTCTCTAAATATTGGACGATAAATGCCAGCTACTTAAAAAAAAAAAAAACATTATGACGTGAACTTTCATGTGGACGAGAAGAACGAAAGTATGTTTGTACAGGAATGTGTAGCGAAAGATGATTTTAGTGTAACTATTATTGTGGTCCGGATGCGATTATTCGCTACCGCAAATCGGTCACTTTAATATGTCATTATGTGTGAATACGTTTATGAATGTGGCTGAGGTGAAAGAAGTGTGCATGGATAGGAATGTGTGGCGAAGGATGATTGTTGCGTAACTATTATTGTGGTCCGGATGCGGTTATTCGCTACCGAAAATCGGTCACATTAATATGTTCTTTGTATGAATGTTATGATGATTTTGGACAAGGCGAAAGAAGAATGTTTTTAAAGAGTTAAGTGATTCAGTGGAGCTCTTACTTTCATCCCTTTTCTTATTGTTTTCGGGTTTTTTCTAACCCACTAAGTGGGAAACGCGTGATTTTATGTATGTATGTATGTATGTATGTATGACGTAATTTTAAATTAATTTTTTAGCTGAAGATTAAAAATTTAACGGTATAACATTAATAGAAATCAGTATATTTATTTCATATTATTTATCAATATTGGCTACATCAATTTTTATTGTAAGTTACTACTGTAATTCTTTTAGAAATTTTATTTAATAAAACCTCTCAATCTTAAGACATAATTTCGTTTCAGTTTTTCTTGAATTGTTGGTAAAACTAAGTATTATTTCATTATCAAACAATAAAATAAATTACACAACATATCTTGCTATGTCATTAGAACAACAAAATGTCTGTAATATTAGTAAAAATATATTTATATTAGTTATTATTTGTATCAGATATCAATTAAATAAAATGGAATTAAAACGGGTGGGCTAGCTGATGTGGGACGGGACCCATAGAAAAAAAATCCCGCACCGTGTAACCTTTCTTTCTATCCTGCTGTCAGCAAGCATCCGACTAAGAGTTACAGAAGATAATTTAATAAAGATGATACAATTATTTATTGTCTCTTATTTTTCATTTATGAAATAAATATTTAATTGCCTCCTTGGGAAGGGATGAAATACAAGTCTTGCAGGACATTTGTACCACTTCTCTTGCGGGGTCCAGGGAGGACAGGAGGGATTTCTTGTAACGGGTCGCGAACTTCAGGCCGGGATATAGACTACACGTTTCGGGATGGTCCTTCTTTGGTGATCTTCATTTACCTAATCGGCAATTTGGCACACTAAACAGAAATGTAACCGTATTTTACATTACTCGCTATGTTCTTCGTTCTGTTTTCATGTTGCCATTGCTTTAATAACAGTAACAAAAGATTCATTACGGGAAAAATTGTTTTCATAAACTTCAGAAATTGTTTTAGATCCGATTATGATTTATGATATTAAAATAAGGTAATTATATAAAAGGCTTTTCTATTATTTTAGCAAATATTTCATTATATCATTTTCACGACATATTACCTATTGCTGGGTGTGCCAATCTGCATTATACGCAGATATCGGTAATTTACCAGGCTTACCATACGGGCACTCATTGCTGGCATGTAGAGTGCACCACAGGGGTTACTTATGTGCCATTCAAAATTTTATGGGGTCTCGTGGCCTTGTGCCTGAGTGTCTGGTCGTAAATATAGGGACTCGGGTTCTATTCCTTTTTATCATTGGATTTTATAAAAAATAGATATTTACACACCAAGTGAGTTAAGGTGATGTTTATTCATGAGAAGAAAGTTTATCTCTTCGAGTGAATAAACATTCTTAGCTCACGTGGTTTGTACATTTTATTCAATTTTGACGACATAATAAAAACCATTATAATATTTAATTTTGATAAAATAAAACACTGATCAGTCAGTAGGCTGAGCATGACAATCGTCGCTGATAGACATCAAATCATCTATTTAAAATGCTTTATTGTCTGTCATTTGTGCCGTGAAAAATAATAAAAATGGCTGATAATGTCTGATAAATATTATGGTAAGTGTTATTTTCATACCTGATGTTATTTTAAATGCATTATTTGTTGCAGAGTGAGTTAAAATTGTGTGAGGATTTAAAAATTTGTAATTCACTTGCGAATGGAGTGTTACTTATAGTTGTTGCTATGGAGTTAATAATGACAGTTTAAAACGTCAAAATTTAATAAATATATTATATTAGCTGTAGACTTGTGACATATGATTATTTTTATATTAATGGTAAGTAAATTTTGTGTACTTATTAAATTTGAATAAATATATAGGGTGTTCCATATGAAAATATAAATTATTCAAATATCTTTCAGAACTCATATTAATAATTGGAATAATACTACCTTTTTCGTTTATGTTCTGTATTTTTATTAAAAACCCAATGTTTCGGCACATTTTATGTCATTTTTCCCTGAAGAAGGCAACAGTTTATGGTGCCGAAACGTTGTTTTTTTTTTTAAATAAAAATACAGAACATAAACTAAAAAGGTAGTATTATTCCAATTGAAAATATAAAGTTGTATACCACTGCGTGAAAATCTAGCACCCTGTAAAAAAACTTATGGTGCAGATTTGTAGACATTTTAATGTAAAATAAACTTAATTTTTTTTTCATAATATTAAAAATAATCCAATTAATTAAAAACAGACCGCGTGCCTGAGTGTCTGGTCGCGAATCTGGGGAACCGGGTTCGATCACAACCGACGCCAAATATTTCTAATTTTAAATGGTACAAAAGTGACCCCCGTGGTGCACTCTCCACGCCAGCAATGAGTGTCCGTGAGGTGATGCCTAGTAAACGCTCGCACGGTACAAATATGTCATCATTATTACCGAAATCTGTGTACAACGTACAACGTAGATTGGCACACTCAGAAATGGGTAATATGCCGTGATGATATATTTTTTGTTTTATATATTTTATGAATCATCCTGTATTATTGCGAATTTATCAATTAGAAATTTTATGTACCTTTTATGCATACAAAAGTACATATGAGGATGTTCAAAGATTATCTGAGGTACGAGTATATATTTCCTGTTTAGTAGTTTAGGTTTCTTAAAATCCAGTCACGATTTAAACCAGGCCATCAACATGCATTTTCAATTTTTATTGGCTGAAATTAAGATGAAGTAGTCCTATAAAATATTTTATTGGAATTAAAACATTTTTATGTACGGAATCTCAACGTGGCTAGAAAAGCAAAATTATAAAACTAATTAATTCTGTTTTGGAAATTTTAATATCTAGATTTGGAAATAAATTTCAAAACTTTGGGTGTCTGATACCGCCAGTCCATATCAAAGTTTTTTAATTTAATGAAAAATATTTGAAAGTAATAAAGCTAATTTCAAATAATCGTGGACGTTTACTTTCAATTCACCGAGTCATTCTTAATAATTAAATTCTTATTACGACCCTTATTTATCATAATTTCAGACGGACAGCGGATTTAATAAAAAACGAACAAACAGAGGACTCCGAAGTTAGGGGAGAGATGGTGACAAGGTAACTTCCAGCCGTCTCTTGCATTAGACGCTCATGCCGATTGATTCCTAATTTCGGCGCATTCGCTAAATCATTACAGGCTAATTAAGATAACACAATCACAATACACATTAAAATTAGAATTAAAATTTTGTCTAATTATATTTAGATAGTATTTTATTAGGCAATATGTCTAATAATTTAGTATAATTTACCATCTTACTTTAGCATTTTAACTAATCCGAAATATTTTTTAATTTAAATATGCAAATGGTTACTTTAATTACTTATTTTATTTAATTTTACTATATTTTTGCTTCATTATTTTTGTCCTATAATTTCGATAATTTATCTAATGAATTAGGTAATTAAATAGAAAATTTAAATACATATTTACTTAATTTCTTTATTTGTATTTAGTTCAATACTTATTACGATATAAATGACATCATTTCATCCAATTTTGTATTTAATTTTACTATAATTTGTTATTACAAATTTAGAAAATTTAACTAAATAAATGAACTTAGATAATTTAATTAAACATATTAGTAGGCTGAAAAATAAGGAATTTATTTAGTTAATTTAACTACAATATGGGGTCCCGTGGCCATGTGCCAGAGTGTCTGGTCGCGAACCTGGTGAACCGGGTTCGATCCCGACCGACGCCAAATATTTCGAATTTTAAATGGCATAAAAGTGACCCCTGTGGTGCACTCTGCACGCCCGCAATGAGTGCCCGTGAGGTGACGCCTGGTAAGCGACATCATCATTACCGATATCTGCGATAAAGCAGATTGTGGCACACTCAGAAATGGGTAATATGCCGTGATGGTATATTTATTTTATTTATATATTTAACTACAATTTAGATGTTTTTTTGTGTAAATTGTAAATAAATAGGTTTGTTCGCACAAGAAAATATGCAATTAATTGCATTTTTTCTTTTCTTAAAAAATCTTCTAAATATTATTTTTTGGAAATTTATGCTATAAATATTAAAGAATATAAAATTCTTTACCAGATATTGAAAATTTTTATTTTATCTTCTATAGATTTAGAGATAGATAAATATATAAAATAATCCGTTGTAATGAATCTCACAGCCCAAATAATTCCATGGAAACCAGTTGAAAAATTAAATTGTTTATAATTGAAAAAATGTCAGTGTCAAAAATTCAGATACATTACTGAAGGCTTTTTATGGGAAGTACATTTAATATTTCTTATTTTATTATTAATTAAATATTTAAAATTATGGATACATTACATATACGATACGCATCAGAAATACTGGCAATCTCGTCATTGAATTTGAAGAATCTCGAACATTTAGAAGAGTAGGAGGTAACTTATTTATAGAACGAATTAAAAAATATATTAATAATATATAATTACAATTTTTGTGTGTATACCAGAAATGTACTTATATAGCCTAATATGAAAATGGCGAGAGGTCTTGTGCTGGCCACAACAGATTTTTTTTATAAATAAGATTGTGAGTCCTTTTAATATAAATTTAATTAAAATATTTCCATATCAATATACATATATCTGATTCATCAAAAATTCTGTCATTTTTTTGAGAAATTTCAAAATGGTAGTCCCTCCTTCCTAATGCCGGGTCCGGGGCCCCGATTTAAGACTCAAAAAGCCGATGCCTGAACTGGGCCTGGCTATACCTAATATATTGATAAAGTATACTGAGGTGTATTTCTACATTTTATTTGGGAAAAATTGCACAAACACAATAAAAAAATACAAAATAGTTTTCTGATAAAACTTCTGCCATAAAATTGAGTTCATAATAGCTATGTTTGTTTTTGATATTTCTTGGCAAGGATAAGAAAAAGTTGTGCGTAAAAAATAGCGACGTTTCACTAAATATCAAATATTTATTTTCTTGTTTTGCATTTCTAATGTAAATACTCGAAGCGGGAATAATTAATTTTTCATTCTTTTAAATATGAATTTTAATATTTTCATTTGAGCAAAAAGTTACGTCACCCTTGAAAGTTTGCAAGTCGCCAGTTGCTGTGAGTTACGAATATCGCCCTCCCCTCAATGCGAAATGGACTGCTCTGCGAATTCGACTGCGTCCTGCTTCGCTCGTCGATTATTAATTTTTTATCTTCTTATTCCGAGTTCGTTCTATATTCGTAAATAATAATTTTAATCAACTTGAAACTTAATCGATGTTGATTAAAGAACACAGTGTTGTTTTGTTAATTAATTAATATTCAGATCGATTCCGAAGAAATTACAGAGGGAAACATTTTTGCATTATTAAATCCGCCAGATATTATTTTTAATCAATTTTTGTTACACGAAAATAATATTAAGATAACAAATAATTCAAATTTTTATTTTTATCGTAATTGCTAATTAGTTTATTGTTTATATCGTAGCATATCAATTTGTTTCATTTGTTTGTATTTCTTAAAAAACGTTGATTGTAGAGATATAAACATGTTTTTGTTTTTAAATTGAAGTATTTTAAATATTGTTAATATGTACTATTACTTCGGAGTCATTCGTTATATTCCGTAGATATTCGTGTTTTAAGAGCAATAGATTGTGTTTTGCAACTAGTAACTAGCAAGGTTATTCCTGAAAAATTGACATTTCATTAGTTTATATTTTGCTTCTTGTTGTGATGTTTAACTGTTGTGGTAAAATGACTGTTTATGTAGTTAAAGAGTGCTACTTTTTGTGTTATAGTGACAGATTTATTAATAATATGCACAGAAAAACATTTGAAACTGGAATTAAGTGGGAACTTCGTGGAACCTAACCTATCTCTCTGCTTTATAACGTTTGAGAAGAGAGACCCAGAATGAAAGGTAGGATTTTCGCATCAATGGGGTATTCCACTCAAATTTTTTTATTATTTTAAATAAAACTTCGTTCAGTTTTGAAGCAATTCATGGTATTAAAAAATCTTAATTGTTCCTAGTTTAACAGTATTTTATTTTCGAGAAATCAGTGTAACGTCACATTTCCCCTATACTTGTCTTTCTCACACACACTGCTCTGAGTACGCTGCGAGAGAAAGATAACAATTGTATGACGTTAATTTTCCCTTTTAGCAAATGTGAAATATCTCGTAAAGTAATTATTTAAAAAATGTTATCATTGTTTTATCTATTATTTATTGAGCCATACTTTATGTTAAATTGAAAGTTTTTAAATTTTTTTGTTATGGTGGAATACCCCATTATTATTGTTAAAGCACATTGATATATTATTTACGTGTGTACGTATAGATTATTATTATTATTACTATTAGGTTGACGGCTCTCTCCAATATGATATATGTAGATAAATAAATTTGCCGTAAGTATATAGATTAAGTACTGAACTTAAAATTATTTACTTTTATGTACACATGGACAAGAAATGTATAAGATTCAAACTACATACCGGGTGTAACAATAAAACCGGGCCATTGGCGTTTTATATGGGAAATCAGGTTTTCCTTGTGCAAAAGGGGCCTATTAATTTTAGATAAAAATGCTTCAAATAATTGTTGTAGAGAATTAAATTCTGCATCTGAATAAATAATTATTTTCTTTTGCACTTTTTATAACCGAAGAAATCGAATTTAAATTTTTGTAAAAGTTACTTTATTGTGTTAGCCATGGTATTAAAATAAAATCTCAACCAAATTTTGCCTGAAATTATAAAATATAGTTTTTATCAAAATAATACTACTCAATGATTTGTATTTTCTTTTTTTGTGCATAATTCTCCATTTTAAATAATGATAACTCAAACAGTGCTTTTCTAACAGGTAAAATATGTCACAATCTGACAGATACGTTTCTGACAGGTAAAATATAATACAATCTGATAAGTACGTTTCTGACAAGTAAAATGTCATTATATTTGTTGTAATTTTACATATCAGGAACGCACTGCTTTGAGTTATCATTACTGAAAAAGGAGAATTATTTACATGAAGAGAACATAGTAGCATCATTTTGAAAAAAACTATATTTTATAATTTCTTTCATAAAATTTGTTTGAAATTTTATTTTAATAACACTATAAAGAAGTTTTATAAAAAAAATTATTATCGCCCACTGAAACGGTAATGATTAGAAAAAAAATGTGCCGTACCATTACTTTGGACAACAAATTAAAAATGAAAAAAATTTAAATCAGTTTATATTTTCGCTTATATTAGTGACCTAAGCATTTTTTCCTGAAAAAAAAGAAAACTACTAAAATGGAAAATTTGTCTAATTTAATAGACTTCCGATATCCGTTGTCTAGGACACATTGTATAATCTTGTAGCTTTATAATGCATGTGTGAATTAAGCATTAAGATTACTATTTCGTACATTCGTTTATTCATTTCTGAACTACTTGTAGTCATGTACAGTTTTAATATCAGCTCCATGTTGAAAAATAAAAAGAAACTAGACATTATTTCACTAGATTTAACTCTGAACTGGACAATAAAGCTTCTTTTTGTGTTTTATGAACATTTCAAGTCTTTATTATTTACAAATGGAAGTCTAGCATGAAACTACAGACAAGTAATTGAAAAGAGAGTTTAAAATTAGATGGGTTTGCTAGATATGAAATTAAGTAGTCCAATGGTGATTTAGAGCCGTCCAGAGAAACTGAATCAAATAATTTGTTATGTCATGTATATCAATTATCTGTGAACTAATGTCACAATGTTACAAATAAATAAATTATATCATATTAATTTTTAAACATTTTTTTTTTTTTAATAAACTGATATTATATTTACACATCTTAATTTCATTGACGAGGATCAAGGAGAAGCAGGGTACCGACACTATCCTTCTAATCGAAATAAAAATAACTAGATGTCGCTACTCTCGGTACCAAAATTGCAAAAAACAGGCGACAAAATTTTATATGGGAAATCAACCTTTCGGTCATCATCAGATGCCGGCCGTGTCCAACTAGTGACCACAGACGCGTTTCGCTGTTATTTCAGCTCATTGGTGTGGTGTAACTACCATTTCTTTACAGAGACAATCCACCAACCGGGCACAGTTACACCACATTAATGAGTTGCAATAACAAGCGAAACGCGTCTGTGGTTACTAGCTGGGCATGGACGGCATATGATGATGACCTAAAGATTGATTCAGATGCTGAAATTTATGGGGTCCCGTGGCCGCGTGCCTGAGTGTCTGGTCGCGAATCTGGGGAACCGGGTTCGATCTCGACCGACGTTAAATATTTCGAATTTTAAATGGCATAAAAGTGACCCTCCACGCCAAGAATGAGTGCCCGTGAGGTGACGCCTGGGAAACGCCCGCACGGTACAAATATGACATCGTCGTTACAGGTATCTGTGATAAAGCAAATTGGCACACTCAGAAATGGGTAATATGCCGTGATGATATATTACCGTGAGTATTTTTAACGTGAAACATTGGGTTTGTCATATCCATGGTTACGACTTGATTTTTGATTGACAGCAATGTATTTGTCCGTTCCATTTACAATGAAACATAGGGAACATAGGGAATCTGACAGAAGTATTATATTTAGATATTGTAAGAAATTTAGCGGAGTCAGAAAACCACTGGAGAGCACTCAACATATTTCGGGCACAAGATGCACACAGTATTTTTTCTACATCTAAATTTAATTTTTAAAAGACAGGTATAATTATTTAAACAAAATTAACCTCTAATGGCATCTTGTCAATATGACAGATAACCCTTGAATTTTCCTAAGTTATGATTTGACATTTGATTCACAGCAATGTATTTGTCCGTCTCATTTAAAATGACACATAGGGAATGAATTTGACAGAAGTATTATATTTAAATATTGTAAGAAATTTAGCCGAGTCAGAAAACCACTCGGGCACAAGGTGCACACAATAATTTTAATTTAGAATGCAGGTATAATTATTTAAACAAAATTAACCTCTATTGACGTCTTATCAAATGTCAAATTCGTTCCCTATGTTTCATTTTAAATGGAACGGGCAAATACATTGCTGTCAATCAAATGTCAAGTCGTTACCATGGATAAGACAAACCCAATGTTTCACGTTAAAAAATACTCACGGTATAATAATAATATAATAAAATTCTTTATTGTATTTCAAGTACAGTTGACTTATTACAATTGATTTATTATTTATTATTATTTTATAAATCTTGCAATTCATTTGACTGTGTCAACAGGAGATAATGTGCTGTCCACGTCATTTTTTTTAAGAAAATGTTTGTTGAAATATAAATTGTTCCGCTTCCCGTATATTGCGTATTCGTGGAAATGGCAGCATCTCTAGAAACAAATCTCTCTCTCCACTAGCCAGTCGGTTGCCGCTCGGCCGCACTGCGGCTTTAATTGATTTAATTACATTGTGTTAATTAGGGTAACTGTTTGCGAGCGGGAGCCAAGTAGCAAGTAGGAAGCACCAAGCAACGCATTTGGCCCAAGCTGCATCCATAGACGCTACGCGGTATCCGCTAGGGCTAGGGAGAAACGAGTAACGAGAATGCATCTGCTAGCGCTAGTGCTAGTGCATATTGCAGATAGCTTTACTTGTTTGTTCCAAATGTACGGACTTTTATTAATTACATACTTAATAAAACGTAATCAAATATTATACCATGGAAGCTTTTTATATCAGTTGTAAGATGCAATATTTAATATTCTATCATTAATGTTTTACTATGGATACCAGTTTCACATACTGTATCGATCCAGATACAATGTATCATAGCTTGTCAATGTTAAATGAATAATAATACTGATTTGATTACCGATATCTGCGATAAAGCAGATTGTGGCACACTCAGAAATGGGTAATATGACGTGATGTATATATACCGAGTGTCCCATTTTAATGTACCACCTGGAATAACTTCAGGATCATGCATCATATGAAAAAATGTTTCAAATAAAAGTTTAACGATTTGGAGGGGGACATTCATTCCTGTAAATAAATTCGACCCCCCACCCCCGGGGGAGGCTGGAGAGCGGATAGTTTTAAAATTTTAAATAGTAATCCCTATTTTTATAGCAGAATCGGATAGAGCGTGAAAAAATAAGTAGATTTTATCTAAAAAAAATTTTTGTGACTTAAGTAGATGGCGCTGCAATTAACAAAATTGTTTTCAATACATAATTTTCCGGAAACAATCAAAGCAGTGTGGGTGTGGGTATGTGTGTTTGTGTGTGTGTATGTGTGTGTATGTGTGTTGGTGAGGACATCCTGACAACAATTTACCGCCGGCATTAGCATTACCCGAGACTTACCACGAGGAGGTTGCTCGGTCGGATTTGCTTCTCGTGTGTATGTGTATTTGTGTTTGTGCCTGCAAAAAATAAATTTAGATAAAATCTATTTATTTTTTCACGCTCTATCCGATTTTGCTATAAAAAATAGGGGTTACCATTTAAAATTTTAAAACTACCCCCTCCACAGCCTCCTTTGAGGGTAGGGGGTTGAATTTTTTTACCGGATCGGATGCCCCCTCCATATCGTTAAACTTTTATTTGAAACATTTTTTAATGCGGTGCATGATGCTGAAGATATTCCAGGTGGTACATTAAAATGGGACACCCTGTATATAGATATATATATACACAGGGTATAAATTTTAAAACGGGTCATAGGGCTATAACATAGAAAAACAGTTTTTTAGACGCCAAAAGTTTTTATATAAATTTATTGAAAAAATAAATAGTGCATATTATAAAGAAAAAAATTAAGAATTTTTTGATACCAAACATTACATTTCTGTTTCATATAAAGCCAGAAAATAAATTTGAAAATTTGTACAATTAAAAAAAAAAAAATGTCATTAGCCATGAAACTGAGGGTAACAAAACATTGTCATTTTTATAAATAACACAAAATAAACACTAGGATATTTAATTAAGAAACAATTATTATATATTGTAATAGGTATTTACAAATTAAAGATGATCTACATGTAATAAAAAATAAGTTATAAAAAACGAGAAACTGCAAGCTACAAGGGAATGATTAAAACCATTTAATAATTTGTAATTTTTAAAAAATTATCCATGATTTCTTCTTAATAAAACGAAAATAATAATAATTTAACAAATAATGTGCAAAAAACGTTTATTACTGAGCGTCTTAAGTCAACAATTGTTTTGTTTTGTTTCTGTCAGTTTCACGGCTAATGATATTTTTTCTAAATTGTGCAAATTTTTAAATTTATTTTCTGGCTTTATATGAAACAGAAATGTAATGTGTTTGGTATCAAAAAATTCGTAATTTTTTTCTTTATAATATGCACTAATTCTTTTTTCAATAAATTATTATAGAAACTTTTGGCGTATAAAAAACTGTTTTTCTATGTTGTAGCCCTATGACCCATTTTAAAATTTTCACCCTGTTTATATATATTATAAATAACGTAAGAAAGCAATAAGAGCAGTATCTTAATTCTTGGTGATATATGACAAGAATGAAATTTGCGTCTTATAATAATTTTTCGCAATACCACACTGTTATTATGACATAATAGGACTAAAAACAAAAATGAAAAGATAGTAATAACGGCCTAGGCCGTTATTTTTTATAACAGTCGCCTACAATTAAGGATCAGGTGTTCCTAGAAAAATAACAGCATATTGATGGACTATTGTCTAGGAGAATTTATAAATTAATCAAAAAAGTTGTTCAGTATGACAGATATAGAAGAATTTTATTATTCCTAAATATTTAAATTTTATGTTATTACGAAAAATCTTGAACGCCAAACAGCCGATATGCAAATAACGAATTCGACTGATTATTTAGTTCATATTTTATATTTTCATGCACCACTCATACACGGTTAAAGATAGAATAACGGGCAATCGATGTCTATATTCAGCATGAAATTATCTTTCTTTTCATGTCAGACATGATTTTTTTACTTCATCGGATCTCGAGTTACAGACGTTTGAAGTTACATGATTTTTCATCGAAATTTTGTATTATTGAAAATACACAAAATTTCGATGAATAATCACGTAACTTCACACATCTGTAACTCAAAATTTCATTGGAAAAGATTCTATATATTCAGTAGAATTGTAACACGAACATAATACAATTTTTTACAAATTCTATACTGAAAGTTCCTTGGAAAATATTCTATAAATCCAATAAAATTATCATATAAATATACATTATGTATACTCATATATAAATACTCTAAAAATGCGTTTAAAATCAAATATAATTACTACCAAGTTTATATCTCTACCCATTTTTGAATTATTGCCCCAAAAGTCAATATACCCCACATTTAGATAAAAACTTCAAAATTTTCAAAAATCTATTTTTTATGTATCTAGATACTTCTCAATGCGCTGATTCCAAATTTTGTAACCGCAGGTCAATATCTCGTTTCGTTCTCGAGATATTTAGATTTAAAGTTTTGCTCAAAACTGCCCATTTTTGGGTATTAACCCAAAAATGGGTCGAGATATGAATTTGGCGACAACACCATTCGATTCTACGGACAAAAATACATAAGTATAGCAATTTTCATAATTTTTGTCCAACCGGTTCATTTTTTATGAATCAAAGCTTGAAACCCCCTGAAAATGGCCAAAATCTGAAAAAATCGTAAGGGGTACACCTTAGATTTTTGTGATTTTTTACCATTTTCAGTTATTTTGTTCTAGAGATTGTATGCGGTGTTCAAAAATTCTGAAAATTGGTGTACTTATGTAATTTTGCCCGTAGAATTGAATGGTGTTGTCGCCAAATTCATATCTCGACCCATTTTTGGGTTAATACCCAAAAATGGGCAGTTTTGAGCAAAATTTTAAATCTAAATATCTCGAGAACGGAACGAGATATTCACCTGCGGTTTCAAAATTTGGAATTAGCGCACTGAGAAGTATCTAGATACATAAAAATTGGATTTTTGAAAATTTTGAAAGTTTTTATCTAAATGTGGGGTATATTGACTTTTGAGGCAATAATTTAAAAATGGGTAGAGATGTAAACTTGGTAGTAATATTATTTGATTGTAAAGAGAATGTTACATAAGTGTACGCATTTTTTTTTGAGTATTTGAACAACTGTGTGAATTTTTAGAAATAAAAGTATTGAAATAAAAATGGACAAATGCTATAAAAAAGTTCCTTGAAAAAGATTCTATATATCCAATAAAATTATAACACGAACTCATATTATTTTTTACAAATTCCACACCAAAAGTTCCTTTGAAAAGATTCTATAAATCCAATAAAATTATAACATGAACATGCTCTATGTAAATTGCACTTGACAATTCCTTCTTTCTTCTTCATCTTTCTCCAATTTTATTAGGGGTCACTGTCTCTTACTCTTCTCTTTCACCCATTCCTGTCCAACGCATCTTCACACAGTTCTCCTCTCTCTCAAGTCTTTTGCGATACAGTCCTTTCTTTTTTTCGCTTTCCTCGTACTGTCGACATTCTGGACATGTGTATACTCCTTTTATTCGCATGTCCATGTAGATTTTCATATTTATATTTGATATATGAAGATCAGAGCCAGCTCACAAATATTGATTAAAAAAAATCTTATAAAATTTAACAGAAACAGAAATAAAAATTTAAAAAACAAACAGATGTCTGTTTGCCAACATTGTCATTGGTTGAACGTATTATACTTTACACTGTCTTCGTCAAAATTCATTCCCAAACAATTTACGGAAGCGGATACAGTTGTTACGCGATCCTGCAGCCCTAAATCTTCCGGTAAGCGACACACACAGACACCGGCACACGGTACAGATACAGATAGACAGGCTGAGCGGTATAACGGTATAAGGGCGCTTTATTTGCGATTGTGTCTAACAAGCAACTGTGGATGTGGATGTATTAATTCAGTGGATCTCAAACTCTTCATTACACATTGCATAAATTAAATTTTCAGCGCAGCAAATCGTTAATTTTGAATATTAGGTTATTGGGATATGTAAATAAGAATGCGAACCTGGTGGCGAAATTTGGAACTAAAACAAGGGAGAAATTTTATTTTATTCGCATGCTTTTATACAGTAGAAAATAGATAATAGAACTAATATTTACAATTAATGAAACTACTATTATCTAATATTTGTTGTAAAACTGGCCATCTCTACGTAGTGAAATATCCCAAAAGTTATTCTTGCTATGTTGTGAGGTCCAAAAGTTTTCGGCCTTACCAACTTTTGGGGGTGATAAAAAGAATACAACAATCTTACTTTTTAATATAATCTCCTTTACTTCAATGCACTTTTCACATCTTAGAATTAACATTTCTACCGATAACCTTCTAAGAACTTTAATTTGCAAATTGACTTAAAATTATATCTGTCATCCAAAAATTTACTCGATTTCGAGTCGATCATTGAGCCGGGCCGAAGATATTTTTTACGGGGCCAATCATTTGTAAAAAAAAGTTGAGGCGAGTCGGACTAATAAAAACTTAAAAAATTTTCAAAAATCTAATTTGTATCTAGATACTTCTCAATGCACTGATTCCAAATTTTAAAATCGCAGGTCGATATCTCTTTTCGTTCTCAAGATATTCAGATTCAAAGTTTTGCTCAAAACTGCCCATTTTTGAGTAATAACCCAAAAATGGGTCGAGATATGAATTTGGCAACAACACCATTTGATTCTACGGGCAAAATTACATAAGTATACCAATTTTCATAATTTTTGAACATCGCATACAATCTCTAAAGCAAAATAACTGGAAATGGCCAAAAATCACAAAAATATAAGGTGTACCCCTTACGATTTTTTCAGATTTTGGCCATTGTCAGGGGTTTTCAAGCTTTTATTCATAAAAAATGAACCGGTTGGACAAAAATTATGAAAATTGCTATTCTTATGTATTTTTGTCCGTAGAATCGAATGGTGATGTCGCCAAATTCATATCTCGACCCATTTTTGTGTTAATACCCAAAAATGGGCAGTTTTGAGAAAACTTTAAATCTAAATATCTCGAGAACAAAACGAGATATTGACATGCGGTTTCAAAATTTGGAATCAGTGCATTGAGAAGTATCTAGACACATAAAAATTAGATTTTTGAAAATTTTGAATTATTGCCCCTAAAGTCAATATACCCCACATTTAGTTTTGAAAACGATTCCAAAACTGTATGTATACTCAGTATATAATAAATGTATTTTACTTTCAATAAAAGAAAATGCTCATTCATTATCTGTTTGGAAATTATCAGATTCTTATAAACGGCTGAGAACTTTTGAACCGTACTTAAAATTTATGTTTAAAAAATTTCATAATTTTTAATTACAGAAATAAAGAATTCTACTTTACTTGCATTTAACAGTATCAGAGTTTATTTTTGTAAGCAATTTTTTTTTTTTGAAAGTATTTTGATTGTATTATTTCTCCTCTTTCGAAATTCGTAATCAATTTAATTAAAGATATGATATGAAAGTTTTAGCATCACTGTGTTTCTGTATCCATACCGTACGTTTGAGAGAGATAGAAGATTCGCTTAGATTTGTGTGTTCGGTGTTGTTGGCAATCATGGCTAGAAAGAGAGGGAACATGTGCTGAAAGATTGAAGGAAATATGCAAATTGAATTTGTTCTCGGTGTTAAATGATAAACTGTTGTTTGTCAGACATGGTTATAAATATTAATAAATATTTCTGTGGACTGTAAACACTGATGGATACATGACAAAATTAAACAAAACAAATAATAATATTTCTTTTTCAAGATATTAAATATTTTCATATATTTTTTTTTGTTCATATTAATAGCGTATTTCAAAATAATATAAAAATAATAAGAATATTATGCATTTTATTTTAGCCTAATTTAATTTAAAGAAAAAAATTAAATTCTAATTGAATTACAACGGAGTTTTCCAAACTAATAGAGGTCAGGGCTATCCGAAAATTCAAATAATCTGATTAAATATTTCGACGCTCCGAACATAATAATTTGTCCGAATTTTTAAAATCCAATCACACAGAAAATTAGATTTCGGCAGATTTTTCTTTTTATGAAGTATTTTGTTTAAGATTTTATTAATAAAATAGTAAAAGGGATACGTTAATGTGTATCTAAAATGAAATGTAGGTACACGCTAAAACGTCATCACCGCTTATGACGTAAGCATTTAAAGGTGCATCGACTTATTGCGCCCAAAACAATGGCAGATCTATGGGGAGGGAAAATGGGGTAATCGCCCCCTTAAAGAAATTGAAAATGTACGGTTTTTTAAATATTGAAAAATATGCAAAAAAAAACCAAGGAACGACGAGTAACATAATTTTGCAGTTTAAAAATACCGAAAATATTGAGACAAATTTTAAAACTGGATTTTTTTTTATTATTCAGAAAAGGGATAATCGTACTCTACGGGCACTTATTATAGAAGATCGTCGAGTTTCTATCCCAGATTTGTCTGTCAAATGGGCAAATGTGATTGATAGACCAATCTTTAAAGTTCGATTTTTACTCCGGAGACTCAGCCTTTGTTTTTTTTTCTGCCCAAAACAATTGTAAATTACACTATTACCCCTCACACAACCCCCCTCCCCCCACATAAACTCTTAGACTAGATCTGCCCCTGGCCCAAAATACTCAAAAGTGAAACTTTAAATAAATGAGGTTATGTTTGGATGCTAAATATAGTAGTGCATTTGTAAATAGGTCTTATACCGTAGCCATATTGTATAAGTAAATAAATAAATATATCATCAGGGCATATTACCCATTTCTGAGTGTGCCGCAATCTGCTTTATCGCAGATATCGGTAATGATGATGACATATTTGTACCATCCGGGCGCTTACCAGGCGTCACCTCAGGGGCACTCATTGCTGGCGTGGAGAGTGCACCACAGGGGTTACTTTTGTGCCATTTAAAATTCGAAATATTTGGCGTCGGTCGGGATCGTATAAGCCGTCTTTTAAATTTATTTTTCTATAGTCTATATACAAAGTAGGCATTTGTTCTCGCTTTGTCAACGTAAAATATCACTTTGCCGCTCATACGCAACAAAGTAGAAAAAAACGCTCGTTCTTCAAATTTCTAACTATAAAATGTTGAGAAATGTCACTTGTCGACATTCTTAGTGGGAACATTTAGTCAGGAACTAATGGCGTTGTAGTTACTTACACATTTACCACCTACGTAAGTCAATCTGACATATGATTGCTCTGTCGGTATATTACCTAACCAAACAAAATGCCGTACTGCTGTGTTAAGGTATACAGAAGTAATTTACAAAAACTAAAGTAAAATGCTTAGATTAGACTGAAGCAATAGCTCAAGAAGAATGGGGTCCCGTGGCCACGTGCCTGAGTGTCTGGTCGCGAACCTGGGGGAACCGGGTTCGATCCCGACAGACGCCAAATATTTCCAATTTTAAATGGCACAAAAGTGACCCCTGTGGTGCACTCTCCACACCAGCTATGAATGCCCGTGAGGTGACGCCTGGTAAGCGCCCACACGGTAAAATATATCGTCATCGTTACCGATGTCTACATGTGTTGTAGATACTGGCACACCCAGAAATGGGTAATATGCCGTGATGATATATTTATTATTTATTTTAAGAAGAATGGAAAATAATGATTAATTAAAATAAAAAAATATAGGTAATCGTTATTTATTGAGTAGTACTGTAAGTTAAAGTGTACATTTTATTATTTTTTGTTATGGCGGAGGGCCCCACTGTGGCGACAGTAGAAAAAATCTTGTGTGTGTTTCGAGCGCAAAATGGACATTGTCGATTTCGAGAGAACAACCTCTCAATCGACAATATCCCATTTTGCGCTCTCAATACACAAATAGCTATTTTATTACATTAGTGTTATGAGATCTACGAACTTGTATTTTATGCGTATAAGTATATTTGCATGTGTTTTTCAATTAATTAAACTGGCGATGAAGTAAATTGTACGTAAACGTTTACAGCGTTGCGTACAACCTCAAACTTCAATATTCGTATACGTGTGACATGGTGGAATAATTAAAGCTTGCGAGGTGACGAACCCTTCCCTTCGTTGTGAATCACTCGTCGCGTTTTCGCCTTCTCTCGCTTCCCATACAGATTAAATTCCAGACATGGTAAGCTTACGAGTGTGAAAAAATAAAACTATACTTTTCTAGAATGAAACAGATCAGTTATTGAATCATGAAATTGTATCATACATGCATACAGGGTGTAACAGAAATAAGTACATTAAATTTAACCAGTGACACAACTCGTCGAGAACAACAATATTTTGCGATAAGATGAGGGCAGAAAAATAACTTTATTGTAAACTCTTCTAAATTATAGTTTCAATATCAATATTTTAACTTTGTTATCTTTGTAAGTCAAAATTCTGTTTAGAAATAATTATCAATTTTCCCATAACTGTCTCTGTTTAGTCTGGATGTCTGCCGCTTATAAATAAATAAATAAATAAGTAAATAAATATATCATCACGGCATATTACCCATTTCTGGGTGTGTCAATCTGCTTTATCGCAGATATCGGTAATGATGATGACATATTTGTACCGTGCGGGCGCTTACCAGGCTTCACCTCACGGGCACTCATTGCTGGCGTGGAGAGTGCACCACAGGGTCACTTTTTGTGCCATTTATAATTCGAAATATTTGGCCTCGGTCAGGATCGAACCCGGCACTCAGGCACGAGGCCACGGGACCCCATCTGCCGCTTATACATTTAGTGTATTGATAATTAAGTCTGGAAGTTATTGCCAGCCTACGTGTAGGGTTGATATTTAGCTGTGGATGCTGTATGATATCCCTCAAATATGCTTTTCTGAAAATTATAACCGTTTGTTTTTGGGTAGTCTATGGTAGAGATTCATGTCGGGAGGACATATAGTCTGCGCGCAATTATATTAATAATTAATATATTAAGATTTTTGAAGGGATGGAAGAACAAACCGTTGAGTAGTTTAAAGGTGAAATGATAAGGCTTAAATGGTCCACATTATGTTGTAAAATTCTTAATTTACGGACGTTTCGGGCTTAAAGCAAGCCCATCTTCATGGTGACTTCATTGGCTGTGTTATGCTACCTGTTTTTTTCCTCAGTATTTCACCAACTCCGATTGAGGTTTGTTGAAATGATGCATATTAAAATTTTATTATAAAATTCATTAGTATATTGTATATGCACCGTTAGCTGAAGATGGGATTGCCTTAAGCCCGAAACGTCCGTAATAAATAATTTTTACAACTTACATGGACCATTTAAGTCTTATCATCTTTATACTGTTTTCTAGAATTACAGATCGTTTTCAATTTAGTTTCGTAAAAGCTAAAAATAAAGTAATATAGAATCCCATTACTATTACAAAGACAGCGACACCTTTTGGGAAATAAAATTCTGATTTGTATATTATTTAAACAATAAAGAAAATTAATTTGTATCTATTAAAATTGTATTTAATTTAATATATTTAGGATATTCATTATGTTCACTTTTTGAGTATATGAATATGCTAAAGAAAGTTGTCTTATCTTGTAAGAAGAGGATAGATAAGGTATACACGTGAATGAAGTGTGAATTCCAAAAATATTGAGCATGTTTTGCTGAATCCAAAGCAACTAATAAATATGTCGGTGCAATTACATATAAGCAAATATTTATTTAGGCAAAAAATCCGTGACAAATCTGAAACCAAACTGTATGCACCAAAATGAAATTTCGCAAAAACAAAGTACAACGAACTACTCCGCAGTCGGCAGCGGTGGGCAGTGGGCAATGGATATCGCATCGCTACATCGCACTGTTCGCTGTCCGCAGTCCTAGGTGCGAAAAAAGAACCAGAAAGTGCAAACTGACCAGAGTGAGAGCGCAGACAGACAGCCTGTGCCAATCTACATTATTTACAATTTCATCTATCACGACTCAATCCAATAGAACCGGACTGAAAAGGAAAAAAACCGTCAGTATTGAACGTGCTGATAATGAGACGAGTAGCTACGAGCTACGAGGAATCCAAACCTTTCAAACCCGAGAATTCTCATCCGAATTCCGAATTCAGAATTCAGAATTGTGGAACTGGGGATTGTCAACGCAGCGTTCAGCTTCAGCCTATATCGGACTTCTGACATTTGCAACTCCAATTTCCTAATTGTCGGCTATTGATTTAGAACCTACACCCCAAAGCCTACCGATGAAAAACTGATACATGTAATGTATCTAGATTCTTGATTACTATTTGTCGCTAAATCCGCCAATTCAATTTAGACGGATCCCGTATTCGTCTTGATAAATATTAATTTCCAAACGTTTCCACTGACATATTATAAATTCCGTGCTACCAAAAAAGGAATACCTAAAAAGATCAGTAGATACATTTTCTAAAATGAAATTATTATCATGCATCGAACATTAGCCATGGACCTACATTCTTATATGCGTACCCTTGGGCAAATCTTAAGGGTTAACACTGTTGCTTTAATTCATTACAAATATATGTATTATATACTTGAATTTTATTTTTGTTCAATTGTTTTTGAGTTACGCTTGTCCGCGTAATAGATACGAATAGTAGGTACATCTATAGATAGACAAAAGCGAAGTGATAAACAAACTCGAGCGATGTAATTTACTTAGTTATTAATTTGTTTTTAATGATAAAATTGTGACCGACAACTTTATTGGAAATAATTTTGTTTATCTTAGATGAACCTACTATTCGTAAATACTTGAACAGGTGTTTTTCCTTGTAAAAATGTTATTAAAATAAATTGAAAAACAAAAAAACAAACATACTGTTGTAAAGAGAAAAAAACACTCTATCGAATGGTTCCTATTTAAAAAAATTACGCGGACAAGCGTAACTCAAAAACAATTGAAGAAAAATAAAATTCAAGTATTCTCAAATGTAGATCAAAATTTCTTAAAAAACTTTTATATTGAACATAATTTCCTAAAATGAATATCAAAGACAATAAATCGCCGTCTCCATACTTTTAACTAACCCTGTATGTTGTTATGCAATAAATCCATTTAAGATTTGATTTTTAATTAGTAGTAGCAAGTTTTGCAAGATTTATTTTAAAAGTTTAAAAGATCGTTTTTATTAGTATTTAAGGAGAAAAGAGAATTATTCAAAAAATATATTACTGAATTAATATACTCCTTTTTGACGTAATTAGTAAATCTAGAGGTGCTAAAGTAAATTAACTTGTTCTATTTGTTTTGCAGATGAGTCACGTCATTAAAGTTTGTTACTAGATAATGACGTCACGGAATTACTAGGTTTACATGGTATACTAATTTAATCTTAATAACCAATCACAACTGGAGAAATAGTTATTAAAAATATAAATTTGATACGTAACAAAGCAACAGTGATGAAATATGAGAAAAAACAACGAATAACGTAAACAAATGTTATCATATGAAAAGATAAAAACGAATGAAAGGACATCTCAAAGACGTCATATAAACGTATAAATAATGAAATCCAATAGTACCAACATGTAGTGAAAAAATAAACTACAAATATTTGAAAAAAAATATGAATAAAAATGCATTAAAAACATTATGTTCGACTTTCAAATAATTGTAAATTTAATTAAATTGTAGGTACTTTTCTTATAGTATGCAAAATATATTTATTTTCTTCGTTTTTCTAAACATAAACATCACTCGGTCATTACCACAGTTTTTTTAAATATTGTAATGTTTTTATGACAACTCCTTTGCATATATTTTTTTATTATAGTAAATATTTCAAGGGCACAAAGGCAACAAATATAATTAATATTACAAATAGAGTAAATCATAAATTTTCAGTCAAGATCGAACCCGGTTCCCCATATTCGCGACCTAGGCACCGACACCAAATATTTCGAATTTTAAATGGCAAAAAAGTGACCACTGTGGTGCACTCTCCACTCCAGCAATGAGTGCCCGCGAAGTGACGCCTGGTAAGCGCCCGCACGGTACAAACATGTCATCATTACCGATAACTGTGATAAAGCAGATTGGCACACCCAGAAATGGGTACTACGCCGTGATGATATACACTGCTCAAAATTTGAACTGGTATACTTACAAGAACATATATAAATAACAACTTACTACTTTTTGGGCGAAGAATTAAAAGAATAAAACTTAAATAACGAATTTCAAATGTTTTAATAGAAAAATAACAAAATCTTCATTTTAGCTTGGCTCATCTCTTCAATACTTAAACGCCTTAATGGCATCTTTAAAATGCAGTCAACCACTCTGAATTAAAACTTACTCGAGAAATTAGCAAAAATTCTCTTAAAACTTGATAAAGTATAAACATCCGCGAGCTCATTAACTGCACTATGACAGATAAACAACAATTGAATCGCAAATGTTATTCGATAGGCATTTGTTTGCATTCCGAAACACAGTCCTGATCATGTAGGAATTCATGCCAAACGCCTAAGAAGGGTTGTTTACTTTTACTGCATATTGTATAAGTGTACCAGTTCAAATGTTGAGCAATGTATTTATTTATAAATTTTCAATGAAAATTTGCAATTTAATTTTATTCAGAGTTAATTTAATATGACTATAATATGTATTTACAAATATTTTGGTGTAGTGTTATTCGTTGATATTTTATAATCGTTGGTGTAATTGCGGTTAGTAAACTGTTGTAATGTTTGTCGTGGTCGAAATCAGGCAAAATCAGCAATAAGAGAACATAACAAGAGTCATTGAATGAATAGGGCCATAGCCATAACTATGATTGTATCAAATCTATAAATGGGGAAGCAGCTTTCGGCAATTGACCACAAACTGAAAGTACCTAGCTAACGCTCGGTGGGATCGTGAATCGCTGCCGTGATTGCGAATTGGATATACCCAATTTGGGGAGATTACCCATTTACGTTTCGCGCGCCTTTTTATTTATTTCCATACATTTGGGCCGCAACAACGGATAAGGAAATGTGATTCTAAATGAGGTGAAAGAGACTGCATACCGCTGATACTGAATCTGCCTTTAAGCTCTTTGCTCTTAGCTCTTAGCTGCAGCCTAGTGCCTAGACTCTCATTCTGCAAACTCTCATATTGATTATTGTATCCTCCCGACAAAACTTTCTATTTGCTGCTGTTTTTAAGACTTTTTGCACACTGGAAACTCGAATTTGTTTGAAGACCGTTACTTTTATTTCACTTTTTGTTCTTCGGAAATGTTATTTATCAGTTCGATCGCGATAATTCATCAGACGAATTTCAAAGGATTTTTATCAAAAGTTTCTTATCTTTCTGCCAATGGAAGCTATACTTCCAAAACAGATAAATAAATAAACCAAATATACAATAAATAAACAATACTTTTTCTATAAATTTTCGGTTGCTTAAAACACCAGAAATCTTACAACAAGCTTTTAATATTTGGAAATATCGACAAATAGTATAATATTAATAATAAAAGTACAATATGATGGCGACACTTGGTGAAACTGTTCTAATAAGATATTTGTGAAACATGTCAAGTGTTATTTTTAAATATCCTAAATAGTATATTATTAAGATCGGTGGCCAATTAAAAATTTGTCATTTTATTTTTTGTGGTACCAAATGATTCAAGATTTTTAGAAAACAGTGAATAAAATTTAAGTTTAAACAGGTTAATTTTCTTCATAGTTTCCTTCATCATTTAAGCACTTGCTCCACCAGGTTGACAGCTTTTTGATTCTCGTATTATAAAAAGAAATGGGACGTGTCCGGAGCAATTTGCATGCGAATGTTTCAACTTGTTCGTTATTTTCGAATCGTTGCTCTTCTTATGCCTCTTTAGGTGGTCCGAACGAAAGCTAATCGCACGAAGTCAAGTCGGGACTGTAAGGAGGGATGTTCAATGGTAGTCCAATTAAGTATGTCAATTTTTCATTATATGACTATAGGAAGCACAATGAGCAAATCTAGATATATCCACTAATTTCCTCAATCAATCTTGGCCTTGTAATTAAATGAAAAAAGTGCAATTCTACCATTTTTCCACTGGGTCTCCCAAATATTACATCATTACTAGATGAGCTGTGATTTTGAACGTATTAGACACGGCATGAAGCTAGCAACAATATACTTACATCTGATTCCGTAAGCATGCACAGAAAAAAATTAAAATTTTGTGAAGCTCACCTGTCGCCATGGTGATAGCTTGTATCAGTTTATTTTTCATCGTTCCTGTTATGATTACCTATAAATCATGGATATGATTTTTTCACATAAACTGTAAAAATGTATTGATAATTGGACTTCAAAAATGTGAAATTTTATATATAATTATTTATTTATTTATTTATTTAATAATCTATCCTACAGAACTATAAAGTTCCAATTACAGGACGATTATAAAAGAATATACAAAAAAAAATACCCTGCAGAAAGTACACAAAAATTACCTTAAATAAAACTACATATAATAAATAATTATATACATATTAAATGAAATGAGTTTTTTTAACATTAATTAAAGCATTTTTAATAATTTCTAACTATGTGATAAATTAAGTATCTAGCGATACAAAGTGTTTTATCAAATCTCGTTTAAATACCTGAAATGGCTGCTGAAGATGGGCTAATTTTTGCCCGAAACGTACATTGACTGTTGTATTAAATATTTAAATAAATATATGGAACATTAAGACCAAATTCGCTCGACTATTAGTATAATTTACAAATCTTAATTCAGCATTTTAACATATCCGAAATAGATAATAAATATTAAGTAAAAAATCGTAAATTTAAATATGCAAATGGTGACTGCGACACGATAATTCACAAATATCCATTATAATTAGGTCTTTTAGTCATTTGTGTCCAGTGCTTCATGAAGAACAGGATGAATTAAGAATAAGCATAAATAACATAAATAATAAGCATTTTTTTCCTAATAAATTATAGAACATTGAATCAGTTTGACAATATTATGACACAAAGTATGACGGCGGATGGCGCTAGTGTTTGTTTTGAAGTTTCCATGTTTCAAATTTTTGACATTATTATTAATTTAATTAATATTAAAAAATGATTTAATTATAAATACATTATTATTGTTAATATTACTAGATATTATAATAAAACAAATTCATCAAACACAAAAATGTTAATTTTTTTGTTAGGTTTATACATCAACGTCACAATCTTTTAAAAGTGACCGCAGCAGACGCGCGAATTTCCTTTTTAAAATCAGGCGACCAATCAAAATCTTAGGACCTAAAGCATCATACCCAATTAATAATCAACTTCAATCGCTTGTAGTTTGCGACCTAATCAATATTTAAACAAAAATTTTTCACTAACACTGATTAATTTATGTATATTTTCATCTTCTTATTTAAGATAGTTAAGATTTGACTATGGTATAGTACCCTATTGTCTCTGCAAAGAGACGGCAGTTGCACCACACTGATGAGCTGTAATAACAGCGAAACGCGTCTGTGGTTACGAGCTGGGCACGGCTGGCATCTGATGATGACCGAAAGGTGGATTCAGGTGCTGAAATCTTGTAAAACATGGCGACTGTTTTTCTAATTCTTTATTAGACATTATTTCACCTAGAATTCGCTATTGTACTTTTTTTTATTTTCTTTTATACGAAAAATTATAATAAATAGATGTAGACCAATTCTTTTGATTCAGGGCTCGTATACTCTGATAGAGTTAATTAAAATGCATATTGAACTGTAAAAGCGTAAAAGTGAAAAATATTTTCCGATGAACGTATTTACGATGATTTAAATCAGAAATTGTATCAGAATGAAAAAGCAATAATTTCGGTGAAGTAGTAATAAAAACCTCAGTTGCAAATGAGGAAAAGAGCAAATGGGCAAATTAAAAATAAAAGATTGGTAGGAACGATTTGGAATAAATCTAGTGGTGGTCGGGGTGGTGAATTAGGCCCTTGGTGGCAACGGCAGCGGCAGCAGGGCCTCATTGAACGCACTGAACGTTTTTATTTGAACAAAATCACCCCGACGAATACCGAATTGGTGGAAAGCGTTTAAGGAATGCGGAGGACGACCGACACGCCATTATAAAACATTGATGCGTCGACAGAATCGAGAGCGACGGACACCTTCTATTATTCATCCTCTGGTCATGTGCCCCTTGACGCCTCCTCGCCACCGCAACGCCTCCACGCTGGCCGTCGCGACGTCCACGCCACGGAACAACTATCGGAAAAATTCAGATTGATTGACCTAAAAGATAACATATTTTCAAATTTTATCTCGTTTCATTCCTCTCAAACTAAATTCATTTTCTCTAAAACGAATCACATATTATACCTAAATATTTTTTACTCTATACATTCCTTTCTTAGATTTATGTTTTCGTTATTCAAATATTTATATAATTCTTAATAATTTATTATATTTTATTTCTGACCAGACTATCTCACTTAAAAATTATAATTATGATTGACCGTCTTAAAAGTTTTATTAACACGTTCACTGCCTATGACACATACGTTGTATCATCTGGTATTTTGCGTGATATGCCGATGACACAACGTCTGTGCCATCATTATATACATTCTTCTATTCTTCAGTATCTCACAGGCATTAGGAACTTAAAGTTACACTTTATACAAGTACATAGTTGGTTTTGGGTACTCTGAGTTCTACAATGGACAATCAATTGCCGGGACCATCGGTGCAAAAGAAAGTACGTTCTTGTCGTGACAAAAAGCTTATATCAAATGCAGAATTACAGAACAAAAAATTTGGAGAAGTATTATAAAACCAAAAGCGATAATATAATATAATCAGTATATGTCGGGAGTAAATTGCCAGGACTAAATGCTGACATGCCAGTGAAAGGAAAACCATGAGCTGGTATAAAAAACTCATAATACATCTCACATCACTAATTTTTAGAGTCCCATTACCAAAAATGTATTGACACAAGTGTTCTGTCATATGGCATAGTAAAAATAATTGTGATATAGTTAGTTTCCACAACTAAGACCCGGCATAACAGGCAATAACAGGGCAGATGATCGGCAGTGAACGTGTTAAGTAGACAGAAAACTTATATTTAGTACTTAGGTACTTAAGAATTAGTTAGAGGTGGCATCTAGCAATTTTCTTTTTGTCAATCTTTGACTTTCTGCTTTATGTTTTCGCTTGACCTGTACATTGTTTCTTTTGTTAGCTGTAACAGTTTGTATTTTTTTCTTTTGTTTTGTGTTGTTGACATCGGAAAATCATGAAATATTTAATGGAATATTATAACATTTATAGGTTATGTAGTTCGTTAAGAAGTCATTGTGACATTTCTTCTTACCTAGATCAACAAACTCACGTGACTGCGTGTACCTTGTTTTCATTGGCGCAAATTATATACATACTATTGAGTGCTAAGTATAAGTATAATAATTATAAGATGGAAATGCTGTGAACGCTTATGTGTAAACCAAATAGAACATATTTATAATTATAATTATGTATATTTGAGTTGCTAAGCTTGCGGTCCTGGCATTAACAGGTATTTGTTTATATGAAGTTTTCTGTTATGGTTCGTGATAGAATAGAACGTAGATGGCAATTGAAGATTTTAACTGCGTTTGTTAAGATTTAGAACAAATGCACTCTATTTATTTTTATTGTAATACTTAAATTACTTTTATGCTGATGATGGACAAATTTATGTTTCGAAACGTCCTGCTAATGTCAATAAAATTATAAAATGACGTTACATCATTTATTGGAACCTATGGCCTACTTCTTATGAAATATGTATATTTGAGTACTACATATGAGTTGATCAAGAAATAATTAGGTGCACTAAGTGTATCGTACAGCAATACGATAGCTATTAAACAGTGTACTCGTTGTTTATACGTCGAACACCACGCTGAATCAAAAATGTATAGCAGGAATGGTCAAACTTGGTCCCTATTTATCTATCAGTGCATTGTGCATGTCGTTCATTAAGTATTAAACTACATGGTGAGTCACTCACTACAACTACTATCAACCAATACATTAATGCGAAATTTTTAACTTTTAATTATGTAATGTTGGTGGAAATACATACAGGGTGTTAAAAAGAATAAAAAATGTATTAGGGGAGACCGGGGCTGGTTGTTACACGGGTAGGTTGTCCTAAGTCTCATTTCTCAGTCACTACTGCCACGTAGGGGTTGTGACTCGAACTATTAAGTGTTTACATCAATGCGATTTTATTGGTTCTTTTGTATTTTTTGCAGCTGCAAATATTTTAGGTTGGGTTATATGGTATTTCCGCCAAATCGTGATTTGTCTGAATGTCTGAACACAGCTGAATAAATTTTATACTTGTCAAAGTCTTTGACAACCAACCCGGACTAGGGGCAGATTGTCACAAAAATTTGCTCAGGTAAAAAAAAATAATGAAGGAAAGAAAATTACTGGATATCAGTCAATTATTAAATATATTTTCCGCCTCTACCGGTTTCGACACCTCATGTGTCTTCTTCAGGAGCTACAATAATATTACAGATTTTGAAAAAAATATTTTTAAAAAATACAAACATGTGTAACTTACGTGAAAATTTTTAGATTGTAAAACATGGATACATATATAAGACAATAATAAATAACATATAATACATACAATGGTCGTCAAAATTTAAAAAAATAAATAAATAAATACATTAAAAAACTCATGTAGTCGTCAATAAAATAAGATATAAACCTTGATTTAACAATTATTATCTTATTTTATTGACGACTACATGAGTTTTTTAATGTATTTATTTATTTATTTTTTTAAATTTTGACGTATGTTACATGTTTGTATTTTTTAAAAATATTTTTTTCAAAATCTGTAATATTATTGTAACTCCTGAAGAAGACACATGAGGTGTCGAAACCGGTAGAGGCGGAAAATATACAGGGTGTCTCTTAAATAGGGGAACATGGCTTAACCACAGATTCCTGAGGCTAAAATAAGACGATTTAACCAAACTTGCTTCTACCGGAAAGTGTACCATTTAGCCAGAATTCTGCTTCAAAGTTCTTCGAAAAAAAATTAATTTTGCTTATAATAACCGGACGCTTTATTCGATTTGGATGAAATTTGTTATGACAGTTTATATGGTTATAAGTCATCTTTTAAGATGATACTTGTTATTAATAGTGAACTACTAGTGTATGAAACTTAGGTGTCCCAACATTAATTAGACCGTAACTTTTTAATGGCAATGCCGAAAACGTGAAATTATTTTTCTTCAGAAAGATACATTCAATAGTGAACTTTTCTCTCTCTGTGTAATTTGTGATATCTGTTACGGTTCACACAGAAAAAAATAAAATCTGAGTGTCTGCACTGCTAAATTTTTAAAATAAATTTAATCTAGCGGTCTATCTAAATGTCAAACAAGTAATTTTTAATGACAGTAACGAGTTGTCAATCTTCACAACTTGTTTAGGAGTAAGCTGAGATATGTAATCGTCTTATTTATAATAATGGTAGTAAAATATTATTAGGCCGAACAAACGGATGTTACTAATTTTAGAATATTGCGAAGAAAATTTTTGACAACCCGTAAAACAATTGTTACTGTCATTAAAAATTACTTGTCTGACATTTGGATAGACTGCTAGATTAAATTTATTTTAAAATTTAGCAGTGCAGACACTCAGATTTTATTTTTTTCTGTGTGAACCGTAACAGATATCACAAATTACACACAGAGAGAAAAGTTTGCTATTGAATGTATCTTTCTGAAGAAATATAATTTCACGTTTTCGGCATTGCCATTAAAAAGTTACGGTCTAATTAATGTTGGGACACCTAAGTTTCATACACTAGTGGTTCACTAATAATAACAAGTATCACCTTAAAAGATGACTTATAATCATATAAACTGTCATACCAAATTTCATCCAAATCGAATAAAGCGTCCGATTATTATAAGCAAAATTATTTTTTTTTCGAAGAACTTTGAAGCAGAATTCTGGCTAAATGGTACACTTTCCGGTAGAAGCAAGTTTGGTTAAATCGTCTTATTTTAGCCTCAGGAATCTGTGGTTAAGCCATGTCCCCTTATTTAAGAGACACCCTGTATTTAATAATTGACTGAAATCCAGTAATTTTCTTTCCTTCATCACCTTTCCAGTCAAGAAGTTCTTGCAGCCAAAAAAAAAAAAATAATAACCCCTTAAAACTATGGTTTCAAAACTGCAGGAAAACAGAGCTAAGGGTACACACTAAAGGATAAGCTAATGATAAAAAGGGTAACTTTAAACCCTGCCTCTTAAAAAAATCCAAAGCAAAAATTGTGACAACAATCCCCAGTGTCACCTATATATATGTGCCGATTTTTCAAAATTCGCAAAATAAAGGGTATAGTTTATGAAATATATATTTATAGTCGGCACGAAATTTTTAACAAATCTTTAATTTATTTTTAAGCTAATAAATTATATTTATTTAATCTAAATCATTACACAATATTGCATTATGTGTACCGTACATGAATGCACAAAACGGTCATATAATCACTTAAATGTGTCACATATTATTTACTAAGCTACGTCTAAACTCTGCTATTCAGGAAATTAATTAGGACCCTTTCGTAACTCTCGTATCAGCACATCTCAAGATTAACTCATTACTACAAGATTGTACTATTTACCCGTATTTAGTGTCCATAGGTGCTCCCTATCTAGCCAGTATCCTGGCGTCCCCTCCTTTAAGGATAGTTCTCCTGACTTGCTCTTGTTCCTTGCTATTATATAACAATACAGCTACTGCTACAGCTGACGCAGGCCAGAAGTATGTAGATATGAATTAGAGGAGAACAGACAGAGGACAGACGATAATAGTTTGAGATCTACCCCAGGTTATCAACAACAGTCAGGTGCATACCTAATCACATGATTGTTTAATTGCCTCGTAAATGTTGACTAGTTCACTAGCTGAGACTGTAGCTGACTCCCTTGTTGCTGGATTTGTTTGGTTACGTATAAATATAAATTAGCTACATTGTGAGGAAAGGGAAAGCTTGTTACTTATTTATTAACTGGAAGGAATTCAACAGAATTTTAAAGTTTTTGTTTTATTTATACTTGTAATATTGTACGATTGGAAGTTTATTATTTTTAATAAAAAATTAGAAAACACTCCCCATGTTTCACAAGATTTCAGCATCTGAATCAACCTTTCGGTCATTATCACATACGGGCGTGCCCAGCTAGTAACCATAGACGCGTTTATTGCAGTAACTGCTGTCTCTTTGCAGAGACAATCCACCAAATGGGCACAGCGAGAGATATACATCTCATATAAGATAGATGTCTTAAGAGGTAACTAACCACATATAGAGCCACCTATCGAAGAGTCGGCGTAAATAATAATAATAATAATAATAATAATAATAATAATAATAATAATAATAATAATAATAACTTTATTGATCAAAATACGATCAAATAGGAAGAGTTCAGTATCCACTGGTCTTCCACTCTGCTAATACAAAGTAAAACAAAAGTAATAATAATGTTTACAATAATTACAATAATTACAATAATGACAGTACAGTATTAATATAACAAAGGTATGTAAATACATAATAGTAAAAATAAAAAGAAATGATGTTTAAATAATATTAAATATTACATTTGAAAATTTTTTTTTTTTACAATCATCAAAATATTCTTGTAATGAATAATATTCCTTAAATACTAGTACTTGTTTTATTGTAGCAAGTGCACGCTTTGTGGAAAGAACTTTTGGTTATTGAAAAATAAAATGCAGTAATGAAAACTAAGTGAAACAATGTCTAATAAAGAATTAGAAAACATTCGCCATGTTTTACAAGATTTCAGCATCTGAATCAACCTTTTGGTCTTCATCGCTGCAAAGAGACGGCAGTTGCACCTCACTGATGATTCAGATGCTGAAATCGTGTGAAACATGGCGAGTGTTTTCCAATTCTTTATTAGACATTGTTTCACCTGGAGTTCGCTATTGTTCTTTTATTTTTATTTTTTTATTGTTATTATTTTTGATTATTTTATCGACTTAGTAATCCTAAATAGTGATTCTGCCGAGACGAGATATTTCTCGATTCTCGTCTCTTCTCGTACTCCAGATTTCTCGTCTCGGCGAGACGAGACAGAAATGTAAAAAATATTTTACGAGACGAGATATATTTGCCGAGATCTTGATTCTCAAATATTGTTTCGAGATTTCTCGGTTGTTATTTTTCTCATTAGTTATATTTGCAAACGTGTGAAATTTATCATATTTTTATTGATATCTGTCTCTATTTAGCTATGGCATTTTTAAACAAAAAGATAATAAAGTATTTGACATTTTACCTGTCAGAATTTGTTAAGCGTGCATTACACGATGAAGTTTTTCTTTTCAAGTGACTTGAAAAGTTTTCTCTCTCGCACAATGACATGAGTGCAAGAGAAACAAATGAATAGACTTTTAACTAAAAACTTGTAAAGAAAAACTGGAACATACGCTGCTTTTGTCCCTATAAACTTTAACTCTCAAGTAACTGTCAAATGTCATTTGTGTTTATACTTTCGATGTATACAAGTAGTGTTATAAGTAATCGATATTAAACTGAAAAATGGCAGAATGGGATACAGAAGTAATTGAAATCTTAATGTAAGTATAACTTAAATTTTGACACTTGGATATTTTAATTCCCGCTTGATCGTGTAAATATACTTGTAAGGTCACTTAAAAAGACACTTTTCAAGTCACTTGAAAATAAAAACTTCATCGTGTAATCCAGGCTTCAGCTAAGATTTTTAGCGTTATTTTCTTTTTAGTGTTAGCAGATTAGAAAATGCTAGATAAATATTAATTTAATAAAATTATAACATAATAAAATTTGCACAAGTTTATAGGACCAAAATATGCATATTAAATTTCCATCGAGAAATCTCGGCGTGAATCTCGGCCGAGACGAGACTCTATTAAACGAGACGAGAAAAATTTCGAGACGAGACATAATTTTATGATTTTGCAACGAGACGAGACGAGACAATGAATTTCTCGTCTCGTCTCGTCTCGGCCGAATCACTATTCCTAAATTTTTGTAATAATGATGTTTAAAGTTTCTGAAAAAAAAAGTTTCTTACAATTTCCTAAAATTTTATCTAAGTGGATTTATAGGGTTTTGGAACTAGGAAATTCATATAAGAAATACCATGTTATTTTTCTATTTTATTGTGGTTACTTACCCATTAATTTTAGAAGAAAATTAGATGTACTAAAATTGTTCAAAATTAAAAACTACACAATATGAAATTAAAACTAATCTCGATTTTTATTTATTATACGTTAAAAAAATATCATGATTACTAAAATCTGCGAATAACATCAGGTTGGCACTCTCATACACGAGTCTTTGTCTATTGGCAATGATAATAAATTATAGACCGATACGTATGCGTTTTGTGTCCCATATCTAATGTAATTTGCTTTGAAGTAACTAAATTGTAGCAGCGAAACTTACAGAAATGTAAAGACGCATTTCTGCGACTGCGAGAAACAAACAAGTGTAATTAATGGGTAATAAAAATGCAATTTTAGTGACAAACAAACTAAGACGAAATGAAGGTAATAGATTTGGGAATAGCACAGTTCGCAGCATACGTTCAAAGCGAAACGAAAATCTGTTTCAGAAGCAAGTTCCACTAATTACAAATAATCTAAATCTAATTACGTACAATAAGGCGTCCGAATAAGGGTTCCAGACAAACTTAGCTCGGGAAACCCATACCTTTTGTAATCACCTTTATATAATTCATTAGATTCACGTCAAAATATCAGCGAGCGCCGTGCTACAGACAGAGAGAATAAACCCCTTCTCTCTCTCCCGCAGCCCTCGCTCTGTTTCGAAGTTGGTTCGTTAAGTCCGAAAATAAGCCCACTGGATCACTGAAGCATTATGAAAAATTAAACAATAAAGTTTGTAAATAAGCCAAGTGGAATTTGGATTCATTAAAAGCGGATAGTTTGCAAACACAATGTACCAGGACAACATGCATTTTTATGCATGTTTTGAAATATCACTGCTACCTAAAGTAGTTTATATTTATGTTTCAAAGTTTACCGCCATTTACCAATATTCTGCTGTGGATGTGGATTTGCGAGATAAAATTTGCATACTGTGACTACAACATAATAACAAGTTTCATACTTTGCAATATGAAACATGTATTATATGTGCCAACAGTTTTAATTTGTTATTTATAACTATATTTTTGAACAAATTTCTGCAGCTAGAACCAGTTGTTGATCATTTATGTATTTAAAAATTAAAATCGACGCATTTATTTATAATACGTGATTTTATTCGTTGAAGGTAAGTAATGAATCAAGAATTTATTCAGTCCAATTTCCTGGGTAGGGATTACTTGTATCAGATAAGCGTCCACCTTAGGGCGCTAATAACTTTATAACACATTCCAAGAGGTTAAGTTAGTCACCCCTTCAGGCTGTCATTGCTCAAACTGTCCTGTTTTTACAAGACAAATGTGTTTCACCTAAAACTACTAAGTTACTTCTGGTCATGTATTTCTCGCTAAATGATGGCGCTAGTGTACAAGAGCGTACCTATTCATTACTTTATATGACATTTTAACAAATCACACTACAACTAATAACATTTATTATTTTATTACCTATTTATTTATTTATTTTTTATAAAGGAATATATGTTGCTAAATGAACTTATATGCGTACATGTACTGTTAGTCACATATGCAGTATTTGCGTGAAGAATGCAATTTTCTATTCCAGTGTTCCTCAGTCTTTTTACACTCACTGCACAGTATCTAAAGAAAAAAAATCGCGGCACACGTATTTTAAGAAGTAAAAGATAAATCAAGTTAAGCAAATGAACAAAAACTAATTTGAACAAAATTTGTTATTATGTATATAAACTTTTGTCCAATTTTAAATGGTCATCATCATCATCCACAACAGTCCTGGTCGGGCCAAAGCCTCAAGTGACTGTTTAGTACCAGTGTGATTGGTGTACTTTTTCAAATAACACCTGTCCTGCAAAACTACAAAAAAAAAATAAGAATATTTAGTATCAAAATATTTAAACTTACAATGGGGTTCTATACCATAGTCATATTTTAACTATCTTAAATAAGAAGACGAAAATATACATAAATTAATGAGTATTAGTGAAAAAATTTTCTTTAAATATTAACTAGGTCACAAACTATAAGCGATTGAAACTGATTACTAATTGGGTATGACGCGTTAGGTACTAAGAATTTGATTGGTCGCCTGATTTTAAAAAGTAGATTCGCGCGTCTGCAGCGGCGACCTTTAAAAGAATATGAAATGTCATGTTGTTCTATAACCTAACAAAACATTTAACAAGTTTGTGTTTGATAAATTTGTTTAATTATAACATCTAGTAATATTAACAATAATAATATATTTATAAGTAAATCAATTTGTAATATTAATTAAATTAATAATAATAATATTAATTAAATTAATAATAATATTAATTAAATTAATACTGAAACTTCAAAAGAGGCCAACACTAGCGCCGTCCGTCGTCATACTTTGTGTAATAATATTGCCAAACTGTTTCAATGTTCTATAATTTATTAGGAAAAAAATGCTTATTATTTACGTTATTTATACTTAATAATAATTTCTTCATGAATATAACGTATAAGTTTTTATATACAAACATTTCAGCTATGCAAACATAAAAAAAAATTGTTCCCTCTATAACTAACAGTTTGTCCCATTGTTTGTCGATCACTTGTTAGTACCTGCTACGTCACGCACAAATTCTTAAACTTTAAAAATTCATATCTCGCTTATTACGTAAAATTTTTAAGTCGCGTTTGCTCTAAAATTCTTATTTTATCCTGTTCTTACAGAAAAAAATAAATAAATAAAAATGGTATAGGACCCTATTTTAGTGACCGAGTAATAGTTATTTACATTATACGTGCGACAGGTGTTATTTTACAACGCGAGGTTTTATATTGAAGCACGACGCGCAGCGGAGTGCTGCAATAAAACCGTTGTACAAATACCTAACGCACACATTATGTATTATTTTTTTTGCCGAGATATCTATTAAAATATGTATTTTCTATAAATTTTGCTTGTTAACCTTAAACATTTGTTGTCATCAAGCTAGCTGCATTAAGATTCACACTATTAAATACATTGTTCAATTAATTAACGACTTTAATTCATGTACAGAGTTAAATATTCATGCTTTTTTGAGACGTTGGGACATAGACCAAGTATTTGCACTTTGATTATTTGATTTATTTAAGAATGTCTATGCTGGAAGAAAATTAAGGTTAGGTAGATTAGTTTCTACATATATCTAGTTCTAGTACCTGAACGGACTAATTGAATGATTGTATTGTTACATACCCTTTTCGGCATTCTTTATTAAAATAAATTTCATACATTTGAAATAAATTAAATAAACAGTTCTCATCAATCATTCAATAAAGTTTATCATTTGAAAATTTTGACACATTGACATTGTCGACTAAGAATTATTATTTGCTAATGCTAACAGATGGCGTTGGCACATTTAATTAATAGAAATTCAGTTTTATTTATTTATTATTATTAAACGATGAATTGCGGTAACTAGCGTTTTTGTAGGTACTCTTTATTATTACAAAGTAGCTTTATTTATTAATGGCCTCTTAAAACTTAAAAATGTGGGTGTTTATTACTCTATTCAGTGCTTGTGCATGTGAAATCGCAACTACCAGGACGTCAACGATATGTGATTGTTATGTTTACAGTTCATGAGGACAAAAACTTAATTTAAATATGTGTAGAGACAGATGCGTTACTTTAAGAAATGATCGTCGGTCAATATGTGACTGAAATGTTTTGTTATTACTTCAATATTAGGCCTAATTTCGGACAGAGCAACTCTCAGTTCGTTTTGGAGATTTTTCAGTCTGATTTTTTAGGGCTGTAAGGGCTTAATGTTGCACGTGGCACACTTAAAATTTTCGATGTGCCACATCACACTCTTTGGGAAACAGTGCTCTATTTTGTACAATAATAATAATAATAATAATAATTTTAATAATAATAAAACAGGTAAATACATTAATAGGAAAGCAATAACAATAAACAATTTATTTTATGAAATATTTGAAACATCCACTACCACTAGATCGTAAAGCAAATTTGATGTAATTTCCAAGAATGTAAAAAATATGGTATTGTACCGAATTTATGTATTTAATAGCATTTTTTTTTTCATGTCTATAGTAAATTTGATTATTTCAGAAAAATCAATATCTTTCTTAATAACAGAGATATTTGCTGGTTCATTCTCATATTTTTATTTATATTTATATAATATGTGACCTTGTTAATTAAAAAAGCATATTTGGCACTAAAAAATTTATATATGAATCGTTTTGTCCTATCTCAAAAATATCGTAAAATATTTACTGATACTTGTGTACTTTCTGTATTCAACTACTGTGATTCAATCTATGGCCCCTGCTTAACAGTTCGGGATAAACAACGAATACAGAAAGTACAGAATAGTTGTGCTCGATTTATATACTCTGTACCTAGGACTGAGAGAACTTCTGCGCTAATAAAAAATCTAGAATGGTTAACTATGGAAAACCGTAGAACTCATCACCTTGCCTGCTTCACACATCGAATCATTTCTTCAAAAACTCCACCTTACATTTGAAAAAAAAATTTTTTCATATCCAATTTGCATAACAGAACTTTGCGAAATAATTTTGAATTACATATACCCAAGCATCGCACTTCCTTGTGTCAACGCTCATTCTCTTATAACTGTGCTTCTGTTTATAACAAAATCCCAGCTAACCTCAAAATCATGTCAGTACAAACATTTTCTGTTGAACTAAAAAATCACTTGTTTAATACACAATAACTTCTTTTTCATGTCGAAATGGTCATCTCTATTCAAGAATTTTTATTACATTTATTCCTTACACATAGTTATGCCTATGTTAAGTGGATATATATTTAACATATTGTTTTGTAAGTATAACCTTGTTAAAAATGTAAATACAACTTTGTACTATATTCGCATCATACCTAAATTAAATGTATGTACTATTTTAATATTGTAAAGGTTAAGTGTAAGAACAGCTAATGCTGAACTTTGCCAATAAAGGTTATTATTATTATTATTATTATTTCTGTAATTCAAAAACATCTCCATAACTTAACAAAATTTTACATTAATGAGTCCGTTGGTGTCTGCAAATGAGGTTTTTGGTATAGGTCTCTTAGTCCACGTGTGTACTTGTAACAGATCACCGTTCGCCGTGTATAACGTTGATAAATGATCATTTCCTCCATTGTGCTTGAGCTTATTAGCTGGGGATGCTGGTTTGGTGAGACCGGTGTACAATACACAGGATATAAGGTGGCAGGGACAAGGTACGTGGACAGCGTCTTACAGGAAATCATTCCTTCAAGGAATCGCCAGTGGCGTCTCCTCAACAAACGGTTACATGTAGCCCGCCTTTGAAGGGCGAATTACAAATAATATTTATAAGTGGGTTCTTACCAAACTGGATGTACAATAGGCTATTCCACAGCAATCAAAAATAGTAAAAGTTTATTGAAAATAAGAATGATAATAGTTAAAGGATAAGGAAAACCATATTTCTTTTATTATAAATTATTCCTTCTAGAAGACACGGGGAGTTTTGCTTTTGATGATGCAGGACATGTGCACGAGTGTTTGAGCAAATAGGATCCAAGTATGACCTCAGATTTTGAGACGCCCCGTCCTAACTAAGAATATACTTCTTCAGGTGTGTCGGATCTGTTCGGTTGCTGTTCAGGTGACGTTCTAATTTCTATATTTTTATAAAATGAGAAAAAAAGTGAAATAATTTATTTTATGTCTCTAATAATGAATTATAATATTACAATTTAAATATACATTATTTTGTAATTTGTTTAACAATTTTTCGTGGTTTGTGAACCACTGTTTGTTTACTTCTGGTATATCCACATTACCTACGTCACAAGGCAGATTTAAAATTCGGACCTGAATATCTCGCTTATTTGGAGGAATTTTTAACTCGGACTTTCACATGTGGTCTTATATTTTTATGTATTTCAAGAAAAAAATTAAAAAAAAAAAATGTCGTGGAATAGTCTATTTAGTAACTCTCAAAATAATAAACTATAGTAAATGTTCTTACCGTTGAGTTACTTCTTGTAGAAGAATAGGAGCTGGAATAATAACAATTATAATAATAATTATTATTATTATAAATAGGTTTATTGACTATAATAATTGAATGATAGATATTTACAGTTGATGGATGATGGTTGCTGGACCGACTGTATGGAGGAATGGTCTTCTATCTCTCTGGTCTCTGGATCCATCGTCCATAAAATAAATAAATTTCAGCTCCCCAGGCCTTGTAGACCTATGGCTAAATCTATGGCACAACAGCCCTTGTAGAGCCACGTCCTCAATACCGTAGACATTCGTTTTTCGAGACCGATAGTACTAGAGCAATTGATGTACTTAAACCGTTGCGGCATAGGAAATACTCCCTCTGCAGCTAGCACCATCTATGTTTAATATGGACGACTGGTCAGATCTTGCTATTATTAATGTTTCTTTTGTTGCAATAGGGTAGTTGCGCATTTTCCAATTTATTTTTTTTCTGAAAGAATTGTTCACGTTATTCACTTTAATACATGTTTTATGTCTGGCAACTGTATATTTTTCAAAATATAATTAAAAAAAAAAAAATCTTATTTCAAATTTTCCCGTGGTGACGTGTTTTATTAATACCAATCACAGTCTTTCTTGCCCTAGCGGTACACTCTCGCTTGTACACTCTGTACACAATACTACCATTTTTATTTGAAACGATTTATATGTATGAGAGAAGCACCATTTCAAAAGAAATTATTCATTATCACACAAATTCATTAGTTTTATTACCTTGTTTTATATCTGCTGATATAGAAAAGAAAAATAAAATATGATTTTAACACGTAAAACATAGCTTGTCACTAACAATGACATGTACATTCACTGGAGTGTGCTGCCACCTGGTGGCAAAATTATGAAGTTGTCTATATAAGAATTAAATATCTTGAAAATATCTGGTATTCAAGTAAATAATTATAAATATACGTACTATTAAATAATACTTTTGTGTCTGTTATTTTTCTTTTAGAATTATACTGTAAATATGTGTATGATACAATTAAATATAATTCAACATCTTCGCTTTGTCGTGGTATTCTAACAAGCTTGTATGAGTCATACAGACTTGGTCGAACTATATAATTATTAAAAGTCTACGTCACAAGAATTCCACCGCGAACTTTATTTATGGAAATTATGAATGAAAAGTTTTATATTTTCTAATAATTTTTACATTAATATGTTTAGAATTAGTTTATATTTCATAATTAATAGGAAAAAATAACATTTATTTTTTTCGCAACTACCCTATTTCTCATATGTTCGTTTATCTTCGTATTTAGATACCGTTTCTTCTTGCCCGTGTACTGTGCTAGACAATCATCGCACGATATTTTATGTATTACGTGTGTCCTATAATCATCATCAATATCTGTTTTAAGTTTACTAAATAAGGTTCCAACCGTTTTAGTTTGTTTAAATCCCAAATTATTAATATTGAGGGTAAAAATTTCATATTTATTTTGTTCACTATTTTTTGTTTTAAATTTATTTTGTATTTTATAGAAAATAATCTATTGCCATTGGTAGATTAGATTATGTATAAATTACAAACTAATAACTAATTTCAGATATGAATAATGAGGTAGTAGTGGACGAGCCGCCCTTGGCGTAAAGCGAGTGCAAGAGTCACGTAAGTTCAAGTTACCGGCGTAAGATTTATGCTAGGCAAGTAAGGAAACTTGACTGAAATATTAAAATCAATTGGTGTTTACATCTCTGCACAGACTGATGTGTATTTTACATTTTTGCCTCGTAGGTCGCAGGAACTGCCAGCTTTTTAATTTCATTTTCGAATTTGTTTTCTTCTTAATTTTGAAACAGTATTTGCCCAACTACATTTTTATATTTTATATAATTCTGTCGAATCTTTTGCTCAGATAATTTTTTGAATATTTGAATGAATGTTTAGAAGGTAAATTTATGTCCTATGATTGAGGGGTTTCCTACAGGCAGTTTCTGGGTTATGGTGTCACATCGTTCAATTCCGATCGCGTCACACAATGAACAACAAGTTTTTGCAAAATAAAAAAGCACGATCGCTTAATTTCATATTCATTAATTTAATAATCAAAGAATAGTTATTTATGTATCAAGGTACTGAAGTTCAACTTTTTATTACTAGTATGGAATTTAGTTGCCGAGGAGATATGATTCTAGTGTAACTTATAAAAATTACAGACCTACGAGTAGGTATAATATGCGTACACTTACGTAACATTGTCTTTACAATCAAATAATATTACTAGCAAGTTCATATCTCTATCCATTTTTGAATTAATGTCGCAAAAGTCAATATATCCCATATTCTGATAAAAACTTTAAAAATTTTAAAAATCTAATTTGTATGTATCTAGATACTTCTCAATGCGCTGATTCTAAATTTTGAAACCGCAGGTCGATATCTCTTTTCGTTCTCGAGATATTTAGATTCAAAGTTTTGTATACAACTGCCCATTTTTGGGTAATAACCTAAAATTGGGCCGAGATACGAATTTGGCGACACCACCATTCGATTCTACGGATAAAAATATATAAGTATACCAATTTTTATAATTTTTGACTAACCGGTTCATTTTTTATGAATAAAAGTTTGAAAACCCCTGCAAACGGCCAAAATCTGAAATAATCGCAAGGGGTACACCTTAGATTTTTGCGATTTTTGGCCATTTTCAGTTATTTTGCTTTAGAGACTGTATGCGTTATTCAAAAATTATGAAAATTGGTATACTTATGTATTTTTGCCCGTAGAATCGAATGATGATATCTCCAAATTCATATCTCGACCCATTTTTGGGTTATTACCCAAAAATGGGCAGTTTTGAGTAAAACTTTGAATCTAAATATCTCGAGAACGAAAAGAGATATCGACTTGCGGTTTTAAAATTTAGCGCATTGAGAAGTATCTAGATACATGGAAATTAGATTTTTGAAAATTTTGAAGTTTTTATCTGAATATGGGGTATATTGACTTTTGCGACATTAATTCAAAAATGGATAGAGGTATAAACTTACTAGTAATATTATTTGATTGTAAAGACATTGTTACGTAAGTGTACGCATATTATACTCGTAGGTCTGTAATTTTTATAACAAACTTACACTAGAAGCGTGTCTTTTTTAATAACTTATGTTAACCAATGTTGAACGTTATAAGGATATATATTTTTTTTGACACAAAAAAAGTTAAACATTTCGACTGATATAAAAATCAAATTAGGAATGACGGATGCACTCAATTCTCGATTTCGGGTCATTTTTCGAACCGGGTCAACTAATTTTTTGTCGAGTCGATCCAAACCTCAAAGCCCGGTCCGGCCCGGTCCGAATGCATACCCAGTTATTTATGATTAAATTTATGCAAATAAGTTTGATGTCGTCCATTTGAAACAATAAATGACTGACACTTGTTTCAACCTCATGGGGTGATATTTACAAATATATATTCTAACTACCACGAAATGTTACGAAGATGCACTGAAAACATAGGGCGCACAGCACAGACATAGAAAATTGGACATTGGTCAATTTCTATGCTGTGCTAAATTATGTTCTGTGCGCTGTGTCTCATATAAATGGATATATTATTTTCCGTAAGACCAAATTCTATGTTTTCTATGCTAAATTATGTTCTGTGTTCTGTGTCAGTTATAAATTCACCGTTAGGCTATGGTTAGGCCTATGAACAGATGAAGATTTGTAAACGGGCATTATTAGTTTGTTTCCGAAAATGAAAGAACAAGATCATGAACAATTTATCATGTATACTCGTATGAGTGTGCCTTTATTTAATTCATTGTTATCCCTCGTTGCATTGAAATTACAGAAATGTGTGATGACAACAGCTTTATCACCAGAACATAGACTGAGTTATACCGCTATGTTTCATGGTGCTCTTGTGTGATTGGTCGAATTTGAAATTTGTAAATCGTTCATAAATCGTCGTATAGGTTTTAAGTATGTTTATATTTTAAAATTTAAATTATAAATTGTAAATTCATAAATTAAATTCATCATAAACCAGCCCTTACTGTTACTTATATACTATACTAGCTGACGGCGGCTTCGCACGGGTAAAGCAGCGGGAGAATTGATGGGTTCGAACATACAATTTTTCATTCCCTATTTCACCCCTTCAAGTTTTATTTTCGCGACAAAAGGTAGCCTATGTCCTACTCCTAGGTCTAATCTATCTCTATACCAAAATTCATCAAAATTGGTTCAACGGTTCAGGAGTGAAAACGTAACAGACAGACAGACAGAGTTACTTTCGCATTTATTATATTAGTATGGATTTAATATTAACAACTAAATAAACAAAAAATCAAAATCACAATTAATTTTTTTTTATTACAATAATCAATATAGTTAACAATGATGACAATAATTTGTGTGATAGTTATTTTTATTATTGCAATCAGATTTAGTAGGTGAAAATTGTTGTAATCAAATAAAACTACATTGTTATTAACTGTAAAACTTTTCATTGTTGTAATCAAATTTAATCTTTTGTATTTGAACGTTTATTTGTTCTAATGAAATAAAACTACACTGTAATAAACTGTAAAAGTAATAGATGTGAGAAAGAATATGAGAAATACCTGGAAATCAAAATGTTCAATTTTGTTCTTTCCCGGAGAATTTAATTTTGATTCTGGATTGTTGTGGATGACCCAGATGAGCGACAAAAGTGTACCAAAACGTCGGTTATTTAAGAAAAATGCTATATAACTGAGAATTCGAGTAATGGGTAACACCTATTACCCGGGTATTTACCTGGGATATTTTCCGCGATCGGCGTGACGGGTAAGAAGAATAAAAATAAACATGGACGTAGTATTTGAGAGGCAGTAAAGGAAAAAATAAGCTGGGGTAATTAGGCCGAAGATAAGCAGTTGGCGGTTTTTGTGCTGAGATGGTAGTTCCTTCCCATGGCAAGGACTATTGCGAAACGGACGAAACACTCTGTATATCGTATAAACATTTGCGCCGGCTTGTTTGTGCACGGTCTAAAAATGCAAGCTTTCCGAAACGTAAAATACAATAAATTTTCCCAAAAGTTCTAGGTAGTAAGGAGTGTTTGCGTAGGCCGAAATGTAAATAACACATAGAAAAATCAATATCGCCATTATTATCCAGCGAAGTTCGGGTTAAATGGCGCACACTGTGGACTTTAAAACATTCGGCTAGGCGAGGGGATATCAAAACAACCGCACGGTGCCCCTTACTCCAGAGAAATGTGTCACCCTCGACTCAGCTCTATATCCACGACTACGGCCACGGCGGCATTTATATTTCTTATTGATTTTTAGATTCTTTCCCTAAGATGTTGCTATTAAAGGTTGTGAGTAGTGACACACTCAGCAAATGCTCTAATCACCACTCTTCACAATTACAATGACGAAGGACATTTTTAAAATGCTCTTAATTATTTTGGGGGGTTGCTGATTCCATTCTCAGATTAAGTTTCGAACAAAATTTATTTAAAATGCTAACAACAGCGACACTAATTTCTTATTATTATTATTATTATTATTATTAAAATATCTTTCAGAACTCATATTATTATTATTAAATATGTTGTAATTTGTAATATGTATACAATTTTTCCTAGACTTTTTCTAACATCTGTTAATAAAGAATACGGCTGCGGTATTTCGCTACCGATAAAGCGTCTATGAGTTATACAGATCACTCCTCTGCCAGTTTTTGGGACGGTTTTTCCTCTGGCAAAAGGAGAGTTTTCCTGAGAAGATGCATGTTCGCCGTCCAAGTTATTGCCTGGCATGCATATATTGTCTAGAAAATTGTATACATAAAAAAGGTAACATTTACGAACTTTTCTTGTTACCTTGGTTACTTGTTGTTTTTGTTTTTTCACATTATTATGTCAATTTCCCTTCTTCAGAGAAGGCACTAGATTATGGTGCCGAAACGTTGGGTTTTAATAATAAATAAATACAGAACTTAAACTAAAAAGGTAGTATTATTCCAATTATTATTACTCTTAAAAGAAAATACTATATCAGTTGACCGTGTATTAATAGGTTATATTAATAGGTTATATTAATGTATAGGAAATCATTCATTAATGACCCGTATTAATGCATGATTTTTATTAATAAACGATTTAGCACGTAACCATTGATACCATATACCATTGATGACCAATTGTCAATCATAAACACATGAACACATAAACATACAAACACCCAAACTCACAAAGACCTATGCGTTAGACGTTACTAACCTACATTTTTTTTGTTATGGAATAAAATTAGGTTTTACAATTCAGTAAAATACGGGCAACTGAAAAATATTGTAATTAACACGTGTGTTGATTGGCGATTAATGATCTCAACAATTAAAATGTGTCAATCATTAATCATCCTCATTAACACACTTGATAGTTAAATAACTATACCAGGTGTCTTCTTTTTTTAACTATAGGAAATACATTGTTAAAATTATTATTCGCTGTGTTTACCTATTAAGACGATCCTACAGCAGTCCTCAAAACATGAGATTCGCGCGAAAATCCACAGCCCGCACTATCAAACTATTCATTACAAAGTTTACATATTATAAAAGAATTTTTTGAAGTTCTTAACAGATTTTCTTAAAAAACGCAGTTAATATCATTTTTTGACATTTTATATGATTATCAACATGAAAGAATATTTTATTGTCTGTACACTCTAATAAATTTTAGCCGTGTAAAAGTGGTGAAATATATTAGTGTAAAAATCAACACTAAATTTTGTAAAATTTGCTAATTGTAAATAATAAAATGTAGTAAAAATTGTATTGTTAAATAATTTATAAAAATTTTACAATATTTATAGTAATAATTGAATGAAAATTCATTCTACACTCTGATCAGTTTTGTTGAGTTCCTAATGAAACAAGTTAAAAATCGCACGGCAGCTTAGTTTGTTGTGGTACTTCGAAGTGTTCGGTTGTATATTTCTGTGTTTTGTGTATTAAATGATAATACAAACTAACATTCAAAGTGAAATATATTTTTTTTGACGAAGACATCAGATATGAAGATGAAGATACCTGGTAAGTACTATATCATCACTTAATCTATGGAAAATGCTTTCTATAAATGAGATCTTTGAACACAATGGCCCGAATTCAGCACTTTTTACTAATGCAGTGATCGTTTTTAGTAACTCTGGAAACAGCTTGCATCTTTCTCTTATTAATGTTTCAATCCATATGTCTCTCTTTATTTTATTTTTAAAAAAGCTTCTTTAGTTGCAGAAGAGTTCAGAATTCGACTCATTGTTTTTATTTATTTATAATACATTTATACATACATATATGTATGTATATTAGAACATCATTGCATAGTTAAAATAAATTAGTTGGTGCTAAGTTACGAAATATTCGTATTCAATTTTGAACCGCTTCAACAAGTACTTTTATACCAAATTTGTAAGTGATTAAATTTACACAACTTGGTGTGGACCTATATAAACCAATTTAAGTATTTATTTATACAAAATTTCTTGGAGTGTATGGTTTGATCATACGTTTTCTTTCATATTCAATAGATATGGAATTAAAGAATTATAAAAATAAAAATCTTCATAAATCAGCTTTGCTATAATTATGGAAACAGCTGATATATTTAAATAATTCTAATTGACAGATGTCTGTGTCAAGTGCAATTTACATTGTGTATGTTCGTGTTATAATTTTATTGGATTTATAAAATCTTTTCCAAAGAACTTTTGATATGGAATTTGTAGAAAATAGTATATGTTCGTGTTACAATTTTACTGGATATATATATATATATATATATATATATATATATAAATAAATAAATATATCATCACGGCATATTACCCATTTCTGGGTGTGCCAGTATCTACAACACATGTAGACATCGGTAATGATGATGATATATTTTACCGTGTGGGCGCTTACCAAGCGTCACCTCACGGGCACTCATAGCTGGTGTGGAGAGTGCACCACAGGGGTCACTTTTGTGCCATTTAAAATTGGAAATATTTGGCGTCTGTCGGGATCGAATCCGGTTCCCCCAGGTTCGCGACCAGACACTCAGGCACGCGGCCACGGGACCATATATATAATCGTTTCCAAGGAACTCTTGGTATGGGATTTGTACAAAATACATAGAATTGACGGAAGGTAATGTGATGGGTACATCAGATTTTTCATTTTTACTTTATAAACTATGCAATATGACAATTACAGAGTAAATAGACAAATACAAAACAAATATCCATATTTTAGAATGATTCGAACCCTAGACTCCTAGCGTGGTCATACATTGCTCTACCTATTGAGCTACCAAGGTCGGAAATCAGTTGATTTAGATTAAAATAAATTTAAAACTAAATACAGTGTGTTAATTAAAAAGCGGGCAATAGGGCGTTTAACATGGGAAATCAGTTTATCCTTGCACAAAAATTTGCAGGTTTGATAACTTATAAGGTAATGTGCTGGCCACATTAGATTTTTACAATATGATACCATAATCACCATCATCTGAACTCACCTCAACGGAAATGTCTCCATACTAATCTATTCTGCGCCTCTATCTTCAGTCTCTCGTAATTCTCTCCGTCGTTAATTTCAGTTAACATTCCAAATTTTCTTCGTCCTCTGATTTTATTAAAACTTTCATGATTTTATGTATAAAGTAACGTTGCAGTGTCAGTGTCATACATATATGCAGCAATATTAAAAACAGTGTAACATAATACAAGATACGATGAAAATAATTATATCAACTATATTTCATTAAAATACTCAGCTTACGACAGCACTCCGTTGCCGTTGTCTCCCATTTCGAAACAAATTATATAAACATACATTACCATACCATCCATCCCAGACAGGAAAGAGTAAAAGAGCAAAATGCAATGTTGAGATTTTAATTTCAAAATGAAATTTTAAAATCGCAATGTGACAGTTCCTGAGACAGACCCTACTTGCTAATAACCCTTTCAATAAGAAAGCATTGCAGAAAAAGCTTCGAATTATTCCACTTAGTGTCTCGTTACCTGATGTCGCGTCATCTTCAAATTAATTGAACTCGATTTCGACAGGGGTGCCAATGCCAACTTTAACCTTCGCTCCCAGACCCCGGAAAAATAAAATTCTGCCTCGCGCGGACGTTTACCCCTTTTCATTTTTATCTCCGCTAAACTTCTTAAGATGGTGATGATGGTTGATATTTTATAAAGTATTTTTCGGTAATTATATTAATGGAGATGCTGTTCGAAAAGAAAGGGTAATAGACTCTGAATATGACAGTTCAAGTTTGATTTCAGCAAAGATTGCATTTTGTTGTCAGGCAGAGCTGCGTTATTCAACGGACACTGTTATTGGCTTAATAATTTGGATTACTGTAAATCAGGGATCTGAATCGAAACGTATTTATGGTTCAGGTTCAAGAAATAAATGCCGGTCCAGGTTCAGTTTCGGTTTAAGAAAAAGCAAATTGTAACGGTTCATCGGTTTTGGGTTCGGGTTCGAATTTCGGTTCAGAGTCAAGCACAAAAAGATGGTAATATTTTTTTATTATTTTTAAAATCATGTTAATAATTTAATTTGAATTTAAAATAAATATAAATATATCATCACGGTATATTACCCATTTCTGGGTGTGCCAGTATTTACAACACATGTAGTCATCGGTAATGATGACGATATATTTTACCGTGTGGGCGCTTACCAGGCGTCACCTCACGGGTACTCATGGCTGGAGTGGATAGTGCACCACAGGGGTCACTTTTGTGCCATTTAAAATTAGAAATATTTGGCGTCTGTCGGGATCGAACCCGGTTCCCCCAAGTTCGCGACCAGACACTCAGGCACGCGGCCACGGGACCGAATTTACAATTTTTAATTTTATATTTAGCAGTTCTGATCCGAATCTAAATTTAAAACGGTTTAAATTCAGTTCAGGATTATTGACCTTGGCAAATAAAGGTTTGGTTCGGGTTCAGGTTCATCAAAAATTCAGGTTAATTCGGGTTTTCGATTCGGGTTCGAGTTGAGTTTTAGGTCCCTGCCATAAATATTTTATTACAATGGGATCATTTCACATTTGTGATTTATTTTTTTCTTGAAAATATAGGTGAAATTAAATATGCAGGTATATGTTTTCCAGCTTACAAGTCTTTAGAATCAGAGATATGATTTTTTAAAAGTTAGCTTTAATTTCAAATATTTCAACGGCTATGATGACACAGCTTCACGGATACGACAGTCGAGCTTTAGCGATGAAACTATGAATGTTTGTTTTGGTATTTATTTATATAAATGTTTTATTTACATACCTTATTATTCTCTATTGTATATTCTGGTATTAGCTGTTACAATTTTGGTTAGATTACTGTTTCATGTTACATTTGTGAGATCTATACTTGAGTATTGTAACATCATTTGGAATCCCATTTATGAAGCTCATCAAGCACTTATTGAGTCAATACAAAAAAAGTTTCTTTCTGTGAGTATGAAACATTGACGTCACAAATTTAGACCGCGTTTACAACCGCGAAAGTTTATTAGCAAATTTATGAATGAAAAATCGCATATTTCAAATTATTTTGTTACTATATTTATTAAATAAGATGGATTTTATGATTTTATAAAAAAATCGACAATTTTTTTTTTAAACGACCCCATTCTTTTGTTTATTCTACACAAATGGGGAAATCTGAGTGAGAATTAGTGAACCAGCTTTATTATGAAATGAACGTAATAAACTTATTTAATCTGTGAGAATTGCATTGCAATTGGAAGGTACAAAGGCAGAACATATAAAATAATTAGCAGGGAGGGAATTCAGCTTCGGCTTCAGTTTCAGCATCTTGTGTTAGAGATGAAGACATGAGAGCGAGACAATAAGCTCGAGTGAAGTGAAGAGGGTTATTCCCGCACAGCACCTGGGGTGTCATCCTATCGTTTGTATTCGGTTTATTGACTGATTTATACCGAGATTGTGACTATTCGCGACCTTATTATATTCACAACACTATTCCACGTTGGTCCATTCACTCATAACTACAAAAAAGAAAACCCTAAATAAATAAATATAGAAGTAAAGATAACTACACTCAGAAAAAATGATTCTGCCGGGTCTAGTAATAAAAATATTAATGGGATCTAGGTGATTACTTGACTGGGATGGATGATGAAAGGTAACGATATTTTTGGATTTCAGTCAATTTTATTATTATACCCAATTAGTTTCGACACCATATGTGTCTTCTTCAGGGGCTGAATTTACTGAAAAATTACCATTTATACACCGAATTACAATAAAATATGTTTGTTTCTTATTAAATTAAATTACTTATAGTGCGGGACACGAAAGATGAACTACGGAAAATATGTTAGCACAAATCACTGTCTAATATATGCGCTCCGTTTAAATCCACACGAAATACAATTAATTTACTTTCCGTATACCTAATATAACATATAACATGTAGCAGTTGCCCAAATAAGTTTTAAAGCTACGCAGTCTTTCTTATATTGGCAGTTAATCTGTGCCATGGGGTATGTGACCATAATAGAATTTCAATATATGTCATAATATATAAAAACAAACCTCTACAGCTTCTCATTATAATAATAAAAACTAAACATTAGTTTGTAATAATATTGTTATTAGCAATTTAATGTTTTGGAGAAGGGATCTGTGACGTCAGTAGGGTAGAATGGTAGAAGAAGACAGTTAGACTGAGATTGATATGTTGTGATAGGTTATGGAATGGCGAACGTGACAGCTGCTTTCACTTTCGCCTACCACAATATATCTATCTCAGTCTAACTGTCTTCTTCTATCATTCTACCCTACTGACGTCACAGATCCCTTCTCCAAAGTTTTAATAATTATATAATAATACTATGAATAATTAATCAATTTGAAAAAATACGGGTATTTTATTTTTTTGTCTAGTATAATATATGTAAAAATCAAAATTTAGTCACATACCCCATTGCTGTTCATATCAGTTCCTGTCTTGTTTACCTTCGGATCTACTCGGATCATAAGCGTACACAAATGAGTTAGAAGCACAAAGTTACTGTAATAATTATTATTAGACGGCGTCTATGGAATATCATGAGCATTTCTTTCCCTTACCCCTCAGGGCAAGATTGGTGTTCCACACTATACATGATTTTTCTTATAAGTTTGTAATGTAATGTAATGATAAAAAAGTTGTATAGAATTATGGTTATATAATTTTTTTCCAAAACGAACAATATTAAAACAATAAAAATATAAACTTATACGTAGTCGTAAAAAATATAAAGATCTATGATGTCGCGGATAACTTTCACTAAGTAAAGTTTGTTCAATTTGGACAAAAAAAAAAATATACAACCATTATTTCCATATACTGTAATTCCACACAACTTTTCCATCATTAGTTTCAAACTTTTAAGGAAAATTCAATTTAATAAGAAACCAATGCATTTTATTGTAATTCAGTGTATAAATGGTATTTCTTTCTGTAAATTTAGCCCATGAAGAAGACACATGTAGTGTCGAAACTAGTTGGGTAGTTAACTTTTTTAATAAAGATCCTAAATAATATTAGTGCATATAATTTGTATCCAGCTATGAGTGCCCGTGAGGTGACGCCTGGTAAGCGCCCACACGGTAAAATATATCGTCATCATTACCGATGTCTACATGTGTTGTAGATACTGGCACACCCAGTAATGGGTAATATGCCGTGATGATATATTTATTTATTTATTTATAATTTGTATAATACTGTATACAAGATGTTTCAAAGAAAGTGTAAAAAAAAATTGAGGGCATATAGTACTGACAGAAATGAGTAAAAAAAGCTTAATAAACATAGGTCTGATCTTCAACTGTTTCCGAGATAAATGAAAAATCGAAGACAAACTGACAATGACAGTGAGCGAACAAAATTTTGTCTGTCAGTAAATAGACTAAAAAACAATAAAATTTTATATGAAACATTTTTCTCAATTTCTAATAGTTACGAAGTTATATGAAAATTAAATATTGGCCAAGGTCGCCAGAACATTTAATTTTTTTAAAAAAAACGAAAGCACATTTAAGATGACCTCTGAAAGGTAAACAAAAAGTCTTATTTAATTAAAGTTGCAACTCTTATAGTTTTCAAGATAGCAGAGAGGTAAACCCCGTAGAAACTCATTTTTCACTGCCTCATATTTCGAAAGCTATTGAAGATCGGATCCATGTTGATTAAGCTTTTTTTACTCAAATCAGTACTATATGCCCTTAAAAATGTTTACACTTTCTTTGAAACACCTGTATAAAATGTGTTATACGTAAGTATGTACATATATGTGATTAAAAACGTCATGTAAGACTGCCATAACTGAAAAGTCGTAAATTCAGGGAGAAGTAAGTGTGCAGAGTAATATAATTCTCGTCGTCATATCATAGTCACCCTATGCAAATTTATGATTATCACGTACTCTCGGCGAAATAAATAATAACGAAACAAGTCATATAATAATAAAACGTGTAAATAAAGCATTATAAAAATGATTTAAAATTAGCGTCGTCCGTCGTCTGTGCGATAACAGTTGGGGTTTGTTCTGTTCGGGGCCGGGGCAGCCATAAAGAGATAAAAATCGAGTAAATGCAGTGCAAAGGGCACCGCGTTCCGCCGTGGCTGTAGTCAACCAACAATGACATAATTCGCATTTGGTATTCTACCGCACAGTCGCGTACCTTCGCCGCGCTCATCATAAATTTCGCAATAATCTGCATTGCGTTAAGAGAGACTTGGCGTCGCCCGTCGCCCGTACGTGATAGCGTCGCGGCGCGCGAACCATCGCTAGACGAAAACGAAAACGAGAAACGCAAGCAAAAGCAACGCAACCTCTGTTATGTTTTGTATAGGTACTGCTTGGTTATGGCCCTTCACGTTCCCTACTTATTTGCTTCGGCCTTTTAAACTACGGTAATTTTAGAATGCTATCCCTTTAACAAATCTACGTAAATACTAAGGTTTAATGCGTAGGACATGACACTGATACAAGTGATTTATTTTTATAAAATGCTTGATTTTATTTTAAGAATAATTATGTAAAACATTTGATCATCCAAAAACATTGGTATATCTTTATAACTTGCATTGTTTACACTTAACAGTTTAACATAGAATTGAAAGAATTCAAAATAAATTTTTGTCGATATTAAATAGGAAATTTCCAAGATATAGCATATATTTTTCAACTCTTGAAGAACATCTTTATTTCTGGATTTTTTACTTTCGTTATTTTTTTTAAAATAATTTGATAGATAGTCCTGTTCGTATTTAGGGTACCATCTGATTGAACCAGGTTTGTTGACATACGGCAATATGGGAAATACTTCAACCACATATTCATAGAAAAATTAAACATCTACAATTTTCACAATAAATAAATGTACAAACAGTACAGAAAATAATAATTTATTTATTACATTTAAAAAAAAAATAATATTATTCGTATAATAATCACATTGCATAATTTATATAAGGGTTTTTCTTGTAATTTGTGTTTAAATCTTAGTCTTTAGGTTTAGATTATAATTACGAGCAGATTTTAGCTTATATTATAATGTACATTACAAGTATACTACTAGCTACAAAATATAAATATTTGTCAATACGTTTACTTTACCAACATGTTATATGTAATGTCTGAAAAAAATATTCCAAAAATTGAATCATTTGTAGATTTCTTATTGCCAGTAAGAAAATTTATGCACGCTTATGTGCAAAGAGAACTGCTTGAATATAAATGTCATAAATCGTGCGGTTTGGAATGTTTTTCTATTGTGTTAGGCCATAAAAGGTCGTAAAATCACTATTTTACTTTTAACTCAGTGCGGTATCTAAGAAAAAGTATATATTTAACATACCGCATCGTAGGAATTGTGAATCGACCTGCATTCCTAAGGCTTGCCAAGATAAATCGTCCAGACTATAACAATATCTCCAGTTTCTTCTTTTATTAAAATTTTATAAATAAATATATACTTTCCACGCACTAGAGTTTTAAAAGTGACACTTTACACATTGTAAAGAGTGCGTAAAGTATGTACATTACGTTCGGTTGTAGAAAATAGTATTTTTTATTTCGTGCTAATTTCCGCATCAGACGCAACATCGCACTCGACCAAAAAAGTACTACTTTACACACTTGTTTCGCGAACCGATAATATTAAAATGAACGTAGGCGGTACTTATTTATTATTATGATCTTTGGAAGGTTTATCCCATATGTTAAGTGAATATTAATATTTATCGGTATGAAATATGATGTAAATAAGGTCGGTATACGTTGAATGGTCGTGTGTGCGTTGAACAGCATCGAAGAATCCATAAGATTAGTCCCCCTTAGCCATATCTCATGTGAGAAAAGAAACGAAAGAAGTAGTGACCATTCCGTAGCCCATAGCGTTCGGCTAGTCGCATACACAATTATAAACAGAACCATCAATACATGTGTCGCACTTTGGGCATTGTCCGGCGTCTTGGCTATTGTGGCCAAGGAACGCAGATTAAAAGTGAGACGCAAATAAATGAATATATAGCGCGTAACAAAAGAAAAGCAATAACGGCGACGGGGCTCAAAGTATCGTCCTGGGAAGCCGATCGCCGGAGATCGTTAAAGCAATGAGCCGATTGATGATTGTTCGAATGTGATACCGTTGCGATGTGCTGCGTTGCCCAATAGAGCCCAATATCCAACTTACTTATTGCCACAGCCGCACATCACACGTATTTCAGGCTTCGATTTGATTCTCCCCAAAATCATCTTAGACAAAAACATCATCCACTCAACATTAGTGTAATAAAAAAGTGCTATGGACTCGCCGATAAATAGAATTGTATCCACTTATAATGTCATATGCTTTTGCTGTTTTAGATTTATTTTCGTATAATCTCAATTTTAAATAATTCTCCGTCGTAATAGTTGATATTTAAATAAAAAAATATTTTTCTTTTGCAATTTGTAATGTTTGCTTCAATGTATTTTCATTTTTGTATTAGTGCTATGCAATTATAAAACTTATCCTATTGCGCAGTCTCTCTTATAGTCATTAAGGTATAGTGCGGGACACGAAAGATGAACTGTGGAAAATATGTTAGCACAAATCACTATCTAATATATGCGTTCTGTTTAAATCCACACGAAATACAATTAATTTATTTCGCGCATATCTAATATAAGATATAACAGTTGCCCAAATAATCTGTTCAATTGCTATTCGTTTCAGTTCATGTCTTGTTTACACTTGGATCCATTAGAATCATAAGAAAGTTTTAATAAAATTTACGGAGTAGATAGGCTCTGAATGCTCTAGCTTATTTTTAAGGCTTCATCCCAGTGTCAATATCAATTTCTTGACAACATTAGCACAGCAACAACTCATAATGCCCTTGGGCATTAATTATTATATTATATATTATGTTATTATGATAATAATAACATACCGGTTGGATATTAAATAAATAAACGTGCTCTTTTAAATAAATAGCAAATGATTTTAAACATTGGAGTTGAAAAATCTTTGTCGTCCATCGAAATACATATATACCCAATCTCCGATATTTTAGTAGTTAAGCTTTGGCCTACTAATATGTGAAGAATTTTCACTTACATTCATTATGACCGGCAAGTTTGCTTCTTGTTAGACTGCGATAGTTGTGCTATGTACCATCCACATTTACAGGGTGGTGGCGATTAAGGGTATGTCGTAACTCTAGGAAATTATTGGAACTATCAACATAGTTCGTATACATTAGCGTGTAATTTAGCATTTTTTGTGTATCATGTTGATTTACGTGATTTATCAATAATTCCATAAAAAAACTATCGAAAAGGATTAGAATGATGGACTTATCTACATGTGCGTTTCTTGATGCAGAAGGCGTCAGCACAGATTATAGAACGAATTGAACTACCTATAAACGAATTATTGCGCAATGCCATTCTTACGTGAAGAATACCATATACTCGCAAGTATAAGGTATGGTTAAAAAAAATTGCTTACTGTACCGGTAGTCATTAAAGTGGTGCTTATTAAATAGATACGTTTAATAATCTGTTAATACAATGATGTTACCTATTTATAAGTTTTTTATTCTAATACCCTTAAACCATTTGAAAAAAAAAAAGAAATATCTATCTAAAGATGTCTTACAGATATACCGATCCGTAATATGAGCAGAAAATGATTTGCTACGTTTATTGAAAAAGATTCAGACTTACACGGTGACCTAGTACCTAGTCCGAATTGAAAATAGAGAGTAGGAGATGCTTTACTGCAAGATGAAATAATGTTGCTGGAAATGTTCACACTGTAAATAGAATTTGCACCCAAAAGTTATAGTTCCTACATATCGTGAGTTGTTAGTTTCTGTTAAGATGCAATATTTACTATCCTGTCATTAATGTATTACTATGGATACTAATTATACAAACTGCACCGTTCCAGATAAAATGCAACATGGGTTGTCAAAGTTGTCAATGTCAAATGTCAAATGAACTTTAAAGGTATTTACTAAAGAAGAAAAAATCGAATGGTTACTTGATGCTATGTTGGTTATAGTTTGAGAAATGTTTGTGATATATTTGCTAATTTAACTTCTGAACGTCCTAGACCAAATCTTTCTACACTTTCGAGAATATTAACAAAATTTAAAAATGATGGATGTTTAGATAAGAATTAAATGAAAAGGACAAGAACAAAAACTGCGGAAACTGAAGAAAATAAAAATAATTTATAACGTCCAATAGAAAAAAAAAACACCTGTCTACAAAAGTTTTGTTAAATAAATTAAATATTAGCAAAACTTCTTTATTTAAATTATTAAAAGACGACAAATTTTATTCTTGTCATTTTCAAATTCACCATTAGATAATATACTGCTCTTATTATTTTCTTACATGATTAATAAATCAGTATTATTATGATGACAAGCACATTGAACATTGAAAATCAATATTGCATTTTTCTGGAATGATACAGTATGTGTAACTGGTATCCATATTAATCCATTAATGACAAAATAGTAAATATTGCATTTTAGCTGATACTCACGGTATATTTATTAACATATTTACTTTTAATTTCTCTCATTTCATTAAATGTTCATTTAAGATAAAAATTACTGTTAAGATGAAAAATAAATAATTCTTTTTGGAATAAGAATGAAGTAGATAGGGCGAAAAAGAAAGTCATTCTTGTTTTGTTTTGGGCAGGAGTTTCGGGGTGTAAGCCTCAAGCGTGAATCTTGAAGCGCGAGATGGTAATGAGAATAAAATATGGATAGAGAATGATTTACCTTGCACCGGCGTTCGCTCGTGCTCTGACTTAGCGGATTTACACTACATTGAGACTGATGAAATCAGTTTATTTATTAGCTGAATTCTCCCTCAAACAACTTTCTTATTATTTTAAGACTGCCTGGCTGGAAAAATTACTGACACTCGATAGATTTTCTATGATTTGGCTTCACGACGTATATATGTAAATATAAAAACGAAATTAGAATTATAGAAAACTGCAGCTAAAACCTATCAAACATTTTTGAAGTGAAAATTTCTTTAGCACCTTGCAGCCGCTAAATTGATTTTTTGAAAGTCTAAAAATGACATTTAACGGGGATAAATCGTCCGTTTTAAAACTTTTTTGGGGTTTTTGGCCAGATTTTAAAATAAAATATGAGTTGTTTCCCAACTTTCTCCCCAGAAAATTAAAATTCTTTTTTTAAAAATTTTGTTGGAATCTGGTTAGAATGCTCACAGGATTTTGACATCTTACAAAAAAGTATGAATGAAAGCCCAGCACACTTAAACATTTAAGTATGAAAAGCTTCCGGGAGCAGTCAAGAGATAGCATTGCTGTACGACTCAAATGTCAACCATTTAAGTTTTCACTTCGGACGTGCGGACTTAAGCACATACATTTTTTTTTACTAAATTGATTTTTTTTCCGGCGCGCCTATGGTTTTTATACCTTTACCGTAACCACAGAGAAATCCTTTATTACTTCAGCTAGTAATATAATTTTAATACTTCAGTTTTGTAAGATTGGTTATATTTTAATTTGAAATCTATTCATTTGAATTAAAATTGTAATTATTGCAGGGCATTGAATCCAAACCAAAACCAAAACAAAACCGAAACATTTTAGCGAACCCAAACCCAGAACCGAACCTCATATATATTTTTCAATAGAACTCGAGTCGGAACCGAACCGGGTATTAAAATTCGGGTTCATGGTTCAGCTCCGATTTTCAGTTCGAAATGCAAGCGTAATTGTAGTGCTGCTTGTGTTGACTGTTTGTAAAATTGCGTTTCATTATTAATCCCGACTCGCATTTTAGGGTATATTCCAAAAATAACAAATTTTAACCGTGGTTAACCAAAAGTGTTCCAATAATATCAAATGGTAAAAATTGTACATTTATGAAACATGGTTCCCTTAAAATGGTTGCAACCGAAGCGCACCAACGCAACCATGATTTTTCCTCGGTTTTGCCGGTTAACATCTTCTGTCCTTTTTCATAAGATGTCAGATTTTATAGGTTAGTGTGGTTAGATATTATTTATTGACTCTTTGATGTTTGCATCTATTTTCTACGGTTTACATTGTACGCGTATTTTAATTTTCCACTCCATAATTTAGGATTATGAAAGACGACAGACATAATGTTTTGAAAGAAAATTTTAGGGTTCCCGCGAATGAAACCGAACTGTTTCAATAATAATAGACACGTAACTAGAACCAGTCCGTAACCAAAACCATGGTTTTGGTTATTATATTTTATTTTTGGAATATACCCTTAAATTATTTCTTTATAAAGATTGATATCCAAAAAAACATTAATTCAATTTTCATTAGGTCGAACCGAACCTGAACCCGGAACGTAACCGCCAATTAATTAATTAACCAGAACCGCTCACGAACCCATGTCTCAAAAATCAAATTAACCTGAACCTACCGAACCCAGTTTTTGGCGGGTTCGATGTCCTGAATTATTGACATATTATTGAAAATCTGAAACTATTGTCAATGAGAATGATACAATGTGTGTGCAGAAAGTTTACGATTGTTAGTATTGTCCCTAAATGGGGCGTAGTATGGGCATGTTGTTTACCGCTCGCCAAGGGGCGCTGTCTGCCATTGTCTGCAGGGCGAGGAAGGTTTTATCAAAGGAGGAAAAACTTGGGCGAAACGAGCTGACGTTAGCACACTGTACTAATTTTATTGCTCACGGTGCCGCGGTGTATACGGTTCCTGATGGCTGATGCCTTGTATGCGACGCATTAACGCTTTGCCGAATAGCAGATTTCAAGCTTTGTGGTGGTGTCCCCAGAGACGATTCTATGTGGGAATCTGTTATTTTACTTTTTACTTATCGTGGATTTCTTTTTTATTGCTTGTAAATATTTTTCCGTAAATGTAAGAATTTTTGACGTTATGTTACAAACATGATTCCTGTAATTGGAAAATATAGGTTAATAGACTAAAAGCTCATTGGGTTTAATATAAGGGACACGAAAACAAAATTATCATCTCCAATATTAAATTTTAATGTTACAAATGTGTGACAAGGTGAGGGCAGATTAATAACAAGTAAATAACTTTATTATAAACTCTTCTAAATTATAGTTTCAATATAAATATTTCAACTTTGTTACCTTTGTAATTCAAAATTCTGTTTAGAAATTATTATCATTTTTCCCACATCTCTCTCTGTTTAGTTTGGATGTCAGCCGCTTAGACATTTAGTGTATTGATAATTAAGTCTATAAGTTATTGCTAGCCTACGTGTTGAGTTGATATTTAGCTATGGATGCTGTGTGATAACCTTTCAACCTGAATCCGTCAAATATACTTTCCTGAAGATTATAACCGTTTGTTTTTAGTAAGTCTAGTTTAGATATTCGTACTGGAAAAACATATAGTCTGTGTTGGTCTCTCAAATCTAGAAATACATCGGCATCTTTAGGATTCAGTCATCTTTAGTTTTATTTAGTTATGTTTAGTGTAGTCGTTAATAATAAGTTATAAATAAATATTAAGTGAGTCCGTCTTAATAACATTGTTGATCAATCACCTCTATAATTGTTAAGTGAAAGTTTATTTACTTTCTTTATTTTTAGTGTAACATACAATATTATTATGATTTTGTCTTGAATTTCAGTACCGTCATCTGGGGATGGGGTTATATTGGGCAAATCTTCAATATTTATGAATTTTGCTGTTTTATTTGATAGCTGCCGACTTTTAGGAAACTTTGTGTTACACAATTGGTACTTAAATAGTTGTTCTACAACAACGGAACTCTATTTGCTTGTTTCAAGATAATTTATATAAAATGAATAACAAATCTGCTATTTTTATTGTTCTCTAATACCACAAATAGTATCATCTGGTGCTCAGAATCCATTCATTTTAGATTTGTGTTCTAGATTAATATTTATACATTACCTCGTGCCTGAGTGTCTGGTCGCGAACCTGGGGGTACCGGGTTCGATCCCGACCGACGCACAAATATTGCGAATTTTAAATGGCACAAAAGTGACCCCTGTGGTGCAATCTTCACGCCAGCAGTGAGTGCCCGTGAGGTGTCGCCTGGTAAACGCCCGCAAGGTACAAATATGTCATCATCATTACCGATATCTGCGATAAAGCAGATGGGCACACCCAGAAATGGGTAATATGCCGTGATGATATATTTATTTATTTATTTATGTATCCAAATAACATATTGAAACAAATTGCAATTGATTCTTGCGCTTATAACGAGATAAAACAGTTTTTGCAAAGAGTTTTATTGTTGATTTTATAAGAAGAACGTGTTTTCTTGTCAGTAAGTTTACTTACACTTCGTTTTGAGTTCAGTGTTTTTAATATCTTGTCGTTTAATTTGAGAGAAACTCACGGTAAATAAAAACTTTGTTGTGATTACTAAAAATGAGTTTCAGCAGCAATTTTTTTTTGTCAATATAGGACTAGCAAATATATTTGTTACAGTTACCTAGGTAAATTTGCTGGTAAAAAATTGTTGTGGCAACAAATACAGTTTTGTTATATATAACAAAAGATATTTGTTATGAGAACAAATAAAATAAGTTAACATTAAGAAGTATAAATTTGTTATACGAACAAATAAATTAAGTTACTATTAAGAAATATAAATTAATTAATGAGGTAGTAAGGTAAAAATTAAATACATGCGTATTATAATAATTTTATTTATCTATAATTATAATCTATATACATGTAACAAATATTATATAAAAAAAATAACATATGAAACAATAGTCACTTCAATTATACAGATTTATCAGTAATCGATACATACCTTCAAATTTCTCAATAAGACACTAATTGCCATTGTTTTAAAATATCTCTTACAAAATCATCCATTTTTATTGACGGGCACAAGAAACAAGCACTTTTAAAACACAATTTTCGACAGGCTAAAACTTAACAGCGCAAGCAAATGCGACACGACGTAGTATAGTATAACACGAACAGTGAATTATGCTGTATACCGGGGAATACCCTGTCTACACAAAAGTTTTAGTTACCTGTACAAAGTATATGGTGGGAAGAAGAATTTGTAATCTTTACAAAATATAATATCACAGGATACAAAAAAATAAAATTTGTCCCAGTAACAGATTAAATATTTTTAATTGTTGCAAAATGATTTTGTAATATGAACAAAGTAACAAAATGACTGCTTAGTACTACTAATAATAATTGCTACTATGACTAATATTTTACAGCAAATAATACTTTTTATACACAACAAAAATGGTTTAGTTTTGGAAACTTAAAATACATAGTTCTTCGTATACACGGCAAAAACATATTGTTGAAATAACAAAAAAAATACAGCTAACTAAATTTTGTCCGGAATATCAATGTAATTTTTTACCGTGATATTATCAAAATGCATTTGCAAGGTGGGTTGCTATTTCCCTTTTTTTTTGGATGGAGATTGTCCAATACAAGTTCCTTTACAGGAAGAGGAGATTTTATGTTAAATGTTTACAAAATACCGTTGATTTTGACTTCGTTTAATATATCCCCAAACTGTGGATTTTGTTGAACGACAATTTTTTTTTTATTTTTGGACAATTCTGAACATATGGTGTATGGTCCTGATTTTAATGTTTCCAAAAACGATCTTTATCTATATACTAAATTTGGTTCTATTTCGATAAACACAACAGATACGTGCAAAAATTAAAAAAAAAAAATGTCTAATATATCTGCGGATGATGGTCCTGTAGAATGGTTTATGGTTAAGATTGTGCATCCTTTATATTGGAAAACTTTTTTCTTTCAATTCAGGCTACCGGCTACCCACAATGATGTATTTATATATTTTTCTCCCTCAATAGTAATTACCTACCCTTGCAGTGTAAAAGGTTGGCGCCTATGCACCTCTCTATAGCTATAGATATACCTTCATTGCTTCTCAACTGTTCGCTTCCAGCCGAGTGATTTTGAATACTCTCTAACTGCTAGCCCACAGCCACCGGCACCGAGGCGGCTTGCAGCCCACCTTCCCACCGATGAAAATCATTGCGGCATAATGACATTAAACTCATTAAATCAGAATGCCAAGCTGAGAAGCTTTTTACCGGCTTCATAAGCTTCACTGCGTATTTGAGTAGTTCGGCGCGAGATGAGACCCGAGAGCAGATAAAAATAACCCGCGAAGGGGCGCAGCTACAGCTACAGCGGGGGCGGTGGCGGTGGAGTTGGAGGGAACCGTACTAGCACCAGCAAGAGGCGACACGGACCAATTTTTAAATTACTATCTTCGCCGAAGCTCCGACGCAGGTTATGTGAAATTGAGACATTATTTTATTTTGGAACGGTGGTAAAATTATGTTGCATTTTCAACGCGCTGACACCCGACTCGAAGCGGTAAGAGCGCTGACTTCTGCCAAAGGCGTACCAACACTTTTTTCTCGGGGACATACATTTAAAGATGTAAATCATTAACCTTACGTCCATGATTATTCAGTGTAATCTAATAGAAAATAGATGTTTTAATTCTCTTAAAGAGGCTGTTGGTGTGTTGGTTCTTGATGAAACATAACAAATAATAATAATAATAATAAATATTATTATTATTATTATTTATCTATAGCTATATATGTAGGTACATACATATAACAATAAGAATATATAAACAAATTATTTTTAGGTACAAGAAGACACAATATAGTTTATAAATAATTCAGGTACATAGTTTTACAAGAAATATAATTTTATTTCTTTTATAAACTTTTTTCACAACATTTGGTAAAGCGTTATATTCTATTACAGCTATGAAGAATACTGAGTTCTGTGTCCTTTTATAGTTTTTATGCTCTAGTATAAAATTATTACCATTGCTAGTATAGGTTACTATACCATAGTCAAATTTTAACTATCTTAAATAAGAAGACGAATATATACATGAATTAATGAGTATTTCTGAAAAAAATTGTTTAAATATTGATTAGCTCGCAAACTACAAGCGATTGAAGTTGATTACTAAATTGGTATGACATGTTAGGTCCTAAGAATTTGATTGGTCGCTTGATTTTTTTTACATAGATTTATGTAATTTTACGTAATTTTTAAACTTTAATTTATCGTCTGTAATAAGACTTAAGTATTTCATTTCTATTACTATTTCAATGTAGCAATTTCCCAATTTGATTTGGAAATTATTTTCTTACCATGTATTTTTTAAACTGTTGGTTTCAATTAGCATGCCTTTGTTTTATTAACATTTACTTTTAATTTATTAATTTGCACCCATAGTAATATTAACTTGTACAGTATTTACACATTTGTTAGAAAAATAATAAAACACTCAGAATATTTTACAAAATTTACTGCCAAACTCTTTATTGCAAAATCGCTGTTTCTGACATCATCAGATAAGTTGCAAGACCTGAATGACCGTTTGCACCCTGCAGTTTAAGAATTAAACCGACGTCTAAATTTTAAGCGAGTTGCACAGTTACTTAAACTAAGGCTTAAACGGGAAATCAACTTAAACCCTATAACGTCTTCAGCTTAACGTTTAGATATGTTTAACAGTTGTAGTGTTTTATTGACAAAATATTCGTTTTCTTCTGAAATATATTAAAAATGAGTTACTAATTATAGGATTTATAGAAAATATCCATATTTGAAAAACATAGAAAAAAAGCAATTATTTTTATAGTTTCGACGACATGAAATTCTTTAGAATCATTCGTTTTTGTTGAATTTCTATCAGCACACTATTTATTACCTCATCCACATTCATAATCGCATATAAATAAGTACCTAATTTTATTCTATTAATTGCTACAGGGTGGTATATCGGAAAACACACTATAATGATTTTAATGTTAATTTGGAAATGTGCAAATATTGTCATCCCTAATTGTTTTTCAGCAAAACAGTTAAATAGTTTTTGGCAGAGAAAAAAATCTGATTTTTTTTATTTTCAAAATTTTTAAACAACCTATATACGCAAGTTTTCTAAAGTACAATCTGTCATTTAGAAAACTCGGCAAAAATATAAATATGATAACACATACAGTCTTACTCAGATACAGGCCAAATGTTATTTATTTTAGTATTTATTTGTGTAACAGAAAAGTATTTTTTCTTTTTTTAATTTCGGAATTTGTAATAATAATATATTGTGTAGAATATAGAATATTTATAAAATCAATTGATTGCTAAAAAGCTATATAATTAATATAATTAACATGTGTTCATTAGTTGTTAATATATTTCCTATTAAATATTTCATATATTTGTAATATTTGTATTAATATGATATTCAGTGTAACTCTGATGTTAAATTTATAATTTACCTGTAATCATCCTATGGTTTATAATTAATTTTGTACACAAACAATAATATAGGTTTGGATAGTCTCATATAACATTTTCCATCAAGTATTTAGTGATAATAATTTTAATATGAAATACTTTTAAATAATAAAAAAAAATGATAAATTAGGCATAGTCACGCGCAGAAATCACCAAAACCAAACTACTCATAAGGACTACAGAAATAAGCATAAGAAATATGGAAATAACAAGAATAGACAGAAACTGGAATAAAGAAGAACGAGTTTAATGTAAAACTAATAGCATTGTAAAGTGTACAAAAAAGAGAAGAATAGAGTGTAACGAAAGATAGAAACTATTAAAAAAACAACCACCAAAATGATGGAAAAAAACTGAATAACTACTACGGAGAATATGCCACAAGAATTCTGAAGAAAATAATGGGGAACGCAGAGTAATAATAAAGAAGAATATGAAAAAGAAGAAGAATATGAAAAAGAAGAAGAATATATTTTGCTTATTTGACAACACTATGAAGTTTATTAGTTTAGACTTTACAAAGCCAAAGATAAAACTATATTCTACTAATTTACAGTCATTCATTTTTATTATTCACTTTTCAAAACATAATCGTATTATGTATTTTATATGAAAATATAACATCGAAAAAAGTAAGTTATTTGGTTATATTAAAAAAGCAATTGATAACAATAGAATTTTTAAAAAAATTTATATTGCCAGAAATAGGAGCACTAAATGATAAATGTTCAAAAATTCAGTTTATCGTTTCCATTTGATATTTGACAGTGAGTTGACAGGTTTGGTAATATATTGGCTAATTATTTATCACCAACAATTAGAAATTTAAAGTTCATTATAAACGCCACTTAAAATAAGGTTGACAAACGTCATATATGCCAGCGAGCCAAGGTAAATATTAACGAATGAAAAAATAATAAATCAGTAATTAAAAGTGACATATAGAAGCAGAAATTTTAAAAAAAGTTTGTAAAATCAACAAGTAATTAATCTAATTTATGCTACGAAAGTAAAAAGTATTGTTTTATTTCATAAATAGGAAAGCTTGACGTACGTTAATTTTTATGAATGTTAATTGTATATTTTTTATTCTAATTGTATACAATATTTTTCTATTTCCAAAATTGTAATAGTTTGGATGACATGTTCGACATTTGTATAGTAACAACAGATTTAGCTTCTTGAAAACTTCAGCAAAACTCGGATGGGTTTTTAAGTGTTTTTTTTTTTTTTTTTTTTTTGAAGAAAATTTGTCCAGCCATATAATGTATATAGGATGTTGTTATACTTATGAATTTTTTTTGTGAAAAATTCATGGACTTCATCGGGATTTCAACCCAGGATCTTCGTATTGCCAGTACGATGCTTTCCCAACTGAGCTATGAAATCCCTCTGACGTCAATGAATTTTTCACCTTATTATTGCTTGTGGATCCTAAACCACCAAGTGTGTCGCGCTGTCTATTAAGTACTCAATGCTCCGAAAGAAGGGTAAACTTGGATACAGACTAGCAACAAGACAGGTGAAAAATTCATAGACTTTAGAGGGATTTCACAGCTCAGTTGAGAGAGCATCGTATCGACAGTACGAAGGTCCTGGGTTCAAATCTCGGTGAAGTCCATGAATTTATAAATATAAATAAAATAAATATATCATCCCGGCATATTACCCATTTCTGGGTGTGCCAGTATCTACAACACATGTAGACATCAGTAATGATGACGATATATTTTACCGTGTGGGCGCTTACCAGGCATCACTTCACGGGCACTCATAGCTGGTGTGAAGAGTGCACCACAGGGGTCACTTTTGTGCCACTTTTTAAAATTGGAAATATTTGGCGTCTGTCGGGATCGAACCCGGTTCCTCCAGGTTCGCGACCAGACACTCTGGCACGCGGCCACGGGACCCCATGAATTTATAACAAAATATTTCTTCGTATTTACATAATTGAATCGTTCACGGTTCTGAATGTTATAATAAAAACTGTATAAAAACCAGGGATTTGTTAACTACTGGATGGAGCGAGTGAATCTTTACCATGTACCCGGCCAGATCGACAGAGATAGTCATACATAATTCTGATTTGTTGTCTTTGTTTCCGTTACTTGTCAAATCTTTTGTTTGACAGGTTTGGCAGATTTTAGGTTATTCTTGATATCATCATTGAAATATAATTATTTTAATATATGACAATGGTTCGAAGACGTTGCGTTGAAAATTGTGTATCAAAATATGTGATGAACGGTGCTGTGTCGTTTCATTAGTAAGTTACGATTAAAATTATGATTTCTTCTAAAAAATAATTTGACAAATTTCGTACTTATTTCACGTTTCATGATCAAATATACTTAAACACAATTAATTTTTGACGTGTATTTGACAGATGTGAATATGACAGATATGAATATTAAATTCACTTGTCTAAAATGGAATTATCTATATCTTTCTCACTCACACTTCCTGTGTTCTCTCTTAATCTAGCCGGGTACATAAGAAATACATATATCGATATACACTTGCTCCATCCAGTAGTTAACAAATCCCTGATAAAAACAGTTGAATATATAGTTATGAATTAAACTTTTAACAGCTAGTATAGTTATGTGATATTATTAGATACATACGTATACAAGATTTTAAATGAATTGATATTCTCAAATTATTTTTTGGAGATAATGTTGCCCCTTGAAAAGTTTTGTTTTGCGCGCTTGTGCGGGAGAAATCTTGAAAATTTCCGTGTCTCTTTTTCTTGGGGTGAAAGCAGGCTACGGGGCATATAATAGTGTTCTTTAACTTCGCCGCGAAGGTAGATCAGCAATAGAAGAAGTGTTGCGATCCCCTAATTTAAATGCCGGCAGTTTATTGTAAACTGCTCCGCTCTCCGCTTCGAGTCCCGAGCTACCACTCAAACTTCAGACTTCAGCTGATCGACGATAACGAAAAGCGCTTAACGAAACGTAATTCGTATTCGACAGTTGTGCCGATCTTGTTATTTATCGCGAGTTTCGAAAAACGCGGATTTTATATTAATGTTACTAAATGAAACACCAGCAAAATCGCGGTCATATCTCAACAGTATTATTCACTACTTCCAGAGATTTTTAATGGGGCAATATTGTTGAAAAGAGTTCAGTAACATTTACTTTGATTTTTCCATATTTACTACCAAAATTTTATCGGACAGTAATAATTTCGAAGTAATTTATTGTTATTTACAGTAATATTCACGACAAAAATGGTTCGTCGGAAGCGAAGTTCGGTGTAAGTAGTGAATTACAAAATTAGTATGTTTTTGAATAAACTGTATTTATTTATTTCATTAAACACATGAAAATCTATATTTATTACCTTTCTTATGTGGTATGTATACAGGGTGTATCAAGATAATGGAACAGTGCATTTTATTCGTGTATGTGAAAAGACAGAAAAAAGTGATTAAGATATTTTGTAAGGCATAGAGGGGGATACATTTTAGCATAAACTTTATTATCATAAATCCAGTGGTACTCAAACTACAGGGCAATATTATATTTTTTTAAATAGCATTATATGTATTTTATTAACTCATTAAATAGAGAATTTTGTTCTGAATTCAACGATATAATAATATCATACCCTTACACTGCGAAAAATTTGATAAAAATTAATTGAAAGTTAATATTTCATTTCTACTTTATCTAAGTAATCTCTGCAAACATTCAATCAATAAAACAAAATAAAATTTATTTTAGTTTTATTACATTCAAGTAAGCTACGATTTTGGCAATAAATTCAACTTTTAAAATATTTTTTTTGTTTTATTGATTGAATGTTTGCTCACATTACTTAGATACAGTAGAAATGAAATACTAATTTTGAATTATTTTTCATAAATTTTTTCGCAATTTAAGGGTATGATATTATTATATCGTTGAATTCAGAACAAAATTCTATATTTTATGAGTTAATAAAATATATATAATGCCATTTAAAAATATATAACATTGCCCTATAGTTTGAGTACCACTGGATTTATGATAATAAAGTTTATGCTAAAATATGTCTCCCTCTATCCCTTACAAAATATCCTAATCACTTTTTTCTGTATCTTTTCACATACACGAATAAACGGTACTGTTCCATTATCTTGATACACCCTGTGTACATACCACATAAGAAAGGTAATAAATAATTGTGGTAGTAACAATAATGTTACTATTAAAAAATCGTACAGTGTGGTCGAACACTGAAACATGCAAAATCATTTTATAATTTTCTGCTTCCCTATCTGTTTTAGGTAAAAAAGTTTCAAATGGTTATAGAGCTTAAAATTCTTCATCAGAATCAATAAAAACAATTAGTTTTGAATTCTTTATATCGACAGAAATTAAGTAGTCGAAATTCATCCCAAAAATAGCGATAGCCCTGGAATTAAAACAAAAAATTACTAAATGTTAAACGGTTTAATGTAGAAGGCATTATTATTATTATTATTATTATTATTATTATTATTATTATTATTATTATTATTATTATTATTATTGTCAATATTTTTACCGTTGATTTACTTATCTCATTTGTTTTGTACCTCTTTGTAGTCGTTTTACTATATGATGAAGTGAACGGAATGGTCGGATTTGTACATATATGTATCATGTTCATTAAAATAAAAACTATTATTATTATTATTATTATTATTATTATTATTAGTTCTCGAAATGCTTATTTAGTTTTATTAAAATTAATTTTAAGCTTAAGGGGTAGTTTTATTCATTTGCGTCACAAGTTTTTTAATGCACTCAATTATGCGTTCCATTAATTTCAATTTAATAAATATACTGAATTTAACTGAAAAGTTTTATTTAGCCATATTTTTGATTGCTGAAGTTTAATTCCGAAATGTCTTCGGGAATCTTCTATTAGTTTAATGTGAAATCGATATTAAGAAACATAAATGACATCTTGCAACTATTTAAATAGCAATCTTACAAAACTTCAAACATACATAGTATCACAAGTCAGTAAAACTTTAATCACACTCGAGTTTTACGACTAGAGACAGAAAAGTCAACAAGGCTAGCCGAGCCGAGGATCGGGTTGGTTGCGTTTGCGTTCCGTTCCCGTTCCAATCCGTGTAGTCCCAGAAGGATCCGTTTTGCGGCGTTGTCTACCTCCACCTCTACCCTACCTAACCTAGCCTAACCTAACGTAAACGATATGTCGGTGTAACGACGTCACGACGGGAGAATCGCTCGGTTATGTTTCGTTCCCGGAGAATAAGTTGATTAGGCTGTGCGTAACAACGCAGGTACGGCGCTTACAGCCATCTTCGAGGTGTAATGGTTTCTTAACCCTGCGACAAGTGTCACATGAATACCAGACCCGGATTGGCTAATTTTCCACACGATGCGTTTATAGTGCGAGTTGCTACTCTACGGCCCACTTTGATAACATGCAGTAATCACTGAATTTCTTGATGACTCGGCGAATATTTCCCAAAGGGAGGAGTGGAGTAGGAACCCTTTGCTTTCCAACAACTCACAAATAGAACTTATATATTTATGTAAAGAATTGTTTAGATGTAATTCAACAGTGAATTTCTGTAACTTAGTTACAATGAACAGTGTTAAGTGTTCAAATTAAATTGTGTAAATAACGAAGACAGATTTGCGAAAAATTCATGAATCTCACTGGGATTTGAATCCAGGGCCTTCCGATATCTAGTCGGACTCTCTACCAACTGAGCTATGAAATCCCGTGAAGTTCTTAAATTTTTCGCATGTCGCATACATCGTTGTAGACAAGTGCCATCTCCCACTTGGAGTATCGTCACCCGCACAACACCGCGACATCACCTGCAGCAGTGCAGTATTATTTGTGTAAAGAACTGCAGGAAGGCCCTGGGTTCAAATCCCAGTGAGATTCATGAATTTTTCGCAAATCTGTCTTCGTTATTTAAATATTTATATTCAAGTTCTGCGTAATATTTTTGCTCAATGTACGGTATAAAAAATAAATATTAAAAGAAAAGGAATTAGTTCATTTCAATACTCTACAATAAGGGATTCCACCATTTTTTTTTATAATTTCATCTGAAAATATTAGAAAAACTAAGACTATTGATGAAAATCCGGTGAAATAATTCCTATTAGTAAGCGTGTTATGGTCTCCCGAATTTTGAATTTTTGTATTTTCAATAATACAAAATTTCAATGAAAAATCATGTAACTTCAAACGTTTGTAAGTCGAGATCCGATGAAGTAAACAAAATCATGCCTGTCATGTGTATTTTCAATAATACAAAATTTCCATGAAAAACCATGTAATTTCAAACGTCTGTAACTCGAGATCCGATGAAGTAAAAAAATCATGCATGACATGAAAAGAAAGAGAATCACGGACGGTGGAAGTCTATATTCAGCATAAAATTCTCTTTCTTTTCATGTCAGGCATGATTTTTTTTACTTCATCGGATCTTGAGTTACAGACGTTTGAAGTTACATGATTATTCCTCGAAATTTTGTGTAATTTTAATACTCGTGATACGAAATTTCAATGAAAAGTTATGTAACATCAAACGTCTGTAGGTCGAGATTCGATGAAGCAAGAAAATCATGCCTGACATGTGTATTTTCAATAATACAAAATTTCGATGAAAAAACATGTAACTTCAATTATCTTAAAGATAACATGTAGTTTTTTCATTGCGAAGGTTTCAAATACTTATATGCCGCGATGCCAATTATCTTATGTGTTAATTATGACAGGTGTGACATTATTCCACAGAACACATTGATTTTTATCTTTTTACAAAATAATTTTGGTCAGTTTTAAGGGGCTCCAGTTCTTATGGAAAGCATGTAAAACAAAAATTATTGCCAGATATATTATCAATGGGGTTACTATCGGTTAAGCGTTGTAGGCTTACTTACCTAACACTCTGAAGTGTGTTATCTATTATAATTATATATTACAAGTAAAAATTTTCAGTAGAAAACATAGTTTTTGTTAAAAAATATATGAGGATAAATATGTATTAGGGGAGTTAAATTCGTAAAGTAGTTAATTAAGTTTATTTTCGAATTGGTGTGTGAGGACAAAGTTTGTCAGTAGAAAGGTGCAATAAAATAAAAAGAACGAAGTATTGGAAGCGTAACGTAATAAACAAAGGCTGGAATTTGGGTGGAAATCCTAATGCCGATGCCGATACGTTAGAGATGAACGAAGAGTGATCAGTGATCAGTGATCAGTGATGAGAGATCAAATAAGTGAAACGAAGCGAGAGAAAAGTTAGAGCTTTTACGATGCCATAGTCTACAACTAACAAACATCCGACATTCGTCGACGTTGGACGTCGCAACAGCACTAAATGACAGAAGCTAATCTCATGAATGAAAAAGAAAATAAAAGAGAACTCTAACAATTACCTGTCCCTCACAAAGAGAAACAAACCTATAAAAAAATTTCTGCATCGGGGCGAAGTAGAATCAGCGTGAAAACAAAAACATCGATAAGCAAATTGAACGGCAATCGACCTAAAGCCCAAACACGACAACACGACACGACGATGCGGATGAGGATTCCGAAAATGTCCAAGCACAAGCACTTTCAAAGAAAAACAACACAAGGAATTTCTCTATACACATCTACACACTACTGCACTACACAAACATGGGGACTCAATACTTCATGAATAACAACTCAGCATCAACAACTACAAACACGCACCCTCCTACATTTTCAGAATTAGTAAGATATGTAAGTGCTGAAATTATATATGTGATAAAGATTAAATGTACCGGCAGTAATTTTTTTTTTACCGAAAGGGTACACTCCACGCCAGCAATAAGTGCCCCTGAGGTGACGCCTGGTAAACGCCCGCACGGTACAAATATGTCATCATTAATACCGATATCTGCGATAAAGCAGATTGTGGCACACTCAGAAATGGGTAATATGCCGTGATGATATATTTTTTTTATATATATCTTTACAAAGCAGGTTTTGGTAATTATGAATTATTTTGACCGTATATGGACATCATTTCACTCTGAATGCATTCTCTGGTATTTCTTTCGGCTCAGAGTAAACTAGATTGAAATAAAATGAAAACAACCTCCGTGAGAGTATGCTTCTTTAGCGCCCTTTCCGGTTGAAATACGAAATGAACTCGTGAACTTCAAAACTGAAAATATTTCTTCTATACTGTTGTTTACTAGCATGACAGTCGTGTAGTGCGGTACAGCCATAGCAAAATCTCGAGGCGTACACCTTCATCTGCATAAATTGCCAAAACTAACAAGAACACTTCCATAAGTGTTCACGAATTCCGATGTAATTTCGTATGAGTGTGCAAGTTTTCACATAAACAGGAGCTTCGGGACATCAAGCATCGTGCTATCTCTCTCGCACGTATTCTCTCCACTCATTCTGGTTTCCTTTAGTTTCTGTCTTTGTTCTTACGTATTTACGCCTATTTGCTCCGGAATAAATAGGTTATGTTTGGCATGTATTTCTTCGTTCCGCTCTTAATTAGTGAAGAGATATACTACAAAATAATAATTTATAGTTTATTAATTTGCAACTTTTAAAATTTCTTGCTGTGTCGTGTCCCTTCATAATCTATAACACTTCAAGAATTAAATAAATAATAAGAAATAAATTAAGTTTTTTCTGTACATTCATGTTGGTAATACTAACTGAGTAATACAGTATTCATCTTCAGATCTATCAAATGCGAACTAGGTATTTGATGCACAGAAAGAAAAAGAATTGATATTTTGTCTAATTATATTTAGATATTATTTTATTAGGCAATATGTCTAATAATTTAGTACAATTTACAAATTTTACTTTAGCATTTTAACTAATTCTAAATAGATAATAAATATTTTGTAAAAATCGTTAATTTAAATATGCAAATGGTTACTTTAATTACTTACTTTATTTAATTTTACTATATTTTGGCTTCAGTATTTTTGTCCTACAATTTTCGATAATTTAAATACATATTTAGTTAGTTTTTTATTTATATTTAGTTCAATATTTATTACGATATAAATGTAATCATTTCATCTAATTTTGTATTTAATTTTACTATAATTTGCTATTACAAATTTAGAAAATTTGATTAAATCAACTTAGATATTTTAATGAAACATATTAGTAGACTGAAAAATAAGGAATTTATTTAGTTAATTTAACTACAATTTAGATGTTTTTTTTGTGTGTGTTAAAATTGTTGTCTGCTGTACGCATGTAAATAAGTTTGGTCATGAAATACTTGACCTCAAGTCATAAAGCTTGTGTTTACACTCTTGTTGCATAAATAGTTATTTGATTGAGAATGTTACCCTTATTTAACATTTTGTATAAGTCCTAAATGTGACAGCTATTGTGGATAGACAGAGACAGTACTTCATTGAAAATGAGAATAGATGCAAATTTAGCAATTTTTAACTGGTTTTGTAAATGTAGAATAAATATTTGGTGTAGTATATGAAAATACAATATTGGGATATATATTTTTTTTTTGACCCAAAATCGATTTATAATTTACAAAATCTGTCCTAAATAAAAACATCTTCAAACTTCAAATATTTAGAATTTGCACTGTGCATATGTCTCAAGAAGTGTAACTGATTTTGAGATATGCAATTAAGTCGTGTATAAGTTCATATTATAATAATGATCATGAGTATATGAGTTTTGGTATCGCTGATTTAATTGGGTTTACCGATTCGGGCATTGTGTTTAACTTCCTCTATTTAAGGGCGCTTGAGTCGATATTTCCAGATCCAGGAAAGGAATTTATCACCTCAGGGGCGATGCCGCGACGCCAGGACGCGGACGCCTCCACCTCCCTTGGCACCCCTGCACCCCTGTGCCAATACCGACGCCTCCAAACCCATCATGTATTCTATTCCATTCCACTTTTCACCGCACGAATATCAGGACGTAATTAAAGAAGAGACGATTTTTCTCTCGCAGAAATTCGCTCTTTGAAGATTGTAAATATTTACTTTTTCACACTTAATGTGCTGTAATTCCTTTAAGAAAAAAACCTACTCGAATATACACCGATGACCCCTCTCATACTTCACGCACAAATTAAAACCAGTCTGTTGAACTCGCAATATTTCATTATTATTGTTTCTTTTATTTGTTTATTTTCGTACTTCGGCACAAAAGAATTTTGCTTACAGCGATAGGATCTTACAGTTTAATGCCTTTGATTGGGTAAATATTTTCTCAATGTTCTCGCCATAAAAATTATATGACAGAAGGGCTGAATTAATGAGAACTTCCATTTTAGGGGTAGATGCTCTACTGGATAAGGTCCTCGTTTATTCTCTTTAGACAATACACAATTATTACTATTCAATTCGTACCCATTCAAAATTTAAGAAAACAATCGTGAAGTTCAAATAGACAAAACAAATTATTCTCAATAGTAAAGTCACTAGTTTTATTCTTTTTCTGTTTTTTTTTTTAACCTATATAGGATTTAATAGAAATAAGTACATTAAATTTTCGAGACATATACAGAAATACGTAGATTAAATTGAACCAGTGATAGAACTCGTCGAGAGCAACAATATTTCTTAATAACTTTTTTCGAAATCTCAATTTTTTTATATTTTAAGGTGAGCAATGAGATTTGTGACAAAAAAAGATTTTTAACACAATATCTAGAAGGTTTACAAAAAAGTCACTAAGAAATTTTGTTGTTCTCGACGAGTTGTCACTTATTTCTCTTACACCCTGTATATATAATTTTTTGTGCCGACTCAAAATTTTTAAAATAAAAAAAAAAAAATATATCATCGCGGCATATTACCCATTTCTGGGTGTGCCAGTATCTACAACACATGTAGACATCGGTAATGATGACGATATATTTTACCGTGTGGGCGCTTACCAGGCGTCACCTCACGGGCACTCATAGCTGGCGTGGAGAGTGCACCAACTTTTGTGCCATTTGAAATTGGAAATATTTGGCGTCAGTCGGAATCGAACCCGGTTCCCCCAGGTTCGCGACCAGACACTCAGGCACGCAGCCACGGGACCCCATTAAAATTTTTAATAAAAATAATTACAAATTAATTTATTTCTATTCAACATCCATGATTAGAAAAGTCATTATTTTTGTTCGAGTTGCTAGTCGCAAATCTGGAGACTCGGGTTCAATTCCGACCGACGCTAAAATTATTTCGAATCTTTAATTCCACAAAATTACTCTTGTGGCGTACTCTCCACGCCAGCCATGAGTGCCCATGTAAACTTCAAGAATCAGGTTTATAATTTTAAGAACTTTGGAAAAATTCTTTTTGCATTACAATCAATACCTCAAAAAATTCAGGCTGAATCTGGGAAGATGCCTAAATCGAATAATCACAGTAGGTATAAGAGCAAAACAAAATTTTAAAAACCAAGTCACTTTAAGGCGGGAACTTATAAAATGGGCACCCTGTGCTATTTGATGACAGACGTAGATATTTTTTTATAAAGTCAAGTTTACAAGATAAAATTGTCAACTTTTATTTTTTTTTTAAATAGGGGGTCCCGTGGCCGCGTGCCTGAGTGTCTGGTCGCGAACCTGGGGAACCAGGTTCGATCCCGACAGGTGCCAAATATTTCCAATTTTAAATGGCTCAAAAGTGACCCTTGTGGTGCACTCTCCACACCAGCTATATGAGTGCCCGTGAGGTGACGTCTAGTAAGCGCTCACACGATAAAATATATTGTCATCATTACCGATGTCTACATGTGTTGTAGATACTGGCACACCCAGTAATGGGTAATATGCCGTGATGATATATTTATTTATTTTTTAAATATAATAATTATTTTACTAAAATATAAACCTCCATTGTTTTCTTTTCAACGATGTAAAAGTATATCAAAAATATGAGAAAAATGAGAAATAAATTTTATTTAAATATTCTAGGTGGCTAATGTAACAATGTTATACAACTTAATAGGTAAGTTAAAACAACTAAAATAAATACTAAAATAAAATACTTACGCTCCCATCTCTAATGTAAAATAAATAAATAAATATATCATCACGGCATATTACCCATTTCTGGGTGTGCCAGTATCTACAACACATGTAGACATCGGTAATGATGACGATATATTTTACCGTGTGGGCGCTTACCAGGCGTCACCTCACGGGCACTCATAGCTGGTGTGGAGAGTGCACCACAGGGGTCACTTTTGTGCCATTTAAAATTGGAAATATTTGAGGTTAGTCGGGATCGAACCCGGTTCCCCCAGGTTCGCGACCAGACACTCAGGCACGCGGCCACGGGACCCCATCAATTATTAGCGAAGTCCTTTATTTGAGAACAAAATCATCTCTGTATCTACGCCACAGAATATTAAAAAAGTTATTACTGCTTAACGAATCACAATAAAGACTTTCTAAAATTACATATCACAATATAGTGGTGGACCCGATTACAATCGTAGCAGATTGACAGATGATGTGAATATAACCTCAGTGCGGCTTGCGGCTTCGCTACCCAGGGGACAGTAGTGATGTACCGGTGTCCACGGCTCGCGATCTGATTCTGATGGCTCGTGGCATTGCGATGTGATTTCGCGCTAGAGTTCACATCGCCTTCAACCCTAATGGTTTTGTTTCGTAAGTATATTTTACGGAGTTAGGGATGATCGTACCTGCATATTGAGTGCTATCACCATCGCTGCTATTTGAGTTATCAGGGAGGGACCCAGCAATTTGGCAAGAAACAGAAAAAGGAAAACAAATCGAAAACTAAAAGTAAGAGAGCGCGGTCGCTCCAACTACTTGTGTAACATAAATTAATAAGGTGGCTATGGCTATGTTTATATTTACACTACTGTGGTGTTAATAGATGTAAGTATAGTAGGCGAGACCGGGGTAGATGTCACACGAGTAGGTTGTCACAAGTCTCATTTCTCAGTCACTACCGCCACGTCTGGGTGTGCCAGTATCTACAACACATGTAGACATCGGTAATGATGACGATATATTTTACCGTGTGGGCGCTTACCAGGCGTCACCTCGCGGGCACTCATAGCTGGTGTGGAGAGTGCACCACAGGAGTCACTTTTGTACCATTTAAAATTGGATATATTTGGCGTCTGTCGGGATCGAACCCGGTTCCCCCAGGTTCGCGACCAGACACTCAGGCACGCGGCCACGGAACCCCATTTAAACTACTGGCTACTATTAATGTTTTTCTTTATCAACCTTAAATTTTTGCTTTGGTCTGTCCTAAATAAAATTTATTGATAAATTTTGAATATTCTTCTACTTAAATAACCCGTGATAACTAACTACAAAATCTGTAACAACCAACCCGGAGTAGGGGCAGATTGTTACAAAAATCTGCTTAGACAAAAAAATTTAATAACCCCTTAAAGCTATGGTCTCAAAACTGCAGAAAAATAAAGCTAAAGGTACACATTAAAGGATAGGCCAATAATAAAAAGAGTAACTGTAAACTCTGTCTCTTAAAAAATTCAAAAGCAAAAAAGTAAAAATGACATTGCGCAATAATATTTTTTTTATAGGTGGTTTAGAAATATTTCTATTCGCTCTATAATTTGTGCTAACACATCTACTGGGAAAGTATTTTTTTTTCTGTATCAAAAAACGCAAATGAAGACAGGAACTTATTCTATCCCTAAGTACACTTTTTACTGTGCAATGTTATTCTTACGTGGGAGAATATTTGCATTTTCCAAATAGTTTATATTTTACTGTCACAAATAAAATTGTGTTCGTTACAAGATAGGTATACATACAGGTATGTATTGTTGGTGGACAGTACAATGTTGATCTTTGTGTGTAACTACTTTGTCTCAACTATTTTTCTGCGAATCTATAAGATTGCATGGTGTTATTCTGTGTATTTTAATTGTGAAATGTATCTTAAATTTAAACTAGTGGCATCTTCTTAATGTTTTTCTTTATCATCCTTAATTTTTAGCTTTGGTTTGACGTAAATAGAATTTATCGATAAATTTTGAATTTTATTTTTTTCTATTTAAATGATCGGTGACAACTAACCCCAAAGTCTGTGACAACCAACCCGGAGTAGGGACAAATTGCTCAGGCAAAAAATATTTTTAATAACCTCTCAATGCTATGGTCTCAAAACTGCAGAAAATAAAGCTAAGGGTACACACTAAAGGATAGGCCGATAATAAAAAGGGTATCTGTAAACTCTGTCTCTTAAAAAATTCAAAAGCAAAAAAGTAAAAATGACATTGTGCAATAATATTTTTTTTATAGGTGGTTTAGAAATATTTCTATTCCCTCTATAATGTGTGCTAACACATCTACTAGGAAAGTATTTTTTTCTGTATCAAAAAACGCAAATGAAGACAGGACAATTATTCTATCCCTCGGTACACTTTTTATTGTGCAATGTTATTCTTACGTGGGAGAATATTTGCATTTTTCAAATAGTTTATATTTTTACTGTCACAAATAAAAATGTGTTCGTTGCAAGATAGGTATACATACAGGTATGTATTGTTGGTGGACAGTACAATGTTGATCTTTGTGTGTAAGTACTTTGGTCCGGTCCTGGTCTTTATTCTTTGTTTGAAGTGCGTCTCATTCTCGTCGTAAGCAGGCGTAAGCGTAACCTTCGCCTCCAACTCCAACCTCCAAGGAGCCACGCCACCGCCACCGGCACGGGTAAAGAACGAGAGCGAGTGAAACGAAACGTCAGTAGAAGATGCGTACGGGTAAAGTTCTCTAATCGCCGGAATATAGCCACAGCGCTTGCCGCATGCCGCTAACCAAGCTCAAGCTACCGTCGGCGTCAGTGCGAATATCACGCGATTGCCCCCGCGTGACTCGTTTCATCCTACTTCATTCAATCATTCTCATTTAAAGCGTAAACTAAAAGCTAAGGTAAGGTGAACTGAACTCTCAGACTCGTTGCGAATTGCGAGTTGCGAGACACCAAACCCCGTGTAACATATTTAATAGCTTTATGCAAAATATGTCTCGGCGAAACGAGTTTTACAGCCCACTTAAAAGTGACTTATAATTATACAAGATTTTAGTGGATTATTGTCGCCAAGACGCGACACGCGCCCGCCTTTTACACTTTTACAATTACACAACTTAATTGCGATTTTAACACTACTCTAAATATTTACTACATACAGGGAATTTATTTTAACATGCAACATATAGTCAATCACTTCCATGGTTACTCACTTTTGTCAAAAAATAACAGCAATGTAATATTTGTCCATTTTAAAATGCAACATATAAAATTTGTAGTTTTGTATTATCAAAACTAATTTCCAATAAATTAGCCTACATACGATTAACAAAAAATCAAAACATGAACGTTGCACATCTTAACAAACTTCAGCTTACAAAAACTCATAACTTTCATGTAATAAATGTTAAAAAATATCCCCATTCACACTCTGGCAATATTCTAGTCGGTCGTAATAAGAATTGACACCATTTGTGATGTGTTTTGCAGGTATCTCCTGTGCTGCAATACTATTTATAATGTTGCATTTTAAAATGGACAAATATTACATTGCTGTCATTTTTTGACAATAGTGAGTAACCATGGAAGTGATGAACCATAATGTTACATTTTAAAATAAATTCTCTGTATATACATAGGTAATAATAACAATTCATTTATTTTATTAGAGAATTATTGCACCAAATACAGTAACCCTTTTTGTACCTTTCGGTGTAAGGATGCCGGGCGCACCGAGCCGCAGTGTGATAAAATTTTGTTGTTGAGCATTCACCTATCCAACATTTCCCTGCTCGGACTTGCCGATCACAAAGCTGATCTGCCGACCTACCTAAAAAGTACCCCGCCCGATCATAATAATATTTATGGAAAAATGCCAGTAATTGCGCTTACTGTAACATAATTATTTTTATTTGAAATCGTCGCTGAACTGCACAAAAATCGTCATTAAAAGTTCAAAAATCGGCGCTAAAGTAATCTATTATACGACGATTTCATGCAAAAATGCAGTGTTACCAACCTTATAATAATTATTGTACATATAGGATTATTTGGGTAGGTGTACGATGTATAATAGTAAATTTATACGTGAAATGCCAAAAATGATGTGTAAAAAGAACGAACTAAATAATTCCGCGGAATACGATTGAAATAAAACATAATTTTGAGAGATTTTTACAATAACCTCAATGTTCTGAGGTTAACAACATTGACTGTTAAACTGACAATTACAAATTTCTAGGTATGATTATTAACGAAAATTTAATTTGGAATTCTCAAGGAGTATATATAGAAACAAAACTTAATTCGGTATGTTTTCAATTCAGGCATTTAAATCAAATTCTCACTGAAGAACAGTTAATTTTATTTTACCATGCGAAAGTAGAATCTGTGATACGATATGGTATCTGTTTTTGGGGTGCTTCGGCTGCGATGCATGGGGTTTTCATCTCTCAAAAAAGAATTCTCCGGGTTATGGCAAAAGTAGCGCGAGATTTTTCTTGTAGATCACTTTTCAAAAAGTATAAAATATTAACCGTCACTTGTTTGTACATTTATGAAGTGTGCAAGTTTATTTATTGCAATAAAACCAGTTTTGAATTAAATTCCGACCTGCATCATTTTAACACTCGTCAAAAAAATAAATTCCATATACCAAATACTAAATATAAAATTACTGAAACCGCTCCCCATATTAAAGGTCTGAAAGTATTTAATAAACTACCATGTGAAATTAAGTCATGTACTAATTTAAAAATCTTTTTAAAAAAAATAAAATCATATTTGGTAAACCATTGTTTTTATGACTTAAATGAATTTTTTGAATGTATCTCATAATTTATGATTGATCTCTAACGGGATGTAGATACCGCCTCTCTGTTTATATTCATATTTTTTTTATATTATTCTTATTCTTGACGATTTCGATACATGTATATATGTCTATGAAATAAAGTATTATTATTATTATTATTATTAAAAGCATAACTTATAAAATAAATATTCCTTTCATTTTCATAAATTTTCTATTTCAAATATAATTTAATATTCACCTCGATACAAGATCCAATTTGTCACTCATATTTCCGTCGACCTTATGGCCTCGGCAACTAAATTCCATATTCGTGGTAAAAAGTAGAACTTCATTACCTTGATATATAAAAAAGCCCTGGCGAGTTTTCTTAATAGGGATGCACTCGATCTCGAGTTTTGGCCCGGCCCGGCCCGAAGCCCGCCTCGATTTCGAGTTGTTCATCGAACCAGGCCGGAGATATTTTTTACCGGGCCGAATCAGGCCAATCATTTGTAAAAGTTGAGGAGAGTCGGACTTTTGATTTTGGCCGACCCGAAAAACCGAGCTTTTCGGGCCGACCCGAAAAATCTTATAATCCAATCAAATGCACAGTTTCCTTAATATTTTAATGAAAATGGATGGAGTTAAAATGGATCAAAATGATTTAATAACAACATACTTCACATCTTAATTTTTAAGTTTTTACCCCAAAAAGTCATAAATACCTGCATTTGGTTAAAAAGTTGAAAATATTCAAAAATCCAATTTTCATGTATCTCGTACTTCCCAATGCACTCATTCCAAATCATGAAAACGCAGGTCGATATCTCTTTTAGTTTTGGAGATATTCAACCTCAAATATTTTCTCAAAATTACCCATTTCTGGCCTAGATCTCTACCTAGTTTTGAATTATTGCCCAAAAGACAATATACCCCATATTCAGATAAAAACTTTAAAATTTTCAAAAATCTAATTTTCATGTATCTAGATACTTCTCAATGCGCTGATTCCAAATTTTGAAACCGCAGGTCGCTATCTCTTTTCGTTCTCGAGATATTTAGAGTCAAAGTTTTGCATAAAACTGCCCATTTTTGGGTAATAACCCAAAAATGGGTCGAGATACGAATTTGGCGACATTACCATTCGATTCTACGGATAAAAATATATACGTATACCAATTTTCATAATTTTAGACTAACCGGTTCATTTTTTATGAACAAAAGTTTGAAAACCCCTGAAAACGGCCGAAATCTGAAAAAATCGTAAGGGGTACACCTTAGATTTTTGCGATTTTTGGTCATTTTCAGTTAATTTGCTTTAGAGACTGTATGCGGTGTTCAAAAATTATGAAAATTGGTATACTTATGTAATTTTGCCCGTAGAATCGAATGATGATATCTGCAAATTCATATCTCGACCCATTTTTGGGTTATTACCCAAAAATGGGCAGTTTTGAGCATAACTTTGAATCTAAATATCTCGAGAACGAAAAAAGATATCGAACTGCGGTTTCAAAATTTGAAATCAGCGCACTGAGAAGTATTTAGATGCATAAAATTTAGATTTTTGAAAATTTTGAAGTTTTTTTCTGAATATGGGGTATATTGACTTTTGGGACATTAATTCAAAAATGGATAGAGATATATACTTGCTAGTAATATTATTTGATTGTAAAGACAATGTTACGTAAGTGTACGCATATTTAGAGCATTTGAACAACTGATTGAATTTTTAGAAATTAAAGACTTGAAAGAAAATTGTTATCGCGTTATTCTTGTACAAGTATTAATGAAATACATGACCAGGTATGGGATTGGATACCCAGTGTTCTATTATGTTTAATTGTAACTAAAAAAAAAAAATTTCTGAAGTTTGGAGATTCTTCCTGACCTACCTGTAGGGTGTCACCTAGTATCTGCTGCCTCTCTAATATTCATAAAAATATTAAAATGAAGTTTATATCATTTATTTTATCAAACCGAAAAACATACACGAGTTACCTTGTGTGTCTTATATTCCCTCAAGATATTTGTGTTGTGGAAGATTGTTTTTACTAAGATTTAACGGCAATTCATTCGTTTGTTTTTGTCGTTTAGTAGGGGAGAGATCAGTGTTTTCGTCCGATGCCAAAAATCCACAACGTACTCACCTGCAATTCTGTACATTATAAGTGGGTCGGATTAACGATCGGTGTAAGATATAAATACCAAGCTCTGGACTTCTTGCAATCTGGATGATGGATACGATGTGCATTTGTTTTTACAACGGATAATTTAGTTTATGTTGAAGTTGATTATTTTACTCAATGTTTTTACAAGAAGGTTGGAATTATAAAAATAAAAATATGTTAGATATATTTATTATTATTAACTTATTAACGTCTTCAGTAAATATACTTAGCTTAGCTTAAGTTATAATGTTTGACCATTGCCGCATTGCTATTGCTACCATATGTTAACTGCAGGTTCTGTGCTCCAAAAGTAAAAATTTTTACTGGTCTAATGATTAAGGAGAGGTGATATGATGATTGAGATTTTCTGTAACAGTAAAATAAAATAAATAAATAAATAAATAAAATTAGGTATATTCATAATCATTTAACATAGTTGTAATAGCAAAGAAACAAATGAGAAGCTTTTGGCAAAAAAAATTAGTCCATTTTTTGAATTTGAGATAGGTAATCAATGAAAAAACTTTCTATCTTCCTTACTGTCAGAGATTTATGTAACTTGATTTATGTCAAAATCATGTTCAAATATTAGAAAATTATTTACTGGATGTTAAGTAACAGAAAAATAAACATTGATGAGCAATGAGCCTGTTTCACATTTTTCAAAAACTATTTTAAATGAAAGTTTATGGAATGATTTTCTTAGTAATAATTTTTATTTTAATAATTTGTTGTTATTTGTGGAAATAATTAAATAAAAAGATTGGCGTCCTGAAAAACTACCCCCCACTCCTGTGACGTAGAAGCACATACATTACATCATTAATAGCCAATAGGAAAATAGTTTTTCCATCACCTACGTTTATTCATATTATTTATATAAATAAACGTAGGCTAAATTTTGTCACATGTTAATAACAAAATCTTTTAATTTGACATTTGACGCTGACATTGCTCATTGTAAATGAATAATAAAGTAATAATGGTTAATTCAAATTACACTCAAGCTAAATCGGACAATTAACCAAAGGTCCATAGCTGGATGATGGCTGAATTTATATCAGAACGATTGTTTTACTGCTACCGAAATAAGGGGTGTTAAAGAGTTGAGGTAAAATAAAATATAAAAACTGAATTTATTATATAAATTGATAATATATTTTACTTTAAAGTTCTGGTCGTGATTCTTATTTGACACTTGTTTGACAACTTTGGCAATACACTTGACACCATAGAACCGCTGAAGATGTATGTACTCTGACGTCACATTCTGTTTCTGATCACGTGACTTATTCAAAATTTTATCCAAATTTCAAAAATTAATTGTAAAATATCTAAAGGATATTTCGTGATATTTTCAAATTTGAGGCTCTTTAAAGAACAATATCTTTTCAAATTTAATACTTAGAAGTCATATAAAAATTCTTGCAACAGCCCTATTATATAATACGTAGACATTTTTATAGCAATATTTGTAGAAACGCTAAAACTTTAAAATGTAATTACTTGTGATTAAGATACTTTTTCTAGTGTATATACAAAGTAGGCATTTGCGCTCGCTTTTGTGAACGCAAAATGTCACTTTGTCGCGCATGAGCGGTAGAAAAAACGTTAGCTGACAGAATTTGTAACAATAAAATGTTGAGAAATGTTATTGTCTATATTCTTAATGGAAACGTCTAGTCAGGAATTTATGGCGCTGTAGTTATTTACACATTTACCACCTCCACAAGTCAATCTGACATATGACTACTCTGTTGTAATATTTCATAAATCAAACAAAATGCCGTACTGCTGTGTAAAGGAAAGGAATACAGAAATAAAATAGGGCATTCATTTACAAAAATGAAAGTAAAAAATGCTTAGATTAGATTGAAGCAAAAGCTCAAGAAGAATGGAAAATATCGATAAATTAAAATTAAAAAATATAATCTTTATTTATTGAGTAGTTAGTACTGTGTAGGTACATTTTATTATTTTTTGTTATGGTGGAGGATCCCATTGTGGCGACTGAATTTTTTTTAAATAAACGAAGAAAGAATTTGAAAAATGCAATGACCTCGCAGGGGTTGAATTATTATCATCGTATATGAGACGGCTAAAAGTTCACAATAATATAAGTTTATTGCGCAATGTTCGCGCTGAGTATGTATCATTTACTCCGATTTGGAGAGTGTACTCGTCTACTAAATTTGTTAAAAGACTTGTGAAAATTACATAGACTTCAATGGAAACAGACCTTGTGATTCAGTTGGTTAGAGCGTCTCACTAGATATGAGGGTTCAAATCCCTGCGAGGTCAATGTATGTAAAATCATTACATAGTGTAAAACAAGGAAACCTATACTTTTCAATTATCACCTTCATAACTATGTACTTGAAAGACCACCGTATTTTAGAGATTTAGGGATTATTTTCGACCCTGAAATGACCTTCGTAAACCATATTACTGACTTAGTTAAGTCAGCTTCAAAAACACTAGGATTTATATATCGAAATTGCAGGTTATTTCATGATGTGGATACCTTGATCATACTTTTTAATAGTTACGTTCGCTCTAAATTAGAGTACGGATCAATAATATGGTTTCCTATTTATAATCGATATAACGTTAGAATAGAGAATGTACAGAGACGTTTTTTGAAATATTTCATCTACAAGTGTGATCAAGTCTATCCACACCGAGGTTGTGATTATAATATGTTATTAGATCGTTTTAATTTTACGTCAATCGAAACAAGACGAACCTGTCATTCAATCACGTTTCTAGCAAAAATGTTGCAAAATAAAATTGACTGTCCTTCACTGTTAGAAAAAATTAGCATTCATGTACCAAGACAACAATTATATTTTGAATGTCCCAGGGCCAGAACAAATATGCAAACCAGGTCACCAATTTATAATATGTGTAATAATGTAAATTTAATTATAAATGATATAGATATCTTTACTGCGTCTCTGATTTCTATAATCAATTTAGTTAAAAATGTATAGTAAGTAAGTATTTTTTACATTAATTTTTGTGGGTATTAAATATTCTTTCATATTACGATTTATTATGTTCCATCAAAATATTTTTTTTGTGTAATTATGTATCATATTTTGTCCTTTATATGGTGTATACTGTTGGGCAAATAAACTTATTATTATTATTATTATTATTATTATTATTATTATTATTATTATTATTATTATTAAGTTCTTTCTTCGTTTATTTAATATCTCCTTGATCCACTCAGCCCATTTCTATATATTAAAAAAATATATATTGTTGTTCTCGACAAGTTCTGTCAATAGTTAAGTTTAATTTACTTATTTCTCTTACCCCTTGTATTTATATGATTACTCTAAAATATTGATTAGCATTAAAATATACAATTTTATTTAGTTTTTCAGTTGTTATGTTGTTATATTTAAAATTCGGTGTAATAAACAATATATTTATATTTGTTTCAAAATAATGTTTTTAAATTGTCAAATATGTGTCAGGAATATGAAAGTATTGGAAATCAGGTCTGTAATTTAATGTTATGGCAGATAATTAGAGATATAGGTAAACAAAGTAGTGATTTATTTACATACGGTTATCAATGATACAAATTTTTGCAATTGTACAGATGTACATAGCCGAAATAATACGTATGTAGTTTTAATGAAAATGATAATAAGTTTTATCTGAAGTATTGTACATAGCATACCTTTGTTAATCAAACAATGATATTCATGAAAGGAAATTTCGATTATCAGATTGAACTACAATTAGCAAACAGTTCTGCAGAGAGAAGTTGTTTCCACTTTTAGTGGTTTAGGTTAGGTTAGGTAATATCGTCAGTGGCTAGTGACACAAGGAAATCACAACATAAATCGGTTAATGAGAACTACATCCTTTCCTCTATCGTATCAGCTCACGCAATCAGATGGCAGCACTGCTAGTGACGTGGCAAATCCTTTGAGCTTTCAGCGTGTAGAGACTCAAGCCCGCATGTGCCGAAAGGCCTAAGGCTACTATATCCTTATGTTATGGATACGACTACGAATACCGATACTAGACCTTACGCACAGCAAAACGTAAGCTACAATCTGCGACCATTGCTTTTTGTTTAGTGTTATTAATGGTACTCTCCGGGATTGTTAATATCTTTTTTTGTTGCATTTTACTTGAAAGTTGAATAACAGTTTTAGAAGATACTTTTCAATTAACATTTAAAATTAATAATAATAATAATAATAATAATACATTTACAGTTACATAGATAATTTGACTTTTCCTTAAACCCTTAAACTTAATTGCGGCTATATGATAATATAATTAGTAGATAACAACAAGATAATAGTTATTAAAATAATAGAAATGTATGTTTACTAGTGCTGTGAGGATCCGGCAAAACTTGGATCCGAGTACTCGGATCTCAAAATATCCGGTTCCTCGGATATCCGATTTTCGAATATTGAAGAGGATATCTGTAATTTTAATTCGGATTTGGATCCGGATCCAGATTTGAGTCCGGATCCAGATTTGAGTCCGGATCCCTTTTGGATTCGAATCTGGACTTGGATCTGGATCCGGATTCGATGTTTTATTTACGGATCCGGATCCGAACTTTAATTCTGGATCCAATTCTATTAACTTATATCAAACAAAAATTTATTGTGGATTATTTCATAATCAGATTTATTTGGTTTTGAAACTCCATGATAATACTTATACATTCAAATATTATCATCGGGTTCAATACTGAGAATATTCGAATCCGAGAACCGATGTGGATTATAAAATTCCATATCTAAAATCCGATACTCATACTCATATTCGGATCCGGATCCAAAATCCGATACTCAGATCCGGATCCAAAATTCGATACTCAGATCCGGATAGTTCAACAATCAATTATCCGGATATCCGGATATTTTTGGATCCGAAACCGAAACTATCCGGATCCGGATCCCACCACTAATGTTTACCAGTCTTCTTTGACTTGACCTTGTTCTTCTACGATCTATCTGCCCATCTTTTCTTCTATGGAAAAAATGATTAGGCAAAAGACTTACGTCATCAAAAGATATTATTATAGTAATGACGTCATACAGTACTACGTTTACACGGGATAGGTACTAATTTATAAAGCGCGAGCAGTCATGTGACTTTGTTGGTCTTTCTTGACAAGTAGATATAGGGGTCCGTGACAGAATGACAGCTAGTAATTATGTACATAGATGTCAAATGTCATCATTTTTCATTCCAAATTTCATGATTATCAAATTTTATATGCTTTATTTAACTCGTCAAGTAAAGTCCATATTCCTGGTGACAAAGAAACCACGTGAACTTAGAAAATCTTGAAATTTTGAATTAAAATTTATGTATATGATTACTAGCTGTCATTCTGACACGGGTCCCCATATCTGCTTGTCAAGATTTGCTTATTTGCAGGGCATATGTTGCTATCTAAAAATGCATAATTTAATTAAAGATTGATAACAAAAGATATATTTGAAAAAATTACATTTCGAACGGAATTAATGGCCCACTGTTGGGCAATTCCCGTTCGAAATAGTTCTCGACATTCATGGTAGGCTTTTGAGATTGCTTTGTTAAAGCTTTAGGCATTATTATGGATGTATTATACTATATTACTTATTAAAACAAACAAGTAATACTGTAACACAAGTCACAAATACTTAGCGCAGAGAAAACAGACAACCAAGTGACACTAGTGACAGGATTGATATTTGATCGATATAAAATTTGATGTAAATATTGTCATGCCAACGTATGGTATAAAAATCAACTATAATTATTTCAAATAATTTTATATTTCGTAAAAGGAATAGAGATTGACTCGAAATATTTACTTGTAAATTTCATTAATATATACGTTTATTAATACTAGTATTTTTTCTCTGTATTTAATAATAAAGAATTTCTGCAAGTTACGTCTCATTTCATAATGTTTTTTTTCAGGTTGATGACGCAAGTCTTCTGCCTATTCATTTCACTGTATCTTCCTTTTCCGTTTTCTTTCTCGGAAACTTTCCCGTAGCACACTACTTACACACAGGATGTCTATCTACAATTTCAATAACATGTACAGGTGTTTCCTTTAAAATAACCACTCTGCTTTTTTGGACAAACTAATGACTTTAGAGAAAAATGTTATATACAAAAAATAATAAAGCGTAAGAGGTTAATTCAACAGTAATAACAAACTGAAAATTCAACCAGTGGTTGTTATACAACCCTATGAAATATTTATATCACTGAAATCGGAAAAAAATGGACTAAAAAATTCTATAGGGTACTATTTAAAAAAACATAATTTTGATTTACTGTTTAACGCCCACACGGTAAAAATATATCGTCATCATTACCGATGTCTACATATACTGTAGATACTGGCACACCCAGTAATGGGTAATATGCCGTGATGATATATTTATTTTATTTATATTTATCTGCTGTTTGAGAACCACTGGTTGAAATTTCGGCTTGTTATTACTGATAAATTAGTTAGCTCAAAAGAGCACTGGTTGTTTTATAGGAAACCCTCTGTATATTCTTGACAAGTCATTCACCCGTCATTCGTTTCATGTCCCAAACCATCTCAACTGACTCATTCTATCTGGTCCAAATATTTTCAAATAAATATGTTTATTGTCACAAATCTTTGCCCTTTGCTGGATGTTACAAATTGTTTACTTGTTTAATATTTGAATTTATAAATTCTTTTTTCAAAACAATAAAAATTTGCGATAATTTACAAATGTAAATACTCTTGTACGGCAGTAAAATTATGTGAAAATTAGCTAACATTACAAGTTATTTCTTTTGGTAATTCTTGTACAATAAATACTTGGTTCCTTGTTGCAGCCATAAAAGCATTAAGTACGCAGTAAATAAGTTTTTCGATTAAAAGTAAGTTAAATATAACCTTAAAGCGGTACTTGCCTCCAAATTATAAAACAATAATTCACGCAAAAGAGCAAAAATATCTACCCTAAAAGTTTCCATCCCCCAAAATTATGTAAAATGGGGGAGTAAGTAGCTAGAGTTTTTTATAATTTGACAAATAATTTATGTGTATGGCGTCCGGTCATCCCGTGATAATTTCGTCTCTTGTGTTCGCTCTGCCCTCATCACTCACATTGACCCCTGAGCGTTTATCGCTCGCTCGGCGCTACGCTAGGCGTCGGCAGACGTCCACCCCAAGCAAAGCATGCAGCAAGATCTGGATATTGAAGACTGCACTACGGACGCCGAGGCTACAGACTGGACATTGTGGATGTGACAGCAGTGGTGGCGACGAAATCGTTTAGGGGAGGTTATTTATTGCACGGCATTTGTTATTTTAAATCCGTCGGATTACTTTTCACCTACTTGTAAAAAATAAATACTGCACTGTTTCACAAGATATAAAATATTGCTGTATTTATGAACTATCCGGAAAATAATATTCTATGTGTCAATTGTTTATCACAATTTATTTATTTATTTAGAAAGAAAGGCCGTACAACAGGCCAAGGCCCAATAAAAGTACAGCACAGTTAACAATATACATAAAGAATAAAAGTTTCTAGCTAGACAGTATAATAATAGATAATGAGAAGTACAAACTAAGGATCAGACAAAGAATGCGAGAAAACATATTTTAGAAATTATTTAAACTGAAATAGTGAACAATTAAAAATATCTGGAACATTATAGCTAAGAATCATGTTATTGAAAGAACACATTAATCGATTTACTGTAGAAAACATAGCAGCATTGGTTTTATATTTTTTAGAAGAGAACGTTTCAAGAGAACGAGTAGAATAGGAAGGCACACGCAGAGATATTTTACTTAAAAGGACGGGACTATCTATATAATTATTTATGATTTTGTAAAAAAATGTCAAATCCAACACTTCTCTACGTTTTTGTGAAGTGACGAAACTGACAGAATTATAAGGGAATTTCCAATTTAAATCTGAAATAAATTTCCGTTGGATACCTTCAATTCTCTTAATATATATTTGGTAATGAGGAGACCAACAAACGACACCAAATTCTAATTGTGAACGCACAAGTGAATAATATAGTTGAACGAGAGTGTTATAGTTCTTGAAAAGTGCTCCAACTCTTAATATAAATCCAAGCATTTTATATGCTTTCTTTACAACAGTGTCAATGTGAATGTCATATATGAGTTTACTGTCTAATATTATTCCAAGATCTCTTACATGAGATACACGATTGATTACATTTCCACTGATATTGTATTGAAATTCAAAATTGGTCCGATTTCGAGAAAAAGAAATACAAGAACACTTGCTATGATATACATACCGTGAGTTTTAGATGCAATGTTTACTATTCTGCCATTAATGTATTACTATGGATACTAATAATATACTGCACCGTTTCAGATAAAATGCAACATAGGTTGTCAAAGCTGTCAATGTTAAATGAACTTAACATCATTCTTTAAAGATATTTACTAAAGAAGATAAAAATCGAATGATTACTTGTTACAATGCTGGTTATAGTTTGAGAAATGTTTGTGATATGTTTGCTAATTTATCTCCTGAACGTCCTAGACCAAATCCTTCTAAATTTTCGAGAATATTAACACCTTCGCTGCCAAGTGGTCATTTCAAAATTGTCCTTGAAGACCAGAACTGGTACCTTATAACAGGGTTAATTCTATGTTGGCGCAGTATTATTACATACTGGCTTTTAGATCTCAAGGCGCCATAGCATAGCCTTTTTTCCTGCGCCACAGCAGACACCTTCAGCGGACACAATGGAATCGGCGGACACGAATAAACTTGAATGGACAATATGCGCAATAATGTTAAATTTTTGTATTCTGTAAGTTTCTTTTCATCAGAGTAGTATAATCTGTCATTAGGGTTATATCTAAATCATGTCAGAACGTGCGAAAAAAATTGTAAATATGGCTATGGAGATGCCTTCTCTCCTTATAATATAACTTATTTTGTATAATATTAACGTTATTAATAAAGAATTTATATTTATTTTTCACAAACTGCTTTTTATAATACTGATTTACTCGTGGCCGCGTGCCTTAGTGTCTGGTCGCGAACCTGGGGGAACCGGGTTCGATCCCGACAGACGCCAAATATTTCCAATTTTAAATGGCACAAAAGTGACCCCTGTGGTCTACTCTCCACGCCAGCTATGAGTGCCCGTGAGATGACGCCTGATAAGCGCCCACACGTTAAAATATATCGTCATCATTACCGATGTCTACATGTGTTGTAGATACTGGCACACCCAGAAATGGGTAATATGCCGTGATGATATATTTATTTATTTTATTTATTTATTATGACGTTATCGAGTATCGTTACCTTACGTTTTCCATCCCTGTAAGTGTGGTTAAATTTACCCAACATCGTGTGGAAAACCAATTTTAGTATTTATTTTATAGAGTTTCTTATAGTCGAGATAGACGACGAATGATAATGATAATTAAACTCTAATTTTTAATTTTACATTTCGTGTATTATTTCAATTACATTAATGATCATTATAAACGTAATTTCACTTTTATTGGTCATTAACAATAAAGTAAAAGAAAATAGGAAAAATGTAAAATTTAAACAACAGTCTGCGCATGCGCACCAAATTATATTGTCTATCAGGTATATCAATAATTAAGAATTAAGGTAAATTACTAATTACCTAATGATCATTATTATTTGACGTCTGTTTCTGCCATTAGGGTGTACTGACATGCAATAATGTTTTTATTTAATATGGAATATGATTTAACAGTGAACAGTGCCATCTATTAATAGTTGAAAGGCTTGGAGATAGTGTTTCACAAGACAAGATTTCTTGTCTTGCTAGGCTATTTCTTGTCTTGTCTTGCAAAACAAGACAAGAAATTTAAATAACTCTTGTCTTGTGTTACTCTTGCAAGCAAAAATCTTGTCTTGCTTGCAAGACTCTTGCGTATTTCTTGTCTTGCAATTTCATATCAATAGGAACAACATATTTAAATCGGAAGGGATATTTTACTTGAAGCTGTGAAGAGATTTTCGTGAAAAAATGTATTATGCTATAATTTCCAATTATAGATTTTCAAATCTTGTATTTAACACTTTTATATTAATGAGACCGACATATTATTCTTGTTAATATTAGTAAACCTAAAGTGGTACGTTACTTGAAGCTCTAAACTAATTTCCTTGAAAAAATGTAGTGAAATATGATAAAAAAAAACTTCTCAAATTTAATTTTAAAACTCGTATATGATTGAAAACAACATTAGATTTTGAGTATATATGATAAGTCGGATGTGGTTCTTAACAGATTAAGAAAAAAAACTTGATAAAATATAATACAAAATTTCTTATTAAAGACTTTTCTATTTATTGGAACAACAAATTAGATTTTGTTTACAAACGATAAAGTGATATTTAACTCCAAGCTCATTGCAATTTTAAACATCGAATTAGTAGGAGGTCATGTGCTGGCCATATCAGATTTTTTATCTCTAAATCTATAGAAGATATAATAAGAAAATTTAAATCAGATTGAGTACTTAATGCTCTTTTTTATTTTTTGTACTATAAATGTTCAAAATATAATATTTAGAAGATTTTTTTAAGAAACTACTACTTCCGGTGGTCAATTGTTACTAAAACCTTTTTAACTTTTCCGATTAATGTCAGCTTAACTAGAGGTAAAACCTATAATAAAATGTTGATATATTGAATTATAATATAATATTGCAAGAGTGCAAGAATGCAAGAAAATACTAAAAAATCTTGCTATTCTTGCACTTTTCTTGCAGGGCAGATTCTTGTCTTGTCTTGCAACGAACTATATAATTCTTGTCTTGTCCTTATCTTGCATTTTGTGCAAGAACAAGAAAAATGCAAGACTCTTGTGAAACACTACTTGGAGATGTATTCATATATTTTGATAAATTTGAATAAAAAATATATCTCTTGTTAAATTCCATCTCGTCCGTCTCTGTTTGTTCTGAACTTCTCAACCCACATCTCGTCTTTGACCAGATGACACCTTAGCTTTCTCTAATTACTCTGGAGACTGGGATGATTTGCGCTTAACCGAGGCAGAGTGTCGCGATTCGAGTTAGCCTAGCTAGGTTATGTCACGCCATATCTCCCATCGTGCCCGTCCCATCAGCGTGGGAAGCGGTCAGTGTTTGACCAGATCGGACGCCAGACGTGAATACACTATCTCGTGCTCCATACTGCCTGCTGGCTTCTGTGGAACGATTGTTATATAATCAACCGGTCATAGCGGTATTGTCTTCATTATGTCTTTGCGCTTCGGTTCACGAGAGGTGTAAAGGATGTTTGACCACTGGAAACTGGAAACTCCAACTAAATTTGCCCTCGATATCCACACACTTTTCTAGGCCAATATATTAATATCGAACCTTTTCAAAATATATAATTACGAATTAGATTTTTAAGCAATATACGAGACCTAGCTCATAATACGGTGTGTTCAAAAAATACTAACTCGGAGTACGCTATGAACAGAAAATCGAATGTCAATTTGAAAATATTTGTCAAAAATGTTATCTGAAGAAATGTTCTTGAATCCTTATTTCAGAAATAGAAATAAAATAGAAAACGGTGAATGGCAATATTCTGTATCCTTCTTTTTTATATTCTCCTTAAAATTACATTTCACGATCAATTTTGACAACTTGACTTTTGAATGGGGGATTACAATTACACCATTTTTTTTATAATTTCATCTGAAAATATTAGGAAAACTAAGACTATTGATGAAAGTCCGGTGAAAAAATTCCTATTAATAAGCGAGTTATGGTCTCCCGAATTTTGAAAAGATTGACGTGACGTCACATTTATGTGTTTTTATATCAAACTGTTTTCATAATGGACCTAAATGTTCTTGAAATATATGCTATTTTAAGTTATATTTACATAAAAATAAATGAATATTATAACACTGTATAAGTATACATACTTTATAATTACAGATGTATTTAAATTATTAAGTTTAATGCAAGAAATTTATGTTAAAATAAAAACTGTTTGGAAACTGTAGTACAGGAATGTTAGCCCCTCCTAACACGCTATTTGTAATGCATGTATAGGCGGTTTCTCGGTCGCCAATCAAAATATTTTCATATTAGTGTCGAAGTGTTATAACAAGAAACCCTTTATTTCCGAAATATCTCAATTATACCATTTCATTTTTTTATTAATATTCGTTATTCAGCATATACATTCGTATTTTTTTACTATTTTCCTTTAATTCGATTGAGCCGTAATCCCCCATTGAATAATGATCAGACATACATTTTTGTATTCATAGCCTACTCCGAATTAGGTTTATTTCTGAACACATTGTAGTTCGACCGGTTTACATTTTCAAGAAACAAAATATAAAACTTACGCAAATGGTGAGAAATTTCTAGAAATTTTTTTCGACTAGTTTAAAATATAAATTTTAAACTTACAAAACTTAAAAACCTATGTTATTTAAGTATTCCGCCATTTAATATTGGGTTTACATCGCCTTTATTTATAATAACAGCTTTAATTCTATTAGGAATTGTATCCACAAGCCCTGCACATTCTTCTGTTACAGTATTGTATTGTACATATATGTCTTGCAAGATAGATTTTACTGTGTGCACTGGATTTTTACGAAGTTTTCATATTATGCCGGTATCACCCGTCATTTGATTTTTAAGTCTATTTATCTAATCGAAAGAATTTTGTAGAAAATTTTCACCATTTGTATAGATTTTTTAATTTGTTGAAGGCGAAAGTCGGCCGAACTATTATGGGCCTGGGCTCGAATTAGGGTTGTAATATACGTAGTTTTGACGTATTTACGACTTTCGCTGTATTGAAATCGAAATTGTTACAATTGTAATCAGTCATATATAGGAGTTTCAACGAGTGCACTGTATCGCATAGATCAATATCTATGATTTCTAATTCAAAAGTTCATCATAATGTATAAATAGAAGCTAATAAATAGAAATTGACTTTTATCAGATAGAAACTAGGAGTTTTGGAACTAACCGACCAGTTAGCGCTGTCCGAAACTTCATGACATCAATATCAGTGTGTCATTTAAAAATTCAGTATCAATTGGAACTTGATCGATTTTAGTAGTTCGTTATCGTAATGCACTTCCTCAATATCTAGCAACACTTGGTATTCAGAAGTCGCGTAGCCGTGGGGTATGGTGGTAGCAGGACGCCGTAGCAGTAGCTGGATGGATAGGGATAGGGCACACTTTAACCGCTCAATTGGGGTTTTTAACTGTCTCTTTCTGTCAAGTTAAAAGCCAGACTCACGCACGAACACTCTCCTGATGCACGCTTGCCCGCGTGGCGCGGTGCGCCAATGTCCTCAGTCCAAGCTCCAAACCGGACACTGACGTAGGTGGAATTTTATTTCAAGGGGGACTCTAATTAGTTTCCAACTTTCCAAACCAACAATTTTATAGACTTTTAGGGGATTTGCACGCAAAAAGTGTGACATGCTCAATACAGACCACATTTCCTATTAGATTTCTTTGATATTTTACCTTCCGTCACCTTTAGGTAAGGAAGGTATTGGTCGCGAACATAGGGAATCGAGTTCAATCCCGACCGGCGCCAAATATTTCGAATTTTAAATGGCACAAAAGTGACCCCTGTGGTGCACTCTCTACGCCAGCAATGAGTGCCAGTGAGGTGACGCCTGGTAAGCGCCCGTACGGTACAAATTTGTCATCATCATTACCGATATCTGCGATAAAGCAGATTGTGGCACAGTCAGAAATGGGTAATATGCCGTGATGATATATTTATTTATTTATTTATTTAGGTACAGTCTTTGGTCTAAAAATTCGGTGGTGAGTTTTAATGAATAAACGCGTTTTAGAATCTCTAAAATATGATTTTACTAATTTTACAATGGTGTCTGTATGTGTGTGTGTGTGTGTGTGTGTGTGTGTGTGTGTGTGTTTGTGGCTGTGTGTGTGTATGTGTGACAAAAATTTCTCCGACGTACGTTGATTAGATTTTATTTATAATTGCTCAACCGGAAGTTCCCTTATTTGAATTTCTTAACAATTTTTCTTGAAAAAACGTATTTAAATATCATTTTTTGACATTTTATGTGATAAATATGAAAGAATATCTTATTGTTTGATTATACCTTTTTCTTTATATTCAGTAGATATAGAGTTAACGAAATATAAAGAGATTTAATTTCATAAATCACCCAGCTTTGCTATAATCATGGAAACAACTGATATATTCAAATAATTCTAATTGACAGATGTCAGTGTCAAGTGCAATTTACATAGTGTATATTCGAGTTATAATTTTATTGGATTTATAGAATCTTTTCCAATGAGATTTCGGTATGGAATTTGTAGAAAATAATGTATGATCGTGTTACAATTTTACTGGATATATAAAATCTTTTCCAAAGAACTTTTGGTATGGAATTTGTACAAAATACATAGAATTGACGGAAGGTAATATGCTGAACGATCGGTTTCATAATAAATATAACGTCACTTTAGTTTGATCTAAAAGTGAAAAAGGCGTTTCTTAATTTCACTTTAAGGTAAAGGAACTGTCAGATGTCTTTATTTTAAATGTCTTCTAAACTGACAACTTTAATTTAAAGTGAAATTATGAAACGCTTTTTTCACTTTTATATAAATAAAATAAATACATCATCACAGCATATTACCCATTTCTGGGTGTGCCAGTATCTACAACATATGTAGACATCGGTAATGATGACGATATATTTTACCGTGTGGGCGCTTACCAGGCGTCACCTCACGGGCACTCATAGCTGGTGTGGAGAGTTCACCACAGGGGTCACTTTTGTGCCATTTAAAATTGAAAATATTTGGCGTCTGTCGGGATCGAACCCGGTTCCCCCAGGTTCGCGACCAGACACTCAGGCACGTGGCCACGGGACTCCATCAAACTTTAAAAGTAAAATGACTTTATATTTATTATGAAACCGGCCGTCAGTTAGTTTAAAGTATTCTTAAAGCTACTTTAAAATAAAATTTTACTTTTAGTAAAGTGTACTTTAACGAAACATTATGAAACTGGCCGTAAGGATCTTCAAGAAAATACATTTTAAAGGGATAGATTCGTACATTAGGAAAAATTGAAATACGTATGTTAATTGGAGACAATTTAAAAATTGTCCAGTATTTATAATTAAATTTCCGTATTACAGTTTTGAAATCTGTACAAAATAAACGTTGAAAGTAAGGTAAATAGCAGTAAAAGAAAGTTTAAGTTTGGCAAGCTGAGGCTGAGCAATCAGTGATCGGAACTTTCGGAGTTCAATCTTTCCTGAAACGCATTCTGGCACTGGCACCGTGACGCATTCTAGTTTTCCCGCTAACGCTACTTCGGTTCTTCGTAAACTTTCGTTATCTGTTGTGCAGTTGTCTCTCATTTACTGCTACTTCAACTTCTTAAAAGGTAATCACAGGGAAGAAGTGGCTGCTTATAATACCAAATAAACCTAATTTTAAAATATAATAAATAAATGAAGAATAAGATATTTATTATTAAGATAATCATAATAAAAATACGGAATCCTTAGTCGGCTACAATATAATATATTACAATAACAATATAATCATTCCTGTTGCTAACTATCGTGATAATTTTTTTGTATTCTAAAATTTTATTTTTTATTTTTTCAGAAAATGTCTCTCCAATGTCGCTGTACGTAAAGAATGAAAAGAAGATGTGTGGTAAGTTTTACTTTCTTATTTAGCATAGCACATTAGTACATTTTACTATTTGCTAAGTATTATTAAATGCCACAGGATTTTTTCTTTGATTGAGAACTGCAGGGAACTTGTAATACATCTTTTAAAGTTATTTAACAAATATCAAATAGTTCTGCCGTTAGTTTTTTATTATCTTTACCAAAATATAATAATGAAAATGACAGATATTTAAACGACTGTCATTTAAACGTCAAAATCAACGTACGCGTGATTACGTTGTTCAAAAACCCTTAATTTCTACGTCCGTTATTAAGACGATCTTATAACAGTCCTCAAAATGATGTAAAACTTGAGATTCGCGCAAGTAGAAACTATACATATCATGAAAAAGAAAGTATGATCTAAAATGAATGGGGGTTTCCACTAATTTTCAATTTTTTTATATGTTATTCTTCATGAAAAGTTAAATATATTAGAATAAAGAAAACATTTTTATTATAACAGGTTTTGTGTAAAAAAATTTTTGAAAACAGTATTTTTCATATCTCGTTTAAACGTCTAATTTTTACCGCCACAATGATTGTGTACGCTGATTTTTTGCTAACGCTCAATAGATGGACGGGATATAAAAGTCTATAAAATATAGAAAATGCTTCACTAATATACGATAAGGTAAACAATAATAATTGTATTTACAATTTTAATTATTTTAAAATAACTATTCACCTCAAATACTTTTAAATGTAATGTTACAATTTGAATGTGCTGCCATCTATTACTACTAAACTGTAAAACCGTCCCGGGCCTTTACGTCACAAATTTGGCAGCGTTTCAAACGTAGTAAAATGTTTTCATGCATTTTTTAAAAAATGGAAACATATTTAAACATTTAGTTAGTGTTTTCATGAATGTATTGTAATATATTTTTTGTCCTCCTGAAGTGTAATGGGAACTTTACAATTGTATACACAGCAAGTGTAACCTACATTTTACGCTTACTGTGTTGTAACTTGTGCTACTAACTATGCGGTAAAATAATCAAAATACACTGGACGTTTATGGGCATTTAGAAAAGATTTTACGCTTACTGTGTTGTAACTTGTGCTGCTAACTATGCGGTAAAATAATCAAAATACACTGAACGTTTATGGGCATTTAGAAAAGAAATCATCTTTACGATAATAAAGTTCATGTAAAAAAGTACTACCTACTTAAGTTATTTTTTTACTTTAACATTTCCTACATTTAAAATTAATTTATATAAACCAAACTCACGGTAGCGACATCTGTCATTATTGTAAAAATCCGACATAGTCACCGATCGATATACCTGTCAAATACGCGAGCATTGCTGAAATGTCATATATCGACACCTACCTATTATTTATTACGAAGAAAACATGAGCAAATAAATATATTATCAGTCATAAACAACGTCTATTATTACAGATAAATTTTTGCTAGAAGAAGTACTCTAATGAAGGTAAGTAAAATCAAATTTGGAAATTGACTTAACCCCAGTATTTTAAACTAACCCTTTTCAGAAGTACAACCTATCTCATTGAAAAAAGTGATTTTCATTATCGTCGGCCAAAAAATTTGATACAATTCTCGTGCGTGAAGTATTTTACAGCGCTCCAGCTAAAAAGGCACTCGCCTTAAGGGCTCGTGCCTTAAACAAAGCTGTCGCGCTGTAAAATAAAACTTACACGCACTCGAATGTAAATAACTATTAGTGTACTAGTGTTATTTTTCATTATTTTCATAATGGTGGAAACCCCTACTGTACACTTGTTGAAAGTTATGACTTCTTGAAACAGCTTTTTGATATATCATTAGTCCTTTGCAAAATTTGAAAATTTTGTTTGGAACATACTGTTCATTGGTTTTATGATAATGACATACTAAAAATTTATAATCTAATTCCTAGTAAAAGAGACTGAGGAGATTCGCGCGACAAACACTATTTTTAACACAAAAAATATGTATTTGCTAAAACACGCACAGTAAACAGCTAATATTGCACATCGGACTTCAAGCGTATGACACGGTTCTCTGAAAGAAATAATAGAGGCATCTAACGAATAGGGACAGAAATATTGCTACTGGACCAACCCACCCATTGGTCCATCTCTCCCGGAATTACCCTATGTTTATTTTATAACACATATGTTTTAAAAATATGATTACATGCCAATGAAATGTGACATGGCTCTATAATATATGTATAAACAAGATGTCAAACAAAACTATTTTGTATGTTGAGCATAACAAGTAAATGGAATTCATATGCGAAATAATTAGATTATACCGGTCACCGTGTTTCATATTTCGCACATATCTTGCATAATTTGTCTCCGAGCCTGCAACCGAATACGAAACAGGCCAAATCTGAATTGGACCACTAGCCAGCATCCAACATCCGGAATCCAGAAACCGTCTAGTCATATTTACCAAAGACCGTTACCGTTGCACGATTCTGAGATATTACAGCAGGAATAATTGTTTACCTCGACGGCTCGACACTGCACATAGCTGGAATCCCACAAACGCCGAAACAAAACAGATTGTCAAATATGTGTACGCGCAAACACAAACACACCGGTCCGGCGATACACTAGCCGTGCCGTGATCGTCATCGTGATCGTGTTGTTTCTGGCCTTAACCCTCAGCCCTTGTTGTTGTTGCCCTACTCCGGCTTTTCATCGCTTCATGACCAGTACACACAGTTATTAGATCAATTGTCCTACATACACTATCATCTTCAGTGTAGGGTTGGCATTGACATGACGTCTTTCTTAAGAGAACACTGTTACTGTTAACTCAAAATTAGTGATAAGTTTATTAATATTACGGATAAACTATTCAGTGATTCCTATTTTTACGCAAAAATTTTTTAAAATGCATATTGAAAAAGTAGTACACAGAAAGAAAAAACCTTCTAAATTGTAGTTGAATTAAAAATTAAACAAATCTTTGATTTTCAGCCTACGCAAAATATGTATGTTTTCATTAAATTGTCTAAGTTGATTGAGTTAAATTTTCTAAATTTGTAGTAACAAATTATAGTAAAATTAAATACAAAATTAAAAATAAATAAAGGAATTAACTAAATATATATTTAAATTTTCTATTTACTTACCTAATTCATTAGATAAATCACCGAAAATTTCAGGACAAAAATAATAAAGCCAAAAGATAGTAAAATTAAATAAAATAAGTAATTAAAATAACTATTTGCATATTTAAATTAACAATTTTTTACAAAATAACGAGTGTTACAACACTCTACTATGCCTAAACAAAACCTTTATACGGAAAAAGAGGTAAATAAAAACACAAAAATTAGAATATTTAATAGTGTGTATGTGCCTGTGCTAACCTATGGCTGTGAAACGTGGATGTTAAGCGACAGTAATAGAAGTAAAACTCAAGCGTGTGAGATGCGTTATCTTCGAGCGAAACGAAACTATGCGCGAAAGGTGTACTCTAAAAATGCGTACACTTACGTAACATTCTCTTTACAATCAAATAATATTACTACCAAGTTTATATCTCTACCCATTTTTGAATTATTGCCCCAAAAGACAATATACCCCATATTCAGTTAAAAACTTTAAAATTTTCAAAAATCTAATTTTTATGTATCTAGATACCTCTCAATGCGCTGATTCCAAATTTTGAAACCGCAGGTCGATATCTCTTTTCGTTCTCGAGATATTTAGATTCAAAGTTTTGCTCCAAACTGCCCATTTTTGGGTAATAACCCAAAAATGGGCCAAGATATGAATTTGGCGACAACACCATTCGATTCTACGGACAAAATTACATAAGTACACCAATTTTCAGAATTTTTGAACACTGCATACAATTTCTAAAGCAAAATAACTGAAAATGGCCAAAAATCGCAAAAATCGTAAGGGGTACCCCTTACGATTTTTTCAGATTTTGGTCATTTTCATGGGTTTTCAAGCTTTTATTCATAAAAAATGAACCGGTCGGACAAAAATTATGAAAATTGCTATACTTATGTATTTTTGTCCGTAGAATCGAATGGTGATGTCGCCAAATTGATATCTCGACCCATTTTTGGGTATTAACCCAAAAATGGGCAGTTTTGGGTAAAACTTTAAATCTAAATATCTCGAGAACCAAACGAGATATCGACCTGCGGTTTCAAAATTTGAAATCAGCGCATTGACAAGTATATAAAGATACATTACAAAGATAAATTAGATTTTTAAAAATTTTGAAGTTTTTATCTAAATGTGGGGTATATTGACTTTTGGGGTAATAATTCAAAAATGGGTAGATATATAAACTTGGTAGTAATATTATTTGATTATAAAGAGAATGTTACGTAAGTGTACGCATTTTTAGAGTATTTGAACAACTGTGTGAATTTTTAGAAATAAAAGTATTGAAATAAAAATGGATAAATGCTATAAAAAAAGGTTCCTTTGAAAAGATTTTATAAATCCAATAAAATTATAACATGAACATACACTATGTAAATTGCACTTGACAATTCCTTCTTTCTTCTTCAGCTTTCTTCAGTTTTATTAGGGGTCACTCTTACTCTTCTCTTTCACTCATTCCTGTCCAATGCATCTTCTTCACACAGTTCTTCCTCTCTCAAGTCTTCTGCGCTACAGTCCTTCCATTTTCTCGTACTCCCGACATTCTGATCCTATATTTGCCATATTTGATTTTGCATTTGGCACTGATATCTGTCAATTAGAATTATTTGCATATATCAGATGTTTCCATGTTAAATAGCAAAGCTAACTAATTTTTGAAAATGTATATTTTACTGATTAATATTTATTATTGTTTGATACAATGCCCTACAGGGAAACGCCGAATTACAGGGTAAGGTAAAACTGATATACAAGGTGTAAATTTTAAAACGGGTCATAGGGCTATAACATAGAAAAACAGTTTTTTAGACGCCAAAAGTTTCTGTATTAATTTTTTGAAAAAATAATTGGTGCATATTATAAAAAAATACGAATTTTTTGATACCAAACATATTACATTTCTGTTTCATATAAAGCCAGAAAATAAATTTAAAAATTTGTACAATTAAGAAAAAATATCATTAGCCATTAACCTGACAGTAACAAAACATTGTTAGTTTTTACTAACATGATAGGGGACAATTAAAGATTGAAGTTATAATTTATGAACTAATACAAAATAAAGTAAACGCTATGATATTTGTTTAAGAAACAATTATTATTTATTGCAATAGGTATTTACAAATTAAAGATGATCTACATGTAATAAGTAATAAGTTATAAGAATTACTTTTTAATAATTTGTAATTTTTCTTCATGAGACAAATTATCCATGATTTCTTCTTAATAAAACAAAAATAATAATAATTTAACAAATAAAGTGTATGAAACGTTTATTAATGAGCGTCTCAAGTCAACAATTGTTTTGTTTTGTTTCTGTTAGTTTCATGGCTATTGATATTTTTTCTTAATTGCGCAAATTTTTGAATTTATTTTCTGGCTTTATATGAAACAGAAATGTAATATGTTTGGTATCAAAAAATTCGTAATTTTTTTCTTTATAATATGCACAAATTCTTAAATAAATTAATATAGAATCTTTTGGCATCTAAAAAACTGTTTTTCTATGTTATAGCCCTATGACCCGTTTTAAAATTTACACCCTGTATATTATATATATATGTAGGTATATGAAATAAGTTATACAATTTTTTTGTCATTAATAGTGTCGTAAAATAAATCGATGTAGGGCTTAATAATATAGTAGCTAGTAAACATAAAATGAAGAGGTGATTTAACTAAAGAGTTTGATTTGGGAGCTGGATAATAAAATGACGTTATTTCTGGATGATAATCTAGGTACATACTAGAATTGGAACTTTGCTTAGAATAGCTGGATAGTTGTGGCAATTAATAATTTAAATATTAAAATTACAGCATTAGTATTTAAAGAAATATGTCAGAAATGTATCATCATTTAAGATGTGACAATTGTATCGGTACTCCTACGGCGTAGGCTAACAGCTCGTAGTGAGTAGCCGGCGTCGAGTAGCGATCAGGAGGGGTTGTTTGAGTGACATCGGCACTTGGAGACGATGAAGGTGGGACACCTATTGAGCCGTGGACTGCGGACCGTGAACTACGGACCGTGGACTGTGGATACGAGAGGGAAAATCGCCAAATCAGACAACATTAGTAAGCTGACGTAATAAATGACTGTTCGCCACACGACACTCTGACTTCCACAACGGTTACTGATCGCTGGTTATTTATAATAAGTAACGCGAACGCGGCCCCTTTGTTTCTTTATTCCCTGCACTCGGAGAAATAATGCTTGACCATGCTGACTATATTAGCGACGGCGCTATGTCATACTCCAAATCAGATGACACGAATTTATTTTCTGTTGTGCACCACCACATACTAATATGCTACAGGAACTAGACTGATTGTTCTTCTTTCTCTCAAATAGTTCGTTCAACCCAGAGGGTGTAAATTTTAAATTAAACTGAATATTTTATAAACGTAGAAATTTCTCGATGTGGTATAGATTAGGTGTTAACATTTAATCGAAAACTCAGTAATATAACATTTATTTTCTTTAACACAACCGACGTATTCTCATGTACAGGTGTTATTTAAGTAAGCGTCAACGCTTAACCGATGGAACAACATAAATAGTAAATCTGCCAATAATTTTCAGTTTCACATGCTATCTATCTACACATCTGAATATTGGAGCCTCTTAAAATTGACCAATTCGGCCATGGTTCAATTTAAAAAAAAATAATAATAATAATCATCAATGTTTTTTGGAAAAAAAACTGTCGATTGTCATAACTGACGTGAAAGTATGTATGTTTTTGTAAAATTTTACTTATCCAGGTGAAGTTACAAGAGTGTACATCAATTGTGTAAGAGAAAATAAACGCTGTACGACTGAGAATTCAAATAATTGTTAAGACCTGCATATTTTGTTTTTAAATCTGATATTTCCTATCAAAGTTTCCCAAAATTAGTTCATTCTTTACTCGTGTATTATTGACGGTTTCAATTAGGGCTAGGACTTAGAACTGGGTATTTAGTTGAAAGGAAAATACCCAGTCACCCAGATCAAATGGAATACGGGTCGGATGATAATGGGGTCATTTCACATTTTCTGATTTATTTATTTCTTGAAAAAATAGATCAAATTGAACATGTATGTGTATGTTTTACATCTTACAAGTCTTTAGAATCAGAGATATGATTTTTTAAAAGTTGCGTTTAATTTCAAATATTTCAACGGCTGACGACACATATTCACGGATACGACAGTCGAGCTTTACCGGTTTAATTTAGAACTATGATTATTTGGTTTGGTATTTATTTAAATAAATGATTTATTTATTTAATAATAATAATAATAATAATAATAATCTTTATTGATGAGACATCAATGGCGAGGTTCAGCCATAGGCTGGTCTACCACCTAACCATACAAATTTTTACATAATAATGCCAATTATTAATTTACAAAAATCAAAAATAATACAAAGGTATTAAATCATAAATAAACCACAAATCTTTGTATGCAAAACTATATGCCAATTAATCAAATAATATAATAATAATAATAATAATAATAATAATAATAATTTGTATATTACACAGATATTACCTACGCAAATATATTTTTAATATGAATTTTAAACATGCTCGGGGATAAGTTTTTTAAATTACAGGGTATGCTGTTGTGTACAATGACGGTGCCAAATAAGAAAAAGAGCCCTTTAATTTCGATTTTCTATAAGCTGGTACTATATATAAATCTTTAATCTTGAGCTTATAATTATATTGCTTCTATTTCAATTTATCAAATAGATAGTGAGGAGTACCAGTTTTCAGAATTTTATGTACTAAACAGACATACATAGCTTTTACGCGATTATTTACAGATGCCATGTTGGCTAGTTTACGATATTTCGAAATATGATCATACTTACATACCTTATACTGCTCTAGTACTTTTAAAGAAATAGAAAGTAATAATAATCTTCTCTTTTGTATATTTTGCTGTCAGCTGTCACACTTTTAGGTTAGATTACTATTTCATGTTGTGAAGCGTGTGTGTGTGAGAGAGAATTGTCTTTGTGTGAGTATGAATTTGTGTCGTCACAAATTTAGTCCGTGTTTAAAAGCGCGAAAGTTTATTAGCAAATTTATGAATGAAAAGTCGCATATTTCAAATTATTTTCTATTACGATATTTATTAAATGAGATAAATTTCATGATTTTATAAAAAAAAACGACAATTATTTTTTTTTGAAATTACCCCATTAGCAACGTAATAATACGTCTTATGGGTCATACGGTTCTTACAGATCTTTCGGTTCTTATGGGTCTTGTATGTATGCACGGAAATACGGGTGAGCGGGTGTCTTTTGGATCCACCGGTATTCCGAGCACTATTTTCAATTTAGATAGCCCTGGACTAGACTAACCTAAATTAGACACCCTCTTGTTGGCATCCAACTTTACTGTTCATATATACGATTAAAAAATCGATAAATGAAATAAATTAATATTTGACATTTGAATTATATCTTGTTAGAGTACTCTTTGAAACAAAAAAGGAAACCGATAATCCGAACCGGAAAAGAATCCGGCTTACCTGTAAAGGTAACCCCAACTCGACCAATGTCCCTTTAGCAGTCTAGTCATATTAATTAGGAGGGTATGAGATATAGTTATTTATATTTTGCTAATGAATTTATATATGACAAATTTAAGGAGATTAAAGTAATAATTTGCATGTAGGGTCCAGTCAGGTTGGTTGGCTCATATGTCTTGCTGTCCAAAGATGATCTGGCTTAGCGATTTATCGAGTACGGTTCGTGATTAAATTATTCAAAGGGCGACGTATGGAGGCGGGGTGGTCGGATAAGGGGTAGCAAGCAGGGACATCTCTCGTTTATCTCGCTGGAAGAATAGATTCGGAATGAGTAAAAGGCCGGCGGCTCGCGACATATCTCATAACCTCGATTCTTTTATGTTCAGGTACTGCTACAGCTCCTGCTGCCTGCTGGCAACTCGGCCTGGGATAGTGTTACATAGCAGCTCGCCATTTGTTTTATATATGACGAGGCAATATTTATAACGGGCAATAAAAGGTGTCACATCTATTTCAAAGTTTGGCAGGACAATGCGGACTGCTTGTTTTGGAAAAACTATAAGAGCCGACGCTTTAGCGAGAGTTTTAAAAAGACGCCATACATATTTGTCCTGCCCTCGCTCTTGTCCCTGCTTTGTGCCCGGTGTTTCACCAAGGGTCTGCTCTGCGACTGCGGATATACCCATTATATATTTTTTCTTTTACCTTCCTGTGTATAGAACTACTATCTGCCAACATTTCATAATAATACAGGGGACGGACAGATTTATGTGAAGTTTTTTAGGGAATTTATAATTTAGCTTGTTTGATTCTTCAGGCTGTAGATTGTCAATAGCAAGCTGTTTTTGAATAATAATTAACAGTGATTAGTCGTGATTAGCATCGTTTAGGTTTTGTCGTCTTTTGTTCTTCATCACAAGAGTGGGGTGGCAAAAGTGATTTCAGATTTTTAATTTGCAATTAAAATTGTCTGCGAAAAGTTGGAATTTTATATTTAATATTATGAATATGCTTAGTCGGGAAGTAAGGCGATAATTCAAAAATAATGAAAATCTAATAAATGATTCGTGCGGCCGTCGGTCGTACAGGACGCGGCATAATCTCGAAATTCTCATGAATTCTTTCTGTGCCCCGTGCTTCGTGTTCCTGTTCCGTCGTACGGTACTCGACGCTCGCCGCGGTGCACATTATAATTAATTAACCTCGCCCCATTGTCGGTGTGCATCGCCGCTCGTCTAACTCAAAGAAAAATGATGACGGTGCCAGAAGCAGTCGGATCACCTCAGCCTCATAGCGCGCGGCGGCGACGGCAACGGCAGCGGTAGTTGAGGCGCCGACGGAGATGCATCAGCGTCAGCGTGCATGCATTTCCCTCTCCTGCATGGCATTGGAATGGGGAGCAGCGAGTATAGCTGCGTTTCGCCGCCTCATCTCCGGCTATTTACTTTCCTCAGCTCGGCCGTTCGCTAAGTCCTGCTGGCTCTCCTGCTAAGCGTGTATGTATGTTTCTGCCTGATAGCAAACAGAGCGCTGTATTGATCAGCGCAAGCCGAGTAAACAACAAGTATATTGGGATGAGGGTAGCAAGAGATGCTAATAGGTACAAGTGCAGGCATCAGTTGATGGACATCTCAGTTCCCGCCAAAAAGTTCTCGCGCCGTCAGGTTGTTGTGTTGTGTTTACGCCGGAGTCGGAGTCCTCGATACAGGTTGCGAGTGCGAGAGAGAGGGAGAGAGAGAGCAATGTTGCGATGTGGACTATGCGAGCGTCGCGACGCAACTGCGAGACTGCGACCGGCGGACGGCGATCGGTCTGTGAGTGCGCTGTTGGTACTGTGCGATATGCTTCGGAGAGGAGAGCACGGGCACGACGTCTCTCTCTGTGTGCAACGGCAACGGCAACGAGTAAGCGAACGACGGCATCAGCGGCGGCGGTGGGAGGGGAGCGGACAAGCGAGACAACAGATATACTAACAGCGCGCGCGGTGAACGGCGCCGAGGGTTGAGGGGGGAACCAAGGCAAGGCAACACAACTCTGACAGCGACAAGCGGCATTGCTATACTGGCGCGTGAGTCCGATACAGCACTCACAACTGTAAGCAGGCCGCAGTAGTCCTGAGCAGCAGCGTCGTCGTCCACGCAGCACGCCGCCTGGCCGCCCCCGAACCATGCTGGAGCCGCGCTGGAGACCCGTGCAGGTACTGTTCCTTCTTTCATCTTTACCCGCCTTTCCTTGTGTTGTTGTTTATGTTTATGTTTATGTGTTGCGCGCGCTGCCGAGACACGTGACCATCAGCCGTCAGTCAGTAAAGCGCGCCAAACGCCGTACGCCGTGCCGTCGTTCGCCTGCCAACCGCGGATTCATCGCTGCGATCTGTGCGATGTTTATATTTCGTATTGTGTTGTGATGTTGATGTTGACATGGTTAAGGGGGGAGGTGTCGGAGTGCGATTAAGACGTGACGTGTTGTCGTCACCTGTCATTATCATTTAGCATCAGTGAGCGCGGGTATTTGCCGTCGCTTTCATTTTCTGGTGCATATCTTATTTCACATTGATATTTAGAGTATGGGTATGCGTTGTCACCCGAGGTTCGAGGTTGGGTGTGTGTAGGTCTAGGTGTGGGTGGTTGTGTATGAGTATGTGTGTATGGGCGTTGCAGACGGGAAGGGTTGCGAGTCAGTGGGTGGGATAGGTTGGCTGGTGGAGGGGGCAAGTTCTCCCATTAGTCTGACGTCAGGCCAGCTCGACCTCTAAGGAGGAACGCGGCCGTCTTGTGTACGGCTCTCTGGACCGTTCTCCGGTTCTCGGAGAGCGAGACTCCTCCCACCGATGCGCTGGTTCTTCCACCGCCTCCGCATCCGCACACGTTGCGCGCCTTGCGCTTGTATCTAGTTCTCGAGTCGCTCCTGCTCTTGCTCCGGTTTCCGGACCCACTGAGTTTGTTTGATGTTTGTCACATGTCTTGGTTCTGAACTGTAGCAGCGCTGCGCTCAGCCTCCACCTCCGACTCTAGGTATCCCTGGACCTGGATCTGTGGATGGGGACTCCCCTTGTGTTCCGGCTCGGTGCAGTCACCCCACTCTACCCTGGCTTGCTTGGCCGTGGCCGTACCAGCCAGTTCTTTGACGGCGCTGTCATTCGTTAGCATTTTTTAATGATTATTGATTAATTTATTATCTTTTGCGCGAGAAGTGGATAAGACTGTGACTGCCTGCCCCCTGTTGCCTCGCCTCGCTGCTCCAGCTTCGGGCACAACCCCCGTTGATTGGGGACTTCCGTGCCGCGGTTTTTCCTTCTTAATTTACTCTTAGACGTTTCGGTTTTCCGTTTAGACTTTTGCGTTCGCGTTTAAACCTTTCCCCTTTTCGCCCCTGTCCCGGTTGCAGCATCACACTGTTAGCCGGCACAGGCACCCTCGTCTCCCCATACCCGTCGCCGTTGCTCTTGTCTCTTGTCGTATTGCCCTACCCCCATCAGCTTTAAATAATTTTATTATTTCTTTGTCAATCATTGCCTGAAAAAAGTTGGCTCATCCAAATTCTCCTCTTCATCGACTAAACTGAAACAAAACACTCATAATTCAATAAACAATAAAAATATTTACGTATGGGTTGTTGATAATTAAAAGTGGCTATTTTCTGATAAATATACATAGTCATACATCTTGCAGTGTTTTCCTTTGGTTGCGAATTGGTTGGCGTTGAATCATGAAATATATTTTCCGCACGCGAATTTTATTTGCGTCATCGGGGAAAAGCAAATAAAATAAATAAAACGTATTTCGCGCGCTAAATATTGAATTGCTATTAAATGGCAATAAAATTATTATGTACATGACCGTAACGCGTAAACAGTCACCGTGTTTGTTATCGACGTGATAAATAAATAAATAAACCTAATAATAAATGATCGTATTAAAAATGTAAAAATAACGGTTTGACATGTTTTCAGTGAAATTAACATCTAGTGTTGTTTACACATCGCACAGTCGATCCAACAATAAACAAATATTATTTATGTTTGCGCCAAATACGAAATTAATAAAATACACTATCATACGCTTATAGCCTCATTTTAACAATTACAGCTGGTACAAATGTACCGATATTTATATAATTTACGATCTTATTACCGGGTAGCTATTTTAAATAAAAATCACCCATTGTAAATGGCCTGAAAACAAATATTACACTTTAAAAAATTATGTTTCCCGGATATTCATAAATTCTGTTTTTCATAAATACTTTCTCATATATTTTTATAAATTTCACATTATCGGATAGCATTTGCTTGGGAATGAATTTATAACTTTTCATCTAACTCTTAGATAAAAATCAAGTGTTGATGTAATTATTTATATATGAAATAAATTAGGCACAGGCAGTGAATCTTAGTTGGATTTGTTTTTGATCTGATTGTTGTGACTGGCATTCAGAGAACGGGACCGAGCTGTGTACACGCATAAAGTGATGTGCTAATTGAATTTGTGTTTCACGTTGTCTTTCGCTCGCTCTAACAAATATGTTTGTTTTGATGTAGCGAAGCAGCTGGCTATCGTGGAAATACGTTTTTGTGTAGACAATCATTATTTATTAACGGGTGTAATGTTTGCTTAATTTGAAGTTTCTGTTCGACGGTCGACAACGTAAAAATTTAACCGGACGGTGCTTCGGTGCTTCAGGGACCGGGAAGCGAAACCGCGATCACGGATCGGACTTTGAATTCTGGCCGACGGCGCGCGGGCGCAAGGTACACGGAAACTTTATAATAAAAATCAACAAAATGCGATTTATACAATAAATAAAATTTCAATTCAAATATTGAAAACAATAAATATTTTACATATTTTAATTTTATTCAACAACACATTGTTTATGGTTTTTGTTATTAAATAAATAAAATACTTTATTTAAATAATTTAATCGTATTAGTTGAAATTTGATATTAAGTTTGAATATTTTAAATTATATAACCGTTAAAAAAAATTAAAAAATTAATTTTTAAATATTTCTTACAAAAAATGGGATGTGATCCATACATATCCAGTTACCATAAAGGACAATATTATCAGTATTTTTCCACATTCGATTGACTGGAATAATTTATTTTCTTCTAAATTGTATTTATATTCAACTAAAATTAAATATGATTTTTTTGTTCGTATTGATGCATTAATTTAGTGAGATTTAACTGCGAAAAATATATATTATTACATTGAAAGTAGTTAATGTTTTAGACATGATCCAAGTGCCATAAAAATGTGGACGTAGATGATATATAAGCCAAAGGTAAAACTAGTTTTATTTAAGTGGTAGTAAAGATCAAAATAATAAAATTAAAAAAAAAGAATGTTTTGTCATTCGTCGGGATATCATGAGTTAAATAAATAAATAAGTATATAAATAAATATATATATACAGTGTGTTAATTAAGAACCTGGCCATAGGCGTTTAACATAGGAAAACAGTTTTTCTTTGCGCAAAAGTCCCCATTAATTTTAGACAAAAATGTTTCAAATAAATGTTGTAGATATTAATATTTTACGTCTTATACACTAAACAGATTTAATTTTGCACGTTTAGTAACTTTTAAAATCTAATCTGAAATTGTACAAATATTGCTCATTTGTAGCGATACCCATGAAATTGAAACAAAATTACAAAGAAATTCATATTGTTTGAACTGTCAGAAATTTAATTTTATAGATTACAGAATGTGAGAAAATAATAATAATAATAAAATTTATTTAAGTTTTAGATTTGAAAAATAAAACCTGTGTAGTGATTTAGGTGCAGAATGGAATTATCTGCAACTTTTAATTGAAAACTGAATTTATGACAGTTCAAACGATACGCATTTCTTAGTAACTTTTTTTCAATTTCATGGGTATCGCTAGAAATGAGCAATATTTTTATACAATTTCAAATTAGATTTTACAAGTTACCAAACGTTCAAAATTAAATCTGTTTACTGATTTAGGCGTAGAATATAATTATCTACAATATTTATTTGAAATATTTTGTCTAAAATTAATTGGGGACTTTTGCGCAAAGAAAAACTGTTTTCCCATGTTAAACGCCTATGGCCAGATTTGTAATTAATACACTGTATATATATATATACCGAGTTGTCCGAAAAGATGTTACCACTCATATGGGACTACATAATTTTAAAAAAGAAGGAGGTAGCAGGTTGGATGGAAGTGTTTGGGTCACCCTCAATAGTAAGAAAAAAATTTCAGCAATGGTTTCATAAGGGGCGCACAAATTTCTCATGCATTCGACAGATAGTTAAACGGCTTGTAGGATCATTATAAAACCATTGCTGATTTTTTTTTTTTTTCTTACTATTGAGGATGACCCAAACACTTCTATCCAAGCTGCTACCTTACTTCTCTCTCTCAAAGTAAGTCGGGTGGCCATATCTAGTCTCCAACAAAACAAAATTTAAAATTATGTAGTACTATATGAGTAGTAACATCTTTTTGTACAACCCGGTATATGAACAAAATATATAAGAATAATAACGCAAGAAGAAGATATATATGTAGTATTTTCCTACAAAACATTTTAAAACATAAAAACTGAACCTAGTTTTATATAAGGGGTAGTATAGTTTAAATTAATAAAAGTAGGTGTACAAAAATATTTTGTCATACGTCGAAATATCATGAGTTAAACACGTATATATGAATTAAATAAATAAGAATACTATTGTTTCCTACAAAACACTTTAAAACATAATAATAGCACTTAGATTACTTTTGATTTAAATAATTCAATTGTTTTAAAAATTTAAAAAAATACATACACATATAAACTGTATTAGTAAATTATCACGTCCTATATTGGACAATATTTACCAATAGTTGATCATATTGAAATATTAATAAATAAATTAGTTTAAAATTTCATATTTTCGTAAAACTTCATTTATTGTATTTGTTTTTTATTTTCAAAATGTCTGCATTTAAAAAAATCTAGAAATGTAAAATATGGTGAAAGTACAATGCTGTTTATTGTTTGTGGATTAAAACTTTAAATAATACCTATTTCAAACTATTGAAATGAAACAAAAAACAAAATGCAATAGTAAATAACAACAAATTAGGTTTAACAAAACGTAAACTCATATTTATTTGCAGTAAATATTTCCGTTTGGTGAGAACAAATAATACTAGTAAATAATAACAAAATGTAACTGTCAATGATAATTAATAAAATCATTCATTTTAGTTTTTTTTTTAGTTTCCGTGTGCTATTAAATGTATAATGTCTTTACAATATTATTTATATTATGTCTCTATTAAAACATTAAAAGTAATTTGTCAAACATGTAAATTAAAAAGAAAATTTCTGAATATTATTTTATATATTTTAGAGTTGATTAGAAATTATATATTATATCTCACTAAAAGTATATGGTAGGGTTGAGTGTTTATTGTTTTGTGAATTATTTTTTTCTACTGTCAACACCCGACGGTTAACTAAGGGATTAATAACTGGGCGATAGATAAGTTAGTGTCGGACAACTGGGCGACAAATAATAGAATGTAGAATTACGAATATTGTGCTTCATGTGTTTCATTTATAATTTTCAAGAAAAAATGAATTACAATTTATTATGTTACTTTCGTTTCCATAACATAAAATAGAGGGTGTTATTTAAGTAAGCGTATAAACGTTTAACTTTTAACTGATGGCAGAACTAACACCACAGATAGTAAATCTGGCAATAATTTGTATAAGAACTGGAGCCCCTTAAAATTGATCAATTACGTTAAAGTAAAAATAAAAATCAATGTATTCTCTGAAAAAAAAATCCACACCTGTTACAATTGACATATAAGATCATTGTCATAGCGGCAGATACTAGATATTTGAGACTTTCACAATGAAAAACTAAATGTTTATCAACACTGATTTTTGGAAAAATACAGGATGTTATGTAAGTAAGTGATCAACGCTTAAACAATGGTAGAACTGACCCCAAAGATAGTAAATCTGGCAATAATTTTTGTTTAACATACTTTCTACAAGATCTAGAGGCCTTTAAAACTGACCAATCACTTCATAGTTCAAAACTTTATAAAAAAGTAAAAATCAATGTGTTCTCTGGAAAAAATATTGATTATCAATCTTATATTCTGTTTCGGATAAAAACAGAGTAATGCGGTATACGTCTATTTGGAAATAACTCTCTGTACCGTCTTATAGCAGCACGACTATTTTGTAATGTCTCGCCATAAACCATATGCTTCTCTGCGTACTCTTGGTTGGTGAAGGTAAATGGCATTTTGAGAATATCAAAAAAAAACAGAATATAAATTGTACGTCTATACAAAAAAACATTTAATGTCAGATTGACAATCAATATTTTTTCCAGAGAACACATTGATTTTTACTTTTTTATAAAGTTTCGAACTATGACGTGATTGGTCAGTTTTAAAGGCCTCTAGTTCTTGTAGAAAGTATGTTAAACAAAAATTATTGCCAGATTTACTACCTTTGGGGTCAGTTCTACCATTGGTTAAGCGTTGATTACTTACTTACATAACACCCTGTATAAAAGTAATAAACCGAATTTACATGTGCCCTATATCTAAAAAATGTTTTAAGTCAGTTTTGACAATCAACATTTTTTCCAGAGAACACATTGATTTTCATTTTGTAGGTGTATGCTGAAAAACAAATTAAAACTTTTGACAATCCGATAATTTTGAACCCATAAAACGTCATTTGATACCATAGCAATGAACACAATGTACATACTCGTATTTGTATGATGTAGTAGAAGAGAAAATTTTAGCAAAGTAAAAGCACCGTTTTGTGTTTGTACAATATCGTTTGAACAAAAGGCTAAAGCCATCACTAAGCTAAATTAGAAAAGTGTTAGTTTATATTTATGTTTAAAGATCGTTAATTTCATGTGTTGTTTATTTTAACTTCACACTTTTCAAATGCGTAACAAAACTAAACTTGTTCCAATTTCGACTGAAGTAGAATATAGTAAGTGGAACAAATAAAAAATTAACCCAAAATTACCGTTGCAAAATTGTGTTAAAATAATTTTATCATGAAACGTTAATTATTTTATCTATAGATTTAGATTTTATTTATAATAATTTGCATCCTAATATACTTATAATTCGTCAAATATTTTATTGGTATTTGTGGTACTCTTCATTTATAAACAATATTTTTTGTCTGAAATTTTGTACACCAATATTTGTAAATTGTAGGAATGACGATGGGTACCCGGGTACTCGGAACCTACCCGATAATAATGTACCCGGGTATAAAATTTCTTACCCAATTACCCGAAATATACCTCGTGTTCGTTAATTACCCAATACCCGAACAGTTTTCAGCTGCCGGAAAGATTGTATCTAAAAGAAGAGCTTTTTATTACCATACCAATACAATAATTATTTATTTTATTAAAAATTAAACTGCTAATATAAGGGTAATTGGTAATTAACAAATTAACGAATTGTGTATATGTACTTAAAGGATAACGGGTAATTAAAGGGTATTGGGTAATTAACGGGTAAAGGGTACTGTCCGGGTAGTTGTTTCGGGTACTCGGGTACCAAAATTATCGGAATTCGTCATTCCTAGTAAATTGTACAAATTTATACGCCAAGCATTTGTACGACATGTATAACTTTATACGACAATATATTTTATTTGAAATCGTCACTAAAGTACACAAAAATTAAAACTGAGAAATCGGCACTAAAGTAATCCATTATACGACGATTTCAAGCAAATGCAGTGTTGCCAACCATATAATAACTTTGTACATATAAGATAATTTGGGTAGGTGTACGATTTATAATAGTAAATTTGTACGTAAAATGACAAAAAAATATGTGCAAGAAGAACAAATAAACAATTCCGAAGAAGAAAATTGAAATAAAACATGATTTTGAGTTTTCTTTACGATAACTTCAATGTTCGGAGGTTAGTAACATTGAGTGTCAGGCTGACAGAAAAACATAACCTATGAAAATAAAATATTCCTTTCATTTTCACAAATTTTCGATTTCTATAAAATTTAATATGTAACTCGGCACTGACTTTCCATTTTATCACTCATGTGGTTTATTTTCCTCGGCCTTACGGCCTCGGCAACTAAATTCCATATTCGTGATAAAAAGTAGAACTTCAGTACCCTGATACATAAATAACTATTATATACCACTCTTTTATCTAATGGATTGTTATACCTTTGTCAAAATAAACTAAAGTTTTATAAAAATAAGATTGTTATGATAAATTATAAATACTGGCAAAAAATAGTGAATTGTTTTAATAATAAAGATTATTGTCCGAATTTGATGTAAGAAGATCCTGCTGATTATTTTTTTATATTTTAAATATTTTGCAACATCGTAATTTATTTTGGCAAACCATAATCAATAAATGTTTCATAAAAAGAAACGAGATGACATTTATGTACTTAAATTATTATTGTTTATAACATGCGTGAAATGAAATTTAACTTGAAAATTGATATCTAATTCAGAAATTTTAAAAATTAGGTAATATCTCGCGTACCACTACATATTACAAATATTGACATCTCGTTAACTATTATAAGTATAAAAATAATGATAATTATTTTTGGTATTCGATATACTATACCGTTAGACACCTTCACCACCATCAACACGAAATAAGTAATATGAAAAATTTAAAAAACATGACAATCATTACAGTTGACATTATTATTATCTTACTGCTCTTTGTAGTTGCCCTAATGAAAGATTACAGTAATTGTATTAGCTTGACAATACCTTAAAAGAGTTTCATTGTTAATTCATTTTCCTCGATTGCGAAATAGTGAACCATATTTTTCATGCAACTTTTGACTGCAGTAATTTAATTTTGCTATTTTGCCGTACTCCTGCAAATCCAATTTTTGGAAAAATATGTTCTGTTTGGCACCATTATCAATCAAATATTTTCCAAATTAAATGAATTCTATAACAGAATTCGGGTATTGTGCGAAAAAAATACTTAGAACTAGATTTGAACTTCTGAAAATATACAAATCCGGAAAAAAAGCCACAACGTGTTGTGGTTGTAATTTTTTTAAACGAATTATAGTTTAACCTAACCATTACTAGTATGGTTCAATTCAGATTAAATAATATCTATTGAAATGGTTTAAATTCGGGTTTGGGAATTTTCAGATGTACAAAATTAGAACTGAGCATTTTTTTGGAATTCCGAATTCGGGTGTAAATTGTAGCATTCTCAAAAACAATATTTATCAGGTTCTGGGATTTATAAAAAAATATTTTTTAAATTTACCTATAAAATATATAGAACAAGTATTAAGGCAGACCTGCGGAAAATTCAATAGTCTTTAATTTTTATAATGACAAAATGCGAAAAAAATAGCATTTAATGGCATTTTTTTAAGAAAAACCATTACGAGCTTCAAGTAAAGTACCATTTTCGGTTGTCTGGTTTACACCAAAATATAGTAGTTTCTTTTCATTTTAGAATGGGGTTGAAATACAAAGTTTCAGATTTTTTTCAATGATAGTATTTGAGTTAGAGCGGAGACAAAATCCGTACACATGCAAACATCATCATGAAAATGTTAAAACTGAATTCTAGGGACCTTAAAACGTAGTCATTTACTAAAATCTCGATATGTGATATTTAGCACGATCCCTATACCTCCCTTACCAAGGGCAGCGATAGGTAAAAAGGAATCTAATATTCAATTTTACAAAAGTTGATATTTTTTGTATTAGGTACAGTTATTTGCGAAGCACCCTATATGTGTGAAACAGTAGATAACAGATATAGCAAAGCAAGTAGATAGTCACAACGGTTGTTACGTTTGTCTTTAGTGTGCAAACAAATGTCTGTGTTTATTCGAAAACCAATAAGTTAGAAAATATACGTTTGTCAATAATTACAATGAGCTAAATAGAAATTCTTCGTTTCTCCCCTTTGCCCGTGCTTAGTGGGTACAGTGCACTTGACTTGAAATAGATAAGGTGTATTCAATTATCGTTTTATTGGCGTAGCACCATTAAAATAGTTGGAAAAATAAAACACGCTCGGTTAATTATGTTTAATATAAGACGAATAGGTTAGAAGCGTTTTTTGTTTTATTTGTAAGCGATATTGAATTTCTTTGTTGACTCAGTTTTAAGTAATTAATCTTGCATTTTAAATATCTGTTGTTTTGCTTTGGTCTGTTTGAACTTATTCATTAAAAGTTTTAAGAAAATTGTCGACGTTTGCGATTATTTATTATGGTTGGAAATGTAAACACTGCAGTACGACAAACTATGGAAAGTCTACCATTGCGCAAATTTCTTCGTATTACATCCGAGGAAAATTTAATAAAAGTCTATTCAGTTTCTTTTTCTATAATTCAGAATCTATTTTTATCTTTCGGTAAGAGCTCAATACCTCCTGCTAAAAATTGCATATTCAGATTTTAGTGAATAAGCACGTTTTAAGGTCACTACAATCTGATTTTAACATTTTTACAAGGATGTGTGTGTGTGTGTGTGTGTGTGTGTGTGTGTGTGTGTGGGTGGATGTTGGAGGGACGATTTCTCAAATTCTATATGACTAAAAACTAATTTAACTACGTATTTTTTAACCTGACATTAATGATTAATGGAAAGAGCTGAAAAGGTTTTGGTAACAATTGGACAACCGAAAGTAGTAGATTCTTAAAGAAAATCTATTATTTTTTGGAAATTTATGTTATTACAAATATTAAATAATATAAAATTCTCTATCCGATACACTGAACATTTTTATTAGATCTTCTATTGATTTAGATATAGATAATTATAAATATATAAAATAATCCGTTTTAATAAATCTCACAGCCCAAATAACTCAATGGAAACCAGTTGAAAAATTAAAATATTTGTAATTGACAAAAATGTCAGTGCCATGCCAGTTACATTGCAGAAGGCTTTTTGTGGAAAGTATAATTAATATTTCTTATTTTATTATTAATAAAAAAATCTCGTCAATGAATTTGAAGTATCTCGAACATTTAAAAAAGTAGGAGTAAAAAATATACAAATATATGAAGAATAGATGTAATTAGAATTTTTTGTACGTATCAGAAATGTTAAATACAATACTTATATAGCCTAATATGGAAATGGCGAGAGGTCTTGTGGTGGCCACAACAGATTGTTTTTTTTTTTTGAGGAAAGTGGTACAAATGCTTTTTTTTACAAAAAATTGAATACTTCATAATATTTATTTGTGATCAATTGTAAATTTAAATCGTAAAAGTTCAAGATAATTTTAATTAACGAAGAAAGATTGTGTGAAAAATTAATGGACTTCACTGGTATTTAAACCCAGGACTTTCCTATATCTAGTAGGGCACTCTAACCAACTGAACCACAAGATTCCATTGAAGTCAGCTAATTTTTCACAAGTCTTTTTACAATTTGTTGTCGAGTACACTCTCCAAATCGGGGTACATGAATACTGCGTATAATATTATGAATTTCGTCTTCACTGAAACGTATATTTATTTGTGATTAATTGTAATTCAGGTGAAGGTGAAATTCAAAATATTATATGGCGTAATAACGCGCTGAGTCTTCATCTACTCCGATTTGGAGAGTGTACTCGACTACGAATTGTAAAAAGACATGTGCAAAATTTACTAACTTCGATAGAATTTTGTGGCTTTATTGGTTAAAGTGCATATAAAAGAAGGTCCTGGGTTCAAATCCATGTAAGATGCATGATTTTTTCACAAAATTTCCTTGATCCTTAACACGTTCACTGCCTATGACACATACGTTGTGTCATCTGGTATTTTGCGTGCTATGCCGATGACACAACGTCTGTGCCATCGTTATATACATTCTTCTTTGCTTCACTATCTCACAGGCATTCGGAATTTACAGTTGCGCTCTTATAGGCACCTCAGGTACACTTTATACAGGTACATAGTTGGTTTTGGGTTTTGGGCACTCTGAGTTCTACAATGGACAATCAATTGCCGGGACCATCGGTGCAAAAGAAAGTACGTTATTGTCGTGACAAAAAGCTTATATCAGATGCAGAATTACAGAACAAAAAATTTGGAGAAATATTAGAAAATCAAAAGCGATAATACAAATATAATATAATCAATATGTCGGGAGTAAATTGCCCGGACTAAATGCTGACATGCCAGTGAAAGTAAAACCATGAGCTGGTATAAAAAACTCATAATACATCTCACATCACTAATTTCTAGAGTCCCATTACCAAAAATGTAATGACACAAGTGTTCTGTCATATGGCATAGTAAAAATAATTGTGATATACTTAGTTTCCACAACTAAGACCTGGCATAACAGGCAGTAACAGGGCAGATGATCGGCAGCGAACGTGTTAAGGCCTATTTCTATGATTTAAAAAATTAAAGGTTCGTACTTACTTAAAGAAGAAAATGATACAAATATTTCCTAAAGGTATTCGACATACTTCATTTTTATGATTATGACTACCTACAGTTATTGAAAAGAATGTTTATGCTATAGAACATTGTGCGTAATTTCATATAAAACAATATAAGATGTGCAAATATGTTTCTATATATCAATATTTACACACAAATTGAATAGGTTCAGTATATTTGGGTTTCAATTTCATCAAATTATATCAAATATAGCGGGAAAATTTTGTTTACACGTGTAGAAATAAATTTCTTGATAAAATTTAATTAATTTTCAAATTATAAATTCGTAGAATCATATCGGAAACGTTTTTTTAATTCATTTCGTTTGTCATACAAACACAATAAATAATAATAATAAAAATATAACAAAAATGAGTTCTTTAATAACAGTTATTTATGCAACAAAAGTGTAAAGACAAGCTTTATGACATGAGGTTAAATAAGAAAATATTGTTGACCGAATGTCACAAAGTTTTTAGAATAGAATTAGAAATTCAATAAATAACAATTTGAACACACCAAATACCGAGTTCACATTTGACTGATAACAGATCTGATGTTGAATACTGCAGTTTTTGTCAGTATTACAAAATGAATGTACAGAAAAAAACTAAATTTAGATAGGACAACTTAAATGCCATATGTGTATTATGGTGGCAGCTCTGTGAAGTGTAAATAAAATACGAAAATTGTTGACACACTGTCTGCCGTGTGTAAAGTATTAACTTTACACATCGTAGTATAAAAAAAAAAATATTTTTGTGATGGTATCGCAGAATGACATTTATCTAATATTACAAATAATATTTTGTCCGTGTAGTACTCATTTTAAAACTTTACAATTATTACAACGACATTCTAGTATAATATCGAACCATAAAAAGTTATAATTGTTTTGAAATGTCAACATAACAAGCATAAGTGTTTCTTCGTTTATTACTCGGTTGCCATCTAGTGGTGTTACCAGTACTAATGCATATATGCTAATGGGTATTTGTATGAACAAATAAAAAACTGCGTGTTTACTACTTTTTTATAAAGAATATCATGTAAATGTGAAACTATTTACATTCTACTTTAAATTTAAATCATAATAACATTGGCAAAAATTATTTCGAATTTTCAGTGGCATAAAATTGACCCATCCATACGGTAAAAATATTTCATCATTACCAATATCTGTGTATAAACTAAAATAATATTTTTTTTTATAATAAAAAAAGTATTCAATGGAAAACGTAATTCATTTCATTGTATATGAATAGATTGTTGTTTTAATTCAAAAGAGCACACTGGTTTTATTACAAGAAGATATTTTTTGTAGATAAAAAAATAATTTATTTTATTTGAAGTGAACATTTTTTAAACTACTGGATTCCTTATTTGAACGTACATTAAGTATTGTTTAAAAAAAATTAAAATATTGAATTTTTAGTGAAAAATAATGAAATAAATAGGAAAATAAAACCAGTGGTACAAAAATGCGCACTTATTTTTACGATTTTCGAAAAAAATTGAACTCAACGTTTGATGCATAAGTTGTATAATGTAGTAATCTTCTAAGATCTTTCTGTGAATATACATACTATATCTAAAAATATGGACAGAATTCATATTTACAAGAAAGGGAATATACAAGAATGCAGTCAATATAGATAGTATTTTTATTTTTCGACGTTTCATAGCCTACTGTTACTTCTTCAGGATGGCTACTTCTTGACTGGAAAGGTGATGAAGGAAAGAAAAATTACTGGATTTCAGTCAATTATTAAATATATTTTCCGCCTCTACCGGTTTCGACACCTCATGTGTCTTCTTCAGGAGCTACAATAATATTACAGATTTTGAAAAAAATATTTTTAAAAAATACAAACATGTGTAACTTACGTGAAAATTTGTAGATTGTAAAATATGTTATTTATTATTGTCTTATATATGTATCCATATTTTACAATCTACAAATTTTCACGTAAGTTACACATGTTTGTATTTTTTAAAAATATTTTTTTCAAAATCTTTAATATTATTGTAGCTCCTGAAGAAGACACATGAGGTTTCGAAACCGGTAGAGGCGGAAAATATATTTAATAATTGACTGAAATCCAGTAATTTTTCTTTCCTTCATCACCTTTCCAGTCAAGAAGTTCTTGCAGCCATATAAATACATGTTATGATTTTTATTAAACTTAAAGATGGTAACTTATTTACTTACAGTCAAATTAAATTTTAAAATGAGAATTAGATGCTGCAGGATACATCATCAAAATATACAGGCTATTTCAAAGAAATTTTAAAAAATTTAAGGGCATATAGTACTGACAAAAATGAGTAAAAAAAGCTTAATCAACATAGGTCTGATCTTCAACTGTTTCTGAGATAAATGAAAAATCGAAGAAAACCTGACAATGATCGAACAAATTATGTCATGTGTATGTCAGTAGACTATAAAAAAAAATTATATGAAACATTTTTCTCAATTTCTAATAGTTACGAAGTTATATAAAAATTAAATATTGGCCAAGGTCGCCACAACATTTAACTTAGTACAATTATTTGATTATTATTTTTTAAAGAAAAACAAAAGCACATCTAAGATGATCTGTGAAAGTCGTAACTCTTATAGTTTTCAAGATAGCAGAGGTAAACCCCGTAAAAACTCATTTTTCACTGCCTCATATCTCGGAAACTATTGAAGATCGGACCCATGTTGATTAAGCTTTTTTTAATCAATTTGGTCAGTACTATATGCCCTTAAAAATTTTACACTTTCTTTCAGACACTCTGTATAACAATTGAAATATGCTAAACATCAACAGCTTGTGAGAAGTTGGTCTCACTACAAGAATTAGTTCAACAATGGGCGATTCATCAAATGTGTAGCGGACGTATCAGGAAAGGTCTGAATGGATTGACAGTAGATGTTACTTAGATCTTTGATACTTCAGAACATCCTGAAGAAGTAGCAGTAGGCTACGAAACATCGATGTTCGTCAAAAAATAAAAATACCATCTATATTGACTGCATTCCCGTATATTCCATTTCTCATCAATTCTACTAGTCGCTTAATATTTTTTCATTCATATTTACAGTTAGTTAAAACATTTTAAGTGACTTGATACTATATCTTTATTTGGAGTTCCGGTAATAAAGCGTTGAGGGTGGTAATCACCGAGCAATAATGAATGTATCCCCATACAACATGTATTGGGTGATCGGTGATACTAAAAGCGAAGAGTCCAGGGGCATTTATGTTAAATTCGTCCCTGTTTGAATAGCGAGTTGCCGCGAACGAAGTGCCACGCAATCCCTTTCGTTAACTGAATCGGCTCGGCGCTGGGTTGTTCGTTGAACGGTTGAACGGCAAGCGTTGAGCGTCGAGCGTTCAGTGCTAAGCGTCAAGCATCGTTCTCTGCTAACAAGGTTATCAAATCTCACCAAAGGGTAAACAGAGATAGCCCGACTCGGCACTCGGACAGAAAGCATTGAAACAAAGGCATTACAACAGCGAGCGGTCAAACGAATAAGTGCCCCGTGTTCCCGACAGCACAGCCTCACCGATTGCTACTGCAGCGTAGCTCGGATCAGTTACCAGTCGAACACTTCGATACCGATACGTAATACTCTAATCATTCATTTTAACCCATTTGATATTTTGTCCACACATTACACATCTACATAAATACTAAATACCTAACATTCCTTACAGGAAAACACATAAAAGCTAGACGCTAGACAGTCCCATCATACAAGCAACTTTGGATAGAGATATTCAATAAAATATTTAAAAGCTAATAAATGTCAAACAGGGGCGGTTCTAGTCGAAGAGTTTAGTGGGGTTAATGATATAATGTGCATTTTTTTTTGGGTAAAAGAACACAAAAATTGAATCCCGGGAGTAAAAATGTTTTTTTTTTTTTGTTTTTGTAAGAAGAGACTTTTTAATAGCCTAGATGAAAATATTATCAGTTTGGATTGTTTTATTATGATTCATTTTACCTTGTAGATTCCTCTCTGTTTTTTTTTTCATACTTCTTAGGCAAGTGACTAAAGATCGGTCTACCAATCACATTTGCCCATTTGACAGACAAATCTTCTATAATACCCGTAAAGCACAATCATCCATTTTCTTAATAATCGAAAAATGTCCAGTTTTATCGTTTGTCTCAATATTTCCGGTTCTTATTTTTAATCTGTAAAATTATATTTCTTGTCATTCCTTGAGGAATACTAAAGTTTTTTGCATTTTTTTTTTCAATATTAAAAAAAACATACATTTTCAATTTCTTTAGGGAGGTAATTACCCCCTTTGCCTTCCCCATAGATCCGTCACTGATGTCAAAGAAAATAATTTCTTTTTGCAAAATATAATCGCCGGTGCCATTGCCTTACTTATTACATCGTTCACACATTATTCTGAGTCTTGGTGAGAATGTCGACAGCAATGGAACAATCTAGTCAATCATTGTAAGAAACTACTGAAACTAAATAATATTTATTTACTTTGTCTACAATGTACAATATGATATATAAATATCGTTGTCGTAAAGTCAGAACTTCGTATCTAAAAATGCAATAGGTTTTTAGAAAACCCAAAAAACGTCCTTAATTCAGAAATGTTTCTAATATATGCCCTTTTGGTCATTAATATTTTATAGGATGGTAACAAAATTAACTAAGGATGAAGGGTAGTTGAATTAAATAAGCGGATGACTTGAAATTTAATAGTTTCACCATGTAACGCAGAATTTTCAAAAAAATTAAGATAAGAGGTTTTGACCTTACGACGACGATGTGTCATTTTTACCATCTTTGCTAGTACTTATACGAATATTTTTTTTATTGCTCATGTCATGAGCGTTATTTATTTTTTGTACAAGTTTGGTTTTTGCAAAAAAAAAAACTTAATTTGCAATAAAATATTATCAAATATACCGGATGTCTACTTAGAATCTGATAAATAGGGAATACGATGTTAATTGTTTAATTTGCTGTAGTAACCTGTTAATTTTAGACAAATTTTATTTTGCACTTTGTGTAACCTGTAGGCTAAAACCGAATTTGAAGTTTTATAAATATTACTTATTTTTGGTGATAGCCATAGAATTGACATAGAATCACAAATAAATGAATAATGCGTGAACTGTCAGAATAATATTATTGAATTATTTGCAACATTTATTCTTGATAAGAACGTTCTATTTATAAACCAAAATACAATAAATAGTAATATAATAATTTCGAAATCTCTTTTTATAACATATTATTATCTAACCTTCTAACCTAATAAACTAATTTTTCTGACAGTAGTGACAGGTCAAACATTATGCATTTATTTGTAATTTTCTGTCAAATGCACGGCTATCACTACACACGAACAATATTTATAGAACTTCAAATTCGATAGATGTAGAATTTTATTATTTACATTCTTTACCTGAAACTAGATTTAGGGCATATAAATTTAGGATTTAGATATTAGGGTGATAAAAGTGTAACATCGGACACAGCCTAAAAGTACTGGTATATAACGAAAAATTATATACTTTTGGTCTATGTCTTTGGTAAATGTCTTATATTCTTATATTATACAGTTTTGTAAATCTTTCTTGTATATAAGCAGAAGCCTATTATTGGGCAATCTGCTGGCTTCCCGTAAATTAAATAACAAAATAAATAAAATATATCTCACCAAAGAGATGAATGAAAGTACCAGACGTTCTTGTTTATCTGAAGTAGTTTAAAATTTCTATTTCTCTCCATTTCACTTATCTCCCGGTTAATCCATCAGCAATTTGTCAGGGAATATTCTTGCAACGTGTAGAAGATAACATTAATTTGTCTGGTCTGTTTTTGCGTGTTTATACTCGAGTTGAAGTAAGGATCGGGAAACGAGGGTGAAGGGATAGGATAACATACCTTCGGAGCCAACCACTGTGTACATACATATATCCTGAGTATTGAGAGGTACATTATATGGAGCCACACGCGCATTCTCATACGGTTTTCGACCTTTCGAGATTCTTTTGTCAAGTTCACAACAAGGAAACTCTTACTAAAAGAAAATTCTAAACCAAACGCTATTACACGTATTTAAAATCGTATCGGAATATGTAAAAAGATGGTAATAGAGATTTGATTACAGAAAAAGGTATATGATATATAAAATGATTAATAACTGATGAAAAATTTGATTGAGTAATTTTAATTTTTATTGATATTCTTAGATGTTGTACTATTTATCTTGCTGAGGTAAGAGGTAGAAGACATTTGGGCTTCTTCTTTAACTCATTGGTTAAAAAGATAAAAAATTTCACCAATCAAGTAAGTTAACATACGGGGTGTCTATTTTTTTTTACTATAGGAAATACAATGTTAAAAATTTTCACTCAGAGGAAAAATATAATGTAGAAAAATGTTCCGAATGAAAAAGTGCATCCATTGATTACTGAGTTTGTTGTTTAATTGTTTCTTATGTACTAGTTAGAAGCAAAGAAAATACACGATTTATGTGCAATGAGAAGTAAAACATTAAATTATGTTTGTTATTTCTGAAATAGACAGACTTGACATTTTCTTTGATTTATTTTTATTGAAATCTGTGATTAGAATCTCAAAAAATAATAATTCGTAATATTTCTATGATTAGAATCAACCCTAATATAATGGAAATCTAATTATTAATACCCTATGTAAATATCGTTAAATATACCTAATAAAACACCAAAATAATGAAGGAGAAAATGTAGGTATTTTTGTCGGTCGGCAGTAAACCCTGATATCCTTCATTATAGGGATTTCCGGCAAACAGTTAATAGTCGAAACACAACTGACCTCAAAACCACCGTATGCGAATTCTATACCAAAGTATTGTTATAATTTGTTTTTTAAAGCAACTATAACAATACCTAACTGACATTTTCTAATTGGTAGACAGTAATTTTTAATGGTTCGACTGTTACACTGTTTGCCGGCAATTCCTGTAATGACGGATTTCAGTGTTTGCCGCCGACATATTCACTATTTGAACATGTAAAATAATTATTCGTATTCATAGTATATAATTTATATTATAAAGATTCGAGTTATTATAATAGTTTAGAATTTTTTATTTTTTTAGATGTCAAAAATCGCGACAAATTACACATGGGTGCCAAAGAAATAAACCTATATTCTGTCTCAGATATGGAAAAAGTTATATTATTATACAGGTTGTTATGTAAGTAAGAGTACAACGTTTAACCAATTTAGAACTAACTCCATAGAAAGTAAATCTGGCAATAATTTTTGTTTTACATGCTTTCTATAAAAACTGGAGCTGCTTAAAATTTACCAATTATTTATAGTTCAAAAGTTTGTAAAAAAATAAAAATCAATGGAACAATGTCAAGCCTGTCACAATTGACATATAAGATCATTGGCATCGCGGTAGATAATAGGTATTTGAGATTTTCACAATGAAAAACTACATGTTTGTCATTAAGATAAGTGGAATTTTGATATATTCAATAAACCGAATATAAATTGTACTTCAATGCAAAAATGCCTTTCACATCAGCTTTGACAATCAACATTTTTTCCAGAGAACATATTGATTTTTATTTTTTCAAACTTTTGAACTATGGCGTAATTGGTTAGTTTTAAGCCCTTTAAAACTGATCAATTACTAGTGCCCCACCAATTCTTATAAGAAGCTTGTGATATAAAAATTATCGCCAGATGTGCTATCTATCCTAACACCCTGTACCCTGTACATAAATAAATACAGTGATACAAAGAGTTAAGTGATTTTGTATCATGGGTAAAGAGCAATGGTCTCAAAATTAATACCAACAAATCATCACTTCTAATTATTAGTGACTGTGGTAACATACCTGATATTGTGTTAGATGGTTCTATTTTAGTTCGCACAGATAATGTTAAAATTTTGGGACTTCACATTGACAAAGATTTAAATTTAGAAACCATCTTAATGTAAAATTATGTGCAGCAAGATTGAAATTTCGACAATTATTTCAGTTTAAAAATGAACAAAATTCTTCAGTGAAACTTAAACTGGTCAATTCACTTATTCTTCCACTATTTGACTATTGCGCCTGCACTTATATTCCGACCCTCACACAGACAGATAAACAGAGACTAACATTATTGCAAAATTCTTGTCTGCGTTTTGTATACGGTGTGCGTAAATACGATCATATATCTAAATATCGCAAAATTTCTAAGATGCCCTCTGTTGAAAACCGTCTTAAATATCTTTATTTATGCTTGCTACATAAAATTATATTGACAGGTACTCCATCATATTTATTTGACAAATTTATAATTAAAGATTATAACTATTCTCTTAGAATGAAGGATTTGTACATTGTACCAATCTTCAGAAAGTCAAAATTTAAAGGTGCGTTTTCATATATGGCCCCCACTTTATATAACAGTGTTCCTGACTCTTGAAGATCCTTTCTTTAAACAATTTCAAAAGAAATGTACGAGCATTATTATTTGCATAATATTTATTTCATTGTTTATTATTTTGTACTCTATATTATCTTAAATATTTTTATTACTTCAATTATCTGTAATTAATTATATTTATAACGTGTCTATTAGTTTTATATACCTACATCTGTGTATTATTTGTTGGTTAGCTGGAAGAGCAGCCTTAGGCTGAACCTCGCCCTTGATTATATGTCAATAAAGTTTATTATTATGATTATTATTATTATTATTATATTTCATATGCACTTTATTTTACAATAAAATATACATTACAAAAACGACATATTAGATCGTGGTGTAAATTGTAGTGGAGTGAATAGAAAAAAAGAGGTGAATTGTAAATGGGAGCAATTAGAATGTAGTAGATAGGTGGCCCTGGTCGTATGTGTCGGGGTGAGGAGACTTGGTAGTTCCGAGATTCAGCAAGAAACAATAACGTTTCGTACCATTACCCTATCCGCTATCCGGGGTTAACAGTTGTCGTATATACAACGCAATAAGCCCAGCGTCTGAAATTAATTAAACTAGCAATGTAGGGGACATTTAGTTATGTCTGAAGGCCTTAACACCTTACTTGTAGCGCACGCGCTTGCATAAGTTACCGTTCTCCTTCCACTTCGCCTTCGTCTTCAGCAACTCTCCTTCGCCTTCGCCTTGCCGCATCGCATTCGCATTCGATCCAATATGTACTACTCGCGTCTCTGAAATATTAAACACGTCCTTATCTTAATTGCCCTATACCAGATTATTTATGTAGTTTGGTCAGAAAGACATTTGTTAACCTGATATTGGTTAGGGACCGTCACACCTACTCAGCGTCTCTGGAATCTTAAACTTGCGTCTCAGCATCTCTCGCACCCATACACTCGCTACTCTCTACTGCTTCTTTCGCACAGTATTCAGTATTCTCCATGTTAGAATGGAATTGCGCAATAAAAAGTGTATGATATATTACGTAATTGAAGTACTTTGTTTTTGCCACACAACTTATAGATTCTGTTCGCATGTAGTAACTTTTGTTCAAGAAATAATTTGGAATTGTCAAAATAGTTCGTATACATTGCGGCTTGTATTTTAACATTTTTGTCTTGTGTTGATTTATACAGGCTGTTCTGAAAATGGATGAAAAGCTTCAGGTAGAACGATTCTTTGATTAATTCTGAGTCGATAATCCTAATGCAAAAAATTTGTACGGCTCTTCGTAAAGCCGCACGAAGCCATCAAACTTGTAAATGTGCAACTAGAACTAGGCGATTTTTTAAAAATCTTTTACGTAATATCATTGCTCTTTACATTCTAGAAGAATTATGTAAAATTTGATGTACGTAGCTAAACGTTTGATATCAAATCTTAAAAATTTTAACTCTTCTAAAGTACAATTTTTTTAATTTGAATAGGTTCGACAACCATGTATAAAACAGTTTTTTGTTTGAAACAAATTATAAATAATTTGTCAAATTTTGACGTTTATCAGTTGATGTTTGATTTTATAATTTATTTCTTTTTGTATGGTAAATGAAACATTGGATAATTATAATGTATACCTTTAACGAATACGCTGATATGTTTATGGTGTATGAATTTTGCAATGGGAATGCGAACTTGATAAAAGAAGAATATGAAGCACGATACCCAAACCGGCGGCGCCCATGTTCGAACACATTTAGAAAATTAGATAAATTGACTTTATTTGCAAGTTATTGACTATTATAATTATAATTATTATTATTTTTGCTATTTTTATTACTACATAAATACTCAAAATATCGTTTACATTGAATTTTTTTAATTAATAAAGCAAAGCTGGTATCTTAAGTAAATAAATTCAATTCCAAATTTGAATTTCCACTGAGTGTACCTATGTCAAAATAATGTTGACATAAAATTCATCCTGATTTGCATAGCTACCTAATAACTACAATAACAGTTTGTTTGGTTCGGTGTTGCCAAATTTACATTTCTTTTAAGTAGCTCGTGTAGCTTTACGAAGGACCGTACAATTTTTTTGCATTAGGATTATCGACTCAGAATTAATGAAAGAATCGTTCTACCTGAAGCTTTTTACCCATTTTCAGAACATCCTGTATAATGTATCAATATCAAAAACTATCCAAAAGGGCTAGAACAATAGTCTTGTCTGAATCAGCGTTTTTAATGTAGAAAAAATACAGCACAGATTTTCTAAAAATGAGGGTATAAAGTACAGGCAAAAATGAGTGAAAAATGGTTCATCAATATGGGTCCCCAAATAAACCATTTTGGAGATATGAACTGTTTGTATCATACTATTTCTGGAGAAAAAGGAACAAAAATAACATGAAATCGCTACAGTGGTTTTGATAACGTTATAAGCATAACATACTGTTAATTGTTAACTAATTTTGTTGACAAAACCGTATTATTTGTTTTATTCCTCTTTTACATCGTTTTACAAAACAACAAACTTGATAAAGCGTCAATAAATTCTAAAACTAAACTTGTAAATATTGAAAGCTCATATCTCTGAAACGGTTAATTTACGGACCCATGTAAGCATTCTTTACTCATTTTGGTTTGTAGTTTATGCTCCTAAATTTTTGAAACGTTTTTATTTTTTATTCAAATCACTTTACACTTTCAATATGCATATCACCCTTCTGTGAAAAAGTTTGAGGACCCTTGCCTTAAAGTAAAAGAATACCGTATTACCTTCGCAGAGAACTATATGGAATACTAGGGGAGATGTGCCTAAAATGACATACCACTTTTTCAAATTATGAATACAGTTTTATTTGCCATAAAATATAATTTGTTATTAAACCATACGTACAAGAATAACTAAAGCTAATATAAAAATAACAAATTAATGCAATATTCTTACAAAACCGAACAAAAATTCTAATTTTTAAAATATGCCTTCTATGTCATTTTAAAAATACTTCGATAAATTTTAAGACTTGCAAATGTCACAAATATATTGTTTTCTAGATTTGGTACATCCGCACAGCTACAATGAGCCCATTTGTAACAAGAAGCACATTGAATTCACTATTCTCCTGATTTTGATCTTGAATATAGTCCGTTACAGTACAAACAGAGTGCGTCATCATCATCTTCTTCTTCATACAGTGTCTCAATTACTTACAGTGGCGACATAAGATGTAAGCCGCCATGTTTTTGCTAAATTAACACGGGCGGTATATGAAATTTACACACTACATTTACTTGTTTAATCTTTTAAATGTTTAAATTTATTATATTTAAACTTTTAAAATATTAAACAAGTAAATGTAGTGTGTAAATTTCTTATACCGTCTATGTTAATTTAGCAAAAACATGGCGGCTTACATCGTATGCCTCCACTGTAAGTAATTGAGGCACTGTACTTCTTCAGCTTGAAATGGTTCTTCTTCATTTTCTGTTTGTGTAGTTTCGAATATATTTTTCTCTTTGCTCTCTTCGCAGCTTTTCTTGTTTCAATTGCACTCTTCTCTATATCTTTTACATGTAACTCTTCCATATATGGGCTATAAGTTAGTTCCTGCTTGCCCTTTCTAACATATGGGTAAAATGACATAGTATGTCATTTTATCCAAGTATCTAGTATGTCATTTTACCCTGCAGTATTCAAATTTCAAATATTGAGCAAACCATATCTTAAGAATTACATTAAAGTAGATATTCTATGTTTTTGTAGTACCCAATAAATAAGCAATCATGCACAATATAGACATAACTAAAATCTAAGTTTTGCAGTGCTACTAAAAATAAATCTGTACTGACCTTATAAATATTTACACACTAGATTTTTACAATATTTTGACTTTGCACATGAACATGTTGTCTTAATTCGTTTTTGCTATAGGCAGTACATCTTCGTGTAGATGGCAGATGCTGTCCAATAGAAAATAAAACTGTACGCGGCGCCAAATTTTAAAAATGCTCAGTATGTCATTTTATCCTAGTATGTCATATTAGGCACATCTCCCCTACACCTATATTCTAAAATTAATACTTGCTAAAATACTTAAAAATAACACTTAACATGTTTTACAGTCTCTAAATCATCTCTCAGTCATTTATAAGAGACTGGTTTACTCAACCAGAACCACAGACGCGTTTCGCTCTTATTGGACTTCTTCAGTGTAGTGTACTGACGGCTCTAGAAGACACTGAGTAAGGTTGAACCAGCGGATGATAAACATCGCAAAAAAGATAAGATGACTACAGAAGCAAGTAACTATATGCAGAGCCATCTATCGAGAACGCCGTGAGCTTAGCCTGCTATAAATAATAATAAAAGTACAATAAAGTACAATATGATGCCGACACTTGGTGAAACTGTTCTAATAAATACTTAAAAATAACACTTGACATGTTTCACAAGATTTCAGTCTCTGAATCAACCTCTCGGTCATTTATCAGAGACTGAAATCTTGTGACACATGTCAAGTGTTATTAGAACAGTTTCACCAAGTGCCACCATCATATTGTACTTTTATTATTAATATTTGCTGAAAAAATATTTTATTACACTACTCATTGCTATCGTGTAGTACTTAACGTCCATTCTCCGATTGTGAGATTTCTAAAATAGGTATACTATAACTTAATTGAAACAATGACGCATATGCAATTGAATTTTACGCAACTTATGAGTGAATTTTATAAAAAAGTAAATTTTTCAGTTGAAAAATGGACTATTTTAACAATGAATATTTAAGGAAAATGAATGAAAAGTCTATAATAGCAAAATTAGAAAATGTGAAACTCATCCGTAGCGTATGCGAACTGTAGGCGAGAATGAAAGCTTCTGAAATTTTGTACTTTACTGCGTCGATATGTTGTCTATAAAAACCTTGTGTTTTTTCTGTTCCTCTGTCCGAGTCGACTATATAATTTTTACAATGTGGAATGAGAATTCTTTTTGTTTTAATTATATTTATGTTCCCTAAAATCATGCATTTCCCGGGGTATCATGTAACATTAGTTAGTTATTTTGCGTTTCTAGTAAAAAGCGTTAGCGTAACTTGATTCCAAGTTTCTGTTCGCTTAAGGCCCGCGGCTTTACGGCTTCATTTTGCTCAGTACGACTCTGTATACATGCTGTAATAACTTATTAATTCAATTAAAAAGAGTACTGGAATACTATCATATACAACATAATATATTCAAGCCTCTTTAAATCTTGAAAACACCGGGATGGATAAAATATGCGTAGCTACATACGTATATAATAAATACACAATTTTATGCATAATATAATAAATGTAAATTGTAATAGTTATTTACATTCGAGTGCGTGTAAGTTGTATTTTACAGCGCGACAGCTTTGTTTAAGGCACGAGCCCTTAAGAGTGCCTTATTAGCTGGAGCGTTGTAAAATATTTCACGCACGAGAATTGTATCAATTTTTTTGGCCGACGATAATAAAAATCACTTTTTTCAATGAGATAGGTTGTACTTCTGAAAAGGGTTAGTTTAAAATACTGGGGTTAAGTCAATTTCCAAATTTGATTTTACTTACCTTCATTAGAGTACTTCTTCTAGCAAAAATTTATCTGTAATAATAGACGTTGTTTATGACTGATAATATATTTATTTGCTCATGTTTTCTTCGTAATAAATAAAAGGTACGTGTCGATATTTGACATTTCAGCAATGCTCGCCTATTTGACAGGTATATCGATCGGTGACTATGTCGGTAACGGCGGATTTTTACAATAATGACAGATATCGCTACCGTCAGTTTGGTTTATATAAATTAATTTTAAATATAGGAAATGTTAAAGTAAAAAAATAACTTAAGTAGGTAATACTTTTTTACATGAACTTTATTATAGTAAAGACGATTTCTTTTCTAAATGCCCATAAATAGTTAGACAAGTTACAGCACAGTAAGCGTAAAATGTAGGTTACACTTGCTGTGTATACAATTGTAAAGTTCCCATTACATTTCAGGAGGGCAAAAAATTTATTTCTTTATAGTCTTGATAATGAAATAAAATTTCAAATAAATTTTATGACATTTTACCTATCAGAAATTATAACTCAAACAGAGCTTTTCTGACAAGTAAAATTACAAACAAAAATAATGACATTTTACCTGTCAGAAATGTATCTGTCAGATTGTGACATATTTTACCTGTCAGAAAAGCTCTGAGTTATCATTATTGAAAATGGAGAATTATCCACAGGAAGAGAAGATACAAATCATTGAGAAGTATTATTTTGATGAAAACTATATTTTATAATTTCTGACAGTTAAAATGTCATAAAATATGTTTGAGATTTTGTTTCAATACCATAACACTATAAAGAAGTAACGTTTATAAAATTTTGAATTCAATTTTCTCGGTTACGATACACGAAAAGAAAATATGATTATTGATTTAGACGCAGGATTTAATACTTCACAACATTTATTTGAAGAATTTTTGTCTTAAATTAATAGGCCACTTTTGTGCAAGAAAAACTGGTTTCACATCTTAAACGCCTATGGCCCGGTTTTCTTGTTAAATCCGGTATATACTATATTAAAGAACTTTGAAATCAAGGTAAATGCATCTACAGGTGTCTCACAACTCGCGCCCCAGAGCGAATGAGGAAACACGAGACTGCACTCGGATGTGTAATTTCGAAGAAAAAAAATCTAGCTTAAAAGATATTAGAGAAAAGACGTCTTAAAATTGACCAATCAGAGACCTACACCTTTAACGTGTGTTTGCCGTAATTTTACGTTACTAGGGTTTTATACAAATCAAATCTTTAAAATGTGTGGGCGACTGTAGTTTTCGAAAAATGTCAGTGTCAAATTAATGACAAGGTGATTAAAAAAAGGCAAATTCTTACCATGTATTCAGCCGCTGATTACTTAGAAATGATTATAATTTTCGGAGAATGTGGCCGTAACGCCAGAGAGGCAGCACGAGTCTATTCGGAACGTTTTCCGGATAGAAATCTTGTGATGATCTCGGATGACACCTTCGCTAACCTAAATTTGTTGACAGTGACAAGTCAACTCTAAAGTGTCAAAATTACAATAAGTCAAACAAATTTTGTAACTCACTAGTAGTATTTTTAAAACCTAGCAACCAGTTTTATTTTATAATAATATCATCACACCTCAAGATATCCTTCCGAGATTGGTGGATTAAAAAGTCTTGTAACTCCGTTATGCAAGCAGCCGCAAATTATTTTCTTCTATTTTTTGGCAACCTATTGTCGTCGGCAAGTGTCAGTTTCGTCTGGGGCGCGAGTTGTGAGACACCCTGTATATCAAAGTGAATCTGATGAACATATTGTTAAATGTACATATTACAGTGTGATTGATTTTAATAGCAACACGTGGACTACTTTTTTAAAATATATAAAATCGTATAATTAAAGTTTCAGGATAAATTTTTATGAGAAAATTTCCTATACCTGATGTATACAGTCTTCAGATTCAAATTTGTACATTATACATATCCATTTTGTTAATAATGAGCGAACTATTTAAATCTACAAAGGACAGCACTAGATTAAAAAAAAAATTCCCGTCTTCAGTTCATGAAAGAGATAAGTAAAATTTCCCTTAGGTTTAATTTACAAAGGGAAAAGTATTTACGAGTGTGGGGTCCTACTCCTACATGTTGAGTTTTTTCCTGTATGAAGCCGTAATGCGAAATTAGAGAGAAATTACAAGAGGAAGTTCAGGCTGGTAGTGGTAGTATCCGGAAACAACGACGGCGTCGGTTTTTATCCTGCGCCGTGCGCGACGCGGAAGTGTTTTACGCCGGTTTAGCTAAACGGGTATAAATCGCAAGCGGCAAGAGAGGATTGCAAGGATTCTTTGTTCTTGATTTTTGAATTTAGGAACCGGGGCAGGGGAGATACGATCTGTCCCTCATAATTTTACCTTTTTTCGGCTAATTTATTTACTCGTGCTAATGTCCTAGTATAATTAAATTTCACATGTTACGCTGGATTATTTTTAAATCTCTGTACTTTTTGGAAACAACATTTCATTCGGTTAAGCGCACATACATATCTTTCATTTAAGGTATGTAAAAAATAATGAGTTACTAAATATTTTTCAATAGTCATACCCCAGGTAATGCTACCCCTATATACTTTTATGTATTTATTTATATAATTTTCTTTTACATACATATTCTATTAATTTATTATATTAATAAAGCTATTACATTATGTGCTCTTTAAATATGAAATTAAGAAAAATATTATTTTTTAAATAGGTAACGTCAAATTTGTATATATTACGAAATATCCTCTAGATATTTTATAATTAATTATTAAAATTTGTGTAATATTTTGAAAAAAAATCACGTGCTCGGAAACAGAATGTGACGTCAAAGTTCATACAGCTTAACATGTACCAAACTATTGCCTACTCTTTTTATATAAATAACGTAACTGATAGACAAACTGTTTTGTTATTGGCTATGAATGACATGCTGTATGTAATTTGACGTTAAAGAAGTGGAATGTTGTTTTTCATGACTATTTCCGGCGCTAATCTTTTATTTAATTATTTATGAAAATAACAACATATTATTATAATATTTTTATTACTATGAAAAATATTGCATAATTTCATTTGAAATATTTTTGAAAAATGTGAAATTGGCTGACTAATAATAAAAAAAGTTTTCTATTTACTGCAACTTGCGACCAAAATCAATTATACTATATATATATATGTAAAACACTAACAGCCCGATTCACAAAAAAGTTTAAGCTAATCCTCATTTTTGTATTAGCGAATTCTAATCTAATTTTGACTTTTTATATCTTAAAATATAGTCTAGTCTCTTCCTAGTATCTACCTTTATTGATAATATCATGAAAATTAAATTTTAAATATCGAAATAGAATAGAATTCACTAATCCAAAAATGAGGATTAGTTTCAACTTTTTTGTGAATCGGGCTGTAAAAGTATAGAATTAAAATTAACGGAACTAATGATCAGTAAATAATAATACAAATATAATTTAATTTAATGTTTCCTAAACTAAGCTAATCTAACTATAGCCTGGACACAATATTCCTGATCATTAATTTAAAAAAAATCTGATCCAACAAATATAAATGATGACCTAAAGGTTAATTCAGGTGCTGAAATCTTGTGAAATATGACCAGTGTTTTTTCATTCTTTGTTAGCCTGTTTCACCTTGAGTTCGCTGTTGTATTTTGTTTTCCAATATCTGCCAATGCTTGGATTGTCTCTGCAAAGAGACGGCAGTTACTGCACACTGATTAGCTGTAATAACAGCGAAATGCGTCTGTGGTTATTAGCTGGGCACGGCCGACATCTGATGATGACCGAAAGGTTGATTCAGATGCTGATTTTTTTAAATTTAATTTTAATTTTAAAATAAGTATCGAGAAAAAGTACTAGATTTGTAATGCTGATGAATTATTAATTTTCTATAATTTGATTATTGATTTTTACTAGGTTATAATGGGGTCATTTCACATTTTCTGATTTATTTTTTTCTTGAAAAAATAGGTCAAATTAAACATATATGTGTATGTTTTACATCTTACAAGTCTTTAGAATCAGAGATATGATTTTTTTTAAAGTTACGTTTAATTTCAAATATTTCAACGGCTGACGACAGGTATTCACGGATACGACAGTCGAGCTCTACCGGTTTAATTTAGAACTATAATTATTTGGTTTGGTATTTATTTAAATAAATGGTTTATTTACATACCTTATACTGCACTAGTACTTTTAAAGAAATAGAAAGTAATAATAATCTTCTCTCTTGTATATTTTGCTGTCAGCTGTCACACTTTTAGGTTAGGTTACTGTTTCATGTTGTGAAACGTGTGTGTGTGAGAGAGAATTGTGTTTGTGTGAGTATGAATTTGTTTCGTCACAAATTTAGTCCGTGTTTAAAAGCGCGAAAGTTTATTAGCAAATTTATGAATGAAAAGTCGCATATTTCAAATTATTTTTTATTACTACCGTGAGTATTTTTTAACGTGAAACATTGGGTTTGTCATATCCATCGTTACGACTTGATATTTGATTGACAGCAATGTATTTGCCCGTTCCATTTAAAATGAAACATAGGAAACGAATTTGAATATTTAAATATTGTAAGAAATTAATCAGAGTCAGAAAACCACTCGAGAGATCTAAACATATTTCGGGCACAAGGTGCACACAGTATTTTTTTCTACATCTAAATTTAATTTTTAGGAAACAGGTATAATTATTTAAACAAAATTAACCTCTAAAGACATCTTGTCAATATGACAGATAACCGTTGAATTTTCGTATAAGTTATGATTTGACATTTGATTGACGCAATGTATTTGTCTGTCTCATTTAAAATGACACATGGGGAATGAATTTGACAGAAGTATTATATTTAAATATTGTAAGAAATTTAGTCGAGTCAGAAAACCACTCGGGCACTAATTTTAATTTAGAATGCAGGTATAATTATTTAAGCAAAATTAACCTCTATTGACGTCTTATCAAATATCAAATTCGTTCCCTGTGTTTCATTTTAAATGGAACTGGCAAATACATTGCTGTCAATCAAATGTCAAGTCGAAACCATGGATATGACAAACCCAATGTTTCACGTTAAAAAATACTCACGGTATATTTATTAAATGAGATGGATTTCATGATTTTTAAATAAAATTTTTTTTTTGAAATGACCCCATTGCCGGCAATTTTTGTGTATTTATTATTTAATACTATTATACATAAGAGACTGACAAGTCCTTATTATTCTTATTTATTAATCAATTCAGTCCTTAAACTTCTAACCCTAATTCATTCGGAAATAAAATAAAATAAAAGCTGTCCGGAATCCTTTCTTCCAGTGTCACAAGCACGTAAAAAGTTCGTTTCCTTCCTGCAGGGCGCCAGGGCGTTAGGGGGAGAATGATGTGAAACTGATCGGACGTCCCGCGCGCCTGTTCCCGAGCCGTTAATCACAGCACCGGGACGCGCGACGCGAGACGATCGTATACCTGCACTAATTTACATCTGTTCCGTGTTTGTTCTCTGAGCTGTCTCTAGGTGTAGGTGTCTCTGTCTCTACTTAGCGTATCTCACGACGAAATACGAGGATAGCCATAGCCAATCCTGCAAGATGCACGCTGCACTGCAGGAACATAGTAATAAGTGGAATTGAAAAGCTCTTACTTTGAATATTGCAGTAGGTAATTAAGGTTTTGCTGAATTTTAACACTTTCTTACGCGAAATACTTCAGAGCTGGACACAAGTACAAAAAGAATGTAAAGTATAAGTAAAATATCTTTGATTTCAGAAGTACTTAAATGTAAGTATTTATCATTGCAGAATTAAAATAGAAATACATGTACAGAGTGGAACAAATTCGAGTTTCTTATATGAAAAACTGTCTTATTATGACATGTATTTTGTCGACCGTTTCATTCGTTTTTATCTTCTCATATGATAACATATGTTTACGTTGTTCGTTATTTTTTTCTTCGATTTCATCACTGTTGCCTTGTTGCGTATCAAATTTGTATTTTTCAATACAAACAGTAACTGTTTTTCCAGTTGTGCTTCGTTGTTAGAATTAAATGTAAATCTAGTAATTCTGTGACGTCATTATCTAGTTACAAACTTTCCTCATTTTCAATGTGTAACATTGGTTGCATATATTTGTGGTATTGTATCCGAATTAGGGTTTTTGAGAAAGCAAGGTCTATTAATTTTCAATCATCACAACCCGTATTATTGTTTCATTTTATCAATAAATAAACTAATGAGTTAATGACAGTAACGAGTTGTCAATCTTCACATCTTGTTTAGGAGTAAGCTGAGATATGTAATCGTCTTATTTATAATAATAGTGGTAAAATATTATTAGGCTGAACAAACGATGTTACTAATTTTAGAATATTGCGAAGAAAATTTTTGACAACCCGTAAAACAATTGTTACTGTCATTAAAAATTAATTGTTTGACATTTGGATAGACTGCTAGATTAAATTTATTTTAAAAATTTAGCAGTGCAGACACTCAGATTTTATTTTTTTCTGTGTGAACCGTAACAGATATCACAAATTACATAGAGAGAGAAAAGTTTACTATTGAATGTATCTTTCTGAAGAAAAATAATTTCACGTTTTCGGCATTGCCATTAAAAAGTTACGGTCTAATTAATGTTGGGACACATTAACGGAACTAATGATCAGTAAATAATAATACAAATATAATTTAATTTAATGTTTCCTAAACCAAGCTAATCTAACTATAGCCTGGACACAATATTCCTGATCATTAATTTAAAAAAAAATCTGATCCAACAAATATAAATGATGACCTAAAGGTTAATTCAGATGCTGAAATCTTGTGAAACATTTAAAAATTTAGCAGTGCAGACACTCAGATTTTATTTTTTTCTGTGTGAACCGTAACAGATATCACAAATTACATAGAGAGAGAAAAGTTTACTATTGAATGTATCTTTCTGAAGAAAAATAATTTCACGTTTTCGGTATTGCCATTAAAAAGTTACGGTCTAATTAATGTTGGGACACATTAACGGAACTAATGATCAGTAAATAATAATACAAATATAATTTAATTTAATGGTTCCTAAACCAAGCTAATCTAACTATAGCCTGGACACAATATTCCTGATCATTAATTTAAAAAAAAATCTGATCCAACAAATATAAATGATGACCTAAAGGTTAATTCAGATGCTGAAATCTTGTGAAACATTTAAAAATTTAGCAGTGCAGACACTCAGATTTTATTTTTTTCTGTGTGAACCGTAACAGATATCACAAATTACATAGAGAGAGAAAAGTTTACTATTGAATGTATCTTTCTGAAGAAAAATAATTTCACGTTTTCGGTATTGCCATTAAAAAGTTACGGTCTAATTAATGTTGGGACACATTAACGGAACTAATGATCAGTAAATAATAATACAAATATAATTTAATTTAATGGTTCCTAAACCAAGCTAATCTAACTATAGCCTGGACACAATATTCCTGATCATTAATTTAAAAAAAAATCTGATCCAACAAATATAAATGATGACCTAAAGGTTAATTCAGATGCTGAAATCTTGTGAAACATTTAAAAATTTAGCAGTGCAGACACTCAGATTTTATTTTTTTCTGTGTGAACCGTAACAGATATCACAAATTACATAGAGAGAGAAAAGTTTACTATTGAATGTATCTTTCTGAAGAAAAATAATTTCACGTTTTCGGCATTGCCATTAAAAAGTTACGGTCTAATTAATGTTGGGACACCTAAGTATCACACACTAGTGGTTCACTAATAATAACATGTATCACCTTAAAAGATGACTTATAACCATATAAACTGTCATACCAAATTTCATCCAAATCGAATAAAGCGTCCGATTATTATAAGCAAAATTAACTTTTTTTCGAAGAAATTTGAAGCAGAATACTGGCTAAATGGTACACTTTCCGGTAGAAGCAAGTTTGGTTAAATCGTCTTATTTTAGCCTCAGGAATCCGTGGTTAAGCCATGTCCCCCTATTTAAGAGACACCCTGTGTACTCTTTGCTGACCCCTCCTAGAAAACTATCAGTGTTATCAAGAAAAAACAAATGCACACAAGACCATTATTCTAGATATTCGTTTTTATTTTGCAATATTTGATAAATCAAGTAAATTAACACAAGACACAAAAATGCTACAATATTCTCCAATGTATTCGAACTATGTTGATAATTCAAAGATTACATGAACGGTCGCTGACGTAATTTTTTTAACAAGTTAATCTTAAAAAAAAAAAGTTGGGGTACTTAATATACCCCGCACGGTCACTGAAGTGTTAAGAATGAAATCGCATATATTATTACTCATTATGGAATGAAATACTTAAGTTTGATGTAAGCAAACGTATGCTGTGCATTAGCAAATACTTGTACAGTAAGATAGCGTGGCGTGGCGTAGCACGTGGCATGGCGTCACGTAGTCACTCGGGTTGACAGAGACAAACACCCTTAAGTTTTAAATCCGTCGTTAAATAGATTTTGAAGTCTTTCTCGTCGTGTCTGCCTCACAGCAGTAAAATACAATCTTTCTTAGAATTTATAACTCGTTGCAAAATCGGCAGATCTCGCGTCGAAACTATTCGCATAATTTATACTCGGTTCCCTTCATGCGTTAGCCTCGGCTTTGGCTTCGCTGATGCTGGAGCTGGAATGCTGAGGTACATCGTTCTATTATAATAGCGCGTAAAGCAATATTGCTACTTTTCGTTCACATTGAGCTGAACGAATGTTGCGAAACGCGCCAAGATTCCGGGGAGATGTATCGTTATGCCTTGTTATGCGATGCTCAAAATAATGCAGCCGTAAAGTGGTATTATGCAGCCATAGAATGGATTGGCACAATTTCACCCTCATGCAATATAAAAATAACCCATAACCTTTTAAAATAATTTAATAAAAAAAACTTTTAAAAAATAATGCCATATTTGATACTAGGAATGACGAATTCCTATAATTTTGGTACCCGAGTACCCGAAACAATTATCCGGATAGTACCCTTTACCCGTTAATTACCCGATACTCTTTAATTACCCTTTATCCTTTAAGTACGTATACATAATTCGTTAATTTGTTAATTACTAGTTACCTTTATATTAGCAGTTTACTTTTTAATAAAATTCATAATTATTGTTTGCATATATACATATATCAAATAAAAAGTAATACAAATAAATAATATATTGTATCTGTATAAAAAACTTAACATAAATTATATTAATTACCTATGGTATGGTAATAAAAAGCATTTCATTTAGATATAATCTTTTCGGCAGCTGAAAAATGTTCGGGTAATTAAAGGGTATCGGGTAATTAACGGGTAGCGGGTATATTTCGGGTAATCACGTAAGAAATTTTATACCCGGGTACATTATTATCGGGTAGGTTCCGAGTACCCGGGTACCCATCGTCATTCCTATTTGATACTATGTTTGAGGAATTTCTGGCAAAAACAACCTATGTCCATTAGTCATTATTTTGAATTACAGATAATGAAAAAGAACTTTCCATCTTCCTTTCCGTTAAATATTTTTATAATTATATTTAACCCAAGTTCATGATTAAATATTAGAAAATGGATGTTGTCACCGAAATTTAATAATAATGAGCAATTATTACCTATTTATTAGTGATTAGTGATTTTTATAGGCCATTGGCTGTTTTCTTTGTAAGAAACTGATAATTTGTAATTAGAAAAATCTATGAACTTTTTATTTTATTGAAAATAAATACGTTTATTATACAAAATTAGCCTATACGTTTTTTTCAAAAAAAGTACCGGGACTAACGTTGTTTTTTCTGAATCTCGATAGGACTATAGTTTGTGATAGTTTTTGCGAGAAAAAAAATAAAACATGATTTTGAGTATTCTTTACGATAACCTTAATGTTTGGAGGTTAGCATCAGTGAGTGTCAGACTGACAGTTACATAAACATAACCTATGAAAATAAAATATTCCTTTCATTTTTACAAATTTTCGTTTTCAAATAAAATTTAATATGCAGCTCGCACTGAAGTTTCATTTTATCACTTATATGGTTTATTTTTCTCGGCCTTACTGCCTAGGCAACTAAATTCCATATTCCTGATAAAAAGTAGAACTTCAGTGCCTTGATACATAAATAACTACTTTTTAGGAAAATGTATATCAATTTTATGTAAATATGACTAATAAGAGTAAATACATGTTACTTTTTTAACATAGAATTAGAGAGAAAAATATATTTTGTGTGTATTAGCATTTAATAAAACAAAATATAGGGAATTAGCGAAACAAAATATTCGTGGCACTGAAATTAAATGTAAAAATAATATATATACAGGGTGTAAATTTTAAAGCGGGTCATAGGGCTATAACATAGAAAAACGGTTTTTTAGACGCCAAAAGTTTCTATATTAATTTATTGAAAAAAGAATTAATGCATATTATAAAGAAAAAAATTACGAATTTTTTTGATATCAAACACATTACATTTCTGTTTCATATAAAGCCAGTAAATAAATTTAAAAATTTGCACAATTAAGGAAAAATATCAGCCGTGAAACTGACAGAAACAAAACAAAACAATTGTTGACTTAAGACATTATTTGTGAAATTATTATTATTTTCGTTTTATGAAGAAAAATTACAAATCATTAAGTGGTTTTAATTGTTCCCTTGTAGTTTGCAGTTTTTCTTATTTATTACTACATGCAGATCATCTTTATTTGTAATTATCTATTACAATAAATAATAAATGTGTCTTAAATAAATATCCTAGTGTTTTCTTTATTTTGTGTTATTTTATATTAGTCTATAAATTAATAACTTTAATCTTTAATTGTCCCCGATCAGGTTAGTAAAAAAATGACAATGTTTTGTTATTGTCAGTTTCATGGCTAATAATAATTTTTCGTAATTGTACAAATTTTTAAATTTATATTTAGAAATGTAATGTAATTTTTTTCTTTGTAATAGTAACCAATTATATTTTTAATAAATTAATATATAAACTTTTGGCGCCGAAAAAACTGTTTTTCTATGTTATAGCCCTAAGACCCGTTTTAAAATTTACACCCTGTATATATATTTATTCATTTGTTCTATTCAAGGCACTCTTATTATGGTCATGTTTAAAGAAAATTAATAAACTGTTTACTAAATAATATAAATCACTTTTCTATTTAATAATAATAAAGATATAAAAAAGTTTGTCATAATATATTGTTCAATGTGTAGACATATTTTATTTGTAACAATAATTAAACTATGAAGGAAAACTTTATAGTGTACAATGATTAGGTTTCTATTTAAGTTTTGGTTATCAAATGGCCAAATTTGAACAGAATATTTCCCAAATGTGTATACTGGAAAATATACACATGCACGTCATTGTAATCATATGTACCGATTTTTCTTTTTTGGAAAATAATAAATAGCACATTTTTTACAAGAAGTGTGATACTGGCAAACATGTTTAACATTGTCAAGTAAATTATGCTTTTTCGACCATGTGGGTAATATGATAATGGGTAAACATGATTTTCATAATTTATAAACAAATATAAATCTTGTTAACTAACTTTACTATTTCCAGAAACATTCACATAAACAAGTGAAATATTGATCAGTTGTAAAGTGACGTAATGTTTGCATACATGTTATTTTTAAAAACAAGACAAACATGTAAAAAATAAAATTATATTCTTCTAGTCTGATAACACACTATTCATAATGTATGTTGATGAGCGCCGTTGGCGGGAAATTTCAAACACAAACGGGAAATAAAATCTGTTAGTATGAACATAACAGCTGGGCTTCACTGGTTTGGTTACCAATATTGCTAGCCATGTTTATATAATTTCCGTTTAAATATACCACAAGTGATGTCTTAAATCAAAAGTAACCAAAATTTACGTTAAACGTTAAACTAGTTACAAATTCACTTTAAAATAGATATACATAATTTAAAATAGACATTGTAACATTATTTTCAACATTACAAACACGCGATACGTTTTTACTTACGGTTTATGACAAAATATATAATACTCATAAATTTTATAGTTCTGTAGTTAAAAAAATTAATATGAACTTTATAAAATCTAGAATTAAATTCTCTGTTAAAGAAGCAAATAAAACATATATATTTATATTAAAACAAAAATTTCGCATTAAGTATGCCTTTACAAAAATAATATACTATAATAAAGAATTAGAAAATACTCACCATGTTTCACAAGATTTCAGCATCTGAATCAACCTGTCGGTCATCATCGGATGCCGGCCTTGCCTAGCTAGTAACCACAGACGCGTTTCGCTGTTATTGCAGCTCATCAGTGTGTATATGCTATAATGTAGAATACGTAATACTGAATAACATTTATTTGAAAAAAAAATCTGTAATGGTTTACAAAATATCAGTTGGACATTGAAACAAAACCACTCTGTATAAATATTTTCTTTTATTATTAATTAAAAACAATTATTTTTCAGTGAATCGCGATTTAAGAAACAAATGAGGTTATTTTTATAAAAACCGAATATATTTATTTTTGGATATTTCTATATTGTTTATTTATTGAGAACCATACTTGAATATAGAATAATTAAAGTTAAAATTATACATTATAGTATATAAAAGAACGAATTTTATATGTTATGTTTTTTCGTACTCGGCAAGTTTTCTCAAAGACACGTGGCGAAAGAAAGTTTTATAAAATAAATAAAAATAAATAAATCATTACGGCAAATTACCCATTACTGGTTGTGCCAGTATCTACAATACATGTAGACATCGGTAATGATGACGATATATTTTTACCGTGTGGGCGCTTACCAGGCGTCACCTCACGGGCACTCATAGCTGGTGTGGAGAGTGAACCACAGGGATCACTTTTGTGCGATTAAAAGTCTGCACTGGCAGGGATCGAACCCGGTCATCAGATTGGCAACCAGACACTATACGCACAGGGCCACGTGATCCCATAAAAAATGAGTCCTTTATACTATTTTTATATTTTGCGTCTTTTATATACTAAAATATTTTAAAGAAACTGCTATTGGTAAGAGCCAACAAAGTGTCTGACATCTGGTGGCAAAATAAAACATATAAGTTGTAGGGAAAACGTTGTGCTGTCATACAGGGTTATAAGTAAACAACAACCAAAAATGACCAGCAAATCGTAGAGATATTATTCTGTACCGCAGTGCAATAATTATGTAAGTGCTGGCATATCCGTTCATTATTTCCCAAAAAGAGAATTATTAAAAAATAAGTGGAAAATCGCGTTAAAAATCGGAAAGGACATATCACCGTTCATGAACGTTTGTTCACATTTTTACCTAAGCGATTTTATTCCATGTAAGTATTTATAAAAATTTATGCTTCAAAACTTTATTAGATTGTTTTTGTAGTCAATAAAATATTAAAAAAAAATTATATAGCAAGCTAAAAATTACAGCAAAGAAAATTCGACAAAACCCCTGTACAGAGAAGAAAAATAGAGAGACGTTACCTTAAGTAGTAACTATTATTCTTTAATATTATATATTTATTTTAAATTGTTTATAGGAAAGACAGGGAAGAAAAAAAAAACTACAAAAATATCAGAAATTGCGCAAGAGGAAGACGTGCAAGACAAAGAACTTGATGTGCATTTGTATTTAGTGTTATTGCGATTGAGTGGTTAGCCCCTTTCAAATTAGATGTTTGAACAAACAGTTAATTTATTTCTATATTATTCTGTTTATCTGTCTTATATCCGCACAAGATAAAATGTCCAGCTAAAAATAATTAAATAATAGTTAACATGCAGATAACCTCAATTTTGAATCTTATTTTACCCTTATATACTGCTTCTCCTTCGACCATAGGCCGCACAGCATCATTTAAATAAATGTATTTATCTGACATTATGATAAATATATTTGATTTCAATGAAAAATAACAAAATATCCTCAAAACAAAGCTTCAAAATACAACTAGCACAAACGTAAAATGTAATGTTTTCCCTATAACTCGGTCATAAGTGCTGCCATCTCTAGGATGTGGCTCTCCCGGATACCTATTAATCAAGTTGATTTAGGGAAATTTGTATAATGTTGAAAGTTCAGGTCAGTTCTTATTTATAACCAACCTTCTAAAACAAAAAAAATGGCTATCGAAATGAAGGCTCTTTCGATACGCAATTGAGTTTCGTAATGACTTCATTATAAACACAAAATATAAAGAAATATTTTTTCATTTATATCTATGTATTGATAATAAGACATAGATCTTAAAAAAGGGATAGCAAGTTGTGATAAAGAATTTAAAATGAATTGTTATGTTGAAAAGGGGTCGTATTGTTCATTTGTGTGTCGACTGTACCTTTGTGCAAATTTCCCAATGAATCCATCCCCTGTTTTCTCTGATCGAAACAAATTTACAAAACAACCGGCGACATCTTAAAAATCGGAATGACTTTCTCTGGTAATCTCCCCCCGTTGATTGACACGGCGAGGTATGGGCCCTGGCTGATTAGCAAATTTGCGGCGTCGTGGCGTCGTCGTCGGCCGATGCCGATGCTATACTCCACTCTGCTCCTGCCGCTCCGGATACCCAATACGATTAGTCCGTCGCGACGCCGAACGGGCGGGCGGCGGGCGCAAGACGTGGTATTATCTGCGCTACCGTCTGCCGTAATTAAGACTGCTGTGTGCTATTAAATATTCATCTACATCTGTGAAGTTAACAAACTTCAAAATGCGCCTGGCAAGGATTTCGCAATGAGATTGAGACTGAGATTGTTGAGCTAAGATATATACCCATCCTTCATATTTTCTTCATGGCTGGGGCTAGGGTGAATAGGGAAGCTCTACTGACACATATTACTAATCGATAACTTGCACTTCATTATACATTCTTGTTAAAAAGCTTCATTATTTACATCATCTAACCTATATTTATTTTTAGATATTATAATTTACCCCAGTGGTGTACAACTTTATTTTCGGTAGCTACATGACTAGGAATGCTTAGAAGTATCATTTAGAAATTTTGATTTAAAATTTACAATTTTCTCTCTGGTGTATGTTCGATTTTGAAATTCTGGATCTGCTCAATAAGTATCTACTTATCACGTGACTTGTCATTTGATGTTTCACCAGTTATCACAAAATAAAATTTATTTTAGTTTTATTACTATCAAGTAAACTACGATTTTGGCAATAAATTCAACTTTTAAAATAAATTTTTTCTTTTATTGATTGAATGTTTGCTCAGATTACTTAGATACAGTAGACATGAAATACTAACTTTGAATTAATTTTTATAAATTTTTTCGCAATGTAAGGGTATGATATTATTATGTCGTTGAATTCAGAACAAAATTCTCTATTTAATGAGTTAATAATAATAATAATAATAATAATAATATATACAGGGTGTCTCTTAAATAGGGGGACATGGCTTAACCACAGATTCCTGAGGCTAAAATAAGACGATTTAACCAAACTTGCTTCTACCGGAAAGTGTACCATTTAGCCAGAAATCTGCTTCAAAGTTCTTCGAAAAAAAAAAAAATTTGCTTATAATATTCGGACGCTTTATTCGATTTGGATGAAATTTGGTATGACAGTTTATATGCTTATAAGTCATCTTTTAAGGTGATACTTGTTCTTATAAGTGAACCACTAGTGTACGAAACTTAGGTCTCCCAACATTAATTAGACCGTAACTTTTTAATGGCAATGCCGAAAATGTGAAATTATTTTTCTTCAGAAAGGTACATTCAATAGTAAACTTTTGTCTCTCTGTGTAATTTGTGATATCTGTTACGGTTTACACAGAAAAAAATAAAATCTGAGTGTCTGCACTGCTAAAATTTTTAAAATAAATTTAATCTAGGAGTCTATCCAAATGTCAAACAAGTAATTTTTAATGACAGTAACGAGTTGTCAATCTTCATAACTTGTTTAAGAGTAAGCTAAGATATGTAATCCTCTTATTTATAATAATGATAGTAAAATACTATTAGGCCGAACACACGGATGTTACTAATTTTAGAATATTGCGAAGAAAATTTTTGACAACCCGTAAAACAATTGTTACTGTCATTAAAAATTACTTGTTTGACATATGGATAGACTGCTAGATTAAATTTATTTTAAAAATTTTAGCAGTGCAGACACTCAGATTTTATTTTTTTCTGTGTAAACCGTAACAGATATCACAAATTACACAGAGAGACAAAAGTTTACTATTGAATGTATCTTTCTGAAGAAAAATAATTTCACGTTTTCGGCATTGCCATTAAAAAGTTACGGTCTAATTAATGTTGAGAGACCTAAGTTTCATACACTAGTGGTTCACTAATAATAATAAGTATTACCTTAAAAGATGACCTATAACCATATAAACAGTCATACCAAATTTCATCCAAATCGAATAAAGCGTCCGATTATTATAAGCAAAATTAATTTTTTTTTGAAGAACTTTGAAGCAGATTTCTGGCTAAATGGTACACTCTCCGGTAGAAGCAAGTTTGGTTAAATCGTCTTATTTTAGCCTCAGGAATCTGTGGTTAAGCCATGTCCCCCTATTTAAGAGACACCCTGTATATATATATATATATATATATATATATATATATATATATACAGGGTGTGCAACGAAACGCGGAACATAAGACTTTAACATAGGATTTTAATAATGTGCGAAAATTGGCTCTCCTGTACATTTTAGAGCAAAAATACAAGAATGAAAAGTTGTTTAGAATTAATTTTTACTCTTCAAAATTCATCAATTAATACAATAGAATATCTGCAGTACTAGATATTTAGAAAGTAAAATATGACATTTTCACCAAATATCAGATAGCTATGGGAATAAAAAACAAATATAACAAGATATCAATTAAGATCATAATACTTAAATATTTAGTGCTGAATTATAACATTGTAAACATATTGATTACAACAATAAGATTAATAATACCGAAATGAACTAGCATTTCAGTGTATATCAAAAATGATGAATTATCCTAAAATTTAAGTCAAATACTTAATAATAAAATAAAATCACAAATTCTTCGGTACTGAATAAATCCATTTTAAAATGCACAAAAGCACAGTAAAGTAATTTATAGACTATAACAATGTAGACACAATGATTATAACAATTAACATCAATAACATTAAAATGAACTGTCAGAATGAGATTTTGTTCTATTTCTTTTATTTCCATGGCTATCTGATTTTTGACGAAAATGTCTTATTTTATTTTCTAAATATCTAGTGCTACAGATATTCTATTGCATTAAATGAAGACTTTTTGAAAGTAAAAATTTATTCTAAACATCTATTTATTCTTGTATTTTTGCTCTAAAATGTACAGGAAAGCCAATATTCGCAAATTTTTAAAATCCTATGTTAAACTAATATGTTCCGCGTTTCGTTGCACACCTATATATATATATATATATATATATATATATATATATATATATATATATATATATTTACATCCCGCTATCATTGCTGCGTCCTTTCATGGCTAGGACATTGTGGCAACCACCGAAAGGAATAGAGATAGGCTTCGACTTTATAAAGTATATCTACTTATTTTTCCCCCTGATTATGAATTTCGGTTCAAATTTCAATAAAGTCGATTTACAACGATATACGTTTCCGTTCATTTGACGACATTATGAGCTCCTCCATACTGAGTGAATCCGGCGTCCACAGTATATACTTCATACATAATCAGTACTTATGACGTCCAATTTGTATATTTTTATCCATACTACCGTTACAGTGACGTCCAGCAGCGTTGCCAATATTAAATACATTATTCTGATGTAGAAACCAAAGCACACTCACAACAATATGCATACTTAGCTGCAAACATCATAGATATCTACAATGTTTGATAATGATAATTTCTTTTGGCAATCCGTAAGCAATTTGAAAATGGAACTTCTAATTTGTTTATTTAAAATGTCATTTTTAATACTTAACACTTTTGTTCTAAAATTGTTAGGAAAAATATTTCTCCAAATTAAAATTTTACTGTTTACTTATACATATAACAAAAATAAAGTAGATACCCGGTATACAAGTAAGAAATGTGAAATGTTCTTGCACTTGGTGTACAAGAACAACAATTCCATTTTCTCTGACGGTAGTGTTGCCACAAGACCAAGACCAGTCTTGGTCTTGGTCTCGTCTCGTCTTGGTCTTGTCGAGACGAGACCATCATTTGGTCTCGACTAGAAAAGTCGAGACGAGACGAGACCAGTATCAAGTCTTGTCGAGAAAGTCTTGAAGTCTCGACAAGACTCTCGACTTCAGATCAAAGGTATTTTTTTAAACATATATTCTAAAAGTGCTTCAAAAACTGAGAGTATCGCTGTAAATACTGTTTGAAATTTCGAATAAATAAGAAAGATATTAATTTTTCAAATTTTGTAATTTTCTACCTTCATAGTTGTGTTCCAGAAACATTAATTTAAGTAAATATGATGTATTCCATATTCTTCTAAATAATCCATATGTAAGTTTTAAATGAATTTAAATTACAATGAAGGTGGGATGAAATGAAAGAAGTAGAATTCTTATGCTATTTTAATGCATTAATATTTTAATTAAATTAAAATTAACCTTTATTTTATAATGTACATGTTTTGTACGTATAAATATGTTGGTTTTAATTTAATTTTTATTTAATTATCAATTAATATATTGGTACGACTGGGTATATGAAATACTGACTACATCTTGAAAAATATTTCCAATTTTCAAATAGCTTACAAAAATTACATCTGTGCTGCATTTTCAACGTTAACAATTAATTTATTGTAACAAAAGTAACGTTCCCTACAAATATAAAATATACAGTATTTTTCTTTTATTTTTAAAGAATTTATTGTGATTCTTAGAATTTTACGAAAATGCAGACAAAGATTTTAGGGAAATTCCCAGTTTAAAACAACCAAATTCTACATTTTCAACAGATGTACTTCCTATTCATGGGCGTAGTCAGGATTTTTTCTCGGGAGGGGGGGGGGCGAATAAAAATATAGTTAGTCATATATTTTTTTTATATGTTATTTATTTGCCAAAAAAATTCACTTATTCCAAAAACTTAAGTAAATTATAATAAACGTATTTAGAATAATAATGGTATATTTAATAAAAACTGTAGGTAGTTAAATAAACACAATTCTCTAACAAAAAAAAAAAAAAATAATAAAACTCTTATTTGAAAAACATAAATTAATTATAATACATGTGCTTAAATTTATAAAATTAGTAAAAAATTAGTAACTAAGAAACTTTAATAATAACAGTTTTACGGTTTAACGAATTATAAATAGATTAACAAAAATCAGTCAGTTTTACTATAATCATAGAAACAGCTGATATATTTACAAAAATTGTAATTGACAGATTTCAATGTCAAGTACAATTTACATAATGATTGTTCGTGTTAGAATTTTATTGGATTTATAGAATTTTTTCCAAGGAACTTTCGGTATGGAATTTATAAAAAATAGTATATGTTCGTGTTACAATTTTATTAAATATATAGAATATTTTCTGGGGAACTTTTGAGGGGGGATTTGTATAAAATATATCAAATTGACGGAAGGTCTTGTGATAGCCACAACAGTTTTTTTATGTACTACAACTTCTTTTACATGTTGTAGAAGGTAGAGTCAAAAATAAAATCAGGGCATGGAGTAAAAAAGGATAGAATTTTTTGGAGATATCTAATAATTCTTCGTATGGTATTTCTTTCTCAAGAGGTTTCTCTTTCCAATTATAAAACCATAATAAAGATTTCTCATAAAAATTGTCTATGTTATGTTTCATTTAATTCTTGTATCTTCCGTTTATACTTTTCTTTATTACATGGTTTTATATTTTTAGGATGCAAAATTGTTAGATTGAGTAAAGTATTGTATTCTGTAATGTTTGGATTTGGGTTGGGCAAACCTACCTACTTTTATTACTAGCAGACGTCTAAAAGTAGTTGTTATTGTCTGGTAATAATGCAGCATTTATATTACAGACCGTTGTAAAAATTATTGGATTTTTACAAGAAAAGAAATGTGTTATTTTTTACCAAATTTTTTTTTTATATTGTTATATTAGGGATTAGGAAAAACAGTTTGTTTTACACATTTGTGCATACGTAGTTTAAAGGAAATTGTTAAGAAGGGCTTGTACATTACGACTTTTATATTTACATCTCCTTTAAGGCTTTAAGTGAACGTTGATTATTATTTTCAATTTTTTCAAATGAATGAATTAGGTATTTATACAATGTATTTAATTTTCTCAGGGGGGTCAAGCGCAAACTTTTGAAATAAAGCAGAGGTTCTCAACATGTGGTACGCGTACCAGGGGATACGTGAAAGGCTAGTTTTGTTATCTGCCTATTTAACATTTATTTATTAAAATATAAAAAAATAGCGAAAGAAGTTACTTTTTTGGAGATTTTTGTCTATTTACTTACTGCTTCATTTTAAACATATATATATATATATATATAACTGTTTAGCTATTGCTAATAATTTTGTAGCTAAGGAATTGAAATTATAATTTTATGTTTAGTAATGAGAAACATCACTCGATATATACGTACATTTTCATATTAATTATTTCAAGAGCTCAATTATCAAGTTGATGATATTCATAGAAAACTTAATAATAAATATCTCTAATATTATTTGGAAGATTTGAATCGCGATTGTACTGGTGTTCTTAGAATTTTAGGTACTATTAGATGCGATTATACAAAAATTGTTTATTGAGTCAAAGTCGAGAGTCTTGTCGAGACTCGAGACGAGACGAGACTGACATCAAGTCTCGTCTCGACAAGACCAAGACGAGACCACTCTAGTCGAGACCAAATCAAGACCAAGACAAGACCGACCCCAAGTCTCGTCTCGTCTCGACTTCCGGCAACACTATCTGACGGTAAATGTAAATATGTGAAAATTTAAATTTATTTATTTAAATAGCCCCAAAATCTTACAATTAAAAAGTACAGATATTTTCATTCACTCATAACAAACTTTATTTTACATTTAACAAATATATCATACACAAAATAAATTTCACGAATATTGTCAAAACTAATAGAAAAACTTAACAAAAATTCAAAATAGTACTCGTATCTTTACACAAGGTAATGTAATTGCTTCCTGACAGTGACATTTGTTTAAATATATCAAAATTGTTTTTAAAATATTGTTTTTGTTTGTCGCACAGGCAAGATGATATATATAAATAATTTATTTTATAAATTCATATTGTAAGTTATTTACTAAATACTATTATCGTAAAATTCAAGATTGTATCATTATATTTAATTTTTAAGTAAGTTACTGAAATATTATATTCAATGTTAGGAGGAAGTAACGCCGTACTTGTTGATAGATACAATGTATTAACGGATTTCTCGGCGGTGCTTGTAAGGAATTATATTGTTGTTATTCCATAAAGTAGTTCATTTTATTTAAATATCCAATATTTCGTTACACATTTTGTAACTTCATCAAGGAATAAAAGTGTGGGCCCACACATTTCGGCCAACATGTGACGCTCACTGAGTAAATTTTACAAGTTTTCTTTTGATGTAACTTATATTTTATACTTATATTTATACAAAATTCTTACAATAATATGTAAATCAGTGCAGAGCATAAACAAGCAACAATAACAAAATTGAATGTTTCTGAATTTATCGATCTGTCAAGCGATTACACCAATTAAAACTAATTTATTTCCTGATGAAGTTACAAAATGTGTAACGAAATATTGGAAATTTAAATAAAATGAACCACTTTATGGAATAACAACAATATAATTCCTTACATCACCGCCGAGAAATCCGTTAAAGAGTGCTTTTTTTGTTTAAAAAAGGTGCCGGAACATACATTTTATCAGCGGCCAAAATTTTGGTGGGGCGGTATATCATGCAAAAAAATTTTTTTTTATTCAAGGTCAAATGCCATATAATTGAAAGTTAAAATTTTTCAAGGGATGTGAAGCAGCATATTTTTACACTTTCATGTACAAAAATAAATAAATAAATAATTTTGGATGTTTTTTATTGAAAAAAAATATATGCTGACATTAATTTATGACACTAATAAAAATTCATAATAATTGCCACCTGCACAGCTTGTGTGTAAACATTTAACAAAGCGTATATTTTTGTCATTTATTATTATGCGTATATGTATAAACCAGGAGTCGAAGGCGATGTGCTGTCGAATTACTATATTAAAAAGTCCGCTGAGAAGTGCAAAACTGTTTATATTTATACTGTGCTTCAGATGTGTGAATATTTCATTGGCGTAATTTTTATATCCACAACACAATAACATTATCAAAATAAATAAAATAGTAAATAATTTAAAAAAAAAAACGCAAACCCGTCGAAAAAAGGTGCCGTTCCGGTGCGTTACATTACAAAAAAGCCCTGCCGTTAATACATTTTATCTATTATATTCTATGTATTTTTTTCAAGAAAAACTATTAAAAGCTTGTACAAGTAATACTTCCGATATACACTAAAAACTAATGAGCTCTTCCCACATTAGTATAGAATGGGTATCCAAAATTTCAAAATATTCTGATTGATGGTATTTGAGTAATCGTGTTCACAAGATCCACACACACACACACACACACACACACACACACACACACACACACACACAAAAACACACGCACGCACACACGCGCACACACACACGCACGCACACGCGCACACACACATACACACACACACACACACACACACACACACACACACACACACACACACACACACACACATACGTACCTACAGACATCATTGTAAATATATTAAAATCGGATTCTGGGGACATCAAAACGTGCTTATTCACTGAAATCTCTATATGCGATTTTTAGCATGATCCCTATAGCTCCCTTGCCTACGGTAGCGGGAGGTAAAAATTTTATTTGATGACAAATTATTTGTTACATGTCAATAAAACAGTGAAAAATATCTGCAAAACAACCATTTTGGTTCACTTCGGCTATTTGTGCAATAAATTCTAATTTTTACGAAAATTATAATAATAAGATTAACATGAATTTAATCTCGGGTATTAATATGTTTATTCCAAGTAAATAGGTGTTTGTTAAACAAATTATTTGTAAATAGTGAAAATATGTGAAAAGCAATCGTTTGGATGCACTTCGGCTATTTTTACAATAAATTCAAATTTTTATGAAATTTATAATAATAAGCTTATTATTAATATTCAATTCCGGTTTTAATACACTTATTCTAAGTAAATATGTATTTGTTCAACAAATTATTTTTCATAAGTCAATAAAATAGTGAAAACATATGAAAAGCAGCCGTTTGAATTCATTTCGGCTATTTTTGCAATAAATTGAAATTTTTACGGATATTACAATAATAGACATATTATTAATTTACTTATCTGCGTTTTTTTCTAAGTTTGCAATGTTTGCATATAGATTGCAATAAAAATACGGTGTTTTTAAAAGTCATTACTTTTGATTATTTATATTTTTACATATCTCACTAGCGCATATAATAAAATTTTTCAAATTACAATATAATAAAAATCTGATGTGGCCAACACAAAACCTACCGCTATTTAATTTTTATTAATTTAAATATATACCTACGTATTTCGAACGCCGCAAACTGTTCCATTGCAGAAAACTATTGCTTTATTTACTATTTTCTTTTTAAAATGTCACTATTATTAATTTGAAGTGATTAGTTTTTTGAATGACATTTACTGTCAGTTACATTCATTTGAAATATGACCTGTGTAACAATGGAATTGTGTTTGTCTTAGGCTTCGCGACTAATAAAAAAAATTATTTTTAAATTTATCTGTAAAATATATAGAAAAAGTATTAATGTATTCCTGTAGAAAATTCAATAATGTTTAATTTTCATAAGACATAAAATGCGAAAATATTGCATTTAATGGTATTTTTTGAAGAAAAGCCATTATGAGCTTCAGGTAAAGTACCATTTCCGGTTGTCTGATTTACACCAAAATCTAATGGCTTCTTTTCATATTAGAATAGGATAGAAATACAAGGTTTCAGAATTTTCTGATTGATAGTATTTGAGTACACACATATACACACACATACACACATACAGACATCATCGTGAAAATGTTAAAATTAGATTCTAGGGACCTTAAAACGTGGTCATTTACTAAAATCTCGATACGTGATTTTTAGTACGATCCCTATACCTCCCTTACCACGGGTAGCGGGAGGTGAAAAGTAATTTTTTAACGTATATTAACTATCTAAAATGTATAAAAATATTTTCTAATGAGCCTGTTTCACATTTTTCAAAAACTATTTTAAATGAAAGTTTATTGAGTGATTTTCTTAGTAATAATTTGTTGTTATTTGTGGAATTAATTAAATAAAAAGATTGGCGTCCTGAAAAACTACCCCCCACTCCTTTGACGTAGAAGCACATACATTACATCATTAATAGCCAAAATAGTTTTTCCATCACCTACGTTTATTCATATTATTTATATAAATAAACGTAGGCTAAAGTTTGTCACATGTTAATAACAAAATCTTTTAATTTGACATTTGACGCTGACATTGCTCATTGTAAATGAATAATAAAGTAATAATGGCTAATTCAAATTACACTCAAGCTAAATCGGACAATTAACCGAAGGTCGATAGCTGGATGATGGCTGAATTTATATCAGAACGCTTGTTTTACTGCTACCGAAATAAGGGGTGTTAAAGAGTTGAGGTAAAATAAAATATAATAACTGAATTTATTATATAAATTGATAATATATTTTACTTTAAAGTTCTGGTCGTGATTCTTATTTGACACTTGTTTGACAACTTTGACAATACACTTGACACCTTAGAACCGCTGAAGATGTATGTACTCTGACGTCACATTCTGTTTCAGATCACGTGACTTATTCAAAATTTTATCCAAATTTCAAAAATTAATTGTAAAATATCTAAAGGATATTTCGTGATATTTTCAAATTTGATGTTCTTTAAAGAACAATATCTTTTCAAATTTAATATTTAGAAGTCATATAAAAATTCTTGCAACAGCCCTATTGAAAACAATTTATTGAAACACCTCCGTAAGTAGAGGAGAAATACGAAGAAGTACCTAGAGTAAAAAATATCTATATGTAATAAATCGTTTGTAGTACATATTCACGTTTAAAACATTTTTTACCTTCCGCTACCCTTGGTAAGGGAGATATAGGAATCGTGCTAAAAATCACTTATCGAGATTTTAGTAAATGACCACGTTTTAAGGTCCCTAGAATCCAATTTTAACATTTTCAAGATGATGTCTGTATGTGTGTGTATAAGTGTGTATGTGTATGGATTTTGTCTTCCCTCTAACTCAAATACTATCAGTCAGAAAATTCTGAAACCTTGTATTTCTATCCTACTCCAATATGAAAAGAAGCCATTAGATTTTGGTGTAAATCGGATAACCGGAAATGGCACTTTACCTGAAGCTCATAATGGTTTTTCTTAAAAAAATACCATTAAATGCCATTTTTTCGCATTTTATGTCTTTTTAAAATTAAAGATTATTGAATTTTTTATAGGAATACGTTAATACTTTTTCTATATATTTTACAGATAAATTTAAAAATATTTTTTTTATTAGTCCCGAAGTCTAAGATAAACACAATTCCTTTGTTACACAGTTCATATTTCTAATGAATGCAACTGACAGTAAATGTCACTGTCAAAAAGCTAATCACTTTAAATTAATAATAGTGACATTTTAAAAAGAAAATAGTAAATAAAGCAATAGTTTTCTGCAATTGAACAGTTTGCAGCGTTAGTAAATACGTAGGTATGTATTTAAATTAATAAAAATTAAATAGCGGGAGGTTTTGTGTTGGCCACATTAGATTTTACTTTTAATAATTATTTCTACACTCTCTTTTTCGACACTTCAAATTTCGGTCTTCGTATTTTAGATCAAAAGTTTATAAATATTTTATTTATTTATTTCACTGTGGTATACCGTTCTCATATTTATTCCATACATTTAATCATTAATCCCATACATTTGGCTTTTATTTACAATTTACACAATATTTTGTAATTAATAATTCAGCTTTATGATATGAGTATTTAAATAATTACATTTTTTAAATTTATTACATTGAAACCATACATTTTGACTTTGTATTTACTAAGAGGATTTTGCAAAACAAAAGTTTGATTACATAAATATTAATTTAAATACCATCATGTGTGCACAAAGTAGCTTTAAATACGATTAGAAGAGTTGCGCGCTAATGTAGTAACCCAATGTTCCAGTGTTGCCAAGTGTACGGAGTTCAGAATGTCGCTGGAATGAAACTTCAGTATATACAGCGTATATACGCCGGACGACACTAGCTCCGCAAGTGGAATTTTTTTGAACTACAAAAAATATACATTTTCCATTCCGCTATCATTCTGACGTCCATAACAAATTTTGCTATACGATACTAGAGGCCCCTCTGATGCCAGAAAAAAATTTATAAGGCCATGTGCATGTGACGTCCGGTATACGGACGTCTTATGCACAAGGACGTCACTTTGAATGTAGAAAATTACACAGGGGACGCCACAATGGTAGTGGGATGTAAATATATATATATATATATATATATATATATATAATGCCATTTAAAAAAACATAATATTGCTTTATAGTTTGAGTACCACTGGATGTATGATAATAAAGTTTATGCTAAAATGTGTCCCCCTCTATTTCTTACAAAATATCCTAATCACTTTTTTCTGTATCTTTTCGGCACTGTTCCATTATCTTGATACACCCTGTGTATATATATATATATATATGCGGCAAGACTTATAGCAAAATAAGAAGTAATAAAGAAATATATCATCACGGCATATTACTCATTGCTGGGTGTGCTAATCTGGTATGCGCTTACCAAGCGTCACCTCACAGGCTGGCGTAGAGAGTGCACCACACGGGTCAATTTTGTGCCATTAAAATTCTAAGTTATTTTTGGCGCCTGTCGGTTCGAACCCAGGACCCCTATAGTGTGCTAATAAATTTATTTACAACATATCCAATGAATCTTGAATAAATCAAAGAGCGATTAACGTAGTCCACAATACATTCGCATCGAACGATCCCCTATTCATTAGGGTTTCGTTACTGCTACGCCGTTGCCACGGCGTTTCGCGATAGCTGCACTTGCCTGTAGTGTCTTTCCAAGTTGATCCCCATCTCTCGCAGTCATTACCGGATGTTGATGCCCCGGCACAAGCGTGTGTTTACGGCTTGCACCTAGACTATAAAACAGAGATTAAGATATCCGTGTACGTAATCTCTCTCCCACTCATCCTGGATTTTGGATTTTAGATTGTAGATTTCGCAAACACTTATTTTCATTTCGATGCCTTTGGCTTCATCCTGCTGTTTTCCAGGGTTAATCAGGCATCGTTTACTGTGTTCTAGTTTTTCTCAACAACATTAAAAATAATATAAAAATATACAGTTTTAATTTTAATCTTGTGTACTAGCCAGGATTGGTAAAAATCATTATTTTTCTTAAGAAAATCATTTTTTAAATAAATTACAAATATACAGTTTTTCATATTGTGCTTTAATATTATGTTCAAAAGAATTATAATATATAAATATACGAGCCCCGTCCCATAGCAGTTGGCCCACTTTTTAAAAATTCATTTATCATGACTTAACTAATAGAGTTTGTTATATTAATAAAATAAATCTTTACATTTGATTTAATATGAAGATATTCAACATTATAACAAAATGTGAAATTAAATTTTTCTCTAAAGATTAAATATTTAACGGTATAACAATAATACAAATCGATGTATTCATTTCACGTTATTTACCAATTTTGAGTAACATCGCTTTTTATTCTAAATTACTACTGGAATTATTTTATACAATTTATTTAAGAAAACCTAACAACTTTACGACTCACATTCGTTTAATTATTCTCCAGTTTTTCTTGATTTTTTTGTAAAAGTATCATTTCATTGTACAATAAAAAATGAAATATTTTAGAAAACATATCGTGCTATGTGTCATTAGAACCACAAAATATTTATAATATTAGTAAAAAGTTGCTATAATTTACGTTAGTTATTATTTGTATTATAATTAACTAAATAAAATGAAATTAAAGCGGGTGGGCTAACTGCTGTGAGACAGGGCTCGTATATATATATATCATCACGGCATATTACCCATTTTTGGATGTGCCAGTATCTACAACACATGTAGACATCGGCAATGATGACGATATATTTTACCGTGTGGGCGCTTACCAGGCGTCACCTCACGGGCACTCAAAGCTGGTGTGGAGAGTGCACCACAGGGGTCACTATTATGTCATTTAAAATTGGAAATATTTGGCGTCTATCGGGAATATAATATATAGTTCTTATTTTCAATTAATTCTAAGGTTAGGGGTAATTTTTTATTTTATTGTCAATTACATTAGCCTTAGACCCCATAATATTCAATTAATAAATAAGTGGAGTCCCGTGGCCGCGTGCCTGAGTGTCTGGTCGCGAACCTGGGGGAACCGGGTTCGATCCCGACTGGCGCCATATATTTCCAATTTTAAATGGCACAAAAGTGACCTCTGTGGTGCACTCTCCACACCAGCTATGAGTGCCCGTGAGGTGACGCCTGGTAAGCGCCCACACGGTAAAATATATCGTCATCATTACCGATGTCTACATGTGTTGTAGATACTGGCACACCCAGAAATGGGTAATATGCCGTGATGATATATTTATTTATTTATTTATTTATAATAAATAAGTTTTTTTTTAAATGAATATTATGGCTTTTATTTACATTTTTATACGTGAATATCTAGCCAAGTGCAGTTGTAAGTGGTTGTTTAATTGCAAATTTTAAACTATTTAAATTTTTAAATCTGTTTCTTTTAAAAAGCTAATTACTGCTTTATGAAATATATTATTGCTTAATATTCTATCCTTTAGCGGTAGTGGGGTATTCAGTTTCTATAATTTATTAATTAGAATTTCTGTCGCGTTTTTGTTTCTGGGACATTCAAAAATAGATGATTTATGGGTCAATTCTGAACAAATCTGTAAGTCTTACAGATCTGTAAATCCGTAAATAAATGAACAAAATCGCAACGAAAGTTGCCACCCTAATGTATAATTTTATATTAATAAACAAAAATAGATGCGTTTTTGTCAGGTTTTTACAGATTTACAGATCTGTAAGACTTACAGATTTGTTCAGAATTGCCCTATAAATGTGTCTTCTTTGCCAAATGAGCACCAAGGGTCATTTTTAATTTTTATTTTATATAGAGATGGGAAGCTCCCGAAATTAAATCTAGCTCTGTATATTGATGTAATGATTCTTCTACTTTCTTTTACTTGAACGAACCAAGGTTTCTTTCTTATAGATGATTGCACATAACTATATATTGTTCCTCTTACTTTACTGGAGTTTTCCCAGTCTTTTACCATGTTTTCAATAATATTAATAGTGGTAGCACTGGTAACACGCGCTTTAGAATTCTATCATAGAATGCAGGCGAATGCGATTTTACTTTTACAAATCTTGGTAGCATGCATTTTAGAATTCTATACTCGCTTTTTGTTTCGGAAATTTTTGGATTTTATACTATTCAAATAAAAAATATTATGACAGTTGTATATAATAAATCTATAAATTATATATAAAATAAATGCTTCATTTGATAGAATTCTAAACTGCGTGTTGTCACTACAGTTCCTTCTGTGGTTGCTCTTTTCGCTAGTTTGTCAGCAATTTCTTTTATTTGAATTCCATGATGTTCTCTTAGCCATATTTAGTAAACGTCTTTATGGTTTAATGCCAGAGATTGTTCTAATATTTAAAAAAAATAAGTTTTTAGCTTAAAATTACAAGAATTGTGGACTTTTAAGATATGTTTTATCTGTCTCTGGTTTTTGTTTCGTCGAGTAAACATATTGATTTCAATTTAATTGTACGTGTGTGTTCAACCTAACCTCAACCAATAATTATCATTCGTCATCATCATCAGGTTCTGGTCATAGTCGGTTGACGATTATAAATAGTATTAAATTTTTAGAAAACCAGGTCCTAAATTGCTCATCCATCCAACAAACTACGGCACTAGTGTAGCTTGATTAGTTTATGTAGAAAAAACAGAGTGTTTATAGCGCAATATGTCATGTAAAGTAAGTTGCGCTAGAACATTTGTATCACATCACAAACACAAATGACTGGTACATTCGAGCAAGTTGCCGCTGCCGCTAATTCCCGTGATAAAAAGCTGGTTGGAAGAGAGTACAGATCGATTAGCCATAAACAACATGCACCATGCGGGCACCAACACCTCCACGCGTTCGCTTTCACGTATGTTTGGGTGCATGTGTTCGTGCGGGGTATCTCAACACGTGCACCTGGACGAGCACATCGCTTTATGGGGCCCTGGCCCTGCCCTGGCCTCGCAAACATCATTTCGAATACTGGATTGCGACGATCGATTAAGATGTAATAACAAATTTCACAAATGGAATTGAAATTTAGAAAATTTGTTTATCAAAATTTATTTTGCTACATTAATTTCAGGTGATTAATATACAGTAATGCACCCCTTAATATCTACGATATTTTTTAAGACACAACATACGTATTGGGAAATTACGAATGAAGGGTACAGGGAAAAAAAGCGGTTTGTCATTAAAAATTTGAAATTAGGATTTTCATTCCATCTTGTAGGTGGAATATTTCTTTTGGGCAAAAACACGGTAGGTCAGAAGTTATTACCAATGGAAAATTTGTCGTACAGAGGAAGAAGGCGGGTATGTCCATGCGGTACCAAGCAAAAAGGTGGATTGTCCACTTTCATATATCAAGAAAGTTGATGAGTACAGGGTAAAAAAGCGGTTTGTCAAAAAATGTAAAATTTGCAGGACACAGTTTTTAAGATTTTAAGATCGTGTCAGTTTTTGGATAGTACCTTCAGCTATGCACAATTTTAATGCAAGATTCTTTACTGTTTTCTAAATGAGTACCACAAATTAGAAAACTTGTCTGGCATCCTATTTTGGTGAAAATTTTGATTTTTTATTTTGGTGTCAAATGAAAAAACCGAAATTTCCACCAAAATAGGATGCCAGACAAGTATTCTAATTTGAGGTACTCATTTACAAAACAGTGAAGAATCCTGCATCAAAGTTGTGCATAGCTGAAGGCATTATCCAAAAAATGACACGACGTTAAAATCTTAAAAACTGTCTCCTGCAAAACTTACATTTTTTGACAAACCACCTTCTTCCCCTGTACCCTTCATATATAAATAAAAGTGCGAACCTGGTGGCGAATTTTGGAACTTAAACAAAGGAACAATTATCAGCTATAATATCCCGAGAACATTGATAATTATGAAATAATTTTATGACAGTTACCGAAAGCGCGTTGCTTGGTAACAGCCCGACGCCGAAGGCGGAGGGGGTGTTACCTAAAAGCAAAGTGCTTGAGGAAGTTGTGATAAAATTATAAGTATTTATCAATGATCGAGGAATTTTGAAGCAATTCGTGGTATCAAAAAGTCATAATTGTTTTTTGTATAACTGATTTTTAAAGAAACCTATAGCTATCTTTCTCACACTAGTTTCTGTAGTAGGCTGCGCGAAAAAGATACCAATAGTGTGACGTGATCTGTGGCCCTGGAAATAAATTCAAATATCTCGCAAAGTAATTATTAAAATTTTTTTTTTATCTTAATCGTTATTTATTGAGTAGTTCTTTAAGGATAAAGTGTACATTTTATTATTTTTTGTTATGGTTTATGGGCCCATTCCCGTCAGATTCGTGTGCTTTGACGTAGGCGCGTAAAATTTGTATAGTGGAAAATAAATAATAGAACTAATAATATTATAGGTATATTAGTCTAATACATACAATTAATTAAACTACTATTATTTAATATTTATTGTAAAACTGGTGCTAACAAAATATTAAACAGTGAAACTGTCCTAATAGCTACTAACTAATGTATTTAAAATGAAAAATAATTATTGATCCATTGTTACAACTATAAAACAGGAAACAAGAAAATATACTTTACCTAAATCAAATTTGTGACGACACAGATTCATACTCAAACATAGACATTTCTCTCTCACACACGCACACGCCCACACACACATACACACACACACACACACACACACACACACACACACACACACACACACAAACATACACTCACAGTTACTATCCAAGTGATTTCCGTTTTAGCCGTTGTAAACACAAAGCAGAATTCTAATCTAAAGTATACGAGAGAAATTATTATTATTATTATTATTAATGAGTATTTCTTTAAAAAGTACTAGTTCAATAGTAGAAGGTATGCAAGTAAAACATTTTTAAAATAAATACCAAACCAAACAATCTTAGTCCCAAACTAAACCGGTAGGACTCGACTGCCGTATTAGTGAAGCTGTGACGTCACCGTTGAAATATTTGAAATTAAAGGCAACTATCAAAAAATCATATCTCTGATTCAAAAAACATATTTAATTTGACCTATTATTTCAAGAAAAATAAATCAGGAAACGTAAAATGACCCCATTGTGGTGACTTTCGGCAACTTAAATGCACCAGCCAAGCGAACGCGATAAAAAAAGTAATCGAACATCACCCAATTTTTAGTATTAACGTGATGGAAAGTATTGGATAGAGTATAATATAAAGGGAAGAATTGTGGTGAATATAGCAAACGTTTAGCATGTTTGGGGGTAGATTAGTAGTTATATCTCGGTTAGCATTTGTGATTGCAGTTGGAGCGGTGGTGGCAGCGGCAGCAGCAGCGTCTTGTGCGAAACAAGTCCCTTGGGGGCTTGTTACTCCTACGGCCCTCTTTCTAGCTTCCCCTGAGTGCCCCCATTACCCGAGCAGCGGCGTGTGAAGTCATCGTGCGTCGTGCCGTCGTGCGTCGTGCGCCCTGAGTTAACTTTCGCGTTTCCCGTTTCGCGTTTTGCAGGTGTCACGCACCGTTTCACCGTTTGCCCCCAAACTTGCGTCGTTTATTATGCGGCCGCGATTCGTGTTCGGGGGCTCCAGGCTCCAGCTCCTCTCTGGACTCATATCGCGACACGCACGTGTGAAAAGCGGAAAGATTTCAAGCTCTGGCATGTGTTGCGACATAATATAACAAACACCCTCACTGACGCAAATGCTCAAATCACTTTACCCCCAAAGAATTATAATAAACCTACTATGTCAGCTAACATCTACTACACATAACTTATTCTACCTAATTATATATTTTTCTTAATATTTTCGGATTTGTTTTAATAGGGTAGTTGCGAAAAAAATAAATGTTATGTTTTCCTATTAATTATGAAATATAAACTAATTCTAAACATATTAATGTAAAAATTATTAGAAACAATAAAACTTTTCATTCATAATTTCCATAAATAAAGTTCGCGGTGGAATTCTTGTGACGTAGACTTTTAATAATTATATAGTTCGACCAAGTCTGTATGACTCATACAAGCTTTTAGAATACCACGACAAAGCGAAGATGTTGAATTATATTTAATTGTATCATACAAATATTTACAGTACAATTCTAAAAGAAAAATAACAGATACAAAAGTATTATTTAATAGTACGTATATTTTATAATTATTTACTTGAATACCAAATATTTTCAAGATATTTAAACTTCATAATTTTGCTACCAGGTGGCTGCACACTCCAGTGAATGTACATGTCATTTTTAGTGACATAACCTATGTTTTACATGTTAAAATAACATTTTATTTTTCTTTTATATATCAGCAGATTTAAAACAAGGTAATGAAACTAATGAATTTGTGTGAAAATGAATAATTTCTTTTGAAATAGTGCTTCTCTCAAACATATAAATCGTTTCAAATAAAAATGGTAGTATTGTTTACAGAGTGTACAACCGAGAGGGTACCTCTAGGGCAAGAAAGACTGTGATTGGTATTAATAAAACATGTCACCACGGGAAAATTTAAAATAAGAATTTTTTTTTTTTAATTATATTTTGAAAAATATACAGTTGCCAGACATAAAATATTGAAGATTTGAACCCAGGATCTTCGTATTGTCGATACGATATTCCTTGGTTCAAATCTCGGTCAAGTCCATGAATTTTTCACAAAATATTTCTTCGTATTTAAATAATTGAATCGTTCACGGTTCTGAATGTTATAATAAAAAATGTATAAAAACAGTTGAATATATAGTTATTTTCTTATCCCTAAATTAATTGGTCATATTGTCTTTAACATAGAAAATTTGTGTACAGTGTGTCTGCTGTAAGCGGGCCACCATTGCTAACTTTCTTATTTGAAGAGATAGAAAGACGATTAAATGGACAAAGTTGGGCGATATTATACGACAAATTTAACGGTGGGAAATACAAAACAATTGAACATCAAATACGCGACTTATTCAACAAAATAACATTTTTTTAAATGGAATGCCGTATTGAAAATGGTACCATTTAAAAGATTTTTATTATCTGAATATAAAAGTTCATTATCACTATGCCTCTAAAATTAAAAACAAAAGAGTTATTTCCAGTTGAATTTTAAATATTTTATTTCATATTTTAATACACATATATCATTGTTGCTATGGAAACAACAGAAACTAACATTAAACAAAGAACAATTGACATTTTATTGATAGATGCTGTCAACAAAATGGAAAAATATACTAATGATGAATTAGTTGATATGCTTTTTGTTTATGCAAAGTGCAAAACTTGTGTAGCCAGTGCGCAAAAGTATTTAGAACTATATCCTAATAGACCTCAACCCAATAAAACATATTTTAGGAAAATTGAAATCCGCTTAAGAGAAACCGCTAAATTACATTTAACTCAAGTTATCTGTACCCGAACTGTCTGAGTGATACCATTTTTGTTAATACATTTTTTTATTCAAAAGTTCAAGAAAAAAAAACTAAAATAAATATACTCCATAATAAATATCTTATGCCACAGATGGATTACCTTTCAAATTAGAATATATGATTTAACGAGTGTTCTAAAAAATCTTATTACGGCTTACTAAAATGTCTTGTTATTTATAGAAATTTATCTACCAAGAATTACTACATTGTAATATGTACACATTTTTACGCATAGTTATTTTATCTTTGTTTGTTTCGATATTTGTTATTTATTTATTAACGTTTATCATAAATAAATTTTGTTTACGATAAAATAATATTTCATATCATTTCAAAATAAAAATATTATGAAAATATATTTTTATATAAAATATTTTTCAAACATTTTATAAAATATAATATTTATATTCTCCAATAATTTTCATTGTGTTTAAGTTATTTTTGTCGCTCTGAAAATTTAAAAAATGCAGTATTGTGCAACATAGCTACTAATTGAAATTTGTTATTCATTTCGTTGTAAACAAATTGATTTCTTGATTGAGTGACTTATTTACCAGACAGTCCAATTCATTTAATAATTTTTTAATTCGAATAATGAAGCGTAAATTCGAGTTCATTAGCTTTCTTGATTGTTAATCAATTTTCCAGTTTGTCGGAGAATTCTAAACATAAACCCATTTGATACAACAACAGGTTAATTGAATCGAAATGCTTGCTCTTTATTAAACGAGTTTCATATTTCGGGATATCGCTATGTGTCAAATACCAAATTAATGAGTTATTTTTGCAGCAATATACGAATATTTGTGGTTAGGAATACTAGTTTTTTTGCGGAGAAAAAGTTTCAGTTGGCTTTTTTAACAATAAAAATGAAAAACAAAATAGGTTTCTGGTTTGAAATTACACATATTTTACACATTTTTTTCATAATTTACTTCAATTTAATTAAGATCAAAAGAAAATTGTGAAATTAATTACTAATATTTGTGGAACACACATTGTATTAGTCTTTATTTGATATTTCTATATGTGTTTATTTGCAAAACTTCTAAAATATATATTTCCTCAAAATAATTAAATAAATTAACAGTTGAAATTCATAAAATTATCCGAATTATAATGTACCATTATTTATATATTTTCTGATTTCATGAATGCAAATCTTTATTATTATTTATTATTAAGTTGAAGGTCCTATCTTAGTTTTCTGGAAGCAGTACCTACCAGTTTTCATGAAGCCAATTACTGCTCCATAGAGATGCATTCGATCTTGAGCTTTGGCTCGGCCCGGCCCGAAGCCCGCCTCGATTTCGAGTCGATCATCGAGCCGGGCCGAATCGAGCCAATCATTTGTAAAAGTTGAGGCGAGTCGGACTTTTGATTTTGGCCCGGCCTGAAAAATCTTCTAATCCAATCAAATGCACAGTTTCCTTAATATTTTAATGAAAATGGATGATGTTAAAATGGATCAAAATGATTTAATAACAACATACTTCACAGCTTAATAAATAAAAATGTTATTTTACAAGAATTCAAGGTTATTGATTAAAGCATAATAATACTATTGTGATATTAAATTGTCACTACTCGTATACTTAAATAAAAATCTGTTGTAGCCAGCGCAATACCTCTCGCCATTTCCATTTTATGTTATATAAATATTGTATTGCACCATAATCCAATATCTCTTTTAGCGAGAGGTAAAACACACGAGGGCTGTTCTCTTAATTTTAGACCGAGCCTGATAATAAAACATGGTCTTTCATTCTGAAATATTCTGTATGACTCTTTCTTGCGACATACACTAGATCACCAGAATTAAAAATGGACAATACCGAACCCAAGATTGTTTTGTTAAATTAAAATCCCGATGAGGCATGAGGCGCAGTGTAGTACTAGAAAAGTTCGGTATTGGTGCAAAATTGTAGAACATGTGAATACTAAAGTGTTGTTAAACTTTTTGTTTCATACTCATAAAAATTGGTATAGTTACATATCTAATATTGTGTGCAAAATTGACTAATATTACCACCAAGTTCATAACTGTTCTCATTTTTAAGTTTTTACCCCAAAAATTCATAAATACTTGCATTTGGTTAAAAAGTTGAAAATATACAAAAATCTAATTTTCATGTATCTCGTACTTCCCAATGCACTGATTCCAATCATGAAAACGCAAGTCGATATCTCTTTTAGTTTTGGAGATATTCAACATCAAATATTTTCTCTAAATTACCCATTTCTGGGCTAGATCTCTACCTAGTTTTGAATTATTGCCCCAAAAGTCAATATACCCCATATTCAGATAAAAACTTTAAAATTTTCAAAAATCTAATTTTCATGTATCTAGATACTTCTCAATGCGCTGATTCTAAAATTTGAAACCGCAGGTCGATATCTCTTTTCGTTCTCGAGATATTTAGATTCAAAGTTTTGTACAAAACTGCCCATTTTTGGGTAATAACCCAAAAATGGGCCGAGATACGAATTTGGCGACACCACCATTCGATTCTACGGATAAAAATATATAAGTATACCAATTTTCATAATATTTGACTAACCGGTTCATTTTTTATGAATAAAAGTTTGAAAACCCCTGAAAACGGCCAAAATCTGAAAAAATCGTAAGGGGTACCCCTTACGATTATTGCGATTTTTGGCCATTTTCAGTTATTTTGCTTTAGAGACTGTATGCGATGTTCAAAAATTATGAAAATTGGTATACTTATGTAATTTTGCCCGTAGAATCGAATGATGATATCTCCAAATTCATATCTCGGCCCATTTTTGGGTTATTACCCAATAATGGGCAGTATTGAGCAAAACTTTGAATCTAAATATCTCGAGAACGAAAAAAGATATCGACCTGCGGTTTCAAAATTTGGAATCAGTGCACTGAGAAGTATCTAGATACATAAAAATTAGATTTTTGAAAATTTTGTATTTTTCATCTGAATACGGGGTATATCGACTTTTGGGACATTCATTCAAAAATGGATAGAGATATAAACTTGCTAGTAATATTATTTGATTGTAAAGATAATGTTACGTAAGTGTGCGCATATTTAGAACATTTGAACAACTAAATGAATTTTTATAAGTTAAAGTCTTAAAAGAAAATTGTTATCGCGTTATTCTTGCATTAGTATTAATGAAAAAAAAAAATGTTTAAATATTAGTTAGTTCGAAAACTACATGTAACTGAAAGTTTGTGTGACATGTCGTGTTATTTTAAATATTATCGCAAAAATTCTAGGGTCCTTATAGCGATGATTCTTCACTAAAATCAGGATATGCGATTTTTGGCATGAATCCAATACCTCTCTTAGCGAGAGCTAATAGTGATTTTTGTTCCTACCATAATGAAATAGAAAATTTGAAACAGATCATGGTGCTGTAGATTATCCAGGTTATTTTACAAGAAAATACAATGAGAACAAGATATGTCATATTTAAAGTGTGTGTTCATAACTACTATACAGTGTCCCACACTCTATCTTCTGTGAAGCAGAGATAGGCAATGTTAATCTTATGGATGTTTTCCGTACCATGTTGCCAATTTTTCAATGTAATGTAATATTGAAACATTCATAAATTTTCATTGCTATACCAAAATTAGTTAACACTGTACAATTTAAGTTTTATGAGGGTCTCTTATTTACCCAAGGGCTTATTGGAATCACCCGAAATTTATCTGCAGTTCTAAATAGTTTTATTTACATGGGCGCGAAAAGATGCGTTGGAACCGAGGTGTAAAAAACATGCTGAAGTTATTTGTACCTGTAATAAGTAATATTTCATTGCAATATTTTAAAACCGCCCGGCATATACTAATCTTGATCAAATGCATTAGAGATTAATATATTATGAATTCAAATTGACGATTATAAAAAAAGAATAAAGACTTATGAACTATGTAAAATATATGCAGTATTTAAATATTAGTAAATTATCAAATAAGAAGATATAAATTAAATAAAAAAGTAATGGTTAATAATTTTAACTCTTTATGAGTTCATCATATAATATGTCGACATAAATAGCATAAAACATAAAAAAAATATTTTTCATCAATATGACATTGGGATAATGTATCGTTGGAGGAACACAAAAAATTAGGGATTTCAATTCATCATATCTTTTTGCTCCAATCGGCAAGTATAGTGTTACAAAATATAGTGTTAATTATTTCATGTAGCTCTATATCTTTTCTATGTAACATAGGGAATTTATATTGTTGACGAAGATTGTAAAATGTTCAATTAAGTACAAAAATGTTTTATATTATTTACTTTAAATTGACTAGAGTTTATATGTTAATTATTTTGATTTACCTACGCTTGTTATGTTTTTATACCCTACTTATATTTTGTGTTTATATTGTTTTATATTTTTTGTAAATTGTTAAACTGACCAGTTTATTATTTATTTATTTTTCTTTTCACCCACCTGTTTAGATACACTGAAAGTACACCAGTCATAAATACATTCAATGAAGTACCCAGAATATTTCATGTCTTTTTGGGCATATATTTTGCTCTTTCTATCTTGTAGTCTAATAGCAAGCAAATTTGGCAACATGGTACTCCATAAGACCCTATACTGAACATAGAGTGTGGGACACTGTATAGTCAGCTCTGCATTCCCCACGTATTAACTCATTGGTAAATTTATCGTAAATGGTGGCAGGTGAGTGAGCATATTTGCTTGGTAAATTGGTTAGAAGACAGAATATGTTGGAATATTTGGCGAATGATTGGTGGTCAAGCTGGGCGATCAAGCGAAAGCGAATGAACTAGATATATGGCAGGACGTTGTGAATGTTCGTTGTCTTGTCAATGGTCTGGTAGCTTTTACACGCCGTAACCGTCGAGGGTTGAGGTTGGGGACAGATAAGGCGATCGCTGGTCGCTGGTCGCTGTTCGCTGACCACTTACCCGCTTCGTGCTTCGTGGCTCGCCATTGTGTTTGTATTAGTTGTGTCGTCAAATCATTGTCGCGCGCTAAATGGAGTGTGAAGCCGATACGGCTTACACGAACACGAACACGGACGCTGGACGCTGGATGCTCGGATGCTATGGACGCTGCCGCTGCATGATGCTGGACATACGACGCCCACTATATATAACCTGCTCACCATCATCTGCCTACGACATATTTCTTCTTCACTGCTCTTATTTCCATTGTTAGCTATAACATGGCTTTGTGCTTACTTACAAGCTTACAATCAATTTTTAAGGGTGATGCAAACTACTGGACTGGACATTGGCAGCATAGAAATATTTCTTAAGATGATAATACAGAGTGATCAAAAACAAATGATGCAGTTGGCAATACAATTCTGGGGATCTTTTTATTCCAAAAGCGGAAATATCATTTGACATGTCATTTTGACAATAAATACAAACAGGTTATGCTTTAGATTATAGCTTTATGGGTAATATAAAAAATAAAAGTACGTGGAAATGGGAAATAAAAAATTATAAATGTACTCAAATTTAAATTTTCAAATGTCTCTGTCAACAATTCGCGAGTGAAGAAGAGGAGGAGCTTAGCGCGTGACGTAACAATATGGCCGGTTTAAGGTAGATGCTTCGTTTCCCGCAACTGTATTCTTATACACTGCGGCGTTTGAAATACAAAGTAATATTAATATTATAGTTAATATTAAATAAAAATAATGTTTCTAGTATGAATAACATTTTGAATTTTGCAAACTATTCCGTTTCATATAAAAATTATGTTCAGCATTCTCTCGAATTTTGAATTTACATGATTCGAGTCTTTGTTTTCTTGAATGTACATAGTACTGCATTATTACAGTCATTGGTAGATTAATGGAGAGATAAGTATTATTATTTTATTGTCATCTTTGTGCAGGCAGGTCTACAAGTTTAGATTTCATTACGAAGTATTTTAATAAAGACACTAAGTAATTATTATCTTGTAGTTATACCCGGCAAAATATAATCTTGCTTGCAAGGAGCACGCATATTTTTACTCGGTTCCTTTCCCATTTTTAAAAGATGAACGCATAACTTTCGTCTACCAACTATTTCAAATTGGTAAATTTCTCTAATAAATTTTTCTATAGAATTTAGTTTCTTTTTTTCGGGAAATTATGGAAATTAATTATTTTTGGATTTCTGCGTGCTAATGACGTACATAGGTCAAACGCAACAAAAACGTGGTTGAAGTTTTAGATTTTGTTATTATACTTTATTACACGTAAGAATAGCGTTGGTTTAGTTAGGGATATATAAATTCTATCCTTTGATTGGTCAGAATATGAACCTATTTGACAGAAACGAAACAAATATCACCTGTTAGCTGTCAAATAAAATCTACAGAATTAAGTGATGTTTAGCCATATTTTGTTGCAAGTTTAGATTTTGACATTTTTACAGATAAATATATTTATTATTGACAAAGCTTGGTTTCACAAATTTAAATTATTTATTTAATGCATGTAAAAACGGTCGGCTCTTAAGAGCAATCTACTATTTTCTTACGTAAAATGAAGTATAGCCTACAAATTTCACTCCACTCGTGATTTATTTGTTAAATAAGTGACAGAAACGATGCGTTCGCCGCTACCTCGGTTAGGACTTACTACCATGCACTAGTTTATATTTTCGCCGCTAGACGTCATATTGCTCTATTTCACTAGCGAACAGGAAATAAATTTTTGTATCAGTGTTACCAATTTCAAGTAATTTTTGTTATTGCCAACTGAATCAGTTTTTATTTATCTCTCTGTATGTTATTGCTGGGGAATCAGTGTATCAATCTTAACGTACAGCCACATCTTTTGATACCAGCATTTTGATCAAACTCAACTTGAAATACGTATACATATAATTTATTACTATTTCTTTTTAATAATTCTTTTCCGTTAAGTACTTAATTCTCATATCTTGTTTTTATTAATTTGAAACTTTAATAATTTCAATGACATTCTACTATAACCTCCAAATACAGAAAAGGTAGAAGTGCTTAGAAGTCTACTTGACAAACATAAATGTTTCTTTGTTTACTGCTAGGTTGACATCCGTGGTGTTACCAGTACTATAGTATAGCATTTATCTACGTCATTTTGTCGCGCTGGTTCATGAGTCACGTGTTTATTAGTTAGTAAGAATAACATAAAAAATAAACAATGATTGAAATACTGCATTTATCAAAGTTAAACTGAAGTTTTTCTCTGATTTTTTTTTTTTAACGATCGGAATTCGAATTCAGCCCAAATTAATAATTATTTACGAAATCTCATATAATATAATACTACTCTGTTTCTAGTATCTATTAAAAAAAATGACTGTCGGGTCTAGTAATAAAACTATAAATATCGTAATTATGACAACGCCGCATATCTCTCACTGCTTGCACTATAACATTGGGTGTCAACGGGCTATTATTTGCACCGCTCTGTTGAAATTAAGACATGCTCTGTATAGTAAAATAATCTTACTGCTCCTTTAACATAAATGCTATTTTTGTTTGAAATAATTTCTTATGAAAATGAAAACTGTAGTGTCAAAAATTATTTCAAACAAAAATGGCATTTATGTTAAAGAATAGTAAGATTATTTGACTATACAGAACACTCAGAGCAGATAGAAGTAGCAGGTTATGCATGCCTTCATTCCAAAAGGGCGGCGCAAATAATGGCCTGTGTTATCCAATATTATAAAGCATACAGTTAGCGATAAGCCGCTTTGTCATAATTACGATATTTATAGTTTTGTTGCTGGACCCGACAGGTTTATTTTTTTGACTATATGTATGTAGTTTGGTGAACCGGTAAAATTTCCTAGGACAATAATTTTTTATATGTTATCCGTAATTAACTGCGCTAATATCAGTGCGTCAGATATTTTTCGGCGGACCAATGAAATATTTTCGATGACCAGCGGTTGAGAAATGCTGCTCTACGGTATAAATTTATCGGCATTATAAAACTAGTTGCCATGCCATGGTAAAGAGCAATGATTATCATTTTATATATTAAATGAAGATATAAATTTATCAAAATAGGGTTGTTGCAAGAATTTTTATATGCTCTCTAAGTATTACAATTAAAAAAATATCCTTAAAATAGCCTCAAATTTGAAAATATCAGGAAAATCCATTAGACATTATAAAATTAATTATTGAAATTTGGGTAATATTTAAAAAAAAAGTCACATAATCTGGAACAGAATATGACGTCAAAATTCATAGTTTAACATGTGACAAACTATCGTTTACGTTTATTTATACAGGGTTAGTTAAAAGTATGGAGATGGAGATTTATTGTCGTTAATATTCATTTTAGGAAATTATGTTCAATACAAAAGTTTTTTAAGAAATTTTGATCTACATTTGAGAATACTTGAATTTTTTTTTCTTCAATTGTTTTTGAGTTACGCTTGTCCGCGTAATTTTTTAAATGGGAACCTATTAATTTTACTCTACCATTCGATAGAGTGTTTTTTTCTCTTTACAACCGTATGTTTGTTTTTCTGTTTTTCAATTTATTTTAATAACATTTTTACAGGGAAAAACACTGGTTCAAGTATTTACGAATAGTAGGTACATCTAAGATAGACAAAAGCGAAGCGATAAACAAACTCGAGCGATGTAATTTACTTAGTTATTAATTTGTTTTTAATGATAAGATTGTAACCGACAACTTTATTGGAAATAATTTTGTCTCCCTTAGATGAACCTACTAGTCGGAAATACTTGAACCGGTGTTTTTCCTTGTAAAAATGTTATTAAAATAAATTGAAAAACAGGAAAACAAACATACTGTTGTAAAGAGAAAAAAACACTCTATCGAATGGTAGAGTAAAATTAATAGGTTCCTATTTAAAAAAATTACGAAGACAAGCGTAACTCAAAAACAATTGAAGAAAAAAAAATTGAAGTATTCTCAAATGTAGATCAAAATTTCTTAAAAAACTTTTGTTATTGAACATAATTTCCTAAAATGAATATTAACGACAATAAATCGCCGTCTCCATACTTTTAACTAACCCTGTATAAATAACATGTGATGGACAAACTGTTTTCCTATTGGTTATGAATGACTGCTGTATGTAGTTTAATGTTACAGGAGTGAGAAGATGTTTTTTATGACTATTTCTGGTACAGAAGTTAGAACAGTTTTTTTATTACGATGGAAAATATTGCCTAAACATTTAGGTACTTAAACTTCTATTTGAAAAATGTGAAACAGGTTCATTGTTAATTTAAAACTGTATTTATCCTTTGATATCTCCTTATTGAATTAGCGTGGCGATATCTATAAATTCAATATTACTATTAAGTTTTCAAGTTTTTGTAAAGAACAGTACATTTTATTTTCTATACTAAATTTACTGTGAAGTATCAATTTAATTTTTCTCAATTCTTCCAGACGCAATAAAACATTTATACTTCATGTAGACATTCATAAAAGAAATTGAACAATAACATCCTTATTTCCTCTGTCCTTATCTTGGGTTCTGGTACGGGCCAGTAGCCACTACAACCCCTTCACTCCCCTCGTGCAACCCTCCCGCTTTTCGCTCGCTACTCGCTAGCCAAATAATGCCGGTGTCGCGATGCTGCTGCTACATTTATAGATAATTTAATATTTTCTATAGAGCGCAGTGTTTGCATTGTATAAACGGGCTCTATAAAATTAGCCGGCTATACGGATTGTTATGTTGAATTTGTTTATCCGCGCGAGTTGATGATGTCCAGTGTGTTCGGCTTTGTTTCCTACTCGTTATGCCTATCTTTCTCTCGCATAATGTTTACGGTATGAAGATCTCTCTGTCCTGCTCATGAGTGTGTTGTGACCGGTGACAAGTCATTATCACAGGACTAGGGGACGAAATATTAAATATTATCTGATACTTTTTTCTGTTTTTGTACAAGTGTTGAGTTCATTTATTATAAAGCTCGTTTACATTGTTAATAGGGGGTAATAAGTTAATTTAGAATGATTCTCCTTCGGGACAGTTAATGCTGTGTTATCAAAAATTAAACATTGTTTTGAATTTTTACAGAAAGATATGAAAATGCGGTTGGCTGACAGGTTTCGCATTCAATAATTCAAGCAATTATATCACACCAATTTTGACCTGAGGGGTAAGGGAAAGAAATGCTCATAGCGTGATGTTCCATAGACGCCGTCAAATAATAATTATTACAGTAACTTTATGATCCGAGTGTAAACAAGACAGGAATTGATATGATTACCAATGGAGGTCCTTCACCATAACAAAAAATGATAAAATACACACTTTGTACTTAAAGTACTACTCAATAAATAGCGATTAAGATAAAAAAAAATAATAATTACTTTAAGAGATTTGAAATTTGTTGTCAGTGTCACTGTGACGTCACACTATTGTTATCTTTCTCTCGCAGCCTACTAAGAGTCTGGTGTGGACCGAGAGAAAGATAACAGTGCCGCCGTTACGTCATGCTGTCATTGAAAAACAAATGCTATTAAATTTATGAAAATTAAAAAAAAAATAATACTACGAATTTTTACAAAATTAAACGAATTTTCATTAATTAATAAAAAAAAAGGTTGGAGGACCCCATTGCATAGATCATCTGCCAGTATAAGAAAAGCTGCGTAGCTTTAAAATTTATTTGGGCAACTGTATTTCGTGTGGATTTAAACGGAGCGCGTATATTAGACAGTGATTTGTGCTAACATATTTTCCATAGTTCATCTTTCGTGTCCGGACTATAAGTTCAGCAGGATATGTGTCAAAAAATATGACATTAATGTTTCTTTGTTTAGTACTGGGTTGCTATCTAGTAGTGTCTATGTCTACCAGTATTATTGCATATGCGCACGTCACTATGACACGCATGTTCATATTAAGACCTCTGGCATGGTTTACATGTTTAGCAAACTTAATCATTCTCTGAGAAAAAGGATGATAAGGCATTTGGCATGATTGACATGTTGAATAATCCTAATTTCTCTTTACCCTCTTAATACGGTTTCGCGTAAAATCTACTAGTGAAAAGATGAGAATATTCATATCGAAATACGTATTTAGTTTTTATTGTTACTTTTAAAGTTAGGAGTAATTTTTAACTTTAATACCGGATCATTATTTTCAGAACATAATTTCAGTGAAATGGATCATTGTATGAACAAATAAAAAAATATATGTACAACATTGTTTTGATGCATACAGGGTGTTTGGTAAACAGGCGGCCAGCGCCCAAAATCCCATTCTGCATTTATCTTTTTCTCTTTATCATCCGATGAAGAACTAGTGGAATTTAAAAATGACAAATGAGAGTGCAGATTTTATTATCGCCTGTTCTGTAGTTACAAGTATCTATTCTGTTTGAGAAAAAAACGAAGTCACTTGGATCCATGATTACAAACTACGAGTACAACTCGATCTAACGTCCGATTGGATATAACTGTTGTGGAGGCCTTTAGTTCCTACGACAGGCCTAGGCCAATGGGGGTGATCGACTTTACCATTCCTTAAGAGATGGCCGCCTATTTACCGAACAACCTGTATACGAATATAACTTTTTACATAAATATTCTATTAATTAATTAATATATTTTATACATTTTATTCTAATCTCGATATACTTGTAAATAAAAGGATAAAATATTTTTTTAAATAAAGATTTTACCAAATTCCTCCACAAATTTAATATCTAGTATCGCAACTAATTAAAACTACTATTGATTCAGCTGCAGAATTAATTTTTTCAAGCAGTAATACCTTTCAAATCTTTATGCTCTCTTCATTAAAATATTTATATTCTTTTATATATCATTATACTTATTTTGAATAAAGCGACTTTTAGTTAAAATTTCATTAACCAAATATGTATAAATATTTACTTATTTGCCACAAATTTTTATGCTAAACATTCCCCTTTGAAAAATATGACTCGTACGTCATTGGGTGATGTAACATGATTGCAACATTGTAATAGCGAAACACTTGGACGCGGGTTTGGGATTCGGGCTTCGGGAATACCATTTGGCATTGTTTACTTTTTTAACAGATGGTGAACTATACCATGATACGTATAGACAACGACTTTATTTTCGCGCAGTAAGCACACACATGAAATTAGTAACGGATTTCGGACAGAAAACTAATGAAGAAGATTTTTTGTATTGAGACTGCTAAATCCATCTCCTATAATTAGTAATTATAAAATAGGGTTCTCCAATATAGTAACAAATTGGAATTAAAACCTTAAAAATGTACGATAGGGACTAACAAAGTTATAAAAACGTTATTAAATTTCAAAATATTCGAGTTTCTAGTGTACTTATTATCTACGTCCGTCGTAAAACTACGATATTCCAAATTCTTACTATTTTTATGCTTTCTGCTATCGCCTGAAAAATACAAAAGCGGAATTATTTTGTTAGAATCACAAATATCGAACTTTAGCTTTATAACCTGTTGTCTGTTTAGAACGTTTTTGTTTTTATACTTATTTCAGCAGAAATCAAGTGAACTGAAAAAAATAAATATAAAAATACAATTTATAAAATATTTTTGACTAGTGTACGCCCAAATCCTAATCCTGTAAATTAAGAAATTGGTAATTAATTTTTTTAATTAAAATTGAGAAGATTTTAGCAAAAACAACCTTAATCCATTTTTTTAAAATTTGAGATAATCTAGAAAAACTTTATAGCTTAAAAGTTAAAAAAATTTGTAGCTCAATTTAATTCAGGATCATGTTTAAATATTTGAAAATTATTTACTGGATGTTAAGTAATAGAAAAATAAACATTGATGAGCAATTACAAACTTTACAATGTAATAACTTGTGACTAAGATATACAATTTACGAGAAACGGTTTTACCAAACTGTTTGATGATTGTTTCTATCAAAAGTTCCTCAATTTTATCAAGCAATAATGTATAAAAAAATTAAGACATTGTAACACTGCAATCTTGAGGGCTGATAAATGATGAATTTAATTTATAAATATTTCTAAATTTGTAAATCGCTATAAACCATCTTACGAGTTTTTAGTGAGTTTAAATTTTACAGGCAGATTTATCAAAAGAATTAAATTCGGAGTTAGTTAATCCCATTTTTATTCCGAACTAATTTTTTTTGTATTAGAGCTATTGACGAAACAGAATAAGGCTGGAGTTAAATATGGTGTTAGTGCTAATTCTTCAAACGTCAAATTAGTTTAAATTTTTGCCACCTTAGTTCTTGTCGCCACAATCCCGCTGAGTTCTGTGTGAGTTCGCACGTTTGTGTTGTGTTTATGTAATTGATTTGCACTAAATTATGTATATAGTTAATTCATTTTTATAGTTATTTACCGTCATAAATGTTCATCAGATACATCTAATGGATTCAGCCTATCCCTAAAAACTCTTAGTCTAATATACGTCTACGTTCATTTTGCTCATCCTCGCCATCATGAAATTGTAAAAAAATAAAATAAATAAATAAAAGTTGTGATTTACTGCACGATATTGAAGTAAAAGTTATCTATGAAATTTAACAATATATCTTTATCCACAACTAACAAATAATATGTTTATTATTATGAACAAGTTTCAATGCCTGTAGGATATAGTACGCAATAATAATAATAATAATAATAATAATAATAATAATAATAATATAATTAGTATAAAATTATGCTTACAATTTGCCAAAAAATCTTGAAAATATAGTCCAATTTCTTTTAATATTCCCGTTACAATTTCTAATTGATAATCAGCTGTGAACAATAGCCACGGACTTTATTAATCTTGTTGCGTGCGCACCTCTCTGGTTAGTAAGTGTGGAATAAATTTATTTCTCACAAAAAATTACAGTTTGTTGCTTTATTTATATATTTATCACTTCAGAATACTTTTACTACCTATATACAGGGTGTTATGTAAGTAAGTGTTCAACGCTTAACCCATGGTAGAACTGACCCCAAAGATAATTTTTGTTTAACATACTTTCTACAAAAACTAGAGGCCTTTAAAACTGACCAATCACGTCATAGTTCAAAACTTTATAAAAAAGTAAAAATCAATGTGTTCTCTGGAAAAAATGTGATACCTGTCACAAATGACATATAAGATCATATACGTCTATTTAGAAATAACTCTCTGTACTGTCATACAACAGTACGACTATTTTGTAATGTCTCGCCATAAACCATATGCATATCTCCATACTCTTGGTTGGTGAAGGTAAATGGCATTTTGAGAATATAAAAAAAAAACAGAATATAAATTGTACGTCTATGCAAAAAAACATTTAACGTCAGATTGACAAACAATTTTTTTTCCAGAGAACACATTGATTTTTACTTTTTTATAAAGTTTTGAACTATGACGTGATTGGTCAGTTTTAAAGGCCTCTAGTTCTTGTAGAAAGTATGTTAAACAAAAATTATTGCCAGATTTACTATCTTTGGGGTCAGTTCTACCATGGGTTAAGCGTTGAACACTTACGTACATAACACTCTGTATATATAGTAGAATTAGTTTTGGAACTAAATCTTTTATTTTGTGAATTAGAACCGGAGTTAATTTGACAGTTCATGGAACTAAAAATAGAACTAAAAGTGAAACTAGCGCTAATTCGAATTAGCTGCTAATTCTTTTCGTGAATTAGGAAAGGAGTTAAAAATGGAACTAAAAATGGAATTAGTGATTAATTCTTTGACTGTTAAAATCTAAATTATAAATTGTAAATTCTTAAATTAAATTCGTCATAAACTAGCCCTCAGTCGTTATGTAAAGGTCCCTTTCAGTATTCAGATACGTTGCAAATAAAAAATAATAGACACGTTGAATAGGTTCGGTCCGGTAAAGTAATTCCGGGCACAGAACAATTTGTATGTCGCGCACAGTAGCATGAGACTAGTAACGCAGTCGTAAGAAGATCGTGAAGATGAAGGTGCATAACGACACCCTATACATCAACGTTAATGTGGACACATTCACCCGTGTTGGGTGCGATGTCGGTATTTGCACACAAAGAACTCGGAACTGTGGGGATTTACGTGTAAGGCACGTCGTTATCCAATCGACACTTGCCTTCGTCCATAACGCGCACCTATTTGTATATATCTCACACATATTGCTTCCTATACTCAAGGGCCTAACCAGAGAAGGCAAAATTGATTACATTCAATAACGACACATAAAACATTTTCAAGGAGGAATACTTACCCTATTAGCTTTAATTTAACAATATAATGTATTTTATATGGGGTAATTAAGAAATAGTAGAGGAAAATTTATCGAAATGTGGTCATTTTTTTCTTGAAAAAATAGGTCAAATTAAATATGTAGGTGTACGTATTATATCTGACAAGTCTTTAGAATCAGAGGTATAATTTTTTAAAAGTTGCGTTTAATATCAAATATTTCAACGGCTAACGTCACAGTCGAGCTCTACCGGTTTAATTTGGACCTGTTTGATATTTATTTAAATAAATAATAATAATAATCTTTATTACCATTTAAGTAATAGGCGAGGTTCAGCCCAGGGATGTTCTTCCACCTAACCCGATACAGTACAAAAATATATGACAATATACATAATAGGATCATCAAACGCTAGATACAATTTAACAAATATTAAAAATATTACAATTACATTCAAAAATAGTTCACAAAAGAAAAAAACAAATATGAAAAAGAAATAGACAGGCGGTCTTAACATAATTTTTTCAATTTGAATTTGAAAGCAGTTAACGGTAAAGACTTCAAATGGTTTGTTTATTTACATACCGTGAGTATTTTTTAACGTGAAACATTGGGTTTGCCATATCCATGGTTACGACTTGACATTTGATTGACAGCAATGTATGTGCCCGTTCCATTTAAAATGAAACATAGGGAACGAATTTGACATTTGATAAGACGTCAATAGAGGTTAATTTTGTTTAAATAATAATGCCTGCATTCTAAATTAAAATTAGTTGTAGATATAGTGTGCACCTTGTGCCCGAGTGGTTTTCTGACTCGGCTAAATTTCTTACAATATTTAAATATAATACTTTTGTCTGTGCTTCTGTCAAATTCATTCTCCATGTGTTATTTTAAATGAGACACAAATACATTGCTGTAAATCAAATGTCAAATCATAACTTATAGGAAAATTCAACGGTTATCTGTCATATTGACAAGATGTCATTAGAGGTTAATTTTATTTAAATAATTATACCTGTTTTCTAAAAATTAAATTTAGATGTAGAAAAAATACTGTGTGCACCTTGTGTCCGAAATAGGTTTAGTGCTCTCGAGTGGTTTCCTGACTCCGCTAAATTTCTTACAATATTTAAATATGATACTTCTGTCAGATTCGTTCCCTATGTTTCATTTTAAATGGAACGGGCAAATACATTGCTGTCAATCAAATATAAAGTCGTAACTATGGATATGACAAACCCAATGTTTCACGTTAAAAAATACTCACGGTATATTATACTGCACTAATACTTTTAAAGAAATAGAAAATAATAATAATCTTCTCTCTTGTATATTTTGCTGTCAGCTGTCACAATGTTAGGTTAGATTACTGTTTCATGTTGTGAAGCGTAAATGTGTATGTGTGTAAAAGAGAATTGTCTTTGTGTGAGTATGAAACTGTGCCGTAGCAAATTTAGTCCGTGTTTAAAAGCGCGAAAGTTTATTAGCAAATTTATGAATGAAAAGTCGCATATTTCAAATTATTTTCTATTACTATATTTATTAAATGAGATGGATTGCATGATTTTATAAAAAAAAACTCGACTTTTTTTTTAAATTACCCCATTATAATAAGTTGTTAGTATAATTGACACTCAAAACCAGCTACGTTAATCCAAGTAAATTTACTTACATTCGAATCAGAGTAATACACCAATAATAATATCCTAATTTTGTAATAAGTATCTTTTCGTCTTTGGGTAGGATTAATGATTACATGAGTGTATTTTCTCATAAGATATTTAAATTTTTTCCTTTAGTCTAGTCCTGAGAATTACAGGTTTTGTGACAAACCTAATTCAATTTGCGGTACACCGCACTAAACTATTCCTTTGTATTTTTATAATATACGGGTGTTTAAGTTATTTATGGCGATTTTTTGGGTTTCGATGAGACAGAGTATGCATACGCCACTAATCAAAACGTTTTTTTTTTTTATATTTTGCGTTCATAATGAAGTCACCCAATTGCGTATCGAACAAAGATATATATATATACCGTGAGTATTTTTTAACGTGAAACATTGCGGATTTGTTATATCCATGGTTACGACTTGACATTTGATTGACAACAATGTATTTGCCAGTTCCATTTTAAATGAAACATAGGGAACGAATATGACATTTGATAAGACGTCAACAGGGGTTAATTTTGTTTAAATAATTATACCTGCATTCTAAATTAAAATTAGTTTTAGAAAAAATATAGTGTGCACCTTGTGCCCAAGTGGTTTTCTGACTCTGCTAAATTTCTTGCAATATTTAAATATAATACTTCTGTCAAATTCATTCCCCATGTGTCATTTTAAATGAGACAGACAAATACATTGCTGTCAATCAAATGTCAAATCATAACTTATAGGAAAATTCAACGGTTATCTGTCATATTGACAAGATGTCATTAGAGGTTAATTTTATTTAAATAATTATTCCTGTTTTCTAAAAATTAAATTTAGATGTAGAAAAAATACTGTGTGCACCTTGTGCCCGAAATATGTTTAGTTCTCGACTCCGCTAAATTTCTTACAATATTTAAATATAATACTTCTGTCAAATTTTAAATTAAACGGGCAAATACATTGCTGTTAATCTAATATCAAGTCGTAGTCATGGATATGACAAACCCAATGTTTCACTTTAAAAAATACTCACGGTGTATATATATATATATTTAAAGCATAAAGGTTGGAAAGTACTGCTGTAACTAACAGTAGAATGTGTAGGATCGCCTAATAGAATTGAAGCTCTGCTATTACAATATGAAATGGCGGAATACTTGAAAAACATTTTCAGTTCCTTCATTATATATGTATATTTTAAACCAGTCCAAAGAAATTAATATAAATTTCATAGAATTTGCGTGTACGTTTCATAATTTGTAGAAAATGTAATTCGGTCGAGAGACTAGGCTCGTATAGATTCAGAATAATTAGTATGTCTTCGATTCGATTCAACGCAGATTTTAGTACCCAGCCGAAGATGGACACTTATTTTCTTTTCATTTGTTTTGTGTTTATTTTAGGTTGGATTCGAACCTGGAGTGTACTGTCCAGTATCCAGCCCTCTCTTCTATTATGACTATTTCTCTCCTTTGTCTTCATGGCCGCCTGCGCCTGCGGGTGTGTTTTATTCGTGGGTGGGGGGTGTAGCGAATTGAGGGGGGTACCAGCTTGGCCACGTCACCCTCCACAAATATTTGTTTTGCAAGCGGCCGCGATGTTTAGATTTACTCCTTCGGTCTATCGCGCTCTGCTCCTAGCGTGTATATGTGCGAGGGTGTGGTTACCCCTGTTTTAGGGGAATTTCTTTTCAATGCTCACTAATTTCTCAGTGACTCATAATTCCAATATTGATATTTTGATTTTTTCTCATAGTTTCAATTAAGTTTTTACTTAACGTAGTAAACATACTTCATCATTCTGTTGTATTTATTTTTATTTTTTATTTCAGCCTTTTCTTAAAATGACAAATTTAGAAGTTACTCTTAAAAGTCATTCTAAGTAAAATAAAGTTCTTGGATTGTGGTGCTTTGGTACCTCGTGATGAAGTTGTTGCTTATTTTCGACTTCTAGAGGTAAGGTAAATTAAAAAATTTAGTTTAAAAGGACGTTTCGGGAAAACTTCAAAAATTCCCATCATCAGCATTACATGTTAAAAGTCCTATAAGATTTCGTACTACAATAGAAATGGAAGACATTATTATTTTAGTTGTCAGAAACTGATGGCGCTGTTGTTATTTACACAATTTACTACCTTCATATTCGTATGACTGCTCTGTTGGTATTTTACATAAGCAAACAAAATGCCGTTCTGCTGTGTAAAGGAATACAGAAATAAAATAGGGCATTCATTTACAAAAACGAAAGTAAAAAAAATGCTTAGATTAGATTGAAGCAATAGCTCTTAATACACAAATAGCTATTGTGTGTTTCTCTCAGTATCTCCAAAACTGGTAAAATTAATCAATAGTATGAACTTTTTACCTCTCGCTAAGAGAGGTATTGGATTCATGCTAAAATTCGCATATCCAGATTTTATTGAATAAGCACGATTTAAGGTCCCTAGAATCCGATTATAACATTTTTAAAATGATGTCTGTGTGTGTGTGTGTGTGTGTGTGTGTGTGTGTGTGTGTGGATGTGTGTGTGTGTGGATGTGTGTGTGTGTGTGTGTGTGTGTATGTATGTCTGGATGTTGTAGACACGATGCCTCAAAAACTATAAGACTTAAAAAATATTTAACTGCAGTTTCCTCAATCTGACATTCCTGGGAAGAGCTGAAAAGGTTTTGGTAACAATTGAACAACCGGAAGTAGTAGTTTCTTAGAAAAATTCTTCTAAATATAATTTTTTGGGAGTTTTTTTTATTAAATATTGAAAAACATAAAATTCTCCTTCTAATACACTTAAAATTTTTGTTATATCTTGTATAGATTTAGAGATAAAGACACTATAATTTATACAGTAAACTAATCGCAGAGGCCAAGGCACTAAGGAAATCAGTTGACAAATTCCAATGTTTATAACATGACACATGTCATTGTCAAATATCAACAGTTTTAGTGACATTCTGATAGCTTTTTCTGGGAAGTATATTTAATTTTTCTTATTGTTTTATTAATTAAATATTTGAAATTATAGGCAAAATTGTAGTAATATGCATATATCCATCAGAAATACCGCCAAACTGGTTAATGAATTGGAACAATCTCTGACATGAAAATGATATAAAATAGATATAATTAGAATTATATGTGTGCAGAAGACATTTTAAATACAAAAAAAAAAAACAATATTTGGGTAAAGTTCTGTAATATAAAACGATGGTTCTAAAGCGAAGTGCAATACAATACACATATAGTCTAATATGGAAATGGCGAGAGGTCTTGTGCTGGCCACAACAGATTTTTTACTTAGAATACAAGGTGTGAGTTTGACGGTTTTCTCAGAGAACACCGCATATTTAATAGTTATTTACTTATTGAGGCAGGGAAGTTCGTCTTTTCATGACGAATATAACCATAATGAGTCATGAAAAGGAACTTCAATAACAAGATAAGTATTATTTTTTTCTGAAATCGTATAATAATTCATAATTACTAAATGGTACATATAACCTATTTTCATTTAGCAAGTAAATCACATTGAAAACTTAAGGAACTCTATTTAGAATTGTACAGAAATTTAACACAAATGTAAAATGTGTTTGTGAAAATAAATACGACAACGTTCCATTTTACTTCCATGCCTAGCCAGGAAAATTCATTTTCCCTGCCGATTTTGCGGCAGGGATGTAACAGATTACATGACAATTTTAGGAAAATAGCTATTTGTGTATTAAGAGCGCAAAATGCGACATTGTCGATTGAGAGGTTGTTGCCGCGCAACGAAGGAGCGCGGCATTCTCTCGAAATCGACAATGTCCATTTGCGCTCGAAACACACACAAGATTTTTTCTACAGTCGCCACAATGGGGTCCTCCACCATAAAAAATAATAAAATGTATACTTTATACTTACAGTACTGCTCAATAAATAACGATTGGCTAATACAAAAGATACGGTTTAAACTTAAAAAGGCTTTTAAATGATTATATCGTTACATTAGCCATCTATTCCATAATAAAAAAATAGAGCGTGGAAGAAAGGATTTGTGATGATTTGATGAGTTTTTGTAGCAAAATGTGTGGTTAGTTGTCACGCCTGTCACACTGAAAAAATTAACAAATATTTCAAGGAATTTGTGATTATATAGACATGTATGTGCATTGACTGACTTCTCGCAATTATTTAAGTAACGAAATAACTAATAACTTTATTGTAATCAAAATAAATAGTGAACTAGAGATCAGATGTCAGTACGACTCGCAACTATCCTACCGCCATCTGTGTACAATCATTCCTATTACTAAACATAACTGTTCACACAATTTATTTTATATTTAATTTTATTTTATCGTTATTTTCCATTCTTCTTGAGTTTTTATTCAATCTAATCTAAGCATTTTATACTTTTGTTTTCGTAAATGAATGCCCTATTTCATTTTCACAGCAGTGTGGCATTTTGTTAGGTTATGTTAAATACCGACAGAACATATGTCAAATTGACTTGTGAACGTGATAAATGTGTAATTACAGTGGGCCGAATTCAGCACTCTTCACTAACTAAAGAAGCTTATCTAAAAATAACAAAATAAAGAGGGACATATACAATTATGCATTAGTAAAAAAGAGATGCAGGATGTTTCCATAGTTACTAGAGACGATCACTAACCTAAAGAAGAGTGCTGAATTCGACCTAGTGCCATTAGTTCCTAACTAAACATTTTCATTAAGAATGTAGACAAGTGACATTTCTCAACATTGTATACTTAGAAATTTGGACAGCGAGCGTTTTTACTACTTTGTCGCGCATGAGCGGCAAAGTGACATTTTGCGTTGACAAAAGAGAGCGCAAATGGCTACTTTCTATAGTGACTGTAGAAAAAAAATTTAGTATGTTGCTTTTATTAGGTTGTTACTAAAATTATCTCATCGAAATTACATATTGTTTATATGTTGTTTTCCCCACATCGAATATCCTGTTTGCGAGGTGAATACCTGCATCATCTGGTGTTATTCTTCCGTGGTGTTATTATAAAACATATTTGTGATACATGTAGCAAGAATATGAGTGCGTAGACGAAGCAATAATAATAAGTATGACGGTATCGGCTTCGATGGAGTTTAGCAAAACAAGATACGCTACGCAAACAAATATTCAGTCAATAAAGCACAGCACCTGACACCGTGTCTGCATAATCGCAAGTTAGCAACATGCAGCGGAAATGCGAGAGGAAAACAAAAAGAAAAAGCGATTTGCTTCCCAGAAGAAACGACTGATTGCTGAACGTTCCACGCGAGCGTGAGCGTGACATTACTTTAATAGTTTTGTTGATATGTTGTTCATTTCATTATCATCATATGCTTCCCCGATCCCTAGTTTTTACTGTCGCCGGCTGCTACACCAGGAGCGGATTTTATGACATTACGGATTTAAATTCACATTTTCCGAAATAGCACATATGTATTTAAAATTAGACTTGCATTAATAATTATTGTTATAGCTGTAGATTTAGCCACTTTTTTGTGTTACAAACATTTATATTTCTATTTATTTTCATTGTTATAATTTTATTTATACTTCAAATACGACGGGGTCCCGTGGCCGCGTGTCTGAGTGTCAGGTCGCGAACCTCAGGAACTGGGTTCTATCCAGGGATGGGCACGTAAAATACGTCACGTATTATACGTTATTTTTTACGCGTAAAAAATTATTTTTTACCTTGACAATATTTGAGAATTTTTTACGTAGATAATGTAAAATATTATTACCATGAGTATACTTTGTTTATAAAGGTATTTTCTTTTATAATGTAATGAATATTCCAGAAGAAGCAGTCCACGTGACATCAACATGTTTCTTTGATTCAGGCAAATAATTAGGTACCTTCAAACTATCCACAATCAGATTAGTAAGGAAATATATTCCTGAGACCTAACCTCAAACGTCAAACTTTAAAAACATTTTTCGTCAAAATTAGAGTAAATACGTAACTTTGAAGCATATTGTATTATATTTTTAAAATGTTTTGTATGTTTTATGTAAATTTTAGGCAGTTTTGTAAATAAATAAAATTTGAAGACATTTACAAATAGGCGACGAATAAAAAAATTTGCAAAACTAAAATTTCTTTTCTGTTTATTAATTATTAATAACATATAGTTTCAAATAATTTGAAATAGATTTAAATCATTAGCTTCAAACTTATTGAAACTGAAATTTATACAAATCTTAAGCATTTCATGTTAATTTATCTATAGTTTCAGTATGTTTATTTAATATTTTACAATAATTTCAGTCTCTTATAAACTTATAGTTTCAGTGGTTTAAAAATACATGTGTGACATTTGTAGACAACAAGTCATCTAGTGTCGTTATGAAGAACTAAAATTATACATTATCTACGTTTTTTACTTATTTAACATTTTATACACATTTTCTACACGTAAACGTAAAAAATATTTTTTACTCGTAAATGCACATCCCTGGTTCTATCCCGACCGACGCCAAATATTTTGAATTTTCAACGGCACAAAAGTGACTCCTGTGGTGCACTCTCCACGTCAGCAATGAGGGCCCATGAGGTGACGCCTGGTAAACGCCCGCACGATACAAATATGTCATCATCATTACCGATATCTGTGACAAAGCAGATTGGCACACCTAGAAATGGATAATATGCCGTAATGATATATTTATTTATTTTATTTTATTTAAATAAGTCGCTAGAACGTTGGACTTTCCCAAAAATTACAGAATAAACTATTAAAGTACATAGAATATTTTTAAGTTGGTACCATAGCATAATATGTAATAAGCTCTATAAACGTCCCTTTAGTCACGAATATTATCGACACAATCGGAGCAATAAATTTACGTTATTGATGTTCCTAATAAAAAATTATGAACTAATTCGGCGGTTCAATAAAGATAACAAATATCATCTTAAAAGATGACATATCCATATGGATTCCCTTACCAAATATCATTTAAATCGAACATAGCTTTGTGTTATTATAATCAAAATTAATTTTTGTTTTAAAAGCACTTTGAAACAAAATACTGACAATACGGTGCTGCATTTTTGGATATAGGTAAGTTTAGTTAAACGTCGTATTTTGGGCCCAGGAATCTGTGGTTAAGTTATGCCCACGTATTTTAGCGCCAACCTGTTTGTTTTGCATACAGAGTGTTTTATGTAACAGAATTTTAGATACCAAAAAGAGAAAAAAATCCCAATAAACATTGGTGCCATAACGCTTCCTATACTGTGGATTTCATAAAAAAAATCTGATGTGGCCAACAAAAAACCTCCCGCTATTTAATTTTTATTAATTTAAATACATACCTACCTACGTTTTTACTAACGCTGCAAACTGTTCCATTGCAGAAATCTATTGCTTTATTTACTATTTTCTTTTTAAAATGTCACTATTATTAATTTGAAGTGATAAGTTTTCTGTCAGTGACATTTACTGTCAGTTACATTCATTTGAAAAATGAACTGTGTAGCAAAGGAATAGTTTTTATCTTAAGCTACGCGACTAATAAAAAAAAATATTTTTAAATTTATCTGTAAAATATATAGAAAAAGTATTAGTGTATTCCTGTAGAAAATTCAATAATCTTTTATTTTCATAAGACATAAAATTCGAAAAAATGGCATTTGATGGTATTTTTTTAAGAAAAACCACTATGAGCTTCAGGTAAAGTGCCATTTCCGGTTATCCGATTTACACCAAAATCTAATGGCTTCTTTTCATATTAGAATAGGATAGAAATACAAGGTTTCAGAATTTTCTGAATGATAGTATTTGAGTTAGAGCGACGACAAAATCCATACACATACATACATACATACATACATATATACACACATGCAGACATCATCGTGAAAATGTTAAAAATGGATTCTAGGGACCTTAAAACGTGGTCATTTACTAAAATCTCAATATGAGATTTTTATCACGATCCCAATATCTCCCTTACCAAGGGTAGCGGGAGGTAAAAAAACAAGAAATAGTACATTAGTTCTATTTTTTTTTTTTTTTGATTGGATCATAAATAATTATAAAAAGAATCTGAGACCAAATGTTCGGAATAAAAGTCATTGGATTCAATATATAATTCTGCATTATTTAAAAATACAATATGGCGAATGATTAAAATGTTACATTTTTATTAAATACCTACAGAAGGCTTCGTAATACTATTTTTTGAATTAGAAATATTCTAACAATATTAAATAATAGGTGTAATAATTAAATATTGGTTTGAAATGGATGGAATAGTTAATTAATAAGTCGCACTTGTATCAAATGAAATAAATTAAAGCCAACTATTTTCTGCTTTTTCAGTATTGGGCTTCCACTTAAAATAAATCCAAAATAGCACCAATGTTTATTGGATTTTTTCCGTGTTAGTATCTAGTATTCTTGTACTGTTACATGAAACGTCCTGTAGATTAAAAATCTCTTATTTATTATCTATTTTACTGCATGGGACAGTATGAAAAAAGTTAAATTACAAATTAAATAAATATATATCATCACGGCATATTACCCATTTCTGAGTGTGCCACAATCTTTTATCGTAGATATCGGTAATGATGATGACATATTTGTACCGTGCGGGCGCTTACTAGGCGTCACCTCACGGGCACTCATTGCTGACGTGGAGAGTGCTCCACAGGGGTCACTTTTGTGCCATTTAAAATTCGAAATATTTGGTGTCGGTCGGGATCGAACCCGGTTCCCCAGGTTCGCCACCAGACATTCTGGCACGCGGCCACGGGACCCCATAAAAAAATCCAAATTGAAACTAAAAAAGAAAAAGTGTACCGTTGGTAAGTGTGCTTTTCCTTTTTGTGGAAACCTTGGTCGTAAAGAGCTTGAAGGAGAGGATTGGGTGTGTGATTAATCCAGTAGGGCATTTGGCATGTCTCCGCAAAATAACTCCAAGAAGATTCGGCACACTCAATATCTGGCGATATTGCGCGACACCTGTCCCAGTGTCTTCTCCCTCTGTAACTGCATTCCGTGAAACACCTTGATATACGGGCTCGGTAATGAGCGCACGTCAAATGAGCACCGAATAACGACGTTCTGAGTTGTTGAGTTTCGCGTTTCACGTTTCGTTTTCCAGACGTGAGATATGGGGAGCTGTATTTTAAACGGGAACAGGCCTCCCTAATCTTGCTTACCTTACCCCTCCTTTCATCTTGCTTACTTCTGAATCTACTTTATATGGCAATATCTAGTTGTTACTTACATTGCCACAACTTAATGAAACAAGTTTTACACGCACAATTTACGCATGCAATCGTAAAATTTAATTTGATTATTCAGCTGAAATAATAATACAGGGTGATTCTTGACCTATACGCATAAATGTGAGGAATGATAGTTTGTGATAGGTAATAACAGATAATGAAAAAAAAAAATTAGTAAAAGTTGTTTATTTACGGAAATAACGAATAAAGTTTGAAATTATTTTAGTAGCAATAAACTAATAAAAAGTTAATTAACTAGGGTGCTGTGAATTAGTGTCATAGCAATTGTTTTCAATCGTGTCTGTCATTATTTCGTAATTTTTCGTGTATTTGAGTTTTTATTATGGCGCATCATTTCACCAATGCAGAATTTATGGATATGATATTAGCGTACGGAGAAGCAGAATAAAATTCAGTAGCTGCATCTCGCCTTTATGCACAAACGTTTGCCCAAAGACACCATCCGGGACGAGAAGTTTTTCTATGAGTGGTGCAGCGTGGTAGAGAAAGTGGTCATTTGCAACCGAGGCTCGAACAATTTCTATGATACTAATGCACAGCACCCTAGTTAATTAATTTTTTTATTAGTTTATTACTACTAGAATAATTTCAAACTTTATTCGTTATCTCCGTAAATGAACAACTTTTACTATTTTTTTTTTTTTTCATTATCTGTCATTACCTATCACAAACTATCATTCCTCAAATTTATGCGTATAGGTCAAGAATCACCCTGTATATTCCTTTTTAGTCATTATTACCATTGATTATTAAATCGAATTTTAAATGGCACAAAAGTGACCCCTGCGGTGCACTCTCCACACCAGCAATGAGTGCCCTTGAGGTGACGTCTGGTAAGCTCCCGCACGGTACAAATATGTCATCATCAATACCGATATCTGCGATAAAGCAGATTGTGGCACACTCAGAAATGGGTAATATGCCGTGATGATATATTTATTTATTTATTATTAAATCAATTCTTGTTTAGTTTTTCTATAAAGAAATTATAGTTTAAAGGTTTATGAACAACAGGTTGATATTTTTTTTTTTAAATTAGGTATTATTAATTGAAGAAAGGGGTGGAAGGACCGTTGAATGTTTTAAAGGTGAAAACTAAAGGCATAAATGGTCCACGTATATTGTAAAATTCTTTATTACGGACGTTTCGGGCTTAGGGAAAGCCCATTTTCAGCAATCGTTGAATTTGATAAACGCAGTAATTTTTGAAATATCTATTTTAATTTTTAGTAAAAATAAGTAACCAAAATATTTAGATAACAGAGTTAACTTGTCTTAAAATAATTTTCTATCTGCAACTTCAACAAAGTGGAGAGAGCACCACAGGGGTCACTTTAGTGCAATTTTAAAATTGAAAATAATTTTAATATTTCAAATTTGACATCTGAATCACATCTAATCCCATAAAGTAAAAAAAAAAAAACACTAGACCCTATAAGTATACTTTTAAAGTGCATGTTGTGAAGAAAGTCCCGTTTGAGAATAGAGGGAGTGTATAAAGAGACATTTAAGCGTTGTCGTTATTTATTGGTTCGCATCACGTAGCTTATAGTGGTTTGATGAAGTGTCGGACAACGGGACAACAGCAACAGCGCGACTGTTTCACACTGCTGTCACGTCCTGTGCGTTCCCAGGCCCCATCCCTTCTGTCACCCTATACATCCTGAAGTCTGTAGTCCGTAGTCCTTGCCTTACTGCCTTCCTCCGTTTACCGTTTCCTATTCATTCTAGCTAAAGACCTCTTTAGCTCACTCTCATTCTCACCTTTTTCACAATGCACTAAATAAACGACGCTCTCACGACTTGTAATCTACTTACGCTTGTTCACTTCACTAAGTCCTAAGTCGACGTGAAAATAGCAAGATACATTTTAATAATTAGCGTCTTAAATACTAAATAAAATTCATTACCCATTAAAGAAGAATTTAAAACTTGTATTACAGCTTTTATTTTGCGCGAAGATGCGCAGGAATTTTTATTGAAGTTTTTACTATGATTAAAAATACTTGCAAAGGGTTTTTTTCTTCTTCTTGTAACATGGCAGTCTTTACTAGTTATTTATCTACTTTAAAATACTTGCTTTGATGAAATTCTGCTTATTTTTCTGTAAATATTTTAGTTTGTAACAATTTTGAGCTTATTTGAATGTGTTTTTTTTGCTATAATTTATTTTTCTGCCAAAGATTTAGAAAAAAACTTACATGTGTATTTATAATTTAAATAAATTGTCGTTAAAATTTTAATTTTGATAATGGGGTCGCGTGGCATTGATGCTCTCTTTGAGAACTAGTGATATTACGCCTGGTAAATACTATCGACGATAAAAATATATACGAGCCCCTCGCACATCAGTTCGCTCATTCGCTTTAATTTCTTTTATTTAGTTAATATATGATACAAATAATAACTAACATAAATTATCGCCATATTTTGTCGTTCTAATGACACATGGCGAAATATGTTTTCTTAAATATTTTATTGTTTTTTTTTTTTTGTAAAATGAAATAATACTTAGTTTTACCAATTCAGGAAATACTGAAAAAAAAAATTAAACGAATTTAAATTGTAAGACTGTGAGGTTTTATTAAATGAAAGGTCTAAGGGCCGGTCTTATAAAACTATTTAATCAAAAGTTACAATTTAGTTAGCTACTAAATTAATTTAACTGAAGAATTGGGTATTATAAAAGTTTAATGACAAGTAAATCGACCTATTAAAGTAATTGCGGAATTTCATGCTATTAGATTTAAATCAGTTGTTAAAGTAACGTCAAACTGTATTTTTTTTTGTTATGTTTATTTTAAAACAATTGAAATAGGGAACTACTTACTTTTTAAATATTTTTTTAAGAAATGTATGTGTCGAGTATGTCATCTTTAGAGTCTGTATCATAAGTGTCCTCGGATTCATAAAAAGATAATGATGATGCATTTATATTTGCACGAGGTAGACTACCAAAATTATTCCGAAACAGGACAAATCCATAAGAAATATATGATGACAATGGCTCGTACCACGATCACGGTTTTAACTAAAACTCTATTAAGAAATGTCAAATTTCATTATTTAATGATGATAATAAATACTATGAAATTTATCAAAATATGATTTTAAAGCAGAACATAGTTTGTATTCAAATAAATATTTTTAAATAAATTGTTCTTCTAACATAAGGGTGAAATTACATTTTGAAATTTGAATTTGACATTTCTTAAAATAGCGTTTTTGTTAAAACCATGATCGTGGTACGAGCCATGAGTTTAAAAAGAGATTTCGATTGTCAAAACAATGTGTGTTACACACATTGGGACAGATTGAAGGAAATATAAGACCACTAACAATAAGAAATATGTCAATTTCCGCAATGAATCAGCTAGTAATAACCTTACGATATTTTTATTATATGAAAATAATCTTCAACAATATCTAATAGGTTATATTTTTCAATATCAATATGATTTTTCCCACGATCACGTTTCTTTTCCAACTGTCAAATCAACTGATTTACGTTTATAGCGAATGTGAATATAGAAACTTTTCACAAAACCACAAACACACTACTAAAATTTCTTTTTTAATGGTCCATTTAATTTACTTGTGCAGTAACTAACTAAGGATTAATTTATTGTTTATAAGACCGGCCCTAAAAGTATTACAGTAGTAATTTACAATAAAAAAAGATGTTACCCAATATTGATAAATATTATGAAATTAATATGTCGATTTCTGTTACGATTATACCGTTAAATTTTTAATCTTTAGCTAAAAATTTAGTTTAAAAACCAAGTCATTTATGAAAAATAAAAAAGGTTGCCTATTCATGAATTTTCAGGCGGGAACAAATAAAATGGCTTCTCTATAAATTTGCAGTGATGCCAAATACATGCATTTTCATTAAAATTAACAGTATTATTTTTTTAAATTATTAAACTCTAATGCGTTTAGTTTGCCATGACATTTATTCATTCTTTATTTAAAAATATATTTTGGCGTCTACCTGATGTATTATTTGTATTCGATTATTTCGAACTATTCGAAAGGTCGAGATGTAATAAAGAGTAAAATAAAACTATTATTTAATATTTCGAAACGTCATTATGCCCAATATGTCACTACTTTTTAGAACAATCGTTCATTTAGTATGGCCACGAATCCCTATAAACGTACTAAACAACCTTTAGTTGCTCTAACTTAAATTGATAACTTCTATATTGTAACTATCCCGGAATTATATTTAAGCCAAAAGTGGGCGCATGATAATATTTGAATGTGATTAAAAGGCGGATTCGATCCGTGGAATTTGAGGGCCCAATCAGGTGTCCTGTACTTTAACAATGTCAGCCGTGCCTGCTGGTTAATATAATCCACGGGATAGGGAAGTTCTGTAAGCTTTATAAACACTGCAAGTTGTCGGGTCAGTGAAAAAATGACAGGATTAATTCGCAAGGTGCCGGAGGTCGGCTGCGCAGCGCTATGTATGTTGTACGCGACACCTGTGTTGGACTTACGATTAATCGAACTAATTTTAAGTGATTTACGATAATGGATTGATTTTCTGAGTACGAAGACAAATATACGTAAATAAAACTGTTAGACAGCGACAGCACTGTTCCTGCTTGACTTTTGCAAATCTGACGGGGAACTTTTCTCACTAACATTAATTTTACTTCATTGATACATTTATTTTAACTTTGCACCTAAAGCTGCTATGCTAGACCATTATAAACATTCATACAAGTTATATCGTGTGAATAATTCTTTTATAATCAAAGAGAAATCAATAAAAAAGCGTCGCGTGGCTATGTCCGTTTCACGATCGGTTATAATTCGAACGACCAGGCTTCGATTCGCACCGATATTATTCTCAACTGAAATAACCGATAGAGGCGCTGCAAGCATTTTCAATATGGCGGATGCATGACGGTAGGTGTACAATCTGTCACTGTCATATGATACAATTTTGCTTGTGTTTCTTGAAAATGAAGCTAAGTATTGTTCAGATATTTGACTTCCTAAAGGCTACTGATCATTCTAGGAATATTGTTGAAGGTATGATTGTATATAATGTTCATTTACTACTTTATTTAAAATATTAATCTTGTAAACAGGCGAAGAAGTTCTGAATGCGAATCACATTATGTTATGTGGAATTACCGATAGTTATCGAGAAATTATAAATGTAATATCACTCTGTCTTCAAGCAAGTGCTGTCGTCACAAATATGGTACAGCATTTTTTTAAAATTTCTCCGTTGAGAAAGAATTTCTAAAAATTTAAATAATCATAAATATGTTTCAAATATAATTATTAATAATAATACCTGGAAGAATAAAGTCATTGGCTGGTAGCACTGTTTTAACTAAAACGCTGTTTTAAGAAATGTCAAATTTCATTATTTAATAATAAAAATAAATAATATCAAATTTATCAAAATATAATTTTAAAGCAGCACATAGTTTATATTCAAACAAATATTAAAAAAAAATCGTTCTATACGCATAAGGGTGAAATTAAATAATGAAATTTGAATTTGACATTTTTTAAAACAGTGTTTTAGTTAAAACAAGGCTTGTGCTACCAGCCACTGTTTTTAAAATGTCTCGAACATACTCTTATATACTTGGACATTTGTTTTTCAGAACGTAAAACATACTTCCAAGCTTGAAATCTATCCAATGTTTGTTGAATGCCTGCATTTGTAGTTATAGACAGTTTATTTTTACCTATTTTTGGAAAAATGTGGAAACTTAAATGAGTTTCCCTACTCATAAGCGAATGACACCCCTATACGCAACACATAATATTGCTGGTACCGCGTTTTGCAACATTCATTATCGTATAAAAGAAATACTTTTAAAAAATGTATGCTAACATATGTTGTTTTTGCTCACACCTACCGTCATGCACTAGTTTAAAATTTAGTCACCAGATGTCATATGGATTCTCTGCAGTTGTCAATACTTGAAACATGAAAGTTTGAATCTTCATATTTTTGATTGTTATTGTTCTTGGTAGGTTGACTCAATAAATAATATACAAAAGTATATAACTATTAAGACTAGATCAATAACAGTTTTCGTTTTAGAAAAGAATTAGAAAAACACTCGCCATGTTTCACAAGATTTTAGCATCTGTATCAACCTCTCGGTCATTCTTCAGCCGGCCGTACCCAGCTAGTAACCACAGACGCGTTTCACTATCTTTAAATCTCATCAGTGTGGCATAACTCACGCCTCTTTGCAGAGAAAATTCACCAACTGGACACGGCGTGATATACGTGTCATACAAGATAGATATGGCTTGGGACTAGTGATATAAATAACTATTGTATAACCTTCCAACAAATCATCTGAGCTGCCTCTTTGCATCAATCGTTGACGCATCATTTTCTTACTATATCTGGGTAAGCAAAGTGGAAATTCAGTGTTCCTGCGAATTGCGCGCTTGTTTTATTTATTTGCAAGTCCCCTCCTTTATTGAGTGTCGTACTAATACTCATCGCAGCTATCACAGAATTAATTCAGATCGGACATGGTCCCAGTACATTGGGATGGTTGGGTCTGCTATCCATAATACACTTATATTGCAATGCATTATAGGATTTCGGCGTCCTAAACACGCCTATTCGCTATCTTCGCTAACTGGTCCTCCTCTCGTATGTTGGGGTCGCAAAATTTACCACTACCTTGTACCGACCAGATTAGGAAGGATAAATAGATGGGTTAATTGTTATCGTTTACATGTTAAACAACAAGAAAGCGAATACTTGTTTTACAAATTACATTACGCTTACAATAAACGAACTATAATTATTACCGTGGATACCTTCTAGAGATTATAAGTTTTTGCAGATTTTCATGAAATAATATTTTACGAATTCATAATTATTGTGAAATACAGTCTTTCAAATATTTGCGCTGAAGTAGTATAGAATATATATATATATATATATATATATATATATATATATATATATATATATATATATATACAATATGTCCCCGGATTGAGTTTACAAAAGGAAAAAAAATCTTATTTTTGATTTTAGGAAAAAATGCCAAGGGAAGAAAAAGTTCAGCTGTACATGAAGTTGTTGGAATGGTTAAAAATAACAATATATTTCACGACTTCAGTTAACATTTCTGCACAAGCGGGGTTCTTTTTAAAAAATTCAACTACATCCCAAAAATCCTTTATTTTTATATTTTCTTTTGAAGCCAAATCGTACATCATATCACGTGATCTTCCGTGCCCTATTTACTAGTTCGCACGCGCTATTTACATAGTAAATAAATGTACAATGTTACTTTGTTTTGTATAAGTATCAATGTATTAAAAATATTTCAAAATGAGTATAGTTTTTGTTGGTATTAAACATAATTTGTTTGTGGAGGGCAGAAACCCTTCAGATTTTTCCACGTGGGGGCAGAGCCCCCTCAGATTTTTCCGTGTGGGGGCTCGAGCCCTGAAGCCCCCACGTAGTCGGCGCCTATGACTACTTATACCAAGTAACAGAAAATATATTCTTGCAGAAGTTTTCCTTTTGTAGATAATTTGAAATATTTATAATTAATAAATACATTGTGATTAAAAATGAATACAACAATGGCAATTTACAAGAGATCTGATCTTAATCCTTAGCTATCCTTATGTACACTGGAACACAGTACACAAACTGGAACTATGTAAATTTGTATCAGATTATTAATTACTAAAACGGAATACGTGTTTACAAAACAGATCCTGATTGTTATGTCTGCATCGTGACGTCAAGGGTGAGAACACGCCGCAGGGTGAAGGGCTGAGGGCGACAGCGACGCGAAATGAAATTATAAACAACGCAGGAAGCACTCCATCGCTCTACTTCCGCACCCCGACAAATAAATTCTCATTCTTCTGCGATTTATACTTGATGTATTTGTTGTCCGCCCAAGTTTAACTTTCCAAGAAATAAAACATATGCGTCTACAATCCGAATCTAAATATTTGTATTTATGTATTAGTTTATATGAGAAGCATATGCTGCACGTTTTTTATACGAATTTTCGGGAATTATAAACAATGATGAAATTAAACTCTTTCGCTATAATTAAATACGTAAACTTTATAAATATTATACTTCTTTGAGAAATTACTTTTTCCTATTTCTCGTATAAAAAGTCAATTTTGTGACACTGTTAATGGGGATTTTTTTATTTGTCAAGTTGGTAACTTAGTCTGGGTCAAACACATATATTTTATTTTAGTTATCATTACTCATAGAAAATTACTGTAATTATTTTATATTATTATTATTAAAATATGCTCTAAATTTTCGTAAAGTAAATAAAAATTGCGATTGATTTTAATCTTAAATTGTGTAGTTTTTAATTTTGAATAACTTTTTTATTTACAAATTTTCTTTAAAATCAATAGGTAACTACATAGAAAAATAAAAACAAAATGTTGTATTCCCTGTACATAGGTATGCATTCGGACCGGGCCGGATCGGGCTTTGAGGTTTGGATCGACTCGACAAAAAAATAGCTGACCCGGCTCGAAAATTGACCCGAAATCGAGCCGTGCCGGTCCTAAGCTCGAAATTGAGTGCATCTGGCATTCCTAATTTGATTTTTATATGAGGCGAAATATTTAACTTTTTTGTGTCAAACTTAAAATATATATATATATATATATATATATATATATATATATATATATATATATATATATATATATATCCTTATAACGTTCAACATTGGTTAACGTAAGTTATTAAAAAAGACACGCTTCTAGTGTAAGTTTGTTATAAAAATTACAGACCTGCGTGTATAATATGCGTATACTTACGTAACATTGTCTTTACAATCAAATAATATTACTAGCAAGATTATATCTCTATCCATTTTTGAATTAATGTCCCAAAAGTCGATATACCCCATATTCATATAAAAACTTCAAAATTTTCAAAAATCTAATTATCATGTATCTAGAAACTTCTCAGTGCACTGATTCCAAATTTTGAAACGGCAGGTCGATATCTCTTTTCGTTCTCGAGATATTTAGATTCAAAAATTTGTTCAAAACTGCCCATTTTTGGGTAATAACCCAAAAATGGGTCGAGATATGAATTTGGAGATATCATCATTCGATTCTACGGGCAAAATTACATAAGTATACCAATTTTCATAATTTTTGAGCACCGCATACTTTCTCTAAAGCAAAATAACTGAAAATGGCCAAAAATCGCAAAAATCTAAGGGGTACCCCTTGCGATTTTTTCAGATTTTGGCCGTTTTCAGGGGTTTTCAAACTTTTATTCATAAAAAATGAACCGGTTAGTCAAAAATTATAAAAATTGGTATACTTATATAATTTCATCCGTAGAATCGAATGGTGGTGTCGCCAAATTCGTATCTCGGCCCATTTTTGGGTTATTACCCAAAAATGGGCAGTTTCATGCAAAACTTTGAATCTAAATATCTCGAGAACGAAAAGAGATATCGACCTGCGGTTTCAAAATTTAGAATCAGCGCATTGAGAAGTATCTAGATACATGGAAATTAGATTTTTGAAAATTTTAAAGTTTTTATCTGAATATGGGGTATGTTGACTTTTGTGGCAATAATTCAAAACTAGGTAGAGATCTAGCCCAGAAATGGGTAATTTTGAGAAAATATTTGAGGTTGAATATCTTTAAAACTAAAAGAGATATCGACTTGCGTTTTCATGATTTGGGATCAGTGCATTGGGAAGTACGAGAAAATTGGATTTTTGAATATTTTTAACTTTTTAACCGAATGCAGGTATTTATGACTTTTAAAAATGAGAACAGTTATGAACTTGATGGTAATATTAGTGAATTTTACACACAATATTAGATATAGTAGTATATTATTATGCTTTAATGAATAACCTTGAATTCTTGTAAAATAACATTTTTATTTATTAAAATGTGAAGTATGTTGTTATTAAATCATTTTGATCCATTTTAACTCCATCCATCTTTTTATTAAAATATAAAGGAAACTGTGCATTTGATTGGATTATAAGATTTTATTGTATTGAACACTAATTAACACTCAAATATTATTTTTTCACATTAAATCTACAAGTAATGAAGAAAAATTGTTATAGGGAAATAATAAAAAGAATATTTAGAGAAGCGGTAGAAATAAAACAAGCAAATTTACTTGCTACTTTCTATGACTATAATAAAAATTGTACAGAACGTAACTTCCAAGGGAGGGGGGCACATGCCTCCTAGCCCCCCTCCCCCCCACGTAAATACGCCACTGTCTCACGAATAACAGATATCAAGTATACTTGAAATACGAAGAATTTAGTGTATTCTAGAAGTAAACAAAGTATAGTAAAAATATTGTGTTTGAAGTAGTCGTAGCCGTCCCCCGTTGGTATTATAGGGTGAATTATTTGGTACGCTCTGGCAAACCTGCCATTTGCCATCGTCCTTGTCTTGTCTGATCTTCTTCTTGCTCGTGCCAGCGACGAAGTTCGCATAGAAATTAGTACACCTTGGGCCGAACAATAGCCACCAGGCACCAGCACCAGCACCGTTACTATCTGCATCTTCACCACCGTCTCAAAATCATCTCGAAAAGTATTTATCTCGTTAATTTTCTCTCTGTACGTGACGCGAATGCCGAACACCATGAGGTAAATCGCTTGAGCTGTGCTGTGCTGCCGTTGTCTCGTTACACGTTCCACGTCCGGTTTCATAATTTATTTACTTGCGAAGTTATTTCGTTATTTGCCTCAAACTTCTATGGCCTTTCTTTATCTTTCTGCACCCCGGACACGCTTAAGGTGATGTCGCAGAAATTTTGTTCACCTGAATGCCAAGAAATTCAATTACCGACAATAAATTGTCGCGAAAAATTCATTGCGAAATTGTATTTCACATATCGGCAATTTATATTTCTCTTGTGTAATCTTTACACAGTGTGTTCAAAAAACATCCTAGCTCGAAGTAGTATGAACAAAAAGACGTATGACAATTTTAAAGTATTTAATTAAATGTCAATTTGACACGAGATATTGTCAAAAATGTTATCTACAGAAAACAAAGCATTTCTTATAGAATCGTTATTTTAGAAATAGTACCTAATAAATTAGAAAACGGAGAATGGCAATATTCTGTATTATCTTTTCTTCTTATGCCCGGTTGCACCGACGTTTCTTAAATTTACACTTAATAAAACTGAACTTACATTAAGTATCACTTAATTTTTATCTACTGTTGCACACATATTTTTTTAATAACCTTAAGTAAGTGGAGTTTATATATTTTTAAGCTGTTTAAATTGCACTTTTAGTAACAAGAAAAATAAAATTTAGAGATTTTGTTTATGTTAAAGTTTGGAGGTTATATTGGTTGGTAAGTTCGATTCAAATAGAATTATAGTTTTTAAAATTGAAGTGTAATTAAATATATTCATTGTTTTTAGCAAAACCGGTATCAGACGAAAAAAGAAAGCGAACACGAAGTGCCAACTAATTAAATTAATAAGTAAAACATTGAAAGAAAAATTAATGCAATACTTACATGTCGTTATAAAATTCAATATTATTTTCTATTAAAATCAGTAATTGCAATACTATATATTTGGTTAATCGAAACCGTTGAAAAAAAGCATGATCAGAAAGAGTATGAAAATGATCAGATATGTCGTATATTTGCCTTGGTATTCCGCATAAAATTAAATCCAATGCATCTAAATCGTCATCATCGACAATAAAATCAATAACTTCAATAATTCTGATAGAAATTAAAAACGTTTCCATTCAATATAACCTCACTACTTACTTAAGTGCAAGATAAACCGTCAATTTCGGAGGCTTAAATTTATGGAAGCCTTAAGATGTTTATGGAGAGTTTAGCGCACGGTGCAACGAAATAAAACTAAACTTAAGGCTAAACTAAACTTAAATTCTTAAGTGGTATCGGTGCAACTGGGCATTAAAACTATATTTTACGATCAATTTTGAAAATTTGACTTTTGAATTGAATAATGATCAGACATATGTTTCTGGTTTATAGCCTACTCCGAATTAGGTTCTACTTCATTTATAAATTTGTGTTGCTCTGATCATCAGTTTTATTTATTTCAGAATAATATTACTGCTTCAATAAATTGAGTTTATCATTTAACAAACATTGTTATGAGGTCTCGTAGCCGCGTGCCTGAGCGAATTTAGGGAACCGGGTTCTATCCCGACAAACGCAAAAAAAAAAATTTCAAATTTTAAATGGCATAAAATTAACCCCTGTTGTGCACTCTTCACGCCAGCAATGAATTCCCGTAAGGTGACGTCTAGTAAACGCCCGCACGATACAAATATGGCGTGATCATTACCGAAATCTGTGTATAAAGCAGATTGGCACACCTAGAAATGGGTAATATGTCGTGATGCTATATACATATACAGGGTGAGTCTGGGAAGATGCACCCTCCCCCTGCCCTTTTTTTATTATAGGTAATAGAAAAAAAATGGCTCATACAAAAGTTTTATTACTTTATATATACTATTTGAAGGCAGATACAGATATTTTTTACAAAGTCAGGTTTACAAGATACGACTATCAACTTTTATTATTATTATATTATTTTTTAAATGGCACCTGTAATTATTTTACTAAAATATAAACTACCATTTTTTTCTCTTTTAAACGATGTAAATGTTTGTATATCAAAAATATTAAAAAAAAAAAAAAAAAAAATCGAGAAAATAAGACATGTAATTGAAGAATATGAAAAATTTTAACATGGGAAAACAGTTTCTTCAATCAATACTGTAAAATGGAAATATTTAAAATGAAAAACCTTATGTAATCACACTACAGGAAAAAAAAAGTTTTATTGTCAATTGACGTATTAATTTTTTATTTTTTTATTTGGCAACATAACCGATTAACTAGAATAACGTATTATTGATTTTAAAACTGAGATTTAAGTCATTAAAACAAGTTTCATTTTTCCTAATCTTTTATTTACTTATCTATATAGAGCATAGACCATCAATTATGGTTGATTCATTAGGTATTCCCATTTGTTTTAACAGAAACCTATGAAATATAGATTATACTGAATTCCCACTGCTTAGATTATTGTAGTTGTTATTGTTGTTTACCAAACATCTATCATTCCTATCTACAATTGTATTCTAGTAGTCTAATATTATTATTTAAAACTCTACAGTCATATACATACAATCATTTAAATATTATAAAAATATTAATAGATAATGGGGTCCTATACCATGTTTCTTTTATTTTTTTTTTCTGTAAGAACAGGATAAAATAAGAACTTCAGTGCAAACGCAACTTAAAAATTTTAAGTAATAAGCGAGATATGAATTTTTAAAGTTTAAGAATTTGTGCGTGACGTAGCGGGTACTAACGAGTGATCGACAAACAATGGGACAAACTGTTAGCTATACTAGAAACAATTTTTTTCATGTTTGCATAGCTGAAATGTTTTTATATAAAAACTTATACGTTATATTTACGAAGAAATTATTATTAAGTATAAATAACATAAATAATAAGCATTTAACAAGGATTTCTTCCTAATAAATTACAGAACATTGAAACAGTTTGACAATATTAGTACACAAAGTATGACGACGGATGGCGCTAATGTTTGCCTGTTTTGAAGTTTCAATATTAATTTAATTAATATTATTATTAATTTAATTCATATTACAAATTGATTTATTTATAAATACATGATTATTGTTAATATTACTAGATGTTATATTTAAACAAATTCATCAAACACAAAATTGTTAAATGTTTTGTTAGGTTATAGAACATCATGACATTTCATATTCTTTCAAAGGTGACCGCTACAGACGCGCGAATTTTCTTTTTAAAATCAGGCGACCAATCAAATTCTTAGTACCTAACACGTTATACCCAATTAGTAATCAGCTTCAATCGCTTATAGTTTGTGACCTAGTCAATATTTAAAGAAAATTTTTTCACTAATACTCGTTAATTTATGTATATTTTCGTCTTCTTATTTAAGATAGTTGAAATATGACTATGGTATAGGACCCCATTGGTGTAAAATTTCAATATTTATAAGATTTATTAAAATGCTTCCAAAAAGCGCTACATGCACTTTGGAATTCGTCTTATAACGTAGAACAAATAAAAGAAATGATCTGTGTATCATAGCTATATGCATTTTTAATATTATGGGCTAATAATTCCTCTCTAAATCAATAGCGCTAAAAGCACAACTACAGCTCTGCGCCTGCAAAAACCGCTATGTGCACATTACACAATTTGCTAACAAATTTGATTAAATAACTGTAGAAATACTCGTCATGGTATGATAAATAAACAAAAACGCTCATAAGAAAAACTGTATAGAATATAATTTTTAAAAACGTTTTTTGTTATTTCTGAAAAACTTAACTGAAAACAATTAGCGAAGTGACCATATATCATTATTACCTATCAATCGTTTTATATAAACATAAGTCTAATTTACTTCTAATAAACACCCTCTAAGGTCCCCTAAAACACTGTCTTATTCTCTAGAAAATTAAGACTGCAAAGGCGCGCAAATATTCTTGCGGCCTGCTGTACAAAATCGACACAATCCTTTATACTGCGGATTCCACTTAGTAAGCGAATTCGACAGCTATTAGCTCCACGGAGTTGAAAATTGACGTCAACCCTAATTTTCGCGGGCTAATTTATAATTTTCCGTCAAAAATGTCGTCCATCTATCGTTTAATAATATTCACTACATTTTCAGCAGCCTGGAATGATTTATATTTTACAGCATCATTGTCGCTCATATAAATCATCTCGGGGTTTAATTATCCAATAATGGCACATCCCGTAGGTTAGAATAGAGCCTTTTGTACGCAGATACATATAGTTATAGTATAGTATCTGATATTACAAAAAGTAAAGGTGGAGGTGTTATATTCTAATTTTAAAGTGGTAATCTGTCGATATATTTTTTAAAAAATTGAAGGACCTAGATTTGCTATTTATAATGGGGTCATTTCACATTTTTTGATTTATTTTTTTTCTTGAAAGAATATGTCAAATTAAATATGTAGGTGTATGTTTTACATCTTACAAGTCTTTAGAATCACAGATATGATTTTTTTAAAAGTTGCGTTTAATTTCAAATATTTCAACGGCTGACGACACAGTTTCACGGATACGACAGTCGAGCTCTACCGGTTTAATTTGGAACTATGATTGTTTGGTTTGGTATTTATTTAAATAAATGTTTTGTTTACACACCTTATACTGCACTAGTACTTTTAAAGAAATGGCAAGTAATAATAATCTTCTCTCTTGTATATTTTGCTGTCAGCTGTCACAATTTTAGGTTAGATAATTGTCTCATGTTGTGGAGCGTAAATGTGTAATATGTGTGTGGGAAAAAAATATCTTTTTGTGAGTATGAAACCGCGACGTCACAAATTTAGTCCGTGTTTATAACCGCGAAAGTTTATTAGCAAATTTCTGAATAAAGACGCATATTTCAAATCGACATTTTTTTAAATGACCCCATTAGCAAAAACAACCGTAGTCCGTTTTTTTTTTTTTTGAAAGAAACAACTTTCTAGTTTCCTTCCTTCCATAAATTTCTGAAATATAATTTAACTCAGGATCGTGTTGAAATATTAGAAAATTATTTACTGTATGTTACTAAATAGAAAAATAAACATTGATAAACAATTACATAATAATTATTTATTTTTATAGGACGTTTAAGTAGAAACTTTAAAATGTAATAACTTGTGACGAAGATACTTTTTGCGAAAAACAGTTTTACCAATCCGTGGTAGAACATGTCTGACAAAAGCTCTTCATTTACTTTAATTACAATAAATACATATTTGTCTATCGTCAGTTTATGTATTTCAAATTTCTATGATTATCCCTTAGTTGAATAAATTATTGTAACAATTAGTTTGCTTGCTTAAAGATATATATTTTTTACAATGCTAATTTTTTCAAAATCCTTTCTATCTGACTCGTCTTTTTATCAATATAATTTCAAACTATTACAGATCAATCGCCGAACTAAAAACTAACTGAAAATATGGTACAATACTTGGTTCTTATACTTATTCAAAGTCAGTCTATGAGAACCTATAATCTTAAACTTTGACTCATCGATTTATAAAACTTTTGCCATTCTTATAAGGGCTAATTTTGCGATTACAGTAAAACTTCGATATAACGGACTACTTCAGTCGAAGGGATGTTCATTATAACTAAAAGTCCATTAAAATTATATGTGTATGAAAAGTTTAACTTCCCAGAAAAGTTTTTTATATGTATGTATTATTGCTTATGTATTCACCGTAGTTTTGAGGATGAAATAAACAAGTATGTGGTCTACTTAAATCGAAATAAATAAACAAACATGTTTCCGAAAATACTCTTTAATTACATTTAACAAAACAAATAAATAATGTTTTTAAAAACAAAACTAAATTTAAATTTTATAAAAACATTAAAAAAATCTGTTTATTCGTTCATTAAATCCAAAGTTAGTTATATCGAGGTTTGCAAAATCCAGGCTTTAATGTATTTTACTTATTTTTTTCGTTTATCTAGTTTCCTCAAAAGCTGTTGTTAAAATAAGTTACTACTAAACCATAAAAATATTATCATTACGACTTCTGATTACCCATTTCTGTAAAATAAATATATAAATATATCATCACGGCATATTACCCATTTCTGGGTGTGCCAGTATCTACAACACATGTAGACATCGGTAATGATGACGATATATTTTACCGTGTGGGCGCTTACCAGGCGTCACCTCACGAGCACTCATAGTTGGTGTGGAGAGTGCACCACAGGGGTCACTTTTGTGCCATTTAACATTGGAAATATTTGGCGTCTGTTGGGATTGAACCCGGTTCCCCCAGGTTCGCGACCAGACACTCAGGCACGCGGCCACGGGACCCCATTTCTGAGTGTACCAAATTTTCTATTCTCTTTGCAGATTTCGGTAAAGAAACAATAATTATAATTATTACTATAATTAGTATTTTTAAAAGAGCTTACGGGATGTTCCATGGATCAATCTTGGCAACAGTGACGCCGTGTCTTTTTTCATCACGCTTCTCGAAAAGTTGTAGATAGAGAGGTCCTTTTTATCAAGTTCTGATCAAGTGTGCATAGATCTTATGAGGGGTTCTGAACAACAATGGGTTCCTCCATTATTTTTTCATATAAATTAAAAGTGATCTGTAGTTCAAGAATTCTTAGTTGTTATTGTTATTCTTTAAGTTGTATTTCTTTTTTTAAAATATTCTTTGATGTAGATGTTAACCTTATTTCTCATTTTGTTCTCAAACAGTGGAGATCGCTATTAAATGGCGTTACATAAATTGAGCTATTTTAACATTTACAATTTGAAGGTAGTTTTAATAAAAATGATCCATGTTCTAAATTGCTACTAGTGTTGAGGGATGGAAGGACTAACCGTTGATTAGTTTAAAGGTGAATCAAAAGGCTCAAGTGGTCCACGTACCAGGTCGGATGCGGAAAATGTAATCATATATACATCGGGAAGACGTCCCAACTCCTTAAAAAAGAATGTATCAACATAAATATCACAGTAACCTATTAGATCCAAATTATAGTGCACTCATTAACCACACAGTTAATACTGGCCATAAATTTAAATTTGATGATGTTAAAAAGTTAAAATTATTGATAAAGTTAATAAGATATATCCTCGATTACTTAAAGAAACACTTCATATTAACATAAATAAAAACAAATGTGTCAATTTTCAAACAGGCTTTAAACATAACTTAAAATATATAAACAACTTCATATAATAAAAAAAAAAATATATATCATCACGGCATATTACCCATTTCTAGGTGTGCCAATCTGCTTTTATCGCAGATATCGGTAATGATGATGACATATTTGTACCGTGCGGGCGCTTACCAGGCGTCACCTCACGGGCACTCATTGCTGGCGTGGAGAGTGCACCACAGGGGTCACTTTTGTGCCATTTAAAATTCGAAATATTTGGCGTCGGTCGGGATCGAACCCGGTACCCCTAGGTTCGCGACCAGACACTCAGGCACGAGGCCACGGGACCCCACACAAAAGTCAGTAATTATCACACGCATTACTTCATTGGTTGTTATGCTTTTCTCTTCAGTATTTCACCATCTCCGAATTGATTCGGAGGTTTGTTGAAATGCTGTATCTTAAAATCTTATCAACGTAGCTTATAAAGATCATTGTATTTAATAAAATTTTAAGTTTAAAATCAATATTATTGTATATTTACCGTCAGGTAAGAAATATTTTGTTATTTTCCTGTAAAACTGTTTTTCGCTAATATTATTGTAACAATAGCTGAAGATGAACTTGCTTTATTCCCGAAACGTCCGTAATAAGGAATTTTAAAACACACGTGGACCTTTTAAGCCTTTTGATTCAACTTTAAATTTATTACTATGGTAGAGGTCTCAATTATGTGTGCCCGTGAAGTAACTTGTGATAAAAACTTTCGTCGATAAAAATATAAACACTTTATCGAAACCTGCCTGACAAAAATAGCCATTTATAGATAAAAACCTGTTATATATTTATATTTTTGGTTATTTATATTGCTTGATAATTTGAGAAATATTCTTATTTTAAAAGTTATCAGTGCGCCACTGGAAATAATAATAACATCCTCTTAAAAATAATTCTGATGAAAATGATTGCGTCAGAATACAAACAGCATTTTATCAGCGTTCAACTGTGTTCCAGAAGAATTGATAAACAACATAAACAAACAAACATGTAAATAAATAAATAAATAAACTATGAATAATTCATTAAATAAACAGCGCCATAAATAAGATAAAAGCGTATGACACGTCATATGTGTAGCATTATGTCATACATGCGTTCATATGTGCCCGTGGTGTGAGAGTGAAAATGTGCCTGTGGTTTTAAAAATACTAATACAAGTACGTTCGCCGCTCCACAAATCCATTGCGCGATGTGATGTAAGTTTCTAAACTTCGTCATTCTATACTACAAATTAAGTTATCAAGTTTTTTTTTAAATATTTATATCAACACAGTATTATCTCAATTAATTGTACTTAATATACAATTTGAGTTGTATTGTTGTAGCTTTCACATTAAGCTAACACAATTTCAGATTTTATAATTTCGGGTAATTATCTATTTTTCGGTTTTCGTCGTAATTTACTGGTTTTATTGTATTATTTGTCCATTCTGGTATATTTATTTTACATATTGTACTATTTACATTGCTTATAAATAATGTATGTATATTGTGTACTCTACCTATCATAATAATTCTGTTTACCATCACTATGTTACTATACAATGTATTATTTGTTACTTTTTTTCGGATTTTTCACACAATATTGTCTGTATTTATGTCGAGGACATTGAAATATTATTATATTTAGGAAATTTTGTAGCTCTGTATAAATTTATTTTTTAACATATTTATCTCGTATGTGCCAAATTTAAAGAGTTTATCGGGTAAAATTAATATTCATTTTTTGTTGTTTTTATTTTATCTGTTGATAACAAGATATTATCACCAGATGTCTTGATTTCACGAAACATGTCCAATATATTTTCGAAATTTTCAAGTTTTCATTTCGTTAGCATTTATTTATTTAACCAAATTAGTTCATCAGAAAAATGTAAGTAATTAATATTTATAAACATTTTACCTCTGGCAAGTGTGCATTTTTAAAAATCCGTTGTGGCCAGCACAAGACCTCTCGCCATTTCCATATTAGGCTATGTAAGTATTGTATTGCACTTCGATATCGAACCGTCGTTTTATAATAAAAAAATTTGTTGTGGCCAGCACAAGCCCTCTCGCCATTTCCATATTAGGCTATATAAGTATTGTATTGCACTTCGCTTTCGAACCGTCGTTTTATAAAAAAATATTAACTTTACCCAAATATTGTTTTTTATTGTATTTAACATGCCTTCTGCACACATATAATTCTAATTATATCTATTTTTCATTGTATGAGGAAGTTTTTAAATGTCAGAGATTCTTCCAATTCATTAACCAGATTGGCGGTATTTCTGATAGATATATGCATTTTACCACAATTTTACCTATAATTTCAAATATTTAATTAATAAAACAATAAGAAATATTGAATATACTTCCCAGAAAAAGCTATCAGAATGTCACTAAAACTGTTGATTTTTGACACTGACATGTGTCATTTACAAACTATGTTATAAACATTGGAATTTGTCAACTGGTTTCCTTAGTGTCTTAGCCTCTGCGATTTACTCTATAAATTATAGTGTCTTTATCTCTAAATCTATACAAGATATAATAAAATTTTTAATTGTATTAGATGGAGAATTTTATGTTCTTCAATATTTAATAAAAAAAACTCCCAAAAAATTATATTTAGAAGATTTTTTCTAAGAAACTGCTACTTCCGATTGTTCAATTGTTACCAAAACCTTTTCAGCTCTTCCCAGGAATGTCAGATTGAGGAAACTGCTAAATATTTTTTAAGTCTTATAGTTTTTGAGGGATCGTCCCTCCAACATCCATACATACACACACAAACACACACACACACACACACATACACACATCCACACACACACACAGACATCATTTTAAAAATGTTATAATCGGATTCTAGGGACCTTAAATCGTGCTTATTCAATAAAATCTGGATATGCGAATTTTAGCATGAATCCATTACCTCTCTTAGCGAGAGGTATAAATTACAGAACTTTAACCAAATATTGTTTTTTATTGTATTTAACATGTCTGCTGCACACATATTCTAATTATATCTATTTTTCATTATATGAGGCATTTCCTAAATGTCAGAGATTCTTCCAATTAATTAACCAGATTGGCGGTATTTCTGATGGATATATGCATTTTACCTACAATTTTAAATATTTAATTAATAAAACAATAAAAAAGATGAAATGTACTTCCCAGAAAAAGCTATCAGAATGTCACTAAAACTGTTGATTTTTGACACTGACATCTGTACATTTACAAACTATGTTATAAACATTTGAATTTGTGAAGTGGTTTCTTTAGTGCCTTAGCCTCTACGATTAGATTATTCTTTATATTATAATGTCTTTATCTCTAAATCTATACAAAATATAATAAATTTTTTAAGTGCATGAGATGGAGAATTTTGTTCTTCAATATTTGTAATATCAAAAATTTCCGAAAAATTATATTTAGAAGAATTTTTCTAAAAAACTACTACTTCTGGTTGTCCAATTGTTACCAAAACCTTTTCTGCTCTTCCCAGGAATGTCAGATTGAGGAATTCATAGTTAAACAAGTCTTAAGTCTTATAGTTTTTGAGAACTCGTCCCTACAACATCCAGACATACGCACACACACATACACACATCCACACACACACACACACACACACACACATCCACACACACACACACACACATTTTAAAAATGTTATAATCGGATTCTAGGGACCTTAAATCGTGCTTATTCACTAAAATCTGGATTTGCGAATTTTAGCATGAATCTAATACCTCTTAGCGAGAGGTAAACATATTTTTTTATAAAAAATATTTTTATTTCAATTTTTTCTTGTGAAAACCAATCACAGACATCCTAACGAGTTACACTAACATTGTTTGCGTTTATGACACAAATTTCATTTTGATTAATATATTTACCTTGTCTTAAATACGGAGTAAATAAATATATCATCACGACATATTACCCATTTCTAGGGGTGCCAGTATCTACAATACATGTATACATCGGTAATGATAACGATATGTTTTTACCGCGTGGGCGCTTACCAGGCCTCACCTCACGGGCACTCATAGCTGGTGTGGAGAATGCACCACATGGATGACTCTTGGACGATTAAAAGTCTGCACTGGCCGGGATCGAAGCTGGATCACCAGATTGGCAACCAAACACAATACCTTCCTTACCTAAGGGTGACGGAAGGTAAAAAATATGTGCAAGAAGAACGAACTAAATAATTCCAAAAAAATTGAGATAAAAGGATAAAACATATAATTTTGAGTGTTAACATAACCTATAAAAATAAACTTTTCATTTTCACAATTTTTCGATTTCAAATAAAATTTAATATGCACCTCGGTACTGAAGTTCCTTTTTATCACTCATTTGGTTTATTTTCCGCATTCGTGATAAAAAGTAGAACTTCGGTGTTTGATGCATAAATAACTATTTTCGTATATTAATAAATAAATTATGTAAATTAATACTGTTTACAAACAACAGAAAGTTTGTCGATAAGCTTGACTATTAGTCAGTTAATAAAAAATGTCGCAAAGCTATAAACTATGAGGATATTTTTATTTAAAATTGCTGTTATAATTGATAGCACCAAACATTATAATGCTTCTACAAATTCCTTCTCTTTACAGTAATTTAATGTATTTTAAAATTAAGTTAAAGTAAAAAGTAAAACATTGTTAGTGCAGAAAGAAAACATTCAAAGTAGAAATAAAAACGGACATAATTTTTCATATTAAATAAATTAACCAATAATTTTGTAAACATGCTATTTTGTCAACATATTTATTATATTTGTAATTGTATTTTATTTGATGAAGACAGCACTTCGCTGTCGAAACACTTAACCAAAATATTGCTTAATTTATTTAAAGTAAATTTTAATGCCCGGTTTTTCAGTGGGGGTTTAAACTTCAGCTCAGATGAACCTTGAACTTGAACCTGAACTATTTTGTGTTTATAATATGTATATTTGAACTAGTTCAGTTGAACAGCAACCAAATGTCATAATATTGAAGATGTGCTGTGTAATTTGCGTTTTCATTCAATTTTTTGATTATTAACAACTCATTTCGACACTCACTCCACGCTGACATAAGAAAGATATTTAATTATTATTCTTGAAGTACAAATAGAAAATAATGATGGAAATAATAAGAAAGCAACAAATTTTTACCCTGAAGAAATAGGTATTTTGATGGATGTAGTAAGAAATAACAAAAAAGAAAAACGGAATGTAGAAAGACGGATAAGATATTTCAGATGGACAAAGAAAAGTGTTAGGAAGAAATTACTAATCAATTTAATTAACATAGATGTCGAAATTCGGTAGTGTTTAAAAAAAAGTATAAAAGTTAAAAGAAAGGCTCAAAATAAAATTTTATAAACGAAAAGTGTTTTTTTTTTAAATCTACTGGCGGCAGTCTTCGTATACAAGTTTTACGTACCAATGTAATTGATAATAAAATACAAGAATTGTAGAAAAAAAAAGAAAACGAATGTTACAAATAACCTTTGTTCAGATGTCACCGCTGAATTCCTGAATATTCATTAATATATTAATGTTTTTTTTTTTCGGACAATTAGCATGAGAATGTATTTGGTAAAATTTCCTGTAGTATTCTCAAATCTTAGTTTCTTCAATCGATACAAAAAAAAAAAAATTAAAATCATTGAACAAACTGAATTATTGTAGATCGTACTATTTTTGGTATCCTGTCTCGGCCCAGGTATTTAATAAAATGAACAATATCTTCATTCTTCATATGACTCTATTTTACCTTATTGTATCAACAAAATATGTCAAAATAAATAATTTACTGTCAAAATATTCCAATGAACGAAAAATTCTATACTTAACACGTTCACTGCCGATGACACATATGTTGTATCATCTCGTATTTTGCGTGCAACTTACATTGCGCTCTTATAGGCATCTCAGGTACAGTTTATACAGGTACATAGTTGGTTTTGAGTTTTGGGCACTCTGAGTTCTACAATGGACAATCAATTGTCGGGACCATCGGTGCAAAAGAAAGTACGTTTTTGTCGTGACAAAAAGCTTATATCAGATGCAGAATTACAGAACAAAAAATTTGGAGAAGTATTAGAAAACCAAAAGCGATAATATAATATAATCAATATGTCGGGAGTAAATTGCCAGGACTAAATGCTGACATGCCAGTGAAAGGAAAACCATGAGCTGGTATAAAAAACTCATAATACATCTCACATCACTAATTTCTAGAGTCCCATTACCAAAAATGTAATGACACAAGTGTTCTGTCATATGGCATAGTAAAAATAATTGTGATATAGTTAGTTTCCACAACTAAGACCCGGCATAACAGGCAGTAACAGGGCAGATGATCGGCAGTGAACGTGTTAAGCTAGAAAAGTTAGCGGATTAAGTTCATGTCAAATTTGGGCTGAGTTCAAGGTTTAAACCAGACTGAAAAACAGTTTGAACCCTGAACCTGAACTTAAACCAAATTTCTGGTTGGTTTAAACCGTAACTGAAAAATCGGGCATAAGTCTAAAGTAGCCGAAAGAATTTTGTAGTAATTTCCAACCATTTGTGTAGATTTTATAATTTGTTGAAAATGTAAACCGGCGAAATATTATGAGTTTGGCTAGTTCTTCGTTTTTAAACGATTGGTCCCTCAGACCAGTGCGTGCGGTTGTGTCAAAATTTAGTGTGTATTCTGGTAGGTTAAGATAGATTAGGTCATTATTATTTGGTACAAAAAATTCTAAATATTTAATACCTTTAAGATAATTTTTATCCTAATAATTGATGAATCAATACGGTCTTTCGGTCACTATAGAGCGGCCTTACCAAGGATAGATAAATATTTATAGAAATGTACATGAAACAGTATTGACAGATTTTTATCTATTCAAATCTATTTAAATTTATTTTTTATTGTCCGAACATCTGACATGCGTTGTTTTTCAGTGATAAATGTTGGTACTCGTGAGATAACTGTTAACCTCTCCCGTGGTTAAAATATTTTATCTTTGCGACCGGCGAAATATCTTTCTGTAAATATTTATTTTGGCTAAAACATTTTTTTGTGTTTTTCCTGTTGTGTACTGTGTACAGAAAACAGAGCTATGCTATAATAAGATATCTCTGGTGCGGTGATTCGTTAAACTTAAACCTGTTCGTCATTAATAAATAAACAGAGATCGTGTCTCGCGCTAATTCACTCAACTCATCTCTAAACAGATCGCTGTAAATGTCAACCGCAAGTTTATCTAATTGTTTCTTTACTTCGTTAACATGGCAAGAACAAAAACTGAAGAGACTAACTGAGGAACGAACAAGCTCGCGACTCGCGACTTGCGACGCGCCCGCTAATTTGGGCGTTCGCCCTGAACCTGTCAGCTGAGCAATGAACAACTTCATTCCTAATTCGTGCTTTGCAATTTCACTGCCACGTTTACACTCTACGCTATATACCAGCGAATGCCAAACTTAATTGCGAATACAATACACTTCTTCAACAAAACACACTGCACCTTTATCTCATTCGAAGCTCGAAACAGGAATTTTAGAGGTACTAGTTCTTAGATTCATCTTTCGGTAAATTCTGAACCACGTAGACGTAGTTTTATTAATTTCTTACATTTTGCTTTTACTAATTGTAGAATTTAGACTAGCGTCCAAAAATATGGGTACACCTGATAATACATGAAGTTGTTCTAACCCTGTTCAGTCATTAATAATTATAGTACACAAAAAATAAACATAAACATAAATTGTAGTTAAATTAACTAAACAAATCTGTAATTTTCAGCCTACTAATATATTTTCATTAAATTATCTAAGTTGATTTAGTTAAATTTTCTAAATTTGTAATAAATTATAGTAAAATTAGATAAAAAATTAGATTAAATGACTACATTTAGTATTAAACTAAACATAAATAAAGAAATTTACTAAATATATATTTAAATTTTCTATTTACTTACCTAATTCATTAGATAAATCACCAAAAATTGTAGGACAAAAATAATGAAGCCAAAATATAGTAAAATTAATACTATTTACATATTTAAATTAACGATTGTAAATGGTAAAAATAAGATAAAATGTTTGGTCTAATTGTGTCTTGACACTTGTTCGGTAGAGAATAGAGTTATTACATTTTAAAGTTTGAGCGATTCTACAAAAAGTCCTCTAAAATTGTCTAATTATTATATAATTGCTCAACAATGTTTATTATTTTATTTCTTGAGTTAAATTAAGTTATAGAAATCTAAAAAAATAAGGGCGCCAGAAAGTTGATTATTTCAAATAAAAAAAAAAAAAATTGGCAAAAGTTGTTTTTACATTGATTTTACCAGTGCTTTCCAATTGGTGTGTCGCGACACACTAGGGTATCAGTACCCAGCAGAAAGTGTGGCAGTTATTTTACGATTCAAATGTACCCACATTTTTGAAGGGTACCTACTCTACTAATATGTTACATTATTATATTCCATTTTTATTTTATACTCCAAGGAGTAATTTCATAATAATTTTTCCACTTTCTGTAATATTTCTGAAGTGAAAACCAAATAATTCTTGTTAAAAATAATATTAAAATAAAATTATATCGTATTATTGGGACTAAAATTTCAATAATTTGAATTTGTTATTAATATTTATTCTAATACTGGAAATCTGACTTTCAAATTTACTCCTTCTAGTTTACAAACAAGTTAGAGTAACAAGTTTTTTTATATTATTCTGAATTCAAATATCTAAACTTTATTTTATAAATTTGTGAATTACTCAAACATCAGGAGTAAGATATTTACCGATACCCTTCTTTCGATCGTATATCAAATACTGAGTTTTCTTGTTGTTGTTGACTGGTCATCCTGCCAATTATGTAGGATTTATAAAAACGAAACAACGCAAGACGCAATGTCAAGGCCGTCATGCAGAAATAATGCAAAATGTTTTGTTTGATTTATAATAAAATTACACTTTCAAATCAAAGATTACTTTTTTGTATATTATTAGCTATTAGTCGATAACGCATGTATAGAATTGCTTTTTGTAATTTTATTTATTTATGTTCTTCTACGAATACATTTTACTAGCTATTGTTTTAGAGATTTGAGTTCAAATGTCAATCACAAGTATGCTCTAGATTCTAGCGACACTAGATTTTTGATCGGATTTTTTTACACCCTGTTTATGTTGGTGAGAAAACGTGCTTGTATAAATGTGACTATAGACTTTTTTCACACTCTTAATTACCTAATACATTCACTCGTCATTTCCTCAACATGAAAATAATCAATAATATAATATACAGATTAGTAATTTTTAATTCAAATATTTTAGAATTAGAAATGAAAACGTATCTGAAATAAGGGAGTTTAGCACTATCCATACAGAGCCACAAAAAAATTAGTGAACTGTCGCACATGTGCAGGACGACATCTAGCAGCCAATTTTCGAATCTACTCTAAAACCACTGTCTACCAATTAGGAACTGACAGTTAGGTATTGTTATAGTTCAGTTTTTTAACAAAGACAAACTATAACAATACCTAACTGACAATTCATAATTGGTAGAAGTGGTTTTTAGGTTATGTTTGAGAAATGGCCGCTCTGCGCATGTGCGACAGGTCACTACTATCTACTCCCTTTGAAATAAGTATTGAGTATAGTTAATAATTTATATATTATCTTAATTTATGTATTACGTATTATTATTGTAATTTAAATCAAAAGCAGAATAAAATGAAAGAAAAAGTATATGAAAAGTTTGAAAAAACAATTAGAAATCCTATCTCATTCCTCTAAAAAAAGAATTAATGAAAGTAATTGTTTTCATGTAAAAGAGATATGTAAATTGAGCCATACAATACAATAATGTGTTTGTTAGTACTGTTTTGAAATCCCTGGCGTAGTGTATGCTGTATGTGTAAATGCAGTGGGTTCCCAGCAGATGATAGATGGCGAATAGCGTGTAGTTTGTAATGTGAGATACGTGACTTATGATGTTATGATGGGGTTTTTAAACTCTGTAGGGAGGATTGTACTCCTCAGTCATATTGAGTTTTACTACCGCTAATTATTTTACTCCATTTTATTTTTACCTTTTTTACACGTAAATTCAATTTTTAGTAATTATTATTAATTTTTGTTTCGTATTCAAGACAAAGGTAATTTTTGTTGTCTTTATAAACATAGAATTACAGAATTCATTTTTGAAAAGATATAGGATACAGCGAGTACATTTTAAAATGTATTAGGTACTTCTATATATTTTAGTATTATTTCATATTAAGGGACAGATCTCTATTTTCTATTTTGCTAAAAATCTATTAACTTCCAGCAGAAGATATGCTGCATAAACTACCCCTATTTTTTTAACGACGAATTAATTTAAATAATAATAATGGGATATTCCATTCAAAAAACTTGAGTTTTTTAAAATTTTCTCCACGTTAACTTTATGTATGTTGAAGTAGAAATAACAATTAAATAAAAATTATTATAAATTTATATTAGGTAGTATACATAAACGTTTTTTTTTATAAAACTGTTTTGCAGATTATAGAAATTCATTCCATTCACAAGATACAAAGTGATAAGATGTAGCCGTTTTTAGACAAAAAAAAAAATGAAACAAGTTGAATTACTCCGGACATGGTTGGCCATGAATAAAAAATGTTTTTCTTTTTTTTAAGAACCTCTCAACAGGATTAACTCCCAATTACTCATGACTAAGAGGCGGTGCTCTAACCATTGAGCCACCGGATTGTTACATATGTAAAATTTTGTACTCAATTCAATAGCAAAATAAAAAAAAATATGTCATTCTATTACAAAAAGAAAGTTAGGTACTAGCTCCAGTTAAACCGGAAATGCCACTGATTTGATAATATTTTGGTTGTAATGGAAATGTCGGAATTCGGAAAACCTCTAAATACAAAATTTTGTGGAATAAAATTATTTTTTAAAAAAAAGCTCGTCGTGGAATTAGAAGTAGCAGTCAAAATGTGTGCATTCAGCAGATTTCTGTAGTCACTGAACACCTGAGCGAAGGATCACCGAACACGGAGGTCGCTGCTGAATGCACTTTTCACTTCACGTGGTTCAAACGTCAAATAATCGTAACCTTAATTTTGTAACTTTTATGTTATTTGTTAAACAAATTTAAAAAAAATGCAATATAAGAAAATTTTAATAATTTGACAATAAGTTGCTGTTATTTAACATTTCATTCAATTTACTTATGGTGTAGGGCCGGTTTTTCTATATCTGGTTAAAATTTTAACTAAGAGTTAAAGAAACAAAACTGAAAAGAATTGAGCCGTCAAATGACAGATTAATCATTAGTGTTTTTGACAACGATGCATGTAAATAAATGTTATTTTGTTTTACTGCACAGATAATGAATGACATTAGATTATTTCTAGAACAAAATCCAGTAAATTTAAATATTGCGCGCGTAAACAGTTGACCAAGAACATCTGACCGTACTTTTTTACGGGCAGCTGATAGGTGACCTGTCAGTGAACGGTTTCTAATGAACAGTGCATTCAGCAGAAAAATAGTGAACATGTTCAGCAACTACATGTCTGCTTAATGCGCCCATTGATATTTAAAGTTTGTCAGGCTCGTAAAATTATTTGAATCACCTGTATTATAGAAGTCTTATTAATTACGGTTTCTTACACATTACTGGATATATCAATTTTTGTAGCACCCAAAACTGTTGTGGGGAATTCTTCAAAGGAGTTACATTTTACGATAAACAATTAACTTCTGTTATATTCCATGCCACAACTAAAGAAGTGTGTTTTCTAAAACATATTCACGATTTTGTAAACTTCTTCCCTACATTTTCCTAGAAAGCAGTAAATCTTAATCTAATACATTAAGTGCAACATGAAAGTAACTTAACCTAATAAAAAGATAAATTCCCTGGTTTGGGAATAAATCCATCAGCGTCAGCGGCGATCGGAACATTCCCGATGACAAAAGACTGCATCCGGATCCAGGGTTCGGGAAGATTTCGCAGCACAGCAGAGCATAGCATTCTCGCGAGCAGTCCATTGTCGGACATGTGATGTTTACTCAATACACGCTAGGGATGGCCAGCTATTGATCGCCTGAGCTTTTGAGTGCATCCAATAAGTACTCCTCACGAAAAGTGATAAGTTTACCATATTCAAGACGTGTGGCAGAGGGTCCGATACTTTCAGGTTATCCTTGTTTTGTCAAAATAGATACATAGATGATATAGGTATCAAATCAATAAATAAATCATGTCTACATTCTGTGTTGAAGGGATGAAAGGACCAATCGTTGAGTAGTTTAAAGGTGAAATAAAAAGGCTTAAATTCTTCTTCTTTAATTACGGGCGTTTCGGGCTTAAGGCAAGCCCATCTTCAGCTAACGGTGACTATAACATTCATAATTAAGAATGCATGATTTTTTTTAGTTACCACGTATTACAGCGGTTATTATTAGAGAGTTATTGCAGCTTCAACGCAAAAATAACGTCACGTGACAGCCCGAGTGAACATGCGTACTAATAAGGTTCACGTTAAATGAATAAGGAGGCACGTTATGTGCAATGGAATAGCGAGCGTTTAACGTCACACGTTCTGCATTTTTTGAGGTTATGTTTCGGTGAAAAATGTGGATCTAACCTCGTTTGTGTTGCTTTTAACGTTAACGTTAGCGTGAATACACTAATTAAATGCGGTAAACATTGAAATTGAAAGTTCTTTATTTCTAAAATAAAGTGTTTTCTACATAAGGTTAACGTTTACGTTCTTTCATCTTAGAAGTTGCAATAACTCCCTATTAAGTAACCATAGTGAACGAATATATGAACCTTTGAATATTTGAATATACCTACCTTCGTATATTCATTTATAGGTGCGTTCGGTTATTCTGTTCTATGTATTCAAAGTTGTCAATATCATTTTTAATTATACAGGTTGTCTCTTAAATAGGGGGACATGGCTTAACCACAGATTCCTGAGGCTAAAATAAGACGATTTAACTAAACTTGCTTCTACCGGAAAGTGTACCATTTAGCCCAGTATTCTGCTTCAAAGTTCTTTGAAAAAAAAAAATTAATTTTGCTTATAAGAACAGAACACTATTCAAATTGGATGAAATTTGGTATGACAGTTCGTATGGTTATGCCATCTTTTAAGATGATACTTGTTATTATTAGTGAACCAATAGTATATACAACTTAGGTGTCCCAACATTGATTAGACCGTCACTTTTTAACGGCGCCGATAACGTAAAATTATTGTTTTTCAGAAAGATACATTCAATAGTAAACTTTTCTCTCTCTGTTTAATTTGCGATATCTGTTACGGTTCAGACAGAAAAAAATAAAACCTGAGTGACTGCATCGTGAATTTTTTTAAAATAAATTTAATCTAGCAGTCTGTCCAAATGCCAAACATCTAATTTTTAATGACAAAAATCATGCATTTATATGCAAATATATGTAAACAATAATAATAAATTTTATTAAAAAGAAAACTGCTAATATAAGGGTAACTGGTAATTAACAAATTATGTAATGTACTTAAAGGATAACGGGTAATTAAAGGGTATCGGGTAATTAACGGGTAAAGGGTACTATCCGGGTAGTTGTTTCGGGTACTCGGGTACCAAAATTATTGGAATTCGTCATTCCTAATATTGACGTAGACAAAATTTTGTTCAATGACTATTTTTGTCAGTTTTTCTTTATACAAAACTGCCTCTATCGCGGAAACGGTTGAAGATGAGACCTTTGTTGATTACGCTTTTTTTTAAACTCATTTTGATCAGTACTATATACACTCTGTTTATGTATGTAACTATTCGTACAAGTATCGAATATTTATATCGTATTTGCAAAAAAATAAATAAATAATTTGTAAGTACAAAACAAGTTGTCTTTGAAAAATAAAATACATTGTACTAAGTTTCAACAAACAAAACTGATTTTATTTTCTGCTTGAGATATTATTCTTGAATATATTTTCCATAACTTGAAAGTTCATTGCAATAAAATGAGTAACATCTATGTAATAAAATTTATAAGACAAGAGCTGTTGAAGTTGACAATATGCTTTTGTCAGTGAGTTACCTGTGCGAAATTCCTGCTAGGCTAAATGCAGTTTTATACCGCAATATAATTCGCACATCGCTCGAGCGAAACTTTTTAAGAATGGCGTAAATTTTCAGGAAATAAAAAAGAGGGAGCGTAAAAAATGTGCTAATGCCCGACTCTCAAGCTGTCCACTTAAAACGAATTAAAAGCCAAGGGCGGGTAACCCCCACACGCGTATACGCACTGCTAAATCATGCAGTACAAACGGCCGAAGCCGAAAGCGCAAAGAGTGCAAAGACGAAATGTGAAAAGCGAAAAGCGAAAAGAATCCATTCGGTTTGAAAATATGACCGTTGGAAATTAGTATGTGCGGCACGACTTTATTTATATCCCCATTATATCGCGGAAGACGGGTAGCGGCCAGACTAAGGGTAAGGGTAAGCTTCCACTTGTAAATTGTTTATCGCGACTTGGCGAGCTCAGATTCCTGCACAGTGTAGGCAACTGCTCGTGCAACGATGTTGCGATAGCAGCCTATCACGCTGCTTGCTTACACCCTTTACTGCCAGTGCTTAACCTCTAAGCCGGGGACTTAAATCATTTCACGGGTTATCTACTCATTCGTACTTTTACTTTCATTATTACGGAAACCTGTTATACAACCATTCTGCTTGTTTTAATTAAATAGATTTCTATATATGATAATATTTAAAAGCGATTTTTATCACATACAGTATGTACGAATAATTATCTATCTATTTCACAATTTCAGTATACATGGTGTTTCATGTAAGAGTACAAAAAACATTGATGCTTCGTAATAGGAATGACGAGTTCTGATAATTTTGGTACCCGAGTACCCGAAACAACTACCCGGATAGTACCCTTTACCCGCTAATTAATCGATACCCTTTAATTACCCGTTATCCTTTAAGTACATATACATAATTCGTTAATTTGATAATTACCAGTTACCCTTATATTAGCACTTTACTTTTTAATAAAATTCATAATTATTGTTTACATATCGCACCCGGCCAAATAGAGACAAAAGTCAAAATTTAGAAATTCTAAGTTTATCAGATAAAATTGGTCAAAAATATGCTTCTAAAAACCAGGAATAGTGACATAAATCAAGATTATATTTTTCGAGAGATGGAGCTAATGTTTCGTTTCGAGCTAATGTAAGTAACTTTACATTCGAGAATTGTCTTCTTTGATTTAAGTTTTACGCAAAACTATTTTTTGGAATTGTGTCACTCTTCTCGCGATATATTTATTAAATAAAAAGTAATACAAAACTGTTTCTCTATAAAAAACTTAACATAAATTATATTAATTACCTATGGTATGGTAATAAAAAGCTCTTCTTTTAGATACAATCTTTCCGGCAGCTGAAAACTGTTCGGGTAATTAAAGGGTATTGGGTAATTGACGAGCAGCGGGTACATTATTATCGTGTACCCGGGTACCCATCGTCATTCCTTCTTCGTAACATAGATACCGAGGCTCGAGGCTTCCATAAAAAAATATCATAGGCTAGTTTTATGTATTTTTTTATTGGGTCTTAAACATTTAATTATAAAAATAATCTTGGAGCAAGTGTTCAAAATGTAAACCATTTCATTCAATAAATAATTCTGTATTATTTAAAATACAATGGCGAATGATTAAAATATAACATTTTTATTAAACAGAGAAGGCTTTGCAATTTTATTTCTTGAATTAGAAATAATATTCTTTCCAGAATTTTTTTTTTTCTGGAAATTTAAAAAAAGTTATTATCGTAGGTTCATATCTTACCTTCCAGTAGTACATAATATTAAAACTACGAATTTTTGAAATTTTTAATAATATTTAAATTTTCTCGTGTGACGTCACAGTGGCCAAATCTGAAACCACTGTTCAATACAGGGATGCACTCGATCTCGAGCTAGTTTCGAATTATTGCCATAAAAGTCAATATACCCTATATTCAGATAAAAACTTTAAAATTTTCAAAAATCTAATTTTCCTGTATCTAGATACTTCTCAATGCGCTGATTCTAAATTTTGAAACCGCAGGTCGATATCTCTTTTCGTTCTTGAGATATTTCGATTTAAAATTTTCCATAAAACTGCCCATTTTTGGGTAATAACCCAAAAATGGGCCGAGATACGACTTTGGCGACACCACCATTCGATCCAACGGATAAAAATATATAAGTATACCAATTTTCATAATTTTTGACTAACCGGTTCATTTTTTATGAATAAAAGTTTGAAAACTCCTGAAAACGGCCAAAATCTGAAAAAATCGCAAGGGTACACCTTAGCTTTTTGCGATTTTTGGCCATTTTCAGTTATTTTGCTTTAGAGTCTGTATGCGGTGTTTTTTTGTCGAGTCGATCTTCGAGTCGATACAAACCTCAAAGCCCGGTCCGGCCCGGTCCGAATGCATACCTAGTTCAATACGTCACAATCATTTGTGCCTATAAATGTCTTTAATATATATATTTAAACACGTCATTATAACAAATTTTGGCAATGACCAGTATAATATAAGTGTAAGTGCATAGAGCAAGTAGGAAGCAAACGCTACAATTAAATTTGTAATAGCATCTATGAAGAAATATGATCGATATTTCTTTATTATAATTATTGTAATGGTAAATAAATTTATAATGTTTTCTCTTTCTGTTATATTAAGATGACCAACCGTTCTCCTTCCTGGTGGGCCGCCCTCCTTTTTGAGGTACTGTCCTTTGAAAATGTCCACCTTTTTACTTGCTTGTACTCCTTTATCCTTTTAACATATGGGAAGCAAAGTACTCAAATTATTTTTTTTTTAGTTGATATGCAAAAATTATATTTTCATTACAAAATTTTTCTCCTTTTTTTGTCATACGACGTTGGTGACTTACTGGGTGTCTACTTGGAATCCGTTATGTACGGAATATAATATTATTTTTTTTTTTCATTTTGTTGTAGTTTCTGACCTATTAATTTTAGAGAAAAGTTGTAAATAAAAAACTACACAATGTGGGATTAAAATTAATCACAATTTCTTTTTATTTTACGAAAAAACGTAAATAAAAATTCGCGCGGTCGTGTACGTTTAGTGTCGGGTTTCCAATCTGGTGACCCGGGTTCGAACCCGGCCAGTGCAGATTTTTAATCGCACAAAACGGATACCTGTGGTGCACTCTCCACACCAGCTATGAGTGCCCGTGAGGTGACGCCTGGTAAGCGCCCACACGGTAAAATATATCTTCATCATTACCGATATCTACATGTGTTGTAGATACTGGCACACCCAGTAATGGGTAATATGCCGTGATGATATATTTATTTTATTTAAAAATTCGCAATTTACAGCAGATTTAAGAGTGACATTGAATTACCGATGTTTTATTTGTTTTTATTTGACATTAAACTTCTGACCCATTATCATTTATTATAATTAATTTTGAATGTTATAATAATGTACCATTCTTGAATTATTTTATGCTTTCTTTTTGTGTTTAATTATACTTTTAATAATTATGTAAAATTATTTATTGACAAGAGTAAAATTATGAGATTTTGTCAAGTAATGAAATTAAACATTAGTAATAAACTCTATGGGCACTCTAAAATTTGCTGTAAATTGAGATTTTTAATTTGCGTTTTTTTTTTCGTAAAATAAAAAGAAATTGTGAATAATTTTAATCTCAAATTGTGTAGTTTTTAATTCTGAACAACTTTTTTATTTACAACTTTTCTCTAAATTTAATAGGTCAGTAACTACAGCAAAATTCAAAAAAATTACATTGTATTCCATATATAACGGATTTCAAGTAGACATCCGGTATATTTATCTGAGTGTTGTTCAAACTTTGTGGACCATCATTACGTGTCCCTAATTTTCTTGGGCTTGCTGTAGATACATTTGTTTCATTTTTATAAACGGCAGTAACAGTCTCTACGGACATTTTCTTTTTTCGTTTGTGTCAGGGCTGGTTTATGATGAATTTAATTTACGAATTTACAATTTATAATTTAGATTTTAAAATATAAACTCACGTAAAACGTATACGATGGTTTATGAACGATTTACAAATTTAGAAATTTGAAATTTAGATTTGGAATATAACTATATTTTATATTTTCAAATGTAAATTTCAAATTCGACCAATCACAAGAGAGAACTATTAAACATGGCGGTAAGGTATAACTTTGCTTCATCTGTCAACTTTCTTTTTTGTTTGTGAATTGTTGACATTTTGAACGTGGAATCACATGAACAAATTGATATTTTGTTTTTTGTTGATAATCAGTATTCGCGAATATCGTAATTTGTATGACAAAGCAAATAAATTGTAAAAAATAAAACATTTGCGTAGTTTCAATTTCAACGCAACGAGGGGTGGCAAGGAATTAAATATATGTACACTCATATGAGTATATTTCAAGAATTGTTTATGATCTTATTTCACTTTCAGAAACAAACTATGATACTGCCCGTTAACAAATCAATGTGTTCATAGGCCTAACCACGGCCCAACAGACCGACCAACTACGGTTTTTAAGTTTGTGTTTGTTTTATTTCTGTACTATATAAATCAACAATAGTAAAAAAAAATAAACATTCCCGATATTATTAAAGAATAATCTTGTTCATTAGCGTCTAACAAATTCAGGGCTAAAATATATTTGTAACCTAAAATCTGAAGTAACAACTGGGGAAAAGTCAAATAACAAGCAGTGACAAGTCACGTGACGGATGCTGATTGGTCCGATCCAGAATTTTAAAATCGAACATAAACCAGAGAGAAAATTGTAAATTTTAAATCAAAATTTCTAAACCAGCTCTCCATACATCCGATGCGGAGATGCGTGAACTTGGCAAGCAAATTTAAGCACTAACGAAACGAAATGTATGATCGGATAGTGCTTCGTTAGTGCTCTTTAGTGCCCTTAAAAAAATATTCTAGGAATCACTGTTACATCATAAATAACGTTCAATTTATTTCCTGTCAACTTCACGCCAGCAAACAGTTTTTAAAATAAATTACCTAATTTGGGGTCATTGGTTAGTGCTTCGTTAGTGCTCTTTAATGCCCCTAAAAAGTTTATTGCAAAAATTACTATGGCGTCAAAAATAACGTTCAATTATTTGTTTGCCAACTTCACGCCAGCAAACAGTTTTTAAAATAAATTACCTAATTTGGGGTCATTGGTTAGTGCTTCGTTAGTGCTCTTTAATGCCCCTAAAATATTTATTGCAAAAATTACTATGACATCAAAAATAACGTTCAATTATTTGTTTGCTAAGTTCACATCAGCAAAGAGTTTTTAAAATAAATTAATTAATTTAGGGTCATTGGTTAGTGCTTCGTTAGTGCTCTTTAATGCCCCTAAAAAATTTATTGCAAAAATTACAATGACGTCAAAAATAACGTTCACATCAGCAAACAACTTTTAAAATAAATTAATGAACTTGGGGTCGTTAGTTAGTGCTCTTTAATGACCCTAAACGAATTATTGAAAAAATCACTTAAGAAATTTTTAAAATAAATTAATGAACTTATATTTACATCTTTTTTAGTGTATTTTACTACTATTAAAATATATATATCTTGTTTTCTTTTAGAATATGAGGAAAAAATGGGCAAAATATTTAAGATGATGCTTCAAACGGAAAATAATCGACAAGACGAATTTTTAATAAAAAATTCTGATGAAGCCAGCATAATACCTCCATCCATTTTTTTTATTAATTATATACATACCTACTTACCTTATTTACAAATGATGGCAATTGCATTAAATTCTTTTGCATAATATATATATATATATATATATATATATATATATATATATATACATATACCGGGTGTTTTTTTTTTTCAAGGTGCACATAGGAGATTAACATGGGAAATCGGTTTTTTGCAGACTGTTGCCTCCCGTTTTAACTTAGAATGATGGTTATGGTCTCAATTGAAAGATAAAAAAATTCCCTATCCAAAAATACCAAATACATTATCCAATATTTTAGGCCCATAAATTAGTTTTAAAATATATTCATTTTCCTATTAATAGCAATAGTCATGCCCAATCTGAACAAAAAGATAAACAAATGCTTGACATTTTATCTGTCAGAATAGATTAATGTCTCTTGACAATGTCAATTAGCCTATTCTGACAGATAAAATGCCAAGCATTTGTTTATCTTTTTGGTCAGATTGGGCATGACTATTGCTATTAATAGGAAAATGAATATATTTTAAAACTAATTTATGGGCCTAAAATATTGGATAATTTGTATTTTTGGAAAGGGATTTTTTTTATCTTTTTATATCTTTATGTAACATTACGTTCTTGAATATCTCGAAAACAATGCATCGTAACAAGGGAGGTATAGGGATCGTGCTAAAAATCGCATATAGAGATTTTAGTGAATAAGCACGTTTTGATTTCCCCAGAATCCAATTTTAACATTTTTACAATGATGTCTGTAGGTATGTAGGTGTGTGCCTGTTTGTGTGTGTGTGTGTGTGTGTGGATCTTGTGGACACAATTACTCAAATACTATCAATCAGAAAAATTTGAAATTTTGTATACCCATTCTATACTAATGTGGGAAGAGGTCATTAATTTTTACTGTATGTATATCGGATAACCGGAAGTATCATTTATACAAGCTTTTAACAGTTTCTCTTGTAAAAAAATCATTGAATATAAATTTTTAGCAACTTTTACTAATAACAATTGAATATAATGGTACAATCTTCAATTGTACGATAATAACATTTAGTAAATAACTCTAAATAACTTTAAATATGAATATATAATATAATTTATTTTCTTATATCATCTTGCCTATGTGTCAAACAAACACATAATTTTAATAACAATTTTGGCATATTTAAACAAATGTCACTGACAAGAAGCAATTACATTAAAATTAATAATGAAACCGTGTTAAGGAGAATATAATAGTAAAATATTTAAATCTAATGAAATTAAGAAATGTAAAAATAATATATTTTCCATCATACATAAATGTTAGGACAGGATGACCTGATTTAAATTTGCTATTTTTGCAGCACTATAAATTAATATTAATTTACAATTACGTATTTACGAAATGGATCATGTACGGCGAAGAATTTACAAAGATTGCGTTTTAGAGCACCTGGAAGTTGATGCTGATTTTTATAAGAATGTGTGTGACGATTTTTCATTAAAGTCTATTAAAATATGATCCAAAACTTCTGAAATTTGGTATTTAAAACTCATATATAATTTGAAGCAACATATTAGATTTTACCCATATATGATAAATCCGATGTAGTACTTAATTTGGAGCTCTAACTAGGGTTGCCAACTTTATAAAATTACAGAAAAGGACATTTTTCGGCCATCTTTTTCTGAATTGTGTAGGATTTTTTGAAAATTTTCAAAGTCAAAGGTGTTTTAATGCAAGATAATATAGAGTTTCTTTACAATAAAGCAAATTTAATAAAAATTAAAATCAATATTTTATGAAGAAAAGAAGTAAAACACAATAAGATATCTAACCTTAAAATGTTAACAGTAAATATCTAATATTACATTTTAATTCTTTAAACTGACAAAGCAGTTATTTAACGCTAATAAATTATAATAAAATAATAACGAGGAGGAGAGCATGAGCATGAAAGTAACAATTAACAAATTTGACAAGTCAACACTAGTTAACCCTACATCAATAATTCAAAACTTCTATTATTATTTCATTACATTACATAAAATATGAAATAATTATTTCATTTTCATATTTATAATAAAAAAAAATATCATTAATAACAAAATTTACTATAAAAGGACAAATCGCGTCCTTTCCTGGTTTAAAAAAGGACAAGAACAAAATATGCTCAAAAAAGGACTGTCCTTTCCAAAAAAAGGTCAGTTGGCAACCCTAGCTCTAACAGATTTTTGAGGAAAAACAATAAAACATAATCCAAAATTTCGTATTACAGACTTTTCTATTTATTGGACAACAAATTAGATTTTATTTACAAACGATCAACTGGAAGTTATACTTTACTTAAAGCTCACTGCTATTTTAAACATGGAATTGGCGAGAGGTCATGTGCTGGCCATATCAGATTTTTTATATTACATATTAATTTTGGACTTTAATATATTGTAATTATACTAATGTAATGATTGATTATAAATTATTTTATTAAAAAAGTGAAATTTAAAATTATGTTGTGAGGTCACATTCCTAGTTCCATTGACTTGTTCTTGGCTTGGGGCGTATTTGAATGTTTGACCTTATGTACAGGGGCGTAGCAAGAAGCGAATGGACCCATGTCCAAACCAAAAGAAGTTACTAAATCTACAACTTTTAATAGGCCCTAATTATTATTGAGTGGCATAGCTAAATTGTATTCTTTCCGAAAATAGCACAGTTTAGAGCAGTTGATGTTTGCTTTAGCCAAATCTTCTCTTGTCCATTCTTGTTCTAAGTTGGCGCATGTGAGCAAGTGGGCCATTGTTTGTTCTTGACTACAATGACATAAAGTGGTTCTACTTGGTACCCCCACGTGTATTCTTACTTGCATATTAACGTATAAAAAAATCTTGGAAATCCCCATTAGAAAGATATGAAAATTTATTTGTAGTTTAGGTATTTTATAAATTAATAAACGCAATTTAAATATTAAACTTGGCTTAAATTGACAATATTGCATCAAAATGAACTGTCAAATGAATTATAATATATTGCTGTCAAAATTTCAATTTGCATTTCTTTGTTTAACCCTAGCTTAAAATTTAAGCTTTGCTGGTGCAACTGGGCATGAAAACACTAATATTTGGACATTAATTTGAGATAATTAAAACTGTGTAACCAAGTAGTTTTCTTTATTTTTAAAGCATAAAATTCGGGATTTATGAAATAGATTAATTTAGAAATTTATCCATAAAATATATAGCCAGAGTATTAATGCATAACTATAGAATATTTAACAATTATAAAATATTAATAATAAAAAATAAATGTCACTTCTCTAATTGACACCATGATCAAATGGGTTCATCTCATATTACATTATAATAGAAATACACAGATAATTTAATACAACTAAATCTTTGTGTAAAAATGATAAAATTGGTGGTTAAGAGCATACCCGGTGGTTGAACGTTTTTAATTTTCCAGTACGTTCAGACGTACGTTCCAAGGTTCCCCCCTACTTATTTTTCTTAATTTAATTTTATTATTTTTTTTTTATTTTTACTTTAATTTTATATATTTTTTAATTTATTTTATTTTAATTAGTTTTGCAGAAAATACCGTTTTACAAAAATCGATTTTACATCTACCAGATTAATTAAAATGACTTAATTTTTTTATTAAATGATAAACACAAAAATACTCTATTGAGTTCTACTTCTTTTAACAACCAAATATTCATCACAAATAAATTACACACCTAATTTATTATTTTTCTAGGGATTTTCCCTATAGAATATTTATTTAGGAGTATTATTATTATTATTAATATTATTATTATTATTATTATTATTATTATTATTATTCCAAGATCATTCAATTATATTAAAACATTTTACTGATGTGAACTTGGCAAACAAATTATCGGACGTTATAGTAATTTTTGCAATAAAATTTTTAGGGGCATTAGAGTGCACTAACGAAGCACTAATCAATGACCCCAAATTAATTAATTTATTTTAAAAACTGTTTGCTGGCGTGAAGTTGGCAAACAAATAATTGAACGTTATTTTTGACGTCATTGTAATTTTTGCAATAAATATTTTAGGGGCATTAAAGAGCACTAACGAAGCAGTAACCAATGACCCCAAATTAATTAATTTATTTTAAAAACTGTTTGCTGATGTGAACTTGGCAAACAAATAATTGAACGTTATTTTTGTCGTCATAGTAATTTTTGCAATAAATATTTTAGGGGCATTAAAGAGCACTAACGAAGCACTAACCAATGACCCCAAATTAGATAATTTATTTTAAAAACTGTTTGCTAGCGTGAAGTTGGCAAACAAATAATTGAACGTTATTTTTGTCGTCATTGTAATTTTTGCAATAAATATTTTAGGGGCATTAAAGAGCACTAACGAAGCACTAACCAATGACCCCAAATTAATTAATTTATTTTAAAAACTGTTTGCTGATGTGAACTTGGCAAACAAAAAATTGAACGTTATTTTTGACGTCATAGTAATTTTTGCAATAAATATTTTAGGGGCATTAAAGAGCACTAACGAAGCACTATCCAATGACCCCAAATTAGATCATTTATTTTAAAAACTGTTTGCTAGCGTGAAGTTGGCAAACAAATAATTGAACGTTATTTTTGACGTCATTGTAATTTTTGCAATAAAATTTTTAAAGGCATTAAAGAGCACTAACGAAGCACTAACCAATGACCTCAAATTAATTAATTTCTTTTAAAAACTGTTTGCTGGCGTGAAGTTGACAGGAAATAAATTGAACGTTATTTATGATGTAACAGTGATTCCTAGAATATTTCTTTTAAGGGCACTAAAGAACATTAACGAAGCACTATCCGATCATATATTTCGTTTCGTTAGTGCTTAAATTTGCTTGCCAGGTTCACGCATCTCCGATGCGGCCGTACTGTGCACGTAACAAACGTGCGGCCGTGCTTGTCCCCGATATGATTGTGCAACCAAATATCATTTTTATTCGGGAACTATGCTTGAAGAATAAAAGTACAAAACTGGAAACTACATCAATTAAAATCAGAAAAATATGTTACAGTATTGACTATATTTCTTCAACTAAACATAATCTATAGAAAATATAAAAAAGATCGTGTATAAGTCTGGTGAAAAAGCATTTATCAAAATGCACGAAATATTTATTGAAACGAATAAATAGAGATAAATGGTAGTTAAAACCTGTGTTAGGAAACGTTGTAGATATAAAATAATCCATCGAATGTCTGCGTGGTGTGTTGGCGTTAGGGAATGAGAAGGGTAGCGGTAGCGGTAGCGGAGTGGCGAATACGAATACCGAACCGAACAGGAACATCTGTCAGTTCGCGGCGCAAGCCTCACGAGCATCCGCAGCGTCTGAATCGCGCGATGAGCGCACGAAAACGTAAAACAATAACAAAGAACTGATGAAAGGGAACGAAGCAAAAACACGCCGAGTGCCGACTACGCAATGTTTCTTTTCGTTATTCGATTACGCTAACGCTGCTGCTGCCGCTACAGGACCCTGTTTTATTCACATTGCTTACGGCCCCAGCTAATTCATTCGATAATAATGTAATTAAGTTTGTGCTTGGGCCACATACACATAATTAAAAATAACAAAAACTTCGAGACCCACAAGGACAACGACTACTTCTTTTACACATTTACATTTTCTTACCATTTTCTTTTTCTAAAACACTATTTTTTTAATAATTAATTAATTAATAATTAATAATAATTCTTTATTGTATATGAACTTCTTACAAGTTATTACAATTTCATGATATTGATGTGGGTGATTCTATTTATACTTTTATTCTTATAACATATCATTTCTTCACGCTGCGTTGATGGAGATAAAATGATGAAAGGACACACACACAGATATCCATACCTTTCCCGGGATTCGAACCCAGAACCGCTGGCATGTGAAGCTAATACGCTATCACCAAGCTACCGCGGTCGGTGTCTAACGAATTTATCCAAAGATAATATTAAAAGAAAATATCTTAGATTTACATTAAATTTAGTCTAATAAGAATATTTTGTCATTGGAAATCTTTATAGATTCATTAGCTAATAATTAGAGAAGCCATTGAGATTTATAAAACAAGAAATATCAATCTCAATCATTGTGACGGATTAGAACTTAGTCGCGCATGGCTTCCAATATTAAATATGTTGTAATTTGTAATATGTATACAATTTTTTCTAAACTTTTTCTAACATCTGTTAATAAAGAGTCCGGCTGCGGTATTTCGCTACCGATAAAGCGTCTCTGAGTTATACAGATCACTTCTCTGCCAGTTTTTGGGACGGTTTTTCCTCTGGCAAAAGGAGATTTTTTCTTGAGCAGTTGCATGTTCGCCGTCCATGTTTTTTGCCGGACATGCATATATTGTCTAGAAAATTGTATACATAAAAAAGGTAACATTTATGAACATTTCTTGTTACCTTGGTTACTTGTTGTTTACCAGTTTATGGTGCCGAAACGTTGGGTTAAAATAATAAATTACAGAACTTAAACTAAAAAAAAGGTAGTATTCTTCTAACTTAAATATGTACAGATTTTTCGATAACAGTATTTTGTACCTTCATAAGAGAAAATAAAAAACAAAAAAAATATAAACATATAATAATTTAAAAGTTTTGCTACATTTTGTACTAAGAAAACCTTTGAACTTCAGATGTGTAATCTTAAGATTTTCAAGAATATGTATTAGAGTACCATCATAAATCATATTCTCTTTTTATTATTGTAGCATGCATATTACTTACCTGTATGCAAGATTCTTTTTTCAATGCAAATATCTTATTTATACAGGGTGTATCATGTCTAGTGTAAAAAAAATAATAGCTTATTCCTAAGGTGTTTTTGAATAAAAAATGTCAAATAACACAGGTTACGGAGTTATAAGGGATCATAAATATCAGCTTTTTAAATTTTTATTCAAGATACTAGTGCTGTCAAGAACCGGAAAAATTTGGAACCGGGTACTCGATTCCAAAACTATCCGGGTACCCGGGTAGTGGAACCGATCTTCGGTTCCGAGTAATGGAATCGGTCATCGGTTCCGTTTCCGGGTAATGGAACCGATCTACGGTTCCGATTCTGGGTAATGGAACCGATCTTCGGTTCCGGTTCCGGGTAGTGGAACCGGTTCTCTGGAATAGAACTTCAGATTCGGGTTATGGAATCAATCATATTCAATTATAATTTTAAATTAGCCTCGCTATTTTTGAAAAATAAACAGATTTCCTTTATTTGAGAAATATTATTGAACGATATTAATTTTTTTATGTAATTTAATTGCATATAATAATGTGTAAATAATATTATACCATATGCAGGAGGATAATAATTTTTTTTAGAATATATAACCGCATAATTGCAAATTACACTTTCAGTTTCATATTATATATTTTCAATTTTCATTCAATATGGTTTATTTCAGTAAACATTAAATATATTTTTATTTCTTATAATAAGTGAGTCATTGATGAATTTTCGAATACAATACAAGCAGATTGTCAAAATATGCAAACGGTAATAAAACGTGATAATAAATAACATGCACCAAATTAATTTTACCATGTCTTTAAATGGGGTCCTCCACTCTTATTTTTTATTATTTTAAATTAAAACTCGTTTTTAAAACAATGAGGTCATGCACGACTATTTTTTTATAAATTTAATCGATAGAGTAGTGAAAAATAATAAACCCGTATTTTTTATTTTTCCTCAAATCGATCTTTACTCATAAAAAAATTGTAATTGAAAATGACATTTTTTAAAATGAGGCTGCTAGACCCCCGCTTCGTCCCTTGTCCATTGACGTCACAGAGTGAAAGGAACGACCATTTTGATTTTCACACTGTTTTTAAACGTCAAAGTGACATTTAAAGATAACCTGAAATTTATGAAAGTAAACATGTCGATGAAACGTTGTTTCGTGCCAAAATAAAGAATAAAATAATATGTATTGTATTCTGCAATATATTCAATGTCTCACATGCGTTTATAACCTTCCAGCGTTTAATCCCAAATCAAAAGTGGAAGAAACATTTGATGTAACATGTAGATAAGTTCACGCCAAATGAAAATTATATTTATAAAAGTGAACAGAACGATGTTATATTAATATATTATAGCATATTTATATATGTAATCTTTAATTTATAGTTTATATATATTTTTCTTTTAGAAATTATGTGTCCATATAAAATGTCTGTTTGAAATGAGTCTGAACTTGGTTCGGAACGTTGTGACGACACAACATGGCTGGTTTTTGCAACTTTTTAAAAATGTCATACTTTAAAACGATTTTATACAACAAAAAATGTAAATAAAAAATATTTAATCATACTGAACGATAAATTAGACTATCCTTCTTCGATTTAAACAGAAAAAAGGTGGAATTATTTTTTTTTTGCATGACCTCATTCGTATTATCAAAAAATCATAATTGTTTTCAATTCAACTGCATTTTTATCGAAACCATTGCTATCTTTCTCGCTCCAGTTTCCTTAGTAAGCTGCGCGAGAAAGATAGCAATACTTATTGATTAAATTTTTATTTTAATCGTTATTTATTGAGTAGTACTTTAAGTAGAAAGTGTACCTACATTTTATTATTTTTTTTTTTTTTGTTATGGTAGAGAACTTCATTAAATTTACCCGGTTACCAAAGGGGTGAATTAAAAAATGCCCAAAAAAAATCATAATTAATTATAGTAATAATGCCACTTATTAATAATTCATGTCAACTATTATAATAAAGAGTTATCGGGAAAGTTGGACCTATAAATAACAATTTTCTTTTTTGTAGCATTCATTACAGTAGTGTGACTACTCTTTCACGTGCGAGTAGAAGTAAATGAATGTGTATATTTCCACTTAAGCTCTTAGTTACACATTCCAATAATCGCGGTAATTTTTCGCATATTTTATTGGCGGCAGTGTAAACAACGTGCAACGTCAACGAGCGAAGCCAAGCGAATGACAGTTTATATTATAGGTTATTTACTGCTTGACACAACACACCTCTTCCAGTGTTTGCAGCCAAGCCTAGCTTTACCTGGCCATAGGTAAACGTAAACCATCGCCTGTGCTGTATTATTAGTAATGCCGGTCTCTGTTATTATAACAACTGGTTGTATATGCAGCGAAATTATATTGCCATATTGTACCAACGCACACTAGATGTGATCATTCTAGACGGAACAATTCACTTTTAAATATAATTACTAAAGATGGATTAGATTTAATCATTTGACGCATTTAATTTTAGGTTATGTTTGTAATAAAAACATTTTATTCTAAAAGATTTCCAAATGGAATTCTTTACAAATTTCAAATATAATAACTATATAAAAAAATTATTCATATTTTAAAAATATCTATTTAATACATTTGAGGCAACTCAAGTTCAGTCAATAATTTTAAATTATTTTTTCTACTTCTGTTAAAATTGTGACTCAACGTATAGTTGAGGCAAAGATATAAGAACCGAAAAGTTATTGGCTGTCTCAAGTTATATGCACATTCCATTACTTGTGAAGTAGCGGTCCGACCCTTCACAGCTGGATATTTTGTCGGGGATTTGACCAGGTTGGGATTAGGAAAATTTTAAAAGAATGATTAGTTTCAAAGAAATATATTGTCGGAATATGATTATAATTTACCACTGATTAATATTAACTGTTTAACGCTATTTTCAAAGAAAATTCACTAATAAGGTTAGGATTAGGTAAATTTTAAAAGGATGATTATTTTCAAAGAAATATATTTTTCAAATATGATTATAATTTATTAATATCGAAAAAGTGTACATTGGTAATACAAGAACAAATAATTTAAAATGTAAACAAATATGTAATTAGACATCAGAATCAGAAGAATCAGTACTGTGCGTATAGGTATAGTCCATTTCAGAATGGGATAGGCCTTCGCCTATTTTTTCTTAAAAAAAATCCGGGAAAATACGTAACAAAATATCTTCCCGCAAATCATTACTGAAGGAAAACGAATTCCCGACGGGAATTTTTTGGCGGGACATCACTAGAAACAACCAATGTATAGGTATAAAAACAGGGATGTATTCAGTTTTATATCACTTTATTTACAGAAAACTCATTATTATTGAAAATAACTGTCGTGTATCTTTCGATATAAATAATTAGTAAATAAAAGAAAATAAGATTAAGTTCAAATTTAATTCCAAATAATTTATGTTTAACAGAAATACCTATCGAGATTAGTGTTAAATACGGGCCAGTACGCCGGGTAAGAAGACCTCCTGCAAATCTGGACTTAACCGCTATAAGTAGCTTCCACGCCCCTAGCTTATATATCTTTGCGTCTGCTATACTGGTTGGTCGCTTCGATCGTATTGGACAAGGCGAGAAGTATATTTCCTTATTTCTGTTATCTTAATTTGCAGTAGTAGAAAAAGTATAGTATGTAACTCGTCTAATAAACTCTTTCAGATACTTGTTTTTTATACATTCGTGGCGATAGTGTCAAAAAAGCTCGACAATAGGGTCCTCCAATCTAATTTTTTTATTATTTTAAATGAAAGTTTTTTAAAGAAATCTATAGCTATCTTTCTCGCACCAGTTTCTGTAGTAGTCTGCGCGAGAAAGATAGCAATCGTTGTGACGTAGATGTATAGATGCTTAAAATCACTAATATTTCAAAAACTAACAATCTTTAAAAAACTTTTGTCGTCTCAATCATGATTTTATCTTATCTATTTTCAATATAACTAACATTTTACTCAATTTTCTGTTATGATGGAGGACCCTATTACACAGTCAGTAACCGAAACCATGGTTTTGGTTATTATATTTTATTTTTGGAATATACCCTTAGTATCGGCAATCAAATCATTGGATGAATAGCAGCGGTGATATACAAATTGATCTAATTGTTTATTTATTTGTTTATCGTTTTTTATATCAATTATGAAATATTATCTAATTCTGAACATGTTTATGTAAAAATTATTACATTTTTTTAAATTTTATGTGGGTGCAACGGATGATTTGTAAAGTCATCATATTTTTTGTTTTTATATATGCGAATTCATGACAAGGTAAATACATTGTTAACATTTTCAATTAGCGACATCTCTTTACTTATTAATTTTAGAGCGAAAAGCTGTTAATAAAAAATATATCTTTAAATGATTTCCTATTCTAAACAATCACTCTAACAATTTTTTACTAAATAAACTCGAAAATATTAATTTGTTTTATTTTATATGGCATATTTATAATGATTTAAAAATTTTAACATTTTTCACGAGATATTTTCAACCAATACTTAGCTCACTAAACATAGATTTTAATTCAGAATAAACAACATTTGTCCTTGCACTTTTTTGTTCTAAAATTAACATGTAAAGAGATATCGCTAATTGAATATTTTAATATTGTATTTCCTATGCTCACAGAAAAAGTAAACTCAATAGGCTATTCCACGATATTTTTTTTATTTTTTTTATCTTGAACTACATAAGTATGTAAAACAATATGTGAAAATCCGAGTTTAAAATTCCTCCAAATAAGCGAGATATTAAGTTATGAATTTTAAGTTTCATTTGTGACGTAGGCAATGTGGGTATTCCAGAAGTAAACAAACAGGGAAAGAAAATATATTATTGCAATTAATTTATTTTACTTTTTTTCTTATTTTACAAAAACATTTTGACATTCTCGAAGTTGGTAGCGCACAGCGCATGGTTGGTGACTCATGATTTCAAACAAATTTCAAAGGAGTGCAGCAGATAGATCAACAAATATGCAAAGACAAGAAAATCACCCGAACAGCATCCGAATATATCCGACACACCCGAATAATTATATTCTTAGTTGAAGCGAAGTGAAAGCGGAGCTCCATACAGTCGGTGTTCAAACTTGAATCCTATTTGCTTAAACACCCGTGCACATGACTTACGTCATCAAAAGTAAAACTCCCCGTATTTTTTAGAGGGAATAATTAAAAAAAAATAGTTGGTATTTTTTTTATCGTTTAACTGTTATCTTACATATTTTTGATAAACTTTTACTCTTTTTAATTACGAATAGCCTATTGTATTTATTTGTTTCTTAAGGATTGTATTTAGGAACATTGTATTTATTTCTAATTATAGTTGTCGCACGAGAACGCGCAGAAATAACAAACTCATAAATTAATTATGACAGAATCTTGCTTATAGTATCCGTGACAATTATAGCAACTAGTAACCCACATAGCTGTTACTTCCAATTTGAGGTAAAAGCCTGATAAAATAATTTACTATAAAATAATCCACTATAATCTCCAATTTCGTGTTAATCCGGACCCGGAGCTGGGACAGTGGTACATAACGTAAACGTTTACGGTGCGTGTAGCTTGTAGCAAAGAAGCAGGAAGAAGAAGAACGAGAGAAGGGTTGGTCGCGTTAAATTCGTCTCACGCACGACGCACGTAGTCTTGCACATCAGATAGCACAATATAATATATAATAAACGCCGGCTTTTAAATTCCCATTCGAGCTAGAAAACAAGCCAGACAGAGATAACGATAGATAAGGACGGTGTCACCCCTCGCCATGCCGATATGAAATGAACCTTTTCGTTTATTACCTTCGAGCAATTATACTTACCTACAATTACACTCAAATTACAAACTACTACAAAGATTCGCTTTCTGCGTTGGAGGGAAGAAAATATAAACTTTGCCGCAACTTCTGTAATCGTTTTTCCACATTGCGTTATTATTTATTTCAGGGCCGGACGGCGGCATTAATCACAGAGGCGACTACCTCAATTTTGTCAAGTGACGTCATTTTGTTGTTTTATTATTAACAAAGATTTATTTTTGAAGAATTTACAATGTTATCGGTAATTCTGTGAAATAAGTACGGGGAAATGACTTTTGAAAAGCCCGCGTAAATGGCATGAAAAAAAATTGCTGCGAGTTGGTACCTAATGAGGTCATGCAAAAAAAGATAATTGTACCTTTTTTCTGTTTAAATCGAAAAAGGATAGTCTAATTCATCCATCAGTATGATTAAATTATTTTTTATTTATATTTTTTGTTGTATAAAATCGTTTTAAAGTATGGTATTTTTAAAAAGTTGCAAAAACCAGCCATGTTTTGTCGTCACAACGTTACGAACGAAGTTCAGACTCATTTCAAACAGACATTTTATATGGACACATAATTTCTAAAAGAAAAATATATATAAACTATAAATTGAGGATTACACATCTAAATATGCTATATTATATTAATATAATATCGTTCTATTTATTTTTATAAATATAATTTTCATTTGGCGTGAAATTATCCACGTTACATCAGATATTTCTTTCACTTTTGAATCTTTGAATTAGATGGTAGGAGGTTATAAACGCATATGAGACATTGAATATATTCCAGAATATTATTTTATTCTGTATTTTGGCACGAAACAACGTTCCATCGACATGTTTACTTTCATAAATTTTAGGTTATCTTTAAATGTCACTTTGACGTTTAAGACAATGTGAAAATCAAAATGGTCGTGCTTCTCACTCTGTGACGTCATTGGACAAGGGACGAAGCGGGGGTCTTCAGCCGCATTTTAAAGAATGTCATTTTCAATTACAATTTTTTCATGATTAAAGATCGATTTGAGGAAAAATAAAAAATACGGGTCTATTATTTTTCACTACTCTATCGATTAAAATTATAAAAAAAAAGTCGTGCATGACCTCATTGTCAATAGACACTTACACAATTGCAATTTCAAGAGCGCATCTAGCGGGAAAGGGTAGAACTATAGTGACTGTATATACATAGTGTGGCCAACCACCGCCATATTTAGGCAAAATGCGCGGGAAATTTTAATTCATATGATGTGATAACTAAACAAAATTCGATAAACAATTAATGAAAGAGCATATTAAATGGAAACAATATTTATTTTCATTTTAAAACCTTTCGAAGAACTGTTTTCACAACCAACCGCCACGCAACCAGGCATCTAAAATATATACCTTAATATTAGACATTTTTAGTAATTTTGACAGTTAACCTAAAAAGATGTGATGTTAAAAAATATGTATATATTACTTTGAGTTATAAATATACAAATACACGTGTAATTTAATTATTTGCACTATCTAAAATATAAATATAATATAATTACCTTCAATTCACGTAACAAATCTGAAAATGTCACTTTGTCGGCATAATATCCGCCATATTTAGGCAAATTCGCGCCGACCAATCAAAATCGATCCCCCTATTGGCCACACTATGTATATACAATCACTATAGGTAGAACTAAAGGTTGCTACGGTTACCACGTCCAAACAAAGACGTGTCATGAGCCATAGACTTCTACGTTCCAGCCATCGTTTTAGTTGAATAATCGAATGATCTTCAATATTATAAAAAAAAAATTGCCCCACGCATATCTTCTGGTTTTCAACTCATTTTTATTGAACACAACGAACAAACCACAAAGAATTAGGTTAACACTGAATAACAGATGCAAACATAATGACAGATAGAAAGGTTTGTTTGGAAGCATGATCTTCTATCTCTCTCTCTCTTGCAAATGACGTCAATTCTGTTAGTGTCTATTAAAAATTTAGCGCGATTTGTCGCTCGGTGTGAGTATAGTTGTTTGTTAAGTTAGTCGACCTTAAGTGTGCTCCGCGATATTTGAAATAGATAAAAATATTGAACAAAGAGTCTGCCACATATTTTGCGTTGTCAATAATGTTTCTGGTGCTGAATTATCAAAAATTTTAGAGCCTATCGTGAGTTAGTTTTATCGGAAACACGAGTATTCGAAAAAGACCGTAATTCGTTCCCAGCTGACGAAAACATCAACAATTGAAGGAAATAGTGATGTAAAATCGTCATTTGAAACAGTTGACGAGACGTGGTTCAATAAGCTTCGGAATGGTGCTTCGGTAACAAGCCGAAAACAATCAAAGTCTTCTTGACTTTTCTTTCACTATCGTGTTGTTATCCTCTGGAAATTTCTTCTAGAGGATCAAACAATCACTAAACAATATTATCTGCGCATTATGAATCGTTCGAGAAAGAATGTTATCCGGAAAAGACCAGATTTGTTGGCCATAAGTCTTAAATTTTGCACTATGAAGATACACTATCTCACATATTGACCATTGTACCCGAATTTTTGGCCAAAAATGCAACAAATGTCGTCGATCAAACACCATATCGTATTCGCCTGATATGGCCCCGTATGACTTTTTTTTATTTCCCAAACTCACATTACCATTTCGTGGAAGACATTTTAGTCCATTGAAGGAAGACATAAAACAAAATTCACAGAAGGCTGTATTATTCTTTGCCATAAGTGTATTGCATCAAATGGAGCCTTTTTCGAACATTTTGTGTTTCATTAAACAATTCCCAGAATTTATTTGACACTGCGTATTTCCAGTTTATATTCATTAATGTAAATATTTATTTAATTTAATTAACTATTGATTAATTGCAAATTGGTAATAAAAAATTGGGGCGCATAATTTGACTAGCGTCTATTATTATTACCTTGTCTCACCGAACATATACGATTGTTGAGGTGGATTCGTCCAATATTCATTTTAATTTCTTTTTCATTACATTTTAATTGTAAAATGTTAAAATAATGAAATTCACTGGACACTCCGAGAATTCTATCATTATTTCGGCAAAATGCCACGTTGTCTACCTAACTGGCAATTCCTTATAGGCAGACAATGTGGCAAAAACCTACATCGTATAGTGTGGGACACCAATCTTGAACTAAGGGGTAAGGGAAAGAAATGCTCATATCGTGATATTCCATAGACGCCGTTAAATAATAATTATTACAGTAACTTTGTGCTTCTAACTCATTTGTGTACGCTTATGATCCGAGTGTGAACAAGACAGGAGCTGACACGAACACCAATTTCACAGATCAACTGACAACATAAGAAAGGTTGCGTAGCTTTAAAACTTATTAGAGTAACTGTTATACCGTGAGTATTTTTTAACGTAAAACATTGGGTTTGTCATATCCATGGTTACGATTCGACATTTGATTGACAGCAATGTATCTGCGTGTCCCATTTAAAATGAAACATAGGGAACAAATTTGACATTTGACAAAACGTCAATAGAGGTTAATTTTGTTTAAATAATTATACCTGCTTTCTAAATTAAATTTAGTTGTAGAAAAAATATTGTGTGGTGCACACAATAGTGTCCGAGTGATTTTCTGATTTGGCCAAATTTCTTACAATATTTTAATATAATACTTCTGTCAAATTCATTCCCTACGTTTTAAATGAGACAGGCAAATACATTGCTGTCAATCAAATGACAAGTCGTAACTTATAGGAAAATTCAGCGGTTATCAGTCATATTGACAAGATGTCATTAGAGGTTAATTTTGTTTAAATAAGTATACCTGTTTCCTAAAAATTTAATTTAATTGTAGAAAAAATATTATGTACACCTTGTGCCCGAAATATGTTTAGTGCTCTTGAGTGGTTTTCTGACTTGGCTAAATTTCTTACAATATTTAAATATAATTCATCTGTGAAATTCGTTCCCTATGTTTCATTTTAAATGGGACACGCAAATACATTGCTGTCAATCAAATGTCGAATCGTAACTATGGATATGACCAACCCAATGTTTCATGTTAAAAAATACTCACGGTATTTTGTATTAGTAAATTAGTTGTATTTCATGTGGATTTAAACCCAACGCATATATTAGACAGTGATTTGTACTAACATATTTTGCATAGTTCATCTTTCGTGTCCCAGACTTTATATGCTCGGTGAGTCAAACTACTACATCGGCTAGACGCTAGTCATAATAATTTGGAGTTTGCCTCAGTTGTTTCAAAACCACCGTCAGGTTCTGGCGTTATTATTTATTTTGTTACATTTTACGAGAAATTTATTCAATCGCAAAAAGCGTGTTGCGAGATAACTTTTCTCTTGTAAGCAGGCATTTTCGAGAAATAATAAAAATAAAAACTTATGATTGTGTCGCGAAGGTGGCACCCCTGGCCATAAAATAAAACTCCCTGTAGGAAAACACCGGTTTAAACTAAATCTCGTATTGGCTCGTATCGTATTTTTAACAGGAATATCTACAATATTTTAGCTTATCGAAATTGTTTTGATAGAATTGGTTTCACGCAATTTATATGTTTAAAAAAGTGAGGCAATGTAAGGCTTTGCTCCCTCGCCGGAGATATAATAAATACACAGGGGTCCCTTACGCCTCGTGATCGATTTGCGGGGGAGCGGGCGCACCATCAACGCAGCAACGTCCTTCAAACTGTCGCGTGCCACCCAATTTATTCTTACAAATTATTACACTTTCACCTGTATTGTCATACTGAAATACTATCCGCCCTGCTTATCTCAATCACAATTTGCTGCATCCTGAATAAGACGCCGAAATATTTTCTTTTGTAGTTTGAAAAGTATAATATCATAGCTTGGTAATAGACGAGACAGACGACGAATATTAATTATAATTAATATCTAATTCTTAATTTTACATTTCGTATGTCATATTTCAATTACATTAATGATCATTATAAACGTAATTTCAATTGTAGTGACCATTAAGTCACGATGATCTTTTGAGAACATACATACATACATACATACATACATACATACATACATACATACATACATACATACATACATACATACATACATACATACATACATACATACATACATACATACATACATACATACATACATACATACATACATACATACATACATACATACATACATACATACATACATACATACATACATACATACATACATACATACATATATACATACATACATACATACATAAAATCACGCGTTTCCCACTTAGTGGGTTAGCAAAAACCCGAAAACAATAAGAAAAGGGATGAAAGTTAGAGCTCCACTGAATCACTTAACTCTTTAAAAACATTCTTCTTTCGCCTTGTCCAAAATCATCATAACATTCATACAAGAACATATTAATGTGACCGATTTTCGGTAGCGAATAACCGCATCCGGACCACAATAATAGTTACACAACAATCATCCTTTGCCACACATTCCTAACCATGCACACTTCTGTCACCTCAGCCACATTTATAAACGTATTCATACATAATAACATATTAAAGTGACCGATTTTCGGTAGCGAATAGCCGCATCCGGACCACAATAATAGTTACACAAAAATCATCTTTCGCTACACCTTCTGTACAAACATACTCTGTTCTTCTCGTCCACATAAAAGTTCAGCTGTCTCTCCATTCTCATAAAACATTCTTACTAACCATACATCTTCACACCACAATAATTACGAAACAATCATCCTTTGCCACACATTCCTATCCAGGCAAACTTCTTTCGCCTCAGCCACATTCATAATCGTATTCATACATGCTCTTCTTCTCTTTCCATTCGGAAACTTACGCTCCTTCAAAACACTACCAATCACATCCATCCACTTACACACTGGACGGCCACGCAATCGAACACCCTCTTTTGAGGTAAGTATTCGGCAATAATCGCCACACTGTTACTATCAAGAAATAATAATTTATCGTAACGTTAAAATTATGAAATTTGGTAATGTGACAACATTGAAGCCAAAAATGTGAAGCGTGATAACCTATAAAACCAACTTTGAAACAAATTTGAAATAATCTGCACATGTGTAGCAAATTTAAATTTATATATTATAGGTATTTTGATAATTAAAAATAAAGTTAAATTGCTAATTATACTAATGGTCATTAATATTTGTCGTTTGTCTCGGCTATAAGAATAATTATGTTCTCCCTGTTGTACTCAGTTACCTATAAATACTTATTCCGAGGACCCGGGTTCGATCCTGACCGACGTCAAAAAGTATTCCGTATTTTAAAGGGGACAAAAGTGATCCCCATGTGGTGCACTTTCCATGCCAATAATGAGTGCCCGTAAGGTGACACCTGATAAATGCCCGCTCGGTGTGAATGTCATCATGTCATCATCATTATCGATATCTGGGTACAAATCAGATTGCCACAATTTACTTATTTATTTATATTTAAGACTTATTTTTATTAGTTACATGCATTGTTTTTTAACTTCTTTTTAACAGTTAAATATACAGGGTAATTAAAAACGTTGGATCAAATGGTTAGTTTCGTAATTATTAATTTTAGGTCTGAGTATAGTTTAAATTATAAAGTTGGGGGTGAAATTAAAATCCACTTTTTGGGTAAATAGGTCCTGAATTCAACTTTTGGTCGAGCTAGAAGCAATATCATCGCAAAATATTTAAATAGAATGATACATATATTTTTATATTATCTGAAATTAATTTAAATTAGTATACAATGATGCCAAATACTTTCATGTTTATAATAAAATTAACCTAGCTATTAATTTTTCGAAATTATGAAAAGTTAACAACAAAAAATTGCGTATCGAAATGAAGGCTCGTTCGATACGTTATTGGGTTTCGTAATTTCTTCATTTCTTTAGCAGTTTTCTAAATAATCAAAAACAATTGTTAAAGCTACAATCATAATTATTTATCTCATATATTTTACCCCGTAAAAATGTAGGTTTAAAAAATATTTTCCTTCTTTATACTTCGAAATAATTATTTTTGTAATTATTATAAATATGCTGCATATTAGCGTTATCGTACACTATACAAAAATAATATACAATAATGTATTAACGAATAATACTACAATAATAATCACTAATCAGATATATTATGTACTTTTTAATCTTCTAAATACTAAATGTACGCTCTACACTCTAACTGGAATTTGGAACGCAGCTGTCTAAAACAAAATCAAGTTATAAACTGCAGGACTGCAGCCATCTTAGTTCACCTGTCAATCAGAAAACGTTTAGTTTAGTGCTCATTATTGTTTATTTTTTATTGTGATTTTGTGTATTAACATTTATGAAAAGTGTGTTATTGTGTTTCAAAAACTTTTACAAATTATGAAATTCATGCGAGTAAACCTTCTACTTACCATCGCAATGTGAGTAGAGAAAACATTTTATTTTCATTATTTCAATAACCTTATATTTATATACATACATATGTATGTATGTATAAAATATTAACTAAGTTTAATAAAGTAATTCCATATCAAAGTTTTGCAGATATAATAACAATAATACATGGTATAAAAAAGAAATTTCTTTTTGGTGTGTTTTCAACTTAGTATAAATAAAACAATTGAGAATTGGGGATTGGAAAATTGATTGTTGGGGTGTTTCGTTCGCATGGTCGTCTCCAAGACTGACGACTCGTGTTTCGCGTCGTTTTATGGACGTAAACTTTTGTCTGAGCGATCTTCTTTTTCTGATTTTAAATTATTTGGTTCCGATTGCCCGAACTCTAACGCAGCGGTATAGCGTATAGCTGATTCGGACAACTTTGAATCGTTGTGTTTAGTCCAGAGGAAACCGGAAAAACTTTTAAATGATTTCCAATCGTACATGACGCACCATTGAATACAGAACTCTAAACACGCAGGGCCGTAGTAGCAAATTTTCCAAATAAGTTTTGTCTTTTGTAAATGGTGTTATTACTTCTTAATTTTAGAGAAAAAGTGTAATGAAGAAAAATGTCCAGAAGTGCGTTCAATGAAGTACTACATTTGTTGTTCAAGTGAGGAGTTGTTGGCAAAAAAAACCTTGGTCAATATATTGAATCTGAGATAATGAAAAAACTTTCTACCTTCACTTACCTTTAAATATTCTTATAATTATAATAGGAAATGGATGTTAAGTAACAGATAAATTAATAATAAAATAATCAAATAATGATGAGCAATTACATATTTATTTGTGATTTTTATAAGACATTGGTTGTTTTTTGTAAAAAAGCTGATAATTACCAACATGAAAATCAATGAACATTTTCTTTTTTTGAAAGTAAAATACATGATATGTTATACAAAAACAACCGATGCACCGGGACTTAGATTGTTTTTAAACGAGAAAATTAACATTAAAATTTTATAAAAGTTATTTCTTTATAGTGGCAATTAAAAAAAATAAAACATTAATATATGTTTAATGTTTTTGACATATTTCACTTTCTTTTGACTTTATTAAGTATTATTAGAATCTGCGATTAGAATAATAGGAAGAAAATATTTTTAATTACTTTCTCTCGATCTCGACTCGAGAGTCTCGAATATCTCGAATTTATACTTATAGTAAATAGTAAATAAATTAACATTACAGCAACATGAATATAATAAACGAGTACCCCTGATTAAAACATTATTTTACTAAGTCTGGTGTTTGAATGGTAGGTAAAAAATAGGTACCTCCTATATAATATCATGGCTTTATTACCCAATATTGGTTATAATTATATATTCGTATAGTGCGGGCACTTGAGGCTGGCGCGAAGTTTTGTAACTTTTTCATTATTTATAAGTTGCTGATGAAGATAAAAATGTATAAGAACATACATTTTATTTTTACTAAAACCTATAATAGATTTTAATGAAAAACTATATTAAAATATAAACCAAAACTTTTCAAATTTGGTATATAATACTTTTATATCAATGGGAATAACATAATAGTTTTTGGTTAAAATAGTCTAACCGGAAATGATACTTTACTTGAAGCTGTTATCAGTTTTTCTTGAAAAAAAAAATGGTGTTATTTTGATTTTAGAAATAAATGCTTCAAATAAAAGTTTTAGAGAATGGGGGATTCCAGCTCAATCGAATTAAAGGAAAATAGTAAAAAAATACGAATGTATATGCTGAATAACGAATATTAATAAAAAAATGAAATGGTATAATTGAGATATTTCGGAAATAAGGGGTTTTTTGTTATAGCGCTTCGACACTAATATGAAATCTATATATAATATTTTGATTGGCGACCAAAACACCGCCTATACATGCATAACAAATAGCGTGTTAGGAGGTTGGGGTTACTACCAATGGAAGTTAAGAAATTCAAATTCGAAAGGAGGGGCTATCATTCCTGTACTGCAGTTTTCAAACAGTTTTTATTTTAACATAAATTTCTTGCATTAAACTTAATAATTTAAATACACCTGTAATTATAAAGGATGTAGACGTATACAGTGTTATAATATTCATTTATTTTATGTAAATATAACTTAAAATAGCTTATATTTCAAGAACATTTAGGTCCATGATGAAAACAGTTTGATATAAAAACACATAAATGTGACGTCACGTCAATCTTTTCAAAATTCGGGAGACCATAACTCGCTTATTAATAGGAATTTTTTCACCAGATTTTCATCAATAGTCTTAGTTTTCCTAATACTTTCAGATGAAATTATAAAAAAAAAATGGTGGAATCCCCCAATTGAATTTTGCGTCGAAAACACCAAGTATGATTAAATTAGCTCTTTATATAAGCGAGATATGTAAATTTAAAATTATGTACATTTGGTAATTAGGTTTGCTATGAATTAGAACAAAAAATAACAAAAAAATAAAAATTTAATGTCAATGTCAAATTATGTCAAATACGTGCAATTTTATGATTGGGTCTGTTGTAATACATATTTTAATTATTAACAAAATATGTATAGTGTAACAGGCGTACAAGAAAGTCATGTGGTGTCCACATCAGATTTTTTATTTTAATTTCAACTGAGAAATGTTGCCTAGTTTGAATAATATTGTTCTGATCGGAATTAAAATGTTTTCTATATCCATGTTTGTTTACTTTAAAGTAGACACATTACATTATTCGATTGTCATCGTTACTTACTTTAGCGCAAAAATATTTGTTTTGAAAGTAGTATGTAAGAAATAGGATTGTTGATGTATCCTTTGGAAATAATAGATGAAGCGATTATGATGGAAACGTAGTGGTCAATACTGAATTCTCTTATTGGAATAACATAGATTGTTCTTCGTTCACGAAACGATCATGAACGTTACCTGAAAACCGTATTGGTAAACACATTTAAAAGTAAACAAATCTTGTGCTTGTGCATATGTCATGTACAGATTGACCGTGCGCGGTCCCCTCACCCTCCGCACTTTACGTGTTTATGTTTCTCTCTGTGTGAATTTCCAAATGACTCTCTGAGCTCTGTCACGTACAAAGAACATTCCTAAAAATTCATTGTAAACATGTACACAAGTTGTAATTACAAGTCAAATCAAAGATTCATATACCCATAACATTTCTTCTATACAAAAAATTACTTTCTTTGATCTACAATGAATCAGGATGTAAGGAACAGGGTTGCATTCGGAAAATATTTATGCTCTATTTATAACTCTTTCATGAGAACGTCTAAGTATGGTGTACCATGTAAACAATTCAATTATTAAGGCATTAAATCAAAAATTGTTTTAAGCACTATTATTAAGGGTATATTCCAAAAATAACAAATTTTAACCGTGGTTAACCAGAAATGTTCCAATAATATCAAATGGTAAAAATTGTACATTTATGAAACATGGTTCCGGTTAAAATGGTTGCAACCAAAGCGCACCAACGCTACCATGATTTTTCCTCGGTTTTGCCGGTTAACATCTTCTGTCCTTTTTCATAAGATGTCAGATTTTATAGGTTAGTGTGGTTAGATACTATTTATTGACTCCTTGATGTTTGCATCTATTTTCTACGGTTTACATTGTACGTATTTTAATTTTTCACTATGGTTTTGGTTATTATATTTTATTTTTGGAATATACCCTTAGTTGATTATTTGTAAATAACAGATTGATTTGCATACAGGATGTTCAGAAAATAGAGGTCAATAAATTTAGGGTGGATGAAGTTCATATAATTATATATCCGGATATCCGGAAATACTTTCAGAGTTACATCGATTTTTTTTAAATATTTTTTTTAAGAAATAACTTATAACAAATGCTCAAAATGTTCTTCTCGATCTTTTATACAAATGCCATAAGCAAACAATGAAAAACATTGGCTCATAGTATGATCACGGTTTTAACTAAAACGTTGTTTTAAGAAATGTCAAATTCAAATTTCAGTATTTAATTTCATACCCTATGTTTAAAGTACGATTTTTTAAAAAAATATTTGTTTGAATACATACTATGTTCTGCTTAAAAATTATATTTTGATAAATTTGATATGATTTATTTTTATTATTGAATAATGAAATTTAACATTTCTTAAAACAGCGTTGAAGACTGGTTTTAGTTAAAACCGTGATCATACTATGAGCCATTGTGTTTTGTCATGTTTTGGCATTAGTAAAGAAATTTGGAAATAAATTGATATAACTCTGAAACTAAGCATTTCCCCATACATGTTTATAGGAACTTTTATTATTGTTTTGCCATGCATTATAAAAAATAAATTGCATAAAAATAATACATAGTGATCAAAAAGAAATGATGCAGTTGGCAATACAATTCTGGGATCTTTTTATTCTACAGTTTACACACCAGGTGAAAGCGGAAATGCTCTTTGACATGTCATTTTGAGAATAAATACAAATAGGTTATGTCAGAGCCCACCTATTCTATTAGCTGTCTAGCCCCACGCTAGACAGCTAATAGAATTTTTAGTGATTAAAATGCTTTAGGACATAAAAGTACTTTGGTAAGGGAAACAACAACCATTTTAATAAAAATTATAAATATACAAATATCATTATCGACAACAGGAAATAAATTTTTGTATCAGTGTTACCAATTTCAATAATTTTTTGTTATTGCCAATTGAATCAGTGTTTTTTTTTTTGATCACTCTGTAGGTACTACTAAATAATTTGTTATTTTTCTTCGTGTGAATAATTCTCCATTTTTAATAATGATGAGAAATATATTTCTTATAGGTAAAATGTCATTACATTGATTTGTGATTTTACTTCAATACCATGGGTAACACTATAAACTACAAAGTAACTTTTATAAAATTTTAAATTAAATTTACTTGGTTACGAAACATGAAATACAGGGTGTTTCAAAATATGTGTCGGAAAATAAAGGGTGGGATTGGTTGGCTAATTATAAGAAAAAAAGTTCCTATTAACATGGTTCCGCAAACGCACCGTTTTCGAGATACAGGGTGTAAAAAAAAATTATTATGAAAAGCATGAAAAAAGTAGCAACATGATCACAGAACTTTTATTTTACAAAACTAAGCAATAACATAAATGTCAAAACAAATGCATGAACGCAGACGACTAGATCAAAACAAATATTTGTGTCAACAACAAAACATGTTACTACTTTTTTTCATGTTTTCCATCATAAAAAGCCGTATTTCTCTAAAACGGTTTACCTTAGAGCTTTTGACTAGGAGTACCTTTTTTGTGTAGAAAATATTAGTGGTTCACAATGTGCTTTCAGAATGCCAATTTCCCAAATGTCATAGAAATTAGGGCCATAAAAACCTCACGCAACCCTAAAATCTCCGTCAATGGCACATGAAAAAAATTGAATAAGCGCTTAAAAAGTAGCTAATGTTAATGCTAAGATGTGTACAAAAGCTGAGTTTTGTATCTCAAACGGTTCCTGAGATATCGTCAAAAAATAAAAATAAAAATATTTTTTTTACATCCTCTATCTCGAAAACTGTGCGTTTGCGGAACCATGTTAATGGGAACTTTTTTTCTTATAATTAGCCAACCAATCCCACCATTTATTTTCCGACACATGTTTTGAAACACCCTGTATAAAATATGAAAATTGAATTAGATGTAGAATTTAATTAGTATTTTTGTCTAAAATTAATAGGCCACTTTTGTGCGAGGAAAATCTTTTCATCATTGAGTACAAAATCATTATATTTACTATTTTTTACATTTTAAATATAATTATTAGTGTGCATTTTTGAAATTTTCAATTAATATTGCTTATTCTATAATAAGAAAACTGGTGAGAATATAGACTAGTAACTGATTTCAAGGTTAAAATAAATCTACCTACAAGTAGAAAGTCCCACGTTTGTTTAGACGTCTTTACATTTCAAAACAATTAATACAAAACAATATATTTATAATAAATTTTTAAAATGAATGTCGTAAACATATATTTATAAATTATAAACTTAGTTCCATTCTATTGTGGTAAGCTTTTGTTTGTTATTGACGTAAACAGAGTTATTAGTATTTAGATTATAAAGTGCTGCTGTAAGATTATAGTTCTTAATAATAAATCTTTGTTTAATTTTCGAAGTGAGATATTTTTCTATACATTCACATATCGTTTAATTACAATAATAGTGTACAGAAATAGGTACCTATTATAAATTTACAACGAATAATCAAGATTCAGCTTCGAATCCAGTCTTATACATTTTTATCTCATTATTACTCATTATATTTATTTCTTAGAAATAGTACGGCAACACTGTTTTCAAGAAAATAGCTAATATCTCAAACACACACATATTAAAAACAAATCAATATGAGCAGGTAACTTGATTGGTTTCGAAACTGCGTCTTTAATAAATTTAATAAACATGAAGGGCTAAGGATAGTAGTAGGTATATTAAAAAACGAGTTTAAAGACATGTTTTTTCGCACGCGTCAAAATTTAGAAGTTTTCTAAATGGCAAGTGCGAAAAAGTTTTTAAAATGAGTCCTTTATACTATTTACTGCTACATAGAGTATGTCCCCGGATTGAGTTTACAAGAGGAAAAAAAAATTTTTATTTTTGATTTTACGAAAAAATGCCAAGGGAAGAAAAATGTTTGCTTGAATTAAAACGCATGTTTCAGTTATTAAAACTTTTAATTAATGTAAGGTTCTTTTATTATAACTTTTTTTCGTATTTTGTCCTAATAATACATTGAATCTAATGAAATATTGAAAATGATTATTAATTCTGATTTCAGATAAAAAAGAGTTAATTGAATAAACTAAAAAAACTAAAGTATTTTGATTTTCGCCGTTTTTTTTTTCTGAAATTATTAATAATCATTTGTCAATATTTCAAAGCTAATTAAAATCATGTTAGATTCAATGTAATAACTGTATTATTAGGAGGACAAAATACGAAAAAACGTTATAATAAAAGAACCTTACATTAATTAAAAGTTTTAATAACTGAAACATGCGTTTTAATTCAAGCAATAATTTTTCTTTCCTTGGCATTTTTTCGTAAAATCAAAAATAAAAATTTTTCTCTTGTAAACTCAATCCGGGGACATACTGTATATTAAACCGAGTTGATTTAGGAATTTTTTTTGTGTAATGTTCTAGTTGGTAACATTGGATTGACATTTATTTAATTATTTGAAAATTCATGTCAATAGGGTGTTGCAAGAATTTTTATATGAGTTCTAAGTACTAAATTTTAAAAGATATTGTTCTTTAAGGAGCCTGAAATTTGAAAATATCACGAAATATCCATTAGATATTTTACAATTAAATATTGAAATTTTTGTAATATTTTGAAAGTCACGTTATCAGAAATAGAATGTGACATCAGAGTACATACAGTTTAACATGTGACAAATTATCGCCTACTTTTATTTGTATAAATAACGTATTCTTATTGGCTGGGAATGACATGCTGGATGTACTCTGACGTCACAGGAGTGGGAGTTGTTCTTCGTGACTATTTCTGGCGCCAATCTTTTTATTTCATTATTTACGAAATAACAATAAATTATTATTACTATGAAAAATATTGCATAAACTTTCATTTAAAATAGTTTTTAAAAATGTGAAACAGGCTCATTCTGATTTGAACCCAGGACCTTTCTATTACTAGTAGCTATACCAACTAAGCTATGAAACAGGTAAAAAAAAACTCAATGACTTCAGAGGGACTCTATAGCTCAGATGGTAGGAAGGTCTTGAGTTCAAATACCGATGAAATCCATGAATTTTTCACAAAAATATTTCAATACGTTTCTGTCCTAAAATGCAGAACTGTATTGTACTGAAATATCTTGTCACATCTGAAGAAAATGAAAAAAGAACGCGTAACATACCACATGTCATTTTAACGTACACCCTGAGGGTAACGTCGAAAAGAATGTACATATTTAGCAAGGAAAGCCAATACGTCATGACACCCGGACAGGGCCGGACCATAGCATAGACAAATAAGACAAATGTCTAGGGCCCGGTTTTTTGGGGGGCCCGGTCAAACCGTCCACTTTGAAATAAAAAAGTTTCGTTTTATTTCACAAAATAAATAAAAGTTTATCCATATACTCCATTTAAATTTAATCTAAAACTACGTGAAAAAGTTACAAAGACATTAATGAGATTTTTAAAATATTTCATACAAACTCAAATAATAATGTATCAATTGAATCTGAAGATACCACATTACTAAAAAAATGGTACAGTGAAGACATTGATACAAAAGATTTGGATGAGGAACTGTTACAATTTCTATTACTTTGTAAAAGCCAAAATTTAACGTTGCCAACTGACATGCTACGATTTATAAAGACTAGAAAAATTGTATCCACATTTCCAAATATGGAAATTATATTACGTATATTTTTAACTTTGCCTGTATCGAATGCATCTGGTGAAAGATCTTTTTCGGTCTTAAAATGCGTAAAAAACTATTTGCGAAACTCATTAAGTCAAACAAAATTAACTTCTTTAGCTGTACTATAATACATAGAACAAAATGCGTTGGACGATATTAATTTACGAAGAAATAATTCATAAATTTGTAGAATTGAAAGCCAGAGAAAAGGATTTTTTAATTAATTTCAAAATCATTTTTGCAAAACTATGGTTTTGACATTTAACAGAATAAATTTCTAAATTTCGTTTTCTTAATTTATGACATACAAACAAAAAGTTCCAATTCTATTGATTGTATTGATACAAAATAAAACGCATGTTTATAATTATACTAACAATGAAAACTGTATTAAAGATTTTTGAAAAACTGACTATTTTTGTTAATTATTATTATATACCTATCATTTATTATTTTGTTAAAAGTCCTCGTAAAAATTACATAACAACCCGGATGTAGGGGCCCGGCAGGAAAAAATGTCTAGAGCCCTAAAATAGGTTAATCCGCCCCTGCACCCGGAACAAACAAAAAAAGACTCATTTTATAAATATCGCTGTTAATAATTACTGTTAAAAGTTAAAAGTATATTAATATACTGTTTATTCCCAGAAATATACGCAAATTAAGTGTAAGTATTAGTATTACACATATGGTATGAGATTCTTATCAGAGCAATTTATTTTTAGAGTAATTACGATTTAATGAATTGAAAAACAAATGACTAAACATATTAACGATATTTTTAAGTGCATACGTGTGGCTTTATTTATTTATTTTAATTATTTTATTGTTATAATTTTTGTTGGATTTTCCTGTTATATATATTTCATTAATATTTCATTTGCAGATTCTTGAAATTAATTAACTCATTAATCAATTTCTAATGTTATTTGTATTTATAACAATAAATATTTGTCAACAGGATTTCCGTTTATACGTAGATTACCCATTATATTTTATAATTTATTAAAATAATTAAAATGGAAAAATAGTGAACTCATGTTCATGTAATGTACGGGGAAGCATATATAGAAAGAACTAATTTTTACAAATAACTTTAGTCATTGTCATTTGAGCTCCATTGTTTTAAAAACAAAAGCTATATATATATATATATATATATATATATATATATATATATATATATATATATATATATATATATTGCAACGTAGTCAGCCACGCGACCCTTAAAAACGAAAATTGTAAATCGATTCAAATATTCTAGGTTCATATCCAATATGGGTTAATTGAATTCAAATCTTTAATACCTTTATTAGGTTAGGCAGATCGAACAACCTATATCCCATATCATTCAATTAACTGCCCCCTAAATATCTATGTAGTTCACTCTCCGCATTCCACACATGAGTGCCCTTCAGATAACGCCTGGTTACAGCTTCAAGGTCAAACTACAATCCGGGGAAATAAGACACCTATATAATCCGGGATACGAAAGAAGAACTGTGGAAAATATGTTAGCACAAATCACTGTCTAATATATGCGTTCCGTTTAAATCCACACGAAATACAATTAATTTACTTTCCGCATACCTAATATAACATATAATAATTATTAAAATATCTTTCAGAACTCATATTATTAATTGGAATAACACTACCTTTTTTTAGTTTAAGTTCTGTATTTATTATTTAAACCCAACGTTTCGGCACCATAAACTGGTGCCTTCTTCAGGGGATACATTGACATAAATATGTGAAATAACAAAAACAACAAGTAACCAAGGTAACAAGAAATGTTCATAAATGTTACCTTTTTTATGTATACAATTTTCTAGACAATATATGCATGCCCGTCAATAACATGGACGGCGAACATGCATCTTCTCAGGAAAATATCTCCTTTTGCCAAAGGAAAAACCGTCCCAAAAACTGGCAGAGAAGTGATCTGTATAACTCAGAGACTCTTTATCGGTAGCGAAATACCGCAGCCGTACTCTTTATTAACAGATGTTAGAAAAAGTTTAGAAAAAAATTGTATACATATTACAAATTACAACATATTTAATATTGGAAGCCATGCGCGACTAAGTTCTAATCCGTCACAATATGGCTTCTCTAATAAATCTGTTGTTCAGTAGAGTAGGTCTTGCAATTATTTTCGTATCTTCAAATTTAATTTGGTGGAATTCTTCCAAGGCATGTTCTGCAACGGACGATTTCTCAGGCTGGTTCAATCTGATCGATCGATGATGTTCGCTCAATCTTGTAGAGACAGTTCTACCAGAACAGTTGCCTAAATTGTTTTAAAGCTACGCATGTTTTCTTATATTGGCAGTTGATCTGTGCAATTAGTTTTCGTATCAGTTCCTGTCTTGTTTACACTCGGATCATAAGTGTACACAAATGAGTTAAAAGCATAAAATTACTGTAATAATTATTATTTAACGGCGTTTTTGTTATATCACGATATAAGCATTTCTTTCCCTTACCCCTCAGATCAAGATTAGTATCCCGCACTATAGAAATTTAACAGTTTTGTTTTTACCATAGTTTTAATAAACATGGGTATAAAATAAAATCAATATTAACGGCCATTAAAATGTTCGTATAAAATTATGTGGCAGTAATTAAAACATTTAAAATTACGCTGTTTCCCACAAAATTGGAAAATGAATTCAATCATCCTTCGCCACACATTTGTACACGCTTACACCGTGTATTGTCTCCATTCACACTGGATCAATTCATACATCTCTCGACATCATACTAGCCTCATATACTAAAGGACACGTTAATGTGTACCTAATAAGAAATTTAGGTACACTCTAAAACCTCATCAGTCCTTATGATGTTAGCATTTTGCTCCCAAAATGCTCAGAAGTGTACGTTAAATAAATGAGGTTATGTTTAGGTGTTACAAACAAATTTTGTACGTTAGGTTGGGTTATTGTTGATATATTTACGTCATAAGCGGAGATGACGTTTTAGCGTGTCATCATCATCATCATTGGCTCGACAACCCTTTTAGGGTCCTGGCCTGTTCTAGGATTTTTCTCCATTCTGATCTAATCCTCGCTTTATATCTCCAGTTTTGGATCTTCAATGTTTTAATATCTTCTTCTATCTGTTCCATGTATCTGAGTTTTGGTCTTCCTCTTGCTCTTCTTCCTACTGGAGTTTGTTTGGTTATTTTGCGTGGTGTTTCATTTTCCTTCATCCTTTCCACGTGTCCTATCCAGCGTAACCGTCCTATTTTTATAAATGTTATAATATTTGGGTCCTGGTACGTTTCATACAATTCAAAGTTGTATCTTCTTCGCCAGGTGCCATTTTCATTTATGCCTTTGTATATGTGTCTCAGGATTTTTAGCGTGTACCTACATTTTACTTAGCTGCAAGGGGAGGGTGGTTGTCACACGGGTAGGTTGTCCCAAGGCTCATTTGTCAGTCACTACTGCCACGTAGGCTACTATGTGTTTGTATCATTGCGAGTGTGTGCACGCAGTTTCATGTGCCCTACGACAATTATCACATCTAAGATGACCTTTGAAAGGTAAACAAAATGTTTCATTTAATCAAAGTCGTAACTCTTACAGTTTTTAAGATAGCAGAGGTAAACACCGAAAAAACTCATTTTTCATTGCCTTTTATCTCGGGAACTATTGAAGATCGGACCCATGTTGATTAAACTTTTTTTTACTCATTTTGGTCAGTACTATATGCCCTCATAATTTGGGACACTTATTTTTTAACACCCTGTATATTCGCGAACAATAAAATTATTGTAAATAAAATTTTCTATGTATCAAACATGACAAAGCCCTGTGTTCTGTCATAATAGGTACTCCAACTTATCTCAAATTTGAAAATTGAATACGTAAATGGTAACAATGTGACGTCATTGTTTGAAACAAGTCTATAAAAACAATTAGAATCGGTCACCAGTTCACAACAAACAATATGAGAAAACTGGTCAGGATCGTCGGATGTTGGAATAGAATCAAAATAAAAAATCAGCTCCTCATATGCATACGTTTTAGCGTTTATTACACCTTCATCAGTGCTAAATCGGAAAAATATAAATGAAAACAATTTGTTCATACACATTATACTCGATTCCAAACAAAGAATACAATAAAATTCCTATTACCTGTGAGATGTTTATGGATACAAAATTTTTAGTTTTAACAATTCATTTTGATCTTATTCCAACATCCGACGATCCTGACCAATGAGCAGAGCTGGGCAAGTTACTTTTAAAATGTAACTAGTTACAGTTACAGTTACCTCCAAAAAAAAGTAACTAAGTTACTTAAGTTCCTGTTACTTTGGTGAAAGAACTAAGTTATTTACTAAGTTATTTAAAAGTAACTTAGTTACTTTGAGTTACTTTCTAACTACTTTTAATGGCGTGAAGTGTAGACTTAGACTGTTGACTTAGTTATTGTGTAGGATACATATCAGGGAGTTATTGCACTAACTACGTTAACCTAAATTTTAACGTTATTGCTTGGCAACACCCAATCAGATTATTATTGTTAATGTCAACGGACCTACAGGTCCTTATTACCGCCTAGGCCCACGAGGCCACGGCCTAGGGCCCGCTTTAACAAGGGGCCCGCAGGGCCCGGTTGCTGTGATTTTTTAAAAATTAATTAATTTATTTTTCAATTTTGATTTCTTATACCAAGATATAAAGAATCTACTTTCTTTCTAACATGACATGACCATTATAATGTATAAAACATGCAGACATTATTTCCTACCTAGACTTATTAGTGGATAATGATTAATTTATTGGAAACCTCGGATCAGACGTCGATTTTCAATCTGAGGCCCCGCGCTCACATATATAAGAAATTTTGATGAAAAAGTATCTTTTTATAAATATTTGGGGCCCCGCTACGCTAATAACATATTCCCGAGAACCGGCAAAATCGCCAACCGTCCCTAGAAAGGAGTAACAAAATATTACGGTAAAATTTCACCTCAAACTAGAATCGAGCATGCGGTACTGTATAATTGATCAGCTTTTCTCTCAGCAGGCAATTTTATTTTTTTCTTTAATAAATAAACTTACATTATAATTATACAAATATTTGTACGTACTTGTTTTTTACTATAAAGAGGGAGGAGGGCCCGAAAAAAAATTTTGGCCTAGGGCCCAAAAATCTGATAAAAAGGCCCTGCGGACCTACATTATAATATAACATAAAAATTAAAAGTGACATTTTATCTTGTGAGAAGGGAATTTGCAAAAATGAGACGAATTCAAGTCTTGCAACCCTTAGAACAACGACCAAAATACACTATATTTTGTATAACCTGAAAATTGGAATAATTTTGATGATTTAGTGGCAGCTTAATTATAATTTATTAAAACGTATCATTTGTAAGCGAGGAAAATATTTGAAAATAATATATTTTATAAGTCAAATTTAACATTTAGTGACTTTTTAATTCAAAAACTCTATTATTTATGAATGTAATTATTTTATTATCTATTATGGCTTGAAATCAATCAACAATAATATTGAATTTAATTATTACATACATTTATTTAAAACAAAACAGTTTTAGTTAGTGTTTCTAAAAAAAGCATCAGCCTCAACAAAATATTTCTTAGAAATTTAAATCCCCCCGTTACTTTTTATGACTAAGTTACATTCCACTTTTTAAGTTACTTTGACTAACTTAAGTTACATTCTAGTAACTTAAGTTACTCAAGTAACTAGTAACTAAAAACCGGAAAGTTACCAACTACTTTACCGCAGCAAGTTAAGTTACAGTTACAGTTACCATATTTTAAAAAGTAACTAAGTTACGTTACAAGTTACGTAAAAGTAACTAGTTAGTAACTAAGTTACTAAAGTAACTAGTTACTGCCCAGCTCTGCCAATGAGGTCATGCAAAAAATATAATTGCACTTTTTTTCTGTTTAAATCGAAAAAGGATAATCTAATTCATCGATCAGTATGATTAAATTATTTTTTATTTATATTTTTTGTTGTATAAAATCGTTTTAAAGTATGATATTTTTAAAAAGTTGCAAAAATCAGCCATGTTTTGTCGTCACAACGTTCCGAACCAAGTTCAGACTCATTTCAAACAGACATTTTATATAGACACATAATTTCTAAAAGAAAAATATATATAAACTATAAATTGAGGATTACATATCTGAATATGCTATAATATATTAATATAATATCGTTCTATTTGTTTTTATAAATATAATTTTCATTTGGCGTGAACTTATCTACGTTACATCAGATGTTTCTTTCACTTTTGAATCTTTGAATTGGACGGTAGAAGGTTATAAACGCATGTAAGACATTGAATATATTGCAGAATATTATTTTATTATGGGGTCCCGTGGCCGCGTGCCTGAGTGTCTGGTCGCGAACCTGGGGGAACCGGGTTCGATCCCGACCGACGCCAAATATTTCCGACACAAAAGTGACCCCTGTGGTGCATTCTCCACACCAGCTATGAGTGCCCGTGAGGCGACGCCTGGTAAGCGCCCACACGGTAAAATATATCGTCATCATAACCGATGTCTACATGTGTTGTAGATACTGGCACACCCAGAAATGGATAATATGCCGTGATGATATATTTATTTTATATTATTTTATTCTTTATTTTGGTACGAAACAACGTTCCATAGACATGTTTACATTCATAAATTTTAGGTTATCTTTAAATGTCACTTTGACGTTTAAGACAGTGTGAAAATCAAAATGGTTCCTCTCATTCTGTGACGTCATTGGAAAAGGAACGAAGGAGGGTCTAGCAGCCTCATTTTAAAGAATGCCATTTTCAATTACAATTTTTTCGTGATTAAAGATCGATTTGAGGAAAAATAAAAAATACGGATCTATTATTTTTCACTACTCTATCGATTAAAGTTATAAAAAAAGTCGTGCATGACCTCATTGTAGTATATCTGGAATCGATAATTCACATCGTAAATATGAGAAAAGGCATTGCATTTTTTCCTTACGATCTTATTTATTTAAATGTGGTTTTCCGAAGCCTGTAGGTGGAAAATGAAGTAATATATCTTATCTCCCTTAGTTCTAGTAATAATAGCCATGATATAAACATAAATATTCCTTTCTTTTGGAAACTGCGGGACAAAAAGAAATAAATCTAGGAGAAAGAATTGTCAGTTAATGGCAGAGAGAGCATACTCGTAAATAGGAAATGAAGGCAGCCCGAGTCGGGCGCATTCTGGGAAAATAAAAACATATTTATAATCAACAGGTGGTTTGGTAGCAGCAACAGCACAGCAACAGCAACAGCACATGTGTATGTTTATCTGACCGATACAAGGGGAGTGCGAGTAAACTGCTACTGCGGTTCTCATCTCCTCTCTAACTCTCGCGCAAGCGGAAGAGAGAAGCGGAAGCGATTTCGCGAGGCGAGAGACACCTAGGGTGATTTTGATGTCATGTTATTTCCAAGGAAATCCTAAACATTCCAAGGGGGTTATTTTAAAATTCAATTCGTGTCATGTTCTTCCTTTTCTTTTCAATACTTTGTGTGTTAAATCCTTGTTTGTTTGGGCTTACACGACAAGAATAGGTTCATCTCTTCCTTCGTATCTCAGTTATAGAAATATTTTTAATATTATTGTACAATTTCTCGCATTGTAACTATAACAGTGGTGTTGTAGTTTTTATACTTCTCTTTTTTTAATCCATCAATAGGATTGTAAAACAAATAAATTAATCTCGGATTATTTATGTTACACTCTATACCCGAATTCGGGCATTTATAACTTACAAAGACTGATATTTATTTATTTATGGGATCCTGTGGCCGCGTGCCTGAGTGTCTGGTCGCGAACCCGGGGGAACCGGGTTCGATCCCGACGGACGCCAAATATTTACAATTTTAAATGGCACAAAAGTGACCCCTGTGGTGCACTCTCCACGCCAGCTATGAATGCCCGTGAGGTGACGCCTTGTAAGCGCCCACACGGTAAAATATATCGTCATCATTACCGATTTTCTACATGTGTTGTAGATACTGGCACACCCAGAAATGGGTAATATGCCGTGATGATATATATATATTTATTTATATTTATTTGTGTTTTTTCCTACAACCGTGCGTAAAGTACATACTTTACGCACTCTTTACAATGTGTGAAGTGTCACTTTTCAAAGATTAGTGCTTGAAAAGTAAATACGTTGCTAGGCAACAGGCACATTCGGTTAATTTACTTGTCAGCTAACACTAACAATATTTGAAGATACCTGTAAACTCACTCAGTATTTCCTATCTCGTGCTAATTAAATCGCATTCGACCAAAAAAGTACTACTTTACACACTTGTTACATAAATAACTGTTTTTAAACAAACCGTAACCTAACCTAACCGTAACTATTGTTCAATTCTTTTTAAGTAATATTAGTTGAAATGAAAAAAATCGAGCTTGGGAATTTTCAGGTGTTCAACTAGTTCGGAGCAATTTTTTTTGACAATACCCTAATTTGGCTATAGATTATATAGCATATGCGAGAACAAAGTTTTAATACATTTAAAAAAATTATATTGGAAAATTTACTATCGCAACAAAATTGATGTAATTGATTAGTTGTAAATTGATTTTAAAAACTTATTTGAAGCAATTACATTCAAAAGATGTACGTAAGTGCCAAAAACATTATTTAATATTTTTCAATGAAAAAGTTTTATTTAACAAGCCCATGTTGTGTCATAAAATTCCAGATATGTGGTTCAATTCTAAAGCAAATGTGGATCTAGTTTTATTTAAAAAGAGTAGTATTGCTAAATAGAATAAAATATTTTGACTTATATGTCGATGTATCATGAATGTAAGCATGTATTTAAAGAAAGTGGATAAGAAAATTAACAAATTGCTATTGTTTCCTGTGAAACCCTGTTAAACAAATTAAACAAAAAAGTTCATAGTTTTTTTTTATTTTGTTTTTAAATACTTATATTCTACATGGCTGTGTATGTCTGTGTCCGAACAGTCCGGATTTAATTCCGACCGTTTCAGACATAAAATTTGAAAACTATTTCCAAATTTCAATAGTACTGTGCGCTATCTTCTCTCAAGAATAACTTTGAGAGCCCGTAAAGGTAACGCCTGGTAAATGCACTGTGTTACAGTGAAACATATACATCGTAAGTACCGAAATCTACGAATAAAATCAGATTGGCAATTAACAATGCCAATTAGATATGTAAATAAATATATCACTTTCGGTTAAATGATAATGGTATTTCTTTTGTTAACGATTTCTAGATTTCGGTGATTGATATCTTAAATTAGAAAGTTTTAATTTTACATACATCCATTTTTTTCACATACTGAACTCAAATTACGTCTTAATACTACATTAAAATAAGTTTCATAAGATATTATTTTTGCGTACTTGTTTTTGTTAGAAACAAGCGACTTGATTTTGTTCTTTTGCCAAAAAATATTTCAAAATATGAACATTGATTCAATTTTCTTTTTGATTGCTGGTAACAGGGATTGACACATTTACTTATATTATTATTTCATTTCAATAATAGTTACCAACCTTACAGAAATTAGGTTTGAATGTTTTAAAGAAGTACTTTATGACATCCAAATAATACTACCTTTTTTTTCAGTTTAAGTTCTGTAATTTATTATTTTAACCCAACGTTTCGGCACCATAAACTGGTGCCTTCTTCAGGGGATATAATGACATATTTTTGAAATAACAAAAACAACAAGTAACCAAGGTAACAAGAAATGTTCATAAATGTTACCTTTTTTATGTATACAATTTTCTAGACAAAATATGCATGTCCGGCGAAAACATGGACGGCGAACATGCAACTTCTCAAGAAAAAATCTCCTATTGCCAGAGGAAAAACCGTCCCAAAAACTGGCAGAGAAGTGATCTGTATAACTCAGAGACGCTTTTTTTAAACTAAAAAAAGGTAGTATTTTTCCAATTAATAATATGAGTTCTGAAAGATATTTTAATAACATCCAAATAAGTTTCATAAAGTACAATAAAAAAAATAATTAATATCTGCTTTTTCTATATAAAATATAATGTTTAAATATGTTCGAATGAAATCTCAATTGCTTATATTTTGATTGAAATTAATTGAAAGTACAAAGAATGAATTCATAGTATTTATTTATTTTAACTTCTATATATAAGTAACAAAACGTAATATGTTATGAACTCCTTATAAAGTAATGTTGATATTTATACCACTGATAAGGTTATATTTGGTCACGGCAATATTATGTTTTGTACAGAAAAAATGGCACAATTGTAAATTCTCCTAACTAAAATTTCTTCTGTGTATTTTGAAGGTTATGTTTACAATTTCGAACGATTAATTGATTTTACCCCTGACCTACGTAACTCATTACCTGTTGTACGATCCATTCTGAAAACATTTACAAAAAATTTTGTAGAAAAAGCACGAGATCACATTCGCAGCCGTCAGTTTTGACGTAACCTCGGGGTGTAAATATAATCTTCTCAGGAAGAATGGGCCGATGGCACCACGTCATTACGTATACAATACACGCACCAGGTAGTAGGTACTTCCACATAAGGGCAAAGCACTGTTCACATGTAAAAGGGTGTAACATAATTCCGTACTCTGGATGCATTTTTTGTTCTCGCTGCCGATGTAAAAAAATATTATTTCAGCTTGTAGCTTGTCTAATATTTGAATCGGTCGTCGGTCGGATGGGACACAATGTTATGGTTTGCACTTCGTGAGAGGGAATTTTATATTCGACTCACTGTTGCAAGAGGACTGGACAAATATTTGACACTTGTTGTGTCTCCGACTTCCCGCTGTCTATCTCTTTGTTTATAATTATACCATTTATCGCACTAATTGTAACTGTTAGTTTTTATTGTCATATACTGTCAGTTCTAAATGACTTTTCGGCATCACGGTTGGAAACTTGATTATGTGTTTATTAATATTGGATTTGTGTGATTTGACTCGAATAGCTTTTTTTTTGATGAATGGTAATATTAGCTGTACTCTTTTTTGAAATATTTTTGCTCAGCTTAGATGACAAATATAAAAATAAAATAAAATAAATATATCATCACGGCATATTACCCATTTCTGGGTGTGCCAGAATCTACAACACATGTAGACATCGGTAATGATGACGATATATTTTACCGTGTGGGCGCTTACCAGGCGTCACCTCACGGGCACTCATAGCTGGCGTGGAGAGTGCACCACAGGGGTCACTTTTGTGCCATTGAAAATTGGAAATATTTGGCGTCAGTCGGGATCGAACCCGGTTCCCCCAGGTTCGCGACCAGACACTCAGGCACGCGGCCACGGGACCCCATGACAAATGAGTTACTAAAATTCATTACCGTTAGCATATGATATTTTTGTCTTCAACCACAAAGACTAAGACAACCAAGAGTTCAATTATGATGGAAGGGTAATGTATCCTCAGATGTGCAAGGTGTGCGGTCGCTAGCTTTTATACAGTGGGAGGGAGTTGGTCGTTCTGGACTTGTTCGAATAGCGAAATTAAAATAAATAAGGGCGCCACAGGCATCTCTTTTCACATTACCCTTTCTACTGAACTGAAGTTATTTTGAATTTATAGTAAAGGGGGGATGTGAGTACATTTAGTACGACTGAGCTCAATAAAGAGAACAACAACTTACTGAATTTATCTGAAACTGAGATTTTGAGCAAAAATAATGCAGCTGATATTGAGTGCCAAGATGAAAGAATAATAATAATAATAATAATAATAATAATAATAATAATAATAATAATCTTTATTACCATTTAAGTAATAGGCGAGGTTCAGCCCAGGGCTGTTCTTCCACCTAACCCGATACAGTACAAAAATATATGACAATATAATAGAATCATCAAACGCTAGACACAATTTAACAAATATTAAAAATATTACAATTAAATTCAAAAATAGTTCACAAAAGAAACAAACAAATATGGAAAAGAAATAGACAGGCGGTCTTAATATATTTTTTTCAATTTGAATTTGAAAGCAGTTAACGGTAAAGACTTCAGGGATTCAGAAAGATTGTTATACAAAGTAGGCGCGAGATAGGAAAATGATGCTCTAGATTTTGACTTTCGAAAGGAAGGAACAATATATAAGTTCTTCATACGGAGAGTGTAATTGTATTCTCTTGGTATTAACTTGTCAAAGAGATAAGTAGGAGTTCTAGTTAACCTTACAATGTGAATTAAACAAAGATAATTAATTTTTAGTCGTTCATCAACAGATTTCATATTAGCTGCAGTCCGGTATTGCGATATATGATCGTATTTGCGTACACCATAAGCAAAGATGAAAGAATAAGATGCGCGGTCCAAACAATTGAGAGTATGAGAAGTGTAGGCAGGATGCGTTGGCGCGAAAGATATGATTGAGTTATTGAAAAGAATTTAGCGGATTGAAGATGCGAGAGTCTGGGTCGAAGTCTTCTGAACGATATTGATAGTCTGGGAAAATTTGATCCGTCAGCAGGGTATAGTGGAAGTGAAGCGAATCGTGCAATTCTCGTTAGCTTATTAATAAAAATCGTACGAAGCTTAAAAACAGTGATCGATAATTGTTATGTGGGAATGTGAGTACGTTTAGTACGACTCAGCTCAATAAAGAGAACAACAACTTACTGAATTTATCTGAAGTAAACTGAGATTTTGAGTGCCTTGATGAGAGAATCAGATGCGCGATCCAAACAATTGAGAGTATGAGAAGTGTAGGCAGGATGCGTTGGCGCGAAAGATACGATTGAATTATTGAAAACAATTTAGCGAATTGAAGATGCGAGAGTCTGGGTCGAAGTCTTCTGAACGATATTGATAGTCTGGGAAAATTTGATCCGTCAGCAGGGTATAGTGGAAGTGAAGCGAATCGTGCAATTCTCGTTAGCTTATTAATAAAAATCGTACGAAGCTTAAAAACAGTGATCGATAATTGTTATGTGGGAATGTGAGCACGTTTAGTACGACTCAGCTCAATAAAGAGAACAACAACTTACTGAATTTATCTGAAGTAAACTGAGATTTTGAGTGCCTTGATGAGAGAATCAGATGCGCGATCCAAACAATTGAGAATATGAGAAGTGTAGGCAGGACGCGTTGGGGCGTAAGATACGATTGAGTTATTGAAAACAATTTAGCGAATTGAAGATGCGAGAGTCTGGGTCGAAGTCTTCTGAACGATATTGATAGTCTGGGAAAATTTGATCCGTCAGCAGGGTATAGTGGAAGTGAAGCGAATCGTGCAATTCTCGTTAGCTTATTAATAAAAATCGTACGAAGCTTAAAAACAGTGATCGATAATTGTTCAATGCGAGTAAGTCAAGCGAATGCAAGTGGGCAGTGATGCCGGCATCTCGCGCGTACGTCGCCGGACGCTCAGGATACAGTAAGGGGGTTCGTTGGGCCACGTATCGCGTAGATAGCAACAGACGCAGCCGCTGCCGCTGCGCTCACAACTAGCTAACATTTTTTGTTTGTTTTCCTTTCCCTCTAGTAAACAACATGCATGCACTCCCCGCCCCCAAACCCCGCAGTCTTCTTGCCGCTTTTAGTACAAATATACTAGAGTATTGATTTATTTTCCCCATCCCATAACTGGCCGTTCGTTTGTGTTTTCCTCTCTCCCCCGCCGTAACAATTGCCCCCGCTTGCACCCTACGACTACGGTCGCGATCATCGCCACTCACGCTGGCGACATCGGCGTCGACGCTTTAACCCCATCACTTAAGAATAAGAAATGCAGAACATTCGACATTCGACCACAACCCCCAACATGGAAAGCAAATCCATCTTATCCATTACCTCCACAATAGAAAAAGAAAACAGAACAAAAAACAATAATGATTTGTACATGATAAGATGTCGATAGTCAATATAGAAAATGCGGTTGAGAGATAAAAATTAGATGTGGATGATGTGAGCGAAACGGGTTGTGACTGAGAGTGCACGTTCGCGTGAATCGGCGATCGGCGGGCGTCCGCCGTCGTCGTTTCCCCTACTGTCCGCCAGCCGCCTTACCGCTTACCCCTCGCACTTAAAAGCAAACAAACGCACACATGCACACGTGTATATTCACGCACACAGATGCGAACACAGCCAGAGAGGCATAAGTACGAGCACACAAACAACAACAGTGAACAGTGAGCGGAGTGCAGCGTGCATTCGTCATCTCATACACTTGGCGAAGGGTTGCGCACGTCATTCACCATTCACGCACACGACTCACTTACTACTCGCGACTCGGTGTCGTGCGTTGTGTGCAGTGCAAGTGCAGTCGCTGGTCGCCGCCGCGTCTCTTTTAAACACTTTTGTGTACGTGTGTGAATGCATGTGCTATTTCGCCCCTGGCTGGACCGACGACCAAAAACAAGGTGAAAGCGCCAAACGTTAGGCGCGATCATTTCTTACCGCTCCTGTCACTCAAACTTCATAGTGTACCGCACCGCGTGTTTGTGATTTGCCGGATTTTGATTTAATATTTTTTGTTGAACAACTCTTCATGTAGTGCAACGTGTATTGCAACAGGAATGCCAGAGTTCGTAAGTAGAGAACAGATAATTTTAGACTAAACTTTGCAAAACTTCATTCAGGAACAACCAGAACTGTCACATTATTGCCGCCATAAAAATACTGACATAGAATATTAACTTTTAAGGACTGTCAAAACAGAATTGTTTCTGCATTTTAAATTCTTTTGATTTTTTATTTACATATTTCAAAATTATTATATTTTTATCTTCTGGAATTTTAGTTTTTATAAGTTCGTTTGTGACTATTAAATTTAGTTTGTTTCGTCAATACAGTTTTTTCTTTTTCCCTCCTTCGTGTCCTGTCGCGAAGAGCTACAGGTGAAAGTGACCGCGAAAATTTTATGTTTACGCCGGTAGAGTTTTGAACTCATTTTTTTGTCGATGATTCTCATTTTCTTAATTAGCCACGAGTGATAATAAGACAGATGACATGCTGACACTTGTACTTCGGATGTTTTGAACAATAATATTTAGTAAAAATGTAGTGTTAGTGACCAGTTAAAGTAAACAAATGAGCAAAGGTATATATTTTAGTTGATCACGCATTTGACAAGGTCTCATTTTCTAATAACAACTTATATTTATTTAGCTACATATACGTGACATTTGAATAAGCAGCATAGGGCATTTGAAAACAAAAATATTGAAATATCAAATAATAAGAGCACTGGAATAGAATTTAGTAACGCACGTGGGTGCATTGCCACCTTTATGTAAACATGCTATGTTCTTATTGAATAATAACAATCTGTACAGTGGCCTTACTCCCAAGCGAGTTGATAGTTGTTGTATTTTTAGTTTAACACCCTTTGAACATTGAACCAGGTTTATAGGGAAAGTATAACTCTTTAAACTCAAACACTTGTATTCATGGACGTCATTTCAGCTTTCTAACTATGGAGTGGCAAGGCCTTACGGGGGGCCTGGAAGATGCGGAATACCCCCCAGGCCCCAGGTGAAATAGTCCAGTCAATAGAGGTTTTTGCCCTACAACATCTGCAAATCGGCTTAGTTTTCATTTTTTCTTCTGAAATTTCAGCACGTATTAAATGCACAGTACAGCTTATCCTTAATCGTCTCCAAATTTCAGAAGAAAAAATGAAAACTAAGTCGATTTGCAGATGTTTCAAATTTTAGTAAAATTTCACATAAGTTTAAATTGTTAATAATTCGTTAACCGCTTATCGGAGCAAAAATCGTTTAAGATGACATGAAGGAGAATTCCAACCTGAATTAAAATTTTTAAACCGCGGTACCCTATCTTTAACTGGGTCAGAGTGGTTGATGAATTTGTGAAAAAGCGCTGACAAAAATTATTTAAAAATCATTGATAATTTACTTCTTTTGATGCCATGATAAATGTAAACTGTTACAAATAACAAAATCTATTAGACTAAGTATTAAAAAATTAATATTGTGTATATTTTGAGTGATTAAATCTTTTTTCATAAATTGTTGTTCTGGTTACCTATTTTTGAACATAACTCTTTAAGAGTTCATCCTAGGTAAAAAATGCAAGAACCCTTTTTGTACAAAAAGTAACGAGATTTAAATTTGTATTCTTGTAAAATTTTGATACGGGCCACTGTTTTCGAGATAATAGCGAAAAACTCATTTTTTGCACCTTTGATCCAAGATGGTGGCTCACGCCGAGCTTCCCCCAGGTCACAAATTTGAATTTTTTATCCCCGTCTCGACCCAAACAACTATAAATGCATTCGGGCCGGGCCCGGCCGGGCTTTGAGGTTTGGATCGACTCGGCCCGAAAATAAAAATTATCGGCCCGACTTGAAGATCGACTCGACAAAAAAATTAGCTAGCCCGGCTCGAAAATTGACTCGAAATCGGGTCGGGCTTCGGGCCGGGCCGGGCCAAAGCTCGAAATTGGGTGTATCCGGCATTCCTAATGTTGATTTTTATGTTAAGGCGAAATTTTTAACTTTTTCGTGTCAAACTTATAAAAAAACCTCTACATTCTTATAACTTTCAACATTAGTTAATATAAGTAGTTAAAAAAGATACCCTTCTAATGTAAGTTTGTTATAAAAATTACAGACCTACGAGTATAACATTTTGTTTACCAAAGAATTTAAACAACTTTTTCACAAATCTTATACATATAAAAAAATATAATATACATAAGGATTTTTTATCTAACTTTATGGTAGGACCAAAAATCACTTTTATTTAAGTATACGAGTTATAACAATAATAATAGCAACAACAGAATATAGTTATTATGCTTTAATGAATAATCTTGAATTCTTGAAGTAAAATAATACATTTTTATTTATTAATATGTGAAGTGTGTTGTTATTAAATCATTTTGATCCTTTTTAACTTCATCCATTTTCATTAAAATATTAAGGAAACTGTGCATTTGATTGAACTATAAGATTTTTCGGGCCGGCCCGAAAAGCTCGGATTTTCGGGCCGGGCCAAAAACAAAAGTCCGACTCGCCTCGATTTTTGAAAATGATTAGTCCGATTCTACCCGATAAAAAATATCTTCGGCCCGGCTCGATGATCGATTCGAAATCGAGGCGGGCTTCGGGCCGGGCCGGACCAAAGCTCAAAATCGAGTGCATCTCTACAAACAACATATGTTAGTCAATTTTTCCCCACCTTCTGTAAGGCAAAAGTCTTTTTTGGTCTCCATTGACTGGACTAAAAGGGGGGTCCGGAATTTTTTAAAAAACTGGCTTTAAATTAGTTAGTTTATAATTTACGCCTATGTTTGTATTTACAATATAAAAAGTAGTCGATATTGTATCATAAAATGAACAATTATTAATAAATCCAGTTGGGTGTAGGGTAATAAGGTTGTACTTAATAAAGATGGTAAAAGTTTGAAAATGCAAATAGAGTTAGGGTGTGCTTGTGCTTGTGCAGACTACCTGGTGGTGTGTGCTAATTCGTGGCGTAATCGCGTCACGGTTGGGCTCTAGCATCGTAGGCGCTAGGCGTCGTGTCGTGTCGGAAGCGGAAAGCGGCAGTTAGCGGCGTGTCGATATAGCGGCCGATAGCAGGAGAATTTTTGGCGGCTCGAGCTCGGAGCAAAGTTCTTATTGTAATCTTTGTGTAGATTGTTATTGCGGCGAGCTTTCCCAAGCGCTGGTGGGGCGCGCAGCGATTAAAACCGCCCGGCCCTAATGAAGTAACCATCTCCGAAAGTTTCTAACGCGCTTTAATGTTCTTTCGTGTTTTTATAATGACACGCTCCGCCGATGATGTCTCACACCAAACTTTCTATAGACGAAAATGAAGGAAATTATGTCGAATTCCCTGTCGAGCTGGCAGGCCTTGCGGCCGGGCAAACGGACTGCCGCTATTTATCTCCTCCCGCCTCCCAACGCCGACGCCGCCACCCACTACTACGCTTCAATGAGTTTTACGATGCCGAACTTTTCACAGAATTACCCCGCCAGATAACTATAAACACGGACACATGCTTTGCACCCATACCCAATTGCACCGATTCAATTATCATCACACCTTAAAAACCCATAGGGCCCTTAGATAAGTAATGGGCTGCGGGTTTAACGACCTGAGTTCCAATCCAGCCGAAGTCAAAAATTATTTGTTCCCCAAAAGACCCTGCAGTGGTGGTGTCCAAAAACTTAACGTTATTGGTGGCGCGGAGTCCATTAATTTTAGTAGTTTCTAATTGATTAAAAAATAGTTATTTTTTGAATATTTATTTATATAAATAAAACAACCTGTAACAATACCTAATAAATATTATTATAGATCTAATATACCTGGGACACCTGCCTGAATTTAATGTTAGACAAAAATTCTGTTCGTCCTTATACCGTGAGTATTTTTTAACGTGAAACATTGGGTTTTGTCGTATCCATGGGTACAACTTGACATTTGATTGACAGCAATGTATTTGTCTGTCCCATTTATAATTAAACATAGGGAACGAATTTGACATTTGACAAGACGTCATTAGAGGTTAATTTTGTTTAAATAATTGTACCTGCTTTCTAAATTAAATTTAGTTATAGAAAAAATATTGTGTGCACCTTGTGCACTAGTGATTTTCTGATTTGACTACATTTCTTACAATATTTAAATATACTTCTGCCAAATTCATTCCTTATGTTTTATTTTAAATGAGACAGGCAAATACATTGCAGTCAATCAAATGTCACATTGACAAGATGTCATTAGAGGTTAATTTTGTTTAAATAATTATATATGTTTTCTAAAAATTAAATTTAGTTGTAGAAAAAATATTGTGTGTACCTTATGCCCGAAATATGTTTAGTGCGCTCGAGTGGTTTTCTAACTAGGCTAAATTTCTTACAATATTTAAATATAATACTTCTGTCAAATTCGTTCCCTATGTTTCATATTAAATGGGACACGCAAATGCATTGCTGTCAATCAAATATCGTAACCATGGATATGACACCCCCAATGTTTCACGTTAAAAAATACTCACGGTATATATATTATATTACATATATCTATATTTAATTCCAAAAGTGTTTAATAATTATTTAAACATCTGGCAGCTCAGTATATAAATTTCGTTTAAGAGACGTCTAGTCTCCTAATGTGGAAACTAACTTTCTGCTGTATTTTTTCCCAGTATAAATCGAACTTTGCCGAGCGCACCGAACATGCGTAGGACTTGTGGCAATTCTTGGTCGTGTAACGTCGGGGTTATCCGACTTCGGGAAAACGAGATACTCCTTTAGTTAGTTTCAGACTTGCGGAGATATTTTTTAAAATGCAACTTTTTTGAGATTTTTGCTATTTTATAAAATTTCATCAAATAATTTAAAACTAAATAATTAAAAAAAAAAATGCGCCCCTCAAATTTTGGCGCCCAAAGCGCTAGCTTCTTTTGCTTACTGGTTAATCCGCCTCTGTGTGTCATTTTAAATGAAACAGACAAATACATTGCTGTCAATCAAATGTCAAATCATAACTTATAGGAAAATTCAACGGTTATGTGTCATATTGACAAGATGTCATTAGAGGTTAATTTCGTTTAAATAATTATACCTGTTTCCTAAAAATTAAATTTAGATGTAGAAAAAATACTGTGTGCACCTTGTGCCTGAAATATGTTTAGTGCTCTCGAGTAGTTTTCTGAATCCGCTTTTCTTACAATATTTAAATATAATACTTCTGTCAGATTCGTTCCTTATGTTTCATTTTAAATGGAACGTGCAAATACATTGCTGTCAATCAAATATCAAATCGTAACCATGGATATGACAAACCCAATGTTTCACGTTGAAAAATACTTACGGTATTTCTATTTAACATGCACAGTATGTTTAGTAGTGGGTTCGGAATAATATTAAACCGATTTATTTGTTTTTATAGAGCAAATTTGCTGTTTTTCTCCTCATTAGAACTAAACCGTTAATTTTTCCTTCAAATTAATAATTTTTGAAAAACATCGTGAACTATTTTATTTACAAATACCTGTGAAAATTAATTTTAATTAAAATTTAAAACAAAACATGTTATAATTTTCAAGCTTTTTTAACCCAGTTTGGTAAATTCAAAACTTTCCAGACTGGTTTGTGTAGGTACTCACGTCTGAATGCAAGTGTAATTAAATATATTATCACAATTACTTTTACATTGATTATAGTACAAAACTATCATCATATCTTTCAATTTATGTATTACATTTATTAGTCGGTTTATAAATAGACTACGCTGCGTAAGTGCGTACAGAAAGAAAACAGGTTGGCCGCTTACTGTAGGAGTAAATTCAAAATTTCCCTAGTACAATCTATAATTTGATTGACTACCACTAAGCCATGTTTACGCCAAAACACAAATATTTTTTTTCCGTTTTGACGTTTAATAATAATCGCATAACCTCTTTTAATCAAAAACAAACAATTCTTATGAAAACTAAGGGTTGGTACATGCTTAATTTAATTTATAAATTTACATTTAGAAATTTTGATTTAAAATTTACAATTTTCTCTCTGGTTTATGTTTGATATTGAAATTCTGGATCTGATCAATCAGTATCTATCACGTGATTTATCACTGCTTGTCATTTGATGTTTTAGCAGTTATCAGTTCAGATTTTAGGTTACAATTTTATTTTCATAGCCTTGAATTTGTTACACACTAATAAATAAGATAATTTTTTAATAATATCGCGAATGAGTTTTACTATTGTTGATTTGTATAATAAAGAAATAAAACTAAAAATACCTAGATGGTCTGTTAGGCCGTGGTTAGGCCTGTGAACACATTGATTTGTCAACGGGCAGTAGCATAGTTTGTTTTTATTTTTGTCCAATTAATTTGTTTTGTTGTACAAATTACGATATTCGCGAATACTGCTTATTAACAAAAAACAAAATATCAATTTGTTCCTGTGAATCCATCTTCAAAATTTCAACAACTCACAAACAGAAAAGACAGCTGACGGATGAAGCAAAGTTATACCTTACCGCCATGTTCAATAGTTCTCTCTTGTGATAGGTGGAATTTGAAATTTACATTTGGAAATATAAAATATAGTTATATTCCAAATCTAAATTTCAAATTTCTAAATTTGTAAATCGTTCATAAATTATAACATTGTAAATTCGTAAATTAAATTCATCATAAACCAGCCCTAAGTATATGATTGCATTTTTGGATCATTAAGACCAGTCAACTCACTATAAGTTGAGACAGGCGGTAATGACAATGAACGAACATATTGGTACCATTATGAGAATTTACTAGACATTAGCAAAAGTATTGGGAAGGGACACCAAAAATATTTTGAATAAATAGCTTTGTTCGATGACATGTACTAGGCCGCCCTAGTGTTAACTTTCTTACACTAACATGTTTTATGAGAAACGGGCAGCTTTTGGCAGGCTGTTCGATGACAAAAATGTTGTTCGGTAGACATTTTAATTCTATCCTATCTACACATCTGTTTATTAACCTAAAATTTTACACACTGAGAAAATAAAATAATGGATTCAGATATAGTATATTCTCTTTGTTTTGTTATATAAAGAATTAATTAATATATGTCTCTGAATCTGATGAAGAATCAAGTGATGATTGATCTTCGTTAGAATCGTTTATTAGTTCAAACATTATGCTCTTTAAAACAGACATTTCTGCAGTCACTTCTTTGCAGCTTTATGATATGACTGTGTTTATAAACAACCTAACCTTTTACACCTTTGGCTATGCTTGGCTTGATTACTCACAACTAAGCAAACTTGCCCAAATATACACTAGTGTGTTTTATAAAACCACAAGAATTAGACTGAACTAGTGTACACTACACTGCACTGCACTATTCTACTCTGCACTTCAAGCACTTCTCATCGAACAGAGCTATTGACAGTAGGATTCGAACTCTGAATACTTAGATCCTCGTTTGGTCATTTTGCGATGCATCTCCTGTTAAAGAAATTGCGGTATATGATTACACAAGTTAAAAATAGCATAAGGTATATCCGTGTATATGGTGTTTATATGTTTAAATCTAGATACTACAATGGCTAATTCATATTATTGGATGTGACATCTTCTGTACGAGACAGATCATAATAAATTTAATGTAGCATAGTTGATTAAAATATATTAAATAAAAATCGAGATAAAAATATAAAAATATCTCAGGGCATTTTACCCTTCTCGAGTATTTCAATCTACTTCCCGAAAATTTCGATAAACACGATAGAGCGGTTTCGAATTTAAATCTTTCGCATGAAAATGATTTGCTTGTTAATTGTTACAAACATATCTCGAAACAAACAATTAAAGGAAGTTGATACTGTTCTGAAGGTTCTAAGAAATAAGATTATAATAAGTATCTGAAAACAAGTCATACCCTATATGATTTTTGATGATGTAATTTAATCAGTATCAAAGTAATATGTTAGTAAACTATTGTTATAGTATTTTTCTCGTAAGAATTGCATTGTACAATAAAAGGTGTATGATTCGTCCAACATATTTTGAATATTTTATGTTATTAATAATTTTAAAATAGAAATTCCCTATTTTTTGTTTTCTTGAAATTATGCTTAATAACGCCTAAAATGATTTTTAAAATTTTGGCGCGAAAGTTGTGACGTCAGTGTCACTCTGCCAAAAGTAGAGAAAACCGCCTTGTGATACCATTACCATTAATATACGATACATACCATAATTTTTAGGTTTGTTCGAACCAACCTACACCAAATATTAATTTTAAACAACTTTTTATTGTTATGGTTTTGCTCTAAAATGTACATGAGAGCCAATTTCCGTACACTTTTAAAATCCTATCTTCCGCGTTTCGTTGCACATCCCGTAGAATCTGTTCATAAGGCAACGTATATCGTAACTCTGTTTAGCAAATAATTTGGAATTGTCAACATAGTTCTTATACATTGGCGTATATTTTAGGAATTTTGTGTTTCATGATGATTTACGTGGTTTATCAATAACGACAAAGAAAAACTATATCGAAAAGGGTTGGAATATTGGTCTTGTCTACATGTGCGATTTTTGTTGCAGAAAAAGATCGTTATCAATAATTATTAAAAAATACATAATATATTGAATTGAAAAAAAAAGAATTACATCCATAAATGAAGGGGGGGGGGGGTCCGTCGACCTATTCTACCCCCTGTGGACGCCCATGGTTCTAGTCGCTGTCAGTGCAGATTATAGATTGAATAGGGGTCCTCCACCATAAAAAAAATATTATTAAATAGCGATTACGATAAAAAACATTTTTTTAATTATTACTTTACGAGATGTTTGAAATTTGTTGTCAGAGTGACGTCACACTATTGCTATCTTTCTCTCGTAGCCTACTATAGCTTGCGGACACTCACGCGACGAAGCGAATTAGCCAATCAGAAGCTGGGGAGAAACTGTCACATCGAAGGTCAGAGAGCTGGGCAGCTTTTCAAATTCAAGAGTACCGTAATTTAAGACTGTAGTGTGTTTTGGAAGAATGAGTAAAAAATTGAAATTAAATTAAAAATAATTTTAAAAAATTAACAAAACCACTTATAATTACAACATTAATGTCAAGCTGAGAGAAAGGTTGTTAGTTTTGGAACGATTTTGAGTAATTTCGTACTCTGTAGTAGGGTTTTGGAACGCAACCCTGAAGTTTGTTTTGGTAGCGTGGTTCAGAGGTTATGTTTTGTTTTCATAGTTTGGCAGTTTTCATATTGAAGTTTTTAGTGTGTATTGAGTTATTTTATATTTTTTTGCCAAACTATGAAAACAAAACTCATAATACGCTATAAACCAAAACAAACTTCAGCTCCCCGTCTTTCAATCTGACAGTTTCTCCCCAGGTTCTGATTGGCTAATTCGCTTCGTCACATGAGTGTCCGCAAGCTATAGAGTCTGGTGCGCAGTGAGAGAAAGATAGGAGTGCCTTCGTGACGTCATATTGACATTGAAGTACAGTTAAGCTAATTACAATTAAGTAATTTTAATACTATGATTTGTTTCAAAATTAAACGAACTTGCATTTAAAATAATAAAAAAAATAGAGTGGAGGACCTGTAACCTATAAACGAAACATTGCGCAATACCATTCTTATGTGAAGAATAGTATACATTTAAAGAAATAGTTAATGTCATTAATAAAAAATGCCATTATAAAATCATTACCATACTAGTTTTATCCAATAAAAAATATCAAAAATATTTGTAAATATTTTAAATAACATCATAAGAATGTTATTTTTAAATGTGTTTACCTTCAACAATAATGTTTGAAATCATTAATTCAATAATAAATATTTATATTTCATTCATTCCACGTTAATAAAAATAAATGTAACAAACAATATTGCGTGTTAACGATGCGATGTGTGACGTGTACGCATCGCGAGGGCGTATGCGTTAATTCGTTAGCATGCGTGCGCGCCCGGCTAACGACAGTTGAAATTTTATTAAAGACGCTCAAAATTGGTTTGAAACGGGATCGTAAATTTTAATGTGCGCTACACAAGATTCTCCACAATAACTTTACAGTACAATAACATTTAATTAGGGAAGGAATGTTGGCATTACGGCCTTGACGAAGGCGTCAGCGTCGGTGGTGAGCGTCGGTGAGCGTCTACCAGCGCCTCTGAGCGCCGCGAAGCGTCGCGACACCAGATGATTTATGCGTGTAAACAACGTGTGACTTGCACGGAATAAATCGATGGCATATGTGCAATTACGACGACAAACTCCTATCTATGGATTCGTGTTTACCAACTTCACAAAACAGGGAAAATATTTTCAAATTAATTTATTTTCCATTTCACGGAATTGGAACCGACATACGACATGGTTGTGTAAATAAATTCATTGTTGTAGTTGACACTGGAAAGTCAGATCCGGACTCCGGACTGAAAAATACATTTCAAACATTTTTATGTTATTAACTTATTCAACGAAAGGTGTTTTACGTGAAGCAATAACGATAGGTACAACTTCTACCATTATTAAGATGATCCGTTAGCAGTTCTCAAAATTATGTAAAACATGAGATTCGCGCGAAGCTCTACAGCCCCGCACTATTGAACTATTCATTACAACTTATACAGGGTGTCATGTAAGTAAGTGTACAAAGGTCCGAAAACAAATCTGAAGAACAGAACAGATTTGTTTTTGGAGCTCTGGCATGGTTGACATGTTGAGTAATCCAAAACTGATCTGCTTTTAGACGTAAGTTACCGATGATGACAACTTAGTTGTCGAAATACGTATAAAGTTTTATCGTTTTTCGTTACAGTTTAGGGATTTTTGTATTTAACCTTAGACTCCAATAAAGTTTTATTATCAATATTTTAAATACTGAAAAAATAATTGTATTTTACCAAACATATGAAATAATTTTATTTAGTATTTTTTATTTTCTATTTCAAATAGGTATGCATTCGGATCGGGCCGGACCGGGCTTTGAGGTTTGCATCAACTCGACACGAAAATAAAAATTGCCGGCCCGATTCGAAGATCGACTCGACAAAAATTAGCTGACCCGGCTCGAAAATTGACCCGAAATCGAGCCGGGCCGGGCCTATGCTCGAAATTGAGTGCATCCGGCATTCCTAATTTGATTTTTATATGAGGCGAAATTTTTAACTTTTTTTCTCAAACTAAAAAATAAATATATATTCTTATAACGTTTAATATTGGTTAACATAAGTTATTAAGTGTAAGTTTGTTATAAAAATTACAGACCTACGAGTATAATATGCGTACACTTACGAAACATTATCTTTACAATCAAATAATATTACTAGCAAGTATATATCTATCCATTTTTGAATTAATGTCCCAAAAGTCAATATACCCCGTATTCAGATAAAAACTTCAAAATTTTCAAAAATCTAATTTTTATGTATCTAGATACTTCTCAGTGCACTGATTCCAAATTTTGAAACCGCAGGTCAATATCTCTTTCCGTTCTCGAGATATTTAGTTTCAAAGTTTTGCTCAAAACTGTCCATTTTTGGGTAATAACCCAAAAATGGGTCGAGATATGAATTTGGAGATATCATCATTCGATTCTACGGGCAAAATTACATAAGTATACCAATTTTTATTATTTTTGAACACAGCATACAGTCTCTAAAGCAAAATAACTAAAAATGGCTAAAAATCGCAAAAATCTAAGGTGTACCCCTTGCCATTTTTTCAGATTTTGGCCGTTTTCAGGGGTTTTCAAACTTTTATTCGTAACAAATGAACCGGTTAGTCAAAAATGATAAAAATTGCTATACTTATGTATTTTTATCCGTAGAATCGAATGGTGGTGTCGACAAATTCGTATCTCGGCCCATTTTTGGGTTATTACCCAAAAATGGGTAGTTTTATGCAAAACTTTGAATCTAAATATCTCGAGAACGAAAAGAGATATCGACCTGCGGTTTCAAAATTTAGAATCAGCGCATTGAGAAGTATCTAGATACATGAAAATTAGATTTTTGAAAACTTTAAAGGTTTTATCTGAATATGGGGTATATTGATTTTTGTGGCAATAATTCAAAACTAGGTAGAGATCTAGCTCAGAAATGGGTAATTTTAAGAAAATATTTGAGGTATAATATCTCCAAATCTAAAAGAGATATCGACCTGCGTTTTCATGATTTAGAATCAGTGCATTGGGAAGTTCGAGATACTTGAAAATTGGATTTTTGATTAATTTTAACTTTTTAACCAAATGCACGTATTTATGACTTTTTGGGGTAAAAATGAGAACTGTTATGAACTTGGTGGTAATATTAGTCAATTTTACACACAATATTATGTAACTATACCAATTTTTATGAGTATGAAACAAAAAGGTTAACAGCGCTTTAGTATTCAATGTTCTACAATTTTGCACAAATACCGAACTTTTCTAGTACTACACTGCGCCTCATGCCTCATCGGAATTTTAATTTAACAAAACAATCTTGGATGCAGGACTGTCCATTATTAATTCTGATGATCTAGTGTCCTCAACAGTAAGAATCATACAGTATAGTTCCGAATGAAAGACCATGTTTTATTATATCAGGCTCGGTCTAAAATTAAGAGAACAACCCTCGTGTTTTTTACCTCTCGCTAAATGAGGTATTGGATTATCGTGCAATACAATATTTATATAACATAAAATGGAAATGGCGAGAGGTATTGTGCTGGCTACAACAGATTTTCATTTAAGTAAATAATAATAATATCACAATAGTATTATTATGCTTTAATGAATAACCTTGTAAAATGACATATTTTTATTTAAGATGTGAAGTATGTTGTTATTAAATCTTTTGATCCATTTTAACTCCATCTATTTTCATTAAAATATTAAGGAAACTGTGCATTTGATTGGATTATAAGATTTTTCGGGCCGGCCCGAAAAGCTCGATTTTTCGGTCCGGGCCAAAATCAAAAGTCCTACTCGCCTCAACTTTTACAAATGATTGGCCCGATTCGGCTCGGTAAAAAAATCTTCGGCTTGGCTCGATGATCGACTCGAAATCGAGGCGGGCTTCTGGCCGGGCCGGGCCAAAGCTCGAGATCGAGTGCATCCCTTTTTCAAATACGTTTTTTCAAGTATTTTATATAACACTGGTTTCTATAATAATAACGGTACCGTTTGATATTGGACAAATTACAGAATCCCACTTCTGATCCGAACTTGATATTGAATTTTCTTCATTATGTACCTACACACAGCTTTTTTAAGCACATAAATACCTAAAAACAAATGTGATAGAAATGTACATCCCCTATTTTTTTTTTTTTTAATTTAAGAATATGCTTAGTCCCGGGGGCATATAACTAATAGTGGTTGTATTTGCAGTTTTCATGACTAACTAACCACTTGAACAACGGCTGGCGGCTGCGTGCTAGTTGGTGTTGTTGAAGTAAGTTAGTACTAAGTTTGCTGACTTGTCGTGTACCGTGTATTCTATACAGAGCGAGCCCAGCACCCGACGTCGTGCAAACACTGCGGCTGCTGGTTGCTGCTGCTGTACTGCCGTGGCGACTACGACTACCTTCGGTTTCGGTTTCCTTGAGGTTGCAGAATCGATCCCGCTGCATGCCGCCGGCGTGTGTGCTTTCGCTGATTCTGCACGCATTAAACATGAATTAACGCGCACCATACGACTCCGGGATCCCTGCTCTAGATGTTAGTCTACCCACGTTTCTTATTTGATTATTAACCAACTAAACTCCTTGTACTTGTCTACAAACTATGTTTAGGGTACTGAGGTTGAGGTTTCCTCATAAATAACTCCCTAATTTACCTAATCAATTCGTTACCTAAATATATCTATATTTTACGACTACTACCGTGAGTATTTTTTAACGTGAAACATTGGGTTTGTCATATCCATAGTTACGATTCGACTTTTGATTGACAGCAATGTATTTGCGTGTCCCACTTAAAATGAAACATAGAGAACGAATTTGACAGATGTATTATAATTTAAATATTGTAAGAAATTTACCCAAGTCAGAAAACCACTCAAGAGCACTAAACATATTTCGGGCACAAGGTGCACACAATATTTTTTCTACAACTAAATTTAATTTTTAGAAAACAGGTATAATTATTTAAACAAAATTAACCTCTAATGACATCATGTCAATATGACAGATAACCGCTATAAGTTACGTCTTGACATTTGATTGACAGCTATGTATTTACCTGTCTCATTTATAACATAGGGAATGAATTTGACAGAAGTATTATATTTAAGTATTGTCAGAAAATCACTCGGGAACAAGGTGCACACAATATTTTTTTACAACTAAATTTAATTTAGAAAACAGGTAGAATTATTTAAACAAAACGTCCACTGACGTCTTGTCAAATGTCAAATTCGTTCCCTATGTTTCATTTTAAATGGGACGGGCAAATACATTGCTGTCAATCAAATGTCAAGTCGTAACCATGGATGACAAATCCAATATTTCACGTTAAAAAATACTCACGGTATAACCTATAACTTTATCTTTCAACTATCAAAATTTGAGAACAACATGTCTTCTGGCATTAACAATTTTTTTTTCTGCTGAATAGTAATTTTTTCCCTGTATTGTTCATAGTTTTATAGAACTTATACAATAGGCAATTAAATATATTATTTTCTTCTTTAAACTAACAAACAAATATTTATAAATTGCTTATCATCTCTTTTCGAAGAATAATAAATAGAAACACTTACCTTTCTAGGTACTCTGTATATACCGGGTGTAACACGAAAACCGGGCCATAGGCGTATTACATGGGAAAACAGCCCTATTAATTTTAGATAAAAATGCTTCAAATAAATGTTGTAAAGAATTAACTTCTGCATCTAAACCAATAGTCATATTTTCTTTCGCATGTTTGGTTACCGAGAAAATTAAATTTAAAATTATACGGAACTTACTTCTTTATAGTGTTAGCCATGGTATTGAAATAAAATTTCAAACAAATATTATGGCATTTTACCTAACCTAACCTTTTGGAGGTTGGGAAATACGTCATTCCTAACTTTAATGACAATCTCTTGGGTTGGAAATAACAGATTTCACTTCCATCTCTTGGGTTGGAAATGTTTATGTACGGGTACATTGCCATAGATCCCTATATTTAAGTAGGCTTAACAAATTTTAAGGGAGCTCTCAAAAATATTAATTAAATTAAATATTATAACTCATTGACTTTTTTTTTTTTTTTGAAAATTATTGATTTAAAATGAGGATGATTGTGAATAAAATAGTATACATAACCTCGGTGGGAGTTTCATCACAGCCTCGCACTTTATCTCACCTCGAGACTTCGCCTCTCTGTATTATATATAAGCCCTCGGCTGTAATGAAACATCTCCCACCTCGGATGTAATATACTATTTCATCAAAATATTTCAACTATCTTCTCTTCCTGTGAATAATTCTTCTTTTTCAGTAATGATAACTAGCAGAACGTTTCTGATAGGTAAAATTACAAAAAAATATAATGACATTTTACCTGGCAGAAACGTATCTGTCCGATTTTGACGTATTTTGCTTGTCAGAAACGTATCTGTCATATTGTGACATATTTTACCTGCCAGAAAAGCTCTGTTTAAATTATCATTATTGAAAATAGAGAATTATGCACAGGAAGAGAAGATATTTTGATGAAAACTGTATTTTATAATTTCTGAAATGTGAAATGTCATAAAATTTGTTTGTGTTAGTATACATGCAAATATATTTTTTATCCCAAGAAGGGAAGTAGAAATTAATTGAATTTGAGAACACTGATATAAAAGAATAGTGTGAAGAGTAATTAAAAAAAAAAAATAAAATAAATACAGGGTGCCCATTTTTTAAGTTCTCGCCTTAAAGCTTAAAAATAGGCAAAACAGAACACATTTCATAAGCCACTTGGTATATATTAGTACTTTAAATTGAATAATCACAGTAGGTGTAAGAACAAAACAAAATTTTAAAAACCAAGTCATGAAATGTAACATGGATTGCCTATTTTTAAACTTTAAGGCGGGAACTTATAAAATGGGCACCCCGTATACATATAGTACTTTAAAAAACATAATATCATAAAGCAATCTATTAACGTACGAGTCCAAGTTTGAAAAACTTGCCGCAAAACAAATTTTACATTTTTTTCTATTGAGTTAATTTTACTATGCGATTTTATAAAAAATGCGATTTTTCAAAAATATGACTTGGTGTTTTTTGTCAGTTTTGTTGGTAGCGCTTCCCGCTAACAATTGAAATTTCATGTTTTGACAGTTTGTGAATTGCGTGTTGTGAATTTTATCTGAATGCATACGCTAATACTTTGTATCAAACAGTGCGCCTCTAGATCTTTTCAACGACGTGTTAACAGTGTAGTGGATAGTTTCGAATCAAGACTCATGTGCCTATTTTTTCTGTAACAATTCATCAATTTAAAAAACCTGCACTTTTGTTTTTGCCTGTACACGATGAATACCTAAATACTCGAAACCGGTAATACGTAAAATGTAATACAATTAAAACTTAAATGAAGACTTATTTTTCAAATGCGTATACAGAGTGCCAATTTTATAAGTTCCCGCCTTAAAGTTTAAAAATAGGCAACCCATGTTTCATTTTATAAGTGACTTGGTTTTTAAAATTTTGATTTGCTCTTATACATACTGTTATTATTCGATTTAAATTACTAATATTTACCAATTGGCTTATGAAATGTATTCTGTTTTGCCTATTTTTAAACTTTAAGGCGGGAACTTATGAAATGGGCACCCTGTACATTTTTGTATGTATTTATTATTACCTATATTAACAAAGAGAGTTTTTTTGATTTTTAAATTTGTAATAGATTAATAAAAAGAAAATTCAAAAGGCGCCATATTTAAGTTTGCCCTTGGTGCCTTGCCAATTGCTTTTGCTACGGCCCTGGTTATGAGTAATACATTTTCAAATACTATTGTATCCTTATGTTGTCAGACACAAATAAAAGGATACATTTCTATTTAATGTAACAAGTAAAGTCAGTTTTTGTTCTGCAAAAGTTGTACTAATTTATGTCATTAGAACTAGTTGAAATAGTCGGAAGAACATATATCATTAAATTTAAAAGTGTAAGAGTTTCAATAACGAGCATCTCACTTGCTGTCCCTTCGACTACTTTTCAATAAGTTGCATTTTATATCAATTATGAATTTCGCTTCAAGTATTTGTCTCAGCAGCGATTCGATCATCGATCTGATGTAATCGGTCTTAATTCGTCTAACAACTATTGATTTCCTTACTATTGTAGACAAGTAAACAGTGAGAAAACATATTATTAGATAGAACTACTTCAGTTACGGTGAACAAGTGATATATGTTAAAGCACTTGACCGTCTTTTTTAAATGTTTTTATCGTTTCGTAGAATTATGTTTGATGGCAAATAAGAGTTCAAGAAATGCAATATAGAAATTTATTAATTTACGCTTTTAGTGAGCAAGGGTATTATGAAGATGTTTATGCCCAAGGGCTATAAGCATCAAGTAATACTCGTGGTGCATGCAATATTTTGTCACTAAAATTTTTAATATTTTTTAAAGTTTTAATAAAATTTAAAAATTACGAAGTAAATGGGATCGCGTGGTTGTGTGCATGTAGTGTCTGGTTGCCAATCTGGTGACCCGGGTTCGACCCCGGCCAGTGCAGGCTTTTAATCGCACAAAAGTGATCCCTGTGGTGCACTCTCCACACCAGCTATGAGTGCCCGTGAGGTGACGCCTGGTAAGCACTCGGTAAAATATATCGTCATCATTACCGATGTCTATAAGTGTTGTAGATAATGGCACACCCAGTAATGGGTAATAAGCCGTGACGATATATTTATATTTATTTATTTTACGATGTAGGTAGGCTATGAATGCTTTTCCTTGTTTTTTAAGCTTTATCCCAGTGTTAATATCAATTACTTGATAACATTACCATTGCAACAACTCATAATACCCGCGAGGGTATTATGCATTACATAATGTACCTGGTATCCAAAGAATAATGTGCTAGTAAGACAAATTTAATTTAGCGACTTGTAAAAATTGATCTAGTGTGTGTCATTTTAAGAAATGAGCGTCGGGTTAACTGTCATATACCTAACCTAAAAATTGATGATCGAAATTAATGCGTTACCTTGAGTTGTAAATGTAAAATGATTTCTACACATTCATATAAAGTTTTTTACCTACGATAATTAGTTACACAAATTTATAATGTTACGATAAATGTAACCTGTACACAAAAAAAAGTATTGAAATTTTGTCTAATTATAATTAGATATTATTTTATTAGGCAAAATGTCTAATAATTTAGTATAATTTACAAATCTTGATTTAGCATTTTAACTAACCCGAAATAGATAATAAATAATTTGTAAAAAATCGTTAATTTAAATATGTAAATAGTTATTTTAATTACTTATTTTATTAATTTTTTCTATATTTTGGCTTCATTATTTTTGTCCTACAATTTTCGGTGATTTATCTAATAAATTAGGTAAGTAAATAGAAAATTTAAATATATATATATATATATATATATATATATATATATATATATATATATATTTAGTTAATATCTTTATTTATGTTTAGTTGATTAAATGTAGTCATTTAATCTAATTTTGTATTTAATTTTACTATAATTTGTTATTACAAATTTAGCAAATTTAACTAAATCAACTTAGATAATTTAATGAAAACATATTAGTAGGCTTAAAATTACAAATTTGTTTAGTTAATTTAACTACAATTTAGATGTTTTTTTTTTCTGTGTAAAATTTAATCAGTTGTATGCTGATGATGGATACATTTTGTTATCCAATACGTCCTATAATGTAAATCATCTAATAAAAGGAACACACGAGCCCATGATATTCGTTTTAAACATTTCCATAATTTCCCAACCTTATATATTTTCATTTGCAATTCAATGCTAAAATAAATAAAATAATAAGTAACGTGATAGGTCACAGCCATCTAAAATTAAGGCAAGATATTTAAGAAAACAGCCATCTAAAATTAAGGCAAGATATTTAAGAAATAACACTTAACATGTTTCACAAGATTTTAGTCTCTGAATCAACTTTATTGGTGTGAGCCAGTCTCTGATAAATGACCGAGAGGTTGATTCAGAGACTGAAATCTTGTGAAACATGTCAAGTGTTATTTTTTAAATATCTTATTTAAACTGTTTCACCAAGTGTTGCCATCTTATTGTACTTTATTGTAATTTTATTAAAATTAAAGCCTGTAGCTCGGAAAAACGGTGCGTTTTCGGATATGATTTTATTAGTAAAAGTTAATCTATTTTGCATTCCCTACATACCCTATAAATTTGTAACACGTATTAAACTAACACCCTGTATAACCGAACATCTGTTCTCTTCTTTCTATCCTTTTGTATTTACTTTTTTTATTAAAATTGTCGCAAGCAAAATAGCAAACCATTCATGCCGAAGGAATAAAATTTGAAAACGGTGACAGCTGATGATGCGATATGGTATGTGTGATGTCCACTCAATCAGGGAGAGTCTCTAGGCATCTTGAGTCCCCTGGAGTTACTTCCAGTCGACCGGGCCGTCTCGATGGTGAATACATTCATCAACAAATCCCTGATCCTGCTGACCTGCACGCTCCTGCAAGGACAGCAGGACGAACTTTGCACTGTTTGCTCGCCTTGATTTGCACCGCCACCGCTGACTTTCAACTATATTACTTATACGTCGGATAACGCAGATTTGCACGGGCGGAGGACGCAAAAATTCCAACGGGGAGAGAGTTTCTTTTGTCGTAGTCGATCTTTAACTTGAACACTAAAAGTCTTTTTAAAATTGTCTTCATTCATTTACTTTTTGGATCTCTATTTACAGCTAATATAATGAAAAACTAGCGACCTACATTGGTTTTGCCCGAGAGCAAATTTGAAGTTACTCCCAGTTTTGTTTATCCGAGATAAAATCTCCATGTAGACATTCGTCGGCCAGCAGACCCCATAATGCATGTGCTTACATTAAAACAACTACATACAGGGTGGTTGATTTTTCATTGTCCAGCTTATATCTTCTGAAATATTAAAGATACAAGAAAAAGTTATATAGAAAAGTTATTTGATACAACCTGGTCTATAATTTAGCATAAACAATTTTTTTGCTAGGCCTACCAATTTTACAGAAAAATATTTAATTTTGATTTTTTTAAATGGTATACCTGTATATATAAAATTCTAAATAAATTTCTCTTTACAATGATGTGTAACAAGTAAGGGTTTACCTTTAAATTATGTCCAATAAAGCAAAAGAAATACGATAAAAGTAGGCAGTTATATTCTATTGTTTATACCAGTAACATATGTCACAGATTGCTACTTGATATTTAAATAAAAGTATTAATAATTTTGTAAATCATCAATGCTAGTAATTCTATTACTTGCTTTATTAGACATAATTTTATTCAAAGGAAAACCCCTACGTAGCCAATGTTCATGTGTGAGAGAAGTTACAGGTATAAACAATAGAATATCATTGCCTACTTTTATCATATTTCTATTTGCTTTATAGGACATAATTTAAAGGTAAATCCTTACTTGTTACATATCATTGTAAAGAGAAATTTATTAAGAATCTTATTCTTTCAAAATATACAGGTGTTCCATTTAAAAAATTAAAGATAAACATTTTTCCAAAAAACATGGTAGGCCTTGGAAAAAAATTGTTTATGCTAAATTATAGATCAAGTTGTATTAAACAACTTTTGTATATAACTTTCTTTCATATCTTTAATATTTCAGAAGATATAAGCTGGACAATGAAAAATCAACCAGCATGTATATCTTCTAAATTTAAACTATAAATGCAAATTACATACTGTAATGGACATGTTTTACTTGCACTGTTAAACAATTTATTTTGATAATAATTAAGTAATTTAAAAAAAAAAATCACAAGTTTAATGGGGTCCTGTGGCCGCGTGCCAGAGTGTCTGGTCGCGAACCTGGGGAACCGGGCTCGATCCCGACCGACGCCAAATATTTCGAATTTTAAATGGCACGGAAGTGACCCCTGTGGTGCACTCTCCACGCCAGCAATGAGTGCCCGTGAGGTGACGCCTGGTAAGCGCCCGCACGGTACAAATATGTCATCATCATTACCGATAACTGCGATAAAGCAGATTGTGGCACACTCAGAAATGGGTAATATGCCTTGATGATATATTTATTTATTTTATTCAAGTTTAACACGTTAATTGCAGAGCAAAAATAAGTAATATGTAATTTGTTTTTATTGTGGTGCGATATATCTCCGGGGATATGTACTAGATGTTGACTTTAGTTTAAGTTGGTTTCTTAACTTATTTAGACTCTAACCGTACATTCCTGCGGTGACTAGAACTGCAAATATTTAATTACAATTGAATACATGGGAGATTAAGTTATATATATATATATATATATATATATATATATATATATATATATATATATATATATATAAGAATTGTATTATTTAACAAAAATAATATTATTACATATTCTGATAATAACAATAACTAAAAACAAAGTAAATTTATAATATTTTTTTATTTCATTTTCAGTGAAGGTTTTTTTTTACTAATTCAACATTCTTATAAAAACGAACTATAATAATGTATACTTCACTGGATTTAGACTGACACTAAAAGAAATATAACTCATGTTATTGAAAATAGTTCATGCAAATTTTTTCAAACCCCGGCGACATGTACGGCACAGAAATAATAATGAAGAATTAATTGGGTGCGTTACATATCGCTCGAGATAAATAAATAAATAAATATATCATCACGGCATATTACCCATTTCTGGGTGTGCCAGTATCTACAACACATGTAGACATCGGTAATGATGATGATATATTTTACCGTGTGAGCGCTTACCAGGCGTCACCTCACGGACACTCATAGCTGTTGTGGAGAGTGCACCACAGGGGTCACTTTTGTGCCATTTAAAATTGGAAATATTTGGCATCTGTCGGGATCAAACCCGGTTCCCCCAGGTTCGCGACCAGACACTCAGGCACGCGGCCACGCTTGAGATGTATACTATATTATTATAATTTAATAATCCTGTAGAAAAATACATTTAAAATGCTACAAAAATCGTTAAAATTGTCCTACAAATAAAAAAAAAAATAATACACGCTCCGCACCTAAAGAATGAAAAGGTAAAAATGTACAATTTAAAATTCTTTTCCCAAAATTTGTCAAATACTCTATTATGTACATTTTTTTTATTTTCTAAATAGGGTATACCATGAATGGAACTACTATAAATATGAATAAAGTGTTATTGTATATCCATATTTGTAAAATAGAAAATTAATTAGACCAATACTTTTATTGGAAAACGAAACTACATTTAAAATGTATTGAATAGTAAATATACCTACTCGTATTATAACTTTTAATTAAATACTTGCAATATATTATTTTTATTTAATATCAAAAAATTAATATTATTTCGATATGATTTCAGAATAGTTTCTTCTATTTATGTTATGGTCCTTTAATTAAGTCAATGATTTATTTTTATTAAAGGTAATTCTGAAGTTCATTATTTTTACTTGTTATTGAATATTATGAATGAGGGTAATGCGCTTCTGTTTGTGAAAGGTAAAATGTCGTGATTTTTGTTCGTATTTTAATGTAATAGATTATTGATTTCAAGAAATGAACTGTAATATAATTGAATGCACTTTATTTTGGTATTAAAATGTACGATATATCACAGTCCTTACCTTTTATTTGTAGTTTTTATATAAATAATGAAGAGAAACTTGTAAATTCTAAGAATTGCTTGTTAACGTTGAAATCTTAAAAAGAAAAATAATAGCTAATTAAATGATGATAATTGATGCAAAATAATATATGTGTATTGTATCACGTCACATTGTGGTGAGTACCGGGGCATGAGGGAGTTCTGGGTAATGAAAAAGTTGATGAGCTCGCCAAAAAATGAGCCAAATTACCGTTTTATGGTCCATATAAAAAACATCAAAAACTGGGATTAGTCACCCATAACCTCATATTTGAAGGATATTCTGGGCCTTTGTTAGTCGTTATTAGCTGTCAACAAAAAGGGCCTTAGAACTATGACAGGTATCCTTACTTGTCATTGTCCTCTGAAATATTATTTACCATCTCAGCCTAGATGTTACTTTAACTCCTACTCCAATACTCGGTACTCTTGATTTTGGAACGCAGCCTAGATTTTACAAATATTAATAAAAAAATGAAATTGTATAATTGAGATATTTCGGAAATAAATGGTTTTTTGTTATAGCGCTTCGACACTAATATGAATATATTTTGATTAGCGACCGAGAAACCGCCTATACATGCATTACAAATAGCGTGTTAGGAGGTGGGAATTACTACCAATGGAAGTTAAGAAATTCAAATTCGAAAGGAGGCGCTAACATTCCTGTACTGCAGTTTCCAAACAGTTTTTATTTTAACATAAATTTCTTGTATTAAACTTAATAATTTAAATACACCTGTAATTATACAGTAGATTTAGGTCCATGATGAAAACAGTTTGATATAAAAACACATAATGGTGACGTCACGTCAATCTTTTCAAAATTCGGGAGACCATAACTCGCTTATTAATAGGAATTTTTTCACCGGATTTTCATCAATAGTCTTAGTTTTCCTAATATTTTCAGATGAAATTATATAAAAAAAAAATGGTGTAATCCCCCATTGTGACTAGCGATTAAAGCCCTCAACTAAATAATAATAATAATATTAAATGTAAAATTTCAAAACAAAATAAAAATAACAAAACCAAATCACTTAATAGTTTATTCTTGTTAAAAAATATACCGTGTAACTCAATTTCCACAATATTAAATTTATTGTTTGTATTTGAAATAAAATTGCGTCAGGTACGCCACTGCGCTTTCCGTACGACGTCCAATATCGAATGCGACCCAGAAAGACTTACATATTCTTATCAGAGGCTGGAGGCGACGCTGATTCTTTTTGTCAACAGAATCGCACGACGTTGAGCGTCGTTGCATCAGCAGCGTCATGCAAAAGTGTCAAGTCGGAATCACGAGTTGGGGTTGGGAACCTAATTTGTGCCATCTATTTACTTCGGAATGTGACTGGAAATAAGAAATAATAGCGGCGTACTTCGCGGCCCGGCAAAATGCTGAGGGGAATTTTTAAGTGACTGCGGATTACTGAAATGTGAGATCCTTGAATAGATTAGCTGTTCGTGAGTGTGCAAAACGAATAATATTTTGTTTTCTAAACAATTTATTCAGAATTTTTGCAGCTGTTGTCGCTCGGAAGAAATTACAGTATTTATTTAAACAGTTTATTTAAAGAATTTTGCTCATATTACATTTTACGTTTGGAATTAAAATATTGATTGCACATTTACAAAACATTTTAGGATGGGGTTTTTCATAATGATAATAATTACCGATCGTGGTGGCTTGGTGACAGCGTACTAACTTCAAGTTCCAGCGGTTCTGGGTTCGAATCCTGGGTCCTTGTGTAAGCGATTGTGAACCGAAAGAGCTTGTAAGTAAAACCTATTTTTTATTACTATAAGTTCACCATATTTCGTTTTCGCTATTGTCCTCCACCGTAGTAACAAATTAGAACAAGGGTCAGTTATATTAAAACTAGACCTTAAAACTATATTACGGGCTATCAAAGTTTAAAAATAGTTATTAGTTTCTAAAATAATCGAGTTTTTATTACCATTTCCCCATCTCTGTCACACATTTATTCTATTCCAAATTCTTACTACTTTCAAACGGAATCCATTTGCAATTATATAAATGCAGAAAATAACAACAATAAAGCAACAGAAATAAACCAAATAATACTAGTTTAAATTTATGATGCCATGACAGATTACAAGCGTTGGTATGAAAGTAAAAGATATGTTGAATGTACATAGGCTACCAGTGGTAATCAAATCTTGGACTATAATATATACGTAGTATTTTTTATTAATTATGACATTAAATTACTTATTATCCACCCATATTTCCAATTATTGACCACAGGGGTTATTTTAACATATTTATACATTTTATAAGTGCGGAAAAAAATAAATTTATGTGACTTCAATTATTAGCGAAATCCACTGTTTGAGAACAAAATTATCTCTATATCTACGTCACAGAATATTAAAAAAATTATTACGGCTTAACGAATAACAATAAAGACTTTCTAAAATTACATATCACTTTCAGATTAGATGAAGTTTTGTAAAAAAATATAAAAAAATATAGTGGAGGACCCTATTGCAGATTTATTTATGATCTTGAATTAAACTATACGCTATACTACGCCGTGGCCGCCGCCGCGCCGCAGCTGTCTATCGTTTAGCGAGTAACAGCGGTCACGAATCATGACGCGCATTCACTGACTGATTTCTTCATTAATAATTAGAACTAAGTAGTATATTTTAAATTTATTAATTAATATACTTATAAAAGTATCAATAATACAATATATTACAAAAAGTCGTACCGTGGAATATGAAAATGAGCCTGTTTCACATTTTTCAAAAACTATTTTAAATGAAAGTTTATGGAATGATTTTCTTATTAATAATTTTTATTTTAATAATTTGTTGTTATTTGTGGAAATAATTAAATAAAAAGATTGGCTTCCTGAAAAACTACCCCCCACTCCTGTGACGTAGAAGCACATACATTACATCATTAATAGCCAATAGGAAAATAGTTTTTCCATCACCTACGTTTATTCATATTATTTATATAAATAAACGTAGGCTAAAGTTTGTCACATGTTAATAACAAAATCTATTAATTTGACATTTGACGCTGACATTGTAAATGAATAATAAAGTAATAATGGCTAATTCAAATTACATTCAAGCTAAGTCGGACAATTTACCGAAGGTCGATAGCTGGATGATGACTGAATTTATATCAGAACGATTGTTTTACTGCTACCGAAATAAGGGGTGTTAAAGAGTTGAGGTAAAATAAAATATATAAACTGAATTTACTATATAAATTGATAATATATTTTACTTTAAAGTTCTAGTCGTGATTCTTACATTGAATCTGCTATAGGACATGTAGATCTATGTCGAGAAGGAATATCTGTATGGTCAGATGTAAAGATTGCCCTGAAAAATACACTGTTATCGTGAAGGTGGATAAAATTTGAAATGATCTTCACAAACATGACGACACAATTTTTCTGACAAATTATCAGCTCTTCGACCTACTGCTTCTAGCCACAATTTTCTTTTCTTCGCATCTTTTGTAAAATTTATAAATTCTATAGTAGGTTGTTCCTAACAGTATTTTTGTAAGAAGGCACAATACAATATCGTAAATTACATATTATACAACGTGAACCAATCTAAAAATTTGACACTTGTTTGACAACTTTGACAATACACTTGACACCTTAGAACCGCTGAAGATGTATGTACTCTGACGTCACATTCTGTTTCAGATCACGTGATTTATTCAAAAATTTTATCCAAATTTCAAAAATTAATTGTAAAATATCTAAAGGATATTTCGTGATATTTTCAAATTTGAAGCTCTGTAAAGAACAATATCTTTTAAAATTTAATACTTAGAAGTCATATAAAAATTCTTGCAACAGCCCTATTTCATATTCCACTAGTGTAAAGTGTAATATGAGTAGCATATTGGGTGTGAATTTGGCTACATAATGTATTTGTAATCCAATGGTTGTAAATAAAAGTATTTTAGTATAGTTCTTCGTGTTCATTATATTGCTTAGTACACAAATTCAAATTCTTACAGTTAGTATAGATAAAATACGAAAATACCTATTAAAATACGTATTTGTTTCCCTTTATTAATATTTTTATGAAAAACATTATTTTTGTGATGAAGTTATTCATAATTCACCCTATTTATTTACCTTGTTGTTTCTGTCAACGTGTCTTTATTAAGTATTGCAATTCAAGCTGAGTAAATATGGAGTGTAAAAAAACACGAATTAAAGCAAGTCATTTGCAAGAGGAAGCGTGAGAGGAAATGCGTTATTTGTATGTTGAGTGCGCTGTGTATCGTACGCCCATGACGGAACGACGCGTTGGTTGTCCCGTTTGCCACTGTTTCTCGCATCATATGCGACCAGCCACCAGAGCCGGCCTAGAAAAAAGGATTCCGGAGTGAATTGTAACACTAATTAACGATAATCAAAATTTGAAACATTTTTCAGATTGTCATCTATATCCCCTGCACATGTCTGTCTCTTTTTGTTTCCTATTTATGATGTAATGGGCCAGTGCGGACCTGTATTTAATAGTTAGTGTGCGTGCCACAGGCGGCGTAAGTTACTCGAATCCTGTACCCCCTAAAATATAAAACGGCCTGGAATATAGTACCGGTACTATATTCGCATGAGGAACGCGTTTCTCTACAATGTTTCCATTTTTGTGCATAAAAATGTATTTGTTTACTGTTTACTAGGAAATTTGATATTTGCGGAACTTGAATGTATAGTACGTTATATACCGTGATTTTTCCTTCCATAGTATTTTCAAGTGTCTTATTTATTCTTTTCTTCTGCAAATTACTTTCCGTAATGCTTCCGTAATTTTTTTTTCAATATGTTACTTTTTCAAATTTGTAATAATTTTTCTCTTATTTTCTTATTGTTTGTTAATGTTTATACTTAAAGTACTGACGTATTACGATAAAAAGAAAAACTATAGTAATTAAATAGTACCTACCAATATTGAAAAAAACAATATTATCGGTTTTCTTCTTAATACCTACACTGCGGATTTTTTTTTAAGACGATCCTATTGCGGCGAGGCAAGTGTTGCGCTCAGAAATATGCAGATGATTCAACTACAGCCCAGAAGACACAGAATAACTGAAGTAGGGAAGTGTAACGAACTGAAGGCAGAGCAAGACTAGGAATTCTAGAAAATAGTGTTTATCGCGCGAAACTCCTCAGTTTTCTAGGAATTTGAGTATAAATTTGAAGTATGTTAATAATTTAAAATCAATGAACGATAGGTTCTAAACGAAATTTTACAAAGGACTGATAATAGGTTTGTTCGATGACATGTACTAGGCCGCCCTAGTGTTAACTTTCTTACACTAACATGTTTTATGAGAAACGGGCAGCTTCTGGCAGGCTGTTCGATGACAAAAATTTTAAGAACTAGTGCTCACGTTTCTGACCTGACTCGCGAGGTGGTGTAAGAAAGTGCAGAGTAGGAGTGGGGGTAACTATATGTTGTTCGGTAGACATTTTAATTCTATCTTATCTACATATCTGTTTATTAACCTAAAATTTTATATATTGAGAAATTAAAATAATGGATTCAGATATAGTATATTCTCTTTGTTTTGTTATATAAAGAATTAATTAATATATCTGTCTCTGAATCTAATGAAGAATCAAGTGATGATTGATGTTCGTCAGAATCGTTTATTAGTTCAAACACTATGCTCTTTAAAACAGATATTTCTGCATCACTTCTTTGTAGCTTTATAATATGACTGAGTTTATAAACAACCTAACCTTTTACACCTTTGGCTACGCTTGGCTTGATTACTCACAGCTGAGCAAACTTGCCCAAATATACACTAGTGTGTTTTATGAAACCACAAGAATTAGACTGTACTAGTGTACACTACACTGCACTGCACTATTCTGCTCTGCACTTCAAGCACTTCCCATCGAACAGAGCTTATATCAGTCATCAAGTTGTGTTTTAAACAATCATAACTTCGCCTGTAAAAAAATTTCAAAAAGTGTGGGGTTAATTTATAGATCTTACCTTCTTCTTTCATAATTTGTATAGTTTGTTTGAATAGTTCAATAGCGCGGACTGTAGCGTTTCGCGCAAATCTCATGTTTTGCATCATTTGAGGACTGCTATAGAATCGTCTTAACAGAACTGCGATTATAAACCAATTTTTTAAAATATTTTTAAATGAAAGTTCGTTTAATTTTGAAGCAATTCGTGATATGAAAAAGTCATAATTGTATTTTTGTATAACTGCATTTCATTTTTAAAGAAACCTATAGCTATTTTTCTCACACTGGTTTCTGTAGTAGGCTGCGCGAGACAGATACCAATAGTGTGACGTCATCTGTGGCTCTGGAAATAAATTCAAATATCTCGCAAAGTAATTATTAAAAAAATGTTTTTGTTTATCTTAATCGTTATTTATTGAGTAGTACTTTAAAAATAAAGTGTACATTTTATTATTTTTTGTTATGGTTTATGGGCCCATTAGGATTGAAATATTCCTAGTAGACTCAAAAAAAGTTTCCATTCTTCAATAGGCTATTCCACGATATTTTAGAAATTTTTTTTTTTTAAAGTACATAAAAATAAAAGACCACTTGTGAAAGTCCGAGTTAAAAATTCCTCCAAATAAGCGAGATATTAAGGTCCGAATTTTAAATTACCTTTGTGACGTAGGTAATGTGGATATACCAGAAGTAAACAAACAGTGGTTCACAAGCCACGAAAAAATGTTAAACAAATTACAAAATAATGTATATTTAAATTGCAATATTATAATTCATTATTAGAGACATAAAATAAATTATTATACTTAATTTATTTCACCTTTTTTTCTCATTTTTAAAAAAACAAAGAAATTAGAACGTCACCCGAACAGCAACCGAACAGATCCGACACACCCGAAGAAGTATATTCTTAGTTAGGGCGGGGCTTCTCAAAACCGGAGGTCATTTTTGGATCCTATTTGTTCAAACACTCGTGCACATGTCCTGCGTCATCAAAAGCAAAACTCCCCGTGTCTTCTAGAAGAAATAATTTATAATAAAAGAAATATGGTTTTCCTTATCCTTTAATTATTATCGTTCATATTTTCAGTAAACTTTTACTATTTTTTATTACTGTGGAATAGCCTATTTATGCAAACTGCTACATGGAAATGAAAATACACGTTTATCGACAAAATGATCATCAGTGAAGGAGTTAATTGTTTAATATTTATTTTTTCCTAAAATGTGGGGTCGCGAAACCCGTTTTCTCCGCCCTTAGGCCAACTCTGCATGGTAGGCAGAGCCAGTGGTGTCGGCGGTGGCGACTGCTCCTTTTTATTAGCAAACGCTCCTCGTAGGCAGACAGGCTTATTCGCTTCGCATCACTCGAAATTCGAATATCAAGGGTATCATAATACGAGGGATTTTTTTCATGAAATACACTTTTATAATAAGTTTCCGCACCTTCGTCCGTGTTGTGCTTTGAAATGAGAACAGTTTATTACGGATGCTGATTTGCCGAATGAGGGTGGGCGAGATAGGGGAGCGAGGGACGCACCGGGAATCGGAATATCGGAATTCGACTGGTGCCATTCACAGTTTGTGTTTTAACGATTCTTTCACTTTCTCTCTTATCTTTGCTTTCTTTGCTACTCCAGGAGATTTTACTCTATTTTACCTTTCTCCAAACCTGTCACACTTTTAAATAGCTACCATAAATCTGAGGCTAAACACGCTACAGTTCCATGTTCATTTCCAAATAGATATCGATAGAGATGTGTTTTATATTGCACATTAGTATTTAGTATTTAGTATTTATTTATTTTGACTATTTTACATTTATACAATGTTTATAGTACGTCAGAAACATTTGGCAATAAAAATAGATTATCAAATACTTATTTCAAAATACATAATCATTGGTCGATTGTGTCAAAAAAAAACAAGTACAATATTAAACAAAGTAAGTAACAATGTAAGTAGTATCACGTAAAGTGAAATGAAAGTAATAAAATACAAATGTAAAACAATAAATATTTGAGAGTAGTTGAATTTGAGCTTATTCACTCATAGTATCGTAAGTATATTTAACCAAAATCAATAAAATTGGATTTTAAATATTCCTCAGTTGCATAAAAACAATTTCGCAATAAAAAATTTTTAACTGCTAATTTAAAGGCTTTATATTTTAGATTTTTAATTCTGGAAGGCAAAACATTATAGTAATCTAGATTTAAGGTGTTATTTAATGATTTTTGTAATCTCAAGAAAGGTGTTCTTATTAAATTTATAGATCTAGTGTTATAAGTGTGCACATCTCTATTTTTTAACATATTATCTTTATTTTTATGAATATCAATGAGTGTCTGGAAAATAAATAGACAAGGTAACGACAAAATTTTCAAATTAATAAAAGCTTCTTTACAGTGGTCTCTAAAAGATAAATTATAAAGAATTCTAACTGCTTTTTTTTTGCAGACGAAATATTTTAATAGAGTTTGGCGAGTGACCCCATAAAAGAATACCGTAAGATAAAACAGAATGAAATAATGAAAAATAAACCATTCTCAAGGTAGATTTATCAATTATAGAGTTTAGTCTACGTAGCAGAAAAATAATTCCTGACAGTTTCTTACTTATGAATGAAATATATATATATATATATATATATATATATATATATATATATATATATATATATATATTATATAATATATAATTATAAGGTGTCCGCAGGATAATGTTACAAATTTTGGGATCTCAAGAACCACAAGGGTTGGTTTATAATGAATTTAATTTATAAATTTGAAATTTTGATGTAAAATTTACAATTTTCTATGTGGTGTTTATGTTTTTATGAGGTCGCGAATCTGGGGAACCGGGTTCGATACCAACCGACGCCAAATATTTCGAATTTTAAATGGCGCAAAAGTGATCCCTGTGGTGCACTCTCCAAGCAATGAGTGCCCGTGAGATGACGCCTGATAAGCGCCAGCACGGTACAAATATGTCATCATCATAACCGATATCTGTGATAAAGTAGATTGTGGCACACTCAGAAATGGGTAATATGCCGTGATGATATATTTATTTATTTATGTCTTACTAGTATGTTATTGTTTTATAACAACCTTAACATTAGGTCCGTTATTGAGTATATAATGCCCTAGGGCGTATTAAGTTGCTATGGTAATATTGACAACAAACTGAGGTTAATAATACTGATACTAAGTGCAGTTAAGGTTAAGAAGCATTGTGAATTGTAGTCGTTTATAATCATATTTGTTTTATCACAAATACAAACCAGTATACTTCTTATTCTTAGCAATAACATTGCTCGTTAATATTGACAGAAAAATACCACAAGAAATATATTTTTTGTTTGAAAAAATGCTTTATTTACAGAAACAAAATATTACCTAGATACCGCATTCACAGGCTACTTTGTAAGTTGTATTAAAATTTTGTGATTTATTATTTTTGTTTGATAAATTCTAGTCAGACATCTGTTTATTAAGAATTTCTAGTACGACATAAAACGTTGAAGGCACCACGGGTGTTAAACGACAATAATGCCTTCGGTCAACGTACTCGCGGGCCAGAGGCCCTCGACAGTACACTGTTGACCTCAGGCATTATTGTCCTTATAACAACCCTTGGTACCTTAATTACTATTTAAATTTGTAAATTATATTCATCATAAACCAGCCCTAAGAGATACGAAGTCGGTTAATTTGACAAAAGTGCTGCATTAATAAACCATTTTAGTAATGTAATATTTGTTTTTCTAAAACTAAGAGAAAATGTAAATTTTGCAGTTTTTTATTTTTCCCAATAAATTTTAGGGAGTGGATCGTTTTAATTTCGAGGTTATGTAGACAGAACACAGTAACAAATTGTTAGGTCAGGTTATGATAATGTATAGTTCTATTCTGACTGGCCTTTTTTTAGGGTAAGAAATAATTTGTTATTTAAAATGATTGAAAAGGCCCAGTAATGATAAAATAGAAGATACAATACAACAAACTTATTGTATGAATATGTAATAAAATTTTGAGTAAAGATAAAATCTCATTGAGAATGTTATTTTATCCTTAAATATACGGATTTAAAGTCTGGAGAAAATAAATTGAATCATGTAATTCAATTCTGCGAATTGAAATGACATAAGCTGTACACCAGCTTTGGTAAAATAAACAAATTGTTTATGTTTGTTAACCTAGAATCTTACAGACAGATGACTGATTCTTCCTGGAAAAATTAAACAAAACAATAACAACCGGTCAGGTTTCACACAACTGCCGTTCTTCACTTTAAAGATCTCTCGAAACGCATCTTCAACATTTATTAATAATCTCCATTTATTAGTAAGATTATTTATTTTTATTTATTTTTATTTTTTTTATTTATGGGGTCCCGTGGCCGCGTGCCTGAGTGTCTGGTCGCGAACCTGGGGGAACCGAGTTCGATCCCGACAGACGCCAAATATTTCCAATTTTAAATGGCATAAAAGTGACCCCTGTGGTGCACTCTCCACACCAGCTATGAGTGCCCGTGAGGTGTCGCCTGGTAAGCGCCCTCACGGTAAAATATATCGTCATCATTACCGATGTCTACAAGTGTTGTAGATAGTGGCACACCCAGAAATGGGTAATATGCCGTGATGATATATTTATTTTATTTATTTATTATTATTTGAGGTTAGAAAGTGTTTGCAAAAAAATGAACTGGGTATTAATACATATACCTACATATTTTATTGCACCAACAAAACAAATTTGAAACGTCCCATAAACAAAAAAAAAAATAAATTCGACATTTCATTTTGATACAATATTGTCAATTTAAAAAATACTTCAAATTTAAGTTACGATTGTGCAACCGGTAATTAACTGTTTTTTTTTTGTTGTGCCTGAGTGTCTGGTCGCGAATCTGGGGAACAGGCTTCGATCCCGACCGACGCCAAATATTTTCGAATTTTAAATCGCACAAAAATGACTCCTGCGTGGTGCACTCTCCACGCCAGCAATGAGTGTCCGTGAGGTAACGCACCTGGTAAACGCCCGCACGATACAAGTATGTCATCATCATTACCGAAATATGTGTACAACGCAGATTGGCACACTCAAAAATGGGTAATATGCCGTGATGATATATTTATTTTAAAAAAATATTTGTTTTTTTCTAGCATTATTATTATGAGTAATAATACAAAAATCAATTCATTATCGTTAAAATTTCCAAATCCATGCATTTAAGTGACACCCAATAATTAGTAAATAACATATTGTAGGTAATTATAATATTTTAAATTATACATATTAATAAAAAAATAAACTGAATTCATTCGTTTTAAATTTTACTACAAAGGAAAAACTGCATATTTCTTGTAGAAACAGTATTGGAATACTCTAACCAAAAAAAGTGCAAGTCAAATTTGCATTTTATTTTGTATGTAAGTAAGCGTATTTCCTGCACTTGTTCCAGATAGAAGAAAAGGGAAATAAAATATTATCGTCATTTTAAATAATAGAAGTAAATTGTTGTAGTGCATTTGTTTTTCCATGTTTTATTCATTTCCTGTTTATGTTTATGCTTTACAGTAACAATAACTGATGTGAGTAATTTTAAGATGAATTCAAATGCCACTCAGAAAAAACTAGTTTAAAAACGATAAAGGTCAAAGACACTATTCATTGCTGTAAAAATAAATATTTTTTATAGGTTTCACTTAAATTTTAACCGATTACTTGCTACATTGAAGGTATATTTTATAATATTTTTATTTAAAGGAAAAAAATTGTATTTTTTTGTTTTTGTTAAATATAAAATATTTTCATAAAAAAAATAATTAGGAATCTTCAAATCGTACATATACATATAAATGGCCTATATTAGCGTTTCCCAAACATTTGAAATTTCTTTTCAAAATTTTATTCAAAAACATTATAAAAATTGTAATCAATTTTTAATGCAACTTTTAATTTTGTACAACCACCACTATCCGGTATAAATATAATAATACTTACATTCTACAATTTTTGAAGAATTTATTTATTTTATCAATTTACTTTTTACTTTTTGACGTTAATCGATTTCTCAAATTAGCGACAATTAACTTGCTTAGTTACTTGTGTTTTTCTAATCAATAATGGTATTGAATTTGAAATAGTTTTTGTGATTGTATTATTGATCAACCTTTTATGTGATACTTCGTGATCTAAATCGCTCACACTTCACACAGTAAACTCGGTATGTGAGCTTCATAATTATCGATGTCATTTGACAATGCGACGCAACTCGTCTGTATAAAAAACTTCACTGTAAATTTGCACCAACTCTAGAAAGTATACTGTGGCTTATGATTGCTTTCATTAGCGTTTTGAAAAAACTTATTTTAATTTTATAAAATAATTGTTATTTATAGTCTCGTTTTCCAATCGGGATTTCTGAACTATATTGATGAAACAATAGATATATAGGTGTTCCAGATAATATTTGTTTGTTATTGTTAGGGCCAAATCTTGTAATAATAGTACAGATTACAATACAATATTAATTAAAAATGAAGTAAACTACTTTTTTAATTAATTATTTTGATCGACTTGAAATTAAACTGTATAATTTTGCAGACATGTTTAGTACGTCATAATAAAAGCTTATACTTTTTTAAAACAAAAATTTGGTTATGATTACGTATTAGTGATGTATTTATTATTTCGAAAAAATGCACACAATAATATAGGCAAATGATGTATTACTTTATAGAAATAATTGTTATTTAACTATCAAATGTGTTAATGAGGATGATTAATGATTGAGACATTTTATTTTTGAGATCAATAATCGCCAATTAACACACATGTTAGTTACATTATTTTTCCGTTGGTCGTATCTTAATAAATTGGTAAAATTAATTTTATTCCATGACAAAAAAATTTAGGTTTGTAACGTTTGACACATAAGTTTTGATAATTGTTCAGCAGTATTATGCGGTATCTATGGTTACCCACTAAAATCGTTTATTAATAAAGAATCGTATATTAATAAGAGTTATTAATGAATGATTTTATACATTAACATAACCTATTAATAAACGGTCAACGGAAAAATAAATAAATATATCATCACTACATACTCATTGCTGGGTGTGCCATTTTGCGTTGTACACAGATATCGTAATGATGATGACATATTTGTACCGCGCGTGCGTTTACCAGGCATCAATTCTTTTAAAAAATGGGCAAAAGTCATAAATACCTGCATTTGGTTAAAAAGTTAAAAATATTCAAAAATCCAATTTTCTGTATCTCGTACTTCCCAATGCACTGATTCCAAATCATGAAAACGCAGGTCGATATCTCTTTTAGTTTTGGATATATAAATATTTTCTCAAAATTACCCATTTCTGGGCTAGATCTCCACCTAGTTTTGAATTATTGCCAAAAAAGTCAATATACCCCATATTCAGGTAAAAGCTCCAAAATTTTCAAAAATCTAATTATCATGTACCTAGATACTTGGATACTTGGATCGACTCGGCCCGAAAATAACAATTGCCGGCCCGATTCGAAGATCAACTCGACAAAAAATTAGCTGACCCAGCTCGAAAATTGACCCGAAATCGGGCCGGGCCGGGCCTAAGATCGAAATTCAGTGCATCCGGCATTCCTAATTTAAAACTTAAAAATATAATATCTTCTACACGCTTCTAGTGTGCAGTTTGTTATAAAAATTACAGACCTACGAGTATAATATACGTACACTTATGTAACATTATCTTTACAATCAAATAATATTACTAGCAAGTTTATATCTCTATCCAATTTTGAATTAATGTCCCAAAAGTCAATATACCCCATATTCAGATAAAAACTTCAAAATTTTTAAAAAATCTAATTATCATGTATCTAGATACTTCTCAGTGCACTGATTCCAAATTTTGAAACCGCAGATCGATATCTCTTTTCGTTCTCGAGATATTTAGATTCAAAGTTTTGCTCAAAACTGCCCATTTTTGGGTAATAACCCAAAAATGGGTCGAGATATGAATTTGGCGACAACACCATTCGATTCTACGGGCAAAATTATATAAGTATACCAATTTTCATAATTTTTGAACACCACATACAGTCACTAAAGCAAAATAACTGAAAATGGCCAAAAATCGCAAAAATCTAAGGTATACCCCTTGCGATTTTTTCAGATTTTGGCCGTTTTCAGGGGTTTTTAAACTTTTATTCATAAAAAAAAGAACCGGTTAGTCAATAATTATAAAAATTGGTATACTTATATATTTTTATCCGTAGAATCGAATGGTGATGTCGCCATATTCGTATCTCGGCCCATTTTTGGGTTATTACCCAAAAATGGGCAGTTTTGAGCAAAACTTTGAATCTAAATATCTCGAGAACGAAAAGAGATATCGATCTGCGGTTTCAAAATTTGGAATCAGTGCACTGAGAAGTATCTAGATACATGATAATTAGATTTTTTAAAAATTTTGAAGTTTTTATCTGAATATGGGGTATATTGACTTTTGGGACATTAATTCAAAATTGGATAGAGATATAAACTTGCTAGTAATATTATTTGATTGTAAAGATAATGTTACATAAGTGTACGTATATTATACTCGTAGGTCTGTAATTTTTATAACAAACTGCACACTAGAAGCGTGTAGAAGATATTATATTTTTAAGTTTTAAATTAGGAATGCCGGATGCACTGAATTTCGATCTTAGGCCCGGCCCGGCCCGATTTCGGGTCAATTTTCGAGCTGGGTCAGCTAATTTTTTGTCGAGTTGATCTTCGAATCGGGCCGGCAATTGTTATTTTCGGGCCGAGTCGATCCAAACCTCAAAGTCCGGTCCGGCCCGGTCCGAATGCATACCTACCAATAAAATTGGCAACAGTTAGACATCTTCAGTCCATATATTTATTTGACGGCAAGTAAAATACATAAAATTTTATGTACAATTGAAACAAATTATAGTACCTAAGTTTTTTTCTCTAGTTATAAATCTTCTGCAAAATAGTTCTTTTTTATCTTTGTGAAAAACTGCAATAGCAGTAATGTATTTATGAAGTCTCGGTGCATCTGCTGTGCAAGTAATGGCGAAATTTTAATCGCGAGGAAGTGTTCAAAAATTGAAGTGAATAATCATGAATTTCTTTTGAAATTGATGGCAAGTTCGTTCATTCTGCCTAATTCGGAGCTGAAGGCGAGCTCGAGCTTAACCTCCATCTCCAGTCGGCTCGAGCTTTGGATTACGAGTAGGGGAGAGGAAAGAGCCCCTTTCGCTTCAACAATAACACATTTTACCAATTATGTTGCGCTTGTGTTGCTAGCCCTTTAATAGCTATCCTAATCATATCAAATTTGCTTTTGCTGCATTTGATAACAAACAAAATGCATTTATATCTTTATTTCATAACTTATATAAATATGTTATCAATGCTTGTTTACTCATTGTTCAATGTGTAAACCTGCTTTATATAGATTTATGTAATGATTATTGTTTTCCATATGTCACCTAACGCGTATACAAAACTCTTCGTTGTTTTCGAACTCTGATAGTAATGAAAACATCTATTTTTATCTATAAGATAATTTATAAATAAATAAAATGAATATATCATCACGGCATATTTATTACCTATTTCTAGGTGTGCCAATCTGCTTTGTCACAGATATCGGTAATGATGATGATATATTTGTACTGTGCGGGCGTTTACCAGGCGTCACCTCACGAGCACTCATTGCTGGCGTGAAGAGTGCACCACAGGAGTTACTTTTGTGCCATTTAAAATTCGAAATATTTGGCGCCGGTCGGGATCGAACCCGGTTCCCCAGATTCGCGACCAGACACTCAGGCACGCCGGCCATAGGAACCACGATAGTAATTAAAACATATATTTTTATCTATAAGATAATTTATAGGTATAAATAAATAAAATGAATATATCACGGCATATTACCTATTTCTAGGTGTGCCAATCTGCTTTGTCACAAATATCGGTAATGATGATGACATATTTGTACCGTGCGGGCTTTTACCAGGCGTCACCTCACGAGCACTCATTGCTGGCGTGGAGAGTGTCCCACAGGCGCCACTTTTGTGCCATTTAAAATTCGAAATATTTGGCGCCGGTCGGGATCGAACCTGGTTCCCCAGATTCGCAACCAGACACTCAGGCACGCCGGCCATGGGGCCCACGATAGTAATTAAAACATAACTTTTTATCTATAAGATAATTTGAGTATCAAAATTATTTTACTATCTGTTCGATGAAACTAACTAGTCCATGAGTATTCAAAACACATGAAGAAATCACTTTTTATGATAGGCGAATTCAAAATACTTATTTTAATATAGGGATCTGTGACGTCAGTAGGGTAGAATGATAGACAGTTAGACTGAAATAGATATATTGTGGTAGGCGAAAGTGACAGCAGCTGTCACGTTCGCCATTCCATAACCTATCACAACATATCTACCTCAGTCTAACTGTCTTCTTCTACCATTCTACCCTACTGACGTCACAGATCCCTTCTCCAAAACATTAAATTGCTAATAACAATATTATTACAAACTAATGTTTAGTTTTTATTATTATAATGAGAAGCTATAGAGGTTTGTTTTTATAAATTATGACATATATTGAAATTCGATTATAGTCACATACCCCATTAGGTTTTTTTCTGAATACACTGTACCTTCGGTTACTTAAATAACACCCTGTATTATAAATAAATAAATAAATATATCATCACGGCATATTACCCATTTCTGGGTGTGCCAGTATCTACAACACATGTAGACATCGGTAATGATGACGATATATTTTACCGAGTGGGCGCTTACCAGGCGTCACCTCACGGGCACTCATAGCTGGTGTGGAGAGTGCACCACAGGGGTCACTTTTGTGCCATTTAAAATTGGAAATATTTGGCGTCTGACGGGATCGAACCCGGTTCCCCCAGATTCGCCACTAGACACTCAGGCACGCGGCCACGGGACCCCATAACACCCTGTATTATTGGTTTATAATATGTGTAGTTTGCTAAATGTTGCTATTATAAAGTAGACATGAAACAAACATGTGTATGAAATTAAATTTTAAAAAGTATTATGACCATTTCATTACAAAATAAGTTAGGTTAGGTTATGTTTTGTCGCTTGCCAAATTTTTCGGGGACATTTAAATGTTTCAATAAATAATTTAAATTACATCATGCTAAACCATTAACTTAAAATGAAGTGTTACAAATTGTGCTAATTACATATTTGTAAAATTTTGGCAGAAAGTATTAAGACATAAAATCATGAAGAATTTGTTCAAGTGTTTAATTTTGCCGTTTGTAAGGTGACCAGATTTCGAAGTTAGAAATTCGGGACGATATATTATATATACCAAAATAAATAATTTTTTGTTTTATTTTTGATATATAATATATGATATACATATAATATTTTTTTTAAAATAAAGATTAAATCAAAGCACGGTATTCATTTTTAAACATAATAATAAATTTGTAGCCCTTCTAAATTATTTTGATGAAGTAGCCTTATATTTCTCTGAAGCATAAATATTTCTTAGAACATCTTTTTCTTTTTTGATTTTCTTATAAAAATCCGCTCAATTTTCATTAAAATTTATTTTAGTGATTAACATACTCTTTAAAGTGTCCACTTTAAGCTGTGTCTTATTACTAGTCAAAAAACTGTTCATAATGTTAAATACTCGCTCCTCGCACATTTGCAGCATTAGGGCCGGGAAGACAAAAGAAAAACTCTGGCAATTTTAAAACATTTGAATAAGGAATCTGGTTCATTAAAATATGTAGTTATTTCCATCCACCTTTGAACTGGGCACGACTTATTTTTTGACCATTCCTATATTTTTTCTTCCGTGATATATTGTAAACATATTCCTCATATATATCAATTTCCAATAATTTACGACTTGGTATCATTTTATTAATTAACAAAAAGGCTGTTCAACTTGACTCCAAAAGGGATTTCATTTAATATGATACCGCGTCTCTTAACTTAAATAATTGTATTTTCAGTTTGCAATCTACACTACATGCATTTAAACTTTTACAAATGCTATAAATTCGGGACCAAAAAACGAGTTGTAAAAAATCGGGACAGGGTCTGAAAATTCGGGACTGTCCCGGGAAATTCGGGACGTATGGTCACCTTAGTTTGAGCGATAAGAAAGAGTGACATATATTGGGCATTGAAATTGAGAATGAAAATGAGAATCGCATCTTCTCGGCATCCCGCACCAGAAGAGAAGTGGCAGTTGAACAGATTTGTCTTTGCATTTCTCTAAATTCTAAATATAACCTAGCGCAAACATTGCGCTCACCACACGCTTACACGTAAACAGTATCTGTTGTCTATGCAATAAACAAGCAGGCTCGGCCTCTCGCTGCCGGAGGAGTCGCTGCTCATTCGTCTACGCTTCGTCTTAGCTCTTCAGTCACAGCACACGTGCTTGCAGTACTGCTGGGTACTGCCGCAGCCCGCAGCAGTGAGTACTGTGAGTGCGCGATAGCGTAACCGATAGGCGATAGTATAGCGTCTTCGTCCCGTGCTACTCTGTGTTCTGTCGTTTACATTGTGCTTGTTGTGTTAGTGCAAGTGTAATTATTTTCTCCAGTCTCCACTGCAAACCTGGCTACCGGTACGTTGACGACTACTTATGGTAGGTTTATGCAGACAAACTAAATTCATGAGTGTGCTGATTTTATGCAGCAATTAATATGATTGATTGACGGATGTTGCATAAAAGTGACATGTCACTTTTATGTTTTGATGATTTAGTTTGCTGCATAAACTCATCATAATCCAATATTGTAAGGGAGTACTAAATTTAGCGCCCTCGGCGTACTAACAAAACTAAGACTTTTGACAGCTATTTATTATTGCCTTATGTCGTGCCATATTACGCTTAAACACAAGGTATAAAATTTATTTTTAGCAAAATCACTCCTTTAATAACGTTACACTCGTAAATCAAACTCTAAATCATTTGCTAATATATACATTCTATTAAATACGGAAATTATTTTGCTCCTTCAATTCATGTTTCAGAAATCAAATTTTAATATTATAGATATTAAATTGCTTTGGCAAACCGAAAGCTATTAACGTACCGCTTACTGATATCAATAAATTACTTTTTACGATCTGATGGACAAATTATTTATCCGTTATAAAATTTATAATACACTTTGATCTTCTACTATTTCCAAATTAACTATCATTTTCTTATCATTTTTTTTTTAAACATTTTGCTCGTATTACGAGTTAAGAGCACACTTTTATAGGACACGCTTTTACATTATATTCTTATGAGGAGTGTGCTCCATAAAAGCGCTTTTATTATAAAAGTGCGCTCCTAATACCGGTCAATATTTTAATTATTATATTTGAACAATCCATCGAATGCTTTTTCCACTTATTTTTGTTTCATAAAATATGAAATACTGCAAAATGTCAAAGTATTATAAGGAAAAAAAATATTTTGAGGGAGAAATTAAACTTATGCAGAACAAATAAATATAAGTTCATTAATATTTTATGCAACACAGTAAAATATGGAAAAATTTTTATTCAAAATTCAAATACTTTTTCAAAAACAACGTACCTACCTATTTTTTTTAAAAAAAGCTGAGATGAAAAAGGTTTTGTTCACTTGAATATACGTACAGTATGTATGTTGTGTGAAATGAAATCATAAATATTGCGGAATTATGTTTTTAAACTTTTTATCAAAAATTAATAATTTGGTTTTTAATAATTCTTAAAAATTTAGCATGAAAGTTCTTGTTTTGTTCATGATACAAAAAATTATAAATTATATGGTTTCCATTGTTTTCATTTTGTATTTAATTATTAAATAAAACTAGGAAAAAATTAAAATTCAAATACTTTTTGTAAAGCGACAATGATATGAGATATTCTTATTCCACTAGTATATATCTTGCTGTCATAGAATTTGCTTGGAAATTAGAAAATTCATTTTTATATGTATATGAAATTATAGTATATACATAAGACGACAACGACCATTTCAGTGATCAGATTAATATTAAAACAATAACTTTGGCGTTATATTAATGAACGATATAAAAAAAATTCATGGTACATATATTGGACAATTATTTTGTGTTATTAAATAAGTAAGTAACTAAAGTTCTGTTGACTCGGGTTATCGTGATTCTTTAATGCACTTTCCACAACAGATAAGAGTGCTCTGTTTCTAAGGTGGTATCTACCTAAACGAAACGTTCACAATGAGAAAAGCTGCAATAAAATATTTATTTATTTGCTCAAATTATTAAATAAGGTTTTTTTTAAAATTAAATACCTAGTAACTTTTTACTTATTAATAAACCCCTAACATGTCCAAACATTAATTTTTTTAGGAAACAAAGAAACTTCTTATTTCAAAACTGTTCATTGTATGAATGTGGCATTTTTTACCTACATAAGCATAAAAGAAGGTGGGACATGTCATTTTATAGATTCATCATTTATTCAAAAATAAAATAAAAAAGAGAACATCTGGACTTGTTTCATTTTTGTAGGATTTTTTTACATTTACCCGATGAAAATTGTGGGATGGAAATGAAGTTTTATTTTGTTTAAAAAAATCTCAAACCCCTTACAAAAATATTTTCAAATGCAAACAGGGGCTAATTTATTTCTTGCAGAATTACAAATCAGGGACCGGAAACTGAACCCGAACCTGAAATGAAAACCCGAATTAACCCGAATTTTTGATGAACCCGAAGCAAACCTTTATTTCTCAGTTAAACTTGAACCGAATTTAAACCGCTTTATATTCAGATTCGGTTTAGAACTGCTAAACATAAAATTAAAAATTGTAAATTCAAATTCAAACTAGATTTTAAAAAAATAATAAATATTACCATCTTTTTGTGCTTTGCTCTGAACCGAAATTAGAAACCGAACCAAAAATAGACGAACCTTTATAATTTTCTTTTCCTTAAACCAAAATTGAACCAGAACCAGCATTTATTTCTTGAACCTGAAACAAACGAGAACCTTAAATACGTTTCGGTTCAGGTCCCTGTTACAAATGTACATCCTTATATTTTTCGTATACTTTGCATGGTTTTTAACAAAACTTTATTGCTTATAATGAGACGCGAACGAAGTCGAAAGATATGGTGCCATAAACCGGAAACTTAATATTTTTGTGGGAAATCCCTCAATTATTGTATATAAGATCGTAGAATTGTAAGAAACTATAAAGTATAATACATAATACCTACAGACAATTTTCGAAAGAAAATCCTATTTACGAATCCAAGCTCATAATAGTTCGGCAGTTTTACATTTTCCCCGTGGCCGCGTGCCTGAGTGTCTGGTTGCGAATCTGGGGAACCGGATTCGATCCCGACTGACGCCAAAATATTCTAATTTTAAATGGCGCAAAAATGACCCCTGTGGTGTATTATCCACGCCAAGAATGAGTGCCCGTGAGGTAGCGCCTGGTAAGCACCCGTACGGCACAAATATGTCATCATCATTACCGATATCTATGATAAAGCAGATTGGCACACCCAGAAATGGGTAATATGCCGTGATGATATATTTATTTTATTTACAAATTATAAAATATACACAAATGATGAGAAATTTTATATATAGACTTAAACTTACAAAAACTGTGGGTCAAGTGACGGATATTTTAAGGATCATCTCCTATTCCAGATTTATCCTTTATTTTTGACATATGAACAACTTCCTAAAAATCTAGTGCGTACAGTAAACTTATCTTACAAGACATATGGGTTAATACTGTAATGTAACCCAATATTATAAAGGGCGGAATACTTGAGTTGTACAGGGTGTTATGTAACGCTTAACCGATGGTAGAACTATCCCCATAAATAGTAAATCTGGCAATAATTTTTGTTTTGCATGCTTTCTGCAAGAACTGGAGCCCCTTAAAACTACAAAATTTGGAACCATAACGTAATTAGTCAGTTTTAAGGGGCTCCAACTCATAAAAGCATGTTAAACAAAAAATATTGTCAGATTTACTATCTATGGGATTAATTCTGTCATCGATTAAGCGTTGTACGCTTACATACATAACACCCTGTATATTCAGTTTTTGTAATTTTAATGTATAAATTTCTTACCATTTGCGTAGGTTTTTTAAGTTTTCTTTTTCTAATCCAATATTAAATGGCGGAATTCTAGAATACCACATTCAGTCTTTGCAAGTTTAAAATGTATATATTAAACCATTTGAAATAAATTTGTAGAAATTTCTCACCATATGCGTAAGTTTTATAATTCATAATAAATATTATATTTCTTTGAATGAAAACATATATGTGATCTTTCCTATTCATGCATATCAATATCCAAAGCTATAAAAAAAACCACAACTATAAAGTAATTTAAACATCAACATTCATTCTTAGAGAAATTATATACAGGGTGTTAAGTTAAAATTTGGCTATAGGCGTTTAACATGGCAAAACAGTTTTTCTTTGCGCAAAAGTCCCCAATTAATTTTAGACAAAAATATTTCAAATAAAAGATGTAAATAAATAGATTTAATTTTGCACGTTTGGTTACTTGTAAAATGTAATTTAAAATTGTATAAATATTGCTCATTTGTAGCGATGGCCATGGAATTGAAACAAAGTTACAAACAAATGCATATCGTTTGAACTGTTAGAAATTCGGTTTTTAAATAAAAATTACAGTACAGATAATTCAATTCTGCACCTAAATCACTAAGAGACTACACAGGTATTGTTTCTAAAATGTAACACTTAAATAACTTTTATTATTTTTTTCACATTTTCTAACCTATAAAATTAAATTTCTGACAGTTCGAACGATATGAATTTCTTTGTAATTTTGTTTCAATTCAATGGCTATCGCTACAAATGAGCAATATTTGTACAATTTCAAATTCGATTTTACATGTTACCAAACGTGTAAAATTAAATCTATTTATTTACAACTTTTATTTGAAACATTTTTGACTAAATTAATTGGGGACTTGCGCGAAGAAAAAACTGTTTTCCCATATTAAACGCCTATGGCTAGATTTTTAATTAACGTACTGTATATATGTATATCGCAAAGCCTCTCTATATTTGCAATATTTGTGTGTTTCTGCAGCAAAGTAAACCTACTATCCCTTTCTGATAGATAAAGGGTCGGTAGACATATGCTATGTTGGTTTTATCTCCAGATGAAGCCTGATTTTTTACGCCATGCCATGGGTTACATTGTACACCTTAGCATTGTTGTGTAGCAGCCGGATTGCCGCGCATGTTTCGATGTTTGTACAGTTGCTCTGGCTTGTCAACAGCCAGCCTCTTGTCTGCTTTCGCCCCCATACCTACTGCGAGTGCAATCACTTCCTGGACAGGGAAATGTGTTACATATTTTTCATATACATACATAATGTTGTTGTAAATATGTTATATTTTGTAAATATGATTACATAACCTTGTTTTTTTAATTAGCACTTCATACATAATCATAGTTTTCACATGAGCTATCGAAATTTATAAAAATATTTTTCATGTTCTCACTTGCTTTTCTATAAAAAATTAATAATTTGTTTTTTATTTATTCATTAAAAATTTAAAAATAAATAAAAAACAGGAAAATTCTTGTTTTGTTCATGATTGAAAACGTAATAAATTATATGGTTTTCATTGTATTCATTTTCTATTTAATTATTAAATAAATAAACTTCAATTATTTACAGACCTTGACAATATGTAGTTGTTTATTATTTATTTATGTTTTATTGACAATAATGTTGCAGCCTTTCTAAAATAAATAAGTTATAAAAGTTATAACTAACAATGACTGAAGCTAGTTAGTCAACATTACGTAAAAAAAATATTTTTTATCCACAATATAAAGTGCAAAAGTTAAGAGTGTTTTTTATCATAGTTTTCTTGAAATGAAACTTCATTCAAACATACTAAGATTTTCCAGAAAATATTTTCAAATATTCCCACCTTTATGACGTCATTAAACAATGTATTAGAACTTTGCAAAACAGTAACCTCCGTGTAAAAAAAAAACAGCAACTAAGTAGCAATATATTACATATTACAGATCGAAAAAATTAAAATCGAATTCATATTTGTGTCTATAATTAAAATATGCAGGGTGTTATTTAAGTTGGGGTACAATGCATAATCTATGAGAGAATTAATCACATATAGCTTGTTTCAAGATATTTGCAAACGTACTTGCTCTGACTTACGCAGCGGGTGGCTTCTTAAATGAGCTTGAGGGATAACAGAACAAGATTTTAACAAAATATTTGAAATCCGCCACACGACGCCATATTTGTGTGGAATTTAATGTTTCATTTTTTCACTCCAGCTATGAGTGCCCGTGAGGTGACGCCTGGTAAGCGCCCACACGGTAAAATATATCGTCATCATTACCAATGTCTACATGTGTTGTAGATACTGGCACACCCAGAAATGGCTAATATGCCGTGATGATATATTTATTTATTTATTTTTTTTATTTAAATTTTAAGAAATACAGAACAAAGAATATAAACAAAATGTTATCAACACGATAAACATGTTTTAAACAGTAAGTCATGTTATGTTTTAAACATGATTCTTAAATATGTGTTTAAAACTGCTTTTTATGTAGGTACAGATTCAAATGATTACACTTTTAATATAATTATCTAAGTAAAGTTTTATTTATAAATTATGTAGAAGAAATAATAATAATAAAAAAAAATTCTTTTTAGTTTTCTATTAAGAGAAAGTACCGCTACATTGTTTACACAAATTTTGATAATCCTCCCCTGACGCATAGGAACATAAATATCCTGCTGTTATGTGGTCTACCGCGTCATTACAAAAGTAGGTACATTTGCAAATATCTTGAAACACTATACATGTTGTCTATAACAACTAGACCCTTAAAACTGACCAATTGCTTCATGGTTCAAATTTTTGTAAAAAAAAAAAAATACAAATAAAAATAATGTGTTCTCTGAACAGAAAAATGTTGATTGTAAAAACTGACGCGAAATGTTTTTGCATTAACATACAATTTATATTTATATGCATGTATATTTTTCCAAAAATCAATGTTAATAAATTTTCATTGTGAAAGCCTCAAATATCTATTACAGGGTTGGACAGTTAGGACGGCCGTTTTTTTAAAACGTCACAACATTAATACTTTTTGCTTAAGAAAAAAATTATTGACAGATTTGAGTTCGTAATGACATAGCATTTGGCAAAATCAAATGTGGAAAACAACACCTTGCATATGGTGTTCGTTATCATTAATGCATTTCTGGAGCCGTTCTAGGAAGTTTGCAAACATTCTTTCCAATATCGCTCTGTCAATTTGGGCGACTTCTACGCGACTTGCTTCTTTTAGTTTTTCCAATGTGATACGTATATACGAACACAAATCCCGCACATTGGAAGAACTGAAAGAAGCTATTCGCGTAGAAGTCGCCCAAATTCACAGAGCGATGTTGGAAAAATTGTTTGCAAACTTCGTAGAACGCCTCCAGAAATGCATTAATGATAACACCATATGCAAGATGTTGTTTTCCACACTTGATTTTGTCAAATGCTATGTCATTACGAACTCAAATCTGTCAATAATTTTTTTCTTAAATTTGACATTAAAAATTACTTGTTTGACATTTGGATAGACTGCTGCTAGATTAAATTTATTTTAAAAATTTAGCAATGCAGACACTCAGATTTTATTTTTTTCTGTGTGAACCGTAACAGATATCACAAATTACACAGAGAGAGAAAAGTTTACTATTGAATGTATCTTTCTGAAGAAAAATAATTTCACGTTTTCGGCATTGCCATTAAAAAGTTACGGTCTAATTAATGTTGGGAGACCTAAGTTTCATACACTAGTGGTTCACTAATAATAACAAGTATCACCTTAAAAGATGACTTATAACCATATAAACTGTCATACCAAATTTCATCCAAATCGAATAAAGCGTCCGATTATTATAAGCAAAATTAATTTTTTTTCGAAGAACTTTGAAGCAGATTTCTGGCTAAATGGTACACTTTCCGGTAGAAGCAAGTTTGGTTAAATCGTCTTATTTTAGCCTCAGGAATATGTGGTTAAGCCATGTCCCCCTATTTAAGAGACACTCTGTATATGAAATCGGAATCAAGTTTTAAAAGTTGTCATAGAGACATTACAACAGGGATCATTTTTGTGCAATTTGAAAATTGGAAATAATTTCCAAATTACTTCTGTCGGATTCTAATCCGGACTGTCTGGTTACTTAACGCACTTAGACACGCGTCTCCATAAATAATTTTTAAATATCGACGATTTATTAATTTTGACATAACCTCTTTTAACAAATTATTTTTTCTGCGGCAATTATATTTTTTTGTAAATATTCTCTAGAAACTATGAATGTGTCTTTAAAATTTACTCGTTCCAGTAAAAACAGATTGCAGCAAAACTAGGACATAACCGAGAAATGATATTTCTTTGTTAGCATCTTCGTGCTGGTTTGTGAGTTTCTTATAGGTTTTGTTTGCCGTACAGGTAGATAGTCCCTTAGGGCGGGAAGTTCTTCAAACATCCAACATCTTTCCGAACGCGTTGTTATTGTTGACGTCTGTCGCGTTTCACCTTTCAGTGTTTTAAAGGTCGGAAGCGAATTTGTAAAATGTCAACCTAAATACACAATTAACTCGGCCACTCGGAGTTCAGGGTGGACACTGGACAGTGGGTGCGCCCTTTACCCCTCAACCTGTTAATGTGTCTTGCGTCACTTATGTCATCTTCGCTCTAGTTGACATAAACACCTGGGGTGGGGTGAAACACTGCAGACTGCAGTGCGATAGAAAACCTTCGAAAAATTTTCATATACCTCTGCGAATATAAAATAAATATAAAATGTTAACAAATAATGAATTTTTTTAAAACTTCAACATAATTTTTTCTTACACTTTTTTATTCTACACTAGGAGCAGTGCTCTCGTGTTCCTAATGAAACAAGTTAAAAATCGCAAGGTAGTACTAGTTTGTTGTGTTATTTGGAAGTGGATGGACGTACATATATTTCTGTGTTTTAATTGAAAATGTACAAACTAACATTTAAAGTGTCAGGTATGAAGATCTTTGAATTCTTCTTGTATTATAAAGTTAAATTCTTTTTTAATTTTATTGGTTTATATTCTTGTTTCTTTTAAGAATTTTCCGCACTTTCTCAATCTGGTTAAAGTCTGTAGATCGTGGGGGATGATTAAGTTTATTTTTAATATTATACAATAGCCATTCTGTGACAAGACGTAAATTATTTGTCGGATCGTTCTCATGCCTGAATTTAAAATTATCTGCTAAGCCCTATTTTTCGGCACTTTGCTTTGAATTTGCTATTAAAATTTCGATTTGATATTCATAATTGTTGCAATAATAGCTAATTTTCCTACTCCCGCTGACTAAATTTGTATATCCCCAAACTACAGAGTGAACAAAAAGGTATTACGCATTTGGCAATATAATTATGGGGATCTTTTTATTCCACAGTTTGCACAAAACCAGGTGAAGGCGGAACTACTATTTAACATGTCATTTTGACAATAAATACAAATAGGTCATGTCAGAACAGGTGCCTGACAGCTAATAGGGTTTTGAGTCATTGAAATTCTTTAGATTATTACTCTATGGGTAATGATAGAACCACTGAAATATATACTAACTGGAATGCGCGTACGAACCGTGACTGTGAAGCATATTGAAAGCCTACTGCTGGAGTAGTCGGCAAACATCGAGACAGTTCGTGAGTAAGACGGAAATTATTTCGTGTGGCGCATGTTTAAATAAATGAAGCATAATATGAAAACAAAGCGATCAGCTATGATACGAGTTATTCGGGTAGGTTCGGTTCGGCACGAACGTGCGCGAACAGGACCAGCCATTATTGTTCAATGAGGCTTCAGTGCAGCGTACGCTGATAGGTAGAGTATGCGAGTTCCAGTTAGTATATATTTCAGTGGATAGAACTAAAAGTACTTGGGGAAGAAAACAACAACCATTTTAATAAAAAATTGTAAATATACCCAAATTTGAATTTTCAAATGCCACTGTGAAAAATAGGGAATTAATTCATGTATCAATCTTACGAATTTCACGTATTTTGCATGTATTGCCAACTGAACCAGTTATTTTTGATCACTCCGTATAATGCTACCGCCGTCGTGTTTATTTGAAGCTATTTTGCTTATATTGGGGAAGCAGGAAATTATGATAAGGTGGAGGGGGGTAAGTTCGCAAACAGGGCAATTGCATATACCGGTTATTTTTATTATAATATGACTAATATAAGCGAAATTTCTCTAGCTAGTATGTAGTAATGTATTACAAGTTAATATGAGATATTCGATATAAATGTCACGCAAGACTGAACGTGTTGTCCTCGCTTAAATCAACCAGTGCTAAACAATCAGGTGAGATGTACATTTGTTAATAATTCTGCTCTTGCCCCGGTGCACATGAAATAAGTATTTTTAATTCAAAGTTACGCTCTTTCCCCATTTTCGGGGAGAGTGCAAAGTAGTTGACATTTTATACAATATCCTTTCAAAATGAAAATTTACAATGAAAGTTAGAATCGTAGTTATTACTAATTATTCAGTAATAACTGTGCAAAACGTTCACCTTAGTATTATTTTACATACTAATAATATGTCCGAAAATTGAACCACGACGTTACCGGTAAATTTTTTCAGGTTACCAGTACTATTTTCGAACGCGGTAACTGAAATGTGTGCTAAATTTTAGTTACCGCCGTTACCGTGTTCAGAGCACGGTTTTTGTGGTAATTTGTAGTCTTCTGTTATTGAAAACTTAAAAGTATGAAATTAATTATAAGTGGTATGTACCTATACAAATATATGTAAATGACCTTTTTCATCTTCATCGGAACTACTAGCGTCACTTAATATAAATTGATCTAAAAACAACTACCCTACCATGATACCAAAAACAAGTAGTATCGAACAAAAGTATCTTGCGATGTATACTAAAATGATTTTGACAGCTATTAATAACCATGAATTACCAATGCGTTCGACTGCTTATCGCGAGAACCGTAACCTTTCAGTTACCATGTAAAATTACCACGATAACCGCGGTTGAATTTTCGAACATAGTATAAAGTTCTAAGTCCAGTTTTACAGTATTCACCCGGTGTATAGTACATTTTCATTATTTATTTAGACATGCGTATATTTACCATAAATTAAATGTTTCTGTGTTATTATTTGCTAAGGACTCTAGTCGTATATTTTGACAACTCGTGTTGTGTTGTGTATTAATTAGACTAGAATTCTGTGTAAGTCCTCGAGTCGGAATGAAGAGTTAGTCTGAGACTGTCGCGGCCTCGTCTTGGGCGAAAGCGAAGGCTAAATATAACACAGTTCTGAAGAAACACCCCGCTTGTACTCGTACTCGTACCTATGCTACGTGTGTTTGCTTGTTGTGTGTTTGTTTGTGTGACGGTTGTCGGTTCTCAGTAAGAGACCAGTGGTGGAACTCTGCTCTCTAGCGTAGCGATAGTATGACGTAAAAGTGACGTAGAATTGCGATTTTGGTACTCTGCTATATCTTTTCCATCGCTGCTGTTCGTTCCCCTTACCCCTGCGAAGGCGACAGTTTCGAAGCGATCGCAATGTGCTCTATCCTTTACAAAGCAATGCGAATATGCATTAGTCAGAGAGAGAAGGTGAGTGTTTCATGATAAAAATAAAATTTGGAATTGTTAAGACTTGAGAGTACTTTTAAATAATAAATAACTATTACAAATACTGTATTTATTTAACAAGAATCTATTGTATATATATATAGTAAATAAATTAATAAAAAATATAAGGCACTAAAACAAAAATAATTATGTATATGTTATATTGATAATTTTGTAAATTGTTTTTCCTATATTACAAGCTAGAGAAATATAGGTTATATTTATTTAAATAAAAAATTTGGCTCTAAGTATGAACGGTTATGTATTTTTACAAATAAAACAACTATTACATTGTAAAACGATATAAAAAAAATGTTTAGCCAGCACAAGACCTCTCGCCATTTCCAATTTATTGATGAGATTGGCGGTATTTCTGAAGGATATACCTATGTAATATATGTATCTATAATTATAAATATTTAGTTAATAATAAGATAAGAAATATTAAATGTATTTGCCAGAAAAAGTCTGCAGTAATGTCTCTGGCTTTTTGACACTCACATTTATCTGTCATACGTCAATTACAAACATTTTAATTTTTCCACTTGTTTTCCATGGGTTGCGGACTAATTTACAACTTATTATTTTATATATTTCTCTCTATCTCTATCTCTCTATCTTTAACTTTATAGAAGATATATATTTTTTTTTAAATATATCGGATAGAGATTTTTATATTCTTTAATATTTATTAATGCCAAAAATAATATTTAGATTTTTTTTTAAGAAACTAGCACTTCCGGTTGTCCAATTGTTACCAAAATTTAATCAGCTCTTCCCAGGAATGTCAGATTGAGGAAACCGCAGTTAAATATTTTTTAAGCCTTGCAGTATTTGAAAAACCGTGGCTTCAACATACATACACACATATATACATACGGACATGATCGTAAAAATGTTATAATCGGGTTCAAGGGACCTTCAAACGAGCTTATTCACTAAAATCGGAAGAGGCGAATTTTAGCATGATTCCAATACCTCTCTTAATGAGAGGTAAAAATTAGTCATGTAATGGATTAAAAAGTATAATTACTCAATTTCCTTGAAATAAATATAACCTAAATAATTATTTGTTGATAGATGACACTTTTCTCACTAAAAATACCAGCGATAACTTCAAACTAACGGGAAAAATCCCTAAAAGTGATTCAGTGAGACTGAAATTATCGCATTATGTCGAAAACACCCGAAGCGGATTGCGACCGTTGAGTAGAGTACCAAAACATACGCTGCTAGCTTGACGTCATACTATCGCATCGCAATAGAGCAGAGTTCCACCACAGATGGGTATTTATTTACTTACCGCGAGCCTAGACTGTTGGTTGTTGCTGTCCCAATCCTAACTCAGAAAGCTAGATGTGGAAAAGGAATACACACGGATGTGCAGAGACACATTCAGGAACATTTAAGTAAAACAATGTACATACAAAAGTTTAGTATACAGGGTCTTATGTAAGTAAGTGTACAACGCTTAACCATGTTAGAACTGACCCCTTTGCCTTAGATAGTAAATCTGGCAATTATTTTTGTTTAACATGCTTTCTACAAGAACTGGGGGCCTTTAAAACTGACCAATCACATCATAGTTGAAAATTTTGAAAGAGTAAAAAATCAATGTGTTCTCTGAAAAAAATGTCACACCCGTCACAAATACTGCGCAGACTACCGTTTTTTTTTTATTATTATTTTCGCATAAATTAGATGTAATGCAGATAACTGTTTTTTTTTTATTAGTATGCCATGCAGATTTTTCTGCAACTGCTCAGCAGATATGCATCCGACTCGAAAGTAGCTGCTCTTAGTGTTATAGCTATTGGCGATAAATTTCACATTGACAGATTTATGTGTTGAGCATTTAAAAAAGAAATTAGTGATGCACTTGATTTCGAGCTTTAGCCCGGCCCGGCTCGATGATCGACTCGAAATCGAGATTTTTTTTATCGGGCCGAATCGGGCTAATCATTTGCAAAAATTGAGGCGAGTCGGACTTTTGATTTTGGCCCGGCCCGAAAATTCGAGCTTTTCGGGCCGGCCCGAAAAATCCTACTGTTCAATTAAATCCACAGTTTCCTTAATATTTTAATGAAAATGTATGGAGTTAAAAATGATCAAAATGATTTAATAACATCATACTTCACATCTTAACAAATAAAAATGTTATTTTACTTCAAGAATTCAAGGTTATTCACTAAAGCATAATAATGCTATTGTGATGTTGTTATTATTACTATTGTTACTAGTCGTAAACTTAAATAAAAGTGATTTTGAGCACAACAAAATCATTATGTAAATGATATTTTTTGTGTAAGATTTGTGAAAAAGTTTCAATTTTCGAACGCCTTTGGTAAACAAAGTGTCAAATACGGATAGGTCTGTAATTTTTATAACAAACTTACACTAGAAGTGTCTTTTTTTTAAATTACTGTTAACTAATGTGGAACGTTATCAGGATGTAGAGGTTTTTTTAAGTTTGACACGAAAAAAGTTAAACATTTCGCCTCACATAAAAATCAAAATTAGGAATGCCGGATGCACTCAATTTCGAGCTTAGGACCGGCCCGGCCCGATTTCGGGTCAATTTTCGAGCCGGGCTAGCTAATTTTTTATCTAGTCGATCTTCGAATCGGGCCGGCAATTTTTATTTTCGGGCCGAGTCGATCCAACCTCAAAGCCCGGTCCGACCCGGCCCGAATGGATCTCTAAAAGAAATAGATCTAGAAAACTGAACATACGTATTTTTTAAAGGTTATGTTATTATGCAGGCAACTAAATTAAAAAATTAAATTGTAAAACTAAACTAAACAAGTAGAAACCATTGTTATCAGTGACAACGTTTATGCAACTGAACTGAAAAATTAATCTAATGAAACTAAATTAAGAAGTTGGCTATTTTCAACTTTTAGTTTAATTTTATAATTTCTTAGTTTGCACCTGCGCCATTCGCGCACTTATGACAGATTTTCGCACCTAACCTATGAAAATGTACGATGATAACAACGTTTCTGCAGAAAAGAGCGACGAAATAATAATTGGACTTATTCAACAAATTGTTTACCTTTATTTTTTTATCCTATATAAATATAATGTATCCCAATTTCACCTATAAAAGTTAGATTATACGAAATGTCAAACATAATATTCTGAATTTTAATTTACTGCATAAACGACGTTATTTTAGTTTAGTTTCTTAATTTAGTGGCTTAATTTAATTTCATAATTTACATGCTGCATAAACCTAGCATTATTAAGCGGTCACTCAAAATGCGTTTTTTTATTAGCTGCATTTTTGCGATTAATTTTATGTAGCTCTGACGTCAATCGAGCGCAGATAGAAAATACATCGCAATAAAAAACATGGCTTTATATTATTTTCAAGATTATTTTGTAATTAATGTGGTAAAAAGGCAATTAAAATTAAAAATTTGCTTGATCTAGTGGGTTGGGAGTATTTATTGTGATGTAAGGTATAATTCCTCAAAGCATGAAATTTAATTTGGGTTTTTCTTGTCTGGTTGTCGCGGGCGTCGGTGGGCAGGCGTTCACGCCTTTTCCGGCGTCGCTCATGGCGTCCAGCCCCGCCGAGACATAAATCAGAGTTGCGGAGGCGTCCGCGACGGAGGCAGCAGAGGCTACGACACAGCGCCACGACGCTCGGTAATGGGATGCGCTTTGTCTTTCTCCCAAACCCACTGCAGCTCCACCAACAATCACCAATTATTTTTATAAAACCTAAGCGAAATTGGTTTTGCTATCTTTTTGCTGAGAAAAAAGCACTATCATATCTAATATAAATACAAATTATTACTTATCATACTAAGGGTATATTCCAAAAATAACAAATTTTAACCGTGGTTAATCAAAAGTGTTCCAATAATATCAAATGGTAAAAATTGTACATTTATGAAACATGGTACCGGTTAAAATGGTTGCAACCGAAGCGCACCAACGCAACCGTGATTTTTCCTCGTTTTTGTCGGTAACATCTTCTGTCCTTTTTCATAACATGTCAGATTTTATAGATTAGTGAGGTTAGATACTATTTATTGACTCTTTGATGTCTGTATCTATTTTCTACGGTTTGCATTGTACGTATTTTAATTTTGCACTCTATAATTTAGGATTATGAAAAACAATAGACTTAATGTTTTGATAGAAAACTTTTGGGTTACCGCGAAAGAAACCGAAGTGTACCAAAAATAATAGTCACGTGACTGCAACCAGTCGGTAACCGAAACCATGGTTTTGGTTATTATATTTTATTTTTGGAATATACCCCAAGTAGCACGTGGTCGTAACTATCGGAATTCAACTGAACTAAATTATTTGTTAAGTGTCTATGTGATACGAAATGAAAATCGTAACCCTAGTTGGAAATATACAATAGCTATTTGTGTATTAAGAGCGCAAAATGCGACATTGTCGATTGAGAGGTTGAGCGCGGCATTCTCTCGAAATCGACAATGTCCATTTGCGCTCGAAACACACACAAGATTTTTTCTACAGTCGCCACAATGGGGTCCTCCACCATAACAAAGAATAATAAAATGTACACTTTATACTTACAGTACTGCTCAATAAATAACGATTGGCTAATACAAAAGATACGGTTTAAACTTAAAAAGGCTTTTAAATGATTATATCGTTACATTAGCCATCTATTCCATAAAAAAACCAAAATTAGAGCGTGGAAGCAAGGATTTGTGATGATTTGATGAGTTTTTGTAGCAAAATGTGTGGTTAGTTGTCACGCCTGTCACACTGAAAAAATTAACAAATATTTCAAGGAATTTGTGATTTTATAGACATGTATGTGCATTGACTGACTTCTCGCAATTATTTAAGTAGCGAAATAACTAATAACTTTATTGTAATCAAAATAAATAGTTAACTAGAGATCAGATGTCAGTACGACTCGCAACTATCCTACCGCCATCTGTGTACAATCATTCCTATTACTAAACATAGCTGTTCACACAATTTATTTTATATTTAATTTTATTTTATCGTTATTTTCCATTCTTCTTGAGTTTTTATTCAATCTAATCTAAGCATTTTATACTTTTGTTTTTGTAAATGAATGCCCTATTTCATTTTCACAGCAGTGTGGCATTTTCTTAGGTTATGTTAAATACCGACAGAACATATGTCAAATTGACTTGTGAACGTGATAAATGTGTAATTACAGTGCCATTAGTTCCTAACTAAACATTTTCATTAAGAATGTAGACAAGTGACATTTCTCAACATTGTAGCGTTTTTTCTACTTTGTCGCGCATGAGCGGCAAAGTGACATTTTGCGTTGACAAAAGAGAGCGCAAATGGCTACTTTCTATAGTGACTGTAGAAAAAACAACTTAAGTGTCTGCTCTGTTTGGAGAAATAGTTTTTTGTTTTCTTCAAATTTTATAGCTTTACAAAATGGATTTTCATGTACTTCTTTTTTTTCGGACAAGAAAATGATCCATTTTAAAATGATAATAAATTTGTATTTTTATTAAAACAGCAGAAAAAAATATGAGTTGTACTGGAAAATATTTTGAAAATACATTGCAAAGAAATTTACTAAAATGAAGAAAATTATAGTTCTTCCGGTGCTTCCTCCGTGAATGTGGTGAGCAACTCTTTGATTTCTTGGTAAAAATCTAAAATCTTTTTAGAGAATTTAGAATAGGAGAGTTCGAATGCATGAAATTAGGCCCGTTTTCATAATGATAACGAAACGACGCTCGAGAAAAGCGAATCCGCCAAAAAGTCAATTTGTAAAAAAATTGAAATGACTCCTTTTCAAAATTAGCGATTTATTTATATAAATTATACATTTTATTTTGTAACATTAACACATCCTGTTTGCTTTAAACAAATGATATAAAAAGCTGAAAATCATTGATATGAAGGACAACAAACAGCTTCTTCGTTTTATCCGCACAGGTGCTGTTGTTGTGTACCTACAAAGATACGTACGGTTTTCTCAATATTTACTTCACATTCTTTTGAAATCACTCGTTTTGCTCTATAATTTTATTTGTTTTGACTTGCGAAGAAAATAGAAAATATAATCAAATAATAGCGGTATGTCCAGTTCGAAATATGAACCCAAATGCAAGTAAAAGTAGGTATCTATTGAAATAGATGATTGCTGATTTCCACAATTTTTTATTCTATTTTTGACATTCTCAATAAAAAATATTAGAATCCCCATTTTTTTTTTGTTTTAAATCAATTTCTAATATACGAGAAAAATAATAGTAAAGTTTTTGGGAACTGCTTGTGATGACATAATAACAGTCTTACTATAGGTATAGGAGGTAGGACAGTCCTTCAATTGTTACTGTCTGTCCTACGTCTTACTTTGACTCTCAAAAGTCCTACTTTCTATAAATAATAACAAATATATTATTTACAATAACACATATTTTAAGTAATGATGTCTTCAGCGATCAGCGATATCATTAGGTAATTTAAGTTTAATAATTTTATTCATATTTTAATTGAGCTCGGTTTTTAAATTTATACAAAAAATATTTTCTCTTAAAATTACTTAAATTCTGAGTTCCATAGCTGTTCCAGGCAATACTAAATTCTAAATTTCTTGACTTTTCCATGATTCTCTATTTTTTTCTGACTGTTGGCCATCCTTGATGTCTTGTAAATTCTCATTGCTGCCCCACGCACTACATAGGAGGAAACGAAAACCATTATAAATTATTTACAAAAAACAATTCAAAAATTAAACAATGAAACAACCTTTTAGTATAAGTTTTGTGTATTTTAATTGCTATCTTCTTTATAGTCCAAAACATAAATAAATAATAAGAAAAACAATAGCAAACAAGTAACCAAGGTAACAATTTTATAAATAAATAAATACATAAATAAATCATCTCGGCATAACCCATTGTAGGGTGTGGCAATTTACTTTATACGCAGATATCGGTAATAATGATGACATATTTATACCGTGCGGGCGTTTACCAGGCGTCATCTCACGGGAACTCATTACTGGTGTGAAGAGTGCATACAAGGATCACTTTTGTGTCATTTATGTTCGAAATCATTTTGGGGTTGGTCGGAATTGAATCCCGGTCACTAGATTCGCGACCAGGTACACATATTTAATATAAGGAGCGTTTATGCAAAACTGGATAAATTCATTAAATTGTAAATTCTTAGAGAAATGATTAAATGTTTTACCGCAAATGTCTGATTCATTAAATTAATGCTGTAGATATATAATTACCTACTGAAAAAATTGAATCAAACATGTATTGATCAATACCAATAAATATTTGGATTTATCTCATTTTGCTTATATTATTACTGGAGTTTTTACGGTATGCTTGATTTTTTTTTAATAAAACATAATTTAACTTTGCTTAACTTTATTTACTCTACGGGTTTATCTTTCATTGAAAAACCATATTCTACATCTAATAATTTTTTTTTTTTTTCGACAAGTGGATTTATCTATTTTTGTATAAACTCTCCTCATATAGGAAGCCATATTAAATATTGTTTTTATTCTGTGGACTTGTCATACAAGTATAGAATCGTCAGGAAAAAAAAATAAATTATATATATACATACATTATACATACAGAAGTATAATAGTATATTATGTGGCAAGTGTGTGAAGCTGAAATTTTTACATGAGGGTGGAGATTGTGACACGAGCCGAAGGTGAGTGTTGCAAACCACCCGAATGTAAAATAAGCTTCACACACGTGTTACATACTATACTTTTTCTACGACCTTGCAATAAAATATATTTTTTCTTCACATTGTCATTCTTTTAACGTAAAGCCTCTGTATTATCGACTTGTGTAACCATGGTTACCAACGTTACGGTTGTTCAACAGCTTTGTTTTATTAAAATACAATTCAGTTTGTAATATTTAAAATAATGAACGGTGCGTGAAGTGTGCAAAAAATCGAACTTCACACATACAAATTGATACGTGAAGTACTCACTTCACGTACGGGAGTAGAAAAAATAGATTACGAAGTACTAGATTTATACATGAAGAAACTCAGCAACTGTGTAATATGCTTTAGTGCAGAGGAGTTGCTTGAGTTTTCTTTTAAACGTAGGTAGGTTTTCACATTCTCTAATGGAGTATTCCACCATAACAACAAAATTAAGAAAATTTCAATTTAACATAAAGTATGGCTCAATAAATAATAGTTAAAACAATGAAAACATTTTTTAAATAATTACTTTACGAGATATTTCACATTTGCTAAAAGGGAAAATTGGCGTCATACAATTGTTATCCTTCTCTCGCAGCGTACTCAGAGCAGTGTGTGTGAGAAAGACAAGTATAGAGGAAATGTGACGTTACACTGATTCTCGAAAATAAAATACTGGTAAACTAGGAACAATTAAGACTTTTTAATACTATGAATTGCTTCAAAACAAATGAAGTATTATTTAAAATAATAAAAAAAATTGAGTGGAATACCCCATTGTGGTCGGTAGATTATTGAAAATATTAAGTCCAAGTATGTGAGGGGAGTTATTTTGTTAAATTATATCTGCAGTATGGTAATCTGAACTAACTAAGTTTTAAACCGTCACAGATTGAGATTATAATACACATCAAATATGTTATTTAGAAGAAGTTCGTTATAATTCGCGTATAAGAAATCAAGCATCACATTCGCTCTCACTCTAAATACTAGCGGTGTGTAGAGTACAATGAGAATGAGTCAGATCGTCTTCTGGCGGGCTCTAGCTGTACCTCTTCGTGCGACTGGGGTGAAAAACGCTGAGCTGGGAGTAATTCCTCAATCATGAAATCCAGCCGCCGTTTCCCTCTCTCCCAGAGCTAGGAGCGGCAGCGGCACCCTTGATCCTGTTTCGTTTCGATGGCCTTTGTAAAGTGTCACAAGAAAACTGGGATGAAATTGATTTAAAACTGAGCCTGATAAAATTTTAAGCTGAAATAAAAGACTGCGTTACTTTCGGTTGAATTTTAGTGGAAAAGTTGCAGATTAAACGATGGGAATTACGAATTACGCCCACCATACCTGACGCTCTCATCAATTACGGGGATTACCAACTTTATTTGAGGAATCTGTACTCGATATAAACTGCCATTTGAACTACATAGAAAAAAATAAATTAGATATGCTAAATTAATTGTGGTAAAATGAACTAAACAAATTCCTTATTTTTCAGTTTATTAATTCACAAAAAAAAAGAATTGAAATTTTGTCTAATTATATTTATATATTATTTTATTAGGCAATATGTCTAATAATATAGTATAATTTACAAATCTTATGCCCGGTTTCACCAACACCAAATAAATCTTTGAATAGCTTATTCGTCGTATAAGTGAAAAATATCGCATCAAAATATGACAGCTAGAATAAAACCGTCATTTGTGTTATGGTTTCGATGCGATATTTTTCTCTTATTCGACGAATAAGCTATTTAAAGATTTATTTGATGTTGATGACACCGGGCATTACTTTAGCATTTTAACTAATCCGAAATACATAATGGTTACTTTAATTACTTATTTTATTTAATTTTACTATATTTGACTTAATTATTTTTGTCCTACAATTTTCGATAATTTATCTAATGAATTAGGTAATTAAATAGAAAATTTAAATACATATTTAGTTAATTCCTTTATTTATATTTAGTTCAATACTTATTACGATATAAATTATTTCATCTAATTTTGTATTTAATTTTACTACAATTTGTTATTACAAATTTAGAAAATTTAACTAAATCAACTTAGATATTTTAATGAAACACATTAGTAGGCTGATAAATAAGGAATTTATTTAGTTATTTAACTACAATTTAGACGTTTTTTTTTTCTGTGTATATTTTCTAAAATTGTAATAGCAAAATACGAGCCCTAATCCATATTAATTGACCTATTTGTTAAATTCATTTATCATGACTTAAATAGTATTTATAATAATATTGGAGGGAGTTTTTTTTTTTAAGTAAAGATATTTGCACATTATAACGTAACTTTATTTCAAGCTGTACGTAAAGTAATAATAAAAACTCGAATTTATTAGTAAATTTGTATTATTTATCAAGATTGGATAATGGGGAAGTTTAGCATGGTAAAAATTCTACATAACATACTATTTTCTGACAATTATAACACAAATGACTGCTGAAATTGAAATTAAAAATTAAAATTATTGCTTCATTTATTTATAATTAATATTTTTTGGGTAAACTGTAAGTACGTCACAAGTCAGTTATGCGCAAACTCAGACAGAACGGTGAAATCGAACCACTTGAACGTAGGTCGTAACAACACCTCAGTCTCAAGTGACTGGTAACCGCAACCGCGTGCGTCAGCGTATAAGTCGACATACGTTGCGCCAAGCCTCTACCGACGTCATCACAGCTTAAAATCGGCTTTTCCGGAAAATCTGGGCATTTTTGAAAAAAATAAAACAAGTTATATCAATTTTCAAGTCATTTCCCATGGAATAAAAAAAAAAAAAATCGCTAAACTTCCCCATTTTAAAATTGCCGTAATTTTTTATGGTGCCTTATTTCTAAACTCTGAGAACAAATGATGTCAATTCTATTCAAACTTTATTTGTTTTTCTTGTATTGTTAGTAAAGCTATGAATGATTTCGATTGACATTAAAACAACAAAACATTTTAGAAAATATATCTTGCTATGTAGCACAAGAACCACAAAATATCTATAATATTAAAAAAAGTACCAATAATTACGTTAGTTATTATTTGTATTATATATGCGCTAAATAAAATAAAATTTTAGCGACTAGGCCAACTAATTGGATTAGGGCTCGTATAATAAAATTAAATACAAAATTAGATCATTTTTCGAAATAAGTACTGAACTAAACATAAATCTTGAAATTAACTAAAGATATTATTAAATTTTCTATTTAATTTATCTAACTCAGATAAGTTTCCAAAAATTTTAGTGAAACAGAATATCCGGTATACCCTTCCAAAGTTACGATATTGGTACACCAAGGTCATTATAATTTTGTAATTAAAAGGCATTAATATAATGAGAAAATTTTATTTTTTACACATGTTTGTTGTTTTTTATGATAGCAACAGATAACATGCACGTATTCTATATATATTTTATTTTATCGTAACGTAATAAACTAATTAATAGTAGAGAGAACAAAATAGCTACAATAATATACATATACAGTGAAAGTTCCCTTTGCGGACAGCTCCCACAAGCGGACATCTCTCATAACAGGACAGTTTTTCTGGAACCATATTTTTGGGTATCAATTCCTATATAAAACACACTTTCATAAGCGAACTCTCTACCGGACGGACACGGACAACCCAGTTTTTCCCGACAGGCCCGAAACACTCTCATAAGCGGACGCGAAACTCCGAAACCAGACAAAAACAGCCTCAGTATTTCCTTTAAAGAAACGCAGAAGATGTCTGCCCTTGGCAACCCTGGCAGAGTAAAGATTATGATTTCATTAATTTAGATGAAATATTGTTAACTGAAGAAAAATTTGACGAAAATAGAGAAGAAAATGGAAAGAAAATGATATAGTTAAAGAAATAAGAGTTACTCGGGAGAGTGATGATGAAGAAGATGAAAAAGAAGATACTGGTCCTATAAATTCCTATGCCGATGCCTTGAAGGTTGTTGAAAACCTAGAAAAGTTTTTAAAAGAAGATTTTATTACGTTTGAACATCTAAAAAATATTGAGTCGCATTATTAATATTATTTTTTACAAGAAAAATGTAGAAAGTTGAAGCAGTTAAAAATATCAATTTTTTTTTAAAAATATTTTTTTTTCGATATATTCAAATATGTTGTTTTGTTTTGTGTTCAATCTGTAGTTTTATGTATGTACTATTATTATTATTTTTAGATATATTTTAACTATTTTGAAGTATGTACATATACATATTCTTCAAGTGCATATTATTCAATAAAAAATTCCCAGTAAATTTGTACTTTATTTATTAAATTTTTCATCTCTTTAAATAGAGCTTTCTTATAAGCGGACTCTTCCCATAAGGGGACAAAAAAGTTGGAACCAGCGGTGTCCGCTTATGAGAGCTTTCACTGTATCATTACCGATGTCTACATGTGTTGTAGAAACTGGCACACCCAGTAATGGGTAATATGCCGTGATGATATATTTATTTATTTATTTATTTATTTAACATTTATAAAAGTTTCGACATTAGTACATCAACAATAATGGTTAGTTCATCTTCATAGATATTTTCTAGGCATATTTTGTCCGTAGCGTACAGAAAAACTAAAAATAATAAATGTTAAATTTAGTGTCTAACCTCGTACACCAGGGACATAACGATCTATTAATTATTATAATTGTACATATTAATAAAGAATTAGTAACAAAAAAATGTAGGTTATCCCCAGAAATTTAGTTTCATAGTTTTTCATCACTTTCATCAAAGAGATCTGAAGTTGAATAAAATAGCTTAGTTGTTATACAATTTTCGCAGTATTTTGTCTTATGACGATTACTAGCCACTATTTCAAAGGCGCCTGCATGTATGTACGTATCATATATGTCAACTTCTAATTTATCTTAGAAATTTCCGGGCCACAAATATTTTAAACTGCTTTCAAATTGTGACTAATATCACGAACTGTTCTATTGAACAATATTCTTTGTGTTAAATCAGTATTCCAAATTAGTTCAAGGTTGCCGAAAAATGATGATATACATACTTACATTATTTGTAACACATATTTTTTTATCGTGATGAACAGTACCTACCTTAAAAACAAAACACATCCGAATAAGACAGGTGTCTGTTAACAGAAATAGTATCAGTTTTAGCTTATATTAGTACAACAAGCATAAGCTTTTTTTTTGTTTTTTGATTAAACATGATTAATTTACGAGTAGGTATCTCTTTCATAAGAAAAATTTACTTATAGTATTCTATAAATAAGAATGTTTTTGCACAATAAAAAATATATGATTCTTGATGACATACGTAAATGAAATAGTCTCTTTTTGCTACACAGGTCATAGAATCTGTTCATACCGTGAGTATTTTTTAATGTGAAACATTGGGTTTGTCATATCTATGGTTACTACTCGATATTTGATTGACAGCAATGTATTTGCCTGTCCCATTTAAAATGAAACATAGGGAACAAATTTGACAGAAGTATTGTATTTAAATATTGTAAGAAATTTAGTCAAGTCAGAATACAACTCGAGAGCACTAAACATATTTCCGGCACAAAGTGCACACAATATTTTTTCTGCAACTAAATTTAATTTTTAGAAAACAGGTAATTATTTAAACAAAATTAACCTCTAATGACATCTTGTCAATATGTCAGATAAATTTTCCTATAAATTATGACTTGACATTTGATTGACAGCAATGTATTTGCATGTCTCATTTAAAATGAAACATACGGAATGAATTTGACAGAAGTATTACATTTAAATATTGCCGAGTCAGAAAATTAGGTGCACACAACATTTTTTCTACAACTAAAATTAATTTAGAAAGCAGGTATAATTATTTAACAAAATTAACCTCTATTGACGTCTTGTCAAATGTCAGATTTGTTCCCTATGTTTCATTTTAAATGGGACTGCTTTCAATCAAATATGAAGTCGTAACCATGGATATGACAAATTCAATGTTTCACGTTAAAAAATACACCACGGTATATGTACAGATTCTATAATAGGTGCGTTCGGTAAATCATACGGAGTTGGAGTATTTACGGAGCGGTGTTGGAGTGGAGTGGGAGTAGAGCTGGAGTTGGAGTAGATCGAGGGAACAAGGTACACTTCTTTATTTGTGATGAACCGAACGAGTAGAGTTAAAATTTTGGTGCACGAATATAATAACCTCCTTTTTTGATAATCTGATATACTGCATTGCTAAAAAAAATAAATAATGAACCATACAGAAGTTATTCAGTTTGGTATTATTCTTTAATGATTCTGAAGAAAGTATATATTAGAAATGGTACAGAATTCTTACCGTTCCGACATACTTTGCCTTGTTATATTACAAAACAATATTATAAATATAAAATAATTGTGTATAATAAAATATTTCATCATAAAAATACAAAATGATCTGACAGATGTCAAATAAAACAAAAAAAACTCCACGTATGCTTGCATATCGAGGTTGGACTTATGGAGTTAACACTTTTCACTCCACTTGACTCCATTCTGCATTTGCCGAACGCTACATTTTAAGACGCTTCTCACTCCATGTAATTACCGAACGGTGCTAGGAGTGTATAGAGTGAAAAGAGTGAACAGAACTCATTTGCCGAACGCACCTAACCTGTGTAGCAAAAGGAGACTACTTCATTTACGTATGTCGTCAAGAATCATAACACTTGTTTTATTGCGCAACGACATTTTACGTGAAGAATACTATAGGTAGTTTGTAATATAAATAATTTTTGTTCTTGTAGGTACTGGTATATTGAATAAGTGTAGGTAATATGTATTACAAGTGAATTATTGATACATTAAATAAGGTTAGAAACTAACCATTAAGTTGCGTGTGGGATTGGTCTACATAGGAGTTTGAGAATATAACCATGCGACCATGCAGCCTTAAAACAGTTGGAATAGCAGATTTTATAGCAAAACGCGAACATTTATGTGCATAAATGTGTCATCGTGAGTGCTCACATAATTTGCTACTGGTGTAAAGTGTCGACAAATCTGCCACTTACTTATTCCGCAAGTAAAGTATGAATTGCAATCCAATCGGAGATCAAAATTAGAATTACTTATTCTTGCGGAGCCTCCCATTCTAGAAATACATGGTTTCATTACTTTTGCTAAAAGCATTCAGTTATTGGTAGTTATTTCTGGTACCTTGTTGAAGTGTAGATTCTATATAAAGGACTTTTGTCGCCTATCTACAGTTTTATAAATCTGTAATGAGACGTAAAATATTGTAGCCAATAATGTAAATGCTGAAGATGGGGGTCATTGGACCTTCGAAACGTCCAAGTAAATAAAAAAGGAAAAAGGAGAAAGTGTTTTGTTCCCTTTTCTCTTATTCAGTTATTGCTTATTTCTTTATAATACTGAGATTTAAATAATCAAAGCACTACATTGGTCTATGAATGGAGTCATTTAAGAATAAAAAATTGTCGATTTTTTTTATAAAATCATGAAACCCATCTAATTTAATAAATATACTAATACAGGGAATTTATTTTAACATGCAACATATGGCGAATCACTTCCATGGTTACTCACTATTGTCAAAAAATGACAGCAATGTAATATTTGTCCATTTTAAAATGCAACATACAAAATTTGTAGTTTTGTATTATTAAAACTAATTTCCAATAAATTAGCCTACATACGATTAACAAATAATCAAAATATGAATGTTGTACATCTTAACAAACTTTAGTTTACAAAAATTCATAACTTTCATATAATAAATGTTAAAAAATACCCCCAATCACTCTGAGGCAATATTCTAGTCGGTTGTAATAAGAATTGACACCACTTGTGATGTTTTTGGAGGTATCTCCTGTGCTGCAATACTATTTATAATGTTGCATTTTAAAATAAATTCTCTGTATAAAATAATTTGAAAGATTCTACTTTCAATTAATAAATTTGCTAATAAACTTTTCTGGTTGTAAACACGGACTAAATTTGTGACGTCACAGTTTCATACTTACACAAAGTCATTTCTCTCTCACACACATATACATACAATTTACGCTCCACAACATGAAACAGTAATCTAATATAAAATTGTGACAGCTGACAGCAAAATATACGAGAGGGAAGATTGTTATTACTTTCTATTTCTTTAAAAGTATTATTGCAGTATAAGGTATGTAATTAAAACATTTATTTAAATAAATACCAAACCAAATAATCATAGTTCCAAATTAAACCGGTAGAGCTCGACTGGCGTATCCGTGAAACTGTGTCGTCAGCCGTTGAAATATTTAAAATTAAAAACAACTTTTAAAAAATCATATATCTGATTTTAAAGACTTGTAAAATGTAAAACATACACCTACATTATTTAATTCAAGCTATTCTTTCAAGAAAAAATAAATCAGAAAATGTGAAATGACCTCATTGGACATGAATATTTTTTATTTAAAAGTTCATATAATTTTGATGTATAAATGAGACCTCTAACTATAGTGCCAACACTGACATAATAATTTTTCTAACTTAACAAAAATCTTGTTAAGTTCTGATTTCTGAGTATGCGCCAGTTTGCTTCTATTCGCAATAAATGACTATATCTCTCTAAGTTGTTGTAGAGAGAGGGAGCCCTACAATTGGCACATCCAGAAATGGTTAATAAGCCGTTATGATATATTTATTCACATTAAATTCTTTTCTCTTTTAATTCGTGGCTTTTCTTTTTAAGAAGTCTTCTAAATCAGTCGAAACAATTCAATCTGTATCATAATCCTATGCAAAATCAGCATTACGGTTCTGGAAATAAAAGACTATACAGAGATCAAGAGATAAAAACAAAAAGGAAATAGCGAGAATTAAGTACCAAAACTGTGGGCAATTATATTAGGATTCAACTAACTCCGCGTTTTTATTTACCAACACCCGCGCCCTTAAATTCGTTTCCTGGTTGGAAAAGTGTTTCAAAAGAGAATGCATTTAACGTTTCCCTCGCTTTATTTTATTATCTGGAAGTGGGTGACTAAATATTCTTGCAATTTTATGACATAAACACTTTTTAGATGTTTATATTTTGTACATTTTTCGTCATGTTGCAAAATTAAAGGACGTACAGATGTTAGTCAAAACAACAAAGACGCAGAGTCAGTCATCTTAAAATAATAACAACCCAGATCTAATTTCATATATGACATAAATCTGTTTTGTTTAGTATAACCACAAGATAAACATTTATTCCACATACATTTTATAAACAATAATGTAAATTAACAAATTTTGAAATATTGCTCTACTGAAATATGTAAAATATTTTATTTGAAATCATTACTAGAGTGCACAAAAATGGTCATTAATAGCTCAGAAATCGGCACTACGATTTCAAGCAAATGCAGTGTTGTCAACCTTATAATAATTATTGTATATGTTACGCTCAAACACCGAAATCGCTCAGTGAGCGAAAAAAAAAAAACAACCACAACGCGTTGTGGACTGATGGACAGTCAACTACTGAAAACGGACCAACCTAGCAACCCTTGTCTACCAATTATGAATTGCCAGTTAGGTTACGATGCCATTTGTATTTTTTTATTTATTAAAAAAAAAATACAAACTGCAACGTAACCTAACTGGCAACTCCTAAAAAAAAAACGACCACAACACGAATTTCGGTATTTGGTCGTTCAGCACCGTCCACAAGGCGTTGTGGCTAGGTATGCATTCGGATCGGACCGGACCGGGCTTTGAGGTTTGGATCGACTCGGCCCGAAAATAAAAATTGCCGGCCCGATTAAATACTTAAAACAAATACATCCTTATAACGTTCAACATTGGTTAACTTAAGTTATCAAAAAGACACGCTTAGTGTAAGTTTGTTTTAAATATTACAGACCTACGAGTATAATATGCGTACACTTACGTAACATTGTCTTTACAATCAAATAATATTATTAGCAAGTTTATATCTCTATCCATTTTTGAATTAATGTCCCAAAAGTCAATATACCCCATATTCAGATAAAAACTTCAAAATTTTTAAAAATCTATTTTTCATGTATCTAGATACTTCTCAGTGCACTGATTTCAAATTTTGAAACCGCAGGTCGATACCTCTTTTCGTTCTCGAGATATTTAGATTCAAAGTTTTGCTCAAAACTGCCCATTTTTGGGTAATAACCCAAAAATGGGTCGAGATATAAATTTGGAGATATCATCATTCGATTCTACGGGCAAAATTACGTAAGTATACCAATTTTCATAATTTTTGAACACCGCATATAGTCTCTAAAGCAAAATAACTGAAAATGGCCAAAAATCGCAAAAATCGTAAGGGGTACCCCTTGCGATTTTTTCAGATTTTGGCCGTATTCAGGGGTTTTCAAACTTTTATTCATAAAAAATGAACCGGTTAATCAAAAATTATAAAAATTGATATACTTATTTATTTATTTATTTATTTATTTATTTATTTATTTCAATACACTGCCCAAACAGGCGAACCCAATTAATTGGACAGGAACAAGAAAAATCAAAAGAAACACCATTATACACACCAATGGAAACAGTATCAAAAAAACAATGTATAATATAAAATATAAAATAACCAGGAAAAAGTTAATAAGTACATGTAAATATAAATTGATATGACAAAAAAAAAAAAAAAAAAAAATTATGAAAGCAAAATTATTTATAGTTAAGTTATATGGGAATAGAGAAACTTCCTGTAACTTGATAAAGTATTACTAAAGATGTCAATTTGTGACTCTATAAGATTATGAAGAGAGTACATAAGATGTAGAGGAGAATGCTGTAGTATGTTGGTACGGGCAGGTGACGGTCTGAAAGTATGAGGATTTCTAGTGTGGAAGGATGGTACTTGGAAATTAATTAAATTAAGTGTAAGTGGATCATCAATTAAATTATGAATAATTTTATATAAATGTATAAGTTGAGAGTTATTTCTGCGTACTGATAATTTAGCAAACTTGAAATATTGAAGTAAATATTCGTAACTAATAGTAAAATCTGGATATATATTATTTTTCTTAAAGTATAAAAATCGAAGAAATTTTTTTTGAATTGATTCAACTAAGGCAATATTTTTTTGATATGATGGATTCCACACTACCGAACAGTAGTCCAATTTAGAACGTACAAAAGCAAAATATAGAGCAATTATAGGTTCGATTGTTGTGAAAGAGCGCGACTGCCGTATTATAAATCCAAGCATTCTGTGCGAATCAGAAAATATATATTTTATGTGATTATTAAAAGTTAGTTTGGGGTCAAAAATGACACCCAGATCTTATATATTTTTATCCGCAGAATCGAATGGTGGTGTCACCAAATTCGTATCTCGGCCCATTTTTGGGTTATTACCCAAAAATGGGCAGTTTTGAGCAAAACTTTGAATCTAAATATCTCGAAAACGAAAAGAGATATCGACCTGCGGTTTCAAAATTAGTATCTAGATACATAAAAATTAGATTTTTGAAAATTTTAAAGTTTTTATCTGAAGATGGGGTATATTGACTTTTGGGGCAATAATTCAAAACTAGGTAGAGATCTAGCTCACAAATGATAATTTTGAGAAAATATTTGAGGTGGAATATCTCCAAAACTAAGAGATATTGACTTGCGTTTTCATGATTTGGAATCAGTGCATTGAATGCAAATGAATGTTAATTAAAAGTTCAGATATCGGCACTAAAGTAATCCATTATACGACGATTTCAAGCAAATGCAATGTTACCAATCTTACAATAATTATTGTATATATAAGATAATTTGGGTAGGTGTACGATATATAATAGTAAATTTGTATGTAAAATGACAAAAAATAAATGTAAGAAGAACGAACTAAATAATTCCGATGAAGAATATTGAAATAAAACATAATTTTGAGTGTAACCTCAATGTTTGGAGGTTAGCAACATTTAGTGTCAGAGTGATAGTTACGAAAACATAACCTATAAAAAAAAAATATTCCTTTCATTTTCACAAATTTCAAATAAAATTTAATATGCAACTCGGCACTGAAGTGCCATGTTGTCACTCATATGGTTTATTTTCCTCGGCTTTACAGCCTCGTCAACTAAATTCCATATTCGTGATAAAAAGTAGAACTTCATTACCTTGATACATAAATAACTATTAGTTCTTAGTGTATTTCTTTTAATGATTATGTAAAAATTTATAAAAAATATAAAAAGGTAATATGTATATTTACATTGTTTTTGAATGATAATATAATAAAAACTCCTTTGACCTACATTAATATCGTTCTTAATATGGGTTATGAAATAACATTATTCAAAACGTTTTGACAGGTTATTAGACCTGTAAGTATATGACAGTTCTCATTTTGTTTGAAGAGTATAGATGAACTTGATCCAAATAAGAACATGATGAAATGATGATTGACATGTTGTATACATTGTTTAAAAAACAGTTTATACTAAAAACTTGTTTAGTAGTGAAAAACGTTAATAGGGTGTCCCAAATAATGTTTTTACGCATATTGCAATAGAGTATAGTAAATAAATCATCAGCTTTTATACGCAATAAATTAGGAATTATAAATTAAATCATTATGACTAAACATCGAAACGGGTTATTGTGTGAACAAAGTAAAAAATACGTCTATAATTATTTTTTACATGTAGAACAATTTTCATTTCCGAATTATGATTTTAAATTCTTGGAAATATAATAAAAATAATTGAAAATTATTTAACATAAAAAATAGTTTGTGTTTAAGACCGCACGTTCGAAGAAGTGAAAACTTCACGATTCAGCACTTCGCATACGTTTCTGCCGCTTTTTGAATGTTTCTCAGGGTTCGGAAACTTAAATGGTTGACATGTGGATCGTTCAGCAATGCCATCTCTTGACTGCTACCGGAATCTTCATAAACTTAAATGTTTAAGTGTGCTGGGCTTACATTCATATTTTTTTTTATAAAATGTCAAAATCCTATGAGCATTCCTGGAACATTTCAACCAAATTCTAACAAAATCTTCAAGAAAGAATTTTAATTTTCGTGGGGGAAGGCTGGGAAACAACTCAAATTTTATTTTAAAATCTGGCCGAAACCCTAAAAGCTCTAGTTTTAAAACCAGTTTCTTTTTTGACAGATCTTGTGATATTTTCCGTCCTTGTATTAATAACTTAGGCTATGATCCGAAATAACGTGACGTCATGCTCTCCTCTAGTTTATCCGAATAACCGTGAAGCGTCACGTGTCATGAGTAAGAATGGTATAGAATGTGAGACAGGTGAACAATAGGTGCGTTCCACTGAAATATATACTAACTGGAACTCGCATACTCTACCTATCAGCGTACGCTGCACTGAAGCCCCATTGAACAATAATGGCTGGTCCTGTTCGCGCACGTTCGTGTCGAACCGAACCTAGCCGAATAATTCATATCATAGCTTTATTTTCATGTTTATTCTACTCACATACATTTTATTTAAACCTCCGCCACACGAAATAATTTCCGTCTACTCTCGAACTGTCCCGATGTTTGCCGACTACTCCAGCAGCCAGCTTTCAATATGCCTTCACAGTCACGGGTCACGGTACGTACGCGCATTCCAGTTAGTGTATATTTCAGTGGTGCGTTCCATGAAGTTAGGAAACCATCGTGCTATGCTAGCGAATTATATATGACGTTATAAGTGCTGCTAGGATACCAAATTTAAAATGGAATCAAAAATGAGTTTTATAAATCTCGTTGAAGACGGTAGATAAATGTCGGAAAATAATTATATTGGCATCACAGCACATATGTTTTGACATTTGTGGTTATGTTAAAATAAATGTAAATTTGTTGTAAAATGTTTAGATGGAGAATTAATAGAAAATGAGAAGAATAATGAACATCCGTTTTAAAAATAAAGCACACTGGACCATTCAACGTAGCATTGCATTATCTGGACAGCACAACCACAAAAGAACAAACGTAAAATATTCATATTCGCGCCAAAGTTGTCGTTCACTAAACGTTTTGCTAACTTTATTTTGCTACTTCGCTAGCGCTAGCTTGCTATCTCCATTGAACGGTGCATTCAATGGAGAGGTGTTATTGAGTTCAACGGAGAAATAAAAATGAAGATTAAGAATTACTAAAACAATAATATTTTTTGAGCGCAAAATTTGTAAAGAATTCTTCTTTCCTAGCGTTATCGCTCAATTGCAGCTGTAGACACGTGTTTCGCTCTTATTCTTTATATTTACTTTTGGGGTCCAAGTAACGGGTCTGGTGGGTGGTTATAAATCACCGCCGCTGTGACGTTGTATTTATCCACAAAGTGTGTGAAAATGCTGACCGAGACAACATAAGAGTATTTGGCTGCTTACTAGTGCTGTTACACTTTGTCGGTTTTTTTTTATTACTACCTCTAGTTAATGTCCACCTGTTAACTAGCTATACTGCACTGATGAGCTCTAATAAGAGCGAAACACGTGTCTACAGCTGCAATTGAGCGATAACCCTAGGAAAAAAGAATTATTTATATTTTGTGACTTCATTCATTCATTTACATATTAGAAGCATTTACACAAGAAAAATTGAGACTATACGAATACTGTTTTTCATTTATTTATTTATTTATTTATTTATTTATTTATTTATTTAACATACACTACTCAACAGATAAATCCAATTACAGAGCAGGATAAAAAACATCACATAAAAAATCTTATATAATAAAGACAACATAACATTTAAATACGATGCAAAATGTAGATCAAACATACAAAAATACAAAAAAGTGAAAAAGCATTACATTACAGAAAGTAAATAACAATAATAATAATAATTAAGAGACTACTATACAATAAAAGAATGAAATTTTTTTGGAGAGTATTGGAAAACATCAACATCACTAAATTTAAGTTGATAGATTAAACACATCTGGTAAATAGGCGATTTATAAAAAACGTTAGTACGGGCAGAAGGTAAATAAAATGTTTGAGAACTTCTAGTGAACACAGAAGGAGTATGAAAATTAATAAGTGAAACACATTGAGGGTCATCAACTGTCCCGTGAATTAATTTAGACAAATAGTGAACGCATATAACTTGTCTACGATGCAGTAAGCTACGAACATTGAACATATTAAGCAAGTGATCGTAAGACACTGATCTATCAGGATAAGTAGTATTTAGTTTAAAATATAAGAATCTGAGAAACTTTCTTTGCACTTTTTCCAAAAGATCCTGATGTACTTCATAAAATGGGTTCCAGATTATGCAAGCATATTCAATTTTAGAGCGTACGAAAGAGTTATAAAGTGTTACCAAACAAGAAAGATTTACAAGTTGTCTTGAATTTCTAATTATAAAACCAAGTAATTTTAATGCGCTTTTAAAAAGTTGTTGAATATGATTAGTAAAAGCAAATTTTTTATCAAATGTTACACCAAGATCCACAATTTGATCTATACTTGATAAAGTGGCATTGTTTATTATATAATTAAACTGTATAGGAAATAATTTTCTAGAGAATGAAACTACCTTGCACTTACTAATATTTAAATGCAAATTGTTCTGTAAACACCATTGATACAAATTGTCAAGATCTTGCTGAAGAAAAGTGCAGTCAGTGTACGAATTGACAGAATAAAATATTTTTAGATCATCAGCGAAAAGCAAACTTTCACAATTTAATACATTAGTTATATCGTTCACAAATAATAAAAATAATAAAGGACCCAGATTAGATCCTTGGGGTACACCGGAAGTTGCGATGAAAGTGGAGGATTTATTGTCAAGAAATTGGACAAAGAGTTGTCTGTTAAGAAGGTATGATGATAGAAGAGAAATGAGAGGTTGAGAAAGAGAGAAGGTGAAGTGTAGGACCGCGGAAGTAATATGAGTGCCGAGATTTTTTTTAATATTGATGCAAGTCATGCGCACGAACACGAAGCAGTGACAGAGTTAAAGACACATCTTAGCTTAGTGCAATATATCTGCTTCTGGTATGGGGGCGCGAATTAAACTTCAGAGGGTAGAAAAATGACTCCGCACCATAGCAGTCAGGCAAGTAAATAAAGGAAAAAATAAAATAAAAAGGCGCGAAGTGGCTCAAGTAAATTACGCTACAATCTCAATCTGAATGAAGAAAAAATTAAGGCAAGAAACCGAGGTTTGTATTTTAAAACGTAGCGGGGTCGCGACAGGGAGAATTTATACGGGACATTGCATTTAGTTGAAAAAGATATTATAATTTCATTTGGCGGGTGGCAGTACTTATGCTTCCGCGACCATAAAACATAGCAGGATGCTTTCTTCCACGTTTCCGTTCGAGCCGGACAAACGGATTCAGTTCCGTAAACCGCCTCCGCGTAGTTCAACCCTCTTCAGCCAGCGTTCAACTCACGACAACACGAACAAACACGCTCTTCAAACTATATACAATCAAACCAAATTATCCTTTTGAAGCAGTCAATTTAAAAAAGTGTTAAGTTTATTTTTACAATATAGGAGATAAATTTTCAAAAGTACAGTAATACAGATTTGTCTTAAAGTATGCTGTACACGTAACATCCTTTAGTCTATATTAATATAACTAATAACTTTGATTTGAAATCTTCAATAAAGGGCACAAAAATCGTTATTAAAAGTTCAGAAATCGGTACTAAAGAAATCCATTATGATTTCATGCAAGTACTATGTTATAGTCTGTTCGCTCCTAGCTGAAACAAGTCGATATTTTATTACCCCAATAGATATTACCACAAACAAATAGAAAATCCTCAGGTAGTGTGGAACAGGGACGTATTCGAAATCTGTATAAGTAAGGGAAAATGTCATTATTACAAGTATACAGTTATACTCGTCATAAAATAATCAAATAATGGCAACTTTCCTTCACACTTTTTACAGGCTTAGGACTGTCAGGGAAATATATACAAATTTTTTTTTGCTATAAATTTCGCTGGCGTGTTTAAAAGTTGCAGGTCAGCAGTTGTTGTCATTATTTACAAATAGCGAACTGTCCCTTTGTCATAATTTATATTTTCTTAAGAACTGTCATCTTCATCCAAAATGGAGTCGTCACTATCAGAATTAACGTTGATTATGATAGATTGTGGCTGGGTATTAATAATATATTTATTCTCTGTTTCAATTACATGATGATGGCCAAACCCGAAAACAATGTTTTTAGCCGAAAACGTCTTTACAGGTAATTCTTAATTATACCTATTCATTGATAATACCTAGCTGTAAATACATTTCAAAATAATTTCAAAAAATTCTCTTAAAAATTTACAAGCGCATATATCAAAACGAACTGAATACAATCCTTGTTCAACACTCCATTTACAACTGACCGTCGTTTGATGAACAAAGGCCCAAGAAAGTGGTTTATGGTTTGTGGTAATAACTATTGGGGTAATAAATTATCGGCTTGTTTCAGCTAGGAGCAAACCGACTTTACCAATCTTAATATATTTTGGGTAGGTGTACGATATAGTGATGGACAGAAAAAAAATAGGACAGTATTTTTTTTTCTAGTGTAAACTTATCCTTAACAATTCCAAAAGTGTTGTAATTCGAAGACAAATAAATAATTGAACAACATTAAACAGAATAATTCAATTTAGGAAACGATTTAATAAAATTATTTAAAAAGTACTGCTTTTCTAATGCTTGGTCATTGCACCATTTCGATTGATAAATTCGGTCAGTCTGAGTGGCATGGAATTAACTAAAATCATAGAATATTCGACGGTAACAACATTTTCCCATATGCGTTATTAACTATTTCTAGTAGTTCTTAGTATCTCAATTAATCTTCTTCTTCAGTTGTTACTCTGTGTCGCCATAATCTTGGATTCCTTCCTATTCTGCCTTCCTGTTTTCACTTAATTAAAATGTTAATGACAGAACTTTTATTAATATTATAGCGCTGGGCAATTTTTTCTGTCCACCACTGTACGATAGTAAATTTGTACGAAAATAAACTATTGTGCAAGAAGAATGAATTAAATAATTCTGAGGAAGAAGTTTGAGATAATACACATAATTTTAAGTGTTCATTATGATAACTTCAATGACCGAAGATTTGCAACACTAAACATAAGTTCGTTTGTTTTGCTGAGAACAACTGACATATATGCCAACATAACTTATAAAAATAAATATTTCTTTAATTTTTACAATTAGGCAGGAGTTGTGTCGTATTATCAGGATACACTTGTATCATTTTCGCCGTGAGTTTCTCATATATAAATATAAGTGCACTGTTATCTTTTTTCTCATGATTGTGTTATTTTGATTTCAGGGCCACCTCGGGGAAAGTCCGTTTGAGAGCGCCGCAGACTGGAGCAAAACGCATTTCGCGGCCGCTGCAACCCCCTGGCCGCATGCCGTTCGACAATCACGACTTAGTGTAAGTCTATTTTTTATATTTATCTTATCCTAATGTTTCCAATTCAAGTGAGAACTAGAATTCTAGGTGTTCTAATTTCATTTTTGTTTTGCTTACTATAGAGGCAAAAGAGGGCATTTTGTTCTAAAATGTAAAACAAATATGCATAAATAAAAGTAAACAAAAATGCAGCGCATTATCTGTATTTAATAATTAAATAAGGTTGATAGGGTCCATGTATTGTTCTTCAATTTTTTTTTTTTTCAAGGGGTATTCCACTAATTTTTTTTTTATTATTTTAAATAAAACTTCATTCAGTTTTGAAGCAATTCATGGTATTAAAAAAATCTTAATTGTTCCTTGTTTAACAGTATTTTATTTTCGAGAAATCAGTGTAACGTCACATTTCCCCTATACTTGTTTTTCTCACACACACACTGCTCTGAGTACGCTGCGAGAGAAAGATAACAATTGTAATTGTATGACGTCAGTTTTTCCTTTTAGCAAATGTGAAATATCTCGTAAAGTAATTATTTAAAAAATGTTTTCATTGTTTTAACTATTATTTATTGAGGCATACTTTAAGTTAAATTGAAAATTTTCTTATTTTTTTGTTATGGTGGAATACCCCAAGTTTTGACTGAAATCGAAATAGAAAATGCAGTATAATAATTAATGAGACTGGTTCGAAAAAATTTTATGTATGTATATGTATAAAAATTAAATGAAAATAAAAACTACCTATATGTACGTATTTTGCAAATAATGTTCTCATCTTCAGTAATAAATTTACGCGTAACCGTATGAAGAGAGTAAAGAAAAATTAGGATTACTCAATATGTCAACCATGTAAGAGATCCTGACAACTCTCTTCTCGCAATGTAGTTAAGATTACTCAACAAGTAAACCATGCTAAAAGTTTTAACAACACTTACCTATACAGTGGCGGATTTATGAGGAGGGTAGAGGAGCAATTACCCTCAAAAAAATTGAAAATGTGTGGTTTTTTCTTTAATATTGAAAAAGAAATGCAAGAAAACTCTAGTATTCTTCAAGAAACGACGAGAAACATAATATTGCGGCTTAAAAATACCGGAAATATTGAACGATTATTAAGAAAAGTGATAATCGTGCATTTATTATAGATGATCGCCGAGTTTCTATCCCAGATTTATCTGCCAAATGGGCAAATGTCATTGTTAGACCAATCTTGCTTAAAAATTATGAAAAAAATAAAACTGAGATATGGGTTCTACAAGGTAGAATAAATCATAATAAAACAAGCCAAACTGGTAACTTGTTCATCTGGCGACAAAGCAAGTCCGATTTTTACTCCCAAAAAATTCCAAATTTGTATTATTTATGCCCAGTTTCATATCCGTTTGTTAAATCTTAACAATTTGTTAAATAATTTAGCAACTGATTAAGTAGGAACTATTGTTTCATCAACAAATGCTAGATTTAAACTATGGTTAAATGGCTTGCTATTTTATCGACAGTCTCGGGTCTTGTTAAATTTCTAACCAGTTGCTATTTGACATCTGTCACATATGTGTAATCAGAACAAAATATTTATTTTGTCCTTTCCGTCATAAATTAATTTGCAACAAGAAAATTAGTAAGTACAAGTTGCATTAGCTGTGTAATTTAAAATAAATATATATTCTACATTAATGTCATAGAAAATATTACTCAACTATGTTTTCGGAATCTGATGAGTCTAAAGAAGAATTTTTTGAAATTGATATTCGATTTCTGCGAAGAGAAAGAGTATTCAGAGATCGAGGAAATCCTTTTGAATTTTTTGATTATGTACAATTTAAAATGAGATATCGGCTATCTAAGGACACCGTTCTGTTAATTTTGGATCATATATATGAAAATTTGACATCATACACTGAAAGAAATCATTAGTTATATTATTATGCAACTGGTACTTTCCAGTCTGTTAATAATGACATTTATTATTAATAACTATGAAATTGGTTTTTATATTACTAAAAAATACAATAATTCCCTAAACAAATTTTAACATGCTTGTTGACTAACAACAGTTTAAAATTGATCTGCTAATTTCATGAAACATCATAAAAATTGAACAAGTTGTTAATTTTGAAAAGTTGTCAACTAACACAAGATTTAACAATCGTATATGAAACCGGGCATAAGAGAATAAAAATCTTAAATCATAAATTCGTACTATATATATTTAGTTATTCAAAATTGAAATTGGGTTTCAAATTACAGCCGATAAATTTACTCTGCACAATTCTAAGAAAAATATTATGACTATTTAAATAATAGGTACATTCGTGCGCTACCATATGTTAATTGTATTACACATAAAACTTAAATTCTGTTTTATATTTATCAGAAGCTAAAAATCTGTGTACACCTGTAGACTTTTTTATCTAACAATAATTAGTATTTATAAATTTTATTTGATTATTATAAACTTAATTGATTGATAAGCACTTACACACTATTTTTCATTTCTTAAACATGCAAGTAATTTTCTTACAGAAACGCACCTGTGTATGTTTATTATTTTCACAATAATATGCATCGGAATCTTACAAAATTATTCATTTAGTATAAACATTTGATTTGAAATTACATACTGTCTTTTTATAATTATAGTCATAAAAAATATTTTACTGTTTGTTTTGTATTATAATTTTTAATTTGAAATCAAATCCTGACATATGCAAATGAAGTGTCACCTTTCTGAGATAAGATAGCTATCCCATACATTAACGAAATTTTGGAACTGCATCTAAATTCACGTGTTGTCTGGGCGTTGGTGCTCCAGATTCAAATAATCTTGACACAGTCGGTCTGGTAGGAATCGCGCAATACTCTATGAACGTGCTTTGCAGCGAAACAAGATAGATATCTTCTCTTCATTCATCTATTTTCTTTCATGATTTGATCATTGATGTCCTTTATTAAAAAAAAAAAAAATACGAAATTGATGAGAAAATGTTGATCGGAATGTTTCTTGAAAAATCTACAATTTTGATAACAATTAATACCTCTTAAGTATCAGAGGTGCAAATAGCATTTAAGAGGGGACAAAAATTTGTTTTAATACAATTTTTCTACTACCATATCAGTAAATTACCTTTTACACACTATTTGTCAAACAAGTAAATGCCTTATTACGCAGAGTGTTTGTAATGAAAGTCAGTCGTGTTACAGTTAGTGGGGAATTTCCGTTTATCACTAGAATCATGTTGGCAACATTACCTACAAAACAATTAATTTGACGTTTAACAGACAATTAACTGTCATAACTTGGACATAAACTCTTTCTGCGAAAATAAAATCAAATACAAGCAATTACGTGCACATGGATTACACACTCGCCTCACGTCTCGTGAGTAATTCTTTCGTTGTCCCACAAAATAAGCTTCTTACAACTGTCGCTATGTACTATACTATCTTAAAACCTTAAAATGAAATAAATTACAAAATGTTTATTATTGCCCCTTGTTTTGTGGACGGGAGTTTTGTGCGTTAGAATAAGTTATGGAAAAGTTGCAATAAATTAAAATTAATAATCTGCAATACTTCGGGTGTCCAGTTTAAACATTTTGCATTTAATTATAATTTTGTGTCATTTCCATGGCTGTAACTACAAATGAACAATATTTATATGCTTAGAAAAGTTGCAATAAATTAAAATTAATAATCTGCAATACTTCGGGTGTCCAGTTTAAACATTTTGCATTTAATTATAATTTTGTGTCATTTCCATGGCTGTAACTACAAATGAACAATATTTATAAAATTTCAAATTCGATTTAACAGGTTACTAAATGCGGTAAATAAAGTGTGATTTGCGATTTAGGTGTAGAATTTTGTTATCTGCAACCTTTATGTGAAACATTTTTGTCTAAAATTAATACCCGGTATTGTATTTTATGTTCTTTTTGCATTAATGATTTTTTATTTAGCATTTGTTAATTTTGTATACTGGTTGCAACAGAAATAAGTACATTAAATTTCACCAGTTATAGAACTCGTCGAGAGCAACAATATTTCTTAGTAACTTTTTTGTACACCTTCTCGATATTGTGTTAAAAAAATTGTAAAAAAATTCATTACCTCCTTGAAATACTAAAAAAATTGAGAATAAAAGAAATATTGTTGCTCTCGACGAGTTCTGTCAACGTCACTGAGTTTCTTTTGTTTCACCAGTATATGTCTCGAAAATGGTAATGTTTTTTTCCAAAAAATAAGTAGCGATTTCGAAAAAAGTTACAGAGAAATATTGTTGCTCTTGCCGAATTCTATCACTGGTTAAATTTAATGTACTTATTTCTCCTACACCCTGTATAGCATTATATTCTTATCCAATTGTGAAACGAATATTTAATATTTCCGCAAAAGCCGAGGAAAAATGTTTGTGGTAGTGTGGGTCACAAATAATCAGCAACAAAAATTCGAGGATCTTGCAACACTCCGTCCCCTCCCCATCTCTTGTCCCTGTCGCATTTCATTATACAAACGTATCTCGTGTGCCCCCATATTTTTCTAGAGTACTTAAATTAATAAACTTTCGCGCGGTCTGTGAAATATTTTCGAGGATTCTGCGAGATGGCAAGTTGCCGGCGACTCCCATCTCGCATCTCCATGCGACGCGACGGCCGCGACGCACGCCTGACGCTCGATGGTCTACGTCGACGCTCGAGGAAATAGGACCACCTCGAATGTTTATTTTATTTTTTAGTTTCAACGTTATTTACCCTCTTTGTTTTCAGAAAGGCCGTTAATGAAAATAATTCCAGCGGAAAAAAAGTTCGACGTAAAAACACGCTCGTATTTTTTTGTTCTTTTGGATAGTCTTCCGTTGTTTATTCTTAAAATGAATTGAATTAAAAACGCGTACAGCGTACAGCTGCGCGCAAGCGTTCTTGATCGCAAACCGACGCTCTCGTACAAATTACAATTTATCAGGACCATTCAAAATGTTAATTGCTTTTGTCTCCTCTAAGAAAAACTTTGTTTATGCTGATTGTTTTACGCCCTCGCCCTTCTCTTCTCTCATTTCCTTATCGCTGAACAAACCAAATAAATAAATTCAAATAGTATTGAAATTAATTATTTCTCACGCAGTAATATTTATCAGGGATCGGAAACCGCGGAAAAATGGGTTCGGTTTGGGTTTGGGTTCAGAAAAGACAAAAATTGGTTCAGATTCGGTTCGGGTTCAGTAATAGTATATAAACGAACAAGTTTTATAAGACATATTTTTTTCGCACGTGTCAAAATTTAAAAAACGAGCCTTGGCGAGTTTTCTTATTGACAAGTGCGAAATAAATGTTTTATAAAATGAGTTCTTTATACCGTGAGTATTTTTTAACGTGAAACATTGGGTTTGTCATATCCATGGTTACGACTTGACATTTGATTGACAGCAATGTATTTGATAAGACGTCAATAGAGGTTAATTTTGATTAAATAATTATACCTGCATTCTAAATTGAATTTAGTGTGCACCTTATGCCCGAGTGGTTTTCTGACTCGGCTAAATTATAGGAACTTATAGGAAAATTCAACGGTTATCTGTCATATTGACAAGATGTCATTAGAGGTTTATAGGTTAATTTTGTTTAAATAATTATACCTGTTTTCTAAAAATTAAATTTAGATGTAGAAAAAATACTACGTGCACCTTTGTGCCCGAAATATGTTTAGTGCTCTTGAGTTGTATTCTGACTTGACTAAATTACTTACAATATTTAAATACAATACTTCTGTCAAAAAAAAAAAAAAAAAAAAAAAACATGGGGTCCCGTGGCTGCGTGCCTGAGTGTCTGGTCGCGAACCTGGGGGAACCGGGTTCGATCCCGACCGGCGCCAAATATTTCCAATTTTAAATGGCACAAAAGTGACTCTCCACACCAGCTATGAGTGCCCGTGAGGTGACGCCTGGTAAGCGCCCACACGGTAAAATATATCGTCATCATTACCGATGTCTATATATATGTAGATAATGGCACACCCAGAAATGGGTAATATGCCGTGATGATATATTTATTTTATTTTTATACTTCTGTCAAATTCGTTCCCTATGTTTCATTTTAAATGGAACGGGCAAATACATTGCTGTCAATCAAATATCAAGTCGTAACCATGGATATCACAAACCCAATGTTTCACGTTAAAAAATATTCACGGTACTATTTTTTATATTTTGCGCCTTCTACATACTAAAATATTTTTAAAAAACTGCTAATATTAAACCGAGTTAATTTAGGGAAATTTTTAAGTGAAATTTGTAGTTTGTAACACTGAATTGACCACATTAAATTATTATTTAAAGATTAATGTCATTTCATATTTGCGAACAAATTTAAGTGGATTGAAAATTGAAAAATTGAAAAGATTTGTGAAAAATTTAAGTGAATTTAGTGTAACCATGGAAGACGAAATCAATTGCACTCCGCCTGAGCTACGTAATATAGCTCAGACTACTGTAAATATCTACTTCCTAAAAAATCAATTAACTAAAAATAAATTACGTAAAAAAGGATTAAGTAATTGTCATCTAGTACTAACCTTTTAAAACAAAAAATTGCGTATCGAAATGAAGGCCATTACGATACACAATTGCGTATGAAATGTGCAATACAATTTCTGTAGCAAATTTATTAGTAAGTGAGCAAAAGGAAAGTATGTCTAAGTTTTGGTCTGAATTTAAAGACAAAAATGTCCATTTGCACCACTTAAAATTATTAGCTTGATTTTATTCAGTTAGTCAAGTCAAATTTACACTGCAATTAAAAAATTATGCAATTGAAATTAATATCAATTTATTTAAATTTAATTGGGCCTATAAATGTAGTACCTCATGCCACATCCAATAATGAATAAACTATTTTGATAATATCCCTTCTTATAACCAATTTTCTGTCAATACTTATTTATATATTATTTTTAACTCTTATCTCCAATAATTTCGTGAATCATGAATTGTTGTTACTTGCAAAATATAAATATACATATATTTTTAAGCATGCGTCATATAAATAAATTTATTAAAAAATAATATAAACAAAGCTGAGAAAATTTTTGGTCAATGATTTGCTTTATACAAATTATGAATAGTCTTTGCATTGAAACTTTATTAATAATTTAAAAATTAATATACAGTTACTAACTACGGGCCTAAATAATAATAAACTGTCAAAAATAGTAAACAGTGCAATTATAAGTAAATGAATTATGAACGATTGTTAGCAGGGCAGGATTTGAGAATTTTGATTCATTGGCATTTGTCTGACAAATAAATTGGCGAATGAAAATATGTAAATATATATTATAAAATATTTTCCTGCTGTTTCTCTTTGCATTGTGACATTCTACATTTTTAAGTTTTCTTTATATTATACTTTATTATTAAATCAATGTGGAACTGTCCACCTCAATAAAAAAATATGTTGTGGCCAGCACAAAACCTCTCGCATATCCATATTAGTATTATATATACATAGTATTGTATTTAACATATCTGACACCCTCAAATAATTCTAATTACATCTATTTTTTTCTCTTACTGTTCTAAATGTTCGAGTTTCTTCCAATTCATCGTCGAAATTGACGGTATTTCTAAATTTCTAATTTCTATACTATACATATATTATGTATCTACAATTTAACATATTTAGTTAATAATGAAATAGAAATATTTAATGTACTTCCCAGAAAAAGCCTTCAGAAGTATCTCTGCATTTTTGACACTTTTATCCGTCAATTACAAACATTTAAATTTTTCAGCGGTTTTCTGTGGAGTTGTTTGGGCTGTGAGATTCATTACAATATAACAGAATATTTTATATATTTATATTTCTTTATATCTAAATCTATAGCAGATATAATAAAAAATTTAAATGTACCGGATAGAAAATTTTGAACACTTTAATATTTGTAATAACATAAATTTAAAAAAAAATAATATTTAGAAGAATTTTTTAGGAAACTACTATTTCCGGTTGTCCAATTGTTACCAAAACCTAATCAGCCCTTCCCATTAATGTCAGATTGAGGAATCCTTAGTTTAACAGGTTTTAAGTCTTTTAGAATTTGAGAAACCGTTTATCTAACATCCACGCGCGCGCACACACACACACACACACACACACACACACACACACACACACACACACACACACACATCGTCGTAAAAGTGTTAAAATTGGATTGTAGGGGTACTTATTCATTAAAATTTGGATATGCGATTTTTAGCATGAATCCAATACCTCTCTTAGCGAGAGGTAAATAATACCGAAACCTTCATATTTTGAAAACAACATATTTATAAACAAAAGTTATTGTTTTATTATTAATAGATAATGTATATCTATTTTTTGAAGATTTTTGGAAAAATACTATACATGTTTTCTTTATATTTTAAATAAAGTGTTTTATTTCTTTTCGTAAATATTTCGTGCTGCAGATGTGCTGTTACATTGAATTTAAACTTGTTTAATGTAAAATTTAATTATCAACAACTTTTTATTCTTGTAGTTTTGCTCAAAAAGTTACAGGAAAGCCAATAGTCGCAGTTAAAATCCCATGCTCCGGGTACCGGGTTTTGAAGCACACCCGGTATAGTGAACTGCCTATTACTGATTTTTACAGCAAGTAATTTCTTAATAGAATTATAAGGGTTATACAGAACCGTATTCGAATTTTCATTTAGCGCAGGTATTTTATACCTTATAGTTATTTTTACTTCCTTGTACGAAGTAAAGGAAGTATTGTAATCGCGAAAAATTTCGGTTTCCAGATTTCAACGGAAATATCCACTTTGAGCATCTCTGAATCCATTTTGACTAATTTCGTCGTGACGTCGTACGTACGTATCTCGCATAACTGAAAAACGGGAAGCCGTAGAAAGTTGAAATTTTGTATTTAGAACTGTTATAACATCTAGTTGTGCACCTCCCTTTTTGGTCATTACATAACTTGCGGAAGTGGTACTTTAATTGAAGCCTGTAATAGATTTTAATGAAAAACTATATTAAAATATAATCCAAAACTTTTCAAATTTGGTATATAATACTTTTATATCAATGGGAATAACATAATAGATTTTGGTTAAAATGGTTTACCCGGAAGTGGTACTTCACTTGAAGCCTATAACAGATTTTAATGAAAAACTATATTAAAATATAATCCAAAACTTTTCAAATTTGATATATAAGACTTTTATGTCAATGGGAATAACATAATAGATTTTAGTTAAAATGGTCTACCCGGAAGTGGTACTTTACTTGAAGCCTATAATAGATTTTAATGAAAAACTATATTAAAATATAATCCAAAACTTTTCAAATTTGGTATATAATACTTTTATATCAATGGGAATAACATAATAGATTTTGGTTAAAATAGTCTAACCGGAAGTGATACTTTACATGAAGATGTTATTAGTTTTTCTTGAAAAAAATGATGTTATTTTGATTTTAGTAATAAATGCTTCAAATAAAAGTTTTAGAGAATTGAATTCTGCGTCGAAAACATCAATTATGATTAAATTAGCTCTTTGTTTTCTCTAATTAAGTTTGCTATGGATTAGGACAAAAAATAAAAAAAATAAAATGTTGATGTCAAATTATGTCAAATACGTGAAATTTTATGATTGGGTCTGTTATAATACATATTTTAATTTTAACAAAATATGTATAGTGTAACAGGCGTACAAGGAAGTCATGTGCTGTCCACATCAGATATTTTTCTAAATACAGACCTGTCTGCTGTACATTCAAGTTTTTCATTACGGTAAATGGTCTAATTAATAGTTAAACATTTAGTATTATGCATATATGTTATCAAACAATAAAACTAAATCCACCTCTTAAATGTCAATATTTTAGATATTCGTCACGATTGAACGCATATACCGTGACATTTAAGCTTATGAGTGTGTGAGATCACAAATTGTTTTTAATAATACAGCAATTACTGTTTACACTACAGTATTGTTTAGTTGCAAAATGCAAACACATGTTATACTGATTCATTATTATCAGCGGAACCTGCTACCAGTGTAAGCAAAAGAATGTTTTTGTGCGCAACATGCAGAGTACACAGTTTTCTATAAACAGGTGAAGAAGATAATTATTTCCACTTTGTTGAAGAAGAATTTACCCATGTTTTTACTGAATTATCAAATTATAATCTATATACGTGAGAATATTTTATTATAAATGTAATTTATGTACTAAATATTTTGCACACCTCATGATTTCTGGAAAATCTTATTCATCTTACCAAGAATAATGAAATATTTTGAAAATATTTACACTAGTTTTAGTGCATTATACACCGTACCTACTTCAAGATGTTAATAATGCTGTATTTTGCATATATTAATTTTATACCTATGATTTATTTTATATATGATTAAAAAATAAATTTTCAGCTATAATATCCCGAGGACATTGATAATTACGAAATAATTTTATGACAGTTACCGAAAGCGCGTTGCTTGGTAACAGCCCGATGCCGAAGGCGGAGGTGGTGTTACCTAAAAGCAACGTGCTTGAGGAAGTGTCATAAAATTATAAGTATTTATCAATGATCGAGGGATATTCGGTGAGAATTTTTTTTGCAGTTTTAACATTAAATTTGCCTAAAATTTGTAATTGACAGAATTTTTGTGTCTAGCATAGCCCAGTAGATGTCACTAGTAGCTGTGAACGTGAATGTGGCTATGAATATGTTCAGTGTGAAGTGTGCAATGAGAATGAGACCTCTTTGAGTGAGACCAAAGAGAAGAAGATACGACATACAAAAGTCCATAAATATTCTCCATATTTAGTTTTTTTATTTAATACAGTATTTTTTGATGTGTTTTCTTCTATAATTTTGTTGAATAAATCATCATTTTCATTGACAGCGTGAAAATGACATTTTTAAATTAAAACAATTAATCTTTAATTATATGTCAAAAACTGTTTGTTACTTAGCAACTTAGTGACATAAGTGATAATTGTCTTAGGATAATTATCAGTGTAAGTTTGTTTTGATTGGTTACTTTCGCACACGTGGTCAGCAATAAAAGGATTCAATTGGATAATTTTTTATCCAAAAATTTTTCGGAATAACATAACATCTTTAATATTATATGACATACGAAGTCTGTTAAATTAGATAAAGTTGCAAAAGTAGCCCATTCTAGTGATGCATCTATGAAGAAAATATCTTATGTGGACACCACATGACTTCCTTGTACGCCTATTAAACTATACCTATTTTGTTAATAACTAAAATATGTATTATAACAGACCCAATCATAAAATTGCACATATTTGACATAATTTGTCATTGACATTAAATTTTTAATTTTTTGTGTTATTTTTTGTCCTAATCCATAGCAAACTTAATTACAAAAACCGAAAAGTACATAATTTTTAACTATAATATCAAAATGCAACCATTTTTTTACCTCTCGCTAAGAGAGGTATTGGAATCATGCTAAAAATCACATAACCAGATTTTAATGAATAAGCACGTTTCAAGGTCACTAGAATCCGATTTTAACATTTTTACAATGATGTCTGTGTGTGTGTATGTGTGTATGTATGTGTGTGTGTGTGTGTGTGGATGTGTGTGTGTGTGTGTGTATGGCTGGATGTTGGACGGACGATTCCTCAAAAACTATAAGACATAAGACCTGTTTAATTATGAATTCCTCAATCTGACATTCCTGGGAAGAGCTGAAAAGGTTTTGGTAACAATTGAACAACCGGAAGTAGTAGTTTTTAAAAGAAATTCTTCCAAATATTAATTTTGGAAAATTTTTGATATTACTAATTTTGAAGAACAAAATTCTACACCTGATACATTTAAATTTTTTTTATATCTTCTATAAATTTAGAGATAAAGACGCTATAATATATAGAATATCGGGATATAACAAGTCGAGTAGGCGAAACTACACTAAGGAAACCAGTTGACAAATTCAAATGTTTATAACATAATTTGTAAATGACAGATTTCAGTGTCAAAAATCAACAGTTTTAGTGACATTTTGATAGCTTTTTCTGGGAAGAACATTTAATCTTTCTTATTGTTTTATTAATTAAATATTTGAAATTATAGGTAATATGCATGTATCCATCAGAAATACCACCAATCTGGTTAATGAATTGGAAGAATCTGTGATATTTAGAAACTTCCTCATTCAATGAAAAATAGATATAATTAGAATTATATGTGTGCAGAAGACATGTTAAATACAATAAAAAAACAATATTTGGGTAAAGTTCTGTAATATTTTGTTATAAAACTACGGTTCGATAACAAAGTGCAATACAATACTTATATAGCCTAATATGGAGATGGCGAGAGGTCTTGTGCTGGCCACAACAGATTTTTTTTTAAGAAAAACTGTTAACAGCTTAAAGTAATGTACGAGTATCACTTCCGGTTAGCCCATTTTAACCAAAATCTATTATGTTCCATTCGTGTCATTAAATGCAGAAAATAACGAAACATCGAAAGTACACCAAATTATACTTGTTTGAATTTATTATGCTAAACTAGATAGAAACCACTTGAATTTGCATGAAAATCAAGGATGAGATAAATGATACAGGATGCCAGTGGCAATCAAAATTTGGACTATAATATACGTAGGAGCTTATTCTCTAATTTAATGGTTAATTTTTAAGAGCTAGTTAAAAAAATTAACCGATCAAGTATGTTGATATAAAACAAAAAAAAAGGTTTTTTATTAATTATTTTATTAAATTGCTTTTTATCGCTGAATGTTTCCAAATATTGACCACGAAAGTTATTTTATTTGAAATCGCCAATGACAAAAAATATGTGAAAGAATAACAAACTAAATAAATCCGATGAAGTTTGAGATAAAACACATAACTTTAAGTGTTCTTTGCGATAACTTCAATGTCCGAGATTACCAACAGTGAGTGCCAAACTGACAAATATGTAAACATAACCTATAAAAATAAATATCCCTATTCATGTTCAGTAATGAATTATGGGAATTCTAATCACTATTATTTAGAATAAACAGCCACTAGGGCATAAATGTGTGTAAGTTTGTCCCCCTTACGAAACAACGCTAATGTCTTGATATTCATACATTGTTGAAAAGCAAGTAATACTTGCCGTCTCATGTGACTTACAACTTACAACAAACTCCTTACATGCTACAATGGAAACTTCGCTATTGTTCCTTCCTAGGTGTGTTGCTCCCTTTACAATCGCTCACACCATAGATTACATGTTACTTTGGGTGAGACGCAAATTCCCAGCAAGTTTGGAATTTTGCAAAGTACACGGGAGATATTTTTAAAGTTAGAACTTTTTTTCCAAACGAAGACTGCTAGCATTGATTAAATAATATTTAGGAAGTTTAGCAACGTTATAATATATCTGCGTAGTTATAAATGGAAATAATATTTTGAGTCTAAAAACATCAATCAATTCAATACCCCTCGTAATGGGTGATCAAATTAGGGTTTCCGAACTTTTTTTTTTAAATAACCACATAAATTTAAGGAAATCTTCGGATTTTTTTTTATTAGTCGAATATGTTATGTATTTCGTTAATTATGAAAAATAATATCAATTAAATGGTCGCCTCGGAACTTTCTGTACCAACCGATCCTTTCGAGGAATTTTCGAAGACTTTTTCCTACATTTCGGGTGGTATCTCGGCTATAATTTGCCGGATGTTGTTTTCCAGGTGCTCCAACGTTTTAGGTTTGTTAACAGAGACACGAGTCTTAGGCCTGTTCTACAACTGAGTCGTTTGTAGGTTGTCGCTTGTCGTAAGTCGTTTGACGTTACCAGCACCCGACATTGCTTTCTACAATAGTTGGAAGCTGTCGTAGCGAACTGTCACTTTTAAGGGAGGTTATGGATATTATATCTCTTCCAATTTATTTAAATTTAATTAATATAGCTTCAAATAATAAAACTACGACGGCCGATGCAAAAGAGAAGACAAAAAAATACAAGATGATTTTCATATTTCGAGTCAAGTGAACACGAAGACTTTTTTAAATTTACGAGAATGTCTGTACAACTTACAACAATTTGATCAGTTGCATGATATTCTGAAACTACGATTCTTTAATTATTATTTAGCGTGTGATGATTGTATTCCAAACCAAACGCTAAATAATAATTAAAGAAAACCTTTGCCAACTGATATTAAACTTGCGTTGTATAATTTATTTATTTTGCTATACAGACTACTGTTTTCTTGTACATATAATATGATTATTACATCCAACATCATATTATTCATTTTCAATTTTCTATTGACGTGACCTTCAATGTCGTTGTCGGAAAAGATGGGAAATGACCAACTCCGACAGCCGATAGCCGACAACGCCTACCGCCAAATTTCTGCGTAGTGCGCACGCGTACGACATCCAACACCGACTAACGACTTATTGTAGAACAGGCCTTAGCGTAACCCCACAAAAAAATTAAACGGCGTTAAATCGTATGATCTTGTCGGCCAGTTGATGTCACCAAAACGTGAAATAATGCGACCTGGGAATTTTTCTCGTAAAACATCCAACGTTGCACCCGATGTGTGGCAAGTTGCGCCGTCTTGTTGGAACCACATACCTTCCACATCAATATCTTCGATTTCGTGCCAAAAATAATCGGTTATCATGCGCCTATAGCGCTCACCATCGACTGTTACAGTTCTACCATGATGGTTTTCAAAAAAGTAAGGTCTAATGACACCGCCTGACCACATTGCGCACCAAACAGTAACTTTTTGGGCGTGTAATATTGCCTCGTGAATCGCATTTTGATTTTCCTCACCCCATGTGCTGCAATTTTGCTTATTAACTTATCCAGATAAGTGGAAATGTGCCTCATCAGAGAAGAAGATTTTCCTTGAAAAATCAGCATCAACTTCCGTGTGTTCTACAACGCAATCTGTGTAAATTCTTCGCCGTACATGATCCATTTCGTAAATGTGTAGTTGTAAACTAATATTTGACACTTTGGAAACACGTGCTTATTATTTTTTTTTTTAAACCTTTCAACAGAATTAAATCTCAATTACTGAGTAGGTTCACATACACAAACATCCATGCCTCAGTGGGATTCGAACCCAGAACCACGAACACACTCATGACTAAGAGGCGTTGCTCTAACCATTGAGTCACCGGAGCCGACGATTATTGATAACTGTTTGAGTGTCTGGTCGCGAACCTGGGGGAACCGGGTTCGATCCCGACTGACGCTAAATATTTCCAATTTTAAATGACACAAAAGTGACCCCTGTGGTGCACTCTCCACGCCAGCTATGAGTGCCCGTGAGGTGACGCCTTGTAAGCGCCCACACGGTAAAATATATCGTCATCATTACCGATGTCTACATATGTTGTAGATACTGGCACACCCAGAAATGGGTAATATGCCGTGATGATATATTTATTTATTTGATTTACAGTGCTGCGACCATAGGAAACTAAAATTGGATCACCTTTATAATCATGCCATATAAAACAATTTTTTGATAGTCCCGAACATTCAGTTATAATTTGTTATATGGTGGAGGACCCCATTAAAGATAAGAAATTTATTCCTTTATATCAAGATTTAGAAATTAGCGTGACAAGATTGTTCTTAATCTACGAAAATAAATGTAAGAAGAAGATAGACATAGCACATTAGGCATGCGCCGTGCATCGTGCGTTTGCGTTTACTATAAACAGGAACTATGTGATTAGTTCATAAACAATGATAAATACTTATTGCGTGGGCAGAGCCGAGCGATATAATAAATGCTTCGACTTCGGTAATGTAAGCAGCAATGAGATTTAATTATGAAAACGCTCCAATTTGTTTATTCTGTATTAATAAACCATCAGCTAAGTTATGTAACTTTATTTTAGAAAATATTTTTTTGACACTTCTATTACAGGTTAAAGATGCTTTACGTAAATATTTAGATGCTAGTGACGTCAATTTTATATTTATATTTTTCAAATATTTATTGATTAGGAAAACTACCTGAATATGTTCAAATAAAATAAATAGAAACGGATGGAAACACATGGAATTTAATCTTAATTCTCATAAATTTTCCATAACTTTCGTATGGTTCACCTCAATATAGATTATTATTCATATTCTTACCTTACCTCAAATAATGCATTAAATACTTCAAGAGACAAATTAATATCAGCCTAGTCAGAAAATCAAAATAAATAAAATTATAAATATCATTTCTTGTGCACAATGGACCCCAAGTTTAAATTAATTTTAACTTTACTCACAATATTTATTTATTGCTAACCATTATCCACACATACAAAAATAAGTTTTTTACAATTGGATCGCTGTTGTTCGGTTTATCATCTGCAATAAGTTTGACACCCACTGGTGTATTGGGGTCGAAACGATCAGACACGACGTATGTTTTTCACTTACAGAAAATTGTTTTATGATAAAATGAAAAATAATAAAGACTATTTTAAAAATGTAATGATGTATACACTCTATGAAATTTTAGTCATGTAAAACCGATTTGGTAAATGGTGAAATTTACACCAAATTTTGTAAAATTTTATAAATTGCAAATTATGGTAAAATTGTTCATTGTTAAATAATGTAATTTATAAAAATATTGCACTATTTATATTAATTTCTTTAAAGAAATTTCATTCTACAATGTGATCAGTGCTGCTGTGTTCCTAATGAAACAAGTTCAAAATGCAAGGTATTTAGTTTGTTCTGATATTTAGTAGTGGATGGACGTATATTTTTATGTATTAAATGACGATGTACAAAGTAACCTTTAAAGTGAAATATGAAGATTTATACAAATGTGTTTTCTTATGAAGGCATCAGCTATGAAGATTTTCTATTAACCGGTAATTACAACATCATCATTTACTCTATGGAAAATGCATTCTACAAATGAGATCTTTGAACATATTGTACTTTTTATTTAAAATACATACATATATCTTTCATCACTGCATAGTCAAAATATATTAGTTCGTGTTATGTTACTAAAATATGCGTATTAAATTTTGAACCAATTTATTGTGTTCTCTTATACCAAATTTGTAAATGGTAATATTTGCACCACATAGTGTAAACCTAAAGATAAACACCAATTTTAGTATTTTACATAAAATTTCTTATAGAGTGAAAAGAAAATTAATAAGTTTAAGGTGTCCTTGTGGCTGGTTAAAATTCACAAAACTAAGTAGACATACGTCAAAAAAAGTCACCTAATATATGTATATTACAATTGCAATAAAGAATTTTTATAGACATAAAATTATTTGAAAAAAATAGACCTATAGGATTTATTTTTAAAGCAAATAATACCGGTTACCGACTGGTTGTAGTCACTATTGACTATTATTGTTGAACAGTTTGGTAACCCTAAAATTTTCTTTCAAAACATGACGTTTATCGTCTTTCATAATCCTAAATTATGGAGTGGAAAATTAAAATACGTACAGTGCAAACCGTAGAAAATAGATGCAAACATCAAAGAGACAATAAATAGTATCTAACCAGACTAACCTATAAAATCTAACATCTTATGAAAAAGGACAGATGACAAAACCGAGGAAAAATCACGGTTGCGTTGGTATGCTTCGGTTGCAACCATTTTAACCGGTATTATATTTCATAAATGTATAATTTTTACCATTTGATATTATTGGAACACTTTTGGTTAAAATTTATTATTTTTTGAATGTACCCTATAAGGCAATACTATTATACAATGCACGTGTCAACTTTTCGGTGCAACAATTTTCGTTTTAACTGTCGGTTAACAGACAGTATAACCAGAGATTAAAATACTTCATAATATTCAAATTTCCGGTAGAAAATGTATTGCTGTGTTTTATATTTATTGTTTATAAACTACTCATGTTATTGTTATTTACAGAAAATTCTAGAATGTTGATTATAAGGCAAGAAATTTGTTTTAAACAATAATAGGCTATGTTTTTAAAGTAATAAATTAATATTTATTAAACAATTCGTTTTACGTTTGAATCAGCTTAAAACATATTTATTTGCACATAAAATTCATATAAATATAAACGATAAATAATGATGTTTCATTTTAGCTAAGAGGAAAACATTTTTTGTAAAAACCTTAAAAAAGTAAATATTTCTTTGTTTGTGTGAAATTTGTATATGGTTACGGACAATGTGTGGTACGGTGTCTACATTGTCAACGACAAAGATAAGTTTTGTAAATGAACTTTATCCTGTTGCATCATATTTGTGTCCGTGAATACTACAAAATAAAGTGTCGGAACTCTAATAAAATACATACATCATTATTAAATGCATACTGTAATCTGTTGTAGGTTTCAATTAAATTAGACTAACTTCCTGTTGTTTAAAAAAACTACTTATCTGATTGTCACATTGTCATGTATGAAACTTTTTCGGCAATTGCAACTTACCCCAATTATACCTACATCTAAACTACAGAGTGATTAAAAAGAAATTATGCGCAGTTGGCAATACAATTCTAGGGATCTTTTTATTCCACAGTTTACTCAACACCAGGTGAAACCGAAAATACTATTTGACATGTCATTTTGATAATAAATACAAATAGGTTATGTCAGAGGTGGGGCCTGACAGCTAATAGAATTTTGAGTGATCGAAATGCTTTCGATTATTACTTAAGGGTAATGTAAGGAATAAAAATACGTGGCTAAGGGAAACAACAACCATTGTAATAAAAAAATTAAATGTAGGTATACCCAACTTAAATTTTCAAATGTCACTGTCAACAACAGGAAATAAATTTTTGAAACAGTTTCACCAATTTCAAATAATTTTTTGTTATTGCCAACTGAATCATTTTTTACCTCCCGCTACCCTTGGTAAGGGAGGTATAGGGATCGTGCTAAAAATCACATATCGAGATTTTGGTAAATGACCACGTTTTAAGGTCCCTAGAATCCAATTTTAACATTTTCACGATGATGTCTGTATGTGTGTGTGTATGTATATGTATAGGGATTTTGTCTTCGCTCTAACTCAAATACTATCATTCAGAAAACTCTGAAACCTTGTATTTCTTCCCTATTCTAATATAAAAAAAGCCATTAGATTTTGGTGTAAATCGGATAACCGGAAATGGCACTTTATCTGAAGCTCATAATGGTTTTTCTTCAAAAAATACCATTAAATGCCATTTTTTCGCATTTTGTCGTTATGAAAATTAAAGATTATTGAATTTTCTACAGGAATACATTAATATTTTTTCTATATATTTTACAGATAAATTTAAAAATATTTTTTTTTATTAGTCCCGGAGCCTAAGATAAACACAATTCCTTTGTTACACAGTTCATATTTCAAATAAATGTAACTGACAGTAAATGTCACTGTCAAAAAACTAATTATTTCAAATTAATAATAGTGACATTTTAAAAAGAAAATAGTAAATAAAGCAATAGTTTTATGCAACGGAACAGTTTGGAGCGTTAGTAAATACGTAGGTATGAATTTAAATTAATAAAAATTAAATAGCGGGAGGTTTTGTGTTGGCCACATCAGATTTTTTTATTGTATATTGGTTCATTTGTTAATTATTGTGCCGATTTTACATGTTTAGAAATCTGATCTTAATTTTAGAGAATAAAAATTTGAATTTTAAAAATCTACCAAAATTTTTAAATTATGCATTTGATGTTCGATTATACTTCACATAAAAATATGATAAAAATGGATTTAGTATGCGCACATTTTAAAAAAAAACTGTCAAACTAAGACATAGGTCAAAATATTATAGTCGGGTTCAGGGTTCAGCTACGGTTCAGGTTCATTTTCAGTTCAAAACGTAAGAGTAATCGTAAGAGAGCCGATCGTCGACTCGTTCGGCGTTTACGTTGCTGCCTGTGTTGACTGTTCGTGAAAATGTTCTTGTCTTATGTTGCAACATTAATTCCGACTCGTATTTTAATTATTTCTATATAAAAATTGTTATTCAAAAAACATTAATTCAATTTTTATTACGTCGAACTGAACCTAAACCCAGTATTTGAACCCCGAACAAAATCGCAAATTTTATTAATGCTTGAAACAAAACCGCACACGATCACACGAATCTATCTCTCAAAGATCAAATTAACCTGAACCACAGAGCACAAATTAATATATATACTAATCTGTGCCTGAACGTAAACCGAACCCGCCGAAAACTGGGCTCGGTTCTGGTTCAAGTTAATTTATTTTTTGAGAGATGAGTTCGTGTGCGGTTCTGGTTCAAACATTAATAAAATTTGCGGTTTTGTTCCGGGTTCAGGTACTGGGTTTAGGTTCGGTTCGACCTAATGAAAATTGAATTAATGGTTTTTGACTAAAAATCATTATATAGAAATAATTTAATTTTCACAAACAGTCAATACAGGATGCAACGTAAACGCCGCATGCGTTGACGATCGGCAGTATTATGATTATACTCTTACGTTTCGAACTAAAAATGAGCCTGAACCGGAGCTGAACCCTGAACCCGACTTTAATAATCGGTTCGGTTCCAAATTAGGTTCAATTGAAAAATATATCTGCGGTTCGGGTCTGGGTTTGGGTTCGGTAAAATGTTACACTTTGGTTCCGATTTTGGTTCAGTTAAGGTAGGGTTTGATGCCCTGAAAACAAATAATTAATAATTTAAAATGCGAACCGGAATTTACTCAAGACAAGAAACGAACACAATTTTCACAAATTGTCAACACAGGCAGCAACGCAGACGCCGAAGGCATTAATTATTGGCTATATTAAGTTTACTCTTCTTATTGGAACTGAAAATGAACCTGAACCGGAGTTGAACCCTGAACCTAAATTTTAATACCCGGTTCGGTTGTGCCTCGGGTTCAACTGAAAAATATATCTGGAATTCGGTTCTGGGTTTGGGTTCGTTAGAATAATACCGTCTGGTTTCGGTTTTAGTTCGGTTCAGTAGTGGTAGCACGCACTTTAGAATTCTATCAAAAAAGGCATTTGTTTTCGCTTTTCGCCACGAAGCGAAAATTTGGTAGCATGCGTGTATCAAAATATTCGCCTGCAAGCGTACGACTCGAGGCGAAAGTGTCAAAGTAACGTCATTATTTTGCCACAATTCTATTCAAAGCCAATTTATATATAATTTATACATTTATTATATACAACTGTCATGACATTTTTTATTTTAATAATATAAAATCCAATAATTTCCGAATCAAAAAACGATTATAGAATTCTAAAGTGCATACTACCAAGATTCGTAAAAGTAAAATCGTGTTCGCCTGCTTTCTATGATAGAATTCTAAAGTGCGTGCTACCACTACAGGTTCGGGTTCGATGCCCTGGTATAAATCATCGAAAAAAAAAGTTTTCCCAAATTTTTTGATCGTGATACCAATAGAGTTGACATATTCATTTTCATATAAGTATGTGTTTCAGTTACTTTAATATTAAGTAGAGTCATTTCATATCTATGAAGTGTCATATTTCTTCTTAAAATATTATATAGAGAGAAGTGTCAGTTTTCCGAATATAAGGGTGGATTTTTAGTTTTTAATATATGCTTATTTACATGCAATATTGCATTTGGATATTGGTAGCTGATATCTTGCGCATCTTGCACATCTCCCTTCGCTTCTATTTCCTGAGTTTGATAAATGGTCTGACTCTGGCTGACGTACCAAGTGTGGTGTTCATCAAAATATCAATGTTGTCGATCTCGCTGTGAAAAAACCGGCGTTGCACCGATCCGACGTCTTATCCTTGGTTATTGCCCCCGCTGTCTAAGTCTAATTGTTCTCCTGCCCCCTCAAGCGAAAATAATATCCATAAACATTTCCAACACGTGCTGGGAGCCAGAAGCAAATGCTTTCATAAAATACAGACGAAACAGAATGCACATGCAATACTTTCTTAAATTTATTATTCTTTTAATTATTTTTCTATTATCTTTATTAGTAAATTTCATTAAAAATTGGGTATCTTCAATTAATTGCTGTTTCTTCAGGTATAATTCATCGTATGAAATTGGAAGGTTCGTCTGCAGATTTTGGATATTCATAAAATTTCAAATTCTGTTTTACAGCTTACAAAACGTACGAAATAAAATCTAATTAGTGATTTATTAGCTACAACTTTTATTTCAAACATTTTTATTTTTATTTTTTGCGCTCTCCACACCAGCAATGAGTGTCCGTGAAGTGACGCCTGGTAAGCACCCTCACGGTGCAAATACGTCATTATCATTACACCGATATCTGCGATAAAGCAAATTGGCATACTCAGAAATGGGTAATATGCCGTGATGATATATTGTTATTATTATTATTATTATTATTATCTAAATTTAATAGGTCAGTAACTACAGCAAAATAAAATAAAAATAATGTGGGCACCACATGACTTTCTTGTACACCTATTAAACTATACATATTTTGTTAATACCTAAAATATGTATTATAACAGACCCAATCATAAAATTGTACCTATTTGACATAATATGACATTAAATTTTTTATTTTTTTGTTATTTTTTGTCTTAATCCATAGCAAACTTAATTACAAAAACCAAAACGTATATAATTTTTTAATTTACATATCTCGCTTATACAAAGGGCTAATTTAATAATGACTTGATGTGCTAGACGCAAAATTTAATTCTCTAAAACTATTATTTGAAGTATTTATTCCTAAAATCAAAATAAAACCATTTTTTTCAAGAAAAACTGTTAACATCTTCGGTTAATGTGTCACTTCCGGTTAGCCCATTTAACCCAAAATCTATTATGTTATTTTCATTGATATAAAAGTCTCATATACCAAATTTGATAAGTTTTGAATTATATTTTAATATAATTTTTCATTAAAATCTATTATAAGCTTTAAGTATAGTACCACTTCCGGAAGTTATGTAATGACCAAAAAGGGAGGTACGCAACTAGATGCTATAACAGTCCTAAATAGAAAATTTCAACTTTCTATGGCTTACCGTTTTTCAGTTATGCAAGATACGTACAAACGTATATACCTACGTACGTACAGACGTCACGATGAAATTAGACAAAATGGATTCAGGATTCAGGGATGGTCAAAATGGATATTTCCGCTGAAATCTAGAAACCGAAATTTTTCTCGATTACAATAATTCCTTTACTTCGTATAAGGAAGTAAAAATAACATTGTATTACCTATATAACGGATTTCAAGTATAGACATCCGGTATAATTATACTTCAAATGTCTTTTGTTTGGGTTTTTAATATTATTGTGCACTAGTCAGTAGTAATCGCTGCCTGAATAAATAAATATATATATATATATATATATATATATATATATATATATATATATATGGGGGTCGCGTGTCACGTGGCCGTGTGCGTATAGTCCCTGGTTGCCAGTCTGGTGACCTGGGTTCGATTCCGGCCAGTGCAGACTTTTAATCACACAAAAGTGATCCCTGTGGTGCACTCTCCGCAGCAGCTATGAGTGTCCGTGAGGTGACGCCTGGTAAGCGCCCACACGGTAAAATATACCGTCATCATTACCGATGTCTACATGTAATGTAGATACTGGCACACCCAGTAATGGGTAATATGTCGTGATGATATATTTATTTATTTATTTGAATATATTTATCTTTCTTGCAAGTAAATTTAGATGCTAATTTATTATTATGGGAAAAAATGATATGCCAACTTCAAAGAAAAAAGGAAAATTCCTTTATTTATTTATTGTAGTTTCACAAATTTTGTTATAGAATTCATTCCTATAACAGTTTATATTGTGAAATCTGCGGTTTTTTATTTTAAATATTTATGGAATTGTCTCATATTAAATGCATATCGTTGTTTTGTTTGTATTTTTTATGTTATTTATATTAAAATTTAATGTAAACAATTTTTACAACTTGTATAAATATGTTGCGAGGTAGGTTTTTTATGTTTCCTGTAATTTTTGTACAATAAATAAATAAAATTTCAACAAAATAATAAATATTTGACTTATAAACAAATATGCAATAGTGTTAAAAGCAAATAGAACACAAAATAGCCGTAAATGTCGACGACAATATATTCATTGTATTACAGATGTATGCTCATAAGTGCACAGATCTTAAAACATTCTATTTTAAGATTACGCACGTGTAGGTACACTCAGTCAAACAGAAAGTCCCAATTTATTCTAATATTACTTTCATTTACATTACGTTTTTAACAACACAATAAAAACATTTACAAACTGATAAGATATCTTTATTATGTTATTGATAATATTTGATAGGGTGACAGTTACAGGTTATGAATTGTAGATATAATGTTTATAAATTATACACTTTATTTTTTATTATCTATTTTGTAAAATGTAATACATTTTATGCACAAATGTTTATTTTATCCTGTGACTGATGACTGATATACCGAAAAGGTGACAAAGAAAATTAAAAAGTGAAATCATTTTTTTCTTTGTATTTACTCATTATAAAAGAAATAACAATTAAAATATATATTATACAAAATTAAATAATTGGTTTACAAAACATGGATTCATATTACAAAATATCAAAATTAGGTTAAAATATGGCAGTGTAGCTTAATCTTAAATATATAAAAATCATAGTTATTTATGTATAAAGGTACTGAAGTTCTATATTTTCACGAATATGGAACTTCGTTGCCGAGGCCGTCAGGCCAAGGAAAATAAACATATGAGTGATAAAATGGAACTTCAGTGCCGAGTTTTATTTGAAATCGAAAATTTGTGAAAATGAATAAAAATAAATAAATAAATATATCATCACGGCATATTACCCATTTCTGGGTGTGCCAGTATATACAACACATGTAGACATCGGTAATGATGACGATATATTTTACCGTGTGGGCGCTTACCAGGCGTCACCTCACGGGCACTCATAGCTGGTGTGGAGAGTGCACCACAGGGATCACTTTTGTGCCATTTAAAATTGGAAATATTTGACGCCTGTCGGGATCGAACCCGGTTCCCCCGGGCCAGACACTCAGGCACGCGGCCACGAGACCCCATGAAAATGGAAGGAATATTTTATTATTATAGGTTATGTGAGAATATCGTAAAGAACACTCAAAATTATGTTTTATAATAATATTCTTTATTGGACTTAATTAGTTCTTTCTTTTTGTACATATTTTTTTGTCATTTTACATACAAATTTATTATTATATATCGTACACCTACTCAAATTATTTTACATATACAATAATTATTATAAGATTGGCAACATTGCATTTGCTTGAAATCTCGTATAATGAATTACTTTAGTGACAATTTCAAATAAATAAATTTGAGCAAATTTTTTGTAATAATAAATTTTTATTGTACAGACACTATACAGCCGGCATCAAATGGACACTCCATATCTGTTGTGGAGAGTACACCACAATGGAATAATGGGCCCATAAACCATAACAAAAAATAATAAAATGTACACTTTATCCTTAAAATATTACTCAATAAATAACGATTAAGATAAAAAAATATTTTTTTAATAATTACTTTGCGAGATATTTGAATTTATTTCCAGGGCCATAGATGACGTCACACTATTGGTATCTTTCTCGCGCAGCCTACTACAGTAACTGGTGTGAGAAAGATAGCTATAGATTTCTTTAAAAATCAAATGCAATTATACAAAAAACTATTATGACTTTTTGATACCATGAATTGCTTCAAAATTAAACGAACTTTCATTTAAAAATATTTTAAAAAATTGATTTGATTCAAGCTTTGGTCGTCAGAACCATACTCGATCACTTAACACGCTTAGCTACACAACTCTAAAATAAGAATAAGAACTATCTACATTTTTTTCCATTTGTTAATGTCCAAAAAAATATATTTTGTATTAATATTTTCAATAGTTAATTATTAAATTATATTAATTTTCGAACCTTTTTTAAAATATGTTTTAATGAAATATTTCACCAAAATTATTTTTAACCCACCTAATTATAGAGTTAAAAATAATGTAGGTACCCGTATTTTTTAAAATTTGTTAAATATTAACAGATTTCGAGAAAAAGGCATTAAAACTTCTTTGACGTCACTTGTGCAAAGCACATACAAGGAATAAGAGCGAAAGAGATAGATCTGTATTTATCTTGTGATGTCATAGATATATTTTAATGTCGTTTTTCTCGAATACTATTAATATTTAACAAATTTTAAGAAATACGGGTATGTTATTTTTAACTTTTTGTTAATAATATATTAATAATGGGCCCATAAACCATTTTTTTTAATTTTAAATAAAAGTTCATTTAATTTTGAAGCAATTCGTGATATTAAAAAGTCATAATTGTTTTTGTATAGCTGCATTTGATTTTTAAAGAAACCTATAGCTATCTTTCTCACACCAGTTTCTGTAGTAGGCTGCGCGAGAAGGACACCAATAGTATGACGTCATCTGTGACACTGGAAATAAATTCAAATATCTCACAAAGTAATTATTAAAAAAATGTTTTTTTTTATCCTAATCGTTATTTATTGAGTAGTGTACATTTTATTATTTTTTGTTATGGTTTATGGACCCATTTTATTAAATTTTATTGATTTGCAATCAAATCAAAAATTGTCACAATCTATCTACATAGTGTACAGTTTTTATGTAATTATTTGATTTATTGTACATTATCTACATAATTGTTTTATCTATATTAACAAATTTTCTCATTACCGCATTTTTTTAAAATGCCTTATCCAGAGTAGGAACTACATATAAATTCGTATATCTGCAGTTATCAGAGAATGATTTATATCCCATGTTAAACAATAAATATGTCAGCTAAAATAAGCTTACAAGAAAAATGTGTGCTTCTATCTAATTTGAGAATGAAAGTATATTTCCATTTTCTCTAAACTATGTGAAACAAAGTTTCTTCTTTCTTAGCATTATAAACATAAAGTTGTTTTCTGATTTTTATACATTTGCGTCATTTATAAGCAGACGTTTTGATATCAGTCATCTGTTCGAATTATAAACAAACAACTGCTGTACGAATCCTGAAAATAATTTATTGTTGGGAACATTTATAAATTCCTTTTGAACTGAGCCTCACGAGCATTTGGCAACGTTGCTTATTTTAGATGTTTACGTGCTAGTTTTTGTTTATATTAGTTTTTCACTGCTGTGTTTGTCTTAGGTTTATAAAAAACTATACGACTGTCTCTTTTCAGTTAAGCGCATCACGCCATCTCTCTTTCTCTCTAGAAGTTTATTTATCGGATTTAGGATGGTGTAAATTTATTCTCTTTTTGTTTTATATGAAATTATTGTGGACTTTACGCACTACTGTTGCCAAAAATCTTTAACTTTATTTACATAATTTTCCTATATATTTTACCAAGTAGTTTGCATACCAAATATAGTCACATATTTAAAGATGCACTTATACTTTTGGGTACATAATTTATATCTGTAAGGGAGTTTGAGACTGCACTTGGTAGAACATTTTAGAATTTAGAAAAGTAATGTAAACTTTACATTCATTTTTCTCAAAAAAATCTTGATGTGAGAGTATGAAAATAAAAAATATTATACCATTGAATTCAGAGTTAAATTCTCTAACGAATAAGCAAATAAAAAATATATGTTCCCATTTAAAATTAAAAAGTTTGGTCGTGTGTTTTGAGAAGTAATGATTTAAAAAATAGTTATTTATGTATCAAGGTAATGAAGTTATACTTTTTATCACGAGTATGAAATTTAGTTGCCGAGGCAGTAAGGCCGGTGAAAGTAAACCATATGAGTAATAAAACGGAACTTCAGTGCCGAGTTGCACAGTAAATTTTATTTGAAATCGAAAATTTGTGAAAATGAAAGGAATGTTTTATTTTTATAGGTTATGTTTTTGTAATTGTCAGTCTGACACTCAATGTTACTATACTTGCCGTCAAATAATTATGGACTGGAGATTTCTACACTGATGCCAAATTTTTTAAGTGTCTACATGTACAAATATCTGTAATCTGTCAATGTTATTTTATATTCTGGCATTTTCGTTAGTACTTGCGTACGCTTTTTATTCTCAATCCTATAAATTGCATTATATTTAGACTTTTGAAAAGAAAATAAGTGAAACTCATGAATTAAATATTCCTGGTTCTTATAAAAAACGTTTAGGAAAACAAGATTTAAATGGGCAGGCAAAAATGATTATTGCTAATGTACACAATTTTTTCAATAAATTGGCGTTACATCCTGAAAAAAATTATAATTTATTAATTAACAAGAAAACTTTGGATTTGACTGCAGAAGCATGTTGTGTTGGCAGATCTACTATTCACCTAATAATCAATTATTCTTACCTTTTATTTAGATTTCATGGTTATCGTACTTTAACGCAAACGCGACCTTAGCTTGATGTGTACTTTGGTCAAAATATAAATATAAATTTTCCACAGAGACAATTTTTATATTTTATATTACGTATTACTATCTTACCTTACTTATTTGTTATAATATTTTCTTCATTTACCATGTATTAAAATTTTTAATTAGTTTTAAATGTATTATATGACATTTGCGTTCATTCCTGGTCATGTCAAGTTACAAGCGGCAACACCGCTAGGCAAGGGACAGGGTGCGGAAAGGGATAAAAGTTGAACATCAGTCCATAATCATTTGACGGTGAGTATAACCTCCTAATATTGAAGTTATCGTAAAGAACACTTAAAATCATATTTTATTTCAATCTTCTTCATCGTAATTGTTTTGTTCGTTCTTTTCTCACATATTTTTTTGTCAATTTACGTACAAATTTACTACATCGTACACCTACCCAAATTATCTTATTTGTACAATAATTATTATAAGGTTGGCAACACTGCATTTCCTTGATATCGTTGTATAATGGATTACTTTAGTGCCGATTTCTGAACTTTTAATGACGATTTCAAATAAAATATATTTATGTCCATTACATTAGTTTAGTAAAATATAAATTTTTGTTTATTTAACTTTCTTTGAAGATATAATTCTCGATATAGCAGTGGTGGCCCATTTAAAATGAATACCCTGTATATAGTGTCCCATGATTTTGGTACCTAATGAACAATTTTGTGCTAAAAGGATTCCTAATTTCCGTTTTATAAAACGTCACAATATAGATATTTGTTGTTTAAGAAAAAATTTATTGACAAATTTGAGTTCGTAATTACATAGCATTTGACAAAATCAAGTGTGGAAAACATCTTGCATGTGGTGTCCGTTATCATTAATGCATTTCTGGAGGGACTGCTGTTACCGTGAACTCGGAGCACTATATTGAGATGATACACAGCAAGATGGGGCGACAGTCACACAGACAGAGCATCAATGGACGTTATTCGCCCTTTCTTTCTCGATCGCTTCATTTCTAGGTTTGGTGACATTTATTGGCCTCCTCGGTCCCCTGATTTGTCCATGTGCTATTTTTTTTTGGGTCACATCAATATATGTACATACGAACACAATCCCCCACATTAGAAGAACTGAAAAAATCTATTTGCGTAGAAGTCGCCCAAATTTTGCAGAGAGATGTTGGAAAGAGTGTTTGCAAACTTCGTAGCATGCCTCCAGAAATGCATTAATGATAACGGACACCACATGTAAGATGTTGTTTTCCACATTTGATTTTGTCAAATGCTATGTCATTACGAACTCAAATCTGTCAATATTTTTTTTCTTAAACAGAAACTATCAATTTTGTGACGTTTGAGAAAACGTCCGTCCTTTCTGCCCAACCCTGTATTATATTGTTCTCGAGAATCCCCAGTTTGGTCACGATATCCTGCACATTTTGAAGATCTTATGAATCTTTTTGTTTGAGGTATTATTTTTATTGTAAACTCGTGCTCAAAATCAAATCTCAGTAAAAAATGCCAGTCTTAGAATGAGACATAAAAAATTATTAAATTATTCGTAATGTAAATTATTTGTGCAAATATTGTAAGTTGACACTTTGTGCTATGGAACAATAGATATGAAAAAAATATTACTAATACAAATAGAATTTCTTTTAACTAGAAATACAATAAATAGAATATAGTCATTTTCATATTATTAAATGCACGTGTGTACAGATGTGTAATCATATACATTTTATATAAAACAACATGTAAATGTAATGTCTTTCTCTTGGCAGTAAAATCCTATTTAAAAGAAAGTTAGTTGGCTCTTGTGAAATTGTTGTGTACGAAATATTTAAAAAGAAATAAATCTTGTGAATAAGTTTACTTGAAAATCCGTATATTGGGGTAAAGGAAATCGAAATGTGCTCCGAAATGGAGACAGATATAAAAGGATCAAGTAAAATGTAATTTTGTTCATTCTACACCGTTTAGTCAAATCGAATGTGAAAGTTCAACCATATAGGGGTTTAAAGATCGCTTAAATTTAAACTCATACTTTTTCTTCAAATACTACAAACATTACAATAACGAAAACATTTTTTATGCTTTATTATAAACAAAAACGTGCAATAGTATACCTACTAAATATCTGTTTCAGCTATTGAAGCATTTAAATTCAACGGCATCTAAGTGCTATTCTCATGTTTTAAAGTTCTTCTATACACACAGTGTTTACACGAAACAATGACTTCTTTTTTAAATATTTTTATAAGTATTTTATTTAAATACGTCATAAATATCAATGAATCTGGTGACTCGGATTCGATCCCGAACGACGGTAAAATTAATTCGAATTTTAAATGGCGTAAAAGTGACTCCTGTTGTACACTCTCCACGCCAACAATTAGTGCCCGTGATGTATCGCTAGATAAACGCCCGTGCGGTACAAATATGTCATCATCATTACCGATATCTTCGTACATAGTGTACAAATAAGCAAATTGGCCCGCCCAGCAATGAGTAATATATATTATTATACCGTGAGTATTTTTTTAACGTGAAACATTGGGTTTGTCATATCCATGGTTACGACTTGACGTTTTATTAACAGCAATGTATTTGCCCGTTCCATTTAAAATGAAACATAGGGAACGAATTTGGCATTTGATAAGACGTCAATAGCGGTTAATTTTTTTTTAAATAATTATACCTGCATTCTAAATTAAAATTAGTTGTAGAAAAAATATAGCGTGCACCTTGTGCCCGAGTGGTGTTCTGACTCGGCTAAATTTCCTACAATATTTAAATATAATACTTCTGTCAAATTCATTCCCCATGTGTCATTTTAAATGAGACAGACAAATGCATTGCTGTCAATCAAATGTAAAATCATAACTTATAGGAAAATTCAACGGCTATCTTTTATATTGACATTAGAGATTAATTTTGTTTAAATAAGTATACCTGTTTTCTAAAAATTAAATTTAGATGTAGAAAAAATACTGTGTTCACCTTGTGCCCGAAATATGTTTAGTGCTCTCGAGCGGTTTTCATTTTAAATGGAACGGGCAAATACATTGCTATCAATCAAATATCAAGTCGTAACCATGGATATGACAAATCCAATATTTCACGTTAAAAAATACTCACGGTATGTTATAATAATAATTATAATATATAATATTATTTACTTGTTTGTCTTTCATAAAATGTTTTAGTTGATTTATTACGCAAATAATATATATATGTATGTATATAGGAACTATATAGAGTAGTGACGGTAAGGGGCGAACATAGGATTTAACATGGGATTTTAGTTTTATGCAATTTCTTGCTCTCCTGAGTTCATTTTACGGCAAAAATTGTAGTGTGCGAAGTTGTTCAGAATTAAAAGTTGCATACAAATTTGTTTTTTTCATTTCATATTATGTTTCTGGTTTCTTTATAATTTTAAAAAGATATTTCTAAATGTGTATTAATTCTTAGCAATAGCTATGACACTTGTTTTCTTTATTCTGGTTTTCATGAATAATTTATAAACGTCAAACGTTAATTTAACTTATGGAAAATTAATCCCGTATTCTTCAATAACTATTATATCCACCATAATAATTCTTTATGATAAAGACACGTTCCTCATTCGAATAAACATTCATTATTTAAATAATTTTTACAACAAAAAAAAATTGACGATAAGAATTGTTTTCTAATTATGAAATAAGTCCTGGCTAATACGAATTAACAGAAATTTTGAAATTTCTTTTGAAAATTATGAAGAAACTAAAAAGTAATAAAAAATGTAAAACTAGTTTTGAATGCAGCAACTTTGTTCTGTACAGTTTTTGCCGTAAAATAAATAAGGAGAGCAGGAAATTGCATAAAACTGAAATCCCATGTTAAATCCCTATCTTCACCCCTGGCCGCCACCACCATATATATATATATATATATATATACCAAAGTTTCAAGTACATGGAATAGTCAAAATTGGATTAAAAAATTTGATCCCAACATACAAATAAAGTAGTGCTCGGAATACCGGTGAATCCAAAAAAACTACCCACTCACCCGTATTTAAGCGAATACGGGTCGGAGTCGATTCTTTACCCATAAGATCTGTAAGACCTATAACAACCGTAAGAACTGTATTATCCGTAAGACGTATTTGACCGCTTTCAACATCACACACCGTTACTGATTTATTTAATTAAACATTTAACATAATACAATTAGTTTTAAAAGTTAAATTAGTAAGTTGTACAATAATAGAAGTAACAAAATCTCGATTTGTAAGATAGACACCATTATGAATAATTTAAATTTGTATTTAAATGCAATAATGTAGTCAGTCTACGCTTTACACATGACGTCAAGACGTACGGGTTCTTACGGGTAATATGGTTCTTACGGGCAATACGGTTCATGAGTTTTACGGGTTTTATGGGAGAAGAATCGACTCCCATCCGTATTCCATTTGGTCCGAGTAGGCGGGTTTTTCCTTTTTAACTAAATACCCAGTTCTAGGTCCTAACCCTAAAATAAAGTAAAACAATTGCTTATAAAAAGAAACATAATATACTATTAAATTTCTGTAAATTTGTGTTTATTTTAACTGATTTCTACCCCACGTGGGTTTTCTTCAGTTACTTTCAATTCTTGTAGGTATTTAAATTCTTTTTTAGTTTCCTCTTGGCTATGCAACCCCATTTTCAAACCTGTGAATCGGGTTGCAAATTATGCGACAATCTTACTCTTGTTTGTGAAGAAAAGCATTTATGATGTACAAAATAACTGAAGGACACATCTGCTCATGTCTAATGTAAATAAATCGCTGTTCTCTACCAAATTAAATATTAAATGATTAAATAAATGGCGCGTTTTTGCGACGGGCGCAAATGTTTATTTATTTATTTTTTAAATTTACAAGGCGGTAAGGCGTGTGACAGTTGATTTTCCTAAAAAAAAAGTTTCTGTAGGAACAAACAAATCACAAAAATATTTTTTAGTTTGTCTGAAGTAAATTTCACGTAATTTAAAACGTTCGGAATGCACAACTGTAACCTGATCGTTTTGTATTATTGTGTCTTTTTATGTGCGTGCATATGTGTGTTCAGGTGTTCGTAAGACAAATAAACTTCACAACTTTCAGGTCAGATTCGACGAATATCTTATTTTCTCAAACCCTCCACCAATACTTAAAACATACAGGGGTGCATTCAGCAACAATTTTTATTTTCCATGCAGCATATTTGATGCATTTTGAGTTATTATACCACTCGACAATTATTTACCTAAAATATAGTGTTCTCTACGTAGAAATGACATTGCGCAATATTATTTCGTTTATAGGAGTTCAAAAATACATATGTCAATGGGGTCATTTAAAAAAAAATGACGATTTTTTTTATGAAATCCATCTTATTTAATTAATATAGTAATATACAATAATTTGGAAGATGCGACTTTTCATTAATAAATTTGTTAATAAACACAGTTTCATACCTATTTACTCATACAAAGTCAACTCTCTCTCTCTCTCTTTCTCTCTCTCTCTCAGACACACACACACATTTACGCTCCACAACATGAAACAGTAATCTCACCTAAAATTGTGACAGCTGACAGCAAAATATGCAAGAGAGAAGATTATTATTACTTTCTATTTCTTTAAAAGTACTATTGCAGTATAAGGTATGTAAATAAAACATTTATTTAAATAAATACCAGACCAAACAATCATAGTTCCAAATTAAACCGGTAGAGCTCGACTGTCGTATCCGTGAAACTGTGTCGTCAGCCGTTGAAATATTTGAAATTAAAAGTAACTTTTAAAAATCATATTTTTTATTCTAAAGACTTCTAAAGACGTAACTTTTAAAAAATCATATCCCTGATTCTAAAGACTTGTAAGGTGTAAGATATACACCTACATATTTAATTTGACCTATTCTTTCAAGAAAAAAAAAACAAAAAATGTGAAATGACCCCATTCGCTATATAATCTGTGCTAACAGCTACTAGAAAACTCTTTTCCGACCATTTTAGATAGTTTTTCTTTTTTTTTTTCATTGACCTCAACTTTGAAAGACCGTTAGGTGACGCCTGGAAAACTGTCTGGTACATTTATCCTCATTACCGAAATCTAAGAATAAAAGTGATGGTATATTTATTTAATTAATTATTTATTTATTCATAGTAATTTTCACTGTCAATAAATAAAAAGTTAAGAATAAATTTTCTAGCTATCATTCCGTGATTTCTCATAGATTATACTAACTACTAACTGCTGGATTGGCATATGCTAATCACTAAAATAAATACTTTAATGATATATTTAAACAAATTAAATTGTTAAATCAACAGACACATCGTATATTTTATTACTACACATACATAAATAAATAAAATGTTTGTTTCGAGCTACGTTGTTATATTTATACGGTATTTACAATGTAACATACGTTTGTTCGTACAACAAAATATGCAGCTATTTGGAACATAATTGAAGGTTATTGTTATTACTACCATCTGGAGTGAACAGAAAGGTTTTTATATTATGTTGATTGTTGTTGTTGTTGACATTATCTAATAATCTACATGACAATATAGCAAATATTTAGTGGTTTGGAAGAATTTATAATAAATGTTAATATTCCTTTTCTCTCGCTTTGGCTAATATAAGTACAGTGGAATCCACTTATAGTGAACTCGCTTATAATGTAAACTCGGTTATAATGAACGCATATACTGAGTCCCAACTAATACATATTTCACCTAATGTAAATCAAAACACATATAATGAACTCGTGTATAGTGAACTTTCGGCTATAATGGACCAAATTTACTTCATGTGTTCACTATATACGAACTCGACAACGACTTTTCTGCCATTTTTTGGTGAAATTTCAAAGTTATCATCTGGCCATCCTGAATGAAGTTTGTGGTTGTAAAGCTGATGTCTATGTTTACAACAGACGAGGTACATATTCTGCCATTTTCCATAATATGTATCCAGATTTTTGGTTCGTGTATTGTTTCAGTTTAATGTTTGAAAATCGGAGTATTCCTAAATGGAAGCTGAAAATAAGAAACGGTGTTCTTTTACAATTTATGATAAATTTAATATTTAATAACGTTATTTTCAGTGCGAAGGAACAAATAAAGAAATATATGTTCATCTAAATAAATTAGAAATGACATTAGAAAATTATTTCCTGAAAAAGAAAAACGTTCAAACAAAAATTACTGATTATTTTAAAAAATAATAAAAAAATTATTTTGTACATTAACCTGCATGCAAATATATGTTAATAAATTTTTAAAAAATAAAATGTGTACTATCTTTATAGTGTACACTCGGTTATAGTGAATCAAATACCTGGTCCCTTGAAGTTCACTATAAGCGGATTCCACTATATATGTTTAGTGCGGGTCACCAACAGGGTTGAGAGATTTAAATCAAATTGATTTAAATCATGATTTAAATCAAGATAAATTAAATTTAATAATTTGAATAAAAAGTGAATAATTTTATTATTGTATATGTGTTTATTAAATTAACAATACCAACAAATCACAGTAAAAAAATAAAAACATGTTTTAATAAATCAAAAATATTTTAATATGAAAATAGAAAAATTCAAATAACAGCCTTTTAAGTTCCTAATCGGTTTCTCAATTTTGAATGCACAAGTCCAAATGATGAAAAAACTCGCTCAACACAAGCTGAAGACGAAGTGGCGCATAAAAGTGATTTTAGAATTTTCAATATTATATCTTTATTTGGTCCTAATTCATCTTTTTGGAACACCCACCATTCAATACTTGAAACGTTGTTCAGAATTTCTTTTGAAAACATTACACTTGTAAAAGGTACAAATTTTGCTTGATATTTTATCAACAATGGCAGGAATCCTGTGTCCGCGAAATTTTGTTGAGCAAATTCTAAAGCTGATTCTTTTTCTTGTGCATTGAGATTTGTAATGTTCTTCTTAGGATCAACTATGTAGGCTAAAAAGTGTGCGGGAGTTATAGCTTGTTCATATCGTAAAAAAATGAAAATTGTTTTAAATTTAAATCAATATCTTTAAATGATATTTCTAACTGTTTCCAAGCTTCTACTGCATCAGGTAAGGGCGAAAATTTAATTCAAAATACCTACCCGTTTTACGCACTTAAAAATAATTTAAAAAATCTAATTTAAATCAAAAAAATCTGATTTAAATCATAAAAATTAGATTTAAATAAAAAAATCGATTTTTTTGATTTTTTTAAAAAAATCACGATTTTTATCCACCCTGGTCACCAATCTTGACCTGTTGGGCAAGGAAAAGAAATGATCATTTCGTGATACTCCATAGACGCCATCAAATCATAATTATTACAAACTCATTTGTGCACGCTTATGATCAGAGTGTAAACAAGGCAGGAGCTGAGACGAGCAATAATTACACAGATTAACTGCCAATATAAGAAAGGCTGCGTAGCGTTAAAATAAGTTCAAATAAGGACAACTGTTATGTCTGTCGGGATCGTACCCGAAATGTTTCCAATTTTAAATGGCACAAAAGTGACCCCTGTGGTGCATTCTCCACGTCAGTTATGAGTGCCCGCGAGGTGACGCCTGGTAAGTGCCCACACGGTAAAATATATCGTCATCATTACCGATGTCTACATGTGTTGTAGATACTGGCACACCCAGAAATGGGTAATATGCCGTGATGATATATTTATTTATTTATCTGTTATATGTTATATTAGGTATGCGAAAAATAAATTAATTGTATTTCGTGTGGATTTAAACAGAGCGTATATGTTAGATAGTGATTTGTGCTAACGTATTTTCCATAGTTCGTCTTTCGTGTCTCGGACTGTAGGAACAAAAATGCTCGCTAATAGCCAGAAGTACCAGTGCGCGTGCCACAAACTTCAAAATTTGTAGTATCCATGTTAATTGTACTCATCAAAGACAAGTTCTTTAATTTTTGACGATTATCATTTTGTGATATGTAATTTTTAACTATTTATTTATTTATTTATATTTTAAATGTCCTTTTTTTATGTTTCGTTATCCACATGTGGTTTCTTTTTTCAACTAGACCATTCTAGCCCTTGATGAAGACTATTGTATAGTCGAAATGTTGCCATGAATAAATTTTATTAGTTGACTGTAAGTCCGAAAAATGTTACTTCCTGTAACCATCTCCATTTAAATTACTGTTTCAATTAAACTGCACATTATAATTTTACATATAACATTATAAAATGAAACATTAACAACTATATTTCACTGTAATATTATTGTGTTCTAAAGAGGGACCTGAACTGAAATGTATTTATGGTTCAAGTTCGGTTCAGGTTCAGGAAATAAATATCGGTTCAGGTTCAGTTTCAGTTTCGGTTCAAGATAATTAAAATTATAACGGTTTGTCGGTTTTGGGTTCGGGTTCGAATTTCGGTTCAGAGCATAACCTCAAAAATATGGTAATATTTATTATTTTTTAAATCATAATAATAATTTAATTATATATTTAGCAAATCTGAACCAGATCTGAATTTAAAACGATTAAAATTTGATTCATGTTATTGACCTTTATAAATAAAGGTTTGGTTCGGGTTCAGGTTCATCAAAAATTCAGGTTAAATCGGGTTTTCGGTTCAGATTCGGTTTCAGTTTCAGGTCCCTGGAAATATGATTGTTTAATATTGTTCTTTGCAGTGTCTGTGTCTAAATTTAGGCAAAACAAAAACATTGTGGTTAAAAGTAATGTGTATTTTGAGATATAATCTGAATCCGGATCTGCACAAGTCATTCTGCGTCTCTCGTCTCGCGGCAAACTAAGCTTTTTTCATTTATGAAACATCAAATAACAGGAAATACCGTTTTGTGTTCTTGTTCCTGGAAATATTTAACAAACATTTGTTGTGTGCTGTGTGTATGTTTTCTAAATATTCGTCGTCTTCATTTACACTCACATATACATTCACACACGCTCACAACTTGTGTGCACACACAGACAAACATAAATAAATGTTTAAACAAAACGCGACTTTGGTTTATTGCTTGTACTTCGGTTACGTATCCTGGTTAAAAATAATTCTACGCAAAAATATATTTCACATATGTTTCCACTCATATTTTAAATCTGCATAAGCTGTTTTGAAATCTCATCTCATATTATTGATATTCTGGTAAATCATTGAAGTAACGCTACCTCGATATACTGTTTCGTTTTAATGTTCATTTGTTTTGGTTACAAAAATTTTCTATTACATTTCTCGGAATAAATGGTCCACCAATTTTTCATAACTTTTATGAAATTATTTTATAATGAGGTCATGCAAAAAAAAATAATTGTACCTTTTTTCTGTTTAAATCGAAAAAGAATAATCCAATTCATCGATCAGTATGATTAAATTATTTTTTATTTATATTCTTTTATATTTATAAAATCGTTTTAAAGTATGATATTTTTAAAAGTTGCAAAAACCAGCCATGTTTTGTCGTCACAACGTTACGTACCAAGTTCAGACTCATTTCAAACAGACATTTTATATGGACACAATGGCTGGTAGTGCGAGCTCGGTTTTAACTACAACACTGTTTTAAGAAATGTCAAATTTCATTATTTAATAAGAAAAATAAATAATATCAAATTTATCAAAATATGATTTTTAAGCTGAACATAGTTTGTATTCAAACAAATATTTTTTAAAAAATCATTCTTTAAACATAAAGATGAAATTAAATATTGAAATTTGAATTTGACATTTCTTAAAACAGCGTTTTAGTTAAAACCGAGCTCGCACTACCAGCCATAATTTCTAAAAGAAAAATATATATATAAACTATAAATTGAGGATTACATATCTGAATATGCTATAATATATTAATATAATATCGTTCTACTTATTTTTATAAATATAATTTTCATTTGGCGTGAAATTATCTACATTACATCAGATGTTTCTTTCACTTTTGAATCTTTGAATTAGACGGTAGAAGGTTATAAACGCATGTGAGGCATTGAATATATATTGCAGAATATTATTTTATTCTTTATTTTGGCACGAAACAACGTACCATCGACATGTTTACTTTCATAAATTTTAGGTTATCTTTAAATGTCACTTTGACGTTTAAGACAATGTGAAAATCAAAATGGTCATGCCTGTCACTCTGTGACGTCATTGGACAAGGGACGAAGCGGGGGTCTAGCAGCCTCATTTTAAAGAATGTCATTTACAATTACAATTTTTTCATGATTAAAGATCGATTTGAGGAAAAATAAAAAATACGGGTATATTATTTTTCACTACTCTATCGATTAAAATTATAAAAAAAGTCGTGCATGACCTCATTGTCTATTATGGGATCCTGTGGCCGCGTGTCTGAGTGTCTGGTTGCGAATCTGAGGAACCAGGTTCAATCCCGACCGACGCCAAATATTTCTAATGGGGTATTCCACCATAACAAAAAAATTTAAAAAATTCAATTTAACTTAAAGTATGCCTCAATAAATAATAGTTAAAACAATGAAAACATTTTTGTTAAATAATTACTTTACGAGATATTTCACATTTGCTAAAAGGGGAAATTTTATTTTACTGTAGCGAGTATGTCTTTATTTCAACAGAGCGGCGCAAATAATTGTCCGTTGTCACCCAATGTTCATGCAAACAGTGAGCCATATGCCGCTTTATCATAATATTTAGAGTTTTATTTCTGACAGAGACATTTTTTTCTGATTATAGATATGTATTTTTATGTACCTATAAGTATAATTGAATGTCTGCATAGGTGAAATTCAATTATTTTATTTATTTACTATTTTTATGTATGTACAAGTACGTAATTATTCGAATATACTCTTTTTGCAAATAGGTCCATCCTTAAGCTTATTATAACGACCAGATATAGTACTTTTAAAAAAGCCCTCATCATATTATACTTCTTCGAATCTATAATATAATCCTTTGAAGAGCTAGTCTAATTCTAATGGTCCCATAAACCAATTTTTAAAAATATTTTTAAATGTAAGTTCGTTTAATTTTGAAGCAATTCGTGGTATCAAAAAGTCATAATTGTTTTTTGTATAGCTGTATTTGATTTTTAAAGAAACCTATAGCTATCTTTCTCACACTAGTTTCTTTAGTAGACTGCGTGAGAAAGATACCAATAGTGTGACGTCATCTGTGGCCTGGAAACAAATTCAAATATCTCACAAAGTAATTATTAAAAAATGTTTTTTTTTATCTTAATCCTTATTTATTGAGTAGTACTTTAAGGATAAAGTGTACATTTTATTATTTTTTGTTATGGTTTATGGGCCTATTGACAACATGCACCTGTACAAAAATACAAGTAAATTACGTCATCATGTCTTATTCCCAGGTAAATAAAGTTGAAATTAAAATCATAAATAGCTATTCTGTACTGAAATTTACATATAAATAGTAGTGCCTGTCAATTTGTTGTGAAAATCGATTTATGAACTATGAATCTTATTTGACAGAAACTGTTCCATAATTCTTACATTAGTCATCCAAATTTCTGTATTCATAACTTTATTATTTTTGGTAAATCCGTTTGATAAATAATACAAACATTACTTTGTCTTTTGTTTCACACATGTTCCATTCTTCATTCCATACGTTTATTTAATGTTTCCGCAGCTAAAGTGTAAAGTATGAAATAAAGCAGTTTAGTGTGTTAATATTGTTGTAAAATTAAATTTGTGTATCATAAATCGCGGTGAATAATTTCACACTCGTTGAAAATTTCGCCAATAAAACAGGCAGAATGATGCGATGAGTTCAATAAATAAAAATATATTCGAATTATAATTTACTGAGTGACGTTTTTATAGGAGTTTTACTGATGTTTTACGTGCTGTAAAATTCGCGAAATCGTATATTTTAAGATTGCAAGCTCTTGTAATCAAACATGTTTCCTTCGCTTTAAAATTATGTTGCGCTCTAAACCCGAGACTTGAGAAATTATTATAATTATCATAGTAATTAGTTTCCTTGAGAAATATATGTACAATTCATCGCCAAATGCGTTCTGTAATTATCGCTCGTTCTTTTTTAAATGGTTGAGAAAAGTAATGAAAGCAAATGCATTGGCGCGAATAATCGCCATTCAGTCATAGAACTTGATGAAATAAAAAGCAAATGACATCGAAAAGACTTTGAAAGAAAGAACCGCAGAAACTGGAAAATATATTTATTGATTATTCCAGTCGTTCTCAAACAATATACTCGAATACAGAACTGATATTTGATTTCTTCCATTAATAATGAATACTGAACTATATTAGGGAATGCAGTAGATGTAAATTTATATGTACAGTACAATCGCGTTAAATCGAGGCTTGTTCATATTATCGAACTGTTCACATCATCGCAGGTTTATAAAATTTAAGATAATATAAGTAATAAAATACCCACCCTTATTAGATAAAAATAAATAAATACATATACTGTGAGTATTTTTTAACGTGAAACATTGAGTTTGTCGTATCCATAGTTACGACTTGACATTTGATTGACAGCAATGTATTTGCCCGTTCATAAGATGTCATTAGAGGTTAATTTTGTTTAAATAATTATACCTGCATTCTAAATTAAAATTAGTTGTAGAAAAAAAAAGTGCGCACCTTGTGCCCGAGTGGTTTTCTGACTCGGCTAAATTACTTACAATATTTAAATATAATACTTCTGTCAAATTCATTCCCCATGTGTCATTTTAAATGAGACAGACAAATACATTGCTGTCAATCAAATGTCAAATCATAACTTATAGGAAAATTCAACGGTTATCTGTCATATTGACAAGATGTCATTATAGGTTAATTTTGTTTAAATATTTATACCTGTTTTCTAAAAATTAAATTTAGATGTAGAAAAAATACTGTGTGCACCTTGTGCCCAAAATATGTTTAGTGCTCTCGAGTGGTTTTCTGAGTCCGCTAAATTTCTTACAATATTTAAATATAGGTAATACTTCTGTCAGATTCGTTTCCTATGTTTCATTTGAAATGGAACGGGCAAATACATTGCTGTTAATGAAATATCAAGTCGTAACCATGAATATGACAAACACAATGTTTCACGTTAAAAAATACTCACGGTATAAGCCAAACTTAGTACAATATATATATATATATATATATATATATATATATATATATATATATATATATATATATATATATATATATATACAGTAAGTTTTTCATTTAATTTTACATGCAATTCCTTCGATTTTTCTTTTAGCATATCTTCACTAACTGGATAATTTCGGTTACGTTGTTGCAGAAACCATTTATATAAGGCTGCTTCCATTTTTGTCTTACTTACGGTTTTATTTATCGCAAGATTCTTGTTTTTAAATTTAAACTGCAAATAGTGGACTTCGCTATGCCATATTTCTTCAAAATTTTTACTTTTTCACATAGAGACAAAGTTTTTCATTTAAATTTAGATATATTTTGGAAAGAAAATTAAAAGTATTATTCGATAAAATAATATTAGCACAACTAACACTGCACAGCAACACTACTTTTATCAACTTTTAAGCTGTTTCCACGTTTTACAAGTAAATAGGGGAAGTCCACAAGCACTGAATACACTGTGTTCAAATGATCGAAAGCTAGGTTACTCACGTTATAAGGTAGTCAATGTTAGAAAATATCTTGTTGAAACTATACGGAGTAGTCTATATATTCGAGTGTTCACGTTAACGCGATTGTACTGTATATTTGAGATGGCATATGTTATTTGAGTTATGTTATAAATGACGAGGTGCAAACGTTATTTCCGCAAGGTTTGCGTAAAGATTTGATTATTTTGTAAGAAGTTAGGTATGTGCAATATGCATAAGAGGGAAAAGTTTACCGGCACCGTGCGTTCCATTTAATGTTTGTCTAATTTCATGTGTGTGTTTGCTTGTTCTGTCGGTTTAGTTCGAAATGTTTCATATTTTGTTGTTTGCGTTTAACCAGCCATGCTGTAAACATATCCGTTGCCACTTGAGCTGTTTATACCGTTGTCAGGGAGTAAGGCTGTACCGATGTTCATGTTACGTGGATTCTGGATTACACTACACATTGCAGTGCGCGTTACACGTTGCAGTTGCACGCTAAACAAATATAGTTTCATCTGCATCTGCATTCCAAAGATACTCTTCGTCTCTTTCTCCGTCCCCACGTCTCTGCTCTACTCAAACTAATAAAAGTAATGAACATTATAGTAATATGGAACGTGTACGTGTACCAACGAGCGGATTTTCTTAAAACGTGTTTGCAGTTAAAGAGAAAACATTTCCATGTCCAATGTCCGTATCTGCATATTGTTTTAATTGCAGTCACGTGCGTCAGTTTTTCTGTCAATTAGTCACGAAACAAATGTATTTAATTTCATTATCCGGGTCCAGCATGAGTCGCGGGTCGCAGTAGAAATAGAAAGAGAAGAATTAAATGTATCCCGACATCTGCGGAATATATCGCTTTAGCTAATTGTCATTTTGGCGAGGTTTTCCGACTGATTAGCTTAATACTGTCCAGTTTGATAAGACATTAAAGGAACCGAGACTTAACGAGGGCGGCATGGCATTTGAGCGTATAGGTAAAGGGTATTGTATCATGTATCCTGAAGCTGAAGCTGAAGCTGAAGCTGAAGCTGAAGCTGAAGGATGCTGTAGGGTTGGGGCTGGGACGGGTGCGGGTACGGGTATATGTACACCAGCGGTAGGAGACGGTGCAGCGATGGGCGTGTCGTAAGGTTGCGCACGGAGCACCTGGTTGGCGTGAGATGTGCCAGCGGCCGCCCCACTGCGGCCAGCATCGCGCCGCCGCCTCCGCTGCGCCGCCGCCAGACCAACGAGCGCGCTCCTTCCCACCACCGCCGCCTCAACTCGCCTCTCCACTCTCCAACACACAACCCAAATAACAAAATAAAAATCTCTCGTGTTGTATTCTCCGAAAGCGTTGTTGTGCCATCTTAGTATTGGCTGTGCGGAGCGACGGCGGCGGTGGCGGTCGGGGGACGAAGGCGGAGGCGGCATTTGGATGCCGATGCTGGTTGCCGGTGCTCGTTGCCGTTGCTTGCCGTTGCCGTTGCTGTTGCCGTTTGTGCGCATTCTTTAAGACCTGCCCAGCGCGCGAGGCACCGACTCGCGCGACCAATACAGCGCCCGACACTAATGAAATTCGTATTTCCTTTGTGTTCGAATGTGCGCTAAAATAAGCAAAAATCAACAGTATATAAAACGTGACGTCACTAGCCAGCGTCCTGTGCCTTGCCACCGGCACCCACCCCCTTGCATAGATTGCGAATGCGAATGGCGACATCTCCGTTCCTGCTAATTTCTCACAAACACGATCGATAACTAACGAATATTTACCCAGATACCGCACACGATTCCTTCACAGCCACAGCCGAACAGTGTTGCTCTACTCCTGACCTACCACATTCGCCCCTCATCTTACAGCTCTAGAGTCTGCATCTGAACCCCTACCCACCGCCACCAGGACCTTTATAACCAGAACTCGCCGCTCGCCGCCTCTTATATTATATTCTCACCCTCACTTTTTACACTTTTCAAAACAACCGCGCGCTGTCTAATGCATTCTTAAACTTAAACTTTACGTCCATTATTATTTCGACTGCAACAATTTAACGATTCAAATAATGCTCCAGAAAAATACCTCATAAAATTGCAAATTTAAATCCGAATCCTGGTTAGTATGTAAATACTCGAATTTGTGGGGATATATATTTTATACTCTCTTAAAACACAAACATCAAATCAACCTTTCAAATTCCTATATTTACTGTAAATAAAATTTCAAATTAAAGAGAAAATAAAGCCGTTTAATTGCACAAATACGGGAAATTATGAACAGTATCTTCAGATATACTGCAAAGGCGTAACTAGCAATTAAGGCGCCTATGGCCAGCCACCAAAAATGCGCCTTTTATAAGTACACGCGTGTAAAATAATAAGATCTAGATATTATAGTATTTATGCATGATAAAAAAAAAACTTACATTTATTAAACATATACGCATATTCGCATAATACAATATGTATCTCGTATATTAAAGAATTAATTAATACGCCAGCAATGAGTGCCCGTGAGGTACAAATATGTCATCATCTTTACCGATATCTGTGATAAAGCAGATTGGCACACCCAGAAATGGGTAATATGCCGTGATGATATATTATTTTTATTATTAATTAATTAATACATATAATGATTAAGTATTGAGAAATAAATAAAACACAAAACAGAACATTTTATTTACATAATTTTAATTTTTCGCGTTATTAAATCATCAATGACAGAATCAAAATCCACTTCAGCAAATACATTATATTCCATAGAAAGTAAACTTAGACTACTAAGGGCCGATTTTTCAATCTCTGGTTAAAATTTTAATTTTAAGGCCCCGATAGTTAACTTAACCGGCAGTTTAACCAGAGATGAAAATATCGGGCCTCAGTTAAGTAAACAATATTGCATCGTTTTGTTGACATCAATGATAAATCTGTCATTTGACAGTTCATTTTGTTTCAGTTTTGTTTATTTAACTCTTAGTTAAAATCATATGTTTTGTCCTTTCCTTACTTCAGACTCGATCTTAAGCTCTGCCCCATGCTAATTTCACACTGTATTGTATAACGCAGTACGCATGCGTCAGTTATCCGCGTTATTTTTCGTGGATAATCGTATCGAGAGATTAGTATCGTATCAGCAGAGTCATTGAGCGAGTATCTGGTGATTTTTCTTCTAAGACGACATCAGCAAGCAATATAATTAGCAATGAGAGACACGAGACAGTAGTGAAATCTCCGAACACGTCTGTTAAGCTAATCCCCTTGTCTTACTGTGCCTCGTGTTCCTACTGCACTCCCTTCAATAGGAGGAACATAGACGGCTTTAGAGGTTTTTCTCACCCAAGTTGCACAAGATAAATTGCAAAATTAGGTTAGGAGCAATCATTTGAGTTATATTTTTTGCCTTATAAAGAATTGTTCTTCAAGGCGTCCATTTTCAATCTTAAACACCTTACTATAATTAATATTTTATACATCACTTCCTTAAGACATCTCTTTTAATAGTATTTGTTTTCATCACGTCTTAAATACTGCTGGAAAATTCACTGTAGACAATGACCAGTGCTATCGGGTTCTTAATGAAACAAGTTAAAAATCGCAAGTTAGTAGTTTGTTGTGATACTTAGCAGTGGATGGACGTGTTTTTATATTTATTATAAATGGCACTGTACATATTAATATTTAAAGTGAAATATGAAAATTTGTGTTTCCTTAAACGAATGCATCAGGTATGAATATTTTCCGTTACCCGGTTCTATTCTATAAATGAAACTTTGTATATATTGTTCTTATTTATTTATAATACATTATAGATATGTCTTGTAAGATCATTACATAATCAAATTATATTAAGTAGTTGATGCTATGTTACGAATTATGCGATGGTATTAAATTTTGGACCAATTTTTTTTTACCAAATTTTTAATTAGTTCGTTCATACAACATTGTATGGACCTATAAACCAATTTTAATGAAAATTTTGCACGCAGAATATTTTATAGCGTTTTCCATTTATATATTTAGTTTTGCACTTTGTGCAGCTAATGACGTCATGCCCGCCACTAGTTGTTATTGGAATGCATTTTAAATGAAACATGTTACAAAAGTCCGGTGTAAGTTTGTTAGCTGTCATTGTCATTATCAAATAGGGCGGTTAAGTATAACCGCAACTGTTTATTTGTATACAGGGAATTTATTTTAACATGCAACATATGGTCAGTCACTTCCATGGTTACTCACTATTGTCAAAAAATGACAGCAATGTAATATTTGTCCATTTTAAAATGCAACATACATAGTTTGTACTTTTGTATTATCGAAACTAATTTCCAATAAATTAGCCTACATATGATTAACAGAAAATCAAAACATGAATGTTGCACATCTTAACAAACTTTAGCTTATAAAAATGCATAACTTTCAAGTAATAAATGTTAAAAAAATACCCCCATTCACACTGAGGCAATATTCTAGTCGGTCGTAACAAGAATTGACACAATTTGTGATGTGTTTTAGAGGTATCTCCTGTGCTGCAATACTATTTATAATGTTGCATTTTAAAATGGACATATATTACATTGCTGTAATTTTTTGACAATAGTGAGTAACCATGGAAGTGATGAACCATAATGTTGCATTTTAAAATAAATTCTCTGTATGTTATGTAAGTATACAACGCTTAATCTATTGTAGAACTGGTCCCATAGATAGTAAATCTGGCAATAATTTTTGTTTAACATGCTTTCTATATGTCAATTGTGATAAGTGTGACATTTTTCCAGGGAACACATTGATTTTTACTTTTCTACAAAATTTTGAACTATGTTATTTGTCAGTTTTAAAGGTCTCTAGTTCTTGTAGAAAGCAGGTTAAATAAAAATTATTTCCAGATTTACTATCTATGGGGTCACTTCTACTATGGGAAGCGTTGTATACTTACATAATACACTGCATATAACGTACGTTTTCAATAATTCTTCTATTAAAACAAAAACAAAAAAAAAAAAAAATTGCATTCATTGTACATTCTTACACAAACAATTTTCACAACTCAAAAAATATAAATTTGGCAGACTGCACTGGCAAGCAGGGCATCGAACCCGTCAAAAACTGAATTTGGTTTAGGTTCATGTTAATTTGTTTTTTGAGAGATAGGTTCGTTCGCGGTTCTTGTTCAAACATTAATAAAATTTGCGGTTTTGTTCCGAGTTCAGGTACTGGGTTTAGGTTAGGTTCGACTTATTAAAAATTGAATTCATGATTTTTGAATAACAATCTTTAAATAGAAATAATTAAAATACGAGTCGGAATTTATGATGCAACATAAGACAAGAACATTTTCACAAACAGTCAACACAGGCAGCAACGTAAACGTCGAACGCATCGACGATCGGCTGTATTTCGATTACTTTTACGTCTTGAACTAAAAATGAACCTGAACCGGAGCTGAACCCTGAACCTGACTTTAATATTCGGTTTGGTTCCTATTCGGGTTCAACTGAAAAATATATCTGAGGTTCGGTTCTGGGTTTGGGTTCGGTAAAATGTTTCGGTTTGGTTCCAGTTTTGGTTCGGTTCTGGTTTAGGTTCGATGCCCTCCTGGCAAGAACTGACGATCGTGGTAAGTGCAAGAAAGTACGCACTCAACTCAATAAGGTTCACTTCACTGGAAAAGTATAAATGAAACACGTAAACCTCAGCTAGTGCGCATTGATTACATAAATAGAAAATGAGTAATACACTCAATGTAAAAAAATTCAAACTAAATATACAAATGGAAAACGCTATTAGAGTTTAGTAATCTAAAAAAAAAAATGTAACTATTTTACGTACATACATACATACATAAAATCATGCGTGTCCAACTTTAGCAAAAACCCGAAAACAATAGTAACAATAAGAAAAGGGATAAGAGTAAGAGCTCAGCTGCCTCACTTCACTCTTTAACAACATTCTTCTTTCGCCTTGTCCACAATCATCATAGCATTCCTACATAAGAACATATTAAAGTGACCGATTTTCGGTAGCGAATAACCGCATCCGGACCACAATAATAGCCTATTAATTTTCTTATAATCAACAAGAAAAATAGTTGAAAGTGGTGCTCTGATTTTTCTTAATATAATCTAGCCTAACGCCCAAAACTCACGCACAAAAACTATGTATAAATAGCCAATTATTCGAATATACTGAATGTGCAAATGAAATAACACCTTTCTAATGTTTTGCTTGTTAATCTGTTAAAATTTAATCTACACTTCAGGAAATCGCCTTAAATATCTGTTCCCCAAATTTAAAAGATCATAAAATTGTCATATTGCAAGCTGATAGAAAATAAAATAATAAAATGTGATATGTAATTTTATGTGACTGTTTCCCCGTCCTGAATGGCTTGATCGTACGCCTCTGCATCATTCTACTCTACCCCATATCAGCCTTGGGCAACGCCTACTAAGATAGTAGTAATTGCTGTTCACTTCGCTTTGACGACTTACTACGAATACGAAATTACGCAAAAATCTTACAATCTACCAATTTGGTTTTCTTTAATTTATTATATTTTGCTTCATCCCAGTCACGATTTCTTGCTCCCTCTCTTTTCCTGCTGTGATGTGACAGGGCAGGAATCAGGATATTAATGCCGTGCTAGTTTTGAAATGGGATCTCCTGCAATTGACTTTTAAAGACGTTGATGAATTTCCCCATTGTATAAGGATTTAGTCTGTAATTGATTTGGTGTTTCTTTATTTCTTTTATCGCTCTTGGTCTTTGAAGAAGCTATTTATTTTCTTTAATTTGTTACTTCAATTTACTGGAAGACATAAAATAAATAAGGATACAAGATAACACTATTCTTATCACAAATCATTTCGGGTTTTGTTATGTATTTGCTGCAAAGAAATCCAATGTATTCAAATTGTATATCCCTAATATTATAAACAGATTATTTTATCTTATTTCTGCCACTGTTTACCTTATATTCATTTGAAATTTTAAATAATAACAGTAGATTTATTGTTTATACTTGGTATTATTCGAAATTTTCTGTTACAACTGATCCACATAATTATTAAGTGTTAATAATTTTGATTAAAAATAGTTTTATAGGATACAATTATTAATTTATTGAAAATAGTGAATTTATTCAAAAGTACAAGAAAAATTAATAAGAAAAATGACATCAAGAAAACAAATGTATTATACCTATTCTACGTCTTCAAATGAAAGTATAATTTTGTCATAACTATAAAGTGATTTCAATGACTGTGTAAATATGTATTTTGTCGTAAACAAATTTAATTCAAAGTTTTATTAACCTAAAAAATGGTACATTTCAATTTTGACAGAAATAGTTTTTACTAATATAAGAAGTATAAAGTCGAAAATTTGAAATTATAATAATTCTCAATTGGGATATGTAAATAAGAATGCGAACCTAGTGGCGAAATTTGGAAGTAAAACAAGAGAGCATTTTTATTTTATTCATATTTTTAAATAGTCGTGCCCATTTTATTTAGTGGAAAAACCTACAACGCGTAGCATATATTGTTTTTCTTAAATGTTATTATCATATTGGGATATGTAAATAAGAATGCGAACCTGGTGGTGAAATTTGGAACTAAAACAAGGGAGCAATTTTATTTTATTCGTATGCTTTTACGTAGGCGCGTACAGTGGAAAATAGATAATAGAACTAATATTTACAATTAATTAATCCACTATAATCTAATATTTATTACAAACCGGGGCAAAGGAAAAACTACACTGTGAACATAACCTAAAAACTACTAACTAAAGTATATAAAATAAAAAATAATAATTAAGTTACTGCTACAACTAATAAAACAGGAAACAAGGAAATATACTCTACCTAAAATAATAATAAACACTGAAAGAAAAGTCAAAATACAAAAACTACTGACAACAATGATGCGCTTATGGAAGTTAAACAATAGTGCTCCCTTTTTGAAGGTTTGTTGTTGGTGCACAGCGCCATCTCTACGTAGTGAAAGATCCTAATAGCTAGTGGTGGTTGATTTTTAGATATCTTACTAGGAATTACTAACAAAATTAGTGTTTGTCTTTTGCCGGTATTAAATAAGCCGCATTTGTTTCAATTTTTTTTGTTTGCTACATATTGAAAATTAAAAAATTCAAAATTGTTTCATTTACAGTAATTACATTTTCATATATCTATATCAATAAATTATATTTAATTTATATTGCTTATACATTTATTGAATAATACGTTAAACATTTATTGTAGGTTATATTAAAATTTTATAAAACGCCGAAATTTAATAATTAATAAAAATATCGTCTAAATTAATTATAAATAATTGTCTAGAATGTTTAATAAATAAATTCATTAGCAACTGCGTGCTCTTATTGCTAAAGAAAATTGTACTATTAAAGTAACCGATACGATTTTGAGGATAGATCATTGTGATTTATGATTCCGGTTGCCAAAATCGTACCGTTTGTTCACTTTCAAAAACGTAGAATATGTGTAATTAATAAGTCTTGAATGATAAGACATGATCCCATAATTTGGACTAAATACATTTTTGAAAATTGTAACAAACTAAATCGAGAAAACAATTTTCTTAGTACGATTTTGGCAACTTTTCGCTACTACTAAAATGCTTATGAACGAAATTAATTTTACAAAATAATTGCAACATATAAATATATCATCACGGCATATTACCCGTCACTGCTTTGTACACAAATATTGGTAATGATGAAATATTTGTACCTTGCGGAGCGCTTACCAGGCGTCATCTCACGGGCATTCATTGCTGGCGTGAAGAATGCACCACAGGGGTCAATTTCTATGCCATTTAAAATTCGACATAATTTATAATAACATATAAATCACAAAATGAAATAAATTTTCAACTTGACTCTGGTCATATTCGAACCTGGACTATCAGAATCTTAACTGCTCACCTAACGTACTCAGCCACGCGATTCCATACCTATAAATCTTAATTATTTCAAAAACAAAACTTGAGTAATTATATTTTAAAAAGTTAGTCAATATATCACCGCATTCACAGTACGGAAAAATATTTAAAGCGCGAGTACAAAAAAATTGAAGACATAAAAGTTGTGGGGAAATAATTCATCCTTAAAAGGACCGTGCATGCCGTAAGTCAAGTAGACGTGAAAAAAGCAAAGCATCCTTTAAAACATCCAAAAAGCACATCGATTTACGACCAAAACCTTATGTTTACGCTCACGGATTCCGACCACGTAAAAAAACATTTTTTTATAAAAAATCCACTGTCGTTTTCATGTAGAAAAATGTCCTAATCACACTATCATCCCCTAATTTAGGCCTTGCGAGGGGACACATCGTAAGGGTTCCTCCCCCTCGCGTCGCACGAGGGTGCTGGCGAAATAATGAATAAGCAGCGCCGTTGCAGCCTGATTGGAAAAGGTGCGGATGCCTTCGAGAACAGCCAAAACTTTTTAAATGGATCACCATATCACTTTTCAATAACAAAAAATCCATTTTGGATTTTTTTATAAATTACATATTGATAATAATTTACTATTTATCAAATCAATTTGAAGATTAAGAAAACAGCTGATGTTCAAACTTAAAGTATTCTTGTTAATAGTTAAAAAATTCGTAAACAACTAAAAATGCTAAAACTAGATACGTATTTCGGCAACCAAGGCTGTGTCCGGTGTTGCATTTTGACATTTAGCATTTAGGATTTAGGTCTTCTTCACATAAATACAACTCCGAATGGCACACTAATGGCATCCATTGCAGAGCTGGGAAAGATACAAAATAAAAAATACTAAAAGTATCTTAGTTACAAAAAAGTAACTTAGATACAAATAACTTAGATACTTTTATGCAGAAGAATCTTTTATCTTTTTATCAATAGTTACTTTTAAATAAAAAGCATCAAAGGTAATTTATAAAGATAAAAGTTACTTCAGCTCCGGTATGATAAATGCCCCCAAACGGCACGCACTCTCAGATTCCAATTTTGAAAATTTGGTTTTAGCGAAAGCTAACCACTGTTGTGTTTATTAACATATTAACTACGTAGTACCTAGTACGTATGTATAAGGTTTAAGAGTATTGTTTCTTATTTTAGAATATATGTATATTTTGTTATTAAAAATTAGCCATTTGTTTGTATTTTTATAAATATATTACATGATTTATCTTCATTATTTGTTTTCATTACTCTAAAAGCCATATTTTTAGTTAACATAATAAAAGTATCCTAAATAAAGTAACTATATAAACTTATAGTTACAAAGTATCTTGTACATTTTACATTATAAAAAAAGTATCTTTTATCTTGTAACTTCGTAACAATATTTAAAAGTATCTTTAATCTTTTAACTTTAGTTACTTTTATAAAGTATCTTTCCCAGCTCTGATCCATTGTTTCATATGGCAACACTTTAGAACAACAAAATTAAATTATTCAATTTCGATTCAATTAGATGCTTGAGAGGAAATGTTAATATTATATTTTATAAAAATAGAAGCTAAGAAGCTATTCTTTGACAGTCAATTTGACGTTTTGTACAAATTACAGCAACGAACATGATTTGTTTAATTAGTGCGCGTCTACTTCAAGGTATAGTGTGCTCTTGCAAAACCCTAAAATTTAATTCCTAAAATCGTAAATAATCACTTTAGGGCATATAAATTTAGGATTTAGGTATTAGGGTGATAAAAGTGCAACATCGGACACAGCTTAAGTTGCCATCATCAGTAAACTTCTAAACTTACATCTAAGAACTAAGAACAGATCAGTTTTGGGTTACTCAACATGTCAACCATACCAGAGATCCAAAACCAAATCTGCTTTGGTTTTCAGATATGTTTTTGCACCTCTGGCATGGTTAACATATTCAGTAATCGAAAACTGATCTGTTCTTAGACGTAAGTTTACTGATGATGGCAACGTATCTAGTTTTAGCGTTTTTAGTTAAGGTTTAGGGATTTTTTAACTATTATCTATTTAACCCTAGACTCCAATAAAGTTTTATTATTCTTGTTATTCTCAGATTTTCTTAGTATCTTATGACGAAAAATGATTACAAAACAAAACTTTCATTAAAAATAAAAAAATCGTTTTTGGGAATTTTTGACATTTTCGCTATTACCATGTGGGTATCTTTCAGATTTTGCTAGCTGTCATAAAAATAATCCTTAGAACCGTCTTCTTTACGTTCTCCCGAACGAAAATATGTTTTAAGAAGAAATTTGTCACGCTCTTTATTAAAAACTATAATGAAAAGAAATTACTTAAAGATTTTTCGCGAAGATATGCGAAGCAAATATCAAATAAATCAACGTACAGCAATAATATTAATCAAATGTCATGCACCAGTCATCATCTGTCATGTATGGAATATAGTTTTGATGAATTATGGAAAATTGATATATTGTTTTGATATTATTTCTGATTAAAAATTTTTGGTCACTCTATACATAATGCACGAAAGAAATTACTTTTATATGATAAATAAAATTGACATATCTTATTTCCTGTCCGATTGTTCGAATCATAACTGTTAATACAGTGAACTAGTCCATGTACCATTAACTGATTCAGGGATAAAAATAATGTAACAGATTTTAGGTTTTATGTTACAATTACAAATTAATCCCTTCTTCTTTTATAATTATTGTGTTAAATATTGAAAACCCATTGCTATTTGATTTTTATTTAACAAAAGTATAAACACAAGCTTTATGACATGAGGTCAAATATATACTTGTAAAGTATCAACTTTACACATCGGAGTATAAAAAATATATTTAACGGGTACATTGGCAAAAAGATACAAGAGCATTTTTTTCAAAAATTAGTTAAGTGTAGGAAACTATACCTATAAAGATTGTATTTATTTATTTTGACATTAGCAACATCTAAGCCCGTATTTACAAACCACTATTTGCTGAATATACGGTCAATTAAGGAAATAAAGTCCGGTAGGTACTAAAAAAAGTTTAAATTTTTTTTTATCAAATTATGAATATATGACTAATGTTAGTAAAAAAACTATGCGCAGTATAACGGTCTGACGTCACAGTAACGACAAGAACATAATTTTATACTACGATGACAACTAACACGTGGCTGTACGACAGTGTTGACAGTTGTAAACAACTGTTGTTCTATAAACTTTGAATTTATAAGATAATGTCTCGTTATTAAATAAAACTAAATTTTAGACTTCCATTATCTTGTTTATTATTATTAACTAAAAAAACACAAATAATATTACAAAGTTTCGGTAGCTAAGTATCTGCTGCCGTCATCAGGTTTACTGATAATGCTAATTTCTAATATAGTCTGGACGATATTACTTGGCGAGCTGAAGTAATAAAGAATTTCTCTGTGGTTACGGTAAAGGTATAAAAACCATAGGCGCGCCGGAAAAAAATCAATTTAATAAATGTACAAACAGTACAGAAAATAATAATTTATTTATTACATTTAAAAAAAAAATAATACAACAATGTCAAGTACGAAATGCAAATAAATAAAAATAAAATAAAATACATAATATGTATTGATATTATTCGTATAATAATCACATTGCATAATTTATATAATAGTTTTTCTTGTAATTTGTGTTTAAATCTTAGTCTTTAGGTTTAGATTATAATTACGAGCAAATTTTAGCTTATATTATAATGTACATTACAAGTTTACTACTAGCTACAAAATATAAATATTTGTCAATACGTTTAGTTTACTAACGTGTTAAATGTAATATCTGAAATAAATATTCAAAAAATTGAATCATTTGTAGATTTCTTATTGTCAGTAAGAAAATTTATGCACACCTATGTGCAAAGAGAACTGCTTGAATATAAGTGACATAAATCGTGCGGTTCGGAATGTTTTTCTATTGTGTTAGGCCATAAAAGGTCGTAAAATTACTATTTTACTTTTAACGCAGTGCGGTATCTAAGAAAAAGTATATATTTAACATACCGCATCGTGGGAATTGTGAATCGACTTGCATTCCTAAGGCTTGCCAAGATAAATCGTCCAGACTATACTACGAGTTTTATATCTAGTATTAGGAATTACTTAGTATTGTCAGTCCATCTGATGGCGGTAGGCAGATACTTAGCTACCGAAACGTTGTGATATTATTTATGTTTTTAGTTAATAATAATAAAAAAAGGAATGGAAGTCCAAAATTTAGTTTTATTTAATAACTGTCGTTCTTACTTCATTCAATAGCAGTAGCACATGAAAAATAAGTACCGGACTCCCTTAGATCATACCACTTTTCTGCAAAGCCCTTCAGTTATAATTCTTAATAGTTATTTGCATTTGTTAAATCATTTTATTCATATAAAAATAGAAAATATCAGTTGTATCCATTAAAACTATTAACGTTTTTGGTTCGTATTACGAGCGCACTTTTATAATAAAAGCGCTTTTATTGAGCGCGTTTTTACATTATATTCGCATGAGAGATGTGTTCCATAAAAGCGCTCGTAATACGGGGCTTTGTCTCTAATATTAAAATATGCAAGTTATGTCCCGTGGCCTCGTGTCCAATTATAATGAATCCAGAGTGTCTGGTCGCGAACCTAGGGATACGGGGTTCGATCCCGACCGACGCCAAATATTTCGAATTTTAAATGGCACAAAAGTGACCTCTGTGGTGCACTTTCCACGCCAGCACGAGTGCCCGTGAGTTGACGCCTGGTAAGCGCCCACACGGTACAAATATGTCATTATCATTACCGATATCTGCGATAAAGCAGATTGGCACACCCAGAAATGGATAATATGCCATGATGATATATTTATTTATGTAACACCTACATATTGCTAAATATTTTAGTAAATTACGTTATAAAGTCTGTTAATGTTTGCCTTTGGCAAATATCCATAAATTACTAAATTATAATATTTTTTCTTTTGTGTACACTCACCAGATGTCACTTTATAAACATTCAAAGATATTACAAAAAATGTACCATGGAAAGCAATTTTAAACGATAATTTTAACTAGGAATTAACTCTTTTCTTGTGGGACGGTTTGGGGAAAATGTTGGCTACCCCTGGAGTGTAGCGACGGCAGGACGGTCGCGGTTACGCACCCCTGATTTAGACCCCAATCCTCAAGTCTCCGGAAAGATTGGCTTTTCATCTTTCCTCCTGCTCATTTAACGCCTTTTCCAGCTTTTTTAGAGTATATTGCGCGAATATTCGATGCCACCGGTAAACGTGTTGTAATAAATATGGACGGGAGGTAAACACCAGACGTGAGTTGATACCAAGTCATTACCTGGAAAGATTGAGAAAAATGAGGAAGCATTTTTCTGGAAGTTAAACATGCGAATTTTCCAGAATCTGAATTCTGGAAAGAGTTAATTATCCAAGAAAATAAAAATAATAATATAAAATTAAACATGCATGAAATGCTTATTAATATTATGTTAATTAAGACGATCCTATAGCAGTCCTCAAAATGATGTAGCACAAATCATTGTCTAATATATGCGCTCTGTTTAACTCCACATGAAATACAATTAATTTGCTTTCCGCATACCTAATATAACATATAATAGTTGCCCAAATAAGTTTTAAAGCTAAGCAGCCTTTCTTATATTGGCAGTTGATCTGTGCAATTTGTGTTCGTAATTAGAGATGCATTCGGGTCGAGTCGGACCGGGCTTTGAGGTTAGATCAACTCGACCCGAAAATAAAAATTGCCGGCCCGATTCGAAGATCGACTCGATAAAAAATTAGCTGGCCCGGCTCGAAAATTGACCCGAAATCGGGCCGGGCCGGGCCTAAGCTCGAAATTGAGTGCATCCGGCATTCCTAATTTTGATTTTTATGTGAGGCAAAATGTTTAACTTTTTTCGTGTCAAACTTAAAAAAAAAACCTCTAAATCCTTATAACGTTCCACATTAGTTAACAGAAGTAATTAAAAAAAGACACTTCTAGTGTAAGTTTGTTATAAAAATTACAGACCTATCCGTATTTGACACTTTGTTTACCAAAGGCGTTCGAAAATTGCAACAACTTTTCCACAAATCTTATTCAAAAAATTTCATTTACATAGGTAATGATTTTTTATCTAACTTTGTGCTCAAAAATAAGACAAGAAATCATTATGATAGGAACAAAAATCACTTTTATTTAAGTTTACAAGCAGTAACAATAGTACACATCACAATAGCATTATTATGCTTTAGTGAATAATAACCTTGAATTCTTGAAGTAAAATAACATTTTTATTTGTTAAGATGTGAAGTATGATGTTATTAAATCATTTTGATCCTTTTTAACTCCATACATTTTCATTAAAATATTAAGGAAACTGTGCATCTGATTGAACAATAGGATTTTTCGGGCCGGCCCGAAAAGCTCAAATTTTCGGGCCGGGCCAAAATCAAAAGTTCGACTCGCCTCAACTTTTGCAAATGATTAGCCCGATTCGGCCCGATAAAAAAAAACTTCGGCCCGGCTCATTGATCGACTCGAAATCGAGGCGGACTTCGGGCCGGGCCGGGCCAAAGCTCGAAATCGAGTGCATCACTATTCGTAATAGGTCCTGTCTTGTTTACACTCGGATCGGTATAATTTTCGAAAGTAATGTTTTGTTTTTAATCTTTTTCGCATCTCCAGTATTGTAAGTCAATAAACATACCTGCTTATTTGTGCTGACTTAAAAGAGTAAGAGGAATGCATGAGAGAAGATCTGGCTCTAGCAATACCATCAGCACTGAATTGTGCTCTTTTCTGGCAAAATAAAATTTAATTAGGTCACTTCTGTGCCATGGTTTTGCGGACGGATTCCCATTGGAGTGAAGGGGACTTTCCGGTGTAGATACATCTTCACTGTTAATGCAGGGCGACGCATCAGGCCTAGTGACCTATAAAATATGGTTACTTAATATTCGCATGTTGGCACCTTTGCCCCCTTTAATACAAAAACTTATTGTACAGAGTGTTCCGTGATTAAACAACCAAACTGTACGGTGCAAATAATTTTAGTTATAACAATGAAATATGTATGTCAATTTTAAATTTTTGTTGTGTAAAATTAAATCATATTTTCTTATAAAATTTGTTCAGTATGATGACCTTGAACCTGAAGACCAGCATGACACTACGTCTTCGCAGATACACTTGTTTGTAGCACAACACTGTTCCGGTGTTGTTACTTCACAGGCCCAAATTATTTTTCATTTAAAATTTTCACAATAATTTTTTTAAATTTATTTATATTTTTTTAACCAAAAGTTCAAAGACATAATTTTCAACAAATTTTGTAATAAAATATTTTGACATTTAAATTGATCCATATTTTATTGTTATCATATCATATTTTTTGTTACCTTTCCATGCAAATATCTCTAAAACGAAGCAGTTTGTGAGATTTTATATACATGAATTGTCCATTTATTTATAGGTTCTTTACTTAAATTTTAAGTTTGATTTTTCAATCTTCCAACTTCCTGTAACATAAATTATAATATATGAGCCCCGTCGCACATCAGTTCGCCCAGTCTCTTTCATTTCATTTTATTTAGTTAATATATGATACAAATAATATTTACCTGCCATAAATTATCGACAATTTTTGTAATATTACAGACATTTTATCGTTCTAGTGACACATAGCAAGATATGTTTTCTTAAATATATTATTGTTTTCTTATAAAATGAAATAATATGTACTTAGTTTTATCAATTCACGAAATACTTAAAAAATAAACGAATTTAAATTGTAAGATTGTAAGGTTTTATTAGATAAAATTTCTAAAAGTATTACAGTAATAATTTACAATAAAAAACGATGTTACCGAATGTTGAAAATAATATAAAATTAATATATTGATTTCTGTTACGGTTATATCGTTAAATTTTTAAATTTTATCTCATTTAAAATAAGAAGTAAAAATTTATTAAATTATTACTACAAATTCTATTAGTTATGATAAATGAATTTTTAACAAGTGGGCGAACTGAATGCAAAATACATTAAAATTGAAAACTGCCTAGTTCAGGAATATAAAAACGACCCCTCGTAAAATAAATTTGGTCTTAAAAGTAGCTAATTTTTCTTCTATTCTTTTGTTGTTTTTCAAGAAGGTAATTAGAGAGAAATCTATAATATTTTATAATACATATTTTTTAAAAAATTCTTATAAATAATGCGGTTCACGTGAAAAATATTTTTAATCATTCAAAAGTTTGTGAGAATTGAAGAAAAATATTTCATTTTACCAATACCAATCTAAATTACTCAATCTATTAAAAACATCTCCCCCTTGAAAAAAGTCAAAAAGAACATCGTGAGTTGCGACAAAAATTTCATATTCACAAAATAATTTATATATTCAGCATGAGAATTTAAATTCGTGAATATTTTTGCGTAAACGAAGTAGTATTTCAGAATGAAATATTTAAGCTGTTTGTGGTAAACAATGAAATACAGTTTGGAATAGATTTGTGTTTTAACTGACACGATTGTAGATTGTCAAGCGGAAAGAAAAACAATGATAATTATCGTATCTTGGTGACAAACAATGAGTGAGTAGTCTGTCTGTCGTATCTGGAAATTGCAGATTCGTCCGAGAGGGCTGAGGGGTGAGTAACCGCCCCTTTACCGCCTCTAGACTATGACCCGTAGTTTGGTTGGCCCGCGAACGCTGAATCGATAATTCAAGAATGCTGAATTTTCTTTCGTCGATTTTTACAAAACAAATACTTATTGTTCCGCGAATGGGGCGCTATTGCTATTGGCACTGGAACTGCACATGAATACACAGCACACATGCATACATGCACTCTCTCTACCTCCAACTCGACTTTGCGAATCGCGAAACCACCGCGAAGCCAACGCGGACCGATTGTGAGATACGAACTGAACTGCGCCGTTGCAATATTTAATGCAACTTGGTTTACACTTTAAATATTCATTATTAGAAAATAAATTTCATCAGATATGGATTGTTTGCAGGATGATAATAATTAGTGTTTGTTTAGTGCTATATTACAGATTCTTCTTTGCATTCCCTGATAATCACAAAACTAAAAAAGATCTATGCATACAAACAGCAATCTAACTTCGACTAAAATTTGTAATTTTCAACATACATGAGTGCAGAAAAAAACAAGCTAAAGCCAAGTCATATTTAGAAAGTTCCAGATAATGGTTTTCAAATATGAATCGCCATTGTTATTAATATAGATTCAAGACTTACGGCCGGTTTCATAATAAATATAAAGTCACTTTAGTTTTAAAGTTTGATTTAAAAGTGAAAAAAGCGTTTCTTAATTTCATTTTAATGGCATAAAAGTAACCCCTGTGGTGCAAAATGCAATTTTCGTCTAAATCTAGTGGCCTACGCATTTCTTTTTTTTTTTTGATAAACAAACCACCATTAAAATGCCTAATGGAGCAACTTTTGTTTAAGAGTCTAAATTAATCAACTTAATATCCGTTATAGTTCTTGACATACGAGTCATATATACAGGTGTCTCTTAAATAGGGGGACATGGCTTAACCACAGATTCCTGAGGCTAAAATAAGACGATTTAACCAAACTTGCTTCTACCGGAAAGTGTACCATTTAGCCAGAATTCTGCTTCAAAGTTCTTCGAAAAAAAAATTAATTTTGCTTATAATAATCGGACGCTTTATTCGATTTGGATGAAATTTGGTATGACAGTTTATATGGTTATAGGTCATCTTTTAAGGTGATACTTGATTCAATAGTAAACTTTTGTCTCTCTGTGTAATTTGTGATATCTGTTACGGTTCACACAGAAAAAAATAAAATCTTAGTGTCTGCACTGCTAAATTTTTAAAATAAATTTAATCTAGCAGTCTATCCAAATGTCAAACAACGAATTTCTAATGACAGTAACAATTGTTTTACGGGTTGTCAAAAATTTTCTTCGCAATATTCTAAAATTAGTAACATCCGTGTGTTCGGCCTAATAGTATTTTACTACCATTATTATAAATAAGACGATTACATATCTTAGCTTACTCCTAAACAAGTTGTAAAGATTGACAACTCGTTACTGTCATTAAAAATTACCTGTTTGACATTTGGATAGACTGCTAGATTAAATTTATTTTAAAAATTTAGCAGTGTAGACACTCAGGTTGTAGAATAGGCCCATAAACCAATTTTTTAAAATATTTTTAAATGAAAGTTCGTTTAATTTTAAAGCAATTCGTGGCATCAAAAAGTCATAATTGTTTTGTGAATTGCTGCATTTGTTTTTTAAAGAAACCTATAGCTATCTTTCTCACACCAGTTTCTGTAGCAGGCGGCGCGAGAAAGATACCAATAGTGTGATGTCATCTGTATCCCTGGAAATAAATTCAAATATCTCGCAAAGTAATTATTAAAAAAATGTTTTTTTTTTTATCTTAATCGTTATTTACTGAGTAGTACCTACTTTAAGGATAAAGTGTATATTTTATTATTTTTTGTTATGATTTATGGGCCTATTGTGAAAATTCATGACCTACACTTGGATTCAAACCCAGATATTCGCCTTTCTGAGGCAACGGACCGACTAACTGAACCATGGAGACTGGTCATTTTTCATCTTACATACATATAAAAGAGAAAGTTAAAAGCGTTGCAAATATATCAATATCCTTATTTAGTTATAAAACGTATTTAATAACTTTAATATTTTCAATTCTGTGGAATGCCTCATTTATTTAGTATACAATAACTAACAAATTATACATATTTACAAAACTAAAAATACTTTACATGTATTGTATGTAATACATAGTGTTAATTTTATATATGTACATACAATATTTTGTATTCAGAATGTTTTACATTTATTTTCAAATACATACATATGTATATTGAAAAGTATTATTCACACTGAAATATATACTAACTGGAATGCGTGTACGAACCGTGACTGTGAAGCATATTGAAAGCCTGCTGCTGGAGTAGTCGGCAAACATCGAGACAGTTCGTGAGTAGACGGAAGCCTGCTGCTGGAGTAGTTGGCAAACATCGAGACAGTTCGTGAGTAGACGGAAATTATTTCGTGTGGCGCATGTTTAAATAAATGAAGCATAATATGAAAACAAAGCGATAAGCTATGATACGAGTTATTCGGCTAGGTTCGGTTCGGCACGAACGTGCGCGAACAGGACCAGCCATTATCGTTCAATGAGGCTTCAGTGCACGTACGCTGATAGGTAGAGTATGCGAGTTCCAGTTAGTATATATTTCAGTGATTATTCACTATCACATATTACACTCTTTACCCGAATTCGGACATTTTCCAAAAAATTTGCTGAACTAGTATTGCAAAAAAATCGCGCACCCCTTAAAAATCAAAAAACCGAGTTTTTATGTTTTTCAGCTATGTGAATACGACCTTTTTAAAATTGGTTGTGTTGATTGACAGTTGTCACTATATGTCACTATTTGTTCTATTGTGCAGCAAGTATTGCTTTGTGTTTCATTTACTAATAAATTACAGATATATTCCAGAAAAAATAACCATTCCTCTTCTAACTTCGAAAGTATTGGAACTGTACGTTTTCTTTTCATTTCGACATCTTAATTGACACTGAAATTGACAATCAAGATCGATTCAATAGGTACAGCAAAAAATAGGTGTATACGATTTTTTTTACAAGCGAGTGTGTATTAATTAAATCGTATTTTTGTTTACAATAGGGTAGTTGCGAAAAAAATAAATATTATTTTTCCTATTAATTGTGAAATATAAACTAATTCGAAACATATTAATGTAAAAATTATTAGAAAATATAAAACTTTTCATTCATAACTTCCATAAATAAAGTTCGCGGTGGAATTCTTGTGACTTAGACTTTTAATAATTATATAGTTCGACCAAGTCTGTATGACTCATACAAGCTTGTAAGAATACCACGACAAAGCAAAGATGTTGAATTATATTTAATTTTATCATATAAATATTTACAGTATAATTCTAAAAGAAAAATAACAGATACAAAACCATTATTTAATAGTACGTATATTTTATAATTATTTACTTGAATAGCAGATATTTTCAAGATATTTAATTCTTATATAGACAACTTCATAATTTTGCCACCAGGAGGCTGCACACTCCAGTGAATGTACATGTCATTTTTAGTGACATAACCTATGTTTTACATGTTAAAATCATATTTTATTTTTCTTTTCTATATCAGCAGATTTAAAAGAAGGTAATGAAACTAATGAATTTGTGTGAAAATGAATAATTTCTTTTGAAATAGTGCTTCTCTTAAACATATAAATCGTTTCAAATAAAAATGGTAGTATTGTGTACAGAGTGTACAACCGAGAGTGTACCGCTAGGGCAAGAAAGACTGTGATTGGTATTAATAAAATACGTCATCACGGGAAAATTTGAAATAATAATTTTTTTTAAAAACATAAAATATGTATTAAAGTGAATAACTTGAACAATTCTTTCAGAAAAAAAATAAATTGGAAAGTGCGCAACTACCCTATTATTGTGAATTTTATCGCAATAACAGAGAAAATACATAAAAACACCAAGACTTTAACGTAATTGTAGTCAAGTACCAATGGGCATATTAAATTCTACGGATTGTGTACATAAGTAAGACAGTATGGTAGTAGGTAAGAAGTTGGCAAAGAGAATAAAAGCAAAGTAAAAGTAGTAGCGGAAGAGTGATTATGGCCGGCTCGTGTTATCAAATGCGTCGGTGCATCCGTGTTGTAAACACATCGGAAGTGCGAGGGGTGGATCCCGATTCCCGAGCGAACGAGAAAATCGCCCTGTATCATCAATAACTCCCCTAAATGCAACAAGGAACGAATTGTTTACAAATAATATTTCTTTGCCGATCGGTTCTTTTTCTGCACCCTAGTCCGCGTCCGCAGTTAGAAGTAAACAAGCTAGAGCTTCCTCCAAGAATAATGCGGCAAATAACAAAGGACCGGACATTCTAAACCGAAATTACACAACGTCTAAGAATGTAGTCTCCAGATCCAGACCGAGGCTCTATCCTCAAAGCCTTAAGCGCTTGCGTATACATGCACTTATTAAAATTCACTAACTGTGAGTGTCTTTTTATGTAACCTCTCGCTTCTCTTCGCTTTATTCGTTTCTTAAATGACTCGCAAAGATGCCGGCTGGAGTATGAACCATGGAGCGTGGAATTAGCTCGGGCTACTCAGAACATTTTATCTTTTTCTTATTTTTCTCAGATTTGTTTCAAAATAATACTCTAATATTTGCCCAGAAATTTCAAAGAATTTTAATTACTACTTTACTTCTTCTAATTACTTATAACTTCTTCTATATTACACATCTCTTTAATATAGGTAGTCAACTTTTCAAATTTTAGATGACCAAGAACATGTTCGGATAAAAAATTTCAAACAACAATCCATTCATGAATTATTTTAATATACAAGTTTATATATTCATACAATCTTCACAAATGATTAGAAATTTCAACAAAATTCTTTCGGCAACTTTAAAAATAGATTCAAAAATTTAAAAAAACTCTGGGCTAAATGACTGGTGATAATAGTTCGACCGGTATTTTAATTTAAAGGGTAGCATTATTGTCACCTTATGTATGACAGCTGCTCTTGCTGTCCTAACAAAAATAAGAAATAAAATTATATTAAATTAAAAATACTTTTTAACCTGTTGCAACAATATGTATTTATAGTGTTGCTGTCAATTTTTATTATATATATACAATTTTCAAATATAGATATTTAACATTGACAATAATGTTATAGTCATACAGACATAATTAACATAAAAAAAATACTCTTCTGATTTAGTTTTTGAACTAGCGTTACTTACATGTATTATAAATGAAAAAACCAAGCAAAGCAATTTGCGGTATCAACGTTGAAAGGATCTTTTGTATTTTTATATTTGAGGGGCGTTTAATCTGTTTATTGCGATCCCTCGACTTCTGGTGACATACTATAGAAGAGTTTGAAAAATTGAATACCGTAAGTATTTTTAACGTGAAACATTGGGTTTGTCATATCCATGGTTACGACTCAACATTTGATTGGCAGCAATGTATTTGTTTGTTCCATTTAAAATGAAACATAGGGAGCAAATTTGATAAAAGTATTATATTTAAATATTATAAGACATTTTGCCGATTCAGAAAACCACTCGAAAGCACTAAACATATTTCGGGCACAAGGTGCACACAATATTTTTTCTACAACTAAATTGAATTTAGAAAGCAGATATTATTTAAACAAAATTAACCTCTAATAATTTCTTGTCAGTATGACAGATAACCGTTGAATTTTCCTATAAGCTACGACTTGACATTTGATTGACAGCAATGTATTTGCTTGTCTCATTTAAAATGAAACATAGGGAATGAATCTGACGGAAGTATTATATTTAAATATTGTAAAAAATCGCTCGGGCACAAGGTGCACACAATATTTTTCTACAACTAAATTTAATGTAGAAAGCAGTATAATTAAACAAAATTAACCTCTATTGACGTCTTGTCAAATGTCAAATTTGTTCCCTATGTTTTATTTTAAATGGGACAGTCAAATACATTGCTGTCAATCAAATGTCAAGTCGTAACCATGGATATGACAAATCCAATGTTTCACGCACTGAAATATATACTAACTGGAACTCGCATACTCTACCTATCAGCGTAGGCTGCACTGAAGCCTCATTGAACAATAATGGCTGGTCCTGTTCGCGCACGTTCGTGCCGAACCGAACCTAGCCGAATAACTCGTATCATAGCTGATCGCTTTGTTTTCATATTATGCTTCATTTATTTAAACATGCGCCACACGAAATAATTTCCGTCTACTCACGAACTGTCTCGATGTTTGCCGACTACTCCAGCAGCAGGCTTTCAATATGCTTCACAGTCATGGTTCGTACGCGCATTCCAGTTAGTATATATTTCAGTGGTTTCACGTTATAAAGTTAGTATATATTTCAGTGGTTTCACGTTATAAAATACTCACGGTGTACATAAAATTTACAATTTAATAACATTACCCCATAATATTGTTTATTGCAAATATTTGCAACGGGTACAACGTACAGCTAGTTGAAGATAAAAAATAGAAGGTCTCAAAGCCACGTTTTCATGGTGACAAGGCCATTATCGTATAGTACATTATTATACAAATTAGCTAATATACTACACATTCCGGCATGTACATTTCATCCATAAAACATACCTTATTTGAAATGTGAGTCATTCTAAAATCTCTGCTGTTTATCGTTTCTCTCATCATCCCTTATAACATCTGTTTTACGATTTAAAAGACTATTTGCGGCGAAATACAGACAAATAAACAGGAAGAGAGTCAGTAGTCCCTAAAGGCAATTATCAATATAACAAGGAGCAGGGTTGAGCTTGAGCGTTGTGGTGAAAAGCGCAAAACGACGTAACGACGTAACCCTACGGAGAGCAATAAAAGTGACCAGAGGAGTTGTTTACCTGCGGTGCTGTGTGGTTTCGGCTTCGGGATCAAGCTACAGCCTGCAGCGCTGTGACCCGCCACACGCCTCAGCCTGTTGGGAAGAGGATCTTCAAATTGTTTTACATTCGAGGGTTAAGCGATTCAAATTATTTTTACCGCCACAATTAGACTAATTTGAAATGATCTCGTAAACAGAGGTACTTAAGAATTTTATCGCATTTTTACAGATTTTTAAATTAACTTCAAATAGAATTTACATCACAAATTGTGCGGGGTGCCAAACCGAATACTTTAAGTAACTTATAAGTTACATTTTTGGATAATTTTTAAAAATGTTAAAAATTGAAATAAAAAATAAAAAAAAATATTTCATAAACAATATAAAGTCACTTTACTTTTACAAGTTTGATCTAAAAGTGAAATAAACATTTCATAATTTCACTTTAAGTTAAAGGATCCGTCAGACGACTTTTTTTATAGGACTCTAAACTGACAATTTTAACGTAAATTTAAGTAAAATTAAATAAATAAATATATCATCACGGCATATTACCCATTTCTGGGTGTGCCAATCTGCTTTATCGCAGATATCGGTAATGATGATGACATATTTATACCGTGCGGGCGCTTACCAGGCGTCACCTCACGGGCACTCATTCGCGACCAGACACTCTGGCACGAGGCCACGGGACCCCATAAAAAAAAAGTGTAAAAAAAAGATAAAACTGTAGTTATATTTGTCTGTAATTAGTAACCTAGATACAGGGTTTGATGATCTCTTATAGCCGAGACGGACGACAAAAATAAATGATCATTAACGGTTAGATATAGTATCCGCACGTGAACATGAGACTATTGACAGATGTCAAAATTGTGTCTATTAACAAACCAGAAAATATTGAATGTAGTAAGTTCGTGCTACTTATTGTATTGTACAGTTCAAAACAATAAGTAACAGGTACTTACTGTAGTCAATATTTTCTAGTTTGTTAATAGATGCAATTTTGACATCTGTCAATAGTCTCAAGTTCACGTGCGTATACTATTTATAATCGTAATGATCATTAATTTTTGTCGTCTGTCTCGGGCATTAGGGGTCTTTAGGGGTTGATGAACTATTAGTGATAAATAAGATATACAGGGTGTCTACTTTTTTTCCGGAGCATAGGAAGTAGAGCTGGTTTATGATGAATTTGATTTATGAATTTACAATTTATAATTTAGATTTTAAAATATAAATATGGGGTCCCGTGGCCGCGTGCCTGAGTGTCTGGTCGCGAAACTGGGGGAACCGGGTTCGATCCCGACAGACGCCAAATATTTCCAATTTTAAATGGCACAAAAGTAACCCCTGTGGTGCACTCTCCACACCAGCTATGAGTGCCCGTGAGGTGACGCCTGGTAAGCGCCCACACGGTAAAATATATCGTCATCATTACCGATGTCTACATGTGTTGTAGATACTGGCACACCCAGAAATGGGTAATATGCCGTGATTTATTTTATTTTTCAAAATATAAAATCACTTAAAACGCATACGATGGTTTATGAACGATTTACAAATTTGGAAATTTGAAATATGTATTTGGAATATAACTATATTTTATATTTCCAACTGTAAATTTCAAATTCGACCAATCACAAAACATAACTATTAAACATGGCGGTAAGGTATAATTTTGCTTCATCCATCAGCTGTCTTTTCTGTTTGTGTGTTGTTGGCATTTTGAAGATGGATTCACAGGAACAAATTGATTTTTTCTTTTTTTTGTTAATAAGCAATATTCTCGAACATCGTATTTGTACGACAAAGCAAATGACTTGTACAAAAATAAAAACGTTTGCGTAATTTCAATGCTACGAGAGATAGCAGGGAATTAAATACATGCACACTCATACGGCTATATTCGAAGAATTGTTCATGACCTTGTTATTTCACTTTCAGAAACAAATTATGATACTGCCCGTTGTTCATAGGACTAACCACAGCCTAACACATTATCTACGTTTTTTCAGTTTTATTTCTTTATTATGTAAATCAACAATAGTAAAAAGCATTCCCAATATTAATAAAAAATCATCTTGTTCATTAGCGTCTAACAAATTCATGGCTATGAAAATAACATTGTAACCTAAAATCTGAACTAATAACTGGTGAAAGGTCAAATGACAAGCAATGACAAGTCATGTGATACATACTGATTGGTCAGATCCGGAATTTCAAAATCAAACATAAACCAGAGAGAAAATTGTAAATTTTAAATCAAAATTTCTAAATGTAAATTCATAAATTAAATTCAGAATTAAAAACTACATCTAATAAGTCCAAAATTATTGTTTACATGTGTATCGCTCGAGAGAGAGGGAGGTAAAAATAATTTTTTTGGCTATTTACAGATTGCCATGAAAAATTGAACAAAAATGTTAAATAGTTATAATGTTTGAGTTTGACAAATGACATGTGTCATAAGTCTTAACAATTATTGATTTGATTAAATTAATTTTTAATTAATTATATTTATTTTGTGAGATGGTAAATGTATCCTTGATTATTGATAAATAATTTAATGAAATCACACATTAGCTTTGTTCGATGACATATACTAGGTTGCCTTAGTGTTAACTTTCTTGTACTAACATGTTTTATGAGAAACGGGCAGCTTCTGGCAGGCTGTTCGATGACAAAAATTTTAAGAACTAGTGCTCACTTTTCTGACCTGACTCGCGAGGTAGTGTAAAAAGTGCAGACTAGGAGTGGGGATAGCTAAATGTTGTTCGGTAGACATTTTAATTCTATCCTATCTACACATCTGTTTATTTAACCTAAAATTTTGTTTTGCTATATAAAGAATTAATTAATATATCTGTCTCTGAATCTGATGAAGAATCAAGTGATGATTGATCTTCGTCAGAATCGTTTATTAGTTCACTATGCTCTTTAAAACAGACATTTCTGCAGTCACTTTTTTGCAGCTTTATGATATGACTGTGTTTATAAACAACCTAACCTTTTACACCTTTGGCTATGCTTGGCTTGATTACTCACAGCTGAGCAAACTTGCCCAAATATACACTAGTGTGTTTTATGAAACCACAAGAATTAGACTGTACTAGTGTACACTACACTGCACTGCACTATTCTGCTCTACACTTCAAGCACTTCTCATCAAACAGAGCTATTATTAACTCAAACAATATAATTATTTAACATTTTTATTCTATTTCTCATGGCAGTCTGTCATTAGTTAAACTTACAACTTTTATGTTCTTCTATCTCGCGACCAAAAAGCAAGTAAACAATAATTTTGAATCCAATAGATGCAGGTTTAATACTGAATATCTTTTGCATTTAAAAATGAACGATAGCCAATTATAAACTACATACACCGCTGCATCTATACAGGGTGTAAATTTTAAAACGGGTCATAGGGCTATAACATAGAAAAACAGTTTTTTAGACGCCAAAAGTTTCTGTATTAATTTTTTGAAAAAATAATTGGTGCATATTATAATGAAAAAAATACGATTTTTTTGATACCAAACATATTACATTTCTGTTTCATATAAAGCCAGAAAATAAATTTAAAAATTTGTACAATTAAGAAAAAATATCATTAGCCATGAACCTGACAGTATATATATGAATATAGTAAACGGTATGATATTTATTTAAGAAACAATTATTATTTATTGTAATAGGTATATACAAATTAAAGATGATCTACATGTAATCAGTCCTAATAAGTTATAAGACACGAGAAACACTGCAAACTACAAGGGTACAATTAAAACTATTGAATAATTTGTAATTATTCTTCATGAGACAAATTATCCATGATTTCTTCTTAATAAAACAAAAATAATAATAATTTAACAAATAAAGTGTATGAAACGTTTATTAATGAACGTCTCAAGTCAACAATTGTTTTGTTTTGTTTCTGTCAGTTTCACGGCTATTGATATTTTTTTTTAATTGCGCAAATTTTTAAATTTATTTTCTGGCTTTATATGAAACAGAAATGTAATATGGTATCAAAAAATTCGTAATTTTTTTCTTTATAATATGCACCAATTCTTTTTTCAATAAATTAATATAGAAACTTTTGACATCTAAAAAACTGTTTTTCTATGTTATAGCCCTATGACCCGTTTTAAAATTTACACCCTGTATATACAATATTGCAATAAATTTTTATTGTTATTTAGGTAAGAGTTATTAGTTTTAAAAAAGGTATTGCATCTCTGCCGGACTTACCTATATGTATTGTAGGTTGCATCGGATAACTGGCTTTACCACTTTTTTAGAGATTAAAGCGAAGCCTATAATTACATCAATATATGTACGAGTACATCTTTGGAACATGTATCTACTATCGTACTACTGATAGTCACATCAATATTATGAATTTATTTGTACAAGTTATATCTTTTAAGATATGAGACAGAACTTTTTAGCTTTCCCTTTCGGTGAAAAAAATAAATAGCTGCCATTCTTGTGAAAAGAAATAAAAAGCTACAGAGATTTAGGAATTTTGTGTGAAAAGCTTGCGTAGTGTGTCGTGTGTCCGAGTTTAGCGTTAGGGTGCGACGCAGTAACCAGATTACACGTGAAGAATGGTAGTTGATGAGCGCCATCGCTCGCACGTGTACTAGCGTTGTGGCTGTTCCGATATCAGCCGATGTTTCAGAAATCGGCAATCAGTATTAAGCTAAAGCCAAGCGAAAAGCGCAATAGCCACTCTCCACTCGGACCTCGGACTGGCTTTAGACGATTAGGCCTTCGAGACTGGGCCTCCTCGGTCGCACACTGCATAAAGCAGCAGTAGATAAACGGGGCCATTACTTGGCTTATCCTCCTAACCGAAACGAATGACCAACCGGACCCTATTTTTGCGCGCGAGGTGTCATTTTCACACCTTATCTATTTCCTTTCTATTTATATTATGATAACAAAGTGGGGTCGTCTCGTAGCCCTAAAAAACCCACGCAAAAAGAGTTTATGGATTGTAACACTTTCTACTCTAAATGGACGAGTGTCCTGAGACCGATAAAATCTGTATTTTAGTTGTTTTGATCGGGGTAGAGAACAGGGAATGCGTGTGCGCGTGGCCTTAGGGTCCAGTGACGTCTGGAGCTCGCCGTGGTCTGGAGACCGAAGTCCGGAGACCGGAGGGCGGATAATTGACTGCGAACTGCTCGTAAATTCTGACTTGCTAACAACGCACAACCACGACAAAACATTAACACTATCATGCACTACCAGCTTACTCATCATTTTTTTTCTGCTGTTTTTCTCTCTTGCCTATTACTCCTATTCTTACTGCCTCATGTAAACATATTTTTATCTTGTTTTATGAACCTCAAATGATATTGTATTTTCTGATAAGCATTTGCAATGAATTATATTGGTTAATTTGTATTTTGTATTTATGTACATTTACTGTTTATTCAACTTTTGTTTACCCACAAATTAATATTGACAAATAACAAAACATGTTTTATGTAGTTAATATAATATTATCTTTAGACCTTTATTTTGATTGGGTGTGTAGTCGAGTGCACTTATATAAGTCAGGATTAGATAACTCGTATTCGAATTTCGAATTCAATTGAAGCCAACTTCTTTTTATGGACACAAAAATATTAAAATAGTTATTTATGCAACAAAAGTGTAAACACAAACTTTATGACATGAGATTAAGTATTTCATGACGAGGCTTCCCGAGTCACGAAAATTGTTGATCGAGTGTCATAAAGCTTGTTTACACTTGAGTTGATACAATATTTTTATACGACGTTATACAACATTCCTGAAACAAATTACAAATTTAACAGACAACAATTTGAACACACCGAATACCGAATTCGTATTTGACAGATAACAGATCTGAAGTTGAATACTGCAGTTTTGTCAGTATTACCAACATGAATGTACAGAAAGAAAACTAGATTTAGGTAAGACAACTTAAATGTCACGCGTGTATTGATGGCGACAGCTCTGTAATGTGTAAAGTAAATAAAATACGAAAATCATTTACTTTACACATCGGAGTACAAAATAGTATATTATGTGGCAATTGTGTGAAGCTGAAATTTTTACATGAGGGTGGAGATTGCGACACGAGTCGAAGGTAAGTGTTGCAAACCACCCGAATGTAAAATAGGCTTCACACACGTGTTACATACTATACTTTTTTTACGACCTTGCAATAAAATATATTTTTTCTTCACATTGTCATTCTTTGAACGTAAAGCCTCTGTATTATCGACTTGTGTAACCATGGTTACCAACGTTACGGGTGTTTAACAGCTTTATTTTATTAAAATACAATTCAGTTTGTAATATTTAAAATAATGAACGGTGCGTGAAATGTTACTTCACGCACTGTGTACAAAAAATCAAACTTCACACATAAAAATTGATACGTGAAGTACTCACTTCACGCATGGGAGTAGAAAAACAAATTTTTAAATTGATCTAAAATCTGAATTTTTCAATATCCTCCCATTTGATAATGCCACAAAAAGTTTAAACAAATTTTTTAAAAATCAAAATTTAACGGTAACTTATCAAATAACACCATTAAATCATTATTAGGTAACCCTAAAGATAAAATAGATAATAATAAAAAATCCGGTGTTTATAAAATTGACTGTAAAGATTGTAATAAAGTTTATATCGGGCAAACTAAAGACAAATTGATACTCGGTTTAAAGAACATTTCTATCATTTAAAAAACGGTAATCCTGATAAATTTAGCGTAGCACAACATATGTTTATTAATAATCATAAAATTGACAATTCTAATATAAAATTATTGAAATAAGTTGATAATAATAGATATTTAGACGCACATGAGAGTTTGATAAAACATAAATTTAAAGATAAATTGATGAACGCAGACCTAGGTCCCATCCCAAATTCTAAATTATATGAGTTAATATAGGACAGTTACTCTGTTTAATCTTAGTTACCCAATTAGGTATCCACTCACCTATGACTCCTGTCCCTATATAACCGATGTTCTCTCCCTTATTCTTCAGAGCTGTTTTGACCTCTGGCATGGTTTACATGCTGAGTAATCTTAACTTTGTAGTTTCTACTGATGATGAGAACTTTAAATTTATTGTTACGGTTAAGGGGTTTTTTCTTTAGTTATAACGTTACTCCATTTTAGTTTTATAATCCTCATAATAATGTTACTCAAAATTACTATGTTAAAATTCAGGATTTTGTTTGAAATTTCGTATAATCTAAGTTTTATAGGTGAAATTGTGATACATTATATAGCATAAAAAATTTAGGTATACAATTTGTTCAATAATTCTGCAGAATCTTTGTTACCATCTTATATTTTTATAGGTAAACCTTATCAATCTGTCATAAGTGCGCGAATGGCGCAGGCGCAAAACTAAGAAATAATAAAATTAAACTAAAAGATGAAAATAACCAACTTCTTACCTTAGTTTCATTAGTTCATTTCTTCAGTTTAGTTGCATAAACGTTGTCATCGATAACAATGTATTCTACTTGTTTAGCTAAGTTTTAAAATTGAATTTTTTAATTTAGTTGTCTGCATAAACCCAGCATTACATAATCTGAAACTCGTTCTATCATCGTAGCATCTGACTTGATGTTTTGCTGAATTAGGATCCTGAGACCTGTGTCCTGCGTCCTGCGTCCTGGTCAGCCTAGGGCTGCCTAACCGTATCGGTGTAAATCTAGCGGTGATGTGATTTGGTGTTTTTTGTTTCGCAGGACGATGGCATCATGGACCGGGAAATAGATGGTGACGGTGCCATCAACTTATCCACGTCGCAGCGACCGTCCGCTGCTACCACGCCCAACGACGGCCTTGACTGCGACGATTCCGAACAGGTAGGGACTTTTTTCTTTCACTAAACTAGTTAGAGATTTAAAGAAATGATAAAACATATAAGACTTGGTGTATAAGTTGTAAAAGCATCATCATCAATGGAACGAAAGATCTAATGGGGCAATATCGCACGTACCTTATATCCGAGGGGGCGTTTTTATATTCCAGGACTAGGCATGAAAAGAAAAGTTCAGAAGAGCAACACAAATTTATTTTTGAATATAATATAATAATAATATTTATTTACCTACTGCATATATCTTACAATAGTTTACAGAAACAGATATAATTGATTTTTAAGATACTGCAACATAGATACGACAGTAAATAGTAAATAAGATTAACTCAGTAAGAAACTAATCATTTCTTGTAGCGAGTGTTGACAATTTGCGAATGTAGTTTATATTTATACTGCAGTATATTAAATTAATTTACTAAAATTTAAATAGTGAAACTATAAATCAGTTTACGCACTATTTAAATTAAAGTACTGACTATGTCGTGTGTCCGAGTTTAGCGTTAGGGTGCGACGCAGTAACCAGATTACACGTGAAGAATGGTAGTTGATGAGCGCCATCGCTCGCACGTGTACTAGCGTTGTGGCTGTTCCGATATCAGCCGATGTTTCAGAAATCGGCAATCAGTATTAAGCTAAAGCCAAGCGAAAAGCGCAATAGCCACTCTCCACTCGGACCTCGGACTGGCTTTAGACGATTAGGCCTTCGAGACTGGGCCTCCTCGGTCGCACACTGCATAAAGCAGCAGTAGATAAACGGGGCCATTACTTGGCTTATCCTCCTAACCGAAACGAATGACCAACCGGACCCTATTTTTGCGCGCGAGGTGTCATTTTCACACCTTATCTATTTCCTTTCTATTTATATTGATAACAAAGTGGGGTCGTCTCGTAGCCCTAAAAAACCCACGCAAAAAGAGTTTATGGATTGTAACACTTTCTACTCTAAATGGACGAGTGTCCTGAGACCGATAAAATCTGTATTTTAGTTGTTTTGATCGGGGTAGAGAACAGGGAATGCGTGTGCGCGTGGCCTTAGGGTCCAGTGACGTCTGGAGCTCGCCGTGGTCTGGAGACCGAAGTCCGGAGACCGGAGGGCGGATAATTGACTGCGAACTGCTCGTAAATTTCTTGTAGCGAGTGTTGACAATTTGCGAATGTAGTTTATATTTATACTGCAGTATATTAAATTAATTTACTAAAATTTAAATAGTGAAACTATAAATCAGTTTACGCACTATTTAAATTAAAGTACTGACTATAGGTTCCTAATAATTTTATTCTAATACAACAAAATAATAAATATAAATTGAAATATTCACATATATAATACATTATAAAAAATTCATCTTTTATGATATTTAAAATAAAAAATTGACAACTGTAGGAATATTAACATTTGTAACATTATTCGAAACAATCTCAATACAAATCATGCTAATAACATAAACATATGAATCGAAGTTCATGGAATAATTACATCATTTTAAGAATATTGACTTTATGTTATTATTTTTGTATTAAATATTTAATGCTTCTATATTAGTAACTACCAGCCATTTCTTTAATTTGGTTTTAAATGATTTTTCAGATCTTATTGCTTTTAACTCATTTGGTATTACATTAAAAATTGTAGCGCCGACATATTCAAAAAATCGTTTTCCTATACTTTTTACTGGCCGTCTCACATATAGGCCCATTGCTTTTGGATACAAGTATTACATCGTTTCAATTATGAAAATATTTCTTTGCTTTTCAACAGCCGCTATAAGTTCGTTATCGTCCCTAAATTTTCTTCCCTTAGTGTTTTTTTTTTTTTTTTTTTTTTTTAGATATGGAAACAAAGAATAGTCACAGAGGGCTAAATCTGGACTATAAGGGGGATGGTCAATTTCTACGAAGCCACAAGCAAAGGCAACTTTTGAAAGTCTTGACTTGTGGGATTGTGCATTGTTGTGGAGCAACAGGACACCTTGCGTGACAAAACAAACTGACAGATATTGGAACTAATATTGCTGCAATTGTTTTGTAAATTGTCACACACGTTACCAAGGCATATGTTATTAAAAAACAATATAATGATAAAATTGAAAACTGCCTAGTCCGGGAAGAAGAACACTCGTATACGTTCATAGCCGATTTCTACTACTGCACTGGAGTCCTTAATTCGTGCGACATTTGATTATCATTGTACGCAAGGTGGCAACGAGAATGCATTTAATAATGGATAATGCTTTCATTAGTCTGTTACATATTTAAATTCGAATTTAATTCTTTTACAGGGTGATTAAAAAAAATGCATATGGCTAGTTTTTATTAAAGAGTAAAATTAAATTAAATTTAAATACAAATATGTATTTATTTTATATTTCTTTGGCAAAATAATCAAAAACAAATAATGTTACATTAGGTAAAAGTCAAAATATTTCCTCAACAAAGAAAGAACTACATACAAATATCATAGCACACTATACACTGGCTTTTAACCAGGAGAAGTAAATGTACAGTGTTTTAACTCTATCAATCGTTTATGAATTATTTTAGAGAAAAATACTTCAAATAAAAGTTGCGTACAATTAATTTTTCTCTAACTGTTATTTGAAGTTTTTTCTCTTAAATAAGTCATAAACGATTGACAGAGTTAAAACACTGTACATTTACTTCTGGTTATAAAACAGTATAACAATGCATTAAAATTTCATATTTTTATAACAATTAATTTATAATGAAAATGCAAGTTCGGACCCCGTCCCACACATTTGGCCTATTTGTTAATCATTCATTTATCATTACTTAACTAATAGAATTTGTAATAATAATTACATAAATCTTTACTTTTTATTTAAAAATGAAGATTTTCAAAATTATAACATAAATTTAATTTAAATTTTAGCTAAAGATTAAAAATTCAACGGCGTGATATTAACACAAATCGATATATTAATTTCATATTATTTATCAATATTGGGTAACATCGCTTTTTATTATAAATTAATGCTGTAATTCATTTAGACATTTTATTTATTAAAACCTCACAATTTTACGACTTAAATTCTATTATTTTTTTTTTCACTTTTTCTTAAATTTTTGGTAAAATTAAGTATTATTTCGTTTTCGTTTTACATCAAAAACTATAAAATATTTTAGAAAACATATCCTGTTATGAAAATTAGAACGTCAAAATGTTTGTAATATTAATAACAATTGGCGATAATTTACTTTAGTTATTATTTGAATTATATATTAACTAAATATAATGAAATTAAAGCGGGTGGGCCAACTTATGTGGGACGGGGCTCGTATTTCGTAACACTGCAAAGCTAATTTGTAATACTTTTAAAAATCGCGAAACCGTAAAGACAATTCAGTACCTTCACACTAAAAAATGGCATTCTATTCACGATAGATGAAAAATTAGTCATATCAATGAGCCAGATTTTATTTTGATGAAATAGTTGATAGTTTCGCATTTTTAGGGCTTACATACTAGCCAACTATATCAAAAGTTCGAACAATATTTTTAATAACCGTATCAACATAATATAAAATATGCTGCTGCTGTAAGGATGTTGAATGTAAACAATTTCAAATACCTCTTAATCTTCTATTGATTGGAGAGAACTTAAAATATTAACTAGATATTATTTTAAAGTATTGGCATAATATTGTTGACATACTTTCCAGCTAAATTAATTTTGATCATAATTTCCAATATCGTGAAAAAAGCAAATAGGAAATTGGACTGAAAATGTTTTGAGGTGTAACACGGAGAAAGAAATTAATAACAAGTGGATCCGGGTGTAAAAAAATAGAGCATTACTTGTAGTGTGTGAGAGTACTGGTAATGGTATTTGGTCCGAAGTGGAATCGTTATCGTTACAATTTCGCCGGGTCGGGTAATCTCCTATACGAGTACACCTCTCCGTCACTTCGTCTCTCGGTGGTGCGGTGGCTGTAAATCTCCTTTCGTCTGCGAAATATTAAAATTCACATCGGAAACGCTACCGTGTCATGGATATGAACATCGGAATTGGGGGTTAGAAATAAATTGATAACGGATATGCCGCTGTCCTTTCCAATCAAGTGCCTCTGCTCTGGCTGCCTTCCTGCCCCTGCCTGACACTTCCGCCTTCCTCCTGCCCCCGTACCCGCCCGAGTTTCTCGCATTCATTTTGCCGGCGCGGATTTTTCATCTTAATTGGAAGAGTTTCTTTGGAACCAGATGGCACCAATATAAAAACTACAGACAATCTTTGTATTTTTAAACGTAACGCGCATTGTATTATTATGATTTCACTCAGCAATTCAGCATTCAGCACTCAGCACTCCCCTTGACAGAATTATTGTGACTTCCGAATCGAAACATAAAACACAGACGCGGCGAGATGAATCATTTACCTTTCTAAGCTTGGCCTCGGACAATTACTACTTGCAAACAAATATTCTTTTATTAAAAATATTCTATACTTACTCCATTCCAAATCACTAACTTTTTCGTACAAGCACCAAGAAAATACTTACTTTACATAAACTTTTTCCATCCAAAAAATTATTAGGAGATTCAAATTGTACACTAAAATGAGTACTCCATTAAACTGTGCGTTGTATATTTATAAATTTGATAAAATTCGCCAATCTTTAAACAGTTTATAAGAACATTAATCGATTATAGATTGAATATTTACTCTGGAATGTATTTTTTTTGTTTATAATTTGACTGATACGAATTTCAAATGGAACACCATATATGTTATATTTTAAAAATGGCAAATAAGTAAAATATTTAATTTTTATTAAATGTAGAAGGCTTTACATTTTATTTACTTAACTTTAAACAATAAAATTAATTAACAATAAATATATAATAAAGTACATTAGTGAAACTGTTCGAATATAATATTTAAAAAATCTGATGTGGCCAACAGAAAACCTCCCGCTATTTAATTTTTATTAATTTAAATACATACCTACGTATTTAGTAATGCTTCAAAGTATGTTATGTTCCATTGCTAATAACTATTGCTTTATTTACGATTTTCTTTATTATTTAATATGTCACTATTATTAATTTGAAGTGATTAGTTTTTTGACAATGACGTTTACCTGTCAGTTACATTCATTTGAAAAATAAACTGTGTAACAAAGGAATTTTGTTTATCTTAGGCTTCGGGATTAAAAAAAGAAAAATGATTTTTAAATTTATCTGTAAAATACATAGAAAAAGTATTAATGTATACCTGTACAAAATTCAATAATCTATAATTTTCCAATGACACTAAATGCGAAAAAATGGCATTAATGGTATTTTTCGAAGAAAAACCATTATGAGCTTCAAGTAAAATACCATTTCCGTTTATCCGATTCACACCAAAATCTAATGGCTTCTATTCCTATTAGAATAGGGTAGAAATACAAGGTTTCAGAATTTTCTGAATGATAGTATTTGAGTAGAGTGCAAATTTCTAGAAATAGAGGCTGAGGAAATTCGCGCGATAAACACTGTTTTCTAGAATTAATTTGGGCCCGTACTTCAGTCTTATAGTCTAGCTACTCGCTGCCTTCATTTCGTTACGTTTCTCTACCTCAGATATACAGTAGGGGACGTATTAATACTGTGTCTTCTGGACATTTGTTGAATCATCTGCATATTTCTGAGCGTAGCAATTTCCTCGTCGCTAAAGGATTGTCTTAAAATTAAAAATAAGTTCCCTACGTAACCATTATAAATGATTTAATAAATTCTACGTCATTATTGTAAACTTACAAACTATTTGCTTCATTTTATTTTCATAAATGATTCTTATTGAATAATTCGTTGAGTGTGTATGACTTACAACAAATATTGAAATAAAAAAATGTTCAATTGTCGGGGCAAAAACTGTCATTAAAGCTAGAGAGTATCCAATTAGATGAAAAGTATTTTTAGCTGTTAAGAAATTTGAGAGTATTATTTTCTCGTCTGTCGAAGGTATTCACAACTTTTCGTTTTTAATTTAAATCCGAATGACAGCTAAAGATGGCTGAAGCAGCAAGCAGCAGCATCCCCAAAGCCGAGCCGAATTCACATTGAATTATACGTAAAACCGCTTTTTAATTTCAGCATTAATAATGCGAGGTGCGAAAAGAAGGCGCGCTAACTCTTCGCTCCGCTGAAGCGCAAGGGCCGAGGGCGTAGGCGTGGCCAGAGGGCACCTGGCATTTGTTACTTCGTCTTTAATTAAAGTCGAGACCAGCTGAAGCACTGCAAAGTGCCGAAAACAAAGAATGTAAAATTAGCTTCATTTCTAATTATAACTGTGTGCAAATATCTTAATTTCCAAACGCAGAAAAACTTTATCGAATACATCTATCATTATGAAAGGCCCGAGGAAACTTTTTCACTCACATTGACGCGATTTAAGACACTTCAGCTACGAACGCTCTACTCCACTCAAGCACCCAACGAAAAAATTTATTCTGACGTTTTTGCTGCAATTTACGTAATTGGTGACGAATTTTGTGGTTGCACTCCCCAGAATGTCCACAAGGCACTCTCTCTTTTTTCTCTCATTAGTTTACTGTCAATAAACAACCTCTTCAACATAAAGTTAACAAAGATACTATGTTAGAACATAGGTGGAATAACAAACACTAGTGCGTAAAAAGTAAATAGGCGTTGCTAGGCAACGTATACATTCGGTTAATTTACCTCAAATGTTAAATAGATAATTAGGTACTAAATAATAAAATTCATTATGAAATATTATTGTACACTTCAATTGGAACAAGAGTAATTATTTTATTAACAGATCGAGTACTAAACTAATTCTTAAGAACAGCAATATTTTTGTGACATAATGAGTTCTAACCTTATCTAATTAATATTAATATTAAATGTACAATGGGGCTGTTGCAAGAATTTTGAATGTCACGTGATCTGAAACAGAATGTGACGTCACAGTACATACATCTTCAGCGGTTCTAAGGTGTCAAGTGTATTGTCAAAGTTGTCAAAAAAGTGTCAGATTTTTAGATTGGTTCAAGTTGTATAATATGTAGGTAATAAAAACTTAAAATAAAATGAGTAATTTACGATACTGTATTGTGCCTTCTTACAAAAATACTGTTAGGAACAAACCTACTATAGAGTTTATAAATTGCGAAGAATAGAAAATTGTGGCTAGAAGCAGTAAGTCGAAGAGCTGATAATTTGTCAGAAAAATCGTGTCTTCATGTTTGTAAAGATCATTTCAACTTTCATCCCCCTTCACTTTATGATCAGGGAAAACTTTACATCTGACTATACAGATATTTTTTTCTCGACATAGATCTACATATCCTATAACAGATTCAATGTAAGAATCAGAACTTTAAAGTAAAATATATTATCAATTTAAATAGTAAATTCAGTTTTTATATTTTATTTCACGTCAACTCTTTAGCATCCCTTATTTCGGTAACAGTAAAACAATCGTTCTCTGATATAAAGTCAGCCACCATCCAGCTATCGACCTTCGGTAAATTGTTCGACTTAGCTTGAGTGTAATTTGAATTAGCCATTAAGTATTACTTTATTATTTATTTAAATTAGCAATGTCAGCGTCAAATGTCAAATTAAAAGATTTTTTTATTAACATATGACAAACCATAGCCTGCGTTTATTTATATAAATAATATGAATAAACGTAGGTGATGGAAAAACTATTTTCCTATTGGCTATTAATGACGTAATGTATGTGCTTCTACGTCACAGGAGTGGGGGGTAGTTTTTCAGGACGCCAATCTTTTTATTTAATTATTTCCATAAATAACAACAAATTATTAAAATAAAAATTATTGCTAAGAAACTCATTGCATAAACTTTCATTTAAAATAGTTTTGAAAAATGTGAAACAGGCTCATTTGTATAATTCTAGAAGACTTATCCACCTGTATCTGAGATTCTTTCGAATGTTTAAGTTAAATTTTGTAGAGTATTATGAGAAATAGCACTAACAATATTTGAAGAGACCTATACACTCACACTCAGTATTATAAGAAATAGCTAATAATAAAATTTAAAATTACCCGTAACCTTAAAATTAAATGAAAAAATAAGCTAGATACGTATCTCAAGAACACAGTTCTAATCTTCAGTAAAAATTACGCGAAATCGTATTAAAGAAGTAAAGGGATAGTAGGATTACTCAACATGTGAACCATGCCAGAGACCCTAAGAACCCTTTTTCTCTGAGAATAGGTTAGGATTACTCAACATGTGAACCAAGCCAGAGGTCCTAAGAACTCTGAGGAATCGTGAGGTATCAGAGTTCTTAGGGCCTCTGGCATGATTTACATGTTGAGTAATCCTAACCTACTCTCAGATAAAAAGAATTCTTAGGACCTCTGGCATGGTTCATATGTTAGAGTAATCCTACTTTCCCTTTACCTCTTTAATACGATTTCGCGTAATTTTTACTGAAGATGAGATCTTTATATTAGCCTTAGACTCCATAACACTATAGAGGGAATTTATTTTAACATATTTTATGGCGAATCACTTCCATGGTTACTCACTATTGTCAAAAAATGACAGCAATGTAATATTTGTCCATTTTAAAATGCAACATACAAAATTTATAGTTTTGTATTATCAAAACTAATTTCCTGTAAATTAGCGTACATACGATTAACAAATAATCAAAACATGAATGTTGTACTTCTTAAAAAAACTTTAGCTTACAAAAATTCATAACTTTCATGTAATAAATGTTAAAAAATACCCCCAATCACTCTGAGACAATATTCTAGTCGGTCGTAATAAGAATTGACACCATTTGTGATGTGTTTTGGAGGTATTTCCTGTGCTGCAATACTATTTATAATGTTGCATTTTAAAATGGACAAATATTACATTGCTGTCATTTTTTGACAATAGTGAGTAACCATGGAAGTGATGAACTATAATGTTGCATTTTAAAATAAATTCTCTGTATTCATAAGAAATAGCACTAACATTTCGGTTGTAAGAAAAATATTGTATGCAACTTATGTGTAAAATAGTATTTTTTATCTCATGCGCTCGACCAAAAAAGTACTACTTTACACACTTGTTGCATAAATAACTATTATAAGTGTTAGGGACAATAAATACTGTACAACTCTCGTACAAAAAATTTTTCGAAAATAGATTCTATAAAAATCAAGAATTTAATTAAAGATGTGTTTCTTTTTTTCAAATTGATTAAGAGAAATGTCACTTTGTGTAGAAGGTTAAAAAATATTATGGTATAAAGTTCAGCAAATAACCATGTCAACTTAAAGATATAATTATAATATACTTTATTTGTTCCATTTCGTTGACAGTACTATTCACTTTTCTTTTTCGGATTTACATTAAATAAAGCTGTCTTGAAACATAACCTCACTGGAAACTATAAATATTAGGTTAAGTCATCTGCTATCCACCTCTTTTTCATTCTTTGCACCCTAGGTGGGTGTAGGGCGTAAAGCGTACGACGGACGTCTCTGAAAACGTATAAATTATATGCTAATCCTCTCCCAGATAGGAAACATACACGGTTCATGTCGCTTGGTGCTAGGGTAGCCATCTAGCGGCAGCGGACAACCGGCAACCGGCCGATGCAATCTTTACAAGTGTGTGCGAGGTGATAACGGAGGATGGTGATGGTGAATGCAGCATATAAACAATATTAGGGAAGGGTTGGAAGAAACAATTGCACTGCTTAGGATGAATTAATGCTTTACGTAGGGTTTTTAAGGGATGAATAAATAAATATATTGTGGTTTGGTCGAACGGTTTTTCTGTTGTATTATGCGACTGCCTTTTATGCAGGATGTAACATAAATAAGTACTTTAAATTTAATCAGTAACAGAACTCGTCGAGAGCAAGAATATTTGTTAGTAACTTTTTCGAAATCTTATTTTTTATTGTTTTAAGCAACTAATAAAAAACTTGAGATTCTTGAAAAAAAGTTGTATGTGGACTAGACACATTTTTTTAGAAGCAAATCCTTCACTTTTTCAGCAAATGCGTCTTTTTATAAATACAAAAAATGTAAAATCTTTTATACCTCTCGCCTCGAAGCAAAACATTTTCCTTCACTTTTTTTTTATAAATATAACCTGAAGCAATGGGGTCCTATACTATAGTCATATTTTAACTATCTTAAATAAGAAGACGAAAATATACATAAATTAATGAGTATTAGTGAAAAAATTTTCTTTAAATATTGACTAGGTCACAAGCTATAAGCGATTGAAGATGATTACTAATTGGGTATGACGCGTTAGGTACTAAGAATTTGATTGGTCGCCTGATTTTAAAAAGATGATTCGCGCGTCTGCAGCGGTCACCTTCGAAAGAATATGAAATGTCATGTTGTTCCATAACCTAACAAAACATTTAATAAGTTTGTGTTTGATGAATTTGTTTAATTATAACATCTAGTAATATTAACAATAATAATATATTTATAATTAAATCAATTTGTAATATTAATTAAATTAATAATAATATTAGTTAAATTAATATTGAAACTTCAAAACAGGTCAACACTGGCGCCATCCGTCGTCATGCTTTGTGTAATAATATTGTCAAAACTGTTTCAATGTTCTATAATTTATTAGGAAAAAAAAGGTTATTATTTACGTTATTTATAATTAATAATAATTTCTTCATGAATATAACGTATAAGTTTTTATTTACAAACATTTCAGCTATGCAAACATGAAAAAAATTGTTCCCTCTATAACTAACAGTTTGTCCCATTGTTTGTCGATCACTTGTTACGTGCTACGTCACGCACAAATTCTTAAACTTTAAAAATTCATATCTCGCTTATTACGTAAAATTTTTAAGTCGCGTTTGCACTAAAATTCTTATTTTATCCTGTTCTTACAGAAAAAAAAGTAAAAGAAAAATGGTATAGGACCCCACTGCTTTACTTTTTGCAAACAAAAGAAAATACTTCTTTTTATAAACACTTAACTATTTCAATTTTTATTTTATTTGGTGAACTCTTTATATTAAATACAATTCTGTTGTCTATTTTCTAATAATTAGTTGACTGCAAATGAATCTAAAAATATTTTCTGATACGACTAGCCAGTTACCCGACTATCGCTTGCTTATCTGGGAGTACATGATTAAGATAGTCAATCCTCAGTTAATTTAATACGCTACTATATATTTATTGGATTGTAAGAAAGTATCGGTAAATGTAGAATTGAGAGGATGTTGGAAGTTGATTTGAGTTGGCACGGCAATAAAGTTTATGGAGAGTTTGTGATGGATATGTAGAGAGATACGTATAGTGTCGGATGTAGGGGATATTTGGTTGACCAGTAGGCAGTAATTGAAATGTGACGTGGTAAGAAAACACGATTGTGCTTGTTTTCTTTCGGGGCTCGGAGGTGAAAAGTCGATAGCAGCAGCAGCAGTAGCAGCAACATGTACTGGTAGTGGGTACCGAGACCGACACTGGGTACTGGTATTATTGTATGCAGCGACGAATGTGGCGTTTCGTGATATTGGTCTGTCATGCAAAGACCAAATTCAATTTGGGACTTGGCCGAGCTGTTTAGATTCCTGGTTGGTTGTTTAGTTTGCCGGAACAAAGAAAACAGCACGTGTTTATTCTGCTTGAAATAGCAAGCCACTCCCTCGCCTCCACCGCCGCAAGACCGTTGCCGTTGCCTCTTGCTCTGACGATGCTAACGCTGTAACGCCTAACGCCCAACGTGCGGTGCGCACCGCTCCTGCTGTTCTCTATACATGAACGGCTCTTGCCTCCAGTGCCGGACACCAAGTCTTGGAGCGCTTCTTACACCCTCCTAAAGCCACCTACAGACAACACCGCTCTCAATTCTAATTACAATCAACGCAACTAACATCAATTACATTTATTCTATAAACATGCTATTTGAGAATTAATTAACAAACGTTTACTTATCTAGACTTAACCCTTTACTGCCCAAGAATATTTTTTTGTAAAATTTCACTTAAATATATCGACACAAATAAGATTCCACCGTGAGTTTCAGCTAAGATGCAATATTTACTATTCTGTCATTAATGTATTACTATGGATACTAAATGTATATACTGCACCGTTCTAGATAAAATGCAACGTAGGTTGTCAAAGTTATCAATGTCAAATATACTTGTCATCATGCTTTAAAGTTATTTACTAAAGAAGAAAAAATCGAATGGTTACTTGTTACAATGGTGGTTATTGTTATATTTGCTAATTGATCTCCTGAACCAAATCTTTCTACAGTTTCGAGAATATTAACAATATTTAAAAATGATGGATGTTTAGATAACAATAATATGAAAAAGGCAAGAACAAAAACTGAAGGATCTACCAAAGCACAACTAGATTTAAAGAGAGGACTTTACGAAATACATACGTATACAGGGTTAGTTAAAAGTATGGAGACGGCGATATATTGTCGTTAATATTCATTTTAGGAAATTATGTTCAATACAAAAGTTTTTTAAGAAATTTTGATCTACATTTGAGAATACTTGAATTTTATTTTTCTTCAATTGTTTTTGAGTTGCTTGTCCGAGTAATATTTTTAAATGGGAACCTATTAATTTTACTCTACCATTCGATAGAGTGTTTTTTGTTTTTCAATTTATTTTAATAACATTTTTACAAGGAAAAACACCGATTCAAGTATTTACGAATAGTAGGTACATCTAAGATAGTATGTAATTTACTTAGTTATTAATTTGTTTTTAATGATAAAATTGTGACCGACAACTTTATCATTAAAAACGGACAAGCGTAACTCAAAAACAATTGAAGAAAAATAAAATTCAAGTATTCTCAAATGTAGATCAAAATTTCTTAAAAAACTTTTGTATTGAACATAATTTCCTAAAATGAATATTAACGACAATAAATCGCCGTCTCCGTACTTTTAACTAACCCTGCATAGTTATCAAGCTCTAATATTAAGGATAAGAGATAAAATAGTTTTTTAATTTAGTTACATTTTGAACACAATAGTTATTTATGTATCAATATATTGAAGTTCTACTTTTTATCACGAATATGGAATTTAGTTATTGAGGCCTTAAGGCCGAGAAAAATAAACCATTTAAGTAATAAAATAGAACTTCAGTGCCGAGTTGCATGTTAAATTTTATTTGAAATCGAAAATTTTTATAAAATGAAAGAAGTATTTTATTTTTATAGGTTATGTTTATGTAACTGTCACTCAATGCTGGTAACCTCCGAATCTTGAGGTTATCTTAAAGAATACTCAAAATTATGATTTATTTCAATGTTCTTCATCGGAATTGTTTATTCGTTTTTCCTGTACATATTTTTTTGTCATTTTACCGACAAATTTACTATTATATATCGAACACCTACCCAAATTATCCTAGTAAAAACGTATTACAAGGTTGGCAACATTGCATTTGTTTCAAATCATCGTATAATGGATTACTTTAGTGCCGATTTCTGAACTTTTAAGGACAATTTTTATGCACTTTAGTGACAATAGGGTAGTTGCGAAAAAAATAAATGTTGTTTTTTCCTATTAATTATGAAATATAAACTAATTCTAAACATATTAATGTACAAATTATTAGAAAATATAAAACTTTTCATTCATAATTTCCATAAATAAAGTTCGCGGTGGAATTCTTGTGACGTAGAGTATTAATAATTATATAGTTCGACCAAGTCTATATGACTCATATAAGCTTGTTGTAATACCACGACAAAGCGAACAAGTTGAATTATGTTTTAATTGTATCATACATATATTTACGGTATAATTCTAAAAGTAAAATAACAGATACAAAAGTATTATTTAACAGTACGTTTATTTTATAATTATTTACTTGAATACCAGATATTTTCAAGATGTTTAATTCTTATATAGATAAACTTCATAATTTTACCAGAAGGTGGCCACACACTCAGGGAATGTACATGTCATTTTTAATGACTTTTAACCTATGTTTTACGTGTTGGACGACTGATTCGTGTTAAAATCATATTTTATTTTTCTTTTCTGTATCAGCAAATTTAAGACAAGGTAATGAAACTAATGAATTTGTGTGAAAATATAAATCTTTTTAGATAAAAAATAGTAGTATTGCGTACAGAGTGTACTTGTTTACTACCGAGAGTGTACCGCTAGGTAAAGAAAGACTGTGATTGGTATTAAAAATACACGTCACACACGGGAAATTTGAAATAAGAATCTTTTTAATAAAATTATAGTTTGAAAAATATACAGTTGCCAGACGTAAAACATGTATTAAAGTGAATAACTTGAACAATTCTTTCAGAAAATAAATAAATTGGAAAATGCGCAACTACCCTATTTCAAATAAAATAATTTTTATAAATTGTACGCATATAATGCTACATAGAAGAATTTTTATTTAAAACGATTAATTAGTGAATGTTCTAATTCATAATTATTTTCCATGTGTTCATGTTGCACGTTGTAATTCTCATTGAAATTCTCCTCGTCCGTGCTTGGCTTTAGACGTTGTCCATACCTTGCTCTGGCCAGCGGGCTCGGACCAACGCCGGAGGAGAACAAACAAGGAAGGACATAGACACGTCCTATTCTGTCCCTGCTAGTGCTATCGATGCAAAGCAAATTACTTATGCAAGCTAAACGCGACGACGCTACGCTACACGACGCCGTAGCGTCGTATGACGTTACGCAGCTACCTACAAACTGTTTACTTATAGTTCTCACTCGCAGAATTAGCTGGGAGAATTATACACCCCTTTCAGTGCATTCACCAGCTATTGCTATTGCTCTACAACTCAAACCTTGTTTGCAGTGTATTCAATGCATGTGATACACTTCAGCCATAATTTGCTTAATTATATCAATTTTCAAATAATAAAAAAATAACACACAAACTCTGAATGAGTAACAAACTCTTAAAGAGAACACGGGGTACATATTACTATTATTATTTTTATTAAATCTAGCGTAATCCCATATTGCTTAAAGATATACGGTTACTATCAGCATTTTGGTACCGGAACGGTTCGGGACGCAGTTCTGGATTTTTTTGTCAAAGCAGGAACGTGTTCCAGTACTTTTTTTCGAATATTTGGAATAAAAGAAGATATTAAAATCAGGGCATCGAACCCGAACCTGAACCGAACCAAAACCAGAACCAAACCGTGACATTTTAGGGAACTCAAATCGAGAACCGAACCTCAGATATATTTTTAATTGAACCTGAGTCGAAACCGAACTGATTATTAAAATTCAGGTTCGGGGTTCAACTCCGGTTCAGGTTAATTTTTAGTTCGAAAAGTAAATACAGCCGATAATCGACGTCTTAGGCGTTTGCGTTGCTGTCTGGGCTGACTTTTCGTGAAAATTGTGTTCGTTTCTTGTTGCGTTTTGCGTAAATTCTGGCTCTCATTTTACATTATTTCGAACCTGAACCGCGAACAAAACCTCAAATTTTATTAATGCTTGAACCAGACCCGCACCCGGACCCATCTTTCAAAAAACAAATTAACCTGAACCTAAACCGAACCAAGTTTTTGACGGGTTCGATGCCCTAATTAAAATTCTGTGAAACGAACATAGTTAAATTCTGTAAAACAAATAAATCTGGTCAAATTTTGTAACTATTTCTTTGCCAAAGTTAATCGCAATCATTTTTAAACATAGTTAACATCTTTGAGACCAATAAACATGATCAAATTGTGACATCAGTTTCAGTAGAAGGACATATTAAAGTTACTCGAAATAATTTTTTCCTACGACCACTGTTAAAAGTAGTCTTTTTAACGGTTGCTTAGCGAGTTGAAAATAACAGTTTATAACACAGTGAATACTTTTAAATCGTTGTCATTGACAACGGATTAAAAGTAAAAAACAAATTTACTTCTAACACTAGTGTTAAAAAGGAACTAAATCTATTTACATTTAGTGTTAAAAATATAACTAAATCTAGTTACATTTAGTGTTCATAAGTAAACGTAGTTTCATTTTATATTTATTTTGTACTGAAATTATCTATATAGGTATTTTATTAGAAGTACACATTATTTTGAAACGTTTATTGTTTTAGTACAATTATTACAATTGTTTATAGTAATTCCTTGCAAGGCGCTTGAAGAATTGGAATTTAAAACAGTATTGTTGGAAGTAGAGGTTAGAATAAACAATTTTCAGTTGTTCATAGCATATACATCATGACCTGTCATAAGTGTCATTCTATAATTTTTAGTTTTTACTAATACATAACTAGGGTCGTAGGAAAAATAGTGTATGATATTCGTGTTAAAAGTGATTTTATTTCGTTCGTGGGGTTTGTTTTACTCGGCTTCGCCTCGTTTCACAAACTTCCCCACTCACTCATAAAATGTCACTTTTAACACTTATATCATAAATAACTATTAAACGTAGTTAACTTCTTTGATGAGACTAATAAACATGTTTTAATTGTGTTATTATTCTTTGTTAGTACATATTATTAAAGTTTGTGAAATTAAATTTTAATGTCAATTAATTAAATTTATAAAGCAAATAATATATGTATTTTTCATTTTTACTAGAGTACTTTTTACTTTAGTAATGCACCACTGATGGCTAGGTAATATGAAAGAAGAACTGATTTTATTTTGGGGAAAAAAGTAATATTACCAAGAAAATATATTAAAAATAAAATTGATATTACAAAAATATTCCATGGACATTCCGTGAGAAATATTCGTAGGTATGAAAATTATGATCAACTGTAGTGTAGTACATGGTTTTTTGAACCCTTTAGTAGGTCACAAGAAAAATAAAATAGGTCACGAAAAACAGAAATATATGCCCATTAATAACCAAATGAGACCAATTAATTTATCAGAAGAGTGTACTTTTATAATAAAAGCGCTTTTATGGAGTTATAAAAGTGCTCTGGTAATACGGGCCTATAATTTTAATTTTGTAACGTTCCTTATTTATTGACGTGGTTTCTACAAGCCCTTCATAATACTCATTTACCCCCACTTCATTTGATCCAAATTTTTGTCCAGCCAGAGACTCTTGAAATCAGATGAAAAAATCGAGGGAGCTAGATCGGGTGAATAGGTTGAATGCGGAAACAATTCAAATTGTAATTCAATCAAACGCGGCACCCATATTGCGCAAAGTTGTTGCACGTGTAATTTATTATGCAAATTAAAATGAACCCGCTCAGTTGAGATTTCTTTGGGCTTTGATAAGTCGTGCATTTCCACTCGTCTGTCAAACCATATCATGGACTTCGATTTATTATTTTACATACACAATGTACAGTTCGAGACACGAAAAATGGGCAACGGAAAATATGTTAGTACAAATCACTGTCTAATATATGCGCTCCATTGAAATCCACACGAAATACAATTAATTTATTTTGCGCATACCTCTTATAACATAACAGTTGCCCAAATAAGATTTAAAGCTACGCAACCTGTCTTATATTGGCAGTTGATCTGTGCAATTGGTGGTTCGTATCAGTTCCTGTCTTGTTTACACTCGGATCATAAGCATACCCAAATAAGAGAAGCAGAAAGTTACTATAATATTAATACAAAAAGATTTAGATAATGTTCACGAGTGGAGCGTACGGAATAACTTGTTATTGAATTTAGATAAATGTTACCATGTTAAATATTCCACAAAGAAAACTAATAGCAATTATAATTATTTAATAAATAATCGAGTAATATACAAAAAACCCGATATTAAAGATTTAGGAATAAACTTCCAAGAAAATTTGAAATTTAATAATCACATAGATATAATAGTAAACAGTGCAGTAAAATCATTAGGTTATATAATAAGAAACTCGTATCTTTTCAGATCAACTCAACCACTTGTTCTTCTTTATAATGCATTAGTAAGATTTAAACTAGAATATGCTAGTGTAATTTGGAATCCATCTGAGCTATATCTCAAGGAAATAGTTGAAAAAATTCAAAAGAAATTTTTAAGATATCTGTACTTTAAGAAATTTAGAACTTATCCAACTTTCATGCTATATACCACACTACTAAGCATTTTTAACTTCTTGAAATTAGAAACTAGACGAAACATTTCAAATATTATTTTTATTTGTAAAATAGTTCAGAATATTATTCAGTGTCCTAACTTATTATCGAAATTACCTTTTTATGTTCCAATGTATATTTTTTCGAAACCAAAAGATATATTTTATATTAAAAGATATAACTTAGAAATTAGGAAAAATTCCTCTTTAATAAGATGTTGCCTAATTTGTAATAATATTAATGACAATAATGTAGTTATATATACAGATAATATAGTTACATTAGTTAAGTATTTGAAAGTATTTTTTAGAGTAAGTTAATTTAGTGTATAAGTTAGTTTATAATGAAACTATGTAATTAGGCCCTTGTGCCTGTTTAGTTTCAATAAATAAATAAATAAATTATTTGACGGTGTCTACGGAATATAACGATATGAACATTTCTTTATCACTCAGCTCAAAATTGGTGTCCCGTACTGTATATTTATGTATTTGTTTCCGCATATTTAAGTAGAATTTTTTTCTTGCACTTAGCGAAGCGTCTTTAAATATATTGATTTATTATTATTTCTGTTTTTTAGGAGAAATATTATAATGACTACAATTAATTTTCCAATATTTTGTTTTATCGAAAACCTTTTCTATATTTGTGTATTGTAAGAGAAATAGGCTATTCAGGAATGAGAAATTTGTATAATAAATTACAATGTGCGAGAATATTTATGACGATCTTGAAAGAATAAATCTGAAATCTGTAAAACAATGGGCTCAGTGAGGCTTGTTATTCGCGGCGGAATTATATTTATGTTTGTTTTCTCATTGAAAACATTTCAGCATCCGGTCGTTTCTGTAGTGAAAGAGTTGAGTTGTTGAACATCGGAATCAGTTTATTGTGTGGGAGGCGAGACTAAGCCCTGATCCCTGAAGTAGCAAGTTGCTGTTTATCTAAATACAAGCATTCTAAATATTTTCTTATTTAATCGAATACTTTTCACCGTGAGGATGAATATAATCGCGGGCGCGGGTGCGGGCGCGGACGAGTTTATAAGTGAGCGGGCGTAGGGCCGAGTTGAGCGTATTGTAAAGAGTTTGTTAGTTCGCCTGGGCCGCCCTTCGCCATATTTATACATTTCCCAGCCCAGCTAGGGCTGCGCCTTCCTTTGTTTGTGTTTGGATTTTCAAGAATCCATCTGCAAAACAAATACTGCGCTGTCAGCCAGTCGAGGCGAGCGCGCAGTCGCCGCTGCCGCCAATTGCTACTGCTATTGCTACTGCTACAGCTACTTCTGTTGCTGCTTGCAGCTTCTCCTTCTGCTGTTGCTGTTTCTCCTCTTGCTCTTATTCTTGCCTCCTTCCACCGCGCAAGACTTCATTGTCTTTTTGTTATCGTATAAACCGTAATTAGAAAACCGCCAGGCTGTCTTATTGCACGGACTGCTGAACACGTGCAAATACACCGGCGCCTAGACTATATCTGATTATCAAGCCTTAGTCCGTAGCCGTAGCCCGTCTTCACACAAACTACCACACAATTTATGACACAAGTTCCCAACTAAACTTTTATTATTATACTTATTTTTATTCTTACTAGTATCCAAGAATTCTTAATGCATATTAATAGGAAATTATAAGTGTGCCATCTCCATCTTGAAAATATTTAATCAATACAATTTGGAAATAAATGCTGGTGGGTTTAGAGCTTTATCTTTATTTAAGTAATGAAAATAAAAGTGAAGCTTGTTTGGTATGCACTTACCCATGTGTGTGAATGTGAAGGCAGATAACACAGAGGAAGTCCACGGGATAAAGGATTCTCGCGGCGTCGGGTGTTACAATAACATTCGTACACTCGACTAATCACAGACATCGTAAACGGTGTCGGTGATCAGCTTGTGAAAAAACAAGCGCGGTTCGGGTAAGGCCCGGCCAAGCGGATGTTTACAGCAGTTGAAATTACAGTGACCACAACACGAAAGCGCGCACCCTCTTAATATTTATTTGTTTACGCGGAACCCTCCTATTGCTTCGCCTCCTTCCTCACTTCTCGTGCTCGTGCTCGTTCTCACTGCTTCTCACCCCTCGCTCCAGCGCTAACGAACGTTAACCGAACCTCTGATCCCGTTCAACCCGCTCCACTCTTCGATCGAGATAGGGTTGGACTTGGATTTGTTGACGTGACGTATTTTTCTTTCCACTTATTTCGTCCACAACCAGAAATCAAGCTAATATTTCGATTACGAATCTTTTGAGTTTCAGGAATTTGCACTCATTCTGGTAATTGCTGCAATTTCCGTTCATTTCGAATTCTTTTCCTTCCAACACTGACAGTTGGTCGACAGTTTTAAGGACCACTTTATTATATCATTTTTAAGATTTCTTGTTTCCATTATATTTTTGCAATCAAATTTTGTCGGTTTTAAGAACGAAGCGTGCTTACTTATACTTTATAGGTCTAATAGTCATGCGTTCGGTACATGCATTCTTCGCCCCTGGAAAAAAATTTTGGTGTACACTTCCATGATGACCCAATCCGGCTTAAAAGCGTTAATACCATCACCGATGAGACAGCTTTTCTTATAACCGTTGTTTTCTTATTTTTTTCTTATGAAGATAAGTTGATAAAGTTACACACAAACATACACACCCTTAGAGATGCACGAAGCCCGCCTCGATTTCGAGTCGATCATCGGGTTGAAGATATTTTTTACCGGGCCGAATCGAGCCAATCATTTGTAAAAGTTGAGGCGAGTCGGACTTTTGATTGTAGCCAGGTCCGAAAAATCTTATAATCCAATCAAATGCACAGTTTCCTTAATATTTTAATGAAAATGGATGGAATTAAAATGGATCAAAATGATTTAACAACAATATGCTTCACATCTTAGTAAATAAAAATATGTTATTTTACAAGAATTCAAGGTTGTTCATTAAAGCATAATAATACTATTGTGATAACCTGTGAAAATCTGTTGTAGCCAGCACAATACCTCTCGTCATTTCCATTTTATGTTACATAAATATTGTATTGCACCATAATCCAATACCTCATTTAGCGAGAGGTAGAAAACACGACGGCTGTTCTCTTAGATTTAGACTGAGCCTGATATAATAAAACATGAACTTTCATTCTGAAATATTCTGTATGATTCTTTCAGTTGAGGCATATACTAGATCACCAGAAATAAAAATGGACAGTCCCGAATCCAAGATTGTTTTGTTAAATTAAAATCCCGATGACGTATGAGGCGCAGTGTAGTACTAGAAAATTTCGGTATTTGTGCAAAATTGTAGAACATGTGAATACTAAAGCGTTGTTAAATTTTTTGTTTCATACTCTTAAAAATTGGTATAGCTACATATCTAATATTGTGTGTAAAATTTACTAATATTACCACCAAGTTCATAACTGTTCTCATTTTTAAGTTTTTACCCCAAAAAGTCATAAATACCTGCATTTGGTTAAAAAGTAAATGCACTGATTCCAAATCATGAAAAGGCAAGTCGATATCTCTTTTAATTTTGCAGATATTCAACATCAAATATTTTCTCAAAATTACCCATTTCTGGGCTAGATCTCTACATAGTTTTGAATTATTGCCCCAAAAGTCAATATACCCCACATTCAGATAAAAACTTTAAAATTTTTAAAAATCTAATTTTTATGTGTCTAGATACTTCTCAATGCGCTGATTCCAAATTTTGAAACCGCAGGTCGATATCTCTTTTCGTTCTCGAGATATTTAGATGCAAAGTTTTTCACGAAACTGCCCATTTTTGGGTAATAACCCAAAATGGGTCGAGATACGAATTTGGCGACACCACCATTCGATTCTACGGATAAAAATATATAAGTATACCAATTTTTATAATTTTTGACTAACCGGTTCATTTTTTATGAATAAAAGTTTGAAAATCCCTGAAAACGGCCAAAATCTGAAAAAATCGCAAGGGGTACACCTTAGATTTTTGTGATTTTTGGCCATTTTCAGTTATTTTGCTTTAGAGACTGTATGCGGTGTTCAAAAATTATGAAAATTGGTATACTTATGTAATTTTGCCCGTAGAATCGAGTGATGATATCTCCAAATTCATATCTCGACCCAATAACCCAAAAATGGGCAGTTTTGAGCAAAACTGTGAATCTAAATATCTCGAGAACGAAAAGAGATATCGACCTGCTGTTTTAAAATTTGGAATCAGCGCACTGAGAAGTATCTAGATACATAAAAATTAGATTTTTGAAAATTTTAAAATTTTTATCTGAATATGGGGTATATTAACTTTTGGGACATTAATTCAAAAATGGATAGAGATATAAACTTGTTAGTAATATTATTTGATTGTAAAGAATTGTTCGCATTGTATAGTTATGTTTGTACTGTATATAAAAAAATATTGTTTATTAATATCAAAAGGAAATACAATACCTATAAATAATTTGCTCTGGGCGCCGAAAATACTAGCTACGCCACTGCGCCCAGTTGTCACGTACCATTCTAAAAGCATTAAAAGGTTATAATATGTGCTGAATTAAAGTTTTAACACTTATGAAAACGTTAATGACATTGTATGAATTAATTTATACTCGAAGCAATACGAGAATAAATATTCAGAAACTAAAATATTTTCAGTAATGATATTACCCTCAATCAAGTTATACTGCAAATCATGCGATATGAAATGTGAATGTTTTCATAATAAAGAGTAATTCTGGCAATATTCATAGAAAGCTAATAAACTTAAATGAGGAAAGGACGGTAGAAGAACGACGATAAAAATAAATAAGAAAAACTAAGCGGCCGGGAAAAGAAATGTTTGTGTTGTGAGTTGAGAAAATATTGGCAGTGTAGGTATAATAATTGAAGAAGTGAAGAGTCATTGTCGCGAAAGTATATGCGAAAGTGACGGGTGACGGACGGCGAGCGACAGACGAAGCGTAAAGTTGTAGGGGAGAGATGAAGATGGAGAAGGAAGCGTGATGAACCATCACCGGCGCTCGACGCTCTCACCCTCCGCATTGAAACAAATGAAACGCGTGTGTTTAAAAATCCGTCGCACCAGTGCGAGTGCAGTCGCTAGTCGGTAGTCGGTAGTCGGCGCCGTGTATTTACGTAGCGTTGCTATGCCAACCCAGGCTGTGTTTTGGCAAAAGAGTGCAGGCGAGTGTAAAAGCAATTAAATAGGGCATTGTTTACCAAAAGTGTGGCGGACTCGATATGAAAAGCATCCGAGGCGGATCGGATCGAACCCTCCTCACTTCATTCGGGACGGGACGGGACTCTTCCCACACCCCACTCTTCAATCTCCAGCCCCTGACTCCCTACCTTCTACCGGCCGCAGCCGTTCAATTGCTGACCAAATATTGCAAATGTGTTTCCTTTAAAACTTAATTATGCCGGCCGTTACCCATATACTCGATACGACACTTGACGCTCCAGAACTAGAGCGAACGAACTGGGACTGGAATCGTTTCATTGTCATTTGTCTTATCCGCAGGTGCAGTTCGGGGATCGTTTCCTCGTTAGTGTTCGTAGCAAAGCAACCAGCAATAGGATAAGACAAACGCTTGGACGATTAAAAATGAGCCTCTTATCCAAGTAGCCGGGTACTGGCAACTGAAGCGAGCAAGGCACAGCAACGGTGTTACGGTTACGATTGATAAAGGGCTCTAGTGCCAGTCAGGTATTAATCAGATGACAATCTTGAATCTCGGCTTTCGACTTTTTTACCGGCTTCCGCTTTAGGATTTCGATTTCAAGCTTTCGGCTAACGCACTTGTTTTATTGGAATACTTTTTCTTTATCTTTTTTCTTGACCCGCGGCTACTTATTCGTCAGCCAGAGGCTATAGCTTTGGCTGCGAAGGGTGAGGTAGGGTTTATCTCGGTCGCGCGTTGCATCTTCGCTTCAGCTTCGCACCCTCTCGGACACGGTTTATTGCCAGTGGCGGATTCAGACTCTTTTTACAATTTTTTAAATAATTATAGACGAAATATTTCAAATTCAAATTTATTTACATAATACTATTTTTTATTTATTTGTGATTGAATTAAAAGAAATATATCAGATTACTAACTATGATAGGGACTTATGAAATTTACGCCACACGGCATACATCCTCCTCTCCAGTACTACATGTCTTTAGAAGAAGACCACAACCTGGAAGAGAAAGATAGTTTTATATTACCATTGCCTCTCTATACGTACTATTCTAATCCGATTGACAATTTTCTCTTTTTTATTTTGTTTGACGTATGTATGTGTAATGTTTTCTGTTATAATAATTATTTGTTAGCTGCTGATAACTCTAGGCCAGGAAAGAGAGGGGGGGGGTGTAGCCGGTTCCGGGGCCCATGAAGCCCAAAAGGACCCAAGAAGATTTTTTTTTAATTATTACAAAACTACATTTTTTAAAATAAAAACGTATTGGATATCATACTTTGTATTTTGTTTGTATAACGAACTGTCTTATACGAGTATAGCCTTATTTTACAAAACCTTTATAATTCTGAGGATTCATTCATTTTGTTGTAATCAAGATAGAGAAATTTGGCTACCAAACTGCTAGAGCTTGTATATGATAAGAAGCCGGTCATCTCCCCTCAAGAATGCAATTAATAAATGTTCAATTGACATTTTTTATATATGTGTCCATGCATTGGTGGGGGGGAGCTGAAGGGGGCCCATATTAGTCTAGTTCCAGCACTTAATAATGCTCTCGGCTGCCCTGGATAAATTATAAAAAAAATACTAATAAATAAATAATAAATATATCATCACGGCATATTACCCATTTCTGAATGTGCCACAATCTGCTTTATCGCAGATATTGGTATTGATGATGACATATTTGTACCGTGCGGGCACTTACCAGACGTCACCTCACGGGTACTCATTGCTGGCATGGAAAGTGGACCACAGGGGTCACTTTTGTGCCATTTAAAATTCGAAATATTTGGCGTCGGTCGGGATCGAACCCGGTTCCCCCAGGTTCGCGGCCACGGGACCCCATAAAAAAAATACTAATAATAACGAAATACGAAAAAGCCAACACAATTAAATACTGCTTTACATTCTATCTAAGAGATCATAGTGCTTCAAGTTTGTCGTCTTTGTCTACAGAGGTTACTTCAGAACTCAGTAAATGGCAACAATAAAATTTTGAAATCATAAGCCTCCACTCGAAATGATCTGTATTACATGAAGATTTTCTTGTTCTCCAGTATTGCTTCATAATACATTCGTTGCTGAAAAAAATTGACTGTATATTCAAGAAGTACATTTTTTGGTGCGTAGAATTAGAATTAAATACATACATTTTGAAAAGATTATTGAAAAAAAAAAACAATGACGTCTTTAGGCGTCAAGCGCATTGGCTATAAAATATTACGCCCAAGTCATGAGATAGGTGCATTGTCCAGCTTGGCAATTGACGTCTGAAAACGTCATGTGCACCAAAACATTGTTATGTTATGACGTTTATCAACATCATGTGCAGCGAACTTGTTAACTTTAATGTCCAAATCCCATCTTAGAAAAAATTTTACTATCAATACTTAGTGATGCCGCGAGATCTCGCATTTTCGAGATCTCGTAATACTTAGTGATGCCGCGAGATCTCGCATTTTCGAGATCTCGTCTCTTTTATTTGCCTCTTCATTTATATTCATATTTATTTATTAATTTCTGATTTATTGCTTTTTAGTAAAAAGAAAATGCACAAAAGTGACATCTGTGGTATACTCTTCAAGCTAGCCTTAAGCACCCGCACTATAGAAATATATAATTATAATTACCAATATTAGCGTACAAAGCAGTAATAAAGCCATGACATTATAGAGCAAGGTTCGAAAATATCATGATATTTATATAAACATCATATCAAGCGATATATATCCGATATATATCATTCTGTGAAATATTTTATTATTAAATAAAAATGCACACATTTCAGACGTAAACTTATATTTAAAAACTAAATGTGTACATAAACTTAATATATGATCTTGGATAATAATAGTACAAAAGAATAATAATTTATAACAGATTTGAAAGAGGCATTTCTTCATCTGAAGAATCATTTATGAGATCACTATGACCTTTAGTTGAATCTGATGATTCCCATGCCCATCTGAGGTTGGTCTTCTTCTCGTTAGTCTTAGGGAGGTATTAAGCGATCTGCTCATGTGTGATATTTTCGGAAGATCCAGATTTATTCAGAATAAAATAAATGAATATATCGTATGATATATATCCTCCGAACCCTTTTATAGAGTACCTATTTTTTTACACGTTTTTAATGTTTTAATCAATGGTACTTGTTTATTAAATTCATGTCGCTTATAATGTTAATTTATTTACTATTTCTAATTATAAATTCGAGAAATCGAGACTCTCGATTCGAGATCGAGAAAAAGTAAGAAAAAATATGACGAGTCCAGAGGCAGAGAAATCTCTTCTCGAATTTTCGAGAATGAATAGTTTCTCGCCATATCTCGTCTCGCGGCATCACTACCAATACTGAGCTACTTCAGTAGATAAAGTCTAATCCGCCACTGTTTATTGCTGATTTATGGGAATAAAGTATTGTTGGTGTTGGGTGTTTGGGAGGAGTGTTACACGCTCGTGTTTCCGGTCACTGTCTGCCATTATTTCGGTTAAACATTCCGCTGCGCTCGCTCGCTACGAATACTAAATAAACACAAGTTTTAATTGAAGAATCCCGTCGGTCGCAACGGCGCGCTGCCTATCCAGGAGCAACCACCACAGCAGCCGGCAGCAGGCCGTGTAGTATTCTTCGTCTCCCTCGAGTTATTATTAGATCTCTGCAGGCCGATGTAAATATAGATTACGCGGGAATCGGCCAAACGAAAAATGAGATACACGCCATCCAGATCCCAGAATGCCAAAGCTGAACGGGAATGTGTCTGCCTCTGCCCTGTGCGTCGACAGTCGTCTCGCGCATTGTCTTACCACGCGTGCCACTATAGCGCGACTCGTCTACCTCGACAAATATTTGTCTTCCGCCATAATGCTGCCGCTACCGCTTTTGCTAGACTCATACGCGCTCGGTCCCTGTATATTTATCATAACCTAATGTTTATATATACCTGCGTGGTTGCGCGCCTGTTTGCTTGCTTGCGCCCTGCTAGTTACGTATGCAATTGTGAACTCGCGAAGATACACTGCCTTCTGCATTCACCACCACCGCGCCAATAATATTAAAATTTGATTTGCGCTGCGGGAACGTCAGTCATTGCCGGGATCAATAAAGGCTGGAAGATATGTTGATGAATTCACTGCGTGTGTGGGGTTGTTACTGCTGTACCCTGTCCCCTGCACTCTTTTAACTTGCCGCGCTAAAACGCCAAGTGCCAACACCTGCACTCTTTCATCTTTCCCATCTTTCTCATTCATACGCATTCGAGACGAGTATCACTTTCACAAGAATTACTAATCTTTCTTTTTTTGCTTTTATGAGAAGTCACACAAGTGCAGAAAACCATTGATCGGAATCTTTTATAACCAGAAATACGGAAATTTGTACAGTCAACTAAATTACTAAATGGTGACACACAGAAAACTTTTAAAAAAATTAACAATTATACTTTTCTTCATGATTAATTTTCGAATTATATACTCAAAATATTTTGTTTCATAGTCATTAAATTTTATTATAAATTAGTATTAGAATAACAGCATATTAGTTTATAATTATATTTTTTTATATCAGCCTTTTGCTTAAAAAGAATAAAGAAAGTTAAAAATTTAAATTTATATATTCATGGTGACAAGGTTTCTAAGATCATGTGCAGCCGACCAACAGCATATACGGTCACCCATCCATATACTAACCTTGCTTACCATTGCTTGTCGTTATAAATCACATACTATGTACAGTTTTAAGACCAGTGCCATTATTTTTTTTTATTATTATTATTATTATTATTATTATTATTATTATTGTTATTATCAACTAATTAGAATTAGAATCAGGAAGATATAGAAAAAAATATATAAATATATCATCACTAGTGTTTCACAAGACAAAATTTCTTGTCTTGCTAGGCTATTTCTTGTCTTGTCTTGTGTTACTCTTGCAAGCAAAAATCCTGTCTTGCTTGCAAGACTCTTGCATATTTCTTGTCTTGCAATTTCATATCAATAGGAACAACATATTTAAATCGGAAGGGATATTTTACTTGAAGCTGTGAAGAGATTTTCGTGAAAAAATGTATTATGCTATAATTAAAAACTTTTTAAATCTTGTATTTAACACTTTTATATTAATGAGACCGACATATTAGATTCTTGTTAATATTAGTAAACCTAAAGTGGTACGTTACTTGAAGCTCTGAACTGATTTCCTTGAAAAAATATATTAAAATATGATAAAAAAAACTTCTCATATTTGATTTTAAAACTCGTCTGTGATTGAAAACAACATGAGTATATATGATAAGTTGGATGTGGTTCTTAACTAAGAGCTCTTAACAGATTTTCAAAAAAAAAAAAACTTGATAAAATATAATACAAAATTTCTTATTAAAGACTTTTCTATTTATTGGAACAACAAATTAGATTTTGTTTACAAACGATAAAGTGATATTTAACTCCAAGCTCATTGCAATTTTAAACATCGAATTAGCTGGAGGTCATGTGCTGGCCATATCAGATTTTTTATCTCTAAATCTATAGAAGATATAATAAGAAAATTTTAATCAGATTGAGTACTTAATGCTCTTTATTATTTTTTGTACTATAAATTTTCAAAATATAATATTTACTTAGAAGATTTTTTAAGAAACTACTACTTCCGGTTGTCAATTGTTACCAAAACCTTTTTAGCTTTTCCGATTAATGTCAGCTTAGCTAGAGGTAAAACCTTTAATAAAATGTTGATATATTGAATTATAATATAATATTGCAAGAGTGCAAGAATGCAAGAAAATACTAAAAAATCTCGCTATTCTTGCAGGGCAGTTTCTTGTCTTGTCTTGCAACGAACTATATAACTCTTGTCTTGTTCTTGTCTTGCATTTTATGCAAGAACAAGACAAGAACAAGAAAAATGCAAGACTCTTGTGAAATACTAATCATCACCCATTACCGGGTATGCCAGTATCTACAATACATGTAGACATCGATGACGATATATTTTACCGTGTGGGCGCTTACCAGGCGTCACCTCACGGGCACTCATATCTGGTGTGGAGAGTGTACCACAGGGATCACTTTTGTGCGATTAAAAGTCTGCACTGGTCGTGATCGAACCCGGGTCACCACATTGGCAACCAGACACTATACGCACACGGCCACGCGACCCCATAGGAAAATATAAATAACAATTATAACCACTATCAAAAAATTATGACATTATCAGTGACAGAATGCGTCGAAAGCAACAATATTTCTTAATAACATTTTTTCGAAATTTCAGTTTATTAAAAATAATATTTCCAATTTCAAGACATATACAGAAATAAGTAGGTTAAGTATAACCCGTGACAGAACTCGTCCAGAATATTTCTTAATAACTTTTTTCAAAGTATTAATTTTTGTAGTATTTTTAGGCAGGCAATGCAAGATTTTTAACACAATAATAATAATAATAATAATAATAATAATAATAATAATAGACTTTATTGACATCAGTCAATATACAAATAAACAGAAATGAACGCCGATATTACTATTAGATAAAGACATATAAATACATAGAAAAAAGACAATATATGTTGAATAGGCAACTAATATTATTATATCTAGAAGGTTTACAAAAAAAGTTACTAATGCCCAGTTGCATCGATACCACTTACAAATTTAAGTTTAGTTTAGCCTTAAGTTTAGTTTTATTTCGTTGCACCGTACGCTAAACTCTCCATAAACATCTTAAGGCTTCCATAAATTTAAGCCTTCGAAATTGACGGTTTATTGCACTTAAGTAAGTAGTGAGGTTATATTGAATGGAAACGTTTTTAATTTCTTTCAGAATCAATGAAATTATTGATTTTATTGTCGATGATGACGATTTAGATGCATTGGATTTAATTTTATGCGGAATACCAAGGCAAATATACGACAGATCTGATCATTTTCATACTCTTTCTGATCATTCTTTTTTTCAACGGTTTCGATTAACCAAATTTACAGTATTACAATTACTGATTTTAATAGAAAATAATATCGAATTTTATAACGACATGTAAGTATTGCATTCATTTTTCTAGTAGTTGGCACTTCGTGTTCGCTTTCTTTTTTCGTCTGATACCATTTTTGCTAAAAACAATGAATATATTTAATTACACTTCAATTTTAAAAACGATGACAGGTAGTATTTACTATTAAACAGGGGTGATTAGGCTTTGACTAAAGTAACAAATTCACTTGTTTTTTAATCACCTCAATGTAATTCTAAATGATAGTCATGGTAATTAGTTAATCATGGTAACTAAAATTTAGAGTAAATACTACCGGTCTATAATTCTATTTTAATCGAACTTACCAATATAACCTCCAAACTTTGACACAAACAAAATCAACTATGAAAAATCCATAAATTTTATTTTATTTTTGTTACTAGAAGTACAAGTTAAACAGCTTAAAAATATATAAACTACACTTACTTAAGGTTATTAAAAAAAATATGTGTGCAACAGTAGATAAAAATTAAGTGATACTTAACGTAAGATCAGTTTTATTAAGTGTAAATTTAAGAAACGTCGGTGCAACCGGGCATAAGAAATATTGTTGCGCTCGACGAGTTGTGTCTGATTAAATTTAAATAAATAAATAAATAAATATATCATCACGGCATATTACCCACTTCTGGGTGTGCCATTATCTACACATATGTAGACATCGGTAATAATGACGATATATTTTACCGTGTGGGCGCTTACCAGGCGTCACCTCACGGGCACTCATAGCTGGTGTGGAGAGCGCACCACCGGGGTCACTTTTGTGCCATTTAAAATTGGAAATATTTGGCGCCGGTCGGGATCGAACCCGGTTCCCCTAGGTTCGCGACCAGACACTCAGGCACGCGGCCACGGGTACTTATTTCATTTACACAGTACACAGTAAATACAATAAAAATTACAGCAGATAAAATACATCTACTTGTTTATGTCAAATAAATATTAAATTCCTTATATTCGTTTACTAATCGGCAATATTAATAAATTAAAAAATAAAAATTTGAATATTTGTTTTGTTGTGTGAATGAATAATGTATCTGGTAGTAAGTGAATATAAAGGAGTGTAATGCACCGGAATTCAAATGATTTTCCATGAAAGCATCGCGGGTTCGGTTTCTTTGCTTGGTCGGCAAATCGGCATTTGGTCAACGCTTTTTGCCGTCCTTAACAATTTAGCTCAAGTCGAATAAGTGGCACCCGTTGAGCCATTAGCCGGGTACGTTGTCCATTTGGCTTGGGCCGTGCCGAATCAGCAAGTCTGTCGTCGTATCTGGCGACCGCACCACCACACACCCTCCCACCCTTTGCCTCTTGCTTCCTGCCTCCTGCTTGCTCCTGCCCTTGTCCCTTGTCGTCTCTCTTCTCTCTCGCAGGACATGACGGCAGCTTCTGAACTGCGGTCACCACAACTATCTGCCACGCCTGCCAATCTTAACGCCACGCTGCCTCACACACCGCACGATGGTCATTTCACCTCAGTCCCTCGGCTCAGCTCCGTCAAGTCCCTACCGCAAACACCCAATCTGTCTTCCACTATACCTGCAGCCTAAACTGCCCCTACATGCATTTCAACCGCTCTTCATTCTAACCAAACGATACCGCAAATTTTATTTGCTCTCTTTCCTGACAAACAATCAACACACTCCCAAACGGAGTTAATATTGATTGCCAAATTATTTTTCAAATACTTTCTTGTTGTTTCTAAAAATATTGATTAGTCTTATACCAAAAATATTGATGTGGTCAGCACATTACCTTCCATCATTTCTATATATTTTGTACAAATCTCATACCAAAAGTTCCGTGGAAAAAATTCTATGTATCTAGCAATATTGTAACACGAACATATACTATTTTCTACAAATTCCATACCGAGAATTATTTGAATATATCAGCTGTTTCCATGATTATAGCAAAGCTGGCTGATTTATGAAAGTTAGTCTCTTTATAATTCTTTAACTCTATATCTATTGAATATGAAGGAAAATGTATAATCAAACCGTATATAGAGAACAAGATATTCTTTCATATTGATAATCACATAAAATGTCAAAAAATGATGTTTAACTGCGTTTTTTTTTTTCAAAAATAATTGTTAAGAACTTTAAATAAAGGAACTTTATGTTAACCAATTATAACCAAAATCTAATCAGCTCTTCATATGGATGTACAGAAGAAGAATACGAAAGAATTATAATTTTTAGAATTATAGTATTGGAGTTATCGTCGGAGAAATATTTCTCACACACACACACGGACACACAGACACACATACAGACATCATCGTAAAACTAGTAAAATCGTATTCTAGGGACCCTAAAACGTGCATATTCATTAAAGACAATACCTACCTTATCCGAAGTTGACGGTAGGTAAAAAAAGTCGGCTCATTCTGAAAGTGATTATAGAAATTAAAATTGTCTGACATATATTCAGGGATGGGCACGTAAAATACGTCACGAATTATACGTTATTTTTTACGCGTAAAAAATTTTTTTTTACATTGGCTATATTTGAGAATTTTTTACGTAGATAATATAAAATATTATTACCATGAGTATATTTTTTTTATAAAGATGTTTTCTTTTATACTGTAATGAATATTCCGGAACAAGCAGTCCACGCGACATCAACATGTCTCTTTGATTCAGACAAACAGTTAGGTACCTTCAAACTATCAACAATCAGATTAGTAGGGAAATATTCCTGAGACAACCTCAAACGTCAAACTTTAAACACATTTTACGTCAAAATTAGACTAAATACGTAAATTTGATGCATATTATATTATATTTTTAAAATGTTTTATGTAAATTTTAGGCAGTTTTGTAAAGAAATAAAATTTGAAGACAGCGAATAAAAAAATTGCAATTCATTTTTCTATTTATTAATTATTAATAACATATAGTTTCAAATAATTTGAAATAGATTTAAATCATTAGCTCCAAACTTATTGAAAATGAATTGTATACAAATTTTAAGCATTTTATGTTAATTTCATTTCAGAATGTCTTTTTTTTTAATATTTTACAATAATTTCAGTCTCACTCCTATAAACTTATCATAGTTTCAGTCGTTTTGGAATACATTCATGATAGGATTAAAGAAAGTTACTGTAATTTGTAAACAACAAGTCATCTAGTGTCGTTATGAAGAACTAAAATTATACATTATCTACGTTTTTTACTTATTTAACATTTTTTACGCGTAAATGCACATCCCTGCATATATTAAAATAAAGAGAGCGATTAGTATAACGCAGTGGTTTTCAAGCGGTGTTCCGCAAGCACTTCAAAAGTATTTCGCCCAAATTTTTGGCAATTTTAATTTGATATGCTTTGTGAATTAAAAATTAATATGAATGAAGCGAGTAAGAACTGCAACAGAATTACTTTTTGTATCATATGAAAATGTGTTGAAGTTTGTACTGATGGAGCCCCATTGGAGATTTATATCAAACCATTCTTTCAAGCACTTATTGCAAAAACATTACCCATAGGGTTATATTTGGAAACAAATATTTCTTATTATCGGGCAGGTGTTTTCTTTAGTTCAGTTTTATGGTAGCATGTAAACAAATTTAATTAAAATAGACATTAATAGTGTGGAGGGATGCATTTGCAATCTTGCACGTCCCTCATATCCAGGCTAACTTGCTCGTACAGATGTACAAATTCGCGGTGATTGTCATTGATATCCTATTGTATAATTTTGGTGTATTCCGTTCGTAAGAAATGGTTGTTTTTTGCTGAGTGAAATGTTAATTTGAAAAAGGTAGTGTTGAGTGTTAGGGTATTTTAGTTCTTTGAGTCAAGGGGGAAATAGCAACCTGTCTTGAAGAGACAGGCACATATCTCTTGCGTCCAATCTGAGCCTGCGATCACGAAACAGCATTCGTATCCGTGTCCTGTGCCCGTATCCACAATACGTCCAAGTCACCAGTCGCACTCAGAGAGAACTGTGAGAGAAAAATGAAAAGATTGGTATCTCTGGAATTGCTTTTATTTCTTGGTTGACACTCTTGTCGATTATTTGTTGGTTCAGTGAGTCGTGAATATTGCGCAGAATCTTCGCCGCATTTGCATCAAGCTGGGCACACCCACGCAATCTTTCGCTCTCGCTTCCAGGCTGCTCTCGTCTCGTCTCGTAAGAATAATGTCGTGGCATTTTTGACCGCTTCCATTTCGATTGAAATGTGAATTCCGAATGCCGACTCTAAGTGATGGGGTGTATTATTGAACAATATTTGGCTTTTCACAAAGCCCAGTTTCTGAGCCTTTTTCTCAGGAGAAATCATGCTACTAATGTTTTACCATTACTTATTGGTACCTCTAATTCCTTTCTCACGACACCACTACCTTTAGACTGAATTGAAAAGTTGCAGCACATTTTTAAAAAGACATAAATAATAAAAATTGCATCAAATATAATTTTGAAATGTATCCATTACAAATTTGTTTTCTGTATACCGTGAGTTTCAGCTAAGAAGCAATATTTACTATTCTGTCATTCATGTATTACTACGGATACCAGTTACATATAGTGTTCGTTCCAGATAAAATGCAACGTAGGTTGTCAATGTTAAATGAACTTGTCATCATAATAATACTGATTTATAAATAACGTAAGAAAGTAATAAGAGCAATATTTTAACTCTTGGTGATTTTTAAAATGACAAGAATGAAATACAGAAATTTTGCTATTTAATTCATTTGCCAAAACTCTTGTAAACAGTAAGGGTAGAAAAAAGAAAAAACCGGGGTCCCGTGGCCGCGTGCCTGAGTGTCTGGTCGCGAACCTGGGGGAACCGGGTTCGATATTTCCAATTTTAAAAATGGCACAAAAGTGACCCCTATGGTGCATTCTCCACACGCCTGGTAAGCGCCCACACGGTAAAATATATCGTCATCATTACCGATGTCTACATGTGTTGTAGATACTGGCACACCCAGAAATGGGTAATGTGCCGTGATGATATATTATTATTATTATTATTATTATTATTATTATTATTATTATTATTAAAAACCTTGGATTTTTCTTTTCTCTACCCTTATCAACATGCAGAACAGCCTGGAGTCCTTCATCCACTACATATCTTGTAAAGAGCTCATTTTATCTTCTATTACACATTGTAATTTATTTTTATTTTCTTTAGATCGCGCAGTTCTTGTTATTGCCCTTTTCGTATGATTCTCATCTAAACATCCATCACTTTTAAATATTGTTAATATTCTCGAAACTGTAGAAGGATTTGGTCTAGGACGTTCAAAAGATATATTAGCAAACATTTTTCTAAACTATAACCAGCATTGTAGCAGGTAGATACCTCTTCAATTTTTTTTTTCTTTAGTCTTTTGCATTTTATCTGGAACGGTGTAGTATGTATAATTAGTATCCATAATAATACATTAATGACGGAGTAGTAAATATTGCATCTTAGCTGAAACTCACGGTATAATAATAACTGTAAGGCAGTTACCGTTAGCTTAAAAAAAAAACTTTATTGGAGTCTAAGGGTAAATAGATAATAGTTAAAAAATCTCTAAATCTTAACACAAAACGCTAAAACCAGATACATATTTCGGCAACTAAGTAAACATCAGTAAACTTACGTCTAAGAACAGATCAGTTTTGAATTGAACATTGCTCTGTTTTTCAGATTTGTTTTTGGACCTTTGGCATGGTTGACTTGTTGAATAATCCAAAACTGATCTGTTCTTAGACTTACTGATAATGGCAAATTAGTTGCCGAAATACGTATCTAGTTTTAGCATTTTCAGTTAAGGTTTAGGGATTTTTTAACTATTACCGTCAGCTTCCTTAGCTTGTATATTTCTTTAAAAATAACAACGATAACCTAACCTAACGCGCAGAAGTGGCGGCGTGCCAGAGTGTCTGGTCGCGAACCTGGGGAACCGGGTTCGATTCCAACCGACGCCAAATATTTTCGAATATTAAATGGCACAAAAGTGACCCCTGTGGTGCACTCTCCACGCCAGCAATGAGTGCCCGTGAGGTGACGCCTGGTAAGCGCCCGCACTGTACAAATATATCATCAGCATTACCGATATCTGCGATAAAGCAGATTATGGCACACTCAGAAATGGGTAATATGCCGCGATGATATATTTATTTATTTATTTATTTAACGCGCAGAAGTCATGCTTGGAAAACTCGGGCCAAGTTTTGTGCGTTAGGTTATTGTTATATTTAGAGAAATTTACCATTTCTGTCGTAACAAATGAGACGTCATAACTGACGTCAGGATCATGTATACAGGATGTTTCAAAACATGTGTCGGAAAATAAATGGTGGGATTGGTTGGCTAATTATAAGAAAAAAAGTTCCCATTAACATAGTTCCGCAAACGCACCGTTTTCGAGATAAGGGCTGTAAAAAAAAATATTTTTATTTTTTATTTTTTGACGATATCTCAGGAACCGTTTGAGATACAAAACTCAGCTTTTGTACACATCTTAGCATTAATATTAGCTACTTTTTAAGCGCTTATTCAATTTTTTTCATGTGCCATTGACGGAGATTTTAGGGTTGCGTGAGGTTTTTATGGCCCTAATTTCTATGACACTTGGGAAATTGGCATTCTGAAAGCACATTGTGAACCACCAATATTTTCTACACAAAAAAGGTACTCCTAATCAAAAGCTCTAACGTAAACCGTTTTAGAGAAATACGGCATTTTATGATGGAAAACATGAAAAAAAGTAGCTACATATTTTGTTGTTGATAAAAACATTTGTTTTTGATCTAGTCATTTTCAACAATTTTTGTGATTTTTCTTGTTTTTTGTTATTGCTCAGTTTTGTAAAATAAAAGTTCTGTGATCATGTTGCTACTTTTTTTCATGCTTTTCATAATAATTTTTTTTACACCCTGTATCTCGAAAACGGTGCGTTTTCGGAACCATGTTAATAGGAACTTTTTTTTCTTATAATTAGCCAACCAATCCCACCCTTTATTTTCCGACACATGTTTTGAAACACCCTGTATTTCTCTAAAAATAACAACAGTAACCTCACCTAACGCGCATAAGTCACGATTGGAAAACTCCGGCCAAGTATAAGAATTGTCAGTTGACTGCTGGCTGCCATTTAGATTGCCTGCTCTCGTTGATCATTTTTTTTTTAATTACGCCAGTTGCAGTAAAATTGTATAGGTACCTTGTTGTAAACATTTTTGATTTTATGCGAAGAATATTGCGACATACAAAATTTTAAATCTACGAGGGCACAAAATTTATAAATGAAAAGTGAAATGTAAAAATTGCAAATTTTGGTAAAACGAGCCGCAGGTCACTTAATACACACTACCACTGGTTCCATAATATTTGAATAAAAATCATTCTCTCAAAAAATTATTTCCTTAAATAAATATAACTTCAGTTCAGCATTCAACGCATTTATAAACCATACACCGGAAGAACCACTTTTCTGTTCTTTCCTTTCTTTCATTTATCCGTAAATATTGTGTTCAATTTCGTTGGAATTTTATATTTATAAATCAAAATCGATACAAAATTGGAAAAAGTCTTTGGGATGAGTTGGAGTTTATAGGATCGTAGGTCCAGCGAGAGCGACCAACGTAGAAGAGAGGGACAGATCGGCGTTATTGGTTATAGAAAATATTGCGACGAGTAGGGTTCGCTTCGCATATCGCATCTGGTAGCAGAAGCAGTAGCAGTAGCGAAGGCGAGGAAGCACCTGATGTTTGAATATCCATAAGCTATTGTCGTAGTAAAAACCATATATAATAAATCTTAACACTCTGCACAGCCTGCAGCCGGCTGATATTTGCTTATATGCGTGAGTCAGAGATATTGCTGGACTACGCTGGACTTGGACAAGATTAACCGTCTTCATAATGTGCGCAGGCCCCTGCCGGACGTGCATTTTATTTTATTTTCTTTCTCTATCCACCCTGGACCCTCTGCCTCTGCATCTGTGTATGTAGAAACTGCTTAGTCAGTTTTATTAGCTTTTTCTCTTCTCACAATGTTTCGGGATTTAGCTGTTTATGTCAGATTTCTTGCACCCTATCATCCATACAAGACATCTAAATTTGTTTTATTACCACCGTAAATACTATGTGTGGAATTTAGTGGGTTTTATTAACGTATTTTAAACTGCAACATCCTAAAATTGTTTTGTATCGTCCTCTATAATTAGTAATACATAACTCCAAATCGCCCGGAAACACTTATTTACAAGGCTAGGCCGGCAAAAGAAGTTGGCATTACTGTTTTGGTGATATGTCAAAACACAAGAATTTGCAAAATATTCACAAATTTTAGGACTAAATTTTCAATTATTGTAACTTTATTGACATTTTGTATAAATAATATGCTGTCATCTGGGCCATGTTTCTCAAAAATACAAGTCTACAAGTTAACAAGTTACTAGTTAATTTTTCACAAGGACATGTAAATTCTGTTTCAGAAAGAAATTTACAAGTCTAGTAACTTTTTTACACGTGTAGTTTATCTTCACGATCACAGCTGATTTAATTTGTGTGTTTATTATAAGGGAAACATTCTGGCCAAACATAAAACGAGCAACATTGCTAAGTTTTCTTATATCATTATTTCTATGCAGGGTCGCGTTAAGCAATTTTCTAACCCTAGACACAAGAATAAATTCGGGCCCCCAATTTCATACATTCGTACATACATAAACTCGTTATACAAACAGAAATCTGATTAATTACAATCATTGTTATAACCAAGTTTATTGTTGTAATCAAGTATAATCATTGTTGTACTCAAGTATATTTATTGTTGTAATCAAGTTTTATTATTGATTTAATGCTTTTTTAATTTTTAGCTCACAAATATTAAATAATTCGTGATATTGTTGTTTAAAATCGGCCAGTGGGCCCATCCAAATTATAGACCCTGGGTGTAAGTCGACATTAAATTAAATTCATATGACATCTCCATGTGGCCATAATTAATCCTCCTCCTAAATATTTCTATCTTCGTACCACAACAACTTCGTTTTCATCACTAGAGTCACTTGACCACATTGCTCCCGAATATTAATCTATAATAATTATTTGTTACTTAAAAATAATAATAAAATAAATCAAGGTAATAAACAAACTCACTTTCAATTCCGAACCTTACTTGACAACTTGTACACTTTTTCAATTGAAAATAAATATTTTTTACACTATTAGAATTGTATGATAGGGTTGCTTGAGACTGCTAAAAATTTCCATGTATTTCACAAGACATTACTTGTAAAATATATTTTGAGAAACAGAACGATAATTACACTTGTAAAAAACACTTGTATAAAATAGACTTGCACTTTGAGTTTTGAGAAACAAATACTTGTGAAAATTAAAATTCTACAAGTGTACACACTTGTATTACAAGACTTGTATTTTTTGAGAAACAGGGCCCTGGTATAGGTTAACCCTTAGCCAACTGAGTGTTTCTACTCGACTTAAACTGCTAAGTGGGGTAACTCAGTAACCCTCTATGTAATAATTACTTAATATATATATATATATATATATTTACATCCCGCTATCATTACTGCGTCCTTTCATGGCTAGGACATTGTGGCAACCACCGAAAGGAATATAGATAGGCTTCGACTTTATAAAGTATATCTACTTATTTTTCCCCCTGATTATGAATTTCGGTTCAAATTTCAATAAAGTCGATTTACAACGATATACGTTTCCGTTCATTTGACGACATTATGAGCTCCTCCATACTGAGTGAATCCGGCGTCCACAGTATATACTTCATACATAATCAGTACTTATGACGTCCAATTTGTATATTTTTATTCATACTACCGTTACAGTGACGTCCAGCAGCGTTGCCAATATTAAATACATTATTCTGATGTAGAAACCAAACCACACTCTTTCACAACAATATGCATACTTAACTGCAAACATCATAGATTCCTACAATGTTTGATAATGATAATTTCTTTTGGCAATCCGTAAGCAATTTGAAAATGGAACTTCTAATTTGTCATTTAAAATGTCATTTTTAATACTTAACACTTTTGTTTTAAAATTATTAGGAAAAATATATCTCCAAATTAAAATTTTACTGTTGTATTTCTTATACAGAAATGTGAAATGTTCTTGCACTTGGTGTACAAGAACAACAATTCCATTTTCTCTGACGGTAAATGTAAATATGTGAAAATAAGTGAAGAATGAACTATTTAAATTTATTTATTTAAATAGCCCCAAAATCTTACAATTAAAAAGTACAGATATTTTCATTCACTCATAACAAACTTTATTTTACATTTAACAAATATATCATACACTAAACAAATTTCACGAATATTGACAAAACTAATAGAAAAACGTAACAAAAATTCAAAATAGTACTCGTATCTTTGCACAAGGTAATGTAATTGCTTCCTGACAGCGACATTTGTTTAAATATATCAAAATTGTTTTTAAAATATTGTTTTTGTTTGACGCATAGGCAAGATGATGTATATAAATAATTTATTTTATAAATTCATACTAAGTTATTTACTAAATACTATTATCGTAAAATTCAAGATTGTACCATTATATTTAATTTTTAAGTAGAAGTTACTGAAATATTATATTCAATGTTAGGAGGAAGTAACGCCGTACTTGTTGATAGATACAATGTATTAACGGATTTCTCGGCCGTGATTGTAAGGAATTATATTGTTGTTATTCCATAAAGTAGTTACTTTTATTTAAATATTTCGTTACACATTTTGTAACTTCATCAGGGAATAAAAGTGTGGGCCCACACATTTCGGCCAACATGTGACGCTCACTGAGTAAATTTTACAAGTTTTCTTTTGATGTAACATATTTTATACTTATATAGTCAAAATTCTTACAATAATATGTAAATCAATGCAGAGCATAAACAAGCAATAATAACAAAATTGAATGTTTCTGAATTTATCAATTTATCAAGCGACTACACCAGTTAAAACTAATTTATTCCCTGATGAAGTTACAAAATATGTAACGAAATATTGGAAATTTAAATAAAATTAACCACTTTATGGAATAACAACAATATAATTCCTTACAATCACCGCCGAGATATCCGTTAATACATTTTATCTATTATATTCTATGTATTTTTTCAAGAAACACTATTAAAAGCGTGTATAAGTAATACTTCCGATATACACTAAAAACTAATGAGCTCTTCCCACATTAGTATAGAATGGGTATCCAAAATTTCAAAATATTCTGATCGATGGTAGTTGAGGAATCGTGTCCACAAGATACACACATACACACACGCACGCACGCACACACACGCACACACACACACACACACACACACATACGTACCTACCGACATCATTGTAAAAATATTAAAATCGGATTCTGGGGATATCAAAACGTGCTTATTCACTAAAATCTCTATATGCGATTTTTAGAACGATCCCTATAGCTCCCTTACCTAAGGTAGCGGGAGGTAAAAATTTTATTTGATGACAAATTATTTGTTACATGTCAATAAAACAGTGAAAAATATCTGCAAAGCAACCATTTTGGTTCATTTCGGCTATTTGTGCAATAAATTCTAATTTTTACGAAAATTTTAATAATAAGATTAACATGAATTTAATCTCCGGTATTAATATGTTTATTCCAAGTAAATAGGTATTTATTAAACAAATTATTTGTTATATGTTAAAAAAAATAGTGAAAATATGTGAAAAGCAATCGTTTGGATGCACTTCGGCTATTTTTGCAATAAATTCAAATTTTTATGAAATTTATAATAATAAGCTTATTATTAATATTCAATTCCGGTTTTAATACACGTATTCTGAGTAAATATGTATTTGTTCAACAAATTATTTTTCATAAGTTAATAAAATAGTGAAAACATATGAAAAGCAGCCGTTTGAATTCACTTCGGCTATTTTTGCAATAAATTGTAATTTTTACGGATATTACAATAATAGACATATTATTATTTACTTATCTGCGTTTCTTTCTAAGTTTGCATATAGATTCCAATAAAAATACGGTGTTTTTAAAAGTCATTACTTTTGATTATTTATATTGTTACATATCTCACTAGCGCATATAATAATATTTTTCAAATTACAATATAATAAAAATAAAAATCTAATGTGGCCAACACAAAACCTCCCGCTATTTAATTTTTATTAATTTAAATACATACCTACGTATTTGCGAACGCTGCACTCAAAGAAATTTTTACTTTATTTACAAAATAGTATGTTTTCATTTCTAAAATCTGCAAAAATTAAAAGTTTTGCTATAGTTTTAAAAGAATTGCAGGTAAAATTAAAAACTTTCGGGAACACGTACTTTTGAAAAAAGATTTTATTTCAAAAAATTGGATAATTTCAAATTAAAATCTTTTTACAATCATTTCTATTGTAAGTGATATTCACTTATAAATTTATTCTTTTAAACTGAAAGTTCACTTTCAATTTTATTGTACGCGTACTTAAAATAAATAATATTTTCATTAGTTTGAAAGTCATATACAATTATTTTAAAATATTTTATTTTATATTTAAACAGCAATTTTTTCTACGTCGCTGTTTTTATTTTAATTATTTTACTTTTGATTCAAAAAATCAATATTTTGAATTAAAAATTACGGCATTTGAAACGAATAAAAAATATTACATTTAAAAGAATTATTTTTGGTGTCAAAACATTTTACTTTTGTGCCAACATTTTTAATTTCAAATCAAAATTATATGCTTTTGACGTGTGCTGACTTGTTCAAACACGATACGAGATGCGCATATTCTTTGTCAGCCGTATTCATAGTAAAAATATGCCGGTCTAGAAGTTTAGATTTGGCTTTTCTCTTATTCATAGAACTGGACTAACGGTAGTGCTGGTTTAAATACGGCAGACCCCTAGTTTTACGCTGGTTTAAATGCAAATCAACAAGAAGAAAGCCAGTGAGGTTATATTTGAAAATATTATTTTAGAAGTAAACGTAAGTAGAAATTTATTTTATTGAATAATATATATCTCGATATCTACCTATGTAACTAATATTTTTATATTAATGATTTTTAATTTATTTTTCAGATTATGTGATTAGTATTAGAATTCAGGATGTAATTGAACGCAGAAGGAAACAAAAAATATATTTTGAACACATTAATCTCACCGAAAAATACGACGAAACTGACTTTAGAAAAATATATACATAGGTAATTGTCTAATTTTATCACGAAAACATATTACACTACGTAAATAGAAAATAATAAGTTTCCCATGATAGACGCCTATGGCCCGCTTTTTAATTAACACCCTGTGTAACAATTATTACTTGGTTGTAGGTTGTTGCATGATGGAGGAGCAGTGCATACGATTCAAGAATATGGAATCATTGCAACTTGAAGACACGATTTTAGTACCTACATTATACAACAGGCAGACTTTTATGTAAACGAAATTCTAGTATTAATAATATTAAAAATATAATTATCATAATTTATGTATATGCTAATAATCTTTATTTTTTTTTAATGATTTACAATAAAAATATGTAAAATAAGAAGTTCTACTTTGATTTTAAAAATCCATAGATAAGTTGCATTCTCCATACGTTATATAAGTGTTTTGTTCATAAACTCGTATTTTTATATTTGTTAAACAATATGCATATTTGTATTTGTAATAAAGAAATCATATTATTGTTATGTTGTTGCATAGTTTAATATTAACAAAATACAGTGTATGTTATGCAGATCTTAGGAAAAAAGGGTTATATTTCGTATGTTATTATTGATAATAACTCTATTGTTCTTGCTTTCATATTATATTATTATTATTATTATTATTATTATTATTATTATTATTATTATATGATACTGTATTGGTTGCCAGCCACAATTGTATAGGATGTATCTTTTTCTCACACAATAAACATTATTATTATTATTATTATTATTATTATTTTAAAAATCCTATGTCATAATGTATAAAAATATAAAAAAATCCAAATTAGTTTTGCTTTCTATTTAACAGTAAATACTTTAGAAAAAAATATATACTACTGTTTTAAGAATATAGGAACATTGTACCAAAAAATATTAGTAATCAAACCAAAAGAAAAAATAGTCGATTCAAAAGTAACATAATTTTATTTCTAGTGTTTTCGACCTTTCACTTAAAAGTAAATAAATTAGTAACAAAAAATTATGTATTCATATCAAAAAATTTTATTTTATTTGTGAAATTTAATGGCTTTTGATTTAAAAAATTTGTTTTCGAATTCAATATAAAATAATTAATGATATAATACATTTAATTTAACAGTAATTACTTTCGTTTGAAAGATCAAAAACAGAAGTAATTTAAAAACAAATAAAAATTTTGTTGGATCAAAGTTGAATGCAAAATATTTTGATTTTACCTGCATTTTTTTTATAATTAAAGCAAAATTTTTTTCAGTGTGGAAACTGTTCCATTGCAGAAAACTATTGCTTTATTTACTATTTTCTTTTTAAAATGTCACTATTATTAATTTGAAGTGATTTGTTTTTTGACAGTGACATTTACTGTCAGTGACATTCATTTGAAATATAACCTGTGTAACAAAGGAATTGTGTTTGTCTTAGGTTTCGCGACTAATAAAAAAAAACATTTTTAAATTTATCTGTAAAATATATAGAAAAAGTATTAATGTGTTCCTGTAGAAAATTCAATAATCTTTAATTTTCATAAGACATAAAATGCGAAAAAAATTAATAGTATATTTTGAAGAAAAACCATTATGAGCTTCAGGTAAAGTGCCATTTCCGGTTATCTGATTTACACCAAAATCTAATGGCTTCTTTTCATATTAGAATAGGATAGAAATAGAAGGTTTCAGAATTTTCTGAATGATAGTATTTGAGTTAGAGTGAAGACAAAATCCCTACACATGCACACACATAAAACACACATACCCACATACAGACATCATCGTGAAAATGTTAAAATTGGATTCTAGGGACCTTAAAACGTGGTCATTTACTAAAATCTCGATATGTGATTTTTAGCACGATCACTATACCTCCCTTACCAAGGGTAGCGGGAGGTGAAAAGCAAATATTTTAAACTTATTTAAACTATCTAAAATGTATAAAAATATTTTCTAATTAAATGAAAACAATTTATTGAAACACCTCAGTAAGTAGAGGAGAAATAGAAAGAAGTAACTAGAGTAAAAAATATCTGTATGTAATAAATCGTTTGTAGTACATATTAATATGTTTAAAACATTTTTTACCTCGCGCTATCCTTGGTAAGGGAGGTATAGGGATCGTGCTAAAAATCACTTATCGAGATTTTAGTAAATGACCAGGTTTTAAGGTCCCTAGAATCCAATTTTAACATTTTCAAGATGATGTCTGTATGTGTGTGTATATGTGTGTATGTGTATGGATTTTGTCTTCGCTCTAACTCAAATACTATCATTCAGAAATTTCTGAAACCTTCTATTTCTATCCTATTCTAATATGAAAAGAAGCCATTAGATTTTGGTGTAAATCAGATAACCGGAAATGGCACTTTACCTGAAGCTCATAATGGTTTTTCTTCAAAATACACAGTTCATATTTCAAATGAAAGCAACTGACAGTAAATGTAACTGTCAAAAAGCTAATCACTTCAAATTAATTATAGTGACATTTTAAAAAGATAATAGTAAATAAAGCAATAGTTTTCTGCAATGAAACAGTTTGCAGCGTTAGTAAATACGTAGGTATGTATTTAAATTAATAAAAATTAAATAGGGGGAGGTTTTGTGTTGGCCACATCAGATTTTTCTTTTAATAATTATTTGTACACCCTCTTTTTCGACACTTCAAATTTCGGTCTTCGTATTTTAGATCAAAAGTTTATAAATTTTTTATTTATTTATTTCACTGTAGTATACCGTTCTCATATTTATTCCATACATTTAATCATTCATCTTCTTACCCATACACAATATTTTGTAATTAATAATTCAGCTTTATGATACGAGTATTTAGATGATTACATTTTTTAAATTTATTACATTGAAACCATACATTTTGACTTTGTATTTACTAAGAGGATTTTGCAAAACAAAAGTTTGATTACATAAATATTAATTTAAATACTATCATGTGTGCACAAAGTAGCTTTAAATACGATTAGAAGAGTTGCGCGCTAATGTAGTAACCCAATGTTCCAGTGTTGCCAAGTGTACGGAGTTCAGAATGTCGCTGGAATGAAACTTCAGTATATACAGCGTATATACGCCGAACGACACTAGCTCCGCAAGTGGAATTTTTTTGAACTACAAAAAATATACATTTTCCATTCCGCTATCATTCTGACGTCCATAACAAATTTTGCTATACGATACTAGAGGCCCCCCTGATGCCAGAAAAAAATTTATAAGGCCATGTGCATATGACGTCCGGTATACGGACGTCTTATGCACAAGGACGTCACTTTGAATGTAGAAAATTACACAGGGGACGCCACAATGGTAGTGGGATGTAAATATATATATATATATATATATATATATATATATATATATATATATATATATATATATATATATATATATATAGGTATATGAACCTAAAATATATTATTAATAGGTTAATTTAAGCTTCTTTCATAAACTAAAACATATTTATTGTGTAGTATGCAAAAACAATCTCGAAGAAAAAAAACTCTGCTAACATTACTCTGCATTGGCGCAGCTTTCAGAAAAAGTATTTATTTTTTTAATTTGTCAGAGTTTTTTTGACACTTAGAGCATCTGAGTGTAATTTTTAGTCATTCTGTCGCGTGCAGAGAAAGCACCTACCCCTCTTTCTATTGTCAGCTAGCGGTGCGGATGGTGGAATTGCTCTATTTTTATTTTACTCTGTGCCATTTTTTATAACAGTTCGTGGGCAAGTTACCAGAAAGTAGGTGACTTCGTCGGCTAAAGGTTAATTATAAGTCCCAACTAGCTTGTTTTATAACTACAACCTACAACTAACTTCACGTGATACAATATGAAGTAGTGTACCTAGTTGGTCTCTATTCAAAACATGCGAAAAAAACACACCCAGAGAATGTTTTGCGAGTGTTCGTCAAAATATACTCGCACTCGCAAAACTAATTTATGGATCAGTGATATAGTCAGAAAAATTGTCTCTGTTGGGTCCAGCAATAAAACTATAAATATCGTAATTATGATAAAGCGGCATATCGCTTACTGCTTGCAGATTTGTTTTTGTCAGTTCAGTTGCTAGTCAATTTGGGACTCTTGAACTGGTTTCACTATTCTAGTTTTTTACTTTTTAAAACGACTATAAAAATGTAACAAAATTCTTTTTTCTACTCCCATGCGTGAAGTGAGTACTTCACGTATCAATTTTTATGTGTGAAGTTTGATTTTTTTGCCGTAAAATAAGCACATTAGGAAGTGTGAAGTTTTTACCAGCGTTGGACCTAACGTCTCCGAAATTTGATATTCAACATATGTACGTGATCGATGTATCTCATATAGCGATAACAAACAGTTCGATCCCTCGTTTATATGCTATATTTCTTTTTTGTCCAGTTCACTTTTTCCTGCATCATACGTTATACGGACCCTTTTTATCTTCTTTCGCCTCCATTTACGAAGAAAAATTGTTTTAGTGAGGTACTAAATAGATTTAATTAATTTTACATTCCATTTTAAATGCCAACAATAAGTACCCGTGAGGTGACGCCAGGTAAAATTATCATTATGATATGATATCAATGATATATTTTTTTAATATTTTATATGTGGCTGAAATTCACTTTTAATACTTATATTGTCAAATGCAAATTATATACAATATGTTCCAATAAGCTCGATCACTATCGGTAACTTTTTTATTTGTAGTTAGGTATGCATTCGGACCGGGCCGGACCGGGCTTTGAGGCTTGGACCGACTCGGCCCGAAAATAAAAATTGCCGGCCCGATTCGAAGATCGACTCGACAAAAAATTAGCTGGCCCGGCTGGAAAATTAACCCGAAATCAGGCCGGGCCGGGCCTAAGCTCGGAATTGAGTGCATCCGGCATTCATAATTTTGATTTTATATGAGGCGAAATGTTAACTTTTTTTGTGTCAAACTTAAAAACAAAATACATCCTTAACGTTCAACATCGGTTAACATAAGTTATGAAAAAAGACACGCTTCTATAATATTACCAGCAAGTTTATATCTCTATCCATTTTTGAATTAATGTCCGAAAAGTCAATATACCCCATATTCAGATAAAAACTTCAAAATTTTCAAAAATCTAATTTTCATGTATCTAGATATTTCTCAGTGCACTGATTCCAAATTTTGAAACCGCAGGTCGATATCTATTTTCGTTCTCGAGATATTTAGAATCAAAGTTTTGCTCAAAACTGCCCATTTTTGGGTAATAACCCAAAAATGGGTCGAGATATGAATTTGGAGATATCATAATTCGATTCTACGGGCAAAATTACATAAGTATACCAATTTTCATTATTTTTGAACATCGCATACAGTCTCTAAAGCAAAATAACTGAAAATGGCCAAAAATCGCAAAAATCGTAAGGGGTACCCCTTAGGATTTTTTCAGAATTTGGCCGTTTTCCGGGGTTTTCAAACTTTTATTCATAAAAAATGAACCGGTTAGTCAAAAATTATAAAAATTGGTATACTTATGTATTTTTAACCATAGAATCGAATGGTGGTGTTACCAAATTCGTATCTCGGCCCATTTTTGGGTTATTACCCAAAATTGGTCAGTTTCATGCAAAACTTTGAATCCAAATATCTCGAGAACGAAAAGAGATATCGACCTGCGGTTTCAAAATTTAGAATCAGCGCATTGAGAAGTATCTAGGCACATGAAAATTAGATTTTTGAAAATTTTAAAGTTTTTATCTGAATATGCGGTATATTGACTTTTGTGGCAATAATTGAAAACTAGGTAGAGATTTAGCCCAGAAATTGGTAATTTTGAGAAAATATTTGAGATTGAATATCTCCAAAACTAAAAGAGATATCGACCTGCATTTTCATGATTTGGAATCAGTGCATTGGGAAGTACGAGATACATGAAAATTGGATTTTTGAATATTTTCAACTTTTTCGAGGCGGGCTTCGGCCGGGCCAAGCCAAAGCTCGAGATCGCTTGCATCCCTATTTGTAGTACAGTTTCTCAAATACTATAAGACTAAAAAATATTTAACTGAAGTTTCCTCAATCTGACAATCCTGGGAAGAGCCGATTAGATTTTGGTAACAATTATATAAATAATCTAATCGCAGAGGCCAAGGCACTAAGGAAACCAGTTGACAAATTAAAATTTTTATAACATAGTTTGTAAATGATATATGTCAGTATCAAAAATCAACAGTTTTAGTGACATTCTGAAAACTTTTTCTGGGAAGTACATTTAATCTTTCTTATTGTTTTATTAATTAAATATTTAAAATTGTAGGTAAAATGCATATATGCATAAGAAATACCGCCAATCTTGCTAGAATTGGAGGAATCTCTGACATTTAGGAACTTCCTCATACAGTGAAAAATAGATATAATTAGAATTGTATGTGTGCAGAAAACATGTTAAATACAATAAAAACAATACTTGGGTAAAGTTCTGTAATATTTTTGTTATAAAACGACGGTTCGATAGCGAAGTGGAATACAATACCTATATAACATAAAATGGAAATGGCGAGAGGTATTGTGCTGGCCAACAGATTTTTTTATTAAATGCTAATTCACGTAAAATATTTACTTATTTCTTTCATGGCATTCTAATACTACGTGAAAAAAGTAACATGTATTAATTTGAACGGCAACATTTTTTATTTTGCCGTCAAACAATAAATAATTTAAGAATTTTTATTATGTTATCAATTTTCTATACTTTTTAAAACGGACAACTACTTACTAGGTACTACAAGTTTATATAAACTTTTGTAATTTATTTGTATTCTACGTATAGAAATTTCTAATCCTGTGTGGTTGGATGAAGGTTAGGGCAGTATATTTATAATTAAGTTTGTTTATATTTAGCTCATAAGAAATTTATAAACACCCGTATACATTTATGTTCCCAGGGGCATTTTATAGGAGTATGAGAGCGCTTATAGAAGAAGCGTGTGTTTAACGAGCGAATATTTTGCTTGTGTTGTGGAAAGATCACGTTCACGTACATTTTCTCTCTGTGCCTCTTGACGGCTGCCTGACCAAGCAAAATACCCAAATCATGTACACCGATTATTTTCTGTTTATTTTGCTCTTCCCTTCTACAAATTAAAATACCATTTATTTGTTCTTATCCGTGCATTTATCTGCGTTCCTTCGCTAAATATTTCATTTCAACTGCAAAGCAAAATTTATTATCAACAAAAAATTCATATTTTAATATTATTAATAGTATTTTGTAATCCAGATTTGGTTTGATTTATTTTTACCAAAACTGTGAATTGTCAAAAGCTGTCGTAAATTATTAATGAATGGAATATTTTATTTAAAATTTATAAAGCAAATTGTTTGTTGTCATTCCGAAATTAAAATTAATTTTGCATATTATTGTAAAATTTTGTTGAATTAAATTAGTAAATACGGACAGTTGCGGACTGTACAAAATATGCTGTAAAATGGGGCATTAGTTTTAAATTCTACCTCTATTATGTTCAATATCTAATAATCGATAATGTCTATATCCTTTAATAGATTCTAGGTAGATGCAAAATTCTAAATTAATATAAAATTATTGTCTGCTCTACATATTTTAGGATTAGCTGATAGTATATTAAAATGAACCGGCTTTTAAATTATTTTATCGGATATTGAAAAGGCTCACACATAACTTTGGAAATGAGACAATTAACTTTATACTTATGTGTCATTATCTCTATTTTTTTATTTTTAAAATATCTGAATTAAAAAAATTGTACAAAAATTTTAAAATTGGTAATAAAAATGTCGTATTGCAAAACACTATGAAAGAAAATGAAACAAATTTTAATTTATGTTTTATAGCAACAATTGACACATTAATTTCAACGGGATCTAAGTGCCATTTTTATAATGTAATTTTAGTCATCAAAAGTATTTTACTCGGAACAATAAAATATCCGCAACTTCTTGTATCAATGTTCTTAATCATTTTGTCTAAATCAAGCTGAACAATTACAACCATTCGATGTCTAAGTGAAAATATTTTAGTACTTTTTTACCTTTACATCCTTTCGTTTTCTAAAATATTGGAAATGCCCTTTTGAATGTTTTCAAATCTTTTATATATATTGCATTTTGATTCTTCAAAAGATATGTGACTATTAAATTTATAGAAAATATTTACATATTATTAATATGCAGTTAAATATGACATACTCATATTTTTTTAAATTTGTTAAATATTAATGGAATTCAAGAAAAAAACGGCATTAAACGTCACCACTCCGAACTAATGCAAACAAGAGTGAACGCCATTTTTCTCGAATTCTGTATGTTTAACAAATTTTCAAAAATACCGCTTTATTATTTTTAACTCTTTAATTAGATGGACCCCATTATAGTTTCTCTCGTCAAATTTAACGTTTTTTTTTATTATCTAATCAACAGACTTTCCAGTAAAATTAATTTCAGTTATAATAAAATCAATTCAAAATCAATGTGCTATACGACACATGTTTAGATTACCTAGGAACACTCCTTGTAAAAATGTTTTCAAACACAATAAGATTCTTACAGTGCCTAGCATTTATATATATGAGTTATGCGTTTTTACGTTTGCAAATCATATAACCGATAGTAATTTTCAAAGACATGAACAAATACATAATTACTGTACCAGAAATAGACAAAACCTCGTACTAAGGAAACATAAAACTAAGCTTTTTGAAAATAATCCTTATTATAACTGTTGTATTTTATTCAATAGTTTACCCAGCGACATAAAAAAATCTCAAACCTTGCATTCTTTTAAGAACAAATTAAAGAATTTTCTTATTGAACACAGTTTTTACTCTGTAAATGAATATTTAAGTATTTAATCATTTGTAATTTTTTATCTATGATCTATTTCTATTGTTACTTGTGACTTACCTTATATTACTATGTAATCTTCTGGGCTAAATAAAGTATTATTATTATTATTATTATAATGTAGTGATCTCAAAGTATTTTTACATTTCACATAGTTTCTAAAACTATGATGATAAAGAATTAAATATTATTTCCTACTTTAGGGTGTCTGATTCGTTTACGTGTTTTGTGATGTTGACCGTCTGAATTCGAATTCGACTGATATCAGTTGCTTTAAATTTCAAATCGCGTCAATTTTTGCATTCTCTCCTATAGTTGTGCATGCCCATGAACCGAAGTCGAAGTAGTATGAATATAATTATAGGCGTTTTCGTAAAGTTGATCGGATTGATCCGATGCAATCTGAAGCGTTCGTAAAGTCAATTGGGTTAATCTGACGCATTCGTAGACTCACTCGGATCAGTCAGACAAAGCGATCCGATCAAAAATTTTCAACCCTGATCCATGTGCAGGTTTAGTATAGATTGCGCGCGCAAATTTAAAATTGTAAACATTTGTGTTTCAGAAAATGTATTTATTTAAATGTTTCTGATTATAAACATTGCAGCACTGTAGGAAGTTCCGAAGAAAATATTACAGTTCGCACTTTGTGAAGTTTTTATGATGAGTTATTAAGAATATGTAAATGACCACGTCAAACAATCTCTGATCGAAATAATCTAAACAAATGATTCAAGTGGTCTTTCAGTCTCACTTGAGTCGTCGTATATAAAAGTTACAGAAACAAGCGCTATTTTCTTATCCATTTTAACAAGTTAAACATTTTCTGTAACCTCAGATTTAAACTTCAAAATCATAATACAGATCTGACGCGTTCGTAAAAGCTTGGATAATCGAATAGATCTGATATATATGTGACGTCATTGAACAGATCCGTCGGAAAGCTCCGACTGACTTTACGAAATCGCCTTATATATTTATTTTCTTATATCATTAGTAACTTTATTAAATTATTGCTGCAATGTAACAATTTGGTGATAAATTTTCTACATTTTTGGCCCCATCTAGATGTGCCAATCTGCTTTGTCACAGATATCGGTAATGATGATGACATATTTGTACCGTGCAGGCGTTTACCAGGCGTCATCACGGGCACTCTTTGCAGGAGTGGAGAGTGCACCACAGGGGTCACTTTAGTGCCATTTAAAATTTTAAATATTTGGCATCGGTCGGGATCGAATCCGGTTCCCTAGGTTCGCGACCAGACACTCAGGCACGCAGCCACGGGACACATAAAATAATAGTTATGTAACTATCAAGAGTGAATGATGGCGATTAATGATTGAAACATTTTAATTCGTGAGCGTAACGAGCGAGTTAATTGTTGAGATCATTAATCTCCAATTAACACAATACTTTTCCATTCTGCGTATCTTACTGAACTGGAAAATCTAATTTTATTCCATGACAAAAATTTTTAGGTTAGTAACGCTTAACATATAAGTTTTGACAATAGGGGATTCCTGCTCAATCGAATTAAAGGAAAATAGTAAAAAAAAATACGAATGTATATGCTGAATAACGAATATTAATAAAAAAATGAAATGGTATAATTGAAATATTTCGGAAATAAGGGGTTTTTTTGTTATAGCGCTTCGACACGAATATGAAATCAGTATATAATATTTTGATTGGCGACCGAAAGACCGCCTATACATGCATAACAAATAGCGTGTTAGGAGGTGGGGGTTACTACCAATGGAAGTTAAAAGGGGCAGTTTTCAAACAGTTTTTATTTTAACATAAATTTCTTGCATTAAACTTAATAATTTAAATACACTTGTAATTATAAAGTATGTAGAGTTATACAGTGTTGTAATACTCCATGATGAAAACAATTTGATATAAAGACACATATGCGTGACGTCATGTCAATCTTTTCAAGATTCGGGAGACCATAACTCGCTTATTAATTGGAATTTTTTCACCGGATTTTCATCAATAGTCTTAGTTTTGCTAATATTTTCAGATGAAATAATAAAAAAAATGGTGGAATCCCCCCATTGTTAAACAATGGTATGTGGTAACTGTGGTTACCCACTAAAATAGTTTATTAATAAAAAATAATGCATTAATAGGGGCTATTAATGAGTGATATTCTATACATTAACATAAACTATTAAAAAAACGATCAACGAAAAAAAATATTAAATATTGATATTACATAATTGTATTTTATGTGTTGATATGGCATGTGCGAAAATTGAAATAAATTTTTATACGGCTGTTCATTTGGTGGTGTAAACTGTAAAGCTCTGGGCTTTGCGTGTTTTCGCGCGGAGCTTTCGCTTTGTATTTATTTACGCGGTGTTTACGGGTCGGGCGTCGGGACGCAACTGCCGGCTGGCTGTTGTGCTGTGCGTCGCGACGCTCCCTCGCTCCCCTGCACCCCAGCTTGCTGCTACCCCTGTACATCTATATAATATAGGTCCGTAACTTCACACAACAGCACAAACATCGGCCCAGTTTCGCCGGCTGTCTCGCGTCTCGCGCGCGTCTGCCGCCCGCCCCGATCGTCGCACCCCCGCCAGGAAACCCCGTAACAGTTAACCCAAAACTTTTAACACGATACAATATAGGTACATTTAATATAAATATTCCTAAATAAATATAAACAACTCAGAGATAGACAGTGCGTATTTATGTGCAGTAAAGTAATACAGTGTGTTCCGATAAAAACTTAATTCATTGTAGGCTATGAACACAGAAACGTATGTTCGCTATTGTACTTTTACTATAGTCAATTCAAAAGTGGCCTGAGTGTCTGGTTGCGAACCTGGGGAATCGGGTTCGATTCCAACCGACGCCAAATATTTAGAATTTTAAATGGCACAAAAGTGACCCCTGTAGTGCACTCTCCACGCCAGCAGTGAGTGAGGTGGCGCCTGGTAAGCGCCCGCACGGTACAAATATGTCATCATAATTACCGATATCTGTGTTAAAGCAGATTGTGGCACACTCAGAAATGGGTAATATGCCGTGATGATATATTTATTTATTTCTTAAATAAAGATTCAAAATGAAAAGCATTGATTTCTTTAGATAATATTTTTGACAATATCTCGTGTCAAATTGACATTTAATTAAATACTTTCAAATTGACATACGTTTTTTTGTTCATAGCCTACTCCGAATTAGGATTTTTTTGAACACACTGTAGAATGTACAATGATATAGGAATTATGTGCACAGTTTAAACCTTCAAACGTTATGCATTTATTTGAAATTTTGTTTCATTATTATGGTTATCACTACAAACTTCAAATTCGATTTTACAGCTTGCAAAATGAGCAATATCAATCTGATTAGTAATTACAGAATTTGAAACATTTTTGACCAAAATTAATAGGAACGTAACTACAGCAAAAATTAAAAATAACATTGTATTATATTACAGGCGAATAGTTGGCCATTAACACGGAAAAATTCTTTTTCACTGACTGTTGCTCTTGTGACAAGATCAATAACTTTATTATAAACTCTTCTAAATTACAGTTTCAATATCAATTTCAACTTTGTTATCTTTGTTACTCAAAATTCAACCCCTTAGACTTTTAGTGTGTTGACAATTAAGTATGTAAGTTATTGCAAGCCTATGTGTAGGGTTGATATTTGGCTCAGATATGCTTTACTGCAGATAATATCCGTTTGTTTTTAGTTAGTCTAGTTTAGATATTCATACTGGAAAGACATAGAGTCTGTGCCGGTCTGTCATGTCCAAGCGACATGTAGAGTTTCAGTTTTGGCTCGCGTTCTGCTTAACGCGATTATTTTGGCCTAGGGATTCATCGGCATCTTTAGGATTTAGTTATTTTTAGTGTAGTTAATAATAAGTTGTAAATATTAAATGTGTCCGTCTCCATAACAGTGTTCATCAATCATCCCTTTAAGAGTTAGTGTATGTGTTCATCGTCAATGAAGCATTGATCAAATCATCATGAAGCGCCACCAGCCTCAAATCTACTGACACCACCTCTGAGGAAATCCGCCCCTCCATCGGGAAACTAACTCCTAGACATGGAGCAGTAACTGGCTTCTTGAGAACTCTGCTTCCAGAAAACTAGTTGGACCATGTTAAAAATCTTACAGGTCGCAGTGACAAGCTCTTAAAGCTCTCAAACTAATAATATAAATAAAATAAATAAATATATCATTACGGCATATTACCCATTTCTGGGTGTGCCAGTATCTACAACACATGTAGACATCGGTAATGATAACGATATATTTTACCGTGTGGGCGCTTATCAGGCGTCACATCACGGGCACTTATAGCTGGTGTGGAGAGTGCACCACAGGGGTCACTTTTGTGCCATTTAAAATTGGAAATATTTGGCGTCTGTCGGGATCGAACCCGGTTCCCCCAGTTTCGCGACCAGACACTCAGGCACGCGGCCACGGAACCCCATAAAAAAAACTAATGATAATTAATATTATTTATTTAAAAACAAAAAAACAGTGGAAATTTTCATAAAGGGGTAATTTTTATCGGTATACTGTTTGAGTTCCACTGTTTTGTATTCTGTATCTCTCTACTTCGCTTGCTCCAAACAACGTGGCATAAATACGAGTTGTTCAATTGTTAACGTTTGATTCTATCCAGCGGAAGTTTTCAGCAATTATGTTGAATTAAGATGATTGGATTTTTTTTTGCTTTATTGCACGAAAAGTTTTGAGGATTAAACTTTGTTTATTTTATTATGTTTTGAAACTTGTTTTATTGTTATGAGGATGCAAATTGATTCGAGTAAAATTTTATTTGTTTGTAAATAAATAATAAATAAACATGTTTGTTTTAGGGCTGTTTTTAGAACTTTTTTATTACTTGTATTGGAATACATAATTTATTATATGTAAGTTGTATATTTCAAAAAGTTTCATAAATATGCATTTATTATTCATACTATCTAGACGTAGAGGTAAATAAATGTTAAAAGGCAACGTAAAACAAACAATTAAAAATTGATTTTTTTAATAATAATAACAATAATAATAATTTATTATCACGGCATATTTACCTATTGTTGGGTGTTGCAATCTGCTTTGTATATAGATATCGGTAATGATGACATATTCGTGGAGAGTACACCGAAAGGGCAACTTTTCTGCTTTTTAAAATTCTAAATAATTTTGGCGTTGGTCGGGATCGAATCCGGGTCCCCAGATTCGGAACCAGGCAGATACACGGCCAAATATATGTAGGTAATTATTATTATTTTTTATTATGAATTGGAATTAAATTTATTAATAACTTATTGAAAATTATTATGACCAATGAAATATATTTGTGTACAAATCTATACTAAATTTTGTAAAATTTTGCAAATTGTTAATAATAAAATGTGAAAAAATTCTGTGTTATAATACAATGTAATTTATAAATATGACACTATTTCTAGATATTTTTTAAAATATATTTCATTCTACACTATGTTTAGTGCTGTCGTGTTCCTATTGAAACAAGTTAAAAATCGCAAGATATTTAGTTTGTTATTTTCAGCAGAAGATGAACGTACGTATATTTTTTTGTATTAAATGATAATGAGCAAATTAATATTATTAAAGTGAAATACGAAAATTTGTGTAAATGTGTTTTCTTAAACAAAGGCAGTAGATATAAATATTTTCCATTGCCCAGTAAGTACAATTACCGTCATTTCATCTATATGTTAAATACATTTTATAAATGAGATCTTTGAACATATTGTACTTATTTATTTTTGAATAAATACATATATGTATCTTGTAGCATCATTACATAGTCAAAATATGTATATTAATTGGTGCTATGTTACGAAATATGCGTATTCAATAGACACTTACAAAATTGCAATTTGCACGAGCGCCTCTAACGGCGAAGCATAGAAATCAAGGTTGCTATGGTTACCCCGTACAAACAAAGACCTGTCATCAGCCGTAGACTTTATACTCTAGCCATCGTTTTAGTTGAATAATCGAATGATCTTCAATATTATCAAACAAAAAAGTTGCCCCAGACACATCTTCTGGTTTTAAACTCATTTTTATTAAACACAACGTACACATCACAATAAAGAATTAGGTTTAACACTGAATAACAGATGCGAATACAATGACAGATAGGAACAGGGAACGAGACGCAAGACAACGAGGGGAGGTTTGTTTGTATGCATGATCTTCTATATCTCTCTTGCAGTGACGTCAATTTTGTAAGTGTCTATTTTGAACCAGTTTAACGTGTACATTTATAGCAAATTTGTAACTGGTTAAATTTACAACATCGTGTGGACCTAAACCGACTTTACTGTTTTTTTTTTACACATAATTTCTTAGAATGTACGAAAATGTAAAAACTGTCAATGAAACTACTATAATAAAGAAAACTAGTACATATTCTGATATGCAGTATTTAAAATGTGATACAAATTTTTATTTCAATTACGTATCATAACAGAGCTCATTAAAATTCAAATAATTAGAATTCGTGTCGTAGTGATTTGAGCATAGAAATATTATTGTAATATTTATCAAAGCAGTGAAGAAGAACAAATTCAAATTCGCTATGTTCCCAACTTCCTGCGTGTAACCAGGGATTCTGGGTTCGAATCCAGTAAGGGACAGTCTTCCGTTTCCGTCGGGAAATGTAATTTAATGCAGCCCGAATTTCACACATGAAACTGTGTTTTAACGCTGGGATGGACACAGCAAATGAAGCCGCATTTCGTTTTCGTTTTCGTATTCGTTTTCCTAGCTGTTACTGTCGTAGCAATGCGAGTGTGAGAATTTTACTTCCGTTTCCAAGCTCTCTTTGTCTTTTTGGGATTATATATTCGATTCATTTCATCCTGCTGTCAGCTGTCCCATCGTACGCAAATTTGATATATGGCTCTTGTTAGTCTTGTTATCCAAATACAATAAGCTATTTGCGAAAACAAAAAGAAATGAAATTTCACTTAAAAGAACACTAACTTAGTTATTTATAAAAGGTTTCATAGAACAATATTTGAAGTAGGTATTTAAATTTAAAAAGTTCTAAATAGGTACCATTTTATATATTTAACCCGGCAGCGGGCAGGTGAAAAAAAATTACAAATTTGGGCAGGTGGGGTGTGACAAACCCCATTTTAATTTTATGAAACATCCGGTAATTTTTTTTAGTTATTGTTAAATTTGTTGGTGTTTTAGAAGTTCCTGGTTCAATGTAAATAAGAAACCATAAAATTATTTCATTATTTATGTAAAAAAAAAATAGAACTTATAAACACTCACTGAAAATATTCTTTGGCATTATATTATAAAAACAAAGAAATATATAAATATTACAAACAAAAATAAATAACATTCTTAAACTTGAAAAGTGAACCTATGATCTAAAAATGCATTTACTAAGTTGCTTTTAGGTACAGAGAAGTTATGAAGATTCAAATATGCTGCACTTTCCACAGTAAAATTTCGCGTGCTCTACATATATAAATATGTTTGGCGTAACTTGCCGAGGTATTTTCTTTTTCTATCTCTCGCCCTAAGAGATTCTATGCAGCGACCTTGCTTTGAATTAAATTTTTTGTGCGGTGGTTATTCATTGTTATCATCACAAATTTTATTTATTGACTTTCTCTTCAGTATCTATTTCTTTCCACCTGGCCAACAAATGCGCCTGATCTTTTTCAAAATATGATATACTACACTTAGAAAAACTAAATAAAATTCAGTAATATATAAAAGATATATAAAATGTACCTTGAAATTTCAAAATAAGTATATTCGTATCTGTAAACTTCAGAGAATTTTTGTTACGTTTATGGACAGGTGGGGTTTAATACACCCCACGTCACTTTAATTTGATGATAATCTTTCTGCAATTTAGTTTGAGACTGAATCCTGTTGCGTATTGACAGACCAATATATTTGCGGAAGGTAGATGGCTAGATGATTGTGTACGGCCGTTATTGCAAAAATGGCGACAATTATAAAGTGACTGGGGTGTACCACACCCCACCTGCCCGCTGCCGGGTTAAAAATACATAATGTTAAAAGTATTGTTCTACAAGAAACAATAACGATGTTTACTACGAATTAGGCGTCTCCTCACGGGCTCTCAAAGTCGCCGTGGAGAGATAACCACAAAGATAACTTTTGTGCTGATTGAAAATAAATAAAAAAATAAAATAAATATATCATCACGGCATATTACCCATTTCTGGGTGTGCCATTATCTACACATATGTAGACATCGGTAATGATGACGATATATTTTACCGTGTGGGCGCGTACCAGGCGTCACCTCACGGGCACTCATAGCTGGTGTGGAGAGCGCACCACAGGGGTCACTTTTGTGTCATTTAAAATTGGAAATATTTGGCGCCAGTCGGGATCGAACCTGGTTCCCCCAGGTTCGCGACCAGACACTCAGGCACGCGGCCACGGGATTGAAAATTGGAAATAATTTTCAAATTTCGATTTTAACGTCATAAGTCCATCGACATTGAACCGAATCTCAACCACTCACATTAGCCTATGTCACACTGATATGACGTATAGCTCGTTATGCGACGGAAAAGAAGAAGAAATATTTTGGCATACGAAAATAGTTGCGCTGCTAATCCATCGAACATTTTGTCATATGACAATTTGTTGCTCATTTCACATTGAAGCTTAACGATAATTTCACTTCAATTCATTGCTAATTTTGACGTTTGGCGTGTGATTGTTTTAGTTTTGTACACAGAAAAAAAAGAATTGAAATTTTGTCAATTAGATATTATTTTATTAGGCAATATGTCTAATAATTTAGTATAATTTACAAATATAAATTTAGCATTTTAACTAACTCGAAATAGATAATAAATATTTTGTAAAAAATCGTTAATTTAAATATGTAAATAGTTAATTTAATTACTTATTTTATTTAATTTTACTATATTTTGGCTTCATTATTTTTGTCCTACAATTTTCTATGATTTATCTAAAGAACCTGGGGGAACCAGGTTCGATTCCGACAGACGCCAAATATTTCCAATTTTAAATGGCACAAAAGTAACCTCTGTAGTGCACTCTCCACACCAGCTATGAGTGCCCGTGAGGTGACGCCTGGTAAGCGCTCACACGGTAAAATATATCGTCATGTGTTGTAGATACTGGCACACCCAGAAATGGGTATTATGCCGTGATGATATATTTATTTATTAATTACTTATTTTATTTAATTTTACTATATTGTGGGTTCATTATTTTTTCCTACAATTTTCGTTAATTTATCTAATGAATTAAGTAAATAGAAAATTTAAATATATATTTAGTTAATTTCTTTATTTATGTTTAGTTCAATACTAAATGTAGTCATTTAATCTAATTTTAATTTAATGAAAACATATTAGAAGGCTGAAAATTACAGATTTGTGTAGTTCATTTAACTACAATTTAGATGGTTATTTTTTTCTGTGTAGTTGTTTGTGGTAGATAATGTATTAAATAAACAAGACAGTAAAGATGAGAAGTTCCAGTGCCAAAAATACGCTAACAAATAATGATAAATTTGGTTATGTACCTACTAATTGTCAAAAATTGTTTATACAACCTTAAAAGTATCAGATGAACATATTAAAATTGTATTTGTTAGTTTTTATTGTTATAAAATTTATATTAAAATGATATTAAATTATTTTTTGCTGCATTGGTGTGACATCCTATTGACAGAATTTCTCATGACAAAATGTTACTTCTTCTTTCCCATCGCACACCGTGCTCTATGTCATATCGGTGTGACATAGGCTTACCGTACACAACCACGCAATCCCATCCTTATTCAGTTTGTTTAAAACGTGCTAAACTCTTATGAATCATACGATACATCGACGCATGACATATTTTGGTACTATTTTTATCGACTACTTCTTATTCATAAAACCTCAATCTTTGACTTTACAGTTCAACCACGTCTGAAATTTTATGACACTTATTCCTTTCTATAACATTGGGCTTGGGATATAGAACCTTTTCATGTCAAACACATCATTATTATTCTTTATTATAATAATTAAGGTTTCGTTTTATTGTAAACAAAAATCTTTTTTATCAAGAGATGTAAACAGTGACATATAGGTTAGGTAGATGTTTTTATTACAAGGCGTTACACACTGGCAAATTAACTGTTAGTTTTATTCTGAAAATAATGACTAATATACGTGGCTGGTAAAATTAGGACCGGTTGATAGCATGTTTGTTAGCAATAGGTTAGCAGCTATGAAAAGTGTGTGATAATAATAATACATTCTTTTGCAATAAAAGTTTATATCTTACAATTTATTTTATTTTGAAATACTCTATTTGCATCTGGTAGTCTAGACTAAAGTCTAAAATTGGCTATTAGCTGTTTCTAAAATACTTTAATGATGTACTGACTGTGTTTCATGCGTAAATATTTAGAGGACATTGAGTAAATATTCTAATGCAAAAATTTTGTCATCTTTCAAAATCTGTACACAGAACTGCCTTAACCCTTCGACGGGCGCGCAGCGGCATTTTATGCCGCAATTTTTCTTTTTTGCATATATCACATTTATTTTTATTTTCATAACTATGCCCTTTCTGGTATTCTTAAATGACTATTATAACAACGCATACTACACAAAACCGGTGAGTTGTAACCATAGGTCCAGTAGTATTCAAGCCGTAAAAGGGACAACTACCAAGTGCCGCAACGCGACTAGTCATGTGAGTAATGTGTTTCAGGATTTTACTTTTTTATTTGAATGATTTTAAATATTTTCATGAATGTTATAACATTGATATAGTGTAAAATAACTTTACTTATAAAAATTATAATTTTAGGAGTGGAAAATTTTCAAGAAGGAACCTCAAATTTAAATTCAAACCTGTCACCATGTGGTCGAGGTAACAAATGTGCTGGTCACTTTCATTTTTTAAATAACTTTCAAGCCTTAATCCCTCAAAAAACCAGGATGGAGGTGAAGACCCACCCTCTTATCAAATTTACGGGGTTTTGTATGAGAACACATCTTACCACACAACATTAAATATAAAACTTAGAACACAATAATGTAAAATGCTGAAGATGGAGGTTTTTGGACCTCCGAAACGTCCAAATAAATGTTAAAATCAAGAGAATTGTGAACATAAATTATCCCTCTTCTCGACACCTTGAGTAGACGAATTAAGTTCGACATTTAGTATTTATTGTAATAAGTAATATGTTTAATTATTTTTTTTTTATTATTTTATAAATAAATTTTGTTTTTTGCATTAAATTGTAGTTCTTTTTACTTGCGGCATAAAATACCGCAGCGCGACCGCTCATGTGATTTTCAAAAGCGCGCCCGCCGCAGGGTTAAAAAGTATGTTTTTCATTCATTTAGTATTAAACGGGTTGTAAAAAAATTGTTTTATTATTTTAACTACATTTTGACAGTAAATTTCTGACAATTTTCTGGAAAATTGCCAATACTATATGCATATCGCAATTTGGAACAATCAGTAATGGTTAAAAGTCGTAATGATTTTATATATATATATATATATATATATATATATATATATATATAATAAAAAATTTCCGAATAAAACCAACATATTTTTTTACGCTCTTTCCGAATCTGCAATAAAAAATAGGGGGTCCCATTAAAAAAATTTAAGTTGACCCCCTTTCCCGCTCCCCCTGAGGGGGTCGGGGGGCCATTTTGTCAGAATCTGATCTCCCCCCAAAAACTATGAAGGTTTCGAATCGTCACACTTTTTTGTTACGATGCATTGTTTTCGAGATATTCAAGAACGTAATGTTATATGGGACACCCGGTATATATATTGTTATAAATAAAAAATATTTTGGAATATACATAATACTTATAAGTAGTCACCCAACCAAGTATTACCTTTGCACATTGCAACTTCATTTTATTACTAATTTTTTATTTACGAATATAAGAAGAAAATAATGAAAAATGAGGTATTGAAAATAAAGTAAAGACCGGGATACGAAAGATGAACTATGGAAAATATGTTAGCACAAATCACTATTTAATATATGCGCTCCATTTAAATTCACACGAAATACAATTAATTTACTTAGCGCATACCTAATATAACATATAACAGTTGCCCAAATAAGTTTTAAAGCTACGTAGTCTTTCTTAGATTGACAGTTGATCTGTGTAATTACTGTAATTTATTGTTCGTATCAGTTCCTGTCTTGTTTAAACTCAGATCCTAAGCGTACACAAATGACTTAGAAGCACAAAGTTACTCTATTAATTATTATTAGACGGCGTCTATGGAATATCACGATATGATTATTTCTTTCCCCTACCCCTCAGGTCAAGATTGGTGTCCCGCATTATACATAAATATCTATATGGACACCGGAAAACCGATTCCACTTTATATATATTTCATTTTTAATAACATTCATAATAATTTAAAGTTGTATTATTCTATGTCATCAACGTCAAAAAAATATATGAAGGTGTAATGTAAATGGAAACTGATGCAGATTTGTTTCGATCGTCTTTTTTGCACGCCACTGTTCATTCAACACAGATAGATATTTACTGAAGTGTATTTTTCTTCGTGGAATTATTCAGATGAATTTTTTTGTGAAAACCTCTCGTCTTCTAATTTCATTGTTCTTTCGCCCTTACGAGATGTTTTATGTTTCTTTTCGGGGTTTTATTTAAATGTGCGAAGAGAGGAACACAGCACAGTAGCAGCAGCTAATCTCGAGTTGACGTTGGTTGCCCGTCTTGCGCACGTCATCACGACAACTGATTGCTGACTCGTTTCACACCCCCTGCCCTCCCGGACTGTTTTATTCGCTTACTTGACTTTATAACCCTACCATATTGTCATCACTATAGCTTTCCTTTTCCACGGAAAAATATGCTTTTAAAAACAGACTATACTAGTGCATTAAACAAGCTCATGTGTTGTTTTCATTAAGTGACTGATTGTGATTATGTTGATCCGGGTTCGAAACCAATCGATGCCATTTATTTAATCCTAGTAATGCACTCTGTACTGTACGCCAATTAAGAGTGTTGTGAAATGACATTAGGGAGTTATTGCAACTTCTAAGATGAAAGAACGTAAACGTTAACCTTATGTAGAAAACACTTTATTTTAGAAATAAAGGACTTTCAATTTCAATGTTTACCGCATTTAATTAGTGTATTCACGCTAACGTTAACGCTAAAAGCAACACAAACGAGGTTACATCCACACTTTTCACCGAAACATAACCTCAAAAGATACAGAACGTGTGACGTTAAACGCTCGCTATTCCATTGCACATAACGTGTCTCCTTATTCATGTAACGTGAACCTTATTAGTACGCATGCGCACTCTGGCTGTCATGTGACTTTAAAGTGCACGTTATTTTTGCGTTGAAGATGCAATAACTCTCTATTAAGTAAATGGCCTCTACGATAAAAAAAATTAGCGCACACAAAAATAAGTGAAAAGCCTTGATAATACAGTTATCTTTTTCTCTTTATCATCCAATGAAGATAACTAAAAACTAAAATGAGGTCTTAAGGTAAAGTTATAACTAAAAAAAACCCTTAACCTTAACAATAATTGTAAAAACTATATTCGTATTTCGAGAACTCCATTCTCATCATCAGTAGAAACTACAAAGTAATCGTAACTCCTCTGTCATTACTTTGTAGTTTCTATTGATGATGAGAACGTAATTCTCGAAGTACGTATAAAGTTTTTAAAATTATTGTTAAGGTTAAGGGGTTTGTTCTTTAGTTATCCAATGAAGAACTAGAGGAATTTAAAAATGACCAATAAGAGGAAATGTGATTTTATGTTGTGCATGTTCTCATGTCGGTGTGGGTTCATTAGTCCAGATTAAAAGGACCATGGATGCTCCAATTTATAGAAATATTTTATCAAGCATATGCTATCTTATGCAAGACGAAATATGCCACGGGGATGGGTTTTTCAACAGGACAACGATCCTAAACATACTTCAAAACTAATAAAGGAGTTTTTAGATTTTGCGTTCATAAAGAAGTCATTACGTAATGGCCTTCATTTCGATACACAATTTTTTGTTTTAGAAGGTTGGTACTAGATGACATTCACTTAACCCTTTTTTACGTAATTTATTTTTAGTTAATTGATTTTTTTGGAAGTAGATTATTCACAGTGGTCTGGGCTATATTATGTAACTCAGACGGAGTGCAATTGATTTCATCTTCCATGAGTACACTAAATTTTTTACAGTTTTTTTCAATTTTTCAATTTTCAATTCACTTAAATAAATAAATAAATATATCATCACGGCATATTACCCATTTCTGGGTGTGCCAGTATCTACAATACATGTAGACATCGGTAATGATGACGATATATTTTACCGTGTGGGCGCTTACCAGGCGTCACCTCACGGGCACTCATAGCTGGTGTGGAAAGTGCACCACCGGGGTCACTTTTGTGCCAATTAAAATTGGAAATATTAAATTAATATTCACTTAAATTTGTTCGTTAGTATGTAGAAGGCGCAAAATATAAAAAATAGTATAAAGATCTCATTTTATAAGACTTTTTTTCGGACTTGTCAATTAGAAAACTCGCCAAGGCTCGTTTTCTAAATTTTTACTCGTACGAAAAAACATGTCATAAAACTTGTTCTTTAAAATACTATTTTAAGTCAAAAAAGTCCGAATTCTTGACAGGCCATGCCAATCTCCGGATTTAAATCTAATAGAGAATTTATAGTAAATAAATAAATAAATATATCATCACGACATATTACCCATTACTGGGTGTGTCAGAATCTACAACTTATGGGCACTCATTGCTGGCGTGGAGAGTGTACCACAGGGGTCACTTTTGTGCCATTTAAAATTCGAAATATTTGGCGTCGGTCGGGATCGAACCCGGTTCCCCAGGTTCGCGACCAGACACTCGGACACGCGACCACGGCCCATAATAAAAATTAAAAATACTCATGGGTAAAGAAAAACACTCCGACGAGGGTGAATTATGGAACCATTTGGAAAATGAGTAACAACAAGACCCTATTATAAATTTAATCAAATCAATATGCCTCGAAGGTGTACTGCAATGATTGCTTCAAGAAGAATATCGACGAAGTATTAAATACAGAATATAAAATCGCAATTCCAAAAAGATTGTACCATTATTTTTAGTATTTGTAAAGTATGCATATTTCTGTAGTTTTTAGTTTATAATTTGAAAATATTTTATGCACAAATACATGTTTATAAAAATAACTGTTTCATTTCTTTATCACTTTTACCTGTATGATATTATGTAAAAATGTGAGTGGGTCAAAATTTTTGCACGGAACTGTATGTTAGAAAAGTGCTTATTAAAAAAAATACAGGGTGTTATGTAAGTAAGTGTTCAACGCTTAACCAATGGTAGAACTGACCCCAAAGATAGTAAATCTGGCAATAATTTTTGTTTAACATACTTTCTACAAGAACTAATCACGTCATAGTTCAAAACTTTATAAAAAAGTAAAAATCAATGTGTTCTCTGGAAAAAATATTGATTGTCAATCTGACGTTAAATGTTTTTTTGCATAGACGTACAATTTATATTCTGTTTCGGATAAAACAGAGTAATACGGTATACGTCTATTTGGAAATAACTCTCTGTAGCGTCTTATAGCAGCACGACTATTTTGTAATGTCTCGCCATAAACCATATGCTTGTCTGCATACTCTTGATTGTTGAAGGTAAATGGCATTTTGAGAATATCAAAAAAACAGAATATAAATTATACGTCTATGCAAAAAAAAAAACATTTAATGTCAGATTGACAATCAATATTTTTTCCAGAGAACACATTGTTTTTACTTTTTTATAAAGTTTCGAACTATGACGTGATTGGTCAGTTTTAAAGACCCCTAGTTCTTGTAGAAAGTATGTTAAACAAAAATTATTGCCAGATTTACTATCTTTGGGGTCAGTTCTACCAGTGGTTAAGCGTTGATCACTTACTTACATAACACCCTGTATATCGTATCTAAAATAAATTTCTTTTCATATTTATCATTGTTTTGTTATTGAAAAGAAATACTATTTCTAAAATATCGCTAACTTCTTTCCTGACACCTTCTTATATGGGTGTTGTAGAAGTAGTAAAGATATCTATAAATCTAAAAGAAATGCGAGTTTGTTGTTTACGAAAATTTAATTATTCCAGCGCGAAAACAATATATCGAGGGGCAGGTTATAAGAGCTGGAAAGTTGGCAAATAAATCGTAGGTTAGGAAGGAGAAAGGTGCAAAATCTGGCTGGATTTATTCGAAGCCGATACTGCTACTGCTAGTACGAGTGTGAGGGGGGCAGATATAGGGTATTTACACTACGGAGGATTCGCCGTCTCTGTCTTTCCTGCCCTCATGCGCCCACTATCCGGCAATTTAAATATAAAAGAGAGCTGTATTCAGAGCGAATCAGTTCACGGCGTGTTGCAAGTGCAATAATGAACATTCTCAGTTCGCGGAGCAGAGCTGTGAGCTGTTTATTCAACGTCTTCAGCTCCGACCGATCGTATCGCTCCGCGCACCCCATAAAAACTGTTTCATAAATTAACCAACAAAGTTTTTTTGAAGATTCTGCATTTATGTAGCTTGAGTGCGTTTTTATTGTTTCATTTTTCAGATGGTTATTGCTGCATAATAAAGAAATGCTGTCTCTCTTATTTTTAAATTAAGTGCCCCTCGTTTGACCCCGTCAAATATTACGCTACACGCTACACTTAATTATATTGTTGCGGTTCAATTTGCCTTAGGCGGAATTATATTTTATATACACATTATCTTCATAACTTTTCTTTATTTTTTGATAACCATCTGGGTTGGACGTTCAAAGCTTTTCTTTCGTATAGCTTATACTTTTTCAAAGTACTTTTCTTATTGCCTGATATTTAAAATTTAATTGTAATTACTTCACTGCAATAGAACCTTCCTTCGATGTCGTAAAATTATCAATTAATCAAAAATATTCATAATTTTTGCTTCATAATTTCTTCACACTTAAAATTAGAAAAAGAAAAAAGACAATTCTCTTCATACAAAGATAATACCAGATTATATCAACAATTTTGAAACACGTAGTTATAGATGTTACAAGGCACTAATGAAATAATAATAGTGACTAATATGCGATAATACTAAGCAACATATCGCTGTTCAAATCCCACTATTAACCGAAAATACCATTGTCCGAATAGATAGTAACTCATAAGAGATCTATTACTTATTGAATATGTAATCAGAAAGAAATGATAAATAAATAAATAAATATATCATCACGGCATATTACCCATTTCTGGGTGTGCCAGTATTTACAACACATGTAGACATCGGTAATGATGACGATATATTTTACCGTGAGGGCGCTTACCAGTAGTCATCTCACGGGCACTCATATCTGGTGTGGAGAGTGCACCACAGGGGTCACTTTTGTGCCATTTAATATTTTATACAAAATTAAATAATTTGTTTACAAAACATGGATTCATATTACAAAATATCAAAATTAGGTTAAAATATGGCAGTGTAGCTTAATCTTAAATATATAAAAATAATACGTAGTTATTTATGTATAAAGGCACTGAGGTTCTATTTTTTCACGAATATGGAACTTTGTTGTAAGGCCGAGGAAAATAAACATATGAGTGATAAAATGGAACTTCAGTGCCGAGTTACATATTAAATTTTATTTGAAATAGAAAATTTGTGAAAATGAATAAAAATAAATAAATAAATATATCATCACGGCATATTACCCATTTCTGGGTGTGACAGTATCTACAACACATGTAGACATCGGTAATGATGACGATATATATTACAGTGTAGGCGCTTACCAGGCGTCACCTCACGGGCACTCATAGCTGGTGTGGACAGTGTACCACAGGGGTCACTTTTGTGCCATTTAAAATTGGAAATATTTGGCGTCTGTCGGGATCGAACCCGGTTCCCCCGGGTTCGCGACCAGACACGGGACCTCATAAAAAAATGATGCATTTGGTAATAATATTCTGGGGATCTTTTTATTCCACAATTTACACAATCAGGTGAAAGCGGAAATACTATTTGACATGTCATTTTGGCAATAAATAAATACAAATAGGTTATATCAGTATATATTAAATTATTGCTTATGCGTAATGTAAGAAATAAAAATACGTGGGTAAGGGAAACAACAACCATTTTAATAAAAAAAAAATTGTAATTATATTCAAATTTAAATATTCATTTGTCACTGTCAACAACAGGAAATAACTTTTTGTATCAGTGTTACCAATTTCAAGTAATTTTTTATTATTGCCAACTGAATCAGTTTTTTTATCATTCTATAGAATACAAGGCGACGTATGTCGTAACACTGTTCAGGAGATAATTTGGAACTGTGAACATTTGTATACATTAGCGCGTATTTTAGCATTTTTGTGTTTAAAGTTTTTATTGTATTTTCTTCGTGGATGACAATTTCAATATCATCAGATGCCGATTTTAGTGCACCAGTTTATAAACAGGGTAAATATATGAAAGAAAAAAATCTTGCTTCTCCCATAAATCACACAGTTAATATGTTGTATACATAGACACATATTTAGTAATGTTCAATTTATTAACATACCTCTAGTGATGCCGCTAGACGAGATATGGCGAGAAACAATCCACTCTCGTCTCGTCTCGAATTTTCGAGACGAGATTTCTCTGCATCTCGTTTCGTCATATTTTTTCATACTTCCTCTCGATCTCGACTCGAGAGTCTCGAATTTCTCGAATTTAAATTAGAAATAGTAAATAAATTAAAATTACAAGCAACATGAATTTAATAAACGGGTACCACTGATTAAAACATTATTTTACCAAGTCTGGTGTTTGAATGGTATGTAAAAAAATAGGTACTCTACATATATTACCCGTTGTTGGGTATAGCAATCTGTTTTGTACGCTATATTGGTAATTATGATTTTATATTCTTTTCTTTTTACTAAAATGCAATAAATCTAAAATTAATAAATAAATATGAATTTAAATGAAGAGGCAATTAAAATATTTATATATACCGACAAATATTTTGCTATTTTGTATAGATTAGAAATATTTACGTAATATAAAAAAAAATAGTACAATCGAGATCTCGAATTTCTACTCTCGTCTCGAGAAAATCTCGAGGATATTACTCTCGTCTCGTCTCGATATTTCGAGACGAGAATAAGGTTAATCTCGTCTCGAAAACTCGAGAAATTCGAGACGAGATCTCGAAAATGCGAGATCTCGCGGCATCACTATAAAACGTCTTGAGATCGGATTTGCATGTAGAAATCTAAACTTGGCAGTAATCATTTTCGCTTAAATATAACGCTTTAATTTTTTGTCAGTGCTAAATTTGTTAAATACCTTCTACAAAAGAATAACCAATTGGTTTTTTGTATAATAATTTTACGCAAATGTGTTATATTGCCTGCAGAAGTAATACCAATGTCAGTTCAATAGTACTAAATGCAACGCACATGTATTTGGCGACGGTGCTGCCACCAATGGTCGTGTCAGTTGTCAATACGTTAAATAAATTGTATAATGTGAATAGGACTTCAATTATCTTTGCATCATAATTAACCAGTCTTATGCCCAGATTCATAAACTCTCGTAAAATTTTAAGCAGTTCGTTATAATAGGGTAGTTACGCATTTTCCAATTTATTTATTTTTTTTGAAAGAATCGTTCAAGTTATTCACTTTAATACATATTTTATGTCTGACAACTGTATATTTTTCAAAATATAATTTTTTTAAAAAAATTCTTATTTCAAATTTTCCCGTGGTGACGTGTTTTATTAATACCAATCACAGTCTTTCTTGCCCTAGCGGTACACTCTCGGTTGTACACTCTTACACAATACTACCATTTTTATTTGAAACGATTTATATGTTTGAGAGAAGCACTATTTTAAAAGAAATTATTCATTTTCATACAATTCATTAGTTTCATTACCTTGTTTTAAATCTGCTGATATAGAAAAGAAATATAAAATATGATTTTAACACGTAAAACATAGGTTATGCCCATGCCACTAAAAATGACATGTACATTCACTGGAATGTGCAGCCACCTGGTGGCAAAATTATGAAGTTGTCTATATAAGAATTAAATATCTGGTAGTCAAGTAAATAATTATAAAATATTCGTACTATTAAATAATACTTTTGTATCTGTTATTTTTCTTTTAGAATTATACTGTAAATATTTGTATGATACAATTAAATATAATTCAACATCTTCGCATTGTCGTGGTATTCTAACAAGCTTGTATGAGTCATACAGACTTGGTCGAACTATATAATTATTAAAAGTCTACGTCACAAGAATTCCACCGCGAACTTTATGGAAATTATGAATGAAAAGTTTTATATTTTCTAATAATTTTTACATTAATATGTTTAGAATTAGTTTATATTTCATAATTAATAGGTAAAAATAACATTTATTTTTTTCGCAACTACCCTATTGTGATCCAGTAAGAACAGTCGTCACTGAAAGAAAAATCGAAATATATAATTTATCAAGTTTGATTATATTTTTCAAAAATTGTAACGAGCTATTTTTAAACTTTATTAGTGCGCCTATAATGAGAAATGAGAAAGAACAAACAAATAATTATATATTCAGAGAATAAATAAGAATACATAAGATAGGTAAGCGGCTATTGGGGAGCGTGAAATATCGACAAATTTGTTTCGTGGAGAAAATATGGTGGCAGCGGCTCGCGGCTCGCGTACAGCTTATACGATATGCGCATTTGGCGCGGTCGTGTTAATTTATGACGAGTCGTGCGAAAGCTGTCGATTTACCGACACCATCTGCCGCAGTCCGCACAGGACGGGACACACTAAGTGGCAGCAGGGCCCCCCACACACCCGCACACACCCTCACATATTCTACACCAGTGCTTCCCAACCCAAACTGGGTCGAACGCTTTCTTCATAACATCAAAAAGAATATCAAGTACGAAGGAGAAATGGGGTCATTTCACATTTTCTGATTTTTTTTTTTTTTTAAGAATAGGTCAAATGAAATATGTATGTTAAATATGTTTTATGTAATTATCCAACTTTAAAGAACATGTAAATCAGTAAATTATAAAAAATAAATTTAAAAATTAAAAGTTTCTGATATTAACTAATTGCCAAGTGGCTAATACAATTAAAACTATTTGGAAGTAACATAAACCCAGTCATGTAACTTAATTTTATATAGAAGTATTGTACATTTTAATATTGCCTGATGAAGATAAAAAATGTGTAACGAAACACTGAAAATTTAAATAAAATTAACTACTTTATGGAATAACAATAATATAATTCCTCACAATCACTGCCGAGAAGTCCGTTATTATTTTATCTATGTAGGTGTATGTTTTATACACTACAAGTCTTTAAAATCAGAGATATGATTTTTTAATAGTTGCCTTTAATTTCAAATATTTCAAAGTTACCGCCATTGCTTAACGGATACGGTAGTTCAGCTCTACCGGTTATGTTTGGAACTATGATTGTTTGGTACTAATTTTGATAAATGTTTTATTTACATACTTTTCAACTGCTCTAGTACTTTTAAAGAAATACACATTAATAATAATCGCCTCTCTTGTATATTCTGCTGTCATCTGTCACAATTTTAGGTTAGATTGCTGTTTTGTATTTACAATAGCTAAAACGGAAATCACGTGGAGCGTAAATGTGAAAATGAGTGTATGTGTGTGACAGAGAAATGTCTTTGGGTGAGTTTAAAGCTGTGACGTCACAAATTTAGTTCGTCTTTGCACCCGCGAAAGTTTATTAGCAAATTTATGTTCGAAAAGTCCGATATTTCAAATTATTTTAAATTATTATATTAAATGAAAAGGATTTTGTAATTTTATAAAAAAGGTTGGCAACTTTTTTTAAAATAACCCCATTTATGAATTTATGAACACATTTTGTCAGATTAAATTGTCAAATACTTTCTCTGTCATTATAAATGTGAATCCATTTTTGTATTTATTAATATATTTTCCTTGTCCAAAACATCATCTAAAGTTAATTTTTTATGTTCATATTTCACAAAATCGTACAATAATGACAAATTTTAATTACGATTTCGGGATATAGTTATTTACGTATCAAGGTATTGAAGTTCTACTTTTTACCACGTATATAGAATTTTGTTGCCGAGGCCGAAAGGCCGAGGAAAATAAACCATATAAGTGATAAAATAGAACTTCAGTGCCGAGTTGCATATTAACTTTTATTTGAAATCGAAAATTGTGAAAATGAAAGGAATCTTATATTTTTATAGGTTCATGGTCTGACACTCAATGATGCCAAACATTGAGGTTATCATAAAGAACACTCAAAATTATGTTTTATTTTAATATTCTTCATCGGAATTATTTACATATATTTTGTCATTTTGCGTACAAATTTACTATTATATATCGTACACCTACCCAAATTATCTTATAAATAAATAAATCAATAAATAAAATAAATAAAAATATATCATCACGGCATATTACCCATTACTGGGTGTACCAGTATCTACAACTCATGTAGACATCGGTAATGATGACGATATATTTTACCGTGTGGGCGCTTAACAGTCGTCTCCTCACGGGCACTCATAGGAGCTAATGTGGAGAGTGCACCACAGGGATTACTTTTGTGCGATTAAAAGTCTGCACTGACCGGGATCAATCCCGGGTCACCAGATTGCCAACCAGACACTATAGGCACACGGCCACGCGACCCCATAAAAAAAATTATCTTATACACGCAATAATTATTATAAGGTTGGCAACATTGCATTTGCTTGAAATCGTCGTATACTGGATTACTTTAGTTCCAATTTATGAACTTTTAATGACTATTTTTTTGCACTTCAGTGGCGATTTCAAATAAAGCTATTTAATATTTAAATATAATATACCGTGAGTATTTTTAACGTGAAACATTGGGTTTGTCATATCCATGTTTACGACTTGATATTTGATTGACTGCAATGTATTTGCCCGTTCCATTTAAAATGGAACATGGGGAACAAATCTGACAGAAGTATTATATTTAAATATTGTAGGAAATTTAGCGGAGTCAGAAAACCACTCGAGAGCACTAAACATATTTCGGGCACAAGGTGCACACAGTATTTTTTCTACATCTAAATTTAAGTTTTAAAAACAGGTATAATAATTTAAACAAAATTAACCTCTAATGACATCTTGTCAATATGACAGATAACCGTTGAATTTTTCTATAAGTTGTGATTTGACATTTGATTGACAGCAATGTATTTGTCTGTCTCATTTAAAATGACACATGGGGAATGAATTTGACAGAACTATTATATGTAAATATTGCAAGAAATTTAGCCGAGTCAGAAATCAGTCGGGCACAAGGTGCAGACTATATATTTTCTACAACTAATTTTAATTTAGAATGCAGGTATAATTATTTAAACAAAATTAACCTCTATTGTCGTCTTATCAAATGTCAAATTCGTTCCCTATGTTTCATTTTAAATGGAACGGGTAAATACATTGCTGTCAATCAAATGTCAAGTCGTAACCATGGATATCACAAACCCAATGTTTCACGTTAAAAAATACTCACGGTATATAAACATATTTAACTGTTTGTTATTTCTCTTTTTGACAAATTTCATATTTTTATCGTTAGGTGTCTCTCTGAGAAAAATTGTTGAGAATGTCTGTTTTATACCCTCGGTCAGGGGGTCAGTCTGCGTGCTTCGGACAGCTATCATTTGTTACTTTCTCAAGTTGGACGCTATAAATGTACAAAGCCTCAGCCCGCCCTGCTAATCGCGTCGCCTGCCGCACTAAACAAATCACAGGGAGGTTGAGACGCCGACGGTAGCTGACCGACGCCATTACATATTAATAGCGTCCAAGCGGACAGCTTAATCATTATAAATACCACTCGCTGAAGATTTATACAAGAGAACGTCATATGGTCGTGCTGTTATCCAAACCCTCCACATCTCAAACGCTATACAAAATAGAAGGTGGTGCTCCTGAGGTGGCACTCTCCTTACAACAAATACTTAGCTGCAACAATAAGGAAGTTATGAGTAAAACCTTAGCAATAGTATACTTCAAATACTAGTAGAGCAGAATTCTTGAACATACGAGCTCTAATCCATATTAGTTGGTCTAGTCGTTAAAAATTCCATTTTATTTAGCTCATATACAGGTTGGTTGATTTTTCATTGTCCAGCTTATATCTTCTAAAATATTAAAGATACAAAAAAAAGTTATATAGAAAAGTTGTTTAATACAACTTGATCTATAATTTAGCAAAAACAATTTTTTTCCAAGGCCCACCAATTTTTTGGAAAAATGTTTAACTTTAATTTTTTAAATGGAACACCCTGTATATTTTGAAAGAATAAGATTCTTGATAAATTTTTCTTTACAATGATGTGTAACAAGTAAGGATTTACCTATAAATTATGTCCTATAAAGCAAATAGAAGTATGATAAAAGTAGGCTATGATATTCTATTGTTTATACCTGTAACTTCTGTCACACATGAACATTGGCTACGTAGGGTTTTCCTTTGAATAAAATTATGTCTAATAAAGCAAGTAATAGAATTACTAGCATTGATGATTTACAAAATTATTAATACTTTTATTTAAATATCAAGTAGCAATCTGTGACATATGTTACTGGTATAAACAATAGAATATCACAGCCTACTTTTATCGTATTTCTATTTGCTTTATTAGACATAATTTAAAGGTAAACCCTTACTTGTTACACATCATTGTAAAGAGAAATTTATTTAGAATTTTATTCCGTAAAAATATACAGGGTATTCCATTTAAAAAATAAAAGTTAAATATTATTCTGGAAAATTGGTAGGCCTTGGAAAAAAAATTTTATGCTAAATTATAGACAAGGTTGTATCAAATAACTTTTCTATATAACTTTTTCTTGTATCTTTAATATTTCAGAAGATATAAGCTGGACAATGAAAAATCAACCAGCCTGTATACAAACTATGTTGATAATTCCAAATTATTTCCTGAACAGAGTTACAATATACATACGTCATACGTCGCCTTATGAACAGATTCTATATCCAAATTTTGGAGTCCTTAATTCGTTCAATAAATTTTATTATCATCCTAACCAAGAGGACAAGTTGTTCAAAATATATTAGCTGAGACTCTTCGTAGACAATAAATAAACAATTTACTTTGTAGTAGTAGTTTGTCAAAAAAAATCGTACTGTGTATATTGAAGTTATGGTTTATTAAATTTTAATTCGATATTCCAGTTCTGCAGAGTATTCTGTATTTAGAACAAAAAGTTACAAAATTCATTCATTAGTTCATATTCTTGTACGCGATTCATTAAAAAAGTTTACTGGTCTAAATTTAGGTTGGGAATGTAGGGTACATAACCTAAAAGAGAACACGTTAGCAATTTACTCACACTCGGAGGTACACGACAGCGCGCCACACACAATTTCATCACCCGCGTTTTATCAGATTCAAGGCGCCTGGGGAAAAAGGGGGATATGTGTTACCCTGATACGTGTCACACATTTCACTGCTTCCAAATTTGATTTTATCAAATCCCTACATAAGAATATTATTATTTTTAAAACATAGGGACCCCGGTCAACAAGTTAGGGTGAAGCAGTTGTCACATCTTCAATTTACATTCAGTTGTTTCTTGATTTGAAATATTTATTTTTATTAGAGTACTTATAATGTAATATTTTATTTTAAATTTATTTATTTATTTATTTATTTGATACAATACCCTACAGGCGAATGCCCAATTACAGGGTAAGGAAAAACTACGAAAGTACAAGATACATTCATGCGAAATAAGTTTTTTATGTCTTTAATATTGTTGTGAAATAAATCAATGTAAGGCTCAATAATATTGTAACTAATAAACATAAAATGAAGAGGTGATTTAACTGAAGAGTTGGACCTGGGAGCTGGATAATAAAATGACATGTTGTTATTTCTAGATGATAATCTTGGAACTTGGATCGGAACTTTACTTAAAATGTCTGGACAGTCAATGAGGCAATTGATAATTTTAAATAACAAAATTACAGCATTAGTGCTACGTCGCTGGTGTAGTAGTTGTAAATCGAAGGAATCGACAAGTACTTCATCTAATTATAATTAGACAAAATTTCAATTCAATTTATTCTGTGTAGGCTGTGCAGTAAACCAATACAAACAAATGATACAGGATACAGGTGACAGATAGCTGCTATTTTAGATAAGAAACTAACATACTAGCATAAACTAGACAATAGTTGTACCTAAACAAAACTAGTTACTAATAGGATGAATCACTCATAAGTTTTATGCGTTAGGTAGGATTTTGTTAAGGTACCGATAATTGAAAAACATGAATAATAGAAATCATTTACATATACCTATTTATTCTCACAATACCTACAGAGGTATATACATACATTCTAGGCATTTCTCGTAACAAAAGTTACATATATGAAAATAAAAATTAATTACACTTTAAGTATAGTATTCTTCACGTAAGAATGTCGCAATAAAAAGAGATTCTTGACGACATAAGTAAATGAAATATTCTCTTTTTACTACACAGCTTATAGAATTTGTTCATTTATGTACATAACCTGTGTAGCAAAAGGAGACTAATTCATTTACGTATGTCGGCAAGAAACATACACTTGTTATTGCGCAACGACATTCTTACGTGAAGAATACTATACATACATAGTGTACATACATCATATAAAATTATAAAAATCATATAGAACAGTGTGAAACGATTTGGTAAAATAACTAAATACTCTTACGGATTCACAATAGAGCATCACGAACAATTTGTATCCGTAACATAATCGGTTGCACAATTGAGAATTTTTTTGGAAATACGAATAACTGTATTCCTATTTTTCTCGAAAAAAATGTCATTCAACCTCTATAAAATATTTATATCGTTTAAATAAAAAAAGTCTCATAACTAAAAAATTATATATATTTTTTTTCTACTCGGGTTGTTGCGTAAGGCTACGGGCAATTGCCCTGCTTGCCACCCCCTAAGACCGCCACTGAAGCGTAGGTAATTTTTTTGAAAGTTACCAACATTTTTTTCTGAGATGAAAAGCTACAATTTTTAGGTATTTTATTCTCACAGTATTTGGACATTATAAAGTTAATGAATCTATTGTTTTGAATTATTTAATTAAAGTTTATCTGCAATAAACAACAGATGAAATTAATGTGAAATTAAACATAAGTAAAAATTATTACTAATATTAATACTACATATTAAGTTATATACAATATAGACATGTCGATTCCTGGAATTCTGGGTGCTCGCATGCGATGCGCCAGAGCGCCAAACCCAAACGCAATACTGAACAACATGAAAATCACCATGTAATACAGATCATTTCAAGTTAGTAATCTGATATATTTCTTTTAATTCAATCAAAAATAAGTAAAAAATAATATGCAAATAAAATGATTTTTGAAATATTTAATTTACATTTATAATAATTTAAAAAAAGTTGCAGTGGCTCAGAGAATTTTCACAGTGGCTTGAGCCACTGTAAAAAGGGCCTAGAGCCGCCACTAGGTATGGGGCAGAAATATTTCTGCTGAAAATTTGTGTATCACACGTTATACATAGAACTGGCAAAGAGTAAAATATTGAGATGTATTTCATTCAACTAAATTGTAACAGAATAATGATCTTGAAATTAATACTTAATTATTTTATAAATGAAATCATATTTCGATTTCTGCCAATAAATATTTTATGTTGTTTGCTTCCAATATTTCAAGAACTTTGTTTATCATTCTCTTATTGAAAAGTCTCAATCATAAAAATATATTTGCGTGAAAGCAATTCATTGCTGAAGTTGGGTAAAATGCAAAATTTGTTTTTTGTGGAACGGTTAGAGTAATGTAGTGGGACATAAAATCAGCAAACACAAAAATATGAACTGTTGCGAATATTCTTGTGGAAGAGACGAATGGGTGCGTGGAATCAATGGAGAAGGGGATAACGACGTATGTATATGTATATACGGAAGCCGAAGTCGAAGCCGGCGAACAAATGTTTACGCGCTGTGGCCAGGTGGAGCAAGGGGCCCTACCCTGCCCTGCGCCGGCTGGTAGCGCCATAAAGAGTTGTGAAGATGCCGCAATGAATGATAAGACGTTAAAATGCATTACCATGATGTCACATGAAATAAAAGCCATACACAGAAGAGCATTATGTGAAAAATATGGAAATAATATTGCTCATAGCAAGCAAAACAGCCCTCCGCATATGAAATATGTTATAAGGGTGGCTGGGCTGAGGCTGAGGCTGAGGCTGAGATGCGAGATGGCGAGATGGGGCTGAAGAAGGCGCGATGCGCTTTTTTCTTCAAGTTGAAGTTTTTGCGCGAGCGATTCATTGTGAATACCAATGGTTTGTAGGTATGAGCGCGCGCGCAATTTCCAAAGAATTAACGAGGAAACAGCGAGCCACGCCACGCACGACGCCACCACACTCGCACTCGGCGCACGGCATCGCGACGCATACTAATTCCCTACCTCCAACCTCGACACTCGACAGAGGCGCCGTTTTTTACCGCAGGGACCACTAATTCCGCAACACTAACACTCTTTTCCCTCTACTTTCCTTCCACTTTACCATCTCAACCTAAACCAATTAATGCATTGTTTTTAATTTCTTTTAAATAACAGCCATTTGTTGTATGTCACAATCAACAACGGGAAATTAATTTATAATTTGATTAGGAAATTGCTTTCGCGAAGGAAAACCGTAAGATGGCACCTTTTCACCTGGTTGATGATTCTCATTATAAACTCAATTCTCTGTACTATAAAACAAAGATGTTAACAACTTTTCATTTATGTTAAGTAAATTTCAAATTGTAAACATTGTTGTCGGTACAGTGGCCGTGCGCATTAGAGCGCTACACAGAAAAAAACCTTCTAAATTGTAGTTAAATTAACTAAACAAATTCTTTAATTTTCGACCAATACATTGTTTTTTACCTTCCGTCACCTTTAGGTAAGGAAGGTATTGTCTTTGGTCAAAAAATTCTATGGTGAGTTTTTAATGAATAAGCACGTTTTAGGGTCCCTACAATACGAATTTACTATTTTTAAGATGATGTCTGTATGTGTGTGTGTGTGTCCGTGTGTGTGTGTCCGTGTGTGTGTATGTATGTCCGTGTGTGACAAATTTTTCTCCGTCGATAACTCCAATACTACAATTCTAAAAATTATAATTCTTTCGTATTCCTCTTCTGTACATCCATATGAAGAGTTGATTAGATTTTGGTTATAATTGATCCACCGGAAGTACCCTTATTTGAAGTTTTTAACAGTTTTTCTTAAAAAAACGCAGTTAAATATTGTTTTTTGACATTTTGTTATTATACATATTAAAGAAAATATTCTTCTCTACACAGTTTGATTATACATTTTCCTTTATATTCAATAGACGTAGATTTAAAGCATTATAAAGAATTAATTTTCAAAAATTAGTCAGCTTTGCTATTTATCATGGAAACAGCTGATGCTGACATATTAAAAAAATTCTAATTGACAGATGTCAGTTGTAAGTGTAAAACCAAATATGGAAAGTGTAGGATCACAAAATTGGTATGTCATAGTGCTCCTCGCAAGTGACACGTAGAGAAAGGCCAAAGAGAAGATGGAAGAACTGTATCGCAGAAGACTGAAAGGAATGCCTGTGTCAAGAAGATGTGTTGGACAGGAATGAGTGGAAGAAAAGAGGAAACAGCTACCTCTAATAAAATAGGGGAAGCTGAAGAATAAGAAGAAGTGTCAAGTGCATTTTATTTTGTGTATGTTTATGTTATAATTATATTGAATTTATAGAATAGAAATAGTATGTGTTCGTGTTTGATTTTACATGATATTATATAGAATCTGTTCCAAGAACCTTTTGGTATGGGATTTGTACAAAATACATCGAATTGACGGAAGGTTTTGTGCTGGCCACAACAGATTTTTTTTTCATTTGTCATTTCCATAGCACTGCATTCATTAAAATATTATAAACTATTGTTTCTAACTTTAAAACGGTTTATTCAAATATCAATTTATTAACATGCCTGTATAGTATTTTTCAAGAGCTTTCATTTGATATGTCACAAGGGGTATTTTGCCATTTAAGATTTAAAAGTTGAGAGTGGTGGGGGTGAGATTAGTAAATTAAAAAAAAAAACAAAAATATTAATACAATGTGGCCCTCTAGATGTTAAAACATTTAGCATAAACCGGGTATGTCTATCACAATTCGTTTCAAAGTTATTAAGGGTGGATCGTCTTAAGCGCCTGTATGTATTTAAATTTTCTATTTACTTACCTAATTCATTAGATAAATTACCGAAAATTGTAGGACAAAAATAGTGAAGCCAAAATATAGTAAAATTAAATGAAATAAGTAATGAAAATAAACATTTGCATATTTAAATTACCGGTTTTTTTACAAAATATTTATCTATTTCGGATTAGTTAAAATGCTAAATTAAGATTTGTAAATTATACTAAATTAATGGACATATTGCCTAATAAAATACTATCTAATTATAATTAGACAAAATTTCAATTCTATTTTTTCTTTGTATGTCTACATGATCTAATCGAATCTGAGGTTCCTCGGTTCGAATCTACCGACCGGCTAAGTGTGTAGTCGTTAAAATGCCAGCATATCAGGCATTAATCGCACTCGCATGCGACGACCTGACCAGTTGTCCATGTTAAAACATACATGGTGCTAGCTGAACAAGGAGATTTTTTGCTGCCGCACTGGTTTCATATGAATCAGTGATTGTCACACGGAATAAGTACACTAACTGTACTAGTACGAAACGAGCAAGGATTTTGTAGGAACCTAAACAAATTTCAAAATCCGGAACCCATCTTGGGTATAAGGAAAAGAAGAAGAAGTCAACATTGTTTCAGTAATGCTAATGGCCTTATCATCGTAGTCAAATATCCGGGTATATAAAATAAATATATCTTCACGGCATATTACACATTGCTGGGTGTGCCTATCTGCTTTATATGCAGATATCGATAATGATGTAATATCTGTATCATGCGGTTGTTTATCAGGTGTTATTGCACGTGCACTCATTATTGGCGTGAAAAGTGCACCACCGAGGTCACTTTTGTACCAATTAAAATGATCTATAAAATCAGCAAACTGAGCACGGTTAATATTTGGATGGATAATCGTAAAGGAACATCATGTGCCATTGGTCGTCTAGATATAACAGTTTCATTAATTAATAGAATCTTGTCTTATTTGTAAATATATATTTTAATTTTTTTTTCTTATTTATTTATTTTACAAATTTAAATATGTATTTTGTAACGTAAATATTTCTATTTAGAAATAATTGAATATAGTAAGAAGTGAATATGAGGAAGAAGGGTCCCTTTTCGGAATGTATTTATCGATTTTTTTGTTTTGATGACATTGCAGATTCCTAACATGGAACCAAACACTCGAGCCCGCCCCATAAAATGTTCAACGAGCTAAAAATAGTACTTTCATCTCTATATCATTCTATTTTGTAAACAATGATTCAGCTATTTCATGATTATTATATTGAATTATTGTTTTCGTTTTTTCTCCCCTTACAGGAAATGACCATCAAAATAATTTTAAACAAATAAGTATAAATAAAAATAACGTCTTCACGTGCGTTATTTTTTATTTTTGTTCAAATTAATAAGAAATACATGAGACGCTAATTTGACAAATCGATTAATTCCACAAAACCAAAAATAGAGAATGTTGGTACGAGGGTCTCGCTAGAAATATTGCGAATAAGAAAATCAGGTAGGCCGTGGAAAACAAAATTTGTAAGTACTATAATTTTAAACAGTTATTTACCTTTCATTTGAAATTAAGTTGCGAAAATATTAAGTTAATTAAAACTTAGTTAAACATTTTTTTAAATATTTTTGTGACTGAAAATTTGCCATATAGCCTGAAATTAGTTTGGCAGTTTTTATTTAAATGTCCATTAATTCGCTTGACACTTTAGAATGTACAGAGTGACCACGAGAAACAAGGCTTTTTTTTGGAAAAATATTATTCCATTAATTTTAAAGTGAAAAATAATTTATTGACATAAAAATTAGTAAAATGTAATGCCATGTAAGTTATGTTTGGAAAATAATGTCTAAGAGATGTTGAACACCTTCATCGATGGACTCTTCCACTCTGCCTGGTTCCAACAAGATGGTGCAACAGCACATACTGCAAGAATATCTATGGACTTGCTTTGGTATACCTTCCCCACTCGTAGAGATGCACTCGATTTCGAGCTTTCGCCCGGCCCGGCCCGAAGCCCGCCTCGATTTCGAGTCGATCATCGAGCCGGGCCGAAGATATTTTTTATCGGGCTAATCATTTTCAAAAATCGAGCCGAGTCGGACTTTTGATTTTGGCCCGGCCCGAAAATTCGAGCTTTTCGGGCCGGCCCGAAAAAATGTTATAGTTCGATCAAATGCACAGTTTCCTTAATATTTTAATGAAAATGGATGAAGTTAAAAAGGATCAAAATGTTTTAATAACAACAAACTTCACATATTAATAAATAAAAATGTATAATAATTATATTGTGATGTTGCTATTATTATTGTTATTACTCGTATACTTAAATAAAAGTGATTTTTGTTCCTACCACAATGATTTCTTGTCCTATTTTTGAGCAGAAACAAAATTAGATAAAAAATCCTTATGTAAAGTAAATTATATTTTTTTATATAAGATTTGTGAAAAAGTTGTTTAAATTTTCGAACGGCTTTGGTAGACAAAGTGTTAAATACACATAGGTCTGTAATTTTTATAACAAACTTACACTAGAAGGGTCTCTTTTTGAACTACTTATGTTAACTAATGTTGAAAGTTATAAGAATGTAGAGGTGTTTTTATAAGTTTGACACGAAAAAAGTTAAACATTTCGCTTTAACATAAAAATCAACATTAGGAATGCCGGATGCACCCAATTTCGAGCTTTGGCCCGGCCCGGCTCGAAACCCGGCCCGATTTCGAGTCAATTTTCGAGCCGAGCTAGCTAATTTTTTTGTCGAGTCGATCTTCGAGTCGGGCCGGTAATTTTTATTTTCGGGCCGAGTCGATCCAAACTTCAAAGCTCGGCCCGGCCCGGTCCGAATGCATCTCTACCCACTAGTATCATTTCACGTTTATGTGGACAAACCCCGTACATTAGAGGAACTTAAAGATGCAATTCGTCGTGAGATCCAACTTATTAATCAGCAAGCATTGGAAAGAGTGTAGGAGAACTTCAAATGCAGAGGGCAGAGTGAAATAGTGTATCGTTGAAGGCGGTCAACATCTCTCAGACATTATTTTCCACACATAACTTAAATGGCATACATTTTTCTAAAAAAAAAAGCCCTGTTCCTCGTGGTCACCTGTATTATATCCTAAAATCATGTAGAAAATAAATGTTCTTAAATATAAAATGAGTGCAGGAAACAAACAGTTTCTGTACTAGTACGGGAAATAATTAAAACATAACATTGAGAATTACGTCTTTTGATTGATTTCATTCGGATTGTCGAATTCATAAACTGGTTTCCTATCAGATGGAGAATATCGTCCCCTAAGTGTCGTAACAAGTAGAAGTGTTTAAGTTGCACCGCGTTGATTGTACAATAATAAAAAATAAGGGAAAACTCCCTTTGGGACGCTGATGAGAGTCGCAAGTGCACAACATCGTCTGGATCCCTAAGAGCTGTTAAATATTCCGACATTTACAATTCACAAATTTGTATCAAATTTGAATTTGCATTTTTAAATTTCATTAAAATCTTTTCCCTGTGAAAACGGACGCGTCTGTGTCGCCAACGCCGCCGCCTGCGTCGGTTCGAGCTCAACTGTTGGTGTTGGCTGTCGAGTGTCGGGTGTCGGATGTCTGTCGGCCGTAAACAATGACCCAGCGAAATTCATCCCTGCTGCTGCTGGTTTCTTTCTGACGTCCCACATAACACTGATCCACCGCTGATTTGAATCTATCCTCTATCCCGAGTTGCGCTTACTTGCAAAAATCAAACACTGAAAAAACATCACATCATTGCTTCATGCTTCATGCTACTATGCTTCATGTTTGCATCAACATTCCAAGCGAAATTACATCGATTCTTCCTCAAGCAAAGCTTCATAATATCACGCAGTGGTCCTCAAACTCGCTTACCCGTCCTGCACATTTTCATTTCCGTTAACATTTAGGGCCGGTATTTCAATACATAGTTAACTTTGTGGTTTACTAACTATAGTTAACTAGACTAAAAGTTTGAAATAGTAAACTACAAATAGGTTTATCGAAGCAATTTATGTATTTGGTTAGCTACCTAATAGTTATTAATAATATTTTATTTATATTGGTTGTCATGTTTTACGTTTAACTGTCATTGAAGTTAAAATTTACGTTTGAAATATTTCGTGGATATTATACTGTTTCATAGTAGGTATAGTCTGTTCGCTCCTAGCTGAAACAAGCCGATATTTTATTACCCCAATAAATAATACCACAAACAAATATAAAATCCTTAGGTAGTGTGGAACAGGGACGTATTCGAAATCTGCATAAGTAAGGGAAAATGTCATTATTACAAGTATACAGTTATACTCGTCATAAAATAATGCGACGAACGGATGCGAGAGACGTTTTTGTCGCAATCGAAGTTCTTTTCAGAGCATTCGTTTCACCCACTTCTACAAAATGATTATACACATTTAATATAACTTGCTGCGTTTGTTCGTTGATGAAATATTTAAAACAATTTGTGTCTTCATCACTTTGCACAACGTCGACATCGGTGTCACAGGTATTGACTTCGTCACTAACATTGGCAGAAGCATTGTCGATATCCCAGGACCTCCACATTTCCATATTTAAAATTTCACTTACAACCGCTGCTAACTAATGTTACATGTAAACTGACGAAAGAAAACCGGGATTATAAAGGAACGAAATTCAATCAAGGGTGACTTAAATGAATAGTAGATTAAATAATTCCTAGAAATTATGATGATAGCCAAACCCGAAAACAATGTCATTAGCCGAAAACGTCTTTCCAGGTAATTATTAATTATACCTATTCAATGATAATACCTAGCTGTAAATACATTTCAAAATAATTTCAAAAAATTCTCTTAAAAATTTACAAACGCATATATCAAAACGAACTGAATACAATCCTTGTTCAACACTCCATTTACAACTGACCGCCGTTTGATGAACAAAGGCTCAAGAAAGTGGTTTATGGTTTGTGGTAATAATTATTGGGGTAATAAATTATCGGCTTGTTTCAGCTAGGAGCGAACAGACTTTACTTAATATTTTAGTTACTGCAATTCGTATATTTGTATGAATCTTATCAAAATTCATGGATATCAAAAGTCAAATTTGGCAGGAGATAATGACAAGTAAAGTCTTGTTATAAGTACAATATTTTGCAGATTCTAAATATCTTGCAGAGTATTTCTTCAAATAACATAAATTTTTCACTAAAATCTTTCAATTTGCCTAGAATATTTTCTTGAAATTTCTTGATATATATATATTCCATAAGTTAGAGATCAATATCTTAATAGGAATTTAAGAGAATGCGTAGAGTCTCAAGGTGAATTTATAACTGACACAGAACACAGAACATACAATTTGGTCATACGGAATTTATAAGAGACATAACACACAGAACATAATTTAGCACAGCATAGGAATTGACCAATGTTCAATTTTCTATGTCTGTGCTGTGCGCCCTATATTTTTGTGCATCTTCGTAACATTTCGTGGTAGTTCGAATAAATATTTGTAAATAGCGCTACGAAGATGATAGGGTCCCGTGGCCGCGTGCCTGAGTGTCTGGTCGCGAACCTAGGGGAGCCGGGTTCGATCCCGACTGACGCCAAATATTTCCAATTTTAAATGGCACAAAAGTGACCTCTGTGGTGCACTCTCCACGCCAGCTATGAGTGCCCGTGAGGTGACGCCTGGTAAGCGCCCACGCAGTAAAATATATCGTCATCATTACCGATGTCTACATGTGTTGTATATACTGGCACACCCAGAAATGGGTAATATGCCGTAATTATTTATTTATTTAAGATGAAACACGTGTCAGTCATTTTATGGTTAAAATGGACGACATCAAACTTATTTGTATAAATTTAATTACAAATAACAAAACCAAATAATAACACGAATTCGAAATCAAATCTGACAAAATTTATAAAAAAATTCACAAAACATATATGTTTTTCTTGTTATTATTTGAACATGACAAGTGACTTTATAAAACACCCCGAAAAAATTCTATGTTTTCTATGCTAAATTAATCTGTGCTAAATTATGTTCTATGTTAGTATTATTTTTATTCGCTATAATTAGAAAACTAATAATTGACTATTATATTTTCTGCTAGTTAAGATAACTCCTAGATAACTTGTGTTGAAGCTTTAACTATTAGTATTTAAAAATATATATATTTCTAATTTTAACTATTAATTAACAAATGTCTGAGAAAAAAATTGTAAATATACTTAAATTTAAATTTTCAATTGGCACTGTCAACAGTGTCAACAGGAAATAAATTTATATGTCAGTCTTAATAATAATAATAATAATAATACTTTATTAAATAGCTTTAGCTAATACATACCGAAAATATTACAAAAAATATACACATGTATTCAATGGGTCAAACATCTATAAATGCAATTTTAATTTAGATATAAAATCATTTATAGTTTTTACTAACTTCAAGGTATTGGGTAAATTATTATACATTAATAGTCCATTGTGGAAGATAGATTTACAAGTTTTCATATTATTAGTTCTGGATATATATAGTTGGTTAACTTGTCGAGTGGCATAATTATGTGTATCAGAAACATATTTTACATTTTTGCTCAAATAATTCGGCAGTTTACCAGACAACATTTTAGATATAAATACAAGTACATTAAAAATTATAATTTGTTCAATATTAAACCACTCCAAAGTTTTTAACATAACATTGATACTAGTATATTTATTACACTTTAATATTACTCTCATAGCACGGTTTTGTAATTTTTGTAATTTATCTATATCATTTTTATTACACATGAACAGAATAGTAGAGCAATATTTAAAGTGTGGCAATATAATGTATTATATATAACAATTGTGCTCCAAGTTGACAGGTCTCTAGATATTCTTGAGAGGTAACTAATTTTTTTTTGATATCTTTTTACTTATGTATTCCACATGTTGAATAAACTTCAATTTATTATCGATCATTACACCTAAATATTTAAATTCACTGACAACATCGAGGGCAAATGAATTCAATTTTATTACATTATTTTCATTATCATTTATTTTTGATGAAACTGATAAAATCATTACTTTAGTTTTTGATTCATTCAATTTTAACTTATTTTTGTCCATCCATATACTTACATTATTGAGATCTTTATTAATATTATTTATTAATGTACTTTCATCCCTGCCTTCTAAATAAATAAGGTATTAGTCTTACCAATTTCAAGTATTTTGTTTTCTTTGTTGAATTGTGAAGACTGTTGGTGTCCACTGATAGAGCGATTTAGGAATAATTACGCTAGAACGTTTTGTAAACTTAAAGATGTATAATATTTTATGGTATTTTTAACGAGGCTATTAAAAGTTTGGGGAAAATCTGAACGGCGGTAGCGGCAGATGAGTATATTGCTAGAGCTACAACAGCTATCAGTCCGGGTTCCGGGAGTAAATGTTCCCATGCAGCCAAGACACTGCCCCGCCAGTGCCAGTGAAAATTTTTATCAAGTACAGCGTGCAGCGAGCGCGGTATTTGGCCTGAAAAATGAGTTAATCAGTGTACCAAGTTCGCAACCTGATTGCCAGATCGCAAGAGAGATCTCCGCGCGTCTAACCCTTCCACCGCTCATCGCCTCGGGCGCAAGGCACAACCCCCTTAATCCGTCTAACTAATGTTGCAGTCAAAAAGTCAAAAACTTTCTCCATAGCAGTTGTTTGCGAACAGCAATATCCATCTTGCATACGCATACGGAAACCATTCCCTTGAATATTTATGAAAATTACGAGGCGCACGAATTTGTTTGTTTACGTTGTTATATCGAGTTTTCTGTACGTCGAGGGAGTTTTTCTTGTTGGCGTATGGAGTGAAGATTGGCCCTTGTATAATTCATCGTGCCCACTAATTGATATTGAATCATTAATAGATGGAAAACAGTCGGTCTTGTGTTTCTGCCGACCGCCGTGGCAAGCGCTGTTGTTCCTACTCCCTTCCCAGCTGCAAGAACAGTTCGGAACGGAATTAAGATTCGACGGGACGGGAACGAAGCTCGAAGCTCGAAGCTCAAGCCAATGCACCAACCACCCAACTCCTAACCCCTAGCCTTGCCTTACCATGCCACTCGTTATAAGGTCATCGCACATCGCATCGCTGTCTGTGCACTGGCTCTACTTCATTACAAACTCAACAAGAAAAGAAACGGGGAGAATTGAACGTCTCGAGTCTCGACCAGTCTGCCAACAAGACTTGCGGACACTATGATAGACATGTCAGACAAACTACCTAATCACGATGTTTTTATTTCCTCTCTTCTTTCAAAATATTTTCAAAGATAAATCCAGTTTTAACATTCTAATTGTATTTTTCTATTTCGGTGTTTTTATAAGTCTAAATGGGGTCCCGTGCCTGAGTGTCTGGTCGCGAACCTGGGGGAACCGGGTTCGATCCCGACCGACGCCAAATACTTCGAATTTTAAATGGCACAAAAGTGACCCCTGTGGTGCCCATGACGTGACGCCTGGTAAGCGTCCGCACAGTACAAATATGTCATCATCATTACCGATATCTGCGATAAAGCAGATTGTGGCACACTCAGAAATGGGTAATATGCCGTGATGATATATTTATTTTATTTATTTATAAGTCTATAAACGCACTGAAAACACATCGTTAAGAAAATCTATGAATGCGCTGTTTTTGGCTGTATGACTGCTTTCAAAACTGGCAATCTCAAATTGCTGTCTGTAAAAATAGAATTTAGAAAACAGCGAAAGTCTTCCATGCAATAAAGAACAACTTCATAGGAAAGAAGGAGATTAACATCAAAACGAAAACAACATCTATATAAAGATCCATCTTTAGTATTATCTAAGACAGTGAAAAGTTAAATTCGAGCACTTGAAATGAAATATTTAAGAAGAATACTAGGAGTAACATTACGAGATAGAATTAGAAATTAACAGCCCGGTTCTCAAAAAAGCTAATCCTCATTTTTGAATTAGTGAATTCTATTCTATTCTGGTATTTAAAATTTAATTTTTAAAATATCAAAAAAGGTAGATAGGAATAGATTAGACTATATTTTAATATATAATCTGGCAAATTAGAGTAGAATTCGCTAATCCAAAATTGAAGATTATCTTAAACTTTTTCGAGAATCGAGTTGTAAATGATTAGAGAACAACTACAATGTAAGTCTGGGTGGGGCTATATGATCAGAATGAACGAAGATAAACCGGTGTGAGACAAATACAAATATGGATGGCGAACGTGGTAGAAAAAAAAAAACGAGAAAGATCTAAAGACAACTGATGACGATTCAAGACACTAGAAAGATGACAAGGAACAAGGAGCAATGGACGATATTTGTGTGTAACAAATTATGAGGGCATATAGTACTGACCAAAATTAGTAAAAAAAGCTTAATCAACATGGATTCGATCTTCAACTGTTTTTAAGAAAGAGGCCATTTTATATTAGAATCGAAGAAAAACTGTGATAGTGATTGACCAATTTTTTTCTATGCCAGTAAATAGACTATATAAAAACAATAAAATTTTATATGAAACATTTTTTCACTTTCTAATAGTTACGAAGTTATTTGAAAACTAAATATTGGCCAAGGTTGCTACAACATTTCTTTTAGTAATAACTAAAGAAAAAACCCCTTAACCTTAACAATAAATTTAAAAACTATATACGTATTTCGAAAACTTAGTTCTCGAAAACAGAGCTGTTTTGACCTCTGGCATGGTTTACATGCTGAGTAATCTTAACTTCTCTGTTTTTACTTTGTAGTTTCTACTGATGATGAGAACTTAGTTCTCGAAATACGTATGTAGTTCTTAAATTTATTGTTAAGGTTAAGGGGTTTTTTCTTTAGTTATAACTTTACCTTAAGACTCCATTTTAGTTTTATAATTTCTTTTAGTACAATTATTCGATTTTTCTTGAAAACCAACAACACATCTAAGATGACCTCTGAAAGGTAAACAAAAAGTCTTATTTAATCAAAGTCGTAACTCTTACAGTTTTTGAGATAGCGGAGGTAATCCCGAAAAAACTCATTTTTCTCTGCTTTATATCTCGGAAACTATTGAAGATTGGACCCATGTTCATTAAGCTTTTTTTTACTCATTTTGGTCAGTACTATATGCCCTCGTAATCTGTTACACTTATTTTTTAACACCCTGTATATAAGTTAGCGGAAAGCGCTAGCAACATAACTAATAAAAAAGGATCAAGTCATATTCTTGACGTCACATTTTAAAAAAATTATATTACCTCAATAGAAAAAATAATATAAAAACATGTTTCATGCGGCCTGTTATATTTCCTTAAAAAACTTGTTTTTTAATATACTATTTTTTTTTTATATTCTAAGATTTTCTAAAGCTACTGTGCTCCTTCCTCCGTCCCAGAGTTTTACCTTCCAAACATAAAGTAGTTGTGGCAATAAAAATGATAGATACGTATGGATGTGATTACACTTTTATTTGAAACAACTATGCGACGAGAATTTTAATCTAGCAGTAAAAATAAATAAACGACTGCGGAGAAGATACTTTATAACTTGTACACCAATTCTTTGTAAAGAATTTCTTGGTTGGTTTTGTTATTTCGCTTAGCATGCATGCAATAAATTTGATGAATTTTCTGCTGGGAATTTTTATGTAGGCAGGTGAATTAATGGCGTGGGTATAATGTTAATAGGCCGGGTCGCTAGACAAAGTCCTGAAAGAGCAGCAGCAACAGCACCTGGACCTGGAACGCTCCTGGGAGCGGGACCGGGATCGCGAGCTGCTGCGTGAGGCCGGCCGGGAAAGGGATAGAGACCGGGATCGCGATATCGCAGCCAAAGTAACAGGTAAGATTTATTACTTCTATTTACAATTCTCTTTAATAAAACTATTTATTTATATTTATATCATTCTACTAGTACACAATCTTATGAAATTTAAAAGAAATAAAAACGATCACATGCCTTTGTATAATAAAAACGTTGTAAATTATTAGTTTTCTTATACACATTATAGTAGGTTTTTAAATTTCTTAAAAAAATAATAAATAACAAGAATTAAATAGCTTAAAGTTGAAATAAAAAGGCTTGAATGGTCCACGTATGTTGTAAAATTCTTTAATTACGGACGTTTCGGGCTTAATGCAAGCCCATCTTCAGCTATTAACAAAAACAGTTTTATATGATGAAAAGTGTAACATATTTCTTACCTAACGCTAAATATACAATAATAACGACGAATTTTATTACAAAATCTGAAAATTGTATTAACACCTTCGCTGCCAAGCGGTCATTTCAAAATTGTCCCTGAAGAACAGAACTGGTAACTTATAATAGGATTAATTTTATGTAGTTTGGTAGTTTTGTTTTTATTTTATCTTTATTCAGTAATTAGTTTTTAATAAAAATACGAGCGGACACATTTTTTTCTTTTTTCCTGCGCCACAGCAGGCACCTCTAGCGGACACAAATTTGTATGGACAATATGTGCAATAATGTTGAATTGTTGTATTCTGTAAGTTTCTTTTCATCAGAGTAGTATAATCGATCATTAGAGTTATATCTAAATCATGTCAGAACGTGCGAAAAAAAATGTAAATATGCCTATGAAGATGCCTTCTCTCCTTTTAATATAACTTATTTTGTATAATATTGCAACGTTATTAATAAAGAATTTATATTTATTTTTCACAAACTGTTTTTTATAATACTGATTTACTCACATGTGTATACCTGATTTTTTTACCGTGTCCGCTTGGCCTCTTAAAATAAAAATATTAATTTATCTTCTGTACGCCAGAGCGTACACAAGTAGCGGACACATCTCTACAACTGTTACTATAAGACATATCGAAAAACCAAGATAGTCAAAGTATCCTAGGGCGCCACAGCAGACACATATTCAATGCTTCTTCCGATACATTTTGTCTGCTTGGCGTAAAGCGAAAAAAACGCTGGCGAACACCGAAATATCACGATGTCCGCCATGGCAGCGAAGGTGTTAAACACAATGATCTATAAAAGTTACGTTGATAAAATTTTAAGATATAGCATTTCAACAAACTTCCGAATCAATCGGAGTTGGTGAAATACTGAGGAGAAAAACAGGTGGCATAACACAACCTATGATTTCATGCGTGTGAACGTTAGTGACTTTTTAGTTTATCTATGAAGTTGTTTATATATTTTAAGTTATGTTTAAATTCTAGTTTGAAAATTGACACATTTGTTTTTTATGTAACATACCACGGATTGTAAATATTTTTAAAAATTTGCATACACGTGTAAAATAAAATTCTTAAATTTCATTAAAAACTGTCGTAAATAGATAGAGCCACCTTAAATCTTGTATTTTCTTTTGCTTCTAACTCGTACACAAGAAACAATCAAACAACAAACTTATTACTCAGTAGGGGTATTTTTTTCATTCTGAACATTTTTCTTCATTACACTTTTCCTATAAAATAACTAAGTAAAAACTTAAAGTGAAATTAAAATTATAACATTGTATTTCCTATAGGTCAACAAAAAAGTAGATACCCGGTATACTTTATATATTTTAACTAACATTTTTATTTGTTAGTATAATGCTGGGTTTATGCAGGCAATTAAATAAAAAAATTAAATAGTAAAACTAAACTAAACAAGTAGAAACCATTGTTATCAATGGCAACGTTTATGCAACTGAACTGAAGAATTAAACTAATGAAACTAATTTAAGAACTTGGCTATTTTCAACTTTTAATTTAATTTTACAATTTCTTAGTTTTTGGCCTGCGCCATTCGCGCACTTATGATAGATTTTCGTACCTAACCTATGAAAATGTACGATGACAACAGAGTTTCTGCAGAAAAGAGAGACGAAATACTAATTGGACTTATTCAGCAAATGGGGTCCTATACCATTTTTCTTTTATTTTTTTTTTCCTGTAAGAACAGAATAAAATAAGAACTTCAGTGCAAACGCGACTTAAAAATTTTACGTAATAAGCGAGATATGAATTTTTAAAGTTTAAGAATTTGTGCGTGACGTAGCAGGTACTAACTAGTGATCGACAAACAATGGGACAAGCTGTTAGTTATACTGGAAACAATTTTTTTCATGTTTGCTTAGCTGAAATGTTTTTATATAAAAACTTATACGTTATATTTACGAAGAAATTATTATTAAGTATAAATAACATAAATAATAAGCATTTAACAAGGATTTCTTCCTAATAAATTACAGAACATTGAAACAGTTTGACCAGAGTTTGACAATATTATTACACAAAGTATGACGACGGATGGCGCTAATGTTTGCCTGTTTTGAAGTTTCAATATTAATTTAATTAATATTATTATTAATTTAATTCATATTACAAATTGATTCATTTATAAATACATGATTATTGTTAATATTACTAGATGTTATAATTAAACAAATTCATCAAACACAAAATTGTTAAATGTTTTGTTAGGTTATAGAACATCATGACATTTCATATTCTTTCAAAGGTGACCGCTACAGACGCGCGAATCTTCTTTTTAAAATCAGGCGACTAATCAAATTCTTAGTACCTAACACGTCATACCCAATTAGTAATCAGCTTCAATCGCTTGTAGTTTGTGACCTAGTTAATATTTAAAGAAAATTTTTTCACTAATACTCATTAATTTATGTATATTTTCGTCTTCTTATTTAAGATAGTTAAAATATGACTATGGTATAGGACCTTATTGTTTACCTTTATTTTTTAACCTATAAAAGTTAGATTACACGAAATGTCAAACATAAAATTCTGAATTTTAATTTACTGCATAAACGACGTTATTTTAGTTATTTTAATTTCATAATTTACATGCTGCATAAACCCAGCATAACAATATCAATGTTTGTAGCTAATAAAAAATGATGTTATATGTGTTGATATGTGCTAATGAACCATTTGATTGTTGCGTACAATGTTGTTGTTTGTTATGGAATCCTCTGTAGGCTTTGATATTGGGGATCTAGGTAACAATGGAGGCAGCAGCAGCCCTGGCATTGTGGAAGGCGTCACCTCCGGCGGCACGATGTCCCCGACGTCCACGCCCGTGCGCATGCCTCCTTCGCCGGACGTGGGCGTGGCCACGACGCCCAAGTCGTCGGGCGCATCCACACCGACCGCCGGCGCCGTCTCGCAGCCTCCGCAAGGGCCGCCTGGGCCCCAGGTGCCCCCCGTCTCGCAGGTGATGGTTACGCCGTCGCCCACCGCCAGCCTGCACCACATGCAGACACTCTTGCAGCAACACGTCCTCACACCCACGCAACTACAAACGCTAATGAAACAGCATAGCATGTATTTGCAGCAAAGTCAACATCAGCATCAAGTGAGGACTATGTTCAATGTACAACACTATAAAATCAAGCACAGATGATCCAGTGTACAATGCTGGACAAAAAAATCGGACACTTGGATTTTTAATTTTTATTTTTATCATTATCTCGAGAACTATAAGAGCTATGAAGTCGGTTAATTAGACAAAAGTTGTCCTATATTAGGATGCCATTTTAGCAATGTATTGTTTATTCAGAAGAAATGCATAGGTCACTAGATATAGGCAATGTAAATTTTGCAGTTTTTTGTTTTTGAAAAACTTCTAGGTATAAAATAAAAATAAATATATCATCACGGCATATTACCCATTTCTGAGTATGCCAATCTGCTTTATCGCAGATATCGGTAATGATGATGACATATTTATACCGTGCGGGCGCTTACCAGGCGTCACCTCACGGGCACTCATTGCTGGCGTGGAGAGTGCACCACTGGGGTCACTTTTGTGCCATTTTTAAAATTCGAAATATTTGGCGTCGGTCGGGATTGAACCCGGTACCCCCAGGTTCGCGACCAGACACTCAGGCACGAGGCCACGGTATAAAATGATTCCAGATTTTGATTTGCACTTTTTTAGGACACTTTATTAAGCTCTTTCGAATGGCAATACTCATTTTTTTGTCACTATTGAATTTCACGCTCAATAGCAAACTAAGCGGCGTGGAAAAAACCGTAAAACCGTGTACCATTGGGAGTTGATAGTTGACATTTGATAGTTAACCGTTTAGCTATACCGTTGACCATTGAAGTGCGTTTACCATTGGCAGTTGATAGCTGACATTTGACAGTTAACCGTTTACCTTTACCGTTAACCCTTGGAGTGCGCCTTGTTTGGTAGTGTAGTGTGATATCCAATAGTGACAAAAAAATGAATATCGCCATTCGAAAGGGCTTAAAAAGTATCTGGAAATCTGGAATCATTTCATACTTAAAAGTTTTTCAAAAACAAAAACTACAAAATTTACATATTAGTCTGTATCTAGTGGACTATGCATTTCTTCTGAATAAACAAGGACGAAAATGTTGTCAAAAGACAAACGAATTTACCTAATTCAATGCTATGGCAAAGGTAATAAAGCAATCCATCGAGTTGTCGAAGAATTTAACAACGATTATGGTTAATTTTTATAACTGACAGTTAATGAAAATAAATAAATAACGGCAATTACCATGACAACGCAAACTTATTTTTTGGGACTTAGAATAATTTTCAACTAAAACGACCAATTTTCGATTTTTATCTGAAACTAAAAGAAAATTTGAAAATGTTAAAACTGAATTGGCCGTTTTGGGACATCCAAAAACTTTTATTAAGAATACATTTTTTTGTAAAATAAAAAATAAAAAAGTTTTACCTCTTTGGAACTCGATCCGTGGACATACGGTATATTAATAAAATTCCATACAAAATAAAACATAGCAAGCTATGAAAACAATTTATTACCTTGAAACAAAAGAAGAGTATTTATCTACATTAGACAGTTTTGTTACCTAAATTTTTAATAATTAAGATCATAAGTGCTTGATTCAAATTATATAAATAATTTTGGACCTGGTGGACGTAAATTTATGTACATGATTCTTTAAAAATTGCCACCACTCCAAAATAAACACAAATTCCAGCAACACCACCTAGCAGAAATAGGAAAGAAACAGCTAGAACAAACCATGCAGCAACTCCAAGAGCAAATCCAACTTAATTTAATCCAACAAACACACATCCTCCAGTCCGGAGACAAGAAAAAAGCTTCTGGATCTCTTCAGCAGCTAGCTCTTCAGCAGCAGCAGTTGATCCAGCAGCTGCAGATTATGCAACGTCAGTATGTCGTGCATCAAGGCATGGGTATCCAGCCCATCATCTTAGCGCAAGCTCAAGCACAAGTTCAAGCTCAAGCACAAGGAGCAGGTAGGAAGACAAGAAGAACACAAGAGTTTGTCGTTTTGTTTTTGTTGTTGAATTTGCTTAGTAACATCATTAAAAATTCAAGAGTCACGAAGAAGAAGATTAGATTGTTTATTAATTTTAACAGTAATTTAGTCAATTTCAATAATTCAATTCATTATAAATCATTCAGTAAGTTTGCTACATTCAATATTTTGTTTAGAATTAAATGTAAATGATTTTGAATACAAGTAACGTTAAATGTAACTTTCTAGTAAAACAGCATGCAAATAGTAACTTTTTTTGAGAGAATTAAAGTAAAAGTGAAAATTGAGGAAGAGGAGTCGTCGAAATTGGCCAGTGTTGAGGTACGTAAAAGGTATCCATTTTCCTTTCCATAAAATATCCATCCCATGACCGTTCAGACGCTAAGTGATATCTACACTGTGAGCCAAAATGACCTACAAGTTTCAATTGACGTTTTAACCCCCGAAGAGAAATTATAACGAATCAAAATTAAATAACAGAGATAAATTCAAAGGGATTGCTTCTAACACACGAAAATTGTTACATAGCCTTCTTCAAATCTCGACATGCATTTCTCGACTTCGCAAATCTATTCCATGAAGATGGCGTGTACCGAAATGCTCAAATTTTGACTTATGCACCGTCGGACAAAGATGGCTAACAAGTATAGTTTGGAGTACAAGTTGAATCAGTATAGGTTGAGTTATTGGTAGTATTTTTATTTACAAAGTGTACTTATCAACCGTCTTTTTCGAACGACGCATAAGTCAAGATTTGAGTATTTCAACTTCACGGGCTAGATTTGAGGAGTCGAGAAATGCAGTCGTGATTTGAAGAAGGTTATGTAAAAGTTTTCGTGTGTTGAGACCCTAGCCGTTAAAGATATAACTCATTGTATTCTTCAAGTTTGAACCCGTAATCTGTATGGCCAGCAGATAACGCTTTAGGTTCAAATATTGAAGAAACAATGAGTTTGCACCAAAAATTTTCAGAAAAGTATTTTTTATTTCGAGTTTACAAGATTGTTACGTCGTTCTCTTCGTGGTTTAAAACATGGTAGGTCGAAGGTAACAAAGGGCAGTTTAATTTGGCAGTCTTGTTTATCTTATCTTACACCTGCATTGGCAATGCCACATTGTGAGTACTGAGTACACAGCTGTCATACGATAGTTGCAGAAACGGAATGGAATGGATTTACCGATCCAGAAGATTCGATGGGTGTTCCTCTTCGCTCGTTAGCCATGCGTTCACGTGTAGATAAAACTATGGCACTTGCTCATTGCACTTCCCGTACCTTCTTTTCCCATCCTGAGTAGCCTCAGTAACTGACCATCGACGACTCCGACTGCCTCAAGTTTTGCTACACGTGACTCGGCGACCTTGAATGTAGCAAGCGGAGCACCCATCAGGAACTATTGCAGGAAAATCAAACTACTATTTCATCCATTGTTTAACATCTAATTTCAGACTTTTATTGATTTTACATAGCTCAGACACATTTCTTAAGGCGTTGTTAAAAAGAACTATATCCTATGTTGGAATTGTTTTTGAAGTGTCTAGGAACACGTTAATCGTTAATGTGTACCTAATATGACATGTAGGTACACGTTAAATCTCATCACCGCTTATGATTTAGACCAGTGCTTTCCAACCGCAGTGTCGCGACACACTAGCTTGTCTGTACTTTAAAATTAGGGTATTGCTAAATTTTTATGTTTCTCAAAAAAGTGACAAAAATCAATATCAAAAAAACATCAAATTGTATCACTATAAAAATTAAACTAAATGAAAGCAGCGAAAACTTACCTCAAGCGTTAGCTATTAAAAATAGTGGTACATTGTACTGAATAATAAGAAATGGCATTCGTGCGTACAATGTTCAATATTTGTCTCGCGATCGCAAGCAATAGTGCTGTATCGTTACATCAGAAATTACTAAATTGCTATTAGTATAACAGAGCTTACAAATAAAATAAGGGCATTTTTTTAAGAGCATTGCCGGTCGCTCAGCGAAATCAGTTTTGTAGCTAGTATGACACTAGTGCAGACAAACTTCTTACGTTCCCCCACTACTTTTAAGATTGCTAAGTTTATTTCTCTCTGTCTGCTTTTATATATGTTTGTCCTTGTTTAAAGCATAAGGGGAAACTCTACCCGTGTTGTGAATCAAATTGTTGAAGTGAGAGAGGAGATGTGTGTAGTAGAGTCATAGTCTATCGTTCCGATTTCTGAAATAAGTGGCAAAAAGGGGTTTAGTAGAAATCAAATCACAGCTAAACTAAAAGAGATAATTTAGATTTTTTTTCACAGACTTACTACTAAAGGTGGGCGCTATGGGGGTGACCCAAACATTTTTTGTATAAAGTACAGTTATCGTGTTAAAAATAAATTTTAAAATAGCCATTTTTATGATGTTTTTTGAACTAAATTTAAATGCAATAGAAATTAATAATTATGCAAAATAATTGGTCAGCCCCATGCATTGATGTATCTACTATACAGTGGTATCAAGTTTGAAGTTATAACTTAATATTTACGAGTGTAGTTTAATTTCTACTGAAGTGCTGTTTAGCGTAGCACCGGCAATTGCCTTAATTTAAGCACTTCAAAAAATTTGAAATCACTTTGTTTTTTAAAAAATGTTTGAAGTCATTAAAGATTTAATTTTGCAAAATTGGGAATTACGATACAAAATTTGAAGAACCACTAAAGATAAATTATGGATTTTATCTGAATACGATTATCTAATCTAGAATTGAAAAAATAGTAGTTTATGTTTTACTACTTAACATACGTGTCCCGCGAATTTTTTTTTTCTTTGGAAAGTGTACCGCGAATGTAAAAAGATTGGGTTAGGTTATTAATCAGCCTATAAATTAATGTGCATGGTGTTAATTTTGTACGCATTTATAAAGATACACGTTAAATGTTTGTCTTAAAGCGGTGATAACGTGTTAGCGTGTACCTATCTACATTTTATATTAGGTTTACTAAGTCCAGCCCTGCAAATATGTCTAGGGTTACCAAACGTCCGGATTTGTCCGGACATGACCAGATTTTTAGGCTGTTAGAATTCCGCCCAGACTCTCAAATTGTCCGGACTTCTTCATTATTTACGAAAAAAAAAAAGCTAACGTAAATTATGGTATCAATCAACTGAAAAAATAATCTTTGTTACTATTCTCTTTGGCAGGTACATAACTCAAACAAAAAACAATCTCTTTGTAAGAGACAAATGAAAATGTCCAGATTTTTCTATGGAAATCAGGCTTTTTGTCCGGACTTTTCAATTTTACGTATGGTAACCCTAATTATGCCAGTAGAGTTATTTTTTAAAATTTTACTATATTCCTTTATCTAAATGAATTTTGTGGACTAAAAATAGTGGTTGAATCCAAGTAGTTATATTTTTCTGCACTACAGGTTTTAGAATAGGAGAAGAGTTAAAACTGACAGCGTTTGATTACTATAATTCTAGCTGCAGCAGCAGCTGGTCTCGCTTCTCGCGAGGTCCTAAGTCCATGGAAAGAACCCAACGCAGAATCACATCACTCATCACAGAAAGCGCAATCAGATATAAACGGTACGTACTTCAGCTAGTTTTATTAAAAGTTTATAAAATTCTTTTATAAATTCAATACTTCAAATGAAACATATTTTTAGTCACAAATGTTTGAAATATGATTGAGCGTATTCAAAGAATTTCTTTGATTTCGTTTAGTTTAAACACATTTCCTTTTTTGTTTTGCCAATAGGAACAAATTAAAGTCTAATATAAATTTCATAAAGTGCTGACAAAAATTGTTCATTACAGAACTTTGTGAAAACACAAATTAATTAATGCGGATTTTATTACATTAAATATAACATAATCGCGAAATTAAATTTTTGTATTATTCACGTAAAAGTGAAAAACAATTCAATTTTGTAAGCGACGAGAACCAAATACTTCCCATCCGTCATTTTAAAACTTCGTCGACTCTTTCTGAGTGAATGACTATTATATAAATGATCACATAACATATAGCAACTAAATTAAGAATTAGCTGTTAATTTTCATTAATTTTCATTGAATGTACTGTGTATAAGTACAACATGACAATTTTTTCAGTTCTTACATGTTGTTATTTTCATAAATTTTGGAAAAATTCCACTACTATTGCACTTTTTTAGGAAAATGATATCTGCACCTATAAGTTTAATTTTAGTTTTCAATATAAAATAATGGTTTAACTCCTTCGGGTGAGAAGCCATATAGAACTTTATTGGAGTCTAAGGTTTAAATAGATAATAGTTAAAAAATCCCTAAACCTTAACTAAAAACTCTAAAACTAGATACGTATTTCGGCATCATCAGTAAACTTACGTCTAAGAACAGATCTGTTTTGGATTACTCAACATGCCAACCATACCAGAGGTCCAAAAACAAATCTGAAAAGCAGAGCAGATTTGGATTACTCATTGTGTCAACCATACCAGAGGTCCAAAACTGCTCAACATGACATGAGCAACGTCGTTAATGAATATTATTTTTTCTTTCAGGACTGAATCGATCATCCCGCGACGACCCGCCATCTTCAGACGAAAAACTCCAGGATGGAAGCGGAGGAGTTGACAAAGTTCACCACCTATACGGACACGGCGTATGCAAATGGCCGGGTTGCGAAATCATATGCGACGACCTGCAGGCCTTCATCAAGTAAGTAAAATCATCTGTTTCTTCTTTATTGACGCATGTTTTTTCATGTTTGAACACAAGTTCAATGCATGGTGTTATATTTTTATATGAGATTAAATTTACATATTATTTAGGACGTAAATATGTTAAAATATCGATATTTGATTTTTGGGCACTATAGACGTAATACTGCTTACCGTAAATACGAAGCAACACGTCTTACCTTACTTTTTTCAGCACACTTTTACTTATAGATTCATTAAGCCTAATTTACAGCTAATGTTTAAAAATTTATTGCTGATTCTGCAAATGTAATAAATAAAAATAAAAACGGCACAAACACCGGTAGTAGGTTCAAATAGAAAACGTTTGTTGCAAGCCGATTGGAATAATTTGGTTCGTGAAATGAGAATAAATGATGAAATCTTATTTTTCAATTACACAAGAATGAACGTCAAACAATTTGATGAACTTCTATCCTTAAACAGAATTAAAAAGAATAGTTCATTTCATCCCACTGTTCCACGTGTAGCTAAATTCACAAACAAATTACAATAGATATTCTAGAAAATTTTTGATATTATAATTGATACCTGTCAGATGTCACTACTGTCGATTTATGAATTAAAACATTTGTTGGGAATAGTCTAAAAACATCCTAATAAGCACTATGAATACAGTAGCGTAGCTATCACAGGACAATTCGGGCAAATGCCCGAGGCCCCCAAGTTTTAGGGGCCCCGATTAAATATAATAAACGATATATTAAAAATAATCAATTTCGCAAAAATAATACACAAATCAAAATTTTAATAATGACGCTTATTTTTTATTTGATGCATTTAAGATCTGCTATGAGTCAAGAGAGATTAAGCCAATTGGCTTTACTATCTATTGAAGCGAATAATGCTTCGAAAATGAATTTAACAGAAATTATAGAAAACTTTGCTTTTTCCAAAACACGAAAAAGAGAGTTTTAATAAGCAACAACTACAATATTCATTATATTTTTATGCTACTTTTAGTAGTAGATAGTGTAGTAAGCAGTAGCGTAACTAAGGGGGGGTTAGGTGGGTGCGCTCACCCCCCTGTGAAGATTTTTAAGATATAGGCGCCTTTTTCAATAATTTAATTAAAATCATTAATATTTTTTTAAAATTTGATCTTATAAATAAAAAAATAAAAATATTAATACAATCTGCAACCCTGTTCATAGTAGTAAAAAAAGTAAATGCATTAAAAGAGAGTCCGGTGTGCCTTAAAATAAATATTTTTTTACCATAATGGGCCCATAAACCAATTTTTAAAAATATTTTTAAATGAAAGTTCGTTTTGAAGCAATTCGTGGTATCAAAAAGTCAAAAAAAAATTTTGTATAGCTGCATTTGATTTTTAAAGAAACCTATAGCTATCTTTCTCACACTAGTTTTTGTAGTAGGCTGCGCGAGAAAGATACCAATAGTGTGACGTCACCTGTGGCCTGGAAATAAATTCAAATATCTCGCAAACTAATTATTAAAAAAATGTTTTTTTTTAACTTAATTGTTATTTATTGAGTAGTACTTTAAATATAAAGTGTACATTTTATTATTTTTTGTTATGGTTTATGGGCTTATTCAGACATTTCGGAAGTTTGTAAAAAGAGTAACGAGTAACCCTGGTGTTGGATGAATTTAAGAAACTCAAAATTCGTAGTTTAAATTTTTAATTATATTATACCAATTATTTCTTACATTTTTTGTAAAAATAATTTTATTTTTGTTACCAAGGTTATATAACTGATGTTGATTTTTTTATATTTTACTTTAAATAAATTACGAATTTATTATGGCGCCTTTTTCGTGAGAAAAAACCCGCCTGTGGATTTTCCTAGTTACGCCACTGGTAGTAAGTGTCAATTTTGTTTTATTATAAATGGGCTATAGGCCACGTCAGTCGTCTTTTTGTTTTGTATTAATTTATGTAATTTTTAATTATATTTTCTGTACTTTAAAAAATCAATAAATTTTCATTTTCGAACATACATATTCTTATATTAGTATTACCTAGGGGGCCCCAAATATTTTTTTGCCCCGGGCCCATGAATTCTAGTTACGCCACTGTATGAATAGCTTGCGTTTGTGTATAACCCCCTATCCATTATGCGTTAGTGAAGTGGCTGGCATTGAGGCTTTATTGTTTTACGTAATAATGTAATTTCTGTTGTTTCTCGCCCTATGTGTATACGACCCCAGGTTGATAATAGTTCGGCCGGTTTACATTTTCAATAACCGTTTAAATACAAATCAACAATATTTAAGTATCTGCAAATCTGATTCAACAGAAACAATCTGGGGCATTTGTTTTGGGAAGTTTAAATTTTAAAATGTTATGAGCAAGGCGAAAGCGTCACCGACTGAAACAACTTTGCTAGTGCAATGAGTAAAGTCTTATTCATTTATTTTGGCGTTGCGAATTTCCGCTGTGGCTTGACTGTGATTAGTGGCGGACTAAAGAAAGCAATAAAGTCGTGTCACAGGATTAACATTTAGGGTCCGCGACTTCGCGATCAAACGCTTGCATATTAATTAAACAACGCGTAATTAACGTTTTTAAACCGAGGACGACAGCAGGATAAGAAAGCGCCGAAGACAGCCGCCCGCTCGGAATGAAAGGGCGAGAACTCGCACTCGCCTTTGCCCCTGTGCTCGCTCGAGCAACCCCTCTCAGGACCGCACTCAACTTTTTTCAACTTCTTAAATACTTTTACATTTGTATAATATATTCAACCACTTCTTAAACATACAAAATTATAAATTTAAATATTGTTTATCTTTTGACAGCATCAAAATTTCCAGGGAGGAATAATTCATTGTTGTTTATACTCCAAATTGGCCCAAACGCGACATAATTTATTCTTTGTGCTCGCTTTTTTAACTTAATTTATAATTATGACATGACAGACTTTTTTATTCACTAATACTGTTTTCACTATTTATGCATTTTTTCCCAAAGTAAAATCGTACTATAACGTACACGTTTTGCATGCATCCTTGTAATACAGATTAAATTAGTACATATGTATTTTAAAATTACGCCTATATTTTATTAATATTTGTTGCACAAAATAAATAATAAATCTCTTATTTCTTAATACATACAGGGTGTTGAAAAACAAGTGTAATACATTTATAGGTCATATAGGAGAAGTCAAACAAAATTAAAACATATTATTTGTTATTTTAGCATTCTTATTAAAAGTGATAATTATAATAATAATATTTATTTAGACTGCACAAGAGATGCATTCGGGCCGGGCCGGGCCGGGCTTTGAGGTTTGGATCGACTCTGCCCGAAAATGAAAATTACCGGCCCGACTCGAAAATCGACACGACAAAAAAATTAGCTAGCCCGGCTCGAAAATTGACTCGAAATCGGGCCGGGCCGGGCCAAAGCTCGAAATTGGGTGCATCCGGCATTCCTAATGTTGATTTTTATGTTAAAGCGAAATGTTTAACTTTTTTCGTGTCAAACTTATAAAAAACCTCTACATTCTTATAACTTTCAACATTAGTTAACATAAGTAATTAAAAAAGAGACACTTCTAGTGTAAGTTTGTTATAAAAATTACAGACCTACGTGTATTTAACACTTTGTTTACCAAAGCCGTTCGAAAATTTAAACAACTTTTTCACAAATCTTATATATAAAAAAAATATATATAATTTACATACAGATTTTTTATCTAATTTTGTTTCTACTCAAAAATAGGACAAGAAATCATTATGGTAGGAACAAAAATCACTTTTATTTAAGTATACGAGTAATAACAATAATAATAGCAACATCACAATATAATTATTATGCTTTAATGAATAACCTTGAATTCTTGAAGTAAAATAATACATTTTTATTTATTAATATGTGAAGTGTGTTGTTATTAAATCATTTTGATCCTTTTTAACTTCATCCAGATTAAGGAAACTGTGCATTTGATTGAACTATAAGATTTTTCGGGCCGGCAAAAGTTCGACTCGCCTCGATTTTTAAAAATGATTAGCCCGATTCGGCCCGATAAAAAATATCTTCGGCCCGGCTCGATGATCGACTCGAAATCGATGCGGGTTTCGGGCCGGGCCTGGCCAAAGCTCGAAATCGAGTGCATCTCTATGCACAATTTACAGATTAGCCGCCTCGGTGGTCGAGTGCGTTAAGGCAGCGTTCAAGTTACCTTCACCGCTGGGCTCTGGGATCGTGGGTTCGATTCCCACCAGGGGCTTGGATGTTGTGTGTGTCCCAAAAATATGCCTTTAAATAGCTCCGGGCCAATGTATAAAAGTACAAGGCCGAACCCGATTAAAAAAAAATACAGATTAATATCCAATTACAAAAGTACAATTAAAAAAATATAAAATATTACATAGTTACAACAATATTTAATAATTATAATTAATTAATTTGTGTCTGAGTATCTGGTCGCGAATCTGGGGCCCCAGGTTCGATCCCGACGCCAAAAATTATTTAGAATTTTAATTGGTACAAAATTGGCCCATGTATTGCACTCTCCACGCCAGCAATAAGTGTCTGTGAGATGACGCCTGGTAAGCATACGGTGTAAATATTTTATTATTAAACCAAACCTTACCGAAAAAACATTTGTGTTCTTTGTCAAAAAAAAAAAATGAGTCCGCTCCTGGCATGGTAACTGAAGCTAGGCCCTGTCTTCTTTTGTGGTTTCCGCAACCGAAATATTGCAATTTGACAGTCTGCATTTGCCTGACTGCCCGATCCAGCGTTTCGCGCTGAGTGTCGCATTGCCACGTCTCCGCCTCGGCCATACATATTAATTGCAACGCCATTAGGGCGAGCTGTATAAATGCAAATTATACACCGAACGCCCAAAGCCGGCATGTTGCGAATTGTATTCAAGGTGCGCGAAAGCAGCGAAATCGAAAAGCGAGAACAAGGACGCTCTTCATCACGCACTTGTCAACTCCGCTGGACATTCAAGAGGAAGAATACATTCGCTGAAACTTTGTTTTTATCGATAAAAATATCCGGGATTTGTAACAAACATGTTGCTTTTAATCTGTGCATAGTCTACAGAGTGTTTAATGTAACAGTACAAAGCTTCGGAGTATGAATTCTAGATACCAAAACGAGAAAAAAAATCCCATAAACATTGGTACCATAATGGGTACATTCAGCGAGAACTAGCGCTAGAGGTCTAAGAAAAAAAATTGTCGAACGCTTCAAATTTTGGCATCTGTTTTCGCTGTAAAATATCGAACGCTCTTTTGCTTGAGATAATATGTCAAAAAAAAATGATATTTCCAACTAGAGATGCACTCGATTTCGAGCTTTGGCCCGGCCCGAAGCCCGCCTCGATTTCGAGTCAATCATCGAGCCGGGCCGAAGATATTTTTTATCGGGCCGAATCGGGCTAATTATTTTCAAAAATCGAGGGGAGTCGAACTTTTGATTTTGGCCCGGCCCGAAAATTCGAGCTTTTCTGGCCGTCCCGAAAAATCTTATAGTTCAATCAAATGCACAGTTTCCTTAATATTTTAATGAAAATGGATGCAGTTAAAAAGGATCAAAATGATTTAATAACAACAAACTTCACATATTAATAAATAAAAATGTATTATTTTACTTCAAGAATTCAAGGTTATTTATTAAATCATAATAATTATATTGTGATGTTGCTATTATTATTGTTATTACTCGTATACTTAAATAAAAGTGATTTTTGTTCCTACCATAATGATTTCTTGTCCTATTTGGAGCAGAAACAAAGTTAATTTGTGAATTTGTGAATAACTTTCTGAAAAAGTTGTTTAAATTTTCGAACGGCTTTGGTAAAGTGTTTAATACACGTAGGTCTGTAATTTTTATAACAAACTTACACTAGAAGGGTCTCTTTTTTAACTACTTATGTTGACTAATGTTGAAAGTTATAAGAATGTAGAGGTTTTTTATAAGTTTGACACGAAAAAAGTTAAACATTTCGCTTTAATATAAAAATCAACATTAGGAATGCCGGATGCACCCAATTTCGAGCTTTGGCCCGGCTCGGCCCGAAGCCCGGCCCGATTTCGAGTCAATTTTCGAGCCGGGCTAGCTATTTTTTTGTCGAGTCGATCTTCGAGTCGGGCCGGTAATTTTTATTTTCGGGCCGAGTCGATCCAAATCTCAAAGCCCGGCCCGGCCCGAATGCATCTCTATTTCCAACGAAATAATATTAGCGGCCTCTACAATAAAAAACTGTAATATTTATTTTATTAACAATAATTTAATTAATAATGTAGGAAATTCAGTATAGCAACAAATTAGAACATGGCTTATTTATATTAAAATTAGACCGTAAAACTATCAAAGTTTAAAAAAAGTTAGTTTTTAAATTATTCGAGTTTTCATTTCGAAATTCTTACTACTTTCAAGCCTTCTGCTATCCCCTTTTTAAAATCCGAAATCCATTTTGAAATAAATGAATGCAGAAAATAACGAAGCAACGAAAATAAACCAAATATAAATTACTTTGGATTTGTATTGCCATGATAGATATAAACTTATTGCGTTTGTATGAAAATCAAAAATATGCTGGATGACATATGCTCATATGGTATGTTAATCAATTAATCTAATAAAATTTAAGCGAACCGATCGAACTTTCATATGCTTTATTTATATGTGTAATAGCTCTAATTATTGGTACATACTGTATGTTCAAATAGCCGCTTGCTGAAAATAATATTACTGTTACAAGTTAAATTGACTGTCCTTACTTTAAATAAATTTATGTATTTTGTATATATTAAGCTAAATGCTGTATACAACAGGAATTCACTATAAATTGAATATTTTTTATATTACAGTAAATTTTAACAGAGTGATCAAGGTTGCCCGTATATCAATAGTCACAATATTACAAATAAACTTTAAAAAGTTGGAACTAAAATAGGAAATAGGAATTTATTAATATCGAAAAAGTGTACATTGGTAATACAAGAACAAATAATTTAAAATGTAAACAAATATGTAATTAGACATCAGAATCAGAAGAATCAGTACTGTGCGTATAGGTATAGCCCATTTCAGAATGGGATAGGCCTTCGCCTATTTTTTCTCAAAAAAATCCGGGAAAATACGTAACAAAATTTCTTCCCGCAAATCGTTACTGGACGAATTGCCGACGGGAATTTTTTGGCGGCACATCACTAGTGTCAATACAGTCGACTCTCTCGAAATCACACTCTCTCTTATTTGAATTTTTCTCTAAATCGAATTATTTTTTTGACATGTACTACTGTATATGCTTTTATATGTAAAAATTATTCTTTAAATCGAATTTTTTAATTCGAACTTTCTTTTAATCGAATTAAATTTTGGGCATTTGTCATCAATTTCATTGAAATTCGCCTCTCTATAAATATTTACTATACAGGTTGTCTCTTAAATAGGGACATTTGGATAGACAGCTAGATTAAATTTATTTTTAAAAAATTCACGATGCAGTCACTCAGGTTTTATTTTTTTCTGTCTGAACCGTAACAGATATCCCAAAATAAACAGAGAGAGAAAAGTTTGCTATTGAATGTATCTTTCTGAAAAAAAAATAATTTCACGTTATCGGCGTGGCCATTAAAAAGTTACGGTCTAATCAATGTTGGCACTTGGGACACGTAAGTTTCATTCACTAGTGATTCACTAATAATAACAAGTATCACCTCAAAAGATGACTTACAACCATATGAAGTGTCATACCAAATTTCATCCAAATCGTATAAAGCGTTCTGTTATTATAAGGATTTTTTTTTTTTTTCGAAGAATTTTGAAGCAGAATTCTGGCTAAATGGTACACTGTCCGGTAGAAGCAAATTTAGTTAAATCGTCTTATTTTAGCTTCAGGAATCTGTTTTTTGTTATATTAACTAAATAATCGTTGTTTTCCATTACATTTTGTAATTTATACAAATGTTCATTTAATTTTCTTTTACTCTCTCTAGTTCGAATTCTCTCTAATTCGAACGAATTCAAATTCCGCTTGCGAATTCGATTTATAAGTCGACTGTATATTCAATGCAGGTCACACTAAATTGCACAAACTATACAGAGATATCTACCTATCATTGCAGCACCACTACAAATTAATACGAGCCGCTACTGCTGTACCTACCTACCAAGTGACCTTTATTGTTTTCCTATATATCTGTTTACCGTAGTCTAAACCGAAGTAAAACTCGCAAACAAAATGATCTCCTCTTCAGTTCGTGACTATTCGTGCTCCTTTTAGGCACCTCAACACCGAACACACACTGGACGACCGATCCACAGCCCAAGCCCGCGTTCAAATGCAAGTAGTCTCCCAATTGGAGCTACAACTGCAGAAGGAACGCGACCGGCTTCAAGCGATGATGCACCACCTGCATATGAGCAAGCAGCTCAGCTCGCCGGAGCCGATCAAGATGGAGGGCAAGATGATGGGCGCTGCGCCCCAGTCCCAAGTGCCCAGCTTCGTGGGCAGCCCCGTGGCAGCGTCGGTGCCCCAGCCGCCGGTGTCCATGTCGGCGCTGGTTTCGGCGGCCGCTGCAGTCAGATCGCCGGTGTTGCAGAGCGCAACGGCTACCATGGCTGGACCCGTCAGGAGAAGGATTAGTGATAAGAGTGCTTTGTCTTTAGCTGGAGGTAAGATGCATGTTTCATATTTCTTTTTTCGCTGTATATAAATGTCTCAAAAATCGTACATGCTTATATCACAGATTTCTTGAAAAATTTCAAATTTTATGTTATTAATAAGAAACACAACATTAAACATTACTGTAATTGTCAATTTTCTTATCATAGATTTCGGTAAACATTATTAACGAAATATAATAATAAGAAAAATAATAACAATAATATACTTTATTGAGAAAGAAATCCAATGGCGAGGTTCAGCCAAGGCTGATCTTCCACCTAACCAGATTACAAAATAATACAATTACATAAGTAAAAATGTACTTATCATAAAAATACAAAAATCAATCCGAAAAACGGAGAACAGAAATGAGAAACAGAAACGCATAGAAATAGTTTTGATTTATAATAATTGAAATTACAAGAGGAGAAAATTCATTATAGAACCAGATATATTCATAAGCAAGGTTTGTAATAAATTTGTACATTATATTTTGAAAGCGTCATAATGTAGAGATTTTAAATTACTGGGAATACTGTTATACAGTAGGAGCGAAATAAGAAAATGAACTATTAAATTTTGTTTTATTAAATGATGGTAGTGAATAATACAAATCCCACGTAAGTTGTAATTATTTTCTTTTGATACGAGCTTGTTACACAAATATTTTTGACATCCCGTAGTTTTTATTTTATGTATTAGACAAAGAAAAAGTATTTATCGTATAGGACAGCGTTTTTCAAACTGTGGCAAAAAAATACTTCAGGAATTAATTTAAATGAAAAAATCTCTTATTAATTAAAGAAAAAAACAACGAAATAAAATTTAAAAATATCAATATTTTTTTAAAATTTAAGCTATAATAACTATACTCAGGTGCAAAAAAAATCGGGCCATTATTTTTTTATTTTATTTTTGTTTATTATCCCGACAAGTGTAAGACCTACGAAATCGGTTAATTAGACAAAACTTGTCCTATATTAGGATGCCATTTTAGCAATGTATTGTTTATTCAGAAGAAATGCATAGGTCACTAGATACAGACAAATATGTAAGTTTTGTTTTTGTTTTTTTTTTAGTTTTCACAAAACTTCTAAGTATGAAATAAATGTAGAGTTTGATTTGCACTTCTTTGGGACATTTTTTAAGACGATCCTATGGCATTCCTCAAAATGATGTAAAACATGAGATTCACGCGAAACGCTACAGCCCGCACTATTAAACTATTCATTACAAACTATACATATTATCAAAGAAAAAAAGTATGATCTACAAATTAACCGTACACTTTTTGAAAATTTTCTTAGGGGCCAATTTGTGACTTCTAGAAAAATAGCTATTTTTGATAGCTGATATCATTCTTTTTGCAAAATTTCAAAATTTTGTTTGGAACATATTGTTCAATGGTTTTCTGGTAATAACATTCTAAAGATTTATACTCAAATTTCTAGAATAGAGGATATTTGCGCAATAAACACTATTTTCTAGAATTCTTATTAATTTGGGCTCATAGTTCAGTCGTACAGTCTAGCTACGCGCTACCTTCACTTCGTTACGCTTCTCTACCTCAAATATACAGTAGGGGACGTATCAATACTGTATCTTCTGGACTATTAGATTTTAAGTTACAATATCAAAGTTACTTTACAATTTCATGTTTGATAATTATTATTGTCCATTAAATAAAACGATAAGTACCATCTGTTACCTTTTTGTACGCTGTAATAGAATGTCTTTCATTGGAGTTTTATTTAAAATGTTTCGTAAACAATGCTGTTAACAAAAATGAAAATAAAAAGTGGCCCTTTTTTGTACCTGAATGTACTATTGTAAATCATGAGTAGTACAGTAGGTTAATGATTCGAGCAACAGCTCTTAGATATGAGCACACTATAGGGGTCCCTGGTTCGAATCCTGCTAAGGAATAGACATTTGTCGGACATGACATGGACGATGGTCAAAATTGTGCGCTAGGTTAGGTTATGTTAAGATTTATTTAGAAAAATTAGAGCGTCTTTTTCAAATATTTTTCCTGTTACACGAATATATCCGAATATAAAATTTCAAGGAACAGATATAATTTCTTCTCTTTCTCAAAATGACTATATGTACTGATTGTTGAGACACGATGCAGTTTATTTTTATATATAAATTAGTTCTTATAATTAAATTAGTACCGTATCTATACAAGAGTCACTAATTACTTTGAAAATGGGCCCATAAACCATTTTTTTAAAAATATTTTTAAATGAAAGTTCGTTCAATTTTGAAGCAATTCTTGTATCAAAAAGTCATACTTAACTGTTTTTTGTATAACTGAATTTGAGTTTTAAAAAAACCTATAGCTACTTTTCTCACACAAGTTTCTGAGGTAGGCTGCGCGAGAAAGATACTAATAGTGTGATGTCATCTGTGACCCTGGAAATAAATTCAAATATCTCGCAAAGTAATTATTAAAAAATGTTTTTTTTTATCTTAATCGTTATTTATTGAGTAGTACTTTAAGGATAAAGTGTACATTTTATTATTTTTTTGTTGTGGTTTATGGGCCCATTCTTTATTTTTGTAACAACACGTTCGTCGGTATTTCAATAAAATATTTATATTTCAATAAGATACAAATACATTGAAAGCCTAATTTTTTGCTATTATAATTTAATAATAAAATAAATGATTTTGGGTATAACAACTTTGTATTGACAAATTTCGGCAGTGGAAATATATTTAGTAGTTAGATAACTCATGGTACTTATTTTTATATTTCCCACAATTATAAATATGTTAGTGAATATTTTCTAAAATAAAAAATATTTGTCATTTAATATAATTTTCCGTACGAATTAGTATTTTCTAATTTTCATGTAAATATTTCATCTTAACTAATATAGGTAGTTCTATTGTGTACTGTGAGTAATCTTGTTTAAGTAGTTACCCCAATTTTATCGAGCTGAAGTAACCAATTAAAAACATTAGCACTTCCATGTACCTATAGCAGTAGTGATCCAAATTAAAAACAAAACTTTTGATTAAAAAAAGTCGAGATCGCTTCATTAGTTAGTTTTAATTGTAACGAACAACGCGACATGAAGAGAAATGTAACTCCAACCCATCTCCGTAACGTAACACATACACATGATGATGTGTGCGTGTATGTGGTATATGTTTTGTATGTACGTTTGTTTTCTGTTTGCCGTGCGGCTGACAGGATTGCCGTATATGCTGGAGCGCGCCGGACTCGATGTCCAACAAGGTAAATAATAACATGTGGCTTGTACGAGTACCTCCACTCTCACTCTTCTCTCTTCTCTAAATGGTTTCATCAATCGCAATCGCGGTATTGCCTGCCTGCGTTTATTCGGTTTTACACAATTTTCTCTCCACTCCGTACTACTACTGCAATAAAAACTCAATCCAATTATTTTATATTTTATTCAATTGTAAAATACGTGTAAAAAGAAAGTAGTGTAAAACCTGTTTCTAATCACTTTGCTGAGCGATGCGTATTATTTCAGAAATTCAGAGGAATCGTGAGTTTTACAAGAACGCAGACGTACGACCGCCGTTTACATATGCGTCGTTAATTCGGCAGGTAATAAAAAAATTGCACGGCTTGCTTAAGTAAAAGTAACTGAATGCAGCACTTAAAATCGAGCAAATTTTTATCTGAGTGTTTTCTACATTTTCAGTCTATCATAGAATCACCAGATAAACAGCTGACACTAAATGAAATTTATAATTGGTTCCAAAACACGTTCTGCTACTTCCGTAGGAATGCAGCAACATGGAAGGTATTGTAAACACAATTGATATTATTGTTATATCTATATTTTGAATGAAACGAAATAAGAATAACGAAATTGAATCGAAAGGTAAACGAGTTATAGCGTGGACACTTGCCTGGCGCAAGTGTGCTCGCGTACTCGTTTAGTGTTTGGTCCTAAAATTTAGTGTAACTGTAAGAAAATGCGCTTAAGCGAAAAGATGACGATGAAAATGCAAATGAAACACAGCACAGGAACACATGACTGTGACCGATTCTCTAGCCTCAGCAGCTGCAGTGTTGAAGTGTTGTGAGAATCGGAAGCGTTAGCGTTTGATTGTGTATTGTGATTTTCAGGTGATTTCGAGCCTGGTTCGAAGAGGTGCTCTGAATCTGATCTGATATCAGATGACACCTGTAACCTGTTGTAACGTTTAACGTGTAACGTGTAGAGTAGGTGTAGGTGTAGATGGTTGGTGTGTTTTGGTTTGCTTTGCATGCTTTCGATTTTCGATTTGGATTTGGATTTCGATGCAGTTTGCAGCGATTCAGAGAGTACCTTGGTTTGATTTGTGTATATGATTTGTTTGGTAGAACGCAGTGCGACACAACCTGTCTCTCCACAAATGTTTCATGCGCGTGGAGAACGTTAAAGGCGCCGTGTGGACTGTCGACGAGGTGGAGTTTTACAAAAGGCGTCCGCAGCGATGCTCATCGGGAGCTGGGGCCGCAGCCATCGGGGCCGGGCTGGCTCAGGCTGCCTCAGGGGCTGGGTACGTCACTAGGCCCGCCGGCCGACGTCGCGACGACGATTCTTATATTCCATTCTCATTCTTTCTCTCTTACCATATAAATATATATATTTACCTCAGCTCTCTATATACTTTTTATACATTTATCACATTTATTACTACTTATTTATTACTATTTTATATTATATTGTGCAATTGTATGTGGTGTGGTTTTTATACATATCTTATATCTCTTGTCTCTTTTACTCTTTTTACTCGTCTTTCTATTTACTTATATTATATATAGTCACGCTATTTTTTACATATTTTCCTGTCTTGTTGTGGCTTGTGTGTGGTGTAAATGTGTGGGAGAGCGTGTTTGTGAGATTTTTTACATTTACTACTTGTATAGTTGTAGTAGAGTGTAGTTGTTAATACTAGTATAGCAGTGTATAATAGTGTTGATATTTGGTAATGGATTTAGTGTGTACTTGTACCTGTACAGTATAGGTGTGTGTGTTGCGTGTAAGGTAATATCGCGTATGCAGAACGGAGCGGTACACACGGTGACTCCACAGTGGTATAACAGCATGGGGCTTGCAGGCGACTAACGCTACGACGACCAGTATGCAGAATGCAGTGCGCAGCACGAGGTATCACACCGAACCGAACCAATCTGGCCTGAGCTCCGGCTCACCGTTCGCGAGCGCACCAACCATTTCTCATTGTGATGAAACCGACACCGACACCATTACGCAATGATCTCACTTTAAATAGTTTTGTTTTTTCTCTTTTTATCATCTTTCTCTTTCTTGGTGGGTCTTGGTCGTGTGTACAGAATGCGATCCGCACCAATCTGTCGCTGCACAAGTGTTTTGTGCGCTACGAGGACGACTTTGGCTCATTCTGGATGGTGGACGACGCCGAGTTTGTCAAGCGCCGCCATCTTTCTCGTGGTCGGCCACGGAAATATGACCCCACCCCATCACCCACTCCACCCCACTTGTCCAGCTCGGCACAGTAAGCACCGACTTGACTTCTTTAGCGATAGAGCTCAGCGTCGCGCGCTCGCCTTCTCTTCCTGTACCTAGAGCCTTTGCCCCTTTCTGCTGCCAGCACAAGCTTTATAGTATGACGAGAACTACTCATTAACTCTTTTACTTTACTTTTATTCTCATCATATTATAAGCAGTGTCATCTTCTCTTCTGTTTTCCACGCAAACCAACCTCAGTCACTTCACTATTCACTGCCCCTCTGTGCTTCTGCTTCTGCTTTCGCTAATTACTAACCTGTTAACAGATGCATCTTCATTTTACATATTTGAAGAAACATCTATTAAAAATACAAATACTCCGTTATCGACCATTTCTTTCTTTCACCTTTAGACAATCATTCTATAAAAACAAAACAAATGTGAAAGAAAGTAGTATCGTGCTTTGCTCGTTTGCTTGCTTGCTTGGAGCGCGACTTCGCCACATTATCTACATCAAATATTCTTCATTTCTTCTACCTATAAACCATGTTTATTCTTGTAATAGGATTAACGATCAGTGTTGAAGAATATTAAGTGTAAATAGTGTGAATGCAGTGAATTGACGCGTCGTACCCCAAATGTCTGTCCTGGCCCTGGCCAAGTCCTGCCAACCGCCAAACGCCATCGTCGGTGTAATCTCGTCGTGCTTTGCTTGCAGTAGACGTTAGAAGCTAGAGGCATTAGAGCTTGGCTTGTTAACTAGTGCCAGCGCCCAGTGGCCGCTACCGCGAGCTTTACGCGTGTGGGTGCGATGCGTTGCGATTGTAGAATGCTTGTTGAACTGTGGTGCAGTGCGCCGTGCTACATACGTCGACCTATCTTTCCCGATTTCATCGGCACAGGTACAACGATTGTTCTAACAACAACTAATCTTCTGTACTCTTTCTATTCTTATCCTTTGTTGTTTCTACTAATACTTTCATAACTAATTCTTACTATCTACTTAACTTTTTCTCAATTTATACCCATGTAAAATTGTAGTTTGTAGAAGGCTATGCAACACCAACACACAGTGTCTCTTTCTCTCTGATGTGTTGGTTTTTACAAGTTCCTGTACATACGAAAATTTTATATTTCATTTTGATATTTTCATATATTTCTCTTTATATACTTTTGAGTCGGTCAGACATTCAGTCAGTCAGATTCACAAGTCAGTCAGTCGGTCAGACATTCCCGCCCTATGGATCATCTTGAGAGGTAGTACAGTATGATACAGGAACTAAGCTTTGCTGATAGTTTTGGACCCATTTCCAATTCCTTTTTTCAATTAATCTCTTGTATCCAAGATGGCAACGATAGGTTTGTATTTCCATATAAAGAGGTAACGTATTTTTCACATATTCTTTTTATCTTTCATACCTTCTGTGTATTTGTGTGAATGTTGGGACTGAGGGACAAATATATTGACAGTTCGGTTGTGTGTTAACCAGGGGTGCGAGTTCCAAGAGCCCGACTCTGACACACAGTCCGACTATATACGGCGATGCGGTGAACGCAAACTTGCAGGTACATATCGAAGCGCTCGCACGGCGAGCATTCGGCGCCCACCCGGACTCACGCTTACCGCATGATGACTGTGCGCAGGCCGGCCTGATGGAGGACAACGGGATGCCGTTTCTGCCGCTCGGCGCCGGAATGGGGCTGCCGCGTTCAGCTGACAAGCACCCAATGCGGCCCGACTCACCCTCTCTCAATGACCACAGGTACATTGATGTGTGAAGTTCATGGCTCTGTGCCAGCATTGCATTTGTTGTTAAGGCTCATTTATAATGAAGTAACGTGGTTGCGTAAAGTAACGCTAAAGATAAATGTACAGGACAGCATATACTGTTTTGACAACATCCAACTTTCTGCTTTATTGTTTCTACCTCTTAGCAATCAGGAAGCAGTGTTTAATTTCAAATATCAGTGTATATTTTTGTTTTTACCAGGTGATAGTGACAGGTGCCAGCTTGTGATTTTGGATACTTTGTTATTCTATTAATTTCAGTAACTTGTTTAGATTGTTTCTTCTTCCAGTTTTAATAAATTTGCTGTTAAAACAACAGCCATTTCATCGTCACTGTCCATTGCAAACTATTTAATACACTCACAAGATCACAAGTCACAAAATGTTGAATAACTTAATGCTGTCGCTGTGTATTACAAATATAGCATTCCTATTTTCACCGAGTATCGATGGATTTGATAATTTCTGAAGAATTAGTAGTGTGGGTTTAGTTTTCAGGTTATGTTCACAAGTTTGTTGACGTTTTAGCCCGTAGTCAGTGAAGAAAATCGTGAATTATGAATGTTGTAGAAATGATTTCATTGTTTTTTTTTATTTTTTAATTATTAATAAAGTTTCTAAATGGGGGATTACGGCTCAATCGAATTAAAGGAAAATAGTACAAAATTACGAAAGTATATGCTGAATAACGAATATTAATAAAAAAAATGAAATGGTATAATTGAGATATTTCGGAAATAAAGGGTTTTTTGTTATAGCGCTTCGACACTAATATGAAAATATTTTGATTGGCGACCGAGAAACCGCCTATACATGCATTACAAATAGCGTGTTAGGAGGTGGGGATTACTACCAATGGAAGTTAAGAAATTCAAATTCGAAAGGAGGGGCTAACATTTCTGTACTACAGTTTCCAAACAGTTTTTATTTTAACATAAATTTCTTGCATTAAACTTAATAATTTAAATACACCTGTAATTATAAAGTATGTAGACTTATACAGTGTTATAATATTCATTTATTTTTATGTAAATATAATTTAAAATAGCATATATTTCAAGAACATTTAGGTCCATGATGAAAACAGTTTGATATAAAAACACATAAATGTGACGTCACGTCAATCTTTTCAAAATTCGGGAGACTATAACTCGCTTATTAATAGGAATTTTTTTACCGGATTTTCATCAATAGTCTTAGTTTTCCTAATATTTTCAGATGAAATTATAAAAAAAAAATGGTGTAATCCCCCATTGTCATTATACGAATAAATCAGTAGAATTTTCTTCATTGGAAAATGAATCCGAATCGGAACAATTTAGTAATTTTCTCAATAAAAAAAACCTCTTTGACTTCTCTAGTGACAGCGACAATTCTAACTCTAACCTACAATATGTATAACTTCTAGCATCTTTTCATCAAGTAGTTCCTATTTTCACCATGTATCTGTTCCATCACATATCCATCATTATCAAATTGCAATGAATTTCACCGATGAATTTCTCGATTAATAAAAAAACTTGCCTGAACGTTAAAAGCTATGGAAGTGACACATATTCAACACGCGCTGTAATAGGTCGCAGGTAATAAGGGTACTATATTATAAATGATACAAAGTTTTCTTGCTTTGCGCCTGCGTTGCATCTTGCATCACTTCTTGCGTCGCTTCATTATAAATCCCGCTTTACAGATTGCCGGTAAATGGAACGGGCGTGCACGTGAAGCAAGAGCACATGGGCAACGAAATGGGATCAGGTGCAGACCTTGGCGCAAACATAAAACGCGAGATGCCGGACCATGTGGGCGCCGACTACGACGACATGGAGCAAGATCCACCCGTGTACGGAATGCCCGGAGACAACGTAGCCGAGGACCTGTCAATGGTGACCGACCATTCGGATGCCGGCCTCGACGCATAAGGAGAAAAGTCATCGTGCATGAACGCAACGTACTTTTAGCCCTGCGACGGGGTTTTTCTAATCGAGAACCGGCTGGCCGTTCGCGTATACGGAATACATAATATAAATATGATTTGTTGTTAATAAGCGACACAACGACAAGTAGATAAGTGTGTATATTGCTAATAAGGTAGAATTTGTACAGTATATACTATGTATGTAAATATGATAATGTATTAGCTGTAGAGTGATATGATCGTGTCCCGCCCTGCCCTGCCTAGTTAACCGCGAAACATTCGAAACGGTGACTCCTGGTAGCATCCGTAGTAAGTACTTACATTTCGTAGTGTTTTATATGATTCCTAACGATACGATGTAACGTACGTTTTGATGGACGGAGTAAAGTAGGAGTACGAATACGACTAGTACGTACCGTTACCGTTACAGATCCTTATACCCTGATGCCCTGATATAAAATGGTATAACCGCACCGAAATCGAACCGATGATACCATTCTCATAGTGAATTCAACGCTTTGATCTCGAGACGAATGAAGCGTGGACGTAAGCATGTAGCATGGGATACAAGTAGATGGACACTTGACATTTGTGCAAGGTGTTGATGTATGTGATAGACTAAGTCTCGCTCGCGTCTCGCAATTCGCGTGTATTATATATATTATTTATGAAACGATCGCGCCGTTAGTGATTTCACTGAGCAATATGTAAATTACCATTTAAGAATGAATGCATTGTGGCATTATCACTAATATTATTTAATCGAGGGTAATTATTCCATATCATTAAATTAACTTCAATAATATCAATGTATAAAATACTGTGGTATGTTTCTTACCTTACATATTGAAATCTACTACTGTGTATATGAATTATAATTATCATACGATTGACCTCTCGGAATGGCCAACTCGCCAGCGACCCGTGTATGGCGCCTAACGTACTTAACGTAACAATTACGATAGAAATTCAGCATTCAGCGCTTCACCACATTCGCTTTCTTCTTACTTTTTCCATCTCCATTTTACCATTTTCCTTTCTCCTTTCGGCACTGATTTACCTACATTCATCTACCACGCCCGTTTATCCGTGCGATCCATTTTTATTATTTCGACGGCGTCTGCATACATGTGATAGTTAATTATTAGACATTGTTAAATAGTTATATTAATATACCTCTTTGTTTTAGAATAGGACGCATCGTATTTTCATTGTAGCGCTTATTACTCGTTATTATTTGTCGAAAACTTTAGGAGAGTGTTTAATTAAATTTTGCTGCAGATGATACGCGTACCGCTTTGTTTTTTATAAAAATACCTCACAAAAAACTATTCGGATATACAGGCACATTGTTCAACCCGCATTTTTTATTTTTAAATAAATACTCATCAATAAAATGATGAATGGCCGTGCGCGCATCACCTGTACATGATTTTTTATTTTACATTTACACGTTACATTACATTTGTTTTGAGACACACGTGCAATTACAGTTAAAAGAAAGAGTTGCCAGTCGTGAACATGAGGGTATTAAAACATAGATTAGATACAACTGGATTCAGTATAACAGCATCAAACTGAAGCTCACATGTAAATCCCTAGTATATTTTATATATTTCATTATTAATGAAGTTAAAGTTGAAGTAAATATAAATATGAATATGGCTCCCGTTCTAGTTGTGTATCTAATGTATGTGGCATCGATATTGATGTTTTTTCAGTTAAAATAACATCTATAGGTACTCTAAGTAGAAGAGATTTCCCACTCCGCATATTTTCAGACAATGTGTATATGAATATGAATATGATTATGAAACCCTGTGATCTGCGTTCATCCACAATCCATGATCACGAGTAAATTGTAAACGAGCTTAAACATTCTTGTCATCTGAGTCTCGATCTCTCTTCAACTCTATCCTGCAGTCTACAAATACAGGTTGTTCCCTCATAAACATAAAACTCGAATTCCTTTCAAGATGTACATGTAAAATACCTCTCCCTATTATACGGTAGCAAATATATTTCTTTTAGGATATCGAAGATTCATTATTTATTACCATTCAATGGATTAATATGTTCCTTTTGCATATAGACTACATTGTTTTCCTTGTTTATATTAGTATTTTTTGTACTAAAATTTTGTCATATTCGTTTATTCTACAAGAATTATCATTCTCGTTTTAGTTTTTTGATAAAATGGCTGCATCATCAAAATATCAATAAGTAGTCATGTGATGACTGTATTCCAGGGGCGAAGTACGAAATATTTTTAGATGTTCATTTATAAACAGTACACTCCTGACGTATTCGTTTTTTTATATTCATAGATATAATGTACATTTGTTATAGCTATTTACATAATTTTTTATTGAAAATAATTTTGATATTTCACCATTTTATCAAAATTCACACTTAATTTCCATTGTCTACATCAGATAATTCATTGTAATTATGTAAGTTGATCTGATAGCTTGAAAAAATAAAAAATGTATTATTTAAGACCTACTTTTTTCTCTCGTATTCCTTATGTTTACAGATTTAAATAAGGTAAGTGATTATATTTTTTCATTATCAATGCAAACAATAATTTACACGGTATTAAAAAAGGGTAACATATTTTTTTGATGTGCTGATTTTCAATAAAAAAATATTATTTATTTAATTCTTGAAATGTATATTTTTTGGGGTGTAAAGCTAGTTCGCCTCCTCGTGGTGCACCCTGGGTAACGCTAAATGAACTAGCACAAGTCGGGGACCAGACTATCCTTGAAATAATCTTGGGAATCTCCAGGAGACCGATTCTAATTCACCCGGAGATTAGAGACTGTCTCAACCTTGTATCTATTAATGACGTCAGATTTTAGGAATTTAATTTTTTATGTTGGGATAAACAGGGTGCAATATGACAGGATTTTATGTTGATTATATTTTTCGGATAATTTTACGTCGTTACATCGGAGGTGGCGCCCAGTCTGACAGACTCGACCGATTTTATAACGTACTGTGAATTTTTTTATTCGATTATATTTTGGGAGTTAAATTCTTATTTGTTTATTTTTTTATATAAAATGTTCGTTTTCATAAAAAAAAGGGTTTAATTCATCAACTAATACCATTATTTTATAACAAAGTACCTCATTAGTAATTTTTTCATTGATCTCTCCGGGTCTCTCAGACCCGACTCCACCTCCCGAGTCATAGAAAAGGGCGCCACTTTCGAATGGTTAATTTAGAAGTCAATGGAACAATTTATGAGCAAGAAATTGTCTTGTTACTTGTTAACAGTAGTAATAATAGTAGTTTTAAAAAATCGTTTTAATTTATACTCAGCCATTATAAGACCTAAAATTCGAATATAACGATACAGAACCATTTCCTAAAAATATAATGTACATTTTGAATAATTCTATTTTTAACTATTTCTATAAAAGAAGTCTTACCTTAATTTTAATGGTTTCCACGACATGTTAGTGTATACTAAAATTATTGCAAATAAAATTTTCAAAATGTAAAACATGACAAAGTCCTGTCATACTCCACCTTTTACAAAATAGAAAGAAAAATCCCTATATACGTAACTATATGGTAACAATCTGACGTCATAAATTAAAATAGTCTCCAAAATGAATTAGAATCGGTCCCCTAGTGTCTATATCCAAGGATAAACAAGACAGTACTACACCATCATCAACGGCTCCTTCTATCTCCTCGACCAATCCATCCTGAGAAGCGCCAATTTCAACTGGGACCTTGCTCAACTAATTATTTTAATTTTACATTGATGACTGTATTGCCATAAGAAATAAATAAATCAAATTTTGGGTACAAGCTCCATTCAAACTCTACTTCTCAAAAATCGTAGTCTCAACAACGTACCTTCACCTTTGTGTGAGTGTGAAAAAAAAAATTACAACTCCTGTATGTATAACTTTTAAAAAATTAGTACACTTTGTTTCAAATGAACTGGAGTAATAGTTTAATCCGACAAACATATTCCAGTGACGCACCAATAATTATTTGCTAAGGGATAACCAAAATGTTCGAAATCGATAAAGTTCTACCTACCGCTTCAGTTTTCATTTAATTTTTCGAAATCAGTTGAAGTCACCTTGCATTGAAATAAATATAAATTTTGATAAAGAAATTTTATTCGCAAATAATATAAAAACATAAACAAATCCCAAAACTTTTCAACAGCTATTGTTCGACAGTTAAATATGAAAAACGATGTGAATTTTTTTAAAAAAATCTTATGCAATACATTTAAATTAAATTATATAACAACAAGCAAAAATAATTTTTATACATCATTACTCTTTAATTAATTCGTAAAATTACTGCTCCTCCACAATTACATGAATCTATTCAATCATTTTGATTATTTCCGTGCTGGTAGAAAGGTGTATGTAGTGGGCTGGTGTATTGTGACTTTCAGGATGACTTCCTGGTGCTTGGAGAGATTTTTGGACACCAGCAGGACCTGGAGTTCATCTGGATATTTCATTCTTTGTATTATGGTTTAATCATATTTTACTATTTAAAAAAAAATAATAATTTGTAACTTAGGACACAGTACATGTTGAATTTAATAAACAATAAAAATTATTGATATATGTATTTAAATCATTGCTCATGTTGTACACACACAGTTAATTAATGGTAATCAAAAATTTATTTAGGAATATGTTATGTAACTTCATCCACTTATACCTTAACAATAAAACTTCCTGGTGTTTCTTGGACAAATGGAGGACTTGGAGACGAACCTGGAGATATCATTTATTTATTGTAAGTTCAAATATTATTACTTTTACTTTATAATGATAACAGGTGTATTTGTAATTCGCAAAAAGCATATACATTGGATTGGTGGTAGCAAAACATATTCATATCGTTTTACAACAATTTATCACATGCAGCATTGTTATATATATATAATAGATATACATACTTTAAATCACATTAGATTTCAGTAGAATAAACTTTGAAACAATTGAATAGTAATTATAGAGATTATCGGCCAGTTACTATTAAATCAATACACTCTAAAAAAATTTAGCCGTGTAAACCCAATTTGGTAAATGGTAAAATATATTTGTGTGAAAATCATCACTAAATTTTGTAAAACCGTGCAAATTGTTAATTATAAAGTGTGATAAAATTGTATATAGTGTAATAATGTAATTTATAAAAAATGTACACTATTTATAGTAATTTTTTAAAAGAAATTTCATTCTACGCTATGATCAGTGCTGTCGTAATCCTAATGAAACAAGTTAAAAGTCGCAAGGTAGTTTTAGTCTGTTGTGAGATTCGGCAGAGCAATGACGTTCATTTGTGTGTATTAAATGACAATATTTAAACTTCCATTGAAAGTGTAATTTGTGTAAATGTGTTTCCTTGAACGAAGACATCAAGTTTGAAGATTTTTCATTACCCGGTAAGTACAATTATTGCCATCATTTAATCTATGTAAAATGCATCCTATAAATGATATCTATACATATTGTTCTTACTTATTTATAATACATTTATTTATTCAACAGGACATTAGTCCCAATTATAGAATAATATACAAAAAAAGTGTAAAGAGTATTAACAATGACATAATATTAAATATGAACTGTTAGGTAACAATATTACTTAATATATCTTTAAATTTATTAAGATTGAAACTAAAATCAAGATCATTGGAAACTGTATTGAATGAGCGACACACAAATTACAACGGTAATTTGTATGAGATACTTTGAATATGAACGTATTGTTTTGTTACATCTGGTGTTACATTTATTTCTATAGAAATTGAGTAGGCATAGTAAATTATTGTCATTAAGAATATTGTTTACAATTCAAACGAAAAAAAATAATTGGTTTCTAAAATACCTGTTTGGGATGGACTAAGTTTAAATCCGTTTATTAAAAAATTGTGGTCATAATTCAGATAATTAAGCAGTACTCAAGTTTGCTAATAACTAACATTTTAACAATCAACTTCTCTGAAATCATGGGCTGTACTTATACGTACTATAAAACCTAATTTATATGTGATTGATTACATAATCTGCATGACTGACCAATGTTAATTTTGGATCAAGAAGGTCTAGGTCTTTTATAATGAGCCTGTTTCGCATTTGTTTAAAAGTATTTTAAATGAAAGTTTATGCAGTATTTTTTATAGTAACAAAAAAATAACAATTTATTGGTATTTTCGTAAATAATTAAATAAAAAGATGGGCGCCACTGGCGCCAGAAATGGTCATGAAAAACAACCTCCCCACTCTTGTGACATCGGAGTACACACAGTACGTCATTCGTAGCCAATAAGACAACAGTTTACGTTATTTACGTATGTATATAAATAAAAGTAGGCGATAGTTTCTCACATGTTATACCGCATGTACTCTGACGTCACATTCTGTTTCAGATAAGAATTCTTAACGTCTAAAGTCATTTAAATACCTATATGTGCAATATTATTTTCTTATTTTACATGACACAGTATAGCGACAGAAGTTATCGAGCCATGTCTAGGATAGTACGCGCGCGTAATTCAAATCTGTTTTTATTGTCAGAAAGTAGTTATTGGTTTTGTTTTTATTATGATAAAATACAGCCACCAAAGAACCTTTTTTTAAAAACAAAGCAATAATTATTATAATGGAAATTCTCTATTTAAATAATATTATTAATCAATTTTAGATTTGAGTGAACATTATTTTTATAACAAAAAAAGGTACTAGTAAGATATAAATTTTATTTTATATTTTTTATTTACAAGAAAATGTGGAGTGAACAAATTTTAAATTATAATAAATTCGTAAGAATAATAATAACTGTTTATGAGAAACAATGGTCAGTTTTTATTGCCTTTGGATTGGCTTTTGAAAGTCCTGTTTGCGAATTTAAAAAAATAAAATAATCGGAGTCTGTAGTACTCCCTTAAGAAGTAGTCATAGGGAGTCTGAACAAGGATGTGAAAATTCAATATATTTAAGTGATGTAAAAATCGTGAAAGTGCATTACGTTCTTGTACACCTGTTACACAATACATTTTTTGTCCTAAACTTAATTACAGAAACCAAAAAGTACATAATTTTTAAATTTACATATCTCGAGCTAATTTAATCATGCTTGATGTTTTCGACGCAGAATTCAATTTTCTAAAACTTTTATTTAAAGTATTTATTATTAAAATCAAAATACCACCATTTTTTTCAAGAAACACTGACAACAGCTTCAAGTAAAGTATGACTTCCGGTTAGACTATTTTAACTAAAATCTATTATGTTATTTCCATTGATATAAGAGTACCATATACCATATTTGAAAAGTATTGGGTTATATTTTAATATAGTTTTTCATTAAAATCTATTATAGGTTTCAAGTAAAGTACCACTTCCGGGTAGACCATTTTAACTAAAATCTATTATGTTATTTCCATTGATATAAAAGTATTATACACCAAATTTGAAAACTTTTGGATTATATTTTAAAATAGTTTTTCAGTAAAATCTATTATAGGTTTCAAGTAAAGTACCACTTCCGGATAGACCATTTTAACTAAAATCTATTATGTTATTCCCATTGATATAAGAGTACTATATACCAAATTTGAAAAGTTTTGGATTCTATTTTAATATAGTTTTTCATTAAAATCTATGATAGGCTTCAAGTAAAGTACCACGTCCGGGTAGATCATTTTAACTACAATCTATTATGTTATTCTCATTGATATAATAGTCTTATATACCAAATTTGAAAACTTTTGGATTATATTTTAATATAGTTTTTCATTAAAATCTGTTATAAGCTTCAAGTAAAGTACCACTTCCGAAAGTTATGTAATGACCAAAAAGGGAGGTGCACAACTAGATGTTATAACAGTCCTAAATACAAAATTTGAACTTTCTACGGCTTCCCGTTTTCCAGTTATACGAGATACGTACATACGTACGTACAGGCGTCACGCCGAAATTAGTCAAAATGGATATTTCCGTTGAAATCTGGAAACCGAAATTTTTCGCGATTACAATACTTCCTTTACTTCGTACAAGGAAGTAAAAATGCCTTTTGAAATTTCACGACGTGTTGGCAAAAAATATCTTTCGGCATTTTTAAAATTCGAAAGGTGTAGTTTTCCTTATAATTATTATAATGACAAAACGTTTCATCTAACTCTATATGCGAATTTGAATACGTGTCACATACTTTGCAAATAGAACAAATTTTCTATTATTTGGACTACGGAATGGTGTACAGCACTTTCATAAACTGAATTAATTCCGTTTTCCTTCTCTTCAAACCGCACTTAAACACACGATTGACGCAAATACACAAAAACAGCTGATTACTTCAATAAAACTGTCGCCATTTTGAGAATAGTATAAACTGACGGACGCGCAAAAAAATTTGCCACGCAAATTCATCGTATAGGCTATTGTATGCGTAGCCATATACTTATACCGTAATAAAACCTTTCATTTTCTAAAAAAATAAAACAAATATGAATCATTAATAATTTATTTACAAAAAAATTCTTAATATACCAATAGAATCTTTACATTATAGCACAGGGTGACTCTTTCTTTATATTAGTGAAATGTTCCTTATATTGTTTTGGTAAACGATATTCATGATATTTATTACAAAACATGCATGAAGAACAATATGACATATCTGATTGTTGTACACAAGGGAGATTTTTATCTTTGTATTGAGGCATGTTATTATTCTGACTTTTTGATTGTTTACTACCTTTTTTAACTTTCCTCTTATTTGTTTTAGGTTTCTGTTTTCGTTGTTTTTTACTTTGTTTGCACTTCTTAAGCTCTTGTTGTTTCTTATTGAAAGTAAATTTCCTTCGCTGTATGATCGACTCCATGCATTGCATATTTGAATCAAGGTTGAAGAAATATACGGAAGAAAAAGTTGGGTTCAATTTCTTAGTTCTTGGGGATCGTCTTACTTTCTTCTTTTTTTGTTTACGGATATTATGAAGAGCTTCATTTTCCATTCTGGCTAACTTTTCTTTCGCTTCTTGACGCTTTGAATATATTATTCTTCGTCTACTTATTAAAGACTCCATAGATTGAAGAGTAGAATGCGTGTTGAACTTATATTCCGTTGAAAATGTAACCGTTAATTTCACATTTTTCTCACTTGCACCTTTTGATTTGGAAATAGGCTGGCTACTTTTTGCTCGCTTACTTGATTTCTTCGTTGTATTTGAATTTACTCGCTTCAAACCCTTACTTTGCGAGACTGCATTGTTGATGTTCTGTTCTGGAGATTCATTTTGTTTATCAATGGAAGCATGTTTAGATCTATTACTGTTAGCTTTTTCTAATTTCCTTGTGTTTATATTACATTCAGTCTTTGTCCTATTACTGATGTTTGGTATAATTTCTTCTGTTTGTCTATGAATAAAGTTTAATTATTAATTGTAAAATTGTTTAAATTTATATGCAATTACTTACAGAAGTTCCGGTAATTTGCAATATACATTTTCTGTTTGTTTCTGGGAATCATCATGCTTTGATTTTTCTTCAAAATCCAAAAGTAACACCGTTTGTTTCGAGTTCATTCTGTTACCATTTTCAGTTTTTATGGCTATTGTACAATCGTCAATTATTGATTCCACTTCCATATTTGGAATTTGTGATTCCGTTTCAGAATTTATAAGCCTTTATATATAAATAATAATTATAACTTTCTTACTCTAACCTATACATGTGTAACTACATACCTAGGTCCACTCGTGCTATCACTGTCGGAGTCTATTAATTTGGCAATAAAGTTACCCATTTTAAAATCCTTTCACACTAATTCAGATAAAAAATTCTATAAATTTTGACTACTAAATTACAAATTTGGTACGAAAATTTTCATTACCAAATGGCTAAACGCCAACTGTCATCTAATACTAGTAACTAAATTACTAAAATGGCTGTGGCTCAAGCTGAAGGTGAAACAAATGGCGCGTACAGTGTACAGCGCGTGCGCGTACCTGCTAGTAATTCCATCTATGATGATGTTTCAGAAGAAAAAATATTAGTGAAATTTATTTAATTATTACGTTACATTTATTTTAAAAAAGCGTTATTTTAAATTCAGTGGTTGTAACCGAAACTGAAACCAGTATAAGGCAAAAAAGGTTTATAACAAGAATACTTGACGTATAGTCACTTAAATACCGATATGTACAATATTATTTTGTAATTTTATAACAAAACTATATATGTGTAAAGAACTGTTTAGATGTATTTCAACAGTGAATTTCTGTAACTTGGTTACAATGAACAGTGTTAAGTGTTCAAATTAAATTGTGTAAATAACGAAGACAAAACTATATATGTTTGACATAATATGAATTGAAACGATTGGTTTTGACAAGTTATTTTCATGGAAAAAATATATGTCAAAAGAAATGTACGGACAAATTTAAGGCTAACGTACCAACAGAAACAGGGTTAAATAAAAGTATAGTTTTCCTACCAGTATTCAAATTTGTTATTTTAAAAATACATATTTTATTTACTATTAAAATTACATAAATTTATCTCCGATTAAAAATTATTTTTTTATTTCTGCTTGCAGCACACGCCTTTTGCCGGTTATTACTTCATTAACAAGTATTAGATAACTAATTATATTAAAAAAATATACCTCCTAAAGTAGTAAACAGTCATTTACAATTTGTTTTTCATAGTGAAAGGATGGTTGTACTCTTTTGGTTTTCTGGACCGTGCTCGACCATTCCTTTATTTTTTTTTTAATTTGTATTTCACAGTGTTCAAGACTGTGGTAGTTACCTCTACCCTTAAAATAAATTGTAAAATATTATAATTAAATTCATTAAAATTAAAGTGCGCCTAGACCAACCCAGGGCCCAGAAGGGATACATTTGTATGGATTAGTATAACGGTAGTTTGGTAAAATATCCAGATTAATCCTGAGACAAGGTATGTAAAAATAGACTTCCCAGCAAATTGAAAATTTATCAATTTTTACATCAAAATTAGATTTTTTTACATTTTGCTAATAAAATTAAATTTGCTACATAATAATCAAATAAATTTGAAAAATACAATTCAAATTCACTATTATGCATTCATTAATCCCTTTTTGTTACTTCAGTCCTTCAGTTTTAATCGTCACCCACAAATTATTGTAAAAATAGCAAAAACGTGTTGTGGGGACCCTAATTCGTGCTTATTCACAGAAAACTCATTATCTATTTTATTTATTTGTTAGTCTAATTATACTTATAATCAGTGCTCATAAACATGTAGTTTTTCATTATGAAAATCTGAAATTTGTTGCGACGTCAATGATCTTATATGTCATTTGTGACAGGTATCACATTTTTTCCAAAGAACACATTGATTTTTACTTTTTTATAAAGTTTTGAACTATGACGTGATTGGTCAGTTTTAAAGGCCTCTAGTTCTTGTAGAAAGTATGTTAAACAAAAATTATTGCCATATTTACTATCTATGGGGTCAGTTCTACCATGGGTTAAGCGTCGAACACTTACTTACATAACACCCTGTATACAAAATAAACTAATACAAAAATTGTCAATTTAGTAATTTTTCCGGAAAATAGCACAGTTTAGAGTAACTGCTGAACTGGTGTTACTTTAGCCATATCTTCTCTCGTGCATTCCACTTCTAAGTTGGCGCACGTGAACAGGTGGGTCATTATTTGTTCTTGCCTACAATGATATGAAGTGGGTTCTACTTGGTACCCCCCAGTTGTACATATGTATTTCACATATTCCTACTTGACTTCATAATTAATTAACAATGGATTTACTTCATGTAATTCGAAATAAAATATTAGATAACTTTTTGAGGATTTTGAATGTGTCTTTACTTATAACAAAAAAAATAGTAGTTGGACACTAAATTTAAATAACAAAATATATTTTATCTTAAAAATATCTTAATTTTTATTTTTTTAATTGTTGCAGGGTAGCAGGATGACCAAATTCATTGTTGGAGAGTGTTTCCCAAAACGCGAAGAAGAATACAGCCCTAGGCCCTCCCCAAAAACCTTATCTCGAATCTATTTGTGCCCATTAGCCTTTACTTGCCAGTAAAATCAAAATAAGGTAATTAATAAAAATTCGTTATGTTAAAATTTGTTATATTTTACATAAATACTGATGTATGCTTGTTGTATGATGAATTTAAGTTGCAAATTGTTATTTCGGAATTAAATGTAATAATTATTTCCAAATATCTGCACTTTGTGAGTTCAGAATTTATAGATTTAATAATTTTATATTTAAATATCACATTTGAATTCTCGCTCTATGTCCACCAATCACAAGCTTCGTTATTTTTACCAATCACATGAGACCACGCCGTGAGCGTCATTGCGTCACATGTTGTGCAAGTAGGTTGATGTTCGCAAGTGGTTTTATGTTTTTGTGATATGTTTTGTAATTAAAATAACTTATTTATGTGTTATATTTGTGAAATGGACCTGGAGCAGTTGAATTCGAATGCCTAGCTGTAGTTTGAAAGGTAAATTATTTGATTTTAAAATAACTTTAAGGATGAATCATGATGTAACCTTACATCTTCAAGTTCTACATAAATATGTATTTGTATATTGAATTCATCATAACACAGCCTTAATACATATAATATATTGTTGCATGTAATATTCTTTTACATTAGTAAAGTATGAATACATTCTTATACAACGCAGAATGTCTAACCTTGCTTTTTGAAGGTTGTGCATGATTTGCATCTTTCAGTACCATATTTTTAAGAACTTTAACGTAAAATCATGTAGTGTATATTTCTAGCTACATTTTGAAAAGTAAATTATTTAATTCCATAATAAATATAAGAACAAAAAGTCATATAATATCTAATGACGCTACGTACATCTTCAAGTTCTAAATTTATATTTGTATAAGTATCAAATTCATCATTAAACAGCAGTTAATACATTTTTACATTTGAATATTTTTAATCTTGCTTTTTGAATATTAAATGCAACTTTATCGAAATGTCTTTATTGTTATGTAATCTTTATCTATAGTGGCGTGAAAAGTTTTGAACCAAACAGATTTTTAAACCATTATCGTATATTGTAAAGGTGACAATCAAACAGTTGTATTAATAAACATATGAATTTGTGCATAAAATATTTTCCTATTATAAACCAGATACTACGTAGGTAAATAAAATTATGTAGTAACAAACTAATTTATCGTACGGTGCAAAAATATACGTTCTTGTCTCAATATTTAATAGTTTAAGTAGAAAGGATTCGCCGGTTCTGCAACCTCCTCCTCCGTGGAGGAGCGTTCTGGGGCTGATTCTTATTAACTCTGCGCATATAGATCATTTTCGCTCAACCAGGTTAGCGTTTAAAGTCTATTTTGTGGTTGTAACGTGAAAAATTCACGTAATTGGCGTTACGCGGCTGATTCTTATTAACTCTGCGCATATGGACTATTTTTCTTCAATGGGGGATTCCAGCTCAATCGAATTAAAGGAAAATAGGAAAAAAATACGAATGTATATGCTGAATAACGAATATTAATAAAAAAAATGAAATGATATAATTGAGATATTTCGGAAATAAGGGGTTTTTTGTTATACCGCTTCGACACTAATATGAAATCTATATACAGGGTGTTTCTATACCTCTGCACGAAACTTCAATGACATATATAATTTGATATACTGATTATAGCATAAAAAGATTTTTTTTAAATTCGCAAAAATAAGGGCAGTGTATTCGTTGCGAACATTTTGAATAGCCACTGGTTTGATAGTACACACATATTTATAATTATGTTAGTAATGAACCAAACTAATCAAATTAAAGGTATTACATAATTTTCAGGAACAAGTGAATGTTTTGATTGTTTTGGTAGGTCAAGGAAAAAATAAAATTGAGGATATCAATTTTTTAATTTCACATCAGAATAAACTGCAACAAGTCATTGTTACAAAAATTGTTAAAAATTATTTCCTCCTGCAGCCATACAAAATGCAGCATATTGTATCAAACTCACACACACGCCCGATGTAATGAATTTTGTTGCTTTATTACTTCCGTACAGTTCTCAATACGTTGCCTCAATTCTGCGACTGTTTCTGGTTCTTTTTTTGATTGTCATCAACTAGAGATTTTAAATGTCGCCATAAATAAAAATCCAATGGATTAAGATCTGGTGTCCTAGGAGGCCATGATACAGGTGCACCACGACGTATCCATCGACATACCTTCAAACACTTCATTTAAATGTTGCCGAACATTTCTTGTAAAATGCGGTGGTGCACCGTCATGCATGAACCAAGCTTGTTGACGCACATTTAAAGGAACATCTAATAATTCCGGTAAATTATTTTGAAGAAAATGTAAATAATTATTTCCATTCATTCTGCTTGGTAGTATGTAGGGTCCAATTAATGTACCATTTACAATTCCTGCCCAGACATTTAAAGAAAATCAACACCTTGAAAACTACTTCTCACAACATCATGCGGAACAATGAACACTATGAATGTTGTGAATGGGGGATTACGGCTCAATCGAATTAAAGGAAAATAGTAAAAAAATACGAATGTATATGCTGAGTAACGAATATTAATAAAAAAATGAAATGGTATAATTGAGATATTTCGGCAATAAAGGGTTTTTGTTATAACGCTTCGACACTAATATGAAAATATTTTGATTGGCGACAGAGAAACCGCCTATACATGCATTACAAATAGCGTGTTAGGAGGTGGGATTACTACCAATGGAAGTTAAGAAATTCAAATTCGAAAGGAGGGGCTAACATTCCTGTACTACAGTTTCCAAACAGTTTTTATTTTAACATAAATTTCTTGCATTAAACTTAATAATTTAAATACACCTGTAATTATAAAGTATGTATACTTATACAGTGTTATAATATTCATTTATTTTTATGTAAATACAACTTAAAATAGTATATATTTCAAGAACATTTAGGTCCATGATGAAAACAGTTTGATATAAAAACACATAAATGTGACGTCACGTCAATCTTTTCAAAACTCGGGAGACCATAACTCGCTTATTAATAGGAATTTTTTCACCGGATTTTCATTAATAGTCTTAGTTTTCCTAATATTTTCAGATGAAATTATAAAAAAAAAATGGTGTAATCCCCCATTCCATCTCTTGTAAAAATTGCCTCATCACTGAATATTATTTTTGACGTAAAATTAGCATTTAAGCTTATTGTTCTAACAACCACTCACAAAATGTCACTCTGAGAGGATGATCTTGTGGAATTAGTGCATGAACTCTTTGGAAATGAAAGGGACGAAAATTATAATCTGTAAGAATTCTCCAAACTGAACAACGAGACACTTCACCCATAGCACGAGATATTCTTCTTTTACTGATTGTAGGTTCAGCGGCCACAATTTCCAAAACTTAATTTTCAGAATTGTTGCGTAATCTTTGGCGACCTCCACCTCGTCCCGCATTTCTCTCTAAGGTTCCCTCATCACGAAGACCTTATGTGATCCTCACAAACATTTGGCGATGTGGACGATGTCTTTGAGGATAACGCTGTGCATAAGTTCGCGCTGCTAATTTGAAATTTTGTACCGCTGCTCCATACACTAATAACATACACTAATTCACTGTTGCTATACATTTTTCTCAAATTTCTCCCACAACACCTACCCTTTCAATACCTTATACGAAATCAAACTAGGTACTCAAATAAAAAAAAAAATCATTAAGGTATTAGACATATGACAAATAAGATATTAGACATAATACTTAATTAATAAATTATTATTTGTAGGCAGTGTTTATACTTCTATTTCATTAATAACAAAATTATAAATAATTAAATATACTATTAAACCAGTGGCACTAAAAATCTTCGTTAAGAATGAACTACCCTTACTTTTGCGAATTTCCAAAAAAATCTTTTTGTTCTATACTCAGTATATCAAATTATATATGTCAGTTTCGTGCAGAAACACCCTGTATAATATTTTGATTGGCGACCGAAAGACCGCCTATACATGCATTACAAATAGCGTGTTAGGAGGTGGAGATTTACTACCAATGGAAGTTAAGAAATTCAAATTCGAAAGGAGGGGCTAACATTCCTGTACTGCAGTTTCCAAACAGTTTTTATTTTAACATAAATTCCTTGCATTAAACTTAATAATTTAAATACACCTGTAATTATAAAGTATGTAGACTTATACAGTGTTATAATATTCATTTATTTTTATGTAAATATAACTTAAAATAGCATATATTTCAAGAACATTTAGGTCCATGATGAAAACACATAAATGTGACGTCACGTCAATCTTTTCAAAATTCGGGAGACCATAACTCGCTTATTAATAGGAATGTTTTCACCGAATTTTCTTAGTTTTTCTAATATTTTCAGATGAAATTATATATAAAAAAAATGGTGGAATCCCCCATTAGGCTAGAGTTTAATACCCAGTTTGTAGAGGGAAAGTGAAAGGCACAAGTAATAAATTAAATAAATTTGTTTTAAGGCGGGTTTAAATAATAAAAATTAGGATAACATATATAAACATTTTATTCATATAAGGTTGAATTAAATACATAGAGTATAAATATTCACATTGTTACATACACTTTACATATAAGAATATTAATCATTTATTTTGATACAATCACTGCAGAATACTGTCGAGATATTGATTTAATTAAATTTATAATACTGTCTTGTGGTGTACATCGTGTCGTTCATTTTCTAAATGGTTCCATAATTCAGACTTGTTTTTCTTTTTCATCGCGGATGTTTAACTTCTGGCTTAAATGTTTTATTGGATTTAAATTCGGAGATTAGGGTGGTCAAACAAGAATTTGGACTTTTGTTGACCTAAAAATTAGTTTATTACTTTAGATTTTAGTTTATTTTATCTGTTCGCTTTGTTGGTTTGCGGGGGTCTATTGCATCTTGACTTGTCAGCTAATGATTTTGGCAATGTATATTACGTGATAATTCCATTTGCCGTGCTTTTATCGATCATTAGGAAGTCTGCTATCTCACGAGAATACTCTCCTTGTCGAGAAAGGTTTATTGCGGATTCTCGTACCTGAAAGCGGGTGTATTTCATCAATTTATTAGACAATAACAAGTTAATATTGAATTGTGTGTTATTTATTTGTGTATTTACATTATATTAGAGTTTGGATTACAGTAACCTATATAACTACATTTGTGTGTAATTTGGTGAAAAATATTGTGATAGTGAATATGTGATAGTGAATATATTAGTATTATATTATAATTGCTCTACTTTATTTCCTATTCATACAGTTTTTCTCTAAGACAGTCACAATATAGAAATAAAATAAATATAAATATATCATCACGGCATATTACCCATTTCTGGGTGTGCCAATCTGCTTATCGCAGATATCGGTAATGATGATGACATATTTGTACCGTGCGGGCGCTTACCAGGCGTCACCTCACGGGCATTCATTGCTGGCGTGGAGAATGCACCACAGGGGTCACTTTTGTGCCATTTAAAATTCGAAATATTTGGCGTCGGTCGGGATCGAACTCGGTACCCCCAGGTTCGCGACCAGACACTCTGGCACGAGGCCACGGGACCCCCTCACAATATAGCAGTTAGTATATTCAAATTAAACATATATTTGTTTAAAAAACTTTGTGTTCAATTATTGATCTATTTTTAATTGTATCTCTGTATATAAATCCTTGCATAACTATTATTTATTTGAAAGTATTTACATAGGTATATTAAAGTAATCTATATCTCGATAAGTCTTAGAAAAAAAATGTTATACATTATACTCGCAAAAATCTGTAATATTATGTAACAACTTATACGATACAATTTAATAAATATTTGGTGATATATATTTCATTATTTATTTATTTACAAGTCCTCATAGAATAATATCATTACAATGTGTAACACAAATAAAATGTATTATATAAATGACCAATAAAAACAGTAAAAAAGAATACAATTTCTCAATTCAAAAACCTATTTTCCTATCCTCAAAAATTGCATTTCAGCAACCAGAAATTCACCAAAATACGAACTAGATCATCAAAATGAGATCAGCACAATATGAACGATTTACGGCCTATAGGTAAACAACCAGCAAAAATCGATTCGAGAACACCGCAAAGCGATCGCCGATCTGCAACCTGCATTAATAATTTTAGCGCCTAAATTTCAACCTAGTGCACAGCAGATTACAAAAGCAAGTAGCCTACACGAAAAAATTCCTAGCCAGCAAAATCCGATCCGCGAGCACCAGCAAGGCTTCTGGTCGACAAAATCGCAAAAATCGTGTAAAATCGACGTTTTAGAGCCGTAGCGGCCGAAAAGTAGTACTTTACTGCCGTTGCAAGCATTTTTGAGCTCTCAGACGGATTTTCAGCCGATCGCAAGGCATTTACCCACCAAAATTCAGAAATTCATCGATCGCAATAGTGTTGCTGACTTCTGGCTGACAAAATTTAAAAAGTCGTGTAGATTCGGCGATGTTCAGCGTGTAGCAAGACTACTAGTCACGAAAACGAGAATTTGTGAGCTCTCTGGCCGAACGGAACGTATTCCCCCACAAAAATTCAAATTTCTGACAATACGGTAGGCTGTAGTAAGGCCTGGTGATCGAATCGTGAATCTCAAGTCTCCCACCACAGATTTCTAGCTGTGTATAATACTGGCTGTCTGTTGAATTTACAGCCATTCGTGCAGCGGGAGCGGTGGCTTCCTACCGGTCACTCTTTGTCGTGAAATTACGTAATAACGTCTATTTCAAGCTATATACAGGTTTCTAGAATTTTTTTGCTGGCTAGGCCCCAGGAACCAGCGGAGCGATCCGATCCTAGCTCCCAGCAACCCGCCTAGCACCCGCGTGCTCGCCCTCGGCTCGTAGCCTAGGCGCGCTCGTGGATGGCTAGGGCGGGTTGCTGGTAGCTAGGATGGGATGCTCGGCTGGTTCCTCGTGGCTAGTAAGCGGGATTCGAACCTGGATCTTTAGGATGGGAGATTTTTGTTGGTCGTCGTTCTGGTTGTGGATCTATAGGCTGTGAAATGGTTTCTAAGCGGGATATGAACTTAGATCTTTGGATTGCAAGTTTTTTGTTCTGGAAATAGGTTGTTAGAATGAAATATTATATAGTATTATCGGTATTTATTGGTCATAAATATATTACATAATGGGGTACATAATGCATTGCTATATTTTGCAAAGATATTGTTTTAATACAGAGATATATGCGATTAACAATTATATACATAAATAAATGTATCTTGATCTGTAACACTTTGAAAGATGATATTTGAAATAGGTTATTTTTAATTATATATATATATATATATATATAAGAACATATGATGCAAATTCTTTATTATGATTCATTGAAATATACAAGTAGGCTAACATATATGATTGGCAACAATCGATCGATTAATTGTTGAAAGAACTTTTATAAGGATCATTTGTTTTAACAAATAGAAATAATAGAAGACATTAATTATGTATAAGATGATCATATATTTATTTATAACAGAAAATCCTTACAAAGTTTTTCCGTAACATTTTTTGGGTATTGAAAATATAATCTAAGTTTAAAATAATATGTTTTACAACTTCAAAATGAATTATCTCTCTTGCTATAAACTTTTGGGATTCAAATTCGAAATCGCACATAGCTAAAAGATATATTTAAAAATATGTAAACTAAAGTTTAAACAAAATGAAAAGAAAATTTTGAGATGTTTTTTTTTAATACATTTGTTAAATATAAAAATGAAGTTTAAAACATTTTCAATCATGCAAACAATATATAAAATATTTTACTACTATTAGCTGTATTTGTTTTAAATTGTATCAAACATGTAAATGTTAATATATTGATTAATTCTGTGGAATCGAAATAAGAGGCCCAAAATTTTGTGATCTATATAATTAAGGATAATGTATTAATTTATCAGTTTCATATCTCAATTAATGCATTTCGAAGTTTAAAATGTAACGTTTTTAATTACTTCGAAACTCTTATTACGTCATTCTTACAGGAGAGATAATTATTTTGTGATACAGTTTTAAATTAGAAGACTTGGTACGTAGGTGATTTGAAAGCAAAATGTTTTTATCATCTTTTTCAACGGACGTAGAAAAAGTATGTGTGTAAATTATCATTTTCCGCTCTAGATACACAAATAACTATTTTTCGATGTGCGAATATGTTAAGTGTATTTTAAATATAATAATACAAATTAGGTTTTTTCTTACTATGTTTTATTAAGAACGATCAGAGTATTAGATTACAAGTGTGTACTCGTATGTATGTAGGGGATGCAAATGATGGTACAGAAAAATAGAGCTAAGTCCCAATTACTTATATAGTTTCGAGATATCCCTGTGATTCATATATTGTGCATAGTAACTTTAAAATTAAATACTTGAATAACTAAGAGAGATAGCGAATTATCCTAATCTTATTTGTATTTGTAGGATTATTTTCTATATGTAAACGTATTTTCTGCACTTTCGAATCGTTGAAAACATTTTCAGTACTGCTTGTTTCAAAATAGGTACATGTGCATTGAAAATAGCAACTTAAAAAATGAGTATATGAAAAATTAAAGGAAAAAGTGACTTGCATTTTCCAAATTTAGTTGTAGAGATATATTTCCTATATTTCGAAAAGATTAAATCGCTAATTTTTTTTCAATAATGTTTATTTCAAAACGTGTACATGTTTATTAAAAATAACAACTTCGAAATTGAATACCATGAAAACTAAAAAAAATAAAGTCTCGTACTTTTTAAATTTGTAATAGAGGGTAATGTATAGTACTATACATAATTTCAAAAGGTTTCAATCACTGAAAACAATTTCAGTAATGTTTACATATTATACGTCTTATATGTTTATTGAAAATGGCAAATTTGACAATGAATATAAAAGAAAAACTAAGAGAAATTTTCATTATAGGGAGTCATTTACTATATGTATACTTAATTTCGAAAGGTTTAAATCGCTGATTTTTTAAATTAATGTTTATATAACGACATTCATGTTTATTGAAAAGATTAACTTTGAAAGTGAATAACATGAAAACTAAGAAATAGCTACTTACAGTTTTCAAATTTGGATTTTGGTAGTAATTTTCTATATGTATTCTTAATTCCAAATGTTTAAATCGCAGGAAAAAAATAAGTTTAATAATAATGTTTATTTCAAGACGTGTATATGTTAAATGAAAATAGTAACTTTAGAAATGAATATCACGAAAATTAAGAGATATAGCGACTAGTACTTTTCAAAGTGATATTAAGGAATTTATTTACTATATGGTAAACTTAATTTGAGACTATATGAATCGCTGAAAAAGTTTTCAGTAATGCTAGTTTCAAGACGAGTACATCTCTATTGAAAATAGCAAGTTTAAAAATTAATATCTCGTAAACTAAGAGAAATAACCCTTTGTACTTTCCAAATGTATGATTCGCTGACAAAAATCAGTAATGTTTAGACTTAGCTCTTTCGTTTCTTGTACCCTTCAAATAATATGTACATATGTAATATGTGTTTGTGATGTATGTGAACCTAACGTAATACGCTTTGAGATGTTAAAATACATTTATGAAAATGAAAATATGTGAATAGTGTAATGCCATGATTATATACTATCATTTAAATATGTTTATATGTATGAGTGTCTTAGACATTTGTTCATAAAGTTTTTATTAGTAGAGTAGATGATTTTTCACGTTAAATGGTTATATCATATAAGTATTTTATAGGTGTGAGGTGGTTTTATTTATTTATTTATTTATTTATTTACATAAATTTGATAAATATGACTTGGGATGTACAAAATCCATGTTGGGGTTATTTTGGGGTGCGATTCTCTGCAACAGGGTGACCATCTCCAATGCGGAAATCAGGATTCATGAACTGCAACTCGCTCGGGTACATCTGCAGCATCGTCTGTTTAAGTGCACAGCTTATCTTTCTGCAACAATAGAAAATATACTCGAAAGCAACAAATATAAATTAGTGGTTAATGGTCATAGAAAATAATATGATTTTATTTGTAGATTATTAAGAATTGTTTAAGTTTATGTAATTATTATGTAAGAAAATATATTAATGTCAAAGAAAGTGAGAGATATTCAATAATACAAAAGAATATATAAATATTTCAATCGACTAATTATAGATTATAATGCATAATGTGTACGATATAAAAGCATTTTAATAATGAGGCATGTTACGTAATTTGAAAAAAAATGACGTTACCATTTGTTGTATTATCATACACATTCATAATTACGTATATATGGTACAAAATATATAGGACATACAATGATATGATAAATTATATACAGGATGAACACAATTCGTGACATAGATATTTAACATTAGAAAACATTTTTTTTTTAATTTCTGTGCCGTAAAACTATATGAGGTGCTTTATAAATAGTATTTACAAAATAAAATGTTAGAAGATTGTATGTGGTAGAAATATTAAATAATTACCAATTAATGCAAACTATTTTCGATATAATGGGAACAATTATTTAAATATAGCTTATATCTTGTATCTATACTAGAATAATCCCTCCAAATTAATGGTTCATGGATCAAATAAGAAAACAACTCTAAAATATTAGAAAAGCAAAAAAAAAACTCACTTTGCATAAACGAAATCTATGGATATAACTCCAAGTCCTGCAGATATCCTAACGTGCTCTCCAAGCACCAGGAAGTCGTCCTCGTGGTCACAGTACACCAGCACACTACACACACGTCTTTACACTAGCACTGTAACAAACAAACTGAAAGAATTAATCCATGTAATAGTTAGGGTGTTAAATAATTTACCCCGTAGAAATACAAGTCAACAATTTAATAATAATGAGTCATTATAAATAATAATTACTTCTTATATATTATGTAATTCATTCACGGTGTTTTGAATTTTATGAATGTGGAAGAAGCGCGAAAAAATTTGAGTACACAAAATACAAAATTACCTTTTTTTATTGTACCATTTAATTAACTATGTGTGTCCTTTTCAGATGCAGCCGTGTGAAAAGCCGACATCCTGATGTTGCAGACTTAGCGACTTGGAGTCCCGACATTGTAACCTGAAGCACTCAACAATGGTGAGTTACATTGTTTTTGATATTTCTTGTAATCTCGCCCATGGGGATTAACTGTTAAATCTTCGTTTTCATGTATACAATCCCTGTAAAAATAAATTAAACAATATAATACTATATGTAGTTCACTAAAAGTCCAACTATTTTCCCTTAATTTGAACACGCTGATTAAGGGAAAAATAATGCAAAAATTTTCTAGGCCTTAGTTTCCAAAACAGAAATTTTTATTTTTAATGAAAAATTGACAATAGTTTTTGACATTGACGGCCTATAACTAATGAATGGTTAAATATACATTAACGGGCGTTGCGCCATTAGATTCTACGGACTTTTCTACATATGTTTACCAATTTTGAATAACCGTGTCTAGCTATTATAGTAAGAGTAAGCAAAAATGAAAAAATGGTCACTTTAAACAATTCAGTAGTCTACTAAAAATCCGACCACCCTGTATAACTTTAAAATGAAATTATTGAAGAACTAAGTGAAATAGTTGTTTTCTACAGCTACGTAATGTTGCAGGATTTCGAATTGTTGGAAAAAAAAATTCAATTTGTTTCAAGATAGCTAAATTATCTATTGTGTATACCATGATAAAAATAAAATAAATTAAAAACTAAGTGAAATAGCAATTTGCAGTATTCAAATTTGGATTCAAATATGTATACATAGTTTTAGAAATTTGAATCGCCGGATACAGAGTTAAATTTCAGTAGGAAATATTTGAAATTAGCTTTTTGATTTTCTGTACCTTTTAAATAGTATGTATGCATGGATGTATGGTATGTGAATTTCTTATATAATGAACTGTAAAATATATGACAATGAAGATATATGTGTTGCATAATGACATGAATTGATTATGTGCCAATTGTTCTTGCCATATAATAGTTATACGAGTACATAATGTTTAGTAGGATAACTTTTATTTATTCATTTACATAAATCTTATAAATAAGTCTTGAGGGGCACCAATACAAGTTGGGGTGTCTTCAGGGTGATGCGCTGCAATATGATCATCTCCAATGCTGAAATCAGGATAGATATCTTTCTGCAACTCACTCACATCCTTCTACGGCTTGGCAAGGATTGTAATTCATCTCTGTTACATGTTTCTGTAACAATAAAAGTATAATCGAAATAATATTTGGATTAGTGGTTACAGATAATAATTGGATGGACTTAGAACTGTTTCAATCGTTCGTAATTATTAAAAATAAAATACCTAATATGAAAACTTACACTTCCGTGAGAAATTCGATATTGAAAAGAATATTTAAATTTTTAATTATTTAAAATAAAATATTTGTAGTAAAATATATAGTATGTCCAATAATATATGATATATGTATATGATATTAACAGTATAAATACCTCTAAATTAATTCAAATTCTTTTCCACACAACATCAACAATTATAATTCAAATATAAAGTATATATACACCCGAAATAGTCGTTAGAAATAATGGCTGATATACTCAATAATGGTTACTAAAAGTAGTTTAAAAATGAAAAAAAAACTTACAATGAATAAATTATTTCCCTAAGTATAAGTTCAAGACTTGAAGATGTCCAAAAGTCCTCTCCAGGCACTAGGAAGTCGTCCTCGAAGGCACAGTACACGAGCACACCACACGTCTGTTCACTAACACTGTAACAATGAAACTGACAAACTGACAAAATTGATCTATGTAACAGTTAGGCATTAGATAACAATAATAAAAAAAAATGGTAGTTAACAATCAAAATAATGAGTATAAATTATAGTTGATGTCTATGTATTACATAATTTTGTAGTAGCTCGTACGATTTTTTTTAAATTAGTATTTTTAAGCAAGGTCTATGGATTACACGCGAAATAGAATTTGAGCTTTAGGGTTGATAGAAAGGGTGCTACTGAATCCTGAAAAAAAAAGTGAGAGCGACTTGCACTTTTCAAATTTGAATTCAGGGGGTGTTGTTCTATATGTACGCTAAGTTTCAGGAATTGAAAATTTCAGGATTGAAAAAGAGAAAATCTGTCATGTTTGTTTCAAAATAGGAAAATGTCTTTTGTGGATACCATAATAAAAAAAAATATTTTAAAAATTAAGTGAAATAGCGACTTGCAGTTTTCAAATCTGAATTCAGGGGGTATTTTTTGATATGTACACTAAGTTTCAGGAATTTGAATTACTGAAATGAAATCTATCATGTTTGTTTCAAAATAGGAAAATATCTTTTATGTGTACCATGATAAAAGTAAAATATTTTAAAAACTAAGTGAGATACCGACTTGCAGTTTTCAAATTTGAATTCAGGGGGTGTTTTTCTATATGTACGCTAAGTTTCAGGAATTCGAATTACTGAAAAAAAAATATGTAATGTTTGTTTCAAGATAGGAAAATGTCTTTTGTGTATACCATGATAAAAGTAAAATATTTTAAAAACTGAGTGAGATCGCGACTTGCAGTTTTCAAATTTGAATTCAGGAGGTGTTTTTCGATATGTACACTAAGTTTCAGGAATTCGAATTACTGAAAAAAAAATTCTGTCATGTTTGTTTCAAGATAGGAAAATGTCTTATGTGTACCATGATAAAAGTAAAATATTTTAAAAACTAAGTGAGATAGCGACTTGCAGTTTTCAAATTTGAATTCAGGAGGTGTTTATCTATATGTATGCTAAGTTTCAGCAATTCGAATTACTGAAAAAAAATTCCGTCATATTTGTTTCAAGATAGGAAAATGTCTTATGTGTACCATGATAAAAGTAAAATATTTTAAAAACTGAGTGAGATCACGACTTGCACTTTTCAAATTTGAATTCAGGAGGTGTTTTTCTATATGTACGCTAAGTTTCAGCAATTCGAATTACTGAAAAAAAAATCTGTAATGTTTGTTTCAAGATAGGAAAATGTCTTTTGTGTATACCATGATAAAAGTAAAATATTTTAAAAACTAAGTGAGATAGCGACTTGCAGTTTTCAAATTTGAATTTAGGAGGTGGTTTCCGATATGTACACTAAGTTTCAGGAATTCGAATTACTGAAAAGATATCTGTCATGTTTGTTTCAAGATAGGAAAATGTCTTTTATGTGTACCATGATAAAAGTAAAATATTTTAAAAACTAAGTGAGATAGCGACTTGCAGTTTTCAAATTTGAATTCAGTGGGTGTTTTTCTATATGTACGCTAAGTTTCAGGAATTCGAATTACTGAAAAAAAAATCTGTAATGTTTGTTTCAAGATAGGAAAATGTCTTTTGTGTATACCATGATAAAAGTAAAATATTTTAAAAACTGAGTGAGATCGCGACTTGCACTTTTCAAATTTGAATTCAGGAGGTGTTTTTCTATATGTACGCTAAGTTTCAGCAATTCGAATTACTGAAAAAAAAATCTGTAATGTTTGTTTCAAGATAGGAAAATGTCTTTTGTGTATACCATGATAAAAGTATAATATTTTAAAAACTGAGTGAGATCGCGACTTGCACTTTTCAAATTTGAATTCAGGAGGTGTTTTTCTATATGTACGCTAAGTTTCAGCAATTCGAATTACTGAAAAAAATCTGTTATGTTTGTTTCAAGATAGGAAAATGTCTTTTATGTGTACCATGATAAAAGTAAAATATTTTAAAAACTAAGTGAAATAGCGACTTGCAGTTTTCAAATTTGAATTCAGGGGGTTGTTTTCTGTATGTACTCTAAGTTTCAGGAATTCGAATTACTGAAAAAATAAATTCTGTCATGTTTGTTTCAAAATAGGAAAATATCTTTTATGTGCACCATGATAAAAGTAAAATATTTTAAAAACTAAGTGAGATAGCGACTTGCACTTTTCAAATTTGAATTCAGGATGTGTTTTTCTATATTTACACTAAGTTTCAGCAATTCGAATTACTGAAAAAAAATTCTGTTTCAAGATAGGGAAATGTCTTTTATGTGTACCATGATAAAAGTAAAATATTTTAAAAACTGAGTGAGATAGCGACTTGCAGTTTTCAAATTTGAATTGAGGGGGGTGTTTTCTGCATGTATAGTAAGTTTCAGGAATTTGAATTGGAAATTCCAACTTTAGGGCTCAAAATTTCTGAAACTAAGTAAGATGGGAACTTGTATGTTTCAAATTTGATTTGCACATGCATCTTTGTATACATAAGCAACGTTTTAAAATTGTTGAAATGTTGACAAATACTTTTCTATAGAATTTTTCAACTTTACATATTAATATGAATAGAAAAGTGGTTTTATTAATGCAAACACAAAGTGCAGATACAATAAATAAGTTATTACATTTATAATTTTATTAATAAATAATTTTTTTGCAGATCAAGTTTTCGACGTTCCAGTGGTAAGAGACGCAGACATCGCGACTTGGAGAACCCGTTCGTGTGTCTACTGTATCCTGGGGCTTCTCTCCGGACCTGGTGGACATGATTTCGTTATCTGGATCAGGAAACCATCCCCTGCGGTATCATGAATTCGTGAATCGGTTCGCCTGATTTTCACACTTCAAATTCTATAAAATATAAATGTGAGAGTTAAACTGTATATTCCACTAAACTTTGTCATGCGTTGTTATTTCACATTCTTATTTATTACTCCTACATTGTTAAAGATAGCAACTTGCACAATGAAAATCTGGAATCTACATAAAATGCTCTGTAAGATACGTCTGATTATAATTTTTAACTTTAATTGGTTTAGGAGTTACGGGGCGTTAAAATACATGTATTTTCGTCAAATTTTCTTTGTACACTTTTTCATATTTTCATTTATCACTACTACAAGAATAAAGATAGTAAATAGGGAAGTAAAAATTTATATTTTACATAAAATTCGTTATTGGCAGACACATTTGTTTTGTGTTCAACAACTTAGAAGAAATGTAAATGTAATATCAATGGTTCATACTTACCTATGGTGAATTTTCATAATATATCATCCGCTGTTGTATCAGCACTGTAATATATCATCATCGGCGATTTTCACAGATCAGAATACACTTTGTAGTAAATATTACGTAACACTTACTCCAATTAGAATAACTTGTATAACACTTGGTATTAGTAAAACACTTTTACGGACAATTATACACATTTTAATAATAGGAAAGACTTTTTTTTTAAATATACAGCAACTGTATAGTAAACTAACTCGCGACACAATATAATTTTGAATAAGAATTAAACAATGAACACTAACGGAAGGACAGAGTCTTATGCAACATTTTAAATAATATCTAAAATTATAAGAAGCAGAAATACGTTGTATAAGTTAAAATGAATTTTGAATATTTAGATTTTATTGTAAATAATAATAATATACATATGAACATTTAAATTTAGTGTACTATTAACTTATTAAATTTAGATTTTTTTATAAAGTTTAAACAAAATGAAAATTATTTAAATAATTTTTAAAAAGTTTATAGGGTAAATCTAACATTTTTAAAATATATCGCGAACTATACGATGTAAATGGAGAACGATTTCAATAAAAATTTCAAACTTTTTCGTTGCTATATGCACTACACGATTATTCACAAGCACACGATGTTCACTTCACCAAAGACTGAAAGGAACTGAAGTCTTTCTTCTAAAAACATAATATTAATATTATCACGTAATACCCCCACTCTAATTAAGTGTTTATTTACTATATCTTTTGTACTTTGCCGTCCAAATAAACAATGTTTATGTTTGTTTACAAGTTCTGCGAAGGGCCTAGTACACCCAGCAATATGATACGGTATCTACAACACTGGATGATGATAATATATGACTTTTTATAAGAATAAATAAATAAAAGAGGAGTTTTTTACCTTTCCTATGTAATAACAAAAGGGACAGGGGAATATCCTAATTTTTACGGATTTTTCCGAATTTTTCTATGCTATCTTTTAGTATTAAGTTCTTTAGGTACGAAAATAACCATCCGACAGGAGTCCGCCCTTTTATAAAGGGCTAAGGGCTTATTTGATCCCTTAGGGAAAATTTGACCACGGATTTCATTTATGCAGATCCAAGTAGGTTTAACAACACTTGTCCGGATTTTGTAGCTCTTTTAGTTCAGGAATTAGCGTATGCCCTTCGCCACAAACTTGAAGGGCAAATATATTGTAAACCAAAGGGTTTTCATCAAATCTGTGCACGCCAATGGAAAGCGCGGGTTCGAATCCCCCCGATTCGCTATTTTCCGGCCCTTTAGCCCTATAAAGTAACGAATTTAAGTGTTAGTCCCTTTAAAAAACTTTAAGGGCCCATATCTCGAAAACGGCTGGGTTTTCAGCGTTTTCCTTAAAACGCTGTTCCTTAAGGGAATTCGAATGAGTAATATAGGGTCAAATTACATCATACCAAAGTTTGAAGGGCGTAGGGCAACATTTTTTATAATAAGGGTTTTTGAAAATTTTCGAACATTTTTTGATTTTTTTTTGTTTATACCAAAATTTTATTATTTATTTTTTAAGCACTATAAGCAATAAAATAACCATACGTAGAACTCTTTCTCATTTTTGTTCCTCGAATACTATGGAAAATTTTCGACTTAAAATGCGACACTTTTTAATTAAGAAATGCTTTATATCTCCTAAACTACAAAAGGTTGAAGGGCCGGACAAGGTTTTTTAGACTAATTACGACCCGTAGAACACGAATCCGGTCTCACATTTAAAATATGAGAACTCTTTTCATTCCTGTTATCCTGATACCATCGAAAATTTTCGATTCAAAAACTGAGTAAATTCAGGTCATTGACCCCAAAAATTGGGCTAAGAAAAGTGTTGTAGCTCGTAAACTACAGAAGTAAGAAGGGCATGACAGGGTTTTTTAGACTAATTACGACCCATAGAACACGAATCCGGTCTCACATTTAAAATATAAGAACTCTTTTCATTCCTGTTATCCTGATACCATCAAAAATTTTCGACTCAAAAACTGAGTAAAATTGGGTTTAAAAAAAGTGTTATAGCTCCAAAACTATAAAAGCTAGAAAGGCCGGACAGGGTTTTTTAGACTAATTACGACCCGTAGTACACGAATCCGGTCTCACATTTAAAATATGAGAACTCTTTTCATTCCTGTTATCCTGATACCATCGAAAATTTTCGATTCAAAAACTGAGTAAATTCAGGTCATTGACCCCAAATTGGATTAAGAAAAGTGTTGTAGCTCGTAAACTACAGAAGTTAGAAGGGCCGGACAGGGTTCTTTTTAGACTAATTACGACCCATAGAACACGAATCCGGTCTCACATTTAAAATATAAGAACTCTTTTCATTCCTGTTATCCTGATACCATCAAAAATTTTCGATTCAAAATCTGGGTAAAGTTAGGTTTAAAAAATATATTATATCTCAAAAACTATAAAAGCTAGAAGGGCCGGACAAGTTCTATTAAACTAATTACAATCCGTAGAACATGAATGAACATGAAAAATTTCTCATGTCTTATTTCCTTTATAAATGTTGCATAACTACATACTTCCCTGTCTCTTTGTTCTGGTATTTCCCCCTGAAATAAATGACGGGTTGTTAAATAAAAATTGTATATAATTTTATTTGTATTTTATAAAAAAATATGCTTAGGGATGTTTAAATAATAGTGTGTATAAATTTTACTTGTATTTGTAATTGTTGTATTTCATGTAACTACCCTTAATGTACTTTATAAATAAAAATACTTACCTTTGTCCTGAAAAATTAGGATTAGGGATGTTTAATAATAGTTTGTATTAATTTTAATTGTATTTATTGTTTATTTGTATTTTATATTGTTGTATTTCGTGTAACTACCCTTATTGTATTATGTAAATAAATGATATACTTACCCTTGTCCTGAAAAATTAGAAATAGGGATGTTTAAATAATAGTTTGTATAATTTTACTTGTATTTATTGTTTATTTGTGTTTACACTATTGTATTTCATGTAACTAAATAATATACTTACCCTTGTCCTGAAAAATTAGAAATAGGGATGTTTAAATAATAGTATGTATAAATTTCACTTGTATTTATTGTTTATTTGTATTTTACATTGTTGTATTTCATGTAACTACCCTTAATATACTATGCAAATAAATTATATACTTACCCTTGTCCTGAAAAATTAGAAATAGGGATGTTTAAATAATAGTATGTATAAATTTCACTTGTATTTATTGTTTATTTATATTTTACATTGTTGTATTTCATGTAACTACCTTTAATGTACAATATATTATATAATAAGATATAAATTGTTTATTTTTTACCCCTTTACTGCCCCTACACGTATATAGTTCTTAAAAGCACCTGTTGGTAAAAGATTTGCGCCTAAATTATAGGCAACCAGAAATACTACTCCACATTGAACATACATACGTACATACATCATTTAAGTCTTATACCTAATGGGAATTTAACCAATTAAATATAGTACGTTTATATGGGAATTTGAGTAGATAAATATGGGACGAAAAGGCCCTAAAAAAGATGTATACCTAATGGGAATATAACACACTGAATATGAGACGTTTACTATGGGAATATTCGTCTTTGAAAATGGGATGATACATGGATGTTTCCAATGCGAATGGCATGTCAGGATTGTATCTGAATTTATTAAGTCTGAATAGATTGCTTTCTACTACACAAGAGTCGTTATGTCTTCTATGATAGTATTTAAATCCCATTTCTAATATATCTGAGTATCAAAGGCATCGAAAATTATGTATGTACGTACGTATGTACACAAATGAAATTTTTTAAATCGATTTTAGACTCAAAGTTGAATCGTTTATCAATAGGTGCTGCCCCCTGGTGGCAGTTTTAAAAACTACATACATGTAGGGACTTAGAAAAAAAAATCAATTTTTAAACAACAATATATTTGTATTATATCAAAATTACAAGACTTTTTCTTATAAAATTCAAAGTTTATTGACATTACTAAAGACGTTTGACATTAAAGTAAATTGTTATTAGATTTGTTGACAAATTTAGTAACAATTGTGAACAGAATTATAACACGAAAGAAACGTAGAGGATATTTGTGTTTAAAAATTCTGTTCGTAATTATTTCTCACTAAGTTTGTTATGAAATTTGGTGACAATTTTTTAACGTTGCCAAACAGGCCTTAATTGTAAAATTGAAATGTTTGTTACCAAGTAAAATTATCATTATTTTGGTTGCAGATATTATAAACTATTTTCAATCTTTATTTTGTAGTAAAAGTAACTTCTATTACAAAATAAAGGTACAAAATAATTAATATTTACAATCAAAATAATGATAATTTTGCTCGGTAACAAACATTTCAATTTTACAACTAAAGCCTGTTTGACACGTTAAAAAATTGTCACCAAACTTAGTAAGAAATAATTATGAACAGAATTTTTACACAAAAGAAACGTAGAGGATATTTGTGTTTAAAAATTCTGTTCGTAATTATTTCTCACTAAGTTTGTTAACAAATTTGGTGACAATTTTTAACGTTGCCAAACAGGCTTTAATTGTAAAATTGAAATGTTTGTTACCAAGTAAAATTATCATTATTTTGGTTGCAGATATTATAAACTATTTTGAATCTTTATTTTGTAGTAAAAGTAACTTCTATTACAAAATAATTAATATTTACAATCAAAATAATGATAATTTTGCTCGGTAACAAACATTTCAATTTTACAACTAAAGCCTGTTTGACACGTTAAAAAATTGTCACCAAATTTGTTAACAAACTTAGTAAGAAATAATTATGAACAGAATTTTTAAACACAAATGTCTTTTACGTTTCTTTTGTGTCATAATTCTGTTCACAATTGTTACTAAATTTGTCAACAAATCTAATAACAATTTATTACAATGTTAAACATGGTTTAGTTATAAAACTAAAACGTTTGTTACCGAATAAAATTATCATTTTAATAGTTGTATTATTTGTTGTTAATTATTTTGCATCTTTATTCTGTAACTGAATAAAGATGCAGTAGAATTGAACACAAATAATATAACCACAATTTTATTTGGTAACAAACATTTCAGTTTTATAACTAATACGAAACTCTACATTTATATTATTAAAGTTTTAAGGTAAAATAATTTTATATTAAGTAGAGTTTCGTTTACAATACTAATTTAACAAATTAAATCTTGGTGGTCCCTAAATAAGATTCCTTGTTCCCATTTTTAAAGGTACAAAGAATTCTTATTCAGTAGAAGACCGTTTCCGAAACTTTATATTATATTATATATTTTGTTACCACCCAAACCTCCCACTTACCAAAATATATAATATTTATTAATACAAAGCTTCGTTTACAATACTTAAAAACTAACTTTGCCCTGACCGCGTCTAAATACTTAATAATAATTACAATTTTTACTAAAACTACCTACTTTACAACTAAAGGAACATAGTATTAAATTAAAATAAACGTAATAAAAGTTTGTTTTATTGTTGTACATACATTTTAAACAAATGAAGAAGAATCCATGGTCTGCGTCTCCAATCGGCACTGCAATCTTGAAGATAGTGGCGGTGGGGAGTTTTTTTAACTTTAAAACTATCTTAGAACTAAAAACGAAACCCTTTATTTAATAAATAGTATATATAAGGGAAACACCGCCCTTCAATGCCAAACCCACGTTCCCTTATATATACCATTTATTAAATACAGTTCCGTGTACAATAATACTTATAATCTAACTTAAATTATTGTAGTTCCCCCCCCCCCCCCAATTTAATTTGTGAAGTGCGCAAAAAACCCTATCTTACGTTAAAGATCTATTTCAAAGAAAAACAAATCTAAAAAAGCCTATTTTACGTTAATAACGATTTCAAAGCAAGTCTAAAAATGTCAAGTTACGTTAATTTTTCTCTCTCTCTCGAAAAGCAAAAACAACCCTTCCTACTTATATCTAAGCTATCTTATGTCTACGCGAACTATCTTATATCTAGATTAAACTAAGCTAAAGGCGTGTGAGAGAGAAAGAGTACGAGCTAAGCAAATGGTGAGAACGCCGTGGCGTCGAACGCCGTTGTTGGTTCTCACGGAAGTTTACGAGGGGGTTAAGCCGACCCCACGCGATGCAAAGCATTTACGGCCTACAAACCGAACTAGGTAGAGAGCACGGTAGCAGTCACATGTAACTACCTAGGGTGCACGCCACCTACCTAGCTACTCCCGGAGACATTCGCCCGCGCCTCTCGCGGATACCCTACACCGAACGCGGTTATTAACCCGTGTGCTCAACAAAGTTAATTCAAACAAAAACTTTACCTATTCGTTGCCATTACCATTAAATGATGATTACGTTGCCTCCGGATGAGGAGAGCACATAAGGCCATAAGAAAGCTTTCTGTGCCAACTATGGATTAATGTCCCTAGAAACATTCACACAAGTGTGAAGCGATCCACCATAACAACAGGATTCACAAGACGGTGCGTTGTACATATCAGTCCACTCAATTATGGCTATCGCGCACGAACCCTACCTACCCAGCCCCTCTGACCGTGTGAAGTTAATTGAATAAGGAACCCGAACACCCACATCAAAGTTTCGAATCTGTTACCTCCTTCCTGACTCACTCATCCATCCACCTGCAAGCATCCCCCGATACGTCCGTATTTTCTTTTCCCAAGCACTCTCCCTAGGTACCGTCTGGGTAACCCGCGTGTACGGTTACCGCTGCAACCGTAGACGCACGATTTTAGGATGATCGCCACGGTATGCACTTCAAATTAATCAATTTATTTTTAATTTTTAAAGAAAACACGTGTTTGCTCGACGGCGCGATGAGCCAAAGTTTAATTAAAACCTGAAAATACATTTCCAAGAACTTAAAACTATAGTATTCTTCACGTACGAATGGCATTGCACAAGTTCAATTCGCTTTATAATCTGTGCTGACATCTAATGAGAAACTATCTTTTCCCGCATCAAGAAACGCACAAGAATTGATAAATCAACAAAAAACACAAAAATGTTAGAACACCCGTCAATGTTTACGAACTATGTTGACAGTTTCAAATTATTTTCTAAATGTTGCCTTATGAACAGGTTTTATAACCTGTGTGCCAAAAAAACTACTTCAATTGCATGTCTTTAACAAGCCTACACTTTATTGTGCGCAATGCCATTCTTACGTAAATAATACTAAAACTTATAAAGCTACTACTTTTTAATCTTCTAGATGTCCGATTCCTGAAAAATAAATGCTAATCATTTGTTCCCAGATATTGATTTTATTGATAAATAGTCGATATTTCAATTTCAAATTGTTTTGATTTTATAAGGACATTTATGAAAGTTATATTTCGTTTACTACAGTACTCAAAACTGAATTTGAGTTCAAATTAATATTTAGACATATACCTTTGACTATAAGTTCTCATGGTTGAGTATGAGAACATAATAATAATTATGCATAGTCATATTCCATAGACTATAAGTTCTCATGGCTGAGTATGAGAACAAGATGATAATTAGGCATATAGTCATATTCCTTTGACTATAAGTTCTCATGGTTGAGTATGAGAACAAAATAATAATTATGTATAGTTATATTCCCTAGACTATAAGTTCTCATGGCTGAGTATGAGAACAAGGTGATAATTAGGCATATAGTCATATTCCTTTGACTATAAGTTCTCATGGTTGAGAACAAGAACAAGTTAATAATTAGACATATAGTCATATTCCTTTGACTATAAGTTCTCATGGTTGAGTATGAGAACAAAATAATAATTATGTATAGTCATATTCCCTAAACTCTAAGTTCTCATGGCTGAGTATGAGAACGAGATAATAATTAGGCATATAGTCACATTCCTTTGATTATAAGTTCTCATGGTTGAGTATGAGAACAAAATAATAATTATGTATAGTCATATTCCCTAGACTATAAGTTCTCATGGCTGAGTATGAGAACAAGATGATTATTAAGCATATAGTCATATTCCTTTGACTATAAGTTCTCATGGTTGAGTATGAGAACAAAATAATAATTATGTATAGTTATATTCCCTAGACTATAAGTTTTCATGGCTGAGTATGAGAACGAGATAATAATTAGGCATATAGTCACATTCCTTTGATTACAAGTTCTCATGGTTGAGAACAAGAACAAGTTAATAATTAGACATATAGTCATATTCCTTTGACTGTAAGTTCTCACGGTTGAGTATGAGAACAAGTTAATAATTACGTATATTCCTATGACTATAAGTTCTCATGGTGGAGTGTGAAAACTGAATATGCGAACAAAATAAAAAAGAACAAAATAAGTTCCCTACCAGTTCATCCATCGATGGCCGCCTATGACGTAGAAGATTTGTCTGGTGCAGTGCTGAATTCAAAGGTCGAAAACTGCATCTAAATTCTCCAAGTTTTTTGATGCATCAGACCAATCAAAGATCCGCCTATTAAATAATAATTATTAGTTTGTGGTACTCTTTAAACCATTTAAGAAATTGTTGGATAAAACACTTGAGAAAAGTAACCCTTTTTTTCTCACGTGATATAAATAATGAATAGAAATGTACCATGCGACATTTTGTCCAACAGTTCTTGAATGGTTTCAAAATTATTCAAAATTAGCTTTAATTTGAATTCGATAAAAAAGTAGTTGCTATGAAATATATAAATGGTTATCTCAAGATATAAACATTCATATTTTAATATTATAGTAATATAATATAATATAATATTGCAAAGTAAGTTATGCACAACTTACTTTGCAATATTTTTTATTAAATGTACTTTTGGAATATCAAATTAAAACAAATAATTTTTTAAACCATTTAAATAACACTTGCATATAACCGCTTACTTTGCATCACTCTGTCCGTCACCTGGTTATATAATTGGAAAGTGGACCATTATTCAAATGCTTAGTTACTCGAGTGTAAATATTTCACAGCACTATTGGGATTTTCAAATAAGAAAACGCTAACTAGCGGCAAATATTAGAACTACAAACAAAGGTACACATTTGGCATTTACATGAAACCACAACTATGGGGCTACAAAAACTCTATTATACATACTTGAATTATAAATAAAAAATACTAATGAGAAAATATTACGAAAACTAAAACACAATTGACAGCAATGCTACGCTTATAAATGTCAGCAAAAAGTGTACCACTGTTTAATACGATCAGCGCCCATCTTTTGATACTTGAAAATCCCCAATACAAATAGAACTGTTCCAGAAAGTGCTTCAACTTGAACAATATTGGCTAGCAACTAGATTTGAACTAGTTAATTTATATTCTATGATTCGACTCGCAGATTGTAGTAAAGTATTGTAGTATTACCAACAATATTAGTGGTTCCAACTAAATAATCACCAATAACTACACTAGCTCGTCACTATCCACTATATTTGATCCCCAATAACAACACTATTGCGGAGAGGTCTTTTATATTTATCTAAAATAAAGCTAAGTCAGCAACATTGAGGAATAAACTAATTAAGAAATAATGTAATCTAATACTTTCATAGTTAAAATGTCATTTTAATTTGTCTGGGACACTTTCTAGTACAGTACTTGATAGTAGTACTTTTGTTTCAACACAATAAAATTTTATTCGAAGCATGGCTAACTAAACTGGTATTAAACAATCATAAATTAATACAACCCCACGAAAACAAAGGTCAATTCACTCCCGGCTTGAAATGAAAGCTTGGACCTTGCAAGGTTTAAGCAGACGTGCAATTCGCCGGGTCAAAATTTTCGTTGTAAATGCCTGTATGAAAATGCATCTGCTTAGCTTACAGTTTTAAGTCTGCCTGAAATTGTGCTTGGATCAAATATGATATTGAATTACTTGTATAAATACCCGACGGACAGAGTGGTGCAAAATACGCAGTTATATGCAATAGATTTATTTAAATGGATTCTGAATAAATTTAAGAACATTCGGAGTAATTGAAATAATTTTAGACTATTCTGAATGATTTTAAAACAATTAAGAAATGCATGAAATAGTTTCACATACATAAAATGAAATTCAAGTAAGTTCTAGACAATTCTAAATAACTAGAGGACTACATATTAGTAAATGTATAATTTAATCATCAATTGTACCATTTTTTGAAAAGTTTTTATCTCAATCCATTTCTTGATGCAGTGCGCCGTACCCACAAGTGGGTAGACACACGAAGTCAACACCGCGATTTTTGGAATCTACGTATTGAATTGGGTATAAATACCTAAAATTTGGTTAAGAAAACTATTGAGTTTTCGGAGATCTAACATAAAAGAACACTACTTAATACGAATAGCAACATTTATTTTGTAAGAGAATAACAAAGTTAACAAAATACATAATAATGAATATGACAGAAGGTTACAATTGTTTGTCATGTATTTTAAATTACCAGTTATCACTTTTTGTGATAACTAGAGGGCTTTGAGTAGTTAGTTTGAATGTACATTTTTTCAACACACAGCTCCTCAAACTGTACTGCGAAGTTATTTTTAATTCTTCTGATTCATGTGATCTAATGTCGTCAACTAGATCCAATATTTGTTCTTTGGTAATCCCTTTATAAGAACTTGTGTGGGCATATCTTCCGTGACTAAGTAGTTCAGTAAATCTCACCATCTTTAAGACCCTCTCGAACAAAATAATATCGGGTTTTCTTCTCTCATTTTTTCGATCACCTCTTCTGTCATTCCTTCGATCATCTCTTCTGCCATCCCTTCTAACATTAGTTATCGTCTCGTTTACGATCCCCTACACCGCCCCATGCGTATATTCCATTGTTGGAAGCAATGCCTGCAGGCCTTTTTTGTTAGGTTGTCCATAAGCTCTGCTGGTTTTTCTATAACTGTATCTCAGACCCAAATTTGATTCTCTTTAACGAAGATTTAAATTTTGAGAATAAAAGAAAATCAAATCTCTAGGTAAGGTGAGTACGGTTGATGTACCAACACGGTGATTTTGTTTCGTCAAAAATGTTTTCACAGACGGCGCGTTATCTTCAAGAATCCATGAATGGTTTTTTTTTTTGACGTTTCAGCCCTTTTTCTTCTCATCCTTAGTATGTCCTCCAAGCACCCAATCCACTTGAACAATTATTAGATTTCGACAAAAACGATGTCCGTGCACGGCCGAGGCCTTCTAATCTGCTGGTTTTTCTATAACTGTATCTCGGACCCAAATTTGATTCTCTTTAACGAAGATTTAAATTTTGAGAATAAAAGAAAATCAAATCACTAGGTAAGGTGAGTACGGTTGATGTATCAACACGGTGATTTTGTTTCGTCAAAAATGTTTTCACAGACGGCGCGTTATCTTCAAGAATCCATGAATCGTTTCTTTTTTTTGACGTTCAGCCCTTTTTCTTCTCATCCTTAGTATGTCCTCCAGGCACCCAATCCACTTGAACAATTATTAGATTTCGACAAAAACGATGTCCGTGCACGGCCGAGGCCTTCTAATCTGCTCGAAAACTTGAATACTAGGACAAAAACGATGTCCGTGCACGGCCGAAGCCTTCTAATCTGCTGGTTTTTCTATAACTGTATCTCGGACCCAAATTTGATTCTCTTTAACGAAGATTTAAATTTTGAGAATAAAAGAAAATCAAATCACTAGGTAAGGTGAGTACGGTTGATGTATCAACACGGTGATTTTGTTTCGTCAAAAATGTTTTCACAGGCGGCGCGTTATCTTCAAGAATCCATGAATGGTTTTTTTTTTTTTGACGTTTCAGCCCTTTTTCTTCTCATCCTTAGTATGTCCTCCAGGCACCCAATCCACTTGAACAATTATTAGATTTCGAGAAAAACGATGTCCGTGCACGGCCAAGGCCTTATAATCTGCTCGAAAACTTGAATAGTAGGACAAAAACGATGTCCGTGCACGGCCGAGGCTTCCTAATCTGTTCGAAAACTTGAATACTAGATAGACACTTATCACCATAAACTTTCTTCAGCAAATCGTAGGTTTCTGTACCGCATTTGTCAAGTGTCACACAGAAATTCATAATAACGCTAACATGATTGGATGGAAGGAAGATGACAAATTAATTGACACTGCAATGTTGCCAAATTTACAGGGAAGCCAAAAAAAATCTCGTACTTTCCTCTGTTGTGGCGTTCTCGATAGGCAAAACGACCTTGGTCCGGAAAACATTTTAACATTCCGGTATATATTTCAGCACCTGCCAAAATATGATTTGTAATACATGAGTGATGGTGACTGAGTGCAATGTGTTGGTGGAGTAAAACTGGAGCAGGTGAATGAGTTTGTATATTTGGGTAGCATGATGTCGAGAGATGGACGAATTGACCGAGAAATTGATAGGAGGGTGAGTGCGGGATGTAAGGTAATGGGTGCTCTGGGTACGTTTGCTCGTAACGTAAACGTATCTAGAGAGGCTCGGTTAAGTGTATATAATGGAGTGCTGGTGTCTGCTTTGATGTATGGAAGTGAATGTTGGGCATGGACGAAAAAGCATAAAAGGAGAGTGACTGCCGTGGAAATGAGGTATTTACGTGGTGTTTGTGGGTATACAAGACAGGATCGCGTGAGGAATAATTTGGTGTATGAAGAATGTATGGTTAGGAAGAATGTTGTTAAGAGAGTTGGAGTGAGTCAGTTGAGATGGTTTGGTCATGTGGAGAGAATGATGAGTGAACGACTTGTAAAACGCATATATGTTGGTAAAGTTGAGGGTGTTCGAGTGCGTGGCCGTCCAGTGTGTAAGTGGATGGATGTGATTGGTAGTGTTTTGAAGGAACGTGAGTTTCCGAGTGGAAAGAGAAGAAGAGCATGTATGAATACGATTATGAATGTGGCTGAGGCGAAAGAAGTGTGCTTGGATAGGAATGTGTGGCGAAGGATGATTGTTTTGTAAATATTGTAGTGTGAAGATGTATGGTTAGTAAGAATGTTTTATGAGAATGGAGAGACAGCTGAACTTTTATGTGGACGATGTGAACGAAGTATGATTGTACAGGAATGTGTGGCGAAAGATGATTTTTTGTGTAACTATTATTGTGGTCCGGATGCGGTTATTCGCTACCGAAAATCGGTCACTTTAATATGTTCCTCTGCTCTTATGTATGAATACGATTGTGAATGTGGCTGAGGTGAAAGAAGTGTGCATGGATAGGAATGTGTGGCGAAGGATGATTGTTGTGTAACTATTATTGTGGTCCGGATGCGGTTATTCGCTACCGAAAATCGGTCACTTTAATATGTTCCTCTGCTCTTATTTATGAATACGTTTGTGAATGTGGCTGAGGTGAAAGAAGTTTGCATGGATAGGAATGTGTGGCAAAGGATGATTGTTGTGTAACTATTATTGTGGTCCGGATGCGGTTATTCGCTACCGAAAATCGGTCACTTTAATATGTTCTTATGTAGGAATGCTATGATGATTGTGGATAAGGCGAAACAAGAATGTTGTTAAAGAGTGAAGTGAGTCAGCTGAGCTCTTACTCTTATCCCTTTTCCTATTGTTAATATTGTTTTCGGGTTTTTGCTAACCCACTAAGTGGGATACGCGTGATTTTATGTATATATGTATGTATGTATGTATGTATGTATGTATGTATGAGTGATGGTTACATTTTGTTACAATTTGTTTTCTTTATAAAATTTTAATTAGCCAATCATTTTTGGCGGGTTCCGAAATATATACCGGAATGTTTAACTGCGTCCGTGAAACCACGACAAATTTGGTCTCGATCTGAGAGACCCCGATCTCGCTCAAAATGTGTATCTATAGCTTCCGGATACTTGTGTTGAAAATTTTACAATACTTTTTCCACCAATTTCCGTCGAAGAAAAATTTGCCAAATACAATTTTTTTGAAAACTCTGGCTCGACGCGCGTAAATCTGTTTTTATACTATACTTTTTTTCACGTAAAAAAATAGCAGATGATACTTGAGAGCCGATCGTTTTTACATGCATTAAATAATTGAAATTCGTGAAACCAAATTTCGCTAATACTAAATATTTTTATCTGTATGAACATTTAACGAAAACTTGTCAAATGTTACAAACCTAATTTTTTTTTATCATGGAATAAAATTAGATTTTCCAATAGAGTAAGATACTGTCAACGAAAAATATTAGGCGCATACAGCAAATTTCTTCGGTCACTGAACATCTGACCGACCGGTCACTGAACATCTGACCGACAGGTCACTGAACATCTGGCCGACCGGTCACCGAACAAGGAGGTCTCTGCTGAATGCATTTTTCATTTTGACGTGGTTGAAACGTCAAATAATCGTAACCTTAATTTTATAATAACTTTGTCATTTGTTAAACTAATTAAAATATTGCAATATATGAAAATTTTAATAATTTGACAATAAGTAGTAGTTATTTAACTTTTCAATCAATTTATATTTATATTCATAATACATGACAACAAATACTTTATTTTCGGTACTTTACATGTAAATAAATATTATTTTGTTTTGCTGCACAGATAATGGATGACCTTAGTTTATTTCTACAAGCAGAAGAAAATCCAGTGAATTTAAATATTGCGCGCGAAACAAGTGACCAAGCGACCAGGAACGTCTGACCGTACTTTTTTTACGGTCAGTTGGTAGGTGACCGGTCAGTGAACGGTCTCAATGTATTCAGCAAAAAAATTGTGAACATGTTCAGCGACCACTTGTCTGCTGAATGCGCCCATTTTAACACATGTGTTAATTGGCCATAATGATTTCAACAATTATGTCTCAATCATTAATCGCCCTCATTAACACACTTGATAGTTAAATAACTATTAACGATGAGTAAATGTTTATTGAAACATAACAGACTTCGTTTCGGTCGTAGTTATGGCCGTTTTCATGTCAATATTACTTAATTTTTACCTATTAATTTGGCAATTAACTGACAACTGATATTTTTCGCTTTAGTGAACTTTCTGCGTATTCTGATCAGATCAGATAGCAGAGTTTATATCTCTATCTAAACCAACGCTTTTTTCTTACATAAAATAAATATAGCGTATTAAGGGTGTGTTAACAAAAAAATCTGCACAAACTTTATAACCGTTTCATGTAACTTTCAAAAGACAGCATATTAAAACAACTTTACCCTAATATAAACTATAGTTAAATAACATACCTGCATAAAAATTCGCCTCTAATCTCATTTATTTTTGAAAGTCCACCTACTATTGTCAAAACATTCTCATTTTTGAAGTGGCGAAGTTTATTTTTAATTCTTTGTATGAAATTTCGTGTCGATTAAATTTATACCTATACTGTACCATGAATGCCTTACTTATAAAAATAACTTTTATTTCCTTCACTAACACTACCATCTTACGTGAAATAGAATTCGGCATCGGTAATTACAAAATTCTTTTCAAAAGCTTGAGATGCAATAAACAATCAAGTTTTTGGATTTATTAACTCTTGCATTTTGCTATACTTTGTACAGCTTCTCTGTTTCTTATTATTATATTTCTTTCTTATAATGTACATGTTTACATTTATATGTGAAATTTTGAATTTTGTCAAATTTCCTTAAAGATTTTCTATCTTTCGCAATGGATTCCGTCTTAAGCTTCTTTTACTTATTTTCATTATTTTCCTAGCTTTTTTCCGACTACCTTACGCTCTTTCTAGTGATTTTCTGCTGTGAACTTTTTTCTCTCATCATACTTAGTTTGTCGTGGTATTTCCATTAGAACAAAATGATTGACAGTGAACAATTTTTCCTATAACCTTTGTTTTAAATAAAAATCGCCAATAACTTAGATCATTTCTTTTCGAGAAATTTATTTTAGTTTTTGTAAACAACTGAAAGAAAAATTGTATTATGTTTGGTATAAAGCCTGTTTTACATTATACTTTTTTTGTATAGATTCTAGTACGAGATCCTTCCGAGAAATTTCTAGACAAATCTAGCATAACGTAAAAGAAATTTTCATTCGAGATTCTAGTATAGAAATATACGCCCGGCGCCCGGCCGTATATTTCTATACGAGTTTCGTACTAGATCGTTAATTCGCATGCGCGAAGTCGAGATATCAACAGTTGCCAACTTTTGTAATGTCATTTATTTTACAAAGTGTGAGGTTATAAGTAGCATTTCAATGACATTAATATAAAATGACTAATATGACACAGACACATTTAAAATGAATTTTTGTAACTCCTTATTTTGTGTATTTTATCCATTTAAAAAACAAGTTAACTTTACAAATTTGTTAGGTTGGTATTCTTTTATTTTGATTTAAAATACGATATATTCCAAAGATTACCGATTATACACAACTTGATAGCATGGAAATTGAATGAAACTTGATCAAAAATCTGTCTAGAAATATAGTATGAAAATAGACGAAAATAGTATAATGTCAAACGGGCTTTAGACTAATGTAAACTTCAATACAAAATGCTTGTTGCTACACATATTATTACGTTTTAAACAGTATTAATAAATTAAACTTTGTGAAGATTTTTTGTTAACACACCTCATTTTGATTGTTATTCTCGTTGCTTAATGACATATTTTTACGCACTAGTATTTAAAAATGTAACTTTCAAGAACTAAATAAAAATAATAAAAATTATGAAATTCTTTATTCATTATAAATATTTACAACTCAATTACTTAAATTACTAAGTTGAGCATTTGATGTCGTTTTTAGTTCTTCTTGATGCAGGTAGAAATTGAATTAGATATACTGCTGGTTTCTGATTCTTTGTCGACAATTCTTATTTCTTTAATTGCTGTTTCTTTTCCTTCCAAAATTCTTCTTGAATTTTTTTCTTATTCTCCAAAGAATTTTCAACGTAGCCTTCAGCAAAAGAACTTCAACGCTACCCTCCATTTTTTTTATCTTTCTACTGACATCACAACCGTTGTTGTCAGTTGAAACGGGGTGCAACAGATTGCGAAAAACGATATTCCTGTATTAATGGGTTATGTTTGGGTTTAAAGTATTCACCATGTATAGAAGAAAAATGAATAAAAGATCATCATTCACAGTCACTTCCATATTCCTCAATTTGTCGACGGTGTCGAAAAAATTTCTTAGATGGTCTCTTAACATCGTCGTCTTCACGCATTTATTGAGGTACGACCTGCTTCAGATCATTATCATCATCAATTAGTAAATTGTGTCCTTGAACAGATTTCAACGGAAATGTATCCAAACTAATCTGTCCTGTGCCTCCCTCTTCAGACTCGTAATTTTGTCCGTCCTTAATTTCAGTTAACATTCCAATTTATTTTTCGTCCTCTTCCCCTTCTCTCACGTATTTTCCCTTTAATTATAATTTTCTGTACACCATCCCTCCTTAAAATATGTCCAATAGGCACTTACACAATTGCAATTTGTTCAAGCGCATCTAGCGGAAAAGCATAGCACTAAAGGTTGATATGGTTACCATTTACAAACAAAGCCGTAGACCTCTACACTCCAGCATCATCGTTTTAGTTGAATAATCGAATGATCTATCAAACAAAAAAGTTGCCCCAGGCACATTTTCTGGTTTGAAACTCATTTTTATTTAACACAATGAACAAATCACAATAAATAATTAGGTTAACACTGAATAACAGATGCAAACAAAATGACAGATAGGATCATGAAGCGGGGCGTAAGACAACGAGGGGAGGTTTGTTTGGGAGCATGATGTTCTATCTCTGTCTTGCATACGACGTCAATTCTGTAGTGTTATTCAGTTAGCTTTCCTCTCTCTCATTTCTTTCAAAATTCTTCTTTCTTCTCTTATTCTTCTCAACACCTCCTAGTTCTTGACCCACTCCTTTCATCCAATCTTCTTCAAAACAATCGTCACAGCCACATCTCAACTTTCTAAGTAATTTTTCTTCTTCTTCCGCATGGTCCACGTTTCGCAGCCATAAAGTACAATGTTCAATACAAGACATTTTGCGAATCTTTTTCGCAGTTCAATATTAATGCATTTAGATGTTTATTGTATTTTACTGTATGCTGCCTTTCCCTGTGCAATTTTGCTGGCCACTTTCGATGCATTAATTGTTTCTAATTTTTCGCGCACTTCTTGCGATGTTGTGTAATCTTTAATTTGCTTTAATTCCGACGGATGTATCGCTAAAATACTGTCCGAGGTCCGACATATCGTTGCTGTCACGATCTTCCTAATCCGCGAGTTCCGTTGCGTTTTTTTCACCTAGCTATGGTTTCACTTTTACCCTATGTATTTCCAGCCATCGTTTTTGATTAATATTGCCCGCATGTGAATTCGCCATGTAAAATCTGATTCACGAAAGATTGACAATGGGGTCCTCCACCATAATAAAAAATAACAAAACGTACAGTTTATGTTTAAAGTACTACTCAATGAATAACGATTAAGAAGAAAAAAACATTTTTTTAATAAATACTTTGGGAGATATTTGATTTTGTTTTCAGTGTCACAGTGACGTCACAGTATTGCTGTTTTTCTTGCTCAGCCTACTACAGAAATTGGTGCGAGAAAGATAGCAGTGGTTTCGCTAAAAATCAAATGCAGTTAAACTAAAAACCATAATGACTTTTAAATACTATAAATTGCTTCAAAATTAAACAGACTTTCATTTAAAATAATAAAAAAAATATGAGTGGAGGACCTCATTCAAGGGAACTTGTTCGAAGAAAAAATACAAAGCCCTTCATTAAATAAAATTATTATTACTTGGTTTACATAAAGTCTATATTTTCTTTCGTAAAAAACATAGCTGAAGAAGACAAAACTTTGAGAAAAGCATAATTTATAAAGAAATGATATTTTTTAATAAATTACATTTATTTTTTCAGTTAAAATATATCCACGAATATTTCATGTTTGTACGCCTATGGGTACGAAATGCATTGCAGTTATTTGCAAGTAATATTGCATCAGCGGCCTATAAATGACTTTGAATAGTCATCTTTCGTGAACCAAACTATATCAAAATTGTCTAGCGATAACATAAGTATATACGTATCGTCGCACTCGAAGTCATTTTCCGCACTTTTTAAGACACAAAATGTTCTGAAATCTAAAAATAACGAGCTCGAATTCACAAACTATTTCGTCCGTATGTTTTTTCGCGTCGAGTTCAAATTTTCCACACTCGTCATTGTATCACCAACCGTGTTCAAGTGACAAATAAAAATATATTATTTAAACGGTCGTAACTTGGGAATCCCTTATCGTAAAAAGTGTACGACACATGATTCTATATCTCTATAACTCTGGTATAGATTTTCATGTAGATTTCATATTTTTATCATATAAACAACACCGCACGACCACATTATTAAAACAAAAATTATATCAAGGGCAATCATTATCATACCGTAAGGGTGTAAATCAAAATAGTTTTCATAATGTCAATATTAAAAACTATAGCTGTTTACGTTTTGGACCAACTGTAGAGTTTGGTTCAAAACAGTTTGAATACGTTTCGTGTATGACGTCATTGTTTGCCTTATAGTCTATTCTACGAGACCTTTCATTACAGGGCCACAAATCCACGTGGTTTCGTGTGTACGGATTAGTTGTCGAACATATACTTAATATTATGTGAATTTCCGCGCTGTTAAAATTAATATCACAGTATACTTACTTACTGTTTTAAATTCATCATTTGCTACTATAATTTTTACTTACTATTCTGAAATGTATTATAATCTTGTTGCTTCTGTATATACGAGTCGTGTTTTATAGTTTATTATTTATTAATTCAAAATCTACATTTTTTATTAGGAAACGAAAAAACAAGCATTGTATTTATTCATTTGTTAACAGTGTAAGAAATGGTAGTGGAATTACAATTGCGCACATAAATTATTTCAAAACTCCCAGTGTGTATCGCAGAATATATCGTATGGTCCATTGTATTAATTAAACCAATAGCAGAACTTTATTCGTCCTTTAATGAAAGGTCTCGTGAAATAGAATATATGTATATAGCTACTAGATAAATTCCAGCTGACTCGTCCGCCATTTTTGTTATAAATTTCACAAGTAAATATTTTAATTTGTTTTATTACTTATGCAATACATATATTTTTTCTCTAACTTCAAAAATCATAAACTGTATTCTTTCTTCTATTTTTTGAAATATTTTAGTCTCAATTTTAGTATACTAAATTATAATCATCAAACAATTAATAATCTTTTTCACAAATTACCAGGAGGTCCGAAGAAAAAAATAAAAACAATAAATAAATTCAAAAAGACTGATTTAACATTGAACTATTTTATAATTGTTAATAGAGATCCAAAAATATCCAACTGAATTTTACAGCTACTACAATATGAAACTCAAATCAAAATTAAGCTTGAATTATATAATCTGCCTTTCTATGATTTGATCTATTGATTTGTTATTTCAAATAAACATATGACACATATGAAAAACAAAATGGAATAAAACTAACACGAACAAGATAAATTCTAAATTGACGCGTTGTCAATGGCAGAAAATCTACTTTCTCTTAGAGTTATGTATATGTACAAAATTTGTTATAGCTGCAGCACGTAAGTTGAGACTGACACAGCATACTAGCTAATCTGAAAATATCGACTACAATTTATTTGGCCTGTAAATGAATCTCTTTCCCTTTATACCAATTTTAAATGTTCAAGTGCGTTTCTCGTTCTAATAATAGCACATAATACTTACTAGTAAATAGGTAACAATTATTGCAAATATTCGTCTAACCGTCAATATACGTAATCTCCCTATTTATTACAGTTTGACCCGTCCAAGTAGGTTCTGAGCATACTGTATCAATCTCAACTTCACGCGCGCCAGCTACAGAAATATGATCATATATTTCACGTGATATTTTAGCGTCAAAATAAATTACAAGAATACTCATAATAGAAAATATAAATTTTTTTCATTATTCGGTTATTTTTTTAGCATAATCCACAATGTTTTAACATATTTTACCTTAAAATGTACTGTATTAAAAATTCCCTACTGTTAAAATTGCGCTTACGCCTTGATGATATCATTGCCCTTGATATTATCATTATTACTGATATCTGTATACAAAGTAGATTGACACACCCACAAAATGGTAATATACCGTGATGATTTATTTGTTTATTATCAAAAAAGAAAAATGAATTTATTCAGCATGCGACTTACATTAGAAGATCTCAGCTCCCGGCATCTCTGCAAATACGAACTCAACTGCTAAGCATCTCTGCAAACTCGTACTCAATTTCAATTACTCGGGAACTCGGCAATTTCCATTCAAATGCTAATTGACAAAAACATAAAAATTAAATTACTGTTTGCTGTTGAATGCATTTTAATCGATTGCTAATAAATAAATTACTTAAAAACATTTGTTATTGTTTTTCCTTTGTTATCAATATTTTTGCTATGGAATATTTAATTAATTATAAAATTGTACCTACTCAAAACTTGACTATTATTATGAAACAATTTATTCTATACGATAAAAACATTATGAACTTGTATAACCATTAATAAAGCTGGGATATTATTTAAACTTACGATTGTTAATAATTTGCAAAAATAGTTAACAATATTTCACTATTAAAACAATGATATATTAACAATAAATGCATTTGTGTAAAGACTGAATAATAATTATTTTTTTTATTGTTGTACATACACATATTTTAGTCTTTATGAAGAAGTCATGGTTTGCGTTAGAAAAATTAAATTATAGTAGTTCTATAAAAATTTAGGCAGAAAAAACTTTGTTTATGTACTAACTCGAAAATGGACAACAATTATTATTAAAAATACCCCATTGTTAAAATAGCGCTTACGCCTTTATGATATCATTGCCCTTGATATTATCATTATTAATATCTGTGTACAAAATAGATTCACACACCCACAAATGGGTAATATGCCGTGATGATTTATTTAGTTATTATAAAAAGAGAAAGATGAATTTATTTAACGTGACTTACATTAGAAGACCTCAGCTACTCGGCATCTCTGCAAACTCGTACTCAATTAATCGGGAACTCGGCAATTTCCATTAACCTGCAATTTGACAAAAATATAAAAATTAAATTATTGTTTGCTACTGAATGCATTTTAATCGATTTCCAATGAATAAATTACTTAAAAACATTTTTTATTGTTTAAATTTTCCTTTGTTACCAACATATTTACTATGAAATATTTAATAAAGTATAAAATAGTACTCAAAGCTTGACTATTATTCTGAAACATTTTATTCTATACGATAAAAACACATTATCATCTTAGATAACCATTAATAAAGCTAGGATATTATTTAAACTTACGATTGTTATTAATTTGCAACAATAGTTATCAATATTTCACTATTAAAACAATAATATATTAACAATAAATCCATTTTTCGCAGCAAAATCAAATACATCTTTACTTCTAGACGGCTGCTGTACGAGTGAACGATGACGAGTAAGAACATTGCAGACCAATACAAACTAGTTTAATTGGATGCCTGTTGCCTATTAGGTAATGTTATCAGCGCATTATGCTTGATTTTGTTAAATAAATGCAGATAAAAATTTTATTTAAAAAATAAAAATAAAATTATGGATGCACTTTAAAGTTAGTTAAAATGCAATTATTCATGAATATTCGAACGTAAAATTTTATACCAATAAAAAAGATACCAAATTTAGTTATCGAAATATGAATTTTTATTTAGATGAAGTAAAAAAAACATGCCTGACATGAAAAGAAAGAGAATTTCATGCTGAATATAGACTTTCATCGCCCGTTGTTCTATCTTTAACCGTGTATGAGTGGTGCATGAAAATATAAAATATGAACTAAATCAGGGTTGGCCTGATTTAAATCATTTGATTTAAATCATTTGATTTAAATCATGATTTAAATCATGATTTAAATCAATTGATTTTTTTAAAAAAATCACTGATTTTTATTGCAGATGAAAAAAAAAATTCAAATTGTAATAAAAATGAATTTATTTAGTACAAAAGTAAAAATAAAAACAAAAATGTGGACTGTATTTGAATTCTAACAGATTACTGATTACATGTTTTGACCTATTTTATTTAGGTATGTATTGTTTAAAAAGACGCGCGCGCGTGGGTACGTTATATACTAAATTTATGCAAAAATTCAAATTCATCTTTTAGGGTTTATTACAGATTTCGTTTTCGTTTATGAAATAAAATATTTATATTGCTTTTAGAACAATTAAAAAAGTACAATAACACCACTAGATCTTTAAAAATAGAAAAAAATCAAAAAATCATGATTTTTTCCAACCCTGAACTAAATTATTCGCATGTCAGGCATGATTTTTTTATTTCATCGGCTCTCGAGTTACAGACTTTTTTTCATTAATACTCATACAAGAATAACGCGATAACAATTTCTAAAAATTCACTCAGTTGTTCAAATGCTCTAAATTAGTCTAAATATGCGTACACTTACGTAACATTAGCTTTGTTCGATGAGATGTACTAGGCCGCCCTAGTGTTAACTTTCTTGCACTAACATGTTTTATGAGAAACGGGCAGCTTCTGGCAGGCTGTTCGATGACAAAAATTTTAAGAACTAGTGCTCACTTTTCTGACCTGACTCGCGAGGTAGTGTAAGAAAGTGCAGACTAGGAGTGGGGGTAGCTAAATGTTGTTCGGTAGACATTTTAATTCTATCCTATCTACACATCTGTTTATTTCACCTAAAATTTTGTTTTGCTATATAAAGAATTAATTAATATATCTGTCTCTGAATCTGATGAAGAATCAAGTGATGATTGATCTTCGTCAGAATCGTTTATTAGTTAACTATGCTCTTTAAAACAGACATTTCTGCACTCACTTTTTTGCAGCTTCATGATATGACTGTGTTTATAAACAACCTAACCTTTTACACCTTTGGCTATGCTTGGCTTGATTACTCACAGCTGAGCAAACTTGCCCAAATATACACTAGTGTGTTTTATGAAACCACAAGAATTAGACTGTACTAGTGTACACTACACTGCACTGCACTATTCTGCTCTACACTTCAAGCACTTCTCATCGAACAGAGCTATCGTCTTTACAATCAAATAATATTACTAGCAAGTTTATATCTCTATCCATTTTTTGAATTAATGTCCCAAAAGTCAATATATATATATATATATATATATATATATATATTCAAGAATCTAATCATGTATCTAGATACTTCCCAGTGCACTGATTCCAAATTTTGAAACCGCAGGTCGATATCTCTTTTCGTTCTCGAGATATTTAGATTTAAAGTTTTGCTCAAAACTGCCCATTTTTGGGTAATAACCCAAAAATGGGTCGAGATATGAAATTGGCGATGTCGGCAATCGATTCTACCGGCAAAATTACATAAGTATACCAATTTTCATAATTTTTGAACACCGAATATAGTCTCTAAAGCAAAATTACTGAAAATGGCCAAAATCGCAAAAATCTAAGGTGTACCCCTTGCGTTTTTTTCAGATTTTGGCCGTTTTCAGGGATTTTCAAACTTTTATTCATAAAAAATGAACCGGTTAGTCAAAAATTATGAAAATTGGTATACTTATATATTTTTATCCGTAGAATCGAATGGTGGTATCGCCAAATTCGCATATTGGCCCATTTTTGGGTTATAACCCAAAAATGGGCAGTTTTATGAAAAACTTTGAATTTAAATATCTCGAGAACGAAAAGAGATATCGACCTGCGGTTTCAAAATTTGAAATCAGCGCTTTGAGAAGTATCTAGATACATGAAAATTAGATTTTTGAAAATTTTAAAGTTTTTATCTGAATATGGGGTATATTGACTTTTGGGGCAATAATTCAAAACTAGGTAGAGATCTAGCCAAGAAATGGGTAATTTTGAGAAAATCTTTGAAGTTAAATATCTCCAAAACTAAAAGAGATATCGACCTGCGTTTTCATGATTTGGAATCAGTGCATTGGGAAGTACGAGGTACATGAAAAGTGAATATTTGAATATTTTCAACGTTTTAACCAAATGCAGATATTTATGACTTTTTGGGGTAAAAACTTAAAAATGAGAACAGTTATGAACTTGGTGGTAATATTAGTCAATTTAACATACAATATTAGATATGTAACTACCAATTTTTACGAGTATGAAACAAAAAGTTTAACAAAGCTTTAGTATTCACATTTTCTACATTTGCACAAATACCGAACTTTTCTAGTAGGTACTACACTGCGCCTCATGCCTCATCGGGATTTTAATTTAACACAACAATCTTGGATTCGGGACTGTCCATTTTTAATTCTTGTGATCTAGTGTATGTCTCAACAGAAAGAGTCATACAGAATATTTTAGAATGAAAGACCATGTTTTATTATATCAGGCTCGGTCTAAAATTAAGAGAACAGCCCTCGTGTATTTTACATCTCGCTAAAAGAGGTATTAGATTATAGTGCAATACAATATTTATATAACATAAAATGGAAATGGCGAGAGGTATTGTGCTGGCTAGAACAGATTTGCATGGTGTATACTCTTTTCTTTTTATAATTACACCAAAATTAGATACAGTTACTTTATTTTGTTTGTAATATAAGTATTCAGGATTATCAAACTGTCCAATTGTTCGCTGAGCATTTGATAATCTTTCTTCATTAGTAATCTACATTTATAAAATCAACATTAAAATTTGTAAAAATAATTTTAAAAACTATATATTTCCTTTTAGCTCCTCGAGTTTTCTTTTATACTCTGATTGAATTGTTTCTAACAAAGAAATTGTAAATTCGAGCAGCATACAAATGTTGAGACCGCTTGTATAAGAATAATTTTTGCACCCTTCTATTTTCTCCCTCAAATATTTTGCGCTAGTCATGCGCGCGTCCCAAAGTTTAAATTATTAGCTAAGACCCAAACCTGCAGACACAGAGCCACCTGTGAAACACTTTTGTATTTAAGAAATAGTTCCTAATTAACCCAGCATCACCTCATGGCGCTGTTTTTTCAACGCACCCTTAAGTATACGAATAGTGACAATAATAATATCACAATAGTATTATTATGCTTTAATGAATAACCTGGAAGTATTGAAGTATGTTGTTATTAAATCATTTTGATCCATTTTAACTCCATTTTCATTAAAATATTAAGGAAACTGTGCATTTGATTGGATTATAAGATTTTTCGAGCCGGCCCGAAAAGCTCGATTTTTCGGGCCGGGCCAAAATCAAAAGTCCGATTCGCCTCAACTTTTGCAAATGATTGGCCCGATTCGGCTCGGTAAAAAATATTTTCGGCCCGGCTCGATGATAGACTCGAAATAGAGGCGGGCTTCGGGCCGGGCCGGGCCAAAGCTCGAGATCGAGTGCATCCCTAAATATGATATTTTAAGATCAATTGAATTTTAATTAACGAAGAAATATTTTGTGAAAAATTCTTTTTTGATCTTTAGCGGTCTAGAACACTAAAATATATATTGACAACAGATTTTGAATATTAGTACTTGTAATGGCAGTTTAAGGCGAAATTTCTACACATATCGTTCGCTAGTACTCCATCATTGAAATGTTTCGTCATCGGCGATTTACACTGTCTAGTATACATATTCTAATAAACATTACATTAGTATGTGTTTTCTATGAGTATAGGATCAGAATGTCGGGAGTACGAGGAAGGCGAAAGAGAAGATGGAAGGACTGTATCGCAGAAGACTGGAGAGGAAGATCTGTGTGAAGAAGATGCGTTGGACAGGAATGAGTGAAAGAGAAGAGTAAGAAACAGTGACCCCTAATAAAAATTGAGAAAGCTGAAGAAGAAAGAAGGAATTGTCAAGTGAAATTTACATAGAGTATGTTCATATTATAATTTATTGAATTTATAGAATCTTTTAAAAGGAACTTTTGGTATGGAATTTATCAAAAATAGTATGTGTTCGTGTTATAATTTTATTGGATATATAGAATCTTTTCCAAGGAACTTTTTTATAGCATTTATTCATTTTTATTCCAATACTATTATTTCTAAAAATTCACACACTTGTTCAAATACACTAAAAATGAGTACACTTACGTAACATGCTCTTTACAATCAAATAATATTACTACCAAGTTTATATCTTTTTTGAATTATTGTCGCAAAAGTCAGTATACCCCACATTTAGATAAAAACTTTCAAAAATCTAATTTTTATGTATCTAGATACTTCTCAATGCACTGATTCCAAATTTTGAAACCGCAGGTCGATATCTCGTTTCGTTCTCGAGATATTTAGATTCAAAGTTTTGCTCAAAACTGCCCATTTTTGGGTAATAACCCAAAAATGGGCCGAGATATGAATGGCAACAACACCATTCGATTCTACGGGCAAAATTACATAAGTATAGCAATTTTCATAATTTTTGTCCAACCGGTTCATTTTTTATGAATAAAAGTTTAAAAACCCCTGAAAACGGACAAAATCTGAAAAAATCGCTAGGGGTACACCTTAGATTTTTGCGATTTTTGGGCATTTTCAGTTATTTTGCTTTAGAAATTGTATGCGGTGTTCAAAAATTCTGAAAATTGGTGTACTTATGTAATTTTGCCCGTAGAATCGAATGGTGTTGTCGCCAAATTCATATCTCGACCCATTTTTGGGCAGTTTTAAGCAAAATTTTACATCTAAATATCTCGAAAACGAAAAGAGATATCGACCTGCGGTTTCAAAATTTAGAATCAGCGCATTGAGAAGTATCTAGATACATAAAAATTAGATTTTTAAAAATTTTGAAGTTTTTATTGACTTTTGGGGCAATAATTCAAAAATGGGTAAAGATATAAACTTGGTAGTAATATTATTTGATTGTAAAGAGAATGTTACGCAAGTGATAATTTTATTGGATTTATAGAATATTTTCCAAGGAACTTTCAGTATGGAATTTGTAAAAAATTGTATTATGTTCGTGTTACAATTTTACTGGATATAGAATCTTTTCCAATGAACTTTTGGTATGGGATTTGTACAAAATACATCAAATTAACGGAAGGTTTTGTGCTGGCCACAACAGATTTTAATTATTATTTTTACTGTACTATGTCCAGAAGCACGTGACAGAATTATGAAATCTCATTGGCTCTGGACTTGATTCAAAATAATTCTTAGTGTATGTCTTTTTGAGGGACGTGGTATAAAACTAAGTCTGTTTAAAGTACAAGAAGCACTGAATTTGATGTTCTTTCTACTGGCCATGGTACAAAAAATACCGGGAAACCGAATTTGACTATATTTATTTATTTTTTTTTTTCAAACAGTGGACTTGATACACTCCAAAATCCGACGATATTTTTTCTCTAACTTCAAAAATCATAACAAACTGTATTCTTTCTTCTGTTTTTTGAAATATTTTAGTCTCCATTTTAGTATACTAAATTATAATCATGAAACAATTAATAATCTTTTTCATATATTGCCCGCAGGTCCGAAGAAAAGAATAAAAGTAAATTTCAGAAGATTGGAGCCCTACTCAAAAAGATTGATATAACTTTGAATTATTTTATAATCGTAAAAAGAGATCCAGAAATATTCAACTGAATTTTACAGCTACCACAATTTATGAAACTCAACTAAAAATTAAGCTAGAATCATATAAAACCATCCGTAATGAATATATTGATTTGTCAATGGCAGAAAATCTACTTCCTGCTACAGTTAAGTATATGTACAAAATTTGTTGTAGCTGCCGCACGTAAGTTGAGACTGACACAGCATACTAGCTAATCTGAAAATATCGACTACTATTTTTTTTGCTTGTAAATGAATCTCCTTCCCCTTTATACCAATTTTCAATGTTCAAGTGTTTTTCTCGTTCTAATAATAGCATATAATACTTACTAGTAAATAGGTAACAATTATTGCAAATATTCGTCTAACCGTCAGTATATGTAATCTCCCTATTTATTACAGTTTGACCCGTCCAAGTAGGTTCTGAGCATACTGGATCAATCTCAACTTAACGCGCGCCAGCTATAGAAATATGATCATATATATCACGTGATATTTTAGCGTCAAAATAAATTACAAGAATACTCATATTAGAAAATATATTTTTTTTTTCATTATTCGGTTATTTTTTAGCATAATCCACAATGTTAACATATTTTACCTTAAAATGTACTGTATTAAAAATACCCTACTGTTAAAATGGCGCTTACGCCATTATGATATCATTGCCCTTAATATTATCATCATTACTGATATCTGTATACAAAGTAGATTGTCACACCCACAAAATGGTAATATGCCGTGATGATTTATTTGTTTATTATCAAAAAAGAAAAATAAATTTATTCAGCATGACTTACATTAGATCATTAGAAGATCTCAGCTCCCGGCATCTCTGCATATATGAACTTAACTGTTAGGAATCCATGCAAACTCGTACTCAATTATTTGGGAACTCGGCAATTTCCAATAAACTGCAAATTGACCAAAAACATAAAAATTATTAATTGGAAAAATACTACCTTTTTTTTAGTTTAAGTTCTGTATTTATTATTTAAACCCAACGTTTCGGCACCATAAACTGGTACCTTCTTCAGGGGATACATTGACATAAATATGTGAAATAACAAAAACAAGTAACCAAGATAACAAGAAATGTTCATAAATGTTACCTTTTTTATGTATACAATTTTCTAGACAATATATGCATTCCCGGTAATAACATGGACGGCGAACATGCATCTTCTCAGGAAAAAATCTCCTTTTGCCAGAGGAAAAACCGTCCCAAAAACTGGCAGAGAAGTGATCTGTATAACTCAGAGACACTTTATCGGTAGCGAAATACCGCAGCCGTACTCTTTATTAACAGATGTTAGAAAAAGTTTAGAAAAAATTGTATACATAAAAAAGGTAACATTTTTGAACATTTCTTGTTACCTTGGTTACTTGTTGTTTTTGTTATTTCACATATTTATGTCAATGTATCCCCTGAAGAAGGCACCAGTTTATGGTGCCGAAACGTTGGGTTTAAATAATAAATACAGAACTTAAATTAAAAAAAAGGTAGTATTTTTCCAATTAATAATATGAGTTCTGAAAGATATTTTAATAATAAAAATTAAATTATTGTTTGGTACTGAATGCATTTTAATAAATAAATTACTTAAAAACATTTGTTATTGTTTTTCCTTTGTTACCAATATTTTTGCTATGGAATATTTAATTAATTATAAAATTGTACCTACTCAAAACTTGACTATTATTATGAAACATTTTATTCTATACGATAAAAACATTATATAACCATTAATAAAGCTGAGATATTATTTAAACTTACGATTGTTAATAATTTGAAAAATAGTTAACAATATTTCACTATTCAAACAATGATATATTAACAATAAATACATTTGTGTAAATACCCAATAATAATTACTATTTTTACTAAAACTACCTAATTTAAAAATAATGTTTAGGTTTAAATTAAAATAAACAGAACAACAGAACACAAAATAAAGAGATTATTTTATTGTTGTACATACATATATTTTAGTCTTTATGAAGAAGTCATGGTCTGCGATAGAAAAATTAAATTATAATAGTTCTGTAGAATTTTATGCAGAAAGAACTTTGTTTATGTACTAACTCGAAAATGTGCAACAATTATTATTAAAAATACCCCATTGTTAAAATAGCGCTTACGACTTTATGATATCATTGCCCTTGATATTATCATCATTACTAATATCTGTGTACAAAATAGATTCACACACCCACAAATGGGTAATATGCCGTGATGATTTATTTATTATCAAAAGAGAAAGATGAATTTATTTAACGTGACTTACATTAGAAGATCTCAGCTACTCGGCATCTCTGCAAACTCGTACTCAATCACTCGGGAACTCGCCAATTTCCATTCATCTGCAAATTGACAAAAACATAAAAATTAAATTATTGTTTGCTACTGAATGCATTTTAGTCAATTTCTAATAAATAAATTTCTTAAAAACATTTGTTATTGTTTAAATTTTCCTTTGTTACCAATATTTTAACTATGGAATATTTAATAAAGTATAAACTTATACTCAAAGCTTGACTATTATTATGAAACATTTTATTTTATACGATAAAAATATTATGAACTTATATAACCATTAATAAAGTTGGGATATTATTTAAACTTACGATTGTTATTAATTTGCAACAATAGTTAACAATATTTCACTATTAAAACAAAAATATATTAACCATAAATGCATTTTTCGCAGCAAAATCAAATACATGTTTGCTTGAAGACTGCTGTTATACGAGTGACGATGACGAGTAAGAACATTGGAGACCAATACAAACTAGTTTAATTTAGAATGCCGGCTACCTATAAAGTAATGTTACCCGCGTAATTTGCTTGATTTTGTAAATAAATACAGATAAAAATTTTATTTAAAAAATTAAAATAAAATTATGGATGCACTTTAAAGCTAGTTAAAATGCAATTATTCATGAATATTCGAACGTAAAATTTTATACCAATAAAAAAGATACCAAATTTAGTTATCGAAGTATGAATTTTTATTTAGATTACAAATACAGAAAGTTATATAAAAAATAAACAAATAATATAGTTATTTTATTTATTTTATGGGGTAAACATTAAAAGTATTCATAATTTCATGACAAAGTCTCCGTACGATAACCAAAACATTTAAATAATAAACCACTTATTTATGTTTTATAAAAAAATATAATATTTCGATGGGTATCCTTTGCTTGTTCCACTACTAAACGACGAGCCATTGAATCTATCAAATTTTTGGTCACCGGTGGCGTTATATTATGGCATCTTCTTGAAATTTATAGTTAAATTCTTTTTGGTTTATTTTCTTGTTTCTTTCAAGAATTTTCATCACTTTCTCAATCTAGTTAAAGTCCGGAGACTGCGGGAGATGGTTATGCTTATTTTCGATATTATACCATAGCCATTCTCTTAGAAAATGCGAATTAATTATCGTAACTATCTCATCCAGGAAATTAAATTTGTCTGCTAACCCTATTTTGCGAAACTTGCTTCATAAGGTAATGTTTGCTATCCATGATTGTTGCAATAATGGGGGATTACGGCTCAATCGAATTAAAGGAAAATAGTAAAAAAATACGAATGTATATGCTGAATAACGAATATTAATAAAAAAATGAAATGGTATAATTGAGATATTTCGGAAATAAAGGGTTTTTTGTTATAGCGCTTCGACAATAATATGAAAATATTTTGATTGGCGACCGAGAAACCGCCTATACAACCATTACAAATAGCGTGTTAGGAGGTGGGGATTACTACCAATGGAAGTTAAGAAATTCAAATTCGAAAGGAGGGGCTAACATTCCTGTACTACAGTTTCCAAACAGTTTTTATTTTAACATAAATTTCTTGCATTAAATTTCATAATTTAAATACACCTGTAATTATAAAGTATGTAGACTTATACAGTGTTATAATATTCATTTATTTTTATGTAAATATAACTTAAAATAGCATATATTTCAAGAACATTTAGGTTCTTGATGAAAACAGTTTGATATAAAAACACATAAATGTGACGTCACGTCAATCTTTTCAAAATTCGGGAGACCATAACTCGCTTATTAATAGGAATTTTTTCACCGGATTTTCATCAATAGTCTTAGTTTTCCTAATATTTTCAGATGAAATTATAAAAAAAAAATGGTGTAATCCCCCATTACTATAATTTTCGTACTCCCGCTAACTAAATATACCCCAAAACATAATGCTGTCACCGCTGTATTTTACTTTAAAATGACTTAAATTTTCTACTTTTAATTCTTTATTAGCTTTTCTGGTAACGTAAGTAAGTATGATATATACAGATTCGATACAAGGCATAAATTTGAAGTAAACTTAAAATTTAAAGCATTTAAAAGTAACAGTTAAATACGGCGGTGACCGCATTATGTTTTGGGGGTATATTTAGTAAGCGGGAGTACAAAAATTAATAATTATTGCAACATTCATAGATAGCGAAGATTACCTCGATATTTTAAAAGAAAATTTAAAGCAACATGCTTAAAAATATGGCTTACCAGATAATTTAAATTTCAATTCGACTAGCCATTCGAAAATTTAGATTTGGCAGACCTATATCTATATGTTGGGACCGGCTGATTCAATATTACAAAGCAAAAAAAAAAAAACTAAAATATGAACACTAAAGATACATTGACGGGAGGTTTTTAATATTAGTACTTGTAGTGGCAGTGATAAGCGAAATTTCTAAACATATCGTTCGCTAGTACTCCATCATTCAAATGTTTCATCATTTTACATCATTTACACTGTCTAGTATGCATATTCTAATAAACATTACGTGACACTCACTACCAATTAAATTAACAATTACAGCAGTCAATAAAACAAAATTAAAAATACCTCTGCTCTAATAATGGACGAAAAAGTACTTTTAGCGTAAATACCACCGCGTGTAAATACTAATTAATATTTTTACTAAAACTACCTGGTTTAAAAATAATGGAACGTTACGTTTCAATTAAAATAAACAGAACACAAATTAAAGAGATTATTTTATTGTTATACAAACATTTATTTTAGTCTATATGAAGAAGTTATGGTCTGCGATAGAAAAATTAAAATTTTATGTAGAAAGAACTGTGTTTCTGTACTAACTCGAAAATGGACTACAATTATTATTAAAAATACCCCATTGTTAAAATGGCGCTTGCGCCTTTATGAAATCATTGCCCTTGATATTATTATCATTACTAATATCTGTGTACAAAATAGATTCACATACTTACAAATGGATAATATGCCGTGATGATTTATTTATTTATTATCAAAATAGAAAAATGAATATATTTAATGTGACTTACATTAGACGATCTCAGCATCTCTGCAAATACGAACTCTACTGCTAGGCACCTCTACAAACTCGTACTCAATTACTCGGGAACTCGGCAATTTCCATCCACCTGCAAATTGACAAAAACAAAAATTAAATTATTGTTTGCTACTGAATGCATTTTAATCGATTCCTAATAAATAAATTACTTAAAAACATTTGTTATTGTTTATATTCTCCTTTGTTACCAATATTTTTACTATGGAATATTTAATAAATTATTAAATTGTACTCAAAGCTTGACTATTATTAAAAACATTTTGTTCTATATGATAAAAACATTATGAACTTATATAACTATTAACAGAGTTGGAATATTATTTAAACTTACGATTGTTATTAATTTGCAACAATAGTTAACAATATTTCACTATTAAAACAATAATATATTAACAATAAATGCATTTTTCGCAGCAAAATCAAATACATCTTTACTTCTAGACTGCTACTGTACGAGTGACGATGACGAGTAACATTGCAGACCAATACAAACTAGTTTAATTAGGAATGCCGGCTGCTTATGACGTAATGTTATCAGAGTAATTTGCTTGATTTTGTTAAATAAATGCAGATAAAAAAATTATTTAAAAAATAAAAATAAAACAAGGGATGAACTGTAAAGTGTAAAATGCAATTATTCATGAATATTCGAACATAAAATATTATACCTACCGTGCGATTTTTAATTTGTTTCATTACGATCACGACAGCACTGGCACTGATCAAAGTGTAGAATGAAATTTCTTTAAATTATTACTATAAATAGTGTACAAAAATTATAAATTATTTAACAATACAATTTTTACTACATTGTATTATGTACAAATTTCACAAAATTTAGTGTTGATTTTACACATATATTTTACCACTTACCAAACCGGATTTTACACAGCTAAAATTTCTTGGAGAGTACTGTAGAAAAACCTGTAGTACAGATTTATAGAGATGTTAATTTAAAATAAAATTTCGTTTGAATTTTTTCATAATATTTAAAATAACCCAGTATTTTTAGCAATTCATAGTTATCGCAGAATTGGTTCCAAAATAAACATAATGGCTTATTTTAGGGAAAAAATACTTCAAACAAAAAACGCATATAATTAATTTTCCTATAACTTTTAATTTACTGATTATTGTAAATTGTACTAAAAATTAACATAGGTACATTTAATGTTATTTTGCCTAATACAGTTTCGCGCATACAGCTTGTGACGTAGGTTTCCCTTCTTACTTTATGGACTTTTCTTATAATTTTAGATAAGTGATCATAGATCAGGGGTCGCAAACTCAAATGTAGCAAAGGGCCAATTAGTTAGATGGATAAGTAACGCGGGCCGTATCCAATTTTGCTAAACTAAAATCTACAAAAAATTACAAGTATATAAAATATAAAAAATTAATTATAAATAAAAATAACGTTACACCGTTACTCAATTAAAAATAAAATCTCAATTTTTTTTAAATTTAATTTTGATCCAGAGACCTGACACCTTTTCTTCTGCACTAACACTAATATATCAAAATTTGCTTCAGTACTCCGTGTAGTGATGTGTAGTACAGAATTTTATCTGGAATCCTTTATTCGGAAGCGGTTTTTTGACTTATTCATTTAAATAGAAAATAGCTGCTCACAAACGTAGGTACTTCCAAATATTGATAGCATGTAAGCACAATGGTTTTTATATTTGGGGTACTTACTCCCCAAGTATTTATAAAAATCTGGTGTGCCAATCCCGTTAAACTTATTTCTTAATTCTGTATCGCATTGCATTTGTAATTTCTCATCGACGTCTAGTCTAGTCTCTAGTTTTTAGTATCTAGTCATTAGTAAAATTTTTAAAAAATATATCGTTAAGGCTGCGGGCCGTTTACAGATCTCTGGTGGGTCGTATACGGCCCGCGGGCCGCCAGTTTGCGACCCCTGCCATTAGATGATCTGACAGCTAATATTTATACTAGTCTGTTCTTATTTATTAAATGTGGAAGCATACTGCATGGAACCGGACACAATTTTTTTAGTTTAAAAAAAAAAAACTTGGCCATCAATGTTTTTAAACATTATTTAACATAATTCCCCTTTCCCCGCCTACGCACAACTATCTGCTGGACGCATTTTCCTTTTTAAGTTAAAATTAGATAGCGCTATACCTCTTGTCAATAGAGAAGGGAATTCGTCCAATCACATCATCTACATTTTATTTTACTTACATTTCTTATGTATAAATATAATATTAAGGAACCAACACAAATAACTGTTTTTAAATAATATTTTATATAAAAACTACGTTCTGAATCAGTATGCCAAATATCAATTTTTAATTATTGATAGAAGCTGAAATCTAACACTTTTATTTTTTTGTTACAAACAAAATATAAATAAATCGAAAACAATTTAACGTTCAAATTATTCACATAGCCTATGGTTATAACATATTAAAATTTAATTTTTTTCCATTCTTACATTTGAATATTAGACAACGCGTTAAAAATGGCGGTCATTTTTATAAATATTGTCTTTATTTTTATATTGACGATATATTTTACCGTGTGGGCGCTGACCAGGCGTCACCTCACGCGCACTCATAGCTGTTGTGGAGAGTGCACCACAGGGGTCACTTTTACTTTTACTTATTACCGATGACTACATATGTTGTAGATACTGGCACACCCAGTAATGGGTAATATGCCGTGATGATATATTTATTTATTTATTTTTATATTAATTTAAAAATATGAAAATTAGTGTAATTACGTAGAAGTGTATAGTCCATAATTTAAAGTGTGTTTCATAATTTTTGAATTTTTTTAAAGCAAGTTAATGAGCTTCAAACTCAACTGACTATAATTCTGAAATGGAAAGTAGTTACCGCTTTCATCAGGGGTGGGCAAACTGCGGCCCGCATCATCATTTTGTACGGCCGCGTTACAATGTTTTGACGGCTTGTTTAATTTTTAATAAGAATAAAAAACATCACTTTCCGTGAACTTTCATATGGAAAAACGGGCACCCTGTTAACAATAACAATACATGAAATAAATAAATATATCATCACGGCATATTACCCATTTCTGGGTGTGCCAATCTGCTTTATCGCACATATCGGTAATGATGATATATTTGTACCGTGCGGGCGCTTACCAGGCGTCACCTCACGGGCACTCATTGCTGGCGTGCAGAGTGCACCACAGGGGTTACTTTTGTGCCATTTAAATTTCGAAATATTGATGGTAATATGAAATTAAGGGTTTAGGTATAAGGCGAATGGGAAATACAAAAAAAAAACATATTATTTTATACTTCCTTTACTAGTTTTTAAACATTTCGTGCAGTCCCTTTATAAAGTATAAACGAAATATATTATTTATTTGTTATTATTAAAGCCTCTATTTTTTAAAGATATACATTAATCAAATACAAGGAGCTGTTCGTAAAATTCTCAGACTGTAATGACTAATTTGTTTCAAGAAAATAAGTGGGGATAAGTACCAAGGATCGCTGAACTATTTTATTTCGAAATATTTTATGTAACCTTATCACCCATTATTTTTATCAAATTGCTTAAAAAAATCTTATTAATTAATTTTAGATACCTGTACAATAGAAAAGAATGAAAAAGAAGAGGTATAAATAAATTCGATGCTTTATTAAGAATAAATAAACATAAACAAAAAGTTAAGCAATGAAAAAAATATATATGCTTGCATTATGAATATATACCGCAAGTATATTACATAGGTAGGTACTTAACAATTCAACAGATGACGTTGCTCTGTGAATATTTACTGGCTTTCCATAAAAGTTTCTACGACGTTACATCGAAAAACAAACTTCACAATAAAGCCACACATATTCATTCAATCCGTATTAAACTCCGTAACTTTTCCCAACGGTGTCTGCGAGTTAATGGATTGTTATATTAGGATGAGTTCTTGAATATTTCAAACATTTTCTGTCGTTTGCGGGTGCTTGATCGGCCTGAACTCTCGTTATCTTTATCTAATTCTCAACCAGTTTTGAATCGCGTGCCATTGGCCGCGTTCGGCACGTCCTAGCGCTGAGCAGCGAAGTTTACGAAATACAGTTGCTGGACCAATCAGATTCGTCCATTCATTGCGTTCGGCAAACTTCGGCGCTCAGCGCTGGCAAAACTGGGATGTGCTGAACGCGGTCATTCAACAACTCTTGTCAGGCATGTTCGCAAACGCGAAGAATCGCAAGAGTTTCGGTGGCAGATTTACAGTTTTACACAAAACGAAACGCTGGAAAAACTCTTGTATAAAAGCCAGTAAGTATTCACAGCTTTCCGCTCATCTTCACCTTATCGCACGCAATTTCTTGAAACAAGTCATAAGTAATGGGGTACTCTACTTTTTTTTCTGAATTTGTCTGACTTGAATCAGAAATATATTTTAAGATGTTATCCATTTCATTTAAACGAAATACAATATTTTTTTTTTTTAATTATTGCAAAGGCCAAATATTGCGAACGTAATAGACTAATTTCTCCAATGACTTTTAGAAATGCTTATAGCTCGCGCCAATGAAAAAGGAAACAGCGCAGTAGAAGGTGTACCAACTTAAAAATGTTACCTGCACAGATTATGTGCAACGCATACCAAAAACATACCATTATCATATACCTATTAACTAATATATTGCGGATCCTTTACATTTCTTGAAGGAAACACTGTGAAATGGAAATATCATTTCTGCATAAGTCTATCTCACACAAACACCCAACCGCGAATTATGCGCATGCTTGGAAACCTTGACTACTATTGGCTAACGAGGAAATCATGATCACTTTTTGCGAATCACAGAATTGTTTATTAACGACTAGCGCGAGAAATTTTAAATTTAAATTTAAGAAATTAAACAATGTACCTACTATTTATTTTGTATGTAAATTCTTGAATATAAATATTAGTAATAATAAAAAACATTGACAATAAATTACTGTCTGAAACAAAGCAAATGCTTTCGAAGTGCAAGTACAAACAGAAATGAAATCATAAGTCAAAGTCAAACCATGTGCTCGCTGCATCACCAGGGCAGCGTTCCAAAACCAAGAATACCGAGTTTTGGCGTAGAGTATGATGTGTTGAGTTTTGGAACGAATGAGAGTTTTGTTGAAGTAAAAAATTGAAACTAAATTAAAAATAATTTTATAAAACTAACAAAACTACTTATAATTACAACATTAATGTCAAGCCCGTAATAAAAGCGCTTTTATGGAGAACTCTCCTCAATATAATGTGAAAGTACGCTCCATAAAAGCGCTTTTATTATAAAAAAAGTATGCTCGTAATACACGCCAACGTATTTACTTATGTTTATTTTCAACCAAAAGCATGTTTTCTTCCTCAAGAAGGCAAATTACTTTCATATGTTGAGAATCGTGAGCATCTACGTTTGAAAATATTGTGGTGTAATTTCTATACCCTCCTCGTTAGTAGAACATCACTTTGGAGTATAGCTGTTTTGGAACAGGTTGAGTAAACTCTGAGAGTAAGGTTATTAGTTTTGAAACGACTTTGAATAATTTCGTACTCTAAAAGTAGGATTTTGGAACGCAGCCCAGCCAGCGACGCTGTCAGCGTTAGCCAATAGTAGTCAAGATTTCCGACCATGCGCATAATTGCCAGTTGGGTGTTTGTGAGAATAGACTTATGCAGAAATGATATTTCCATTTCACAGTGTTTCCTTCACCTACTCTTATGGGAAAGATACGAGCATTAGCAATATATTAGTCAATAGGTATATAACCATTATCCTCTTCGTAACATCCCTTCTTTTTCGAGTTGGACTCGACTGGACGAACATTGGTCTCCGCGCATTTCCCTTCTCTATTGACACGAGCTACAGCGCTATTTAACTTTAACTTAAAAAGGGAAACGTGTCCAAGCGACAGTTGTGCTTTAAGCGGGGAATCATGTTAAATAATGTTTAAAAACATTGATGGCCGACTTTTTTTGCAGACTGTAAAAACTGTGTCCGGTTTCATGCAGTTTGCTTCCACATTTAATAAATAAGAACAGACTAATATAAATATAAGAAACGTCCATAAAGTCAGAAGGGAAAACTACGTCACAAGTTTTAGGCTCGAAACTATATTAGACAATTAAATATTATGTTAATTTTTTTGTATAATTTACAATAATCGGTAAATTACCCCATTACAGTCTGGGAAGTTTTTGACAGCACCTCGTATATGGTTCGTTTAATTTTAGTGCAGCGGCGTAACATTATGTTGTTTATCCTGAAATCGGTATTGAATAGGGATTTCCAAGTCTACGGCTTTTAAAAAAAAAATACTAATTGGATATGAATATTCAGCATATATAAGTAATATTAAAGTGAACATAATCTTTAATTTTTTGATTTTTATTACCCAAATATCAAAATGAAACTTTTATGCACTTAAATCGAGCGCTTAAAATTCAGTATAAGCTATGTTTGTAAAGCGCTGGGCACTGGCGAATGCTATGGACTCAATGCACAATGACGTCATATTGTCTGACACCTACCTGTATTTTTCTAAAGCTTTGTTTAGGTGATTTTTCACCTGTTATTTTAAGGTATATTTCGCATATACTGTGATTAAAATCATTTATTAATTATAAATTTTTTGTCTAGACTGTTGATGTTAACTCTAACAATTTTTTAATTTAAAAATGGGAACTATTTCATTTTATCACCTATATGCGCAGAAAATCAACTGCGCATTGAAAACATCCCATTTTTAATATCTCTCTCATTGTGTGCAGCGCGTTTGTCATATATCCGTCTCAGTAAGGTCTGGAAACGTATGTTCTTGAAGTAGATGACGTCACACGAGCCGTCGATTTTTTCGGTTCTCATTTATTGAAACTTTAATAATTTTTTATGGCATATTTTTCGTCAAAAGCACAAAATAAGGGTCTAATATTTTTATGTACAGATTAACATTAAAAATAAAAATAAAAAACTTGGAAACCCCTATTGCTAAAAATATATTCAAATGATTTTTGAAAACATCTAGAAACAGTTACGCCTATAAATTGAATACATTTCAGCATTTCATTCATACTGGTCTATGAATGAAATGTTAATATAATATTAAACGTGAAAAGCTCAAGTTGTCGTTACCTGGAAAAATATGATAAATGCACTTTCTATTTACATAATATTACAGTAAATGTACTGTAAAATTAGCACCTCTTCGAATATAAAAATCTCATCATAGAAATATCCAAGCCATTAAAAAATTATTAAAAATAATATCACATCACGAAATTATTCTTTTTACTCAGTAAAAAGACAGCGTTGGTGCTTTCATAATATAGAAAATTATTAATACAGTGTGTTTGCTTTTACATAACCAGTGTTTTTTTTTTTTGGACAAACTAATGACTTTAAGAAAGATGTTATATACAAAAAGTGATAAAGGATAAGTAACAGTAATAACAAACCGAAAATTCAACCAGTGGTTCACAAACGATAGAAAAAAACTACACAACATGAGACAAAATTAATCACAATTTCAATTTATTTTACGAAAAATATATTCAATTCTTAATTGGAATAATACTACCTTTTTTAGTTTAAGTTCTGTATTTATTATTTAATTTATCGCTACCGATAAAGCGTCTGAGTTATACAGATCACTTCTCTGTCAGTTTTTGGGACGGTTTTTCCTCTGGCAAAAGGAGATTTTTTCCTGAGAAGATGCATGTTCGCCGTCCATGTTATTGCCGGGCATGCATATATTGTCTAGAAAATTGTATACATAAAAAAGGTAACATTTATGAACATTTCTTGTTACCTTGGTTACTTGTTGTTTTTGTTATTTCACATATTTATGTCAATGTATCCCCTAAAGAAGGCACCAGTTTATGGTGTCGAAACGTCGGATTTAAATAATAAATACAGAACTTAAACTAAAAAAAAAGGTAGTATTATTCCAATTAATAAGATGAGTTCTGAAAGATATTTTAATTATATTCAATGGGGAAGTTTAGCGATTTTTTTTTATTGTTTTATTCCATGGGAAATGACTTGAAAAATGATGTAACATGTTTTATTGTTCTCAAAAATTCCCAGATTTTCCGGAAAAGCCGATTTTAAGCTGTGATGACGTCGGTAGAGGCTTGGCGCAACGTATGTCGAGTGATACACTGACGCACGCGGTTACGGTTACCAGTGAAGCGCTTTTACGCTTTGTTACGACCTACGTTCAAGTGGTTCGATTTCACCGTTCTGTCTGAGTTTGCGCATTACTGACTTGTGACGTACTTAGAGTTTACCTAAAGAATATTAATTATAAATAAATGGAGCAATAATTTTAATTTTTAATTTCAATTTCAGAAGTCATTTGTGTTATATTTGTGAGAAAATAGTATGTTATGTAGAATTTTTACCATGCTAAACTTCCCCATTCTCTAAGACATTTATTTGAAGTATTTTTGTCTAAAAATAATAGGCCAATTTCGCGCAAGGAAAAACTGTTTTCCCATGTTAAACGTCTATGGCCCGGTTTTTGTGTTACACCCAGTATTTGTAGTCTATTAGAAAGAGATAATATTGTATAGGATTGTATAACAATTATTTCAAGAAAAATGTTATTAAAAATTAGAAATAATGTAATAAAAAATGGCTTTACTACTAGGGTAACTAGGCAACAGTAGTATCAATATCAATAGAAGTATACTGTATAGCTTATTTCAATATTGTAAAATTATTTCCAATTTTTAATACCATTTGCTGGAAATATACAGGTGTTAAAAAATAAGTGTCACAAATTATGAGGGCATATAGTACTGACCAAAATGAGTGAAAAAGCTTATCAACATGGGTCCTATTTTCAATAGTTTCCGAGATATAAGGCAATGAAAAATATTTTTTTTCGGTGTTTACCTCCGCTATCTTGAAAACTGTAAGAATTACGACTTTAATTAAATGAGACATTTTGTTTACCTTTTAGAGGTCATCTTAAATGTGTTTTTGTTTTTCAAAAAAAAAAAAAAATCGAATAATTGTATTACGACAAAAGTTGTGGCGACGTTAGTCAATATTTAGTTTTCAAATAACTTCGTAAGTATTAGAAAGTAAAAAAAATGTTTCATATAAAATGTTATTGTTTTTTCATAATCTATTTACTAGCATAGACAAAATTTTGTTCTGCCACTATCTTCAGTGAGTTTAACTTTGATTCTAATACAAAATGGCCTCTTTCTCAAAAAGAGTTGAAGATCGGACCCTTGTTGATTAAACTTTTTTTATACATTTTGCCCAACGTAATATTTCTATCGTTGAATTCAGAAAATCTCTATCGGATTGTAAAATTATGTAGGGTACCATTTAAAAAAATATATAATTTTGTTCTACAATTTGAGAACCTCTAGTTGAATTTTTGGCCTAATAAATTAGCCCCTTACTCTTGATTTTTTTTATATAACATTTTTCTCTAAAGTTATTATTCAGCCCAAAAAACGGACTGGTTGTTTTAAAGGAAACATCGTATAATTACGGAACATAAAATTTCAACATAATTTCATAAATATAAATTACTTTTTAAAAAATAAATCGCATGTTTATGTAAGATTAATTGGCAAACAATAATTTATATTTTGCACCGTCACTATATGTAAATACTTCCTCAAATATTTAAATACTATTAGTTGTTGTTAACAGTTAATATCTATTCTAAACTTTGTACTTTGTATAAATAAATGAGGAAGTAAAATTAAAATTAAACATAAATTCGTGTTAAACACATTTATTAAATTTTGATTGCACATAATTATGTGTCGAAAGTATAACAAAAAAAAATCCTCAAATTTTGGTAACTTTAAATAAACAAATATCACATGGGAAAATTAACAATAATTTTGCTAATAACAAAAATATTAGACTAGTTTTCAATACTGACAAAAGCTTGACTACAAGAATTTTAGTTTACAAAAATTTGTTATAGAACAAATTTAGCAATCACTTCCTCAGATGTTTAGCAACTGCTGACTTCGGCTGTTCTTTCCTAGATAACGTTTTGCTGCAAAAAGAAAATTATTCTGAAATTATTTTCTCTTTTTTTTTGTGCTGTTTACTTACTTATCTAATTGGAAATCAGTCAACATTCTCGATGCTCGTTCGAATCGTTTCTCGAGCTCTCGTCGTGGAAACATCCTAGGTTGAAATGACGGTGGGGGTTCGTGGACTTCAATACGGTTATTCTTCATCTCATGTTTGAAATATGCTCCGACTATGGCACGATAAACTGGAGGAATTGTTGGACTAGTATATTTTGTTATAATAGTTGCTGGTTTGTCCAGTTCTAAGTCTACGACATTCTCTATCTGCAAAGATATATAAGGTTTGTTCGCACAAGTCAGAAACCATTACAAATCATTCTGAGCATGCGCATTAGTTTAAAAAAATGTTCGCACAACAGAAATTTTAAATCTACGATTAAAAATCATTTGTTAGTTCAGTAAAATATTTCAATCCCTGATTAGTTTCCAACCGTCAGAATAGTCCGCGGATTCTAAAGAAATTTTTAGTTTGTGGCATACGCACTGGAACTTTTGACTATTAGCGAGCATTGTTGTTTCTACATGCACTTGTACTAGCCAGAGCGAGAGAAAAGGAATATTAACATCCATACTAATATAATAAATGCGAAAGTAACTGTCTGTCTGTCTTTCTGTCTGTCTGTTTGTCTGTTTGTTACGTTTTCACGCCTAAACCGCTGAACCAATTTTGATTAATGGGGTCATGCCAAAAAAAAATGTTGCTAATATTTTTATAAAAATAGAATCTATGACACTTATTATCCATATTGCAACATAGAACATCCCAAAATATAATACTTTTCATTCTTAATTTACTTAAAAGATATTCGCGCTACGATTTTCTGTGACGTCATGTATCGGCTACTGACACAACGACACTAGTCACACGTACATGAAGGTCATAATGTCACAAACTTCAAACGCGAAATTAAACGTAAGATCAGAGTAAACTAACCAAATATTTATAAAGCTGTCAGAGGAAAAGTGCGCTCTATTCAATCTTTTTTGTTTCATAAAGATTTATTTATTTCATTAGAGAAATATTATTTTTAATTGCAGGTTTGTGTGCTTGATATATAATTTAATACATAAAAGTGCAATAATTTTATATTTATAATGATAATAAAGATAAATCATGCTAAAGAAGAACTGTGCAGTTCCAACTTGTGGAAACAATTTATTTAAAAAACCCAAAAAAACTATTTATAAACAATCTTAATTTACATTTTGTCCGCCAGGGTGAACTGGAATCGTTCAGATACATGACGGATGCGCTCACGTGACCTCATTGAGATTTGAAATTGACCCCTATTTTTAAAAAATTATATCTACAAAACAATGCACACAAATGGCGTGAAAATATTATTTACATATACTGTGACCGGTAGATTTCCAGGAAAAAAATAAAACAGAAAATGTGGCATGACCCCATTTTGGTAGAAAGATATATTGGACTTTGGAAAAGAACATAGGCTACCTTTTGTCGCGAAAACAAAACTTGAAGGGGTGAAATAGGGGATGAAAGTTTGTATGGAGAACCCATCATTTCTTCCGCTGAACCAATTTTGATGAATTTTGGTATAGATATAGATTGGACATTGGAGAAGGACATAAGCTACCATTTGACGCGAAAATAACACATAAAGGGGGTGAATAGGGGATGAAAGTTTATATGGAGAACCTATAATTTCTCAAGTTAGGGATATACAAATTCTTATTTGTTTTTGGTAAGAAATAATGTTTTAGCGTTTTTGAAAATTAATCCCTCAAAGCGGTAGAATAGGGGATGATTTCAATTATTTTTTTTTTTATCTTCATATCTATAGTTAAGTTTTAACCGTTAGCAGATTTTCGATATTTGTCGGAGAGATATCTTGCATCATATGTACATAAGCAAAAGTACCCGAGACATGTTTGATAGATTGGACCTTGGAGAAGGACATAGGCTACCTTTTGTCGCGAAAACAAAACTTGAAGGGGTGAAATAGGGGATGAAATTTTGTATGGAGAACCCATCATTTCTTCCGCTGAACCAATTCTGATGAATTATATAGATTGGACCTTGGAGAAGGACATAGGCTACTTTTGACGCGAAAATAAAACATGAAGGGGGTGAATAGGGGATGAAAGTTTATATGGAGAACCCATAATTTCTCAAGTTAGGGATATACAAATTCTTATTTATGTTTTTGGTAAGAAATAATGTTTTAGCGTTTTTGAAAATTAATCCCTCAAAGCGGTACAATAGAGGATGATTTCAATTATTTTTTTTTATCTTCATATCTATAGTTAAGTTTTAACCGTTAGCAGATTTTCGATATTTGTCGGAGAGATATCTTGCATCATATGTACATAAGCAAAAGTACCCGAGACATGTTTAGAAAAGGGCGCTGTTAAGTGCGGTGCGGGGATCGGGTGGGCAGTGGGCGGAGCCTGTTACATGTACGATGCGAGGCATATTGCCGACTCCCTACGCAGCGCATGTCTCCGAAGTAAATGTGAAAAATTACTGGTACATGTGTAGCTAATCGTTATTCTAGCTTTACCCGTGCGAATCCGGAACGGGTCAGCTAGTTTACTATAAATTCTTCTAAACCACTAAGTATTTACTATATTGTCATGTAGCTTCTGAAGTGTAAATTTAAGAGAACCAGAAATAAACGTAGGAAGTAAATTTTAAACAAGAAAGATTATAATTTCATTATGTAACAATGATAAATGCCAATAACAACAATCATTAGATAAAAACCTTTCTGTTCACTCCAGATGGAAGTAATAACAATAAACTTTAATGGGGATTCCACGACTTTTTGATTTTTTTATATGTTATAGTATTTTTAAATTCAGAAATTCCGTAATTTTCCTTTTTTAAAAATTAGGCTACTTATTGAAAAAAAAATGGTAAATATTTAGTATCCAGCGTTTCCCGCCTTACGTATGTAATATAGCATTTTTTTTTTAAAAGTGATAAAACAAAAAAGAAATTTGCGTCAGTAACAGTTATATGGGAAGAAATAATAATACATATAATTTAAAGAAAAATTCAATATGAGTGGAATCCCCTATTCTATTCTTCTCTAAGTTATGAAAAGAAACATCTATTAAATAATTTAAACGTCAACTTTCATTCGCTAGTCATACTACAGGGAATTTATTTTAACATGCAACATATGGCGAATCACTTCCATGGTTACATACTATTGTCAAAAAATGACAGCAATGTAATATTTGTCCATTTTAAAATGCAACATACAAAATTTCTAGTTTTGTATTATTAAAACTAATTTTTTAGAAATTAGCCTACATACGATTAACAAATAATCAAACATGAATGTTGTACATCTTAAAAAAACTTTATCTTACAAAAATTCATAACTTTCATGTAATAAATGTTAAAAAAATAACAACAATCACTCTTAGGCAATATTCTAGTCAGTTGTAATAAGAATTGACACCATTTGTGATGTGTTTTGAAGGTATCTCCTGTGCTGCAATTCTATTTATAATGTTGCATTTTAAAATGGACAAATTTTACATTGCTGTCATTTTTTGACAATAGTGAGTAACCATGGAAGTGATGAACTATAATGTTGCATTTTAAAATAAATTCTCTGTATATAATACTACAAGGGATGACGTAATAGATAAAGACCGTCATAGATAAGGGATGAAGCCATAGAGATAAGACATTTTAAAGATCAGGATTGATGACGTCACCGGATCATCTTCACGTAGTCTTAAGACGTTCTTGTCAAATCTTAAGATGTCTAGGTGTCGTTATGAAACTTTCAAGACGTTCTTATCAATTTTTAAGATTTCATTAAATTTCATTCTTTCAAAGAGCAAAATATTTACGAACTTTTAAATGTATCATAACAAAACTTACCCGGTAACGAATTCCACTGCTAGATCTAGATTTCTTCATCGCAAAATCGGTAAGTGGTCGTCGATTTCTTGGTTTTGCCAAACAGCGCGTCATGTCCTGTTTGCTTGGAGGTTTCGCTAATAAAACCCAATCATCAAGATTTTCATTAAATTCTACTTGACCGAATAACTTCACGCGAATATCCGGTGGGATGAAATTGTCCAATAAAATACACTTCAGTCTTAATTGCCTGTGAATAAAATTATGATAAGAACCACATTTTTGTTAAAGATATTGAAACATACTTGACGAGATCTTCTTGTGTAGCTTCAAGTTCACGTCGGTCGCGGATGTGTTCTTCCTTAACGTCTTTGATTTCTTGTTTTAGAGCCAACCAACGATTGTGGAATTTGTTTAACTTGTTAGTTTTATATTCTAATTCTTGTTGGAGTGTGCTGAAGGTTTCTCGAAGACCAGAGGTTGTCTCTTCTTCCATTTCTAATTGTTGTTGCATTTCTCGCTCGCGTTTCTAATGTAAAAACACAAAACGTAATTTAGATAGGTAAACTACTGTTTATAATAAAACCCTGGACCATTCAAATTCTACATGCATTCCTATTGAGTAGACCATATTTTAATGTGTTGTATTACTTTGCACTATGTTGTAATGACAAGGCTAAACATTGTATTTGTATGCCGAATAAATAAATTTAATTTAAAAAATATTGTTGACCTCGTACAACAAAAATGCGCAAACGCACATAAACGAATATTTTTATAGAATGAACCATCTGCTACTGCTTTCAAATTAAATAGAGGTTTCCAAACCTACGGCTTAAAAAAAAAATATTGGATATCAATGTTCATCACGTATAAGGAATATTAAGGTGAATATTATCGTTCATTTTCTGATTTTTATTACCCTGATATCAAAATGAAATTTTAATGCATTTAAATCGAGCGCTTAAAATTCAGTATCAGCCATGTTTATGACGTATTTAACACTGGTAAATGCTATTAGCTAATGACAGGTTCGAACGCGCATGCCAAAAGTGTGTATCGCCTCCGCCATGTTCGCGCTGGTTTTGACATGACACCACCTGACACGAAACGACGTACCCAGCGCGTTTGTCATTTATCTAACTCACTCAGCTTTAGAAACATATGTTGTCGTTGTATATGACGTCACACGCGCCGTCAAATTTTTTTTTTTTTTTGCTTCATTTATTGAAACTTTAATCATTTTTTCCTGGTGTATTAGAAACTTCGGCGAAAATACAAAATATGGGTCTAATATTTTTATGCTACAGATTAACATCTTTAAAAAAAAAAAAAAAACTTGAAAACCTCTATTTGCGAATTCTTAGATAAAAATTATGGTAAAAGAATGCACAAAATTCACGACCGACAACCAGAAACATAAAATACAAAGTATATTGAAAGAGCATTAAGCATTATCTTGTTTTCTAATATTACTAGTTTTCAATAATGTTTAAATGTTAATAATAACGAAGGATAATCAGAAAAAAATTCTAATCTTAATTTTCGATTTGTTTACGGGACCTGAACTAAATCCCAAAAGCTAGGCCACACTTTTAAGACTCCTGTATAAAAATATTAAACTTTATTAGATCATGTAACCTAACCCTGAGTGGGCTATGAACAAAGAAACGTATGCCAATTTAAAACTATTTAATTGTCATTTTGACTTGAGATATTGCCAAAAATGTTATTTGAGGAAATCGAAGCATTTCTTCTTAAATCTTATTTAAGAAATGGAAATAAATTATAACACGGAGAATAGCAATTCTTTATTATATTTTCTCTTTTATTACATTTTAATATCAATTTTGACAACTTAACTTTTGAATTGCATAATGATCAGACATACGTTTCCCTGTTCATAGCCTATTCCGAGTGAAGTTTTTTTTTGTTTAGAACACAGTGTATCTCAATTAGTGGTGGGATCCGGATAGTTTCGGTTTCGGATGCAAAAATATCCGGATATCCGGATAATTGAATGTTGAACTATCCGGATCTCGGATCCAAATCTCAGTATCGGATTTTGGATCCGAATCTGAGTATTGGATTTTGGATCCGGATCCGAATATGCGTATGAGTATCGGATTTTAGACATGGAAAAACAATCCCTTTTATGTGAAACACGTGCATGATATAAATAAATAGGTATTTCGACACTTGCAATGAACCTGTAACCATTATTTCTCAAATTGAATCTTAATCTCGTTTTCTTTGAAGTATTTGCTGTAATAAATGTTAAAATTTTAGAACTAAAGAATTCAATATTCTAAGAAATATCCTTCTCGTATTTGCACCAGCTACCTGTCTATTTTAGAGGGATATTATAAAATTTATTGCTGTTTACAGACCGCTGTAGAGATAAACAGACCCACTGTAACGGTTTGAATTTGAACTCACTTCCAGATGTTTGCCTTTACATTCAAAATGATGAATCGGATCCAGAATTAAAATTAACAACACATCGAATCCGGATCCGAATGGGATACGGACCCAAATCAGGATCCCAATACAAATCCGAGTTAAATTTACGGATATCCGCTTCAATATCCGAACATCGGATATCCGAGGAACCGGATATTTTAAAATCCGGGACCTCGGATCCATGTTTTGTCGGATCCTCACAGCACTAATCTCAACCTATATTTGGATTTGTCATGTCGAAACAAGTATTTCAAATAAGTAAATAAATAAATAGGAAGTAAAATATGATGTAACAGTTTTTTTATTTCTTACCTTTCTCGCAGCAATTTCAATCATTTGCTGTTCGATTTGCAATTGGCGCTCGTTCATAGAATCAAGAATATTTTTTCCACCTCGCACGAGTTGTTTCTCAAGATTTTTAAGTTTCTTAGCAAGTTCTTCAGTCTTCAATTTTTCTAACTCAATCGTTTTTTCTAATTCTAATTTCAGATCTTGCGTGCTGTTACTATCAGACGTTTCATCATCCTCCTCAGATTCCACCGAAGATGCTTCGGATTCACCTTTGGAGCCAATCTCCTTGACTTTTCTTTCCGCAATTAAGGCCTTCAACCGAGCAATTTCCTGTTGGTACTCGCGTAGTTTTGCGTCTTTAGGATCTTCATTCTTGACGGGTTTGTTATTAATAGCTTTGGCACGGTGTGCATATCTCAACGTGGTTAGAGTTTCTTCATAATTCGAACTAGCGGGGCCTATATTAGCGATCATGATAGTTTTCGAGTTACCTCCTAAGGAATCTTGTAGTAATCTAGTTAACTTAGAATCACGGTATGGAATGTGGGGCGAACATTCAGCTAATGCTGATATCACATTGCCTAATGAAGATAGAGCCTTGTTTATCTTACTGGCTTCTTTTAAGCGTTCGGCGGTTGCTCCAGTCTTTGATTGGCGCTCACTGCCAGCGAGATCTACTAGATTTAGTTTTCCTACACGAACTAAATTCGTCTCGGTATTGCACATTTCGATAGAGATCTGGAATATTGCGTGTGATCGGGAACTGTGATCGTTCATATGAGTGTAACCAACAGTGCGATTCTTGTTTCCCATCGCCATGACTTTCATCATGTCTTCAGCACTTTTGCAGATTACTGTGTGTAAATTAGGTACGTGGACACCTTGTCCCTCGATTTCTCTTAATTCTAAAGGTTTTATGTGCTTTGTTTTCAAGAGGTCTCTGAAGTAAACACATAATTAGACGATGAATCAGGGTTGAAAAAAACCTCGTTTTTTATTTTTAAAAATGTAGCCCGCCTGAGTATTTTTTAAACCGTGGTTTTATTTTTTTTTAAAAAAAAAAACGAGTTCTATTGAGTTTTATTAACAAATACCGAATTAAAATAACTACGAGCCTAAACTCATAATAATTCGAATGATTTACGTTTTCTACAAATTATAAAATCTACACAAATGGTTAGAAATTTATACAAAATTCTTTCAGGTACTTTAAATACAGACTTAAAACAAAAACTGTGGGCCAAATAACTGGTGATAATAGTTCGACCCGCATTTTAAGGGTCATCTTCTAGTACAGATTTAACCAGGGATGGTAACCATAAAAAATATCGGTTTGGGTTACGGTTTCGGTCATCGTGAAAATAAAAATTCGGTTTTGATTTGGGTTTCGGTTTTTATACAGCAAACGGTTTTGGTATACCGGTTTTACTAAAAGGGTTTCGGTTTTGCAAAAGAAATTTACGAGAATAATAATATTGATTTTGATTGAACAATTAATTATTATAATGATCCAAAAAGTGTCCACAAACACGTGTACAAAGTTTTTAACAATCAATTTTAATGGGAAGCAAATATTTAAAATATTCTAATTTCCCATATGTTAAATGCCTATGTAAATGTAACATGTACCGGATTTCGAACGCCACCCGATTGAGGTACTACGTTAAAAATTGAAATACGTTTCGATAAAAAAAAAAATGTTTATACTTTTTTATACATAAGTATTTTAATAATAAAAATTTACAATATTTAACAACTAACAAGAGGCCTGTATACAATGCGGTTAACCGATAAATAAAAAAGGGGTTCTGCTTTCGGTTCATGTTTCGAATTTCGGTACAGGTTTCGGTTCTCATATTTTTCCGGTATTTTTCGGTTAATGGTTTCTGTTACCATCCCTGGATTTAACCCTTTATTTTTGACACAATGAAAAACAACTTCGTAAAAGTCAAGTTCATACAACAAATTTTGCAAGACGTATGAGACAATTTTCACAGAAAAATTTACAGGACTTAGGGATACAATACCTAATATAATTAAAACTGGTATTACTAATAAAGGCGATGTAAGATGTAACCCAATATTAAATGGCGGAATACTTGAATAACGTATTAAGTTTTAGTAAATTTTTAGAAATTTCTCACAATTTGCGCAGGTTTTATAATTTGTTTGTTGAAAATATAAACCGGCCAAACTATTGAGTTTGGGCTCGTATGTATCAATTTTAATTTCAATTTTACTTAAATGGTGGCAAAATGTGTTCAAAAAAGGATCCAAAAAGAAATGTCTCTCAGAATAATTTTGCAGATTTTTAATTAATATTCAGTCTTGCGTCTTGCCCAACAACCTCTCCAAATCGAGAGAATTTTCTTTACATTTGGCTTTTGATCAAAGTTATGGAACACATTAGATGCCAAGAAATCTCAAAACTAGTTAAAATTTATAGATACTTGACTTCAAATTAAAAAAAAAAGATAGATATAAGATATAACACCAATTAAATTCATTATAATTATTATAAGAATATGTTTTGTTTATTATGTATTATGATTTTATTTCTGTATCAGAGTTTAGAATTTAGACCAATAAAAATATAACATATAAGTTACTATAATAAAAATATTTATGCAGAGGAGGCATGTCATCAAAATTTGTAACTAGATAATGACGTCACGGATTTGCTAGGTTTACATGGTATACTGATTTAATTTTAGAAAATGTAATGTGTGTTGCATAATTTTATTTACGTGCGATGCTAATTTTTGCGATCAAGTTAAATGATTTATTATTCGAATAATAATTGAATATCATTGTAAAACAACAAACGAAATGAACAGACAGTCCAGAGATTACGAATAAATTAAAAAAAAACCGAAAACAGTTACTGTTTGTATTGAAAAATACAGATTTGATACGAAACAAGGCAACAGTAATGAAATTCTAAAAAGAAAACAATAACGTAAACAAATGTTAATCACACGAAAAAGTAAAAATGAATGACAAGATGCTACATGGCCATTCGGCAAGAAATATGTCATGTAAACGTATAAATATCAAAATCCAATAGTGCTAATATGTGGTGAAAAAATGAATTACAATTATTGTAAATAAATTAAAAATGCATTAAAAACATTATGCTTGACTTTCAAACAATTGTAAATTTATAATTATTTGAGTATACGTGAAGATATATAATTTAAATCAAATATAATAATAAACCTTTCTTCACAAATTATTTCTTATTTTCAAAATGTACATTTCGATTGCAATGCAATCATCGTCAGTTGTACTACAATAATATAATAAACATAATGTTTATAAATATGTCAAAATTATTTCAAATTTTTATGTCAGTCACAATATTTTTATCATACTTGATAATTTAATATAAAATATAAATAAGTAATAAAATAGTAAATTAGGGATAATATTAATTTGAGGAATGATGTTTAACAATTGGGTTGACAAATTTTAGTAGTGTATTCTGTAGTGGCGACAAATCAGTGTTTAATAAATTTTGAGAATGTTTTTTCATTTCAATAGCTTCCAACATGTTAAGATTTTTGTTATAATTAACTTTTAAGCATTTAACATTATCAGAAGTGAAGTTATGACCTGTTTCATGATGGTGTAGAGCTAAGGCTGAATTAAAAATGTTTTTACTTTTAAGATGATAAATATGTTCTTTAAATCTAGTACTAATTTTCCGTTTGGTTTGGCCGATATATAATTTATCACATTGGTTACATTTTATTGAATAAATTCCAGAACAATCAGATTTGTTTCTATAAAAAATGTTTTTATTTAAAAGATTTTTTAAGGTATATTTGTTATAAAATGCTAAAGTGATTTTGTGTTTCTTAAAAAGGTTATAAAATTTTTGGTGACAATTTTCAGAATATGTTAATTTCCGGTAAATGGTTTGTTTAGGTAAAAATGTAAAAATCGTATGGTTTTTAATGAAATGTGTTCGTTTATGTTTATTGAATAATTTAGTGATTGTAGATTTAGGATAACCATTGATTTCTGCTAAATGGTAAATATAATTAAGTTCTTTTTTGAAAAATTCATTGTTGTATATTAAATAAACGGTGAAACATGGAGTTAAATGATGCAAGTTTATATTTAAAATGGGTTACTGAAGTTGAATGTATATAATTTTCAGTACTAGTTGGTTTCCTATAAATGTCAAATAAAATTTTATCATTGTTTTTTATTATTTTTATATCTACCTTTGTGAAGAAAGGTTTATTATTATATTTGATTTAAATTGTAAATTTAATTAAAATGTACTTTTCTTATAGCATGCAAAATATATTTTCTTCGTTTTTCTAAACATAATCATACGGTCATTAGTACAGTTTTTTCATATTGTAATGTTATGATAACGTGCCTCTTCTGCATAAATATTTTTACTATACGTCATATTATGCCTAATCTAATAAAATATTATTTTATAGAAGCGTTTTCTTTTTGTTTTTTAAGTTGAGTTCTTTTGGGTCGGGCAAAATTACAACTTTGCGAATAATAACAAAAAAACGATTAATCTTACCTTATTTCCTCCATGTAAATTTCTAGGTAATTTGCACTAACAAGAAATTGAGTGTTAGTTGTTCGATTTATATGGGTCCAAATTTGTTCAAATGCTTTGGGAATCATTCCTTGTAATTCTTGATTTCCTCTGACTCCTTCCATCGTGTGTGTTTTACCCGTACCGGTTTGGCCGTACGCAAAGACGCATCCATTGAATCCTTCTAGGACTGATGAAACCAAAGGCCTAACCGTTTCATCGTATAAAAGTTGTTGTGTTGAACTAAATGAACGAATTAAAATCGGTATTAACAATATACTACTGAGTTTACAGTTCTAATACGAGGGCTGCTGAAAAAGTTTCTGCAAACGATTTATGCTCGAACCAATTTTGGAAGCAGGTTTTCCACTCTAGATCTGGTACCTGAGTTTCAATCAAATTGTGTTGTACCCAACAGCTGCTAAGTTTCAACTTTCAAGAAACTCGACACAGAGAATGGTGCGTCTACGTTGGAATTCGCCAAACCAATTATAAACTGTCCTATTGAATGGTGCTTTATCCCCAAAAGCCAAATCAACTCGATTGATGCACTATTTCGGCTTCAAATCACATTAGAAATCATAAAAAAATCACGGCACGAAAAGTTTCATGAGAAATTTCCATATTTTCGCAAAATGACTTTTTTAAAATACCGTCTAAGCAAATCGAATTAATATAAGTACGAAATGATAAGTGAATCGTAAGATGTACGTAAAAAATGTCGTATTTTATGAATATAACAGCAAGAAATCACTGTCACTATTAGACCTGCTAGATTGCAGACACTTTTCCAGCAGCCCTCATACTAAGTGCAAAGTTTGGAAATAAAGTTGTGTAATGCAGTAAATAGATAAAAAGTTATAAAATAAAACATACAACCAGTCGTAGACTGAGTCATAGGTGAACATTTTCTTATTTTCCCGTGCATTGTCTTTCGGATTTGTAATATCGATAACCCCTCTAGAAGGCCACACATCCACAACTCGAACATTATCTGCCGCGTTTTCTTTTTCACTCATGGGCCGACATCGTACAACAACTTGCACCGATTCATTTCTTGAGGATTTACGAACTCTCTGCAATAACATATCAAACACCAAACTTAACCACTTTCATTCAACATTAAACTACTATATCTAACCTTTATCTTCGGCTTCTCCATTTAGTCTTCTCGCGATCACAACTGAATAAAGTACAAAGTTTTGTTTATTTGATGGAAAATCATGGAAATAATTGTTTACATGAGACAATTGAAAAGTTATGTCAAAAAATGGAATTATTGATTGTTTCTGAAAACAGCGCCAACACAGGAAACAGCGATTGCGCATTCGACAGCACCCATCAGTGTTGCCAACCTTACCACAATATGATATTTGTAGCATAATTTTTCCTGTCGTCCAATATAATAAAAAATCAACTATGGTAAAAGCAGTATAATGTAATTCTAGGAATTTAACTAATAAACTAAATTTTAATTTCCATGGCCTATCTGATTTTCTTATTTTCAATAATTCTGCCATGATCTACAAATTTAGTAAATAAACTAAAATTATTTTTTACACATTGTATTACTGAACGTATTGTTTTTTATGTGACACATCTATTGGCGCGCCTATACGGGGGTAAGAACGGCTTCTATGACGCGACGCTACGTGCCATTCGGCCAGCCTCGCGATTCGTCGGCTCTCTCCGTCTCGACTCGCAGAGTGTTGTTCGTTTCGAGCTCGAGCTACATAATTTCAACAGCGATTCGCAACAACACAACACATATTTGAAAAAAAGATAAAATATTAATTATTAATAATTGCACCATAATTGTATCGTAATTTTATGGTAAATACCATATTTTTTACTATCTGTACCATAAGTTGGCAACACTAGCACCCATCATTGATGGATGATTTCATCTATCGCTTTCGCTTGTGGGTTTGTGGGTGCGTCGATGTAAATTTTAAATTTGAAAGTGTACATTTATGACTTGAAATATGTTACTTCATACTTAATTTAAAATTTTAATTGAAATAGATTGATGTAGCATGCCACACATTTCACAATTACACGAATTATGAAAAGCGTATTTTATGCATTAAAAAATGAAAACAGGTTAAGTTTTGTTAACAAAATACCTGTATTTTCAAATCAAAATATATAAAACACAAAAATTTATTATTTCTAAATGATAAACTATTCATTTTTGATGTTATGTTCTTAAAATTGTATACCTTTAAAATAGAGGTTATTATAGTTGAATTCAATGGAATGAATGATTTACTATGAAATTTAATTAATTAATATTTGTTAGACGTGATATATATGCTTAATTAATTAAACTTACCATATGAAACAGCAGTAACTCTTTATTACTCTTTGCACAACACTCAACTACAAAAACTAGACTGTATATTTTGAAGTTACTTTTCAAGGTGCGCTGTCAACTTCTGCAATCTGCAGAAACAATTGGTAAAATAAACATCCAAAATAAATGTGTAAAAGTCATTATCATCATATATGATAAATATTAATAAAAGTTATGTAATAAATAAATATATCATTAAATTTTCAGATTTAAATATGTTATTTACTTATGCTAATTACAATTTTATATATTGTCATTATAGTTTATTATGAATATTTTTGCAGACAACCTTGGAAAAAATTTAAATATATTTTATTTATTACCTTGACATCAAATCTAAAGAATTAAATAATTCGCAGTTTTTACATTAAAAATATTATAAGTACTTTGTATTCTAAATTGGGTATTCTGCTAGTAAATTTTAAAAACTAAAACTATTTTAATATTACAGTAAAAACGAAAGATGAAAAAATTGTTTATAATTATTCTATTTGAGGATTTTTTTCCGTAATATAGTGTACTGCGAAAACTTAAGCCAATAAATTCAGCTTATTCTTGTTTGATTTTTCTAATTTTTTATAATGTTTGGCAGCAAATTATATTATACTTGACATTACATGTCATTTTTATTAGCTTGTTTTAAACGCTCATATTAAATGAAAAACATCATCAAATTTCACATTTTTGTATTAATTAAAAATTAGTAAATTAAAAAACAAGATTCATAAGGTACCCTGTTAACACACGAGTCCAGGTTTAGAGAACGAGCCGCTTGGCGGCGAGTTTTACAAAGGACGAGTGCGATAACAGGATTTATGAAACTTATCTTTTATACTATTTTGTGTGTTTTTTATTAGTTACGTTGGTAGCGCTATTTGCTAACAATTTTAAATGCACACATGAAAATTCATTGTTGACTGACAACCATTTGAGATTATATGTCATTCATCTGTAAGTTTTGAAAGCAGTCATACTACCTGTAAAAAACGTGAAGCGCCAAAAACAGTGCGCTTAAAAATCATTTTAACGACGTTTTTTCAGTGCGTTTATAGACTCAAAGACACCGAAATAGAAAAAATATAGTAGAATACCTCATTATAATGGCTAGTAGCACAAGCCTTGTTTTAACTAAAACGCTGTTTTAAAAAATGTCAAATTCAGATTTCAATATTTAATTTCACACTTATGTTTAAAGAGCGACTTTTTAAAATATTTTTTTAAATACAAACTACGTTTTGCTTTAAAATCATATTTTGATATTATTATATAAAGAAATTTGACATTTTTTATGTTTATAGATTTTCAAATAAGTTATTTTCACCATTATACAAATCTTGCACTTTTTTATTCGTAATAAATTATAGATACATAGTCACTTAATATAAAATAAAATCATTTAACATATGTATATGAATTATATCCATAAAATGTATTAAATTTTATAAAAATACTTCTAAAATTGACAAATAAAATTATGATATATAACTTTTCAAGTTATATAGTTATACTTTCATAGACGCTGCCATTTGTGCTCGTTTTTTACTTTTCCACCTTACACGCTGGCTACAATAAATACGTAAAAATACAGCCATAAATACTAAACACACACCAAATACTCCAGTTGCACTAATATGATGTTGATATATCAAACAAGACAGTAAAATAGCTAATCCTTGTCTAATTGTCATAATAATAGCAAACACAACTGCACCAAATGTTGCAATTGTGTAATATATTACTAACTGACCTAGGGCGGAACATATTGATAGAAGGAAACAATCCAGTACGAATCTAGGGAACTGAAAAAAAAAAAAATGTTACCAGCCTGTAAATTACATTGTTTGAAAGCAGGGCATCGAACCTAAACCGAAGCAAAACCAGAACACATTTTAGCGAACCCAAAACCGAACCTCATATATATTTTTTCATTGAGGCCATGCTCCCCTTTTTTATACCTTTAATCGATAGAATAGTGAAAAATAATAGACCCGTATTTTTTATTTTTCCTCAAATCGATCTTTAATCATGAAAAAAATGTAATTGAAAATGACATTCTTTAAAATGCGGCTGCTAGACCCCCCGCTTCGTGATGTCACAAGTTCGGAGCAACGGCCATTTTGATTTTCACACTGTTTTAAACGTCAAAGTGACATTTAAAGATAACCTGAAATTTATGAAAGTAAATATGTCGACGAAATAAGTTTTCCAGTAAATATTGTATGTAATTAACTTGCCAAAATAACGAATAAAATAATATTCTGCAATATATTCAATGTCTCACTAGCGTCTAATATCAAATCAAAAGTGAAACAGCTGATATCGTATGAATAAGTTCACGCCAAATGAAAATAATATTTATAAAAATGAATAGAACGATGTTATATTAATATATTATAGCATATTTAGATATGTAATCCTCAATTCATAGTTTTTTCTTTTAGAAATTCTGTGTCCATATAAAGTGCATGTTTGAAATGAGTCTGAACTTAGGTTCGGAACTTGTGACGTCACAACATGGCTGGTTTTTGGAACTTTTTAAAAATATCTAACTTTAAAACGATTTTATACAACAAAAATATAAATAAAAAAATAATTTAATCATGCTGAACGATAAATTAGACTATCTTTCTTCGACTTAAACAGAAAAAAGGTATAATTATTTTTTTTGCATGATCTCATTGGGCCCGTCGGAACCGAACCGGGTATTAAAATTCGGGTTCATGGTTCAACTCCGGTTCAGATTCATGTACAGTTCGAATAGGAAGTATAATCGTAATATAGCCGATAATCTGCTGCCTGTGTTGACTTTTCGTATAAATTGTGTTCGTTTCTTGTCTTGCGTCAATTGCGACTCGCATATTTTAAATTATTTCTAGATAAAGATTGTAATTCAAAAAACATTAATTTAATTTTCATTAAGTCGAATCGAACCCAATACCTGAACCCAGAACAAAACCGCAAATTTTATTAATGTTTCGCATACGAACCCATCTCTCAAAAAACAAATTAACCTGAATCTGAACCGAACCCAGTTTTTGGCGGGTTCGATGCCCTGTTTGAAAGTCTTACTTTGAACATAAAATGAATAGAAGTTATGAAGCCATCTTGTTGCAGAAGAGAACTAGCAGTAAACAGGCAAGAGAATAAGTTCACCGCACACATCATTTGAACTGAACTCATTCCATAAGTCTTGAAAAGGGCACTTTGCCAATTAGATGTAAAACTATCAAACAAAATATACGAGGCCAGTAAGATGAATCCAGAAACGGTAGTTACTGATGAACCTGCAAACATTTATTTTAGTGGTAAAATAATTAATTAAGAAGTTATTTATACCTTTTCTGTCATCACCGGTATCTAGCATGAAAAATACCATACCAACAGACAATACTACCGCAGTTACATATTCGTAATATTCATATTTTGTGCGAGATACTACTTTACTCATTATCATGACAGGTATTACTTTTCCAGCCTTTGCTAAGACCTACAAAATAAAAATAATTTGCTATGTGATATTTTTCACTTTTATTGACATAGAATAACGTTTATAAAAATTTGTCATTCATGGTTACGCTGATATATTGAGTTTACATGCAGTTTTGAAACCGTCTTCAAAACGTTTTTAGTTTTAAAAACGCCATATATATACAGTGTCAAAACGGTTTTGAACCAAAACTAAAATTTATGGGTTTCAGTTTCACGTAATTTTGACTGAAAACTAAAACCATTTTCAAAACTGCATGTAAACATGGTAATTGTTATATGAAATATTTATAATGGTCACATTTTTTCTTTTTTGGAAAAAATAAACAAACTGAAATTATGAATCTAATTATTAATTTATCAGATGAATGGGGTAATTCTAATATAGTAAAATTTAAAGTAAAAAATGTTATAATATTGTAGATTATGCTAAAAATGAAGGAATAATGTAAAAATAAAAAATAAAATTTATTTTTTCTAACATGAGTTTTCTTGTTATTTAAAAAATGTATTAGGTAAATATTATTTCAAAATTATTTAAAAATAATGTGATTCAAATCGTCCTTCACACTACCGTGACGTCACGTTCGCTTACTAAAAGCAGAAAATAGCGCTATAGTCAGAAAAATTGACTGTCGGGTCTAGCCATAAAACTATAAATATCGTAATTATGACAAAGCGGCATATCGCTCACTGCTTGCATTGTAACATTGGATACCAACGGACTATTATTTGCGCCGCTCTGTTGAAATGAAGACATGTTCTGTATAGTAAAATATAGTAAAATAATCTTACTTAATGCAATGAAATAATTTTTGGAACTACAGTTTTCATTCTCATAAGAAATTATTTCAAACAAAAATAGCATTTTTGTTAAAGGAATAGTAAAATTATTTTACTATACAGAGCACTCAGGGCAGGTAGAAGTACCAGGCGATGCATGTCTTCATTCAATTAGAGCGGCGCAAATAATGGCCTGTTTTATCCAATATTATAAAGCAAACAGTAAGCGATATGCCGCTTTGTCATAATTACGATATTTATAGTTTTATTGGTGGACCCATCAGTCATTTTTTCTGACGAAATAAAATAATTAGAAATACTAATAAAGCAAACAAGTTCCCCTATTCCCGCAAAACATACATAGCTTACAAGATTTATATTTTTCCATACACTATAAGCAGCATGTCGGAAATCAAATGCAACGAAATTAGCAAACGTGACGTCACAATGGCGGGAATAGGTATATCCCATTTTTTCTATAATTTTTTTAGGTATATCCCATTTTTTCTATATTTTTTTTCTAATTTAAAAATAAAAATTGTGCAAAATAAAAAACTAGGGAAGATTTAAATTTAAAAATTCTTTCATGTACGATAGCTACCCTATTGATACGTTGTTAGCTGCTTTATTTATGTTAGTCTTATTATATTTTGTGTGCTTACAAGTTTTTTTTTTTATATATTTCTAAATGTCATCAGCTCCTCCTACGTCACATCCGATAACATTCAAATCTTCAAGATATATTTAAAAGTTCATACCTCGTCTAAATTAAATAAAAAAGTAATCAAAATTTTATATTTATTGGACAATTCCAAATATACAGACTTAATTATTTTAGATTATTCGAATAAAAGCGACATTTGAAGTATCAAAAATCGACTTTTATAGACATACGATTTGGAAAATAAGTATTCGTTCTGCGATCAGCAAATCTCACGCCCCTTATATTTACATACCTGATTAGGAAATGAAACATATTTTAAGGCTTCATACTGACACCAAGAGCTAAGTATATTCGAGAAGGAACAAAACACATATTTGTGCAATGGAGCTTTGTGCCGTGGTTGTCTGATGAACAATAAAACTGTTCCAGACATACATACAGCAAGTATTCGATTCACCAGCACAAGGAATTGAGAATCTTTGAAATGACTCTTTTCACCTTTGTCATTCACGTATTCCTGCCAAAAAAATGAATAAATAAATCATTTATAATTTTCTTGAGGTCATAATGAAATCATTACGGAACACAATTGCATATCGAAAGAGCCTTCATTTCGATACGCAATTTTTTGTTTTAGAAGATTGGTACTAGATGACAATTTCTTAAATTTTTAAACATCATGGAACAGAATTGACATGAACTTTCAAATAATAGGCTCTTCAACCACATTAAAATTTAGCATATTTGGTACTAATTTTCAATAATACGCTTAAAACCAATGTCGAAAAATATAACGCTTTATTTAAAAAATATGTATTACGCCTGTAATTAATTATTAAAAGTAATTTTTTTTTACCTTCAATTCGACTGTGACGTCATACCGACTTGTGACAGAGAGAGATTGCGCGCGCATAATATTGGCGTTTGCATTTAGTCATCTGTTCTGTCACTATTTCTTAATATTATTTTAGAATATTTAAATACAATTTTACACATAAATACAAATATCAAACAATTCACAACAATTCATGTGTCAACTTGTTTAAATGTTTAAAAGTTTGACTGAATAGTTCCGCAATTCTACACGAGCGGCGTTGTTCTGTCATCAGGCGGTATGACGTCACAGCGTAAATTTCAATTTTGTATAGAATCTTTTCCAATTAATTACAGGCTTAATTATATCACAATACAGATGAAAATATGAAAAATATTCATATATTAACGTCTATTTTCGAAAAATAAATTTAAAAAAAATTGGTTGTAGAGCCTATTGAATAAATGTTAATCCAATGGTATCAACTGCAACATTACACATACAAATTTCCCTAAATAAACTCGGTTTAATATAGCAATTTTTGAAAAATATTTTAGTATACAAAAGACGCAAAATTTAAAAAATAGTATAAAGGACTCATTTTGAAAGACTTTTTTCTGCACATGTCATTTAGAAAACGAGCCAACATATTTTTTCTATTTTAGTTGTTCAATATGTTCTTTATGAAACTCATTTGAATGTCATCAAGTATTTCTTTAAAGAACTCAAACTTCTGTTAGGTTGGTTACTACATTTCTAGCCAATTGTCATTGTAAAGTAAATATTATTTATAGAAGACCAATTATTGAAATGAAGTAATAATTTGAGTAAATGTCAACCACTGTTACCAACAATTAAATAAAAAATTAAATATCTTAATCAATGTTCATACATTAGAAGAAGAAATAACGAATATGTATTTTTAAATATTTTTTTACAAAAGAACCAAAATAGAAAAAATAGTATAAAATACACGTTTCAAAAGACATTTTAGCGCACTTGTCCCTTAGAAAATACGTACGCTAAAATCATGTCTTACGAAACTTATATTTTAATGTACTACTATAAAATTTGTTTTTTTTTTAAATACTATGAGAACTAACCTGTGTCATAACTTTTTCTTGCAACACACCCCAAGATAAATAAGAACCCTGCAAGCCTAAAAAGCATAGCATTAACAAAACTGCTTCTTGAGCAGAAGTTCTTTGGTATGCAGCTGCAGCTGCTGATGATGACAGAGGATTTTGAGAAAGATCATCATCATGTTCTCCTATGCACAGCCTTATAACTGATGGAAAACATCCGTTATCTAAAAATATATCCTATAGTGAATGGTGGACTACTTAGCATTATTTTCTCATTACCTGCAGTTTCGAGATATTTGCTTCGTTTTATATATCTGTACACTAAATACCCTGGTACAAATACTGTTGAATAGCTGAATATGTTAACACATAAACGTAGGAACCAAACATAATCGTGGTCAACATCTTGTAATGTGTCAGTAGTAAAGAAAAACTTATTCAGGGAGTACAAGCAAATAGCGGAAGATGCGGCTAGAAAACTACAACAATATATTAGTTTTACAGTTGTATTTCCACAATTTGTACTTGCCATATATTAAATTCGATTATATTCTTTCCCATAGTTAATATCAGGAACTACAATTTACATAAAATAACAATATGTTTTATTGCTTCCCCCTGTACTTCATATAACATAATCATTCGGAAGAATCTAACGTTATCACTACGTTTAAGTCATATTTTTAAGTCCGCAAGGTGAAAAATTTGCCAGCTCGTGTTTTTTATTTTGTGTGACGTGCAAAAAAATCAAGAGTATTTTCCATATTAAAAACAGCATTTAAATATTTAAAAATGTGAGTTATTACATGCTATATTTAAATATTATTACAGAATCTTGTTTATTTAGTTTTAAAATTAAAATAAATATTTAAATTAATTTTTCTAAGATTATTAACTTGTCAAGTTGACAAGTACTGAAAACATAAAACATATCATGGCCAACTGTGTTGAGTTGAAGGTAAATGAAATATATTTTCTAAATTCATTGCCATAACTATTTCATTTTTTTTTTGCAAGTAAGAGATGTAAAAGTTACTTTAAATGTGTGTAAAATAAACTGTTTACAAAGGATTTAAAACATAAAATTTTATAACAGTTAACTGAACTAGATGGCGCGAGCAGTATGGAAGCAGCACATTCACGTTGTCTCTATCGCTCTTACACAAATCCTTATTCCATCTTTTTAATAATATGCAACTACTTATGTTCTGTTCTAAGGTAGTCACGTGACTATTGTCCTTGAAATTTCTTCAGTTGGTACAAAAGTATAACAAATTCAAAAGCGTGAAAATAATTTTGTGGTTTGCACATCATGTTAATTTAAATTTACAAGTAAAATAAGTACTCTGTACAATTTTTTTTATGAATCTGTATACATGTGCAAAATCACATACTTATATTAATTTCATAGTTTTGATTTTGTAAATACATAGTTTTCTAACCTCAATTTTTCATCCGACTATATCATCCGTATTGGTAGTCAAAACAATACATTCTTAAGGTATCTTATCGCTTATGAAAATATAAACCATTATTACGAATACGTTATTCAGCTCTGAATTCTAATTCATTGTAGTGTCGCCTCTTGTTGGGTCACTGCAAAATTTTGTTTTTCGCCATGAAGACATATATTCCCAATCCTGACAATGTGCATGGTTCCAACAACTCTATTTCGCAACTGGATGACAATTCAGAGGGTGAAATAGTTTCTACCAGTGAAGAGGAAGGGAGTGAAGAAATGCAAGTTACATTCTCATCTCCTTCATCGGACTCTGATGAAATACTTGTGGTATGTATGAAAATATGTTTTAAAGTAATTTAAGTTTTATTTATACATATTTCGGAGAGAAAACACTGAAAATTGTCAGTTGTAGAAAGGGGAATTTTATTGAACAATAAATACATTGATAAATCAATGTTAGGTTTAATGTAACTTACTTCCAAATTTATAAAAACACTAAAAGATAAGAATAAATGAATGCAAATATTTGTTATTATAACGGATTATTTATGACCGCTTATCTACTGTTTTATGGTACACTTTTGTATAAAATTTAAGAATAACGTCAGATCTACCTCACAAATTTTACCCGCTAAACTATATTAGACAAAATTAGACGTTAAATAAAAAAAAATATATATTTTGAGTTCATAATAAAGTCATTACAAAACCTAATTGCATATGTTTATAAATCAGAATTTACATGAACTTTCAAATAATTGAATAAATGTCAATCCGATGTTACCAACTACAACATTACACATACAAATTTCACTAAATCAACTCGGTTTAATATACATATAGCAGTTTTTTAAATATGTTATTATATAATAGACGCAAAATATAAAAAATAATATGAAGGACTCATTTTTGTAAGACTTTTTTCGCAACAACTTTTGTCTCAGTACAATTTGATTTTTTTTTTTTTTTAAACAAAAACACATCTAAGATGACCTCTGAAAGGTAAACAAAATGTCTTATTTAATCAAAGTCGTAACTCTTACAGTTTTCGAAATAGCAGAGGTAAACACCGAAAAAACTTATTTTTCATTGCCTTATATCTCGGAAACTATTGAAGATCGGACCTATGTTGATTAAGCTTTTTTAACTCATTTTGATCAGTATTATATGCCCTCATAATTAGTGACACTTATTTTTTAACACCCTGTATTTGCTTATAGTCACAAAAACCTGTGAATTTTTGTTCAAGTATCTTATCTTATGAGTCATGTATGATTCTTTATAACTTTTGATAGTGTTGAATAAAATATAAATAAAGTAACGTACATGAGTCTTCTATGAATGGTATAAATTATGATAGGGCTTAGTGGTATAAAAAATATGTTTTAAAGTAATCGAAATATTATTTAAAGACATGTATTTGGGGTACTGTAATAATTGGGGTGCAAAATTCTGAATGTTCTGGTACTTAAAATTAAATATGTAATTTGAAATATTTTGGGGGATTACACTATTTTTTTTTTATAATTTCATCTGAAAATATTAGGAAAACTAAGAAAAATCCGATGAAAAAATTCCTATTAATAAGCGAGTTATGGTCTCCCGAATTTTGAAAAGATTGACGTGACGTCACATTTATGTGTTTTTATATCAAACTGTTTTCATCATGGACCTAAATGTTCTTGAAATATATGCTATTTTAAGTTATATTTACATAAAAATAAATGAATATTATAACACTGTATAAGTATAAATACTTTATAATTACAGGTGTATTTAAATTATTAAGTTTAATGCAAGAAATTTATGTTAAAATAAAAACTGTTTGGAAACTGTAGTACAGGAATGTTAGCCCCTCCTTTCGAATTTGAATTTCTTAACTTCCATTGGTAGTAAACCCACCTCCTAACACACTATTTGTAATGCATATATAGGCGGTTTCTCGGTCGCCAATCAAAATATTTTCATATTAGTGTCGAAGCGTTATAACAAAAAACCCTTTATTTCCGAAATATCTCAATTATACCATTTCATTTTTTTATTAATATTCGTTACTCAGCATATACATTCGTATTTTTTTACTATTTTCCTTTAATTCGATTGAGCCGTAATCCCCCATTGAAATATATTATAAAATAGGTAAAATTGAAACATTTTGTAAAAAATGGAAAATTTGCTTTGACTTATGATCACAAAGGCCTGAGAATTTCTGTAGAGGAGAATGTTCTTCGATGAGTCAAATAAGATTCTTTAGAATTTTATTAGTAAACAAAATATAGATAAAGCAATGCGTAAGCATCTTATATGTATGAATGAATATAAATCCTAATAAGGCTAATGTTACGTTTTTAAATATAATTTCAGGATCCAAACCATATTAAATTTTCGGTTTCAAGCTGGTTACATAATTTCACAATATGTATGCCCGAAACACATATTATTAATATACCACCAGCCATATCCAAAATGATGTCTGAAAATCGTAATATAATCAACATTCTTGTAAGTTTTAATTACGAACTTGAATAAACTGTTCATTAATTTTTATTTTAATTATGACAGACGGCACCAGAAATGGGACGTTTTTCTCAGCAACTTAATGCTGCTATCGCTAAAGTTGGAGGAACAGCTTTTATTAAGAATAATTGGCATGCTCCTAAGGTATGTATTAACAAAATTAATTTAAGGTTTTAAAAAACTAATTTGTAAAATATGTTGAACCTAATGGGGGATTCCACGATTTTTTGATTTTTTTTTATGTTATAGTATTTTTAAACTAAGAAATTCCCTAAATTTTATTTTTTCGGCTTCGTATGGAAGAAAACAATGGCAAATATTTGGTATCCAGCGTTTCCCGCCTTACGACGTAAGCGCATATACCTATTAACTAATATATTGCTAATGCTCGTATCTTTCCCATAAGAGTAGGTGAAGGAAACACTGTGAAATTGAAATATCATTTCTGCATAAATCTATCTCTCACAAACACCCAACCGGCAATTATGCGCATGCTTGGAAATTTTGACTACTATTGGCTAACGCTGACAGCGTTGCTAGCTGGGCTGCGTTCCAAAATCCTACTCTTAGAGTACGAAATTATTCAAAGTCGTTTGAAAACTAATAACCTTACTCTCAGAGTTTACTCAACCTGTTCCAAAACAGCCAGAGTTTACTCCAAAGTGATGTTCTACTTACCCTACTGACGAGGAGGGTATAGAAATTACTCCACAATATTTTCAAACGTAGATGCTCACGATTCTCAACATATGAAAGTAATTTGCCTTCTTGAGAAAGAAAACATACTTTTGGTTGAAAATAAACATAAGTAAATACGTTGGCGTGTATTACGAGCATACTTTTATAATAAAAGCGCTTTTATGGAGCGTACTTTCACATTATATAGAGGAGAGTGCTCCATAAAAGCGCTTTTATTACGGGCTTGTCATTAATGTTGTAATTATAAGTAGTTTTGTTAGTTTTATAAAATTATTTTTAATTTAGTTTCAATGTTTTACTTCAACAAAACTCTCATTAGTTCCAAAACACAACACATCATACTCTACGCCAAAACTCGGTATTCTTGGTTTTGGAACGCTGCCCTGGTGATGCATCGAGCACATGGTTTGACTTTGACGTTTGATTTCATTTCTGTTTGTAGTTGCACTTTACACTTCGAAAGCATTTGCTTTGTGTTTCATACAGTAATTTATTGTCACCTAAATAAATTAATGCTGACCAGCAGTGGCGGCTGGTGATATCTTTGTATGGTAGGGCACAAAAATTTAAAAAAGTAAAAAGAGTATATTAAATTATTTAATCTTTAAGATACAGAAGCCATCTTCGTAATTAAATGAGTACTAGACGATTACAATTCAACAATAACAGATTACCTCGGAAAATGCCGGACATACTCGGACATCTTCGTTTATTTTGGGCTGTGCCCGGAACAGGCTTAATGCAGTCATATGCAGCTTCGCGCGCTTCGCTGCTATTGGTCAAAATTCGAGTAAAAATAGTGGGAGACCGGGACAGAAACATTTGTGCCCTAGCTTCTAGCAACATATCGGTACGTGCACACGTCAGTATATAGGCTATCTAGCTATCGGCGGTGTAGTAAGAATTGCATAATAATGAAAGTAAATAAATAATAATTAATGTATTTTTAAAATGTATATGTACTCGCTTATTTCTTTTTTTCTTGTCTTTTTATTTGGTAGGGCTGCGCCCTTGTGCCCTATAGCACGAGCCGCCACTGCTGACCAGATTGTATTCCTATTATTTTTACAGTACAACAAAGTAAATTATTTAATTCAAATTTAGCATTAGAATATGTCAATGTTTTTTATTATTACTAATATTTATATTCAAGAATTTACATACAAAATAAATAGTAGGTACATTGTTTAATTTCTCAAATTTAAATTTAAAATTTCTCGCGCTAGTCGTTAATAAACAGAACTCTGTGATTCGCAAAAAGTGATCATGATTTCCTCGTTAGCCAATAGTAGTCAAGGTTTCCAAGCATGCGCATAATTCGCGGTTGGCTGTTTGTGTGAGATAGACTAATGCAGAAATGATATTAACATTCCACAGTGTTTCCTTCAAGAAAAGCAAAGGATCCGCAATATATTAGTTAATAGGTATATGCGTAAGCGAATCCAGTGGTGGAGAGCAATGGCATTATATCTGCTTTCTCTCTCAGCAGCTGCTGTCTTGGCTGCTGCTACCAGAGGTTCTAAACCATTTGTCAATGTTGTTCGACTAAGGTTATATCGCTTTATATTTGAAAATTTCATTTTGTTCTTATTTTCTCTTTTTTTACTTATCTTAAATTGTAGTTATAGTTTAATAGTATTTAAGTATTTGTAAACATAATAGCGTGTAGCCGCATTACCACCATAAACAAATACTCTAGTGGAACAGTCTGGTAGTCACTGGTTTGATGATAGGAACGCCTACTTACAGTGTCGACCAATAAAAGAGGGCCGGGTTCGGTAGCGTCAAGCCCGGAAAAATCCGCGCGTTTTGAAAATGTGTAATATATTTTAGCATTTATAAAAAAAGTGATAAAACATATAGAAAAGAAATTTGCGTCATAACGCAGTTATATGGGAAGAAATAATGGGGTCATGCCAAAAAAAAAAAATGTTGCTAATATTTTTATAAAAATAGAATCTATGACACTTATTATCCATATTGCAACATAAAACATCCCAAAATATAATACTTTTCATTCATAATTTACTTAAAAGATATTCGCGCTACGATTTTCTGTGACGTCATGTATCGGCTACTCACACAACAACACTAGTCACACGTACATGAAGGTCACAATGTCACAAACTTCAAACGCGAAGTTAAACGTAAGATCAGAGTAAACTAACCAAATATTTATAAAGCTGTCAGAGGAAAAGTGCCCTCTATTCAATATTTTTTGTTTCATAAAGATTTAATTATTTCATTAGAGAAATATTATTTTTAATTGCAGGTTTGTATGCTTGATATTTAATTTAATACATAAAAGTGCAATAATTGTATATTTATAATGATAAAACATGGTGAAGAAGAACTGTGCAGTTCAAACTTGTGGTAACAATTTATTAAAAAACCCAAAAAAACTATTTATAAACAATCTTAATTTACATTTTGTCCGCCAGGGTGAACAGGAATTCAGATACATGACGTATGCGCTCACGTGACCTCATTGAGATTTGAAATTAAACCCTATTTTTAAAAAATTATATCAAAACAATGCACACAAATGGCGTGAAAATATTATTTACGTATACTGTGACCGGTAGACTTCCAGGAAAAAAATAAAACAGAAAATGTGGCATGACCCCATTATGTATATAATTTATATAAAAAAATTTATATCTAAAATTCAAAGGAATCATATTTAATCACCTACCGATTGATTTTAAAATATGAGTGATTTATCCATTTTTTATTTAGGACGCAGCCATGTTTTCCCTGAATCATCTGCTAAAAGTGCACAACGTCCACGATATATTAAATTTCATGGTTTATTCTGATACAATTATGAACGATTTTGATCGGGAATTGGGAGGTTGGCCATTCTGCGTGGCAGTTCGCCCTTGGATGGATATTCACCCTGCTACAGAATTCCGTTGCATTGTTGTTCATAATGAATTAGTGGGCATCACTCCTAGAGAATGGCCAAAGTACTATGCTCACTTCAAGGACATCATGCCAGCTTTGATTGAAAGTATCAGCAACCTCTTCGCCCTTCACATCAAAAGTTTCCCTGCACCGCATTGTAAGTTAAGAATTTATTTAAAATCTGAAACCCTAACCGGGTTATAAATAAATAAATATATCATCACGGCATATTACCCATTTTTGGGTGTGCCAGTATCTACAACATATGTAGACATCGGTAATGATGACGATATATTTTACCGTGTGGGCGCTTACCAGGCATCACCTCACGGGCACTCATAGCTAGTGTGTGGAGAGTGCACCACAGGGGTCACTTTTGTGCCATTTAAAATTGGAAATATTTGTCGTCTGTCGGGATCGAACCCGGTTCCCCCAGGTTCGCGACCAGACACTCAGGCACGCGGCAACAAAATGGTAACTGGGATAGGGAAAATTAGAAAGTAATTTATTTTTCTTTTTCATTTAGACACTTTTGATGTAATATATACATCATTTGACAACGTGCAGCTCTGGGATTTTGGTCCATTGGATGCAGCTTCTAAACTCTATGCTTTTATGTGGGACGAGATTAAGAATATTATTGAGGTATGTTTATTAGGTTTTTGTTCATGATAAATGCATATTTACTTTTAAAATGCAATTGAAATTTAAATAAATTTTATTTTTGTAGTTATTTTTCAGTAGGCTATGTATGAAAAACAAAAACTGATATCTGTCAATTTGAATTATTTAGTGCATAATTCCTATTTATAAAGTTATTAACAAATATTTGTTTCGTTTTAATTTAAACTCAATTGGGATTTAAAAAAAAATGTCGACTTTTTTTTTTATAAAATCATGAAATCCGTCTCATTTAATAAATATAGTAATATAAAATAATTTGAAAGATGCGACTTTTCATTCATAAATTTTGCTAATAAACTTTCGCGGTTGTAAACACGGACTAAATTTGTGACGTCACTGTTTCATATCCACATACTCATTTCTCTCTCCCACACACACATACATATTTACGCTCCACACATGAAACAGTAATATAACCTAAAATTGTGACAGCTAACAGCAAAAATATACAAGAGAAAAGATTATTATTACTTTCTATACCTTTAAAAGTATTAATGCAGAATAGAGTATGTAAATAAACCATTTATTTAAATAAATACCGAACCAAACAATCAAAGTTCCAAATCAAACCGGTAGAGCTCGAATGTCGTATCCGTGAACCTGTGTCGTCAGCCGTTGAAATATTTAAAATTAAACGCAACTTTTAGAAAATCATATCTCTAATTCTAGATTTGTAAGGTGTAAAACATACACCTATATATTTAATTTAACCTATTTTTTCAAGAAAAAAATAAATCAGAAAGTGTGAAATGATTCCATTTGAATTATTTAGTGCATATTTATAAAGTTATTAACAAATATTTGTTTCGTTTTAATTAAAGTCAATTGCTTTTCATACATAGCCTACTGAAAAATAATTATAAAAATAAAACTTATTTAAATTTCAATTTTTATTATGGAAGGGTATAAAATGATTACATGGTTGAATTTAAAAAAAATCCTTATCAAATGGGCCTAAAAAATATATGTCATCTCATTGTAAAAAAATGTAACTTTTTGTTGTAACTGGAGAACCACTGGTTTAAAAAAATATTTTCTTCTCTAAAGACATATTACCCTTGGTTTTTACAAGTTTGTTCTTCAATAGTATTTTTTTCTAACAATAATAAAGAAAATAATGGTGGTGGTCGCTTTCGCTGTTACACCCTGTATATTACAGAATATTTTTGGAATATAGCAATTGTTTGGAACAGTGTCAGTGTGGCCAACAGTCAGGGCATATTATCAATTGTCAGGGAAAATATATTTTTTTTTTTTTGTTGTTTGAACAGATTGAATTTTTACCTTTTTTCATATTTATTACAAGAAATTGTTACAAAAAAAGTCATGGATATATCTGGGAATTGCCATCTTTGAAATTTTGTGTTGAAAATTGTACTAATTTATTCTTTGTTTTAAGGATTCTCCCGCTCCGAATCGCCCCCCTGTGTTTCGTTATTTGGTAGAAGACTGCGGAATTTTACCGCAAAATCCGGCATACCAACAACAACAAAATTAATTTTTTCACATTATCTCATGTCCCAAAAGAAAAGAATTTATAATAGTTATTATAGAAAATTGTGCCTTTCGATACACTTTTCTAGATTCAAAATTATTATTATTTGTTTATTCTTTTTATCTTTTGTTTGTAATAAACAAAATATTTTTAAATGTTACGACAAATACGCTTGTAATTTTAAGTGACTAGAAAATAATTCACAACATTTAAAAATATTTTTAATAAGAGTATTTTCTTAACACATGGACTAATAAATTATTTTCCATGTTGTAAGATTTTCTATTTGCATTTTATTATTTCATTCATTCAATTTTGTATATATTTCATTGTGTTATTTGTACTGTTACTTTTTTAAATATATATTGTAATGTGTTTTTTCAAATAAAATATATTGAAATATCATTTCTGTTTATTTTTATTATTTTCAAATAATCTTAATATTAAGCTACGGCAGTTGTTCACGCATGCGCACTTTTCAAGCTATAGCTGACAATTTGTGATTTAAAATTAGAATGGATATTAAAAGACTTTTACAAAAGAAGAGAATGACGGTTGTGGGCTCTAATCCAAGTTTAATCTTAATGTCTCCTCAAATTTTATTTTTAAATTACGTTTCAATCTTTGTGTCCAATTCCATATAAGCAAGGATGTTTAACTACTTCACTAATAATTAATTCGTTTATATTAGTTTGTTCCACTGTTTTCATAATGTTCGTACTTAAAACTATTTATCACCCCACCAAATTGTTAGGTTAAAAAATAAATCTAGTGTCTTTTCATTTTACAAAAATTATTAGTCACCTCGACAAATTCCCTAACGTTCGGATAATTCCGTTCCGTCTCATGTAAATTAAAACCAGAAAACTGCCGTTGAAATCACATAGCTCATCTAGCGGCACTGCTTAGAAGAAATGGTTACTATGGTTACGGCAATACAAACAGAGGACTGTCAGCCATTCACTGTACAAAATCAACGCTCTAAACGTCGTAAATGTCACTTGATAATTATATTAGTTGCTTCAGACATATGTTCTCGTTTTGGGCTCATTTTAATGCAATAAAATAATTCTGAATAGAAATCTAGGTTATAACCCTGAATGAGAGATGAAAAATACAACGGAAGGGGGTTTGTTTGTATCGAGATGTTCTATCTCTCTCTTCCGTATAACGTCAATTCTGTAAATGGGAGTTAAAAACCAATTTTCGACTGTGTTTGGGATGGAGATGGTTACAGATAGTAAAATTCTTTGGACTTGCAGTCAACTAATAAGATTTATTCATGCCAACTTTTCGACTATACAATAGTCTTCATCAGGGCTAGAATGGTCCAGTTGCGAAAAGAAACCACATGTGGATAACAAAACATAAAAAATGGACATTTAAAATTATAAATAAATAAATAGTTAAAAATCAAATATCACAGAGTGAAAATCGTCAAAAATTAAAAAAAAAACTTATCTTTGATGAATACAATTAAGATGGATTACTATCGTGTACTACTACTAATAGTAATCCATGTTTAACTGCATTCATCAAAGAGAAGTTTTTTAATTTTTGACGATTTTCACTTTGTGATATTTCGTTTTTAACTATTTATTTATTTATAATTTTAAATGTCCGTTTTTACCTCCCGCTACTCTTGGTACGGGAGGTATAGGGATCGTGCTAAAAATGACATGTCGAGATTTTAGTAAATCACCACGTTTTAAGGTCCCTAGAATCCAATTTTAACATTTTCACGATGATGTCTGTATGTGTGTGTGTATGTGTAGGGATTTTGTCTTCACTCTAACTCAAATACTATCATTCAGAAAATTCTGAAACCTTGTATTTCCATCCTATTCTAATGTAAAAAGTAGCCATTAGATTTTGGTGTAAATCGGGTAACCGGAAATGGCACTTTACCTGAAGCTCATAATGGTTTTTCTTCAAAAAATACCATTAAATGCCATTTTTTCGCACTTTATGTCTTATGAAAATAAAAGATTATTGAATTTTCTACAGGAATACATTAATACTTTTTCTATATATTTTATAGATAAATTTAAAAATATATTTTTTTTATTAGTCCCGAAGCCTAAGATAAACACAATTCCTTTGTTACACAGTTCATATTTCAAATGAATGTAAGTGACAGTAAATGTCACTGTCAAAAACTAATCACTTCAAATTAATAATTTTAAAAAGAAAATAGTAAATAAAGCAATAGTTTTATATAGTGGAACAGTTTGCAGCGTTAGTAAATCCGTAGGTATGTATTTAAATTAATAAAAATTAAATAGTGGGAGGTTTTGTGTTGGCCACATCATATTTTTTATGTTTTGTTATCCACATGTGGTTTCTTTTCGCAACAGGACCATTCTAGCCCTGATGAAGACTATTGTATAGTCGAAACGTTGGCATGAATAAATCGTTGACTACAAGTCCGAAGAATTTTACTACTTACTACCTGTAACCATCCCCAATTCTGTAAGTGTCTATTAAAAGTACTAACTGTGTATATTGTGAAAATGTTTTATATATATTATTAGAAAATTAATAAGTTTAATAGGAATTTTCGATATAATGTACAATATATACATCATAATAAATACTTAATAATAACATGTCCTAGAAGAAACCTGGATTAGTGTGTTCAATGACACATCGTTTACAGTATTTTTTTACTGCTCTGTAGCCCTCCAAAGATATCTGGCAATCTTGAATGTTGAGTTGTTGCAGACCTCTACAATAATACGCGATACATTGCACTCCTCTATCCGTAACTAAATCACAGTTTCTCAGACTCAGTTTCTTGATATTGGGACAGCTTTCTGCCAATGCTCTGAGTCCAGCGTCACTTACATCACATTTACCAATATCTAGCGCTCTTAGTCGAGTGCACGACCGCGCTAACACAGTAATGGCATCATCGGAGACTGCTTCACAACCTCTGGCATTAAGATATCGGAGTTTATAACATCTCCGCGCGATGACTTTTAGTCCAGCGTCGCTCACTTGATCACATTTTGCTACAGAGAGGTAGCGTAAGGTGGCACCTAACTTCGCTAGTTCGTACAGCCCGAAGTCGGTTACTTTTGAGCAGTCGCTCACGCTGAGTTCGCGCAGCCCTAGGCAAAAACTTGGCACGTGTTTTAGACCAGCATCTGGAAGAAACATACAGGTTGTACTAAATAATAATAAGTTGCATTGTAAGTGTGGTATATCATTGGTAAATACTATTACTGAATGTTGTGTTTTAAAAGATTAAATTTTAGTGTTCATTACAGTATAGTTTAAATTTTAAATTAGGAACTGTCTACGGATACCTTAATGTGTACCTAATATAAAATGTAGGTACACGCTAAAACGTCATCATCGCTTATGACGTAAGGCGGATCCGCACTGAAGCGAACATTAGCTTTGTTCGATGACATGTACTAGGCCGCCCTAGTGTTAACTTTCTTACACTAACATGTTTTATGAGAAACGGGCAGTTTCTGGCAGGCTGTTCGATGACAAAAATTTTAAGAACTAGTGCTCACGTTTCTGACCTGACTCGCGAGGTGGTGTAGAAAGTGCAGACTAGGAGTGGGGGTAGCAAAATGTTGTTCGGTAGACATTTTAATTCTATCCTATCTACATATCTGTTTATTAACCTAAAATTTTACACATTGAGAAATTAAAATAATGGATTCAGATATAGTATATTCTCTTTGTTTTGTTATATAAAGAATTAATTAATATATCTGTCTCTGAATCTGATGAAGAATACGTGATGATTGATGTTCGTCAGAATCGTTTATTAGTTCAAACAATATGCTCTTTAAAACAGACATTTCTGCAGTCACTTCTTAGCAGCTTTATGATATGACTGTGTTTATAAACAACCTAACCTTTTACACCTTTGGCTACGCTTGGCTTGATTACTCACAGCTGAGTAAACTTGCCCTAGTGTACACTACACTGCACTGCACTATTCTGCTCTGCACTTCAAGCACTTCTCGTCGAACAGAGCTATTGTTAGGTAACATTTTTCGTGGTGAACAAATGTTCAACAACATAATTCGTGAACAATCATGCTAAGAATGTTGGTTTATAGGTTTATTTGCACAACAAAATATGCAACTAATTGCCAATTTTAGAGTTCAGTATGCGTGTGTAGTTTGAAACTGGTTTCAAACTGATTGTAAATTTTTGGGTTCTGCGAACAGAATTAAAGGTTATTGTTATTACTACCATCTGGAATGAACAGAAAGGTTTTTATCTTATGTTGATTGTTGTTGTTGGCATTTATTATTGCCACATAATGAAATTATATTTTTTTTATTGTTTGTCAAATTTCTTTAGATTCCGTGAACTATTCTGACGGTTGGAAACTGATCAGTGATTGAAATATTTTGCTGAACGAACAAATGATTTTTAATCGTAGATTTAAAATTTCTGTCACAATTTTAAGAAAAGAAAGTTTTCCTTTCGTTAGATTTGTAAATCGAAGATGGCAGTAGCTTCAAAGTTTTTATGAGAATGTCACCATCAAGTTTAATAATAAATTTAATTGGGCCCAAACTTTCTTGCCAGGACACTAATTTCCAGAAAAAGCATTTCTGTAATTGTAAAATTACTTTTATAATACATATACATTTTGTGATTACCAGACCTACATCTACAAGTTTGAATATCGTAATAACATTTATTTTTTTATGTTTACTGCCTATTCATGGAACAATAATTTTGTTAGCGAACATTATTAGGTCGCAAAATGTTAGTACGAAAGTATTACTGCTAACAAATGTTAGCGAACATATTAGCAAACATAGCTAACAACGTTCGTCTCATGTTTCATCGTGGAATTGGATTAACTTGCACAGACTTATTGCGCCTAAAATACCCAAAAGTACACTTTAAAAATACGGTTTTGTTTGGGTGTTAAAACGTAGTAATACAGTTGTAATTTTGATTATCATAATTTTTAGCAGTTGTATGACTAAAAATACATTTTTTTCAAAATGATTTGCACAGATAAATACTTGTTTTATATTTCGACTTAAATTTCGTTATTTTTCTTCTTTCATCCTTCGATAAACTATAAGAACATAACAAGAACGCATTATTTAAAAGAATAATCCAAATACAAGATAGTTTTAAGTAACTATCTGCCACTTTTAATACCGGATTCTCCAATTCTCTACTTTGGGCTAGCGCGCGGATTCTAAAGTTCACAAATTTTATTATATAGTTCTAGAAAGTTCATAGCTATGGCGGCGCTATAGTTACTCTGTATCACCACCGCCTGCTCCCATTGGCTATGATATTTCACTTAATATAACAACAATAACGTAAAGCACAAAAGTCATGCTTGGAAAACTTGGGCCGAGTTTTGTCTGTTGGGTCAGGTTATTGTTATATTTACAGAAATATACCATTTCAGCCTATAAAATTTATAGTATAAATTAACGTTCATGGTGCAAATTTTGTACGCAATTATAAAGCTAAAAGTTGAATGCGTACCTACATTATCAGCGACGATGACGTTTCAGCGTGTATTTAAGACCCGCATTTCATATTGGGTACACATTAATGCATTTTTAGTGACACAGCCTTTGAATTAGCAGCCAACTTGATAATATTACCACAGATTATCTATACTACCGTATACAGATGCGACACTCGGCGATTTCGTTGGGGCAAATTTTCAACTGCGCAGGTTGTTTGCGCATGCCATATTTCATTAATAAAATGGCGTGTTCTTAGTTTGCCGTTATAGTCTGCAAAATAAATATGAAATATAAAAGTCAGTGCCGTGAAAATAAAATGGAACACTTTTCTTTCAAAATTTTGAAAATGTAGCCATACAATTTAATATCATTAAAAATATTGTAAAGTAAATTAAAGAAATTGAATTTACCCATCCTTGACAGGAAAGTTTATAAACAAGAATTTTAATACAATAATTTAGTAAAAAAAAAACATTGAAAAATAGAAACTTCTTTATACGGATTTGAACTCGCGACCTCACATAGATTCGGTGTTTGCTCTAACCCTCGCTCTAACCAACTCGACTACAAGCCAAGCTGTACTGCCCTCATATTTGTAGTATTTTGAGGTAGTAAATTATTTCATTAAAAACATGGCCGCCAGTAAAATTTTTTGGAGACACTAACTTCAAAGATACCGACAGAGAGTGTCGCATCTGGTTACGATAGGTAATCTGTGATATTACTCTGTTATTTATTTAGAAAATGAGGTAACTTTATTGTTATTTTTAGCAATAAAAGGAATATAAATATAGACAGTAGCCAATAATCATTAAATTATTACTTTAATGTCATGTAATTATTTATACTTTTATTTACTTAGAATTTAAGAAAAAAACTTGTTTTATGTCATAAAAATGAATTAAAACATACATTTTTGTCTCAATAATAATCAAATCGTTAATAACATTAAATTAATTTTTTATTTATTCCTTAGCTTATAGTTACACAGATATGCTGCAATAACATTAATACATAAATGCATAAAAAGTTCTTAATGAATAAATTATATGTAAATTATGAAACAATAAATGTTAAATGGAAATAATGATATTTAACATAGCATTAATACCTGTGATTTGAATGCATCGTCGGAGATAAAGATACACAAGTTGCGGACAGTTTCTCACGATGATTCGGAGACCATTATCTTCGATTCCTGAGCAGTCAGTCAAGTCCAGATATTGAAGGAACAACCTTCTTGATGGTTCAGGTCCCGGAATGACGCTGATACACGATACGTTGGTGCAGCCTGCAATAAAAAGCAAATTCTACTACCTACACTGAAAACATTTTTATCGGCGCTTAATTCCACCTATGTATATGTATAAGCTACATAACTTCCTATGTCACATTAACTTGAATTATTTACTAGTATCGATATAAAGGTTTCGCGTATTGCGAAATTTAATCGTATTTGGAGATCCTTTTATGTAAGCTCTGGTATTTTACTGATAAAAAGAGAAAGCTGTTATGTTGCGACAAATACAAATACTAAATATACGAGAAAAGTAGTTTTGAGTGTTTGGATTTAAGTGCAATTATGCAACTTACCCGTAATGTCCAGATGTTGAAGATTGGTACAACGGGTGACTAATTCAAACAATGCTGAGTTCGTGATATCTGTACAGCCATGCGCCTGTAAATGTGTTAGTTCTGGGCATCTTCTTGCTATAAGTGTTAGTCCCCTATCCGTAAGCTTGACTCCATCGCTAAGATAAACTTTTTCTATGCTGGGGCAGGCTCCAGTCCTACCCTGTCCACACAACTGTCTGAGTACACCTCTGATTGCTTTGTCTCCGCTAATATGTTCCCCGTAAAGAGTTATGGTTCGCCATAGAGATGGTCGCCAGGCTAGCATTTCAAATCGCCTACATACCCGAGCACAAACACTTAGGTCATAGCTATGCAACCAAGAGAATATTTTTAGTACTGTGTCATCTGATAATTTATCAAAGGAATTATTCTTTGCGTGTGTTTTCTTTCCTTTAAATAAATTAGCATTCATGTTGCCTTCAGACCATGGGTTAGAGATTGATGGCCCGGGACTTGGAGAAACTAAAGTGTGATATCCTTGGTCTAAATTCGGACTTGATTTACCTAATTTACTAAAATTATCTACTAAGTAGTTACAGGAATAGAGCGTAGGGGATGAAACTCTATTTTCTTGTTGGACGTTGCGATTATAAAAATCTTGAGAAATACCGTTATGTCGGCACATGTTTTCGGTTTGGCACTGTTCGGAAGACTTTTGATTCCAGTATCTGTCGCTCACTGAAAGCGAGGATAATTCTAACACAGTTTTGTTTTGATAGTAATCCACATCTGGATAATACTTCGCTTTCTGTTGGCAAGGTTGTTCACAATCTAACGACGAACTGGATTGGTTTGATGACTGTTCGCATATTGGGCAATACTGTTGCAATTGTTCTACTGATTGGTTTGTTAGCTGATGAGGACAAATATTTTCAATTCGATGTTGGTTGTGGTACATGCCTTGACTATTGTACAAAGCAGAAGAATTATTTCGCGATTCATAGTCCCCCACGTACACGGGGTTGCTTTTGTGTTGGTAAACATTTTCATTTTGTTGTGGCTTACATCTTGTGTCGATTAATGGCTCCTTCTTAAGTTCAGAGTAAATATCTACGTATAAATGTTTTTTAGTAGGATGTTTTGAGTATGAATTATCAGCGGCATGGTAATTTTGTTCGGTTCGAAGGATGTTGAAGTCCTCTGAAGATTCATTGCCGTTGTGTGGCCCCTGCGTTTCTAGTGCAGTGTGGTAGCCCTGATCTGCTGTCGGCGGAGATTTTCTGCCCAGTTTGACGAGTGGACACACCATCGGCATGGGAGACAGCCGATCTAGCAGACTCGAGGAAGGGAGGCTCATTGCAGGGCCCACCTATGGAAAAAATCACATTTTTTAATACCTTTCCTTTATGACATTAGTATAGTTAGTACGATAGCGAATGAAAATTGACGTTTAAATTATTTTACGCACAACTGCATTAGAGTATATTATGTGGCAAGTGTGTGAAGCTGAAATTTTTACATGAGGGTGGAGATTGCGACACGAGCCGAAGGCGAGTGTTGCAAACCACCCGAATGTAAAATAGGCTTCACACACGTGTTACATACTATACTTTTTCTACGACCTTGCAATAAAATATATTTTTTTTACATTGTCATTCATTTAACATAAAGCCTCTGTATTATCGACGTGTGTAACCATGGTTACCAACGTTACGGGTGTTTAACAGCTTTGTTTTATTAAAATACAATTCAGTTTGTAATATGTAAAATAATGAACGGTGCGTGAAATGTTACTTCACGCACAGTGTGCAAAAAATCAAACTTCACACATAAAAATTGATATGTGAAGTACTCACTTCACGCATGGGAGTAGAAAAAAACTGTTTGTTTACATCTTAGTTACCAGGGCGGAAAGTTGAACATTTTGCCCGCCGGGCTTTTTGCCAGTTTTACCGCCCGCCGGGCTGTAAAAAACCAAAACGCCCGGCAATGATATTAACATTTATTTAATTATATGAATTGTAGAAATATTTTTCTACTTAGTTATAATATAACGACAAAATAATATTAATCTGGCCACGAAATATTTTTACATAGCAACAAGCTTTACATGTATTTAAAAAATAATTTAAAAACATTTTATTTGATTGCAGTAGTGCGCAAAACATTGTACATACCTCAGGTCGAAAGAAGTTTACACCCTTGGACGAATAAAAGCCCTCCGCTACGCATCGAGCTTCAAATTTCGTCCGCAGGCGTAAATCTTTACTTTCGGCCCTCTATACGTAAATAACTATTATAGATGTAGTTTCTTCTCATAAATTTGCCCTCTGTTAGAGAAGATTAGAATTGTACGAAACATTCCGGTGTAAGAATTTTTACCCATACAAATACTGGACTAGGAAATCCCAGAAATGCAGGATTGGGCAGAAAGAACGGACTTTTTTAAAATGTCACAAAACAGATACTTTTTGCTTAAGAAAAAAATTATTAACAGATTTGAGTTCGTAATGATATAGCATTTGACAAAATCAAGTGTGGAAAACAACATCTTACATGTGGTGCCCGTTATCATAAATGCATTTCTGGAGGAGTTCTACGAAGTTTGCAAACACTCTTTCCAACATCACTCTGTCAATTTGGGCGTCTTCTACGCGAATAGCATCTTTCTGTTCTTCTAAAGTGCGAGGTTTGTGTATCTTGAGGTGACCCAACAAGAAAAACTCGCAGATGGACAAATCAGGGGATCGAGGAGGCTAATGAATGTTACTAAACCTGGAAATGAGGCATCGGGAAAGAGAGGGCGAATAACGTCCATTGATACTCTGGCTGTATGGGCTATCGCCCCATCCTGCTGAAACCATACACGCCGGATAGGAACACGGTTTCTTCGTAATTCAGGCAAAAAGAAGTAGGGTATCATCTCGATATAGCGCTCCGAGTTCACAGTAACAGCAGTCCCATTATTAATGATAACGGACACCACATGCAAGATGTTGTTTTCCACCCTTGATTTTGTCAAACGCTATATCGTTACGAACTCAAATCTGTCAATAATTTTTTTCTTAAACAAAAAGTATTAATTTTGTTACGTTTTAAAAAACGTTCGTCCTTTCCGCCCAACCTATACACTAGCATGTGTTGCCAATGGCGTAAATAGGTGTATGCAACGTATGCCGTAACATAGGGGCCTGAAATATTTTAGATATAGTCCAAAAAGTCATTAATTCTTTATTACTGTTATTCGGTTAATTTTATTCTAACCCTGTTCTTTTTACAAACAGTTTTGATTACAACAAAGAAATATGCTTCATTACAGTAAAAAGAGTCAGGGGATGGATGGGCAAATATTTTTCGCATAGGGGCCCAAGAGTTCTTGTTATGCCACTGTGTCTTGCTCAAAATAGATGGATGACTACTGAATGATGAAATTCATTAAATGCACCATTTTCTTGTTATCCTTCTATCGTGCAGGTACCGTAGTCATCCATAGTTCAATATTTAAAAGGGTATTTGCAAAAATTCATATACCTGAATGTTTCGTACAATTTTAATCTTCTCTAACGAATTACATAAAGGTCATTTTTCTTTCAATTCAAATTATAGGGCAAAGTTATGAAAAGAAACCACGTCTATAAAATCATTTACACGTCAATTTTCATTCGCTAGTCGTATTATTTTTTTTATACCAGCAAAGTATTAATGGGTTCCCGTGTCTGGTCGCGAATCTGAGAACTCAGGTTCGAGCCAAAATTATGTCGAATTTTAAATAGCGCAAAAGTAACTCTTGTGGTGCAGTCTCCGCTCCAGAAATCAGTGCCCGTGTGGTAATGCCTGGTAAACGCCCGCACGGTACGAATATTACGTCATCATTAATACCGATAACTGCGTATCAGATTGGCACACCCAGCAATGGGTAAAATGCCGTAACGATATATTATTTATTTATATAGGGTGTTAATAAATACGTGTTACAAATTTATACTGAAATAACATGTCACAGGCCACTAAAATTAAGGTAGATATTACTCTTTTAAGAGCCTTTCTCTCGAAAACGGTCAGTTTTCGGATATGAGTTTATTGGTTAAAGTTAGTTTATTTTGTATCCCCTATATACCCTATAAATTTGTAACATGTGTTCATTAACACCCTGTATAAAGAAACTCTGCACCGTATGTTGACTTGCAGTTCCATCGACAATGAATGTGCTGTTTTCATGTGAATTTTTTCCTTTTTTGTTCAATGAAGTTTGAAATAAGTTTTTTAACATAGTGAAAAAACACTAATAATATAAGTCAAAAATAGTAGAAACTGGTACAAAACAAATTCACTGGAATACCGAATCCATTTAATAATTAATGACTATATACACTAAAAGTAGTAGGCACATACTTACGGTATGTTGCTAAAATATTTTTTTCTTGAAAAATTATTTTACACTTGCAATTCAATAAGAGAATTTATATAAGAACTACAATTTAAAATGTATTTTTAAAAGCACTGTGAAAAATACGTGTGGGTATATTCTATAGCTTTTTAACTTTTTTGTTATTTTGCGCCAGTTAAACCCTTTTTGTACTTCAAACATACTTTGTTGGGAACGCGTCGATTTACAGAATAAGAACTTCAAATAGCAGCTTTAACGTTTTATTTTATTAGACAGCACAACTCCCTTTGTAAAAATAAATTTAAAAATATATCAGAATCAGGTGTTGTGAATACAAGGTTTTACACTGAAAAATCCAATGTTGGCGTATTTTATCCGTTTAAGAAAATCCCTCACCGATAAATCGAACATGAAACGGCGCCCATTAAAAAACAATGGCTAGTGATCCGTCGGCAATGGTCGGTATGTATTACTCGACTTAGTGGCTCCAACTTTTGTTTCCGGGTTGTTGTAAGCGTTCGCGTTCGCGACTGCGGCCTTCTAATCTTACAAACGTTTTACAACCGTTACCATGTATGGTAAATGGTTGATTTGGCGAGATTTTTCGAATTTATAAACAGGATGTATCAATGACAAGGACAAATGGTAATTTACAGTCTAGACATTTGAGCAAATTTTGTTAAAACAGTTTTCTAGAAAATCAGATAATAAAATTTATGCGCACATCACTAATTACCATAAATTTTAACAGTTAATACAATAAATTATTATAAATTTAAATATGTATCTTTTTCAAATTTTCAAGAATTTAAATAAAGTATTAATTAAATACCGAGTGGCGGCGGTTAGGGGGGAACAAAGGGATTTAACGAGGGGTTTAACATGGGATTTTAGTTTTGCGCAATTTCATGCTCTCCTGTTCATTTTACAGCAAAAACTGTTCAGTGCAAAGCTGCACAGAATTTAAAATTATAAAAAGAAATTTCAAAGTTTCATTAATTAGTAGCAATAGCCATGACTTATGATACAATGTCAACGGGAACGGGTCTTTATTATAAAGAATTATTATGATGGAAATAGTTATCGAAGAATACGGGATTTATTTTCCGTAAGTCAGTTTGAAAACCAGAAAAAGAAAACAAATGATGACGAAATTAAATATATTGTGAAATTTCTTTTTACAATTGTGAAGGAACTAGAAACAATAAAAAAACAGTTTCATATGCAAAATTTAATTCTGTACAACTTTGCACTGAAAAGTTTTTGCCGTAAAATGAATAGGAGAGCAGGAAACTAAAATCCCTATGTTCACCCCTATCCGCCTCCACCCTGTATATAAATTATTTGATTGAAAGTGCGCATTTTTCTGAATATATATATGGAATAAATAACTTATGTTAAACAAATGCTTTATAAATAATTATAAAGCTCTGTGAATGGAATTTATACAAATTATTCCAATTTATTACAATTAATTCATGTTTAATACATAATACGTATGCTATTGTATACAAATAGGTCCGTGGGTAAATAGTTTAAGAAGTGCGAACATTTCCTAAATGATATAATTTCAGCTCTTAGTAGTCAAAATGAAGAAAACAGAAATCATGTTATTATTTCCAGTACGAAGCAAATAAGGCTGTTACGAGTTACGACGAGATATTTACTAATTGTGTAAATGCTATAATTAAGTATGAAAAGTTAATTATGTGCGAAAAGATGTAAGTAAAAAATAATTGTTATAGTTATGCAAAGAGTGTGCAAGCAAAGCAATCGTATGCGTGTAACATTTCCAAGTGAAGTAATACAGGTAGTACATTTGGTTGGATCAGATTGGATTGGTACGTTGACCTCAGCATCTTGCGGCAGGTTTTTGTCGTGTTTCTAAGGCTCTGTTGAGCTCAACGCTGCACTCAACGCTTAGCATTCGTTTCTCGGCATTCTGTTCCCTACTTGAACGCTTCAAGCGCACCAAACAGACACAAAGAGTTCTTATATCTACATCTAGAAGCTGCAATGACACCCTCCGTACTTATCGACGTGAACATCGTCACGATCGCAAAGAGAAAGTTAGCCCTTCTGCATGCACACGAACATATGCTGCGGTGACTCTGACTCTAAATGCTAAACGCGCTTGACTGACAACCCTGACAACATTCCTTCGCCGACTACGACTACAGTCGCATGATCAAGTTATGCGTATGTGAATATGCGTTAAGCTTGAGGCTCTGTCACCATGTCTTTCCATCTCTCTTCCTCCCATACCCATGCGCTCTTTATCTATTTTATCCCAGATACATTAACACCGAACACCGTACGGATTGGAAGTTAAATTCCACAGAGACTGCAACCCGCTGAGCCACTGTCGCCGGAGATTACAACGGGAAATCACGAGACGAACCTTCACTGGTCACTGCTGAACTCACCTTAAGTTTAAAACGACAATGACAGTAGAATAATCCATGGTAGGCTTAACCCAGTTCGATGTGGCACATGTTAATCCACTGGATACTGGCTACAGGTCACTGCACACTAAACACGAGCACGACACATCACATGGAAACACTGATGACAACATTGAATGTTCGCGTTTGCGTTTGTGGTGTTGAGTGTCGAGGATGGAGCTGTGCCGCAAAGCAGCGGCCAAAGATGACTGAATAGCGGACAGGACAGCGGAGACAGGAAAGGCTTGGTGCAGCCGAGCCCCGTACCTCACCTTAGCGCAGCTAGCTGCTAGCTGTTGCTGGCCAGCTCGCCACTCACCGCTCGTGGAATCTTGGTGGGCTTGCTGCTTGCTGGTCGTGGTTCGTGGTCGTTAGTTGTTCTGTTCAGTGTTTACTCCCTGCGGCTCTCGCTTCTCTGCCGCTTCGCTTATGCTACATTGCGCCAACTTTACCTATTCACTTCACGGTCTTCGTTCCTTCGGACACTGTACTCCGTAGTCATACCTCGTAGCGCATCAACACTCATACTTCGTACCACATTCTTCCCTATCATTCCCACAATTCGTTTCTTCACTTCTATTCAATCAGTTTCATCAAATTCCACGAAATATGCCTCTACGAATAACACATGTCCATACTATTATTTTTTCACACATATTATACAGAGTGATCAAAAAAACTGAGTCTGTTGGCAATAACAAATATTAATTGAAATTAGTAACACTGATATAAAAATTTATTTCCTGTTGTTGACAGTGACATTTGAAAATTTAAATGCATGTCTAATATTTTATTACAATGGTTTTTATATTAGAACATGACACTTTCATAAATATGGCATATTTTCGAACGGGAGTGCAAAATGCGGTTACTGGTTGGCAATATTATTTTGAAGAACCATATTACCCCTGACATAACCTATTTGTATTTATTCTAAAGATCACATGGCAATGTCAATAGTATTTCCGCTTTTGTCTAACGTAGTGCAACTGTAGGATAAAAAGATCTCCAGAATTGAATTGCCAACAGATTCAGTTTTTTTTATCACTATCTACTAAATTATTACATTTAATAACTACATTTTATATCTAATACAAATAATAAATGTTTTATTTAAAATAAAATTGATACCTACCTTTAAACAATACCTAGACACATAAATTTATAGACATGTAATAGAGTTTTCCAATGCATATTTAATTTTGCCCGGCACTAGGTGTTGTTACAACCCCATGCGTAGAGAATTTTAAACGCAACATGTTACAAAAGTACAATGCAAGTTTGTTAGCTGTCACTGTGAAAGAGGTTATGTACAATCGCAACTGTTTATATTTACAAACATTCGTTTCCAATAATTCTTCTATTATTAACAAACTTAATTTCTTTTACATCTATTGTACTTGCATAGACACTTTTTACAACTTAAAATATATGAATTTGGCAAACTGCACTAGCAGGAACTGACGATCGTAGTAAGTGCAAGAAATTACACACTCAATAAGGCAAAAGTACACGAAAAGTATAAATGAAACACTAAAACTCAGTTAGTGCGCCCTGATTTTATAAATGTAAAACGAGTTATGCCCTCAGTGCAAAAAAGTTCGCACTAAATATATAAATGTAAAATACTATAAAATAATATAAACCATAAACTTTATGTAAAAAAAAGTGCAAGAGAAATTTAAAGCAGTATGAAGGATATTTCAAATTAATATTAATCTTAACTAAAATGCATTAACTTCATTATTGTCTAATAATAAAACAAGACGTTTAAATATATATATATATATATAAAGATTCTTGGAATATTTCGCATATTATTTCTCATTCAAATAGAAGAATAAATAATAATCTAATAACTCCTCTCATCCCAGAAGTTCAAATTCTACGCGTTTTATTAATATCATATAATAGTAATTGCTTTGTTCTTTACTTATTTCTTTTAAAAAGAATTTGTACTCAGGGCACGTTTTTTAAGTATAGTTGAAGTATATGTCTAGGAATTACTCTCCGCTGGTTCTTAACTTATGACTTTAGATTCCGAGGAAACTTATTGAGAAACATATTTTGAAATACGCAGGTATAATTGTAAATTTTCAATTTTATACATGGTATAAATATCAGGAAATTATGAATATTAGTTCTCGCCACCAAAAATCGAGGGACGGTCATAAACAGGTAACAGCTTAACCGCCCATCACTTAAGTTCACAAAGAAACCTAAAACTTCTGCACATCAAATAATAAAACTGAATACTGTCACTCTTTTGCACACAAAAAGTAATTTGCTATTCCATTCTAGTTTTATAGTATAGTTTGAACAGAATTCTACCGTTATGGCTTTGGCTTACTAAGCCTGTGGTAGACCGGGTACAGCTTGGTGCTGCATAGGGTTGCCAACTTTACAAAATGACAAAAAAGGACATTTTTTAGGCAATTTTTTCTGAATTATATGTAACGTGTTTTAATGTAAAGTTAAATGATATAGATATTAATTCTTTATGACAAAAACAAGTAAAACACAATAAGATTTCTAACCTTAAAATGTTAGCTGCTAATATCTAATTTTACATTTTAATTTTTTAAACTGACAACCCAGGAAACACACACATATATGATATATAACTATCAAGGAGAAATCATAGCACAATGGAATTGTAATGTGATTTATCCCTGATAGTTATATATCATATATGTGTGTGTTTCCTGGGAAAGCAGTTATTTAACATTTATAAACTATAATAAGATATTAACGAGTACTGATCCGGATAGTCTGAAAGCATGAGCATAAGAGTAACAATTAACAAATTTGACAAGTCAACACAGATATTTTTAACTCTGCTGAAGCGAGCTCTGAAGGTCTGAAGTTATCACCAAACACCAAAGCATACGTCTCTGGCGTCTGCTATCGCTACCTTTTAGAGGACTGTAAACTAAATGTTAGTAGATAAATTATAAAATAAATAAATAAATAAATATATCATCACGGCATATTACCCATTTCTGGGTGTGCCAGTATCTACAACACATGTGGACATATATCGTCATCATTACCGATGTAGATAAATTATAGTACCAATATATAAATAATTCAAAAATGCTATCTTTATTTCATTACATTGTATAAAATGACTAAGAGCTATGTAAGAGTGAAACAAGAGACCTCCAATACATTTGAAACTACAGCCGGAGTAAGACAAGGATGCATTTTGAGCCCGCTTCTGTTTACGCTAATCCTTGACGAAGGAATAAAAGAGACAAAGAAAGAAGTAAAGAAATACTACATAGGACATTGGAAATTGAGAAGAGTGGAAATAGCAGAACTATGCTATGCAGATGACATGGTCATCATAGCAGAAGACGAAAAAACCTTTACAAGGAATATAGAAATATATGATAAAGCGCTACAAAAATTAAACATGAAGATCAATAAAGAAAAAACGAAAACCATGATACTAGGAAGAAATGAACAACACCACACGATACAACTAAAAAATGAAAATCTACAGCAAGTCCAAAAATTTAAATACCTGGGGTCAATGATCTCAGAAGATGGAAGATTTGATGAAGAAATAAAAGAAAGAAGAACAACAGGAGGCAAAATATTCAATAGCATCAAACACAGCTTCTTAGGAAAGAAAGAAATACCGAAAGAGACCAGAGTACAAATATTTAAGAAAGTAGTGACACCTATACTCATACACGGAGCTGAAACATGGACATTAACGCAAAGACAAAAAGAAAAAATTACGGCTATCGAAATGAGGTTCTTGAGAAAAATAGAGGGGAAAACAAGACTGGACAGAATTGAAAACACAACCCACAGACAAAACTTAAAAGTAAAAGCAATAGAAGATAAGATAGCAGAAGGACAGATGAGATGGTATGGGCATGTAGAAAGGATGGGAGAGGAGAGAATAGTTAAAAAAGTGTTTGAAGCAAAAATTGGAAGAAAGAAACCACGAGGACGACCAAGAAGAACGTGGCTGGAAGAAGTAAAGGAGGCAGCGCAAAGAAGAGGTTTAACTTGGGAAGAAACGAAGACAGCAACACAAGATAGAGCAGAGTGGAAAGAAATATGGAGAAGACCAACGAACCAGAACTCAACCCCCTCCCCCGCAAGCCGGGGGAACGCCTTACACCCGTGAGGGTAGAAAGGTGCAGGATTAAGCGTAAGCGTATAAAATGTGAATTAATTATTTCATTTTCATACTTATAATAAAAAAATATTATAACAACAAATTACTATAAAAGGACAAATCGCGTCCTTATTGGTTTAAAAAAGGACAAGGACAAAATATGCTCAAAAAAGGACAGTCCTTTCCAAAAAAGGTCAGTTGGCAATCCTAGTGTAGCATTTCCTGTCGCTTAGGGTCGGACTGCAAAAAAAATAAATTCGCAAATCTCTGTTGGCATTACATATTTCAAAATTGATATTTAATGGATTCGTCTTTGTCCACTGTTACAAATTAGAAAAAAATAAGATTAGTTGAAATATGCCGTGACCGTAGTATTAAAATTCGGGAAAACAATATTAGCAGAGACGTACCAAATGTATATAAAGGAGTTTTAAAATTTTTAAAATCAGTAGTAATTCTTTAATTTTCGTGCTGAGAGCAACAATATACATACCATTTGAAGAAGATTACAATGGTATTTTACCCGTCCACAAGAAGCGAAAGAACTAGCTATAAATATTTTTAACTATGAAGATGAAAATTCGGCACTAACCAAAACATATGAAATGACAAAGCGTCGTATAATACTGTTCGTGATATAATAAGTGATGAATTCTTTTCAAGAAGATATAATTCTAGATTCAAGAGAAAAATATACACGATGTATACTGAAAAAATTTTGCCGTCCGTACGTATACAGGGTGTTAATTAAGAAGCGGATCATAGGCGTTTAAAACTTTTTCCTGGCGCAAAACTTCCTATTTAATTTTAGACAAAAATGTTTCAAGTAAATGTTGTAGAGAATTAAATTCTACACGTAAATCACTCATCAGAATGTATTTTACATATTTAATAAGCTGTAAAATCTAATTTGAAATTTTATAAATATTGCTTATTTGTAGTGATAGCCACGTAATTTAAACAAAAATAAAAAGAAATGCAATATGCATCATTATTACAAAATAAAGTAAATCAAAATAGGAAAACATCTAATACGTATCTGTCCTTTCACCGCCATAAATAAAGATTAAATCCTTAACAGTAGACCTGCTGAGAGGGTCATATCGTTAGATGTCTGTACAAACTATATAGGGGCAGTTAAGCCGTTTATGGCTGTCCCTCGATTTTTGGTGACGAGAACTATACAGGGCTGGCAAAAACCCAAAAACAGACCAAGTAGTTTTTTTTTTTTGGGTATTATTAGATATTTATTATGAATTTCTTATAATAATTATTTTTTTTTTCTTTTTAAAACCTCTCAACAGGATTAAATCCCAATTACTGAGTAGGTTCACATACACAAACACCCAAGACTTAGTGGGATTCGAACCCAGAACCCCGAGTATACTCATGACTAAGAGCCGTTGCTCTAACCATTGGGCTATCGGAGAACCGGATTATATTGTTTTTACATTAATATACCTTATAAATTAAACAAATTTACATAATAAGCAATTGTTTAAAATCATTTAGCTGTCAAAACAATATTCTTTTTTGCATTAGTGCGTTTATCTGGCACTTTTTCGTATTTATGCAAAAAAGTGATAGCTAACTTCATTATGATAATTCAATATAATTTCTTGTAAATGTAGAATTTCAACGGAATTAGAAAAAAAAACTTCTACCGGGTGTAACACGAAACCGGGCCATTCCGGGAGAGCCACATCCTAGAGATGGCAGCACGAATGACCGACTTATAGAGAAAACATTCTATTTTATGTTTTTGCTAGTTGTATTTCGATGCTTTGTTTTGAGGATATTTTATTATTTTTAATTGAAATTAAATTTGTTTATCACAATGTTAGATATATACATTTATTTAAATGGTGCTGTTCGGTCTATAGTCGAAGGAGAAGCAGTATGTAAAAGTAAAATAAGATTCAAAATTGATGTTATCTGCATGTTAAATACTTATTTAATTATTTTTAGATAGACATACTTGTGCAGATATAAGACAGATAAACAGAATAATATAGAAATAAATGGACTGTGTGTTCAAACATCTAATTTGAAAGGGGCTCCTCATTCAATCGTAATAACTAAATGTTGCTCAACTTCTGGTATTTTTATAGTTTCTTTCTATCTTTCCTATAAACAATTTAAAATAAATATATAATATTAAAGAATAATAGTTACTACTTACAGGTAACGTCTCTCTATTTTTCTTCTCTGTACAAGGGTTTTGTGAATTTTCTTTGAGTAATTTTTGGCTTGGTATAGCATTTCTTTTTAATATTTTTCTTTTAATAACTACAAAAACAATCTAATAATATTTTGAAGCATAATTTTTTATAAATACTTACATGGAATAAAATCGCTTAGGTAAAAAATGTAAATAAACGTTCATGAATGGTGATACGTCCTTTCCGATTTTTAATGCGATTTTCCACTTATTTTTTAATATTTCTCTTTTTGGGCAATAATGAATGGATATGTCAGCACTTGGGTAATTATTGCACCGCGGTACAGAACAATATTTCTTCGATTTGCTGGTCATTTTTAGTTGCTGTTTACTTCATAACCCTATATGACAGCATAACGTTTTCCCTACGACATATGTTTTATTTTGCCACCATTTGTCAGACACTTTGTTGGCTCTTGCCAATTGACGTTTAACATGGGAAAACAGTGGACTTTACGCAATAATGCTTCAAATAAGTGTTGTAGAAAATTATATACTGCATCTAATTCAATAATCACATTTTATTTGGCATATATTTATTTTATAATATTTTACGGGTTGGCACGTACGACGTGTTCACTGTCTTCGCTAATTTCTCGGCATAACTACAGTATTAACGAAAAAGAATTCGTAGCAGTGGAACGTTTCGTAAGTCACTAGTACTTGCTGAGCACGGCATGGTTTGTTGCTTTGCTTTGCTAGCTGCACTGCAATATCGCCAGCGGTGGGGTGGGGGTGCATGGAGCAAGGATTGCATGGTGTATGTGCAACACACTAGAGGTGCTGGGAACGGAGCTAGTTCGCGTGCGAGATTGTTGCACGCACGTGCTTTCACAAAAAATACGTGTTAGAGATAGGGACACTATGGCTCAACAAATAGGGTGCTGGCTCTGTACGATACGACAACTCACATTCTATTAACACTATACAGGGTGATAATACTAAGTCGTTACACCCGAAATGGTAGTTAGAACTCATTAAAACAAACAACTTTTCTTAGTTACAATTTTTGATTTGATGCCCCAGTTCGTAGTTATTGGAGTTCTTTTGTTTTTCTAAAAATCGTCATAACTCCATTATTTTAAAGACTATTGAAGAAAATTTTTCTTTGAAATTTACCTTTAGGCTCGCTAAAGCAATTGGCATTTTACAATTATTTTCTATTTTTTCAAATGACAAAATGGCGATTGATCAAAAATCAATTAAATTTTTGATAGTTTATATGGCATTATTGATAAATCACGTAAATCAACATGAGACACAAAAATGCTGAAATACACGCCAATGTATACGAACTATGTAGACAGTACCGACTTATTTCCTGAACGGAGTTACGACATACGTCGCCTTATAAACTGATTCTATAACCCGTATAGCAAAAAGAAACGACTTCAATTACGTATGTCCTCTACTATATATATATATATATATATATATATATATATATATATATATATATATATATATATATATATATATATATATATATATACCGGGTGTCTACTTTTTTTTCTGAACATAGGAAATGCAATGTTAATTTTTTAAATCCCCGATATCTCTTTACCTATTAACTTAAGAGCAAAAAGTGTGGAATACTAATTTGTTTAGAATTAAAAATTTCACCCAATGAGCCTAAAAGAATTACCCAAATGAATTTATATCTTAAAAAAAAATAGTAATTAAATTTTACAATATTCAAGCAATTTTCAGTATGCCATGGAAAATAAAACAATACGATTGCAGAATGTTTTAGTTTGACGTTTGTGAATTTATGGTTATAAACTGTATCTGCTGTAAATTATTGCTCAAATATTTTTCTGATTTTAAAATTTTGTGAACTGTAGCCGGTGTGAAATTTGACGAACACTTGCGTTGGGTTTCTCCATAACACAAAGAAGAACATTAAGTTTATTTTTATTAAATCTAATTTCTTCATTGGGTACATTTTCTTGGTTCTTACATTTTTTGCAAAGTTTAATTATGCTTCCACTTTCATTAAAAATTTTAATAATAGCGTGAATAGTTCCTACAGATGGAATTCGAGAATTAGGATATAAAGCACTAAACAAATCTCTAATTTGTCTTACGGATTTTCCCGTAAAATGCCATTTTAAGCACTGAATTTTTTGTTCGGTGGTAATTTTTCCATTTTGTATAATAATCAAGACTAAATTTCACAATTATTTCAGCAATAATTTAAAGCAGATGCGGTTTATAACCATAAATTCACAAACGTCAAACTAAAACATTCTGCAATCGTATTGTTTTATTTTCCATGGCATACTGAAAATTGCTTGAATATTGTAAAACTTAATTACTATTTTTTTTAAGATATAAATTCATTTGGGTAATTCTTTTAGGCTGCAATGGGTGCAATTTTTAATTCTAAACAAATTAGTATTCCACACTTTTTGCTCTAAAGTTAATAGGTAAAGAGATATCGGGGATTTAAAAAATTAACATTGTATTTCCTATGTTCAGAAAAAAAAGTAGACACCCGGTATATATATATATATATATATATATATATATATATATATATATATATATATATATATATATACTGGCTGTCCCATATAACATTACGTTCTTGAATATCTCGAAAACAATGCATCGTAACAAAAAGTGTTCCGAATCAAAACCTACATAGTTTTTGGGGAGACATCGGATTCTAACCCCCCAGGGGGGGCGGGATAGGGGGTCAACTTAAAAATCTTAAATGGGACCCTCTATTTTTTATTGCAGATTCGGAAAGAGCGTAAAAAAATATGTTGGTTTTATTCAGAATTTTTTTTGTAAGCTGTAATCGTAAAAATGTAAATTTGCTAGAAAAAAATTATCCGATTAATATGTTATTAATAATTTGATAAAAAATGACGTTTTTTGTTTTAATAAATACACAAAATTGTAGAAATATTACTCCTCAACACTCAGGGGGAATTAAAAGAAAGAAACTTTTTAAAAACTGACTATGGATAGCTCGATTTCATCAGAAATTAATTCTACATTTTTACGATTGCAGCGCCACCTGTTGGGAGTACAAAAAAAAAGTTTCCGAATAAAACCAACATATTTTTTTACGCTCTTTCCGAATCTGCAATAAAAAGTAGGGGGGTCCCATTTAAGATTTTTATGTTGACCCCCTTTCCCGCCACCCCCTTTCGGGGGGCCATTTTGTCAGAATCTGATGTCCCCTCAAAAACTATGAAGGTTTTGATTCGGCACACTTTTACGATGCATTGTTTTCGAGATATTCAAGAACGTAATGTTATATGGGACATCCAGTATATATATCACTGAAATATATACTAACTGGAATGCGCGTACGAATCGTGACTGTGAAGCATATTGAAAGCCTGCTGCTGGAGTAGTCGGCAAACATCGAGACTGTTCGTGAGTAGACGGAAGCCTGATGCTGGAGTAGTTGGCAAACATCGAGACAGTTCGTGAGTAGACGGAAATTATTTCGTGTGGCGCATGTTTAAATAAATGAAGCATAATATGAAAACAAAGCGATCAGCTATGATACGAGTTATTCGGCTAGGTTCGGTTCGGCACGAACGTGCGCGAACAGGACCAGTTATTATTGTTCAATGAGGCTTCAGTGCAGCGTACGCTGATAGAGTATGCGAGTTCCAGTTAGTAGTTAGTATATATTTCAGTGATATATATATATATATATATATATATATATATATATATATATATATATATTAATAATTAATAGTAAATAATAATAATAATAATATGATTTATTGCCCAACAGCAGAACCATTTAGAGGACAATGTAAATGAAACATAAATAACAAATATATTAGGATACATAAATAACAAAATGCAAATCATAAAACACAAAAACAAAAAAATTACAAAAAAAAGTTTAGGTTCAGTTAATTATTAATTTTTGTATTATTTTTTTTTTTGTACTTTTCAACCATATTGCGTAAATCAATTTTTTTTTGTACGGATAAAATTCTTATTGTGTTTGTCATCTTTATTTTATACATATCAACTTTGTTGTATGAATTATAACATTTTACATAAATATTTTTTTGTGGAAAACACTTTTCTTGGCCGCAAACATATTTTTCTATACGCATTAAATTCCAGTTTTTAAATATTGTCCAACTTTAGATATTAGTTTATAAAAAGCATAAAGGGATTGTTTATATTTGCTCATTATAACTGATATTCCTTATACCCACAAAGAAGAAAAATAGAAAAAAAATATTTAATTTGCATACTTATTCATGAATTTATTCAGGTAAAAATAATATAAGAGTACGCATACATATAAAAGAAAATATCGTTAAATTATAATTATGACAAAGTACGTAAATATTATAAAGCATTAAAAAAGAATTCGGTAAAAAGCAACGATTGACGATTCGATACTGTCGTTATGCGGCTGTTTTCTTTTAAACAAAATATTGTTGGATACGTTAAATATATCAGAATGTCATTTTTATAACGAAAAAAGTGAGCCTATAGAAATATTTGTTGAGTTTAATATTTGTTTGCTACCTCCGTTAAATCGCTGTAATCATGTTCGTAATAATCTAGTTTGTATTTCATTTCAGAATAACCATTAAATACTATATTGGGTAATTTAAATTTTAATGGATACATTTTGGTTAGGTATTTTGTATTTGCAAAATATTTTTAGTTGATAGAAATTTGTTTTGTTAACACCAACTGATTTAAATGATTAATTTATATATTACCTAGAGTGATTTATTGTGTATTAAATTTCAACAGTTTATTATACATAAATGTTATTCAGATTAAAAACAATAAAAACGGCATATAAAAATTGTAAAATAAATTAATAAAATTGAAGGCATTAAAGGATTATAATGCTGTCCAAATATATCATAAATTTAATTATAAATAAAATACATTTTAAATTTCTCATTTTTCAGCGTATAATAGAGTTCTCACGTAACGTCAAAATAAATAAAAAAAAATAACTTTTAGAGAAAGTTAGCAGCAACGTTTTAGTTACATTTTGCGAGACAATGGGGTCCTCCACTCTATTTTTTTAAAATTATTTTAAATGAAAGTTAGTTTAATTTTGAAGCAATTCGTAGTTTAAAAATTCTTAATTATCTTTAGTTTAACTGCATTTGACTTTTTAAGTCAATATGACGTCACGGGGACATTCCTATCTTTTACTCATTCCGCACCATACTCTTACACAGTAGACTGTAAGAGAAAGATAGCAATAGTGTGACGTCACAGTGACACTGACAATAAATTTCAAATATCTCCTTAAATAATTTTTTTTTATCGTAATTGTTATTTATTGAGTAGTACTTTTAAGTACAAAGTGTAGATTTTATTATTTTATGGTGGAGGATCCCATTAAGGAATCTCACTTAAATTTGCTAACTCAGAAATCAAAATAATACTTTCAAATTCGTCTTCCATTATCCTTCTGTGACAGATAAAATAACGTGTACAGAATGTGAAAACTTATTTTGACGTGCAGAACGTTCACGTATCTGGAATTTTACCGTCCACGCTATTTATTTTGACGTTATGTTAAACTCTCTTGGGAGAAAAAATATTGAACATTTGTTGTAAAGAATAAAGATGGGATAATGAAATGCTTTCAGCACCTATCGAGGAATGTTCCCACATATTTATTGTTGTTCGAATTCTATATATATATATAATAAATATTTAGTAGCTATTTAATAAGTTAATGGTATTTACACTTACCTTTATAATCTGGTACCCATTTCAATTATTAAAATATTACACAGCAACAAGCTTCACATGTATTTAAAAAAAAATTTAAAAACAATTCATTTGATTGCAATAATGCATAAAACGTTGTACATATTTCAGGCCGAAAGAAGTTTACACCCTTGGACGAATGAAATGTTTTTAAATTATTTTTTAAATACATGTAAAGCTTGTTGCTATGTAAAAATATTACGTGGCCAAGTTAACCTTATTTTGTCGTTATATTATAAATAATTAAAGAATTACTTCTAAAACGCATATAATTAAATACAGGTTAAACTGCAAAAAACTCGGCGGGCGTAATGTTCAACTTTCCGCCCTGGTAACTATAATGTAAACAAACAATTTTAATGCAGTTGTGCGTAAATGGTTTTACCAATCTAACAGAAATTAGGTATGAGTTATTTTAAGAAATAAATAAATAAATATATCATCACGGCATTTTACCCATTTCTGGGTGTGCCAGTATCTACAACACATGTAGACATCGGTAATGATGACGATATATTTTACCGTGTGGGCGCTTAGCAGGCGTCATTTCATGAGCACTCATAGCTGGTGTGGAGAGTGCACCACAGGGGTCACTTTTGTGCCATTTAAAATTGGAAATATTTGGCGTCTGTAAGAAGTACTTTTTATATTAGCGTTTTATAACAACTTTTTGATTGTCATTTTCGTTGTTAAATGAAATACTTTTAAGCACTAGTGCTTAAAAATGACAGTTTAATCCGTAAAAGTGACAGTTTAATGCGTAAAATGTTACTTTTAAGCACTAGTGCTTAAAAGTATTTCATTTAGCAACGAATAGATGAACCTGACGTCTGCGCACTTTTTAATTTTGAAAAATTGAAAATGTTGAATTTGAGAATAAATGGTGTGTTTTAAAACGCTATTATAAAAAATCGTGTATATAATACATTGCGAAATGAGTGTTTTAGGCACTTGACGTGTTTTACCGCTCGCTTACCCTCGTGCGTACAAATATTCACTTCGCGTGCCTAAAACACTATCATTTCGCAATTTATTACATAAATAGCTATTATGACATCCAAATAAGTTTCATAAAGTACATATTAAGCAACCAAAATAGAAAATTACAAATTATTATTCTGCTTGTAAATAAATTTATAACCTAAAAATATCAGCAAGGTGCAACAGAATTTCTAAATACTCGTATAAGAATAGATTTTTAAAATCATATTAATGGTATCGAAGTATTTAACCCTAATACATTGGGCTGCATCTTTTTAAAATAAAAGCGATAATTGAAAAGCCTAGGATACTAAGTAAAAAATATAAAAATACTAGGTTATGCATAGCCACAAAATGAATTTATGATGTAATGATGTGTTTTTATTATTTATAAATACTTGTAGGTACACTGTAAACAAGGCGAAAGTTAAATATTTGGATACAAGTGAGTGTAAGCTGAATAAAGTACAGGTTTTTGTCAACCCACTTTGTAGGAAAATGTGTAATATTTATTTATGACTCTAAATTACTTTGACACATATTTTCTATTAGCTATAAACTTGTTGACTATACGATAATATTAATGTTCACACGTAAACTTAAAATCATGTTTATTATTCTTAGAATTTTCTACGTGTCCAACACGAAAAATGATATTGAAAAACAAAAAAATTGAAAGTAATAATACACCAGGTGGTGGCGGTTTTTTATGCAATTCCTGCTCCCCTGCTGAATTTACGGCAAAAACTGTCGAGTGCAAATTTGCAGAGAATTAAAAGTTGCATATAAAACTGTTTTTATATTTTTACCTCTCGCTAAGAGAGGTATTGGATTTATGCTAAAAACCGCATATCCAGATTTCAGTGAATAAGCACGTTTTAAAGTCCCTAGTATCCAATTTTAACATTTTTACGATGATGTCTGTGTGTGTGTATGTGTGTGTGTTGGAAGGACGTTTCCTCAAAAACTATAAATTTTTAAATATTAAAGAATATAAAATTCTCTATCCAATACATTGAACATTTTTATTATATCTTCTATAGATTTAGAGATAGACTGAATTATAAATATATAAAATAATACATTGTACAATGAATCAATCAGCCTATGGAAACCAATTGAAAAATTAAAATATTTGTAATTGACATAAATGTTAGTGTCAAAAATCTATACTTTTCTGGGAAGTACATATAATATTTCTTATTTTATCATTAATTAAATATTTAAAATTATTAACAATTGAACAACCGGAAGTAGTAGTTTCTTAGAAAAATTCTTGTAAATATTAATTTTTTTGAAATTTTTGTTATTACAAATATTACAGAACAAAAAATTCTCCATCTAATACACTTAAAAAATTTATTATATCTTTTATAGATTTAAAGATAAAGACACTATAATATATAGAATAATCGGATATAATAAACCACAGAGGCTAAACTACACTAAGAAAACCAGTTGACAAATTCAAATGTTTATAACATAGTTTGTAAATGACAGATGTCAGTTTTAATGACATTGCGAAAGCTTTTTCTGGGAAGTACATTTAATCTTTCTTATTGTTTTATTAATTAAATATTTAAAGTATAAGTAAAATGCATATATCCATCAGAAATATCGCCAATCTTGTTAATGAATTGGAAGAATCTCTGACATTTAGGAACTTCCTCATACAATGAAAAATAGATATAATTAGAATTGTATGTGTGCAGAAGACATGTTAAATACAATAAAAAACAATATTCGGGTAAAGTTCTGAATTTTTTTTGTTATAAAACGACGGTTCGGCAGCGAATTGCAATACAATACTTATAACATAAAATGGAAATGGCGAGAGGTATTGTGCTGGCCACAACAGATTTTTTAAATATGTTTTTGGTTTCTCCATAATTTTAAAAATTAATTTCAAAATTATAACTTTATGTAAAAGCATGTATAAGTAATCGGACGTTATGTGGTGTATAACAGTAATCATAATTATGTGCGAAAAAGAAGTAAACTTTTTTTTATGTATAAAAAGTAAAATATACAAAGATTAACATAAAAGATGAAATTACATTGCAACATTGTTACATTTTATGAGTATTAATTTTTATCACAATACAAAACTTTCCACGTATTTAAATATGAATTATGGCGCGTTGTCTGTAGAATGCACCATTTTCTAACCACGTTATTGTTATTTCTTAAAGTGTAAAATAGTAGTTATTGTTCCTGATTTTTAAGTTATAAAATGTGGTAGTAAAATATGTAAAATATCTCTTTCATTTCCGATTGCTTTGGCTTGGCTACAATTTGTATCCGTTTATATCTGTGACAAAGTAGAAAGTTTTCGTTGGAGTTGCTCTCATGCCAATTGCGTGTTACGATGCATTACTTTCAAATCGATTTGAATGTCTCTGGTATTAATGATTTCTACACGAAATTCTGATCTTAGAACATTTTTCTAATCTTGACCTCATCCCAAAATTTCAGATTGCTATATTTGGAGGATCAACTTACATTCAAATGAATCATATCTCAGAAATACTTTTCAATTTTTATATTAGGTTGTGTTTAGCGATTCCTTAATATTTATAGTCCGAGACACGAAAGATGAACTGTGGAAAATATATTAGCACAAATCACTGTCTAATATATGCGCTGCGTGTAAATCCACACGAAATACAATTAATTTACTTTCCGCATACCTAATATAACATACCGTGAGTATTTTTTAACGTGAAATATTGGGTTTGTCATATCCATGGTTACTTGACATTTGATTGACAGCAATGTATTTGCCCGTTCCGTTTAAAATGAAACATAGGGAACGAATTTGACATTTGATAAGACGTCAATGGAGGTTAATTTTGTTTAAATAATTATACCTGCATTCTAAATTAAAATAAGTTCTAGAAAAAATATAGTGTGTACCTTGTGCCCGAGTGGTTTTCTGACTCGGCTGAATTTCTTACAATATTTAAATATAATACTTCTGTCAAATTCATTCCCCATGTGTCATTTTAAATAAGACAGACAAATACATTGCTGTCATTCAAATGTCAAATCATAACTTATAGGAAAATCCAACGGTTATCTGTCATATTGACAAGATGTCATTAGAGGTTAACTTTGCTTAAATAATTATACCTGTTTTCTAAAAATTAAATTTAGATGTAGAAAAAAACTGTGTACCTTGTGCCCGAAATATGTTTAGTGCTCTCGAGTGGTTTTCTGACTCCGCTAAATTTCTTACAATATTTAAATTAAATACTTCTGTCAGATTCGTTCCTTTTGTTTCATTTTAAATGGAACGGGCAAATACATTGCTGTCAATCAAATAAAATGTCAAGTCGTAACCATGGATATGACAAAATCAATGTTTCACGTTAAAAAATACTCACGGTATAACAGTTGCCCAAATAAGTTTTAAAGCTGCGCAGCCTTTCTTATATTGGCAGTTGATCTGTGCAATTGGTGTTCGTATCAGTTCCTGTCTTGTTTACAATCATAAGCGTACACAAATGAGTTATGGTGGGTTTATGCTCGCAAAATTTAAGAATAAAAATAAGAATAAGAATAGTGATAAAGTTAAAACAGTTATAACATACGACTCGGTTTATGCTGCAGAAATAAGAATAAGGAATAAGAAATAAGAATAAGGAATAAGCCAAAGTTCGTTTACTTTTAACTTTACGCCTTATTCTTATTCCTGTAAGCGAAGAGCGCATGCGTGTTAACTGTCAAATATTTCAAACAAAAATTTTGGTCATTCACATTGACGTATTATAACTAACGTTAGTTATAATACGTCAATGGTCATTCATTATTCATTTATAATAATCGGTGTTGGTGAAACATAATTATGTCAAATTTAGTGATGGATTCTCTTCTTTCCCAATTAATTGAATTAGTGCAGACAAAATAATATTTTGATTGTACTTCATTTTAACAAATTAAAAAATAATAATAATAAAATTATAAATCTTATAAATGTCAAATCAACGCTGCTACCACTATGAGAATAATAAATGTAACTACTTTTCACTAACCTAAAAACTTTAATATCACTACTCTTATTCTTACGCTTATTCTTATAACTGGCAGCATAAACACCACTTATCGTTATGTTTAAAATTATTCTTAACACTATTCTTATTTTTATTCCTATTCTTAAATTTTTCAGCATAAACCCACCTTTTTAGAAGCGTAAAGTTCCTGTAAAAATTATTATTTGACGGCGTGTATGGACTATCACGATATGAGCATTTCTTTTCCTTACCTCTCAGGTCAAGATTGGTGTTTTGCACTATACATAATAATGAAATGTTGGTACAAGCTAAAACATCATCACCGCTTATGACGTACGCATTTAACGTATACCTTTATAATTTTATAATAAGTTATGATGTGTACCCAGACCTTATATGAATATGTTTTTTTTTATAATTGTCCGGAAAGGATTACTGGCATTAACATGAAATAGTTATTTATGTAACAAGTGTGTAAAGTGGTACTTTTTTGATCTAGAATTTAATATTGAAAATTAGGTTAGGTTAGAACTTATTATGTCGAAAAAATATTACTATTCTTAAGAATTAGTTTAGTACTCAATGTGTTAATAAAAATGATTTTAATCGCAGTATACAATAATAATTCTTAATAATATTATTACTTTCATAATTATGTAGTACTTTACCTAATTATCTACTTGACAGGTAAATTAGCCGAATGGGTACGCTGCCTAGCAACGCCTATCTACTTTTCACGCACTAGTGCTTGAAAAGTGACACTTTATACACTGTAAAGGGTGCGTAAAGTATGTACTTTACGTACGGTTGTAGGAAAAATATGTTTTATTTTGTACAAAATTTTGGTCAGCGCATTACAGGATATTTCACTAATTTTGGATTTGTAAAAATAATAAAAATGTATTTTTTTGTTTGACAGAGAAATAGACTATCAACGAGATTAATCAATTAATAAAATTTAAAAGTGATATTTCACTTTTTACCACTCGACGTAGCAGTGTGATCACTTAAAAGAAAAACCGGTTGATTCTAGTCGATGAGCGTGGATTGATTGATACAGTGTGATCTTTACGTAACAGATCCAGAAGGGCGCGTGTAGTGAAGGCACCTAGAGGGAGAAGTTAGAACTAGCGCCCTGTCATCCGCAAGAAAATAAATCTTGTCACTTTTGGTTACCCCCTTGTACAATGTGAACCACTTAAAACGAGCCACAAAAATGTTTCCACACAGAAAAAAAACCATTTAAATTGTAGTTAAATTAACTAAATAAATTCTTTATTTTTTAGTCTACTAATATGTTTCATTAAAATATCTAAGTTGGTTTTTGTTTAATTTTCTAAATTTGTAATAACAAATTATAGTAAAGTCAAATACAAAATTAGATGAAATGATTACATTTATATCGTAATAAGTATTGAACTAAATATAAATAAAAAAATTTAAATATGTTTATAAATTTTCTATTTAATTACCTAATTAATTCATTAGATAAATTACCAAAAATTGTAGGACCAAAATAATGAAGTCAAAATATAGTAAAATTAAGTAAAATAAGTGACTAAAGTAACCATTTGCATATTTAAATTACCGATTTTTTACAAAATATTTATTATTTATTTCTGATTAGTTAAAATGCTAAAGTAAGATTTGTAAATTATACTAAATTATTAGACATATTGCCTAATAAAATAATATCTACATATATTTAGACAAAAAAATTCTTTTTTTTTCTGTGCTCGTAAACTTTACTATTATAAAACAACATATTTTCCTTTAAACGTTTAGGTATTATATGGTAGCAAACTGTGACAAATTGCAAAATACTTTTACGTTCTATAAAGGGACAGTACCACATTCTTTATAGTACATTTTCTAAATTACAACCTACTCTAAACATGGTAAATATGGCAAGGCGTAATTATGTACATTCAATGTAAATCACGAGCTGAAGTTTATTAACTTAAAAATGATGTGAAATTAGGTTTGATGTAAAGCTAAGTACTGAGTATCTTGCATATTATATTTATCGTGCACTCCAGTGAACAATGTCTGTTATCTCGTGATGTGATATTCAATTATATTCTCTACTTAATAAGTCCGCCGGTTGAGAGATAGTAACAATTATCTTGTAAAAGGTTATAGCGGCGTTATAATCACTGACCACTGCCACTGGCTTTAAATAGGACAGGACAAACGGAAATTAATTTTCAGGGTGGCAGTTCAGTTCTGCTATTTTGCAAATCTCACTCGTACTCGCTCATATATTTCTGCGGAAGATATGGGATTATCGGTCAAATGGAATGTTGTTATTTGAAAGCGAATTACGGTCACGCACTAGCGTTGTTTTGCTACAATCTGCGGATATTTATCTAGATTATATACACATATCAAATATTCTTTTGCTGAAAATACAAGGTGTTATGTAAGTAAGTGTACAACGCTTAACCCATGGTACAACTGACCCCAAATATACTAAAACCGGCAATAATTTTTGTTTAACATGCTTTCTACAAGAATTAGAGGCCTTTAAAACTGACCAATCACGTCATAGTTCAAAATTTTGTAAAAAAGTAAAAATCAATGTGTTCTCTGGAAAAAAATGTCACACCTGTCACAAATGACATATAAGATCATTGGCATACTTTTTTTTTTGAAAATAACTCTCTGTACCGTCTTGTAGCAGGACTATTTTGTAATGATTTACCATAAACCACGGACACACATACACACACACACACACACACACACACACACACACACACACACACACAGACATTATCGTAAAAAGAGTAAATTCGTATTCTAGGGACCATCAAACGTGCTTATTCATTAAAATCTCACAATACCTTCCTTACCTAAAGGTGACGGAAGGTAAAAACGGGCCATAGGTGTTTACCATGGGAAATCAGTTTTTTTGCAGTCTGAATTATGTAATATTTGGGCCCATAAATTAATTATTAAATTTACTCAATTTTGTATTAATAGCAAAAGCTATGGCATTTTTTAACAAAAAGATAGTAAAGTATTTGACTTTATATCTGTCAAAATTTTGTAAAAAAGTAAAAATCAATGTGTTCTCTGGAAAATATTTCACACCTGTCACAAATGACATATAAGATCATTGGCATACTTTTCTTTTGGAAATAACTCTCTGTACCGTCTTGTAGCAGGACTATTTTGTAATGATTTACCATAAACCATGTGCATGTCTGCATACTCTTCATTGATGAAGAAAAATTGCATTTTGAGAATTCCCCAAAAAAAAAAAAGAATATAAATTATACGTCTATTCTAAAAACGTTGGTTCATCATTTTTTTTTCCCAGAGAAGACATTGATTTTTACATTTTTTACAAAATTCCATACAGAAAGTTCCTTGGAAAATATTCTATAAATCCAATAAAATTATTACATGAATGTACTTATATTATGTATACTCATATATAAATACTCTAAAAATGCGGACATTTACGTAACATTCTCTCTTACAATCAAATAATATACTACCAAGTTTATATCTCTACCCATTTTTGAATTATTGCCCCAAAAGTCAATATACCCCATATTTAGATAAAAACTTCAAAACTTTCAAAAATCTAATTTTCATGTATCTAGATACTTCTCAATGCGCTGATTCCAAATTTTGAAACCGCAGGTCGATATCTCTTTTCGTTCTCGAGATATTCAGATTCAAAGTTTTGCTCAAAACTGCCCATTTTTGGGTAATAACCAAAAAATGGGTCGAGATATGAATTTGGCGACAACACCATTCGATTCTACGGGCAAAATTACATAAGTACACCAATTTTCAGAATTTTTGAACACCGCATACAATCTCTAAAGCAAAATAACTGAAAATGGCCAAAAATCGCAAAAATCGTAAGGGGTACCCCTTAGGATTTTTTCAGATTTTGGCCATTTTCAGGGGTTTTCAAACTTTTATTCATAAAAGATGAACCGGTTGGACAAAAATTATGAAAATTGCTATACTTATGTATTTTTGTGTGTAGAATCGAATGGTGATGTCGACAAATTCATATTTCGACCCATTTTTGGGTTAATACCCAAAAATGGGCAGTTTTGAGCAAAATTTTAAATCTAAATATCTCGAGAACGAAACGAGATATCGACCTGCGGTTTCAGAATTTGGAATCAGCGCAGTGAGAAGTATCTAGATACATGAAAATTAGATTTTTGAAAATTTTGAAGTTTTTATCTAAATGTGGGGTATATTGACTTTTGGGGCAATAATTCAAAAATGGGTAGAGATATAAACTTGGTAGTAATATTATTTGATTGTAAAGAGAATGTTACGTAAGTGTACGCATTTTTAGAGGATTTCAACGACTGTGTGAATTTTTAGAAAAAAAGGTATTGAAATAAAAATGGATAAATGCTACTATTTTTTACAAATTCCATACCAAAAGTTCCTTTGAATAGATTCTATATAGCCAATAAAATTATAACATGAACATACACTATGTAAATTGCATTTGACAATTCCTTCTTTCTTCTTCAGCTTTCTCCAATTTTATTAGGGGTCACTGTTTCTTATTCTTCTCTTTCACTCATTCCTGTCTTCTGCGATACTGTCCTTCCATCTTCTCTTTCGCCTTCCTCGTACTCCCGGCATCCTGATCCTATACTTGCCATATTTGATTTTGCACTTGGCACTGACATCTGTCAATTAGAATTTTTTGCATATATCAGATGTTTCCATGATAAATAGCAAAGCTAACTGATTTTTGAAAATTAATCTCTTTATAATGCTTTGACTCTAGGAAAATGTATAATCAAACCGTATAGAGAAGAGCATTTTCTTTAATATTTATTTATTTTATATTTATGAAACATAAATTGTTAAAAAATAATATTTAACTGCATTTTTTTTAAAGAAAAACTGTTAAATACTTCAAATAAGGGTACTTCCGGTAGATCAATTATAACTAAAATTTAATCAGCTCTTCATATGAATGTAAAGAAGAGGAATACGAAAGAATTATACATTTTAGAACTGTAGTATTGGAAGTTATCGTCGGAGAAAAACTTGTCACACACGGACACACACACACACACACACACACACACATACAGACATCATCGTAAAAAGAGTAAATTCGTATTCTAGGGACCATCAAACGTGCTTATTCATTAAAAACTCACAATACTTTCCTTACCTAAAGGTGACGGAAGGTAAACACGGGCCATAGGTGTTTAACATGGGAAATGGGAGATTTTTTGCAGTGTGAATTATGTAATATTTGGTCCCATAAATTAATTATTAAATTTACTCAATTTTGTATTAATAGCAAAAGCTATGGCATTTTTGAACAAAAAGATAGTAAAGTATTTGACATTTTATCTGTCAAAATTTGTTATCTAATGTTTTAGCGTTATTTTCTTTTTAATGTTCCATAACAGATTAGAAAATGCTAGATAAATATTAAATTAATAAAATTATAACAAGTTTTAGGTTATAACAAACTTTGACCGATAAAACAACAAATATTTATCTTTTTGTTCAATTTGCTATTAATACAAAATTGTATAAATATGATAATTAGTTTATGGGACCAAAATATACAAATTAAATTTCCGTCGAGAAATCTCGGCCGAGACGAGACTATTAAACGAGACGAGAAAAATTTCAAGACTAGTCTCGTTTTGTCTCGACCGAATCACTATTCTATAGTTATACAGATATTCATTTTATTTTGTCCACTATTGCTATCTCGAGAACTATCGGTTAAATTAGCAAATTATTTCTATTTTGCTAAACTATTTTAATTAGAGTAAAATTTTTTTTTCAATCAATTGTTTTCAAACTGTGGGGGTCAACTTTGTTGTTTTAAATAGGACTAAAATTAATAGGATATTTTTGCGAAAGTCTTATGGCCCGCTTTTCGTGATACACCCGGTATCTATACCAAAGAAAGTCATAGAGAAAGCACCACATGGATCACTTTTGTGTTTTGTGAGATTTAAAAATAGAAATTAATTAATAAAAATATTTAAACTTACATTTAGTTTCTAATGTTTTTGTTTTACAATAGGACCTTTCACCAATTTAAAAATGTCTCAATTATTTTCTTTTGAATTTTTCCAACGACCAACATCATAGCCTAACTATGTCTATGCTCCGAATAATGTTAACAATAAAACAGACCGAGATTCTAATATTTTTTATTTACATCGTGATAACATTGTTTCTTGCCAATTTAACAGCGTTATAGTTGAGAATATTTTCTAGAAAATGTGATAAACTATAAACTACATTGTTTTTAAACATTTTTTCAACTAAATATCTCAATTTAAATGATTACTTTTAAATCTAGAATTTATAAATCTAGATGTAGAAATAATAATTTCTAAACAATTTATATGTTTAATTCACAAACATATCTAACAGATTACTACTACGTTACAAAATATAAATGTTTGTCTTGCAAAACAAGACAAGCAATTTAAATAACTCTTGTCTTGTGTTACTCTTGCAAGCAAAAATCTTGTCTTGCTTGCAAGACTCTTGCATATTTCTTGTCTTGCAATTTCATATCAATAGGAACAACATATTTAAATCGGAAGGGATATTTTACTTGAAGCTGTGAAGAGATTTTCGTGAAAAAATGTATTATGCTATAATTGAAAACTTTTCAAATCTTGTATTTAACACTTTTATATTAATGAGACCGACATATTAGATTCTTGTTAATATTAGTAAACCTAAAGTGGTACGTTACTTGAAGCTCTGAACTGATTTTAATTTGATTTTAAAACTCGTATATGATTTAAAACAACATTAGATTTTGAGTATATATGATAAGTCGGATGTGGTTCTTAACTAAGAGCTCTTAACAGATTTTCAAAAAAAAAAACTTGAATAAATATACAAAATTTCTTATTAAAAACTTTTAAATTTATTGGAACAACAAATTCGATTTTGTTTATAAACGATAAAGTGATATTTAACTCCAAGCTCATTGCAATTTTAAACATCGAATTAGCGGGAGGTCATGTGCTGGCCATATCAGATTTTTTATCTCTAAATCTATAGAAGATATAATAAGAAAATTTAAATCAGATTGAGTACTTAATGCTATTATTTTGTGTACTATAAATTTTCAAAATATAATATTTAGAAGATTTTTTAAGAAACTTCTACTTCCGGTTGTCAATTGTTACCAAAACCTTTTTAGCTTTTCCGATTAATATCAACTTAGCTAGAGGTAAAACCTATAATAAAATGTTGATATATTGAATTATAATATAATATTGCAATAGTGCAAGAATGCAAGAAAATACTAAAAAATCTTGCTATTCTTGCACTTTTCTTGCAGGGCAGATTGTTGTCTTGGCTTGCAACGAACTATGTAACTCTTGTCTTGTTCTTGTCTTGCATTTTCTGCAAGAACAAGACAAGAACAAGAAAAATGTAAGACTCTTGTGAAACACTACAGTGCGGCATCTAAGAACAAGTATACATTCAACAGAACGCATCGTAGCGTAGGACTGGTGAATCGAATTGCATTCTTTTTGCTTGCCTAATAAAATCGTCCAGACTATGTATGTAGGCACAGAAAAATTATATTACTGAAACTATGTTGTACTAAAGAACACACATATTACCTAACGGATGTGCATATGCATTAAATTGAAAGATAAAGTTTACAGCTACATGTTAAACAGTTAAATCGAAAATAAAATAAAAAGAATATGAATAATACGGTATGTACCTTTTAAATATAGCAGAATTATTATATAAGCAACATTAGATTTTTTTGTTAAGTCGAATTTAGCTATTGGGCTTCCAAAATTGCAATGCGCCACTGGTGGAAGATTATTTACTTGAATACGAATTTTAATACGCTTTTATCTTCGGCTATTATTGTTTTATTCTTAGTAGGATCTGAATTACTGCTAATATAACAGGTAAGTTTTTGATTTTTAAAAAATTAATGAACAAATTAGGAGATATGCAATTTATAGGTTAAAGTTACGATGGAGTTTTCTCCGAAAATATTTACCACATAATATTATGTGGCCATTATTTATTACTTGCTGGCCTTCCACCATATTTCTAGATGATACACTACAATTCCCAAATCTACAAATAGTATTTAAATCTAAACAAAGAAAATTGTTCATTATGAAAGAAAAACAATTAAATAAAAGTAAAGCTATGTAGATAGAAATTAATATATGTACAACTACGGCAATGAAATACAATCTAAATAAAGGAAACCAAATGTTTTTTTATTAAAAAAAACTAATATACTGTTAAGGAAGCCAAAGCTCACAATGGGCTGTAGCGCTACAGAAGAATATACTGTTAATTAAAATATGACTAAAATACTTTTAACCTACAAATACTTACTAAAATTAACCCTATTAACTAAAATATTATTAAAACTATCACTAAATTGTTACTACAAGAAAGATCAAACTCAATTCTACCGAAATTAACAAAAACAAAAACACTATACTAAATCCGAAATTAAATTAAAAACTACGAAAATTAGTCTCACACCAATTGTACTCTTATGGAAGCCAGAAAAATGTACCATTCGTTTGACTTTTGACGTTTGACGTCAGCGCCATTTCTTGATAATTTGGAAGCCCAATATCGAAAAGTATTTGTATAGTAGGTACACTTCAAATCATGAAAGTAGGACAGATGATTTATATGAAACTTTTATTTTCTATAGCAAATTTCGTCTACCGGTCGGACAAAAAAAAAAATGCAATATAGTTGTTACCATACAGGATGATTGAAAAAATAGGGTCAAATAGCTATTTTCTGTATTATTACTATTAGCCCTATAGTTTAAATTACAAAGTTGCGTGAGAAGTTAAATGTCACTTTTTGGTCTAAAAAGATCCTGAATTCTACTTCCGATCACGTCGAAAGCGAAGTTTTCATTGTTTTTTTAAATCAAATAAATAAAGTAAATAAATATATCATCACGGCATATTACCCATTACTGGGTGTACCAATATCTACAACACATGTAGACATCGGTAGAGATGCATTCGGGCCGGGCCGGGCCGGACTTTGAGGTTTGGATCGACTCGGCCCGAAAATAAAAATTACCGGTCCGACTCGAAGATCGACTTGACCAAAAAATTAGCTAACCCAGCTCGAAAATTGACTCGAAATTGGGCCGGGTCGGGCCAAAGCTCGAAATTGGGTGCTTCCGGCATTCCTAATGTTGATTTTTATGTTAAAGCAAAATGTTTAACTTTTTTCGTATCAAACTTATAAAAAACCTGTACATTCTTATAACTTTCAACATTAGTTAACATAAGTAGTTAAAAAAGAGACCCTTCTAGTGTAAGTTTGTTATAAAAATTACAGACCTACGTGTATTTAACACTTTGTTTACCAAAGCCGTTCGAAAATTTAAACAACTTTTTCACAAATCTTATATAAAAAAATATAATTAACATAAGGATTTTTTAACTAACTTTGTTTCTGCTCAAAAATAGGACAAGAAATAATTATGGCATAATAACAATATTAATGTGTGAAGTTTGTTGTTATTAAATCATTTTGATCCTTTTTAAATTCATCCATTTTCAATAAAATATTAAGGAAACTGTGCATTTGATTGAACTATAAGATTTTTCGGGCCGGGCCAAAATCAAAAGTTCGACTCGCCTCGATTTTTGAAAATGATTAGCCCGATTCGGCCCGATAAAAAATATCTTCGGCCCGGCTCGAGGATCAACTCGAAATCGAGGCGGGCTTCGGGCCGGGCCGGGCCAAAGCTCGAAATCGAGTGCATCTCTAGACATCGGTAATGATGACGATATATTTTACAATGTGGGCGCTTACCAGGCGTCACCTCACAGGCACTCATAGCTGGTGTAGAGAGTGCACCACAGGGGTCACTTTTGTGCCATTTAAAACTGGAAATATTTGGCGCCTGTCGGGATTGAACCCGGTTCCCCAGGTTCGCGACCAAACACTCAGGCACGCGGCCACGGGCCCCATTTTTGTTTAAATCAAATGGCACAAATATATTTTTATATTTTCGGAAAGTGTTTCAAATTAGCTTTACAATAATGCCAAATACTTGCACTTCCATTAACTTTTCAAAACTATCTATTTTTTTTTCAGTTTGCCCTGACATCTGTGGCTTCTTGGTTTGATGATATATTTTGCAGTTTATTTGATGTATTATTTATCTTTCGAATAATTCGTACTGTCTAATGAAACAGTTGAAGATCAGATCTATGTTGATTAAGCTTGTATATCCAAATTTAAATTTTCAAATGTCACTATCAACAATAGGAAATAAATTTTTATATCAGTGTTATCAATTTGAAGTATTGTTTTGTTATTGCTAATTGAATCAGTTTTTTTTTATTGCTCTGTAGAATAAAATAAAATAAAAAATGGAGATGTTTTTAAAACGTTTTATTTATAATAAATTACATTGACGGGTGATATATTTTAGATTTTAAGTGATTATGATTACTAAAATCTTAAGAACATTATCTGTAACTCCAGGTAAAAGTAGGTAAGGCCAAGCAGTTGTTGATGAATAGAATATGCAAATATACCAGAATTTTGAAACGTATTATTTATGGCAATAAATACTTAAGATTGGGTTAACTCTTTCATCGAATAGGTATTATAATTATATCGTGGGAAAGAAGTTTCAGCAAACTGTCGGCTAAATTACAGAGCCGTAGCTATTTATTTTGTCGCCGAGGGCAAGATTTTAAGTTTTGGTCCAATTTGTAAACTGCAGCATGTAGTGCCTGAATATGAATATCCATATGAGAAATATATGAATTTCATTTAATATAAACGCTACGTTATGATTCTGTTATTGAATGTTTGCGAAATCGCGGAAATATACATACATGTTATCTATGGGGTGGTGAAGGTTAGAGGTGAACATAGGGATTGAACGTGGGATTTTAGTTTTATGAAATTTCCTGCTCTCCTGTTCATTTTATGTCAAAAACTGTAGAGTGCAAAATTGTTCAGAATTAAAAGTTGCATATGAAACTGTTTTTGTACTTTTCATTGTGTTTGTTTTTCCACATTTTTAAAGAGAAATTTTAAAATTTCTGTTAATTCGTAGAAATAGCCATGACATTTGTTTTTTTTTTCTGGTTTTCATAAATTATTTATAAACGACAATCTAACTTATAGAAAATAAAACTCGTATTCTTTAATAACTATTTCCATCTTAATAATTCTTTATAATAAAGACACGTTCTTCATTCGAATAAACATTTATTATTTTATTTACTAATTAACGGAACTTTTAAAATTTCTTTTTAAAATTGTGAAGAAACCGAAAACGCAATAAAAATACTGTTGTGGCCAGCACAATACCTCTCGCCACTTTCATTTTAGGCTACATAAGTAGGTAAATATTGTATTTAACATATCTTATACTGCCAAAGAATTCTAATGGGGTCATGCAAAAAAAAAATGTTGCTAATACTTTTATAAAAATAGAATCTATGACACTTATTATCCATATTGTAACATAAAACATCCCAAAATATAATACTTTTCATTCATAATTTACTTAAAAGATATTCGCGCTACGATTTTTTGTGACGTCATGTATCGGCTACTCGCCCAAGGACACTAGTCACACGTACATGAAGGTCACAATGTCACAAACTTCAAACGCAAAGTTAAACGTAAGATCAGAGTAAACTAACCAAATATTTTTAAAGCTGTCAGAGGAAAAGTGCGCTCTATTCAATCTTTTTTGTTTCATAAAGATTTTATTACTTCATTAGAGAAATATTATTTTTAATTGCAGGTTTGTGTGCTTGATATATAATTTAATACATAAAAGTGCAATAATTGTATATTTATAATGATAATAATGATAAAACATGGTGAAGAAGAACTGTGCAGTTCCAACTTGTGGAAACAATTTATTAAAAAACCCAAAAAAACTATTTATAAACAATCTTAATTTACATTTTGTCCGCCAGGGTGACCTGGAATCGTTCAGATACATGACGTATGCGCTCACGTGACCTCATTGAGATTTGAAATTGACCCCTATTTTTAAAAAAATATATCTACAAAACAATGCACACAAATGGCGTGAAAATATTATTTACATATACTGTGACCGGTAGACTTCCAGGAAAAAAATAAAACAGAAAATGTGGGATGACCCCATTACATCTATAGTTTAAATATTTTTGTATTTTTTAATTCATTCTATGAACAATTTTTGTCCGACTCAACTAAATGTTCCAGATTCTTCCAATTCATTGACGAGATTGGTGGTATTTCTGGAGGGAATACGTAATATATCTATAATTTTAAATATTTAATTAATAATAAAATAAGAAATATTAAATGTACTTCCTAGAAAAAGTCTTCAGTAATGTCTCTAGATTTTTGACTCTGACAATTTTCTGTCAATTACAAACATTTTTCTTTCAACTATTTCCTTGGAGTTTTTAAGAAGATACATTACAACGGATTATTTTATATATTTATAATTCTCTATTTCTAAATCTATACCAGATATACTAAAATTGTTGAATGTATCGGACAAAGAATTTTATATTCTTTAATATTTGTAATAACATAAATTTAAAAAAATATTTAGAAGATTTTTTTTTAAGAATCAACTACTTCTCGTTGTCCATTTGTTACCAAAACTTAATCAGCTTTTTCTATTAATGTCAGGAAACCATAGTTAAACATGTTTTAAATCTTATAGAATTTGAGAAACCGTGGTTCCAACATACACACCTACGGCCATAATCGTAAAAATGTTATAATCGGATTCTAGGGACCTTAAAACGTGCTTATATAAAAATGTAAAACAGTTTCGTATGCAACTTTCAATTCTGTACAACAAACTTTGCATTACATGAACAGGAGATCAGGAAATTTCATAAAACTAAAATCCCTATGTTCACTTCTAACCGTCATTTGGTATAGCAATAATTGCTTTTACCCTATAAAATTAATAATTGTTTAATTTTTGCAGTCTGAAACAAATGAAAATCAATGAGTTGCGTTGGAAAGCTCTTTTTAATGGCATAACTTTCTGATATGGCGTCCATATAAAAATATACAAATATGTCATCATTATTACCGATATCTGCGACAAAGCAGATTGGCACACTCAGAAATGGGTAATATGCCGTGATGATATATTTATTTATTTATTATATAAAAATAATAACTTTGACCTCATAACTTGAAATCTAACAATGAGAAAAAAAATTAGCATCGTTAAAAAAAAGTATTCTAAAAAGTGTAAATCAAAATTCCATATTATTTCATATTTAGAAGTAAAACTAAAAATCTGCAAAACTTGAATTTTAGTATTTATCTAGTGACCTATTAATTTTTCAGGAAAAACAAATACATCTTTAAAATGGTTCATTAATGGGGCAATTTTGCTCTAATTTAACCGACTTCGCAACTTAATTTCCGAAATTCCATTGGTGTGCCTCGAAAAACGGACATCCTGTATATGTACTCGTATTATGCTTATGCATATTAATTTATTGAAATATTATCTGCACTCGTTTTGTTATTGACGTGGTACAATACTCGTTACAAACAATGGAATCAATATATATATAAACATACTATAGTATGAAACAAATATGTAATGTGAAAATAAAGAAAAGAAATTTTAATTTCTTATATAAATAAATATTAACATAAAACCTATTCCAATTATTTAAAAATGGAATTTATTAACCCAGATTCCAAACTTTTCCAATTATGTATTTCTAAAAAATATTGACATCTAAATAAATTGCTTCTTTATACGAAGTTATACAGTATTTTAACGCATAAGTGAAGTTGGTTGCTTTTAATGTGTTCTTTTAAAATTTTAGATTAAAACCTATTAGTGACCACTATTTTTTAGTTGTTGTTTTATTAATTTTATGGTATTATTTTATTTATTTACATATAAGGGTTCAACAAAAAATAGTGACGAAATTAAAAATTATTGTTTTATTTAAATAATGGCTGGGTCGAAAATGACCCACTGGTCCTGAATAATTATGTCAAGTAAAGCAAAAAACTGTAATTGATAATGTTCTATTTAACAATTACAAAATAAATGGTATTTCAATATACATAATAATTAATATTTGTTGCGGAAATATGCGAAACATTTATCATGAACCGGTACACAAAGAAAAAAAAATATTTTAAATTTTATTTAATTATAATTAGATATTATTTTATTAGGCAATATGTCTAATAATTTAGTATAATTTACAAATCTTAATTTAGCATTTTAACTAATCCGAAATTTAATTTTAATTACTTATTTTATTTAATTTTACTATATTTTGGCTTCATTATTTTTGTCCTACAATTTTCGGTAATTTATCTAATGCATTAGGTAAGTAAATAGAAAATTTAAATATATATTTAGTTAATTTCTTTATTTATATTTAGTTCAATACTAAATGTAGTCATTTAATCTAATTTTGTATTTAATTTTACTATAATTTGTTATTACAAATTTAGAAAATTTAACTAAATCAACTTAGATAATTTAATGAAAACATATTAGAAGGCTGAAAATCAAAGATTTGTTTAGTTAATTTAACTACAATTTAGATGTTTTTTTTTTCTGTGCATAAAAAATCCTGTAATAATATACTTAGTCATAAGATGTAACTTGTCTGCAATTGGCTATAAGGCCAAGTGCTCAGTGCGTCGTTACCGACCCACCATTTTTTATCCTAAGGATATTGTAATAAAATCAATTGTTTTATAATTTTTACGATAATTGCTAAAAAGTTTTATATTTCAATGTACTAATGCTATGTAGAGTAATAAAAATAACATATATATTGCACAATTAGAACCCAATATAAGACGAATAAGCACATAGCATCACATAGTCTTAAATAAGTCAGTGTAAAATGAAAAATATTTTGCTGCAGAGCTCTTAGTCTTAACAATAAACATATTTTTATGTAAATTTGAATAATTTAGATTAATAATACATGCTATAACAGCTTTTAAATACCATAAACAATTTGCTATATAATAAAGCATGCGATGGGTATTAATAGAAATTAATAACGTGATAAGAGGTGCATTAATTATTATAAGAAGTTATTACAAATTACCTTAGACTAGTGCGACCTAAATAAACAATATAAATTACAATGCTCATTAAAGCTTTTAATTGATTTATAACTACACGTCTTAAGATTAATTATATGTTCTACATTTATTTAACAATCAATCCAGCATCATTTAAAAATTTCGATTACAGGACGATTGTACAGGGTGTTAAATGCAGAGAAGTTCCTCCACCATTATTCGATTTTGTCAATTATTTTTATATAAAGTACACAAATTTGTAGAACTGCTGAAATAAAGCCTTTTTACCGTAATAGGTTACATTGCTAAGTAACGTAGTTTAAATTTTTTAGTAGACAAAAATTATTTCAGTAGTTCTCAAAATCTGGGGTATGTAGAAAATGTTGTTTTTTTGAAGAAACTGTTAACCGGAGAGAAAAAATGGTTCGGCACTTTTTTTTATAGTTATTTAACTATCAAGTGTGTTAATGAGCGCGATTAACGAATGAGACATTTTAACGAGTCAGCATAGCGAGCACAGAAAAAAAAGAATTGACATTTTGTCTAATTATAATGGGGTATTCCACCATAACAACGAAATTAAGAAAATTTCAATTTAACATAAAGTATGGCTCAATAAATAATAGTTAAAACAATGAAAACATTTTTTAAATAATTACTTTACGAGATATTTCACATTTGCTAAAAGGGAAAATTGACGTCATACAATTGTTATCCTTCTCTCGCAGCGTACTCAGAGCAGTGTGTGTGAAAAAGACAAGTATAGAGGAAATGTGACGTTGCACTGATTTCTCGAAAATAAAATACTGTGAAACCAGGAACAATTAAGATTTTTTAATACTATGATTTGCTTCAAAACTGAATGAAGTTTTATTTAAAATAATAAAAAAAATTGGGTGGAATACCCCATTAGATATTATTTTATTAGGCAATATGTCTAATAATTTAGTATAATTTACAAATTTTAATTTAGCATTTTAACTAATATGAAATAGAAAATAAATAATTCATAAAAAATCGTTAATTTAAATATGCAAATGGTTATTTTAATAACTTATTTTATTTAATTTTACTATATTTTGGCTTCATTATTTTTATCCTACAATTTTCGGTACCTAATTTATCTAATGAATTAGGTAAATTAATGAAAAATTTAAATATATATTTAGTTAACTTCTTTATTTATATTTAGTTCAATATTAAATACAGTTATTTAATCTAATTTTATATTTAATTTTACTATAATTTGTTATTACAAATTTAGAAAATTTAACTAAATCAACATCTAATCTAATTTTATTCTATGACAAAATTTTTTAGGTTAGTAAAGTTTGACACGTAAGTGTAAGTTTTGACAATTGTTCAGGAGTAATAGGGGTCATTGATGAATGATTTTCTATACATTAAGATAACCCATTAATAAGCGGTCAACGGAAAATGCATTTTTCATTATAAAGCTGTTCTTAAATTTTGACCAAAACATTACTTAACACCTGTATAAATATGTAAATACAAAAAAAGCCCTGTAGCAATAAGCTGAATAATAATAATAATAATAATAATAATAATAATAATAATAATAATAATAATAATAATAATAATAATAATAATAATAATAATAATGATAATAATAATGATAATAATAATAATAATAATAATAATAATAATTTTATGGCATATTAACTACATTGAAATAATTACAGTAATCATCGGATCAACAGGTGAAATTCCAAAACATCTTCATCAAGAATTACTAAAAATAAAACTACCACCTAAAATCTATATAACTCTACAAAAGATTGTAATAATTGAAACATGCGGAATAGTAAGAAGTGTACTAAATAATGATTAACAAATCCAAAGCGAAGTAATAATATAAAATACGACCAACAAAGTATGCTTGGATATTTCAACTACCACGAATACCAGTACCTCAAGGATTCTTTTATATTATTACTATGTATTATAATATGTAAATATTTAACTTCATATTTTGTATATACTTACCTCTTAAGAGGTCGTTGTACAAAACTTTTGTAACTTAAAAATGAATAAACAACAATAATAAAAATTAAATATGATTAGAAATAATGTAATAAAATGAATGATTTAGCAAATAATAGGTACATTCATCTTGCAAGGTACTTTTCATTAAAAATAGTACACATTTGCCAGATAGGAGTTATAGATAAGGGACAAAATTAAACTAAAGTAAAAATAATAAATGCTAGGTAAAAAGAATAAATGCTCGAAAAAAAGTTAGGTTTGGTTAGGATTTTTTTTTACCGAGAAATTTTTATTATTTACTTTGTAAAATCTAATTAAATACCTAGCGTTTATAATAAAATACCTATAGCGTTTATTATAAAATACCTACCCTACCGTTTATTAATTTGTAAAATCTAATAAAATACCTAGCGTTTTATTGGCACCCTAGGAAATATAATAGCTATTTATATTATTAATTGGAAGTGTCCTCGATAATGGTATGTGCGCTTGCAATTTCTGCGAACAAGGCTAATAAATAGGAAAAGTCCAATAAAGTACATTATGTACGTTAATTTGTTTTTTAAGAGATGGGTTCGTATGCGGTTCTGGTTCAAGCATTTTTAAAATTTGCGGTTGCGTTCCGGGTTCAGGTTCGGTTCGACCTAATACAAATTGAATTAATGTTTTACCCCTCGCTAAGAGAGTTATTGGAATCATGCTAAAAATTGCATAATCATATTTTAGTGAAGAAGGTCCCTAGATTCAGATTATAACATTTTTATAGTAATGTCCGTGTGTATGTGTATGTATATGGATGTTGTAACCACGGTTTCTCTAATACTATAAGACTTACGGCATGTTTATCTACGGATTAATCAAACGGACAGCGGACTTAAATGGGAAGAGCTGATAAGGTTTGGTAAAAAATAAATAAGTAATATATCAAAATTTGCATGAATAGTATTGGATTTTTGTCAGAAAACTTAGATATAACTATTAGGGTGCTCATAGTATGCCGCCCGCTTTATACTGTGAACAGAACGTCTCTAACAATAAACGTTTCGATAATCTCTTTCGAAGAGTTACATAAGCATAGATATAGTCAGAAAAATTGACCCTGTCGGGTTCAGCAATAAAACTATAAATAAGGTAATTATGACAAAGCGGCATATCGCTCACTGCTTGTGTTATAACATTGGGTGACAACGGGCTATTATTTTCGCCGCTCTGTTGAAATGAAGACATGCTCTGTATAGTAAAATCATATGTTCCTTTAATATAAATGCTATTTTTGTTTGAAATACGAGGGTCACTCCAAAATTATTGAGATGCTGGGAAACAGTTGGCTTTGGAAAATTTTTGGTGCACAAATGTCAAACGACAATTTATTTAAAATATCTGTCCAATAATAACATCTGGTTGAAGTGCCAGAAAATGTAGCTGCCATCAGACATATGATAAAGGATGACAATCGTGTCACCTATCAAACGATGGAAGATGTTTATATGGCTATAAGACATCTTTTAAGGTGATACTTGTTATTATTAGTGAACCACTAGTGTATGACACTTAGGTCTCCCAACATTAATTAGACCGTAACTTTTTAATGGCAATGCCGAAAACATGAAATTATTTTTCTTCAGAAAGATACATTCAATAGTAAGCTTTTCTCTCTCTATGTACTTTGTGATATCTGTTACGCTTCACACAGAAAAAAATAAAATCTGAGTGTCTGCACTGCTCAATTTTTAAAATAAATTTAATCTAGCAGTCTATCCAAATGTCAAACAAGTAATTTTTAATGACAGTAACGAGTTGTCAATCTCCACAACTTGTTTAGGAGTAAGCTGAGATATGTAATCGTCTTATTTATAATAATGGTAGTAAAATACTATTAGGCCGAACAAACGGGTGTTACTAATTTTAGAATATTGCGAAGAAAATTTTTGACAACCCATAAAACAATTGTTACTGTCATTAAAAATTACTTGTTTGACATTTGGATAGACTGCTAGATTAAATTTATTTTAAAAATTTAGCAGTGCAGACACTCAGATTTTATTTTTTTCTGGGTGAACCGTAACAGATATCACAAATTACACACAGAGAGAAAAGTTTACTATTGAATAAAAAATAATTTCACGTTTTCGGCATTGCCATTAAAAAGTTACGGTCTAATTAATGTTGGGAGACCTAAGTTTCATACACTAGTGGTTCACTAACAATAACAAGTATCACTTTAAAAGATGACTTATAACCATATAAACTGTCATACCAAATTTCATCCAAATCGAATAAAGCGTCCGATTATTATAAGCAAAATTAATTTTTCTTCGAAGAACTTTGAAGCAGAATACTGGCTAAATGGTACACTTTCCGGTAGAAGCAAGTTTGGTTAAATTGTCTTATTTTTGCCTCAGGAATCTGTGGTTAAGCCATGTCCCCATATTTAAGAGACAGCCTGTATTTATAGTATCTGAAAATAATAGATCTCTGTCCAAATTTATATTTATTTCAATGTAAGGTGACTTCAATTGATTTCGAAAAAATAATCGAATTGATTATTTATAATATCTTAAAATACTATTTTATACTTGTCGATCTTTTTATCGAATACTATTTTTACATGCTCATATCATTGTACAAATATACTTGCTGTTAATCTTTTCATCAGTATTGATCTGAATTTTTAAAATATTTTCATCGATACGTCACACATCTCTGATACTGAGCTAACAAATCAGTGGTCGATAGTAGGTATTTTTGATCTACACATGCAGTTAAAAATGTTTGTATATGCCTAAGGTCAATCCAATAAAGATAAAAAAAATAGTCGATAAAGGGATTAAGCAAACTTGAATTTTTGTGTCAATATTTAAGTATAATGCAATAAAATGTAAACTTTGCAAAGCAAAAGTAGTATTAGATACAATATCAAAATCAGAGATATGACGAAAGTTTATTATTAAGAGTAATTTTATAATCTCTTCGACAATACAGCTGATATTCTATGCATTGCGTAATATTGATACCATTGCACTTTTGCGTTTTCATAAATATGTTACAAATTTATTGGCAAATTGTGCATCAAACAAGGAAAAGTGATATTTTCCATATTAAAACTTGTATGAAATAAAATTATTTTTTCTCACTAGTATTAATATTGAAATAAAGGACTTTTCCAAATGGAATTAGGGTAATAAATATATACTTAACTATAGTGTTTCTTTAAATCTTAGATGTAGAATTTTTGTTGAAGAATCATACTAGTTACTAATGCCTTACAAGGCATCTAACAGTATATAGTGTTCTCCACTTTTCTTATTTTTGCTATTTTGAATAAATTATAAAAAAAATTAACAACATTTATGTGACGATTTAAGAAGAAAAGTCAAATACTACTGACTGTAAAGTTGAAATTTAATGTTATTATTTGAAATATCTAAGGAAGCGATGGTAAACAGTAGCAAAAATTAAATAAAATGTTCAGTTTAGAGAAATAAGTTTATTTGTTGTATGTATGTATTTATTTACATTTGTTAAAAATGTATAGATTTCTTTTCTCGGCGCTAGTTGGCAGCACCAGTTTCGATTTGTAATTTTAGTATACAGCGTGTTTTTTTTTTAAGCCTGATAGAACTTCAAATTGTAAAAAGTAACACAAAAAATTAGATTTTAATAAAAAAATTTTGTTTATTTGAAAGATCAATGCATGACATTAACATTTGAAAAGGATTTCGGTCATATGGCCACCGCGGCTGTCTTGACGAAGCGCATTCTGGACGTCCAATTTTGAGCCACTTTTTCGAGCACTGCTGGCCGTATGGCACGAATAACATGAACAATGTTGGCCTCCAAGGCGTCAATTGTTGCTGGTTTATCAGCATAAACCAGTGACTTCAAGTAGCCCCACAGGAAATAATCGAGAGTTGTCAAATCATACGACCTTGGAGGCCAACTGACAGGCCCATTTCTCGAAATCATCTTATCGCCAAATTTTGATTTCAATAAGTCGATGGTTGCGGTCGCCGTATGGCACGTAGCGCCATCCCGTTGAAAGCACATCTCGTCCGGATCAATGACATCCATATTTTCAAAGAAAAAATTATTGATCATGGTGCGGTAATGATCTCCATTGACCATAACGCGAGCTCCGGCCTCATTTTTGAAGAAATAAAGTCCGATGATACCACCAGAATGTAAACCGCACCAAACGGTAATTTTTTCTGGGTGTAATGGAGTCTGTAGGGTCTCTTGTGGATTGGTCTCACTCCATATGCGGCAATTTGGCGTATTAACAAACCCGTTAAGCCAATCACGAAGTTGCCTATAAGTTGCGTGAATCGACGACTGATTTTCAAAGTAAATTTGGATAATTTGGTAGCGTTGTTCAAGCGTGAGTCTATTCATGATGATTTGCCACAGTATACCGATCATAAATGTCAAAATGTGAAGGCAGTATGACAGCTCGTTCGACAGTTAACTCTTTCATAAGTTCTATCTAAGCAAAAAAAAAAAACACCCATTATAAATGCAATAATATATTGGAGTAAAATCGTACAATAGGGTCCTCCACCATATTTTTTATTTTTATACAAAACTTCATCTAAACTGAAAGTGATATGTAATTTTAGAAAGTCTTTATTGTTATTTGTTAAGCCGTAATAATTTTTTTAATATTCCCTGACGTAGATATAGAGATGATTTTGTTCTTAAACAGCGGATTTCGCTAATAATTGAAGTCACATAAATTTAATTTTTTCAGCACATAAAATGTATAAATATGTTAAAATAACCCCGGTGGTCAATGATTGGTAATATGCGTGGATAATAAGTAATTTAATGTCATAATTAATAAATATTCTACGTATATATTATAATCCAAGATTTGATTACCACTGGTAGCCTATGTCATTCAACATTTCTTTTACTTTCATACCAACGCTTGTAATCTGTCATGGCATCATAAATTTAAACTAGTATTATTTGGTTTATTTCTGTTGTGTTATTGTTGTTACTTTCTGCATTTATATACTTGCAAATGGATTCCGTATTTTAAATGTCTCTTTCTGGATGCTGGTGGGATTCCCTCAAGAATATGTTTGGAGGGAGGACTATTTGCATCCGTTTTATGTTTCCAAAATTTCAATGTTGGGAGGATTTGGAGCTGGAACCAGCCCTGCCAATTTAACTTTTAATAACGTTTTCATATATATTATAATTTCTCCGACGTCGTATTTTTGGCCCACCTGTCGTGTGGATTGTTTATGAATGCTCTGATGTAAATTTTTTTTTAAAAAAGTTGTCAAGATTAAACATTGGCTGATGATGGAAGTTTTCCAGCTTCCGAAACGTTCCAATACATTGAATATGTATGTGTTTATAAAAATACAAATGTTCTTCATTTTCCCCACCTCGAGAAGGCGGTAACTTTTCATATTATTTCAACTTATTTTAAAAAGGCGATAGCAGAAGGTTTGAAAGTAGTAAGAATTTGGAATAGAATAAATGTGTGCCGTAGATATGGAGATGACGAAATGGAAATAAAAACTCGATTATTTTAGAAACCAATAACTATTTTTAAACTTTGTTAGTCCTTAATATACAGTTTTAAGGTCTAGTTTGAATATAACTGACCCTTATTCTAATTTGTTACTACAGTGGAGGATCCTATTGTGCTTTGAAATTGAAATAATACACCTATATAAATCTATTTATTTTAACGTAGAAAATATATTTAAATAGTATGTTCAAAAATTACTACGCGACGTAGTGAGATTTTCTAATAAGTTTTGCTTCAACCATTTCAAAATGGCGACCATTTATTTTCAAAATATTTATTAATTAAATTCCATACAAAATGAAACATCAAGCTATGGAAACTATTTAATTACCTTAAAACAAAAGAAAAGTGAGGATACATCTCTCCATAAAGTTGAAGGGCTCTAATAGAATTTCTTTGACATTCTACGAATATTAAAACAATATCAATCATTTCTTCACTTGCGCCATAATTATTATAATAAAAAAATGATTGTTACTGTCACATTAAACAACAAAAGTAATGTAGGTAAATAGTTTTGTTTTAAGGTATCTAGCTAATAAAATTGTTTTTTAACTTGCTGTTTTATTTTTCATGGAATTTCCTTAATAAAATAAATGATCGCCATTTTGAAATGGTTCAAGTAAAAATATGATATTTTGATATCGTTGTGAAGGTAATTTTATGTACATTTTGAAAAAAAAGTATAAAATACCGATTCCCTGTGCTAGATTCAAAGTTGTATCCATTTTCGCTAAAACTGGAAGTGATACAAAAATTTGACTACGGTATGTAGTTAAATAGCTTATTAACATCTTTTGTATCTTTACTCATTGCTGGGTGTGCCGATCTGCTTTGTATCTAGATTTCGGTAATGATAATGACATATTTGTACCTTGTGGGCGTTTACCAGGCGCCACCTCACGGGCTCTCATTGCAGCGTAGAGAGTACACCTATGAGGCGCCGTTTGGGCCAAAATAAAATTTTCTGTAATATATATATTATGCCCAATATACATAAAATTTTGCTATATATAATATTTTACGATGGCGATATATACAATTTTTATTGTGACATATAGAAATTCTCATTGCAATATATATAAATATCATTGTCTAATATACATATATAAAATTTCGCGATGTCGATATATAAATTTTCATTGCGATATATAAAATTTTTATTGCGATATATAGAATTTTTAGTTCTATAAAATACCGAAATATAATGAGGGCGCTCACTTTTTTACGGTCTTGTACAGACAATTAAACTTACGTTTGAAAGTGAGCGCCCTCATTATATTGCGGCATTTTATAGAACTAAAAATTCTATATATATCGCAATGAAAATTTTATATATCGACATCGCGAAATTTTATATATATTAGACAATGATATTTATATACATATATTGCAATGAGAATTCCTATATATCACAATAAAAATTGTATATATTGCCATCGTAAAATATTATATATAGCGAAATTTTATATATATTGGGCATAATATATATATTACAGAAAATTTTATTTTGGCCCAAACGGCGCCTCATATACACCACAGGGGTTACTATTATGCCATTTAAATTTTTTTTTCACCTCGATCGGTATCGAATCTGGTTCTTCAGATTCACAACCAGACAGATAATAAATGTATAAAATAGTAGAAGCCAAATTAAAAAAAAATCTGTAAAAAAACATACATTATTGGTAATAAATGAAACATAAAACTAAATATAGAAAAATGGACGAATGTAGAAAGCAACATATAGACCAAATAAAAATAAGCAGACTACGTATAGAACTCTCAAACAGCGAACCGATTTCTTTTAAATTCGAAACAGATTTGCTTACCCTAATATTGTATAAATTTTTCCTTTGCCGTGTTTACTATTCTGTTATACAGTGTTGTCAGTATTGACGATATGTTATTATCATAACAGGCGCATTTCAGAAGATGTGTTACAAGCACTTATACTTGAAAGTTGGAAGTAGAACAAAGGAATGGCATTTTTTACCTTTTATGTTTTTATATGTTTTTTTCAAAATACATCTTGCTTTTGAATTTAATTAATTTTTAAACATTTTATAACTCATTGGTATAGTTTAATCCAAAAACGTTTTAACCCTAGGATTTCAAAAGTACGATTCAATAACACTTATGCACTGTCATATCGTCGTTGGTTCTGTAATATCTCCTATGTGTTAATAAAATAGAAAATGTTTAATTACTTGCAAAAAAAATAAAATTTAGAATTACTAAATATTTCATTAATCATGAATTTTAATAAGGAACAAATATTTGATAAATATTTAATCACTAACTATTCTACTAATTAATTAAAGACTGTTTTTTGTTTTCTGCAAAACTTATTTTTAGCACATAGGAGATGTTACAGAACCAACGACGATATACTACAAGCTCAGTAAGAATTATTTTTAGGAAAACTAGCTCCGTGTCATCTTTCCCGCCGTGGCATTTTCCCCGGAATTACCCTATGGACACAAAATGCTTGAAAGCTTTATTTGCATTGTTATTAATATTTACATTATAACTATCTGAAAACAAGAACTAACTATTCAAACTAGAAAACCCAAAGATGTCGATGCCGCATCTTTAGGACGAATTACTAGCGTTTCTCAACCCGGATCAAAGCACAAACTACATCTTTACTCAACGCGCGTATCAAATAGACTTTCTCATTCTTATATCGTCAAGAGGGTAGTTGAATTGAAACTATGTATAAAAAAAGCATTATCCGTTAGTATGAACGATGATTAAGGGTGATTAGCGAGTATTTGATTAGCACTGTTTTATCTTTGTCAATAGTTTATTGATTATTTTAAAGAAAAATTCTTCAAATAAAAGATAAATTTTTCTATAACTTTTATTTCAAGTATTTTTCTCTAAAATAATCCATAAACAATTGCATGAGATAAAAACAATGCTACTCAAATGCTCGCTAATCACAATTAATCACTTGTTCATACTAACTGCTATTATCTTAAAGGGGGTGACCCAACACATATGTCTATACACATCTGCGTAGCCAGGCATATAAACCTGTCAACGCACAATTTGCGTTGAACCGGCTACCCGCAGAGACTGATCACTCCTATGATAAAACATCTTAAAATTTTACTTTGTTACAATATTTCAGCGCCATCAATGAAGGGGTGAGATAGTAATAATAATATTAAGGATAATCACAAAACGGTATGGCCGTATTTCATAATAATAATAATAATAATAATAATAATAATAATAATAATAATAATAATAATAATTTATCCGCCACAAATGAAAAATTACAAGAACGTTCAACAATGACCAGTAAAAACATATGAATACAAGTAAAAATAAAAAAAAAAAACAGAATAACATACAATAAAATATACAATAAAATGGCAGGTAAAAACACAGAGAAATAGTAAAGTCAATCGATCACATTTAAAAAAGTTAGGGATAATAAAATAAAAATTAAAAAAATCGTCAATTGAATAAAAACAATGACGAGTCAAATATTCCTTGAGCTCTTTTTAAAACTATTTACACTTCGGATTGCTTTTATGTAATCTGGCAGTCTATTACAAAAATTTATTGGCATCTAAGATACATTCCCGTGAAAATTTTAATGCGATGTTTAGGTATATATAATTTACCCACATTACATGTGTTATAGAATCAGTGAACTTGTTTATTGGTAGGGAAAAAAGTAGGATTTTTTTTTTACAAACCAAAAAAGGAACAATGTAATATAAAAATACAGGGAAGTGTACGGAGATGGACGGTTACAAAAATATTTCTGCACGACGTTTGAAAACTACAACCTTCGAGCATATATACTGACTAGAGAAGTAATGGGGTCATACCACATTTTCCAATTTTTTTTTTTTTTTTCTGAAAGTATACTTAAAACCACTCACAGAAATATATATTTTATGTCACTTAAGTTTCTAGTTTTACAGAACTAATTTTTTAAAGTTTATATTAAATTTCACATGACGTCATGGGTTTGCGACCGTGACCGTAGTCCCTCCTGTCGAATAAAAATGGAACTACGTTTGACGTTTATATTATTTGACTTGAAAGAAAACGTGACAGCAAGTTATTTTGTATACGTGCTTTTGTTTTTATTGTATATTGAATAATTTGATTATGGAAATTAATCTTGAGGTTTAGGAATACGAACAAAAACTTTATTTTTGCTTCTCAACGAGATGTTCTCGCAAGACGGCACAGAACAATATTATACAACCATGATAATATCTAAATCACACATAATTTGTATTTATTAGAACATTTCGTTATTTGTACTTACATTTAAACAAAAACAACTTGTTGCAAAGATATTTACTTTGAAAATGCTGGTTATCGTTATATTCGAAAAATGTGACATCTCTGCGCTGCGCCGACATTCATGCACAGTACGTGCACGAGTACATGTGTGCGTGACTATCATTGTATGTGTGTACAAACCCATGACGTCACAAAGTAAGACTCAAAATGTTTAGAAAGAAAATCATGAATGAAAAGTATAAGAATATTACATATTTTTCATGTAGATATGTATAAAATTATGTAATTTTTTTAATTATATAAAAAAAATGAATATATTTTTTTTTGGTATGACCCCATTCCCTAAGCATAGCATATTGTGATCGGAAAATATACGGTAGAGGGGATTTGCGCACTTGTCATTTATGTCATATATCACGGAATATTTATTTTTGATTTTGTTACCTTTTTTCATATTGCCATTTAAAATTCGAAATATTTGGCGTCGGTCGGGATCGAACCCGGTACCCCCGGGTTCGCGACCAGACACTCAGGCACGAGGCCGCGGGACCCCATTTTAAATGGCACAAAAGTGACCCCTGTGGTGCACTCTCCACGCCAGCAATGAGTGCCCGTGAGGTGACGCCTGGTAAGCGCCCGCACGGTACAAATATATCATCATCATTACCGATATCTGCGATAAAGCAGATTGGCACACCCAGAAATGGGTAATATGCCGTGATGATATATTTATTTATTTATTTTATTTATTTTTTCATATTGCAATTATGTTTTTATACAGTGTTGTGCCAAATTGTACGGAAAAATACAAAGAGAAGACCGATTTTTCGTTTCATGTGTAAGTAATTCTGATTTTTTTTTTACGTATAATAATATAATAAACAAAGTATAAATTTAGGTTTCCTGCTAACAAAGATGTTAGAGAAAGGTGGCTGAAATTTATTGGAAATAAAGATTTTCATATTTCAAAAGCATAGCAACTGTGTACAAATATTAAGATAATACGCAGCCCGCAATACACAACGGCTTTCGTCCCCGCAAATCTCCCCTCCCGCATATGTTCCGATCCCAACAAACATTATATGCTCGAAGAGTAGGTACTACCCATTATGCCTCTATCATTTTCATGGGCTTTAAAAGTGAGTTACTCCAGCAAATAATACAGTAAGATTAGAGATGTATTCGGCCCGGGTCGGACCAGGCTTTGAGGTTGGATCGACTCGGCCCGAAAATAAAAATTGCCGGCCCGATTCGAAGATCGACTCGATAAAAAATTAGCTGGCCCGGCTCGAAAATTGACCCGAAATCGGGCCGGGCTTAAGCTCGAAATTGAGTGCATCCGGCATTCCTAATTTTGATTTTTATGTGAGGCGAAATGTTTAACTTTTTTCGTGTCAAACTTAAAAAAAAACCTCTACATCCTTATAACGTTCCACATTAGTTAACAGATGTAATTAAAAACAGACACTTCTAATGTAAGTTTTTTATAAAAATTACAGACCTATCCGTATTTGACACTTTGTTTACCAAAGGCGGTCGAAAATTGAAACAACTTTTTCACAGATCTTATACAAAAAATATCATTTACATAATTATTTTTATCTAACTTTGTTTGTGTTCAAAAATAAAACAAGAAATCATTATGATAGGAACAAAAATCACTTTTATTTAAGTTTACGAGTAGTAACAGTAGTAATAATAACATCACAATAGCATTATTATGCTTTAGTGAATAACCTTGAATTCTAGAAGTAAAATAACATTTTTATTTGTTAAGATGTGAAGTATGAAGTTATTAAATCATTTTGATTCTTTTTACATACATTTTCATTAAAATATTAAGGAAACTGTGCATTTGATTGAACAATAGGATTTTTCTGGCCGGCCCGAAAAGCTCGAATTTTCGGGCCCGGCCAAAATCAAAGGTCCGACTCGCCTCAACTTTTGCAAATGATTAGCCCGATTCGGCCCGATAAAAAAAATCTTCGGCCCGGCTCGATGATCGACTCGAAATCAAGGTGGGCTTCGGGCCGGGCCGGGCCTAAGCTCGAAATCGAGTGCATCACTTCAACAAGCACTATATGCTCGAAGAGTACAACCCATTATGGCTCTATCATTTTCTGGGCTATAAAAATAAGTTGTGTTTGCGGTGGGTTACCCCAGCAAATAATACAGTAAGATAGTTTACTGTATACATGAGCATAATAATATTTTTTATAATGTCAATACTAACAATTTTTTTTGTCTTGTTACATAACACGCAATTGACAATTGATTTATAAGATACTGGCTATGTTGAGACGAAGAAAAATTAAAATCTCAGTACAAATCCAGAACTTCAGTAAATGTACACAGAAAAAACAAACCTTCTAAATTGTAGTTAAATTAACTAAATAAATTTTCAGCCTTCTAATATGTTTTCATTAAATTATCTAAGTTGATTTAGTTAAATTTTCTAAATTTGTAATAACAAATTATAATAAAATTAAATACAAAATTAGATTAAATGACTACATTTAGTATTGAACTAAACATAAATAAAGAAATTAACTAAATATATAAATTATGTAGTGGCCTCCCCTTATTTCACAACAATATAAATTATTTCATCATCTTATTTTAACATACTTAACAACTTTGGGTGAAAACATGTTTCTCACCAAAAGGCACGTATAAGCTGATAATTTTTGTTATAAATAGAGGTGAATAAGCTATTCCTGTTGCAACTAAGCTAAGTACAAGTAGTATTGTATAACTTTATGTAATAAAATAAAGTTTTTTAAAAACATATTTTCGACCACCGAAAATATAAATTATATTTAATTTTTCTATTTACTTACCTAATTCATTAGATAAATCAGAGAAAATTGAAAGACAAAAATAATGAAGCCAAAATATAGTAAAATTAAATAATATTAGTAATTAAAATAACTATTGGAAGAAAGAAACCACGAGGACGACCAAGAAGAACGTAGCTGGAAGAAGTAAAGGATGCAGCGCAAAGAAGAGGTCTAATTTGGGTAGAAACGAAGACAGCAACACAAGATAGAGCAGAGTGGAAAGAAATATGGAGAAGACCAACGAACCAGAACTCAACCCCCTCCCCCGCAAGCCGAGGGAACGCCTTACACCCGCGAGGGTAGAAAGGTGCAGGATTAAGTAAAGTAAGTAAAATAACTATTTACATATTTAAATTAACGATTTTTTACAAAATATTTATTATCTATTTCGGGTTAGTTAAAATGCTAAATTAAGAATTGTAAATTATACTAAATTATTAGACATATTGCTTAATAAAATAATATCTAATTATAATTAGACAAAATTTCAAATCTTTTTTTTCTGTGTAACTGGAACAATATCGGTGTTTTTCAGGGTTGCAGATAAACTGAAATCACGTTCTTTTAATACGTATTTTTTTAAATATGCCTTAATATTTTAGTTTATTTGTTTTATGGCGCGCCTGTTTTAGATGTTTTGTGACAATGTGGCAATTTAATTTGGAAAATATCGCGCACTTTGTTCATTTGTGCGTAAATTCAGCATTGATTAGTTTAATTTCCAAGAATAATTTACGGTGCATCTACTCGGTAAATTGGATGCAGTTAAATATAAGTTCATTAAGATCGGATTCAAAACCAACTAACTTATTAGATGATTTGCGTAATATTCTGTTCTGTTAATTTGTTACAAAATTCATACTGTCAGAGACGGGTTTAAATATTTAACACCTCTAGACGCAAAACAAATAATGTTCTACTTAAATTTGTCACTCCCAAGCCTGAAATGTTTTATGAAAAAAGCTCTCTGCAAAAAGTTTTATTCCCTTAAATTTACATTATCCATTGAATAGAGTTAGAATATAATTAATTTGATCAAAATTAGAGGAATCGGCGTAAAACAATAAAACGCATAATAGCTAATTGTGTAGTAAGAGCGTAAAATAGGATATTGTCGATTTGCGCTCGAAATACACAGAATATTTTTTCTACAGTCACCATAAAGGGGTCCTAACAAAAAATAATAAAATATACATTTTGTACTTACAGTACTACTCAATAAATAACAATTATATTTTTTAATTTTAATTTACCGTTATTTTCCATTCTTCTTGAGCTATTGCTTCAATCTAATCTAAGCATTTTTTACTTTCGTTTTTGTAAATGAATGCTCTATTTTATTTATGTATTCTTTTACACAGCAGTACAGCATTTTGTTTGGTTATGTAATATACAGACAAAGCAGTCATATGCCAGATGGACTTGTGTAAGTAACTACAGCGCCATTAGTTCCTGACTAAACGTTCCCATTAAAAATGTAGACAAGTGACATTTCTCATTATTTTATAGTTACAAATTCGGACAGCGAGCGATCTACTTTGTCGCGCATGAGCAGCAAAGTGGCATTTAGCGTTGACAAAAGATTGCGCAAATACCTACTTTGTATATAGACTGTACAAAAATATTATATTCATTACCGACCAATTCTAGTTCCAACCAGGAGAAACATTGAATTTACCGCTAAAAGTTTAAATCTTATAAGATTTTCTTGTAAACATATCTCCTAAACTAAATACGCAAATTACATACTTTACCTACATTAGACACTTGAGCTAATTAAATAATTTATTGTTATAAATTATTACTTTAAAAATATTTTGTAAATTTAACGTTGTTTTTTACTGCAACTATAAATTAAAAACACTTAAGTGGGATCTTTAACAGGTAAGTATATATAGTTCTGAACGTTTTAAGTTTAATAATAGAGATTTCCTTTTTTCAATTTTTTAATATGTTAATCTGTACATAAAAATATTAAACCCGTCGAAAGATTTCTAATAGGTACGTCAGAAAAAAATATTAAAGTTTCAATAAATGAGGCCCAAGAAAATCGACGGCGCATGTGATGTCGTCTACACCAAGAACATACGTTTTTAGAGCTGAGTGAGACGGATATATGCCAAATGCGCTGGGTACGTTGTTTCAAGTCATGCCCAAATCAGCGTGAACGAGACGTAGCCCCGGCTTATGCGTTCAATCAGCCATTAGCCAATAGCATTTGCCAGTGTTTAGCACGTCACAAACATGGCTGATATTGAATTTTAAGCGCTTGATTTGAATGCATTAAAGTTTTATTTTGATATTAGGGTAATAAACATCAGAAAATTAACTATTATATTCACCTTAATATTACTTATACACGATTATGATCAACATTCATATCCAATAAGTATTTTTATAAAAAATAAACCCCTTTAATGCCATATATAGTCGCCATTGCTAGACTCGTTTTTATCATAGATTAATGTTCCATATATTTAAACCTTCTCTGAGAAATTCTCTATGAAATAGTGAAAACCGTATCGAAATACGCACAATCGTTCTAGAGATCAGCGCCAACAGACAGACGCCTACTCCGGATTTTATTTTACGGCAAAATGTAAACACGCCCACTGATTCAAGAGTATTACACAGGGTTGAACTTTCTTGATATAAATATATGATATATTAAATAACAGATGCAGCAAAATCGGGCCCGTATATTTGTTTTTGGGTATAAAAGGCTTAATTTTTATTTTTAGTATTTGTTTAATGTTTCAAGGTATCTTCTTCTTCTTCTTCTTCTTCTTCTTCTTTTCTATATCTTTGATATCCGTAGTCGGGTGTGGTATTAATTTTTACTTAATCCACTTCTTTTTGTTTTTAAAATCTTTTTCAATTCTTCCAGCTTTTTACCTCTTTTATTTCCGAGTTCTACTTTTCTTCCTTTCCATGTTTCCTTGGTCCTCTTATTCTCCTTCTTTAGTTCATACTTCCAGCTTCTACTATTTTTTTTATTAAGCAGTTCTGATTTATCCTCATTATGTACCCATAACATCCCAGTTGCTTCTAATCTATCCTGGTTATTATATCTAGTTCTTGATTTGAGATCTTCCTTTATGTGTTTATTTCTTTCCCTGTCCCGTTTTGTTTTTCCTACGATGTTTTTGAGGTATTTCAATTCAATTCTTTTCTCCTTATTTTCTTTTGCATGCTAGCTCTACATGATTGTTGGTGCCAGTGACCTCTTTATACAAAATGGATCGGCGACTCCTATCTCTTTACAACGGCGTGAGCTGTATCCACTCAACTGTCATGGTGGGGTGGCTATCTCTTTCTAACAGTGAGAAGTACGCATGCGTCAGCTAGTACCAGTACGACGAATTAACGATGAACATGAAGAAGAAAGCTTAAATACATTTTCGCATATCTACTTGGTCCAACTATACACAAAATTTAGAGAGAGATAGACACCCCACCAGTCAGGCGGGTGGAATTCTCGGTGGATACACGCAAGTTATTCAAGCCGCCGGTCCATTTTGTATATAGAGGTCACTGGTTGGTGCGCACCTTTATTTGTATTTTCTTCTCTATTTCATTTTTATCCAAGATTGTAGAGTTTATAATATAGTAAAACTTATTTGCCTTTTTAAGTCTGTTAATTATTTCTTGATTTATTTTTCTGTCTTGTATTTTTAAACGAGTGCCAATAAAACGCTAAATATTTTATTAGATTTTACAAAGTAAATAGTTAATAAACGCTAGGTATTTTATAATAAACACTAGGTATTTTATTAGATTTTACAAAGTAAATAATAAAATATTCTCGGTACGAAAAAACTTAACCAAATCTAACCTAACATTCTTGTCGAACATTAATTCTTTTTAACTAGAATTTATTATTTTTACCTTGTATTTATTATTTAATTTGTTTATTTATTATACTTCCTCGATATTAGTAGTTTGTGTAACTCTTTATTTATTACATTTAATTCTGTTTTGTTTTCTTCTTATTATTTATTATCATTATTTTTAACTATGTTAATTTCCATTTTCATCTTTTCTATTTACTCCGTCCAAATTTTTACTTGTTCATTCATTCTTTGTCTTTCATTAGTACCTACCTACTTTGCTACCTCTACCTATGAGCCTAGATTCATAATAGTTCGGTTGGCTTAAATTTTCATTAAATTATAAAACACAAATTGTGAGAAATTTCTATCAAATTCTGTCGACTTCTGTATGAATAAAAAAAAATGTGGGTCAAATGACGGATGATAATAGTTCGACTGGTATTTAAAGGGTCATCTTCTGATTCAATCCAGATTTATCTTCTACCGAGATCCTTTACTTGTGGGACAATAAAAAACAACGTCGTAAAAATTCAGTGCGTACAGTAACACCTACCTTGTAAGACATATGGGACAATAATCTAATACAGCGTTTCTTAACCTTTGTATTAATGTTCGAGATAACGAAACCATTAGAAATTAAACCTTTAAAAAAACTAGTATAAAGTAGAAATAAAACTTTTCAATCTTTTTATAGACGGAGAATTGAAGAGGAAATTTAGTGGCTGCATTTTACTAACAAGCTTGTCAATATCAGGTTTAATTGTACACAGTTGTATCTTGAGAACACACAATTGACATTTTTCAGTCTATTTCTATATTATCTGATTTTCGTAAGCAGAAAACACATGTTCACGCAAGTACGTAGTTACAGATGGGATATGCACTTTAAATGTCTTCTTCGCCAAATGCCAAAGCACGATAATCAGCAAGTAAAGGATTCCAATTTGCAAGACTTTGTTCGTTGAACATTCGTTTTACAGCTCCATCTGTAGACAATTTGTTTTATTGTGTTTTGGTTGTGATGATTTATTTTTACTTATTAAGTGGTACTCTATATATATATTATTTCTCGATGTAGTTGCGGACCCCAGATTAAAAATCTGTTGTGGCCAGCACAAGACCTCTCGTCATTTCCATATTAGGCTATATAAGTATTGTATTGCACTTTGCTATCGAACAGTCGTTTTATTACAAAATATTACAGACCTTTACCCAAATATTGTTTTTTATTGTATTTAACATGTCTTTTGCACACATATAATTCTAATTATATCTATTTTTCATTGTATGAGGAAGTTTCTAAATGTCACTGATTCTTCCAATTCATTAACCAGATTGGCGGTATTTCTGATGGATATATGCATATTACCTATAATTTCAAATATTTAATTAATAAAACAATAAGAAAGATTAAATGTACTTCCCAGCGAAATCTATAAAAATGTCACTAAAACTGTTGATTTTTGACACTGAAATCTGTCATTTACAAATTATGTTATAAACATTTGAATTTGTCAACTGGTTTCCTTAGTGTAGTTTCGCCTACTCGACTTGTTATATCCCGATATTCTATATATTATAGCGTCTTTATCTCTAAATTTATAAAAGATATAATAAAAAATTTAAATGTATCAGGTGTAGAATTTTGTTCTTCAAAATTAGTAATATCAAATATTTTCAAAAATTAATATTTGGAAGAATTTCTTTTAAAAACTACTACTTCCGGTTGTTCAATTGTTACCAAAACCTTTTCAGCTCCACCATGTCAGATTGAGGAATTCATAGTTAAACAGGTCTTATGTCTTATAGTTTTTGAGGAATCGTCCGTCCAACATCCAGCCATACACACACACACACACATACACACATCTACACACACACACACACACACACACACACACAGACATCATTGTAAAAATGTTAAAATCGGATTGTAGTGACCTTGAAACGTGCTTATTCATTAAAATCTGGATATGTGATTTTTAGCATGATTCCAATACCTCTCTTAGCGAGAGGTAAAAAATGCTGCCGTAACAGAAGAATGTGCAGGCCTTATGGATAGAGTACCTAATAGAATTATTGCTGGCATTACTAGTAAAGGCAATGTAACTTTATCGAGTTTTTGTTTGTTTAAAATCTATACCGTGTGTATTTTTTGACGTGAAACATTGGATTTGACATATCCATGCTTACGACTTGATATTTGATTGACAGCAATGTATTTGCGTGTCTCATTTAAAATGAAACATAGAAAACGAATTTGGCAATATATAATACAGGTTAATTTTATTTAAATAATTATACCTGTTTTCTAAAAATTAAATTTAGTTGTAGAATAAATATTGTGTGCACCTTGTCTCCGAGTGATTTTTTGACTCGGCTAAATTTCTTGCAATATTTAAATATAATACTTCTGTCAAATTCGTTCCCTATATTTCATTTTAAATGAAACATGCAAATACAATGCTGTAGAATAAATATTGTGTGCACCTTGTTTCCGAGTGATTTTTAGACTCGGCTAAATTTCTTGCAATATTTAAATATAATACTTCTGTCAAATTCGTTCCCTATATTTCATTTTAAATGAAACATGCAAATACAATGCTGTAGAATAAATATTGTGTGCACCTTGTTTCCGAGTGATTTTTAGACTCGGCTAAATTTCTTGCAATATTTAAATATAATACTTCTGTCAAATTCGTTCCCTATATTTCATTTTAAATGAAACATGCAAATACAATGCTGTAGAATAAATATTGTGTGCACCTTGTTTCCGAGTGATTTTTAGACTCGGCTAAATTTCTTGCAATATTTAAATATAATACTTCTGTAAAATTCGTTCCCTATATTTCATTTTAAATGAAACATGCAAATACAATGCTGTAGAATAAATATTGTGTGCACCTTGTTTCCGAGTGATTTTTTGACTCGGCTAAATTTCTTGCAATATTTAAATATAATACTTCTGTCAAATTTGTTCCCTATATTTCATTTTAAATGAAACATGCAAATACAATGCTGTAGAATAAATATTGTGTGCACCTTGTTTCAGAGTGATTTTTTGACTCGGCTAAATTTCTTGCAATATTTAAATATAATACTTCTGTCAAATTCGTTCCCTATATTTCATTTTAAATGAAACATGCAAATACAATGCTGTAGAATAAATATTGTGTGCACCTTGTTTCCGAGTGATTTTTCGACTAGGCTAAATTTCTTACAATATTTAAATATAACACTTTTGTCAAATTCTTTCGCTATGTTTCATTTTAAATGAGACAGGCGAATACATTGCTGTCAATCAAATGTCAAGTCTTAACCATAGTAATGACAAACCCAATGTTTCACTGTATAAAATACTCACGGCATTTTAAACTAGTCGAAAGAAATTTGTAGAAATTTTTCATCATTTGTTTGTTGAAAACATAAACCGGTCGATCTATTATAAGTATGGAATCCGCGTAAAGTAGGGTGTTTAATTTGATGTACCTAATTTTGTTTCCTATTAGTGTTATGTTTTTTTTTTGTCTTGGTGTTTGTTAAAATCCTGTGCATTAGCATTATAAAAAGTAGTGGGCTGAAGTGGTTTCCTTGTTTCTTTCTTTTTAGTCATATGAAATATTCCCGAACTAATATGTAGGTAAGTTGTAGTGTATTTAAAGAGAAATGTGTGGTGATTGTTGATTGGTACCTAACACAGAATATACAGATACAGATCTTGTTTTTAAGATAGGCAAGGGTAAATTATTAATAGTTTTATTGGTTGATGTATAATATATTTTCAAGCCCCAATGAAACGTTTCGTTTCATTTTGAAGTGGGGAAAATCCTAGTGATAAGTTTTGAATCGCCCTATCTCGACATCTTATGCGTTATCAGCAACGTGATGCGCGATAACTGAGCGTCCTGACGTTCATCGCTCACAATTCTGCGAGTCGTCGATTCGTTAAAACGTTTAAAATGGTTCAGTCGCGTGCATTACATCAACCTTAACACAATACGAAAACAATACGCAATGCATATCCTAATACTATTTTTACTTAGTGGCACCTTTATATTTTCGGCGGTGTGGTGCAATATTTGTGACGAGAGAAAAGCTTGTGGTGTTAGAGACAATTTTTGTAACAAACTTTGTAACAGCAACGGGACTTGTGAAATAAGAGTAGCTGTCATTTTACCCAACGATACTAATCAACACATTGCGTCCTTACCTGTAGTAAGTTTCATTTTCTTTAAAGCTTTTAATTTAATCATCTGATATTAAATAATTTATCAATAATCAATAACGTGTGGAAATATTCTCGGAAACAAACTGATTAGTGCAACTACCTAGTTTTAGATATGATTTCATTCATGTTTAAAACTGATAATGAAATAATTGTTAACAATTTAGAGCAGTAAAAATGAAGTTGAAATTTTATACTGCTTGTTAATTGTTCTTTCAATTTCCGAGTAGTATATTCTCAGATTTCAATCATGAGTGTCTTTGGAAATGCTAATTACAAAGCACTACAGCAATAATGTTTTGGTAGGTACCGGAACGCTCCGGATCTCTTTCCGGAAGTTTTTTAAAATTTGGAACGTGGTCAGAAACTTTTTCGTTCAAATATTTTGTTAAAAAGAAAACGCATATTTTTTAAAAGTTATTGAACATTTCAAAATGATGCTTTCTGAGCCGTTCCAGTTATTTTTTATGAAAAATGCTAATATGTAATGTAGTACAATGAAATTTTCCGGTAAAAATAAAAAAAAATTGAATATTTAACAAAAAAAAAAAATACAACTTGGAGAAATAAATATTTAATGTAAAATAGTAAAATAAATCCCAAATTAAAACAATAATAATACATATGTTGTCGGTCAGGAATTTGTTCCAACAAAGACTTTGCAAATATCATAATTTATGTCAAAATATCTTTTACAAAAAATCAATAACTTGATAAAATAAAAACAAATTTGTATTGATGTAGAAACGAAAACTTTAAATATCAAATGAAAAGTTTGAATTTTAAATATTATACCTACCCCGATGGTGTAATGGACAACATACCTGACTCACGACCCAATGGTCCCGGGTTCGAATCCCGGATAAAGTATGGTTGTTTGTGAGTGTATTTATCATTTCATTCTCGTTAATGCAACAAATAAAAGTACAAAGTTACTAAAATTGAAGAAAAATTTGACTGATCTCCTTCTAATCAGTTATAATAAGTTGTAAAACTTTAAATACAATAAAGATTATTATTATTATTTAGGACTGGCAAAAACCTAAGTTTTTTTAAAGAAACCTACCCAGTGGGTTTTTTGGGTTTCATTGGGGTTGTTTGGATTTTATTCGGCTTTTTTTTGGGCGATTTATAATAAACTTTACAAGGTTAAGATTATGTATGTATGTATAATAAACTTAGTGCTTTTATATAATTATTTCCTTGTGCCCTTCAATTATCTTTATTTTATTATAATTTTTCATTTATTAGCCGTAAAATTAATTTCTTATAATTACAAACCAAAACTGTACGTTCAAATTAATGTGAATAATATCCCCATTCCGTTTCATGTTGAATGTCATAATGATGTTCTTTTTTGCATTAGTGCTTTCATCTTTTTCGCTTTAGTGCGAACAGATAAATAAATAAAAATAAATATATCATCAGGTCATATTACCCATTTCTAGGTGTGTCAATCTGCTTTGTCACAGATGTCGGTAATGATGATGACATATTTGTACCGTGCGGGCGTTTACCAGGCGCCACCTCACGGGCACTTATTTCTGGCTTGGAGAGTGCACCACAGGGATCACTTTTGTGCCATTTAAAATTCGAAATATTTTGCGTCGGTCGGGATCGAACCCGGTTCCCCAGGTTCACGACCAGACATTCAGGCACGCGGTCACGGGACAGATAAAATCAGTAATGCGAAAAAGTGACCAAATCAATCAATCAACTATAGACTGTTATTTCATAATAATTGCAAAATCGTGTTTTTCGCAAATAACGTGTTGCCAAACGTCTAGTGCGAAAAACACCATCATTTTGCAACTAAACATATAAATATCTAATTTAGATTTTATTGGGTTTTTGAACGTTTTTTTTTTATATCCGGATGGGTATTTTAGGGTTGGTTAAATAAGACCAGCTATTATTATTATTATATTTATTATTAATATTATAATTATATTATTTTAAAAATAACACTTCATTTTTCATTTGCAAAATTAATATTAATAATTATAATAATAAAATAAATAAAAAGTCGTTTGCTTAAATATTCAATACATACATTCATTTATATTATAATAATTATATATATATATATATATATATATATATATATATATATATATATATATATATATCGAGTTTTTGATGGTCTCTGGTAGTTTATTGAAAAATGATGGAGGAGAGTCATTGATTAGTTAAACTCTAGATTTAGGTATACGGAAGTCATTATTGTTTCTAGTTTGATAATCATGAATGTCTAAGTTAAGTCTGAATTTATTTCGAGTATACAGAAATCAATCACAGTAAGCAATTTAAGTTTTTTGAAAAGCGGTTTACAAGAAGAAATTGTGTCAATAGTGGCACAAAATTTAAAAATGAAATATGAAAAGCGAAAAGTGCAAAGTTTTTGGATTCGAATGCTTTCCTCACGGCAACTTGGAAAATACGTGAGGCGTTGCCTCATAAGCGTCCTTAAAGATGCATATATAGCGTCATTACCAAAATCGGAAAATAAAAGGTATATTGGTGCACACAGAAATGGGTAATAATCCGTGATTTTATTTAATTATTTAAATGATAAAATAAAATACCAATTACACACAATGACCCGTACCACGATCACGGTTTTAAATGGCAGTGTTTGGGTGTATTAGTTAAAACCTTGACGACGACTTGACACATACTTCAGGGTTATAAACAAAAATCAATGATGCCACTATTCTGATTAAACCGAAAATGTACTGATTGGCATATTCAATACATTTGGCTTCAATATTCTAAATAATTTATCTTACAAACAAGTCAAGAGACAAATCATATTAAACAATTTAAAATAATGAAGCCAAATGTATTAAATATGCCTGTCAGTACATTTTCGGTTTAATCAGTATTGTGTTATGACTGATTTACTTTATAACCCTGAAGTTTGCGTCAAATCTCAAATCGTTAGCACGGTTCTAACACCGGTGTTAGAACCGTGATCGTGATACGAGCTAATATGTCGTAAATGTTATAAGAATAAAAGACTTTAATGTATGATTAGAAAAATATATACATGGTGGCGGCGATTACGGGTGAACATAAGGTTTTAACATGTGTCTTCAGTTTTATGCAATTTCCAGCTATTTTGTCCATTTTCTAGCAAAAACTGTAAATTGCAAACTTGTTTAGAATTAAAAGTTGTGAACAATTTTTTTTACTTTTTTTTAATTATGTATTTGGTTTCTGCACGTTTCGTTGATAAGTAGCAATAGCTATAAAATACTTATATTTAAAATAATTCTTCAACAGTAGTTTGTAAAGTGTATATTTAATATTTTGCCTGCAGGTGAACATATACATATATGAAATAAAGTCGTAACCCTATATTACTCACTAAATTAAAAATTCACGTAATTTTTTAGAGTAACTTCCTGTTGAGGGCGTGTCGTAAAAGTGACATACCTTACATAATTTAAATTCCAAAGAAATTTTAATCTTGAGATAAATTTATTAGAGAAACAAAACCTGAGGGAAAATTATGTCAATTGAAGTTAGATATGCAACAAGCGCTGTTTCTTTTTATTTCAATATTAAAAGTCGATTTGTATAAAAACATCGTACGTTGTATCTTTATTATGACTGTCAATATGAAAACCTTTTTAATCAAGAGAATGGATAGACTTGTGTATTATTTTGTTTCATTCAATATACTTATTTTAAAATATAAAGAATAAATTAAACGTGATTTTTAGTACCTATAATGTAAAAAAAACTCACAAATATTTTTTTTAATTAATTTTCATACAGAACAAAATAAAGAGTATTACTGAAAGCACGACATAAATAATCACTGAATTTACATCATTTGAAATTGTCATGTACAATCAAAATGCCAATTACCTTAAAGATAAATATGTAGTTTTTCATTATGAAAGTCTGTAATACCTATTACCTGCCGTGATGCCATTTATCTTATATGTTATTTATGACATTTTTTCCAGAGAACACATTGAATTTAATCTTTTACAAAATTTTAAACTATGACGTAATTGGTCAGTTTTAAGGGGCTCCAGAAAGAATGTAAAACAAAAATTATTGCCAGATTTAGTATCTCTGGGGTTAGTTACCATCGGTTAAGTGTTTCACGCTTACTTAAATAACACCCTGTATATCCATCAACATTTCAATTCCACAAGTGATATTTGACAGTTACTTGACAGTCAAATCTTATAGGGACTTTTAAGAAAAAGTAGCGCATGTTGCACTTTTTGTTGTAAGTTTTAGAAGTCTATTCATCTGTCTCTCTTGTACTTACATTAGCTGCATTTTTTTTTACCAATATCTCACCTCACTTGTTCTCAAAATGAGATGAGATTGAAGTGAGGTGAGCTGAGATAGTTGCTTAACAAATAGAACACAATTTAGAGAAAGAACGGAATACCTATTATCTTTCTCTGTTTATCATATGTTTTATTTATCAGTATGTTGACATTTTCATTTTGTTTTCGAATTTATTTTAAATATCTGACAAGGTGGACACGCTAAGACAATGAAATGTCAAAGAATAAATCTACATCGTACGAATTTTCATTGCAAATAACATTATAAAACAATTCAATTTATTTATTAAATTTAGAATTAAAGAAATACAATTTCACTTATCAATATTAAATCATCAACATTAACACTTTCTTAAATATTCATTTTTAAATAAAAAATAACACTGAAAAAAGACCCCCACTCCTCAACTGAGGTGAGACACTCAACAAGCATCACCCCGCAAGGTAGCTCAGTATCGGCAAGGGGGGAGGAATCCGCCTCACTTCATCTCATCTCAGTTGGGACAAATAGAACTGTCAAAATTACTGAGACAACTGAGGTGAGCTGAGATGAACTGAGATTGTGTGTAAAAAGAATGCACCTATTATTGTGCAAGAGAGAAAACTTTTAAAGGGACTTGAAAAAAACTTCATTTTGTATAATGGACGCTTTAGATTTCGTCGGATTTCTGGTAAAAAGACTTAACCGCCAAAAAATGATAAAATGCATGCTCTAAACACAATATCTGAGCGCCAAAAAATTTATGTTAGAAGGTAATTCATTCTAAAGTTTCGTAAACGCCATCTGACACTATTTGATGAGCACAGAAATTTTATACGCAATGTCTTAAACGCCATTCTGTGTTAATGTAATGGGAGATGTTAACGAGTTGTGTTCCACAAAAGTTAATTTATTTTGATATTATTTATTAATCTGGTGTTCACAACTATATAAATATTAAAAATTTAGGTATTAAGCTATATTGAACAAAAAAAAAAACATTTTTATTAAATATTTCATGATATATGCTTCAAAATGTTGCGAAAGTTTGTTGAAAAATGTATAAAATATTAATCTCATCGATATAACACAATATCTTGTTAAATAAATCAATATTGTAAATAAAAACAAGTTTTTCCTGTTTATCTCAAAACTAGTCAAATGGCGGTTAAGTCTTTTTACCAGAAATCCGACGATTTTTTTGTTACATCTCTGTAAGAATATAGGTACCATATAAAACTTAACGTATTACATTTTTATGTTTATTTTCTATTTATTTTTATATAAGGTATAAAAATTGTGATTTTAGCTGACCCTTCCCAAATATATTTTCTGGATGCGCCTCTGATATAAGAGATAATTGTCAGAGAAACATCTACTATTTCTGTTGAATTTGAACTTCAATAAAAATCAAGATATATGTTTAAATCTAAAATTAAATCACTTATACCTACTTATAAAAAAAATGCAGGAAGTTCTTACTCGATCAGCAGCGAAAAACTTCCGCTGTATACTCAACAAACTTTTACTTTAATATTAAGTAAATTGCATGTTAAATCAAATAAATTTACTCTTACTCGTAATTATGGGTCGAAACGAGAACATTAATTTTATTTCATTAATTTAAAAGTTAGTATGTTAAAATAAACAAAAACATTTTTATTTTTGAAGGAAAATAATTTGCTTTTGATTTGATGTATTATACATTATTTATTCATTTGCAAAATGTATATTTTTAATTCAAGAATCAATTCTTTGAATATGAATTATGTACCTCTCTATTTGACAAACTAAATGAAAATAAAATAATTACTTAAAAATAAAAACACGATGGATATTTTTATTTTATTTATTTATTGTTAGTCTGACCAACAGGGTTCAAGACCCCAATTACAGGTTGACTATACTAAAACATAAATTTAACTAGTTTAATGACACAAGTAGTTAACAAATAGAATGACACAAAAAAAAAAACCCAGAACTTAATAATACATATAGCTGTTTAAAATAATGTATTGTAATAAATAGTAGTAGTTAATGAATATAATAATTGTATAAAGCATTTTTAAACTTTACAATCGAGCCGACGAAAATGTCGAAATATTCAGGTAAATTGTTAAAATTAAAACAAATCATACGAATAGGTGACTTTACTTCATAGTTCGTTAGAGGAGTGTTACAGTAGAATGTATATTTAAATCGGGAATTATGCCTAGGAACTAAGAAAGGAATTTTACCTATGATTACGGGATCATTTATAATACAATGCAAAACTTTATAAAGGAACAATGATGATTGTATTTTTCTTCGAGTATCAAGAGACACAATACTAAATTCATACAACAAATCTTTGTAATCAGTATCAAAACTAGGATAATATCTGTAAAGCTTGAAGAAGCAAAATTTAATAAATTTGCGTTGAATAGATTCAATAACATGACTGTATTTATTATATATACGACACCAAACTTGCTGACAATATTGTTATATGTGTAGTCGATTCTTTTACATAAAGTATATATCGTATTATATCAGATGACAGTGGGATCATCCCATATTTACCAATTACATTGCATAAATACATATAGGATATTTTGCCACATAACTTTCTAGTTGTACAAAAATATTTAATATTTATATCCCTAACTTTTAATTTTTTTTTAACTATATCCATGATATTGTATCTTCCTGCTAAATAAAATTGGAACTACATTTGACGTTTGTGCATTATCTTGATATATTCACAGCAACAAGTTGTTTTGACCCTCCTGCCTTACTTTTTAAATCAAAAACCACCTGTTGCAAGCTTAGAGTAAATTTCAGTTTTTTAAATTATATGACGAACCTAAATTTTTGATTTATGAAAAAAATCAATACGTTTTTTTAGAATAACTTCAACGGTGATTTACGCACAGGCGGATAACAACTTTGCCGCCCGTATAGGCATCTAAAAAAATGCCGTCTTTAAAAATTGCCACTTTTTAGAACATTATTATTATAAAAGTGACGTAAAGATGAATTTTCAAATATTAACCATAGCCATTTGAATATTAGAAATGTATTTTTTTAATGTTTCCACTTTTCAGTTTTTACCTTTTGATGTAATACAAAAAGGGTGTATAATTTGAATTTGAAACAGAGTAAGCAATCAGTGGCGGCTTAAGGCGTGAGCCACTTAGGCACTGGCTTAGGGCGCCCAAAAAATATAAAAACTAAAGACAAAAATATAAATAAACAAAAAAATCAATGTATGGAATATATACCTGCCCTGTATTATTAAATTTTGGAGCCCCTCAAAGTTAGTTTTATGTAAATAATCAAGTCAGGAAGAAATGATACATAAATTTGCGATAGTGAAGGCACGAAAATTTAATCATTATTGGATTCTCGTTAGTTTAGGTAAGGAAGCTATTGTTGTTCAAATACTCTAAAAATGCGTACACTTACGTAATATTCACTTTACAATCAAATAATATTACTAACAACTTTATATCTCTACCAATTTTTGAATTATTGCCCCAAAAGTCAATATACCCTACATTTAGATGAAAGCTTCAAAATTTTCAAAAATCTAATTTTTATGTATCTAGATACTTCTCACTGCGCTGATTCCAAATTTTGAAACCGCAGGTCGATATCTCGTTTCGTTCTCGAGATATTTAGATTCAAAGTTTTGCTCAAAACTGCCCATTTTTGGGCAATAACCCAAAAATAGGTCGAGATATGAATTTGGCGACAACACCATTCGATTCTACAGATTAGATTTTTGAAAATTTTGAAGTTTTTATGTAAATGTGGGGTATATTGACTTTTAGGGGCAATAATTCAAAAATTGGTGCAGATATAAACTTGGTAGTAATATTATTTGATTGTAAAGAGAATGTTACGTAAGTGTACGCATTTTTAGAGTATTTATATATGAGTTTACATAATGTATATTCATGTGATAATTTTATTGGATTTATAGAATATTTTCCAAGGAACTTTCTGTATGGAATTTGTAAAAAAATTGTATCATGTTCGTGTTACAATTTTACTGGATATATAGAATCTTTTCCAATGAACTTTTGGTATGGGATTTGTACAAAATACATCAAATTAACGGAAGGTCTTGTGCTGGCCACAACAGATTTTTTTATGATTTTGTAAATTTCATAGTGTTTTTATTGCTAATGATTATAATTTATGTATTATCAACTTTTAAGATTGTCTTTTTCTTTTAAGTCCAAAAAACTCAGAAATAATTTCTGTAACTGGTGGAGGCGCTCAAATCTAATTTGGCTCAGGGCGCCTATATATCTTGAGCCGGTCCTTTAAGCAACTAGTGACATCTATGCGTTGAATAACACGAAATAATATCGTGAGTATTTTTTAAGGTGAAACATTGGATATGTCATATATATGGTTCGACTTGACATTTGATTGACAACAATATATTTGCCTGTCTCATTTAAAATGAAACATAGGGAACGAATTTGACAAGACGTTAAAATAGATTAATTTTGTTTAAATAATTATACCTGTTTTTTAAAATTAAATGTAGTTGTAGAAAAAAAAAAATTGTGTGCACCATGTGCCCAAGTGATTTTCTAGCTCGGCTAAATTTCTTACAATATTTAAATATAATACTTCTGCCAATTTCATTCCCTATGTTTCATTCTAAATGAGGCGGGCAATTACATTGCTGACAATCAAATGTCAAGTTATTACTTATAGGAAAATTCAGCGATTATCTGTCATATTGACAGATGTCAATAGAGGTTAATTTTGTTTAAATAATTATACCTGTTTTCTAAAAATTAAATTTAGTTGTAGAAAAAATATTGTGTGCACCTTGTGCCCGAAATATTTTTAGTGCTCTCGAGTGATTTTTTGAGTTGGCTAAATTTCCTACAATATTTATATATAATATTTCTGTCAAGTTCGTTCCCTATATTTCATTTTAAATGAGACAGGCAAATACATTGCTGTTAATAAAATGTTGAGTCATAACCATGGATATGACAAACGGTACATCAGAAAATTAGGATATTTTACTTTCAACAACGAAAAAAATCTTGCAAAATTGTAATCAGGAATAATATTATAGTTAATCGTTATTTGTTACGTTACGGTTGCATAACGTTATTTTGTAATTGTTGCGTTGTTTAAAAATAATAATAAATGGAACGTTATTATAACGTTATCGGGTATCGTTATTAAGATAAAAAAGTGATATCGTTTTGCATCAAGTCTGCAACTTATCAATATTTATTGTAATATAATTTAATTAATTACACGAAATAAATATAAATTGTTTTGAATAAACACTTACTTGTTTATTGCCCTTTGCTCCAGCCTTTGTCACTGCCGTAAAAGCAGTCGCTGTCACCTGAAGACAATAAATAAATTAAAACAATAGAAAATGCAGTACTTAAATGGAATCAACTAGGTTTAAAGTTTTAAGTGCGATAATGTGTATAATAACTTAAAACTAATATACTAAACAATTTATACATATAAATCAAAATTACCCTGCAGTACCAAACCAAACAATGAACAAAAACAATTGACTATACAGAAATATTTGATTTACTGCTTTTGATATGTGCAATCTGAAATTTTCATCCTTTATTTGTTCTGATATAATCCTGTCTTCAATAATTGGAATAATACTACCTTTTTTAGTTTAAGTTCTGTATTTATTTATTTATTTATTTATTTATTATTCAAACCCAACGTTTCGGCACCATACACTGGTACCCTCTTCAGGGGAAAAAATTGACATAAATATGTGAAATAACAAAAACAACAAGTAACCACGGTAATAAGAAAAGTTCGTAAATGTTACCTTTTTTATATATACTTGGACGGCGAACATGCATCTTCTCAGGAAAAACTCTCCTTTTGCCAGAGGAAAAACCGTCCCAAAAACTGGCAGACAAGTGATCTGTATAACTCAGAGACGCTTTATCGGTAGCGAATAATATTCAATATAATAATAATATCAATATTTGTAGTATCCGAATACTCGGAACTCGAAATCGTATAACATTGTAATGGAATTGGTCTTTGGATTAAGGTGGCGAAACCGGGTAGTGAAACCGATTATTGCATTAAGCTATTTTAATTTTGACATTTACCGCTTACTTAGAATGACAGCATTACTATTTCCATGAGCGTACCTCTCGAATTTTGCTAGCTGTCATAAAAATAATCCCAAGAACTGTCTTCTTTATATTAACCCCAACAAAAATATGATATTCTCCAAGAAGAAATTTGTCATACTCTCAAAATTTCATGTGAGTTTAACTGCTCATTGGTAAAAATCGGGTAATACATGATATGAAAGAGAATTTTAAGCCGAATTCAAATTTTTAAACCGCGTTATCCTATCTTTAAACATGTGGGAGTTGTGGATGAGAAAATAAAAAATAGTAGGAAATTGAGGACAAAATAATTTTAAAATCATCGAAATATTACTGAATTCGATGCCACAACGAATGCAAACTGTTATAAATATTAAAATATATTAGACTAAATATTCAATACATAATATTACAAATTTTTTATGAAATTTAAATTTCATAAATTGATATTTTGATTATTTTTTAATGTAACTATTTGACAGTTTATCCTGGGTAATAATTCTTTTTTATATAAAAAATGGCGAGCTTCAACTTAACCCTCTTATATTTTTTTGTCTAAGAGATACTGGAAGGGAGATATTGATAGAAAACTGATTTTGGCCGCCATTTTTCCAATATGGCGGATCGAGCGGCAGTGCCCCAAGGTCGTAAAGTTAGTATTTTTGAAACAGTTAATATGCAAAACTCCTGGATTTTTTCCGTGCAAGTATGGCTTTGACTTCTAATTGTCTGGCCTATTGAGAAAATACTAAAGAGTTGATTATAATGATTAAAATATTTATTTATTTGTTATATTTATTGTTGTTACTTGTGCCTTTAGTATTTTTTCAAAAAAATTGTTGCTCCTGTATTTTGCCGCCCTGGGCTGTAGCCCTTCTAGCTCTCCCCTAAATCCGCTGCTGCGTAATGAAATGAAATGAAAGACTTTACAGGAAGGTTTGCGAACAAATATCAAATGAATCAACGTACGGTAATGATATTAATCAAATGTCATGCACCTGTCATCATCTGTCATATGTGAAATACAGTTTTGATGATTTATGGATAAATGAAATATAATTCTGTATAATATTTTAGTTAAAAGTAAATAAAATAAATAAGCAACTTCTTTTATACTTTTGATTTCGTTAAATTTGAAGTTCACTTCTACGTAAATTATTTAAAAAACAAACAATATTTCTTTGTGTCGTGTGCTGAAGAAAATAATTGAAATTACATTCATTTTATGAAATGAACAATATTTAGACATAAAATGGATGTTATTAAAAAACTACAAAGCGTGACAAATATAAAGTGGTTCGCAGTGAAAATGATACACGTGCGATATGAATAATTAATTTGCTATGGTTAATAAAGAAAAAAGATTTATTACAAAAAAATATATATATGTAATTTATTATCTTTACACTTTGCCTTATGCAAAAATAGTAATAACTTTAAATTTAAAGTATTACAATACAACAAAAAAATAATGTTCACAAAATGTTGAAATTTAATCTCACACAGAAAATGATACACCTAGTAATAACATTTGATAATTGCACAATAAATATTTTGTTGAACCTCCTTAATTTTTTATTACCATTTTTAATTGATTGATATAGATTTAATTAAAGTTTTCACATATTCAGGGGTAATTTTCTATCATTCTTCCCTGAACGTTTGTTCCTAATCTCTTTTTTTTATATGATGTTTTCGAATTTATTTCTCTAATTTTCACCACAAATTTTCTATAATATTCAAACCTGGGGACTGTGGAGAGGTTTTTATTATTCTCAGGCAATTATATAGTAATTTGCAGGGCATCGAACCCGAACCTGAACCGAACCAAAACCGAAACCAAATCGTAACATTTTAGGGAACCCAAGCCGAGAACCGAACCTCAGATATATTTTTAATTGAACCTGAGTCGAAACCGAACTGGGTATTAAAATTCAGGTTCGGGGTTCAATTCCGGTTCAGGTTAATTTTTAGTTCGGCAAGTAAATAAAGCCGATAATCGACGTCTTAGGCGTCTCCGTTGCTGTCTGGGCTGACTTTTCGTCAAAATTGTGTTCGTTTCTTGTTGCGTTTTGCGTAAATTCCGGCTCTCATTTTACATTATTTCAAACCTGATCCGCGAACAAAACCGCAAATTTTATTAATGCTTGAACCAGAACCGCACCCGAACCCATCTTTCAAAAAACAAATTAACCTGAACCTAAACCGAACCCAGTTTTTGGCGGGTTCGATGCCCTGGTAATTTGTCAACATTTTGTATTAAATTGGATTTTAAAATACATATATTTATACATATTTCCTTGAATAAAAGATAAATTTCCTACCACAGTCCCATACCATTATATGTCCGTTGCCATGTTTTACAATGGCGCGCCAATTTATAGGTTTCAGTTATTCATTTGGTTTTCTTCATACATTTAGTCGTTCATCGGATACCAATAAGTTAAATTTAGATTCATCACTAAATATAATTGATTTCCAAAAAATTAAATTTTTATTTATATGGCTTTTGGCAAACTGCAAAAAAGATCATGAAACCGCATCCTAAACCGACCCGCAAAGCGGGTAACAAGCGGGTTTCCCTGGGTACCCGACGCAATGCAGGATTCTAGAAAAAGGCGTAGATTTTAAAGAATATTTTATATTTTGACATAACTCCCTTCGACACTAATAGACTTTTTCCAACATTCAACTAATTCTTTTACTCGTAATCACCAACTGCTTAAACTTTTCATGGAACAACATATTTCAAAAAGAGCTTATGACATTATTTGTACACACAATATTTATGAAAATTGAAATTTTCTTCTTTTTCAGGTTGTACCTTTGTTGAAGAAAGCAATCACAGATGCAAAAAAAGCTCAAATAATACCTCCGTGGTTAAAAATAAATCTGGTTGAAAAAGATGACCAGTGCTCAGCAAGCTATGCTCAAATTGCAACAATTGATACTTATGCTGTAGAGAAGGATAATTGCAGTCATGCGATCTTTGGACCAGTGTGCGACTATTCGTTAGGTAAGTGAACAAATAAAAAAGATATAGGTACTGATTATATTGTTTTTTAATTATTTACATCACGTAGCCAGAGTGCTCTACAAGTGCAACAAAATTACAGGAAAAGTATTAACAAATGAAATATAGCTCTATTCATTAGATAAACAATTGTGACATTATTTTCTACAATCTAAAAATAGAGACACTTAAAAATTGATTACTCATATGATAACAATTCAAATTTCAAAATTCCTTTGCTCTTAAATAAAGTTAAATTTGAATTTAATCAATCCGTAATATCTCATAATGGAAAAACTTTCATTCATATACAGGATTTATCATATAAACAAAAATAGGAATTTTACGACAAAGAGTGATACGAACCCAAACTCATAATAATTCGGCCGGTTTACATTTTCAACAAATTATAAAATCTACACAAATCGTTAGAAATTTTTACAAAATTCTTTCATCTATTTTAGATACAGAGTCTATGCAAGGTGCCTCTAAAATAGGGGGATAAGGCTTAACCAGATATTTCTGAGGCTAAAATAAGACGATTTACACAACGTTTCGGTAGCTATGTATGTGCTGCCGTCATCAGGTGTACTACTAACTAATTCCTTAAACTACGAGTTTTATATCGAGTGAAATAACGGTGGTTCACCCGAATAAAACTCGTAGTTTAAGGAATTAGTTAGTAGTACACCTGATGACGGCAGCAGATACATAGCTACCGAAACGTTGTGTAAATATTGTATAACAATAACAGTTTTTTGTTTATCAATAATAAAGACAATGGAAGTCCAAAGTTCTGTTTTATTTAGTAATGAAACATTGTCTTACAACTTCAAAGAAATAAACTTACCTTTACCGGAAAGTGTACCATTTAGCCAGTATTCTGCTTCCAAGTTCTTCGGAAAAAAAAAAATTGGCTTATATAACAGGACGCTTTATTCGATTTGGATGAAATTTGGTGTGACAGTTCATATGGATATGTCATCTTTTAAGATGATACTTGTTATTATTAGTGAACCACTAGTGTTATGAAACTTAGATATCCCAACATTGATTAGACCGTAACTTTTTAATGGCCACGCCGATAACGTAAAATGTTTTTTTTCAGAAAGATACATTCAATAGTAAACTTTACTCTCTTTGTGTAATTTGTGATATCTGTTATGGTTCACATAGAAAAAAATAAAAAATCTGAGTGAAATTTTTAAAATAAATTTTATCTAGCAGTCTGTCCAAATGCCAAACATCATCTAATTTTAAATGACAGTAACGAGATGTCATTCTTCTCAACTTGTTTAGGAGTAAGCTAACATATTTAATCATCTTATTTATAATAATGGTAGTAAAAATACTATTAGGCCGAACAAACGGATGTTACTAGTTTTAGAATATTGCGAAGAAAATTTTTGACAACCCATAAACAACTGTTACTGTCATTAAAAATTAGTTGTTTAACATTTGGATAGACTGATAGATTAAATTTAGTTTAAAAAATTCACGGTGCAGTCACTCAGGTTTCATTTTTTCTGTATGAACCGTAACAAATATTACAAATCACACACAGAGAGAGAAGTTTACTATTGAATATATTTTTCTGAAAAAAAAAAAATAATGTTACATTATCGTCGTGGCCATTAAAAAGTTACGGTCTAATAAATGTTGGGACACCTAAGTTTCATAATAGTGGTTCACTAATAATAACAAGTATTAGCTTAAAAGATGACATAACCATATGAACTGTCATACCAAATTTCATGCAAATTTAATAAAGCGTTCTCTTATTATAAGCATTTTTTTTCGAAGAACTTTGAAGTAGAATATTGGCTAAATGGTACACTTTCCGGTAAAGGTAAGTTTATTAAATCGTCTTATTTTAGCCTCAGGAATATGTGGTTAAGCCATGTCCCCCTATTTTAGAGACACCCTGTATAGACTTAAAACTTTAAAAACAATGTGAGACAAATGACTGATGATAATAGTTCAACCGGCTTTTAAGGGTTATTTTCTAGCCCAGATTTAGCTTCTACCGAGACCCTTTACTTTTGGCACAATGAAAAATATCATCTCAAAAATCCTATGTATACAGTAAAACCTACCTTGCAAGACAATACTTACAGAAAAATGTACAGAATGCCAAATAGAATTAAAACTGGTATTACTAACAAAGGCGATGTAACCCAATATTAAATGGCGGAATTCTTGAATAACATATTAAGTTTTTGTTAGTTCAAAATCTACATTATAAATTTTAAACTATATGAAAGAAATTTGTAGAAATTTCTCACCATTTGCGTAGGTTTTATAATTTGTTGGTAGAAAATGTAAACCTGCCGAATTGTTATGAGTTTGGGTTCATATACAGTGTATTACGAATATAAAATCTGTATTTTTTGTTGGTACCAAAATTATTAAAAGTTTTCGCCTTTGATAACCCAATTTAAAGACGTAATAAAAACAGATCTAGCATGCGATCATTTCAAGAAATGAACGTCGTGTTTGTCAAATATCACGTGTATACATATTACAAATTTCAATAAAATAAAATCGATGTAATATATTATTTAAGCATATAAAAACTAAATAATAAATGAAAATTGAGATTTTATCTATTTTATATTTTTCGTAACCTTTATTTTCTTAATAGTTTTTTATGGTTTTATGTTCTAATGTTTTGTATATTATTATTTAGAGAAAATAAAAAATGCACAGTTCAGACTATACCTTGTAAATTAATAAAAATTTGTGAAATCTAATATTTAGATAACCTAATTAATAGAAAAATATTTGCTGTTATATTGCAATGACAATAGAAAACAATGTAGTACTTTATTAATAGCCAAGTGCATTAAACTACAAGATAAACACACAAATTATCATTAACATACAACAATACCTATATATTTTGATAATGAGATAAAACTATCTGCATTGAAGACTCACTTTATGTTAATAAAAGTATTTTATTTTGATGATACTTCAATGAATGTAATTTTAGTTAGTTAAAATATTGTGTTCATTTCCTTTGTTTACAAAAACAAAATTTTTCATGTACTACTATTTCGCTATCTACTGGCGTTTAATCATAATAATGTTAAATGGCGACGTCATGCTAAGGCGCCAATATACAAACCATTTCAAAACGATGCAAATTTTAATTCTAATTTAAAATTTATCACAAACATAATTTTCATTACATATTTATTTTTTTTGTTACTAGTGCATCTAAGTTTCAAAAATATATAACTAAAAATGTAAAATTTGAATTATATGAAATACTCAAACCATCTAACAGAAATGTATTCCATATGCGTTATTTTTTATGAAATTGATTTTTATAAAGTGACGAGATTTCAGGTTCCATAAATAATGTGTTCTAATTTTAACTGGGATTATTTTGCATAAAATTAGTTTAATTCCAAGCTTATTTCAATTACATTTGGAATTTTATGTTACTTATGACCAGTTGCACCACTAACACATAAATTTAAACTTGATGTTATTCAGTTAATCAATTCAATGGGGTCATGCCAAAAAAAAAAAATGTTGCTAATATTTTTATAAAAATAGAATCTATGACACTTATTATCCATATTGCAACATAAAACATCCCAAAATATAATACTTTTCATTCATAAATTACTTAAAAGATATTCGCGCTACGATTTTCTGTGACGTCATGTATCGGCTACTCACACAACGATACTAGTCACACGTACATAAAGGTCACAATGTCACAAACTTTAAAGTTAAACGTCAGATCAGAGTAAACTAGCCAAATATTTATAAAGCTGTTAGAGGAAAAGTGCGCTCTATTCAATCTTTTTTGTTTCATAAAGATTTAATTATTTCATTAGAGAAATATTATTTGTAATTGCAGGTTTGTGTGCTTGATATATAATTTAATACATAAAAGTGCAATAATTGTATATTTATAATGATAATAATGATAAAACATGGTGAAGAAGAACTGTGCAGTTCCAACTTGTGGAAACAATTTATTAAAAAACCCAAAAAGACTATTTATAAACAATCTTAATTTACATTTTGTCCGCCAGGGTGAACTGGAATCGTTCAGATACATGACGTATGCGCTCATGTGACCTCATTGAGATTTGAAATTGACCCCTATTTTTAAAAAAATATATCTACAAAATAATGCACACAAATGGCGTGAAAATATTATTTACATATACTGTGACCGGTAGACTTCCAGGAAAAAAATAAAACAGAAAATGTGGCATGACTCCATTTTATGGTGTAATTAAAAAATATTCAATAGGAATTAAAATTAATTTATTTGGTTAACTGTATAAAACCAAGTTTAAATTTTAAGTTTCGGAGGTGCAACTAGGAATTATACCGTTTTTACAACACTGGTAGGTACATAACATTTTCAAATAAACATCTTACATAATATTTTCTTAAGGCTTTGTCTAGGTCTAGGAAAACGTTAATGTGTATGTACCTAATATAAAATATAGGTACAAGCTAAAACTGTTTATGACGTAGAAAATTTATACCATTTACGTTAACTTATACTCAGTCCTGCCATAAGTTCTATTGCAAGTAATTTATTGACTCGAGTATTTGCAGTAGTAAAAAATAAATCTATTCAAAATGGCGGCATTTGGCTTTAACGCAAGCACAGACCGTATTTACAGAGAATTTATTTTAAAATGCAACATTATAGTTCATCACTTCCATGGTTACTCACTATTGTCAAAAAATGACAGCAATGTAATATTTGTCCATTTTAAATTTCAACATTATAAATAGTATTGCAGCACAGGAGATACCTCCAAAACACATCACAAATGGTGTCATTTCTTATTACGACCGACTAGAATATTGCCTCAGTGTGATTGGGGGTATTTTTTAACATTTATTACATGAAAGTTACGAATTTTTGTAAGCTAAAGTTTGTTAAGATGTACAACATTCATGTTTTGATTATTTTTTAATCGTATGTAGGCTAATTTATTGGAAATTAGTTTTGATAATACAAAACTACAAATTTTGTATGTTGCATTTTAAAATGGACAAATATTACATTGCTGTTATTTTTTGACAATAGTGAGTAACTATGGAAGTGATTCACCATATGTTGCATGTTAAAATAAATTCCCTGTATTTGTAGTTCCCTCACTGTAAAGTTATACAAGGAGAACGCTCTAGAAGTTGTGAAATCCCTGAGCAACATACTTTTTCCTGGTAAACACTGGATCTTTCAGCAGGATTCAGCCCCGGCACACAAGGCCAGAACGACGTAACCTGGCTGCGGGTCAATGTTCCAGCCTGCATTGTGGCTGACGGTTGTCCCTCGGTTAGTCCAGACCTCAACCCTTTAGACTACAAATTGTGGGCAGTGTTAGAAGTGAAGGCATGCATTAAATCCCACCGAAATTTGGACCAGCTAAAGAAAAGTTTGGAGAAGGCAGTGAGGGAAATTCCGACAGATACGGTCGGTACTGTGATAGCAGAATGGTCAAACAGTCTTAAGGCTTGCGTTGAAGCTTAAAGCGGCCATTTTGAATAGATATATTTTTTTAATACTGTAAATACTCGGGTCAATAGTAGGTATTTATAAAAAGTAGTATTACATTTGTGAAAAAGTGAAAGAAAAGGTTTTGCTTCGAGGCGAGAGGTTTTGCTTCGAGGCGAGAGGTTTTGCTTCAAAATAAAAGATTTTACTTTTTTCGTAGATATTTATAAAAAGAAGCATTTGCTGTTAAAAACTGAGGGTTTACTTTTAAAAAATGTATCTAGTCCACATGCAACTTTTTTTTCACGAATTTCACATTTTTCATTAGTTTTCAGCCCACATACAACGTGTATATTCTGTTTTTATAAGCTAAATTTTCATTTTTTTTCATTAGTTTCTCAACCCACATGCAACGTGTATATGCTGTTTTTATAAGCTAAATTTTCATTTTGGGTGTGCGGTTACAGTGGTACGTTTGCTGTTCTGAAGTACGGATGCAGAGTAAAATGCCCCAGTATTCCAAAAGTTATAACTGCATGTGCATTCTTACTAGGGTTGCCAACTGATCTTTTTTGGAAAGGACGCGATTTGTCCTTTTATAACAAATTTTGTTATTAATAATATTTTTCTCATTATTATAAATACCGTGAGTATTTTTTAACGTGAAACATTGGGTTTGTGATATCCATGGTTACGACTTGATATCTGATTGACAGCAATGTATTTGCCCGTTCCACTTAATATGAAACATAGGGAACGAATCTGACAGAAGTATTATATTTAAATATTGTAAGAAATTTAGCGAATTCAGAAAACCTCTCGAGAGCAATAAACATATTTCGGGCACAAGGTGCACACAGTATTTTTTCTACATCTAAATTTAATTTTTAGAAAACATGTATAATTATTTAAACAAAATTAACCTCTAATGACATCTTGTCAATATGACAGATAACCGTTGAATTTTTCTAAGTTATGATTTCACATTTGATTGACAGCAATGTATTTGTCTGACTCATTTAAAATGACACATGGGGAATGAATTTGACAGAATTATTATATTTAAATATTGTAAGAAATTTAGCCACTCGGGCACAAGGTACACGCTATATTTTTTCTACAACTAATTTTAATTTAGAATACAGGTATAATTATTTAAACAAAATTAACCTCTATTGACGTCTTATCATATGTCAAATTCGTTCCTTATGTTTCATTTTAAATGGAATTGGCAAATATATTGCTGTCAATCAAATGTCAAGTCGTAACCATGGATATGACAAACTCAATGTTTCATGTTAAAAAATACTCACGGTATGAAAATGAAATAATTATTTCACATGTTATGTAATGTAATGAAATAACAATAGAATTTTTGAATTATTGATGTATTGGTACTAATTTATCTACTAACATTTAGTTTATAGTGTTCTCTAAAAAGTGGCGGTAGCAGTCGTAGAGATGTATGCTTTGGTGTTTGGTGATAACTTCAGAAAAATTTGTTAAATTTGCTTCATTGTAAAAAACTCTATATTATCTAACATTGCATTAAAACCCATTTGACCTTGAAAATTCTCAAAAAATCGCGCATTTTTCTCATATATTTTAAATTCTACACATAATCCAAAAAAGATTACCGAAATAATGTCCTTTTCTGTAATTTTCTAAAGTTGGCAACCCTAATTGTTACACAACATAGCTAAGAACCTAGAAAAAAGATGAAGAAGAAAAAGAACAGGACTTGCTAGCTTGCCACATATAGCGGAAGGGAACGAAGATGCTATTCTCATGAGTAACATCTATACTATACCTTCCTGTTCACTTTATTTGTCTAACATTTTAAATTTTATCTTAACTTTCAACTAACCAACAACACCTCTGTTCGATAATAATAAATTATAAAGCTCTTCCTGATCACACACGCGTTAGTTTGAACTTGTAACATCGCGAATCTTTAGTACCCTTTACTTCATTTTTCTGACGTATTTTCTCGCAAGGAAAAGGTAAAGATTATAAATACGAATTAAAGCAAAATTTTTTACTTCTAAAGGTGGATTTATGCAGCTTATTTTTTATTTTACTTTTTCTTTTCTTTTTCGCTTTTACTTTTACTTTAAGTTTGGTACTTTATGCAGCTACTTTAAAGCCTTCTGTACACATGCGCAGATGTGATTTTTCTGGCATTTCAGTTGACATAAATGTTGTTATAACCTAAAAAAATGGACACAAATGTAATAATTTGTGCATCTGCTATATTACTTGTAGCTTTACCCATTTTCTAATTTTTGCAATTTTACCTACACAAAAACAAATAAATACAGGATACGCTGACGTTTGTCATGTGAAGTGGAACACATGCGCAGTTGTGAAATTCTTTTACTTTAACAGTCTTAAGTTGAAAGTTGGCCAACTTTAGTTCTTAAAGTAAAATTAAAAGTGTGCACATAAAGTAGTACATTTATTAACACACCTTTAACTTTTGTAAAGTAAAATAAAAAGAAAAGGTAAAATAAAAAGTAGGCTGCATAAATCCACCTTACCTTATGCTTCTGAGTGCAACCTTTTACTTCTACCTTTCACTTCAAAGAAAATGCTTCATTTTTGTAAATACGGGCACGGGCTAACAAATTACTTGCAATAAAATATGTATTATTATTTTTACTAATTTTTAACAGCCTATAAATCATATGTAGAGATGCATTCGGGCCGGGCCGGGCCGGGCTTTGAGGTTAGGATCGACTCGGCCCGAAAATAAAAATTAGCGGCCCGACTCGAAGATCGACTCGACAAAAAAATTAGCTAGCCCGGCTCGAAAAGTGACTCGAAATCGGGCCTGGCCAAAGCTCGAAATTGGATTCATCCGGCATTCCTAATGTTAATTTTTATGTTAAAGCGAAATGTTTAACTTTGTTCGTGTCAAATTTATAAAAAACCTCTACATTCTTATAACTTTTAACATTAGTTAACATAAGTAGTTAAAAAAGAGTTTGTTATAAAAATTACAGACCAACGTGTATTTAACATTTTGTTTACCAAAGCCGTTCGAAAATTTAAACAACTTTTTCACAAATCTTATACAAAAAAAGTATAATTAAAATAAGGATTTTTATCTAACTTTGTTTCTGCTCAAAAATAGGACAAGAAATCATTATGGTAGGACCAAAAATCACTTTTATTTAAGTATACGAGTAATAGCAACATCACAATGCATCTCTAATCATATGACAGTATTTATGGCAGGACTATGTAGGTTGAAATGGTATATTTCCCCAAATATGACAACAATAGCCTAACCTAACGCACACAACTCGTTTCTAATATTCAATCATAACCTCAGTTATTTAACGTTTACTTTTGTGTATTTCGGGCACATTAACGTATCCTAGACACTTCACTGCTTTAATTTCATATATTTAACAGATATCAAAAAAAATTAATAAATCTATCGCTAAAATAACAATAATAATCTCAACCTAATTCTCATAAAAATTGTTGAATATAGTCGCTAAAATATCAAATACACTAGACATATTAAAATGAAGTAGGTTCAAAAATATTTGGTGTAACACTTGAATGTATCTGGTGTTTATTTAAATTGGACGTAAAACCAAATCAATTAATTTTGATTGAAAGATAAAACGTTTGTGGACGGCAAATCTGCAGATATGTACCTGTTTCAAACAAGCAATATTAAATATGTCATTGTATGTGTAATCAGTCTAATAATAGATTGTTTTATCTATTGAAAGATTAGATAAATTTATAAAATTTTATATAGACTTTGTGACACTATCCCTGACATTTTATATAATATAAAAACAAGTGTTTTATTTTAATCTGAACTTCACTTGATAATTTATACACTGAACGGTGAATAATACACTTGGATCTCAAGTACTGCTCTCTATTTGTTGTAAAAATCATAACAAGTTAAGGACGATGCTTCAGACTTATTGAAAAACATATTTATTTACTCAAATATATTTTAATAAACAGCCTTTTCAAATACAGTATAACTTCGATAATCCGGACACATATCGTTCCAGCAATATGCTATTCCACAGTAATCAAAAATAGTAAAAGTTTATTGAAAATAAGAATGATAATAGTTAAAGGATAGGGAAAACCATATTTCTTTTATTATAAATTATTGCTTCTAGAAGACACGGGGAGGTTTGCTTTTGATGATGCAGGACATGTGCACGAGTGTTTGAGCAAATAGGATTCAAGTATGACCTCCGATTTGAGAAGCCCCGCCCTAACTAAGAATATACTTCGTCAGGTGTGTCGGATCTGTTCGGTTGCTGTACGGGTGACGTTCTAATTTATTTATTTTTATAAAATGAGAAAAAAAGTAAAATAAATTAAGTGAAATAATTTATTTAATGTCTCTAATAATGAATTATAATATTACAATTTAAATATACATTATTTTGTAATTTGTTTAACAACTTTTCGTGGTTTGTCAACCACTGTTTGTTTACTTCTGGTATATCCACATTACCTACGTCACAAAGCAGATTTAAAATTCGGACCTTAATATCTCGCTTATTTGGAGGAATTTTTAACTCGGACTTTCACATGTGGTCTTATATTTTTATGTATTTCAAGAAATTTTTTTTAAAAAAATGTCGTGGAATAGCCTATCGCCAGATTAGCCAGGTATTCGGACTACTGGATTATATCTTATGTGTAATTTTCTTTTTTTATTTCTCTTGTCAAATCACTAAATCTACACATAAATGAAATAAATAAAGATTTTGTAACAAGAATTTAGAACAATGTAATGAAACTAAATTTTTACACTAATGCATAGGTATGGAAGCATACATACATCCATACTAATATAATAAATGCGAAAGTAACTCTGTCTGTCTGTCTTTCTGTCTGTAACGTTTTCACGCCTAAACCGCTGAACCAATTTTGATAAATTTTGGTTTAGAGATAGACTGGACCTTGGAGAAGGACATAGGCTACCTCTTGTTGCAAAAGTTAAACTTAATGGGATGAAATAGGGGGTGAAAGTTTGTATGGAGCATCCATCATTCCTTCCGATGAATTAATTTGATGAATTTTGGTATAGAGATAAATTAGACCTTGGAGAAAGACATAAGCTACCTTCTGTCGCGAAAATAAAACTTGAAGGGGTGAAATAGGGGATGAAAATTTGTATGGAGAAACCATCATTTCTTCCGCTGAACCAATTTTGATTAATTTTAGGTATATATACATAGATGATCTTGGAGAAGGACATAGGCTACCTTTTGTCGCGAAAATAAAACTTGAAGGAGAGGATGAAAATTTGTATGGAGAACCCATCATTTCTGAACCAATTTTGATGAATTTCGGTGTAGAGATAGATTGGAATTTGGAGAAGCACATAGGCTACTTTTTGTCGCGAAAATAAAATTTAAAGGGGGTGAAATAGGGGATGAAAATTTGTATGGAGAACCCATCATTTCTCAAGTTAGGGATACAAAAATTCTTATTTATGCTTTTGGTAAGAAATAAAGAGTGTTTTAGCGTTTTTGAAAAATCACCCCTCAAGGCGGTACAATAGGGGATAATTTCAATTATTTTTTTATCTTTGTATCTATAGTTAAATTTTAACCGTTAGCAGATTTTCGATATTTATCGGACAGATAGCTTGCATCATATGTACATAAGTAAAAGTACCCGAAACATGCGCATGTCTCCGAAGTAAATGTGTAAAATAATGGTACACGTGTAGCTAATCGTTATTCTAGCTTTACCCGTGTGAAGCCGGGGCGGGTCAGCTAGTATTATTATAAATAAACATGAAATATTAAAAGTACAAAAATATGTAAATATTAGGCACATAATATATGGCTCTACATGAACATAAATTTAATGTTTTTTAAAAAACGTAAAATGTCCGATTTACAAAAGGACCCGGATTACTGGATTGTCCGGATTATCGAAGTTATACTGTACATTTTAATAAAATAATACATGGAAAACGTTTGGTTTTCATAATTTCAGAAACAATTATACGATTGGTATGCTGTCAAACATTTCGTATTAAATAAAAAATAAACTGTAATAACATTTCATTTTATGTAAATAACTGTTTAGCTCAGTTGGTAGAGTGGCTGATTAGATATCGAAAGGCTCTGGTTTCAAATCCCAGTGAGATTAATGAATTTTTCACAAATCTGTCTTCGTTATTTATTTTATTTTATATTTGTAATATGTACGGGGTGTGACACGAAAAGCGGGCCATGGGAAAACAGATTTGCCTTCCGCAAAAATGGCCTACTAATTTTAGACAACAATGCTTCAAATAAGTGTTAAAGAAATAAATTTTGCATCTAATTCTAAAGTCACATTTTATTTGGAACATTTCGTAACCGAGCAAATTGAATTTAAGTTTTCAGAAAAGTTATTTTTTATAGTGTTATGCATGGTACTGAAATAAAATCACAAACTAATGTATATATGTACCTACTTTTGGGTTCATAAGATTTTACATACGCAACCCTTTTTATATTTAATGATAATAATAATAATAATAATAATAATAATAATAATAATAATAATAATAATATTAATAATATCAATAATAATGTAAATAATAATAGGACTTCAGTCTTGTATTCGAATTGTTTTATTTCTTTGTCAACGTTTCGGAATTATTTAATCCTTCATCAGGACACTACAATAAAAAAAAAAATCAATTACAAAAAAAATAATTAAAATACTTATAAAAATTGTAACAGGAAACGGAAAAATAAGGTCATAAAAGAAAGGGAAATAGAAATATTTTTAAAATGTTTGTAAATGTCATTAAAATATGTATGTAACGATGTCAACAACAAATATATATTATTTATGGTACCTATTTTTGGATGAATATTAGTATATTGCCAGAATAGCTCCTATTTGTCATTTTTCAGGAAAATGAGTTGTTGAATTTTTCATTGTAATTTAAAAGTCTCATGTAATCTTTAGGCAAAATCACGTAGGAGATATTAGGTTACTTATATTATAAATTTATTTCTAATGGAAAAATTTGAAAGTAATTTTCTTAATTCTTGTCGTAATTATAATATTTTATGACAAAAGGAAATTACAAAATGATAACCTAATTGCCATCTATCGAAAAATCTCTGTAACTTTAAATCTTAATCTTGAAATTATCGTTTTTATCATAATATGTAGAAAATGTTAAATATAGGTTCATTGATCTAAAAATAATGTGAGTTTATACAGTTTATTATTTAATGATTCCAAATATAACAATTTTTATATAAATTATATTTTTTATGCTTCATATTGAAATATTTTTTTAAAATTGTTTATTCAGTAGGTACAAGCAATAAATGTCAAAAATAATAATTTATGTTTCCTGAAATATAAATGATTGCAACCAGATTTTGTTTGTGTTAAAGCAAGATAACAAATATTTATGAAAGCGATACTAAAATAATAAATATTTTTTGGATTGATTCAGTTTTTTCATTTTATAAGTTCTTTATATTTATACATATAAAGTAAAAAATATGAAGTGTGTAGAGACATGTTAATGTGTACCTAATATGAAATGAAATGTAGGTACACGCCAAGGTACACGCTAAAACGACATCACCGCTTATGACAACGTGCATCGACGTATTGAGTCAAAAATACCCAAAAGTGCACGTTAAATAAATGAGGTTATAATAATAATAATAATAATAATAATAATAATAATAATAATAATAATAATAATAATAATAATAATAATAATAATAATAATAATAATAATAATAATAATAATAATAATAATAATAATAATAATAATAATAATAATAATAATAATAATAATAATAATAATAATAATAATAATAATAATAATAATAATAATAATAATAATAATAATAATAATAATAATAATAATAATAATAATAATGCAGAATTTGTAAAAAGGCAAATGAAACTATCCCTCATATAATATCAGGATGCGAAGAATTGGCAAAAACAGAATACATCACCAGGCATAACAAAGTATGTAAGCAGATACATTTTGAGTTATGTCAACATTATAGGTGCCAAATAGAAGCTAAAGTATGGTACAACCATAAGCCCAGCAATATAATAACAAATGAAAACAAAGACGTAACTATTTTGTATGACATGCCAATTCAAACGGACAGAACAATACCAGCAAATAGACCTGATATAATTATAAGAACAAAACAAAAAACATATTTAATAGAAATATCTATACCAGCGGATGAAAACATAATATGTAAAGAAGCCAATAAGCAACTGAAATACAAAGATCTCAGCATAGAGATAAGCCGAATGTGGAAAACGAAAACAGATATCATTTCAATTATAATAGGAGGAACGGGATATGTTCATAAAGATTTTAAATTGCAAGTAGAAAAACTCCCTGGTAAACATAATTACATAGATTTACAAAGAACAGCCATCTACGGAACAGCAAATATATTAAGGAAAGTGCTAACTTAAAACTTACGAACCTGAGCAACATTGTTTGTTGTTGGAACGAAGTTAAGACCCGGATTAGAAAACATCTCTACACAACAACCAACCACCTGAAATACGTCAAAAGTTATTATGTACCTTATGTATTGTATCACACATTTGTTGTTGTTTAGTTGTATTCTATCTAGGAGAAAATAAAGAATAATAATAATAATAATAATAATAATAATAATAATAATAATAATAATAATAATAATAATAATAATAATAATAATAATAATAATAATAATAATAATAATAATAATAATAATAATAATAATAATAATAATAATAATAATAATAATAATAATAATAATAATAATAATAATAATAATAATAATAATAATAATAATAATAATAATAATAATAATAATAATAATAATAATAATAATAATAATAATAATAATAATAATAATAATAATAATAATAATATGTCGTAATTGTAGTAGCCGTATTGTAAAACTCGTGTTTTAATTAAACCCGGGTGAAACGTAGTCAGATTGTCAAATCTTCGTCGACTTAACGTCTGACTAATATATTTTTTTAAATATAACTACAATAACCTAACCTAACGCAACGCACATACAGTCATACAAAAAAGTCTCCGTACGACAATGATTTCATTTTAGGAAAAATATATTTAATATTTTCTTAATCCAAAAATAAAAAGTATTATGTTCCGTTAACAAATAAACAAATAATATAGTTATTTTATTTATTTTATGAAGAAAACATTGAAGGTATTTATAATTTGATAACAAAAAAGTCTCCGTACGATAAGCAAAACATTTAAATAATAAACATTTATTTATGTTTTATAAAGAAATATAATATTTTGATGCGTTTCCTTTGATTTTTCCACAACTAAGCGACAATCCATTGAATCTAGTGATTCTGTCGAGACGAGATATTTTTCGAATCTCGTCTCGTCTCGTACTCGAGATTTCTCGTCTCGACGAGACGAGACAGAAATGTAAAAAATATTTTACGAGACGAGATATATTTGCCGAGATCTCGATTCTCGAAAATTGTTTCGAGATTTCTCGGTTGTTATTTTTCTCATGAGTTATATTTGCAAACATGTGAAATTTAACATATTTTTAGTGATATCGATCTCTATTTAACAATAACATTTTTGAACAAAAAGATAATAAAGTATTTGACATTTTATCTGTCAGAATTTGTTAAGCGTGCATTAGACGATAAAGTTTTTCTTTTCAAGTGACTTTAAAAGTCTTCTCCTCGCACAGTGACTTGAGTGCAAGAGAGACATATGAATAGACTTTTAACGAAAAACTTTTATAGAAAAACTGGAACATGCGCTACTTTTTCTTAAAAGTCTTTAACTGCCAAGTAACTGTCAAATGTCATTTGTGTTTATATTTTTGATGTATACAAATAGTGTTATAAGTGATCGATATTAAACTGAAAAATGACAAAATGGGGTAGAGAAGTAATTGAAACCTTAATGTACGTATAACTTAAAATTTGACACTTGGATATTTTAATTCACGCAAAATTTGATCGTACCTACTTGTAAGGTCACTTATAAAGACACTTTTCAAATCACTTGAAAATAAAAACTTCATCGTGTAATCCAGGGTTTAGCTAAAATTTTTAGCGTTATTTTCTTTTTAGTGTTTTATAGCAGATTAAAAAATGCTAAATAAATATTAAATTAATAAAATTATAACAATAAAATTTGCACAAGTTTTAGGTTATATCAGATTTTAACAGATAAAACGCAAATATTTATCTTTTTGTTCAAATTACTATTAATACAAAATTGTCTAAATTTAATAATTAGTTTATGGGACCAAATATACATATTAAATTTCAATCGAGAAATCTCGGCGAGAATCTCGGCCGAGACGAGACGCTATTAAAAGAGTCGAGAAAAATTTCGAGACGAGACACAATTTTATAAATTTGAAACGAGACGAGACGAGATAATGAATTTCTCGTCTCGTCTCGCCTCGACCGAATCACTAATTGAATCTACCAAATTTTTGGTCACCGATGGCATTATAGTATTGTTAGTTTCTATTTTGTTTACATTCTTGTTTTTTTTTTTCAAGAATTTTCAGCACTCTCTCAATCTGGTTACAGTCCGGAAACTGTGGGGGAGGATTAAGTTTATTTTCGATATTATACAATAGTCATTCTCTTAGAAGATGCGAATTATTTGTCGTATCATTCTCACTAAATATACCCCCAAAACATAATGCCGTCACCGCCGTATTTAACTGTTATTTTTAAACGCCTTCAGTTTTCTGCTTTTAATTCTTTATTGGGTTTTCTGGTAACGTAAGTAAGTATAAAATATACAGATTGGATAGACGGCAAAAAAATCGGAGAAAACCAGAAATTTAATAATAATAATAATAATATATCATCACGGCATATTACCCATTTCTGGGTGTGCCAGTATCTACAACACATGTAGACATCGGTAATGATGACGATATATTTTACCGTGCGGGTGCTTACCAGGCGTCACCTCACGGGCACTCGTTGCTAGTGTGGAGAGTGCACCACAGGGGTCACTTTTGTGCCATTTAAAATTCGAAATATTTGGCGTCGGTCGTGATCGAACCCGGTACCCCCAGGTTCGCGACCAGACACTCAGGCACGAGGCCACGGGACCCCATAAAGAAATTTAAAGCATTTAAAAGTAGTAGTTAAATACGACAGTGACAGCATTATGTTTTGGGGGTAATATTTAGTCAGCGGGAGTACGAAAATTAATAATTATTACAACAATCATAGATAGCAAAGATTATCTCGATATTTTAAAAGCTAATTTAAAGCAGTGTCTAAAAATACGGCTTAGTAGATAACTTTAATTTCATGCGTTAGAACAATTCAACAAATAATTGGGAACTTGTTAGAGATTTGTTATTGAATAATATTGAAAATAAGCTTACGCATCCCCCACGGACTCCGGCTTTTAACCAGACTGAGAAAGTGCGGAAAATTCTTGAAAGAAACAAGAATATGAACCAAAAAAATATAACAATAAATTACAAGAAGAATGGGAGAATATAACGCCATAGGTTACCAAAATTTGGTAGATTCAATGGATCGTCCCTCAGTTACTGGTAGAAAAACCGAAGGAAACCCATCGAAATATTATATTTCTTTATAAAACATAAATAAATGGTTTATTATTTAAATGTTTTGGTTATCGTATGGACACTTTTTTGTCATCAAATTATGAATACTTTCAATGTTTACCCCTTAAAATAACTATGTCATATGTTTATTTTTATATACAGGTTGTTAATACTAAGTCGTTACACCCGAAAATGGTAGTTAGATCTCATTAAAACAAACAACATTTTTTCTTAGTCTTAGCCCCGGTTCGTAATTATTGGAATTCTTTTGTTTTTCGAAAAATCGTCATAACTCCATTATTTTAAAAACTATTGAAATTTTTTTTCAAAAATCAAGTTGTCACATTGATCATGAAATGTAATTTTAAGGAGAAAAAATAATAAAGAAGGATACAGTTTATGCTAATCATCGTTTCTAATTTATTTCTATTTCTAAAATAAGAATTCAAGAATATTTCATTACATAACATTTTTGACAATATCTCGTGTCAAATTGACATTTAATTAAATACTTTCAAATTGATGTATTATGTTTTTTGTTCGTAGCCTACTCGGAGTTACGATTGTTTTCGGATAACTGTACTTATTTGTAAGTCAAGTAAATGAATAAAAACTTTTTTTTGGGATAGATTGAAAAAAATGTTTAGAACAAATGTTGTAGTAGATAGTTTAAGGATTTTATAAATGCTTTACTTTCGAAAATCGATGGAGTGGTTATCAAATAATCAAGTTTTGAAATTTTTGATCAGTCGCCATTTTGTTATTTGAAAAAATAAAAAATATTTGAAAATGCCAAATATTTTATAGAGCCTAAAGAGAAGTTTTAAAGAAAAAAAATTCAATAGTCTTTAAAATAAGGGAGTTATGACGATTTTTCGAAAAACAAAAGAATTCCAATAACTACCATTTTCGGGTGTAACGACTTAGTATTAACATCCTGTACAATAACGTAACATAATGATTTTCATTTTGGGTTAAAAAATATTAAACATTGAGTTTTAGACTGCTATTTTTCCCCAAATAGATTGAAAGTATTGTCATACGGAGACTTTTTGTATGATTGTAATGCTTGGAAAACTTGGTCGAGTTTTGTGCATTAGGTTATTGTTGTTATCATTTCAGCCTATAAATTAACGTGCATGTTGTTATTTGTGTACGCAGTTATAAAGGTACATGTTAAATGCCTACACCATAAGCGGTGATTAGGTTTCGCGTGTACCTACATTTCATTTTAGGTACACATAAAAAATAGAAAACACGATATAAATCAGTAATAAAAATATTTTACTTTGTGTTTAATACCATTAATAATCTCTATAAATGGCACACTTAACTTCAGTTTTAATTATCGATGTTGCATGTTAACACTGTAATTATTTCTTTTATAGCATCAGTCAGCCGAATAGTGCAATTTTACGCTACACCTCTCTTAACAGCAGGTGGATTTTCAAATGATTTTGATAAAGACAAAACTGATTGTGAAGATGAATACTTCATGTTAGTTAGAACAGGTCTATTAGCTTCAAAGGGTTTATCGCAATTTTTCGTGAAACTTGCGCTGAGGTAACTTTCATTTCTTTAAACATTATAAACGTAATATTATGTATTTATCTAATTCAGATAAAGTGAATTCGGAAAAAAATATAAGAATGACAATTAACATTTTATTAGCACGAATATTTCTAATGATAATTTATTTTTCCTACAACCGTGCGTAAAGTACATACTTTACACACTCTTGATAGTGTGTGAAGTGTCTCTTTTTAAACATTAGTGCGTGAAAAGTACTTTTCAAGCACTAGTGCATAAATAGGCGTTGCTAGGCAACATATACATTCAGTTAATTTATCTGTCAGGTAAATAATTAGGTGGTAAATAATTATGAAAGTATTAAAATTTATCAAGAAATATTGTTGTACACTGCAAATGAAAAAGAGCACCAATACAGGGTGTCTCAAAAAAATGTACTCACACTTCGAATGACGAGAAAAACTTTATTTCTGAACATAGAGTGAAATGGAATACAGAAGACAAATATAATTAAGGAATCATGTTCGTAAATGTTCAAATTGATGACCGTCATTGTCCAGACAACTCTGATAACACAATTCAAAAAAGGCAGCATGTTAGCGACAGTTAAAGTGCGAGTACATTTTTTTGAGACACCCTGTATTTGAAGACGCCTGCACACTTACACTCAGTATTATGAGAAATAGCACTATCATTTCGGTTGTAGGAAAAATATTGTATGCAACTCGTATGTAAAATAGTATTTTTTATCTCGTGATAATTTCCGCCCTTGACCAAAAAATACTACTTTACACACTTGTTGCATAAATAACTATTTTGGTTTTTAACGATTAAAATAATGTATATAACAAATATCCATTTTTCTTATATTGTTTATATATAGTGACAGTTAAAAGTTTTCAGTATGTTTTTTATAACAATTGAAATAAAGACGTCAATAAATACATACACTTTAACTCTACACGATGTGTGAATTTAACCACTTGTAAATTTGGTATAAAAGCAGACGTTAAATTGGTTCAAAAATCAAAATTGAATACACATATTTCGTAACGGCATCAACCGGGGATGGGATAACGCTAACAAAACGTTACGTTAATTCATAACGTTATAAAAAAATAATTGGTTACATAACGTTATAAATAACTTAAAAAAAAATAACGTTATGTAACGTTATAATAGGGAGTTATTGCAACTGCTAAGATGAAAGAACGTAAACGTTAACATTAAGGAGTTATTGCAACTTCTAAGATGAAAGAACGTAAACGTTAACCTTATGTAGAAAACACTTTATTTCAATGTTTGCCGCATTTAATTAGTGTATTCACGCTAACGTTCGCTAAAAGCAACACAAACGAGGTTACATCCACACTTTTCACCGAAACATAACCTCAAAAGATACAGAACGTGTGACGTTAAACGCTCGCTATTCCATGGCACATAACGTGCCTCCTTATTCATATAACATGAACCTTATTAGTACGCATGCGCACTCGGGCTGTCATGTGACTTTAAAGTTTTTTTACGTTGAAGCTGCAATAACTCTCTAATATGTAGAAAACACTTTATTTAAAAATAAGGGACTTTAAATTTCAATGCTTACCGCATTGAATTAGTTATTTCACGTTATAGTTAACGCTAAAAGCAACACAAACAAAGTTACAGCCGCACTTCTCATAGAAACATAACCTCATACAGAACGTATGATGGTGAACGCTCGCTATTTCAACGCACATAACGTGTCTCCTTATTCATTTAACGTGAACCTTATTAGTATGCGTGCGCATTCGGGCTGTCACGTGATTTTAAAGTGCACGTTATTTTTGGTTTGAAGCTGCAATAACTCCCCAATAACGTTATTTTTGTTTCATTAACGTTCAAATAATTGAATTTTTTTTAAGTTGATAGTAAAAATTAATATTAGGAACAATATGACTATAATACTAGACAAAATCGATAATAATTTTATTTTATTGAATTGCGCTACGCTTATTAAGGCCGTCTCAAATGTCACTAAAATGACTCAAATGAAAATTACATAGCGAGTGTCAAGTGGCGCCAAGGCACGGAGGAACATTGTACTATTTTTAGAGAAATAATCTGTCTCAAATAAATACACATTGAGCAATGACAGTTTGAAATTCATATAAAACTGTTAGCTGATCCTGTATTTAAAGCTAAAAATGATATGCAATAAACATTTTTTAAAAAGATGTTACCTTGGAAATTCCCCATTTTAATTTCCCCAAAACCGTAACTAAGCAAGCACCACGAGAAAGCATAAAAAGGGACAATATGACCTATAAAAGCAGCGAACGTGTTAATTCATGAAGACGTGTCGACTAAGTGCACTGACTCATGTTAGTAAGCTTTTCATCTCGTAGCTATTTCTTGACATATCTCTCTAGTTGTTTTGCGCTCAGAAACAGATTTTCGGCTTATAAGTTTGTAAACACGTGAAGATGATTTTCGAGAACGATTGTTTCTTTTAATTTTCACACTTTTCAACTACAATTCATATTAAAAAACGGCACTTTTACGAAATGTATTATTTTCCTTTGAAAAATTTATAATTATTTTCATGCATATGCAATGCATCAAAATGAATATAAAATGTATTCTTGATAAAAGTTTTTGCATGTCCCGAAACGGCCATTTGAGTTTTAACATTTTCAAATTTTCTTTTAGTTTCAGATAAAAATCGAAAATTGGTCGTTTTAGCTGAAAATTATTTCCAAATTAGTCCCAAAAAATAAATTTGCGTTGTCATGGTACTATCTTGTTTTTTTTTTTTTACATCCAGTATGGAACCGGTTGATAGGAATTTTTTGACCAATTTTCGTGCATCTCTATTTGAGATGTAAATATCCGGAAACTTTTGATTAAATTCTTCGATAACTCGACGGATCGCTTTATTACCTTTGCCATAACATTGAATTAGGTAAACTCGTTCGTCTTTTGACAACGATTATGGTTGATTTTCCCAACTGACAGTTAATAAAAATAAATAAATAACGGCAATTACCATGACAACGCAAACTTATTTTTTGGGACTTTGAATAATTTTCAACTAAAACGACCAATTTTCGATTTTTAACTGAAAGTAAAAGAAAATTTGAAAATATTAAAACTGAATTGGCCGTTTTGGGACATACAAAAACTTTTATCAAGAATACATTGTTTGTAAAATGAAAAAAAAAAGTTTTTTCTCTTTGGAACTCGATCCGTGGACATACTGTAGATATTATCTTAAATTGATAAAAAATATTAGACTCCATTTTTTTATTTTTCCAACAACTACCTATAATATAAAAGAAAAATAAAAATATGTATGTAGTTTTTGGGAAATGCTTGTGACAAAAGCTCCAAAAAAGAGAGTTAGCTACTAATATGACTGGACATCGATTTTGTAACTTTAAATTCCACATGTCGGTACCATAAACAAAAGAAATTCAAGGGCACAAATTTTACTCTGAGAAAGAGTGGAAGAAATCTCAGTTCTAGTAGAATTTGACAACTAAAAGAATTTAAAATTACTTTGTCAAAAAAATGGCCTATTTTCTTTACCGAACAGTGCATGTACTTTCATACTATTCTGAATGCAGAATAGAATGTCTACTTAAATGAAAAACATATAATTGTAAGTTTAATAAATTTAGGTTTAACTAAACCAAAATTTAAACCATATTGTAATACCTGTCATAAATATTATACATGATATTGAAGGAACAGAGTTTGATATTCTGTGACTACTGTGACTACTAAAGAAATAAGATTCTTGTATTCATGTTTTTGGTATTTTCTGTAGAATGTTGTAATGCACATAAACAATATAAGCAAAAAATGGGTATATACATAAATATAAATCATAAATGCCTAAATTTAATTTGTAACAATTTTGGTTCTGTTTTATTTTTGATTTTTAAATGATAATGTTTTAGCTACAATTGGCATAAAGTAGCATTTTTGTACGATAAACAAGGGCAGCAAGAAGTTGCTGGCGAAAATACTTGTTCCTTTATGATGCAAAGTTTAGCCCTAGATCTTAGCAAGACGATGGAAACAATGGCACAGCAATTTCAATATAAAGACGGCGATCTAGGGCTGTCAACCATGAGTATTGAAAACTTCTTAAAAGAGGATATTGGCGTAAATTATGGTAGTAAGTAATAAACAAGTATTCTTTTTTTTTAAGCGTATACGGACATGTTAATGTGTACCTAATATCAAATGTAGGTACACGCTAAAACGTCATCACTGCTATTGCGTCGAAATACCTAAAAGTGCACGTTAAATAAATGAGGTTATGTTTGGGTGTTAAAACTTATTAGTGCACTTGCAAATTGGTTTTGAATTCAATCTGACTAGTATATATTTCTCAAATACAGGATGCGGCGTAATGGAGTCCCACATTTCTGAGGTGAATTGTAAAAAACAATACAAGATATAAAAAAAAAATATTGAAAGTTGAAAGTACATATAATAAGGTTTTTTGGTCAGGTTTTAAAAATTATAACGTCCAAATGTTGGCCTTGACGGGCAATGCACATTTGGAGCCGTTCCTAAAAGTTTTCCATCACTCTCGCCAGAATATGTTGACGAACTCCGTCGATTTCTTTACGAATAGCCTTCTTGAGTTTTTCAAGGGTTCGAGGACGATGTTTAAAAGTCAGCTTTGAGATACCATCGTAAGAAAAAATTACAAGGGCTCAAGTCAGGTAGCGAGGGGCCATGCAACGTCTTCCCGTACGGAAGGCGACATGTCTTGCAAAATGGCGCGAGAACGACAGGTCGTACGGGCTGTGGCTCCATCTTGTTGAAAGCAGGAGGCATCTGCATCATACTTTTCTATTTTCAGGCGTAAAATCTCGCAGTACCGGTTGGAAGTGATAACAATGACGCCACCCTCTTCAAAAAATGAGGCCCTATGATGCCTACCGAGGCATTACAGATCCCGTTGCCCTTCAATTTTGGACCCATTTCAAATCGTTTTCCGATCAGGAACAATTTCATTTACATTTAAACCGAAGTTCATGCGAAAGGCCCTCACGGACTCGGCGCTTTTGAAAAAAAAGCTTCGATAACGAAGCCTCGATGTTCACCAGACCACGGCATGGCAACAACTGAAAACCTTATTGTTCACCCGACCAAATAGGACCAACCGCTCCTATTTACCAGGTCTGGTGAAGCCTTAGCGATTTTTTGAAATGTGGGACTCCATTATGCCGCATCCTGTATAACAACAATCTAATATAAGCAGAAAAGTCACGCTCAAAAAAGTCGGGCCGAGTTTTGCGCGTTAGATTATTGTTATATTTAAAGAAGTATACTACTTCAGCCTAAAAATTTCGTGCATTTTATAAATTATGCATGCAATTATAAAAGTACGCGTTAAATGCTATTGTTATAAGCGGTGATTACGTTTTAGCTTGTAGGTACCTATATTTAATATTAGGTACCTACATATTAATTGCCGAGCCCCTGGATACTATTTCTTTTAATCATAACTATAAAAAAATGTGTAATATACACTCTAGCAAATAAAATATTTTTAGTTATTGTGATGTGTGCATCAAGAGAGCGTATTCACGAAATATTATTAGCAGCTATGCGTTTGGAAAATATGATGTACGATGACGAATATCTTTTTTTCAACATAGAATTGAACAGCGCGTAAGAATTTTACCAATCTTATCCATGTCTTGGCTGAAATGATAATTTCCTTAGAGCTCCCGATCCAGATGAGCCTTGGAAAGATCCAAAATACAATCAAACTACTTCAGATCTCTTAAAAGATGCTTACAGAAATGTTGTAACGTTAACATCGGCATCGGAAGAAATAAATGATACTAATTCAACAGCAATAAGAGTCAAATCTCAATATACTTCAGGATTCTATGACGCTATGATGCTTTATTTAAATACAATAAATGATTTCTTAAGAGATGGAGGACCCGAAGAAAATATAAATACGACGATTAACGGATATTCTGTGGTGTGCAATATGTACAACAGGACTTTTCAAGGTGAGTATGATAACGTCATCATAAAAATCACTTATTAGTGAAATAGCATTTGCCCCTATTTTTTTCAATCACTGCATATATCATTATTCATTTTCTCTGTGTCTCTTATAAATTAGAAAATAAAAATTTGTTGTTCGGTGAATATTTACTAATTTTATTAATAAATTAAGTTGTTTGCTTAAAAAAAGTACATAAAATTTTCCTTCAAACTTCTTGCTCTTGCAATATAATTCTGTGATTTTTTGGCAAAAGCAGTCTTTTGGCGAACCTAAAAACAAACTTTAGACATAGAATATCTTTGTGAAATAACGGGTTTATCAATTGTATCGTTTATTACTATAAGGACCTAATTCACACTTCTACAGTTTTGAGGAAAAAGATAAAATGTGTTTAATTTTTGACAGGTACCTACATATTTTTGATCTTTTATTCTCAGTTTTAACTTATCTTTGTATTGCACCGAACGTACAGGAATCGAGATTAAAGGTAAAGAATTTAGGTTCTTTTAAAAATAAATACGGTTAAATGCCGGATGACCACAGAAAGCGGGCCATCCTTATTTTTTATTTATAAAGATATCTAGGTTAAATACCTATACATATGTAGCATCATTTTTATGTATAAATAATAACCATATCACTTTTGGTTCCGGTTTCGGTCTTTATTATATTAACTGGAACACCCAGTATATTTTTACATTTTTGAATCTACGTTAAATTCTAAATACAATGATGTGCCACAAGTCAAATTTTCCAGCAAAAAACTAATACAAAAAATCAAACAAGAAAAATTGTCTGTGGCTTTATTTAAAACAATTGTATTGTATAACTTCTAGAAAAAATATATTTACGCATTTTAATTGATGCATAAATAAACAATTTCATCAAATATAGAAGCTGTCATAGTGTCCAAATTATACGATTTGTTATTTAAATAAAGCCACAGTCAACTTTTGTTATTTAATTTGATTTCTTTGTATTATTTTGTATTGGAAAATATAATTTGTGGCACATTATTGTATTCAGAGTTGAACGTGGAATTCAAAAATGTAAAAATATACAGAAGAGAATGACTCTTGTCAAAATAAAGTTATATACAAAACAATGAAATGGCAGACAGTGCTACTCCTATGTTGATAATGGGGTCCTCCACCATGACAGAAAATAAAATGTACACTTTGAATTATAAAGTAATTGAAGTACTACTCAATAAATAACGATGAAGATAAAAAAATATATTTTTTTTAATAATTACATTACGAGATATTTGAAATTTGTTGTCAGTGTCGCTGTGACGTCACACTATTGCTATCTTTCTCCAGCAGCCTACTATAGAGTCTGGTGGAGAGCGAGACAAAGATAGGAGTGACGCCGTGACGTCATATTGACTTTAAAAATCAAATGCAGTTAAAATAAGACAATTAAGACTTTTTATTACTACGAATTGCTTCAAAATTAAACTTTCATTTAAAATAATGAAAATAATAAAGTGGAGGAGCCCATTGCAAGAGGGATTAAGTCCATGGACTGACATAACCTAAACTATATGTATTTATTCTAAAAATGACATGTCAAATCGTGTTTTCGCCTTTATCTGGCGTTGAGCAAACTGTGGAATAAAAAGATCCCTAGAATCGGATATAAATGGGACATAGACCGTTTTAAAAATAAACGATTCAATATTTTTTCTTTTATCAACTTACAACAAATTCAATATTTGATTTTTTATAAGCCAATAAATTTTTAAATTTGATCCAAAATATTTGAAAAAGCGACCTATCTACTTTTGCCATAAAATCACAGAGTGACACTATCTATTACCAGTAATGAATTTCAATTTTTTCTCAAATCCATCCGCGTAATTGTGAATCTGGAACGAGTGAATATCCCTGGCTGAATAAATATTTGCATTTCTATCCATCATAATTAGGGACAACGGAACCAGCTTTGAGAGCAGTGCAATTAAAATGGGCTGGGTATGCCATGCCCCATGTCATAACATAACACCATCTGTCCTTGTTACAGGGTTAAACGGTCAAGTGGAAATGAACCAAAATGGAGACAGAAAAACTCATTATTCCTTGCTCAAATACAACCCGGACAGGGGCAAATTTGATGTAAGAACAAAAAAAATTTTTTTTGTAATATACAGGGTGTTCATTTTTAAATGGCCACCATTGCGATCTCAAGGACTATAATGCTCGTATTCATAGTCAGTACTTCGCCTCGACTCATATACCTCGTCCAGATTTCATTTGAACAAATGGCTTTTAAATCCTCTGTGTTAATCGGTTAATCCTAATCTTTGCTACTGTGAAAATTTTTACGTTTCACGCAAATATAGTTTCTTCTCAAAGTACATTATATGTCTATGAAAGTTGAAAATTGCTTGTAACTATTTAAAAGGGGAAAATTTTTATTGGGGTATTGGGGTATAACTCAATACAACCTGTACCTCGTGCATATTTACATTTTGGCACTACCAGTTGCTCAATTTAGTAATGAGCGTTCATTGTTAAAGCAAGCATAACATCTTGGATAAGAATTTTACAGGTCAACTATGGTTCTCTGGAACCGCAATAAAACTTTTCCCCTTTTAAATAGTTACAAGCAATTTTCAACTTTCATAGACATATTATGTACTTTGAGAAGAAACTATATTTGCGTGAAACGTAAAAATATTCACAGTAGCAAAGATTAGGATTAACACAGAGGATTTAAAAGTCATTTGTTCAAATGAAATCTGGACGAGGTATACATGAGTATGCCTTGAGTACCAGATTTCGTTTCATAGTCGCTACTTGTTTCTTTACTCGTACTTCGATCGAAGGTTTACTTGAGGCGAGCTCCAAACAACCTTGAGTTATGCTTAAGTAATGCTTGAAGCCTTTTTTAAATTTTAGATAGTCTTGATCAATATATAAAAAAACATGTCAAACTGTCATTTCCATCACATGACAAATGAATCATGAAAATAATCTAGAAATTTTAGGATTTGTTGACATAGTAGAAGAAGCCTTAAATAATAACTATGAAATAGGGATGCTTCAAGAAGATATATTCGTAATATGACTCATATATCTGTAACCTGTGACATTACGTAGATGTCAAATATATTATTTGATAGAAAAATATTAAAAATTTACAAATGTACCAACATAGTTATAACAAATTCTCTAAAATCCTCCCTAGAAAACCGAGAATTCACGAAGTTTCGACTATGAAAGAGAGAGATACGAGGTTGATTAAATTAGCAAAAAAATTCTATTTTACATGGATTTTCAATGATAAACTGAAAAAAAAATTCAACCAGTGGTTCTCAAAATATGGATACCAACTTTTTTATTTTATTTTTTATTTCCTCATTCGTTGGAGAATTTCATTCTGAATTCTGTGATATAATATTTTAATATGCTTATATAACGATTTTTTTTTGAGGAAAATGTATGTAAAGTTTTATACTAATTTGATTAAAATATGACTATAAGAAGAATAATTTCATGTGAAAAAATAAAATTACACGTATTCATTTTTTCCATTCGTGGCACTCTTATTATAGCCACATTTTTAATCAAATTAACATAAAACTTTACATTCATATTTCTCAAAAAAATCGTTATTAAAGTAGGTATTATATCACTGAATTCAGAATTAAATTCTCTAAAGAATGAGGAAATAAAAAATATGTATGTCTATTTAAAATAAAAAAGATGATGTCCATATTTTGAGAATCGCTGGTTGAATTTTTTTGTCAGTTTATCAAATAGAAATTCTTTGCTAATTTAATCAATTTCGTATCTCTTATAGTTCTCGAGATTGCATTGGTGGCCACTTAAAGAACACCTGTATACAGAATTGGACAGAAAGGACGGACTTTTTTAAAACGTCACAAAATTGATACGTTTTGCTTAAGAAAAAATATATTGACAGATTTGAGTTCGTAATTACATAGCAAACAACATCTTGCATGTGGTGTCCGTTATCATTAATGCATTTGCGGAGGCGTTCTACAAGTTTGCAAACACTCTTACCAAAATCCATCGACCTTTAAACTAATAGACGCAGTTTACGAGCAAAATGCTTGTCCCGCCATAACGGTGCAGACACAGTATCTCTATCCTTCAACAGTACGGAAGTTAAGAAAACGCGGCAAAATAAAAAATATAATTTGTCCCTAACTTGTTATACTTGGTGCATAATCGCTAAGAGTATAGATTTAATTTTTTTGTGCATAATTAGTTTTATTAAATATTTTTAATACAATATATTATATACATATTATATTATAGGGAACAAGTAATAATTAATAAGAACTTACATATGAAATGACACAGCTGAACCGCGTACGTACTGCTGACTGCACGAAATACATCGTTTCCCCCATTATTTTGTCGCATACACACCTCACAACACTTATACGTATGTATTGACAGAAATAATTGTAAATGTTCTCCAAAAAAGTAAATAATACACAAACAGTCACGAAACGTCAAATGTAGATTTTGACAACTATTTAGTAATAGAGAGCGATGTATAGAGGTTTACATATGGCTGAAAAAGATGTACAATGAGTACGAACGCATGCGCAGTATACTTTAACTGAGAACTTTCGTACTGTTGAAGGACAGAATATATATTTCTATCCTTTCATGTTGGAGCATTATTCTAACAATAAAAGAATAGGAGACACTTGGTCCATTAGTTTAAAGGTCGATGCCAAAATCGCTCTGCATTTTGGGCGACTTCTACGGAAATAGCTTCTTTCATTTCTTCCAATGTGCGGGGTTTGTATTCGTATGTACGTATCACATTGGAAGAACTGAAAGAAGCTATTCGCGTAGAAGTCGACCAAATTGACAGAGCGATATTGGAAAGAGTGTTTGCAAACTTCGTAGAACGCCTCCAGAAATGCATAAATGATAACGGACACCACATGCAAGATATTGTTTTCCATACTTGATTTTGTCAAATGCTATGTTATTACGAACTCAAATCTGTCAATAAATTTTTTCTTAAGCAAAAAGTATCAACTTTGTGACGTTTTAAAAAATGTCTGTCCTTTCTGCTCAACCATCTATTATTTTTTCTTTCATTTTGAATTTAGAAACTGAATGAAATATTAATAGATCTAAAATTTAAGTTATACAAGCCCTGCACCAAAATAATTGGCCTCATTCCTTTTTTTACAAGGCAATTATACATTTATTATGATAATAACGCATTTTATTTAAGCAATAAATTAAATCTAATAGTACAAAAGTGAGTTTATATCATATATATCATCATATAAAATATATCATCACGGCATATTACCCATTTCTGAGTGTGCCACAATCTGCTTTATGGCAGATATCGGTAATGATGATAAATTAACTCTAATAGTACAAAATTAAGTTTAGGAATAATAATGGGGGATTACACCATTTTTTTTTTTATAATTTCATCTGAAAATATTAGGAAAACTAAGACTATTGATGAAAATCCGGTGAAAAAATTCCTATTAATAAGCGAGTTATGGTCTCCCGAATTTTGAAAAGATTGACGTGACGTCACATTTATGTGTTTTTATATTAAACTGTTTTCATCATGGACCTAAATGTTCTTGAAATATATGCTATTTTAAGTTATATTTACATAAAAATAAATGAATATTATAACACTGTATAAGTATACATACTTTATAATTACAGGTGTATTTAAATTATTAAGTTTAATGCAAGAAATTTATGTTAAAATAAAAACTGTTTGGAAACTGTAGTACAGTAATGTTAGCCCCTCCTTTCGAATTTGAATTTCTTAACTTCCATTGGTAGTAATCCCACCTCCTAACACGCTATTTGTAATGCATGTATAGGCGGTTTCTCGGTCGCCAATCAAAATATTTTCATATTAGTGTCGAAGAGTTATAACAAAAAACCCCCATTGAATAAATGTAAACAATTTCCTTTTATGCATAAAGTTATAATAAATAGGTGTAGGCCAATTATTTTGGCTCAGGGCTCGTAATAGAGAAATATGTTTTCGAAATATGTATGTATGTATCACAAAATATTAAAATTTGTGTAAAATCACAATGTTATATCCAGCAATGGTAAAAACCTGTGGTGATGTATTTATTTACTTATTTTTCCGCCATATTTGGAATACGGAACTTACATTTATACACAGATTTTGATAAAGAACAAATTTTAGAAGATATTAATATAAGTTCAGTGTATCATTTTTCAATTTATGGATTGGTATGTTTTGTACTATACATAATTTTCGCAGAAAAAAACACCCATAACGTGCCTATAAAAAATATGAATTTCTTTTTATTAATTTTTCGACCACTGTTTTTTTTTCTTGCCTATCATTATCGGGCAGCGGACCACAGTTTGGGAAACGCTAATTTAGATACTAGCCAGTAAGCGTTTTTACAATCCATACTTGAATTCAACTTACTAAATCTATATTGGCCATTTATGGAGCACTATTTTAACTATATGATCAGACTTAAATTAAATCATTTTTTTCTAAATAAGATATAAGGTACTTATTTGATTTACACACAAATACACATTATTTGCAGAATTTATAAATTATGCTCAGGATTATTTCATACAGTATTTGGTCTGTGTGAAATTACCATATATAGGATGTTTCTATATCTGTACAACAAACTTTAAGGGTATATTGTATTGGCTGTACCTACTGATTATGAATCTAAAAGAATATTTTTAAATTCGGAAATAATCTTGTTATTTATTTAATTCTTGAAGTATACATTTTTAGTGCCACTAGCTCCGGCTACATATGCCGATTTTCATGGGTCGCGAAAAGATAGTGGAAAACATACCGGTCCGTAATATGAAAAGTTTGGCAATCGCTGATTCTATATATTGCATAATATATTTTATTTCTTTATAGGTAGTAGCCCATTATGTTATAGATGATAAGAATTTTACATTCGTTGAAGGAAAAGATAAATTTTGGATGGTTCCAGAGACGGATACACCTATTTGTGGTTACAATTCTTCAAAATGTGCCAGTAAGCAAAATATTTACAAATTTATTAATTAAATTAATAGTTATTTAACTATCAAGTGTGTTAATGGGAGTGATTAATGACTGAGTCATTTCAACGCGTGAGAGTAGCGAACGCGTTGTGTTAGTGTTAGTTACAATATTTTTCAGTTGACCGTATTTTACTGAATTGTAAAATCTAATTTTATTCCATAACAAAAAAATTTAGGTTAGTAACGTCTAACACAGAAGTCTTTGTTTGTGTGTTTGTGTGTTTATGTGTTCATGTGTGTATGATTGACAATTATTTAGCAATGATATATGGTATCTATGGTTACGTACTAAAATCGTTTATTAATAAAAATTATGCATTAATAGGGGTCATTAATATAACCTATTAATACACGGTCAACTGAAAATAACATTTAATTGTGTATTGTAATAGTTAGCGCATTGATTAATTATATTTGTACGAAAATTAGTAAATTTGCGTAGCACAGTTCTACTCTGAAAATGTAAACCCCCATCTCTGAATTAGAATTATACTACACACGAGTTGGACTCTTGAAATTTCATTTAATTATAAATTTACTTTATCACTATATTGGATTATTATATAACTTGTTTTTGTCATATGATGAAACAGTACAACAATCGTAGATGGGAACACAATATTTAGTTATAAGCATGATACGTAAATGTCATAAGATTGTCGATCTATACATATTATTCAATCAGTGGTTTTAGAATTGCATTTGCGATGTTTAATTAGTTCCATGTCAAGTTGAAATCCACCAAATTACAATTGAATTTACAAAGAGAAATTGGATGACATTAAACAAATATCCTGCAAAGCTGATAATTTGGGTTCAAACAAAATTTACATATAAAAGCATTTACCAATATTTTGAGAAAGGCATCTTTGTTTATAAAAGATCAAACTGTGAGAACTGATGCTGCAATAAATATACTTTTTAGGCTACTTTACGAATTATATTATTTATAAGTAATTGTCGTACACAGAAAAAAATAATTGAAATTTTGTCTAATTTTAATTATATATTATTTTATTAGGCAATATGTCTATAATTTAGTATAATTTATAAATCTTAATTTAGCATTTTAACTAATCCGAAATAGATAATAAATATTTTGTAAAAAATCGTTAATTTAAATAAACAAAGGGTTATTTTAATTACTTATTTTGTAGTCTCGTATTTGATGTTCAATTGTTTTGCATTTTACGCCGTTAAATTTGTCGTATAATTTACCAAATTTTGTCCATTTAACCATCTTTTTATCTCTTGAAATCAGAAAGTTAGCATGTTAGCAATGGTAATAATAAAAACAAATACCTTTGTATAACGTTCAAGTCAATATACGTACATTGTGGCTATCTTTTTCATAGATATAATTTATTATTTATATTTAATCAAGTATTTCTCTTAATAATATTGCAATTTATTATTAATTGCAAAATTTAATCCAAATGACATTGTTTAATTACAGATATTTGTATGCAATTAAGTGAAATATGTCAAACGCTTTATGCAAAATTAATTTTATTTAAAATTGTTTTACCCTCCACAGAATTGATTTTCAATAACTAATTACATAAATATTGAAAATGTATGTCAATTTTATCCACAAATATGAAATTTACGACCGAATTCACCATTAATCCGCTGATTAATAATCTGCTGATTAAGGAATCAAACTGATCAACTTATGTTCTAATTCATCAACTTGATGAATGGAGTTTTTGACGGACGCTATTCCTGGACAAATAAGGTTAAACGCTATATACACACCGTAAAAATTTACGTACGCCTGCGCATTGAAGTTAAAATGAGCTATAGCGTCCATGATATTTATTTTGACGTTATGTGAAAGCTCTCTAATATACATGCAGTTTTAAAAACAGTTTTCAAAACAATTTTGGTTTTGAGTTACCTCAAACCTGTTTTGACCCCGGCGTTTTCAAAACTAAAAACGTTTTGAAAACGGTTTTCAAAACTGCATGTAAACTAAATAATGTTGAAATATGTACCTTATTTTCAGGTTCGTTTCCGTACGCAGGGTTAAGCGGATTTTTAGCTGTGATATTATTACTAGTCATTAGTTTTGTTATTTACCAGTAAGTACAAATTTCAATTCTAAATGCATTTTCCGAGATTTGTTATTTAGATAAAAATCAAAACTTTTTTGAGAAACAAATCATAAATAGTAGATTAACTTAAAAAATAACTATTTACATATGAGGAATGTACGAATAATTTGCTATTTACACATAGATACATGCTACGTTCGGTGTGATTAGATTAGATTACTTTCGGATAATAGAGATAAAGATTACTTGAGGAAAGTACTATAGATTTCATGTAATAAAATATTGAATGTTTTTAATTTCCAAATCAGTTATCCAGTAATAATCAAAAATTTACAAAACTGACTTATTGCACTTTGAAAATGATTTCTTCATATTATAATGTATTCTTTTACTTATCAAGACGGCTCAATTTTGAAAAAGAAATCGTCAAAACTTGGCTAATAAAACCAGAAGAAGTGCATCCAATAGACCAGCCGGGCGAAGGCGAAATGGACCTCGCATCTGTCGCGGTAAATATTTTTCGAGAGTACGATATAAAAGGACATAAACAACTGAATATAGCTACGCATTTTTGTTTTATTTTAGTCAATTGCATATGAATCACATGCCGATGAAGATCTGCCTCTATTTATTTATAAAAATAGTAAAGTTGTAGCTAAGAATATTACCAGTCAGTTTGATGTATATAAGCATGCCAATTGTAGTCGTACATTATTGCACGTAAGTTATATTTTTGTATTTGTTGAATCGTATATATTCTAGCTAATAACTTTTAGATGTTAGATATACAGCATGACAATTTGATTAAATTTTACGGGATTTGCGAAGGACCTCCAAAATGCGTTATTATGGAGTATGCTCCAAGACGAAGCCTTCAAAACATACTCAAAACTTTTAAAATGAATGAGAAAACTTCAGAATTAATCACCTTGTCCTTCATTTATGATATTGTCATGGTAAGGACTGTATTTTACAATTTTACATACAGGTATAAAAAAAAAAATAATAAAATCAGCAAGCGACTATCTAAGAAAGTTTAACATTTAGTTAAAAAGCATAGATTATCATCCTGCATAAGCAACATATTTAAAATGTAGAAAAATCGCTACACAATTTTATTTTTTAATTTTTATAGTCCATTACTGTAAGGTAGGTAAGATTAATATAAATTTGGTTAAGTAATAAAGAATTAGAAAACACTCGCCATGTTTCACAAGATTTCAACATCTGAATCAACGTTTCGGCTTTCGGTCATCATCAGAGGCCTGCCGTGCTCAGTTAGTAACCACAGATGCGTTTGCTGTTATTGCAACTCATCAGTGTAGTGTAACTGCCGTCTCTTTGTAGAGAGAATCCACCAATTGGGCACAGCGAGATATGTACATCTTATATAAAATAGATGGCATAAGAGGTAACTAACCACATATAGAGCCATCTATCGAAGAGTCGCCGTAAAGCATTCGCAGCTGTTTAAAACTAAAAGTACAATACGAACTCTAGTTGGTGGATTGTTTCTGCAAAAAGACGTCAGTTACCCACACTGATGAATTGCAATAAGAGCGAAACGCGTCTGTGGTTACTAGCTGGGCACCGCCGGTATCTGATGATGACTGAGAGGTAGTCATTGTTTCACCTAGAGTTCGCTATTGTACTTTTGTTTTTGGTCAAGTAAGATTAATGTATATGTTATTTTCGCGAAATATCTATGTAGCCGCGAAAGTTATATACATTTGTACATATGACATATACAGGGTATTACGATAAACAGGCGGCCATCGCTTCACTGCGACTTCACAGAATCAAAAGAAATCCCATTCTGCATCATCCTATAAAGAACTAGAGGAATTTAAAAATAACTAATTAGAGTAGTTTTATTATCGCCTGGTCTGTTTTATCAAGTATTCTGTTTGAGAAAAAACGAAAAACTGTCACATCTGACGGCAGATGTCAATCAAGATTAGAAAATACTTTGCGATAAGGACCGTAGCGATTTGGAAACCTTTCTTGGTACAACCTCATTGCTGCTCTACTGTTGCCTCCAACTTCAAGTTTTACTATAGATAAGATAAATTCTAAACACGGTGAACTAACGCTACTGATTTCAACCAATCAAACTTGTGACACTGACAGTATCTATTAATTGTTTCTGGCACTTGAATCTACGATTACAAACTACGACCCGACTTAACGTCCGATTGGGTAACTTTAAAGGTCTATAGTTTCTACAAGATGCCAATCAGGATAAATTTACCAGTAAATTTTGACTCATGGTGTGACCTTTACATATCCTAAAGAGATGGCCGCTTATTTACCGAACATCCTGTATAAAGACAGACGGACGATATAATAGATAGACTTATTTGTGGCATTTTTGTTTAGCAAATTCCTGAAGTAATACAACAATTAAATAAAAAATCATCATTATCAAACAATGGTCAGTTGTGATATTTTGTGTGACGCATATTTCAGGTTAGGTTAAGTTACTCATACAAATAGTTATTGTTGTAAATGACGAAACTGAGAGATCCATGGATAATGAAAAAGTATCTATATATTTTTAACAGTAAAGATTTTCATCTTTCGAACACTCATATAGTAGTCCCAACATTGGAACTCATTTAAAGGGTGCATATCTTTCGTAAGTACGAATCCGAGCGAAGAGGAGCGGAAGTTGCCGAGCGGTTATTCAACTTGTTGCACGGACTGTACAAATAATCATTTACCTAGAATTCTACGATTATCTTTCTTTTTTCACCATGTTATCGCATTTTATCTTTTGCGCAACCTAGATAAGTTTGGGGCGAACTGTAGATGTTACGAAGAATGTGAACAATGGGAAACAACAAAATAAAATAGACATTTATTTGTATTTTATTTAACGTGCCCCCAAAAGTCTTCGAATACAAATTATTTGTTATATTTGTCAATTTTCTAACTTTTCTCGAATTTTTTTATGTTATTGACGTAACAACGAATTTTATTTTAATAAAATAATTCTAGGTCCCTATTTAAAAAATAACATTTGATAGTGGTATCGCGTAAACCTGAGTTTTCTAAAAATATCCATTACTGTAATCAAATAGTATATTTTTCTATTCTTTATAATAAAAAAGTTAAGGGAGGTTCGTTATCCCCGACTCAGACCAGAATATGATTATTTTTAGATTAATGTTTTTGTTGTTTTTATTAATAAATATTAGCTAAAACAATATACTCGAAAATTGAATTTCTCAATCTCGAGGTCGGATCATCCATAAGTATTAAGATTGGATTTTCGTGCCATAACTGCAGATGATCAAAAAGAACTGATTTAGTTGGCAATACAATTCTGGGATCTTTATATTCCACAGTTTACACAACAAGATGTGAAGGCGGAAATACTATTTGACATGTCATTTTGAAAATAAATACAGAAAGGTTATGTCAGAGTAGGGGCCTGACAGCTAATAGGATTTTGAGTGATTGATTATTGCTCTATTGGTAATGTAAGAAATAAAAGTATATGGATAAGGGAAACAACAACCATTTTAATAAACAATGGTAAATATACCCAAATTTAAATTTTCAAATGTCACTGTCAACAGTGTCAAAAACAGGAAATAAATTTATGTATCAATCTTACCAATTTCAAGTATTGCCAAATGCCAACTGAATCGGTTATTTTCGATCTCTGTATTTATGACTACAGCTATAAAAAATGATAACATATTTATATTGTATTTGTGGGATTGTTTTCAGGGAATGGTATACCTACACGCTAGCGAAATCAGAGTTCATGGAGCTTTAACTTCATCAAACTGCGTCGTGGATAGTAGATTAATGGTCAAATTAACAGATTTCGGTATTCGGTTTTTGTACGATAGCACAGGGGACTTGGAAGGTGACACTTATTGGAGAAGTAATGAAATGGTTTTGTATGTTGGTATAATTGTAAAATATCTTTTATTTCTGTGTAGAGAAGCTGTACGCGGCTCCAGAATTGTTGAAAGAAAACGCACCCACGGGAGGCACACAGAAAGGAGACGTGTATGCTTTTGCTATAATTGTACATGAAATTATAGTAAGAAGAGGGACATTTTACTTAGGAGAGGACTGCAGGAGGACTTACAAAGGTAAGTCACTAAATTTTGTTCTTAGGTAAGTCATTAAGTGAAAGGTATCTGTACTCAAACCGATTGGTTCTTGCAAAAAATGTTGAAATTCTCTGGTAAATAGTGCTTAACTTTTGCTATTCGCACACTAAGAAATTCCGTGTAAAAACAATAAAATTAGTTTATATAGATCCACACGATGTAGTGTAAATGGGGTTATCCACCACTGTAAGATTTTTAATATTTCGGCATAAATTACTTTTTATAACACAAATAATTTTGAAAAAAATATAAACAATGTTATATGGATTAGAATTAGCTTACAATTTATTTATAAGTAATTCACTCATTTGCCGGCTTTTGATTACTACATCACGCTCCCTGAAGCAGGAAAGTGAGACAAATATAGGTGAGTTCTTTTATTCACCGATGGGTCGTGCGAGTTAAGCAGAAATTCACCAATGGGTCTTTTTATGCAGCGCTTTAAAAGCAATGAATTTCATCATAGCGTTCCTATATTCACCTATTAGTTAAACAGAAATCCATCGGATCCATCAGGTTTGAGTGTCGATGGATTTGATAATTTCTGATGGATTAATAGTGGGGGTATAGTTTTCAGGTTATGTTCACAAGTTTGTTGACGTTTTAGTCGGTAGTCAGTGAAGAAAAGTCGTGAATTATGAACAGGGCCGGCTCAAGATATATAGGCGCCCTGAGCCAAATTAGATTAGAGCGCCACCACCTGTTACAAAAATTATTTCTGATTTTTTTGGACTAAAAGAAAAAGAAAAACCTAAAAGATGATAATATATGAACTATAATCATTAGCAATAAAAACACTATGAAATTTACAAAATATGATGTATATTGTACAAATTTCATACCAAAAGTTCAATGGAAAAGATTCTATATCTAATAAAATTATAACATGAATATACATTATTTATACTCGTATATAAATACTCTAAAAATGTGTACACTTACGTAATGTTTTCTTTACAATCACATAATATTACTACCAAGTTTATATCTCTACCCATTTTTTATTGATTATTATTGTCCCAAAAGTCAACATTTACATAAAAACTTCAAAATTTTCAAAAATCTAATTTTTATGTATCTAGATACTTCTCAATGCGCTGATTCCAAATTTTGAAACCGCAGGTCGATATCTTGTTTCGTTCTCGAGATATTTAGATTCAAAGTTTTGCTCAAAACTGCCCATTATTGGGTAATAACCCAAAAATGGGTCGAGATATGAATTTGGGGATAACACCATTCGATTCTACGGGCAAAATTACATAAGTACATCAATTTTCAGTATTTTTGAACACCGCATACAATCTCTAAAGCAAAATAACTGAAAATGGCCAAAAATCGCAAAAATCTAAGGGGTACCCCTTACGATTTTTTCAGATTTTGGCCATTTTCAGGGGTTTTAAAGCTTTTATTAATAAAAAATGAACCGGTTGGACAAAAATTATGAAAATTGCTATACTTATGTATTTTTGTCCGTAGAATCCAATAGTGATGTCGCCAAATTTATATCTCGTCCCAATTTTGGGTTATTACCCAAAAATGGGCAGTTTTGAGCAAAACTTTGAATCTAAATATCTCGAGAACGATAAAAGATATTGACCTGCGGTTTCAAAATTTGGAATCAGCGCATTGAGAAGTATCTAGCTCCATAAAAATTAGATTTTTGAAAATTTTGTAGTTTTTATCTAAATATGGGGTATATTGACTTTTGGGGCAATAATTCAAAAATTGGTAGAGATATAAACTTGATAGTAATATTATTGGATTGTAAAGAGAATGTTACGTAAGTGTACGCATTTTTAGAGTATTTGAACAACAATAACTTCCTTACTAAAGGTGACGGAAGGTTAAAATACCTATCAGAATTCAGAACTAGCGAGAATCCAAGAATGATTAAATTATATGGTAACTTTCCGTGCCTTCACTATTGCAAATTTATGTATCATTTCTTCCTGACTTGATTATTTCGCAATGGCATGTTCAATAAATTACACAATTTATTTACACAAAACTAACTTTGAGGGGCTCCAAAATTTAATAATACAGGACAGGTATATATTCCATACATTGATTTATATATTTGTCTTTAGTTTTTATATTTTTTGGGCGCCCCAAAAAGCCAGACGCCCTAAGCCAGTGCCTAAGTGGTTCACGCCTTAAGCCGCCACTGATTATGAATGTTGTAGAAATGATTTCATTGCCATTATCTCATAATTTTTTAATTTTTTTCTTTTAAATTATTAATAGAGTTTCTAAATTGTCACTATTCGAATTAGTAGAATTTTCTTCATAGGAAAATGAATCTGAATCGGAACAATTTAGTAATTTTCCCAATAAAAAGCCCTCAATAACTTCTCTAGTGACAGCGACAATTATTACTTTAACCTACTATATGTATAACTTCCAGCACCCTTTCATCAAGTAGTTCCTAATATCACCATCTATCTGTTCCATCACATATCCATCGGTGACGTCATTATCAAATTGCAATAAATATCACCGATGAATTTGTTGATGAATAAAAGAACTTGCCTTATATTACTAAGAAAGAGAGAGAAATATAGTGGAGCCGAGTGGAATCATGCCACCATTTTACATTTTTGACGTTTGGTTTTGGCTAGAGGTTATGTTTAGTGATTGTGATCTGGCAGATAGTTGTATTTGACCAAATGAAATGTGGGTCGGAGTTGATTCTTTACCCAAATGACCCAAACGAACCGTAAGAACCGTTGACCTGTAAACCGTATGACTCGTAAGAACCGTATAATCCGTAAGAACAGTATTATCCGTAAGACTTAACGGTATGTGTGAAGCGTACAATGGGGAATTCCACCATTTTTTTTTTTTATAATTTCATCTAAAAATATTAGGAAACTAAGACTATTGATGAAAATCCGGTGAAAAATTCCTATTAATAAGCGAGTTATGGTCTTCCGAATTTTGAAAAGATTGAAGTGACGTCACGTATATGTGTCTTTATATCAAACTGTTTTCATCATGGACCTAAATGTTCTTGAAATATATGCTATTTTAAGTTATATTTACATAAAATAAATGAATATTATAACACTGTATAAGTCTACATACTTTATAATTACAGGTGTATTTAAATTATTAAGTTTAATGCAAGAAATTTATGTTAAAATAAAAACTGTTTGAAAACTGCAGTACAGGAATGTTAGCCCCTCCTTTCGAATTTGAATTTCTTAACTTCCATTGGTAGTAACCCCCACCTCCTAACACGCTATTTGTTATGCATGTATAGGCGGTCTTTCGGTCGCCAACCAAAATATTATATACTTAATTCATATTGGTGTCGAAGCGCTATAACAAAAAACCCCTTATTTTCGAAATATTTCAATTATACCATTTCATTTTTTTTATTAATATTCGTTATTCAGCATATAGATTCGTATTTTTTTAGTATTTTCCTTTTAATTCGATTGAGCTGGAATCCCCTATTGCCTGTGTATTAAGGGCACATTTCGCTGCACCGAGAACATACATTTCTTAATATTGCATTTAAATGCACAAATTTAAATTATTGATTTACTGTCTTCAAAATCGAGATTTTTACTTCCCCTATTATTGTACAAATTACTAATTTATCTTTTAAAACTAATTGCATTATGAGAAATGTTTAATCAAATATACCAACTAAATAAAATAAAATTGTTTTTCAACGGTATGATTATTTTAACAGATAATTAGCAACGTTTTATGGATCATACGGTTTTTACGGGTCTTATGAGTCTTTCGGTTCTTCCGAGTCTTACGGGTTTTATCGGAGAAGAATAGACACTTACAAAATTGCAATTTGCTCGAGCGCCTCTAACGGCAAAGCATAGAAATAAAGGTTGCTATGGTTACCCTGTCATCAGCCGTAGACTCTACACTCTAGCTATCGTTTTAGTTGATTAATCGAATGATCTTCAATATTATCAAACAAAAAAGTTGCCCCAGACACATCTTCTGGTTTTAAACTAATTTTTATTAAACACAACGTACACATCACAATAAAGAATTAGGTTTAACACTGAATAACAGATGCGAACACAATGACAGATAGGAACAGGGAACGGGACGCAAGACAACGAGGGGAGGTTTGTTTGGATGCATGATCTTCTATCTCTCTCTTGCAGTGACGTCAATTTTGTAAGTGTCTACTGTCTCCTTCCCGTATTCGCTGAAATACGGTGGAGCGGGTGGTCCTTTAGATCTACCGGTGTTCCGAGAACTAAGATAAATGGTCATTTTAACTATTTAATGGTATTACAAGATACCTACATATAATATATGCATTATAAATGAAGAATACCAATGTATTCGAGGATGAATATAAAGACTAGATCTCATTTATAGAAAGCATTTGACGTAGAGTAAAATATATCACTTACCGGTTAATAAAGAATGTTCATACTTGCAGCCGTCGTCTAAGAACCCACATAAAAATAAGTCTTCATATTTCACTTTAAATATTAGTTCGCACATCACTTAATATACAGAAATATATGTCCATTCGCTAGAATATATTACGAGAAACTAATGTATATCGTGATCGTGTCATATACATGTACAACCGCGCGACTTTAAACGTGTTTTAATAGGCATCAGGCATGAAAAATCACTGATTACTGGGAAATACAATAAATACAGTACAGTGTTTTTTAATAATAATGTAAATGTTTGTTCTACCAACTTCAGTGCGATTTAACATTGATATTGTTTAAATATTTATTATACTATACTATAATTTACCGTTTTTATAAATTAAATTATTGAATACTGTACAATGTGCATAGGGTTGCCAACTGACCTTTTTTGAAAAGGACTGTCCTATTTTGAGCATATTTTGTCCTTGTCCTTTTTTAAACCAGGAAAGGACGCGATTTGTCCTTTTATAGTAAATTTTGTTATTAATAATATTTTTCTTATTATTATAAATATGAAAGTGAAATAATTATTTCACATTTTATGTAATGTAATAAAATAACGATAGAATTTTTGAATTATTGATGTATTGGTCCTAATTTATCTACTAACATTTAGTTTACACTCTTCTCTAAAAGGTAGCGGTTGCAAACGCAGAGACAGTGGCGTAGCGAAGGGTTTTGCCGCCCGGGGCAGATGTCAAATTTGCCGCCCCCCCTACAAAATTTAAAATTCTTAGAAACACAAAAAGAAAATAAATTATGTAAAGGTACTTAGAAAAAAGGCGCCGCAGGTGAATTTTTTTTTTCATTCAAGGGATTTTTTGAAGGGATGTAAAGGTGTATAAAAAATGACACCCATATTTAGCGCGTTTGAAGAAATGCTTAACTTCATTAATGTCTAATACCAATATGAATAGAAAATATCAAATTTTAATATTTTGTAACCATGAGCTTTGTGAATAATTAGTGTTAGATCTCAGCCTCTATCAGTAACTTACATTTGAAATTTGGTGTGTTGACTCAAAATGAAATTTTAATATAAAATATTAATATTTTTTTTATTTTATTGATTAGTTTAATTTTAATAATTTTTATTGTTAAAGGACACCATGCGTTCATGCGCATAAATATTAAGTAATAAAATTAAATTTATCATTTTTAAATAAAAATTTATGAATATTTTATATAAAAACTGCATATAGTCTATAAATGAAAGTGAGTTTCACATTTTTTTTTTTTTAAGTTATTGAGTTTCAAACTCAAAACTCAACTGACTATAATTATTTCCCCGATAGTAGTCTTTTTAATATTAAGTCAACGACAGGGAATTTGCCGCCCCTAGCAAAGTGCCGCTCGGGGCGGGTGCCCCCTTTGCCCCCCCTACGCTACGCTACTGCTCAGAGATGTATGCTTTGGTGTTTGGTGATAACTGCAGACCTTCAGAGTTACAAATATCTGTGGTTAACTATTGTTGACTTGTCAATTTTGTTACTCTCATGCTCATTGAAAGACTATCCGGATAAAAATTTCGTTTATAATAATAATAATAATAATAATAATAATATATAATTTATTGCCCAACAGTTAAGAACCAGTTACAGGACAATTTATAAATAAACATTATATAGATTTAAGATACGTGCAAATATATAAATACAATTATTAACAAAGAGACAAAAAAAAAAATTACAAAAATATATCATCATATAAAGTGTTCGCATTTTGACACATAATGGTAATTGGGGCACGACGAAGTACGTCAGAATGGGCTACGGAGAGTTGAAACGTCGTGGGATATCTGGATGCTGGACGTGGTACATGGATCTGAACTCTAGACAGTAGAAATGGTGCATCAATCTCGCCACGCAGAAGGAGCCAGAGGAACTTGGCACTGCCCACCTCCCTCCGAGCCGCCAGCGACGACATACTATGACGCTGAAGAAGGGACTGCTGATCCGTTCCCCTAGGTGGATAAACCCTATCTAATTTGAAGGATAAAAATTTGAGGAATCTACGTTGAACACGGTCAAGTGCCAGGTGTTGATACGTGTAATATGGGAACCAAACAAGATTGGCATATTCTAATTTGCTTAGAACATAGGCACAGTACAGTGACTTAATAACATCAGTATTCTGAAAAATATGCGTAATTCTAATAATAAAGCTTAACATTCTGTTAGCATCGTGAACTATATTGTTTATATGATCTGAAAATATAAAATTATTTGAAAAAGTTACACCCAAATCTTTAAATGATTTTACTGTATTCAGAGAGGTATTTTGTACTTTATAAGGGTACTGAATGGAATTGATTTTGCGTGTAAATGAAATTACACAACATTTCTCAACATTCATGGTAAGTTTATTTCTTTCACACCAGGCATTCATAGTGTTAATGTTATTTTGTAATAGTTCTGAATCATTAAGTGACTTTATTGAGTTGTACAATTTTATGTCGTCAGCATATGCTAGTGCATGACAACTAAACATGGAAAGAAGGTCATTTATATATAAGTTGAATAAAAGTGGACCTAAATTAGATCCCTGGGGAACCCCCGAGGAGGCAACGAAGGTTGTTGACGAGAAACCATTGTAATAAACATAGGATATTCTGTTATACAAATAAGATTTTAACAAAAGAACTAAATTTGGAGTAGCTCCAGACGTGCTTAGTTTTGTTAGAAGAATACTATGATCTATAGAGTCAAACGCACGGGATAAATCAGTATATATAACATCAACTTGACCTCGTTTGTCGATAATTTCAGCAGCGTACTGAGAGAAACAAGCTAAGTTTGTAGTAGTAGATCGACCTTTTACAAAACCATGCTGATCATTGGATATACTAGAACTAGTATGCCTGTATATGCACCTATAAATTAGGATTTCAAAAATTTTGGCAAAATTGTTTAATATTGAAATCGGACGATAATTGGAAATATTAAGTTTGTCACCTTTCTTAAAGACTGGTGTTATTCTTGTCTTCTTCCATCTTTCCGGAAAAGTACTAGAGGAAATAGCTAAATTTATTATAATAGTAATTGGTTTAGACAAACTAAATCGGGTATCTTTAATAAAAAAGCTTGGTATCATATCCTCGCCTGCTGTAAACTTGTTTTTGAATGTTGACATAACTAACAGGATATCATTTTCAGTTACCAGGTTTAGAGAAAAAGGAGGATAGTATGAAATATGATCTAAATTATCGCTATATAGTGAACTAGTAGAAAAATGTTGCAAGAAGGAGGTTGCGAAGGCATTGACTATGTCCTGAGGATTGTCATATTCTCCTAATTCGTTGTACAATTTCCCAGGTATTCTAGAAGTTCCTTGCTTATCATGTGCAAATTTCCATAAACCAGTTGGATCTGTCTTAATGTTATTTTCTACCGATGTAAGATACGCTTTATATGCCTTGTTGATTTGAGATTTAATTAATTTACGAAGTCGCTTAAACTCATTAAGATCAGATTGTTGTTTATATTTAATCCATTTTTTTCTAACATAAGCTTTAGTTTTCAAATTGTACTTAATGTCCGAAGTGAACCAGGGTGGATATCGGGAACCATTGTACGTCGATTTCGGTACTGATTTATTTAATTCTTTGTATAAAGTAAAATAAAAAATATCTAGTGCAACGTTAACATCTGTAACATTATCCAGAGAAAACCAATCAATTTTACATAAGTCATCATAAAGTTGATTAAAGTTAGCTTTACGAAAATTGTAACGAGTATTTGATGCAGATGGAAATTTATCTTTACACGTAGAAGAAGTAACATTAAATGTAATTGATAGAGTTGGATGATATTTGTCTTCTGGAACCAAGGCAAAATCAGATCGTTCAACATTAATTGATTTTAGAAAATTTGACAAGACTAAATCTAGTTTATTTGAATTGCAATTAAGAACATTATTGTACTGTGTAAGTTTTAATCCCGTCATAAAATATATAATATTTATATTTTATTATGGTTTATTAACGCTAAATAAATGCTTTGTCAGTTTAAAAAATTAAAATGTAAAATTAGATTTTAGCAGCTAACATATTAAGGTTAGATATCTTATTGTGTTTTACTTGTTTTCGTCATAAAATATTGATTTAAATTTTTTAAGAATTTGTTAAATTTACTTCATTGTAAAAAAACTCTATATTTCCTAACTTTGCATTAAAACACGTTTGACCTTGAAAATTTCAAAAAATCGCGCATTTTTCCTCGTAGATTTTAAATCCTACGCATAATTCAGAAAAAGATTGCCGAAAAAAATATTTTTTTCTGTAATTTTGAAAAGTTAACAATCCTAAGTGTGCACCACATTATATTATTTACAATGTAATGCATATAATGATTTTTTCAAAATTTATTATATGTAAGTCACCATCATTACCGGTATCTGTGAACAAAGCAGATTGGCAAAACTACACCTCGTAGCTCTTACAGTTTCCAAAATGCCTGTGGTAAGCCACTTAATTTGGGACACCTGTATATCATATATACCGAGAGTTTTTTTTATCAGTGAACATGGGCGTATGTCATTACCATAGTTATTTAAAATGATTGACAGCAATGCATTATCGCGTTTTTTTTAAAACTGAACATAGGACGTGACATTTAGTATATCTGTCAATGTCATCAAATTGTTATACTTCAAAATGTATACAGTTAAAGAAAAAGTTCAAATTATATGGTATAATTCTATACTCTGACATAAGCCTAAGACAAGAAATAATTAATATAAATTATATTTTATCCCTATTTTTTAATTGATCAATTTTGTCACCATTGTAAATACAATTTTTTAAATGGAAAGAAAAAAAAAATCGTTTGGTGCAAGATCTGGTGGCATTGCAGGCCACTCCACTTCTCCACCACGTCCTATCCAGCGTTGGGGGAATACCTGGTGCAGATATAAGTGAAAATTTTGACGACTCCAATACCTGCAATTTTGTGAATTTACTTCCCGATTAATATAAAATGTCGCTTCATCCGTAAATAAAATTCGATCCAGTAATATTTCCCCACTATTAATTTTGTTCATCATATCTTCGCAAAAGATATTTCTTCGTTCTATATCGTTGTGTAATAACTCTTGGTGATTTTGATATTAAAACTCTTAAAATGTTCTTGTCTTAAAACCTTGTATACTAGTATTCTTAATTTCAGAAAAAAAAATGTTGACAGGGTGTTGTCACTTTCAATTAATTGTATAATTTCTTGTTTCTTACTATTAACTACAGTACTTGGTCTGATTTTCTTCTTGTCCTGTTTATTGACGCATCCTTTAGTTCTGTAGTCATTGTAATTTTTTCTTATAGTTGTTGGACTGGGTCGCTTATTAAAAATTAATGCACATAAGTCAGAAACTTGTTGTAGACTCGTTATAATTACTCCAATTTACAATTTGAACTTTTCTTTAACTGTATACATTTTGAAGTATAACAATTTGATGACATTGACAGATATACTAAATGTCACGTCCTATGTTCAGTTTTAAAAAAAACGCGATAATGCATTGCTGTCAATCATTTTAAATGTAACTATGGTAATGACATACGCCCATGTTCACTGATAAAAAAAACTCTCGGTATATACCATCTTACTATGTATTTATTACAATATTCTAAAATTAAATATTCTTTCTACTATAGAAGAAATGTATGTGAATGTTTGGAGAATGTAATATATAATTATCTTTTATTTACAAAACATGAAATGTATTTCGGGATGAATTTTTAACACCATATGCAATAGAGAGGTTGTTCATTATTGTTATAACGGTGTTATCTACATATTTTCTTACTTTATTTTCAGTGAAACGTTAGAAAAAATAATCAAATTTTACGGGTAATATGACTGAAGCAGCAATAAAAATAGAAAAAATATGAACCAGAAGCACTCTAATGTCGTTTTACTGCCGTTTAATTTTAGCTGCAGGTAAATGGGTTTTAGGAAAACACACTATTAATTTCACATAATCAAAAATGTCTCGTAAGATTTCTTGCTTTTTTAAAACAATTTTTTTTAATATGTTTTATTGCAAATATGAAAATCTATATAATTTCTAATTTAGAAAAATAATCAACTTTTTATAACCAATAGTTTACTTGTGACAATTAATACTTGTAATTGCGTTTCTACAATTTTAAAAAACGGTTAAAAAGAAATCGTGAGAATAACAAAAACAAGAAATTTTTTCTCAAAAATTAGTTAATTGTGCTAGGAAAAGAGAAAAATCAAAAACAAAGAGATTTCAGGGTTTGATTTCGGTTGCGTTTCTCTTTATCAAGAAGGGTTTCATTACATCAAAGGTTCTATGTAAAAGGCAAGCTGTTTATAAAGCTTGAAGTGCTTGCATTGTTTTTGTCAAAGCATCAAGTTGACAGTTTGCATTATTTTAAATTTCGTATGCGCAATTACTGTGTCAAATACGTACGAAGCTACAGCATTTCAAGTTATGATTAAGATATTTTTAGTGTTATAGAAACGAGTACATTAAGTCACATTTTAACACAAAGAAGTTATGCTGGTTATTGGTATTATTAATAAAATTTTCTTTCTAAAAATTGTATCAATTGTTTAACTACTTTAAAAATATGTAAACTTACGCAGATTTGTCTGCAAAATCGATTGATGATATTGTCAGCTCTGTATCTGCATCCATTTTTGAGTTATTGCCCCAAAAACTCGAATATCGGTAAAATATTCAAAATTTTAATAATTCTAGTTTTCATGGATCTATGTACTTCACAACGCGCTGATTCCAAATTTTGAAACCGCATGTCGAAATCTCTTTTCGTTATCGAGATATTCGCCCTCAAAATACCCATTTTTGGGAAATAACTCAAAAATGGTTTGTGATACGAACTTGAAACAAGTTCTGTTTTTTCAGTATAATGCGCGTGTTTACACTTGGCTGCTTCAATGTCAAAAATAAATTGAATTGCTTCCGCATCCACCATATTCGCGAGTTTTCGCCCTCTCCCACTTTTTCGATTCCCAATCTGAAAACTCGGTAGAAAAATATTTGATTCAAATGTGGAGATAATTACTGAAACTTACAAATATTTTGTAGAGTTTGATAAAAGTATTTTTCTGAAAGAATAAAATAATTGGCTATCGGTGGGCTAAATGGTTTGAGTTATAAGGAGATTATGTTGAAAAAATAATAATTTTTTGCCGATAAGTTTTTGTTTTCTTGTCTAGGCTCATTACTTATTCACCCTCGTATCATTTGATTCGGCAGACAAATATATGTAAGTTTATAAGATGTTCATTTTAAATGGGCCACCATTGTTATCTCGAGCACTATAAGATTTACAAGGAAGGTTAAATGGGCAAACAATTTCTATTTTACAAGACAGATTTAAAGATCAGAATTTTTTTACCTCAGTTGACCCTATTTAAAAAAAAATCTTTTTATCTTATACTGTATTTATGTACAGATCTTGTTTAATATGTAAAACAATAAAATAAATACATACTCTTTCTATTAATTATTGTATTGTACGATGTTTCGTAAATATGTTAACTTTATCGCAGTATCTTTAATATGGATTGTTGTATACCTAGTTTTGGGTAGGGTTGTGCATTTGACCAGTCAAAATTTTGGTCAATTGACGGACTAATTGACGGTCAATTAACCGTCAATTGACCAAGGAACCATTTATTAAAAATTACAATTAAAAATTAAAATTATCTTTTATTTATACAGTACCAAATGTTTACTACATTCAGCATTCAGTATTACTAAAAATGAAAAACAATCAACAACTAATGAACAAACCCACTAAAGATTAGAAAAAGGGGAAAGTAAAGTAAAAGGCGCAATGAAATATGTATTTATTCTATTAAATAATAGTAAAATAACAGCACAGCATACAGTTATCTTCAAACTAGGTATATTCATGTTATAACTGTAACTAGTACATAGCTACTTTTATTTAACAACAGATGTCGTGGTAGTTTCATTTAGATTATTTGACTAGACCGCCAAATATTGTTGTGTCAACTAACCAGTCAATTGTCCACAGCACAACCCTAGTTTTGGGGAACTGATACATTGCTCTTCGTGCCTAGTTAAGAATTAGTTTACAGCGAAATCCAATCAACTGTTGCACTGACCCATATTCGTTTTTTTTGCTACTAATTATAGTGATTTCACTAAAGAGCTTAAATCCAGGACACAGATTCGCCCTTAAATTATTTAGAGCTCTGCGGAACTAAAACTCTATGCAGTTACAATTATATTAAGGATTTAAATGCTGTTACATTCTAACAAGATAATGTCCAAAGTATTGATAATAAAAAAGAGCCAGTAGATTTTCAAGTATTATTTTATTTATAAGAATTTCTGGGATTTATATTTATAATCTTGATGAAAATAATAATAATAATAAAAATAATGGAAACCGAAAATACAGACCCATTTAATTAAATATTTTTCATTCATTTTGGTTTTTACTTTATGATCCTAAATTTTTGGAAAATTTACTGTTAAATTAACCCCGATTGGCATTTTGTAGAAACTATAGGCCTTTGAAGTTACCCAATCGGACGTTTACAGTAGCGTAACTAAGGGGGGGTTAGGTGGGTGCGCTCACCCTCCTGTGAAGATTTTCAAGATATAGGCGACTTTTTCAATAATTTAATTAAAATCATTAATATTTTTTTAAAATTTGATCTTATAAATAAAAAAATATTAATACAATCTGCAATCCTTTTCATCCTAATATTTTTAGTATTTTAATATATCTATTAATTTTAACATAAATATATTAAATAGTAAGTTTAATTAGTTTTATTTGTTGAATACCATTTTCCTTTTCACATCGCCACATTGACAAGACACAAGTTGTAAATGCAGGCGTCTGACGTGTTATCTATCCTACTGTCTACTGTGTTCTATCTTCTGTGGTGTTTTATTAAGTTCAAAATATCATTTTAATAATGAATTCAATTAAGAAAAAGATGTCTGGATGGCAGTGAAAAAAGTAAATGCATTAAAAGAGAGTACAAAAGGTGTTCTTAAAATAAATACTTTTTTCTCAGTAATAATTCAGGCAATTCGGAAGTTTATAAAAAGAGTAACGAGTAACCCTGGTGTTGGTTGAATTTAAGAAACTCAAAACTCGTAGGTTCAACTTTTAATTATAATATTAAACCAATTATTTCTTACATTTTTTGTAACAACAATTTTATTTTTATTACTAAGGTTATATAACTGATGCTGATTTTTTTTTTATACTTTACTTTAAATAAATTACGAATTTAATATGGCGCCTTTTTCCTGAGAAAAAACCCGCCTGTGGATTTTCGTAGTGACGCCACTGGGACGTTAAGTCGGGTTGTAGTTTGTAATCGTAGATCCAAGTGAATTAATAGCTACTGTTAGTGTCACAAGTTTGATTGGTTGAAATCAGCAGGTTTCCAAATCGCCACGGTCCTCTTTGCAAATGTTCGGTAAATAGTCGGCCATCTCTTTAGGAATGGTAAAGGTGACACCATGAGTCAAAATTTACTGATAAATTAACCCTGATTGACCTCTTGTAGAAACTATAGGCCTCCAAAGTTACCCAATCGGACATTAGATCGGGTTGTGGTTTCTACTCATGGATCCAAGTGACTTAACAGAAACAATTAATAACTACTGTCAGTGTTACAAGTTCGATTGGTTGAAAGCAGTAGCGTTCGTTCAATGTGTTTAGAATGCATCTTAAGGCGTTATCACACGAATGCTAAAATCAACAACTAGTTGCCGATTTGCAGCAACTTCATGCATTTCGAGCAATTTTGCACGTGTGATAACAAACTTCAATATGAGCAACTAGTTTTCGGTAATGATCGAAAACTTTGCTCAGAGTTGCCGATTTTGAAGCAACCTCATGTAATGCGCATGTGCAATAATTTGAAAATCCCTATATTTAAATATTAGTGTAAAAAATATAAAAAAGATAGTGGATAGAGGTAGTGGTGAGAAGAAACAAAAACACAAAATGACATCCCAAAAGGAAAATGAATTCGATCAGTGCTTGAATGAAATAATTAAGAAAGATAAAGTTGAATGGGACATGCTAGATACATGTTTTAAATCGAAAAAAAAATGCGATTTGACATTCTCAGTAAATGGAGGATTTGTATGGAATTTCAAATAAGAGTTTTCTAAATAAATTATCTCCATACTCCAAACGCCTTCTTCGTTGCAACCAGGGCTTAACTAATATTGTCCTTTATTTTTATTTTTTATGACTTTTTTCATCCAAAATTTTTTAAAACGTTAAATTCTTGATCTACCAATCTACCAACTGTTTAAACTTAAAAGCACAATATTACGAGCAACTTCAAACTGGTGTGATAGAAAAAGTTGATGATTTTGAAGTTGCCTGTCAAATTAGTTGCCGATTTTACCTCTCGTGTGATAACTGCTTTATATGGTGAAGTTGGAGGCAATAGCAGAGCTGCAGTGAGGTTATATCAAGAAAAGTTTTCAAATAGCCATACGTTTCTCATCGCAGTGATTTCAAATCTCGATTGACATCTGCCATCAGATGTAATAGTGACAGAAAAAAAAAAAACAGGCGACTAAAATCTGTTCTCTCATTGGTCATTTTTAAATTCCTTTAGTTTTTCATTGGATGATAAAGAGAAAAAGGTAATTGCAAAATGGGATTTCTTTTGATTCTGTCAAGTCGCAGCTAAACGATAGCCGCCTATTTACCGAACACTCTGTATATATGATTTTGAATGAAATGTTCATTATTGTAATTTGAAAAGTACATATATGTGTAACAGCTATTCCAAAAGAAGTACCTATATGTTTGAATTAAAAAAGCGATTTAAGGTAGTACCTACTGGAATCATTTTCGACGGATTGAAATTAAATTTAAACATGTTATTTTTCATGAATTTTTGCACAAATATGCAAAATTCTAGAACGATTTGCCGCCTGTGAGCTCAGATATTTAATGGTAAAATAGAGCAAAACTACATTGGCATTATTGTTGGAATAATATCAGGCGGAGAAGCTTTTTTTCTTAATAATTCATATAATAAACAGCAGATTTGCTTTAAAACTACCTGAAAATAGTTCACGTGACAGTTAATAAATGAGCTTAGAACAAATGACCAGACATTAACTACTTTTGTAGTAACACTCTTCAAAAGATGAAATTTTGTGAATTTTCGTATTTATTAAAACAGTTATATATTTCTCTTCAATAAACTATATGATTTTTTTTTTATTTTTATATGATATTTACAACAACAATTTAATTCTTTATTGCACCAACTAGGCTTAAATTTTAAACTAGGTTTAAACAAAAAAATGAAAATCGAAATTTTAACAGAAATATATTATAATTCATTTGGCATTTCATTTCACATAAATGTAAAATGGGAAACGGGGTCCCGTGGCCGCGTGCCTGAGCGTCTGGTCGCGAAAGCGGGGAAACCGGGTTCGATCCCGACAGACGCCAGATATTTCCAATTTTAAATGGCATAAAAAAGACCCCTGTGGTGCACTCTCCACACCAGCTATGAGTGCCCGTGAGGTGACGCCTGGTAAGCGCCCACACGGTAAAATATATCGTCATCATTATCGATGTCTACATGTGTTGTAGATACTGGCATACCCAGTAATGGGTAATATGCCCTGATGATATATTTATTTACATTTCATTTCGATGCAATATTGTCAATTTATGCCTAGTTTAATATTTAATTTACGTTGGCACAACCGGGTAATAATAGCCCTAAACTTTTAAAAATTTAGAACATCTACTTTTATGAATTCATTTACCTAGCAAAACTTTCGTATGAGACTCTCACGATAGTACCATCCTAAAAACTAAACTTTTGTAGGAGGCGGCGAAATTACAAAGCAAGTGTAAAGCCATCTTTATATCACGTATTTTAATAATGGACTTTGAACATAAACTCTTCATTTTATCCTTTTACAAGGATGTGTCTTTTTAAAGCGGAAGTTTGAAATCCATTTTTAAAATACATACTTTCAGTTTGCTGTTATTTTTTTAAATCTATTTATTTATATTTTCAAAACTGAAGATTAGTAATCTTATATTGTTAATGTAAATTTGAAATTATTCACCATTTGATGATATCAACGATTATTACAACAAAACATTGATTACGAGTAAAATATTTTGTAGTACGTCATAAAAATCATACGAAAGGTAAAAATAAACAGATTTAATTGGTCTACAATGTAGGATGCGATTCGCAATTTAATTTTTTATCGGAGTTATTGTTATGTTTTTCAATGAAAGTGGAAACGTTTTAATGGCATACAAATATTTTGTTATTTACTCTACAATAATGTAATTTTCTGACATTAATTTAAATTTGTAACACTTTAACACCACTATGTTATATTTAGTATCAAAAACAAATTATTATAATGAATCCTTTGAACATCTCAATCCTTTGTTTTTATTGTAATTTGCGAACAAACCAGGCGTTTTATTTGTAACAAATTAGTTAACACTTTGTTCAGCACTAGGTGCAGTAGCTAACTGGTTTGACTTTACAATATTGGTTCTTTTGTAACACAATTCGATTTAACATCTATTTCCCACACACTGGCTATAATTAAAACGTTTGGAAAACAGTGGCGGCTTTTGCCGATAGACTAAAAGAGTACACATTTTGATGGTATAAAAATGTTAAAGCATACTTTACAATACTTTACAATAAATAAATTACTGGAATACCGCATTGTTTTTTACGTATCCCGATATTTTATTACACAACAAATCAAATAATCACACCATTTCAAGTTTGATTAAGTTACATTAGGTTATGTTATTATGTGATTATTTTGCCAAAGATAAAATTGCACGTGATGATATTATGTACATTTGATAAATATCAGGTTACATAATGGATGTGATAATATAAGAGAATCTTCCTTGTATGATAAAATGTCATGGAACTTATGGATACATAAAAAGTAATTAATTGTGTCTATGGTTTAATTCAAGAACAAGTAATGTCAATTTTGATCAAAATTAATTTTATACAGGGTGTCCCATTTAAGGTACGAATGCATTGGTATCTCGAGAACCGTAAGAGCTACGAGGTTGGTTAAATTAGACAACAGTTGTCCCATTAGGAGGCTATTTTAATGGTGTTTTGTTATTTGCGAAAAAATGCATAGGTCACTAGATATAGGTGAAAATGTAAATTTAGCGATTTTCTTTTTTTGCTTATAACTTTGTTATATGAATTAATACGAGATTCTGGTTTGCACTTTATTAAGGCACTTTTATATGGTGAATTTGCAGAAGTACTCAAAAAATTTTTATATCTAACCATTTACGAGTTACTGATAGCAACTTTTATTTTTCATATGGAGGTCATATTAAGCTGTGGCATTTTTAAATAGAGATTTTTTTTAGCTTTACAATGATATAAAACAATAATAATTTATTTTTATAATTAACAGAAAAATGAACAAAAATTGTTATTTATACTAAAATTGAATTGAAAAAAGTAAATCGAAGGCTGCTATGGAAACAACGAACAACAAAAAAATGCAGCAATTGAATTTCTGAATTTTACTTGACAATAGTAGATTATTACGAGTAATAAAAAAGAATTTTTCTCGTTGAGAAAAACATGATATGTTGAGTTGTTACATTCGTTGTCAAAGTTCGTTTATTACTCGTAATAATCTACTATTGTCAAGTAAAATTCAGAAATTCAATTGTTACACTTTTTTGTTGTTCGTTGTTTCCATAGCAGCCTTCGATTTACTTTTTTCAATTCAATTTTAGTATAAATAACAATTTTTGTTCATTTTTCTGTTAATTATAAAAATAAATTATTATTGTTTTATATCATTGTAAAGCTAAAAAAAATCTCTATTTAAAAATGCCACATGCCATATGAAAAATAAAAGTTGCTATCAGTAACTCGTAAATGGTTAGATATAAAAAAAAATTGAGTACTTCTGCAAATTCACCATATAAAAGTGCCTTAAGAAAGTGCAAACCAGAATCTCGTATTATTTCATATAACAAAATTATAAGCAAAAAAAGAAAATCGCTAAATTTACATTTTCACCTATATATAGTGACCTATGCATTTTTTCGCAAATAACAAAACACCATTAAAATAGCCTCCTAATGGGGCAACTTTTGTCTAATTTAACCAACATCGTAGCTCTTACGGTTCTCGAGATACCAATGCATTCGTACCTTAAATGGGACACCCTGTATATCATTTTTTCACTTAATTGAAGAGCTAGAATAATTGTTTCACATGATTTAGATGCTGAATTTAAATCTTTGTAGCTTCTATTATGATGTATTTTTGCTTAAAATAATTTGGTAACGTTTGCGCAAAGAGAAACTGATTTTCCGTGTTTAATGACTATGTTTTACTTTGCTTTTTACACCCTGTACATACCGTTAGTTTCAGCTAAGATGCAATATTTTCTATTCTGTTATTAATGTATTACTACGGATAATAATTTTTCATACTGTACCGTTCCAGACAAAATGCAACATAGGGCTGTCAAAGTTGTGAATGTCAAATGTCTAATGAACTTGACATCACGCTTTAAAGATATTTACTAAAGAAGAAAAAAATCGAATGGTTACTTGTTGCAATTCTGGTTATCCGGGAGAGCCACATCCTAGAGATGGCAGCACTAATGACCGACTTATAGGGAAAACATTCTATTCTACTTTTGTGCTAGTTGTATTTTGATGCTTTGTTTTGAGGATATTTTATTATTTTTAATTGAAATTAAATATGTTTATCATAATGTCAGATATATACATTTATTTAAATGGTGCTGTTCGGCCTATAGTCGAAGGAGAAGCAGTATATAAAAATAAAATAAGATTCAAAATTGAAGTTATCTGCATGGTAACTACTTATTTAATTGTTTTTAGCTGGACATACTTGTGCCGATATAAGACAGATAAACAGAATAATATAGAAATAAATGGACTGTGTGCTCAAACATCTAATTTGAAAGGGGCTCCTCATTCAATCGTAATAACTAAATGTTGCTCAACTTCTGGTATTTTTATAGTTTCTTCTTTTTCTCTATCTTTCCTATAAACAATTTAAAATAAATATATAATATTAAAGAATAATAGTTACTACTTACAAGTAACGTCTCTCTATTTTTCTTCTCTGTACAGGGGTTTTGTGAATTTTCTTTGGGTAATTTTTGGCTTGGTATAGCATTTCTTTTTAATATTTTTCTTTTAATAACTACAAAAACAATCTAATAATATTTTGAAGCATAATTTTTTATAAATACTTACATGGAATAAAATCGCTTAGGTAAAAAATGTAAATAAACGTTCATGAATGGTGATACGTCCTTTCCGAATTTTAATGCGATTTTTCACTTATTTTCTAATATTTCTCTTTTTGGGCTATAATGGACGGATATGTCAGCACTTGCATAATTATTGCACCGCGGTACAGAACAATATTTCTTCGATTTGCTGGTCATTTTTGGTTGCTGTTTACTTCATAACCCTATATGATAGCACAACGTTTTCCCTACAACTTATATGTTTTATTTTGCCACCAGATGTCAGACACTTTGTTGGCTCTTGGCAATAGTTTGTGAAATGTTTGTGATATGTTTGCTAATTTATCTACTGAACGACCTAAACCTAATCCTTTTACAGTTTCAAGAATATTAACAAAATTTAAAAGTGATGGATATTTAGATAAGAATCATACGAAAAGGGCAAGAACAAAAAATGAGCGAACTGAAGAAAATAAAAATAATCTACAACATTCAATAGAAAAAAAATCTGCTGTCTACAAAAGTTTTGGCAAATAAATTAAATATTTGCAAAACTTCTGTATTTAAATTATTAAAAGATGACAAATTTCATTCTTGTCATTTTCCAAATCCCCAAGAGTTAAGATACTGCTCTTTATTACTTTCTTACATTATTTATAAATCAGTATTGTTATGACCGATCGAGATGGCTTGGTGGTTGCGTACTAGCTTCACGTGCCAGCGGTTCTGGGTTCGAATCCCGGGTAAGGTATGGAAGTTTGTGTCCCTTTCATCATCTCATATTCATTAATGCAACGTATACAACGGAAAGGTTATAAAATGAAATAATAATTCACCCCCATTATAAATTATTATTATGATGACAAGTTTATTTAAGATTGACAACCTATGTTGCATTTTATCTGCAACGATATAGTATGTGTAACTGGTATCCATAGTAATACATTAATGACAGAATAGCTAATATTGTATCTCAGCTGAAATTCACGGTGTAGTCGTATTTGTAAGATTGTAGAAAAACTGTATTAAAATAGCCTTGAGGTACATACATATGTTTACGATAAAACAGGCAATGTCACCTTAATCAAGGGTAAATACTACCGATTTTTAGTCCACATCTAATTACAGGCTAATCACCCTTGATTACAAGTAAATACCACCAGTCATTGCATTTTTGAAGCGTTACTATGGCAGCGATGCATAGTTAACTTTGTAATCAGCTAACCAATTTTGTGCAACCCACTTACAGGAGATCTAAATTTAAATTATTTCTGAACAAATATATCATTTTGTTTATTACGAAGATATTTTGTAAACAATGTGATATACAGGCAGTTATTTGAGTAAGCGTACAACGCTTAACCGATCGTAGAGCTAACCCCATACCCATAGATAGTAAATCTGGCAATAATTTTTGTTTTACATGCTTTCTGTAAGAACTGGAGCCCTTTAATACTGACAAATTTCGGTCGACTCTCTATAAATCGAATTTGAATTTGTTCGAATTAGAGAGAATTCGAATTAGACAGAGTAAAAGAAAATTAAAAGAACATTTGTATAAATTACAAAAGGTATGTATGTATATGCAATGGAAAACAACGTTTATTCAGTTAATATAACAAAAAAAATACATTTTTATTTTTTAGAAAAATAAGGTGTACGTACCTAGTAAATATACAGATTGAAACATTATACGGAGTGTCCCAAAGAAACATATTTTAATTATCTAAATCTAAATTCGATTTATAGAGTCGAATTTCATTGAAATGCCCAAAATTTAGTTCGAATTAAAAAATTCGTTTTAAAGATTTTTTTTACATATAAAAGCATATACAGGTGTACATGTCAAAAAATAATTCATTTTAGATCAAAATTCAAATAAGAGAGAGTTTGATTTAAAGAGAGTCGACTATATCTATTTTTGTAACGTTTAAAAATTAAATATAAATAAATAAATAAATATATCATCACGGCATATTACCCATTTCTAGGTGTGCCAGTATCTACAACATATAGACATCGGTAATGATGACGATATTTGGCGTCTGTCGGGATAGAACCCGGTTCCCCCAGGTTCGCGACCAGACACTCAGGCACGCGGCCACGGGACCCCATTAAAAATTAATGTCCATAAAAAAATAAGAGCATAAGGTACAGGCCAAATGAGTGTAAAATGCTTAATTAAGATGGGTACGGTGACGTCACATAAGTTTGTATACCATTTTTCTCGAATTTTATTAATACTTCCGTATTTAACAAATTTAAAAAAATACGAGTGGATCTATTATTTTTACCTCTATATTAATAATACGAGCCCACAGTTTTTGTAAGTTTTAGGTCTATATTTAAAGTTGTCGAAATAATTATGTACAAATACTTGTATAGGTTTTATAATTTTTATGAGGTTGGGCTCGTATACAGAGAGCCCATTTTATAAGTTCCCGCCTTAAAGTTTAAAAATAGGCAACCCATGTTACATTTCATAAGTGACTTGTTTTTAAAATTTTGTTTTGCTTTTGTACCTACTGTGATTATTCGATTTAAAGTACTAATATATACCAAGTGGCTTGTGAAATGTATTCTTTTTTTGCCAATTTTTAAACTTTAAGGCGGGAACTTATAAAATGGACACCGTGTATAAATATTTTCTCTAAATTTGATACGTCTCAAATATATTTTGAAGTTGGGCATTAAGTTAGTGAAACTGCATATGTAGTGATGTAATAAACTGAGAAAGATGAAAACCAAATGAGTTTCCTTTGGTTTTTGTGTTCAAAATTGGCAGAAAAAAATATCCCTCGGGCAAATTTTACTTTTGCCCCGCCACTGTGCAAGACAGCAGGCAGCAAAGCTCTGCTGAACACCGAACGATAGATTTACACTGTTAAAACGTGCCTGTGTGACCGACTGGCATTAGATTAGTCTGTGTACGATGTTTTGTTGTATGTATTGGTGTATACACCTCATTGTGAGCGAAAAGGATTAGTGCTCGTTACTTGTCATCCTGTTTTATCTCCTGTCCTGTCGTAAATGTGTGGCTACTAATGACAAGCGAATACCGGTATATACGCTACGCTTATTTTTTACGAAGATTTCGTGGAATTATTCCATAATAATCTATTATTTCCACATTTTGTTTGTTGCAGTACGTTTTGAAAAAGTTACTGTTATAATTAATTAAAACGCTTTGCTGAAAATTGAAATACAAACACAAATATCCAATACGAGTGGTACTTCACTGGACATATTTCAATATACGGCATATTGAAATTTGGAGTAGTTAGCAGTAAACACAATTTCAAAAGAAATGTTTGTATAGAAATTAAAGAGTAGGTATTTATCCATATCCACTTGTTCAGTCTATACTACAAATTTACAAATCACTATTTATCTATGAATTAAATGGGGTCTCATGGCCGTGTGTCTAGTCGCGAATCTGGCGACCCGTATTCAATCCCGGCCGATGCCAAAATTATTCTTCTTCTTCTACTTCTTCTTTTCCTTATGCCCAAGATAGGTGTCGGATTTTTGAGATTTGTTTAGGTTCCTACCAAATCCTGTAGGTACTCGTTTCGAGACTGGTAGTACTAGAGCAGTTGGTGTACTTAACCCGTGAGGCAGCCAGCACCATCTATGTTTAACATGGACACTGGTCAGGTCGTCGCATGCGAGTACGATTAATGCCTGCTGTGGTGGCATTTTAACAACTATGCAGTTCGATCATAACATGTAGAGACATAACGCCTTATTGTGCACGGCCACTACACCGGCCAAAATTATTTCGAATTTTAAATGACACAAAAGTGATTTCTGTGGTGCATTCTCTACGCTAGTAATGAGTACCCAAGATAGGTGTCGGATTTTTGAGATTTGTTTAGGTTCCTACGAAATCCTGTAGGTACTCGTTTCGAGACTGATAGTACTAGAGCAGTTGGTGTACTTAACCCGTGAGGCAGCCAGCACCATCTATGTTTAACATGGACAACTGGTCAGGTCGTCGCATGCGAGTACGATTAATGCCTGCTATGGTCGCATCTTAACGACTATGCAGTTCGATCATAACATGTAGAGACATAACGCCTTATTGTGCACGGCCACTATACCGGCCAAAATTATTTTGAAATTTAAATGACAAAAGTGATTTCTGTGGTGCATTCTCCACGCTAGTAATTAGTACCCGTGTGGTGACGCCTGGTAAATTGCAGCACGGTACGAATATGTCTTCATTATTACCGATATTTTCATACAAATCGAATTATCATACCCGGCAATGGATAATATGCCCTTACTTGATTGCCATAACTTAACCTTTAAGAACTCGCGTGCTCCGTGTGATGTTAGTGCTCGCGTGGCGTCATGGAGCCAAATCAGAAAATAGCTGTTTTTCGTTTCATTTTTGACAGAATTAAAAAAAAAAAAATTGAGTTAAACTATTATCAATTCAACATAATTAATGAGGTCCCGTGACCCCGTGCCTGAGTGTCTGGTCGCGAACCTAGGGAACTGGGTTCGATCCCGACAGACGCCAAATATTTCCAATTTTAAATGGCACAAAAGTGACCCCTGTGGTGCACTCTCCACACCAGCTATGAGTGCCCGTGAGGTGACGCCTGGTAAGCGCCCACACGGTAAAATATATCATCATTACCGATGTCTACATGTGTTGTAGATACTGGCACACCCAGAAATGGGTAATATGCCGTGATGATATATTTATTTTTTTTATTTATTTACATAATTAATTTTCAAAATTTTAAAAATATAAACAAAAAAATATAATTTACATTTGAACACATGATTTACAATGGGTTCCTTGATGTTCCTGGCAGACATGTTTTTGGCCAGTTATGCAAGTTGTTTTTTGATCTGGGGCAAATGTGACACCTTTTTTGGGTTCTTGGCCCAGACACTGCAGGTGGATCGACGACCATTGCCTCGTGAAAGTGGGTTTGCTTTTGAACTTAATGACGCGCTGTACTACTAACATGATTATAGCTTCAAACTTTATCATAGGAAAATAATAATAATGAGCATTTATATATCTCAAAACTATGACAAAAAAATAATTTGGGGGTAGAACTCCGGAGAAAAAAGTATATGAAAATTACAATACTTCCGTTGGCGTCATATGGCGCCACGCGAGTACTTAAAGGTTAAGAGTGTATTCTTCAGGTAATTCGAAAATACAAAATATTTTCGACAATAAATTAACTAAGGAATACGCCCTTAAACTATGGAAATCGAGTAGTGGTATACCCTGTATAGATAATTGGTAGAACACACCCCACAGATAGTAATCTGGCAATAATTTTTGTTAAACTTAAAACGTTTTTCTGAAATGGAGTACCATTTAAATTCGGTTTATTACTTATAGGCAGGTATTTTTTTTTCCAAAAATCAGTATTGGTAAACCTGTAGTTTTTCATTCTGCCGCGATGACAATGTTCTTAATATGTGAAACTGTGACAAGTGTGACATTTTTTCCAGAGAACACATTTTTTTTTTCTACTCCCATGCGTGAAGTGAGTACTTCACTTATCAATTTTTATGTGTGAAGTTTGATATTTTGCACACTGTGCGTGAAGTGTTACTTAACCTTTCACCCACTGTTCAGTATTTTACATATTACAAACTGAATTGTATTTTAATAAAACAGAGCTGTTAAAAATCCGTAACGTTGGTAATGGTTGCACAAGTCGATAATACAGAGGCTTTACTTTAAAAGAATGACAATGTGAAGAAAAAATATATTTTATTGCAAGGTCGTAGAAAAAGTATAGTATGTAACACGTGTGTGAAGCCTATTTTACATTCGGGTGGTTTGCAACACTCGCCTTCAGCTCGTGTCGCAATCTCCACCCTCATGTAAAAATTTCAGCTTCACACACTTGCCACATAATATACTATTTCAAAATTTTGAATTATGACGTAATTGGTCAGTTTTAAGGGGCTCCAGTTCTTATAGAAAGCATGTAAAACAAAAATTATTGCCAGATTTACTGTTTATGGTTCTATGGGGTTAATTCTACCATCGGTTAAACGCTGTACGCTTATTTAAATAACACCCTGCATATTAGGTTTATGCAAAATATTTCAAAGAGGCTTTGATAGGTTAAATATATTTCACGAACGATCAATATATCATCCATATAACCAATTAATTTTGCGCGTAATGGAGCGTCTAGGGATCGTCTTAAATTTTTCCAATAAATAAAAATACTAACTCCAGACCTCCAGACATACTTTAAAAATAAGCCCGGGCGACCCCGGAAAGAAGTAAAAACAGAACTTGTCTGGAAAAATCCAGACGTCGATCACCTTAGTTACAGACATGGAGAACGGGGCTGAAAGAAGCAGACATTGTTTTCTCAATTTTATTTTCAATTTGTAACGACTAATGATGGCTTCAGTAGGTATTTATAAGAACAGCACACACATACACACACAAATATTACAGAGACTTTAAATTCTTGTAAGTACTTACAGAGAAATTAACAAAACCGGGAAAGCTAAATTAAAAGCAAAATAGAAAAGTCGCTACTATAGTATTAGTCCCTCATATCTTGCCCGCGTTGCGTTGAAAGACGTACAGTACAGTCCAAGACATGAAAGAAAAACGGTGAGGAATGTTAAATGCTACCATAATTTCTGTAAAGCGGCACTACGTTAAAAATATTTTTTTCTACAGTCACTATAGAAAGTAGCCATTTGCGCTCTCTTTTGTCAACGCAAAATGTCACTTTGCCGCTCATGCGCGACAAAGTAGTAAAAACGCTCGCTGTCCAAATTTCTAAGTATACAATGTTGAGAAATGTCACTTGTCTACATTCTTAATGAAAATGTTTAGTTAGGAACTAATGGCACTGTAATTACACATTTATCACGTTCACAAGTCAATTTGACATATGTTCTGTCGGTATTTAACATAACCTAACAAAATGCCACACTGCTGTGAAAATGAAATAGGGCATTCATTTACAAAAACGAAAGTATAAAATGCTTAGATTAGACTGAATAAAAACTCAAGAAGAATGGAAAATAACGATAAAATAAAATTAAACATAAAATAAATTGTGTGACATCTGATCTCTAGTTAACTATTTATTTTGATTACAATAAAGTTATTAGTTATTTCGTTACTTAAATAATTGCGAGAAATCAGTCAATGCACATACATGTCTATATAATCACAAATTCCTTGAAATATTTGTTAATTTTTTCAGTGTCACAGGCGTGACAACTAACCACACATTTTGCTACAAAAACTCATCAAATCATCACAAATCCTTGCTTCCACGCTCTAATTTTGTTTTTTTTTTTTGTGGAATAGATGGCTAATATAACGATATAATCATTTAAAAGCCTTTTTAAGTTTAAACCGTATATTTTGTATTAGCCAATCGTTATTTAATGAGCAGTACTGTAAGTATAAAGTGTACATTTTATTATTTTTTGTTATGGTGGAGGACCCCATTGTGGCGACTGTAGAAAAAAATTTGTGTGTGTTTCGAGCGCAAATGGACATTGTCGATTTCGAGAGAATGTCGCATTTTGCGCTCTTAATACACAAATAGCTATACTGACTATTTATATGCAATACACGAACCGATTTGTTGAACATAATTAACTGCAGTATACCAGTGGTAAGGGTACTATTTCACGCAGTATACCAGTGGTAAGGGTACTATTTCACAGTGCGGTTATTTCGAGACTACAGTTAGCCGACTGTTCCCCACTTCTCTTCTAAACGTTGGTGATTGACTGAACATAGTACGTGAGGTATATACTATACCTTACCGCACCAGCTTTGGTTGCTGTCACGGACGGTACACGCCAAGAAAACAAGGATGTAGTTCATTCAGCGATAATTTGTGTTCATTTCAAGCTTATATTTAACTTAATTATTTAGTTGGGTTTAAATCCTGAAATCAAATTTTGACCTACTTCTACATATCCGATTGACTAAAAACTTTACACACATACATGATTTCAATGACAATACAATATTTTAGTGAAAATACTTAATGAGTTTATGCTGGACTTATGCAGACAATTAAATTAAAAAATTAAATTGTAGAAATTAACTAAACGAGTAGAAACCATTGTTATCAATGACAAGGTTTATGCAAATAAACTGAAGATCTAAACTAATGAAACTAAATTAAGAAGTTGCCTATTTTCAACTTTTAGTTTAATTTTTATATAGGGTCCCGTGGCCGCGTGCCTGAGTGTCTGGTCGCGAACTTGGGGAACCGGGTTCGATCCCGACCGACGCCAAATATTTCGAATTTTAAATGGCACAAAAGTGACTCCTGTGGTGCACTCTCCACGCCAGCAATGATTGCCCGTGAGGTGACGCCTGGTAAGCGCCCGCAAGGTACAAATATGTCATCATCATTACCGATATCTGCGATAAAGCAGATTGTGACACACTCAGAAATGGGTAATATGCAGTGATGATAAATTTTATTTATTTATTTAGTTTAATTTTATCATCTTTTAGTTTTGCGCCTGCGTTAATGGCGCCTTTATAACACCTAACCTATGAAAATGTACGATGATAACAAAGTTTCTGCAAAGAAGAGCGACGAAATACTAATTGGATTTATTCAACAAACTGTATATCTATTTTTTTTATTACGTATAAATATACTTCACAACAGTTTCACCTATAAAAGTTAGATAATACGAAATGTCTATCATAAAATTATTTTCCTGCATGAACGACGTTATTTTAATTTCTTAAGTCAGGGGCTTGGTATGTGACTAACAACATAATTCGAAAGGATCTACAAATTCCAACAGTGAAAGAAGTTATAACTGAGTACAGTGCAAAATATAATAAACGGATAGATCTACATCCGAACAATCTGGCCACCAACCTTATGAACCAACCAGCAAGCAGGAGACTGAAACGACTCATGACAAGCGATCTGCCTACCAGATTCTAATCTAAATAAATTAATTATTGTATTTATGTAATTATTTTAATGTAAATTAACTAAATACATGTCAAATAATCCTAATGATTAAATATGTAAAGGTATCCGCTGATGAGTGAATACCTACACGACAATAATATACTAGGTACATGACTTTTACTTATTGTACTATGTACAGATTGTAAAATTAAAGGATGCTTAATAATAAAAAAAATCAGGGGCTTAATTTAATTTTATAATTTACATGCTGCATAAATCTAGCATCAGTAACAGGAAAAATGACAAGTCACTGATGTTTAAATGTAGTGGTTAGTTGTAACCCCACATCAATACGTGCCGCTGAGTATTCTCAAATGAGAATCTTTCAGTCTAACATTTGTGGAAGATAATGTGAGCCAACGGGAAGAGTCCGCCATAGCTCAATTGGTAGAGCGTTGTCCCGGCAAGACAGTGGATCTGGGTTCAAATCCCGGTGGCTAACATTATCTTTTCACTCTTTTCTAATTTATTTAGGAAAAATTGAATTTACGATTTTGACATATTTTACCTGGCGGAAATTCTCTGTTTGAGTCATCATTATTGAAAATGGATAATTATTCTGTTATAGAAAAGTAACAAATTATGAAAATTATATTTTATAATTTCTGATAGGTAAAATGTTATAAATTTGTTTGAGATTTTATTTCAATACTATGGCTAACACTATAAAGAAGTAATTTTTATAAAATTTTAAATTCAATATGTTCGGTTACGAAACGTGTAAAATAAATTGTGATTATTGAATAAAATGCAGAATTTAGTTTTCTTCAGCTTTTATGTGAAATATTATTGTTAAAAATTAATAGGCCACTTTCCCTCCAGCTTTTCTATAGTTACACGCGATATATAAAATGCAGTATTTTATAATTTTTATTTAATATTTTACATAAGATGCACTGCGTATGAAATATATTCTTGTTTCTGTAAAAATATCAATCTTAAATATAGATATCGAAAACATGACATCAATATATTCTGACAATTCGTATTGGAAAAGTCACATTTCAAATAATTCTTTGACATACATATATTCACACTCGGATGTAATCGCAAATATATAGTACCACCGAAAAACATGGGTACACCTAATAATTGTTCTGACACAAAAAATATATACATATATACCGGGGTCCCATTTAAATGTGCAACCACGTAAAATTCGAGAAATATGCATCGGATCAAAAATGACCCAAATCAAAAGTTTGATGGTATATTTTTTTTAGGACCAATTGATAGAGTATTTTTTCCTGAATTCAACCATGAAAACATTTTATATTGAGAAAAATTCGTTGAAATTTAAATAAATTTTGATTTTATAGTTATTTTTCAGTAGGCCATGAATAAAAACAATTGAGTTTAAATTAAAACGAAACATAAATATTTGTCAATAACTTTATACATAGTGTTCTATATGATCTCCATTCTAAATAATTTAAATTGACAAATTTTTGTTTTTAATACATAGCCTACTGAACTGTAAAAATCGAATTTATTTGAAATTCAGTGGTTGAATACCGAAAAAATACTGTACATGAGAACCACTAGTTTAAAATAATATATCCTTCTCTAGTCGGATCTCCCATCAAATTTGTGACATTTTTTGATCCGATGTATATATGGGGTCCCGTGGCCGCGTGCCTGAGTGTCTGGTCGCGAACCTGGGGAACCGGGTTCGATCCCGACCGGCGCCAAATATTTCGAATTTTAAATGGCACAACAGAAACCCCTGTGGTGCACTCTCCACGCCAGCAATGAGTGCCCGTGAGGTGACGCCTGGTAAGCGCCCACGCGGTACAAATATGTCATCATTACCGATATCTGCGATAAAGCAGATTGGCCACCCAGAAATGGGTAATATGCCGTGATGATATATTTATATATTTATTTATATTTATGTATATTTCTCGAGTTATTCGTGGTGGCCCATTTAAATGGGACATCCTGTATATATTATTATGCCTTACAGTTTCTTGTAACAGTTAAGTGAAAAATCATTTAATGAACTAAATTATTTGAAGTTAATTAATTGGACAAAAAATTCTCATTTTGATAGACAAACATGTCTTTGTCAAATATAGATTGGGCCTTTCATCGTCTGTCACTTTACGATCAATCTTTCTTCAGTTAATTGTTACGAATCAGGAGAATTGATGTTTTATTAAGTTAGACGCTCTGTCATTTATTGGTTCGTTCGGACGTGATTCGTTCGCTTTAGTAAGACATTAGTTTTACAACCACTACAAATGACCTTTGCTTTTGTTGAATCTTAGAGATAACCGCAAAATAATAGTGTAAAAAGAAATAAAATTTTACGATTCACATAAAAGTTTACCATCATAAGAGTATAATAATTTTGCATCTTACAATTTAATGTAGGTTTAAATATAATTTGCGATGAAAATGAAGAGAAGTGTTGATATACAGAATTGTCCAAAAATAAGGGCTGCTGATTTCTGAAAATCAATGTACTCAAATTGTTTTCCAGTTGCACGTTCATAATTACTGTTCCCGATTATTCCTAGTGTATTCGCTCGACAATTTTCGCTTCATTTCGTTCAAATTCGGGCCCACTCATTTACTGACATTTTCCAGAAAAATTCGAGGATGGAATATGTTAGTAACAATTTATCCCAGTGACAGTATCAAGAATACAAGTAAAAAAAAATGTTAAATATATCGTCGGCCGACTTTTGGAATGTACTATGTCCACAAATATTACTTTCGAGAAAAACTGCTTCAAACATTTGAAATTTTATTATAAAGAATGGACTACATATATATATATATACATGTAGTTGCCGCGCGATTAGTTGAGACTGACACCGCGCATTTAGCCAATCTGAAAACATCGACAACAATTTCTTTTGTTTGTGAATGAATCAAGAATTCCCTTCCCCTTTACCAATCTTAAATAATGTTGTTGAGTTGTTTTTCTTGTTGTAATACTAGCAATTGCTAGTAAATAGGTAACAATTATTGTGCACATTCGTCTAAACGTCAGTGTACGTAACCCCCCTATTTATTATATTTCGACCCGTCCAATTACGAATTTTTAGGATCTGCGTATACAAGGTCATTCTCAACTTAACTTGCGCCAGCTATACGTACTTCATTGAATCTAGTATAGTGTAGAATTCTACCGTTATGGCTTTAACTTACTAAGCCTGTGTAGACCCGGCACAGCAGGGGATATCACTACCTGCGCTTAGGGTCGGACTGTAAAAAAATTAAATTCGTAAATCTCTATATACATTTCGTATTTCAAAATTGATATTTAATTGATTTGTATAAACAAATTACGTCTTTGACCATTGTTACAAATTAAGAAAAAATAAGAAAACGCAGTTAAATATTATTTTTTGAAATTTTATGTTATTATAAATATGGAAGAACGTTTGATTGTCTATACGGTGTGATTACACATTTTCCTTCATATTAAATCAGCCAGCTATTTTTTAACCATGGAACTGGTGATATATTCAAATATTCTAATTGACAGATGTCAATGTCAAGTGCAATTTACATAGCATATGTTCGTGTTATAATTTTATAATTTTTCTAGAAATTTTCGGTATGGAATTTGTAGAAAATAGTTACGTTAATGTCACAATTTTACTGGATATATAGAATCTTTCCAAGAAACTTTCGATAATAAATTTGTGCAAAATACACAGAATTGACAGAAGGAAATGTGCTGGCCATATCAGATTGTTTTACTATATTATGTCTCAAGTTTTGTTTTTTTTATATATTATTTGTTTCATTATCATTAAAGAAGTTGTTTTCTTTAAAAAAATCTGTTTCATTATTACAAATTAAAGTAAAATGAAATAAGTATAATAATACGTATAGTTCATCTAGGGATCATTTTCTGAAGACTCGTTATCGTTTTATTATGGGTGCACAATAGCTAAAACCGTAATGCCAAAATATTTCGGTCCGTACAGTCGACCAGTTCAGTATTTGCAATGCTGGTACATATTTTACGCCCAGTATTCGACTGTAGACCAAGACTGCACTTTCCAGATTTTCTAAACCGATTACCAGGGCTGTATTTGCTAATATTTAAAATTTTAATGCGTTAATCTTTTGAACTTAGAATTTCCCTAATTTTCTTATAGCTTATTATAAGGTCTGTGAACTTGTCTCCAAATGATTATAAAACCGTTATTTGTGGCTATGTAGGTATATAAATAGGTGGTTAACAATGTTTCGCCCGTGGGAAGAAAATGAAGAATTAGAAATTGCTAGTAAAAGTGTATTACCATCGCCTAATATATTTAAACCTTTTTTGCACGAACATGGACAACAAATCGTGTTGAATGTTTACAATGGACTTTTAGAGGAATATGAAGAATCAGTTGCTCTTGGGGAAATCGCCACTATGAACAAAGATTAACGGCCCGCAATCAGTACCTCCTGGGTGGTCACGGAAATCTGATTATACAATATATTTTTTAAAACAGTTAAATATTAAACAATTTTTTTTTTACTATTTTGGAAAGTAAAATGTGTAAAATGAAATATTTCAAACCCCTACTCAAATTTTTCATCACAGCCCTGACACATGTCAGGCTATTGGGACCCTCTATTGTACTGCCGTAATAAAACGATAACGAGTCTTCGGAAAATTATCCCTAGATAAACTATACCTGTCCTTTCCCCACCATAAATCAAGTTTAAATCCCGGACAATAAACCTGCTGAGAGGGTCATAACGACAGATTTCTGTACGAACTATAATGAATACTGTCTTAAAAGATTTCCGAGAATTAATTCGGAAAGTAGAACATTTAGGACTATTCTAGTAAAAGTCTATTTTTTTAGTTCAGATAAATGTGTCTTAATATTTTTTGTTTCGAATATTGCATTTTAAAAGTAATCCACAGTTCGCTGCTTAGAATCCTCAAGCGTTAAGCGTACAATTCCAGTTGCAACATGTTCTAGGAATTGCAACTACTTCAAGGAAAACCGTATTGCTTCAAATTCCACGCGAGATTTTATGGCATGTGCTGGTGGTATGTCATTGCGGTGGTTATTAGTTGCGTCGAAATAGTCGTTATGGACTACATAATGTAATGACGTAGTAAGAGCGGAGCAGCAATGTTTCCTAACAGACGCACTACGTCGGCTGATTATTGGAATGTACCAAAAAAAAAAATAGATATAGTCAAATTCGGTTTCCCAGTAGAAAGAACATCAAATTCAGTGCTTCTTGTACTTTAAACAGACATAGTTTTGTACCACGTTCCTTAAAATGACATACACTAAGAATTATTTTGAATCAAGTCCAAAGCCAATCAGATTTCATAATTCTGTCACGTTCTTCTGGACATAGTACAGTAAAAATAATAATAAAAATCTGTTGTGGCCAGCACAAGACCTGCCGTTAATTTGATGTATTTTATACAAATCCCATGCCAAAAGTTCACTGGAAAAGATTCTATATATCCAGTAAAATTGTAACAGGAACATAATACAATTTTTTACAAATTCCATACAGAAAGTTCCTTGGAAAATATTATATAAATCCAATAAAATTATCACATGAATATACATTATGCATCTCATATATATGTATATACATATAAATACTCTAAAAATGCGTACACTTACGTAACATTCTCTTTACAATCAAATAATATTATTACCAAGTTTATATCTCTACCCATTTTTGAATTATTGCCCCAAAAGTCAATATACCCCATATTTAGATAAAAACTTCAAAATTTTTAAAAATCTAATTTTTATGTGTATAGATACTTCTCAATGCGCTGATTCCAAATTTTGAAACGGCAGGTCGATATCTTTTTTCGTTCTCGAGATAATTAGATTCAAAGTTTTGCTCAAACCTGCCCATTTTTGGGTAATAACCCAAAAATGGGTCGAGATATGAATTTGGCGACAACACCATTCGATTCTACGGGAAAAATTACATAAGTACACCAATTTTCAGAATTTTTGAACAGCGCATACAATCTCTAAAGCAAAATAACTGAAAATGGCCAAAAATCGCAAAAATCGTAAGGGGTACCCCTTAGGATTTTTTCAGATTTTGGCCATTTTCAGGGGTTTTCAAACTTTTATTCATAAAAGATGGACCGGTTGGACAAAAATTATGAAAATTGCTATACTTATGTATTTTTGTCCGTAGAATCGAATGGTGTTGTCGCCAAATGCATATTTCGACCCATTTTTGGGTTAATATCCAAAAATGGGCAGTTTTGAGCAAAACTTTGAATCTAAATATCTCGAGAACGAAACGAGATATCGACCTGCGGTTTCAAAATTTGGAATCAGCGCATTGAGAAGTATCTAGATACATAAAAATTAGATTTTTGAAAATTTTGAAATTTTTATCTAAATGTGGGGTATATTGACTTTTGGGGCAATGATTCAAAAATGGGTAGAGTTATAAACTTGGTAGTAATATTATTTGATTGTAAAGAGAATGTTACGTAAGTGTACGCATTTTTAGAGTATTTGAACAACTGTGTGAATTTTTAGAAATAAAAGTATTGAAATAAAAATAGATAAATGCTATAAAAAAGTTCCTTGGAAAAGATTCTATATATCCAATAAAATTATAACATGAACACATACTATTTTTTACAAATTCCACACCAAAACTTCCTTTGAAAAGATTCTATAAATCCAATAAAATTATAAAATGAACATACACTATGTAAATGGCACTTGACAATTCCTTCTTTCTTCTTCAGCTTTCTCCAATTTTATTAGGGGTCACTGTTTCTTACTTTTCTCTTTCACTCATTCCTGTCTAACGCATCTTCTTCACACAGTTCTTCCTCTCTCAAGTCTTCTGCGATACAGTCCTTCCATTTTTCTTTCACTTTCCTCGTACTCCCGACATTCTGATCCTATACTTGCCATATATGATTTTGCACTTGGCACTGACATCTCGCACCCCGGCGAGAATAGTGACACAAGTCAAAATTTAGAAATTCTAAGTTCATCAGATAAAATTGGTCAAAAATATGCTTCTAATAATCAGGAATAGTGACATAAATCAAGATTATATTTTTCGAGAGATGGAGCTAATGTCGTTTCGTTTCGAGAAAATGTAAGTAACTTTACATTCGAGAACTGTCTTCTTTAATTTAAGTTTTACACAAAACTATTTTTTGAACTTGTGTCACTCTTCTCGCCGGTATGCGGTCAATTAGAATTTTTTGCATATATCAGATGTTTCCATGATAAATAGCAAAGCTAACTGATAATAAGGGTACTTCTGTACTTATGAAAACGATCTTTAATTTTAGTTTAAACTATTTAAAGTGTTAAAGTGAAAATAAAGTTTATTATGAAAACGGCCCGAAGTATAATAAATGACAACATCTAAGAATAATAACCTCAAACGTCATTTACTGACAAATGGCAGCGCCAAATATTACGAGCTTTTGTTTGGAAACATTTCTATGACGTCACGCTTAGACTATTCAACTACGGAACTATTTCCATTTCATAAAATTCCTTAATAGCACACGCGCATTGTGCAACAATCCGTGATAGCAGAAGGAATCGTACGAAACGTGCTGCAATGGAGTATATGATCTTGATTATATTTAAAGAAAATATTTACATTTTATAATAATACTTTTTGGAGATATGATATTTGAAATAAGTAATTTCCTAGAGAAGCAGTTATATTAGAAAGAGATAGAGATTGAGGGTGTATTTAATCGTGGAAGGGTTATCATGAGTCAATTCACTACCCCAAAATGGTAATGGGAAGGCAATCTCATAGCTACCTAGGGGTTTTGCAAGAGAAATCTATCAACTTATGTATTTGACCCGGAACTGAATTGTAGTTGTACTGCGTAATAGATTAAATGCCCTTCGATTAATTCAAGATACAGGTAAATAAAATGAACGGACTTTTCTGAATAAAATATACAAAATAAATAATAATGCCAATTTTCAAATATTTCGAGATATTGTTTATTTTGTTTACTAGTGATTTGGTCAAGACGAGAAGAGACGAGAAATTCATTGTCTCGTCTCGTCTCGTTTCAAATTCATAAAATTATGTCTCGTCTCGAAATTTTTCTCGTCTCGTTTAATAGAGTCTCGTCTCAGCCGAGATTCTAGCCGAGATTTCTCGATGGAAATTTAATATGTATATTTTGGTCCTATAAACTAATTATTAAATTTATACAATTTTGTATTAATAGCAATTTGAACAAAAAGATAAATTTTTGTCATTTTATCTGTCAAAATTTGATATAACCTAAAACTTGTGAAAATTTTATTATGTTAGCCTAAATTCTGGATTACATGATGAAAGTTTTATTTTCAAGTCACTTGAAAAGTGTCTTTATAAGTGACCTTACAAGTATATTTACACGATCAAGTTTTGCGGGAATTAAAATATCCAAGTGTCAAAATTTAAGTTATACTTACATTAAGATTTCAATTACTTCTCTATCCCATTTTGCCATTTTTCAGTTTAATATTGATCACTTATAATACTACTGGTATACATCAAAAATATAAACACAAATGACATTTGACAGTTACTTGACAGTTAAAATTTGTAGGGACTTTTAAAAAAAAGTAGCGCATGTTCCAGTTTTTCGATAAAAGTCTATTCATTTGTCTCTGTTGCACTCATGTCATTGTGCGGAGAGAGAAAACTTTTCAAGTCACTTGAAAAGAAAAACTTCATCGTGTAATGCACGCTTAACATATTCTGACAGATAAAATGTCAAATACTTTATTATCTTTTTGTTTAAAAATGCCATAGCTAAATAGAGACAGATATCACTAAAAATATGATAAATTTCACCGAGAAATCTCGAAACAATTTTCGAGAATCGAGATCTCGGCAAATATATCTCGTCTCGTAAAATATTTTTTACATTTCTGTCTCGTCTCGTCGAGACGAGAAATCTCGAGTACGAGACGAAACGAGAATCGAGATATATCTCGTCTCAATATTGTTTACGTATAATATACTGTGGCAATGTTAGGGCAGTACAATAACAAGCTAATAAATTTATTATAAATTCTTCTAAATTATAGTTTGAATATCAATATTTCAAGTTTTGTTAGTCAAAATAATTATCATTTTTCGGACATCACTCTCTGTTTAGTCTGGATTTTCAACCGCTTAGACATTTAGTGTGTCGACAATTAAGTATATAAGTTATTGCAAGTCGTCATGTAGGGTTGATATTTGACTATATGGATTTCGTATGATAACCTTTCACCCCACACCCCTCAGATATGCTTTACTGAAGTTGATATCCGTTACTTTTGAGCTAGTTGAGTTTAGATTAGGAATGACGAATTCCGATAATTTTGGTACCCGAGTACCCGAAACAACTACTCGGATAGTACCCTTTACCCGTTAATTACCCGATACCCTTCATTTACCCGTTATCCTTGAAGTACATATACATAATTCGTTAATTTATTAATTACTAGTTACCCTTTTATTAGCAGTTTATTTATTAATAAAATTCATAATTATTGTTTACATATATTTATTAAATAAAAAGTTATACAAATAAATAACATACTGTATCTCTATAAAAAAATTAACATAAATTGTATTAATTACCTATGGTGTGGTAATAAAAAGCTCTACTTATAGATACAATCTTTCCGGCAACTGAAAACTGTTCGGGTAATTGAAGGGTATCGGGTAATTAACGGACAGCGGGTATATTTCGGGTAATCGGGTAAGAAATTTTATAGTCGGGTACATTATTATCGGGTAGGTTCCGAGTACCCGGGTACCCATCGTCATTCCTAGTTTAGATGTTCATGTGGAGAAGACATGTAGTTTTAGATTACAATACAGGAAGTCCGGATTTGGAAGGCCACCATTGGGATCTCGAACACTATAAGAGATAGGACTTTGGTTAAATGGGCGCACCAGATGTCCCATTTAACCAAAGTGGCATCTCTTATAGTTTCCGAGATTCCAATTTGAACATCTGTATTTTACCACCAGTTACGATGTATCATAATATATTTGCAAAAAGAAATCAGCTGACGTTGTTATACTCTGGTATAATAAAAGTTATTAAATTTTAAAAAATTCTTCACAAAATTACACCAAAATCACTAAATTATAACACATCAATATTGAAATGAACGTAACTTAAAAATAAACACAGTTCACGACAATAATGTATTGCATTTTGATCTAATATCTATTTAATTTGCAGCAAAAAATAATAGGAGCATTAAATCTCAGATTATTCTTAAGTTAAATTTAATATTTTTCCAAGAAACATTTACATGGTGATTATGCATACTGTTTGTTTATGTATCTATAAAGTGCAGTTAGATTACATTGAGAAGTGAATCATTGCATTCGTAAGTCGTTAGTGTTAGCGATTTTTTTTGTGTTTTCATGATTACTCAGCGATTTCTTACACCAACAATAAGGTCCTCCACTATTTTCTTTTCATATTTTTTTATGAAACTGCATCTAAACTGCAAGCGATTTGTAATTTTAGAAAGTCTTTATTCTTATTCGTTAAGTCGTAATATTTTTTAAATATTTTGTGACGTAGATATAGAGATGGCTTTGTTATCAAACGGTGGACTTCGCTAATAATTGAAATAACATAAATTGATCTTTTTCAGCATTTATAAAAATATATAAATATGTTAAAAATAACTCTTGTGGGCAGTAATTGAAAATATGGTTGGATAATAAGCAATTTAATAAAATAAATAACAAAAAAACTATAGATATTGTAGTCCAGTTTTGATTACAACTAGTAGCCTATGTCATTCAATATATCTTTCACTTTTATACCAACGCAACGAGACCTCCGTGGCATCATAATTTTAAATAAGTGTTATTTGGTTTACCTCTTTTGCTTTATTGTTGTTATTTCTTTCATTTATATACAGGTTGGGCAGAAAAAAACGGACGTTTTTTAAAACGTCAGAAAATTGTTACTTTTTGTTTAAGAAAAGATCCAGAGTTCGTAATGGCATAGCATTTGACAAAATCAACATCTTGCATGTGCTGTCCTTTATCGTTAATGCATTTTTGGAGGCGTTCTACGAAGTTTGCAAACACTCTTTCCAACATCGCTCTGTCAATTTCGACGACTTCTACGCAAATAGCTTCTTTCAGTTCTTCCAATGTGCGGGGTTTGTGTTTGTATGTATGTATCTTGAGGTAACCCCACAAGAAAAAATCGCATAGGGATAAATCAGGGGACCGAGGAGGCCAATGTTACCAAACCTGGAAATGAGGCGATCGGGAAAGAGAGGGCGAATAACTTCCATTGATGCTCTGGCTGTGTGGGCTGTTGCCCCATCCTGCTGAGAATAGGAACACGGTTGCTTTATAATAGACTCATCAACCAATTTTTTTTACATTTATTTTTCGAAAATAGACGTTAATATATGAATATTTTTCATATTTTCATCTATATTGTGATATAATTAAGCTTGTAATTAATTGGAAAAGATTCTATACAAAATTGAAATTTAGGGTGTGACGTCATACCTTCTGATGACAGAACAACGCCGCCCGTGTAGAATGGCGGAACTATTCAGTCAAACTTTTAAACAAGTTGACACATGAAAGCTGATGTTGTTACGTTGTGAGTTGTTTGATATTTGATATTTGTATTTACGTGTAAAGTTGTATTTAAATATTCTAATATAATATTAAGAAAAAGTGACAGAACAAATGACTAAATGCAAACGCCAAGATTATGCGCGCGCAATCTCTGTCACAAGTCGGTATGACGTCAGTCGAATTGGAGGTAAAAATTTCTACTTTTAATAATTAATTACAGGCGTAATATATATTTTTTAAATAAAGTGTTATATTTTTTGACATTGTTTTCAAGCGTATTATTGAAAATTAGTACCAAATATGCTAAATTTTAATGTGGTTGAAGAGCCTATTCAAGTAAAAAGGAGTTGTATATCATCTCGATATAGTGCCCCGAGTTCACGGTAACAACAGTTCCTTCTATGTTATTACGAACTCAAATCTGTCAATAAATTTTTTCTTAAGCAAAAAAGTATCAATTTTCAGACGTTTTAAAAAAAGTCTTTCGCTTCTACCCAACCCTGTAATTGAAAATGGATTCCGTACTTTAAAAAGGCGATAACTGAAGATTTAAAAGTAGCGATAATTTGGAATACAGTAAATGTGTGACGTAGTATAGGGATGAGAAAATGCTACTAGAAACTCGATTATTTTAAAAACATAACTTTTTTTTAATGTTTGATAGTCTTCACAGGTATAGTTATAAGGCCTAGTTTTCACATAAATAACCCATGTTCTGATTTGTTACTGGTGGAGGACCCCATTGATCTGAATATTCTATAAATAGCTTGACACTATCTCAACCCAAGTGAATAAAATGTCAATTTCACTAAATCGCGACAATTAGCCCTACGTCGGGTGAAGAGGTACGGTACACACTTACGCTATTCTATGGGCTATTAAGTGTTTCCCTTATTTGTCCCGTGACATTTCGTCCCAAGGAAGAAATTTTATTCGCTATTAAATACATAAAATTTAATTGAATTAATTTTTTATTCGATCTCGCGACTACAGTTTTGAGAAGCCGTGAGGTGACTCCTGGTAAATTCTGTCAACGGTTATTACCAAAATCTTGAATGAAAAGTAGGGTGTTAACAATTAGGTATTCGAAATCTTAAATAATATGTTTATAGAAGTGAAAGCTTCTTTAGTCGCACCTTGCACACTTTTTTCTGGGCAGAGAAAAAGGTTGTTCCGTCACGCGTCACGGTCAGTCGGGTAAACTCGGAGAGAGCCGAACCTGACGTCACGTTAATTCGGATCATAGTCTACGTTACGTTATAATACAAAGTCGGAAAACATCACAATTAGGCTTATTCTTGTGACTCTTGTAATTGTAGCAAGATGGCTAAAATAACAATTTTCCTAACAAGGCTGTTAGCAATATTGTATATATATTCAGGTGGCACCTTTGTTATTGACGTTCAACAATTTCAGTATTATAACAATTGTTATAACTTAGCAATGAATTTAGGGAAATTTTTGATGAAATCTAGGGACATTAAGCAGTTGACTGTATATATTAATCATTTGACGTTTAATCTAGTGGTTATGGCCCGTATTTTAACATCTTGAAATAGCGCTACTTCCGAAAAATCGTAACTTCAACTGTCAAATGTGAACTGTATTATTAAAAATAAGAGAAATAAATTAAATTATAAATGCCATTTATTTCAAATATTATAGGTTTCATTGGGAAAGCCTTCAACACCCGAATATTCAAAATCAGAATATTTAACACCAGAATATGTACGCACAGAATCATTTAAATCCCGAATATTCAAGAACCGAATCGTACATCGCCAGAAAGAGCTTTGTCCGAATGATTCATAAACCGAGTATGTGGGCGGGGCTAGGAGGAGCAAACGTTAGGTTATGTTTACTTTGGTATTCGGGATTTGAATGATTTTGTGTGTGCATATTCTGCTTTTGAATATTCTGATTTTTAATATTCTAGTTTTGATTATTCAAGCGTTGAGTATGCACCCGGTTTCATTTACAGAAATATGAAACCTATTCTTGTCTATTCGCAAAATAAAATAAAATTTAAAAAAATCGAAATAGCGTTACTTCCAAAGTAGCGCTATTTCGATTTTTTAAATTTTAAGAGGTGAAAATACGGGCCTATGGTTTTGCATGGAAGTTGAATTCTAGTACGATTTTTTTCCTCGAATGTAACGGGAAATTTAATATAACATATCATGTGTTCATTCATAGCATTGGTTACGTGTCCCACACTTTTCCTTGTGCAAAGAAATAAAGACATGCGAGTATTTTTAAATGCTCCGGAATAGATATTACCATATATACTTAACTTTAAAATATAACAATGTTGCACTCAGGCGACAAGTTTTATTTGTCGCCTGTCTAGCAATCAGAAATAACAATTCTTGTTGTAATAACAAGGTAATAGAGGTCACAAGAATTAGGAGATTGCCAAAATAACAATATTATTATCAAGCGTAACAATATTGTTCAGCAGACAATTGCTAACAAACATCAATGATTACGTGAATACAAATTCATCATTGTATTGTAATATTAACAATATTGTTACATATAACAATTGTTGTTCGCTTAACAAGGCTCATAAGAATAAGGCTGAATATCTGTCAAAAAGAAATTCTACTTTCAAACTCGTCGTTTTGACGTGTCTTATTCCTGCTGTCACTGTTGTCATTGCCAATATCTGTGTACAAAGCATCCAGATTAGCACATTCAGCAATGGGTAATATGCCGTGATATATTTATTTATTATATTTAAGTAAATAAAATATTACTTACAGTTGTCTTTGTTGTAGATTTTATTTTTTTATAATTTTGACAAAGTTACAACGTAATTGCAACAACTAAATTGATATTTTTAAAGTCTAAAAATGACATTTAAATGACAACGGGCATAAATCGGTTTTGAAACTATATTTGGGGTTTTTGGTCAGATTTTAAAATCAAATTTGAGTTGTTTCCCAGCCTTCTCTTTCTCCCAAGAAGAATTTGGTTGGAATGCTCACAGAATTTTGACATCTTATAAAAATATATGAATGTAAGCTCAGCACACTTAAATATTTAAGTTTATATAGCTTTCGGGAGCAGTCAAAAGATGTCATTGCTGTACGACCTAAATGTCAATCATTTAAGTTTTCACTTCGGACTTGCGGTCTTAAGGACACATAATGTTTTTTTTTTTCACAAAACTGTCGTTTCGGTGTACATTTGTACCTTCTTCAGGGTAAAGTTAGCACTTATTTTATACCATAGTCAAAAAATTGAACCATATGTAAAGCCGGATTTATAGTTTACATAACATAACATAACATAGCATAGCAGAACATAGTGAAAATATGAAAACACATAAATCCGTATGGCATTTTATAGTTTTATAACATAGCATAACATAACATAGCATAACATAAGAAATGACCATGTTTTATTTCGTTATGTTATGTTATGGTGTTCGGGAATATTCGGCTCAATTCGGCTCTATTGGAAGAGCAGCGAAATCTTGGAGCATTGGAGTGCGCGCATCTGCTTGTTGTTTACAAACAAATTGTGAGATTAGTTTTTATTTCTGATGAGTATTTACGTTAAATAAATAGTTAAATTATTGTGCAGGGTTAATAATAATAATGCACAAGATACTACAACAGTTACTTTCATCTAGCATACTAGCATCGTCATCAGCCATTTTTATCTAAACAAATCACGTTTTCGCGAAAAGTTCTAAAATTTAACGTGTACAAAGAATGACAAAATGAAATGTGAAAACAGTAATGAATATAGTAATAATACTACATTATGAACATTTTTCAGAACAATTCTTCTTCTTCTCGTGCTATGTCTTATGCTTATGTCTCGTATTATAAAATCTAAAAAATTTCTTATGTTATGTTACGTTATGTTATGCTATGTTATGTTATGTTATGTAAACTATAAATCCGGCTTAATTCCTAATTTATTGAGTACTAACATCAAACCGTTATTTTTATGTGTGGTGCAATTTTAATTCCCATCGTCAAAAGTTCGTTTCCATTTATTCTGCGATATTCTGAGAGTTTTGCACTTTTTGTAACATATATAAACTCACATATATCGGCAAAATCAATTGTAGTCTGCAACAGAGTCCAGCATGAATATTTCGTATAAATTTGGTTAATTTAAGAATGGCCATTCAAATATGATACGCTTTCAAATATGTAGATAGCAAATGGTTATTTTTAGAAAAATAACATATGAGTATATGTTTTTAGACACAGGTAATTGAAAAAATAGGAACATATAGCTAGTTCTTTTATATTAATTTTAGACCTATATAGTTTAAATTACAAAGTTGAGTATGAACTTAAATGCCACTTTTTGGTGTCCACAATTATAATTCCGGTTTCGCCAGAAGTGAAATTATCGTTTTTTCTTGTAAATGGAAAGGTATACAGGGTGTTAAAAAATAAGTGTAATAAATTTTGAGGGCATATAGTACTGACCAAAATGAGTAAAAAACGCTTATCATGGGTCCGATCTTCAATAGTTTCCTAGATATAAGGCAGTGAAAAATGAGATTTTTCAAGGTTTACTTCTGCTATCTCAAAAACTGTAAGAGTTACGACTATGATTAAATGAGACTTTTGTGTGTAATAATAGATTTGAATGTCAAATTTAGAAAATCGCTAGTCACTTTTCTATATAAATATTTGAAATTTGTTAAGAACACTTTTCATTCCTATGTCTGCAGGAGATAAAATTTGATGTTGATGTACTTCGGAATTATGATATTTCAAACAGCCACCCGGCATAATAGTTATTTATGTAACAAGGGTGTAAAGTAGTACTTTTTTGATCGAGTGCCATGTTTTACGCATTCGGCTGCGCCTTATGCGGAAATTAGCACGAGTTGCATACAATATTTTTCCTACAACCGAAATGTTGGTGCCATTTCTCATAATACTGAGCTTGAGTGTGCAGACATCTTCAAATATTGTTAGTGTTAGTTGACAAGTAAATTAACCTATATTGCCTAGCAATATATTTACTTTTCACACACTAGTGCTTGAAAAGTACTTTTCACGTCCTAATGTTTGAAAGGTGACACTTTACACATTGCAAAGAGTGCGTAAAGTATGTACTTTACGAAAAAGTATTTTATGTAACCCTTCTATTTACCAATCAACGATAATTTTGATTTCGGCGAAACCGGAAGTAGAATTCAGGATCCTTTTACATAAAATAGTGGCATTTTTAAAAAGTATTTAAAAGTGAAGTGATACATATAAAAGTGGAGTAGCTAATTGTAGCAAGGGTACAATTTAGGATAAACTAGTTTGCTTAGCTAATAGTCTTATAATCAAAACAGTTGCTAGTCGATATCAAAAGGCAGTTATAATGCGTTTGGAATGTGGCAAATTCCATATTGGAATTTTGGTAGCAATTAATACGAAGTGACTTGGACTGGAATCCATTTCCACAATCATGTTATCCTACAATGCAATCTTGTATGTAACATGACATACATTTTTAATAGTGAATACCAATAGGGTCATCCGCCATTTTGCATTCAAATTAGACCTTAAAATTTTGTAATATATATTTTTGTTTCTCGATTTTTTTTGAATAGTCAATGTTCTAAGATCAATCCCATTATTTAATTGACCTCATATTTCCAATTAGTGACCACTATAATAATTTGGTACATATTTATGTATTTTTATAAGTGTTCAAATAATTCTAGTACTCCTAGTAGCCATATCAAGTATAGCTTTGAATCGTGAAAGTGGACTACGGTGTTTTTTTATTATATCAAACAGAATTAAAAATTAAAATGGAGTCTTAAGGTTAAATTATAACTAAAAAAAGAAAAATCCCTTAACCTTAACAATAATTTGTAAAACAACTACAGTACAGCCTCAATAATCCGGATCTTTGTAATTCGGATTCTTCGGTAGTTCGGAGTCCTTTTTACTTGTACTATGTATTTTGAAGTCCGGATTCCGGACAGTTTCGGTAATACGGATGCGTACCTACGTTGTAAATTCGTTTGAAACGTCACCAGACATCACCTGATAGGCAGTTGGCTGCACCAGACCACCCTATTCACGTACTATTAGTAGTCGAAGTGTTCCTGATTATTGCACTATGGGTCCGCGAAAACACATTACGTTGTCTTTACAAACAAAAAATGAGATTCTTGAACAATTAAAAAATGGAGTGTCGAACAAACAATTAGCGGCACGATATGGAGTGGGTACTTCTACCATTTCGGACAAGAAAACAAAAAAAAAAAAACATATTCAAGAGTAATTGATAATTTTATAATTGTGCCACATGGTTATATACTTTTTATCTACGCAGATTTATTTCCAACTGTGATTCGGGGCCAGGATTTATATATGTATTTAAATAAAGCATTACAAACTGCTCACTTAACTGAATTTTGTATCAATACAAGAAAAATCGCGGTAATCCGGATATTTCGTTATTCCGGATTGGGTGTGTTTTTATTAGTCCGGATTAACGAGGTTGCACTGTATTTTATAAAATTTGACGGTAACTTATAAATCAAATAACACTATTAAATCATTATTAGGTAACTCTAAAAATCAAATAGATAATAATAAAAAATCAGGCGTTTATAAAATTGATTATAAACATTTTAATAATGTTTGCATCGAGCAAAATAAAAAAAACAACAAATTGATAATCGGTTAAAGAACATTTCTGTCATTTAAAAACCGGTAATACTGATAAATCCAGCGTAGCACAACTTATGTTTAACAATAATAAAATTGACAATTTTAATATACATTTATTAACACATGTTATTTAGAAGCATACGAGAGTTTGATAATACATAAGTTGATGAATTCTAAATTATATGAGTTAATATAAGACAGTTACTTTGTTTAATCTTAGTTACCCAATTAGGTATCCACTTACCTATGACTCCTCTCCTTATATAATCCGAGTTCTCGCCCATATTCCAATCTTAACTTCTCTGTCTTATTACTTTGTAGTTTCTACTAATGATGAGAACGTAGTTCTCGAAATACGTATATAGTTTTGTAAAACTTATTGTTAAGGTTAAGGGATTTTTCTTGTTTTTAGTTATTAAATAGAACTTGTGCGAATTACAGCTATACTTACATAGTATACTCGGCTAAGCATCCAGTAAAATTCTTTGATATTTTGAAATAATATGAACCATATGGGAGCGCCTAATAAAACGTGACTTGGGTCGGACTCGTCTTAGAATTTAACATTCTACCCACTCGTCCATATTTTCAGATTTAGCAAAAATGAAGTTTGGTGAAACAATCGCACGAAGTGGTAGGGACAGAGTTGTATGCCGTAGCCGTAGGCCCAATCCCGAGAGTTCGCAACCAACTCCAAGTCCACAACTTAAAAGCCCTCCGTCATGCGCGAGTGTCGCTGGCATCGGCGTCGAGACGACCCTATTCGTTGTTGGCTCTCATCGTCGGCATTCGTGAGTCAAAGCGCGACGAACTCACATCGATTTGCCCTACAACTCGAACTCGAACTCGATACGATACTCAGTGCAGTGCTTCGCGTTCGGCATCACACGTGTCGCGGATGGGACGCGGACGTTTCGCGTCATGCGAGCTTAATTTCTTCAAAATATTTATTGTATTAAAACTCATGTAATCGAGTAATTTGGGACCAAAAAGGCACCATGTCGAATAATTTAACCCCTTCACCGCATAGTATGTCGCTAAGTTTGCCCAGCGTGGAGGGCAACACCAGCCGGCAAGAGGGCAATTCCCCGTCTCCGAGAAGGGCAATAAGCCCTTTGCTTGAAGTTCGAAGACCTCATTGTACGCTAAATTGCGACCACTGTAATTTCATCCTCGAAAACCGATTTAAGCATTCCAGTAAGTGTAGACTGTTTCTTTGTTGTGTATCTGTGGTTTTCTTGCTATCCACTTTTTCATAATGAAGCCGCAAAAATGACACCTTCAGCTTTGTGCGGTAACAGATGAGCGAACATATTAAGCGCTTGCTTACACTTCTTATTTCTTTCTTTCTTAGCTAATTAATTACAGTTATTAATCCCTTTTGTGCTTTGACCACTCAGTTTTGTCGATGATAAACTCCCAATAGTTTCATAAACTTTACTCAACAATTTCAAAGTTGTTTGTACGCTGTTAAGAAAAATTTGTTTTGCTAAAAATATCAAATATAAATTTCATATTAAAAATAAATCTGCTTTACTTTTAAAAGCTCAGTTGTTAAAACATTTACTGTTGAACAAAACATATAACTAGAGGCACTTTGTTAAACTTTCTTTGTGAAGACATTTAAATATAATAAATACAAGTGAGTTTATATTTCATGTTTATAAATAGCATTCAAAATCTTTATATTCTGTTGTTTCTATTATGAAATCGCATAATACAGTAAAGTAGATAGTTGATTTCAACATCACTCATTTTAATGCAGTCAGGAAAACATCATTTCCCGCTTTACGTAGCCAATATTTTCACTCATTACATCGTACGGCGACTGAAATAGGCTAACCTTTTAAAGGTTACGCTTTTATAAATTTTCCCTGGATTATTTTAAAAGCATAAATTTGTTAAAATTTATATATAATTATAATTTTTAAATTCAATTAAATCGTAGTTTTAAATTCTTTTTCCACGGTTCAAATACTTTGATGTTAGTTTTTCAACTATCCACTTTTAAATATATTTTTACGGTTGAGAAATGTTAATTAAGGCCGACTAATTCACTTTTGGACGTGGAAATAAAATTCAGTTTCTGGATTACGTTTTCATTTTACGTTTATTTTCTAATTTAAGATAAAATTACATTTTCGGTGTGCGGAGGGTGGAATTACAGGCTTGTAATAAAGTAAAAACTCTGTAATTTTCCTGTAAATTATGATTATGAGTACTTTACATATGTAATTAGATTTTCTAGCACACTGCTTTTTGCAATTTATTATCTTTCACTTGTACCTAAGTATTTGATGGCATTCTACTAAACCCAAATTTCAAAAGTTTCATTAATTAGTAGCAATAGCCATGACTTATAACATTATTTTATTCTTCATAGGCTGCCTTTTTGTGAAAATAAATTAAATAATGAATATTTATTCGAATAAGGAACTAGAATTATAATGGTGGAGTAAAATATGGGATTTGTTTTTCATAAGTTATATTGACGTTTGACGTTTATAAATAATTTATGAAAACCGGAAAAAATTAAAACAAATGCACTGTTGCACTACTGAACAGAAATTTTGAAATTTCTTTTTAAAATTATGAAGAAATCAATAATAAAAAATCTGTTGTGGCCAGCACAAGACCTCTCGCCATTTCCATATAAGGCTATATAAGTATTGTATTGTACTTCTCTATCGAACCGTCGATTTATAACAAAGAATTACAGAACTTTAACCAAATATTGTTTTTTATTATATATAACATGTCTTCTGCACACATATAATTCTAATTATATCTATTTTTCATTGTACGACGAATTTCCTATATGTCTTCCAATTCATTAACCAGATTGGCGGTATTTCTGATGGATATATGCATTTTACCTATAATTTCAAATATTTCATTAATAAAATAATAAGAAAGATTAAATATACTTCCCAGAAAAAGCTATCAGAAAGCCACTAAAACTGTTGATTTTTAACACTGACATATGTCATTTTCAAACTATGTTATAAATATTTGAATTTGTCAAGTCGTTTCCTTAGTGCCTTAGCCTCTGCGATTAGAATCTGCTATATATTATAGTGTCTTTATCTCTAAATCTATACAAGATATAATAAAAATTTTAAGTGTATTAGATGGAGAATTTTGTTCTTCAATATTTGGAATAACAAAAATTTCCAAAAAAATATATTTAGAAGAAATTTTCCAAGAAACTACTACTTCCGGTTGTTCAATTGTTACCAAAACCTTTTCAGCTCTTTCCAGGAATATCAGATTGAGGAAACTGCAGTTAAATATTTTTTAAGTCTTATAGTTTTTGAAGAATCGTGTCTACAACATCCAGACATACATACACACATACACACATACACACATCCACACACACACACAGACATCATTTTAAAAATGTTATAATCGGATTCTAGGAACCTTAAATCGTGCTTATTCAATAAAATCTGAACATGCGAATTTTAGCATGAATCCAATACCTCTCTTAGCGAGAGGTAAAAATGTAAAAGCGATTTTGTATGCAAATTTTAAACTTGGACATCTTTGTCCTCTACAGTTTTTGGTGTAAAATGAACAGAAGAAAGAGAGCATAAAATTGCGTAAAACTAATATTATATGTTAAATCTCTATATAATAAATATAATACATAGGACTTCAATCTTAAAAAAGCTTTATTTATTTTTTGTCGACGTTTCGGAATCAGTTATTCCTTCTTCAGGACAAATATAATAAATATATAAAATACCATAATCAAATACAAAAATGAAGCTTAAAATACAAAAACTAATATAAGAGACAGAAAATGGGCAAAATTGGAAAAGGAAGTAGAATTATTTTTAAAATTATTTGAAAATGACATTAAACAATGTAACGATGGCAACAGATTTTTTTATAAAATAGTAATAATAATAATAATAATATATAAATACAGCTAAATAGACTTAGCCTTTATTTACGTAATTTGCAAATTCTATTATATATCCTTATGTTCATTCTTAAACGCCACAATCCGGTACATATGTTTTGAAGTAAATACGAATTTTAAATAATTCAGATATAGTATTTTGAGTGTATATTATTTAGCTTATTTTATGCAAATAGCAAAAGTGGTAAATATATTCACGAATTCTATTCTTTTATTTCGATGTTGAATTGAATTGCCCGATCCGTATTCTACAGTAGCGTAGAATATTCAATAAAGTGTTGCGGCACAGGTGATTTCATTCTATTAGATAAAATGCTGAGAAGTGCATATGAGTCGAAGATACTTTAACACGGAATAGGAACAAAGCTATTAAAATGTTTTACTGTTTTAACGGTTACTATAAAATCTCTCCCGTGGTGCTCTTTGCACTAACATATGTGAGTGCCTTTAAACCGCCAGTAACCGCTCTTAGGGTTACAATATATTATTTACTAAGGTTTGTGTTTATATCTAGCTGCCACATCTAACTGAACTAGAAAACGTAATAAATAATGTATTTATTAATGTGTTTCAGTATATATGTACAACCTTTAAATTGCTCCAGCTTTAAAACAGTAATGTTGCTTCTCGAATTAAATAAATAATTTCGGTAATCATTTTCCCCACTTTTTACCTCTCGCTAAAAGAGCACTTTTAAGGTCCCTATAATCCGATTATAACATTTTTACGATGATGTCCGTGTGTCTGGATGTTGGAACCTTTAAATAGTATAAGACTTAAAAAAAATTTAACTGCAGTTTTCTCAATCTGACATTCCTGGGAAGAGCTGATTAGATTCTGATAACAATTGGACAACCAAAAGTACTAGTTTCTTAAAAGAAATTCTAAATATTTTTTTGAAATTTTTTGTTATTACTTATATTAAAGAGTATAAAAATCTCTGTCCAATACATTTAAAATTTTTATTATATCTTCGATAGATTTAAAGATAGAGACATATAAATATATAAAATAATAAATTGTAAATGAATCTCGCAACCCATGGAAAACAAGTTTAAAAACTAAAATGTTTATAATTGAGAGATAAATGTGTCAAAAAGCCAGAGACATTACTGAAGACTTTTTCTAGGAAGTACATTTAATATTTCTTATTTTATTATTAATTAACTATTTATAATTATAGATACATATATTACATATACCTTTCAGAAATACCGCCAATCTCATCAATGAATTGGAAGAATTTCGAACATTAGAAAAATAAGAGTGAATAGAATGAATTAAAATATATAAAAATATATAAATAAATAAATAAATATATCATCACGGCATATTACCCATTTCTGGGTGTGCCAGTACCTACAACACATGCAGACATCGGTAATGATGACGATATATTTTACCGTGTGGGCGCTTACCAGGCGTCACCTCACGGGCACTAATAGCTGGTGTGGAGAGTGCACCACAGAGGTCACTTTTGTGCCATTTAAAATTGGACATATTTGGCGTCTGTCGGGATCGAACCCGGTTCCCCCAGGTTCGCGACCAAACACTCAGGCTCGCGGCCACGGGACCCCATAAAAATATATAAAGATGTGTATTTTTGTGTGTACCAGAAATGTTAAATATACACAATACTTATATAGCCTAATGTGGAAATGGCGAGAGGTCTTGTGCTAGCCACAACAGATTTTTTAAGTCGGGAAACTCCGAAGACATGCCAGTGGAATATAGATTTTAAACCAGGTTTTTACTGAAGAATTCAGGGGAACTTTTTATTAATGTTTCCTAGTTGTTACGGAATGTTTCTTAAGTTTCTGTTGCTAGGGTCAAAAATTGTCACTTCTTCCGGTAAACAAAAAAAGAAAAATGGGAAACCCTCGGCAACAAGTCATAACAGGAACAAATTGTTCAGTTTATAAAGAAATTCGGGCGCGAAAATATTGTTTGAAATTGTATCAAAAAGTAAATAATAAAGAAATCTGGAGCTGGGAGTGTATTTATTTCTAAATCATACCTTGTGTGGACAAATTGTTCCTAGGAATAAATGTCGTCTTTAATTAGAACAAAACTCAAGTGTGTCGTCATATTAGGGTTATAGTAAACAAAAACAAAAAATGACTAAAAAACGTTCCTATTTCCTAAGAAATATTAAAAAATAAATGGAAAATGGTTTTAAAAATCGCGAAGAACTTATCATCATTCATGAACGTTTATTATCAACATTTTTTGCCTAGCGATTTTAATCGATGTAACTATTTATAAAAATTTGTGCTTAAAAACATTATTAGATTGTTTCTGCAGTCATTAAAAGAAAAATATTTAGAAAGCTATTTCAAGCCAAAAATTACCACAAAGGAAATTTGACATAGGTCCGGTTTTTCCATCTGCGAATAAAATCCCAGATAAAAGAAAAATATCGCATCATATAAATTACATGTGTATAATTTTGTCAATTTACGCCCTAATATTGATGCGATATTTTCGTTTTATCTGGCAGTTAAATTATTAACTAGCACTTTATCCAGGGGAACCGGGTTCGATCCCGACCGACGCCAAATATTTCGAATTTTAAATGGCACAAAAGTGACCCCTGTGGTGCACTCTACACGCCAGTAATGAGTGCCCGTGAGGTGACGCCTGGTAAGTGCCCGCACGGTACAAATATGTCATCCTCATTACCGATATCTGCGATAAAGCAGATTGTGGCAAACTCAAAAATGGATAATATGCCGTGATGATATATTTATATTTATTTTATTTATTTATCCAGAAATGGAAAAACCGGACTAATGAAATGAATTCTAAAAAAGCAATTGTTATTTTGAACTTGCTTACCACGAACTATTATAATATTACTAATACTAATAATAATTAAACACATCATACTTCAATTACACATTTATTCCTATAATTTATCAGGACTATATGTCCACCTTTATTGTTTGGATGAAATTCAAACATTTTAATTTTTAAATAAAATATAAGGGTTATTGTTATTAGGGCATTCAAAACAAAATTGTTTATTATTTTAACATCATTTCAGGTGCATTAATTTGCTGCTTCTCTATATGTTGCAGTTGCAGATGACAAAAATTAATGGGTTTTGTCAGATGTTTGTACTCATAGTCCATTTATATCTATATTATTAACTTTTTGTACTTTATTTCCGCATAAAATAATAAAATTCAATGTTGTCCCTATAAGTTTTTTTTTGTGCTGCTATCTCTTGGAAGTGGTTCTCTCGGATAGCGTTATTATTATAATATTGCGTTCGTAATTCGAACCAATGTCTTAGGGGTTGATTTGGTACATGGAGGTATGAAACAAATATGGAGAGAGCTTAAAGCGATACTATGGGCAAGGGGAGTGAAGCCTAGTGGGGACGGACGCATACATGTATTGGTGCCGAGCTAGAGTGGGGATCTCGCGGTATTTTTGAAGTACGAAATGCGAAAAACGTGTAACTGAAACAATATCATTACTTTTTTTTTTTTTAAAGAAAAAGGGATTTACTGATAATTATATTTCTTATGAAAATAAATTTAAAACTATTTGGAAATATTAAATAGTAAAAAGTTACTTCAAATATATACTAGACATTAAATTATAGTAGTAAATAATCACTAATCTTTTATTCACTACAATTTGTAAAAATTAAGCTACATAAAATATGTTACGTCTAAATTAAATGGAAAAGGTATAAGAGTACATTAAAAAATAAACAATTGATTTAGATCATTTTTATTATAAAAAAACAGTCTTTTAGTAGCTTGTAAACAATGTCATTTTGTTATTTCAAATTCTAATATTTTGGGATTTATCAATATTTGATTTTGTTAAAAAATGCAAACTAACTTTAAAATAATTATGAAATATAGATTTAATTAAATGAACTATATGATTTTCCAGGGGCCCATGTTCAAAACAATGTTCATGCAAAGTAAAAAAAAATGTCTGTATTTATACATTTTTTTAAAACATTTAAGTTTAAGCTAATCCTCATTTTTTGATTAGCAAATTCTACTCTAATTTTTTGTAAGTAACAATAATAAAAATAGTCCACAATATATTACTTCGCACAACACACCAGAAAATTAAATCTCAACAAAACTTTGTATTGTACACGACACAAAATGACAGATGGTCCCGACTGGTAGTGGGGAGCAGTTGGCTTCATTTGAGTTCACATAAGCTACCTCCATATTTGTTTCATACCTCCATGATTTGGTTGAACATTGTTGGACCACTCGATAACTATACAAGCAACAAAAAGTTCCTCGATATTGATTCAATGAAGACGCAACTTTAGAAATATTATTAGAATTAAAAAATATGTTATCTATTTATTTCAGAATTTTTCTGAGTCAGATCCAAATATGAAACAGCCAATTTTCCAAAACATATATCACCGCCATAATGTCATTATGACATTACGTAACTTCATATTCGTACGAAATTTATTTAATGGGTTCATATCGTTGCGTTCGAGTGTGATTAATGCCTAGCATATCTACTTTTTTAGGACTATACACTTAGTCGGATATAAATTTTGTAAAGGAAAGTGGAATTTTGTAAAGATAGAGAAGGATGGAAAACTGACGACAAGGAAAAGAACTACGGATAATAAAAGAAAGTAACACGGATATAATTGGCAACTGACTTTAAGCGATACGCTAACTAGTGGCGAAAATTCGAACTCTAGGAGCTGAGATAGATTTAGAGCGCTCTGTATATAAAACATTGTCGTATCTGAAAAAATTAATATTATTTAATTATTTCTTGCTTTCTATTATAATAATTTGTGAAATTTGCCATCGTAGATCTGTTTTGCAGATAGCGTATTGTATGTATAATAATTAACTTATTGTATTAATTATTATATACAAATAATTGCATTCTAACTTTTAAAATAAGTTTGTTTTCGAAGTTTCGTTAATTTTTGCATAATTGTTCTTTATATTAAAATGAGTAATATTTATTGTTCTGTACCCCATGCAAGTCGTTATTTAAAAAAACAGAATATGTAAGTTACCATTCTTCCTCTCAAAAAAAAAATAAATAAATGAAGATTATGTTATCATCGAGAACAAATTTGGAGATAAAGAGAAAATTGACCGGCGAAAAACCTGGATAATAAAATTAAAAATAGGGAAACCAGTTTCTAAATTTATGTAGGTCTTTACATTTGGCTGATAGTGATTATTTTACCAGAGGTATGTATACTGCAAAAGGAAAAGTTTTAATTGCAATAAGTATATGTTCTTTTTTAAATGTTTACAAATAAACGAAAATGTTAAAGAAAACTGCTGTACTTTCCAAAAATTTTCCCACTTTAAAACATGAAGACAAACCTTCCACTAGCAGTAGACGAAATATTTATCATGTTGAAAATTTATTGCATTCTTAAGCAGAGTTTGTTGCTGCCGAAGCTTTATTAGTTTAAAAATCACGAAGAAAACACAAAAACACTCCTACAAAGATTATAGTTATCATATGGTTATCTCAACTGCGTGAGGTCAAGTAAATTCCGCTTTGGCGCTGCGAGCTTAAAGTCAGTTGCCAATAAGTAGAAAAATCGAAACAGACAAATAAGAGAGGCAGAAAAATGGAAGAAATGAAGAAGCTGAAAAGAATGGAAGGAAAGTTAACCTGAAAAAAACAAAATCCCACACCCGACTATAGGTATTACGGATATGGAGAAGAAGAAGAAGAGTTATGTACGAAATCTACTTCCAAGGATGCCTAACAGTTTGATAAAACTTTCTATCAAAAAATATTTTAGTCTCAAGTTATTACATTAAAAGTTTCAGTGTTTCCGCAAAAACAATCATAGTTTACTTTTGTACTCAATATTTAGAAATTAAATTGATATTTTCACTTTATTTGCTAAAAATATTTCCATAGAATTTAAAAACTAAATATTTTTATTATTATTGCACAAAACTCTAAACATTTCAAAAATATTTTATAGGTATTGAATGATTTATCATTTTAAGATAAATATTTTGCATCTCGATATTGCATAGGGAAGTAATATATCAACCACAAAGTTTGAAAGCTAGTCACAGTTTGTACATTTAAAAACCAGAACCGGAGATTAATAACCGCTATTTGAATAATTGAAAATATTTGTCTATTTTTTATTCTATCAATATGTCGTATCGAAAATTTATTACTGGCCGATACGATATGCTCCTGTAATATAAAAATGTGCACGCCTTCAAGTTATGTTTTTGTCTACGTGGCACCTGAAACATCGCGAGAGATAACATTGTATTTGAAGACAGAGGATACACGGCAATACAAGAATACAAGATGTACTTTTCAGACACTCAGTATTTTTTTTTTTGTGTTAAAAATAATAAAAGCTTTTTTGTTCAAAAAAATTGTATTCTTTTACAATTAGATAAGTGTAGGAAACCTAAGGTTCGAATTACAGAGATAAAAGTGTCTTTTACGTACCACTTTTTCAAATACCCCCTCAAGTAATATATGTAGGGAAGACCGGGGCTGGTTGTCACACGGGTAGGTTGTCCCAAGTCTCATTCTCAGTGACTACTGCCACGTAGAATTTGTGACTCGAACTACTGAGTGTTTACATCATTGCGAGTGTGTGCATGCAGTTTCATGTGCCCTACGATAATTCTATGGATTTTATTGGTTCTTTTCTGTTTTTTTGCAGACGCAAGTATCAGGTAAAGAATATAATTAACTCTCATTATTCACTTTCTGTTCAATGAAGTCAATGTCTCAACTATTTCTCCGTGAATCCATAAGGTTGCATGATGTTACTCTGCATCAAATTTGAGGTTAGGTTATATCGAGATTTTTCTAAAATGGCATCCTATTAATGTTTTTTATCAATCTTAAAATTTTGAATATTATTTTTTCCCGTGGCCGCGTGCATGAGTGTCTGGTCGCGAACCTGGGGGAACCGGGTTCGATCCCGACAGACGCCAAATATTTCCAATTTTAAATAGCACAAAAGTGACCCCTGTGGTGCACTCTCCACACCAGCTATGAGTGCCCGTGAGGTGACGCCTGGTAAGCGCCCACATGGTAAAATATATCGTCATCATTACCGATGTCTACATGTGTTGTAGATACTGGCACACCCAGAAATGGGTAATATGCCGTGATGATATATTTATTTATTTTTATTTAAATAACCCATGACAACCCCAAAGTCTGTGACAACCAACCTGGAGTAGGGACAGATTGTCACAAATTTACCCAGGCAAAAAATATTTTTAATAACTTTTTAAAGCTATGGCCTCAAAACTGCAAGAAAACAAAGCTAAGGGTAGACATTAAAGGATAAGCTAATGATAGAAAGGGTAACTCTGCCTCTTAAAAAGTTCAAAAGTAAAAATTGTAACAACTATCCCCGGTCTCCTCTACATATTTTATTCTTGAATAATGTTTACATATACGATATCTCAAACGTATTACCATTTAAATTAATAACTATTTACTATAAAAACTGCAATATAAGCAGCGCAAACATAATGCAAATTTTTAATTACCTTTAATTAAAGAGAGAGTATGCAATATGAAGTTTCACGAGAGTTGATATATGCTAGCTTCAGCTTTTTCAGTTCGAAATATTTGTTCCTACGTTATATCAAGATTTAAATATGTTAATGCTTGATTTGCATATTTAACATTTCATCATTTTACATGGAAATAAAAATTATCTCATAATGCCGGTCTATGCGCCTAAGACAGTAAAAATAGTCGTTACAATTTTTTAGTTTATATTGGCGTTCTTGAAGATTAGTATTCTCCAAGTAGGAATGGCATTACGTAATAATATTTCATTTGTAGGCAGTTCAGAAATATTTAAATTCGCTTTATAATCCGTGTTGACACCTATTAGGAAACAGTATTTTCTGCACTAATATTGGAGACCTTTTCTTAAGTTTAATTGTTTATATTATTGATAAATCAACACGAGACACAAAAATGCTAAAATACACACCAATGTACAGGTGGAGCAAATTCGAATTCTTTATATGAAAAACTTTCTTATTATACATCCTACAGAAAATTGATGTACAGTAGAACCCCGATTATCCGTGCGCGTTTAATCCGGGCGGCGGATTTTCCGTGCGTTATTTTACTATTGGTCTTCCGTGCGGCACGCATTATCCGTGGCTGCGAATTATGAAAAATGATTATCTAAATAACCAGACTTCTACAGAAAGTTCTGGCAAAAGTAGTGATGATGATGAAAATAATTTTGTCATCAAAACAAGTCATTCAGATGCCAGAGATGCAATAAATGTACTCATCGAATATTTTGAAGAACAACCTGAAATTGATCTACAGTTACTTCAGCTTAAAAAAAATGAAGGAATTTATAAGAAGTAAAATTTACGAAGCTCAAAAACAGAAAAAAATAACTGATTCTTTCAAATGATTTTATTCACATATGTACATACATAGACGTACATAATTATGTACATATAGCATATTGTACAATGCACATTCATACATATGTATACATATTAATACTTTTATTTTTTGTTACATGTATCACGACTGTTTTGTTCCTCTGACATATGTATTTGTCCAAATAAATTATTGAAAAAATGGAAAATGAGGTGTTCGAATTATCAGTGTTTTCAATTATCCGGCAAAGGCTCGGTCCCGGCTAGCCCGGATAATCGAGATTCTACTGTAGTTCTTTATGGGCCAACTTCTTGACACAACTTTAATAATATCGTCTTTTGTTTTTGACCTACAGGCTAAAACATGTTTTTCGCTTATTTTTAAAATACCTCATATCTCGCTTATTATGAGAGATATAGAAAAAATGTTTAGATAATTTTTATATATTTATTTACGTAGAATAACGTGGTGTAAATAACATTTTTCAAAACTTAATAATTCTCGAGATATAATTCAAACACCAAGAACTTGAAATATTAATTGTTTGGGGTGAATATTTCCAATTTTAAATAGCACAAAAGTGACCCCTGTGGTGCACTCTCCACACTAGCTATGAGTGCCCGTGAGGTGACGCCTGGTAAGCGCCCACACGGTAAAATATATCATCATCATTACCGATGTCAACATGTGTTGTTGATACTGGCACACCCAGAAATGGGTAATATGCCGTGATGATATATTTATTTTATTTTATTTAGGATGAAAAAAAAAATGAAATTTACAAAATAAACAAATGATAAAATCAATTAGAGATCATGATTTTTTTATTTTAAATGTTATTTTCATTATTTTTATTCATTTTCCACATGTATTGTAGATACTGGCACGCCCAGAAATGGATAATATGCCGTGATGATATATTATTATTATTATTATTATTATTATTATTCATTTTCCTAATTTTACAATAGAGAACATATTTTCCACATTTTTGGAATCGTGTCAAAGCCAACTATAACGCCGATAAAAAATAAATTAACTAATCCGAAAATAATTGACTAAAAAGAATTTTTAGAATATAATTAATAGATATATAATCAAAATAAACAAATGATGATATGTAATTGTTTTTTTTTTTCATTTGCTTCTTAATAAATGTGAAGAATACTTATAAATTAATTTTTAGAACTATTCAATAAATAAATAAAGTGTAATACCTAACATTAGTTTACAGCGATATGTATATGACTATGATTTCATCTAGTTTTACATCTTGCTTATTAAAACTACCTACAACCAATTAGTACACGTACCAACATACATCATTTAATTATAGTGGTGTAAATTACTCGTTAATTCATAACCGTGTGTAAAGCAAAGTAAAATGGATAATAACGTTTGAAGCAATAAATTTAATTTATAAAATAATAAGTGCCGACCTTTGACATTTAGGAAAGCCGTGAAACTAATGCGTTTTATAACAGCACACCAACATCCAACAATCGCTTCCATCCTCTCAACTTCAACTTCACGACTCTTCGATCTTCTATAAACACAAAAAATAAATTTGATGTGTACGAATTAACCGCCCACTTTTTTCGGAAATTTATTTCATGACGTTTGATCTCTCGAGTTGACAAATGGAATACGGGATTTTCGATCAGACATTTTATTTAGAGATAATAGCCCGTTTATTTATAGGATAGCATATAATAATTTTTAATTCTCTATAATCGGCTTAGTATGATATTGTTTTACATTGGTAATATCGAGGGTACTATACATTAAACAGAATTGTGTGCTTTTGTAAAATGTTTCGTTTGTTATATATTTGATTAGCGTATAAATAATAAAAAAAAAAACGATGATCTTTATAATATTTTTAAGGAAGTGTCTTGGGACACGTTGATATGTACCTAATATGAAATGTAGGTACACGCCAAAACATCATCACCAGTTATGACTTACTGAAAATATCCAAAAGTGAGGTTATGTTTGCGTGTTAAAATGTAGTGCAGTGTTGCCAACTCATAAGAAGCTAAATTCCCTCAAATTATGTCTATAATTCCCTTTTTGAATAAAAATTCCCTCCCGTACTATTTGATAGTAAACCACTTTAAAAAATATTCTATTAATTTATTAAAGCAAATATTTACAGAAAATATAGGTATTAAATTGAATAAAAACAAACAAAAAAAAACATTTGACTTAAAACATCAAATTATACGTAAATATGTGTAATCTTTGTTTATCTTTTTTGGTTGTTTAATATGTACTTTATGAAACTCATTTCGACGTCATAAAGTACAAGGTGGAGTAAATTCGAGTTCCTTATATGAAAAACTTTCTTATTATGCACTCTACAGAAAATTGATGTAGGTCTTTATAAGCCAACTTTTTGAGAGAACAATAAAGTAAGGTTCATTTTAATTTTGGGAAAATATTGTTTTCCCTATTATAGCTGAACTCTCTGAATCTTTTGTATAGGTAGGCACTGAAAAACAAGCCTTCGATCAATATTAATAACGAGTTTAAATGTAAATAAATATGGTACGTCATCACCTCGTATGACGTAGGCATTACGTGCAAAAAATATTTAATTCTTATTTTTAACAACTTCCAGTTATCAACCTGACAGAAATTAGGTTTAATTTTTTTGAAGAATTACCGAGTGGAACAAATGCGAGTTCCTTATATGAAAAACTTTGTTATTATGCACGCTACAGAAAATTAACTTTTTGATACAACTTTCATAGGCACCACAGGAATTATCGTCTTTTGTTTCTGAACTAAAAACTTGTTTTTCGCTTATTTTGAAAATACCTTATATCTCGCTTATCATCAGAGATAAAGAAAAAATATTTAGATACTTCTTATACTATTTTTTTTTTTATGTAGAATAACGTGGTGTAATTAGATTTTCTCTAAACCTAATAATTCTCGAGATATCACAAACATAACATCAAAATAGTTATTTACATTCGAGTGCGTGTAAGTTGTATTTTACAGCGCGACAGCCTTGTTTAAGGCACGAGCCCTTAAGGCGAGTGCCTTACTAGCTGGAGCGCTGTAAAATACTTCACGCACGAGAATTGTATCAAATTTTTTGGCCGACGATAATGAAAATCACTTTTTTCAATGAGATAGGTTGTACTTCTGAAAAGGGTTAGTTTAAAATACTGGGGTTAAGTCAATTTCCAAATTTGATTTTACTTACCTTCATTAGAGTACTTCTTCTAGCAAAAATTTATATGTAATAATAGACGTTGTTTATGACTGATAATATATTTATTTGCTCATGTTTTCTTCGTAATAAATAATAGGTAGGTGTCGATATTTGACATTTCAGCAATGCTCGCGTATTTGACAGGTATATCGATCGGTGACTATGTCGGTAACGGCGGATTTTGACAATAATGACAGATGTCGCTACCGTGAGTTTGGTTTATATAAATTAATTTTAAATATAGGAAATGTTAAAGTAAAAAAATAACTTAAGTAGGTAGTACTTTTTTACATGAACTTTATTATAGTAAAGATGATTTCTTTTCTAAATGCCCATAAACGTCCAGTGTATTTTGATTATTTTACCGCATAGTTAGACAAGTTACAACACAGTAAGCGTAAAATGTAGGTTACACTTGCTGTGTATACAATTGTAAAGTTCCCATTACACTTCAGGAGGGCAAAAAATTAATTGTTTAAGTTTTATCTAGGTATGTTTAAAACAAAAGAATGTATACTTGTTATACATGATTGAAAAGCTTATAAGTTAAGAAAAAAATGAGATTATTTTCAACATATGTTCCCATTTAAAAAAATATTATGTCGTACTACATCTCGAGATTTAATAGATTTTCAAAAAAATGTAATTACACCACGTTATTCTACATAAAAAACAGTGTAAAAATTATTTAAACATGCTTTCTTTATCTCTCATAATAAGTGAGATATGAGGTTTTTTCAAAATAAGCCTGTAGCTCAAAATCAAAAAAAAAAAAAACAGAAAATTCCTATGGTGTTATCTGAAAACGTTGGCCCATAAAGACCTACGTCAATTTTCTGTAGCGTGCTTAATAAGAAATTTTTTCATATAAGGATTCGACTTTGTTCCATTCCGCACTTCTTTAAAGAACTTAAACCTAATTTCTGTCAGGTTGGTAACTAGAAGTTGATAAAAATAAGAATTAAATAATTTTTCACGTAATGTCTACGTCATACGCGGTGATGACGTAGCAAATTTATTTATATCTAAACTCGTTAATAATATTGATTGAAGGCTTGTTTTTCAGTGCCTACCTATACAATAGATACAAAGAGAGTTCAGCTATAATAGGGAAAACAATATTTTCCCAAAATGAAAATAAACTTAACTTTATTGTCTGTACTCTTTATGTAGTATAATTTTAGATTATGTTAGATTTTGTTATGAATATAACCGAAAAAGTCGAACTTGTCCAAAAACTCAAATGGCAATTTTTCTTCATACTTGCATATGTAGGTATATGGTAAGTATGAAAGAAAAGTGTTATCATTTATTTAAACATAAAAAACATCTGAATTTGATTAATTTTGCATTTAATCGATGAAAATTATGAAAATGAAGATGGAAATTATGTTTAAAAAATAGTTAGGGATGTTCTTCATTATTTGTTAAAAACAAATCTCAAATCCTTAAAAAATATTGGGGATTAATTTGGTGCTTATTAGTGCTCGAAATACTGGTGAATCCAATAGACCACCTGCTCACCCGTATTTCAGCGAATACGGGTCGGAGTCGATTCTTAACCCGTAAGACCCATAAAAACCGAATTACCCGTAAGATGTATTTGACCGCTTTCAATTTCACATAGCATTGTTGATTTATTTAATCATTTGATATAATACAATTAGTTTTAAAAATTAGGTTAGTAATTTATACAATAATAGAAGTAGAAAATCTCGATTTGTAAGAGGGACACTATTATTTATGAATAATTTAATATACTTACCGGGAGTTTATTTTATCAGTAAACATAGGGTTTTCTCTCTTTATTTATTAAAATGTTATTATTATTTTTAAATTATTGTAATATGAAAATATAAACTGATTTTTAAAAGTTCAACAATTTTTATGTTAAAAAAATAAAATAATTATCCTAACGGGGAATCGAAACCCAACCAAAAATTTTAGACGCAACTCTTAAAACCACTGCATTACCGAGACATTTACAAATCTTCTGATATTGCATAATAAAAAATTGAAACAATTATTTATTTGACAATTTTTACAATTTATTATAATTTTTGCAATATTATTAAAGTAATTAATATTAAATGATGTACAAGATGTAATGTACTATTATCATGTTCAATAGCATGGCTTGATTTATTGCCAGACCTTTGTATTTACCAAAAACTGCTTCCCATGTTAAACGCCTATGTTTACTCATAAAATAAACGCTTCAATATATTGCTGTCAAACATTCATACCGTAACTATGGCAATGATATACCCTATGTTTACAGATAAAATAAACTCTCGGTATATTTAAATGCAATAATGTATCAGTCTACGCTTTACACATAACGTCAAGTGTTTCAGGTCATATGATTCTTATGGGTAATATGTGTCTTACAGGTCTTATGGGTGATGAATCGACTCCGACCCGTATTCTATTTGGTCTTGGTGGGTGGGTTTTTCCCTTTTCACTAAATACCCAGTTTTAAGTCTTAGTCCTAGTTCTTGTAGAATTATAAAGGTAAATCCTTATATTTTTCGTGGTTTGTTTAGTTTTTAACAAAATCTTGTTGCTCAAAATGCGACCGAAATCGAACGAAGTGGCGCTATAAACTGGAGACTTCAATAAATGGCCTTGTTGTTTTCGTATTCAATTATTGTTTATTGTCAAATGTATCACATTTACACTAGTGTATTATTTGGACAGTAACACATTTATATGAATTAGTAAGTACAAATTATGAAATAAATGAAATGCGTATTAAATGAAAATATATCTCCGCAATAATTCGGAATTTATATTGAGCATATATGGTTTTTAAACAATGTACATAGTTATTTTGCGAAACTATTTTAAATTTAAATATTTGAAATGTTTGAGTTTTTTGTATCTCCACAAGTTTTTATTCGTTGTTTAATTTAATTTCCACGAGATATATAATTGATTTCTATGTATTTTAAAACGATTTTATTTTCAATGTATATACATAATCACATCCCGTAAATCTCATTCCAAACCAAAGACAAACAAAAGAAATTTCCCTGGAATACAAATCGAATTACGTAAACGTGTTTAAAAGTGATTTAAATCCTAAAAGTATTTTGAGGTTACAAGGAATTTACAAGCTTGCTTTAAAACAAATCGAATTACCTTTTATTTTGTCGCTTTGTAACATTTTGGAAATAGGTAGCGAGAAAATTGAATTGGACACCGAATTACAATCAGCAAAATGTTTCAAGTTGGTTATTAAATTGTATAGAATAAATTACATACAATATATACAATACGAATTATTTATCCATATAAATAGCGATTTAATTGGTCTGTTGAATTTTCATTGTCCTGTTATATCATTTTATTTAATTATTCATAATCGAGGGTATTCAGTTTGCAGAACTTTTCAATTCTCGGGAGATGTGTTTTAGTTAAAATAGCACATATTATTCATTCATTCTTATCTTTAACATTAACACAATTTATATTTTAAAGTGTCTAATTTCCTCTTTCATATTAAAATATATTTTATCTAAATATTAAAACTCTCTGGAAATATTGAATGTAAGATACACGGTTCATATTTTTTAGAACTTTATTTTAAATATGCTCAAAGTAGTTCTCTTCAACAATAGTACACTTAAACAATTTCTCATCCTATTTTTAAAAATTCCCAAGAAATCTTCTTTTGGAATGCTTTCAAACTAATATCTGAGAGAATTAACAACTACTAATGACGTTAAATGAGTTTGTGGTCACTTAAAAAGTACCTAAGCTCTCAAAACTATTTACTGGAGGACTTCAAAATTGTCAAAATAGTTAATCTTAAAAACGGTCAATTTATAAATCATGATTGAAAAATGCTCTCTTGTTAATTCCATATTTTCATTCACAACGATACACTCTAGCAATTTTGTGTAAACAGTAGCACCACACGATATTGTGTAAATTTAACCACTTACAAATTTGGTACCAAAGTACACGTTGAATTGGTTCAAAATTGAATACCTACGCATATTTTACAGTACCAACTAATATATTTTAGTTATATATGTAATGATGTTACAAGATACTGCATATACGCTTGTATTATAAGTAAATAAGAACAATATATTCAATGATCTTAGCAGTTTACATAGATTAAATAATTATGTTGTACTTACCGGGTTTAAGAAATCACATTTACAGAAATTTTCGTATTTTACTTTAAATGTTAGTTTATACCAGGGCATCGAACCCGCCAAAAACTGGGTTCGGTTTAGGTTCAAGTTAATTTGTTTTTTTGAGAAATGGGTTCGGGTCCGGTTCTGGTTCAAGCATTAATAAAATTTGCAGTTGTTCGGGGTTCAGGTTTGGTTCGACTTAATAAAAATTGAATTAAAGTGTTTTTGAATGACAAACAAATAAAAATAATTTAAAATGAAAGCCGCAATTTACGCAAGACAAGAAACGAACATAATTTTCAAAAAAAGTCAACATAAGCACCAACGCAGACGCCTAACGCATCGATTATCGGCTGTATAACAATTACGGCCACGTTTGGAACTTAATATGAACCTGACACAGAACTGAACCTTGAACCCGAATTTTAATATCCGGTTCGGTTCCAACTCGGGTTCAATTGAAAAATATATCTGAGGTTCGATTCTGGGCTTGGGTTCGGTAAAATGTTACGGTCAGGTTCCGGTTGTGGTTCGGTTCAGGTTCGCGTCGATGCCCTGGTTTATACACTATTATTTAACAGACAGAAATATCCGTCCATCCATTGCTAAAAAACACAACCAACTACTATCTTCCGATTTTTAACTTGTTTTATTAGGAACACAATAGCACTGATCAAAGAGTAAATGAAATTTCTTTAAAATATATACATATATATACAAATAGTGCAATATTTTTATAAAATTAATATTTAACTTTGAACAATTTTTACCACATTTTATTATTTATAATTTGCGAAATTTTATAAAATTTAGTGTTGATCTTTACACTAATAAATTTCATCAATCCAAATCGGTTTTACTTTACTTCAAAAACAAGTTGATTATTTTAACTTATTAGTAGTGCGATTTAATTAAAAACATATAGAGGCAACTGTCACCAACAACTTGTTTGATCAAATTGTAAATTGTGTTGTGAAACGAATTTAATAAATAAATAATAGAGAGGTAGATTGCTAATAGGCAAACTGAAGTTTGTTAGGTTAAGAATCGTGGTTGGAACTTCGGTTAAAACTTCATTAAGGAAGCTTGACAACATGTAATTAGCAGAAGCTAGAAAACTTAAATGGAATGTTGGGGCTCAAATAGTTCTAAATTGAATCGATGGGAGTCAGAGGATCATACATCACATTTTTGTGACCTAAGGCCTATATCAGTAACAGTTTGGGTGGTTGACAATATTGCATATCATATATTATTGCGTATTGCGTACAGCCTAAATGTTGCATTTTTAAATTGGGTAGCTTCTGGCAAAAACATTCATAATTTAAATTGTGTAAATTTGATTTATGTACATATGACATCTACTTTCGAGGATACCTAACAGTTGTTTCTCTCATGAAGTACCTGTTTTAGTTACAACACAGAAAAAAAAGATTTGAAATTTTGTCTAATTATAATTAGATATTATTTTATTAGGCAGTATGTCTAATAATTTAGTATAATTTACAAAACTTTATTTAGCATTTTGACTAACCCGAAATAGATAATAAATATTTTTTAAAAAATCGTTAATTTAAATATGTAAATAGTTATTTTAATTACTTATTTTATTTAATTTTACTATATTTTGGCTTCATTATTTTTGTCTTTCAATTTTTGGTGTTTTATCTATAGAATTAGGTAAGTAAATAGAAAATTTAAATATATATTTAGTTATTTCTTTATTTATGTTTAGTTCAATACTAAATGTAATCATTTAATCTAATTTTGTATTTAATTTTACTATAATTTGTTATTACAGATTTAGAAAATTTAACTAAATCAACTTAGATAATTTAATGAAAACATATTAGAAGGCTACAAATCACAGATTTATTTAGTTAATTTAACTACAATTTAGAAGGTTTGTTTTTTCTGTGAAGTTATTACATTGTGCAGTTTCATTGTTTCTACAAAAACAACCTTAGTACCGGTGAATTGATTGTTTTTGAAGAAAGCAGGCTAATTTTTTGTAATAAATATATTTTACTTTCAATAAAAGAAAATGGTCATTGAATTTTTCTATTTGCAAATTATCATTTTCTTACAAAAGCAACTAATATCCTACAAAAGACATTAATAAGTAGGTAATTGATAATCCATTTTCTAATATGTAATAATGACACCGACCCCGGTGTTGTAATGAGCAACGTAACCAACTCACGACCCAACGGTCCCGGGTTCGAATCCCGGTGTATAGTTGTTTGTGCGTCTTTATTATTTCATCCTCATAAATGCAACGAATATAAGTACAAAGCAGGGCATCGAACCCGCCAAAAACTGGGTTCGGTTTAGGTTCAGTTTAATTTGTTTTTTTGAGAGATGGGTACGGGTGCGGTTCTGGTCCATGCATTATTAAACTTTCGGTTTTGTTCAGGTTCGATTCGAACTATGAAAATTGAATTAATGTTTTTTGAATAAAAATCTTCATATAGAAAAAATTAGAACGCGAGCCGGAATTTATAATGCAACGCAAGATAAAAAATACATCATTTTCACGAAGAGTTAACACAAGTAGTATTGCAGACGCAAAAAGCGTCGATGATCGTCTGTAAATATTATGATTACAATTACGTTTCTAACTGAAAATGAACTTGAACCGGAGCTGAACCCTGAACCCGAATTTTAGTATCTGAGACGGTTCCGACTCGGGTTCAATTGGAAAATATATCTGAGGTTCGGTTCTGGGTTTGCTAAAATGTTACGGTTTAGTTCCTGGTACAAAGTTACTAAAATTGAAGCAAAAATTGACTCACCACCATCTAATTATTGTAATAAATTTGTAAGACTCTAAATACAATAATTATTATTATTTATTTAATTATGACTTTGAATTAAATTGAATTACAAAAATCTTTAACGGTAAGGAAAGTAAAAAGTTTTTTTTTTATTTTCTCAGATATAAAATAATTGACTGAGATTATTTTAACTAGAAACTTCTCAACTTTATATTATGAATCTCTTGAAATTTAACCTTTAATAAAAATTACGCATAAACTTTTTTTAAAAGCACAGAGTAATATTTTTTGCAATATCTGTTTTGAATTCCGTGGTGAAGCATTGCCTCACCTATGTCCTCTGACGAGTCACTACTGGTCTCTGTACATGACATACTTCAAGCGGTTACCAGCTAACAGCTAAGGGTACTCATATGTGGAAAGTACTGCACTTTAATATATTCCAAACGTGAGTGTTTTTGAGGTAGAAATCGCAGCATGACATGATACAGAATACAGGATGAATACGAAAATTTCTGACTTACACATTTAACATGCGAAAACAGTTTTCTCAAATATCTGTTCGGTAAAATTTTATGGGATTGAATATGTAGGGTTGTCCAAAAAGATGTTACCACTTATATGGTACTACGTAATTTTAAATTTTCTTTTGTTGCAGAATAGATATGACCACCCGACTTAATTTGGAAGAGAGAAGGAAGGTAGCAGCTTGTATGGAAGTGTTTGGGTCACACTCAAACACTCAATATAAGAAAAAGTGCCACAAATTTTTCATGCAGTCAACGGATAGTTAAACGGCTTGGAGGATCCTTATGAAATCGTTGCTGAATTTTTTTCCTACTATTGAGGGTGACTTCGATACAACCTGCTACCTTCTTTCTCTTTACCACATTGTCGGGTGGCCATATCTAGTCTGCAAATTATGGAGCATACACTCCAAGTAATTCTGTTTAAAATAAAGACCAAGTTGCGTAAATTTAACTACTTACAAATTTGGTATAAAAGTACGCGTTGAAGTGGTTCAAAATTGTATACGAATATTTCGTAACATAGCACCAACTAATGTATTTTAACTATATGCAATGATGTTACAAGATACATACATACATACATACATACCGTATGTCCACGGATCGAGTTCCAAAGAGGAAAAACTTTTTTATTTTTTATTTTACAAAAAAATGTATTCTTGATAAAAGTTTTTGGATGTCCCGAAACGGCCAATTCAGTTTTAACATTTTCAAATTTTCCTTTAGTTTCAAATAAAAATCGAAAATTGGTCGTTTTAGTTGAAAATTATTCTAAGTCCCAAAAAATAAGTTTGCGTTGTCTTGGTAATTGCCGTTATTTATTTATCTTCATTAACTGTCAGTTATAAAAATCAACCATAATCGTTGTTAAATTCTTCGACAACTCGACGGATCGCTTTATTACCTTTCCCATAGCATTGAATTAGGTAAATTCGTTCGTCTTTTGACAACATTTTCAACGACTATGGTTGATTTTTATACCTGACAGTTAATGAAAATAAATAAATAACGGCAATTACCATGACAACGCAAACGTTGATTTTTATAACTGACAGTTAATGAAGATAAATAAATAACGGCAATTACCAAGACAACGCAAACTTATTTTTTGGGACTTAGAATAATTTTCAACTAAAACGACCAATTTTCGATTTTTATCTGAAACTAAAAGAAAATTTGAAAATGTTAAAACTGAATTGGCCGTTTCGGGGCATCCAAAAACTTTTATCAAGAATACATTTTTTTGTAAAATAAAAAATAAAAAAGTTTTTCCTCTTTGGAACTCGATCCGTGGACATACGGTATACAGGGTGTATCAAGATAATGGAACAGTGCCGTTTATTCGTGTATATGAAAAGATACAGAAAAAAGTGATTAGGATATTTTGTAAGGGATAGAGGGGGACACATTTTAACATAAACTTTATTATCATAAATCCAGTGATACTCAAACTATAGGGCAATATTATATTTTTTTAAATGGTATTATATATATTTTATTTACTCATTAAATAGAGGATTTTGTTCTGAATTCAACGATATAAAAATATCATACCCTTACATTGCGAAAAATTTGATAAAAATTAATTCAAAGTTAGTATTTCATTTCCACTGTATCTAAGTAATCTGAGCAAACATTCAAGCAATAAAACAAAAAAATTATTTTAAAAGTAGAATTTATTGCCAAAATCGTAGCTTACTTGCATGTAATAAAACTAAAATAAATTTTATTTTGTTTTATTGATTGAATGTTTGCTCAGATTACTTAGATAAAGTAGAAATGAAATATTAACTTTGAATTAATTTTTATCAAATATTTCGCAATGTAAGGGTATGATATTATTATATCGTTGAATTCAGAACAAAATCGTCTATTTAATGAGTTAATAAAATATATATAATGCCATTTAAAAAAATATAATATTGCCATATAGTTTGAGTACCACTGGACTTAAGATAATAAAATTTATGCTAAAATGTGTCCCCCCTATGCCTTACAAAATATCTTAATCACTTTTTTCTGTATCTTTTCACATACTCGAATAAAATGCACTGTTCCATTATCTTGATACACCCTGTATGTATATATTATAAATAAATAAGAACAATATGTTAAAAGATCTTTCATAGAATGCATTTTACATAGGTTAAAAGATGATATTGAACTTACCAGGTAATGAGAAATCTTCATACGTGACGCCTTCGTTTAAGAAAACACATTTACACAAATTTTTGTATTTTGCTTTAAATATTAGTTTGTACATTATCATTTAATACTGATTTAATACACAAAACATAGAAATCTACATCCGAATACTTCCAAATATCACAACAAACTAACTACCGCGCGATATTTAACTTGTTTCATTAGGAACACGACAGCACTGATCAGACTGTAGAAATTTCTTTAAATTATTACTATAAATATTGTAAAATATTTATAAATTATTTAACACTACAATTTTACTACATTTTATTTTTTACCATTAGCAAATTTTACAAAGTTTAGTGTTGATTTTTACACTAATATATTTCACTACTTACCAAATCGGTTTTTACACGGCTAAAATTTAGAGTGTAATGTCATCCATTATGTTGTATATGTTTATTTCAATAAACAAAGTATTTCGAGAAAATTTGAAGAAAACTGTTTTCCCATATTAAACTCCTGTCACAGAATTTTGTATTTACCCTGTATAAACCATTAAATAAATATAAAGAAACAAAACTTTCTTATAACTGTTAGGGGTAATAATTTTTTTTTAGTATTTTACGGAAGTTGGAATATTATTGCGAAATAAAAGGAAATAAACTCTTTCCGGAAAATAAAATTTGTGCAAATGCAATTTAAGAAAATTTACCTAAGAAAGAAATAAAGACATATTTAGAATAACGCTGTGAAACTGTATTACCTACTTTTATTTCAAAAAGTCTAAAATTAGCTTACCTCCGTAAGCTAAGGTACGCAACATGAGAGCCAGATTTATACATTATTTTGATTTATAATCTACATATATCAATTTTAAAATACATAAATTTTATTTTAGCATCATTCGTGATTCTTAAATTTCTTCGTGAACAAACAATCATATATGCCAATTGTTAATTTATATAGATATATGAGAAAAAAACCGAATATTGTCTGCAATACATCTATTATAACTTAAACGTAGTTCAATATAAAACCTTTCAGTTGACCGTATATTAATGTATAGGAAATCATTTATTAATAACACCTATTAATGCATGATCTTTATTAATAAACGATTTTAGTACGTAATCATAGATACCATATACCATTGCTGAATAATTGTGAGTCATAAACACATGATGACAAAAACACACAAACACTCAAACACACAAGCACACAAACAACGACTTCTGTGTCAGACCTTACTACTAACTTAAATTATTGTTTGTTATGGAATAAAATTAGATTTTACAATTCAGTAAAATACGGTCAACTGAAAAATATTCTAACTTACACTTGTGATAATTGGCGATTAATGATCTCAACAATTAAAATGTCTCAATTATTAATCACCCTCATTAACACATTTAAATAACTATTACGAATGTATAAAGGCGGATTTATGCAGCCATTTTTATTTACATTTACTTTAATTTTCATTTAATTCTCATTTATAATTTTTAAATGTACATATTCATACAAAAATATATAACAAAAATAAATGAAAATGAACGCATGCGCACATATAAAAATACGCTGACACATGATGAACGTCATAACCCGACTTTCATTGGAATACAGTTTATTAATAAAAATGTTCAACAATAGTGACAGCGAAGAAGTTATGAGTTTAGTTTTAAACGTGTTATTGCAATAAAAAAACCGTAAAAAAAAACGATATCGGAGATACATAATGCCAACCAGCTGATCAACTCAAATTCTCGTCACTGTCATGTCGTACACGCATGCGCCATTTATAATTTTCATTTATTAGATAAAAGTTGGCCATCTTTAAAAATAAATGAGAATGAGAGATAAATGAAAACATAAATGAAAATGGTGTATACATGGCTACATTGGTTTACATACATTTATCTTTTAAATGAAAATTAAATTAAATGTAAATGAAAATGGCTGCATAAATCCGCCTTTAAATTATTGTTTGTTATGGAATATAATTAGATTTTACAATTCAGTAAAATACGGTCAACTGAAAAATATTCTAACTAACACTTGTGATAATTGGCGATTAATGATCTCAACAATTAAAATGTCTCAATTATTAATCACCCTCATTAACTCATTTAAATAACTATTACGAATGTATAAGTCTTTACCCTGAAATAATACAAAAAATATTTATCATTTAACTAGATTTTATTTAGTTCTTTAAAAAGTAAACAAAATACGCTTTGTTAAAAATATATTTCTTTTCTAAATATTACTGAATAAATTTTGAGAACTGCTGTGAATTTTTCATAAAAAATGTCCTTTAAATAATGTATATGTTATCCTGGACTCCTATATATCTATATCTATGAATTGTTGAATGTCAACTTTTTATATTAATTGTATAAACTTTGTTCATGATTTTATCTTTTAGTTAACTCTTTCCCACTTTATGAGTAATTGCTTTCAAGAAATAATTTTCTTTTGTCCGTAAATTGTTCTCAGAAAATGACTATTAATTTTAATTTATTCTAAATTATTATAAATTGAACTTGTATTAAGCGTGAAAATGTATATGCTTTGGAGAATGTGATTAATGCTACGTTTTGCATAATGCCCGGGCAATGTGATAAATCGGGCAGAGTTATGTACACATAGTTCGAAATTTATCACTATAAACATAGACAAAATTAGGTAAATATGTAATAATCCCAAACTATTTATTACTCTGCATATTATGTATAAAATAAAGTATAGATGTAGTAAATTATATTATTTGTATTTGTAATTATCGGGGGTTGATCTTGAGATTTTGTAAAATAAAATAAATTTCCTAAAACTATTTAAGAATAGTGTGTGAAAATATCAATTCCCTGTTTTCTAGTGGCATATGTCAAAACGTGTAAAGTTTCCTGCAACTTTAAGTTGAAATATAAAAAGGTTTTTCTTGTCGTCGTAATACCGTTTAATTCTTAGCACAAATGGATACGTACAATTTCACATTTCAGGCGGAAAGAGGAATATCGTATAAAACGAACGCAACAATAATTGAAATTTTAAATTTAAATGCCATATGCCAGGATCAGAATATCAGTAAATAATTGATTTACTGTTGTAGGAATGATCAGAACATAAATAGAAACCGATTCATAATAGTATTGGAATCCTGCTTTCACTAAAGCGATTGGGGGGATGAAAAAAGTATACACAAAAGCTTTGTCAAATACTTCAGAATGCGCGAGTGTGTATAGAACTAATACAAATATATCGCTGTTCTATTTCATTAATAAAAAAAGTGGGTTAAAGTAATACTGGAAAATGTAAAGCACTACATCATATAATGAAAGCTTTACCAAATACTTCAAAATATACAAGTTCGTATAAAAATACATCACTGAAAAAGTTTTAAATATATTCTAAATAAAAAGATATTTTTCCTACAACCCTGCGTAAAGTATATACTTTACAATGCGTAAAGTGTCACTTTTTAAACACTAGTGCGTGAAAAGTACTTTTCAAGCACTAGTACGTGAAAATTACATACGTGCCTAGGCAACATGTATATTCGGTTAATTTACTTGTCAACTAAAACTAGTAATATTTGCAGATGCCTGTACAATCACAATCAGTATTATTAGAAATAGCACTAACATTTCGATTGTAGGAAAAATATTGTATGCAACTAGTACGTAAATAATATTTTTCCGACGACCACTACGAAAAGTACATAAATTCACACGCTAAACTATTGCTGGAAGTTGGTCATTGCATATCACCAACAAAGCTGTGTGATATGAAATCTCGTTAGCCAATCAGATGCGTCCGCAACTGTGTGATATGATTTTATCACACGCTGCGATAACTGAGCGAACTAACCTAAAAATTTGTATTTAAAACTTTGACAGTTGCAAATAATTTGCTGAATTTACACGGATTAAGAAGGTTGGACCCTGATTTATCAGATTTTAAAATAATTTTTGGTGAATTCTGATAGCAATGATGTTAACATATCTGTTTTAATATTTTTATGTAAATTTTATATTTTTTTTTTTTTTGTGGTCGTAGGAAAATATCGTGTACAACACGTGCTGATAGGGTATTTCACACTCACGTGATTAAACCACTCGCCTTCGGCTCGTGGCTCAAACTAGTTATACAATATACTATACAATATACTATTTCATTTCGCGCTAATTTCCGCAATCGACCAAAAAAGTACTACTTTACACACTTGTTAAATAAATAACTATTTTTACGTCTGTTAAAAGAGTATACTTTTTTCATTAAAATGAATTTATGAAGTATAATAAAAGTGTGAAAAAAGTGCACTTTTATAACGCAAACGCGTGAAATAATGAAACGTTACAGCACTTTTTTCACACTTTTATTGCAAACGTAAAAAAAATTGTATGCATCTCGAGTAAAAAGTATCTTATTTCATTCATAAGATTTGACGAACTAATGAAAAAATCCATAAGAAACTAAATTAATGGCGAATGTAACAGAAATAAGTACATTAAATTTAACCAGTGATAGAACACTAGTGCAACAATATTTCTTAGTAACTTTTTTTTTATAAACCATCTAGGTATTGGTTAAAAATCTTCAAAGTTTTGTAAAACAATTCATTACCTGCCTAAAAATACTAAAAAAAATTGAGAAATCAAAAAAATGTTTCTAAGAAATACTGTTGCTCACGACGAGTTCTGTCAATGTCACTGACTTTTTCCTGTTTCACAAGTATGTCTCGAAATTGGAAATATTTTTTTCCAAAAATTTAATGTATTTATTTCTGTTACATCCTGTACATTAACAGAGTCTGTCAGACTCCGCACCACCAATAACGTTACATTTTTGGGCGCCACCACTGCAGAGTTAAGAAGACGGTTCTTGGGTTTGTTGTTTGTTCTTATGAAGCCAGTTAAATTTTAATGGTACGCCCATGGAAATAGTATTGCTCTCATACTAAGTAAGCGGCAAATGGTAAAATCGTATGGAGCGGTACGCTTCAGCCATTTTTGATCATTCTGTATAATGCTGAACTGAACTGAACTTAGGGCTGTTTTAATAACAAACTTTATCTTCACTTTAGCACTTTTAATTAAAATTAAAGGTGTGTTGGTTTTCATTATATAAATTTAGCATTTTATCGAGCACTCTAGCATTGCTGTAAATTAAAGATAAAGTCTTACGGCCGGTTTCATAAGTCACTTTACTTTTAAAGTTTGATCTAAATGTGAAAAAAGCGTTTCATAATATCACTTCAACTTAAAGTTGTCAGTTTAAGTCTTTTAAAATAAAGTCATCTGACAGTTCATATCTTAAAGTCAAATTATGAAACGTTTTTTTCACTTTTAGATCAAACTTTAAAAGTAAAGTGACTTTATATTTATTATGAAACTGACCGTTAAAATAATTTTAACTAAATTCTTAAAATGAACTTGATCATGAAAGCGGCCCTTAACATATTATTTAAACAGTCAATGATTCGTACATGCTATATGTATAAATAAATAGTGATTTTTAAAAATTAAACAGTACTCAACATTATTCTGATGTCTGTTACTTATGCTACGCAGTATCCTGCTATATTATTTATCAAAAAAAATTCTTGTAACCGGTAAAGTATGAGTGAAAGGCATGATGATTTACTTATTTTTTTATACTTCCGCGTTCCGGGACTTTCGGTTATATCTTCTTTCTATTATAGCGGAAACTGGTGATCAGCGTATATAAATAAGAATAAGAAAACATGTTAGTAGTGTTTATGTTGTCGGAAATTTATGTATATTGATATATTGATGTACGGCTGGATGTAGATTTGTAATTTATTGTGAAACTTTAAGCCTTGAGGATGCTAGAAGCACAGGAAAACATAGATTTCACTCTTGTGTTTTCTAGGGATTCTTTTCGCGCAAATACTTAGAAGTCAGATGAAAGAAATAAGAAATCGTATTACGTTCTGTGTATAAAGAGCATACAAAATGGTAGTCTACGAGCATTATCCGGTAAAATACTCCATCAAAGTAATTTAATATAAATAGTAATACCTCAGTAAGAAGAGTATTTTAAATATAAATACTAAATACATTATTATCTCAAAGTCTAGAGAGGATATTTCTATACCGAGTACCGAGTGGAAGAGATTAGGGGTGAACATATGGATTTAACATGTGGCATTAGTTTTATGCAATTTCCTGTTCATTTTAAAACAAAAACTGTTTTTACGTTTCTTTTTACTTTTTTGGTTTCTTCATAATGTTACCAATAAATTTCGAACAACAACCATGGCTTTATAATGTAGAAATAATATATTAAAGAACGACATGTTTTTTCGCACGCGTCAAAATTTAAAAAACGAGCCCTGGCGAGTTTTCTAAATACATTCGTACATTATTTTTACAAAGTGCTTTATTATTATTGGTAATCGGTAATGGTACATTAATAGATATATTTAATATTGGATGGTGATTATATTCTTTGTCAAATATTAAATATCTTTCTTTAGAAACATTACACATAATATTACTTATAATCAAATCAAGCAATTTATTTTCTGAGTTGTATACATAATTATATTGTTTAGAATCAGAAAATAGTGCAAGTGCAAAAAAGTCTTTATATTTTGCATCTTTCATATACTAAAACATCTAAAAAAAAAACTGCTATGTATAATCGAGTTAATTTAGGAAAAATTGTATGTATAATGTTGTAGTTGGTAATATTGGATAACATTTATTCAATTTATATCAATGGGGTATGTGACCATAATCGAATTTCAATATATGTCATAATATATAAAAACAAACCTCTAGCTTCTCATTATAATAATAAAACCTAAACATTAGTTTGTAATAATATTGTTATTAGCAATTTAATGTTTTAGAGAAGGGATCTGTGACGTCAGTAGGGTAGAATGGTAGAATAAGACAGTTAGACTGAGATAGATATGTTGTGATAGGTTATGAAATGGCGAACGTGACAGCTGCTGTCACTTTCGCCTACCACAATATATCTATCTCAGTCTAACTGTCTTCTTCTATCATTCTACCCTACTGACGTCACAGATCCCTTCTCCAAAGTTTTAATAATTATTTTCTCGTAAACTACGAATAATTAATAAATTTAAAAAAATACGGGTCTAGTATCATATATGTAAAAATAAAAATTTAGTCACATACCCCATTTTGATTTATGAAGTCTGAAAATTTAAGTAAATGTCATCTAGTACCAACCTTTTAAAACAAAAAATTGCGTATCGAAAGAGCCTTTATTGGATTTCGCAATGACGTCATTATGAACGCAAAATATAAAAATAATATTATTTTATTCATATTCCGTCAAATTATTTTTGTAAGAAGTTCATTAAATAGTAAATGTTTGATGTTTATAAATAATTTATGAAAACCAGAAAAAAAGGAAAACAAATGCCATGATTATTGTTACTAATGAAAAGAAATTTTGAAATGTGAAGAAATCAAAAACAGAATAAAAAATGTAAAAATAGTTTTGTACAACATTGCACTCTAAAGTTTTTGTAGTAAAATGAGCAGGAGAATAGGAAATTGTATAAAACTAAAAGCCGTTTTCATAATAAACTTTATCTTCACTTTAACACTTTAAATTAAAACTAAAGTTGTTTTCGTTTTCATAATATAACTTTAGTGCTTCAGCGAGCATTGCAGCATTACTTTAAAATAAAGAAAAAGTCTTAAAGTAATTTAAATCTAAGTCTTAAAGTTCCCCTAACTATGACCACCCGGTATAGGTAAATGTCTTTTTACCATTATCCAGTAACATATATTTTTTAAAAAACAAAAATATCACATAAAATGGCCTCCTAATATGGCAACTTTTGTCTCCATTACATCTTAGGCTGTGTCCGATGCCGCATTTTGACATTTAGTATTTAGGTCTTCTTCACATAAATACAACTCCGAATGACACATTATGACATCCATTGGTTTGTATGGAAACACTTTAGAAAAACAAAAATGAATTATACAATTCGATTTAATTTGATGCTTGAGATTAAAGGCAGATTTATGCAGCCATTTTCATTTACATTTACTTTTTAATTTAATTTTCATTTAATTCTCATTTATAATTTTTAAATGTACCTATTTATACAAAAATATATAACAAAAATAAATGAAAATGAACACATGCGCCCATATAAAAATACGCTGACAGATGATGAACGTTATAACCCGACTATCATTGGAATAAAATTTATTAATAAAAATATTCAACAATAGTGACAGCGAAGAAGTTATGAGTTTAGTTTTAAACGTGTTATTGCAATAAAAAACCGTAAAAAGAAACGATATCGAAGATACATAATGACAACCAGCTGATCAACTCAAATTCTCGTCCCTGTCATGTCGTACATGCATGCGCCATTTATAATTTTCATTTATTAAATAAAAGTTGGCCATCTTTAAAAATAAATGAGAATGAGAGATAAATGAAAACGTAAATGAAAATGGTGTATGCATGGCTACATTGGTTTATATACATTTATCTTTTAACTGAAAATTAAATTAAATGTAAATGAAAATGGCTGCATAAATCCGCCTTAAATGTTTATAATATATTTCATAAAATAGAAGCTAAGAAGCTATTCTTTGACAGTAAATTTGACGTTTTGTACAAATTATAGCAACGAACATGGTTTGTTTAATTCTAATCCTAAATAAACACTAGATGTAGGGCATATAAATTTAGGATTTAGATATTAGGGTGGTAAAAGTGCAACATCTTTCTATTTCTGAGAAAGACACGGCGGTCCGGTTAAATAAAAACACCCTGTAGTGAAACTTTGAGGAAGCATCAAATCACAAAAAAGGAAATCTTTCCTCTTGTGTTTTGTGGTGATTCTGTATAATATGAATGAAGGTAGTTACGTTAGGGCCATATGGGAAAAAGAAGAAACGCGTGTTTGTTTTTTGTCCCGTGGCGTTGATTTGTTCTGTCAGTTTGGGAGACTAGCACTAGGATCATTTGATTGTGTGGGTTTTTGTTTGGTTGCAGACATCGTGGACACCGTGCGAAACGGCACTCCCATACTGCGGCCTTTAATTGATGAGTCCTCTGATAAGGAGGTGGCGGATCTCATGCGCAGGTGCTGGGCTGAAGACGCTGCTGACAGGCCGGATTTCCCCGCGCTCAAGAACACCATCCGCAAACTAAACAAGTAAGACTACAGCCTGAATTATATTACACTTTTTTTTTTTGGCTAAATGCGATACTAGATTCTAGAAACTTTTTTCGGCTAGAAAGCATACTAGGTGGCCTATTCAGAGAAACACAGTCATAAAGGTTGTTACGGATATAAATATTGTTATCATAAAGACATTTGTAACAATCTTTATGAATTTGTCAATTCAGAACCTACGTCGGTATTATTGACAATATTTACAAAATAATACTTGTGAATGAACCAGATTATTTGACAATAACTAACTTCATTATGCATATATGAACTTAACTTAACCTTATATGTCAACGCTTTATTCTTTTAATAATGTGTTGCCAATTATATTTAAAATGCAAACATTCTGCCAAAACAACTAAAGAAGAATATGACATTTGTGTCATATTTGAAAACTTCTAAATTATTTAGAACTGGTATGTTAATTCCTACCACTGATCCCAACGTGACTGAAAAGTTATGGAATGATTTTTTTATTATTTTGATTGAAGAAAAAGCACACATTAGCACCAGAATAAATAACAAGGTTTTCATGAATACCTACCACAGAATATAATATTTTCAAAGAAATATGTATTTACGTCAAAAGTAACTTTCGTCCACATAATCAACTGCATCCTGCTAATATTTAGCAGAAAGGCCATTATTAATAATATTTGATTGATGTAATAATCTGTCACATGTCAAATATTAGAAATAACAACGTGATAACAACCATAAATACATAGTTTTAGCAGTCGTTATGATAAAGACTGTCAAAACACGTAACAATTGTTGACGGTAACCACCTTCAGTACTGAGAATACGAAATTTGATTTTAACAATCTTTACAGTACATAACAACCATAAAGACCATAACGACAACACAAATATTGAGTTCTGAATAGACCCCTAGATTTTATCCAAGTTAATATGGCGTCGTTTTAACTAAACAGTTAATGCATAAGAGTTTAGCCAATTATTTTCACGTTGTTTGAAATTTGTTAAAAAAAGGCAGATATCTTACGTACGCCGTAGCTAGCGCACAAAGGTTGCGTAAAGCGAGCCTGTTGAAGGTCACCAGACTCAAATACACACGTACACGGTAGTGTCGTACCAGTGCCTACGTTGACATTACTGTGTTGTGCGCTTACTGCGCAGGTCTAGTCTGAAACTTGGATGAAATATAGGGTCAGATCTAGTTTGACAAAAAGTCAGAAAATGTTTCTATGTGAAACTTGGATGCGCTAAATCCTGATTTACATTATACTGTTTTACTGACTAAAATCTAGTTCAGTTTAAAAACTACATTTTAGCCACACGCATGTGACTTCTTAAAGAAAATTGCGATACCCCCAACTTTTACTTTTTGTAATTTTCTCATAAAAAAAAAAATAATAAAAATCCTATTGCAATGACTATATCATTCATTAAATAATAAACCAATAAGAATGCGTGATTTTTCTTACATTACAGCGGTTATTATTAAGTAACTATGGTGAACGAATATACGAACTTTTGTATATTCGAATATAGCTACCTTCGTATATTCACTTATAGTTTCGTTTGGTTATTTTTTCTATTACTCAAAGTTGTCAATAGCTTTGTTCGATGACATGTACTAGGCCGCCCTAGTGTTAACTTTCTTACACTAACATGTTTTATGAGAAACGGACAGTTTCTGGCAGGCTGTTCGATGACAAAAATTTTAAGAACTAGTGCTCACGTTTCTGACCTGACTCGCGAGGTGGTGTAGAAAGTGCAGAGTAGGAGTGAGGGTAACTAAATGTTGTTCGGTAGACATTTTAATTCTATCCTATCTACACAGCTGTTTATTAACCTAAAATTTTACACATTGAGAAAATAAAATAATGGATTCAGATATAGTATTTTCTCTTTGTTTTGTTTCTGCAGTCACTTCTTTGCAGCTTTATGATATGACTGTGTTTATAAACAACCTAACCTTTTACACCTTTGGCTACCGCTTGGCTTGATTACTCACAACTGAGCAAACTTGTTTAAATATACACTAGTGTGTTTTATGAAACCACAAGAATTAGACTGAACTAGTGTATACTACACTGCACTGCAGTATTCTGCTCTGCACTTCAAGCACTTCTCATCGAACAGAGCTAATGTCATTTTGAATCCTATTTGCGGGGCCTATGGAGTACGATATCTTTTTTCAAACACAGTACCAACCACATGAATAAATCTGTAGGTTGCCCTTGAGTAGAAAAATCATGCCTTTTGTGCTTTATGTAGACATCTGAAATGACACTGACTGCACCGAAACGAATAATTAAACACACCTATTGTTTGACAGTAAAGCCTTATTAAAATAAAAATTGACAAATAAATATTTAGTTATTTAATTATAAGTCTAGAAACTACATTGTTATACTGCGACTTTATTTAGAAATAAGAGCATTTCAATATATTATAATTATTATTACATTGAAATATTTAAAAAGATGGGTTATGTGACGTGCAGTTTGACGTTTCATGCAGAAGAAATTAGACTACAGGCCTACGTGAAATTTATTGGTAACTTCTTAATTACTTTTTATTCATGATATACAACTCAACAATACAAAATTCTCGATAATTCAACGAGTTGCCTTTAGGAAATACGAGTAGCACTCGATCTTCGGTTTCGTAGTGTTTTCAGGCAACATGTTTCGTATTATCGAGAATTTTTTATCGTTTTGTTGGATAATATATGAAAATCTTGCATTTTTTATTAGTGAGAAATCTTCGTTGACGGCATTACAAATTTTACCAGAAATTTCGATGGAATTTAGGTGTTTGAATCTGACAGATAAGACTGTTATTGAGTGTATATAAGCTTCTTGGGGACTCTCATATTGCACTTGGCCAAGCAGCTAAAGTGCCCTTTATTTTTAGCGAAGTGGGTTACTGCAAAACACACACTTTAAAGTCACGTGACAGCCCGAGTGCGCATGCGTACTAATAAGGTTCACGTTATATGAACTTTAAATATACATATCTACTAACGTAGATGGAAGTAGCGTACACTATATGTTCCTTAAGACTTTGTTGGCTCAAAGTATATTGAGAAGGATAGAATTATGTATAAGCATTAGTTGGACAAAGATATCCTGCTAATTGATACTCCCGTTTTCAACGAGGCGGAACGGAAAACCACGAGCACCACACGAGCGCGCCTGTAAAAGTGTGCGAAGGTTATTTTTCTAAGGGGAAAATGGATTGGTCTCAATTGTATCTCCATCCTTGTCAATCTTCTTTGGTACACGATTTTTGTTGGTAGCTACTTCCAGATGTATATATTCAAAGTATATGAATAAGGAGACATGTTATGTGCAATGGAATAGCGAGCGTTTAACGTCACACGTTCTGTATCTTTTGAGGTTATGTTTCGGTGAAAAGTGTGGATGTAATCTCGTTTGTGTTGCTTTTAGCGTTAACTTTAGCGTGAATACACTAATTAAATGCGGTAAACATTGAAATTGAAAGTCCTTTATTACTAAAATAAAGTGTTTTCTACATAAGGTTAACGTTTACGTTCTTTCATCTTAGAAGTTGCAATAACTCCCTATTATCTAGTTTAGCTTAGACTCATTGATTCATTGAGTTTTTGAAACGCTTGAATTTGAAAAAAAATGCCTTTTTATTTCTAAGATTTTTAAATGAATATAAATATTAATTTCTGAACTGACGATACAGCAGTATTGCTCGCGAGACAAATGTGGAACATAGCCCGTACAAATGCTGTCCCTTCCAGTATCCAATAGAGTGTGTCATTACTTTTAGTAGGTAATGCTTGTCGTAAGTTGTCGCTGCATTCATCTAATTTTACTTTCATAGTTACAAAAATTAATACTTATTTTTTTGATGTTGATTTTTGTCCACTCTTTTATGTGCTGCGACAGAGCGGTTGGAAAGCACTGCTTTATACTTACAAGCTGTCCGCCTACTTCTCAACTCACACGACAAAATTAATAAAGTCTCTCTTCATGTAATTAACATAAATACGAGTATACTTTTTTTTTCTCTGGATTTTTAATTTCCTGCTCTTCGCAAGCTAAACAAATAAGATAAGACTGCTGCTGGTCTACTTGCTAACTTACCATATTTAATTTCACTTTAGAAAATAATTAAGGATCTCATATGATAATAAAATATAAATATTTCATTATACGTAGTAGTACAAAAGGTCAACTTTGCTCATGTGATAATGGGACTTTTTAAAGCAATACCTTTTCAAAAAGGTTGCGACAAGGGATACGTTGTTAATATTAAGGTACACCCTAATATGATATGTAGGTACACGATAACAAGTCATCACCGCTTATGAGGTAAGCATTTAACTTGCGTCAACTTATTGCGGCCAAAATACCCAAAAGTGCACGTTAAATTATTAGGGTAAGTTTGGATTTTAAAATAGTATATTGAAGAACGAGTTTTATAAGGCATGTTTATTCGCACGCGTCAAAATGTAGAAAACGAGCCCTGGCGAGTTTTTTAAATGACACTAAATTTTAAAAAAACTGCTATATTATAGAGAGATGTTTTAGAAAAATTTGTTTGTGTAATGTAGTTGATAACACTAGATTGGTATTTTTATTCATTTGACCATTTTCACTGAAATAGAGATATCTATTGGTTTATTCTGAGAACAAAAAAGTATGTTCGCGTTGCGGATTTGAATCGTTAAAGTCTCAGGGTCACGGGTGTCGTCTGTCAGCTAACACAATTTTTAGTTACAGTACAGCCTCAATAATCCGGATCTCTGTAATTCGGATTCTTCGGTAGTTCGGAGTCCTGTTTACTTGTACTATGTACTCTGTAGTCTGGATTCCGGACAGTTTCGGTAATACGGATGCGTACCTACGTTGTAAATTCGTTTGAAACATCACCAGAGATCACCTGATAGGCAGTTGGCTGCAGCAGCCCCCCTACTCACGTACTATTAGTAGTCGAAGTGTTCCTGATTATTGCACTATGCGTCCGCGAAAACACATTACGTTGTCTTTACAAACAAAAAATGAGATTCTTGAACAATTAAAAAATGGAGTGTCGAACAAACAATTAGCGGCACGATATGGAGTGGGTACTTCTACCATTTCGGACAAAAAAACAAAAAAAAACATATTCAAGAGTAATTGATAATTTTCTAATTGTGCCACATGGTTATATACTTTTTATCTATGCAGATTTATTTCCAACTGTGATTCTGGGCCAGGATTTATATATGTATTTAAATAAAGCATTACAAACTGCTCACTTAACTGAATTTTGTATCAATACAAGAAAAATCGCGGTAATCGGGATATTTCGTTATTCCGGATAGGGTGTGTTTTTATTAGTCCGGATTAACGAGGTTGCACTGTATATGAGTTTGGGCTCTTAGAAGAAATACTTCCGTTTTATTTTCAAAACGTCATCATGTTAGTGTTAACAGCAATAGTCTGGACAAAAAATTTAGAATTACTAAATGATTTTAATTACAGTATGTGCGAATGAGAGGTGGAAAATAACGCTAGATGACTTAATGACGTCACAGGGCAGTTACTGTGCAATGGGTCCATTATTTGAAAGATTATGTCAATTCTGATTTATGACGTTTTAAAATTTAAGTAAATGGCATGTCTTACCAACCTTTTAAAACAAAAAATTGCATATCGAAATGAAGGTTTTTTCGATACTTAATTGTTTCGTAATGACTATATTATGAACGCTAAATATAAAAACGAGTTCTGGGTTTTATTTTATTATATATATATATATATATATATATATATATATATATATATATATATAATGCACCTAGGCTCTGCGCTGTAAATTCACATAAAATATGTGTGTGTGCGTGACTATCATTGTATGTGTTTATGATACTATGACGTTACAGAATCAGGCCTGCGAATGTTTTTGAAGGATATCATAAATGAAAAGTGCTACCTTTTGTTAATTTATCAAAGGGAAGAATGTTCGTGGTGTACAATTACAATGTCATTTCAAAATGAAAACCAATAATTATATAATAAATGTAGTAGAAAGTACGTCAACATTAACCACATAAATTGAAAAGAAAATCAAACAAAATTAAAAACAGAACATGTTATTATGGCTATTACGGTATTGAAATGCATATCAAAGTTTTATGTTATAAATTGCGAGCATACTTGACCTATAAACATTATAATGCACGTCGATCATATAATTTAAAGTATTTATTATTTGATATATAATAAATATATTATTACACGTTTTATTATATACATAGCACCACTCGCCATATGAATTTAAATTTAAGTATGCCATACAATTTTCATTATGTGAATGTTATGATACATATGTATGTATACCAAACTACAAGCATTTTTGCAACAAAAGTATGTAATCAATGAATTGTACCCTATTTATTTTCACAGCCAATTAACATGAAAAATAATTAAAGTAGCGTTCCAGTATCAAATAAAATATAAAATGAACTTTAAAATATCGAGCACTAAAGTATGTTACAATACTGAACTCCAAGCACTGTACAGAGTGTAACAAATTCGAGTTCCTTATATGAAAAACTTTCACGCTACAGAAAATTGATGTAGCCAACTTTTTGAGGCAACTTTAATAGACACCATTGGAATTTTCGATCGTCTTTTGTATTTGAGCTACAGGCTATAACATGATTTCGCTTATTTTGAAAATACCTAATAACTCGTTTATTATAAAAGATAAAGTAAAAACGTTTAGATAAGAGAGTTATTGCAGCTTCAACGAAAAAATAACGTGCACTTTAAAGTCACGTGACAGCCCGAGTGCGCATGCGTACTAATAAGGCTTACGTTATATGAATAAGGAGACACGTTATATGCAATGGAATAGCGAGCGTTTAACGTCACACGTTCTGTATCTTTTGAGGTTATGTTTCGGTGAAAAGTGTGGATGTAACCTCGTTTGTGTTGCTTTTAGCGTTAACGTTATCGTGAATACACTAATTAAATGCGGTAAACATTGAAATTGAAAGTCCGTTATTTCTAAAATAAAGTGTTTTCTACATAAGGTTGACGTTTACGTTCTTTCATCTTAGAAGTTGCAATAACTCCCTAATACTGTTTTTAACGTAGAATATTGTGATGTAATTAGATTTTTTTTAAACAATAATTCTCGAGATATAACACAAATATAATATTTTTGAACGAGAATATATATTGAAAGTACTCTCATCTTTTTCCTTATTTTATAAACTTTTCAACGATGTAACAAGTCTATATTCTTTTGTTTTAAACATGAGTAAATTATGAATTATTAATTTTTTGGGGTTAAAAAATGAAATTTATTAACAAACAATTGAAAAAATCAATAACATATCATCATTTATTTATTTTTATTGTTTTTTCATTATTTCTGTTCATTTTTCTACTATATAAACTTCAGAACGAATATTTTACTCAAAATTTGAGAATTTAATTAATAGATATAGAATCAAAATAAGCAAGTGATGATTTGTAATTGGTTTTTTCAATTGTTTCTTAATAAATTTAATTTTTTTCAACCCAAAAATTTATTAATTCAGGTTTTGCTCATGTTTAAAACAAAAGATTGTAGACTTGTTATACATCGTTGAAAAGCATATAAAATAAGGAAAAAAGTGAAAAGTTTTTCAATATATGTTATTATTAAAAAATATTGTTTTATTTCGAGAATAATACTGTTTTAAAAAAATCTAATTACATCGCGTTAATCTACATAACAGACAGTATAAAAATTATCTAAACATTTTTACTGTATCTCTCATAATAAACGAGTTATGAGGCATTTTCAAAATAAGCGGAAATCAAGTTTTAGCCTATAGCTCAAAAACAAATGACGATCGAAAATTCCTGTGGTGCCTATTAAAGTTGTCTCAAAAAGTTGGCCCATGAAGACCTACATCAATTTTCTGTAGCGTGCATAATAAAAAAGTTTTTCACATAAGGAACTTGAATTTGTTCCACCTGTACAAATAATATTTAAATTTAAATAAAAATAATGAAAAATTTACATATTTTAAATAATATTTAAACGCTGTCCAACTCTTTTTGTAATTACAAATAAAATAGAAGAAATTTTATTTTGTAACCAAAAAAGTTGTTCTCACTTAGTGACACATTGTCTGTATCAACGCTTTCATAAGTATTCCTCTTAAAACTTTTGTGTCTCTAAACCTAAAGAAATTTCAAATATGTATTACTACAATATCCGCAAGCTAAATGCGTACAGCATCGTTAAATATTTTTCGCTTCCTCTTCCAGTATTGTGTCTCATATTTTTATTATTTCCCTGTATAAAAAGATGTAATAGACTTCTTTCGTTTCAGGTTTAAAGAATTAGTACAATTACATGGTTCAGTGATTTTTACTTTTCCTTGAAGTTGTGCTTTTTCAATAATGAACTAGTTGAAATTTTCAACTTTACGAAGTTTTATACTCTTATATTTTCTTTGCATGTTCTTGATAGATTTACGCGTATATTACTCCTGAAACAAGATTTTCATTATTTTTAAGATGACATGAAATGTAATAGGATATTTCACAGATTATTTTTTTTTTATGCTATGTCAAGTGTCAAGATTTACTTTTAATATAAATGATACATGTTTTAATTTGTATTATGGTGGATCCTATTCGGGTTTATATATTACTGCTTCGCTATCCAGCGGCATTTCAACCTGGTAATGATAAATTGTTACGTCATTCTCCGGCGCCATTACACAGACAGTTTCAAATCGATGCGAACTTTAATTTTTATTTAAAGTTTGTTACATGCATTCATTTTATTACAGAGCTTATTTTTTGTTATTAGTGCATGAAGTTTCAATTAATATATCGAAAATTGTAAAATTTGATTAATACCCTAAGTACTCAAAATGAAACAATTTTCTTATAGTAGTTTGAAATTATAGGTTGTCAAAACCCGACTTGTCACTTAATGTATTCAATTATGTACCTTATAAAATAAATTCAATAATAAATATTGAACAAATAAATTGCGTTATAGTTTCAGGTTAATTAATATGTTATCAAATATGTCATAAAAACGTACAAAAAAATTACGAATAAATACAGCAAAACATGAAAATTTAATTACATAGTTTACCGTCTGCTGGTTTTTATATGTAAGTGACATGTTATTTATAATTACTGGTAAAATTTAATGATATATTAATTCAACAGAAATATTATTAATATTCCGATAAAGATTAATTTTCATTTTATACAAATTTGAAATAATATATTTGTACACAGATATCGGTAATGATAAAATATTTCTACAGTGTGGGCGCTTACCAGGCGTTACCTCATGCACGGGCACTCATTTGCTGGTGTGGAGAATGCATCACAGGGGTCAATTTGGCGCCATTTAAAATTTGAAATAATATTTGGTGTCGATGCCAATTTTAGTGCACCAGTTTGTAAACAGCCTAAATATATGAAAGAAAAGGTCTTGTTTCTTCTACAAATCACATAGTTATGTGTTGTGCGTTTATTTCGTTCTCGCCTAATTAAAAAATATACACATAATAGACACATATTTAGTAATGTTAAATTTATTAACTTACATTATTAAAATATCTTTCAGAATTCATATTAATAATTGGAATAATACTATCTTTTCAGTTTTAGTTCTGTATTTTTATCTAATACCAACGTTTCGGCCGAATACACTGCGGCCTTCTTCTTCTTCCCCTAAAGAAGGCCGCAGTGTATGCTGCCGAAACGTTGGTATTAAATAAAAATACATAACTAAAACTAAAAAGATAGTATTATTCCAATTATTATTCATTTACCTTCTACAAATTATCTTGAGGTCGGATTTCCATGTAGAATTCCAAACTTGGCATCATTTTCGTTTAAACATAATGTTTTATTTTTTTGTTAGTGCTGAATTTATTAAAATATCTTCTATAAAAGTTTAATCCGTTAATTTCACAACATGCCTACAGAAGTAATACCAATGACAGTTAAGAGTACTAAATCAAACGCGGTGACGGTGCTGCCACCAATGGTCGTGTCATTTGTCAACAATTTGGGGTTAGGAGTTTTTACATGTTAAATCCGTATGTACATATGTATGCCTTATACCTAACCTATATACTATCTACATATAAATGCACTAAATCCGGAGATATACACTACGTGAATGTCATATCGAATACGAGAAGCATGTATTTACTCTAAAGATTAAGAACGGACACTTCTTTTGAAAAGAGCGATGAGCGACTATATAACCTTCATCTTTAGTTGCAAACTAAAACTGGAGCAGAAATTGTTTGACGTATTTGTATTAAAGTCCTGAACGACGAGCGAATTCTAAAGGGGAGCTCTTTAAAATACAAAATGTATATTCATATTTTAATAAATACTTTTACTAATTTTAAGTATTTTAATTGAATATATAGAAACGGGATGAATGGAATGTATTTTTCAAATTCTTTCTTCATTTATGTAAAATATCCCTGATTCGTTCAGCCCATTTCAATATATTAAACATGTAGATAGGATCGCAATTAATTATTATCATTATTTTAATTTAATAATGATTTGGTAATAACGTTTATATCGTAGAGGATGTTTACCAATCGTCACCTTATAGGTAGTCAAAATTCATAGCTAAACCTAAACTAACCTAATCTAACATAAAGAAAATGCTCATATTTACTGGCTATTTTTTTTCCAAAATACTTACCATTAATATAAGAAAAATACTGAGCAAATAAATATATGAGTTCTGTTTATATTTGTTTTTTGTTACAATTAAACATAGAGATAAATAATAAAAAATCTGATGTGGCCAACACAAAACCTCCCGCTATTTAATTTTTATTAATTTAAATACATACCTACGTATTTAGTAATGCTTCAAACTATATTATGTTCCATTGCATATAACTATTGCTTTATTTACGATTTTCTTTATTATTTAATATGTCACTATTATTAATTTGAAGTGATTAGTTTTTTGACAATGACGTTTACCTGTCAGTTACATTCATTTGAAAAATAAACTGTGTAACAAAGGAATTTGTTTATCTTAGGCTTCGGGATTGAAAAAAGAAAAATGATTTTTAAATATATCTGTAAAATATATATAAAAAGTATTAATGTATACCTGTACAAAATTCAATAATCTATATTTTTCATAATGACAAAAATGGCATTTAATGGTATTTTTTGAAGTAATACTATTATGAGCTTCAAGTAAAGTGGCATTTCCGTTTATCCGATTTACACCAAAATCTAATGGCTTCTTTTCGTATTAGAATAGGGTAGAAATACAAGGTTTCAGAATTTTCTGAATGATAGTATTTGAGTTAGAGCGAAGACAAAATTCATACACATGCACACACACGCATACATACACACATACACACATACAGACATCATCGTGAAAATGTTAAAAATGGACCTTAAAACGTGTTCATTTACTAAAATCTCGATATGTGATTTTTAGCACGATCCCTATACCTCCCTTACCAAAGGTAGCGGTAGGTAAAAATATTCAATTTACATTCACCCATTCATTTAAAATAAAAAAAAATAATGTATTAAATTCTGTTATTTATGTAAATAATACAAAATACTTTTTTCTGATATTTCTCGACGTGTTTACTACTGAAATGAGAGTACATACACTTTATTCTTAGTATATGCGTAATTAAACTAAGAAAAACAAACCCTGCAAACTTAAGAAAAAACAGAATTATGTATGAAAACAAGCTCTACATAATAAAAATAATAAAAAACCATTAAATAATGAGGCTATTTGCACATTGCACATACATACATTATGCAGGAATAAATGGGTATTTGCGTATTTACACATACAGCAGTAAAACAGGGTTAAAAATATTTTAAAAATTATTATGTATATGAAATTTACAGAATTTTTTCGGGTAATCCTAAAAGCGTGTTTTTTCCATTATACTTTTTTCGCTTAATTCAATACTAGCTTTTAAAATTTTTATTTAGCTAGAAAGGTTAATAGTTTTTATTAAATATGGCGTAGTTTAACTTAGTAGCAACAATGTTGCCAACTATTTTCATCAGATCAACTTTAATTTTTTAAATTTAATTAGTATTTTATGTGGGCTATTTCACATATACATATAGTGAAATATAACAACCATTTTGAAATGTACATTGTGACTAAAATGGGTGAAATTTCTGTTCATACTACATACCTTAATTTAAATAAAAGTTGTAGAGCATAAAATTGTGCATTACAATCAGTAAGCAATAATTATTTTGCGTGCTTTGTAACAGCAGAAATTGGGTATGAAAATGTGGAACAATACCCATAAAATTGAAACAAATAAGTAAATAAATGTTTATCATTTTATCTGTCAAGTTAGATTAATTTTTATTAGGAACTAGTTGTCATTTCTGTTCAAGTGAACAATTTATCAATTTAAATAAATAATTGTTCACTTGAACAGAAATTACAAATGATTATAAAAATAAACTAACCTAGCTTGAGAGATAAATCCCCTAACATTTGTTCATTTTTAGTTTTAATTCCACAGCTATCGCTATTTTTGGGGTGATTTTTGACATATTCAAACCTAATTTCTGTCTTTACAAAGCTCGCAAAATCAATTTTGCTTATTGATTTAGACAGAGAATTTTATGCTTTAGAAATTTTATTTGACGAATTTTTATCTAAAATAATTAAGGACGCAGGAAATTACAAAAGTAACGACTGTTTAATAAGTCCTGGTTGGCCATGGATTGTGAAACGCATGTCTGTACTCTTAGTAATAAACTCAAACGTCATAATTTGACATAAATCAAATAAAACAGAAATATATATTTCAATTGTTTTACGGTAAAATGTTTACTCAGGAACAAAAAACATTTGTAGTGAACTGATATATTCGCAACGGTCAACGAAATGAAAAAGGAAATTGGATTTATTCTATAAATGCTTGAAAACAACAATTTCGGCAAAGATTTCCAAATTTCGTTCATGATGAGGACTTTCAAAATGATTACTTCCATCAAGATTCTGCTAGACTACATATTGCACGAGCTACTTTGGAATATATGCGAGAATTTTTCGATGGTTGACTTATTACTAAAGAGCGATATCCTCTAAGATCATGTGATTTGACTCCTTTGGACTATTTTGTATTTCCGTATCTAAAAAATTCATTTTTTAATACTCTAGTGCACACCATAGACAACTTACAAGACATATTGCCAGACAATGTCAACAAATTGATAAAAATATGCTTATACATGAAATACAAGTTCAATTTACGTTTAAATGTTGTAGGAAAACATTTTCATCATCTACTATAATAAAACTTTATTAACACGTTAAGCGCCACGTGGTCTGCGAATGACCCACACTATTACTTTGCTCCGTGCCCGACTGTACACTTCGTAAGTTATTACTGAAACGCACCAGTGTATTTCAGTTTTTTGTAGTAATATTTCTCATTTTTTATTACTTGGTATTAAATGGATATTGTAGAAGAAACCTTCAGAAGACTAAATAATACACATCGAACAAAAATGTGAATAACTTTTTTAAAAATTGTCGTACAGGGTCCCGCTTTTTTTTAAATTGAAGCTTGTTTTACCGTGGGACCGAATACAATAAAATATTGTATATTTCTGTTGGACTAGGATTTATAAAACCAATATATAATAGAATAAGCTATGGGTCAATTACGGACCACGCGGTCCACCAAGAATCAAAATGTGTGGGTCATCGGCAATCCACATGGGTTCTCAAACAAGATTTGAAATTAACATTGTTGGCGCTTAACGTGTTAAACTACTGTGTTATTCTAAAAGATGCACTTTCTTATTTTTGAATGACGTTTGACGTTTTGTTTAAGGTTAAATTTATTTATTTTATTTATAAAAAGAAAGCCGCACAACAGGACAAGTTCCATTAACTGGGCAGCACTAATAACATACAAAAAAATTGTATCATTGTTAAAATAAATACACATATAAATATTTGCATACGTATATTAAGTTAAGTTAAATAAGATTAAATTAAATGAGTGAAACATGGCAACAGAAATAACAGTTTTAAATTTAATGAAAACACTTTAAGCACAGTACTTAAAAACAAAAGACTTAAATATTTTTAAGGTATAGTTAAATATGTCTGGAAAATTGGACATTTCTGACATGTTGTTAAATGTGGATATCATTCCAAGAAGTGGGTCACTGACGGCTGAGTTAGTTCTACAGCTTGAAGCAATGACATTGTTTAGCAACTTATATAAAAAACTTAGATTCATCATTGTTCGACGGTTTTTACTTATGTACAAATATTTTCTGTGAATAACTACAATTCTATTTACGTATATTTGATAAAAAAAAAGGTGACCAACAAATAGCGGCAAATTTAAAATGAGAACGAACAAGTGCAAAATATAAATTGAATTTATTGCCAATCTTAAAACAAATCCCTAGCATTGTATTCGACTTTTTAACAACATGGTCAATGTGTAAATCAAAGATTAATTTGCTATCTAAGATAACTCCTAAATCTTTTGCATTATTTACTCAGTTTGTTCTAAAAGTGAGAAAAGCGTTTCAAAATTTCACTTGAAGTTAAAGGAACTGTCAGATGACTTTATTTTAAAGAACTTTCAACTGACAACTTTAGCTTAAAGTGAAATTATGAAACGCTCTTTTCACTTTTAGATCAAACTTTAAAAGTAGTGACCACTGAATACGTATATATATATAATGTATTACGTATTCAGTGGTAGTGACTTTATATTTATTATGAAACCGGTCTATAGTTTCATATATTATTGATATTTTATGACGATAAAAAATACAAATATGTTTACTTTTAAAGTATTCTTGGGAATTCTTACGAATATTAAATTTCAATATATTTGTGGGAGATATGGGACAGATAAGAAGTGTTATTTTATTAAACCACAGTGTTTGTGTGCTGTGCATGCCTTGCGCCATATTTCTTTGAAGAATTTTTTTGTCAGAACGTGTCTCAAAGAACATAAAATGTAGGTCTCCCGGTTTCCATTAAATCCCATTTGCAATATTTCTTCAGAAGAATTCTTTTCTTTACAACTTCCGGTATTTGTTAAATAATTCATTGCAGAAATGCATTCCTGTAAATGGTGAATTCTTAAAATGAAATTTAAAATGTTCAAATGACATCTCTTAACGAATAATTTTATAAATCAGTATGTTTGTTTTCCAAAGTAAAAGTAAAGGCGGATTTATGCAGCCATTTTCATTTACATTTAATTTAATTTTCATTTAAAAGATAAATGTATGTAAACCAATGTAGCCATGCATACACCATTTTCATTTACGTTTTCATTTATCCCTCATTCTCATTTATTTTTAAAGATGGCCAACTTTTATCTAATAAATGAAAATTATAAAGACGACATGACAGGGACGAGAATTTGAGTTGATCAGCTGGTTGTCATTATGTATCTCCGATATCGTTTCTTTCTACGGTTTTTTCTTGCAATAGCACGTTTAAAACTAAACTCATAACTTCTTCGCTGTCACTATTGTTGAACATTTTTATTAATAAACGCGCATACGTTCATTTTCATTTATTTTTGTTATATATTTTTGTATGAATAGGTACATTTAAAAATTATAAATGAGAATTAAATGAAAATTAAATTAAAAAGTAAATGTAAATGAAAATGGCTACATAAATCCGCCTTAAGTCACTAACGTCCAGTTGCATCAACGACACTTAAAATTTAAACCTGGTTTTATTCAAATAGCCAAACAAATTGTTGTAAAATTGAATTGACTAATTATATAAAACCCAGTTTAAACAATAGAAATATGTTTGTTTTATCATTTTCTGCTATACGGGACTAACTTGGTTCTTGTACAATTAAAAACGTACACCCTTACATTTTTCGTGCTTTCCTTGGTTTTTGACAGATTCTTGTTGTGATGCGACCGGAGTCGATATGACGCTATAAAACGGAAACTTTAATAAATGAACTTGTTACAAGGAAAAAACCCAACAATAATAAAATATTTAGAAAACAAATGAAGGGTGAAAGCGTCACTTGTTTGACTCGTTTGACTGTTTATTCAGAACTAACTCTTTTTTAACAACATAATTTGGTTTCCCCGTAAACGTAATATGTCATATTATCTCTTCCTTTTTTTTCTTTTTTCTTTAAAACCTCTCAACAGGATTAAATCCCAATTACTGAGTAGGCTCACATACACAAACATCCATGCCTTAGTGGGATTCGAACCCCGAGCACACTCATGACTAAAAGGCGTTGCTCTAACCATTGAGCCACCGGAGCCGACTCAACAAATTAAATTAACTTACAATAATGGGGGATTACACCATTTTTTTTTTTTATAATTTCATCTGAAAATATTAGGAAAACTAAGACTATTGATGAAAATCCGGTGAAAAAATTCATATTAATAAGCGAGTTATGGTCTCCCGAATTTTGAAAAGATTGACGTGACGTCACATTTATGTGTTTTTATATCAAACTGTTTTCATCATGGACCTAAATGCTCTTGAAATATATGCTATTTTAAGTTATATTTACATAAAAATAAATGAATATTATAACACTGTATAAGTCTACATACTTTATAATTACAGGTGTATTTAAATTATTAAGTTTAATGCAAGAAATTTATGTTAAAATAAAAACTGTTTGGAAACTGCAGTACAAGAATGTTAGCCCCTCCTTTCGAATTTGAATTTCTTAACTTCCATTGGTAGTAATCCCCACCTCCTAACACGCTATTTGTAATGCATGTATAGGCGGTTTCTCGGTCGCCAATCAAAATATTTTCATATTAGTGTCGAAGCGCTATAACAAAAAAACCCTTTATTTCCGAAATATCTCAATTATACTATTTCATTTTTTTATTAATATTCGTTATTCAGCATATACATTCGTATTTTTTTACTATTTTACTTTAATTCGATTGAGCTGTAATCCCCTATTGATGAGTGATTAGGGTTGCGTAGACACGATGCTCGTGATTATGGTTGCGAGAACAAGATGCTCACAAGGGTATATTTATAGCGGTTTTTCATTTAATTTTGCATTTTGCAGCTAATGACGTCATGGCCAGCACTCATTGTTACAACACATGTGTAGTGCATTTTAAATGAAACATGTTACAAAAGTCCAGTGCAAGATTATTAGCTGTTACTGTCAAATAGAGAGGTTCCGTTGCAATGGATATCACTATTCAAGAATCGGATTGTGAAGACTTTTTTACATCCATTGTACTTGTATAGATACTTTTCACAACTCAAAATATACAGGGTGTTAAAAAATAAGTGTAACAAATTATGAGGGCATATAGTACTGACCAAAATGAGTAAAAAAAGGTTAATTAATATGGTTCCGATCTTCAACTGTTTTTGAGAAAGAGGGCATTTTGTTAGAATCGAAGAAAAAATGACAAAGATAGTGGCCAAACAAAATTTTGTCTATGCCAGTAAATAGACTATAAAAAAACAATAACATTTTATATGAAATATTTTTTCACTTTCTAATAGTTACGAAGTTATTTGAAAATTAAATATTGGCCAAGGTCGCTACAACATATGTCCCAATTCAATTATTCGATTTTTCTTTGAAAAACAAAAACACATCTAACATGCCGTCTGAAAGGTAAAGTCGTAACTCTTATAGTTTTCGAGATAGCAGAGATAAACAACGAAAAATCTCATTTTTCACTGCATTATATCTCGGAAATTATTGAAGATCGGACCTATGTTGATTAAGCTTTTTTAACTAATTTTGATCAGTACTATATGCCCTCACAATTTGTTACACACCCTGTATGAATTTGATAGACTGCACTGGCAAAAACTGACAATCGTATAATAAGTGCAAGAAAGTGCGCACTCAGTACGGTTCAGTTCAGTTCACTTGAAAAGTATAAATGAAGCACGTAAAACTCAATAGTGCGCACTGATTGGAATGGAAAACGTGAAAACGAGTTATGCAATTACTGTAAAAAAGTTTGCACTTGATATATAAATAGAAAACGCTATTAGATCCATCCTTGTATTATAAAAAAATAAATGTTTCATTAAATTTTTATGAAGAATACAAAATGAAAGTCAAAGGAAAAAAATACCTACATACGTGATTTGCATTCGTTCTGAATGAATTAGAAGACTAAATTGATATAAATCTAATGATTATCTTGAAGTTTGTAATGTATAAAAAGGTATTCAATAAAAACTGTCTAGTCAGGGGTTTTTCTTAAAAAATTACAACGACAAGCAAAAATTTTAGAGTCTATTGAAAGTTAAAAATAACTTAAATTTATATGAAACTGTTCAAATTTGTTAAAGAAGATTTCACATACCAATATCGCAGACTGGAATTTCTATTTAATTGGGGTCCCATAACGTAACCCGGATCGAATCTGGTCGGCGTCAAATTTGACATTATTTCCAATTTTCAAATAGGTCCAAAATAATGCTGCTCTTTTAACGAAAGCTTTGAGAATCCGAAAGGCGAAGTAGCCTTAACTATAGTGACTGTATATACATAGTGTGGCCAATCGATTTTGATTGGTCGGCGCGAATTTGCCTAAATATGGCGGATATTATGCCGACAAAGTGACATTTTCAGATTTGTTACGTGAATTATACGTGAATTGAAGGTAATTATATTATATTTATATTTTAGATAGTGCAAATAATTAAATTACACGTGTATTTGTATATTTACAACTCAAAGTAATATATACATATTTTTTAACATCACATCTTTTTTAGGTTAACTGTCAAAATTACTAAAAATGTCTAATATTAAGGTATATATTTTAGATGCCTGGTTGCGTGGCGGTTGCTTGTGAAAACAGTTCTTCGAAAGGATTTAAAATGAAAATAAATATTGTTTCCATTTAATATGCTCTTTCATTAATTGTTTATCGAATTTTGTTTAGTTATCACATCATATGAATTCAAATTTCCCGCGCATTTTGCCTAAATATGGCGGCGGTTGGCCACACTATGTATATACAGTCACTATAGTCTTAACGATACAGATAGAGCGACATTATCGAAAGTTTTCATTACGGCCCATCAAGAATTGGAGAATAAGCCGTGATGATATAGTACAGTATGTTAAAAAAAAAAATCTTAATTCGGAGTAGACTATGAACAAAAAAACGTATGTCAATTTGAAAGTATTTAATAAATAAAATAAATAAATATATCATCACGGTATATTACCCATTTCTAGGTGTGCCAGTATCAACAACACATGTAGACATCGGTAATGATGACGATATATTTTACCGTGTGGGCGCTTACCAGGAGTCACCTCACGGGCACTCATAGCTGGTGTGGAGAGTGCACCACAGGGGTCACTTTTGTGCCATTTAAAATTGGAAATATTTGGCATCCCGTGGCCGCGTGCCTGAGTGTCTGGTCGCGAACCTGGGGGGACCGGATTCGATCCCGACCGACGCCAAGTATTTAATTAAATGTCAATTTGGCACGAGATGTTGTCAAAAATGTTATCAACGCTTTTCTTCTTGAATCCTTATTTTAGAAATAGAAATAAATTAGAAAACGGTGAATGCAACATTCTGTATCCTTCTTTACTATTTTTTCTCCTTAAATTTATATTTCACGATCAATTTTGACGACATGACTTTTGAATTGAATAATAAATGAGACATACGTTTTTGTGTTCATAGCCTACTCCGAATTAGGATTTTTACTGAACACACTGTATCATTATAATCTAAATGTTATCGTATTATAATATGTATTAAGGTATTGTATACTGCTTTATTTACTGGTTATTTAATTGCACTTTGTAAAATTTATATTATTATTGTTGTTAATTCATTGTATGGGCTATATGCGTAAGCAAATTAGTAAATGAATTGAATATTATAGCTAAATGGAATATTTTTGTAATATAACGTATACTCATTATTTAAACAAACTTCTCCTTTGAAAAATATGCAATAAATAATTGGTCTTAAATACTTAATTATAAACTTTAACGCTTTAAAATTATTAGGTAAAGAAGTTTGAAGTTCTTTTGATCGATAATGTGAGGAGAAACCACGTTACTCGCAACTTACCACCAGACACTAGATTACAATTTCCTTTGCTCCATTTTACGATACGGAACTTCGTTAAAGACTTGTGGAATTTATAGTACACATATTTTATTTAAGTGAGTATTAAAGATTGGTTACCAGAACTTATTTATTTATATTATCATCCCATTTTATGAGGACTACTACATGCATAAAGAAGATGTTATTTATTAGACTTTTTACGTACAGGATGTAACAGAAATCAGGACTAGTGCAACAAAAAAATTAGTAGCAAGGTGAGATCATTCTCAGTAAAAAATATCATATGAGTATAGGTGCTATTCTTTTTGGTTACGGAATTACAAGAGATTAAAGTTTGTTAAATAGCAGCAATTTTAAAAACAAAAACTAATGGAGATACTTTCGACTTCTTAACTAAGGGCCGGTCTTTTAAACAATAAATTAACCCTTAGTTAGTTACTGCACAAGTAAATTAAATGGACCATTAAAAAAGAAATGGATATTATAAACTAATCTCACTATCAAATAACTAACGGGGGATTTAATTAAATTTTAGTAGTGTGTTTGTGGTTTTGTGAAAAGTATCTATATTCACATTCGTTATAAACGTAAATCAGTTGATTTGACAGTTGGAAAAGAAACGTGATCGTGGGAAAAATCATATTGATATTGAAAAATATAACCTATTAGATATTGTTGAAGATTATTTTCATATAATTTGGAACGACCCGGTTGCGTAAAATCGTAAGGTTATTACTAGCTGATTCATTGCGGAAATTGACATATTTCTTAATGTTAGTGGTCTTATATTTCCTTCAATCTGTCCCAATATGTGTAACACACATTGTTTTGACAATCGGAATCTCTTTTTAAACTCATGGCTCGTACCACGATCATGATTTTAACAAAAATGCTGTTTTAAGAAATGTCAAATTCAAATTTCAAAAGGTAATTTCACCCTTATGTTAGAAGAACAATTTATTTAAAAATATTTGTTTGAATACAAACTATGTTCTGCTTTAAAATCAAATTTTTATAAATTTCATAGTATTTATTATCATCATTAAATAATGAAATTTGACATTTCTTAAAGCAGTGTTTTAGTTAAAACCGTGGTCGTGGTACAAGCCATTGTCATCATATATTTTATATGGATTTGTCCTGTTTCGGAACAATTTTGGTAGCCTACCTCGTGCAAATATAAATGCATCATCATTATCTGTTTATGAATCCGAGGACACTGATGATACAGACTCTAAAGATGACATACTCGACACATACATTTCTTAAAAAAAATATTTAAAAAGTAAATAGTTCCCTATTTCAATTGTTTTAAAATAAACATAACAAAAAAAAAATACAGTTTGACGTTTCTTAAACAACTGATTTACATCTAATAGCATGAAATTCCGCAGTTACTTTAATAGGTCGATTTACTTGTCATTAAACTTTTATAATACCCAAATCTTCAGTTAAATTAGTTTAGTAGCTAACTAAATTTTAACTGTTGATTAAATAGTTTTATAAGACCGGCCCTAAGTCTGCTACATTTTTCGTTTCTGTTTCGGTTAATTTTAAAACAAAAGAACAAAATAGGGAAATATGTTTATTCTTTCGTTTTAAACGTATCTTAAATATAAAATAAATATATCATCACAGCATATAACCCATTTCTGAGTGTGCCACGTATCTTGATTAATATTTTTTAATTATTGCTTTATAAAATTTTGATTCCTTGTAATTCCGTAATCAAAAGGAATAGGATCTATGTTCATATGATATTTTTTACTCAAAATGATTTCAGGAATACGCCTTTATTTTTTTGACTAGTCCTAGTACACCCTGAATATATCCTTTATCTTTTAAATAAATTAACATTTCATTCTATAGCAATTTAAAAAAAAATCTTTATTTGGAATCATCACCAAAGTGCAGAAAAATAGAAATCGCCAGTGAAGTAATCCATTATATGAAGATTTCAAGCAAATGTAATGTTGCCAACCTTATAATAATTATTATACATATAAGATAATTTGGGTAGGTGTACAATATATAATAGTAAATTTGTACTTAAAATGACAAAAAATATCTACAAGAAAAACGAACCAAACAATTCCGATGAAGAATATTGAAATAAAACATAATTTTTAGTGTTCTTTACGATATTCTCAATGTTCGGAGGTTAGCAACAGTGAGTGTCAGACTGACAGTTATATAAACATAACCTATAAAAATAAGATATTCTTTTCATTTTCACAAATTTTCGATTTCAAATAAAATTTAATATGCAACTCGGCACCGAAGTCCATTTTATCACTCATATGGTTTATTTATTTACGGCCTAGGCAACTAAATTCCATATTCGTAATAAAAAGTAGAACTTCAGTACCTTGATACATAAATAACTATTGTCTTCATTTTTATAGTATCTAACTTTTTATAAAACTTTCCTCATTATACTAAAGTTTAAATAAATTTCTATAATTAATTAAAATTTGTAAAATAAATTGTTTCTGACCTAATTAACAAAAACAAAATAAAAAATTAAAAACTTTCAAATTTCTCGTTTCAACAAGCATGTGTTCTTTTTGATTTAAAGAGTTGAAATTATCCTGTTTTTAGTTACTGGGCGACAATAAATAGTATATTAAAGAACAAATTTTATAAGACAAGTCTTATAAATTGAGTTCTTTATATTATTTTTTTATATTTCGCGCCTTCTACATACTAAAATATTTTTAATAAACTGCTAATATTAAACCGAATTAATTTAGGGAACTTTGTAAGTGAAATGTTGTAGTTGTTAACACTGAATTTACCACATTCAATTATTATTTAAAGGTTAATGTCATTTCATATTTACGAACAAATTTAAGTGAATTGAAATTTATAAAAAATTTAAGTGAATTTAGTGTAATCATGGAAGATGAAATCAATTGCACTGCGCCTGAGCTACTTAATATAGCTCGGACTACTGTAAATAATCTACTTCCTAAAGAATCAATTAACTAAAAATAAATTATGTAAAAAAGGGTTAAGTAAATGTCATCTTCTACCAACATTCTAAAACAAAAATTGCATATCGAAAACAAAGGCCATTACGATACGCAATTGCGTATCGTTATGAACGCAAAATCTAAAATAGTTATTTGTGTATCAAGAGCGTAAAGTGGATCTTTATTGCTCGCCCTCGAAAATTGAAGCGCGAGCGTAGCGAGCGCTACAATCGAGCGGGAGCAATAAAGATACTTTACGCTAGAGATGCACCCATAATTTTTTCTACGACTTTACTAACCAAAATAGAAAAAAATAATAATACCTATTTAGCAAGTTCAATTCAACCTCAACCAATTTCTGTTTTGTGTTGTGTGTAACCATGACGATGTGAGTATCCAAGTAAATAAATACAAAATTCTGTCAGTAAAAGATAGTGATTTTTCCTGCACTCCTCTAGATATATTTGAAACGGCGCAAAATACTTCCTTGAATTTATTATCTGCAAAATCAAAAGCATTACACGAAAAGAATTATAACCCCTCCATTGAATAGTGTAAGTTAAAAAAAATCAAGAATTACAGTGAAAATGTCTTACTAGCTTACTTTTTGTAAAAATCTAATGAAATCGTCTTCTCTTTGGTCCATTTATTCCATGCTAAAATCAACACTAGCAGTTAAGAACTGAAAACTCTAGTGAGTGTCACAGTCACAGAATCTAATTTATCTTCGTCAGCTGTTTTCAAGTTCTGGAATGAATATACAAAACTGCCAAAAGTGCACATTCAATTTTAACATTATCCGCCAATAATTAAATCCAATAAGTTTGTTAATTATGAAATGTGTGTTATTAAATATTTAAAGTTGTAATACAATGTACATTCACCAGTAGAGTTGTTATTATATATAATTAAATACCTAACCTAACTAAATTAGTAATATAGCTAACTTCAGGTATATTGTTTGTAGCACGTTTCTAGTGTAAAAATGAACCTAACCTATATTTTAGATTTCGTAAGTATTATTTTAATAAATTAAGATTTCAGCAAAAATATGTATTTATCTAAGCGTGCAAATTGAGCACTTTACCGCGCGTTGCCATGGGAGACGCGCGGTAAAGTATTTTTTTGCTCGTTCCTTAGTAACCATCAACTTTACGATGACAAAATAGAGCACAAATGTCAACTTTTCATGGTGGTCGTAGAAAAAATTCTTTTTAACAACCATCCTACTGAATATACCAAATATAGACTTTTCATGAAAAATTCAATTCTTCTATAAATATCAAGCTTATTTATGGAAGATTGAAATTAATAATTAAAAGAAACATTTAAAGTTCATCCAAAAATAAATCAAAGAAATATAAATTAATATTACACGATAATTTCGGGAAAGAATTTTTTATGGTGCTGATAAAAATAAAACATGATTTATATAAAAATATAGGTTGAGGACATGCATTATGAATTAAAGGGAATGTGCCAGTAGGGATCCGTGTAAAATAGCCGTGAACGTGAACGTGAACAAATCGAATAGGGAAGCGGTGGCAGTGCGTTGACCAGCAGACTCTAGTCTCAGTATCGCGTCTCGCATCCTGTCAGCGAGCCAGGACTAGGGTTGGCGAACTCACATTTGCTCTCTCAAATTTATCGATTTCTGAATTTTTTGGGCCCTCACCAAGCTCACTGAACTCTGAACTAATGCACACACAAAAAATGCCATTTACTTCGTCTTCTTCCTATCTTCTCTATTCAGATGCTCATTTTCATTCATACTATTTCCCAGTAAATAATATCAGTCCAATAGAAAATAATCCTTTTTACGACTCTATAAAATTTTCCGTATTTTAACTTTGAAATCAATACGGCGTTGTTCATTTTGCATAGAGCACAGATACGGAAGAGCACTAGATCTCGTTTTATTGTTTTAGCCTATCAAGTTTGGGATCGATTTCACCACGAGTCAACATATAATATCTAATAACTGCTTCTAAAGTCCCCTGAGATGAATTCTCTATATTACATATGTGAATGTCTTTCAAATATCAGCTTATAGCGATTTAAGACTTACATATATCATCTACTTTTGTCTCCAAAAAACGGATAAAATTTATCATCTGACGATGTCTGTAAATAAAAAGAGCTCATCATCTAAGCTTCGGCTAGACGGAAATTTGATACAATCCAATAAATTTATATATATATATATATATATATATATATATATATATATATATATATTAATCTATAGATTGTTGAAGGATCTTACATCCAACTAACCGTTGAGTAGTTTAAAGGTGAATCAAAATGTCCACGTGTGTTTTAAAATTCTTTATTATGGACGTTTCTGGCTTAAGGCAAATCCATCTTCAGTTATTGTTACAATAATATTAACAGTTTTACAAGAAAAGTAAAAATGTTTCTTACCTAACGGTGAAATACAAAAATACTGAAGAATTTTATAACAAAATCACAGAACAAACATTTATACAGAAGCGACAGTCAGAGAGAGAAACGAAAATTAGAGAGAGAAAGAGTATGCCAACAAATTTAAAGGGCTAATCGGATTGTTTTGGCATATCTTCGTATTTTGCGATTCTTTGTTCTTTTCATTATCTCAGCTTGTCACGCCCATGTATTTTCGGGTTATGGCTAATTCAATCAAACCAAACACGTCTTCTCACTTTTGACATATGTCATTTTGGGAACTGTTTGTGAATTTGAGAAGTGGTGTTAGTTTCTAATAAAATGGAAAAAAACGAAGAAGGGAGAATCGGGAGGACTTGTTTGTTTATATAAAGACTATATAAGTAGGTAGATTTAAAAAATGGAGGAAGGGAAATGTAAGTTTTTACGTTTTTACGTTTTCGAAAGATCCAGAAATGTAAGTTATGCAAAATGACTACCATATCATGTAAAATGTGGCTCAAAGCCTGTGGAAGAGAAGATATGATGGAAAAGGATATGGGACATATTCATCGAGTTAATAAAATTAAAATTTTAGTACTTTTATATTCTAATTTTTGTTTTGCCATTTAAAAAAATTTGAATTTCGCGCGTAAATTTGCCAACAAATTTAAAGTTCAAGGTCATAAACGTCAATTCGCAACAACAATGGTGTTGACAAGGAATGTCTATTCTGTGACAAAATCTTAAAATTGTATTAAACACAATGATCTATATAAGCTACGTTGATAAAATTTTAAGTTACTGCATTTTAACAAACCTCCAAAATGATAATAGTGTTTGGCTTTGAAGTTGTTTATATGTTTAAAGTTATGTTTAAAGTCAGTTTGAAAATTGACACATTTGTTTTTATTTATATTAATATGCAGTGTCTCTTTAAGTTAACGAGGATTTTTGTTATTAACTTTATCAATAATTTTAACATCAAAATTAAATTTATGGCCAGTATTATCTGTGTGGTTAGTGAGTGCACTATAATTTGGATCTAATAGGTTACTGTGATATTTATGTTGATACATTCGTTTTTTAAGGGTTGGGACGTCTCCCCGATGTATATATAATTACATTTTCCGCATTCTGTAGTGTTATATACGTTTGAATATAGTACACAGAAAAAACAAACCTTCTAAATTGTAGTTAAATTAACTAAATAATCTGTGATTTTCAGCCTTCTAATATGTTTTCATTAAATTATCTAAGTTGATTTAGTTAAATTTTCTAAATATGTAATAACAAATTATAGTAAAATTAAATACAAAATTAGATTAAATGACAACATTTAGTACTATTATTTATTTATTCGAGTCTAATCCATAAAATAAATTAGAAATAATACAATAATAAAAAGCAACATTAAAATAAATATGTAAATAAATATTTAAAGATAATTATAAATAGTTGCTCCAATATTGCGCACATGCGACAGCGTTCGGCGTAACTTCAAACAGATCCTTTTTTTGACATGGATGCATCATGAAAGTACTGAACTAAACATAAACAAATTAAATTTTCTATTTACTTACCTAATTCATTAGATAAATCACCTAAAATTGAAAGACAAAAATAATGAAGCCAAAATCTAGTAAAATTAAATAAAATAAGTAATTAAAATAACTATTTACATTTTTAAATTAACGATTTTTTATAAAATATTTATTATCTATTTCGGGTTAGTCAAAATGCTAAATAAAGATTTGTAAATTATACTAAATTATTAGACATACTGCCTAATAAAATAATATCTAATTATAAGTAAATATTATTATTATTTCAAATGGGGTCCCGTGGCCGCGTGCCTGAGTGTCCCGACAGACGCCAAATATTTCCAATTTTAAATGGCACAAAAGTGACCCCTGTGAGGTGACGCCTGGTAAGCGCCCGCACGGTAAAATATATCGTCATCATTACCGATGTCTACATGTGTTGTAGATACTGGCACATCCAGAAATGAGTATGCCATGATGATATATTTATTTATTTATATTTATATTTCAAATCTTTTCTTCTGTGTACAAAGATGATACGCTGGACTAGATACTAGATATGATTACAAAATGTCGCACTCAACACAACAATTACCTAATAAAAATGCTAAATGCTACTGTTTTCTATCTGTTGTACATATATATCTTAATGACTTTTTTCGTAAACTCTTCATGTATTGTGTCACAAATTTCATGTCCGACTAATAAACAGCACTATTTTGATAATTATGTTCTATTAATCAAAGTTGTTGATTCAAACTTGACAGTAACAGCCAAGGAGTATAAGTATATCTTTTCAAAAAAAGAATTTTCATTTGTTTCGAATATTTTTCAAAAAATAATATGATAACTATTAATTTATACACGTAACGACTCTGTAGATATTAAAGGAATCTGCATCTGCGTATAATTTTCTTGTTCCTTGAAAATTGTTCTCGCGTAGAAATACGGATTATGAATAATGATTTTAAGAGGATTTTGTTATATTTTAAATTTAATTAGTTTTGCTTAAAGTACTACTTCTACTTCTACAAAATATTAGAAAGTCTATATAATTGGATGCGTTAGTAATATAATCTACTTAAATAATATTTGCGAGCAGCAATATTTTATATTTAAAATCAATATAATGTTTTTAATTTTGCAAACAAAGAATGTATACTAATTGGAATTCTGAAATAAAAATAATTTCCTTGGACTAATACATAATAATGATTAGGTATACATTCGGACCGGGCTTTGAGGTTTGGATCGACTCGGTTCGAAAATAAAAATTGCCGGCCCGATTCAAAGATCGACTTAACAAAAAATTAGCCGGGCTTCGGGCCGGGCCGGGCCTAAGCTCGAAATTGAGTGCATCCGGCATTCCTAATTTTGATTTTTATATGAGGCGAAATGTATAACTTTTTTGTGTCAAACATAAAAAAAAAATACATCCTTATAACGTTCAACATTGGTTAACATATGTTTTTAAAAAAGAAACGCTTCTAGTGTAAGTTTGTTATAAAAATTACAGACCTACGAGTATAATATGCATACACTTACGTAACATTGTCTTTACAATCAAATAATATTACTAGCAAGTTTATATCTCTATCCATTTATGAATTAATGTTAATTAATGGACACCTGTAATTGGTATTTGTACACTGTTGGTTTCCCTTAATGATAAATAAATAAATAAAAGTCAATACACCCCATATTCAGATAAAAACTTCAGAATTTTCAAAAATCTAATTTCCATGTATCTAGATACTTCTTAGTGCACTGATTCCAAATTTCGAAACCGCAGGTCGATATCTCTTTTCGTTCTCGAGATATTTAGATTCAAAGATTTGCTCAAAACTGCCCATTTTTGGGTAATAACCTAAAAACGGGTCGAGATATGGATTTGAAGATATCATCATTCGATTCTACAGACAAAATTACATTAGTATACCAATTTTCATAATTTTTGGACACCGCATACAGTCTCTAAAGCAAAATAACTGAAAATGGCCAAAAATCGCAAAAATCTAAGGTGTACCCCTTACGATTTTTTCAGATTCAGAAAAAGTGCTATAATTTATGTTTTACAAAGTAAAAGATCAATGTGAAGAATTTAAAAATGTTTACATTTTTATTATAAGCATTACCTATATTATAAATTACATTTTATTTACCCATATACTTCTTCGGGTAGGTTACATATGTATATGTTAAATTTAAAGCCCGCTAGCAAATGGTTTATTCATTTATGGACTCTAAGTTAGGTTAAACATTGCCACTACAGGTCATGCGTTAATATAATTTTTGTAAGGGATCCGCAAGGGTCCCGCCCAATTAAACACAAACAAAGCCCTTATAAAATATATCCTAATAAGTTCATCGAGTACTGAATTCTATATGAGAAAAGATTACTTCTATTCTTGAATCTGAAAGGAATTTTACACCCAAGCTCTGGTATGTTTACATTACAATATATTGTTTATAAGACACGGTATTTTGTATTTTATTTACCTTTTTCTACAAATTATAGTAGTAGGCAAAAGCCTATGTTTTATCTCATAACATAAATAACAAAATTTTTGACAATAATGTTGGAAGAATATTAAATTTTCAAAAGAAATATCTTGAAAATATAGAAAAAAATCTTTAGTATTTAGGAAGATATGAAGTATTTTGTTTTTATTTTATTATGCGAGACTACTTACCGAGTTGTATTTCGACTATTACGTCTAACAATGGAACGTCAATTTCATGTATTATATTAAATTTTATTTTCTTTTTGCATTTATAGTAGTACTTTGTCTATGTTTTGTCTCATAACATAAATAACAAAAATTTTGACAATAATGTTGGAACCCGGTTTCCCAAATTTGCGACCAGACACACATGTTTATGGTTCTAAATCTACTTATATTTCATTTATTACCTAATAATTCATATGGCTATATATTTCCTTTCATACATATGTTAGTTATGTAATAGTAATTTCTTGTATTAAATTTATTTAGCAATTTTTTTAAATTATAATATTTCGATTAAAAGATTTCATCTTCTATTTCTGTCTAAATTGACAACTAGAACTAAAAGAAATACAATAAATAGGAATCGAAAATCGAACTGTGATCTCGCAGCATATCCACGAACTTTGAATTACTGGAAAGGTTCGTGTATATAAAAATAAATTTGGACTTTGTTTAGATTTTATAAAGTGGGTTCATTTACACCTCTGATAGGCCAATGAACCCTTCCAAAAATTAACTTGTGTAGGGGCACAACGGAAAGTCATAGATTTGAGATTTAAATTTGGCTTTACACACTGCTCTACAAAGGATTGTGTAAAGTAGTAGTAATTTCTTCTTTAATAATTTATTTAGCAAGTACGTAACATTTTTAAATATAGTTTATAAACATTTTAATTTAAAAATTCAACTCTACAACGCTGTAGAAAGAGATTTTTTTTTAAAAAAATATAAATTACTGGCATGTGGATTCGAACCTTGGAACAAAGAACCTATCAAGTTATAAACGACATGGTACTAAGTTCACAAAGTGAGTTAACAGTTTCACTCATATTCAGAGGATTTGCAATTCAATTTTCACTTACTGCAAAAACATTACAATTACGCATTTTTTCATGTAAAAGTTCAAAATTCACAGAAAAATTCGTGTAACACGAAACTATAGCAAGTTTCGACAGAGCGATGCGAAACCTTTCGAGTAGCACCCTTTATTTACGGCATATCCCGTGTGTTTTATATTAGTTTACGAAATGAGAAAAGATGACTCTGTGTGTGCCGTGAAATTTATTTATATAAATAATATACATATTTTAAAAGTTATATGAAATGTTTTTCATGTTCACAAAGTGAGTTACAGTTTCACTCATATTGAGAGGATTTGCAATTTGATTTACTTATTGCAAAAAAAAATTACAATGAGTCCATAAACCAATTTTTTTAATATATTTTTAAATGAAAGTTCGTTTAATTTTAAAGCAATTCGTGGTATCAAAAAGTCATAATTGTTTTTTATATAACTGCATTTGATTTTAAAGAAACCTATAGCTACCCCTATGGGGTCCCATGGCCTCGTGCCTGAGTGTCTGGTTGCGAACCTGGGGGTACCGGGTTCGATCCCGACCGACGCCAAATATTTCGAATTTTAAATGGCACAAAAGTGACCCCTGTGGTGCACTCTCCACGCCAGCAATGAGTGCCCGTGAGGTGACGCCTGGTAAGCGCCCGCACGGTACAAATATGTCATCTTCATTACCGATATCTGCGATAAAGCAGATTTATTTATTTATTTATCTATAGCTACAAAGCAGAATGGCACACCCAGCAATGGGTAATATGCCCTGATGATTTATTATTATTATTATTATCATTCCATTTGATTCAGCGATGTGTTTTATTTTTCTTTCAACCCTTAATAACAATGTAAGATATTTGAAATTTTAATATTATTCCTGACGTTAGATTGAGTGGGGGACTTAAAAATGAAAATTTCCAGATTTTTAATGAATGAATTTTCCCGTCGGCTAAATCCAATATGTGCTATATTTATATTTCATTGGTGAGAGACGCGAGATTTAAAGTATGCCAAACATTTTCTCCACAGAAGAGCAATCGTTTAGTAGTAAATCCATAAAGAAAAACTTTATTTAAACTGGCATTTTTAATCAAAACATGCACATCCATAATGATATACATACAGGATGATTGTTACTGCAAGTATAACAAGCTTTAACATGTTTTTTCTCAGGCCAATTTGAGTAAAAAATGTCATACAGGCTGATTCATAACAAGTGAAACAAAATTAAACCATATATTAGGGGAGTCATTTTAAATAAAGAATATCGCATGAAGGTATGCCCGGAAACATTTCGTTGCAGAGTTGCAGCCCTTTAAAGATGCGCCTCATCAGACATATTTTTGTTAATAACTCTGGTACAAGTTGCACTAAAATTTTGAAACATAGAATGAGGATACTACTTACCTAGATGCATGCGTATACTTATTTTTGATTCCATATCTTAACCAGAGGAGTCTCATGTGTAGAAATTTAAACGTTTTTCATCCTTATTTTTTTAATTGATTGCGAAGAATTTTTCAAATTTACAAGAGTGTCTGTGCAATAATTTTAAATATTTTTTAATTTTCTTGCTCATGGAGACATTATATCCACATCTTACTTCACATTCTACACTCATGTTATATACATTATACATTTTATATATTAATGGAAATTTGTCGCCAAATATCTTTTTCTTTTTTGTACCTTTGTGTATTTTGTATCTTTTATCATATAAACTACTATTTTGTTGTACCCAATGTATAATTATTTCGTATAATGTCATTTCATCCATTTTTACGTTACAGTCTTCGTGTCAATGTGTCGTTGTCGTAGAAAGATGGGAAATGACCAACTTACGATCTGACTCCGACATCCGACAACTCCTACAGTCTTATTGTAGAAGAGGCCTTAAAACTAAAGTTTGCAAACTTCAAACTTCAAGTTTATGTTTACATTTATGTTTAAAAATGAACCAATAGCAACATGCATAGAATGAAATAGAGCTATATAGTTCTCTCTTTATTGGTATGTCCACAATATACATACATAACCACAAAGTTTTTACACTTTGTTTCTAGTTTAAATTGAATGAAAAAGAATCGTCAGTATAAAATAAAATGGTGACAGTCGCAATAGTAAATCGTTTCATGATCAAATCTATATTTTTAATTTATTTGAATATGTACTATATATCACATGGATGGCACTAGTTACTAAAACTATTTAAAATCTTATTATGTGAACGTTATGTTGAGATAGTCTAAAACCTAAAACCAAAAATGAAAACTAATTGCTTATGTGAATGCACCGTTAAACTTACATACATAAATATATCATTACAGCATATTACCCATTACTGGGTGTGCCAGTATGTAGAACACATATAGACATCGGTAATGATGATATATTTTTACCGTGTGGGCGCTTACCAGGCGTTACCTCACGGGCACTTATAGCTGGTGTGGAGAGTACACCACTGGGATAACTTTTGTGCGATTAAAAGTGTGCACTGGCCGGGATCGAAGCCGGGTCACTAGTATGGCAACCAGACGCACACGGCCACGCGACCCCATAACTTAATTTTGATTATTTTTTTTCAAATATCAGAAAAACAACAACTACTGCATTTATAGGGCAAAACTAAAGGTTGTATTGTAACTAAATGATCTATAACTTTTATTAAGCTTCAATATTATTAGCATAAATATACAGAGTATTTAAGGTTTTCTGATTTTTTTTTTTTAATTCATAAATAACTTGTATTCTTTTGTAAATTACTATACAGAAATTAGTGATTCGGTTAAGACGAGACGAGACGAGAAATTCATTGTCTCGTCTCGTTTCAAATTTATAAAATTATCTCTCGTCTCGAAACTTTTCTCGTCTCGTTTAATAGAGTCTCGTCTCGGCCGAGATTCTCGCCGAGATTTCTCGACGGAAATTTAATATGTATATTTTAGTCCCATAAACTAATTATTAATTTATACAATTTTGTATTAATAATAATTTGAACAAAAAATATGTATTTGTCGTTTTATATGTCAAAATTTAATATAACCTAAAACTTGTGCAAATTTTATTATAGTTTTATTAATTTAATATTTATCTAGCATTTTCTAATCTGTTATAAAACATTAAAAAGAAAATAACGCTAAAAGTCTTAACTTAAGCCTGGATTACACGATGAAGTTTTTTTTTATAAGTGATCTTACAAGTATATTTACACGATCAAGTTTTGCGTGAATTTGCCATTTTGCTATTTTTCAGTTTACTATCAATCACTTATAACACTACTTGTATACATCAAAAATATAAACACAAATGACATTTGACAGTTAAAATTTGTCGGGACTTTTAAGAAAAAGTAGCGCATGTTCCAGTTTTTCTTTAAAAGTTTTTCGTTAGAAGCCTATTCATTTGTCTCTCTTGCACTCATGTCATTGTGCGAGAAAAAACTTTTCAAGTTGAAAAGAAAAACTTCATCATGTAATGCACGCTTAACAAATTCTGACAGATAAAAAGTCAAATACGTTATTATCTTTTTGTTCAAAAATGCTATAGCTAAATAGAGACAGATATCACTAAAAATATTTTAAGTTTCACACGTTTGCATATATTACTCTTGAGAAAAATAATAACCGAGAAATCTCGATACAGTTTTCGAGAATCGAGATCTCGGCAAATATGTCTCGTCTCGTAAAATACTTTTTACATTTCTGTCTCGTCTCGTCGAGACGAGAAATCTCGAGTACGAGACGAGACGAGAATCGAGAAATATCTCGTCTCGACAGAATCACTAACAGAAATATACATACGTCCATCCCCTGCTATGTATTACAACGAACTATTTACTAACCTTGCGATTTTTAACTTGTTTCAATAGGAATTATATTAGTATAAATATACAAGATATTTACAGCTTTCTGATTTATTTTTAATTCGTAAATAGCCTGTATACTTTGATATATGGTATATTTTAAGTACCTACCCAGATATGGATAATAGAGAATGCACTATCTGTCAATTTAGAAGCAGTTAACAAGAGATTGAGACGGATTCTACTTGTCTAATCTTACATGTTACGTCTATTTACTCAATTATGTTGTCTCGCAAGAGATCATACGACAGGAATGACTTAATAAGCTATAGTCGAGGATTCAAATTGGGGTTTATCATACAGATATACATAGTTATTGCATACATATCTTTCAGAGATCTACAGCGGCCTTGGGCAGAATGTTGATCACGATCGATCGGTTGATCGTGGATCAATTTAGAAGCGTGCTTAAAACGGAATATAATATTTTTATAAAATTGTTATTTATTGAATCACAAATATTTGGCATTAGTGTGAAGCGAGCTTTTACATTATAAAGCGCCCTATGAAAGTGCGTTCGCAACTTTTGTACTATATTATAAATAGAGATGTATTCGGGCCGGGCCGGGCCGAGCTTTGAGGTTTGGATCGACTCGGCCCGAAAATAAAAATTACCGGCCCGACTCGAAGATCGACTCGACAAAAAAATGAGCTAGCCCGGCTCAAAAATTTACACGAAATCGGGCCGGGTTTCGGGCCTCGAAATTGGGTGCATCCGGCATTCCTAATGTTGATTTTTATGTTAAAGCGAAATGTTTAACTTTTTTCGTGTCAAATTTATAAAAAACCTCTACATTCTTATAACTTTCAACATTAGTTAACATAAGAGAAAAAAAAGAGATCCTTCTAGTGTAAGTTTGTTATAAAAATTACAGACTTACGAGTATTTAACATTGTTTACCAAAGCCGCTCGAAAATTTAAACAACTTTTTCACAAATCTTATATATAAAAAAAAATATAATTTACATACAGATTTTTTATCTAACTTTGTTTCTGCTCAAAAATAGGACAAGAAATCACCATGGTAGGAACAAAAATAATTTTTATTTAAGTATACGAGTAATAACAATAATAATAGCAACATCACAATATAATTATTATGCTTTAATGAATAACCTTGAATTCTTGAAGTAAAATAATACATTTTTATTTATTAATATGTGAAGTATGTTGTTATTAAATCATTTTGATCCTTTTTAACTTCATCCATTTTCATTAAAATATTAAGGAAACTGTGCATTTGATTGAACTATAAGATTTTTCGGGCCGGCCCGAAAAGCTCGAATTTTCGAGCCGGGCCAAAATCAAAAGTCCGACTCGCCTCGATTTTTGAAAATGATTAGCCCGATTCGGTCCGATAAAAAATATCTTCGGCCCGGCTCGATGATCGACTCGAAATTGAGGCGGGATTCGAGCCGGGTCGGGCCAAAGCTCGAAATCGAGTGCATCTCTAATTATAAACATACAGGTTGGTGACTGGAACATAGGACTTTAAGGGCTGGTTTATGATGAATTTAATTTACGAATTTATAATTTAGATTTTAAAATATAAACTCACTTAAAACGCATACGATGGTTTATGAATTATTTACATATTTAGAAATTTGAAATTTAGATTTGGAATATAACTATATTTTATATTTCCAAATGTAAATTTCAAATTCGAACAATCACAAGAAAGAACTATTAAACATGGCGGTAAGGTACAACTTTGCTTCTTCCATCAGCTGTCTTTTTTGTTTATGAGTTGTTGACATCGTAATTTGTATGACAAAGCAAACGAATTGTACAAAAATAAAAACGTTTGCGTAATTTGAATGCAATGAGCAACGAGGGATATCATGGAATGGGGTATTCAACCATAACAAAAAAATTTAAAAAAATTCAATTTATCATAAAGTATGGCTCAATAAATAATAGTTAAAACAATGAAAACATTTTTTAAATAATTATTTTATGAGATATTTCACATTTGCTAAAAGGGAAAATTGACGTCATACAATTGTTATCTTTCTCTCGCAGCGTACTCAGAGCAATGTGTGTGAGAAAGACAAGTATAGGGGAAATGTGACGTTACACTGATTTCTCAAAAACAAAATACTGTTAAACTAGGAACAATTAAGATTTTTTAATACTATGAATTGCTTCAAAACTGAATGAAGTTTTATTTAAAATAATAAAAAAAAATTTGTGTTTGTTTTATTTCTTTATTATAGAAATCAACAATAGTAACAAACATTCTCGATGTTATTAAAAAATCATCTTGTTCGTTAGCGTCTAACAAATTCATGACTACGAAAATAAAATTGTAACCTACAATCTTGGTGAAACATCAAATGACAAGCAGTGACAAGTCACATGATAGATATTGATTGGTCAAATCCAGAATTTCAAAATCGAACATAAACCAGAGAGAAAATTGTAAATGTTAAATTAAAATTTCTAAATGTGAATTTATAAATTAAATTTATCAGACACCAGCCCTAACATGTAACATCATACTTTCGTAATTTCATGCTTCTTAATTATTTTAGGGGAAAATGCTTCGAATAAAAGTTTATTCTGCATCTAAATCAATAAGTAAAATTAATTTTGTATGATTTGTCGAAAACTATCCTGAAAATTAACAAAAAATGTTTAACGGTTTATCTGTCAAGTTAGTTTATTTTTATTAAGTACTATTTGTAATTTCAGTTCAAGTGAACAATTATTTATTTATTTAAATATTAACATTGTTAGTACTCAAAATATCGCGGCTTCAATTCAAAACGTAAGATTACCTATACAAACAATTGTGTGATTAGAAACTCAGTATAAACTGTAAATCTCTTGTACAGATTAAAGTCTAATAACTTCGTCTACCTATGAAAGGATTAGTAAACTCAAACATATAAGAAACATGGAATCCTTGATTCATATTTCACATAGGTACTCCGTCAAATTTAAACCTAAAGTTTCATATCAAATCAACATTGTTTACTGTTTTGTTTTTGTACCTGAGTATTTAAAAACTCAGTCTAGCTGTGGACCACCTGTAATAATTGGGGACTGGTAATTAATCATCATTTATATATGCATACAAAAATACACTTAAATAAGTATATGAAATTCCTATCCCATGTCCTACAACATGGGAAACAAGAATTAGAAATTTATAGTAATTTAGTTATCTCTGTAAAATATTTTTATGAACGTAAAAGTAATACATATACTGAATGTCCAGCCCTATTAACTTCTTTATTTATGAAGATATCTAATTGAAAGTTTGTATGAGTAAACACAACATATGTGGTATCATTTTTATGTATAAACGATAAACATGTTACTTTCGGTGTAACCAGAAGTGCCACCAACTTTCTTATTTAAAATAAAATACCCAGTATATTTTTACATTTTCGAATTGTACGTTAAATTCTGAATACAATGATGTGCCACAAGCCAAATTTTGCAGCAAAACATAAAACAAAAAAATCAAATTGAAATAAAAGTTGCCTGTGGCTTTATTTGAAACAATTGAATCATATAACATGGAAACTCACAGCTTCGGTATTCGTTGAAATTATTTATTTATGCAACAATTTTGTTAATTTAATAAAAAAGTTTGATGTAATGCAATATTTTTTAATTAGGTTAGTGTTTTCATGTGTTACTTTGCAAAAAATTAAAAAACAATGTTAACGTAGAATTTAAAAACGTAAGATTATATAGGTATTCCATTTAAAATAAGAAAGTTGATGCCCCGGGTAAATCGTAGGTGATATGTTTATCATTTATACAGAAAAATGCGATGCCACATATCGTCGGCCGACTATTGGAATGTACTATGTCCACAAATATTACTTTCGAGAAAAACTGCTTCAAACATTTAAAATTTTATTGTAAAGAATGGATAATGAATGCACACGTTGAATGTTTTTTTTTTGTTTGTGTAGTTTTATTTTCCTTAACTTTGTATGAAATTTGTTATATTATAATTTTTAAATATTTTCGAAATATAAAAGGACCTAGTTGGACATGGTTCAAAATAACATAGTAAATTTACATAAAAAGATCCAATAAGAGACTTTTTGTACCATGTTCACACTTTATGAAATCTGATTGGCTCTGGACTTCATTCAAAACAATTCTTAGTGTACGTTATTTTAAGGGACATGGTACAAAACTATAAATCTGTTCAAAGTACAAGATATACTGAATTTGAAGTTCTTTCTACTGGCCATGGTACAAAAAAATACCAGGAAACCGAATTTCACTATATCTAATTTTTTTCAAAAAGTGGACTTCGTACATTCCAATAATCAGCCAACGATATATTAAAATTTATGCATATAAACTTTCAATTAGGTATCTTTATAAATAAAGAAGTTAATAGGAGTGCCCCGCTTTCTGTGGACACCCGGTATATGTATGTATGCATTTTACATAGAATGAATAAATGTTATTGATAACCACTTACTGGGTAATGGAAAATCTTCATATCTGATGCCTTCATTTAAGAAAACTCATTTACACAATTTTCGTATTTCACTTTAAAGGTTCGTTTGTAAATTATCATTTACTACATAAAAAATATACATACGTCTATCCATTGCTATATATTACAACGAACTACTTACTAAGCTTGCTATTTTTAATTAGTTTCATTAGGAACACGAAAGCACTGATCATAGTGTAGAATGAAATTTCTTTAAAAAAAATATTATAAATAGTGCAATACTTTTATAAATTATTACAATATTTAACACCAAACTATTTTTAGTACATTTTATTATTTGCAATTTGCCAATTTTACAAAATTTAGTGTTTTATGTAAATGCTAAATTTTCACCTAATTATTTTGGTATAAATTTCCCTGAATTTAAATATCTGAATTTCATATTCAAAGAAATTGGGCATACGAAATTTCGCGTGACATTCAACCTTCTTTTGTATTCATAATAGATTCTCGAGATGTGAGTTCTTTATTTTTATTTGCAAATAAAATAGAATATAAGAGGTGTAAACCCATATTTCATGTTGGAATGGAACACCACATACATACTGAAATAGAACAGACCCAATAATGCGCCCGCTCCTATGTTTTTTATTTTATATACATCGTGATGTTTTCAGCAGTAATTGCGTATCACATTCGTGATACGAAGATCATTAAAATGTTTTTTGTTAGCTGAACATTTCACAATTAACTAAATCAAATATACACTGACTTTATTCTATTTTAAACTTTAAACTAATAGTTCCATTGTTAATGGTGAACCGGTGGTGTTTTAAATTCAAAACAGGTTTTATATAATAACGCCATTATTCATAATTTAATAATGCCATTTTAACATTACAATATGCATTATTATAATTATGATAAATGTGATTTTTTATCGTATTTTGTGGACCTAATATATTATAATATGAATTTTTTAATGGGAGTTTATTAATAAAATAAAAAAGTTATTCTATAATATTTTAGGTATATTGCACAATAGTGTAAATACCGACTGCCTACTTGAAATCCGTAATATAAGGAATACAATGTTATTTTTTATTTCATTGTGTTGTAGTTTCTGAGCTATTAATTTTAGAGAAAAGTTGTAAATAAAAAAGTTGTCCAGAATTAAAAACTATAAAATATGGGACTAAAATTAATCACAATTTCTTCTTATTTTACAAAAAAAAAAAATGCAAATTAGAATTTGACATATATAGGAAACCGAATTATAATCGATTTATAACAGCTGACTCGAATCATTTTTGGCAACATAAATTAGCAGCGTTTAACTTTTTAATTAATAGACTGACCAAATTTCCGTTAAACAAAACACGTTTCCCGGTTAAAATTATAGATAAACTAGTCCATAAATTTAAAAATCGTCAATCCGTATTAGATTTCCGACCTTTAACGCCAACTAATAATAAAAATAATAAATATATAACATTACCATTTGATAATGCCACCAAAGGTTTACACAAAATTTTTAAAAATCAAAATTTAACGGTAACTTATAAATCAAATAACACCATTAAATCATTATTAGGTAACCCTAAAGATAAAATAGATAATAATAAAAAATCCGGTGTTTATAAAATTGACTGTAAAGATTGTAATAAAGTTTATATCGGGCAAACTAAAACACACATATGTTTATTAATAATCATAAAATTGACAATTATTATAATATAAAATTAATGAAACAAGTTGATAATAATAGTTATTTAGACGCACATGAGAGTTTGATAATATGTACATAAATTTAAAGATAAATTGATGAACGCGGACCTAGGTCCCATCCCAAATTCTAAATTATATGAGTTAATATAGGACAGTTACTCTGTTTAATCTTAGTTACCCAATTAGGTATCCACTCACCTTTGACTCCTGTCCCTATATAACCCGTGTTCTCTACATTATTCCTCAGAGCTGTTTTGACCTCTGGCATGGTTTACATACTGAGTAATCTTCTCTGTTTTTACTTTGTAGTTTCTACTGATGATGAGAACTTAGTACTCGAAATACGTATATAGTTTTTAAATTTATTATTAAGGTTAAGGGGTTTTTTCTTCAGTTATAACTATTGACATATTATTATTATAATTAATTTTGAATGTTATAATAATATACCATTATGTATCATTTTTTACTTTCTTTTTGTGTTTAATTATACTTTTAATAATTATAAAATTATTTATTGACAAGAGTAGAATTATGAGATCTGTCAAATAAAAAAATTAAACATCAATAATTCAATGGCACTTTGAAATTTGCTGTAAATTGCGAATTTTAATTTGTGTGACTAATTTTATTCTCATATTGTGTAGTTTTAATTCTGAACAACTTTTTTATTTACAACTTTCCTCTAAATTTCCCTATATTACGGATTTCAAGTAGACATCCGACATCCGGTTTATAAAATGTTCAGAATTAAAAACTGCATCTAATAAGTCTGAAGCTAAATAAATATTGTAATTTTTTTGCTATTTACATACTGCTATGACAAATAGAACAAAAATGTTAAACAAACAGTTGTATTGTTTGAGTTTGACAGATGACATCTGATAAAAAGTTTTTCCGTTGACAGTTGATTAATAGGTTATGTTAATATATAGAAAATCATTCATTACTGACCCCTATTAATGCATAATCATTTTAAATTAATAAACGATTTTAGTGAGTAACTATAGATACCGCATAATATTGCTGAACAATTGTCAAAACTTGTGTCAAATGTTACGAACCTAAGAAAAATTATCATGTAATTAAAATTGGTTTTTCCAATTCAGTAAGATAATCAACGGAAAAATATTGTAACTAACACGTGTGTTAATTGGCGGTTAATGATAGTTAAATAATTATTAGTAATTATTGATTTCATTAAATTAATTTGTAATTAAATAATAAATTACATTTTTATGAGATGTATCCATGATTACTGATAAATAATTGGATCACCTTTCATCACAAAAATATTATTGTAATTATATTGATTATAACTTATTTACAAAATATAAATAGAAGAAAAGAAAGATAACAATAATAATGACAAATATTATTATTGAATTATTGTTAGTTTATCTATCATATTTATCACGTTTCCTATATAAATGAAATTTTTCCAATAATGTCTATGAGTATAGTCTTTGAGTTGTGACGAATACAATAAAAGTAAAATATTATGCTGCGTAATTCAGTACAAACAATATAAAAAAGTCACCGTACTGTATGTGTATATGTGTCTACAACTTCTATAAATATTGTTATGAAATGAGAGTATTTAAAAAATTCAATTTGCAATTAAAATTTTGTTTCTAAATTATAACGTCATATCACATCAGTAAAATTCATTAATTTCTATCAAAAGATCGAATCGATCGTTGTAATAATAAATATTAATTTATGAAACATACCGAGGGTTTTTTGTTTTAAACTTATTGTTTTATGTTTCACAAAGTGTCAATCACAAATTTAGTCCATTCTATAGATTTTGATAAATTGGCAAAGTATAATAAAATCTCATTAATAATGTACAGGGTGTAAATCGAAGTGAGACATAGTTACCTAATTATTTTATGTAAAAATGCTTCAAATAAAAGAGATAAATATTTAAATTCTGCATCTAAATCAGGTGTCGTCAACCCAGAGATCGCGAGCTAACGGTAGCTCGCGTGGATATTCCTGGTAGCTCACAAATATATTTCAAATGAACTAAAAATAACAGAAATTTCAGTAAATTCTCATCATGTTTCGTTGTACAATTGACAAGAATTTCTCGCTATAAAAATAAAACTATAATACTACCGAAACTACATTTTCATAACATATACATGTTGCGGATTACGGACCCATAGTATGCGCATGCGCTGAGGCAGTGGTCTACGCTATGGAATGGGGGATTACACCATTTTTTTTTTTATAATTTCATCTGAAAATATTAGGAAAACTAAGACTATTGATGAAAATCCGGTGAAAAAAATCCTATTAATAAGCGAGTTATGGTCTCCCGAATTTTGAAAAGATTGACGTGACGTCACATTTATGTGTTTTTATCAAACTGTTTTCATCATGGACCTAAATGTTTTTGAAATATATGCTATTTTAAGTTATATTTACATAAAAATAAATGAATATTATAACACTGTATAAGTATACATACTTTATAATTACAGGTGTATTTAAATTATTAAGTTTAATGCAAGAAATTTATGTTAAAATAAAAACTGTTTGGAAACTGTAGTACAGGAATGTTAGCCCCTCCTTTCGAATTTGAATTCCTTAACTTCCATTGGTAGTAATCCCACCTCCTAACTCGCTATTTGTAATGCATGTATAGGCGGTTTCTCGGTCGCCAATCAAAATATTTTCATATTAGTGTCGAAGCGTTATAACAAAAAACCCTTTATTTCCGAAATATCTCAATTATACCATTTCATTTTTTTATTAATATTCGTTACTCAGCATATACATTCGTATTTTTTTACTATTTTCCTTTAATTCGATTGAGCCGTAATCCCCCATTGCAATGTGACTCTTGAACAGCGCGTTGTATTGACTGCAAATAGCCAGATTTAATATAATATAATTACAAATGGCAAGTAGTTAAAAAACGTAGGCATAGTATTTTCATTCAGAGTGGGAACTGGGAAGAACAGTACTTCTTTAGAGATGTTATATATATATATATATATATATATATATATATATATATATATATATATATATATACAGTGTGTTAATTAAAAACCTGGCCATAGGCGTTTAACATGGGAAAACAGTTTTTCTTTGCGCAAAAGTCCCCAATTAATTTTAGGCAAAAATGTTTCAAATAAATGTTGTAGATATTAATATTCTACGCCTAAATCACTAAACAGATTTAATTTTGCACGTTTAGTAATTTGTAAAATCTAGTTTCAAATTGTACAAATATTGTTCATTTGTAGCAATACCCTTGAAACTGAAACAAAATTACAAAGAAATTTATATCGTTTGAACTGTCAGAAATTTAATTTTATAGATTACAGAATGTGAAAAAATTATAATAATAAAAGTTATTTAAGTGTTAGATTTTAAAAATAATACCTGTGTAGTGATTTAGGTGTAGAATTGAATTATCTGCAACTTTTAATTGAAAACTGAATTTCTGACAGTTCAAACGATACGCATTTCATTGAAACTTTGTTTCAATTTCATGGGTATCGCTAGAAGTGAGCAATATTTTTATACAATCTCAACTTTTAGATTTTAGAAGTTACCAAACTTGCAAAATTAAAACTGTTTACTGGTTTAGGCGTAGAATATAATTATCTACAAGATTTGTTTGAAACATTTTTCTAAAATTAATTCGGGATTTTTGCGCAAAGAAAAACTATTTTCCCATGTTAAACGCCTATGGCCAGATTTTTAATTAACACACTGGATATATATATATATATATATATATATATATATATATATATATATATATATATATATATATGTTACACCCAAACATCGAAATCACTCAGTGAGCGAAAAAACAGCCACAACGCGTTGCGGACGGTGAAAAACGACCAAATACCGAAATCTGATCAACCTAAAAACCACTCTCTACCAATTATGAGTAGCCAGCTAGGTTAAGTTGCATTTGTATTTTTTTATCGGTATTTGGTATTTCAGTACCGTCAGCAGCGCGTGGCGGCTGTTTTTTTCTTCGCTCTCTGAGAGATTTCTATGTTTGATATAGTACTAAAATAGTATATTAAAGAACAAGTTTTATAACACATGTTTTTTCGCACGCGTCAAAATTTAGAAAACGAGCCTTGGCGAGGTTTCTAATTGACAAGTATACTGTTTTTTATATTTTGCGCCTTCTACATATTAAAATATTTTTAAAAAACTGCTAATATTAAACCGAGTTAATTTAGGGAAATTTATAAGTAGAATGTTGTAGTTGGTAACACTGAATTGGATACATTCAATCATTATTTAAAAGCTAATGTCATTTCATATTTACAAAGAACAAATTTAAGTGAATTGAAAAAATTTATAAAAAAATTTAAGTGAATTTAGTGTAATCCCGCCTGAGCTACGTAATATAGTTCAGATCACTGTAAATAATCTACTTCTTAAAAAATCAGTTAACTAAAAATAAATTACGTAAAAAAGGGTTAAAAATGTCATCTAGTACCAACCTTCTAAAACAAAAAATTGTATCGTAATGGCTTTCATTTCGATACGCAATTTTTAAAGTAGTTCAACACACAAAGGTTGGCGAGCCCTTATCTAAATCATGTGAAACGATTATTATAGCTCTTCATATAAACGGAAAAATGAATTATAAATTACAGTTTATATGAGCTTTTAGTCTAGGCAGCCATGGATTTATAACAAAAAATATACAAATGCATTATTTATAGCCTCGAAATAACGTCACTGTCAAATAGTGTTCATGACATTGTTGTATTGTAGTTAAATACTGATCGACAAAGCGATTCGTGTATTGCGTATAATAAGTCATAGTAAAATATTTCAAATCGTAGTGCCGCTTTACAGAAATTCAGATAGAACTTAACATTCCTTAGACTGATTTTCTTTGGTGGCACGGACGGTAAAGGGTGATTTATTTATCTACTGTATGTGCCATTTTAGCTCACCGGTATGAAAATTCCATCTGATCTGAACATAGCTTCACGGTTCTATTTTTGTACGCCGTCAAATGACAACACATTAGTCCAAATTAAAAAATAATCCCCACGTAAGATCGATCTAGCACCTTAGCGCTATTTTCATCACAAAGAAATTCATCCCCATCCTTTCGTTCGCACTGCTGACCATTCAAACACTAATTTTCTTCTGGATAATTTGGCCCAATCAAAGGAAACCGACCTAGTGCAACAGAAGCCCTTGTCTCGTCTTGAGGATTCGGCGTTCGGCGATTCGGGACTCCGATTCGCTCTACCGTTGCGGAAAATCGGAAGACGTTTATCGCTGTATGTAAAAACAATTTAAAGCCGAACGCTCCGAATATCGCGCCACGCGACTGCAAAAGGGGAAAACTATACGTAGTAGATTTTACATTTTTTTGTTGGTTTTATATCAGAGAGTAGTTTGTAATTACTTTAGTTTGTAGTTTTATTGTAAATGAGGTTTTTAATGTTAAACTCGGAAGTGAGACTTTGTTTGAAGGATAAGCTTTCAAGGTTAAGTTTTTATGAACTAAGTTCTTTTTTACAGTATAAAATTTCTCTAGAGAAATATGTACAGTAATGAAACTACTACTACTATCGTATGATAAATGCAAGTGTTTTCTTATTTAACCAGATAAACTTTATACATTCATTAAATAAATCATAATTTCTTTTATTCACAATCATTATAGTAATATACCGATTCCTAACCTTTGGTAGGTTGGGAAATATGTCATTCCTAACTTTACTGACAATCTCTTGGGTTGGAAATAACAGATTTCACTTCCATTTCTTGGGTTGGAAATGTTTATGTAGGGGTTGCCTACACAGAAAAAAAAATCTGATGTGGCCAGCACATGACCTCCCGCCAATTCCATGTTTAAAATAGCATTGAGCTTTAAGTAAAGTTTCACTTCCGATTGATCGTTTGTAAACAAAATCTACTTTGTTGTTCCAATAAATAGAAAAGTTTGTAATACGAAATTTTGGATTATATTTTATTATGTTTTTCCTGAAAAATCTGTTAGAGCTTCAAATTAAGTACTACATCCGGTTTATAATATATAGTCAAAATCTAATATGTTGTTTGAAATTATATAAGAGTATTAAATACCTACCAACTTTCCGAAGTTTTGGATCATTAATATATTTTAAGGAAAAATCGTCACACACACATTATTGTCAAAATCATCACCAACTTCCTTATGCTCTAAAAGCCAATCTGTGTAAATTCTTCGCCGTACATTATCCATTTCGTAAATGTGTAGTTGAAAACTATTATTTGACACGTTGAAATCACGTTCTTATTGAGAGCTGTTTGATATATAATGCTGCAAACATCAAACTTAAATCGAATTATCCTGTATATCTAATATTTATGTATGATGGAAAATATATTATTTTTACAAACCTTAATTTCATTAGAATCATATTTAAACTATTAAATTCTTCTTAACACGGTTTCATTATTAATTTTAATGAAAATTGCTTCGTGACAGTGACATTTGTTTAAATATGTCAAATTTGTTATTAAAGTATTGTTTTTGTTTGACGCAGAGGCAAAGTGATGTACAAAAATAAATTATTTTATAATATAATATAAAGTTATTTCAAGTTATTTACTAAATGCTATTATCGTAGAATTGAAGATTGTGCCATTATATTCAATTTATATTGGTAAAAGCTGCTAAAAAATTATATTCAATGAATTTTTTTACAAGAAAAACAGTTAAGAGTTTGTATAAATGATTCTTCCGGTTATCCGATATGCACTAAAACCTAATGAGCTCTTTTCACATTAGTATAGAATGGGTATACAAAATTTCAAAATTTTCTGATTGATAGTATTTGAGTAATCGTGTCCACAAGATCCACACACACAGACACACACACACACACACACACACACACACACACACACACAGAGACACAGACACACACAGACACACACACACACACACACACACACACACACACAGACACACACACACACACACACACACACACACACACACACACACACACACACACACACACACACACACACACAGAGAGAGAGAGAGAGAGAGAGAGAGAGACACACAGAGAGACACACAGACATACACACATACATACCTACAGACATCATTGTAAAAATGTTAAAATCGGATTCTGGGGACATCAAAACGTGCTTATTCAATGAAATCTCTATATCCGATTTTTAGCACGATCCCTATACCTCCCTTACCTAGGGTAGCGGGAGGTAAAAAGAATTGAAATTTTGTTTCATTATAATTAGATATTATTTTATTACGCAGTATGTCTAATAATTTAGTATAATTTACAAATCTTACTTTAGCATTCTAATTAATTCGAAATAGATATTAAATATTTTGTTAAAAATCGGTAATTTAAATATGCAAATGGTAACTTTAATTACTTATTTTATTTCATTTTACTATATTTTCATTTCATTATTTTTGACCTACAATTTTCGGTAATTTATCTAATGAATCAGGTAAAATCAGTAGAAAATTTTAACACATATTTAGTTAATTTCTTTATTTATATTTAGTTCAATACTTGTTACGATATAAATGTAGTTATTTCATCTAATTTTGTATTTAATTATACTATAATTTGTTACTATAAATTTAGGAAATTTAACTAAATCAAGTATTAATTAAGTACTCAATCTGTTAATGAAAATGATTACACTTAATAATATTTATTAATAAATTTTGTTTCTTTCATAATTATTTACTATCTAATTATCTACTTGATAGATAAATTAATCGAATGTGTACGTTGCCTAGCAACACTAAATACTTTTCACACACTATTCCTTGAAAAGTGGCACTTTACACACTGTAAAGAGTGCGTAAAGTATGTACTGTACCCACGGTTGAAGGAAAACAATTTTATTACCTTAAAACGAAAGAAAAATGAGAATACCTCTATCCATATAGTTGAATTGCTCTAACAGAATTTCTTTGACATTCTCCGAATATTAAAATCATATCAATCATTTTTTCATTTGTGTAACACATTTGAGCCATAATTATTACAACAATATTTGATTATGACTATCACACATTAAATAACAAAACTGTTAGAGTACTTCAACTTTATGGAGAGATGTAACAAAACTAATGTAGATAAATACATATCTTTTGTTTTAAGATAATAAAATTTGTTCATAGCTTGCTATGTTTTATTTTTTATGGAATTTATATATTCTGAAAATAAATGGTCACCATTTTGAAATGGTTGAAGTAAAACTATGATATCTAGCATAGTTATGTAGCTAATTTTATGTACATTCTGTTAAAAAATAAAATACCGATTTCCTATGCTAACTTCAAAGTTGTACCCATTTCCGCTAAAACAGGAAGTGATATAAAATTCTTTGTTCTTAACTTTGATTATTACTTTTTTTGTATCTGAAAAAATAAACGAAATATACTTGATGCCGGACTTTCGCCGTTCATCATGTCTGCATGAATTATTTTTGAATTTGAAAAATAATTTATTTACTGACATGGAAATAGAGAACATGTCACTTTATTTATTTCGATTGTTTATAGAGATAAATAAATAAATTTCTTAACTATTTGTGTAGATTAGGTATTTTCGATTTTAAGAGCAACAATATGTGTATGTATACAGGGTGTCCCAGATTTAAACGGCATAACTGGAACCATGAATTAAACACGTAAAAATAAGATGACAAGTTCATTTGAGCAAATGTCCGTAAATGTTTTGTTTCAGAGATATTCATGTTTTTCTTATTGGAGCAGCGCTACCTTAAAAATCAACTTTATAACGAGATATCAAATATTATCTTATTACGTTATGACATAACAATTAAATTAATTATTGATAAATGATTTGGCTATTACCTAATTTCGATACAAAATTTAGTTTGCTTGCCTAAGGTCAGCGCAAAAATAAAAATTATCGATTAATTCAAATAAATTTATTATTTATGTACAATAAAATAATAACGATTTTTTATAACATTTGTTCAAAATGTTCACCTGTAGCAAGCAAACGGGCACGACAACGATCTGCCACTGCATTGGTCGCTGCTTGACAGCGTGACATTGCTGAGCTACGTAATATAGCTTTCTTTTATGGCACCCCAAGCAAAGAAATCTAAAGATGTTAGATCGGACGAACGGGCTGGCCATGGTACAGGTCCTCTGCGACCAATCCACCGTTGTGGATAGTGTAAATTTAACCACTCTCTTGGTGGTCTCCCATAATGTGCAGGGTAGCCATCTAACTGTAGCCAAGAGTTTCTTCTTATTGCTAATGTAACTTCTTCTATTAAATCATTCAAATCATTATTTAGAAAATTGTAGAACCTCTCTGAATTTAAACGATGTGGCAAAAAGAAAGGGCCTATTAAAGTATTTTCAATAATACCTAACCAAACATTATATTGAAATTCATAGTGGAAATTTTTCTCTTTAATTGCATGAGGATTTTCATCTAACCAAATATGAGAATTTCTTTGCTTCAAAACCATTATCTCCCGAGCAATGTCACGCAACGACCAATGCAGTGGCAGATCGTTTTCGTGCCTGTTTGCTTGCTACAGGTGAACATTTTGAATACATTTTATAAAAAATAGTTATTATTTTATTGTACATAAATAATAAATTTGTTTGAATTCATCATAATTTTCTTTTTTTCCTGACCTCGGTGCAAGCAAACTACATTTTGTATTGAAATTATGCAATAGCCAAATCATTAACCTATAATTATTTTAATTATTATGTCACAACTTAATAAGTTGATATTTGATATCTCGTTATAAAGTTGATTTTTTAAAGTAGCGATGCTCCAATAAAAAAAACATGAATATCTCTGAAACAAAGCATTTACGGACATTTGCTCAAATGAACTTGTCACCTTATTTTTATGTGTTTAATCCATGGTTCAAGTTATGCCGTTTAAATCTGGGACACCATGTATAATAAACAGAACTATAAGCTTTAATGTAATATGCCATATACCGTGTATGAAACAGAATATGGGCCGTAGGCCTATAACATGGCTACATTAAATCTGGTATGCAAACTAATAAACAAAATTAATTTTGTATGTTCTGCAACTGCATACATTAGATACGAAGTACAAAATTACAATTTGATGACACTAGCTGCGGAATGAAAATAAAAAAGCGAACAACCCGTGCGATATTTTGTTTGTCAAATATTTATACATTTTGTCACTGTGTTTGTCTTGCTTGAAATAATTGTAATATGTAGGATCCTGGTGGCCCGGATTCAAATTCCGCTAACGACAAAAGTTGATAATAAAATAAAAAGGCTAATTGCTTCCCATATGTTAGGAGAACAAAGCAGTAAAATCATGTAAAAAGAAGGACAGTACCTCAAAAAGAAGGGCAGTCCTTAAAGGATGACTGTTAATCACTTTAATAAGATACTATTAGCGAATGGACCACATGGAAAACTTTAAACAGATTACACTCTGCGGTTACAAGATCAATGATATGCACAAATGGACATTTGCAGGCTACCACCATCTCGTGATATGTGAACTGCAGGGCCGGCGCTATTTTGCCGTCCGAGGCGAACTTTTTTTATTGCGCCCCATGGGGTGCATTGCAATCAATTGATGTTTCCCTAATTATTTTAGGTAAAAAAGATTCAAATAAAAGTTGTAGAGCTTAAAATTCTGCATCTGAATCAATAAGCAAAAATAATTTTGCATGCTTTGTACCGGCAGAAATTCGGTATGAAAACGAAGTTTTTTTTACCTAAAACAGTTATACTCAAATCGTGCAAGCACTCAATGCACGTCATGAGTAAAATTATTCTATTTAGAGATTTAATTAAATTGAATAATGCGTACATAACCAAAGGACGTTAATGCTCATTATTTAATTTAATTAAATCGTTAATTAGATTAGCTCTAGTCATGACGTGCATTGGCTGCTTGTCCGATTTGAGTATAGGAAACCAGAAAATTATAAAACCCTGATTTTATTTTAAAGTCCTATATTCGCGTGTTCGAGCCATCGCCCTGTATGATTTTTTTAAAGTAAGATTATTATGTATCATCTTTCGTATGTGGTATATATATATATATATATATATATATATATATATATATATATATATATATATATATAAATTTCTATGTGTGCAATGAAATAAATATTATAATATACTTTATTGTATTCAAGATTTTACATCTTGTTACAATTTAATGGTGGTGAGTTAATTATTACAAGTATTTTTTTCAACATTCTCCTAGTATGTATATACAGGGTGTCTCTTAAATAGGGGGACATGGCTTAACCACATATTCCTGAGGCTAAAATAAGACGATTTAACCAAACTTGCTTCTACCGAGAAGTGTACCATTTAGCCAGAATTCTGCTTCAAAGTTCTTCGAAAAAAAATTAATTTTGCTTATAATAACAGAAAGAAATTAGGCGTTTGACATTTGGATAGACTGCTAGATTAAATTTATTTTTAAAAAATTCACGATGCAGTCACTCAGGTTTTATTTTTTTCTGTCTGAACCGTAACAGATATCACAAATTAAACAGAGAGAGAGAAAAGTTTACAATTGAATGTATTTTTCTGAAAAAAAAATATTTTATGTTATCGGCGTGGCCATTAAAAAGTTACGGTCTAATCAATGCTGGGACACCTAAGGGGGGTATCACATGTACGCAGGTATCTGTAACTAATTTGACGCAACTTTTGAAAATATACAACTCTTGTAATCACACGTGCGCAGAGTTACATACATTTTAGGTTATTTACGTACTTAATGTTGGTAACGTTTTTGTATACGTCTCATATCCCATAACTCTGGAACATCTCTAATTGCATATATCATCGTTTCCAAATATGTATCCAGATGATTGTCTGCGGAACACGTTTTTGAACTTCACATTAAAACATAAACACGTGTGTTTAGGGACTTTTAAGTTCTATCGCGCATGCGTACATCGTTTGTATGCACGTATCTGCAACTTGTCTACGAAGTTTTCAAACATGTTCGTAAACTAGTTGCATGAAACCAGTCTCTTTATCATACGCAAAAAGTTTCAGAAAATAGGCAAAGTTGCAGAAAATCTATGACAAGTTGCGCGTATGTGCTTACGTGTGATACCCCCATAAGTTTCATACACTAGTGGTTTACTAATAATAAGTAGCACCTTAAAAGATGACTTATAACCATATTAACTGTCACTGTCATAACAAATTTCATTCAAATCGTATAAAGCGTTCTGTTATTATAAGCAAAATGAATTTTTTTTCGAAGAACTTTGAAGCAGAAAATGGGGTACACTTTCCGGTAGAAGCAAGTTTGGTTAAATCGTCTTATTTTAGCCTCAGGAATATGTAGTTAAGCAATGTCCCCCTATTTAAGAGACACCCTCTATATTGCATTAATGGAGATGAGAAGATGAAAGGGCGTACACAAATATCAATACTTTACGCAAGATTCGAACCCAGAACCGCTGGTACGTGAAGCTAGTACGCTACCACCAAGCCACCTCGGTCGGTACACGGTAAATAAAAACTTTGTTGTGATTACCAAAAATGAGTTCCAGCAGCAAATTTTTTTTGTCAATATAAGACCAGCAAATATATTTGTTACAGTTACCTAGGTAAATTTTCTGGTAAATATTTTTTGTGGCAACAAATACAGTTTTGTTATATATAACAAAAGATATTTGTTATGCGAACAAATAAAATAAATTACCATTAAGAAGTATAAATTTGTTTTGGAAACTAATAAATTTTGATAGATATACAAATGCATTCATGACGTAGTAAGGTAAAAATTAAATACATGCGTATTATAATAATTTTATTTATTTATAATTATAATCTATATACATGTAACAAATATTATATAAAAAAATAACATATGAAACAATAGTCACTTAAATTATACAGATTTATCAGTAATCGATACATACCTTCAAATTTCTCAATAAAACACTAATTGCCATTGTTTTAAAATATCTTTTACAAAATCATCCATATTTATTGACGGGCACAAGAAACAAGCACTTTTAAAACACAATTTTCGACAGGCTAAAACCTAACAGCGCAAGCAAATGCGACACGACGTAATATAGTATAACATAACACGAACAGTGAATTATACTGTATACCAGGGAATACCCTGTCTACACAAAAGTTTTCGTTACCTGTACAAAGTATATGGCAGGAAGAAGAATTTGTAATCTTTACAAAATATAATGTCACAGGATACACAAAAATAAAATTTGTCCCAGTAACAGATTAAATATTTTTAATTGTTGCAAAATGATTTTGTAATCTGAACAAAGTAACAAAATGACAACTTAGTACTACTAATAATAATTGCTACCATGACTAATTTTTTTTTTAAATTGATTTAGACCTTTGTTTTTCTTAACAATTGGTCAGGAGCAATGTGTTTTTAGGTTTTTAAATTTCTAAATTGATTGCCTGAATAAATGTCACAATTAATTTTGTTATTTTACTATTTCCTTCTGATAATGACTAATATTTTACAGCAAATAATACTTTTTATACACAACAAAAATGGTTTAGTTTTGGAAACTTAAAATACAAAGTTCTTCGTATACACGGCAAAAACATATTGTTGAAATAACAAAAAAAAATACAGCTAACTAAATTTTGTCCGGAATATCAATGTAATTTTTGACCGTGTACAGATTATTCAAATACATGGTAATTTTGTAATTTTGTCAGTCACTTGAAGTTCGTTATAAGTGAATATTACAGTATTTGTACATATTTTTTAAATTCATAATTTCAACTGTTTGTTTATTTCTATTTGTTATGAAGCATCTGACACGATTAAATAAATAAATTATATTTCTCACAGAAAAATAGTTAAATCTAAATTCATTCCGTATTATGGGTGCGGCAATAGTTCGTTAAAATTTAATATTAAGCCATGTCTGCTTCTCCGCTGCAGTTTACTTATTATTCAAACCTCAAAATTTAAATTCCTGCCCTATCTTCAACTCTTTAATATTCATAACCTCAAAAATTCCGAAAAATCTCCCAGCTGGTAACGTAGAACAAAGAGCCTGGCTTTAAGTGTCGTATTTAGTTCGCAACGATCCTCTGTCACGTGTCACGGCAGGGGTAGACGCAGGAGGTAGAAGAACAAACATCCGCCAGCCTCCGGATTTCGCGAGAATTCACTGTTGCCTACATACTAGTACTGTAATCTCGCCGTTTCGTACACGCGTCGAAGTGGAGACAAAGACGGATACGTTGACATTGTTTAAGTTATGTTGTGAACGATACTGACATACCAAGAATTATGGGAAAGAAAGGAAAGATGGTTTTAAATTGAATGTTTTCTTTTGCTGTTTTGTTTGTATTAGATACTTGATTGACTGGCAATAAAGAAAACATATTACGGAACCTAACAATCTATCTATCCTTCAGAAGACAAATAAAAATGATCAAAACAAAAGGTATATTAGGAATACTACCGAAGTTGCAGCATTTTTATCCAAATTGAGTTGAAGAAGAGAAATACGCATTTAAAATAAAACAACCTTTTAGTTAGAGTCTTTCACTCTTTTTTACCTCTCGCTAAGAGAGGTATTGGATTCATGCTAAAATTCGCATATCCAGATTTTATTGAATAAGCACGATTTAAGGTCCCTAGAAGCCGATTATAACATTTTTAAAATGATATCTGTGTGTCTGTGTGTGTGTGTGTGTGTGTGTGTTTGTGTGTGTGTATGTGTTTATGTATGTATGTCTGGATGTTGTAGACACGATTCCTCAAAAACTATAAGACTTAAATAATATTTAACCGCAGTTTCTTCAATCTGACATTCCTGGGAATAGCTGAAAAGGTTTTGGTAACAATTGAACAACCGGAAGTAGTAGTTTCTTAGAAAATTCTTCTAAATATTTTTTTTGGGAGTTTTTTTTATTAAATATTGAAGAACATAAAATTCTCCATCTAATACATTTAAAATCTTGTATAGATTTAGAGATAAAGACACTATAATTTATAGAGTAAACTAATCGCAGAGGCCAAGGCACTAAGGAAACCAGTTGACAAATTCCAATGTTTATAACATGACACATGTCATTGTCAAATATGAACATTTTTAGTGACATTCTGATAGCTTTTTCTGGGAAGTATATTTAATTTTTCTAATTGTTTTATTAATTAAATATTTGAAATTATAGGTAAAATTATGGTAAAATGCATATATTCATCAGAAATACCGCCAATCTGGTTAATGAATTGGAAGAATCTCTGCCATGAAAATGATATAAAATAGATATAATAGACACTTACAAAATTGACGTCACTGCAAGAGAGAAATTGAAGGTCATGCATACAAACAAACCTTCCCTCGTTGTCTTGCGTCCCGTTCCCTGTTTCTATCTCTCATTGTATTCGCATCTGTTATTCAGTGTTAAACCTAATTCTTTATTGTGATATGTACGTTGTATTTAATAAAAATGAGTTTAAAACCAGAAGATGTGTCTGGGGCAACTTTTTTGTTTGATAATATTGAAGATCATTCGATTATTCGACTAAAACGATGGCTAGATGACAGGTCTTTGTTTGTACGGGGTAACCATAGCAACCTTGATTTCTATGCTTTGCCGTTAGAGGCGCTCGTGCAAATTGCAATTTTGTAAGTGTCTATTAGAATTATGTGTGCAGAAGACATGTTAAATACAATAAAAAACAATATTTGGGTAAAGTTATGTAATATTTTGTTATAAAACGACGATTCGAAAGCGAAGTGCAATACAATACATATATAGCCTAATATGGAAATGGCGAGAGGTCTTGTGCTGGCCACAATAGATTTTTTTATATTTTATTACCCATTATTGGGTGTGCCATTATCTACAATACATGTAGACATCTGTAATGATGACGATATATTTTTACCGTGTGGGCGTTTACTAGGCGTCACCTCACGGGCACTCATAGCTGGTGTGGAGAGTGCACCACAGGGATCACTTTTGTGCGATTGGCAACCACACACTATACTCACGGCCACGTGAGCCCATCTTATTTTTTTTATTATTTTAAATGTAAATTCATTTAAATTAAAAGACATTCCTAGCAATAAAATTATTATTAGTTTAACTGCATTTGATTTTTAATGTCAATATGACGTCACGGCGACACCTCTATTGCTATATTTCTCTCGCAGACTCTTAGCACAGTATCTTAATATGCTGTGAGAGAAAGATAGCAATAGTGTGACGTCACAATAATACTGACAACAAAGTTCCTACAAAATAATCATTAAAAAATGTTTTTTTATTAATCTTGTTTACCTCCCGCTACCCTAGGTAAGGGAGATATAGGGATCGTGCTAAAAATCGGATATAGAGATTTTAGTGAATAAGCACGTTTTGATGTCCCCAGAATCCGATTTTAACATTTTTACAATGATGTCTGTAGGTATGTATGTGTGTGTGCCTGTGTGTGTGTGTGTGTGTGTGTGTGTGTGTGTGTGTGTGTGTGTGTGTGTGTGTGTGTGTGTGTGTGTGGATCTTGTGGACACGATTACTAAAATACTATCAATCAGAAAAATTTGAAATTTTGTATATCCATTCTATACTAATGTGGGAAGAGCTCATTAGTTTTTAGTGTATATCGGATAACCGGAAGTATCATTTATACAAGCTTTTAACAGTTTTTCTTGTAAAAAATTAATTGAATATAATTTTTTAGCAACTTTTACCAATACAAATTGAATATAATGGCACAATTTTCAATTCTACGATAATAGCATTTAGTAAATAACTTGAAATAACTTTATATTATATTATAAAATAATTTATTTTTGTACATCACTTTGCCTCTGCGTCAAACAAAACAAATTTGACACATTTAAACAAATGTCACTGTCACGAAGCAATTTTCATTAAAATTAATAATGAAACCGTGTTAAGAAGAATTTAGTAATTTAAATATGATTCTAATGAAATTAAGGTTTGTAAAAATAATATATTTTCCATCATACATAAATATTAGATATACAAGATAATTCGATTTAAGTTTGATGTTTGCAGCATTATATATCAAACAGCTCTCAATAAAAACGTGATTTCAAAGTATCAAATAATAGTTTGCAACTACACAGTTACGAAATGGATAATGTACGGCGAAGAATTTACACAGATTGCGTTTTAGAGCATAAAGAAGTTGGTGATGATTTTGACAATAATGTGTGTGACGATTTTTCCTTAAAATATATTAATGATCCAAAACTTCGCAAAGTTGGTATTTAATACTCTTATATAATTTGAAACAACATATTAGATTTTGACTATATATGATAAACCGGATGTAGTACTTAATTTGAAGCTTTAACAGATTTTTCAGGAAAAACATAATAAAATATAATCCAAAATTTCGTATTACAAACCGTTCTATTTATGGGAACAACAAAGTAGATTTTGTTTACAAACGATCAATCGGAAGTGAAACTTTACTTAAAGCTCATTGCTATTTTAAACATGGAATTGGCGGGAGGACATGTGCTGGCCACATCAGATTTTTTTATTGAGTAATGCTGTAAGTATAAAGGGCCCCATTCTGCGTTTGTATTAATTCAGATTGAGAATGTTATTCTTGGTTTTAAAAATGTCAATGGCGTCTCTACTTCATCTGTTGTTAAGATATGTAGATCTCAAATAATTCTCCAAATTTTGTTTGGTGGAATTATTATACAAATATATTTTTCGGAAAATTAATTATTGCACTAGTCCGAAAAATATAATTATTAAATATGAAGAATTTGTTATACGCTGAAGGGTCATATTTTAACAATTCGCTTGTTATCATTTCCAATTTTGTTTGATCAAGATTTATTTTTTATTCATAACATGAAATGTGTTTTGAAATATTTACTCATTTTATTTACGTGAATTGTGTTTGATAGCACAGTTTAAACTCGTACTCAATTAAAAAAATAGATAAAAAAAGTATACATTGAAATACGTAATTTTAAAACATTGTTTGCAATTTTGTGTGCAGATTTATATTTTATGATATAAAAAAACCTCCTGCAATATTAATTTATTGTCGTAATATGTAGCAATGTGAATGTATGTAAGTACATACATTATATATCATACATATTTATACACGAATAAAATATAAAATACGTAATAAAAATATCCAAGATAAAATATAGTAGAAAAAAAATTAATTACTACGAAAAACATAAATATGATAATAAAAAAAAACGCATATGTATGTAGGTAGGTATGAAAATAGATGCAGTATATGATACGGGTCCCATTAAATTAATAGATATTCTTAAGTATTAATAAATAATAAAGTATAAGAAAATAATAATATTACAGAATATACATAACGTATCGTATATAAGTGCTAAAAAAATTATATTATATAAATTTGGTTATAAATATATAATTTATATTCTTCATTATTTAAATTGCTTAACATTGTAGGTAGAAATAGTAAAACAAAATATAATAAATGTAGTAGTTAATGTGTTCCTAACATGAAATGCAGGTACACGCTAAAACAGTGTGTTTCTCAATATTTTTACACTCGCGGCACACTGTTCAAAGAAAAAAATTTAGTACACTTACGTTAAGTAGTAAAAAATAAACGAAGTTAAGTAAATGAACGAAAAATAATTTCAACACAATTATATTAACTTCTGTCCATTTTTTGTTTTTTTTTTTTCAAATAGTATCTATCCCGTAAAACTTTTTGGAAAAAATTATGGTTGTTTAAAATGTAACGTTACGTAAAACTTTTTACAAAATTTTGTTATTTTATCATATTGACAATGTTTAACTTTAAGTTGATAAAATTTACCGAATCTCAAATTAATAGTCCTGAGGAAGGTATGAAATAAACCGAAAGCTTGTCTTTTATTAAAAAGAGTATCAAATTTTTCCTGCCCCCTGAATTCCGTTTGACTGTAATTCCGCTTTAAATTTGTCTTCTTATATATGCCGGGTGAAACACGAAAATCGGGCCATAGGCGTTTAACATGGAAAATTAGTTTTTCCTTACGCAAAAGTGGCCTATTAATTTTAGACAAAAATGCTTCAAATAAATGTTGCATCCAAATGAATAATCACATTTTCTTTTGCATATTTCGTAACCGAAGAAATTGAATTTAAAATTTTTTTTAAAAGTTACTTTTTTATAGTGTTAAATAAAATCTCAAACAAATTTTATGACATTTTACCAATCATAAATTATAAAATATAGTTTTCATCAAAATAATACTACTCAATGATTTGTATCGTCTCTTCCTGTGTATAATTCTCCATTTTCAATATTGATAACTCAAACAGAATTTTACTAACAAGTAAAATATGTCACAATCTGGCAGATACGTTTCTGACAAGATAAAATGTCATTATATTTGTTCGTAATTTTACCTCTCAGAAACGCTCTGCTTTAAGTTATAAGTACTGTAAATGGAGAATTAGAAGATTAGATACAAATAATTTTTATGAAAACTATATTTTATAATTTCTGACAGGTAAAATGTCATCAGATTTGTTTGAAATTTTATTGTAATACCATGGCTAACATTATAAAGTTTTATAAAATTTTAGATTCATTTTTTTCGGTTAGGAAAGATGCAAAAAAAATATGAGTATTGGTTTAAATACAGAATTTAATTCTCTACAACATTTATTTGAAGCATTTTTGTCTGAAATAAGTAGGCCACTTTTGAGCAAGGAAAAACTGTTTTCCCAACGCCTATGGCCCGGTTTTTATGTTACACCCGGTATATATTACACCTCATATATTTTTTTTGTCTAAAACATACAAATATAATTTGTTAACGTTAAGATAAATAATTTGATAATTTTTATATAGGTAGGTATATGCATATACTATATACTTACTTTAAACATTGTTAATAGTTTATTTTTTATATTTTGTATGGATTATGAAGTTCATAAAAGTGCCTTTAAAAAAAATGTGTTAATTTAAACTTAGTACTTTCTATAATGTAACAAACTTAAACAAATTTCATATTCAATTATAATCAATCTTAAATGAAGTATTGGTAACGAAAATATTCCGCGCCACCAATAACGTTACATTTTTGGGCGCCACCTTGCAGGGTTAAGTGAAATAAACCGATTGACCACTCAAAAGTCAATAAAGCACTTATTAAAAGTTAGTAAATAAAAGTTATCCCCCAATAAAATGAAACCATACTTGACAAAGCCATCATCCGCTCGTAAACATGTTTCCAAATTCAAGTTATCCAAAGTTTGGAACAGTTGGTCTGGACATTGGATTCCACTACGCTACAAGTGTATCCTTACCAGTGGCGGCTCGTGACATTCGTCGGAAAGGAGGCTCAGGTTAATAAATATTTAATAAACAAACGAGTTTCTTACCAACCAGTCGACTACATCGTCACAACGCTTATTTTCATCTAATCTATCTATTATTTCTCTATTGTTTATTGCACCCAACTGAAAATAAAAATAACCTACTATTCTACTTAGCTATCTATCGTTTAGCGAGCGACAGCGGTCGCGAATCATGCCGAGCATTCACGAAGAGCAATGGAAGGCAGCCTCCTATGGTAACTGTGTGGCGTGTGCCTATAAAAACTATGCGTTTCAAATACTTAGCCTCTGTTGTATGCACAACTAGGTATGCATTCGGACCGGGCCGGGCTTTGAGGTTTGGATCGACTCGGCCCGAAAATAAAAATTGCTGGCCCGACTCGATAAAAAATTAGCCGACCCGGCTCGAAAATTGACTCGAAATTGGGCCGGGCCAGAGCTCGAAATTGAGTGCATCCGGCATTCCTAATTTTGATTTTTATATGAGGCGAAATGTTTAACTTTTTTTGTGTCAAACTTAAAAAAAATTAACGTTCAACATTGGTTAACATAAGTTATTAAAAAGACACGCTTCTAGTGTAAGTTTGTTATAAAAATTACAGACCTACGAGTATTTAACATTTTGTTTACCAAAGGCGTTCGAAAATTTACCCCATATTCAGATAAAAACTTCTAAATTTTACTTACATCACAACATTTGCCGAGGGCACTCATTGTTGACATGGAGAGTGCACCACCAAGATAAAACGATATATTTTTACTTCTCGAGAAGTATTGGATTCATGGTAAAAATAGCATATCCTAATTTTAGTGAAGAAGCATCGTTATAAGGACCTTAGAATTTTTGCGATAATTTTTAAAATTACATGATATGTCACACAAACTTTCAATTGCTTGTAGTTTTCGAACGAATTAATATTTAAACATTTTTTGTTTTTCGTTAATACTCATACAAGAATAACTCGAAAACAATTTCCTTTTAAGACTTTAATTTCTAAAAATTCACTCAGTTGTTCAAATGCTCTAAATATTCGTACACTAAAGTAACATTGTCTTTACAATCAAATAATATTACTAGCATGTTTATATTTCTATCCATTTTTGAATTAACGTCCTAAAAGTCAATATACCCCATATTCAGATAAAAACTTCAAAATTTTAAAAAATCTAATTTTCATGTATCTAGATACTTCTCAGTGCACTGATTCCAAATTTTGAAACGGCAGGTCGATATCTCTTTTCGTTCTTGAGATATTTAGATTCAAAGTTTTGCTCAAAACTGCCCATTTTTGGGTAATAACCCAAAAATGGGTCGAGATATGAATTTGTAGATATCATCATTCGATTCTACGGGCAAAATTACGTAAGTATATCAATTTTCATAATTTTTGAACACCGCATCCAGTCTCTAAAGCAAAATAACTGAAAATGGTCAAAAATCGCAAAAATCTAAGGTATACCCCTTGCGATTTTTTCAGATTTTGGCCGTTTTCAGGGGTTTTCAAACTTTTATTCATAAAAAATGAACCGGTTAGTCAAAAATTATGAAAATTGGTATACTTATATATTTTTATCCGTAGAATCGAATGGAATTGTCGCCAAATTCGTATCTCGACCCATTTTTGGGTTATTACCCAAAAATGGGCAGTTTTATGCAAAACTTTGAATCTAAATATCTCGAGTACGAAAAGAGATATCGACTTGCGGTTTAAAAATTTAGAATCAGCGCAATGAGAAGTATCTAGATACATGAAAATTAGATTTTTGAAAATTTTAAAGTTTTTATCTGAATATGGGGTATATAAACAGCACTCGTGTTTTTTACCTCTCGCTAAAAGAGGTATTGGATTATGGTGCAATACAATATTTATGTAACATAAAATGGAAATGGCGAGAGGTATTGTGCTGGCTACAACTGATTTTTCTTTAAGTATATGAGTAGTGACAATAATAATATCACAATAGTGAATTCTTGTAAAATAACATATATTTAGACGACCATTGTGATAAGTATGACATATCAACGTAGTATCCTAACACTGAAAGTTGAACTTATCACATTAGTGTTACGATATATTTCATATCGTAATAGTTGACACGGTTGCTAGGTTACTATGTCATTATTTTCTGGCTATATGTATACATTATTCATTTATCAACTGTTCGTACGTTTGAACCTAAATTTCAGTTTTGAAAAAAAAGTAAAATTTATTTATGCTCTTCTAAAAAATAATGTTCATAACTTGTATGAGATTCAAATATCTTAGCTCGTGTGTATTGACTTGCACTCCGCTACGCGTCGTGCGTCAATTTACACTCCCATGATATTTGGTATTTTTCATAACTTGTTACGAAAATAACTATATTATTTATTAAGATGTGAAGTATGTTGTTATTAAATCATTTTGATCCATTTCAACTCTATTCATTTTCATTAAAATATTAAGGAAACTGTGCATTTGATTGGATTAAAAGATTTTTCGGGCCGGCCCGAAAAGCTCGATTTTTCGGGCCGGGCCAAAATCAGAAGTTCGACTCGCCTCAACTTTTACAAATGATTGGCCCGATTCGGCCCGGTAAAAAATATCTTCGGCCCGGCTCGATGATCGACTCGAAATCGAGGCGGGCTTCGGGCCGGGCCGGATCAAATCTCGAGACAAAGTACATCCCTATAGCACAGCGGTCTAAAACGCAATTAATACAGCAAAATTATGCCTTAAGATCATTTTACACATGCAAAACAATACAGAATTAAGAGCATTGCCGGTCGCTCAGCGAAATCAGTTTTGTAGCTAGTATGATACTAGTGCGGACAAACTTCTTACGTTCCCCCACTACTTTTAAGATTGCTAAGTTTATTTCTCTCTGTCTGCTTTTATATGTATTTGTCCTAGTTTAAAGCATAAGGGGAAAACTCAGCCCGTGTTGTGAAGCAAATTGTTGGAGTGAGAGAGATGTGTGTAGTAGAGGGGGAACATATTCTCCTAACACTTTCTCCTCCATAGTCTATCGTTCCGATTTCTGAAATAAGCGGCAAAAAGGGGTTTAGAAGAAATTAAATCACAGGCTAAACTAAAAGAAATAATTTAGATTTTTTTCACAGACTTACTACTAAAAGTGGGCGCTATGGGGGTGGCCCAATCATTTTTTATATAAAGTATAGTTTTCGTGTTAAAAATAAATTTTAAAATAGCCATTTTTATGATGTTTTTTGAACTAAATTTAAATGCAATAGAAATTAATAATTATGCAAAATAATTGGTCAGCCCCATGCATTGATCTATCTATTATATAATGGTAACAAGTTTGAAGTTATAACTTAATATTTACGAGTGTAGTTTGATTTCTACTAAAGTGCTGTTTAGCGTAGCACCGGCAATCGCCTTAATGAAAATAGAAAAAAGAATAAACATGAAAATAAATGTTTTGAATTTTTTTTATCCTGATAAATTAAGAGGAGGCTTAGCCTCCCTTGCCTCCTCTGACGAGCCGCCACTGATCCTATCCCTATCGTATAAAATTTCATAAGTTGAGTTTTTCCAGGAAGCATGACAGTGGCAACATATTGGACAATCTGTTGTCGAGACTGGAACAGTATGCCAACAACCTGGAGACTTTGGTGGAAGAGAGAACTGCCGATTACTTGGAGGAAAAGAGGAAATGCGAGGAACTGCTGTATCAGCTTCTCCCCAAGTAAGTACGGAGTGGAAGAGTATTTATCTCACTTTGAATGTTTGCATGGAATGGAATGGAAGTTCGCACGGTAATGAATGACGTGACAATGCATTGTAGAACAATGTTCTTCTCTTTCTCTGCTTGCTGCTCGCGTTCTCCGAGCAAAGCAAATGGCTTATGTTTGATTGACTGACGTTGTGGTTTTCATGGTCTGACTTGCGTTACACCTGAGAAATCACAATGAAATAACGGACGCTAACTTTTACAGGGAGATAGGTAATGAGATAAATTCTCTACTTAAAAACTAATGCCCGGCTGCACTAACATTTTAATTAACAATGGGGTATTCCACTCATTTTTTTTTTTATTATTTTAAATAAAACTTCATTCAGTTTTGAAGCAATTCATAGTATTCAAAAATCTTAATTGTTCTTACTTTAACAGTATGTTATTTTCGAGAAATCAGCGTAACGTCACATTTCCCCTATACTTGTCTTTCTCACACACACTGCTCTGAGTACGCTGCGAGAGAAAGATAACAATTGTATGACGTCAATTTTCCCTTTTAGCAAATGTGAAATATCTCGTAAAGTAATTATTTAAAAAATGTTTTCATCGTTTTAACTATTATTTATTGAGCCATACTTTATGTTAAATTGAATTTTTTTAAAAATTTTTGTTATGGTGGAATACCCCATTAAACAAATGCAGTGGCGTTCTAAGGGGGGGGCAGGGGCGGTATCATACATAGGGGCCCCCGTTTCCAGGTTAATAACTAAATAAAAATGCAATAATCAAATAAACGAAAAATTTCAATCCTACGATTTTCCACTACATAACCACCTTCATAAAATAATAGTCGGCTGTCTTAATTTCTCTTTTCTATCAAGAAACTTTTAGGTTAGGTTAGGAAGTTAAAACTACAACTACTGGTAATACTGGAGCTGATTTGAATGGTAGCAGTATTGCCAATTTAGTGATTTTATCATTAAATCTAGTGAAGTTGATGATTCAAATACGATTTATTTTATAAATTTGCGACTTATCTGAGGTCTAGAGATTTTAATGTAAAACTAGCGACATTTCCAGTTATTTTTATAAAATATAATTCAGGTTAGTGATTCGTATTTTGCAACAGAAATACGTGTTACTTACTTCACTCTCTTTATAAAGCACTGTGCATCAGCTTTGTGTTTTGCAAGCGTATGCCCCAAAATACAAAAAAAAAATTGGCGCCAGATTTTTGAAAATATAGATGCTTCGGGACCCACCCCATTTCATCACCTATTTAATTCAACATTTAAAGCATTATGTTTACTTAGAATTAATATGAGTAAGTAATCAGTTAACCAATATTGTAAATGATTTTCTTTTTTTAATATTAAAATAGTTGTTTTATTATTATGCTATATCGAAACTAGAGTGAACTCAAAAATTTATACTTCATGTAAAGTGCAATTAATTTTGTGAATTTTAAAAATAAAAAATGATTCGTGACCAGTATATCATGTAGAGCTGGGCGTGGACCGTGAATTTTGTGGGGTCACGATGGGTCACGACGTGACACGTGTGAACGTGAATATATTTTAAATTTTGCGCCGTGATTGAATGTGAACGTTAGGGACTAAAATATACCGTGAGTGATCGTGCGTGATTGAAATTTAATCGGGCGTGAGTGATACGTTTATCTTCTTTTTTAAGCAAAAAAAAAAACTATTTTTAATTTCAATATTTTACTTTGTATTCTTATTATTAAACGTATATCGAAATATGAAATATGTAATCAATAGTATATGTTTTTTTTTTTCCTTAAAAATATATTTTCTAGATAACTCAAATGGGGGATTACACCATTTTTTTTTTTTATAATTTCATCTGAAAATATTAGGTAAACTAAGACTATTGATGAAAATCCGGTGAAAAAATTCCTATTAATAAGCGAGTTATGGTTTCCCGAATTTTGAAAAGATTGACGTGACGTCACATTTATGTGTTTTTATATCAAACTGTTTTCATCATGGACCTAAATGTTCTTGAAATATATGCTATTTTAAGTTATATTTACATAAAAATAAATTAATATTATAATACTGTATAAGTAAACATACTTTATAATTACAGGTGTATTTAAATTATTAAGTTTAATGCAAGAAATTTATGTTAAAATAAAAACTTTTTGGAAACTGTAGTACAGGAATGTTAGCCCCTCCTTTTGAATTTGAATTTCTTAACTTCCATTGGTAGTAATCCCACCTCCTAACACGCTATTTGTAATGCATGTATAGGCGGTTTCTCGGTCGCCAATCAAAATATTTTCATATTAGTGTCGAAGCGTTATAACAAAAACCCCTTTATTTCCGAAATATCTCAATTATACCATTTCATTTTTTTATTAATATTCGTTATTCTACTGATGATGAGAACGTAGTTCTCGAAATACGTATATAGTTTTTAAATTTATTGTTAAGGTTAAGGGGTTTTTTCTGTAGTTATAACTTTACCTTAAGACTCCATTTTAGTTTTTAACTATTGTACATAATTTGATTTACCACACATTTTATGAGACGTAACTAAAATATTGAGTAAGAATTTATGGTTAACCGAAGCTGTGGTTTTCATGGTCAAACTTATAATTCTCTGAGAAATCGCATTAAAGTAAAAAGAAGTACTATCGTTTTTACCGCAGTTACGTCAAACATAATAATGAGTTCGAATTTGAAACAAAGCAATTTTTAAGATAGAAAATTAAAGTAACGTGATAAAATAGTGTAATTATTTGCGGTGTTTCTTAATCACGTAACTACAAAATATATACAGTACGTTTCAGCTAAGATTCAATATTTACTATTTTGTCATTAATGTGTTTTGAAAAAATCGTATCTCGGTGTAGGTTGTGAACAGAGATACGTATGTCTGATTATTATTTAATTCAAAATTCTAGTTGTCAAAATTGAAATGTAATTTTAAGGAGAAAATATAATAAAGTAAGATACAGTATACTGCTAATCACAGTATCAAAACAAAATCTAATATTTCAAAAAAATAATTTCTTTCACGAAACCTTCAATACACGTTATACGGGCATAATCCCCTTTCTACATACATCAGATCGTTAACTACAAAACAATGTGCCTGCATTATGTATCTACGGTATTCATGGTCAAATGAAGGAGAGTATCTTTCTGTAAAACTTGATATCCTGAGCTATATTGATTACAAATATCATTAATTTTCTGATTTTAACTATCGATAGCACTAAGTTCTTCATTTTATTTTTACTGACATTAGTTATTGTTGGAACCCGCAGAATAGCATGCGACATCAGCGGAATTTTTGGAAACTAAATTAATAGCAGCCAATAAGACATGTCAAATATATAAACGTCAAAAATCATCATTTTGTTTAACATAAAAATTTAATCTCACCCTTAAATTTTATAATTTCATTTGAAAATGTGTGAAATATAAGCGAATTAAAGAAAATGAACATAATATACATCAAGAAGTACTGTGTTAGAAGGTGGAAAAAAAAATAAAAATTCAAGAAATTCCATAAAAATTATTAATGAAGTCATTACGATACGCAATTGCGTATCGCCTTCATTTTAATACGCAATTTTTGTATTTAGAAGGTTGGTACTAGATGAGATTTATTTAACCCTTTTTACGTAATTTATTTTTAGTTAATTGATTTTTTAGGAAGTAGATTATTTATAGTGGACTGATCTATATTACGTAGCTCAGGCGGAGTGCAATTGATTTCATTTTCCATGATTACACTAAATTCACTTAAATTTTTTACAATTTTTCAATTTTCAATTCACTTAAATTTGTTCGTAAATATGAAATGACATTAACCTTTAAATAATAATTGAATGTGGTCAATTGGGTATGTCACCATAATCGAATTTCAATATATGTCATAATATATAAAAAAAAAACCTCTATAGCTTCTCATTATAATAATAAAAACTAAACATTAGTTTGTAATAATATTGTTATTAGCAATTTAATGTTTTGGAGAAGAGATCTGTGACGTCAGTAGGGTAGAATGGTAGAAGAAGGCAGTTAGACTGAGATAGATATGTTGTGATAGGTTATGGAATGGAGAACGTGACAGCTGCTGTCACTTTCGCCTACCACAATATATCTATCTCAGTCTAACTGTCTTCTTCCATCATTCTACCCTACTGACGTCACAGATCCCTTCTCCAAAGTTTTAATAATTATTTTCTCGTAAACTACGAATAATTAATCAATTAAAAAAAATACGGGTATTTTATTTTTTGTTGTAGTATGATATATGTAAAAATCAAAATTTAGTCACATACCCCATTCAGTGTTACCAACTACAACATTTCACTAACAAATTTCTCTAAATTAACTCGGTTTAATATTAGCAGCTTTTTAAAAATATTTTAGTATGTAGGAGGCGCAAAATATAAAAAATAGTATAAAGAACTCATTTTATAATACTTTTTTGCACTTCGAAAATTCGCCATAAGGCTCGTTTTCTAAATTTTGACGCGTGCGAAAAAAACATGTCTTATAAAACTTGTTCTTTAATAAACTATTAAATATACCGCAAAACTTTAATCCGATAAATAAATATGTCTTCATTTTGCATTTCACAAAAAGAGATTATAATAACATTTGGCAGGTACATTATATAGTTTTAATATTACTACTAACGGTACTTATTGCTAAATAAAAATTGTAGAATCATTGATTTTACTAATATTTGTCCCCGCAGACTGCAATTTCAAGTTAGGATGGCCATAAGTCAAGTAGTAATTAAACCCGAAATTACGAATTGTTTACCCGCAACTATGTTTCTTGATAAAGGTTTCGACTGAACGAACTTAAAAATCGTATTGAGTTGAACTGCTTGCTTCTAAAGGTGGATTTATGCAACCTACTTTTTATTTTACCTTTTCTTTTTCTTTTACTTTACAAAAGTTGAAGGTGTGTTAATAAATGTACTACTTTATGTGCACAATTTTAATTTTACTTTAAGAACTAAAGTTGACCAACTTTCAACTTAAGACCGTTAAAGTAAAAGAATTTCACAACTGCGCATGTGCAACACTTCACGTGACAAACATCAGCGTGTGCTGTATTTATTTGTTTTTGTGTAGGTAAAATGGCAAAAATTAGAAAATGGGTAAAGCTACAAGTAATATAGCAGATGCACAAATTATTACATTTGTGTCCATTTTTACAGGTTATAATTATCTCTTTACATTTTTGACAACTGATATGCCAGAAAAATCACATCTGCGCATGTGTACCGAAGGATTTAAAGTAGCTGCATAAAGTACCAAACTTAAAGTAAAAGCGAAAAAGAAAAGAAAAAGTAAAATAAAAAACAGTCTGCATAAATCCACCTTAACTTGAACAGAAGAAACTTGATACTCAATCGATGCAGTTTTTCATTCTCAACATTTTTCTTCATTACACTTTTGTTCTAAAATTTTAACATTGAATTTCCCATGTTCGAAAAAGTAGACACCCGGTATGTATGTATATCCTACTGAAAAAAAAAACAAAATTGTCGTTGTGACGTGTGGAATGATACGCAAAAGAAATGTAAACAAAACAAAAATATACAGAACTACTGTTTGTCTGAATTGTTATCTGCCACTATTAATTTATTATTTACACATATTTGCATATTTGTCAATTTTATTTAGATTTGTTTGTAGAAAATTAATGTAATTTAGCACATTATCGTACTCGTTTTACTCGTTCAATTTGTTATGTAAATATTTTATATAAAGTTAAATAATTTATTATTTGCATAGCATAGAACGACGTACGTACATATGTTTTCAAAACAATTATTTACCGATACGTATTAATTATAAATAAAATACATACACTTATTAATATTATATATGTACAGGGTGTCTCATTTTCGATGCTTTTTTAGGGTATCTCGGGAAATATTAATGATAGAGCAAAATCGTTTGTCAACTTTTTGAGAAAAGTTTAATAGTCACCACAGGAATTTTCGATCTTCTTTTGTTTCTGAGCTACAGGCAAAAACTTGTTTTTCACTCATTTCGAAAATATCTTATAACTCATTTATTATGGTAGTTAGAGAAAAATTGTTTTAACAAATTTTATACCGTTTTTTAGGTAAAATAAAATGGCGTAATTAGATTTTTTGGAAACTTCATAATTCTTGAGATATAACACAAACTTATGATTTTTTAAATGGCAACCTATGTTGAAAATAGTCTCATCTTTTTGCTTATTTTTTAAGCTTTTCAATGATATATAACAAGTCTACATTCTTTTGTTTTACACGCGAATGAAAGATGAATTATTGTTTTTTTGGGGTGAAAAAATTGAAAATTATTAAGAAATAAATTAAAAAACTATAATAGTTCGTCATTTGTTTATTTCTAATATTATTTGCTTTAGTTTTACACATATTTTTAATTTATTTACTTTAAAAGCATATTTTTTCAAATTGTGTCAAGGCCACCTGCGACGTCGATAAATAATAATTTAACTAATCCGAAAATAATTGGTTTAGAATAATTTTGAAAACATAATTAGTAGATATGGAATCAAAATAAACAAATGATGAACTATTACAGTATTTTTCATTTGTTTCTTAATAATTTTCAATTTTTTCACCCCAAAAAATTAATAAATCATCTTTTATTCATGTGTAAAACAAAGGAATGTAGACTTGTTATATATCATTGAAAAGCTTAAAAAGTAAGCAAAAAGATGAGACTATTTTCAACATAGGTTGCCATTTAAAAAATCATAAGTTTGTGTTATATCTGAAGAATTATGAAGTTTCCCAAAAATCTAATTACGCCATTTTATTTTACCTAAAAATCGGTATAAAATTTGTTAAAACAATTTTTCTCTAACTACCATAATAAATGAGTTATAAGATATTTTCGAAATGAGCGAAAAACAAGTTTTTGCCTGTAGCTCAGAAACAAAAGAAGATCGAAAATTCCTGTGGTGACTATTAAACTTTTCTCAAAAAGTTGACTCTGGAATGTGCTCTATCATTAATATTTCCCGAGATATCCTAAAAAAGCATCGAAAATGAGACACCTGTACATACATAGATAATAACATAATATTACTAAATATTTTAAAAGTTTAAATTGTATATTTTAATCCATATTATACGAGCTTTTAGAATTTACATCTTTTAAACTTTTGCGTTCAACAGTAATGAAATTTGATACACACCTAATTAATTTAATTAAAAGTATATCATTCGTTGCGTAATAATAATTCACCAACTTTAATCAGATAAGTTTCAAACAATTCCAGTTTCATTTTCTGCTAATACTATTAACAAAGTTTGTAAACAAAATTAATTTTATCAAAAATTTTAATTAATAATAAACAGGTGAATAAATTTCCAGAATCTTTCTAATGTAAAACATTGGATTAGTTCAACTAAATATATATGCAAGCTGTGTTCCTTGGGACTGTAATTGGGATTCCGTGAATCCGGATTAGTTTAATTTTGATTTTTTGAATCATGATTTAAAAATTATATCACGAAAACAACTGAAGGTAGTTCATCCGTTGATGGTCACAATCCAAAATGTAACTCAAATAAACATGTATATAATATTCATTACAAGTTGTAGAATTTGGATGTAAATTAGAAATCGTAGGTACCAATGAAATAACGAAAATAATTGAATTTAAAGTTGACCTGGAATACATTGCGTGAATGGAGGTTAGCAGTAGATTCACTACTGATAAGAAAATATTAATATGACAACAACCCAACACATGTTTGAAAAACGAATATGTTATTCTTTGATGTTTGAGATATTTATTAAAAAAAAAAATAAAAACTATGTACATCAAAATCATTGTTAAGAAATCGCACGTTAAAGGTTGCAGTCTCAAGAAAAATTATATTTTGTCGATATTACTCAAATGCGCAATAAAGTGTTAAGTGAACTGGCAACGTTGCAATCAAATATTCAGCGTGAGATTTAATTCGTGCACGATCAGAAAAATAATTACTAATTTATTTCACTCGAAATATGGTAAATTATATGTATAAGAAAATGTAACATAAAATCGTAGGAAATGAAACCTTTTTACTTCCTTGTACGAAGTAAAGGAAGTATTGTAATCGCGAAAAATTTCGGTTTCCAGATTTCAACGGAAATATCCATTTTGACCATCCCTGAATCCATTTTTAGAGAATTGAATTCTGCGTCGAAAACATCAAGTATGATTAAAATAGCTCTTTGTATAAGCGAGACATGTAAATTTAAAAATTATGTACTTTTTGGTTTCTGTAATTAAGTTTGCTATGAATCAGGACAAAAAATAACAGAAATATAAAAAATTTAATGTTAATGTCAAATTATGTCAAATACATGCAAGTTTATGATTGGGTCTGTTATAATACATATTTTACGAAACTTCTCGGAATACGGTGTTACCAGAACCGAAACTCAGTCGAATCAAACCTGCACTCAGCATATAATTATTAACAAAATATGTATAGTTTAACAGGCGTACAAGGAAGTCATGTAGTGTCCACATCAGATTTTTTTTATAAAAACAAATGTTGCTAAATCACTCGGCTGGATTTTTCATTTCGATACTACTGAAGTCATATACATATAGAATTTATCATGAAAAACTAATTTAAGGCGGATTTATGCAGCCATTTTCATTTACATTTACTTTTTAATTTAATTCTCATTTATAATTTTTAAATGTACCTATTCATACAAAAATATATAACAAAAATAAATGAAAATGAACGCATGCGCACATATAAAAATACGCTGACAGATGATGAACGTTATAACCCGACTTTCATTGGAATAAAGTTTATTAATAAAAATGTTCAACAATAGTTACAGCGAAGAAGTTATGAGTTTAGTTTTAAACGTGCTATTGCAAGAAAAAACCGTAAAAAGGAACGACATCGGAGATACTTAATGACAACCAGCTGATCAACTCAAATTCTCGTCCCTGTAATGTCGTCCACGCATGCGCCATTTATAATTTTCATTTATTAGATAAAAGTTAAGGCGGATTTATGCAGCCATTTTCATTTACATTTACATTTTAATTTAATTCTCATTTATAATTTTTATATGTACCTATTCATACAAAAATATATAACAAAAATAAATGAAAATGAACGCATGCGCACATATAAAAATACGCTGACAGATGATTAACGTTATAACCCGACTTTCATTGGAATAAAATTTATTAATAAAAATATTCAACAATAGTGACAGCGAAGAAGTTATGAGTTTAGTTTTAAACGTGTTATTGCAATAAAAAACCGTAAAAAGAAACGATATCGGAGATACATACTGACAACCAGCTGATCAACTTAAATTCTCGACCATGTCATGTCGTACACGCATGCGCCATTTATAATTTTCATTTATTAGATAAAAGTTGGCCATCTTTAAAAATAAATGAGAATGAGAGATAAATGAAAACGTAAATGAAAATGGTGTATGCATGGCTACATTGGTTTACATACATTTATCTTTTAAATGAAAATTAAATTAAATTAAATGTAAATGAAAATGGCTGCATAAATCCGCCTTTAGACATCTTTAAAAATAAATGAGAATGAGAGATAAATGAAAACGTAAATGAAAATAGTGTATGCATGGCTACATTGGTTTACATACATTTATCTTTTAAATGAAAATTAAATTAAATGTAAATGAAAATGGCTGCATAAATCGGTCTTTAGATAAGGTAAATTATACATTTGGTTTTCATCAATTGAAACTAAAAATTATATTAAATTTATAAAGTAACAATACAATTTTTTAATGAGTTTAAATATAATAACCCTCTTGATCATGAATGTAAGGGATGAACTACCTTAAATAATATGAACACCATCTAGCGTCAAATTTCATACGCAGTACCTATGCAGACCAATGCAGGCTAACCTATTTTATTTTCTAAACAATCTACTGTCAAGTGTTATAGTCAGCATTAAAAATGGACTGTATTGAAAAAAAAAAATGGTCTTCAAATGAATGGTGAGTCTATATGGTTTTGCAGGAAAATCATATTTCTTTTGATGCCACAAACCGCACATTCTAAAATTTCAGTGCTCGAAAAGTTATTGTCGACAGCCATTTTAAAAATTCTGCTCTAAATTGAACATTGAATCCGTGTCATCACTCAAAAAGGCTGATTCAGAAGGGAAAGGGGAAGGTTGTCCAGTGATCACAAAATGAAAAACTGGGGGTAGCGAAAAGAAAACGAAGGAACATGATTCTTCTTAATCATTATCACTTTGATCATTTAGATTGCGAATCACAGCCCAAAAGAACACGGTTGTAGTATCTGTTTATAATTTTAAATAAGGCACATAAAGAAAAGATCAAATGATAGCACTGGAAAGAAGACAAATGCAATCCCAAGAAAATAACTTATTCTATGTTAACATAACCTAATCATTTTGGCTCGAAGCCGAAATTATTCTGGCAGAGGGCATTTTGTTGTTTTTCTAAAATAGGATTATTTGGCCTCGGAAAATAAACAATAAACGGATGACATAAAATTTATAATAAAAGTGTCATATTTTTATTAAATCATGAATACTCAAGCTAAAAGATAATAAAAATATATTTTGTGACGTCATATGTATTCCATTCCGTTTAAAGCAAACGTTCTTATTACTTATTTTAAATGGCACAAAAGTGACTCCTGTGGTGCACTCTCCACACCAGCATCATTACCGATATCTGCGATTAAGCAGATTGGCACCCAGAAATGGGTAATATACCGTGATGATATATTTATTTTATTTATTTCTTATTACTCACAGATATTTATACATCAAATTCTACAATGAGTAAAAGGATTATTCTAGAGTAAAATATACTGTCATATGTAAACTGTTATCTGAAACTTTGGTATTGCACATAGTTGAATAGCAAGTAAATACTTTATTATTATCAAAGGTATTTTATTTTTCTTTAAAATTAACTTTACTTTAAATTTTTAGATATTTAAAAAGTAATACAATAAAAATACACCGGGTGTTGAAATTTTTAGCTATTTACAGACTGACATGAGAAATAGAATAAAAATATTAAACAGTTGTAATATTGGAGTTTAACAGATACCTAACTTATATCATAAAGTCTTATTAATTATTGATTTGTTTAAATAAATTCTTAATGTATTAATTATATTTTTGTGAGATGGTAAACGTATTCATGATTATTGATAAATAATTTATTAATATCAATTATTAAAATTTTGTCATGTTCGTTTTATTGAATTAAAATCAGAACTTTTATTTTGCTTCTTGCTCGCGGACGAAACACATATAAACAATAATTTTGGACTTATTATTTCCTTTTTTTGCATTTACATTTTATTCTAAAATAAGTAGGGCATAAATTACAGCCATATAAAAATTTTACCATTGTATTTCATAGAATCCTGAAAAAAGTAGACATCCGGTATATTCTTTATATATACAAATTAAATAAAAATGGTATAGCGACTATTAAAAAAATATGGTAATTAGAGCTAAAAAAAAATTCAATAATAAATTTTATTAAAAAGAATTTGGAAACAAATTTATTTCTTATATAAACTGACATTGTTATTAATACAAAATTACAACCTTTTTAAAACAGTGCAACGGTATTACACTTGTTATTTAACATTATTCATTTGCAATTCGAATTTGCCATATTTGCTTAAAATAATAATGTTAATTTCTGTTTAGATAAATTTTAAACTAATAAACTTACTATGTGCATGAGCATTTCGCTTATATTTTAGGAATTAGTAAGTAAGACATTTAATTCTTTTGTTGAAATAGAAACGTGAAACTTGATTTTCATTAAATTTGAGCAAGATATGATGTTTTAAAAGTTATTATTGATTTATTTCGCGTATATATGTAAAATATAATAAAACAGCCCTATGTGACAAAGCTATCAAAATCACACAAGAATCAGGTGACAGGGCGTATATGCAGCTTCCGCTTTGCAGTACAGTCGTATTCATATATTTCTTTTTAAATGTTAGCAGTAAAATGTACGTCACACGCTACTAAACTGTATTTTTCAAAAAAAAAAAAAAACGTATTAAATAAAATAATTATGAACATTTTTTTACATGCGAGTTTTTATTATATGTTGATGATCTAAAAATGTTTCACTCTGTTAACAATACCATGGATTGTATAAAAATACAAGAAGATCTTAAACGTTTCCAGCAATATACTAAAGATAACAAACTATCCTTAAATATAAAAAAATGTTGTCAAATTACTTTTTCGAGAAATAGGAATAATGTAAACTTCACTTACACTTTCTCTAATGATTCAATAACACCTGTGTCAGACGTTAAAGATAAAAAAATTATTCTTGACCTTCATGTTGATTATATAACGAAAAAAGCTTATAGAATGTTAGGTTTTCTAATTAGAACATCTGAAAATTTCAAAAACCCAAACACTTTAAAAAATTTATATTTTATCTTAGTACGTAGTCAATTAGAATTCGCAACAGTTTGTTGGTCTCCTCAGTATACAATCTACATCAAAAGAATTGAGCGTATTCAAAACAAATTTGTTAAATTTATGAATTATAAGTTTCCCAATTATGAATGTAATTTATTATCACTGGAAAAACGGAGTATTGTAATTGATTTAACGTTTTTATACAAGCTAATTAATAATAAAATAGATTGTGCTGAGTTGCTAAGTTATCGTGATCTCCGTGTGCCATCATATACTATACGAACATCTGAACTTTTTTATGTTAGTTTCAATAGGTCTAATGCTGCTTTTAATTGTACTATGAATCGACTGCCATTTTTCTTCAACAAATATATTATTAATACCTCAATTGATATTTTCAATATTAATATGTCAACATTTCGAAATCAAATTGCCAATACCATCACTTCTATCACTTCTATTAATTAAATTATTTTTTTATACCTACAGTCGAACTTCGATAACTCAAACCATGACCTGCCACAAAAAAAGTTCGAGTTATCAAGACTTCGGGTTATTAAATAAAATGCATATGTATAAATATTATTTATATATTTATTCGAGTAAAAATACTTACCTTATGATATACATAAACAGATTGATGTATACAGATCAAAGTTATAAACATTATTTTACTGTAAAAAAGTCAGTTATTTGTGATTGACGAGAGAATTTTTTATTTTGATTTTCAATAAATAAAGATTTAATGTTCATCAATAGATAAAGTTTTTAAATTACGTTTCAATGACATATCATCAGGAATGAAAATGTCTTAAACGTGATAAATCAAGTAGGCACAGTATTTTTTTTTTTCACTTAATAATAATCAACAAAGCATATGTTTGAACTTCAGTAGTGCAGAAACCAAACTGCCTCCGTCATCATTATATAAAAACATTAAAAACACCTGTTACAAAATAACGCAATTAGGGGATTCCCCCCAGAATTCGACTTATTGAAATTGGCGCCAAATATTCTGTTCGAATTATAAAGATATTCGAGTAATCGAAGTTCGAGTTATCAAGTAAAAATTACCCATAATTCTCACTCTTGGCGCTATTGCCAACCAGTTTGATTCGAGTTATCAAAAATACGAGTTATCGAAGTTCGACTTACTGAAGTTCGACTGTATTTAGAATATAGTCATGTATAGATGATTACACAAAAAACAAAAATGTAAATTTCACGTGTACTCAATTGTTTTATATTGTTGTTCTGCTTATTGTATGTTAGTGCCATTCTGTTATTGGGTTTGTCCTGTTGAATGGCCGAAATAAAAAATAAATAAATAAATAAATGTTTCTCTTTTTTGTGGAATAGGTAATTTATAATCAATATCTATTAAAACAGATTAAGTATTAACTAATACTCGAAATTTCAGTATTACAGCATTTATTTCCTAACTCAACCGACGTTCCATTAGAATCTTACACCTTCATTTGGGTAAGTTGGATCTTAAAGAAAATTGCATCCAATCATGTACATAAAATTTATTCGTTTCAGTATTGCTCTCTCAACAATAGTTACGAATTTTTGTACGATGCGTGAAAAACTGAATAGTGTATGCTGAAACGATTGTATTTTGTGAACATGATTATATGTAAATTTCTGTAAGATTTTACTTACCCAGGTGAATGTAAGTGTATCGAAATGTCTTTTGTACAAGTGTAACACATTTATAGAACATAGAGAAGTCAAAACAAGTGGAAAAGTTTATAAAATATGTGTTCGAAAATGAACTGTTTCGGAGATATGACGGGTTTTATATAAATTTAATTATTATGTATTTATTTATAAAATTTCAAAAAGTTGTTGCTTGGAAACGGACGGCCATGTGTCAAAGGTAATATAATTAACTGTCATAACCACAGATTACCTATACTATCGTAACCAGATGCGACACTCTCTGTCGGTACCTTTGAAGTTAATGTTTCCAAAAAAATTTATTGGCGGCCATGTTTTTAATGAAATAATTTACTACCTCAAAATCCTACAAATATGAGGACAGTACAGTTTGACTTGTAGCCGAGTTGGTTAGAGCGAGGGTTAGAGCAAACACCGAATCTATGTGAGGTCGCGAGTTCAAATCCGTATAAAGAAGTTTCTATTTTTCAATGTTTTTTTTTTTACTAAATAGTCATTAGATATCATTTTAATTAATATATTACTAATATAAAAACAAAGAATTAAATAATACAATACCTATTATTTATAATAATATGTAAAAATCAACTGCTACACTATGCATTAAATGACAACATAACATAAAAAAAGTAAGAATCAATTAAGCCATTTCTTATTATTTGCTATAATAATAATAGTTTTTTTTCCTTTTATTGTATTAAAGTTCTAGTTTATAAACTTTCCTGTCAAGGATGGGTAAATTCAATTTCTTTAATTTACTTTACAATATTTTTCCATTTTATTTTCACGGCACTGACTTTTATATTTCATATTTATTTTGCAAACTATAACGGCAAACTAAGAACACGCCATTTTATTAACGAAATATGGCATGCGCAAACAACCTGCGCAGTTAAAAATTTGCCCCAACGAAATCGCCGAGTGTCGCATCTGTATACGGTAGTATAGATAATCTGTGTCATAACTATGTCCTCTTTGACACTTGGCTGTCATAATTATGTCATCTTAGACACTTGGCTGTCCGTTTCTATGCAACAACTATTCGAAATTTTACAAATTAATTCATGGCTCTTGGTATACATAATAATTAAATTTATTATTTATTTTACCGGCGCCAAATATTTTCCAATTTTAAATGGCACAAAAGTGAGCCCTGTGATGCACTCTCCACACCAGCTATGAGTGCCCGTGAGTTGACGCCTGGTAAGCGCCCACACGGTAAAATATATCGTCATCATTACCGATGTCTACATATGTGTAGATAATGGCACACCCAGAAATGGGTAATATGCCGTGATGATGTATTTATTTTATTTATTTATATAAATCTTTCATATTTTTTGACACATATTTTTTCAACTTTTCGAATGACTTCTTCTCTATGACCTATAAATGTACTAAATTTGTTTTGTTTTTTTTACCCTATGTATAAGAAAATAAATGCAAAAATAGGCAGGGAAGTTTGTCTTTTCATGACGAATATGGAGATAACCATAATGAGTCATGAACTTCATAGACGAGAAAAGTATTATCTTTTTTCTGAAATCGTATAAGAATTCATAATTACTGAATGGTACATATAACCTATTTTCATTTAACAAGTAAATTATATTGAAAACTTAAGGAACACTATTTAAAATTGTACAAGAATTTAAAACATTTGTATACTGGTCATCATTTATTTTAATTTGTATAATTTTATTTTATATTAAAACGTAAAATGTATTTTTCTACAGTCACTATAGAAAGTAGCCATTTGCGCTCTCTTTTGTCAACGCAAAATGTCACTTTGCCGCTCATGCGCGACAAAGTAGAAAAAACGCTCGCTGTCCAAATTTCTAAGTATACAATGTTGAGAAATGTCACTTGTCTACATTCTTAATGAAAATGTTTAGTTAGGAACTAATGGCACTGTAATTACACATTTATCACGTTCACAAGTCAATTTGACATATGTTCTGTCGGTATTTAACATAACCTAACAAAATGCCACACTGCTGTGAAAATGAAATAGGGCATTCATTTACAAAAACAAAAGTATAAAATGCTTAGATTAGATTGAATAAAAACTCAAGAAGAATAGAAAATAACGATAAAATAAAATTAAATATAAAATAAATTGTGTGAACAGTTATGTTTAGTAATAGGAATGATTGTACACAGATGGCGGTAGGATAGTTGCGAGTCGTACTGACATCTAATCTCTAGTTAACTATTTATTTTGATTACAATAAAGTTATTAGTTATTTCGTTACTTAAATAATTGCGAGAAGGCAGTCAATGCACATACATGTCTATATAATCACAAATTCCTTGAAATATTTGTTAATTTTTTCAGTGTGACAGGCGTGACAACTAACCACACATTTTGCTACAAAAACTCATCAAATCATCACAAATCCTTGCTTCCACGCTCTAATTTTGGTTTTTTTTTATGGAATAGATGGCTAATGTAACGATATAATCATTTAAAAGCCTTTTTAAGTTTAAACGGTATCTTTTGTATTAGCCAATCGTTATTTATAGAGCAGTACTGTAAGTATAAAGGGTACATTTTATTATTTTTTGTTATGGTGGAGGACCCCATTGTGGCGACTGTAGAAAAAATCTTGTGTGTGTTTCGAGCGCAAATGGACATTGTCGATTTCGAGAGAATGCCGCGCGACCTCTCAATCGACAATGTCGCATTTTGCGCTCTTAATACACAAATAGCTATTGTGTAAATAAATATGGCAAAATCGGCAGGAAAGTAGTAGATTACATGACAATTTCTGGAAAATATATTAAACTGATAGGTGTATTAATTCAATCACTTTGTCGATTTGTCCCGATTTTGTGTCCTCTTTTCCAAGACTTGTTTCTGGTCCTCTGCTTTCTGAGCATGGATAAATTTTGTGTGAGTCTATTTTATCGGTATAATTTTGTCAAGTTTGTTTTATCCGAGTCGACCGAATGGAAACTTTTACGAAATTAATAGCGCATGTCTTAAACTTTTCCTACTCTCTATACATTTCACGCACATATGTAGGATTGGCTGCCAACAGCCAATTGTTAATATTGTCGTAAAATACTTTTATTTTTCTTTGAAAATATTTGACGCATTTCAATTTTATTCTCAACGGCAGATGTTGGCAGACAATTTAAAAATTTTATCGAACTTTCTGGATTATTCAAATTCTTTGGAACTTCTAAGTTATTCAATTTAAATAATAATTTCTCGGAACCCATCATTAAAGTTTGATGGGTTATGTAAACCAAGTTATTATGCTTTTCATTTCTTGTTAATTGCTAATAGAAATATTGAGATAAGTTTTAAAAGTATATAAAAAGAAAAGTTATAATTCTATTTAATTTCATGCAAGCAGTTTGCAACATTGCTTATTTTTTTTTTCAAGAAAACTTATAAATGCAAACTAGCGATAAATAAATTGTCTCCATAAATCAGTGCCATTTTTCCTTTTTTTTGCAAAATAGGTGATGATAGCGTTTACATCCAGATGCTACCACCATTTAAATATTAAACAAACTTCCTGCATCACAGTTTTGAGAACTCGAAATATGACGCCTGGCAAATCCCTCAGTGGTACAAATATATCGTCATAGAAGTAAATTAGCTGGACTGGCACACCCAAAAAAAGAGTAAAACCGTGATGATATATATATATATATATATAAATTTATTTTTAAAAAATTCACGATGCAGTCACTCAGGTTTTATTTTTTTCTGTCTGAACCGTAACAGATATCACAAATTAAACAGAGAGAGAAAAGTTTACTATTGAATGTAACTTTCTGAAAAAAAATAATTTTATGTTATCGGCGTGGCCATTAAAAAGTTACGGTCTAATAAATTTTGGGACACCTAAGTTTCATACACTAGTGGTTCACTAATAATAACAAGTATCACTTAAAAGATGACTTATAACCATATTAACTGTCATACCAAATTTCATCCAAATCGTATAAAGCGTTATCTTATTATAAGCAAAATTAATTTTTTTTCGAAGAACTTTGAAGCAGAATTCTGGCTAAATGGTACACTTTCCGGTAGAAGCAAGTTTAGTTAAATCGTCTTATTTTAGCCTCAGGAATCTGTGGTTAAGCCATGTCCCCCTATTTAAGAGACACCCTCTATATATCACGATTAGACTGATACACAGATTGTACTGAAATTCCTTGACAGTTCATATGAAGAGTTAAACAAAACAAAGATATAAGATTGTTTTCGAAAAACCAAGGCCTTCTCGGTGATTCCGGAAACTTTTCAATCCACCCGCGTATGTCAACATACTTGATTGGTGCAATTTTGTAAACATTTGTAAAAAATTAACCACCGAGTTACAGAATAGGCTCGTATGTTTCCATATTTTGTTTTAAAAGTGTCATTTAATTTATTTTTTAAAATTGCTGCTATTTATAAAACTTTGTTCCCTTGTAATTCCGTAACCAAAAGGAATAGGGTCTATGTTCATATAATATTTTTTACTGAAAATGATCTCAGGAATACGCTATAAAATTTTTATATGAGTTCTGTTACACCCTGTATTTTACTGAAATAGGAGCAATAATTTCCGAAATTTCATTTATTATGTTTTTTTAATGATACTGAGATCAAAATAAATTACCCGAATCCCATACAGATGACCACAATGATAACCACAAGTGCTCGTATAAATTTCACTCGCAATGTTCAATTAATTATCCTCCTCTAGATAATGAACCTTGATTGATTTCTCATTACCTATCCCACAGAGAAATCAATATTCATTTAAAGAGAATAAAACAGCCTAAAACAGTATTTCAATGTCAAGTCTTAGTGTTAGTGACATCAGCGTCAGTTGTCAAACACAAAGCCCTTCTAATTATCTGGCGTCATTATCAATCTAACTGAGTTCTTTCTTGTGTGCAGGTCAGTAGCATCTCAATTAATCAACGGCAAGTCTGTGATTGCCGAGACCTACGACCAAGTCACGATATATTTCAGCGATATCGTGGGGTTCACTTCATTATCGGCTGTGAGCGCTCCACTAGAAGTAGTTGAATTCCTCAACGATCTCTACACCTGCTTCGACTCCATTATCGAAAATTTTGATGTCTACAAAGTAAGTTTAAACATTTTTTAATTTATTTGTTCTAACAGACTATCATACTTTTTTTATCTGGGCCATGTTTCTCAAAAATACAAGTTAACAAGTTACAAGTTACTAGTAAATTTTTCACAAGGACATGTAAATTCTGTTTCAGAAAGAAATTTACAAGTCTAGTAACTTTTTTACACGTGTAGTTTATCTTCACAAGTGATCACAGCTGATTTACTTTGTGTGTTTATTATAAGGGAAACATTCTGGCCAAACATAAAACGAGCAACATTGCTAAGTTTTCTTATATCATTATGTCATGATCTATTTCTATGCAGGGTCGCGTTAAGCAATTTTCTAACCCTAGACACAAGAATAAATTCGGGCCCCCAATTTCATACATTCGTACATACATATACTCGTTATACAAATAGAAATCTGATCAATTACAATCATTGTTATAACCAAGTTTATTGTTATAATCAAGTATAATCATTGTTGTACTCAAGTATATTCATTGTTGTAATTAAGTTTTATCATTGATGTAATGCTTTTTTAATTTTTAGCTCACAAATATTAAATAATTCGTGATATTGTTATTGTTTAAAATCGGCCAGTGGGCCCATCCAATTTATAGACCCTGGGTGTAAGTCGAAACCCTTATTAAATTCATATGACATCTCCATGTGCCCATAATTAATCCTCCTTCTAAATATTTCTATCTTCGTACCACAACAACTTCGTTTTCATCACTAGAGTCACTTGACCACATTGCTCCCGAATATTAATCTATAATAATTATTATAAATTGTTATTTAAAAATAATAATAAAATAAATCAAGGTAATAAACAAACTCACTTTCAATTCCGAACCTTACTAGACAACTTGTACACTTTTTCAATTGTAAATAAATATTTTTTACACTATCAGAATTGTATGATAGGGTTGCTTGAGACTGCTAAAAATTTTCATGTATTTCACAAGACATTACTTGTAAAATATATTTTGAGAAACAGAACGATAATTACACTTGTAAAAAACACTTGTATAAAATAGACTTGCACTTGTGACTTGTGTCTTACAAGTGTAGTTTTGAGAAACAAATACTTGTGAAAATTAAAATTCTACAAGTGTACACACTTGTATTACAAGACTTGTATTTTTTGAGAAACAGGGCCCAGGTAGTGCGTTAGTGAAAAAGTGGTAAAAAAATTGTTATAGTACGGGAGATATTAAATTGTGAAATTTACAAATTAGCTCTGATATCATCTGTACAAGGATATGTCCCGTAAATTTGTGTGCTTACAAGGTTTTAACATATAGGGTGTTTCCTTTAAAACAAGCATCGACGAATCCGAATGGCAGCAGAGCCCCAGAATATACATGACTAACGTCAACAGAAGCGACACTGTTGTATGTATTGCTGTCCGTGTGCTCATGGCTATGTGTGCGCGAACTTAGACCAAGGGGGTAACGCAAGGAGATTGGGCGTACTCCAGTACGCCCGACTGTGCCAGTGACGGAGGACAGTTCAGCGCAAGAATATTACAACTACCAGACTAGACTATTAGACATAATGCCGGGTGCTATATATTGTTGCGTAAAAGGCTTTAAAGGTTTAAGTTTTATAGTATTAACATTGTTATCAAAATAAATAATCTTTCTTCCTAGACACCTAGGCAGATATCTTACGTACGCCGTAGCTAGCGCGCAAAGGTTGCGTAAAGCGAGCCTGTTGAAGGACACCAGACTCAAATACACACGTAGAGGGTAGTGTTTTTACAAGCCGTTCACTCGTCATTCTCTCCACATGCCCAAATCATCTCAACTGACTCACTTCAACTCTCTGAACAACATTCTTCCCTAACCTAACCATACATTCTTCATACACCAAATTATTCTCGCGGTCCCGTCTTGCATACCCACATACACGTAAATAAAAGACTAATTTATCAGTAATAAACCGAAAATTCAATCAGTGGTTCTCAAACGGTAGAACAAAATTATATATTTTTAAATGGTAATCTATATAATTTATTAGTCCATTAGATAGTTTTTTTGGAGAAAAATGTTTTAAAAATTAGAAATAATGTTACAATTAAGAATATAAATAACAAAACTATGTACATATCTGTCACCTATACTGCTTATATTTGTTTATTATTAGTTAATTCTTTATTATCCATAATTATTTGTTAAATCCGCTTTTTTCTCTATTACTAATGCAGTAATGCTTACAGCGATAAAAACGAATTTACCTAAACGGTTAATTATTGTTCAATAATACATACATATAAACAAATATGCGATATGCTTTTTATTAACAAACTATATTGCATAATCATTCAATAATAAAATGCTACAGACCTTCAATATCATTGTACAATGTTATTGGATGTCGAAAGATACCTTTAAAGCAAAACAAATACAACCCACGCATTAATTTTGTATAATGCTCTCATTTGCAATTGAATGTTTTGGAAGAGGGATGTGATGACGTCAGTCATTATATTTCCACGTCATGATGACATATTGTCTGTCTTTCTTTACCACTTTGGGGATATATTGACGTCAATATACCCCTTCTCCAAATTTTTAATATTTTTATTTTTGCGAACTACAAATAATTAGTCGATTTATATACATACATAAATACGTTTTTTTTTTTTTTTTTTTTGTCCAGTATCATGTAGGTATGTAAAAATTCAAGTCACCCCCATTCTAGCATTAATATAGTATGCATATATAAACTCTCTTATAATTCAATTTACTAAAATTAAGAAATATTTTTCAAAATCTAGAACCCCGACAGATGTTTAAAGAATCATTGTTCTAATTTAATACACAAATATCTTGATTTTTAAAAGTGTAAAGATCTGCTTTCATTCTTACTGAGTTAAATTAACACAAAAATATAACTAAAATCGCAATTAAATATTTATATTGTTACTACAGCTTCTCCTAATTAACTTTTTAAAGTTGCAAGCATGATAGTCACATCTTTTTTTTTGAGAATTGATGGATATTTACACTATATTTTGGGAATGTGGTTCTTCGTGTGCCTCCAACTTTAACAAGAATATTTTTATTATAATAAACATAAACATCAATTTTAGAAACTTAATGAAATCTATTCTTTGATCTAAATTAATAAAACATCAAAGTAATTTTTTAATATATATATATATACAGGGTGTATCAAGATAATGGAACAGTGCCGTTTATTCGTGTATGTGAAAAGATACAGAAAAAAGTGATTAGGATATTTTGTAATGGATAGAGGGGGACACATTTTACCGTAAACTTTATTATCTTAAATTCAGTGGTACTCAAACTATAGGGCAATATTATATTTTTTTAAATGGCATTATATACATTTTATTAACTCATTAAATAGAGAATTTTGTTCTGAATTCAACGATATAATAATATCATACCCTTACATTGCGAAAAATTTGATAAAAATTAATTCAAAGTTAGTATTTTATTTCTACTGTATCTAAGTAATCTGAGCAAACATTCAAACAATAAAACAAAAAATTTATCTTGAAAGATGAATTTATTGCCAAAATCGTAGCTTACTTGCATGTAATAAAACTAAAATAAATTTTATTTTGTTTTATTGATTGAATGGTTGCTCAGAATACTTAGATACAGTAGAAATAAAATACTAACTTTGAATTAATTTTTATCAAATTTTTCGCAATGTAAGGGTATGATATTATTATATCGTTGAATTCAGAACAAAATTTTCTATTTAATAAGGTAATAAAATATATGTAATGCCATTTAAAAAAATATAATATTGCCCTATAGTTTGAGTACCACTGGATTTAAGATAATGAAGTTTATGCTAAAATGTGTCCCCCTCTATGCCTTACAAAATATCTTAATCGTTTTTTTCTGTATCTTTTCACATACACGAATAAACGGCACTGTTCCATTATCTTGATACACCCTGTATATATAAACTTTTCCGAAATTGTGTTAAATAAATTTACTTACTTGCTCTTTTAATTTGAAATATGCATATAAAACGAGGTTAATTAAAAAACTAAAGTGGTAGTAATTTTACGTTTAAAAAGCAAATTAAAGAGAATAAAAGAACTCTAAATTGGGTGCAGTAAGAAATAAACTAGTTTTAAATTGACAATAAATCTTTTTCTGAGCTAAATAACATTTTGAAACTACAGTATTCAAAATAAAATGTGTCGTAGTCTGTAAATTACAATTGTTTAGTACAACTACGACATTTTACTTTGCGGTGTGTCGACGGACACGTTAATGTATACGTAATACGAAATGTATATATATATATATATATATATATATATATATATATATATACATATATATAAGTAAATATGATTATGTATGGGTATGATGTGTTAAAACCGTGGTGGTGTAGTTGCAAATTAGTCTTGCATTTTTAGGTTATTGTTGTTATATTTAGAGAAATATACTATTTCAGCCTATTAATTAACGTGCATGGTGTAAATTTTGTACGCATTTATAAAGATACACGTAAAATGCCTACGTCATAAGCGGTGATGACGTTTTAGCGTGTACCTATATTTTATATTAGGTATTAAAGTGTCCCAAAACACAGCCATTGTTTTTATCATCCCGTATTAGACAAACGAACATGTTTAATAAAATAATCTTGATATTTTCTTGTCGTAGACTCGTAAAATACCCCATGCCCCATTCCGTCGGCAGAATGAATCGGTTTAACATTTTTCAAAAAGTATTCAAATAAAAGTTTTTGCAATATTTTTCATACCAATAGTGAAAAACAACCATCCACTCCTATGACGTCAAATTACATAAAGCACGTCATTCATAGCCAATAGGAAAACAGTTTGTCCATCACCTACGTTATTTATACAGGCTGGCGGCAGTTAAGGGGAGGGTGAACATTTAGAGAATATTTTCTTAAAATTTAGTACTTAGGTTGTTTCCGATGTTGCATTTTTGCATTTAGTATTTAGGATTTATGTCTTCTTCACATAAATACAACTCCGAATGGCACACTAATGACATCAATTGGTTTGCATGGGAACACTTTAAAACAACAAAAATGAATTGTACAACTCGATTTAATTTGATGCTTCAAATTAATGTTAATATTATATTTCATAAAATAGAAGCTAAGAAGCTATTTTTTGACAGTAAATTTGTCGTTTTGCACAAATTATAGCAACGAACATGATTTGTTTAAATAGTACGCGTCAACTTCAAAGCATAGTGTGCTCCTGCAAAACCCTAAAATATAATTCCTAAAATCCTAAATAATGACGTTATTTAGGGCATATGAATTTAGAATTTAGATATTAGGGTGATAATAATAATAATAATAATAATAATAATAATAATAATAATAATAAACTTTATTGACATATAATCAAGGGCGAGGTTCAGCCTAAGGCTGCTCTTCCAACTAACCAACAAATAATACACAGATGCAGGTATATAAAACTAATAGACACGTTATAAATATAATTAATTACAGATAATTGAAATAATAAAAACATTTAAGATAATATAGAGTAAAAAATAGTAAACAATGAAATAAATATTATGCAAATAATAATGCTCGTACATTTCTTTTGAAATTGTTTAAAGAAAGGATCTTCAGAGAGTCCGGACACTGTTATATAAAGTGGGGGCCATATATGAAAACGCACCTTTAAATTTTGATTTTCTGATGATTGGTACAATGTACAAATCCTTCATTCTAAGAGAATAGTTATAATCTTTAATTATAAATTTGTCAAATAAATATGTTGGAGTACCTGTCAATATAATTTTATGTAGCAAGCATAAATAAAGATATTTAAGACGGTTTTCAACAGAGGCCATCTTAGAAATTTTGCGATATTTAGATATATGATCGTATTTACGCACACCGTATACAAAACGCAGACAAGAATTTTGCAATAATGTTAGTCTCTGTTTATCTGCCTGTGTGAGGTTCGGAATATAAGTGCAGGCGCAATAGTCAAATAGTGGAAGAATAAGTGAATTGACCAGTTTAAGTTTCACTGACGAATTTAGTTCATTTTTAAACTGAAATAATTGTCGTAATTTCAATCTTGCTGCACATAATTTTACATTAAGATGGTTTCTAAAATTTAAATCTTTGTCAATGTGAAGTCCCAAAATTTTAACATTATCTGTGCGAACTAAAATAGAGCCATCTAACACAATATCAGGTATGTTACCACAGTCACTAATGGTTAGAAGTGATAATTTGTTGGTATTAATTTTGAGACCATTGCTCTTTACCCATGATATAAAATCACTTAACTCTTTGTTGACAATATAATAAAAGTGCAACATCGGACACAACATAAGAAGTACACCCAATGCACGCCGTCCGCCGTTATTTTTCCACGGCGCGCCACCGCGGCATATAAAAATTCTTGTAACAGCCCTATTCTGTTTGCTGTACGTAGATTTAACCACTTCTTATTCTATTTTCTCGACTGTACTTAAACTTTATGTAAATTTTTCTTTTTTTCATTGATCTAGTACAACTATAACAACTCTTCGTTTAATTCGGTTAGTAGAGAAGTAATTAAACGTAAGTGATCCATTTAATGAATAAATTTTAGACCCGCTATAAAATTAATCTTATTCACTTGGCGTGAAACGTAAATAATGAATTTAATCATAAAATGTTTGAGAATTGCATGTAAAACAGTTTATCGTACACTGTGGGTAATTCGAGTGTATATAACGAAGGAAATTTTCATCCCGAAGCTAAAATCGGAAGCAAATTGATTTTCCATTTAACGCCGCGCTCTGCGGAGCAGTTTTCTGTAGTGCTGCGTAAAAATTCTCCCTGCTTATCAAAATATTTGTTAACGTGATGAAAAAATCTAAACTTTATTCCACCATCCAATATAAAGGCGATCTAGATTTCCCTAACGTCATTTTCAGAATGAAGTTCATTGAAGTCATGACATCAAAAAGAAATATATTTTAAACATTGTTGACAACAAATAAAAAGGATCTCAAATTTAAACTTTATTCAATAAGGAAGTTCTTCTGTTATCTCGTCATTTTAAAAGTCAAACATTTAAGAAGTTACAAGATTTCCCTTAAATATTGAATGAATACGTTAGTATAATCGTGTTCTATATAAGCATAATTTTTTCATGACCTAAATTCAAAAACTTTTTCGTAATAAAATTGTTTCTCTTCAATCATTCGTTAAATTAGACTCTCACGTCTTGTACCTTCGTTTTAAATGTGTCAACTGGTGTTGAAAAACAGATCTTGAAAGATGATATATATTTTAGTGTTGGACCAGTACCGGCTTTTATCTCTAGGGAAATCATATATGGAGAGTGAAAAATGTACTACCCGAAATTTGGTGGCAGTTGACAGAAAATATTCTTTGGGACAATATGCATGTATTTAAATACATGCATATTTGATATTTTGTAATGAAAATTTTAATATGTTAGATCCCTATTTTTATTATAAAATACATAGATATACAAATACATACTTCTAACCCTTATTTCTTTATGTCGCGAGTTTTTTTTTATCAGTTAACATAGGCGTACGTCATTACTATAGTTACATTTAAAATGATTGACAACAATGTATTATCGCGTTTTTATTTTATAAGTGGTCTTTAAAAATGATGAATACAATGGAGATTACACCATTTTTTTTTTATAATTTCATCTGAAAATATTAGGAAAACTAAGACTATTGATGAAAATCCGATGAAAAAATTCCTATTAATAAGCGAGTTATGGTCTCCCGAATTTTGAAAAGATTGACGTGACGTCACATTTATGTGTTTTTATATCAAACTTTTTTCATCATGGACCTAAATGTTCTTGAAATATATGCTATTTTAAGTTATATTTACATAAAAATAAATGAATATTGTAACACTGTATAAGTATACACACTTTATAATTACAGGTGTATTTAAATTATTAAGTTTAATGCAAGAAATTTATGTTAAAATAAAAACTGTTTGGAAACTGTAGTACAGCAATGTTAGCCCCTCCTTTCGAATTTGAATTTCTTAACTTCCATTGGTAGTAATCCCACCTCATAACACGCTATTTGTAATGCATGTACAGGCGGTTTCTTGGTCGCCAATCAAAACACCCTTTATTTCCGAAATATCTCAATTATACCATTTCATTTTTTTATTAATATTCGTTACTCAGCATATACATTCGTATTTTTTTACTATTTTCCTTTAATTCGATTGAGCCGTAATCCCCCATTGAAGATAAAGTACAAATCATAGCATGGTATAATTCTAATATGAGTCGAAGACAAGTTTCCAATTTATTTGCTGCTTCTTTTAATAAGCAAACCCAGAAACTATTAAAAAAATCTATAATAATTACAGATCTCTGGAAAAAATAGACGTTGAACGTTTTTTTGCATAGACGTACAATTTATACTGTGTTTATTGAATATCAAAATTCCAATTACCTTAAAGATAAACATGTAGTTTTTCATTGTGAAAGTCTCAAATACCTATTATCTGCCGTGATGCCAATAAAATTGTATGTCAATTGTGACGGTGTGACATTTTCTTCAGAGAACACATTGATTTTTATTTTTTACAAACTTTTGAACTATGACATAATTGGTCAGTTTTAAGGGGTTCCAGTACTTATAGAAAGTATGTAAAACAAAAATTATTTCCATCTATGGGGTTAGTTCTACCGTCAGTTAAGTGTTGTATGCTTACTTAAGTACCACCTTGTATATTAGAATATTATTTGCTGGATATTAAGTAATAGAAAAATAAATATTGATGACTAATTACATAATAATTAGTAATTCTGATAGGACGTTTTTCTAGGAACACTCAAACTTTAAAATGTAAAACTTACATGATTAAAGGCAGTTTTCATAATAAACTTTATCTTCACTTTAAATTAAAATTAAAGATGTATCCGTTTTCATAATATAACTTTAGCACTTTAGCAAGCACTCTGGCCTTAATTTTTACTTTAAATTAAAGATAAAGTCTTACGGCCGGTTTCATAATAAATATAAAGTTATTTTACTTTTAAAGTTTGCTTAAAAAGTGGAAAAAGCGTTTCATTATTTCACTTTAAGTTAAAGTTGTCAGTTTAAAGTCCTTTAAAATAAAGACATCTCACAGTTCCTTTAACTTAAAGTGAAATTATGAAATGCTTTTTTCACTTTTCGATCAAACTTTAAAAGTAAAGTGACTTTACATTTATTATGAAACCGGCCGTTAAAGTAATTTTAATTAAAATCTTAAAGTGAGCCTGATAATGAAAACGACCCTAAGATACTTTTTATGAGAAATAGTTTTACCAAATTTTTTGACATCTTTGATAATAGATGTATGTATTCATACTTATTTACACTATTTGGACTATGGATGGTTGTTTTCTCCAAAAGCTTCCCAATTTCTTATTAATTACAATAACCATACACTCTAATAAATACTGTATAAAATACACTAAAATTGGTTTATATAGGCCCACACTATGTTGTGTAAATTTACCCATTTAGATACAAATTTGGTATAAAAGTACATTTTGAATTGGTTCATAATTGAATAGAATACCCATATTTTCGTAACATGGCAACTAATATATGTATTTATTATAAATAAATAAGTACAATGGGCCGAATTTAGTACTCTTCACTAGTCTAGTGCTCACTATGGAAGTAGCTTGCACCTTTTTCTTATTAATGCATTACTGCATATGTCTCTCTTTATTTTGTTATTTTTAGTTAAGCTTCTTTAGTTAAAGGAGAGTGCTGAATTCGGCCCAATATGTTTATAGATACCATTTATAGAATGCATTTTACATAGATTAAATGATGGTAATTGTACTTACCGGCTAATGGAAGAATCTTCAAACCTGATGCCTTCGTACAAGAAAACACATTTACACAGTTTACATTGCACTTTAAATGTAAGTTTAAACATTATCATTTAATACACAGAAATATACGTCAACCCACAACGAAATATCACAACAGACTAACTTCCTTGCGATTTTTAACTTGTTTTATTGTGAACACGACAACGCTGATCATATAGTGGTAGAATAAAATTTCGTTATAAAAATTACTATAAATAGTGTAAGGGCCGGTCTTATAAAACTTTTTAATCAACAGTTAAAATTTAGTTAGCTACTAAACTAATTTAACTGAAGATATGGCTATTATAAAAGTTTAGTGACAAGTAAATCGACCTATTAAAGTAACTGCGGAATTTCATGCTATTAGATTTAAATCAGTTGTTAAAGAAACATCAAACTGTAATTTTTTGGTTATGTTTATTATAAAACAACTTGAAATAGGGAACTATTTACTTCTTAAATATTTTTTTAAGAAATGTCTGTGTCGAGTGTCTCATCTATAGAGTCTGTATCATCAGTGTCCTGGGATTCATCAACAGATAATGATGATAAATTTATATTTGCCCGAGGTAGGCTAACAATATTGTTCCGAAACATGACAAATCCATATGAAATATATGATGACTATGACCGGTAGTCGTAGTATTTACTCAAAATTTTAGTCATCTTGACTAACTAATTACCATGACTACCATTTAGAACTACATTGGGGTGATTAAAAAACAACTGAATTTGTTACTTTAGTCAACGCTTAATCACCCCTGTTTAAGAGTAAATACTACCGGTCAGTAAGTTTAAAAAAAGATTTCGATTGTCAAAACAATGTGTGTTACACATATTGAGAAATATGTCAATTTCCGCAATGAATCAGCTACTAATAACCTTGCGATTTTACGCAACCGGGTCGTTCCAAATTGTTATAGGGGACCAATTATTTAATATTACAAATGCCACAGTGGGTATAATAATCCATCGTATTATACATCATATTGTGTTATTAAGAAATAGTTATATAGAAATGCCTGATACTCCCCCAAAAAAGAATAAAATTTGTAACGATTTTTTCCCATGTAAGTGAGCTTCCAAATGTAATTGGTGCCATAGATTGCACGCACGTTAAAATCCAATCACCAGGAAGGGAAAACGGTAACCACGATAACTAAACTTACTGTCAAATTAGTCAGCTGATTTTCGTTTATAACGAATGTGAATATAGAAACTTTTCACAAAACCACAAACACACTACTAAAATTTAATTAAATCTCCCGTTAATTATTTGATAGTGAGATTAGTTTTATAATATCCATTTCTTTTTTAATGGTCCATTTAATTTACTTGTGTAGTAACTAACTGAGGATTAATTTATTGTTTATAAGACCGGCCCTAAGATTTTTAAAATTCAATTTTTACCTCATTTTATTATTTACAATTTGCAAAATTTTACAAAATTTAGTGTTGATTTTCACACAAGTATGATTTACCACCCAGCAAGTCGATTTTACACAGCTTAAATTTCTTAGAGTGTGGCATCTGAACAAATATATACACAAATATATTTGATTTTTTATCTGTCAATTATTATTTTTTGTTTATATCTTTTTAATATTTCATAACAAATTAGAAATTGCTTCAAAAAATTAATTTAGGTAATAAAATTTGCATTAGTTATAGGTTATAATAAATTAGAGGAAAAATTAACAAAGGGATCGCACTAGTCTCTTATAGCTCATCCCTGATTACCCCTATGAGGGTGGACTCAAAAGTTCGCGACCTTATACAGAGAGGGCAGAACTAAACGCACAATTATTTCTTGTGAGGTTATGTGAACTGTAATCTACCCCAGATGACCTTATAACTAACATATGAGATATAATGTAATATCCTGATAATCCGTTCTGAATCTAGGAACTTGTAAAGCCCGTTTGACATTCAGCAACATTTTCCTGCAACTTGTTGCACAAATAGTTTCGCAACACAAGTTGCTGAATGTAAAACCAAAGTTGCGGGCAATTCATGTTGCGCAACTAATTGTGCAACACATTCCTCGAATAGGACATGTTGACATGTTCTAATTTTGTTGCTGGTAACTCGCAACTTTCCCCCAGATTTAGTTACTTTTTACCAATCGAAATATTGCAGTTGGTTAACCTCAGTTAACCTTGTGTTGAATGTGTAATCCGCCATTCTTCTTTTCTTTGTTTGTTTGGTACAATTTTAAATCACAAAGTTAACAACACTTATATTTTTGTAGAAATACAAAAGATTACAAAAACAATAAATAAACATAAACATAACTAGGAACTGTCAGCTGTGAAGACTATCAACTGTCCTCAGATTTATGTTGGTATAAAATTTAAAAGAACTAATAAAGTTGCTGAAATATGTTTTCAAATGTAATACACAAAAAAATTGTTCAGCAACAAGTTGCACAACTTCGTGTTGCACAACTATGTGCGTAACGAGTTGCTGAATGTAAACGGGCTTAAGCAATACCAAGATTTATGACGTATCAGAATATCACGTGTTCAATTAAATTTCCCTTAATTTCAACATGAAAGTAAATAATTTTGCTTTTGTGATAAACAAATTTCTCGCCAAGTGAAAATTAATTTTCCGTTTACAGTTTAATCCAGTAATCTTCAAAGGATAATTATTTTATTCTTGAATTTATCAGATGCAGAAAAAATAATTAATTGCATTAGTGATATTCGATTAGCTTGATCAATTTAATTTTATTTACAACTGATCTGTACCGTTTCAAATTCTACTAAGAAATTGTGAAAACATAATGAGGTAAATAAGATTATTAATAAATTTTATCCACAACTGTCATATAATATACCCATAATTCAATCGATTTTTATCAATTAATGACCTTCGTTACTGTTGCTAATTGAATAATATTGACAGTTTGATGTAAAAACAAAATTACTTTTTTTCACATAAAAAGCCAAAATTGCACTAGTTTTGTCATTTTCATACTTTTATTTTTACCTCTCGCTAAGAGAGGTAGGTATTGGATTCATGCTAAAAATTGAATCTAGATTTTAGTGAATAAGCACGTTTTGAAGTCCCTAGAATCCGATTATAACATTTTTACGATGATGTCTGTGTGTATGGATGTATGTGTGTGTGTGTGTGTGTGTGTGTGTGTGTCTGTGTCTGGATGTTGGAAGGACGATTTCTCAAAAACTGTAATACTTAAGACTTGTTTAACTACGTATTTCTCAACCTGACATTAATGAGAAGAACTGAAAAGGTTTTGATAACAATTGGACAACCGGAAGTAGTAGTTTATTAAAAAAATCTTCTAAATATTATTTTTTCGATTTTTTTTTTATTACAAATATTGAAGAACATGAAACTCTTCATCTAATATAGGTACTTAAATTTTTTATTAAATCTTCAATAGATTTAGAGATAAAATATAATATATAGACAAAACTGTTGTAATAAATCGCACAGTCCAGACTACACCAATAAAACCAGTTGTCAAATTCAAATGTTTGTAATTGACAGATAAATGTCAGTGTCAAAAAATCAACAGTTTTACTGATACTACTGAAAGCTTTTTCTGGGAAGTACATTTAATATTTCTTATCAAATTATTAATTATTTAAAATTGTAGGTAGGTACGTATATTAATAGTAATAGTACAGAAATATCCTGAAAAAATCCGGTAATCCCGTCAATGAAATGGAACCATCTTGAGCATTTTAGAAGAGACAAGATTCCTTATAGAATGAAAGAATAAATGAATAAATAATCACGTCATATTACCCACAGGCACGCAATGATTATAATTAGAATTATTTGTGTGTATAAAAAATATTAATTCGATACTTATGTAACAAAACGGAAATGACGAGAGGTATTGTGCTGGCCACAACAGATTTTTCTTTTCTTAAGCTTAAACTGTAGCTGAATAGTCGTTTTAAAATTTTCTGCTAAATGTCAAATCGCTTCATTATTTTGTTGCAACAAAAGGTTGCTGCAAGAACGATAACTAGATTTGCCTATGCCTTCTTATTTTTCAATACAAATATGTCATTAATATGTTATTATTTGACAGTTGTGGATAAAATATAGTATTCCATTCTCATGTAATTGCTATTACTCATTCGAATGATTTACATCACTCGCCTTCCGGCTCGAGATGCAAACTTCATTCTCTTGTGCAATAGCAAACCTTACATGCTCATTGAATAATGTACTATTAAAACTAGCGATAGTGCGCACTGCGGATCATCAATAATAATTCACTTTGTATATAAATGTCAGACTTATATTGCCGAGTTGTTCTGGAGCAGATGAGATGAAAAATTACGGTATTCTCATCACTGAGCAGGAACTGATACACACTTCGCTCTCGATACACTGCAATGAAAATAAACTTTACGTACACACAAAATTTTATATTGGGGATTCAAATTAACTTTTCCCGCCATTATATATCAGTGTTGTGACGTCACAACACTGTACGAGCTGTCAATCTGTCACTGACAATGAATTTTACGCTTTTTGAAAAAGTTTAAAAACATGAAACTTGTGTTAAAGGATGTTTTAAATACCCTGCAATCACTAGAAAGTTTCACAACTCCAATAAAACTTTTGCCTATTTAAATAGTTTCAAGCAATTTTCAACTTTCATAGACACATTTGCTCAAATGATTGCTGGACGAATACAAAACAATTTTTATTCTGTTTCTCCACAATTTTAAAAAGAAATTTCAATTATTCACACACAGCAGCAATACTTTACCCGGGATTTGAACCCGAAACCCTTGGAGCATGAAGGGAGGCAAGCTATTGGTAACGAAAATGACCGATAGGGGCAGCACCGTATTTACAATATGGCCGGCGTAATAGGAACGATAACTTGTCAAATGTCACATGTTACTTTACTCACTAGACAACTTCATAATTTTGCCACCAGGTGGCTTCTTTGCCAATAACGCTAACACACTGATCTCTATACATATCTGTATCTATCTGGATATATTTTTTTTTTTTCATATATTTCGGGAACTATTGAAGACCGGACCCCATATTGATTTTTACTCATTTTGATCAGTATTACCCGTAAAGTTTGTGAAACAATTTGTATTTGCTGGTTAATTTATGCGTGATCACCATGTATTGTTTGCTTGTTTACATTATTGGACAAATAACTACGTATCTATTAATTCTTCTTACCACCCACTGTAAACTGGAAATCGCCCACTGATGGATGGTACATCGCCCACGTTAAGAAGTATTGTAGAATTGTAAATTAAAATGACAAATTACTGCAGTGGTTTCATATAGTTTCACATAAACATAAACTCGATAGTCTGAAGTACTCATATATTGGACATTGTTATTCTTCTATTTCTGTGGTTTAATTTAATAATGAATTTAAGCTAAGTTAGGAAATGTGATTATGGTCAAGGCATTTTCATTACGACAGAAAGTTTCATTTAGTTAATTTCCCACTTGAAACTTTTGTTTTCCATGTGCAGTTTGTAGAAATAGGAGCACTTCTAGTGATGAACAGTTGCTCACATGGACTGTGGACTGATTATATTAGCTAATTATTCTCTGAAATAACTACGACACTATTTTGCAGTTAAATTCTCGTGCATTCAAATGGCTGGAAATGCTTGATAAACAATACAACAATAGAATAGCAATGGTACCTTACAAATAATCTATAAACTACTCATTTTAATTAGGTTTTGGAGTATGAATAGTCTACAGTTTGCGTTTCTAGCTCAGTTCAAATATTTCCCAGAAGCTCAATTAGCACACGTTAATAAAAGCTAATTAATTATAAATATTCAGGATAAACAAGAGAATCCGTGACATAGGCGTATAACACGTAGTATTCTTCACGTTGGAATGGTTTTACGCAATAATAATTTGTTTACAAGTAGTTCGATTCGTTTTGTAATCTGTGCTGACACCTATTAGGAAACTGTAATTTTCTGCATCAAGTAACAAGATCAATATTGCAGCCCTTTTCGATTCATGCTAAAATACAGGACAATGTATATAAACTATGACGACAATTCCAAATTATTTCCTGAACAGAGTTCCAAAAATCCGTCGCCTTATGAACAGATGTACAGGTGCAGCAAAATAACCTCCCTGGTTTTAATAAGACTTTTGAAGCTAGCGGAGGTCATAAAAGGGTGGGGATGGTGCCTATAGCGCCAGGTGGATGGACAGTATTACAAAAATTTCAATCGAAAATATAATGTGGACGAACGAGCAGCACGCCTTTGCCATGGAAGTCTAATCCGCCAAAACGGGTCTGTATCGCCGTCTTGTTCTAGGTTCTAAATGCCCTCTCACTAAACTATTCCGAAAATTGAATACGTTGTGCATAAAAAAGTTTAGAGAAAAAGGATCTGTAGTCAAAAAGGAAACGTGGACAACCATGGACTGCTCAAAAACCCGAAAACGTCGATGAAGGAAAATCGGGCAGCTACTGTCAATTCTAAGCAGTATATGAGCATGCTCCAGAATTTTATAGCCTCAGTTCTAGAAAATCACCTAACCTACAAACCCTAAAGGAAGCAGTCCGTGCAATTCGCCGGATAAGCCAAGAAATGCTCAAAAAAGTTATGCGAAACTTCATAAGTCGCTTGCAGCATTGATTGGACAATAAGAAATGAACCACTTTGCGCACGCAAAACAGACACTCAAAAGGTCCTTTTTGTGCAAATTGGACATAAAATGTAGTGTGTATCACGTGTGAATTGCGATTAGTGCTGAGCTGAGTTGCAGTTCTCGCCGAATACGACCCCATCTCATGCTACAAGGCTACAACTCGCCTCGCGCGAATTGCTTACTTTGCGCACTCGTTACACATTATACTATTTTGCATCTCGGCTACTTTCATCTTCAAAAAATAGGCAGGTTATTTTGCCGCACCCTTTATAACCTGTGTGGCAAAAAGAAACTACTTTAGTCTTCAGTTACGTATGTCCAGGGTCGCATTTATATCTTCAGAGGCTCGAGGCGCCGTGACCTGTTGAGGCCCCTATTTTTATATATTTTAAAATATATCCGGTGAAAATCACCTGTCTATTTTTAATTAAAGGATAAGTTGTTAATGGTTATTAAATCAAAATAAATTATGGAGTATTAATAATAATAAATAATTTTATTATCATTAGTATCACATAAACAAAAACAAAAATAGTTCGAAAACTGTAAATAAAAATATTATCTACCTATATAGTACACACCTGTATAACATTTAACGGTTACTATGGTTACTCTACAGTGATATTTTCAGAAGTAATATCACAAGACGCTTGAGCGATTTTGCTTAAAAGCAAAAAAAATGAGTGCAAATAAAAGTTTATCTGAGAAAATCTGAGAGGTCGTGTGGTATTTGGTGGGATAAATTCCAAAAACAACGCAAAATGAAACTTGACACATTAATTGTCACACTAACAGTTATAAACAATAACAACTGTTTATTTACTTAGTAGCGGAAAATTATCGGGGTAACGGGGTTTTATCAGTATAATACTGTCCCCATTGGATGAATTGTGTTTTGCATCATGATTGGTTAAAAACTAGTCGTTGGAATTTATCAAAATAAATATAGAAAAGGGGCATTCTGATTGGCTGAAAGAACCTGTAACACTGGTTTCCTCCTGAATAAAAATCAACAGCAACTACTCGAGGGTTAGAATCCAGCGAGTAAAACGTGAATATAGATACAATCGCACAAAAGTTGTCAAACGTATACGAATGAGGTATACAATATTAAGAATTTGGAATGAGATACATACATAGTCACTTCATCACTAACTAGATGGCAGTGGCAGTAAGAGTAACAATAACAATTATGAATAGATTCAAAATCAAAGTTTATAATAGCAAGTGTTTTAAGGTTTAAGCTTTTTTTTTTGTAATTTATGAACAAAATAAAAATGTACGAAAAGAACTTTTTTCTGAGGCCCCCGGAAGATGAGGCCCCCAGCTAGCGCCTCATGCCCCTCTGCTTAAATGCGACCCTGCGTATGTGGTCAAGAATCATACACTTTTTATTGCGCAATGCCATTCTTACGTGAAGAATACTATTTTTGTGAGTTGCCTCGACCTGTTTTATGTATTTCAACAATGCGTTTCTTTTTCTTTTCCAGGTGGAGACGATCGGCGACGCATACATGGTCGTCTCTGGTCTTCCAGTACGCAATGGTCGTCTCCACGCCCGGGAAATCGCTCGAATGGGACTTGCCCTTCTCAAAAACGTTTACACCTTCAAAATAAAACACCGGCCTGATGATCAGCTGAAGCTGCGAATAGGCATACACTCTGGCCCTTGTGTTGCTGGGGTTGTCGGCTTGAAGATGCCGCGGTATTGCCTATTCGGCGACACGGTCAATACAGCATCAAGAATGGAGTCCAATGGAGAAGAGCAGAGAATTCACGTGAGTCCTCAGACCAAGGAGCTGCTAGATTATTTTGGCTGTTTTGAACTAGAGAGGCGGGGGGAGGTGGAACTCAAGGTAAGTTTTATGTGACAATGATATCAAATAAATGCATGGTGTTTTTTAATCATAAGAGCTATTTACACATTAGAGAATAAGCAAAGTACGAGTCCGGGCTCATAATAGTTCAACTAGTTTACATTTTCTACAAACAAAATTATCAAACCTACGCAAAAAAAATCTACAAATTTACAGACTATCTGCAGGGCCGGCAAAATATATAGGCGCCCTGAGCCAAATTAGATTAGATTAACTAAGTCAATATACCCCACATTTAGATAAAAACTTCAAAATTTTCAAAAATCTAATTTTTATGTATCTTGATGCTTATTAATGCGCTGATTCCAAATTTTGAAACCGCAGGTCGATATCTCTTTTCGTTCTCGAGATATTTAGATTCAAAGTTTTGCTCAAAACTGCCCATTTTTGGGCAATAACCCAAAAATGGGTCAAGATGTGAATTTGGCGACAACACCATTCGATTCTACGGGAAAAATTACATAAGTACACCAATTTTCAGAATTTTTGAACACCGCATACAATTTCTAAAGCAAAATAACTGAAAATGGCCAAAAATTACAAAAATCTAAGGATTTTTTCAGATTTTGTCCATTTTCAGAGGTTTTCAAGTTTTTATTAATAAAAACTGAACCGGTTGGACAAAAATTATGAAAATTGCTATACTTATGTATTTTTGTCTGTAGAATCGAATGATGTTGTCGCCAAATTCATAGCTCGACCCGTTTTTGGGTTAATACCCAAAAATGGGTAGTTTTGAGCAAAATTTTAAATCTAAATATCTCGAGAATGAAAAGAGATATCGACCTGCGGTTTCAAAATTTGGAATCAGCGCATTAACAAGCATCAAGATACATAAAAATTTGATTTTTGAAAATTTTGAAGTTTTTATCTAAATGTGACTTTTGGGGCAATAATTCAAAAATTGGTGGAGATATAAACTTGATAGTAATATTATTAATTTATTTACACAAAACTAACTTTGAGGGGCTCCAAAATTTAATAATACAGGACAGGTATATATTCCATACATTGATTTTTTTTTGTATATATATATCTTTAGATTTTATATATTTTGGGCGCCCCAAAAAGCCAGGCGCCCTAAGCCAGTGCCTAAGTGGCTCACGCCTTAAGCCGCCACTGACTATCTGTAAATTCACGTTCGATGCACAGTTTTCTGATACTGTACTCTGAAAAATGGAAAGCGACGATTATTTGGCAATAGTTAGTGCTATTTTCATTATCATGGCGCAAAAGAAAAAGAAGAAATTAAAACCAAAACGGAAACAACGCAGATAGTGGAGTATATCAATATTTAAAATAGAGATAGTTCGTATGTAGTCCGGGACACAAAAGATGAACTATGGAAAATATGTTAGTACAAATCACTGTCTAATATATGCGCTCCGTTGAAATCCACACGAAATACAATTAATTTACTTCCCGCATACCTAATATAACATATAAAAGTTGTCCAAATAAGTTTTAAAACTACGCAGCCTTCTTACATTGGCAGTTGATCTGTGCAATTACTGTTCGTATCAGTTCCTGTCCTGTTTACAGTCGGATCATAAGCGTACACAAATAAGTTATGCCCGGTTGCACCGACGTTTCTTAAATTTACACTTAATAAAACTGAACTTACATTAAGTATCACTTAATTTTTATCTACTCTTGCACACATATTTATTTTAATAACCTTAAGTAAGTGGAGTTTATATATTTTTAAGCTGTTTAAATTGTACTTTTAGTAACAAGGAAAATAAAATTTAGAGATTTTGTTTGTGTTAAAGTTTGGAGGTAATATTGGTAAGTTCGATTCAAATAGAATTATAGTTTTTAAAATTGAAGTATAATGAAACATAAACATATTCATTGTTTTTAGCAAAAATGGTATCAGACGAAAAAAGAAAGCTAACACGAAGTGCCAACTAATTGAATTAATAAGTAAAACATTGAATGAAAAATGAACGCAATACTTACATGTCATTATAAAATTCAATATTATTTTCTATTAAAATCAGTAATTGCAATACTGTATATTTGGTTAATCGAAACCGTTGAAAAAAGCATGATCAGAAAGAGTATGAAAATGATCAGATCTGTTGTATATTTGCCTTGGTATTCCGCATAAAATTAAATCCAATGCATCTAAATCGTCATCATCGACAATAAAATCAATAACTTCAATGATTCTGATAGAAATTAAATACGTTTCCATTCAATATAACCTCACTACTTACTTAAGTGCAAGATAAACCGTCAATTTCGGAGGCTTAAATTTATGGAAGCCTTAAGATGTTTATGGAGAGTTTAGCGCACGGTACAACGAAATAAAACTAAACTTAAGGCTAAACTAAACTTAAATTCTTAAGTGGTATCGGTGCAACTGGGCATTAGAAGCACAAAGTTACTGTAATAATTATTATTTGACTGCGTCTTTGAAATATCACGATATGAGCATTTATTTCTCTTACCCCTCAGGTCCCGCACTATACACAGGCCATTCTCTTGAGCCAATTCCATAAAAAAGAACAGTCAAGGATATATGACTAAATTATTAAAAATTATTTTATAAAAAACAATACATCATCCACGGGTCTCTCGAAACGCTCTAAAATTAATAAAATAAAGAATAACTATGCGAGCTAGCTCGTACTAAAGAACTGACATGCACCAAACGCTGTTGAATCGTGTTAATACGCAGCCTTTGGTATTCGCCAATTTACCGCCGCCAAAAGTGAATCATTGCGAACATACGATCCACGTTGTAAACGAATCGATTTTGAACGAACAAGTCCCTACATATTATTCACAAATTGCCCGCGAACCACGTATCGCTCATCATAAATCGCAAATACACGCATAGTATCAGTATCCACACGCCCTGCACCTTCTTTTGTTAAAGTATTGTCCCATTTGTTTTGCAAGGAAGATTTTACTGTAAGCACTAGATTCTTAAGAATGAGGTCATGCAAAAAAAATAATTGTACCTTTTTTCTGTTTAAATCGAAAAAGGATAGTCTAATTCATCGATAAGTATGATTAAATTATTTTTTATTTATATTTTTTGTTGTATAAAATCTTTTTAAATTATGATATTTTTAAAAAGTTGCAAAAACCAGCCATGTTTTGTCGTCACAACGTTACGAACCAAGTTCAGACTCATTTCAAACAGACATTTTATATGGGCACATAATTTCTAAAAGAAAAATATATATAAACTATAAATTGAGGATTACATATCTGAATATGCTATAATATATAAATATAATATCGTTCTACTTATTTTTATAAATATAATTTTCATTTGGTGTGAAATTATCTACGTTACATCAGATGTTTCTTTCACTTTTGAATCTTTGAATTAGACGGTAAAAGGTTATAAACGCATGTGAGACATTGAATATATTGCAGAATATTATTTTATTCTCTATTTTGGCACGAAACACCGTTCCATCGACATGTTTACATTAATAAATTTTAGGTTATCTATAAATGTCACTTTGACGTTTAAGACAATGTGAAAATCAAAATGGTCGTGCCTTTCACTCTGTGACGTCAATGAACAAGGGACGAAGCGGGGGTCTAGCAGCCTCATTTTAAAGAATGTCATTTTCAATTACAATTTTTTCATGATTAAAGATAGATTTGAGGAAAAATAAAAAATACGGGTCTATTATTTTTCACTACTCTATCGATTAAAATTATAAAAAAAGTCGTGCATAACCTCATTGTTTTTGATATTGTACCAAAAATAAAGGCTCTCGGTATAAAATAAATCTGGACTAGAGAATGACCCTTTAAATGTCGGTCGAACTAGAAATAGAAATTTCTCACCATTTGAGTAGGTTTTGTAATTTGTTGAAAATCTATGCCGGCCAAATTATTATGAGCTTGGGCTCGTATATGATGTTTAGTTTTCTAATTTGTAGTTAGGCAAGTTTGTTAATAATGAACTACATATTTTTTTCTGATAATGTATTCAAATTTAGAGACTTGATCGTCTTCGTAATTAATTTTCTAAGCCACCCAATCACCACACTGTGTATCAGTGAAAACGCATTTTGGAAATTTGTAATAATAAACGCGATATTTATTTTTAAAGTTTTCAAATTAACTGCAACGTCATCTGTCTTAGGATACGTGCCCCGTCCCAAATGAGTTGGCTCATCCGCATTAATTTCGTAGTTAAAACTAACTTTCATTAATTATGCATTTTATCGTTTTGATGCTGATTTTTGTAAATTACATATTTTTCTTTTGTCTCTCTTCACTGTTATAACGAATTACGATTATCTATAATGAACAAACAAAACAGCCCCAACAAGCATATTAAAAACAAGTTCGACTATATTCAAAACAATAATAACGAAGTTCTTGAATGATACAATTTGCAAAATTTAAAATATGTAACTTCTGTTAAACTTATAGTTTTAATTGGAGTATCCCTTGGGAACCTTCATGGAATTCGAAGTCGAATGATTTTGGTCTTAATGTTCCATATATTTATTTCAACATGTACAAAATATTTTAAAGTTTCGGGCAAAAAATTAGCCCATATTCAGCAATAGGTAAAAAATAAAATTTCTATTTTTGAAATCCAATTATCGATACATTTTTACAGGTTGTACGATTAAATCAACTCCAGAATTTATTGGTAATCATAATAGGAACGATAAAGAGAAAACTGTACAAGCTATCATTATGGCGACAGGTGAAGCTCAGAGCTTCGATAATTGGATTTCAAAAAAAGAAATTTTATTTTTTACCTATTGCTGAAGATGGGCTAATTTTTTGCCCGAAACGTTCAAATATTTTGTACATGTTGAAATAAATATATGGAACATTAAGACCAAAATCATTCGACTTCTGTTAAACTTCTACATTTATCGGTGAATAGACGTAATTCTCAACAAATATCAAATTTTAAATCCTGCATAACAAAGAAATTATTTACATAACAAAACTTTATTTTCCTTTTATTTCTTAATGAATTTGTAAAATAAATTGTCCTTGTAATACATAAATTTTAGGATTTCACACATATTTGATGCGAAAATTGATGCAGTTTTGTTTTTACAATATCATATAAATGGAATGGACAAATATATTTAAAAAATTGAATTTGGTTACATTTTTTATAGCCAAAACTTGAAGTGTGTAACCACTTCAAAATTCAACAGTTGAATTGCAACTAAAATATTTTTACAATAATGTTACAAAGGGGAGAGTAAAGTAGTATTTATAACAGTTAGTGTCATCTAGTGGTTTAGACCGTAAACACAACGTTAGGAGAAGAACAATACGACACAAGTTAATATTAAATGTCAACAAGAATTAAAAAAAAACGTTTTACTTTCCATTCCATAATTCCAGTTCGGCTTACTAAACCTTACAAAGTATCATATAATGTTGACTCACTTAAATTTAATATACATACATTTAATTCACTCATGTAAACATGACAATACATTGTTAATTTTACTAAGAATAAGAAAATCGATATAACTGTAAAAGTAAGCATTTCCGTATACATGTTAATAATATGAACGTTTATTATTGTTTTGACATGTATTATCTTTTCTAAATTTATTGACCTTTGTTTTCTGAACACCCTGCATAGATGCATTAGAAACGACAGACTTTGCGTTCACGTTAAACTGTCAGAAGCAAATTTCTGCACAATTTTACTAATTAATTTGTGGATACCAAATTTCTGTGAATGTAATATTACTGCACATGTCTACTTTGCGATGAAGGGACCTTTCAAAATCACAAGTCAATAAATAGCTTACAGGTATTTATACCTATACATATGTATGCAATCAGACGTAAATATATGCAATAACACCTATATATTGAACTGCAAATCATGCTTAATGAATTTAAATTGCAACAGTGTTATCAAACGATGAAATGTTACCTTTAGCGGCTTAATATAATTTGTCAAACACGGGGAAAGTAAATTATTGCTTAAATGCAATACAGAAAAAAACTTATAGAAATATCCTATGTAGAACTTAACTTCAAATATCTTCCTTCAAATAAACTTTATTGCCAGGTGAATAATTTAGCCAGAAATCATCTATTTTAAAAGCAAAAGAATAAAATGTTCAAGAATACGAGGATTTAAAAAAAAATATACCCAAATCCTATGCAGAATTTAATTTCAAATCACGGCATATTGCCCATTGCTAGGTGTGCCAATCTGCTTTATACACAAATAGCGGTAATGACAGCAGTGACAGCAGGATCAATCACGGCGAGTTTGGAACTAGAGTTTCTTTTTTACACATATTGTGAAAATTCCCGACCTTTTATTAATAACGTAACGTGGGCTATGACCCGAATTTCGGTTTGGCTCTCCTCGAGTTTGCGTGTCGGATCAGATTTCTTCACTGCCCAGGAAAATTTGTGCGCCTAAAGAAGTTTTCACTTCAAAAATTGATGATTTTAAGAAACTTTATCTTTCTTTAAGTACATTTTTTTGTCAGGTGAATTGTTCAGCTAGAAATTATTATTTTAAAGCTGTGTCTAGGGACACTTTAATGTGTGTACCTAATAAGAAATATATGTACACGCTAAACGTTATTACCGATTATAATGTAAGTTTTTACCGCGTACCTTCCTAATTACGTACAAAATTAAATCATGAACGTTAATTTATAGGCTAAAATGGCATATTTCTCTAAATATAACAACAATAACCTAACTTAAAGCACTAAACTCGTTTGGGAGTGTCTAGCGCAAAAAATTGTGAACTATCTCCCATGAGAAAAAATGGACCAGGCGGAATCTAGCAGCCAATTCTAGGGGCTGCTTCTCGAATCTACCACTATCTACAAATTAGGAATTGTGAATTACGTATTTTTAAAGTTTTTTTTTTTTAGACAAACTATTACAATACTTACCTGACAATTCATAATTGGTAGACAGTGGTTTTTAGGTTTTGCTAGAATTAGAGAAGTGGACGTTCTATTTGCAACAGTTCACTAATTTTTTGTGGCTCTGTTTGGATCTGGGCAGTGCAGTAGACACTCCCAACTCGTTTTTAACACCCAAATATAACCTCATTTACTTATCGTGTACTTTTCGGTACTTTTTAGCGTGTACATACACATTAACGTATGTCCCTAGACACTTCTAATTAAAAAAGTCTGTCAACAATAATTTTTAAAAAAATGTGAAGTAAATATAATAAGCCAACCGTACAAAATAACATTGTTTTCATGATATTTTCCTGGAATTAAATGTTTTCTTTGTTTGTCAACTCTTTCACGAAATCGAGACAACGGAGCTTACAAAGATTTATTTTTCTTCCAATTAAGAGGATATATATCACACCTGTGCTTCTACAAATTGTGTTTGTGCTTTTGTTGTGAAATGAAGCTTATAAACAATAAAGTGAAATGATTTCATTTCATATTTCCTTTCTTCGTTTTCTCCTAGCCCTTTTCTAATTAAAGACTGGATAATTAAATATGACAAACAAGACCTTAGCATATTCCAGGTCAGATTTCTACAAATATTTGCATATACACACCTGTATTATTCTAATAAGATGAGCATAGTAGGTATTGATTATTATATTATGCCGACAAATTTCGCATAAAATATTCAATATGTTAGAACTGATGTGGATTACATCAGTTTTCGAATATATAACAAAGAAACTTAATAATTTAGCTCCTACAATAAATTTCAATAAATTTTTCAAAATAAGAATTTATTTTCGAGTCGTAACTAGGGCAGTCCCGTCGGTGCCCCCGAGCCTGGCGCAGTCTTAAAGAGAACGCAAATACGCAAATAAAAGTTATGTCATAGAAACTAATACACATAACACAAAAATGGAGATGGAGATATTTTAAACTAAGACACCAAGTCACCTGTGTGAAGTTGGCACCTCATGTAGGAATTTCGAGAAAAAAATTATTGGATAATTTTGCCCAAGTTGTGCCCAGTTTTGCCCAATACTTAATTTATTTTGCCCCCGTGGGCATTTTGAGTGAGCATGTTGCGTGGGCAGTTTGGGTGGGCAGGTTGAGTGGGCATGTTACGTGGGCATGTTACGTGTTCTGATAACTAATCACTGTCCACCTAAAGTCGAGTGTGCGTTTAGGTTATGTTTGGGTGGGTATGGTTATAAAAGTTGATCGCCCAGAGTGTTGAGTATGCAGTTTGGGTGGGCATGTTGCGAGGGTAGTTTGAGTCAGCAGGTTGCGTGGGCAAAATAAATTAAGTAATGGGCAAAACTGGGCATAACTTGGGCAAAATTATGCAATAATTTTTTTCTCAAAATTCCTACTTGGGGGTATCAACTTTACGCACCTCACCAAGTCTACACCACAGTATTAATATAAACAGTAGTTGCACTCCTCAGCGGTGCCTTTGATCTAGCGATTATACAGTACACCAACTAAGGTCCGCCTCCTGGTTTAGAGAAATAAATAAATAAATAAAATAAATATATCATCACGGCATATTACCCATTTCTGAGTGTGCCAGTATCTACAACACATGTAGACATCGGTAATGATGACGCTATATTTTACCGTGTGGGCGCTTACCAGGCGTCACCTCACGGGCACTCATAGCTGGTGTGGAGAGTGCACCACAGGGGTCACTTTTGTGCCATTTTAAAATTGGAAATATTCGGCGTCTGTCGGGATCGAACCCGGTTCCCCCGGATTCGCGACCAGACACTCAAGCATGCGGCCACGGGACCCCCTGGTTTAGAGGAGCGAAATAATACGACTGTATTTATTGTCTCTAATATATAAAACAAATTTGTTTTTCAATATAATCACCGTGTACTTGAAGACACTTATTTCACTTATGTTCTAAGTTCTAACATAGCAACACCTTTTTTAAAAATCTTTATCGCAAATGAAGTTGTAAACTACTGTCATAACAGCTTCGTAGGTTTTAAAATTTCTTCCTCGTATACGTTCCTTTATATAGGGTGCATAATAAGAAAGTTTTTCATATAAGGAACTCGAATTTGTTCCACCCTGTACACTGATGGGCTGATGCTTGTGGTTTCTTGTAGTTTTAGGTAATTTCATACGACGAGGTAATGCAAGTTTTAGAGAAAACAGTTTCTGATTGACTGCATGCATCAGTAGTTTTCTTTTTTGAGTTCAGGGTGTGTAAACACCCCACCGTACCACTTGCGTTAGCGCTTTTTAAGTGATTTTTTTTTTTTTAATGTGCCGTCCCATGTAACAGCGGTAACGTAATCGCTTCACGACCAAGGGACCCGGGCATTTTACACCTATATTTATTAAATGAAAATACATTTTACATGATATGGTAGTCGTTTTACACAACTTACATTTCTGGATCTTTCGGAAACGAAAAAAACTTACATTTCCCTTTCTCCATTTCTTAAATCTATTTATACAGTCTTTATATGAACAAACAAGTCCTACCGATTCTACTTTCTTCATTTTATCCATTTAATTAGAAACTAACATCACTTCTAAAATTCACAAACAGTTCTCAAAATGACATATGTCAAACGTGTTTGGTTTGAATTGAATTAGCCATAACTCTAAAATACATGGGCGTGACAAGCTGGGACAACAGCTCTTCCAGAATACGTGAAATATAATGATTTTCCTTATGATAACGATTTTTCCTATCGTTTGTTGAAAAAATAACATATTTGTTTTTATTAGAAATCAATTTGTGTTTCTCAATATACTTTTATTATTGACCCCTAACGGAGAATGTTCACATCGAGATAATGAAAAGAACAAAGAATCGTAAGATACGAAGATATGCCGAAACAATCTGATTTTATCCGATTAGCCCTTTAAATTTGTTGGCATACTCTTTCTCTCTCTAATTTTCGTTTCTCTCTCTGACTGTCGCTTCTGTATAGATGTTTATTCTGTGGTATAACTTTGAACCATACCCTACTACTATATGTGAAGATTTCGTTGTTTTTGTGCAGACATTAAAAATTGTGTAAAATTTTTAAAAATATTAATTTTAATGCGCAATTTCGTAGTTGTTTAGATTAATGATGTTTTTTTTTCTAAGAAATCTCGTTTCCTTACATCGTTCAGTGTTGCGATTTTTTTGACAGCTAAGTCTGTAAATATCACTTTTACTAAAAATATTTTTATTACCTGTTGCTGCTATTTACATAGCAACGGTTCAACAAGCGCATAACAACCGTTCAACAAACGCATATAGCAACCATACAATAAACGCATAGCAATAGCGGTAACCTTCAAAATAGGTATTAAAAATAATCACGAAATTAATATTAATTTTCCAAGCGACAACAAAATAATGTATTAAACACGGCACTAAACACAGCTTTACAGCTTCGACAGCATCCATTACCGAGGCCTCTGCTGTAAATCTGGGATTTTAGTGCCTAGTTAAACAAATAACTATTGTATTAGAAAGAAAAATACTTACGTAAATAATTCAAATACCCCACCATACCAGTTTTATGACTAAAAATAACCGTACCAGCTGAGGGTTAAAAATGAAAAAAAAAAAAAAATGAAAAAAGAACAGATTTTTACAACTTAAGCGCTCTGCTTTTAAAGAAATAGTTTTCATTCAAGAGATAAAATTCAATAGATATATGTTTAAAAAAAAGTCACAATTTAATATTTTCTTGGTGATTACCAGTTTTCAAAATGGAAATTATATGTTGCACTGGAAAATGTTTTAAAAACACATTGCAAAGAGATAAATCCAAGATTATATAATAATAATAATAATAATAATAATATAATATTGTTTATTTAGTAGCAAAAATGCTAAATATATACATAGACAATATAATAATACATTAATATTAGAATAAGATAACAATATAAACTATAAGAAAAACAATACATTTTATCTTTATAAAATTTAAGTAACAGTCTTTTAAATATGTTATATGAGTCTACCTTCGTTAATTCCTCAGACAACTTATTATAGGTAATAACACCGTTTATAAATACTGACTTTTCAGTTGCAGATTTTCTAATTATCGCTACATGTATGGCGTCTTTATTTCTAGTATTAATGTTGTGTATTGTACTGTTAAGTATCACAAATGTACTTAAATAATTAGGTACTAACTTATTTCTTACTTTATATATTAGTAGCATTGCACTCATTTCAATGAACAATTGTATGTTCAACCAGCCCAACTTTTTTAACATAGAAGCTGTTGAAGTGTACCTATTGCACCTTAAAATAATCCTCCCAGCCCTATTTTGCAGTGTTCGCAACTTTTTCATACATTCTTCATTTATCCCATATAATAACGAGCTACAGTATGTGAAATGAGGTAATATAATAGTATTGTAAATAATTCTAACTGTCCAACATGAGACATAAGTAGATATTCTTCTTAGGAAGTTAATTTTCTTGGCTATTTTTTTAACAATATAATTGACATGAGCCTTAAAATTTAATTTTTGATCTAAAACTACACCCAAATATTTTATTTCATGCACAATTTCCAAATTTACATTATTTATACTTATTACTTGTCCCCAAAATTATATTTTACATTACCCATAAACATAGCTTTGGTTTTTTGCTCATTCTGCTTTAACTTATTTAGATGCAAATACTTACAAACAGAATTAAGTTCTGCATTCATTACGTTTAACAATACTTACAGATCCTTATGAGTATAATATATGAGTGTATCATCAGCAAATAAATGAAGTGAACACAAATTAACTGAAGTAACAATGTCATTTATAAAAAGAATGAAGAATAAAGGCCCTAATATACTACCCTGTAGTACTCCAAGGTCACATTTTATATCATTTGATACACTCTTCATCCATTTAGTTTTTTGTCTTCTCTCACTTAAATAGTTTTCAATCCACCATGAAGAAAATTATAGTGCATTTCGTGGTAAAAATTTACAGTTTCCCTTGTACACTTGATTTTCTTTATGTTTATTGAAACTTTATCTTTATAGGTAGGTTTCTTTGTTGGTCTAAGGGTACTTGAGTAATGAGAATTGGCCCCTTTTCCATAAAAAGTAGACGAACTGACGCTGAAAGAATGCGAATCCTCCAAAAAGTCAAGTTGAGAAAAATTGGAGTGTCCTGTTTTGAAATTACCGATTCAATTATTAAAGCAATAAAAAAATAATAGTAATTATAACGTAATTAGAAATATCAAATAAATGTGGACACTACCCTTATTGATTAAATTTTAATTTGACTTACGGAGAAAATTAATTTCATATTATCGGTGTTGGGTTAAAAATAAGCAGTTACTTGCGTGATTGTATTAATATATGCATCGTATTTCTTGGAAGTAAACGTCTAGTACATGCAATGTTGCAGTAATGTCTCCGTAATGCGGCGGCGACGAGATTTGGATGATAATTAGAGAGAAGTGTGAATACCAATAAGTACGTGTACTTATGTGATGCAGGAAGGGTATTACACGCGCTGCTAATATTGGGAAAGAACTTCACTGGATCGTATAATTATCACGTAATTCAAACTTTGCCACTCATGTCATCAAAGATGTAGATATAATTATTGATTAATACAAAGTACGTTATAATGTATATCTTACCTTACCTTTTCTGACATATAAAATGCACATAAATAAACACTTCAACACATATAATAGTTTATTAACACGCGTATATTTTGAGTTTATCACATCAAATTAACAAAATAACAGAACACAACAACATGTAGAGCAAAAATTGCATTTGTGGTTCTGACAGATGAACACTGTTCGTCAACGTAAAAAAACTGGCTGTTTCGTGCACAGACTACCTGATTTATTAAAAAATATTGATGTTTGATGTGAAGTTAGAAAAACAAAAATAACATGAAACTTTTATTTCTTTAATTTGCCATTTATTTTTCAATACCTATATTTTATTTTTATAAAAAAAACGGCCACATATTTATCACTCTATACCGGATAAATAAATAAATAAATATATCATCACGACATATTACCCATTTCTGGGTGTGCCAGTATCTACAACACATGTAGACATCGGTAATGATGACGATATATTTTACCGTGTGAGCGCTTACCAGGCGTCACCTCACGGGCACTCATAGCTGGTGTGGAGAGTGCACCACAGGGGTCACTTCTGTGCCATTTAAAATTGGAAATATTTGGCGTCTGTCGGGATCGAACCCGGTTCCCCCAGGTTCGCGACCAGACACTCAGGCACGCGGCCACGGGACCCCATATATATATATATATATACCGTGAGTATTTTTTAACGTGAAACATTGGATTTGTCATATCCATGGTTCCGACTTGACATTGATAGCAATGTATTTGCTTGTCCCATTTAAAATGAAACATAGGAAACGAATTTGACATTTGACATTTGACAAAACGTCAGTAGAAGTTATTTTTGTAATCTGCTTTTTAAATTAAATTTAGTTGTAGAAAAAATATAGTGTGCAATTTGTGCCTGAGTGATTTTCTGACTTGGCTAAATTTCTGACACTATTGAAATAATACTTGTGTCAAATTCATTCCATATGTTTTAAATGAGACAGGCAATTACACTGTTGTCAATCAAATGTCAAGACGTAACTTATAGTAAAATTCAGCGGTTAACAGTCATATTGACAAGACAAGATGTCATGTCATTAGAGGTTAATTTTGTTTAAATAATTATACCTGTTTTCTAAAAATTAAATTTAGTTGTAGAAATGTGTTTAGTGCTCTCGAGTGGTTTTATGACTTGGCTAAATTTCTTATAATATTTAAATATAATACATCTGTCAAATTTGTTCCCTATGTTTCATTTTAAATGGGACGCGTAAATACATTGCTGTCAATCAAATGTCGAATCGTAACCATGGATATGGCAAACCCAATGTTTCACGTTAAAAAATACTCACGGTATATATATATATATATATATATATATATATATATATATATATATATATATATATATATACAGTGCTTTTTTTGTAGAAAAAAAGTTGCCGGAACGTACATTTTATCAGTGGGAAAAACTTGGTATCACGAAAAAAAAGGAGCCGCAGGCGAAATTTTTTTTTATTCAAGGTCAAATACCTTATAATTGAAAGTTAATTTTTTTAAGGGATGTGAAGCAGCATGTTTTTACCCTTTCATGTACAAAAATAAATAAAAAAATTATTTTGTATGTTTTTTATTTTGAAAAAAAATATATGCTGACATTAATTTATGGCACTAATAAAAACTCATAATAATTTCCACCTGCACAGCTTGTGTGTAAACATTTAACACTAGAAGCGCCGAGCCGCAGCTACTACCTTAAAGAGCCAAAGGGGTCATTTCTGTCCCTCCAGTAATTTTGTGGTGAAATTTTAAATCTGTTAATAATTTTTCAGAAAACGCTATTTCTACTATATTTTGTAAGAAATAATATAAACATTTGAGAAGAAAAATGTATTTTCCAAAGTTGTACATATATAGTGGTATGGGCAATAGAAAATGATATGAACTAAAAATAAATTCTTAGAATAAAGAATAATGTATTTTGTACTTTTACTGTCCGTAACAATTTACACAAATGGATGATACTTTGATTGTAGCTGTGCACTTATTACCCTTGTTTGCCTCATATCGGGATTTTATTCGATATTTGCGTCTGTCAGGTAAATTTACATCTTCAACTCCAGATTCTTCGGGTTCTTTGTTGGTTACACGATTTTTCGAATGGTCTTCCGCGAGTTCTTTTGCTAAATCTAGCAAATAATTTCTTCGAGAAATTTTCTTTCCAATTTTAAATGGCACAAAAGTGACCCCCTGTGGTGCACTCTCCACACCAGCTATGAGTGCCCGTGAGGTGACGCCTGATAAGCGCTCACACGGTAAAATAAATCGTCATCATTACCGATGTTTACATGTGTTGTAGATACTGGCACACCCAGAAATAGGTAATATCATGTGAGGATATATTTAATTAGTTTCTTTATACAAAATCAAGGAATTTATTCCCGCTATATCTAAAATATTATAAAATGTATGTACTGGCCATCTGTGAGAAGCTGCTTTTATAGAATATTTTCTGCACATCTACACCATATTTACTTTCATTATAAAACCCTATAGTTTTGGGTTTTTCTTATTATCTTGTCCAATTTGTAAGTCAGAATGCATTGTACTCATTACAATAACTCATTGATTTATTTTGAAAATTATTGATTTAAAATAAGGATGATTGTGAATATAAATTCTCAAATACTTCCGGCAATTCCTAGGTAATTCCGCTAATTCCTAGTAATTCCAGTAATTCCAAGTAATTCCGCTAATTCCCAGGTAATCCACTAATTTCCTACTAATTCCACGAATTCTCCAAATCTAGTAATTTCACTAATTCTCAGGTAATTCCGCTAATTCCCAGGTAATCCAATAATTTCCTACTAATTCTCCAATTCTGGTAATTTCACTAATTCTCAGGTAATTCCGCTAATTCCCAGGTAATCCACTAATTTCCTACTAATTCTTCGAATTCTCCAATTCTGGTAATTTCACTAATTCTCAGGTAATTCCGCTAATTCCCAGGTAATCCACTAATTTCCTACTAATTCCACGAGTTCTCCAATTCTGGTAATTTCACTAATTCTCAGGTAATTCCGCTAATTCCCAGGAAATTCACTAATTTCCTACTAATTCCACGAGTTCTCCAATTCTGGTAATTTCACTAATTCTCAGGTAATTCCGCTAATTCCCAGGTAATCCACTAATTTCCTACTAATTCCACGAATTCTCCAATTCTGGTAATTTCACTAATTCTCAGGTAATTCCGCTAATTCCCAGGTAATCCACTAATTTCCTACTAATTCTTCGAATTCTCCAATTCTGGTAGTTTTACTAATTCTCAGGTAATTCCGCTAATTCCCAGGTAATCCACTAATTTCCTACTAATTCCACGAGTTCTCCAATTCTGGTAATTTCACTAATTCTCAGGTAATTCCGCTAACTCCCAGGTAATCCACTAATTTCCTACTAATTCTACGAATTCTCCAATTCTGGTAATTTCACTAATTCGCAGGTAATTCCGCTAACTCCCAGGTAATCCACTAATTTCCTACTAATTCCACGAATTCTCCAATTCTGGTAATTTCACTAATGCTCAGGTAATTCCGCTAATTCCCAGGTAATCCACTAATTTAATACTAATTCCACGAGTTCTCCAATTCTGGTAATTTCACTAATTCTCAGGTAATTCCGCTAATTCCCAGGTAATCCACTAATTTCTTACTAATTCCACGAATTCTTCAATTCTGGTAATTTCACTAAATCTCAGGTAATTCTGCTAATTCTTAGGTAAACCACTAATTTCCTACTAATTCCACGAGTTCTCCAATTCTGGTAATTTCACTAATTCTCAGGTAATTCCGCTAATTCCCAGGTAATCCACTAATTTCTTACTAATTCCACGAATTCTCCAATTCTGGTAATTTCACTAATTCTCAGGTAATTCTGCTAATTCTTAGGTAATCCACTAATTTCCTACTAATTCCACGAGTTCTCCAATTCTGGTAATTTCACTAATTCTCAGGTAATTCCGCTAATTCCCTGGTAATCCACTAATTCCACGAATTCTTCAATTCTGGTAATTTCACTAATTCTCAGGTAATTTTACTAATTCCCAGGTAATCCACTAATTTCCTACTAATTCTACGAATTCTCCAATTCTGGTAATTTCACTAATTCTCAGGTAATTACGCTAATTCCCAGGTAATCCACTAATTTCCTACTAATTCCACGAGTTCTCCAATTCTGGTAATTTCAGTAAGTCTGAGGTAATTCCGCTAATTCCCAGGTAATCCACTAATTTCCTACTAATTCTACGAATTCTCCAATTCTGGTAATTTCACTAATTCTCAGGTAATTACGCTAATTTCCAGGTAATCCACTAATTTCCTGCTAATTCTACGAATTCTCCAATTCTGGTAATTTCACTAATTCTCAGGTAATTCTGCTAATTCTTAGGTAATCCACTAATTTCCTACTAATTCCACGAGTTCTCCAATTCTGGTAATTTCACTAATTCTCAGGTAATTCCGCTAATTCCCAGGTAATCCACTAATTTCTTACTAATTCCACGAATTCTCCAATTCTGGTAATTTCACTAATTCTCAGGTAATTTTACTAATTCCCAGGTAATCCACTAATTTCCTACTCATTCTACGAATTCTCCAATTCTGGTAATTTCACTAATTTCTCAGGTAATTCCGCTAATTCCCAGGTAATCCACTAATTTCCTACTAATTCCACGAATTCTCCAATTCTGGTAATTTCACTAATTCTCAGGTAATTCTGCTAAATCCCAGGTAATCCACTAATTTCCTACTAATTTCCACGAGTTCTCCAATTCTGGTAATTTCACTAATTTCTCAGGTAGGTAATTACGCTAATTTCCAGGTAATCCACTAATTTCCTACTAATTCCACGAGTTCTCCAATTCTGGTAATTGCACTAATTCTCAGGTAATTCCGCTAATTCCCAGGTAATCCACTAATATCCTACTAATTCCACGAATTCTCAAATTCTGGTAATTTCACTAATTCTCAGGTAATTCCGCTTATTCCCAGGTAATCCACTAATTTCCTACTAATTCAACGAATTCTCCAATTCTGGTAATTTCACTAATTCTCAGGTAATTACGCTAATTCCCAGGTAGGCCACTAATTTCCTACTAATTCTTCGAATTCTCCAATTCTGGTAATTTCACTAATTCTCAGGTAATTTCGCTAATTTCCAGGTAATCCTCTAATTTCCTACTAATTCTACGAATTCTCCATATCTGGTATTTTCACTAATTCTCAGGTAATTACGCTAATTCCCAGGTAATCTACTAATTTCCTACTAATTCCACGAGCTCTCCAATTCTGGTAATTTCACTAATTCTCAGGTAATTCCGCTAATTCCCAGGTAATCCACTAATTTCCTACTATTTCCACGAATTCTCCAATTCTGGTAATTCCGCTAATTCTCAGGAAATCCACTAATTTCCTACTAATTCTACGAATTCTCCATTTCTGGTAATTTCACTAATTCTCATGTAATCCTCTAATTTCCTACTAATTCTACGAAATCTCCAATTCTAGTAATTCCACTAATTTTCAGGTAATTCCGTTAATTCTCAGGTAATCCACTAATATCCTACTAATTCCTACGAATTCTCCGATTCTCAGGCAGTTCTTTAATTTGCTGCTAATTCTACGATTTCTCCAATTCTGGTAATTTCACTAATTCTCAGGTAATCCACTAAATTCCTACTAATTCTACGAATCCTCCAATTTTGATAATTTCACTAATTCTCAGGTAATCCCGCTAATTCTCAGGTAATCCACTAATTTGCTATTAATTCTACGAATTCTTCAATTCTGTTAATTCCGCTAATTCTCAGGTAATTCTAAGTAATTCCGGTATTTCCTAGGTTAATTCCAGTAATTCCGGTAATTCCAGGTTAATTCCAGTAATTCCTAGGTTAATTCCGGTAATTCCTAGGTTAATTCCAGTAATTCCGGTAATTCCAGGTTAATTCCAGTAATTCCTAGGTTAATTCCGGTAATTCCTAGGTTAATTCCAGTAATTCCGGTAATTCCAGGTTAATTCCAGTAATTCCTAGGTTAATTCCGGTAATTCCTAGGTTAATTCCAGTAATTCCAGGTTAATTCCAGTAATTCCTAGGTTAATTCCAGTAATTCCGGTAATTCCAGGTTAATTCCAGTAATTCCTAGGTTAATTCCAGTAATTCCGGTAATTCCAGGTTAATTCCAGTAATTCCTAGGTTAATTCCAGTAATTCCTAGTAATTCCAGTAATTCCTAGGTTAATTCCAGTAATTCCTAGTAATTCCTAGTAATTCCAAGTAATTCCAGTAATTCCTAGGTAATTCCAGTAATTCCTAGTAATTCCAAGTAATTCCAGTAATTCCTAGGTAATTCCAGTAATTCCGCTAATTCTCAAATAATTCCGGTAATTTCTAGGTAATTCCGCTAATTCCTAGTAATTCCAGTAATTCCAAGTAATTCCGGTAGTTCCCAGGTAATTCCGGTATTCCTAGGTAATTTCACTAATTCCCAAGAAATTCCGGTAATTCCACGAATTTGTCCAATTCTTATAACTTTTGTTCAAGGTTGGCCTGATTTAAATCATTTGATTTAAATCAATTGATTTTTTTAAAAAATCACTGATTTTTATCACAGATGAAAAAAAGATTTAAATTGTATTAAAAATGAATTTATTTACTACAAAAGTATAAAAAACAACAAAAATATGGACTGTATTCGAATTCTAACAGATTACTGATTACATGTTTTGACCTATTTTATTTAGGTATGCATTATGTTTATAAAAACGCGCGCCTGTGTGCGTTATATACTAAATTTATGCAAAAATTCAAATGCATTTTTATTACAGATTTCGTTTTCGTTTATGAAATAAAATATTTATATTGCTTTTGAAACAATTAAAAAAGTACAATAACACCACTAGATCTTTAAAAATAATAAAAAAAATCATGATTTATTTGATTTTTTTTTAAAATCAATGATTTTTGATTTTTTTAAATATATCATGATTTTATCCAACCCTGATTACAATCACATTTTTCGTTTCTTTGCCCTGATAAACATTGACTGTTATACTAAACTTTAGTAAAACTAACTGGACAAAGCGACAACGACTAAATTTGTACTTGTCAACGAGAACACGAGAATATTTCTCAATGTCTGTTAATTATTTACAATGAAGCGCGTTTTGCAATAATAATAATAATAATAATAATAATTATATATGTATGTTGTATTTATAAGGAAAAGGAAGAATGTATTTTGGCATTTATTCATTTATTTTACCTGGGGACAAAAATGTCCCCTTGGCATTTTGAGGCAAATATGGTTGTAAAAAAAAAAATTAATGGAAACACAAAGATCATATTCAACATAGACATTCTTCTATAAAATTAATGAAAAGTCACGAAATCTCAAGAACTTAACTGAAAAAACGCATAAAATACATGTACCTAAATTTCATGCAGGGACATATTTGTCCCCTTGGCGGTTCTAGTGCTAACAGAGCGTATATTTTTGTCATTTATTATTATGCGCATATGTATAAACCAGGAGTCGAAGCTTAGGCGATGTGCTGTCGAATTACTAGATTAAAAACACCGCTGAGAAGTGCAATACTGTTTATAATTATATTTATACTGTGCTCTAGATGTGTGAATATTTCATTGGCGTAATTTTTACATCCGCAACTTAATAAAATTATCAAAATAAATGAAATAGTAAATAATTTTCAAAAAAACAAAAACCCGTCGAAAAAAGGTGCCGGAACGCCGTTCCGGTGCGTTACATTACAAAAAAAGCCCTGTATATATATATCTGTGGCTTAATTCAAGAACAACCATTCTCACTTTTTTATCAAAATGAACCTATAACAATAAGCATCCATTGAACCAATGCCATGTCATAAAATAAAAAAAATACTTATTGCAATAATAACAATGTCAGCAAAAAAATCTCGAAGGGTTTTAGTAGTTTCTTACTGATTTTAAATTACTCATTCAACAATATTGACATTATCGACAATAAATGTAAAAATTTTCGGTTCAGTTTCAGTTGTTTGATAGTCGATTGCCACCGTTTATCATGTCAACTACTATAGTGAATTCTTTTTTGAAAAAAACTCAGGCCAAAGAAGCTACTGAAGAATGTTGAATGTTATCCTGTACTTTGAGCTTTATAAAAGGAAAAATTCAATTCAAATGTGCTTATAAACATAAAGTTAACATTGAAGAGTTGGAGCATACTATAGAAGCTTGAAGGTTTACAGTCGTGCATGATTAAACATTGTTAAATCATGGCATTTGAAATTCTTGCAATTTTATTTTTGTTTATGTTGTGATTGGACAGTATTTGTGGTGAGCACTGGATGGGAATCTCGAACAGATTAATTTATTATTAATGAGAATTCTGAAAGCTTTTTTGTGAAGCATATACTGGCCAAAAATAGTACAGTAGTGTCCGGTTATAATGTACTCAAAAAATGCAACAAAAATGGTTCATTATATCCGAAGTTCACTATAATAGGTAAAATAAAAACTGCATTTATTTAATTTCAGTTAGAAAAAACATAAAATGTATTTTGTGAATAAAGTAAAAATACATAATAATAAGTTCTGTATAAAAACATTACACATGTAATAGGTAATGTTTGTAGAAAAGTGAATATCACTTATATAGCGTTCGAGGTAGCAAAAGCTATTCCATTATGCTCTGGAACAGTACGTGACTCTAAGATGTTGCGAATGTCATTTTTGTACCATTTCATTGACAGAAGGAACATAAATGTTAAAATTTTCCTGACCATACGAAGATAAAATAGCTTCTCTTTTTTCCATATCATAGATAGAGTAGATTTTATTAAATTCATTTCCTGGGAAATATCGCGTTAACACCACTTTGTATTTTTTGTATAATATCATGAAGCAATCCCTGTAAATAAAGCAAGTTGTATATGTTAAAGTATAGGCGCCCTGAGCCAAAAGTCAATATACCCCACATTTAGGATAAAAACTTCAAAATTTTCAAAAATCTAAATTATCAAACCTACGCAAAAAAAAATCTACAAATTTACAGACTATCTGCAGGGCCGGCTCAAGATATATAGGCGCCCTGAGCCAAATTAGATAAGATTAACTAAGTCAATATACCCCACATTTAGATAAAAACTTCAAAATTTTCAAAAATCTAATTTTTATGTATCTTATGCTGATTCCAAATTTTGAAACCGCAGTTCGATATCTCGTTTTATTATTAAGTACACCAATTTTCAGAATTTTTGAACACCGCATACAATCTCTAAAGCAAAATAACCAAAAATGGACAAAAATCGCAAAAAACTAAGGTGTGCCCCTTACGATTTTTTCAGATTTTGGCCATTTTCAGGGCTTTTCAAGCTTTTATTAATAAAACATGTACCGGTTGGACAAAAATTATGAAAATTGCTACACTTATGCATTTTTGTCTGTAGAATCGAATGGCGTTGTCGCCAAATTCATATCTCGACCCATTTTTGCGCAAAACTTTAAATCTAAATATCTCGAGAACGAAACGAGTTATGGACCTGCGGTTTTAAAATTTGGAATCAGCGCATTGAGAAGTATCTAGATACAAACACAAAATTAGATTTTTGAAAATTTTTAAGTTTTTATCTAAAAGTGGGCTATAATTCAAAAATTGGTAGAGATATAAACAGGATAGTAATATTATTTGATTGTAAAGAGAATGTTACGTAAGTGTACGCATTTTTAGAGTATTTGAACAATACCTTCCTTACCTAAAGGTGACGGAAAGTAGAAAACCTATCGGAATTTAAAACTAACGAGAATCCAAGAATGATTAAATTATATGGTAAATTTCCGTGCCTTCACTATCGCAAATTTATGTATCATTTCTTCCTGACTTGATTATTTCGCAATGGCATGTTCAATAAATTACACAATTTATTTACACAAAACTAACTTTGAGGGGCTCCAAAATTTTATAATACAGGACAGGTATATATTCCATACATTGACTTTTTTTTGTATTTTTATATATTGTCTTTAGTTTTTATATTTTTTGGGCGCCCCAAAAAGCCAGGCGCCCTAAGCCAGTGTTCATTATAAAAGAAAAATTGCGTCTCATTTTAAATAATATTTAGTTCACTTTATGCGAAAGTTCATTATAAGCGGGTTCACTATAAACAGTAAAAATATACATTACATATATAGAAAAAAAATTCGTGACTTGAAATACAGTACACTACTACGAAAGTTCATTACTAGCTGTTTCACTATAACCGGACTTTCCTGTATTTCGATTTTAATTCGTCAGCACTCACACTGTCTCAGGGACCAACAATAGTTAAAATTTCTATTATTTCTGTAATCACAAATGTCGTTCCACTAGATCACACACGAACAGTAACTTTCGGTCATATGATCATTTTCAGTTATGCAACAGTATTTAGCGTTTTCCAATTACATATTTAGTTTTGCACTCAGTGCAGTTAATGACGTCATGTCCGGCAACACATGTGAAGTGCATTTTAAATTAAACATGTTATAAAAGTCTAGTGCAAGTTTGTTAGCCGTTCTTGGTCAACAATTTGTTATTATTTTCAGAAATTCTCGTCATGATATTTACTGACTTTATTTAATTAAATTTCCTAAAAGAGATTTGCTGTTTTCTGTAAACGAAGTAATACATCTTCCTGTTTACGATACAGATACAAAGTAAATAGTGTGAAGCATTTAATTCTCTCATCGACATTTATTTGCAAATCCTTCAACAGTTCGAGACAGCAGAAAGCAGGAATGGCGTAAACACGGCATTTTCACGTTCACGTAAAAACCCGCAACTTTGCTTATTGTACTTTGCTTGCTTTTCATCTTCCACTGTCCTTGATGTTTTCTGTATTTAAATTTTTTGCGATTATGCCCCTTTCCGCAATTTCATTTTTTGTTCTGGAAAAACGTCAAGAAGTTTTATTATTTGTTAATTAACGTACAAAAAGACTGTCTGCTCATTTCAGGAAAGATTTTCGTGTTCAAATCATTTCTAAGATTTGCCAAGATAATAATTAGATTTAAAAGTATTCCGAGTCTACGATTAGGAAGTAAATGTATGGGTATTCAATTCTTATGAACATATTTCACTAAATGAGTTTCATGGCGGTATCTAGAGACACGTTAATGTGTATCTAATATGAAATATAGTCGCATGTGGCCCGCTAATCAAGGTTACAAACATTCATGTGGCCCTCGGGTAAAAAGTTTGCTTACCCCTGTACTAAGGCCTGTTCTACAATGGGGTCCTCCACCATAACAAAAAATTGTAAAATATACACTTTGTTCTTAAACTGGTACTCAATAAATAGCGATTATGATAAAAAAAACATTTTTCTTAATAATGGGGTATTCCGGTGATATGGAATTAATGCAAAATAATAACTTTTTTCTATAGTTTTCATCTTCATATAGTAGAAAAATATAATAAAACATGTTTAATAAAAAGTTTTAATTAATAATTTAATGTTACAAAATTGGAATTTTTACAGCTCTAGAAAAGTCCTTGAAATTTGTGACGTCAAGTTGAAAATCTGTTGCTCATTTCAAAGTAAATATTTTCGTTTAAAAACACATGGTGCCAGTACTTAACACGCTCGGGTATATTTCTTGTTTGACAATTCGTCCACTTTATAATTATTACTCCTATTTTTACCATAAACAAACACAGGACAAACACCGAAATACACGCTGCTACTAAAATCATATGTAAACAAGCAAATGGCTGTCATGAACATGTGGATTTAGGCGCTGAAGTTCGTTGCAGATGTCACCATCGAGTTGACGTCACAAGCGCGCCATGATAAGAAAATTTGAATTGCGATGAATTTTTTTAAAATTCATATCTCATGTGATGCATACATTTTCTTACTCAAAGTTAGATATTCAGAGTCCTACTGGTCTGTACTAACGCAAAAAAAAAAATTTTTAAATGTCGGAATACCCCATTACGAGGTATTTGAATTTTGTTGTGAGTGTCACTGTGTCGTCACACTATTGCTACCTTTCTCTCGCAGGCCACTAGTCTGCATGGTGCGAAAATTAAGAAGAATTTTAATACTACGAACCAAGGCATCGAACCCGAACCTGAACCAAACCAAAACCGGAACCAAACCGTAACATTTTAGGGAACCCAAACCGAGAACCGAACCTCAGATATATTTTAATTGTACCTGAGTCGAAACCGAACCGAGTATTAAAATTCAGGTTCGGGGTTCAACTCCGGTTCAGGTTAATTTTTAGTTCGAAAAGCAAATACAGCCGATAATCGACGTCTTAGACGTTTGCTTTGCTGTTTGAGCTGACTTTTCGTGAAAATTGTGTTCGTTTCTAGTTGCGTAAATTCCGGCTCTCATTTTACATTATTTCAAACCTGAACCGCGAACAAAACCGCAAATTTTATTAATGCTTGAACCAGAACCGCACCCGAACCCATCTATCAAAAAACAAATTAACCTGAACCTAAACCGAACCCAGTTTTAGGCGAGTTCGATGCCCTGCTACGAACTGCTTGTAGACGTAGTAAATATAGTTTTGTATGTATACAATTCTTAAATTTTTTAAATGAAACCGGAAATCTATATCTTCGGATTATTTTGTAATACTGTGTACGTTTATAGTTTTCCTTATTTTACATTGAAATGAATTTAATAGGATATTTGTATCCGGACAAGTATTCGTTCAGTTGAATAAAAGTTTATAAGTTTGACCTACACTTTTTGTATTTCTCTCTCTAAATAAGAGTACGGTACTTATATTAACTTTTGTAATTTTATTTAAGACAATAATTTTAGAAGAGAAGAACACTGTTCTCTCGATGTAACTCTCTTTTTGTAAAACTTCCATTTAATTTGCAAAGAATTTATCTGTTGTAATTCCATCATAAATTTTTATTTTTCGGTCATTTACACGAAGCGATGAAAAAGTTAATAGTTGGTAACTTGATTCAAAACTATTAATTCCGTATTTCTTTTACTTAATACAGTCTAGGATCTAGCTTATTGTCTACAAGGAAGATGAAAATATTATTGCAATTAGAAAAGTCATTACGAACTTTTGTTAGATATTATTTTTCTCATTTGAAGTTTTTCCTGTTACCTAGAAAGTTTGAAAATATCACAAACTAAATAAAATTTCATGAATCGAAATCACGCGTGAAAATAACAATAAACCGTTACAAGTCAATAACTTCACAGCTTCTAATTTAATAAAATTTAATTTTTTCTCCTCTAATTTCAACCAGACAATAGCAATTTTTGTAATTTTACTAACGGAAATAATCTGACACATCATTTTATTTCAAATATTTTCTTCTTTAGTGGGACATTGTTATGCCGACCTCAATAAATCATGAAAAATAAAAATATTTCCGCATACACAGTTATCTGTTTTACCAAATGTCACCGTATTTATCTTTCATCGTTTCATCTATTGTAAATATGACAAATGCATGAATATTTTTCTACAAGATAATCAGCGGTGTTGGTAGTAAATTTCGAAACTTTTTGATTAATTAACGTTTGAGTTTTAAACTTTAATGAACCTGACATTTTAATATAAAATACGATCATTTGTTAGTATAGCTTAACCAAGAACAAATGAAAACATGATTTATATTTTCTAGGAAAGGAGGCAGTTTTAATATGAATAAATGTGACACGAAAAGTAAAAAGTTTATCTTTGATAATCCCCGAAACTTTACAGAAAAAAGTAAATGTTACACTTTTTATGTTTGCATTTTATACGTAGAATTAAGAAGATAAAATATAAATTCCAGATTTACTACTCGTATGCAGAATAAAGAGTAATTTTACATATTCCGAAGAGAGTTGATTTGTATTTAATTATACAAATTGTCAAAATATAACTAAATAACAATTAGGAATGCACTCGATCTCGAGCTTTGGCCCGGCCCGAAACCCGCCTCGATGTCGAGTCGATAATCGAGCCGAGCCGAAGATATTTTTTACCGGGCCAATCATTTGTAAAAGTTGAGGCGAGTCGGAATTTTGACTTTGGCCCAGCCCGAAAAGTCGAGCTTTTCGGGCCGGCCCGAAAAATCTTATAATCCAATCAAATGCACAGTTTCCTTATTATTTTAATGAAAATGGAAGGAGTTAAAATGGATCAAAATGATTTAATATCAACATACTTCACATCTTAATAAATAAAAATATGTTATTTTATAAGAATTCAAGGTTAGTCATTAAAGCATAATAATACTATTAGTAATTAGTAATATTATTGTCACTACTCGTACACTTAAATAAAAATCTGTTGTAGCCAGCATAATACGTCTCGCCATTTCCATTTTATGTTATATAAATATTGTATTGCACCATAATCCAATACCTCTTTTAGCGAGAGGTAAACAACACGAGGGCTGTTCTCTTAATTTTAGACCGAGCCTGATATAATAAAACATGGTCTTTCATTCTGAAATATTCTGTATGACTCTTTCTGTTGAGGCATACACTAGATCACCAGAATTAAAAATGGACAGTCCCAAATCGAAGATTGTTTTGTTAAATTAAAATCCCGATGAGGCATGAGTTGCAGTGTAGTACTAGAAAAGTTCAGTATTTGTGCAAAATTGTAAAACATGTGAATACTAAAGCGTTGTTAAACTTTTTGTTTCATACTCATAAAAATTGATATAGTTACATATCTAATATTGTGTGTAAAATTGACTAACGTGACTATCAAGTTCATAACTGTTTTTACCCCAAAAAGTCGTAAATACCTGCATTTGGTTAAAAAGTTGAAAATATTCAAAAATCCAATTTTCATGTATCTCGTACTTCCCAATGCACTGATTCCTAATCATGAAAACGCAGGTCGATATCTCTTTTAGTTTTGGAGATATTCAGCCTCAAATATTTTCACAAAATTACCCATTTCTGGGCTAGATATCTACTTAGTTTTGAATTAATGCCCCAAAAGTCAATATACCCCATATTCAGATAAAAACTTCAAAATTTTCAAAAATCTAATTTTTATGTATCTAGATACTTCTCAATGCGCTGATTCCAAATTTTTAAACCGCAGGTCGATATCTCTTTTCGTTCTCGAGATATATAGATTCAAAGTTTTGCAGAAATCTGCCCATTTTTGGGCAATAACCCAAAAATGGTCCAGGATATGGATTTGAAGATATCATCATTCGATTCTACGGGCAAAATTACATAAGTATACCAATTTTCATAATTTTTGACTAACCGGTTCATTTTTTATGAATAAAAGTTTAAAAACCCCTGAAAATGGCCAAAATCTGAAAAAATCGTAAGGGGTACACCTTAGATTTTTGCGATTTTTGGCCATTTTCAGTTATTTTGCTTTAGAGATTGTATTTGATGTTCAAAAATTATGAAAATTGGTATACTTATGTAATTTTGCCCGTAGAATCGAATGATGATATCTGCAAATTCATATCTCGGCCCATTTTTGGGTTATTGCCCAAAAATGGGCAGTTTTGTGCAAAACTTTGAATCTAAATATCTCGAGAACGAAAAGAGATATCGGCCTGCGGTTTCAAAATTTAGAATCAGCGCATTAAGAAGTATCTACATACATAAAAATTAGATTTTTGAAAATTTTGAAGTTTTTATCTGTATATGGGGTATATTGACTTTTGGGACAATTTTAATATGTATCTTATTATTTTGCAATACCTTTATTAAAATAATAAATATAACTCTATTTTTAATGTATGAAACAGCAGTTTCACAGATAACCTAATTTTCTGCAAATGAAAACAAACTCGAACATGTGGGAATGGCAAAACTTCTGAAAATATAAATGCGCATGTTTCAAACTAAAAAATTCCAGCCGTGTTGGAAATTATTCTGACCGTTGCCAATCAGTCCCCAGCCAGTAAAAAAACTTCTGTGGACAGCCAACTAGTAGTCAGAGTTTGATATGTGACTCTGTGAACGCTTTTATGTAGCTTCTATGAACAAAGCTAATAAAAAAGTATCATGCACAGTTTTAAAAAAATTACACTCTAAATACACATTAAAATAAGGTAGTTACTACAAAAAATTCACACAATTTATAAGGTATGTTCATTTGCCTATAGTGTCCAAAAATGTTATTTTAATACATCGATTTTTCTTAATATCCATGTATCTAGCGTGCAAGTATCTTGAATTTTTATTGTTGGCCTATTTTAATGTGCAATTATATATTTTCCATATTAATACACGAGCCCGGCCGGTTCACATTTGAAATTTTCGACAAACGAATTTTTAAACTTACGACCTACGCAAATGGTGAGAAATTTCTACAAATTTCGTTCAACTTACATAACTAAACTAAATATGTTATTCAAGTATTCCGCCAATTAATATTGAGTTACATCGCCTTTATTAGAAGGCTGTGTTTAGAATCACGCTACCGTGACGCATCACGAAAGTAATTCCTCCACGTTAATTACGTCATATGTAATAACTGATATGACGTTAACTTTCACATGAGCGGTACAAATAGCACACCACACAACTGAAGTGCTGTTTATTTTAAGTAAATAGGATATTATTTATTACAACACCAAAGTGAAATACACATGTATTTTACATGTAAATCGAAAAGTGAGACATATGCGTTTAACATCGGAAATCAGTTTTTCTTCGCGCAAACGTTACCTATTTATTTTAAGCAAAAATACTTCAACTAAAAGTTATAAAGATTGAAATTCTTATAGGGCACCTGCACGTGACGTTTCAACATGGCGGCCACCAGCTGATCTTGGTCAACCAAACCTTCAGTTTGCATTGTGTCTTACGGAGAAATATCGTGCCGTAAGCTTTTATTGTGTTTTTATAGCACTTATTGTTTTATTTGGGAAATGTTTAAATATATGTAATTTTCTTTAATAATATATATATAAAAAAACGAAAAAATATTTTTAAATGACAGAATTACAAATTTTTAATGAAGTTTTTTTTAGTAACAGAAAATATATATATATATATATATATATATATATATATATATATATTTGTGTCTGTTTCTCACAAAGGTTTAAAAATTAGATAGGTAATCAATTATTGTTTTCATATTGATTTTTAAAAAGCATTTATAATCCTCGTCAAAAAAATGTCAATGTATAAGGATCCACATTATGTATCCACTTAAATTTATCGATTTAACGTACTTTGGTTTCCAAAGATTAATTTTTGACGTATAAACTCAATAAACTCATTTATATACAATAAAAATACACAATATGACAATAAGAAATATGAACTCGAAGATAACTTATATTTCAAATTTAATTTTCTTTATAAATTAAAAAAAAATCTAATAATTCAATTTATTTTAATTTCAATATTCATGTTTTCATTCAACAATACACATAAAAAAAACTTATACAAACTCAAATGAATGTAATACAACCTGATGCTACATGCTACTTATTTCAATTTATTATTTTAAAAAATATATTTATAAATACGACTGCTTTGTTTTACTAGTAAATAATTCATACACTTATCTTTAATTATGGCTAATTACATTTTAAAATAGCATGTATAAATTCGCTGCATAAAACGCAATGTTAAACTGAAGCTTGGTTGACCGAGATCAGCTGATCATCCGCCATGTTGTGACATAGGTGCAGGTGCCCTATTTTAGCACTTCATATATACGTAAAAATGAATTACGATTTTTATGCGTTATTTTTAACTGTCAATTATAAATAAATTTGGCTTAGAGTAGTAAATCAACACGAAACACAAAAAAGTGTTTACTTCTGATTGACAGTTAAAAACAATGCATTTGTTTATTTTTTGTCATAAATCCATGGCTGCCTATATATAATATCAACAAAATTTTAATTCGTAGGGCAAGGGCAAGATGGTTACATACTGGTTAAACGGAGAAAAATCATCTTCTACTGAGCCACCATCACAACGACAGTCACAGACACATCCTTCTCCAGCTTGTTCAATGGCCAGGATACCACCGCACATGGTGACCACCTCTACAAACACGTCACCTTCCTGTACGTCTTCCCCTGTCCACGTCGCACATCCCCAAACTCAACCCAAGGCGGCTGTGAGGCCGAAAAACGGCCACGCATTAGCTAAGTACGAGAACCCAACGTATGTAGATGATGATTCCGCCAGTACAAGCGCTAGTGTACCCCTTTTGCATGTAACCTCCGAGACAAGCACTGAAAAAGACTCATAAACTGAATACGTTCGCAAGTTCTCGTCATTATGGAATGATGAACATAACCTGTAATGACACTTCTCACTTATCCGTGTTTTTAAGCGAAATTTGTATAGAGCGATTCGGGCGAGATTGAAAATGGAAGAAACGACGAAGACATATTTTTCATAAACGTGGGAAAGATGTATTAGCACTGTTCTTTTATTTAAACATTTTGTTTTATTTATACAAATTTTAGCGAAAGATTTTTATCTTGGATCATATACCTATTAACTAATAATTTGCGGATCCTTTGCTTTTCTTAAAGGAAACACTGTGAAATGGAAATATCATTTCTGCATAAGTCTATCTCACACAAACACCCAACCGCGAATTATGCGCATGCTTGGAAACCTTGACTACTTTTGGCTAACGAGGAAATCATGATCACTTTTTGCGAATCACAGAGTTCTGTTTATTAACGACTAACGCGAGAAATTTTAAATTTAAATTTGAGAAATTAAACAATGTACCTATTATTTATTTTGTATGTAAATTCTTGAATATAAATATTAGTAATAATAAAAAACATTGACATATTCTAGTGCTAAATTTGAATTAAATGATTTACTTTATTGTACTGTAAAAATAATAGGAATATAATCTGGTCAGGATTAATTTATTTAGGTGACAATAAATTTCTGTATGAAACACAAAGCAAATCCTTTCAAAGTGCAACTACAAACTGAAATGAAATCAAACGTCAAAGTCAAACCATGTGCTCGCTGCATCACCAGGGCAGCGTTCCAAAACCAGGAATACCGAGTTTTGGCGTAGAGTATGAAGTGTTGTGTTTTGGAACGAATGAGAGTTTTGTTGAAGTAAAAAATTGAAACTAAATTAAAAATAATTTTATAAAACTAGCAAAACTACTTATAATTACATTAATGTCAAGCCCGTAATAAAAGCGCTTTTATGGAGCACTCTCCTCAATTTAATGTGAAAATACGCTCCATAAAAGCGCTTTTATTATAAAAGTGTGCTCATAATACACGCCAACGTATTTACTTATGTTTATTTTTAACCAAAAGCATGTTTTCTTCCTCAAGAAGGCAAATTACTTTCATATGTTGAGAATCGTGAGCAACTACATTTGAAAATATTGTGGATTTTGAAACGCAGCCCAGCCAGCGACGCTGTCAGCGTTAGCCAATAGTAGTCAAGATTTCCGAGCATGCGCATAATTGCCCGTTGGGTGTTTGTGTGAGATAGACTTATGCAGAAATGATATTTCCATTTCACAGTGTTTCCCTCCCCTACTCTTATGGGGAAAATACGAGCATTAGCAATATATTAGTTAATGGGTATATGTCTTGGATACATTAATGTGTACCGAATATGAGATGTAGGTACACGCTAAAACCTCATCACCGCTTATTGACACTGACACCAAGCGTCATGACATCTGGCGGTATAATTTGTAACTGTTTAGTTTAGTACTCTGGCTGATTTAACATTACAACTCCTATAGTAAAAATGAATGTAAATCTAAAGGTAAAAGCAAAACTTATTGTTTGTTGTACCCTCGTACGTCATGAAAAGGACTATCGGCTTTCGCAATTATCCTAACTTTGGTGACGATATTGTAGTTATCACTAGTAAAATCAGTACAAAATTAAACCTTGGCGGGCGCAATAACGGGTTTGTATTTTGAATTAAAATATCAATAAAATATATGAAATAAAGTTTTTCATATATTATTTTCGTGGATGACAATTTCAATTTCACTAGAAACCGGCCGTGTGTCGTATAAAATTTTTCTGTATACGTAACAGTTGAGTATTTATATTAAAAGCAAATAATTTAGAATAATTATTTAATGTAAATAACTGTACATTTAATTTTTATATGAATAAAGAAAATTCGTAAAGTTTATTAAACGCATTTTTTAAATTTAAAGTTAACAAATTATGTAACAGTCAATTTTGAAATACCTACCGGACGTCGTCAAGGTCGTTGCTATGTACTACCGGCCTAGGCCGTAAAATCGTACCTACCGGACTCGTTGCTAAGAAGGTAGACAGTAGTTTACAATTCAGTATACAGAAAAATATATAAAATAAAGTTTTTATTGTATTATCTTCATGGATGACAATCTTACTGTAATCAGAAGCCGATTTTAGGCACCAGTTTGTAAACGGAGTATATATATAAAAGAAAAAAAAATCCTTCTCCCATAAATCACACAGTTAATATGTTGTGTGTTTATTACATTAATTAAAAAGTATACGTAGACACATAATTATTAACGTACCTTCCATAAATTATCTTGAGGTCGGATTTTCATGTAGCAATCTAAACTTGGCAGTAGTTACTCTCATTTTCGTTTAAATATAACGATTTATTTTTTTGGTCAGTGCTGAATTTATTAAAGTACCTCCTATAAAAGATTAACCAGTTGGTTTTTTATACAATAATATTACACAAATGTGTTATATTTGCAAAATTTTATAACATGCCTACAGAAGTAATAGCAATGACAGTTAAAGAGTACTAAATGAAACGAACGTGTATTTGGCGACGGTGTTGCCACCAAAGACCGTGTCAGTTGTCACACATGATGTAGACCTTTAACGTGATCGACTTATTGCGTCCAAAATACCCAAAAGTGCACGTTAAATAGATCAGGTTATGTTTGAATGTTAAAACTGAGTTTAATGAATTAGGTTATTGCTATAAACTAACGTGTAGCGTTAGTAAAGTTTGTTGTACCCCTCACGTTATTTTTTTTTAATAATACCAGTACTGCGCTATTTATCCCCTTATATGCGCCAAAATTATATTTTTTGCTCTAAACCTTAACATAACCTAACCTTACAAAACTTACGGACATGAGTGTTATGCAAAAATGTTCAAATATTCATTAAAAATGAGTAGGCGTTCATAAAAAAAATATTTTACAATCTGGTTACGACATAAAAAACAAGAGAGCAAATAATAAGAGCGAAGTTATTGGCAATATTTTTTTTATATAATTTTTAAAAGGGGCCCCAACTTGATTTACCTTAACGTGCATGGTGTAAATTTTGTATGCAATTATAAAGATACGCTTACGTCATAAGCGGTGATGATGTTTTAGCGTGTACCTACCTATATTACACATTAGGTACACATTAACTATCTTTTAGGCACAGTTATTTGTAATGTAGAATTGAGCTTACACTACAATAGTGTTCTCATAATAAGAAATTTATTATTTATAACATTCGCTAAGTTCATATTCATACAAACTTTTTATTTTTGCCTCAAATAATTTTGTACCTACAAAATTATTATTATTTTTTGCCAAATAATTTTCACTTTCTCTATAATTCCACAAGTCCTTTCTCTTTAACTTTTATACATTTTATTTTATATACCCCCAATTCATGTTAGAAGAAAAGATAATAGAAATAAGAAAAACCGTGCGCTTATATTTATATATTATTTATTGTTTATTTTAAACTTAGATTAATAGAAGTACAGTAGAAATAGAATGAATAATGAAGATAAAGAAAAATGAAGAAACATTCTTGTTAGTGTCCCATTTTCAAGCGGTTCGAATCACTGGTAAAAAGCTTTAACTCTTTTTATACTTACCTATTTCGTGGTCATCTACCATTTTGTTCACCTTTCATAAAATGGCATTTTCCTAATACTGTAACTCACGTACCACAAAAATTGTATCTAGAAGTCCGAATCTAGATGGATATAAATGGTCAGTGTTTGCGAAGAATAATGGCGAATTTACTGATTACTTTTCTCCGCGAACAGCAGATAGAAAACAGAAAACAGGAAGCAGAAAACAGAAAACAAGGGCAATACCAAGACATAATGACATTGTAAACGTATTCAGTAATTATCGCGTGTTCCTTACCGTACAGTATTACTATTAAGTAAAAACAATATCACTGTAGTACTGCTTGTTGTGCTGTTACAAATCTCCGTATTACGCTGCGTTCTGTACATTCGTCGACCAATAAACATTACATAGGTTAGGTTATTTCAATAGTAAGTTGAAGAACCCAGCTGAAAACTCCAGCATAAAAACTTTCAGTAAGTTTCTTTAATTATTTATATAATACGAAAAGTTTTATAACTTTTTGTTGAAGGTATCGCGAAATTTCCAGGATAAATTCATTAATTTTCATAGAACACTACGTTTGCTTAAGAAATTCGTAAAAGCTGAAATTTGGCGTTTGCATAAAAGTTTTTGTTTTCATGCCATAACTTCAATAGAGCTAATGAATAAGTAAGTAGCACTTTTGTTTGAAATTTTCGAGCACTTTACTGCACTAAAAAATTTTGAACGTAAAATAAGATAAAGTATAACTTATTTTACATTTAGTGCAATTAGTTACAATTTTTTAGAGTTTTATAAATAATATTCAGGGTTTTATAAAATTATCTTACTTTTAATAATAGCTATTTATTAGTCGAAGGAGGAATGTAACATATTATTTTGTGAGTAATATGAATGTATGAGTGTAAAGCAACGTTTTATCCAACACATTTTTTTAAACTTCTTAAATCATTTTTATGTTTTAGTACTTCGCGTGACACTAGGGTTGCCAACTGACCTTTTTTGGAAAGGACTGTCCTTTTTTGAGCATATTTTGTCCTTGTCCTTTTCTAAACCAGGAAAGGACGCGATTTGTCCTTTTATAGTAAATTTTGCTATTAATAATATTTTTCTTGTTATCATAAATATGAAAATGAAATAATTATTTCACATTTTATGTAATGTAATGAAATAACGATAGAATTTTTGAATTGTTGATGTATTGGTACTATTTTTTCTACTAACATTTAGTTTACAGTCTTCTCAAAAAAGGTGGCGATACTTGTTTTCGTCATAAAATATTGATTTTAATTTTTTAAGAATTTCTTAAATTTGCTTCTTTGCAAAAAAACTCTATATCTAACTTTGCATTAAAACACGTTCGACCTTGAAAATTTTCAAAAAATCCCCTGCGGCGCATTTTTTTCTCAAATTTTAAATCCTACACATAATTCAGAAATAGAGTGCAGAAAAAATGTCCTTTTTTGTAATTTTGTAAAGTTGGTAACCCTACGTGACACTGACTTGTCAATTGATATACTATTTTAAATTACAACGTAGCCAATGAATGGTTATGATTTTGTTATTATTGAAAAAAAAATTGCTGAAATAATTATTGTCTTTCATTGGCATATTTGAAAGAAAAATACATTAAAATGGGTGAAAATGAGAACCGTCCTTTAAAACATATTCATTTAGAAGCACAAGTAGCAACTTTAAATTTAACTCCGAAGCCAGCAACCACTAACTCGTTTTCGTTTCATCAACCGTAGATGATAGCTGTTAATGTGTAAAGATAAGTAACCTAAGTATCTTTTAACATAAATGTTAATTTTTTCGTAATGTTAAATTATTTCAATAATAAAATAATTTTATAAACTTGCATTTTATTTACATTAAAAAAACGAAAAAATCAGTAATAATTTCTTCATGACTTCTTAAATATTCCCTCAAAATGAATAATGTAGTACATTAGTTATTTAAAAAAAAACCATAGTAACAAAGTAACGGCTATATTATGAGTCGGTGTTGGATAAAAATATTTATTTTTCTTAGAAAATTTTTTTTTTACATTATCTTTCTATTTCAGTTAATAATAAATGACCTAAGTACAGATAATAGTAAGAGGAGTCTAAGGTTAATTTATAAATAACTTTAATAAAATTATCCCTTAACCTTAAAATTTAATTTTAATAAAACTAAACACGTATTTCGAGAAAAAAGTTCTCATCATCAGTAGTACAAGGAAAAATTAAACAGAGTAACCAATATTACTCAACATGTCAACAACAAAATAAATTTTAATGATATTATCTTAGTTTTTAATCATTCGCCCATGACTCCCGTCCCTATATAACCCCAGTTTTCTCCCTTGTTTTCCAGAGTTGTCTTGACCTCTGGCATAGTTGACATGTTGAGTAATCTTGGTTACTCTGTTTAATTTTTCCTTGTCGCACTACTGATGATAAAACTTAGTTCTCGAAATACTTATTTAGTTTTATTAAAATTAAATTTTAAGGTTAAAGGGTAATTTTATCAGTGTTATTTGACCTTAGCAAAATTCAAATAATGGTATGGAAACAAAAATGAGAAATATGCAATTAAACATTGAAAACAATTTAATTTCTTTTCTGAATTTATGGCATCGTTCCTTCAGACGTGCTGCAGTATTCCAAATAATAAAAATTTGATAGTTTGACGTTATAGTAAATTGGAAGTACACTGCTTGCGATTCGAGCAGTGTCGATATATTGTTGGCGCAGTTTTCAACGACGCTGTTGAAATAAAAAATAACTCAGTAGCTTCACATGACGAAATGCAGAACAAAGCGCCCTACCGTATAAGTGTGCGTGCATGCAACATGCAATCCTGTGCAGTGCATGTCATAAGACTATTTGTGTGAATAAACTTAAGGAACATTCTATATTTTAAAGTCTAATTTACAGAGATAATAATATGCAAATTATTTATTTCAAAGTAACTATACACGAAAAGCAGGCCATGGGCGATTAACATGGGAGAACAGTTTTTACTTGCGCAAAAGTGCTTTATTCATTTTAGGAAATAATGCTTTAATAGTTATTTTTTATACAAGACGATAAAATTGTATTTTATCGACGAGCGGAAAGTTTAATTCACGAGCGATTTCGCGAGTGAATTATTTTTCGCGAGTCGATAATTTAATTTTATCGTCGTGTGTAAAATTCTATTTTTTTCCATAGCAGATTTTAAAGAGCAAAAATTAGAAAAACCGATTATACATTAAATTATTTAAGAACAATTTAAAAATCTCAGTAACGTGGTAGTTATAGAATTTGTTTGAGAACAATTTCATTTTATTCATGTTTATACAATTGAAGTTATATATAATATGAATCGCCAAAATGTATAATGTGTTTTTATTTAAATAAAAATTAAAGTTCTTTATCTATCCTTGCTGTTAAAGCATTATTTCATCTACCCTTGCGGTTAAAATGTCACTTAGTCAACTATTTCGAGTTGAACAAAACACACTTTAAAATCTGCTATAGAAAAAATAAATATTGTAAAGAATTAAATTCTACATACATTTCAATAATCACATTTTATTTTGCACGTTTAGTAACTGAGCAAACTCAATTTAAAATCATATAAAAGTTATTTCTTTATTAGCCATGTTTGTGAAATCAAATTGCAAACAAATGCAATGACATTTTTTTACAATTTATAAAATATAATTTTCATCAAAATAATACTACTTAATAATTTGTTGTGAATATCATTCATTTTCAATAATGATAAACAGAGCGGTTCTGTCATGTAAAATATATCACAATGTGCCAGATATAGTATTCTATCTTCACGTAAGAATGGCATTGCGCAATAACAATTGGTTTGTAGGTAATAAAGAATTAGAATACACAAGATTTCAGCTAGTAACAACAGACGCGTTACGCCCTTATGGGGGCTCATCAGTGTGGTGTAATAATTCACCAGCTGGGCACGGCGAGCGATATACATCTCATAGAAGATAGATGGCTTAAGAGTGTTTTCTAATTCTTTATTAGACATTGTTTCACCTAGATTTCGGCTATTGTACTCTCTTTTTCGTTTATAGGTAATTCAATTTGCCCTATAATCTGTGCTGACATCTACTAAGACACTATTTTTTTCTGTATTAAGAAACAAACATACAAACAAGACCATAATTTTATCGCTTTTCGATAGTTTTTTATGGCAATATTAATAAATCACGTAAATCAACACGAGACACAAAAATGCCGAAATACACGCCAATGGATATGATCTATGTTGGTACATTATATGTCTATGAAAGTTGAAAATTCCTTGTAACTATTTAAATGAGGAAAAATTTTATTGGGGTTCCTGAGAACCATAGTTGACCTGTAAAATTCTTATCCAAGATGTTATGCTTGCTTTAACAATGAACGCTCATTACTGAATTGAGCAACTGGTAGTGCCAAAATGTAAATATGCACGAGGTACAGGATTGTATTGAGTTATACCCCAATACCCCAATAAAACTTTTCCCCTTTTACATAGTTACAAGCAATTTTCAACTTTCATAGACATGTAATGTACTTTGAGAAGAAACTATATTTGCGCGAAACGTAAAAATATTGACAGTAGCAAAGATTAGGATTAACACAGAGGATTTGAAAGTCATTTGTTCAAATGAAATCTGGACGAGGTATAATACCAAATTATTTCCTGACGTGAGTTGCGACATATGTCGCCTTACACTCTACATGACTAAAGGCAGTTTTTATAATAACCTTTATCTTCATTTTAAATTAAAATTAAATTTGTATTCGTTTTCATAATATAACTTTAGCACTTTAGCAAGCACTGTAGCCTTACTTTAAATTAAAGATAAAGTCTTAAAGTTAATTAATGTCTTAAAGTGAGCGTGGTTATGAAAACGGCCCTAAGATACTTTTTACGAGAAATAGTTTTACCTAAATTTTTTACATTTTTGAAAGTAGATGCCGCTGTATGTAATTTCTATTTATGTACAATATTTGGACTATGGTTGTTTTCTCCAAAAGCTTCACTATGTCCTATTAATAACGATAACCATGCACTCTTAGAAATTCCGCATAAAATACACTAAAATTGGTGTATTTAGGGCCACACGATGTTGTGTAAAGTTAATCACTTAGATACAAATTTGGTATAAAAGTACATGTTGAATTGGTTCAAAACTGAATAGAATACGCATATTTTCGTATCATGGCAACTAATATACGTATTTATACTAAATAAATAAGTACAATGGGCCGAATTCAGCACTCTTCACTAGTCTAATGCTCGTCTCTAGTAACTATAGAAAGAGCGTGCACCATTTTCTTATTAATGCATTACTGCATATGTCTCTCTTTATTTTGTTAATTGTAGTTAAGCTTCTTTAGTTAAAGGAGAATGCTGAATTCGACCCAGTATGTTTATAGATCTCATTTATAGAATGCATTTTACATAGACTAAATGATGGTAATTGTACTTACCGGATAATGGAAAATCTTCAAACCTGATGCCTTGCCTTCCTTCGAGAAAACACTTCACACAAATTTTTATATTTCACTTTAAATGTAAGTACATTATCATTAAATATACGTCAGCCCACAACGAAATATCACAACAGACTAACTATCTTGCAATTTTTAACGTGTTTCATTAGGAACACATCACTGATCGTACTGGTAAAATGAAATTTCTTTATAAAAATTACTATAAATAGTGTGAGATTTTAAAAATTACTTACATTATTTAATATTGTATATACAATTTTTACCTCATTTTATTATTTACAATTTGAAAAATTTTACAAAATTTAGTGTTGATTTTCACACAAGTATGTTTTACCGCTTAGCAAATCGATTTTACACGGCTAAAATTTCTTACAGTGTATGAACTGATTCTGTGGCCTGTGTGGCAAAAATAAACTACTTTAATTACGTATGTCTTCAACAATCATACTCTTTTTTTAATGCACAGTGCCATTCTTAAGTAAAGAATACTATACGTTTCTGACAGGTAAAATGTCATTACATTTGTTTGTGATTTTATTTTAATATTATGGACCATGGCTAACACACTACACTAAAAAAATAACATATATATATATATATATATATATATATATATATATATATATATATATATATACAGGGTGTAAATTTTAAAACGGGTCATAGGGCTATAACATGGAAAAACAGTTTTTTAGACGCCAAAAGTTTCTATATTAATTTTTTGAAAAAAGAATTAATGCATATTATAAAGGAAAAAATTACGAATTTTTTGATACCAAACACATTACATTTTTGTTTCATATGAAGCCAGAAAATAAATTTAAAAATTTGCACAATTAAGAAAAAATATTATTAGCCTTGAAACTGACAGAAACAAAACAAAACTATTTTTGACTTAAGACTGTCATTGATAAACATTTTTTGTTAAATTATTATTATTTTCGTTTTATTAGCAAGAAATCATGGATAATTTGTCTCATGAAGAAAAATTACAAATTATTTTTCCCTTATAGTTTGCAGTTTTTCTCGTTTCTTATAACTTATTTCTAATTACATGTAAATCATCTTTAGTTTGAAAATACCTATTACAATAAATATAATTGTTTCTAAAATAAATATCCTAGTGTTTTCTTTATTTTATGTTATTTTATATTAGTTCATAAATTAATAACTTTAATCTTTAATTGTCCCCTATCATGTTATTAAAAGATGACAATGTTTTGTTACTGTCAGTTTCATGGCTATTGTTATTTTTTCTTAATTGTACAAATTTTTAAATTTATTTTCTGGCTTTATATGAAACAGAAATGTAATGTGTTTGGTATTAGAAAAATCGTAATCTTTTTTCTTTATAATATGCACTAATTCTTTTTTCAATAAATTAAAATAGAAACTTTTGGCATCGAAAAAACTGTTTTTCTATGTTATTGCCCTAAGACCCGTTTTAAAATTTACACCTGTATATATATATATATATATATATATATATATATATATATATATATAATTTTAAATTAAATGTAATTATTGACTTAGATGTAGAATTTAATTCTCTACAACATTTACTTGAAGCATCATTGTCTAAAATTATTAGACCATTTGTGGGCAAGGAAAACCTGTTATCCCATTTTAAATCGCCGATATATTGTATAAGTCGTGTACGTTCAAGTAAATGTAAATAAATCGGTAAATGTACATAACTAAATTATTATATTAGTAACGGATCGATCTTAACCTTACTTATGAGCACGAAATGAACCGGACCGAACCTAATTGGTAACTTAACGCCTAACTGAACCTAACTTAAAAACCTAACTTAAAAACGATTGCGTTTACCTTTAGTCACAAAAATGCTTCAAGTAAAAACAAACTTTGTCTTTTTAATAAGTTTTAAGTTATTACAAATATTATATATTTTGTAAAACTGAGAATGTTCCTATAGTGTGAATGTGCTAATGTAAGAGTATAACCTGACCAAGTAGTCTTGTATACTGACAATGAATTCTGTGTTGTCTCCATTGTACTTTCGAATATGTGTTATTTATTTTTTTAGAATGTTGTGAGACGTATTGATGGACTTTGAGTATTTATTTTTAAAGTTTATACCATTGATATTTTGATAAATAGCAGCTATGTTTTCGCTTTTTATTTATTTTTAGACGGAAATAAATTTTTGTGTTTATGAAATCACTTAATGTAAATATTTCAGCTTTATTTTATGTTCTAGTCTAATTTTAATATTTTTCAATTTATTTTTGAAACACTTATTCATAATTGCCAAAGTAGTTTATATGATACAGGTGTCCCAGATAATATGTGTATAAATTAGGATGGTGCATTTATTTCCGAAAAAATGTATAAATCCAATCATTTCTGACTCACTGTTTTTTTTTTTTTTAAATTTATAATGTTATTTTCTTCATATTTATCATTTATGTACACAATGGGTGGTAGTGGTTAAAGATGAACATAGAGTTTTACATGGGATTTTAGTTTTATGCAATTTTCTGCACTCCTATTCATTTCACGGCAAAAACTATGTAAAATACAAAGTTATTCAGAATTAAAAATTACATAAAATACTAATATTTTTATTGTTTGCAGTTTCTCACAATTTTTAAAAGAAATTTCAAAGTTTGTATTAATTAGTAGCCGGTAGAAATAGCCATGACATTTGTTTTTTTTTTGTCTTCTAGTTTGCATAAATTATTTATAAACGTCAAACATCAATTTATGAAAAATAAATCCCGTATTCTTCGATAACTATTTCCATCATAACAATTCTTTATAAAACAGTTTCCTCGTTCGAATAAACATTCATTAAGTTTAAGTAATTTACGTTATACAAAATAAATTAACAATATGAAAAAAATAACATTATTGTCTATAATGTCATAAGTAATGGTTATTGCTACGAATTAACGGAACTTTTGAAATTTCTTATTAAAAAAGAAATCAAAAAACAATATAAAATGTAAAAACAGTTTTGTATACTTTTAATTCTGAACAACTTTGCACTCAACAGTTTTTGCCGTAAAATGAATGGGAGACCAGAAAATTGTATAATACTAAAATTCCATGTTCACTATTCCCCCCTAACCGCCACTACCAGTTATATAATATTCCAAAATTATTGTATTTGACACAATTGACAAACTGACACTAAGCGCCATGACAACTGGTGGCATAATTTATAACTATTTGGTTTAGTACTCTAGTAAAAATAAATGTAAATAAAGGTAAAAGCAAAACTTATTTTTTGTTCTACGATCGTGCGTAATGAAAGAGATTATCGCCTTTCAAAATTATCCTAACTTTGGTGACAATATTGTATTTTTCAATTACTGGTAGTATTAGTACAAAATTAACCTTCACGGGCGCAATAACGGGTTTGTATTTTGAATTAACCCTTTTGTTCCTAGTGGTTTCACTATAAAACAATATGTTACAAAATTTATTTCATGCGTTCTAGTGGTTAAAACCGTAAACCATCGACATACATGATAGCAAGCAGTGCCGACTCTTGACGCGTAGTATAAGTTGGAGCTCAAATGTATCGGTATGCCACAATTTTATGTTAAAATTCTGTAATATAAATTTTGGCAGGTTTCTTAGCTTATATTGTTAAAATTTCAAAAGTTAGTGAAAAACAATGGCTGTTAAGTACTTTATTATATATTTATTGCTAGATTACCAATTGAAACTGACTTTAGTGCACCAGTTTGTAAACATCGTAAATATATGAAAAAAAAAAAATCTTGCTTCTGCCATAAATTGCACAGTTGTGAGTTGTACGTTTATTATGTTCTCACCTAATTAAAAAATATACATAATCACATGTTTAGTAATTTTCATTTTATTAACGTATCTTCTATAAAACATCTTGAGGACTGTGTTACATATAGAAAGCTAAATTAGGCAGTAGTTATCCCCATTTTCGCTTAAATATAACGCTTTATTATTTGTCAGTGCTGAATTTATTAAAATACCTTCTACAAAAGATTAACCAATTGGTTTTTGTATAATAATTTTACGCAAATGTGTTATATTTGCAAAATTTCACAACATGTCTGCAGAAGAAATGCCAATGACAGTTAAGAGCATGAAGAGTACTAAATCAAACGCACGTGTATTTGGCGACGGTGCTGCCACCAACGGTCTTGTTAGTTGTCAATAGCCACTTACAAAATTGACGTCACTGCAAGAGAGAGATAGAAGATCATGCATCCAAACAAACCTCCCCTCGTTGTCTTACGTCCCGTTCTCTGTCCCTTTATTGTGATTTGTACGTTGTATTTAAGAAAAATAAGTTTAAAACCAGACGTGCCTGGGGCAACTTTTTTGTTTGATAATATAGATCATTCGATATTCCACTAAAACGATGGCTAGAGTGTAGAGTCTACGGCTGATGACAGGTCTTTGTTTGGACGGGGTAACCATAGCAACCTTGATTTCTATGCGTTGCCGCTAGAGGCGCTCTTGCACATTGCAATTTTGTAAGTGTCTATTATATCTTGTGTCATGCGGACTTTTCAAGAAAAACAAATACATCACCAAAATACCCTGTGTTTTCTGATTTAACCAATTCTTTAATATCATCCGAAATTCCAAAGTATGCACGCATTATTTGAGACAGCCTGGATATTGTTTAATTTTATTTTGATTGTTAGAGAAGATATATGTATGTGTATTTATTTTTGATAACGTTAATAAATAATTAAATGTACCCAGAGATATCAAAATGTAAAATGTATCTAACTGTTGCAAATTTTCTTGAGTACACCAAATTTCTTATACTTTCCATATAAATTAGCAAAGGCAAAACTACGTCATTTTGTAATTAACGTATTATCCTATAAATAATTCTACAATACATTGATGAAATATATCAACTTGTTAATGATAAAATATTCAACTGGACAACTGGCCTGTAGTTTCGCCTATGGTAATTAATAATTATTCCTAAACGCAATGTTTCCTGCATAGATATGTTACGTGACTTATTGTTAACTGTGTATAAATGTTGGATTGAAGCCAAACGACAGGAATTATTTTTGTTTACATAGATTTTATTTTTGATGCTATCTATAAAATTCTTCTGTGATATTAAATAATTATTTTCTGTTCCTTGTTATTCAAAATATTTAATATGTAATATGCAAATTTCAGGGAGAGAAAGAGTGATATACAAAGAAAGTATTGTTATGCTTATTATGTATAAAATATTTTGAATTGAACTACTCATATGTACTATTATGTAGTCTTATTTATTTTAATGACATAGCATTCCCCACATACGAGCCAATCAAAACCAAATGGCTATCTTAAAATAAAAGTATGTATACTATACAACTCGACAATTCTAACTAGATTGGCAAAAAAATAAATGTGTAAATATGTAAATGGCCCGAGTTTATGCATCAAGTAAAAAAAAATGGTATAAAAAAAAGTACCTAGAGACAAGTTAATGTGTACCTAATATTAATTGTATAGTATAAGGCCGCGTACACAGAGGCGAGTGGTAAGCCGTGAGCGTTCAGCGATGAGCGGCAAGCGATGAGCGATGAGCGGTGTCGTGTGTATATTGGTAGAGCGTTGATGTGTTAGTTTCGTCCAACTACAACGACGTTGACGTCGAGAAAAATTATTTTACTATTGGAAAATCCTAGATTAACAAGATTATTGTTTAAAAAGAAGAAAAAGAAAAGACAAGGAATCCATAAATTGAACCAACTTCGTTCCTTATATGGTGAATTTCATCATTTATACTCCGGTCTTCGCATAAATCCTACAAGATTCTATGAATTTTTACGGATGACAGTCCCACTTTCCCACTCTAGCCACAGTTTGGATGTAGCATCTGTCTTTTTATATTTAGGATCTTGATGAAGGTCTTGTCTGTACCTCTGATATTAATATTTCTCTAATATCTTTTTCGCCAGAACACATTTTCGATATTTTAATAGGCTATTCCACAGTAATCAAAAATAGTAAAAGTTTACTGAAAATATGAACGATAATAGTTAAAGGATAAGGGAAACCATATTTCTTTTATTATAAATTATTTCTTCTAGAAGACACGGGGAGTTTTGCTTTTGATGATGCAGGACATGTGCACGAGTGTTTGAACAAATAGGATCCAAGTATGACCTCCGGATTTGAGAAGCCCCGCCCTAACTAAGAATATACTTCTTCGGGTGTGTCGGATCTGTTCGGTTGCTCTTCGGGTGATGTTCTAATTTCTTTGTTTTTATAAAATGAGAAAAAAAGGTGAAATAAATTAAGTATAATAATTTATTTTGTCTCTAATAATGAATTATAATATTACAATTTAAATATACAGTATTTTGTAATTTGTTTAACATTTTTTCGTGGCTTGTGAACCACTGTTTGTTTACTTCTGGTATATCCACATTACCTACGTCACAAAGGTAATTTAAAATTCGGACCTTAATATCTCGCTTATTTGGAGGAATTTTTAACTCGGACTTTCACATGTGGTCTTATATTTTTATGTACTTCAAAAAAAAATTTTTTAAAAATATCGTGGAATAGCCTATTCTTTTATTTATCATTTAAGACTGAGCGGGTACCGCTTGCATTTCAAGTCAACCTAAAGATGAGCGATGCCTCGCGCCACTACCGCTCACCGATCACGTTAATGTGAACACTATCGTGTAAAAGCTATTGTTAAAAATATTTTTCTCATCACTCACCGCACACAGCCCACCGCTCACCGCTCGCCAATGTGTACGCGACCTAAGTCACCAGAACTCGAGGGACCGTCCGTATACTATAAAACTAGAATGGAATAGTTTAAGCACGGTGTAGTTGTATCATGCGATCAACGAAGTGACTGAACAGGGTTTACAAACTTTTACAGAGGGTTGGTTAGCTTAACGGTCAGGATTTATAAATGATTTGAACTTGAAAGCTTATCTTGAAGGCTAAAAAGTGGTACGTATTATGAAAAAGTATATTGAATTTTTCTATAAATTTTGTAAACTGGAATTATTAAACATAAACGGTGATGACTGATGACATTTTAGCGTGTATAGTAGAAGTCATATTGCAAGAACACTTTGTCGTAAAACAATTTAGCAATTGCATCCATTAACCAACAATGTGGACATTTAGTTTGCGGTTACCTACCCCTAAAAAATGATACCAGCAGGCAAGGACAGGGTCGGTTCCTTTATATTAAGAATTATTTGAAAGAAAATATTTCACGATATTTTTATATAATCTTTAAATGTTATTACAAAAACAAGTACAAACGATAAATTTTAAAATTAATGCAGAACCTGGTCACTTTATTGTAAATTACCTATCAAAACCTTCTTTTATTTTCGTGGGATTAAGTAATTATATATTTGAAATAGGCTCACTTCTTTGTGCATAATTTGGAAATACGAAACAATACGAGCAAGAAAGGGCAGTGACTCGTTTATAAAAATATCGTGAAATATTTTCTTTCAAATAATTCTTAATATAAAGGAACCGACCCTGTCCTTGCCTGCTGGTATCATTTATTAGGGGTAGGTAACCGCAAACTAAATGTCCCCATTGTTGGTTTATGGATACAATTGCTAAATCGTTTTACGACAAAGAGTTCTTGCAATATGACTTCTACTATAACTACACTTCACATTAGGTACATATTAACATGTCCTTAGACAAAGCCTATAGAAGAAAATACCAGGTTCACGTTAGAATCACTGCGAATAACAAAAAAAAAAAAAAAACAGGTAGACCGTGGGAAACAAAATTTTAACCAATTATTTATCTATTATTTGAAATTAAGTTGCGAAGGTAAGTAATTTTTTAAAGTATCGTTGTGGGTGAAAATATGAAATTAACAAGATTTTCTCTAGTTCTTCAAGAACAAATAATAGAACATCCGCCATTCTCGCTTTGCAATATGCAACTTTGGGCTATTTTTTGGACTTAAAAATAATTACGGAGTAAAAGCTTTTGAAAGCATCCTAAAGGAAGATTGGTCAAGACTAGGGCTGGGGTATTTCACTCCGTTTTTTTTATCATTTTAAATAAAACTTCATTCAGTTTTGAAGCAATTCATAGTATTAAAAAATCTTAATTGTTCCTAGTTTAACAGTATTTTATTTTCGAGAAATCAGTGTAACGTCACATTTCCCCTATACTTGTCTTTCTCGCACACACTGCTCTGAGTACGCTGCGAGAGAAAGATAACAATTGTATGACGTCAATTTTCCCTTTTAGCAAATGTGAAATATCTTGTAAAGTAATTATTTAAAAATGTTTTCATTGTTTTAACTATTATTTATTGATCCTTACTTTAGGTTAAATTGTTTTTTTTTTAAATTTTTTTGTTATGGTGGAATACCCCATTGATCAATCTTTTTTAAAAGAATCGGATTGATATTTTTTGAAAAGATCGATCAATCGAAAAGAGCAATCAATTGAAAAATCGTTTTTTTCAAAAAGATCGAGCAATTAAAAAATCATTTATTCGAATTCCAGGATATCGATCCTTTTAAAAGATATTAAACTTCTAAGATCAGTTTTTCTAAAAAAAAAAAATATAGATTTATTGAAAGATCTTGATTTCAGCTGCATTTGGCGTTTGTCGCGCATTAGATGTTAATTCGTGAGTTGTGTTTCATAAAGATCGATCTTTTGATCTCTTATTAAAATCGGTTTCATAATCTATTATTAGAATTGATCTTTTGATTCTTTATTAAAATCGACTTTTTTTATATAGTATTTCGATTTACATTTGAAAAAATCAATCTTTTACGATTCATCGATCAAATCGATCAGTCGCAACAAATCGATTTTATCAAAAGATCGCAAATCGATTTCAAATTTCTAAGATCGCACAGCCCTAGTCAAGACTTTTAAAAAATGAAAGGAAAAAATAAAATTCTAAAAAATATGAACCGTACCAATATCTTTTTCTCAATAATTCTAGCGTGACTTTTTTAATAATTTGTTAAATTAACAATATTTTAATAAAAATGTGTATTAAATGTTCAATTCTTACAGTTAAATAAAATCATTTAAAATTTGTCACAATTTATATTATTTTCAATACTTGATATTAATTATACTTAATATACAAAATAGTTTGCACCGTCTACGATTATATTTCAATAATCTTAGTTTTATTTGAAAGGTCTGACATTTTTTTTCGAAAAAATGGCCTATAAATTCGAACCGTACGTTTTTACACACTTATTTTTTTTCTTAATTGCTTTTTGTTTTACTCTGTAATAGTTAACTAAAACATTTGATGAAATAATTGAATCGATGTTAGAATTTTTGAGTTGTAGTCCTGGTTTTATAGAAATTTACATTTTGCAATTATTGTAAAATACAAAATAAAACCAATGGTTTAAAACAATTTTATATAAAAGTATATAGAAATCTAAGATGTACCTATTGTTTAAAAATGAAGTAAATTCTATAATAATTTTTCATAATCAAAAAAAAAAAATTACTGTCAAAACAGATAGCAAATAAATTAGTTACCTATGTATATGTAAATGAGCTCATACAAAACGACCATAAATATACTGATTTTGAAAAATTAGATAAATATTATATATATACACATAATTTATTATAAGAAATATATATTTGTTGACACATTATTTTGTTGTTACTAAACAAAAATCTCTGTACCTCCTATTTAACATGTACTTCATTTATGACTGAATTAAATGTAATAAAAAATACAAAAGTATATGTTACATATTATTTTTTCGATTTAAATGAAAACCTTAGGTATATTATTTTGTTTGTAAAAGATAGATATTGAAATACAAGAATAATCAGAAATTATTGTTTTCTATTCACCTGAAATTCCTCTACATATGAAGCAATACTAATTTTCAGAGTACGTACAGGATAATATTCGAAATCAAGAACAATGTCTGGTAAGTAAATATGAAATAAATTCCGAAAAAAAAATTAAATTATATAAAACAAAATTTCGCAAAACAGATTTTAAAATATTATTGACGTGAACCATAAACGTAAACATAATTATTTCAAAATATTCTTCACGCTCTACAATATTTCTTACTTCCCATGTCGCATTCATTAGTTAATTTTTATATGAATTATTCTTCTGGGAAATCACACTAATATTAATTTCGTGGAAAAATGTTAATTATAATTATTTCTACTTTTTAATATTAATACAAAATTGTATAAAACAATACCTCCAATTTTTTTTACATTTACAAATTTTTAATAAATTACTAAGGAAATTTGTTACAGAATAAAAAAAGAACTGAAATTAACGACAAGATTTGTAACTTTTTAAATTATATTAAAAATAGGGTACCTATATGACTAAAAATTTTTAATACATCTAATTTGCCCTCCACAGCATGGTACATAGACTGGTATCAATCACTCTAAATTCTTTAGATTTCGAAACAGAAGTAACCACAATTAAAAGCATTGCAGCGAATAACGGGTATAACCCAACAATTATAGATAAATTAATTAATATGAAAAATAGAAAATTAATACGAAACCAAATTTACTGTGAATCCGAAACGTCTAATCTTAATACTAAATGGCATTATTTAAAAGTTTGTTCGAACAATCAATTCGGAACTGTTCCAGAATTAGGAGTTCTGCGCATGACATATAAGAAAGTGAATTCAGAACTGTTCTCTCATGGACAGGTTCGAACGCTCATATTGGTTATAATTTGTCACATACATTTGTTTTAATAAACGAAAATTGTTTTAAAATGTGCGATCAAGGAGAAAATATACATATAATTAAATAAATTAGGTATACATAATTGTAAATATCATATTTTAAATTTTTAATTGTACCTAATAATAAATGAACGTGCATACTCCTCAAAAGGAGTATAAAGCATGGACAACAAAATCGAAGTGAATATATGTATAAAGTAAAAGTTAAAAGTAGAAACAAATACAATACGAAGAATGAAAAAATATTTTAAACGAAATAAATATTATTAAAGTGTCGCTGGTTGTGAAAAGAATTTTTAATATTTTAATGATATGAATGAACGTCTCACAATCCTGTAGCTTTTCGTTTATATTAAAAATATTTAACCTTAACAATATCAGACAATACATACTTATGAAATTTTCCTTAACCAAAATCATTATTAATAAAAAAAATTAATAAAATTGGTACGTATATTAATCTATTATTTCTATATAGCCTTCTAAACGTCAAATAGAATCTTGAAACTTCACTGCGCATGGTTAGAATTTCAAATACTTGCTCCGTTGCTCGAACTGATAGAACCGTTTCACGAGAATTTGAATTCAAAGTTCTAGCCTGTTCGAACGCCGAACTGATAGTTCTCAGAATTTCGAATTTCAGAACTACAGAGTTCGAACGCTTTTAAGTGAAATGCGCATGCTCACTAGTTCATGAACTGCTTAGAACTGTAGGTTCGAACAAACCTTAAATTATATTCCTGGAATAACAGAAAAAATATCTCAGAAGTTAACCAACCACGAAATTAGAACAATATCTGCAAACAAAAACAATTTAGGCAAAATATTAACAAATAATAAACAAAAACCTTCAAAATTAGAATTAAATGGGATTTACAAAACTAACTGTGACGACTGTGATATCCTATATATCGGCCAAAGCGGCAGAGGTTTTAAACACAGGATTAAAGAACATACAGATTCGATTAAAAAACAATGCCACGCCACTGGTTTTTCGCAACACTGCATAGAAAACAATCACAACTTTAACGGAAATTTTGATATTCTGCATATTGCCGACAAAGGATTAAGATTAAACCTATTGGAGAATTTAGAAATTAGGAAAGCCGTTAATTCTAAGAAAAACATAGTCAACGAACAATTAGATGTAAGCAACTCACCCCTACTCAACATGTTTGGAACATATAAATACCTGTCTTCTTAATGTAATATTATTGTCTGATGATGTCCAAAAGGACGAAACGATCGTTACATAATAAATAAAATCTGTGGAATAATCAAGTGTTGTGTTTCAATAATTATATTCTAATTTTACATTTTAAAATAATATATCCATATTTTTTAAATTCGCTAAATATTAATGAATTTAAAAGAAACGGTATTATAGCCTCTGTGACGTATATATGACGTCAACGCTATTGAGCAAATGTAAATATATGCAACGAGAGCGAATGCGATGGGCAGAGTAGAAGAAGACGATGATAATATAATTTATTTACCAAAAAGCTATTAGGAAATGGAAATCAAGGACCGAAAGTTCAAGTTCATGTAGAGATACACCTTATTTTTTATTTTATTTTTTGTTAATATGAATAAAAGAACTATGAGTAGTAGTTGTGTATATTACAAGTAATAATTGTCTGTATTTGCAAATTATAAACACCAATACTACATTCATTATTTCATCTCAAGAATATACAGGATGTATCATGATAATGGAACATTGCCTTTTATTTGTATATCACAAAAAAATAATTAAGATATTTTCTAAGGCATAGAGGGGGACACATTTTGGCATAATTATTATTATTTTAAAGACATTGGTACTCAATTTATTGATCAATGTTTTATTAACTTTTTAAATAGTGAATTTTCTTCTGAATCCAAGGAAATAATAATATTCTACCCTTACAATGCGAAAAATTTGATAAAAAGTAATTCAAAGTTAGTATTCCAGTTCTATTTTAAATAAAAGAAAATTATCTATCATTTCCGTATGTTATTGATACCCATTATTATAATTAAGGTAATGTTTGTTACCTTTGTAATAATAAATTTAATAATGGCAGCAGATTTAATATTTACATATAATATTAATTATTGATGCGAGACCTATCATAATGAACATTTCAATAAAATAATTTAATAATATGTAATAATGACAGATAATTTTCCTTTGTTTTAATAGTTAAATATTTGCTTAGACAACAAAAATTAAAACAGAAATGAAATAATAATTTTTAATTAATTTTTATCAAAATTTTCACAATGTAAGGGTATGGTATTATTATATCGTTAAATTCTGAAGAAAATTCTCTATCTAATGAGTTAATAAAAAATATATAATTTCATTTAAGCGAATATAACATTGATCCATAAGTTGAGTACCAATGGCTTTAAAATAATATTGGTTATGGAACGGGCAAATACATTGCTGTCAATCAAGTGTCAAGTAACCATGGATATGACAAATCCAATGTTTCACGTTAAAAAATACTCACGGTATATGTAATGTATTTATGTAATGTAAGAGTATGATATTATTATATCGTTGAATTCAGAAGAAAATTATCTATTTAATGAGTTAATAAATAATATATAATGCCATTTGAAAAAAATATAACATTGATCCATAAGTTGAGTACTACCACTGGTTTCTAAATCATAGTGGTTATGCCAAAATGTTTCCCCTGTATGTCTTACAAAATATCTTAATCACTTTTTTTGCGTAACTTTTCATACACACGAATAAAAGGCACTGTTCCATGTTTTTGATACAGCCTGTATACAGGGTGTCTCAATAAGCTTGCTCACTATTGGTAACTTTTTTATTTGAAGAGATACGAGGTTGGTTAAATGAGCAAAATTGTGCCATTTTATACTAGAAAATTAGTCATGTAGACAAAATAAAAATTGTGTCAGCTGTTCCCAAAATTTGGAACAATATATATATTTTTTAAATAGAACTACATATTTTTTATTATCTTATTGGAAAGAGTGTTTTTTTCTCTTTCCAATAAGGTAATGTTGTTTATGTACAATTTTTTTAAATTAACGAGTTATTTACGTTTAAAGTTAAAAATTATCTTTTATTAGTTTATTTAGTCAAGTAAACCATGGAAACAATTGTCTTTTGTAATATTGTTATTTTATTAACTTATTTTACAGTGATAACAAAACAATTTAAAAAAATATTCAAATTAAACGCCATTATTTCTTTGGCACATTTCAGCTCTTTTGGAAAGAGAGCCGACCGTTCTACGTAACTGGTATCTCGATATTACTTTCAATATAGCAAGATCTAACTTTTCTTCATTTGTAAAGTTATTAAACATTATTAAACACAGAGAACTTTACGAGAGAAATTATTAAACGTCAAACAAACAAAGAATCAATTGTTTCCATGGCTTACTTGTCTAAATAAACTAATAAAACAGTCTACTTTTAACCGTAAATAACTCGTTAATTTGAAAAAATTGTACATAAACAACATTACCTTATTGGAAAGAGAAAAAAATACTCTTTCCAATAAGATAAAAAATATATGGTTCCATTTAAAAAATACATATTTTGTCCCAAATTTTGGGAACCGCTGACACAATTTTTATTTTGTCTACATGACCAATTTTCTAATATAAAATAGCACAATTTTGCTCATTTAACCAACCTCGTATCTCTTCAAATAAAAAAGTTACCAATAGTGAGCAAGCTTATTGAGACAACCTGTATAGCTTTATAACCCTAAGAACATCCGTTCCCACCCTTTACTGATTAACAACTTACATCCTAAAATCCATATCTAATCCATTTATCTTGTACAGTTATAGAACGTAGCATTGAAACAAGGGAAACAGGCAACAGTTAGGTAAGATATAAGCAACTATACGACCGTATTGTCTACAATCCAATTGAGGTATTTGTTGACCCGAGTGTAGACGCCCGGACGACCAGGTTCTCCGCATCTAATCCCCCAGGATACCACGCCGATGTTCACCCACCGTCCGTTGGGAAGTTGGTATTGAAGAGGGCCGCCCGAATCGCCCTACAAGTAACAAGTAAGTGAAAAATACGACAAAGATACTAGGCAAAAAACAAATAGCAACGCAGTTTAAAGCTAACGCAACAAGCAAGGCAAAAAAGCTTAAAAATGGATTAGGAAGGATAGGGCACGTTAGTGTGTATAGGTCGTGCCAACTTTTAGTGCTATTGACTGAGGTAGAGATGCATTCGGGCCGGGCCGGGCCGGGCCGGGCCGGGCTTAGAGGTGTGGATCGACTCGGCCCGAAAATAAAAATTACCGGCCCAATTCGAAGATCGACTCGACAAAAAAATTAGCTAGCCCGGCTCGAAAATTAACTCGAAATCGGGCCGGGCCAAAGCTCGAAATTGGGTGCATCCGGCATTCCTAGTGTTGATTTTTATGTTAAAGCGAAATGTTTAACTTTTTTCGTGTCAAACTTATAAAAAACCTCAACATTCTTATAACTTTCAACATTAGTTAACATAAGTAGTTAAAAAAGAGACCCTTCTAGTTTAAGTTTGTTATAAAAATTACAGACCTACGTGTATTTAACACTTTGTTTACCAAAGCCGTTCGAAAATTTAAACAACTTTTTCACAAATCTTATATAAAAAAAATATAATTTACATAAGGATTTTTTATCTAACTTTGTTTCTTCTCAAAAATAGGACAAGGAATCATTATGGTATAATAACAATAATAATAGCAACATCACAATATAATTATTATGCTTTAATGAATAACCTTGAATTCTTGAAGTAAAATAATATATTTTTATTTATTAATATGTGAAGTTTGTTGTTATTAAATCATTTTGATTCTTTTTAACTTCATCCATTTTCATTAAAATATTAAGGAAACTGTGCATTTGATTGAACTATAAGATTTTTCGGGTCGGCCCGAAAAGCTCGAATTTTCGGGCCGGGCCAAAATCAAAAGTCCGACTCGCCTCGATTTTTGAAAATTATTAGCCCGATTCGCCCCGATAAAAAATATCTTCGGCCCGGCTCGATGATCGACTAGAAATCGAGGCGGGCTTCGGGCCGGGCCGGGCCAAAGCTCGAAATCGAGTGCATCTCTAGGTGTAGGAAATAAACATATTTATCCACAACTGTCAAATAATATACCCAATTCAATTGCTTTTTATCAATTAATGACCTTCGTTACTGTTGCTAACTGAATAATATTGACAGGGCAGTTCGACGAAATAATAATATTCAATCGTTATGTCAAATTCAAATCTTACCTTTCGAAGAGTATGATCAATATTACTTCAATAAGTATTTTTTCCGCAAAAGAAGTCAAAATTACATTAGTTTAATTTTAAATTAAAGCTGTGCCTATTTTATACTCTTCTGATTACAGATCTCTCTCCTAAATTCGATCCAAAGAAATAACATAAATCTCATTATAGGTTTAGAATAAAGAAAGTGATTTGTAGTAAATCCGGCCCTTTCCAATAAGTAGCAAAATCTCATACTGCGAAAGGAACAACCCATCGATTAGCAAGTCAAGTCAATAGCACTAAAAGTTGGCACAACCTATGACTAATATGAAATGTATAGGTATACGCTGAAACGTCATCATCGCATAGGTTTATACATATAAAATTCCAAATTTTAATTTACTGCACAAGCAACGTCATTTTCATTTAGTTTCTTAATTTAGTGGCCAAATTTAATTTTACAATTTACTATTTCAATTAGAATATTGGTATAACCGGCCATTAAACTTTAGATGCACATTTTGTACGAGAATGATATAACTACGAAGCTTTTTAGCCTATATGTCACATTTTTTCTGTTATCTTTTTCCATCTTCTTCATATTTTGCTTTTATTACATTTCCATATATTTCTTTCATTCACTTCTAGAATGACTTTAGTAGTTTACATATAAAGTATGTACGTATTTATTTACTTTTCCTTTTTTATTACTTTGGTCGTATAATCAATAAAGTCTTTTTTCATAATATGTAAATTATATAAGAAAAATCTGATGCGGCCAGCACGTTACCTTCGTCAATTCTGTCTATTTGTAAAAATCCTATACCAAAATTTCCTTGGAAAAGATTCTATATACCAGTAAAACTGTAACACGAATATATACTATTTTCTACAAATTCCATACCGAAAGTTCCTTCCTTACCTAAAAGTGAAGGAAGGTAAAAAAACCAAGAATATACTTTTTCTCTTGATTAATAGTTACGAAATGATTTGATTTAGAAAAGACAAAATTATTGATTTCTAATAGTTATTTATTATATGAGTGTGCAATTAACATATTAGTCACGAAGGGCGAGTGGCTAATTTTCTGTAGTGACTAATACTTTTGCCACACGAATGTTTTATCCAACATTTGTTTTTCAAATTTCTTAAATCATTTTCATATTTTCGTTCATCGTTTGGTACTGACATTTCAATTGATACGCTATTTTAAATTATAAAGTAGCCATTGAATGTTTGTTATGGTTTTGTTATATTGTTATTGAAAACAAATTGCTATAATAATTTATTGTCTGTCATTGGGAATTATTTGAAAGAAAAATAAATTAAAATCGGTGAAAATGAAGACCTTCGTAACATGTTTACTTACAAGCATAAGCAGATTCGTTGAATTTAATTCCGAAGCTAGTAACCTCTACCTCATTTTCGTTTCATCAGCCGTAGATGGCAGCTGTCAATATGTGAGGATAAGTAACCTAAGTATCTTTTAACATAAATGTTATTATTAAATTAAATAAATAAGTTTTACAATGTCAATTTTGTAAAATTGCTTTTTATTTATATCAAAAAGAAACGCAAAAATCAGTAATAATTCCTCCGTGACTTCTTAAATATTCTCTCACGGAGTGAGTAATGCTGTACATTAGTTATTTCAAATAACCTCGGTGTTGGATAAATCTTATTTATATAGTTGTATTCCTTTCAAACCTTTCATTCTATAACCTTTTCAATCCGCCGTCGCACAATAGGTTATTTTTCACTTCAACCTCTTTTCCACTTTCCACATTCTGATCTTATTGTATTTCCATACATTCTTTCGCATTTTTGGGGCAACGTGCTTGGGTCGTTGCAGTAAGATACGATAGATTTTATTAGGACGATCAAGATTGGAATCCATTTTCCTCTATATTTAAAATAACCTAATTTTAGAGATTTTAAAGCTAAAGTGTTAAAAAAATCTATAGGACAAGTATTTGTTTTGTAAAATTCACATCAAATAAATGAAATATTATCACAGATTATTATTTATTTTGTGGGTGTGACAGTATGCTTTAATTCGGAAGATTTCGATAGCGAAGAATACTTTTACTATGAGGAATTCCTAGGCAACGTCATTTTGTCTTTTAGTCTGACGCATGTTATAACTTTGTATATTACCATAACTGCATTTTTACGTTTACCTGATGTATCATTTGAATCGCCTAGTTTCAAAACCAGACAAATCCAAGTGAGGTATTACACGATTTTTTTTCTTTACATTATTTGGTAGAAAACTAAAAAATATTTATCCTGTATTTTTCATTTTTATTCAAATTAATCTCTAAAAAGAGAAAATAATTATTAAAATTTATTAAATTCTAAATGTCGAACTTATTTCGCCTACTCAAGGTGTCGAGATGAGGGATAATTCATCCTCACAATTCTCTTGATTTTAACATTTATTTGGACGTTTCGGAGGTCCAAAAACCTCCAATTTCAGCATTTTACATTATTGTCTAAGTTTTTACATTTGATGTTTTGCGGTAAGATGTGTTCTCTTACAAAACCCCCGTATATATCACGAGTATAACACAGTTTTGACAGATTGGAGTTATTGACAGCATTAATTTGCACGTAATTCGTTTTTCAGTGTTCTAAGTGTAAATGTTAATTTGTTTCATTTTATTTTTTACCTCTCGGTAAGAGAGGTATTGGATTCATGCTAAGATTCGCATATCCAGATTTTATTGAATAAGCACGATTTAAGGTCCCTAGAATCCGATTATAACATTTTTAAAATGATGTCTGTGTGTGTGTGTGTGTGTGTGTGTGTGTGTGTGGATGTGTGGATGTGTGTATGTGTGTATGTCTGGATGTTGTAGACACGATTCCTCAAAAACTATAAGACTTAAAAAATATTTAACTGCAGTTTTCTTAATATGACATTCCTGGGAAGAGCTGAAAAGGTTTTGGTAACAATTGAACAACCGGAAGTAGTAGTTTCTTAGAAAAAATCTTGTAAATATAATTTTTTGGGAGTTTTTTTTTATTAAATATTGAAGAACATAAAATTCTCCATCTAATACACTTAAAATTTTTATTATATCTTGTACAGATTTAGAGATAAAGACACTATAAATTTATAGAGTAATCTAATCACAGAGACTAAGGCACTAAGGAAACCAGTTGACAAATTCCAATGTTTATAATATAGTTTGTAAATGACACATGTCAGTGTCAAAAATCAACAGTTTTAGTGACATTCTGATAGCTTTTTCTGGGAAGTATATTTAATCTTTCTTATTGTTTTATTAATTAAATATTTAAAATTATAGGTAAAATTGTGATAAAATGCATATATCCATCAGAAATACCGCCAATCTGGTTAATGAATTGGAAGAATCTTTGACATTTAGAAACTTCCTCATACAATGAAAAATAGATATAATTAGAATTATATGTGTGCAGAAGACATGTTTAATACAATAAAAAAACAATATTTGGGTGAAGTTCTGTAATATTTTGCTATAAAACGACTGTTCGAAAGCGAAGTGCAATAAATAAAAATAAATATATCATCAAGGCATATTACCCATTTCTGGGTGTGCCAATCTGCTTTATCGCAGATATCGGTAATGATGATGACATATTTGTACTGTGCGGGCGTTTACCAGGCGTCACCTCACGGGCACTCATTGCTGGCGTGGAGAGTGCACCACAGGGGTCACTTTTGTGCCATTTAAAATTCGAAATATTTGGCGTCGGTCGGGAATACAATACTTATATAGCCTAATATGAAAATGGCGAGAGGTCTTGTGCTGGCCACAACAGATTTTTTTGTATTTACACTTTTGCTCTAAAATAAATAGGGCAGATATTACAGCCATATGAAAATTTCACCATCGTATTTCCTACGGTCCGGGAAAAAGTAGACACCCGGTATGTCTAAAATTTAAAATTCAATTAATAAAATGTTCGACGAAAATGTTTCAAACATTAAACTTCATTTTTATGAGTGCATAGATAGCATTTTATAATTCCATTTACTCAGTTTTTCACGTTTTACTCTTGTTTAGAAAGCTTTTAATAACAATATCAAATAATTCTAGGCTAATAGCTGCTTATTGTCATAATAAAAATGAAATAATAAAAACACGAATATTCTAATCTCCAAATGCACTTACCATTTATCGCTAATTAAAATATCACTTTTAATTAACCTCCAATCAACACGGAAATAATTACACAAATATATACAATGTTATCGTTTTCGTGTTCTCATTCGCATTTGTGTCTACGTTCAGCGTTAGGTGATGAAGAGAAGCTCAAATGAAATTTCAGTTAGTAGGCTCGGAGACGCACTTAACATAATTATGACACTTCTGATTTTTAAATCAATTATATACCCGTGGATTGGAGATTTTATTTTCCGGCCTACTTGCTTTTAAATCCAGAGAGACACGGTTGCAATTCTCATGGAAAAAATAAAACAGAAATTTAAGATAATCTAATAAGACTGTCGATTTTAAACAGTAATTATTTTCACAGACTTTCATTTTCAATCTTATATGCTCAATGAGATGACAAATATTTCTTAACAATTCATCTTTAACCATACAATAATTAATGCCAATGGAAGGGTGAGGAGGGGGGGGGGGCGAAATTGACGTCATAGACCACACATCCTCCATGCTGAAGATGGAGGTTTTTGGACCTCCGAAACGTCCAAATAAAAGTTAAAATCAAGAGAATGGGGTCATGCCACATTTTCTGTTTTATTTTTTTCGTGGAAGTCTACCGGTCACAGTATACGTAAATAATATTTTCACGCCATTTGTGTGCATTGTTTTCTAGATATAATTTTTTTAAAATAGGGGTCAATTTCAAATCTCAATGAGGTCACGTGAGCGCATACGTCATGTATCTGAACGATTCCAGTTCACCCTGGCGGACAAAATGTAAACTAAGATTGTTTATAAATAGTTTTTTTGGGTTTTTTAATAAATTGTTTCCACAAATTGGAACTGCACGGTTCTTCTTCACCATGTTTTATCATTATAAATATACAATTATTGCACTTTTATGTATTAAATTATATATCAAGCACACAAACCTGCAATTAAAAATAATATTTCTCTAATGAAATAAATAAATCTTTATGAAACAAAAAAGATTGAATAGAGCGCACTTTTCCTCTGACAGCTTTATAAATATTTGGTTAGTTTACTCTGATCTTACGTTTAATTTCGCGTTTGAAGTTTGTGACATTGTGACCTTCATGTACGTATGACTAGTGTCGTTGTGTGAGTAGTCGATACATGACATCACAGAAAATCGTAGCGCGAATATCTTTTAAGTAAATTATGAATGAAAAGTATTATATTTAGGGATGTTCTATGTTGCAATATGGATAATAAGTGTCATAGATTCTATTTTTATAAAAATATTAGCATTTTTTTTTGCATGACCCCATTGTGAACATGAATTATCCCTCTTCTCGACACTTTGAGTACGCGAATTAAGTTCGACATTTAGAATCTTCAAACAAGGTACCAGAAATTAGGAAAAAAATATTAATGGTAACATTTTAAAAAGAAAATTGTAATAGTAAATAAAACAATAATTATATTATACGAATGCAAAGGAACATAATATAGTTTTCAGAATCAATAAATATGTACGTATGCTTTTAAATTAATAAAAGTTTAAAAAATAATAATAACTCGGTTTAATTTCACAAGAAAAATATATTTTTACTTTATTGTACAGTTTCGCCAGTTACAGCATCATCAGAAGTACTGGCGGGAGGTATAGTGCTGGCCACAACATATTTTTTTTAATATTGAGATGTAAACGTATGAAACTTTATGGCACATTAAAGTTACGAAGTCTTCCTGCCATTCATATTCATCTATGTATATTGCTACAAAATGAATTCAGATCTTTTGAAAAACATTTTCCAGGCAATGAACTCTGTATTCATAAACCGCATCTAAAATTTATACTTTAAAAATAGGATAGAAATATGTTGCTTACTTACAGATAAAACTATATTTATGTTCGGAATTACTTTTATCTGTGTCCTGGAAATATGAAAACTTTGGAATTTAAGGATCTATCTAGTAGAACTAGCTAAGCAGTTTTATTGGTAAAAATTTATAGAGATAACCTAAGTTACAGTGAATTGCGTAAGTTTTTATTACTTGCGAATTTGAGACAGTGGTATTAGTAATTGGATGTAATATTTAATTAGTGATGTTGAAATGATCAAGTAGTTAAAAATTAGTTGTTTTTTTCTAAAAATTAAAACGTTTTTCGTGTATTTTTGCATTGTATATAATATTTTATAAGAATGAGAAAAAATTCCCTATATGAGACGCCTCTGTTTGAGATACAGAAACAAAAGAAAGTATAAACATGCATCTAAATTTCAATACAAACTAGGGCTGCGAAAAGATCGATCTTTTTTGAAAAATCGGATTGATCTTATTTGAAAAGATCGATCAATTGAAAAATCGATTTTTTTTTCAAACGATCGATCAATTAAAAATTCATTTATCCGGATTCCGGAAAATTGATCTTTATAAAAGATATCGATCTTTTAGATTCTGAAAGATCGGTTTTTCTAAAATAATTCCTTAATTTCGTTAGATGTTAATTCGTGAATTGTGCTTTGTGATTTAATGTGCGTATGCGAAGTAGAAACTTCTTATCAATAAAGATCGATCTTTTGATCTTTTATTAATATCGGTTTTCTGATCTATTATTAAAATCGATCTTTGGTTAGTTATTAAAATCGATTTTTTGATATAATATTACGATTTCTATTAGAAAAAATCGAAAATCGATTTCAAATTTCTAAGATAGCAAAGGGCTATAACTTTGTAACAAAATAACTACCCCGTATATATATACCATGAGTATTTTTTAACGTGAAACATTGGGTTTGCCATATCCATGGCTACGACTCGACATTTGATTGACAGCAATGCATTTGCCCGTTCCATTTAAAATGAAACATAGGGAATGCATTTTGACAGAAGCATTATATTTAAAAATTATAAGAAATTTAGCCGAGTCAGAAAACCACTCGAGAGCACTAAACATGTTTCGGGCACAAGGTGCACACAATATTTTTTCTACAACTAAATTTAATTTTTAGAAAACAGTTAATCAAAATTAACCTCTAATGACATCTTGTCAATATGACAGATAACCGTTGAATTTTCCTATAAGTTATGAGTTGACATTTGATTGAAAGTAATGTTTTTGCCTGGCTCATTTAAAATAAAACAGGGAATTAATTTGTCAGAAGTATTATATTTAAATATTGTAAGAAATTTAGACAAGTCAGAAAATCACTCGGGCACAAGGTGCACACACTATTTTTTCTACAACTAAATTTAATTTAGAAAGCAGGTATAATTATTTAAACAAAATTAACCTCTATTGACGTCTTGTCATATGTCAAATTCGTTCCCTATGTTTCATTTTAAACGGAACGGGCAAATACATTGCTGTCAATCAAATGTCAAGTAACCATGGATATGACAAATCCAATGTTTCACGTTAAAAAATACTCACGGTATATGTAATGTATTTATGTAATGTAAGAGTATGATATTATTATATCGTAGAATTCAGAAGAAAATTATCTATTTAATGAGTTAATAAATAATATATAATGCCATTTAAAAAAATATAACATTGATCCATAAGTTGAGAACTACTACTGGTTTTTAAATCATAGTGGTTATGCCAAAATGTGTCTCCCTCTATGCCTTACAAAATATCTTAATCACTTCTTATGGAACTTTTCATATACACAAATAAAATGCACTGTTCCATTATCTTGATACATCCTGTATAGTGTGCATCGATTATACAGGCTGTCTCAGGACGAGCTTACGCTATCTCTATTTTAAATACTATTTAATATAATTTAACGAAATTTGGTATCTAGGGGTTATCCAACATGCCCGTTTTAACTAAAATATTTTCAAAGCAGTAGCACTTCCGGTTTGACCGGAAATTGACCTCAACTTTCTTATTTTAAATGGAATACGCTATATTTTATTTTACCATTGAATGCAGCGAAAAATTTTACATATGAAGCAATAAAAACATTTTACTCATGATCAACTACTTCCGGCGTTATTCAACTTTTTTTGATTTTTTGTCTGAAATCCGGCACATTTTCAAAACTCTGTATATCGGGAACGAGATCGAATTTTTATAATCTGAAAAAAGCCTTTTATAAAGGAAACTTTAAGCTACATTATCCATAGAAGAATTCTCGATTATTTATAAAAATGTGACGGGTACGTTACACCAAAATTACAGTTGACAAACTTCAAAAAAAATTTTTTTAATGGAACCCCTCGTTTTTTATTACATAAATGTATTCTACGGCAAAAAATAAGGGTACTTTATGTAACATGTCCTATGTTGAAAGTTGATAGAATTTCAGTAAATTAGAAAAACATGTAATCTGTGTATAATTATTTTATTAATACGGATAAGTAAGCCATGGAAAAACAATGTTTGTTTTTACAAACTCATCTTCTTGATTTCTTAGATAATTTACCGTTGGATCAAAAGAATTTAATATGGTACCAGCATGATGGCGCTCCACCCCGCCATAGAATAAATACTTTTTTGGAAACAATTTTTGAAGATAGGTGGCTGGCAAATAATGGACCACATAAGTGGCCTCCTCGTTCACCCGATTTAACTCCACTTGATTTTTTTGTTTGGGGTTACATTAAAAACGGCGTCTATCAAAAACCTTTAACTACTAAAGAAGATTGCCAACATAGGGTACGAACAACATGTCTCCTCGGATGATAAAAAATGCTACACAAGAAGAAGTATTGAATAGAGTAACAATGTGCTTACATATGAATGGAGGACAGTTTGAATATGTATTAAATTAATCATAGTTTTGTATTTAGATTTTATTTGTTTTTTCCATGGCTTACTTATCCGTATTAATAAAATAATTATACACAGATTACATGTTTTTCTAATTTACTGAAATTCTATCAACTTTCAACATAGGACATGTTACATAAAGAACACTTATTTTTTGCCGTAGAATACATTTCTGTAATAAAAAACGGGGGGTTCCATTTAAAAAAATTGTCTTTTTTGAAGTTTGTCAACTGTAATTTTGGTGTAACGCACCTGTCACATTTTTATAAATAATCGAGGATTCTTCTGTGGATAATGTAGCTTAAAGTCTCCTTTATAAAAGGCTTTTTTCAGATTATAAAAATTCGATCTCGTTCCCGATATACAGAGTTTTGAAAATGTGCCGGATTTCAGACAAAAAATCAAAAAAAGTTGAATAACGCCGGAAGTAGTTGATCATAAGTAAAATGTTTTTATTGCTTCATATGTAAAATTTTCCGCTGCATTCAATGGTAAAATAAAATATAGCGTATTCCATTTAAAATAAGAAAGTTGATGTCAATTTCCGGTCAAACCGGAAGTGCTACTGCTTTGAAAATATTTTAGTTAAAACGGGCATGTTGGATAACCCCTAGATACCAAATTTCGTTAAATTATATTAAATAGTATTTAAAATATAGATAGCGTAAGCTCGTCCTGAGACAGCCTGTATATAAGTGAAAAACGAATTATGCACTTAGTGCAAAAAAATGCGCAATTAATATATAAATGGAAAACGTTAGTAAAATAGGCCCAGTGAATAAGTAGACGTATTTAAATCCACATTCGAACTGATATATTCAGAGTCTTTCCGTGAATCGCATAACATAGACTCATTTATTCTGTTCTTGGCGTAAAGTAATTATTCATTTGTACGATCTTAAAATAAAGAAGAGAGCTAAGTGCTCCAATAGATATGAATCACCATTAATCTACTTCAAATGGAAACGGGTCCACATTATCGCACTTAACGATAATACATACCGTATACCGTACATCTTAAAACGAAATCTTATTCCTTCTCCCACGACACCTTCATGCATAAGCGTTGAGTTTCACAAAAAAAAATATAGTCACTGTATTGTTATTTAAATATGTCATTACAGAAACCTTACACCATGGAATACAAACACGGACACCGTGTTATTTTTTTTTGACCTACAAGATGACCTTCACCCTTTATACGTTCGCCAAGCACGTACAGCAACTGCAAGACACGAGTTTCAGAACTTATAAAACAGCGTCGCTGTCCCAACATCATAACGTCGATTTTCGACACTTTTCTCAAATTCATTTAAGGCCATTGACTGTAACTGAATTTAGAAAACAAAAAGAACAGAATAGTCGATAATAGGCCTTATGTTTGTGTCATAATATGTATACTCTGTCCAGTGGCGTAGAAATTTGAACATTTATTGAACATAGAGATCAAGAAGGCAAGAAAATCAGTCACATACTTAGTTTATATGCAGTTTTGAAACAGTTTCCAAAACTAAATCATTTTGAATATGATTTTCAAAACTGCATGTAAACTAAATAATACTTGAAAAAATGTTATTTACGTAATAAAAATTGCGTAAACCGTCATATTTAGGGTGCGAGTCGAAAAAATTGTTAAACGAAGCGTTAAACAAGTTTGATAACCCATCGAGTATCGTAATATGAAATTGGAAAACATATTTCCACGTTTTATAAATAGGCAAGAAAATAATTCAAATAAATATATCATCACGGCATATTACCCATTTCTAGGTGTGCCAATCTGCATTGTCACAGATTTCGGTAATGATGATGACATATTTGTACCGTGCGGGCGTTTAAAGTCTGTTCGCTCCTAGCTGAAACAAGCCGATAATTTATTACCCCAATAGTTATTACCACAAACCATAAACCACTTTCTTGAGCCTTTGTTCATCAAACGGCGGTCAGTTGTAAATGGAGTGTTGAACAAGGATTGTATTCAGTTCGTTTTGATATATGCGTTTGTAAATTTTTAAGAGAATTTTTTGAAATTATTTTGAAATGTATTTACAGCTAGGTATTATCATTGAATAGGTATAATTAAGAATTACCTGTAAAGACGTTTTCGGCTAATGACATTGTTTTCGGGTTTGGCCATCATCATAATTTCTAGGAATTATTTAATCTACTATTCATTTAAGTCACCCTTGATTGAATTTCGTTCCTTTATAATCCCGGTTTTCTTTCGTCTTAACTCAGTTTACATGTAACATTAGTTAGCAGCGGTTGTAAGTGAAATTTTAAATATGGAAATGTGGAGGCCCTGGGATGTCGACAATGCTTCTGCCAGTGTTAGTGACGAAGTCAATACCTGTGACACCGATACCGACGTTGTGCAAAGTGATGAAGACACAAATTGTTTCAAATATTTCATCAACGAACAAACGCAGCAAGTTATATTAAATGTGTATAATCATTTTGTAGAAGTGGGTGAAACGAATGCTCTGAAAAGAACTTCGATTGCGACAAAAACGTCTCTCGCATCCGTTCGTCGCATTGTAAAACGAGGAGTTCCAGTTAAAAAACGGAAGAGGACTACTTCTGTACTTTCAAAAATTGGTAATTTTGAAAAAGAAGTCATTGAGAGACTAATTTATGAAGAATATGCCAACAATAGAGTCCTAACACTGTCTGAACTTCTCGTCAAATTGAAAGATACTATAAATTTTCCCTATGGAAGAACTTCATTGTATTTATGTTTAAAATCAATGGGATTTTGTTATAAGAAGCCATTATTGATTATTTTATGACGAGTATAACTGTATACTTGTAATAATGACATTTTAACTTACTTATGCAGATTTCGAATACGTCCCTGTTCCACACTACCTGAGGATTTTCTATTTGTTTGTGGTAATATCTATTGGGGTAATAAAATATCGGCTTGTTTCAGCTAGGAGCGAACAGACTATACCAGGCGTCACTTCAAGGGCAGTCATTGCTGGCGTGGAGAGAAATAATTTAAAATTTTCAATTTTCATTAAAAGTGAAGTGGAGCGTGGAGTATAACTCTACTATTGAAGAAATATCTAATTATATAGTCAGTTGAGTTTGAAAATCAATAATTTTACTTTAAAAAACCAAAAATTACACACTTCAACAAGTTAGTACAATCTAGTAGTGACAGCGATTTACTACTGTCATATTCATAAAATATGACATTTTTTACTTACGACAGTGATCAATTCGTTCGTATGTTAATTCATTTTTCGTAGATGACATTTAAAAACAATCATTTTGCGAAAATATGGAAATTTCACGTGAAAATTTTCGTCCCATGATTTTTTGATTTCAAATGTAATCTGACGCCGAAACAGTGCATCGGTCGAATTCATTTGGCTTTTGGGGATGAAATATTATCCAATAGGACAATTTATAATTAGTTTCCAGCATGAGTTTCGTGAAGGTTGCCATTAAAGTTGTGCGCGAATTGGTTGAGCGAGATCAGAATGTGACACTATAAAATTTACACCTTGGGTATTGACAAAAAAACTATACACACGATTTTGCATAATCATCTGAACGTACGGAAGCTTGCAGTCGTTGGATACCACACAATTTGACTGAAACGCAGATACCAGGTACTAGTTCTAGAGTGGAAAAACTGCTTCCAAAATTGTTTAGAGCCCATGCAAAAGTGCATAAATGTTAAAAGAAAATATTATGAAAAACAATAAAGCTATTTATAAAATTCTTTAGGTATTCTTTTACATCGTTTGCAGATTTTTTCCAGTATCTCTCGTACCTAGATCAAAAATGACGTTTTTGTCTAAAATTAATTGGGGACTTTTGCGCAAAGAAAAACTGTTTTCCCATTTTAAACGCCTAGGGCAAGATTTTTAATTAACAGGGTGTATAAAATATTAATATATTTTTATTTGAAATTGATTAGTTTAATTTTAATATGTTTTACCGTCAAACGCACAATGCGTTCACGCGTGTAATTAATTAAACCTCATTATCATGTTCATAAAAAGCTTTTTTAAAATAAATTCAAGAAAATAATTTGTCAGATTTTATTTTTTTAAGTGTATAAAAAGAGTCAATAATTATTATTTATCTTTCTTTCCTAAATTACTTTACCGTAACAATAATAATTAATAACCCTCCCAGAAAGAAATAGTAAACATCGATTATTTTATCTGGTCATTTTTCCTTCGTACGTCACAGGGGATAACTAGAGTGGAAGAAGAGAGAAACATCGCAAACGGAGTTATCATATTTTTATCAAATCGCTGCACGTACGACACGGAAAATGAGAATTGGTTCCGTGCTACCAAATTAATCACATTTGAGCACACTACATGACGAATACGGATTTAGATTGTGTTGATATGGGTGTTATTCATGGAATGTGATTATCATTTGTTATTAATGTTATTATGAGATTATCCACGGCGTTGAGCTTTCTAGGTTAGGTATATTGGCATGAGCTTTACTTCACTTTCATGACAAAATGTTCATTCTACATTTACGTTTTTTAATAAAAAAGTTTTTACTATATCATAAAAGTGGGTTATACTAAAAAGTATTATTTCCTTTATGATTACAATGCAACAAATATTGATATTTTATAGCCTAGAAAATCATGTCAATTGTGACATAAATAAAAATAGGTTAAATTATTTTTGGTTTAGAAACATAGCAGAAAATTGAAAAATGAATAATAAGTATTATACACATTTCTACAAATCAATATGGATACAACGATACACTTTATACACAGAGTATTTAAATAAGACCTCAAAATTATTTATACAGGGAGTTATGTAAGTAAGCGTACAACGCTTAACTGATGGTAGAACTAACCTGATAGATAGTAAACCTGGCAATAATTATTTTTACCTACTTCCTAAAAAACTGGAGCCTTTTAAAATTGACCAATAACGTCATAGTTCAAAATTTTGTGAAAAAATAAAAATAAATGTATTCTGTTCTCTGAAAAAATGTTGATTGTCAAAACTGGCATACAAGATCATTGGCGTCGTGGCTAATAATAGGTATTTGAGACTTTTACACTGAAGAACTATATATCATTATGGTAAGAGGAATTTTGATATTCAATAAATCGAATATAAATAGACACTTACAAAATTGACGTCACTGCAAGAGAGAAATAGAAGATAGATCATGTATGCAAACAAACCTCTCCTCGTTGTCTTGCGTCCCGTTCCATGTTCCTATCTGTCATTGTGTTCGCATCTGTTATTCAGTGTTAAACCTAATTTTTTATTGTGATTTGTACGTTGTGTTTAATAAAAATGGGTTTAAAACCAGAAGATGTGTCTGGGGCAACTTTTTCATTTGATAATATTGAAGATCATTCGGTTATTCCACTAAAACGATGGCTAGAGTGTAGAGTCTACGGCTGATGACAGGTCTTTGTTTGGACGGGGTAACCATAGCAACCTTGATTTCTATGCTTTGCCGTTAGAGGCGCTCGTGCAAATTGCAATTTTGTAAGTGTATATTGCAGGCATATACCTATTAACTAATATATTGCGGATCCTTTGCTTTTCTTGAAGGAAACACTGTGAAATGGAAATATCATTTCTGCATAAGTCTATTTCACACAAACACCCAACCGCGAATTATGCGCATGCTTGGAAACCTTGACTACTATTGGCTAACGAGGAAATCATGATCACTTTTTGCGAATCACAGAGTTCTGTTTATTAACGACTAGCGCGAGAAATTTTAAATTTAAATTTGAGAAATTAAACAATGTACCTGCTATTTATTTTGTATGTAAATTCTTGAATATAAATAAAAGTAATAATAAAAAACATTGACATATTCTAGTGCTAAATTTGAATTAAATAATTTACTTTGTTGTACTGTAAAAATAATAGGAATACAATCTGGTCAGGATTAATTTATTTAGGTGACAATAAATTACTGTATGAAATACAAAGCAAATGCTTTCGAAGTGCAACTACAAACAGAAATGAAATCAAACGTCAAAATCAAACCATGCGCTCGCTGCATCACCAGGGCAGCGTTCCAAAACCAAGAATACCGAGTTTTGGCGTTGAGTATGATGTGTTGTGTTTTGGAACGAATGAGAGTTTTATTGAAGTAAAAAATTGAAACTAAATTAAAAATAATTTTAAAAAACTAACAAAACTACTTATAATTACAACATTAATGTCAAGCCCGTAATAAAAGCGCTTTTATGGAGCACTCTCCTCAATATAATGTGAAAGTACGCTCCATAAAAGCGCTTTTATTATAAAAGTATGCTCGTAATATACGCCAACGTATTTACTTATGTTTATTTTCAACCAAAAGCATGTTTTCTTTCTCAAGAAGGCAAATTACTTTCATATGTTGAGAATCGTGAGCATCTACGTTTGAAAATATTGTGGAGTAATTTCTATACCCTCCTTGTTAGTAGAGTAAGTAGAACATCACTTTGGAGTAAACTCTGGCTGTTTTGGAACAAGTTGAGTAAACTCTGAGAGTAAGGTTATTAGTTTTGAAACGACTTTGAATAATTTCGTACTCTGAGAGTAGGATTTTGGAACGCAGCCCAGCCAGCGACGCTGTCAGCGTTAGCCAATAGTAGTCAAGATTTCCGAGCATGCGCATAATTGCCGGTTGGGTGTTTGTGAGAGATAGACTTATGCAGAAATAATATTTCCATTTCACAGTGTTTCCTTCACCTACTCTTATGGAAAAGATACGAGCATTAGCAATATATTACTTAATAGGTATATGATTGCAGGTATATCAATGCAAAAAGCGTTTATCGTCAGTTTTGGCAATCAACATTTTTTTTTTTCAGAGAACACATTGATTTTTATATTTTTACAAAATTTTGAAACGTGATGTAATTGGTCAGTTTGAAGGGGCTCCAGTTCTTGTAGAACAAAACAAAAATTATTGCCAGATTCACTATCTATTGGGTTAGTTCTACTGTCAGTGAAGCCGGGTTTACATTGGTATAGTAATTGGGTTAGTTGCTTGTAGGTACCAGTAACTTGCAAGACAGTTACTAACCTAGTTTAAACCCTACAGGACAGTACTTGTACCAGTACTTCAACAAGTAATCAGGGCAGCCTCCTTTTGCCAGTAAATTTCTGTTTTATACAAAGTTGAAGTGTGTATAGATGCCGATATTTTTGATTAAGAGATTTAAAAAAAAAGAGTACAGTGAAAAATGGTCTGAAGGGGAAACAATTAAGTTTGTGGAACTTTATCGGAATTTCCTGACCCACACTCTATTTGAAAGACATTTTTCTTTCTCAATCTCTCTAATAAGTTCTTCAATTACAATTTGTGTAATTCGCACAAATATTTCTTTTAACTTTTTGCTTCTAGTATGACGAGAAATTGTATACATCCTCTCGATGTGATAGCCTTACTAGAACAAGTGGACATTAATACTTTTTAAGTGTAGACATCCACTGTCTTGGTTCCGAGACAGTAGACTAACCAAATTAACTACTAGTACAAGTAACGAAGCTTAGTCACTACTCCAATGTAAACCCGGCTTAAAGCGTTGTATACTTATTTACATAACACCCTGTATGTGGAAGTTACACCATTTTTTCACCTTATATTCGGTGCTCACTCACTTTTAACCTTTCGAGGGTATACGACATATTTTTTTAACAAACATGTGCATACCTTTATGACTCCATCTTTATTTTAAGAGTTAATTATATTAATGGGAGATATATCAAGTAATAATTTATTTACAGAATGATTTTTTTCCAAAGTAATATTTCAATTTTCAATTCATCAAAACTATATTCCACATAAGACAGATGATGACAGGTGCATGACATTTGATTAATATCATTGCCGTACGAACGTTGATTCATTTGATATTTGTTTCGAATACCTTAGTGAAAAATCTTAAATAATTTCTTTTCATTATGGCTCTTAATTAGAGATGCATTCGGGCGGGCCAGGCCGGGCTTTGAGGTTTGGATCGACTCGGCGCGAAAATAAAAATTACCGGCCCGACTCGAAGATCGACTCGACAAAAAAATTTGCTAGCCCGGCTCGAAAATTGACTCGAAATCGGGCCGGGCCAAAGCTCGAAATTGGGTGCATCCGGCATTCCTAATGTTGATTTTTATGTAAGGCGAAATGTTTAACTTTTTTCGTGTCAAATTTATAAAAAACATTTACATTCTTATAACTTTCAACATTAGTTAACATAAGTAGTTAAAAAAGAGACCCTTCTAGTGTAAGTTTGTTATAAAAATTACAGATCTACGAGTTTACCAAAGAATTTAAACAACTTTTTCACAAATCTTATATAAAAAAAAATAATTTTAATTTACATAAGGATTTTTTATCTAACTTTGTTTCTGCTCAAAAATAGGACAAGAATCCATTATGGTAGGAACAAAAATCACTTTTATTTAAGTATACGAGTAATAACAATAATAATAGCATCATCACAATATAATTATTATGCTTTATGAATAACCTTGAATCCTTGAATTAAAATAATACATTTTTATTTATTAATATGTGAAGTGTGTTGTTATTAAATCATTTTGATCCTTTTTAACTTCATCCATTTTCATTAAATTTTAAGGAAACTGTGCATTTGATTGAACTATAAGATTTTTCGGGCCGGCCCGAAAAGCTCGAATTTTCGGGCCGGGTCAAAATCAAAAGTCCGACTCGCCTCGATTTTTGAAAATGATTAGCCAGATAAAAAATATCTTCGGCCCGGCGCGATGATCGACTCGAAATCGAGGCGGGCTTCGGGCCGGGCCGAGCCAAAGATCGAAATCGAGTGCATCTCTACTATTAATGAAGAGCGAAACAATTTTTTTCTAGAAGCATATTTTCGTTCGGTGAACGTAAATTCCTGGGATTATTCCTATGGCAGCTAGTAAAATTCGAAAGGTACGCCCATGGAAATAGTAATGCTGTCATACTAAGCAAGTGGCAAATGTCAAAATCGTATGGAGCGGCACGCTTCAGCCATTTTCGATCACTCTTTACAAGTTTAAGTTACTGAAAATATCCGAGATGTTAAATTTATAAATCTCCTTGCAATTTTTTTCCTTCTTAAAGTTATTTATATGGATAAAGGGGCCATGACATCTTAACAAGGATATTGTCTTTTTTGCGTCCCACAATGTTTTTTGTACATGTCCTAAATCAGTTGAACTTCTCAAACTCCATTTCAATTTTGGTCAAGGTGAAATCCTTTATATCGGCTTCAGAATTAATTCTTTTGTAACGTATTTGTAAAATGATTCCATAACTAAATACATTGTCTGAATGTTTGTGGAAATTTGAATAGCTAACCTGTCATAACCAAATTGTGAAAAGGACACGATATATTGTCTGGATTTTACCCTTGAATAACTACACGACCGCTTGTAATTGTACAGGTGGAAACAGGGGAAATATAGTCAGAAAAATTGATTCTGTCGGGTCCAGCAATAAAACTATAATATCGTAATTATGTTTGCTTTATAATATTGGATGCCACCGGACCATTATTTGCTCTGCTCTATTCGTGCATTGAATGAGTCCTCTACCTGATCTTCATAGTAAAATAATCTTACAATTCCTTTAACATAAACGCTATTTTTGTTTGAAATAATGTTTCGGACGGCAGTTTTCATTCTCATAACATCTTGTGTTAAAAAAATAGCATTTTTCTATTTCATTGTTCTTATAAGTCTATAAACGCACTGTAAACACGTCGTTAAGAAGATCTATAATTATACAATGTATTAATATATACAAACAGACAAAATTCACAACACTCAATACACAAACTGTCAAAAGTAACATTACCTCAATAGAAAAAATAGTATAAAAAACATGTTTCATAAGGCCTGTTAAAGCACTCGTCCTTTGTAAAACTCGCCTCATGGCTCGTTTTCCAAACTTGGACTCGTACGTTAACAGATTGTCTTATGAGACTTGTTTTTTAATGTACTATTATGTTAAAGGAACAGTAAAATTATTTTACTATATTTTGCTATACATAGCAGCATGTCTTCATTTCAACAGAGCGGTGCAAATTAAGGCCCGTTGGTTTCCAATGTTATAATGCAAGCAATGAGCGATATGCCGCTTTGTTATAATTACGATATTTATAGTTTTATTGCTGGATCCGCCATAGTAAATTTTTCTGACTATATCAACATCTATGATAACAAAATTATAACCTACACATATGTATAGCGAGAAATTTCTACAAATTTCTTTTGACTACTTTAAATATAGATTTAAAACTTACTAAAACTCTCATCTTCTACTCCAGATTTATCTTTTACCGATACCGTTCACTTTTGGCGCAACATAAAAATAATTCGGAAGAATCCAATGCTTACAGCAAAACCTATCTTGTAAGATATATGGGACAATATTCTAAGAGAAATATGTACAGAGCTTGTAGATACAATGCCTAACAGAATTATTAAAGCTGTTATTACCAATAAAGCGATGTAATCCAATAATAAATGCAATACTAGAATAATGAATAATGTATTCATGGGATCTCATGGCCGCGTGTCTAAATGTCGCGAACCGGGTTCGATCCCGGCCGACGCCAAAAAATATTTCGAATTTTAAATGGCACGAAAGTGACCCCTGTGGTGCACTCTCCACTCCAGCATTATCATTACCGAAATCTGTGTACTACGCAGATGAGCACATCAGCAACGGACAATATGCCGTGATTTAGTGATGCCTCGAGATCTTGCATTTTCGAGATCTCGTCTCGAATTTCTCGAATTTTCGAGACGAGATTAACCTTATTCTCATCTCGAAATATCGAGACGAGAGTGCTACTTTTTTATATTACGTAAATATTTCTAATTAAAATATATAAAATAGCAAAATATTTGTCGGTATGAACAAATATTTTAATTGCCTTTTCATTTACATTCATATTTATTTATTAATTTTATATTTATTGCGTTTTATTAAAAAGAAAATGCTCAAAAGTGACATCTATGGTTATACTCTTCACGCTAGCCTTAAGTGCCGCCACTAACGAATATGAAATCATAATTACCAACATAAATAAATAAATAAATATATCATCACGGCATATTACCCATTTCTGGGTGTACCAGTATCTACAACACATGTAGACATCGGTAATGATGACGATATATTTTACCGTGTGGGCGCTTACCAGGCGTCACCTCACGGGCACTCATAGCTGGCGTGGAGAATGCACCACAGGGGTCACTTTTATGCCATTTAAAATTGGAAATATTTGGCGTCAGTCGGGATCGAATCCGGTTCCCCCAGGTTCGCGACCGGACACTCAGGCACGCGGCCACGGGACCCCATTACCAACATTAGCGTACAAAACAGATTGCTATACCCAACAACGGTTAATATAGAGTACCTATTTTTTACCTACCATTTAAAAACAGACTTAGTAAAATAATGTTTTAATCAGTGACACCCGTTTATTAAATTCATGTTGCTTGTAATTTTAATTTATTTACTCTTTCTAATTATAAATTCGAGACTCTCGAGTCGAGATCGAGAGAAAGTAAGAAAAAATATGACGAGACGAGAGTGGATTGTTTCTCCCCATATCTCGTCTAGCGGCATCACTAGTGATGATATACTTATTTATTAATTTTACATATTCAGTAATTCTAAGTAAAAATATCTATATTTTAAATTAGTCGACAGAAATTTGTAGAACTTTTTCTCCATCTGCGTAGGTTTTGTTATTTGTGAGTAGAAAATGTAAAGCGGCCGGATTATTATGAACTTGGGCTCGTATGTTGTACGAAATACACATCGATATTAATTAAAAAACTATTAATCGGCTATTAATAGTGACTAGATTTTTGAACTAACAATAAATTTTAATTGCAAAATTTATTTGGCTTCGATAGTTTTATATGGTTTCGTATATCTCGTTTAATAGACTGAAATCAAGGAGCCGTACGTTTAAATTTAGTATTAGATAACTACTAGACATTAAGGCATTAGCGAATTATAATTGTTACACAACGACAAGTTCTGTCGCGAAGAACAATGAGTTGTATTAATCAAATAGCTAGTTACGCAACGATGCAAAGTACCTGTTTAATTATCAGACGAACTCGACGAATCTCGTAAACCCACCCACCGTAAAACTCGTTACCAAGCATTTGAACGTCATAAACTGCCAAATAAAAATAATAGCGAACAAGGTGTCGTTACGTAATAATAAGGACCTTGTACAATAAATATTTTGTGAAAAATTTATGGACTTCATATTGCCGGTACGATGTTCTCGCAACTGAGTAGAGATGCACTCGATTTCGAGCTTTGGCCCGGCCCGGCCCGAAGCCCACCTCGATTTCGAGTCGATCATCGAGCCGGGCCGAAGATATTTTTTATCGGGCCGAATCGGGCTAATCGTTTTCAAAAATTGAGGCAAGTCGGACTTTTGAAAAATCTTATAGTTCAATCAAATGCAGTTTCCTTTATATTTTAATGAAAATGGATGAAGTTAAAAAGGATCAAAATAATTTAACACATTTCACATATTAATAAATAAAAATGTATTATTTTACTTCAAGAATTCAAGGTTATTCATTGAAACGTAATAATTATATTGTGATGTTGCTATTATTATTGTTATTACTCGTATACTTAAATAAAAGTGATTTTTGTTCCTACCATAATGATATCTTGTCCTATTTTTGAGCAGATACAAAGTTAGATAAAAAATCCTTATGTAAATTAAAATTATATTTTTTTATATAAGATTTGTGAAAAAGTTGTTTCAATTCTTTGGTAAACAAAGTGTTAAATACTCGTAGATCTGTAATTTTTATAACAAACTTACAGTAGAAGGGTCTCTTTTTTAACTACTTATGTTAACTAATGTTGAAAGTTATAAGAATGTAGAGGTTTTTTATAAGTCTGACATGAAAAAAGTTAAACATTTCGCCTTAACATAAAAATCAACATTAGGAATTCCGGATGCACCCAATTTCGAGCTTTGGCCAGCCCGGCCCGAAGCCCGGCCCGATTTCGAGTCAATTTTCGAGCCGGGCTAGCTATTTATTTTGTCGAGTAGATCTTCGAGTCGGGCCGGTAATTTTTATTTTCGGGCCGAGTCGATCCAAACCTCAAAGCCCGACCCGGCCCGGCCCGAATGCATCTCTACAACTGAGCAATAAAATCCCTTTGAAGTATATGAATTTTTCATCTATCTTAAAAATAAAACTGTATAAAAACAGTTGAATATTATAATTACTGGAGGTGGTTCGTAAACCACCAAGTGTGTTGCGCTGTCTATTAAGTACTCAATGCTTCGAAAGGAGGGTATACTTAGATATAGACTAGCATTAAGACAGGTGAAAGATACATTGACTTCAGAGGGATTTCACAGCTCAGTTGGGAGAGCATCATACGGCAATACGATTGTTTAAATCCCAGTGAAGTCCATGAATTTTTCACAAAATATTTTTTCGTATCTAAATAATTGAATCGTTCGCGGTTCTGAATGTTACATTAAAAACTGCATAAAAACAGTTGAATATTACACTTAGTGCTGAATTGCTAACTCAAAATGTACAACGAAAAAAATCCGGAACATGCAAACACCGTTGTAGACGAGAACGTTTCCCTCTTGGAGTATCGTTACCCGTAGAACACCATGACAACACCTGTGGTAGTATGATGCCGTGATGGCACTACAGTATTTTAATATGTAAATGTAAATAAATGTTTAGATATATTTCAACAGTGAATTACTGTCTACAACGGTGTTTGCGATGTGTGAAAAATTCAGGGATTTCAAAGAGATCTCATTGCTCAATGGGGGATTCCACCATTTTGTTTTATAATTTCATCTGAAAATATTAGGAAAACTAAGACTATTGATGAAAATCCGGTGAAAAAATTCCTATTAATAAGCGAGTTATGGTCTCCCGAATTCTGAAAAGATTGACGTGACGTCACGCATATGTGTTTTTATATCAAACTGTTTTCATCATGGACCTAAATGTTCTTGCAATATATGCTATTTTAAATTATAATTACATAAAAATAAATGAATTGTAACACTGTATAAGTCTACATACTTTATAATTACGGGTGTATTTAAATTATTAAGTTTAATGCAAGAAATTTATGTTAAAATAAAAATTGTTTGGAAACTGTAGTACAGGAATGTTAGCCCCTCCTTTCGAATTTGAATTTCTTAACTTCCATTGGTAGTAATCCCCACCTCCTAACACGCTTTCGGTCGCCAATCAAAATATTATATATAGATTTCATATTAGTGTCGAAGCGCTATAACAAAAAACCCCTTATTTCTGAAATATCTCAATTACACCATTTCATTTTTTTATTAATATTCGTTATTCAGCATATACATTCGTATTTCTTTACTATTTTCCTTTAATTCGATTGAGCTGGAATCCCCCATTAGTAGAGTGTCCGACTAGATATCGTCGGATTTCTGGTAAAAAGACTTAACCGCCAAAAAATGATAAAATGAGTTATGCACATAAACGGATACGTCTCTTCACGACGCATGCTCTAAACACAATATCTGAGCGCCAAAAAATTTATGTTAGAAGGTAATTCATTCTAAAGTTTCGTAAACGCCATCTGACACTATTTGATGCGCACAGAAATTTTATACGAAATGTCTTAAACGCCATTCTGTGTTAATGTAATGGGTGATGTTAACGAGTTGTGTTCCACAAAAGTTAATTTATTTTGATATTATTTATTAATTTGGTGTTCACAACTATATAAATATTAAAAATTTAGGTATTAAGCTATATTGCCAGAAATCCGACGATATCGGAAGGCCCTAGGTTCAAATCCCAGTGAGATTCATGAATTTTTCACAAATCTCTCTTCGTGATTTATATTCAAATTTATTTGTTTCAATGCCATGGCTATCGCTATTTTTGAGATGATTTTCATACAAAATTTCTGTCGTTACAAAGCATGCTAAATAAATTTTGCTTCAGATACAGAATAGGCCCATAAACCATAACAAAAAATAATAAAATGTACACTTTATCCTTAAAGTACTACTCAATAAACAACGATGAAGATAAAAAAAATATTTTTTTAATAATTACTTTGCGAGATATTTGAATTTCTTCCAGGGCCACAGATGACGTCACACTATTGGTATCTTTCTCGCGCAGCCTACTACAGAAACTGGTGTGAGAAATATAGCTATAGATTTCTTTAAAAATCAAATGCAGCTATACAAAAAATAATTAAGACTTTTTGATACCACGAATTGCTTCAAAATTAAACGAACTTACATTTAAAAATATTTTAAAAAATTGGTTTATGGGTCTGTAGATCTTTAAATGGGCCCCATTTAAAGATCTACAGACACCATTTATTTGATGCTTTTTCACTTAATAATTAGGGAAACAGGAAATCAGAATAGTATGATTTTATATGTTTAGATCCTATGTTCGGAATTCCATTCGTAACAAGTAGACATCATTTTAAAATCCCCTCCGAAAAAGATCCTGGGTGCGCCTCTGGTGAAGTGACAAGTTGACCAATGTTTCACCTCAATCAAATATATTTATTTAATTCTGGCAACATTTCAGCAGTATTTCTTAGAATATAGTACAAGTAGACCCGTTGGTAAACAAAATTAAAATGTCTACAGCGCAGTTGTTTTATTTGACTACTGTCGCACTAGTTGTGATATTTGAAAAAAATTCTAGATATGTCGATATTCCATATCGAATAAAAGGACCAGTACTAAAACGTATGATGGAGAACCCACGTTTAAAATTGTATTACATTAAGAAATTGAAGCCCGAAATAGCATTACTACATGAAATGTTTTGACGACATAAAACAGATAAAAAATAATTAATTATTTTCAACGTACATAATAAAAGTTATTTTTAACGAACTCAAGATACGATTTCATATAATTAAATTTGCTGATGCTTAAACATAAAAATATTCAATTACAAATGATCACAAAAATCTCGAATGTAAAATTAGACAAATTTAATTATATATTTTATATAAGTTAATTACAAGCCTAATAGGCTCTTCAACCACATTAAAATTTAGCATATTTGGTACTAATTTTCAATAATACGCTTAAAAACAATGTTGAAAAATATAACACTTTATTTAAAAAATATGTATTACGCCTGTAATTAATTATTAAAAGTAGATTTTTTTTACCTCCAATTCGACTGTGACGTCATACCGACTTGTGACAGAGGAGATTGCGCGCGCATAATATTGGCGTTTGCATTTAGTCATCTGTTCTGTCACTATTTTTTAATATTATATTAGAATATTTAAATACTACTTTACACATAAATACAAATATCAAACAATTCACAACGTAAAAACATCAGCTTTCATGTGTCACCTTGTTTAAATATTTAAAAGTTTGACTGAATAGTTCCGCAATTCTACACGGGCGGCGTTGTTCTGTCATCAGGCGGTATGACGTCACATCGTTAATTTCAATTTTGTATAGAATCTTTTCCAATTAATTACAGGCTTAATTATATCACAATACAGATGAAAATATGAAAAATATTCATATATTAACGTCTATTTTCGAAAAACAAATTTTAAAAAAATTGGTTGAAGAGCCTATTGCCAAAGGAACTTTCAAATTAAGGAAAAGCTAATAAAATTCAGTGACAAAATATTTAATTATTTTTATTTGAAATCGTCACTAAAGTACACAAAAATCGTCATTAAAAGCTCACAAATAGGCACTAAAGTAATACATTATACGATGATTTCATACAATTGCAGTGTTGCCAACCGTATGATAATTACTGTACATGTAAGATAATTTCGCTAGGTGCACGATGTACAATAGTAAATTTGTACGTAAAATGATAAAAATATGTGCAAGAAGAACGAACTAAATAATTCCGATGAATAAGTTTGAGATAAAACACATTTTGAGTGTTCTTTACGATAACTTCAATGTCCGAGATTAGCAACATTGAACGTCACATTGACAGATTATATTTAAACATAACCTATAAAATAAATATTCCTTTCATTTTCACAATTTATCGATTTCAAATAAAATTTAATATGCACCTCGGCACTGTAGTCTCTTTTTATCTCTCACATGGTTTATTTTCCTCGGTCTTACGGCCTCGGCAAATAAATTCCATATTCGTGATAAAAAATAGAACTTCAGTGCCTTGATACATAAATAACTATTATTCTTATTTTTTATAGTCTATTTACACTGACAAAATTTTGTTTAATAAACCATAACAAAAAATAATAAAATGTACACTTTATCCTTAAAGTACTACTCAATAAATAACGATTAAGAAAAAAAAACATTTTTTTTTTAATAATTACTTTGCGAGATATTTGAATTTATTTCCATTGTCACAGATTACGTCACACTATTGGTATCTTTCTCGCGCAGCCTACTACAGAAATTGGTGTGAGAAAGATAGCTATAGGTTTCTTTAAAAATCAAATGCAGTTATACAAAAAACAATTATGACGAATTGCTTCAAAATTAAACGAACTTTTATTTAAATTTAAAAAAAATGGTTTATGGGCCCATTCAATACAAAATGGCATTTCCTCGAAAATATTTGAAAATCAAATCTATATTGATAAAGCTTTACTTACTTATTGTGGTCAGTACAATATGCCTCTAAAGTTTATACACAAACCAAATATATACCGAATGCATTAGTGAACTGCATATGATCAGTGCTGGGACTCTGACGTATCGCATGACGTAAATATGACGTCACTCAACATTTCGATACGTCATTTTTACGTCATTCGACCGCCAAGCGATACGACCGATTTCCAATACTGTAATTACGTAAATAGTATTTTAATTTTGTTATGACGTATACGTTACGAAATTCATGTTCAAGCTTTGTTTCGAAACAGAATTACGTGCAAGCAAATGTATTTAATAAAGCTTATTTTTGCAAACTGACTAAAAACTAATAATATAATATTTGATTAATTCTTACCTGACAAGAATCCTTTCCTCCTTCATAACTTGCAGCACACATGACATTTTCTGTAATAGTTTGCGTGAAGCTCTTTTGACATCTACAACACAAAAAAACACGATCATGAATGCTGGAAATTGTACACAAGTAAAACGTTTTGTAGAGATGCACTCGATTTTGAGCTTTGGCCCGGCCCGGCCCGGCCCGAAGCCCGTCTCGATTTCGAGTCGATCATCGAACCGGGCTGAAGATATTTTTTATCGGGCCGAATCGGGCTAATCATTTTCAAAAATCGAGGCGAGTCGGACTTTTGATTTTAGCCCGGCCCGGAAATTCGAGCTTTTCGGGCCGGCCCGAAAAATCTTATAGTTTAATCAATTGCACAGAATAAAAATGTATTATTCAACTTCAAGAATTCAAGGTTATTCATTAAAGCATAATAATTACATTGTGATGTTGCTATTATTATTGTTATTACTCGTATACTTAAATAAAAGTGATTTTTGTTCCTATCATAATGATTTCTTGTCCTATTTTTGAGCAGAAACAACGTTAGATAAAAAAATTCATATGTAAATTATATTTTTTTGAAAAAGTTGTTTAAATTCTTTGGTAAACAAAGTGTTAAATATTCGTAGATCTGTAATTTTTATAACAAACTTACACTAGAAGGGTCTCTTTTTTAACTACTTATGTTAACTAATGTTGAAAGTTATAAGAATGTAGAGGTTTTTTATAAGTTTGACATGAAAAAAGTTAAACATTTCGTCTTAACATAAAAATCAACATTAGGAATGCCGGATGCACCCAATTTCGAGCTTTGGCCCCTCCCGGCCCGAAGCCCGGCCCGATTTCGAGTCAATTTTCGAGCCGGGCTAACTAATTTTTTTGTCGAGTCGATCTTGGAGTCGGGCCGGTAATTTTTATTTTCGGACCGAGTTGATCCAAACCTCAAAGCCCGGCCCGGCCCGGCCCGAATGCATCTCTAAAGAAAAGTATGCTAAATATTAACTAACGTGAAATAACAATATAACATAAACTACATAATGAAGGTTAGGTTAGGTTGGATTCTAGAATAAACCCCCCCCCCCCCCTTTAAAATCCAATTTTTTTTTGTTGCAATGTCTTATTTTAACTAAAATAAAAGAAACACAAAAATTAAAGCGCGGTATCCATATGTTTTTTTTTTGCCAGATTTTACCTATTCTAAAGGCTGTAGTTGTGAAAATTATGACTTCTTCGCTTGCAAATTTTCCAAAAAGTACTTTAATGTAACAGTAACCTAACGCACAGAACTCAATTTGACGAAATTCAGGTATATAATGCAATCAGTGCCGGATTACCCATTAGGCAGAGTAGGCAATTGCCTATGGGCCCCTCACATTTTAGGGGCCCCGCTTCGTTGAATTAAAATAATATTGATTTGATTTTGTTTTTTTATTACAAACAAAGAAATCCTTAAATAAAGAAATTTTGATTACAACAAAGAAATGCTTATTTACAATAATGGAAACTTGATTACAATAATATAAAATATCAATCAGCACAAACATCACTTATTTCTTTGCACATTCCAATTTACCACTTCAAAATGATTAGTTAGACGTAGTTTTCATCGAGTTAATTAGTAAGTGAATTTAGAATATTCATTTGCAATTTTGTATAGAAGTTAGAAATTAAGGTTAATTCAAATTTGATAGATGAATACGTAAAGTTAAATTTTGACATACTAGTCTGTAAAGTTTTACTTTTAAAATTATTTTATTAAAATTGTTGGATGGTAAATTCGTAAATTTAGGGAGGCCCCAAGATTGCGATTGCCTCAGGGCCTCCACATGATTTAATCCGGCACTGAATGCAATGTAAATATAGTAAAAAAAAATTATGCAGAATAGTACCATCATTAAAGTTTGTAACTAGATAATGACGTCACGGAATTACTAGGTTTACACAGTATACTAATTTAATTTTAACAACGAACCACAACTGGAAAAACAGATACTGTTTGTATTGGAAAATAATTTTTTTTATACACAACATGCCATAATAAATATATAAATAATGAATTCCAATAGATCCAACATGTGGTGCAAAAATGAGCTACAATTATTTGAAATAAATTAAAAATGCATTATAATTCATTTCAAAGGAATTTAACCCTAATTTTTTTCAGACAAAATGCAAAATCACTTTAAATATTGCTTTCTGCGCCTTAATTTTTGTGGAATTTAGTGTACTGGTTTTGCAATATCAAAATAAAATTCTTGAGGGGTGGGTATTCCAGACTTTAGCCGTTAATTTATTTTTATTAGGTATTATTCGCAATGGGGTATGTGACCATAATCGAATTTCAATATATGTCATAATATATAAAAACAAACCTCTATAGCTTCTCATTATAATAATGAAAACTAAACATTAGTTTGTAATAATATTGTTATTAGCAATTTAATGTTTTGGAGAAGGGATCTGTGACGTCAGTAGGGTAGAATGGTAGAAGAAGACAGTTAGACTGAGATAGATATGTTGTGATAGGTTATGGAATGGCGAACGTGACAGCTGCTGTCACTTTCGCCTACCACAATATATCTATCTCAGTCTAACTGTCTTCTTCTATCATTCTACCCTACTGACGTCACAGATCCCTTCTCCAAAGTTTTAATAATTATTTTCTCGTGAACTACGAATAATTAATCAATTTAAAAAATACGGGTATTTTATTTTTTGGTCTAGTATCATATATGTAAAAATCAAAATTTAGTCACATACCCCATTTCTGTTGAAGATAACAATAGGCTATTCCAGAGTAATCAAAAATAGTAAAAGTTTATTGAAAATAAGAATGATAATAGTTAAAGGATAAGGAAAACCATATTTCTTTTATTATAAATTATTCCTTCTAGAAGACACGGGGAGTTTTGCTTTTGATGATGCAGGACATGTGCACGAGTGTTTGAGCAAATAGGATCCAAGTATGACCTCCGATTTTGAGAAGCCCCGCCCTAATTAAGAATATACTTCTTCGGGTTTGTCGGATCTCTTCGGGTGACGTTCTAATTTCTTTATTTTTATAAAATGAGAAAAAAAGTGAAATAAATTAAGTGCAATAATTTATTTTATGTCTCTAATAATGAATTATAATATTACAAATTAAATATACATTATTTTGTAATTGGTTTAACAATTTTTCGTGGTTTGTGAACCACTGTTTGTTTACTTCTGGTATATCCACATTACCTACGTCACAAAGTAGATTTAAAATTCGGACCTTAATATCTCGCTTATTTGGAGGAATTTTTAACTCGGACTTTCACATGTGGTCTTATATTTTTATGTATTTCAAGAAAAAAAATTTTTAAAAATGTCGTGGAATAGCCTATTATCTATGTATTAATTTTAATAGATAAATAAATAAATATAACAAAAATTGTAGTATTTGATTCATGTGAAATACCCTATTTTCATTTGTAACAACATTGGTAATATTATACTCGTACTCCCTCACCTGTCGTTATCCCATACTGGCATAGAAACCTCCATCAAGAGATTAGTAGTGTTGGGCCCCCCGAATTCCTGTCTTCCCCATCCAGTGACTGTGGCCGTTACGTTGACAAAATCCATGTTAGGGGGCGGGAGACATATAGGCCAAATGTAGGTATTGAAGGTCGTGCGCCGGTTTAACTTGAGCATGACGATGTCGTTGTCGTAGGTGATGGGGTCGAAATCCACGTGCTGGGTTAACATAGCCACCGTGAATTCCGCGAAACGTGTCTCGGATGGAATAGACAGGTCGTATTCGCCCAAACGAACCCGGATGTCTTCCATCTTACGCCTGGGAAATAAATAACGATTGTTAGGAACATAACCTATGTAACAAAAGTTTTGAGAAAAAATTGGACCACTCCATCAAATACAAGCCCTAATGACTATAAGTTGGCCTAGTCGCTAAAATTGTATTTTATTTAGCGCATATACAGGTGTTCAATTTTAACTGGCCACCATTGCGATCTCGAGAACTCCTGTACGTAAGTAAGTGATCAACGCTTAACCAATGGTAGAACAGACCCCAAAGATAGTAAATCTGGCAATAATTTTTGTTTAACATACTTTCTACAAGAACTAGAGGCCTTTAATCACGTTATAGTTCAAAACTTTATAAAAAAGTAAAAATCAATGTGTTCTCTGGAAAAAATGTGATACCTGTCACGAGTATTCCCTGCCTGTCACAAATGACATAAAATCATTGACATTAGAAATAACTCTCTGTACCGTCTTACAACAGCACGACTATTTTGTAATGTCTCGCTATAAACCATACGCATGTCTGCATACTCTTGGTTGGTAAAGGTAAGTGGCATTTTGAGAATATCAAAAAAACAGAATATAAATTGTACGTCTATGCAAAAAAAAACATTTAACGTCAGATTGACAATCAATATTTTTTCCAGAGAACACATTGATTTTTACTTTTCTATAAAGTTTTGAACTATGACGTGATTGGTCAGTTTTAAAGGCCTCTAGATTCTTGTAGAAAGTATGTCAAACAAAAATTATTGCCAGATTTAATATCTTTGGGGTTAGTTCTACCATGGGTTAAGCCTTGATCACTTACTTACATAACAGCCTGTATAAGAGCTATAAAAACGGTTAAATGGGCAAAAAAATTCTGTTTCACAAGATAAATTTAAAGAAAAGAAAAAATATTTTTTTCGTCCAGTGGTACTCAAAATATGGGACCCAACTTTTTTATTTTAAACTAGCTGACCCGCTCCGGCTCCGCACGGGTAAAGCTAGAATAACGATTAGCTACACGTGTACCAGTATTTTTTCACATTTACTTCGGAGACATACGCTGCGTAGGGAGCCGGCAATCTGCCTCGCTCCGCCTACTGCCCACCCGATCCCCGCACTGCACCTAACAACGCCCTTTTCTAAATATGTCTCGGGTACTTTTATTTATGTACATATGATGCAAGCTATCTCTCCGACAAATATCGAAAATCTGCTAAACTTTACTATAGATACAAAGATAAAAAAAATAATTGAAAGCATCCCCTATTGTATCGCCTTGAGGGATGATTTTTCAAAAACGCTAAAACACTCTTCCCTTCATGTCTTACCAAAAGCATAAATAAGAATTTTTATATCCGTAACTTGAGAAATGATGGGTTCTCCATACAAACTTTCATCCCCTATTTCACGCCCTTCAAGTTTTATTTTCGCGACAAAAAGTAGCCTATGTCCCTCTCCAAGGTCCAATCTATCTCTATATCAAAATTCATCAAAATTGGTATAGCGGTTGAGGCGTGAAAACGTAACAGACAGGCAGACAGAGTTACTTTCGCATTTATTATATTAATATGGATGTATTTCTTATTTCCTCATTGGTTAGAGAATTAAATTCTGGATTCAGTGATATAATATTTTTATACCCTTTACATAACGATTTTTTTTTTTTTTTAGAAAAATGTATGTTAAATTTTATACTAATTTGATTAAAATATGGCTATAATAAGATTGCCATGAATGGAAAAAATGCATGCGTGTTAATTTTATTCACATGGAATAAGAGTGCCATGAAAGAAATACGTGAATATTTTGTTCGCGTTGACATTTATGATCAATTAAAAGAACAAAGTATTCACTTATTTCTGTCAGGGTACTCTAGTTCTATGTAAAAAATTAAAGCGTATTCATTTTTTCCATTCATGTCACTCTTATAATAGCCATATTTTAATAAAATTAGTATAAAACTTTACATGCATTTTTCTCAAAAAAATCGTTATGTAAGGGTATAATAGTATACTTATTATGTGGCAAGTGTATGAAGCTGAAATTTTTACATGAGTGTTGTAAACCACCCGAATGTAAAATAAGCTTCACACACGTCTTACATATTACATTTTTTCTGCGACCTTGCAATAAAATATATTTTTTCTTCACATTGTCATTCTTTTAACGTAAAGCCTCTGTATTATCGACTTGTGTTACCATAGTTACCAACGTTACGGGTGTTTAACAGCTTTGTTTTATTACAATACAATTCAGTTTGTAATATTTAAAATAATGAACGGTGCGTGAAATGTTACTTCACGCACAGTGTGCAAAAAATCGAACTTTACACATAAAAATTGATACGTGAAGTACTCACTTCACGCATGGGAGTAGAAAAAAGTATTATGTATATCACTGAATTCAGAATGGTGTCATTTCACATTTTCTGATTTATTTTTTTCTTGAGAAAATAGGTCAAATTAAACATGTATATGTATGTTTTACATCTTACAAGTCTTTAGAATCAGAGATATGATTTTTTTAAAGTTGCGTTTAATTTCAAATATTTCAACGGCTGACGACATATATTCACGGATACGACAGTCGAGCTCTACCGGTTTAATTTAGAACTATGATTATTTGGTTTGGTATTTATTTAAATAAATGGTTTATTTACATACCTTATACTGCACTAGTACTTTTAAAGAAATAGAAAGTAATAATAATCTTCTCTCTTGTATATTTTGCTGTCAGCTGTCACACTTTTAGGTTAGGTTACTGTTTCATGTTGTGAAGCGTGTGTGTGTGAGAGAGAATTGTCTTTGTGTCAGTATGAATTTGTGTCGTCACAAATTTAGTCCGTGTTTAAAAGCGCGAAAGTTTATTATTAAATTTAAGAATGAAAAGTCGCATATTTCAAATTATTTTCTATTACTATCTTTATTAAATGAGATGGATTTCATGATTTTATAAAAAAATCGACAATTATTTTTTTTGAAATGTCCCATTAAATTCACTAAAGAATGAGGAAATAAAAAATACATGTTCTCATTTAAAATAAAAAAGTTGGGTCCCATATTTTGAGATCATCTGGTCGACAAAAATATTTTCTCTTTTCTTTAAACTTCGTATCCCTTATAGTTCTCGAGATCGCAATGGTGGCCACTTTAAACGGAACACCCTGTATAATACAAATAATGACTAACATAATTATCACTACTTTTTTAATAATATAGATATTTTGTGGTTCTTGTGCTACAGAGCGACATATTTTTTGAAATATTTTGTTGTTTTTTTGTCAAACGAAATAATAGCTTTACTAATAATACAAGAAAAACAAATCTGAAAAGAAATGACGTCATTTGTTTGTCAAAGTTTAGAAATAAGACATCTCAAAAAATTACGGCAATTTTTAAGAATAATCCTCGAATTTTCCAATCTTGATAAATAATAGAAATTTACTAATAAATTTGAGTTATTATTATATTGTTAAATATTTATGTTTAACTAGAAACATAATTTAAAGTTACGTTATAATGTGGAAATATCTTCACTTTAAATAAAAAATGAAAACTTCCTCCATTATTTTTAGAAATAATACCATTTAAGTCACGATAAATGAATTTAACAAATAGGCCAACTAATATGAATTAGGGCTCGTATATCTTTATACTGCATAACTTCAGCTAGGATTGTTACAAATTTGCGTTAAATTTGCGCTGTCTACATTGTCATTCTTACAGATTTTGTTAGCTAGACTCTCGGGTAACAAGGTAAAAATAGAAATTTTGTAAGAAAATACATTAAATATAACATAAAAGCAAAACTTAAAAGAAACCAAACTAGCGCACATCTTGTCAAGTTTAACAAGTTTTGAAACATTTTACCGTATTCATTTTTGCGTAAAGTTGGAACATTCAAATAAAATTAGGTTTGTCGGTCATTGGAGAATAGCAAAACGTCGGTAGAACTTATACAGAATTAGCTACTTTCCAAATGACTAAATGTAATTGACATGACTTCCTCTTCCATTCATTACAGATGCAAACTAGGTAAAATTTTGATCGAAACAACCTCCATGTGGCCTGAAGTAATTGGCATACGTCCGTTCAATTACAGGGGCAAATTAAGTTAAATTTTTGATCGATACAAACTACACTGTAAAAAAAAAGTCTGTAAATTTACATGCAAAACATAGGCAACTATATTGCCTAGGTTTTAACTGTAATTTTACAGACGCATGTAATTTTGCAATAAGTATGTAAAGTAAGTTACAGAAATATTATGTAAAAATATTAATATACAAATAAAGTAATATTACACATAAAATTCGGAATTTTACAGGCATAGAGTAGATAATAATTATTTAATTATACATATATTTTCTGTAGTTTTCCATATATAATATGTATAATTGTTACAAATAATTTTCTTAAAATTACAGATTTTTTATAAAATATTACTAAATGTTTGTATTTTTTCTAGATACGTTGTAAATTTACATGAAATTTCTGTATTAAAAATACATATTGTGTTCCAAAAATTACTTAAAAGTTTATGTGTTTTTACAATTATTTTGTAAATTTGCATACTTTTATTGTAATAATTTTACAGATGAATCCTTGAATTTTACAAATATTATCCAAAAATTTCGTAACTATTCTGAAATATTTTGAGTTAGGATGGGAAGAAAGGTAAAATAAAATATCGTTTTATTAATTTATTTATTAAATAACGTAAAAAAATAGCATTATTTGCTAAGAGTACTATAAATAAAATCACAGACATAAAAACATATAAAAGAAAACAAATAATCTTCTATGGCAAAAACTCTAATACTATTAGATGGCGAATTAAAAAAAAAATATGTTTAAAGCATAATTTTTTATGAACCTATTAGTTCAAATTATTCAGGACTGTGAAATTCTCGCAATTTCTTCATAAGACTTAAAACTTTGTTTAGTATACTTAAAGTTTTAGTCGATTTAGAGCTTGATTTAGATCCTTCTTCTGGGTTCACTTTCAAAATGTATCTTTGAAGAAACTCTAATGTCAAAGACGCTGCCGCAGGATATTTCAAATTTAAAATATAATATAAAGCAAAAACTTGTTTAACAGCAGAAATTAATGTTGTACATTCTTGCACGATGATTTTTTCTGCAACTATGTAACACTTTTTATCTGAAATTAAAAATTATTAATTCATTACTAGTTTTCAAACGGCAAGAGCCATTGCAAGTTTTAGAGTAGCGGGAAGTCTAATTGAACGCGCACAGATAAAAATATATTTATTGGCAAAATAACATGATATCTCGTTTATTATATTTACCTATTTATTTGTTAATTGTGAATAATCATTTATTCATTATTTTGTGTACCTACTTGTTTTATACAGGTATTGTCTAAATTTTTCAATAAATATATTTACCTTTGTTCGTTCATTTAGAATTCCCGCTTCTCTACAAAGTGGGTTTTATCAAAATTTAGTAAAAACATCGTGTTTGAGTCCTTATTACGCAACAATATTTTTATTTCTCTCAATTTAAGAATTAAATTGATTTGAAAGCATAAAATTTTCGTCCAAATATTTAACCATTATTTGAGAAACTATAGCGTGAATTGCAATGTTTTACTAATAATCAATATTTATTTTAATTATTTAATAATATTCAGCATATACCCACTTTTTACATGTATTAAATACGGGGTCGATATATTATCTTCACATATTATTTCGTCTTTCGGTATATGTTCCTGTAAAAAAAAAAAAAAAATCACAACCATAAACAAATATAATATATTACCTCTTTTTCTTGGATTATGTATTTTAATTTTTCCTTGAAATGTGTTGTGACAACAATAAAAAAATGTGTAATGATTTCATCATCATTTTCTAGTGCGCAAGGTATATTTGTTAAAAAATGAAGTACTTTTTTCATTTTTTTTATTCCACCTACAAATATTTCTTCCATGTTGCAACCAGTTAAAGTAAAAAAATGTCGTAGCATATATTTTTCATAGAATAAAAATGGCCATTCCCTCATTATACTGTCCATTGTTGGTATTTCTTTTTTATTTAAAAATAAACGTTGCGTAGCGTACGTCAATTCCATCAATTTTTCTACTTCTTCATTATCAATTTGTTTAGCATGGAGTTGTGTAAGTTTCAATTTTTTTTCATTAATAGTTTCTTCAGTCTCTTCGGTCGGATTATTTGGTTGCCAGTTCTTAAATGTTAATGCTTTCTTTCTTTTATAATTTACTTTCAAACGAGAACTTAAATCTGGACTATTAATTGATCTATTCAGATAATTACATCTATCTTCCAGCTTTTTCAATAATGTTGTATATCCTGTTCCTATTAATTTTTCATCTTCATCTAAATCCCCTAAAGACGGGTACTTTTTCAGTAGACCTTCACATATGGTTTTGAACATTTTTCGCCCAGGATATTTTATATTCTGACTTCGTAAGTAATCTACTAATAGATGTACAAACAATGTAAATTGTTTTTGATCCAGGGACTTCTTGTCAACTAGTTTACATGCTATATCAAGTGGCAAATTAAATTCAAACGTTGTCAGATTAATACATGCATCATCTTGTTTTGGTGGCGTAGATTCAACGTTGCTTTGAGTTAAGGAAGTGGAAGATTCGGATGATACGGCAGTGCTTGTACTGGTATTGTCCCAATCTTTATCAATCCAAGTCTCATTGTCTTGTAAAATTATTAAAGTCTCCGTCTTGACCATATCTAAAGTATCATTATCTTCAATACATGTTCCGTCAGTTTCCAATACTATGGAATGAACTGGTATGTTAAATTTTTCAGAAGCTGTATGAAAAGCATAAAAAGTTAATTTAAATTAATCTTTTGGCATAGTTAGAAATTACCTGTTGTTTTTAATAAATTTATATCTAATTCGGGAGCATTTACAAATTTTTTCAATTTCCTGTCTGAGGTCCAAAGTTTAAATACAGGCATCTAAAAAAAAAAAAAAATTAAAATTCATCAAAAAATGCGTGTTTCGGGCAAAAATATGAAATGTTGGTGTTGGTAATATGCTTGCAAAGAGGGATGCAATCTAACAATTCTGAATATTCGCATATGATTTCATCTTTAGCATTTAAATTCACAAATGAATATAATCCCTCATGTGGATTTTCCATTATCTCACATTCTGATCCTATAAAATAAATTTTATTATAGGATTTATTTATAAATATTGAAAAAATTTCACATAGTTTATAAGAATATCTTTCATTATCCTTTTTTAACACTAAGAACATTCCTTTTTGGTAATAGATACCTCTATATAGAATCTTCTGAGATTCAATCAGATCATCAATGTAACCAAAAAAATAAGATTTAATTTTTTCTGAGTACATATTTATATTTATTTCATTTACGTTATCCGCGATTACTTTTTCATCAAAAAAGCATCCAGAACTGAAATAAGATTGCAAAAGCTGATGACGTTCAGAGAGTGAGTGAGTTAAATTTTTAAAGTTACCGATAAAACGAACTACTTTCTTAAAATAACTATGTTTGCTCTCAAATCTTAGTGTCCAAAATCTTATTAAGGGGCCAAACTGCCTCGTTAATTCACCATAATGTGTTACATAGTGATGTTTAGGACGTAAAGGAACATCTGGAAAACATTCTTTTCGCAAATTTAAATAGTCACTAAAATACATATCAATTAAAACTGTTTGTGAAATTGATAATTTTGGGGCACACACTAAATCCACTACTTTCCTTAAAGTAAGTAATAACATCCAAACTTTATCTTCAACACATATTTTGTTTATTACAGCAAGTGGAATAATTTGCAACAGTCTACGAGTTTCAGAGGCTTGTGCAATAATTTTTGTGTTTTTAGTATTGATCAGCGGTACATTTGTTTGATTATTCTTATCAACTTTTATCGATTGTAATTTAGTGTTCAAATAAGATTCTGATATCCAATTATTTCTGACAAAATATTTTATGATTAACATTACGTCGAATTGAACAATACCCTCAAAAAGGTCGTGAGCAATGCAAGGGGGTAACCCTGGATTACAGACATGATAATAGGTTAAAATGTTTAGAACTGAATGTTGTTTAACACCACAGACGTGCAACTGATCGGTACTTACAGCTTGTTCGGCATTTTCATTATAATTTTGCGGGGTTCTAATTTCTTTTTTAAATATGTCACCATTTTTAAGATTTTCTTTAGTAAATAAACAGAAACGACAAAGATAATTAGTTGATGAAAAATTTTCAGTGAAACCTCCTAACAAATGGCTACCTAAGTTATCCCCTGTGACAGCAATTAATCTGAAATTGTATTTCTCATCACGATCATTTATGCGAAGAACGATACCGTCAGTTTCCAATCGTTTTAAATCAGCTATGAAAGGTGCGAAAACACTGTTTAAACCAAAATATTTTACATGTTTCTCATAGCATAATAAAACTAATTGAATGGGATCTACTTTCGACTGATTATAAGAGTATAAATTTGCCAATGTAAAATACACTGCTAATAATTTATGCTTTGATTTTGCAGAACCTAAAGGGTTACATACTTCAAATGCATCCTGATATGCAATTATTTTTATAGTTTTTTCTTCATTATAGAAATGTTTATTTAAAGTTCCGTCATAAAAATCTACTAAAATATTTTCTTTACATTGTTTTGGATTTTTAATTTGATTTTCTACACTAACATTGCTCACAAATGCACGTATAGAATCTTCAATTGGTATGTAATGATAGTGGCATGGAGTATGACTTGAATTTGATCCCAAAAAATATTTTTGCGGGCTGACATAGTTGAAATATTTTTTGTAGGTACATTTTCTGCTATAGTTGCTTCGAAGTAATCCATTATGTTGTTTGCTATGATAATTGTCAAAAAAGTTACTTTGCTCTAATTCTACAAAAACTAAATCTCTAATTTTAGTGTCAATGTTATTTTGCAGAAATACATTATTTAGTTTATTTTTAATTATTTTGTTATTTATTACATTTATTTCAGAAATTACTTCAATAACACTCTGCACTGTTCCATTTGTTAAAAAATTTTTTGATTCTAACTTTAAGAAAAACAATGCTAAATTTTTCTGTATTTCATCGTGTTCATTATTGGTTATGTTAAAATCGCGATGTAATGGAGCAATATTTTCATATTTACTGTTTACATTGTCGCTATCTGAATAAGTACTATCATTTTCCAAAATATTTGAATTTCTTGGGGTTGAGACGTCATTTTGTGGGATATCATGTATGCCTTTACCTGCTGCATTAGCATTATGATGCCTGTACATATGACATTTATAAGAATTCAAATTATTGTAGAGTGTTTTATTAATACAGGTTGATACAGCGCATTTCACTGATTCACCTGTTAAAATGTGTGTTTTAGAATGCTTAATTATATTTATTATTTTATTGCAATTAAAATTACATGAAAAACTACCACAGTGGAATATATTTTTATTTACTTCAACATCTTTTACTACAACAGATGCAGATGATGATACTTTAGTATGATTTCGATACTTATGACTAAAAAAAGATTGATATTTAGAAAACTGCAGCCGACAATGAGATATTGGCCAGATAAATTTGACATTTCTATTGTGTCGATGAGTATAAATGTGTTTTTCGTATAACAACTCTGTTTTAATATTAATGTGACAAATATTGCAAATAAACATATCGAAAATGAAACAGAATACTGATAAAGGTTTCATGGATTTTGAGGTTAGGATATAACACTATAAGTTACCACCAATTAATTCCAATTCACTAAAAATAATGACTGGTAAGTACTATAATAGTTCTTAAGCTTAAATTTAAAATAATTCTTATACCTACCCTTAATTTTTTTGTTGGTAGCTTGTAAATGTAAATATAAATAATCTTTCTTTTCACCGAAAGGCACTTCACGTTGTCGTCAGGACTCAGGGCCAGCTTTGTCTTCTTGTATTTTACATCGCATTCGTAGTACGTAGTTACGAAACAGACCATCTACGATGCCATTCTACACTATCGAAAACTGGTGGTCGGCGCACAGGTCAGCTGCGCACCGTTCATGCACTCTGATTGGCGGACTGGTACGCGGCAAACAATTTTTTTACAGAAATCTTCTGTAGTTTTGTATAAAAATTGTTGAATTTTACAAAGTTTGGTATGCGGCAAACTTCAAACAATTTTTTTTACAGGAATCTTCTGTAGTTCTGTATTAAAATTGTTGAAATTTACAAAGTTCTATTTTATTTTCCTTACGTGTTAGTGTTTTAATTCTAATACATTTTTGATTCACTTCCGCCTATCCTACCAACTTAAAAATTTGCAAACATAAATAGTTACGATAACAAAATCAAAGTTTTTGAATAATAAGCATGTTTTTACATTCCGATAATAATATTTATACCATACCATACCAGTTATTTTCTGTGACACAAACAATTCAAATTTCATTACATTTAAAAATAAATTTTACTAGTTTCAAATAAAAAAATTACACTGCAAATGTAAAAAAAAATATTTATTGTAAATATTTTGTATTTTTACTGTCATAATTAGTAAATTTTGCGAGTTTTCCAGAAATTTTCTGTAATATATTATTTACATACATAGTGTAGTAATTGAATTTGTAAAACAGTAGTAAATTTACAGAATATATGGGGAAAATCGCTATTTATAATTTATATTACATAATTATTGAAAAATTACGTAGTTATTTCTGAATAATACTGATTACACAATTTTTATGTATAATTTTTACTACGCTATATATGTAAAATCGCGATTTTTTTTTACAGTGTAAGTTTCCTGCAAGTGCAAGGGCTACTACTTCAGATAATAACGAAGTTCAAAGTTCTTTTCTACGTCACAGTCGCACAAAAAAGGCAAGTACAAGAGAAACATTTTCCACATCTTATTAACCGGATAAAGTACTAAGGATTACAGAGTACATAAATACCTACTAACGATTCTATGCATAATACCAATGGGGTCCTCCACTACTTTTTACCTCCCGCTACCCTTGGTAAGGGAGGTATAGGGATCGTGCTAAAAATCACATATCGAGATTTTAGTAAATGACCACGTTTTAAGGTCGTTAGAATCCAATTTTAACATTTTCACTATGATGTCTGTATGTGTATATGTATGTATGTATGTATGTATGTATGTATGTGTGTGTGTGTGTGTGTGTGTGTGTGTGTGTGTGTGTGTGTGTGTATGGATTTTGTCTTCGCTCTAACTCAAATACTATCATTCAGAAAATTCTGAAACCTTGTATTTATACCCTATTCTAATATGAAAAGAAGCCATTAGATTTTGGTGTAAATCGGATAACCGAAAATGGCACTTTACCTGAAGCTCATAATGGTTTTTCTTCAAAAAATACCATTAACTGCCATTTTTTCGCATTTTATGTCTAATGAAAATTAAAGATTATTGAATTTTCTACAGAAGTACATTAATATTTTTTCTACATTTTACAGATAAATTTAAAAATAATTGTTTTTATTAGTCGCGAAGCCGAAGTTAAACACAATCCTTTGTTACGCAGTTCATATTTCAAATGAATGTAACGACAGTAAATGTCACTGTCAAAAAACTAATCACTTCAAATTAATAATAGTGATATTTTAATATACATTGCGTATACTCATATATAAATACTCTAAAAATGCGTACACTTACGTAACATTCTCTTTACAATCAAATAATATTACTATCAAATTTATACATATCTCTACCTATTTTTGAATTATTGCCCCAAAAGTCAATATACCCCACATTTAGATAAAAACTTCAAAATTTTCAAAAATCTAATTTTTATGTATCTAGATACTTCTCAACGCGCTGATTCCAAATTTTGAAACCGCACATCGATATCTCTTTTTGTTCTCGAGATATTTAGATTCAAAGTTTTACTCAAAACTGCCCATTTTTGGGTAATAACCCAAAAATGGGTCGAGATACGAATTTGGCGACAACACCATTCGATTCTACAGGCAAAATTACATAAGTACACCAATTTTCAGAATTTTTGAACACCACATACAATCTCTAAAGCAAAATAACTGAAAATGGCCAAAAATCGCAAAAATCGTAAGGGGTACCCCTTACGATTTTTTCAGATTTTAGCCATATTCAGGAGTTTTCAAACTTTTATTCATAAAAAATTAACCGGTTGGACAAAAATTATAAAAATTGATATACTTATATATGTTTGTCCGTAGAATCGAATAGTGATGTCGCCAAATTCATATCTCGACCCATTTTTGGGTTATTACCCAAAACTGGGCAGTTTTGAGCAAAACTTTAAATCTAAATATCTCGAGAACGAAACGAGATATCGACCTGCGGTTTCAAAATTTGGAATCAGCGAATTAAGAAGTATCTAGATACATAAAAATTAGATTTTTGAAAATTTTGAAGTTTTTATCTAAATGTGGGGTATATTGACTTTTGGGGCAATAATTCAAAAATTGGTATAGATATAAATTTGATAGTAATATTATTTGATTGTAAAGAGAATGTTACGTAAGTGTACGCATTTTTAGAGTGTTTGAACAACAATACCTTCCTTACCTAAAGGTAAGAAGGTAAAAATACCTATCAGAATATTTAAAACTAACGAGAATCCAAGAGTGATTAAATTATATGGTAACTTTCCGTGCCTTCACTATCGCAAATTTATGTATCTTTTCTTCCTGACTTGATTATTTCGCAATGGCATGTTCAATAAATAAATTACACAATTTATTTCTTTGAGGGGCTCCAAAATTTAATAATACAGGCCAGGTATATATTCCATACATGATTTTTTTTGTTTATTTATATACAGTCGAACTTCGATAACTCAAACCATGACTTGCCACAAAAAAAGTTCGAGATATCAAGACTTCGGGTTATTAAATAAAATGCATATTATGTATAAATATTATTTATGTATTTATTCGAGTAAAAATCACTTACCTTATGATATATATATATATATATATATATATATATATATATATATATATACCGTGAGTATTTTTTAACGTGAAACATTGGGTTTGTCATATCCATAGTTACGATTCGACATTTGATTGACAGCAATGTATTTGCGTGTCCCATTTAAAATGAAACATAGGGAACGAATTTGACATTTGATAAGACGTCAGTAGAGGTTAATTTTGTTTAAATAATTATACCTGCTTTCCAAATTAAATTTAGTGTAACTTGTGCTCGAGTGATTTTCTAACTTGGCCAAATTTCTTACAATATTTAAATATAATACTCTGTAAAATTCATTCCCTATGTTTTCAATGAGACAGGCAAATATATTACTGTCAATCAAATGTCAAGTCGTAACTTATAGGAAAATTCAGCGATTATCTGTCATATTGACAAGACGTCATTAGAGGTTAATTTTGTTTAAATAATTATACCTTTTTTTCTAAAAATTAAATTTAGTTGCAAAAAAAATATTGTGTTCCCGAAATATGTTTAGTGCTCTCGAGTGGTTTTCTGACTTAGCTAAATTTCTGACTTAGCTCACATCCGTCAAATTCGTTCCTTATGTTTCATTTTAAATGGGACACGCAAATATATTGCTGTCAATTAAATGTCAAATCGTAACCTTGGACATGAAAACCCAATGTTTCACGTTAAAAAATACTCACGGTACAGATTGATATATACAGATCAAAGTTATAAACATTATTTTAGTGTAACAAAGTCACTTATTTGTGACTGACGAGAGAATTTTTTATTTTGATTTTCAATAAAAAAAGCTTTAATGTTCATCAATAGATAAAGTTTTAAAAGTACGTTTCAATGACATATCATCAGGAATGAAAATGTCTTAAACGTGATAAATCAAGTAGGCACAGTATTTTTTTTTTTCACTTAATAATAATCAACAAAGCATATGTTTGAACTTCAGTAGTGCAGAAACCAAACTGCCTCCGTCATCATGTTATAAAAACACCTGTTACACAATCATGTAATTAAGGGATTCCACCCAGAATTCGACTTATTGAAGCTGGCGCCAAATATTCTGTTCGAATTATAAAGATATTCGAGTAATCGAAGTTCGAGTTATCAAGTAAAAATTACCCATAATTCTCACTCTTGGCGCTATTGCCAACCAATTTGATTCGAGTTATCAAAAATACGAGTTATCGAAGTTCGACTTATTGAAGTTCGACTGTATTTGTCTTTAGTTTTTATATTTTTTGGGCGCCCCTAAGCCAGTGCCTAAGTGGCACACGCCTTAAGCCGCTACTGCCAGAAGACACAGTATTGATACGTCCCCTACTGCATATTTAAGAAAGAGGAGCATAACGAATTGAAGGTAGCGCGTAGCTGAGACGTAGTGCTGAACTATAAGCGCAAATTAATAAGAATTCTAAAAAAGTTTTGTCGCGTGAAACTCCTCAGACTCTATTTCTAGGAATTTAGGTAATTTTTTTCGTATGTTATTAATATAAAACCAATGAACAGTATGTTCCAAACTTCCAATATTTTGAAATTTTACGTAGTCATAACTCGGCCCCCAAAAAAAATTTTTAAAAAGTGTACGGTTAATTTGTAGATTATGCTTTCTTCTTTGATAATATGTATAGTTTGTAACTAGTTCAATAGCGTTTCGCGTGAATCTCATGTTTTACATCATTTTGAGGACTGCTATCTTAAAACAGGCTATCCGTACCTATATCTTCATTCGCAATTAACGAAATGCTATAAATATAATGTTTTTCAAATTAAATGTCATGATATGTTTAAAGAGTTTTATTTTTGCTATTCACTGCTTTCAATAAAGTTTTCTCATTTCTTTGCACAATATAATTTTTATGTCAATATTTTTGTTGACAACTTTCTTCATCAGAGTACTAATATCAACAAAAATAAAAAAAAACTTGTTAAATAGAGGCGATATTTTTTTCTTATTTCATAACATTTTTCCTTGTTCACATTATCACTCTGACGTAAATATTGCTTTTAAAGTAAAATACCCGACGTACTTATAAAATGAAAACATATTAATCAAATTTTGTTTTTAATAAAACTTCAACATAATAATATAGAGCAGACATTTTTTTACTATAATCTAGACATGACTGATACTTAAATTATTGTCAATATCATTTGTTTAACTACGAAAATCTTTGAATTATTGTGCAAAGGCTAACGGTGCTCTTATAAGTCTTATATGGGTATGTATGCACATATATTCTTCTATGATAATTTTATAATACTTCCATTTCAAAAGAAAAGTATGATTTTTGTAAATTTTTATAAGTGTTGTTCAATTTTATTTATTGGTTATCTTATCAAGGCTTAAGTTTGAAAAATATTTCCAATCATATTAGTTTAAATACCTAAAAAAAATCTTTTCAGATCAGATACATACAATCTGCAAACATAAAATTTATTAAAATTATTCTTACTAAATGAAAATTAATTATTTTTTTAAAATATTAGTAATTTCATAGCCCTGTATATCTATAGGACTTTTTTTGTTAAGTAATTTTCCCAAATAAATTTGTACACATCAATTATTTATTTGTTTCAATAAAATTCCTATATATTTTCAGCACTTACATCCTTTTTGCTCATCTTTATTTCAATTTAAACGAGACTTATATAAATGATGTATAATTACGTTCAATGTTTATTGTTTGTATTGTATTTGTAAAATTTCAAGCGATATTTTTCTTTTGTTTTACTTTTGTGCTAAATTTATGTGTTTGTAATTTTTCAAATTGTAATAGTATATGTATACCGAGGAAACCTGTAAATGGATTTATCTGTTGGTTTCCCAAATAACAAAAATAAATAAATAAATAAATATAAGAATATATAAATAGCGAAATTCGAATCATAGTCGCCCTTTCCTCATACGAACGCGTATAAGAAAACCATTAGTCGTCGTTCAATAATTTTCGTAGTTAAACAAATGATAATGACAATAATTTATGTATCAGTCAATTCATTAATTTTTCGTGGTCATTTTGGCATATAACTCATGTATTAACTAAAAAAAAAATCGTATGTATATGACGGACATAGTAAGAATATTTTAATTATTTTCTTTTTTGTAGTATGTTATATTGAACAATATACATTATAAATTTACGTTTAAATACTAAGTGATAGAGAAATACAAAACTTTACTACAAAATAAGCAAATATTGTGACAAACATTTAACAGGAAAAAACATATATCTGTATAAATAAAAATGTTTATAATTTATGTGGAGTACAAAACTGAAATTCCCCCTGTTGTTAACTCATTATAATTGAACAGTAAGTCCAACAAAATTTGGAACAAGTAATTTATGATCCATAAATTTTAAAACTTGCACTTCCGTCTCTACTTATTTTCCTATTAAAACACGCTAAGGGATATTCAACCGTATTGTTTACGCCATAAAGACTAATTTCATATGAAAATAGGCAAATAGTACAGATTTTTGTGAACTAGTCATTTCATCGCGGGTGGAAATCATAAATTAATTAGCATTTAAAAAAACAATGAGAAGAAAATCCTAATGAATTTTGTATTTACGATCGATATATCTACCGGATGTCTACTTTTTTCCGAACATAGAAAATTCAATGTTAAAATTTTGATTTAGCGATATCTCTTTACTTATTAATTTTAGGACAAAAGTTTAATGTAGAAATATGTTCAGAATGAAAAATGTAACATGTTTTATTTTTTTCAAAAATGCCCAGATTTTCCGGAAAAGCCGATTTTAAGCTGTGATGACGTCGGTAGAGGCTTGGCGCAACGTATGTCGACTTATACACTGACGCACGCGGTTGCGGTTACCAGTCACTTGAGACTGAGGTGTTGCTCGACCTACGTTCAAGTGGTTCGCTTTCACCGTTCTGTCTGAGTTTGCGCATAACTGACTTGTGACGTACTTAGAGTTTACCCAAAAAATATTAATTATAAATAAATGGAGTAACAATTTTAATTTTTAATTTCAATTTCAGAAATCATTTGTGTTATATTTGTGAGAAAATAGTATGTTATGTAGAATTTTTACCATGCTAAACTTCCCCATTAAATAGTACTTTATTAAAAAGTGTAGTTAAATATTATTTGATAATGAATGACGTCACGACCAAAATACAACTAACTTCATAATATGACCGAGATTTAAATCACGATCCATTACTTATTAAACAGTAACAAAAAAAAAGTTGTACATTGTGCGCAATTTTAAACAACGAAATACAAAACTGGATGAAAAAAAAGTAAAATTTTTAAAGGTTTATCTTTACGGGATCTGTTGAAAATTTCGTCAAGTATATGAATACTTTTATATTAAAAAGTTTTAAATTCACAAGTAGCATGTTTGTGTAAAATACCAAATGAAAAACGTTCGTCTTTGTGTAACAAAGCAAAACACTGGAAAGTCAAAGAACAAACAAGAAATTTTTAAACAACGGTCAACTTTTAACAAGAGAGGGAATGCCACGGGACTGAATACGAGTACAGTATACTCAGTGGCGTAGCTACTGCCAGATATTTTATAGCGCAATAAAGCTATACGTATAAATCAGACAAGTTTCTGTTTTTTATTTTTATTTTTTCGACATTTTTTAAATGCGTGTGACAAATTCTCTACTATAAACTTGAACGTCGACATGTTCATAAAGCCAAACTAAATAATATACCTATATGTATTTAAAAAAAGGAACGATGACTTGTCGACTTATTTTTATCTGTACTATAATGTTCATCATATCTCACTTTTATTTTTTAACATCCTTTGTAAGATATGTAGTTTCCAACGATGTAGCCGGGTGTATTTTTAAGTTCTTCGGATTTGATTTTGTATGAAATTTCTTAAACTAAATCTAATTTTAAGTGTAAATGCAAACAATAAGGGCTGGTTCATGTAGAAATTTTGATTTAAAATTTACAATTTTCTCTCTGGTTCATGTTCGATTTTGAAATTCTAGATCTGACCAATCAGTATCTATCAAATGACTTCTTACAGCTTGTCATTTGACGTTCCACTAGTTATCAGTTCAGATTTTAGCAGTGGCGGATCTAGACTTTGTTAACTGCAGTGGCTCAGCATTAAGCGAGGTAGTGGGAAGCAAATCTTTGCAAGGCCCTTTGGTGAGGCAAGGTATACATAAAAAAATGCGAATTTTTTTTTTCGTTCAAGGTCAAATGCCTTAAAATTAAAAGTTACATTTTTTTCAAGGGATTTGCAAAGGCATGTTTTCCCCCTTTCATGTACAGAAATAAGTTTTAAATATCAACTTTTTTCTACTCGAGCCCTGCTTGCCACCCCCTAAGACCGCCACTGAAGCGTAGATAATTTTTTGAAAGTTACCAACATTTTTTTCTGAGATGAAAAGCTACAATTTTTAGGTACTTTATTCTCACAGTATTTGGACATTAAAGTTAATGAATCTATTGTTTTGAATTATTTAATTAAAGTTTATCTGCAATAAACAACAGATGAAATTAATGTGAAATTAAGCATAAGTAAAAATTATTACTAATATTAATACTACATATTAAGTTATATACAATATAGACATGTCGATTCCTGGAATCCTGGGTGCTCGCATGCGATGCGCCAGAGAGCCAAACCCAAACGCAATACTGAACAACATGAAAATCACCATGTAATACAGATCATTTCGAGTTAGTAATCTGATATATTTCTTTTAATTCAATCAAAAATAAGTAAAAAATAATATGCAAATAAAATTATTTCTGAAATATTTCATTTACATTTATAATAATTTAAAAAAAGTTACAGTGGCTCAGAGAATTTTCACAGTGGCTCGAGCCACTGTAAAAAGGGCCTAGATCCGCCACTGGATTTTAGGTTACAATTTTATTTTCATAGCCATTAATTTGTTTGACGCTAAAGAACAAGATTTTTTTTTAATAATATCGGGAATTTTTTTTTACTATTGTTGATTTGTATAATAAAAAAATAAAACAAACACAAACTTAATAAACCTAGATGGTCTATTAGGCCGTGGTTAGGCCTACGAACACATTGATTTGTCAACGGGCAGTATCATAGTTTGTTTCTGAAACTGAAATAACAAGATCATCAATGGGGAAGTTTAGCGATTTTTTTTATTTTTTTATTCCATGGGAAATGACTTGAAACATGATGTAACATGTTTTATTTTTTCCAAAAATGCCCAGATTTTCCGGAAAAGCCGATTTTAAGCTGTGATGACGTCGGTAGAGGCTTGGCGCAACGTATGTCGACTTATACACTGACGCACGCGGTTGCGGTTACCAGTCACTTGAGACTGAGGTGTTGTTAAGACCTACGTTCAAGTGGTTCGATTTCTGTCTGAATTTGCGCATAACTGACTTGTGACGTACTTACAGTTTACCCAAAAAATATTAATTATAAATAAATGAAGCAATAATTTTAATTTTTAATTTCAATTTCAGTAGTCATTTATGTTATATTTGTGAGAAAATAGTATGTTATGTAGAATTTTTACCATGCTAAACTTCCCCATTCTTCACATATACTCGTATGACTATGGCATGTATTTAATCCCTTGCTATCTCTCGTTGCATCAAAATTACGCAAACGTTTTGTTTTTGTACAATTCATTTGCTTTGTCATACAAATTACGATGTTCGCGAATACTGGTTATTAACAAAAAACAAAATATCAATTTGTTCCTGTGAATTCATCTTCAAAATGTCAACAATTCACAAACAGAAAAGACAGCTGACGGATGAAGCAAAGTTATATCTTACCGTCATGTTTAATAGTTCTCTTTTGTGATTGGTAAAATAAAATAAATAAATATATCATCACGGCATATTACCCATTTCTGGGTGTACCAGTATCTACAACACATGTAGACATCGGTAATGATGACGATATATATTACCGCGTGGGCGCTTACCAGGCGTCACCTCACGAGCACTCATTGCTGGCGTGGAGAGTGCACCAAAGGGGTCACTTTTGTGCCATTTAAAATTGGAAATATTTGGCGTCTGTCGGGATCGAACCCGGTTCCCCCAGGTTCGCGACCAGACACTCAGGCACGCGGCCACGGGACCCCATTGATTGGTCGAATTTGAAATTTACATTTGGAAATATATAATATAGTTATGTTCCAAATATAAATTTCTAATTTCTAAATTTGTAAATCATTCATAAACCATCGCATGCGTTTCAAGTATGTTCATATTTTTATGGGGTCCCGTGGCCGCGTGCCTGAGTGTCTGGTCGCGAACTCGGGGGAACCGGGTTCGATCCCGACAGACGCCCAATATTTCCAATTTTAAATGGCACAAAAGTGACCCCTGTGGTGCACTCTCCACACCAGCTATGAGTGCCCGTGAGGTGACGCCTGGTAAGCGCCCGCACGGTAAAATATATCATCATTACCGATGTCTACATGTGTTGTAGATACTGGCACACCCAGAAATGGGTAATATGCCGAAATGATTATTTATTTATTTATATTTTAAAATCTAAATTATAAATTGTAAATTAAATTCATCATAAACCAGCCCTGGTTTATTAAATTTGTATTCGTACTTTGAAGTAAATTCGCATTTTCAGTTCAACTGTTTTCGTGTAGAGGAAATGACATCAGTGCACTACACTCGTGTGGCATTAAAGCTTCTGTGACGTACGTATGTATGACGTCAAAGCGTCTGCGTAAATACAAGGAACAAGGGTGAAAGAGAAGTATAGTAAAAGAAGGCAAAGATAGTAAACAATGTAGGGATATGACGTGGTTTATATCGCCCATAATTTTGCATTTGAAACTCGTATTGTAAGCATATCTACGCGTTTTATTTTTTATCACCATAGATATACCAATGTTTGAAGAAAAATCAATTTAAAACTTATTGACAAGTTAATACCAGGTTAGTGATGATTTGTGCTAGAAACTTAAAGTTGTGCTGTTTATTTACAAGTATTAATAATAATGAAAATTGAAACTATAATAACTCAACAGAACTTCTCACAAAGTTTTAGTGGATATAGGACCTGCTGACAGTTTGCCACTGTTACAAGAAGCTAGCAAGCTAGTTTGAAAGCGTGATAACGATAACTATTCCCACAGCATCGAGAAACCAGACTTTATTTTGATCGCGGATACTTAAATGGGGTCATCCCACATTTTCCAATTATTTTTTATTTTCTTAGATTGTACTTTAAAACTAATCACAAATTTATAATTTATGTCACATACGTCATACGTCTCTTGTTTTACCGAAATTATTATTTAAAATTAATATAAAACTTTAAATTTTTAACTACTTTATAGTTTTACGACATTGTCTTTTATTTTAATTGCAACTACATTTGGCTTTTGTGTATTAACGACATGTTGTTTACCCTTCTGCCTTATATTCTTAATTTAGAATATTTCATTAATGGGGTATGTGACCATAATCGAATTTCAATATATGAGTCATAATATGTAAAAACAAACATCTATAGCTTCTCTTTATAATAATAAAAACTAAACATTAGTTTGTAATAATATTGTTATTAACAATTTAATGTTTTGGAGAAGGGATCTGTGAAGTCAGTAGGGTAGAATGGTAGAAGAAGACAGTTAGACTGAGATAGATATGTTGTGATAGGTTATGGAATGGCGAACGTGACAGCTGCTGTCAGTTTCGCCTACCACAATATATCTATCTCAGTCTAACTGTCTTCTTCTATAATTCTACCCTACTGACGTCACAGATCCCTTCTCCAAAGTTTTAATAATTATTTTCTCGTAAACCATGAATAATTAATCAAAATTGCAATTGCGTAAGTGTCTGTTGGTCCTGTCTCCTTTAAACTCGGATCATAAGCGTACACAAATGAGTTAGAAGTTAAAAGCATAAAGTAATAATTATTATTTGACGGCGTCTATGGAATATGACGATATTGTATGTGTTTGCGTGACATTGTATATATGTATGAAACTATTACGTAACAGAATCAGATCCTTGAATATTTACGAAGGAAATCATAGGTGAAAAGCGCAAAAATTGTAAATTTCTGTCTCGTATACAAATTAAACGATTTAGTAATTTATTTATAAGTACAAAATCGAATAAAATTTCATAAATGATTATTTGTGCCTCCCTAAATAACGCCTCTGGCCACAAAGTTACACATAAACTTTCTTAAATTAATTTGAAACTTATTTGCATTCAAATCAAAATGAAATGCTAATTTCGTCCACAGAGCGAAACATTCCCTTACACAATTATTATTATGTACCAAACGAATTTCCGCAAAAGACATAAATTCTTAGCTTAAACAACACTAAACATTATACCAGATGAAACTCCACCATTGTGCCGAAATATGATGTTATCTTATATCACTGTTAGCAGACTTTTTATTAGTTTCACAAACTTCTTGACTGAAAGAAGGTAAATGGCTGAAAATAAAACCTGGAATGCAGTCACCTTTAAAATTTTTAATATTTTACAGTTATTAATTGTACAAAGAAACCATTTTTTTATCCATTTCGTATTTTCTAATAAACATTTTTGTATATAATAAAGAGAATTTTAGAATAATAAATTTCGTCATCGTCACTACTCTCATTGAGCCGTAATTGATTTATCTTAAATAATTAAAAAAAAATCATATCAGAATTTATATGTCGTAAATTATCTGCACACAGATAACTTATTTTAGAATCTTAAATAAACGTTTCATAAAATTTATCAATGGTATCGAAATCTGCGATAAGCAAAATTAATTTATCCAGTTGTCCACTATTGTGGTACACATTTTCTGATTTTATGATATATAATCTTGATATAGGCGTTTAACATGGGAAAACAGTTTTTTGTAAATAAAAAGTGTCCGGCAGAAAATTAAGTCATTAGGTACATTGAACATGATATTAATACATTACATCCTATACGTTATTTAATATTAATTACTTTATTATTATTGCATAATTAGAATAAATTATTATTTTTTAAATAACTAATTGTTTCAATTTTTTATTTAGCAATATGAAAAGATTATCAAATGTCAGCGTGGCACATTGGTTAGCATATAGATTTGGGTTCGATTTTCGATTCCCCACTGGGATATTTATTTTAGTTTTTACATAATCTACAATTTCAAAGGCAGTTATGCTAACCAATGTGTCACGCTGATATTTGAAAATCTTTTCATATTGCATAATAAAAAATTGAAACAATTATGATCAATTGAAAGAATAACTTTCATATCAGGGCACTCTAATTCTAAGTAAAAAAAATAACACGTATTAATTTTTTCCATTCGTACCTCTCTTATTATAGTCATATTTTAATTAAATTAATATAAAACCTTACACGCATTTTTCTCAAAAAATCGTTATGTGAGCGTATAATAATATCATATCATTGAAATCAGAATTAAATTCTCTAACGAATTAGCAAATAAAATATATATAGTTTCATTTAAAATTGGTCTCCATAGTTTGTGAACAAGTGGTTGCGAAAAATAATTTTATGCTCATTAAAACAGTGTTGTAAAATAGAAATTGTTTGCTAATTAAACCGACTCGTAGCTCTTATAGTTCTCGAGATAGCAATAGTAGACAAATTAAAATAAACTCTGTATAATTAAGTTATAAAGGCGTACGAATTTCATTGGCGAAAAACTCATATAAGTAAGTCGGAGCAGAGTTAGAAATTTAAACACGATCTTCAATAACTTCAACAAACAGATTTAAGTTCATAAGTTTAATAGCTATTCAAACAGTTTTATTAAGTCATACAAAATTCAAAACGTTTGCATTAGGTACTTTATAATTCATTAATCATTAATGTATACTTTGGCCTCATTAAAAATATAGATACGTAAGTGTAAGAATAACATAAGCACAAAATCAAGCATACAATTGAAGTATAAATAATGATAAATGGTAAAAAAGAAAAATCCCTTAACCTCAATTTAAAAAAAAAACTATATACGTATTTCGAGAAAATAAATAAATTATATGAGTTAATATAAGACAGTTACTTTGTTTAATCTTAGTTACCCAATTAGGTATCCACCCACCTATAACTCCTCCTCTCCCTATAAAGGATGTTAAAAAATAAGAGTAACAAACTACGAGGACAGATAGTACTAACCAAAATGAGTAAAAAAAAGTCTGATCAACATAGGTCTAATCTTCAACTGTTTCTGATAAAGAGGTCATTTTGTATTATAATAGATAAAAAACTGACAAAGAGACTGATTGAACAAAATTGTGTCTATGTCAGTAAATAGACCATAAAAACAATAACATTTTATATGAAACATTTCTTTCACTTTCTAATAGTTACGAAGTTATTGGAAAATTAAATATTGGCCAAGGTCGCCAAAACATTTATTTTGGTACAATTATTCGATTTTTTTTTTAACAAAAGCACATCTAAGATGACCTCTGAAAGGTAAACAAAAAGTCTCATTTAATCAAAGTCGTAACTCTTACAGTTTTCGAGATAGCATAGGTAAACCCCGAAAAAACTCATTTTTCAATGCCTCAGAAACGATTACAGATCGGACCCATGTTGATTAAGCTTTTTTTACTCATTTTGCTCAGTACCTACTATATGCCCTCATAATTTGTTAAACTTATTTTTTAACACCCTGTATAATCCGAGTTCTCTCCCTTATTCCTTAGAGCTGTTTTGACCTCTAGCGTGGTGCTGAATAATCTCAAGTTCACTGTCTTATTATTTTGTAGTTTCTATTGATGATGAGAACTTAGTTCTAGAAATACGTATATAGTTTTTAGAAAAAGGTTAAGGGATTTTTCTTTTTTATATAATTTAACCTGAAGACTCCATTTTAGTTTTAATGACAATTGGCTAAAAATGTACAGAATCAAGTAATCTACTCACGTATTGGTGCAATGGGCTGCGCTAAGCACATGTTGGTCGGTTATCAGCACTCCTCCACAGAAAAGCGTGTTGTAGTTCTCCAGTAAAGCGGCCATCCACGGCCATTCGTTCGGATCCGACTTTCTTGTACCAGAGTGACTCCGCTGTAAGTGAGTTAACATACCACAACCTGAAAGAACCAACATGAAATATCAGTATGTATTATTATTATTATTTTCGATATTATTAGACGTTTTCGTAGTCATTCACAGAATTGACATCACATGCAAGAGAGAGATAGAAGATCATGCTTCCAAACAAACCTCCCCTCGTTGTCTTACGTCCCACTCCGTGTCTCTATCTGTCATTATGTTTGCATCTGCCGTTCAGTGTTAACCTAATTCTTTGTGATTTGTTCGTTGTGTTCAATAAAGATGAGTTTAAAACCACAAGATGTGCGTGGGGCAACTTTTTTCTTTGATAATATTGAAGATCATTCGATTATTTAACTAAAACGATGGCTGGAATGTAGAAATCTATGGCTGATGGCAGGTCTTTGTTTGGTAATGGTAACCATAGCAACCTTTAGTTCTATGCTATTCGCAAGATGCGCTCTTGCAAATTGCAATGGACCTATTAAATTTGTATGACTCTGTGACGTCATTTTAGATGTGCCATCTAGCGATTTTTTTCTGAATCGCTAGGTAGGTGACACCATGTTGCCAAATAACGAAAGATAAATCAAATAAATTTATACTTGTTAAAAATTATGAAGAAAATGACAAAAAAATATATGTGTTACAAACAGAAATATGTATATCTAATAAAAAATATATATATGTTATGTAAAATGTATGTTTAACTAGAGATTATAATAGCAGTTCTTTAAAAAAAATCATTTGACAACTATGCTATTTACTGTCACTTTTCGATTGTTCTGGTATACGGGACAAAACAATTTTTATCATAAAAAGCAAAGCATAATAAGTTCTCAAGTTTGAAGTACAGATATGCAGGAACATATAAGAACAAGAAAATAATTTCGTAAATATTGTACAGTATGTAATAGATACATCATCACAATTGTTGGCGTACCACATATTCCCTAAGGATCTGAAGATAAGACAAAGTATTGGGGTAACGAATTGAAAATTGATACAGAATTATTGAAAAAAACTTTATAAATATCTTATGTGGTTTTGCACATTTCTTTTGACTACGATAACAGTTGGCTTTAACGCACACAACTGTATCGCTTTCTTCTAATATTTTGATATCGTGTATATAACCTTCTTTAGCTTATATCTTCTTTTCTGATTTCCATTTGTTCTTCCTCTCATTTTGAAGTATTCATCGCAAGTACTATACCTAAATTGAGTCAGTTTTATTAAATTTATTTTACATGTATTTGTTGCCATTTTTTAAATTCAAATGTTTTACACTTTGTCACCCACCTGCGCTAAAATTCAACTGCGCACTATGCACATCTCACTTTTATTAATATCTCTCTCTTTTAATTTAATAGGTCCATTGTGTGTCTATTATCCGACGGATCTGTTCGATGGCGTCATAGATATATCAAGTCCATCCGATTATCCAAGCTTTTACGAACGCGTCAGATCTATATGATTTTGACGTTTAAATCTGAGGTTACAAAAGAAGTTTAGCATATTAAAATAAATAAGAAAATAGCGTTTGTTGAGTGAGACTGAAAGACCACTTGAATCATTTGTTTAGTTTATTTCGATCAGAAATTGTTTCATGTGTCCATTTAAAGCACAAAAGTCATGATTGGAAATCTCGGGCCGAGTTTTGTGTTTTAAGTTAGGTTATTATTAAATTAATGTGCAAGGTGTAAATTTTTCAATTGTAAAGGTACACGTTGTTAAATGTTTACGTCATTAAGCCCCACTTAGACCAAAAATAGAGATCTAAGGGTACACATTAACTTGTCCATAGACACGGCTTTTTAATATTTTATTTTATTCTAATAACATTCAAAGTCTCGTGGCTGCGTGCCTGAGTGTCTGGTCGCGAATCTGATAGACCGGGTTCATCCTGCCTAACGCCAAAATTATTTCGAATTTTAAATAGCACAAAAGTGATCCCTGTGTTGCACTCTTAACGCCAGTAATGAGTGCCCGTGAGGTAGAAATATATTCATCATTACCGAAATCTGCGTTCAAAGCCGATTGGCACACCCAGCATTGGGTAGTGTGCCGTGATAATATATTTATTTATCTAGTAACATTTATATGGATGATAAATATCAACATTCACTCAATCCTAAAAAGATATTTTACTCTTTTATCATCCATATATTTATCACTATTCCTTTTCCGTATAAATAAAATTCACTCGAATAAAATTCTGTGAAACAAATATTTAAATGAAACTTTCGTATCCCTAGTTTTAAAGTTCAATATCTCAAAACTTAATGTTATCAAATTTGATTCATTTAGTCTTTGCACTAGCTTCATCTAAAATTCTCTTGCGTCATGTGCAAAGTGGGTGAAACTTTTCATAACACGAAACATTGTTATACCTACGCTAACTTGTTGCATTCTTCCCATATATTCTGCAACATTTCCCTTATGACTATATTAGCTCCTTTGTGGAACGTGAAACAGGAATTCAGTCTATTTCTGTGACAATTTTACTTGCAATTCAATGTTGCTAACTTTATCACAGGTTAAGGATAAAATAACTCTAATTTTAGATCATGTATGCTACACGTTCACATAGCATTAAAATAGGAGCATTTTTTCTATTTAAACATCTTAAAAAATCAGTGAATTTGGAATCAATTTGATTGTTAAGTTTGTTTTTATTGATTGAAGAACGGATGGAAGGACCAACCGTTGAATGGTTTAAAGGTGAAAACAAAAGGCATAAATGGTCCACGTGTATTGTAAAATTCTTTATTACGGACGTTTCGGGCTTAGGGCAAGCCCATCTTCAGCAATCGTTGAATATACAGTAATTATTAAAATTTATTACAAAATTTTTAAAGTTGTATTAGACACGAAGATATGGAACGCCGTTTTACTTTTTATTCCATCTTTTTTCCTTGACTTTAAATAATGTGACATATCCTTAATTGAATTAAAGATATCTTAAATATAATTTCAGATATCTATAATTCAATTTGAGATATCTCTAATTTGGTTACATTTAAGATATCTTAAATTCAATTTTAGATATATGAAATTCAATTCAATATGGGGTCCCGTGGCCGCGTGCCTGAGTGTCTGGTCGCGAACCTGGGGGAACCGGGTTCGATCCCGACCGGCGCCAAATATTTCGAATTTTAAATGGCACAAAAGTGACCCCTGTGGTGCACTCTCCACGACAGCAATGAGTGCCCGTGAGGTGACGCCTGGTAAGCGCCCACACGGTAAAATATATCGTCATCATTACCGATATCTGCGATAAAGCAGATTGACACACCCAGAAATGGGTAATACGCCGTGATGATATATTTATTTTATTTATTTATTTAAATTCAATACGAGATATCTGAAAATGAATTTTAGATATCTAAAATTCAATTAAAGATATCTCAAATTCAATTTACATGCTTTCCTATATGTAATTTTAGATATCTAAAATTATTTACAGATATCTGAAATCGAATATCAGATATCTTAAATACAATTTAAGATATCTTTAATTCAGTTTTAGATATCTAAATTTGAACATATCAATAATTCAATTTCAGATATCTGTAATTCATTTTAAGATATCAGTAATTAAATTTTAGATATCTAAAAATAAATAAATAAATATAAATATATCATCACGGCATATTACCCATTTCTGGGTGTGCCAATCTGTTTTATCGCAGATATCTGCAATTCAATTTAAGATATCTGAAATAGAATAGTGGATATCTTAAATTGAACATATTCATAATTCATTTTAAGATATCACAAATTCAATTCAAGATATCTCAAATTTACTTACTGATATCTTAAAATGAATTACAGATATCTGAAATTGAATTATGGATATGTTCAAATTTAGATATCTACAACTGAATTAAAGATATCTTAAATTGTATTTAAGATATCTGAAATTCGATTTCAGATATCTGTAAATAATTTTAAATATCTAAAATTACATATAGGAAAGCATGTAAATTGAATTTGAGATATCTTTAATTGAATTTTAGATATCTAAAATTCATTTTCAGATATCTCGAATTGAATTTCAGATATCTAAAATTGAATTTAAGATATCTTAAATGTAACCAAATTAAAGATATCTCGAATTGAATTATAGATATCTGAAATTATATTTAAGATATCTTTAATTCCATTAAGGATATGTCACATTATTTAAAGTCAAGGAAGAAATATGGAATAAAAAGTAAAACAGCGTTCCATACGAAGATCTATATGAACTACGACGATAACAATTTAAATACAGCATTTCAACAACTTCCGAATCAATTCGGAGTTGGTGAAATACTCAGTAAATATATTTTTTCGGGCCAAATCGGGCCAATCATTTGCAAAAGTTGAGATGAGTTGAACTTTTGATTTTGGCCCTGCCCGAAAAATCGAGCTTTTCGGGCCGGTCCGAAATATTTTATAGTTAAATAAAATGCACAGTTTCCTTAATATATTAATGAAAATGGATAAAGTTAAAAAGAATTAAAATGATTTAATATCAACATACTTCGCATCTTAATAAATAAAAATATGTTATTCTACTTCAAGAATTAAATTCAATAATGTTTTTGTGATATTATTGTTATTGTTACGATTCGTTACTTCAATAAAAGTGATTTTTGTTCCTACCGTAATGACTTTTTGTCTTATTTTTGGACAGAAATATAAAGTTAAATAAAAAACCCTTACGTAAATGATCGTATATTTTTTGTATAAATAAATATATCATCACGGCATATTACCCATTTCTGGGTGTGCCAGTATCTAGAACACATGTAGACATCGGTAATGATGACGATATATTTTACCGTGTGGGCGCTTACCAGGCGTCACCTCACGGGCACTCATAGCTGGTGTGGAGAGTGCACCACAGGGGTCACTTTTGTGCCATTTACAATTGGAAATATTTGGCGCCTGTCGGGATCGAACCCGGTTCCCCCAGGTTCGCGACCAGAGACTCAGGCACGCGGCCACGGGACCCCATATTTTTTGTATAAGATTTGTGACATTTTAAAATTTTCGAACGCCTTCGGTAAAGTGTTAAATACTCGTAGATCTGTAATTTTTATAACAAACTTACACTACAAGCGTCTCTTTTTTAACAACTTATGTTAACCAATGTTGAACATTATTAGAATTTAGAGTTTTTTTTTTAAGTTTGACACGAAAAAAGTTAAACATTTCACCTCATATAAAAATCAAAATTAGGAATGCCGGATGCACTCAATTTCGAGATTTGACCCGGCCCGATTTCTTATCAATGTTCGAATCGGGCCGGCAATTTTTACTTTCGGGCCGAGTCGATCCAACATTAAAGCCCGGTCCGGCCCGACCCGAATGCATCCTTAGAGATTTGCGAATTTAATTTTTTTGCAATCCGACCCTAAGCGATAGGTACCCCCGGGCCCGGTCTACCACAGGCTTAGTAAATCAAAGCCATAACGGTAAAATTCTGTACGAACTATACTGTTTTATACGCGCAGATGTCAATACTAGAGATGCACTCGATTTCGAGCTTTGGCCCGGCCCGGCCCGAAGCCCGCCTCGATTTCGAGTCGATCATCGAGCCGGGCCGAAGATATGTTTTATCGGGCCGAATCGGGATAATCATTTTCAAAAATCGAGGCGAGTCGGACTTTTGATTTTGGCCCGGCCCGAAAATTCGAGCTTTTCGGGCCGGCCCGAAAATTCTTATAGTTCAATCAAATGCACAGTTTCCTTAATATTTTAATGAAAATGGATGAAGTTAAAAAGGATCAAAATGATTTAATAACAACACACTTCACATATTAATAAATAAAAATGTATTATTTTACTTCAAGAATTCAAGGTTATTCATTAAAGAATAATAATTATATTGTGATGTTGCCATTATTATTGTTATTACTCGTATACTTAAATAAAAATGATTTTTGTTCCTACCATAATGATTTCTTTTATATAAGATATGTGAAAAAGTTGTTTAAATTTTCGAAGGGCTTTGGTAAACAAAGTGTTAATACACGTAGGTCTGTAATTTTTATAACAAACTTACACTAGAAGGGTCTCTTTTTTAACTAGTTATGTTAATTAATGTTGAAAGTTATAAGAATGTAGAGGTTCTTTATAAATTTGACACGAAAAAAGTTAAACATTTCGCTTTAACATAAAATCAACATTAGGAATGCCGGATACACCCAATTTCGAGCTTTGGCCCGGCCCGGCCCGAAGCCCGGCCCGATTTCGAGTCAATTTTCGAGCCGGGCTAACTAATTTTTTGTCTAGTCGATCTTCGAGTCGGGCCAGTAATTTTTATTTCCGGACCGAGTCGATCCAAACCTCAAAGCCCGGCCCGGCCCGGCCCGAATGCATCTCTAGTCAATACCATAAGCTAACTTTATTTTAGGTGCACAAGCACGATACACATTATAACATGTAAGACAGAATGCGCGTAACCTCTAACCACCATAGAGGAATCTTGCGTCATATTTACCATGTTACATCGTGCTTCGAACACATACCTCGTTCCTGCTCATTCTCGCTGTTCGCGTTCTCCAATCCATCGGCGGGTAGATTCGGGACTATGTTGGCGCCAGCGGAGGGTGCTCCTATTATTAGATCATCGGGGCAACAAACCCCCACCACCCTGGAATTAATTACACACTCAAACAAATTCAAGCTCTAATTACATTCGCGTCGCTTCATGTTTGTGTATTCATGGAGGTTTTTAATATTAGGTTAGAGAATATTAGGTTCAAATCGTGCTTTCAGAACCAATTTCATTATTAAACTGTTGGTGTGATGTTTGAAGCTTTTAAAGTTCGTCTTGTTTTTGTTGTTTATTACTTTTGACAGTTTTATTACAAATACGACAAATGATCCGATCAGTAAATAGCAATTTAACGAACTGTCATATGCAGGCATCTATATTACACAACTTTTAATAAAACGCGCAAATCCAAACAGTTTTTTTACCAGGGGTTATTTTATATAGCTCTACAATACAAATTTAATTCTTCCTGAAATTTTCTATTGTAGTCAGGGTATTTGAAATAGTTTTAGAAATAAATATATAAAAATGAACCAAATAACAGCAGAAAGAGAAAATATAGTATTCTTTACGAAAAATGGCATTGCACAATAAAATGTATATGATTTTCGATGACATACGTAACAGAGTTGTTGCAAGAATTTTTATATGACTTCTAAGTATTAAATTTTAAAAGATATTGTTCTTTAAAGAGCCTCAAATTTGAAAATATCACGAAATATCCTTTAGATATTTTACAATTAATTTTTGAAATTTGGATAAAATTTTGAATGTCACGTGATCTAAAACAGAATGTGACGTCAGAGTACATACATCTTCAGCGGTTCTAATTGGTCCGTTTATAATGTAAAAATTTTTGTATTTGGTGTCAAGTGTATTGTCAAAGTTGTCAAACAAATGTCAAATTTTTAAGATTGGTTCAAGTTGTATAATATGTAGGTAATAAAAAGTTCAAAATAAAATCAGTAATTTATGATATTGTATTGTTCCTTCTTACAAAAATACTGTTAGGAACAAACCTACTACAGAGTTTATAAATTTGTCAAAAGATGCGATGAAAAGAAAATTGTGGCTAGAAGCAATAGTTCGAAGAGCTGATAATGTCAGAAAAATCGTGTTTTCATGTTTGTGAAGATCATTTCAACTTTCATCCACTTTCAAGATAACAGAAACAGTATATTTTTGTTGCTTCACTTTATGTTCAGGGCAAACTTTACATCTACTATACAGATATTTTTTCTCGACATAGATCTACATATCCTATAGCAGATTCAATGTAAGAATCATGACCAGAACCTTAAAGTAAAATATATTATCAATTTATATAGTAAATTCAGTTTTTATATTTTATTTTACCTCAAATCTTTAACACCCCTTATTTCGGTAGCAGTAAAACAATCGTTCTGATATAAATTCAGCCACCATCCAGCTATCGACCTCCGGTAAATTGTCCGACTTAACTTGAGTGTAATTTTTATTCATTTACAATGAGCAATGTCAGCATCAAATTAAAAGATTTTTTATTAACATGTGACAAACTATAAGCCTACGTTTATTTATATAAATAATATGAATAAACGTAGGTGATGGAAAAACTATTTTCCTATTGGCTATTAATGACGTAATGTATGTACTTCTACGTCACAGGAGTGGGGGGTAGTTTTTCAAAACGCCAATCTTTTTATTTAATTATTTCCACAAATAAGAACAAATTATTAAAATAAAAATTATTACTAAGAAAATAATTCCATAAACTTTAATTTAAAATAGTTTTTGAAAAATGTGAAACAGGCTCATTGAAGTTCTTTTTTAGTTTTGATGGTTGCCGGGTTGATTGCCACGTTGCCGGTTTAACACACATAACATTTCACTGGAGTCATATCGCTCCCTTCTTCAGAAGAACTGAAACAGCCCGGCAACCATCAATACTATGACGAGAGCTACGGAAGCCTACAGACCAAATTGAAATTTATACTTTCTTTTGGCCACAAAGGTAAAAGAATCTGTTCAGAAGGCGACTCTGTTCAACAAATAATTTAAACATAGTTTGTATACATTGGCATTACACAGAATATACCTAGCCTTATGCCTTACACAGGAAGAAATATAGATACATACAGAGTGTTCCGAAAAAAAACCTAATTCGGAGTAGGCTATGAACACAGAAACGTACGTCTGATCAATTTTCAATTCAACAATCAAGTTGTCAAAATTGATCGTGAAATATAATTTTAAGGGAAAAGATAATACATAAGGATACAAAATATTTATTTACCCTTTTCTAATTTATTTAATTTTCTTATTAATATCCTATACCGAGTTAAGATTTTTTTGAAAAAAAAAGTACTTAGTTTAGGTAATATTACCACAAAGTTCATAACTCATCTCATTTTTAAGTTTTTACCGCAAAAAGTCATAAATACCAGCATTTGGTTAAAAAGATGAAAATATTCAAAAATCCAATTTTCATGTTTCTCGTACTTCCTAATGCACTGATTCCAAATCATGAAAACGCTGGTCGATATCTCTTTTAGTTTTGGATATTTTCTTAAAATTACCCATTTCTGTAGCCCAGAAATGGGGATATCTACCTAGTTTTGAATTATTGCACCAAAAGTCAATATACCCATATGCAGATAAAAACTTTAAAATTTTCAAAAATACAATTTTTATGAATTTAGATACTTCTCAAGGCGCTGATTCTAAATTTTGAAACCTCAGGTCGATATCTCTTTTCGTTCTCGAGATATTTAGATACAAAGTTTTCCATAAAACTGCCCATTTTTGGGTTATGACCCAAAAATGGGCCGAGATACGAATTTGGCGACACCACCATTCGATTCTACGGATAAAAATATATAAGTATACCAATTTTTATAATTTTTGACTAACCGGTTCATTTTTTATGAATAAAAGTTTGAAAACCCCTGAAAACCACTAAAATCTGAAAAAATCCCAAGGGGGTACACCTTAGATTTTTGCGATTTTTGGCCATTTTCAGTTATTTTGCTTTAGAGACTGTATACGGTGTTCAAAAATTATGAAAATTGGTATACTTATGTAATTTTGCCCGTAGATTCGAATGATGATATCTCTAAATTCATATCTCGACCCATTTTTGGGTAATAACCCAAAAATGGGCAATTTTGAGCAAAACTTTGAATCTAAATATCTCGAGAACGAAAAGAGATATCGAGCTGCGGTTTCAAAATTTGGAATCATCGCATTGAGAAGTATCTAGATACATGAAAATTAGATTTTTGAAAATTTTAAAGTTTTTATCTGAATATGGGGTATATTGACTTTTGGGGCAATAATTCAAAACTAGGTAGAGATGTAGTCCAGAAATGAGTAATTTTCAGAAAATATTTGAGGTTGAATATCTCCAAAACTAAAAGAGATAGAGACCTGCGTTATATAATAAAAATATTCAGTATATTGGATAGAGAATTTTGTATTCTTTAATAATTGTAATAATATAAATTTCCAAAAAATGATATTTAGAATTTTTTTAAGAAACTACTACTTCCGGTTGTCCAATTGCTACCAAAACCTTTTCAGCAATGCTATTCTTACGTGAAGAATACTATACCGTGAGTATTTTTTGACGTGAAACATTGGGTTTGTCATATCCATGGTTCCGACTTGATATTTGATTGACAGCAATGTTTTTGCCCGGTCCATTTAAAATGAAACATAGGGAACGAATCTGACAGAAGTATTATATTTAAATATTGTAAGAAATTTAGCGGAGTCAGAAAACCACTCGAGAGCACTAAACATGTTTCGGGCACAAGGTGCACACAGTATTTTTTCTACATCTAAATTTAATTTTTAGTATTTAGGTATAATTATTTAAACAAAATTAAGCTCTAATGACATCTTATCAATATGACAGATAACCGTTGAATTTTCCTATAAGTTATGATTTCACATTTGATTGACAGCAATGTATTTGTCTGTCTCATTTAAAATGACACATGGAGAATGAATTTTACAGAAGTATTATATTTAAATATTGTAAGAAATTTAGCCGAGTCAGAAAACCACTCGGGCACAAGGTGCACATTATATTTTTTCTACAACTAATTTTAATTTAGAAAGCAAGTATTATAAAACTAAAATGGAGTCTTAAGGTAAAGTTATAACTAAAGAAAAAACCCCTTAACCTTAACAATAAATTTAAAAACTATATACGTATTTCGAGAACTAAGTTCTCATCATCAAAATTTAACGGTAACTTATAAATCAAATAACACCATTAAATCATTATTAGGTAACCCTAAATATAAAATAGATAATAATAAAAAATCCGGTGTTTATAAAATTGACTGTAAAGATTGTAATAAAGTTTATATCGGTCAAACTAAAAGACAAATTGATACTCGGTTTAAAGAACATTTCTATCATTTAAAAAGCGGTAATCCTGATAAATCTAGCGTAGCACACCATATGTTTATTAATAATCATAAAATTGACAATTCTAATATAAAATTATTGAAACAAGTTGATAATAATAGATATTTAGTCGCACATGAGAGTTTGATAATACATAAATTTAAAGATAAATTGATGAACGCGGACCTAGGTCCCATCCCAAATTCTAAATTATATAAGACAGTTACTCTGTTTAATCTTAGTTACCCAATTAGGTATCCATTCACCTATGACTCCTGTCCCTATATAACCCGGTTCTCTCCCTTATTCCTCAGAGCTGTTTTGACCTCTGGCATGGTTTACATGCTGAGTAATCTTAACTTCTCTGTTTTTACTTTGTAGTTTCTACGGATGATGAGAACTTAGTTCTCGAAATACGTATATAGTTTTTAAATTTATTGTTAAGGTTAAGGGGTTGTTTCTTTAGTTAGAAAGCAAGTATAATTATTTAAACAAAATTAACCTCTATTGACGTCTTATCAAATATTAGATTCGTTCCTTATGTTTAATTTTAAATCAAGTCGTAACCATGGATATGACAAACCCAATGTTTCACGTTAAAAAATACTTACGGTAATTATTTGTACATGGTATTTCAAAGTCGCGAAATATCTCTTTAGCGTTCTGAGTTCCGAGAGAAACATTGTCGCCGAAACCGCTTGCGGCCAAGGTAGGATCGATTTTCAGTTTAGTATCAGTGTTTTACTCAATACTTACGAATTTTGTATAACGCATAAATAATCCACAAATCTGTAGTTCCTCATCCATCCGCCTTCCAAGGGACAAAAACGAAGATGCCTGCAGTGGCCTCTTTTATCGCCAGGGGCAGTGCAAGCTTGGTATTGCTTGTTGAGCTATAAATATTGCACTTCTTCAAATTATTTATACCTCATACTACTTTACTGCATCTCTTCATCACTTATGAATGTACCTCCATGCCATGGAACGCTTTTTTAATAATTTAAAGTGGTCATCCTCATCATACGTTTACATGCGAGGTTTACAACCGAGAAAGAGTCATATTTTTTCAGAGGAAATATTTCTTTTTGTTTAATTAATAAACACGCAACACTTCGTTCTAATCGAAAACACAATTTTTGTCTTAATGCGCTACAGTACTGTAAATTTGGTTGCATATGTAAATGGTATATTCAGTACTGTAAATATAAATATAATAATTAATAAATAAATAAACTTATTATTTTACTCTGTATTTTGTTTATAAAATTAATTTTAATAATTGTATAACAAATATCATATTCTTAATTGTATTTTGCAAAAATTTATAATGAAAAATAGACTGATTAGGTGCATATGGTTACATTCATAATTTCATTTTTTTTAAAAGAAAGCTGTTAAAATAAAAAAGTTGGTATTACTTGTACTTAGTTTCTAAATATATAATATAAATTTTATTAGCTTATAAAAAATTTAGTTCCGTTAAAAAAGTGCATTTTTTCATTAAAATAGGTTCATAAAGTATACAGGGTGTTATGTAAGTAAGTGATCAACGCTTAACCAATGGTAGAACTGACCCCAAAGGTAGTAAAACTGGCAATAATTTTTGTTTAACATACTTTCTATAAGAACTAGAGACTTTTAAAACTGACCAGTCACGTCATAGTACAAAACTTTATAAAAAAAGTAAAAATCAATGTGTTCTCTGGAAAAAATATTGATTGTCAATCTGACGTTAAATGTTTTTTTGCATAGACGTACAATTTATATTCTGTTTCGGATAAAAACAGAGTAATGCGGTATACGTCTATTTGGAAATAACTCTCTGTACCGTCTTATAGCATCACTACTATTTTGTAATGTCTCGCCATAAACCATATGCTTGTCTGCGTACTCTTGGTTGGTGAAGGTAAATGGCATTTTGAGAATATCAAAAAAACAGAATATAAATTGTACGTCTATGCAAAAAAACATTTAACGTCAGATTGACAATCAATATTTTTTCCAGAGAACACATTGATTTTTACTTTTTTATAAAGTTTTGAACTATGACGTGATTGGTCAGTTTTAAAGGCCTCTAGTTCTTGTAGAAAGTATTTTAAACAAAAATTATTGCCAGATTTACTATATTTGGGGTCAGTTCTACCATAGTTTAAGCGTTGAACACTTACTTACATAACACCCTGTATAATATAAATTTTATTAGCTTATAAAAAATTTAGTTCCGTTAAAAAAGTACATTTTTTCATTAAAATAGGTTCATAAAGTATATAGCGGGTTTCTTCTATTTTTGTCTAAAGTTAATAGGAAACTATCTACGGGATGGTTGATTTTTCATTGTCCAGCTTATATCTTCTGATATATTAAAAATACAAAAAAAAGTTAAATACAAAAGTTATTTAATACAACCTGATCTATAATTTAGCATCAACAATTTTCTTCCAAGGCCTACCATTTTTTGGAAAAATATTTAACTTTAATTTTTTAAATGGAACATCCTGTATATTTTGACAGAATAAGATTCTTAATAAATTTCTCTTTACAGTGATATGTAACAAGTAAGGATTTACCTTTAAATTATGTCCTATAAAGCAAATAGAAATATGATAAAAGTAGGCTATGATATTCTATTGTTTATACCTGTAACTTCTGTCACACATGAACATTGGCTACGTAGGGGTTTTCCTTTGAATAAAATTATGTCTAATAAAGCAAGTAATAGAATTACTAGCATTGATGATTTACAAAATTATTAATACTTTTATTTAAGTATCAAGTAGCAAAATTTAATACAACATAATATTATTATAAATTTTGATACATGATAGCAGCCCGACGTTTAACTTTTTCGCTATTACTGTAACCGACGTTCATTTTTCTTAGTTAAATAAGAATCTGAACACCTTTCTCACTATTATAATCAGTATTATTAAATCTGTGACAGATGTTACTGGTATAAACAATAGAATATCACAGCCTACTTTTATCGTATTTCTATTTGCTTTATTAGAGATAATTTAAAGGTAAACCCTTAATTGTTATACATCATTGCAAAGAGAAATTTATTTAGAATTTTATTCCGTAAAAATATACAGGATATTCCATTTAAAAAATCAAAGTTAAATATTTTTCTGGAAAATTGGTAGGCCTTGGAAAAAAATTGTTTATGCTAAATTATAGACTAGGTTGTATCAAATAACTTTTCTATATAACTTTTTCTTGTATCTTTAATATTTCAGAAGATATAAGCTGGACATTGAAAAATCAACCACCCTGTATAGCAAAACAAAAAAAAAATAACGTTGTATTCCCTATAAACGGATTTCAAGTAGACACCCGCTATATTTTTACACATTAAAAGCGTGAAAATAGTGCACTTTTTTAAAGCAAACGAGTGAAAAAATGAAACGCTATGACACTTTTTTTACGCTTTTGTTGTAGACGTAAAAAATTGTATGCAAATAGAGTATAATGTAGGGTGACCAGATCTTAGATCACGAAAGGAGGACACAGCAGACAAAAAAGGATGATTTTTAGTAGAAAAGGATGACAAAATAATAATAGCAAAAAACAAACATATATTTTATTAAACACTTGGAAAGAAATAAAAAATAACATTTTTTGAACTTAACAACAATTTAGCTGGTCGACAGCGCGAATACCGAGACTCAACGAACAAATCCGATTCTTATTAGACGGCAATGCGTGCGATGAATTCAGCACGTGCGAGTGCGGAAAAAAGTTGTGTTCTAGTACTGTTTCATTATTTCGTGAAAAAGCCGGACGTAAATAAAAGCCGGCCGGACATTCATATTTTTGTTAAAAAGCCGGACAAGTCCGGCTTTATCCGGACGTCTGATCACCCTATATAATGTGTCTTCTTTCTTGTTTAATTTGATGTACTCGCCAACGGCGATAACACCTTGTACATAGTCAGAAAAATTGACTCTGTCAGGTCCAGCAATAAAACAGTAATTATCGTAATTATGACAAAGCGGCATATCGCTTACTGCTTGTTTTATAATATTGGATACAAAACAGGCCATTATTTCCGCCACTTTATTGGAATGAAGAATTGCATCACTTGGTACTTCTACCTACTCTTAGTGGTCTGTATAGGAAAATAATCTTACTATTCCTTTAACATAAATGCTATTTTTGTTTGAAATAGTTTTTGGAACTACAGTTTTCATTCTCATAAGAAATTATTTCAAACAAAAGTAGCATTTATGTTAAAGGAACAGTAAGATTTTTTTACTATAGAGAACATGTCTTCATTCAAATAATAGCCCATTGACACCCAGCAGTAAGCGATTTGCCGCTTTATCATAATTACGATATACAGGGTGTATCAGGACTAGTGTAAAAAAAATAATAGCATATTCCTGAGCTAATTTTGAGCAAAAAATGTCATGTGAAGGTATGTCCGAAAATTTTTCGTTACAGAGTTACAGGCCTTTAAATGTGCACCTCATCTGACATATTTTTGTTAATAACTCTGATACTAGTTTTGAAGCTTGATACGAGGATACTACTTATTGAGATGCATATTTAAACTTTTAAACTATTAACATTTGTTCATTTTTAAATATAAAGTATTACAAAAAATTTAAAAATACACAAATATGTACTTTTGATAAAAATTGATAACCGCAGTAGTTTTTGAGATAATTTAACTTTTAGACAATGCCACTTATCCAAGATAGTTAGTTAACAGTTAAAAATCAATCAATTTACTATAGAAAATAGAACAAAATAAAAAAGCGACACAAAATCTGTTTATAACTAATGTTTAATTACCTTATTTTCAATATTAGTATTTTTTTGCAAATTAAAAAAAAAGTAAAATGTTAGTGTTGGTGAATATGTAGATATGGTGTTTATTTATAGATATTGTAAAAGTAATGGTTATCGTAGTCCACAGAGAATATCGATGTGGATATCAAAGAATGAATTTGTGCGAATTTCATTGTTTCTTAATTGTTACTTATTTTTTGCATAATTGATTTTTTCTAAAAATTAAAATATCTCAAAAACTACTGCGTTTATCAAATTTTATCGAGAGTACTTTTTGTGTATTTTTGTATTGTATGTAATATTTTATAGGTAAAGTTGAAAAAATAATATAGATAATAGATCAAATAATAACGATAAAAAACCTTCATGACTTACCCATATGAGACGCCTCTGGTTGAGATACAGAAACAAAAGAAAGTTTAAATATGCATCTCAATAAGCAGTATCCTCGTATCAAGTTTCAAAATTTTAGTGCAACTAGTATCAGAGTTAATAAAAATGTGCTTGATGAGGTGCACTTTTAAACTCCTGTAACTCTGTAACGAGCAGTTACCGGATATACCTTCATATGACATTTTTTATTCAAAATGATGTCAGGAATATACTATTAATTTTTTTTACACTAGTTCTGATACACCTGTATATTGTTTTATTGGTGGACCCGACAAATGTAGCATTTATGTTAAAGGAGCAGTAAGATTATTTTAGTATATTTTACTATACAGAGCATGTCTTCATTTCAACAGAGCGGCGCAAATAATAGCCCATTGACAGTCAGTCTTATAATGCAAGCAGTGAGCGATATGCCGCTTTATCATAATTACGATATTTATAGTTTTATTACTGGACCAGACAAAGTCAATTTTTCTGACTATACCAACATTACCGAAATCTGCGGGTCATATGTAGACATTTTATTACCTTAATATTAGCAGGCAAGTTACTTATTTGTCTTTTATATCGCAACTTGTTATAAACTTCATTATATATTTTTGTATTTAGAACCTTCACGGGTAAAATGTCATCTATAAAAAACAGAATTATATTAAAAAAATTTATAGGCAAAAAATAAAAGTTGTAGGAAGATATCTTCTTTTTCATTTATATTGTTATTTTGAATGTTATCTTTAATTGATATATGCTAACAAGTATATTAATTCATTTAAATATAACCTACAAAACTTACAACATGTAGGATATTATTTTCTCCGTGTTCTGTATTGAAATGGCTTCCTTCTATTGTTTCAAAGATTTTAATTAAACATACAAAGCATGTTATTATTACATTTTAATTTCTGCCATAAGAAACAAATATTTTACATAGTATTATATTACATAATTACTTTGTATAATCTTGCAACGCAAAATTTTCATATATGTATACAGTTTTGATTAATTATTTTGCAAATATTTTATCATAAATAACAATATTTATAGTGTACGTAATAAAATATTGTATCACTAGAATATCAATTATGTTTTATATCAGAAATAAATATTATGCTTTTGACAGAATTATTAATGACTAAGCATAAAAAATTCAAAATATATATTTTAATTTTTATCATTTGTTTCCAAAATAGTGTTCCATAAAGTTACTCACATTAAGAATTATTACTTTTTGTGTATTCTAATTTACTGCAATTTAATATTTATATACAGGGTGTTAATTAAAAAGCGGGCCATAGGCGTTTAACATGGGAAATTAGTTTTTCCTTGCGCAAAACTTCTCATTTAATTTTGGACAAAAATGTTTCAAATAAATGTTGTAGAGAATTAAATTCTACACGAAAATCATTAATCAGATTTTATTTTACATATTTAATAAGCTGTAAAATCTAATATGAAATTTTATGAATATTGCTCATTTGTAGTGATAGCCAAGGAATTTAAATAAATCATAAAGAAATATCGTTTGAATGGGCCCATACACCTTTTTTTTTGTTAGTTTTTACATAAACTTCGTTTAATTTTGAAGCAATGCGTGGTATCAAAAAGTCATAATTGTTTTTTGTATAACTGCATTTGATTATTAAAGAAACCAATAGCTATCTTTCCCACACCAGTTTCTGTAGTAGCCTGCGCGAGAAAGTTACCAATAGTATGACGTCATCTGTGGCCCTGGAAATAAATTCAAATATCTCGCAAAGTAATTATTAAAAAAAAATGTTTATTTTTCTTATTCGTTATTTATTAAGTAGTACTTTAAGGATAGAGTGTACATTTTATTATTTTTTGTTATGATTTATGGACTCATTGTCAGAATTTTTATTTTGCAGGTTACTAAATAAAAATAAATAAAATATGTGTAGAGGATGCATATTATAAAAACAAAATATTTTTAGGGACTTCGAACAATAAGTATTTCTTTATAATTTTGTTTAAATTTCATGGCTATCACTACAAATGAGCAATATTTATAAAATTTCAAATTTGATTTTACAGGTTACTAATCAAAAGAAAATCTAATTAGTAGTACAACATTTATTGGAAACATTTTTGTCTTAAATTTAATGGGAAGTTTTGCGCAAGGAAAAACTGATTTCCCATGTTAGACGTTAAACGTCGGAAGTAACATGAGAATTATGCATAATAAAATAAAAAATTCTTTATCACATACTTAAGTTACACGTCAATATTTAATTTTTAAAAGGAAATAAATATTACTTTTTGATATCATTTATCGCTGAATATACAAAAAAAATATTTATATTTTATCAAGGTAAAGAATAAACCCTGCCTCAAATGAGATCTATAAATATCCCTCATACAAGTTCATCTAAAGTTTAATTAAAATACGTGCTTTAATTACAAATAATTAATCGCAGGTCTGAAAGATATTTATCGCTCGACATAAAATGACTCACCAGTTTTTACTTCTGCTGATTTTACTACTAAATTCACGAAAAATAATACCAAAAGCCATTTCAGATACATTTTCACGTATTCCTACAATGAATTTTGAATAGACACTGTTATTTTAATGTTTTCATGTGGTATTATCTACATTTTTTTGATACGAAATCATCTCACTTCCTATAAAATTGATAAAAAATACATTTTTTAATATATAAAATAATGTAGATACAATATTTAAAAATAAAATTCTCTTCAAGATTATATTGTTAAAAGTTTCCTCTATATTTAACAACAACACACAGTATTGATACGTCCCCTACTGAATATCTGAGGTAGAGAAGTGTAATGAAGTAAAGAGAGGGCGTAGCTAAGACTATACTACTAAACTATGAGCGCAAATTTATAAGAATTATAGAACATGTGTTTATCGCGTGAAACTCCTCAGCCTCTATTTCAAGAAATTTGATTATAAATTTTTAGTACGTTATTAACATAAAACCAATGAACAATATGTTCCGAAAGAAATTTTGAGATTTTGCATAGGACTGATGATATCAACTATGAAAAATAGCTGTATTTCAAGTAGTCATAACTTGGCCCCTAATTTTTTTTTTTCCAAAAAGTATACGGTTAATTTATAGATCATACTTTTTTCTTTCATAATATACAGTGGTAATGAATAGTTCAATAGTGCGGGCTGTAACGTTCTCATGTTTTACATCTTTTTGAGGACTGCCATAGGATGGTCTTAATGGCATATAGTACTGAGCAAAATGAGTAAAAAAAGGCTTAATCGACATGGATCTGATCTTAAATAGTTTTCGAGATATAAGGCAGTGAAATTGAGCTTTTACGGGGTTTACTTCTACTATCTCGAAAATTATAAGAGTTACGACATTTCGACTCCGATTAAATGAAATTTTTGTGAGACTTTTTTGTACCTTTAAGAGGTCATCTTAGATGTGTTCTTCTTTTTCAAAAAAAAAAATCAAATAATTGTACTAAGTAAAAATGTGGCGACCTTGACCAATATTTAACTTTGACTATTAGAAATTGAGGAAAATGATTCATATATAATTTTATTGTGTATTTACTGGTATAGACATAATTTTATTTGATCTTTGTCAGTTTTCCTTCGATTTTAAAACAAAACGACCTCTTTCTCGGAAACAGTTAAAAATTAGACCTATATGTTGATTAAGCGTTTTTACTCATTTTGCACAAGTTCCTCTGGGCGCGCGAACTCTACATAGGAGATGGGAAATACGGTTTATGCAAACTGTACCCCCCCCCCCCCCTTCCTGTAGCTAACAACAAGGGCTGTGCTATCAGAAATAAATAAATAAATAAATATATCATCACGGCATATTACCCATTTCTGGGTGTGCCAGTATCTACAACACATGTATACATCGGTAATAATGACGATATATTTTACCGTGTGGGCGCTTACCAGGCGTCACCTCACGGGCACTCATAGCTGGTGTGGAGAGTGCACCACAGGGGTCACTTTTCTGCCATTTAAAATTGGAAATATTTGGCGTCTGTCGGGATCGAACCCGGTTCCCCCAGGTTCGCGACCAGACACTCAGGCACGCGGCCACGAAATATGAAATTTGCTATCAGTAGAAAGATAATAATTTTCTGAATCAAATAATACTACATACAAGTAAATTATCTAATTTTTAGTTCCATAAATGAATTATTAAATTCATTCAATTTCATATTAACAGCAACGACCATGGCATTTGAACAAAAAGGTAAACAAATGTTTGACATTTTATCTGCCAAATTAGTTAGCTATGATTTTTTTTGTCATTTTCGTGTTAATGTTTTATAACAGTTTAAAAAATGCTTGACAAATATTAAATTATAACATAACAAAAGTTCTACAAGTTCTAGGTTATAACGAATTTTGACATTATGCAGACAATTTTTATCTTTCTATTTACACCACAACCATTGCTGTCAATCAAAATGGCGGACAACAACCTGCAAAAAACTGATTTCCCATGTTAATCTTCTATGTACCTACACCTTGAAAAAAAATCACAAATTATAATATTTCTATTAACACTCTATTTATGTAATCAAGTTTAAAAACTATATGAAATTTGCTATCTAATGACATAAAAACAATTATATGTCATATTATTAAAAATGAAAATGGTGAAGTTTAAAATATTACATTTTTATTAAATACAGATTGACTACTGTAAAATTAAGTTATCATTACCGAAATTTGCGAATAAAAACATATTGTCAATAAGAAGTTATGATATTATTATTAATATTATTATATAAAGCAAGGAAGATTCAAATATTATTTTAAAATTTATAATATTTAAAATAAACGTACATGAAAGTTTTTTAAAGTTTTTATTACAGTCACGTAATAAAAAATGTTTTAGTAACACATTTTATCCCAATAAAACAAATAACAAGTATAAAATTTTAATTTCTCTCTTATTTTCCATGTTAATGCAAAAAAATCGTTTCGACCTTGTGGAGTACCTACATTTCAAGTTTTCAATAAAATGAAAAAATAAATACTCATAAACATTCAAAAACAACTAAATTAACAAGTAAAATCCTACAAATTTCTCTAATTTTCTTTGCAGATTATTAAACATTCAGAATTTATTCGAAAGTTTTAGAAATTAGAATTAGAACCTGAAAAATTTCTATGTCATTTGTATCAAACAAAATCTAATTCCTTTTTTTTTCTTTTGAGATTAGATGTATTGAAATAGTGCAGAATGAAATGTGCGAAATGTCCATTTTAACACAAAATAAGGTTACGGGGTCGCCGTGTATATATTAAAGAAAGTGTATAAAGATTGCGTCGTATAAGAATTTGAGACATCCGTGTCATATTTTCGTCTATGCTGTAAAATGACTTTCAAAAAATGATAAAAACTACGCAAAACATAATCTAAAACGAATAAATTTTTACAGGAACTAAAAATTAACGGGATATGTTATTGTTTAACTGCATGTTCTATTGTTTCGACTAATATAGCTTGTAAATCATAATTTTATTTGCTTCTATTATATTGTTTTCCAAGTCAATTAATAGAAAAGATAGTATTATATTTTTATCAGCAATAGTAAATACGTACTTTAGTTTTAACGTGTCATTGTTATTTTGTATACTTTACTTTGCAGTATTGCACATTGTAGAAACTTGTTTCAATGCAGTATTTGTTATTTAAGTAAATAAATAAACAAACAGTTAACATAACTTATTTTAGAGATATATGAAGCATTAAATCCTTTCTGCTTTCTAATTAACAGCTATTATAAAAAGTTTGAATCGTATCAGATGTTTACATATCATTTCAACTCTAAATATAACTTCAAAACATAAACACAAAAATTTCTCCGATTATTTCGTCACATAATTTCCCTCAAACATGTTTATAAACAAATTATTCTTTTTAATGTTGCTTTTAGTTCTAACCAAAAATATGAAACTTCAAACATAAACATGCAATATAAATAAAACAAAAATTATGCAACACAAATATAACAGTTTAATTTGTAAAGTATAAAATACTTATTCATGTTTACTAACCTCATTTTTGCAGCGGTATTCATATTTTAATAATAAAAAACTTTTTGCATGCTCTACAACAGTGGTTCCCAACCTATGGGTCGCGACCCAACTCTGGGTCGCGAGTAATTATTGGTGGGTTGCGAGTAATTTGATTTTTAGGTGTTAAAAAATCAAACAAATATTTTGATTATAAGAACTTGCATATCTGCACTATATCTCATTGACATATACAAATGTCATAAAATTATATTTATGTTGCAAACATCTCAGTCACCTAAGATTTTTATGTGTATGTTATGTATGCATGTAATTAAAATAAAAAGACGAACTAATGTGTCACACACATGTCATATTTTATCTGTTTTATAATTTATTTTGATATATTTTTTTATATGAGACTGTACCTTCATTTAATTAAATGTATACAAAGAAGCTACCTACCTATTATTATGAGTCATTTATAATAAATAAATTTTATAACTTAAAAGAGTAAATTGACACAGCAGTTAAATTTGATTTATTTGGTTATCACAGAAATTCAGATTTTAAAATATCTAATTAAAAAAGATGTTTAAAAACGAATTGAAAACAAAGTTATTAGTTGCATCTAAGTTAAAATAATACCTTTACCATTTATTTACTTGAAAATACGAATAAATAAGAGTAAACAAATATATTTTTGTAAACTATAAAGTAAAATATAACAGATTAATTTGCATAGTGTAAAAAATAACTACTAATAACTTGTGTTAAAACACACTTTTTTCAAAGTACTTTTTGCATATCTTGTTTTGTTTTTTGCCACGTGTTTTTGTTTGCCTTAAAATCTGTTCACCAATGTATGTATGTATGTATGTATGTATGTATGTATGTATGTATGTATGTATGTATGTATGTATGTATGTATTTATGTATGTATGTATGTATGTATGTATGTATGTATGTATGTATGTATGTATGTATATGGATGGATGTATGTATTTATACTACATACCATTTTTGCAAAAAGTATTACAATAGTTATTTACATTCGAGTGCGTGTAAGTTGTATTTTACAGCGCGACAGCTTTATTTAAGGCACGAGCCCTTAAGGCGAGTGCCTTATTAGCTGGAGCGCTGTAAAATACTTCACGCACGAGAATTGTATAAAATTTTTTGGCCGACGATAATGAAAATCACTTTTTTAATGAGATAGGTTGTACTTCTGAAAAGGGTTAGTTTAAAATACTGGGGTTAAGTCAATTAACAAATTTGATTTTACTTACCTTCATTAGAATTCTTCTTCTAGCGAAAATATATTTGTAATAATAGACGTTGTTTATGACTGATAATATATTTATTTGCTCATGTTTTCTTCGTAATAAATAATAGGTAGGTGTCGGTATTTGACATTTCAGCAATGTTCGCCTCGCGTATTTGACAGGTAAATCGATCGGTGACTATGTCGGTAACGACGGATTTTTACAATAATGACATATGTCGCTGTCATGATTTTGGTTTATATAAATTAATTTTAAATATAGGAAATGTTAAAGTAAAAAAATAACATGTAGGTAGTACTTTTTTACATGAACTTTATTATAGTAAAGATGATTTCTTTTCTAAATGCCCATAAACGTCCAGTGTATTTCGATTATTTTACCGCATAGTTAGACAAGTTACAACACAGTAAGCGTAAAATGTAGGTTACACTTGCTGTGTATACAATTGTAAAGTTCCCATTACACTTGAGGAGGGCAAAAAAAATATTACGTTATTATTCTAAAATTCGAAACTTAAAAGTGACAATAACTTTTAGTTTAAATTAACAAAATTTAATCTAGAATATGATTTATAAACAAATAATGGGGTATTATATCTTATTTTATTTTTTGAAACTTCAACATATTTGTATATTATAAATTTAAAATTTCCAGTTCTTTTTTTAATTTTGAGCAAAATATGAATTTTTATATATTAATTGGAAATTTGAATTTTATCGGATATGACATTGGAGGATCTGATGACATATAAGAAATTTATAAAAATAAAAAACTTGTAAACACACAAAACGTAATAAAACTAATACAGGCAAGACAATTGGCATAGCATCAGGCAGAAAAACTGTACACAACGTCACTATTCACATGATATGTATATTTTAATGCCAAAATATATTACAAGCAATAATTATTTTTTTTGACATTATTCGTTTATAAATATAAATAAATAAATATATCATCACTACATATTACCCATTTCCAAGTGTACCAATCTGCTTTATCACAGATATCGGTAATGATAATGACATATTTGTATCGTGCGGGCGTTTACCAGGCGTCACCTCACGGGCACTCATTGCTGGCGAGCTGGCGTGAAGTGTTCACCACAGGGAGCAATTTTGTGCCATTTAAAATAACTATTGTTTTACATATTTTGATTTTGTTTGCATATAGAAAAGATTAGGGCAAAATTTATTAACGTGTACTTGCATGTTTATGAGCTATAGGGGCATGAAAATATTATAAACAAATCTTTGAAATTAAATACCAACTGGGTATACTTTTTAAGCGGTTTCGATATTGCAGCTGAAAATTTGAGTAATAAATAACGGCTTTGATCTATTTAAAAAAACAATTGTTTATTGTACATTAGCAAATAGAGATGCACTCGATTTCGAGCTTTGGCCCGGCCCGGCCCGAAGCCCGCCTCGATTTCGAGTCGATCATCGAGCCGGGCCGAAGATATTTTTTATCGGGCCGAATCGGGCTAATCATTTTCAAAAATCGAGGCGAGTCGGACTTTTGATACCGTGCGGACGCTTACCAGGCGTCACCTCACGAGCACTCATTGCTGGCGTGAAGAGTGCACCATAGGGGTCACTTTTATGCCATTTAAAATTCGAAATATTTGGCGTCGGTCGAGATCGAATCCGGTTCACCAAATTCGCGACCAGACACTCAGGCACGTGGCCACGGAACCCCATTCGTTTATTGTTTAGCATAATCCACAATATTATAACATAACATTTATTGGTCTAAAATAATTTAAATTTATACCTTTTCATAATTAATATACATATTTTTATATCATTGTTATCTAATTAATTAAATTTTAAATTATAAATTAATTTAAATCATTATGTATTTTTGTTGTATGCTCTGTATGCTTCTGACAGGATAAATAAATAAATAATATTTTATAAGTCAAATTTTACAACATTAATATACCCCATTGTAGATGTCATGTAAGAAGCTTAAAGTTTGAGTACTACTGATCTATTGACAAAGTTGCTATACCCAAATTGAGAAGTGGCACGATGATGATGATACATTTATATAAAGGTAAAAGCAATAAAGTATGAAAATAACAAATGTAGTTAGCAACAAAATATCTCAAACACAATCCGTATCCATTTGTCTAGCATTCCAGTGGTAGTGGTACAGGTACGTGCCGTAGAATAAACAACTACCTGTGCCTGCAATACTGCACTTTTATGCATAGCTCGATCTCGATCTGGATTTACGACTGTGGATATAGCCTTCCCTGCCAGATGTTCATACATGAGTAATTTTTTTATTCTGAAGCGTAACTGCACGGCTATATCGTGGGAGACATGCCAAAAATAAATGACACGCTGCTTTTAGAAGTCCCGTATTCATAAGCCCCACTTGTCTACCTATCTAGGTATTTTTAATCTATCAGTGAGGTGTAGAAAAATATTGTAATAACTCCTATACTACACATTATACGAGCTCAGACTCATAATAGTTCGGCCGGTTTAGATGTTCAACAAACAAATTATAAAACCGCAAATGGTGAAAAATTTCTACAACTTGCTTTCGACTAGCTTAAAATATACAGGTGTTAGGTAAGTAAGCGGACAACGCTTAACCGATGGTAGAACTAACCCCATAGATAGTAAATCGGGCAATAAATTTTTCGAATTTTCGAGACGAGGTTAACCTTATTCTCGTCTCGATATTTCGAGACGAACCGAGAATAATACCTTCGAGACGAGAGTAGAAATTCGAGATTTCGATTGTATGTTTTTTTTATATTACGTAAATATTTCTAATTAAAATATACAAAATAAAATATTTGTCGGTATACAAAATAGCTATTTGTGTATTAAGAGCGCAAAATGCGACATTGTCGATTGTGAGGTTGTTGCCGCGCGACGAAGGAGCGCGGCATTCTCTCGAAATCGACAATGTCCATTTGCGCTCGATACACACACAAGATTTTTTCTACAGTCGCCACAATGGGGTCCTCCACCATAACAAAAATAATAAAATGTACCCTTTATACTTACAGTACTGCTCTATAAATAACGATTGGCTAATACAAAAGATACGGTTTGAACTTAAAAAAGCTTTTAAATGATTATATCGTTACATTAGCCATCTATTCCATAAAAAAACCAAAATTAGAGCGTGGAAGCAAGGATTTGTGATGATTTGATGAGTTTTTGTAGCAAAATATGTGGTTAGTTGTCACACCTGTCACACTGAAAAAATTAACAAATATTTCAAGGAATTTGTGATTATATAGACATGTATGTGCATTGACTGACTTCTCGCAATTATTTAAGTAACGAAATAACTAATAACTTTATTGTAATCAAAATAAATAGTGAACTAGAGATCAGATGTCAGTACGACTCGCAACTACCCTACCGCCATCTGTGTACAATCATTCCTATTATTAAACATAACTGTTCACACAATTTATTTTATATTTAATTTTATTTTAATCGTTATTTTCCATTCTTCTTGAGTTTTTATTCAATCTTATCTAAGCATTTTATACTTTTGTTTTTGTAAATGAATGCCCTATTTCATTTTCACAGCAGTGTGGCATTTTGTTAGGTTCCTAACTAAACATTTTCATTAAGAATGTAGACAAGTGACATTTTTCAACATTGTATACTTAGAAATTTGGACAGCGAGCGTTTTTTCTACTTTGTCGCGCATGAGCGGCAAAGTGACATTTTGCGTTGACAAAAGAGAGCGCAAATGGCTACTTTCTATAGTGACTGTAGAAAAATATTTGAATTGCCTCTTCATTTACATTCATATGTACATACATTTTAATTTTAGATTTATTAGGTTTTAGTAAAAAGAAAATGCACAAAAGTGACGTCTATGGTTGGTATACTCTGCACGCCAACTTCAAGTGCCCGCATTATACAAATATATAATCATAATTACCAATATTAGCATATAAAGCAGATTGCTACACCCATCATAGGGTAATAAAGCCATGATATTGTAGAGTACCTATTTTTTACCAAGCATTCAAACACCAGACTTATGCCAAATTGCAACAAGATTTAAATTTTAATCTACGTTTAAACAAATAAATGCAAATCGAAATTTTGAATATTGTAACTCATTTGACATTTCATTTCGATGCAATATTTTCAATTCAAACCATGGTTAATATTTGAGATATATCAGTGGTACTCGTTTAATATATTCATGTTGCTTGTAACGTTAATTTATTTACTATTTCTAATTATAAATTCGAGAAATTCGAGACTCTCGAGTTGAGATCGAAAGAAATATGACGAGACGAGATGCAGAGAAATCTCTTCTCGAAAATTCGAGACGAGACGAGGGATATCTCGTCTCGCGGCATCACTAGCGTGCTCTATAAGAACTGGAGCCCCTTAAAACTGACTTCATAACTCAAAATTTTGTAAAAAAAAAATTAAAATCAATGTGTTCCTTAAAAAAAATGTTGATTGTCAAAACTGACATATCAGATCATTGGCGTTGCGGCATTTGTATTTGAGGTGTTCACATTGAAAAACGACATGTTTATCATTACGGTATTCAACAAACCGAATATAAATTGTACGTCAATGCAAAAAGAGTTTCACGTCAACTTTTTTTCCAGAATACGCATTGAATTTTATATTTTTTTTTACAAAATTTGGAACCATGACGTAATTGTTCAGTTTTAAGGGGCTATAATTATTATATAAAGCATATAAAACAAAAATTATTGCCGGATGTACTATCTATGGAGTTAGTTCTACATCGGTTGTACGCTTATATATACAGGGTGTAGATACTAAACAAAAACTGAATATGTTATTCAAATATTCCGTCACTTAATGTTGGGTTTCATCGCACATCTTTAATTCTATTGGGCTTTGTATCCACAAGCCCTGCACATTCTTCTGAGTATTGTCCCATATATCTTGCAAGGTAGGTTTCAGTGTATGCACAGGATTTTTACAAATTTTTAATATTGTGCCAAAAGTAAAGGGTTTCGGTAGAAGATAAATCTGGTTTAAAAGATGACCCTTTAAATTCCAGTCGAACTATTATCAGCACCCAATATTTGCCCCACAGTTTTTGTAAGTTTGAAGTCTATATTTAAAGTAGTCAAAAAAAAATTGTTGAAATTTCTCACCATTTGTATAGGTTTTATAATTTGTTGAAAATATAAACCGGCCGAACTACGGAGTGATAAAAAAATGATGCAGTTGACAATACAATTCTGGGGATCTTTTTATTCCACAGTTTACACAACACCAGGTGAAAGCGGAAATACTATTTGACATGTCATTTTGACAATAAATACAAATAGGTTGTGTCAAACGTAGGGCCTGACAGCTAATAGGATTTTGAGTGATTGAAATGTTTTAAATTATTGCTCTGTGGATAATGTAAAAAATAAAAGTTCATGGGTAAGGGAAACAACAACTTTTTTAATAAAAAATCGTAAATATACCTAAATTTTCATTTGTCACTGTTAGTAACAGGACATAAAATTTTTGTATCAGTGTTATCAATTTCAAGTATTTTTCAAGTATTGCCAACTGAACCAGTTATTTTTGATCACTCTGTATAATGAGCCTGGACTCATACTCTAAATCCTAAAATGTTTTGTACAGCTGTATAGGATATAAAATACATTATTCTCTTATATAAAGACAATGGTAAACAAACGATAAGAGTCCGTGCGAAAGTAGTAAATACCCTGTCTAAACAATTGAAATACATGATGAAATATTGAAAACTAGAAATAGATACGCAAATGAATATGCAATGTGTCAACTGATGTCCCAGATAAAGTGTGAATACATTTTCGAAAAGCCGGTTAAATGAAAATGAGTTATGTGACCAATTTTTTTTTTATTCATCTACTTATAATTAATCATAGCAGGAGCCTAAGGTTAAACTATAAATAAAACTAATAAAATTTCTCTTAACCTTAAAATTAATTTTAGGCATGGCATCGAACCCGAACCTGAACTGAACCAAACCGGAACCAAACCGTAACATTTTAGAGACCCCAAACCCTGAACCGAACCTCAGATATATTTTTTAATAGAACTCGAATCAGAACCGAACCGGGTATTAAAATTCGGGTTCAGGATTCAGCTCCGGTTTAGGTTCATTTTCAGATCGAAACGCAAACGTAATCGTAATACAGCCGATCTGCATTGCTGCCTGTGTTACTTTTCGTGAAATTACGTTACATTATTAATTTCGGTTCGCATTTTAAATTATTTCTTTATAAAGATTGTTATTCAAAAAACATTAATTTAATTTTCATTAGGTCGAACCGAACCTGAACCTGGAACGAAACCGAAAATTATATTAATGCTTGAACCAGAACTGCACACGTACCCATCTTTTAAAAAACAAATTAACCGGAAACTGAACCGAACCGAGTTTTTGGCGGGTTCGATGCCCTGATTTCAGGACCTCTATCATGGTTGACATGTTGAGTAATCTTAGCTACTCTGTATAACTTTACCTATTTTCGTACTACTTATGATGAGAACTTAGTTTTCGAAATAAGTATTTAGTTTATTAAAATTAAATTTATTACTTTTAGTCATCTACTGTAGTTAAAAATAATACACTCGTATCTTTTAAATAAATGAATAATTAAAAATATCATCACGGCATATTACCTATTTCTAGGTGTGCCAATCTGCTTTGTCGCAGATATCGGTAATGATGATGACATATTTGTAACGTGCGGCCGTTTACCAGGCGTTACCTCACGGGCACTCATTGCTAGCGTGGAGAGTGCACCACAGGGATCACTTTTGTGACATAAAATTCGAAATATTTGGCGCCGGTCGGGATCGAACCACGTATCTTTTAAATTTGTTAAATATTAATAAGAAATAAAAGAAAGAAGAACAACAGGAGGCAAAATATTCAATAGCATCAAACACAGCTTCTTAGGAAAGAAAGAAATACCGAAAGAGACCAGAGTACAAATATTTAAGAAAGTAGTGACGCCTATACTCATACACGGAGCTGAAACATGGACATTAACGCAAAGACAAAAAGAAAAAATTACGGCTATCGAAATGAGATTCTTGAGAAAAATAGAGGGGAAAACAAGACTGGACAGAATTGAAAACACAACCTATAGACAAAACTTAAAAGTAAAAGCAATAGAAGATAAGATAGCAGAAGGATGAGAAAGGAGAGAATAGTTAAAAAAGTGTTTGAAGTAAAAATTGGAAGAAAGACACCACGAGGACGACCAAGAAGAACGTGGCTGGAAGAAGTAAAGGAGGCAGCGCAAGGAAGAGGTCTAACTTGGGAAGAAACGAAGATAGCAACACAAGATAGAGCAGAGTGGAAAGAAATATGGAGAAGTCCAACGAACCAGAACTCAACCCCCTCCCCCGCAAGCCGGGGGAACACCATACACCCGTGAGGGTAGAAAGGTGCAGGATTAAGTAAGTTAATAGAATTTTAGGAAAACGGCATTTAAACGTACAAAACAAAATTTGACTGAATGGATGCATTGCACGAAGTGAGAGAGATAGTAAAAAATGAGATGTTTTCAATGCGCAGTTGTTTTTCTGCGCATAGAGATGATAAAATGAAATAGTTGTCAGTTTTAAATTCAAAAAGCTTGGTATGAAATCAGATTCCATAAAATGTTTACAGCAGACATATGCGAATTACTTTACTTCTGTATTAATTTTTAATGATATTAACAACTTTTTTCTCATTTCTGGGTTCTTTGGAAATTGGAAAGCTATGATACGATAATAATTGGCATGACGCATTACAAGAAGCTACGGAACAATATTTTCGAAATAATTTGTGTTTCTTAACAGATTTTACTTCTATTTGTTCCATATTTTTGAGATATTTTTTGTACTTAAAACATTTCAACAACGCTTCACAAACTAAGCACATTCATTACATGACAGATAATCCATTGTTGCCAGTTGCGTTTATTATTAAATTTTACTATTGTTTAAAACTTAATTTTGACACAAACTTCATTTTTCTTTATTGGATATATCATATTTAAATTCAAAATTGCAATAATTTATTTGTTTTGGTATTATTAGAATAATTTTTAATTAATACAATCTGATTTAATTATATATATACTATGTGGCAACAGAGCATCATCTCTACAAAGTTTTACAAAAATACCGCTAGATGACAGACTTAATATGACGTCATAGGGTAATTACTGTGCAATGCATCCATTGGATACAGAATTTATTTGCCTACACATTTATTTGAAAATTTATTGTCTAAAATTAATAAACCACTTTTGCGCAAGGAAAAACTATGTTCCCATGTTAAACGATTATGGCCCGCATTTCGTGTTACACCCGGTATGTTGTATGCCTTTTATCTTGTTCTGGATAGAACAATTCTATAGGCATTGGCAGACAGGCCAGTTACATATAAAAAAATAAGTATTGTATAAAGCCTAAGATTTTGAAAGTTAAACTAACATATTGCGTTTAATTGAAACCATTGTTACCGTATTTAGAATCTATAAATGAGTTCCAAGAAAAATTGTGATGTTTTTCTTGTACTGTATGTTTTGGTTTTAATAAGGTTATCTACAGTAAATTAAATTTTATATCGTTCAAAATAAATCAAAGTATTAAAAACAAACCTTGTAATTTATTGAAAACTTTTCTAATAAGGGAATGTATTAAAATTTATCACTTAATTCTTAATAGTTAATTGTTTAACAAAGATTTTATTACTAATTAAAATATGCTAAACACTTTACTTATTAAGTAAGCAAGTAAATGGTATAAATAAATTTGAGAAAAACAGTTTTATTAGCAATATTAAACACGCGTTTCTGTATTTCAAAATGCATAAACTAGAATTATTGTCAATTTAGAAATGTCGTTAAGTACTTTTTGCGCCAACACATTTTTGTTTCATTTCAATACACATTATAATAAATAACGGCAATTATTTTGAAATCTGCAGTGAACATTTGAAAAACAACAACAAAAAGGCCATTACTGCATGATTATCATCTGTTTCCGCACTAAGACGTCATTTATTTGAAGCTTCTATCAGCAAACAAGTTTTTAAAGAATTATGCATTTTTCAAGAGTTATTTGCTAATGTACAATAAAAAATTGTTTTTTTAAATAGATCAAAGCGGTTATTTATTACTCGAATTCTCAGCTGCAATATCGAAACTAGGAATGACGAATTCCGATAATTTTGGTACCCGAGTACCCGAAACAACTACCCGGATAGTACCCTTTACCCGTTAATTACCCGATACCCTTTAATTACCCGTTATCCTTTAAGTACATATACACAATTCGTTAATTTGTTAATTACCCGTTACCCTTATATTAGCAGTTTACTTTTTAATAAAATTCATAATTATATTGTATACATATATTTTTTATTAAATAAAAAGTAATACAAATAAAAATATACTGTATTTCTATAAAAAACTTAACATAAATTATATTAATAACCTATGGTATGGTAATAAAAAGTTCTTCTTTTAGATACAATCTTTCCGGCAGCTGAAAACTGTTCGTGTAATTAAAGGGTATTGGGTAATTAACGGGCAGCAGGTACATTTCTGGCAAATTTTATACTCGGGTACGTTATTATCGGGTGGGTTCCGAGTACTCCGGTACCCATCGTCATTCCTAATCGAAACCGCCTAAAAAATATGACCCAGATGGTGTTTAATTTCAAAGATTTGTCTATAATATTTTCATGCCCCTATAGCTCATAAACATGCAAGTAAAAGTTAATAAATTTTGCCCTAATCTTTTCTATATGCAAACAAAACCAAAATATGTAAAACAATAGTTATTTGAAATGGCACAAAATTGATCCCTGTAGTGAACTCTTCACACCAGCTCGCCAGCAATGAGTGCCCGTGAGGTGACGCCTGGTAAACGCCCGCACGATACAAATATGTCATCATCATTACCAATATCTGTGGCAAAGCAGATTGGCACACCTAGAAATGGGTAATATTCAGTGATGATATATTTATTTATTTAGTTATTTCCTGATTTCTATACAGTGTCCCATACTCTATGTTCAGTATAGAGTCTTATGGAGTACCATGTTGCCATATTTACCCGCTGTAAATCTGCAAGATAGAAAGAGCAAAATAGATGCCCAAAAAGAGAAGAAATATTTTGGGTACTTCATTGAATGTATTTATGACTGGTATACTTTCAGTGTATCTAAACAGGTGGGTGAAAAGAAAAAAAATTAAATTAAATAATTAACTGGTCAGTTTAATAATTTACAAAAAATATAAAATAATACAAATACAAAATGTAAGTAGGATATAAAATTATAGCGTAAGTAAATGAAATTAATTAACATATAAACTCTAGTCAATTTAAAGTAAATAATATAAAAAAAAAAAAATGTACTTAATTGGACATTTTACAATCGTCGTCAACAATATAAATAGATGTAAAGGTGCGAAGAAAAAATGAAATTGAATAACACACTGGTCAGTTTAATAATACATACTTTTTATTTAATTTATTTATTTTATTTACTAATATTTAAGCTTGATAAAAATACTGCATATATTTTACATAGTTCATAAGTCTTTATTCTTTCTTTGTAATCTCCAATTTGAATTTATAATATTTTAAAATTCTAATTTCTAATGCATTTAATCAAGATTTGTATGCTGGGCGGTTTTAAAATATTGTATTGAAATATTATTTATTACAGGTACAAATAGCCCTGTATATAAAACTATTTAGACAAATATTGGGTGTATACAATAAACCCTTGGGTAAATAAGAGACCCTCATAAAACTTAAATTGTACAGTGTTAACTAATTTTGGTATAGCAATGAAAATTTATGAATGTTTCAATATTATATTACATTGAAAAATTGGCAACATGGTACAGAAAACCTCCATAAGAATAACATTGGCTATCTCTGCCACACTGAAGATAGAGTGTGGGACACTGTATAGAAGAACCTAGAAAAAAACCTGCTCCATATTTACATTTTTCGTATGACCCACATATAGATTAGAGCAATAAATTTGAAATTTATTCCTTGATTTAATTATGAAATCATGCTGTTTAAAAAAAGTCGAATAAATCCATAAAAATATATTGGTTGTGAAATTTTCGAACGATAATAAAATTCGCTGCGTAAAACAGGTTTAAACGTCTTTATTAATAATGATTAAAAAGAAGTTCTCAAACAAAAATAAATAATTATCAATGAGAATAATTTGGAGTAGTTTAGCAGTATCTGAGTAGATATTTTGTACTTCATATATGTAGTCATTTCTTTATTCCTATGTAACCAGTTCGTTTTTTCTGAACCCACGTACGAGGTACAATCCAAGTCAACTTCGGCTCACACATGGTACATTTATTCCACCTAACGTCTTTGTGTCATTATTTTTAAGTCCGAATACTTGTTGAGGTGGTAGAGTTCATCGTAAAGATTCTATAGCAGTAGCCTTTGTGGATATTCTCGACGTTTTTACCTAATTTCGGAGCGAAATAACCGCGACGTGTGAGCACGCGAGGCATAAAATTTGTGGGCGTGCGAAACATAGGCTTTTGATCTTGTTATATTCAACAACATTGATACCAGTCGCGGTGTTTTCATTTTGTTTCTTTGCACCTGAAGTGAGACAAACATACCATTATTCGGTCGCTGCCTGCCTGTGATAACTAATTTGCTATTTGACTTTGTATCGCCTGTTCCCTATTCCAGTCACCAGACAAGATCTACTTTTGCAGGTTACTACTTATTTTATTTATCGACAATTTTATAATAATAATAATCTTTATTTATACTGCACATATACAGGCAAACCCAATTACATATATACAGTTAGTGTGTGATTACATAATTAATGTCATGTGAAATAAGCTAACAAACCATTTTTTCTTATTGTAAACAAATCAAATTCGTAATTTAGATTATTAAGTAATTTCAACGCCTCCTCTAACGGGAAGGGTGAATTTTTAATTTTGAATTTCGCCCAGAATTTCACTTAAAATAATATTACCATTAATTAAATTAACAATAAATAAGGCTGACAAATATTGTCTTCTGCATTGTAATGAAGATACATGAAATATTTGCATTTGTTCTAAGTACGACACAAATCTAGGACTTACATTAAATTTTTTATAATACAAGTATCTTAGTAATTTTTTTTGTATTTTCTCTATCATATCATTATGCATTGCAGTGGTGGGATTCCAAATTATACATCCATATTCCAATTTACTTCTAGCTAGAGAGTTAAATAAAATAATTAAAGTATTACATTCAAACTTGTATCCCATTCTTATTATGAAACCTAACCTACGATAACTATCATGTACAATATATTCTACATGTTTTACAAATTTAAAATCAGATTGAAAAATTATCCCTAAATCTGTTGTACTATACACCCTTTCAAGATATTCATTATTTATATTATAATTAAAAAGTATACAATCTCTTTTTTTTATTGTAACTCATTATTTTACATTTTTTTATATTAAATTCTAGCATATTTTCTGTACACCATTGTGTAATACAATTAACATCTTGTTGAAAATCATAGCAATCATTAATACAGTTTATTTCTTTGTACATTTTTAAGTCGTCTGCATACAATAAGCAGTTGCTGAACTCTATATTTAATGGTAGATCATTAATAAATAAAATGAACATTAGGGGGCCTAACAAGGTTCCTTGAGGTATGCCGGAAGTGGGAGAGAACAATTCTGATTTTACATTATTATATAGTACATAGTGTTTTCTATTCCTTAAATAACTATTAAAAAATTCTATTTAGAAAACTATTTATATGAATGCAGAGTACCTTGAACAAAAAAACGTTGATAAGGTAGACGATTTAGTAAACAAACTTCATTTGAATACATTAACAAGATGATATACTTTTTATTTTGAGGTTAGACCTATTTAAAAAACAAATTGATTATATTATAGGAAAAACAGTTTTGGTTTTATTTTTGTCATTAAATTCAAACCACGTTTCTGGTTTATAACTGTTCAATTCTTTTCTGAACGAACAAATCGTGGAAAAACATTTCGACCGTGAAATACTACTGATCTTTTTTAAAATACCGTAACGACAATGCAGAATTTAATTACATTTTTTATCACACTTATACCCAGTTGCACCGCTAGGCTTAAACAAAAAAATGTAAATCGGAATTTTGACAGCAATGTTTAATTACTCATTTGACGTTTCGTTTCGATATGATATCTCCAATTTAAGGAACGAAATTTAAATATGTTATTTTTCATGATAATATGCAAATTCTAAAAAAAGTTTTTTGTTTAATTCATAATAAATGACAGATTTGCTTAAAAAGCTACCCAACAACAGATCACATGACCGTTTATACATTAGACAAAAAATTACCAGAAGCCAACTACTTTTATGGTAATTATTTCCGAAAGTTGGACAATTTGTGATTTACGATTGAATTTTCGTATTTATTAAAACAGTTATACAGGTGTGCAACGAAAAGCGGAACATACTAAGATTTTAAAAATGCGCGGAAATTGGCCCTCCTGTACATTTTAGAGCAAAAGTACAAGAATTAAAAGTTGGTCAAAATTAATATTTACTTTTTAAAATTCTTCATTTAACGCCATGGAATATATGTAGCAAGAGATTAAAAAATAAAATGTCAATTTCGTCAAAAATCAGATAGCTATATGGAAATAATAATAATAATAATAATAATAATAATAATAATAATGACCCATTTTATTTGGCAAAGTTCAGCTACAGCTGGTCTTACACTTAACCTTATAACAAATTTTATATATTGTAACCAACTTAATGAACTTAATACAACAAAATAACAATAAGAATACCAATAATAACATTACAGTGTAACAGTAGTAAAGTTAATATAAAAAACTTAATATGAAAATCAATATTAATGAACATGACTTAAAAACAAGAAGGAAAAAAAATGTATGTAAATTTAACATTAATTACTGTTTATCTATTCGATTTCAAATAACATTTTTCTTAGTTTAGATGAAAAAATAGAGGTGTTAGCTATTTTTAAATTATCTGGCAATTAATTATATAATCTAGGTCCTGCACAAGAGAAGTATCGTTTGAATAGTTCTGTTCGATGTTTAGGTATATGTAACTTTAAATTTGTTCTTAGATTCCGCCAGTGTTGCGTACCTCGAAATATTAATTTCTGATGCAAGTGTGATGGAACTTTGGTGACAATGGTTTTGTGTAAAAGACATGCATAATGATGATGAAATAAAAAACAAAACAAAATCTCATTCTGATTCTGACAGTTCAGTGTTGATATTAATTATTGTAATCATTGTGTCAACTTTGTTATAATTTCGCATTTAATATTCAAGTACAGAGTGATCAAATAAAACTGATTCAGTTGGCAATAACAAAAAATTACATGAAATTGGTAACACTGATACAAAAAATTATTTCCTGTTGTTGACAGTGACATTTGAAAATTTAAATTTGGGTATATTTACAATTTTTTATTAAAATGGTTGCTGTTTCTTTTACCCGTGTACTTTTATTTCTTAATTACCCATGAGCTATAATCTAAAGCATTCAATCATTCACAATCCCACCGCTGACATAACCTATTTGTATTTATTGTCAAAGTGACATCTTAAATAGTATTTCCGCTTTTACCTGCTATTGTGTAAACTGAGGAATAAAAATATCCCCAGAATTGTACTGCCAACTGTATCATTTCTTTTTGATCACTCTGTATTACGATCTTAATTGATATTATATATTTTGTTTTATAAAATAAATAAATATATCATCACGGCATATTACCCATTCCTGGGTGTGCCAGTATCTACAACACATGTAGACATCGGTAATGATGACGATATATTTACTGTGTGGGCGCTTACCAGGCGTCACCTCGCGGGCACTCATAGCTGGCGTGGAGAGTGTACCATAGGGGTCACTTTTGTGCCATTTAAAATTGGAAATATTTGGCGTCTGTCGGGATCGAACCCGGTTTCCCCAGGTTCGCGACCAGACACTCAGACACGCGGCTACGGGACCCCATATTTTGTTTTATTTGTTTTTTATTTCCATGGCTATCTGATTTTTAACGAAAATGTCATATTTTATTTCTAAATATCTAATGCTACACATATTTTCTTCCATTAAATGTTAAATGAAGACTTTGTAAAAATAAAAATTAATTTTAAATAACTTTTTATTCTCGTACTTTTGCTCTAATGTAAAGTGTACAGGAGAGCCAATTTTTAAATAATATGTTAAACTCCTATGTTCCGCGTTTCGTTGCATACATGTATATTATTCTTAGCAACAATAATTTAATTTTTTTAATGACCCTTAACTATTAAAAATTAAAATTACCTATGTTTAAAACTTTTGTATGATATACTCTCATGATAGTACCACCTGAACATAATATTTAATATTTTTTAAACATAAATGGGTTTAAGAGATCAGGGAGAATTTAAATAAACGAAGAAATAAATTGTGAAAAATTCAAAGACATAGCAGGGATATGAACCCCGGACCTTCTCATAGATAGTAAGGTGCTCTAACCAATAGACACACAATTGCAGTTTGCACGAAAGCATCTAGCGGCAAAGCATAGAACTAAAGGTTGCTATGGTTACCACTTCCAAACAAAGACCTATCATCAGTGCCAGTTTTCCGTAGACCTCTAACTCCAGCCATCGTTTTAGTTGAATAATCGAATATTATCACACAAAAAAGTTGCCCCAGGCTACACTAAATAACAGATGCAAACATAATGACAGATAGGATCATGGAGTGGGATGTAAGTCAAATAGGAGAGGTTTGTACGGAACATGACCTTTTATCTCTCTGTTGCATGTGACATCAATGCTGTAAGTGTCTATTGAGCACGGAGTCCGTTCCCATTGAAGCCAACAAATCTTCCACAACCACAATTTATTTTTACAATGGGCCCATAAACCATAACAAAAATAATAAATGTACACTTTATCCTTAAAGTACTACTCAATAAATAACGATTAATATAAAAAAAACATTTTTTTAATAATTACTTTGCGAGATATTTGAATTTATTTCCAGGGCTACAGATGACGTCACACTATTGGTATCTTTCTCGCGCAGCCTACTTCAGAAACTGGTGTGAGAAAGATAGCTATAGGTTTCTTTAAAAATCAAATGCAGTTATACAAAAAACAATGGGTTATGTGACCATAATCGAATTTCAATATATGTCTAATTTATAAAAGCAATCCTCTATAGCTTCTCATTATAATAATAAAAACTAAACATTAGTTTGTAATAATATTGTTATTAGCAATTTAATGTTTTGGAGAAGGGATCTGTGACGTCAGTAGGGTAGAATGGTAGAAGAAGACAGTTAGACTGAGATAGATATGTTGTGATAGGTTATGGAATGGCGAACGTGACAGCTGCTGTCACTTTCGCCTACCACAATATATCTATCTCAGTCTAACTGTCTTCTTCTATCATTCTACCCTACTGACGTCACAGATCCCTTCTCCAAAGTTTTAATAATTATTTTCTCGTAAACTACGAATAATGAATCAATTTAAAAAAATACGAGTATTTTATTTTTTGGTCTAGTATCATATATGTAAAAATTAAAATTTTGTCACATACCCCATTATGACTTTTCGATACCACGAATTGCTTCAAAATTAAAAAATTGGTTTATGGGCCCATTTTCGTAGGAGAGTACATTATCCTAAACGAAATATTCCTGCGGTGTCTGAATTTTTCACAACTTCTTCTTTTATTTAAATTCTTCTTGATCCCTTTAGCCCATTTCTATGTTTAAAAACTTTAGATAGAATCACAATTACTTATTTTTAATATTTTAAAAAAAAATATTTGTACAATATTGTAAATAACGTAGTACCTCTATCGTTTTTACTTAGTATATGTCTATATTTTAGCAATATTTTCAGAATTCTGACCACATGTTTCTTTGAAGTGTACCATATGTTTTTCTTTACATTGTATTGTGTACAATTGTTTAAAATAAATAAATGGGTACTACTGTCATTGTCCTATTATTCATATGCAGACCACAAAAAAATTCCCGAAAGCCAAAATCGTAGTGTAGCGAGTTGTGTATGTTGTTTTTAGCAGCCACACCTTAGACGACTCGTGGTGTAACCGTAGTCCGCTAATGAACCGTTCGGTTTGGTTTAGTTCAGGTGATTTTAAATGCGGTTGAAGCAGCGTTTTCTTCTACTTCCACCGGTAAGTTGACGGCGGTCGGCGACGTTCTTGGTACGGCACTAGACAGACGCCGGTGAAGTCTAAGAACCATTCGCCATGGGCGTAACAGCATTTCTTTCTCCTAACTCATTACATCACTTTTTTAACCAATTTTATAAAGGCTTTCACATATCGTGCCATTATATAAACTACATACTTGATTCCCGTACTAGAGTGTAATTAAATGTAGTAAAAATTTGAACCCCACAATAAATCACTCATCAACTAGACTCTATAAAACAAAATAACAAGAGGAAGTTTCTTAAACAATTGAATTTATTTGTCATGAACTCAATTTATCTCTTTGCGTCTAACATATCTTTTAAGGCTAAATAAAACACATTCAACACCAATTTTCAAATAATAAATCTATACTTCAGAATAAAAGTGTATTAAGTCACAAAATTCATATTTTACAGGAAAGCACTTAAATGATTTTTGAAATAGATTTGTTTTCAATTTCGAGTTATTCTATCAATGAATGTTATTATAATTTTTTTAAATGGGGGTCCCGTGGCCGCGTGCCTGAGTGTCTGGTCGCGAACCTGGGGGAACCGGGTTCGATCCCGACAAATATTTCCAATTTTAAATGGCACAAAAGTAACCCCTGTGGTGCACTCTCCACACCAGCTATGAGTGCCCGTGAGGTGACGCCTGGTAAGCGCCCACACGGTAAAATATATCGTCATCATTACCGATGTCTGCATGTGTTGTAGATACTGGCACACCCAGAAATGGGTAATATGCCGTGATGATATATTTATTTATTTATTTATTTGAATGGATAATCTTTCAAACCTAATTTCTTTTGTAAAATATTATTCAAAATTGGGTGCTCCAGATGTTGCAAATTTCTGAAATTGGCTTAATATTGTTTTCATTTATATTGAAATAAAACTTAATACGGTATTTCATTCGAAAGAAGAGTTTAGGTTATGTTTATTCGTGAAGAAAATTAATTTTCCGAAAATATGGAATTAATACTGTTTTATCCTGGGGTACAGAAGTAAATTGAACCATATTGTGTTTTCATTATAATCAAAAAGCATTTATTTTCATAATTCAGCTTTTAATTAGTCTAATTAATATAATTATGGTGAACACTTTCAATTTAACAATTCAATTTACTCTATTATAATATACATAAATAACAATATTAATTTCAATTATTTATTTATTTGAAACTAATAAATATATTTTATTCCAACGCTATTTAATACAAATTCCGATTTCCGACAAACACCAAAATTATTTCGAATGTTAAATGGCACAAAAGTGACCCCTGTGGTGCACCCTCCCCGCCAATAATGAGTGCCCGTGAGGTGACGCCTAGTAAATAGGGCATTGAAACCGAACCTAAACCGAAACAAAACCGGAACCAAACCGTAACATTTTAGCGAACCCAAAACCGAACCTCGGATATATTTTTCAATTGAACCCGAGTCGGAACCGAACCGGGTATTAAAACTCGGGTTCAGAGTTCAGCTCCGGTTCAGGTTCTTTTCCAGTTTGACTGTTCGTGAAAATTGTGTTCATATTGTTTTGCTTTGCATTATAAATTCCGCACACATTTTAAATTATTTCTATACAGGGTGTTTCAATATAAGTGTAAAAAAAAAATTGGGTATTCCACCATAACAACAAAATTAAGAAAATTTCAATTTAACATAAAGTATGGCTCAATAAATAATAGTTAAAACAATGAAAAAATTTTTAAATAATTACTTTACGAGATATTTCACATTTGCTAAAAGGGAAAATTGACGTCATACAATTGTTATCCTTCTCTCGCAGCGTACTCAGAGCAGTGTGTGTGAGAAAGATAAGTATAGAGGAAATGTGACGTTACACTGATTTTTCGAAAATAAAATACTCTGAAACTAGGAACAATTAAGATTTTTTAATACTATGAATTGCTTCAAAACTGAATGAAGTTTTATTTAAAATAATAAAAAAAATTGAGTGGAATACCCCATTGAGTAAAAAAAAGCTTAATCAACATCGGTCCGATCTTCATTAGTTTCCGAGATTTAAGGCAGTGAAAAATGAGTTTTTACGGGGTTTACCTCTGCTATCTTGAAAACTATAAGAGTTACGACTTTAATTAAATAAGACTTTTTGTTTACCTTTCAGAGGTCATCTTAGATATGCTTTTGTTTAAAAAAAAAATCAAATAATTGTACTAAGTTAAATATTGTGGCGACCTTGGCCAATATTTAATTTTCATATAACTTTGTAACTATTAGAAATTGAGAAAAATGTTTCATATAAAATTTTATTGTTTTTTTTTTTTTATATATATAGTCTAGACAATTTTTTTTCTATTACTATCATTGTCAATTTTTCTTCAATTTTTCATTTATCTCGGAAACAGTTGAAGATCAGGCCTATGTTTAGGGATTCACCAAGCCAAGCTACTTGGCTTGAAATAAAAAAGCTTGGCTTGGCTTGAAAATTCAAGCTTTTTTTAATGTTAGGCTTGACTTGGCTTGGGCTTGATGGAACCAAAGCTTGGCTTGGCTTGAAAACTTCAAGCTTTAAAAATTTTAGGCTTGGTTTGATTTTCAAGCTTTATCAAGCTTTTTCAAGCCTTTTCAAGCTTTTTCAAGCTTTCAAGCTTTTTAATGCTCATGCGCAAACTCATTTTCGCATGCACATATAATGCTTTTTATTTCATTTATTTATTTTCACGGTACACAAATATGTATAATAGGTCTTGAAACGAAAAATATAATAATATAGATTTATGTTTTGTTCAATTATTTCATTTTTGAAAGTAAAAAATCAAAAATTTAGTATCTTTTATTAAAAAATACCCTGCTATTTTTATATTAACTTTATAAATTTTTCATTCTATATAGGTTTATTAGTTAGACTTGACTTTGTTTTAATAACTAAAATGAATAGGATCTATATTCATAATGTCATTTTCACTCGAAATGACCTCCCCAACAAACTGTAAGTTTGGTATAATACATAGTTCATATTTACCCTTTGTTAGTAAATCAAACAAAACAATACCCCAAACACTCAAGAACCGTGTTCAAAGAAATACATAATTCTGGAATATTACCTATACAATGGGATAAAACTGACCTGCTAAGTAGGTATCCCTTTTATACTTCAAATACATCTGGAAATAATAAAATCCTATAGACTGGGATTTCCTCGATATTTTGTTTGTTCGTGAGACAATAACTTGTACTTTCTATTTTGAACATTATAAAATTTATGCTGATTTTTTATTACAGAATCATGTAAAGTTACTTCGTATGTATAATTACCCTAATTATTTCCATTTTTCAAATAGCACAAAGGTATCCTCAACAATTTGGATATGTTTTCATTACCAAAATTTGCAAATAAAAGCACATTGGCACTCCCAGAACTAGGTAATAAGCCGTTATTATATATTTATTTAATTTATATACCTACATATAAACAAGGGAAACTTGAATCAAGGAAATATTTAGAAGAGAATAATCTCTTTGTCGGTTTACATTTTTATTATACTGTTATACTGCCTCAGACAAGGCCGTTTTATTAGGAGCAATATTAGGGGCTGTACTAAAAATAGCATTGAAATCTTTGTATACATACATTTCCACAAACACAAACTTTCTCGTTTCTATGATTCGGAAATACCAGAACAACAAAACATTGTAAATCCATAGCTGACAAAAAAATTCGACATTTGCGAAACATTTAACAAAATGAAACTATGATATTTTTCATCATCATACGGAGTCTCTCAATTACCTTGTGTTGAGTATATTATTATTTCTTATAATATTTATTCAGCTTCAAAATTATGATTCATAACACCAGTGGTTTGTTCAATATTTTATCGGTTTGAGAAGACATTATTTATAAGTAATATTTTCTGAAATTCTCTCATATATGCTACTTTTAGAATGCCAAGATAAACGGAACAATTATTTTGACATAATATGGCAAATATTCAAATTATGTGCTTTAGTGCTTTAATCATCAAGGTTATTATTTTAGAATAAAATAAATCGTGTTACGAACGATACACTAACGTGAGCATTACACTTTCTTTTTTTTATTTTCATTTTATTTTATAGACTATTGTTGAATGTCAGTATCGTCTAATACATATCAGCTCTATTTTGTAAGAAAGTTGGTATGTCTTAGCAACATGACAGATAAAATAAAATAATTACGAAGACTGAAAAAATATGAAAACGACAGGCTATATATTTGTTTCTATTGGTTAAACGTTGCTAAGACTTAACAATTTCCTTACAAAATGGGGCTGAATATTTTATATATGTACACAAAGGCATAATATCCTGTAACAGGTAAAATAATAAATATTATTTATAGAAGCTTGATGCTTGGTGTTTATGATCAAGTATATGTATAGTTAAAAAAATTAATGAATATTATTTAATTGTGAAATATAATCAGATACATTTAAAAATAATAAATCAATTTCTTAAATCTTTGTTTCTATAATTTATTCCAGTTACTTAAAGATTTATGTATCTAATTAATAAGTTTTTATATAAATTACTTTTATCTTAACAATAAGAAGAATTTTTAAAAATTTAAATAGTTCTATATTAAATTATCATTATCTATTTAAAAACTTTTTTAATAGCTATAAATTTATTTTGTACTTGATTGTGTGCGTGAACTAAAGTGTGCGATTAGTTAGTTCAGATTGTGAAAATAAGTGATCTGTGGGACGATGGGATACACTTTCCCATTTACAAATTTTTGAAGCCTACTAAACTGTTCTTACCTCATTTCTGAGAAATTCGCAAAACTGTGCTCAAGCAATGAAAAAGTACGTTACCTCCATAAAATTTCGATTTTGCCGACCTCGTCAACAATTCTTGTGAAAAGCTTGAAAAAGCTTGTTTTTCACCAAGCTACTTGACAGTCGGAGGCTTGGTTTGGCTTGAAAATTCAAGCTTTTTTTAATATTAGGCTTGGTTTGGCTTGGGCTTGATGAAACAGAAGCTTGGCTTGGCTTGAAAAATCAAGCTTTTTTGAAAGGCAGGCTTGGTTTGAATTTTCAAGCTTTTTCAAGCCAAGCCAAGCCAAGCTTTCAAGCTTCAAGCCAAGCCCGTGAATCTCTACCTATGTTAAAACAATAATTCAATTTTCATTAGGTCAAACCGAACCTAAACCTAATACCCGAAACAAAACCTCAAATTATATTAATGCTTTTTGTGCGTGTAGCGACGGGTTATGCTTGAACCAGATCAGCATCCGAACCCAGCCCTCAAATAACAAAATAACCAGAACCTGAACCGAACCCAGTTTTTGGCGGGTTCGATGCCATGGTAGTAAACACCATCACAGTACGAATATGGCATCATCCTTACCGATATCTGTACCCAAAGCAGATTGGATTGACGCACCCAGTAATGGGTAATATATCGTAAAGATATATTTATATTTTATTACAGATTTTTTTATGGAGGAAATATTTTAACCTTGAAGCAATTATTTTCTGACATTTCAAGGACATTCATGGATACATATATGGAAAGTAGTAGAAACTGTATCACCAAGAATTTTTGCAAAACAACTGCAACTATTTTAAAATGTATAAACATACATGCAGGGTGTTCTAAATTAAATAACCAAACTTAAAATCAAAAAACATTTGTACGATTTTGTTTACAACTTGTCGATGTATTTAAGGTGACAGATAACAAAAGAGCCGTTTACCGATATAAAAATGTCATTAAAATTTCTAACAATTAAGTTAAAGTTGTTTAAAAGTCTGAGACATGTAATTAGTTAAACTTTAAAATTGGCATCCGTTCGAACAAATTTAGGCAGTAAAAGAGCGAAAAGGATTGTAAAGTAAAATATTCACATCAATAAGTAGGCAAGCATTCAGATCTCAAATAAATGTAAAACTGAAACATGTTGAAATAACAGATGTATTCGTTTGGGAATATTTTTGCTCAGCTCAATGGGGTATTCCGGTGATATGGAATTAATGCAAAATAATAACTTTTTTCTATAGTTTCCATCTTCATATAGTAGAAAAATATAATAAAACATGTTTAATAAAAAGTTTTAATTCATAATTTAATGTTACAAAATTGGAATCTTTACAGCTCTAGAAACGTCCTTGAAATTTGTGACGTCAAGTTGATAATCTGTTGCTCATTTCAAAGTAAATATTTTCGTTTAAAAAAACAGATGGGTATATTTCTTGTTTGACATTTCGTCCACTTTATAATTATTACTCCTATTTTTACCATAAACAAACACAGGACAAACACCGAAATACACGCTGCTACTAAAATCATATGTAAACAAGCAAATGGCTGTCATGAACATGTGGATTTAGGCGCTGAAGTTCGTTGCAGATGTCACCATCGAGTTGACGTCATCAGCGCGCCATGATAAGAAAATTTGAATTGCGATAAAAAAATTTAAAATTCATATCTCATGTGATGCATACATTTTCTTACTCAAAGTTAGATATTCAGAGTCCTACTGGTCTGTACTAATGTAAAAAATATTTTTAAAAAATGTCGGAATACCCCATTGATAAGTGTTGTCATAAATTTATATTTATGGAAAAAATAATTGGTGCATATTGCAGAGAAAAAAATACGTATTTTTTGGATATCAAATATGTTACATTTCTGTTTCATATAAAGCCACAAAATAAATTTTAAAAATTGCGAAATTAAGAAAAAATCCACAATTTCTTATTATACAGGGTTGGGCAGAAAGGACGGACTTTTTAAAAAGTCAAAATTGATACTTTTTGCTTAAGAAAAAAATTATTAGTAGATTTGAATTCGTAATGACATAGCATTTGACAAAATCAAGTGTGGAAAACAACATCTTGCATGTCGTGTTCATTATCATTAATGAGACTGCTGTTACCGTGAACTCGAGCGCTATATCGAGATGATACACAACTTCTTCTTTTTATTGATTACTGTACAAAAAAATAAATAAATAAATATATCATCACGGCATATTACCCATTTCTGGGTGTGCCAGTATACAACATATGTAGACATCGGTAATGATGACGATATATTTTACCGTGTGGGCGCTTACCAGGCGTCACCTCACGGGCACTCATAGCTGGTGTGGAGAGTGCACCACAGGGATCACTTTTTGTGCCATTTAAAATTGGAAATATTTGGCGTCTGTCGGGATCGAACCCGGTACCCCCAGGTTCGCGTCCAGACACTTAGGCACGCGGCCACGGGACCCCATAATTACTGTACAAGATATTTGAAATTTATTGTCAGTGTCACTGAGACGTCACACTATTGCTATCTTTCTCTCGCAGCCTACTATAGAGTCTTGTGCGGAGCGAGAGAGAGATAGGAGTGTCGCCGTGACGTCATATTGACTTTAAAAATTAAAGCAGTTAAACTAAAGACAATTAAGACTTTTTAATACTACGAATTACTTCAAAATTAATCGAAATTTAATTTAAAATAATAAAAAAATTAGAGTGGAGGGCCCCATTGACGTTCAGCAACACTATGCGCATACGCTACCTTTAATTGGAATTGCAAAGTCTGGACCTTGCAAGGTTGGAATTGAAAACTGAAATTAGAAAGTGAAATTATATTGTTGTGAACGCGTATATTAAGGCACATGTTCCAAGCTTTATCGCAAAGTAGAAATTCAAATTGAAAAATGAAACATACCTATATAATGACCCAAAAAAGCTTGAAACTCGAACATAACTTGACTCGAATAAAAAAATGAATGGCTTGACTCGATACTCCACTAGAAATAAAAACCGTTAAGCTTGACTCGAAACTTGACTCATTTTCGAGTCAAGTCGGGTGAAGCTCGAACACGTGGCCATCGCTACATATTTTGAAATACAAAATGAGATCTTCCTATAATTTGTTTCTTTCTTGTCTGCATCTTCCAATAGTACCCGAACATATACAGGCATCCCAAGGCCTTCCTTCTAATTTTCTTGAGTACAATGTAACCATCAAAGTAATACAACACTACACACTCAAATCATTAACATATAACACAAGTTTAAGCAATAAAATTAAAATATTTCACTTTATGATTCTTTATACTAATTAGTTGGGAGAATCAATGTTTTGCTTTATTGCAAGATGAGCGTAGGAGAAGACAACGTAACATAAACGTTACGGAAGTGTAGGTGAAGATGTTTCATCGCAACGCAACCTCGGAGTTGCAGTCATACAGCTCCGGACATCCTGTTGCCAGTAAATGATTATTTTCGTCTTTTTAATTCTTATACTTCATAACAAACTATATATATTAGAAAAAAAAAACGTCAAAAATGAATGTTGAAATTCTAATAACACTTGAAGTAAATTTATATTTCAATAATACGATTTCCATATTTTGTTTCGAAGTTACATCTAACATGTTTTTGGCAACACATCTTATATAGAATAAAACTATTAAAATAGACACAAACCAATGTAAATGTCATATTTATTTATGGAAACTACAAATTATGTAACATGTTGCAAACTTAAAATCAAAATCATCGTTTCGAAATTTATGTTTCCGTTACATTGTAAATTTATTTAGCCTAATCTGTATCTCATTACATACATATATTAATATTATAGAAATTAATGAAACAAATTTCATATAAAACATAATGCAGGTTTATTTTTACTTTATTATACAAGATGTTATGTAAATAAGTATACAACGCTTAACTGATGGTAGTATTAACCCCATAAATAGTAAATCTGGTAATAATTTTTGTTTTGCATACTTTGTATAAGAAATAGAGCCCCTTAAAACTGACCAACTACGTCATAGTTCAAAATTTTGTAAAAAAAAATAAAAATCAATGTCTTCTCTGAAAAAAAAAAAATGTTGTTTGTCAAAACTAACGTGAAACGCTTTTTGTGTTGACGTACAATTTATATTAGGTTTATTGAATATCGGAGAGTCTCCAGGGCCGGCTCAAGATATATAGGCGCCCTGAGCCAAATTAGATTAGAGCGCCACCACCCGCTACAAAAATTATTTCTGATTTTTTTTGGACTTAAAAGAAAAAGACAAACTTAAAAGTTGATAATATATAAATTATAATCATTAGCAATAAAAACGCTATGAAATTTACAAAATCAACATAAAAAATCTGTTGTGGCCAGCACAAGACCTTCCGTTAATTTGAAGTATTTTGTACAAATCCCATACCAAAATTTCATTGGAAAAGATTCTATAAATCCAATAAAATTATCACATATACATTATGTATACTCATATATAAATACTCTAAAAATGCGTACACTTACGTAACATTCTCTTTACAATCAAATAATATTACTACCAAGTTCATATCTCTACCCATTTTTGAATGATTGCCCCAAAAGTCAATATACCCCACATTTAGATAAAAACTTCAAAATTTTCAAAAATCTAATTTTTATGTATCTAGATACTTCTCAATGCGCGGATTCCAAATTTTAAAACCGCAGGTCGATATCTCTTTTAAATCTCGAGATATTTAGATTCAAAGTTTTGCTCAAAACAGCCCATTTTTGGGCAATAACCCAAAAATGGGACGAGATATGAATTTGGCGACAACACCATTCGATTCTACGGACAAAAATACATAAGTATAGTAATTTTTATAATTTTTGTCCAACCGGTTCATTTTTTATCAATAAAAGCTTGAAAACCCCTGGAAATGGCCAAAATTTGAAAATATCGTAAGGGGTACACCTTAGATTTTTGCGATTTTTGGCCATTTTCAGTTATTTCGCTTTAGAGATTGTATGCGGTGTTCAAAAATACTGAAAATTGGTGTATGTATGTAATTTTGCCCGTAGAATCGAATGGTGTTGTCGCCAAATTCACATCTCGACCCATTTTTGGGTTATTACCCAAAAATGGGCAGTTTTGAGCAAAACTTTGAATCTAAATATCTCGAGATTTAAAAGAGATATCGACCTGCGGTTTCAAAATTTGGAATCAGTGCATTGAGAAGTATCTAGATACATTACATTTTTGTAAATTTTGAAGTTTTTATCTAAATGTGGGGTATTTTGACTTTTGGGGCAATAATTCAAAAATGGGTAGAGATATAAACTTGTTCGTAATATTATTTGATTGTAAAGAGAATGTTAGGTAAGTGTACGCATTTTTCGAAAAAAATTGTAGAGTTATGACAATCAATTTTATTTTCCTGAAAACACATTGTTTTATTATTTTACAAACTTTTAAAATAAGACTTAATTGGTCAGTTTTAAGGGACTCCAGTTCTTATAGAAAATATGCAAAACAAAAATTATTGCTAAATTTACTATGAGGTTAGTACTACTCTCAGTTGTACACTTACTTACATAACACCCTATATTTAGTTGTCGAGTTTCTGTCAATGTCCGGAAATTACTACTACCTTATCAAAACCGAAATCTTAACTCCAGATAATGTTTTTTTTTTTATTTTTACTACTAATTCTTAGAACATTATCTATAAATGTAAATGGAATGGGTAGTAAATAAATAATGGGTTCCCGTGATCGCGTGCCTGAGTGTCTGATCGCGAATCTGGGGAACCGGGTTCAATCTCGACCGACGCCAGAATAAATAATTCGAATTTTAAATGGTATAAAAGTGAACCTTGTAGTGCACTTTCCACGCCTGGAATGAGTGCCCGTGAGGTGAACGCCCGCACGGTACAAATATGTTATCATCATTACCGAATCTACAAAGCAGCTTGGCACACCCAACAATAGGTAATATGCCGCGAAGATATATTTATTTTATTTATTTAATGCATAAATAAAACATATTTTCTTCACTTACTACACGCATACCAAACATAATCAGTTTATGATACAAATATTTTGAACATGAACCAGTTCACAATGTTCACAGCCAATATTTCAAGGACACTCGTATATGGAAAATGAAAAAGTGTGCATACCATATGGCAGATTTGGAAGCAATTTTAATTATTAATTAACAATATAGGTAAAAAATAGTAATAAATTAATATGTAATTGTAGCATTTAAGTTAAAAAAGATCTAAATGCCACTTTATACTTTAAGTTTATAAGAAAAAGTGTTTTGCAAAAAACAATATTGATTTTAGTGTACCAATTATATTTATTGCAGTAAATGGGTACATTACATTTTAGTTCTGAACCTTTTATTATCTTCATGGAAATAATAAAGTAAAAAAATAATGATTTTAAACGAATCAAATGATAATGATAACATGCAGGTTGTTCATTTTATTTTGTCTACAATTGCTATAGTTCTCGTCACCAAAAATCGAGGGACGGTCATAAACAACTTAACCGCCTGTCACAAGTTCACAAAGAAACTTAAAACTTCTGCCCACCATAAATAATAAGATTGAATACTGTCACTGTTTTGCACCCAAAATTAAAGCAATTTGCGGTGTACCGAGCTAAATAATTCCATTCTAGTTTTATAGTATAGGAGCGGTTAAGCTGTTTATGATTGTCCCTCGATTTTTGGTGATGAGAACTAAATCTGGAGAACTACATAAGAGCTACGAAGTCGGTTAAATTAGCAAATAATTTCTATTTTACAAGACTATTGTAATTAGTACATTTTTTTATCCAGTGGTTGACAAACTATGGAGTTCAATTTTGTTAGTTTAAATGGAACTATATATTTTTTATTTGCTTATTCGCAAGAATTTTATTCTGATTTCAGTAACATAATATTTTTATACCCTCACGTAACAAATAACGTATATAAATTTTATTTAATGGGGAAGTTTAGCATGGTAAAAATTCTACATAACATACTATTTTCTCACAAATATAACACAAATGACTGCTGAAATTGAAATTAAAAATTAAAATGATTGCTCCATTTATTTATAATTAATATTTTTTGGGTACGTCACAAGTCAGTTATGCGCAAACTCAGACAGAACGGTGAAAGCGAACCACTTGAACGTAGGTCGAACAACACCTCATCAGTCTCAAGTGACTGGTAACCGCAACCGCGTGCGTCAGTATATAAGAGACATACGTTGTACCAAACCTCTACCGACGTCATCACAGCTTAAAATCGGCTTTTCCGGAAAATCTGGACATTTTTGAAAAAAATAAAACATGTTACATCATTTTTCAAGTCATTTCCCATTGAATAAAAGAATAAAAAAAATCGCTAAGCTTCCCCATTATGACTGTTATAAAAGTGCCAAGAATACATGAATACATTTTATTTTTTAAAGTAATAATTAGATTATCATTTTTATATCAATCCTCGTCAAAAGTTGAAAAATATCTGATTTTCCATGGAATTCGCATTCATTAAAACAGATATATAGGCTGTTAAATAAAACGCAGGCCATGGGCATTTAATATGGGAAATCAGTTTTTACTTGCGCAAAACTTCCCATTTAATTTTTGACAAAAATGTTTCAAATAAATGTTGTAAAGGATTAAATTCTACACGTAAATCACTAATCCGATCTTATTTTACATATTTGATAAGCTGTAAAATCCAATTTGAAATTTTATAAATATTTCTCATTTGTAGTGGTAGCCATGGAATTTAGGCAAAATTACAAAGAAGTGCATATCATTTAAAATGCCAGAAAATGAATTTTCAAATAAAAATTATAGATAAATACATTTTACACCTAAGTCCCTAAAAATATTTTTTTTTTCATAATCTACATCTAAATTACTGTACAGATTTTATTTTTATTTTGTAACCTGCAAAATAGAAATTCTGACAATTCGAAGGATATGCATTTTTTTCAGTTTTGTTTAAATTCCGTTGCTATCACTACAATTTTTTTTTTTTTCTTTAAAAAAAAAGCCTCTCAACAGGATTAAATTCTAATTACTGAGTAGGTTCACATACACAAACTTCCATGCCTTAGTGGGATTCGAACCCCGAGCACACTCATGATTAAGAGGCGTTGCTCTAACCATTGAGCCACCGGAGCCGACAAATGAACAATATTTATAAAAATTTTAATTTGATTTTACAGCTTATTAAATATAAAGGATACAGGGAAAGAACGCGGTTTCTCAAAAAATGTAAAGTTTTCAGGAGACAGTTTTTAAGATTTTAAGATCGTGTTATTTTTTGGATAATGCCTTCCGCTATGAACAATTTTGAACCAGGATTCTTTACTGTTTTGTAAATGAGCACCTCAAATTAGAAAATTTGTCTGGCACCCTATTTTGGTGGAAATTTCGGTTTTTTAATTTCACACCAATATGAAAAAATCGAAATTTCCACGAAAATAAGACACCAGACAAGTTTTTTTTTTTTTAATTTAAGGTACTCACTTAGAAAGCAGTAAAGAATGCTGCATCAAAATTGTGCATATTTATTCAAAAAATTACACGATCTTAAAATTTTTAAAAATGTGTCGTGCAAACTACATTTTTTGACAAACCGTTGTTTTGCCTTGTACCCATCAACTTTTTTGATACATGAGAGTGGACAATCCACCTTTTTGCTTAGTACCGCATGGACATACCCGTCTTCTTCCTCTGTACGCCAAATTTTTCAATGGTAATAACTTCTGACCTACCGTGTTTTTGCCCAAAAGGAATATTCCGCGTAAAAGACTGGGTATTTTTTTACAAGATAGCATAAAAATTCTAATTTCAAATTTTTAATGACAAACTGCTTTCTTCCCCTGTGCCCTTCATATGTAAAATAAAATTTGATTAGTGATTTAGCTGTAGAATTTAATTCTCTACAACATTTATTTGAAACATTTTTGTCTAAAATTAAACGGGAAGTTTTGCGCAAGGAAAAACGATTCCCCATGTTAAGCGCCAATGACCCACTTTTTAATTAACACCCTGTATTATTCTTGAATATAGGTAGGTACTTAATGTTTTTTTATTATTTTTATATTACCTATATTTGCAATAACAATTTAATTTTCTGCATAACCCTAAACAATAAAAAATTTACAATATCAACTTTTATAAATTCTTTTATAGAGGGAAACTTTTATATGAGACTGTCATGAAAAAACTACTTTAAGAACCATACATCCATAATTTATTCTTCTCCCACACCGCCGCCACTGGGTTCACCGTAGCCGTACCTAGTCTACGCTAGGCACAGGTCCCTCAACAGCAAGCACAGCTCTTGCTGTCGCGGCTATACCGTCTACCTCTACCTCGGACACTGGATGGCCACTGCTGTCTGTCGACTCGGACTCGGCTAGGATCGGGGATCGTGCATCGTGCTTAGCCTCAACCAGAGAGGTATAGTGCTCACGCTGTGCCATCCTACAACTATGCTATAGCACGATGACGGATTTCTGGAAGAATAGGTTACGCTTACGCTGAGATGGGATGTTTTGTGTTGAGTAATCGTTGTATAATGCCAGTTGTTTTCTTTCAAGTTACAAATATAGGAGTATTAACAATAATATTGTATTGATTGTACAGTAATCATACTTACCTACTCAATAAATAAAATTATTATATCTAATTAGTTCCACAATATCGTTAATTTGTTGACACGTACATTAATATAGTCGTTTAGCACAACTTTATTTACAATACCTATACAATAAAACAAGCTTTAAATATTGATAAAGACTTCCTAGGTTCATGACACCAAATAGTTGTATACTTAATAAATTTAACTAGAAAAAATTATGACTATTTTTTATAGAAAAATGAATTAATTATGTTACAATGAATAATAATTGAGTGATTTTTTTTATAAAAACCGACCATGTCTCAAAATTTCAATTTTCAAGAAACAAAAAATAGTATATTAAAGAACAAGTTTTATAAGACATGTTTTTTTCGCACGCGTCAAAGTTTAGAAAACGAGCCTTGGCGAGTTTTCTAATTGACAAGTGCGAAAAAAAATCTTATAAAATGAGTTCTTTATACTATTTTTTAGATTTTGCGCCTTCTACATACTAAAATATTGTAAAAAAATATTAAACCGAGTCAATTTAAGGAAATTTGCAAATGAAATGTTGTAGTTGGTATCACTGAACTGACCACATTCAATTATTATTTATTTGAATATTTGAAGGTTAAATTTAAGTATTTGTATTGTAAATGTCATCTAGTACCAACCTTCTAAAACAAAAAATGCGTATCGAAATGACTTCATTATGAACGCAAAATCTAAAAAAATTCATTTTAAAACCGTTTATTGTATGACTAGCGATTTTTCTCCATACATAAACATAACAACAAAAAAAAAATTGGATCCATCATTTATTTAACCTTTCAATACACGCACCCGGTTTCAGGGTCCAACGATAGTTAAAAATTTTATTATTCCTATAATTACAAGTGTGAATTAAAAAGAATGCATTAATAATATATAAAAACTAAAACATAATTTACACTTTATTTATTAATCGTTTAACAATAGGGGGTTATTCCACTCATTTTTTTTATATAAATTATATACATAATTATTTCTTCCCATATAACTTTGTTATTGATGCTAATTTATTTTCTATATACTTTATTACTTTTTTATGAATGCTAAAATATATTAGGTACTAGGTACACACTTTCAAAACGCGCGGATTTTTCCGGGCTTGATGACACTACCGAACCTGGCTCTCTTTTATTGGCCGACACTGTAAGTAGGCGTTCCCATCATCAAACCAGTGATTGCCAGACTGTTCCACTCGAGTATTTGGTTATGGTGTTTATGCGGCTGCACGATATTATTTTTACAAATACTTAAATACTAATAAACTATAGCTACAATATACTAAATTTAAGATAAGTAAAAGAAAAGAAAATACGAACAAAAATTTTCAAATATAAAGCGATAACTTAGCCGCACAATATTGGCAAATGGTTTAGAACCTCTGGCAACAGCAGGCAAGACAGCAGCTGCTGAGAGAGAAAGCATGATATAATGCTATTACTCTCCACCACTGGGTTCATTACGTCGTACGGCGGGAAACGCTGGATGCCAAATATTTGTCATTTTTTTTCCCCTAAGAAGTCGAATTTTAAAAAAATAAAAATTAGGGAATTTCTGAATATAAAAATACTATAACATATAAAAAAATCAAAAAATCGTGGAATCCCTCATTCCTTGGGCCTATTTTTGTTACATTCAAATAAGCTACGATTTTGGCAATAAATTCAACTTTTAAAATATTTTTTTGTTTTATTGATTGAATGTTTGCTCAGATTACTTACTAAGTAGAAATGAAATACTAACTTTAAATTAATTTTTATAAATTTTTTCGCAATGTAAAGGTGTGATATTATTATATCAAAATTCTCTATTTAATGAACTAATAAAATATATATAATGCCATTTAAAAAATATAATATTGCCCTATAGTTTGAGTACCACTGGATTTATGATAATAAAGTTTATGCTAAAATGTGTCCCCCTCTATCCCTTACAAAATATCCTAATCACTTTTTTCTGTATCTTTTCGCATACACGAATAAACGGCACTGTTCCATTATCTTGATACACCCTGTATAAAATGATTACATAGTTGAATTCGGAAAAAATACTTTATCGAATGGACCTAAAATATACATACCATGGGATGCACCCCGTTTAAAAAAAATTACTTTATGTTATAATTTAATAACCACTGGTTTATTTTTTTTTTTCTTCAGTAAGTGAATGTCCCCTCGATCTACAACTTTTATTTAAATTATTTTCTTCTATGTCCAATAATAAATAAAATAATCGATGTGTCCCGTATCCATGAAACACCCTGTATATTTTATATACTCATAAACTATTTTTTACAAAACTACTAAATTACTATGTATGTACATGTTTATATAAATAAACAAAATTTAAAAATACGTATTTAATACCATATCTGGGAATAAAACCATATGTTACAAAATAAATCTCTATCATATTTTTTATAGTTATTAATACATAATACAATTTTATAAATATAGACAATACTTTGTTATTATTTCCAGAAGAGATAAATAATAAACTAATCGTATTACCTCTGATTTTGTTATGGATTTCATTGTTTCATTTCAACTAAATTTATATGTTGGTATAACTGGAAATAATAAATGTATTGTTCATTTGAACTGGACAATAACGAAATAAATTTATTATTGAAATTAATTTAGCTGCATTAATTAAACACCTGCAAATAACAATTTATTGTTAAGATGTTAAATCTACCATAAAACATAAACCATACGGCATTATTTATTAATCATAGTTTTAATTAGCGACAGACCAATATTTAACTACATACTTTTCTATACAAAGATATCAAAGAAACAAACAGATTTAACTATAAAATTTTATTAATAATCATGTAGGTAGTAAATAAGATATGCAAAAAATATGTGTTTATTGTATTTTAACCATTCAAGTTACAGAACATACATATATAGCAAAATTGGTAAAATTATATATATATATTAATGGGGCATTCTAGCTCAATCGAATTAAAGGAAAATAGTAAAAAAATACGAATGTATATGCTGAAAAACGAATATTAATAAAAAAAATGAAATGGTATAATTGAGATATTTCGGAAATAAGGGGTTTTTTGTTATAGCGTTTCGACACTAATATGAAATCTATATATAATATTTTGATTGGCAACCGCAAGACCGCCTATACATGCATTACAAATAGCGTGTTAGGAGGTGGGGATTACTACCAATGGAAGTTAAGAAATTCAAATTCGAAAGGAGGGGCTAACATTCCTGTACTGCAGTTTCCAAACAGTTTTTATTTTAACATAAATTTCTTGCATTAAACTTAATAATTTAAATACACCTGTAATTATAAAGTATGTAGACTTATACAGTGTTATAATATTCATTTATTTTTATGTAAATATAACTTAAAATAGCATATATTTCAAGAATATTTATGTTCATGATGAAAACAGTTTGAAATAAAAACACATAAATGTGACGTCACGTCAATCTTTTCAAAATTCGGGAGACCATAACTCGCTTATTAATAGGAATTTTTTCACCGGATTTTCATCAATAGTCTTAATTTTGGAATCCCCCATTACGTTGTTATAATGACTATACAGGGTGTTATGTAAGTAAGTGATCAACGCTTAACCAATGGTAGAACTGACCCCAAAGATAGTAAATCTGGCAATAATTTTTGTTTAACATACTTTCTACAAAAACTAGAGGCCTTTAAAACTGACCAATCACGTCATAATTCAAAACTTTATAAAAAAGTAAAAATCAATAGTACTTATAAATATAGGTGTCTCAGAAATAGGGGGACATAGCTTAACCACAGACTCCTGGGACCAAAATAAGACGATTCAACTAAACTTACCTTATCCGAAATTGCACCGTTTAACCAGTATTCTGCTTCAAAGTTTTTAAAAAAAATTAATCTTACTTATAATAACGGAACGCTATGTTCAACTTTAATAAAATTTTGTATGACAATTCATGTGGATACACTGCATTTTTTAAGATGGTATTTGTAATTATTAGTGAACCACTAGTGTATGAAAATTGACAATGATAAGTCCATAACTTTTTAATGGCAAAGTCAATAATGTCAAATTATTGTTTTTCAGAAAGATACACACAATAGTAAACTTTTCTATCTCTGAGTAAGTTGTGATAACTGTAACAATATAGACAGAAAAAAATAAAATGTGACTGTGCCTTGTAATTGTTAAAATAAATTTTATCTAGCAATCTATCCAAATGTATATATATACCTGATATTACCTATTTCACGAGAAAAACAAAATAAGTATGTTTTGTTTGTTGTGTAAATAAATATGCAATTGACTTGTATATAGTTTGACAGAAATCCATCGTTATGGCCCTCTCAGCAGGTCTACTGTTCGGGATTTAAACTTACTTTATGAAACAATCTTTTTAAAAAGCTCCTTTAATGATAATGAAACAAATAATATATAAAATACAAAACTTGAGAAATAATATAGTAAAAAAATCTGATGTGGCCAGCACATTACCTTCCGTCAATTCTATGTATTCTGCACAAATCCCTTACCGAAAGTTTGTTGTTCCTTGGAAAAGATTCTATATGTCCAGTAAAATTTTAACACAAATGTAACTATTTTCTACAAATTTCATACCGAAAATTCCTAGAAAATAAATATAATAAATATATCATTACGGCATATTACCCATTTCTGGGTGTGCCAGTGTCTACAACACATGTACACGTCGGTAATGATGACGATATATTTTACCGTGTGGGCGCTTACCAGGCGTCACCTCACAGGCACTCATAGCTGGTGTGGAGAGTGCACCACATGGGTCACTTTTGTGCCATTTAAAATTGGAAATATTTGGCGTCTGTCGAGATCGAACCCGGTTCCCCTAGGTTCGCGACTAGACACTCAGTCACGCGTACACAGGACCCCATAGAAAAAATATCTATATATTCAATAAAATTATAACATATACATACCATATTTGTCAATTAGAATATTTGAATATATCAGCTGTTTCCATGATTTTAGCAAAGCTGGCTGATTTATGAAAGTTAATTTTTATAATTCTTTAACTCTATATCTATTGAATATGAAGGAAAATGTGTAATCAAACTGTATAGTATATTCTTCCATATTTATAACAAAAAATCTCAAAAAGTAATATTTAACTGCGTTTTCTTATTTTTTCTTAATTTGTAACAATGCTCAAAGACGTAATTTGATTTTGCGAATCCATTAAATATCAATTTTGAAATATGAAATGCATACAGAAATTTGCAAATTTAATTTTTTTGCAGTCCGACCCTAAGTGCCAGGTAGTGCTCTCCAGCTGTGTCCGGTCGACCACATACTTAGTAAGTCAAAGCCATAACGGTAGAATTTTGTACAAACTATACCTATACTATTTTATTGACTTGAATGTAAAGTTAAATTAATATATTTTTTATATGGAGAGTGCAGCTATGAGTGCCCATGAGGTGACGCCTGGTAAACGCCAACACGGTAAAATATATCGTCATCATTACCGATGTCTACATGTATTGCAGATAATGGCACACCCAGAAATGGGTAATATGCCGTGATGATATATTTATTTATTTATATTTTTTTTATTATTATTTTATTGAAATACAATTCTGGTTTTTTACCCTCATAATCTCTTCACAAGTTTGCAGCTGTGAGTGTCTAATGAAGTTAGGGACGGTACATTTTGGCAAGAACTATATAATAGTTATTTTTTGTATAATTTGGATTTTGTAAATATGTATAATGAATCTGATAGACGAAGTAAGTAGCAGCTAGTGAGATAGGCTAGGATGATAACCGAACTGATGGAATAGTAGTAGTAGTACTACTACCAATAGCAAGTGGAACAGTGTGTATCTCCGCGATCGCAAGACTATACGACTTGCATGCTGAGCCAGCATTCAGCGTTCAACCTCAGCGTAGTCGGTGTTCGGTGTTACCTCTGCTGACTTAAGCCAGAGTCGAGAGATCCGTGTGAGTGTGTGTGTCGTACTCGCCAAGGTCGTTCACTCAAACGCGACTATTTACAAATTTCTCTGAGATTTTAAATGTCTTTCGAACAATTCACGTCATATGTAAAACACTGCTGTGATTTCCCGGTCTCGTCCTAGCGAAATGAGCGTGATTATTTGCTTTTTCAAAACATATTTGTGTGATTCGGCGAGAAAGTGGTGTAGCTGTGGATTCAGATTCAACTGTGGACATAATGTTACTACGTTCTACTAATTTTACTTGGTAAGTAAATGCATAATTGTTAAATCTTCTCTTTTGTATTTAATTTGCATTCTGGGTTGGTATTGATACTTTGCCTCGGGTGGTTTGTATTCTTATCTCATTCCAAGTATTTCATATGAATTTTAAAAGATTGACATGGAATAAACATTTCTTATCTGTATATGTTTATTTGTTTGCCTCAAACATCTCGCTATTAAATAAATAATTGTCAAAGATTTTGTTTTCCATGCGTGTAAATGGGTTTGATGCAAGTTTTTATTGAAATCTAGCAGGTACGATAATAGTAGTTTTAGACGCGTCTGCTAGAAGAGTCGTTTGTTGCTACCTTAGATCAGATTGTCTCGTTTGCTACTTCTACTTCTCGTTATGTTCTGCTTTTCTTTCCTTTTATTCCTAACTTTATAACTGTGCTCGTGACTAGCGGAAATTTGTCGCAGAAAACAGAAAATATAATCATTACGTCTAATCAAATGTTAACGTGATAACTACTACACATTTTCTTTCTTTTATACTAAGGTAAACAAGTTGAAAAAATCATATGCACAACGCCCACTTGTTTTCAAAATAAAGAATACTACGCTACTCATACAAACTGCAGCTTTCTATTACGTTTACAACGAAATATAACCATATAACAACTTTTATTTACTAGTTATAACAATTAGTATTATTTTATACTGCTATAAAACTTTCTCGTAAATAAATAAACAACAATAAAAACCTTTCAATAACTTTTATACAAAAAAAGAAAAAAGCAACTCAGCACAAGGTTGCGAAGTAAGAGCAAATCAGTAATCCATAACATTAAATTATAGCCAAATCGCACCGAAATGAAGATATGAGGAAGTTAATAATAAAGTGAGGTTACGAAACGGTCTCTTAAACCGCACATTGTGGTTATGAGGTTAATATCTCTTGAGCTTCGCAAAATGGTGCACTATTTAACTAAATTACAGACGCGTTCTGATAAACAAATATACTCCATTCTAGCACAATCCAAGAATATTTGTTTATCTCTTTTATAGCGGCTTAAGTAAACACACAGATACGAAATCTCGAGATAATTTTTTTGTCTTATTTAATAAAATTTGTTTCATTGACACATTAAGTAATTTACTTTGACATATAAAACGCCGACATTAATTTAGTAATATATTTATAAAATATAAATTTCAAATATGCGATAAAACTGACATTTTAGCAGTTTTATATTTTCATTTCCGCCTGCTCGTTTAATGTGCAATAATAAGAAATAGTATTTAGTTTTGCCAAAAAAATAAAACTTTAATAATAGTACATTCAATATTTTTTTTTATAGATCCAATAACGCCAAACTGTTTTGTAATTTATTATAATCTATCAAACCCTATACAAAAAATGTTTTTGTTATATTCTAAATTAATTTTAAACATATACATTGTGGCTACAAATTTGTGCAAAATTGTTTGTATGATTTTTTTAAAATAAAATTTATTAAATCCACATATGTGTACGAATGTACAGCTAAAGTCAGTAGTGAATACCTACCATTCAAGAATTTTATTTTGATGGTTATGTATAGTTGCAAAACCATTAAAATCATTAAATTCCACAAAAATTAGAGCGCGGAATGCAATATTTATGGCGATTTTGATATTTTTTCTGAAAAAAGTTGGGTTAAATTACTATGAAATGAATGTAACCACCAGAGTTTCGTCAAATTAAGTTTTGTTAGGTTACTTTAAAGTATTTTTCAAAACTTACAAGCCAAAAAGTCACATTTTTCACAAATACAGCCTAAAAAAATAATAATCATTTTGGCGCGAAATGCCTATAAAAAGCATTCAACCACCCAAATTTTGTCAAATTGAGTTCTGTGCGTTAGGTTACGTTATATTCAAGTATGTTTTCCAAGTGGAGAAGTTATAAATTTACAAATACAGCCTTTAGAATTGGTAAAATCTGACCGACTTTTTTAAAAAAAATATGTATATACAGCCGACTCTCGATAAATCGAATTCCTAAGGAGAAACATTATACCGAGTGTCCCAAACAAACCTATTTCAGCTATCTAATTCTAAATTCGATTTGTAGAGGCGAATTTTATTGAAATTGATGGCAAATGCCCAAAATTTAATTCGATCAAAGGAAAGTTCGAATTAAAAATTTCGATTTAAAGAATATGTTTTTACATATAAAAGCATATATAGTTGAACATGTAAAAAATATAATTCGATTCAGTGGCGGATTCAGTGGGGTGGCCCAGGGGGCCCGGGCCCCCCCTAAATGATTTATAAGTAAGTTCAAAATTAAATTATTATCAAAATCATTAAATATTATGACAAAAATTTCGAATTCTCTACAGTTATTTTGATGCGAATATCTTTCTCCAGTCCTAAGATGACGAGAGAAAATATTACCGTTCGATTTGCACAAAATTTCAGTTACTCTCAGCTCCTAACGTAATTTAAAACTTATTATTATATATTATATTACAATTTATATTCTCAGTGTAACAAACTAAAATTATATTTTTATTTTATATGTACAGGGTGTATATCGAAAAACGAAACAAAGGATTTAGCATGGGAAATCAGTTTTTCTTTGCGCAAACGTTATCTAATTATTTTATGCAAAAATACTTCAAATAAAAATTATAGAGATTAAAATTCTGCATCTAAATCATGTGTTACAATTATTCAAGCTCTTCATATAAACGTAAAAATAATTTTTATGAGCTATTAGTCTACGCAGCCATGGATTTATGACAAAAAATAAATAAATGCGTTATATCTATCTGTCAATTATAAAATCAAAACAAAAAAGGTAAAGTGTTTTAGTTCTAATTGACAGTTAAAAACAATGCGTTTGTTTATTTTTTGTCATAAATCAATGACTGCCTAGACTAAAAGATCATAAAAATTGTAACTTTATAATCAATTTTCGATTTACAGGTATAATGTTTAAATATAAGTATTAAAATTTATATTTCAAATTTTTGTTGCCCCCCCCCCCCTAAATTTTAATTCTAGATCCGCCACTGATTCGATTTAGAGACAAATTCAAATTAGGGAGAGTTTGTTTTAGAGAGTTGACTGTAATAAATACCTACTTCCGCGCTCTAATTTTGTGTTTGTTATATTTTAGCTAAAAGAAGGCATTGGAACAAAAAACAAATGAAAGGTCAAGGGTGGTAGGTATTCTAGAATCTAGCCCAATTTACACTTTAGTATGGCATAATATTTGAAAAAAAATCTACCACTATGAATAAAAAAATATTTGATCGTAACATCAATAATAAATTTCACATAATTTAAAAATGATTTTATTTTATATGACAAAGAACAGGCGTGCAAAATACATTTTAAAAATTCATATTGTGTATACTGTTGTATGCATAAATACAAATAAATTATAGCATTTATTTACCTTGGATCTCAAAGCAATTTCATTGGAATTTTTATGTAGGCGCAGTATCAACTACCTACTTTTCTTATGTTTCAATTTCGATTCTGTAATTAACATGATTTTAATTTTAATAAAGATGCTGCAGCCGGCAGCCTTGAGGAACAGACGCGTATAGATGCCGTTAAACTGATATAAAACCTATTTACTGATACTAAAAATAAATAAAGCCAAGAAGAATATATTTAAATAAATTCTTATCAAGTTTTTTGAAAAATCGACAGAATTTGTTTATCTTTCGTGGTGTGATTATTTTGTTTAAGTAAGGATATTTGTTACTGATATTACAATTTTTATTTTTTATTTTTATGAAAATTTTAACTTATCTTCAACATTTGTGAACTGAATAACAGAGGTATTACAAAACAGATAACGTATATTTGTAAATAAACATTCCTCAAGGATTTCTAAATTTATCGCACCTTACACCCAAAATAGGAATACCACCTCTGCTTTCAACATTTGGATAGTATATTATTTTTGTTGTACAATACAATATTAATATATCGCTACATTTTGTGCTTATACTTCACTACAAAGGTATTTTTTATGCAATATACTGTGCTTATGTGGGTATACTATGCTATTATGAAAAATATAAGCCCGTATTCACAAATAGCAGGAAGTACTGCTACTATTATCGAATATCAAAAAGAGTATCATTTTTCTTTATTTGAAAGGGTTTTATTCGGGGTGTTTCGATATCTAAGATCATTTAACACCCTGGTACAGTTGTTACAATTTTATTCATATACAGGATGTTAAAAAATAACTGTAAAAATTTTATGGGGATAGTACTGACCAAAATGAGTAAAAATAGCTTAATCAACACCTTCAACTGTTTCCAAGAAAGAGGCCATTTTGTATTAGAATTGATGAAATACTGACAAAGATAATGATCGAACAAAATTTTGTCTATGCCAGTAAATAGACTATAAAAAAAAACAATTAAATTTTGTATGAAACATTTTTCTCAATTTCTAATAGTTACAAAGTTATTTGAGAATTAAATATTGGCCAAGGTCGCCACAATATTTAACTTAGTACAATAATTTGTTTTTTATTGGAAAACAAAAGCACATCTAAGATGACCTCTGAAAGGTAAACAAAAAGTCTTTTTTCTACAGTCACTATAGAAAGTAGCCATTTGCGCTCTCTTTTGTCAACGCAAAATGTCACTTTGCCGCTCATGCGCGACAAACAAAAAACGCTCGCTGTCCAAATTTCTAAGTATACAATGTTGTGAAATGTCACTTGTCTACATTCTTAATGAAAATGTTTAGTTAGGAACTAATGGCACTGTAATTACACATTTATCACGTTCACAAGTCAATTTGACATATGTTCTGTCGGTATTTAACATAACCTAACAAAATGCCAAACTGCTGTGAAAATGAAATATGGCATTCATTTACAAAAACAAAAGTATAAAATACTTAGATTAGATTGAATAAAAACTCAAGAAGAATAGAAAATAACGATAAAATAAATTGTGTGAACAGTTATGTTTAGTAATAGGAATGATTGTACACAGATGGCGGTAGGATAGTTGCGAGTCGTACTGACATCTGATCTCTAGTTAACTATTTATTTTGATTACAATAAAGTTATTAGTTATTTCGTTACTTAAATAATTGCGAGAAGTCAGTCAATGCACATACATGTCTATATAATCACAAATTCCTTGAAATATTTGTTAATTTTTTCAGTGTGACAGGCGTGACAACTAACCACACATTTTACTACAAAAACTCATCAAATCATCACAAATCCTTGCTTCCACACTCTAATTTTGGTTTTTTTTTTATGGAATAGATGGCTAATGTAACGATATAATCATTTAAAAGTCTTTTTAAGTTTAAACCGTATCTTTTGTATTAGCCAATCGTTATTTATTGAGCAGTACTGTAAGTATAAAGTGTACATTTTATTATTTTTTGTTATGGTGGAGGACCCCATTGTGGCGACTGTAGAAAAAATCTTGTGTGTGTTTCGAGCGCAAATGGACATTGTCGATTTCGAGAGAATACCGCGCTCCTTCGTCGCGCGGCAACAACCTCTCAATCGACAATGTCGCATTTTGCGCTCTTAATACACAAATAGCTATTTTATTAAAGGCGTAACTCTTACAGTTTTCGAGATAGAACCCAGTAAAAACTCATTTTTCACTGCTTTATATCTCGGAAAGTTTTTTACTAATTTTCAATGAAGTTAAAAGGATTATGAAACCCTAGAAAAATAGCTATTTTTAGTACAAGTAAGCAAAGTATGTCTTTTTCTCACGCGTCCGGAAATTGATCGCACGATCTGGAGCAGGTGCGCCAATTGGACAAGTGACAAAAAGACATGCTCACGTGTGCTAAACATGATTTTTTCCATAACCCTGAAATATAATTTTTCCAAAAAACGAAACATTGTAGTTTTTATTATTAAGGAATTGTTCCTTCATGTAGAATGTTAGATATTTATTGTACAATTTGTAACTCCATCAAAATTTAAGACTCCTGATCTAGATTATTATAGGCTTGTGTATTTTGTTCACTTGTGAAGAAAGTTATTTACTTTCCTCACTTGTAATTCAACATGCTACGAATACTTTGCTCACAATTTTAAGTTGAATAATAATGAATTTTGCTAACGATTGTGGAAAAAGTTATTATTATTTCCTCCTCATTAACCAATCAAGTAGTGTTACAAAACATCTGAAAAATGTTCTTTTAGCAAGTATATCGAGTTTCCTAATTTCATCTATAATCGTTTATAAAATTAGAGGGTAAAATATATAAGTATCTTCAAGAGGTTCGTACACCTGTAGGAGCCAAGATCCGGCACGTGTTTAATTCTTGAAATTGTTTAAAGAATATGTGGTTTAACAATTGACATTATTTAGTGGGAAACCCTGCTTATGAAATTTTCAGAATTATAAACTTAATATGCAACTAAAATAAATCGCATTTTTTTTATATTTTACAAAAAATGCAAAATAAAATTTGCATTTTACAGCATATTTCAGTATGCCATAAAAATAATGATTATTATCTACTGTTTAATATTCTGTAAATAAATAAAAATTGCTATTGATATTAGTCTCATATTGTGTAGTTTTTAATTCTGAACAAGTTTGGTATTTACAACTTTCTTCTAAAATTAATATATAAGAAACAACAGCAAAATAAATAATTTAATAACATTGTATTCTCTACATAACAAATTTCAAATAGACACCCGATATATATTGATTAGAGATATAGGTATATACAGTTGATATATATGATATATATAGCATATCATTACCTACACTCTAAGAAATTCTGTATAAAATACACTAAAATTGGTTTATATAGGTCCAGACAATGTTGCGTAAATTTAACCATTTACAAATTTGGTATGAAAGTACATGTTGAATTAGTACAAAATCGAATAGAATACGCATATTTTCGTAACATGGCAACTAATATATGTATTTATTATAAATAAATAAGTACAGTGGGCCGAATTCAGCACTCTTCACTAGTCTAGTGCTCGTCTCTAGCAACTATGGAAAGAGCGTGCACATTTTTCATATTAATGCTTAATGCATTACTGCATATATCTTTCTTTATTTTGTTATTTGTAGTTAAGCTTCTTTAGTTAAAGGAGAGTGCTGAATTCGGCCCTAGATTTTTATAGATCTCATTTATAGAATGCATTTTACATAGATTAAATGATGGTAATTGTACTTACCGGGTAATGGAAAATCTTCAAACCTGATGCCTTGCCTTCCGTCGAAGAAACACTTCACACAAATTTTTGTATTTCACTTTAAATGTAAGTACATTATCATTAAATATACGTCAGCCAACAACGAAATATCACAACAGACTAACTACCTTGCGACTTTTAACTTGTTTGATTAGGAACACATCACTGGATCGTAGTGGTAAAATGAAATTTATTTATAAAAATTACTATAAATAGAGCGAGATTTTTAAAATTACTTATTACATTATTTAATATTGCATATACGATTTTTACCTCATTTTATTATTTACAATTTGCAAAATTTTCCAAAATTAATGTTGATTTTCACACAAGTATGTTTTACCACTTACCAAATCGATTTTACACGGCTAAAATTTCTTACAGTGTAAGAATTATCCCTAATTTCAGTCTGTAGAAATATACACAACAACAAACACGCGTATTCTAATATTTTTGTACGAATATAATGTTTATTACACAAAACATTAAAAATATGTAACAAAAGTAAAACATATACCTAGGACTCAAAATTATGTACATAAAAAACTATTTAACTACATATCATACCATATGGTTAATATACCAAACTCAATAGAAAATGAGTTTTTAATGTGTGTCAATATAATTCGTAGATAAATAAAATTCTGCTAAATACACCTGTAACTCTCAGGTAATGGCAACCTGTTCCGAGGGCGATAAAAATCGCAGATTATGAAGTCAAGTCAGTGCACTATATTTCTACCCAGGGTATATACCTTAGACCTGGAATAGAGGAATGCAGTGGCGGCTTAAGGCATGCGGCACTTAGGCACTGGCTTAGGGCGCCTGGTATTTTGGGGCGCCCAAAATATATAAAAACTAAAGACAAATATATAAATAAAAAAAAAACAATGTAAATAATTTAATCATTCTTGGATTCTCGTTATTTTTAAATTCTGATAGGTATTTTTACTTCCGTCACCTTTAGGTAAGGAAGGTATTGTTCAAATATTCTAAAAATGCGTACACTTACATAACATTCTCTTTACAATCAAATAATATTACTATCAAGTTTATATCTCTACCAATTTTTGAATTATTGCCCCAAAAGTCAATATATCCCACATTAAGATAAAAACTTCAAAATTTTCAAAAATCTAATTTTTATGTATCTAGATACTTCTCAATGCGCTGATTCCAAATTTTGAAACCGTAGGTCGATATCTCGTTTCGTTCTCGAGATATTTAGATTTAAAGTTTTGCTCAAAACTGCCCATTTTTGGGTAATAACCCAAAAATGGGTGGAGATATGAATTTGGAGACAACTCCATTCGATTCTACAGACAAAAATACATAAGTATAGCAATTTTCATAATTTTTGTCCAACCGGTTCATTTTTTATTAATGAAAGCTTGAAAACTCCTGAAAATGGCTAAAATCTGAAAAAATCGTAAGGGGTACACCTTAGATTTTTGCGATTTTTGGCCATTTTCAGTTATTTTGCTTTAGAGATTTTATGCGGTGTTCAAAAATTCTGAAAATTGGTGTATTTATGTAATTTTGCCCGTAGAATCGAATGGTGGTGTCTCCAAATTCATATCTCGACCCATTTTTGGGTTATTACCCAAAAATGGGTAGTTTTGAGCAAAACTTTGAATCCAAATATCTCGAGAACGAAAAGAGATATCGACCTGCGGTTTCAAAATTTGGAATCAGCGCATTGAGAAGTATCTAGATACATAAAAATTAGATTTTTGAAAATTTTGAAGTTTTTATCTAAATGTGGGGTATATTGACTTTTGGGGCAATAATTCTAAAATGGGTAGATATAAATTTGGTAGTAATATTATTTGATTGTAAAGAAAATGTTACGTAAATGTACGCATTTTTAGAGTATTTATATATGAGTAAACGTAATGTATATTCATGTGATAATTTTATTGGATTTATAGAATATTTTCCAAGGAACTTTCTGTATGGAATTTGTAAAAAAAATTGTATTATGATCGTGTTACAATGTTACTGGATATATAGAATCTTTTCCAATGAACTTTTGGTATGGAATTTGTACAAAATACATCAAATTAACGGAAGGTCTTGTGCTGGCAACATCAGATTTTTTTTATGTTGATTTTGTAAATTTCATAGTGTTTTTATTGCTAATGATTATAATTTATGTATTATCTATCAACTTTTAAGTTTATCGTTTTGTTTTAAGTCAAAAAAAAATCAGAAATATTTTTTGTAACGGGTGGTGGCGCTCTAATCTAATTTGGCTCAGGGCGCCTATATATCTTGAGCCGGCCCTGGAGGGATGATAGGCATGCTATGTATTTCGCCGTAAGACTTTCCATATCATCTTAGCGACTTTCGAACTTATTGTAAGTTGTCAATGTCAAAAAGCGTCACCCACCGTTATCAATCACCATTTTGTCTTCTGACGTTCTCGTATACGTGTTTAGTTTGACCCATAGTTTTCTTAGTTTTAAATTTCTATATTTTATTTATGTTATGGACAATCAATAACAGTGTTTAACTGGTCGACTATACGATTCCAACTTCTGATTCTGGCATTGCAATAAGGGTCAAAATCGCACAGATGATTTGGAAACATACAAAACCCTTCAGAGTTGGCGCGCAGTCTGGCAAACACGACCTATTTTATAGCATACCTACTGTGAATTGTACTTCCCGTGTCATAGAAAAAGACGCCACTTCCGAAGGGTTAAACTTCTTATTGCCTCGGAAAAAAATAAAGTTCCAAAAAGTGTCAAAAGATAATGTTATTTAAATGGGAAAAAAATATATTTATTTATATCAATTATTATGTTTCGATAAACTGTACTTCAGATTTCGGTCGATGATATAATTTATTGAAAGCAGTATCTCAAGAAATTTACATAAAACCCGTGCACTAACGGGAAATATCAGGAGCACAGAGTAAGAATACATAATATATAACACCAAACTGTCTGACGCACAAAATCATAAAAAATAAGAATGTCTATTTCTTATTTAAAGTATTTACCTACTTATTGAAGAATAAGACTAGGTCTAAATAATAGAGTACTTTACAACAATGTTACCGTACCGATAAAAGTGAAGTAATCAATAATACTCATTAATTGCGTGATGAATTTATTAAATTACCCCAAAACAAGTACAACAAAACATTAATTTGGATTAACGCTCACAATATGTTTAAAATTAGTGTTTTGCGATCATAATCTTAATGATTGCAAATTACATTTTTCCTGCATGTTTCATGTTCTACATGAATATTATGTACTACCTATTTCAGACGATTATATTAAACTAACTAAATCAGATAGAAATCTAATAAACTACATATTATCTTATACATAATACACTTAGTGAGATAATAAGATAGACACCAATTTGTATCGAAAATGTAATGAAATGCTAACCGCAAAATTTTACACCTAACCAGCTGTAACAAATTGGACTACTGTCAAAATTATCACATCGAATTCAATTTCTAATGTTTTATAGATTAATGTCATTAACTGACAGTTATTCTTACTTAATCTGTGCTCTAGAAATTATTGCTCTACATTTTATCAACACAAGTCGATATCAAATAATTAATTGTCAAAATTGCTACATGAAAAATTAATTTATGAAAACGAAATATGATATGATATGTCAGCAAGATATTATTGGAGAAATTAAATCAAATACAGACGTAGAGTATGTCACCAGAAGTCGACGGATCATCGTAAACAGATTAAACGACCCTCAAATATAAAAAGACAAAAGAGCCCTTAAACGATAATACCGCAAATTGCTGTATGTTTGTCAAAATACTTCCAATACCCAGGGTTGGATTCAAGGAAAAATTGTTCTTGTTTTTACAATACATATTTTTTTCATTTCTTAATGTAAATTATATATGTATGCAGTGGCTTATTATCGCAGAAGCCTAAGAAGCCCGGACTTCTGGCGCAAAATTATAGGAGGCGCAAAAAAAAATTCTTTATAAAATATAAATTAGCAAACGGATTGCTGAAATTTCTGAAACTATTAAAAGACAAGAACATTGAGAATATTTTTCCTAATATTCTAATTTTATTACGGGTGTTTGCTTGATTAACTATACTGGCTAGAGATCCTTTTCAGCACTGAAGGGAGTGAAGGATTACCGTAGGTTCACAGTATCCCACGCAAAATTAAACGCTTTGGTTATTATGTGCAACGAAAAAACTCTTTTAAATGAAATCAATTTTAACAACAGAATTTTTTCCCAGTGCCAAGACAAGAAAATTGTCATTTTAATTATATTTTTGTCATTACACTATTTTAATGAAAAATAAAAGTTTAGTTTCAATGTTTGCTGAATTTTACTAATAAAAAAGACCTCCCATCTACCCGCGTATGATTTCATTTTTCGTATCTTTGGTTATTACTCTTTTTATGTCAGTTGTTATATTTGTAATCTAAAAAAATTTCAAAAATTTGTTTTTTCATTGAGGTTAATCAAAAAAAGAGGAGGGGGGGGGGGGGGGCGCAAATAATTCAAGGGCTTCTTGCGCCAAAATACTTTAATACGCCTCTGTATGTATGACTATAACATTATTGTTAATATTAATATTAAATATCTGTGTTTACAAATTTATGTATATAAATTTAATAGAATATAAAAAAGCAACACTATAAATAAATATTGTTGTAACAGGTTAAAAATTTCTTTAATTTAATTCCTATTTTATTTCTTATTTTTGTTGTAGTCCAACTCTGCAAAACTTGAGAAGCCAATGATAGTGTTTACATTTTTATTTATTGCAGACAGAATTTAAGGTTGGGGCCCCGTGGCCGCGTGCCTGAGTGTCCGGTCGCAAACCTGGGGGAACCGGGTTCGATCCCGACAGACGCCAAATATTTCCAATTTTAAATGGCACAAAAGTGACCCCTGTGGTGCACTCTCCATACCAGCTATGAGTGCCCGTGAGGTGACGCCTGGTAAGCGCCCACACGGTAAAATATATCGTCATTATTACCGATGTCTACATGTGTTGTAGATACTGGCACACCCAGAAATGGGTAATATGCCGTGATGATATATTTATTTATTTATTTAGAATTTAAGATTGGGATCCCGTGGCCGCTTGCCTGAGTGTCCGGTCGCGAACCTGGGGGAACCGGGTTCGATCCCGACAGGCGCCAAATATTTCCAATTTTAAATGGCACAAAAGTGACCCCTGCATTTGCACGGCCGTACTTACCGGCTTTCTCGATAACGTAACCAAGCAACATTGCCAGCAGTTAGTACATAGTGACCCATGTGGTGCACTCTCCACACCAGCTATGAGTGCCCGTGAGGTGGCGGCTGGTAAGCGCCCACACGGTAAAGTATATCGTCATCATTACCGATGTCTACATGTGTTGAAGATACTGGCACACCCAGAAATGGGTAATATGCCGTGATGATATATTTATTTATTTTAGAATTTAAGGTTTCTTTGTGAACGTAATTGAGCGGTTTGTAAACGGTTTATTGCGATCCCTCGACTTCTGGTGACTTACACTATACATACATATTATTTATTTATCAATTTACTGGGTGGTCGGTTAGGGGTGAACAAAGTGACAACATGGGACATTAGTTCTATGCAATTTCCTACATATAGACTGCATAGTTGTACAGGAAAAAAAGTTGCAAGCAAAACCGTTTTTACTTTTTTACTGTGTTTTTAATTTCTTCATAATTTTAAATAGAATTTTCAAAAGTTCCGATAATTACGTAAAGTACATACTTTAGGCACTCTTTACAATATGTAAAGTGTAACTTTTCAAACACTAGTGCGTAAAAAGTACTTTTAAATCACTAGTGCGTTGCTGGGCTACGGTTAATTTACTTATCAACCAACACTGACAAATATTTGAAGATGCCTATACACTCAAACTAGCACTAACATTTCGGTTGTAGGAAAAATATTGCAAGCAACTCATTTGTAAATAGTAATTTTTTATCTCGTGCAAATTTCCGCACTCGACCAAGACAGTACTACTTTACACACTTGTTACATAAATATCATATTCTGTATTTTTTTTTTTTTGTAAGATGTAAACTAAATAATGAATGTTTATTCGAATGAGAAACATGTCTATAGTATAAAGGATTATTATGGTGAAATTCGAGTGGAAATAGTTAGAGGAGAAAACGGAATATATTTTCCGTAATTCAGAATGACGTAAGTTATAAAAACTAGAAAAAAAATTAAAATAAATGCCATGGCTATAGCTATTAATGAATCGAAATATAGAAATTTCTTTTTAAAATTTTTCGGGTTTTTTCTATCTCTGATTTTAAAGCTACAATATGTAATCTATTTTCTATATCATGTCTAATTTAGCTGAAAGAACTTATGATTATATATTTATAAAATGAGATATTATCGGACAGATAAATAATATTTGCGCATACATGCAACACGTGTTTGTTATTTGTATAATCATTAAAATCGAATTATCCAATTTTCCTTAATTTTATGTTCCGGCCCTTATTAACGTCAGAGCATTAGCATCAGTTGCATGTACCCCCTGAAGTGTTAATGGCATTTTAATCCCAAAGCCGCAAATGAAATTAAAAAGACGCAAACAAGAAGTTTTTGCCGAAGGTTCAGCAATTTTGTCCTTATTTTTAATTTTTATTAACATACCGGGTGTAACACGAAGAGCGGGTCATAGGAAAACAGGTTTTCCTTGCGCAAAAGTGGCCTATTAATTTTAGACAATAATGTCTCAAATAAATGTACAGAATTAAATTATGTATGTAATGCAGTAATCACATTATATTTTGCACGTTTCTAACCGAGAAAATTTAATTTATTTTTTTTTTTTATTAAGTTTTTATCGCCCAGACTAGGATAATCTTTAGCCAGAACCTTAGTGTAAATGTGACGACCCCAGAGCCGAGCGGTGAAGGTCGCTTGAGCGCTGCCTTAACGCGCACGGCCACCGAGGCGGCTAATTTAAAATTTTATAAAAGTTTATAATAGCCATGGTATTATAGTATAATTACGAAGAAATGTAACATATTTTACTTGTCAGAAACGCTCTGTTTGAGTCATTATTATTGAAAGTGAAGAATATAATTCACATTTTATGATTTTCCTAAGGTCCGTTTTTCGTGTTACACCCGGTATATAATGATATACAGGATGGTGACTGACTGGAACCCATACTTTATTTTAGGTAAAAAAAAAAGCTTCATATAAGATGTAATGCATAAAATTCTGCATTTTTCAAAAAGCAAAATTAATTTTGCATGCTTTGTAAGAACAGAAATTGTAGTTATGAAAATATCGAAAATCACCATAAAATAGCGATAGCCATGAAACCGAACCAAATATTTTTTTATGATGTTTATAATGTCTGTTAAGGCTCATTCACATAAGTGATTACTTTTAATGTTTACATTTATGTATACTTTTAAGATTTTATAAAACCATACAATAGGCTATTCCACAGTAATTTGTTCATAGATGGCAGGACTTACTAAAACGATTTAATATCTCATTATGTGAACGCTATGTTGGTATAGGCTAAACATAAATCTAAAACGTAAAACTAATTGGTTATGTGAAGCTGTGAAGGCACCTTTAAAGTGCGCAATTATCTTTTTAAATTTACATTTATTTTGAAATTGAAGCTATTTTTATAGACAAATTCCAGAAGATAACGTTTTCTCACCTTGAAAATTGATTCGCCCCCAGCAATTCAAAGACATTCATATAAATTATATGGATACTTATACATCCATCTATAATTTCCAGAGGTACTACAAAAAAATGCATGAACAATAATTTAATAATTTTCTTTATCTAATGAAGTGGTTACACAATTTATAGCTGAAATAAATACATAGATATGAATAATTGCAATTATAAGTACTTGGTGTTGAGATTATTAATCGCTCCAAGGTTCTACCTTTTTTAACTTCCACGAGTGTAATGTAATCATCACAGTAATATAATAATCTGGTCTGTCCAGGTCAATAACGAATGATACCCGATACTTTTCTAAATTAAATTAATGAGAATGAATTCAGTAACTTGTCTGAACATTTTTCTTCATATTATTTAATCAAGAGTAGTTGTCCTATATAGTTTATGTTACTGTTTTATTAGCAAGTTTATATAACATAACCTTGGTTTATGTTTTATAACAGTAAAGTAAAATGCATATACAGTATATAAAGCCGAGTATGCCAGTCATCTTTCATTAATTGTTGAGTGACATCTGCAGGCACTCTGTACAACAATGGGGTCGTCCACTCTACTTTTTTATTATTTAAATGAAAGTTCGTTTAATTTTGAAGCAATTCGCAGTATCAAAAATTCTTAATTGTCATTAGTTCAACTGCATTTGATTTTTAATGTCAAGATGACGTCACAGTGGCACTCCTATCTTTCTCTCGCTTCGCACCAGACTTATAGTAGGCTGCGAGAGAAAGATAGTGTGACGTCACAGTAACACTAAAAACAAATATTCAATATTTTGTAATGTAATTATTAAAAAATCTGATGTGGCCAACACAAAACCTCCCGCTATTTAATTTTTATTAATTTAAATACATACCTACCTACGTATGTACTAACGCTGCAAACTGTACCATTGCAGAAAACTATTGCTTTATTTACTATTTTCTTTTTAAAATGTCACTATTATTAATTTGACAGTGACATTTACTGTCAGTTACATTCATTTGAAAAATGAACTGTGTAACAAAGGAATAGTTTTTATCTTAGGCTTCGCGACTAATAAAAAAAATTATTTTTAAATTTATCTGTAAAATATATATAAAGAGTATTAATGTATTCCTGTGGAAAATTCAATAATCTTTAATTTTCATAAGACATAAAATTCGAAAAAATGGCATTTAATGGTATTTTTTGAAGAAAAACCATTATGAGCTTCAAGTAAAGTACCATTTCCGTTTATCCGATTTACACCAAAATCTAATAGCTTCTATTCCTATTAGAATAGGGTAAAAATACAAGGTTTCAGAATGTTCTGAATGATAGTATTTGAGTTAGAGTGCAAACAAAATTCGTACACATACACACATACACACATACACACACACACACACACACACATACACACACATACACACACATACACATACATACAGACATCATCGTGAAAATGTTAAAAATGGATTCTAGGGTCCTTAAAACGTGGTCATTTACTAAAATCTCGATATTAGATTTTTAGCACGATCCCTATACCTCCCTTACCAAGGGTAGCGGGAGGTAAAAATGCCTTTTTTATCTTAATCTTTATTTATTGAGTAGTACTTTAAGTACAAAGTGTACATTTTATAATGTTTTGTTATGATGAGGACCCCATATATTATATTTAGTAGACACCTGAAAATATATATAATCATAAACAGAAATCTGTATATTAAAAAAAGCCATCGGTCCGAATCGAACCCGGGACGTCAGAATCACAAGCGGTCCTTATTTTATCTCCAAATATAAATGACAAAAAATCATCCAGTACGTCTCTGTTTTTCTACCTGTGTATTTATGTGATAACATGTATAACGTGTCTCAATTTATACTGAATTGACTTCAATGATTATTACATATTAATTTATTTGCTATTCAACATCAGTTACGTAATTAGATAATTCATTATTTTTAATAAAAAATTAGCACACCGAAATGTATATAGGTACCTTAAAAATATCCTTCTTTAACACCCTGTGTAATATTTATTAAATAATATTGCCAAATAACACGTTGCTCTCTTCTATTCTGTAACTTAGTGGTTAATTTTTACAAAATCGTTAAAATCGTCCCATCTATTGGATAATTATCTATAGGGTTAGTTCTACCATCGGTTAAGCCTTGTACACTTACTTAAATAACATCCTGTAGATCGATTCATTCGCTTCAATTTTATAATCATGCATAAACTAATTAGTTGATTGCATTGTCATTATTAGATAATGCATTTTTATTTTTAATCAAACTGAAGTGATTGATAACTTTGATTTATGATAAATATTTCAACATTCAAATTTGTTCAAGGTTTAAACATCTTTTTAGTTTAAATTTAATGTTACGATTGACGATTGTGCATAAGTTGTCGTACTAAAACAACTAATAACAGGGGTTTCCAAGTCTACGGCTTTTAAAAAAATACTTATTGGATATCAATGTTCGTCATGTATAAATAATATTAAGGTGAATATATAACTGTTAGTTTTCTGATTTTTATTACCTAATATCAAAACAAAACTTTGATGCATTTAAATCGAGCGCTTAAAATTCAGCATCACCCATGTTTGTGACGTGCTAGACACTGGCAAATTCTATTGGCTAATGACTGTTCGAACGCGCAAGTTTTCTCGGGCGTTATTTATTGAAACTTCAATATTTTTTTTCTGGCATACTAGAAAATTTTTGGCGAAAATACAAAATATGGGTCTAATATTTTTATGTACAGATTGACATATTAAAAAATTTGATGTGGCCAGCACATTACCTTTCATCAATTCTATGTATTTTGCACAAATCCCTTACCGAAAGTTCCTTGGAAAGAATTCTATATATCCAATAAAACTGTAATACGATATTTTCTACAAATTCCATACCGAAATTCATGGGAAAAGATTTTATATATCCAATAAAGTAATAAAATTATAACACGAACATATATTATGTAAATTACACTTGACACTGTCATCTGCCAATAAGATTATTTGAATATATGACCAGTTTCCAGCATAGCTGATTGATTTATGAAAGTTAATCTCATTGAAATTCTTTAACTCCATATCTAATGAATATGAAGGAAAATATGTAATGAAACCGTATAGACAATCAAATGTTTTTTCATATTTATAAAATGTCAAAAAATGATATTTAACTGTGTTTTTTCAATAAAAACTGTGATGAGTGCCATTGAGGTGACGCGTTGTAAGCGCCCACATGGTAAAAATATATCGTCATCATTACCGATGTCTACATGCATTGTAGATAATGGCAAACCCAGTAATGGGTAATATGCAGCGATGATATATATTTTAACTGTTAAGAGCTTCTAATAAAGGTACTTTCGGTTGTTCAGTTATAATCAAAATCTAATCGGCTCTTCATATGGCTGTAAAGAAGAGAAATGTGAAATAATTATAATTTTTAGAATTGTAGTATTGGAGTTATCGTCTGAGGAATTTTTGTCACAGACACACACACACACACACACACACACACACGAACGCACGCACGCACACACACACACGCACGCACGCACGCACGCACGCACGCACGCACACACACACGCACACACGCACGCACGCACACACACACACACACACGCACACACACACGCACACACACACACACACACACACACATACATGCATAGACATCATCGTAAAATTAGTAAAATCGTATTCTAGTTTCTAGAGACCCTAAAACGTGCTTATTCATTAAAACTCACCACCTAATTTTTGACCAAAGACAATTCCTTCCTTACCTAAAGGTGACGGAAGGTAAAAATAGAAAAACTTGGAAATCTTTATTCCTTAAACTAAATAGGTTTTATTTTATGAAAAAAAGCAAAATAAAATTCTCAATTTACAGAATTTTTCGGAGTGTTTTGGAACAATAGTAGGTCCATGACACTGAAATCTGCTGTAAATTGCTAATTTTATATTAGGTTTTTTCATATTGTATATTGTGTGCCTAGTTTTTGTTTCTGAACAAATAGTTTATTTACAGCTTTACTCTAAAATTAATAGATAAGAACATAGAAAAAAAAGAATTGAAATTTTGTCTAACTATAATCAGATTATTATTTTATTAGGCAATATGTCTAATAATTTAGCATTTTAAATAATCCGAAAAAATCGTTAATTTCAATATGATAATGGTTATTTTCATTACTTATTTTATTTAATTTTACTATATTTTGGCATCATTATTTTTGTCCTACAGTTTCCGGTAATTTATCTAATGAAATAGGTAAGTAAATAGAAAATTTAAATATATATTTAGCTGATTTCTTTATTTATGTTTAGTTCAATACTAAATGTAGTCATTTAATCTAATTTTGTATTTAATTTTGCTATAATTTGTTATTACAAATTTAGAAAATTTAACTAAATCAACTTAGATAATTCAATGAAACATGTTAGTAGGCTGAAAATTAAAGATTTGTTTAGTTAATTTAACTACAATTTATGTTTTTTTTTTTTCTGTGAAACACCAGGAAAATAAAAATACCGTATTCTGTGGATTTCAAGTAGACTTCCGGTATATTTCGTACTCTTTATTCTGTTTGCAAGATATTTGCAGTGAGGGTTGAAGAAGTCAATAATCTCATATGTTGGTAAGCACTATACTGCCGCATTATAGTTTCAAATTCCATCAAAAAATAATATAAACACCGGGTGTCAAGTCTTGAAAAACGTTACACTTGAATTTTCTAATTCTAACCATTATTGTTTGTTTCTTTTCTTCTTGCAATCACGCCACTTTACATTTGAATGGTCAGCAGTCAGCAGTCTGACCATACAGGAAGTGTAAGCAAGCCTGTGTGAGGTGTAAGGTGAGCCTAGTGCGTGCAGTGAGTGACATTGACACTTGTGTTGTTGCAGATCCACTGAGGATGTCTTGGACATGTCGTGCCTGCCTGCTCGTGCTGCTGGCGGCCACAGCAGGCCCTACGGGAGGAGCAGCGACGGAGAATGATTTCAGGTTCATTTCTTTTCAAGGTAAGGAACAATTTTACAAGCTTTTATTTATAGTTCGTTTCAAAATAAGCTCGAGTAATAAATCAATCCGTCAAACATATTCCAGTGGCGCGTCAATTTTTTTTGCTAAGGGATACTGGAAAAGACTGAAATCGATATAGATCTATCGTTTCAGTTCTCAATTAATTTACGAGATATAGAAAATCGGTTGAATGATTACTCCAGTGTTTCTCAAACTGGGGCGCAAAAGAAAATTGAAAATGCGGTTACCTGTTATATCATTTTTAAATTTATTGAATAATAGGTACAAGTACAATAATATACCTGAGAATATACATATATTTATTATTAGGCATTTACAAAAATTCTACCGGTGAACTGTTAACGGAATATATCGGTAAACATTTGTTCATCAGGTTAAAACTACCGGGATAGATATTTTAAGAACGCAGGTGGTAAACAGGGTAGATTTATAACCTATGATGGGGTCCCGTGGCCGCGTGCCTGAGTGTCTGGTCGCGAACCTGGGGGAACCGGGTTCGATCCCGACTGACGCCAAATATTTCCAATTTTAAATGGAACAAAAGTGACCCCTGTGGTGCACTCTCCACGCCAGCTATGAGTGCCCGTGAGGTGACGCCTGGTAAGCGCCCACACGGTAAAATATATCGTCATCATTACCGATGTCTACATGTGTTGTAGATATTGGCACACCCAGAAATGGGTAATATGCCGTGATGATATATTTATTTATTTATTGATTATATATAGTTGCAAAACCAGTACACTAAATTCCACAAAAATTAAGGCTCAGAAAGCAATATTAATAGTTATTTGGTATTTTTTCTGAAAAAAATTAGGGTTAAATTCCTTTGAAATGAATTATAATGCATTTTTAATTTATTTTAAATAATTGTAGCTCATTCAATATTTATACATTTATATGTCATGTATCTTGTCGATCTACGTTGTTCGTTGTGTTTTTCTTAGATTTCTTTTATTTCTGTTGCCTTGTTGTGTATCAAATTTTTATTTTTCAATACAAACAGTAACTGTGTTTCCAGTTGTGGTTCGTTGTTAAAATTAAATTAGTATACTATGTAAACCTAGTAATTCCGTGACGTCATTATCTAGTTACAAACTTGTGTTGTAGATACTGGCACACCCAGAAATGGGTAATATGCCGTGATGATATATTTATTTATTTATTTATTTATTTATAAAACATTTATAAATGTAATTTAAACACAATTTAACTGTAACACACTGAAGATGGTCGCATTTATGACCGAAACATCTGTATAATAAATTTATTTATCAAATGAAACTTAAAGGCCTTATTTCCTATCTACAACTATAGTACGTAGGTTCCAACACATCAACTTCAAACATATAATATAATGTAGCAATGTATATTATTGTGTGAAACTATTTTAGACTACATCTGTAATCAATTACACCATATATTCTTGTCTGTCCGTGTGCATACAACTGTCAACTCATTCATACTCATAATATTTGTAATACAAGCCTTTCTATCCTGTGCTTGAACACGTTGTATATCCTGACTATCCATAATATTCATTCACTAAATGTAAATATCGAACAACACGCAATAGCTCGCGCTCGCCCTCATTTTATAAATTGCATATTTCATTAAATTGGTTTTTCAATCGAATAAGCGTACAGGTTTTACAGATATACCGTTCATATTATTCGATAAATCTGTTATTATATTTAACACTCCAATGGATCATTACCATTAATTGGTATTTCAATAATATATAATTTGTAATAATTTTTTTCTCAAACATATGAGGGTGTTAAATAAAATCGGGCCATAGGCGTTTATCATGGGAAATTTATTTTTCCTTGTGCATAATAAGAATAGTTCTAGAAAAAATAGTGTCTGCAACTCATTATTTACGATACTCGCCATGGCTTGTATCGTAAACTTCATGCTCATGTTTTTATAGCTATCATTATAAACTCGTTGCAGAATATATTATTTTCTACTCCTATGCTTTAATATTAGGTTTATGTCATCTGCATTTGAATAACACTCATTATGATTCAGATTTTCATTATGATTCAGATTTTCATTATGATACAGATTATCATTATGATTTAGATTTTCTTTTCATTATAATACAGATTATCCTAATGAGTAGATTTTCTTTTAATTATAATACAGATTATCATTATGATACAGATTGTTTTGATAACCTATTTATTGGATTATAGTTTATTTTTAAATTATTATAAATATTTGCAGATAAAATAGTGTGTATGCAACTCATGCATAATGACTATTAATACAGTCCTATTATTTACGATACTCGCCATGACTTGTATCGTAAACTTCATGCTAGTGTATTAATAGCAATCATTATAAACTCGTGGCATAATATACTATTAAGTATGCATGTAACTATTCATTCTAATCGTGTACCAATTAAATTTTTTAAATTGTTCATTTTTTATTCATAGGTTACTTAACATAAAAGGTATTTGCAGCTATAAATTTTAAATATTTTAGCTTTAATATTGATTGAACTAATGGCGAAATGCAGAATCTTCGCTCCGTTCATTAATAAGAAAAAAATGAACAGTAATAAAATTCAAATTTAAAAGGCAGTTCCATCGATTTTTATAACTATATTACACCAACGTTCTTCTTAAGATTCTTGGAAAAATTTGGCGAGCTGTGCGCTGTTATTGGAATTTTTAATTTCTACGTGAAAACATTAACAAACATGCAACCTACGACTTCTTGGAAACTGATTTTTTGTTGGTGTTATTTGTGTACGAATACGAAATAATATTTTTAATGGGGTCCGCCATCGTAGTAACAAATTTATATTAAAATCGGACCTTAAAATTGTACTAGAAAAACTATCAAAGTTTAAAAAAAATTTTTACTTTGTAAAATAATTATATTATAATAAAACTATTTTCTTCTTGTTAATTTAAGCTAAAACTGTATATTTTACGGTAATAATATAATATTTGTAAGAATATAGTACATTAAAGAACAAACAAAATTGTCGACAATTATGACATGAGTTCTTTATACTATTTTTTTCTATTTTGCACTTCCTTTGCCTTTTTTAAATGAAAAATAGTAATGTCAAAATTTAGGGAATTTTGTCATTTGGTGACGTTTGACAATTCATTTGACAACCCTAATCTTATTTTTGTAACACCATACGATATTTAGTAGTAGTAACTTTACTACTCTACTCTATTTCTTCTCTTCTTCTTATTCTTAGTTTTAAATTCAAAATAATATAAAAATAAAATTCTTAGCAATCATTTGGGGTCCCGTCGCCGCGTGCCAGAGTGTCTGGTCGCGAACCTGGGGTGCACTCTCCACGCCAGCAATGAGTGCCCGTGAGGTGACGCCTAGTAAGCGCTCGTACGGTACAAATATGTCATCATCATTACCGATATCTGCGATAAAGCAGATTGTGGCACACACAGAAATGGGCAATATATCTCCCAATGTTTCAAATTTTGTATTTTTTTGTTATATGCTGATGACCTAAAGATGTATCATTCGGTAAATAACATCAATGACTGTAAATCCATTCAATCTGATCTAAATCGTTTCTATCAGTATACTAAAGATAATCGTCTGCATTTAAATATTAACAAATGTCATTCTATCACATTTTCTAGAAATAGATCTGATGTTTGCTATTCTTACACTTTCGCTGGTAAAATAATTAATCCTGTCTCAGAAGTAAGGGATTTAGGAATTCTTTATGATAAAAAACTTATTTTCGATGTACATGTCGACAACGTAACAAAGAAAACATTTAAAATGCTTGGTTTTCTTATCAGGTCATCAAAGAACTTTAAAAATCCCAAAACCTTAAAAGTTTTATATTTTTCTTTAGTTCAAAGTCAATTAGAATTTGCAACAATTTGTTGGTCAGCTCAGTATGCTATTCATATTATAAGAATAGAGCGTATTCAAGAAAAATTTTGTAAATTTATTAGATATTAATTTAATAATTTTGAAATTAATATTTTACCTCTGGAAAAACGGCGAATCGTAATTGACTTGATATTTTTATATAAATTAGTAAATAATAGAGTCGATTGTCCTGATCTATTAAACAGTTTGGGCTTTCGCGTACCAATTTATACGACTAGAGCAACGGATTTATTCTGTTTAGGATTTAATAGAACTAATGCTGCTTTCAATTCTGCGCTAAATCGTCTACCATTTTTTTACAATAAATATGTGTCTTATAATAATTCAATTGATATATTTCTTTTTAGTTTATCACAGTTTAAAAAACAAGTGACAAATGTAGTACTGCCCTTTAATTAGTTATTTGTTATTAATTTTTCTATTATGTTTTCATTGTAGTTGGTTATTTGTATCATGAAATTATATACTGCTATATTATTATTTCTAATGTAACTTAATTGCTAATGTATTTTTTATTTTGCATTTATGTTGTATGTGCTTTCCTGTTATTGGGACATGGTCCTGTTGGAAAGCCGAAGTTAAATAAAATAAAATAAAATAAAAAAATAAAAAATGATATATTTATTTTATTTTTTTCATTTGTGTTCGTTTATACCAACCTTACAAAAATAAATTGTACTAGTCTATTACTGCATACTCGAATGAGCTATTAACGGACTCCTTTGGGTGCTATAATAGCTTTGTTACAGATGCAAAATAGAAAAAAATATTTATTATGTTTTTTGTAATAAAATGAATTGTCATTAAAGTAAAATATTGTGCCGGCCCAATAATATGACTTTGGGCTCGTATATAGGGAAATTCCACGCACAGCAATGAATTATTGTTCAGATTCAGAAATGTACAATGCAATTGTGGCTTGACTTAACAAACTGAAATGTCACGTATTGGACCGTATGGTAATCAATGTTTTTATTTGATTCACGTATGCACCATATTTCCATTAGTATTCCATTCTGATGTAGAATTATAAACCAACTTGATTATTATTGCATATATCTGGCACAGATGCACAGAAATACATACAAGGGCAAACCAAAAATAACTTCAAATTATTTTTACACTTGATATAAATTAATATATGCATACAACACTTTACAGTGAATAAATATGTATCAGAGGGTAATGTATAGTACTCAGAAATTATGGTTCCGTTTGCTATAAATATTTACCAGACGGCACTTCACAGTATCCAATACTATTTATATCAGTCGATAATGAATCGAGGTTGCTTGAATCACAACTTTACTGCACTCATCCATGTAAACCGCAATCTCATTATAATATTAAATATATGTAATGTACATGAACGTTCTATTACCGAGTGTAATATGGATTCCAAAATTTCTATGCGCAGCAAAGGTGAAAAAATTCGCCAGTCAAATATTAGAAAAAATACTAGAACGTAAATCCTAATATTTATTTTCAAACAAATTAAAAAAACACGATAAAAAATAATAAAGTTTTTGGCAAATTCATGAGTTACTTCGTGTCCACGTGAGACAAAACAGTAAGCAATTTAATAAAATAATTTCTTTAATTATTTCAGTTCTTACTTGGTGAAACTTATTATTCATTTTAGTGTATTAAAATACACGGGTTTTGGTTTCACAAAATTTATTAGTTTCGCCAATACAATAGCATCATCAGATCATATATAAAAACTTAATATTGTATAATGGGGTATTCCACCATAACAAAAAAATAAGAAAAAATTCAATTTAACTTAAAGTATGGCTCAATAAATAATGCTTATAATAATTAAAACATTTTTTAAATAATTACTTTTCGAGATATTTCACATTTGCTAAAAGGGAAAATTGACGTCATACAATTGTTATCTTTCTCTCGCAGCGTACTCAGAGCAGTGTGTGTGAGAAAGACAAGTATAGGGGAAATGTGACGTTACACTGATTTCTCGAAAATAAAATACTGTTAAACTAGGAACAATTAAGATTTTTTAATACCATGAATTGCTTCAAAACTGAATGAAGTTTTATTTAAAATAATAAAAAAAAAATTGAGTGGAATACCTCATTATATAAATGACAAATATAAATACAGGGTGTTAAAAAATAAGTGTCACAAATTATGAGGGCATATAGTACTGACCTAAATGAGTAAAAAAAGCTTAATGAACATGGGTCCGATCTTCAATAGTTTCCGAGATATAAGGCAGTGAAAAATGAGTTTTTTCGGGGTTTACCTTAGCTATCTTGAAAACTGTAAGAGTTACGATTTTGATTAAATGAGACTTTTTCTTTACCTTTCAAAGGTCATCCTAGATGTGTTTTTGTTTTTCAAAAAAAATCGAATAATTCTACTAAGGCAAAATGTTGTGGCGATCTTGGCCAATATTTAGTAACTTTGTAACTATTAGAAAGTCAAAAAAATGTTTCATATAAAATTTTATTGTTCTTTAATTTTCTATTTACTGACATAGACAACATTTTGTTCAGTCACTATCTTTGTCTGTTTTTCTTCGATTCTAATATAAAATGGATTCTTTCTCAAAAACAGTTGAAGATAGGACCAATGTTGATTAAGCTTTTTTTTACTCATTTTGGCCAGTACTATATACCTTCATAATTTGTGACACTTATTTTTTAACACCCTGTATGTCAGTAAATGTTTTTCTTACTTCATTTTTTAGTAACTAAGTAACCACAAATAGAAATAAATTATTATTACAAAAATTTTATAATGTTTCTAGAAACTTCATTAAGGGTGAATTATTTAGGCCGGTCTGTTCATTTAGTATATTTTCATTATTTTTTATAGCTTTTCCAATTTCGATGGCTTCTAAAAAATCTAATCTTTGTCCTTTGGTCTCTATGTAAAATTTCTGGATTAAAATTACTGGTATGATTTTCTTCTATTAAATGATTAGAAAATCTGAGTCAGTCAAGTGATAAAATAAAACTATAGTCCAAGTTTTAAAGAATGAAAATTTCGTTTACCCCATATGTTAAACTTCGACATAATATGTTGAGACAAGTAAGAGACGTCGTTGCTCTTCAGTCATCAGGGATATATATCTCTCGTCGTGCTCAGTTGTCTCTGCAAAGAGACGGCAGTTACACTATACTGATGAGCTCCAACAAGAGCGAAATGCATCTATGGTTACTAGCTGAGCACGGCCGTCTGATGATGGCCGAAAGGTTGATTCAGATGCTGAAATCTTGTGAAACATGGCGAGTGTTTTCTTAATAGATTATTAAACATTGTTTCACCTATAGAGTTCTGTATTGTACTATATATATTTTTTTTTTAATAACATCAAACAATATGAAAGTCTAGTTTTTATAAAGATAAACTACTTTTTTTTCATTTTGTTGCAAAAATAACTACACCTATGTATATTTAAATTAATAATAATATTAATTGATTCATATCTAGTTAACGACAAATATCAAAGCACAAGTTTTTTTTACAGAAAATAGATTTTTAATGTTTCTTTTATAGCTTTAAAAAAAAGTTAAATATAATTTATGCATAAATAGAAAAACTTACATAAACTTATGTACAATTTCATTACAGACAGATACAACAAGTTTAATAAAGCGTGATGCAAAATACTGGAAACATATTAACAACAAAAACCACAATATTTGATATCTGTTGTGTAAACTCGGTCAATATCCTCATGACATAAAACAATTAACAGATTCATTGAACTGCACAAGCTATTGAAAATCCCAAGTTATGTTGTGTGAAAATGACACACATACACATATTTTCTGTCACCGAGATAAAATCGGCAAACAACATTTCCTGTATTCAGATATTCCTATTCCTACAGCGCTTAGTTTAGCTTCCAGGTATCCGGTACAAATGCACGATGATTTGCATTATATGAACAGCAAAAATGGTGTCGACAAGACCGTTCGAGAAATCAGTATGTATTATCAGTGATATTTTGTACACCAACTATCATAGAACATAATACGACGTGGTTTGCGCATTCAGACGTCAAATTTCTATCAAGAAACATTCTGTATTCTATTCGATTTCGAATCACATCATTTTTTAAAATCTTAGCATGTATGTCAAGTATCAACACTTGAAAAGGAATACATTCAAAGAAACTTTGTACGGTATTGAATTGTCAAAAATTTAACAAATATTTCTCATCTATTCATTATTTGTACTTTATTAAAAAAAAATGTCCAACTAGCAAATATTGACGGAAAACAGTCAATGAAAACTAACAAAAGCAAGGCCGGATTAGGAGCACAATTTTTACCGCGGTAAATTACTCATTCCAACGGTCTTTTTCTCTAAAAATAATTGTAAGAAAATGTTGTTGCTAGTAACCCTTTAAGTCCCAATAGGCTCGTCAACCAATTTTTTTAAAATTTATTTTTCGAAAATAGACGTTAATATTACTGCTGTGAGGATCCGGCAAAACTTGGATCCGAGTACCCGGATCTCAAAATATCCGGTTCCTCGGATATCTGATGTCGGATATTGAAGCGGATATCTGTAAATTTAATTCGGATTTGGATCCGGATCCAGATTTGAATCCGGATCCCTTTTGGATTCGGTTTTGGATCCGGATTCGATGTTTTGTTTACGGATCCGGATCCGAATTTTAATTCTGGATCCAATTATACCAAACAAAAATTTATTGTTGATTATTTCATAATCAGATTTATTTGGTTTTGAAACTCCTTAATAATACTCATACATTCAAATATTATCATCGGGTTCAATACTGAGAATATTCGAATCCGAGCACCGATGCGGATTCTGAAATTCCATATCTAAAATCCGATACTCATACTTATATTTCGAACCGGATCCAAAATCCAATACTCAGATTTGGATCCAAAATCCGATTCTCAGATCCGGGACCAAAATCCGATACTCAGATCCGGATCCAAAATCCGATACTCAGATCCGGATAGTTCAACAATCAATTATCCGGATATCCGGATATTTTTGGATCCGAAACCGAAAGAATCCGGATCCGGATCCCACCACTAGTTAATATATGAATATTTTTCATATTTTCATCTGTATTGTGATATAATTAAGCCTGTAATTAATTGGAAAAGATTCTATACAAAATTGAAATTTAAGGTGTGACGTCATACCGTTTGATGACAGAACAACGCCGCCCGTGTAGAATTGCGGAACTATTCAGTCAAACTTTTAAACATTTAAACAAATTGACAGATGAAAGCTGATGTTGTTACATTGTGAATTGTTTGATATTTGTATTTATGTGTAAAGTATTTAAATATTCTAATATAATATTAGAAAAAAGTGATGGAGAGTGGTTTTGTAAAGGCAGATTCACGCAATTTACCTGTTGTTGATATAATGATTTAAATTTTTGTTGCTGTTGTTTTCACAACTTGGCACAATGCAATACTTTATAACCATAACTACAAAGATAACCTAAACAGATGACAACAAAAACACAAATGACAGAACAGATGACTAAATGCAAACGCCAAGATTATGCGTGCGCTATCTCTCTCTGTCACAAGTCGGTATGACGTCACAGTCAAATTGGAGGTAGAAAAAATCTACTTTTAATAATTAATGACAAGCGTAATACATATTTTTTAGACGACCATTGTGATAAGTACGACATATCAACGTAGTATCCTAACACTGAAAGTTGAACTTATGACAGTGTTACGATATATTTCATATCGTAATAGTTGCTACGGTTGCTAGGTTACTGTGTCATTATTTTCTAGCTATATGTATAAATTATTCATTTGTCAACTGTCTATACGTTTGAACCTAAATTTCAGTTAAAAAAAGTAAAATTTATTTATGCTCGTCTAAAAACTAATGTTCGTAACTTGTATGAAATTCAAATATCTTAGCTCGTATGTATTGACTTGCTACGCGTCGTACGTCAATTTACACTCGCATGATATTTGGTATTTTTCATAACTTGTTACGAAAATAACTATTTTAAATAAAGTGTTATATTTTTTGACATTGTTTTCAAGCGTATTATTGAAAATTAGTAGCAAATATGCTAAATTTTAATGTGGTTGAAGAGCCTATTGGTCATATATGTCCCAGACAAGTGTTGGAGATAATAATATTCAGCACTCCAAGCCGTGTAGACCCATGGCTTCTTCTGTAATTTTCTTGCACACCGCTCTGTCCTGTGCTCTTTCTTTCCAGTTTTTTACACCGTACACTTTAAATCATTTTGCACTGATTTTAACTACTTCAGTTTAGGTCTTCCTCTTCTCTTTTTCTTTATAACCCCACTATCAAAAATTTTCTTTACCCCTTGATCAGGTGTCATTCGTTCCACGTGACCTAACCATCTTAATCGGCGCGCTTTAATCACTCCTGTTATTCCTGGTTCATTATAAAGTTCCATTAATTCCTTGTTTGTTCTTCTCAGCCATATTCCATCCTCTTTTTTTGTTGAAGATACCTAGTGGAAAATAAATGTATAAGAAATACGTTCAACCTTTGTCCTAGTGTAACTTTGTTATCTTCGTAAGTCAAAATTCATTTTTCTCACATCTCTCTCTGTTTAGTCTGGATGTCAACCGCTTCGACATTTAATGTATTGATAATTAAGTCTGTAAGTTATTGCCAGTCTACGTGTAGGGTTGATATTTGGCTATGGATGCTGTATGATAACCTTTCATCCTGCACCCCTCAAATATGCTTTCCTGAAGATTATAATCGTTTGTTTTTAATTAGTCTAGATTAAAGATTCATAATAGAAAGACATAGAGCCCATGTTGGTTTTTAATTTCCACTATCCATTATGCATTAACGAAGTAGTTGGGAATGAGGCTTAAATCACCGTTCACCTTATAGACAATTTTTTTATTTCCTTGGATATATTTATAGATTAAAGTTTAATTAAAATTGAATTCTTAATTATCAAATCCTAAATATGTTTATTGTAAACAAAAATCCATTTTTCGTAAATTTAAAAAAAAAGTCTTTTCTCGACAAAAATACTATTACTAACTACTTCTTCACTTAGCAACACTTTTCTACTTGAAAACACTTTTTCCGACGACCACTACGAAAAGTACATAAATTCACACGCTAAACTATTACTGAAAGTTGGTCATTGCACATCACTAACAAAGCTGTGTGAAATGTAAGCTCGTTAGCCAATCAGATGCGTCCGCAACTGTGTGATATGATTTTATCACACACTGCGATAACTGAGCGAACTAACCTAAAAATTTGTATGTAAAAATTTGACAGTTGCAAATAATTTGCTAAATTTACACGGATTAAGAAGGCTGGACACTGATTTATCAGATTTTAACATAATTTTTGGTGAATTCTGATAGCAATGATGTAAACATAATCTGTTTTAATATTTTTATGAAAATTTTATATTGTTTTATTTTTTGTGGTCATCGGACAAATATCGTGTACAACACGTGCTGAAAGGGTATTTCACACTCACGTGATTAAACCACTCGCCTTCGACTCGTGGCTCAAACTTCACGTTCGTATGAAATATCCAACTTTCAGCACTAGTTATACAATATTATACTATTCTTCATTGGAGCACTTTTTCACGTAGCAACGACCGAACATTAAAAATTATATATTTCTTCGTATCAAATGCAAGTGTTTCCCTGTTTAAGTTTAACTAATGGATAAAGTTTTTAATTTTAAAAAATGTCTATCGATTAAATAAAATAGAACAGGCCTTAAAATTAAAAAGAAAATATATTTTTAAATCACTTTATTTAATTCAAATGATATCTCTCAAACCTTCTGATTATAAAAAGCAACTAAATTCATGATGACACCAGAGCAGAAATAAGTGTAAATGTGGTATTACGTATGATTAACAGGTATGTATTTAGGATATTCTCTTAAGTATTCCAGGAATTATTGCGATGCTAATAAAGAATGCGGTTTCTTCTTTGTAGATAAATTCTTAGAACTTGTTATCGTATGACATGTTTAAGAGCATATCACTAATTAAAACTGCACCATACGACACTCGATATATTAATTTAATTAAATCACAGGGATAGTTAAGAGTAATGAATGACACTAGAAGGTCTATTATTTAGTAATTAAAGTATCACTGGTGTCAAAAATCAAAGAACATTAATTTATAAACGTAATATAAATATACCAGGAGCACACTTTTTTAATTACATAGGGAATTCGGTGGAAAAATTTTCATTTCAGTGAATATCAGATATTTAAATAAGTAAATTTTTGTGCTTACTGTAGTTATTGATTGATGTACAATACCGAATTAGTAGGATAACTAACTTTTACTAGTTTTTATATAGGGGTAAGTCCGGGAAAGATGCCACTCCTTTTTTAAAAGTCTAATAACTCTTACCTAAATAAAAGTAAAAATTTATTGCAATATCGTATAGATGCAGTGGTATTTGTAGATTATAATTGGCTATTGTAAACTATTTAGTTTTAAAAAGCCTTAACAAAAATGAAAAAAATATAAAAAATTGCAAGATGCCATCTATCCCGATTATGCTGGGTTAGATGACACGTGGTGCTTGTATTAAGATGAGATAACAATGATATATAACTTTATTTTGTAGTATTAATGAAAAACACAAATAAAATAATATTTCTTAATTAATTTTGAAAACTTAAAAAATTAATTATTCTTTCAATAAATAGCTATTTTTAGTACAAGTGAGCAAAGTATATATTTTTCTCACGCGTCTGGACAAGTGAGAAAAAGACATGCTCATATGTGCTAAACATGATTTTGTCCACAATCTTGAAATAAAATTTTTCTAAAAAAACGAAACATTGTACTTTTTTTATTACTGAAAAACGCAACAGTACATATGTTTATAACTAAATTTAATGTAAAGTTAACAACAAAAAATTATTGTTCCTTCATGTAGAATGGTACGCAGAAAAAAAGATTTGAAATTTTGTCTAATTATAATTAGATATTATTTTATTAGGCAATATGTATAATAATTTAGTATAATTTACAAATCTTAATTTAGCATTTTAACTAACCCGAAAAAGATAATAAATATTTTGTAAAACATCGTTAATTTAAATATGTAAATAGTTATTTTAATTACTTATTTTATTTAATTTTGCTATATTTTGGCTTCATTATTTTTGTCTTTCAATTTTCGGTGATTTATCTAATGAATTAGGTAAGTAAATAGAAAATTTAAATATATATTTAGTTACTTTCTTTATTTATATTTAGTTCAATACTAAATGTAGTCATTTAATCTAATTTTATATTTAATTTTACTATAATTTGTTATTACAAATTTAGAAAATTTAACTAATTCAACTTAGATAATTTAATGAAAACATATTAGAAGGCTGAAAGTCACAGATTTATTTAGTTAATTTAACAACAGTTTAGAAGGTTTGTTTTTTCTGTGAAGATATTTATTGTACAATTTGTAACTCCATCAAAATTTATGACTCCTGACGTAGATTATTATAGGCTTGTGTATTTTGCTCACCTGTGATTCAACGTTGAATAATAATGAATTTTACTAACGATTGTGGAAAAAATAAATTATTTTATAAAAAATGAAGAAAATACTTCTAAAACAATGATAAAGTACTTAAAACAAAACTGTGTTGTTTGTACCGAAAAATTTCTTGTCCGTGTCATCTCTCCCGATTTTGTGGGTGAGATGAAACACTTTCAAATTTCAGGGTTGAAAAAAACCCGGGTTTTTTATAAAAAAAAACCAGCCCACCTGGGTTTTTTTTAAATAAAAGCGGGTTTTATTGGCAAACATCGAAATGTAGTATGTATCATTTTAAATTTTAGTTTTATAAAGTATCTTAATACACATACACAAGTCGGCGTAGTAGATAACAGATATTAATATTATTATTAGAGGGTGTACATGCGTACAAATTACGAATTAATATTAATAGTTGCAAGTCTGTGAAATGCAAGTGTGTACAAGAATAAGATCCAAGTGTCACAACTAATAGTATGTTTAATACATAAGTTACACAACTCAAAAAATAATGAAAATACTGACACCAGGATTAAAGTTGTTCAAATATAAAAGAAACAGTGTGCAAAGTTCGCACAGCAATGAAAAATATATTTAAAATGATCAAACACGAAGTACGCAAAATGAAATTGATTGTAAAATGTTGCCGGTGACAAAAATTTATGTATATATGTGTGTACCATATTTAATTAATAAAATATGATTTCATAAAAGTGGGTTTTTTTAAAAAAAACCCGGGTGGGTTTTTTTGGGTCCGGCAAAATTGCAACAACCCTGTCAAATTTCACAGCGATGCAAGCAAAGTGCAAAAACAGCTGAAAATGCACAAATGTAACCTTTATTCATATAACAAAATAAAAATCTTGTTATTAAAACTAGATAAACCTACATTACAACCAAAGATATGCCACCCAAAAAACTTTCGCACCATACAAATAAATCAAATTACGATAACATCCTTTCGAGAAACTTTATCGACAAAATTTCAAAACTACGGTTCAGTGACACTTATGCACTGTCATATACTATAACCTCAGTACCATCTAACAATTATTTGTAGGAAAACTAGCTCTGTGTCATCTCTCCCAGAATTACCTTATAGGAAAACATTTACAAGTTATATTTCATATTCATATTTTTAAACCATTACATCAAAATTTATTGTTTAACATTTGTTTTTTATACCGTAATAAGAAAATAATTATTCTTTGTTTGGTACTATTTCAAATCCGCATATAGTAAATATTAACAAAAAATATGTTTATATGCAGAGATCTTTGAAGGTTACACTTTTTGCAATAAAAAATCCTACATCAATTCATCATCAGCGAAACGAGATTTATTTGACTTTAGAATAAAATCAAATTGTTCGATATTTGAGTATAAAAAATATTCACTTAATTAAACAAATATTGATTCGAAAGAGTAAATATGTACAAAAGTTTGAATTCACACATGAATTAACTACAGCATTTGTTGGTATTCACAGTATTAAAGTTGATAAGAAATGTTGGTTCAATAAAATAAATCAGTCAATTCTGATTCAAATTTAATCTGATACGAAATCAAAATAAACAAATGATGATCTCTAGTGGATATTTTCATTTGTTTCATAATAATGTTCAATTTTTTTCATCCCAATTATAAATTAATAGTTTGAGAGTATAATTTTATTATTAAAATATCTTTCAGAACTTATATTATTCCAAGGATAATTTTATTTTTCTCCAAATTATACTATAGAGGGGAGACTGGGGTTGGTTGTCACAATTTTTGCTTTTGAATTTTTTAAGATGCAGGGTTTACAGTTACCTTTTTATCATTAGCCTATCCTTTAGTATGTAACTTTAGCTCTATTTTTTTGCAGTTTTGAGACTATAGCTTTAAGGGGTTATTAATTTTTTTTGCCTGAGTAAATTTTTTGATAAGCTGCCACTACTCCGGGTTGGTTGTCACAGACTTTGGGGTTAGTTGTCACGGGTTATTTAAATGGAAAAAATAACATTCAAAATTTATCAATAAATTTTATTTAGGACAAACCAAATTTAAAACACATTTTTTGATTGAAATAAGAATTTAAGTGAATATTTAATTAGTCACTTTCGGCCGCACTTTCACAATTTTGACAAGTATAAAAATTAGTCAGTCCGGGGTTACATGATTCGTGAGTCCAGTTATAAACACTGAATCCATTTTTTAACGCGTGACTACCAGCAGCAGGGTTTTTGTGACAACCAGCCCTGTTCAGACATTTCAGACAAAACACGATTTGACAGAAATACCATATAACCTAACCTCAAAGTTGATACAAAGTAACATCATGCAATCTTATAGATTCAAGAGAAAAATAGTTGAGACATTGACTTCATTGAATAGAAAGTGAATAATCAGAGTTAATTATATCGTTCAATGAATACTTGCAGCTGCAAAAAACACAAAATAACCAATAAAATCCATAGAATTGTCGCAGGGCACATGAAACTGTGTGCACACACTTGTATGATGTATGATGTAAATACTTAGTAGTTCGAGTCACAACCCCTACGTAGCAGCAGTGACTAAGAACTGAGTCTTGGGACAACCAACCCGTGTGACAACCGGCCCCGGTCTCCACTACATTAAAAACTCATGTCCTATTGAATGTTATATTAACCATATATGTATGTATATTTTGTATGTTATAAGTTTTATTTTTAAAGTATATATTCAGTGTTTTGCATAATAAACATTGTACTACTATAAAAATATTATAAAAATTAGCGATAATCCTGTGGTAATGACAAGTAGAGATGCATTCGGGCCGGGTCGGACTGGGCTTTGAGGTTGGATCGACTCGGCCCGAAAATAAAAATTGCCGGCCCGATTCGAAGATCGACTCGATAAAAAATTAGCTGGCCCGGCTCGAAAATTGACCCGAAATCGGGCCGGGCTTCGGGCCGGGCTGGGTCTAAGCTCGAAATTGCGTGCATCCGGCATTCCTAATTTTGATTTTTATGTGAGGCGAAATGTTTAACTTTTTTCGTGTCAAACTTAAAAAAAAACCTCTACATCCTTATAACGTTCCACATTAGTTAACAGAAGTAATTAAAAAAGACACTTCTACTGTAAGTTTGTTATAAAAATTACGGAACTATCCGTATTTGACAATTTGTTTACCAAAGGCGTTCGAAAATTGAAACAACTTTTTCACAAATCTTATACAAAAAATATCATTTACATAATGATTTTTTATCTAACTTTGTTTGTGATCAAAAATAAGGCAAGAAATCATTATGATAGGAACGAAAATCACTTTTATTTAAGTTTACGAGTAGTAACAATAGCAATAATAACAACATCACAATAGCATTATTATGCTTTAGTGAATAACCTTGAATTCTTGAAGTAAAATAACATTTTTATTTGTTAAGATGTGAAGTGTGATGTTATTAAATCATTTTGATCCTTTTTAACTCCATAAATTTTCATTAAAATATTAAGGAAACTGTGCATTTGATTGAACAATAGGATTTTTCGGGCCGGCCCGAAAAGCTCGAATTTTCGGGTCGGGCCAAAATCAAAAGTCCGACCCGCCTCAACTTTTGCAAATGATTAGCCCGATAAAAAAAATCTTCGGCCCGGCTCGATGATCGACTCGAAATCGAGGCGGGCTTCGGGCCGGGCCGGGCCAAAGCTCGAAATCGAGTGCATCACTAATGACAAGTTATAAACTTATAAAAGTCAGTACGCTATATCTCTAACCAGGGTATATGAGTAAGTGGTCTTGATGTTTCAGTCATAATAACTGCTTTAAAGCTAAAATTTATCATCTTTCGTGATATGCTTAGAACAGAAAAATGAGACATGATGATAAATTTATTTATTTATTCAACAAATCGTGCTTGCAGCATCCAGAATGCTGCGTTTCGTATTTCATGGTTTTAGAGAGAATTCTATTGCCTTGTCATGTAGATAATTATTACGTTCTCTCATGTTTAGCGACTCTATTTACAGGTCTGCATGTAACACGAGACGAACAGGTATATATTTCAGTAGAACTCAATTTGTACTTTTACATTATTGAGAATAGGTCCAAGCACGGATCGAAAAGTATACTGACACCGTGCCCACAAAAACAATAAGTAAGGACATATGTAATTAAAATGAGATTCGTCACTAAGGTCATCAAACGTCTCCAATTTATCGGAACCATTTGGACATTTTGAAATTTGTTTTTAAAATGTAAAGAAATCAAAAACATAAAAAAAATATTGTACAAGGTTGGTAGAAAGGATGGACGTTATTTAAAACGTCACAAAATTGATACTTTTTGTTTAAAAAAAATAAAATATTGATAGACATGAGTTCGTAATGAAGTGTGGAAGCCAACATCTTGTATGTGGTGTCCTTTATCATTTATGTATTTCTGGGGGCGTTCTACGAAGTTTGCAAACACTCTTTCCAACATCACTCTGTCAATTTGGGCGACTTCTACGCGAATAGCTTCCTTCAGTTCTTCCAATGTGCGGGGTTTATATGTACGTATCTTGAGTTGACCCCCACAAGAAAAAATCGCATATGGATAAATCAGGGGACCGAGGAGGTCAATGAATGTCACCAAACCTGTAAATTAGGCGATGGGGAAAGAGAGGCCGAATAACGTCCATTCTGCTGAAACCACACACGTCGGATAAGAACACGGTTTTCGTAATTCAGGTAAAAAGAAGTTGTGTATCATCTCGTTATAGCGCTCGGAGTTCACGGTAACAGCAGTACCATTACACATAATAAAAAACTATCTAACTTGTAGTTAAATTAACTAAATAAATTCCTTATTTTTTAGTCTACTAATATGTTTCATTAAATTATCCAAGTTGATTTAGTTAAATTTTCTAAATTTGTAATAACAAATTATAGTAAAATTAAATACAAAATTAGATTAAATGACTTATTTATATCGTAATAAGTATTGAAGTAAATATAAATAAAGAAATTAAATAAATATGCAATTAAATTTTCTATTTAATTTACCTAATTCATTAGATAAATTACCGAAAATTGTAAAATGAAGCCAAAATATAGTAAAATTAAATAAAATAAGTAATCAAAATAACCATTTACATATTTAAATTAACGATTTTTTTACAAAATATTTATTATCTATTTCGGATTAGTTAAAATGCTAAAGTAAGATTTGTAAATTATACTAAATTCTTGGACATATTGCCTAATAAAATAACATCTAAACATAATTAGACAAAATTTCAATTCTTTTTTTTCTGTGTAATGATAATGAACACTAGATGCAAGATGTTGTTCTCCACACTTGATTTTGTCAAATGCTATATCATTACGAACTCAAATCTGTCAATAATTTTTTTCTTAGATATAGTGCTCCGAGTTCACGGTAGCAGCAGTCGCATTAATGATAACGAACAACACATGCAAGATGTTGCTTTCCACACTTGATTTTGTCAAATGCTATGTCATTACGAACTCAAATCTGTCAATAATTTTTTTATTAGATATAGTGCTCCGAGTTCACGGTAGCAGCAGTCGTATTAATGATAATGGACAACACATGCAAGATGTTGTTTTCCACACTTGATTTTGTCAAATGCTATGTCATTACGAACTCAAATTTGTCAATAATTTTTTTATTAGATATAGTGCTCCGAGTTCACGGTAACAGCAGTCGCATTAATGATAACGGACAACACATGCAAGATGTTGTTTTCCACACTTAATTTTGTCAAATGCTATATCATTACGAACTCATATCTGTCAATAAATTTTTTCTTAAGCAAAAAGTATAAATTTTGTGACGTTTTAAAACACGTCCGACCTTTCTGCCCTACCTGTATGCCAATAACTTAATTCTGTACAACTTTGCACTATACAGTTTTTGCCATAAAATGAATAGGAGAGCAGGAAATTATATAAAACTAAAATCCCATGTTAAATCCCTATGTTTGTTCACCCCTACCCCACCACCCGGTATATTCTCGAATGAAAATTAATTAGAAAATAATATTTTATAATATTATTACTAAAGCAGCCGTAAAACATACACAGAAATTTTCTCTGGGCCGACTCTTTACCTATTGACGTCGAAAATGAAATGCTATCATTAAGTGAAGTTCTGCATGTGCTTTAATTATAATTTCATTTTTATGGTTTGTTTTTGTGGGCAAATAAAATCTAAAGTTCATAGTTCATAAGTTTAAACTTCTAGAATGTAACCTCCTGTTCAATTCTGCAACTTACATTTTAATTAACATCATGTCTTTTTGCGATATAGCTGTTCAAGTTTGAAAACAAAGTTATGTAAGCGGTTTAAAGTAATTATAATTCAATACAATGATATCTGTCATAAACATAGTTTTGGAATAATCTCGTCTAGAGATTTACCCTCCAATTAAATTATAATTAATTTTATTTATATAACATGGAAGAATATGAAAATTATTAAATCATCTCAATACCAATGTATAATGAGTATAAATCATATTTTTAAAGCAATGGCACTTCCGGTTTAATCGGAAGTAGTACCTAACTTTCTTATTTTAAATGGAATGCTACATTTTTACCTCCCGTTATCCTTGGTAAGGGATGTATAAGGATCGTGCTAAAAATCACATGTCGAGATTGGTAAATGACCACGTTTTAAGGTCCCTAGAATCTGATTTTAACATTTTCGCGATGATGTGTGTATGTGTATGTGTTTGTGTGTGTGCATGTGGGTGTGTGTGTGTGGATTTTGTAAACGCTTTAACTCAAATAATACCATTCAGAAAATTCTGAAACCTTGTATTTCTACCTTATTCTAAAATAGAAAGAAGCCATTGATTTTGGTGTAAATTAGTTAACCTGAAATGGCACTTTACTTGAAGCTCAAAATAGTTTAAATATACTAAAATTTTGTATTTACTGTATCTTATTTCATAATATTTTCAGTTTACAAATTTATACAATAATTCATAATGGATTATTTTAATACGGCCCATTTCCTTAGCCTTTAAGACATACCTTCAAGTTCGAATAATTTATGAATCCTGGCCACTAATAGTGTTTCACAAGACAAGATTTCTTGTCTTGCTAGGCTATTTCTTGTCTTGTCTTGCAAAACAAGACAAGAAATTTAAATAACTCTTGTCTTGTGTTACTCTTGCAAGCAAAAATCTTGTCTTGCTTGCAAGACTCTTGCATATTTCTTGTCTTGGAATTTCATATCAATAGGAACAACATATTTAAATCGGAAGTGATATTTTAATTGAAGCTGTGAAGAGTTTCGTGAAAAAATGTATTATGCTATAATTGAAAACTTTTCAAATCTTGTATTTAACACTTTTATATTAATGAGACCAACATATTAGATTCTTGTTAATATTAGTAAACCTAAAGTGGTACTTTACTTGAAGCTCTGAACTGATTTCCTTGAAAAAATATATTAAAATATGATAAAAAAAAACTTCTCAAATTTGGAATAATACTACCTTTTTTTTAATTTAAGTTCTGTATTTATTATTTAAACCCAACGTTTCGGCACCATAAACTGGTGCCTTCTTCAGGGGATACATTGACATAAATTTGGTTTTAAAACTCGTAAATGATTGAAAACAACATTAGATTTTGAGTATGTATGATAAGTCGGATGTGGTTCTTAAGTAAGAGCTCTTAGCAGATTTAAAAAAAAAAAAACTTGATAAAATATAATACAAAATTTCTTATTAAAGACTTTTCTATTTATTGGAACAACAAATTAGATTTTGTTTACAAACGATAAAGTGATATTTAACTCCAAGCTCATTGCAATTTTAAACATCGAATTAGCAGGAGGTCATGTGCTGGCCATATCAGATTTTTTATCTCTAAATGTATAGAAGATATAATAAGAAAATTTAAATCAGATTGAGTACTTAATGCTCTTTATTATTTTTTGTATTATAAATTTTCAAAATATAATATTTAGAAGATTTTTTAAGAATCTACTACTTCCGGTTGTCAATTGTTACCAAAACCTTTTTAGCTTTTCTGATTAATGTCAGCTTAGCTAGAGGTAAAACCTATAATAAAATGTTGATATATTGAATTATAATATAATATTGCAAGAATGCAAGAAAATACTAAAAAATCTTGCTATTCTTGCACTTTTCTTGCAACGCAGATTCTTGTCTTGTCTTGCAACGAACTATATAACTCTTGTCTTGCATTTTATGCAAGAACAAGAAAAATGCAAGACTCTTGTGAAACACTAGCCACTAAGCTACCAAACCCTCTATAAAAGGTTGTAAACCCTGCATAAGTCAGTTCCTTAGATTGCTTCCTACAACTATACTTCCGGTTAACTACTGTTTTGAAAATATTTCAGTTGAAACGGGAATGTCGAAATACCCCTAGATACCAAATTTCGTAAAACATTATTGAATAATTTTTTAAACAATGATAGCGTAAACTTGTCGGGGACATCCTGTATAGATAACACATTACGATTTTATATTTTGGCACACTTGTAACTAGGGATGGTAACAGAAACCGAAACCGAAACCATTACCCGAAAAATACCGGAAAAATATAAGAACCGAAACCTGTACCGAAATTCGAAATAGATACAAAACCGGAACCGAAAGCAAAACCCTTTTTTATTGGTTAACCGCATTATATACAGGTCTCTTGTTAGTTGTTAAATATTGAAAATTTTTATTATTAAAATATGTATAAAAAAGTATAAACATATTTTTTTTTGTCGAAACGTATTTCAATTTTCAACGTGTAGTACCTCAAGCGGGTGGCGCTCGAAATCCGTTACATGTTACATTTACATAGGCATTTAATATGGGATATTAGAATATTTTGAATATTTACTTCCCATTAAAATTGATTGTTATAAAACTTTGTACACGTGTTTGTGGACACTTTTTACATCATTATAATAATTAACTGTTCAATAAAAATCAATAATATTATTATTCTCACAAATTACTTTTGCAAAACCGAAACCCTTTTAGTAAAACCGTTATACCAAAACCGATTGCTGTATAAAAACCGAAACCCAAATCAAAACCGAATTTTTATTATCCCGATGACCGAAACCGTAACCCAAACCGATATTTTTTATGGTTACCATCCCTGCTTGTAACAAACATCAACCAAGTTTTCTGTGTAAAAAAATATTAATTGTCGGAAAACTTAATTACTATTTAAATTCACGTTCAGTTAATTCTACTTAACTTAGACTATGTGTAAAAAATTCTTCTAATACAATGAGCTTTTTTAAAAATAAGCGCAATTTCCCTTGTCAGGCATGTTTTATTAAGATTTATTCGTAGCTTGCTAATTCTCCTACTGCATTCCACAAGTTTCAGTACAAATTCCAGCGAAACTCACATGTTTGTCAAAAGTTTAATTACTAATTAATGAATTATTTATTCAGCAGTCCTTTAGCTACAAGTTTATAAACAGTATCATTTCAAACTATTTATTTTTAGTACACCTATAGCAAAAAATACACTACAATTTTATTACAGCAAAAAAGTTAATTTGTGAAAGTTCTAAAACAAACATTTTTATTTACTTTAACTGATAAGACTGAAAATACATTAAATTAAAGTAGGTTATTAAGTGTTATTGTTTTATTTATTTAATCTATATTTAACAAGAAAGATAGAAAACAAAATTCTTCTGACATAATAGTATATTATGTGGCAAGTGTATGAAGCTGACATGTTTACATGAGGGTGGAGATTGAAAGCACCCGAATGTAAAATAGACTTCACACACGTGTTACATACTATACTTTTTCTACGACCTTGCAATAAAATTTATTTTTTCTTCACATTGTCATTCATCAAATGTAAAGCCTCTGTATTATCGACTTGTGTAACCATGGTTACCAACGTTACGGGTATTTAACAGCTTTGTTTTATTAAAATACAATTCAGTTTGTAATATTTAAAATAATGAACGGTGCGTGAAATGTTACTTAACGCACCGTGTGCAAAAACTCAAACTTCAGACATAAAAATTGATACGTGAAGTACTCACTTCACGCATGGGAGTAGAAAAAATGATTTTCGGTATTATTCGAATACTTCCATGTGGTATGAAATTTGTATACTTATTAAATATTAATATTATACTGGGTGTTTTTATTTTTTTCAAGGTGTATATGAGATTAACATCGGAAATAAGTTTTTGGAGACTGTTGCCGCCCCCGTTTTGACTTCCAACAATGGTTGTGGTAAAGGGTTGTTCCAACAGGAGTTAGAAATAGTTCGTGACTATCACGCGCATGCGCATTCCTATCTGAAGTGTTCCAACAAACTTTTCCGATTGCTTCTGACTGTTTCGTGTACTGTTCCAACAAGCATTTGTACTGTTTGTTGACGGCTTGCAAACCTTCGTAACGATTTTTTTCTGACTAATGGTTCGAGTTTGCAGTTGTACGTTTTGGGTCAGCTGTTTTGTTAATAATAACTATTAACCTTGTAACTTGGAAGTGAAAGCGTCATTTTTTATTATACACAAGTGCAATTTAATAAAAATGATTGTCGAATTTTCATTTGAAGTGTTGTATGAATCGGAGGAATTTTCTCCTAGTAATGAATACAATCTGGAAATGTTTGTTGAAAATCCAAAGCAAAAAATGAAAATTATTTAGAAGAAACAGTCAGTGGCGTATTTACGGGGGGGGATATGGGGGATATATCGGAAAAGAGTAAAAATCAAGACGATTGAATACTGTTTTACGATTTTTTTGCAATATCATGTAATATGTTATTATAGAACAGGTCGCCTAAAAACCAAGGCGTTGTTATATTTTTATCAACTATAAACTTTTTGATTATTATACAAAACATATCCCCCCCAAGGGTCATGTCTGGATACGCCACTGGAAACAGTACCCCCAGTCAAACTTTTAAATGAAGCAATCCGAAATTCGTTCCAACAAATAATTCACATATAATCAGAATGTAACGCATGCGTACAAAACAAATCAGGGACAGTCACTGATAATATCATAAACCGTCAGAAATTTCTTGTTGGAACAAACCTTATATTCTGCGTCAAATGACGCCAAATACATGTAACTACTGTAATATTTTAGTTTCACAGATAAATTATTAAATTTATTCAATTTCGTATTAATAGCACTAGCCATGACATTTTTGGACAAAAAGATGAACAAATGTTTAATATGTGTCAAAAATTCGTTATAACTTATAACTTGTGCGAATTTTATTTTGTTATAATTTTATTAATTTAATGTTTGTCAAGCATTTTGTAATCTGTTATAAAACATGAAAATGAAGGTAACACAAAAAATCATAGCTAACGAATTCTGACTGAAAAATGTCAAACATTTTTTAAATTAAAAATGCCATGGCTATTGCTATTAATAAAAAATTGAATAAATTTCATAAATAGTTTATGGGACCAAAAAGTTACATAATTTACATGTATTTGATGTTATTTGATGCAGAAATCTTCCTATTAATACCATAACAACCATTGTTAGTGAAAACGAGGGCAACAGTCTGCAAAAAAAAGATTTCCGATGTTTAATCTTAAAAAAAAAAATACTGAGTTTAACCTTCATTTATACAAATTATATTTTGTCTGCTAATGTTTTTTTCATGACAAAAGTGTGAAAATATTATTAAAAAATTCAAGAACGAAATTCGTAATGAGAGCGCTAGCAAGGCCACGCCATAATTTCCTAAAATTAAACAAAAAACACATTTGTGACGATTTCTGCGAACTGTACCAAAGATTAAAGCAAATCTCAATGCTACTACGTGATTTTCTGCATGTTTTTCTCACAATATTTGCGAATAATTGGCAATTTCGACCTTGTGCAATTAAACTACATCGCATTAATCATATTTAAATAAAATAAAAGTCATAATGTCTGATATGATGTATAAATAAGATTGATAATATTTAAGATTTGATAAAAAATGTAATCATTTTTATATTTTATCTACTAAATAAGTAAATAAATAAAAGTCAAGTTGTTTACTATTATGATAGATGTGTATTGCACAGATGTGAACCGTTTGGCGAACTTTGGAATTTAAAAAGCACCGGGCAGTCTAAAAAATAAATATGAAAAATAGATAAAATTTATAAATAAATATTATCAAGCCGGTATATTTCTTACTACATATACGAGTAGGATTGCCAACCGTACTATAATATATAGTATTACTAGCTGACCCGCCCCGGCTTCGCACGGGTAAAGCTAGAATAACGATTGCTACACGTTACACGTGTACCAGTAATTTTTCACATTTACTTCGGAGACATGCGCTGCGTAGGGAGCCGGCAACCTGCCTCGCATCGTACATGTAACAGGCTCCGCCCACTGCCCACCCAATCCCCGCACCGCACCTAACAGCGCCCGTTTCTAAACATGTCTCGGGTACTTTTACTTATGTAGGTATGATGTAAACTATCTCTCCGACAAATATCGAAAATCTACTAACGTTAAAACTTAACTATAGATACAAAGATAAAAAATAATTGAAATCACGCCCTATTGTACCGCCTTGAGGGATGATGTTTGAAAAACGCTAACACACTCTTTATTTCTTACCAAAAGCATAAAAAATAATTTTTATATCCCTAACTTGAGAAATGACGGATTCTCCATACAAACTTTCATCCCCTATTTCACCCTTTTCAAGTTTTATTTTCGTGACAAAAGGTAGCCTATGTCCTTCTCCAAGTCCAATCTATCTCTATACCAAAATTCATGAAAATTGGTTCAGCGGAAGATATGATGGGTTCTCCATACAAACTTTCATCCCCTATTTCACCCCTTCAAGTTTTATTTTCGCGACAAAAGGTAGCCTATATCCTTCTCCAAGGTCCAATCTATCTCTATACCAAAATTAATCAAAATTGGTTCAGCGGAAGATATGATGGGTTCTCCATACAAACTTTAATCCCATATTTCACCCCTTCAAGTTTTATTTTCGCGATAAAAGGTAGCCTATGTCCTTCTCCAAGGTCCAATCTATCTCTATACCAAAATTCATCCAAATTAATTCAGCCGTTTAGTCGTGAAAACGTAACAGACAGACAGACCAAGTTACTTTCGCATTTATTATATTACTTAGTATGGATTAATAACACTCGTACAAAACTAACAAATCGACAGGTAACCTTTGTTGGTTATATACTGACAGACAGCGGCAGGGGTGAGAACACGTTGTACTTTTACTTTTCCACTATGTGGATAGATGTCGCTAAATTGGCTTTTTTTTTACGTTAATCGATATTTTAATAGTCATTCTGCTATTCGGGGCGGAGATGAATCCAACAAATCAGAGATCATCAAAATCGGTCCAGCCGTTCTTGAGTTATAAATGGTGTAACTAACCCGACTTTGTTTTATATATATAGATACTATATTTTGGTTCGATGTACAATATACTGTTGAAAAATAATATAGTATGCAAAAATACTATATTTTTGAAACATCGATGAAGTCAAAATGAGTAAAGTAAACGCGGCCTAAAATTTTTATCGCCAAACTGAGTTTTTGATGAACATCTGAACTTCTGAACATCTAAAGTACTTAGATAAATGGTTTGATTTTAGTGAGACCAATTAGTTAAATATGCTTCAACATTTTAAAAATGGTCTTGTGTTTAGCAACTGTCAATCTATGAAGTTTAGGTTTACAAGAAAAATTGAATACAGTGCAACCTCGTTAATCCGGACTAATAAAAATACACCCAATCCGGAATAACGAAATATCCGGATTACCGCGATTTTTCTTATATTGATACAAAATTCAGTTAAGTGAGCAGTTTGTAATGCTTTATTTAAATACATATATAAATCCTGGCCCAGAATCACAGTTGGAAATAAATCTGCATAGATAAAAAGTATATAACCATGTGGCACAATTAGAAAATTATCAATTACTCTTGAATATGTTTTTTTTTGTTTTTTTGTCCCAAATGGTAGAAGTACCCACTCCATATCGTGCCGCTAATTGTTTATTCGACACTCCATTTTTTAATTGTTCAAGAATCTCATTTTTTGTTTGTAAAGACAACGTAATGTGTTTTCGCGGGCCCATAGTGCAATAATCAGGAACACTTCGGCTACTAATAGTACGTGAGTAGGGTGGTCTGCTGCAGCCAACTGCCTATCAGGTGATGTCTGGTGACGTTTCAAACGAATTTACAACGTAGGTACGCATCCGTATTACCGAAACTGTTCGGAATCCGGACTACAGAGTACATAGTACAAGTAAACAGGACTCCGAACTACCGAAGAATCCGAATTACAAAGATCCGGATTATTGAGGCTGTACTGTATTAAAATGGATGATGTCTCTTCCGAAATATACATTTTGAGCGAGATTTACAGTAAAATCAAGGACTCTGCTGATTTTATGGATAAAAATACTGGGCGAAAATGGCAATATGTTTTTAAAAAGGCAAATGTCTTTCCAATTTTGTTATAATAATTTTATACATTTCCGATAATAAATCAGAAAAGTGGCCTATTAATTTTAGACAGAAATGCTTTAAATAAATGTAGAGAATTAAATCCAATTCCATAATCATAGTTTCTTTTCTGTTTGCTAAGCGAGCAAATTGAGTTTAAAATTTTATAATAGTCATTTCTTTATAATGTTAGCCATATTTTATGACATTTTACCTGTCAGAAACGTATCTGTCAGATTTGACATATTTTACCTGTCAGAAACGCTCTGTTTGAGTTTTCATTATTGAAAATGGAGAAGTATTCACAGGAAGAGAAGATACAAATCATTGAGTAGTATTATTTTGATGAAACTATGTTTTATAATTTCTGACAGGTATAATGTCATAAAATTTGTTTGATATTTTATTTCAATACCATGGCTAACACTATAAAGAAGTAACTTTGATAAAACTTTAAATTCAATTTGCTCGGTTACGAAACGTGCAAAAGAAAATGTGATTATTATTTTAGATGCAGAATTTATTTTTTTACAACATTTTATATGAGCGGCTTAGAGCGATCAGGAAATAAACTTTTGGAAAAAGATATTAATCAAGTTGAAAATACGTTTTTTATTACCATTTCACATTTTAACTCATTCCTACATTATTAAAGAAACTTTCCCAATTTTTTCTACAGAGAAATAATGATTAAATTCTAATTTTGATTTAGACATCTGTCTCCTAATAACTTATGAACATTAAAGCCTAAGTGCATTAAAGTTTCGTTCAATATACATTATACTTATTTATTTTTAGTATCTAGCGTTGCTATTAAATTTAGAACAGCACTTTAAGTGTAATGAGTCGAAAAGAAAGTAATCACAACTAGACATTTCAATTATAACCTTAATATTTTTAATGTTTTAGAAAATACTGTTTTATTTTTAAATAGCGAATAAGTTTCTTTAGATAATTTATCTATTCACGAACATAGTAAAAACTGCTGTAAATACGTTATAAATACAGTTTTTAATATAGTTGAGAAAGTAATAATATTTCATTTTACAAGTACCTACAAAAAATAAATAAATAAATATATCATCACGGCATATTACCTATTTCTAGGTGTGCCAATCTGCTTTGTCGCAGATATCAGTAATGATGATGACATATTTGTACCATGCGGGCGTTTACCAGGCGTCACCTCACGGGCACTCATTGCTGGCGTGGAGAGTGCACCACAGGGGTCACTTTTCACGATCAGTGAGCGAAATCCTTACTAATATAATAAATGCGAAAGTAACTCTGTCTGTCTGTCTGTCTGTCTGTTACGTTTTCACACCTAAACCTCTGAACCAATTTTGATGAATTTTGGTATAGAGATAGATTGGATTTTGGAGGAGGACATAGGCTACCTGTTGTCGCGAAAATAAAACTTGAATGGGTGAAATAGGGCATGAAAGTTTGTATGGAAAACCCATCATTTCTCACGGTGAACCAATTTTGATGAATTTTGGTATAGAGATAGATTGGACCTTAGAGAAGGATACAGGCTACCTTTTGTCGCGAAAATAAAACTTGAAGGGGTGAAATAGGTGATGAAAGTTTGTATGGAGAACCCATCATTTCTCCCGGTGAACCAATTTTGATGAATTTTGGTATAGAGATAGATTGTACCTTAGAGAAGGACATAGGCTACCTTTTGTCGCGAAAATAAAACTTGAAGGGGTGAAATAGGGGATGAAGGTTTGTACCGAGAACCCATCATTTCTCAAGTTAGGGATATGCTTTTGGTACGAAATAAAGAGTGTTTAGCGTTTCTGAAAAATCATCCCTCAAGGCGGTACAATAGGGGATGATTTCAATTATTTTTTTTATCTTTGTATCTATAATTAAGTTTTAAACGTTAGCAGATTTTCGATATTTGTCGGAGAGATAGCTTGCATCAAATGTACATAAGTAAAAGTACCCAAGGCATGTTTAGAAAAAGGCGATGTTAGGTGCAGTGGGCGGAGCCTGTTACATGTACGATGCGAGGCAGGTTGCCGGCTCCCTACGCAGCGCATGTCTCCGAAGTTAACGTAAAAAATTACTAGTACACGTTTAGCTAATCGTTATTCTAGCTTTACCCGTGCGAAGCCGAGGCGGGTCATTTATATATTAAATTCATCATAAACCCGCCCTAACATATATCTAATTTCTAACTTAAGCTATGATATTGTTCGTTTAAGAAAATTTTAACAATTATTCTTTCTATTAAAATTGCATGCACTGCACATTTTTTTTATAAAATTTATTATAACCAATCAATTATTTTCTTTTATTCTGCAATTATATTTCAAAAAACAATACTGTACAACAGGTGGAATGCTGTGAATTGAAATAAATGAAAGATAATTTATGACTCCCCATTTTACAAAATAATTACATAGATAAATATCCCCATAAAATAATTTTGTAGAACACCAGAATTAAATTTCAGGTCATGCAAGTAACAAGTAAAACATTTTGCTTATAAAGACATTTCGCAAAAAGCACGGTAGCTAAATAATTGAATGAGATTCTTGTGAATATAGCTGTAACAAGTACTAAACCGTATCTTTGTCTTTATTATAGACTTGCAGCTATCGTTTGATCGTTTCTCCGAGCCTGGCGTCATTTCTTACTCTCAGCTGTTGTTCGACGTGGCCGGCAGTCAGCTTTTAGTTGGGGCAAGGTGAGTTATCTTCTGTTTTATTGTTTATTACATGCTAAAAATCATCAGGAAGTGAGATACTGCAAATCCAAAGAAAATGTTGGACTGTTGGACATTATAATAAAAGTGCCGCTATTTTTTGTGTTATTAAACATGCCATGAGTTTTAAAACATCTGTATTTGAAACCAAATTTTTTTTAAAAAGAAAATCGCTTTGATCTGATAACAAATGTGTAACTTTAACATAACGAAAGAGTTAAAACATATTATTAAAGATACTTTCCTTGAAACTGAAAATAGAAACATCGATATGTCCGTTCTGTATATCAAAGAAATTATGTCTGTTCATTTTTGTAGTTTAAAGACATCCAACAAACTTTATAAAGAGTAATTTTTTTATCAGATTAATAACACAAAATTCTTCATATGTTACAGCCAAAAATCAATGGCTTATATTACGAGCATACTTTTATACTAAAAGCGCACACTCCTTATAAGAATACAGGCTGTAACAGAAATAAGTACATTAAATATTGGGCTTCCAAATTATCAAGAGATGGCGCTGACGTCAAACGTCAAAATTCAAACGAATGGTACATTTTTCGCTGGCTTCCATAAGAGTACAATTGGTGTGCGACTAATTTTCGTAGTTTTTAATTTAATTTCGGATTTAGTATAGTGTTTTTTTTTTTTTGTTAATTTCGGTAGAATTGAGTTTGATCTTTCTTGTAGTAACAATTTAGTGATAGTTTTAATAATATTTTAGTTAATAGGGTTAATTTTAGTAAGTATTTGTAGGTTAAGAGAATTTTAATCATATTTTAATTAACAGTATATTAGTTTTTTTAATAAAAAAACATTTGATTTCCTTTATTTAGATTGTATTTCATTGCCGTAGTTGTACATATATTAATTTCTATCTACATAGCTTTACTTTTATTTGTTTTTCTTTCATAATGAACAATTTTCTTTGCTTAGATTTAGATACTATTTGTAGATTTGGGAATTGTAGTCTATCATCTAGAAATATGGTGGAAGGCCAGCAAGTAATAAATAGTGGCCACATAATATTATGTGGTAAATATTTTCGGAGAAAACTCCATCGTAACTTTAACCTATAAATTGCATATCTCCTAATTTGTTCATTAATTTTTTAAAAATCAAAAAATACCTGTTATATTAGCAGTAATTCAGATCCTACTAAGAATAAAACAATAATAGCCGAAGATAAAAGCGTATTAAAATTCGTATACAAGTAAGTACAATCCCTGAATAAAACAACCTCCTTTGTACATGTACACTTCACTCAGTTCAGAAATCTGCCACCAGTGGCGCATTGTAATTTTGGAAGCCCAATAACCAGTGTTAGAACTCGACAAGAGCAACAATATTTTTAGGTAACTTTTTTCGAAATCACAATTTATTTTTTGGAAAACTATATTTCCAGGCATATATTGGTGAAACAGAAAAAAGTAAGTGACATTGACAGAACTCATCGAGAGCAACAATATTTCATTGTATTATTTTTTTGAATTCTCAATTTTTTTATAGTATTTTTAGGCAGATAATGAATTTGATTAACAAAACTTTGAAGATATTTAACACAATATCTAGAAGGTTTACAAAAAAAAGTTACTAAGAAATATTGTTGCTCTCGATGAGTCCTATCACTGTTAAATTTAATGCACTTATTTCTGTTACATCCTGTATGTAAAAACGCGCTCCATAAAATCGGCTTTATTATAAAACTGCGCTCGTAATACGGGTCAATCTTTTTATTTACGTACACATAGGTATTTGTTTTTTCTTTACGAAACGTAGATCAAACGTATAGGTGTAATACATATCAATTTGGTTCAGTTTTTTTCTTTTACCTCGATGTTTTTGCTAGATGCATAAGTATAAAAATAAAAAGATGCGTATCACTTTCCCAATGGTATGTTTTACTTTTTCTCTATTTTCATATTAACTGTAATTTTAATTATCTTTTTTATCGAAATAGGATACATCATTCTGATATATCGCAGTTAATTTTCAATGATATTTTGTACTTACATTTCATGTGTAATTTTTTTTTTTTGTTGTATTGATCCTAATCTATATTTTAATTGTTATTTGAGGAGTTCAAGTTAAGTTCATAGTTAAAGGGTTAAAATATTTGTAATAAAGGGTCGACAAAAATGCTATAGATAATAGATATGAAAAATATTCTCACTTCCTGATGGTATTGATTGATTATTTATGTTGTTTTTTTGTTGGTGTGACTTAGAGACGCGCTGTACCGATTACGCGTACAGAACTTGAAGCTGTTGGAGAAAGCCGTGTGGTCATCGCCAGAAAACAAAACATCCCTGTGCCTTGTCAAGGGCCAATCGGAACAAAACTGTCACAACTACATAAAAGTGCTTTTATCACACGGAAAGAAAATATTCGCTTGTGGTACTAATGCGTTTTCACCACAGTGTTCGTGGAGAGGGGTACGGATAATATACAGGGACGGACTTGCCCGAAATTTTATACTTACAAAGTTTTCCTTTTCCAACTAACCTAATATATCACAAGCCGCTTTATATTTTCAACAAACAAATTATAAAACTTACGTAAAGGGGCAGAATTTCTACAAATTTCTTTCGGCTAGTATTAAATATAGATTTTAAACTTACAAAAACTGAATATACGTCACCTTTAAACCAAATTTTGTTTTGTATCCACAAGCCCTGCACATTCTTTTGTTAGAGTACAATCATATCTCATGCAAGATAGGTTTTACTGTACAGGGTGGAACAAAGTCGAGTTCCTTATTTGAAAAACTTTCTTATTATGCACGCTACAGAAAATTAACGTAGGTCTGCTGGGTTTATGCAGGCAACTAAATTAAAAAATTAATTTGTAAAACTAAACTAAACAAGTAGAATCCATTGTTATCAATGACAATGTTTATGCAACTGAACTGAAAAATTAAACTAATGAAAGTAAATTAAGAAGTTGGTTATTTTCAACTTTTAGTTTAATTTTATAATATCTTAGTTTTGCGCCTGTGCCATTCGCGCACTTATGACAGATTTTCGCACCTAACCTATGAAAATGTACGATGATAACAAAGTTTCTGCAGAAAAGAGCGACGAAATACTAATTAGACTTATTCAACAAATTGTTTATCTTTATTTTTTATCCTATATATAATATACCGCAATTTCACCTATAAAAGTTAAATTATACGAAATGTCGAACATAAAATTCTCAATTTTAAAATACTGCATAAACGACGTTATTTTATGAGTGTGCTCGGGGTTCTGGGTTCGAATCCCACTAAGGCATGGATGTTTGTGTACTCAGTAATTGGGATTTAATCCTGTTGAGAGATTTAAAAAAAAAGAAGAAATTATGTTATGTGACAATGACAAATACCAGCAAAAACAATGAACATAAGATAAAAACCATTTTGTGCGCAGAACCCAAAAAATTCCAATCACGCGTACTGAAAAATTAACAATTAGTTCCATATTTTATTGAACAAACCTATTATATTTTTGTGTTTGGAAATATTAGTTAAATGAAATGTAATTCAATTTTTTGTTTTCAGAAATAGAAAAAAATATAAAATGTAAATAAATAATAATAATAATTTATTTAAGCAAAAGAAATACAGAGTATCGTAAACCAAGTCATAAACAAAGAACAATAATAAGTAGGTACATCAAAATTTGTAATCCAGATATTCTTGTATAGTATAAAACGCTTTTGACAATAAAAAGCTTTTCAGTTTTATTTTGAAATTACGCATAGGCAAATTTCTCAAATCATTGGGAAGTTTATTAAAAATTAAACTACCGACGTAATACGGTGACTGCCTCTTAAGATTAGATTTAGTAAATTTTAATCTGACATCATCTTTTCTGCTAGTAGAGTAATTATTGTGGAAGCTGCTGTTCGTATCTAATTTATTGAAATTTTCTTTAATAAAAATGACAATATGTAAAATATATAAACATGGTAGAGTTAGAATTAGATTATTTATAAACAAATTTCTGCAATGGTCTCTGTACCCTGCTTTACATTATATTATTATTATTATTGTCGGGAGGTGGTTCATTCTTGCCCCTGTACTGCGACCTATCTGGTCTATTGTACCCTCCGTGTTTCCTCCTATTCTAGGAGCCCTGTATGTTTTGTAAACTCCAAGATTTTCTTTAGACTAATGTCTTTTAGTGTCTCAGTGTGCAGTTTCTTTGCTCCTAAAAGACTATGTCTGCTTGCCATAAATGCTTCGCAGTGACATATTAAGTGTTCAGGGGTTTCATCCTCTTCTCCACATCCTCTGCATGTTGGTTCTTGTTTGAGGCCCAACCTATGCAAATGTTTATTTAATTGACAGTGTCCTGTTACCAGTCCTGTTATTAGTCTGACATCTTGCTTGCTCATTACAAGTAAGTTGTCTGTTCTTTTCTTGGATGGCTCATTCAGGAACAGCTTGGAATGTCTTTGGCCTGATGTGGCTGTCCAATGCCGTTTGTGCCATTGCCAAAGCAAAGTATTAAGTTCTTGCTTAACTGTTTGCGCAGTTATTCCGCAAGCAGGTTCTGGTCCTATGAAAGGTATATTTGTCCCATCTTTTGCAAGATGGTCGGCTGCCTGGTTTCCTTCAATTTCTGAATGCCCGGGTACCCATATCAATCTTAATTTATTCGTCGCTCCTAAGGCATTCAATCTGTGGATGCAGTCCAGAATTAGTCCTGAGCCTACCTCACACGAGTTTAGTGCCTTAAGTGCGGCTTGGCTGTCTGTTACTATGGAGATTCTTCTATTGTAATAGTTTTTCTCCAATAGTAATTGCACGCTGGTTAAAATTGCGTGTACTTTTGCTTGGAATACTGTTGCATTTGTCCCAAGTCCAACCGATTGGTTGTGTCTTAGTCCCTTTGCCCCATGTATTCCAGCTCCGGTTCCATTGGTTGTTTTGGAGCCGTCTGTATAGATGACTATGTCGTCTCTTTCCACTGCACTTTGAGAGTGTTCCCATGCATCCCTTTCAGGAATTATTATCCTGTAAGTTTTGTCAATGGTGTACATTTTGTTACCCTGCTTTACATAAAACACGCACCGACTGTTTTTGTAGTATAAAAATTCTATTAGCCCAAATAAAATTAAATATATTACAGTCATAACATACAAAAGTATATTTGTATTTGGAAATATTAATGTAATTAAATTTTCTTTTTCCAAAAATAGAAAATATAATAAAATATCCTCCAGTGACGAATCCATTGTATGTAAAATCTTATTTATAATTATCTATATTATTATTAAATCATTCTAATGTGTCATAATTGGACTTCACTCTTAGAATCTCTTCTTAAAATCTGAACTTCATATTATAACAAACGATCAATGTTTCATATATCACAATGGTAAATGAGTCACGCAATTTTCATTTTTTTAATTTTATATCAGCAACCTGTTGTTCTTATCGCATATACTTAATATGTACGTTATATGGTTATAAGTTTATAAACTTATAACTATATTAAGTTTATAAATTTCAAAATGGGTATGTCAATTTTTTTATCTGAAATGAAAAGATACATGTACATAGAATTCTCATATAAATAAAAATACTTCCAATCAGGTAATAAATAATTTATATTCTATGTTGTAATAAACATTTATATTATTCATCTTAGTCAGTTTGGACAATAAAAAAATTAATGTACGTATTGACACATTCGTATTTTTTATTGCAATAATAAAATTTTTACTTTTATCTGCATATACCGGGTGTCTACTTTTCTCCCGATCATGGGAAACTGAATGATAACATTTTGATTGGCAATATTTTTTGTACGTATGTATTAATTTTAGAGTAAAAGTGTAAGGAAGAAAAATGTTCAGAAAGAAAAATTGCATCCATTTTGTACTAAATTTGTAGTTCATTTGAAGAACTTTTGGCAAAAACAACCATAGACCAAATATTGTAAATATGAATTACATACAGGGACATCTACTTTCAAGGATGCCAAACAGTTTGGCGAAACTGTTTTTCGCAAAAACTATAGTAGTCATAAGTTATTTCATTTTAAGATTTAAGCGTTTCTACAAAAACGCTCTATAAAAATAAGTAATTATTATGTAATTGCCCATCAATGTTTATTTTTCTATTACGTAACATCCAGTAAATAATTTTCTAATACTTAAATATGATTCTGAGTTAAGTTACAGAAATCTTTAATAGTGCGGTAACCAAAAAGTTTTTTCTTTGATTATTTCAAATTCAAAAGAAAAAAATAAACTCAGGTTATTTTTGCTAACAGCTCCTCAATTGTTTCTTAAGTACGGGTTGGAAACAAAAGAAAATGCACGATTTAAGGCAATTATGAGAATGCGTTGAGATATTGTTTCTGACATATCTGATAGATTTGACATTTCTTTGATTTTATTGTTCTTAGAATCTGTGATTATTGAAAGATTTAGTGTTGAAGAAAAAAATCAGTGTTAAACAATGAATAACGACGTTTTTGTGCACTTATCTATAGTACAACTAGCGAATGACAGTTGACGTTTAAATTATTTTATACATATAGTTTATTTGTCTTTATAAATTTGCCCTATGATTTGAGAATTTTTGCAAGTACCAATTGAAATATTGGACTAATCCCAGAATAGATTACAATGTCTTGTTGAAAATGGATGACTATGGTATCTGCATAATAGCAGAATAACAAAACAGGAGTACATTAAAAATATTTTAAACATTTTTCGTTTATTTTGAATATAACAAAATATTGTGACTTTTAAACTTTTTAGTTTGACAATTCTATGAAGTAGGATTATTTTCAATTTCATCTAACAGTAGTTCTAATTCGAGGGTTGCTTGCACCTGCGACGAGCGAATCATAATTCGCGGTATTAAAATTATAGTCTTCTGAACGGAATACATAAGCCGTTTTCGTAAAGTCGATCGGATTGATCCGATGCATTCTGAAGCGTTCTAAAGTCAGTCGGGTTTATCTGAAGCGTTCGTAAACTCCGATTTTTAGACCGAGCGTTCCGATCAAAAATTTTCAACCCAGGACCCCTATTCTGTAACTTTTATCACTAGTGATAGGCATTTACTAGTATTATATTTAAGACAGCCATCTAGCGTATTTGCTCCTGTAACGTCGTATATGACGTCATAGATTTAGATAAGAGTAGGGAAAACTTCACTAGCAGTAGAGGTAGTATTACGATCGTATCACTAGTCTTATCTAGTTTTCGGCTTCGTTGTGGCGTCAATTTAATAGTTTGAATATTGTACTAAGACTATTTTTTTTTTATTTTGAAGTCAAATTACCTGTTCATAAGGTAAGTTTATAATATGAGAACATAATAAAAATAATTTAGAAATTAATAGTGCTTGTTTGTACTATTTACTACAAATTATAATTAATTTATTATATAGGTTATGGCGTTCCTATATAATCAACTGATTGTAGTAGAGAATTCGAGGAAAATGAAAATAGGGAAACAAATCGGTTAACTAGAAGACATGTACGGGATATGTAAGATCCAATTGTAATAAGAGATGCAGAAATTTTGGCAAATTTTAGGCTAACGACGGAGGCATGTTTGTATTTATTAAATACATTGAGACCACACATGCCTTACAGCCGAAGAAGCACCAGAATACCTGCTCATTTAAGAATAAATATAAATGATTCAAAGTTTTATAACTTTTAAATACAGTACCACCACTTTTATAATCCATTAAAAACATAGATAACTAAAAGTTACTAAAATATCATTTCTAACCAAACCAACCTGATGACGTCATAAAAATATGACTTGTCACTAGTGATAAGTTACAGAATAGGGGTCCTGATCCATATGCAGGGTTAGTACAGATTGCGCGCGCAAATTTAAAATTGTAAACATTTGTGTTTCAACAAATGCATTTATTTAAATGTTTCTGATTTTAAACATTGCAGCACTGTAGAAAATTCTGAAGAAAATATGGTAGTTCGCACTTTGTGCAGTCTTTATGCATGAAACAATTTCTATGATGAAAATAACCTAAACAAATGATTCAAGTGGCCTCTCAGTCGCACTTGAGTCGTCGTATATAAAATTATGTACTACTACAGAAACAAGTGCTATTTTCTTATCCATTTTAACAAATTAAACTTCTTTTATAACCTCATATTTAAACATCAAAATCATAATACAGATCTGATGCGTTCGTAAAAGCTTCGATAATCGTATGGATCTCATATATATGTGACGTCATCACACAGATCCGTCGGATAGCTCCGACTGACTTTACGAAAACGCCTATTAAGATCAGTTTCCTTTCAAATTCAAATCATAAAACAAAATTATGAAAAGAAATAACATCTATAAAATAATTTAAACTTCAACTTTCATTCACTAGTTGTGCTATATTTTTGAATGGGAGCGTTTACTAAGGAACTAATGGCGCTGTAGTTCCTTACATATACAGGGTGTAAATTTTAAAACGGGTCATAGGGCTATAACATAGAAAATCAGTTTTTTAGATGCCAAAAGTTTTTATATTAATTTATTGATAAAATAATTAGTGCATATTATAAAGAAAAAAAATACGATTTTTTTAATACCAAACACATTACATTTCTGTTTAATATAAAGCCAGAAAATAAATTTAAAAATTTGTACAATTAAGAAAATAACATTAGCCATGAAACTGACAGTAACAAAACATTGTCATTTTTTATTAACTTGATAGGGGACAATTATTAATTTATGAACTAATACAAAATAACACAAAATAAAGAAAAACCCCCAGGATATTTATTTAACAAACAACTATTATTTATTGTAATAGATATTTACAAATTAAAGATGATCTACACGTAATAAGTAATAAGTTATAAGAAACGAGAAAAACTGCAAACTACAAGGGAACAATTAAAACCATTTAATAATTATACAAATTATCCATGATTTCTTCTTAATAAAAGGAAAATAATAATAATTTAACAAATAATATGCAAAAAAGTTTATTAATGAGCGTCGCGTCAACAATTCTTTTTTTTTGTTACTGTCAGTTTCACGGCTAATGATATTTTTTTCTTAATTGTGCAAATTTTGAAATTTTGTATTAGTTCATAAATTAATAATTGTCCCCTATCAAGTTAATAAAAAATGACAATGTTTTGTTACTGTCAGTTTCATGGCTAATGTTATTTTCTTAATTGTACAAATTTTTAAATTTATTTTCTGGCTTTATATTAAACAGAAATGTAATGTGTTTGGTATTAAAAAATTCGTAATTTTTTTCTTTATAATATGCATTAATTCTTTTTTCAATAAATTAATACAGAAACTTTTGGCGTCTAAAAAACTGTTTTTCTATGTTATAGCCCTATGACCCGTTTTAAAATTTACACCCTGTATATCCCCTCCAAATTTTTTGTTATCATTTAACTGGCAATCTGACATTTGAATATTATATATCCAAATAAAATGCCTTATTGTTGTGAAAAGAAATGCAAAAATAAAATAAGATATTCATTTTCAAAAACCGAAAACATTTGTTTACATTTTACTTCACACGTGGTATGCTTTGTAATGCGCAAACGCGAACATGCGAAATAAAGGTTCATTCACAAATCGAAATTAGTTTTAGTTTTATGATAGTATTTATATTTAACTCAATTTAACAGTGAATTATGAGTGTATTCACTACACGATTTGTGAATGGTTTTATAAAATAACATAGTGTCAATAAAAACATAAATCATAAAACTAAAACTAATTTCGATTTGTGAATGGGCCTTAAAGGAAACATTTTTTTGTCATAACAATGTATACATGTCAACTTTTACAAAATGATGTGAACAGTTGTGCTGCCACCTGCAAAAGTTTGGCGTGAATACTCCCATTTTTATCGTACCCTTTCTCCCTCCTTAAAATTCAAATCTGCTCCTCTTTCCTCTTCGGGCGCGTCCTCCCCTGGCTATTATCAAACAAACAAATCACTCCGCGTTTTTGTAGATTGAAAACATAACCGAAGTGACAGAATGGGTCGACGGCATCGCGAAGAGCCCCTACAATCCGCATGCTAACATCTCCACGCTGATTTCCCACTCTGGGGAATACTACCACGGGGGACCTACAGACTTCTCGGGCTCCGACGCGGCCATCTACCGCAGCAGCCTCGGCGCTGCGGACAAGAAGCACGTCCTCAGGACCAACCAGTACAACAGCAAGTGGCTGAACGAACCTCAGTTCGTAGGCAGCTTTGAGACAGAGAAATTTGTTTATTTCGTCTTCCGAGAAGCGGCAGTAGAGTACATTAATTGCGGAAAAGTACGTTTATTTGTTTGAACTTAAATAGTAGGCTAGATATTTGTAGGACAATAAATAAATAGAATAACAGACAAAAGTGAATGTAGTGGGCTCTGTATTTGATCACATAATTTCTGTAATTATACGTCATTTCACGTAAGAAAATAGCAGATGGCGCTTGAGAGCTGGCCATTTAATCATTTAAATTCGTGAAACCAAACTTAGTCAATAATACAAATATTTTTATCTGTAAAATGTACGAGCCCTGATTATTCAAAATTACATCAAAACATGGTTAAATATCACTTAATTCTGTCTATTTTATGTGGCAATGGGGTATTCCACCATAACAAAAAAATAAGAAAAAATTCCATTTATCTTAAAGTATGGCTCAATAAATAATAGTTAAAACAATGAAAACATTTTTTAAATAATTACTTTACGAGATATTTCACATTTGCTAAAAGGGAAAAATTAACGTCATACAATTGCTATCTTTCTCTCGCAGCGTACTCAGAGCAGTGTGTGTGAGAAAGACAAGTATAGGGGAAATGTGACGTTACACTGATTTCTCGAAAATAAAATACTGTTAAACTAGGAACAATTAAGATTTTCTAATACTATGAATTGCTTCAAAAATGAATGAAGTTTTATTTAAAATAATAAAAAAATTGAGTGGAATACCCCTTTTTTTGCTTTTAAGAATACACGATAATAAATTTACTTCGTTTTGATAACATACGATGTAAAAAAATCTCAAATAGAACATGTTCTAATGTTGAAGAACCTTTGCTTCAAATTTGTTGATATTTAAGGTTTTCATTAAACAAAAGTTTACATTTCATATATAGTTGGCTACTATGTTTTATGAAACTGTCTTTCTCAAAACCAAACGTCATATAAATATTTCAAGAACAATGAACATAAATTTTTTTTAAAAATTGTAATGAGCCTGTTTCACATTTTTTTTAAAAGTATTATAAATGAAAGATTATGCAATATTTTTCATAATAATAAAAAAAATTATTACAGTTTACATTATTTATATAAATAAAATAGGCGATAGTTTGTCACATATTAAACTGTATGTACTCTGACGTCACATTCTGTTTCAGATCATGTAATTTTTAAAAATATTACACAAATTTCAATATTTAACTGTAAAATATCTAATTAATAATTTTTGGAACAGCCATTTTCATTCTCATAAGAAATTATGGGAAATAAAAATAGCATTTATGTTAAAAGAACAGTAAGGCTATTTAATATTCAGAGTAGGCAGGGAATCCATTCAATACCTGTCTTTATTTTAACAGAGCGGCACAAATAATCGCACGTTGGCCATTAATGTAAAAGCAAGCAGTGACAGTTATGTGCCGCAATGTCATAATTACGATATTTATATTTTTATTGCTGGACCCGACAGACTATATAAATATCATTGGGTATAATTTATAAGTTCTGTTGGAGTAAATAATTATCTACTAATTTAAATAGATAATTATTCACTTAAACAGGAACTACAAATAATAATAATAATAATAATAAACTAACCTAATTTGACAGATAAATCGTTACACATTTGTTATTTTTTGTTACATTCAATAGCTATCGTTATTTTAGGGCGATTTTCGTTATTTTCATTATTTAGATGCAGAATTTTATGCTTACATCTTTTATTTGAAGCTTTTTTTACCTAAAATAATAGGGAAGCAGTACATATCGTAGTCTCATTGTAAAATACTTCACACACCAATCCAACATAATGCACTTAAATGGTTCGTCCATCTGTCATATTATTCATGAAATATCCTGTAAATTTTGTTCTATATATTAAATTTTATTAATTTATGTATTTAATGTAAATAATAAATATTATATTTCATGAAAACCCGAAATATATGGCTTAAAACATAAATAGTTATATTTTTCATGAAAGAACGAATTTCAATTTCACAATTAGACTATGACACATATGTGACATAAAAGTAATAAATTAGCGTGATAATCTATGTAAGGGGATAAGAGAAATTTAGCCTTCAACGACCTACAATTATCTAGTTTACCATAATTATTAACTACATTCATTAGTAAATAGTTTTCCTGTCTGAATGTAGCGAGTGGCGACACGAAATATGCAACCAATTTTTATATCGATTTTACATAAATTGTTTACATTATTTCGAATCCGTCAATAATTAATTAATTAATTAGTACAATTCCATCAGAGTCTTATTAATTTGTCGCTTGTTTGAAATGCTGTCTGTGCCTTATCTTTATTTGAAATACGTCAAATAAAACTCATTTATTTTTCGTTTCAAAGCACAAAGTGTAGATTATTTTATAACTACGTTTACAAAGCTGAATTCACAAAAGAAATTTTTCAATAACATCAATATTACTATTTAACTTCTTTGTACTTTTCTCTTTTTTGCTAGGCACGTTTTCCAATAGAAACTCTAACATTCTTTTAACTAGAAATAAATTGTTTTTGAGCAAATACATTATCACGACTTTGGCCTGCTTTTCTGGATTTTGCAATTCTGTACAAATTTTGGTATAGTTTGTTTAACGATATAGTGTGACTTTACTAATGACGTGGTAGGTTAGTTCCATTTCAGCGAGAGATTCTCCCACTAGGCCCTATAGAAATAAAAAAATTTAAATCATTATCTAATGGAGTCCTCCACCTTAGTGACAAGGATCATTTATATTAAAACTAGACCTTAGAGCTGTGTGATAAGGACTATCAAAATTTTAAAAACGTTGTTAGTTTTTAAAACATTTGAGTTTTCAATACCCCAATTCCTCGCCTCTATATCTACGTCACACATCTTTTCCAAATGGGGTCACTGAAAAAAATTTGTCGATATTTTTATATAATAAATAAATATATCATCACGGCATATTACCTATTTCTGAGTGTGCCACAATCTGCTTTATCGCAGATATCGGTAGTGATGATGACATATTTGTACCGTGCGGGCGCTAACTAGAGGTCACCTCACTGGCACTCATTGCTGGCGTGGAAAGTATACCACAGGGATCACTTTTGTGCCATTTAAAATCATGAAATCCATCTCATTCAATAAATAATTTGAAATATGCGACTTTTCATTCATAAATTTGCTAATAAACTTTCCCGGTTGTAATCACGGACTAAATTTGTGACGTCACTGTTTCATACTCACACAAAGACATAGATATTTCTCTCTCACACGCACATACACATTTACGCGTCACAACATGAAACAGTAATCTAACCTAAAATTGTGACAGTTGACAGCAGAATATATAAGAGAGAAAATTATTATAACTTTCTATTTCTCTAAAGTACTAGTGTAGAATAAGGTATGTAAATAAAACATTTATTTAAATAAATACCAAACCAAACAAGCATTGTTCCAAACTAAACCGGTAGAGCTCGACTGTCGTATCCGCGAAACTGTGTCGTCAGCTGTTGAACTATTTGAAATTAAAGACAACTTTTAAAAAATCGTATCTCTGATTCTAAAGACATGTAAGGTGTAAAAAATACACCTACATATTTAATTTGACCTATTCTTTCAAGAAAAAAATAAATCAGAAAATGTGAAATGACTCCATTCTCATTACTTTGCAGCCTTCTGATATCACCATATTGAAATATGGAATTCATTTATAAGTATATGAATGCAGAAAATAACGAAAAAGTAAACCAAATAACACTCGCTCCACTGTTTGAGAACAAAATCATCATCATCTCTATATCTACGACACAGCATATTTAAAAAAAAAATATTACGATTTAACGAATAACAATAAAGACTTTCTAAAACTACAAATGGTTTTTAGTTCAAATGAAATTTCATAAAAGTAGTCAGTCACTACGATACTTTTATAATTTAAAAAAAAAACCACAAACACTAAATTAAATATTATTGGATAATTCTAGTACGGTTCTGTTTTCTAACTTCATAATCTTGAAAAATCGCTTGTTGTGAAGGTCAACGAAATCTACTATATTTTGGAACATACTATACGTATAGATTTACTATAAATATAGAATGCACCAGATTTCATAATATCGAATTTAACTTTTAAATTGCTATTTCATTGAAATGAATTATATATTTGTTATAATAATTATTTTCAGCTGACATATATGTATATTTAAATTTAAAAAAAAATAATTTGCATTTGACCAATTTTAATCTTCTTAAGATCTAGTATTCTAATTTGTAGTAGAAACCACATCATTAAATGTTTTTATCTATTTTAATACTTCAAAAGAAATATATTTTTAACTGTAAAGTCATTACAAAGGTTCAAAGAAAACTATTATCTGATTTTATTGATCAGTTCATTTTTTTCTCTCTGACTAATAAAATAAATGATTTTTGCATGCGTAAACACATTTTAAAATGTTTTTGCTTAGTTTCTCTTCAAAAGAAATTTATTTGAACAGCAAGTTGTTATGATGTTAAGTTTACTGTATTACGATGGTAGCTTTTGTTGATCGTTGGTTTTTATCTTTAGTTCGTCAGTAAAAATTTTTTTGCTATGTACATATTTACATATCTTTTCACTTCAAAGAAATATATTTTAATAGGATTGCAAGTTGCGACATATGAAACGATAGTACCGACAGAGATGGAAATATTATGATTTTTTAAAAAATGAAAAATAATATATTTAGTAAATGCATAAAAGCATGGTTTATTAATTATTAATTAAATTTTTAACATTTACAGCTCTATTCTCGAAAAAGTTTAAGCTAATCCTCATTTTTGGATTAACGAATTCTTCTGTAATCTGAAGTAAAAATTATTTCAGTGAGGTACTGGTCTCCGGAGACCAGTATCAAATTATTTGAAATTTATAAAATATATGATATGTACTTCTAGTACCTACTTTTAAAATATTTCTAGGACATTTAGTTAAAAAAATATAACATCCGTAATTTAGGGAAGTTTTGTGAAAAATGGTGCCACATGAGACAAATGTAAGTTATAGGTCCCCGGCGACCAATGCCGCAGCTAACATGTTAATTGGTTTATTTGTTCGTTATTTTGTAATTTCTTACAATATTTAAATACAATACTTCTGTCAAATGAGATAAAATATAGTGTGGGGCACCAAAAAAAAGCTTAATCAACATTGCACCGATCTTCAACTGTTTTTGATAAAGAAGCCATTTTGTATTAAATTCGAAAAAAAAAGCAGACAAAGATAGTGACTGAACAAAATTTTGTCTATGTCAATAAATAGACCATAAAAAAAGCAATAAAATTTTATGCGAAACATTTTTTTGACTTTCTAATAGTTACGAAGTTATTTTTTTGAAAAACAAAAACACATCTAAGATGACCTTTGAAAGGTAAACAAAAAGTCTCATTTAATCAAAATCGTAACTCTTACAGTTTTCGAGATTGCAGAGGTAAACCCCGAAAAAACTCATTTTTCACTGCTTTATATCTCGGAAACTATTGAAGATCGAACCCATCTTGATTAAGCTTTTTTTACTCATTTTGGTCAGTACTGTATGCCTCATAATTTATGACACTTATTTTTTAACACCCTGTATGTTATATTAGGTATGTGGAAAGTAAATTAATTGTATTTCGTGTGGATTTAAATGGAGCACGTATATTAGACAGTGATTTGTTCTAATATATTTTCCATAGTTCATCTTCCGTGTCCCGGACTATGCATTGCTGTCAATCAAATGTGAAGTCGTAACCATGTATATGACAAACCCAATTTTTACGTTAAAAAATACTCACAGTAGTATATATGCGTTTTATCAACTGACAGCTAACCGTACAAGAATATGACTAGCTGAAATCTATAGTATGTACTTAGTTGAAAGCATCTGCGCAATAGTGACATAATAGATTAATAATGTGTTATTGTATTATTTATTAGCTTGTGCAAAATACCGTGTTAATGTTTTCGCATATTTTCTGTTTAAAGTCGTCACGACACGATGTTGCAGGTCTATGTCTAAGGAAACTATTTACTGATGAAAGATGTTATTGATGATTGGATTTTTTCTGGATCTTTGTGTTAGAAACTAACTGAAGTAATTAGAAGAAAGAATGTAAAATATGTGTGGACGTTCTGTTTTATTGCAGATAATTTATTCTCGCATAGCACGAGTTTGCAAAAACGACTCGGGCGGTCAAGTGATGTTGAAAGACAACTGGACGACGTTCGTAAAAGCGCGTTTGAACTGCTCCATTAACAGCGAGTATCCTTTTTATTTTAATGAGATTCAAGGAATGTCGTACATTGAGGAAGAAAACATAATGTATGCAACGTTCACCACACCAGCAAACGGTATCGCTGGGTCTGCAATCTGCGCCTTCAACATGAGTGCCATCAACGAAGCGTTCCGCGGGCCCTTCAAATACCAGGAGCATCCCGGAAGCACCTGGGAGCAACATACTTCACCGCACCAGCGACACTTCGAGTGCAAAGCTGACTCTCCAAGGTAAGACAAGACACCTAATAACGCTTGCTAACTTAAGATACTGCACTACTCTCAAACATATAACCGAAAGACTTGAATCAGTGAGTAGAAGGACAGCATAAATGGGGGATTACGGCTCAATCGAATTAAAGTAATAGTAAAAAAATACGAATGTATTTGTAAAAAAAATGAAATGCTATGAGATATTTCGAAAATAAAGGGTTTTTTGTTATAACGCTTCGACACTAATATGAAAATATTTTGATTGGCGACCGAGAAACCGCCTATACATGCATTACAAATAGCGTGTTAGGAGGTGGGATTACTACCAATGGAAGTTAAGAAATTCAAATTCGAAAGGAGGGGCTAACATTCCTGTACTACAGTTTCCAAACAGTTTTTATTTTAACATAAATTTCTTACATTAAACTTAATAATTTAAATACACCTGTAATTATAAAGTATGTATACTTATACAGTGTTATAATATTCATTTATTTTTATGTAAATATAACTTAAAATAGCATATATTTCAAGAACATTTAGGTCCATGATGAAAACAGTTTGATATAAAAACACATAAATGTGACGTCACGTCAATCTTTTCAAAATTCGGGAGACCATAACTCGCTTATTAATAGGAATTTTTTCACCGGATTTTTATAAATAGTCTTAGTTTTCCTAATATTTTCAGATGAAATTATAAAAAATAAATGGTGTAATCCCCCATTCAAAAACATTTTTGTTTTTAATTTTTTGCATTTTGATAAACAAATAGGTTTTAGTGCATAAAATTAGGGATACATGTAATCAAAGAGTACAAAAAATACTTCCGGGAAAAACTACAATAAAAAAAAGTTGTATATACAATACAGGGTGTTTCACGGATACGGGACACCTCCATTATTTTCTGTATTATTGCCATTTAGATGCATATTTATATGTACTTTCTTTTGTTCCTGTATCTCAACCAGAAGCATATCATATGGGGAAGCCATGAACGATTTTCATTGTTATTTTTTTATCTATTTTTTTTTTTTATTTTTACTTATAAAATATAACATACAGGGGGGGAGGGGAGTTATTGCACTATAAAAATATAAAATATTATTAATTTTTTCATAAGCACATATTAAATACCCCAATTCAACATATACCTATTAGAAAAATTATAAATTTTAAATATTACATAGAACCAAAACAAATAAAAAAAATCAATATGCGTTGCCTGATATTGGAGCCGCCACTTCAGGTTCTCTTCTATTTGTACAGTAAGCGCAAGTCGGATATATGATTTATGACCTCTACATTCTAAATAGAAATTAGAATTTTATCACTTTTACTCAATTTCCCATTTAAAAATGTTACTGGAAACTCAAATTAGCGAATTGGCGTAAAACTTCACAGAGATATTGACAGTTCACATAACCTCAGTAGAAAAGAAAGCTGGTTCGGTAAGGGAAAGCATTCCACGGGGTGTGTTGCATCAGTAACCAATGTTTGCAAGAGAAGTGGGGAACAGTCGACCAACTGTAGTCTCGAAATAACGTCACTGTGAAATAGTGTTCAAGTCACTGGAATATTTCAGTTAATTCTTATCGACAAATCGGTTCATATATTGCGTATAACAAGTCGTAGTAAAATATTTCGGAGAGTTAATAGGAGATGAAGCAATAGCTCTGAAGAGATGGAGCGAATACTTTCAAGAGATACTAAACAACCTTAATTACGAGTCTGACAGAGGAGAAGAAGAAGAGGGAGAAAGACCAACTCCGCCTGAATCAAACAACACAGAGCATATAGATCCTCCAACTATCTTGGAAGTAGAAGGAGCGATTATGAACCTAAAGAACAACAAGGCCGCGGGTATCGACGAACTGCCAGCTGAGCTATATAAAGATGGAGGAGAAAAGCTTAAAGAAATAATATGGAGCCTCATGAGAGAAATCTGGGAGAAGGAGAAAATGCCGGAAGAATGGAGGGAAGCAATCATCGTCCCAATATACAAAAAGGGCGACAAAACACAATGTGAAAACTACAGAGGAATTAGTCTCCTTTGCGTAGCATATAAAATACTCTCCACCATAATATACAACAGACTGATGCCCTATGCAGAGGAGGGCATAAGCGACTATCAGTGTGGATTTCGGCCAAACCGATCCACAATCGATCAGATTTTCCATGTTAGACAAATTAACGAAAAAGCGATAGAATTCGATCAGGTAGTGTGGCACCTGTTCGTCGACTTCAGGGCGGCGTATGATAGCATTCTCCGACACGAGCTATACAAGGCAATGGACGAGTTAAAGATACCGAACAAATTAATCAGACTAGTACGGATGACGATGAAAGGAACTACAGCATCAGTTAGAGTTCGCAACCAACTCACAGAAAGCTTCTCAGTGGAAACCGGACTACGTCAGGGTGACGCCCTGGCGCCGTTGCTGTTCAATATAGCGCTACAAAGAGCAGTTAACCGCGCGAAGATAAACCAAAGCACGGGTACGGTGTTCTCAAATTCGAAACAGATAATTGGATACGCTGATGACTTGGATATTGTAGGAACCTCACTAAGGAAAATAGAGGAAGTATATGATGCGATACAAGAAGAAGCGAGGGGCGTGGGACTGAATGTCAACGAACAGAAAACTAAGATAATGCGCGTCGCAAGGCAACACAAAGCATGTCCAGAATACCCTATGAACGGTAGAAACTTCGAGCTGGTCTCTGAGTTTACCTACCTGGGCTCACTAGTAAACTCCAGAAATAATGAGTCAGTAGAAATAGCAAAGCGAATAGCTGCTGGTAACAGATGCTACGCAGCGCTATACAACATATTCAGAAATGGACTGGTAACAAGAGACACTAAAATAAGAGTTTACAAGACCCTCATAAAACCGGTAATAACATACGGGGGCGAGACATGGACACTAAACAAAAGCGACAGCGAAAAATTGGATAGATTCGAAAGACGAATACTACGGAGAATATTCGGACCAACTCTTGAAGAGGACGGCTGGCGTATTAAATATAATCATGAATTGTACGATCTCTATAAGGAGACCCGCATATCGTCAGCCGTGCGGTGGCAGCGTCTTCGATGGTACGGACACTTGAACCGTATGTCGGAGGAGCGGCAGGTTTACCGTATGTACAAACACAATCCTTTAGTCAGCAGACCCAGAGGTCGCCCAAAAAACAGATGGAGGGACAACGTTCGGGCGGACATGAAAGCCGCAAATATTACGTATACGGGGGACAGGATGGATTGGAAGCGACAGCTGAATCAGGCCAAGGACCAAGGACGTCTGTAGAGCCAACCCAAGAAGAAGTAAAATATTTCTAATTGTAGTACCGCTTTACAGAAATAGCATTAAAATTCCTCAGACCGTTTTTCTTTCGTGTCATGGACTATAGTACTACCCCCTCCCCCTCTGTCTTAAGCCACGAACTTTGCAATCCATCCTTGTTTATGTGTGAATATTTCTGCATTTCACATGTAATAATAGAACCGACAGATACACACACAAACTAGTTGTTATATCTGCGGAACATAGATTGAAAAAGTTTAATTTATTTAGAAAACTGAAAACTAATATAAAATCTACTAAAACAATCTGTTGATTACAATATACCGCTATGTGTATTGTTTCAATGCATATATCCCGCTTCTGCAATATGCAGCAATCCCTCTTCAAATTCTAGTATTAGCTTACACCTTTTCTTATGTAAATTTCGCATATTTGCGTGTCATTGCTACTCGAAATTCCAGGCGTTAATTTATGACCATTTCATCATCGCATAATTTGCTAAAAATGATGTATTAACAGTGTGATCAGGGTTCATTTTATTTTCCAACGGCGAACGCTGCAAAATATTTATCGCTTCCTCGTCCGGTTTGTAATAGAGTATGCAAAATTTTAATAGGGGATTTTGGCGATAAAATTTTAGCGCCTCTTGCGGTGACTATGCGAACTATGCAGCCACTCTTCTATATTGCTATAAGTTAATGTTGAAAAATAGATTTAAAATAAAGGGGTATAAGGTGTACATATCGCACCCCGGCGAGAATAGTGACATAAGTCAAAATTTATTAATTCTAAGTTTATCAGATAAAATTGGTCAAAAATATGCTTCTAATAATCAGGAATAGTGACATAAATCAAAATTATATTTTTCGAGAGATGGAGCTAATGTCGTTTCCTTTCGAACTAATGTAAGTAACTTTACATTCGAGAACTGTCTTCTTTAATTTAAGTTTTACGCAAAACTATTTTTTGGACTTGTGTCACTCTTCTCGCCGGGGTGCGATATGGAATTTGTCGAAGTAATTCAAAATATAAATTTAAAGATTGCATGATAGGTGTAAATTTTATTCCGTTTTCAAAACCACTTGAAAAATCTTGGAAAGTCAATTTTCCTCCATCTATACTTAGTAAAATTTCATCGCTATGGCCGGATTCACACCTTTGCTGTGCATGACGTTATAAACGTCATAACATAATTATGATTTGGTGCGCATGACGTTTTCAGACGTCAATTGCACCTGTCCCATGACTAGGGCGTAATATTTTATAGCCAGTGCGCTTGACGCCTAAAAACGTCATTGTTCTTTGTTTTCAATGATTTTGTTTTTTTAACTTTGTATGTATTTAGTCTTAATTCTGCACACAAAAAGTACTTCTTTATCATTCACCTCCCAGACGAGATAAGATAATTTTTTTCAGCAGCGAATGTGTTAAATGCAATTTTTACATCTGCAAATAAATAATTCGAAATAAATACTTGTTATAGTAATAATAACTAAGTACTTGTATATTTCGCAAAATACACTAACCTTGATATAAGATCTTTTTTCTCCCTTTGCATTCAAGCTCCTTCTCAATTCTTCGACATTATCATTTCTAAATTTGGCACCTGATATGTACAATTTCTGACTTTAAAAAATTCATTTTAATACAAATCTCACAAATACTGTATTTACAGTTTGAATCATGCTTTGTTCGTCTGCATAGTTCACTAGAAGTGGCGTTGGTGTAGCGAATTATGACGTCAATATCGAAATCCATTGACAGCTGACACTAAGCGCCAAGACATCTGGCGGCATAATTTGTAACTATGTGATTTAGTACTCTAGCTAATTTGACATTAGTACTCGTATAGTAAAAATGAATGTAAAGGTAAAAGCAAAACTTATTGTTTGTTGTACGGTCTTACGTCAGGAAGAGGACTATCGGTATCGGCTTTCACAATGGGGGATTCCAGCTCAATCGAATTAAAGGAAAATATTAAAGAAATATATGGAACGCCGTTTTACTTTTTATTCCATCTTTTTTCCTTGACTTTAAATAATGTGACATATCCTTTATTGAATTAAAGATATCTTAAATATAATTTCAGATATCTATAATTCAATTTGAGATATCTCTAATTTGGTTACATTTAAGATATCTTAAATTCAATTTTGGATATCTGAAATTCAATTCGAGATATCTGAAAATGAATTTTAAATATCTAAAATTCAATTAAAGATATCTCAAATTCAATTTACATGCTTTCCTATATGTAATTTTAGATATCTAAAATTCTTTACAGATATCTGAAATTGAATTTCAGATATCTTAAATACAATTTAAGATATCTTTAATTCAATTTTAGATATCTAAATTTGAACATATCCATAATTCAATTTCAGATATCTGTAATTCATTTTAAGATATCAGTAATTAAATTTGAGATATCTTGAATTGAATTTGTGATATCTTAAAATGAATTATGAATATGTTCAATTTAAGATATCCACTTTTCTATTTCAGATATCTTAAATTGAATTACAGATATCTAAAATTTAATTACTGATATCTTAAAATGAATTACAGATATCTGAAATTGAATTATGGATATGTTCAAATTTAGATATCTAAAATTGAATTAAAGATATCTTAAATTGTATTTAAGATATCTGAAATTCTATTTCAGATATCTGTAAATAATTTTAGATATCTAAAATTGCATATAGGAAAGCATGTATAAATTGAATTTGAGATATCTTTAATTGAATTTTAGATATCTAAAATTCATTTTCAGATATCTCGAATTGAATTTCAGATATCTAAAATTGAATATAAGATATCTTAAATGTAACCAAATTAGAGATATCTCAAATTGAATTATAGATATCTGAAATTATATTTAAGATATCTTTAATTCAATTAAGGATATGTCACATTATTTAAAGTCAAGGAAAAAAGATGGAATAAAAAGTAAAACGGCGTTCCATAGAAATACGAATGTATATGCTGTATAAGGAATATTAATAAAAAAATGAAATGGTGTAATTGAGATATTTCGGAAATAAGGGGTTTTTTGTTATAGCGCTTCGACACCAATATGAAATCTATATATAATATTTTGATCGGCGACCGAAAGACCGCCTATACATACATTACAAATAGCGTGTTAGGAGGTGGGGATTACTACCAATGGAAGTTAAGAAATTCAAATTCGAAAGGAGGGGCTAACATTTCTGTACTACAGTTTCCAAACAGTTTTAATTTTAACATAAATTTCTTGCATTAAACTTAATAATTAAAATACACCTGTAATTATAAAGTATGTAGACTTATACAGTGTTATAATATTCATTTATTTTTATGTAAATATAACTTAAAATAGCATATATTTCAAGAACATTTAGGTCCATGATGAAAACAGTTTGATATAAAAACACATAAATGTGACGTCACGTCAATGTTTTCAAAATTCGGGAGACCATAACTCGCTTATTAATAGAAATTTTTTCACCGGATTTTCATCAATAGTCTTAGTTTTCCTAATATTTTCAGATGAAATTATAAAAAAAAAAATGGAGGAATCCCCATTATCCTAACTTTGGTGATAATATTGTAGTTATCTCTAGTAAAATCAGTGCAAAATTAATCCTTGACAGGCGCAATAATGGATTTGTATTCGAATTAAAATATCAATAAAATGTATAAAGTAAAGTTTTTAATGCCTTATCTGCGTGTTGTGCTGTTATTTTGTTCTCGCCTAATCAAAAAATATATGACACATATTTAGTAGGTAATGTTAAATTTATTAAAGTACCTTCTCCAAATCATCTTGAAGTCGGATTCGCATGTAGAATTCGAAATTTGGCAGTAATTATCCTCATTTTCGCTTAAATATAACGCTTTATTTTTTATCATTGCTGAATTTATTGAAATATCTTCTATAAATGATTAACCAGTTTGTTTTTCATATAATAATGTTACACAAATGTGTTATATTTGTAGAATTTTACAACATGCCTGCAGAAGTAATACCAATGACAGTTAAGAGTACTAAATCAAATGCGGCGACGGTGCTGCCACCAACGGTCGTGTCAGTTGTTAGTTGACTTCGCACCGACATTAATATTTTGTAGTAACTGGGATATGTTGAAAATTAATAGAATTTGGTTTATGTATAGTAATTAATCTTTTAAATTTAATGATTTTATTGTCGTCATAAACTCATAATTTATAATTACTCATAAACATCAAGATTTTATTTTTATTATCAACCGCCCATTGGCTTTTATTTGAAAACATAAATTGTATTCAGTATTAATTACTTGTATTTAAAGAGTTATTATATTAGAAATCAGCTTACACCATTGTTCTGAATAAACTTTGTTATATTTTGCAAGGTTTTATGGTACTTTAAATTTAAAATACAAATTAGTCATAATTTATAATTTATGCATTATGCACAGATAATAATCTACAAATGAAACAACATGTTCCCATGTTAATCATTTGTATACATGCGATACATCATTACATGATACGAACGATAATGTTAAACAACCGTACATTTTTCACAGTATTTTTCAGTAAACGAGATTTCATTTTTTAATGGATTATACATACAGGGCATTTATTTTAACATACAACATATGGTCAATCACTTCCATGGTTACTCACTATTGTCAAAAAATGACAGCAATGTAATATTTGTCCATTTTAAAATTTGTAATTTTCTATTAACAAAACAAATTTCCAATAAATTAGCCTACATACGATTAACAAAAAAATCAAAATATGAATGCTGCACATCTTAACAAACTTTAGCTTACGAAAATTCATCTTTCATGTAATAAATGTTAAAAAAATACCCCCATTCACACTAAGGCAATATTCTAGTCGGTCTTAATAAGAATTGACACCATTCTGGACGTATCTCCTGTGCTGCAATACTATTTATAATGTTGCATTTTAAAATGGACATATATTACATTGCTCTCATTTTTTGACAATAGTAAGTAACCATGGAAGTGATGAACCATAATGATGCATTTTAAAATAAATTCTCTGTACATAAATGTATATTTCAGTCAGATTTACAGCAATAAAAAAACTAGATAAAATATTTACAATAAATTTTAATTATTAACTTTCATTCTAATTAATAAAATTTCACACACTTAGTTTTTTCTATCATGGAAGCATTTATGACTCTTTTTAATGTGTTTTGGTGTAAACATGAGTGAGTAGTGGCCGGTCAAAACATAGATTGTTCTAGGCTACTAGAGAAATTTTAAATTTACTCCTTTTGGTTTAAAAACGGACTATAATATATTTTAGCTTTTAGTACTAAATTGATACGCCAGCATTCACCATGTATAGTTATGCTTCGCTTAACGTCCACAATACGAGCTGTGAATGTGAAATAGGGCGTTATGTGATTTGGACATTGTACGAATTAATACAGTGTGTTCAGAAAAATAACCTATGAACACAGAAACATATATGTCTTATCATTATTCAATTTAAAAGTCAAGTTGTCAAAAGTGATCACGAAATGTAATTTTAAGGAGAAAATATAATAAAGAAGGATGTAGAATATTGACATTTTAATTTATTTTTATTTTTAAAATAAGGATTCAAAAAGAAAAGTTTTATTTTCTTTAGATAAATTTTTTGACAATATCTTGTGTGAAATTGACATAATTAAATACTTTAAAATTGACATACGTTTTATGGTTCATAGCCTACTTCGAGTTTTAACAAAGGCATGTGCTTGTGGGATACTCCTTTGCCTCATAATAATTGTCACATTTAGCAATTTTTATTCCGATCATATAAAATCATATTATGTTGTAAAAAATCTTTCAGAATATTAAACAGAACCACCTTTTAATTAAACTTCTGTTTATATTAAAGCAAACTAACTTTTCGGCAGCATATACTGTTGCCGTCTTCAGGGTAAAAACGTTAATAAATAATTACAAAACAAAAGCAAACAATATAGGAAGCCATAGCTAGTGATGCCGCGAGATCTCGCATTTTCGAGATCTCTTCTCGAATTTCTCGAATTTTCGAGACGAGATTGATCTTATTCTCGTCTCGATATTTCGAGACGAGACGAGAGTAATGCCCTCCAGATTTTCTCGAGACGAGAGTAGAAATTCGAGATCTCGGTTGCACTAATTTTTTATATTACATAAATATTTCGAATTAAAATAAACAAAATAACAAAATAGTTGTCGGTATAAATAATTATTTTATTTGCCTCTTCATTTACATTCATATTTATTTATTAATTTTAGATTTATTGCGTTTTAATTAAAAGAAAATGTACAGAAGTAACATCTATGGTATACTCATACTCTTCACGCTAGCCTTAAGTGCCCACACTACGAATATATAATCATAATTACCAATATTAGCGTAGAAAGCAGATTGCTACACCCAACTAGAGTATCTATTTTTTACTTACCATTCAAACACCAGACTTAGTAAAATAATGTTTTATTCAATGGTACCCGTTTATTAAATTCATGTCGCTTATAATGTTAATTTATTTACTATTGCTAATTATGAATTCGTGAAATTCGAGACTCTCGAGTCGAGATCGAGAGAAAGTAAAAAAATATGACGAGACGAGAGTGAATTGTTTCTCGCTATATCTCGTCTCGCAGCATCAATAGCCATAGCTGGCTTCGTTTTTTTAAGTTTTACTTAAACTAGTAGATGAAATTTAAAAAAAGGTGGAAGAGCCTACTTTATTTTGCAATGAATAAGATAGTGTTTTTTCATGTGTGGAAAATGGAGTACCTACCTAGTAATTTTTACAGTTACAATTATAATTATGTTTACATTATTAGAGTGTAGGTTGTCAATATATAACTTCTACCCAAAGGAAATGCAGCTTATAGATAGTAGATTCAAGATCAAAGTCACTCAGAGATTGTTTTATTTGTGTTCATTATAATATGTAGAACTAATACCCTTAAGGTTATTCGGCGAATATACAAACCATTGGGAAATTACTAGTCGTAACTGTAACTAAAATAGATGATATTCTAACAGAAGAAAATATGGAACATGAAGTAGCAATTACTTCTTTTAATTATTGACTATAGCTACACCAATAACCTGAACAACTTACAACTTTATAAGCAGTTTAGAACCAGTCACAAAAATAATATTATGGTTAGTAACTGTTCATTAGAGTATTGAAACCAATGACCTTTTGTTTATTAAACAAGTGCGCTAATGATTGAATTATTACTTCCTATATTTATTATATCTACATATAAACATATAATAATACTAATCAGTAGCAATAACTATTCTTTACTACTGAAGATGGCAAAGGGGATATCCCTACGTAACTTTATTACTACATATACTGTGGTGACTAGAACTCTCGAACATAGGATTTTAACATGCAATATCATTATTATTTATTATTAATTAATTAATTAATTAATTAATTAATTGAGGTTTTATGCGCTAGTCACTTTTGTCACCGCAACCTGTAAGATCATGGCCCTATCGTTTTCTTGAAGCAGGGCCGGACTGGCCATTGGGAATTTGAAAGATTTCTCGGAAGGCCGGTTCATTTTAAGGCTGATTGTAATCCTTTGAATGGGGGATTACACCTTTTTTTTTATAATTTCATCTGAAAATATTAGGAAAACTAAGACTATTGATGAAAATCCGGTGAAAAAATTCCTATTAATAAGCGAATTATGGTCTCCCGAATTTTGAAAAGATTGACGTGACGTCACATTTATGTGTTTTTATATCAAACTGTTTTCATCATGGACCTAAATGTTCTTGAAATATATAGTATTTTAAGTTACATTTACATAAAAATAAATGAATATTATTACACTGTATAAGTCTACATACTTTATAATTACAGGTGTATTTAAATTATTAAGTTTAATGCAAGAAATTTATGTTAAAATAAAAACTGTTTGGAAACTGCAGTACAGGAATGTTAGCCCCTCCTTTCGAATTTGAATTTCTTAACTTCCATTGGTAGTATTTTTGGAATTGAAACCCACAAGTCTCTATCTCTATCCCCGATAGCTGTTATTTGAAGCTTTTTTTATCTAAAATCTTGCCGACCGTACACGAAAATAAACTCCTAAAGTGCCAATATTGGGCCGAAAGAGTTCATTTTGACTCTGAAAATTCAACTTATAGAGATGTGTTATTGGCTTTGAATTACAGATATTTTCGAGTTACGCAAATGCGAATTAGGGAAATAAAAATACATGGCAACTCAAAATATACAAGAGTACAGGGAACAAACTGTATACTTCGACTTAAAAAAATTACGAGTTATGGAGGTTCAAGTTGTAGAGATTCAACTGTAATTTGTTGAAACAATAAAAAATAAATAGAGGTCTACTTTTGTATCAAGAAAATTTTTTAACATGAAAAAATTTAAAAATCGTGGAAATCTCCATTCTCATGCCACATTTCATTATACAGGTCTTCCAATAAACGAACTCATCTGAGTTGCGCAAAAAATAACATGCGAAAGCACGATGAAAAGAGAGAAATAATCATAGAATTCTAGGTAATTTATTATTTGTACAGTCCGTGCAGCCTCCGCTCCTCTTCGTTCATATTAGTGCTTACGAAAGATATTGGTAGGTCCTATGCTTTTTGCTTAGGACTGTATAATACAATTTCCTTTTCCCTTTGCCACTGCGCATGCAGCCTTGAAAAGTTCCAATAATAGGATTTCTGTAACTTCTTCTTCTTTTCCTTATATCCAAGACGGGTATCGGATTTTGAAATTTGTTTAGCTTCCTACGAAATCCTTCCATATTCTCCTATCTTTTGTCATCTTTTTCATTTCTTCTAGGCCTCTACTCCTTTTGATCCCCAGTTCTTTTATTTATGCTTCCTAAGTTTTCTTTGGTCTTCCTCGTCTCTTTTTTCTGTTTGTATCTCCTGTTTCTACGATTTTTCGTAATAGACTGTTTCGGTCCATTCGCATTATATTCCTATACCAGCCAAGTTGTTTCTGTTCTATCTTTTTAACTAAGTTTGTTTCTACACTTATATCTTCGTTTCTGACTCTATCCCATTTTGTTTTGTCTGCAATCTTCCTTAGGTATTTCATTTCTATCGTCAATGGGGGATTACACCATTTTTTTTTTTATATAATTTCATCTGAAAATATTAGGAAAACTAAGACTATTGATGAAAATCCGGTGAAAAAATTCCTATTAATAAGCGAGTTATGGTCTCCCGAATTTTGAAAAGATTGACGTGACGTCACATTTATATGTTTTTATATCAAACTGTTTTCATCATGGACCTAAATGTTCTTGAAATATATGCTATTTTAAGTTATATTTACATAAAAATAAATGAATATTATAACACTGTATAAGTATACATACTTTATAATTACAGGTGTATTTAAATTATTAAGTTTAATGCAAGAAATTTATGTTAAAATAAAAACTGTTTGGAAACTGTAGTACAGAAATGTTAGCCCCTCCTTTCGAATTTGAATTTCTTAACTTCCATTGGTAGTAATCCCACCTCCTAACACGCTATTTGTAATGCATGTATAGGCGGTTTCTCGGTCGCCAATCAAAATATTTTCATATTAGTGTCGAAGCGTTATAACAAAAAAACCCTTTATTTCCGAAATATCTCAATTATACCAATTCAATTTTTTATTAATATTCGTTACTCAGCATATACATTCGTATTTCTTTACTATTTTCCTTTAATTCGATTGAGCCGTAATCCCCCATTCCACTATTTTTTCCATATGTGATTGTCGGTACTGCTATTCTGTTGTATTCTTTTATTTTTGTTTCCATATCTATTTCAGCTTTCCCTGGAAACCCCTTACTTATTGTGTAATATATTGCCTGCTTTCTTAGTCCTGTTCAATATTTCTAGGTCTATTTTACCATCCTGTGTTATCATACTACCAAATTATTCATATGCCGTTACTTTTTCTAAACATTTTACATGAATTTCTATTCTGTTCTCTCTATTTTATTTTTATCTGTATTGATCTCCATTTCTATTTTTCCTATCATCTCTGTCCGTGCCCATATCTTAACCAATTCCTTCATTTTTGAATAGGAGTCTGATAATAGGACTATATCATCGGCATTCAAAAGACTATCTATTTTTACCGGGTGCACTCTGTTAAAGCCCACTTGCATCTGTAGATTTTTTGTCTTTGCTTTGATGTTTGTTGAAGAGTAAAGGGCTGAGGCTATCCCCTTGTTTCACCTCTAATTCCATTTCAAATTCTGCAGCTTCAGATCTAATTCCATCCATCTGTATTATTCCTCTCACTTCTTTATATACACTTTTGATGGTTACATTATTATGAAAGGAACCAAACTAAGAGACTGACCCAAAAATTTCTTGCAGAAACAACCACCTGGTAGACAGCTCGCGTTATCAGCTGATGAACAATGCGGTGCAATCCACGTCTCTCAACCCTTTGCATGTGGCTGAGCTCGAGCGCTTCACACATATCACGATTGACGTACTGGCAACCAAATTACACACCGCTGTGCATGTTATGTACGTTGCAACTCTATCCGGCTTGGTGAAGAAAATTACTGTTTTGCCGCGAACACAAGAAACTTGTGTTGTAGAGGTCTGGAGTCCCGTGCCTTTCGACGCACCAGGTTCGATCAAGACGCTCAGATATCTCAAGGACACGGTAAGGAGCTAACATCTATTTACCCAAAAATTATTAACAATATAATTAGTAATTGTTATAACATTGTGGATTAGGTATGCTAAAACAACCGAATAATGTAAAAAAAATCGAAATTTACTTTTTCTCGCGTGTGTTTTCTTGTAATTTATTTTGGCGCTAAAAAGGTTTCACGTGGTTTGTGACGTACGAGAGATTGATGACTTTTCTAACAAATTTTATACATACATGATGTTTCATGTAACAGTAAAAGACCGAACCAAAACCGTAACATTTTAGCGAACTCAAACCCAGACCCGAACTTCAAATACATTTTTCATTTAAACCCGAGTTGGAACCAAACCGGGTATTAAAATTCGGGTTCAGGATTCAGCTCCGGTTCAGGTTCAGTTTTAGTTCGAAACATAAGCGTAATCGTAACACAGTCGATCATCGACGTCTGACTTGCTATTCGTGAAAATTGTTTTCATGTTCTTGTCTTGCGTTGCATTTCTATTTAAAGATTGTTATTCAAAAAACAGTAATTCATTTTCATTAGGTCGAACTCATCCTGAACCCAATACCTGAACAACAACAAAACCGCAATTTTTTTTAGTGCTTGAATCAGAACCGCACACGAACCCATCTCTCAAAAAACAAATTAACCTGAACCGAACCCAATTTTATGCGGATTCGTTGCCCTGCTTAGGAGTACGAATTCTAGATACCAACACGAGGAAAAAAATCCAATAAACATTGGTGCTATAATACTTCCTAATAGAGATACCGAGGATTTATCTTGTAAAGCGTAATACTGAAATAGTAAAAATTAGTTGGCTTATATTCTTGTATCCCCTTTCTTTTATTTCATTTGACACAAATACGACTTAATTAATTAAATATTCCATCTATTTCAATCCGATATTTAATTATTACACCTGTTATTTAATATTATTAGAATATTTCTAATTCAAAAAATTTCGTTTAAAAATACTGAAGTCCGCTCCAGTAAACAATGTCCAAGGGTTAACAAAATTTTAATCCTTCTGAAAAGGGTCGCTTGTACTTGTAAAAAGTTTAAGAAGTCCTGGACTAAAACAACTTTTAAGTAAATCGAACGTAGTGGTGGAGGAACTTTAACAGTAAATTTTACACCTCAGAGTTGTAGACAGTTTGAAACGTTTCACTTTGAACTATTGCGGTACGAATACATATAAAAATATCTTCCTTAGACCTGTTCTACAATTGAGTCGTTTGTCGCTTGTCGTAAGTCGTTTGACATTAGCAGCACACGACATTGCTTTGTACAATAGTCGCAAGAGTCGTAAAGTGTCGCAGCGAACTGCTACTTTTAAGTGGAGTTATGGATTTTGCACCTCTTCCAATTTATTTTAATTTAATTGCAAAACATACTAAACTATGGTGGGTAAAACTACATATTACCGTTGATGTTAGGCCAAATATCTTCTTTTATTTTTGTATCTTTATATATTTTGTTTCTTTTATTACATAAACTACTACACTGGCGAGCAAAAAATTGAGGTCAATTATTAATTATTATGTATTTTTCTAATTTTCTGTTTTAAACTTATATTTGTAAATTGAAAACCATTATACTGTATTTTATAGGCTAAATTAATAATTCAATATTGAAACGCAAAGCATATTTTTTGGTTTTATAATTTATTATGAAAAAACAATAAATTTACATTTCAAACGTAGTTTGACTTTTTGTTGTTAGGAGTTATGTAAAACGAAAAAAATTAAAAAAACTTAGTACTAATATTGCCTATTTCCTCCTCTTGCGTTAATTACTGCTTGAACTCGACGAGGCATACTTTGAATTAAGTTAAGGATCATATTCTGGTCAATATTATCCCACTACTGCAATAGCAACGCTCTAAGCTCATGGGCAGTTCTTGGAGCTGGTGTATGCTTTCGGATACGCCGTCCCAACTCATCCCAGACATATTCGATGGGATTCTTGTCCGGACTGAGGGCTGGCCAATCAAACCGTCTAATTCCCACTTCATCCAGATATTCTCTGACAACTCTGGCTGCGTGAGGTCTAGCATTATCTTTCATGAAAATGCTACGCTCGCCCATAGTGATCAAGAAAGGCATAGCATGGTCTTCTAGAACCTCCGTAATGTACCTGTGAGCTGTCAGGGAGCCATTCTGTATGAAAACCAATTCTGTGCGTGCTTGTGAAGAGATTCCTGCCCAAACCATAACCGACCCACCGCCAAATGGAAGTCGCTCGTCAATACAAACTTGAGCGTATCTTTCTCCGGGTCTTCTCCATACTCGTCCACGTCCGTCTGATCCATTGAGGCAAAAACGCGACTCATCGGAAAAAGTACCCTGCCCCAGTCCTCACCATTCCATGCCGCGTGATTTCGGGCAAAAACCAATCTTGCAATTCGATGCCGGCGTTGCAATGGTGGACCTGTAGCCATCCTTTTACAAGACAATCCAGCATCATGAAGCCTTCTTCTAACGGTCCATTCACTAACATTTACATCTTTAACTTGTTGGAGTTGATTTCGTAGCAAAACCGCATAAGCTGTCCTATTCCGCAAACTTGCGGGCACCAAAAATTGGTCATCTCTTCGGCTGGTGATTCTTTTACGCCCGGATCCTGGTGTTCTGGTTATCAAGCTAGTCTCCTCATAGCGCTGAAATACCTTTTGTACAGCACAAAGGTTCCTACCAACAATTCTTGCAGTTTCACGTTGTCCTCGGCCATCTTGTATCAACGCTACAATTCTTGCCGCAGCAATAGGATTTACAGGCATTGTGAACTGCTAAATACACAATACGAGTACTACACGGTGTAACTGATAGATTTTACAAAGAGAAATCAACGCTATACCGAAAAGAGACACCGAAATGCGAATTTACAATTACCGCGAATGCACGCTATTTCATAAAATTTATAAAAAGAGTGATATTACATGACAGATAACAAAAGAAAACAGATGATATTTCTCAAAAAATATATTATTAAGATCCTTCTATGATTTACAATTTACAAACATGAGCTTAAAACAAAACATTCCAAAAATATATCATAATTAATAATTGACCTCAATTTTTTGCTCGCCAGTGTATTTTGTTGTACTTAGTGTATAATTATTTCGTCTAATGTCATTTCGTCCATTTTTACTTTACTATGGGAAATGACCAACATGTAATCCGACACCGACAGCCGACATCCTACAATTCGTGGCGTATTATCTCAGAAGCCTGAGAAGCCCGGGCTTCTGGCGCAAAATTGTAGGGGGCGCAAAATTATGTCAGGAATTGAAGAAAAAAATTATTTTTTTATAAAATATAAATTAGCAGGCGCAGGCATGAGTTGGGCATTATAGCGTAAAAAAATAAATAAAATAAATAAATAAATATATCATCACGGCATATTACCCATTTCTGGATGTGCCAGTATCTACAACACATGTAGACATCGGTAATGATGACGATATATTTTATCGTATGGGCGCTTACCAAGCGTCACGTCACGGGCACTCATAGCTGGTGTGGAGAGTGAACCACAGGGGTCACTTTTGTGCCATTTAAAATTGGAAATATTTGGCATCTGTAAAAAGATTAATGCAAAATAATTGTGTGTGCCTATAGTTAAAATATTAGGTTTTTCTTATATATGTTTCTTGTTTATCTGCCTCGCACAAAGTAATGTGCGGCATTTCCGACATACTATTTTAATTAAAAATAAAGTTTAGTTTCAATATTTTACTAATAAAAAAACCCAACCACCTACCCGTGTTGTTTGTCATTGGTTATTACTCTTTTTATGTCAGTTGTTATATTTAATTACTTGTTATAATTATTGGTTTCTTACTAGAAAATTTCAAATATTTGTTTTTTCTTTCATGTTAACCAAAAAAGAAGGGGGGGGGGGGGGTGCAAAAATTTAAGGGCTTCTGGCGCCAAAAAACTTTAATACGCCACTGATTCGTACCACCAGCGTAGTGCGCAAGCGTACGACATCCGACAGCAACAAACGACTTATTGTAGAATAGGCTTTAAGCCCGTTTGACATTATACTATTTTCGTCTATTTTCATACTATATTTCTAGACATATTTTTGATGAGTTCCATTCAATTTCCATGCTATCAAGTCGTGTATAATCGGTAATCTTCGGAATGTATCGTATTTTAAATCAAAATAAATGAATACCAACCTAACAAATTTGTAGAGTTAAATTATTTTTGAAATGGATAAAATACAAAAAATAAGGAGTTACAAAAATTCATTTTAACTGTGTCTGTGTCATATTAGATATTTTATATTAATGTTATTGAAATGTTATTTATAACCTCACACTTTGCAAAATAAATGACATATAACAAATGTTGGCAACTGTTGATATCACGAATCGCGCATGCGAATTAACGATCTAGTACGAAATTCGTCCGGTTGTATATTTCTATACTAGAATCTCGGATGAAAGTCGGATGAAAATTTCTATTTTACATTATGCTAGAGCTAGATTAGTCTAGAAATTTCTCGGAAGGATCTCGTACTAGAATCTATACAAAAAAAAGTATGATGTAAAACAGGCTTTAGTCTATAATTCAATACAGGAAGATTGGACGTAACCTTTACGAACCATATCGTCAGGTTCAAAATAAACTAAAACTCTAATTTTATTGCGGGAGTAGAATTTGAATGTAACATTTTTACGTGAATAGCCATGGCCATAAAAGCGTACCTCAATTGAATACATATGAATTCAGAACTCCGTGTACATCGGATCGGACCACCATCTGCTACGCATTGATGCACAGCACTGCAGAAGGCATGTTTCGCGAAGCAGTTGCCTTAATGCAATGGATCCATACTGCGGCTGGAACGAGCTGCAGGATCTCTGCACCCCTGCTCCGGATGGAGATCCTCTAGCCAGATTCTGGAAGCAGAGCGTCACTTCCTGTCCCATTCTCGACGCGCCGGGTAAGTTACTGAACTATACTAACTTATCAGATAATAAAGTATATGTACAGTGCTCGTCACGAATGATGGCGAGCTACCGCGCATACTAGGCCACGCTTTACTTAAACAAGATTGGAGCGAAAAATTTCAGTAGCGAGCAAGATATTTAATTTAAGTAGAGTGTAAACATAAAAATGATTAATAGTGCACTATATCTCTTGATTGAAATTTAAATAAAATTAATTTTTATAGTTATTTTTCAGTAGGCTATGACAGCTGATTACATTTAAGAAAACAGATATTTGTCAGTTTAAATTATTTAGGATAGAAATCAAATAGAAGACAATTTATAAAGTTATTAACAAATATTTATGTTTCGTTTTAATTTAAACTCAATTGTTTTTCATACATAACATACTGAAAAATAACAATAAAAATCAAATTTATTTAAATTTCAATTGAATTTTTTTTCAACATTTTTGTTATTTATTTATTTACTTATTTATTCTTTATTAAGGAAATCAACAGTACATAGTCCATAGTAGGTATGTATGCATTCGAACCGGGCCGGACCGGGCTTTGAGATTTGGATCGACTCGGCCCGAAAATAAAAATTACCGGCCCGATTCGAAGATCGACTCGACAAAAAATTAGCTGGCCCGGCTCGAAAATTGAACCGAAATCGGCATTCCTAATTTTTTGTGTCAAACATAAAAAAATACATCCTTATAACGTTCAACATTGGTTAACATAAGTTATTAAAAAAGAAACGCTTCTAGTATGTTTGTTATTAAAATTACAGACCTACGAGTATAATATGCGTACACTTACGTAACATTGTCTTTACAATCAAATAATATTACTAGCAAATTTACATCTCTATCCATTTTTGAATTAATGTCCCAAAAGTCAATATACCCCATATTCAGATAAAAATTTCAAAATTTACAAAAATCTAATTTTTATGTATCTAGATACTTCTCAATGCACAGATTCCAAATTTTGAAACCGCAGGTCGATATCTCTTTTCGTTCTCGAGATATTTAGATTCAAAGTTTTGCTCAAAACTGCCCACTTTTGGGCAATAACCCAAAAATGGGTCGAGATATGAATTTGGCGACAACACCATTCGATTCTACGGGCAAAATTACATAAGTATACCAATTTTTAAAATTTTTGAACACCGCATACAGTCTCTAAAGCAAAATAACTGAAAATGGCCAAAAATCGCAAAAATCTAAGGTGTACCCCTTGCGATTTTTTCAGATTTTGGCCGTTTTCAGGGATTTTCAAACTTTTATTCATAAAAAATGAACTGGTTAGTCAAAATTTATAAAAATTGGTATACTTATATATTTTTATCCATAGAATCGAATGGTGATGTCGCCAAATTCGTATCTCGGCCCATTTTTGGGTTATTACCCAAAAATGGGCAATTTTATGCAAAACTTTGAATTTAAATATCTCGAGAACAAAAAGACATATCGACCTGCGGTTTCAAAATTTAGAATCAGCGTATTGAGAAGTATCTAGATACCTGAAAATTATATTTTTGAAAATTTTAAAGTTTTTATCTGAATATGGGGTATATTGACTTTTGGGGCAATAATTCAAAACTAGCCCAGAAATCAATAAGAATTATTAGGTTTCAAAATTTCAATCAACACTACAAAATTTATTATGTATTATGTTAATAACATTATTGTGTTTCATTTGTTTACATTCGAATCTGCCCACCTAAAACCTCAAGAATTCATATTTTTCTTAGTTAAAACTTTACAGTAGTATAATATAATTTAAATTGTAAATGAACTAGTTATTTATTTATGATAAGATTTGTGTTGAATTATTAATTCGCAACGACTTCATCATAAATTACGTTGATACACTGTGATTTATCAAGAATGAAAAAGTTCAAATAATTATAAATATCCCGTGAAGTGAAAATAAAAGTGAAATATCCTGCGGAAACGAATATACATTCGCGGAAAACAAATTTTAAAATTAATAACGAGTCATTATTTCTCGTATTCAAATCACTTGACATTTGTAGACACCTACATCTATTACCGGAAAAAAATTCGTGGTATAAAGTTCTGATTTAAAATAGAATATTACATTACGCATAAGTCACTTAACTTTGTCGAACTTGACATTGAATTTGAATTCAATTACGGGCGGGACAGATACACAATCAGTGTTACATACAGTTGATAGGAAGTTAGATTAGTTGTAATTCGAATTTAACTAATTAAGTGTCCACCGAGGTGTCCGCAGACACCCAGAGATTCTAATTGATGGTTGACCACAATCATAAAATGATTAATTGTATCAGTATGCTTTTTACCTGTAATCTAAACTCTAGTTTCTGAATTTTTTGGACTTAAAAGAAAAAGACAAACTTAAAAGTTGTTAATATATAAATTATAATCATTAGCAATAAAAACGCTATGAAATTTACAAAATCAACATAAAAAAATCTGTTGTGGCCAGCACAAGACCTTCCGTTAATTTGAAGTATTTTGTACAAATACCATACCAAAAGATTCTATATATCCAGTAAAATTGTAACACGAACATAATACAATTTTTTACAAATTCTATACGGACAGTTCCTTGGAAAGTATTCTATAAATCCAATAAAATTATCACGTATACATTATCTGTACTCATAAATACGCTAAAAATGAGTACACTTTCGTAACATTCTCTTTACAATCAAATAATATTACTACCAAGTTTATATCTCTACCCATTTTTGAATTATTGCCCCAAAAGTCCATATACCCCACATTTAAATAAAAACTTCAAAATTTTCAAAATTCTATGTTTTATGTATCTAGATACTTCTCAATGCACTGATTCCAAATTTTGAAACCGCAGGTCGATATCTCTTTTAGTTCTCGAGATATTTAGATCCAAAGTTTTGCTCAAAACTGCCCATTTTTGGGCAATAACCCAAAAATGGGTCGAGATATGAATTTAGCGACAACACCATTCGATTCTACGGATAAAAACACATAAGTATAGTAATTTTCAGCATTTTTGTCCAACCGGTTCATTTTTTATTAATAAAAGCTTGAAAACCCCTGAACATTTCCAAAATCTGAAAAAATCGTAAGGGGTACACCTTAGATTTTTGCGATTTTTGGCCATTTTCAGTTATTTTGCTTTAGAGATTGTATGCGGTGTTCAAAAATTCTGAAAATTGGTGTACTTATGTAATTTTGCCCGTAGAATCGAATGGTGTTGTCGTCAAATTCGCATCTCGACCCATTTTTGGGTTATTACCCAAAAATGGGCAGTTTTGAACAAAACTTTGAATCTAAATATCTCGAGAACGAAAAGAGATATCGACCTGCAGTTTCAAAATTTAGAATCAGCGCATTGAGAAGTATCTAGATACATAAAAATTAGATTTTTGAAAATTTTGAAGTTTTTATCTAAATGTGGGGTATATTGACTTTTGGGGCAATAATACAAAAATGGGTAGAGATATAAACTTGATAGTAATATTATTTGATTGTAAAGAGAATGTTACGTAAGTGTACGCATTTTTAGAGTATTTGAACAACAATACCTTCCTTACCTAAAGGTGACGGAAGGTAAAAATACCTATCAGAACGTAAATCTAACGAGAATCCAAGAATGATTAAATTATATGGTAACTTTTCGTACCTTCACTATCGCAAATTTATGTATCATTTCTTCCTGACTTGATTATTTCGCATTGGCATGTTCAAGAAATTACACAATTTATTGACACAAAACTAACTTTGAGAGGCTTCAAAATTTAATAAAGCAGGACAGGTATATATTCCATACATTGATTTTTTTTGTTTATTTATATAACAAAAAAATAACACATTATAATAAACACAGAGTACTATATTGCAGTCAGATTTAGAAAAAAATATTTACATATAACAAAAAAATAACATTATGATAAATACAGAGTACTATAGGTATTGCAGTCAGATTTAGAGAAAAATATTTACGTATAACAAAAAAATAACACATTATAATAAACACGTTGTACTACAGTGCAGTCAGATTTAGAAAAAATATTTACAAATAACAAAATAACAACACATTACAATAAAATAGTGATTTAGTACTAGTGTTTCACAAGACAAGATTTCTTGTCTTGCTAGGCTATTTCTTGTCTTGTCTTGCAAAACAAGACAAGAAATTTAAATAACTCTTGTCTTGTGTTACTCTTGCAAGCAAAAATCTTGTCTTGCTTGCAAGACTCTTATATATTTCTTGTCTTGCAATTTCATATCAATAGGAACAACATATTTAAATCGGAAGTGATATTTTACTTGAAGCTGTGAAGAGTTTCGTGAAAAAATGTATTATGCTATAATTAAAAACTTTTCAAATCTTGTATTTAACACTTTTATATTAATGAGACCGACATATTAGATTCTTGTTAATATTAGTAAACCTAAAGTGGTACTTTACTTGAAGCTCTGAACTGATTTCCTTGAAAAAATATATTAAAATATGATTAAAAAAAAACTTCTCAAATTTGGAATAATACTACCTTTTTTTTAATTTAAGTTCTGTATTTATTATTTAAACCCAACGTTTAGGCACCATAAACTGGTGCCTTCTTCAGGGGATACATTGACATAAATTTGGTTTTAAAACTCGTAAATGATTGAAAACAACATTAGATTTTGAGTATGTATGATAAGTCGGATGTGGTTCTTAATTAAGAGCTCTTAGCAGATTTTCAAAAAAAAAAAACTTGATAAAATATAATACAAAATTTCTTATTAAAGACTTTTCTATTTATTGGAACAAATTAGATTTTGTTTACAAACGATAAAGTGGTATTTAACTCCAAGCTCATTGCAATTTTAAACATCGAATTAGCAGGAGGTCATGTGCTGGCCATATCAGATTTTTTATCTCTAAATCTATAGAAGATATAATAAGAAAATTTAAATCAGATTGAGTACTTAATGCTCTTTATTATTTTTTGTATTATAAATTTTTAAAATATAATATTTAGAAGATTTTTTAAGAATCTACTACTTCCGGTTGTCAATTGTTACCAAAACCTTTTTAGCTTTTCTGATTAATGTCAGCTTAGCTAGAGGTAAAACCTATAATAAAATGTTGATATATTGAATTATAATATAATATTGCAAGAGTTCAAGAATGCAAGAAAATACTAAAAAATCTTGCTATTCTTGCACTTTTCTTGCAGGGCAGATTCTTGTCTTGTCTTGCAACGAACTATATAACTCTTGTCTTGTTCTTGTCTTGCATTTTATGCAAGAACAAGACAAGAACAAGAAAAATGCAAGACTCTTGTGAAACACTATTTAGTACAGAGTACATGTACAGTACAGTGCAGCCAGATTTAGAAAAACATATGTACATATACAAAAAAAATAATACATTATATTAAATACAGAGTACATAGTACAATGCAGTCAGATTTAGAAAAAAATATTATATCTTGACGCAAATTTCGGGTACGGTCCAGGACAGAAAAATCTACCTGAATCCGGGAGAGCCACATCCTAGAGATGGCAGCACTAATGAACGACTTATAGGGAAAACATTATATTTTACGTTTGTGCTAGTTGTATTTTGATGCTTTGTTTTGAGGATATTTTGTTATTTTTAAATGAAATTAAATATGTTTATCACAATGTCAGACATATACATTTATTTAAATGGTGCTGTGCGGCCTATGATCGAAGGAGAAGCAGTATATAAAGGAAAATAAGATTCAAAATTGAAGCTATCTGCATGTTAACTACTTATTTAATTATTTTTAGCTGGACATACTTGTGCGGATATAAGACAGATAAACAGAATAATATAGAAATAAATGAACTGTGTGTTCAAATATCTAATTTGAAAGGGGCTCATCATTCAATCGTAATAACATTAAATACAAATGCACATCAAGTTCTTTGTTTTGCACGTCTTCATCTCTTGCTGTTGCTCAACTTCTGGTATTTTTATAGTTTATTCTTCTTTTCTATAAACAATTTAAAATAAATATATAATATTAAACAATAATAGTTGCTATTTACAGGTAAGGTCTCTCTATTTTTCTTCTCTGTACAGGGATTTTGTCGAATTTTCTTTAGGTAATTTTTGGCTTGGTTTACCATTTCTTTTTAATATTTTTCTATTAATAACTACGAAAACAATCTAATAATATTTTTAAGCATAAATTTTTATAAATACTTATATGGAATAAAATCGCTTAGGTAAAAAATGTTGTGAACACACGTTCATGAACGGTGATATTATGTCCTTTCCGATTTTTAACGCGATTTTCCACTTATTTTTTAATATTTTTTTTTTTGGGAAATAATGAACGGAAATATTAGCACTGCACTGCGGTACAGAACAATATTTCTTCGATTTGCTGGTCATTTTTGGTTGCTATTTACTTATAACCCTATATGGAAGCACAACGTTTTCCCTACAACTTATATGTTTTATTTTGCCACCAGATGTCAGACACTTTGTTGGCTCTTGCCAATCCAAGAACCCTTACCGCAAACTGTCAGAATCTATAATGAGTTTTGAGTTTCATAGATTCCTTCCTACAACTATACATATTTTTTCGTTTTTCCCTTAGTTGATGGAGGCTGGAGCAATTGGGGCGACTGGTTCCTCTGCGAGCAGAAGAACACTAGCGACATAGACTCTTCTGATAAAGACCACTGTCATTGCCGTACCCGTGCGTGCAACAATCCTGCCCCTCAAAACGGTGGTTCCGAGTGTACAGGCGTCAATATTATGGTCACTAACTGCACCGTTCACGGCGGTTGGACCCCCTGGTCAGCTTGGTCTGCCTGCAGCCAGACCTGCGGCATGGCCGTGAAAACGCGTAGAAGAACCTGCGCAAATCCTGCTCCAGCTCACGGAGGTAGAATTTGCGTGGGCTACGACTATTCGGAGATCTACTGTACCAATTCGCCGCCGTGTCCAGCGCACCAACAGCCTCCTAGAGATGGTCAGTGGAGCGCATGGACCCTATGGGAAGAATGCTCAGCGACTTGCGGAGGGGGGTATAGGATACGGAGAAGAAGATGTGATAACCCACCACCTCAAGGTGGAGGGCAAGAATGCCAAGGAAGTCACGTTGATTATGAGTTGTGTAACACTGAACCATGCCCGGAGTTGAAAAAGATGAGCCCGTGGTCGCCTTGGATCATTTCTTCTAATGGTTAGTAGATGATAATTACTTTAATAATAGAAAATACTGCTAAGATATTTGGAAGAAAATTATTTCTATATACGAGGGGTTTTCAATTTTAATGTAGTTTTTCATTATATTAATTTTAATCACATATGCCTTGGTAACGTGTGTGACAATTTACAAAACAATTGCAGCAATATTCGCTAGTGAAATAGAGCAATATGACGTCTAGCGGCGAAAATATGAACTAGTGCATGGTAGTAAGTCCTAGCCTAGGTAGTGGCGAACGCTTCATTTCTGTCACTTATTTAACAAATAAATCACGAGTGGAGTGAAATTTGTAGGCTATACTTCATTTTACGTAAGAAAATAGTAGATTGCTCTTAAGAGCCGACCGTTTTTACATGCATTAAATAAATAATTTAAATTTTTGAAACCAAGCTTTGTCAATAATAAATATATTTATCTGTAAAAATGTCAAAATCTAAAATTGCAACAAAATATAGTTAAACATCACTTAATTCTGTACATTTTATTTGACAACTGACAGGTGATATTTGTTTCGTTTCTGTGAAATAGGTTTATATTCTGACCAATCAAAGGGTAGAATTTATATATCCCTAACTAAACCAACGCTATTCTTACGTGAAATAAAGTATAATAACAAAATTAAACTTCAACACGTTTTTGTTGCGTTTAACCTATGTACGTCATTAGCACGCAGAAATCCAGAAATAATTAATTTCCATAATTTCCCGAAAACATGAACCTAAATTCTATAGAAAAATTTATTAGAGAAATTTACCAATTTGAAATAGTTGGTAGACGAAAGTTATGCATTCATCTTTTAAAAACGGGAAAGGAACAGTGGCGGCTCGTGCTATAGGGCACAAGGGCGCAGCCCTACCAAATAAAAAGACAAGAAAAAAATAAATAAGCGAGTACATATACATTTCAAAAGTACATTAATTATTAATTATTTACGTTCATTATTATGCAATTCTTACTACACCACCGATAGGTAGATAGCCTATATACTGACGTGTGCACGTACCGATATGATGCTAGAAGCTAGGGCACAAATGTTTCTGCCCCGGTCTCCCACTACTTTTACTTGAATTTTGACCAATAGCAGCGAAGCGCGCGAAGCTGCATATAACTGCATTAAGGGGGGGTTTCGAAAAAGCGACACGAAGTAAAATTGGCCAGGCCATGAACTATTACATTTTTACTTATAAAATTAACCAAGAGAGGGCGATTGAATGGTTCGGGTCTGTACTTAGGTTCGTGCCTGAGACGAAGTAATGAATGTAAACAGAAAGATAGAGATTCTTTAGGTCAAACTTTACCCAGGGCCCGGGGTTTTATGGCTGGTAAATAAATGGTTCTATAACCAGTGACACAGCAACAGCAAACCATTCATATTTCTAGCATTTCACTTTCAACGAATGATTTCTAGAAATGTACGACAATTTTCCTTTTTAGATTTGTATATAGGCAAGATTACTGCCCGGTTTCATTAATATCTAACTCATTGCAAAATGAAAATTTAAATTTAAACATTTCAAATTGTAAAAAAAGAAATAATAAATATTATTAGCATATGTAAATCGAGTGCATTAGTACTGTATGCATACTAAATACATATTTAAATTAAAATACACTTACACACAATTTATTTAATTTCTATACTCTAATAACATTTTTAAATTTGGCATATGTCGAAATTTAACACGTTGTCAAATTTAACAATGAGTTAAATTTAAATAAGCTTTTATGAAACCGGGCATACATGTCATTCATATGTAATTATTTCATTATTTATTAATTGAAAGCAATTTGTGATGAAAAAATGTTAGACAGAGGCACATTTTAGACTGATACAATAATAATAATAATAATAATATTAATAACATTTATTGCCCAACAGAATACCAATTACAGGACAAATTTACTATAAGATAAATAAATTTAAAACACAATATTGAAAACAAACGAATGATAGTGAAGAGCAGCTTCAAATTAGTCGGCCGGGCTATACTTTCTTTCAAAAAATGCTAATAATTATATAGCAAATACATATCATTGTTATTATATTTAAATTTATAACAGCTAGAAATTATTATTTATGTTCATTCAAATATAAACGCTACCTCTAAAGAACCAACCAAGATTATATAAAATATGTTTTATTTTTTTATAATCTAGCCGCATAATATAATTTGGTATTTCTGTAGGCAAGGCTCTTGTTTTATATTGTTGATGTAATATTTCGGTAACACAAGAAGATAATATTAAGAATTAGTGGAAAATTTGATAGTTATTGTTTATGTAATCCACCGGCATTCTTATTTTGGTTTCTCCTACACTACATGTGGGTAATGTAATGATAGGATTAATTAGTTACAATAATCCTATTAGGATTTTCGAACAATTTACATTTTCTAAGAATCCAATCTAAATGTTTAATAATAGAAATGGACCTTAAAGATCAAGTAAATTTAAGGCCCATTTCTATTATTAAAAATTTTACCTTTTCATATTCCATAGACTCATAAACCATAACGAAAAATAATAAAATGTACACTTTATATTACAACTCAATAAATAACGATTAAGATAAAAAAAAATATTTTTTTAACAATTACTTTGCGAGATATTTGAACTTATTTCCACGCCACACATGACGTCACACTATTGGTATCTTTTTCACGCAGCCTACTACAGAAACTAGTGTAAGAAAGATAGCTAGAGGTTTCTTTAAAAATCAAATGCAGCTATACGAAAAACATTTATGACTTTTTGACACCACGAATTTCTTCAAAATTAAACGAACTTTCATTTAAAAATATTTTTTAAAAATTGGTTTATTACAAAAAATAAAATTTCACCGTATACTGGTATAGTTCATTTTTACATCCATATGAAGAGCTGATTAGATTTTGGTTACAACTGGTCAACCGGAAGTATTTCTTCATATGAAGCTTTTAACAATTTTTCTTGGAAAAAACGGAATTAAACGTCATATTTTGACAAAAATGTTTCTAATAAATATCGCGGATAATTAAATTCTTTATCAACAAACGAATTGTGTATTGCATCCAATTGAAATTTGAAATTTTATAAATATTGTTCATCAAGAAATGCATATCGTTTGAACTGCATTTTGTAAACTGAAAAATCTAAATTCTTACAGTTTTAAACGATATACATTTTTGGTAATTTTGTTTAAATTTAATGGCATCAATACAAATGAAAAATATCTTGTTACCGCATATGCGTATAAAAATGAAAACTATATATTATATATTCGAGTATTATTTGGAATGATTACACGTATGATAATCTTTAAGACAAGCATGCTATAACTACATTTAAAAAAAAAATATGCTACATATATTGAAAGTAATAACATTTGAATAATTTAGCTACTTCTAAATTAAGGTTCTAATATTTTTCTGGTCAGCGTTTGCTAAAATTAAAAAATAAAAGTAAGTAAAAATTAAACTATATCTTCTAACTTATTATCCATAAAGAAATAATGTTTTCAACTTTGTTATTAATTTAGTAAGAACGCATTTTAGTACATAAGCATGGGTCACCATGAAGCAAAACGATTGAAAGAACGAAATAAAATATAAATTACTTGGAATAATACTACCTTTTTACCTCTCGCTAAGAGAGTATTGGATTCATGCTAAAATTCGCATATCCAGATTTTATTGAATAAGCACGATTTAAGGTCCCTAGAATCTGATTATAATATTTTTAAAATGGTGTGTGTGTGTATGGATGTGTGTATGTGTGTGTGTGTGTGTGTGTGTGTGTGTGTATGTATGTCTGGATGTTGTAGACACGATTCCTCAAAAACTATAAGAATTAAAAAATATTTAACTGTAGTTTCCTCAATCTGACATTCCTGGGAAGAGCTGAAAAGGTTGTGGTAACAATTGAACAACCGGAAGTAGTAGTTTCTTAGAAAATTTCTTCGAAATATAATTTTTTGGGAGTTTTTTTTATTAAATATTGAAGAACATAAAATTCTCCATCTAATACACTTAAAATTTTTATTATATCTTTTATAGATTTAGAGATAAAGACACTATAATTTATAGAGTAAACTAATCGCAGAGGCAATGTTTGTAACATGACACATGTCATTGTCAAATATCAACATTTTTAGTGACATTCTGATAGCTTTTTCTGGGAAGTATATTTAATTTTTCTTATTGTTTTATTAATTAAATATTTGAAATTATAGGTAAAATTGTGGTAAAATGCATATATCCATCAGAAATACCGCCAATCTGGTTAATGAATTGGAACAATCTCTGACATGAAAATGATATAAAATAGATATAATTAGAATTATATGTGTGAAGAAGACATGTTAAATACAATAAAAAACAATATTTGGGTAAAGTTCTGTAATATTTTGTTATAAAACGACGGTTCGAAAGCGAAGTGCAATACAATACATTATAGCCTAATATGGAAATGGCGAGAGGTCTTGTTCTGGCCACAACAGATTTTTTTTAGTTTAAGTTCTGTATTTATTACTTAAACTAAAAAAAAAGGTAGTATTATTCCAATTAATAATATGAGTTCTGAAAGATATTTTAATAATTTATAAATTACTTTTTATTGTTCAAGAAATATAATTACTTTCGGGCAAATTATTTTCCTTTCCATGTTCACAATGAAGATGAAAACTATGTATCAAGTGCTAATAGAGTGGAAAATTTATTCTTCTAATAGGTCAAAATTTTATGTGGGTTTATGACTATACCTACATTGGAAATATAAACAAGAGAAGTCAGGTAGAAAGATTAAAACTGAAGGTCAATTTTCAAATATTTAAACTACTTTACCGACAGTACTACACTGTTGACATCTATGATATTAACGTCGAACTATTTCGTTAGAATCTGTCATTGAGAATCGCCGATTTTGGTGTTATTTTTGATGAAGCTTTTTAGCTAATATACAAAATTATTTACTATGAAAATCGGAAATTACCCTATATTTTTGTATTTGCTATTTCCTGAATGCGTTTGTGTTTCATAATATCAAGTCTTAAGTCACATTTAAAATATTATTTCTTATGTGAGTTGCTTTTCTTCAACCAAAATCATTTCAGGAAGTAAAGACTACAATATAATTCAATAATTCTTAGTTTTATTGCTTATTCTTCAAACAGAAAACTGAAAAAGCCTTTTCAAAAAATTATTTTTTTGCTTATGCAATTTGCACGATTCGAACGCCCCCTTAAGCCTGTTCCGGGCTGAGCCCAATTTAAACGAAGATTTCCGAGTATGTCCGACATTTTCCGAGGTAATCTGTTATTGTTGATTTGTAATCGTCTAGTACCCTCTTAATTACGAAGATGGCTTCTGTAACTTATAGATTAAATAATTTAATATACTCCATTTACTTTTTTAAATTTTTGTGCCCTACCATACAAAGATATCACCAGCCGCCACTGGAAAGGAACCGAGTAAAAATATGCGTGCTCCTTGCAAGCAAGATTATATTTTACCGGGTATAACTACAAGATAATAATTACTTACTGTCTTTATTAAAATACTTCGTAATAAAAATCTAAACTTGTAGACCTGCCTGCACAAAGATGACAATAAAATAATAATACTTATCTCTCCATTAATCTACCAAAGATTGTAATAATGCAGTACTATGTAGATTCAAGAAAACAAAGACTCGAATCATGTAAATTCAAAATTCGAGAGAATGCTGAACATAATTTTTATATGAAACGGACTAGTTCGCAAAATTCAAAATGTTATTCATACTAGAAACATTAATTTTATTTAATATTAACTATAATATTAATATTACTTTGTATTTCAAACGCCGCAGTGTATAAAAATACAGTTGCGGGAAACGAAGCATCTACCTTAAACCGGCCATATTGTTACGTCACGCGCTAAACTCCTCCTCTTCTTCACTCGCGAATTGCTTCTAATATCTGTCAATTTGTGTTGTCACGCAAGACGTCCTGTTGCTCCAAGACTTTCAAAATCTGCAGTTGTTGAATGTAGCTTCGTAGAAATTGACCATCCGCCTTATAGTCCAGATCTAGCCCTCTGTGACTATTATTTGTTTCCAAATTTCAAAAAAACACTAAGGGGAAAAAATTTAGGGGCGATAACTAACTTAAAGCGGCTGTTGAAAAGCATTTTGTGGACAAGACAAGGGAATATTTTTATAATGAATTATAGATATTATTGAATACTTGTACCCAAAATCAAGGGGACTATATTAAAAAATAATTATTTATTGCTGTTCTAATCTTTTGTTTTCCTGAATAGTCCGGGAATATAAAAACGACCCCTCGTATTTCCGCAAATCAAATCGAATATCTTTTTATATTATGCGTTCATAATGAAGTCACTACAAAACCCAATTCCTTATCGAAAGAGCCTTCATTTCGATATGCAATTTTTTTAGAAGGTTGGTACTAGATGACATTTACTTAAATTTTCAAACGTCATAAACTGGAATTGACATGAAAAAAATAAATATCAATCCAATGTTACCAACTACAGTGTGTTCAAAAAAAATCCTAACTCGGAGTTGGCTATGAACATAAAAACGTATGTCAATTTGAAAGTATTTAATTAAATCTCAATTTGACACAAGATCTTGTCAAAAATGTTATATAAAGAAATCAAATATTTTCTTTATTTCGTTATTTTAGAAATAGAAAAAAAAAAATAGAAAACGTGGAATGGCATTATTTTGTATCCTCTTTATTCTGTCTTCATAGCCTACCCCGAATTAGGTTTTTTCTGAACACACTATACAACATTACACAAACAAATTTTCCTAAATCAACTCAGTTTTTTAAAAAATATTTTAATATATAAAAGACGCAAATTATAAAAAATAGTATAAAGGACACATTTAATAAGACTTTTTTCGCACTTGGCATTTAGACGAGTGTGAAAAAACATATCTTGTAAAACTCGTTCTTTAATATACTATTCTTTACCCATGAGCGCCTATAGAATATAAATATCTGTGAACCATATTCAGTTGTGTATTTATAATCTTATCAGTTATTACCAGAAGAATAATCGGTTTCATATAATGACGAATAGTTATTATTTATTAAATAGATAACTACATAAACAAAATTCCAGGAGTTCATTTGTTAAAGGAAATAATAAATTTTGTAATTTTTATATGCTTATCAATCATCATACACAATTCAATGTTGTAGCCAAAGTTTACATACTGTTGCATATACATTCACATTCAAATATTTTTTTTAATTTATTTAAATGTAATAATTTTGTTTTTATTTCATGGAAAAAATATAAAATCTGTATAATCTACTATTGGTAAAATGATGTAATTAAATTGTGCTATTTAAATTTCAATGGGGTATTCCACTCAATTTTTTTTTATTATTTTAAATAAAACTTCATTCAATTTTGAAGCAATTCATAATATTAAAAAATCTTAATTGTTCCTAGTTTAACAGTATTTTATTTTCTAGAAATAAGTGTAACGTCACATTTCCCCTATACTTGTCTTTCTCACACACACACTGCTCTGAGTACGCTGCGAGAGAAAGATAACAATTGTATGACGTCAATTTCCCCTTTTAGCAAATGTGAAATATCTCGTAAAATAATTATTAAAAAAATGTTTTAATTGTTTTAACTATTATTTATTGAACTATACTTTAAGTTAAATTGAAATTTTTGTTATTTTTTTGTTATGGTGGAATACCCCAGTGAACAGCATCAAATATAGGTATTCCTCAGACCTGCCCGTTTAATGATTGTTCGGACTTACTTAACCTAAATGTCTTATAAAAAAAGTTTGGTACCTACCTACATCTTTTTTATAATTTTAGCTGATTTTATTTTTTATGCTGTATAATAATATAAGGAATGCAAATTAAAATAAAATTAATTCAAGTTAAAGTTTTAAGCACCTTCAAATATGCTCATGTGAACTTTTTCTCATATTTTAAGTTGTTTAGTTAATGGTTACAGTTTAAGTCTTTAAATTTGGAACAGCCTATATACAATATGTGGATATAAAAAAAACTTGATATCATATTCCTGGAAATATTTTCTTGATAAATATAAAAATTGATATGTCTATTAAGTTATGGATATACTGCAAATATTTTATTGTTATGTTAATTAAGTATAATTAATTGTCAATTTTGTTACAAAACTAATGATATCATTATTAAATATTTAATGAAACGATTAGAAACAATAGAAAAATATATTTATTGAATCTTGAATCAAACATATTTCATCTACAGAGTGATCAAAAATAAATGATTCAGTTGGCAATATAATTCTGGGGATCTTTTTATTTCACAGTTTACACAACACGGTGAAGGCGGAAATACTATTTGACAAGTCATTTTGACAATAAATACAAATAGGTTATGCCAGAGCAGGGACCTGACAGCTACTAGGATTTTGAGTGATTGAAATGCTTTTAGATTATAGCTCTCTGGGTATTTTAAGAAATAAAAGTACCTGGGAAAGGGAAATACCAACCATTTTAATAAAAATTGTAAATATACTAGGGCTGCGAAAAATGTTCAATCATATATAGATATGATGATCGAAAGATCGATCGAAATGATCACAAAAAATAAACAATCAGATCATTTATTCGATCCAATAAATTGATTGATATGGTCGCTGAATCAATCCGATCGGTTAATAGGCTATTCCACGACATTTTAAAAAAAATTTTTTTTTGAAATACATAAAAATATAAGACCACATGTGAAAGTCCGAGTTAAAAATTCCTCCAAATAAGCGAGATATTAAGGTCCGAATTTTAAATCTGCTTTGTGACGTAGGTAATGTGGATATACCAGAAGTAAACAAACAGTGGTTCACAAACCACGAAAAATTGTTAAACAAATTACAAAATAATGTATATTTAAATTGTAATATTATAATTCATTATTAGACACATAAAATAAATTATTTCACTTAATTTATTTCACTTTTTTCTCATTTTATAAAAATAAAGAAATTAGAACGTCACCCAAACAGCAACCGAACAGATCCGACACACCCGAAGAAGTATATTCTTAGTTAGGGCGGGGCTTCTCAAAATCGGAGGTCATACTTGGATCCTATTTGCTCAAACACTCGTGCACATGTTCTGCGTCATCAAAAGCATACCTCCCCGTGTCTTCTAGAAGGAATAATTTATAATAAAAGAAATATGGTTTTCCTTATCCTTTAAATATTATAATTCTTATTTTCAATAAACTTTTACTATTTTTGATTACTGTGGAATAGCCTATTGAACAGATCGATCGCAATGGAAAAGGTACATTTGTTTAATAAATATGTTAATTTTGGTTATTTTTATTTTCGAATGAAAATATTTTTTATATACCTAAAATAGTTTGATCACTCACGATCGATCTGAATAAACGTGATCGATCAAGATCGATCTGATCAACTGGGATCGATCTGATTAATCATGATCCATCTGGTCAGTTGTGATCGATCTAATCAATGGAGCTCAAGATCGATTGATCGATAAGATTGATCAAAAATAGGGATCGATCATCAATCACAAAATCCCCTGATCGCACAGCCCTAAAATATACCCAATATTAAATTTTCAAATGTCACTGTCAAGTGTTAAAAACAGGAAATAAATTTATGTGTCAGTCATACCAATTTCAAGTATTGCCAACTGAATAAGTTATTTTTTACTTTTTACTTCCTTGTACGAAGTAAAGGAAGTATTGTAATCGCGAAAAATTTCGGTTTCCAGATTTCAACGGAAATATCCATTTTGAGCATCCCTGAATCCATTTTGACTAATTTCGGCGTGACGTCTGTACGTACGTACATACGTACGTGCGTACGTACGTACGTATGTACGTATCTCGCATAACTGAAAAACGGGAAGCCGTAGAAAGTTAAAATTTTGTATTTAGAACTGATATAACATCTAGTTGTGCACCTCCCTTTTTGGTCATTACATAACTTTCGGAAATGGTACTTTACTTGAAGCCTATAATAGATTTTAATGAAAAACTATATTAAAATATAAACCAATACTTTTCTAATTTGGTATATAAGACTTTTATATCAATGGGAATAACATAGTGGATTTTAGTTAAAATGGTCTATCCGGAAGTGGTACTTTACATGAAGCCTATAATAGATTTTAATGAAAAACTATTAAAATATAATCCAAGACTTTTCAAATTTGGTATATAAGACTTTTATATCATTGGGAATAACATAATAGATTTTAGTTAAAATGGTCTACTCGGAAGTGGTACTTTACTTGAACCCTATAATAGATTTTAATGAAAAACTATATTAAAATATAATCCAAAACTTTTCAAATTTAGTATACAATTCTATTATATCAATGGAAATAAAATAATATATTTTGGTTAAAATAGTCTAACCGGAAGTGATACTTTACTTGAAGCTGTTATCAGTTTTTCTTGAAAAAAATGGTGTTATTTGTATTTAAATAATAAATGCTCCAAATAAAAGTTTTACAGAACTGAATTCTGCGTCGAAAAAATTAAGTATGATTAAATTAGCTCTTTGTATAAGCGAGATATGTTAAAAATTATAAACTTTTTGGTTTCTGTAATTAAGTTTGCTATGAATTAGGACAAAAATAACAAAAAAATAAAAGAATTTAATGTCAATGCCAAATACGTGCAATTTTATGATTGGGTATGTTATAATATATTGTTTAATTATTAACAAAATATGTATAGTGTAACAGGCGTACAAGGAAGTGGTGTGCACATCAGATATTTTACTTTTACTGTAACTTGTATCATTATCCCCCTAATTAAACCAACTAATCTGAAAATTCTGTCGAAGGTACAAGCCTAACCGACGGCTATATCGAAAAACGCTTCCGGTGCGCTTGCCGTGCCCAAACCCCAGACGCATCCTTCATCAAGGTCAGCATCGCTAAGGAAGAAGAACGTTTCTGCCGCAACGACGGCAGCTGTACTCGCCGCGACCATGACGACTCTGAACACAAATGGTCCGACTGGAGCAGCTGGTCGGAATGTTCTTCTCCGTGTGGCGGCGGCTTCCAATTCCGTACCAGACAGTGCGAAGGCAGACAGGAAGAATGTGTAGGACCTTCGTATGTGTCCAGAAGTTGTAATTCTCACAGATGTAGAGGAGAATGGAGTTGCTGGACGGAATGGTCGGCTTGCTCAGTTACTTGTGGAATAGGAGTGAAACATAGAAAAAGGACTTGTTTGAGTGGAAAAAATAAGGATATCGTGGCGAATAACTGTGAAGGAATTAATATTCAGGAAGAGCCATGTGAAATGCCTTCTTGTTCTTGTAAGTAAAAGTATTTTTAATAAATTTAACCGACTTACAATTTATGTTAAACTGTTGGAACTTTAGTAGAGGATTAAATTCCATTTACTGAGTAGGTTCATATACACAAACATCCATGCCTTAGTGGCATTCGAACCCAGAACCCCGAGCGCACTCATGACTAAGAGGCGTTGTTGTAACCATATACCTATTAACTAGTATATTGCGGATCCTTTGCTTTTCTTAACACTGTGAAATGGAAATATCATTTCTGCATAAGTCTATCTCACACAAACACCCAACCGCGAATTATGCGCATGCTTGGAAACCTTGACTACTATTGGCTAACGAGGAAATCATGATCACTTTTGCGAATCACAGAGTTCTGTGACTAGCGCGAGAAATTTTTAATTTAAATTTGAGAAATTAAACAATGTACCTACTATTTATTTTGTATGTAAATTCTTGAATATAAATATTAGTAATAATAAAAAACATTGACATATTCTAGTGCTAAATTTGAATTAAATAATTTACTTTGTTGTACTGTAAAAATAATAGGAATACAATCTGGTCAGGATTAATTTATTTAGGTGACAATAAATTACTGTATGAAACACAAAGCAAATACTTTCGAAGTGCAACTACAAACAGAAATAAAATCAACGTCAAAGACAAACCATGTGCTCGCTGCATCACCAGGGCAGCGTTCCAAAACCAAGAATACCGAGTTTTGGCGTAGAGTATGATGTGTTGTGTTTTGGAACGAATGTGAGTTTTGTTGAAGTAAAAAATTTAAACTAAATTAAAAATAATTTTAAAAAACTAACAAAACTACTTATAATTACAACATTAATGTCAAGCCCATAATAAAAGCGCTTTTATGGAGCACTCTCCTCAATGTAATGTGAAAGAACGCTCCATAAAAGCGCTTCTATTATAAAAGTATGCTCGTAATAAACGCCAACGTATTATGTTTATTTTAAACCAAAAGCATGTTTTCTTCCTCAAAAAGGCAAATTACTTTCATATGTTGAGAATCGTGAGCATCTACGTTTGAAAATATTGTGGAGTAATTTCTATACCCTCCTCATTAGTAGAATAAGTAGAACATCACTTTGGAGTGAACTCTGCTTGTTTTGGAACAGGTTGAGTAAACTCTGAGAGTAAGGTTATGTATTAGTTTTGAAATGACTTTGAATAATTTCGTACTCTAAGAGTAGGATTTTGGAACACAGCCCAGCCAGCGACGCTGTCAGCGTTAGCCAATAGTAGTCAAGAATTCCGAGCATGCGCATAATTGCCGGTTGGGTGTTTGTGAGAGATGGACTTGGGCATGGTTTACATGCTGAGTAATCTTAACTTCTCTGTTTTTACTTTGTAGTTTCTATTGTTGATGAGAACTTAGTTCTCGAAATACGTATATAGTTTTTAAATTTATTGTTAAGGTTAAGGGGTTTTTTCTTTAGTTATAGTATTTCTGATAGATTTATATTCTATTTTCAAGATATTTAAATGAAACTCATTTCATTGATAACAAACTGATCAGTAGCATTTAATTATTTTTAATCTAAATATTCCATCACAAACATTGCGTGGATAAATCGCTTCCTTTAATTACTTAAAATGAACTAGTAAAATGAAGATTAATGAATTTCTCACGAATAATTACATCGGACGTATTTATTTAAGCTTTACTGGGATGGGAGAAATGGACAGCATGGTCACTTTGCGACGAAAACAACGAACAACATCGCAAGAGAAAATGTCGAACTTCTAATCCTGGGCCACATCTCTGCCAAGGTGACAGTGTAGAAACTAGAATGTGCCTTCCAGATCAATCCAATGGTAAGAAAAAATATTCACTCCAAATCAAAATAAGATTTCTCGTGGCAAAAGATATATACAGTAAAGCACTGCTAATTCGAACCTTCACTAAACCGGATATCCTTGAAATCCGGTCAAAATTTAAAAAGGTAGATTTTATATAGGGTATATCACAAATAAATACATTAAATTTAACCAGTTATAGAGCACATCGAGAGCAACAATATTTCTTTGTAACTTTTTTTTGTAAACCTTCTAAATATTGTGTTAAAAATCTTCAAAGTTGTGTAAAAAAAAATGCATTACCTGCCTAAAAATTGAGAATTCAAAACAAATGTACGATGAAATATTGTTGCTCTCGACGAGTTCTTTTAATGTCACTTACTTTTTTCTGTTTCATAAGTTTGTCTCGAAATTGGAAATATTTTTTCCCAAAAAGTAAATTGTGGTTTCGAAAAAAAGTTACTAAGAAATACTGTTGCTTTTGCCGACTTCTATCACTGGTTAAATTTAATGTACTTATTTCTGTTACATCCTGTATTATATACCTTGTAATCCGGACTGACCACGGATACCCTAATCCGGATCATGTCGTGTATTGTCGTATAGGCGCCTCCTATAGCTTACGGACACTCATGTGACGAAGCGAATTAGCCAATCAGAACTTGGGGAGAAACTGTCACATCGAAGGTCAGAGAGCTGGGCAGCTTTCCAAATTCAAGAGTGTAGTGTGTTTTGGAAGAATGAGTTTTGTTGGAGTAAAAAATTGAAATTAAATTTTAAAAAAATAACAAAACTACTTATAATCACAACATTAATGTCAAGCCCCCTCTGAGAGTAAGGTTATTAGTTTTGGAACGATTTTGAGTAATTTCGTACTCTGTAGTAGAGTTTTGGAACGCAACTCTGAAGTTTGTTTTGGTAGCGTGTTCAGAGGTTATGAGTTTTGTTTTCATAGTTTGGCAGTTTTCATATTAAAGTTTTTAGTGCGTATTGAGTTATTTTATATTTTTTTGCCAAACTATGAAAACAAAACGCATAATACGCTATAAACCAAAACAAACTTCAGCTCCCCGTCCTTCAATCTGACAGTTTCTCCCCAGGTTCTGATTGGCTAATTCGCTTCGTCACGTGAGTGTCCGCAAGCTATATCAGTAACTAATGGACCGATTGCACAGTAATTGCATTGTGGCTGTGTCATTTAGCAATTCTAAATTTTTTGTCCAGACTGTAGATGTTGACACAGACATGATTGTTTTTTTGAATTTAAAACAGAAAATCAACTTCGCATTGAAAACATCTTACTTCCGCTTCAATTAATATCCTTTTACATATAATTCAAAATGTAAATGCACACTAAACTGGAGACTTTCATAAAATTTAAAAATTTATTACGCCTTTGCTTAATACTTTAATATTACTCCAGTAATCCGGATTTTTTATTAATCCGGATTGGGTCAGTTTCATTTGATCAGGATTAGCGGAGCTTTACTGTAAATTTATGAAAAAATATTAGAAAATCTTACATTTTTTGTATTATAAATATTGCATTTACATAAATATGAAAAAAAAGTAATGCTATTGCTACAAAAACCTTTCTTTAAATCAAAACACAATATCTTAGTTATTACCATATAATACAAAACTTTTGAAAAAGAAACTTCGTACAAAAAACGAGAATGCCTGTGTAACAGATTTAGAGCACCAGACGGTATACAGGTGTCTACTTTGAAATCTGTTATATAGAGAATTTGTTTGCTGTAATTACTTACCTATTAATTTTAGACAAAAATGTTTCAAATAAAGTTTGCAAATAATTAAATTCTACATTCTAAATCACTAATCATATTTTATTTTTCACGTTTAGTAACTGTCAGAATAATACCATTGATTTATTTGCAGATTATCTTCTTAATAAAAACGTTCTATTTATAAATCAAAACAAAATAAATAGTAATATAAACTATATTATATTACGAAATCTCTTTTTGTGACACAATTAAAATAAATTAGAATCTAAACTAATAAACTAATTTTCGTGACAGTAGTTACAGTTTAAACATTACACATTTCTTTATAATTTTGTGTCAATGGCTATCACTACAAATGACCAATATTTATAAAATTTCAAATTCGATTTAACTGGTTACTAAACGTGGAAATTAAAATCCGATTAATGATTTATGTTTAGAATTTTATTATATGCAACCTTTATTTGAACCATTTTTGTCTAAAATTAATAGGTAAGTAACTACAGCAAAATAAAAAAATTAACAATGTATTCTCCATAACGGATTTCAAGTAGACACCGGTATGTGTAACTCAAGCAACATTGGATAATTAGAAATTAAATTATTGAATGATTTCAGATCTGACTGCCATGGGCGTCCAGTACGATAAGAATCTCCACGTAGCATCAATTTCAACGGGCGTGGTGCTTGCCTATTGTTTTGCTGGTTTCATCGTAGGATTAGCCTGTGCATGTTTCCTATTTTTCTTTTACATGCGCCGAAAACGTCCGCGACTTCCCAGTTCGCCTCATTATTTGCCATCAAAACAAAATCCTTACATAACTGTGCCACTACAAGAAGTTCCTTCCAAACGACATGCCTATGGTTCTCCCTCTAGTAGTAGTAATGGTTCTATGATAATGCACAGTCCTGGCAATAATACAGGCACACTAAAAATTTATTCGAAGTCTATGGCTGATTATGATACGGCAACAATTAAAAGAAATTCACACAGTTTAAATAATGGACATACTAAAAATGATTCTGAAGTGCTTGATAAATATTATTAGGTTCCTAACCTAATTTTAATTAGATTTTATTCTCCCAGTGTCATATTTTCTTCCTGTGTATTTATTTTTTAATCATTGCATTTTTCTACTTTCAGAATAAAATTGTTCATGCTAAATACTTTTCTAGTAGAAAGAAAATTCATAAAATTAAAAATAATGAAATTTTGAATTATTGTTTTCTATAACACAAAATTCTATGTGGATATTAAGATACAATGTAATTAATAAAATAATATCACAAATATCTGCTCCAAACCCCAAACACTGCCAATATTCTTATAGGCATTTGTGACTAGAAAGTTTAAAACATTTTTTTATAAATTGACAGTTTTCTAAATGAATCATTAATAAAACTCTTCTATCTAGTAAGTTTTTCTACGTGAACAATATATTCATATTTTTACATTCTACTAATTGAAACCGATAACATTTACTCATTACAAAATGTACATATTTGGAGTATTTTATCACTAAATAATTATGTATTTTACTCATAATTGTATAACAACAGATTATAACTCATATTGAGTGTTTTGTATATATTTTTTATTCAATATTTGGATTAAATTATGTATTAACACTATTTATATTTTAATTAATCCCTTTCTCTTCCAATTCTAGTTAATGAAAACTTTGTTATTCCATTTTAAAGTACATTTCTGTGCGAAACCTAAATAGATTTTAATTTTATTCATCATCTTTGAAATTTAAGAGAAACTAGAAAAAAGCTTCAACGAAACTACCCTCGATTTTTAATTACAAATCTATTATATTATGACGAACTTGATCGAAATCTTTCTGGTTTAGCCGAAAACTTATTTTTTTCAAATTTATTAATCCCAAACGACACTGCTGCTGCATTCTATGATGAGAATTATGAACTAACTTTTAATGTTTTGTTGTAAAAACGTACGTTAGTGTATCGTGTAAATGGGAGAAAATCAATACTATCGATTACTCTATTGACCAATGAAATTCAAACAAATGTGCACGTGACCTACGTGGGAAGAAAAAATATTTTAAACAAACGTATTAATTATCCCTTTCTCTTCCAATTTGAATTATTGAAAAACTTGTTATTCCATTTTAAAGTACATTTATTATTTCAAAATTTGGTACTGTTTGGCCATAATAAAAATATCTTTTGTTTTCTTCATTAACTTTAAAATATAAGCGAAGCTAGAGAAAAAACTTCAACGAAACTGCCCCCGATTTTTAAATACAAACTTATTTCATTATAATAAAGTCAAACTCTATCTGATTTAGCCGAAAATTGGATTTTTTCAGATATAATCCCAAACGAGACTGCTACTGCATTCTATGATGAAAGTTATGAACTAACTTTTAATCTTTTGTTGTAAAATAGTTTGTTAGTGTATCGTTTAATGAGAGAATGTATTTTCTTTTAAGTATTAGAATACCCAATTATATTTCTTCGATAATACATAATATTTACTCTTTGGAATTTCCCGCTACGTGACGTAACATTCGTGTTCGTCACGTTCGAATTCTCGAGTCTCGAATGTTGGCTATTCTGTTTTCTGTTCTGTCAAACTCTTCAATGACATTCAGCTAGTCTTTCTTTGTATTTTCCTTTATTTCACTCATTAAGCCTTTAATTCTTTTGTTATCATCTTCTATTATCTATTATTCAATCATCTGAGTAGAACGTAAATAAGTTTGTGTGATCTAGTGTTAGTGGTATAAATTTGTTTTTCATTTGTGTTTTCATTCATTTTTTAAAACGAAGATGGTAATTCCTACTCGACCAGCACCTTCTGTTCCGCGAAGTGAACCTTCTAGGGAGAATTTTTATCATCAAAGGTAAGTTACATAATTTAATATATTATTTGATTACTATTTTTCTTTCTTTGAAGGAAACCTGTAGGACAAGTTAAACCCAAAAAGAAACCGCCCCCTAGACCTCCGCCCCCTAAATTTAATAAAAAACCAGATTTTACTACTTCTTTAATCGATTTAAGTGCACCTCTTGAAGATTATCTACAAGCTGCAAATTCAAATGTTCAACCTTTCAAACCGTTTGGTAACGATGATTTATTTGCTAAACAAAACGATAACTTCTTTAAACCTACATCTAATAGTAATAATGATTTTTTTAAACCTAAAACAAACAATACAGATGATTTATTTAAGTCGAAGGCAACAAATAACGATGATTTCTTTAAACGAAGGCCACTTGCGTCTTCTAGCATTAATTACGCAGTTGGAAATTCTTCCTTTTTTGGAAGTACCAGCGTAAATCATTTAGATTTAGCAGCTGGATCGTCACACATAGATGCAGGACCAAAAACAAATGTCGTGGCACCAACCATAATTCGCGCCCAACCAAAAACTAAAAGAGACCATTATGGTTGCATCCAAGTAAACGAAGTTAGTAGAAGTGACTTGGAAGCAAATAATTATTCACCTCCGATGCCTACTATTCCTCCACCTAGTCCACCTAAATGTATGTATGATATTCAAGCCTCTTTTGATGATACAATGCCACACGGAATTGCCTTATACAATTACACTGCAACGCACAAAGATGATCTTCCTTTACAGGTATGTTTTCATTTTTTTAACTTATTTTGTAAATACAAGAGTGTGAAAGCTTTATTTTTTATTGAAAATATTAACCATAATAAAGGGGCTCACTTTTAATAAAAAAAATATGAAAATTGCCTAATTAATAAGAATCTTGATAACCATATCAAAATGTAAAAATATTACTTCCGTTGATACGCTCATATATTTTTTATTTAACGTATTTTAGTCAAATTGCGTATTAAAAATATTGTGTACAGGTGTAACAGATAAACGAGTTACCTCAAATAATTTGTATATTATTAAAGATACAATAAAATACTATAAGATAATATCATAGAATACTAAGGGGGACATCCGATTAGACAAGACAATATTTTTTTGTACCAGTGGTTCTCAAGTTACAACAGAAAGTTATATTTTTTTAAATGTAATGGTATTTATTTTGAGGCCCATTCGAGTATTTTCTGAATTCAACTATGTAATCATTTTATATCCTTATATAACAAAAATATTGAGAAAATTGCAAATTTTTATTTTTCGAAAGTGAAATTATAAAATATTCATTGCAATTTTAAATATGTAGATATTTTCCTGTTTTACGTAATTTTATATAAAAAAATTAAATTTCAACATACTAATAATGTTACGTAAAAATGACTTAATACACATATTTACACATATCGACGACATGCGTGCAATACGTCCTAAGTGATGATGTCATAGTTTTCCAGAAATCACATAAAACTGTTTAACTTGGATTTAAATTCATAAATAAAAAATTGCTCTTCAGTGCTTTATTATAATAATCTTTTGTTAAATAAAACTTTGAAATTCATATTTCAGACATTATTATTTATTGTTAATCATCACTTAGGATATATTACTGTTTATTTTTATTGCACATAGGAGTTATTGCATTAATACATACAAATAATTTTTAAACTGTTTATTCAATGTAATTAGCAAAATACAAATTAAAACAAAAAAGTAATTAAAGATTGATAGAAGATTTCAGAACTCTTAAAAATTAAAAACAGATAAAAATTAAAGAAAATTATGCATATGGCAATGTATCATAAAAATTATGACAGTCTTTTGGTAGTACTGCCTTAAGTTCTTGCAGATGTTTAAATTTTGATGCACTTATTTTGCAACGTTGACTATACAATTTTTGATATTCCAAAATTGGCTGTAAATTCTTGACCCTGCCTGGAAGGTCTAGCCAGTTGCCATCGAAATCAATTTTTACTTCTATTTTGCCCTCATCGTACTTAATACAGCGTATATCCGTAACAACCGGATCATCCTTTTGACGCCCAGGGCGTATTGTAGTGTATCTTAAATATTCTGGTAAAGCATAGTTTTTAAAAAAACTATGCTCCAAAGAAACAACAATGTATGGTTCAGGATGTACACGTGCTTCTTTAGTTACTGATATATAGTCACTAGGTAGATGAATTTCTCTATTTTTTAGTTTCCGTTCAATCGCTGCATGTACTGAATCGCACTCCATCTGTGTATGACCCGGTTCTAAATATTTCTGATATACAGTAATATTCTGACAAATTGAAAAATTTAATAGTGCGTTTGCCATTACATTATTTCTATTTTGATACGTGCAACCATCTGAATAAATTATTATAGGTATCTTATTAGTTGTAACGCAGTATTTATCTAGATAATCTAGTAAACATGATGTAAATGTAGATGCTTTTAGTTCATTGTTTTCATCTTCGGAGAACCAGTAACAAACAGCTTGATGCGTCTTCAAATTGTACACAGTAAAATTGTGCATGCATAATTTGGTTTTATAATAAAAAGCATTAGCATTTACAGAAGGGCATAACTTAACTGCCTGCAAATCCACTGCTAGGACTAAACATTCTTCCTTTAAAGCATTTTCTTTATCTATTTCCTTTTCTTTACGAGCTCTATCTTTTCGAGTTTTATGTTTCAACCATTGCTCTTCCGGTATGTTTCCCACTTTGTATTCAGAGCAAACGTTGCATTGATCTTTCTTCAATTGATAAATAGAGAAATTCTTCTCTTTAAATGTTCTATAAAAAATTTTCTTACTAAGACAGTGCACGTTTTTATTTTCACATTTGGTTTTATATAGCTTATATACATCAACTAAATTTTTGAAGACTGGTTCTAAATACAGTTTCATGGAATCTTTCCTGGCGTAGTGAGATGGTAGTTTCGGAAGACTGTTCAAAAACATTTCCAGATATTCAATGTTTTTGTTTTTTTGAGTTCTTTGATTTTCACGAGCTGTTATTTTTTTTTCTGTGTTTTGATGCATACCGTACTTGCTTTTATTTACCCAATCTTGAACTGTTTTATAACCCAAATCAAATGTATTTAGAAACATTTCTCTACAGACCTGAACTTTTTCATTCTGTTTATCTATATAGTATTGAAATGTTCCTTGTCGTCTAGATTCTCCTTCAGTAGTTTTTTTCTTGCTTGGGACTTTCTTTACATTAGATGCAACGTACACCTTTCTTTGATCCCAACTCATCTCATTCCAGAAATATGAAAATAGATTTTTCCTCTCCTCTTCAGATATAGTCGAACATCTTCGTACTTTCGATTTTTGACAGTATTTGGAAACACAGGTGGTTTTTAATTTTCTGGATTCTCTCTGGACGTTCTGTGACATTTTTTTGTTTTTTGGTTTTGAAAACCCTAAATAAGCTTTACCTTCTAGTCTTAAGCGTTTATTTTTGTTTCTTTTCCAATCCTCTTTATTTGCTTTTAAGTTTCTTTTTCGTCCTTCTAATAAATTTTCATTATTGAAATCTTCTCTAGGCTCTATTATTCCAGAAGGGTATTCCTCTTCTACTGCACTCTCTGAAGATGTTGTGGAATCTGTCTCGGATTCTTCATTATAGTCCAAATCGGTCTGCCCATTTTCACTTAGCTGATCATCATTAGTCGATTCACTTGTATCATTATTGCACTTTTTATTATTCAAAGAACTTTGAACTGAGACATCTTCCGTATTGTACTTTCCAGATTGATAATCTACATCTACATAAGAAAATTATTATTAATGTCATTGCTAAATGAGAATTTGATTAGAAAATTCTAATTTAAATCATTGATATAAAATAAACGTTGCAAAATAATTACTTTAAATTTACTCACTTGGCTTTGTAGCTTCATATAAAATTGGTTCTGATTCTGGTGGAACATCTATATTTTCGATTATTTCACCGTTCAAAACAACAGGAATAAAATCAGTCCAATTATTTTCATTTTCATTATTAATACTTATTGGTATATCTTCAGTCTCATTATTTTCATATAAATAAATTAAATTATTATCTACGCTTATATTTTGGTCATGGTCATTTACTTGCGTTTTGATATTTTGATCAGAGTTGTCAATTATTTCATCGTCAAAAACAATAGGAATATTATCAAGCCAATTGTTTTCATTTTCACGATTAATACTAGTAGTTATTTGTATACTATTCTCAAACTCAATAATTTCTTTTAAATTATTGTCTAGGTTTATATGAATATTTTGATCATTCGCTTGTATTTTGGTATTTTTATCACAGTTTGAATTGGCACTACATGATGGAATAGTAATTTCAGTGGAATTTTCATTTAGGATTTCTAATCCAAGTGCTAAAGATACCATTTTTTTGCCTCTGGATAACATTTTTAAATTGAATTTTTGAAGCGAAAATGATTGCAATATATCCTATCTGCTTGTTTACCATACAAAGTTTTTATATAGAAATAGCTCCTATCTGAAATACAAACAAAATCTCAGTTTAAGTATTATTCAGCTTAATAAATACTTCTGAAGCAATAATTAAATGAGCTTGTAAATGTATAATTATTGTGTAAATACAATAATAAATTGATAATGTACTTACTAATATCTTATTAAAACAACACAAACATACAGCGCACAAACGTCGTGACATGATCATACAAGTTGTAATGGAACCTAAACAGATAGGAGATATTACAATACCTACAACAACGTCATTTTTATAGGAGTTATTGAAAGACTTCAAGTTTATGCATTTAAACATTTTTAAAAGTTAGGAGAGCTTGACAGTAGATGGCGCTTAATGTCATTTATTTAAATTTAATAAAAGCAGCATTACCCCAAAAAAGTCAGTTAGGAGGTATTGCACGCATGTCGTCGATATGTTCTAATCGTGTTTTCTATTTTTAAATCAATACGTTGAATCATTATTTGTTCTATAAAGTATAACTTATCTAAGTCATTATTTATTTTTATTTTTATGTTTTAGGTTAATGATGTTGTGATTTTACTTCGGCAAATAAATGACGAATGGCTGTATGGCAAAGTTGGTGATATTGAAGGGATGTTTCCAGCGAATTTTGTTGATATTCGTGTGCCTTTAATTGATATGAATGATCATATTGTAACTGCTTTATACGAGTTTAATCCAGAAACTCGCGAAGATTTGAAATTAGTGGTATGTATTTATTTATCTTCAGTCTTATCATCAGTAGTTTATTGCGATACTGAAAAATATTTTTCCTACAATCGTGCGTAAAGTACATACTTTACGCACTCTTTACAATGTATTTTTTATCTCGTGCTAATTTCCACATTCGGCAGCGCCTCATGCGTAAAACATCGCACTGGATCAATAAAATAATACTTTACACACTTGTTACATAATAGTTATTAACTGTTGCCTACCAGAGTATTTACTTTTCATGCACTAGTGCTTGAAAAGTGAAATTTTACACATTGTAAAGAGTGCGTAAAGTATGTACTTTACGTACGGTTGTAGTAAAAATGTGTTTTTAACTGTATATGTTTTAAAATAGAATTTTTCCTTTTTTCGAATTTGTATTCATTTAATCATATAAAGAATTAAAGCTGTTTATTTCCATTCGTTGAATACCTGATAAGCGGTCTTTCAGTCGCCAATCGAAATAATTCATTTCGTGACGTCACTCCTTTATTTCCGTTTTTTTTATATCATTCTATTCATTATTAAGCATATATTTATAGTGACTGCAACTTTTGAGGACCATAGTACACATTATTTTTAAGTTTTATTTATTGTAAACAAGACAAATAATTATTACTTTGTATTTTAAAGCCTGGACAAAAAATCAAAGTGGTCAAGAAAATTTGTCAAAGCTGGTTATATGGTGAGTCAAACGGATATTACGGTCAATTTCCAGCAAATTTTGTTGACCGTATCCCTGCAAATCTATGACATCTGTCATTATTAAAATGAAGTCCGTACTATACAGGGTTACGTGGTTTTTGTATACCTAGATATTTTATTTTGGTTCTGTAATCACATTTCCATGGTATTCAGGGTTTAAGTAATAAAATATTAATTATATGTAATATTCATTTCGAATTTGTGTTAACATTTTATTATTTTGTTGTTTACCAAGGATACTGCATATATTTGTATATTTTGTATGTCTTTATTGTGCATTTACAAATTTAATATTAAAGTCTAATTAAAAGAACGAGAAATGGAACAACAAGCAATAATGAAAAACATGTATTAATAGTAATGTAAAATATTGTTCACTTTTTTAAATCAAATACTCAGTGAATCTGGCCTATCGTTACATGATCTGATAGTTCCTCTCGTTCTTTCAAATAGGCAGAATCTACTAATTAATTGTAGTAAGTTATGAATTTATTTTTTATACTGCCTAAGCCATATTCTCTACTAATTTTGGGATTCTAACACCTATTTTCCAGTAATCATAATAACACTAATAAAAGTGACTGAATTATAGGAACTATTTAAGTCCGTATGACACTGTCAGTTTTTATATACATTTTAATATCAATTTTTTTTTACTTCAATTTGAATTGAGCGTTCCATACTCAAAAAGCGGTTTAATGTTTTGCTCAATTTTAATATACATGATATAAAAGAGTTTAGCTTTTTGCAACTAATTTTTGAAAGAAAGAATGCCAACAATTATCTTCGAAATAAAAAATAAAATCAATGACTGGTAGCATTTACTTTAGACCAGGAATAGAGGGGTGACAGGGCATGGTTTGTATTTCGCCGTAAGAAGACTTTCCAAATCATCTTAGTCACTTTCGACCTTATTGTAATGTCAAAATCAGCTGGAATCGTATAGTCGACCAGATGTGTTACATATGTGTGCAGTCAAGCGAATAAGTTTTCAATTTCAAAAAGCATCATCCGCCGTTATCAGTCACCATTCACCGTGTTTAGTTTGATTCAGTTTTTTTTTTTAGTTTTAAATTGTCAACTGTAACATAACAGTATTTTACTGGTCGATTATACGATTCTAGCTGATTCAATTGCAATAAGGGTCAAAATCGCACAAATGATTTGTCTCTCCACTATTCCTGGTTTAAGGTACATGAGTTCGCGATGTTAGCCAGGCGCTCGCTATCTAGCGGTAAATTTTGGAACCACACACGATGGTATTGTTTTCATAGTTTTTAATGAAAAATAGATTTATTTTTAATCAACAAAAAGTATTACGCACTAATAACAAATATAAATCAAAATTTATATGTAAATGTACAAATAATAAAGTATATAATACCATGAATACCGTAGTGTAGTTACAATTTGGCCGCTTGTGGCGCTGACATCTACGTTAGCATCGTCAATAAAAGTGAGATGTATATAGTGCGCAGTTGACTTTTAGCGCAGGTTGGTGATATGGCAGAGATTATTTAAATTTAAAATATGGAAACAAATACATGTACAACAAATTAAAAAAAAAATAACTGGGTAAATTTAGGTATAGTACATGCGTTGAATACCTTAAAAAGAGAAGAAGAACAGGTGGAAATCAGAATTTTACAAAAAAGGTTAGGTACCTATTGTAAGTTTCTTTTTAAAAAAAAAAAAACCCTAACAATACTTGACAATTCCTAATTGGTAAACAGTGTTTTTTAGGCAATTACTTATTAATTAATGAATACTAAATTTTCTGATGATTAAAAAAAATTCTTAACAATACCTAACTGACAATTCCTAATTGGTAGTGTTTTTTTTTTAGTAATTAATTTGTGCTAAATTTTCTGATTGATTTTGTGTGATTATGCCCAGGTATCTACCGAAATATTAAGTATGCGCATCTAATAAAATATTGACGTTCAACGATTTGCTCTTAAAAATGTCCATAAAAATTGATAGTGTCATGCAAGCTTTAGAATCCCAGCATAATCGTCCGAAATAATTGTGTAGTAATGCGAAATTCTCATTTTATAACCTACCCAATGTTTAGCTCAAATGCAAGTGCTTTAATTTTAATTGTATGTATTTAATGTACACTCCCTTTGTGATGTAGCCAGTATTTTTACACGTTTAATGTATATTTTGCTAATAAAATATTGTTATTTTTACACTATATAAGGATTAATTAAACACCATGCATAAAATATTAAAAACATTTTATTAAATAAAGAATTTTGTGCAGAATTTATCTTTCAGTGTTTACATGAATTTATTTACACTTATATGGAAAAGGTACTTTTCCATAATTAAATTTGAAAAAGCATCTTATATGTAAATAATGAACTATTTTACAACTATTTACTAAATTTATTTTTAATTTGTAACCGTTGTAGAATCTGCAGTTTAATGGCAAAACGCGTAAGTAGCAAAACTTATAAGTGCTTTATAATTTTCCATAATTTTAAAAATACAAGCTGGTAGCAAAAGTCTCTAAAATGCTGTTTTAAAAAATGTCAAATTACATTATTTAATGATAATAATAAATAATATCGATTTTATCAAAATATGATTTTAAAGCAGAACATATTTTATACAAATATTTAAAAAAGTTCTTTAAACATAAAAGTGAAATTAAATATTGAAATTTGAATTTGACATTTTTTTCAAATAGTGTTTTAGTTAAAACAAGGTTTGTGCTACCACCCAATATATTTACGAATTAGTCTAAATTCCAATCGAAAATACTTCAACTTTATTATCCCTTGTATTTCATATATCTATATTATCAATTACGAAACTAGACATTAAAAGAAAGGATTTTTTTTCAAATTTGGCAGCAGAACTAAACAAATTCTCGTATGCAGTACATGTCGCGTTTGGCGTGGTACAGCATTATTATTGTGGATTAGTGGCAAAAACTATACTATTAATAATGTGAAATAGATATCACATCAACGACTGGTAATAAAGTTATGTCCATATTTACAATTCGTAAATAGATTCATACTTCGGTATCACAGTGTAACTCTGAATCGGCTAAATAAGCATCATGGAATTTTAATTATGAAATAATTCAAAAAGATATATATAAAAAAAAAATTTAATGAAAGTTGTAAACGAATACTAAAGCAAATAACTTAAAATAACAAATATACAACAAAATTCCTTTGATTCTCTTTAGATTAATGCTAATCTGGTCGATAAATAGGAATTTTGGGGATAAATTCTACTAGTATAACGTATTCCATCATAGATGAAGAGTCACTGTGCTGTTTGGCGAGTCTCCAGTGAAGGCCGAGTTTGTGATATAAGTAACTGTTTTCCCATTCTAACAACTTGTTGATAGAATGTTGTGTCTAAAATAAAAATATGTTAGTCATCAACTATGTTTAATATTTTTCTTAAGGCATTGGTAAATTATTGATGAAAAATAAGATTTGTATTAAACATTTTATAAAAAAAAATATACATCTTACAGGTGCACATTAAAAAATAAAATAAAAATCTAATTTGTCAATACACACAAAATATTCAAGTATTTCTTTCATGACATTCTAATTTTATGCAAAAATCAATATTTTTTCATATTTGTTTTTTTATTGAACAAATATGGAAAAATACAGAACAAAAAATGATTTTTACTAAACAAATATGAAAAAATATTTTTTACTGAACTGAAATAATGAACGTTTAAATACATGCCAAAAAAATAGCATGTATCCATTTTTTTCCATTCGTGGCAATATTATTAACATATTTTAATCTAATTAAGATAAAACTTTATATGTATTCAAAAAAAAAAAATCGTCATGTGAGGGTATAAAAACATAAATTGAATTCAGAATTAAATTCTCTAACGAATGACCAAATAAAAAAAAAGTTGATCCCCACAGTTTGAAAACCGCAGGTTGAAAAAAAAAAAACGCTCATATTGCTCATTTAAATAATCTAGTACAATAAAAATTATTTAATAATTTAACCAACCTCGTAATTCTAAATTCTCGAAGCAATAGTGGCCAAAATAAAATGAAAACCTCCTGTATAATAGCACTTCTAAGATTATTTTAAATTGCACAAAAGTGACCTTGCGGTGCAATTTCCACGCCGGTAATGAGTGCCCGTGTAGTGACGCCTGGTAAACGCCCGCATGGTACAAATACGTCATCATTACCGATATCTGAGTATAAAGCAGATTGGCACACCCAGCAATAGGTAATATGCTGTGATATATTATTATAAAATAATACAAATCTTATTTTTCACCCAATGCATTGTCCCCTTAATAACTTACTCTTTTACTAAGGCAAATAACTGGCCATAACGAGCAACCTAACGTGCAACAACAACATATGCAACCACAAAACAGCCACTTCACATTTACAGGTAAGGTTTTCTTCAAAATGCTATTTATTCGAGCCAACGTCTCTGTAAACTCTTCTGGTGCTACACGGGAAACTAAACCGCTTGGAAACTCAGTACTAAACCGATTGCTTAGTCCAAAACTGAAACAAACATGTAAATAACCATATATTAACACTGTTTCAAACGTGTCTTACACAGTCATATTCCCTGCCCCCCTAATAACAATAGGATCTGGAACTAATGTCATTGCAGCAATCTCCGTATTTTCATCGTTTTCCTCTTCCTCTTCATAAATAGCGTCAAAATCTGCCATGTTCTTTGTTTATTTTGATAAGCTAGTGGAAGTAAATATCTTCTTCAGAAATTTGCTTAGGATAGTTTATCTGTAACATTAATATTCATAGTTATTATTTCACTTTCTCTGTTTTACTTATTTAAATAATTATAATTTTACCAAAAATATTTTCAAACTTCACAATTCTGTTCTATACATGACATAAGTAGAAACAAGAAAACAGTGAAATTTGAGGTCATCGCACAAACATGAATGGAGCATAACATGCGCGTTCAGTATACACAGTTCTACATAAGTAAAATATTTGAAACATCAAATTTTATTTATTAAATGTACTATAAATATATAGAAGATAATAAGTAATATACTATAATTCGATTGAGCTAGAATCCCCTATTATATTCGATTTAAATACAGTGTCATCTATAGGAAAATTAAAATTTTGTCACATACTCCCACTGACATTTACATCGTGTTGCTAGAACGAATATCGGTATCGTGTTGATTGATTGGTAGCCGAAGTCTTGTTTGTAGAACTGTCAAATTTTGTTCCAGCTACAAAGTACGAATAATTTATTGTATTTATATAATTGTAATATAAAGTAGTGTCTTCAAAAACATGTGAATTTATATACTTTCATTAATTATACTTGATTTCAGATGACTGCGGTAACCAACAGTAAATTACAAGATGACATTAACAATATTCCTTTAGCTGATGACGATCCACAAGGTAAAGAACAATAAATTATGTTTTTCTGTCAGCATTTGCAAAAATGACAGTTTATCTAGTAATTCATTAAGAAAAATGTCACTTTTTTAAAGATTATTGCTTTTTGGACGCTAGGCCTACTGAGATTTTATCTTTGTTTGTATGCACTGGTTGGTAAATGAAAAATAGTTCATTTTTTTATTTAATTAACTTTATATACTTTCACGTTTTTAATGAAATTAACTACATTAATAATTATTTCGATAAGGGGTTTCCAAGTTTTTTCATTTTTTAATATGTTAATCTATACATAAAAATATTAGTCCGGTATTTTATATTTTTGTTGAAAAGTTTCTAATACGCAAGAAACAGATTATTAAAGTTTCAATAAATGAGGGCCGAGAAAATCAACAGCGTGTGTGACGTCACACCAAGAACATACGGAAGACAATAGCATTTGCCAGTGTCCAGCACGTCACAAACATAGCTGATACTGAGTTTTAAGCGCTCGATTTAAACGCATTAAAGATTGATTTTGATATTAGAGTAATAAAAATCAGAAAATTAACTATTATATTCATCTTAATATTACTTATACATGATGAATATGGAAACCCCTGGCATCTGTCATATTGTATTTTGTGCCGTGGAAGCTAAAGCTGAAGTATTTTACTGTTAGAACTAGTAAGATTGGTGGAAAAATTAATATGAACCTCGACAAATAGTACTTTTTAAAGCCTCGGCTATAAAATAAATAACTTTTATATTATTTAATATACTGTAGTGATTATTCATGATGAATCCGAATTACCGTCCTTATCTGATGGCAACGCGTCCAGTATGATCCATGGTCGTAGCATGGACTCAATTCAATCAACTTTCACAAACGGAAGCTCTAGTCCTCAGCATATGTCTTTGGGGCCCCACAGTCTTGAAGCAGATCCAAATATAGATGAGCAGGAAGAAAAGGCACGATTAATATCTCAAGTTTTAGAACTGCAAAATACTTTGGATGGTAAATATAAATTATTTATAGAAAAATTGCACATTCCATTCAAAATATTTATGACTTATTTACTTCACAGATCTGTCCCAACGCGTGGATAGTGTGAAAGAAGAAAATTTGAAACTGAGATCTGAAAATCAAGTGCTGGGGCAATATATAGAAAATTTGATGTCCGCTTCAAGTGTGTTTCAGTCCACTTCGCCAAAAACTAAGAAGAAGTAAATTTGTGATCACTGTTTTATTATTTCCAAGCTTATAAACTTGCACACTCCAAAATATTATTGCATTTGTGTTAAATTAACCCCGTGTTAAATATGATGCTTGTATCTTATAGATTTTACAGAAATAACATGTTACATGTAATTTAAATTATTATGTTAATGAATTGACATGTAGAAGAAATGGAACTGCATAAATATTTTAATAACTAGTCCAACACACTTTTTTGGCCTTTTTAAAATGTACCTATTAAAATTATTACTTTAATAAATTTTTTCTATTATTTACATATTGTTTTATTTTAAAATAAGGATATCATGGTAATAATTTCAATATTATTTAAAACTATCTACTTATCGGTATTTGACATTCCCTAAATATTTTAATTCGCGTTATTTTGATTCATTTAAAAGTAGAAAAGTTCTACAACGCATTTAAAAAAAAGTCTTGCAGATCTGTAAATAATAACAAAATCGCATCGAAAGTTGCCACTCTTATGTATAATTTTATATTAATCAACAAAAATAGATATGTTTCTGTCAGTTTTTTACAGATTTATTCAAAATTGGCCTATTAAATAGTATATTTAAAGAAATCCAGTGAAGAGTTATAGAAAAATTATATGTTGTAACTATTTTGTTCCCCTTCATCTCCTCGCTCCAGTCTCTCCTTCCGTCCAATCTTCCACAACCACATCTCAATACTTTCTTAGTACTTTACCTCCTTCTTCCGCAAAGTCCACATTTCGCAGCCATACCGTACAATACTCCATATAAGACATTTTGCAAATCTTTTTCGCTGTTTAATATTAATGCGTGTAGCTGTTAATAGATCTTGTATTTTACTGTATGCTGCTTTTCCCTGTGCATTTCTGCTTCTAATTTCTTCCTTGCAGAAATAATAAACAATAATTATGAATGTAACATAAAGAATGAATAACCAACATAATATTGTGCAATAAATTTAAATGCCCGCTTATTAATGGGGAAGAAAATATAAAAACAAAATTCTCAAGTTGGCGTTTGCGTGACGTATGTGGTCAAAAGATGGCGTCTATGGAAGAGGATAACAAACGGCAGAGTGATTTATCCACATCTTCACAAGGAGGCAAAAATTTATTATCGGTTTATAAGGTGATGATTTTAAAAACTGTGCTCGTATAAAATTGATTGAAGTTACAGTGAGAATGTTTGTGTGCGTAAGTGTATAATGAATATGACAAGTTCTCCGCCATGTTATGTTCGTTCATGGATAGTGAGTTTACGGCATTGTTATTCAACGTTTCTGTTCTGCTAGTATTATAGTTTATAAAAATGTAGTGATGTGCATACAGTGTATTATTTTGTAAGCAAAATAAAAGTGTCAACCAAAGTTGTAGCGTTTTGCCTGGACGGTAGGCGTAACTATCACGAAATTAATGTTTGTTTAGTTTTTGGCATTTTATGAAACATTTTAATTTATTACAGTGTTTTAGTACAAGTTCCCTAATTGTTACACGTTTATAGTGTATGTGAAACATTGTACCTTCGCAAAATGTTGCTGCATGGTTAACTTTGCTTTGCTGAAAGTAAAATGATACTTGTTTTGCATGAAATACATAGTTGTACTTGGTATATCACAAATCTTCTCATTTTAAGCATTTGGTACGCATTCCATATTCATTACTATTTGCTTTAATTATTTTTCAAATAGTTATTGTTTAGTAATTCCAAACTGAGTCATACTTAAAACAGCATGTATATTAGTTTTAATTTTGTATCAAGTGCATTTAAATGGAGGCCAAACTTTCGTACAGTAGCAACAAATGTTGCTAGTAAGAATTTGTTTGTTTATAAAAACTTGATTGTATTGCTAAATGAGTGAAGTGCTTCGCAGTTTTGTCATCACCTCCATGGAGTACCGACAATGTTTGGTCTCAGTTCATAAATATAAAGTGTCTTTTTTGTTGGTTTATTAATTTATTTTAATTTTTTTATTTTATTTAAGCATATTTTCTATAATAAAATCAAAGTGTGGAACAGTTTAATGTCACACTAACATTACTGTCATCAACCAAGTACATTTCATGCCAGAATATACTAATTCACTTTTCATGAATGTTAAAAATGAATGTGTAGAGGTATGTACAATTAAATTTATCGTGATTTGTTATTTAAACCGAAATTCTTCAGAGAAGACGACACGTGAGGATAATTGTACACACTGTATACATTCTGTTCGTATATGTGATTGTTTAAAGAATGTTATGCTTCCTGTTATAATTCTTTAACTAATACTTAACCCTATAGATTGAAGTTTACAGAATATTTAATATTTCAATTAATTTTCTTTTTGTTTTGTAGCATAACATTCTAAAAAAATATTTGCTGTTTACTTTTTGTCTTATTTTGTTTTCTTTTTTCAGTGGATCTGTTAAAAATTATGAACTAATACCGATAATAAATTTATAAAGTTTGGTTTAGTAAAATTATTTCTTACGATAATTATGAAAACGTATATTGTGTTTGAGCGTAATACAAAAATGGTTGGTTGACATTTAGTATTTTATGAGTATGATTTTTATTTTCATTTTAAGTAGACATTTTAAATTTTATTATAAATAAATTTATTTTCCAGAAACTCGAAGAGATATTAACTGACAAATCAACAAGCTTCGATCGGAAAATTCCTACACTGGTAACAGTGTGGTTACGATTAAAGGAACTTTTACCGAACTCACAATCAAAATGCCTCGATAGAGTAATAGAATGGGCTCAAAGTCATACATTAAACCTAGTTCTCCACGGAGACTGGACCGCACAATCCGATGAATTGAAGAACAAACTTTATAAAGTCGTTGAAGACTTTGATAATGCCCTTATTGATTATGAAAACCTAACATCTAGAAGATGCAAGAAACTCATCGAGGTTGTGAGAGACCCTTGGGGAGATTCCACACTCTGTAAAATACTCAATGAACCCGATAGATGTACTAAAGAAGAAGGTGAGTAACAATTACACAATTCTAGTTATTGTTGTGGCTCATTCCTCACTGTTCGCTAATATTAATCTCTTATGTGTTGGTCTTTCAGAATTGACATATTTTTCATCGGAGCATGGTTTCTTAGTCGCAATGCGTTTGAAAAAATTGTGTGACTCGCACTGCGAAGATCTCGCTCTACGATTTGCTAACGCTTGCTTGAGATGTCTCCGAATGCCAGAAAGTCAAAACTTTCTCGTCGTTACGACCGAGGATCAGAAACGATACATTTTAGACATATACATAGCTCTATTACACAAGTATAAACGCACGCATGATATTATTAATGAGGTAATTAACATGTTTCTCATTTCAACCCTTTTCTAATCTTTTCTATACTCTCATTTGTACATATATTAATAGACATAACACAAACAAGACGTTTAATTTAATGTTTGGACATATTTATGAATCATACTTAATCAATATTTTAATGTAACTGTCATAGTGAATCAAAATTTAACTATTTTAAATATTGTGTTTATAAATTAATTACAAACGTCTTAATTTTCTAAACAAATTTTGTTACAAATGATGATTCGTTTAGTAAATGAACGTGAACATCTGTACTTTTTTCTTTAATTGTTTAAAGTAATTAAGATCTTGAATTTAATTACAATTTTTTTTCTTAAACGAAATTTCAGGTCCCGACATTACAACATGCAGTGCGTAATACAATTAACTAAATAATAATAATAATAATTTAAATACGTAATATATTAAAAGTTACATTTTAAATCAATATCGAGCATATTAATATAGTACAGGGTCCAGCGTAAATAAAATGGTTATTTTTTAATAGTTACTATATTGGAAAATTATTTAGCGAAATATATTGTTGTGCAGATGTGGACTGTTAAGTTGCTGGCATATCTAGAATGAAGATTGGCCATAACGCGTTGACAACGACCTCATCTCTAATGTGATATTGCCGGATAGGGAAATCCTAAAAAAAAGAACTAGCGACCTCTCCATAGTCCAAAGGTCACTGTTTGGGTTGGCACCTAAGAAAATATAATTCATATTCAAAACTTAAATAATATAAAACTAAATAATTATAAAAAAAATTATATAAGTAAATATTAATATTCGGCTTCATTTTGTTTATTTTTATTATTTAATACTTTGAAAATATTAACTAATTTAGATGCCTTTTCAGTTCCCATGTGATTTTGGAGTTTGCTTTGAACTATTCCGAAGGATGAAAATAAACGTTCAATACCAGCAGATAATACACATGCTGTGTGTAATTGTGTTACTAAATCTAAAGTAACACTGTTAAGATCCAGTACGAAATGGGTTTAACATTTTCGATAGAATGAATAGTAAATAAATACTCCTTAAAGGGTGAAGTTTTTGCCTGATAATTAATAATAACTGGCATTTCTAATTGCTATTGCGTTAAATTTTTTCAAGTAGATTCGCTAGGTGTCATCGCCATATCTATTCGTTGTTTGCATTTACTAATGTCGAAAAGTGAAAATTCTTCTTCGAATTGATATTTTCATCCAAATTTCGGTAGCCTCAGAAATTGTACATTAATCTTTTTGAATGTTGTCTAAGGCAACAACTATTTTTTTCAATTTCTGTAGATAATCCTGAACTTTGATTTTCAAGCCAATATCATTTACTTTTAATGCCTCGTCTGAATAGTTTGTGAACTTCTGCTTTAATACCCTTTATTTCGAGGTCATTAAGAATATGGGCCGAAGATCCATATGTTATATCTGGCATACCAATTTTCTCAATCTTGGATAATTCCTTTCGCATTTTGGTCATTGCTGGCATTGTTATTTACGAAACTACGAACAATGCAACCGAATTTTTGGCACTCTTTTATGCATTTAATTGGAATAAATATTCGGACGTATGACTATTGTCTTCTGTATCAACAGTTTGAACCAAATGGACATTTATCCATTAAATCTGTTACAGATAGACATAACGGAATCATTGTGGCAATTACTCCATCCATCTTGTGACACACAAACAGTTTTGTCTTTTAAATTTTTCTTGATATTGGTATCCACTTTTGTATATACTTCCTCCAACAAAGTAGTACCAATCTGACGATAACTGGGCGAAATAAATGTATCATATTAAAAAACTCTTCGTGCTTACATGACGAAATGATTTAAACAATTAAAATAATTTCTTACCATAACTCGATTCATAATCGGTATCATCACCAATAGTATCAACATCGCTGTCAGTATTCAACTGATTTCCGGTTGTAATGACAATATCACATTTGTTTACATGTGATTTTAAGCGTGCAACTAAACCGGCCATTTCCTTATTATATTTTTTACACTTTGCTCTAACACACTTATTTTTATTTGAAGAGACTTTATTAAAATATTGCCACACAGAATCCGGTCTTCTTGAATCTGCTGGTACGACACTACCGTGTACGTGTGTATTTGAGTCTGGTGACCTTCAACAGGCTCGCTTTACGCAACCTTTGCGCGCTAGCTGCTGCGTACGTGATATCTGCCTAGGTGTCTAGGAAGAATGATTATTTATTTTGATATTAATGTTAATACTATAAAAATTAAACCTTTAAAGCCTTTTACGCAACAATATATAGCACCCGCCATTATGTCTAATAGTCTAGTCTGGTAGTTGTAATATTCTTGCGCTACACACGAACGCCGTCAGTCCGTCACTGGCACAGCCGGGCGTACTGGAGTACGCCCATTCTCCTTGCGTTACCCCTCCCTGGTATAAGTTCACGCATGAGCACACGGACGGCAATACATACAACAGTGTCGCTTCTGTTGACGTTAGTCATGTATATTCTGTGGCTGTACTAAGTTTCCACGTTTAACCTCTTCTAAACTCATGTAATGTGCGAAATACGATGATGTTATTTACTGTCAGTGTCCCAGAACAAAGTACCTAACCTAATAGTATATACTTTTCCTCACTAGATGTCTTCCATAGCCATAACCTCACAATAAATAATAAGTAAATAGGAGAATCCCCCGCATATTTATCGCCATATATATTTTTTTTGTTTTTGGACAACCCTGAATGTTAAATAATTTTCCAATTTAGTAACTTTATTAAAAAGAACTATTTCGTTTATTTATATTTTTTGTTTATTCAACTATCAAATACCCGATACCTTTTCTGGACATCTTGAATTTACACTTGTAATACCAACTTAAAAACATTACCAACTAACTTCAGATACTGACGCTAACAGTTTTATAAAAATTGTTTGTGATATTAATCGTGTTTTTTCTCTATTTCAGTTAAAACATCTAAGTCTTGAAGAAGGCCTGCAACTCGTACAACGGTTTACGAACAAAAGAGTGGAGTTATCTCGAGTATGGAAACACTGCTCTCGTATCGCGGAGCTCGCAGCTCAGTTTTTCATGACTGCAGCTATGACAAAACCTGTGAGCGAGATTGAAGGTGTTTTGACAGATCTCCTCAATGCATGGGTGGTACTCAACGATAAACTGGAAGGAATAGACGCCATTCCGACAATCATCAGAAGGATAATTCAAACTGCTGACTCTGCTGCTCATATCTACATTTGTTGCGAAGTGCTGAACAAAAAGGTAAATAACACACCTTATTTTCAAAAATTTCAGTTTTGTCTTGAAATATACACAGCTCGCCATAAAAATGCAACGCCCATAATTAAGCAAAATTTAAATGTAATATTTTTCGTACTTGCGTATTATGGTACTCTCAATAAACGATTAAAAAATGAGACATTTTTACCGACCTCTGCCCTTTCTACAGTACACTAGGGGTCGTCCCGGATTAGGCAATTTTCAACTTTAATGCAATTTTTCATTATGTTATTTTTTAATCATATATGCCTTGGTAACGTGTATGACAGTTTACAAAACAATTGTAGCAATATTAGTTCTGTTAGTTGTGTTGCTCCATGACAATGCACCAGCCCACATGTCAAGACTTTTCAAAAGCTGTCGTTGCTGTACGTGGATTAGTAGAAATTGACCATCCGCCTTATAGTCCAGATCTAGGCCCGTGTGACTATTTTTTATTTCCAAATCTCAAAAAAACACTGAGGGGAAAAATGTAGGGACGATAACGAACTTATAGCGGTACAAAAGTGACTCCTTGTGGTGCACTCTCCACGCCAGTATGAGTGCCCGTGAGGTGACGCCTGGTAAGCGTCCGCACGGTACAAATATGTCATCATCATTACTGATATCTGTGATAAAGCAGATTGGCACACCCAGAAATGGGTAATATGCCGTGATGATATATTTATAGCGGCTGTTGAAAGGCATTTTACGGACAAAACAAAGGAATATTTTTATAATGCATTAAAGGTGTTATTGAAACGATGTAATACTTGTATCCAAAAGCAAGGGGTCTATATTGAAAAATAAATTTTTGTTGATGTTCTAATCTTTTTTTCTGCCTAGTCCGGGAATATAAAAACGACCCATCGTGTAAGCTAATATAGTCAATTCAAACATGTACCTGCCTTAGCGGTTCACCAAATAAAAACACGAAAATGCGACAGTCAGTAATGCTTGAAAATCTAATCATTTACTGCCGATGACATGAAAGAAAACCGGTCTGAGGAATGTTAAGGATTAGCAGAATTTCTGTAAAATGACACTATGATTAGAAATATTTTCTTTTGACTCTTTATACGTAATACGTGAACCGCTCCAACCAAGAGTAGTAGATTGCATTGCAGCAACACCCATGGTTTATTAGATAATCACGATTACGTGGAATACTCTCCCTTACTAAATCGGTTTTCTTTCGTGTCATCGACTGTAAAGACAACAGTAGTTCCTATACATAACTATCAGGTGTTCCATTTTTTATGGCGAGCAGAGTATTTAACAAATAATACAGTAATTTATGTTCACATTATGTATGTAGGAAGTTGATACTAATACGAAATATTTTTGTGTTCAGTTTGGCGAAAAAATCAAGTTTTTCACTATCGAACTTTATATTCGGGCACTTACAACGGATATGAATGAAATGGAGAAACAAAAAACTCGTTCGGAAACAGATAAAGTTGAAGAAACATCAAAAAGATTGTCTGAAGGTTTTCTTTCACTGGCTGATTTGTTACAAGATCACTTAGGAGTAAGTCGTGAATGTGTACTGACATCCTTCAGTCTAAATCCAACACGTTCATGTATGGAACGAGTAGAAAAACTAGCAATTGCATGTGGAAAGGCACCTGCTCCAGTACAAGAGGGCGAGATCACAACAACTTGCGACAGATCTCCTCTTCCTACTGATAACAGTTTACCCTTATTAGATACTGGGCAAGATAGTCAGTCTTCCAGTTCAACATCTATTTATTCAGCTTCAGTTACTGATCTCAGTACATCTCCGACAAAAGAACGAACTTTAGATGCACTAATTCTTATCAAAGGAGATGCAGTGACGGGTTCGAAAAATTACGACGTTTTGTCCGCTCCAAACCAAGTATTAGATGCGGAAGCTTTAGGTTTGTCGGAACAACTATGTGATGATCTAGCAGTAGTATTATCTAGTCCTCGATACCAGATGTTGAGCTGGGTACTGGACTGGAATGAATTAAAAAGCACTTGTGATAGATATTTATCAAACGCAGAAGGTACCCGCAATACAGTTAAAGAATTAAAATACTTAAACATAGATTACAATCAATTCAAAGACTGGCCAAGTGACGAAGAACGGCAGCAGTACGGAGGAATTGAGAAAGGATACGAACAGTGGGCTGAAGAAGAAAATAGCAATTCAGTGCCATATCCTCTCATGTACGGCAATGATTCAGACAGCAGTTCTAATACCGTCCGAGGACGTCGACGACGTAAAAATCGTAGGATTTTTAGCTCTGAATCCGAATACGAATTAACTGAAAGGAAAGTTGACAGTCACGGATCAGACATTGATACGGCGTCTCAAGATGCCGATAGTTTAGGAAGTGATGGACTCCAACACATGTCAAAGAAATCGAAAAAGAGTCCAAATACTAATTTAAATCATTTTGCTATGATTATGAACCAACATAATCAGGCAGATTCAGTTTCAAATTTTAGCAGTGAAGAAATGATGTCAATATTTGCAAGATTAGAAAATTCGGAAAAGCCAGTTGCAATATCAAAACCTTCGTACGCAAATCCTAATCTTCAACCATTTATATTACCAGAGAAACGATCAAGTGATCCACAGGTATTAAGAAATTTACGAATGTATAGGACCAAAAAACGGGTACAAGATTTAAAAAACGCTGCAAATTTGAAAGATGATTTAAAATCTCCCGAAAAATTAGCAAAATTGAAGGATATGCCACACATGAATCCACGAGTTCTTCTCGATAGGCACGATTTTAATAATTTTTCTAATAAACATTCATTAAAAGCTTCAGTGAGACAGGATATAGATAATTTGGGGAATAAAAGGGATTTAGAAAGTTCAGAAAACAAGCCACTAAATAACAATAATACCTTTAATAAAATAAATATGAATCCTTGTGTTTTATTAAATAGATACGAACTTCAAAATTTTTACAAAACCAACAAACACAATTTAAAAAAGTCAAATATAGCAGACGTAATCATGGACAGGAAAAAAAGAAAACTTGATTTATTAGATAACGTACCTGGAATGAATTCATTGGACATGATACGTCCTGCTGTAATTCAACCAACAGTTCAAGTAGTACAATTATCCACTAGCCAAATTGGGAGCCAACAAATGCGGACAGTAAAAACTTCTGCAAGCAGCTCCAACGTGACAGGTACAATAAGCAGTTCCATAACAAGTACACCAGTTACAGCTCATATTCAACGTGTTGGGCAACCTCGAGCACAGGATAGTAACAAAGTATCTCGAACAGACGAAGCGGAAACGGATAGTACGTCCACGCCTGCATCTGTTGCGAACAACAGTAATGAAGCACAAACGTCTGGTAATCCCGCTGTAACTACCATAAATTCCCTCTCATCTGATTCATCCATTTTATCGTCTACTAAAACAACTACTCAGTCTTCTCAATCTACCCCAACACTAGTTAACATTTTGTCCCAGCAGATTATAAGACCTGCTCAAGCAAATACCTCTACTAATCGCAGTCCAACATTGATAAACATTCTTTCACAACAAATCATACGCCCGCCTCTCTCACAATCAGTACCAATTGTTTGCGTATCTACTTCAAGTCTACAGAATGACACAGTTACAAATTCTACATCGGTCACTACGACAGTTACACAAGCTCAAAGCAGTTTGAAGCTAGTTACTACTAGTAGCTCTCAACACCAACAAATATTACAGCAGCTTTTTCATTCCCAAGGAAAAAACAATAATCAAGTTTTAAAAAATGTGAATCTTGTTACCGGTATTACAAACACACAGTCGGCTGTAGATACATCTAGATTAGTCCAGTTTTTATGTAAAACAGATGGTAAAATGATACAAATAACACCTTACTCCACCAATTCCAACATTAAACTTCAAACAATTGATTCCTCTAAGTTGGTTAAGACTGCAACAAGCACTGTTTGTACAAATAAGCAAGAAACCACTCAATCCATATCTTCTCCTGTATCTCCTCCGATTTCGGCCCGTTCTGGATATGAAGAAAACTACGCAAAATTTATACAAATTGCAGGAAAGACTTTGCCGACTAAAAGTACCAAAGAAAATCCTGCTACCAGTGAATCATCCAGTACTGAACAAGCAAACTCGTTGCCAAAATTTCAGCAGGCGTTTGGTAAAACTGTCTACCAAAACAGCAACAGTGTTGACCCAGAAGTAAATCTGCCGGCATCTGTTGGTATAAATAGCACAAGTACCGTAAGTCTTCATACTGTAACATCCACTCAAACTTCTGTAGCAAATACGAATACAATCACTGTTAATCCTCAATTATCTAATTTACAACTTGGCAACACTACTTTAGTAAAAGCAAATAATACATCTATAGCTGCTCCGGTTGCTGCAATACCTGTACCTGTAGTTGGCAGTAGCAAAACAGCTATGCCACCACTAGGAGTACAAACCATACAAGGTGGTGTCATTTATACCCGACAAGTTCCAGTTTCGCTAGCAGTCACCGCTGGACAGACAATTAATTTAATATCAAATACGGTGTCGCAGTCAGGGGTTGGGAGAAATCAGATTTTTCGGATTACATCAGCAACTGGAGACCAAATGAATTTGGTTAAAGATACAGTAATTCGAAGTAAAATGAGCGCGTTACTCGCCGCAGCCCTACAATCTGGAGTGCCAAATAGATGCGTGTCTTCTAACGTAGTTACAGGTATAACAACATCAACAACAACTGCCACCAGCCCTTCTCAAAGTACAGACACAACCATAGCATTTACCCAAAACCAAGAATCTGGTGTTGAGACTGAAGTTTGTGAGGTAGATAGCAGTTCTAACGACAGTTGTCATACAAGTACGAGTACAAATACGACGTCCACACTAGTGACACCTATGCGAATTACATTACCTATGATGCAACGCACACCTGGACCTAACGGTTTGCAAGGAACAAGAATTGTGAGACCTGTGCTGCAGATACCTGGCACTATGATTCGAGGTGCTACAACGGTACGACAACAAGTTGTTCTTGCCTCCGCACAAGCAGTACCTGTTGCAAGTTCCAGTACAAGAACACAACAAACAGTTGCAATTGGAGATAATAACTTGATGTCTCACAGCCCCGGCATAGACCCGATAGTAAGTTCAACGACCTTAGAACAACTTAGAGAATTTGATCTTGTGTTAGAGCAAGTTAAAGAAAGGAGTACTGTACAACCAACATCAACATCTGCTCAAACGTCACGACAGATTCAGAGCCAAACACAAGTTGAAAAATCAACACCTAATCAAACTTCCACTCAATCAGATTTGCAAGATGTAATAACTGGAGTCCAATATATAAATCAGAATCAAATTTCACAGAAAGTATCGCCTTGTGCAAACGTAGTTGTAGTAACAAGTTATTGTAATATACAACCAGCTGCTTCACCTGCATTAAGTGTAACATCACAGAGCAGTTCAAGTCCTTGTGTTACGCCTGCCCCTTCTTCCAGTGGATCAATTGGAAAAACTGTTCCCAAAGCAACTGCCAAAAGTCCAAAATCAAAAACAGTTAAAACTACTACCACTCATACATCAAAAGCGTCTCCAGTCCCAAAACCCCAACAAAAACCGCAAGAAGACGAACAAACAACTCAAAGAATTTTTGATATATTAGCTGAATACGCAGAACAACTCCGAAATTCTCCAGATTTAAACAACAAACCAGCTCCTAGACGTAGATCTAACCCACCGACAAATCCTAGTCAAAATTCGAAACGAAAAAAGAATTCTGGTGCTAAAAAGACTGTAACAAGTCATTGCAATTCAATGACTTCAGATCTAAGTCCAGGAGCAGATGATCCACGAACTATTGGCAGTGAAGATAGTTCATGTGGTGTTGTTCAGATATCTGTACAGGATTCTCCATCTCAGGGAGCTCCAAGTACTGAAGACCATCAGTCAACTCAAGGTTCTACTGATTTCTCAAGTGTCCGCGCTCAAAATGAATCCAGCGATGGCACAACAGAAGTTATTGAAAACCAGATGCCCACAACTGGTCGCCAGTTTATCTTCACCGATTCTAATACAAATCAGTCTAGAAATGTAATTGTAGCAGATTCAAGTATTAATGAAGCTTTGGGGAAAATTTCCAATACGGCAGCAGTTATTGTTCCAGCAAATTACATTGCTGTCGTTTCGGGAAATAGTAAAATTTTAGCCACTGTACCTGCACGCTCTGGGTCTAATATGTTACTTTTTCAAAGTTTTGTGAACCAGCCTCGCAAACCTGTTACAGGACAGACTAGCGTTAAAGCTGTAAAATATTCTACTCTACAGCCTATTCAGGGAATTTCATCACAAACTTTAACTGGCGTGAGTGCTCAGCCTCCAGTTGTCTTACCATCTGGTACAGACACCTCGACTTTGACTCAAACCATAACAATAAAAAATGAAAATGACCTTAAATCTGATAACGAAGATTTGTCTGCAACTGGAGAGTTGCTATTAAATATTGGGTCGTCCAATGATATCACGCCATTGACAACTTCTTCCGAAATAAAAATTGAAGAAGCTCCTCATAGTAACGAATCACCCATTTCTTCACATTTAAAAAGTTCTGAAAACGAGATGGAATCTGTAACAAATCAATTAAACCAGTCAGTAGAATCAATGACATCAGAAGAAGGTGAAACGAAAACAAGCGAAAAATTGCAGACTGTCTCTCAAAATTCAACGTCTTTTTCATTAAATTTCACAAAATCGTCATCCACAGTGTCAGTAATCGAAAAAAATATGTCGAATATTCAAGATAGCAGCTCACCGAAAAAATTAAGTCTTCCTACCCTTGGGGAAAAATCTCAGCATACGGTCGTTAGAACAGTGATTGAAAACCAAACTTCTGCCAAAACCTCCAACGATATTACGTTTTCACAAATGGAATCTGTTGATCATTTCTCAAAAGGTAAAATTAGTACAAACTGTGAGAAAATATGTTGACTTATATGTGTGTATGTTGCAGTTTACGCCGTTGAAAAGAAATCTCAGACAAATACGAATGGTCCAATGCTAGGTCAGTCAGAGACCGGCGTAAATCGGGATGTTATCATCACTGATTCTGGCAAAGAAAATGTACACGAAAAGGTGTGTATATGTCTCTGATACAGGTTATTTAGCTTGCTATTTGTATCTATTTGTGTACGTATGTGGGTTTGTACGCGCGTGTGTTATAGGAGGATAGCACTGCAATGTCAGCCCCATACAACAAGCAGAAAAAGCTACAAGCTACGCAACGTACAGAAAAAGAACTGCAACAAGTTCAACAAAGAAAGCAAGCTGCTGTCGAACGTGAACTTCAGCTTCAGAAATCTCTTTCTGAAGAATGTGAAGATTTGGGTGTCGATGAACCTAGCACTAGCGACCTGTTCCCTGAAGCTGATTTACTTTTTGATAGTAACAATTCACCATCATTTGACCAGTTATCACAAGATGCTGATAAAAGGTATTCTTCGGGAAATTTTCAGATGGAATCTTCATGTAGTAGTACCGATGAGGACTACAAAAAGCCTGCGGAATCAAAACAGAACGATACATTTCTCATCCAGCCGCATGGATCAAACAGTACTGCAAATAAGAAAGAAGAGATAGAGATAACCTGTAAAGCACAAGAGTCATCGTCAGTGTCGCAAGAACATAATCATCAACATGGGTCTGCAAATGCTGTTAAAAAAATAATATCAAGCAAACAAAAAGAGAAAGAACCTACCATAACGTTATTTAGCGATGAAGATAATTCGAATTCAACACTACGAACTGATCTCCTTTTTGGGAATTTAGATTATCCAAGTAACGAAGTAGAATTCGATTATGAAGAACGACCAAAGATGAGACAAATGACCAATTGTTCAAAAGATGGAATAACTCTACAAAGCAATACAAGTTTATCTGTCTCTTCCTATGATGAACATACTCTTCTAACAACATGTGCAAGTATTATGGAAGTGTGTTCTCCAATTCATTATGACATCCATTCGGATTCCCCTCCGCCGATTCATAAGTACAAATTTAAATATTGCAATCGAAAAAAATTAATGAACGTGCAGAATACTTCTCCCTCAAAATCTCCAGAAAAAATGGAAAATTCGTGGCATCGTAACTCAGACGTAGTCGAAATTGTGAGCAGTGACGATGTTAGCAGCGATAGCACAACGACTGAAAGAGCAAAAAGTTCAGCTTCTGGGAGTGCAAGTCCAACAAACAGCGAGCGAAAACGAACAACCAGTCCTGCTTGGGATGAGGACGATGATGAACACGACGATGAAGATAGTAATAGTCCTAGTTATAAAAGTATTTATAACACAAACAAAATTCTAAAATTATCCGTGGGGAAGCTAGTAGAACCAATAACTTGTGCAAATCAACAGAAATCATCGGGCAAAATTAGGAAAGGTAGTGTATCCGAATGTACACTAGATTCATCTGCTGTGAATAGCACGCCACCGTCGCCGCTGTCTCCGTCCGACGGCGAGCTGGGTTCGTTTAACATCGGGAGAGGCACTCGACGATCCACGCAGAGGTTAAAAAAAAACTGCCCGTGCTGCACGTCACCAGAAAAGCCCAAGAAACGCACGGCCGGCGGCAGCATCAAGAAACTATCAGCAAAGGGACAATTCACTAAGAAAAGATAGTTTTATATCTTGAGGTAGATGATGATTTGATTCTCTTTTTCTTTGCTCTAATACGATATTACGGTTAATTGGATATTATAACAAGTGTAGCATTTGGATAGGAAAATTAACACGCAGATCCATTTGCGCGTGATGATTTACGTTTATTAGCTCATTTTATTATGGTTAAGAATACCTTGGTTGACATCTAGTCAAGAATGTAACTAGCATGTGGGGGCGGTCTGGTGCAACAAGTGAATTGTGTTTGAGTTAATGTCAGGTCAGAGTCGGAATCCTGTCATTCACCTACTCCACTCCCTACCCTGTAACCTGTAATTGAGCTGCACTTTAGTACAAATATGTAAAATTATTAATTATATCCTTTCTAATTCTTTAGTATCAGTATAATTATCCATTTTGAAGATATGAATGGTGTGTAATATAAGGAAAGTTGCATTTTTTTTTTATCGACTTTCATTACTTAGCTCTCGTCCTTCAAGTAATAATTTGTTGATGGCCGAGCACGTTGTAATTTAAAATGCCAATGTTGTATAGTATTTGCTACTTTATTCAAATTTTCTTTGTAAGATATAAATGCTAATTAATATGTACATTTTCACTGGTATGTTTTATATTATAAGTAATAATAATTGATGATAAATATTTGTAGATGTTATGCAGAATTGTACATACAAAATAATATACTCTTGAACTGTGTGAACCTCGATTCATTTCCCACGGGGATCATGTTTATAAATACATATATGTATTTGTTTGTTATTGCATTCGGAATTATCTTAATAATTTTCAACTTTTATTTTAATTTTATTACGATTGTAATAATTTTGTGTTCCTTATAATTATTTCAGAATTACAAATTTGTTTATGTACTTGTATTGATATTTGTACAAATATGTTATGACTGCATATTTTTATATAGCGAAAAGTGAAATTTACTTGTAGATTATTTATGTGTGTTAATGTGAATACAAAGTTTCTGGAATGAGTTGTGCTATATCGGAACTCTAAACTGTAATTTATAGTATAGCTATGTGAAGGTACACATTTAAAAGTAACAGAAACGATTTGAAGTGTATTGGCATTTCCATTATTTTTTAATAAATGAATAATGTGCTGCAGAAGGAATATATTGTTTGCCATTTTATTTTTCTACAGAGTATTTCACGGATACGGGACACCTCGATTATTTTCTTTATTATTGGAAATAGAAGAAAATTATTCAAATAAAAATTGTAGTAGATCGAGGTGGACATCATCTTTTTTACACCAGTGGTTCTCAAACTATAACAAAATATATTCTATAAAATGAGATGGCATATATTTTTTAGGCTCATTCGATAGAGTATTTTTTCTGAATTCAACCATGTTATCATTTTATATCCTTACATAACAAAAATATTGAGAAAATTTCAGTAGACTATGAAAACCCAAAACTACTAGCTGTCAATATGATTTATTTAGTACATAATTCCCAATAATAATAATAGAACACTATTTATAGTTATTAACAAATATGTACGTTTCATTTTAAATGTAAGCTCTATTGTTTTTCAAGAATAGCCTATTAAAAAATAACTATAAAAAATATTCAAATGAATTTTCTCAATATTTTTGTTATGTAAGCATATAAAATGATTACATGGTTGAATTCAAAAAAAGTCTAACGAATGTGCTAAAAAAATATACAGGGAGTTCATTTTTAAGTGGTCACCATTGCTATCTCGAAAACTATAAGAGCTACAAAGACGGTTAAATGAGCAAAGTATCTATTTCACAAGTTTAATTTAAAGAAAAGAAAAAATATTTTTTCCGACCAGTGGTTCTCAAAATATGGGAACAAACTATTTTATTTTAAATGAGTATATATTTTTTATTTCCTCATTCGTTAGAGAATTTAATTCTGAATTCAGTGATATAATACTTTTATACCCTTAAATGACGATTTTTTTGAGAAAAATGCATGTAAAGTTTTATACTAATTTGATTAATATATGGCTATAAGATTACCATGAATAAAATGCATACGTGTTAATTTTTTTCAGATGGAATTAGAGTGCCATGAAAGAAATACGTGAATATTTTGTTTGCATTGACATTTATGATCAATTAAAAGAACAAAGTATTCACATCTTTCTGTCAAGGCACTCTAATTCTATGTAAAAAAAAATTAACGTATTCATTTTTTCCATTCATTACATTCTTATTAAAGACATATTTTAATCAAATTAGTACAAAACTTTACATGCATTTTTCTCAAAAAAATCGTTATTTAAGGGTATGAAAGTATTATATCACTGAATTCAGAATTAAATTCACTAAAGAATGAGCAAATAAAAAATATGTTTCCATTTAAAATACAAAAGTTGATATCCATATTTTGAAAACCACTGGTTGATTTTTTTGTTTATCATTGAAATACCCATGTAAAATAGAAATTCTTTGCTAATTTAACCAACTTCGTATCTCATATAGTTCTCGAGATCGCAATGGTGGCCGCTTAAAAATGAACACCTGTATTCCACCCTATTAAAAAGAGCTATATTACAGTTTGAGAATTACTGGTTTTAAAAAAATCTTTACCTTTTATAACACTCCATTTAAAAAAATAACTATATTACAGTTTGAGAATTCCTGGTTAAAAAAAAAAATCTAAGTGAATGTCCCCCTTGATCTACTAAAACTTTTATTTGAATGATTTTGTCTTATTCCCAAAAATAAAGAAAATAATCGAGGTGTCCCGTATCCGTAAAACACCTGTATAAATAGGGGATTCCACTCATATTGAATTTTTATATAAATTATATATATAATTATTTCTTCCCACATAACTGTGTTATTGACGCAAATTTCTTTTTTATATGTTTTATCATTTTTTTTATAAATGCTAAAATATATTACACACTTTCAAAACGCGCGGTTTTTTCCGGGTTTGAAGACGCAACCGAACCCGGTTCTCTTTTATTGGTGGACACTAAGGAGACGTACCCATCATCAAACCAGTGACTGCTAGACTGTTCCACTGGAGTATTTGGTTATGCGGTTATACGCTATTATTTTTACAAATACTAATAAACTATAACAACAATGTACGAAATTTAAGGTAAGTAAAAGAAAAGAACAAAATGAAATTTTCAAATATAAAGCTTAGCCGCACAACATTGGCAAATGGTTTAGAACCTCTGATAACAGAAGCCAAGACAGCAGCTGCTGAGAGAGAAAGCACGATATAATACCATTGCTGTCCACCACAGGTTCGCTTACGTCGTAAGGCGGGAAACGCTGGATACGAAATATTTGCCATTTTTTTTTCTACCATAAGCCGAATTTTTAAAAAAGAAAAATTAGAGAATTTTTGAATTTAAACATACTATAACATATCGCACCCCGGCGAGAATAGTGACACAAGTCAAAATTTAGAAATTCTAAGTTCATCAGATAAAATTGGTCAAAAATATGCTTTTAATAATCAGGAATAGTGACATAAATGAAGATTATATTTTTCGAGAGATGGAGCTAATATCGTTTTGTTTCGAGCTAATGTAAGCAGGGTTGAGAGATTTAAATCAAGTGAATTTTTTTAAAAAAACATTGATTTAAATCAAGATAAATTAAATTTAATAATTTGAATAAAAAGTGAATAATTTTATTATTGTATATGTGTTTATTAAATTAACAATACAAACAAATCACAGTAAAAAAATAAAATCATGTTTTAATAAATCAAAAATATTTTAATATGAAAATAAAACAATTCAAATAACAGCCTTTTCAGTTCCTAATCGGTTTCTCAATTTTGAATGCACAAGTCCAAATGATGAAAAAACTCGCTCAACACAAGCTGAAGACGAAGTGGCGCATAAAAGTGATTTTAGAATTTTCAATATTATATCTTTATTTGGTCCTAATTCATCTTTTTGGGACACCCACCATTCAATACTTGAAACGTTGTTCAGAATTTCTTTTCAAAACATTACACTTGTAAAAGGTACAGATTTTGCTTGATATTTTATCAATAATGGCAGGAATCCTGTATCCGCGAAATTTTGTAGAGCAAATTCTAAAGCTGACTCTTTTTCTTGTGCATTGAGATTTGTAAAAAAATGAAAATTGTTTAAAATTTAAATCAATATCTTTAAATAATATTTCTAACTGTTTCCAAGCTTCTACTGCATCAGGTAAGGACGCAAATTTAATTCAAAATACCTACCCGTTTTTACGCACTTAAAAATAATTTAAAAAATCTAATTTAAATCATAAAAATCAGATTTAAATAAATAAAATCGATTTTTTTGATTTTTTTTAAAAAAATCACGATTTTTATCCACCCTGAATGTAAGTAACTTTACATTCGAGAACTGTCTTCTTTAAGTTTTACGCAAAACTATTTTTTGGACTTGTGTCAGTCTTCTCGCCGGGGTGCGATATAAAAAATCAAAAAATCGTGGAATCCCCCATTACCAGTGTTAACCGCATAATGGGTATGTATAAAGCACAAAAAAGGACATTTCTTTTTAAAAATTTTATTGCGTATTACACAAATAAATATTTAATACAAAAATTAAACTACTAGGTAGGTATATAGTTTATTTCATATACTATTGCACGTGTTAACGTAGAGATCACTTTAATTATTTACATCGTGACTGGAATGTAAAGTTTTTGCATTTTGTTCAACTAGAAACTAGAACAAAACACTAGTACGGAACGTACGAAGTTCTAATATTATCACTGTTTTTTTATAAAAATGGAAAATCGATGAATATAATTCAAGAATTTTTGGTATGTCATCACATAAAAAATTAAGAATCACAAGTTAAAAATCAACGTAAAATTAAACAAATACTGTATGAAAACATTCCGGAAAGAAATGAATGTAAAATTTTAGCATTCTAAAGTGGGGCGTAAAGTCAATCGTCCTGGATAGATATACTTTCAATATCTAAAACGATGTCCGGTTCGGGTATGGGAGGGTTTTGATTTTGTCTCCCTCCGAATTTATTGAACACTAATTGTTCAAATTCTTCGTACATTTCCCAGTGATAAATCAGGGGAATAACAAAAACGGAGATATCGTCTCCAGAAGCTGTCCGACCTTCGGATGTCCTCCAAGAGCATTCACCCCAAGGTTTGCCTCTTGCATTAGCAACTAGTGCTTGTGCACAAGAGATATACTTGTGTCGTTCATGAGCAAATTGAGTTAATATACGATCGACGATTTCACCCGCTTTGTGGTTGGAGGTTATGTCCCATAAACCATCGGTTCCTATAACTATTACGTCCTCTTCTTCTAGATCCATGTGTCGCAGCGCAAGAAGATTTATCTAACACAAAAAAAAAAAATATTTATAGTTAATTATAAGGCAGCTGTGGTTGTTTTACCTCTGGATGAGCACTTAAAAATGGCTTTATAGGAACCTTCGAATTAATCGCTTTTAAATCGTGGTCGCCGAATCCTCGTGTTACTCCAATTGTGTTCATCAGACGGCTCTATACGAAAATAAAAAGATAAATAAAATTACAAAATTAATACAGGGTGTTTCACGAAATGCGGACTATGGGCGTTTAACATGGGAAAACTATCCTTGCGCACTGGGCTGCCTTCCAAAATCAAGAGTACGTAGTATTGGACTAGGAGTTAGAGTATGATGATAAATAGTGAAATTCATATAACAAGAACACTTTGTCCTAAAACGATTTAGCAATTGCACCAATAAGCCAACAATGGTGACCCTAAGCTTGTGGTCATAACAACAGGCTATTCCAGGATCGGCTGCTGTTATGATTTATTAGGGATCATCAACCTCAAGCGTAGGGTCACCATTGTTGGCTTATTGGTGCAATTGTTAAATCGTTTTACGACAAAGTGTTCTTGTTATATAAATTTCACTACAATTTAAGAGTGTATGTGTTTTGGAACGAATGAGAGTTTTCTTGGAGTAAAAAATTGAAACTAAATTAAAAATAATTTTAAAAAATTGTCAAAACTATAATTACAACATTGTTAATGGCCCGTATTACGAACGCACATTTATAATAAAAGCGTTTTTATGGAGCTCTCTCCTCATAAGATCATAATGTAAAAGCACGCTCCATAAAAGCGCTTTAATTATAAAAGTGTGTTTGTAATACAGGCCAATGTGTTTACTTATGTTTATTTTCATCCAAAAACATGTGAGCATCCATGTTTGAAAATATTGTGGAGTAATTTCTGTACCTTTCTCGACAATAGGGCAAGTAGAGTATTACTTTAGAGTAAACTCTGTTTTGAAACAGGTTAAGAGTAAACTCTGAGAGTAAGGTTATTAGTTTTGGAACGACTTTGAGCAATTTGGTAATCTAGAACAGGGTTTTGGAAAGCAGCTCCGCCCGAATATTCAATACCAGCATATGCTTACACAGAATCATTTAAATCCGGAAAATTCAAAAACAAAATCGCGCATTGCGCGAAAACGTATCGTTAGCTAACCGTTAACATAACCTAAAAAATTCTCCGCTTGGCCGCAAGACCATGCCCACGTTTACGGTTTTTGAATGATTTGGGCGAAGCGCTTTCTGGCGGTGCATGTATATTCTGGTTTTCAAATTATTGTAGAAAAAATTTTCAAATAAAAAAAGTCGCCTACTGCCCGCATTTTATGAAACAATTGGGTATTCTAATAATTTTTTTCTGAAACTTTCACATACTTTTATATATCTAAAATTTTTCGTTCATTTTTATTTAATTTGAGCGAAATATGAATGGAGGGTTATACAGAGACATATTTTCGTGCTGCCATCTATTGATATTTTCCTTGAATTACACGTGACTCAGCTGCTATAATACAAACAAATTGCTGTAATAATGACAGATAAAACAAGATGATAACAAATATGAAAAATTAAGTGAGTGCAAAAACCTTGAAACAGTGTCTCCCGCAATAATTATAAAGAATACATGACATGTGATATTCTTTAAGTTTCCACAGCTATCCGAAGACAATGAATTATATAAAACTATACAAAACACAAGTGACAGAGACAGTACTTTAAAAATGGTGATGGTTTGTTTGTAGTATGATCTTCCATCTCAACTTTTACATCAACTCTCTCTTTTTTGCGTGTGACGTCAAAAGTATAACCCTCCATTTTTAATTATTAGAAATTTGAATTTTACCGGATGTGACATACAAGCTAATGACAAATATATAAAAATAAGACGAGACTAGAGTCCCGAACGCGGGAAAAATCCCGAAAAGGCGTGGCGGATCAATTAAATCACGATCAAGTACTAGAAATGTTCAAGATTTGTGGAAAAAAAAATAGAAAACCCGAACGCGGGACCGTAATTGAACACCTTAGTTAGCATGCATATTTCTCTAAAAAGAACATTAACCTCACCTAACGCACAAAACTCGACCCTAGTTTTCCAAGCGTTAAGTCAGATAAAGTGTATTTAAATAAATTGCGTAATTGCGCCTCTTCGGGATTTTAATTTTTTTCTAAACGAAACCGCGTTCGGGATTGTAGACACATTCATAGATACAGAAACCTTGTGAACACAGAAAATTTAATAAAACTAACATAAATAAGACTGTTGACATCGCGTCAATGGAAGAAAACTGTTTCCTGTTAACAGGGCAGTTATATGTACTAAATTTGTTAAAAATGTCATCAGTTACTCGTACGGCACAAAGCACGTAATACGTTTTTAGCGCCAAACAGAGCTGGGCAATACTCGAGTACATTACTCAAAAGTAGTACTCCAAGTACAAATTTGGTACTCTGTACTCGTACTTGAGTACATTTGAAATATCAATACTTATACTCATACTCTAAAGATTTTTGCTATAGTACTCGTACTCAATACTCTGAATGGTACTCTAAGTACATTAAAAGTACTCAGAGTATTTTCAAATACTTTGAGTATTTTTAGAATTGTGAGTACTTCAAATACTTATACTCTATGTTTTTTTTTTTTTCACAGTATGAGTACAACGAACATGTTATTTATTTAGTACTTATCATATTTCCTATTTGTATTTATATGTAATGGTAACTAATAATTTAATTTATTATTGTTTTGCATTGATAAACAATAAACATTTGAATAAAATTACTCGCATTTACTATGATGACATCATAAGTACTCAATACTCATAGAGTATTGAGTACTTTTTGTACTCTGTACTCATAGAGTATTGAGTACTTTTTGTACTCTGTACTCAGCGCAGAACGGTTTTTCAAATATTCAAGAGTACTTTTTACTATGAGTACTCGTACTCAATACTCAAGTACATTTGTTAGGTACTTTGCCCAGCTCTGGCGCCAAAATAAATTACAAAAAAACTTATGTAAAAATTTTGATTCTTTTACATTATTCGGTTATTTAGCATAATTCACAATCACTAAGTTTACAGTTTTCAAAAAGTTTTTAGTTTTTGGAAACACCATGTATACAGTGTCAAAACGGTCGTAAGTTATCTCAAACCTATTTTGACCCCCAAAACTAAAAACGTTTTGAAAACTGCATGTAAACTCAGTAATTGTTTCAACATTTTTTTACCTTAAATTTTGCTTTATTAGAATACCCCATTGTCAGTAACTTACTCTTTTTCCTTCGCCACTAATTACTGGCTGTTTTAAATCTTCTTTTGTTATCGTCTTTCTCGACCATCCAAATGTCGCAGCATCTTTAAACAATATCGGCTTCCCAATATCTATAAATTTCGGATCACGTAGATATTCACGCCAAGTGTATTCACCACATAAGAGCTCTGGTTTGGATTCTGCTAGCTTCCTAATTCTATATTCTTCTGTTTCTGGTGTCATATCATACGACATAGGAACACTTTTAGTGCTCTTACAGTGAATAGCACGGGAATCTCCTGCGTTACATATATACACAGCATCTAATATTAACAATATAACTAAAGCAGTGCATCCTCCAGCTCCAAGGTACTTGTCTTTATCTTCGGCGATAAGTTGGTCCTAGATATCAATATTTATTAATATTTTTTAAAAAATTATGCAAACTAATAACCCAAACTCATAATGGTTAGGCCGGTTTACATTTTCAACAAACAAATTAAAAAACCTACGATCTGCGCAAATGGTGCGAAATTTCTATACATTTCTTTCGAATAATTTAGAATATAGATTTTAAACTTACAAAAACTGAATATCTTATTAAAGTATTCCACCATTTAATATTGAGTTACATCGCCTTTATTAGTAATAACAGCTTTAATGGGGGATTACACCATTTTTTTTTTTATATATAATTTCATCTGAAAATATTAGGAAATCTAAGACTATTGATGAAAATCCGGTGAAAAAATTCCTATTAATAAGCGAGTTATGGTCTCCCGAATTTTGAAAAGATTGACGTGACGTCACATTTATGTGTTTTTATATCAAACTGTTTTCAACATGGACCTAAATGTTCTTGAAATATATGCTATTTTAAGTTATATTTACATAAAAATAAATTAATATTATAACACTGTATAAGTATACATACTTTATAATTACAAGTGTATTTAAATTATTAAGTTTAATGCAAGAAATTTATGTTAAAATAAAAACTGTTTGGAAACTGTAGTACAGGAATGTTAGCCCCTCCTTTCGAATTTGAATTTCTTAACTTCCATTGGTAGTAATCCCACCTCCTAACAAGCTATTTGTAATGCATGTATAGGCGGTTTCTCGGTCGCCAATCAAAATATTTTCATATTAGTGTCGAAGCGTTATAACAAAAAACCCTTTATTTCCGAAATATCTCAATTATACCATTTCATTTTTTTATTAATATTTGTTATTCAGCATATACATTCGTATTTTTTTACTATTTTCCTTTAATTCGATTGAGCCGTAATCCCCCATTCTATTAAACGTTGTATCCCTAAGCCCCGCACTATTATCACCAGTTATTTGTTTTTGAAATTTTTAAGTGTATATTTAAAGTAGCAGAAAGAATTTTGTAGAATTTTCTAACCATTTGTAAAGATTTTATAATTTGTTGAAAATATATACCGACCGAATTATTTGACTTTGGGCTCGAATTCTTACCATTTCCAAAAAGGACTGTTCTATGGCACCTATTATGAGGTTTTCTTTGCGGATCTGTATGACTTTACCTCTCTTTTTTTTCGAAACTGTTCTCAATCCTAAGTAATCTTCCCAAATGTGAGGAAGGACATCTAAGAGCTTCTCCTATAAATTAAAAATAGGTGAAGAAAACTGAGAGATAAAAACGGCCACAACCTACCTCTATAATAAAATGCAACTGCCTTGCAGCAGACACTGCGGCTCCGTACCCAGCGTGACCGTCAAACATTCCAAAGTAAGTTACGTGAATGTCTTCAGAATAGTCTCTTAATTCAGTATAGTCCTGAACACGCTTCCCAGGCAAGATAAATTGATATGCAGTAGCCTGGTCCTCATTTTTCAAAGATTTGCCACTATTAACACATTCCGCGTATCCAGCCGACCACGGTAACGCATCTCTATCCCGAGGCACTATAATTGGTCTCACTCTGTGATCCGCAGAGAGAGGAACCTCTTCTTGTACATTTAAGTTCAAGAAATAAGGCCTTGTGTAAGGGAACTTATGTGTCAGGGGTTCATCGTGTCCATCTGTTTGACTATGAGAACTGTCCAAACCACCCACAGCATTAACTATTGCTGATCTTACACGACTGAACATGTTTGTTAATTATTTTTATTCGCACTATATTATCACTATTTTTGTCACTATTTACACAACACTACAACACATTCTCTCTCCTTGAAGAATCGGATGATATCGTTCGTTTCGTTTTGACACCGAAAAACGAATCACAACAAAAGATGAATACAGTTTGCTCAACATTGAAAATCAAATGTTACTAAATCAATCCATAAAAGATAAAAGTACTAAGAATGGTGCTAAGATAGATGCGAGTAGTCTTCATAAAACTTTTTTTTATTATAATATATTCATGTATGAATAAATTATTTAATAATCAGTAATAAAAATACTCTTATTATCGTTATTTAACAATGGGGTATGTGACTAAATATTTATAATGGGGTATATATGTGCCCAAATTTTTATTTTTACATAATATGATACAAGACAAAAAAATAAAATACCCATATTTTTTTAAGTCGATTAATTATTCGTACTTTTACGAAAAAATAATTATTAAAAAATTTGGGGAAGGGATATGTGACGTGAGCATGGTAGGATCGTAGAAGAAGACGGATAGACTGGGAGGGAAAGAGATAGTTATAGCCAGCTGTCGTCATGCCAAAACCTACCACAACATAATCGCGACGCTGATCTGTTACTATCTCTTTCCCTCCCATTTGAACAAGGGATATAGCGTACTTTGCCCCCTAGAAAACTCGCGACAAGCCGCTTGTTTCACAAAAACACATGCGCTAAAATCATGTCTTATGAAACTTGTATTTTAATATTATTTTAATGTACTAGTGCACTTTAGTAAGCGCGCGCTAGCCCAAAATAAATATAATGGAGGGTTATAATTTTGACGTCATACGCAAGAAAGAGAGAGTTGATGTAAAAGTTGAGATGGAAGATCAAAATACAAACAAACCATCGTCATTTTCAAAGTTCTGCCATGGTGTATTGACATTTGAGTTCAACGTAATTCACTATCTTCGGATGGCTGTTGGAAACATAAAGAATTTCACATTTGTCATGTATTCTTTATAATTATAGTGGGAGTCTTTGTTGCAAAGACTTCACACTCACTGCATTTTTTATGTTTGGCACCATTTTGTTTCAACTGTCATCATGACAGCGATTTGTTTGTTTTATAGCAGCTGTGTTAAGTGTATTTCATCGTAAGTTTAAGGAAAATAGCAATAGATGGCAGCACGAAAATATGTCTCTGTGTAACCCTCCATTAGAGAATTCGATATTAAAAATGACCTATAAGTTCATACAACACGACATTACTTTTAGAATGCTTTTAGATTTGTGACTTTGAACACAGTATGACTATCGAATAGATGAAGACTATTTAAATGTTCACTAGCGCTCGCCTCGGCACAGAAACAAATTAACTGGGGATATTATTTCACCTTCAGTGATGTTTGAACTACCCCGGCCTTGGTGTGATCACAGCGCCAAATTTAGGCTTAAATGAGCGCACCCACCAAGTAAACTCTAATGTCAAAATTCTAAAATGTAAAAAATAAATATATTAACAAATCTGTCATTATGGCACAAAAACCAGGAGAGTGGACAAATACTTTAATTGTCCGATTTGAAGAACAGGTATGTTACAAAAGTGTTTTTGTTAATTTGTAACAACACACGTCAATATTATGATCAATATTTACATCTATAAACAAATTCATTTTTTTCAAAATGTAAGTATTTTGTGTTATTAACAATTACTTTACAGTTGCCATGTCGAACGGGGCCTCAAACCACACATTCTCGGATGAATGTAGAACAAAACAAAAACTGTCTTATTCAAATTTCAAGATATCGGTTCTCCCTTGTTATATCTGGATTGACAAAAGTTTTACAGCGGGTTAACGAATCAGTAATAAAGCTACTTCTGTATTTTCAATAATTTATTATTTAAATGTTGAAAAGTTTCAGCCAACTGCTTGCGGAGCACCCAGGACACATAGCCCAGAGAATGAAAGAAATTATTATGAGAGTCTTTACATAGTATTAGACACTTTAGAACAGTGTTTAAGTAATCAACCAAAAGATACCACTAAGCATGATGAAACAATGAACGTAAAATTACTGCTGAGGGAAATATGTCAGTTTATAGGTATGAATTTAAATTTATATTTGTTATACAAGTGTTAATGAATACGCTTCAAATTAATAGGGTATGTAGGGGATGCAAAATAGAATAATTTTTACCAATAAACTCATTCGGAAAAGCACTGTTTTCGAGCTACAGGCTCTTAAAAGAGTAATTAACTACCTCTTTTAATATTTTGTAGACGTTCCCACGGACAATGCAATAAAATTACTTGCAAGTAAAGTTCTGTTTGCATTGAGCTTAAATTTCTTTAATGCTGTTTTCAATCGTATTTCTGCCCGACTGCAAGAGTTGTCAGTTTGTTCCGAAGAAAATCCAGATTACAGTGATATTGAATTAATACAGCATATAAATGTTGATGTCCATCGATTGACCAGATTACTAACAGGTTTATAAAAAGTAAATATGATAAAGTCTTTGATAGTAATAAAATAATCTTTCATAGAAACTATTCAAAAATTTCGGTCATTAAAAAAGTCTGCTCATTTAGTGTTGATGAATTCATTAGAGAAAGCTATTTGGAACTGGATGGATACTTATCCTCATGAATTCGCTGACATTCAGAAAAAGCCAAATGATGAATTGTCCAAGTGTTGTGAAGGTCTTTTCGATATTTTGGATAGTTTTGCAGAGAATAAAAAGAGTCGAGCTGCTGTGTGGCCTCTTCAAATTATGCTTTTGATGTTATCTCCCGTAAGTTGTACAATCAATATTTATTCGTATTTACTTTAAAACTTGCATGGATACATTTATTTGTATGTAGTATTGTATTCAACAATGCAATCATCCCACATTTTCTATTTTTTAAGACTATCGATTACAATATATGTAAAAAAATGTTTTCGCCCAATTTGTGTACATTGTTTTGTAGTATAATTTAAAAAAAATAGTCTTCAATTTCAACTCAACCTAGCGGACGAAATCTACATTATGTTCGTTTTTTTTTTGTTTCATTTCAAAAGAAAAGTCATTTTTTTTATAACATCGTGAAATCCATCTAATTTAATAAATATAGTAACATAAAATAAGTTTAAATATGCAACTTTTCATTCATAAATTTGCTAATAAATATTCGAAATTAAAGGCAACTATTAAAAAATCATATCTCTGATTCTGAAGACTTGTAAGGTCTATATATACACCTACATATTTAATTTGACCTATTCTTTCAAGAAACAAATAAATCAGAAAATGTGAAATGACCCCATTGTGAGATTGGGCCCATAAATAATTTTTTATGAAACTTTGTATAAAGATATATTTAAAAAATCGAAGGGAATTTCTACAGTATGTTCAAAAAAAAAAAATCCTAACTGGGAGTAGGCTATGAACAAAAAAACGTATATTAAGTTGAAAGTATTTAATTAAATGACAATTTGAGATATTGTCAGAAATGTTATCTAAAAAATCAAAGCTTTTCTTCTTGAATAATTAATTTAGAAATAGAAATAAATTAGAAAACGGTGAATTTATGATCTTTTATCCTTAAATTAAATTTCACGATCAATTTTGACAACTTGAATTTTGAATTGAATAATGATCAGACATACGTTTCTGTGTTCAGAGCCTACTGAATTAGGTTTTTTTTCTGAACACACTGTACCTTCAAGTAAAAGATGCGCGGTTTACCATTACATACTACTACATGCATATCAATCTAGATTTTTTTTTAAATACCTAATAAAAATATTTTGTAAACATGTTGATTAATATTTGTAACAGAAAGTGTTGGAAGAAATAGTGAATGCGGATAGTGGAGCTCCTTGTTCACCGCGGCACAATAAAAAGAAACAGTTTATCGATTCTATAAAACGTGGTGTGGGACCCCATGGAAATTCCAGCAAACAGCTAACCGAAGCAGCTGCAGTTACATGTGTGAAATTGTGTAAAGCTTCAACATACATTAACATTCTTGACTCGAACAATGTTGCCTTCACACTTGTACAGAGTGTAATAAATGACTTAAAAGTAAAACATACACATACGAGGGCTGATCCTTATGCTCCACCACTGACCATTTTCTTATGAAAAAACTTACGAAACAAAAATTTAATTTTCAATGTAATCTTCATTAAATTTAATGCATCTGTCCCAACGGTACTCCAACATTTCTACAGCTTCATGAAAAAACTTTGTACAACCTCCTCAAACCAGTCATTTGCGGCGGACATTACTTCACTATTATCAGAAATTTTTTTTACGTGTGCTCTTTAAGTGTTGGGAACAGCCTGTAGTTGCTGGGAGCCAAGTCAGGAGAATAGGGTGGATGTTCTACCAATTCAAAGCCTGCTTGGGCAATGGCAGCCATTGAAACACACGAAAAATAGCTAGGCGCGTTATCCTCATGAAACAGCACACCACGCACACCATTTTGTTTTTAAATAAGCGTGCTAAGACCTTGTTATTGTGGCTCCCTTTTGCAAGTAATCAATTAATATTACTCCTTCTGCATCCCAAAAAACATTATTGTAGGATATTCTTCTACATTTAAATTCACGACGCCACTTCTTGACCACGTCATAAGAAACTGCAGACACCCGTAGTATTGTTTTCATATCGTTATGAATTTCGGTGGGCGCCATACCCTTTTTCTGTAGATATTTGTTCACTGCTCTCTATTCAGTAGGGTCCATTTTCACTATGTGATGCAACTTGATCATGAAGAATTAACGAGTGTACGGTAACGCGAAAAGATAGAAAGTTAACAGTTTGCACTTCAATGATTTAATTGTTAAAAAAGCAAGCCAACTATTATGTTAGAAATAAGTCAGGGGCGGCGTATAGGGATCTACTCTCGTATAGTTAAAAGTACAATTTATTAATTGCTTTACATTTATAGGCTTTACTATTTAATCCTTCGAAACCGTTTACTCGAGGACAAAACTACATATATCAAGATATTGATCTTATGATTGATTGTTTCGTTTCATGTTTTCGTATAAAACCACATAACAATGAAGCTTTAAAAGTTTGTCTTAATTTAATTTACCCATCGACATATCATTTCGTTCTAGTCAGATCTCTTTATCAGTGAGTATTTGTTAGTAATAATAATAAATAAAGTATTTTTTTACGTACGAATGACATTGAGCAATAAAAAGTGTATGATTCTTGACGACATACATAATTGAAGTAGTTTCTTTTGTCACACAGATTATAGAATCTGTTCATAAGGCGACGTACGTCGTAACACTGTTCAGAAAATAATTTAGAATTGTCAACATAGTTCGTATACATTGTCGTGTACTTTAGCATTTTGTGTCTTGTGTTGATTTACTTAATTTATCAATAATGCCATAAAAAAAAAAAAAAACTATCGAAAAGGGTTTGAATAATGATCTTATTGCATGTGCGTTTCTTGATGCAGAAAAAGACAACCTAGTACATACGAGGTGTGGCTACAAAATAACGAGATTGATAGTAGAACATTGACAATTTATAAAATTACACAAAACAAATATTGTCACCCTCAATGTACTCTCCTCTCCGAACCCTACACCGCCCGATGCGAATATTCCATTGCTGGAATCAATGCCTGCAGGCCTTTTTTGTTAGGTTGTTCATAAACTTTGCCGATTTTTCTATAACTGCATCTCTGCTCCGAATTGGTGCCTTTTAACGCAGATTTAAAATTTGGGAATAGGTCAGGTGAGTACGGTTGATGTACCAACACGGTGATTTTGTGTCTCGTCAAAAATGTGTTGATAGACAGGGCGTTTTGTTCAGGCGCGTTGTCTTCATGGAGAATCCATGAGCCGTTTTTCACATTTCAGCCCTTTTTCTTCTCACCCGTGCATGAAGGGTTATCAATACTTTCTTGTAGTATACCTGGTTAACGAACTGCCCCTCAGGCACCCAATCCATGTGAACAATCACTTGGATTTCGAAAAAAAGCAATGTCAGTGCACGGCCGAGGCGCTAATCGTCTCCGATCTCTTTTCTTCCTTCTTTAATCTTCTAAACTGCTCGAAAACTTGAGTACAAGGTAGACTTTCATCACAATAACCTTCTTCAACAAATCGTACATTTCTGTAGTGGCTTTTTCAAGTTTCACATAGAATTTCATATTGACACTAACATAATTCCGGCGGAGTACGAGAAAGCAGTTAACTTCAATCAAAGGCTACTGCCGAACGGTTTGCCTAATTCTCTTGAAATTTTAACCGTGAGTGGAGGAAAATGACAAATTAATATGACACATCCTGCAATGTTGCCAAATTTACAAGGAAGCTGGAAAAAAATAAATCTCGTTATTTAATAGCCACACCTCGTAGGTGTCAGCATAGATTATAGAGCGAATTGAACTACCTATAAACGAAATATTATTGCGCAATGCCATTCTTACATGAAGAATACCATAGTATTAAATCAAAATTTTAGAATAATAACACAACCTCGTCTGCAATGGTGGCCGCAAATAGATCTGGTGTATAGCAAGTCATCAGAACTGCGAGCCATGTTTACAGATACATTAAACAAAGTGACACAGGGTTATATAACACATACACCGCTACGAATGATACAGTCCCTTACTTTGAAGGGCAAAGATTCTCAGAGCAAATTTAAAGAAAGAGCTGAGGAAGTACCTGGTTATAGAAATTTACTTTTATACATGGTTCGTCTTATACATGCTGATCCGATGTTAATGCTACATGTAAGAATGAGAATATACGAGGGGGGACCCAAAAATAACGAGAATTATTTTTGGACGGGTGGTGGAGCGCTAGTTCCGATTTTCAATGACTGACATTAAAAAATTAGGTGTTAACAAAAGTTCTGTTTCTTGTTAGGGCTTACAGAAAATCTGGATCGATTTCTGATTGTTCTTACGATTCTTAGCACTCTCAAACGGTTTTGTATTATTATTGTCGGGAGGTGGTTCATTCTTGTCCCTGTACTGCGACCTTTCTGGTCTATTGTACCCTCCGTATTTTCCTCCTATTCTAGGAGCCCTGTATGTTTTGTGAACTCTAAGATTTTCTTTAGACTGATGTCCTTTAGTGCCTCAGTGTGCAATTTCTTTGCTCCTAAAAGACTATGTCTGCTTGCCATAAATGCTTCGCAGTGACATATTAAGTGTTCATGAGTTTCATCCTCTTCTCCACATCCTCTGCATGTTGATTCTTGTTTGAGGCCCAACCTATGCAAATGTTTATTTAATTGACAGTGTCCTGTTATTAGTCTAACATCTTGCTTGGTCATTACAAGTAAGTTGTCTGTTCTTTTCTTGGATGGCTCATTCAGGAAGAGCTTGGAATGTCTTTGGCCTGATATGGCTGTCCAATGCCGTTTGTGCCATTGCCAACTTAACTGTTTGCGCAGTTATTCCGCAGACAGGTTCTGGTCCTATAAAAGGTATATTTGTCCCATGTTTTGCAAGATGGTCGGCTGCCCGGTTTCCTTCAATTTCTGAATGTCCGGGTACCCATATTAATCTTAATTTATTCCTCGCTCCTAAGGCATTCAATCTGTGGATGCAGTCCAGAATTAGTCCTGAGCCTACCACACACGAGTTTAGTGCGTTAAGTGCGGCTTGGCTGTCTGTTACTATGGAGATTCTTCTATTGTGGTAGTTTTTCTCCAATAGTAATTGCACGCTGGTTAATATTGCGTGTACTTCTGCTTGGAATACTATTGCATTTGTCCCAAGTCCAACCGATTGGTTGTGTCTTAGTCCCTTTGCCCCATGTATTCCAGCTCTGGTTCCATTGGTTGGCCCTCTGGTATATGCAAAATGAATCAAATTGCCTGGCGATCACGTGACGTCATTTTTACGCCATGCTATCGCCTGGTGATACGGTAGAGTCCCAGCACTGGTGTTTCCCCAACAGACCCCAAATGGTGTCAGAAAATAATTCTCGTATTTTTGAGTCCCCCCTCGTATTGATTAAAAAAGGGTACGGTATCAGTGTATTTTCGTAGAATCAGGGAAAGGCGGGTCATGAAATTCAAAGTTCAACCTTAGAATTAATAAATGGATTGGTGTCTCTTGTTCACCAACCAACAATGCCGGATGTAGCACAAGAAGCAATGGAAGCTCTATTAGTATTGCACCATCCCGAGAAAATAGAAGTATGGAATCCTGAAGCCCCGATTAATACATTCTGGGATGTCAGGTAAAATACTTCCCTATAAATTATTGCGTCGAAAATAATACTAAATTTTTAGTTCTCAAGTCCTGTTTTCCATATCGCAGAAACTAATTCAACATCAAATAATGAACTATACTGAAATATTAAAATGGTTAAGACAAATTCTAGTATGTCGAAATGCTTTCTTGTCTAGGCACAAAGAATATGCAAATCTTGGAAGTCAAATAGCTATTTGTAAACAAGCTCATATAAAATTGGAAGTTGTGTTTTTCATGTATCTATGGAGTATCGATATGGATGCGGTTCTTGTAGCAATGAGTTGCTTTGCTTTATTGTGCCAAGAGGCTGAAATTCGTTGTGGCTCTGATGAAGTCACTGTTACATATCTTGTTCCAAATTACCATGTTTATCAAGAGTTGGCACAGGCTTCTACTGTTTTAACAACAGGTAGGTAAATCATATCTACATACGAGTAATTGGTACATTAGTTAGAAGTATTCTAAATAATAGGTAATCGGTTTAAATATCTAAAAAAAATATAATTAAAAATATTAATTTTTGGCTGTTATGAGCTGTAAGTTATTTATTGACACCCTATTTTGATTATTTTATACACGAGTAATAATCTTGATAAAAAATTGAAATAAAATATATACAGGTGTCTCTTAAATAGGGGGACATGGCTTAACCACAGATTCCTGAGGCTAAAATAAGACGATTTAACCAAACTTGCTTCTACCGGAAAGTGTACCATTTAGCCAGAATTCTGCTTCAAAGTTTTTCGAAAAAAAAATAATTTTGCTTATAATAATCGGACGCTTTATTCGATTTGGATGAAATTTGGTATGACAGTTTATATGGTTATGTCATCTTTTAAGGTGATACTTGTTATTATTAGTGAACAACTAGTGTATGAAACTTAGGTGTCCCAACACTAATTAGACCGTAACTTTTTAATGGCAATGCCGAAAACGTGAAATTATTTTTCTACAGAAAGATACATTCAATAGTAAACTTTTCTCTCTCTGTTTAATTTTTGATATCTGTTACGGTTCAGACAGAAAAAAATAAAACTTGAGTGACTGCATCGTGAATTTTTTAAAAATAAATTTAATCTAGCAGTCTATCCAAATGTCAAACAAGTAATTTTTAATGACAGTAACGAGTTGTCAATCTTCACAACTTGTTTAGGAGTAAGATGAGATATGTAATTGTCTTATTTATAATAATGGCAGTAAAATATTATTAGGCCGAACAAACGGATGTTACTAATTTTAGAATATTGCGAAGAAAATTTTTGACAACTCGTAAAGCAATTGTTACTGTCATTAAAAATTACTTGTTTGACATTTGGATAGACTGCTAGATTAAATTTATTTTAAAAATTTAGCAGTGCAGACACTCAGATTGTATTTTTTTCTGTGTGAACCGTAACAGATATCACAAATTACACAGAGAGAGAAAAGTTTACTATTAAACGATTCTTTCCGAAAAAAAATAATTTCTCGTTTTCGGCATTGCCATTAAAAAGTTACGGTCTACTTAATGTTGGGACACCTACGTTTCATATACTAGTGGTTCACTAATAATAACACGTATCACCTTAAAAGATGACCTATAACCATATAAACTGTCATACCAAATTTCATCCAAATCAAATAAAGCGTCCGATTATTATAAGCAAAATTATTTTTTTTTCGAAGAACTTTGAAGCAGAATTCTGGCTAAATGGTACACTTTCCGGTAGAAGCAAGTTTGGTTAAATCGTCTTATTTTAGCCTCAGGAATCTGTGGTTAAACCATGTCCCCCTATTTAAGAGACATCCTGTATATCATCACGGCATATTACTCACTGTTGGGTGTCCCAATCTGCTTTGTCACAGTTATCGGTAATGATGATGACATATTTGTACCGTGCGGGCGTTTACCAGACGTCACCTCACGGGCACTCATTGTTGACGTGGAGAGTGTATTTGGTGCCGGCCAGGATCGAACCCGGTTTCCCAGATTCGCGACCCTTTGGCACACGGCCCCATATAAAAAAATTAGATCCATATTTTTTTTATTTTCCTACAAATAAAACCCGCGAAAAAGATGAATAAAGTTGAAAATTGCTTGTGACGTAATGGCCTCAAAACAGAGAAATACTACTTGTTCGATGTGAGGCAGTACAGCGTGACACGAAAGAAAATCGGTCTGAGGAGTATTAAATGCTAGCAGGATATCTGTAAAGCGCCACTACGATTAGAAATATTTTACTATGACTTGTTATACGTAATACATGAACCGCTTCAACAAAGAGTAGTAGATTTTACCGAAGCGACTCCCATGATTTATTAGATAACTACACGATTAAGTGGAATACTCTTCCTTTGCGTACCAGCTTTCTTTCGTGTCACCAACTGTAGAATGATAGAGTGAATACATCGTCAAAACGAAAATATTTAGGGTTTAGTAAAAGTTGTAGACTTAGTGACTATATCAAACACACACAGGTTTAATTTGTAATTGTAAAATTGATATGCAATACACATCTTTTAAAAAGGCATTACATTGGAAACCGCTATTTTGTAAATTTGTATTACATTGGTAAATAATTTTACAAGCTGCTACTGGAGATTCTAGAATGTGCTTTCATGATCACAATCAGGGTAAGTTGTACATTACACTCTGTAAAAATATTGCGTCTACATACATTAGCCCTTTACGAACTCAAATACTCTTACAGGACGTGCAGCTTTACAAAAACGTATAATGGTTCTGCTTCGGAAAATTGAACATTGCGTAAACGGTGTTCAACCAGCTTGGGATGAAACATTCAGGAATTGGGATTCTACTTCGAAAATGTTGACGTCATTTCCAAAAACAAAAATGGAAGATGGACAACTAGAACCATTTCATCGTTCTGTAGGAAAGCGGCGAGCGTCCCACCAGAATTCAGAGCATGAGCTAGAGGTAAGTAAGAAAAAAAAATAACTTACCTTTTTCTTAAGAAATTCGAATAAGTACGTTCAATTATCAAATATGATCTTATGTTCAAATTTCTGTATATGTATATGAAACGTAATAGCAATTTAATAGTATACTTTTTGAATTGGCGCTAAATTGCTCTGCTTGTTGACGTCAAAAAAATACTAGCCAATGACAGGACTGGAAAGATTTTGTCACTATAAAATTATTTTTTACTATTATTACTTATATTTGGGCACACTAGCACAAAACGCTTTTTTCTACAATCTATATATAAAGTAGGCATTTATGCACGTTTTTGTCAACGCAAAATGTCACTTTGCCGCTCATGTGCGACAAAGTAGAAAAAAAAGCCCGCTGTCCGAATTTCTTACTATAAAATGTTGAGAAAGGAATACAGAAATAAAATAGGGCATTCATTTACAAAAACGAAAGTAAAAATTGCTTAGATTGAAGCAATAGCTCGAGAAGATTGGAAAATAACGATAAATGGGGTCATACCACATTTTCCAATTTATGTTTTTTTCTGAAAGTATACTTAAAACCACTTACAGAAATATATATTTTATGTCACATAAGTTTCTAGTTTTACAGAAATAATTTTTTAAAGTTTATATTAAATTTCAAATGACGTCATGGGTTTGCGACCGTGACCGTAGTCCCTCCTATCGAATAAAAATGGAACTACGTTTGACGTTTATGTTATTTGACTTGAAAGCAAACGTGACAGCAATTTATTTTGTACTCGTGCTTTTGTTTTTATTGTATATTGAATAATTTGATTATGGAAATTAATCTCGAGGTTTAGGAATACGAACAAAAACTTAATTTTTTTTCTCAACGAGATATTCTCGCAAGACGAGAACAATATTATACAACCATGGTAATATCTAAATGACACATAATTTATATTTATTAGAACATTTCGTTATTTGTACTTGCATTTAAACAAAAACAACTTGTAAAGATATTTACTTTGAAAATGTTGGTTGTTCGAAAAATGTGACAGCCCTGCGCTGCGCTGACATTCATGTACAGTACGTGCACAAGTACATGTGTGCGCGACTATCATTATATGTGTGTACAAACCCATGACGTCACAAAATAAGACTCAAATTTTTAGAAAGAAAATCATGAATGAAAAGTATAAGAATATTACATATTTTTCATGTATATATGTATAAAATTATGTATTTTTTTTAATTATATAAAAAAAATCAATATATTTTTTTTGGTATGACCCCATTAAATTTAAAAAATATAATCGTTATTTATTGAGTAGTACTGTAAATACAAAGTGAATATTTTATTATTTTTTGTTATGGCGGAGGACTCCATTGTGGCGACTGTAGAAAAAATCTTGTGGGGGTTTGGGCGCAAATGGACATTGTCGATTTCGAAAGAATGCCGCGCGACGTAGGACAATCGACAATATCCCATTTTGCGTTCTTAATACACAAATAACTATTCTACAACCATGTATGACTCTTCACAAAATATAAAAATCAGTAATATGCTTAGACCAGGAATAGAGGGGAGACAAGGCATATTCACGCGTATATTTCCAAATCATCTCTGCGATTTTGACCCTTATTGAATCAGCTGGAATCGCTAGTCGACCAGTTAAATACTGTTATGTTACAGTTGACCAAATCTAAATAAACACTTGATTATCCATAACATAAATAAAACAATTTAAAACTAAGAAAACTATGAATCAAACTAAAGACGTATGTATTCAAAGAACGTCAGAAGTCAAAATAATGATTGATAACGTTGGGTGACGCTTGTTGATTTTGAAAACTTATTCGTTCGACTGCACACGTATGTAACACATCTGGTCGATTGGGCGATTGCAGCTGACTTTGACATTTCAATAAGGTCGAAAGTCGCTATGATGATTTGGAAAGTCTTCTTACGGCGAAATACATAGCATGCCCTGTCTCCCCTCTATTCCTGGTCTAAGGTAATATGGACAACTAGTACATACGTAATAGCTGTCACTCGTTTAAATTCTGTCGGCGGCAAATGTAAACCACGTCCTTATTGGTGAGTAATTTACGTACGTCATCAGGCAAAAGGAGAAGCGGCAATTTTAAAAATTATGTTTTCAAAGACAATTTTCTCATGATAAAGAGTAATATGAAAAAAATAAAAAATACGGTTAAAATATTTTTTGTTATTCTTTCGATTAAAGCATAGAAAAAAATCGTGCATTACCTGTTTATTTTTGCGTTTTCTGTGGTTTTAAGTAGTCATTTCGTATTTTATTAGGATCAAATAAATGAGTGGGCAAACATGACTGGTTTTCTGTGCGCTCTTGGTGGAGTGTGTTTACAACGAAAATCTCCATCTAGGCCTACTACAGTATCAACTACTTCCCATCCAAATCTTGCCACTATGAGTTCTACCTCTTCTATGGCATCTTCTTTGTCTGATAGCAGAAAATCTAGTGTTTTGCCAAGTAGTAGTCAAGATGTTCAGTATTGTCCAGTTACACAGTAAGATATTTAAATAATTTATATAAAAATATGCATTTACATTTAATATTTTGTTAGGTTTGTTGGTTTACTTTTACGCTTATTAGTTTGTAATAATGAAAAATTCGGAGCCCAAATTCAAAAACATGTAAAAGAACTTGTTGGGCACGAAATGTCTTCTGCTTTATATCCAATTTTATTTGATCAAATTAAAGCAATTGTTGAGAAATTCTTCGATCAACAGGGACAAGTTGTTGTAGCAGATATTAATACTCAGTTTATTGAACATATAATATTTATAATGAAGAATGTTTTGGATAGCAGTAAAAATGATCAGCCGTCTGAACATTTAGGTGTAACAAGTATAGAAGGAATGATGCTTGCCATTGTGAGATATGTGAGACATTTAGATATGACTGTACATTCTATTCACATAAAAACAAAACTCTGCCAACTTGTAGAGGCTATGATGAAAAGGAGAGATGATTTAGCATTCCGACAGGAAATGAAATTCCGTAATAAATTAGTTGAATATTTAACAGATTGGGTTATGGGTACGTCTCATCAAATTGCCCCACCTAGTTCTGCCGATGTAACCGCTTTAACTAGGTATAAATCTACAAATCGCGGGTCTAGAATACCAAGGTTGTAACTGCAAGAAGGTATAATGGCGAAGAAACTAATTCGAAATTATAACTTTTTTAACTCAAATAATAGATTTAATTCTTCTAGTATGATAATATGGAAGAAAAATTACAATAGTGTGCTTAGTTACCGAAAAAAAATTAGAAAAGTAGGCAGCTAGAACTATACAGGATGTAACACGTACACCGACCACCGCCATTATTACCTTTATTATTATAGTTACAAAAAGTACTATAGAACAAAGTTGTAGGGGACCAAAGGGGACATTCTTTCAGAGAAGAAAATTTGTTTTTAAATCAGTGGTTCTCAAGTTACAACACAAAGTTATATTTTTTCAAATGGGATTTTACATATTTTTTATGCCTATTCGATAGCATATTTTTTTCTGAATTCAACCATGTATTAGTTTTATATCCTTACATAATAAATAAAAATATTGAAAAAAATGCGATTGAAATTTTAATAAATTTTTATTTTTAATATTATTGTACAGTAGGCTATGGATGAAAAACAATAACAAAGGAACAAAATATAGCTGCTGTCAAATAATAATTGGCGTACTAATTGTTGTAACCAGTGACAACGAAACAAAATTTGATGGACAGAGTTAGAGAAGCTTGCGCTGCTTTGACACCAGAAACTGTAATAAAAGCTACTTCTTCTGTTTTAAATAGAATAGAATTATGCTTAGAAAATAATGGAAATCAAATAGAACATTATTTATAAGGAGTAATTAACAATTATTAATTTTCAATTTAAATTTATCACTCTTGTTTCTCATCCATGGCCTACTGTACAATAATATTAAAAATAAAAATTTATTTAAATTTCAATTGCATTTTTTTCAATATTTTTTTATGTAAGGATATAAAACTAATACATGGTTAAATTCAGAAAAAAATATGCTATCGAATAGGCATAAAAATATGTAGAATCCCATTTGAAAAAATATAACTTTGTGTTGTAACTTGAGAACCACTGATTTAAAAATAATTTTTCTTCTCTGAAAGGATGTCCCCTTTGGTCCCCTACCACTTTGTTCTATAGTATTTTTTTGTAACTATAATAATAAAGGTAATAATGGCGGTGGTCGGTGAACGTGTTACACCCTGTATACCTCAATTTTTTTTACATCTTTCATGGGATCAAAGTTCTATCTGCGTATATTAAAAAAAAAGAATTCATTACGATATAGCAAATTATTTATTTTTATTAATAAAACATAAAAAAAAATTGTATGTGTTTAAGACCGCACGTCCGAAGTGAAAACTGAAATGGTTGACATTTGGATGCCATCTCTTGACTGCTCCCAGAAGCTTTATAAACTTAAATGTTTAAGTGTGTTGGGCTTACATTCATATTTTTTTTATAAGATGTCAAAATCTTGTGACATTCTAACCAAATTCTAACAAAATTTTCAAGAAAGAATTTTAATTTTCTTAGGAGAAGGCTGGGAAACAACTCAAATTTTAAATTAATATTTTTGATATTTTTAAAGTATATCAAACTTAGTATTTATATGAATACTAACCAGATAAATTATAAATATGAGAGAAAAATCAGTCAAAATCATCATCCCGGCGTCAACTGATTTTTCTCTCATATTTATAAACTCAAATTTTATTTTAAAATCTGGCCAAAAACTTCAAAAACTCTAGTTTTAAACCGGTGATGAGAGCGCGATTTATTCCCGTTGTTATTTAAATGTCATTTTTAGATTGTAATGTAACCACGTTGTAATGCTGTTAATACGGTTTTTCAAAATTATAAACATAAAATCTGCAACAAATACAAATGTAAGTAAGTAATATTTTATTTACTTATATATAAATAACTAAATAAATATATCACTGCATATTACCCATTGCTGGGTGTGTTTGGAACTAAAGTTTCTTTTTGACAGATATTGTGATGTTTCCCGGCCTTGTATTAATAACGTCACGTAGGCACGACTCGAATTAACGTGATGTCACGTTCGACTCTCCCCGAGTTTACCCGAATAACCATGACGCGTCACGCATGACGAATCAGCTTTGTTCAGTGCCCAGGTGTTCACTTTATTGACAAATTTACGGCTACAAATAATAATAATGATACGAAAACAAATTAAAAAATAATAAATTTCTCATTGCAAAAAAATCTAATTTAATTTTAATGTTGTTTTAAAGTACATTTGGTTTTACTCAGTCATTGCAGCCATATTTTTTTCAAAGCATTCCGTTCCCTGACGCTAATTTCTGAATCTCTTTTTCGCTTCTTTCGCTCAGGAAATACTTCTTTTAAAGTACTTCTGTCTGTACTGTGTTGCGTCTCTACACGTTTGATTTAATAGAACTTTGTTTCTGTACTATCTCGAAAAAGGCAACAATATTTAAAATATAATACCAGAAGTAGATATAATCTCATTTTCCAAAAATTTGCAGTTACAATCTTGTTATTCTAGACCCGCGAAATATTGGAATGATACACATAAAAATATTTGCATAAAATTTTAGAGATTTAGATCAAGCTTGTATGGAAGCAGTTGCAGCTTTACTCAGGGGTTTGCCACTTCAACCAGAAGAATCTGATAGAGGCGATTTAATGGAAGCTAAAAGCCAACTTTTCTTGAAGTATTTCACTTTATTTATGAATTTATTAAATGACTGCAGCGATGCCACGGAAGAAAAAGATGTAGTTTCTAGACAGAGAGTTGCCGCTGGAAAATTGAACACATTACGCAATGCCACAATACAAGCTATGTCTAATTTACTTTCAGCAAATATAGACAGCGGTTTGATGCATTCAATTGGTAAATAATACCCAAAGGGAATTATTTCTAGTACTTAATTTATTTTCGTAGATTTGGGCTATAACCGAGATTTGCAAACCAGAGCAGCTTTTATGGAAGTTTTAACAAAAATATTGCAACAGGGTACTGAGTTTGATACGCTAGCAGAAACTGTCCTAGCAGATAGATTTGAACAATTAGTTCAATTAGTGACTATGATTAGTGATAAGGGTGAACTGCCTATAGCTATGGCTTTAGCAAATGTCGTAACTACTTCGCAAATGGATGAGTTAGCCAGAGTATTTGTTACTTTATTTGACGCAAAACATTTGTTATCTCCACTACTATGGAATATGTTTTATCGTGAAGTTGAAGTTTCTGATTGCATGCAGACTTTGTTTAGAGGAAATTCACTGGGAAGTAAAATAATGGCATTTTGTTTTAAAATATACGGAGCGTCGTACTTGCAAAATTTGCTTGAGCCGTTGATAAATCCTTTACTTGATGAGCCTTGTGGGAGTTTTGAAGTAGACCCGGCAAGGTAAGAACTACAAACTCTACAGTATGTCCCATTTAGAGGTGCCACCATTGGGATTTCGAGAACTATAAGAGATACGATGTTGGTTAAATGGAACTTTTTGTGCACCTTTGGGAGGCCATCTCAGATGTGCTTTTGTTTTTCCAAAAATTCTCATAGGGCACTAGATAATGTCGAAAAACTGAATATTGTTGATCTTTTCTTTCTCAAATAACTTCTAAACTATTAGTAATTGAGAAAAACGTTTCAAATATAAAAGATTGATATTTTTATTAACTAACCAGTGGCGTACGAAATAAATTTTTATATCCGTAAATTTTCGAGATATAACACAAACTTATATTTTTTTAAATGGAACCCATATCTGATTTTAGTCTCAAAAAATAATTATTTTTTTCTCTTTTCAATGATGTAAGGATTATTATGTATTATATTTGTTTTGCTCTTAAAATTTAATTTTTCTCTTTATTTTCCTGAATTTTCTTATTATTTCCCAAAAAAACATTATTATTTTTATTAATTATATTGTATTTGATCAAAATAATTTGTTTTATGCCTTTATTACTTAATATTTTCATTCTAGACTCATAATTACAAATTACACTATGATGTGCCAAGGGCGACCTGATACAAAATTTTATAAAAATTAATTTGATACGAGTTTTGAGCAATATTTTTTAACGAAAGAAATTATTTTAATACAAGGAGTATTTCCAAATAGAAATCTACCAATATTTTCAAAATAATTGTAAATTTAATACAAAATAAGGAAAAAATAATAATTTTGAAGGCAAAACAAATATAAAACATAATAACTCTTACATCGTTGAAAAGAGAAAAAAATATTTATTTTTTTGAGACTAAAATCAGATATGGGTTCCATTTAAAAAAATATAAGTTTGTGTTATATCTCAAAAATTTACGGATATAAAAATTTATTTCGCACGCCACTGATTAGTTAATAAAAATTTCTATCTTTTATATTTGAAACATTTTTCTCAATTATTAATAGATTAGAAGTTATTTGAAAAAGAAAAAATCAACAATATTCAGTTTTTCGTCATTATCTAGTGCCCTATGAGTATTTTTGGAAAAATAATAGCACATCTGAGATGGCCTCCCAAAGGCGCACAAAAAGTTCCATTTAACCGACATCGCATCTCGAGATCTCAATGATGGCACCTCTAAATGGGACACACTGTATAGTCTGTTTTTAAACTATAGACAGTCTTTTAAAAGTTGTGGCTGTACCGAAGACAGTTTTGCACCCAACGAAATTTCAATTTCAACCTTCGTTCAACCATGGAAAACCATCTGGGAAGAGCCACCACAATCGTTGATTTCGGCGTCAAATTTTAAAAACACTGTTTGTAGTTTAGAAACAAACTATAGTGTTAATTTTGTTTACTTCTATATTCATTAAAATGAACATCCTGTATAAACCTTAGATACCTTTCTCGATATAGAATAAAAATGAGTTAATAATATCAAATAACAAATTGAAATTATTAACTCATTTTTATTCTATGTCAAGAAAAATATTTAAGTTTTATACGGAGTGTTCATTTTAAATGGGCCACCGTTGCTATCTCGAGAACTATAAAAGCTACAAAGACGGTTAAATGGGCAACCGATTTCCATATCACAAAATTTAAAGAAAAAAAAATTATGCAACAAGGCACTGAAGTTCTATTTTTTATCACGAATATGGAATCTATTTGCCGAAGCCCTCAGGGCCGAGGAAATAAACCATATGAGTGAAAAAAAGGAACTACAGTGCCGATGTGCATGTTGAATTTTATTTGAAATCGAAAACTTGTGAAAATGGAAGGAATATTTATTTTATAGGTTATGTTTAAATATAATCTGTCAATGTGAAATTCAATGTTGCTAACCTCGGACATTGAAATTATCGCAAAGAACACGCAAAATTATATGTTTTATATCAAACTTATTCATCGGAATTATTTAGTTCAAATTTACTGTTGTACATTGTACACCTGCCCAAATTATCTTACATGTACAGCAATTATCATAAGGTTGACAACACTGTAAATGCATGAAATCGTCGTATAATGGATTACTTTAGTGCCGATTTCATAGCTTTTAATGACGATTTTTGAGCACTTTAGTGATCATTTGAAATAAATAATTATTTTTCGATCAGTGGTTCTCAAAATATGGCACTTAACTTTTTTATTTTAAATGAGAACATAATTTTTTATTTCCTCATTCGTTAGAGAATTTAATTCTGAATTCATTTATACAATATTTTTAAATCCTTACATAACGGTTTTTTTGAAAAAAATTGCATGTAAAGTTTTATACTAATTTGATAAAATATGTCTATAATAAGAGTGCCACAAATGGAAAAAAATTAATACATGTTTTTTTTTTACATAGAATTAGAGTGCTCTGACAGAAGTGAATATTGGCACTCTTATTATAGCCATATTTTAATCAAATTAATATAAAACTTTATATGCATTTTCACAAAAAAAAATCGTTATGTAAGGGTATAAAATATTATATCATTGAATTCAGAATTAAATTCTCTAACGAATGAACAAATAACAAACATATGTTCTCATTTAAAATAAAAAAGTTAGATCCCATATTTTGAGAACCACTGGTCGAAAAAAATCATTTTTCCTGCAACCGTGCGTAAAGTACATACTTTACGCACTCTTTATAATATGTAAAGTGTCAATTTTCAAACACTAGTGCGTGTAAAGCAAATATGTTGCAAGGCTACATGCACATTCGGTTAATTTACTTGTCAACTAACACTAACAATATTTGAAGATGCCTGTATTACTCACATTCAGTAGTATTAGAAACAGCACTAACATTTCTGTTGTAGGAAAAATATTTTTATCTCGGGCTAATTTTCGCACTTGACCAAAAAATACTACTTTACACACTTGTTACATACGAGGGGAGTTTTTTATGTTATCTACCTAGCTATGAAAACAATATGCTATCGCGACAATTTTCTTATGTCAAGTTACTGTGACATTTTCATGTCTACAAAGACACAATTAAGAACTTGAAAGCGGCTATACGCGAAAAAAAGACCCCACAATTATGCTCAGAAAATGCTGTTTCTGCACAACAACTGCATGGTGCATAAAGCACGAATTGTTCAAGCAGTAGTCAATGAATGCAGCTTTGACGAATTACAATATCCACCTTACAGTCCTGACCACATCCGACTATTATTTCTTTCCAAAACTCAAAAAACATTTGAGAGAGAGTCGCTTTTTATCGAATGATGACTTGGAAAACGCAGTGGAGTCGTATTTTGCAGAATTACCAAAAGATTTTTTTTTGCAGGCGTAGCTTTATTAGAAAAACGTTTGAATAAGTGTGTTAGTGTTAACGGTTCTTACGTTGAAAAATAAAATTTTATTTGTTCTCTAACTCGTTGTTTTCATAGCTGGGTAGATAACATAAAAAACTCCCCTCGTAAATAACTATTTCTTTTCTTTATATTTGTCCTGTGAAATAGAAATTGTTTGCCCATTTAACCGTCTTTGTAGCTCTTATAGTTCTCTGGATAGCAATGATGGCCCATTTAAAATGAAACCCTTTATTTTGATTTAGTGATTGGAATTGGATAAAAATAAATGTAATTACTTGTGTTTCATTATAGGATTGAAAATGAAGATATAGAAAAAAATCGCCACAACCTAATAGCATTGACACAAAAAGTATTTGATGCTATAGTAAGCTCCGCAGATAAATTTCCTCCGCAGCTTAGATCAATGTGTCATTGTCTATATCAAGTTTTGAGTAAACGATTTCCACAGTTTCCTCAAAATAACATCGGTGCTGTCGGTACTGTCATATTTCTCCGATTTATAAACCCAGCAATCGTATCACCCCAAGAAATGGGAATAGTCTCCAAACAAGTACCCCCACCTGTGAAGCGAGGTCTAATGCTCATGTCGAAAATACTTCAAAACATTGCCAATCATGTGGAATTCAGTAAAGAACAACACATGCTTCCTTTCAACGACTTTCTCAGAGCCCATTTTGAGATTGGAAGAAGATTCTTCATTCAAATCGCATCTGATTGTGAAACTGTTGACCAAGCGTCTCATTCCATGTCATTTATTAGCGACGCAAATGTTCTGGCTTTGCATAGATTGCTTTGGAATCATCAGGAAAGAATTGGAGATTATTTATCTAGTAGTAGAGATCATAAAGCTGTTGGAAGAAGACCATTTGATAAAATGGTTACATTGTTGGCTTATTTGGGGCCACCAGAACACAAACCAGTTGATTCACAGTATGTAGAATTTCATTTTTGTTTTTAGTGAGATTTAATAATTATTTTTTTAGTTTATTGTTTTCGTCTTATGCACGATGGAGTTCAATTGACATGTCTTCAACTAATTTTGAAGAAATTATGGTGAAGCACAATATGCATGAAAAGGAAGAGTTTAAATCTATAAAAACGTTAAATATATTTTATCAAGCCGGGACGAGTAAAATGGGATATCCAGTATTTTATTATATTGCACGACGCTATAAGTAAGTTTTATTCCAATGAGGTGCGGGAGGCCACGTGGCTTTGACAAGTGCTTGTGGGGCCCCAAACATGGTTGCCAAGAATACGGCTTGTGTACGTTGTCTGTGTTGCCAAATAAATTTGAGTGTAAAATTAATAAATAAAATTGTAAAGCTAGTTATTATTAATGAATATCATGTTGTTTACTTTTTAACACATAAACTTAATTTTTAAAATATTTTTTAAAAATTATGCGACTTGTGCTGCTATCTACGATACAAAGATTTCTTGGCGCGCTAAATTTGAGGAAAACCATCAGAGGATGTTGAACGTTTTGCATATTTTAGAAATTAAGTTTATGTGTTAAAAAGTAAAAAAAAAAACATGATAATCATTAATAATAACTAGCTTTACAATTTTATTTATTAATTTTACACTCAAATTTATTTGGCAACACAGGCAACGTACACAAGCCGTATTCTTGGCAACCATGTTTGGGCCCCACAAGCACTAGTCACGTGGCCTCCCGCACCTCATTTTATAAGCTTCATAGAACGGTTTGAAACCGTCAGCAACCGTCAGAGGCATGCGCACTTACATAAAAGCGTTCACAGAGTCACATATTTCACACATAAAAAAGTTGAGGACTGGTTAGCAACGGTCAGAATAATTTCCAAATTTTTAGTTTGAGTCATGAACATTTATATTTTTCAGAAGTTTTGACATTTCCCCATGTTCGTGTTCGTTTTAGTTTGCAGAAAATTAGATTATCTGTTTGATACATTAAAAATAAATTTATATTTATTATTTTAATAAATATTTTAAAATGAGAATATTATAGTTAAAAAATCCCTAAACCTTAACTAAAAACGCTGAAACTAGATACGTATTTTTTCGGCAACTAAGTTGCCATATCAGTAAGTTTACGTCTAAGAACAGGTCAGTTTTGGATTACTCAACATGTCAACCATGCCAGAGGTCCAAAAACATCTGCTCTCTTTTTCAGATTTGTTTTGGACCTCTGGCATGGTTGACATGTTGAGTAATCCAAAACTGAACTGTTCTTACACGTAAGTTTACTGATGATGGCAACTTAGTTGCCGAAATACGTATCTAGTTTTAGCGTTTTTAGTTAAGGTTTAGGGATTTTTTAGCTATAACCTATTTAACCCTAGACTCCAATAAAGTTTTGTTATGAATATATTACTGCAAACTATGTAGTAAGATATTTATTAAAATTCACTTAATAATAGATTACGATTCGGATAGTAGCATGTCCAATGGAAATAATTGAAATAATAGCTATTAGAAAAAAAAAAACCCCAAAAATGAGAATTATGTCAAAATGGCACTCCAGTATACTAAAGATTTTATTGAACACTTTCAAACAAATTGCAGATGTTATTAAATAAATAAATATATCATCACGGCATATTACCCATTTCTGGATGTGCCAGTATCTACAACACATGTAGACATCGGTAATGATGACGATATATTTTATCGTGTGGGCGCTTACCAGGCGTCACCTCACGGGCACTCATAGCTGGTGTGGTGCAGTAAGATTTACAGTTTCACAGTATTACCGCTATCAAGCTGGAAAAACGGCATACTTGATGCTTATAAATGCACACTAGTTTTCATTGTGTTCACAGAAAAATTCAAACCGTTTGATTTGCAACTAGTTTGAAACCTGGCATGCGCATTGTCTCAAACTCCAATGTTTGCAAACCGTTCTATGAACAAAACTATACAAATAAAATCGAGGAAACTTATAATTGTTTTTTTCTCACAGAATTGGAGAAACGAATGGAGATTTGCTGATATATCATGTTCTTCTTACTTTGAAACCATTTTGCCATTCGCCATTTGAAGTTGTGGTTGATTTTACCCACACCTGTTCTGATAATAGATTTAGGTATTATTTTATTTTATAATTTCTTGTTAATTACTAATATGTTAACTATTTACAGAACTGAATTCCTTCAAAAATGGTTTCATGTACTCCCTAAAGTTGCATACGAAAATATATACGCTGCTTATATTTATAACTGCAATAGCTGGGTCCGAGAATATACAAAATTTCATGACAGGATAGTAGCTCCATTAAGGGTATATTTGACCATCTTATACGTGATTTGTAATTTATTTGTACACATGTTTCCAGGGTAATAGAAAACTTGTTTTCATTGACAATCCAGCTCGATTGAATGATTGTATTGATCCTGATCAACAAAAATTGCCTGGTGCTACTCTTAGTTTAGATGAAGATTTGAAAGTTTTCAATAATGCTTTAAAATTATCGCATAAAGATACCAAAGTTGCAATAAAAGTATGTTTGAATTTGTATATTTTTATATTTTGCGTTCATAATGAAGTCATTACGAAACCCAGTGGGGGATTCCACGATTTTTTGATTTTTTTACATGTTACAGTATTCTTAAATTCAGAAATTCCCTAATTTTTCTTTTTTTTTAATTCGGCCTCAAATGGAAGAAAAAGATGCTAAATATTTGGTATTCAGTGTTTCCCGCCTTACGACATAAACGAACCCATTGGTGAAGAGCAATGGCATTATATCTAGGGTGACCATAATTTTTTTAGAAAAAAAAAGTACAAAAAATACTAGAGGCAGAATTGAAAATAAAAATGAGAAATTTATTTCGTTTTAGTTCAATTTTGATGTAAAAAGTAATTAATAATAAGCACATATAAGTCAAGTAAAACATAATGTTTCATAAAATATAACAAAATAATACAAAAATTGATTGTTACAAAAAAAATTCTATTACGTTCCGCATCATGTTTGTACCAGTCTTTTGATACCAGTACTTTTGGGAATTTAAAATCGCCTTTAAAATTTGAGGACTGCTCTGGAGTAAATAGAACATTTCAGTATTTCAGCATTTGATGCGCTTGTCCCAGGTAAACAAAAAATGAACTCTAGATTGAAATAAAACTTTTGTCGAGACAAAAAAATTTTTTTGTTGCTTTAAAATTTTAAACAAGTCAGAAATGAATAAAATACTTAAATAATACGATATAATTTATATCGTGCTTTCTCTCTTAGCAGCTGATGTCTTGGCTGCTGTTACCAGAGGTCTTAAACCATTTGTCAATGTTGTGTCGCTAAGGTTATATCGTCTGCTTTATTATTAAATTATACTTACATAATGAATAACATTATGATGCCTTAATTCGTGCGTTTTGAAAGTGTGTAATTTATTTTAGCACTTATAAAAAAAGTGATGAAACATATAGAAAGGAAATTTGCATTAATAACACAGTTGTATAGGAAGAAATAATTATATGTATAATTTGTATAGAAATTCGATATTAGTGGAATCTCCTATTGCGTATCGAAAGAGCCTTCATTTCGATACGCCTGTTTTTGTTTTATAAAGGTGGTACTAAATGACATTTACTTAAATCTTTTCAATCCAATGTTTACCAATTACAACAATACACATGCAAATTTCCTTACATCAACTTTGTTTAATAAAGCAGTTTTTTTTCTTTTAAATATTTTAGTATAAAAGGCGCAAAATATAAAAATAGCATAAAGGACTCATTTTATAAGTCTTTTTTTCGAACTTGTCATTTTTAAAAATTTTGACGCGTGCGAAAAAACATGTTTTATAAAACTTGTTCCTTAATATACTATTTTATGATAACATCGCATTTTAGGTTGGTCCAACGGCGATACAAATTACTTCAGCGGAGAAAACTAAAGTTTTGTCTCATTCTGTATTACTAAATGATGTATACTATGCTTCGGAAATAGAAGAAGTATGTTTGGTTGATGATAATCAATTTACATTGACAATAGCAAATGAAAGCGGGCCTTTAAGTTTTATTCATAATGATTGTGACAGCATTGTACAAGCAATCATCCATATACGTAACAGATGGGAACTTAGCCAACCAGTAATTTTTTTATAATCGAAACTGAAATTATTTGTAACATATTTTCTTCTCAGGATTCTGTCACTGTTCATCAAAAAATTCGACCAAAAGATGTACCTGGTACGTTACTCAATATGGCATTGTTGAATTTGGGATCTTCGGACCCTAATTTGAGAACTGCTGCGTATAATCAGTTATGCGCTTTAACTGCAACGTTTGATTTAAAAATTGAAGGGCAACTGTTGGAAACTTCTGGTAAGTCAATACAAAGTGTCCAAAAAGGGTATCGGGTATTTGAAAGTAAAACAAAAAATTTAAATAATCGAAATGGTTATTTTTTTTTTTTAACAAAGTCACTAAATTAGAAAATTATTTAGCATAGATAATAGCAGCGTAACAGTCAACATCTGGACAACATTATATTTGTTAAAAAACAATTTTCCAGACACTTAAACAATTGCAATTTGCTCGAGCGCATCTAGCGGAAAAGCATAGAACTAAAGGTTACTATGGTTACCACTTACAAACAATGACCTGTCATCAGCCGTAGACCTCTACACTCCAGCCGTCGTTTTAGTTCAATAATCGAATGATCTTCAATATTATCAAACAAAAAAATTCCCCCAGGCACATCTTCTGGTTTTAAACTCATTTTTATTAAACACAACGAACAAATCACAATAAAGAATTAAGTTAACACTGAATGACAGATAGCATCAGGGAGCGGGACGTAAGACAACGAGGGGAGGTTTGTTTGGAACATGATATTCTATCTCTTTCTTGCATGTGACGTCAATTCTGTAAATGTCTGACATATTTCAATTAGAATTATTTGAATATAATATCAGCTGTTTCCATGATTATAGCAAAGCTGGCTGATTTATGAACGTTAATCTCTTTATAATTCTTTATCTCTATATCTATTGAATATGAAGGAAAATGTATAATTAAACCGTGTAGACAATAAATTACATAAAATGTCAAAAAATGATATTTAATTGCGTTTTTTCAAGAAAAACTGTTAAAAACTTCAAACAAGGGAACTTGCGGTTAACCAGATATAACCAAAATCTATTCATCTCTTCATATGGATATAAAGAAGAGGAATATGAAAGAATTATAATTTTTAGAATTGTAGTATTGTAATTGGAGTTATCGTCGGAGAATTTTTTATCACACATGGACACACATATACATACATACATTGTAAAACTAGTAAAATCGGATACTAGGGACTCTAAAACGTGCATATTTATTAAAAACTCACCACCAAATTTTTTGACCAGAGACAGTACTTTCCTTACCTAAAGGTGACGGAAGGTAATAAACAACTATGATTATTTATATTTTTTGTTTTATTCAACTATCAAATACCTGATACCCTTTACAAATTTTATAAAAAGTAGAAAATTATATCATTTGTTCCATCAGGTCTTTGCATTCCATCAAATAATACAATTTTTATCAAATCTGTCAGCGAAAAACTGGCTACGAATGAACCACATTTAACACTGGAGTTTCTGGAAGAATGTATACAAGGTTTCAGGGTATCTAGTATAGAATTAAAACATTTGTGTCTAGAATACATGACTCCTTGGCTTGCCAATTTAGTTAGATTTTGCAAACCTTCCGAAGAAAATAAACGACAAAAACAAGTTGCTCAGATTTTAGAAAAGCTGATTACATTAACTATACAAGAAGTTGAAATGTACCCTTCGATTCAAGCAAAAATTTGGGGCTCCATTGGACAAGTTCCAGAGCTGATAGACATGGTTTTGGATAATTTTATCCATCGATCTGTGAATTCTGGACTTGGTTCTTCTACCGTAGAAATAATGGCGGATACGGCTGTGGCACTTGCATCTGCTAACGTGCAGTTAGTTGCGAAAAAAGTTATAGGACGATTGTGTCGGGTAAATTGAGACAAAATACACTCAGGTCAAAAAAATTGGGCCACTTTTTATTTTCATTTTTGTTAACAGCATTGTTTTTGAAACTTTTAAATATAACTTTTAACTTTATCTAATGAAAGACATACTATTACAGTGTACAAAAAGGTAACAGATGGTACTTATACATTTATTTAATGAACAATAATAATTGTCAAACATGAAATTGTAATGTAACTTTGGTATTGTATCCAGGGCCGGCTCAAGATATATAGGCGCCCTGAGCCAAATTAGATTAGAGCGCCACCACCCATTACAAAAATTATTTCTGATTTTTTTTGAACTTAAAACAAAACGATAAACTTAAAAGTTGATAGATAATACATAAATTATAATCATTAGCAATAAAAACACTATGAAATTTACAAAATCAACATAAAAAACCTGTTGTGGCCAGCACAAGACCTTCCGTACAATCAAATAATATTACTACCAAATTTATATCTACCCATTTTTTAATTATTGCCCCAAAAGTCAATATACCCCACATTTAGATAAAAACTTCAAAATTTTTAAAAATCTAATTTTTATGTATCTAGATACTTCTCAATGCGCTGATTCCAAATTTTGAAACCGCAGGTCGATATCTCTTTTCGTTCTCGAGATATTTGGATTCAAAGTTTTGCTCAAAACTACCCATTTTTGGGTTATTACCCAAAAATGGGTCGAGATATGAATTTGGAGACACCACCATTCGATTCTACGGGCAAAATTACATAAATACACCAATTTTCAGAATTTTTGAACACCGCATACAATCTCTAAAGCAAAATAACTGAAAATGGCCAAAAATCGCAAAAATCTAAGGTGTACCCCTTACGATTTTTTCAGATTTTGGCCATTTTCAGGGGTTTTCAAGCTTTTATTAATAAAAAATGAACCGGTTGGACAAAAATTATGAAAATTGCTATACTTATGTATTTTTGTCTGTAGAATCGAATGGCGTTGTCTCCAAATTCATATCTCCACCCATTTTTGGGTTATTACCCAGAAATGGGCAGTTTTGAGCAAAACTTTAAATCTAAATATCTCGAGAACGAAACGAGATATCGACCTGCGGTTTCAAAATTTGGAATCAGCGCATTGAGAAGTATCTAGATACATAAAAATTAGAATTTTGAAAATTTTGAAGTTTTTATCAAAATGTGGGGTATATTGACTTTTGGGGCAATCATTCAAAAATTGGCAGAGATATAAACTTGATAGTAATATTATTTGATTGTAAAGAGAATGTTATGCAAGTGTACGCATTTTTAGAATATTTGAACAATACCTTCCTTACCTAAAGGTGACGGAAGTTAAAAATACCTATCAGAATTTAAAACTAACGAGAATCCAAGAATGATTAAATTATTTACATTGATTTTTTTTTATTTATATATTTGTCTTTAGTTTTTATATTTTTTGGGCGCCCCAAAATACCAGGCGCCCTAAGCCAGTGCCTAAGTGGCTCACGCCTTAAGCCGCCACTGATTGTATCTTGAAATCCAATAGAAACAAAAAAAAGGGTAGGTATCGCCATTGGAAAGAGCTTAAAAAAGTGTCCTAAAGAAGTGCAAATGAAAATCTCGAGTTATTTCATAAAGGGCCTTTCATTAAGAGTGATAGGATTTTAATTTTAAATAAAACAAAAACGGTGTAACGTATCAATTTAGTTTTTGCTTTATTTTGAAGCTTAGACGATGCAATTATGTGTGGAACAATATATCGTTCAAATATCCACCACGGCTTTGTTTACACTGACGCAAACGATCGCTCCAATTTTTGGAAGCAATAAGGTCCGATGACGCCGCCATGCCATAAACCGCACCACACAGTGAGTTTTTCGGGATGCAACGGCATGTCATGTAACACTCGTCGGTTGTTCTCGCACCAATAACGGCAATTTTGTTTATTAACAAAGCCATTTATACAAAAATGCGCCTCGTCTGAGAAGATGATTTTTTGGCCCAAACTTATGATTATCTTCCAAGTGCTCAAGGGTCCAGTTAGAAAACTCCCGACGCAGTCTGTGATGGTTTAGCTTCAGTTCTTGACTCAATACGACTTTGTAATGATGTAGGCTCAAATCCTTACGCAAAATTTTCCAAGTTGACGTCTGAGAAAGCCCAAAATGTTGAGATCGTCTTGAAATCGACAAATTTGACTCATCGGCAACACTAGTCGCTGCAGCTGCGATATTCTCCTCATTTCGCATATTTCACTTCTTGTTGGTAGCGTATTGTTTTGTAAAGTGAACTTTCCACAGTGCGGCATATAGCTTGCGCAGAACAACGATGGCGGCGACCCAATTCTCTAGTGAACAAACGCTGAGCACCCACAGCTGAGCTCGAACTTTGGTAATATTTTTAAATAATTTCTAAACGTTCGGGAAGGTGCAAACGCTGCATGATGAAACTGCAAACTATAGGGAATATTTTGACACCTGACAGTAAAAAGAAATAATATCAGAAACCGAGAAATCTTTATTTAAAAACTGTCATCCCTATTGAAAGACATTTTATTTAGAAGCTTTGCAAAAAAAAAAAATAATGCAAATTTCATATATTTGTCTTGACTTATGCATTTCTTCTGAATAAACAATACATTGCTAAAATGGCATCCCAATATAGAACAACTATTGTCTAGTTAACCGACTTAGCTCTTATAGTTGTCGGGACAATTAACAAAAATAAAAAAAATAGTGGTCCATTTATTTTGCACCTGAGTGTAGTAATTGATTGTTTTATTCATGAAAAATATTTCAGGTTGTTGATAAAACATGTCAGTCTCCTACTCAACTTCTCGAACAGCACATGATGTGGGATGATATTGCGATTTTAGCTCGCTATTTACTCATGTTGTCGTTTAATAATTGTCTAGATGTAGCTAGGCATTTACCATACTTATTCCACACTGTAACATTCCTAGTTTGTTCGGGATCGTTAAGTATGAGAGCTTCAACTCATGGTTTGGTTATCAATATAATTCATTCTTTATGTACATGCACTAAGCCTTCATTCTCAGGTATATTTTTTGTTTTGGTAAATTTTTCTTTATGGGATGTGAAAATCATATGAACGCAATATATTTTTGGATTCGAGCGCCACTCGGTATACCAACTGTTACACTGGGAACCCACTGGAAGCCAATCACCCCGCTTCGCTCCATTTTGGCTCCCATCGACGCTTAATATAACCCCTAATTTTACAGCAACGGTATGAACTTCATTAACCGTGATTTTAACAGGGATGAAGGAGGGCCGGAATGGGGTATTCCGACATTTTTTAAAAATATTTTTTTTACATTAATACAGACCAGTAGGACTCTGAATATCTAACTTTGAGTAAGAAAATGTATGCATCACATGAGATATGAATTTTAAAAAATTTCATCGCAATTCAAATTTTCTTATCATGGCGCGCTTATGACGTCAACTCGATGGTGACATCTGCAACGAACTTCAGCGCCTAAATTCACATGTTCATGACAGCCAATTGCTTGTTTACATATGATTTTAGTAGCAGCGTGTATTTCGATGTTTGTCCTGTGTTTGTTTATGGTAAAAATAGGAGTAATAATTATAAAGTGGACGAAATGTCAAACAAGAAATATACCCGCGCGTGTTAACTACTGGCACTATCTGTGTTTTTAAACGAAAATATTTACTTTGAAATGAGCAACAGATTATCAATTTGACGTCACAAATTTCAAGGACGTTTCTAGAGCTGTAAAAATTCCAATGGGGTATTCCACCATAACAAAAAAATAAGAAAAAATTCAATTTAACGTAAAGTATGGCTCAATAAATAATAGTTAAAACAATGAAAACATTTTTAAAAAATTACTTTACGAGATATTTCACATTTGCTAAAAGGGAAAATTGACATCACACAATTGTTATCTTTCTCTCGTAGCGTACTCAGAGCAGTGTGTGGGAGAAAGACAAGTATAGGGGAAATGTGACGTTACACTGATTTCTCAAAAATAAAATACTGTTAAACTAGGAACAATTAAAAATTTTTAATACTATGAATTGCTTCAAAACTGAATGAAGTTTTATTTAAAATAATAAAAAAAATTGAGTGGAATACCCCATTTTGTAACATTAAATTATGAATTAAAACTTTTTATTAAATATGTTTTATTATATTTTTCTACTATATGAAGATGGAAACTATAGAAAAAAGTTATTATTTTGCATTAATTCCATATCACCGGAATACCCCATTGTATGTTGGGTAAAAACTTTGGATGCAAAATCGATTATTATACAATTTTTTTATTTTGCATTTCCTCACTTGTGGCCCGATTCCAAAAATTTATTGGGTTTACATAATTTTCACATCCTATAAAGTGTATGTCAGCCTTTGTTTATATTGATTTTGTGTTGTAATTTAAAAATTATTCCAGAGGAAACACAGCGTGTGTTAAGATTGTCTTTGGATGAATTTTCCCTGCCAAAATTTTATTTATTATTTGGGATTAGTAAAGTGAAATCTGCTGCTGTAACTGCATTTAGATCTAGCTATCGTCATCCGAATGAAAGATGGTATGTATTAACTTTTTATAATTTAATATATTGAATAATTATTTTTGCTTTAGGTATGGAAACGAACGGAGTTTTTCTGGAGCGTCGGCAGATCGCGAACGCTTATCCCTCAGCTCTTTGGAAGTGATAACTGATGCTCTCCTGGAAATTATGGAAGCATGCATGCGTGATATACCTGACTGTGATTGGCTGAGTAATTGGACTTCGCTGGTGAAATGTTTCGCATTTTGTTTTAATCCAGCTTTACAACCTAGAGCGCTTATTGTTTTTGGTTGTATAAGTAAAAGTATAACAGATCAAGATATCAAACAATTATTAAGGATCCTTGTAAAAGCATTAGAAAGTTTCAATGATATCACATTACTAGAAGCATTAATAATGTGTTTAACTAGATTACAACCATTATTAAGACCTGAATCTCCTATTCATAAAGCATTATTTTGGGTGGGAACTTCTGTTCTTCAACTTGATGAGTCTTCTTTGTATGCTGTTGGTTTGGCTCTCTTAGAACAAAATTTGCATACCCTGGATTCTCAAGGACTATTTGAAGAAAAGGTATGACAAGTAGTAATAAATAATACAGTGATCAAAAATGGCTGAACGATTTTGACATTTGCCGCTTACTTAGTATGCCGGCATTACTATATCCATGGACGTACCTTTCGAATTTTGCTACCTGTGAAGAATAATCCTAAGAACCGTCTTCTTTACGTTCTCCCGAACGAAAATATGCTTCAAGAAGAAATCTGCGACGCTTTTCATTAAAAGTAATGAATAAATAAATAAATATATCATCACGGCATATTACCCATTTCTGGGTGTGCCAGTATCTACAACACTTGTAGACATCGGTAATGATGACGATATATTTTACCGCGTGGGCGCTTACCAGGCGTCACCTCACGGGCACTCATAGCTGGTGTAGAGAGTGCACCACAGGGGTCACTTTTGTGCCAAGTAATGAAAAGAAATTAATGATTTTTCACGAAGGTATGCGAAACAAATATCAAATGAAGCAATGTACGACAATAATATTAATCAAATGTCATGCATTTGTCATATGTGGAATGTAGTTTTGATGTATTATGGAAAATTGAAATATAATTTTGATATTATTTGGGATTAAAAGTTTTCACGTGACCTTCAGTCATTTTTGATTACTGTACAAATAATAAAAGTAATATTTATTTTTTGTATAGTCATTAGAACAAGTGATGATGGCAACAAGAGAACCACTGGAATGGCATTTCAAACAGCTGGATCATGCAGTTGGACTGAGTTTTAAAGGAAACTTTCATTTTGCTTTAGTAGGGCATTTACTGAAAGGTTTTCGCCATCCGACACCAACTACGGTTTCTAGGACAGCTCGAGTTCTTACTATGTTGTTAGCGATAGTTGCTAAGCCGCAACGAAGAGATAAATTTGAAGTGACGCCTGAAAGTGTTGCATATCTTACAGGTACCGTCATTACAGTCCGGCCAGCGACTTGTGAGCGATTAGCTTGGATGCGCAGTAGCCTGGCCTTAAAATTCTGGTGGGGATTTCATTGTCTTGCTAGTAGCCGTAGACTCGTATGGCTGTATTACACTTAGGGTATATTCCAAAAATAACAAATTTTAACCGGGGTTAACCAAAAGTGTTCCAATAATATCAAATGGTAAAAATTATACATTTATGAAACATGGCTCCGGTTAAAATGGTTGCAACCGAAGCGCACCAACACAACCATGATTTTTCCTTGGTTTTGCCGGTTAACATCTTCTGTCCTTTTTCATAAGATGTCAGATTTTGTAGGTTAGTGTGGTTAGATACTATTTATTGACTCTTTGATGTTTGCATCTATTTTCTACGGTTTACATTGTACGTATTTTAATTTTCCTCTCCATAATTTAGGATTATGAAAGACAATAAACGTAATGTTTGGAAAGAAAATTCTAGAGTTTCCGCGAATGAAACCGAACTGTTTCAATAATAATAGTCACGTGACTAGAACCAGTCGGTAACCCAAACCATGGTTTTGGTTATTATATTTTATTTTTGGAATATACCCTTAATAATAAATCGATCGACTTGTGACCTTCAATTTATCGGTACGTGTAATACAGAAAAGTCGATCGATTTATTGACAAAATAAATCGTATAATAAATTGACGAAATTAGAACTTCTAATTTCTGTCGATTTTTTGGGGAATTGTTGGTTACTTTTCTAGTGCCAACTTTGCCAACTCTACAATATTTGACATTTCAAATTATATTTAATTTGTGCTTTAAGGTTATAAGTTCTTATTTTTGTTTTTATATAAAATGTCAAGATATCGGTGCTTAACACGTAAAAGAAGAATTAATAATTTAAAAAGAATAACGTTTGCTTTGATTGTAAGCAGATATCAGTATTTTAACCGCTTTTTTATTAAAACTATATTCGTTTTTATTACTCATTTTTAACGAAGGGCACAAATACTCTCAAACAGACAACTCAAAATGAAGCAACGCTAAACTCAAAACATTCATTAAAGACGCGGAATAATACGAAGTTGGTAGCCCTGATTCCTACATAAATAAATTGATAAGAAAATCGACAAGTGTAAATTCTCAACATGTTGATCAATAAATTGATAAATTTATCGGTCAATAAATCGATCGATTTATTGTTGAGTGTAATACAGCTTGTAGAGTTAATATCGGGAGAGTACATTCTGAGGCAGAAGTATGGAGTTTAAATCCAATGAAGGGTTATGATTTTGACGTCACACTCAAGAAAGAGTGCGACGATGTAGAAGTTGACATGGAAGATCCTATTTCTGTCTTCCGTCACTTGAGTTTTGTCAATGGGGAAGTTTAGCATGGTAAAAATTCTACATAACATACTATTTTCTCACAAATATAACACAAATGACTGCTGAAATTGAAATTAAAAATTAAAATTATTGCTCCATTTATTTATAATTAATAGTTTTTAGGTAAACTCTAAGTACGTCACAAGTCAGTTATGCGCAAACTCAGACAGAACGGTGAAATCGAACCACTTGAACGTAGGTCGTAACAAAGCCTAAAAGCGCTTCACTGGTAACCGTAACCGCGTGCGTCAGTGTATCAGTCGACATACGTTGCGCCAAGCCTCTACCGACGTCATCGCAGCTTAAAATCGGCTTTTCCGGAAAATCTGGGCGTTTTTGAAAAAAATAAAACATGTTACATCATTTTTCAAGTCATTTCCCATGGAATAAAAAAATAAAAAAAAATCGCTAAACTTCCCCATTATTTCCAAATCTTGAGCCATTGAGATTTTTAAAATCAAGAACCATTATGACGGTTTAGAACTTAGTCGAGCATGGCTTCCTATATTGAAATTGTTACTGTGGTTACCACTTTTAAGTACTGAAAAGTTGGCAATTAGTTGCATATTTTATTATGCGAACAAACCTATTATCACACGGTACTGAAACTTCGGTATACTCTTGCGCGTAACTCTGTCTGTTTCCCGCCTAATGCGTTCTCTCTCTGCGCACTACTCATCCCCACATTCACGAGTCGCTGGTCGTACTGTATCTTCACTTTTATTGTAAAATATTTATTGCTATGCTATTTATGATTATAGCTTTAGTGTCTGTGTCTGAAGAAGTGCGAAGTCGATGTCATATAAAACATTCATTGCCACGTTTCACTGCCGATTCCATATCACAAGAGAATTTTCTTCCGGATAATTTAGTGCCACAAGGTCAAGCAGCGCCTACTGCTCCTGTATTGGGAGCTACTGCACCTCCTACGTCTCTGCCAATGACGGCTCCAGGGCCTGGTGCAGCTGCCACCACTACTATTTCCGCTAACCGGAGGCAGAAGTCGTGGGACTTACTGGATCAGTCAGCTATTGCGCAAGCGCGGCAGCACAAACAAGCAACTGCACAACAGGTGGGTTTGTTTTACATAATGACTACGTTTGTACGTTTAGCAAAAAAGTACTTTGCCTTGACTTTTAATTTGAAAAGGCGACTTTTGCAGCCGGGTGAACACTCGCCTAATTACTTTTCTTTCTAAAGTCAAGCTAAATATAAATTAGATTTGACTCGTATAAGTGACTTTCAAGAGTCGTGTGAATGAAATGTACTTTATCATCAGTGACATCTATTGATAACTTGTAAAAGAGCGGCAAGCCATACAATTTTGTTTTGTTTCTAAATACAAAATATTCTCACATTTTAAAATTTTTTATGCGATGATATTTCATTCTATTACGCATCCAATATTGTGATTGCATGGTTATATTGTTTAAAAATATTACACTCATATTTAATAAGTGCAACTTACTATCCATGGTAATTTTGTTAATTTTTTTGTAAATAATTTATTAATAATTAACACTATAAAAGCTGAATAATTAAAAAATAAAAGTACAATAGCGAACTCTATATGAAACAATGTCTAATAAAGAATTAGAAACACTTCACATGTTTCACAAGATTTCAGCATCTGAGTCAACCTTTCGGTCATCAGATGCCAGCAGTGCCCAGCTAGTAACCACAGACGCGTTTCGCTGTTACTGCAGCTCATCAGTGTGGTGTAACTGCCGTCTCTTTGCAGAGAAAATCCACCAATAGCTGTCATTGCTTTGCGGGGATTCTCGATAGATGGCTCTATATGTGGTTAGTTACTTCTTAAGCCATCTATCTTCTATGAGATGTATATTTCTCGCTGTGCCCAGTTGGTAGATCGTCTCTGAAAAGAGACTACAGTTACATCACATTGATGATCTGCAGTAACAGCGAAACGCGGCTGTGGTTACTAGGGCATTTGATGATAACCAAAAGGTTGATTCAGATACTGAAATCTTATGAAACATGGCGAGTGTTTTCTAATTCTTTACTAAATAATTAACTTACATTGTTAGTGCTTGTATTCGACAATTTGACATAACTAATAAGATATTTAAGAAAATAACACTTCACATGTTTCACAAGATTTCAGTCTCGGAATCAACCTCGGTCATTTGTCAGAGACTGGTTCTCTCAACCTGAACCACAAACGCGTTTCGCTCTTATTGGGGCTCTTCAGAGTGGTGTACTACCAGTGTTGCCAGATAGATTTGTTAAAATTTCTTCAGCGCATGCGCTAAAATTCTTCATAATTCTTCAAATTTGAATAAATGTAGGTTGGTGTAATAATAATAATACCCTGGAAGACAAAATGCCTTTTTATTAGATGTTTTTACTGATATAAAGATGAAGATTTCATTAAATTAAGGTATTCATTATTAACAGACATTGTTCCAGAGTTAACTTTTTTTTTCTTTGAAATTGTTGCGCAACACACAGAGTATTTAAAATATCTTCTTAAGTTCTGTTTCGTTTTTTGGTTTTCATATCATTCATTATAGAAAAATCACATTCTGATTCCGCGTTCGAGTGACGCAAATTTTGGCAAATACATAAACAATTGTGCTAATTTTGATATATAAATCAGATAACCTTTCCCTTTCTGCTGATGTAAAATGCATTTGTAAATTGCGCCATTCTATTTCTATCTCATTTCTCAGTATTTTTTAGTAATTTCATATATTTAATCTTAAAAATATGATTCGGGTAAAAATTCTTCATTTCATGGGTAAACCGTTAAATTATTCTTCTTTTCTTCAAAGGCCCTTTTAATGACTTAAAATTCTTCATATTGAAGAAAATTCTTCAAATCTGGCAACACTGTGTACTACCGTCATTGAGTCGGCGGATGATAAACATCCCAAAACGATAAGATGACTGCAGAAGCAAGTAGCTACATGTAGAGCCATCTATCGAGAACGCCGTGAGCTTAGCCAGCTAAATAATAAAAGTACAATAAAGTATAATATTCAGAGACCGAAATCTTATGAAACATGTCAAGTGTTATTTTTTTAAATATCTTCTTTAAACTGTTTCATCAAGTGTCACATATTGTACTTTATTGTACTTTCATTATGATATAACTAAATTTGTTTTGCTAACAACAACAAGAAGTTAAGTAAATGACAAATAACAAATCTAAAGTAAAGGAGATTTGACGTTATGTATAAACGCACCATTAAGTTACTTTTCATAAGTCGCCTTTTCAGAGTCAAGTGAAAGTAAATTTTTCTGATACGTGTAAACGTAGTCAATGATATGAGACCTTGCTTTTTGCAAGCTTTCAGTTCATTCAAGATGAATTGTGCTTGGTCAGTTTAAGTTAATTACATTTAGTTGACGATACAAGAATCTGTTGAATATGTAATTTGGAATAAACTAACCAGGTTGATACATCCGTCACTAACACAGCCACAGTCTCTACAAATAAAGGCTGGCGGAGTTTGGACTTAACACCGAATCAGTGTGTCGGGGTGAATATTAGTCAAGCATTGAGTCCAGGTCAGAGCCAGGGCTCGGAGTCCAATGGGGCACCCCCTACCGTCAGATCTTCGTTTCGTACTCAGCGATCTAGTTCAGTGCCAGTTCAACAAAACCAATCGCAAATACAGTCGCAACAGCATGTTTCAAATAATGTCGGAGACAGTCGGCCCGAGCCTGGCACGCCTGTCTCCGCCGCCAAAGTAAGACATATAGACTCGCTTGCCTCCGCTCCGCTGTCCGCTCTCAGCTCGTGCCTAATTGCATCTCACCTCCAGAGCTGGGACCAGTGCTCAAAAAAGTGTTTAACTACTAAATACTTATAACAAAAGTATTTAAATACTCAGAAAAGTAATACTTTAAGTAGTACCAGTACTAAGGATTTTATTTTTATAAAATCAGTTAAAATATGACAATAAAATATCGAATTTAGGTGTATCATTCTCATCCAATAAGACAGCTAAAGTAGCCCACTAATTTTAAAGACCTATATACCTATTTAAAAAAATAGTACGTTGTGGAACAAGTGCATAAATTTGACTGTCCATATATGTATAAAAAAAGGTTTCATGCATATAAAATAGTTTGAAATAAACTCAATAAAATATGCATTGCATTTTACTCATTGCTATTAATAAAAGTTAGACTTCACGTACTGCTATTACTGTGTGTAGCTACTATATCACGCATTGGAATAGAAAAATTGGCCCGGTTTACACCAATATCTTGCTAAGCTGACCAAACACTAAATTGTGACTATACAGGGTTAGTTAAAAGTATGGAGACGGCGATTTATTGTCGTTAATATTCATTTTAGGAAATTATGTTCAATACAAAAGTTTTTTAAGAAATTTTGATCTACATTTGAGAATACTTAAATTTTATTTTTCTTCAATTGTTTTTGAGTTACGCTTGTCAGCGTAATTTTTTTAAATGTGAACCTATTAATTTTACTCTACCATTCGATAGAGTGTTTTTTTCTCTTTACAACAGTATATTTGTTTTTTGTTTTTCAATTTATTTTAATAACATTTTTACAAGGAAAAACACCGGTTCAAGTATTTACGACTAGTAGGTACATCTAAGATAGACAAAAGCGAAGCGATAAACAAACTCGAGCGATGTAATTTACTTAGTTATTAATTTGTTTATAATGATAAAATTGTGACCGACAACTTTATTGGAAATAATTTTGTCTATCTTAGATGAACCTACTATTCGTAAATACTTGAACCGGTGTTTTTCCTTGTAAAAATGTTATTAAAATAAATTGAAAAACAAATATACTGTTGTAAAGAGAAAAAAACACTCTATCGAATGGTAGAGTAAAATTAATAGGTTTCCATTTAAAAAAATTACGCGGACAAGCGTAACTCAAAAACAATTAAAGAAAAATAAAATTCAAGTATTCTCAAATGTAGATAAAAGTTTCTTAAAAAACTTTTGTATTGAACATAATTTCCTAAACGACAATAAATCGCCGTCTCCATACTTTTAACTAACCCTGTATAACTACTATTTAGTTTAGTACGCTTCGGGTAAACACTACCAGCATAGTCAAGTGCGTTTCGAAGCTAGTACCTAACCAAAGTAGTTAACCTAACTAAAATACAAAGTTTTTCCTTGTAAACGTATGAAGACCAACTTACGCATGCGCCTTCTCTGTGTTTTCAATACTTGTTTGTTGAGGAATAGATACCAACATAGTTAAAGTAAAATATTTTACTTAAAGTAATTTCTATGAATGATTTTTCTAATTATTCATATTTTTAAATAAGTTATGGTAATTTAATAGTTCGAGTTTTAAAAATGGTGATATGTCTTATCAAATTACAACCAAGTAAAACTTGACTTTGAAAAAATAAATAAATAAATAACGGTGTAAACATACAATAACTAAAAGTTTGGTATAGTTAAGATTTGGTTAGGTCACAATATAGTGTCACGGTGTAAACCAGGCTAATTTACTTATTTAATTCTATAATATCGATGAGCAAGTAAAAATAGCCTTTAATAAATAAGTTGTTGAAAATGTTCAACACATAATGCATTACCTCTTACCTAGTGCACACAGCAATATATTCTTACGCATGCGTGAAGTATTTAGCATTTAAAGTATTTAAATTACTTTAAACACTTTTGGATACTTTAAGCAGCAATAAGTATTTTAAGTACTTTTTATAAAAAAAGTATTTTAAGTACTGTACTAAGTATTAATTTTGAAAAGTATTTTAAGTATTGTAAATACTGGATGTATTTAAAGTAATACTTCCAGTAGTTCCCAGCTCTACTCACTTCACATCACCTCCATGTCGCCGCATATCACTGTCTGGTCTGTCCATGTCCACTCACAGCCCTACCTATCCAATCCTGTCCTTATCTGTCTCTCGCAACGCTCTGTGCAGCACGTGCACGACGCACGGTGCACGGTACCCGTTCAACTTTTCAACTACGCCCAGTGCGGCTTGTCGCCCTGTCCGCACTCCGCCTGTCGCCTGTCGTCTCGTGACGCTTCCGTTTCTACTTCTCTCTTACTTCTTACTTACTTCATCTACACACGTACACGTGCTCTGTCTATCTCTGTGTCTCCAGTTCTTGTCTGTTTATTGTCTCCGTCTTACGTTCGTTCCGTTACATTACGTTAGCTGTAATAGATAATATTACTTTGCGTATATTACGTACATGCGTGTTTTCACGTGACTCTGTGAATGTGCTCTTGCTAACGCCTGCCGGTTGCAACACTTACAACTACATCATGTTACGAACGATTTAGTGGTACTTAATACTTATTAAATTATATAATTACAGTAACATAACACATCTTGATTGTCTTGTATGATGATTGATTGATTGTTTTACTAACTTGAAATGAATCCTTGCCTGTGTCTTGTATGCCTGCTTTGGCTGGGGTGGCCACCACCAGAACGCTCGCGTCCTGTTCAAAACACAGCGCTCATTTTCGGTGCCAACCACCAAAGAACAAAAATCTCTCGATGAACCCGAATCCAAGGTAAACTTTTCATGTAATTCGATTGCATTTGATTACTAAATAACTGTTCACAATCAGTGGCTACTTTCATGTTTGCACTTCATAGATCCTAGCATGATGTATGTTCTGTTGATTTTGCTCTTTGCTTTCTGCTTCTCTCGAATTCTGTTCGCGGTCACTCTTTTATGTTTGGGTTGCGTTGATGTTCTTGGTGCGAATGGGATTGTATGGTATGAAGCTTCATGATTATCGCTGCTTCAGTTTTCCCTAAAGTGGCTTTTCGGCCGTCTGTTCGCAGGACCGAAGTGCTCGCGTCTCCGTTAGTAACGAAAACAACATCCTACTTGATCCAGAAGTTCTCACTGATTTTACTACTCAAGCTCTCGTCCTTACAGTGTTGGCTACACTTGTCAAATACAGTACAGATGAGACAGAAACACGCATTCTTTATCAGTATTTAGCTGAAGGAGCCATTGTTTTTCCAAAAGTTTTTCCAGTCATGTATGTTTATTTTTTTTGGGAGTGCCTACTGCTCTGCCCAGACGGAGTCGCAAAAAAAAAAAATAGTGAACTATCGCACATTTGCAGAGCGGCCACTTCTCGAATCTACCTAAAAACCATTGTTTACCAATGGGCGATTTTTTTGTTATTCTCCAATTTTTCTTTTTTTTAAATTTAGCCTCTTATGGAAGAAAAAAATGGCAAATATTTAGTGTCCAGCGTTTCCCGCCTTACGTCGTAAACGAACCCATTGGTGGAGAGCAATGACATATTTTGCTTTCTCTCTTAGCAGCTGCTGTCTTGGCTGCTGTTACCAGAGGCCTTAAACTATTTGTCAGTGCTGTGCGGCTAAGATTATATCTGTCTGCTTTATTATCAAATTATACTTATATAATGAATAGTATTCTGCTGCCTTAAATAATAATACAAAACTGAAAAACGACGTTTAGCCTTGTAGTGCATATAACCATCATAAACAAACTCTAGTGGAACAGTTTGGCAGTCACAGGTTTCTTGATGAGAACGCCCACTTACAGTGTCGACCAATAAAAGAGCCGGGTTCGGTAGCGTCATCAAGCCCGGAGAAACGCCGCGCGTTTTGAAAGTGTGTAATATATTTTAGCATTTATAAAAAAAAAGTGATAAAATATAACACACTTATATGCGAAGAAATAATTATACATATAATTTATATAAAAATTCGATATTAGTGGAATCCCCTATTAGGAATTGTCAGTTAGGTTATAGTTTGTCTTTTTTAAAAAGTAACACCTGGCTGTTCATAATGGGGTCATTTCACATTTTCTGATTTATTTTTTTCTTGAAAGCATAGCTCAAATTCAATATGTAGGTATATGTTTTAACCTTACAAGTCTTTAGAATCAGAGATATGATTTTTTAAAAGTTGCGTTTAATTTCATATATTTCAATGGCCGACTACACGATTTCACGGATACGACAGTCTATATCTACCGGTTTAATTAATTTAAATACATGTTTTATTTACATACCTTATACTGCACTAGTACTTTTAAAGAAATAGAAAATAATAATAATCTTCTCTCGTATATTTTGCTATCAGCTGTCACAATTTCAGGTTAGATTACTGCTTCATGTTGTGGAGAGTAATGGGGAAGTTTAGCGATTTTTTTTTTACTTTTTTATTCCATGGGAAATGACTTGAAAATTGATGTAACATGTTTTATTCTTTTCAAAAATGCCCAGATTTTCCGGAAAAGCCGATTTTAAGCTGCGATGACGTCGATAGAGGCTTGGCGCAACGTATGTCGATTATACACTGACGCACGCGGTTGCGATTACCAGTGAAGCGCTTTTACGCTTTGTTACGACCTACGTTCAAGTGGTTCGATTTCACCGTTCTGTCTGAGTTTGCGCATAACTGACTTGTGACGTACTTAAAGTTTACCCAAAAAATATTAATTGTGAACAAATGGAGCAATAATTTTAATTTTTAATTTCAATTTCAGCAGTCATTTGTGTTATATTTGTGAGAAAATAGTATGTTATGTAGAATTTTTACCATGCTATACTTCCCCATTGTGTATGTGTGTGAGAGAGAAATGTCTTTGTGTGAGTAAGAAACCGTGACGTCACAAATTTAGTTCGTGTAACCACAAAAGTTTATTAGCAAATTTATGAATGAAAAGTCACATCTTTCTAATTATTTTATATTACTATATATTTTTAAAATGAGATAAATTTCATGATTTTATAAAAAAAATCGACAATATTTTTTTTTAAATGACCCCGTTGATAGACCTTGTTTCTAAGTTTTGTTCGAGAAGTGGCCGCTCTGCGTATGTGCGGCAGTTCATTATTTTTTTTTTTCCGCTCTGTCTGGACAGTACAGTAGACACTTCCTTTTTTATATGCTGTTTTGTACTTACTCATTACTATTTTAGATATAACTTATTGGATATGAAAATTACTAATGTGTTAACTACTTGTCATGATCAGGTAATTTTAAATGCAGTACAAACTATTATTCAAAATATGATTGCGTGTGAAGATACGAGTCAACAGCAGTTGCATTATTTGCAAAGTTGTGGTTTTGGTGGTCTATGGAGGTTTGCTGGACCATATACTAAAGTAAATGATTTCTACACATTACTTGTAAGAATATTTATAAATAAATCCAATAATTTCAGTACAATGGTACTGCTGAAAGCAGTGAATTGTTTGTAAACTGTTTGGAAGCTATGGTTGAAACTTGCCTGCCAGTGGAAGAAACCGAAGGAGAAAATGGGGAAATGCAGCAGTATCCATCTATGTTGAGCGTCAGCTCAAATATGAACCTGTCATCCAGCATGTCTAGTTTAACGCTAGGTTCACCAACAGAGAAAGAAATGATCAGCAGGGACTGCGAAGGAGGCAGCAGTACATCTCTTGGCCGTTCGTCGTTTAGCAAACAGCGGAATATTAAACCCAAGACTGCATGTACACACAAGCACAATGCATCAACTGATACTCCTAAATGATTTATAGGTACGTTGTAATTTTTATAATGTATATCTTAGAGAAAACTAATTGTGATCATAATAAAGATTTCCATGGTCAAATAGTACACGCAATATTTTGGCACTTCATTGTTATATTATTTTATCTGTAAAAGTATGATATTTGTAGGTATCAATAGATGTAAAGATTCTTTATAGATATTAATTTAGAAGTTTCAAAATAATGTGTGTTATATTTCGGTAGTATATATGTCTCAATATTCTAAATTTGGTATTCCAGATTGTTCAGTGTTTTTGTATGTGTGAATGAGGCTGTTGGTTTGTATCAGTAGTTAGAATGGTTTACATCATTGATCTCAAAATTGAAGTACAATTTCCAGTGACAGTACTAATACCTGCAAATGTGTCATTTGTATATTATACAGATGGCAGTGATACTGAAAGAAAGATTATGCCTTGATGTCATATAAGTAATAATAGCTAATTATGGGTGCTGATTCAGTCTTTACGTTTAATTCAACGATTATATTTGTTCTAAAATTTTCATATCGCTTTTTAACGAATAAGAACTGTGTGTTGTAATGACTGATTTAATTTACAAATAAGGCTGAGCCTTTTACACTCAGGTGCAAAAAACGGGCCACTGTTTTTAATTTATTTTTGTTAATTATTGTCTCTCGCGAATTATAAGAGCTACGAAGTCAGATAATGGGGTCCTATACCATAGTCATATTTCAACTATCTTAAATAAGAAGACAAAAATATACATAAATTAATGAGTATTAGTGAAAAAATTTTCTTTAAATATTGACTAGGTCACAAACTATAAGCGATTGAAGATGATTACTAATTGGGTATGACGCGTTAGGTACTAAGAATTTGATTGGTCGCCTGATTTTAAAAAGGAGATTCGCGCGTCTTTAGCGGTCACCTTTAAAAGAATATGAAATGTCATGTTGTTCCATAACCTAACAAAACATTTAACAAGTTTGTGTTTGATGAATTTGTTTAATTATAACATCTAGTAATATTAACAATAATAATAAATTTATAATTAAATCAATTTGTAATATTAATTAAATTAATAATAATATTAGTTAAATTAATATTGAAATTTCAAAACAGGCCAACACTGGCGCCATCCGTCGTCATGCTTTGTGTAATAATATTGTCAAACTGTTTCAATGTTCTATAATTTATTAGGAAAAACATTTACAAACATTTCAGCTATGCAAACATGAAAAAAATTGTTCCCTCTATAACTAACAGTTTGTCCCATTGTTTGTCGATCACTTGTTAGTACCTGCTACGTCACGCACAAATTCTTAAGCTTTAAAAATTCATATCTCGCTTATTACGTAAAATTTTTAAGTTGCGTTTGCACTAAAATTCTTATTTTATCCTGTTCTTACAGAAAAAAAATAAAAGAAAAATGGTATAGGACCCCATTAATTAAACAAAAGTTCAGAAGAAATGCGTAGGTCACTAGATACAGACAAATATGTAAATTTTACAGTTTTCATTGTTTTTGCAAAACTTCTATGTATGAAATAACTTCAGATTTTGGTTTACACTTGTTTAGGTCACTTTTTTAAGATTCGATTCGATTGGCGATACTCATTTTTTAACACTATTGGATATAAGTTACCTTACAGTGTCATGTTTGATAATTATTATTATTGTCCATTAAATAAACCAACAAATATAGTAGAGGAAAATATATGAGCTACCTCATGCTGCGTGTCAAAATCGAAAAGTTAACAATGAATTGACCATTTTCATTGTTGATGTGCGCATGTCTGCTGTCTGCTTAGTTAGAGTGAGAGATCCGATTAGAGATGCATTCGAGCCGGTCCGGGCTTTGAGGTTTGGATCGACTCGGCCCGAAAATAAAAATTACCGGTCCAATTCGAAGATCGACTCGACAAAAAAATTAGCTAGCCCGGCTCAAAAATTGACCCGAAATCAGGCCGGGCTTCGGGCCGGGCCGGGCCAAAGCTCGAAATTGGGTGCATCCGGCATTCCTAATGTTGATTTTTATGTTAAGGCGAAATGTTTAACTTTTTTCGTGTCAAACTTATAAAAAACCTTTACATTCTTATAACTTTCAACATTAATTAACATAAGTAGTTAAAAAAGAGACCCTTCTAGTGTAAGTTTGTTATAAAAATTACAGACCTACGAGTATTTCACACTTTGTTTACCAAAGAATTTATACAACTTTTTCACAAATCTTATATAAAAAAATAGAATTTTAATTTACATAAGGATTTTTTATCTAACTTTGTTTCTGCTCAAAAATAGGGCAAGAAGTCATTATGGTAGGAACAAAAATCACTTTTATTTAAGTATACGAGTAATAACAATAATAATAGCAACATCACAATATAATTATTTTGCTTTAATTAATAACCTTGAATTCTTGAAGTAAAATAATACATTTTTATTTATTAATATGTGAAGTGTGTTGTTATTAAATCATTTTGAACCTTTTTAACTTCATCCATTTTTATTAAAATATTAAGGAAACTGTGCGTTTGATTGAACTATAAGATTTTTCGGGCCGGGCCAAAAAGCTCGAATTTTCGGGCCGGGCCAAAATCAAAAGTCCGACTCGCCTCGATTTTTGAAAATGATTAGCCCGATTTGGCCCGATAAAAAATATCTTCGGCCCGGCTCGATGATCAACTCGAAATCGAGGCGGGCTTCGGGCCGGGCCGGGCCAAAGCTCGAAATCGAGTGCATCTGTAGATCCGATATTCTCTGTGAAGTGTGAGGTATTTTATTATTTCTACTTCACACTAGTTTGGGACAGCTGAAAACCTAGTAAAAAAAATTTTCTTCGATTTTCATATAAAATTTAGTATGCACTTCAGCACTGAAGTTCCTTTTTATCACTCATATGGTTTATTTTCCTCGGTTCTAAGGCTGTGGCCGATGTCGCATTTTGTCATTTAGTATTTAGGTCTTCTTCACATAAATACAACTCCGAATGGGCACACTAGTGATATCCATTGGTTTGTATGGCAACACTTTAGAACAACAAAAATGAATTATACAATTCGATTCAATTTGATGCTTTGGGAGTAAATGTTAATATTATATTTCATAAAATATAAGCTGACAAGCTATTCTTTGATAGTAAATTTGACGTTTTGCATAAATTATAGCAACGAACATGATTTGTTTCATTAGTGCGCGTCAACTTCAAGGCATAGTGTGCTCCTGCAAAACCCTAAAATCTAATTCCTAAATAATCACTAGATTTAGGGCATATAAATTTAGGATTTAGATATTAGGGTGATAAAAGTGCGACATCGGACACAGCCTAAGGGCCTCGGCAAATAAATTCCACATTCGTGATAAAAAATAGAATTTCAGTGCCTTGAAACCTAAATAACTTATTAGCTCTGTTCGATGAGAAGTGCTTGAAGTGTAGAGCAGAATAGTGCAGTGCAGTGTAGTGTACACTAGTACAGTCTAATTCTTGTGGTTTCATAAAACACATTAGTGTATATTTGGGCAAGTTTGCTCAGCTGTGAATAATCAAACCAAGCGTAGCCAAAGGTGTAAAAGGTTAGGTTGTTTATAAACACAGTCATATCATAAAGCTGCAAAGAAGTTACTGCAGAAATGTCTGTTTTAAAGAGCAGAATGTTTGAACTAATATACGATTCTGACGAAGATCAATTATCACTTGATTCTTCATCAGATTCAGAGACAGATATATTAATTAATTCTTTATATAACAAAATAAAGAGAATATACTATATCTGAATCCATTATTTTATTTTCTCAATGTGTAAAATTTTAGGTTAATAAACCGATGTGTAGATAGGATAGAATTAAAATGTCTACCGAACAACATTTAGTTACCCCCACTCCTACTCTGCACTTTCTACACCACCTCGCGAGTCAGGTCAGAAACTTGAGCACTAGTTCTTAAAATTTTTGTCATCGAACAGCCTGCCAGAAGCTGCCCGTTTCTCATAAAACATGTTAGTGTAAGAAAGTTAACACTAGGGCGGCCTAGTACATGTCATCGAACAAAGCTATTACTGTAGTAGCGTCCACGCCCCTAGCTTATTTATCTTTCCGTCTGCTATATCATTGTAACCTTTTTGTACAATTTAATAGACTGTTTTTCATTGGACAAACTTATTTAAAATGTTTCAAAAACAATATTGTAAACAAAAATGAAAAAAAAGTGGCCCGCTTTTTTGCACCTGAGTGTATATGTTTACACACCAAAGAATTTTTGATTTCTCACTATTTATAATTTTATTGTAAATACAAACCATGTCCAGAATTTTTGTTTAAATATTTTATAATTTAACTGTAAATAAGAATAAAACTATGTAGTGTGTGTGATACACATTAAATAAAATCAACGACAATCGTGCCGTTATCAAACAAAAAAATCTGTGTGGAACTTAAAAAAATTGAATATTTTCCATATCGACTTAACAAATATCTGTACTTCCTACTTCATACGTTGCCTATTACTGTTCACTGGACTCTGGTTAATTCATGCACCCGATATAGGATATAAAGGAGTGTACAAAAAGATTTCTTGTGCAATGGAACAAGTGTTATTAAAAATTATATTTGTACAATTATGATTATAAATAGATTGCATGACAATGATTTCATATATATAATTTCAGCAAAACTTCAGGAATTTGGTGCTCGTATGAGTTTATCCAATATCCATCATACTAGCCGGAATTAGATGAAATCAGTGTTGATACAATCATATAAAACTTATTACTTGTTAAATGTAACTTCAATAACTGTCGGATTGTCCACTATCCTAGCTGTGTTGTTTCCTTCGACTACTTCACCCACAATCCAAGCTGGCCAGCCGTCTCTCTTTTCTATTTCGTCACAGAATTCTTGTGCATGTTCTTTCGGTAAACAAATAAGCAGACCTCCTGCGTAAAAATATATATTGGTGTTTATTGTGTGTAATAATAAATAAAATAAATACCTGATGTTTCTGGTGTGGTGCCCGCTAAAAATTTACTATTGCCAAGGGCTAGAGCAACTGCAGTCATCTTCGCTATTACTGGTACCGTGTGAATGACAAACTGCACATTTCCTTGTTGATTTTCAGCGAGATTATTGGCATGCCCCAGCAACCCGAATCCGGTGACATCCGTTGCCGCGTGTGCTTTGTACTTGTGCATGAGTTCAGCACCTACGCGTGTGTAATGCAGTTATTATTATAGTATTACTAACAAATGAAAGTTGACGTTTAAATTATTTTTTCTACAGTCTATATACAAAGTAGGCAATAGGAGCTTTTACCCAAAACTATTGTAGATGGAAGTACCTAGTGCTCCAGACCCAAATAGTTTAATATTTAGAAGTTCACAGTGTATGCAAAATTAGACACTGTTTTGAGAAAAGTTTTGTTTTTGTTGTTGTGCGCATGTGATGCACATGCGTATTGTGTCATTTCACACGTGAGTTTCAAATACCAAAACATTTGCGGATTGTTTGCTGCTTTTACTACTGTATTATTATTGTAATTCTTTAATACAGCATTTTAAAACTTTATATAGGTTATTTTCAACCGCCAATACGTATCTGACATTTCAACGTCAAATATATAGTGAGGGTAAAAAAAATTCGAATTAAAATATCAATAAAATATATAAAATAAAGTTTTTATTGCATTGTCTTCGTGGATGACAATCTCAATTTCATCAGAAGCCGATTTTAGTGTACCAGTTTGTAAACTGCGCAAATATATGAAAGAAAAGGTCTTGCTTCTCTTCAAATTACACAGTTACAGTATTGGCCATAAAGATAGCAACTTAAAAAAAAATTAAATTGCTCTAATGTAAAAACTGGGATTTCAGAAATAAATTACTGCAGTATTAGTGTCTTGAAGCAAGTTTAATTTACATTAAAATAATTTGCATTATATTAACAAAAATTGATTCACTTGATAACAATTGGAGATTTTATCAATCGAAACTTTGTGTAACTCAAAAAAAATAAAGACAATGAAAGTTCGAAATACTTCTTTTATTCTTAAAAATTGATTTATGTGCAAAAAAATATTTTTTATTTGGACATAAAAATAAAAATAGCAACTTTTATAAAATTAATATAAAAACTAAATTTTCTAATATTTAGTGTAATAACCGGAACCACGAGAATTTATTACTTCTTCTCGTTTCATCATGAATTCAAGTAATTTTGTTATTACATTTCTATCAATTAATCTTAGTTCATCACTAAATAATACTCTTTTCCACATGTCAGTTGTCCAGTTTACATGATTTTCTGCAAAAAAATAATCGGGTCTTCACGTTCTTCTTCGAAAGAAGTGGTTTCTTTGCAGGCCGACGACTATAAAGTTCCCCGGCAACTAATATTCTTCTTCCCTGTCTTGAAGATATTTTATCTTTAACATTACTTAGTAGAAAGCCTAAAATTTTCTTTGATGATAACAACGGATTTTTAACGATAGGTGTTTTATCATTCTGTCGCTTCGGTTTGATGGTTTTTTTTTGTCTACTAGAAATTGTAGAAGGCTCAATATTACCCTTCCTTCGAAAATGGATTATTATTCGTGCTATTGTAGATTTATGCAAATTAAAGTTCTTCGATATTTTATTCCGCGAAGCACCATTTTCATATGATTTAATTATTAAATTGTGAAATTCTTTAGTCAAAGTCTTATTACGACCCATCATTTTGAAGTACTAATTTATATTTTTTAAACAATTATACGATATAAACGTTGAAATTGAGAAAATAAAGACATTCATTATGTAGTTGCTATTTTTATATCCAGACAAAAGTAAGAATTATGCAAATTAAATAAATTCTATAAATTTAATATAAATTATTTTAACATAAAATAAACTTATTTTAAGACGTTATTCTTTATGTAATTTATTTTCAATATTCTTATGTTCACTTCAGAGAAATAGATTTTTTTTAAAAGTTGCTATCTTTTTGGCCAATACTGTATATGTTGTGCGTTTATTTCGTTCTCGCTTAATTAAAAAATATACAGAGACACGTAGTACCTTCTACAAAATATCTTGAGGTCGGATTTGCATGTAGTATTCTGAACTTGTTATCCTCATTTTCTCTTAAATCTAACGCTTTATTTTTTTGTCAGTGCTGAATTTATTAAAATATCTTCTATAAAAGATTAACCCGTTTGTTTTTTATATAATAATTTTACACAAATGTGTTATATTTGCAAAACATCACAATATACCTGCAGAAGTAATATCAATGAGAGTTAAGAGTACTAAATCAAACGCGGCAATGGTGCTGCCACCAACGGTTGTGTCTGTTGTCAATACTAATTTCCTAGTCCAGTATTTGAATTTTCGTACAATTCTAATCTCTAATGGAATACATAAAGGTCAGTTTCCTTTCAAAGTCAAATCACAGGGAAAAGTTTTGAAAAGAAACCACATCTATAAAATAATTTAAACGTCAACTTTCATTTGCTAATTATACTATACCTAACTTGTTATGAATTTCAAATGAAAAATCTACACTTACAACTTTAATTCATTTAAATAACATATCAAAACATATGCACTAAGTAGTAATTCTAATACCGTCAACTAGTCGACTAATATACGTCAAAATTGGCCTCGTATAATTTTTCCCTGTGTAAACTTATACGACGAATATAAGATACACACATCTTAAGACAACGAATTAGATCCATTACTAAATTTAAATAAGTTGTAAGTGTGCTTTGATTTGATTGTGGTACTTACCTACTATGTTGAGACGAGCCATAGATAACACCGCATGCTGGAAAGCTGTGTCTACGTCTTCCTTGCTTACAGCACGGCTGATTTTGTCCCAGCGTACCTGGTCTTCTGTCCATCTATGTGCATTGCAAGCCATCTGTGCTCCTAATGGTTTTGTGAGAACAATAGAATCACCAATTTGCGCCTTGGATGGTCTATAGATGAACATGAAAGAAACAGCTATTGTAGTAGTAATGGAACAGTGCATTTTATTTGTGTATATGACAAGTTACACGAAAAAGTGAATAAGATATTTTGTAAGGCATAGAGGTGGATACATTTTGGCATAATCGTCATTATTTTAAAGCCAGTGGTACTTAACTTATGGATCAATATTATATTTTTTTAAATGGCATTATATTTTTTTTATTTACTCATTAAATAGATGATTTTCTTCTCAATTCAACGATATAATAATATTATACTCTTACATTACTAAAACTTAGATAAAAATTAATTCAGAATTAAGGTGGATTTATGCAGCTTATTTTTTATTTTACTTTTTCTTTTCTTTTTCGCTTTTACTTTTACTTTAAGTTTGGTACTTTATGCAGCTTCTTTAAAGCCTTCGGTACGCATGCGCAGATGTGATTTTTCTGGCATGACAGTTGACACAAATGTAATAATTTGTGCATCTGCTATATTTCTTGTAGCTTTATCCATATTCTAATTTTTGCAATCTTACCTACACAAAAACAAATAAATACACCATACGCTGACGTTTGTCACGTGAAGTGGTGCACATGCGCAGTTGTGAAATTCTTTTACTTTAACGGTCTTAAGTTGAAAGTTGGTCAACTTTAGTTCTTAAAGTAAAATTAAAAGTGTGCACATAAAGTAGTACATTTATTAACACACCTTTAACTTTTGTAAAGTAAAAGAAAAAGAAAAGGTAAAATAAAAAGTAGGCTGCATAAATCCACCTTTAGTATTTTATTTCTATTATATTTTAAGTAGATTGAGCAAACAGTCAATCATTAAAACAAAAGAAACTTAACTCTCATTTTCGTATGTCATTGTCACTTATTATAATTAAGGTAATTTTCGTTATCTTTTTTTTTCTTTTATAACCTCTCAACAGGATTAAAATCCCAATTACTGAGTAGGTTCACATACACAAGCATCCATGCCTTAGTTGGTGGGATTCAAACCCAGAACCCCGAACGCCCTCATGACTAAAACGCGTTGCTCTAACCATTGAGCCACCGGAGCCGACAAATAATTAATTTAATAATGGCAGCAGATTTAACAAATACTTACAGACTATTTTATTTATTAATGTGAGATCCATCAAAATGAATTTCTAGCATGCAATTTATTTGCAAAAAGTTATCCTAATTAAAAAAGATCAAACAGTAATCTCGCGAAATAAAAAAATTACGAATATTGGAAAATTTTGAAAAAATAATTTAATAATTTGTAACGATGACAGATAATTTTGTTTTAATAGTTGAATGTTTGCTTAGCCTACTCAAAAAATTGAAAATAGAAATAAAATACTAACTTTGAATTATCTTAATCTTAATCTTTTTACAATGTAAGGATATTATTTAATCGTTGAATTCTGAATAATATTCTCTATTTAATGAGTTAACAAAAAATATATGCCATTTAAAAAAATACAACACTGAGTACCACTGGTTTTAAAATAATAGTGGTTATGCTGTAATGTGTCTGCTTTTATGCCTTACAAAATATTTTTTCTACTCCCATGCGTGAAGTGAGTACTTCACGTATCAATTTTTATGTGTGAAATTTGTTTTTTTGCACACTGTGCGTGAAGTGTTACTTCACGCACCGTTCATTATTTTAAATATTACAAACTGAATTGTATTTTAATAAAACAAAGCTGTTAAACACCCGTAACGTTGGTAACCATGGTTACACAAGTCGATAATACAGTGGCTTTACGTTAAAAGAATGACAGTGTGAAGAAAAAATAAATTTTATTGCAAGGTCGTAGAAAAAGTATAGTATGTAACACTTGTATGAAACCTATATTACATTTGGGTGGTTGCAACACTCGCCTTCGGCTCGAGTCGCAATCTCCACCCTCATGTAAAAATTTCAGTTTCACACACTTGCTACATAATAATAAATAAATAAATAAATAAATATATCATCACGGCATATTACCCATTTCTGGGTGTGCCAGTATCTACAACACATGTAGACATCGGTAATGATGACGATATATTTTACCGTGTGGGCGCTTACCAGGCGTCACCTCACGGGCACTCATAGCTGGCGTGGAGAGTGCACCACAGGGGTCACTTTTGTGCCATTTAAAATTGGAAATATTTGGCGTCAGTCGGGATCGAACCCGGTTCCCCCAGGTTCGCGACCAGACACTCAGGCACGCGGCCACGGGACCCCATTTTATATTAGAAAATTGGTCATGTAGACAAAATAAATATTATGTCAGCGGTTCCCAAAATTTGGGACAAAACATATTTTTTAAATGGAACTATATATTTTTTATTATCTTATTGGAAAGAGTATTTTTCTCTCTTTCCAATAAGGTAATGTTGTTTATGTACAATTTTTTCAAATAAACGAGTTATTTACGTTTAAAGATAAAAATTATCTTTTATTAGTTTAGGTCAAGTAAACTATGGAAACAATTGTCTTTTATAAAATTATTATTTTATTAATTTATTTTACAGTAATAACAAAACAAAGAAAATATTCAAATTGAAAGCCATTATTTCTTTCGCACATTTAAACTCTTTTGGAAAGAGAGCCAACCGTTCTACGTAACTGGTGTCTAGATATAACTTTCCATATAGCACGATCATATCTAACTTCATTTGTGAAGTTATTAAACATTATTAAACACAGAAAACTTTACGGGAGAAATTATTAAACGTCAAACAAACAAAGAATCAATTGTTTCCATGGCTTACTTGACTAAAAAACTAATAAAATAGTTTACAAAATTTAAATTTTTAACAGTAAATAACTCGTTTATTTGAAAAAATTGTACATAAACAACATTACCTTATTGGAAAGAGAAAAAAATACTCTTTCCAATAAGATAATAAAAAATATATGGTTCCATTTAAAAAATATATTTATTGACCCAAATTTTGAGAACCGCTGACACAAATTTTATTTTGTCTACATGACCAATTTTCTAATATAAAATGGCACAATTTTGCTCATTTAACCAACCTCGTACCTCTTCAAATAAAAAAGTTACTAATAGTGAGCAAGCTTATTGAGACCATCCTGTATACTATTAATCACTTTTTTGTGTAATTTTTCAAATACATGAATAAAATGCACTGTTTAATTAACTTGATACATCCTGTATGTAATAAGAACTACAATAATAATACAACACACAGTCAAGTTAAAGTATAATTTAAATAACTTACACGATGAACTCGTCAGGTTGGCACACTGAGGTCGCAGCACCGCCTATGATGCACCACGGGTTGAGGGAGCTAGTTTGGCAGATTGGCTTTACATTAGCTAACGCTGCGTTATCCTGTAAATAACTCACGGATATAACATGATTTTAGGGATGGGTTCTCACTTATAGTTGTCACGTCAACCATTTAAACGATTTGTCTAGTACTGGACTTATTTAGGGTGAAACATAATATTGGCTGGTCGGCGGTTAGGGATGAACATAGGGACTCAACTCATGATATTAGATTTATGCAATTTCCTGCTTTCTTGTTCATTTTACTGCAAAAACTGTAGAGTGCATAGTTGTGCAGAATTAAAAGTTGCATACAAAACTGTTTTACATTTTTTACCTCTAGTTAAGAGAGGTATTGGATTCATGCTAAAAATCGCATATCGATTTTAGTGAATAAGCACGTTTTAAGACCCTTACAATCCGATTTTAACATTTTTACAATAATGTCTCTCTCTCTCTCTCTCTCTGTGTGTGTGTGTGTGTGTGTGTGTGTGTGTGTGTGTGTGCGTCTCTCTCTCTGGATGTTGGAGGGACGGTTTCTCAAATTCTATAAGACTAAAGACCAATTTACCTACGTATTCTTTAATCTGACAGTAATGGAAAGAGCTGAAAAGGTTTTGGTAACAATTGGACAACCGGAAGTAATAATTTCTTTAAAAAAATCTTCCAAATATTATTTTTTGGAAATTTATGTTATTACAAATATTAAAGAATATAAAATTCTCTGTCCGATACATTTTTATTATATCTTCAATAGATTTAGAGATAGAGAATTATAAATATATAAAATAATCCGTTATAATGAATCTCACAGCCCAAATAACTCCATGATAACCAGTTGAAAAGTAAAAATGTTAGAATTAACAGAAAAATGTCTGTGTCAAAAATCCAGATACAATACTGAAGGTTTTTTCTGGGAAGTACATTTAATATTTCTTATTTTATTATTAATTAAATATTTAAAATTATATGTACATATCTCGTCAATGAATTTGAAGAATCTCGAACATTTAGAAAAATAAGAGGAAACTTATTTATAGAATGAATTAAAAAATATGAATTATAGATGTAATTAATTTTTTTTTGTGTGTGTACCAGAAATGTTAAACACAATATAAAAAATATGTAAAATAGTTATTTATGTAACAAGTGTGTAAAGTTGTACTTTTTTGGTCGAGTGCGATGTTTTAATTAGCACGAGATAAAAAATACTATTTACACACGAGTTGCATACAATATTTTGCCTACAACCGAAATGTTGGTGCTATTTCTCATAATACTTAGTATGTGTGTACAGACATCTTCAAATATTGTTAGTGTTAGTTGATAAGTAAATTAACCGTTGCCTAGACACGTATTTACTTTTCACGCACTAGTGCTTAAAATAGTTATTTTCGTAACAAATTATGAAAAATACCAAATATCATGAGAGTGTAATTGACGCACGACGCGTAGCGGAGTGCAAGTCAATACACACGAGCTAAGATATTTGTATTTCATACATGGTATGAACATTATTTTTTAGACAAGCTTAAATAAATTTTATTTTTTTTACAAAACTGAAATTTAGGTTTAAACGTACGGACAGCTGACAAATGAATAATGTATACATATAGCCAGAAAATAATGACATAGTAACTTAGCAACAGTGTCAACTATTACGATATGAAATATATCGTAACACTAATGTCATAAGTTCAACTTTCAATGTTACGATACTACGTTGATATGTCATACTTATCACAATGGTCGTCTAAAAAGTACTTTTTATGTACTAGTGCTTGAAAAGCACTTTTTACGCACTAGTGCTTGAAAAGTACTTTTTACTCACTAGTGTTTGAAAAATCACACTTTACACATTGTAAAGAGTGCGAAAAGTATGTACTTTACGCACGGTTGTAGGAAAGCAGTTTTGTATGCAACCTTTAATTCTGAACAACTTTGCATTCTACAGTTTTTGCCGTAAAATGAACAAGAGTAGAAAATTCCAAAAAATTATCATATGCTACATGCCTATGTTCATTCTTTAGAGCCACCACCCGGTATAACTATATACAACGTGGAGCAAAAAATTGTTTATTTTTTTTATTCATCACGAAATTTATCAAAAATATAGAAAGTCTGATTTAATTTAATTATTTTTGATAATCGTTTCAACTATTTTCCATCTTAGTCGTAATTTTTTTGCGTTGTAGATTAAACAAGACTAGTATTAACTTTAATGCAATTTATGACATTTTTTTTTTTTTAGAACGTAAAAAATTATTTTGAATTTGATTTAACTCAAAAGTAATCATTTGACGTTGAATAAAGTGAATCGTTGAAGAGAATGAACCATCTCTAACTAATTTGTAGCATGTAATTCTATTAATATACATACCTTGAAACCTTGCACGATTATAGGCATAATTATGTCCCTTTCTTTCTCATCCATTTGTGTGCATACCGACATTAACATTATTAAACTGTCAACTTTTGCAACACCCATTGCAAATAAATCGCTCAATACATTCGCACATGTTATTTTACCTGTATAAACAAATATGTAAATAATTAGTATTTTCATTTGTAATCTATAAGTATCTGTATATAATTAAGTTAGTTTATTACCCATCATGTACGGATCATCTATAAGTGGATAAAAGAAATCTGTAGTTTGTAATAAGGAAAGATTGTGATGACGGCTCAATGGTATTAAACATGAATCTAATCCTATTCCTGTAAAAAGTCTAACATGTTTTGAATGTTCTGGTAAATTGTTATTTTAAATATCGTTGTATTATCTGTTCACATTATCATAATACATTTATAATTTAATTTATATGTAACTGATAAAAGTATTTATTATACCTATTTCTCCTTCGACAGATGGAGTGTTTGAAATTCCCGCTAAAAGGTTCGCTAAAACCCCTGCGGGAATTTTACAACCTCATCCCCGAAGATCGGCAAATTTAGTCAGCCGAAATGATGGATCAAGTCCATGTTTTGGTGGATCGAATATTATGTTTTCCATTTATATTATTACTGAAATTTATTACGTCAGTTGCTTTATGCAAAAAAAAAACTAAAATTAAATTCAGTCACCTGTTGATTTTAAATACTGCAATACGAACAATATATTAATGATACTTATCAAAATGGAGTATTTTATCTAGGCTATTTTTTGTAGGTTATCAGTTACGTAACATTTAACTAACAAAAAAAATCTAAAATAATACATTTATGAATAGAAACTTAAGAAATCTTAATTTTTCTAAAAGTATTTCAATATAAAATAAATATTTTGTTGTCTGTCACATTCAGTGTTGCCATATGTAAGTATTTTTCCCCTTTTCTAGGTATATTTTGGATTCCTAAGAAACCACATCTATAAAATAATTTAAACGTTAACTTTCATTCGCTAGTCGTACTATACCATTTGTAAATTGTAACACAATAAAAGTTTTTACAGATATTGTAGTAGTAGGGATAATTTTTATGTTTGTCGCAGTTGGCAACCATCACATTTGTTTTTGTTTGTTGTGACTGTTTAACTTGTACCGGTGTACGGTGTGGTGTAGATTTTATGTGATTTTAAAATATGACTATAATATAACATAATCCTTAAAAATGGAAGAAGTAGTAGAATCAGATTATTGGGACATTTCTTACGAATATGATGATGATCAAACTACTGCTTCCATATATCAAATTTATAAACTATGTTTAGAACCAAGTTTATACGAAATGTACCCTCATATCGCAAAACTTATGTTTTTCTGTCTGATATTTAGATTAATCACTCAGATAAGTATGTTGTCAATTATAAAAAGTTTATTATATATGATATATGTATGTAATTATTTTTTGTAGAATCAATTCCACAATCTATTGGTCATGTTGTTTCTGCAATATGTGGGATGCTTGTGCTATATAACATATCTACAGCAACATTCTTACTTATGCTATATATAATTTCTTTATATCTTTTAATGAGAATAACTAGTACTTTTCTCAGTGAACACGACTGGCCGTATTTAACTGCCTGTTTGTCTTCGCTATGCTTAATATTTAAGTATGTGATTTAAGAATGAAATATGAACTATAATTTAATGCTTAATTTTTCACAGTGAATTTATATTCCCGATTCCACAACTTTGGAATGAAACTCGTGGTCAACATATGATTGCAACGATGAAAGTAATTTCAATTGCGTTCGATATGAGGAAAAAGACCATTCGCACATTTCCAACATTTATTGAATACGCTGGTTATATGTTATGCCCATGTAATTGTTTATTTGGACCTTGGATTTCATTTAATGCATACAAGTCCGTATTTACTATTCAATCGCCGTTATTTGTAAGTATACAAGGCCGTATTTACTATTCAACCGCCATTATTTGTAAGTAAATATGATGTTTCACGTGTACAGGTCACCTTGAGTATTTTCTTTATTATTGCGAATAGAAAAATATCATTCAAATATAAGTTGTAGTAGATCGAGGGGGACATTCATTGATTGAAGAAAAACGTTTTTTAATCTGGTTCTCAAGCTATAACATAAAGATTTTAAATGGGATGGTATATATTTTTTAGGCTCATGAGATAGAGTATTTCTGAATTCAACCGTGTAATAATTTTATATCCTTACATAACAAAAATATTAAGAAAAAATTATTTGAATTTAAATAATAGTAGTTTATATATCAAGGAAGTAAAGTTCATCATTATTTGTCGAGTTCGAAGATTGAATTCTGAGGGCGTAGCCCGAGGGATGAAGTCGCAAATAATGACACTTTACTCCCGTGTTATATACAATATTTTATATACAAACGGAAAAATTCGTTATTTAACAAAAGAACATGCGAAATTAGTAAGAATGAAGCTCATTTCTATAAACGAAGAAAAATTATTTTAAATTTAATTTTACAATAATCATATTTTTTTACAAAATAAATATAATTGATAATTAACGAAGGCAGTATCGGTATCTGTCTCCGTTATTTATACAATTTAATTTGAACAATTAACACTGTTCATTGTAACCAAGTTACAGAAATTCACTGTTGAAATACATCTAAACAGTTCTTTACGTAATTGATAATATTCCTTATTAGTTAATAAGTCTCAATTAACAAAGGACTTGAATCGCTTTATTTCCCTAGGGAGTACTTTATTTCCCTCGATAAATAATGAAGCACATTAAGTTATGATTTTGATAAGAATAAAGTTCACATTATTTACCGGTTGTATATAAATATTATTTTTGTACTGTTTTCAGTAGGCTATGTATGAAAAACAATTGAGCTTAAATTAAAACGAAACATAAATGTTTGTTAATAACTTTATAAATAGTGTTCTATTATTATAACAAATTATGCACTCAATAATTCAAATTAACAACAATTTTTGTTTTTCTTACATAGCCTACTGAAATCTAATTTTAAAAATAAAATTTATTTAAATTTCAATTGAAATTTTCTCGGTATTTTTTGTTAAAATAACTACATGGTTGAATTCAGAAAAAGATACTCTATCAAACAGACCAAACAAATATATATATCATCCCATTTAACAAAATATAAATTTGTTATAATTTGAGAACCACTGATTTACTTTTTTTTTTTCAATAAGTGTCTCCGTCGATCTACTACAACTTTTATTTGAATGATTTTGCTCTATTCCCAATAATAAACAAAATAATCGAGGTGTCCCGTATCCGTGAAACACCCTGTATGCATTGTTACACCACTTCTTACAAAAAGGGGTTATTTTAAACCCAAAAACATTCGTACAAAGCCAGGACATCGAACCCGAACTAAAACCGGAACCAAACCATTTTAGCGAACCCAAACCACAAACCTAACCTCAGATATATTTTTCAATAGAACCCTAGTCGGAACTGAACCGGGTATTAAAATTCGGGTTGAGGGTTCAACTCCGGTTCAGTTTTATTTTCAGTTCGAAACTCAAGCGTAATCAGCCGATCTGCGTTGCTGCCTGTGTTGACTGTTCGTGAAATTGTGTTGCATTATTAATTCCAGCTCGTATTTTAAATTATTTCTATATAAAGATATTCAAAAAATATTAATTCAATTTTCATTAGGTCGAACCGAACCTGAACCCGGAACGAAACCGCAATTTTTTTTAATGCTTGAACCAGAACCCCACTCGAACCCATCTCTCAAAAACAAATTAATCTGAACCGAACCCAGTTTTTGGGTGGGTTCGATGCCTTAGTGCAAACTTTTTTTTTTGCATTTATGGTATCACCTTTTATTCTACGTTATCGAAAACGTTTCCTTAATAAAAGATGTATATTTTTATTATTATTTTTTTTTTCAGGAGTTTAACTGGCTAAAATATATAGTAATTGCTTTATTCAAATGTGTCTTATTTTTGACCATGTCCAATTGTTGGTCATATTATTTGATTCCGAATTCAAATAGGTATTTATTGAAATATTTATTGTGTACTAGTTATTAATATTTTTATTATTCTAGGTGGCTTGGTGCATACCAAGAAGCATTTTCCTTCCGAACAAGCCATTATTTTATTTCGTTTTTGTCTGAAGCAGCAATGCTTGCTGGTGGATTTGGCTACGTGACCAATGAAAAGAAGAAAAAGGAGGCAGCTTGGGCATTTGAAGTAACTCGACCTATGATGATTGAATTTCCGCGTTCCTTGGTTATTGTTGTAGTATTTTGGAATATGCCGATGCATATGTGGTTGAAAAATTGTAAGTAATAATTTCATATTTTTGAAAGATTTTACTCTTAAAACATTTGTTCCCTTGAACGTGTGGATTTTGCTTTTTTTTTAAGTACAAAACATATACAGGTTGGTGGCGGTTATGAGTGAACATATGGATTTAACATGGGAATTAAATTTTATGTCATTTTCAGCTCTCCTATTCATTTTACGGAAAAACCTGTAAAAATATTTTTATATTTTTTATCATATTTTTAGTTTCTTCATAGTTTTAAAAAGAAATTTCTAAATTTCTGTTACTGCGTAGCAATAGACAAGACATTTGTTTCTTTTTTCTGGTTTTTAGAAATTATTTGTAAACGTCTAACTTATGGAAAATAAATTCCGTATTCTGCGATAACTATTCCCTTCATAATAATTCTTTATAATAAAGTCACGTTCCTTATTCGAATAAACATTAACTATTTAATTTAGTTTATACAAAAAATAATTTGACATAATAATATCTATTGTTTTTTACAATGAAATAAGTCATGGCTATTGCTACGAAGTAACAGCAATTTTTAAATTTCTTTTTAAAATTGTGAAGAAATTAGAAACATAATAAAAACTGTAAAAACAGTTTCTTAGGCAACTTTTAATTCTGAACAATGGGGTCCTCCACCATAACAAAAAATAATAAAATGTACACTTTGTTCTTAAAGTATTACTCAATAAATAACGGTTAAGATAAAAAAAACATTTTTTTAATAATTACTTTACGAGATATTTGATATTTGTTTGTGTCACTATGACGTCACACTATTGCTATCTTTCTCTCGCAGCCTATTGTAGAGTCTAGTGCAGAGCGAGAGAAAGATAGAAGAGTCGCCATGACGTCATGTGGACTTTAAAAATCAAATGCAGTTAAACTTAAGACAATTAAGAATTTTTTAAACTACGAATTGCTTCAAAATCAAACGAATTTTCATTTAAAATAAAAAAATATTATAGTGGAGGACCCCATTGCGTAAAATTAAAAATCCATGTTAAATCCCTGTTCACCCCTAACCGCCACCCCTGGTATAAAAAAATTACTCTTGGAAAGAGTATTAAGGCGGATTTATGCAGCCATTTTCATTTACATTTAATTTAATTTTCATTTAAAAGATAAATGTATGTAAACCAATGTAGCCATGCATACACCATTTTCATTTAAGTTTTCATTTATCTCTCATTCTCATTTATTTTGAAAGATGGCCAACTTTTATTTAATAAATGAAAATTATAAATGGCGCATGCGTGTACGGCATGACAGCGACGAGAATTTGAGTTGATCAGCTGGTTGTCATTATGTATCTCCGTTATCGTTCCTGTTTACTGTTTTTTATTGCAATTAACACGTTTAAAACTAAACTCATAACTTCTTCGCTGTCACTATTGTTGAACATTTTTATTAATAAATTTTATTCCAATGAACGTGGGGTTATGACGTTCATCATCTGTCAGCGGATTTTTATATGTGCGCATGCGTTCATTTTCATTTATTTTTGTCGTATATTTTTCTATGAATAGGTATATTTAAAAATTATAAATGATAATTAAATTAAAAAGTAAATGTAAATGAAAATGGCTGCATAAATCCTCCTTTAGAAACAAGTATTAAAATGACTATATTTAGGTTGATTAGTAGAATTCGATAAACAGTAAGTGTTAATATAAAATATTTGTGTATTTTCAGACGTCTTCCTGGAATGCAAACCTCATGGCAGTTTCTTCGCAATTATTATGACCTATGTGATATCTTCTTTACTTCATGGCTTTAATTTAAAATTAGCGGCAGTATTATTATCCTTAGGTTTTTATACATACATCGAATATAAGTTTAGATATAAGCTAATGACAATTTTTAATGCTTGTATTGGTGCTAATCAGTGTAAAAACTGTCATCATTTATACAAGTCAAACATTTATGTATTGCTAACAAATATGATGTTTAGCGCCCTTGCAATGTTTCATCTAGCATATTTAGGCTGTTTGCTGGAAAATTCTGCTGGATCTTATGGTAGTTATGATGAGAATGAAGAAGTTTTTGGTAAATGGAGAGAATTAAAATTTGCCAGCCATTGGTTCTTATTGTTCCAGTTCTATGTATATAGAGTAATTTAATTTTTTTATTTTTACATTTACAAGAATACCGATCTTCATGTGATAAATACATGATCTTACCTTGTGTTCATTTAGAATATGAAAGTTCATTTTTTTTAAATATATAGAGGTGTTTGTTTTAAATTGGCCACCACTACAATTTCGAAAACTATAAGAGCTACAAAGACGGTTAAATGGGCAAATAATTTCTCAAAATTCGCCTCTTTTTTTAATTTTAAATGAGAACATATATTTTTTATTTGCTTATTCGTTGGAGAATTTAATTCTGAATTCAGTGATATATTTTTATCGCCCTTACATAACGATTTTTTTTTTTTGAGAAAAATGCGTGTAAAGTTTTATATTGATTAAAATATGACTACAAGAGTGCCACTATTGGAAAACTGAATCCAGGTTATTTTTTTTACATAGAATTAGAGTGCCGTGACAGACAGAAGTGAACATTTTGTTCCGTTAATTATTCATAACACAAAATATTCACGTATTTCTTTCATGGCATTCTATGGTATGTAAAAAATTAATATATATTCATTATTACAGTCATATTAATATCAAAATTTGTATGTATTTTTTTCAAAAATATTATTTGGGAGTAAAAAATTATTGAATTCAGAATAAAATTATTTACCGAGTAAGCAAATTAAAACATATGTTCTCATTTAAAATAAAAAAGTTAGGCCCCGTATTTTGAGAATCACTTGTCGAAAAAAAATGTTAATTTCTTTAAATTTATCTAGTAATATAGAAATCTTTTGCCCATTTAACCGTCTTCGTAGTTATAGTTCTCAAGATAGCAATTTAAAATAAACACCTGTATATACAAAGAAGTTTTTAGTAAGAAAAGTGTTGAGTTGCGCAAGGTATTTATTCTTATTCCGTATTCTATATTTATAGAATAATTGAATAATATGTATAAGATAATTTGTTAGTGTAAGTTTAAAACGATTGCCGTTCTTCATGTGATAAATACACGTTTATACTTTGTGTACATTTGTGAATTTAAAAGAAGTATATATTTATTTTGACATAAACAAATATTTTTTATTACTAGCCTTGTAAATCAGTAGTAAACAATTGTCCAATGAAGTAAGTATTATCACCTATAGTAAAAAATAGGCAGAGGAGGCACGTCATCAAAACATTACAAAATGAAAAAAAACTGGTAATGACGAGTGATGTTTATGTTTAAAAAAAAAAGAAAATATATGAAGGGAACAGGGCAAGAAAGCGGTTTGTCACTAAAAATTTGAAATTAGGATTTTCATGCCATCTTGTAGGTAAATACCGAATCTTTTACGTGGAATATTTCTTTTGGACAAAAACACGGTAGGTCAGAAGTTATTACCAATGGAAAATTTGTCGTACAGAGGAAGAAGGCGGGTATGTCCATGCGGTACCAAGCAAAAAGGTGGATTGTCCACTCTCATATATCAAGAAAGTTGATGAGTACAGGGTAAAAAAGCGGTTTGCCAAAAAATGTAAAATTTGCAGGACACAGTTTTTAAGATTTTAAGATCGTGTCATTTTTTGGATAGTACCTTCAGCTATGCACAATTTTAATGCAAGATTCTTTACTGTTTTCTAAATGAGTACCACAAATTAGAAAACTTGTCTGGCATCCTATTTTGTTGAAAATTTTGACTTTTTATTTTGGTGTCAAATTAAAAAACCGAAATTTCCACCAAAATAGGATGCCAGACAAGTATTCTAATTTGAGATACTCATTTACAAAACAGTGAAGAATCCCTCATCAAAGTTGTGCATAGCTGAAGACATTATCCAAAAAATGACACGATCTTAAAATCTTAAAAACTGTCTCCTGCAAAATTTACATTTTTTGACAAACCACCTTCTTCCCCTGTACCCTTCATATATTATTTTTTGTATACTATAAGAAAAATACATTTTAATTAAATTTACCACATAATATTTTTAACGCATTTTTAATTTATTTAAAGTAATTGTAGTTCATTTTTTTCTCCACACGTTGGCACTACTGGATTTGAAAATATATTCGTTTACATGACATGATCTTGACGATCGCCCATGTGGTGTTCTGTCATTCGTTTCTCTTATTTTGTTATGAAGTGCTTCATTTATTCTCCGCATTCTTTCTGAAATCCTACTTGGTATGCTCTACACCGAATTTTCGATTCCATAATCTGGAAATTTATTTACAATGATATTCAATTATTATTTGCAAGTAAATATAATTAAGCAAAACACACATTACTACTACTAAAATGAAATTAGCATACCATGTAAACCTAGTAATTCCGTGACGTCATTATTTAGTGACAAACTTTGATGACGTCCCTACTCTTTATAAATATTTTTACTATATTAGAGAAGTGTGCGAACAGGACGAATGCCGAGGGAAGTATGAGTGCCGACGCCGAACGGTGTTTACGGCACGGCGTGCACGTATTATTTTTAGATGCGTGCGTGTACAGTTCCGTGGAATCGTCGAATGATGTGTCGGCTACTAGTTTGGACGAAGACGTCAGGAGCAGAAGATTCGGCGAACAGCACCGTGAATCTGCGAGCAGGAGCAGTACCGCGCATCTGGGCCGCATTAACCCTGTGCCCTGTGTTTGTGGACTCACCCGCGCAGTGGCGTAACTGCGCCACTTTTCTTTCATTTACTCATCGCTTATTCGCCGTCTCACTGCCGGCGTTTCTAAGGACGTTTAAACCCAGTGTCACGTTACGCCACTGAACCTATTTGTATTTTCGTTCTAGATCCATTTCCAACGGACTGCTCTCACGACCAACTCAGACCGCGAGCCGAATTAATATTACTCTCAAATGCTTTTTTCACATTTTCATCGAATGGCTGAATAAATAATAATATAATAATCACGCGTGCAATATAAACCCATTGTTATATAAGTATACATTGTGCAGGATAAGTCTAATTAATTGCGAATATTATTTTTAAATTGTTAATCGCCATGCTGTTTCTACTAAGGTGGTAAGGTTCTTGCAAAAATATTTATAGTATTGTCACGTTTGTTTAACAAAATTGTTGTATGAGCCTTACTAACAGCAACCTCTTGTCAACATGCGACAAAATATGAGCGAACTTTAATGTTACCCACTCAGAAATACAATATTAATCTTTGTTACAACTACCATTACTACATATGCGTAATGTAACAAATATCTAACGAAACCTCCAAATATTATAGTAACTTGACGTAATCCTATGTGACTAATGTTTGTTTATAATTGAGAATTAGACATTCGAGTACAAGAAAAGACGTCGTATTCGTTTGTGTATGCCTGCTCTGATATCTAATTAAATTTAATATTACAATAAGCGACAAAATGCTTTATAAATGAGAATTAAATTTAAATTTGTTAGTTTAGCTCGAAGCATTACTTCGGAACATAACCTTTATTAGCTTGCAAGCATACAATTGATGGTAGAGGTACACAATAAAAAATAAATATTTAAGTAAAGAATAAATAAATTAGTAAAGCAATTATTTCTCAAAAAATGTTGGTGATTTGGCAGCGCCGCATGAGCGTCGAATTTTAGTTGATAATTTGGCTACCAGATGGTAGCGAGCATGATAACCAGTGTGACGGCGATGTCGAAAGGGTGGTGTATCGTTCCGTTGCCGTCGGTTGACGTCTTGCCGTCCACAAACGCAAACTAGTAAAATGTAAAATCATGTATGATTTGTGGAATTGTAAGCATGGTTATGTGAAATAAAAGACTAACAAAACAAACATGAGTTCGTGAGCTTCAATGTATAATCGTGTTTAGCCGATTTTTACACAGTATTATTATGTGATGTCAGTTTTATAAAAATGGGTATGATGGATGCTGTTATCTATCAAACGACGAATATATTTGAATTAAATTATGGATCCACCAGTATTTTGCATGGGTAAGCTTTTTTTTTTTTCAAAACATACTTGCATACGGAAGTAGACAAAAAATATCCTGTTATTTAGTACATATGTTGTCAGAATAGATTTTGCGATACTTTTTAACGACCGGCAAATGTAAATATGTGTTTTACGGGTGAAATAATGCAATATTAATGTTTCTACTTTGTTTTCGCGTGTTTGTCAATGTATTGTATTCTACATGTGATGTAGTAGGTCGATGAACAGAAATGTTGGGGTCATACAAACTCTGCACCAACACCATATTGCAAAATCAACTTTATGGGATTATTATCGTTTCGGATGACTTCCGCTATTATTATTAGTACACAAACGAGCACTTTTTGACATATTTTAATATGTGGACCAAAATCTCATCATAAGAGACCACGCCCAAATCGATATTCACTCACAATGTAGGTTACCGTATTATATCTCCAAAGAGTAAATTGTTGTATTCTATACGGATGTTGATCATTGCGGGATTCTGTGTGAATGTGTGCATATTCGCAAACATCCGAGTCCTGTGCGATCAATCAGAGATCCATACTTCAATTGCTCGTAATTGGAAATTACTTGAACATGCAAACCTACTTCAAATACTATTTTTAACAAAATCAAATTGCTGTACATTCCTAAATGGACATAAAACAATTATTTACATTGAACATACATTAGGATATTGTAAATATTTCCGATAACTGTCATTAATTTTAGTAACAAATGCCTATTAATAATAAATAGTTGTTCATCATTAATATTGAAAGATAAACTACATTTGTAGTTAATTAATTTGTATAGTTGAAGTGCGCGGTAAATTATTTTACAAACTAAAGTTATTTTACGTTGTCTAAACGCCGGGATTATAGTACGAGCTTTTTGGGGGCTGAACTTTGAAGGCACAAAAGGTCAATATTTTTTTATTTTTATATTCCTTCCCGTAAACTCTGATCTAATTATAAACTAGTTGTTATATTAAAAATCCATACAGCTTAAAAAGTGATCTTTAACAAAAATTCAATTTTGCGGATGACTGAAAGACTGAAACAATGTTCACGTAGTCATAAAGGAACAAGAGTGTTACTATAGAGACTTCGGTTCAATTTCACATGAGTTACCGATTTTACCCTTGAATAGGATCTTGGAATTTATGGACTTTGATAGTAAATTCTAAAGTATATGGTAACCTACTAACGTGTCATTGCATTATCTCTTCCACTTCATGTATTACAAAAGTGACACTAACAACATTAACTCCTTGCTTTCAACGAAGTCACATAAGATTTACAGACTCATAATTCTTCTGTTTTATTTGAATATCAAACATTTTATTATAGATGTTTGAAATATTTTTGTTTATAGATAATTACATTGAAACTAAGCTAAATGTAAAAATTGATTTTAATATTAGTACATATTGTAACAATAATATAGTGGTTTCTCGCATGTAGGCTATAGGCTTTTAACATAGGAAAACAGTTTTTCCTTGCGTGTTATGCTTCCAAATTATTAAAAAAAAAAAAAAACATTTCACATAAAAGTTGTTAGCTTAAAATTCTGCATACATATGAGTAAACAAAATTCATGTTGTTTGTTTTGTGACAGTAGATATGAAAAATTCTAAATTTACTATTTATTCCTCCATATCACGCACTAAATTTCGGACGCATTGGTCTGTAGCTAAAACACGAGATATATGGCCTTATCAACAAAATAAACCTCAGTAGTTGTTAAAGGATTATAAATTAATAGTAAATTATATTTTAGTTTCTATAAATTATTAATACTTTCTTTTTAATTCCCACTTGTGATTACAGAAATAATAAATAATGGAAATTTTAACTATCGTAGGTGCCGGAAACCGGAAGCGTGTTCTGAAGGGTTATATTTAATTCTATGCTTTACAACTTTTATTTGAAGTATTTTTTTCTAAAATAATTTCGAATCAATGTGCAAGGAAAAACTGTTTTCCCATATAAAACGCATGTAGCCCGCATTCCGTGTACGTAAGGTAAATCAAAATTATTAATAAAATTATGACAGGAAATGTGCTCTTTATACTTTTATATGCACCACTATTATTTTTATTTCTCCTTATACATTTTATGTTGTAATCAAGTTGTAAAATCCGTCTTTTATAAAACGCCTAGACATTTTCTAAATTGATATATGAACAGAAAAAACAAACCTTCTAAATTGTAGTTAAATTAACTAAATAAATTTTCAGCCTTCTAATATGTTTTCATTAAATTATCTAAGTTGATTTAAATTATTAAAATATCTTTCAGAACTCATATTAATAATTGCAATAATACTACCTTTTTTTAGTTTAAGTTCTGTATTTATTTATTATTAAAACCCAACGTTTCGGCACCATAAACTGGTGCCTTCTTCAGGGGCAAAAATTGACATAAATATGTGAAATAACAAAAACAACAAGTAACCAAGGCAACAAGAAAAGTTCGTAAATGTTACCTTTTTTATGTATGTCTCTGAGTTATACAGATCACTTCTCTGCCAGTTTTTGGGACGGTTTTTCCTCTGGCAAAAGGAGAGTTTTTCCTGAGAAGATGCATGTTCGCCGTCCAAGTTATTGCCGGGCATGCATATATTGTCTAGAAAATTGTATACATAAAAAAGGTAACATTTACGAACTTTTCTTGTTACCTTGGTTACTTGTTGTTTTTGTAATTTCACATATTTGTCAATTTTTGCCCCTGAAGAAGGCACCAGTTTATGGTGCCGAAACGTTGGGTTTTAATAATAAACAAATACAGAAATTAAACTGAAAAAAAGGTAGTATTATTCCAATTATTAAGTTGATTTAGTTAAATTTTCTAAATTTGTAATAATAATTATAGTAAAATTAAATACAAAATTAGATTAAATGACTACATTTAGTATTGAACTAAACATAAATAAATAAATTAACTAAATATATATTTAAATTTTCTATTTACTTATCTAATTTATAAGATAAATCACCGAAAATTGAAAGACAAAAATATTGAAGCCAAAATATGGTAAAATTAAATAAAATGAGTAATTAAAATAACTATTTACATATTTAAATTAACGATTTTTTACAAAATATTTATTATCTATTTCGCGTTAGTTAAAATGCTAAATTAAGATTATTTGTAAATTATATTAAATTATTAGACATATTGTCTAATAAAATAATATCTAATTATAATTAGACAAAATTTCAAATCTTTTTTTTCTGTGTGGACCATTTGCAATTTTTTTTTCTAAGCTTACTTTAACGCAACTAAACTCGCGCCCGTTAGTTTTGTGCATTAGATTAGGTTATGTTATGGTATATTTGACAAATAGCCAATTTGTAAAATTAATGTAACATGATTAACTATTTGATGTTGATTGCACAAAAACTGAAATGCAATGCATTGTTATTGAGTAAAATCATTGTTTTTTGTTAGTAAATTGTTTTTCAATAAGTGAAATGTATGCAATTTAATCCATTTATTGTTTTCATTTTACAAAAGTAGTGTTTGAAAATCCTATCAATTTATAACATATTCATTGTTTATTTTCCAATATGTTTCGTACGTTCATTTTTAACATTATACAATCAGATGCAAAAAACGGGCAACTTTTTTCATTTTTGTTAACAGCATTGTTTTTGCAACATTTTAAATAGAATTTTTAGTTTGTCCAATGAAAGACAGTCTATTATAATGCAGAAAAAGGTTACAGATGGTACTTATCAGTTTATTTAATGGACAATAATTATTATCAAACATGAAATTGTAAGGAAACTTTGATATTATAGCTTGAAATCCAATAGTGACAAAAAATGAATACCGTTATTCGAAAGAGCTTAAAAAAGTGTCCTAAAGAAGTGAAAACCAAAATCTAGTTATTTCATACTTAATAAACTGTAAAATTTACATATTTGTCTGTATCTAGTGACCTACGCATTTCTTCTGAATAAAATAATAGCTAAAATGGTATCCTAATTAGAACAATTTTTGTTTAATTAACCAACTTCGTATCTCTTCTAGTTCTCGAGACAATTAACAAAAATTTAAAAAAGAGGCCCGTTTTTTTGCGCCTGAGTGTACATAAATAAACATTTAATTCATTTTAAATTAGTTTAGTTAGTTTTCGCTATGTTGCATATATGTTGCTTTTATAGTAGCAAAATATAACAACAACAAATTATTGATTTTAAAAACTTCGAGAGAAAGGTTAATGACATTTTGCGTGCAACCTATAAATATATTAAGTGTTTTAAATTTAGTATGTAACCTCTGAAAATATTGCAAGTAAAGTATCTTCTTTGGAATATATTTTCTTTTATTGAGAGAAAAAAAGAATCTTGAGAAAATATGTAGTTATATATGTGTATGTACTTAGAAATAATTTATTACTATGCGCCAAGGAAAATGCAGATGAAGTAGAATCAAATACTGCATTACAGGAAACTGTATAAGTAATTCTATATTTTTAAAAGAGAAATAGAGGAAAATTCCGCTTGATTAAATTCCAATTGTGACGCAAATAAGAATCTCGTACTCAGATGTATGTGACAGAGAGAATCGTTTTTTTCAGAATTTTATTCCCACTGTAACTGACAGTTAAGATTAATTGTAATTAATACAGTGTAATATCTAGTTTAGTCGGCATGCATTTGTTTATATTGTATTTTCAATTTTCTTAATAATACATCAATCAAAATTGTATACTTCATTACACAAAAGATAATTAAGAATTATGAAGAATTTACAATTATTTACTAATACAAAGTGATAGGTAGTGATTCTTTAAATCTTTGTATTAAATTTCTATGCCTTAATCCTAATGTTTTATATATCAAGGTTATATTTACAATTTTGGTCGTAATTCGTTTTGCGTTGAATTGAGTATGACATGTTTACAAATGTTTAATAACTTCACATTTACGCGAAACATTTCCAGAAACTGTAGAGAGAATTCGTGCCATTCGTCAGATGCAACAAGATATAATTGAACATTTGTGTAAAGCGTTATTACTTGCAGCGCTTTAAAATTGATGTTCTTGGTACAATGGTATGGAAATAGGAAATACTTTCACATAGAAAATATGTTTTGATTAAATTTTCTCGTACCATTTTGCACTGTCAGATTTTGAAGTGTCGTAGTTTAATTAAGTTATAAATTTTACTGGAAATTTTCAGTATTTGGTTTCTGAGAAATTTTCTTCTGAATGCATTTCAAAGCTAAACTAAAATGAAAATTATAGCGTTCAATACTTTTAGCTATTATAATAACCATACGAATTTTAATTCTATGCAGATGGGACACAATATATACTTGCACATAATCCTGGCCTCAGGCCCGGTTTAAAAATTTCATATTAAATTGCATTGGAAACAAATTTATCGTAATAAAACTATATTAAAGGATACCATATGTAGTATATATCTTTAATTAAACATCAAAATGAACATTGTTATTGTGTAAAGGTTTTTTTTTATTGATTCATATAATACGTACCTTAGTCCATGTACTGACATTAGTGCTCGGAATACCGGTGGATCCAAAAGACCACCCGCTCACCCGTATTTCAGGGAATACAGGTCGGAGTTGATTCTTCACCCATAAGACCCATATGACCCATAAGACCCGAAAGAACCATAGACTCGCATTACTCGTAAGAACCATATCACTCATAAGACGTATTATTACGTTGCCAGTTATCTGTTTAAATAATCGTACCTTTGAAAAACAATTTTATTTAATTTAGTTGATTTATTTGATTATTTTTACGGGTAATACGGGTCTGTGGTTCTTACGAGTAATACTGGTCTGAAGTTCTTATGGGTCGACCCGTATTCCATTTGCTCCGGATGGGTGGGTATTTCCCATTTAACTAAATACCCCGTTCGTAGTCCTAGCCCTAACTAGCACTGTATTCATTGAAAATATTATTTTTACATTTGGCGTAAAGCATTTTGTTTTTACGACCAAATTTTAAGAATCTATAGGCAGCAATAATAAATTGGGACGTGTTTAGTACATTCAGATTATTGTAAGCAAGTTATAAACAGTTGAATATTACATCGGGCCTGAAAGGCCCCGTTTATGCATCCTAGGGTTAAATGGCACAAAAGTGACCCCTGGGGTACACTCTCCACGCCAGCAATGAGTTCCCGTGAGGCAGGGCCTGCTCAAGAAATATAGACGCCCTGAGCCAAATTAGATTAGAGCGCCACCACCTGTCACAAAAATTATTTCTGATTTTTTTGGACTTGAAAGAAAAAGAACTTAAAAGTTGATAATATATAAATTATAATCATTAGCAATAAAAACACTATGAAGTTCCTTGGAAAATATTCTATAAATCCAATAAAATTATCATATGAATATACATTATGTATACTTATATATAAATACTCTAAAAATGCGTACACTTACGTAACATTCTCTTTACAATCAAATAATATTACTACCAAGTTTATATCTCTACCCATTTTTGAATTATTGCCCCAAAAGTCAATACACCCCATATTTAGATAAAAACTTCAAAATTTTCAAAAATCTAATTTATATGTATCTAGATACTTCTCAATTCGCTGATTCCAAATTTTGAAACTGCAGGTCGATATCTCTTTTCATTCTCGAGATATTTAGATTCAAAGTTTTGCTCAAAACTGCCCATTTTTGGGTAATAACCCAAAAATGGGTCGAGATATGAATTTGGCGACAACACCATTCGATTCTACGGGAAAAATTACATAAGTACACCAATTTTCAGAATTTTTGAACACCGCATACAATCTCTATAGCGAAATAACTGAAAATGGCCAAAAATCGCAAAAATCTAAGGTGTACCCCTTACGATTTTTTCAGATTTTGGCCATTTTCAGGGGTTTTCAATTTTTTATTCATAAAAAATAAACCGGTTGGACAAGAATTATGAAAATTGCTATACTTATGTATTTTTGTCCGTAGAATCGAATGGTATTATCGCCAAATTCGTAACTCGACCCATTTTCGGGTTATTACCCAAAAATGGGCAGTTTTGAGCAAAACTTTAAATCTAAATATCTCGAGAACGAAACGAGATATCAACCTGCGGTTTCAAAATTTAGAATCAGCGAATTGAGAAGTATCTAGATACACATAAATTAGATTTTTGAAAATTTTGAAGTTCTTATCTAAATATGGGGTATATTGACTTTTGGGACAATAATTCAAAAATGGGTAGAGGTATAAACTTGGTAGTAATATTATTTGATTGTAAAGAAAATGTTACGTAAGTGTACGCATTTTTAGAGTATTTTAACAACAATACCTTCCTTACCCAAAGGTGACGGAAGGTAAAAATACCTATCAGAATTTAAATCTAACGAGAATCCAAGAATGATTAATTTATATGGTAACTTTCTGTGCCTTCACTATCGTAAATTTATGTATCATTTCTTATTATTTCGCAATGGCATGTTCAATAAATTTCACAATTTATTTATATATTTGTCTTTAGTTTTTATATTTTTTGGGCGCCCCAAAAAGCCAGGCGCCCTAAGCCAGTGCCTAAGTGGCTCACGTCTTAATCCGCCACTGCCGTGAGGTGACACCTGGTAAACGCCCGCACGGTACAAATATGTAATCATTACCGAAATCTGTTGTACAAAGCAAATTGGCACACCCAGCAATGGGTAATATGTCGTGACGATATATTATTATCTAAAATGAATGGTTTCGGGAGAAAACCATAGATTTCACAAAAATATCGAAATTTGGATGTTTATGCTACCTAAAGGTTGTTACAGATTTGGAGAAAAATATATATGTCGCGAGAATTGTGCATTTTTTAAAACATACCCTTTCGGGAGAAATCGTGAAAGTCCACGCTTAAAACGGTGGAAACAATTAATGTCAGCAGAATTTCTCTGCCTATCTGCGAACTCCAATTTAATAAACAATTATAATTGTTCATAGATGGTGTGTTTAACAAATACTGCCTAAAAATATTGTTTATTAGTTAAAAATTCATTTTGCTCAAAACGAGGCGCGCGTGACATTCACGGTTTTCTCTCAAGACCTTTCAAATACTATGAGGCGAAAAAATCTACAATAACACGAAGAGATGATTAGTTGTGTTTGAAATAGGACAACAAAAATATACTTTACTACTTGAAGCTCTACACAGTTTTTGTTTTAACTCTCCGAAGGTCGCTGTATATCTCTCAGATATATGAGCCTGAACTTCTTTCGTATTTTGTACGTTAGAAAATCTATATGTATACAATGGGGTCCTATACCATTTTTCTTTTATTTTTTTTTCTGTAAGAACAGGATAAAATAAGAATTTTACGTAATAAGCAAGATATGAATTTTTAAAGTTTAAGAATTTGGTGCGTGACGTAGCAGGTACTAACCAGTGATCGACAAACAATGGGACAAACTGTTAGTTATAGAGGGAACAATTTTTTTCATGTTTGCATAGCTGAAATGTTTTTATATAAAAACTTATACGTTATATTCATGAAGAAATTATTATTATGTATAAATAACATAAATAATAAGCATTTTTTTCCTAATGAATTATAGAACATTGAAACAGTTTGAAAATATTTTTACACAAAGTATGACGACGGATGGCGCTGGTGTTTGTTTGTTTTGAAGTTTCAATATTAATTTAATTAATATTATTATTAATTTAATTAATATTATTATTAATTTAATTAATATTACAAATTGATTTAATTATAAATATATTATTATTGTTAATATTACTAGATGTTATAATTAAACAAATTCATCAAACACAAAATTTTTAGATGTTTTGTTAGGTTATAGAACAACATGACATTTCATATTCTTCTAACGGTGACCGCTGCAGACGCGCGAATCTTTTTAAAATCAGGAGACCAGTCATATTCTTAGTACCTAACGCGTCATACCCAATTAGTAATCAGCTTGAATCGCTTGTAGTTTGTGACCTAGTCAATATTTAAAGAAATTTTTTTCACTAATACTCATTAATTTATGTATATTTTCGTCTTCTTATTTAAGATAGTTAAAATATGACTATGGTATAGGACCCCATTATACTAAATTTTAAAAGTTAAAGACATATATATATATATATATATATATATATATATATATATATATATATAAAACTTTAATTCTAAAGCAAAAAATAATAAAAAAAATATTAACAGAAAAAAATGGGGTGCTGTACTTATTTTACATATTCAGTGTGACCCAACACGTCATTATGACTGTGACCTCCGCAGGGTTAAAAATTCATTTAAATATCGTTTTTTGCAATTTTTCATATAAATATTAAATCATATTCCTATTTGACTTTTTATATACGTTTACATTTTCTATTACATGTTGTATGGTTAAAACTATCGTGTGTTTCAACTAAGGTGCAATATTTACTATTCTGTCATTAATGTATTACTACGGATACCAGTTACATATACTGTATCGTTCCAGAGGGCATCGAACCCGCCAAAAACTGGGTTTGGTTTAGGTTCAGGTTAATTCGTTTTTTGAAAGATGGGTTCGGGTGCGGTTCTGGTTCAAGCATTAATAAAATTTGTTGTTTTGTTCGCGGTTCAGGTTCGAAATAATGTAAAATGAGAGCCGGAATTTACGCAAAACGCAACAAGAAACGAACACAATTTTCACGAAAAGTCAGCCCAGACAGCAACGCAGACGCCTAAGACGTCGATTATCGGCTGTATTTACTTTTCGAACTAAAAATTAACCTGAACCGGAGTTGAACCCCGAACCTGAATTTTAATACTCGGTTCGGTTTCGACACAGGTTCAATTAAAAATATATCGGAGGTTCGGTTCTCGGTTTGGGTTCCCTAAAATGTTACGGTTTCGTTCCGGTTTTGGTTCGGTTCAGGTTCGGGTTCGTTGCCCTGGATAAAATACAACATAGGTTGTCGATGTTAACTAAACTTGTCATCATAATAATACTGATTTATAAATAACATAAGAAAGTAATAAGAGCAGTATCTTAACTCTTGGTGATTTTGAAAATGATAAGAATGAAATTTGACGCCTTTTAATAATTTAAATACAGAAGTTTTGCTAATATTTAATTCATTTGTCAAAACTTTTATGGACAGCTGATTTTTTTTCTTCTATTGCACGTTGTAAATTATCTTTATTTACTTCAGCTCGCGCAGTTTTTGTTCTTGCCCTTTTCGTACGATTCTTATCTAAACATCCATTACTTTTAAATTTTGTTAATATTCTCGAAACTAAAGGATTTGGTGTAGGACGTTCAGAAGATAAATTAGCAAACATATCACAAACATTTCTCAAACTATAACCAGCATTGTAACAAATAACCATTCGATTTTTTTCTTTAGTAAGTTATCTTTAAAGCGTGAGGTAAAGTCCATTTGACATTGACAACTTTGATAATCTATGTTGAATTTTATCTTGGAACGGTGCAGTATGTAGTATCCATAGTAATACATTAATAACAGAATAGTAAATATTGCATCTTTGCTGAAACTCACACGGTATATAATTGGCAGATAAAGATCATTGCCAAAAAAATCAAGTCTAGTTTATAGAGTTAAGTTCGTCAGCTAAACACATCTTGCGAACTTTACCCATAACACATAATGATTCTGAAGTTTCGAATTTTGAAAACTTTTTATATAATAATCTTACAACTAATAATTGGCATACTTTTTTAACAACTCTTAAGTTTTTTAACAGTTGCTGAAATAACTTGAATAAATGAAATTCGTGATAAAAGAATTCATTGAAAATTTCAATTACACCAACCCTCGATTTTCAGTTTTAAAGGGGGAAAGGTTATTCCAAAACCCGGAAGCTAAATGAAATATGTGCCTGCATAGTGCCTTTCCATTGTAAACATGATTAATATGATAGATCGTGTACACACAATACATAATGAAACAAATCCATAATTAAAAAAAAAATATTTATTCGCATATTCTTTTCATGGACAGATATTTGAGACTTTCACAATGAAAAACTACATGTTTATGTACCCCAGGATAAAACAGTATAAAGTCCATATTTTCAAAAAAATAGTTTTCTCCACGAATAAACATAACCTTAACTCTTCTTTCGAATGGAATACCGAATAAGTCCTGTTTTAAGCAGTCATTTCAATATAGATGAAAATAGTCAATTTAAAAAAATTGCAATATCTGGAGCACCCAATTTTGAATAATATTTTACAAAAGAAATTGGGTTTGAAAGATTATACATTATTATAATTAAAAAAATTATAATAACATTCAATGATAAAATATTTGGAAGTTAAAAACAGTATACAGTATTGGCCATAAAGATAGCAACTTTTAAAAAAAATCTATTTCTCTGAAGTGAACATAAGAATATTGAAAATAAATTACATAAAGAATAACCTCTTAAAATAAGTTTATTTTATGTTAAAATAATTTATATTAAATTTATAGAATTTATTTAATTTGCATAATTATTAATTTTGCCTGGACATAAAAATAGCAACTACATAATGAATGTCTTTATTTTCTCAATTTCAACGTTTATATCGTATAATTGTTTAAAAAATATAAATTAGTACTTCAAAATTATGGGTCGTAATAAGACTTTGACTGAAGAATTTCACAATTTAATAATTAAATCATATGAAAATGGTGCTTCGCGGAATAAAATGTCGAAGAACTTTAATTTACATAAATCTACAATAGCACGAATAATAATCCATTTTCGAAGGAAGGGTAATATTGAGCCTTCTACAATTTCTAGTAGACAAAAAAAAAACATCAAACCTAAGCGACAGAATGATAAATTATATCGTTAAAAATCGGTTTTTATCATCAAAGAAAATTTTAGGCTTTCTACTAAGTAATGTTAAAGTTAAAATATCTTCAAGACAGGGAAGAAGAATATTAGTTGCCGGAGAACTTTATAGTCGTCGGCCTGCAAAGAAACCACTTCTTTCGAAGAAGAACGTGAAGGCCCGATTATTTTTTTGCAGAAAATCATGTAAACTGGACAACTGACATGTGGAAAAGAGTATTATTTAGTGATGAACTAAGATTAATTGATAGAAATGTAATAACAAAATTACTTGAATTCATAATGAAACGAGAAGAAGTAATAAATTCTCGTGGTTCCGGTTTTTGCACTAAATATTAGAAAATTTAGTTTATATATTAATTTTATAAAAGTTGCTATTTTTATTTTTATGTCCAAATAAAAAATATTTTTTTGCACATAAATCAATTTTTAAGAATAAAAGAAGTATTTCGAACTTTCATTGTCTTTATTTTTTTTGTGTTACACAAAGTTTCGATTGATAAAATCTCCAATTGTTATCAAGTGAATCAATTTTGGTTAATATAATGCAAATTATTTTAATGTAAATTAAACTTGGTTCAAGACACTAATACTGCAGTAATTTATTTCTGAAATCCCAGTTTTTACATTAAAGCAATTGAATTTTTTTTAAGTTGCTATCTTTATGGCCAATACTGTATAATTGATAGAATATGCTGTTGGTTCTCAGTGAAACATTTTAACTAATAAGGTAAAAACACTCGCTAAGTTTCACAAGTATATAGAATATTCACTTTATTGCAATTTCGGCTTGCAAGGCCATCAACAGAGGGTATTAAATGTTTACAGAAGATTGAGTCTACTTATATCTAATCTGGTTTACAAGTGTGGATGGTTTTTGAAAATTCCGAGCTTAACATTTCTAGGAACGGTACCTTTATTAAATCCAGCTGGTCATTCATAAAGGGTTGGTTCTCTTTAATGCCCTTCTTTATTTCATGTGCTTCAAGGAATATTAATCTTGGGGTTTTTCTCTCTTTGTGAAAAATTTCAAGATTGCATTTACCGAAAGTGTGATCATTTTCCAGCATATGTTTTGCTACATTTGAATTGAGTTTACCATTTTTAAAACTAGATCTATGATGTTTATAACGTAACATTAATATTAACCAAAAGAAGTGTGCTATTATGAATGGTTCGTATTAAATGTAACAGGATTTTTCAAATTGATTCTATTAATAGGTTACATTTGGTGGCCTCGCCATTCAATTCTAATGGTATTTGTATATGTGTATCAGTTTTCGGATTTTTTACGTAACCCCGTAACCGATCTAATTTCTAAAACAATACTTCTGATATTTGAACTGTAAATCTGACATTTTCACTTTGAAAATAAATTAAGAGACCGGTTTTTGTTCTCATCTAGATTTTCAATTTTCTAATCACACGAAAGTATCCTCTTTGATTTCTCGTAACATAAACGCCTTGGAAAAGCTCTTTATGGTAAAAAATATCGTTATTTATCAAACGATGAGTAATAAACCATCATGATATTAGTATTATTATTTTCAATGAAATAATTTTACATTTTTCCTTTTTTACTCCACGTATTTGCTTGCCTATTTTCACAGAATCGAATGAATAATTTATATTTTTGGAAAATGAGTGTTTTATGAAAAATTTTGACGCTATCTCTGAAAGTAGGTATCGACTTTCGCTTTGAAAATTTATTATGTATGCCGTTTGCCGTATTCGTTAAAATGTAAAGTAAACTTGTTAAATTCTTTTTAAAACAAAATTCGATTTTTGATTTCTTTAGATTTTTTTTTAAATAAATGTTAAACTGGTCTTAAATGATGGGTAATATAACAATGACTGGAAAATTTGAGTTCTGGAATATCGGGATGCGGAAAATGCAAAATCGAAAGTTGACTGTAATATCTGTGACTTTTGGGCCTGGTCCAATGAAATTGACGGCGCCAGAATATATTCCTTGAAACTAATGGCAATAAACTAATATCTTATGATTCATTTTCTGCGTTTTTCTATCTGTAGATGTATTACATTGAAAGAGTTGGCATAATATAAAAGCCGCATTCTAAGAGAGTATTATTTGTTGTGATTACTATAATTCTGTGGAACTAGTATAAACAAACAAAAAAATGAATTATATTATTTTATGATTCATTTACTTGGTAGTCTATATTAGTAGATTTTTCTTGAGAGAATAAATTCTTGGCAAGATGAAGATATAAACGTGGGGTAGAATGGTAAAGAGAATTTGTTGTGGTGTTATATGACTGCTGTAAATTCCGCGAAATTGATAAAGATGAATGAAGGAGTAAACAATTTGTAGTTGTAGTTAGATATAGTTTTCGGTATTGCAGGATTACTATCAGGGCCGGCTTGATTTTTTGCCTTGAGAGACTTGAAAAAAAAAACACCTAAATATCGTCAAATTTGATTAACTAACTGTAGAAATACTCGTCATGACATGATAAATAAACGAAAACACTCATAAGAAAAACCTGTGTAGAATAAAATTTTTAAAAACGTTTTTTGTCATTTCTGAAAAACTTAACGACGATACCTTACGAGCTCTCAAAGCTGTTATGAAGAAAGTAGTAAGATTATTAAAATAATCTAAATTTGTAGTTCATGAAACTGCAAAGCCATTTTTTATTAATACATTACATAAGTAACAAAACTATCTGTCACCTATAGTTGTAGCACGTACTTTAGAATTCTATCATAGAAAGCAGGCGAATGCGATTTTATTTTTACGAATCTTGGTAGCACGCACTTTAGAATTGTATATTCACTTTTTGATTCGGAAATTATTGGATTTTATACTATTAAAATAAGAAATATTATGACAGTTGTATATAATAAATGTATAAATTATATATAAATTGGTAAAATAATGACGTTACTTTGACACTTTCGCCTCAAGTCGTACGCTTGCAGGCGAATATTTTGAGACACTCATGCTACCAAATTTTTGCTTCGTGGCGAAATGCGAAAACAAATGCCTCATTTGATAGAATTCTAAAGTGCGTGCTACCACTACTGTATCATTTGTTTGTATTTGTTTATTGCATACTTCAATATTGTAACATTATTTCTAAATTTTAATATCATTTATCTAGAAATAATTGTTATGCAACCCTATACAATATTTACAACCTTGAAATCAGAAAAAAAATCTCTAGCTAAAGAACTAAAAAATTATGTAGGGTACCATTTAAAAAAATATAATTTTGTTCTACCATTTGAGAACCAAAGATTGAATTTTTGGTTTTTTATTATTGATAAAATAGCCACTATTTCCTGATTTCTTTTTGTATACAGGACGTTAATGAATACGTGCTACAAATTTTCGAACTACAGGCTCTTAAAAAAGTAATTATCTACCTTCATTTTAGTTAGCTGTCTTATTACTTCAGTTATTAATTTAGTTTATTTTAATTTTTTTAAAATAATTTAATAAATTTTTATTATAATTATTGCTCAAAATGACGACCACCCACTTCAATGAAAACATTGCATCTTCGAAGATTCGTTCAAAAACGCCAGGATTTGTTCGAATTTCTTATGCTGCCGACTCGGCCGTACATATTTTGTTAGCTGAATATAAAGACATCCAGTTTTTTTCAAAAATTTTATTAAGAGTTAATGTACATTTCGGCAATTACGCCATCCTGAAAACTAAACTTACAAGAAAGCGACACTCCAATTTATAGTTGAATTTCTTGTAAGTTTAGTTCTGAGGATGGCGTGATTGTACAGGTACACAAACTTTTAATAAAATTTTTGAAACATAACCGAGTGTCTTTATATTCAAGAATTACAAATCATATTTCTACTAGTGCCAACATACACTTCAATACATCAGTTTATAAAATAATCACTGAAATGATGGATCACAGCCAACTAAAATAAAAGTATATTATTACTCTTTTAAGAGCTTGTAGCTCGAAAACGGTGCGTTTCCGGATATAAGTTAGTCTATTTTGCACCCCCTACATACCCCAAAAATTTGTAACTCTTAGGGCCGGTCTTATAAACAGTAAATTAATCCTTAGTTAGTTACTGCACAAGTAAATTACATGGACCATTAAAAAAGAAATGGATATTATAAAACTAATCTCACTATCAACTAACTAACGGGAGATTTAATTAAATTTTAGTAGTGTGTTTGTGGTTTTGTGAAAAGTTTCTATATTCACATTCTTTATAAACCTAAATCAGTTGATTTGACAGTTGGAAAAGAAACGTGATCGTGGGAAAAATCATATTGATATTGAAAAATATAACCTATTAGATATTGTTGAAGATTATTTTCATATAATTTGGAACGATCCGGTTGCGTAAAATCGTAAGGTTATTACTAGTTGATTCATTGCGGAAATTGACATATTTCTTAATGTTAGTGGTCTTATATTTCCTTCAATCTGTCCCAATAATGTAACACACATTGTTTGGACAATCGAAATCTCTTTTTAAACTCATGGCTCGTACCACGATCATGGTTTTAACAAAAACGCTGTTTTAAGAAATGTCAAATTCAAATTTCAAAATGTAATTTCACCCTTATGTTAGAAGAACAATTTATTTAAAAATATTTGTTTGAATATAAACTATGTTCTGCTTTAAAATCATATTTTGATAAATTTCATAATATTTATTATTATCATTAAATAATGAAATTTGACATTTCTTAAAACAGTGTTTTAGTTAAAACCGTGATCGTGGTACGAGCCATTGTCATAATATATTTCATATGGATTTGTCCTGTTTCAGAACAATTTTGGTAGCCTACCTCGTGCAAATATAAATGCATCATTATTATCTGTTTATGAATCCGAGGACACTGATGATACAGACTCTAAAGATGACATACTCGACACAGACATTTCTTAAAAAAATATTTAACAAGTAAATAGTTCCCTATTTCAATTGTTTTAAAATAAACATAACAAAAAAAAAAAAAAATACAGTTTGAGGTTTCTTTAATAACTGATTTAAATCTAATAGCATGAAATTCCGCAGTTACTTTAATAGGTCGATTTACTTGTCATACTTGTCATTAAACTTTTATAATACCCAAATCTTCAGTTAAATTAGTTTAGTAGCTAACTAAATTTTAACTGTTGATTAAATAGTTTTATAAGACCGGCCCTTAGTCATTAACACCCTGTATAACATATTTCTCTAAAGTTATTAGTTCGCCGAAAAAAGCACTGATTGTTTTAAAAAACGAAAACGAATTGCTCATAAAAGCTCGGCGTCTACACGGTAAATAAAAACTTTGTTGTGATTACCAAAAATGAGTTCCAGTAGCAATTTTTTTTTGTCAATATAGGACCAGCAAATATATTTGTTACAGTTACCTAGGTAAATTTGCTAGCAAAAAATTGTTGTGGCAACAAATACAGTTTTGTTATATATAACAAAAGATATTTGTTATGCGAACAAATAAAATAAGTTATCATTAAGAAGTATAAATTTGTTATACGAACAAATAAATTAAGTTACTATTAAGTAATATAAATTTGTTATGCGAACAAATAAAATAAGTTACCATTAATAACTATGAATTTGTTTTGGAAACTAATAAATTTTGATAGATATACAAATGCATTAATGAGGTAGTAAGGTAAAAATTAAATACATGCGTATTATAATAATTTTATTTATTTATAATTATAATCTATATACATGTAACAAATATTATATAAAAAAAATAACATATGAAACAATAGTCACTTAAATTATACAGATTTATCAGTAATCGATACATACCTTCAAATTTCTCAATAAGACACTAATTGCCATTGTTTTAAAATATCTTTTACAAAATCATCCATTTTTATTGACGGGCACAAGAAACAAGCACTTTTAAAACACAATTTTCGACAGGCTAAAACTTAACAGCGCAAGCAAATGCGACACGACGTAGTATAGTATAACACGAACAGTGAATTATACTGTATACCAAGGAATACCCTGTCTACACAAAAGTTTTAGTTACCTGTACAAAGTATGTGGTGGGAAGAAGAATTTGTAATCTTTACAAAATATAATGTCACAGGATACAAAAAAATAAAATTTGTCCCAGTAACAGATTAAATATTTTTAATTGTTGCAAAATGATTTTGTAATCTGAACAAAGTAACAAAATGACTGCTTAGTACTACTAATAATAATTGCTACCATGACTAATATTTTACAGCAAATAATAGTTATTCGTATACATGGCAAAAACATATTGTTGAAATAACAAAAAAAATACAGCTAACTAAATTTTGTCCGGAATATCAATGTAATTTTTTACCGTGTATAGCCAAACCGTCCCTGTGTACTGAAAATTCTATGAAGCTTCCAACAGTAAATAAACAGTATGAGTTGTTATTCTATATTTGTTGTTATTGTTCATGAAATAAGTTGTTGGCTTGGCATGATGTACAGTAGAACGAGAGTGGGGATGAAGTTCTGGTTATTAAGAAATTGTTTTGTTGGTTGTTGCAGGACTACAGCATGAGTTGCAGGAAAACAAGAGTGAGAACAGATATTGGTCTGTGCCGTACCCAGATCCACGAGTGTTCGAGAGTTCGAGCAGCTTCGCATCCGCATCCGAGTTCAGCCCTACTGGGGTTAGTGGGGCGGCGAGTGCAGCAGGAGCAGGGGCTAGTGCGAGTGCGGCGTGTGCGGAGGCGAAGCTCGCGTCTGCGTCCGCGTCGGCGTCTGCATGGCAGCAGTGGCAACATTGGCAGCGGCAGCAGCAGCATCAGTGTGCGAGTGCTAGTGCAATGAGCACAGTGGCAGGCGCCACCGGAGGCGGTGCGGCGCCGACCACCGGCACCGGGGCTGGTGTCACCAGCCCTGGTCAGGCGGGCGCTCGCACCCCTCCTGCTCCCAAGCGCCCTGTTCGACGTGGCGGCAAGCCTCCGCCCGACCGCCCCCAGAGGGCCCTTTTCTGTCTCCCGCTCAAGAATCCAGTCCGCAAGTTGTGCATAGACATTGTCGAATGGAAGTATCCTTTACAACGCAACCTCTAACTACGGTCCGGTAATGTACATTGTTATTTTCATAACCGTTACACCTTTCACCTGGGGAACATCTTCATGCAGAGAAACTGTCATAAACTTTCATACATCACTAAATTATCATTTTATAAGCAACGGAATTACGATTCTCATTTTCTGGTTTAATATTTATTATCTATTCCGTGAGTCACTCCGATTATTATATTTTTTTCACCTGGAGAACATCGTCAGGGAAACAACCATTATTATTAAAATTACGCTTTTATATCATAAAATTTTCATATATCCATTTTTTTATAAAATATTATTGTTTCAATCGTCGTTAATATTATGCTGTATATTTCGTGATTAAGTCACTTTTTACTGTTTACTTATTTACCATAAAAAATACTTAAATAATCATCAGAGCATTAGAAATAGCTTCGAATAAAAAAAAATCGTTAGTTTAGCTTTAAAAAAAAAAACATACCGGGAGTTTTTTTATCATTGAACATGGGGGTACGTCATTACCATAGTTACATAAAAGATTGACAGCAATGTATTATCGAGTTTTTTGAAAAAAAAAAAAAACAACGTAGGTAGTTGTGAAAATCATCAAACTATCATCTGTCAATTTCAAAAATGCTTTTTATCAAAAGATATTATTCTTGTCATTTAGGGTTGCCAGACGTCCCGATTTCAAATAAAATGTCCCGCGTCCCGGCGAGGATTTTAAATGTCCACCTTACCGTGCGTACATTATGAACTTGCCCTCAAACATTTTGCATTAATTTGTAATTTTATTTCATTTTCATGGCTATCACTATATAAATGAGCAATATATTTATAAAATTTCTAATTCGGTTTTACGGATTACAAAATGAGCAAAATAATGATTTAAGTGTAGAATTTTATTATCTACTCGTACAACATTTATGTTAAACATTTTTGTCTAAAATTAATAGATAACTATAGCAAAAACAGATTTCAATTAGACAGCCGATATATATATATTTACACAGCACTTACTTTTTTTTTATCTTGAAATATAGTCCGCTCTGTAAAAATAAAAATCTGGTAACCCTATTTCATTAAACTGTATAACTTAATGTTTCATATTATTATGATTATTATTATTATTATTATTATTAATTACCTTTTACATATTCTGATTTTTTTATGCTGTCCATTGACGCATCCTATAGTTGTATAGTTATGATTTATACTTTTTCTTCAGTTGTATACGATTATATCATTTTGAAAGATGACTGTCAGATGTCTTTGACAACTCTCTATGTTCATTTTTAAATAAAACGCGATAATACGTTTTAAATTTAACTATGGTAATGACATACGCCCATGTTCACTGATAAAAAAAAAACTCCCGGTTTGTTATATTACATTATTTATTTCATTATGTACTACAACGTACTAAAAATTCTCACATTCTCCTTTGTTATTAATTAGAAATCCGTTATTTATTTTGTTACTGTCACTAGATATACAGTGATGACTCAATAGTTAGTTAGTACGCTTAGTTAGTAAGCAACAGGTAGTGCGGTTGTGGGTTCAAATTTTGCACCCGATAAAATATTGCTTTGTCCGAGTGCTTCGAAACCCACTATAACACGTAGATCTTTTGCAAAAATTATAGATTAACATCGTTAAAATATAAGTAGAGTTTGTTAAAAATAGGTGAAGTGAAATGATTACCCATTGCCTCACTTAGTAATCATTAGCATTGAACTTGAAAAACGTGTACATAGAATGTAATTTCGAAATTGCACGTCGTTAAAGAATTGATTATGCTATTCATTTCATACTATCGTTATGCCACGGGGGGGTTTCTATAATCCTAAAACGCACACGACAGTCAATAATTTTCAAAACGTACGTTAAGCTAATTGAATTAATAAGCAAACTTATTTGAAGACGTAAAAGTTATAGAATTAATTCCCTCGAAAGCATTTACAGTTTAAAGTATCTGCTAGAAGCTAGATTATTGTTATATTTTGAAATATTCTTAAAAATATTTAAATAAATAAATAAATAAATATATCATCACGGCATATTACCCATTTCTGTGTGTGCCAGTATCTACAACACATGTAGACATCGGTAATGATGACGATATATTTTACCGTGTGGGCGCTTACCAGGCGTCACCTCACGGGCACTCATAGCTGGTGTGGAGAGTGCACCACAGGGGTCAATTTTGTGCCATTTAAAATTCGAAATATTTGGCGCCGGTCGGGATCGAACCCGGTTCCCCCAGGTTAGCGACCAGACACTCAGGAACGCGGCCACGGGACCCCATAAAAAAAATATAAAAAAATATAAAATTTAAAAAATATAAATATTTAATACTTATTCATATTGGGATATGTAAATAAGAATGCGAACCTGGTGGTGAAATTTGAACTAAAACATGGGAGCAGTTTTGTTATATTCGTATGCTTTAAAACAGGAGCGTACAGTTTATACAGGGTGTTAAAAAATAAGTGTAACAAATTATGAGGGCATATAGTACTGACGAAAATGAATAAAAAAAGCTTAATCAACATGGGTCCGATTTTCAACTGTTTTTGAGAAAAAGGCCACTTTGTATTAAAAACGAAGAAAAATTGAGAAAGATAGTGATTGAAGAAAATTTTGTCTATGTCAGTAAATAAACCATAAAAAACAATAAAATTTTGTATGAAACATTGTTTTTCACTTTCTAATAGTTATTTGAAAACTAAATATTTTGAAGAACAAAAACACATCTAAGATGACATCTGAAAGGTAAACAAAAAGTCTCATTTAATCAAAGTCGTAACTCTTACAGTTTTCGAGATATCAGATGTAAACCCCGGAAAAACTCATTTTTCACTGCCTTATATCTCGGAAACTATTGAAGATCGGACCCATGTTGATTAAGCTTTTTTGACTCATTTTGGTCAGTACTATATGCCCTCATAATTTGTTACACTTATTTTTTAACACCCTGTATAGTGGAAAATAGACTATTAAATGAAGTATTTCAAATGAAAAATAATAATTAATCTACTGCTACAACTAATAAAACAGGAAACAAGGAAATATGCTCTACTTAAAATAATAACAAATACTGAAAGAAAAGTTGAAATACAAGAAGAATCAAAGAAAAACTATTAACAGCAATGATACGCTTATGGAAGTTAAACGAAAGTGCTCCCTTGTCGAAGGTTTGACGCCATCTCTACGTAGTGAAATATCCCAATAGTCGTAAAACGTCGTTATTTACTATAAATGTTATTACTGTGCCATATATTAAATCATATCTGGAAATTACATTTTTAAAAAAGATACTAGATTTACTATTTTCTTCAATCTTCAAATAAAAATCCATGTACTAGTAATGTCGTATTTAATACATACAACCACAGGAAATTGTAAAAAAGAAGTCTATCTGTTTTGCGGAAATGGGAAAAAATAATGTACCATTTTAATTACTATTGCGCTATATACTTATTTTTTACCACTATTTTATATCTTTGCGTAAATTCAATGATTTATATACCTGTTTTATATCTCCATTCGTTTTTACAATCACATTTTATTATTATACGCAAATTTAGTTTCTAACAGATTTTACAAACCATTAATATGAAATTAGGAACATTTCTTTTAAATTTCATTCAGAAAAATGAACGTATTATTCAAATTTATTGAAATTTTAGCCATTGAGTAAAAATGTTGATCGTATTCACAATTTTTGCATAAAATGGTATATAGCTCACTTTTCAGATGTACAGGATATAATAAAGTAAATCATATGATGCTTTTAGCTAGTATCAATTATTTGTGCTACGAAATTCGTAAAATATTGGTTTTGTATTCGCTAGTGAAATTGAGCAATATGACGTCTAGCGGCGAAAATATGAACTAGTACATGGTAGTAAGTCCTAGCCGAGGTAGCGGCGAACGCATCGTTTCTGTCACTTATTTAACAAATAAATCACGAGTGGATTGAAATTTGTAGGCTATACTTAATTTTACATAAGAAAATAGTAGATTACTCTTAAGAGCCGACCGTTTTTACATGCATTGAATAAATAATTTAAATTTGTGAAACCAAGCTTTGTCAATAATAAATATATTTATCTGTAAAAATGTCAAAATCTAAAATGCAACAAAATATGGTTAAACATCACTTAATTCTGTAGATTTTATTTGACATCTGATAGGCGTTATTTGTTTCGTTTCTGTGAAATAGGTTTATATTCTGACCAATCAAAGGGTAGACTTTATATATCCCTTACTAAACCAACGCCATTCTTACGTGAAATAAAGTATAATAACAAAATCTAAAACTTCAACACGTTTTAGTTGCGTTTAATCTATGTACGTCATTAGCACGTAGAAATCCAGAAATAATTAATTTCCATAATTTCCCGAAAACAAGAACCTAAATTCTATAGAAAAATTTATTAGAGAAATTTGCCAATTTGAAATAGTTGGTAGACGAAAGTTATGCATTCATCTTTTAAAAATGGGAAAGGAACCGAGTAAAAATAATGCTTGCTCCTTGCATTTTGTAAAGCAAGATTATATTTTGCCGGGTATAACTACAAGATAATAATTACTTAGTGTCTTTATTAAAATACTTCGTAATGAAATCTAAACTTATAGACCTGCCTGCACAAAGATGACAACAAAATAATAATACTTATCTCTCCATTAATCTACCAAAGACTGTAATAATGCAGTACTATGCAGATTCAAGAAAACAAAGACTCGAATCATGTAAATTCAAAATTCGAGAGAATGCTGAACATAATTTTTATATGCAACGGAGTAGTTCGCAAAATTTAAAATGTTATTCATACTAGAAACATTATTTTTATTTAATATGAACTATAATATTAATATTACTTTGTATTTCAAACGCCGCAGTGTATAAGACTACAGTTGCGGGAAACGAAGCATCTACCTTAAACCGGCCATATTGTTACGTCACGCGCTAAGCTCCTCCTCTTCTTCACTCGCGAATAGGGTGTTATGTAAGTAAGTGTACAACGCTTAACTCATGGTAGAACTGACCCCATAGTAGGAAATCTGGCAATAATTTTTGTTTAACATGCTTTCTACAAGAACTGGAGGCCTTTAAAACTGACCAATCACGTCATAGTTCAAAATTTTGTAAAACAGTAAAAATCAATGTGTTCTCTGGAAAAAAAATGTCATACTTGTAATAAATGACATATAAGATCATTAACGTGTATTTTGGAAATAACTCTCTGTACCGTCTTGTAGCAGCACGACTATTTTGTAATGTCTCGCCATAAAGCATATGCATGTCTCCATACTTTTGATTGGTGAAGGTAAATAGCATTTTGAGAATATCAAAAAAACAATATAAATTGTACGTCTATACAAAAAACGTTTAACGTCAGTTTTGACAAACAATAGTTTTTCCAGAGAACACATTGATTTTTACTTTTTTTACAAAATTTTTAACTATGACGTGATTGGTCAGTTTTAAAGGTCTCTAGTTCTTGTAGGAAGCATGATAAACAAAAATTATTGCCAGATTTACTATCTACGGGATTAGTTCTACCATAGGTTAAGCATTGTACACTTACATAACATCCTGTATATGCACTGTACTGATTAAGTGGGATACTAAGAATTATCGATATAAAAATTGAGTTTTACAAGTTTTATTAAAGTTGTATAACACGCGTATTCATTTCTTTGACTAGATGTAATTTAAAGCAGCAAAAGTATTGAAAAGTTCTAAACCTTGAACTTGCTTTTGCTCGTCTTTACCTTCGATCTGCATTTTCATAAAACTTGCAATACAACATACAACACAAATGAAAATTCATATTATTACGTTTGAAATTCTTCCTTCAGGTAGTTTATTTTGCCGACCGCGAAAAGTTATTGCATTCCTGCAAAAGCACGCGGTCACTCATTCCTTTATATTGGAATCAGGGATGGACTGGCTCTTTCGACTGGCTCGGGAAATGTGAACCCGTAGCGGTCGCATCTTAATTAAAAAAATATATTTAGGATATATACAAAAAATATTCATTTTAGACTTATAACAGACATTTATATAATGTACAAAAAACATAAAATAAAAATACGTTCAACTATTTAACAAAAATACTACACAAAAGAAAAAAAAGTCAGGTCACATTGGAAATACCTATAATATAAATTGTATTAAAAAAACCACCTCAACTTATAAATACAACATTTTTTTTAATAGTTTTATTTCTGTGGGATGTTTGATTTACAGAAGACTTTTTTCTACGCTCATTATTAAAAATTTCTCTAAATTATCTTGTATTAGCCGATTTGTAAGTCTGTTCTGAACATATTTTAATTTGGAAAATGTACGTTCAAGAAACTTGAGAAAAAGGTAATGTTAGAACAAATTTATAGGCTAGAAACAAACTCTTGTAGGCGGTATGTAAATTAAGTATAATGTATTATTATTATAACAACGTGCTACACAATTTTTGCAGTTTATGCAATCTTATTTCTTCGTCTTTTTCTCCATCAGATTCATCATTTATGATACTGGTATTGCTTTCATCTGAAATATTATTTTTAAAAAGTTTCCATTTTGATGAAAAGTCTATTAATTCATTAGAATTCTTCATTAAATTTAGAATCATATAATTTTTTATTCAGTTTTATTGGAATCACCAACCAAATCCTGTCCGTCTCTGATTAGAATTGTTTAATATTGACCCGCGAAATAAAAATGATGGAATATTTCTTTTCGTGATATTTAAAAAAATGTGTTAAAGCCGATATTACAATTATAAATATAAATAAATTTATCTTCAATGTGACTAAATTTTCGTTTTTACATAATATGAATACAAGAGGAAAATTATAATATATCCGTATTTTTTTTAAATCGATTAATTATTTGTAGTTTACGAGAGCTAAATTATTAAAAATTTGGAGATGGATTATAGTGACATCGCTATGGCCTGGGCGTGGTAGAAGTTATTTGATATTTGCAAAAATAATAAACGTGCAAATTTACATTTTTTTCTATATCTAGTAACCTATCAATTTTACCGCTAATTCGTATCTCTTATAATTCTCAAGATCCCCATATGTTCAACAAATTATCCTGAACACCTGTATATCCACTGGGGTAGAGATATATTTCTGTGTATTTGTATTAGGTATTTTTAGACTATTATTTGGTATTGCATGTTTAAAGAAAATTAGTGTTCCATTACGAAAAAATGAGAACTAAATTTTTAACTAATTCCACGTGAGTTTAGTAAGTAGTAAAATTTACATAACTACATCATTCGTGATGATCTGTATAAATCAATTTTAGAGTTTATTTAACACAGAAAGAATTTCATAATAATTAACAATTGATCAGCAATACATAGAAAGAAAATTTTAAATTTATGTCTAGTTAAAAAAAAATATTTTATGAAGTGAAAAATACCGGTAATATAATTTATTAAATAAAACCGAATTTTAGACTTCCATTACCTTTTTTTAACTAAAAACACATATATCACAACGTTTCGGTAGCTAAGAATCTGTTGCTGTCATCAGGTGTATATAACGAGACATTATCTTATAAATTCAAAGTTAAATATAATTTATAATCTATATTTCTTTAAACTACTAATAGATAGCAGACCATGCTGGTCTTATTTTCCTCAACCCAAAAAAACCCACCCAATTTTTTTAAACCCATAAAAATCCGATAAAACCCAGATTAGCTATTTATGTGTTTAGTTGCAAAATGATATTGTTTTTCCCACTAAATGTGAGGATGGCATGTGCAAAAAAAAAACGAATCACACTACGTTTTTCCTAATTCCGTTTAAATTCAACAAGGAGTAAATAATGAATTGTCATAAATTAGAGGTTAGCTGTCGCTTTTTACATTAGTACAAAAAGTGACAGATAAATGCACTAACGTGAAAAATAATGTCATTTTGAATGTCATTTAATTTGTAATCTCGTTTGTAATATATAATTAATACAAAAAAAATATAGCATGAAGTTTATAATATATATATATATATATATATATATATATATATATATATAATAAAGCCCAAAAAACCCAATTATACCAAAAAAACCCTCTGGGTGCGGTATTTTTTAAAAAATCCTTGGGTTTTGCCAGCCCTATAGTAGAGCCATTTGTCGATATAATTTTTTTTAGCAATTTTCATTGAATATATAACATTTTTTTAAACTAATTAGATATAGCAATAAAGCAGCAGGCATTGTGACGTCAAACATTTACATCAATAAGTAAGCAGCTACGTATAAACTAAATGTGAAGTTGAAACACAAAGTTGAAATTCATTCCAAAGACATGAGAACTAAAAGAAAAAGGCGGGCCTATACATGCGACATGTTTGACGTCACGAATTGTAACTTTTTCAACAATATTTAAAAAATATATATTTTCGTTAATATTCAGCACTTTTAAAAAGCAAAAATATGTTTTAAGCTATACATATTATCATTTTAAATTCATAAATAGAAATAATAAAAAAAAGGTAAACATCCCCTTAAAGTTTCCTTTACAAAAATGAAAAAAAAATATCGACTGTATTGCTTTCCGCAACATGGTCACTTTTATGTGAAACAAAATTCATAGGGGCTTTTGTTTTTCTGTCTGTACGTGTGAATGAGAAGGTAAAAGAAATGTTTCATTTACTTCATTTCTCATTCTCACTAAACTTTTTTTAATAAGGCTGCATTTTCTGTAGTATTTTTTAATGGAAAAGTAAGTTAAAGCGATATACGTTTAATTTTCTTCAGAACATAGTGGGCATAAATCAAGTGTCCCAAATTTTTTTGCGCTTACGGTTCATATTAACACAAAATATTAATATGAATTCCTTTTTCAACTATGAGAAATACGAGACCAGAATTGCTTCTCTGTAGTGTGTCTGGTTTTCTTATTAATTTAAAAATGCATGGTCACAGTACAAATACTATATAGATATCTATTAGTAAATACAATGTAAATTTATTTATTTTGCTGTAGTTTTGTTGGTTATTAGATCTGTCAAACAAATAGGACAGAAGAATAACCAGTTCCATGGCGTTCTGCAATATGATGTAAATGGGGTATTCCACCATAACAAAAAAAATAAGATAAATTTCAATTTAACTTAAAGTACGGCTCAATAAATAATAGTTAAAACAATGAAAACATTTTTTAAATAATTACTTTATGAGATATTTCACATTTGCTAAAAGGGGAAATTGACGTCATTCAATTGTTATCTTTCTCTCGTAGCGTACTCAAAGCAGTGTGTGTGAGAAAGATAAGTATAGGGGGAATGTGACGTTACATATTTCTCGAAAATAAAATACTGTTAAACTAGGAACAATTAAGATTTTTTAATACTATGAGTTGCTGCAAAACTGAATGAAGTTTTATTTAAAATAATAAAAAATATTGAGTGGAATACCCCATTGCGAATATTATTTTATTGTTTTTTATAATTTATTATGAAATTTTGTAATGAATTACTTTTTTAACAGTGATTTTTTTCTTAAATTTTCGTTACCGACTTAAAATTTCTATTGTTTTTTGAAGTTTTCGATGATCTAGAAAAGTTAAAATTTTGACAACATTGTGATTTATGAAGAGCAAACTTTGACAAAATTGATATCATCCCTCGTGAGTGTTTAACATGTATTAAAAAGTGGATTCTTTATTCTTTTTGAATTTAAATTCTTCAACAATTTTTGTTTGCAGAATAAGATTTCATTCTTTTTTTATTAAATTATCGTTAAAGTTAGATATGTTCTTCTTTTCTCATCTCTGACGTAAGTCGGAAAGTGATTTATTCTTTTTTGGGATACTTGATTTAATTATTGCTTCGGCGTAAAAGATGAAAAAATAAACATTTGATCTGATTACAGGGTATAGAGAATCGGTTAAAGATGTTGGAATAATAAATTATTCCGTCACTTATTGATTTTCAGTATAAATGTCATTTGCACGCGACAATGAGAGATAAACGGTAATTTTGATTCCTTTTTTTCCACTGGCTGTGAAATATTCGTTATTGTTCATGACGTAATGAGGTCAATTCGTATTTTTATTTTTTTCACTACAATTTTGGAGCTATTTTCTGAATATTTACCTGAAATATTTTCTCCCTGAAATGTGTCTATTAATATTTAACGATTAGAATAAAAACAAAAATGGTTAATATATCGCTACATTGATTATAAAATTTCCTTTGCAATATTAAAATACCTGCTAATGGATTGGAGCTTATATGAGCGATATTTGTAATATAAACTTATGTATAAACTATTTTGATCACAGTAAAACAATGAAAAATTGAAATTATTCTATTTATCCCTGTTTCGTGTGTTGTGTGAAATGGAATAACACTTTTCATTGATCACTTTGTAAAGATTCACAGGACAGTCACTGTGTGACGTAAAATGACGTCAAATGAGAAAAAGTTCAATATTATTTTCCTGACACTATACAAGTAAAATAAAACTATTTTTCAGTATATCGATAAAAATTCATGAAACAATTTCATGTTTGAAAAGGAAACTGATTTATATTTTAAACAATATTTGCTGCAATGTATTGACTACTGCTATTTATAGCTACGTGCATACTGCGTTTACGGATTTTGCACTATTTGTTGACATTTTGTATTAGTCAATTTCTCAGAAATTTAATTTCATGAAAGTAAAATAATTATTTATGTAACAAGTGTGTAAAGTAGTACTTTTTTGGTCGAATACGATATAAAAATACTATTTACACACAAGTTGCATGCAATATTTTTCCTGCAACCGAATTGTTAATGCTATTTCTCTTAATATTGAGTATAAGTGTACAGGCATCTTCAAATATTGTTAGTGTTAGTTGACAAGTAAATTAACCGTTGTGTAGCAACGTATTTACTTTTTACGCACTAGTGCTTGAAAAGTGACACTACACATTGCAAGAGTGCGTAAAGTAAAGTATATACTTTGCACACGGTTGTAGCAAATAGTATATTATGTGGCAAGTGTGTGAACCCGAATGTAAAATAGGCTTCACACACGTGTTACATACTATACTTTTTCTACGACCTTGCAATGAAATATATTTTTTCTTCACATTGTCATTCTTTTAACGTAAAGCCTCTGTATTATCGACTTGTGTAACCATGGTTACCAACGTTACGGGTGTTTAACAGCTTTGTTTTATTAAAATACAATTCAGTTTGTAATATTTAAAATAATGAACGGTGCGTGAAATGTTACTTCACGCACTGTGTGCAAAAAGTTACTTCACGCACTGTGTGCAAAAAGTCAAACTTCACACATAAAAATTGATACGTGAAGTACTCACTTCACGCACGGGAGTAGAAAAAATATTTTTAAAATAGGACGATTATAAAACCTTATAAGAAATAATATTGTTTACACAACAATCTAATATCTTTCTCATGTTTTTTCACAGATTTTTGTAATGACGCAATTTTTGTTTTTCATTATTCTTCTTTATATTTAAAAAAATCTAATGTATAAGTCCGGACATGAATGATGGACTATGGAAAATATTTTAGTACAAATCACTGTCTAATATATGCGCTTCGTTTAAATCCACATGAAATACAATTAATTTAGTTTGCGCATACCTAACATAACATATAACAGTTGCCCAAATATGTTTTAAAGGTATGCAGCCTTTCTTATATTGACAGTTTATGTGTGCAATTTGTGGTTCGTATCAGTTTCTGTCTTGTTTAAACTTGGATCATAAACGTACCCAAATAAGTTAGAAGCACAAAGTTACTGTAATAATTATTTCCTGAAATCGTCCTGTAATCTACTACTTCCCTGCCGCAAAATTGCCAGGGAAATTGAATTTTCCTGACTAGGCAGGGAAGTAAAATGCAACGTTGCTATATTTATTATTACAAACACATTTTACATTTTAATATGAAATACAATTATAAAATTAAAAATAATTGATGTCCATTATACTACAGTTGTTTTAAATCCTTGTACAATTTTAAATAGAGTTTCTTAAGATTTCAATGAGATTTACTTTTTAAATGAAAATAGGTTATATGTACCATTCAGTAATTTTACATTCTTAAACGATTTCAGAAAAAAAATAATACTTATCTCGTCATTGAAGTTTCTTTTCATGACTCATTATGGTTATTAATCTCCATATTCGTCATGAAAAGACGAATTTCCCTGCCTTGATAAGTAAGTAACTATTATTTGACGACGTCTATGGAATATCACGAAATAAGTATTTCTTTCCCTTACCCCTCTCAGCTCAAGAATTTTGTCTCGCGTTGTATTTGAACTGTAGTATTTTAAATAGGTACGAAGAACAGTTTTTAAATACAAAATGAATTTAATTATTGCGAAGAAAATATACATGAAATAACTAATTTTTAGTTTTATTATCTAGTACCTATATTATCTTCCGCAGAAATACGTAGACGAATATAAATTATTTTTTTCAAAATGTGTATACGTGGTAGAGATGGGTCAATTCCCGAAATTTAAAGTTACGGGAATTCCACAGGATTTTTTTTTGAGAAATTTCCTGGGGAATTTCCAAGGGGAAATTTATTAATATCGAAAAAGTATATATTGGTAATACAAAAACAAATAATAATTTTAAATGTAAACAAATATGTAATTAGACAGAATCAGTACTGTACGTATAGGTATAGTCCATTTCAGAATGGGATAGGCCTTCGCCTATTTTTTCCCAAAAAAAAATCGAGAAAATACGTAACAAAATTTCTTCCCGCAAATCATAACTGGGGAAAAAACAAATTCCAGACGGGAATTTTTTGGCAGCACATCACTACGTGGTGGTAGTTAGGAGTGAACATATAGGAGTTCAACATGTGGTTTTAGTTTTATGCAATTTCTTGCTCTGTTCCTTTTATAACAAAAAAGAAAACTGTAGAGTGCAAAGTTGTTCAGAATTAAAAGTTGTAAACAAAATTATTTTAAATTTTTTTATTGTTTTTGGTTTCTTGCAATTTAAAAATGAAATTTCAAAATTTCTGTTAATTAGTAGCAAAGAAAGCAAATGACATGGCTATTGCTACGAATTAACAGATATTTTGAAATTTCTTTTTAAAAATATGAAGAAACTAGAAACAATAAAAAACGTAAAAACAGTTTTGTATGCAATTTTCAATTATGTACAAGTTTTCATTCTCCAATTTTTGCTATAAAGTGAACAGGAGTGCAGGAAATTGCATAAAATAAAGTACAATGTTCACCCCTGCACTCAGCTTTATTGAATTGTACGTAAAGCAGATTAGCACACGCGGCAATGGATAAAAATTAGTAATTGTATATTTACGTATTTTATCATTTAAATTCATCAAATATTTGAACTGTACCTACTGTAAGAGAAATGATTAGAAAATTTTTACTTTATTGAAAGGGAAATGACCCTTTGCTGATTTTAAACTTAAGACAACTTTTTTTTTCCATTACGACCATATCTAAATTTGTCTAAATCACAAAGTTTTTTAACAATGATAAATGTTGACATGATTGATGAAAAAACAAAATAAATTTAGATTTTTATATATGTATAAAAAATAAATAGAATGAGTTTGACTCAGAGCCAATTTATTTTGGACGTGTTACAGTTAAAAACATTTACAGAAGTATTCTTGATTTGTCATGCCTAATTGAATTTAGCAAAGGAGTGTTTAAGTTTACTATGTAATTTTCCTGATTGTGCACTAGGATGGCTTAAATAATAAATTAGATACGGGTCCTATAACGAAAAGTTATTCTTAGATTGTTTTGGATTTGACATTTTATTTATATCCAACGGTTTCCAAATGTTAACAAGAGTAAAGTTTTATACCTTTTTTATGGAGCATAAATTTTCATGTAATCAATTTTATTATTTAATGCGCGTACTATGCAACCACTTTTGCACATATGGTGCTGTTTAAGGTATGATGATTTATTTTGAACATTTTCGGATACAGAATTACAATTCGGAACTGTGTATATCCAAAAGAATGGTTTCAGCTACGGAAAATCTTGACCTCAGTCACATTTAACCTTACTTAATAATTGGCATATTGTGGCCGAAACGATCCGGATCGGATCGTTGTCCCGACACTTATTTTTAGTGTGATCGTTGTCCCGATACTTATTTTTAGTGTGTAGGTTTGTCATAACTTTTTTCTTCAAATTTATAAGTTTCAAGGCCAATGGGGTATTCCACCATAACAAAATTTTTTTAAAAATTTCAATTTAACATAAAGTATGGTTTAATAAATAATAGTTAAAACAATAAAAACATTTTTTAAATAATTACTTTACGAGATATTTCACATTTGCTAAAAGGGAAAATTGACGTCATACAATTGTTATCTTTTTCTCGCAGCGTACTCAGAGCAGTGTGTGTGAGAAAGACAAGTATAAGGGAAATGTGACGTTACACTGATTTTTCGAAAATAAAATACTGTTAAACTAGGAACAATTAAGATTTTTTAATACTATGAATTGCTTCAAAACTGAATGAAGTTTTATTTAAAATAATAAAAAAAATTGAGTGGAATACACCATTAATCTATTGGTATACAAATAAAAGAAATGTAAAAGTATTCTTCTTCATCGGGAGAGTTCTTTTTTTTAATAAAGTGAATTAAGTTTCTTTTTGTTATATATGGTTGCTATGTAAAAATTACATTGGAAAATCATTACGGTTCCTTTTTTTGTCACCGTAATGGAGTATATGACCTTGACCAAATTTGGAGAAAATGTTTATATTTATTAATATACTGGGTGGCGCCCGAAATCCGTACATAGGCATTTAACATGGGATATTAAAATATTTTGAATATTTCCTTCCCATTAAAACTGAGTGTTATAAAACATTGTACACATGTTCGAGACCATACATATTGCATCATTTTAATAATTAATTGTTCAAAATTAATAAGGAATAATCAAAGAAAATTAAAAAAGTTTATAGCAAATTTAAAGAAAATTTTACATAAGAGCGCTCGTAGCACGATTGTAACGTTTTTGGTCATTATGTGAAGGTTGGTGGGTTCGAATCAACCGAACTTCGTAATTTTTTATTTTTTCAATATAATCAGATAAAATTGGTTATATTAAAATTGATAGATATATATTTAAAAGTACAACAAAAAATTTAAAATAGTATAGGAATTCGGTAGATTTGAATCCACTATACTTAACATAAAAAGCAAAAGCGTTACCATTGTGCTACAAGACCTCTTTTGTCAAACTTTTTTTTACGCAGGATAATAATTATTACTTTAACGGCCGGTTTCATAATAAATATTATAAAGCCACTTTACTTTTAAAGTTTGATCTAAAAGTGAGAAAATCATTTAATAATGTCACTTTAAGTTAAAGAAACTGTCAGATGACTTTATTTTAAAGGACTTTAAACTAACGATTTTAACTTAAAGTTAAATTATTTAATTATTCTTTAGTAATTTTGGACAATTCATTATTAAAATTATGCAATAGGTGGTCACGAACATGTGTACAAAGTTTTATAACAATCCGATTTAAGGGAAAATAATTATTCAAAATATTCTAATTTTTCATGTTAAATGCCTACGTAACGGATAGGAATGACGTTGGGTACCCGGGTACTCGGAATCTACCCGATAATAATGTACCCGGGTATAAAATTTGTTACCCGATTACCCGAAATATACCCGGTGCCCGTTAATTACCCGATACCCTTTAATTACCCGAACAGTTTTCAGCTGCCGGAAACATTGTATCTAAAAGAAGAGCTTTTTATTAGCATACCATAATTAATTTATGTTAAGTATAGAGTGTATTATTTGATTGTATTACTTCTTATTTAATAAATATATGTAAACAATAATAATGAATTTTATTAAAAGTAAACTGCTAATAAAAGGGTAACTGGTAATTAACAAATTAACGAATTATGTAAATGTTCTTAAAGGATAACGGGTAATTAAAAGGTATCGGGTAATTAACGGGTAAAGGGTACTATCCGGGTAGTTGTTTCGGGTACTCGGGTACCAAAATTATCAGAATTCGTCATTTCTAGTAACGGATTTCGAGCGCCACCCGGTAAAGTAAAAAATATCCGTATTTTACTCATATTTTTTAGCAAATTTAAAAAAATACGACTATATTATATTAAATGAATTAAAAAAAAAAATTTGTACATGCCCCATTAAACGTAGCCAGCCGAAACATTATTGGCATATACAGGGCCGAGATATATCTCTAATGCCGAGTAATATTGACCTGGCTGCATAATTTATAACTATGTAATTTAGTACTCTGATTTGACATTAGAAGTCGTATAGTAAAAAGGAATGTAAAGGTAAAAATTGTTTGTTGTACGGTCGTACGTCATGGTGAGGACAATCGGCTTTCATATTATCTTAACTTTGGTAACAATATTATAATTAGCACTATAGTACAAAACTAAAACTTGACGGGCGCAATAACGGGATTGTATTTTGAATTAAAATATCAATAAAATGTATAAAATAATGTTTTTATGCATTATCTTCGTAGATGATAATCTCAATTTCATCAGAAGCCGATTTTAGTGCACCAGTTTGTCAATAGCGCAAATATATGAAAGAATAGGTCTTGCGTCTTTATCCTATAAATCAAACAATTATGTATTGTGCGTTTATTTCGTTCTCGCCTAATTAAAAAATATACATAGACACATATTTAGTAATGTTAAATTTATTAACGTACCTTCTACAAAACAACTTGAGGTCGAATTTACATGTAGAATTCTAAACTTGGCAGTAGTTATCCTCATTTTCGCTTAAATATAACCTTTATTTTTTGTCAGTGCTGAATTTATCCTCTAGAAAAGATTAACCCGTTTGTTTTCTATATTTATACATACAATACAATATTTTTACTCAAATGACAGCTGAAGTAATACCAACGACAGTTAAGAGTATTAAATCAAACGCAGCGACGCTGCTGCCACCATCGGTCATGTCAGTTGTCAATACTAATATATTTCTGAGATATCCAAGTCCAGTATTTAAATGTTTTAATATTTTCTATATAAATGAATAAAAAAAAGATTATACGTGGGAATGTATTAATTTCTAAATTCATTATTAATAAATAGGCCCATAAACCATAACAAAAAATAATAAAATGTACACTTTATCTTTAAAGAACTACTCAATAAATAACGATCAAGATAAAAAAAAAATTAATAATTGGTTTGCGAGATATTTGAATTTATTTCCAGGGATACAGATGATGTCACGCTATTGGTATCTTTCTCGCGCAGCCTACTACAGAAACTGGTGTGAGAAAGACAGCTATAGGTTTCTTTAAAAATCAAATGCAGCTATACAAAAAAAACAATTCTGACTTTTTGATACCACGAATTGCTTCAAAATTAAACGAACTTTCATTTAAAAATATTTTTAAAAATTGGTTTATGGGCCTATTACTTAAATTAGTATCCAAGATTATTTAGGTACATTTTATAATATATTCATTGTCACAGAATGACGTTAAAAGTAATAAGTACTTTGTAGTTATTTATAGATTATATGATAAAAGTTTTTATTATGGTCATCAAGCAATGAAATATTGCTTGAATCATTTTTATAAAAAGAATATATGAATTCTTATAAAATATGTGTCTTTAGACATAATTATTATATTTTTAGATATAAACTACGAGTATGATGATATATAATTACTTTTCGATAATATAATACGAGAATAGTTCATATAACAAATTTATTTTAATGTTGTATGTAATGTAACCAATTAAGGAAAACTAAGGAGAAAATAATACTGTATCATTGATTAAATTCGACCTATATAAAAAAATACTTACTGAACTTATAACGACCAATGAACACAAATTTAGCGTTATTATAAAATCTTGAATAATTAAAAGTTTGTTGATGCAGCATAATTATTTTAGGAAAGTAATCAATTACATACACGTGCACTATGTTAATTTTTTCGTTTTAAATAATTTTGAGCAGTTCTCGCGGATGTCATTCAAAATTGTCAATATATAAAAATACAAAGCCTTGTTTCGCTCTATGACCAGTTTTTTATTAGTCTGTTAGTAAATTCAAAACTAGTTTGAAAATATCAAACGTGTGTTTTAATTATATTTTCATTCCGCGAACTGAAAATAAGAAGAGAAATAATAGACTAGGTATGCCAACTACAGACATTTTAAGCATAATACAGTAGAGCAGTAGATATTGAATATAAGAAGATATTGTTTTAACTTCTTTTGATATTTAATTAAAGTTTTTATACTTAACTTTATAAGTAATTAACCTTTATTTATTTATAACTTAGCTTTTGTTAAATTTTAAATTCAGTATAACATTATGTTAATTGTTAATGAAATATAATGCGCTATTGTAAGCTGCTTTGTTTTGTTATATAAAAAAACTTTCTTAGTTGCCTTTTAATTTTAATAAAATTATTAAACAAAATCGATACTTATTATTAATAGGAATACAGTACTTTAAATTTGCAAAGCAATTCAGAAAACTAAATGTAAAAGTTTCATATTGATAATTGAATTTATTGATTTTTACAAATACCTACTTGAACATGAACTTCAAATTAAAAATGCAGAGGAGTATTAACTTTTTTATCTCTTTTAATTATCTATGCCATTTTCAAGGTCATAAAGCTTAATTTATTAGAAATTGATTTATTAATTCAATATCTGAATTAAAAACTGTGGAATGATACAATTATTTATCGGCAAAAACTAATTTAATTAAAATAAATTTGTTTTAATTAAATAGAAATGTAATTACTACACTGTAAAATATTTACATATTATTTTTAAAATGAAAAAATTCAATATTGTACAGACCTAATTAATTCTTGAGTTGAAACGAATACTTGAACGTTTCAAATATAAAGGAAGTACAACAGAACAATTACATCAAATGTTTGAAATGCTTTTCACAGGCTGGAGCTGGAGATAAAAATTAATTTGGAAGCTTGTGGTTCATGCAAATATTGAAATATCAAGCGGTGTACGAAGATTAAAACGCGACGTGTTTGGAATTTAATGAAAGGGGGATTATAGCTGGATTATATACTGATTATAAAGAATAGAATCATGAGCACTAATTTTATTTAATTATATATTACTACCAACTTTTACGCTTTATTGAAATAATATTACACAATACATCAAATAATAGCCAGTGTCAATTTAAAATACAGGTTGTCCAAAAAGATGTTACCACTTATATGGTAGTACCAGTGAGTATAAAGTACTGGTACTACATAATTTTAAATTTTCTTTTGTTGCATACTAGATATGACCACCCGACTTAATCTGGAAAAGAGAAGGAAGGTAGCAACTTAGATGGGAGTGTTTGGTAGTGGTAGGATCCGGATCCGGATAGTTTCGGTTTCGGATCCAAAAATATCCGGATATCCGGATAATTGATTGTTGAACTATCCGGATCTGAGTATCGGATCTGAGAATCGGATTTTGGATCCAAATCTGAGTATTGGATTTTAGACACCGGTGTCTGTTCGTTGTTTTAATCATAGGGCCAACGCAGACACCGGTGTCTGTTTCAGTATTTGTCCAATTGCGCTAAACAGACACATTTAATCTGGATTTCCAACGGTAGAGTGTCTGTTCTGGCCCGTCCGCAAATACCCCTATACGTGGGCAAGCGTAAACGCGTCATATTATGATTTTATGATGTGTGCCTGCTTTTGTGTCTGCTTTGGCCCTCCGACGATATGCTTTTTTAGAGTTCTTCGATAGGGCCAAAGCAGACACGGTGACGTTCCATTCATAATAAAATATATGTCATAAAATGGTTTCCATAAAACTTATTTATTTGAAAACGGCTGCTCATCGTGACGATTTCTTTACAACTGCACCCGTTTCTAACAGTTTCACTAATAAAATGCATGCGAGCAAATGCAAATTCAGACGTGTCTGCTAACAATTATGTTTCTGCTAAAAGTGTCTGTTTTGGCCCTGTGATAACTCATGCTGTGTCTGCAAAACGTGTCTGCTTTGGCCTAGTGCAGCAAATTTTTATCACAGGGCCAGTGCAGACACCGGTGTCTGTTTCATGGTACAATACGGATCTGGTGTTGGCCCTGTGATGAAAATGTCAAAATTTTCCTTGGCGCTTAACGTGTTAAATTATGTAGTACTATATAAGTGGTAACATCTTTTCGGACAACCTGTATTTGGTGACTTGAAGCGATATTCATTTTGAAGCCTTGAAACATGAGATAATAATATTATTGGCAATAAAAATTTGTCACATCATTCACAATATTATTTAATAAGTATTTCATGAAAGTTCAATAAATGATGATTTTCAAAAATGGATATAACAGAAAGAGGATTTTGTGATACATTTTTTCTAACCAAAAACTAACTACGCTTCTGTAGTAATTAGTTATAGCGTTTTCCAATCACCGCACTAGTGTGCACACATTGCGCACTGAGTGCAAATGTTGTGTTCAATTGCTCTGTTGCATAGAACGCGTGCAACAGAAAATGTGTTCGATTCAAACTGCACCGTCTAACTTAGTACGCACTGTGTGACATTTTTCTGCAGACGGTAGTGCAAGGGCTTCACTGGTAGGATAAAATAAAAATTTTTGAAGATGTAGTTTTAAGCATAAGGAAAATTAAATTATTAATTATTACACACGCACATTACATTGTTTACTTAAAATTTTACAGTTTAAAGAAAATTATAGTCAACAGAAAATTCAAATTAAAATGGGCCCATAAACCATTTTTTAAAAATATTTTTAAATGAAAGTTCGTTTTAAGTTTGAAGCAATTCGTGGTACCAAAAAGTCATAATTGTTTTTTGTATAGCTGCATTTGATTTTTAAAGAAACCTATAGCTATCTTTCTCACACCAGTTTCTCTAGTAGGCTGTGTGAGAAAGATACCAATAGTGTGACGTCATCTGTGGCTTTGGAAATAAATTCAAATATCTCGCAAAGTAATTATTAAAAAAATGTTTTTTTATCTTAATCGTTATTTATTGAGTAGTACTTTAAGGATAAAGTGTACATTTTATTATTTTTTGTTATGGTTTATGGGCATATTGTTTAAAAATTCTCCAAATTATAATAACAAAATATTGGTGGAAAGGAGTAAATTTCTGCGACGATACAAATTTTTTTAACAGTAAAAATTATAACAATATTATTGGTAATGTGGTAATCAATAATATTCGTAAATGTACTATTTACAGGTTCGTTGAAAATACACATATACAACATGTTTTTCCTCTCCTTTTCTCCTGTTCTGTTGTGAAAATACTTTGGTCTAAATTCAGATAAATTGCTAGCGTTTCATCTATTATTTATGTAAACATAACCTACAAAATACTGTTTTATCAGAAAATACATAGGGCTTTTACTGCCAGGAGCAAATATATTATCATTTTAAAGAATATTCTGATCATTGCGGATGGTTATTTTTGTTTATTAAACTTCTGACTTTTAAAATAACATAAAAAAGTTTGATATAAGTCTGTAACATGCACCAATATACACTCAGTATGTTCGATTCAAAACGCACTAAATTTGCACTGAGACAACGAAGCACGACAGGCCTGTAATGCAATGACGTCATTTGCACTGCACGAGAGCAGTTGAATCAAAACTCTATTACGTACATTACCATATTACATTGAATATTCAAAATTACTAATGTGTTTAGTTTAGATTGTAACTAATTTTTACGCTTCTTGGTTTTCTAATTAAATAATGACAAACAAAAATAATACAAACGTAAATAATCATAAATATTAATAAAAAGCCTTCATAATGATGCCTTTAAAATTTAAAAATCCGAAGCAGCAGCTTCGTCTACACGGTAATCCGCGAATATAGTCAATGGGGTCCTATACCATACTCATATTTTAACTATCTTAAATAAGAAGACGAAAATATACATAAATTAATGAGTATTAGTGAAAAAAATTTCTTTAAATATTGACTAGGTCACAAACTATAAGCGATTGAAGATGATTATTAATTGGGTATGACGCGTTAGGTACTAAGAATTTGACTGGTCGCCTGATTTTAAAAAGGAGATTCGCGCGTCTTTAGTGGTCACCTTTAAAAGAATATGAAACGTCATGTTCTTCCATATTCTAACAAAACATTTAACAAGTTTGTATTTGATGAATTTGTTTAATTATAACATCTAGTAATAATAATAATAATAATAATATATTTATAATTAAATCAATTTGTAATATTAATTAAATTAATAATAATATTAGTTAAATTAATATTGAAACTTCAAAACAGGCCAACACTGGCGCCATCCGTCGTCATGCTTTGTGTAATAATATTGTCAAACTGTTTCAATGTTCTATAATTTATTAGGAAAAAAGGTTATTATTTACGTTATTTATACTTAATAATAATTTCTTCATGAATATAACGTATAAGTTTTTATTTACAAACATTTCAGCTATGCAAACATGAAAAAGATTGTTCCCTCTATAACTAACAGTTTGTCCCATTGTTTGTCGATCACTTGTTAGTACCTGCTACGTCACACACAAATTCTTAAATTTTAAAAATTCATATCTTCGTTATTACGTAAAATTTTTAAGTCGCGTTTGCACTAAAATTCTTATTATATCCTGTTCTTACAGAAAAATAAAATAAAAGAAAAATGGTATAGGATCCCATTATGCGACGGCGAAATGGCGATGGTCATCTAAGCCAGTGGTTAACCTAACAAAATTTTGTTCCTTCAAAATTTTTATATTTACAACTCATAACCTGTATTAATTTAATAATTATAAGATAAACATAGATTAATGAATGCAAAGTTTATATATTTATATAATTTAACTCAAATGTAAAAAAAACAAAACTGATATTATAACTTATATTTACATACAAACTAATTTACAAACATTTCTGCGTTTGTCGCGACCCAAAATAAAACCCACGCAATCCACTCTTGGGTCGCGACCCATATTTTAAGAAGCGCTGATCTGCTTCTAGGCGACGGACAACTGGGCCATGGTCAACTGGGCGCCGGACATATGAGTGATAAAAAACAGATGTATGGAATTACAAAATAGTGCGTTACGTTAGGTTATGGCACGTTTAGAAAAATCAGAGTGCCACTTTTGGCTATTTTTCCTTTTGTTATAAAATTCGCCAAACGTGTTTCCCAATGGGGTATTCCACCATAACAAAAAAATTTTAAAAAATACAATTTAACATAAAGTATGGCTCAATAAATAATAGTTAAAACAATGAAAACATTTTTTAAATAATTGCTTTACGAGATATTTCACATTTGCTAAAAGGGAAAATTGACGTCATACAATTGTTATCTTTCTCTCGCAGCGTACTCAGAGCAGTGTGTGTGAGAAAGACAAGTATAGGGGAAATGTAACGTTACACTGATTTCTCAAAAATAAAATACTGTTAAACTAGGAATAATTAAGATTTTTTAATACTATGAATTGCTTCAAAACTGAATGAAGTTTTATTTAAAATAATAAAAAAAATTGAGTGGAATACCCCATTAACTATTACTCATTTGGTTAACCGTAATCAGGCCCGGACTGGCCATCAGGAATTTGGGAGATTTCCCGGTGTGCCAGTTCATTTAAACCCTTTGGAATCCAATTTTTCTTGTTTGTCAGGGCCAGTAATTATAGTAATCCAGCCCCCTCCACCCTTTTATAAAATAAATTTCTGAAACCCACAAGTCTCAATATCTACTCATTTTAAGTAACGCCCTCCAAAGCTCATATACCCGAACTTTTGGGTAAAATTTTCAACAATCTACTTTTAAACGTTTAGACACATTTTATCGATCCCATATTTTCAAATCACATAGTAAATCACTTTTATTTCCCGAGATATTTGCGTTCAAACATGAACCCCAAAAATCACATTAACCCAAAAATGGGTGGAGATATATACCTGTCGATTTCGGCATACGATTCTACGGGCAAAATTGCAAACTACCCCAATTTTAAAAATTTTTGAACAACGGGTACAATTTCCAGAGCAAAATAACTGAAAATGGCTAAAAATAGCAAAAAAATCAGTTATTTTACTTTAGAAATTGTATCCATTGAAATTGGTGTACTTTTGTCAGTAGAATCTAATGGCAGAGTTTAAATCTTCACCCATTTTTGGGCTTTCAATGTAAATATCTCGAGAACGAAAGAGATATCGACTTTCAAAATTTGGAATGAGCGCATATCTAAATACAAGATTTTGGGGAAATTTGGAGTATTTTGGTTTGAGGGGTATTACGTTGAGATAAGGGCCGAAGGTATTTCTAAGAGATTTATTTTCCGCTGGGTATCTACAGCACTTATTCGGGACATATATGTACCATTGGGATTCAAAGGGTTAATAGAAATAACATTTTTCTGCGGTTATTTTTCAAGAAAGAAGCCGTTTGAATGAGTAATTTCCTGACTATAATGTATGTACTTTAATAGTTATTTAACTATCAAATGTGTTAATGAGGACGATTACTGATTGAAACTTTTTTATTATTAATTTTTGAGATCGTTATCGCCAATTAACATACTTAGTGGTTATAATATTTTTCCGTTGACCGTATCTTACTTGAACTGGAAAATCTAATTTTATTCCATGACAATTTTTTTTAGGTGAGTAACACTTGACATATAAGTTTTGACAACAGTATGTTGTATCTATGGTCATCCACTAAATCGTTTACTAATAAAAATCTTGCATTAATAGAGGTCAGTAATGAATGATTTTCTGTACATCACATGACCTATTAATAAATGGTTAACGGAAATAGATATTTTTGGTATTGCAGAGGTTGTTACATATTATTTCTGTATGTAAGAATAATAATAACTAGTGCCAGTGACTTTTCACATTTCGAGAAATGAAAGATTGAATTTCAACGTCAAATATGATTTTTCTTTGTTGTATTTCGAATTTAAAAAAATAAAATAGACTACGTGTTATGTGGAAATTTTCTATGCTGCAGCTATTTAATGAAGTGATTGCCGAGTGCACCACATTATCCTTATTGAGTCATCTGCAGAAAAAAGTGCAGAATTGACAAATTTCGTTCATGGTTAGCTTTAACTTTTTCAGGATAATTTTATGTGTTAATTGACTTAATGAGATTATTTGAAATAATTTCCTTAACAGCTGATCAGACCCTTCGAATACTTAATTTTATTGACTATTTTTGCGAACTGTGTTGCCTTAGCTGTGTACACCCCCTTCCCCAATGGCGACTCAAACACTACAAATACATATTTGGTAAATATGAAGAAGCTATGCATTTTTAAAAGTGTTTTCGATTTGTCTTTTCCAATACATCATTTAAAATGAGAGGAAATCCTCGAGCAACTTTTAAATATTTACACATTTTAGTTTCGTATTTCTTTTTTACTTTACATATATGTATGATTTGAATATCGTTGATTGCGGTATACAATATATTCTTCAATCAACGCTTCTATTTGGGCTCTGTAAATTGAAAGCCTGTTTTGTATGCAACAAGCAACATAAGGTCAGACTGGTATTTCTGAAATTTAAATTGTTTGATCTCTACTATCTCTAGTTGAATTATTGGATTTAGTTTTTGTAATTAATACAAATATGTACCATAATATCAAAATGCGTAGTTGTTCCAGGAATCCGCTTTATACTCTACGCATATTCTGATTGGCATGTATAAAGCTGATATACTATTACTATACACGCACTGGTTAAATTTTGTAAATAATATCGTAATAATACAGAAATTATTATATTTACTTTCATTGATAGGATAAAATTTGAATGCGATTAACTCCACTTTGTATTTATTCATTTTTTTTTTTTTTATTTTAGTGCCAAAGCAGTTGATTGATTATACTTGTTTTATATTTAAAATAAATTTTCGTTATTTAAAAGTTATACCTTCTATCGAATCAAAACAATTAACTCACTTAACTTATTCTTTTAATATGTAAAATTGATGCTTAACTTTTTATATTTGACGGAAATTTTCGGTAGGCCTGTTCTACAATAAATAAGGTTGTTGTACGCGTGCGCACTACGCTGAAATTGAAATTTAGCATGTTGATTTAAAATGTAATTCTACTATAAAATATTAATATTTTTTTCTGTGTATGCGCGTGAGCGCATGGTGCGCTTTAACAATAAAAAATTATTAAAATTAAACTAATCAATTTCAAATAAAAATTTATTAATATTTTATTGTGGAATTATATTTTAAATCAACATCCACATTTCAATTCTTAATTATTAATAGAAGCTGAGATGTAACACTTTTACATCTTTAATTGTTATAATCAAAATGTAAACAAATCGAAAAAAAATAGCGTTTAAATTATTTATAAAAACTATGGTTATAACATATTGAAATTTTGTTTTCCATTTATGGACATTGATATTAGACATCAATAAACTTGAGCATTTCTACAAACACGATAAAAATGGGGTCATTTTTCATATATATTGTTATTATTTTAATATTAATTAATTTAAAAATATGAAAATTGGTATAATTATGTAGAAATGTATAGTCTATAAAAGAAAGTTTGTTTCATAATTTTTGAATTTTTTTAAACAAGTTATTAAGTTTCAAACTCAACTGACTATAATTATTTCCTGGATAGTAGTAGTAAAGCCATTTTTTATTACATTATCTGTAATTTTTAATACCATTTTTCTCGAAATAATAGCTATACAACCCTATACAATATTTATATGGTTGAAATAAGAAAAAAATTCTACTTAATGGACTAAAAAAGTATATAGGTTGCCATTTAAAAAATATAATCTTGTTCTGCCGTTTGAGAACCACTAGTTGAATTTTCGGTTTGTTATATTGATAAAATTTGCCCCTTATTCCTTATCAGTTTTTGTACATAATATTTTTCTCTACTCATTAGTTCGCCCAAAAAAGCACTGTTTTTTTTTTAAAGGAAACACCTGTATATGTATATTTTTATTATTGTTATTTATATATGAATGTTCAACTGCTTTTACTTACGTTTGTTCATTTTCCGAGTGAATCTATTATTGGTCTTTGACTATTGGTTCTCTTAATAAATAATTAAATGAATAAAACTTTAATGCAAATTTTCGAAAACAATTTATATTATTTTATCACTTTTATCTACATTTGTTTTATGGAGTTAATCGATTTGACAAATTAACAGCTAATTTAGTACTTTTTAGTTAACTTATTGGCCATTTAAAATTTTTATGAATATATAATAATAATTAAAAATAAGAAAGTTGTTGAAATTTATTTACTCGTTGCATATACATTTTTTTTAGTAGATAACGAACATTAAAATACGATTTTACTTTGTGTGCTGAAAATTTTAAATAGATTTTGTTTTTGATTTTAATAATAATAATGACTAATAATGCTGATGTATAAAAAAGATAATCGAAAATATTTTTAAAAATATAATCTGTTTTTAATGATATTTATTAACGTGTGTTTGTTTTAGGAAAAAATCGAATATGTATTCTTAGTGATATTTACAGTAGAATGTGTTATGAAAATTATTGCATATGGTTTTATGATGCATCAAGGTGCATACCTTCGGAATGGATGGAACTTACTGGATTTTACTATTGTAGTTATAGGGTAATGATTAAGTGGTTATGGTAGTTAATTATAATTTAATGATGTGGTTTGGGGTTTGCAGTATGATTAGTACGGCATTATCAAACCTCACGAAAGAGGGCTTCGACGTGAAGGCGTTGAGGGCATTCAGGGTACTCCGACCGTTGAGGCTCGTATCCGGAGTACCTAGTGAGTACCTTTCCATTAGTATGGTATGATTACCAATGTTACCACTTACCACTGTTTCGTGTAATTCGTCCTAACATAATATGCTTGTAGGAAATTTATATTGAAAATCAATTTTATAATGAAAGACAACGTATATTATGGTAAGGGTGCAACACGAAAACCGGGCTATAGGCGTTTAATATGGGTAAACAGTTTTCCCTTGCCCAAAAGTGGCTTATCAATTTTAGACAATAACATTGTAGAGAATTAAATTCTCTATCTAATACAATTGACAACTGAAGAGAATCGATATGACAGGTAACTAAATTTTAAACTAGTGCATGACGGTAGGTGCGAGCAAATACAACACATGTTAGCATACATTTTTTAAAAGTATTTCTTTTATACGAAAATGAATGTTGCAAAACGCGGTAAAAGCAATATTATGTGTTGCGTATAGCGGTGTCATTCGCTTATGAGTAGGGAAACTCATTTAAGTTTCCACATTTTTCCAAAAATAGGTAAAAATAAAGTGACTATAACTACAAATGCAGGCATTCAACAAACATTGGATAGATTTCAAGCTTGGAAGTATGTTTTACGTTCTGGAAAACAAATTTCCAAGTATATAAGAGTATGTTCGAGACATTTTAAAGACAGTGGCTGGTAGCACAAGCCTTGTTTTAACCAAAACACTGTTTTAAAAAATGTCAAATTCAAATTTCAATATTTAATTTCACCCTTATGCGTATAGAACGTTTTTTTAAAATATTTGTTTGAATATAAACTATGTTCTGCTTTAAAATTATATTTTGATAAATTTGATATTATTTATTTTTATTAGTAAATAATGAAATTTGACATTTCTTAAAACAGCGTTTTAGTTAAAACAGGGCTTGTGCTACCAGCCAATGACTTTATTCTTCCAGGTATTACTATTAATAATTATATTTGAAACATATTTATGATTATTTAAATTTTTAGAAATACCTTCTCAACGGAGAAATTAAAAAAAAATGCTGTACCATATTTTTGACGACAGAGCACTTGCTTGAAGGCAGAGTGATATTACATTTATAATTTCTCGATAACTATCGGTAATTCCACATAATATAATGTGATTCGTATTCAGAACTTTTTCGCCTGTTTACAAGATTAATATGTTAAATAAAGTAGTAAATGAACATTATATACAATCATACCTTCAACAATATTCCTAGAATGATCAGTAGCCTTTAGAAAGTCAAATATGTGAACAATACTTAGCTTCATTTTCAAGAAATACAAGCAAAATTGTATCATATGACAGTGACAGATTGTACACCTACCGTCATGCATCCGCCATATTGAAAATGCGTGCAGCGCCTCTATCGGTTATTTCAGTTGAGAATAATCTCATTTTCATTTGCACGTTTCGTAACCGAAAAAAATAAATTTAGATTTTTATAAAAGTTACTTCTTTATAGAGTGGTATTGAAATAAAATCTCAAACAAATGTTATGACATTTTATCTGTCAGAAATTATAAAATATAGTTTGCGTTAAAATAATACTACAGAGTGATCAAAAAAAAGTGATTCAGTTGGCAATATTTGAAAAATAATTGAAATTGGTAAGATTGATACATAAATTTATTTCCTGTTTTTAGCGGTATTGACAGAGACATTTGAAAATTTAAATTTGAGTATATTTACAATTCTTTATTAAAATGGTTATTGTTTCCTTTACCCACGAACTCTTATTTCTTATATTACCCATACTGCAATAATCTAAAGCAGGGATGGCACGCGACACAATATTTTGGGCACGTCACTGATCACAAAATTCATTATGATGCACTAGATGCATTAGAAATACATGAGAAACCAGACGAAGACCAAGTTACTGAAGAATTTATTTCTGTGATTGATTCTTCAATGAAGGAATTTTCAGCGAGATTTTCTCAGTTCAAAGAATTATCGGAAATACTCAAGTTTATTATGTATCTTGATGTGACGTCATTCAATTAACTGAATTTGTCCCAATTCGATTGGTTGTAAATTGAAGAATTTTAAATGCAGCTGATTGATTTCCAGTCTAGTTCAATATGGATTCAAAAATTTATTGAAACAAGGAAAGAGTTAGAATTAATTGAAACAGAAAGATTGAAAAGTAATATAAGTGAAAATGCTAATAACAAAATTTTGGAAACATGGAATGCGTTACCAGACACATTTAATTGTTTGAAGAAGCTGGCTCATGCTATTTTAACAATATTTTCATCAACCTATGCCTGCGAGTCATTATTTTCAGAGATGAATAACATTAAAGACTCGGTTAGAAACCGTTTGACAGATGACTCCAGTTCAGCATACATTCTGCTAAAAGTAACATCTTACAACCCTAACATCTATTATTTGTCATCTAATCTGCAACAACAGAAGTCACACTAATTTTACTTTAATTTAAATTACGCGTATAATTGAAACATTGCAAAATGTTCCTATTTTTTTTTGTAGTAAATAAAGAGTTTTGAGGTGATAGTATTATTATTATTTTCCCAATAATCACAAAGTCAAAATTATTTGATGGCACGTCTATGACCTCATTAAACATTTCTTTAGAAAAATGGCACTTTGATACGTAAAGGTTCGCCATCCCTGATCTAAAGCATTTCAATCACTCAAGATCCTATTAGCTGTCAGGCCCCTGATCTGACATAATCTATTTGCATTTATTGTCAAAATGGCATGTCAAATAGTATTTCCGCCTTCACCTGGTGTTATACAAACTGTGGAATAAAAAGATCCCCAGAATTGTATTGCCAACTGCATAATTTCTTTTTGATCACTCTGTAGTTAACGATTTGTACCTTATTTTTGTGTGAATAATTATCTATTTTCAATAATCATGACTCAAACAGACCATTTCAGAGAGGTAAAATATGTCACAATGTGACATATACGTTTCTGACGGGTAATATATTAAATTTGTTTGTGATTTTATTTTAATAATGCAAAAGAAAATGTAATTATTGATTTAAATGCAGAATTTAATTCTCTATAATATTTATTTGAAGCATTATTGCCTAAAATTAATAGGCCATTTTTGGGCAAGAAAAAACTAATACCCATATTAAATGCCTATGGCCCGGTTTTCGTGTTACACCCGGTATAAGGTATAATTACAAATTCTATTTAGAAACAGGTGTATGCGTATTTGCAAATTGCAAGGAAAGAATATATTTAAAATAAATAAATATATCATCAGGGCATATTACCCATTTCTGGGTGTGCTAGTATCTACAACACATGTAGACATCGGTAATGATGACGATATATTTTACCGTGTGGGCGCTTACCAGGCGTCACCTCACGGGCACTCATAGCTGGTGTGGAGAGTGCACCACAGGGGTCACTTTTTTGTGCCATTTAAAATTGGAAATTTTTGGCGTCTGTCGCTATCGAACCCGAATCCCCCAGGTTCGCGACCAGACACTCAGGCACGCAGCCACGGGACCGAAAAATAGTGCTGTAATTCAATGTTTTTGACATTATTCCTTTTAATAACCCCCGAACTAGTAAACAGCATTAAGTAAACACCTGTAAAAGATACATTATAAAGTAAAATACAGCTTACAACACAGAAAGTGCATTATATACCTTATTTTATATTATATTATACCTTTGAAGCAAAACAAAGGATCACTTTCCTTCTGAAGTTTAATAGCAAAGATAATAAGAGTTTTTTTTTTTTCTTTTTGTAATTCGTCTGCATATATTTTGTTTACGGCGAGGATGTGGTAACCTTGGTAAAAAATTTAAGGGGTCGAACAATGTCCTAATGTTTTCTGTCTTAGGTTTGCAGGTTGTGTTGAATTCTATTCTACGTGCCATGGTGCCTTTATTGCATATTGCTCTCTTGGTGTTGTTTGTAATCATTATTTATGCCATCATCGGATTAGAATTATTCTCAGGAGAAATGCACAAAACGTGTTTCAATAATAAAACAGGTTAGTAGTACTTGATGTATTTGTTCTGATTGATTGTAAGAATTGAATTTTTTTTTTGTGCGTTACAGGTGAAATGATGGACGAACCTCACCCATGTGGAGAAAGTGGATTTCAGTGCAATGCTAGTGAAGATATGGTCTGCAAGCTCTATTGGGATGGTCCCAATTCCGGTATTACAAATTTTGATAATTTTGGATTATCTATGTTAACAGTATTTCAGTGCGTTACACTAGAAGGCTGGACTGACGTATTGTACAATGTAAGTCATTACTGCTCATCTACCCTATCAGTACTTAAAATTTAATAAAACTTTATTGGAGTCTAAGGTTAATAGATAATAGTTAAAAAAATCCCTAAACCTTAACTAAAAACGCTAAAACTAGATAAATTTGAAAAAGAGAGCAGATTTAGATTACTCAGTACGGCAACCATACCAGAGGTTCAAAACTGTTCAGAACACTTTTAACGTTTTTTAGTTAAGGTTTATGGATATTTTTAACTATTAACTTAAAATTTAAAATTGGTTTCATTCAGTTAGCCAAATAAATTGATGTAAATTCTATTTATCTTTGTGAGCACTTTATTCGCCTACCCAAGGTGATTATTTGTGGAAAAGGGAACAAAAAACCTTCTTTTTCTTTACTTTTTTAATTGGACGTTTCGGGAATACCAACCGACTCCCATCTTCAGCAAGATTACATGTTTAAGACTACAATAATTATAAAATGATAAATATTAATACATATAGAACCTTCGCGCCACGATCATTCGGGGTTTTATGAGATAACACAATGTCCAAAATAATTCAAAAATGTAAATCTTGGTAAGTTTTAAAAAAAATTATATGTATTAATATTTATTATGCTATATTTATTGTAGCCTTAAACATGTAAACTTGCTGAACTTAAGCAGAAACGTAAAGTTAGATAAAATAAGCTATTATGTAAATGACCGTACAAGATTTGTTAAAAAAAAAATTCCGAATGCCTTTGATAAACAGATTTAAATACTATTAATAATAGGCCTGTAATTTTTATAACAAGCTGGCACTAGAAGCGTTTTATATTTAACAACTTATGGTAACCAATGTGAACGATCTAAAGAAGTAGGGGCCGTCCTTAAATTACGTAACGCAAAATTAGGCAATTGTTGATACCCCCTCCCCCTTTGTAACGCACTCGTAACGCAAACATGTACCCCACCGAAATATTACGTAACGCAGTACTTGACCCCCCCCCCCCCTATTTTTTATTATAATTTTGAATGAGGTGTTTTCAATCAATAAATACGCACTTATAATTGTTTTCTATAAACTTTTACTCTTATAAACTATATAAGTTTCTGTAAATCATCTTTATTCTTCTCTGTCATTCCAAACAGAAACAAAATGCTGCTGCACTTTTTGTTTTTGTTTTTGTTTATCTGGATACGCATTTCTATATGCTTTTGCCAAACTATTAAATAGTTTTTCCTTATAAACACTAGTTTTGAAATTCATGATTTAACATGAATTGCATTGCACGAATGAAAAACCACTGTTATTGAAAACAAACGACTGCCTGCATATACGAATTAACACTGCGAAATTTGAATGTTTGAAAACTATTAAAGCAAGTTTAACAATATTTTTCTAATTATATTTTATCGTTACGTAACGCACACATTAACCCTCCCCCGCCCCCTCGTAACGCTGCGTGGACTTCTCCCCCCGCGCTCCCTTAAAGCGTTACTTAATTTAAGGATAGCCCCGTAGAGTTTTTTTAAGTTTGATACGAAAAAGTTAAACATTGCACCTCATGTCAAAATCAAATTTAGGAATGCCGGGTGCACTCAATTTCGAGCTTTGGTCCGGCCCGGCCCAATTTCGAGTCTATTTTTACCCGGGCCGGTTACATTTTTGACGAGTCGATCTTCGCCCGGCCCGAATTCATCCCCATATAACTATGGTTAATTTTATAGAAACACTAAAACTTTATAATGTAATAACTTGTGACTAAGATATCAAACTGTTAGCCACCTTTGAAAGTGGATGTCGCTGTACATAACTCAAATTTACAATTTTAGTATTTTATGTTTTTTTGGCCTCCTCATTTAAATAAATTTTTAATTGCAGTGTAAAATTTAATTGGCTACCTCCCGATTTTAGAAAGAAAAGAATAAATATACTCCCCTAGTAAATTTATTCAAGCTAACAAATTCTAATCAGTTTTATTTATTTTATGACATTTATAACATTACTGTCAAAAGTTCGACTGTCATTTGAAGGAATAAATTTTATTTACCTTGGAAGTAAATTTATCTGCCATATATAAAACCTGCCATAATTGAATAAAACCAAGTTTAAATTCTAAGTTTTAGTGGTGCAACTGGGCATAAATCTTGAATCAATAACTTTATGCAGTTTAAGTGTTTCAAGTTTACGTTACAGTTGCAAAGTTAATTTAACTTTTAAATGTGTCTTATCCGTTTGAATGTAATGCTTTTCCAGATTGAAGATGCAATGGGAAACACATGGCAATGGATCTACTTCATTTCTATGGTTATTCTTGGTGCTTTTTTCGTCATGAACCTAATTCTTGGTGTCCTCAGCGGAGAGTTTTCGAAAGAAAGAGAAAAAGCGAAAGCGAGAGGCGATTTCCACAAATTGCGTGAGAAGCAACAAATTGAAGAAGATCTTAGAGGGTATTTGGACTGGATCACGCAAGCTGAGGATATAGAACCCGAGGGCGATGATCAGATAACTCAAGACGGGAAAGGGAAAGTCAATAATGAGATGGAGTCTGTAGACCAGTTAGGTGAAGAAGGAGATATACAACAAGAGTCTTGGTTCAAAAAGAAGAAAAAAAGCTTGGAAAGGACAAACAGGCGAATGAGACGTGCTTGTCGCAAGGCTGTGAAATCACAAGCGTTTTATTGGTTGATTATAGTGTTAGTTTTTCTTAATACGGGCGTGCTGGCTACGGAGCACCACCGACAGCCGGAGTGGTTGGACGATTTTCAAGGTAATTCATTTCATTACTTATTCTATTATCGAATAAAGGTCATTTTGTCTCTGGTGTATTTCACCACAGTTTAGTTTGTTTTTACTTGTGCTTTTAATCCATACATTAGAATATTTCAAGGTTCAACATTGCGTAGCATAATTTTATAAATCTTTAACTCCGTAGTAGTAGATCACGTGGAAAATTCACCTAGAGAGATTTTTTTTAATCCAGTGGTTCTGAAACATAACGTAAAGTTATATTTTTTCAAATGAGATGACAGACCCGTTCGATAGAGTATTTTTTTCTGAATACAACCATATAATCATTTTATGTCCTTACTTAACAAAAAATATTGAGAAAAAGTTAATTTAAATTTAAATAAATTTTATTTTAATAGTTATTTTTTTAGTAAACTATGTAAGAAAAACAAATTAAATCGAAACATAAATATTTGTTAATAACTTTATAAATAGTGTTCTATTAGTGTTATTATTAATTATTTAATTAATTCAGAAAAGATAATAATAACAATAACCTTTATTGGCAATATTATAATAATACATACATTTAATTTAGGTATGATGTGAGTATAGTACATAAGTTGTAGTTACATTTTTAATAAGGTTATAATAACAAAACAATACTCTATCGAATGGACCTAAAAGTATACAGGTGATTCAGCACGAGTTTGCCAAAATAAAACCATATATTCGGGGAGTCACTTTGATTAAAAAATGTTATATGAAGGTATGTCCGAAAACTTTACGTTACAGAGTTGCAGCCCTTTGAAAGTGCACCTCATCAAACACATTTTTATTAATTACTCTGGTACTATTTGCACTAAACTTTTGAAACTTGGTATGAGAAATCTACTTATTTAGATACATATTTATACTTTCTTTTATTTCTGTATCTCAACCAGACGCGTCATGAAGATTTTTTATCGTTATTTTTTGACCTGTTAACATTGTTTTCGTTTTTATATATAAAATACTACGTTCAATACAAAAATACCCAAAAAGGTGCTCTTGTTAAAATAGATAAATGTAGTAGTTTCAGAGATATTTTAATTTTTAGAAAATATATGGTTTTATTTTGGCACACTCTTGCTGAATCACCCTGTATACCATCCGATTTAAAAAAATATAATTTTATGTTCCCCCTCGATCTACCACAACTTTTATTTGAATGATTTTCTTCTATTCCCAATAATAAAGAAAATAATCCAGTTGTTCCTTATCCGTGAAATACCTGTATATGTCATAAAATATATAAATTAACAATTATAGTTTCTCATTATAATAATTTATTTATTCGTATCCAGCTAATATACACACGCAAGTACATAATTAAATAATTAATAATGTAGGTACTTATAATATAAATATATCTCCTGATGTTTCTTTTTAATCTTCTACGTGTTTGGAACAATAGTTCGTTGCAGAATTATGTAGTTACTGGTTCAAAACCAGTACCCAGGGTCGCTCCTGGTTGACTATTTTTTGATAGATCTTTTTCATTTTAGATAGCTATAAATTATAGTAATAAAATTAAACATTATTTCATAATAATAGTCATTTGCAACTGAATGTTTTGAGGACGGGCGGCGCGGGGTTCCATGGCTCCCGGGGACAAAAATATCCATTGGCGCCTTTTTTCAGGTTTTGAAATAATAATATAAGTAAATTATTATTTATATTATAAACAATAAAACATTTTTATTGCACAATTTCTATATAAAAATTACAGAGATATTTAATATAAACAGAAAAAATAATAGTTTTTAAAGAATCTGCATTTGTAAATCTCCTTAAATAATTCAGTACTGTCTACATTGTAAAATTTGTACAATTTTCTTCAAGAAGTTCCGTGACCAGGAATGGGGTCCTCTACTCTATTTTTTTTATTATTTTTAATGAAAGTTCGTTTAATTTTGAAGCAATTCGTAGTATTAAAACATCTTAATTGTCTTTAGTTTAGCTGCATTTGATTTTTAATATTAATATGACGTCACGGCGATACTATCTCTCGCTCCGCACCAGACTGTACAATAGGCTACAAGAGAAAGATAGCAATAATGTGACGTCACAGTGACACTGACAACAAATTTCAAATATTTCATAAAGTAATTATTCAAAAAATATATATTTTTTCTTAATCCTCATTTATTGAGTAGTACTTTAAGTAGAAAGTGCATATTTTATTATTTTTTGTTATGGTGGAGGACCCCATTAACATTTACATCTACCGTTATGTTATGACCAAGTTATGAGTTAGGACACTGTCTGTCGCTCTCGGGCCACGATGAACTCACTATACTTCTTCTCCAGAATTTTAATATTTTTTTTGTGAACTACAAATAATTAATTGATTTAAGTAATTACGGGTATTTTATTTTTTTCTAGTAGGTATCTTACGAGGGGAGTTTTTTATGTTATCTACCTAGCTATGAAAACAATATGCTATCGCGACAATTTTCTTATGTAAAGTTACTGTGACTTTTTTATGTCCACAAAGACACAATTAAGAACTTGAAAGCGGCTATATGCGAAAAAAAGACCCCAGAATTATGCTCAGAAAATGCTGCTTCTGCACAACAACTGCAGGGTGCATAAAGCACGAATTGTTCAAGCAGTAGTCAATGAATGCGGCTTTGACGAATTATAACATCCGTCTTACACTCCTGACCAAGTCCGACTATTATTTCTTCCCAAAACGCAAAAAACATTTGAGAGAGAGTCGCTTTTTATCGAATAATGACTTGGAAAACGCAGTGGAGTCGTATTTTGCAGAATTACCAAAAGATTTTTTTTGCAGGCGTAGCTTTATTAGAAAAACGTTGGAATAAGTGTGTTAATGTTAACGGTTCTTACGTTGAAAAATAAAATTTTATTTGTTCTCTAACTCGTTGTTTTCCTGGATAGGTAGATAACATAAAATACTCCCCTCGTATGTAAAGATGAAAATTTAGTCAAATGCCCCTTGTACTTGAAACAGAAAATCATACAGTTTAGTTAATCACAAAAATAACTATTTCGCCAAATTAATTGTTCAATTTTTTTTTCAGAGTTTACCAATATGTTTTTCGTGGCGTTGTTTACCATGGAAATGTTTTTAAAAATGTACAGTTTAGGTTTCCAAGTACGTTATTGTTGAAATATTTAATGACAAATTATTTATGATATATTTTCAGGGTTATTTTGTATCTTTATTCAACCGTTTCGACTGTTTCGTAGTAATAGGAAGTATAGGAGAGATGATCCTAACCAATACTGAAATTATGCCACCGTTGGGCGTTTCTGTGTTACGTTGCGTACGATTGTTGCGCGTGTTCAAAGTGACCAAGTAATATTTCACATATATTTTTTTAAATGTTGGTCTTAATAATATCTTTTTTTTTTCAGATACTGGCGATCTTTGTCTAATCTTGTTGCTTCCCTGTTAAATTCTATACAATCTATTGCTTCTCTTTTGTTGTTGTTGTTTTTATTCATTGTAATATTTGCATTGCTAGGAATGCAAGTGTTCGGTGGCAAATTTAACTTTGATCATACTCAAGATAAACCGAGGTCCAATTTTGATAGCTTTTGGCAAAGTTTGTTAACTGTTTTCCAAGTAAGTGCTATCTTATTATTTATTGTATTTGATTCTATTTATGGGATTGAGGACCCACCTATGGGACATTTTGAGGATTATTTTGGTTTTGGTTGAATTTTTTTGCTTGCAGATTCTAACTGGTGAAGACTGGAACGCCGTTATGTATGACGGTATTAGAGCATACGGTGGAGTTTCATCTATCGGTGTTCTTGCCTGCGTTTACTTCATTATATTGTTCATATGTGGTAACTGTATCCTTTTTATCAGCGATATCAAATTTATTCTAAATACTACTGTTTTATATTTTCTTTAATTTAAAGCTTATAGATATACTGTTAAACGTTTTCTTGGCTATCGCCGTCGACAACTTGGCTGATGCTGAATCGTTAACCGCTATTGAAAAGGAAGCTGAAGAAGAGGTATTTTATGATGTAAAATTAAAAAATTTGTAAAAGATGTACATATTTATAGGCTGAAAAACAGGCCAAATCTCATAGTCCTACACCTGCTCAAGATAACAATGACCAAGAATTAGACGAGCACAGTATGATGGATGAAGAAGAACTAGAGGACGGACAATATGACTCTGAACGGTAATTATTAGTTGTTCATTCGTCAACCATCTCAACTGACTCACCTCCACTCTGAACAACATTCTTCCTAACCATACATTCTTCATACATCAAATAATTCCTCACGCGATTCTTATCTTATTTCCACGGCAGTCACTCTCCTTTTAGGCTTTCCTATCCATGCTCAACATTCGCTTCCATACATCAAAGCAGGCACAAGCACTCCATTATACAGGGTTGTCTAAAAAAATGTTACTACATAATTTTAAATTTTCTTTTGTTTCAGATTAGATATGGCCACCCAACTTAATTTGGAAGAGAGAAGGAAGGTAGCAGCTTGGATGGAAGTGTTTGGGTCACCCTCAATAGTAAGAAAAAGTGTGCACAAATTTCTCATGCAGTCGACGGATAGTTAAACGGCTTGGAGGATCCTTATGAAACCATTGCTGATTTTTTTTTTCTTACTGTTGAGGGTGACCCAAACACTTCCATCCAAGCTGCTACCTTCCTTCTCTCTTCCAAATTAAGTCGGGTGGCCATATCTAGTCCGCATCAAAAGAAAATTTAAAATTATATAGTACCATATAAGTGGTAACATCTTCTTGGACAACCTGTATAAGTTACACTCTATACTCGAATTTGGACATTGTCAGAAAAATTTGCTCAGAACTAGACTAATATTTGTTTAACAATTAATAATAAGAGGAGTCTAAGGTTAAATTGTAACTAAAACTAATAAAATTGCACCTTAACCTTAAAATTAATTTATAATAAAACTAAATACGTATTTCGAAAACTAAGTTTTCATCATTAGTAGTACGAAATTAGGAAAAGTTAAGCAGAATAGCCCCAAGATTACTCAACATGTTAACCATGCCAGAGGTCTTAACAACTTCTTAATTTTAGGAATTGTCTACTGCACTGTCCAGACAGAGCCGCAAAAAAAATTAGTGAACTGTCGCACCTGGCCAGACGGAATCTAGCGGACAGTTCTAACGGCCACTTCTCGAATATATCCAAAACCCACTGTCTACCATTTAAGAATTGTTTTGGTTGTTTTTTTTTTTTTAAAAAAAACAAATTATAACAATACTAACTGACAATTCATAATTGGTAGACAGCGATTTTTAGGTTCTGTTCGAGAAGTGGCCGCTCTGCGCATGTGCTACAGTTCACTAATTTTTTGCGGCTCTGTCTGGACAGTGCAATAGACACTCCCTTAATTTTATTATAAATTAACTTTAAGGTTAAGGGGTAATTTTATCAGTTTTAGTTAATATTTGTTTATTTTTTTAAGACAAACTCTAACACTGGAAAAATTCAGGTTTAAGAATTTTTAGGTGTTCCAAACTAGTATTTAGGACATTTTTCGGATAATGCCCGAATTCGTTAACGTTTCAAAATAACTTTTATACTTTTATTAACATTTGCATGCAGGTCGGAACGAGATGAAGAAACAGAATCACAACTAAAAATGCAATTAGAAAATGATGTTGGCTATGAAGAACAAATGGAGAATCAGGGTAAGTACTGAGAAGCGCCACAACACACTTAATTATATTTTATACAAACATTAATTCACAGAGGAAACAAAACTATGAATAAAACTAATTGTTTAACTTAAAGTATTACTAGTAGCATTTTCGCAAATAACATTAGTGGCAGTGTTAGAGCCAAAGTGCAAGTAGTTAGTCATTTTAAATTGTGAATTGAATAGGGCTATAATTATGAATATGAACTAATAATGATAATGATAATGAACACCACAACCCCCGTTCAGCCATGTTAGTTAGAACAATTCAGTTGGCACTAATTTTCAGACGAAGAAGTTGAAGTGAATGTGACCTCGGCACGTCCGCGCCGATTGTCAGAAATTAGCATCAAAAAGACTACGCGTCCTATCCCAGTAGGGAGTGCCTTCTTTATCTTTTCCCATACCAACAGGTAGGTCCCTGAAAAAGGACATAGCTGCAGTAGCAGTAGCCGGTGCTGAAGCCGGTTCGGTGCCGGTGAAGTGCCGGTGGCGCAGACTGCGTACTGCCTAGTGTGAGTCCGTGCTTCGTGCTCCGTGCCTAGGAACTGTTCTGGCGGTGGCGGGTCGGCGTTCATCGTAATCAGATGTGGTGTCCTTTATTTCGTCTCTCGTCTCGTCTTTCGCCCTTTCCTTATTCATTGTTTGAACTGATTGTCATGATCATGATGATGATGTGATTATATGATATGATTGATAGTGTTTGGTTGATGCACGTTGCCTATTGCAGCTATGTCATTGTGTGTAACATAGTGTAACAGAGTGTGGTGTGTGGGACACTTTCAGATCTCGAAGATGGTGAGTTGGGAGGCGTGTCAGCGAGGCCTCGTCGTCTCTCTGAGTTCAACATGGCCACTAAGAAGCAACCGATTCCCCAGGCTTCGTCATTCTTCATTTTCTCCCCTACGAACAGGTGAAACATCCAACCGTCATAGAGATTGGTGTCGTAGGATAGGATTGCTAATTATCATTTACCTATTATTACTATTACTGTTTCATAACATACATATAGGTATATGTATACTCATTATAAATATTACCCACATGCTGCGTAGATGTTTGGAAACTGCTAGCGTTCGTTTTCGTTCCTGTGCAGCCGTTGTTTAGATTTGGGCCCGCTTGCGTAGAAGGATGACCTGTAGATGTGTTTGCCTTCCTTTTCAGCATTACTCTGATCTGCTGCTTGTTTGGGATTTGTAATAGCATTATGGTATGGTATGGTGTATTTATTATTGTGTATCATCGGAATGAGTGTTTTATACGATACTAACTATTCCATGAATTACCCGACGCTGTTACGTTCACTGTGTCAACAGGTTCCGTGTATTCTGTCACTGGCTGTGCAATCACAGTTATTTCGGCAACATTATTCTTGCCTGCATCATGATCTCGTCGGCCTTGCTTACTGCAGAAGATCCTATCAACTCCAGGTCATATACAAACCAGGTACACGTCAACACTAAGGCCAGGCGCGCACATGCGATTTTCTCTCGCTTGATGGTTCAATTGCAAAGAGACACAATCCTAAATATAAATGCGTGCACATGCGACAAAAAAAAATATCGCAACTTGAAATGAATCACACGAACACACATGAAATTGCGCGCACTTGCGACTATTCTATCGTAGTCGCAATTCATTTGCTGTTGCAAATATGACCGTCTATTTTTTTTTTTTTTTTCTAATAATTGAGGTGAATTTATGGAACTCGTTTATGGCTCAATATAATCTGTATTTGTGATTTTAAATTTAATGATTATCGTTATAAAATTGGCGCCCAACCGTGACTTTAAAATTGATGATTGTTGTTTCCTTCCCGTTTCCTGCATTCACGTTCCTGAGGGCTTGTCTCTTAGCTGTTTGGAGGCGGCTCTGTGTATGAGTGACTGGCGCCCTCCGTACCCTTATTTTAGCAACGTCGAACCACCCCGTCACCACTGTTTAGCTGTCCGAAGCCCAAACCTCGCTCGGGAATTCACCCCCAAAGCATGAGTTTGGTTTTTATAACCCCAAAGGCTAGAATGGCTTTTGGGTACGTTATAAATTCTCCAGCTATAGATTAGTATCTAGTGATTTAGACACAGAAACAATAACAATAATATCAGGGGTAGAAAAACGACTCAGATCATTTTGTAGAATTGTCCTTTTAACAATTTGTAACTTAATATTGGCTGTACTGTACCCTATACTGCTTTTTACATTATTTCCTAAATTTTCCACGAAACAAAGCAATCATACAAACGGTTTCTATGAAATCCATGTTGGTTCTGTTCTTATATGTTTTTGCGATTTAAATGTCGCAAGTGCGTGATCCATGTAATTTTCTAGCGACTAACGATTTATTTGTCACAGCGACTAATCGACAGGAAAATCGCATGTGCGCGGCTAGCCTAAAAGTGTCTACAACGGAAATTATAAATTATTCTACTGTTACAGGTTTTAAACGTATTTGATCAGTTCTTCACCTTTATATTTACAGTGGAACTATTTTTAAAAATGATATCTTATGGATTTATTCTCCATGACGGAGCTTTTCTCCGCTCTGCTTTCAACATGTTAGATTTGGTGGTCGTATGTGTATCATTGATCTCCTTATTTTTCAGGTATGTATATATACGAGGCACGTCCAGAAAATTAGAGTACTGAGCCTTTGATGCTCAAAGGGATTTTTATTGACTACATTCACAGCAGTGCTTGTAAAGGCAAGCCAAAATCGGTTCAAAAGTTTCGTTGTAGCGTCTTGAAATGAGCGTCTCGATTCAGAATCCCGGCAGTTGTGAGGTTAGAAGGAAATAATCTATTTCCTACTAGCGAAGCTTTTTCCACCCATAAACAACTTCAAAGAGGTGAAAAGATGAATTCTGAAGGTACCAGGTAGGGGATGTAAGCTGAGTGGTTGATAATGTCCCAAACGAATGAGTCCGAGAGTTGCGTTGTGACAAGGGAATTTTCATGCAGCAAACTCACTCCGTTCGTTAGCATTTCCCTTCTTTTGTTTTAATCTCGTTAAAAATCTCGAATGCTAGCAGGAAACGGATTACTCCCCCATCACCTCACAGCTGGCGGGATTTTGAATCGAGACGCTCATGTCAAGACTGCACTACAACGAGAGTTTTGAACCGATTTTAGTGACCGAACCTACAAGGTACTCTTAACAAGTAGTGCTGCTAAAGTAGTCAAAAAAATCCCTTTAAGCGTCAGGAGCTCAGAACTCTTATTTTTTGGACATGCCTCGTAGTAAGATATGTTACACAGACACAGTAATAACCAAAGCAATGTGTATTTGCAGTCATGGAGCAATTTCAGTGGTGAAGATTCTTCGAGTGTTGAGAGTATTGCGTCCATTGAGGGCTATCAACCGAGCAAAAGGTTTAAAGGTAAGCGCACGCGTGGTTTGGTTCTAGGAGTGTTCCTGGATGGTTGGTAATACTCGCATTTTGCGGGTTTATAGTAGGGTAAGCGTAAGCGATAGGGACTACTGAGTACTGAGGCAAGTTGTGCCGGAGGCAGATGACGGGGTACAAAGTACAAAGTGGTTTGGTTTAGTTTGGCTGTCTTTAGATGCTTGTAGTAGTGGGCTGAATCGAAACAAAGGGTTAGGGATGGGGACAGGGGTTACATGTTCTCACGTGGTTTGTTGACAATATGTCTGTCCCGTAGCATGTAGTCCAGTGTGTGATAGTCGCGGTAAAGACTATTGGAAACATAGTGCTGGTCACCTGCCTCCTTCAGTTCATGTTTGCAGTAATCGGAGTGCAATTGTTTAAGGTAGGCACCACCAGTTAGTCCGTTGTATGTTTAATGAGCAAATGCACCTTTGGGTACTTGTCGCAATGTAATATTATTAATATTCCTTTTGAGTTGTTGATTCTCCCTGTTTTTCACATCACCAAAATAACAGTATCTCTTATTATGTGTGTTGATGATATCGTACGCCCATTACAAGTGTAAGGTATCTTAATTAAGCTGCCTTCCGATGCAACATATACGAATATAATACGTTAGGTTGAGACTGTGACGCCAAGTCCAGCCCTTCTACGCTGTTCACTGTATGACGTCCACAGTGCTGTGTGTGTTCTGTGCTTCTGCGGTCACACTAACCCGCATGGTCCTCCAACGTACAATACAACCTGTGTGTAATCCCAGTGTGCTCGGAGTGTCATATACACTTGTAGTCATATCTAGCGTCTAGAGCCATTCCTAACTGTCTCGTCGTCCTTTCCTATCCTGATTACCAGTGGTCAGTGACGAGTGAACAGACAGAACAGAATCAGACAACAAGAAGATATATCAAGTGGGACACAGAGAGAACGTGTTGGAAAGTGAAAAGAAAACCCTTGGGTGCATTGCTGCTGGCTGGCTGACTGGTAGGCCGTGAAGGAACTAAGCAAAGCAGCATTTTCATATCTTTCTTGCTACACTACCACTATTATTCACATTTATTGTTACTTTTACTGACACTTGAATTTTATATATACGTATTATCTGTGTGTTCTCGTTTGTTCCATCATCCTCTATGCTACCTCCATGCTACATCTCCTCACGGCTAGTATGTAGTGAAATGCGTGATAGTAGCCATTAAGACCATCGGCAATATCATGCTGGTAACCTACCTCCTGCAGTTCATGTTCGCTGTCATTGGAGTGCAGTTGTTCAAGGTAACTACCGTAGCAGCTTCCCGTAATACTGTAACTAGAGAGACTGCAGGTTCCGCTGCATGCTTCAGTCACACACAAGTAGAGTACATAGCACGTGCACGCGTGAGTGAACGCAATGAAACGCATCGCGCGTCCGTTCTCCGTTCGAGTTCCGTCCGTCCTTGTGCACCGGCACATGCATATACCCTTCACATCTGCCAACTGCCACTGATATTCCTACGAGTACTCTACCCTAATCACCTACTCATTCAGTTATATGCAGTAGCGGCACAATCCCTTCTACACCACTCATAAATACATGCACTTTCCTACTCCTCCACTAGTAGTTGCTTACACGTGCTCGCTAGCCATTGCCAGAAAGTAGTACTGTAGTAGTTAGATTGTGATCTTCAACGTACATTTCAAATACACACACCACACACGCTAATATATGAATGATGTAAATCTTAGAAGTCTCATCGATGTTGCATCTAGAGGGAGTCAACAATTATATGCTTCGTTGTCTATTGTTTATATTTTGTAGGCATTGGCGATAACAACAGTTCTAACACTACAGAACTATAAGCGTGATGCAGTTGTAGTAGATTAATATTATCAGTTCATGTTATGTCTCTTGTTATTTTTTAAAGGTACATGTTTCATTACTAGTTATGACTACAAGTGATTATTTATCCATGTGCATTGCTGTTTGCATGACTTTTAATGTTTTAATTCAATTACACCTAAAATACATTAATATTGCGTGCTGCAGTGTACATAATATTGCTTGCTCAATTTTTATTTTTACACTAAGTTTCTACATAATGATAATACGAATGAGGACAGCACGAAGCATGATTGTCCACTAGGCAAATGTGACGCTTACAATGATAATAAATTATATGTATAGGGGAAGTTCTCCTCCTGCAATGACAGATCCAAGATGACGGAAGCAGAGTGCAAGTAAGCACCGAGCTCATGGTACATGAATACAAGATATGGTCTGGTCAGGCGCATCGTGTATCCCCACTACTCTCGGTGACGTCGGTTGGTACGGTACGCGACTGCCTGATACCTTCATATTCATTCGGTACATACTTTTTTTTAAACTTAATTAAAAAAAATAGTCTTAGAAGAGAATGAATTTTCGGTTTCTTTTGATGTAAGTTCACTACTTGCAACCATGGCGTTGTTAAAAGTATTTTTTAAAAAGAATAATATAGAACCCACAGAAATAAAAGAATACTTCATATTAACTAAATTATGTATGAATCAGAATTATTTCCAAATTAACAGTAAATTTTACCAACAAACCAAATGGTACAGCCATGGGTAATAGTTTGTCGCCCTTTATAGCCAATTTATTTATGAGCAATTTTGAAGTTGAGTTTAAAAAATCCAATAAAGACTTTCCTAGAGTTTGGTTCCGATATGTTGATGACATTTTTGATGTTTTCAATACTAATAATGACATAAATATCTTTCTGGAACAACTAAATTCAGTTTACCCAATCATTAAATTCACAATAGAAAAAGAAAACAACAACCAATTACCATTTCTAGATGTTTTGATTATAAGGAATAAAAAAAAATTATACGTATCTAGTGTTAGCGTTTTTAGTTAAGATTTAGGGACTTTTTTAAACTATTATCTATTCAACCTTAACTTCAATGAAGTTTTATTAAATTTGCTTAAATTTTTTAAAATATATATATCTTTCTGTGCTGTAAGCCGATGTCACAATTCAACAAGAAATTTAAAAAAAATAACTATAACTTTTAAAAGTTCATGGAATGAAAATGTCGCGATTGAAAATGAAATGTGCGAATTTAGCAATATATTTCAGTGTTTAAAAACAGAGATACCTGATCGTGAAAATATCGTTGTTAATTTGCAATTTCCTAGTGAAATAGAAAATAAAGTGCACACTGCACAAAATTTTTAAGGAAACCGAGGATATTTGCAAAATACCTATAGAAGTTATCAAATGTTTCATAAGAACAAGAACTTATACGAATTACGTATACAAACAAAACAATAAGAAATCCCCACGTGCATAAGATATGGTGAAAAAATATGCGCCCAATTTATAACACATATTACTGGACTTTCTTATATAGGGTGGTCCAACCATAATGCACGATGTTAATTGTAAATAAAGCAAAAAGTTTTCAGATAATTATCTTAATATTTTTTATTATGATAGAAGGATCTATGACAATTATGTGTGAAACAAAATATCGGCCAAATGCGCGAGAAATTCAATGGCCGTGTTATCTCACGTCGTAGCGATGTTAATTGGCCGCCACGATCATGTGATTTGACACCGTTGGACTTCTTTCTTTGGGGATATTTAAAAGAAAAAGTGTACGTCAATAAGCCAAGAACAATTCAAGAACTAAAGGATGAGATAATTAGGCACATAAACGACATTGAACTTCAATTATGTGTCAGAGTCATTGAAAATATGGACCATCGGATAGAGGTATGCCACCGAAGCCGTGGCGAGCATTTGGCCGATATTTTGTTTCACACATAATTGTCATAGATCCTTCTATCATAATAAAAAATATTAAGATAATTCTCTAAAAACTTTTTGTTTTATTTACAATTAACATCGTGCGTTTTGGTTGGACCACCCGTTATTTCAATTCTTTACAATTTATTATTTAAAATTATACTTAATACTTTGATATTTAACTGTATAATTTATATTTGAATTTTTGGAATTCTTTTAAAATAATTTGTAATTTTTTAATAAAATTATTCAACTTAAATTAAGTAACTATAAAATATTATATTACAAATTAAATTGATGATGTTACCCTTAAAAGTATTTTAAAACGTGTACCGAAATACGTCATGCGCCGACGCGACGAATTTTTCAGCGATGAACATACATATAGTTCTCGTCATCAAAAATCGAGGGACGGTCATAAACAGCTTAACCGCCCCTATACTATAAAACTAGAATAGAATAGTTTAGCACGGTACACCGCAAACTGCTTTAGGTTTGTGAGCAAAACAGTGATAGTATTTAGTTTTATTATTTAGGTTTCTTTGTGAACTTAAGTGATGGGCAGTTAAGCTTTTTATGACCGTCCCTCGATTTTTGGTGACGAGAACTATACCTTGTATTCTTGTACCATGCATAGAGCTCAATATTGTTTATTGCTTTGGTATGAATCATATTTATTATTGCAGTGGTACATACCTCATTTATGAGAATGGAGATATCAGCAATCCGAAAATAGAACCTCGCACATGGACCAACAACCGGTTCCATTTCGACAACGTGGCCAAAGCGATGCTCACGCTTTTCACCGTGTCCACGTTTGAAGGCTGGCCTGGCCTTCTCTATGTTTCCATCGATTCAAACAAGGAGAATTATGGACCAATACATAATTTCCGTCCCATTGTTGCCGCGTATTACATTATTTATATTATCATTATTGCCTTCTTTATGGTTAACATATTTGTTGGTTTCGTTATCGTTACATTCCAAAATGAGGGTGAACAAGAATATAAAAATTGTGAATTAGACAAAAACCAACGTAATTGCATAGAGTTTGCTTTAAAAGCTAAACCAGTAAGACGATACATTCCTAAACATCGCATACAATACAAAGTTTGGTGGTTTGTTACATCACAACCCTTCGAATACACAATATTTATACTTATCATGATAAACACAATAACATTAGCAATGAAGTTTTATCGGCAACCAGAGAAATATACAGACGCCTTGGATTACCTCAATATGATATTCACAGCTGTTTTTGCACTTGAATTTGTTTTCAAATTGGCGGCTTTTAGATTTAAAGTAAGTTATTTATTACTGTAGTGATTTTTAAAATCTATAGAATAACATATTCTATAATTTTAGAATTACTTTGGAGATGCTTGGAACGTTTTTGATTTTATTATTGTACTTGGCAGTTTTATTGATATTGTTTACTCAGAAGTCAATGTAAGTTATTTAAATGATTTAGTTAGATATCTATTTTTATCTGAGTATTCTTTAAAATTTTAGCCAGGATCAAATATCATTTCCATCAATTTCTTTCGATTATTTCGTGTCATGCGTTTAGTTAAATTGTTGAGTAGAGGTGAAGGTATTCGAACGTTGCTATGGACGTTTATAAAATCATTTCAGGCTCTACCTTATGTAGCATTACTTATTGTAATGCTCTTTTTTATATACGCTGTGATAGGCATGCAGGTATTTTTTAATTTATTTTAAATTTAGATGCAAAATTAAAATGATTAAATGTTGTAGGTATTTGGTAAAATCACCACTAAACCGGAAACTGCCATCCATAGAAACAATAACTTCCAAACTTTCCCACAAGCTGTTCTCGTATTGTTCCGATCAGCCACTGGTAATTTTATGGTATTTGAATATTTTTGTTTTTTATTAAAGTTAACTTTTTTCATAAAGGTGAGGCGTGGCAAGACATCATGATGGATTGCTCTGCGCGAGCAGAAGTAATATGCGATGATCGTGCTACTGATATTCCTGAAGGATCATGTGGTTCTGATATTGCTTTCCCATACTTCATTTCATTCTACGTTCTCTGTTCTTTTCTTATTATCAATTTGTTCGTTGCTGTCATTATGGACAACTTTGACTATTTAACAAGGGATTGGTCTATATTAGGACCCCATCATTTAGATGAATTTATTAGATTATGGAGTGAGTATGACCCCGACGCCAAAGGAAGAATCAAACATTTGGATGTTGTTACTTTGTTGAGAAAAATCTCCCCACCGCTCGGGTTCGGAAAATTATGTCCACATAGAGTAGCGTGTAAACGACTTGTTTCTATGAATATGCCATTAAATAGTGATGGAACTGTGTTATTTAATGCGACATTGTTTGCTGTTGTTCGTACGTCGCTTAGGATAAAAACAGAAGGAAATATAGATGATGCCAATGCGGAATTACGTGCTGTGATTAAGAAAATTTGGAAACGTACTAGTCCAAAGTTATTAGATCAAGTAGTACCACCTCCCGGAGTAGACGATGAAGTTACTGTTGGAAAATTCTATGCAACTTTCCTCATTCAAGACTATTTCCGTCGGTTTAAAAAACGGAAAGAACAAGAACTTAAAGACGGTAATAAAGAAAACCACAACACTGTTACTTTACAAGCTGGTTTGCGTACATTACATGAAGCTGGTCCCGAATTAAAGAGAGCTATATCTGGAAATCTTGAAGAACTTGCTGATGATAATCCAGAGCCTATGCATAGGGTAAATATTATACGATGGGGTACCCAAAAATAACAGGATTTATTTTCTGGCGGGTGGTAGGGCTCTAGTTCCAACTTCTCCCGGTAGGTGTCTTTACTAGCCAGCCTTTTGGATCTGTTTTCCAAGCGTCATCCTTGGGCATACATCTAAGTGGTCAGGGTGATTTTTTTTTTGTAAGCGCTGTTTGACTTGTTCGGCGATTTTGTAATGGCGGACATTAAAGAGCAATGTGTTAACCAGAGACCTGAAACTGTGCCGAAAACCCGAATTAAGCGGAATTTTTGATGAACCTGAACCTAAACGGAACCTTTACTTGTCAAGGTCAATAAACCTGAAACAAATTTAAACCGTTTTAAATTCAGGTTCGGTCCAGATCTTTTAATAATTAAAAACTGTAAATTCAAATTAAATATGATTTTAAATCTACTAATACCACCATATTTTTGTCAATCATTTACCGTTCTGAACCGAAATTCGAATTCGAACCCAAAACCGATTAACCGAAATAATTCTCATTTTCTTGAACCGAAACTGAATTTGAACCGACATTTATTTCCTGAACCTGAACCATAAATACATTTCGGGTCAGGTCCCTGGTGTTAACATCAAGTTCTGTTTCCAGTTAGGGCAATCAGCAGCAATGCTTGGGAGAGCTTACAAAAAATCTGGATCGATTTCCGATTGTTCTTTCAATTCCTGGCACACATTCAAATGGTTGGCTCTCTGGTCGTCGGAAAGCACACGTGGAACGAATTTCGCTGCGACACATTTAATCTTCAAATTTGCAGTCAAAATTCCTTGATACAAGCTCAATGCTTTTCTTCGTTTCGGAAGTCGAGAAGTGTCCTTTAAGTTGACATTCGATCACTTTTAAAACGAGAAACCCACTCATAAACACTTGCTTGTCTAAACCCTCCGAAGCAGTGTGACAGTTTCCCGTGATGATTTTCGTGACAAACAAAACTTTAATGTCTGCTATTGCAAAAATCGCCGAATACGTCAAACACCGCTTACAAAAAAAAAATCACACTGACCGCGCAGATGTATCCCCCAGGTTTTCGCTTGGGAAACAGATCCAAGAGGGTGTTTACCAAAATTACCTAGCGGGAGAAGTTGGAACTAGCGCCCTACCACCCGCGAAAAAATAAATTCGGTTATTTTTGGGTACAAATACATGAATTTTATTAATCTGTATAAAATTGTAGCGCAATCATTCTCTGTTCGGGAGTGTATGGTCTTCCATGAAGAGGGGTCACACCGGATTCAACAGAGCGCGATCTTTAAAAATGAATTCTACGCAAATCAAAATATCTCCAGCTTCCAGTGTAGACTACATGCCATACAACTCGTTGCAGAAAGCTGTGACTGAAGGCATGAACCACATAACTTCCATGACGAAGAACGTGATCGTCCAAAACAGAACCGGTACTCAGACCATCCCCAACACTGATGGATTACCGGATGAGGAAGCCATTCCTTTGCGCTCTCTCAACATGTTCAATGGAGATGCTGAAAAAAACTACCAAGTTATAGAGTAAGTGTAGTTTTTCATCATCATTATTTATTTTTAAGAAGATTCATGTAAATTATTGATAATATAAGATAATACAATCACTGAAATGAGAAGCAAGCGCACAAGTCACCTTTGAAAAATTTGTTAACTTTATTTGTTAACTTTCAGCAAATCTGGTTCGTTTCTGCACCCACACTACAATGGTAAGATCTCGGAAGATGTGTGACTTGTTTGTTGCTTTGAACTGATACTAATATATGTAACATGATTTGGAGTTGAAGACTAAACGTATACATAACGATAACACAATGTTTGTTGTTTGTTGTGCATCCCATGGATGAGGATAGTTCTGTTGTTGTATTAACCTGGTAACTGCGACAGTCTGCAGGGCGAGTACTGCTCAGAGCTGATGCCACCGACCCCACCTCCACGCCGCATTCGACTCGGTTTGGGGGGCGGGTGCATGACGGCAGCACCGGCGCAGGCGCAGGCGCAACCTGTACGACATGTACAACCCAGCTTTAGTCGTATCGCGAGCGGTCTGAAACTTGCACAAGCACAAGCCATGGCCGTCGCGGGCTTTCTGCCTGAACCTCAGCACTGGCCATCGCTGATCATTGACTGCGAGACCGACGCGAACGGGGACACCGGTCGGCATGCGCGTTGCTCTCTACTTAATCACAGGGCTTCTTTCCATGGCAGAGGTCAGCCCTATACTAACACGTACCTAACCTAACTAACCCTAGGCCCGTATCCCATGAAGGTAGGAATAATATGGACAGAGCATAAACTTATTTTATGAGCAAGGGGACTTTCTAGAAACGATAAATAGGTTCAATGAGGCTAGCAAAACTAGTGAAACGGAAATATCTTCTATTGAACGGTCTGCTGGTCTAGCGTTCGCTAGATTTGCTAGCTAGCAAATGTTACGATAATTTATATGCTAGCTCTGCTAGATTTTATGTATGGCGGGAATGTTTAAAAATCATTTGTAATTTGGTGCGTAAATTAAAATGTTTATATATTACAGAGCTCATATTTCATCATAATAATTAAAGAAAAATATTTTTAAATATAAATCTCTATTTTATTTATTAAATTTTAATTTTTTTCTTAGCACAATCTGTGCGTGCATTTTACCTTCATATCAGATCAAAAGTTGGTGTATATGCTAGGCGTTCCGTGGTACATATTAATCAGGAGCACGTGAGAACATGGAAAATTATAATAATAAATTAATATTTGTGTCAAATTCTGTATTATTTAATATTTCATTAAAAATATTTTTCTTTTTATATCTATATACAAGTACCTACAAAATAAAATATTGTATGAATTAATATATGTCGGAATTATATCTATGTACATTTATTCTTAAATGGGGTCATGCCAAAAAAAAAATGTTGCTAATATTTTTATAAAAATAGAATCTATGACACTTATTATCCATATTGCAACATAGAACATCCCAAAATATAATACTTTTCATTCATAACTTACTTAAAAGATATTCGCGCTACGATTTTCTGTGACGTCATGTATCGGCTACTCACACAACGATACTAGTCACACGTACATTAAGGTCACAATGTGACAAACTTCAAACGCGAAATTAAACGTAAGATCAGAGTAAACTAACCAAATATTTATAAAGCTGTCAGAGGAAAAGTGCGCTCTATTCAATCTTTTTTGTTTCATAAAGATTTATTTATTTCATTAGAGAAATATTATTTTTAATTGCAGATTTGTGTGCTTGATATATAATTTAATACATAAAAGTGCAATAATTGTATATTTATAATGATAATAATGATAAAACATGGTGAAGAAGAACTGTGAAGTTCCAACTTGTGGAAACAATTTATTAAAAAAAAACCCAAAAAAAACTATTTTTAATCTTAATTTACATTTTGTCCGCCAGGGTGAACTGGAATCGTTCAGATACATGACGTATGCGCTTATGTGACCTCATTGAGATTTGAAATTGATCCCTATTTTTTAAAAATTATATCTACAAAACAATGCACACAAATGGCGTGAAAATATTATTTACATATACTGTGACCGGTAGACTCCCAGGAAAAAATAAAACAGAAAATGTGGCATGACCCCATTGCTACTGAATTAAAAATTTTGTCCATATTCATTTCTTTTCACGTATATAGGTAGGTACTCCATGCATTCAATCCTGAAACCGCGAACTAAGTTAGCAAACCTTTCAACGTGACAGTTATTTGTCAGCTTAGCGCAGGTTAACAAATGCTAGATTTGCTAGATTCATTGAACGTACCTATTATAACTATTTTTCGGCAAATATGTTCTCAAAAGAACTTAAAATATAGCAAAAATTATTATAAATAATTAAAATTCCACGTCTTAATAAAATAAAAAAGTAAAATACAGTTTCAAGATAAGAAAACTATAAAATTATAAAAAAATATCGCCATTTAAAAAGTGTATGTTTCGTATTTAAATTCTTGATAATTAATAACTTGTGTACTTTACACGGCCATAAATAGTGAAAGCTATTTTAAAATATTGCGTGTTTATAGCTTTGATTAAATGACCTATATGGTTATCTAACGGTCTATAAGCTAAACAATGTTGTTGCAAATGTGATAACATATTAGTATACATAAATTGAAACAAAATTGGTAGCAACAACCTTGTAACTGAAGTGACATGGGACATATTGAAGTGGGGGAAGCGACTTCACTAGCAATTGCAAATGCTCCCTCCATATTATTCCTACCTTCATGCCATATCCCATAACCTATCAACACCATCCTATTCCTGAGTACTCGTATATAGCATGTTTATATGCATGTACTCTGACTGTACACGTTGTACATACACACAGATTTGGTCTATCACAAACACACACATAACACTGCACATAATATACTACTATATAAAGTAAAATTTAATAGCTAGCGTGCTGTACTAACAACTCCAACAACTAACCAAATATTGCATGGATGATTAGTTTCAGTGGTGAGCGGTGAACCAAATGGTCATGCGGGAGCCATGAGGCTTGCACATTCATTACCCGGCAGCCCCGCTGACCGAAGACCGAACTCGTTCGAGGTGATAGGCTCAGCAGAAAGTCTCGTGGGCAGGGTAAGGAACTGTGACTGTGAGTGTGCTTGGTGATGTGGTAAGTGTTTGCATGCGGCCTGTTTGTGTGTATAGGTGTTGGCAGAACAAGGTCTGGGGAAGTACTGTGACCCGGAGTTTGTGCGGTATACGTCCAGAGAGATGCAGGAAGCTCTTGACATGACTCAGGAGGAGATGGACCGGGCAGCGCACCAGCTGCTGTTGCAGGAGCGCCAGCGACATCAAGGGGTCAAACAAACAGTCACAGATACCTTAGAGAATATGGATCCGCAATTATAGCAACCGGTAGGGGGCGCCATCCCCATGCGATCAGCCCTCGCCCTAGCCCTAACAGCCACCTGAACCACACTCGTTAGTCGCTGCACTACCGATGCGGTGTCTCGAGATGTTATTCTACCAAGTGCCTAATTCATTTCTTCTGGTCCAATGGAGACTAATTGTAATATTAATGTGTAATTTTTTAACCTGAATTTTAAAAAGGATTGTTTCTCCGGTTAAAAAATCCCAGTATACAGGGTGTGAGAACAAATATTACTTAATACTTCAAAAGCAAATTTTGTAACATGAGATGTGTCAAACTATTATAATAAACAAATCTACTACAAACTATGTAAATATACTGTTTACAAATTCACCCTATTCTGTTTTGTTTACTGTGCATACTTGATCTATTTTTACCTGTGTTCAACTATTCCGATTACACTGCAATTGCAACCACTGTGTAAATTATTTAAAGTTTACATCCGATTAAAAATCAGGTTTTTTATATATTACCGTTGACTCATACAAATAAATAATAACGTACCACAAGGTGTGGAAATGGAAAAACTACTATTCCATTTATTATTTACAATTTAATGATGTACGTAAAAAGTAAATATTTATATACTTCCTGATAACGTCATCTTATCACTTATTTTTGTGGAATTCTATGAAAATTTGTTATTACTAATCAAAATGTTAAGAAATCTTCATTGAATGGTAAATAATAAGTCAAATTTGATACACACTATTGTAAACTTCCAAGGATAATAAACAGGAGTAATAATTTATGTCTGTACAAATTCAATTCTCACATGTCATGTTGGATGCTGTACTTCAGGCGTATAAATGATTTAATATAAATTTAAATAATATAAATAAAAATTCTACAATTAAATTTTAAAACAAATTTATATAGTTCTTAACACTACTTACTTAACAGAAATTGTGTAAAAATAATTGGAATAATAAAATACTTAAATTTTACAAATTTTAAGATGAGCAATAAAATTCCACACATAAAAAACTTCGTTACTCTATCTTACACTTAGCAGTCATTTACCAATTCCTATTCCTTGATCTCTTAAATATCGTTTGCCCCCCACCCTATAACTTATCAACAAGGGAAGCTCATAACACGCTTGTAATAATTCAAGTCAGTACGCGCGTGCTGTTGTGTGTCGTCGGTCGTGTGTTGTGAATAGTCCAGCAGCAAATGACAGCATAATTTTCGTGCCGGTATTGTTGAAACTTTTTAAATTCCGTGACAGAGAGATGGTGTGAATCATTGCTTCGCTCATTTAACATTTCTCGTGCACTTACGTGTGTGATATGTTTAATAAATATATTCCAGGATAGTGACATTCATTTATTAAAATGGATAATCGGACTGATATTAGATATCCGCAAGAAATGACGATTTTTGCGTCTTTCTGTGCGATTTTATTTTGTATCATTGGCGTAATCGGTAATATACTTTCAAACTTTTAATTTAGATTTTGTATGTATTGCAGTTCTGTTTATAAACTCTATTTATTTAATTATTAAAATTATTTTAAAATTGAACGGAGCTCATAAATAATGAATTTAAAATTTGAATTCTGTTTAATAAATTTGAATTTTATCGCGAATTGTTCAATAAAAGATTTTCATATGCTAATATTGCAATCATTTTTTAAAATGCTGCAACCGTATAAAACTTGATTCTAGTACGAAGTGCAAAAACATTATTTATTTAAAATTAAACAGTTGTTATTCCATGTTTTCTTGTATGTTTTGCGAATGTCATAATAAACATTGTAGTAAATTATTCTTACATAAATGAGTTTCCCGCTTTATAATGTTAATTTTATTGATAATCTTGTTGGCAGGTAATTTAATAACAATTCTTGCGTTGGTTCGTTGTCCAAAACTGCGCAAACATGCGACGACAGCTTTCGTGCTCTCTTTATGTGTGTCGGATTTATTGTTTTGTGCGATAAACATGCCGTTAACAGCGTCCAGGTACATATACCAAGAGTGGATTCTTGGGCCAGCCCTATGCAAACTTTTCCCTGTGCTGTTCTATGGAAACGTCGCTGTTTCCTTGCTGAATATGGTCGCTATTACGATAAACAGGTAGGCAGGAAATATAAAATGTCTTGTGTCTATTTCATGTTTGCTTTGGCATCCAAGGTGTGATATGGATATATATTATAATTGTTTATACTCACCATCTGAATATACAGACATTTATCATGATGATATTTGTTAAGGCGGGAGTGACAATTAACCTTATTACCTTAAAATTAAATATCTGCTCATCTTAATGAATTCATTTAATGTGTTAACCTTTGGCTGACCCTTTCATTGTTCAACATCTTGTTCATCATCACATACGTATTATATATGAGAACATTTATTTGATTTCATTCGCGACATTGTGACTCATTCTTTTTATGATTAAAAGGAAATAGATTGAATATACCTAACAGGTTTCAACACAAATGTGTAATCAAGGAAACTTGTTAAAATTATTAAGAAAATAAACAATGTAATCGTGTCGTTATCATTATATTTTACAGTTAAAGTCTACAATACCCACCCCTAAAGAATTTTATTTTGATGGTAATATATATAGTTGCAAAACCATTAAAATATTAAATTCCAGTGATTCTGGCATTTTTCTGAAAAAAAAAGTAGAGTTAAATTTCTATAAAATGAATGTAACTATCCGAGCTTCGTCAAATTGAGTTCTGTGTGTTAGATTACCGTTACATTAAAGTATTTTTTCCACTCCCGTGCGTGAAATGAGTACTTCACGTATCAATTTTTATGTGAAGTTTGATTTTTTGCACACAGTGCGTGAAGTGTTACTTCACGCACCGTTCGTTATTTTAAATATTACAAACTGAATTGTATTTTAATAAAACAAAGCTGTTAAACACCCGTAAAGTTGGGTAACCATGGTTACACAAGTCGATAATACAGAGGCTTTACGTTAAAAGAATGAAAATGTGAAGAAAAAATATATTTTATTGCAAGGTCGTAGAAAAAATATAGTATGTAACAAGTGTGTGAAGCCTATTTTACATTCGGGTGGTTTGCAACACTCGCCTTCGGCTCGTGTCGCAATCTCCACCCTCATGCGTAAAGTACATACGTTACGCAGTCTTTGCAATGTGTAAAGTGTAACTTTTCAAACACTAGTGCGTGAAAAGTAAATACGTTGCTTACTTATCAACTAACACTAACAATGTTTGAAAATGCCTGTACACTCATACTCAGTATTATGAAAAATAGCATTAACATTTCATTTGTAGGAAAAATATTGTATGCAACTCGTGAATAAATAGTTTTTTTTTTTTTTTTTATCTCTTGCTACAACATCGCACTCGACCAAAAAAGTACTACACACTTGTTACATAAATGACTTATTGAAAATTTTCAAGCGAAAAAGTCACATTGTTCACAAATACAGCCTAATAAACTAATAATCATTTTGTTGCGAAATTATGCAAGTACCCGAACAGAAATAACATATCTATTTACATTACATTATACATACGAATTTTGTCAAATTAAATTCTGTGAGTTAGGTTACCGCTACAGTAAAGTATTTTTTGAAAATTTGCAAGCGAAGAAATTATAATTTTCACAAGTACAGCCTTTAGAATAGGTAAAATCTGACTATATTTTTTTTGCAAAAAACAACTAAATAAAATACCTGCTGTCGCGCTCTAATTTTGTGTTTCTTTGTTTGAGCAAAATGAAAACATTGCAACAACAAAAATTGTGATTTCAAGGGGGTGAGGGGTATTCTAAAATCCAGCTATTTTACTTAATTCTATTTACAGATTTGTACTAGGAACCTTAATTAGATTGTTGTAAAAAGTTTTGTAATTTTCCCCGTTTCCTCTTTGGTATCTATAGATTTTCCAGTTTACGAATGATTAACAGTATACCTACCTAGACCTAATTCGGCGTAAAAGAGGTAATTTTGTGAGTCAAACGGCAATGAAAGATATTGAGAGATAAATGAGTGAGTATAGAGTAGGTAATTAGTCCAATTGGACATCGTGTGAACGCAGGCGCCGGTTTAAGCACTCCTACTCGAGTGTCTTAAGAATGATGTATTTTTTGTGCATGCCTTGCCATTATCAGTAACATCCTTTAAGAACAGTGCGTGTGTTATATTTTATTAAACGCGTGTATGTATGAATGAATCGTCTGTCGAGAACGGCCGATGCCCCTTACTCCTCATTTATCTTAAAAGTAAAACTTAACCTCCAACTTTTCTTCGTAGTGCTTCTGGGCTTGTTCATTACTCACCAATTCATATCTTCTAGCCCAGTAATAAATTATAAATAAACTGGCATAATATTACTCTACCCAATGTCAATGCACTAATGAAATTATTAATTATTCACTCTTATAAAGATTCAATCAATTTTTGAAAATAAAATTTTATTGTCCATAATTCTTCAAGAAGTAAACATTTGACTCTTGACCCAGATTTTTAGCAAGTCCATAAAAAAAATTTAATTTTATTATCTTCAAGATTTGGATGGTATTTATATATTTGAATTTAGCTAAATAATTTATTTAAATTAGCTTATCTTAATATTCAGTACTGGTTTGCGCATTTAGTAACAGTTATCATGTTGGAGACATAATAACCGACCAAAATATTTATTTTTTACTATTTAAGATTTGATGACGAAGACATTACAATTAATCTAAGATCACCAATAAGGTTACTTGATAAATGGTAATTCGTCATCAATTTCCTTGTATATTTCCGTATAAACATAAAAAACATTTTTTTTAATGGCAGGCTATCTTTGTACATATTTCTGAAGCAATTATTTTCTGTTTTACAAATAATAATATCCGAACGGCTTATTCTTAACTAAAAGCTATTGTGAAGAGTTACCAACGACGCCACTTTTAAATTGGTACTATATGGATGCATTTACGACAATGAAATGAAATAGAAATATCTTATTTTCCCATTTTTGCATAGCAAAATTATATTGACAATGGTATCATGTAAATGACATCCCGCGGGGATGTTTTTTCTTTATAATTCATATTATTCACGCCAGCAATGAGTGCCTGTGAGGTGACGCCTGGTAAGCGCCCGCACGGTACAAATATGTCATCATCATTACCGATATCTGCGATAAAGCAGATTGTGCCGCACTCAGAAATGAGTAATATGCCGTGATGATATATTTATTTATTTATTTATAAATGAAAAATTTGCTTACATATTACTTAAGGCCAGTTCACGTGACAGTTTATAAATGCGACTAATAAAAATTACCAGACATCCACTACTTTTGTAGTAATTCTTTTCAAAAGCTAAAAAAATTGTGATTTTCAATGGAATTTTCGTATTTATTAAAATATTATATATATTTTTCGAAAAGACTTATCGAAACTTTTGTATGATACTGTCTTAATAGTACGACCTTAAGCGATTTGTAAAGTAAATAGTTATTTATGCAACAAGTGTGTAAAGTAGTACTTTTTTGTCCGAGTACGATGTTTTACTAATTAGCACGAGATAAAAAATACTAATTTACATACGTGTTGTATACAATATTTTTCCTACTATCGAAATATTAGTGCTATTTCTCATAAGATTGACTGTGAGTGTGTACAGGCATCTTGAAATATTGTTAGTGCTATTCCTCATAATAATTCTTGTACAAAATGTAACTTAAACATTTGAAACAATGTCAGGGACAGGTGGATTAGTCTTCCGAATTGCACATTAATATTAATATTAGAAATTAGGTTAGGTTAAATCTCATTATGTCAAAAAAATGTTAATGTTTTTAAAAAATAGGTTAATACTCAATTTGTTAATCAAAAGTATTTACAGTGTAAATTATTATTAATTTATTAATAAATTTTATTATTTTCATTATTATTTGCCACCTAATTATCTATTTAACAAGCAAATTAACCGAATGTGTATATTGCCTAGCAACGCGTATTCACTTTTCACGCACTAGTGCTTGAAAAGTGACTCTTTACCTCTGTAAAGAGTGCGTAAAGTATGTACTTTACGAACGGTTGTAGGAAAAAATATTTTCAAACTTGATATAGGTCAGATTCGAACCAGGACCCTTAGAACCACAACCAGAACAGTGTGTTTCATTCTGTTTTACATGTACATAAAATATCGCCTTTTACCAATAACAAGTTTAAAATTCTTAGTTATTTTTAACCGTATTGTGATTGATTTAACACTGAATCTATTCTGGAAGTGAATCTGAATATTTTTGGTTTACGAATTACTAATTTATGTGTTATTGTGTTCTCATTGTTATATATTATAGCGCTATAAAACAGCTTTAAAAGTAACAATAAAACTTGTGAGTTCTTATAATCTTGTTAATTTCTTTAAATTTCACTCTCACATGTGTTACTGTTTCTGTTCTCTATTATATACGACTGGGTCTACTATGATAAAATCTGACACAGACATATGAACTAGCTGATAGGAAGAAATAAGATAATACTTTATTGTAAATAAACTGGTAGTGTGTGAACAAAACATTTTAAATTCTTTCGCTCCTCAACTCGTCTTATTGCTAAAAGAATGATTTCATGTTTTAATTGAACATGACTTTCATATAAACAAAAGATAAAATATTGTAAGAAAATGTCAATAATACTAAGCGAATTCTTTACGTATTTCCTGTAGTAATTTACTTTTTGACACTTGCATAATGCAAGTGTAAAATATACAAAAATTGATAAATTTATAGATAGAGGAAAGTTTGTAAATGACTTAAATTATTGTTTACATTTATTATGTTAAACAAAACGTCGTGTAACATGAATTGTACTATATAATTAAGATAAGTACGTTCTTATACATACTTTATTTATGTAGGTATTATAATAATGCGGATTTAAGTGTCACAATTGTTGTAATTGTTAATACATTAATGAATCTTCTATGATAAGCGGAATATATTAAAATTTATTAAATCTAGTTAAATAATTAAAATAATTATAGTTACATATTTAACATGAACACAGTTTTAAACTTTATAAAACCTAATAAACTTTTATTTGCAAAACACTATAAAATACTTTTTCTTATTTGAATAACTAAATTATTTCTTTAATAAAAAGCAATAAAAGTTTATTACGTGTTATTATTATACTATTATGTTTTTTTACTCTGGTTATAGGTCGTTTTTTTTCGTCACACAATCCGATCGGTGGTTTATTTCATATTATACAGGGGTGTGTTTTAAAACGTATAAGTTTATCGGGAATGAAATGTCTTTATTAGCATGCGTAGGTATAAGTCCTATTCCTCTTTGTTATCAAAATACCTTGAAGTCTAAATAACTAAATTTTATAAAGAACGTTTTAATTCTCAATTATTTTAACCAAAATACTTTTGAAAAACAAAACATTTATACCTTAAGTTTCTTAATAAATTGTGCGTGTATCCTTATTTTTACATAAATAATGGTTTTATATAACGCCAAATATTTCCAATTTTAAATGGCACAAAAGTGACCCCTGTGGTGCACTCTCCACATCAGCTATGATTGCCCGTGAGGTGACGCCTGGTAAGCGCCCACACGGTAAAATATATCGTCATCATTACCGATGTGTTGTAGATACTGGCACACCCAGAAATGGGTAATATGCCGTGATTTTTTTTTTATTTATATAACTCCTGAATATGTACATATGGTTTTATTTATGGATTTTGTAACGATAGAATTTTGCCGCTGGTTAATTCGTCAAATTTGTTCATCTTTATATTTTATTTAATTATTTTGTGTTTTGCACAACTTGATATTAATTTGAAATATAACTGTTATACCGTGAGTATTTTTTAACGTGAAACATTGGTTTTGTCACATCTATGGTTACGACTCGTCATTTGATTGACAGCAATGTATTTTTCTGTCCCATTTAAAATGAAACATAGGGAACGAATTTGACAGAAATATTATATTTAAATATTGTAAGAAATTTAGCCGAGTCATAAAATCACTCGAAAGTACTAAATATATTTTTGGCATAAGGTGCACACAATATTTTTTGTACAACTAAATTTAATGTTTAGAAAACAAGTATAATTATTTAAACAAAATTAACCTCTAATGACATCTTGTCAATATGACAGATAACCGTTGAATTTTCCTATGTGACAACTTGACAATTGATTGACAGCAATGTATTTGTCTGTCTCATTTAAAATGAAACATAGGGAATGAATTTGTCAGAAGTATTATATTTAAATATTGTAAGAAATTTAGCAAAGTCAGAAAATCACTCGGGCACAAGGTGCACACAATATTTTTTCTACAACTAAATTTAATTTAGAAAGCAGGTATAATTAATTAAACAAAATTAATCTCTATTGACGTCTTGTCAAATTCGTTCCCTATGTTTAATTTTAAATGGGACAGGCAAATACATTGCTGTCAATCAAATGTCAAGTCGCAACCATGGATATGACAAATCCAATGTTTCACGTTAAAAAATACGGTATATAAAATTTTTATTTTTTTGTATTTCCTCAACTGAAAGGAGTAGGACCTATGATTATATATTTTTACCTCAATTTTTACTCAAAATTATCTGTTAAGCCAGCTGATAAAGTTCGTTACATTCGTTAAATCATTGTTTGTTAAGGAAATACATATTTTTCGCTTTCTCAAGGTGTAATATAAAAGTTTTTACTTAAAGTGCTTTTATTAATTTTTTTTTATTTTCTACAATATAAAATTACACATATCTTATCAGAAAGTTACATATATTAAGTTAATAATTCAATGTTAACAACTATAAACAATGGAATTAGGTAATAACTTAATATATGTAACTTTCTGATAAGATATATGTAATTTTATATTGTAGGAAATAAAAGATTTTAATCCGCTGATGATGAGAGCCGTGGGTCTCTCAAAACGTTCGTTATGCGTATGTAATAAAAGTATTTTAAGTAAAAACTTTTATATTACACCTTGAGAAGGCGAAAAATATTTCCTTAACAAACAATAATTACAACCAAGGTAGGTACCTACCAAGAAGAAAACATTCATTACATCACTCTTTATACATATATGTTAAATAAACTTTTACTCATATTCTTCAATTTTGGGAAATAGTATTAGTAATGTTAAACGGTCAAATTAAAATCTAAGTTTATGTTTAAGTTTTTGTGAGGTTGATTTATAAATGTTCAATATTTTTTCTGTTTCTACGTAACTCATTAAAAAATGTACATATTATTTCAACTGCTATAGATTATTAGGCTTAATTGCGGTTCTTTGTTATTCGTGATACTGGTCTCTCACTTTTTACTGTTGTAGCATAAATTTTGCTATTATGATACTGCATAAGTGCAGAAAAAGAATTGTGAAAAATATACAACGTAACAGAACCAAACAAGTTAAAAGAAATATGGTTTGTGTATCTTTTTTCAAATATTTGACGTCTTTTACAATTATTGTTATTATGTACAGGGTATAAATCGAAAAATAAGATATTAGGCGTTTAACATGGAAAATCTTTTTTTTTGTGCAAACGTTACCTAATTATTTTATGCGAAAATACTTCAAATAAAAGTTATAGAGATTTAAATTCTGCATCTAAATCATGCAAAATGATTATTCTTGCTCTTCATATAAACGTAAAAATTAATTATAAAATTACAGTTTTTATGAGCTTTTAGTCTAGGCAGCCATGAATTTATGACAAAAAATAAACAAATGTGTTATTTTTAACTGTCAATTACACCTAAATTTGAATTAGAGTTGTAAATTAAAACAAAATGAAATAAATAAATATAAATATATCATCACGGCATATTACCCATTTCTGAGTGTGCCACAATCTGCTTTATCGCAGATATCGATGATGATGACATATTTGTACCGTGCAGGCGCTTACCAGGCGTCACCTCACGGGCTCTCATTGCTGGCGTGAAGAGTGTACCACAGGGGTCACTTTTGTGCCATTTAAAATTCGAAATCTTTGGCGTCAGTCGGAATCGAGCCCGTTTCCCAGGTTCGCGACCAGACACTCTGGCACTTGGCCACGGGACCCCATACAAAATGAAAAAGTGTTTTAATTCTAATTAAAAACAACGCGTTTGTTCATTTTTTGTCACAAATCCATGGCTGCCTATACTAATAAATAACTCATGAAAACCGTAACTTTATAATTAATTTTTACGTTTATATGAAGAGCTAAAATAATAATTTTTGCATAAAATAATTCGGTAACGTTTGCACAAAGAAAAACTGATTTCCCATGTTAAACGCCTATGTTTCACTTTCCGATTTACACCGTGAACGAACATAGATAAAAAATAAATTATTTTGATAGATATATTACAAGTTTTAACTTGTAAGATTTTTTTAATTAGGTACTACTTTGTACTTACAAAATTTATAAAATGACAATGTTATGCAATTACACGTCTAGAAATCGGCATATCGTAATTTAAGACACTAAATTAGAACCTTTATTTTTAAATTATATACATATGTTTGTCCTATATTGACCTCTAATATATATAGGTACTAAAAAGTATAAAACTGGTGAACAATTGATTAACGCGTTAAGGTAGTATGTTATATAGTTGCAAGGTCAGAAATTATTGATTAATAGGTCAATTAGATGATCTATTTTTTATAATTGCTCTTAATTAATTTAATTTTTGACGTGTGATCGTGTGATCTTTATTCCTTGAGCGGCCTCTGGAGTCCAATATCTAATATTGTTTAAAAATATGTATTGATATTGATACTCTCCGTAGTTTAGGTTGTTCAATATACTGAATTGAATTGTTCAATAATTTAAATCATTCTTGTACTATCCAAAATGTTTTCTTTTAAATTCACACTTTTCTCTTTTCAGTCAGAAATTATAAAAATAACGAATCAAAATAATACAACATAGGTAATAATTTTCTTCGTGTGAATAATTCTCCATTTTCAATAATGATGATTAAAACAGAGCGTTTCTGACAGATATACTATTTGACAAGTAAAATGCCATTATATTTGTTATAGTGATTTTACTTGAATACCATTGATAACTTTTACAAAAATATTAAATTTATCTATTCAATTGTATATTATGTAGAGATTGCATTGACAAAAATGTGTTGCCTTTTAACAATGTAGGATTCTCGATTTAAACAGGCTATTATTCAGATGTAATTTACTATTTTATTACTTGTCATCAGATTCGTTGGTTACATACGAAACGTGCAAAATAAAATGTGAATACATATTAAGTTTTTAAATTTAATTCTTTACAATATTTATTTGAGCATTATTATCTGAAAAACTGATTTCCCATATTTGTTCTGGAATCTTTTTTACAATGAATTAATACTCATTGCATAAGTAGTCGATAAGTTGTAATTGTTTGAATATTGGCGCACGTTTTATTAATGAGGTATTCTAATCATTTGTTTTCATTTTAGATACCTCCTAATATCCTGTCATCAATTATATGTGCAGTTCTATTCGCTGAAATCCATATGCGTTCAGCTGCTGTTCGTATGGGGCTTCTCGTTTGCAATAATGGTAAGTTGCTAACGTTATTAGCTCAGGGCCGTAATGGCCCACAAACGGGGTGGAAATTTTCAATTTTATACGTGTGATACGTAATCTATTAATGTAAACAGTAATATAAGAACTTGCGGTAATTTTGATTATATATTACTCATTTCATTTCTTATGTATAAAGTGTATCTAGTAATTTACAATTTTAATCGACGTAATATGTTTGTAAACTGTGATGAAATTTATGATTAAAATTTTTAGATTTCTATTAATTTATTTGTAATCGGAAATAGATAAAACGTAGCACACCTTCATTGTAATAAATATATAAACAATATTATACAAATAAACATATGTATTAGAATTCAAAAACCATCAACTCAAAATTAGTCATTTATGAATGATTTTTTTACAATTTTTTTACGGGGGTCCCGTGGCCGCGTGCCTGAGTGTCTGGTCGTGAATCCGGGGGAACCGGGTTCGATCCCGACAGACGCCAAATATTTCCAATTTTAAATGGCACAAAAGTGAACCCTGTGGTGCACTCTACACCCCAGCTATGAGTGCCCGTGAGGTGACGCCTGGTAAGCGCCCACACGGTCAAATATATCGTCATCATTACCGATGTCTACATGTGTTGTAGATACTGGCACACCCAGAAATGGGTAATATGCCGTGATGATATATTTATTTTATTTATTTATTTATTTATAAATGAATATATTAATACGGCATATTACTCAATGCTGGGTGTACCATATTATACCAAAGAGAGCACATATTCTATGCTGTCATAAAGAACACAACAAAGGTAAAATTATTAATTAGAAATAAGCCATATTATTTTACGTACGACATTAATTCGCGAATCTGTGGAACCGGGTTCAATCCCGACCGACACCAAATTTTTCGAATTTTAAATGGTACAAAAGTGACTCCTGTGGTGCACTCTCCACGCCAGCAATGAGTGCCCGTGAGGTGACGCCTGGTAAGCGTCCGCACGGTACAAATATGTCATCATCATTACCGATATCTGTGATAAAACAGATTGGCACACTCAGAAATGGGTAATATGCCATGATGATATATTTATTTATTAATTCTCCTTTTTTTTTAATTTAAAATTTGATATTGAATCGCTCACTGCTTGCATTATAACATTGGATATCAACGGGCAATTATTTGCGCCGCTCCGTTGAAATGAAGACATGCTCTCTGTAGTAAAATAGTCTTACCCTTCCTTTAACATAAATGCTACTTTTGTTTGAAATAATTTCTTATGAGAATGAAAAATGTAATTCCAAAAATTATTTTTATTTTGAAGGAACAGTAACATTATTTTACTATACAGAGCACTCAAACAGGTAGAAGTCTAAAAAATTATACCATGCTATTGTCAGAAAAATTGATTCTGTCGGGTCCAGCAATAAAACTATAAATATCGTAATTATGACAAAGCGGCATAACGCTCACTGCTTGCATTATAACATTGGGTGACAACGGTTGTAATGAAGACATGTTCTGTATAGTAAAATAATCTTACTGTTCTTTTAACATAAATGCTATTTTTGTTTGAAATAATTTCTTATGAAAGAATGAAAACTAGTTCCAAAAATTATTTCAAACAAAAATAGCATTTATGTTGAAGGAACAGTAAGATTATTTTAATATACAAAGCACTGAAAGCAGGTAGAAATACCAGGCGATGCACATGTCTTCATTCCAATAGAGCGGCGCAAATAATGGCTTGTTTTGTATCCAATATTATAAAGCAAATAGTAAGCGATATGCCGCTTTGCCATAATTACGATATTTATAGTTTTATTGCAGGACACGACAGAGTCAATTTTTCTGACTATATGCATGTTTTTATTCCAATAGAGCGACGCAAATAATGGCCTATTGGCATCCATTGTTATAATGCTAGCAGTGAGCGATATGCCGCTTTCTCACAATTACGATATTTGTAGTTTTATTGCTGGACCCGACAGAGTCAATTTTTCTGACTTTAACATTGTTTTATTTTTGTCAATCGTTTATGGATTATTTTACAGAAAAATACTTTAAATAATAGTTATAGAAAAATTAATTGTTCGCATCTTTTATTTGAAGTATTTTTCTCCAAAATAATTCATAAACGATTGACAGAGATAAAACACTGCTAATCAAATGCTCGTTAATCACCCTTAATCAGCCTATATTTTAATAGCGACTCTTACCGGGTTGATTTAAAAATACTGGTAAAATAACTTAAAAATTTAGTTCCTATCTCACTGTTTGCTTTTTACAGTTAAATGTGATGTTTATTTTGAGAAATTTAATGCAATACTGGAATGCAATCCTACTGTAAAATATGTAACGTTGTTGCTATTTTTCCTTTACCTACTTCAAATTATTATTATAGGTAATATAGAAATTTATGCTGAAATATACAAATACTTTTATAAATTACTGAGAAATTTCTTATAAAAACAAACTACATGTAAACAAATAAATGATTTACGTTTGTAAAGAAATTATTTACATATATTTTCTTCATTATGCGTTTAAATTTATGCAAATTTAAAGTGTATCTTTAAATGTAGATGTAAATGTAAGAAATTTATGGCACGTCTCATTTTTCCCAGTGGTGTTTCAGTTTTAATTTTGTACCCCAAAATCCGGTTATGTATGGAGCCAATTTTTAATGAAAATGTTAAAAATTCAAAGTCGTTGGAAATTATATTTATATTATATTTTTTTCGTGCTAATATTTTGAAATCAAATATAGACTTTTCTAAACAGATTTTTCGGAAATGTTTGTATGAAATTTTATCACTTTCTTTGAGCAGTTCAGCTGGTTTCGGTACAGATAATGGAACAGACAGACAGACGTCGTTTCAGCTTTGTTAAATAGAGAACTTGTATACATTTATTTCGTGTGAAAATTTAATACGATAAGGTTTTGTAAATAAATATAATCACACTTTCTATGTCTTCAAATATTTTGGTATAATCATAATATGGTATACTAAGTAATATTATTGGTGAATTATACCTGTTTTAAAACAAACAGAAAAACATGCACATAGTTTGCAATGTATTCTTGATTCTGTGCACAAAATTTTGCACTGATAAAAGGAAAGCTTGCCTTAAATGAATAGAAAAATAACAATTTTATATAAATAAGTAACTCATAAAGTAGTTATTTATGTATAAAGGCACTGAAGTTCTATTTTTTTATCACGAATATGGAATTTATTTGTCGAGGCGCATATTAAATTTTATTTGAAATCGAAAAATTGTGAAAATGAAAGGAATATTTATTTTTATAGGTTATGTTTAAATATAATCTGTCAATGTGACATTCAATGTTGCTAACCTCGGACATTGAAGTTATCGTAAAGAATACTTAAATTATGTATTTTATCTTGAACTTATTCATCAGAATTATTTAGTTCATTCTTCTTGTATATCTTTTCAACATTTTACGTACAAAATTTACTATCATACACCGTACATATACCCAAATTATCCTACATGTACGACAATGGGGTATTCCACCAAAACAAAAAAAAATTTTAAAAATTCAATTTAACATAAAGTATGGCTCAATAAATAATAGTTAAAACAATGAAAACATTTTTTAAATAATTACTTTACGAGATATTTCACATTTGCTGAAAGGGAAAATTGACGTCATACAATTGTTATCTTTCTCTCGCAGCGTACTCAGAGCAGTGTGTGTGAGAAAGACAAGTATAGGGGAAATGTGACGTTACACTGATTTCTCTAAAATAAAATAAAATGTTAAACTAGGAACAATTAAGATTTTTTAATACTATAAATTGCTTTAAAACTAAATGAAGTTTTATTTAAAATAATAAAAAAATGAGTGGAATACCCCATTATCATAAGGTTGGCAACACTGCAATTGCATGAAATCGTCGTATAATGGATTATTTTAGTGACGATTTCAAATAAATGTACATATAGCAAGTCTGATATCTTCTGTTTGTATCCGTATTTATCTAAAATAAATAAAATATTAAGTATATCATCACGGCATATTACCCTACCCATTGCTGGGTGTGCCAATCTGCTTTGTACGCGCCAATCTGCGTTGTACGCAGATGTCGGTAATGATGAAATATTTGTACCGTGCGGGCGCTTACCAGGCGTCAACACTTATTGTTGATGTGGAGAGTGCACCACAGAGGTCAAATTAGTGCCATTTAAAATTTGAAATAATTTTTGGTGTCGGTCGGCTTTGAACCTGGGTCCCCAGACTTGCGACCAGACATTCAGGCACACGGGCATAACCATTTATCTCTAAATTTATTTGTAATTTGTTGGAAGTGAAATAATACAAATTATTACCTCTAGATTCTAGAATAAATTACTGCTTTCAATATTTGTTGAGATTCATAGTTTAAGAAGCACTAGTGAAGATAATATTAAAATATAAATAGAAAATGTGATAACATTAAAAAAAAAAAATAAGTCCTCCCCTGTATTGGTTAGAGAAGCAGCCGATGGTTGGCTTTTGCTGTCTATTTATTTGAGCTTGGTGCTTATAAATTCTATTGTGTTGTTTTCAGTTACCACCGTTGTTAGGTATCTGGGGACAGCTGGGCGAACATAAGCCGACCTTCTCGTGCACTATATTGGAAAAGGACGGTCATTCTCCCAAAAAGATTATCTTTTTAGTTGGATTTGTTCTGCCCTGCATAGTGATTATTGTTTCATACGCTTGCATATTTTGGGCCGTCAAATCGTCCAGACGTAAGCTTAAAGCTCACGAGTAAGTATCAATTATATTATTTTTTTATTACAGTTTTGCATGGTTTTGAAATAATCGTAAACAGTCAGTAATGAGAAAAACTAGTTTTATTATATTTTATTATTTTGGTTGGTTGTTTAATATGTACCTACTTTTTGAAACTCATTTGGATGTCATAAAATACTTCTTAAAAAAACTCAAACCTAATTTCTGTTAGGTTGGTAAATATATTTCTAGACAATGGCCAATGCCACATTTTCTGTTTTATTTTTTTCCTGGAAGTCTACCGGTCACAGTATATGTAAATAATATTTTCACGCCATTTGTGTGCATTGTTTTGTAGATATAATTTTTTAAAAAAAGGGGTCAATTTCAAATCTCAATGAGGTCACGTGAGCGCATACGTCATGTATCTGAACGATTCCAGTTCACCCTGGCGGACAAAATGTAAATTAAGATTGTTTATAAATAGTTTTTTTGGGTTTTTTAATAAATTGTTTCCACAAGTTGGAACTGCACAGTTCTTCTTCACCATGTTTTATCATTATTATCATTATAAATATACAATTATTGCACTTTTATGTATTAAACTATATATCAAGCACACAAACCTGCAATTAAAAATAATATTTCTCTAATGAAGTAATTAAATCTTTGTGAAACAAAAAAGATTGAATAGAGCGCACTTTTCCTCTGACAGCTTTAAAAATATTTGGTTAGTTTACTCTGATCTTACGTTTAATTTCGCGTTTGAAGTTTGTGACATTGTGACCTTCATGTACGTGTGACTAGTGTCGTGTGAGTAGCCGATACATGACGTCATAGAAAATCGTAGCGCGAATATCTGTGAAGTAAATTATGAATGAAAAGTATTATATTTTGGGATGTTTTATGTTACAATATGGATAATAAGTGTCATAGATTCTATTTTTATAAAAATATTAGCAACCTTTTTTTTTGGCATGACCCCATTGTCATTTTAAAGTAAATATTATTTCTAGAAGACCTACTATTGAAATGACGTAATCAGGGATGGTAACCATAAAAAATATCGGTTTGGGTTACGGTTTCGGTCATCGTGAAAATAAAAATTCGGTTTTGATTTTGGTTTCGGTTTTTATACAGCAATCGGTTTTGGTATACCGGTTTTACTAAAAGGGTTTCGGTTTTGCAAAAGTAATTTACGAGGATAATAATATTATTAATTTTGAACAATTATTATAATGATGCAAAAAGTGTCCACAAACACGTGAACAATATTCTAATTTCCCATGTTAAATGCCTATATAAATGTAACATGTAACGGATTACGAGCGCCACCCGATTGAGGTATTACGTTGACTACGTTGAAAATTAAAATACTTTTCGGCAAAAATAAAATAAAAATAAATAGAAAATAAATTTATATTTATACTTTTTTATACATAAGTATTTTAATAATAAAAATTGACAAATTTAATAACTAAAATGAGTCCTGTATATTATGCGGTTAACCGATAAATAAAGGTTTTGCTTTCGGTTCCGGTTTTCTATCTGTTTCGAATTTCGGTACAGGTTTCGGTTCTCATTTTTTTTTCGGTATTTTTCGGTTAATGGTTTCGGTTCTGGTTTCGGTTACCATCCCTGGACGTAATAGTATAAGTATAGGGTGTAAATCGAAAAGTGAGACATAGGAGTTTAATTTGGGAATTCAATTTTTCTTTGTTTCAAATAAATATTGTAGAGAATTAAATTCTATACCTAAATTACTAATTTTGCACTTTTGGTAACATGTAAAATCCAATTTGAAATTTTATAAATATTGCATATTTGTAGTGATGGCCATGCAATTTTAACAAAATTACAAAGAATTGCATATCGTTTGAATTGTCAGAAATTCGATTTTGTAGGTTACAAAATAAAAATAAATCAAATCTGTATAGTGATTTAGATGTAGATTATGAAATTAAAATATTTGTAGGGAATTCCCATGTTATTAAATGTCTACGGTCCGTTTTTTAATTAATACCCTGTATACAGTTGTTAGGGAATGGCCAAAATTTAAGAATAGCCAAACTATGAAAATTACAAAAGACGATTTTATGTTTTTTTTATGTAACATGACCACAAATTTGGAATACTGCTGAAATAATTCCTTTTCATTGTTCGTATCGTAGTTTAAAATTTTTAGTATGCTCACATTATTTCAATAGTTCTCAAAATCTGGGGTTTGTACTAATATATTTTTTTGAAGATATTAAAACTTAAATTTTGGTTAAAGCATTCTCTAACATCTTGTGTAACAGTAATTTAAAAAAATGATCATCACTTTATATAATAGATTATAATTGAACTATTTTAAATTTACAATACTAGTAATGATTTCAATAAATACAATAATTATTTGAATATGTTGATATTTTAACAATTGCTGAGTAATGTACATTTTTCATTAATTGTTAACAAATATTGTCAATACTAAAATAGTCAATATTTATGATTACCAAAATGTTTTGTAAATTATTTAATATTTTTGATTTTGAACGTAATTTAAAAACAAATTATAAAGATGATTAAAAACATTTTAAATTTGTGACAAGATATTTTTTAACAAAATCCGTATTTTTACGATATGTAAATATTGCTTTATCAATTATATTTACTTCTGGTTTATCACTACACATTGTGTTGACAGAAATTTGTCATCATGGTACTTATCCACCTATACATGAAATATAATATAAAGACCATTCTTCGTTCGAAATCTTAATATACTAAATAGGCTATAGTAGAAATGATATGAAAGAATAATTTTATTTCAAATGAATAATCACCACCACCAGCTTTGTAATTATGATACAATACGTGCTAGTTTAATTAATATACGTACTATTCTTATTCATTGAATTATAATACAATTTTTTTATTTATGTAAATTAAGTCTTTATTATTTTTTTATGAAACATAATGCCGACTACGAAACTAGTTTGAATTGATTTATGAGCGCTTGGATAATTGTCATTTAAATTATTCTTCTTCTAATAACCACATTTTATATAAAGATACGTATATTTAATTCTTTCTCTTCTTATTATATTTTTTATTTAATGTGACGTGGGTATTAAAATATATATTTTTTATAATTGCATGTAATTTGTATGACTAAAATAGCTCAATTCCGTAGAGTATTCAAAGAAAAGTGCATTCATTTCCGGAGAAAATTAATTAGAATAAGTGCAGCTCTCAGTATAAATTAAATATGATTGAAATAACTATTTCGTGGTTTGAAGAGTAAATTGTTTGTACTTAGGCATTCCGCTACGCATTAGTATAATGTTTCATGCCTATTTTATGTATTTTTATTGAACATACATTTTGAAATGGGGACCAGTACTAAAAAAGTTGCATATTTTTTTGTCAAATTATAAATAAAATAAATAAATATATCAACACGGCATATTACCCGTTGTTGAGTGTGCCAATTTGTTTTGTACGCAAATATCGGTACTGATGATGACATATTTGAACCGTGTGAGCGTTTACCAGACGTCACCTCACGGGCACTCATTGCTGGCGTGGAGACTGCATCAAAGGGGTCACTTTTGTGCCAATTAAAATTCGAAATATTTTTTGGCGTCGGTCGAGACCCAGGGTTGAAAAAAACCCGGGTTTTTTTTTAATAAAACCCGGGTTTTATTGACAAACATCGAAATATAGTACGTATCATTTTTAACTTTAGTTTTATAAAGTATCTTAATACACATACCCAAGTCGGCGTAATAGATAATAGATATTAATATTATTAATATTTTTTTTACGACTGTAATGTAATAAACAATAAATTAACTAGAGAGTGTATATGCGTACAAGTTACGAATTAATATTAATAGTTGCAAGTCTGTGCAACGCAAGTGTGTACAAGAATAAGATCCAAGCGTCACAACTAATAGTATGTTTAATACACAACTCAAAAAATAATGAAAATGCTGACACCAGGGTTGGAGTTGTTCAAATATAAAAAAAAAAAACACTGTGCAAAGTTCGCAAAGCAATGAAAAATATATTAAAAATGATCAAACACGAAGTATACAAAATGAAATTGAATGTAAAATGTTGTCGGTAACAAAAATTTATGTATATATGTGTGTACCATATAAGTATATACCATATTTAATTAATAAAATATGATTTCATAAAAGTGGGTTTTTAGATGCTTTTTTTTGGGGTTTTTTTAGATGGCTTTTTAAAAAAAACCCGGGTGGGTTGTTTTTGGGTCGGGCAAAATTACAACAACCCTGTCGAGACCGAACCTGAGTCCTCAGATTTGCAACCAGACACTCAGGCATACAGCCATAAACCTCATACTTTTATTAAAATATAAAAATTTTCGTTCATGGTTTTAATAAATTCGCGCTATAACGGTATAACATCATAAGTTCAAAGTAATTATATTAGGACTGGTTTATGATGAATTTAATTTACCAATTTATAATTTAGATTTTAAAATATAAACTCATCCATGGACGATTTAGAAATTTGAAATTTAGATTTGGAATATAATTATATATTGGCTATCAAGTGATGAGAGGAGTTGCAGGCTATGCGGGAGAGAAGAGGAAACTATCAGGCATTTAAGGATTTCGTGCAGGGAAGTTACGAGAGAAGGAAGAAAAGAAACGGTTCTGTTAGACGATATAGGGTCGGGACAAGATTGGATGAAGGAATTCATCGAGAAACGGGGGGTTAATTTATGATGTAGCACCACAGTTTATTGTAAAATATATATAATATGTAGTTTCTAAGCCGGTTAGGCAAAAATAAATATAATAATAATAAATAATAATAATATAACTATATTTTATATTTCCAAATGTAATTTCAAATTCAACCAATCACAAGAGAGAACTATTAAACATAACGGTAAGGTGCTTCATCCATCAGCTGTCTTTTCTGTTTGTAAGTTGTTGATATTTTGAAGATGAATTCTCAGAAAAAAACTGATATTTTGTTTTTTGTTAATAAACAGTATTCGCGAACATCGTAATTTGTAAGACAAAGCAAATGAATTGTACAAAAATAAAAATGTATGCGTAATTTCAGTGCAACGAGGGATGGCAAGAAATTAAATTCATGCTCACTCATACGAGTATATTTGAAGAATTGTTCATGCCTAATAGATATTTTATGTTTTTTTTCAAATTTGTGTTTGTTTTATTTCTTTATTAAATTTCTTTATAAAATTGTAACCTAAAAGCTCAAATGTCAAAACGTCAAATGACAAGCAGTGACAAGTCATGTGATAAATAGTGATTGGTCGGATCCAGAATTTCAAAATCGAACATAAACCAGAGAGAAAATTGTAAATTTTAAATCAAAATTTCTAAATGTAAATTTATAAATTAAATTCGTCATAAACCAGCGCAAGTATTAAGGGAAAAGAATGTAATTTTATATTATTAAAAAATTCACACATAGTTAGATGATAATGTAAATAAATTTAATTCTTGCTTTATTCACTAAGAAGCGCAAATATTAAAGGTCTGATTTCACATAATTTGAAATTAAATTTCAATAATTATGAACATTTGGAAATTGTAACAAACTCAAATTCATAATTTTAGTCAATCATTCAAAAATAAATAATAGGGGATTCCAGAGCTCAATCGAATTAAAAGAAAATTGTAAAAAAATAAATAAATAAATAAATATATCATCACGGCATATTACCCATTTCTGGGTGTGCCACAATCTGCTTTATCGCAAATATCGGTAATGGTGATGACATATTTGTACCGTGCCGGCGCTTAACAGGCGTCACCTCACGGGCACTCATTGCTGGCGTGGAGAGTGCACCACAGGGGTCACTTTTGTGCCATTTAAAATTCGAAATATTTGGCGTGGGTCGGGATCGAACCCGGTTCCCCAGGTTTACAACCAGACACTCAGGCACGCGGCCACAGGACCCCATTAGTAAAAAAAAATACGAATGTATATGCTGAATAACGAATATTAATAAAAAAATGAAATGGTATAATTGAAATATTTCGGAAATAGGGATTTTTTGTTATAGCGCTTCGACACGAATATGAAATCAATATATAATATTTTGATTGGCGACCAAAAGACCGCCTATACATGCATAACAAATAGCGTGTTAGGAGGTGGGGGTTACTACCAATGGAAGTTAAGAAATTCAAATTCGAAAGGAGGGGCTAACATTCCTGTACTGCAGTTTTCAAACAGTTTTTATTTTAACATAAATTTCTTGCATTAAACTTAATAATTTAAATACACCTGTAATTATAAAGTATGTAAACTTGTACAGTGTTATAATATTCATTTATTTTATGTAAATATAACTTAAAATAGCATATATTTCAAGAACATTTAGGTCCATGATGAAAACAGTTTGATATAAAAACACATAAATGTGACGTCACGTCAATCTTTTCAGAATTCGAGAGACCATAACTCGCTTATTAATAGGAATTTTTTCACCGGATTTTCATCATTAGTCTTAGTTTTCTAATATTTTCAAATGAAATTATAAAAAAAAATGGTGGAATCCCCCATTAAAACAAATTGGAAAATGAGTACCTGCTAGACCCCATTAGTAATTTTAGTAAAATAAGTATAAATTATTTACGTATAAAGATATAGAAAATAAATTAGCGTAATTTGAAGTTTACATTATAATGATTATAACATTGACAATGACAAATTACTAAAGTAAACAAGATATTAAAATGTTATTTTGTCATTGAAAAAATGATTAAACTCATTATTATAATTATTATTTAATAATATTATTTATTGTATATTTATGTTTTAGGATGAAAGCTAGCGTCAAAACAAAAGCAAGAGCAAATCGAGAAAAAGAAGACAGACGTTTAACTCGACTAATGTTGATTATCTTCGTCTGTTTTGTCTTGTGCTTCTTGCCTTTGATGATGATGAACGTCTTCGATGACAACATCAAATACCCAACGCTCCACGTGATGGCGTCCATATTGGCTTGGTTATCTAGCGTAATAAATCCCTTCATATATGCAGCCAGTAACCGACAATACCGTTCTGCCTATAAGAAGCTGTTTGACAACGTCAAGTCAAGTATGGTACCTGGTAGTGTTTCAAATTCAGGTAATTCCTTGAAAACGTGCGTTGCAGATGTGAGGTCGGTGCAGATGAACACGACTTCAGCTAATAGAGATCCCGCCAGCCATGATAGAACATAACCTCATACTCACCAAAGCCAGTAGAAGAATATATATTTTTTTTCATCGTTTTGATGATTCATTGTGATACTCCTCATAATTTTTGGGGACAGACTGATAGCAACGATATAATGTCTTTTATTTTTGTATAATAGCACTTTTTAAATGATGCATTATAAAATGTTTGTAATACCAAATAGTATAGATATAGATATATCGGGTAATACCAATTTATATAATAATTAATAGCAAAGATTATATGTAAGAATAGAAAATATATTTTTAATTTTTCTAGTAAAAGATTTAGTTGTATATAAATGAATAGCGCCACTACTTTCAAAATAAGGTAAGTAAAAATCTGATGTGGACACCACATGACTTCCTTGTACGTTAAACTATACATATTTTGTTAATAATTAAAATATGTATTATAACAGACCCAATCATAAAATTACACGTATTTGACATTATTTGACATTAACATTAAGGCGATTGCCGGTGCTACGCTAAACAGCACTTTAGTAGAAATCAAACTACACTCGTAAATATTAAGTTATAACTTCAAACTTGATACCATTGTATAGTAGATAGATCAATGCATGGGGCTGATCAATTATTTTGCATAATTATTAATTTCTATTGCATTTAAATTTAGTTCGAAAAACATCATAAAAATGGCTATTTTAAAATTTATTTTTAACTCTATAACTGTAGTTTATACAAAAAATGTTTGGGTCACCCCCATAGCGCCCACCTTTAGTAGTAAGTCTGTGAAAAAAAATCTAAATTATCTCTTTTAGTTTAGCTATGATTTGATTTTTACTAAACCCCTTTTTGCCGCTTATTTCAGAAATCGGAACGATAGACTATGGAGGAGAAAGTGTTAGGAGAATATGTTCCCCCTCTAATACACACATCTCCTCTCTCACTCCAACAATTTGCTTCACAACACGGGCTGAGTTTTCCCCTTATGCTTTAAACCAGGACAAACACATATAAAAGCAGATAGAGAGAAATAAACTTAGCAATCTTAAAAGTAGTGGGGGAACGTAAGAAGTTTGTCTGTACTAGTGCCATACTAGCTAAAAAACTGATTTCGCTCAGCGACCGGCAATGCTCTTAATTTTTTTTTATTTTTTGTTATTTTTTGTCCTAATCCATAGCAAACTTAATTACAAAAACCAACAAACACATAAAAAATAATATATATTATTTTTTTAAAAAATAAAAAAAATATATCATCACGGCATATTACCCATTTCTGGGTGTGCCTGTATCTACAACACATGTAGACATCGGTAATGATGACGATATATTTTACCGTGTGGGCGCTTACCAGGCGTCACCTCACGGGCACTCATAGCTAGTGTGGAGAGTGCACTACAGGGGTCACCTTTATGCCATTTAAAATTGGAAATATATTATATTTATTATATTTTTTTTTTACATATCTCGCTTATTCAAAGAGCTAATTTAATCATACTTGGTGCGATAAACGCAGAATTCAATTCTCTAAAACTTTTATTTGAAGCATTTATTTCTAATCTCAAAATAACACCATTTTTTTCAAGAAAAACTGATAACAGCTTCAAGTAAAGTATCACTTCCGGTTAGACCATTTTAAACAAAATCTATTATGTTATTCCCATTGATATAAAAGTCGTATATAACAAATTTGAAAAATTTTGGATTATATTTTAATATAGTTTTTCATTAAAATCTATTAGAGGCTTCAAGTAAAGTACCACTTCCGGTTAGACCATTTTAACCACAATCTATTATGTTATTTCCATTGATATAAAAGTCTTATATACCAAATTTGAAAAGTTTTGGATTATATTTTAATAAAGTTTTTCATTAAAATCTATTATAGGCTTCAAGTAAAGTACCACTTCCGGAAGTTATGTAATGACCAAAAAGGGTAGTGCACAACTAGATACTATAACAGTCCTAAATACAAAATTTCAACTTTCTACGCCTTGCCGTCTTTCAGTTATGCGAGATACGTACGTACACGTTTTTACAGACGTCACGACGAAATTAGTCAAAATGGATTCAGGGATGGTCAAAATGGATATTTCCGTTGAAATCTGAATATCGAAATTTTTCGCGATTACAATACTTCCTTTACTTCGTACAAGGAAGTAAAAATGAGTGTACACGGGAGCTGGTAAAATACCGGGTGTAACGAAAACTGGGTCATAAGCGTTTAACATGGGAAAACAGTTTTTCCTTGCCCAAAAGTGGCCTATAAATTTTATGGTTACCACAGTCAAATTTTAACTATCTTGGGTAAGGAAGTAAAAATATACGTAAATTCACAAGAATTAGTGACAAAAATTGTTTAAATATTTAGTTTGCCGACTACAAGCGATTGGTCTGATGTGACATAACATGTCCTAAGCAATTTAATTGGTTGCCTAATTTAAAAGCGAGATTCACGCGTCTTGTGCGTCCGCCCACCAGAAAAACATCAATGGACAAACACTAGCGCCATCTGCCGCCATAGTTTATAGTCACAATATTGCCAAACAGTGGTTGAACTGTTACAATGTTCTATTAGGAAAAAAAAATCATTTTATTTGTTATTTATGCTTCATAATAATTTCTTCATGAATATAACGTATAAATTCATATATAAAAAAATATTTTATAGCTATACGAACATGAAAAATATATATCCTCTAGAACTAACAATTTATCGACCACTGTTGAGGAGATAGTACGTCACACGCCAAATTCTGAACTTTAAAAATTCATATCTCGCTTATTACGTAAAATTTTTGAGCTGCGTTTGTGCTTAAAAAAATTGGTTCATCCTGTTTTTCAATAAATAAATAAATATATATATATATACAGTGTGAACACTGAAAACCGAGACATATGCGTTTACTATGGGAAAACAGTTTTTTTCAAATATTATCTGTCCCGCAAGAGTATAGTGGGAGTTTTTGATATGGTTAGAAAGATTATTTAATTTGGCATCGAAGTGTATCTAAATACTCCTAATTTAATGCCTTATTATTGAAATATTTACGAAAGTATAATCCTACTTGACAGTTATTACTTATAATTTACTAAAAACAGTAATCATGGAAACGTATTCGGTAGCTGACTTGGTTAAATCAAGGCTCCATGATAATTTTTCACTAGTTCAAATCCCTCCCGGTTCAAGTTAATTTTTTATTATTTTTATATTTATTTTATACAATGTATTATTAAATAAATTACAAAATTAAAACAAATAATTTTTGGTACATCAAGTATTTTATTGACTGAATGTACAAGAAGTGAAACAAATATGTAAATTTAAGCCAAATAAAAAATTAAGTTTAGTTTTATGTTCGTCATTAACGCAACCGGTTTTTTCAAATTTTAAAATGATTCGTCTAGTTCGTTCATGGGATGCAATTTGTCTATCATAATATTTACTAGCAAAAAAGTCTCGAAATTCTCGTAATCTCATCCCTTGATTGTAAATTTTAATTATACTATTTTTTTCTTCTAATGAAAAATCCATTGAAAAAATGACAATAAAAGTCTAACACAGGACAAACCTGTGTGAAAGTTTATTTATTATTGATTACTTTTTGTGTTTTGCTTAATACTATTAAGAGTGATATAACAAAGAAATAATAGTATAGTAAATTCAAGAAAATACTTGACGTACCAAAAAGTTATTTGTTTTAATTTGGTAATTTATTTAATAATACATTGTACAAAATAAATATAAAAATAATAAAAATATTAACTTGAACCGGGAGGGATTTGAACTATTGAAAAAATAACATGGAGCCTTGATTTAACCAAGTCAGCTACCGAATACGTTTCCATGATTACTGTTTTTAGTAAATTATAAGTAATAACTGTCAAGTAGGATTATACTTTCGTAAATATTTCAATAATAAGGCATTAAATTAGGAGTATTTAGATACACTTCGATGCCAAATTAAATAATCTTTCTAACCATATCAAAAACTCCCACTATACTCTTGCGGGACAGATAATATTTGAAAAAAACTGTTTTCCCATGGTAAACGCCTATGTCTCGGTTTTCAGTGTATATATATATATATATATATATATATATATATATATATATATATATATATATATATATATATATATATATATATAATTGGTAACAAACCCCATTATTGTAGTTTAAGTAGTGTTATGATACCCATATATAATAGGCTAGGCGAGAAGCAAAGATCCCCATAGTAAGTGACTCCGAATGTATTAGAAACTTCAATACAGTTACTGAGAAGATATTCATTCATTCTACCAGCGAGTATGTTCTGTGCAGACGGAGAAGAAGGCAACGATGTTTGTCAGGTGAGTGTTCCTCCAAAGATGTAGGAGTAAAATACAGTGTGTTCAAAAAAACCTAAATCGGAGTAGGCTATGAACAAAGAAACGCAAGTCTTAATTTAATAGTACATTAAAATACAAGTTTCATAAGACATGAATTTAGCGCACGTGTTCTACGGGACAAGTTCGGTAAAATGTCTTATGAAACGTGCGTGTTATAGTACTTTTTCTATTTCGGTTCTTTTGCCAAAAAATATTTTAAAATATTCGTTATTTTCTAATTTATGAACATTGATTAAGAATATTTAATTTTTTATTTGATTATTGATAACAGTGATTGACATTTGCTTATATTATCACTTCAGGGCGACGGCGACGAATCAGTACCTTGTATGTCAAGAGGACGGTTTCTACGAGCTGGCAGGTTTAGTTTCCTAGGGGTTCGGCTGTGCTCGCAAAGACATGCCGGGTGTACAGCTGAAGGTACCACCATTTATAAATAAATATATCATCACGGCATATTACCCATTTCTAGGTGTGTCAATCTGCTTTATCACAGATATCGGTAATAATGATACATTTGTGCCGTGCGGGCGATTACTAGGCGTCACCTCACGGGCACTCATTGCTGACATGGAGAGTGCACCACAGGAGTTACTTTTGTGCCATTTATAATTCTAAATATTTGCTTTGTCACAGATATTGGTAATAATGATACATTTGTGCCGTGCGGGCGTTTACTAGGCGTCACCTCACGGGCACTCATTGCTGACATGGAGAGTGCACCACAGGAGTCACTTTTGTGCCATTTATAATTCTAAATATTTGGCGTCGGTCGAGTTTGAACCCGGTTCCCCAGGTTCGCGACCAGACACTCAGGCATTAGTGTAAATAACTTGTGAACGTGACTTCAACTTAGTGTCATCAGTGACTTGTGACTTATCGTTACCCATTTCCGTATTTCCTAATAGTCCGAGAGCTCACGACCAAAATCATGTCTCATAGTTTTACTGTCAAAACCATACAAAGTTGATAGAACGGTCAGAAACCCATCAATAGACACTTACAAAATTGCAATTTGCTCGAGCGCCTCTAACGGCAAAGCATAGAACTCAAGGTTGCTATGGTTACCACATCCAAACAAAGACTTGTCATCAGCCGTAGACTTGACACTCTAGTCATCGTTTTAGTTGAATAATCAAATGATCTTCAATATTAGCTTTGTTCGATGACATGTACTAGGCCGCCCTAGTGTTAACTTTCTTACACTAACATGTTTTATGAGAAACGGGCAGCTTCTGGCAGGCTGTTTGATGACAAAAATTTTAAGAACTAGTGCTCACGTTTCTGACCTGACTCGCGAGGTGGTGTAAGAAAGTGCAGAGTAGGAGTGGGGGTAACTAAATGTTGTTCGGTAGACATTTTAATTCTATCCTATCTACGCTATCTACACATCTGTTTATTAACCTAAAATTTTACGCATTGAGAAAATAAAATAATGGATTCAAATATAGTATATTCTCTTTGTTTTGTTATATAAAGAATGAATTAATATATCTTTCTCTGAATCTGATGAAGAATCAAGTGATGATTGATCTTCGTCAGAATCGTTTATTAGTTCAAACATTATGCTCTTTAAAACAGACATTTCTGCAGTCACTTCTTTGCAGCTTTATGATATGACTGTGTTTATAAACAACCTAACCTTTTACACCTTTGGCTACGCTTGGCTTGATTACTCACAACTGAGCAAACTTGCCCAAATATACATTTCTGCTATGTCAAAAAATAATAATTGGCGGACGATATTATCAAATTCCGTCTGATTTTATTTTATTATTAAAATTTTTGTTTTTAAACATTCTACGCATTTTCAACTTATTTTACTATGTCCAACAGTTTTCAGACGAAATGCTGCGTTAGCGATCTGTAAAATTTCTTAACATTTTGCAAAATACTCTCAAAATGTACGGTACCTACTTAGACTTTTTTTCTGCAAATTGATTTTTTTGTATCAATGGGGGATTACACCATTTTTTTTTTATAATTTCATCTGAAAATATTAGGAAAACTAAGACTATCGATGAAAATCCGGTGAAAAAATTCCTATTAATAAGCGAGTTATGGTCTCCCGAATTTTGAAAAGATTGACGTGACGTCACATTTATATCAAACTGTTTTCATCATGGACCTATAAAATTGAATTTCAGACGGTATGCTATATTTTTTTTTGACTCATTTTTGACTTTTTTTTTAAATGGTCACCTGGATACGCGATACGCTATCGGCGTCTGAAAAACGTGTTCTCGGTATCTCAGGCAGAGCTGGGCAAGTTACTTTTAAAATGTAACTAGTTACAGTTACAGTTACTTCCAAAAAAAAGTAACTAAGTTACTTAAGTTCCAGTTACTTTGGCGAAAGAACTAAGTTATTTACTAGTTACTTGTTAAAAGTAACTTAGTTACCTTCAGTTACTTTCTAACTACTTTTAATGGCGTGAAGTGTAGACTTAGACTGTTGACTTAGTTATTGTGTAGTATACATATCAGGGAGTTTTTGCACTAACTACGTTAACCTAAATTTTAACGTTATTGCTTGGCAACACCCAATCAGATTATTATTGTTAATGTTAACGGACCTAGAGGGCTTTATTACCATCTAGGCCCACGAGGCCACGGCCTAGGGCCCGCTTTGACAAGGGGCCCGCAGGGCCCGGTTGCTGTGATTTTTTTTAAAATTTATTAATTTATTTTTCAATTTTGATTTCTTTTACCAAGATATAAAGAATCTACTTTCTTTCTAACATGACATGACCATTATAATGTATAAAACATGCAGACATTATTTCTTAGACTTATTAGTGGATAATGATTAATTTTTACTTTGACTAACTTAAGTTACATTCTAATTTCCGAGTAACTTTAAGTAACTTAAGTTACTCAAGTAACTAGTAACTAAAAACCGTAAAGTTACCAACTACTTTTCCGCAGCAAGTTAAGTTACAGTTACCATATTTTAAAAAGTAACTAAGTTACGTTACAAGTTACGTAAAAGTAACTAGTTAGTAACTAAGTTACTAAAGTAACTAGTTACTGCCCAGCTCTGATCTCAGGACTATCATTAACTATGTACAACTACTTTCCGGAAATCAGATGGAATACTATGATATAGTTTGGTAAAATTTGTTGACAATTAGCATTTTTCGGTTCAGAGTTATCGATTCTACGATTTTATACGGTTTTAGTCGCAATACCTACTATAAGACGAAAATTTTGGTCGTGGGCTCTCCTACTATAATTATTTATATTCGAACGTATTTATGTACTTTAGAATAATTTGTATTATATTTATTTTTTTATAAAAATAATTTATTTTTATTGATTAACTGAGTAGTCAACCAATTTCTATACGAAACATTGAGAACATCTAAGAGAAACACATGTACTACATTATGAACTAGAGAACATCATTTTAAATAAAATATGATTACTTATATAATAAAATAATTTATTATTATTCTTCTATAGAAAATTCTATAAGACCTATATAACGTTCTTTGAACACTTATTTTTTAGCCGAATTTATGTTCGCCGACTCGTTTTCCTTGTCGTCGCCTCCAGGAATATTCTGGCATGTATGATGAAATTCCTCGACGAGAATATCCCTAGATTTTGTCTCAGCAAGTGAGCGGGGATATTGGTAAGTCTTACGTTGAGGAGTTTCTCCAGTTGCTTTATACTCCTTGAGACTGCCGGAAAACAGACGTCGCATATCTTCACGACAGCTGTCGATTTCAGTCGAGATGAAGGACTGGGTTTCTTTATGAGTTTCGGCATTTTCCTCCACGGCGACACGCATATCGTCGAAGGTTATGGTCATGCGATTATTTAATTCGTTAACCTCCTTATTTATTTCGTTACTTACGGCCACGATTTGGTCTTTTAATTCCTGTAATTTTAAAACAATTACACTGTATCTCATTTATCAGAACAACTAAACACGTAATAAATAAATAAATAACGAAGAAAAGAGTGCTTACCTTAGCCGCATAGATATACTTCTCGGAATTTACTTTCGCTGTTTGCTCTAAAGAGTTGACTTCTACAATGCATTCTTCCTCTGTCTTTTTCTTAATTTTGTTTAAGTGGGCGAGATACCATTCTCGAATTATGCTTACATGTTCTGCGGTATCGGTAAGTTCGTCTCGAGTTTGGCGGTTGGTTTTCCGTGCAGTTTCAAGAACACGTAACTGTTCACTATTCATGGTAGATAGATTTAAAGAGTGTTGCGTAAGTAGTTTATCAACGTTATCGGAGCTGGTGCACTGGCGCGCGCTTTCTTCTAAGCCGTATTTTAACACTTGTATATTTTTCTTTTGCTCTTTAATGTACTCAGCATTGTTTTTATCATGTTCATCAACAGAATTTTTAATAGACGAAATAAGCGAATGTAACGCATCAAATTGTTCGTTTCTAAGTTGTATGAAGTCTTGGACAGATTCTTCACGTTGTACAACACTACTTTCGATTTCGTCTTCTAAGGAGCGGCATGAATCTAATCGGTTTTTAAGATTTTCTTTAACTTCTGATACTGTATTTCCTATATCAACGGTGAAGCGATTGTTCAACTGTAAGTTTTGTTGAATTAAGTCATTGGTAGTCTCAATAAGACTTTCAAAATTTATTGCATTTGTTTTTCCTAAATCGACTACATATTTAGCAAAAGGTATGCAGGTAGCATTAAAGTCGAAACTGCAATTTTTCAGCATTTCTTTAAACAATTGCGACTTTTTGCATTGACACGATTGACTAGATACTTTAAATGACTGGGATCCAGTTTCCAAGTCATTTATTTGACGAATAAATTTGCCGCTCCATAAATTAATGTGGCTGGCTAAAGTCTTCAATGTGTCTTGATAGGCAGTATTTGTATCGGTACATGTTAGCAATTTGTTTTTCATGGTTTGTAAAAACGAGTTTATTTGCTCGTCAGATCCCTGTAACTTTTCGCTTACACTTTTCATTTTTTCATTACAGTGTGCAAAGTGTTTCTCTACTGCTTCAGTGTTGTGTTTCGATAAGTCGGTCAAAACTTCGACTTTATCGTGTAACTTGCTAGTGTCGCTTGTGGCAATATCTGCGACAGAAAGTAATTCGCTTGCAGTATTCTGCAACTGGCGTTCAGTTTCAGACAATTGTTCCGTAGTACGTTGACTCAGATCGCGATCTTCTCTCAATTTCGCAATCTGTAGCAAAGCATCACTAAGTTGTGATTCCAGTGCTATAATTGTATCTTCTTTTATTTGAATTATCTGATCTTGTTCTTTGTTTATATTTAAAACATCGCACAGCTGCTCTTTATTAGCCATCTCTTCTTGTAAGAGTTGGATTGTCTCGTCTACGAATTTTGCCCGTAGACGCTCAATCTCTTCTGTATACCGTTTAATTATTTTCATTTTACTCAAACTTTTATTAAGTTGAGGTATATTTTCGACTCGTTTAGCCCTTAGTGCGTAATCTAGAGTGTTAATTGATTCGTCGTAGCTACAATAAGTAGGGCTAACTGTAGCGATTAATGTTGTTTTGGTACGACCACCAAGGGAATCTTGCAGCAGTCTCGTCAGTTTCGATTCCCGGTATGGGATGTGAGATGAGCGTTCAGTTAACTTGTTGATACAGCGGCCCAGAGTTAAGAGCGATTGGTTTATGCTGAAAGTCTCACGGGCGCGCCCTTTAGTTACGCCGGAGTGTTTTATGTTCTCACTACCAGCTAAATCTACCAAATACAATTTGCCTGTTTTTAGCAAATCTTCTCCGTCGATAGAATTCTCTTTGGTATGCACGTTAATGCAGAATACTGTGTGTGATCGACTAGACTGGGCGTTCTTCAGAGTGGACGCCACTTTTCGCTTTTCAGCTCCCTTTTCTAAGATTCTAAACACTTCTGCTTTATTACCTAATGTAATTTCTGTACTATTCTTTACGATAACTGATCCTTTTTTGAAACTGTCTTCATAGAGCCTGCAAACATTATTATTTATTATTTAATATTAATTAATTATTATTTATTTATTATTAATTAATTATTATTATTTATTAATTAATTAATTATTATTTATTAATTAATTTTTATTATTTATTTATTAATTAATTAATTATTATTTATTAATTAATTATTATTATTTATTAATAAATGATTATTATTATTTATTAATAAATTATTATTTATTATTATTATTTATTAATTAATTAATTGTTACTATTTATTTATTATTAATTAATATTATTATTTATTTATTATTAATTCATTATTATTTATTTATTAATTAATTATGAGTTTTTTATTATTAATTAATTATTATTATTTATTAATTATTATTTATTTACTTAATAATTAATTATTATTTATTAATTAATTATTATTTATTAATTAATTATTATTTATTATTAATTAATTATTATTAATTCATTATTTATTATTAATAATTCTTTATTTATTATTTATTATTGATACTGTATTCAAAATGCACTGTCTGACGGCGGTTAAGGGTTATTTACGACAAAAACGGTAGATTGCAAGTTCGTATATAAATTATCAACTATAACTATTTACAAAATAATTATTTATTTAATTTAGAACTTTTACCAAATCATTTTTTACTAATGCTTAAACAGTTTTTCCTTTCTCAATTTAGAAAATAATGCTTCAAATAAATATTGTAGGGAATTCAAATTCTGCATTTAATTCAATAATCACATTTTATTTTTCTCGTTTCGTAACCGATCAAATTGTGTGCGTATAGTGTCTGGTTGCCAATCTGGAGATCCGGGTTCGATCCCGGCCAGTGCAGACTTTTAATCGCACAAAAGTAATCCCCGTGGTACACTCTTCACACCAGCTACGAGTGCCCGTGAGGTGACGCCTGGTAAGCGCCCACACGGTAAAAAGATATCGTCATCATTACCGATGTCTACATGTATTATAGATACTGATACACCCAATAATGGGTAATATGCTGTAATGATTATTTATTTACATTTATAAAAATAACTTCTCTATCGTTGACATAATATAGAAATTAAATCACAAACAAATGTAATGACATATTACCAGTCAGAAACGTCACATTGTCACATTTTTATTGGTACAAACGCTCTGTTTGAGTCATATGGATCCCGGGCTCAAACGTGACCCTTGTTCTGTGGCCAATCGGGAGACAGGGCATGCTATGTATTTCGCCGTAAGAAGACTTTCCAAATCATCATAGCGACTTTCGACCTTATTGAAACGTCAAAGTCAGCTGCAATAGCCCAATCGACCAGATGTGTTACATACGTGTGCAGTCGAACGAATAAGTTTTCAAAATCAACAAGCGTTACCCGACGTTATCGATCATTATTTTGACTTCTGACGTTCTTGAATACATACGTCTTTAGTTTGATTCATAGTTTTCTTAGTTTTAAATTGTTTTATTTATGTTATAGATAATCAAGTATTTATTTAGATTTGGTCAACTGTAACATAACAATATTTAACTGGTCGATTAGCTATTCCAGCTGATTCAATAAGGGTCAAAATCGCAGAGATGATTTGGAAATAGACGCGTGAATATGCCCTGTCGGCCAATCTGTGTTTAAAGTGAGACTGCCACTTTGCGTTGGCGGCAGTTTGAATGTTAGTGTTCTGTGGGTGTTGAAGTTTTGTTGTGTTTTTTGTTTTACAGCATTTTTTTGAGTGTTTTATTTATTGTTCTTTTAATTTTTACTGCTACTTTAAACTTTTTTAATGTGTATTGTGTTTGTGTTGCATTATAGTATGTGTTTTGTTAGATTATGGTTTGTCATATTGTGGGATGTATAACATCCAAGAAGAAGTCACTTTTCCGCACGTCGCTGGATTGACGCAATAAATGTGCCTAACCCTAACATTGAAATTATAACAAACTCCGACTACATGGTCCATAGTTTACTTAAAAAGTCAAAATCTAAACTATTATCTAGCAAAACATAAATACTATACAGTGTCCCACACTCTATGTTCAGTATAGGGTCTTATGGAGTACCATGTAGCCAAATTTACCTGCTGTTAGTCTACAAGATAGAAAGAGCAAAATATATGCCCAAAAAGAGATGAAATATTCTGGGTACTTCATTGAAATTTATGACTGGTGTACTTTCAGTGCATCTAAACAGGTGGGTGAAAAGAAAAATAAATGAATAATAAATGGGTCAGTTTAACAATTTACAAAAAATATAAAATAATACAAACACAAAATAGGAATAATATAGAGGGAGTATTTGTAATCGCCAGTGAAGTCGCTTCCCCCACTCCAACTTGAATCCCGACCTTGTAGCATTGGCAAAGTCGTTGCTGTCATTTGAGTGCTGGTGCTGTATCATTTTTGTTGTAAAGAGGTTAGGAGATTATTTTATATTTATATATTTTAACTCAGCGTGTGTTTTATGTGTATAACAGTTGCAGTCCTTACTTCATATTATTTTGTTTTATATTTGATGTCTACTTTTTATACCGAACGTATGATATTCAATGTTAAATTTCATTTTGGCGATATTTCTAACTTACTAACCAGAACCAATAATAAAAGATTCTTCTGCTGTTTTAAATCATATAGATACGTTTAGAAAATAATGGATCATTAATTATACGGAGTTACGGTGTAATTAACAATTTTTATTTTTTTAACTTTAATTAATTACTCTTGTTTCTAAGTCATAGCCTATTAGTTTTTTATTTAAAATTTTATCGCATTTATATACATAATTGAAATAAATTAATTAAATATATGTATTTCATTTCGTATTCATCGCGCGAATCCCCACTCTAACATGAAATACTGACTACTTGCGTCCGTTCCCACCATGTTACATTCCCCTCGCCCATAATACAAGTTTATGCTCTCTCCATATTATTCCTTCCTCCAAGGGTGGAATAGACACTTACAGAATTGACGTCATATGCAAGAGAGAGAGAGATAGAAGATCATGCTTCCAAACAAACCTCCCCTCGTTGTCTTGCGTCCCGCTCCATGATTCTATCTGTCATTATGTTTGCATCTACCGTTCAGTGTTAACCGAATTCTTTGTGATTTGTTCGTTGTGTTCAATAAAAATGAGTTTAAAACCACAAGATGTGCATGGGGCAAATTTTTTTGTTTGATAATATTGAAGATCATTCGATTATTCAACTAAAACGGTGTGTGGAGGTCTATGGCTGATGACAGGTCTTTTTGTTTGGACGTGGAAACCATAGCAACCTTTAGTTCTATGCTTTTCCGCTAGATGCGCTCTTGCAAATTGCAATTGTGTAAGTGTCTATTGTGACAGTTCTCATGACGGGCCCTTACAATGCTATAGGTATAAACCACGAAGTATTATAAAGAGTATAAACGTTTCCATTCCATGTACGTAAAATAGAGTTCACTGCTCTCACCCCAAACAGAACAAGGATCACAAGTGAGCCAGCGATGGATTGAAAATAAAAATAACAAATTATGAAGTAGGATTATTTTAACGCAAATTATATTTTATAAATTCTGACAGATGAAATGTCATTATTATATTTGTTTGTGATTTTATTTCAAAACCATGGCTAACACAATTAAAAAGTCACTTTTATAAAATTTTTAACTCAGTTTCTTCGATTAAGAAATTAATTCAGAACTTTTGAAATGGGAGCAGGCGGGCAAAGCTAAACGTAGATGGCAGCATCCTAGCTATGAACTGTTGCCACCGATAATTTTGAATGACTTCACTGACAGTTACAATTTTTTATTGTGCTTCTGACGTAAAAGTATAATTATAAAGTTAAATCCACATGAAACAAAGTTAATAATTACAATTTTTACCAGTTGTATAATTAAAAATTCATTTTTCTTAAAAAGATTTGCACAAACAAATATTTGTTTTATATTTGAACTAAAATTTTATTATTCTTTTCTTTCATCCTTTGGTAAACTATAAGAACATAACAAAAACGAATTATTTAAAAGAACCCAAATACAAGACAGTTTTAAGTAAATATGTCATTTTTAAAACCAGATTCTACAATTATTATACCGTGTTTTTAAACTATAGACAACACTAGACGAAGTCAGATTTACACCGCTAGAAGATACCAAAAAAAGTCACTAGATTTATTTGGCGGGGGAATTGAAATGTTAAAATGAAGGTCACGTCAGCATTTATACTTTCCAGGTTATATTTTCATTAACCAAAACTATTATAGATAATCTACTTAATTTATTCATATAAAATCATAAATAGATAACTTTTAATTATAAATTAATTAATTGCATTATTTTTTTTTAATTCCTTGATGAAAAATTTATATATTTTTAAAAATACTGTTAATTCTTGGTTTTATGCATTGCATCACATATATATATAAATAAATATTTATTAAATATACCGAACCGATCAAAAATACTGAACTTGTAAAATGAAAGTCACAAAGAAAAAGAAAGCGTGATAAATGATAATATCAAAATACACAACGTTAATGAAATACTAGTAGTTCTGAAAAGAACTGTTTTTATTCGTGAAATATCACAAAAAGAGAAATGAAGCAAAAAACACGTGCAAATTCAACAAGTGATTTGACAACTATTGAGAGTTTGACGTTTCAATTACGTTTGAAGGTTAACTTGAAATTTCGTCTGGTTAAATGCGGTTTCACGAAATACCGCAGCAGCCAATCACAGGCTTTGATTTTCTCACTAGAATTTCTAGTTACTGTCTATAGTATAGTCATATACCTATTAACTAATATATTGCTAATGCTCGTATCTTTCCCATAAGAGTAGGTGAAGGAAACACTGTGAAATGGAAATATCATTTCTGCATAAGTCTATCTCACAAACACCCAACAGGCAATTATGCGCATGCTCGGATATCTGGCTGGGCTGCGTTCCAAAATCCTACTCTTAGAGTACGAAATTATTCAAAGTCGTTTCAAAACTAATAACCTTACTCTCGGAACTCAGAGTTTACTCAACCTGTTCCAAAACAGCCAGAGTTTACTCCAAAGTGATGTTCTACTTACTCTACTAACAAGGAGGGTATAGAAATTACTCCACAATATTTTCAAACGTAGATGCTCACGATTCTCAACATATGAAAGTAATTTGCCTTTTTGAGGAAGAAAACATGCTTTTGGTTTAAAATAAACATAAGTAATATACGTTGGCGTGTATTACGAGCATACTTTTATAATAAAAGTGCTTTTATGGCGCGTACTTTCACATTATATTGAGGAGAGTGCTCCATAAAAGCGCTTTTATTACGGGCTTGACATTAATGTTGTAATTATAAGTAGTTTTGTTAGTTTTTTAAAATTATTTTTAATTTAGTTTCAATTTTTTAGTTCAACAAAACTCTCATTCGTTCCATACACAACACATCATACTCTACGCCAAAACTCGGTATTCTTGGTTTTGGAACGCTGCCCTGGTGATGCAGCGAGCACATGGTTTGACTTCGACGTTTGATTTCATTTCTGTTTGTAGTTGCACTTCGAAAGCATTTGCTTTGTGTTTCATACAGTAATTTATTGTCATCTAAATAAATTAATCCTGACCAGATTGTATTCCTATTATTTTTACAGTACAACAAAGTAAATTATTTAATTCAAATTTAGCACTAGAATATGTCAATGTTTTTTATTATTACCTACTAATATTTATATTCAAGAATTTACATATAAAATAAATAGTAGGTACATTGTTTAATTTCTCAAATTTAAATTTAAAATTTCTCGCGCTAGTCGTTAATAAACAGAACTCTGTGATTCGCAAAAAGTGATCATGATTTCCTCGTTAGCCAATAGTTGTCAAGGTTTCCAAGCATGCGCATAATTCGCGGTTCGGTGTTTGTGTGAGATAGACCTATGCAGAAATGATATTTCCATTTCACCGTGTTTCCTTCAAGAAAAGCAAAGGATCCGCAATATATTAGTTAATAGGTATATGAGTATAGTACGTTGGGCTAGCGCGCGCATACTAAAGTGTACAAATTTTTACATAATTACAGAAAGTTCTTAGCTAGGGTGGCGCTATAGTTACTCTATGTCACCACCGCTTGCTCTCATTTCTTTTTAAAATTGTGAAGAAACCAAAAAAGTAAAAACGGTTTTGTATGTAACTTTTAATTCTACAGTTTTTGCCGTAAAATTTACAGGAAACATGTTAAATCCCTATGTTCAATCCTATCTACAACCCGGTATTAGTAGGTATAACTTACTTCAACTTCGATTTATCCTCAACGGGAGATAGTAAATCATAAATCTCTTCGTTATATAATTCTAAGTAGGAAATGCGAACTGTATGTTCCACTTGTTGCGCTTTTAACAAGTCAAATATAGTATCGATGGTACGGGGGATAATTCCACAATGTACATCCTCGGTCCAATTGACTGTCTTGTCAATGTTGCCTCCCGCCATTGTGTATGTTTTCCCAGTTCCGGTCGGTCCATACGCTAATATCGTACAATTATATCCGGAAATGACTTCTTGCACCAAGGGCTCGGCCACTATCTTATAGATATCGTGCTACAATATAATACTCAATCAACAAAAGTTCTACAAACGTCAATTAATATGCTACCTGGTTTGAATCAGGGCCAAACACCTTGTCAAACTCATAAGTTTTTTGGTGTGTATGCCCGGAAATATGTTTTAGTGATAGTTCGCGGTTGTCTTTTATATCAACACACGAATTTATCCCTTCCTGAGCAGTTAAGGGTCTAAATTACATAAAATATAAATGTATATATGTTCACTACTCTACTGTTACTTTGTTATACATACCGAACCCTCACGAACACTTTAATTTTATTTGTTGTCATCTTAAACCAACTTTTAAAAACTTTTAAAAAACAGTCACTCGCTACTGTTATTGCACACGAACAGTCTGCCGTCTGCCGTTTGAAATAATACAGCAGCAGCAGTAAACAAATTATTCTTATTCTTCCCGTTGCTAAGGGCAACGGCTTCCCCTTCCGCCACCCTTTTTAGAAAACAATTACATACAAATAATTATTAAATTTTAATTAATTTAATTAACAAAATTAAATATTAACTAACATCAATATATTCAGCAGAATTAATAGCTCTAAAATATATTTATTGTGTGATTAGTCATTTTCATTATTGTAATCAAAATTTCGTTATTATAATCAAATTTTTTTTGAATAAACAGAGGGGATATTGTATAAAGAGGCATGTTTATGGCGTGATTAGTCACTTTCATTATTGTAATCAAGAATTTTGTTAATAAACAGAATGGATATTGTATAAAGAGGCATATTTATTGTGTGATTAGTCATTTTCATTATTGTAATCAAATTTTCGATATTGTGATCAAGAATTTTTTGAATAAACAGAAGGGATATTGTATAAAGAGGCATATTTATTGGGTGATTAAATCACTTTCATTATTGTAATCTAATTTTCTTTATTGTAATCAAGATTTTTTTGAATAAACAGAAGGGATATTGCATAAACAGGCATGTTTATTGTGTGATTAGTCACTTTCATTATTGTAATCAAGAATTTTGTTAATAAACAGAATGGATATTGTATAAAGAGGCATATTTATTGTGTGATTAGTCATTTTCTATATTGTAATCAAGAATTTTGTTAATAAACAGAAGGGATATTGTATAAAGAGGCATATTTATTGTGCGATTAGTCATTTTCATTATTGTAATCAAGAATTTTGTAAATAAACAGAATGGATATTGTATAAAGAAGCATATTTATTGTGTGATTAGTCGTTTTCATTATTGTAATAATATTTTCTTTATTGTAATCAAGAATTTTGTTAATAAACTGATGGAATATTGTATAAAGATGCATATTTATTGTGTGATTAGTCACTTTCATTATTGTAATCAAGAATTTTGTTAATAAACAGAAGGGATATTATATAAAGAGGCTTATTTATTGGGTGATTAAATCACTTTCATTTCTGTAATCTAATTTTCTTTATTGTAATTAAGATTTTTTTGAATAAACAGAAGGGATATTGCATAAAGAGGCATGTTCATTGTGTGATTAGTCACTTTCATTATTGTAATAAAGGATTTTGTTAATAAACAGAATGGATATTGTATAAAGAGGCATATTTATTGTGTGATTAGTCATTTTCATTATTGTAATCAAATTTTCGTTATTGCAATCAAGCATTTTTTGAATAAACAGAAGAGATATTGTATAAAGAGGCATATTTATTGGGTGATTGTCACTTTCATTGTTGTATTCAAAAATTTTGTTAATAAACAGAATGGATATTATATAAAGAGGCATATTTGTTATGTGATTAGTTATTTTCATTATTGTAATCAAATTTTCTTTATTGAAATCAAGATTTTTTTTAATAAACAGAAGGGATATTGCATAAAGAGGCATGTTTATTGTGTGATTTGTCACTTTCATTATTGTAATCAAGGATTTTGTTAATAAACAGAATGGATATTGTACAAAGAGGCATATTTATTGTTTGATTAGTCATTTTCATTATTGTAATCAAATTTTCGTTATTGTAATCAAGCATTTTTTGAATAAACAGAAGAGATATTGTATAAAGAGGCATATTTATTGGGTGATTGTCATTTTCATTGTTGTATTCAAAAATTTTGTTAATAAACAGAATGGATATTATATAAAGAGGCATATTTGTTATGTGATTAGTTATTTTCATTATTGTAATCAAATTTTCTTTATTGAAATCAAAATTTTTTTTAATAAACAGAAGGAATATTGTATAAAGAGGCATATTTATTGTGTGATTAGTCATTTTCATTATTGTAATCAAAAATTTTGTTGATAAACAGAATGGATATTGTATAAAGAGGCATATTTTTATGTGATTAGTTATTTTCATTATTGTAATCAAATTTTCTTTATTGAAATCAAGATTTTTTTTTAATAAACATAAGGGATATTGTATAAAGAGGCATATTTATTGTGTGATTAGTCATTTTCATTATTGTAATCAAAAATTTTGTTAATAAACAGATTGGATATTGTATAAAGAGGCATATTTGTTATGAGATTAGTTATTTTCATTATTATAATCAAATTTTCTTTATTGTAATCAAGATTTTTTTTAATAAACACAAGGGATATTGTATAAAGAGGCATATTTATTGTGTGATTAGTCACTTTCATTATTGTAATCTAGAATTTTGTTAATAAACAGAAGGGATATTGTATAAAGAGGTATATTTATTGTGTGATTAGTCATTTTCATTATTGTAATAAAATTTTCTTTATTGTAATCAAGAATTTTTTAATAAACTGAAGGGATATTGTATAAAGAGGCATATTTATTGTGTGATTAGTAATTTTCATTATTGTAATCAAATTTTCTTTATTGTAATCAAAAAATTTTTTAATAAACAGAAGGGATATTGTATAAAGAAACATATTTATTGTGTGATTAGTCCTTTTCAATGTTGTAATCAAATTTTCTTTATTGTAATCATTTCTTTTTTTAATAAACAAAAGGGATACAATAAAAGGGACATATTCTTTATTATATTATCTGCAACCTTGGTTTGCTTATATTTTATTCTTGCTTTATAAAACGAAATTCTCTTGGAAATTAAAATAAGAACGGAGTCTTGCACCATAAAAAGAAACTCAATAAATAACGATTAAGACAAAAAAATCTGATGTGGCCAGCACATGACCTCCTGCCAATTCCATGTTTAAAATAGCAATGAGCTTTAAGTAAAGTATCACTTCCGGTAGATCGTTTGTAAACAAAATCTAATTTCTTGTTCCAATAAATAGAAAAGTCTGTAATACGGAATTTTGGATTATTACGTTTTTCCTCCAAAATCTGTTAAGAGCTCCAAATTAAGTATCACTTCCTGTTTATCATATATAGTTAAAATCTAATAAGTTGTTTCAAATTATATACGAGTTAAATATTAAATTTGAAAAGTTTTGGATCATATTTTAACATATTTTTCAAGAAAATCTGCTTAGAGCTTCCAGTAAAGTACCACTTTCTGTTTGTCAATTTTAGAATAAAAAACATGTACCTATCTATTAATTAATTGAATATATTGTGGATCCTATGCTCTCCGTGTCCGTGAAGGCTTGAATGTGAAATGGAAATATCATTTCTGCATAAGTCTATCTCACTTATGTACCCAAACTGGGATTATGCGCATGTTCGTAATTCTTGACTACTATTGGCTATCGACGACTTCCGATGACTAGCGCGAGAAACTTTTAAATTTAAACCTGAGAAATTAAATAATCTATCTACTATTTATTTTGCGTGTTATCACAAAGTCACAGCAAACAAGTTTGACAGTCATAGTAATTATCAGGTCAACTTTCTGAGTGCATGAAATTTGGATATTCGGGAGACAAAATGACACGCGACACGCGGAGACACAAATGTTATAATAAAGATTTATTTTTAATGTTTCTAAGAAAAACCTTCAAAAATGTAAATTCTTCGTCATTTCATCAAAAGCAATATTTACCAATGAAAAAGTATCATATAGGGCATCTGCACGTGACGTTTCAACATGGCGGCCACCAGCTGATCTTGGTCAACCAAACCTTCAGTTTGCATTGTGTCTTACGGAGAAATATCGTACCGTAAGCTTTTATTGTGTTTTTATGGCACTTATTGTTTTATTTGGGAAAAACTGATTAGAGTGTGTCAAAGTGAGTATATGAGGAGTGTTTTCCGTAAAAAATAAGTCAGGACATTCTTACTATTTAATGAGTTCCAGGTTATTAAATTAAAACTAACCCAATCCTATTTTTTTGTGTATACTTTTATTGCATATAAAATAATTTAAACATAATCGGATAGGAACATATTGTATGAATGTTTAAATATATGTAATTTTCTTTAATAATATATATAAAAAACATGAAAAAATATTTTTTAAATGACAGAATTACAAATTTTTAATGAAGTTTTTTTTAGTAACAGAAAAAATATATATATTTGTGTCTATTTCTTACAAACGTTTAAAAATTAGATAGGTAATCAATTATTGATTTCATAATGATTTTTAAAAGGCATTTATAATCCTCGTCAAAAAAATGTCAATGTATAAGGATCCACTTAAATTTATCGATTTAACGTACTTTGGCTTCCAAAAATTAATTTTTGACGTATAAACTCAATAAACTCATTTATATACAATAAAAATACACAATATGACAAGAAAAATGAACTCAAAGATAAATATATATTTCAAATTTAATTTTCTTTATAAATTAAAAAAAAAATCTAATAATTCAATTTATTTTAATTTCAATATTCATGTTTTCATTCAACAATACACATAAAAAAAACTTATACAAACTCAAATGAATGTATTACAACTTGATGCTACATGCTACTTATTTCAATTTAATATTTTTAAAAATATATTTATAAATACGACTGCTTTGTTTTACTAGTAAATAATTCATACACTTATCTTTAATTATGGCTAATTACATTTTAAAATAGCATATATAAATTTAGGAAAAACTGAATTTCTTGTACAGAAAACACATTCGCTGCATAAGACGCAATGTTAAACTGAAGCTTGGTTGCCCGAGATCAGCTGATCATCCGCCATGTTGTGACGTACGTGCAGGTGCCCTATTAGCTGGCGGCAGCCGTCACCGTTAGCCAATAGAATTGATATATTACGTGCATGCGTATAACTCAGGTTTGGGTACGTGTATGAGATAGACTTATGCAACAACAACAATAATATTTCCATCGCAGTTTCCCAGCTTCACTAACTGTCTATATGAAAGATGGGACCATTAGCAATATATTAGTTAATATTAAAAATAATCAAAGATGGCAGCATTTGATATATAACGAACAAAATGTTTTAAAGAAATGTTTATAAGGTTGCCTATACACAGGATGAATACGCGTTTTATATTTACGGCTGTAGTGATCGAGTAAATAACTTAAATAATTTTAAGACGAGGTAAAAAAATAGATTCAGTATGCGTTATTTCGAGAAATGAGCGTCAATTAAGTATTTTTAATTATTTGACACATGGACGCGCCGTACCATTTTGTCACCTGTGTGCCAATCCTAACTTACTCGCCCACCAACTTTTTTATAGCATTTACCATTTTTATTTCAATACTTTTATTTCTAAAAATTGACTCAGTTATTCAAATACTCTAAAAATGCGTAAACTTACGTAACATTTTCTTTGCAATCGAATAATATTACTACCAAGTTTATATCTCTACCCATTTTTGAATTATTGCCCCAAATGTCAATATACCCCACATTTAGATAAAAACTTCAACATTTTCAAAAATCTAATTTTTATGTATCCAGATACTTCTCAATGCACTGATTCCAAATTTTGAAACCGCAGGTCGATATCTCTTTTCGTTCTCGAGATATTTAGATTCAAAGTTTTCCTCAAAACTGCCCATTTTTGGGTAATAACCCAAAAATGGGTCGAGATATGAATTTGGCGACAATACCATTCGATTCTACGGGCAAAATTACATAAGTACACCAATTTTCAGAATTTTTGTACAACCGGTTCATTTTTTATGAATAAAAGCTTGAAAACCCCTGAAAATGGCCAAAATCTGAAAAAATCGTAAGGGTTGTGATTTTTGCCCATTTTCAGTTATTTTGCTTTAGAGATTGTATGCGGTGTTCAAAAATTCTGAAAATTGGTGTACTTATGTAATTTTGCCCGTAGAATCGAATGGTGTTGTCGCCAAATTCATATCTCGACCCATTTTTGGGTTATTACCAAAAAATGGGCAGTTTTGAGGAAAACTTTGAATCTAAATATCTCGAGAACGAAAAGAGATATCGACCTGCGGTTTCAAAATTTGGAATCAGTGCATTGAGAAGTATCTGGATACATAAAAATTAGATTTTTGAAAATTTTGAAGTTTTTATCTAAATGTGGGGTATATTGACATTTGGGGCAATAATTCAAAAATGGGTAGAGATCAGTGGCGCCGACTTTTTACATTTCTGTCGGGTGCTCGAACCCTAAAAAGTAGTATTCTACATTTTAAAAAATATTTTTATATATAAAAAAAAACATAAACTCTAATGAAACAATACATAAAATTAAAATAGTGTTTCAAAAATAATGCAAAAAATTAAGGGTACCTATTTATTATCTGATGTACTGTCTGTAATGAAAACGCAAATTTTCCGAAATTCGCAAAATTAATGGCATTATGGTTCTTGGAGCGTATATATTTTAGGGCACAGGTCGAAATTTTTGTTAAAAATTTCTTGTCGGCCAGTGTCAGTACATCAAACCCGTTATATTTTTACAATATTTCTGAAACTATGAGTGCCCGTGAGGTGACGCCTGGTACAAATATGTCATCATCATTACCGATATCTGTGATAAAGCAAATTGGTACACTCAGAAATGGGTAATATGCTGTGATGTTATATTTATTTAATTAAAGATGAACTAAATATTTATAGAGCAAATATATTTGATGCCGAGAAAAATATTTGTAGGGAAAAGATTGGGAGAAATAATATGGAAAGGGACAAATTCAGAGATAATGGAACTTTTTGGGAGTGCGCATATATCGGGTATTTCGGGCACAAAAGTTAAAATCGGTGGGTCATATAATTCGTATGGAGGGAACTAGAACAGTAAAAGCGATTTTTAAAAGGGGAGAGACTGCCTAAAGGAAAAGAGGACGACCCAGAAGAAGATGGGTTGACGCAGTGAAGGACGATCTATAAGACTTAGGGGTTCAAAGATGGGAAGAAAAAGCAGCAAACAGGGACCAGCGCGGGTCTACAAGGCCTGTAGAGCTGAAATTTATTTAATAACCTTTTGGTGTCTGAAAAGTGTGATCTATAGATTAATATTCGTCCAATTTTTTTCGTACTTTTCTTCTTCTAAATAAAGTTGGCTCATTTATTTCAACATTTAGTTTACCTATATTTTCAAGAACACTATCCCAAAATTCGTTGAATAAATTTTTGCGAATATTTGAAAATAGTTCGAGTACTGTAATAGTTTTACTATTAGATTCGTAAAAACATAAAGAAACCTTTTGCACATCTTTATTGAGAAGTTCTGTTGGTTCAAGACTCAATATTATTAATTTTATATAAAAATAAAATTGAAATAGAATTTTTTTTTCTAGAAGACATATTACTCTGTTCTCTGTCTGCATATCTCTCTGTCTCTCTTTCATGCCGTATATTAGTGCGTTCGTTAATGCAGAATCAGAGCAGAGCGTACAGAACTCGGAGCCGAATCACGTGACTCCATATCATTCTCTATACTCTATCGTATGATCCTGTCGGGTGCTCCGCACCCGACGAATTCTCTTGTCGGGTGCTCAAGCCCCGGAGCACCCACGGAGTCGGCGCCACTGGTAGAGATATAAACTTGGTAGTAATATTATTTGATTGCAAAGAAAATGTTACGTAAGTGTACGCATTTTTAGAGTATTTATATATGAGTGTGTTGCCTATTCTTAAACTTTCAAGTGAGATTAGGTAAAATGAGCATCCTGTATACAAGTAAAAATAGAGGTTTTATTATTTACTAACAATGAATTTTATGTATTTATTGCATATTATATATGTATAAATAATTATATCACAAAAAAACCTTATACAACATAACGAAAATAAATTATATCTTATTTCAAATTAGCATTAATAATATGAGTATAAACAAAAAAAGTAGAAATCTTAAAAATTTGTATACATTTAAATTATTGGTGCGCGTCTAGCTTTTACGTCAGAAAATTTTTTTACTAATCATAGCTAAGTTTACCAGTCTGTCTTGTTCCATTGTACTCCTTCCATATTTTTTTTATGATTTTTAATTTCGAAATAGAGCGTTCACCAGAAGTAACAGATACGGGTAATGTTAAAAAATATTTTAATATCAATTAAAATAGTGGGAAAAGCAGAACACAAGTCGCTTGTAGCACATATTCTACAACTTTATATGCAGTCTATTTGGTTTCAGTGAAGCACTGTAAAACTTTTTTTTGTATACCAAAAATGGCGACGCAAATCACCGATGGTGGCGTTGGTATCTGTATTTTACTAGTTCTAATATTCCCGCTAGATGCCTCATGCTTAATTTGGAGTTGCCAATAAACATAATATATTCGTCTGTACTGCACATGAAATATGAATGTTTGTCTGCCTGCAGTGCCTGCCAGTTAGTACTTTGTAGATTATATATATATCCACAAAGATTCATTCGTTCATTTAAAACAAATAATTAAAAATTAAGTATTATTATAATATATACAATGTTGCTCGCCGTGTCGCCCCATGGTCGCCCCTAATCAAGTGTCGCCCGCGTGCGACGCACACATCGCACCCTGTGACGGTGCGCCCCTTTTTTGACTTTGACATGTTGATTGGTTTTTACAGTTTACTATCTTAGATTGTCGGAAACACATAAGATTTTGTACACAGAAGTGTAAGCACTGTAAATTTTGTAAAAAATATAGTAAATGTAAAAATGTACTATAAACTATGTTTGTACAGAGTGTAAATCGAAAAGTGGGCCATAAGCGTTTAAGATGGGAAATCAAATCAGTTTTCCTTTGCGCATATACGGTACCAAATTATTTTATGAAAAGTACTTCAAATGAAAGTTATCGATATTTAAATTCTGCATCTAAATCGTGTGAAATAATTATTTTAGCTCTTCACATAAACGTAAAAATTAGTTATAAAGTTACAAGTTTTATGAGGTCCCGTGGCCTCCTGCCAGAGTGTCTGGTCGCGAACCTGGGGGTACTGGGTTCGAGCCCGATCGACGCCAAATATTTCGAATTTTAAATGGCACAAAAGTGATCCCTGTGGTGCACTCTCCACGCCAGCAATGAGTGCCCGTGAGGTGACGCCTGGTAAGCGCCCGCACGGTACAAATATATCATCATCATTACCGATATCTGCGAAAAATCAGATTGGCACACTCAGAAATGGGTAATATGCCGTGATGATATATTTATTTATTTATTTATTTATTTATTTATTTATTTTAAGTTTTATGAGCTTTTAGTCTAAGCAATAGGTAGCCATGGATTTTTGACAAAAAATAAACAAACTGTCAATTAGAACAAAATTTAGATTAGAGTAGTAAATTAACACAAAGCACAAAAAGGTAAACTGTTTTAGTTGTAATTTACAGTTAAAAACAACGCATTTGTTCTTCTTTTTTGTCATAAATCCATGACTGCCTAGACAAGCTCATAAAAATTGTAATGGTAAATCTCGTGCGCCATCTTAAATATGCTTTTGTTATGCCAAAAAATTCTCATAGGTTACTATACCGGGTGTCCGCGGAAAGAGGGGCACTCCTATAAACTTCTTTATTTATAAAGATATCTAATTGAAAATTTATACGCATAACCCTAACATATGTGGCATCATTTTTATGAATAAATGGTAAATATATCACTTCCGTTTAATCGGAAGTACCATAAACTTTCTTATTCAAAGTCAAATTTTAGAATAAATATATATATTTTAATTATTAAACCTTAAATAATGAAAATTAACAAGAAATAATAAATAATTGCAACATAATAATGGAAATTTTGTAACTTTGTAAATATCTCAAAAATATGAAATCAGAAAATAATATATGTTCAAAACAGCCACAGCCAACTTTTGTATTCTTAATTTGAATTTTTTTGTATTATTTTTTGATGCAAAATTTGACTTGTGGCACATCATTTAGAAACAAGTTAATGTTATTTCCTGTTAAACCGGAAGTGATTTGTTAATTTTCGAGATATAACACAAACTAACATTTTTTAAATGGACCCCGTATTTGACTTTTTTTTCAAAAAAGAACTTATTTATTTCTCTTTAGATATTCTGTAATTTAAATATTTACCTTACATATATGCAACATGCATTACACTAATGTAATGGAATTTGTAAATATCATAACTTAAATACAATACATATTTCTTTGTTTTATGTGGTTTTAACACTGATCTATACATATCTAGATACCGGACGCAATATTAAACTTTTGAACCCTTCCTAGCTACTTTAAAGTTAAAAGTTTGTCATCTTACAGGAAATTTTCAGACAAAATTGATTGTGTTATTTGCGATGTTCTATTTCACTGCGACGTGGAAATTGACTGTAACACTTCTGGAGTTAGCGCCATGTCATGCGCATTACGATATACTAACTTTTTGTGGTCGTTTTTTTTCGAAACCGGTGAAGATTTTGGAAAAAAATTTCAAATAAAAATTATTTTTTTAATTATTATTATTTAATTCATTTACTACACCTTTGTCCCTGTATATTAGGGTCTATCTTGTAAGGAGTAAAAAATTTTCGCTTATTGTTTTTTGTGCTGCAAAATCCGAAACAAACTTTTTCGAATGTTATTTTTTATTATTTTTTCTTATCATTTTAGAAACAAATATCATATTTTTATTAATAAACACCGAAACATAAATAAATAATAATCTGAAAAAATCAGAACGATATCTTCAATAATAATAATAATAATAATAATAATAATTTTATTCAAGCATAAATACATATAAATGTTTAGCCAGGTCAAAAAAGATATTTGAATACAATAATATATAAATACGGCACATAATAAAGAAATGGAAAATACAATATACATTGGATATTGTGCTATTCTAGCATTTCCTGATACTTGTAAAATGTTTTTTGACGGTTATTTTAAACTTTGCATATGATAGTATACGTACGTAGATATGATAAAAGTTAAAAATTGTGGAGACATTTAATTCAGGTTATCTTTTCAAATTTTTTTCGAATGTTCGCAACGTGATAGAACATATGGTTTTTTTTTTATTTCATTAAACTTGTTATATTTTGCCATGATTAATTAATAAAATTAGATGTGTTATAGTCATAATAATTCGTATTTAGCATATTTATATCTGAAAATATATAAACTTTTGAAAAGCAGAAGTGATAGAATCTGAGGTTCCTCGATTCGGATCTACCGGCGGGCTAAAGTGTGTAGTCGTTAAAATGCTACCAGTTCTCCATGTTAAACATAGATGGTGCTAGCCGTACAATGATTATTTCTGCTGCCACACTGGTTGCATAGCGATCAGTAGTTGTCTGACGAGTTAAGTACACCAACTTCTCTAGTACTATCGGTCTCGGGAAGGTTTCGTAGGAACCTGACAAATTTCAAAATCCGACACCTCCGACACCCATCTTAGGTATAAGGAAAAAGAAGAAGAAGAAATGCACAAATTTACAAAAAAAAAATCATTTTTCTTGTATTGGCAACAATACATTACTGACCAATGACTTAACTGAAGTAGACGCAGGGCGCAATGTTTAATATGAACTCAGCACTTTGTAGGATAAACTTTTTATTAGAAAAATAATTGAATCTTAATTAATGTAAGTCCAAAAAATAGCTAGCAGTTGCACATTACCAATTCAAGTAGTATGGTGTGTGTTTTATTACTTTTATATTTTTTGCACCATAAACAAGTATTGATTTGAAAATGCTCTCTCGTTAATTTCATATTTTCACATACAATGATACTTTAAAAGAATTATTAACTAAGTTCTAGCTAACATTAATTTCAAATGACAGATAAATAACTGTTTAAAATGAAAATACAAATTTTTAGAAACTATTTTAATTTGTATCAGTTAATAATTAAAATACTGTTTTCTTTCCCTGCTTTAAAGTGACGTAAAACAAAAACGTTAAACTAACATAATTCCAAACCATATTTTTAAACGAAGCGTACATTTCTCAGAAAAGCTAGTGGTTTTTGGGAAAATTCATCTCTCAGAGTCTAGGTCTAGATATACATGTCATTGAGCTCTCATTTCATGGAATTGTCAAAAAACATCTGTAATGCGCATGCTCTGCTCTCAGGACATTGCAAGCTGGTGCTGCGTGCTGGTGTGGGCAAAAGAGCAAGAGTGATATACTTTAACGTACGTCATTAGATTGTAGGGGCAAAATTATGTAGTTTTACAAATCAAGTTTTATCTTTAATAATTGTGTATATAAAAAATTGTGTAAATAATTGTGAACTGTGAATTTAGTGACTAAAATTAAAAATAACATGAATTGTGACCGTCATTCACCACGCCGAAGAAATATGTCCAGATCTCCACACTATGGTAGGAATAATTCCGATTATAATGAAAGGAGTTTGTCGCCACATAGGAGATATTCATCTGGGCGGCGAAGTCCTTCAATTTCGCCCCATAATCACGTTTCATACAAAACACGTAAGAGCAAATTATCATTTACAAATACATAATGATTACTAATTCACGTGTTCCACTCAAAAATTGATTTTGTGGATATTTTCAATGTTTAATGTGTTTATTTGATCGAAAAACAATGTCAAAAATTGTTGGAATAGTAAATAAGAATGTATATAAATATTTCTCTTGAAAATTGTTTACTCATTTTGCAAGAGGTGTAATGGACGTAGGTAGATAATTAATTTATTTTCTATGACTGTTGTAAAACATATTTTTCAATATTAGTTTATTGTTTACAAAGTTTTTGTAAATATTGAATGAAGAGGAAAAGTCCGTTCTCGAATTTTCTATAATAGGTTATAAAAATCTTCTCCAGTAAAAAGCGCGTTCTTTGTGAAATCCATTTCCACTGATGAGTATACTTTATTTTATTTTCAAAAGTGTTTTAATTTAATGTTCGAAAATGTAATTCTGTGTGAATGCCTGAGAAATAATAATATGAAATTATTTATCATAATATGAATTTTTTTTTATTTATAAAATATGTAACGTCCCCATAAGGAAATTGTTAATTTTTGTATATTTTAACCATCAATTTACAAGAAAATTTCATTCATATAGAATTTTTAACCAATAAGGAAATTAAATAAAATAATCAATTTTCCAATTAAATTACATAATTGTATTAAAGATGTTCATTTTAATGACATGTGTTCAAATTAAAGATGCCAAGTTCTACTTGAAAATTAGTCTATTCACATCGCTGAAAACTGGTGCCAAAAATAGAATTTATGTGAGCTCCCAGAAAGGATCAAAATAAAAGAAAACAGTGTAAAGCAAACATTAATCAGAACAATGTTTATAAACTTAACAAAATTTATAGCTTTGTTTTAGCGTTTATTACAGAAACAAAGAATTATTAAAATCAAGGACGTGAAAAGTGTAATTTTATTTCCTTACATTGTATTGGCATAAATTACAGTACATATTTCAAGTCCTATAACTATAAATACTACATAGTTGGATAAAGAAAAAATTATTTCCATAGATACCTAATGAATTAGTCAATATTAACAAATAAATATATTATCACGATCTTCACCCATATTTTGTGTGTAATAGTTGGTGGGAAAAAACTCAAAACTGTAGAAAGATGATTTAGTTTTGTACATATTATCTAAAATCCCAAAGGCATTGATATACATGTATGAAAAGTTTGAATGCGTCATCATAAAACTTAGAATGTTACTGAGAAAAAATATTTTAAATTTAATTGTTTATAGAAATCAAAATTGTATGACCTATATTAGCAACAATAATTTGTAATATTAATATATGTATACATTTTTCTATTTACAAACGTCATGTACTTGTAAAAATTCTTATGCGAATGTAATTATCAAGTTTTAATAGCATTTAAAGTTTATTATTTACCATTCCACAAAATGCATATTTTTAAAAGCATTTACATAGCTATTTGCTTATCAGTACTAAATTTTTAGTTTATATTATTTTGAATATTATTAATATCAAGATTAATATAAATATGATTATATCAATTATATTTTATAGTAATCCGACTAATTCAATTGTCAATATTTAGAAACTAATTTTGTAATTAGATTGCGATACAATGAAATAATAATGTTCTAATTCGTAGAAAATAATAAAGTTAAAAGTTTTTATTTTAAATTCCATTTATATATATATATATATATATATATATATATATATATATATATATATATATATATATGTATGTATGGGGTCCCGTGGCCGCGTGCCTGAGTGTCTGGTCGCGAACCTGAGGGAACCGGGTTCGATCCCGACTGCCGCCAAATATTTCCAATTTTAAATGGCACAAAAGTGACCCCTGTGGTGCACTCTCCACGCCAGCTATGAGTGCCCGTGAGGTGACGCCTGGTAAGCGCCCGCACGGTAAAATATATCGTCATCATTACAGATGTCTGCATGTGTTGTAGATACTGGCACACCCAGAAATGGGTAATATGCCGTGATGATATATTTATATTTATTTATTTATTTATTTATATATATATAGGTAATGTTTACTATTTTTTAGTTTTAAATTATGTTGATGCTTGATGATTAATATATGTATATATAATTATAGTTAATTATTTTTGTAGTACTCCTATCAATGTCAACTGTCAATATTTAGAAACTCGAATGTGTTACTTTTATTGCAAAATAATTGAATAATATGAAAATTCCCAGAAAAATAAGAATGATAATAATACCTATAAGACATTTCGTATCGGTTTTGCCTATTTCAGTAGAAAGTTCTCTTACCTCTAGCAAAGAGGCGCATTATGTAGAATATTAATGTTCAGGGCGTAAGGTAAATGCGTAAACAATTAAATAAATTAAGTTTTACTGGCACAGTAATAGAATTACTCATTTTCTTCACCATTTTATAAAAATTGTATTTTAATAGGATTATCATTACACGAGGGTTACCCCAGAATTATTGAGAAGAAAAACAGGTAGTTCGTCAGTTGTCATCACTGATCTGTATACATATGCATCTGTCTACCGGACGCAATGTTAAACTTTTGTGACTAATTGAACGCCGCTATGTTGGTGCATATTGGCACAATAGGCCCATAAACCATAACAAAAAATAATAAAATGTACACTTTATCCTTAAAGTACTACTCAATAAATAACGATTAAGATAAAAAAAAACATTTTTTTGATAATTACTTTGCGAGATATTTGAATTTATTTCCAGGATACAGATGACGTCACACTATTGGTATCTTTCTCGCGCTGCGTACTACAGAAACTGGTGTGAGAAAGATAGCTGTAGGTTTCTTTAAACATCAAATGCAGCTATACAAAAAACAATTATGACTTTTTGATACCACGAATTGCTTCAAAATTAAACAAACTTTCATTTAAAAATATTTAATAAATTTGGTTTATGGGCCCCATGAGTTCTTATATAAAGAATGTAAATCAAAAAATTATTATTGCCAGATGAACTATCTATGGGGTTAGTTGTTCTACCATCGGTAAGCGTTGTACGCTTATTTCAATAACACCTTGTATAAAATTCGATATGGCACCAGATTTACGAAAAACTATGTAACTACTTTTATTTGTTTGTGTCTATTATAGAAAGTTTGGAGAATAAATACATTTTATTTCAATTTTCAATCACATTGTTCTATATTTAGTTTATATTGCTTCCACACGGATGCAAGTAGCTGAAAATAGGAAATAGTTTCTATTGAAGAGTTGTCAAACTTATGCCCGTTCATCTTACTTGTAAACTTGTACATTTTCCTCACGACAGGTTTCTTTTGATCATGTACGAGACAAATTGCTTTCAATTCTATCTCATTTTAGATTAAAAATAGCATAGGCTTTAGAATATAATACCGTTATAATTTATTTAGGACTAATAGTAATTTATTTTCTATATTGCTTTAAAAAATATTGGATAATTTCGTTTTTGGACTAATCATCTTATATTTTTTTAAATTTTATTTTATAACGTCATAGGTTTATTAAAAATGTAATAGAGTAGTTGTGAAAAAAATAAATGTTATTTTTTCCTATTAATTATGAAATATAAACTAATTCTAAACATATTAATATAAAAATTATTAGAAAATATAAAACTTTTCATTCATAATTTCCATAAAGTTCGCGGTGGAATTCTTGTGACGTAGACTTTTAATAATCATATAGTTCGACCAAGTCTGTATGACTCATACAAGCTTGTTAGAATACCACGACAAAGCGAAGATGTTGAATTATATTTAATAGCTTGCGGACACTCACGTGACGAAGCGAATTAGCCAATCAGAACCTGGGGAGAAACTGTCAGATTGAAGGACGGAGATTTGAAGTTTGATTTGGTTTATACCGTATTATGCGTCTTGTTTTCATAGTTTGGCAAAAAAATATAAAATAACTCAATACGCACTAAAAATTTCAATATGAAAACTGCCAAACTATGAAAACAAAACTCATAACCTCTGAACACGCTACCAAAACAAACTTCAGGGTTGCGTTCCAAAACTCTACTACAGAGTACGAAATTACTCAAAATCGTTCCAAAACTAATAACCTTACTCTCAGAGGGTGCTTGACATTAATGTTGTAATTATAAGTAGTTTTGTTAATTTTTTAAAATTTAATTTCAATTTTTTACTGCAACAAAACTCATTCTTCCAAAACACACTACACTCTTAAATTACGATACACTTGAATTTGGAAAGCTGCCCAGCTCTCTGACCTTCGATGTGACAGTTTCTCCCCAGGTTCTGATTGGCTAATTCGCTTCGTCATATGAGTGTCCGCAAGCTATTCTTATATAGACAACTTCATATTTTTCTTTTCTATATCAACAGATTTAAAACAAGGTAATGAAACTAATGAATTTGTGTGAAAATGAATAATTTCTTTTGAAATAGTGCTTCTCTCAAACATATAAATCGTTTCAAATAAAAATGGTAGTATTGTGTACAGAATGTACAACCGAGAGTGTACCGCTAGAGCAAGAAAGACTGTGATTTGTATTAATAGAACACGTCACCACGGGAAAATTTGAAATAAGAATTTTTTTAAAAAAAATTATATTTTGATAAATATACAGTTGCTAGACATAAAATATGTATTAAAGTGAATAACTTGAACAATTCTTTCAGAAAAAAAAAATAAATTGGAAAATGCGCAACTACCCTATTATTCTCGCAATTTTCAATTACTCATACTCCTGTAGAAAAAAAAATTAAAATAAATCGTATTCTGATATATGTTGCATACTTGCAATATTTGTATTATCAAAATACTCCGGCTGTGATAATATTTAAAGTTATAATTCTTCTTATAGCTTATCATACAGTAAAATATTTAATTTAATTATCATTACCGATTAGGAATACGTTAGTATGTGTTTTCTATGAGGAATACGATCATTCTCAGTGGCGGATCTAGTCTAAGAGTTTAAGGGAGGTAATTATGATTTTTTTTTTTGCAAAATAACACCATAGCTGATCATCTCTTTTCTTAAAAATCGAAAAACGCTAGTTTTAACTTTTGTCTCAATATTACCGGCATTTTTAAACTGCAAAATTATGTTTCTCGTCGTTCCTTGAGGAATATTAAAGGTTTTTTTTTTTTTTAATATTTATAAAACGATATATATATATTTTCACTGTTTTTAGGGTTGTAATTATTCCTTTTACTCTCCCCATAGATCCGCCACGGCATTATTAATCAAATTGCTTTAGTTTTGTGTACAAAACAGTGACAATATTCAGTCTTATTATTTATTATGGGCAGAAGTTTTAGGTTTTTTTTTGGTACTATACAGTGTCCCACACTCTATGTTCAGTATAGAGTCTTATGGAGTACCATGTTGCCATATTTACCTGCTGTAAGTCTGCAAGATAGAAAGAGCAAAATAGATGCCCAAAAAGAGATGAAATATTCTGGGTACTTCATTGAATGTATTTATGACTGGTGTACTTTCAGTGTATCAAAACCGGTGGATGAAAAGAAAAAAAATTAAATTAAATAATGAACTGGTCAGTTTAATAATTTACAAAAAATATAAAATAATACAAATACAAAATGTAAGTAGGATATAAAATTATAACAAGCGTAGGTAAATGAAATGAATTAACATATAAACTCTAGTCAATTTAAAGTAAATAATATAAAACATTTTTGTACTGAATTGGACATTTTAAAATCGTCGTCAACAATATAAATTCCCTATGTTACATATTTCCATTTTACGAAAAGATATAAAATTAATACATATACGAGTACAATATATAGATGTAAAATAGCATAGGTGCGAAGAAAAAAATGAAATTGAATAACACACTGGTCAGTTTAATAATACATATTTTTTATTTAATTTATATCTTCTTATTTGATAATTTACTAATATTTAAGCTTGATAGAAATACTGCATATACAGTGTGTCCCATTTAGAGGTGCCACCATTGGGATCTCGAGAACTGTAAGAGATACGATGTCGGTTAAATGGAACTTTTTGTGCGCCTTTGGGAGGCCATCTCAGGTGTGCTTTTGTTTTTCCAAAAATTCTCATAGGGCACTAGATAAAGACGAAAAACTGAATATTGTTGATTTTTTCTTTTTCAAATAACTTCTAAATTATTAGTAATTGAGAAAAACATTTCAAATATAAAAGATAGATATTTTTACTAGCTAACCAGTGACGTACGAAATAAATTTTTATATCCGTAAATTTTCGAGATATAACACAAACTTATATTTTTTTAAATGGCACCCATATCTGATTTCAGTCTCAAAAAAATCATTATTTTTTTCTCTTTTCAATGATGTAAGGGTTATTATGTTTTATATTTGTTTTGCTCCTAAAATTTAATTTTTCTCTTTATTTTCCTGAACTTTCTTATTATTTCCCAAAAAAACATTATTATTTTTATTAATTATATTGTATTTGATCGAAATAATTTGTTTTATGCCTTTATTACTTAATATTTTGATTCTAGACTCATAATTACAAATTACACTATAATGTGCCAAAGGCGACCAGATACAAAATATAAAAATTAGTTTGATACGAGTTTTGAGCAAAATTTTCTAACGAAATAAATTATTTAAATAGAAGGAGTATTTCTAAATAGAAATCTACCAATATTTTCAAAATAATTATAAATTTAATAAAAAATAAGGAAAAAATAATAATTTTGAAGGCAAAACAAATATAAAGCATAATAACCCTTACATCGTCGAAAAGAGAAAAAAATAATTATTTTTTTGAGGCTAAAATCAGATATGGGTTCCATTTAAAAAAATATAAGTTTGTGTTATATCTCAAAAATTTACGGATATAAAAATTTATTTCGTAGGCCACTGGTTAGTTTATAAAAATATCTATCTTTTGTATTTGAAACGTTTTTCTCAATTATTAATAGTTTAGAAGTTATTTGTAAAAGAAAAAATCAACAACATTCAGTTTTTCGTCATTATCTAGTGCCCTATGAGAATTTTTGGAAAAACAAAAGCACATCTGAGATGGCCTCCCAAAGGCACACAAAAAGTTCCATTTAACCGACATCGTATCTCTTATAGTTCTCGAGATCCCAATGGTGGCACTTCTAAATGGGACACACTGTATTTTACATAGTTCATGTCTTTATTCTTTCTTTGTAATCTCCAATTTGAATTTATAATATTTTAAAATTCTAATTTCTAATGCATTTAATTAAGATTAGTATGCTGGGCGGTTTTAAAATATTGTATTGAAATATTACTTATTACAGGTACAAATAGCCCTGTATATAAAACTATTTAGATAAATATTGGGTGTATACAATAAGCCCTTGGGTAAATAAGAGACCCTCATAAAACTTAAATTGTACAGTGTTAACTAATTTTGATATAGCAATGAAAATTTATGAATGTTTCAATATTACATTACATTGAAAAATTGACAACATGGTACAGAAAACCTCCATAAGAATAACATTGGCTATCTCTGCCATACTTAAGATAGAGTGTGGGATACTGTATAGATGACATACAGTGTGATGGGCGTTTAAGCTGTTTATGATCGTCCCTCGATTTTTGGTGACGAGAACTATTTAGTTGTGGAAAGCAATCTAAGGAAATGACTTATGCAGAGTTTACAACTTTTTATAGAGGGTTGGAGTTGGGTAGTTCAATGGTCAGGATTCATAAATTATTCGAACCTGAAGGTCTGCCTTGAAGGCTAAGAAATGGGCTGTATTAAAATAATTCGTACTGAATTTTTGTATAAATTTTGGTAACTGAAAATATTAAGAAATAAGACACAGTAAATACAATTTTTTTTACATTTTACAAAAGAACAACACGTTTTAAGGAAAAAAAAATGAGATTTAGAATTGAGTACAGTGGAGTTAAAAACAACAAATAATAAAATAGAGATTTATTACAGAGAACAGCGGTTTTCCACCTTTGCTTTTTATTTTATTAAATATATTTAAAATGATTTTTTTCTGATCGTAGGATAGAGTTTGCGTTTCTATATTTTCGACGTCGATGGTTGATTTGGGACATCTGTGCCGGCTCTTGAACTATTTCTTCTGCAATGTTGCTTTCACCATCATTCACGTCCACATAATTATATTCCCAGGGTCTTCACATGTTCACAATTATATATACAAGCACTACTGAAATCTTAAAGCATAAACAACGTTTCATTTTGATTATGATTTGATTTGAAAATGAAAAAGATTTTTGCACGTACCTCAAAAGAAAATTTCCAATAACTTTACATTTAAAAGACATTATTATTACATAATAACTGTTTGTATTCAAAATTTAAGTTTGAATGTATTGTAATCCCTATTCGCTAGTGAAATAGAGCAATATGACGTCTAGCGGCGAAAATATGAACTAGTGCATGGTAGTAAGTCCTAGCCGAGGTAGCGGCGATCGCATCGTTTCTGTCACTTATTTAACAAATAAATCACGAGTGGAGTGAAATTTGTAGGCTATACTTAATTTTACGTAAGAAAATAGTAGATTACTCTTAAGAGCCGACCGTTTTTACATGCATTGAATAAATAATTTAAATTTGTGCAACCAAGCTTTGCCAATAATAAATATATTTATCTGTAAAAATGTCAAAATCTAAAATTGCAACAAAATATAGTTAAACATCACTTAATTCTGTAGATTTTATTTGACAACTGACAGGTGATATTTGTTTCGTTTCTGTGAAATAGGTTTATATTCTGACCAATCAAAGGGTAGAATTTATATATCCCTAACTAAACTAACGCTATTCTTACGTGAAATAAAGTATAATAACAAAATTAAACTTCAACACGTTTTAGTTGCGTCTAATCTATGTACGTCATTAGCACGCAGAAATCCAGAAATAATTAATTTCCATAATTTCCCGAAAACAAGAACCTAAATTCTATAGAAAAATTTATTAGAGAAATTTGCCAATTTGAAATAGTTGGTAAACGAAAGTTATACATTCATCTTTTAAAAATGGGAAAGGAACCGAGTAAAAATATGCGTGCTCCTTGCATTTTGTAAAGCAAGATTATATTTTGCCGGGTATAACTACAAGATAATAATTACTTAGTGTCTTTATGAAAATACTTCGTAATGAAATCTAAACTTGTAGACCTGCCTGCACAAAGATGACAATAAAATAATAATACTTATCTCTACATTAATCTACCAAAGACTGTAATAATGCAGTACTATGTAGATTCAAGAAAACAAAGCCTCGAATCATGTAAATTCAAAATTCGAGAGAATGCTGAACATAATTTTTATATGAAACGGACTAGTGCGCAAAATTCAAAATGTTATTCATACTAGAGACATTATTTTTATTTAATATTAATATTACTTTGTATTTCAAACGCCGCAGTGTATAAGAATACAGTTTCGGGAAACGAAGCATCTACCTTAAACCGGCCATATTGTTACGTCACGCGCTAAGCTCCTCCTCTTCTTCACTCGCGAATTTCATTTTAACCTCTTTTCAATGTTATAAAAAGTATGTTTAAAACGCATTATTATTGGAATACTATAATCCAAATTTAAAAGAACATAATTAGGAAATATCTTGAACAAAATTTCGGGTACGGTGCATAACAGAAGAAACTACCTGCGTTTAAGAACCTTTACCGCAAGTCCCATAAAACTTTATATCGGGAAACTGACAGATTCTATATTGAGTCCGTTAGATCGCTTCATACAATTATATAACATATTAATGAAGCATCTGGTGATCCACACCTGAACGCTATTCCTGTGCAATAATAATGAGCTTAATAATTTACTTTATTACATTTCGTATTCAGGCAGTACTTAATATATCAATAAAATATGCATAAGTTTTAATATAGGCTCTTCATAAAATATAGTGTGCATTGAAGGAGGTAAATGAAATTATGTTTAGCATTAGAATTTATTTCGTTAAAAATAATTGCACATAGGATAATAACGCCATTAGTTTCATCGTGTGAAAAAGATTTCAAAATTTGTTATATTAATACCAAAAACTTTTAGTCAAGTTTTATAACTTTTCTTGACATCGAAAACAGTATCAAACAAAATTAATTTAATATTGACCACATGTCGTTTATCACAAAAAAAAAATCCCAAGAAAGTTCCAGTTTATAACGACTGTTCCTTCTTTTTGTTTTAAGAATACCGCAGCAGCCAGGACTCGGACTACTCGGATAGCCCCCATGCCCGACACAGCAGAAGAAGTTACAGCAGCGGGAGCGAGTACGACTATTTTCCCAGAGAGAAAGAGCGCGATTATGACCACAGAGACCGTGATAAAGACAGAGACTGGGATCGCGAAAGATCCAGAAGTCGCGAATACAGGGACCGTGAACGTCATCACCATAAAGACAGAGAGTACGACTCACATCATAGAGATAGATTCCGAAGAGACAAGACTAGAGATAGACGATCAAATAAAGAAAACAGAAGAAGCAGAGATCGAGATAGGGACAGAAGTTATCGGGATGACGACAGAGACAGTAATGAAGGAAGAGATCGTAGTCCTATTTCTAATTCAAGTAGCGGCTTTGATTCAGGGTTTTATAAAAATCAGCCTCCCAATAACACAATAATGATTCGAGGCTTAGCGCAGCATATTACTGAAAATGATGTAAGATATTCATGACTCTACTTCAATGAATTAAAATTTTTAATTAAAGATTATTTAAATATAAGGCGTTTTCGTAAAGTCGATCGGATTGATCCGATGCAATCTGAAGCGTTTGTAAAATCAATCGGGTTAATCTTAACTCGTTCGTAAACTCCTTTGATTAGTCAGACCGAGCGATCCGATAAAAAATTTCCAACCCTGATCCATGTGCAGGGTTAGCACAGATTGCGCAGTCAAATTTAAATTTGTAAACATTTATGTTTCAGAAAATGTATTTACAGTACAACCTCTATAACTCGAAACTCAAGGGACCGCGAAATTACGTAGAGTTATAAAGATTTTGAGTTAGAGAAAAAGCATACTTATTGCAAACAAGTTTAATTTATTTAAAAATATGTAATTCTAATATGTAATAGGCTATTCCACGATATTTTTTTAAACATAAAAATATAAGACCACATGTGTAAGTCCGAGTTAAAAATTCCTCCAAATAAGGGAGATATTAAGGTCCGAATTTTAAATTAGCTTTGTGACGTAGGGAATGTAGATACACCAGAAGTAAACAAACAGTGGTTCACAAGCCACGAAAAAATGTTAAACAAATTACAAAATAATGTATATTTAAATTGTAATATTATAATTCATTATTAGCAACATAAAATAAATTATTATACTTAATTTATTTCACTTTTTTTCACATTTTATAAAAACAAAGAAATTAGAACGTCACCCGAACAGCAACCGAACAGATCCGACACACCCGAAGAAGTATATTCTTAGTTAGGGCGGGGCTTCTCAAAATCGGAGGTCATACTTGAATCCTATTTGCTCAAACACGCGTGCACATGTCCTGCATTATCAAAAGCAAAACTCCCCGTGTCTTCTAGAAGCAATAATTTATAACAAAAGAAATATGGTTTTCCTTATCCTTTAACTATTATCGTTCATATTTTCAATAAACTTTTAATATTTTTGATTACTGTGGAATAGCCTATTATGGGGTCCCGTGGCCGCGTGCCGGAGTGTCTGGTCGCGAACCTGGGAAACCGGGTTCGATCCCGACCGACGCCAAATATTTCGAATTTTAAATGACACAAAAGTGACCCCTGTAGAGCACTCTCCACGCCAGCAATGAGGGCCCGTGAGGTGACGTCTGGTAAGCGCCCGCACGGTACAAATATGTCATCATCATTACCGATATCTGCGATAAAGTAGATTGTGGCACACTCAGAAATGGGTAATATGCCGTGATGATATATTTATTTATTTTATTTTAATTCTGAAACATTTTTAAACATTCTTTAAAACAAAAACTGGGTTGTTGAACAAAGAAGTAATTTTTTTAAATAATCAATTATTAATGATTGATGTTTGGTTTTTTTTTTGCATACTTACTCGTAAAATTTTCTTTTTTTATTGAGCAAACTAAATATTTCATCTGTTGTATTTTCATTCATAGTAAAAAAAAGTTGAATTGTTTCAAATGTTTTTATCATTTCCTGGTGAGAAGTTTTCTCCCTGGGCAATTCTCCATCGGTGTCACTTTCATCCGATTTATCTTGAAGCTCATCTTGATTAGCAATTAGTAGCGATAATCTTCGTCTTTGTGCATAATATAATGCCGAAAAAAAAATATTTTGTGCTTGAAAATTCGAGTTATAGAAACTACTATGTTACTGGGGCATGTGAGTGTTTTCGAATTATGGAGATTTTCGAGATATAGAAATTCGAGTTAGAGAAGTCAAAATACATTGTAAGTATATAAAATGTGCCGGAAACAAGTAAACTTCGACTTAGAGAGTTTCGAGTTATGGAGGTTCTAGTTATAGAGGTTCAACTGTATGTAAATGTTTCTGATTAAAATATTGCTAGCAAGTTCTTAAGAAAATATGGCAGTTTGCAATTTGTGAAGTATGTATGAGTTATTTCGAACAAATAAATGAACACATGAAACTATTTCGGAAACAAGCGCTATTTTCTTATCCATTTTAACAAAATAAAACTTCTTCTATAGCTTCAGATTTAAACGTCAAAATCATGTACAGATCTGACGCGATCGTAAAAGCTTCGATAATCGGATGATTGTGATATATCTGTGACGTCATCGAACAGATCTGTCGGGTAGCTCCAACTGACTTTACGAAAACGCCTATAGTAAATAATAATGATGTCAAATTTTCAAATTTATGTATACTAGCTGTTTGGTAAATAGGCGACCATCTCTTTAAGAATGGTAAAGGTGACGGCCATGAGTCAAAATTTACTCTTAAATTTACACTGATTGGCCTCTTGTAGGAAATATAGGCCTTTAGAGTTACCCAATCGGACGTTAGGTCGGGTTAAAGTTTTTAATCAAACAATTAATAACTACTATCAGTGTCAACAGTTTGATAGATTGAAAGCAGTAGCATTCGTTCACTGTGTTTAGAATGCAACTATCTATGGTGAAGTTGGAGGCAATAACAGAGCTCCAATGAGGTTGTTCCAAAAAAGATTTTTAAATCATCACTTTCCTTATCGCAAAATGTTTTTCAAATCTTGACATCTGCCGTCAGATGTGACAATTTTTCGTTTTTTTCCCAAACAAAATACTTGACACAATAAAACAAGCGATAATAAAATCTAATGCCTCATTGGTTATTTTTAAAATTCCTCGGATGATAAAGAGAAAAAGATAAATGCAGAGTGGGATTTCTTTTGATTCTACGGAGGCGTAGAAGAGCCATAAAAAAATTTTAAAACTTGAAATTTCACCTTTTAAATTTGAAATTTCACCTTTTAAACTTGAAATTTCAACTTTTAAACTTGAAATTTCTACTTTTTAAAACTTGAAATTTCAACTTTTTCAAATTATGAGTTGCCAATTAGGATACGTTGCAGTTTGTAAGTTTAAAAGATGAAATTTCAAGTTTTAAAAAAAATTTGCGTATGGCCCTTCTACGTTTCCGTATGATTTTCTGTTAAGTCGCAGTGAAGCGATGACCGCCTATTTACCGAACCACCTGTATATTCCAAAGTAACACTGTATTAACTAAGAGTACCTGGAACTCACATCACATAACTTCTTAAAAATATGATAATTTATAAGGTGGATTTATAACTACCACAGAACATAGAACATAATTTAGCACAGATTAATTTAGCATAGAAAACATAGAATTTTGTCAGGGGGTTTTATAATGTCACACAAAACATAGTGAAAATAAGCAGAAGAAGAAATACATGTCATTTTCAAATAATATTAAGAAAAACGTATGTTTGTCTTTGACTGTGAATTTTTTTATAAATTTTGTCAGACTTGATATCGAGTTCGTGTTATTATTTCATTTTGTTATTTATGATTAAATTTATACAAATAAGTTTGATGTCCATTTTAACTAACAAATGACTTACAAGTGTTTCGCCCTCATAGCGGTATTTACAAATATTTATTCGAACTACCACGAAACAGAAAATTGGACATTGGTCAATGGGGGATTACGGCTCAATCGAATTAAAGGAAAATAGTAAAAAAATACGAATGTATATGCTGAGTAACGAATATTAATAAAAAAATGAAATGGTATAATTGAGATATTTCGGAAATAAAGGGTTTTTGTTATAACGCTTCGACACTAATATGAAAATATTTTGATTGGCGACCGAGAAACCGCCTATACATGCATTAAAAATAGCGTGTTAGGAGGTGGGATTACTACCAATGGAAGTTAAGAAATTCAAATTCGAAAGGAGGGGCTAACATTCCTGTACTACAGTTTCCAAACAGTTTTTATTTTAACATAAATTTCTTGCATTAAACTTAAAAATTTAAATACACCTGTAATTATAAAGTATGTATACTTATACAGTGTTATAATATTCATTTATTTTTATGTAAATATAACTTAAAATAGCATATATTTCAAGAACATTTAGGTCCATGATGAAAACAGTTTGATATAAAAACACATAAATGTGACGTCACGTCAATCTTTTCAAAATTCGGGAGACCATAACTCGCTTATTAATAGGAATTTTTTCACCGGATTTTCATCAATAGTCTTAGTTTTCCTAATATTTTCAGATGAAATTATAAAAAAAAAATGGTGTAATCCCCATTCCTATGCTGTTCTAAATTATGTTCTGTGCGGTGTGTCTGTTGTAAATGGATATATTATTTTCCGTATGACCAAATTGTATTTTTTCTATACTAAATTATGTTCTGTGTCCACTTTACTCCAGTATTTATATTATTTGCCTATCGGTACGGAATAATGAAATTGATAAAATGTATATTCATCGTGAATATTAGCTTCGTTTCTTTCCGTACATCGTTTTATTATTTATTTATCATTTTAATGCGTTGCAAATGTCACTCAGAGCAGTTACCGTATCTTCTGTGGTTTTGTACTTGAAGATGGAAGAAGTGATTGTTACGTTTTTAACAAATACTGGTATCACGAAGTACTGCGACTTAATCTTCTGTATACCCTAATTAAAAATCATTTATTATTATACAATATAATGGAGAGATAACAACAATTTTCTAAAAGAAATGATCGTTTTTTGTGCCAGTGTGTGTAATTATATCATTCTAATTTTGCGTAATCTGAAAGGAATAAAAAGAATTGAATTATTGATATAATATTAATTCTGTTTTTTGTATGTACAGGTCCGCCAAGATATAATAAACTGTGGTCTAATGCCAAAGGACATTCGCTTGATTAGGAAAAAGGATACAGGTAAATGCAGAACATATTTTTGTTGTTTTCTATTTGTTTAATTTATTAAAACACAAAAGAAAATGAGAAAAGTATTCGGTGGCCCTATTTCATATCCGTTATAACAAGCAATGAATTTTAAATTCTGTCGAATCCTTCCTTATTTTGCCGGTGCGTGTGGGTCCGAAAATGCCGTTCAACACTATTGGTTATTTGTGTGATTATTTACTGTGTAGGTGCATCTCGTGGATTTGCGTTTGTCGAGTTTACTACTCTGCAAGAAGCTACGCGCTGGATGGAGATGAAACAGGTATCTGAGCCGCAAATGGAAGAGAAACGGCCAGTAGCAATCGTACACTATAAGTAGTAACCGATATTACATATTCTTAATAAAACACGGCTAAGTATTTGATTTGGTGCTCGAGCTCTATTCTGATTCTGTAACAAAACAAAATTTATAAAGGATAATATAATAATTGAGGACCATCTTTTCTTTGTTCACTATTCGAATCATTTTCAATACTTATAAATTTTTCCAAAACAACATGTAATGCGGCATAGCTTTGCACTAGCGATGCGCTCTGTTCTATTCGTAATCGTAACATAAATCAAATGCATGTTGTAATTATTAGAAAAGTGGTTCATTAAATTCATTTTATTATTGAATAATTTTACATTACATGTTATAGCAAAACGTCATTATTCCATTGTGAATTAAATATTATTTATTATTGTTTAATTAGATTTTTCATAAGAATTCGTAATGGTTTGCTGTTCCGAGACAGCAAGGAATAACAGTCGAAATTCAACTTATTCCTTACATATCTTTCATAATTTGGGGTCTTGTTGTTGACAGGGCGTGTTGATGCTGCAAGACCAGTATCGAGCTATTATGCAATACAGCATTCCCAAAGATGCTTCTCAGCAATCCGAAAAACCTCCCTCATCAAAAGCTACGGCTGATTGGTTTTGCATAAAAGTTAGTATTGTTTATTAAAATCAGGGATGGTAACCATAAAAAATATCGGTTTAGGTTTCGATCATCGTTAAAAATTAAATATCGGTTTTTATACAGCAATCGGTTTCGGTGTACGAGTTTTACTAAAAGGGTTTTGGTTTTACAAAAATAATTTACGTGTACTTATATATTTTTAAAATTTATTTTGTTTTTACCTTTGTAATTCGTATACATACCTGGTGGCACTCGACACCCGTTATACAGGGTGTTAAAAAATAAGTGTCACAAATTATGAGGGCATATAGTACTGACTAAAATAAGTAAAAAAACTTAATCAACATGGGTCCGATCTTCAAATGTTTTTGAGAAAGAGGACATTTTGTATTAGAATTGATGAAAAACTGTCAAAGATAGCGCTTGAATAAAATTTTGTCTATTCCAGTAAATAGATCATAAAAAAGCAATAAAATTTTATATGAAACATTTTTTCACTTTCTAATAGTTACGAAATTATTTGAAAACAGGGTTGGCCTGATTTAAATCATTTGATTTAAATCAACTAATTTTTTTAAAAAAATCACTGATTTTTATTACAGATGAAAAAAAAATTCAAATTGTAAGAAAAATGAATTTATTTACTACAAAAGTAAAAATAAGAACAAAAATATGGACTGCATTTGAATTCTAACAGATTACTGATTACATGTTTTGACCTATTTTATTTACGTATGTATTGTTTAAAAAGACGCGCGCGCGTAGGTACATTATATACAAAATTTATGCAAAAATTCAAATTCATCTTTTAGGGTTTATTACAGATTTCGTTTTCGTTTATGAAATAAAATATTTATATTGCTTTTAGAACAATTAAAAAAGTACAATAACACCACTAAATTTTTAAAAATAGAAAAAATCAAAAAATCATTATTTATTTGATTTTTTTTAAAAATCAATGATTTTTGATTTTTTAAAATAAGTCATGATTTTTTCCAACCCTGTTTGAAAACTAAATATTGGCCAAGATCGCCACAACATTTGTCTTAAGGCGGATTTATGCAGCCATTTTCATTTACATTTACATTTTAATTTAATTTTCATTTAATTCTCATTTATAATTTTTAAATGTACCTATTCATACAAAAATATATAACAAAAATAAATGAAAATGAACGCATGCGCACATATAAAGATACGCTGACAGATGATTAACGTTATAACCCGACTTTCATTGGAATAAAATTTATTAATAAAAATATTCAACAATAGTGACAGCGAAGAAGTTATGAGTTTAGTTTTAAACGTGTTATTGCAATAAAAAAACCGTAAAAAGAAACGATATCGGAGATACATAATGACAACCAGCTGATCAACTCAAATTCTCTTCCCTGTCATGTCGTACACGCATGCGCCATTTATAATTTTCATTTATTATAAAAGTTGGCCATCTTTAAAAATAAATGAGAATGAGAGATAAATGAAAACGTAAATGAAAATGGTGTATGCATGGCTACATTGGTTTACATACATTTATCTTTTAAATGAAAATTAAATTAATTGTAAATGAAAATGGCTGCATAAATCCGCCTTTAGTACATTTATTAGATTTTTTTTTGAAAAACAAAAACACATCTAAGTTAACCTCTGAAAGGTAAACAAAAAGTCTCATTTAGTCAAAGTCGTAACTCTTACAGTTTTTGAGATAGTAGGGGTAAACCCCGAAAAAAATCATTTTTCACTGCCTTATATCTCGGAAACTATTTAAGATCGGACCCATGGTGATTAAGCTTTTTTTTACTCATTTTGGTCAGTACTATATGCCCTCATAATTTGTTACACTATTTTTTAACGCCCTGTATAGGGATTTAACATGGGAAAATTAGAATATTTTTAATATTTGCTTGTCATTAAAAATAATTGTTATAAAACTTTGTTCACATGTTTGTGGACACTTTTTGCATAATTTTAATATTTTTTTTTTATTGCCGCCCTGGCTTTCGATACGTTGTCGATTAACCAATGACAATTTATTTGTTAAAGTGATATTATTCAGGACACACACAAACATCCAAGCAAGTGGGAATTGAACCCACGACCCCAGGGCCGAGCTTTGAAGGTTGCTTGAGCGCTGCCTCTACACGCTCGACCACCGAGGCGGCTAATTTTAATAATTAATTGTCCAAAATTAATAAGAAATAATTAAAGAAAATTAAAAGATGTTATAGCAAATTTAAAGTAATAATATAATTTTTATAAACGACTGTAGAAACTATATAAATATTAAAATAAAAACGACTTCAGTCTTTTATTAGAATTGTTTTATTTCTTTGTCAACGTTTCAGAATTATTTATTCCTTCTTCAGGACAAAAAATTATAACAGGAAACAGAAAAATAAGGTCTTTAAGAAAAGGGAAATAGAAATATTTTTTAAATGTTTGTAAATGTCATTAAAATGAAAAATAAAATAGAAGTTAGGTAGATTCGAACCCACCACCCTCTACATAAGAAGCAAAAACGTTACTATCGTGCTAATAGCGCTCTTTTGTCAAACTTTCTTTGTGGAGAATAATAACTATTTCTTTAACTTTGCTATAACATTTTTTTAATTTTTTTAATTATTTCTTATTAATTTTGGACAATTAATTATTAAAATGTGTCCACAAACATGTGTACAAAGTTTTATAACAATCAGTTTGAATGGCAAGCAAATATTCAAAATAGTCTAATTTCCCATATTAAGGGATTCCGAGCGCCACCCGGTGTAGGTACTACATTGAAAATTGAAATATATTTAGGCAAAAAAAAAGAACATAAACTTATATTTATATTTATTTATTTATTTATCAACTAATAAGAAACTATTATATAATGCCGTTAACCGATAAATGGAAAAGGGTTTCACTTTCGGTTCCGGTTTTGCATCTGTTTTTAGTTTCGGTACAGGTTTCGGTTCTCATTTTTTTTTCGGTATTTTTCGGTTAACGGGTTCGGTTACCATCTCTGATTAAAATCCACGTCAACATACCCTGAAACAACAAAGCAACAATTATTATTTTTGTTATAGTGCGGTGCTCAGAATTTTAAACGACGTGACAATTGTTTTAAATGTCACGCGTCACGAATGGAAAGTGAAGAGGGTGGCAGTGGTAGCGACGAAGTTTGTACTTACGCTACCAAAACAATTATGTTGCGCAATTTAGATGCTTTGACTACTGAAGATTCAGTCATGACTGTTTTTAAAAGCGTTATCCCAGATATGGTTAGCTTAGTTTCTGGGGTTTTAATAGGTAGAGACCCTTTAACCTCGACATCTAGGGGAATTTGTTATTTGGCCCTTGAAAGCACTTGTGATGCTTTATCCTTATACGGCGCTCTAACTTCTTTGGAAACTCCACTTACTATTGATGGAAAGACTGGTAAGTTAATAATTTTTGTATAAATTCAAGAATCAAAACAAAGGCTGTGATTATTATATCCATGCAAACTATTTAGTTTTAAATAACATCATGGTGCCGGTTAGGGGTGAACATAGGATTTAACATTTTAGTTTTATGAAATTTCATGTTCTCCTGTTCATTTTATGGCAAAAAATGTTGAGCTCAAAGTAGGACAGAATTAAAAGTTGCATATAAAATTGTTTTTACATTTTTTTTATTATGTCTTTGGTTTCTTCGCAATTTCAAATAAAAAATTCAAAATTTCTGTTTTTAGTGGCAATATCCATGACACTTGTTTTCTTTTTTCTAGTTTTCGTAAATTATAAATGTCAATTTGGCTTATGGAAAAGAAATAAATTAAATAATGAATGTTTATTCGAATGAGGAACTTCTTTTTAAAATTTGATTATAGAAAATAAATTCCGTAATTTTTTCTATTTCCATCATAATATTCCTGTATAATAAAGACGTTCCTCGTCCGAATAAACATTCATTATTTAATGTATTTCTTTTTCATAAGTCAAATTTACGTTTATAATTTATGGAAACTAGAAAAAAAGGTAAACACATGTTTCATGGCTATTGCTATGCATGGCTATTCTTTTTAAAATTGTGAAGAAACCAAAAACGTAATAAAAAATATAAAAGCACTTTTATGTAAAAAATTTAATTCTGTACAACTTTGCACACTACAGCTTTTGTCATAAAATGAACATATCAGGAAATTTCATAAAACTAAAACCCATGTTCACCCTTAACCGCCACCACCTGTATAGGGTTGCGCATTAAATGTAGGGTTATAATTTTGACGTCACACGTAAGAAAGAGATGTATGGAAAATCGTAATACAAATAAACCGTCGCCGTTTGTAAAGTTCTGTCTTCTGTCACGTGTTTTGTTATTTGAGTTATAGTTATACATAATTCAATGGTCGCGTTCAGCACTTCTCACCGCTGGCATCGCTGACCTCCGAAGTTTAACGAACACAATGAATGGACGAATGTAATTGGTGCAGCAATTGCATTCGGCAATCATCGACACGCAGCGGTGCTCATCGCTACCGGGGTGCTGAACGCGCCCAATATCTTCGGATGGCTGTGGAAACATAGATGGCAGCACGAAAATATGTCTATGTACAGGATGCCCATTTTATAAGTTCCCGCCTTAAAGTTTAAAAATAGGTAACCCATGTTACATTTCGTAAGTGACTTGGTTTTTAAAATTTTTTTTGCTCTTATACCTACTGCGATTATTCGTTTTACAGTACTAATACTTACCAAGTGGCTCATGAAATGTAACATGGGTAGCCTATTTTTAAATTTTAAGGCGGGAACTTATCAAATGGGCACCTGTATAGCCCTCATTGTAGCGCAGTGAATTTTATACTACTATGGAACGGAAACGATCGTTGCTGGCGTGGTACTTCAAATTTCTAGGCAACCCACAGTACGAGTAGATTTTTCCAAAAAAAATAAAATGAATACAAAGTACAACGAAATTGTTCAAAGAACGATGTTTTTATAACCACTGTTCAGTGAATAATTAGTAAAAGTACCCATTCAGAAATATATTAAACCTCTGGAAAATTATGAGCTGTGCTCTGCGCATGCGTCAACTGGTGAAATTTGTGACAGTTCGCATGACCAGCCCCTTACAATGCTATAGGTATACACGTTTCCATTCCATGTACGTAGAATAGAGTTCACTGTTGTAGCGTATGCGCAGCGTAATTTTACACAACACGATAACATAATTGGGTGCGTTCAGCATGTTCAAATGCAATTTACGTTTCGGTATACGTAGCGATTCTAGAGCGCTACTGACCTTGCTGAACGGGACGTAGCGGTAGCTAACCATAGCAACACATCTAGACCTTTTACACTTTTGCAGTATGATTTCACTTTTGAAATACGAGTCTCATTAACGAAATAAGATTTCACAGAAAAGAAAACTAAACGAAAACTAATTTATATAAAATTTACAATGTTGAAAACCAATTTCAACTAAATGAAAACAGATTTTGCATAGAAGGCTTAATATGGCCCCGCCAAGAAGAGGCAGTAGCAACCTTTTGGGGCGACAATTAGTTTTAAAATTGGAGATCTATTTTGACAAATAACGAATAGTATTAAGTAATAAGACATTTAACTAAAGATTATATTTGATTTCAATAATAATAGAACTTGATTACAACAACGATAGAACTTAATTAAAAGAATTATGAACTTGACTACAACAATAAATTTGATTACAGTAATAATAATTACGCTAACATAGATAATAAGTAACTAGGGATTTGTATGTTTTCGTTATGTGAAATCATATTTCAAAAGTGAAAAGTTGTACTGTAAAAGGTATAGTAAAGATAAAGAATATCACATAATATGGATTAAATACATAAAATTTATACCTGATTGCCGCCTCGGTGGCCGAGCGTGTTGAGGCAGTGTGTCTCTCGCAGCACTCGAAGCGACCTTCACCGCTCGGACCTGAGGTCGTGGTTTCGATTCCCACCAGGGACTTGGATGTTTGTGGTGTGTCTTTAATACTTTATGTTATATAATTTATATGAAATGTAACGCAAAAATTGTAAAGAGAATAATAAAGTATTTAGGGCTATAACTTAATATAGTTGAAAAGCCGACAAAATATTATTATTATATTTATACCTGATTGTATTTTTGTGTTATTTTCATTACTATTCATCACAGTTAATTATGGTTGAGACTGACATTTCATGACTTGACTTTGTCATTTTGACAATTTTTTTCCGTTCAATCGCTACACCCGCAGTGCTGTACGTACACTGGAGGATGCACTCGCAGCGCTGCGAGCGAATTGTCCGTGCTGAACGCGCCCATTGTTTAACGTTACGTTGTTTTTGAAGTGAAGAATGCAAACATTATGAAAAGTTGGTGTATTAGTAACACACAACAATCTCATTCGGTTCGAACTGCCAACCTGGTGTTCAACTTCCTGTTTATAGTTTGCATGGTTATATCATTTGGTGCAGTGAACAAAATTATAATTTCTTTCTTTTCAGCTATAATATCATATTGTAAATATCATATGGGCGATGTAAAGAAAGCGTTTTCTCAAATGCAGTTTCCAACAGCATCACAACCCAATTTCTATAGTATGAATGATTTAAATTCTCTGGCAGATTACAGTGCAAGTCGCTATGCAAAAAATTCGAATGAATATCAGCAATATTTTCAGTACTATAAAATGTATTTTGCGCAACAAATTAATGAAGGTGTGTCAATTACTTTAAATTCAGAGAATCAAATGGATTCTGCCAACGCCGCAGCGGCCTTAGCGCAAAATGCCATCCTGCAACGAAATAGTAGTAAAGCAATGTATGAGCAAAATTGTAGTACGGTACCCGTACAAATTCCTAATGGTACGGATGGAAAGAAATATCCAATACCTGATGTTACTAAATACCACTATGATAAAAATACTGGATATTATTATGATACCACTACAGGACTATATTATGATAGAAATTCACAATACTATTACAATAGTGTTATACAAAAGTATTTATACTGGGACAACGAAAAATGCACTTATATATTAGCACCAACAACTTCTGAAACTGTTACTGCAGCTCCTACAACTTCTTCCACGCCCGTAGAAATTATTCAGCCACCCGATGCAAAGAAATCTAAACCCGAGAAACAGGACAGAGTTAAAGTTGCCAAAAAGATAGCTAAAGACATGGAACGCTGGGCAAAGAATTTGAATCAAAAGAAAGAAACTAATAGAATGCCCACTATGCAAGAAGTGCAGGCCCAAATGAATGGCACTTCCACAGCGGCTGCTGATATTGGTTTTGCAGTACTGGAAAAGAAAAGTTCTGTTAACACACAAGGATTGAATACTTTTACTGGACAAAAACCTGAAGCAGCATTCACACCCAAGGCACAGGTATACTACATTGTGTTAAAAAACCTAATTTGGAATAGGCTATGAACAGAGAAACGTATGTCTGACCATGATCAGTATTCAGTTCAATAGCCAAGTTGTCAAAATTTATCATGAAATATAATTTTCCTGAATTCATTGTAACAGTCAGCAAAAGAATATTGCCATTCGCTGTTTTCTAATTTATTTCCATTTCTAAAATAAGATTCAAAAAGAAAAGCTTTGATTTCTTTAGATAACATTTTTGACAATATCTCTGTCAAATTAACGTTTAATTAAATACTTTCAAATTAAGACATACCTTTTTCTGTTCATAGCCTACTCCGAGTTAGGATTTTTTTAATACACAATTGGAAAGTGCAGAGCACAAGTCGACCAAGTACTTTATTTTAAGAAAACTTGCATTTTAGTTATTAATTTTCGATTTCATTAAGCCTTTTTTTCTTTTTTTTAATATTCTATGATGCAGGAATAAAACTGTTGTTATTCTCAAACATTGGAATCAGCTAATAATTGGAGTCACATAAATTGATCTTTTTCAGCACTTGTAAAAAATTTTTTTGGTTGCCAAAAGTTTCTATATTAATTTACAGAAAAAAAAATTCGTACATGTTCTAGAGAAAAAGTTACAAAAATTTTATACCAAACACGTTACATTTCTGTTACATATAAAGCCACAAAATAAATTTAAAAATTAAGAAAAAAATCCACGAATTCTTGTTAACAAGGCCAAATTAATAATTTATAACAAATAAATTGCAAATGAACGTTTATTAATGAGCTATCTCAAGTCAACAACTATATTGTTTCGTTACTGTCAATTTTATTCTATCTAATTGATTTCGTATGAATGCCATATTATGCTGATCTGTTTATGTTTTAACACTAGTTGGTTTAAAGTGCCAATAAAATAAATATACCTAGAGTTTTTTTTAATCAGTGAACATAGGCGTATGTCATTTAATGATTGACAGCAATGTATTATCGTGTTTTTTTTTAAAAAAAAAAAAAACAACATAGGGAGTTGTCAGTCATAAAACTGTCATCTTTGAAAATGATGTATATAATAATGAGGTCATGCAAAAAAAAATAATTGTACCTTTTTTCCGTTTAAATCGAAAAAGGATAGTCCAATTCATCGATCAGTATGGTTAAATTATTTTTTATTTATATTTTTTGTTGTATAAAATCGTTTTAAAGTATGATATTTTTAAAAAGTTGCAAAAACCAGCCATGTTTTGTCCTCACAACGTTACGTACCAAGTTCAGAGTCATTTCAAATAGACATTTTATATGGACACATAATTTCTAAAAGAAAAATATATATCAACTATAAATTGAGGATTACATATCTGAATATGCTATAATATATTAATATAATATCGTTCTATTTATTTTTATAAATATAATTTTCATTTGGCGTGAAATTATCTACGTTACATCAGATGTTTCTTTCACTTTTGAATCTTTGAATTAGACGGTAGAAGGTTATAAACGCATGTGAGACATTGAATATATTGCAGAATATTATTTTATTCTTTATTTTGGCACGAAACAACATTCCATCGACATGTTTACTTTCATAAATTTTATGTTATCTTTAAATGTCACTTTGACGTTTAAGACAATGTGAAAATCAAAATGGTTGTGCCTGTCACTCTGTGACGTCATTGGGCAAGGGACGAAGCGGGGGTCTAGCAGCCTCATTTTAAAGAATGTCATTTTCAATTACAATTTTTTCATGATTAAAGATCGATTTGAGGAAAAATAAAAAATACGGTTCTATTATTTTTCACCACTCTATCGATTAAATTTATAAAAAAAGACGTGCATGACCTCATTGAAGAAAAAGTACAATAATAATTGAAGAAAAAATACAAATCATAACATTGGATAAGTCCAATATGAGTAAGACAAGTTTCCGATTTATTTGCTGCTACTTTTAATAAACAACGTAGTTCAGCGACTATTAGAAAAGTCTATAATAATTATAAAATTACAAAATGCGTCAATGAATAGAATTTAAAAAAAATCAGAACAAGAAAGGTGACAATACCCTTTCGATAAAAAGAATTTCTGAATTGACAAATGACAGTTTGGTTACTTTGACAACTCTTTATGTCCAGTTTTTTTAAAAATGCGCGATTTTACATTGTTGTCAACTATTTTAAATGTAACTATGGTAAAGAAAATGACATACCTACGCTCATGTTCACTGATAAGAAAAAAACTTCCTGTATAGAGATGAAGCTAATATTTTAAAAAATAATAACTTTTAAAATTTGATAGTCTATCATGTAGGTAGTTTTAATATAAATGATCAAAATTGTCAAAAAGTAGACTTGGTGTACTTATGCTTTGAGTTTGAGCCTTCCAATTATTCTTTTAATATTTTGTGTGTACTTATAAATTTTTGTTACATAGGCGGAAGGTCTAGTAGCAGCGTACGGCAGTGACACCTCAGGAGATGAAGAAACTGATGAAACATCTGACCTACTCGACTGGGAAAAATTAATTTGTCTGCTATGCAAACGCCAATTCTTTACAAAAGAAGATCTTAGTCGCCATAAAGATATGTCTGCTTTACATAAAAAGAATTTAGAAATGCGGTTTTTAAATAAATCTTTAGAAGGTGGTAAAAAGTTAAAATACAGAGACAGAGCAAAAGAGCGCCGTTTGAAATATGGAGAATCAGATGAACCTCAACCAAGCCGACTAAAAGAAAAATACTTGAAGGAAAGGGAAGTACCTCCTGCACCACCAGTGGTATCTGCCTCTACCAGTGATCCTATCGGGGCAGAAAATGTAGGGAATAGACTTTTACAAAAAATGGGGTGGACTGAAGGACAAGGTTTAGGAAAGAGCAACCAAGGTAGAACTACTATTATTCAGGTCAGTAATTTTATTTATTAATATTTTTGTCCAAAACAAATTTGGAAGTCATCCAATGTAAGCAAACTATTTTTGGTACGCGCTCTTGAAAATGACGAAAACAAATAATAAGTCTTTATTATTTTGAAATAAACCAAGGTTACAATTTTAATAGGATTTGTAAATGTGCACTAAAATTAAATAGTTACGCTTTGGAAAATGAAGGTTCGAATTAATATACATGGGGTATTCTGGTGTTATGTATTTACGCAAAATAGTAACTTTATCTATAATAGGTAAAACATGCTTAGAAATTTTTTTCTTTATAATAGGGGATCCCACTCATCGAATTTTTATATAAATTATATACATAATTATTTCTTTCCATATAACTGTGTTATTGACGCACTTTTTTTTTCTATATGTTTTATCACGTAAAGTAAGTTTCCGAGTGGAAAGAGAAGAAGAGCATGTATGAATACGATTATGAATGTGGCTGAGGCGAAAGAAGTTTGCCTGGATAGGAATGTGTGGCGAAGGATGATTGTTTCGTAATTATTGTGGTGTGAAGATGTATGGTTAGTAAGAATGTTTTATGAGAGTGGAGAGACAGCTGAACTTTTATGTGGACGAGAAGAACGGAGTATGTTTGTACAGGAATGTGTAGCGAAAGATGATTTTTGTGTAACTATTATTGTGGTCCGGATGCGGTTATTCGCTACCGAAAATCGGTCACTTTAATATGTTATTATGTATGAATACGTTTATGAATGTGGCTGAGGTGAAAGAAGTGTGCATGGATAGGAATGTGTGGCGAAGGATGATTGTTGCGTAACTATTATTGTGGTCCGGATGCGGTTATTCGCTACCGAAAATCGGTCACATTAATAGTTCTTGTATGAATGTTATGATATGATATAAAGGCGAAAGAAGAATGTTTTTAAAGAGTTAAGTGATTCAGTGGAGCTCTTACTTTCATCCCTTTTCTTATAGTTTTCGGCTTTTTGCTAACCCACTAAGTGGGAAACGCGTGATTTTATGTATGTATGTATGTTTTATCACTTTTTTTTATAAATGCTAAAATATATTACACACTTTCAAAATGCACGGATTTTTCCGGGCTTGATGACGCAACCGAACCCGGCTCTCTTTTATTGGCTGACACTGTAAATAGACGTTCCCATCATCAAACCAGTGGCTGCCAGACTGTTCCATTGGAGTATTTGGTTATGGGGTTATGCGGCTACATGTTATTATTTTTACAAATATTTAAATACTAATAAACTATAATATACTAAATTTAAAATAAGTAAAAGAAAAGAAAATAAGAACAAAATAAAATTTTCATATTTAACAGCCGCACAACATTGACAAATGCTTGAGAACCTCTGATAACAACAACCAAGACAGCTGCTGCTAAGAGAGAAAGCACTATTATAATGCCATTGTCCTTCACCACTGGGTTCGCTTACGTCGTAAGGCGGGAAACGCTGGATACCAAATATTTGATTAGGGAATTTCTGAATTTAGAAATACTATAACATAAAAAAAAAAACAAAAAATCGTGGAATCCCCCATTTGAAGCTAGAAAATAGAAATTCTTTACATAACGTCCTTGAAAACTGTGACGTAGATTCTATATGATGTTGCTCATTTCAGATTAAATATATGGCGGTAGAAACACAGATGACGCTCGCGTGTATTTTGTATTTATTGTTTTATTCACTTTGTGTTAATTATTACGTGTTCCTCTGATATTAGTTTGTTTACCTACATTTTCTTGTTCAAAACTTGTAAACAGACAAATAGCTGTCTATGAACACGTGTGTTTAGACGCTGAAGTTTGCTATAGATGTCATTATCGAATGCTCGTCATAAACGCGCCATGATAGAAAAATTGAATTTCGATGATTTTTTTTAAATATTCGTATCTCACTTGATATTGATAAGTATACATATTTTCTTACTCAAAATTATATATTCATAGTCTGGACTGAACTAATGAAAATGCCGGAATACCCCATTCTTTTTTGTCATCATTTAAGTTTGAAATATTTCATGCGAAAATTACTTACAGGCGGAACAAAGACTAAGCACGGTAGGACTGGGTAATAAGCAGGCCGCTTACACCGCACTTCCGGGTGAAACCTATAAAGACTGTGTTAAGAAAATGATGTTTGCTAGATATCAGGAATTGTCTGAACAAGGTTAAATTTTAAGATAGGTACGTTATTTTGTATTTTTTTCAAAGTTATTCTTCTAAACATATTTAAATCAAGATTAATTTGTTCTATTTTCTTATACTACGTATTATCATTTATACGTTATATTTTACCGTGATTTAAATTATAATTGTACTCGTATTCGATTTATTATTTTTTGACGGTGGTAATGATTTACAATAATTATAAAATTATTCGTACAAAATCTGGCTGGTTTATTTCATGAATTATTTTGTAAATACATATTTATACAATTTTTATTATTCGTAAAATGATTGTGAACGTTATATTTATCAGAACCAGCCTAAATCTTAAAAATGTATAAAACTTATACAAGCGATGAATAAGTAATCGGGCTACGTGTTTGTTTTATTTACATTTTTTAATTGTTACAATTGCAAACACAATAAACAGCCCTGTTACGCATAAAATGTGATTCAATTATACATTAAGTGAGTTTCGTTTTTTAAAATTATGTAACAAAAGAATGGACATGTTACGTATTTATACTTTCATCTTAATAAAATGTTATTAAGTTCAAGAAAACAAAATTAAAGCCCTTCGGAGTCTGATAGACCCGACCGATTGTATAGCATACTGTGAATTTTTTTGTTGGTTTATGTTTTGAGAATAAATTTTTTATTTGTTTCAATTCATCGACTCATATCATTATTTTGTAGTATGTTTTTGACATGGGTCTGTCAGACCTGGCGTCATCTTCCGTGTCATGGAAAAGGGCGTCACTTCCGAAGGGTTAAAAAAGTATAAAATCAATTGTGTCGTATTATATTTTTTACTCATTTATACTTCATACTCTTGTACAAATCTTTGTATCTTGCGTAACATTTCCAATCTTCCTCACTGTCAGTCTTCAGTGGTACACTTGCAATGTTTGATCCATAATAATTGTGACACTTGCTCATAGATTATGTTAATAGATAAAAACAGAAATTATAACTGAATAATTTATTTCAAAACCTTGTGATAATCAGATGTCATAATCAGATTACGTCCTATACTGTCGTACACTTTAGGCCGTACTTTTGTAATTTACCTGTTTAATTAAAAAGTATAGGGGTTTCCAAGTCTGCGGCTTTTAAAAAAAATAGGTGGATGTAATCGTTAATATTCTGATTTTTATTACTCTAATATCAAAATGAAACTTTAATGCATTTAAATCAAGCGCTTAAAATTATTAAAATATCAGCCATGTTTGTGACGTAATCGACTCTGGCAATATACCTACTAAACTATATACCGCTGAACCCCTATCTCTCGTATAAGCGGAAAGTGTCCGGGAGATTAATATCTCCATCCTTTTCTAGCGTTTGGACACGCAACTACAAGCGCATGCGCGCACAGGCGGTAGGCGTCTTTGCGCTGCTTGAAAATCTTGCACTTGATTCAAAATATTCAAAAATATTTGTTATTATTATAATTTTTTATATTAGATTATTTGATAATGACATAAATTGATACAGGACATTCTAATTTTTCTCAAAAGAAAGAGAACACCTGCAGAAGATTAAGAAAACGAATTTTAGTATAAAAAGATAAAAGGTTAAAATTCCATTTGCAATATTTGGAGAAAGATAATAGGGAACAACTGTTAAAGATTAGGAAGATATTTTATTTGAATATTTGTAGGGTTCAAATTTTATAATTGGAGAAAAAGATTAGGGGATACCTGCATAAGATTAGAAAAATGAATTTCTGTATAAAAGTAAAAGATTAAATTTCCATTTGAAGACAGACAATAGGGAACACCAATAAAAGATTAGGAAAATCCGTTATTTGAATATCTGTATGGTTAAAGTTCTGCTTTTGGGGAAAAAATGGAATGCCGTAATTGAAATTTTTCATACTTAGTCGTGTGTAAAAAAATATTTATTCATAATATTTAACAATTTACTTCAAATGTTTAATATTATAGCTTTATTCCTGTATAATATTATGCATATATGCCTTCATATTAATATTCAAGTGATTACAATGAGACGTAGTATAGAAATGATAAGATAAACATACACAAAATTCATAAACACCTAATCATGTGGAAGAAGCATTCCCTCCAATTCATTTCCCTTTCTCTGAAACTTCAAACTTCTTGACCAATAGAATCACTGAATCAAATGCAGTTGGCGCATGCGCGCAAGGGATGGTATCCAAACCAGAAGAGTGCAGATATACATAATGTTCCGGACATTTCCTGTGTGCTTTTCAGCAGTATATAGTTTAAAAGGTATATTACTCTGGCACATGCAATTGGCTAATGGGAGCAGGCGGTGGTGATGTAGAAGGACTATAGCGCCACCAGAGCTATGAACTTTCTAGAACTATGTAATAAAATTTGTGCACTTTAATATGCGCGCGGAGAATCCGGTATTAAAAGTAACAGATAGTTACTTAAAACTATCTTGTATTTAGATTCTTCTTTAAATAATGCGTTCTTGTTATGTTCTTATAGTTTACCAAAGGATGAAAGAAAAAAAGAATAATAAAATTTAAGTCCAAATATAAAACAAGTATTTGTGCAAAACATTTTGAGAAAAATGAATTTTTAGTTATACAACTGGTAAAAATTATAATAAGAAACATTGTTTCATGTGGATTTGACTTATAATTGTACTTTTACGGTAAAAATACAATAAAAAATTGTAACTGCCAGTGAAGTCATTTATCGGCGGCAACAGTTCATAGCTAAGATGCTGCCATCTACTTTGAGCTTTGCACGCCTGCTGCCATTGCTGTTCGAATGCCCAAGCCGCGATACGAAACGACATACTCAGCGCGTTTGTCATTGTCTTATTCAGTTCTAGAAACGTATGACTTGGTGTAGATGACGTCACATGCGCCGTTGAATTTCCGGGGTCTCATTTATTGAAACTTTAATTTTATTTTTTGGCGTGTTAGAAATTTTTCGACGAAAATATAAAATACGGGTCTAATATTTTTATTACAAATTAACATATTAAAAAATGAAAAAACTTGGAAACCCCTATTGAGTATGATGGCCAAACACGACGGGTATTATATTAGACTAGATACAAAGTTAACTAATAATAAATGTATTCACTAACAAAAGAATCGTCATTATTTAGCAGATTTATTTTTTATTACATTCACTCTTGGGGTTTGATTTTTCTGCATCGCTTTTTCGAGGCTTCCTCTGGTGATTTGATTGAAATCGATTATCGTTAAACTGGGCTGGGGTGGAAAGTCAAATATTTGTGGAGGTGGGGAACAAATATTCGGAAGTCCTTTTGACATAAATCCGCCTCCAACTTTTTTATATGGTGTTAATGGTCCATGTTGAGCTCTTGATGGACTTAATGGATTCCTTGAAGAATATGGCTCATCATAAGATGTAGAGCTGTCATAGTTGATGTTTAAATCGGTAAAATGTACAGTTGCGTTGTATCGTGTAGTTTTTGGGCGAACTTGAACTTTATTCCGATATGAAGAGCTTGCATTATGTGTTCGAGGTCTGCGTTTCTTTTTTGGGAACATATCTTCTATTATGTTGGCAGGAATTACTTCTACTACTTGATAATATTCCATAATAGCTCGTAATAAATTTCTGCCACATCGCATATCTAATTAATTTATAAGAAAAAATACAAGACTTTATAAATGTCCGCATATACCGGATGTTCTTGTGCAGATTGTTGCCGCTCAGTTTTGACTGACAACCATGGTTGTGGTATCAATAGAAAGATAAAAAAATTCTGCATGAAATGGCACCAAATACATGTAATTATGTAATATTTTAGTCCCGTAAATAAATTATTAAATTTATTGAATTTTGTATTAATAGCAATAATCATGGAATTTGAACAAAAAGATATACAAATATTTGACATTTTGTGTGTCAAAATTAGTTCCTATAACATACAAATTTTATTGTTATAATTTTATTAATTTAATGTTTGTCAATTATTTTCTAATCTGTTATAAAACATGAAAAAAAAAAAATTAAAATAACACAAAAAATCATAGCTAACAAATTTTGACAGATAAAATGTCAAACATTTTATAAGTACTTTAAGGTTGAAGGGATCAAAACATTACATAATTTTACCACAACCATCGTTGTTAGTCAAAATAGTCTGCAAAAACTGATTTCCTATGTGCACCCTGAAAAACAAACACCCGATATTCGTTCATATTATAAATATAATAATTATGCTTTTCTTTCAAAACAATTTTTGTTTTAATTTTGGTATGTATTTGTAATTCATTTTTCATAAATAAATAAAATACAAATTTAACCTTTAAAGCAAATGTCAAAAAATAATATTTCTATTTTTTCATTTATTAACACATATTTCCTATAAAAAATAAAATATTTATTTAATAGTAAATATTTTCATATAAACAATATAAATTTTAGTACTTGCACTTTAATTTTCTTGTAGTGGCAATAAACAAAGTAAAAAAATTCATAACGCACCGGTTTTAACTTCCAAAGTAAATGTAATTAATTGAACAATTTCGAATCAGTTACATTAAAACCATTGCTGTCAAAGAATTACATTTGCATTTAAATTTACTGTGGAAGTAAATATAGCTGATCATTTGCAAAACCGGTGCATGTGCATAAACAAAATTACTGTTTTGACTTGTTAAAAAAACGTGATTTTGATAAATTTTTAAGTGCGGTGCTAAATATTAAAAAGATATTCATCATGGCAAAAAGGAGAAGACAGTGGAGGCGCACACGGACCTTTTCAGGTAAGTTATTATTAGATTATTATTATTTTAAGGATACATGAATCTTCTGTATAAGGTATAAAAATATTAGTACCAGGTAGATGATAACCCGATATTGATATCTCCAAAGTATATGAATTGACTTTATCGCTTAGGGCTGATAAAAAGAATCTTCTTGCAGTCCCTTGTTTATTATTATCTGAATTAAACATCATATTTGTGGGGAAACAATCATCAGCATTAGATGCTAACAATTTAGGAAATACAGTATGTCGTTCATACCTAAAATATGAGAGTTAGGTTATGTTCGGTAGACATACATACGTTCATACATTTGTTTATATGACATACCGGTAAACATCTTCATAGGTATTTCCATATATAAAACAACCTTTAAGACTTGAGTGAGCGTGTATATCTATTATAAAATCCAACTGAAATTCCTGTCGGAATATTGATATTAAAGTATTATGCATTATATCTAACAAAAAGAAAATATAGTTGAAATTTTATTGATGTATGTGATAAGAATGTAACTAATGGAGACAAAAACAATCTACGTAATTATTAATAGTGCTTTACTTTGCTGTATTGTAATTTACTAGAAAAGTAAATGGCTAAATTTACTTTATGGACAAGCAGACATAGGTAATTTTAATTTTGTTCCATTATTCTTCATAATCATGTCAATAATAAAAATGAAGAGAATGATTAAAATAAAATCCTATTTCATAGCAATATTATTCACACAATTTAGGGGTATTTTGCAGACAATGCTTAAAAAGTAGTGTTTGAAGTGCACCTTTAGAAAAGAAGTATAGTTGGGTCTGGGTCGCCCTTAATTAAATTAAGCTTTTAAATCAAGTAATAGACTAAATTCAAAAAAACATATTTAATAAATGAAAACAGTAATCACACGAATGGCAACATTAGGAAATAATAATTGAATCGGTGAGTCCCAGAACAGCAGGACATCGAACCCGAACCAAAACCGTAACATTTTAGGGAACCCGAACCTCAGATATATTTTTCAATAGAACCCTAGTCGGAACCATACCGGATATTAAAATTCGGGTTCAGGGTTCAGCTCCGATTCATTTTCAGTTCGAAACGCAAACATAATCGTAATACAGCCGCTCTGCATTGCTGCCTGTGTTGACTGTTAGTGAAATTACGTTGTATTATTAATTCCGGCTCACATTTTAAATTATTTCTTTATAAAGATTGTTATTCAAAAAACATTAATTCAATTTTATTAGGTCGAACCGAACCTGAACCCGGTACGAAACCGCAAATTTTATTAATGCTTGAGCCAGAACCGGACACGAACCCATCTCGCTAAAAACAAACTAACCTGAACCGAACCCAGTTTTCGGCGGTCTCGATGCCTTGCAGAACAGTATGAGTCACAAAATGACGGTTTTGAGTTGAGATGCCAAAGTGTATATGTTCATATTTTCTCTAAAAATTTTTGGATAAAAATATTTCTCAATAAACTCTGCAAGTCTTTTGTACATACTAATGTATCTTCATTTATTATGAAGATATTAAGTTTTTTAATTATCTCAAAACTAAATTTTTGGATTCGTACTGTACTTTACTCAGCGACTCAATTATGTTGTATATATTTAACAGTTTATTTATATGTGAGTTGTAAAATAATTCATATTTTTGATAATGAATTATCAGTTCATTTTTACTATATAGTTTGTTTTTAACTATAGACTATAGACAATGTCTTAAAAATTTGGCGCTGAAATCAACGCTTGTATATGGCTGTTCCGCAGATGGTTTTGCTGATTGAACGAAGGTTGAAATTGAAATTATGTTGGGTGCGAAAATTTATTAGCAAATTTATTACTGAAAAGTCGAATATTTCAAATTATTTTATATTTATAAAAAAAATGGACAACTTTTTTTAATGACCCCATTGATCGTATTTTTAAATTGCATAGGAAGTATTGTTAGATCACCGGCAATTTGCTAGCCTAAAATTATTAAGTGGGGCATCGAACTCGAACCGAAACAAAATCGGAACCAAATCGTAATATTTTAGCGAATCTACAACCGAACCTCAGATATATTTTTCAATTGAACCAGAATCGGAACCGAACCGGGTATTAAAATTCGGGTTCAACTCCGGTTCATTTTCAGTTTGGCCTGTTCGTGAAAATTGTGTTCGTATTGACTTTTTTTGTATTATAAATTCCGCACCCATTTTAAATCATTTCTTTATAAATATTGTTATTTAATGAAACAATAATTCAATTTTCATTAGGTCGAATCGAACCTAAACCCAATACCTTAACCCGAAACAAAACCGCAAATTTTAATTAATTATTAATGCTTGAACCGAATCCGAACCCTCTCAAAAAAAATCTGAACCGAACCCAGTTTTTTGCGGGTTCAATGCCCTGTTAGTAAGTAATGGTTATGATATAGGTAAATAATAGCAGGAGTTAGATAAAAGCATTTAACGGCCGATTTCACCACCTATTCCTAAACCGTTGCCTAGCTAGAAATTAAATTTAAGAACTGCCTAAACTGATTCTTATCCATTTTGGATTTCACCAAACAAAGCAATGTCCAGCTAGGAATTACTAACGTAAGCATCAGATTATTAGTTATTTTTGTGATATTATATTTGCACACTGAAAATAAATGAATAATTTTTATAATTTATTTGTCAACATTGACATTGGAGATTATGTGGGTATATTATTAATATTACATTGAGGTATACAAAATTATTAAATTTTTAATGAAATATATTTTACTATAATATATTCTAAAATATGTATTACAGAAATGGAAAATATAAATGAAACAAAGATGAAAATTACCAAAAAAAATAAATATAAATGGCAAAATATAGAATAAATAATAAAAAAACAGAAGCTGAATCCTCTGATTTCATAAAAAAATATAGCTATTTGGCATTTTTGTAAAAATCACGAATTTAATTATATGTGAATATTTAATGCAATTTCCCTAAAATAACGGTATATATATACTAATTAATTTTATTTCATATATAAACTGCTGTTTTTTATTCAAAAGGAAATCTTTTTTAAAACCATTTTTCATCTTAGAATTTAAAACAATTTGTTCTTTCTTTTCTGTCTTGTACATGTCTTTCTATTTCTTCGTTATCGTTATCAAAATATTCAACAAACTTGTACAATTTTCATTTTAAAGTGTCAGCTGTCAAACGTTAGGAAATGCTTAAGGCGATTTTTCGCGACTAGTAGTTAACTGTGGTTATGTGTGGTTATCTGTAGTTTGATATTCTAGCGATGAAAACGATGACGTCATATGCTAACGTCGTTAGCTGTAGTAAGCCAAACCATCTTACCATCCTCCAGAGGATGTTTTGAACGCGTTTTTATTTCTATCCTTGTCTTACAATTATAACTTTAAATTGTGTGTGTCAGAAGAGAAACACGAAGCACTGTCAGTTATGACTGTTGTAAACAAAGTATCTTCCAATCCAAGTTTCGTAGAAATCTGGTATTCTTACATGTTTATACCGATTAAATAATAATAATACGTTTCGGTTTATACTATCAGACCGATTTAAAAATTTATATAGAGTCGGAACACTCATTTATAAAACTATCTATTTCGTTCAATAATGTATAATACCTACATCAACTGTTTCTTGGAAAAGTTAACCACACAAGTTAACCAAACAAATTTTCGTGGTACCATTAACTACATTCAAACTATGACGTCATATACCCAAACCATAGTAAACGTGGTTATCTAGGGTATTTGTCGCGAAAAATCGCCTTAGCGATTTGGGCATCGGAAAACAGATTCCTAGCTAAGTAATTCCTAAACCGAGATAGGTAATGCTTAGCGGTTGGTGAAAACGAAATTTTACTAGGTAATGCCTATGTGGTGCACATCGGGTACATAGACTAGGGATCCCATCCGTCCCGATTTACCCAGTCCCGCTATCCCCAACGATAACTGGGGGACATCAAAATGTCCCGCTTTTCAGAAAATTTTATGTTGGAAAATCAATAAATCAGTTCAGTTCATGAAATCTCACAGTCCACACAGTGAAATCAATCCTAGTGAAGGCTTTATGATATGATTATAAAAAAAAATTGAAAAAATTCATTCCAATGCAAAATATGTTTCATGTAAAAATGACGACATGGAATTGTTAACAAATACTGCTGGTCTTTCTGGTTTATGGATAGATTAATTCATATTAATGACATCAGGATTGTCATATTTTTGTTATACATATCTAGTGTTCATTTTTTATCATTGTAGCCAAAACTCATAACAATTCAGCCGATTTACATTTTCAATAAATTTTAAAATCTACACAAATGGTTAAAAATTTCTACAAAATTCTTTCGACTAGAAACTTTAAATATAGACTTAAAACTTTTGTGATGTAATTGACACTTGACAGCTGTCAACATTGGGATGTGCTGGGAAATGGGCCAAATACCAACTAAATGGAAGTCTTCAAAATAAGTTATAGGCGTGCTTATGAAGGAACGTCGGTGATGGTTGTATTTCACACTTTTGCTTTTATTATTGCTTATATACTTTTCTATGGGGTCCCGTGGCCGCGTGCCTGAGTGTCTGGTCGCGAACCTGGGGGAACCGGGTTCGATCCCGACAGACGCCAAATATTTCCAATTTTAAATAGCACAAAAAGTGACCCCTGTGGCGCACTCTCCACACCAGCTATGAGTGCCCGTGAGGTGACGCCTGGTAAGCGCCCACACAGTAAAATATATCGTCATCATTACCGATGTCTACATGTGTTGTAGATACTGGCACACCCAGAAATGGGTAATAAGCCGTAGTGATATATTATTATTATTTATTATTATATACGTGTTGATAACTGTATTTGCTGGATACGATTAAATAAATAAACTTTAAAAAACTGTGGGCCAAATAACGTGTTAATAGTTCGACCTGTATTTTAAGGATGATCTTCTAGTCAGATATAGCTTCTGAAACTTTACTTTTGGTACAATGAAAAGCATCTTCGTAAAAATCCAGGAATATGTGCAGAACTTAGGGATACAATTATCCAAAACTGATATTACTAATTAGGAATGACGATGGGTACCCGGGTACTCGGAACCTACCCGATAATAATGTACCCGATTACCCGAAATATACCCGCTGCACGTTAATTACCCGATACCCTTTAATTACCCGAACTGTTTTCAGGTGCCGGAAACATTGTATCTAAAAGAAGAGCTTTTTTATTACTATATCATAATTAATATTATTTATGTCAAGTTTTTTATACCTACAATATATTATTTTCTTTGTATTACTTTTTATTTAATAAATATATGTAAACAATAATAATGAATTTTATTAAAAAAGTAAACTGCTAATATAAGGTTAACTGGTAATTAACAAATTAACGAGTTATGTATATGTGCGTAAAGGATAACGGGTAATTAAACGGTATCGGGTAATTAACGGATAGAGGATACTATCCGGGTAGTTGTTTCGAGTACTCGGGTACCAAAATTATCGGAATTCGTCATTCCTATTACTAATAAAAGCGATGTAACCTAATATTAAATGGCGGAATACTTGAATAACATATTCAGTTTTTGTAAGTCAAAAATTTATATTTCAAACTAGTTGAAAGAAATTTCTCACCCTTTGCTAGGTTTTATAATTTGTTTGTTGAAAATGTTAACCGGACAGATCAAATGAGTTTGGGCTCGTATTTTAATCATTGAACTTAACGTAACCAACCAAACATTGTTGCGTTCCGCTTCAGTTTTGAAATTCTGGGATCTCTAACATAGGCATAACTTAAATTTTAGGAATCGGTGGTGAAATCAGCCATAAATGTAATACCGTAAGTATTTTTTAACGTGAAACATTGGGTTTTCATATCCATGGCTACGACTTGATATTTGATTGGCAGCAATGTATTTGCCCGTTCCATTTAAAATGAAACATGCGGAACGAATCTGACAGAAGTATTATATTTAAATATTGTAAGAAATTTAGCGGAGTCAGAAAGCCACTCGAGAGCACTAAACATATTTCGGGTACAAGGTGCACACAGTTTTTTTTGTACATCTAAATTTAATTTTTAGAAAACAGGTATAATTATTTAAAAAATTAACCTGTAATGACATCGTGTCAATATGACAGATAAAGTTGAATTTTCCTATAAGTTATGATTTGACATTTGATTGACAGCAATGTATTTGTCTGTCTCATTTAAAATGACACATGGGGAATGAATTTGACAGAAGTATTATATTTAAATTTTGTAAGAAATTTAGCCGAGTCAGAAAACCACTCGGGCACAAGGCACACACTATATTTTTTCTACAACTAATTTTAATTTAGAATGCAGGTATAATTATTTAAACAAAACCTCTATTGACGTCTTATCAAATGTCAAATTCGTTCCCTATGTTTCATTTTAAATGGAACGGGCAAATACATTACTGTCAATCAAATGTCAAGTCGTAACCATAACCATGGATATGACAAACCCAATGTTTCACGTTAAAAAATACTCACGGTATATGATTAATAAGAACACCCTTCGTTTTTGTTTTTAAACTAAATTTGAAATATTTTACTGCTTGTTGCCATTGATGTGAATTGGTGGTCAACATAGAGCGTCAAAAGTGAATGAACCTTATTTTTGTCAACTGCGAGTAACATATCAATAACAGCTCGTAGCGTTGGATGTCCCCAAGGTGAAGCAATGTGCCATGAGCGGTTCAAATCGAATCCCAATAAAGAACTCCGATAGTTTCCTAGAAATACTCCGTCTGGATTCAACATTGGTATTATTTTGAATATTACATGCTCGCGTAGCACTCTGGCTATTGGATGAGAGCTGATTATCATTTCTAATAACCCTGAAAAGAAACAGACATTGTTTGTATTGAATTTACTGAAAGGCGAGACTTGTTGAACGATTCAGTGCGACAGGTAGTGAATAATTTATTTTCTATTATAGCCTGGGTCAATTTTCTTTAGATTACTCAGTAAATGTGTATTAGAAGTCTTGCGCTCTCTATATAACGTCCGAAATTATTCTCGACGAGTTCTGTCACTGTTCACTGATTAAATTAAATGTGCTTATTTCTGTTACATTCTGTATATAGTTCAGAAATTTCGATTCGAAAAAAAATACCATGGAGAGCCCTAGCAGAGGTTGACTGAACGTTTTTAACTTTACCGAAATAATGTCCTTTTAAATGAGCTTTGATTTTGGGGAACAAAACAGTCACACGGTACCAAGTCAGGACTGTAGGGTGGGTGGGTGAGAAACGGAATGTATGTTTTTCCAGTGTCAAAAATTCACTCAGAGACAGTAATGTGTGACTCGGTTCATATCGTCAAAAAAAATTGCTGCTGATACTAAATTTTAGCACTCACAACAAAGTTTTTTTTTACCGTATGTGGTGTGAGGACGTTAGAGACGAGTGACTGTAATAGTTATTTACGTATAGAGGGCCGAATGAAAAAGTTTACGCCTGCGGACGAAATTTGAAGCCCGACGCGTAACGGAGGTCTTTTATTCGTCCAAGGGTGTAAACTTCTTTTGGTCTGAGGTATGTACAACATGTTACGCACTACTGCAATCAAATGAAATGTTTTTACCTCCCGCTACCCTTGGTAAGGGAGGTATAGGGATCGTGCTAAAAATCACATATCGAGATTTTAGTAAATGACCACGTTTTAAGGTCCCTAGAATCCATTTTTAACATTTTCACGATGATGTGTGTATGTATGTGTATGGATTTTGTCTTCGCTCTATCTCAAATACTATCATTCAGAAAATTCTGAACCCTTGTATTTCTATCCTATTCTAATATGAAAAGAACCCATTAGATTTTGGTGTAAATCGGATAACCGAAAATGACACTTTACCTGAAGCTCATAGTGGTTTTTCTTCAAAAAATACCATTAAATGCCATTTTTTCGAATTTTATGTCTTATGAAAATTAAAGATTATTGAATTTTGTACAGGAATACATTAATACTTTTTCTATATATTTTACAGATAAATTTAAAATAATTTTTTTTATTAGTCGCGAAGCCTAAGATAAAAACTATTCCTTTGTTACACAGTTCATTTTTCAAATGAATGTAACTGACAGTAAATGTCACTGTCAGAAAACTTATCACTTCAAATTAATAATAGTGACATTTTAAAAAGAAAATAGCAAATAAAGCAATAGTTTTCTGCACTGGAACAGTTTGCAGCGTTAGTAAATACGTAGATAGGTATGTATTTAAATTAATAAAAATTAAATAGCGGGAGGTTTTGTGTTAGCCACATCAGATTTTTTAAAATACAAAACTTGTTGCCTTGTAAAAATATTACGTGGACAGATTAACCTTATTTTCTCATTATATTATAAATAATTAAAGAAATACTTCTAATTTCATATAATTAATATAAAGGTTAGTATCATTACCGGGCGTTTTGGCGTTTTTACAGCCCGGCGGGCGGTAAAAATGGCAAAAAGCCCGGCGGGCGGTAAAACTGGCAAAAAGCCCGGCGGGCGGTAAAACTGGCGAAAAGCCCGGCGGGCGGTAAAACTGGCAAAAAGCCCGGCGGGCGTTATGTTCAACTTTCCACCCTGGTAACAAAAATGTATACGAACAATTTTAATGCAGTTGTGCGTAAATATCATTTCTACTTTTTTTAGAATGTATTGTTGATCTTACTAATAATAAGTGGTCTTATGTGTTTCCTCATGAGTTTCATATTATTTTGAGGTCTATTTGAAATATTTTGAATTTTTATACCCATACCTTGACACACATAGGATGCAGGAGATTCGCCCGGATGAACTCTAGCCATTATCACTACAACTCGTTTCTTCGTTATTCCATTAGGATTGTAATTATCGTTATTGTTGTCTAATTTTCCTAGCGTTACTACATCCACTCGTCTATTTTGCTGAAAATAAACATTAAATGATTTTACATTCGTTCAAATCCATTTAAATATTGACATATTGCTGACTAATTAGGATGATATCTAAAAATTTTCTACCGTGATTATTCGTTAAAATAATCAATCACTGAAATGGGATCTCTTTATCATTAGTCAGTCTATACAGAAATAAAGAAAATAACAGAAATAAGTACATTAAATTTAACCAGTGATGGAACTCGTCGACAGCAACAATATTTCTTAGTAACTTTTTTTTTAAACAGATATTGTTAAAAATCTTCAAACTTTGTAAAAAAAATCATTACCTGCCTAAAAATAGTAAAAAATTGAGAATTAAAAAAAATGTTATTAAGAAATATTGCTCTCGATGAATTCTGTCAATGTCACGTACTTTTTTCTGTTTCACTAGTATGTCTCGAAATTGGAAATATTTTTGCGATTTCGAAAAAGTTTCTAGGAAATATTGTTGCATTTGCCGTGTTCTATCACTGGTTAAATTTAAATATTTATTTTTGTTACGCCCTTTATATACTCAAATCACATGTGAAATATTTGCATACTGCACCATCCATATAATTAAATTATCTTTAGATTAATTCTTGTAATTCATAATGCAATGTAAAAAAATGTAAATAGTTGTATTGTTCAGAAAAAAATTAAAATTTAATTTTTTCGGGAGTAAATGGGGTATAGTGTATATGTGCAGTTTATTTTATGTAGCGTATTGCGTGTTATCTACAATTAGGCAATTTGTATTATCAACTTACGCAAAGTTCAGGCCCGGACTGGCTATTGCGAATTTGAAAGATTTCCCGGTGTACCGGTTCATATTAAGCTCGATTTTAACCCTTTGAATTTCATTGTTTGCTAGGGCCAGATTTAAAGTAATGCAGCCACCCTCTCAAAAAATAAATTTCTAAAACCCACAAGTCTGTATCTGTACCTATTTTGGAGTTACGCCTCCCAAATTCATATACACCCACTTTTAAGTAAAATTTTCAAAAAATTACTTTTTATGCGTTTTTTTATGCGCTGACTCCAAATTTTCGAACTGCATATTAATAATCTCTTTTACTTCCCGAGATATTTGTGTTCAAACTTGAAATCCAAAAATGGGTGGAGATACATGCCCGGCGACTTCGGCATTCAATTCTACGGGCAAAATTGCAATTTTCAAGTTTTTTGAACAGCAGATACAATTTAAATAAAATAAATAAATATATCATCACGGCATTTTACCCATTTCTGGGTGTGCCAGTATCTACAACACATGTAGACATCGGTAATGATGACGATATATTTTACCGTGTGGGCGCTTACCAGGCGTCACCTCACGGGCACTCATAGCTGATGTGGAGAGTGCACCACAGGGGTCACTTTTATGCTTGAGTGTCTGGTCGCGAACCTGGGGGAACCGGGTTCGATCCCGACAGACGCCAATTATTTCCAATTTTAAATGACAGATACAATTTACAGAGAAAAAAAAAATGGCTAAAAATCTTGCGATTTTCTCAAATTTTGGCTATTTTCGGTTATTTTGCTCTAGAAATTGTACAAAAAATTTAAAAGTTGGTGTACTTATGTAAAACTAGGTAAAGTTTTAAATGTAAATATCTCGAGAAAGAAAAGAGATATCGACCTGCTGTTTCAAAATTTGGAATCAGCGCAATGTATGTATCTAAATCGGTGTATTTTGCTTTAAGGGCTATTTCGTGATTGTGACAAAGGCTGAACATTACTAATACATATATTTTCCACTCGGTACCTTCAAAACTTGTCCGGGACATATATAACCCATTGGGACTCAAAGGATTAATAGCAATAGCAATTTCCTGCGATTATTTTTCGAGAAAAAGGTCGTTTGTATGAGTAATTTCCCGAAAAAAATTGATGTCCTAGTCCGGCCCTGGCAAAGTTGTCTCACTAGTATTTCTTTTTCCCGAAAAAGATCATACCTACTCGATTTTTATGTATGAAATATGTAGTTTTTAATTCTAAATTGTATTTTTTTTATAATACAATGAACGTTTTTTTTTTTTTTATGAAAATAGTGAGAAATGGTTTCGATGTCTGGGAAAAATCCTACGTCCAATCAGATAGGTAAATGAATAATTTCAGTAAGATAACAAGGGTTCATTCAAACCAAATTTGACCTTTGATCCAGGGTGAAGGTCAAAGGCAGAAAGTTTTTGTCTGTTCCGCAATCAATACAAATATTTGAACGTTTAATTATAAAAATATATATCATCACGGATATTTATTTATTGCTGGACATGTTATTCTGCTTATGAACACTTTTAAACAAAATATAAATAAATAAATATATCATCACGGCATATTACCCATTTCTGGGAGTACCAATCTCCTTTATCATAGAGATCGGTAATGATATTGATGATGACATATTTGTACCGTGTGATCGCTTACCAGGCGTTACCTCACGGGCACTCATTGCTGGCGTGGAGAGTGCTCCACAGGGGTCACTTTTGTGCCATTTAAAATTCGAAATATTTGGCGACGGTCGAGACAGGGCCGGTTTAACCAATAGGCCATCCTAGGCGATCGCCTAGGGCGCCAAAATTTAGGGGCGCCGAAATGTTGTAGAGATAATACATATGTATATACTTTTTTTGTCATTCCCTAATTTAATCCATAAAATTACCACACATAATAAATATAGTGTATTTGAGTAATTGAAAAATATATTGCATGCCATAAAGTCATTCCGATATCAAATGCATCCGGTGAGAGATCTTTCTCGGTACTAAAAAGAATTAAAAATTATATGAGAAATAGTTTATCACAAGATATGTTAACAGGATTATTTTGTATAGCAATAAATAATGATATAGTAGAAAATTTAAATTTAGATGATTTAGTGGAAGCATTTGCTGAAGCTGTCACGAAAGAAAAATTTTACATAAAAATTATTTTACAAGCAAACTGAAATAATGAATTTACATATGTTATTTTAAATATATTTTGTTCATAGTGTAATTATTATTTTATTTGTAATAAAAATATTTCAACAATGCCTTTTTAAATCTATTTGAAAATGGGAGCATTACTGCAAATCGCCTAGGGCGCTCTGAATCCTTAAACCGGCCCTGGGTCGGGATCGAACCCGGTTCTCCAGATTCGCGACAAGACACTCAGGCAAAATATATACCGAGAGTTTTTTTTATCAGTGAACATGGGCGTTTGTCATTACCATAGTTACATTTAAAATGATTGACAGCAATGTATTATCGCGTTTTTTTTTAAACTGGACATAGGACGTGACATTTAGTATATCTGTCAATGTCATCAAATTGTCATATTTCAAAATGTATACAGTTGAAGAAAAAGTTCAAATTGTATGGTATAATTCTAAACTCTGACATAAGCCTAAGGCAAGAAATAATTCATATAAATTATATTTTATCCCTATTTTTTAATTGATCAATATTTATTTTGTCACCGTTGAAAATACAATTTTTTAAATGGCCCCAAAGAAAAAAAAATCGTTTGGTGCAAGATCTGGTGGCATTGCAGGCCACTCCACTTCTCCACCACGTCCTATCCAGCGTTGGGGGAATACCTGGTGCAGATATAAGTGAAAATTTTGACGACTTCAATACCTTCAATTTTGTGAATTTACTTCCCGATTAATATAAAATGTCGCTTCATCCGTAAATAAAATTCGATCCCGTAATATTTCCCCACTATTAATTTTGTTCATCATATCTTCGCAAAAGATATTTCTTCGTTCTATATCGTTGTGTAATAACTCTTGGTGATTTTGATATTTAAAACTCTTAAAATGTTCTTGTCTTAAAACCTTGTATACTAGTATTCTTAATTTCAGAAAAAAAATTGTTGACAGGGTGTTGTCACTTTCAATTAATTGCATAATTTCTTGTTTCTTTCTATTAACAACAGTACTTGGTATGATTTTTTTCTTGTGCTGTTTATTGACGCATCCTTTAGTTCTGTAGTCATTGTAAATTTTTCTTATAGTTGTTGGACTGGGTCGCTTATTAAAAGTTAATGCACATAAGTCAGAAACTTGTAGACTCGTTACAATTACTCCAATTTACAATTTGAACTTTTCTTTAACTGTATACATTTTGAAGTATGACAATTTGATGACATTGACAGATATACTAAATGTCACGTCCTATGTCCAGTTTTAAAAAAAAACGCGATAATGCATTGCTGTCAATCATTTTAAATGTAACTATGGTAATGACATACGCCTATGTTCACTGATAAAAAAAACTCTCGGTATATATTTTTTTAATACCGGGAAGTTTATTAATTCCCAATGAACATATCTATCAGTTAATATTTTTATAAATTGAAGAAAATATAATTTTATTCCATGTAAAAAAAATTAGATTAGTAACGTACTAATACTAAAATAATTCATTAATAGAAAATCATGCATTAATAGGGGTAATTAATAAACGATTTTGTATACATTCATGAAACCCATAAATAAAGATCAAAGGAAAAATTAATTTATTTTCTTCCATACAAACCACACTCGCTCCAATTTGCTCTCTCGTGAAAACATCTTCCAGATACGCGGCTTTTTTCTCCAGGACAGTGAGATACGTCTGTAGGCGTGAATAACTGTAAGGTGGCGCCAGCGCAAACTGAAAAATCTCGTCCTCTTTGTCGAATCCGAATGCGAAACTGAGAACGTGATGACCCTGGTGTGCAGGAGATTTGTGGTAGAATACGTGACGTTTTGGAATTCGCTGCCTGTAAAACAACGCAATTGAGGAATTAATTTATTTATAGAACGACAAATGGATTTAATGGGTAAACTATGAGAAAAACACTGGGGCATTTAAAGTATTGAAAAACAGAAATAAAATCGATTTACGATTTCTGCAAATATAATAAATTACGTATAAAAGTGCTAACATAAATATATATCACATAGTTTTTATTTTTGGGTGTATCAGTTTGCTTCTATTAAAAGATTGCGGTATTAATATTTTTTCTCCGTGAAAAGCATGACGAATATTTTTTCGCTCAAGAAATAATTAGTAAATAACTTCTGACAGATTCGATCGAACACGGGTCATTGAAATCACAAACGGTCAATGGGGTCCTCCACTTTTATTTTTTTATTATTTTAAAAGAAAGTTCGTTTAATTTTGAAGCAATTAGTAGTCTAATGCCCGGTTTCTCCAGAGCAACTTACGACTTAAGTCGTTGCTTATTCTTAAGTTCCACCTTAAACTGTTGCACCACGCAAAAATGTCAAAATGTGAGACGTAAGTAGCACTTAAATGTAAGTCGAAAAAATCGGTGACTTATGTGGTTATGTGTCATATGTCAGTTGACATATCGGTAAGTCGCAGTAAATTTGTTTCGTTTTTGTCTATTACGGCGTGAAAATTAAATGATATAAAGAAGAAACGATTAAATTATAGCAAAGAGGAAGAAAATTGGTCTGTGAGATTGTAGAAACAAAGATTTAAAGAGAATATTGAAAATAAAAAAATCATGCGGTGTCCATGTCCAATATACAAAAAGATAACACCTGGAAATTAATTGCCGCAGCATTGGCAATAAAATGTGTGCAAATATGTACACTGTCGTAAGGAAGACGACATCGAAAAAAAAGGCTTCAGTTTATAGGACTGGCGGTGGTCCACATAAAAATATTAAAAATAAATAATATATTTGGAACAAATTAATTCTGTTACTTATTTGTCGCGGAGTCCTACCATTTTCGACAATATCGACTTCCATCAAGCTATCCACGACGTTAACGTCATCAAAATTAGGGAAATCCTGTAAATCCATATCGAATATTGTTGACTGAATACAAATATAAACCCTGTTAAACACATTGACAGCTTTGACGTTTAACAGCCGGTATTTTATTTTGAATCGCTAAATTTCAAATTGACCAATCATAGAACAACTTTACGCTGTTGCCAATGTAATTTGTGACATAAGTTAAGTTCGCATGTAAATTTGCAGGTGCAACGCAATTGGGATATAAGGCCTACTTACAATTAAGTAGTACTTTAATAATCAACAACTTAAGTTGCTGTGGAGAAACCGGGCATTAAAAACTTATAATGGTTTTTATTTAACTGCATCTGAATTTTAGCGAAACCATTGCTATCTTTCTCGCACCAATTTCTATAGTAGGTTGCGCGAGAAAGACAGCAATAATGTGACGTCACTGTGACACTGAAAACAAATTCAATTATCTCGCAAAGTATTTATTAAAAAAAAACATTTTATTATTTTTTGTTATGGTGGAGGACTTCATTAATGTACACGGTTATAAATGGCCAAAATTCGATAAAATCTAGGAGAACAATTACGAACATAAAATTGTGTATTGAAAATATAAAACGGGAATAAATAAAATTGATTGCGTAGGTGGGTGAATAAAAGTGATTGCGTAGGTGGCTGAATTTTCAATATTTAAAGGTGAGGAAGTAGGTAGTTTTCCACGTGAGTATTTTCTTCATATATCGACGGTGGCCGCAAGGCTTAAATACATCATCCACCTAATCTTTTAAGAACGTATAATATTTTTAGAAATATTACTAAAAATAATATATTCCAGAACGCAGTAAATTGTTTTCAAATTGCATGTGAAAGGATGTTGGAAAACAAAGGAATAAAAACGAAATAAACCGAATTTTTTGTAAAAACGAACACTGAAACGAAAACGCAATAATTTTTTTCGTTCATGATTGAAAACAAAATAATTACTATTGGTTACCGGTTTTAAGCGTTATTATATTTAATATTTAACTTTATTTATAGCATATAATTTATACGCAAATATTATTGAATTTCCAGATATCTATTATAATACAGGTACGGCATTGAACACTGCGTAATTTTCATTTGCACACACTTACGGTGTGTTACTTTTACACGATAAAATTTTTGTTTAGTTTAATTTTCTGCTACAATATAACATATTATAAGCAAATGTGTGTGCAATTATTTTATTAATCAATAAATAATATAAAATATGTATTAACAACTTTTATATTATTTGTTATAAATTAAATAGAAACAAGATAAACCGATTTTGCATTTCGATTCACGAAAACGAATTTTTAATAAAGAACGAAACGAGTAAAAACAAAATACTTGTCGTGTTTTCGTTTAGAGTGCATGAAATCGAACCAAACAATTTTCGTATTTAGTCCCTAAAAAAAAGTAAACAAGCGTTTATAATAATTATTTGCGATAGTACCTGAAGTTTATACATATAGAAAAGACCTTTACAATCAAGGAGAATTTTAAATATATGAAGAAAGAAATTCTCCTTGATCGTAAAGGCCTTTTCTATATGTATAAACAAGCGTTTGTTAACCATAATATTGAGTGTTGACACAGGAAACACCCTACATTATAAAATGGCTTTGTGATACATTTATTTCTTTCAAAAATATTTTTTTTATTGGAAATCAATATATCATAAGGCATTACGCCTTTTCTTCTTAATCGATAATATCTTTATACAAAAGACTTTTTCTTGTTTTTTTTGCATTAACTAATTTGATTTTAATCTACATATACAATATTTAGTTGAATATAATAATTTTTTTTTACTTTCACATGAAGATTTTATATGATCAAAGCAAACTTTTTGCCGCTCCTAGTTACAAATCGTTAATTAAAATTTTCGCAAAGAAGAAATTATATAGGTACGTGAAGCTGGTACAATCACACGAAATCAATCAGAAAATTTAGTACTCATTAATTACTAACTAAGCGAAATTCTGGTGGTGGGTTGAAGAGAGAGAGGAAGGCAAAAAACAAGGTCGAAGGATTGAGTGTTAGAAGATTTTAGAGAGAAAGGGCTGTATGAGGATGATGCGTTAGATAGGAATGAGTGAAAAAGAAAATAAGGAACAGCGACCCCTAATTAAAAATCTGTTGTGGCCAGCACAAGACCTCTCGCCATTTCCATATTAGGCTATAATATAAGTATTGTATTGCACTTCGCTTTCGAACCGTCGTTTTATAACAAAATATTACAGAACTTTACCCAAATATTGTTTCTAAATGTCAGAGATTCTTCCAATTCATTAACCAGATTGGCGGTATTTCTGATGGATATATGCATTTTACCACAATTTTACCTAATTTCAAATATTTAATTAATAAAACAATAAGAAAGATTAAATATGCTTCCCAGAAAAAGCTATCAGAATGTCACTAAAACTGTTGATTTTTGACACTGACATGTGTCATTTACAAACTATGTTATAAACATTGGAATTTGTCAACTGGTTTCCTTAGTGCCTTAGCCTCTGCGATTAGATTTCTCTATAAATTATAGTGTCTTTATCTCTAAATCTATACAAGATATAATAAAAATTTTAAGTGCACTAGATGAAGAATTTTATGTTCTTCAATATTTAATAAAAAAAACTCCCAAAAAATTATATTTAGAAGAATTTTTCTAAGAAACTACTACTTCCGGTTGTTCAGTTGTTACCAAAACCTTTTCAGCTCTTCCCAGGAATATCAGATTGGGGAAACTGCAGTTAAATATTTTTTAAGTCTTATAGTTTTTGAGGAATCGTCCCTCCAACATCCATACATACACACACACATACAGCTTTCATTTTAAAAATGTTATAATCGGATTCTAGGGACCTTAAATCGTGCTTATTCAATAAAATCTGGATATGCGAATTTTAGCATGAATTCAATACCTCTCTTAGCGAGAGGTAAAAAGGGAAAAGCTGAAAAAGAAGATTAACTACTAATTAATTACCAAAAAAAAAACACTACCAAGTAGGAATTGTCAGTTAGCTATTGTTATAGTTCGTATTTAAAAAAAAAAAACTATAACAATACCTAACTGATAATTCCTAATTAGAAAACACAGCGTTTTTTTTTTTTGTAATTAATTAGTAATTAATGATTACTAAGTTTTCTGATTGATTTTATGTGATTAAAGAAAAAAACTATAACAATACCTGACTGAGAATTCCTAATTAGTTAACAGTGTTTTTTTTTGGGTAATTAATTAGTAATTACTATGTACTAAATTTTCTAATTGATATTGTGTGATTAAAAAACTATAACAATAGCTAACTGATAATTCCTAAATGGTAAACAGTCTTTTTCTTTGGTAATTAATTTCTAATTAATAAGTACTAAATTTTCTGATTGATTTTGTGTGATTGTACCTAAATTACATGTATAAAAAAAAAACTTTTTACTATTATTTCAAGGTCTTTGCTATAAAATATCACCCTATAATATAAAAATGAATAAGTGACTTTTAATTCTTACCATTTTGGTCGGGTTGATGACTTGACTAACGGTGTCAGATGTTCCCCAAATAAATTTTTACTTTTACTTAAATTGACTATATTGAATATCACTTTCTGAAACAAATATAATAAAGTAACTCTATACTTCTCTTTACCAATTAATTTCAGAGAAGAAAATGTGTGAGGAAATCTATATTTCTTTCTTTATTTCTTTTATATTCGTACAGTTCGCCATAATTTTTTTTAACTAATATTTTGAGCCTAAGATACTCGTATATGAAATTAGCATCGGTAATTTAAGATATAAAAATTGTTAGCTTGCAACTTCATAAAAACATAAGTTTTGTAAAAGAAATAAATGAAAATCCGACCTACATTTCAGACATACATATACTTCTTAACAATGAAGTCTAGGTCGAGTACCGTATCATATACTAGGGGATATAGCGTACTGGAGATGTGAGTATCACATGATGCCACAAAAAAGAAATAACAAAATTCCTTTAACAAATATTACAAATAAAATTTCTTTTTATATCACCAACTTTCATATCGTGGGTGTGGAAGGTTTTTACGCTCTGTATGTGTATACTCTTTCTCGTCGAAATACAAGGTTCGCAATAAACAGCTTAAACACCCGTATACTATAAAATTACAAAGGAACAGTTTAGTGCGGTGTACCGCAAATTACCGTAGGTTTGTCACAATACTTGCAATTCCCACAGTTGGATTAAAGAAAAAATTTAAATATCTTAATAGACAAAACACTTACCTATGTTAATCTATAATCCTACTCAAAGATACTTATTTCAAAAATAAGAAATTATTATTGATTTATTACTATGGTTTAAATTTAAGTAAATTAGCCTGGATTAACGTAACCAGTTTTGAGTGTCAATTAAACGGACAACATATTATAATTTTGATATATTTAAAAAACTGGTACACAGAAAAAAATAACCATCTAAATTGTAGTTAAATTAACTAAACAAATCTGTAATTTTCAGCCTACTAATATGTTTTCATTAAATTATCTAAGTTGATTTAGTTAAATTTTCTATATTTGTAATAACAAATTATAGTAAAATTAAATACAAAATTAGATTAAATGACTACATTTAGTATTGAACTAAACATAAATAAAGAAATTAACTAAATATATTTATTTAAATTTTCTATTTACTTATACCTAATTCATTAGATAAATCACTGAAAATTGTAGGACAAAAATAATGAAGCCAAAATATAAATAAATAAAATAAATATAAATATATCATCACGGCTTATTACCCATTTCTGGGTGTGCCAGTATCTACAACACATGTAGACATCGGTAACGATGACGATATTTTTTACCGTGTGGGCGCTTACCAGGCGTCACCTCACGGGCACTCATAGCACTTTTGTGCCCTGTCATTTAAAATTGGAAATATCTGGCGTCTGTCGGGATCGAACCCGGTTCCCCCAAAATATAGTAAAATTAAATAAAATAAGTAATTAAAATAAATATTTAAATTAACGATTTTTTACGAAGTATTTATTATCTATTTCGAGTTAGTTAAAATGCTAAATTAAGATTTGTAAATTATACTAAATTATTAGACATATTGCCTAATAAAATAATATCTAATTATAATTAGACAAAATTTCAATTCTTTTTTTTCTGTGTAAAGTTTCTAAACTAAATTAACAACTAACCCGAATTAAATTTTCCTCTACTATTTCATACTTAATTCTGATACAACTTCTCTCTTAGTAAAGTTCACATTATTTAAAATCGTGTAAGTGATAATGTTAATGAACTAGACTTTTCTGTGAGAAAATTCAATGTTTGAAACTGAACCAAAAGAAGATACAACTAAAAAGGGACATCACAATGAAGTCGATGAAATTAATTAGAATAAAATTTATTTGCACGAACATGCGCAACTGATTGTGTTAAATATTTATAATAAGTGCGCAGTTTCATAATATTTTTGTTATGAGAGTCCAACTCTGTGCATAGTACTGACAGCATTTACAGTCTTATTTATGAGAGGTGGAAATTTGTCTTTGTCAACTTCAGTGAGAGGCGTTCCAAAGGTTTATTGCGATATTTGAGTATATGTATACTGTAATTAGAGTACCTTTACTGCAGAGCCTGGAATTAAAGTTTTTTTATTAGGCGTATATAATCAGGGCCGGCTCAAGACAAATGAGCGCCCTAAGCCAAATTAGATTAGAGCGCCCTCCCCCCCCTCCACCATCCATTAAAAAATATCATATCCTGAATAAAATGCTAAATTTGCGACCTTTGGGCACTGGAGTTCGCTCCGCCATATTGGAAAAATGGTGTCCAAAATAAGTTTTTTGATAATATCTTCTTTCTAGTATATTCTAGAGTCTAGACAGAAAGTATAAGAGAACGAAGTTGGCGCTCGCCATTTTTTATACCAAAAAGGATTCTTGCTTTTTTTTACTAAGATGAAATATCAAAGAGTAACGTTAAAAAATAACCAAAATTACAATCTTTTAAAGAAATTTGAAATACACAAAAAATTGCAATATTACGTAATTAATATTTACCCTAATAGCTTTTACTACAGTTTGCATTCGTCGTGGCATCGAATTAAGTAATATTTCGATGATTTTAAAGTTTTTTTTTTGTCAATGTATGTCCTACCACTCTAACATGTTTAAAGATAGGACAAGGCGTTTTAAAAATTTAAATTCGGCATGAAATTCTTTTTCATGTCGCATATGTATGTTACACGATTTTTACGGTTGAGCGATTCGCGAGTAACTTTAACTTAATGAAATTCTTCTAATATTTTAAACATCTTAAAATTTCCCATGTTTTCATCCAAAATTTTGACACGATTAAAAATAAACAATATTACGTAGATAATACGTGTGGAAGTGAAAGAGAAATATGTCGATTCACAAATACTATTTAAGTTATTAAATAATTTCATGAGTTTAAGTTGTTAGTAAATCGCGAAAAGCTCATCCGAAAAAATTGTGTAATACATGATACGAAAAATAATTTCATGCCGAATTCAAATTTTTAAATCGCGTTATCTTATCTTTAAACATGTCAGAGCGGTGGGTGACAAAGTAAAACAAAACTAACTTTGAAGGGGTTCCAAAATTTAATAATACTGGTACAGGTACAGTACAGTACAGTTTTTAGATTTTTTGAGCGCCCCAATAAGCCAGGCGCCATGAGCCAGTGACTAAGTGGCTCACGCCTTGAGCCGCCACTGTATGTAATTACTATAGTTACATTTAAAATGATTGACAGTAATGTATTATCGCTTTTTTTTTATAAGTAGGGAATGCCAGGAATGTATTATAGTAGTTGTCACAGTCATCAAACTGTCATCTTTCAAAATGATACAGTTGAAGACAAACAAAGTACAAATTATAACATAGTTTAATTCCAATATATGAGTAAGACAAGTTTCCGATTTATTTGCTGCTGTCCAGCAACTATTAGAAAAATCGATAATAAGTACAGAACTTCAGGATGCGTCAATGGTCAGCAATAATAGCAAATCAGAACAAGTAATGTAATTAATAATAAGAAACATTAAATTATACAGTTAAATGAAAATAACAATACCTTTTCGACAATAAGTATTTCCGAAATGGACTAATGACAGTTTGATGACTTTGACAACTCCATATGTTCACTTATAAAAAAAAGCGATAATACATTACTGTCAATCATTTTAAATGAAACTATGGTAATGAAATTACATAGGTACCTCTACGTATACTGATAAAAAAAAACCGTTACAAATTAAGTATGTTTTCTGTTTTTTTTTTTATATATATATTGTTATAATTTAATATTACCCAGCAAGTTTTGGGAGCAGTTATGGAGTTTTAGTACATTGTTTTCTATCAGTATGAATATTGAATACAATATTTCAGAGCAAGCGTGTAAAATACATTTATAATTTACTAGCTGATAAAGTAAGAAACACATTTCCTAAATTTTCTTATTCTAATTTCCTGTACAATTTCCTCTTCTAATTTTATACTCAAATTTACTATAAATTTATTCCATAATTCATTCTTATTGTATTCTCAAATCATTCAAAATAGTTTTCTTTAGTTTCTAATTGGAAAAAATATAGAATTGGCATGCTATCCTAGGCTTCGCCTATTCGCGATTCAAGGAAAGCGACACGCCATATGTGGTAAATTTAATGAGTAACCTATAAATTATTATTGTTATTGCGTAATTAAATTTATGTAAATAAGTAATATTTGCATTTTCACAAAATTTATATTTATTATAATAGATACATACTATAATTACTATACATTGAATTCCATGTCATTTAAAATTTTGAGGAAAATATATGGTATGATAGTTAATAATAAAGTTTTTATGAACAAAATACAATATTAAGTTTCTTTGTGATGAGATTTTTCGCCTACCCAAGGTGATTCTGTTTTGGAAAAAGGGAACAAAAATCCTTTTCTTTTTCTTTACTTTGTTGTTTTAGATTGAACGTTTCGGGGATCCAACCGACTCCCAACTTGAGCAGATTACATGGCATGGCTACAATTATTTTACAAATAAAATTACATTTATATTTTTTTTAATTCCAGAATAATTCAAAAATGTAAATCTTGGTAAGTTTTTTTTTAAATAACAAAAAAATTATAAATGTATTAATATTTAATATATAAAATAATTGTAGCCATGCCATGTAATATAGTGAAGATGGGAGTCGGTTGGACTCCCGAAACGTCCAATCAAAAACAACAAAGTAAAGAAAAATAAAAGGTTTTTAAACTACCTATTTAATTTTAGACAAAAATGTTTCAAAAAAATTTTAGATAATTAAATTCTACACCAAAAATACTAAACACACTGGCTCGTAGCACAAGCCTTGTTTTATTTAAAACACTGTTTTAAAAAATGTCAAATTTAATAATAATAATAAATAGTACCGAATTTATAAAAGTATGATTTTAAAGCAGAACATAGTTTGTATTCAAACAGATATTTAAAAAAAATCTTTAACATTAAGGGTGAAAATAAATATTGAAATTTGAATTTGACATTGTTTTAGTTAAAACAAGCCATTTTATTTTTCACGGTTTGTAACCTGTAAAATATAATTTAAATTTTTATAAATATTGCTGTTTTGTAGCGATAGCCGTGGAATTGAAACAAAATTACAAAGAAATGCATATCATTTTAACTGCCAGAAATTTGAAAATGAAAGTATTGATTAATACGTTGCCTGGAGGAATGAAATAATGAAAAAAGTCAGAATTAAAAGAAGAAAAGTTAAGTTTAAAATTTTATTTTACAATTCAACAGTCAAGTTTTAAATTATTTTCTTTTTTTGTATAACATAAATTTCAAAATCTGTTTATTTTCAACATTTAAAAAACTTGCATTAATAGCAAGTTCATATAAATTATTCACAGCTCACAGCAGGAGTTTCAGTTTCATTGTCATTTTTTTATTTACATTTCAATGAGGTTGTCAAATACAGATACAGATTCAGATTCTCTTAATAGAGCTGCATGAAACAGCTTGTCAGAGCCTATTAAAAAAACTACAAATAGTAGTTATATATATATATATATATATAAACAGCTATAAAATACAAATTATTTTTGAATGTAGGAATTGAATCCAAAGTTAATTATATTTTCTAATATTTCCTCAGCAGTGATAAGACAGACTTAATATGACCACGATTCCAAAGACCTAATTGTCTTAAGTCTGATTTACGCTAATACATTTTTATGGTCTATAATTTGCGTTACAACTTTTAATTACAAGAATTGTAATTACAAAGTTGGCGGAGATATTTCAATGCAACCAGTACTACGTCCATGAAAGGCGAATATTTGCGACTGTGTTTATGTGTAATATTTCAGTATTTTCACGGCTTGTACGATTCTAGACAGGGCATCGAACCCGATCCAAACCGGAACATTTTAGCGAACCCAAACTCAGAACCGAAACTCAGATATATTTTTCAATAGGGTACTATACCATAGTCAAATTTTAACTATCTTAAATAAGAGGACGAAAATATACATAAATTAGTATTAGTGAAAAAAATTTGTTTAAATATTGATTAGGTCGAAAACTACAAGCGATTGAAGTTGATTACTACTTGGGTATGACACGTTAGGAACTAAGAATTTGATTGGTCGCCTGATATTTAAAAGGAGACTTGCGCGCCTGCTGCGGTCACCTTTAAAACATTATGAACTGTCATGTTGATGTTGATGTATAACAAAAAATTTAACAATTTTGTGTTTGATGAATTTGTTTAACTATAACATCTAGTAATATTAACAATAATAATTATATTTATAATTAAATCAATTAAATTAATAATAATGTCAGAAATTTAAAACATTGATACATTAAAATAAACAAACACTAGCGCCATCCGCCGTCATACTTTGTATCATAATATTGTTGAACTGTTTCAATGTTTTATAATTTTTTTTGTTATTTATGCTTAATAATAATTTCTTCGTGAATATAACGTATAAGTTTTCATATAAAAATATATCAGCTATGCAAATATGAAAAAAATTGTCCCCTCTATAACTAACAGTTTGTCGATCACTGGTCAGTACCTGCTACGTCACGCACCAAATTCTTAAAATTTAAAAATTCACATCTCGCTTATTTCGTAAAATTTTTAAATCGCGTTTGCACTGAAATTCTTATTTCATTCTGTTCTTACAGAAAAAAAATGGTATTAAAATTCTGGTTCAGGGTTCAGCTCCGGTTCGGGTTCATTTTCGGTTAGAATAGGAAGCGTAATCGTAATAAAGCCAATAAACAACGTTTTTGGAGTTTGATGGGGTTCCGTGGCCTCGTGCCTGAGTGCCGCGAACCTGGGGGTACCGGGTTCGATCCCGACCGACGCCAAATATTTCGAATTTTAAATGACACAAAAGTAACCCCTGTGGTGCAATCTCCACGCCAGCAATGAGTGCCCGTGAGGTGACGCCCGCACGGTACAAATATGTCATCATCATTACCGATATCTGCGATAAAGCAGATTGGCACACCCAGAAATGGGTAATTTGCCGTGATGATATATTATTTATATTATTATTATTATTATTATTATTATTATTATTATTATTATTATTATTATTTTTGGAGTTTGCGTTGCTGCCTGTATTGACTTTTCGTGAAAATTGTGTTCGTTTCTTGTCTTGTGTAAATAGCGGGTCGCATTTTAAATTATTTCTATATAAAAATTGTTATTCAAAAAACATTAATTCAATTTTCATTACGTCGAACCGAACCTGAATCAATACTTGGAACAAAACCGCAAATTTTATTAATGTTTGAACTAGAAACACACACGAACCCATCTTTCAAAAAACGAATTAGCCTGAACCGAACCCAGTTTTTGGCGGGTTCGATGCCCTGATTCTAACCGAAGTGTAAGTTCATCTAGGTGTTGAGTCTTTGTTTAATTTTTATTAAATAATTATGTTCCTACCTGGTCTTGCTTCACGTTATCGACGGTAAAATTAAACCAAAACCTAAACCTGGGGCTACACGTATCAGGCCTAATGAACAGATCATACTCGAATTCGGACACCAGGTCCACTCTTCCTAAGTTTCCCGTTTCGAAGGAGGCGTCGAAGCAAAGATGTCCACGTTTAGCCTTGCCGCTGTGACCTGGTGGACGCATGATGATACGGCTGACATTACCGAGGCCGCCTTCTCCATCGCTGTCATCACTATCTAAAGAAAAAGAAGAAATAAATAGTGTTTATATTAATAATTACTTTCACAAATTATGCTTTAAATTCACTACACGACAATTCCCAAGTTGACGTTATTTATTTGACACAGTTGATCATAACGTTCTTCTTCAAAAACTTTATTCTACTTTCAATTTTTCCACTAATCTTATAAATCTTCTTCAGACATATTTACATGATCGAAAATTATCTGTACGGCTAAACAACTTCAACTCTACTTCATTTATGGCTACTTCTGGTGTACCCCAGGGCTCAAATCTAGGTCCTTTGTTGTTTGTGTTATTTATTAACGATATTGTTGATGTTGTTAAAGATTCTGAAGTATTTACTCTACGCTGATGATTTAAAGATTTGTAAAAGTATCAACTCGTTACACGACTGTGTTCTTCTACAAAATGATATAAATAACCTTTCAGCTTGGTCTCAAAGGTCTAAACTGTTCTTTAACTTTAGCAAATGTAAAATAATGAGCTACTTAGTAAAAAAAATTGTGTATACTTATCCATATAACATGGAAAACACATATCTTGATCGTGTCCCACAATTTACTGACCTCGGTGTTATTTTTGACAGTAAGTTATATTTCAATTTGCACATTGATTACATGAAAAAATCTTCTTTAAAAATCCTAGGGTTTATTATACGTTCTTGTAAACCGTTTCATAATTTATGCAGCGTTTATTTAATTCGTTGGTAAGATCAAAATTGGAATATTGTATGCAAATATGGAATCCTATTTACAACAAATATATTATTATAGAAAGCATAATTATTAACCCAGTTTTGATGTTAACTATAATGTACTTTTAACTGAAGTAAATCTTATTTCTCTTTTTAATCGCCGAAAAATACAGTCCTGTTTATTTTTGTACAAACTGTCAAACAATGAGATCAATGACTAAGCCAGCTTCCATTAAATGTACCACGTCAAACATCGAGAAATAAGACTACTTTTCGTTGCAATATAGCAAGAACAAATTATGAAACGAAATCACCGTTATGGCAAATGTGTTCTATATTTAATGAAATGAAACCTAGCGAAATGGATGTATTTGCGCAGCCATTTCATGTATTTAAACGAGATTTGATAAAACACTTTGTATCGCTAGATACTTAATTTATCACATAGTTAGAAATTATTAAAAATGCTTTAATTAATGTTATTAATATGTATGTAATTGTTTATTATATGTAGTTTTATTTAGGGTAATTTTTTGTGTACTTTCTGCAGGGTATTTTTTTGTATATTCTTTTATAATCGTCCTGTAATTGGAACTTTATAGTTCTGTAGGATGGATTGTTGAATAAATAAATAATTTCAATGAAAGTGGTCGTTTGGTAACGTACTTTGGATAATAAGTTCTCATCATCAGTAAAAACTACAAAAACACAATGGGGCATTCCAACTCAATTGAATTAAAAACAATTGGTAAAAAAATATGAAAGTATATACTTAACAATAGGTTTGTTCGCACAACAAAATATGTAACTAATTTCCAGTTTTTCAGTACGATGCATAGTTTAAAACTGGTTTCAAACTTATTGAAAATTCTGGTTCTGCGAACAGAATTAAAGGTTATTGTTATTACTACCATCTGGAGTGAACAGAAAAAGCTTACTTTATTGTTTAAAATTAACTTCCTGCATTTATTTCTGGTTCTCTTAAATTTACACTCGAGAAGTTACATGACAATATAGCAAATATTCAGTGATTTGGAAGAAGTTATAATAAATGTTAATATTCCTTATCTCTTGCTTTGGCTGGTACAATTGCAAGTAAGAACAACAATGCTCGCTAATAGCCAAAAGTTCCAGTGTGCAAGCCACAAACTAAAAATTTCTTTAGAATCCCCGGACTATTCTGACGGTTGGAAACTGAGCAGGGATTGAAATGTTTTGCTGAACGAACAAATTATTTTTAATCGTAGATTTAAAATTCTTATTGTGCGAACATTTTTAAACTGATACGCATGTTCAGAATGGTTTGTGACGGTTTCTGACTGTTATTAAAAAAAATGATATTGCATTGTTGAAATACTTCGGAAATAAGGGGTTTTTTGTTAGAGCGGTTCATCAGGCAAATGAAAATATTTTGATTGGCGACTGAAAGACCGCCTATAAATATATAACAAATAGCATTTTAGGGAGCAGGTCTTATACTACCAATGGAATTTAAAAAATTCAAATAACAGAAGAGTGGCCAATAATCCAACATTGCAATTCTCAAACAGTTTTTACTTGAATATAAATTTCTTGCATTAAACTTAATAATTCCAATACACCTGCAATTATAAAGTATGTAGACTTATACAGTGTTATAATGTTCATTTATTTTAGTAAAATATAATTAAAAATAACATATATATCAAGAACATATAGGTCCACGAAGAAAACAGTTTCACATGCAAACTTACATACTTGACGTCACATTTATATTTTCAAACTTTGGGGGACCATAACTCGCTTATTAATAAGAATTTTTTCACCGGATTTTCATCAAAAGTCTTAGTTTTAGTTATACTTTCAAATGAAAAAAAAATAGAAATTCCTCACTAGAAAAGAGGTGTCAACCATAGCTCTGTTCGATGAGAAGTGCTTGAAGTGCAGAGCAGAATAGTGCAGTGCAGTGTAGTGTACACTAGTACAGTCTAATTCTTGTGGTTTCATAAAACACACTAGTGTATATTTGGGCAAGTTTGCTCAGCTGTGACTAATCAAGCCAAGCGTAGCCAAAGGTGTAAAAGGTTAGGTTGTTTATAAACACAGTCATATCATAAAGCTGCAAAGAAGTGACTGCAGAAAAGTCTGTTTTAAAGAGCATAATGTTTGAACTAATAAACGATTCTGACGAAGATCAATCATCACTTGATTCTTCATCAGATTCAGAGACAGATATATTAATTAATTCTTTATATAACAAAATAAAGAGAACGTGCATTAAAAATTTTAGGTTAATAAACAGATGTGTAGATAGGATAGAATTAAAATGTGTACCGAACAACATTTAGTTACCCCCACTCCTAGTCTGCACTTTCTACACTACCTCGCGAGTCAGGTCAGAAACGTGAACACTAGATCTTAAAATTTTTGTCATCGAACAGCCTGCCAGAAGCTGCCCGTTTCTCATAAAACATGTTAGTGTAAGAAAGTTAACACTAGGGCGGCCTAGTACATGTCATCGAACAAAGCTAATGTCAGATTTGTTTCGACTTCTGGTGTTCCAAATAACTAGATATTTAATTTAGTTATTATGAACAATGAATAACACATTTGGCTTTTTTTAATCGATTACATCTTGTTAGGTTTTCTTCAGAATAAAGGAAACAAGAAATCTTTTAAAAAATCTTATATTCATCTGGAAGAGACAGATGAAAGGAAAAGTAACGTGCCAGTACACGTACTTTCCCTTTTGTCTATCTTTGCTTAGTTTATTTTCTTAATCGATTATACCTTATTAGTTTTTCTTCAAAATTAGATACGTAATAAAGTAAATAATCAATCTTGAAATAATATTACATCTGAGAGAAGCAGATAAAAGGAAAAGTAACGTGCTAATAAACGTAGTTTCCCTTTCCTATGTTTTTATTCAGATTTATGTAACACTGGTAAATTACAAATAAATATCTGATGTGGACACCACATGACTTCCTTGTACGCCTGGTACTTTGACATTGACATTAAATTCTTAATTTTTTGTTATTTTTTGTCCTAATTCATAGCAAACTTAATTACAGAAACCGAAAAGTACATAATTTTTAAATTTATATATCTCGCTTATACAAAGAGCTAATTTAATTATACTTGATGTTTTCGACGCAGAATTCAATTATCTAACACTTTTATTTGAAGCATTTATTTTTAAAATCAAAATAACACCATTTTTTTCAAGAAAAACTGATAACCAGCTTCAAGTAAAGTACCACTTTCGGTTACACTATTTTAACCAAAATCTATTATGTTATTCCCATTGATATAAAAGTATTATATACCCAATTTGAAAAGTTTTGGATTACATTTTAATATAGTTTTTCATTAAAATCTATTATAGGCTTCAAGTAAAGTACCACTTCCGGGTAGACCATTTTACTGAAATCTATTATGTTATTCCCATTGATATAAAAGTATTATACATCAAATTTGAAAAGTTTTGGATAATATTTTAATATAGTTTTCCTTAAAATGTATTATAGGCTTCAAGTAAAGTACCACTTCCGGGTAGACCATTTTATCTAAAATCTATTATATTATTCCCATTGATATAGAAGTCTTATATACCAAATTTGAAAAGTTTTGGATTATATTTTAATATAGTTTTTCATTAAAATCTATTATATTCTTCAAGTAAAGTACCACTTTCGAAAGTTATGTAATGACTAAAAAGGAAGGTGCACAAATAGATATTATAACAGTCCTAAATACAAAATTTTAACTTTCTACGGCTTCCCGTTTTTCAGTGCGAGATACGTACGTACGTACGTACAGACGTCACGACGAAATTAGTCAAAATGGATATTTCCGTTGAAATCTGGAAACCGAAATTTTTCGCGATTACAATACTTCCTTTACTTCGTACAAGGAAGTAAAAAATGAGTTTGCATTACAATTTTTTTTTATTATATGTGCTTATGTGTCTTTTGCCACAGTAACTTTAATAAGGTCAATGACTAGTAGCCTTCATCACAGAACTTTTTAGTTTTTTCAATATTTCTTCTTTTATGCTGTTAGCAGAAAGCTGACACCACATTAGTAGTTTCATTTGTTCGTCTGGTTGTTTCCGTGCATTTCTCATATACCCTAATGTTGTTACGTACTTCAGACGGAAAGAGGCTTCTTTACATAACCATATCTTCTTTAACCCTGCAGTGCAGTGGTGGCGTGGAGTCTGTGAGACTCCAGCGATTTTAATTGTTCGTTTATTTCCGTAAAAAATTCGCATATTATCGTGTTTGTTTCTATACCTTCCTAACTTTGTCTGTAATTTAGTTTATGTACAAGTAGTGGAAGCTTACTCTTGTTTAATTAGATAAATATAAAAAGAGTTTGTTAGACTCCGCGCCACTAGTCACGTTAAAATATTTTTTAATTTTATAATCAAAATTTTATGATTATTTTATTAAATCTGTAAGTTATAGCTAAATGTTTCTGTTCCTCTGTGCATGTTGTATTATTCCATATTATAAATTAGAAAATATGAATTACGAAAAATAACAAGAGATACATATACGTTTGTCCAACACCAAAAATAAACACAGGAACAGGAGATGATCTTTCAGACAGGAAGTAGTTGGAACGAACATTATTCAAAATTCAGTAAATTATCCCCGAAAACAAAAGAAAATATCATATTTTAGTGTAAAAATGAAAATAACAATAAATATTATTGCACCTCATATAATTTGTTAACGTTGTTTAAATAAACATTAATGTAAGTTAATTTGATTATTTTTGTGTAGGTTCATGCATATACTTTAAACATTTTTAATAGTTTATTTATTTATTTTTATTTTGTATGGATTATGAAGTTTATAAAACTGTATCTAAAAATGTGATCATTTAAACTTAATACTTTCTATAACGTAACAAACAGAAACAAATTTCATATTCAACTATAATGTATCTTAAATGAAGTAATGTTAATTAAAATACTATATTAAAAAAAAAAAAACAATCAGAAATGAAACATAATGGCGAATATATTAACGGCGTCTATCAGACTCCGCGCCACCAATAACGTTACGTTACGTTTTAGGGCACCACTTGTTTTTATCCCATTAGTGCTCTAAGCAAATTACTTCATTATAAATTGTATGAAACGATATATCCAACTCATTATAGAATAAGCTGATTGCCCGTAAATTATATACTTTTAAATCCGGATTATAGTATTCATTTAATAATGCGCTTTAAATGTTTTTGTAATATCAATCTGTAAATTGAATAGAGATTGAAATACTATATTTATTACAAGAAACAACTTTATTCAAAGTAAATTCAGTATGAATTTTTTAATACGGCCCATTTCTTACCTTTCAATTAATGCCAACAAGTTTGAATAATTTATGATCTATGACCACTCTAAGCTACACAATCCTCAATAAAAGACTGTAAAACCTGCATAAGTCAGTTTCGTAGATCGTTTCATACAACTATATTTTGGGTTAGCCCTATTGAACCCAGCTTGGGTAATTCTCATTTTCTCAGTAATTTTTAGCACCAAATATTTATTTCATATTTCATAGCTCCAAACAGAATAAAGTCTTGCAACCCCCATCTTTTAGAATAAGTTTATCTTTCTGTATTAGTTTTAAGTTAAAACTGTCTGTATCGGTTTGTTAAGATATTTGCAATCATAATTACATTTTGTGCACTTCGTGTTTGGTTGATCATCTTTAACACCTTCGCTGCCAAGCGGTCTTTTCAAAATTTTCCCTGAAGACCAGAATTGGTATCTTATAACAGGGTTAATTCTATGTAGTTTGGTAGTTTTATTTTTATTTTATCTTTATTCAGTAATTAGTTATTAATAAAAATACGAGCGGACAACGGTGTCTGCCGTTGGCGCAGTATTATTACATACTGGCTTTTAGGTCTCAAGGCGCCATAGCGGACACATTTTTTCTTTTTTCCTGCGCCACAGCAGACACCTTTAGCGGACACAATGGAATCGGCGGACACGAATAAACTTGTATGGACAATATGCGCAATAATGTTGAATTGTTGTATTCTGTAAGTTTCTTTTCATCAGAGTAGTATAATCTGTCATTAGGGTTATATCTAAATCATGACAGAACGTGCGAAAAAAAATGTAAATATGGCTATGGAGATGCCTTCTCTCCTTTTAATATAAATTATTTTGTATAATATTGTAACGTTATTAATAAAGAATTTATATTTATTTTTCACAAACTGCTTTTTATAATACTGATTTACTCACATGTGTATACCTGATTTTTTTACCGTGTCCGCTTGGCCTCTTCAAATAAAAATATTAATTTATGTTCTGTACGCGAGAGCTTACACAAGTAGCAGACATATATCTAAAACTGTTACTATAAGATATATCGAAAAACCAAGATAGTCAAAGTATCCCAGAGCGCCACAGCAGACACATAGTCAATGCTTCTTCCAATACATTTTGTCTGCTTGGCGTAAAGCGAAAAAAAAAACGCTGGCGGACACAGGTGTCCGCCTTGGCGCACAACGAAATATCACGATGTCCGCAATGGCAGCGAAGGTGTTAATATATTGTCTTTGTTGTACGAACTTCGCGTAGTGTTTTTTTTTACTTCCTTGTACGAAGTAAAGGAAGTATTATAATCGCGAAAAATTTTGGTTTTCAGATTTCAGCTGATATATCCATTTGACCATCGCTAAATCCATTTTGACTAATTTCGTCGTGACTCTGTACGTACGTACAAAGTTGAAATTTTGGATTTACAACTGCTATAACATCTATTTGTGCACCTCCCTTTTTGGTTATTCCAGAAGTGGTACTTTACTTGAAAATAACAGATTTTAATGAAAAACTATATTAAAATATAATCAAAAATTTTTCAAATTTGGTAAATAAGACATATCAATGGGAATAACATAATAGATTTTGGTTAAAGTGGGCTAACCGGAAGTGATACATTACCTGAAGCTGTTAACAGTTTTTCTTAAAAGAAATGGTTTTATTTTGATTTTAGAAATAAATACTTCAAATAAAAGTTTTAGATAATTAAATTCTACGTCTAATACATCAAGTTTTATTATATTAGCCCTTTGTATGAGCGAGATATATAAATTTAAAAATTACATATTTTTTGATTTTTGTAATTAAGTTTGCTATGGATTAGGACAAAAAATAAAAAAATTAATGTCAATGTCAAATTATGTCAAATACGTGGAATTTTATGATTGGGACTGTTATAATACATATTTTAGTTATTAACAAAATTTGTATAGTTTAATAGGCGTACAAGGATGTTCGTATAAATGACTCCACTTTCAGAATTTAATTATATATAATGTAAGGTAAGGTTAAGTAAAATTCTGATGGTTTTATGATGGCAATAATAAAACTTTTTATGAAAACAAGTTAACCCTTTTTTCATATAAGCATCAGAATTTTACTCAACGTTACCTTACATTATGTACAAGGAAGTCATGTGGTGCCCACATCAGATTTTTATATATTCGAACTCCGTAACCATTCCAATTCTTGTGTCATCACTTTCATTTTGTCGAGTCGTGTATTAAATATACTATTTATTTAACGCGGCTGTAACACCACCACTGCAGGGTTAATTTTGCTGTTAACTGTATTTTATTAGGGATGCACTCGATCTCGAGCTTTGGCACAGCCCGGCTCGATTTCGAGTCGATCGTCGAGCCGGACCGAAGATATTTTTTACCGGGCCGAATCAAGCCAATCATTTGTAAAAGTTGAGGCGAGTCGGACTTTTGATTTTGGCCCGGCCCGAAATACGAGCTTTTCGGGCCGGCCCGAAAAATATTATAATACAATCAAATGCACACTTTCCTTAATATATTAATGAAAATGGATGGAGTTAAAATGGATCAAAATGATTTAATAACAACATACTTCACATCTTAATAAATAACAATTATTGCCCCAAATATCAATATACCCCATATTCATATAAAAACTTTAAAATTTTCAAAAATCTAATTTGCATGTATCTAGATACTTCTCAAAGCGCTGATTCTAAATTTTGAGACCGCAGGTCGATATCTCTTTTCGTTCTCGAGATATTTAGATTCAAAGCTTTGCATAAAACTGCCAATTTTTGGGTAATAACCCAAAAATGGGACGAGATACGAATTTGGCGACACCACCATTCGATTTTACGGATAAAAATATATAAGTATACCAATTTTTATAATTTTTAATTAACCGGTTCATTTTTTATGAACAAAAGTTTGAAAACTCCAGAAAACGGCCAAAATCTGAAAAAATCGCAAGGGGTACACCTTAGATTTTTGCGATTTTTGGCCATTTTCGGTTATTTTACTTTAGAGACTGTATGCGGTGTTCAAAAATTATGAAAATTGGTATACTTATGTAATTTTGCCCGTAGAATCGAATGATGATATCTCTAAATTCATATCTCGACCCATTTTTGGGTAGTTTTGAGCAAAGTTTTGAATCTAAATATCTCGAGAACGAAAAGAGATATCGACCTGCGGTTTCAAAATTTGGAATCAATGCATTGAAAAGTATCTAGATACATGAAAATTTTGAAGTTTTTATCTGAATATGGGCTATATTGACTTTTGCGACATTAATTCAAAAATGGATAAAGACATAAACTTGCTAGTAATATTATTTGATTCTAAAGACAATGTTACGTAAGTGTGCGCATATTTTACTCATATGTCTGTAATTTTTATAACAAACTTAGAAGAGCGTCTTTTTTAATAACTTATGTTAAGCAATGTTGAACGTTATAAGGATGTATTTTTTTTAAGTTTGACATAAAAAAGTTAAACATTTCGCCTCATATAAAAATCAAAATTAGGAATGCCGGATCCACTCATCGCACTGCATTTCGAGCTTAGGACCGACCCGGTCTGAATTCGGGTCAGTTTTCGAGCCGGGCCAGCTGATTTTTTGTCGGGTCGATCTTCGAATCGGGCCGGCAAATTTTATTTTCGGGCCGAGTCGATCCAAACCTCAAAGCCCAGTCTGACCCGGTCCAAATGCATACCTTAAGTCCTAAATGTGCATTTCTTTCTCTCCAGATTTTAAAAACCTGTTTGTAATATTCCAAAAATCTTACAATAATAATGGCACGATAATAGTTATATTAGTGTTATTTTAATAATAGTGGCATTAGGTCTTTCATTACTTCTTGTGACCGACGTCTTTTGTACCCATGTCTTTGTCCTATTATTTCATCTGAATTCTGTACCGCATCTTGTAATCCTAGCTCTACCACAACTTTTGCTCTGATCCGATTAATAATATTCGTTATCTGTTGTTACGGAAGATCGTCATTAGTCTATAATATTGTCTCTATGCAGTTCTTTGTTAAAAGGATCTTTAGAGGTTTCCAGTTTTGTTAAACGGTAGTAGCACCTCACCACAAATTTATTGATTTCCTGTTTCCACGTGATTCGTTGCTTCGCACGGGAGGAAGTCGTGGGCTGTAATTGTGAAGCAACAGCAACATCCTCTTCCTCGGATGACGTCGGTTGTTCCTGGAGTCGTTAAGCAGGATCACATTTTTTGTTACTGTTCCTTACATTGTTTTGGTCCATCATCACGATTGAAATTGAAATTTGAAAATTGTAATTGCTAAGTGTATATATTTTAGCAAGCCATATCAGCTGGTAGAAAAATACGTAGGGAAATTCTGTTAGCAATATTTGTTATCGTTCTAAAAATGACGCTATTTTCATTGAGTATATTTTCTATTTCTTTTTTTTTTTTTTTAATGTAACAACTATTTTATGATCAATTTTAACCATTAACTATAACATCTACCTATTACGGGGCCGAGAAAATACGAAATTACATTTATTGGACTAATTTATAGTTATTTACTTATCAAAGCAGGGGAAGTTCGTTTTTCATGACGAATATGGAGATTAGTCGAGACAAATAACCATAATGAGTCATGAAAAGGAACTTTATTGACGAGATAAGTATTAATTTTTTTCTGAAATAGTTTAAAAATTCAAAATTGTTGTATGATACATATAACCTATTGTCATTTAACAAGTAAATTACATTGAAAATTGAAGGAACTCTATTTAAAATTGTACAAGAATTTATAACATATAAACGTGAAATGTGTTTGCGAAAATTAATACGGCAACGTTGCATTTTACTTCCCTGCCGATTTCGCGACAGGGAAGTAGTAGATTACATGACGATTTCAGGAAAAAATATTGCTGCAATTTTGTGCTGTGTTGTTCATTTAAAATTTCATGAAAATGTATGAGAACTTGAAAAATATGTCACTATTACTATTATTGATTTATTATTTTTGGAGTAATAAATTACGCATATAATGTTATATAAAACATATATTATTATAAATAATAGTGGAATAGCTTAAAATTTCAATACATATTTTAAAAATAATATTTTTTTTTTGTAAATTGCTGTCTCAAATTAGTACATACATATTACCTGCGTGCCTTTTTACTTATTTTAATTTTATGAATTATTGTAATTTATATACAGGTGTTCCATTTAAGTGTGCCACTATTGCTATCTCGAGAACTATAAGACCTACGAGGTTGGTTAAATTAGCAAAGAACCACCATTTTACAAGACTATTACAATGAGCAAATAAAAATTTTTTTTCGACCAGTGGTTCTCAAAATACGGGACACAACTTTCTTATTTTAAATGGGAACCTTTTTTTTGGGTTATTCGATAGAGTATTTTTTTCTGAATTCAACGATATAAACATATCATATACTAATATAACAAAATAACTGAGAAAAATGCATGTTAAATTTATATGTATTTTATTTATATCTGGCTGAAACAAGAGTGCTGTGGATAGAAAACAATTGTCAACTTTTTCATCGTGAGTAAAATTATTCATTTTCTTCTTAAAACTGACAGTTTAAGAACATAAAATTTAACAACAAATAATGAAACAATGTTAGACAGAACAATATGTCCGATTGTTTTCTAATGAAATACACATAAATTTAACATTCATTTTTCTCATTTATTTTGTTATATTAGTATATGATATGTTTATATCGTTGAATTCAGAAAAAAATACTCTATCGAATAACCTAAAAAAAATGTTCCCATTTAAAATAAGAAAGTTGTGTCCCGTATTTTGAGAACCACTGGTCGAAAAAATTTTTTTATTTGCTCATTGTAATAGTCTTGTAAAATGGTGGTTCCTTGCTAATTTAACCAACCTCCTAGCTCTCTTAGTTCTCGAGATAGCAATGATGGCACACTTAAATGGAACACTCTGTATATATATATATTTATATACATGTTACGTCTGTTAAGAAAAGAACGCTTTGTTCATTAAAATGGGTTTATACAGTATATCTTTTTTTTAACGCACACGAGTGAAATAATGAAACGTTATGGCACTTTTTTCACTTTTATTGCTGAATTGTATGTAATTCGAGTAAAAAGTGTCTTATTTCACTGTTCGGTCAAGCTTTCCTATTCGTAAAATAAGACTACACTCTTTTTGCATAAATAACTATGTTATTTCTTATTTTCTTTGTCTGTTGTCTGGAGGTCTACACTATCACAAAATATAATCTGTTTTTAATGGCTCGGTATGTAAATCAGCAACATATTTTACATAGTGTATTGTGGGTCACGGACATTTTATTTTAAATTCATATTTTTCATTATATGTATTTAAAAATTTCGCAATAGTACCTATTATTTAGAAATGAAACTTTAATATTTTTTCTCGTAAACTACAAATACATCAACTTAAAAGAATACAGGTAGATACTTATATTAATTTTTTTATCTAATATTTATACAGGTATAAATAAATTCTGTCCCATTAACCCATTTACCTTCGTTTAAAGGTTTAAACTAATTTTAATTAATTACGAAAACATAATGTAATGCACGTGCGCGAATTCAATTATTTACACAGTCATTATGTGAAATTTGTAGTTCCTTTCATAATTTAATATTGTCTTGTGAAATTAAATTCTGAAAATTTAGCCTTAAATATATGACGTCAACATACATAATTTTATCCAACTGCAGAAGTACAAGGAATAAACACATTGTTAATTAAATTATGAGGTAACTTAGCGTAATTTTTTTGCTACCAGTTAATGCTATAAAAGGATAATAGCGTGCCACTATATAACCGCTGTGAGATTAAAGCGTATTTAGTGACATTTAATTTTTAAAAGCATGTCAACATCAAAGGGATTTATAAAGTCAAACAGAATTGTGTCTTCCATAATACAACGAGGATATATTTTTAGTTGACCAAAATTTAATATTTTTGAAATATGAATCACTTTTATTTTCTTGTCTTTTTAGTTGCCGTGCCGTTTTCTATACGTACAGTAATGTCCGCTTATAACGAACCCGTTTATAACGAACCAATCTAGAGAGTACGAACTAAAGTTCCATAAGATGTGTGTAATTTTTTTTCGCAAATAATGAACCCGTGTATAACGGATAAAACGAACGTTATTTCGAATATAGTACCTACTTGAGAAGTTTTTGGTTATAGCGAACATATAAATAGAAAACTAAGGACTTCCCCGAATACGTCATCCCAAATGCATTATTATAGATGGGATAAATATTACCAAAGGCAAACATTAAAAAATATACAGGGTAGTGACTCAAACACCCGAACATAAGATTTTAACATGTAAAATTTTTGGTAATTTCCTGCTGATTTGAGATAAAAAAGTTTCAAATAAAAGTTGCTGATCTTAAAATTCTGCGTCAGAATCAATATAAGCAAAAATAATTTTGCATGCTTTATACCGGCAGAAATTAGATATAAAAATGTCGAAAATCAACTCAAAAATAGCGATAGCTATGAAATTGAAACAAATAAAGTATAACAAATGTTTAACCATTTATCAATTTAGTTAAAAAAATTATGTAGGCTTTTTGGATCTTGTGTTTATTGATACAAACAAATTATTTTACATTTGGACGTTTCGATTGAGAAATCACAATCATCATCAGCTATTGGTCATGTTATTACATTTTTATAAAAATATATATCTAAATATATCAGTTGAACATTAAAACAAATTGTTGTAAAACATAATGTTTTACAACAATTTGTACGATTGTGATTTCTCAATCGAAACGTCGAAATGTAAAATAATTTGTATCAATAAACACAAGATCCAAAAAGCCTACATAATTTTTTTTAACTATAATATTGAAGGATCTACTTTAAAGAAAATGATTTATCAATTTAGATTAGAATATTTTTATTATGTATTATTTCTAATTTGGGTCCAAGTTAAATATTATTCGCTTGAACATAAATTACAAATAAAAATAAATTAATATAACTTAATAGATAAACCGTTTAATATTTGGTATTTTTTTGTTTTAATTCCATGGCTATCGCTATTTTTGAAATGATTTTCAACATATTCATATCCAATTTCTGCCGATACAAAGCATAAAAAATTAATTGTATTTGCTCTATAACTTTTATTTAAAGCTTTTCTAAAACAGTTAGGGAAGCAGAAAATTATAAACACCTGATTTTACAGGTTAAAGTACTATATTCGGGTGTTCGATTCACCACCCTGTATGATTTTTTTAAGTAAGATTATTTTTATATAATTATGTATCATCTTTCTTATGAGGTATGTATACAGGTGTCTCAATAAGCTTGCTCACTATTGGTAACTTTTTTATTTGAAGAGATACAAGGTTGGTTAAATGAGCAAAATTATGCCATTTTATATTAGAAAATTGGTCATGTAGACAAAATAAAAATTGTGTTAGCGGTTCCCAAAATTTGGGACAGAATATATATTTTTTAAATGGAACTATATATTTTTTATTATCTTACTGGAAAGAGTATTTTTTTCTCTTTTCAATAAGGTAATGTTTATGTACAATTTTTTCAAATAATCGAGTTATTTACGTTTAAAGATAAAAATTATCTTTTATTAGTTTATTTAGTCAAGTAAACCATGGAAACATTTGTCTTTTATAAAATTATTATTTTATTAACTTATTATACAGTAATAACAAAACAATTAAAGAAAATATTCAAATTGAAAGCCATTATTTCTTTTGCACATTTCAGCTCTTTTGGAAAGAGAACCGACCGTTCTACATAACTGGTGTCTGTCTAGATATAACTTTCCATATAGCTAGATCATATCTAACTTTTCTTCATTTGTAAAGTTATTAAACATTATTAAACACAGAGAACTTTACGGGAGAAATTATTAAACGTCAAACAAACAAAGAATCAATTGTTTTCATGCCTTACTTGGCTAATTAAACTAATAAAACAGTGTACAAAAATTTAATTTTTAACCGTAAATAACTCGTTTGTACATAAACAACATTACCTTATTGGAAAGAGAAAAAAATATAATAACAATAAGATAATAAAAAATATATAGTTCCATTTATAAAAAATGTATTTTGTCCCAAATTTTGAGAACCGCTGACACAATTTTTATTTTGTCTACATTTCCAATTTTCTAATATAAAATGGCACAACTTTGCTCATTTTACCAACCTCGTATCTCTTCAAATAAAAAAGTTATCAATAGTGAGCAAGCTTATTGAGACACTCTGTATACATTTTTATGTGTTCAGTGAAACAAATACAGAGTAATTTTGTAATTCACCACTTAAAACGAACTTCGCTTACAAGTATAAGTGAAAAAAAAGGAATAATTAAGGATGATTAACGTTTAAAAAACCGTGAAGTGAAAAAAACAATGTGTCTTTAAATAATTCTACTGTTCCCGTTTGTTACGTTATATTTACGTTTCTGATTTCCTTTATTATATTTTTAGGCAAGCTGTGGAAAATTTTGATGGGCACGTATACGAAATGTTGAATATTTTAGATACAATGTTTACGAATGTTTACTTCAACATTGTTTATAGTATAAAACCCATGAATTTAATTATTAGTTAGGAAAAAAGTTAGATTATTTAATAAATAAGTAACACTGAAAAATGAAAATAGAAGAGAGTCACAAAACAAAAATATCTCTGCATAAAGTTTGAGAACTGCAGTCCATTTTGGGCTCTATCATTTTTTGTCTTTAAAAATAGATTATGTTTGCGGTAAATTACTTCAGTAAATAATAGAATAGGAACATCTAATATAGGCATGAGCATAATAGAGTTAAATAATAAAATAAGGTAATAATACCATTATGTAAATAATAAATAAACTTAAAGCTGAATTTTCTCATCAAAAGGAAAACTTTCAGATTTAGAATTTATTGACTGTAAACAAAAAGCTAAATATTGCCAACTCAAAATCATCTCCTAACTTTAGTTTAAGGATTAGTTTAACTTCATAAACATAAGCAAAAGAAAATTTTCTAATATGAAATATCTTGCATCCTTATCATAAATTTTAATATCAAATGTCATACAAAAAATTGCAAACTACACTGTCAATAAGGAAAAATGTATTGAAACATTTAATAGTTATTTATACAACAAGAAAAAAAAGTATAGTCTTATTTCACTATTAGGAAAGTTTGATCGAACAAGCCGTAGGCGAGTTCATCAAATCCTATGAGTGAAATAAGACAGTTTTTACTCGAGTTTTTACGTCTGCAATAAAAGTGTAAAAAAGTGGTGCCATAACTTTCATTATTTTACTCGTTTGCGTTAAAAAAAAGTGCACTTTTTTCACACTTTTATTGTGTTAAAAAAAGACATACTTTTTGAACTCATTTTAATGAAAAAAAAGTGTACTTTTTTAACGTAAAAAGACATATAATTTTGATATAAATGTAAATTAAATTTACATTTGTGCACATTGCTATTAAATAAAAGTAAAAACTTAAAAATAATTTTGCAGCTTTAAATTCATTGGCTGGTAGCATGAACAACTGAATACAGATGATTAGCAAGCATTTGACTAGCAGTGTTTAAGCTCTGTCAATCGTTTATGAATTATTTTGAAGAAAAATACTTCAAATAAAATATGAATACAATAAATATTTATATAACTGTTATTTGAAGTATTTTTCTCTAAAATAATACATAAACAATTGACAGAGATAAAATCTGCTAGTCAAGAGATCGCTAATCACACTTGATCAGATATTCATGCAACCAACTATTATACAGGGTGGTGGCGGTTAAGAGTGAACATAGGGATTTAATATAGGATTTTAGTTTTATGAAATTTTCTGCTCTCCTGTTCATTTTACGGCAAAAACTATAGGGTGCAAAGTTGTTCCAAATTAAGAGTTGCATATAAAACTATTTTTACATTTTTATTATGTTTTTCGTATGTTCGCATTTTTAAAAATAAATTTCAAAATTTCGGTTTGTTAGTAGCAATAGCCATGGAATTTATTTTCTAGTTTTCATAAATATAATAAAAAAATCTTCTTATAAACGTCAAACGTCAATTTGATGTATGGAAAATAAATTCCGTATTCTTTTATAATTATTTCCATCATAAAATTCCTTTACAATATACACGTTTCTCATTCGAATAAGCATTCATTATTTAATTTATATCCTTTCAATATGTCAAAGTGACGTTTTTCTGTGGAACTTTGTACTCTACTGTTTTTGCCATAAAATGAGCAGGTGTAAACGAGTAGGTCAAGTACTATTTGCCCAAGAAAATGATATTTTTCTAAAAAGAAAATATGTGCAAGGTGCCGACATTTTTACGAAATTGTGATTTTTTAAATATGCATCTTACCGTCATTTATTTTTTGATAAATGCTAGTATGGTCCAAAGGATCATAAGCTGTCAATGTAGACATACTAGTCACGAGATCACAACATATTTACTTTGTGGAGGTTCTATTTAAAGTTCACAAACAAGTGGTGCAGAATGGGTGCTTGCACACTGGCTGGAACTGTGCTTGTCTGATTGAGCTCAGGCATTTAACGCTTTATATAGCTCGTGCTGTGAAAATGTTATCTACATGGTACTAGACACACTCGTGCGTGCTTCTTCCGTGAACTCACCCCCGTACACGGATTATTTCTGAAAAGTCAGAGGCGAATTCGCTCCATTTACTATTTCACACGGAGGGAACGATTATTGCGTTTATACAGTAACTCACATTGAAAATAGTACCTACACTCATAAAATAGCTGGGTACAGCATTTATGAAATAAAAACAATCCCTTTTTCATCATTTCAAAAACTGAAAAATATTACTTAATATCTAAGTACAAAATTAAATTATATCTTGATCAAACCAAAAAGAGGTCACATTAAAAATCGTACAAATCGTACTTAATCATAACTCATAACTAGTGATTCTGTCGAGACGAGATATTTCTCGATTCTCGTCTCGTCTAGTACTCGAGATTTCTCGTCTCGACGAGACGAGACAGAAATGTAAGAAATATTTTACGAGACGAGTTATGTTTGCCGAGATCTCGATTCTCGAAAACTGTTTCGAGATTTCTCGGTTGTTATTTTTTTCATGAGTTATGTTTGCAAACGTATGAAATTTAACATATTTTTATTGATATCTGTCTCTATTTACCTATGACATTTTTGAACAAAAAGATAATAAAGTATGTGACATTTTATTTGTCAGAATTTGTTAAGCAAGCATTACACGATCAAGTTTTTCTTTTCAAGAGACTTGAAAAGTTTTCTCTCTCGCACAATGACATGAGTGCAAGAGAGACTTCTAACGAAAAACTTTTAAAGAAAATCTGGAACATGCGTTACTTTTTCTTAAAAGTTCCTACAAATTTTAACTGTCAAATGTCATTTGTATTTATATTTTTGATGTATGGGATAGAGAAGTAATGGGGTATTCCACTCAATTTTATTTATTATTTTAAATAAAACTTCATTCAGTTTTGAAGCAATTCATAGTATTAAAAAATCTTAATTGTTCCTAGTTTCATAGTATTTTATTTTCGAAAAATCAGTGTAACGTCACATTTCCTCTATATTTGTCTTTCTCACACACACTGCTCTAAGTACGCTGCGAGAGAAGGATAACAATTGTATGACGTCAATTTTCCCTTTTAGCAAATGTGAAATATCTCGTAAAGTAATTATTTAAAAAATGTTTTCATTGTTTTAACTATTATTTATTGAGCCATACTTTATGTTAAATTGAAATTTTCTTAATTTTGTTGTTATGGTGGAATACCCCATTGATGTAATCTTAATGTAAGTATAACTTAAATTTTGACACTTGGATATTTTAAATCAAGCAAGACTTGATCGTGTAAATATACTTGTAAGGTCACTTATAAAGACACTTTTCAAGTCACTTGCAAATAAAAATTTCTTCATGTAATCCAGGCTTTAGGTGACATTTAGCGTTACATTCTTTTTAATGTTTTATAGAAGATTAGAAAATGCTAGATAAATATTAAATTAATAAAATTATAACATAATAAAATTTTGACACATCAAACGACAAATATTTAGCTTTTTGTTTAAAATACTATTAATACAAAATTGTATAAATTGAATAATTAGTTTATGGGACCAAAATATACATATTAAATTTCCGTCGAGAAATTTCGGCGAGAATCTCGGCCGAGACGAGACTCTATTAAACGAGACGAGAAAAATTTCGAGACAAGACATAATTTTATAAATTTGAAGCGAATCACTAATCATAACTGTTTCGATGTATTTGAACGGTGAATTTCTGTAACTTAGTTATCATGAACATGTGTTGAGAGTTCAAAAATTAAATTCTATAAATAACGAAGACAGATTTGTGCAAAATTCATGAATCTCACTGGGATTTGAACCCAGTATCCGATATCTAGTCGGACATTCTACCAATTGAGGTATGAGATCCCCTTGAAATCTCTGAATTTTTCACTGTTAAAATACATCTAAACAATTATTTACACTTACATCTTCAATACTGTAGAGCCATTACACTACTACAGGTGTTGTCGCGGTGTTGGGCGGATCGGATAACGATACTCCAAGAGGGAAACGTTCTCGTCTATAACGGTGTTTGCGACGTGTGAAAAATTCAGGGATTTCAAGGAGATCTCATAGCTCAGTTGGTAGAGTGTCCGACTAGATATCGGAAGGCCCTGGGTTCAAAACCCAGTGAGATTCATGAATTTTTCACAAATCTGTATTTGTTATTTATACAATCAAATACTCTGTTCATTTCATTCACATTTAATTACAAGTCACATATTATCTAATGTCACAACAACGTGGATACTGAAGGTAATACGGAGAGGGGGGGATTATTGATGAACACTGTTATGGAGACGGACACAATATTTTTTATACTAAATTTTTATTTACATATATATTTACAACTTATTATTAACGAGTGCACTAAACCTAAATCCTAGATGCCGATGTATCCCTAGGCCAAAAAACTCTAGATGTCGCTTGGACATGAGAGACTAACACAAACTCTATGTTTTTCCAACATGAATCTCTAAACTAGAATAACTGTAAACAAACGGTTGAAATCTTCAGGAAAGCATATTTAAGGGGTACAAGGTGAAAAGTTATCATACAGCATCCATAGCTAAATATGAACCCTACACGTAGGCTGGCAATAACTAGCATACTTAATTATCAATACACTAAATGTCTAAGCAGCTGACATTCAGACTAAACAGAGAGAGAGAGAGAGAGAGAGATGTGGGAAAAATTATAATAATTTCTAAACAGAATTTTGACTTACAAAGATAACAAAGTTGAAATATTGATACCATGGAGGTATGAAACAAATATGGAGGGAGCGTAAAGCGATACTATGGGCGAGGGGAGTGAAGCCTAGTGGGGACGGACGCGTACATGTATTGGTCCCGAGCTAGAGTGGGGATCTCGCGGTATTTTTGAAGTACGAAATGCGAAAAACGTGTAACTGAAACAATATCATTACTTTTTTTAAAAAAAAAAAATGGATTTACTGATAATTATATTTCTTTTGAAAATAAATTTAAAACTATTTGGAAATATTAAATAGTAAAAAGTTACTTCAAATATATACTAGACATTAAATTACAGTAGTAAATAATTACTAATATTTTATTCACTACAATTTGTAAAAATTAAGCTACATAAAATATGTTACGTCTAAATAAAATGGAAAAGGTATAAGAGTACATTAAAAAATAAACAATTGATTTAGATCATTTTTATTATAAAAAACCAGTCTTTTAGTAGCCTGTAAACAGTCATTTATTTCAAATTCTAATATTTTGGGATTTATCAATATTTGATTTTTAAAAAATGCAACCTAACTTTAAAATAATTATGACATATAGATTTAATTAAATGAACTATATGATTTTCCAGGGGCCCATGTTCAAAACAATGTTCATACAAAGTAAAAAAATGTCTGTATTTATAATTTTTTTTAAAACATTTAAAGACATATGAAATATAGCATTTTTGTATGATATATTTTCCTATCGTCTTCTTGGCGTAATGTAATTTCACATTTTGTGTACACGTTAATAACATCCTTATTATCTTATTATAGTTTTTTGTAAACACCTTTTTAATAAAGAAGTAACGATAATAAAAATAGTCCACAATATATTACTTCGCACAACACACCAGAAAATTAAATCTCAACAAAACTTTGTACTGTACACGACACAAATTGACAGATGGTCCCGACTGGTAGTGGGGAGCAGTTGGCTTCATTTGAGTTCGCATAAGCTACCTCCATATTTGTTTCATACCTCCATGATTGTTACTGAAACTATAATTTAAAAGAGTTTAAAGTTATTTACTTGTTATTGTTCCGCCCTCACCTTGTCACAAAAGATACACAGTTTATATTCAGTCTTGCATAGTAATATCAGACAATCTACAAAAGATGAACATGAACTAGTTATTCGACCCCTTAAAAACGGAAAATCTTATAAAGAAATCCCTGAAATTTTAAACAGACCTAGATCAGCTATCCAGTATATAATAAATAAGGTATAAAATACAAAATCGCACCGTAATTAAAGTTAAAGTAGGTTCAAAACGCAAATTAACTGAGCGAAAATTTGATATTGCGGTGAGTTAAGAATGATCCCAAAATTAGTGCGCCAAAAATAGTATCTCATCTAGAAAAGTATTTAAATATAAAAGATTGTGCTAAAACGCTTCGAAGAGTATTAAGAAACTATAATTACCAAAGTGAATTTCTCGGAATAAACCTTATATTAACTTAAATAAAACAGAAGGAAGAAATTACGGTTCGCAGAAATGTATTTGAATGAAGGATTACAGTTCTAGAAAGATGTTATTTTTATAGATGAGTCAAAATTTAATATTTCTGGTTCGGATGGTAAAGGTAGAATTTGGCATAAACCGAATGAAGAGATAAAACCCAAAAATCTGCGCGCTACTGTGAAAAATGGTGGAGGAGCACAAATGGTTTACGGATGTTTATCTGTTTTTGGAGTAGGAAATTTAGTTTTTATTGATGAAATAATGAATAAATGGATTAACTTCTAGAAAGTAATTTGAAAAGAAATGCTGGAAAAGGCTATTTTACATTCATTTAAATTGTATGCCGATAATGATCCGAAACATACTTTGAAGATTGCGAAGGAATGGACCATTATAATTATCCGATTATTATTCAAACACCTCCACAATATTTAAATTTAAATATAATAGAAAATATATGGGCTGAACTAGATTAGAAAAAAATAGGAAAGATTTAAAACGTGCTCTTAAAGTGGAGTGGGAAAAAATTAATCAGAATTACAATCGAAATTTAATTCAGTCAATCCCTAGAAGATGTAATTAAAAACAAATGGTATGAAATATTGAACATAATTTTCAGTAAAATTTATTGATATTTATAGTGTGACCCTGTTATTTATAAATATTTATTGTTTTTACTGAAATTCTGTTAGGAAAATTTCTATTTATATTTTTTCTTTCTTATTTAATTTATGTTATATTCAAAATGATTTTTTTATATTATTGTATTAAGAAATTATCATTTTCAATAAAAAACTGTACTGAAATGGGAGTGTACGATTTTCCTCGTGACAGACTGTACATTACATATTTTCTTTAAAATGTTATTGTATTGTTGGAGAATATATCGATTTAAAATATCGTTTCGACTTTTTTCCATTTCTGGGTGGCGACTGGAACTACTAATAATATATTTTTCCGACGACCACTACGAAAAGAACATAAATTCACACGCTAAACTATTACTGAAAGTTGGTCATTGCACATCACTACCAAAGCTGTGTGAAATTAAAGCTCGTTAGCCAATCAGATGCGTCCGCAACTGTGTGATATGATTTTCTCACACGCTGCGATAACTGAGCGAACTAACCTAAAAATTTGTATGTAAAAATTTGACAGTTGCAAATAATTTGCTGAATTTACACGGATTAAGAAAGCTGGACCCTGATTTAGCAGATTTTAACATAATTTTTGGTGAATTCTGATAGCAATGATGTAAACATAATCTATTTTAATATTTTTATGAAAATTTTATATTGTTTTATTTTTTGTGGTCGTCTGAAAAATATCGTATACAACACGTGCTGAAAGATTATTTCACACTCACGTGATTAAACCACTCGCCTTCGGCTCGTGGCTTAAACTTCACGTTCGTGTGAAATATCCAACTTTCAGCACTAGTTATACAATATACTATTTTATGCTCCGATGTGTAAAGTCGGTACTTTACATACTACGAATTTTCGTATTTTATTTACTTTACGCATTACAGAGCTACCACCATCAATACACATGTGGCATTTAAGTTGTCTTATCTAAATTTAGTTTTTTTTCTGTACATTCATGTTGGTAATACAGTGTGAGTACTGCAGTATTCAACTTCAGATCTGTTATCTGTCAAATGTCAATAATTTTCATGACTCGGCAAGTCTCGTCACGAAATAATTGATCACATATCATAAAGCTTGTGTTTACACTCTTGTTGCATAAATAATTATTATCCTATATGACTTTTTATATTTATGTAAAAAAGCTTCAAATAAAAGTTGTACTGCGTCTGAATCAATAGGCAAAATTAATTTAGCATGCTTTGTAACGCCAGAAATTGGGTATGAAAATGTCAAAAATCAGCCCAAAAATAGCGGTAGCCATGGAATTGAAACAAAAAATTAACAAATGTTAACGATTTCTCTATCAAGCTAGGATACTAATAAAAATAAAATATTCTAGCGTGACAAAGAAATAGTTAACATTTATTAATTTTTTTGTTCCAATTTCACAGCTATCGGTATTTTATATAGCAGAGGAGGGGGTACTATCAACTGGTCTGAAGGGAATTTATTTTGGTTCGATAAATAACGAGCCATTTAGTTTTATATTCACATTTGAATAAGACATTTTAAAATTCTTATGTTTATTCATATCATGGGATAAAAGATATCATTTATTTAATATAATTGTGGGTTGTACAAATACGTGGTTTCCTGAACGCTCGCTTCTGTTAACATGTTATTTTATATTATTTATTGATTTGTTTCTACATATTATACTATTGCGTATTGTGTATTTGTATGTGTATGTACACATTTGTCATGATTATTTAGAATTTCACGTAATTGAATATTTCATTAAATGTATATACATACATATATTCATATTCATTACAAATTTCACAATTCTGATATAATTACAACTATATATATATATATATATGTATATATATAATCACACTCTTTTATAACATCTTTTGGATAAATATAAAATCTTTGTTTTTGTTTTGTAAATAATTCTTTGTTTAACTTAGTGATAAAGGTATTTGCATTTACAATATATAAGATATTAAACGGCATTAAAAATTCTTCTGTGGCGTCATCTGTGCGAAGAAATACAAGCAATAAGCAACGACAACGAGAGCGAAAGAGATAGTACAGACAGTGGTACAGACGCATCTTTTAACTTTTACAATCTTGTTAGTTGTATTACTTCGCACGTGTGACGTCACAAATTTTAAAAAATACGGATATGTTATTTTTTACGTTAATAATATATAAGTATTTTCTCTAAATTTTATCAAGGTTCGGTTGAGACATTGTTTACTTCATATATGTATAAATAGCCTTATTTTTAAATTAATGTTTGAGAAAAGAAAAGTGCAATGTATTCTATTTTTAAAAACTAATCATTTCCATGGCTGACTGTATTATATCCTGATTTTTTTATAACATACGTATCATATTAGACTTTATGGGTTTGATGGACAGGTTTCATTAGAATTTTAAATAGTCCATGAAATATCGACTGACAATCATTGTGTCTAAATATATCGCCTATCGACAACTGCAACATCTACACAAACAATCAAATTGAATAAAATTGTTTGATATTTTTATTTGTTTCAATAGATTTTAATTTGTATGACATACATTTGTGTCATTGCTAACTCAGATACCATTTTATGTTAATAATATGCGATTTGAATTATAATATACATGTATGTGTCATCTGCTAGAAAAAAATACGATAATAGTATATTATGCAACGAGTTTATAATGATAGCTATTAATACACGAGCATGAAGTTGAAGAATTACGATACTCACCATGGCTCGTATCGTAATTCATGACTATTAACAATAATTAAAAAAATAAACTATAAACCAATAAATTAGTTTAAAATTAATCTGTATCATTATGAAAAGAAAATCTGAATCATAATTTGAGTTATTCAAGTTCAGATGACATATACTTAATGACTTAATGAGTATATTAAAGAATAGTAGTCGTAAAAAAATTAAATAGAATTTGTTTTTTACAATCACAGAAACGTATGTCTGATCATTATTCAATTCAAAAGTCAAGTTGTCAAAATTAATCGCTCTAGGGGGTAGCATAGGAATAGGCTATTCCACGACATTTTTTTTAATTTTTTTTCTTGAAATACATAAAAATATAAGACCACATGTGAAAGTCCGAGTTAAAAATTCCTCCAAATAAGCGAGATATTAAGGTCCGAATTTTAAATCTGCTTTGTGACGTAGGTAATGTGGATATACCAGAAGTAAACAAACAGTGGTTCACAAACCACGAAAAATTGTTAAACAAATTACAAAATAATGTATATTTAAATTGTAATATTATAATTCATTATTAGAGACATAAACTAAATTATTTCACTTAATTTATTTCACTTTTTTTCTCATTTTATAAAAATAAAGAAATTAGAACGTCACCCGAACAGCAACCGAACAAATCCGACACACCCGAAGAAGTATATTCTTAGTTAGGGCGGGGCTTCTCAAAATCGGAGGTCATACTTGGATCCTATTTGCTCAAACACTCGTGCACATGTCCTGCATCATCAAAAGCAAAACTCCCCGTGTCTTCTAGAAGGAATAATTTATAATAAAAGAAATATGGTTTTCCTTATCCTTTAACTATTATCATTCTTATTTTCAATAAACTTTTACTATTTTTGATTACTGTGGAATAGCCTATTGTAATTTTAAGGAGAAAAGATAATAAAGAAGGATACAGAATATTGCCATTCGCGGCACGGTTTTCTAATTTTTTTCTACTTCTAAAATTAGGATTCAAAAAGAAAAGCTTTGATTTCTTTAGTTGACATTTTTAACAACATCTCGTTTTAAATTGATATTTAATTAAATACTTTCAAATTGACATACGTCTTTTTGTTCATGGCCTGCTGCAAGTTAGGATTTTTTTAACACAATATGTTGTACGATACACAGTTATGTGAAACAAGTTGCAGTATAATAGACTTAAGAAATTTTAAATTAAGTCGTAGTACTCTAAAATTAAATCAAATATTCTAAAACTTCAGAGAGAATAATAAAGTGTATGATTTATTTTATAATAATGTATAATAGTTCAAGTAAAATAATTTCACCCACGATAAATTTTGAAAACAAAACAAATAATTTAAGTTGGTAGAACATTTATTTACATTTTATTGTTTGTTTCTATAAAAAATACGAGCATCTCGAACAACAACCTGTATCAATCCAAAGAATACAAACTAAAACTATAAACATTTAATCGTAGGTGAATGTGCTTTTAGTGTGAAATGCGAAATTTTTCGGCGTCGTCTCTGTATTCGATTACCATACCATGATAGGATCTTTCTCTACTCTTTCACTTCTATTTCTATGATTAGACGCACGCAACACCCACTCAAACCTGATACGACTATAATCAGTTCATGGAGTTTCGATGTTGCTCTGAACACTTCAATGTTATATGTATTCTGTTTAATGGAAAGAAATCCTTAAAATGCTTCTTCGCTTTGCTTTTATTCTCCAAATCTATCAAGTGGAAGATATTTGTTTCGGGAAATTTGATTAACCCTGAATGCGAAGTAAATCGTTACATTTGAATAATATATGAATTTACGCAGAAACTTAAACTAAAAATCCTTGAAAACATTTCCTACGTTCGTACCTATCGCACGTAAATATAAACTTCTTCATCTTATCTTGTTGACATCAGTTTTATATCATTTCATTTTGCATAATAATTAAAAAGTTGACAAAACTAAGAGAAGTAAAAAAATAAACACAAATAATTGGATATCGAACGTCATCAGAAGAGAACAAACCCTAATAACCAAACTCAAAATCGGCCGCACACAAATAACTTACAAACATATATTGAAGAAAACTTCATCACCCTTATGCTTGTACTGTACCACAAACTGTCAAACACATTCTTTAGAATGTCAAAACTACAATTAAGAAATAAACAAAGTACCAAATACAAGAAAACTAGCACTAGAAAACAACCCAGAAACCACAAAAAATGTAACAAAATTTCTAAAGGACACAAAGCTTCAAAGCTATACAGTGTGTCCCATTTAGTGGTGCCACCATTGGGATCTCGAGATCTATAAGAGATACGATGTCGGTTAAATGGAACTTTTTGTGCGTCTTTGGGAGGCCATCTCAGATGTGCTTTTGTTTTTCCAAAAATTCTTATAGTGCACTAGATAATGACGAAAAACTGAATATTGTTGATTTTTTCTATTTTAAATAACTTCTAATCTATTAGTAATTGAGAAAAACGTTTCAAATATAAAAGATAGATATTTTTATTAGCTAACCAGTGGCGTACTAAATAAATTTTTATATCAGTAAATTTTCGAGATATAACACAAACTTATATTTTTTTAAATGGAACCCATATCTGATTTCAGTCTCAAAAAAATCATTATTTTTTTCTCTTTTCAATGATGTAAGGGTTAGTATGTTTTATATTTGCTTTGCTCCTAAAATTTAAGTTTTCTCTTTATTTTCCTGAACTTTCTTACTATTTCCCAAAAAAACATTATTATTTTTATTAATTATATTGCATTTGATCGAAATAATTTGTTTTATGCCTTTATTACTTAATATTTTCATTTTAGACTCATAATTACAAATTACACTATAATGTGCCAAGGGCGACCAGATACAAAATATTATAAAATTTAGTTTGATACGAGTTTTGAGCAAAATTTTCTAACGGAATAAATTATTTAAATACAAGGAGTATTTCTAAATAGAAATCTACCAATATTTTCAAAATAAATATAAATTTAATACAAAATAAGGAAAAAATAATAATTTTGAAGACAAAACAAATATAAAACATAATAACTCTTACATCGTTGAAAAGAGAAAAAAATAATATTTTTTTGAGAGTAAAATCAGATATGGGTTGCATTTAAAAAAATATAAGTTTGTGTTATATCTCGAAAATTTACGGATATAAAAATTTATTTCGTACGCCACTGGTTAGTTAATAAAAATATTTGTCTTTTGTATTTGAAACGTTTTTCTCAATTACTAATAGTTTAGAAGTTATTTGAAAAAGAAAAAATCAACAATATTCAGTTTTTCATCATTATCTAGTGCCCTATGAGAATTTTTGGAAAAACAAAAGCACATCTAAAATGTCCTCCCAAAAGTTCCATTTAACCGATATCGTATCTCTTATAGTTCTCGAGATCCCAATGGTGGCACCTCTAAATGGGACACACTGTATAATCTAATATAATGTAATATATGTAATATACTTACCAAACAAAATGTAACATATTGTATATCCAACTATATCGGGGTTTTAATAGCCCAAGTAGTTGAAAGACCTCAAAAATTGCCAATAAAAAAAAAGTTGTCAATATGTGATTATTAATTAATGGCTGTCTAATGTGTACCTAATATAAAATGTAGGTACGCACTAAAATATCATCACTGCTTATAAGGTATAGGCTGTAGAGATTTTACGTGCACCTTTATAATGGGCCTATAAACCATTTATTGTTATTAAACTTTATACAAATATATGACGATTAATGAAAACCCGACATGAAAATTCCTTAAGCAAGATATGATTTTTTTTAAATTTTGAGAGACGTCACCGGTGTTAGGTCAATGGCATTGAAACAATATTTTTTCATGAGAGTTCCACCATCTTTACTCACCAATGGGAATGGAAAATGGATATTCTGAGGAATTATAGGCGGGATTCTCAGCTCTCATATTTCTGGCCAATAGAATCAAATCCATACCCCTCAGGTCATAAAATGTTTAATTCGTTCTTTGTACTGAAGAATGTATTTTAAAATTATTTATATTTACTACTTATTAACCAGTAAGTAATTTACGATTTTTATATAAATTTATTATAGACGTTTTCGTAAAGTCGATGGGATTGATCCGATGCAATCTGAAGCTTTCGTAAACTCACTGCGATCAATCATACCGAGCGATCCGATCAAAAATTTTCAACCCTAATCCATGTGCAGGATTAGCACAGATTGCGCGCGCAAATTTAACTTTGTAAACATTTGTGTTTCACAAAATGTATTTATTTAAATGTTTCTGATTATAAACATTGCAGCACTATAACAAGTTCTGAAAAATATGGCAGTTGGCACTTTGTAAAGTCTTTATGAGTAATTACGAACAAAAAAATGACCACATGAAACAATTTCTGATCGAAATAATCTAAACAAATGATTCAAGTGGTCTTTCAGTCTCTCTTGAGTTGTCGTATGTAAAAACTATAGAAACAAGTGCTATTTTCTTATCCATTTTTGTAATCTCAGATTCAAACGTCAAAATCATATACAGATCTGGCGCGTTCATAAAAGCTTGGATAATCGGATATCTGATATATCTGTGACGTCATCGAACAGTTCCGTCAGATAGCTCCAACATTACGGAAACGCCTTATATTTTGATTATGGTTTATGGGCCCATTGTGTACAAAATTTACACCATGCACGTTAATTTATAGGCTGAAATGGCATATAAAAACAACCTAACGCACAAAACGAGTTTTCCAAATGTAACTTTTGTGCGTTAGATTATTATATTTAGAGAACTACAGGTTTTGCAATAAGGCTACAACATATATGAAAATGCAAGACCAATTTGCAACTGTTCTACTACGTTTTAACGCACAAATGTAATCTCATTTATGTAACGTGCACTTTTGGGTATTTTGGGCGCAACAAGTCAGTGCAAGTTAGATGACTACGTCATGAACAGTGATAACGTTTTAACATGTACCTATATTTCATACAAAATTTTAAATGTATAGGTACTCTATTCGTTAAAATCAAATAAAAGAATTTGAAAACCATGAAAGTTCTTTGTTCTTTTAGAAATTTTAATTACATTTTGTTCTATATTGTACAGAATGTTCTCTGTGTTAGGAATTTCAATTGTAAGTTCTTGAAAACTGAGGGCAAGATAATTTATTGATTTTGGTTGAAGTTAGTTTAGAATCTTGCCAAGTTTCAGCCTCAAAAGCTCTGCAATCTTAATATAAATTAATTTATGCATTATTTACTTATATGCTTTTAAATATATAATGATACAAAACTATATCATTTCGATATAGTATATTATGTGGCAAGTGTGTGAAGCTGAAATTTTTACATGAGGGTGGAGATTGCGACACGAGCCGAAGGCGAATGTTGCAAATAGAGATGCACTCGATTTCGAGCTTTGGCCCGGCCCGACCCGAAGCCCGCCTCGATTTCGAGTCGATCATCGAGCCGGGCCGAAGATATTTTTTATCGGGCCGAATCGGGCTAATCATTTACAAAAATCGAGGCGAGTCGGACTTTCGATTTTGGCCCGGCCCCGAAAATTCAAGCTTTTCGGGCCGGCCCGAAAAATCTTACAGTTCAATCAAATGCACAGTTTCCTTAATATTTTAATGAAAATGGATGAAGTTAAAAAGGATCAAAATGATTTAATAACAACATACTTCACATATTAATAAATAAAAATGTATTATTTTATTTGAAGAATTCAAGGTTATTCATTAAAGCATAATAATTATATTGTAATGTTGCTATTATTATTGTTATTAATCGTATACTTAAATAAAAGTGATTTTTGTTCCTACCATTATGATTTCTAGTCCTATTTTTGAGCAGAAACAAAGTTAGATAAAAAATCCTTATGTAAATTATATTTTTTATATAAGATTTGTGAAAAAGTTGTTTAAATTTTCGAACGGCTTTGGTAAACAAAGTGTTAAATACTTGTAGGTCTGTAATTTTTATAACAAACTTACACTAGAAGGGTCTCTTTTCTAACTACTTATGTTAACTAATGTTGAAAGTTATAAGAATGTAGAGGTTTTTTATAAGTTTGACACGAAAAAAGTTAAACATTTCGCCTTAAAATAAAAATCAACATTAGGAATGCCGGTTGCACCCGATTTCGAGCTTTGGCCCGGCCCGGCCCGAAGCCCGGCCTGATTTCGAGTCAATTTTCGAGCCAGGCCAGCTAATTTTTTGTCGAGTCGATCTTCGAGTCGGGCCGGTAATTTTTATTTTCGGGCCGAGTCGATCCAAACCTCAAAGCCCGGCCCAGTCCGGCCCGAATGCATCTCTAGTTGCAAACCACCCGAATGTAAAATAGGCTTCACTCAGGTGTTACATACTATACTTTTTCTACGACCTTGCAATAAAATATATTTTTTCTTCACATTGTCATTCTTTTAACGTAAAGCCTCTGTATTATCGACTTGTGTAACCATGGTTACCAGCGTTACTTTTAACAGCTTTGTTTTATTAAAATACAATTCAGTTTGTAATATGTAAAATAATGAACAGTGCGTGAAGTGAAATGTTACTTCACGCACAGTGTGCAAAAAATCAAACTTCACACATAAAAATTGACACCTACGTGAAGTACTCACTTCACGCATGGGAGTAGAATATATATATATATATATATATATATATATATATATATATATATATATATATATATATTAATATTTGTTGCCACATATCCATTTTTGGAACAAACATAATAATTCTACCTGAAAGAATAATACTGAACTGATTTGCTACTATTATAAAATATTTTATTTGGCAAGATGTTAGTGATTGAATCGTTTTTTCAATCATAAATCTGGCAGATATGATATGCCATATCCAATTTCAATTATTTCATACAATAGAGTGGAGTTTTGTATATCGACAGCTGAATCGTAAAAAGTCTAACATCTGGGGATATAAATTCAAAATATGGCAATATTTCAAATGTAGAAACGATGTTTAGAAAAAACTTGTAACAAGATTCTTAGCAACAAATTGTTTATAGAAAGCTATTTTGAGGTTTCTATAGTAATTTAAGTACAATGTTAGTTAAAGAAATTCTTATGTCTCATACTCATAAGAATGAAATTTTATATGTAAACTGTAAAGTGAAACTGTTTGAATATGCTGTTGCATGTTATTCTTACTGCATTGCTGTATTTGGTCTATGATTGGACTGGTTTATTTATTATGAGTTTTTGTAACACGGAAAAATTTTTACATATTTATTAATAAAGCTATATTAATATTTTATTTTATCAATAACATTTCCATTGAAATGTGTTTTATATTCGTGAGCGTGAAGCAAAACAAAAGCTATTTTATATTTCAAACTGTAAACAAAGCAGTCACATAAAAACAAATATGATTTTATGGCCATGTTATGTACGATACGAGATTACGATGTGTTCAAGAGAGCCCTAAATGGGCTATATATACCAGTTTAGTTTTCATACCTGAACCAAAGTCTCCCATTCTGTTTGACACAAGGTCGTAGCAAAGTCTAAAATCACATCACGCAGAGCTCGCGTTCACGATTTTCCAATAAACACGAAACACAAATCGAAGATAATCAAAGTTTCGTCATTGCACCGGTGAATTCGCAATAGTCATTTATTTTTACTCACGGATTGAACCATATACTGATTCACACTTGACTGGCGTCTTGCGCATCAAAATGATAACGCTGTCAAATTCATTTGAGAAATTCGTCTCAGACTAGGTTGTTTGGTCGATAGTATCGCGTTGTTCGCGTCCAGATTCTGTTTTAAATTCATGGCGATATTTTATTATTCTGCGTCGCGTTCGCGTGACAAAAACGCTCTCCATAATAAGGTCACTACTCTTTTGCTATAATCGAGCAAATTGTTTAGGACTTGGAACTTTATTTTTCGCGGCTTTATGAATGGGGATATAATTGGACATGGACATCACTTCATCATCATAACTAGAATTCATAAATTTATACTGTAACTGTAGTATCATTGTCTCTTACTATTTGCTAACGAATCACGGGAATTCATTTAGTTTAATGTAGATTTTATTCTGTTGATATGTGCTTGCATGTTTCAAATATCAAAGGGATTTGAATATATTTAAAAAGCCCGGATTGCGTACATTGAAAAATGCTACATAAAGAGAAAATGTAAACGAAACCTCGTCGCATCTAAACACATTTATACTTCTGAATTGATGTATGAGATTTGAACATAATACGTACACAATATTATCAGAAATAATAATTCTACGAGCCCAAACTCATAATAATTCGGCTGGTTTACATTTACAACAAATTATAAAATCTACACAAACTTTAAAAAACTGTGGGCCAAATTACTGGTAATAATAGTTCGACCGATATTTTAAGGGTCAGATTTAGCTTCTAGCGAGACTCTTTACTTTTGGCACAATGAAAAACAACTTCGTAAGAATGCAGTGCGTATAGTAAAACCTACCTTGCAAAACATATGGGAAAATAACAATACTCCCAGAAATATTTGCAGAGCTTTGGTATACAATGCCTAATAGAATTAAAGCTGGTATTTCTTATAAAGGCGATGTAACCCAATATTAAATAGCGGAATACGTAAATAACATATAAAATCTGTATTTTAAACTAGTTGCAAGATTTTCTTAAAATTTCTCACTATTTGCGTAGGTTTTATAATTGGTTTGTTGAAAATGTAAACCGGCCGAACTATTATGAGTTGAGGTTCGTATAATAGATCAATTCCAAAGCACGCATACAACAAAGAGAGTTGTGAATAAATTTGTAAAACGTACAAGAAGATAATATGAATGACTAAAAATAAACGTAGTTATCAATGAAACTTTACCTGTATCAAAGTGATTTAATGGTTGTAAAGGATGTGAATAATGTAAAGCATGCTAGTGACGCGGTATGTAGTTGACGTTGGGAGCATGTTTAGTATGTTGGGTCAAAACCTTTAAAATAGTTAGTTAAATAAAAGGTGTAAAGGTTGAGAACAGCACGTAGCACGTGTTGATGGTTGGCTGGAGGCCAAGAGTGTGCTTGTACTTGATCCAGGGTGCAGTGGCAGTAGTTTGGGTCCGGGAACCTGAGCCCTGAGTTATCTGGGAGAGTAGATGCTCTGATCGTGGGTGTTAGGCGGGGGTGTGCTTCTGTGCTTGTGCACGCTCGTGTGCCGCAGGGCCGGGGCCGGGTGCCGGGAGCCGGGCGTCCAGCGTATCGACCGCGTTGTGCGCTTTGCTCGGTGCGCGGAGGCGTCGCGACGGCTCCGGTAAGCTCCGGACGCTGCCGAAGTTGCCCGGAGCTCCAGGCTCGGCGCCGAGCACCAGCCGACACCCTCCACACCACACCATTTATTTATTGCACTCTCTGAATAACACTTGTGTTACGTTTGGTAGTGTACGTTATGTAATAATATATTCCTTACATAATTACTTATTACTAATAATTCGTACATCTATTACTATTGTCCATATTTAATATCAATAGTATTAAAAGTATCAAAATATTAAGCATATAATAATTTAAAATATAAACCTTTTCATTGACAGTTCTTTAATAACTAAGTTCAACTGTTATAATAGGTTGGTTAATGTATCTGCTTCAATATAGATTTTAAATTTATATAATTAAAAAACAAACACACATCACACATATACACATACACGCAAACACACTTCATACACCTACATACATTCCTACAAATAAAAGAACGACTAATATCATACCAAACCAAGCAATTCGCGATAAAACCAAACAACTGAAGATTAAAACAACGTGTTCGGGCAGCGCTACTTAAAACGTTAAAACGTGGTGATAGTATCAGTGCAAGGTACCGGGTAAAAGAATACGCAGTACGGCTCAACTACAGCTACACACCCCCGCATCCAAGCTCACATCGTGTTCGTGGGTGCTCGTGTGGAAGTGTGCAACAACGAGAAAGAGAAGATAACCACCAGCACATCAGCATCAGCAGCAGGTGTCCGTGTCTGTCTGTGTGACCAAGAACACGATCACGTCCGCGTCACGCGTTCTGCCGCCCAGTTCAAAACGCGTCCTCACTGTTTTCTTCGGTTTATTGCACAGTGTTACTAGTTAACAGTAACACCAAGTTGATTGTGTAGTTAATTGTTTTAAATCATTACAAAGATTTATATGTACATATATAAAATAATATATTAAACAAATACCGGGCAAGCAAGAAGAATTGGAACAAGAGCAAAAGCAAGAACAAGAGGAAGAGTAGCATCAAGTTGAAGTTGAAGGATCGAGCAAGCAGCGTAGACGGCACGCGGCCAAGCTAAAGGGTATGTTTAGTCTTTCTTAGCGTAGCCATAGTAGGTTGCTGTAGATGATATGTGTGCATGTGTGTGTACGTGTGAGTGTGTGTTGGTGTCATTGCCCCTGGTTCGCGCGCGCCGTCAGCTCGATGCAGGAACGAGTTTTTTGGGGTGGATCTGCGAGGCGAGGGTGTAGGAGCGCCGCGCCGTGGCAGGCTCGGTACTCATGCGGTCAGGGGGCGCGGTCTCCAGTCTAGAGCTAGAGGGCGCTTGTATTCGGAGTACAGGCACGGGCTACCAAAGCTACCTCGGTACCTCCCGGATCAATACCGGACCGAGCCTAGCGCTGGCTTTTGCCTTTGCGATTAGCATTATACCCCACATCTCCGGGAAACTGGCAAGGCAACTCACCTCCCCCGCGCGGCCACCGACACAACTTCAACTTATTCGTCATCATCACGTTTATCAATTATAACGTTTACGTTATACATTACTAACAAGAACAACAACCACTAGTTACTTTTAAAATTCTTTTGAATTCTAAAATGACCGTAGAAACTAACAACGTTACAACTAAACGTAACCCCAATACTGGTAAGCATTCATTCATTTTTATATTTTTTATGTATCATTCACCATTTTATGGGGCTCTAGAGTTCATTAACCTCGTTTACGGTCTTATTCGTTCTTTCATCTACAATATTTATCCATTTTCATTTAGATTAGGTAGAACGTTCATATTTTAATCTTCATGTACAAAACAATTTCTGCTTTGAGATTTTATGGTTTCATTCTACTTTTCTGATTTCTAAACTATTTAAACAATTGTTGACGATCGTGAGACAATTATAGAATAATAAGCTTTAATTCTATTAATGAGGAATACAAAAATAAATCGTTTGTAAACGTGTAGTAGTATTACGTTTGATTACGTAAAGACGTAACTACTACTGCATCCCTCTGATTTTCATTCTTAGTTACAAGCGAGGGTAAATCGCCCCCGACTGAAGTTGTGCGGTTAGGCCAGTGGCGTGCAGTCAATAATTTTCTATATTTTATTGATAACATTAACTATACTAAAAATATTTTTTTTATTGTTATTATTAATTTATGTGTGAAAACTTTTACATTAGTCTTAATACAACCTATAAAATATTGGCTGAGTGATTGCTTATAAATTATAGTTATATAATTGTTAGTTTTTGGTTTGTTTTATGAAGTATAAAATATGAATTACAACTTTTTAATTTGTGAGAGAATTATAAACTCAACTAGAATTTTTGTCAAAATATTTCAATGGATGAAAAAAAAATCTGACAAGGAATTTATTAATAAATAAATCAAAATATCGTTATTATATTGTTTTATTATTTCAATATGTCATCATTACCGATATCTGCGATAAAGCAGATTGTGGCACACTCAGAAATGGGTAATATGCCGTGATGATATATTTATTTCTATCAAAAAATAGTGCTATACATTTGTAAATATATTTAAAATATGATAAAAAATAACTAAATATGTATACTCAAGCATTTACATTATAAAATATTTTTCTATAAAATGTGCTGAAATATAAAATTAGATATGGACAACTTATAGTTACTAAATATATGTTTCATATAAAAATTAACTAGACAATATACAATAAATAGCTCGTTTTATATGTTTCTTTTCTCTAAAAATGTATCTTGAAATACATTTTGAAAACATTTCATATTGTGAACACACTAAATTTGAAGGTTAAGAATATTTCTATTTTTGAATTTATATTGTCCCTTTTTTCTATAAATTAACTGAAATGTAAAATTAGATATAGACAACTAAGTTACTGAATATATGTGTTTTTATAAAAATGAACTAGAAAACATACAATAGAAAGCTCATTTTATATGTTTCTTTTCTTTCTCCTGAAATATATTTTGAAGACGTTTGATATTGTTAACAAAGGAAATTTGAAGTTTGAGAAACGATGTGATTTGTGCGATCTCTGGGTGGAGCTTTACGCTACGCTACTGTCCTGTGGCGTTCCGTTCCGAAGTTCGGAGCGCTGGAAGTATTGTATTGATCGTGGTTCGCGGTGGTTTGCTTTGCATCTGCTTGGCTTGGAGCGGGTCCCGAGCCGGTTAGGTGCTTTGGCGTGCGTCGTGCGTCACCCAGCGCAAGCACAGCTTTCATTCCGTTTTCATTTCACTACGCGTGCTCTAATGAAATATGATACAATTACCCTACCTTATCCAGAGGAAGTCTATTCAAATTTTACGTGCTATTCATTTTTGCAAAGTATTCATTACAAAATCATTGTTCTCGCCAGAATTTCGATTTGCTAGAGATGTTTTAATTAAAAATTTGTACAGATGTACCAGTTGATATTTTGGGGGAAATTCATTTACATAAAATGTACATTACAAAACATTTTTTTAGGGAAACAAAAATATGACAGTATATATTTTTCACTTTATTTAGTATTTTCGACACTCAGGTACAAAAAAAAAAACGGGCCACTTATTATTTTCTTTTTTGGTGACAGCATTGTTTTTGAAAAATTTTGAATAAAACTTTAAACTTTGTCCAATGAAAGTCAGACTATTACATTGTACAAAGAGGTAACAGATGGTACTTATCGGTTTATTTAAAGGACAGTAATAATTATCAAACATGCAACTGTAAGGTAACATTAGTATTGTAACTTGAAATCCAATAAAAAAAAAGAGTGTCGTCATAAGAAGGAGCTTAAAAAACTGTCCTAAAGAAGTGCAAATCAAAATCTAGAGTTATTTATTCATTTCAAACTTAGAAGTTTTGTAAAAACAAAAGGCAAAATTTACAAATTTGTCTGTATCTAGTGACCTATGCATTTCTTCTGAATAAACAAATACATTGCGAAAATGGCATCCTAATATAGGACAACTTTTGTCTAATTAACCGACTTCGTAGCTATTATAGTTGTCGAGACAATTAATAAAAATAAAAAATAATGGCTTCTTTTTGTACCTGAGTGTATAATACATAATAGAAATTTTACAGCATTTATAGAAAAAAATATATAATTCATATTATATTTAAACAATATTTATTGTAGTATGGTAGTAACATACCTTTTATTTTTAGAGGAAAGTTGTACATAAATACAAAACCTGTTCAGAATAATAAACTACATAATAGCAGAGTAAAATCAATTAAAATTTCTTTTTATTTTGCAAAAAAGCGTAAAATAAAATTCGCAATTTACAGCATATTTAAGACTTAAGAGTGCCATGGAACTAGTGATCTTTTGTTTGTTATTAGAACTGTCAAATGAACAAAAACTATAACTATAGTTTGATTCTATAAATTGCAGTTTTTTGCGTTATTTCGTAAGATACAATATAAATATTCTTAAAATTAAACAATATTTGGGTTTAGTTCTGTAGATATTTTATTAAATTAACAACGTTTCGACAGCAAGGTACTGTCTTCTTCAGGTTTTAATAATAATAACATAAATAAATAAATATATAGTCAAGACTACAAGTATATAAAATCAAAGATACATTGATAAATGGTTAATATAAAACATACAAATGAAAAAGAAAATTATAAACGAATAACAGGGTACCATGTTTTATTTAGTTCATAGCCTGTGTTAAGATTGATATTATTAGGAGACTTCTGAATTTCTATAGCTTCTCTTATCAATCTTCTAATAAATCATGGTACCCTGTTATTCGTTTATAATTTTCTTTTTCATTTGTATGTTTTATATTAACCATTTATCAATGTATCTTTGATTTTATATACTTGTAGTCTTGACTATATATTTATTTATTTATGTTATTATTATTAAAACCTGAAGAAGACAGTACCTTGCTGTCGAAACGTTGTTAATTTAATAAAATATTTACAGAACTAAACCCAAATATTGTTTAATTTTATTTATAATGAGTTCTGAAAGCATATTTCAAAATATAAATATTCTTATTGATTTTATTCTCATATTGAACTTTGTAGTTCACAACTTTCTTCTGAAATTAATAAGTAACTACAGCAAAAAAAACATTGTATTTCCTATAATGTAACAGCTTTCAAGCCGGTAAATAAATTTATATCTGCATTTAATTTCTATAAAAAAGTACAGAATTTCTTTAATCAGTTCATTTTTATTTTGCGCAAAATAAGCGTAAAATAAATTTAGCAATTTACAACATATTTCAGAGTGCCATGGAACTAGCGATGTTTTGTTTGTTATTAGATCTGTCAAATAAATAGTGAATAACAACTCTAACTATAGTTTGATTCTGTAAATTGCGATTTTTTTGCGTTGTTTTGTAAAATAAAAAAGAGATAATTATTGTTATTGATTTTATTCTCATATTGAACTGTGTAGTTTACAACTTTCTTGTGAAATTAATAAGTAACTATACAGCAACAAAAAAAAACATTGCATTTCCTATAATATAACAGCTTTCAAGTCGGTAAATAAAATAAATTTATATCTGCATTAATCAGTTCATAACATAAAACAGAAATATAATTTAAAAAAATAATCTTTACCTAGAATATACTTTGTTATATTGCTTACAATTCAAGAATATTTGGTAGAATTAAATTGTACTTATAAATGAAATATTTCTGATTAAAGCGATATAGATAATTGATAAGGGAGTAAAGTCCGCAGTCACAATGAATTCTCTAACAAAAGAAAGTTCCCCATATTAAAATTTCAGGTTTCATAATGTTAAATATAAAGATACATTGCATATTTTTAATTTTAATTTATTCAGAACGTGCTGTACACAAATGGGTGTAGGAAAAAAAATGACACGCTCTTGCATTAGTTAGTTCAATTTAAATGCGACAACGAGTTTTAGTTCACTGGCCTGTTAAAAAGACAAAAAAACAGACGAAATATAGGGTTAGGGTTGGGGAGGCAACGCAGCAGACGTTGTTTGGGCTTCTGCATCAGCTGTTCATTCGTGGAGTAGAACATTATGTTTGCTACGGCCTTCTAACCCCATGTGTGCTTACGCACACACATGCTTTAGTGCGTGTGCGTACAGACGGCATAGCGAACGCACTTTTATTCAGCGAAATTCTAACATTGTACAGTGTACACCAGGACTACAATAAATTTTTTTTTTCATAAAATATGTTATCACGTCTTTACCTTTATTCATAATTAGGAATGACGATGGGTACGCGGATACTCGGAACCTACCCGATAATAATGTACCCGGGTATAAAATTTCTTACTCGATAACCCGAAATATACCCGCTGCCCTCTAATTACCCGATACCTTTTAATTACCCGATACCCTTTAATTACCCGACCAGCTTTTCAGCTGCCGGAAAAATTGTATCTAAAAGAAGAGTTTTTTATTACCATACCATGATCAATATAATTTATGTTGTTTTTTATAGAAATATAGTAGGTATATTATTTATTTGTATCACTTTTTATTTAATAAATATATGTAAACAATAATAATGAATTTTATTAAAAAGTAAACTGCTAATATAAGGATAACTGGTAACTAACGAATTAAAGAATTATGTACATGTACTTAAAGGATAACGGGTAATTAAAGGGTATTGGGTAATTAACGGGTAAAGGGTACTATCCGGGTAGTAGTTTCGGGTACTCGGGTACTAAAATTATCGGAATTCGTCATTCCTATTCATAATAATGAATTTCTTAAACAGAATCACTAAACAATATATTTTAACTTTTAAATATCGTCGGTCGACTATTGAAATGTACTCTGACTACAAATATTACTTTCGAGAAAAACTGCTTCAAAAATTTAAAATTTTATTGTAAAGAATGGATAATTAATACACATGTTGAATTTTTTTTGTTTGTATAGTTTCATATTGCTTTACTTTATATGAATTTTGTTAAATTATAATTTTTAAATATTTTCGAAATACAAAAGGACCTAATTGGACATAGTTCAAAATAACAAAATTTATTTAAAAAAAAAACAAATAAAGAAATGTTTTGTACCATGTCCACACTTTTTATTATTATTTTTATTGTACTGTCCAGAAGCACGTGATAAAATCATGAAATCTTATTGGTTCTGAACTAAATTCAAAAGGTATCCTCCACTCTAATTTTTTTATTTTTAATGAAAGTTCGTTTAATTTTGAAGCAATTCGTAGTATTAAAAAGTCTTAGGACCGGTCTTATAAAACTATTTAATCAACAGTTAAAATTTAGTTAGCTACTAAACTAATTTAACTGAAGACTTGGGTATTATAAAAGTTTAATGACAAGTAAATCGACCTATTAAAGTAACTGCGGAATTTCATGCTATTAGATTTAAATCAGTTATTAAAGAAACGTCAAACTGTATTTTTTTTGTTATGTTTATTTTAAAACAATTGAAATAGGGAACTATTTACTTTTTAAATATTTTTTTAAGAAATGTCTGTGTCGAGTATGTCATCTTTAGAGTCTGTATCATCAGTGTCCTCGGATTCATAAACAGATAATGATGATGCATTTATATTTGCACGAGGTAGGCTACCAAAATTGTTCCGAAACAGGACAAATCCATATGAAATATATGATGACAATGGCTCGTACCACGATCACGGTTTTAACTAAAACACTGTTTTAAGAAATGTCAAATTTCATTATTTAATGATAATAATAAATACTATGAAATTTACCAAATATGATTTTAAAGCAGAACATAGTTTGTATTCAAACAAATATTTTTAAATAAATTGTTCTTCTAACATAAGGGTGAAATTACATTTTGAAATTTGAATTTGACATTTCTTAAAACGGCGTGTTTGTTAAAACCATGATCGTGGTAGGAGCCATGAGTTTAAAAAGAGATTTCGATTGTCAAAACAATGTGTTTTACACATATTGGGGCAGATTGAAGGAAATATAAGACCACTAACATTAAGAAATATGTCAATTTCCGCAATGAATCACTTAGTAATAACCTTACGATTTTACGCAACCGGGTCGTTCCAAATTACATGAAAATAATCTTCAACAATATCTAATAGGTTATATTTTTCAATATCAATATGATTTTTCCCACGATCACGTTTCTTTTCCAACTGTCAAATCAATTGATTTACGTTTATAACGAATGTGAATATAGAAACTTTTCAGAAAACCACAAACACACTACTAAAATTTAATTAAATCCCCCGTTAGTTATTTGATAGTGAGATTAGTTTTATAATATCCATTTCTTTTTTAATGGTCCGTTTAATTTATTTGTGCAGTAACTAACTAAGGATTAATGTATTGTTTATAAGACCGGCCCTTAATTGTCTGTAGTTTAAATGCATTTGATTTTTAAAGTCAATATGACGTCACGGCGATACTTCTATCATTCTTTCGCTCTGCACCATACTCTATATAGTAAGCTGTAAGAGAAAGATAGCAATAGTATGACGTCAAAGTGACACTGATAAAAAAAATCAAATATCTCTTAAAATAATTATTAAATAAGTGTTTTTTTTATCTTAATCGTTATTTATTGAGTAGTACGTTAAGTACAAAATGTTCGTTTTATTATTTTTTTACGATGGAGGACCCCATTCTTAGTGTACGCCATTTTAAGGGACATGGTACAAAATTATAAGTCTGCTTAAAGTACAAGAAGCATTGAATTTGATGTTCTTTATACTGGCCATGGTACAAATAAATACTGAGAAACCGAATTTGACTATATGTATTTTATTTTTTCAAAAAGTGGATAGTCAGTCGACGGTACTACTAGCCTATATGTCTCAACTTACAGAGAATCGACTAGACTTTACTGATAATTCGGAGATTTTTTACTAATCAGGATTAGCAAAATGTATTTAATTATTATTTTGTAAAACTTGACAATCGATGTGTATTTATTGTCACCTATAATTTGTATAACATTAATTTCGACCAAATTTAAGTTTGAATAGTTAAGGCTCAGTCACAGTTACGAAAATAAAAATAATATTATACATAAAAATAACGATATAAACAATAGATTCTTATGAAAGTGTTCACAGATCTCAAAAATAAAATTAAACATAAAACATAAATGTAATGATTTGCAAATGACAAATATTTTACACAAACATAAGCACATGCATAAAAAATGTCATTAGAGCAGTCAATTTACGTTCTGGTGAAAGGAATAAATTTAAGCATAATTTAAAAAAACTGTTTTAAGAAAAATGTTCTCATATATTATTTCGCACAGTACATTAAAGGGTATGAAGTTGATAATATTGTTTGTTAATTATGAACATACCAAATGGCGTTAATTTACATTTTATTTGTGAACACCAACCTTAAAGTCTTATTTATAATTTTATTTATATTTTTTATTTTTGTAGCTGTAAATGAGCCTCTACTAGGACCATAACAATACTGTGCTACATGAAATATTTTAAAAATTAGAATACGGTTCTGTCTCTCAGCCTTTATAAGCTTATTAAGAAATTGCCCACTGTGAAGGTCGGCAAAAACTAATTTAGACCAAGTTGAGACAGGCTGTACTGTAAAAGGCATCTCTCAAAAATTGAAGGCCTACTAAGATAATTTAAAATGTATAAATATTAAAGGACTAATATGATCCATGTTTAATATATTGTTTTGTGCATTCACTAATCCAGGTTCGACTCTAGTGCTTTATTTATTTCATAAATATCAGCAATAAATGCCACAAATTTGCAATATCGTCTGCCAAATGCCATATACAAAGCAAGACGAAATGTAATTTTTTCTTCTTTATATTTTATTCATTTAAAGTACAATTATTAGTATTACATTTAAAAAAATTAAAAACTAAAAAAGTCTATTACTTGTCATTTTTCACTCGTTACCATTATCAAGTAAACCTAAAATCTAACCAACAATTTTTAACTTCACGGATAACAATGTCAAGTGATAAAATACAAATTGATAACGTTTTCTCGAGATTGTCAACAAAAATTTGAAATATTTATTTCGAAGTTGGATATAGAAAAAATATTGTATACAAATTTTTGTTTTTATCGCCACTTTAAAAATGTCTCTTTTTCAAATTAATGTTTCAAATTGCATTGCTACAAATTTGGGGTGGATAAGAAATAAGATAAAGTTGGAGAAATCGGTTTTTAGAAGTGATAAGAAAGGGGCCAGGGGTTGCCGATTGTAAAAAATATTTCTTATTTTTAGTAGTACAAAAATGAGCCTTGTGCACAGAAAAAAAATGCTTGTAGTTAAATTAACTAAATAAATTCCTTATTTTTCAGCCTACGAATATGTTTCTTTAAAATATCTAAGTTGATTTAGTTAAATTTTCTAAATTTGTAATAACAAATTATAGTAAAATTAAATACAAAATTAGATGAAATGACTACACTACATTTATATCGTAATAAGTATTAAACTAAATATAAATAAAGAAATTCATTAGATAAATTACCAAAAATTGTAGGACAAAAATAATGAGGCCAAAATATAGTAAAATTAAATAAAATAAGTAATTAAAGTAACCATTTGCATATTTAAATTAACGATTTTTTACAAAATATTTTTTATCTATTTCGGATTAGTTAAAATGTAAAGTAAGATTTGGACATATTGCCTAATAAAATTTTTAAATATTAGACAAAATTTCATTTCTTTTTTCTGTGGTTCTCTTTCTACAACAATATAAACTTATCGTCATTGTCATTACCAAGATTGGCATACCCTCACACCCAATAATAGGTGATAAGCCGCGATGATTTATCTGAAAGGAAATGAGCACTCAAAAGTCAAAACTGTTGTCAAAAAATGACCAATGTTTTAACCATAAATACAAATATTTCTATTTATTATGGGGTCTCGTGTCCGTGTGCGTCTGGTCTTGAATCTGGGGAACCGGTTTCTATCACGACTGATTTTAAATGACATAAAAGTAATCTCTATACTGCACTCTCCACGCTAGCAATTAGTGCCCGTGAAGTGACGCCTAGTAAATGCTCGCAAGGTGCAAATATGTCATAATCATGACCAAAAACTGCGTAAAGCAGATTGGCACACCCAGCAATGGGTAATATGCCGTGATGATTTATTTATTTTTTTATAAAAACAATATTATTTTGCAATACATAATTTATTGCATAAAGTATACGGTAAAGTACCTACAATGTATAAGCAAAGAAATAATTACAAATCTATATTTAGTGTAAGTAAGTATGTATATAGTAGGTTTAAAATACCAGCTATTCAGTTCATTTTGTTGTGTTCAAATGCCGCACATACATCCTATCTTATTTCTAATTAAAAGATAGTTACACTTAATCATGTAAAGTTTATGAGGTTACTTACCTTAAGTATCAAGTGTTACGTAAGGTAAAGGGAATGTAGGTGCTATCCTGAAGTGCTGAGTAATTAAAACTATAAATTCTTGGAAAATTATTCAAATCTATAATTAAAATGTAGAAACTAATAACAATAATCCATTTAAAAATGGAAATGGCAGATTAGAAATATAAGAAAGTGTAACAAACAATATAAACCGCTCATAAGAAATGAATGACTATACAAAATAAAATAATTTTTCAGTTTTTATTATAATTAGTAATTATATTTAGGTACGCCACTGACAAAAATATGTAAAATATATTAAGCCCAGGTATAGTTATACGAAACGATCTATGAAGCTGATTTATGCAGCGTTTACAATCTTTTATAGAGGGTTGGGTAGCTTAGCAGTTTCGACTCATAAATTATTCGAACTTGAAGCCTAAGAAATGAAATACTGAATTTTTGTATAAATTTTGTAAACTGAAAATATATAATAAGAAATAAAATACAGTTAAAATATTTACATATTACAAAATTTCCAATAACGTTTGAATTTGTTGTAACACCTATAATTTTTTAATCTCTAATTAGGACATTATCTTGAACGTAAATTTTGGGTACGGTTCATGGCAAAAGAAACTACCTGGGGCAATTGGCAGATTCTATCATGGTCGTATACAGAGGGGGGCCAGGGGGGCGCTTGCCCCCCAACTCCTGAGAAAATTAAAATACATTGTATAAATACCTAATTCATTCATATGAAAAAATTGAAAACAATAATCAACGTTGACTTAAAGCCTTAAAGGAAATGTAAATATAAAAGTCGTAATGCATACAAGTCTTTCTTTAACAATTTCCTTAAAACTTTGTATGCACAAATGTGTAAAACAAACTTTTCCTAATCCCTAATGTAATATAATTTAAAAAAAAAATTGGGTAAAAAATAACACATTTCTTTTCTTGTAAAAATCCAATAATGGAACAATAAATTTTACAACGGCCTGTGCTATAAATGCTGCATTTTAGAGAGAGTGTCATAGATCGCTTCGTACAACTATATAGTTCTCGTCACAAAAAATCGAGGGACTGTTCACTAAGAAACCTAAAACTTCTACCCATCATAAATAATAAGATTGAATACTGTCACTGTTTTGCACACAAAACTGAAGCAATTTCCTATACTACTATACTATTCTAATTTTATAGTATAGGGGGGATTAAGCTGTTTATGACCGTCCCTCGATTTTTGGTGATGAGAACAATAGATGTAATCAGAAAAATTGACTCAGGGTCCAGCAATAAAACTATAAATATTGTAATTATGACAAAGCGGTATATCGCTCACTGCTTGCATTATAACTTTGGGAGTCAACGGGCTATTATTTGCGCCGCTCTGTTGAAATGTAGACATGCTCTGTATAGTAAAATATAGTAAAATAATTTTACTATTCTTTTAACATAAATGCTATTTTTGTTTGAAATAATTTCTTATGAGAATGAAAACTGTAGTTCCAAAAATTATTTCAAACAAAAATAAGATTTATGTTAAAGGAATAGTAAGATTATTTTACTATACAGAGCACTCTGGGTAAGTAGAAGTACCAGGCGATGCATGTCTTCATTTTTTATCCTATAAAACAAACAATAAGCGATATGCCGCTTTGTGACAGAGTCAATTTTTCTGACTATAGGATACTACGGTACAGATTGGATTATTCAGGTTTTGATCTGGTCTGGGTCAGGTCAAGTACTGATAGTGTGTTTCAAACTATAGTAAATTGACTTTAATTCTCAAACCAGTAAAGGATATGAAACAGAACTGTATACTCGAATTATCTATCAATATTTAATTTAGTACCAGTAATTGTTGCAATTTTCCTGTTTGAAACAAATGAATTATACATCGTTGGAAAGCTAAAAAATCTTCAATGATGGAACTTTCCAATGTGGCGTTCATATAAAAAATAAAACTTGGAGATCATAAATCGAAATTCAATAGTGTTAAAAAAATTGAGCATCGCCATTCCAAAGAACATATAAAATGCTTTAAAGATGTGCATACCAAAATTCAATTGGAAGATATTCCAAAAATAAGAAAAAACAGTAAAATTTACATTTTCATATCTAGTGACGTATGCATTTTTTCTTAAATAACAAAACATTATTAAAATGATCTCCTATGTGACAACTTATGTTTAATTTAACCGATAATTAACGAAGAGTTATCAGTCTATATATTAGAAATAAATTGTGAAAAGATCATGTCAACCAAGACCTTCACTTTGCGTCACTCCGGCAAAGTGAAGGTCTTGGGTTCGAATCCCGATGGCTGACATGATCTTTTCACAAATTATTTCTAATTTATCGACTTCGTATCTTCTTAAAGTTCTCGAGATTCCCATATTGGACAACCTGTATAATATTTTATTTTTACAAACCTTGAAAACAAATAAATATTTAAATACCTATATTATTTCATCAAAATTTACTTCTATTGCAATATAATATGCAAAATAAAATATGATATGTACGGCTTTTGTTTATCAATGAAATACAAACTTTAAATATTTATTTACAAATAAAATATAAATTCAGCAATAAATTTTTGATAAGGTTTTGTAAATAAATACGTCTTAACTATTTTTATCAATACTTCAATAAATATAGCAGATTTAATAATATTATTTATTATTTTTATCAATTTAAATTTTTATAACAAAGCAAGGCAAATCTCCGTCAGTTCTTGTTTATTTACAAAATATAACCTTCAAATTTAATTTTGTATTTAGAAATCGAAATATTAATTAATATTTACTTATTGTTCTTTTAAAAAAATATTGTTTTCAACTGAAATTTAATTTTCAAAACAAAGCATGAGTAATTTCAGATAGCTCTTGTTTGTTAACTTCTAATATCATTCTGTATGAAAGGGATGAAAAAACAGCAGATGTAAACTTTTGGGGTCCGCTGCATTCAATTAGATACTCCGAAATAGTAATGAGTAAGGGAAAGGGACACAGAATAGTGACCATATGCTAAACAGCGCGTGCCCGAGTGAAACATATATCATTAAGTAGCTCGACTGCAGACTGCTCGCCAAGTCCCAGTTCCCGTACACCGGTTTAGATTTTGGAATTATCTTTTGTACGTATCTGATGCCATGCGTGTTTTACTTGTGAGTTACGCACGTGGTATCACACTCTCCATTGTATTTTACATTTTTATAATTATTGCAGCTGCAATGTCCAGCACATGTCAGGGATTTGTTTCACTTTCGTTCAAATATACGTTAATTAAATTTACATTTGAGAATTCATTAACGCCAAATATATCGCTGAATTAAAGTCTATATAGTTATGAAGCGATTCAGGGAACTGACGTATGACGTATGCAGGGTTGAGTAGCTTAGTGGTCAAGATTCATAAATTATTCGAATTTGAAGGTATGTCTTAAAGGCTAAGAAATGGACCATATTAAAATAGTTCATATGGGATATATATTTTATAAATTTTGTAAACTGAAAATATTAAGATACAGGAAAGTAAGAATTCTTCGGACTTGCAGTCAATTAATAAAATTTATTCACGCCGACGTTTCGACTATACAATAGTCTTCTTCAGGGCTAGAATGGTTTAGTCGAAAAAAGAAACCACATGTGGATAACGGAACATACAACACTGACAATTAAAAAAAATAAATAAATAGTTAAAAACAACATATCACAGAGAGAAAAATTTGATTTTTCATAAATTTACTATAGTTATTTGTAATTCCATATGTATTGTATTCATCCAAGACAAGTTTTTAATTTTTTGACGATTTTCTCTCTGTGATATGTTGTTTTCAACTATTTATTTATTTATTTATTTATTTATTCATATATTTTTTTTTTTAATTGTCCGTGTTGTATGTTCCGTTATCCACGTGTGGTTTCTTTTTTCGATTAGACCATTCTAGCCCTGAAGAAGACTATTGTATAGTCGAAACGTCGGCGTGAATAAATTATATTAATTGACTGCAAGTCCGAAGAATTCTTACTTTCCTGTATCTACCTTACTACCTCCATCCTAACACAGTCGGATATTGATTTTTCAAATGAAAATATTAAGAAATAAGACACAGTAAATACAAAATTTTAGTATATTTACATCGAAAAACATATTACAAAAGAATAATACATTTTAAGAAAAAAAAAATAATGGAGATTTAGTACTGAGTATAGTGCAGTCAGATTTGGAAAAACAATATTTATTTAAAACATAGTGTAGTGATCGTCTCTAGTAACCATGGAAACAACCTGCATCTTTCTCTTATTAATGCAACCATGCATATGTCTCTCTTTATTTTTTTATTTTTACATTAAGCTTCATTAGTTAAAGAAGAGTGTTAAATTCGACCCATTATTTTTATACAATAACTGTTTGTATTTAAAATTTGAACGTTTGAATGTATTGTAATCCCTATAACATTTTAATCTAGGGTTGCCAGATTTTAAAAACTTTGATATAGGAGAACTGAATGTACAGGATAATTTTAAATTCAAACTTTTAATTAAAGTATTAGCACTAACAAAAAAATGGTTAGTTATTATACTTTCCATGGCTTTGGGCTTTATTTTTCTCTTCTAACAGAATCATAAAATTCTGAGGGATTCATTTCAAAATTAGTAATTCTGATTTTATTCTGTCTATTGAATTATTCAAAATATAGGAGAATTTACCTTGTTTATAGGATATAGGAGATTTGAACAAAATATAGGACACTCCTATTACATATAGTAGGTCTGGCAACCCTATTTTAATCTCTTTTCAATGTTAGAAGAAGTACATTTAAAACGCATTATTAATGGAATACTATAAAGTATAATCTAGATTTAAAACTAACATAATTAGGAAATATCTTGAATGCAAATTTCTGGTACGGTCCATAACAGAGGACATTACCTCGGTTGAAACCTTTATCGCAAGTCCCATAAAACTTTAGAACGGTAAATTGGCAGATTCTATAATGAGTTCCTTAGATCGCTTCATACAGCTATACGTTACACTTATTAAACAGTGTCAATTTAACCCTCTATTTAACCCGAATAAAACTGAGAAAAAAAATAGATTAAGGACAATAGAGGTAAAAAGTATATTTCAAGATACAATATAGCTCCACTAATCCGGATAGCCTTATAATCCGGACAAAATTAAAAATTGTAGATTTTATATTATATACCTTTAAGCAGAGTCAATTTAACCCTCTATTTAACCCGAATAAAACTGAGAAAAAAATAGATTAAGGACAATAGACGAACAATAGAGGTAAAAAGTATATTTCAAGATACAGTATAGCTCCACTAATCCGGATCGCCTTATAATTTTATATTATATAGCTTGTAATCCGGACCGACCACAGATACCCCAATCTGGATCGCATGTTGTGGGTTAATGTATGGGTGCCCGATATATCCGCAACTAATTCTTTAATTCCATCTAACCATAAATACAAACCCATCTCTTGGCTTTTGCAAAACAAAATAACCAGCTGCTTCACATTAGAATAATGAACGTATAGTTGTATAAAGCGATCTAAGGAACTCATTATAGAATCTGCCAATTGCCCGTTCTAAATTTTTATGGGACTTGCGGAAGGTTTATTAACCTAGTTAATTTCATCTGTCATGAACCGTACTCGAAATTTCCTAATTATGTTACTTTTAAATCTGGATTTTAGTATTCCAATAATAATGCATTTTAAATGTACTGCTTCTAACATTAAAAAGAGATTAAAATGTTATAGGGATTTCAGTACATTCAAAGGTAAATTTTAAATATAAACAGTTATTATAAAAAATAATGGCTCGAATTTAGTACTCTTCTTTAAATAAAAAAGCTTAATCTAAAAATAATAAAATAGAGACATATGCATCGACGCATTAAAAATAAATAAAATGCAAGTTGTATTCATGATTACTAGAGACGATCACTACACTAGGGAACAATGCTGAATTTGGCCCAATTTGTTTTAAATGTACAGTTATAATAAATATTTTTTTCCAAATCTGACTGTACTGTACTATGTATGTACTCTGTACTAAATCTCTATTTTATTATAGATTCAATTCTTGATATCAAAAATTCAATTCTTGATATCAAAAATTCAATTCTTGATATCAAAAATTCAATTCTTGATATCAAAAATTCTATTCTTGATATCCAAAATTAATTTAAGATGTCAAAAATTCAAATTCTTGATATCAAGAATTCATTTAAGGATATCAAGAATTGAATTAAGGATATCAAAAATGGAATTAAAGATATCAAAAATTCAAATACAGATATCGAAAATTGAATTCTGGACATGTTAAATTTACTTTTTGATGTCGAAAATTCAGTACCATTTTAAGATGTCTAAAATTTAATTTTTGATATCTATAAATGTATTTTTGATATCCTTTATTCAATTCTGGATATCTAATATTCAATTTTTGACATCCTAAATTATTTAAGGATGTCTGAAATTAATTTTTGACGTCCTTAATTATTTAAAGATGTCCATAATTCAATTTTTGATGTCTTTTAATAATTAAGGATATCTGAAATTAAATTTTTGACGTCTTTAAATAATTGAAGATGTCTTTAAATGTACAATAAATAGTAAAACGGCGTTCCATATAATTCTCTACTTTTCTTCTTAAAATGTGTTTTTCTCTTGTAATATGTAAATATTTTTCTTGGTGAATATACTAAAATATTGTATTTACTGTGTCTCATTTCTTAATATTTTCATTTTACAAAATTTAATTTAATACTTATCTTTCAAGATAAGCCTTCAAGTTCGAATAATTTATGAATCCTGACCACTAAGATACCCAACCCTCTATAAAAGGTTATAAACCCTGCATAAGTCAGTTCCATAGATCGCTTCATACAAACTATATCAATATTTCATTATGATATTCTCTATTCGACTCTGGGATCTGATGATGGCCATCCAGAAGCCGAAATCGTTTATCCCGAAGATTTATAAATAAATTTTATTAAAAACAGAGTGGGCCTCGCTTCGATTAATATCATTTTGCATTTAATTCATAATACAAATGTACGCTGAACTTACATCAAATTTAAATGTTTTACCATTTATGACGCCTTTGCTTAATTATAATTTTATTGCTCTAATAATCCGAATTTTTCATTAATCCGGATTGAGCCAGTTTCAATTGATCCGGATTAATGGATATATATTTATTGTTATAATAAAAACCAGTCAATAAATAATAATTTACGTTTTTGAATTATTGTTCTTGCTTCCAGCATTGAAATCACCAGAATAATGATAAGTGAGAACTTATCTCCCTTCAATAACTTACTGAAAAACATAAAACTATCTTCTACAAATTTTTCTCAAACTTTTTGTCTAATGCAGTAAAAATTGTACTTAGTACTGTATACATTCTACATAACATAAAAAACATATTTTTTATTTACGGATAAAAGGGATCAATGTCAAGAGCGTTTTCAAAATGACTAGTTCTGATTTATTTATTTACCTAACTACAGGTAAAATATAAAGATAACTAGATACGCTTCTATGAGCTTCGAAGCGATCAAACAGTAGAGTATCGATTAGTTCAGTCGGACAAAACGCGACGCGTAAGCGTCGCTGGCGCGGCGGGTAGAGGGGTGGACATTATTCCTGCAGCCTACTACTGAAAAAATTCAGCATAGTACTCCTGCTGGGTGTCAAAAAATTGTTCTAGTGTGAATGTTATCAATAAATCTGCTTTTGTGGAGTAAGTTTAGTTAAAAAAAAACTGATAACATGAAACAAGTTTTATTATAATGAACCTGGTGCGCGTGCGTCCAACTTGGGTAGGGACTCCGAGAAGTGGCTTCACTATTACGGGCTCCCACAGTCAACAGTGTGAGTTTAGTGAGTGAATGTGAGAGTTGTGTATTTTAGTTAATTTTTTTTAGTTCGCTTTCATTTTTGTTATTTTCGGGTGTATATGGTTTATTGGACTATATTTTGGGTTCCATGTATTCCATAGACAGAAACCGGAGGTATGATTTGTGTGTAATTAATGAAAATTATTGCTGTGTTATTAACAAAATGTTAATTAAACAATTTTTGTGCGCATACACTCTAAATAAACTTTATGAATCGCGATAAAAATGGCACTCCAATTCGACTGTAACAGGAATTCAAACCTAAGCTTGTAGAAGGGCACTAATGTAACGCCATTTTGATTTAATTTCAATTTTAAAGAATTGCATCAATAAAGTCGTCCAAGGATATGAAGATATAATTATCCTCAAACATAATTTTCTATTACAAATATTTGTGGATTCACATATTGTGTGGAAATTTATGTTAGTGTTTGAAATATGGAAAATTTATGTTATTGATTTACAACAACGCTTGTTATATATGCAAGAGGATTGCTTTGTAAGTTTTCAACAAACTATTTTTGTATTATTCAATTAGTTTGTACAATACACATAAAAATTGTAAATAGAACAAACTTCAAATTAACAATTTTTGTTTATTCACTAGTTATAAAACATCAATGCTACTCGTATTTGCACTTTTTGTTGTAAATGACATTTATTTAGACGTTGTAAGCGGACGATATTTTTTTATCAGCGCGCATCCTACTTAAACATATGTTCATATGGTGAATAGCTTTGTGTTAGTGATTATTTTCAAATATAAAATAATTATTTTGAAAAGAAAATAGGAAAAACCGTTCATTTTAGTTAGTAACGCCCCAAGTTGTGAGTTTAGGTTACCCCGTAAGTAAAAGCCTCCAGGTGTAAATACTCAGACAAGCATAGTGTCTACGAGCGAAAGCCACTTCAGAGTGCACGTTGTTTGTTTGTGAAGTGCACATTTTTACGACCTTGAAAAACGACATGGTCAAACCTGTTCTTAACTTACATAATTTTTAGCGTTAGGTTCCATCGTCTAAGGGCTGTAGCCCTTCTGTACATTTTACTTCCATTTATTGCTAAACTGTTATCTACTAACTACTAAATTGTTGATGGTGTCAAATTGTTATTTGAATCAATTTAGATTCATAAATTCAAATTTATTATGAAAGCAATGACATTACATATTTTCAACCTACATCAATCATACCGAATGCGTACTACCATTTTTTAGAGCTATCTACATAGTTTAGTAATACTACAAACATTTTTTTCAAACTGTTTTTTCAGTTTACAGTATGGCTTTTCATATATAAAAACAACTTAAACGAGTTTGTTTAGTCATTGATATGTTAATAATTAGAATGACGCATAAAATGCAAAATATGTATGTGACAAGTTTACTATATTGTTTTAATATCGAAACTAAAAATAACTAATCTGTCTTTCCTTATTTCTTATACATTCTGACAAGTCTGAGACTTTTTTATTGCATCTTCAGTCCAATAACTCGTATCTATTTTTATCAAGTTGCATCTATAATCCTATAATATCTCAGAAATATATTTTATGAAATAATGGAATGAACTTGACGTGTTATTGACATTATTCCATTTTTAATATAAAAACAAATCAATATTTTCTACGACTCAACTTATTGATCTCCTGAGAAAATGATTCATAGTAATCAGGGCAGCATTAGAATGAAAAAATGTAGTAGGTTTTAGTTTTACCTCATTTATGAACCAAATATAGCGCAATATTGGGTCATACGGAAATAAATTGTATGTACATAATAAGGAATAATGCTATAATGAATATTTTCATGATTTTTCTAAATTTACCATAGAGGCACGCATCCGCCATCTTGTGTGGAAATGCGTATATACTGAGGGGTAGTTTTAAACCGCAACCTGGTGGCGAAAATCGAAATTAGCGTCCCCTCTTCTTAACTACAGCTTTGAAATGTTACGAGCGCTGCTGTAATAATTTTGTTTTTACGGATTTCTTTGACGTTGAACAAAATAAGGAATAATTAATATAATCTAATAATTTATTACGGTCATAAAAAAAAATTCTTTGGTTTGTATTTATTTTTCATCATTCTATAATTTTTCTAAGTATTTATTTATCAAGAGAATCTTGCTTATATTATTTTATTTAATATATATGTTATGGAAAATATGTGATTAATGGTTCACTATTTATAATGTTCGGGCAATATGAAGAATCGGGCACAAGTAATACATAGTTCTCGGCATATTACCCATTAGTGGGTGTGTCTGCTTTTTACACAGATATCGGTAGTGATGACATTAATACCGTGCGGGTGTTTATCAAGCGTCACCAAACGGGCACTCCTTGCTGTGGTGGAGAGTGCACCGCAAGTGTTATTTTTGTGCCATATAAAATTCAAAATAATTTTGGCGTCCGGGCAGTATGAGCAATGCTTGAAGTAATCATATAACCATAACATACCGGGTGTCTGCTTTTTCTCGAACAGGAAATTCAATGTTAAAATTTTGATTTGGAGATATCTCTTTACCTATTAATTTTAGTACAAAAGTGTAATGAAGAAAAATGTTTAGAATAAAAACTGCATCGATGAGTACCAATTTTGTTGATCAATTGTTTTTATGTATGAGTTCTAATTCTAATATAAAAATCATAACAAAAAAATGTTAAATTGTCAGATATGTCAGAAACAAGAAACATAAATTATTGTTTTTTTTTCATGGCACTCTGATAATTGCCTTAAAACGGGTATCTTCTTTTGCTTCTTCTTACTCATACTTAAAAACAATTAAACAAACTTGGTACTCAATCGATGCAGTTTTTCAATCTGAACGTTCTACTTCATTACACTTTTGTTCTAAAATTAATAGGTACAGAGATATTGCCAAATCAAAATTTTAACATTGAATTTCGTATGTTTGGTAAAAAAAAGTAGACATCCGGTAAGTATATAAAAAAACTGAAAAAATATTAATATGATAATTTTTGTTTGTATAAATTTATTTTATTAAAACAACTACAGTAAATGATTAATATTTGAAAATGAACTAGGTTTTATTTATAATAATTTTTGGGGAACGTGGAAAATTGATTATAAAAGCTAAAAATATTTTTATATGCATTAATAATGGAAATTGTTATAGTTAAACTGTAAAAGAAGTATAAAGCGAAATTATATCTGAAGTTTGATTTGCTGTTATCTACTTATAAACATTATTTTATATGAAAGTTATAGTCGCAACTTAATTAGTTATTATTAAGCTGCAATTTATATTTTATGTGTAATTTAATGACTGGTTAGCTATATCGCCATATCGGAACATTTTATGAAACCATTAATTTTAATTTTTTCTTCAAATAATTAGTAATATTTGATGATTGGTTCTTGTTGCCAGATATCTAATGTGTATTATTTTTTCAGCACATAGCGTAAAGATAATCGACGGAGGCAAGGAGACCGTGAAAAGAATTATCACTGCGAAATCTTCAGAACCGACGACGGTAGAGAAAATGATGGCAAACGGTTTGGATTCCGGTGTTGTCGGTCAACAAAATGGCGGCAGCGGCGGGCAAGTCGGGGGTGGACAGGAAGAGAGCAAAACAAATTTGATTGTGAACTACCTGCCGCAAACAATGACACAAGAAGAAATCAGATCCCTATTTTCCAGCATCGGAGAAGTGGAGAGCTGTAAGCTGATCAGGGATAAAGTGACAGGTTAGTACTCGTCTGCATTCTATGCAATCTTTATATTTTTTACTTCCGCAAATGTAGAAGTAGTCACTACATTCAGTCTCAATCACTGTATCTTATCTGTTTTGTTATTTTGGCAAACACTATAATAAAAAAAGTATTTGTCTTCTACTCTGCATATTATTTTTTTGCCAAGTTACGTCAATTGTTCAATTGTTACTTCATCTTTTTTTATTTGTGTTTGTTTATTAATATTACTTGATATAAAAAGAAACTTCCATAAATATTTTATTATTTAACCTTTATGTAGTCGCGAGGCGTAATATAGAGCCAAAACAATGTTTTATATACCTTTTTCCGGTTTGTATTTTAATCATTCTTCAGTTGGTGTTTTGTTATATGTATAGACTTTTTTTGGTTGGATTCTATAATACCCACCCCCCTTGAAATTTCAATTTTTTGTTGGAATGTCTTCTTTTAGCCAAAATATAACAAAGAAACACAAAATTAGAGCGCGGAAGTAGATATTTGTTTTTTTTTTTGCAAAAATAAAATTAGATTTTACCTATATTAAAAGCTGCACAAGGCGGAACAACTTCGAGTTCCTTGTATGAAAAACTTTCTTATTATGCACGCTTCAGAAAATTGGTGTAGGTCTTTATGGGCCAACTTTTTGAGACAACTCTAGACATCACAGGAATTTTCGATCGTCTATTGTTTTTGAGTTACAGGCTCGGTTACAGGCTAAAAATTGTTTTTCTCTTATTTTGAAAATACCTCATATTTCGCTTATTATGTATAGTTATACTGTCTTTTACGTAGAATAACGTGATGTAATTATATTTTTTCAAAACATAATAATTTTTGAAATATAACACAAACATAATATTTTTAAATGGGAACATATGTTGAAAATAGTCTCATCTTTTTACTTATTTTATAAGCTTTTCAACGATATATTGCAAGTCTACATTTTTTTTTAAACACGAATAAAACTTGAAATCTTATTTTTTGGGGCGAAAAAAGTGAAATTTATTCAGAAACAAATGAAAGAAATCAATTACAGATCATGATTTGTTTATTTTTAATGTTATTTTCATATTTTTATTCATTTTCTAAATTTATATACTTCAGATAGCATATTTTCCACATTTTTTGAATCGTGTTAAAGCCAACTACAACACCGATAAAATATAAATTAACTAATCTGAAAATAATTGACTAAAAAGAATTTTTAGAATATAATTACTAGATATATAATCAAAATAAATATATGATGATCTGTAATTAATGTTTTCATTTGTTTCTTAATAAATTTCATTTTTTCACCTCAAAAAATTAATAATTCAAGTTTTATTTATGTTTGAAAAGAATGTAGGCTTGTTTATACATTATTGGAAAGCTTACAAATTAAGGAAAAAGATGAGGCTATTTGCAATATGTTTCCATTTAAAAAATATTATGTTGGTGTTATATCTCGAGAATTATTAAGTTTTGAGAAAATCTAATTACACCACATTATTTTAGGCTAAAAACAGTATAAAATTTATCCAAACATTTTTTCTGTATCTCTCATAATTAGCGAGTTATGAGGTATTTTCTAAATAAGCGAAAAACAAGTTTTAGCCTGTAGCTCAAAAATAATAGACACAATTCTTGTGGTGCCTATTAAAATTATCTCAAAAGTCAGCCCATAAAGACCCTACATCAATCTTCTGCAGCGTGCATAATAAGAAAGTTTTTTATATAAGGAACTCGAATTTGTCCCATTTTGTACTCTTCGCTTGGTAGTGGCAACGTAACGTACAATTTGACGAAACTCGAATGGTTACATTCATTTTTTTTAATCCTATTTTTTTTTTCAGACTAAATAAATATTATTTTTCGCGCCTAATTTTTTTTTGTGGAATTTAGTGTTTTTAATGGTTTTGCAACTATACAGGGTGTTTCCTTTAAAACAACCAGTTATTTTTTGGGCGAACTAATGACTTTAGAAAAAAATGTTATATACAAAAAATGATCAAGAATAACGGGCTAATTTATCAGTAATAACAAATCGAATATTAAACCAGAGGTTCTCAAACAGTAGAACAAAAAAATTTTTTTTTTTTAAATGGTCTTCTATATAATTTTTTAGACCATTAGATATATAACTTTTTCTGATTTCAACGATATAAATATTGTACAGGGGTGTATGACAATTATTTCGAGAAAAATTGTATTAAAAATTAGAAATAAAGTAATTAAAAATTACTTTACCACAAGTGTAACTTAGGCAACATTCGTGTAAATAGTTGTGTATTGCAAATAATAAACTATTTATATGAGTGTTCCCTGAGTTACACTCGTAATAGCCATTTTTTTTATTACATTATTTCTAATTTTCAATACCATTTTTCTCAAAATAATTGTTATACCACCCTATGCATTATTTATATAGTTGAAATAAAAAAAATTGTATCTAATGGACCAAAAAATTATATAGGGTATAATTTTGTTCTACCGTTTGAGGACCACTGGTTGAATATCCGGTTTGTTATTACTGATAAATTAGCACCTTATGCTCGATCATTTTTTGTATATAATATTTTACCCTAAAGTCATTAGTTCGCCCAAAAGAGCACTGGTTGTTTTAAAGGAAACACCCAGTATATAACAATCAAAATAAAATTCTTGAGGGGTGGGTATTCTAGATTTTAGCCCATTTTTGATTTTCAATATAATCACGTGTTACAAACGACTCGGCTACATAAAGGTTAATATGAAAATATAGGCTGTATAGTGTTACTCTCGTTTTGCTGTACTTAAAATTACGTGCTAATAATTATATCTACTCTTTTGTTATATTTAAAAAATATGGACTATCCACTACTTATTTATTAGTTATTTCCGTAAAATTAATTTATTTATATATTACATTATTACTGGTTTTTCCGCGGTTACAATTAATTTATTAATTCACTAAAATTTCAATTTCCGTGGCCAAAGAAAAACCTCCTAATGTGTCAGTAACTCTGTTTATGCGTTTAATTGTTTGATTTGTATAACTCTTTCGTAATTACTTTATTTAAAAAAAAGTAAAGTGAGTCATCCTGCAATTATTTCTTCTAATATTATTTCACTTTCCAAGAACAAACATTTTATTTGTATCATTAAAAATATTTGTTCATTTAAACGGGAAACGGAAACTAAATTAAAAGTATTCTAACTCAGGACCGTATCTACAATTTATCACTTCATAAACGCAGAGTTCGTTTGTTTGTTTTCCTGTATCTTATCAGTACAATGTGTGCTGGTACGAAACTGTCATTTTAATTGTTTAACATTTTTATCATGTTGCTTACTATTTAAATATTTCGTGTTTATATTGCCTTATTCTTTTGTTTCTTTTTTTATAGATGAAGGTTGTACCGGGACTTTTTAAACATCTAATAATAAAGCTCTTAAGTTTAATCAATTTTTAGTAATAGTAGTTCACCACTGCATGCATAAATTTACAGTCACTTTCAAAATATGTTGGTAGTAAAATAAACAGTTTCTCTTCATTGTAAATGTAATCTTACTAATTAATATAACTTTAATATTTATTCGCCATAACAACTGATAAACATTTTTTATGCAAGCATTTGTTTACATAACAAATAGTTGACCCGTTTGCACTTTTTTTAAAAGAAAAAGGTTAAAGTATTGTACTGTACTAAAAATGTCATACGTTCCGCCACTGTCTACGTTGCAAGGTCTTGAAGCGTAGGCGGAATAAATGAACAAAAACCAGAACCGAAATTAACAGACAGGCATTTGTGGCATGAGGTTGTACATTTCATAATTATAACCACAACACAGCATTACATTTTCATACAGATACTGAATTATTTTAACCAATATATGGTTTAGTAGATGCATGCGTATTTATAAATAGTGAGTCAGTGTCTAATTTGCGCGCTAAATATTTTTTACTTGTGAAGGAAGGAAAGAGTTGAGAAATAGAAAAGTGTAAATGAAATGAGCACGCGGTATTTACGCACACAGTGGTTTGGTTAAGTCTCGACTCGCAAAATCGGTTCCGTAATACTGGCCGGGTGTATCTACGTTCCGACTGTTCTAGTAGAATGGAATGTGTTACTATAAATATTCATCGTACAATTTCTTGACTGCTGCGCTATAAAAATAATCTTTTAGTATGTTTGTTCAATATTCAGGTTTATAACAATAAAACATCCTGTAGCATGCCTTGTTTGATCGGATGGAAAAGGAATTGTAGTCTATCGAAATCAAACGAGGATATTTCCCTATAATTAAAGTTTAATACGTTTATAATGATATTAGGCGCGTATCATCTATTGTAGTGATATAATTAATGATGTGGTAGGTTCGGTTGGTTTGGAAAAGAAAACTTAAAGATGTCAGTCAAGGTAGCATGCATCGTAATCATACCCTTAGAAATGACTTCCTCATTGCCGGGACCCTATTTTTGTCTCGTGAATAACGCTGGTAACTCTCTTGGACACCGCTAGGTGGATTTCAGTTGGCCGTTGGCTGTTATTTATTGTTTTATTTTATTGTTTGTAGGTAGAACTATTGTCAACACTTTTATTGCAATTTTTATTGTTTCAAACGTAAAATAGCAATTAATACTACTTTTATTTCTGCAAAGACTGGTTTTATACAGTATATTTTTAAATGCATTATTTGATTTTTAAATAGTTTACTGTTCATGAATATGAATGAAGCAATGTTGTATAAAATACTTGAAAAAATGTATTTCAAATAGAAAATACAAAATACTAAATAAAAGTATTTCATATGTTTGTTAAAATACGATTATTTTTTTAGTATTTCAAATATACTAATATTTCAAATATTTTTACTTTTAATTATTTGAAAATAAATAAGATATGTTACGGTATTGTAAAAATGTTTTTCGTATTCTACTTATTTGCGCATTTTTATTAATATTAAAAAGAAACTCCTGAAGAAACACATGAGGAGGGTACTAGTGTATTTTAAATAAAAAAATGTAGTTATTTCAAATATTGAAAAATTGTATTTCATACAAATAATAATACATAAAATCATGCGTATCCCACCTTATGGGTTAGCAATACCCCGAAAACAATAGTAACAACAATAAGAAAATGGAAAAGAATATATTAAAATATTAAATACTTATGAAAAGTATTTGAACTAAAAATACAAAATACTTTTATTTTTAAGTATTTCAAATAATTGCTTAAAATACTTTGTAACAGGACTTTAATTAGTAGTTTAGCCACTGTTACTTAGTTTTGAAATGAATCACAAAAACGATGGTTTGGGATTTCATACGGTTACAACTTAATCTAAATCAAATTCTTATTTCGAATTCATATATTTCAAATACTATACAACACTGGAATGAAGAATGAAATGCATTTTACTAATAACGAATGGTGCAAAATTTGATTGTTTGTATACAACTTAATTATAAAATGAAGTAGCGGCGTAATTCTAAATACGCGGTACGCCTTCAAGAAGCAAAACATTTGCATACAATAGGAATTGTAAATTTGAATAGTAATTACTTTTATAGACCAGATATAAATAACATACAGTTATTGATTACGTGAGTAGAGCAATGGCAACGCTTCGTACGTATTAAACAGGGTCCGAACTGAAGCGTGGTGTTTCCGTATAGATCAGAGGGAACTCACCAAATATTGGCAACGCTGCACATACGTGCGTACGTCATGGCTCCCCCTATAGCCTTCAAAGCCTGTCCTGCTGATGTCGTTCACAGTCACAGCAGGCGCATGCGCACTCGCAATCCATTCATTACGTGATGAGAGCTAGACTTGTCCATGTGGTTGTGGTGTTGTATTCTTTTCACTTCTCATACTCATATGGGTACTATGCGACAGTACGATGCTCTACATACATGCTTTCTTTGTCAAACCACGTTCACACTATCACATTTACTTCCTCACCATATTCATTTAAGTATCATACAGATAACTAAATCATCAAATGATACTAAACTGTATATTTTATAAAAATAATGTGGTACAGTTTTGTGTCATTTTTTTATTGACTAACAAGTATATACACACAGTTCCATTAATACTTCCTACATCTTCTATATTTAAATTCTTCTTTTAACCAAATAAACATGTGAAGACAGTATTACTGTAACCATTTCTTCGGAAATCTAAAAATATCTATATTGATCTTTACCTAATTATTAGTCGCACAAAGGTTCTGGTAAAAAAATATAACATTTTGATCAAATAACTATAAGAAAGTACTTTGGAACCTATTGAAAATGAATATTTATATAGGACACAAGAAAAGTTTTAAAATCCTGGTTTTACTCCTTGTTTATAGATAACCATATTACGTGAAATGTAGCAACGGATGCAGTAAGTTAACGGAAGTTGTGACAAAATTAGATCGGGATGTTATTTTGTGTATAGATCTGCATTTATTCTCATTAAATTTTTTAATTCTTCACATTTCAGTAATAATGCCAGTACAATAAACGTATTATAAAAAAAATAATTAATAAAGAAATGATTTCATTGAAAATAAATTGCAAGGGAATTACCACTGATTCATAATATACATTCATTTTCTTTTGTATTGTGATAAAAGTATAAATATTATTTTAAATTTATAAATATTACCTGTTATTACTATGAAGTTTACTATTTTTTTCTATATAGTAAACGAATTTAACTTAATGAGTTACAAACGTAGAATAATTGTTATGAATATTTTTAAATTGTATATATTCACAATAATAAACAAAAATAATATGAATTACAATAGAAATAACTGGCATGTAGGTAATATAGACTTATACTACACAGGAAAAAAAAGAATTGAAATTTTGTCTAATTATAATTAGATAATATTTTATTAGGCAATATGTCTAATAATTTAGGATAATTTACAAATCTTAATTTACCTTTTATTTTAACTAATCCGAAATAGATAATAAATATTTTGTAAAAAAATCGTTAATTTAAATATGCAAATGGTTATTTTAATTTTTGCTATATTTTGGCTTCATTATTTTTGTCCTACAATTTTCGGTAATTTATCTAATGAATTAGGTAAATAAATAGAAAATTTAAATATATATTTAGTTAATTTCTTTACTTATGTTTAGTTCAATACTAAATATAGTCATTTAATCTAATTTTGTATTTAATTTGACTATTACAAATTTAGAAAATTTAACTAAATCAACTTAGATTTACAAATTTAGAAAATTTAACTAAATCAACTTAGATAATTTAATGAAATATATTAGTAGGCTGAAAATTAAAGATTTATCTAGTTAATTTAACTACAATTTAGATGTTTTTTTTCTGTGTATAGTATAGATACGAAAAATATAGATTTCCAATATGTATATAGCTAATAAAACTAGAATTAATATTTTTTAATATGTAAACATGGCGCAAAAAATAAATGAAGAAGAGTTCTGGTCTGATCATAATGAACAAATTCTGACAAATTCTACATGAGAATGAAATATGTGGCATAATAAATAGGGGTTGTTTAAGCAGGAGCTAAAGATAGGGTTGGTCAGATTTTTTAGGCTGGGGTGTACATCTGTCGATTTCCGGCATTATATATCCCCTCGGGGTTGTAAGCTGAAAGCTGTAGGGCCGTCGCTATATAGTTCGCGCACGCACACACACACGCAAGCCGCACGCACTTGGGGTGGGAGCTATGACTCATACGACACGCACGTGTAGACTACGGAAGGGGTGGCAAGCTTGTATCAGTGGCGTACTATCGATATTCTACCACGTACATGATTTCAAGGGAGATACTAGAACGCTAACGATTTTTTTAGAGTGCTCATTATTTTCTATTAATTATTGGAGGTTTGACAACTTGATTATAGGGTGCGCACTGCTTTGTTTTGCTTCATGCAATACAACTATTACAGTTTTTGTTCGGAACACAAATCAGCGATGATAATAGAATATAGCTATTAGTATTCATTGATCGACCCTTATTCAAAGATTGTACAGTCGTGGCCACAAAGATAGTAACTTTTAAAAAATTTGCTCTCGAGTAAGAAAGGGAATTTAAAAATAAATTACGGAAGTTTATTCTACGTTTTAATAACTTATATTAAATTCATAACATTTCGTCGACCGACTATTGGATTGTACTATGTCCACAAATATTACTTTCAAGAAAAACTGCTTCGAACATTTAAAATTTTATTGTAAAGAATGGATAATAATGAATACACATGTTGAAATTTTTTTGTTAGTATAGTTTCATTTTCCTTAACTTTGTATAAAATTTGTTAAATTATAATTTTTAAATATTTTTGAAATATAAAAGGACCTAGTCGAACATGGTTCAAAATAACATAGTAAATTTATAAAAAAAAAATCCAATAAAGAGACTTTTTGTACCATGTCCACACTTTTTATTATTATTTTTACTGTACTATGTCCAGAAGCGCGTGACAAAATTTTGAATTCTGATTGACTCTGGACTTGATTCAAAATAATTCTTAGTGTATGTCATTTTAAGGGACATGGTACAAAATTATAAGTGTGTTTAAGGTACAAGAGGCACTGAATTTGATGTTCTTTCTACTGGCCATGGTACAAAAAAATACCGAGAAACCGAATTTGACTATATCTTTTTTTTCAAAAAATTCCAATAATCAGCCGACAATTTATTCAGTTTGTAGGTATAACTTTTGTTTTTGTCTGGACGTAAAAATTACAATCACTTGCATTTTTTGTATTGCAACATGTATATCACATAATTGTTTAAAAAATATGATTATCGTAATAAGACTGTATCCAGTGAGATTCGAAAATTAAAAATCCGGTCGTATAAAAATATTATTTCACAAATTGATATCCCTTCTTACTTGAAAGTAATTGAAACGTTAAAAACTTCTCTTTATCGTCAATACTGTGTATGAATATTTGTTTAAATAATTATGAGGCATATTACAATTTACAATAATAGAAACAAACTAATAACAATTATATCTTACTTTCAATGTCATTATTTTAAAAATATTTGTTTTACAAATAAAACCGTTTTCTGTTTCTGTTACTTTCTCTAAAAATAATTTTTTATGGTCTTGCATAAAAATTTGACGTCAAACTATACATTTAATACTTAATACCTGTAATTATATATAGTTTCTCCCATTGAAAAAAGATATTTTCATTTTAGTCTAATATGTAATTATGGAGAGGTAATTAAATATTTACTTTTATTTCAAAAGAAAAGTATGATGTATAAAGCAAAATGTATAATTATAGTATTCCTACTTTCAACTTAAAATGATTCAATTATTATTTTATTTTTAAACAATAATTATGTACATATTTAAATTAGTTAGAAATATCGTCATGATACGCCACTGGTGGTAATATATAATGCTCAAAGAGCTGTCGCCTCTTCCCTCTATAGATTGTATTTATTTGATAAGTCACCCTGTGCATAATGTGTTGAGACTCTTTTCAATGCTTTGCTCCAGATTGTATAAAATGAAATACATTTCATTCGTCATTCATTCATACCATGAGAACACACAAGCAATTATTATGCATTGAGTATAGTGATACATTAGGATTAAAAAGTTTTACTTAAGAATATAACAAAACGTGTATATTCATTGAGTAGAAAACAATTACTGTATTATTCAATTTTAAATATTCTAGAACACATCAGAAATTATTAATTTCACTGAAACTCAAAGAATCTGTTGAAAACGATTATGCACCATAATAAGGAAACTTCTGTATGATTTTAAAATCTCAGGGTTGTATTCTATAAAAATTCTCATTAACTATAATATAGTCTAGTTTTATTTTTTATTCATATAAAAATATTTTCTTATTTATTTAATATGAATTTCTTTTAATTGTTTTGACCAAAATAAAATATAACACATTATATTCAGAACAATTATTATTCATCAGGATACCGTTTCGGAAAATTATTCCTATTCCAAAATAGAAACGTTTTCCGGACTTACAATTCCAAAAAATTGTAATTAAGTTTTAACATCAATTAATTTAAATTTTTAAGAAAATCGTACATTTCCATTTTTTTTCCTAAAATGAATGGCAACTGTTACAAAATTGTTTTCATTTGCTTTTTTTAGTTAACGTGATTCATGCTTATTTTAAATTATAAAATGAAATCACGTATTTTCTGGAATATGTATTGTTGGTTGCGTTGTGTCTGGACAAAATAAATGACTAATCTTACGTCATTGTCGATGTAGGTATTCCCGAATAAGTCTATTACAGGATGGTGCCGGTTAGGGGTGAACATTTTTCGATTTATGCAATTTTCTGCTCTCCTGTTCATTTTACGGCAAAAACTATAGAGTGCAAAATTGTTCAGAAATAAAAACTACATATGAATCTGTATTTGCATTTGTCATTATGTTTCTAGTTTCATCACAATTTTAAAAAGAAATTTCAAAATTTCTTTTAATTTGTAGAAATAGCCGTGACATTTTTTTTCTTCTTTTTTCTGGTTTTCAAATAGTATATTGAAGAACAAGTTTTATAAGACGTTTTTTTCGCACGCGTCAAAGTTTAGAAAACGAGCCTTGACGAGTTTTCTAATTGACAAGTGCGAAAAAAAGTCTTATAAAATGAGTTCTTTATACTTTTTTTTAGATTTTGCGCCTTCTACATACTAAAATATTGTAAAAAAACTGCTAATATTAAACCGAGTCAATTTAAGGAAATTTGCAAGTAAAATGTTGTAGTTGGTATCACTGAACTGACCACATTCAATTATTATTTATTTGAACATTTGAAGGTTAAATTTAAGTATTACGTAAAAAAGGGTTAAGTAAATGTCATCTAGTACCAACCTTCTAAAACAAAAAAATGCGTATCGATATGAAGGCCATTACGATACGCAATTGCGTATCGTAATGACTTCATTATGAACGTAAAATCAAAAAAATTATTTATAAACGTCAAACGTCAATCTATCTTGTGGAAGATTAATCCCATATTCTTAAATAACTATTCCACCATAATAATTCATTATAATAAATACATGTTCTTCATTCGAGTAAACATTAATTATTTAATTTAATTTTTACAAAAAAAATGACCGAATATGAATAATATTATTTTCTGTAATGTCATAAGTTATGGCTAGTGCTACAAATTAAACGAAATTTTAAAATTTCTTTTTAAAACTGTGAAGAAACTAGAAACAATTAAAAATGTAAAAACAATTTTGTATGCAACTTTTAATTCTGAACAACTTTGTACTCTACAGTTTTTGCCGTAAAATGAACAGGAGAGCAGGAAATTTAATACATCCAATATAACATGTTAAATCCCTATGTTCACCCTTAACCGGAACTACCCTGTATAATAATAATATTTTATAATATTTAATAATATCGCAAACACAATGTCCAACCGTGTACGCGGAACCAATGATTTTTTTATTTATGGTAGTTATAATTTTAGTTTTTTTTGTAGATGTTTGTAATTAAGAAGTGTTAATCGTTTTGTACCAATCTTTTGAGTTTTGGTGAAAAGAAACATACAATTTTCTGTGAAGCGCTTTTTTAAATATAAAGAGCACAGTAATACATCATTTTATAATGAAAGAATTATTGTATACCTAATTATTTAATTAAAAGAGTCCAGTTAATAAAATTGATCTACCAGCCCAAACTTATAATAATTCGGCCAGTTTACGTTTTCAACATATAAAATCTACACAAATTTCTACAAAATTATTTCGCCTACTTTAAATATAGACTTAAAACTTTAAAAACTGTGGGCCAAAAGACTGGTGATGTTTGACCTGCATTTTAAGGGTCAACTTCTAGTCTATATTTAGCTTCTACCGAGACCTTTTACTTTTGGCACAAGAAAAAAAAAAATTCGTAAAAATCCTATGCGTACAGTATTACAAGAAATATCGGACAATACTCACAGAAAAATGTGCAGGGCTTATGGTTACAATGTCTAATACAGAGTGATCAAAAAAAAGAACTGAGTCTGTTGGCAATACAATTCTGGGGACCTTTTTGTTATTGTACAGTTGCACTACGTTAGGCAAAAGCGGAAATACTATTGGCATTGCCATGTGATCTGTAGAATAAATATAAATAGGTTATGTCAGGGGCTTGACAGCTAGCATTTTGAGTGATAAAAAATGTACTTTACATTAAAGCTCTGAGGGTAATGTTAAGAAATAAAAGGACGAGGATAAGAAAAGAACGATTTTAATAAAAAATTGTAAATGTACTCAAATTTAAATTTTCAAATGTCACTGCCAAATTTTTGTTTTAGTGTTACCAATTTCAAGTTTTTGTTATTGCCAACAGACTCAGAGTTTTTTTTTTTTTTTAATCATTCTGTAGTATTAAAGCTGGTATTACTAATAAAGGCAATGTAACTCAATATTAAATGGCGGAATACTTGAATAATATTCAGTTTTTGTACCAGTCGAAATAAATTTGTAGAAATTTGTCACCGTTTGCGTAGATTTTATAATTTGTTTTTTGAAAATATGAACCGGCCGAACTATTATGAATTTGGGCTGGTAGAAAAGATGTTTATGTAATATTATGCAGTAGAGAAAGCATATCTGTGAAATGTATTGCATAAACGTTAAGTGGTATGATGTGTTCTGTAGATATTTTTATTTTGCACGTTGTATGTGTTACTGTTTCATTGTTACCAGCAATTAAGGGTTATTGAGAACTGATGTAAATGAAAGTTTGGAACCCAATGCCGGTAACAAAGAACGTTTTGCTTAGCATGCTTACAGAATGATAACGATCGGTTGTCGTCCGCAGGGCAGAGCCTAGGATACGGATTCGTAAACTACCACCGACCAGAAGACGCGGAGAAGGCAATCAACACACTGAATGGTCTTAGATTACAAAATAAGACAATCAAGGTAAGGATTTTAAGTTTGGTTTTGAGACGAGGGAATGAAATAACACTTGATGCGAATTGTTTGCAGGTGTCGTATGCCAGACCAAGTTCGGAAGCCATCAAGGGCGCGAACCTGTACGTATCGGGACTACCGAAGAACATGACCCAGCAGGACCTGGAGACGTTGTTCAGCCCGTACGGTCGTATTATCACCTCTAGGATTTTGTGCGACAATATCACAGGTGAGCAGTCGACAGTGGTGGTGTCACTCTGCCTCTACCATTGCCGTGTTACAAGTTCATATAATACATTCAACATACAAACCACAGAACTACTATTACATACCTGGTTACCATGTTAGCGTTATTTTTTACCAAGCTGGTCCTATGCTCAGCATTTTTTGCTGCGTATATACATATATAATTTAGTTACATTATTATTTTATTGAATGTTGTAGCTTTCATTTTGATTATTATACTTATCGTTGTATATCTATGATTGATCATTAAATTTTGCATTGCAATAATTGGTCTAACAGCTATCCAGGGTGTGCATTGTAGAAATGACATCTGTGGATAAAATAACATCTATTAAATAATGACCTCTTAATGAATGAATTGATTAATGTGTATTATAAATGAATAATTTCCTTCCACCGCCATTGTTCTTTGTTACTGTACCTATATTTTGCGTTTTTCTCTTTCTCTTCCCTAGTACGTCAGTATGTCACGGGGGCCGGAGAGAACTTGCCTGGTACGTACCACTACCACCCTTTACCTATACACCCTACTTGAACACCAGGTCACCAGTTACAAGTCAAACAAGTTCGCCACTATCGCCTTGCCTTCCGAGGTTCGAGGTCGACTAAGACTAAACCTGATATAAAAACGAAATCTTAAACGTAATCAGTATGATATAAGTACTAACTAAGTAATACTGGATATTCGAAACGAACCAATCTCTCCCTCAGTTCGCGTTCGCGTCCTACTAACTAATATACGACGTAATTAAATTAATCAATTTAATTATTAATGCTAATTATTGTTGGTTCTCTCAAATGATGTCTATTTCTAAATATTCTGCAGTATATATGTATTATATTCTGCAGTTTGCACTCTTATTAACGTCATTGCTAACGATGCACCCCTTTCAAAAATAAATGTTCAACAAATTTATTACAATTTTTTTCAAAATTGGTTTTCTTAGTTGTTTATTATATTTAGTTTTTGATAATCCTCCCATGTTGTATTATGTTATTATGTTGTGTTTATATTATCATTTACAAATTTTAATTAGTTTGATTATTTATGCATCGTGGCATGATTTTGTTTGCTTTTATTGAAATTATTTTGCGTTTAAAAATTTCGTTTTTGTTAATACGTAAGAGCAGAGCCAACCCGATACTCCCGACATTACACGCCTCACTACACAAAAACATATATACATTGACACAAACACACGCATGCATAATCGTACTCAGAGAGCATTTACTCTGATGGTACCATTAAATACAATACAATACAAATGACACTTACAACGCGAAAGCGTTTACGCATTTGCGGGAACAAGTAATGCTAATAAGAATGAACGATAGATGAATGGTAGTATGAGAGGGATCGGGCAAGTGGTAACGAACGTACGTAAGAGCGTGGCCCCAGCCGCGGTAAGAAGAGCTGTAGAGCAATCCTTGTTGTACCTTAGGCCTCTCGAAAGGCGTCGGCTTCATTCGCTTTGATCAACGATTGGAGGCAGAGAGAGCTATCCAAGAACTAAATGGCACCATCCCCAAGGGTTCCACCGAGCCAATCACAGTCAAGTTCGCCAACAATCCCAGCAACAACAACAAAACGATCCCACCGTTGGCGGCTTATCTTACGCCACAAGCGACACGACGCTTTGCTGGACCTATACATCACCCAACCGGCCGATTCAGGTGAGTTGAAATCATTAGATCCAAGTTAAGTGGACACGTGAATACATTGCAATGTGTGTAGGTACTCGCCGCTGGCCGGTGACCTGCTGGCAAACTCAATGCTGCCGGGCAACGCCATGAACGGCTCCGGCTGGTGTATATTCGTATACAACCTAGCCCCCGAAACCGAAGAGAACGTTCTGTGGCAGCTATTCGGCCCGTTCGGGGCCGTACAGAGCGTCAAGGTCATTCGTGACCTCCAAACGAACAAATGTAAAGGATTCGGCTTCGTAACGATGACCAACTACGACGAAGCCGTGGTCGCGATTCAATCACTGAACGGTTACACGCTCGGCAACCGCGTCCTACAAGTTAGTTTTAAGACGAACAAGAGCAAGACCTCGTAGATGGTCGACGTGGACCGCGATGTGCAAGGGTCGGGGACGGTGCCGGTGTTAGTGGGAGAGGATGAGGGCGAAGGTGAGGACGAAGGCGAGGGCGAGGTAGTAGTAAAGGAAGAGGTGGAGGCAGCGGCACAGCCAAAGCCTGATCCTCCTGATCCTGATGCAGAGCCAAAGCAAGAGCCAGACCTAGATCAAGCTAGTGCTAGTGACGCATTGCGCTCCCGAGGTCGCGCCGGCACCGTAGGTCTCTGAGTTGCGCGTGACGCGGCACACGCCTAGCGTATTGGTAGTTCTATTTATATAATCCAATTAATTATTTATTTATTCATTATTTATTTATTAATAAGTAAGTATAATTATGATGTCCTATTTATGAAAATCGTGTTTGTAAGATTTGATTAAGATTTAATATTTGATTCGTTCCGCGCAACTCAGTGTCGATCGCCGACCCTTGCAACCAATTCGTGTATAAATAAAATACATAACATATATGAATTAGTTAATGAATGTACTTAATTATTTTGAATCGAAACTAGTCAACATGTGCAGTCGGGTCTCGTTGCCGCGGCGACGGCGACGAGGCTCTCGCGCCGTGCATTGTACGGGCAGGTAGTGCAGAGATAAATGATAATTTATACATATGGAATACTTACGTGCCATTTGGTTCTCCTTCACGTTTACTTTAATTGCTAGTTTAATGTTTTGTTCAGTTATTTATGTGCTGCGGGTCGATGTACGACCCCACGTAATTCTTGATTATCTTAGGTGTAACGTTGTTAGTTTACCATTAACTGTAATTTAAATGTGTCTCGTCTGTGTTCTTCTGTGTATTTCAAACATTATGTACGATCTAGTCCGCATATGTAAACGCCGACCAGGCAAAAAGCAGAGGCTCTGTAATAGCGTGTTAGATTCGTATGTACCTATTTGTTCGTCCGTACGTTTATTTGTTCGTGTTTCTTAGATTGTGGCGTGGCGTTGCCCGTTGTCTCGTGCTTGCGGTTCCTCCGTCACACGCGAGTCCGTGGGACATTCAGTACACACATACATCATTCTCCGCCACACCGCATATTGCTCATGCTCAGCCTTTCTTTTATGTACTATATGTATGCACTATACAACTTCACTTTTCACTTTGCGTCCACCACTGTTTACTCACACTACTTAAACTAGCTTATTACATCTCTCTCATCCTCACAGTCACAGTTTATCATTCATTCACTTGTCATTTATCAATCATTCATCATTCATTATCAGCTCATCATTTCTTTATGCTTATAATGTAACTAATTGAACTCTGATGTGTCATTGTATGTATCATACAGTGAGCTCAGTCCTTTGTCACTTCACAGCCCTGTCCCCTACCTCCGCAGAAGACTGCACTGCACAATCACGAATCACGATTATATTATTATATCGTCCGCGTCCTCGTAGCTTTGACGGAGGACCCAACTCCAGTCCGCTAAATATCTGTATAAAATAATCACTGAAGATTTAAAAAAATTGTCAAATAGATGAATATATTTATATATACATATATAAATGAATACATAACATAAAAAATATATTATATATACTGTTTTAGTATATGATGTAATATATGTAAGGGAAAAATTCATTCGCAACCGTAACCGGTCTGGCCGAACATTCAACGAGCGCCCAGCGACCTTTAACCTCCTTTGTGTCGAGGGACTTGTAATTTTTATCATATTTTACCTACTGATTATTTTTTTACCTTTTCATTTTTTCTTATCACTCTGATTTATCTTATGGTTTGGTTTATGATTATATTCTTATTTGTCTTAAGATTATATTGATTATTTTTAATTTCTGATCAATTAAAATTTATTTTATTCTTTGATGTATTTTATTTTTTTAATTTCACATCCCTTGTCGTTAAGTATATGCGCAATAATGCACCACTCTTACTCTTTCTCTCTCATGTTACATATTATACGTAGCAAGCAAGCAAAAGCTAAAGCCAAAGCAAAAGCAGACGCGCCTACCAGCCACTATAAGTATAATAGCCCTGTTCCTCGTGTACCACGTACCACTTAACAGTATCAGTATCATACGCATATACGACATACAGTAACAAGTACAGTACCAGTATAACGCCGGGTCGTGCTCCGTGCTCTCCCGTCCTAAGCGAAGCGCCCAAGCCCAGCACAGCATTCCTCGCACGCTCCGGAAAGCACACGACAGCACAAGGCGACGCCGCCGGCCACCGGGCGACGGGACGGTGCCCGGCCGCGTCGGCCCGAGCGCGCCGCGCGCCCGACGCGTCGCGACGCGAACCCGGGATACCACAGACTAACCAACCACTTCCATTGACAGAGATTCACTTTATTTTTATAAAAGAGTACCTTTCAGATCGGATAATAAATAATAAGTATACACACGAAACATATTAGTATTATCGAGTATGGCAATGTAAAATAAATAGTAAGTCTAGTCGTACGTACGATGCGATGACCCACCCACAAAGTCGATTTCATTTCGACGTGATAAGCGCACATTGCCGTTGGTCCAACGCTGCGTGCATCACTTGCAAACATCTGAGTCTGAGTTGTTAATGACGGTGATTTAAGATAATGATACTTGATATTGAACTAGACTGATTGTAATGTAAACGTAGTAAGTGCAACTGTCTTGCACGCAGTGTTGGACATCGGCGCCGATCTAGATGCGAGATATGTTGTACATAGAGATTATTCGTTTTGATCGAATTAGGTAGGAAGTAAAGCAACTTTTTGATAAAGTAACAAAATAACCTCTGCTAAGAGGAAAAATTCGATATCGATCGTCGATCGGATATCTGCACTTGTATTTAATCAAATCAGACTTGTTAGTGCGTTGACCGCACTAAGTTCGAGTTGGTCCCGAGATGCAACGAACGACCCCTTGTTCCTACCACATATCCGTGTCCGAGTCCTTCTCGTCGTTGTTACCGTTGTCATGTTCATGTTTTGTACATGTTGTTTCGATAAAGATAAAGCAAGCAAATCCTTGTAGCCCGACATCCGACATCCTTACATATTCTGCAGCCTCCTCCTGTCTCTTTACTCCTTGATCCTTAATAATGATAATGACGTTATTTGAATCCCGAGTCCGACACGTGTCATATTGTGAACCAGAACCACTTTGCGACCTTGCGGAACAGCCCCCCGCACCGGGCACCGGAAGCTTCCCGAGTTACAGTCTGACGAAGCACAAACACTTAGCGGCCCTTCACTGGCGATTGGTTCAAGTTATAAACTCTGGCCTAAATTGAAACTGTAGACTTAATTTCCAAATACAGAACAACGATCTAATAACTAAAATGATAATGTTAAATGTCTGTCGGCAATGCTTATTGTTTACCGTATTTATTATAGCTTCTATATACATTACATGCATATATTATATATGAACTAGCCATTTGCTATATACTGCTTTAATATTTTAAATTGTAAAGTATAATTATCTATTTATTAATGATTACGTATTACCTATATACATAAATGATGTATAATTCGATGACTCTTTGTGTGTTGTGTAGATCTCTCTAGCGTAAGTGATTTATTGGTTATTTTCTCTATATTGTGCGTGTTCGGTCCGTCGGTGTGCTGTGTCCTGTAACTTAATGTTGTTTCGTTGCGTGTATCCGTTGTGTGAGGGTAAACGGCGACTGCTACAACCACACAAACAATCAGTATCACTTAATTTACTTAACATATTAACGCGTACTATAATTAATTATTACTATTACTATTGATAAAGTAAATGTAATGTCTAGTCTAGTCAAGCAGTTTGTACGTTACGTTGAGGTTACAACGGATAGACGGGACTGTAGAAAAGAAAGGACTTTGGGCATCAACACCGGCGGATCTGCGGGCTTGTGCCCGCAATCCTACTCCTCCCCGCCCCGCCCTCCGTGTACGGCGTCGGGCCCTCATAGCTCAATCATTGTTGTGACGAGAAGCATTCCATTATTTAAAGAAAAAATCATTGATAATTAATATTATTATACTCGTATATCTACCTGTTTTGATAAAAATGGTGGTTATTATTAAATAAAAAGAGTGCAAAAGTTATATATACAGAGGTTATTAATTAGGATGTGCAGTACCTCATAAAACTGTAATTCATGCAATAACTAACTTATTATATATTATATATAAGAAAGTTCTTATTACATTGTAACTAACGTTTAGCTTTAGGTATTTTAAGGTATGAAGTTTGTGAGATCTCTAAAGTATACGGCCAAGACCGACTCTCGACTGTACAATACGTTGAGCGTCGGTTGGGCCGCCCCGTTGAACCTGAAACACCACGATCACCCCACGCAACCGGCTGCGTTCATATTCGCATTCGCTCTTTTCTCTCATCATCATGTTGTTCCTTTAGTTGTTGTACATGTACTTGTAATCAAATTCAGTCCTCGGATCCTGTCAACCTTATTATACCTTACCTTATCTTACTGTTTACATTTACTACCGGTGATGCGTGTACGCATATCATGGCCGCGCACTTGTGGCCACCAGTACACCTGTCACATTTATAATATTCGTTCATTCGCTGAATCATTCACGCACACATGCACGCATTTCGTCTCATCTGATGTCCTGCGTCCTCTTCCTTCTCTATTCCTTCCTCTTATCCTGTTCACTCCGAACCCTAGTCATACCGTCGAAAAGTAACGAAACATTTCAATAAAACAGTTAAAGGCCGCGATATTTCCATACAAATATATTTTAAAATAAAGAAATTTAATTACAACAAATAAATTCCGCGTTGAGATAATTCAATAGAAAAAAAAACTGAAAAATAATTGATTGACGATGGATATATATTGTAATGAGACAAATTAACAAATATATTTCATCTGAAATTAAGCAACCCGACCTCTTTGAATGTAACTGATCTCTTATTTTGTTTATTTTTCATCATATTTATAATTTATTTATTATCATTGATTTGTTCGTGATATTGATAAGGATATTATGAAAAACTGTCGATTGTAAATTTTCTTGCTTATTGTCCAGTGTCACTTGCAGCATTTGTGTGTAATTATTGTCATTTATTGATGGTTTAATTGTATAACTCTACCTATTTATTGTATCTATTATAATTCGTAATTGATAATAGAAGTATTAGTTGAATATACAGTAGTATATACCGAGTATTTAGGAACTAGTGTACAGTACACCATCCTGGTCTCAGTGCAGTGTTAAGTTCGATTGATTGAGTTATGTATAAGTAAACGACAGGATTAGATTCGGTTTCGTTGTTTTCAAGTTGAAGTGCTGCTGCAGTCACTGGCAGCCGTGGAGTCCATATCCGTACTGAGTTATAACAAAACAAAGTACTGAGAGATTCAGCTAAGCATACCATCCCATTCATGCAATGTGTGTGAACTGAATTGTGATGCGGTGATAATGATATTGAATATGAATATACCTAAACATAACATAATACAATACGATTTGATATGGTCACGATCACGATGGGATAATATCTACACTGGCACTGGACACTGGCAAATACAGTGTGTTTTTTATTATTACGGTTATTATGAATGTACATAGGTCACTTAATATCTGTTGGTGACGGTTGCATTTATTCATAAAGAAAACAATAATATTATACACAATGTAATTGTGTATTCCAGGCTAGAAGTCGGTGTATTGCAATATTTGTACTTTTCCATGTTGACAAAACTCAATACAATAAATTATGAAAATCTAAATTGATGCCAGAAAATGATTGGTCCCTTTTGCAATTTATTTTATTTATCATTCAGATTTATAATTACATTATACATCTACTTCACTTTTAATACAGATTTACAAAACATCTAATATTTCAGCTTATTTTCATCAACTTGCAGATTAATACTGGTAGGTAATACAACAATGAAATTACTTAAAAAATAATATTCATATGAGATGAGTTATTATTTATGTCTCTGGTATGTATAAGCATTATTATAATATAAACATATAGCTTTTCACATATTTACGTAAGCAATGATTGAGTTGAATTGGTGCACGATGGATATGCCATAACAGTAAAATATTTTTTGAATTTAAATTTTCCAAAATTTTCATAATACCACGGGATGCGTTCGTAGCGACTCCAACGGTAATACTCATTATTAGATACAAATATAAAACCAGTTAATATTGAAATCTTTTTTCTCTAAACCATTCAAGTAGAAAAAAAAATTGTCACTTTGACCCCTTTTTTCTTGCAATTCAACTAAACACAACAGCAATAACCTCATCTAACGCACAAAAGCCACTCTTGTGGAAAACTCGGGATGAGTTTTGTGCGTTAGGTGACATTATTTAGTTGAATTGCAAATGAAAACAGTTTTAAGCGAATCTACATTAGCCTAGCCGGGCAATAATGTGCACATTATACCATTTTCTTAAACTGTAACATATATATTTTTGTGGAATAATATATTTTGAAAGATAATGCAGTAGTCTTGATTAACCGAATTTGATGACTGGGATCCCTTTAGATTATCGCAAAACTATTCAAAAGAATTCAGCCATTTCTCTTTTCATTGAATAACAAAAGCTATGAATTTCTTAATCAAGTTTCGAAATTAAGTTGACGCATGTACATTTGTACATAGTTCTGCAATATAATAAGTAAATAAAAAAAAAAATGTAGTACAATAAAATAATTCAAGGATGATTTGTAAAAAAAGAAATAAATGACTCGAATTACCGAAACTCTATTATATATTATGTTACAATAAAAGTACATAGTGGGCTAATGTGCACATTATCGGTAAATGTAGAAACTTACCCAAAACTACTTTGCAATTTCCAATTCAACCAAACTTGACAACAATAGCCTCACCTAACGCACAAAAGTCACTCTTAGGAAACATCGTGGTGAGTTTTGTGCGTTAGGTGAGGTTATTGTTGTTATATTTAGTTAAAATGCAAACGAAAACAATTTTAAGCGAATATGCAGGGCAATGCAATGTGACATCATCCCAATATCTATATTTACTGTAATATATATACTTTTTCGAAATCGCTATTTATTTTTGGAAAAAATATTTTTAATTTCAAGACATATACTGGCGAAACAGAAAAAAGTAAGTGACATTGACAGAACTCGTCGAGAGCAACAATATTTCTTGGTAGTATTTTTTTGAATTCTCAATTTTTTTAGTATTTTTTAGGCAGGTAATGACTTTTTGTTACAAAACTGAAGATTTTTAACACAATATCTAGAAAGTTTACAAAAAAAAAAAATTACTAAGAAATATTATTGCTCTCGACAAGTTCTATCATTGATTAAATTTAATGTACTTATTTCTGTTACACCCAGTATATATATTACCAAGTACTTTATATTTAGTTAAACACGTGACCAGTTTATTTTTAATAGATAATTGTTCAAATTTTTTAGAAATTTCAAACGATGAGAATAAACCGCGCTAAGGTTGTTCGTATTGCCATCTATGAACCATAGAACGAACAAAGTTTTTGTTACGTAGGTAAATGAAGAAGAAAAGGATTGTTAACTGTAGTGGAGTTTGCCTCCCATCAACTGTTTGGAACGTCGCCATTGGATTGCAGTTTTATGTATATAAAGTATTTTGTGTGTATAAAAGTGTAAATTGCTGTATATTCCTATGAACGTTCATCATAAAATCGGATCAGAAGAATGATATATGTTCGTAACAACAACCACAATACCCATATATACTCTCAGAAACTTCGTGATGTTTCGAAAACAAATCCATTTACCTAAAAAATGCATTGGCCAGGTAAAATTATCTATACGAGGAGAATATCCAAATAATTGTGGAAAATAAGCAGGATATATCAATGTACACTGTATAGAAGATTTCGTTGCAGAAGAATTAATATTTCGGAAATATAATTTAATAGTTGGTTTCGTCGTTGTTGTCATCGTTTGATTTGACAGTTGTAAATTTGTGTTGTGCATATTTTAAAGTGTAACAATTGTTTTAAAGCAAATAATTTCATTATGTGAGCAATGTGTACGTGATAGTAAAACAATCGTGTGGAGAAATGTGGCGGTATACGTATATTTCAATAGGTTAGGTGCCTGGCATATGAAGCTTTTATATACAAACGATTTTTACCAGTCATGGAGTGAGTAAAGATGAAATAATGCATTTCATCAGCTTTGGACTGCATTTAACTCAAATATTTATACATAAAAATGGTTTATAGAGATAATAAGTGACACTCACAACGATGGATAGGGACATACCGAGTGTCCTTACCACATTGGCCGGAGTAGCCAGTCTCACAGACTGTAAGTACAATGAGATTCAGTACGATAGAAAGTAATAATAATATTGGTTATAACAGTGCTTGCTGAAATGCCACTACCCACACCGCTTCCCCAAGTGTTGAGTAATAAGTCTCTATTATTTCACCCCCGAGTCGCAGAGGAAGCTTTGAAGTTGCTGGGCGTTAGAGATGATAAGTTAGTCCCACAATTAGTTGATTCGCTTATACAAACATCCGCAGATCATATGTAAGTTTCTTTTGTTGACATATGAATTGAATTCGAAGTTAAGGTTATGTTGTCACTTTATAGAGAATTGAAGGATCATTATCCCGCTCCTGATATTAATGTTGACCAGCCAGAGACACCTGAATTACTTCGTGCAATTTTAGAGAAAAATCCAAACGTCTTTAATGGTATTGAAGGTATGATCTACATTTTCACATGTACAGGGTGTTAATCGAAAAGTGGGCCATAGGCGTTCAGTTTTTCTTTTCGCTAACGTTACCTAATTATTTTGTACCAAAATACAGTGAGGTATGCTACACGCACACAATTGGGACCATAACCTTGTTTGTACTAACATTTGTTCGTTCTAGCGTTTAAAAAAAACTTTTCAGTTAGATGGACCGAAAACATCGTATCTACTCTTTTTGAGTCAGTGTTTTGTAATACATTCATCAATTGGAAGGCGTTTGTCCACGAATATGTTATTCAAGTATTCTACTATTTTTATTTAATATTGGGTTACAATCGCCTTTATTAATAATACCAGCTTTAATTCTAGTAGACATGTATACCTAAGCCCTACACATTTTTCTGTGAGTATTGTCCCATATATCTTGCGAGGTAGGTTTCATTGTAAAGGGTTTGGGTAGAAGCTAAATCTGGACTAGAATATGACCCACAAAATATCGGTCGAACTATTATATTTAAAAGCCGAAAGAATTTTGTAGAAATTTTTAACCATTTGTGTAGATTTTATTTGTTGAAACTGTAAACCAGCCGAATTATTATGAGTTTGGGCTCTTAGATGTAGAATTTAAGTCTCTATAATTTTTATTTGAAGTATTTTTCCATAAAATAATTGGGTAACGTTTGCGCAAAGAAAAACTAAACTCCTGTGGCCCATTTTTCGATGTACACCCTGTACGTGAAAGGTATAATATTATTACATATTTATTTTTAGTAAATTCTTCACGGCCACCTCACTGGAACCACGCAACGCATGGTGTGTACGGTTCTGGTCATATGTCTCCTGGTACCAGACACACTCCTCAGGGTAGTCCAGCATCTCCTGCCTCAGCGCGGTTTCCCCCTCCGGCGCCTGCGTTAAATGTGTCATCTTCCCGGCCATCGGTGATAACAGAGCAGCATAAAACTTGTTCGGTTCCTCCTCATTATCCTCAGCACTCGCCTCAGCAGCCTGTGCAGCAGGTTCCAAACCACCCTACACATATTCATCAGCAACAGCAACCGCATTACCAGCAGGAGCAACCGCTGGTGCAGCAAGCTGTATCGTCACCGTCAGTGCCACAGTCATTGCCACACTCACAGGTGGACACGCAGCAACAAATAGTATTACATACGCAACAGATACCGCAATACGGGGCGCCGCAGCAACAGCAGCAACATCAGCAGCAACAGCAGCAGCATCAGCAGCAGCAACAGCCTCAACCACAAACACAATCTGCAACAGGGACAATTAACCATTGCAGTGATGTGAATGTGTATTTTTCAGACAGTGCAAGACAAAACAATGGAGTGACAAATAACAGTACATTTAACTATACGACAAGCAGTAGTAGTGACAGCGGTGTAGATGTGGCCTATCCGCATTGTGCCGGTGCAGTGAGTGTCAATACAAATACTGAACATGTTAATAAAGAATTACAAGACCAGGTAGTGACTTCAACGAATATCCGAGGTATCCCACTTGTTATCTTTTTAATTTCTTTATTTATAAATTGATTGTTATTTGTTAAAAGGACCGTCACCCGCTCAAGCGAGTGATGCGCCCGCACCTGTTCCTGTACCATACATCACTGAAGCGCCTGCTACACAGCCAAACCTGGTTCCTCCAGGATCTAGTGTAGTCAATAATCAACCTGTTGTCAGATTAGATCGGTTATCTGCAGAAGTAAGTGTTCTTCAATATATTTGGGTAGTTAATACAGGATATATGAGGACTATACTCTGTTTTTTACCTAGGAGTAAATGTGCAGTGTTTTAACTGTCAATTGTTTATGGATTATTTTAGAGAAAAATACTTCATATGAAAGTTGCGTACAATTAAATTTTTAAATAACTGTTTCTTGAAGTTTTTTCTCTAAAATAATCAACAAACGATTGACAAAGTTAAAACACTACAGATTTACTCCTTCTACTTAAAAAAAAAACAGTGTATAAAGCTTGAATTACGATACTCGCCATGGCTCGTGTCGTAAACTTCATACTCGTGTATTAATCGTCATTATACATGAATTGCATAAACTATTTTTTCTACGATTTTTCATAATAATTAAAAAAATAAGGGAATCTACATGTCCAGACAGCCGCAAAAAAAATTTAGTGAACTGTCGCACATGCGCAGAAACCTAAAAAGTACTGTCTACCAATTATGAATTGTTAGGCATTGTTATAAAAAAAAAACAATACCTTACTGACAATTCCTAAATGGGAGCAGGCGGTAGTGATATAGAGTAACTATAGCGCCAACCTAGCCATGAACTTTCTAGAACTATGTAATAAAATTTGTACACTTTGATATGCGCGCGCTAGCCCAAAGTATCATAATTGAAGAATCCTGTACTAAAAGTGACAGATAGTTACGTAAAACTATCTTGTATTTCGATTCTTCTTTTAAATAATACGTTCTTGTTATTTTCATTACCAAAGGATGAAAGAAGAAAAGAATAATAAAATTTAAGTGCAAATATAAAACAAGTATTTGTTTGTGCAAATCATTTTGAGAAAAATGAACTTTTAGTTATACAACTGGTAAAAATTATAATAATGAGCATTGTTTCATGTGGATTTGACTCTATAATTGTACTTTTACGTCAGAAACATAATAAAAAATTGTAACTGTCAATGAAGTCATTCAAAATTATCGGCGGCAACAGTTCATAGCTAGAATGCTGCCATCTACGTTGAGCTTAGCCCGCCTGCTCCCATTGGTAGACAGTGGTTCTTCAGATAGATTCGAGAAGTGGCCGATAGATTCCGTCTGGTCAATTTCTGCGCATGTGCGATAGTCCACTATTTTTTTTTTTTTTTTTGTTTGAGGCTTTGTCTGGATACTCCCATAAAATAAACCATGAACCAATAAATTTGTTATAAAATTTATCATAATATCTTTCGGAATTTTTGTGGTAATTATTACTCACTGTTGTTGCACAATTATTTCCATTTTAGAAATATTTGATAACTATCAGATATACCAGGTTGGCAACACTTGTTACTCTGCTATGAAACTGTAACGAAAATTTATATCAAAATGATAATCTGTATCGAAATGAAAAGAAAATCTATATCATAATGAGTGTCATTTAAGTACAAATGATATACTTAAAAGTACATCAAAGCATAGGACCAGAAAAAAATGAATAACGCATTCCTGATATCATTTTGAGTAAAAAATGTCATGAACATAGGTCCTATTCCTTTTTAAAGTTACATAAGTAGCAGCAAATTAAAAAAAAAACAAATTACCTACTTTTAAAACACAAGAACAGTGGGACAACAATGTAAAATTAATCTAAAATTGGCATTTTTTACCTGAATTTTATTGTGCAATATATTGGTTTAGTACTGCGAAATACAATTAATAAAATTTATAATTCTCTGATTCGTCGATGTCATTTTGCATTGGAGCTCAAGGAACACATTATAAGAAATGAAATATTTTTAATGTTTCCATTGTTCTTTTGTTTTTTACTCAAATGATCTCAGGAATACGATATTAATTTTTTTACACTACTCTTCATACACCCTGTATAAAATATAAATAAATGGGATCTAGCTAAAAATTCTTGATATGGAGTCATCCATTACTAACAAAAATATTTGTAATAATATTCAATAATAAAAATGAGCAGAGTACAGGAATAGCGAATGGAATATTCTATACAGGGTGTTAACTAAAAAGCGAGCCATAGTCGTTTAACATGGGAAATTAGTTTTTCCTTGTGCAAAACTTCCCATTTAATTTTAGACAAAAACGTTTCAAATAAATGTTGAGAAATAAATTCTATACGGAAATCACTAATCAGATTTTATTTTACATATTTAATAAACTAAAATCTTGATTTGAAATTTTATGAATATTGCCCATTTGTAGTGATAGTCATGGAATTTAAACAAAATTATAAAGAAATGCATGTCGAATTGTCAGAATTTCTATTTTGCAGGTTACAAAATAAAAATAAATAAAATCTGTGCAGTGATTTAGATGTAGATTATAAAAGCAAAATAGTTTTAGGTAGGTGTAGAATATAATTATCTGTAAAATCGAAATTCTGAAAATTCAAAAGATATGCATTTTTTGTAATTTTGTTTAAATTCTATGGCCTTCACTACAAATAAGCAAATTAGATTTTACTAAACACGCAAAATAATATCTGATTAGTGATTTAGGTGTATAATTTAATTGTCTACAACATTTATTTGAAACATTTTTGTCTTTAATTAAATGGGAAGTTTTGCGCAAGGAAATATGATTTCCCATATTAAACGCCATACACAAGAATAAAAAAAAAGATATGGCTTTATTAATAAAAGCCCTTTTATGGAGCGTGCTTTTACATTATATTGTTATATTCTTACGAGGAGTGTGCTTCATAAAAACGTGCTTACGAGCTTATGTTTTCAGTTTTCCATTTGAAAAGATATATTCGTAGTATTTCAGTTTTTTTCCTACTATGGACCCTTCCCAGAACAAAATAAGTACGCCACTGCTTGTAATACAATAATTTAGTACTTAGTTCATGAGAAATTATGTACAGCTTTTTACTAATATTTTTCGTAATATAGTGTGTTAAAAAAAAACCTAATTCGGAGTAGGCTATGAACAAACGTATGTCTGATCATTATTCATTTCAAAATTTAAATTGTCAAAATTGATCTTGTAATGTTATTTTCAGGAGAAAAGATAATAAAGAAAGATACCGTATATTGCCATTCGCTGTTTTCTAATTTATTTTCATTTCTAAAGAGATTCCAGAAGAAAAGCTTTGATTTCTTAGATATCATTTTTGACAATTATCTCGTTTCAAATTGACATTTAATTAAATACTTTTAAATTAAGACATGTGTTTCTTTGTTCATGGCCTACTCCAAGTTAGGTTTTTTTAACACAGTGTACCTATGTATAATTCTTACATAGTCTAAATTTGTATGCAGAGGAGTTACGCCATAAAAACATTACAATATGGATAAAAAAAACAAACTAGTAATGACCGAGTAATGGTTTAGAAATACGAAGAAAATAAATATTATATTTTGCATACTATAAGAAAAGTACATTTCAATTAAATTTATTTGAAAGTCGAACATAATGTTTTTAATGCATTTTTAATTTATCTCAAATAATTGTAGTACATTTTTTCACCAAATATTAGCACTATTTGATTTCAATATTTATACGTTTATATCACATGTATCTTGTCGACCGGCATTTGATGTTCTTTCATTCGTTTTTATCTTTTCATATGATAACATTTGTTTACGTTGTTCATTTTTTCTAGATTTCATCTATGTTGCCTTGTTGCGTTTCAAATTTGTATTTTTCAATACAAACAGTAACTGTTTTTCCAGTTGTACTTCGTGAGTTAAATTAAATTAGTATGTCATGTAAATCTAGTAATTCTGTGACGTCATTATCTAGTTACAAACTTTAATGACGTAACTACTCTGCATAAATTTTTTTTGTAGCTCTTATGCATAAGAACGCTAGCGCTTTGACCTCTTTCCAATAATGTCCTGTCTCCATGTATTCCTCATTCATACCATTCTTTTCTCCAGATGCTGTCCTGCTTTTACTCCGTTTTCCTTCATAGATCTTCATTGAATATGACTTGACCAGAAAATAGATTATTGGACATCGATTAATACAAAATTAAAGTGCATTGTATTATGCATTATAATAGTAAGTTTTTTTTATTATGTTTTAAAAAGTCAAATTTGTTATTACAATTTTGTTGAGTGCAATACAAAGTCTTTGATATCTATAAAAAGAAATCAAATAATCAAAAATATTTTTAATGCTGACAAAAAAAAAGTATCTGATATACTCTTTCTGTGACCGACTAATCAGCAAGAGTCCTTAATACGTGCGACATTCCTTGATTACTATTAGTAACTTAATATAGGTAAACGTAGTATGGGCCACTTAAAAAAAAAATAACGAAAACGTTGAATCAACTTATTTTTTTATCATTTCTCCTAAAAAATAATAACAATGATTATATACTTAGTTGAAAATTTACTTAATCATTTAGCAATCGCGCTCGGTCTCAGGGACCACAGATAGTTAAACTTTCTATTTGTAATCACAAGTGTGAGTTAAAAAGAAAAAAAACTAAAACATAATTTACAGTTTATTTATAAGCCTTTACAATTACTGGTGCTTATCTCATATTTTAGCCGAATGGTCCCTCAGACCGATGCGTACGCTTGTGCCAAAATTTAGCGCATCTTCTGCAGTGTAAAAACACAGGAAATATTTTTTGTCTTTATTTTTATCTTTAAAATAATAGGGATTTCTACTACAATGAATTTAAGATGAAGATATATGTAATTAATATTGTAGATTATACTAAAAAAATAATAATGCAAAATACTCAAATGGTATATTAAAAATCATGTTTCATAAGGCAATCTGTGTGCGTCTCGTTTTACAAAAGACGAACGGGACAACAGGCCTTATGAAACATTTTTTATACTTCTTTCTATTGAGGTAATTTTTTAATTCTCCTACATTTAAAAAAATGCGAATTGTATAAAATATTACTTGGTGTTTTTTATCAGTTATGTTGGTAGCGCTTCCCGCTAAAAAAAATAATTTTACATGAAAATTCATTGTTGCCTGATAACAATTGGAGGTTATATACTACTTCACGCACAGTGTGCGTGAAGTAACATTTCACGCACCGTTCATTATTTTAAATATTACAAACTAAATTGTATTTTAATAAAACAAAGCTGTTAAACATCCGTAACGTTGGTAACCATGGTTACACAAGTCGATAATCCAGAGGCTTTACGTTTAAAGAATGACAATGTGAAGAAAAAATATATTTTATTGCAAGGTCGTAGAAAAAGTATAGTATGTAACACGTGTGTGAAGCCTATTTTACATTCGGGTGGTTTGCAACACTCGCCTTCGGCTCGTGTCGCAATCTCCACCCTCATGTAAAAATATCAGCTTCACACAATTGCCACATAATATACTATTATTTAACGTGTAAAACGTATTATATAATCCTTTGCCAATAAATTAAATAATAAATAAAATAATTAAATGATTACATAAGGATATAATACGAAAAAACATTCCCTGAAAATATCATTTATGTATAATCCGCTTTGAATATAATAATTTGTGGTCAACAGGTATATAGAATGACTATATTTAATTTATTTTAGGATACTCTATTAATGCAGAAAAGTTTGCGTAAATTCGCAGAAGATCGACCAGAAAAAGCTAGTAAATTAGGAATTACTAGTTCACCTGGAAGCAGTTCTGATTCTGATACAGACTACAAACCGGAAAAGAAAACTTCAAGGATACGAAAAACACAAGAAAATAAGAAAAATTACACAGATATGGAAGACGATGGTACCATAGATACGTTTACAGCTCTGGCTGGAACGCGGAAAAGGAAAAATACTGTTAATAAAGAACCTGAAAAACCAGAAATTTTACGTATGTTTATTTCGTAAAGTCTAATTCACGAAAGATAACAATTCGTCATTTGTTCGAAGAAGAATACACAGCACGTTAGTTGATTTAATTATTGGGTGACAGATATACGTAAATGGTGATATATATTACTTTCAAACACTAAAAGTAATAGTGACGTATGTCGTAGATTTACAAATATGTAATTAACTACTGCAGTGCCCTCTGTGCTAATATTTATTCAGTGATATTGACGTTTATATCAAATTATTATTATTATTATTATTATTATTATTATTACATGCTTTACATTGTCTATATTTTTGTTTCATACAAAAACATATCTGAAGAAGATTTAGGCAAATTATTTTATTCATCGACAAATTTATTGCAATTTGATAATGACGTCACCAATGGATATGTGATGGAACACATAGATGGTGAAAATAGGAACTACTTGATGAAAGGGTGCTGGAAGTTATACATATTGTAGGTTAGAGTAAGAATTGTCGTTGGCATTAGAGAAATTATGGAGGGTTTTTTATTAGAAAAATTATCAAATTGTTCCGATTCGGATTCATTTTCCAATGAAGAAAATGGGGTATTCCACCATAACAAAAAAGTTTTAAAAAATTCAATTTAACATAAAGTATGGCTCAATAAATAATAGTTAAAACAACGAAAACATTTTTTAAATAATTACTTTACGAGATATTTCACATTTGCTAAAAGGGAAAATTGACGTCATACAATTGTTATCTTTCTCTCGCAGCGTACTCAGCAGTGTGTGTGAGAGAGATAAGTATAGAGGAAATGTGACGTTATACTGATTTTTCGAAAATAAAATACTGTTAAAATAGGAACAATTAAAATTTTTTAATACTATGAATTGCTTCAAAACTGAATAAAATTTTATTTAAAATAATAAAAAAAATTGAGTGGAATACCCCATTCTACTGATTCGAGTAGTGACAATTTAGAAACTATAAATAATTTTAAAAAATAAAAAAACATGAGATTATGGCAATGAAATCATTTCTACAACATTCATAATTCACGACTTTTCTTCACTGACTACCAGCTAAAACGTCAACAAACTTGTGAACATAACCTGAAAACTATACTCCCACTACTAATTCATCATAAATTATCAAATCTATCGACACCCAAACCTGATGAATCCGATAGATTTCTGTTTAACTAATCGGTGAAAATAGGAACGCTATATTGAAATTCATTCCTTTTAAAGCGCTGAATAAAAATACCCATTTGTGAATTTCTGCTTTACGCGCACGACCCATCGGTGAATAAAAGAACTCGCCTTATAACTTTGAAAGAAGCAACATTTTTCAAATAAATTGAATTTGTTTTTTCGGTTAAAATATATCCACGAATATTTCATGTTTATACGCCTGTGGGTACGAAATGCAGTGAACTTACTTGCATCAGACAGCTTATAAATGACCTTGAATAGTCATCTTTCGTGAATCAAACTGTATTAACTTGTTTCAATATTTTAATACATATTACATTTTTTCGCAGCTATGGCAAAACCAAAACTCCGTCGGGTAGAAAGAAAATTTGTACCCGTCTTGGAGAAATTATCCGTAGAAGAACTAATGGAAACTAATACGTATCATAGGTTTAATCGCTCTATTGAGCTAGTTCTTGAAAATGTCAACGAGTCACTTATGGCTGATCTTGCAAACGACGATCAACTGACAGTACAAGAAGATCTCTTATTAAATCGGTGCCAGCTTCAAGATTTATGTACAGAAGCCGCAAAACTAAAAGTTCTAGGTGCCATGGAAATGGTTCCCACAGATCGATTGGTTCGATTACTAAACGTTTTGGAAATCAATGTGCGAGGCTCAGATCGTGTGTCTCTTATCGCTGATCCAGTCAGTATTGCCATCTAAATCATTGTATCAAATAATATAACTGTTATGTTTCAGGAGGAAAATGAAAATTTTACCCAACTATGGATGGAAACATGTTTAGATCGTGTTATGGGTGCTGCGGATGCTGCCTTGTGCAGTCTTTACATTATGACGTCACCGAATATGCCAAAGCGTGTTTATTTAGAAGATTGTATAGATAGGGTTATCCTTTTTATCAAATTTCAACTACATAACACGATATTTCCTCACTATGATTCGGTTTATCGGATCGATCCAAAGAAAAAGGGTATGTATTATTGGTTATTAGTACAGTTCGGAAAATATGCACTAATAAATCCAAAAATATGCATTAAAAATATACTGAAATATGCTATTATATGCACTTAAGCCGTTATGATTAATTATTATTAGTACATATTATACCTACATTACGACTAATAAATTTGTTTTTACTAAAAACTTAAGTATTTAAATGAATCTTTTTTAATATATAATTATAACAATAAACTAGGTGTTTTTTCTAAATTATGTAAACAAAGATTTTGCCTTCTATCAGTAAAAATAAATGAAGAAAATGTACAGTCGGTGCCACGAGAGAAAATCGGCCTGAGGAATGTTAAATACTAGCAGTATTTCTGTAAAGCGGCATTTCGATTAGAAATATTTTACTATGACTTGTTATATGTAATTTATGAACCGCGCCAACCAAGAGTAGTAGATTGCACCGAAGTGACGTCCATGGTTTACTAGATAACAACACGATTACGTGGAATATTCTCCCTTATCGTACCCGTTTTCTTTCGTGTCACCTCGCAATAAATTATAGGGGCTTATTTAAAATTTGCAATTATGTTTAAATTAAAACCAAAATTAACCTCAACATCGTTTGTGAAAGTTTTTAATCCAGCATTTTTGTTTAATACACAATTATATTTCTCTATTTTTTTTTTTGCTACTTCGCACAAATGTTCTAAAAAATATACCAAATATAGGGGGTAAAAAATTCGTTGGTAAAAGTGGAAAATATCTGGTAACGTAAATACAAATTTCAATAGCACCCTAAAAGGTCATCCGGCCGACCATAAAATTTTATTATAATCTCTTTTCAACAAAGTACGAATAGCCAGTTTTTTTTTTTTTTAAATTTAAAATTATCTATTTTCAAAATTTCGCAAAATATGCACTTATTTTGCATATGCATTATTCGATTTTCTTAAAATTATGCAAGCATACACTTAATATTTATTTTGCATATATTCCGAACTCTATTTATCAGACATCAACATAACTCTTAATTACTATTAATATTTCAGATACTCGAAAGAAAAAGTCGCATTCACAGTCATCCAGTAAACACGTTCCAGCGTTATATAACAAAATTCACGAATTAGTTAATTTATTATCGGAATTATTAAATATTCAAGTTATGACTGATACAACTGTTCTTCATGCGTCCTCTATGGGCGTTCCTCCGTTCTTTGCTGAAAATGTCAGCGAATTGCAGCTCTCATGTTTGAAATTAGTGACAACGGTATGTTATTTAAACTTATTAAGCCGGGTCCACATTGAAACGAACATTATTAGCCAACAGTGTTTGCTAACATTTCTTAGCAGATGTAAAGTGTTAGTACGTTCTTACTAACATTTTACAACCTATAACAATGTTCGCTAACAAAAATTGATATTCCATGAATAGATGATAAACTTCAAAGAATTAAATTCGACATTCAAATTTCTAGATCTTGTAGGTCTTTATTTTATAAAAGTGTTTACAATTTACATAAATGCTTAATAGTTTTATTCTGAAAATTAGTGTCCTGACGAGGAAGTTTGGCTTCATTTAGATTTATTAAATATTAAGAATTTCATGGTGACATTCTCATAAAAACTTTAAAGCCACTACCGACTTCGATTTGTAAATCTAGCAAAAGGAAAACTTCTTTTCCTATTTTTAAAAGTGTGGCGATCGTAATTCGTTATTGTAGTGTGGACATCGTATTATGTTAAATAACATTCTTATTCTTACCAACAATTCGTCGGCCAACTATTGAAATGTACTATGTCCACAAATATTAGTTTCGAGAAAAACTGCTTTAAAAAATTTTAAATTTTATTGTAAAGAATGGATAATTAATACAAATGTTGATTTTTTTTTTGTTTGTATAGTTTCATGTTCCTGGACTTTGTATGAAATTTGTTAAATGGGGTATTCCACTCAATTTTTTTTATTATTTTAAATAAAAATTCATTCAGTTTTGAAGCAATTCATAATATTAAAAAATCTTAATTGTTCCTAGTTTAACAGTATTTTATTTTCGAGAAATCAGTGTAACGTGACATTCCCCCTATACTTGTCTTTCTCTCACACACTGCTCTTAGTACGCTACGAGAGAAAGATAACAATTGTATGACGTCATTTTCTCCTTTTAGCAAATGTGAAATGTCTCGTAAAGTAATTATTTAAAAAATGTTTTCATTGTTTTAACTATTATTTATTGAGCCATACTTTAAGTTAAATTGAATTTTTTTAAATTTTTTTTTGTTATGGTGGAATACCCCATTATACTTTTTAAATATTTTCGAAATATAAAAGGACTTAATTGGACATGGTTCAAAATAATATAGTAAAAAACAAATAGAAATGTTTTGTACCATGTCCACACTTTTTAGTTTTATTGTACGAAGTCCAGAAGCACGTGACTGAATCAAGAAATCTTATTGGTTCTGGACTTGATTCAAAACAATTCAATTATGTTACTGAACATTTATTCACTAACAAAAAATGTTAGCGAATAATATTCGTTTCAATGTGGACCCGGCTTTAGTTGTTTTATCTTAATTTTTACACTTGAATTTATTTTGTTAGATATTCACTCGTTATGAGAAACATCGAAGACTTCTTCTAGACGACATTCTGGCATCTATAGCTAGGCTTCCAAATAGCAAGCGCAGTTTAAGATCTTACCGGCTGAATAGTGAGGAACAAATTCAGATGTTAACAGCTCTTGTGTTACAGCTCATACAATGTGTTGTCGCTTTACCAGAAAATATAATTAACGATCAGAAAGAATCAGTAACAAACGAGGGAACTCCAAAGCAAGTAAGTTTCTCAACATTTTACATGTTAGAAGAATGAGTGATTCGCTTTTATGTATTTTATAAGGACATAAAGATTCTTAATACTAGAAATTAGGGATATTTCCGAATACAGTGACATCCACTTATATCCATATTAGTTGGCCTAGACTCTAAAATTTTATTTTATTTAGCGCATATATAATACAAATAATAACTGCCGTAATTATCGCATTTTTTTTTAATATTATAGATATTTTGTGGTTCTTGTGCTACATAACAAGATATATTTTCTAAAATATTTTGTTTGAAAAGAATTGACGTCATTTGTTTGTCAATGTTTAGAATGAAATAAGACACCTTAAAAATTACAGCTATTTTTAAGAATAATAGGCGAATTATCCAATCTTGATAAATAATAGAAATTTATTAATAAATTTCAGTTATTATTATACTGTTAAATATTTATGTTTAACTAGAAATATAATTTAAATATACGTTATGATATGGGAAGATCTTTAAATAAAAAATAAAAACTTCCTCCATTATTATTAGAAATAATAATAAATAAATAAATTTAACAAATGGGCCAACTAATATGGATTAGGGCTTGTAGTGAACCCGTCTATTCGTGATTCTAGTTAGTTTTGCCGCCATGTTTTGTGATGTCACAAATATTTCTCTTAGTATTCGTGAATATGAAAACAAATACATTTTTTATCTCTCATTACCCCAAGTAAGGAAGGTGTAACCTCACATTAGAGTAGACTATCAATGGAAAATGCCATTAATATCATATTTATGCAATTTATATTAATACAAAAATTAGAGATAATTCATTTAGCAATACTGCCCTCATAAGCATGAACACAGTATCTGTAAAAACGAATTTTTGAGTAATCAACGATTCAAGTTCGAATGGTTGTCATTTTGTTATTTAAATCATTATTTGTTTAATTTTTGTATGATGTTACTTTTACTAAAGTTTTTAAAAATATTAATTTTAGGAAAGTTGAAATTCATATGTGTAAAATAAATCAGATACTGTGAAACTGCGTTTTGCATAATGTATAATTTTGATGTTAAAACAGTCAGTAACATAAATTCGTAACTTGAAAATATTTATTTATGTTATTTAATTATACATAATGTAAATATTGAACTTTTTTTAATCTTTAAAGGCTCTAGAATTTTCAAGATTGCTTTTTTTTGTGTTGCCGTCAATTTCATTGGGTTCTTCTAACTGTGGAGATTCTTGTGTCAATTTTTTTGCTGAAGAATGTTTAATAAAATCCAGTCGCCTTCAAATGAAGTTTTGTACAATAACTTAATGCAATTAAATTAATCTTTATGTAATTTAAATTATTAACAACAAGCTGTTCAAAAACTACAAGCGTATATAAAACAAAAATCAGGCAGACATATTGAAATTCGACAGAATCATAAGCTAAACCGCAGTATCTGATTACTACTATTATATATACTGCATTTTTGCTTACATATTCAGAATATGCGACTTCTACAGATTAATAATAGACCAAAAAGTTAATTTCAATTTTTTTGCACATACTGCATTCTTGCTTATGAGGGGAGTATAAGTTTGCGCAATTTTGATTTTAAATTTGTATTTAATTTCTTAATAAAAAAGGATACTAAATGTTTAAATAAGAAGATATTTTTGTTCAAAAAAATTAAAAATTTTAAAATTTGAACAGTATTTTTTATTGTTAAATTAAATTATGTAGCCAACATTATTGGGTTGGTTATTCGTTTATTTGATGAAATTTAATGAATACAATTTCGAATACGAATATGTATATGTATTTTAAAAGTGGCGAATCCCTACTAGAAATAAGATAGTTTGTATGATTGTGATTATAAATATGGATGAAATAAGTTTGTTTAAATAGGAGTGTGTTAGATAAAGGATGATTGAACTGTGCATTATTTGTATTTTTGTTTATAGATGGACAAGGATATTTTAATTTGCAATAAATACGAAATAGCAACAAAAACTGCGGGAACATTTCTCACTGTATTTCTAAATAAATGCGGCAATAAGAATGAAGAAATTGATTACAGACCGCTTTTCGAAAATTTTGTACAAGATTTATTAACAACCGTGAATAAACCTGAGTGGCCTGCTACCGAATTATTGCTAAGTTTATTAGGAAATTTGCTCGTGAAAAATTTTTCAAATAAAGGAACAGATATGTCCCTACGAGTAGCATCTTTGGATTATCTGGGAGTAGTAGCTGCAAGATTAAGGAAACATACAGTTCTTTCGCGTTGCAAAGTCAATACTATTGATCAGATGATTAAAGACATCAAATCTGAAGAAATGAAAGATGGCGAGATAGATTTCAAACACAATAAGATCGATGATGATGACGAAGAAGAAAGAATGAGGTTTTTACAGCGTGTTCTTCTCGACTACTTGGCTGTCAATGGCCATAAAGATGAAGCTCATAAATACGCACGTCATTTTTATATTGCCCAGTGGTATAAAGATGCTACGCAAGAGAAAACTCGCCTTGCATCCGGTGATAAAAATAACAAGAAAAATAATTCAAAGGAAAACCATCGCAGTAGTAGAAAGTCAAATAATAAGCGTGATAGTGATGATGGTGCGGACGAACAAACAGATGATGAAGATAATATGAACAACAAAATAAAGAAAGAAAATTCAGACAAAAATAATTCAGATACATTTCGAATAATTGAAGAACGTAAGAAATTCTACATTAGCAAAATACGGCCCTTTCAAGAAACAATATCTTCGGGAAATCGTATACAAGTTCTTCAAACGTACATTGACTACAGCAGTGCGGAGTTAATTTCGCAATATTTGGCATCCAAAAGATCTTTTTCCCAAAGTTTTGATGGTTACCTTCGAACAATTTTGCTTGTATTGCGTGAAAATTCTATTGCAATAAGAACAAAAGCTATGAAGTGTCTTACAATGATAGTTGAAGCAGATCCCTCAGTATTAGGCAAAAGTGACATGCAAATCGGAGTGAATCACTCCTTTCTAGATCATTCAACATCTGTGAGAGAGGCAGCTGTAGATTTAGTTGGCAAATTTGTTTTGAGCAGACCAGAACTTATTGATAAATACTATGACATGCTTTCAGCGAGAATTTTAGACACAGGAGTGAGTGTGAGAAAGCGAGTAATAAAAATTTTGAAAGATATTTGTATGGAGTGTCCAGAATTTCCAAAAATTCCTGAAATATGCGTAAAAATGATCAGAAGAGTGAATGACGAGGAAGGAATTCGTAAATTAGTGATGGAAGTTTTTCAAAACATGTGGTTCACTCCTACTCCCGAACGCCCTACATTAGACAAAGCTGCCTTACTTAGAAAAGTCATGAATATTACCGATGTTGTCGCATCCTCAAGAGACATTGGTCTTGAATGGTTTGAACAACTGTTAGTCAGTTTGTTCAAACCAAAAGAGGATAAAGAAGATTCAACCAAAGTCCAAGTTGAACCACCGAGAGCTTTACTTCTTGCTTGCCGGCAAATCGTAGATTGCTTAATTGAAAACGTACTGCGCTTGGAAGAATCTGGCATGATTGTTGAAGAACAAGGTGGCTGCTCTGAACGACTTGTCGCTTGTCTTACAACGTTGAATTTGTTCGCAAAAATACGACCACAGTTGCTAGTGAAACATGCGAGTACGCTCCAGCCTTATCTTAGCTTGAAATGTCAAACTAAAGGAGATTACATTATCATCAGCAGCGTAGCACGTACTCTAGAGCTTGTGGTACCGCTAATGGAACATCCCAGTGAGACGTTCCTAGCGCAGCTAGAAGAAGATTCCATCAAATTAATAATTCAGCACGACCGAACGGTTATTTCCAGCTGTTTGTCGTGCCTAGGATCTATAGTGAATAATGTTACAAGGAATTTTAAACTAATTAGGGACTGTTTTAAACAGTATTACGGAAGCGTAATGAAGTTCAAAGACTGTTTAGAAAAGGATACAGAAAAGTGCAAAAATATTGTAATTAATTGTAGACCAGCGTTCAGAAGAGCTTTATTTATAGTTGGATTACTGTTGAGGCATTTTGACTTCACTGACAAGGATGTAATTGGAGATTTGCCAGTAAGTTATTTATTATAATATTAAAATAAAACAACCTTTTAGCCTAAGTTCTGTTTATACACTCAGGTGCGCAAAAAAAAAACGAGCATTTTTTTCCATTTTTGTTAATAGCATTGTTTTTGAAACATTTTAAATAGAACTTTTAAATTTGTCTAATAAAAGACAGTCTGTTACAATGTAGAAAAAGGTTATAGATGCTACTTATCGGTTTATTTAATGAACAATAATAATTATCGAACTTGGCATTGTCAGGTATGAATTGAAATCCAATGGTAATAAAAAAATGAGTATCGCCATTCGAAAGAGCTTAAAAAAGTGCAAGTCAAAATTTAAAGTTATTTCATAAGAAGTTTTGCAAAAACAAAAAACTGCAAAATTTATATATTTGTTTGTATCTAGTGATCTATGCATTTTTGCTAAATAAACATTTTTCAGGCTGGTTCAATCTTGCAGAAATATAATAATAATAATATCTTTATTATTCAACAGGCATAGCTCAATTACAGAATATTATCATACAAAAAATATTACGAGTAGAGAAACACATAAATATGCAAAATATAAAGGGTGAAATTGAATTACAATAAATTATTAAGAGTAGATTTGATAACAGACTTAGTGTAAAATGCAGATCTGAACAAAATAAATTATAGTCACGACATATTAACATAAATGGTGAATTAAAATGATAAGAAGTTCGTGAGGGATTGCAAAAGAACGTATTAGAACATCTAGGCCTAGTGCCTGAGTGTCTGGTCGCGAACCTGGGGGTACCGGGTTCGATCCTGACCGACGCCAAATATTTCAAATTTTAAATGGCACAAAAGTGACCCCTGTGGTGCACTCTCCACGCCAGCAATGAGTGCCCGTGAGGTGACGCCTGGTAAGCGCCCGCACGGTACAAATATGTCATCATCATTACCGATATCTGCGATAAAGCAGATTGGCACATCCAGAAATGGGTATATGCCGTGATGATATATTATTATTATTAGTATTACATTTGTTGATATAAAAAAATAATCTACTATTTGTTTACAATTTTATATAAAAATAATATTTGTTATTTAACTCGTCATAATTCCAAAGAATCAAGTTCTAATTGCAACAATAACAAATCATAATGGAAATCAGGTCAAGAATTAAATAATCTAAAATAAATTGTTTTACAAAACTTTTTTTTGAATATTTTCAATGGAGTTAATTAAAAATTGTGAAGGATTCCATATAATGGTGCCGTATTCAATTTTGCTTAATACAGACGATAAACTTGATAAATTTTTAAAATCTTATGTGGAGCGCAAAATGAAACCAGAACGAATTAAATGATCCATATGATAAATTAAATTTAACTTTGAATTGAAGAACATGCCCAAATCTTTTATTATATAAATATATGCAGAACTTAAACTAAAAATTTACTCTTTAGTGCACGAAATATCAACTGACTTCGTTGGTAACCTTCTAGCTCAATGGTAGAGCGTCCGCCTGGAAAGTGGAATGTCTTGGGTTTGAGTTCCGACGGGGTCAGTTGATTTTTCAAATTTATTTAAGTTATATACTTCAAGTGATGTGTCGTTATCTTCAATGGAGTCCTCTACCATAATAAAATCTACACTTTTTGCTTAAAGTACTCAATAAATAACGATTAAAAAAAACATTTTTTTAATAAATACTTTAGGAGATATTTGGTTCTGTTTTCAGAGTCATAGCTATCTTTCTCGCGCAGCCTACTATAGAATTTGGTGCGAGAAAGATAACAATGATTTTAAAAAAAAGTCAAATGCAGTTAAACTAAAAACAATTATGACTTTAATACTACGAATTGCTTCAAAATTAAACGAACTTTCATTTAAAATAATAAAGAAATAAGAGTGAAGGACCCCATTGTTAATTAAACTAAAAGGTTGTTTTATTTGAGTTTAAATTAAGAAGAAAGTAGTAGAATACCGTATTTGAATGTCTATAATAATTATTACGTAATTTCCAGATTGACATAAAAGATCAAGTTTTTCACGCAATGCTGTATTTTTTACGTCAAGAAGATGAGGATATCCAAAGCAATACGTTAAAAGCAATTGGTTTTATTTGTATTCGGCATTATGATTTCATGTTAGATGATGAATTGAAGAAGTTTTATCATAAAATGTTAATGGAAGATGACGTTGCTCTAAAAATGAAATCAGATGTTTTACAGAATATTGAAATGTACCTTATGGAAGAAGAGAGCCGTATGATTAAACTTGATCAAGAATGTAAGTATATTTTACAGCTATATAGAGCTGTTTGTAATGTTACATTTTATAGGGGCTAAACGGTCAAAAGAAGAAAACTTGAAAGAAATGGGTGATGTATCTTCTGGTATGGCGAGTACAATAATTCAGTTATATTTGAAAGAAATTCTTACCTCATATTTACATCATGACATTGTTGTTCGACATGCATCGTTGAAAGTCATTCAACTTATTCTTCAACAGGGTTTAGTTCATCCTGTACAGGTATTCCTTCCACTAACATAAAAAAAAAAACGAATCTAATACACCTTCTTTTAGATCGTACCTTATTTAATTTGCATGAGTACCGATTCCGAGAAAATGGTATCCCATAGCGCTGACAAACAGTTGATGGAAATAGAGAAAAAGTATCCCGGTTTCATCCACACGAAATCGCAGTTGGGTGTTCGGTTATCGTATCAGTTACAGACAATACTTCAGGCAGATATGGTCCGTGGTTCAAGAATCAGAGAGCAAGGGGAGTATCCAACTGCTCTAAATGGATATCTTTATTCACTTCTTAGAGGCTCGAGGCAACAACGAAGAGCTTTAGCGCTGAATATGTTGAAACAGTTTGATGAGCAGGTAAATAGTTTGGAGCTTTCAAATATTTATACCATTTTTTATAAAAAAAAAAAAGGTTAAAAGTTATGTCACAATTTAGTATTTTAATTTTATGCAATTTCCTCTGGTTAATTTTCAGGGAAAAACTGTATAACGCAAAGTGTTACAGAATTAAGAGTTGCATACAAAACTGTTTTTCATGTTTTATGTGTTATGAGGTCATGCACGACATTTTTTTTTATAACTTTAATCTATAGAGTAGTGAAAAATAATAGATCCGTATTTTTTATTTTTCCTTAAATCGATCTTCAATAATGAAAAAATAGCGATTAAAAATGACATTGTTGAAAACGTGGCAGCTAGACCCCCGCTTCGTCCCTTGCCTTATGACGTCACAGGTTCAGAGCAACGACCATTTTGATTTTTACTCTGTTTTAAAAGTCAAAGTGACATTTAAAGATAATCTAAAATATATGAAATTAAACATGTTAATGAAACGTTGTTTCGTGCCAAAATAAAGAATAAAATAATATTCTGCAATGTATTCAATGTCTCACGTGCGTTTAAACCTTCTAGCGTCTAATCTCAAATCAAAAGTGAAAGAAACAACTGATGTAACGTGCGGATAAGTTCACGCCAAATGAAAATTATAGTTATAAAAATGAATAGAACAATGTTATATTAATATATTATAGCATATTTAGATATGTAATCCTCAATTTATAGTCTATATATATTTTTCTGTTAGAAATTCTGTGTCCATATAAAATGTCTGTTTGAAATGAGTCTGAACTTAGGTTCGGAACCTGTGACGTCACGACATGGCTGGTTTTTTAAAAATATATTTTAAAACGATTTTATACAACAAAAAATGTAAATAAAAATATTTTAATAATACTGAACGATAAATTGGACTATCCTTCTTCGATTTAAATAGAAAAAAAGTACAATTATTTTTTTTGCATGACCTCATTTTAAAAAGTTTCGCCAGTTAGTAGCCACTGGCAATGACTTATGATATTATAAAAACTATATTATTTTATTCTTCTTCTTCATTTTTTTCCTTATACCCAAAATGGGTGTCGGAATTTTGAGATTTGATTTTATTTATGTCAAAAAAAATTGCAAGATGTAAATTAAATAATGCTGATTATTCGAATGAGTAACGTGTTTTTATCATAAAGAAATATTATAGTGAAAATAGTTATAAAGGAATACGGAATTTATTTTCCGTAAGTTAGGTTGACGTTTATAAATAATTTATAAAAACCAAAAAAAAGAATGTAAGTACCATGGCTATTGCTACTAACTGAAGGAACTATCTAAATTTCTTTTTTAAAAAACACGAAATAAAACATGTTAAAACCAGGGATTTGTTAACTACTGGATGGGGCAAGTGTATATCGATATATGTATTACTTGTGTACCCGGCTAGATTAAGAGAGAACACAGGAAGTGTGAGTGAGAAAGATATAGATAATTCCACTTTAGACAAGTGAATTTGATATTCATACTTGTCATATTCATATCTGTCAAATTCACGTCAAAAATTAATTGCGTTTAAGTATATTTGATCAAGAAACGTGAAATAAGTACGAATACAACTAATGGAACTCTAAATTAGAACACAAGAATATGTCATGTTTATTTGTCAAATTATTTTTTAGAAGAAATCATAATTTTAATCATAACTTACTAATGAAACGACACAGCACCGTTCATCACATATTTTGATACACAATTTTCAACACAACACCTTCGAACCATTGTCATATATTAAAATAATTATATTTCAATGATGATACCAAGAATAACCTAAAATCTATAAAACCTGTCAAACAAAAGATTTGACAAGTAACGGAAACAACAAATCGGAATTATATATGACTATCTCTGTCGATCTGGCCGGGTACATGGTAAAGATTCACTCGCTCCATCCAGTAGTTAACAAATCCCTGGTTAAAACAGTTTTGTATGCAACTTTTAATTCTTTAAAGCTTTTCACTCTAAAGTTTTTGCCGAAATATGAACAGGAGAGCAGGAAATTGCATAAAACTAATAACCCCCGATGTTCACCCCTAACTGCCTTAATCCTATGTACTATAATGTGTTAAAAAAACCTAACTCGAAGTAGGCTATGAACAGAGAAACATATGACTGATCATTATTCAATTCAAAAGTCAAGATGTCAATTTTTTTTTATCACACTTTTTATAACAACCATTTATACATAATTTGACAAACAAAGCATATTATTAAAATTTTATTTCTTTTTACAGCGTACAAGTTTATCATATATGTTATATTTGGCGGATAATTTAGCATACTTCCCTTACATTGTACAAGACGAGCCCTTATTTATTGTACATCACATAGATATCATGATTTCCGTGACGGGCACTAATCTTCTGCAATCATTCAGAGAAGTATGAAGTAAACTACTTGAATTCGAGTATGATACTAATAAGAATTAATTTCTAGGGACTGATAGTGACCGAATCTGAAAAGAAACAAATGGAGACAAATTCCTTCGATGGGAACCATTCTCAAATAGTTACAGCTGTCTCTGCGCTTGATGAAGACGATGAAGATGAAGATGCTTTGGTAGCTAGACTTCCTAGTAACACCACGGATCTGCAAGGCTGCATAACTGCGGCACAAGGTTGTCTACTTCTTCTCGTGCTCAAGCAACATCTCAAGGACATATACGGTCTTAGTGATGGGTAAATATATAAAACAATTCAATAAGGTTATGCACGATTTTTCATTTTTGACTTTAATCGGTAATGATAAAATTGCAATTGAAAATGACATTCTTCAAAACGCGGCTGATTTTCCCCGCTTCGTCCCTCGCATGTTTTTTTTTTTTTATTAATAAACGATTTTAATACTTAACCATAGATACCACATACAATTGCTGAACAATGAGGTATTGCACGATATTTTTTCTTTTGCATTATTTGATAGAACACTAAAAAATATTTACCCCGTATTTTTTATTTTTATTCAAATGAATCTCCAAAAAGAGAAAATAATTATTAAAAGTGATATTGTCGGGAAAGCAGCAGAATTGCACCGCTTCTCCCCTTGTCTACTGACGTGAACGGGTACAAGCCAATAAGTTAACAGTATGTTCCGTGGCGTTTGTCGTCATTTTAAACGTCAAACGCGTAGTAGAAATGTAGGTTATAGAATCATAAACGTTGCAAGTATGGATTGCTCCTAAACATATCGAAATTTTTAAATTTTATTATATAAAATATGTCGAATACCGTATTAATTAAATTAATTATATATTAATTACATTTAGCCACATTCAGACATTTGTATTAGCTCTGTTCGATGAGAAGTGCTTGAAGTGCAGAGCAGAATAGTGCAGTGCAGTGTAGTGTACACTAGTTCAGTCTAATTCTTGTGGTTTCATAAAACACACTAGTGTATATTTGGGCAAGTTTGCTCAGTTGTGAGTAATCAAGCCAAGCGTAGCCAAAGGTGTAAAAGGTTAGGTTGTTTATAAACACAGTCATATCATAAAGCTGCAAAGAAGTGACTGCAGAAATGTCTGTTTTAAAGAGCATAATGTTTGAACTACTAAACGATTCTGACGAAGATAAATCATCACTTGATTCTTCGTCAGATTCAGAGACAGATATATTAATTCTTTATATAACAAAACAAAGAGAATATACTATCTGAATCCATTATTTTATTTTCTCAATGTGTAAAATTTTAGGTTAATAAACATGTGTAGATAGGATAGAATTAAAATGTCTACCAAACAACATTTAGTTACCCCCACTCCTACTCTACACTTTCTTACACCACCTCGCGAGTCAGGTCAGAAACGTGAGCACTAGTTATTAAAATTTTTGTCATTGAACAGCCTGCCAGAAGCTGCCCGTTTCTCATAAAACATGTTAGTGTAAGAAAGTTAACACTAGGGCGGCCTAGTACATGTCATCGAACAAAGCTATTATTTTTTTTAAATTAATATGCGTATTTATTTTTAAGGCGTAGTGATAGATCCATCTATCATGTAAGATCTATGGCGCAACTTGTTTTTCATTGGCTTGTACCCGGATACGTCAGAATTTCAGCAACGTTTTGAATGCATAATACTTTAAATTGTTTTTTCTAATCCAAATAAATAAACTTTTATATAAACTATTATATTAAATAAAACTATGAAGTTAAAATATTCGTATTAACGAATAAAATAGACATGTTAATATTTTTTGCAATATCTCATTGTTAAAATTTATGTGTCACGTTACGTTACTAACCTAAAATATTTTATGAAATAAAAATTTTACAAGTCAGTAAAGTACGATTAACGGAAAAATATTGTAACTAACACGTGTGTTAATTGGCGATTAATGATCTCAACAATTGTCTCAATTATGATTTACCCTCATTACCACACTTGATAGTTCAATAACTATTATACAACAAAAAATGTAAATAAAAAATAATTTAATCATACAAGACGATAAATTAGACTGTGCTTGTTCGATTTAAACAAGAAAAGGAACAATTAATTTTCTTTGCATGACCTCATTATGAATAAAATTTTATCTTGGTTGTATTTATAGGAAAATCTCACAGTATTCTCCATCTGAAGTAGCGAAGGTTTATGAGAAGACCGCGACACGAAGAAACAATACTCATTTTAATCCAAAGGCGACATTGAATCGGTTGAAACAGGGAGCACCAGCTGAAATTTTAGATATGGCGGGCAGGAAAGATCTCATTGCCCAGTATCTAGACGTGAGTGCTTACATTTATAATATAATTTTTTTTAAACTCATAGTAAAAAGTTTTTTATTTTTATTCTATATTATTTATTATGTTCTAAAAATTATTCTTAACGAATTATTTTCGGGTTAGTTAAATTGTTATTCATCTACGTTACAGTTAGATTTGGCACAATTTGAAAAAAATGATATGAAATTAGTTAAAACAATTTTTCTCTATCATAAATATATTGAGATTTTTTCGAAATGAGCGAAAAACGAGTTTTTGTCTGTAGTTCAGAAACAAAAGAAGATCGAAAATTTCTGTGATGACTAATAAATTTTCTCGAAAATTTTACCCAGTAATGTAACGGTTTTATTCTATCATTAATATTACACGAGTTACATTAAAAAAAAACATCGAAAATAAGACATAAGTACTATTGACAACTGACACAAAGCGCCATGACATCTGGCGACATAGTTTGTAACTGTTTGATTTAGTACTCTGGCTGATTTAACATTAGAACTCCTATAGTAAAAATTAATGTAAATAAAGGTAAAAGCAAAACTTATTGTTTGTGTACGGTCGTACGTCATGAAGAGGACTATCGGCTTTCACAATTATCTTAACTTTGATGACAATATTGTAGTAATCACTAGTAAAATCAGTGCAAAATTAAACTTTGACAGGCGCAATAACAGGTTTGTATTTCGAATTAAAATATCAATAAAATATATAAAATAAAGTTTTTATTGTATTATCTTCATGGATGGCAATCTCAATTTCATTAGAAGCCGATTTTGGTGCATCAGTTTGGAAACAGGGTAAATATATGAAAGAAAAAATCTTGCTTCTCTCATATATCAGAGTTAATATGTTGTGTGTTTATTAATTAAAAAGTATACATAGACACATATTTAGTAATGTTCAATTTATTAACGTACCTTCTATAAAACATGCTGAGGTCGGATTTGCATTTAGAAATCTAAACATGGCAGTAGTTATTCTCATTTTCGCTTAAATATAACGCTTTATTTTTTCTGTCAGTGCTGAATTTATCAAAATACCTTCTGCAAAAGAATAACCAGTTGGTTTTTTGTATAATAGTTTTACGCAAATGTGTTCTATTTGCAAATTTCACAATGCCTGCAGAAGTAATACCAATGACAGGTAAAGAGTACTAAATGAAACTCACGTGTATTTCGCAACGGTGCTGCCACGAACCGTCGTGTCAGTTGTCAATACCTTATTTTATACAGGGTGTTAAAAAATAAGTGTAACAAATTATGAGGGTATATAGTACTGACCAAAATGAGTAAAAAAAAGCTTAATCAACATGGGTCCGATCTTCAACTGTTTTCGGGTAAGAGGCCATTTTGTATTAAAATCGAAGAAAAACTGACAAAGATAGTGATTGAACAAAATTTTGTCTATCTCAGTAAATAGACCATAAAAAAAAAATTTTATATGAAACATTTTTTTTACTTTCTAATTGTTACGAAGTTATTTGAAAACTAAATATTGGCCAAGGTCGGCACAACATTTGTCTTAGTACAATGGGGGTTTCCAGCTCAATCGAATTAAAGGAAAATAGCAAAAAAATACGACACGTATATGAAATCTATATATAATATTTTGATTGGCGACCGAAAGACCGCATATACATGCATAACAAATAGCGTGTTAGGAGGTGGGGGTTACTACCAATGGGAGTTAAGATATTCAAATTCGAAATGGTAGCCCACCATTCCTGTACTGCAGTTTTCAAACAGTTTTTATTTTAACATATTTTTTTTGCATTAACCTTAATAATTTAAATATACCTGTAATTATAAAGTATGTAGACTTATACAGTGTTATAATATTCATTTATTTTATGTAAATATAACTGAAAATAGCATATATTTCCATTTAGGTCCATGATGAACACAGTTTAATATAAAAACACATAAGCGTGACGTCACGTCAATCTTTTCAAAATTTTGGAGACGATAACTCGCTTATTAATAGGAATTTTTTCACCGGATTTTCATTAATAGTCTTAGTTTTCCTAATATTTTCAAATGAAATTATAAAAAAAAATGGTGGAATCCCCCATTATTCGATTTTTTTTTTTTTTTTTTTGAAAAACAAAAACACATCTAAGATGACCTTTGAAAGAAGTCTCATTTACTCTTACAGTTTTCGAGATAGCAGAGGTAAACCTCAAAAAAACTCATTTTCAATGCCTTATATCTCGGAAACTATTGAAGATCGAACCCATGTTGATTAAGCATTTTTAATCGTTTTGGTCAGTACTATATGCCCTCATAATTTGTGACACTTATTTTTTAACACTCTGTATATTCAAAAGTCGGGTTTCTTAGTATTATAGAACAGTACACTTGTATTGTTTTTACATAAGTTTGTCAATTATTAAAGGTGTTGTGTGTATTATAGTTCAAGCAACTAATGCTGAAGTTGGATCCGGACGATCCAGACGATGAGGAAAATGCTGATAAATTAAAAGGTAATATGGCGAACGTAAGCCTTGGGGCGAGTACTGGAGTGGTGAACGCAGGAACGCCGACAGCTGCTCCTGGATCAGGGGTACTTACCAGTCCTACAGCGACAGGTTCTGTTCTGAACGAAGCAGATCAGATTATGGTTACGAGTTTTAAGGTACGAATTTTATTACATGTAGATCATGAATTCTATATACAGAGGTTAAACTCAACGACGTTTTATTTGTTACTGAATTTTCTATTATTAAAATAGTAGTCATAAAAGGGGTTTCCAAGTCTACGGCTTTTAAAAAAAATACTTAGTGGATATCATGCATAAATAATATTAAGATGAATATAATTGTTAATTTTTATTACTCTAATATCAAAATGAAAATTTAATTCATTTAAATCGAGCGCTTAAAATTCAGTACATCCATATTTGTGACGTGCTGGACACTGGCAAATGTTATTAGTTAATGGCTGTTGGAACGCGCAATCCGGTTTTCATCTGACGTGAAACGACATACTCAGCGTTTTTGTCATATATCCGTCTTAACTCTAGAAACAGTAGAAACGTTGTTCTTGGTGTAGATGACGTCACACGCGCCGCCGATTTTCTCTGGCCACATTTATTGAAACTAATATTTTTTTCTGGCGTATTAGAAACTTTTCGGCAAAAATACAAAATACGGGTCTAATATTTTTAATTACAGATTAACATATTAAAAAATGAAAAAAAACATGGAAACCCCTTTTCAACTGCTGAGAAATAAAATTTATTTTCGGAACATACACCATTAGCAATATTTTTCTATTTTTATTTTCCAGTTCACTATCTTATTTTCTTACTTCAATGCCAAAATTTTTAAATGACTCATGAATTTTTGTTAGATCTGGCATATTTGTGTAACTTTCGCTTTTCTAATAACAAGTAGTTTTCTTTTTTCGGTACCAGCCATAGTTGCACACACAAAAATTATTCTTTCTTTCCTTGCCTTGTTCGTTACAACCGGGAATAGCAATCTATGCGAAAGTTTTAAATTTTATATTCTACAAACGGTTCGCTATATCTAGGCTACGTTATATGCGAGGTCACTACTTAATTTATAAATTTGCCATGTGAAATGTTCTTTATTAGACATTGTTTCACCTAGAATTCGCTATTGTACTTTTTTTTTCTTTATTTTTATATGTGAACAAAATATAGACTTTACAGTACATTTTTCATATTTGCATAATCAGTTTCACCTCTTGTATGGAACTTCATGGTGTTCAGAAAAAAAAAAACTATCTCGAAGTAGGCAGTGAACAAAGAAATATATATTTTAATTTGAAAGTATTTAAATGTCAGTTTGACACGAGATATTTTCATAAATGTTCACTAAAGAAATCAAACCTTTTCGTCTTGAATCTTATTTTAGAAATGGAAATAAATTAAAGAATTTCAGGAAAATTACATTTCAAGTGATTTTTAATATCTTCACTTTTAAATTGATTAACGATCAGACATACCTTTTTCTGTTCGTAGTCTACTCCGGGTTAGATTTTTTTTTTAACATAATCAATAGTCTATTATACATTGTGCAACTTTGATTTTTGTTGGTTTATTTAAAAATTATAATTTTACATAATTATTTTGAAAATGAGAGGATTGCAAAAAAACGAAAAATTAAGATTGGGATCAAAAATTGGAATGAATTTGCAAAAACCATAATTTGCTTGAAAATTTGAAATTTCGAAAATTAAAAATACGCAGAAAATAAAAAAAAATACATTGTTTGTGCTGAACATAAAATTGGTCTGTGGGAAAGTTCAAAATGTAGTAATGGGAAGTTTGTCATTTGTTTTGAAGAAATTCGCGTTGTCAGTTTTTTCGTACCATGCATCTTCGATATAGCAAATGATATGTTGCAAAATATTTTATTTTATTTATACACAATGGGGTACTATACCATATTTTAACTGTCTTAGATAAGACAACGAAAATATACGTAAATTAATGAGTATTAGTGACGTTTTTTGATTAAATATGAATTTGAAAACTACAAGCAATTGAAGTCTTATTAGAAATTAGTATGACGTATCATGTCCGGAACAATTTGATTGGTTGCCTGATTTTAAAAGCGAGACTCGCGTGTCTTGTGTGCCCGCCCACCGAGAATTCACCAATGGAGAAACACTAGCGCCACTCGCCGCTATAGTTTGTGTTACAATATTGACAAAGATGCAGTAACCAGAAGACTGATTTACCTCATAGAAAACGTAAATTTTAGTTATAAAATTAAGCGCTAAATTTGAGGCTAGTGAGATAAATAGAAATGAAAACGTTATTTTAATAAATTAGTTTTATTATTATTAAATAAAAATTTGGAAAAATAGTTTATAAAAATAATAGAAATGTGAAAATAGCAGTTTTATGAATTAGATTATTTTCAAAAATTTTATTTAAGGCTAATACAAAGTAGGAATTTACCTCGAAATGAAAAATATAATTAACACAAAATCTAAGACTACCACAAGACACAGATGAATAATACTCATATCTTATTTGTACGAATAAAAATTACATTAAAGTGATGAAATTCTTTTAACTAATTTGAAATTTTGCATAATTACATATTAATATTTGCTGTCTCAATAATTTTCACTATAGTACTATTTACATTATATTATTATGGCGCATTATTAATTGTAAATTTACATTGCCGTATATTATAAATTTATACGCCTATGCAATTTCATAGAAAGATATGGATGGATAGACAAACAAAAATAGTTCTATGTAAACTTGCCCGCGTTTTCGACCAATCACACACTGTCTTCTTAACTGGAATGAAGTTTAACTGTATCAATGTTTTATAATTTATTAGGAAAAATACATTTTACTTATATTATTTGCACTTAATAATAATTTCTTCGTGAATATAATGTATAAATTCTATAACAGTTTGTCGACCACTGGTGAAGACATGCTACGTCACACGCAAAGTTCTGAACTTTAAAAATTCATATCTCGCTTATTACGTAAAATTATTAAGTCGCGTTTGCGCTGAAATTCTTAGTTCATAAAAAAAAAATTGGTATAGAACCCCATTGAGCATGTAGATTCCTTATTGACAAAAAATTAATGAGGAATATATACATGACTGATAATAATAATATGAAACAGGATTCCCCACAGAAAGTACCAAAACTGGTAATCAACCGTAGAACGGATACCAGCGACAGAAGAAGTACAGCCCGATCTCACAAAACACCCGACAAAGCAAAGAAACATCGCTACAAGAAAAAGCGGAAAAAGTTCGTTAGTTCTTCAGGTGAAGATAGTGAAAATAATTACAGTGACCCAGATTACTTGGCCTAAGTGTAAGTGCGCGTCACAATTCGCAATTTGTACAGAGAATTACAAGTGTGAACTTAAAGACAGTGAATAAGGGAAACAAAATATAAAAACGAGTTTTTATAAAAAGCACAATTAGAATGAACAATTTATAATATTTAAATAAGTATTCATTTAAAAGTCTAAATAGTTCAAATACCTAAAAAATCTGAAATGTTCAGAAATCCTGTTGTACAAATGAAAATCGCGTTGAATGAAACCCGTGAGCCAAATTGGTTTACTAACCAATAATCATTGCTCATTGGTTTCATTCAACATACCTATTGTTCATCGCATATGACAAAAATTTCGATGTATTTATTGATTTTTCTATCATGTTTCTTTTTTTTTAACATATCGATATCTTTTCTAATACATTTTGAAGTGTACATATTATAAAAAGGTCAATTGAATAGATTTCAAAATCAGGTGAAAGGAATTAATCAAGATTACATCTTTACTATGTTTTAATATTTTAATTTATTTATAAATCATAATATTCATTATCCTATAAATGTTTAAATTTCTCTTAACTAGTTTACAGATCGTGTATTATATGATTTAAGAAAATTGTTATTTTTATACGATATTACAGTAATAAGCAAGTGTGTTTATGAAAGGTATATTTCGTTCTGTGTGAAATGTATTTAAAACAACCAAACTTAATATAATTTCTTGTAGTTAAATATTTTTCATTACAGTTATAGTTTGTAATACACTGTCATGTGCTAGCGAACAATAATAATTTTCATTTCCAAACATAACTTTTGTTTCTAATAATTAAAAAAATTGGATCTTCAAACAAAAAAACAAACTCTTAGTGACATGATATTTATTCTTAATAAATGTAGTCCTCTTCAGCTGTGTTACATGCTTTTGATATACAAAAAAAGAAATCATAATTAAATTACATGCTGTTGATATACAAAAAAAAATTAAATTAAAATTAATTAGTAAATCATATGTTGATAACACGCGATAGCTTTTGAACACGGTTAAGTAAAAGATCTCCTTGTTTTAACACAGAGTGGAACTGTCCATTTTTATGATCAGGACGATTTGTTTCGACGATTCCTCCTACTCTATCGATTTTACAGTGCAGCCTACCAGCGGAAATAAATCTTGATAATTCCCTAAAAAAAAATATTTATTTTTGCGGCTGTCAATTTTTAGAAAATATAAATAATAAAAATACGTACTCATCAATATATTCCACTGAAACACCAAAGGCATCAGACATGTATTGCAGCGTTAAAGATCGGTACGATTCCAAAAGTTGGGAATATGCGGAAATTCTCATTTCACGAACATAATACCGGTAATGAGGATGTACTAAATAATCTCGACGAAGCAATCCCTCCACAGTTGCTGTAAAAAAATTAAGTTAGCATTTTATTTTGCCTAAGTAATGTCTTTCAACCGATTAAAATTTTGGAACTAAAAATATGCCATTTCAAAAAATATAATTACTGGTTGAATTTTCGTTTTGTTGTTACTAATAAATTAGTCCTTATTTTTGATCATTTTTTGTATATAATATTTTTCTCCAAAGTCATTATTACGTCCAAAAAATCACTGGTTATTTTAAAAGTGACACCCTATATTACTCACCAAGATTTACGAAAAATTCTGAATACTGACAATTGTAAAGAGAGAAAAGGTAATTTTTCACGTCAGGATTAGAATGCAGAACTTCCAAAATTTCAGAGCCTTTGATAATCTAAAAGAACAAATGTTAATACAAGAAAAATAAAACTACGTACATTTATTTACCTTATCTCGAAGCTGATTTCTTGGCAGACTGATCATGGCTACATACACGGTATACCGAACAAAGGTAATATAGTCCATCAGTTCATAAGATGTAAAAGTGCTGATGGTATCCAAAAATAAAGTAGCAGCTGTTTTGAAATCTCTTACTGCAATACTATACACACCTAGAACATTTAAATAAGGTAATTTTGTATATGTGGTATGATTTTGATAATTTTTACCTTGATAAACTTTTAACCTGTTCCTTCTGTCCCAATCACCGCCTTCTTCTATAAGACTGAATAGTATGAATTAGAAAAATACACTCAGGTGCAAAAAAACGAGCCACTATTTTTTAATTTTTATCTCGACAACTATAAGAGCTAAAGGTCGATTAATTGCACAAAAGTTGTCCTAATTAGGATGCGATTTTAGCAATGTATTGTTTATTTAGAAGAAATGCATAGGTCAATAGATATAGAAATATATGTAAATTTTACAGCTTTTATACTTTTGCAAAACTTGTAAGTATGAAATAACTAGATTTTGATTTGCATTTTAGGACACGTTTTAAAGCTCTTTCGAATGGCGATACTCATATTTTATTTGATTTCAAATCATAATACCAAAATTATCTTACCATGTCTTGTTTGATATTGTCCATTAAATAAACCGATACAATCTGTTACCATTTTCTATATTGTAATAGAATTGGACAAACTGGAAAGTTCTATTTTAAATGTTTCAAAAACAATGCTAACAAAAATGAAAAAAAGTGGCCCGATCAGTGTTTACAAATAAAACTTACGTCTTAGCTTTTTCAATGTTTCTTGTTATGATATCATGATCCATAAAGAACAAACCTATTCTTATATTATGGAAAACGATATCTAGCCTGTGCCCCAAAGACACAGTTTTATCATATGTCTGTCTAAAAACACTTATAGCATTATCTTTATCACCAATTCGACTGAAGTATTCCGCCTTTTTCAAATAAGCTTCCCGAACTTCCATCTCTCCCAAATTTTTCTCTGCATCTACAATTAACTCATCTAATTTCTTTATTTGTTCGGTATTTTTATTTTTCATTAGTGTCATCAAAGTATCATCAACAGTCCATTCAAGTTCGCTGCACACGGTTTCATACCACGGAGCCATATCTAACACACAAAATAACAGTAATAACTTAGTTGTATGTACATTAAAAAGTTTATATTTATTGAACTATTTAATGTTACAAAAACCACAAGTCATTATAGGTTAACTTACCGTCCTTTTTAATTGCGTCCATAAGTTTTCCGCGTACATTTTGATCCTCACGATATTCTGGTAAACTTAATAGAAATTTAAGCTGTGCCAATTCTAGATTCGGGTTCTTTTCCAAACCTTCTTCTTCAAGATTTTCTAGTGGCATTTTGCGTACAAAAGACAAAAACACTTAAGAATGACAAGCAATAATGATGAGCGAACCTCAAAATATGAACTGAGTCAAATGACACGAAGATAGATCCACAAAACAACGACTTCGATGAATGTCATGAAGTAAGCTAGAAGCAAATGCTACATTTATTAATAATTGTCATCGCAAATTTAAATAAATTATTAATTCGTGTTTAAAAAGAATATATTTGAATATAAATTACTCTAAATGAGGGAGTAAGTTCCAAAACACGCCTCATCCATATTTAAAAAATTGGCGGAAAAATGTACTGGTGATACTGTTGGCAGCACTGCTTGTTATTTTAAATTCATCTTGCGCCAAAATTCACTATATCCTTACATTTTTCACCGCGAATCGTGCGTTTGTTGTAAATATTAAAAGCAATACTCGTCTGAATTTGTGCCAAAACTAATCGTATCTAATATTTTGCAGCAAAAATGTCTTTATCCAATTTTTATTATCTGATAACACAAAACGGCTTCATGAATTTATGTTTTGTAAAGGTACACAAAAAGTTTCATTTAATCGAAGTCATAACTCTTTTATTTTTCAATATAACTGAGCTCATATTTAAATTACATAAAAAATAAATTCTCAATACTTAAATGTACTGCGCATGTCCAATATTATTGATTTTTTGATTACACTGAAAAAAATCCATGCCTGTCGAAACGATTTTTTAGCCAAATAGAACTACTCATATATAGTGTCCAGTGGTATATAAAAATACAATGCCCCTTAAAAAATCGACAGCACTGGAATAAATAAACATTTCTACCTTCTACGCATCAGTTTGATATAAACTAATAGCTGCCACGAAGCCACGATGGAACTTGCGTAATCACGATGTTTTTACAGCGTATGTTTTTGTGTGTGCTCTTTAGATTTTTATATGTAAATACTGAAATACTTTGATATATATTCTGAAACTTTGAGTTTTTGTCTATTATTTTATGAAGAATCAAACTGTATAATTTCCAGGTGTACATCTATTCGCTTTTTGGGATTATTGGTGTGTGAAAGATTGGAAAATGTTTAATGTACGGTTTAACCCGGCATTACTCGCTAATTCGAGTCTCTCGGCATTACTCGCGCGTGAGAACTTTTCTCACACTACAAAAATCATCTGAAATTAAAGTATAAACGAAATGAAATGAAACTGCCGATATATAATTATACGTTGAATATGTTTATTAAACATTTTAAACAAGACAAACAAAATGTACATGAATAATAGGTAGGTATATTTAATTTTTTTAGGGATAAGTATTTTTTAACAGCAAATATATAATTAAAATTTGAATATGTTAAACATTTTCAACAAAACAAATAAAATTCACTACAATAACAAGTGGGTATAATTTAATTTTATAAAAATTATTTTTCAATTGTTCTGTCTCAGTATTTTGATCATTTTGTTCACTATTACTATCGCTACCTTAATCTAGTTGCTCATCCGCACTTAGATCTTCGATGATGGTTTCTATCTCTGTGTCTATAAACAAAAATATGTAATAAGGATAATAGAAATTTAATAATATATTGTTCCTTACCTCTATTGCGAAACTTTTTTTGAGTACTCGCGTGATGAGAGAACTACTCACACAGTCTGCAGCAATTACAAAAACCTCACGTAACGAAGCCACTATGCACACTACCCTCAAATGACAAAATATAATATGATGCGCAAAATTGGACAAGAGCATAACTGAGACGACATGTACCCCCGCCAATTATTGTTAAAGATGTGCGCGTTTTTCTGAAAATGTGAGAGAATCTCTCATATAGCTAGTAACGCCGGGTTAAGAATGTAGAGTTGTATTTGTTTCTAAAATTAAAAACACTGCTTTCGTGTTTTTCTAATAAATCTGTATTATTTTTTTTACAGATAAATAGCACTTGGTTTCTGTAGCAATGGAAATGGTTCATCCTGGTCTGAAGAAGCACCTATGGTAAGTTGTTTCTTAAAATTTTATAGATCATAATTCCAACAATGGGGTATTCCACCATAACAAAAAAAATCAATTTAACATAAAGTATGGCTCAATAAATAATAGCTAAAACAATGAAAACATTTTTTAAATAATTACTTTACGAGATATTTCACATTTGCTAAAAGGGAAAATTGACGTCATACAATTGTTATCTTTCTCTCGCAGCGTACTCAGAGCAGTGTGTGTGAGAAAGACAAATATAGGGGAAATGTGACGTTACACTGATTTCTCGAAAATAAAATACTGTTAAACTAGGAACAATTAAGATTTTTTAATACTATGAATTGCTTCAAAACTGAATAAGGTTTTATTTAAAATAATAAAAAAAATTGAGTAAAATACCCCATTAATGTACTCAATAGAATACCTGATACTTTTCTGTAATACCTACAAAATACTTCAGAATTTTTTTCAAATATTTTTTTCTTTGTCATACGACCAAATTTTCTCAAGTAATATCATAAGAATATACTACAGACAGGGTGAGTCTGGACGGATTAAACTCTGGCAGTTTTGGAACTGGTTAAGAGTAAACTCTGAGAGTAAGGTTATTAATTTTGGAACGATGTTGAGTAATTTCGTACTCTAGAGTAGGGTTTTGATACGCAGCCCTGAAGTTTGTTCTGGTTTATAGCGTGGTATAGAGGATATGCGTTTTATTTTCATAGTTTGGCGGTTTTTATATTGAAGTTTTTAGTGCGTATTGAGTTATTTCATATTTTTTGCCAAACTATGAAAACAAAGCGCATAATACGCTATAAACCAAAACAAACTTCAGCTCCCCGATCTTCAATCTGACAGTTTCTCCCCAGTTTTTGATTGGCTAATTTGCTTCGTCACGTGAGTGTCCGCAAGCTTTTAAATGTTGGTGGATAATAATAGCAAATAATTACAAATAAATAGGTTACAATTAATGTAAACATTCGTCAATATGCATAATTCCCCCATTATTACATTTCGACTCGTCTAAGTGCAAATGGGCCCATAAACCATAACAAAAAATAATAGAATGTATACTTAAAGTACTACTCAATAAATAACGATAAAAAAACACATTTTTTTTAATAATTACTTTGCGAGATATTTGAATTTATTTCCAGGGCCACAGATGACGTCACACTATTGGTATCTTTCTTGCGCAGCCTACTACAGAAATTGGTGTAAGAAAGATAGCTATAGGTTTCTTTAAAAATCAAATGCAGTTATACAAAAAACAATTATGACTTTTGATACCACGAATTGCTTCAAAATTAAACGAACTTTCATTTAAAAATATTGGTTTATGGACCCATTATAGGTTCTGCGCATACAAGGCCAGTCTCAACTTAACGCGCGGGAACTATGGTACTAAATAGCTTGTTTCGCTTACTATCAGAATGGTTGAATGACCAACAATACAGGGTGCCAATTTTATCTGTTCCCGCCTGATAATTAATGCATAGACAACCCATGTTACATTTCATAAGTAACTTGGTTTTTAAAATTTTGTTTTGTTCTTATACCTACTGTGATATTTACCAAGTGACTTATGAAATGTATTTGGAGTATTTTTTATTTTCGAATATCTGAAGAGGTGATGGAGCAATTAGGTGATAGGTACGAGATAAATATCCATGTTACAGTTTTAAATAATTCGTAAAAATATTACAGACAATATTATACAAAACATGTACCTACACATAAAAATTAAAGCTTTATTTTTTGAATAATATTCTTAATTTATATAAGCATTTTAATTTTTTTTCTTCTTTTATGCTTGTATAACTGAGAATTAAGTAACCTGATAAATTCGTGAAAACAAGATTAATTGTAGATATACAAGGGTTATGTAAGTAAATGTACAACGCTTAACCCATAGTAGATCTGGCAATAATTTTTGTTTAACATGCTTTCTACAAGAACTAGAGGCCTTTAAAACTGACCAATCACGTCATAGTTTAAAATTTTGTAAAAAAGTAAAAATCAATGCGTTCTCTGGGAAAAAATGTCACACCTGTCACATTGACGTCTATTTGGAAATAACTCTCTGTACCGTCTTGCAGCAGCTCTTGATTGGTGAAGTTAACTGGCATTTTGAGAATATCAAAAAAACAATAAAAATTGTACGTCATGCAAAAACTATGCGTAACATTGATTTATACTTTTTTACAAAATATTGAACTATGATGTGATTGGCCAGTTTTAAAGGCCTGCAATTCTTGTAGGAAGCATGATAAACAAAAATTATTGCTAGATTTACTATCTATGGGGACAGTTCTACCATAGGTTAAGCGTTGTATACTTATTTACATAACATCCTGTACATATATGTTGAATTTTTTATGTACATATATGTTGAATTTTTTATAAGTCTAGCTGTAACAGTATAAATGGGTAATTTTTCGAAAATAATTCTTTTGAAAGTTTTCGGAGAGGTTTCACAATGACTGAATTACTTTTTACAAAAAATATTTCTGCAAAGTATTTTTTTATTGTTAATTTAAAACAATGTTTCCAAAGTATTTTTTTCATAAATTTACATACACATAACGTTTTCGAGCTACAGACTCTTAAAATAGTAAATATCTGCCTGAATTTAGTTAGCTGTGCTGTGATCTATCGCTAACATAGTTCGGAAGCATAAGAAATTCAAATAAAATCATTAAAAAAAAAAAAATTATTAAATGAAGTGATAGACATCCAACTAAAATTAAAGTATATGATTACCCTTTAAAAGCCGTAGCTCTCCCTTATAGATTTCTAACACGCATATATCATCCTGTATACTATTATTAGAATTCTTATGAATGTTTTTTACATGTCTTTTTAGTCCATAATTTCTTGAAAAATGTTTTTGGCATATGTCGCATTTATATGGCTTTATAGCATTGTGCGTTTTCACGTGGCTTTTTAAGTAAGATTTGAATACGAACGACTTATTACAAGTGGAACACTTATATGCTCTAATTCCTGTGTGAATTTTTTTGTGTCGTATTAGAGCTCTTTTGTATGTAAATGTCTTTTTGCACTCTTCGCATTTATAATTTTTTTGTTTACTATGAATGGCCACATGTTCTTTTAAATGGTGGCGTTCTTTATAGCATTTAGTGCATGTTTCACATTTATATGGTTTTAAGCCATTATGAATTTTCATATGGGATGTTAAACTAGATTTTGTGCTAAACATTTTTTTACATAGTCGACATCTCTTTTCATCTTCTTTTTTTACTTCCATTTTTATTTAATAAAACAGAAGATTTTTTTCCAACTTGCTAATAACCTGAAACATAAATTTTCTTAAATAATTAAAAAAAAAATCAGAACTAATACCGATAAAATAAAACAACCTTTAAGTTAAAGTTGTAGTATTATATTATAAACCAACGTTTCGGTAGTATATTTCTAAAACGTACCAAATATCATACAAGCTGTTTTCAATGTTTTAATCTTTGATCATATAGCTTATGTAAGCTTCATAAGCGATATGATCTAAGGTTCGAGCGTTACTCAGGCAAAGTAATGGTCCCGGATTCAAATCCCTGTGGCTGACATGATCTTTTCATAATTTATTTCTAAATTCTAACATGTAGACTGTCGGCTCTCCATTAATATAAACCAGGGTCTAATAAGGGCCTAGAGCAGGCATAGCCAACAGTTTCGGCTCGCGGGCCACATTGTGAATATTTTTTTCTTCGCGGACCCGACAAAATATTTATATATAAAAAAAAAAACGTGAAACATAAAAACGATTTAACTATTCAATTTGTATGGAGACCTTAAAAAAACACTAGATCGTATATTTAATATGACAAAAAAGAATATTTTTGAAAAATGACGATTAAATACGTAATATTATATTATTCAACCTCGGGCCGCATAACTTCATTAGCCATGCTTGGCCTAGAGCAAATTATGACATGTTCACAAGATGTTTGTTTAAATGCAGTGGTATTCCAACGCCATATCTAATAACAAATCAACGTATCCTCAGTGGGGTATTATACTATAGTCAAATTTTAACTAATTTGATAAACTAAAAATATAAGTAAATTCATAAGTATTAGTAAAAAAAAATTGTTTAAATATTAGTACGCAAACTACAACCGATTGAAGTCTATTAATAACTGGTTTAACGTAACGTAGCATGTCCTATGCAATTTGATTGGTTGCCATATTTTAAAAACGGGATTCGTGCGTCTGGTAATAAGCCCTCCCGCCGAAAAATAGGGCACCTGCACCTACGTCACAACATGGCGGATGATCAGCTGATCTCGGGCAACCAAGCTTCAGTTTAACATTGCGTCTTATGCAGCGAATGTGTTTTCTGTACAAGAAATTCAGTTTTTCCTTAATTTATACATGCTATTTTAAAATGTAATTAGCCATAATTAAAGATAAGTGTATGAATTATTTACTAGGAAAACAAAGCAGTCCTATTTATAAATATGTTTTAAAAAATATTAAATTGAAATAAGTAGCTTGTAGCATCAGGTTGTATTATATTCATTTGAGTTTGTATAAGTTTTTTTATGTGTATTTTTAAATGAAAATAAGTTTTTTTATGTGTATTTTTAAATGAAAACATGAATATTGAAATTAAAATAAATTGAATTATTAGATTTCTTTAATTTATAAAGAAAATTAAATTTGAGATATATATATTTATCTTCGAGTTCATTTTTCTTATTGTCATATTGTGTATTTTTATTGTATATAAATGAGCTTATTGAGTTTATACGTTAAAAATTTATCTTTGGAAGCCAAAGTACGTTAAATCGATAAATTTAAGTGGATACATAATGTGGATCCTTATACATTGACATTTTTTTGACGAGGATTATAAATGCCTTTTAAAAATCAATATGAAATCAATAATAACCTATCTAATTTTTAAACCTTTGTGAGAGACGCAAATATATATATTTTTTCTGTTACTAAAAAAATCTTCATTCAAAATTTGTAATTCAGTTATTTAAAAAATATTTTTTCATGTTTTTATATACATTATTAAAGAAAATTACATATATTTAAACATTCATACAATATGTTCCTATCCGATTATGTTTAAATTATTTTATATGCAATAAAAGTATACACAAAAAAATAGGATTGGGTTAGTTTAATTTAATAACCTGGAACTCATTAAATAATAAGAATGTCCTGACTTATTTTTTACGGAAAACACTCCTCATATACTCACTTTTACACACTCTAATCAGTTTTTCCCAAATAAAACAATAAGTGCCGTAAAAACACAATAAAAGCTTACGGCACGATATTTCTCCGTAAGACACAATGCAAACTGAAGGTTTGGTTGTCCAAGATCAGCTGGTGGCCGCCATGTTGAAACGTCACGTGCAGGTGCCCTATTACTTTGAAAATAAAGACTATATTCAAAGCCCTATTACGAATGGAAAACACTAGCGCCATCCGCCGCCATATTGTCAAAACAATGGTCGAACTCTTTCAATGTTCTATAATTTATTAGAAAAATACATTTCATTTATGTTATTTATGATTAATATCTTCACGAATACAACTTATAAATTCATACACAAAAATATTTCAGCTATACGAACATGAAAAATTTATCCTTTTTAGAACTAACAGTTTGTCGACCACTGGTGAGGACATGATACGTCATACACCAAATTCTGAAATTCAAAAATACGTATCTCGCTTATTACATAAAATTTTTAAGTCGCGTTTGCGCTAAAATTCTTAGTTCATCCTGTTCTTCCAGAAAAAAAATAAATAATAATAATAATAAAATAGGTATGGTATCATATTGTGACGTACACTAGCAGATCCTCTAACTAGTGAAAGATCATTTCAACCATCGTGATAGAGGCCGCCATAGCTCAGTCAGTTAGAGCGTTATTCCGACAAAGTAATGGTCCCGGGTCTAAATCCCGGTGACTGACATGAACTTTTCACAATTTACTCCTAACATACCGTGAGTATTTTTTAACGTGAAACATTGGATTTGTCATATCCATGGTTACAACTTGATATTTGATTGACAGCAATGTATTTGCCTGTCTCATTTAAAATGAAACAGGGAACGAATTTGACATTTGACAAGACGTCAATAGAGATTAATTTTGTTTCTGCTTTCTAAATTAAATTTAGTTGTAGAAAAAATATTGTGTGCACCTTGTGCCCGAGTGATTTTCTGACTTGGCTAAATTTCTTACAATATTTAAATATAATATTTCTGTCAAATTCATTCCCTATGTATCATTTTAAATGAGACAGACAAATACATTGCTGTCAATCAAATGTCAAGTCGTAACTCATAGGAAAATTTAATGGTTATTTGTCATATTGACAAGATGTCATTAGAGGTTATTTTTGCTTAAATAATTATACTTGTTTTCTAAAAATTAAATTTAGTTGTAGAAAAAATATTGTGTGCACCTTGTGCCCGAAATATATTTAATGCTCTCGAGTGGTTTTCTGGCTTGGCTAAATTTCTTACAATATTTAAATTAAAACTTCTGTCAAATTAGTTTCCTGTTTCATTTTAAATGGGACAGGCAAATACATTGCTGTCAATCAAATGTCGAGTCGTAACCATAGATATGACAAACCCAATGTTTCACGTTAAAAAATACTCACGGTATAGCTCTCAAACGAGCTATAGTTCTATATTATTAAAGATACATTAAAATACTATAAGGCAATCTTACGAAAGACCAAGGGGCTCATCCAATTAGAGAAGAAATTATTATTTTAAGCCAGTGATTTTCAAGTTACAAACACAAAGTTATTTTTTTAAATGGAATGGTATATTTTTTTAAGCTCATTCGACAAAGTATTTTTCTGATTTTTTTTTCAAATTGTGTTCGGCCTCGTACTTTTTGTGCATTGGTCCAGAGCTATTTTAATGGGAGTATTTTGGAACACACACGACATCCACGTCGCTTGAGCGCTACTTTTACACGCTCGACCACTAAGCCGGCTTTTTCTGACTTCAATTTTGTATTATATCCTTACATAATACAAATATTGAGAAAAATTCAATTTAAATAAATTTGATTTTTATAGTTATCTTTCAGTAGGCTTTGTATGAAAAACAAAAACTGATATTTGTCAATTTGAATTATATAGGATGGAAATCAAATAGAACAATCGTCGTACAGGACATTATAAAAATTTGGGAGTGTTTCTTACTGTGTATTGACACTATTACATTTATTAAGTTATTAACAAATATTTGTTTCGTTTTAATTTAAGGTAAATTGTTTTTCATGCCTAGCCTACTGAAAAATAACTATAAAAATAAAATTTATTTAAATTTCAATTAAATTTTTCTCTATATTTTGTTATATGAATACAGAAAAAAAATACTCTGTCAGATGGGCCTAATACAGGTGTCTCAATAAGCTTGCTCACTATTGGTAACTTTTTTATTTGAAGATATACGAGGTAGGTTAAATTAGCAAAATTGTTCCATTTTATATTAGAAAAATGGTCATGTAGACAAAATAAAAATTGTGTCAGCGGTTCCCAAAATTTGGGACAGAATATATTTTTTTTTAAATGGAACTATATATTTTTTATTATCTTATTGGAAAGAGTATTTTTTTTCTTTTTCCAATAATGTAATGTTATTTATGTACGATTTTTTCAAATAAACGAGTTATTTACGTTTAAAGATAAAAATTATCTTTTATTAGTTTAGGTCAAGTAAACTATGGAAACAATTGTCTTTTGTAAAATTATTATTTTATTAATTTATTTTACAATAATAACAAAACAAAGAAAATATTCAAATTGAAAGCCATTATTTCTTTCGCACATTTAAACTCTTTTGGAAAGAGACCCTACCGTTCTACATAACTGGTGTCTAGATATAACTTTCCATATAGCAAGATCATATCTAACTTTTCTTCATTTGTAAACTTATTAAACATTATTAAACACAGAGAACGTTACGGGAGAAATTATTAAACGTCAAAAAAACAAAGAATCAATTGTTTCCATGGCTTACTTGACTAAAAAACTAATAAAATAGTTTACAAAATTTAAATTTTTAACCGCAAATAACTCGTTTACTTGAAAAAATTGTACATAAACAACATTACCTTATTGGAAAGAGAAAAAAATACTCTTTCCAATAAGATAATAAAAAATATATAGTTCCATTTAAAAAATATATATTTTGTCCCAAATTTTGGGAACCGCTGACACAATTTTTATTTTGTCTACATGACCAATTTTCTAATATAAAATGGCACAATTTTGCTAATTTAACCAACCTCGTATCTCTTCAAATAAAAAAGTTACCAATAGTGAGCAAGCTTATTGAGACACCCTGTATATCCCATTTAAAAAATATAATTTTGTGCTATACCTAACTTGAGAACCACTGATTTAAAAATTATTTCTTCTCTAATCGGATGTCCCCCTGGTATTCTATGATATTAATAGTGAAAGGGGAACCAAAGTGTGACGTAGAAATAAGGAAAAGAAGGTTTTTTTTTAAATAAAAACCATAAAAACTCTTAATCACACTGTTATATATTAAAAATGTTAACATTTAACATAAACATTTTTAATATAGAAGTGTGATTAAGAGTTTTTATGGTTTTTATTTGAAAAACCCTTCTGCTCCTTACTTCTATAATATTGCTTTATTGTATTTTAATGTATCTTTAATAATATATGTAGAAATTATTTGATGTAGCTGTTACACTCTGTATAGTGTCAAGTGGCGTATGTCACAAAAAAATCGACTGCACTAAATAAACATTTCTGCCTTGCGTAATCACCATGTTTTAATTATTTATTCTGAAATTTTGGTCCCGTGAAAGATGTGAAAAATTTAAGGTACATAGTTCTGAATATTTTTGTAATATTTTTTTGGGTAACTAAGCATACCATTGTAATTTTTCTTTCAAATTTTTATAATATAATTAAACCCTAATTAAAGTTAATAAATTTTAATTTCTTTTTGTTTCCTGAAGCAGTATATGTTGCCGAAACGATGTTTTGTATTTTACACAAAAATTTAACTAAAAGGTTAGAGTTTTATTTAAAATAAAAAACCAGTATTTTTGGTCAAAGTTACCTTCTTCTTCTTCTTCTTTAGTCACGGACCAGGCAATGAAAGGGCGCTGCCAATTTCTTGTAGATATTATCCGTTTTTTAGGTGCAGGGTAAAAGTCACAGGTTTGTCACAAACCATCAAAAAATTCTTTAATCAGCGTTTTTGATCTGCAAAGTAGTGTCAATAAGCAAAATAAATGTATATAGAACTATTTTATTTTTGAATTTTACATATGAAAAAGGACTAAGTGCTTTTATTAGTCATTGTCAAAATTAAAAGTCACAGACAACAGTAAACATTTATGCTTACGTTCTTCTGGGTACCTATACAATATTTCAAAACAATTTAGTAGTACATATGTATAATATTAATATGATCTTTATTACAATTTCTTATGTGTGATAATATTCATGTTAATGTTGTATGCACCTACTAAATTGTTTTACAATGTTTGTGTACCTTGAAGAAGGTATAAGTGTACCGAAACGTCGATTTTGTAAGAATAATGGTGTATGACAAAGATTTAGAGTCTTTTTCCAGAAATTTACCCACATTTACAATAATAACATCTAACAAATAATTTACAATGTTTTTATTTTATACTTACACACACTGTTGTCAAACAAATATCAATCAAATATGGGGTTAAGTTCACAAGTTAAATTATCTAGATTGCAAGTCGCACAGTTTAGAGAAGATGGAATGTTATTTTTTTTAGTTTGTTATAATACATGTCTTTATATTGATATAATGTATTCAATGGAATAAAAATATTGTGCTTTAGTTCGATGTTTCACAAATTTTGTTCACCATCAGTAACAAGATATTTTGAATGAAATATGTCAACAGACGCATGCGCGTCACAAACAACGGATAAACATCTATGTGTACACGTTCTTCAGCGTGTAAAACATTCCAAAACAATTTAGTAGTACATATATATAATATTAACATGAGCTTTATCACAATTATTTAATCATGTTAATGTTATATATGCACCAACTAAATTGTTTTAGAATGCTTGTGGACCTTAAAGAAGGTATAAATAATGGTGTATGACAAAGATTTAGAGTCTTTTTCTAGAAATTTACCCACATTTACAATAATAACATCTAACAAATGATTTACAATGTTTTTATTTTATACTTATACACACCTGTCGTCACGTCGTCACACAAATAACAATCGAGTACGACGAGTTAAGTACACAAGTTATCTAGAATGCAAAGATGGAGTAGCACAGTGAAGAGAAGGTGAAATTTTGTTCGCTTCAAGTTTTAAGGGTACTCTTAGTAGCAAGATATTTTGAATGAAATATGTCAACTGACGCATGCGCTTTACTGTACATGTAAATATGTAAGAGATTACAACGGTTGAGATTTAAGTTCTACATGCTTAGGGTTAATTTTATAATTAGAAATTAAGAAAAAAAAGCTAGTATAATTGTCCAAGTTTTATGAAAATGAGTTTCGTGCGTTATATTATAAAAATATCAGTATTGCCATCTAGTATTAAAATGTTTATATATCAACTTCATTCCATGTTTTTTGACACTAACAACTTAATCCGGATTCATGAAAAATTAATTATCAGTGGCGTAATATTAAATAAATAAATATAATTGAAGCACACTGTTTTTAATAAATTTATTTATAAATATTTTTGTGATGGTCGATTTCTTGTTCCGTGATTTCGGCTATGGATGGCCATCATCAGATCACAGCGTCAAGTAGTAAAAAGAATGTCATAATTAAATAAATATTAAAGAATTCTTGGAGTTCCTTAAGTAATACAAGAATTTCTCCACTGACACTTGGAATTTCTAGGGAACTGCAATACCTAGTTGTGTACAAAATCCATATTTTTATAGATCATAATAAGGCATGGAATTTGCTTTTTTTGTGTGTGATCTTCAGATTTTTATCTGTAAAACCTGAAATATTTTGATTTACAATCTGAAACTGAGTATTGTTGTGTATTCCTTTATGGAGAATCGAATGATGAAATTATTAGGTATCTTTTCGTATCTTTGGGTTATTTTAGTGACAAAGATTGGAAAAGGTCTAATATACAGTTTGAGATGTAGAGTGGTATTTGTTTGTAACATGGTGTTTGTGTTTTTCTAATAAATCTATATTATTTTTGTTACAGTTAACTAGCATGTGGTTTCTGTAGCAAACGCAATGGATCACCCCAGCTTGCAAGAAGTACCTATGGTGGAGTTATTTTTATTAAAAATGTATTTAGAAATAAAAAGGTACTAAAAAATCGTTAGATATTTCTCTGAATTTCTTCACTTGCATTTATTTCATATATTTTCCGATAATACATATAGAATGCCATAGACTTTGATCAAATTTAGAGAGAATATTAAAATATTATTAATATAGGAGTTTAAAAAAACATTTTCTAGAGTATGGTACTTTTTTTAATACCTTTAGAAATACAGTAAAGCTCCGCTATTCCGAACCTCCACTAATCCGTATATCTTATAATCTGAACAAAATTAAAATATTTATATTTTATATTATTTACCTTGTAATCCGGACCGACTATGGATATCCAGATCGCATGTCATGTGTTATCGTATAGACGCCTCCTTCCTACATGTGTCCCCAAACAATTCTGCAATTCCATCCAATCATATTTTATTTCGCAGCACAAACCCATTTCTTGGCTTTTACAGAACAAAATATCCACCTGTTTCACATTATGATAATGTATCAATATTTAATTATAATAGTTTCTTAAATACTTGACGGTGTGATCTGGTGAGGGCCATCCATAAGCCGAAATCGATTATCACAAAGATTTATAAATATCAGTTATTTTCTTTTTACTTTAAAGCAGGGACCATGAACTGAACCCGAATCTGATCCAAAAAAACGAATTTTTTGATGAATCCGAATGGAACTTTTATTTGTCAATAAATCTCAACCGAATTTAAACCATTTAAATTCAGATTCGATTCAAATCTGTCAAATATATAATTAATAATTTTTAATTCAAATTAAATTATTAATATGATTCTAAAATTAATAAATATCATCATATTTTCGTGCTGGCAATCACTTACCGCTCTAAACCGAAATTCGAACCCAAAACCGATGAACCGTTATAATTTTCATTTTCTTAAACAAGCTGAACCGACATTTATTTTCTGAACCATAAAGACTTTTCGGTTCAAGTCCCTGCTTTAAATAAAAAAAAGATAAATAAAAGAATTGGTAACCCATTTTTTCCATCAAATGTATTTTTTTAAAACTCAAATTTTACACTAGTTAAACAAACAAATTAATACATTCTTACGAATAAAATAAAAATTAAAAGAATTTTACATGTTAAATATTAAAAATATTGCAAATTTTCGTGGTCGCTCATACTGATTCGCAAATTTCCTTTATGTTCTTCTTGATTGCATCTTCTGCAAGCTTCTTCCAAATCTTTCTCATAATTAAAAAGAAAGACGCATCATCAACAGTAAGTAATTATATTTTTCACACAGGTATTCTGACATTTGATCATTGTGTAGTTGTAACTATAAAAAATATATTTTAAATTACTTTAAAAGGAGTTTCTTCGGATTCTGCAGACGAATTATCATTGTGGACGTTTTGATGAAAAGATGGGTTATAAGGAGAGAATCAGAAATCATACTGAAAAATATTTTGGTGTTAGATAAATGAATAATGAAGATAAATTTAGAAATACCTGTACATCCAAAAAAATAACATGCACGACGAATATGACTACAATCATATTTCAAATCTTTAATTTTTCTGCGTTTTTATATTGTCAAGTAAAATGCTATGGTTTTCGTTATCTACATTTCTTTTAAATTTTTCTTGTACTCAAAAACACTTGTTATCTTTTAGCTCTACTCCTATAGAGTTGGAAGGGCCCACTTTCAATTCATCTAATCTTGAGTCAGGTTTATATTCCATTTTATTGAGTAATTCCCAAAATTGTTTCTGTAGGAGCTTCATTTAGTCCATTTGCGGTCAATATGATGATCTCTTCAAATGATCGTTGCATTTGTCGAGTTCACGTTAACTTTTTATTCTAAATAAACTTAGTCGAACTGTTTTCCACGACAAATTTGCATATAAAACTATTATATGTATTTACTGATAAACGTTTATAATATTATTCAATTAAACTACAATAATTGTATCAATACCCCATTAGATATAATAGAATGCCCACCACAGCAATAAGGCATATGAGAAAAAGCAAAACGATTGCGAGAGCAATGCATACTTTCAAAAGGGTCGCCACCATTTTTATGAATTGATATGTTATGTTTATTATTATGCACTGAACAAAAATTCATTCACAACTTTTAACGGACGTGTAGTTTTCTTCTTCTTCTTCTTCTTCTAATATTTCACATGGAAGAATGTAAATAAGAAATTTAAAATGGCTTCTTTCTGAAGTTATCTGCATACCCCGTCGCCCTTACTTGTACATTTTTTAATATATTTTTAGCAAATAGCAAGTGTTAAAGTTAAAACAAAAGTTAATGACATTTGTCTTCTGTAGAGTGGTTACATAAAATTCAGTCAGGTAATAATTATAAAACAATGTTTTGAGAATTTAATCCATAAGCACATTATTTTTTTGAAAGATTACTAAATAATATAATTATTTATTATCTCATAATGCACCTGTATGTTATTTCGAACGTCACACAGTTCTAAACAGGGAATACCCGAGAACCGTCACTCAATGTTAGGTTAAAATTAATGTACCGTGTAAACGTCCTTGTTAGTTAGTTTTTACCAGGCCCGCTAGGTTGGCGTTAGTATCAATTTTTTATATTCTGCGCGCCTTTAAAAATATTTGAAATAAAACACAAAAAAATTATTTACGTAATTTTATATTTACAAAAAAATGTACAAAGTTGTGATAAAATTATAAAATTTCCGAATTCGCGAATAATTGAGTACGAGATGCCGTGCAGTTAACTTCGTAAATATACAGATATGTTGGGTATCTGAGATCTTCTAATGTAAGTCATGCTGAATAAAATCATTTTTCACATTTGAACATTTGATAATAAGTCAGCTGTGATTTATCTAGTAGCTATATATTCTATTCCACGAGAGCTTTTATTAGGTCGAATAAAGTTCTGCTATTGGTTCAAATAATACAGTGCATCATACGATACATTCGGCGATACGCGCTGGGAGTTTTGCAATAATTTATACGGGAAACTATAATTTCACCACCATTTCTTACACTGTCGCACGACTCATTTTTGATTTCAGAACATTCTGCGTTACCCCCACCCTTAGTATACTCACTTGCGGACGCCATAGTGTTTCTGCGTTCAGGGTTATGTAAGTAAAATTCGAATTAAATTTATTTATTTCATAAATTTGCAAAGTTTTTCTGTAATGTTTAAAAAAAATATTGTTATACTTATAATACTGAAGTATAAGATGTCTTGTTGCGTAGCAAATTGCTGTTCAAATAAAATAATAGCAACAGACGCCCCAAAGACGAAAACAAGAAAATAACCTATTATGGTTAAGTGGAAGTAATATTTTTTAGTATTTCTTAAATCTTCTTAATAAATTCTTATATAAATGAATATTAATTATATTGCGCATATTATAGATTCTCAACAAATGAAGAATGAAAACATGTATGGATCAGATCATTAAAAAGGGATAATTGGCTACCTAGCGTAGTGAGCATTTTGAACAGAAGTGCTTTAATACCTCTTCCCCATTTAGAGTTTATTTAAAAACAGACTCAGTGCCAACAGCCCACTTACAACTCGCCCCTCTGAAAGTAAGCATATAATATTTTCAAGGTACTTAGTTTAATAAATTAATGTTTAATATTTTAGGAAAGACGAGTATTGAAAAGAAAAACTATTCAAGAGCAAGAAGTCCCTGAAATGATCCCAAAAAAAAGATGAAATGCAACAGCTTCAGCGTCGATTAAAAGCTTCACAGCTGAAGTTACGAAATGAACGATGCAAAATTACGAGATTGACACAAAAAGTGTTTAACTTGAAGGGCTTGCTTTGTGAGTTGGAGAAAAATAATTTGGTCAATTCGGAATACTGAGATATCAACAACATATCAAAATCGTCATAATGTTTACTTAAAAGAGAAGGTACAAAGTCTGTCTATCCAAAATTGAAAACTATTTATGATGAGAGATCGAAAATTTTTTCTATTACTCTAAATTTTCTTTCAGTCGAAGCATATAATTTTGTAAGAGACACATTCAGTACTTGCCTTCCACACCCGAGAACTATTGCTCGCTAGTCGCTAGTACGCAACTACAGGAGGTCAACCAGGTTTTAATTCTGAGGTATTAAGGTGAAATGGTACCCCCCGTTATTTTGTTTCTGCGCCGAGGCGAGCGCTAGTGAGCACTGAAATAAAAAATTATGACTATGTCGATAAAGTAGAAATATTTGTATATTTTACGATCTCCATCTATTCGATAATAGTCGTACTTTGTTCCATGGCACAAACCTAAAAACATTCTAAAAGTAAATATATGTGGGATGGTACAAATTTGTAGGTTACTTATAACAAATGAAAATAAAACAATTTATTGAACGTCGCGTCAAATAATTTCAAATTTATTAACGAAGTAAAAATATTTTGTTTGTATGAAATATTAATAATATATTTTAAAAATAACGTTTCTTGGGAAGAGAATGGATAATAAATAACAAATTTTAAAATCGTAACATATATAATAAAATACACTGATTACATAATATTTTGTATTTACCGTAGGAAATTTTTATTATAAACACGTATTTAAAAACTGTAAAAGTAAAAAATGTTACATTTTCATAATTATTAAAAAAATAATAGGTACATCATAATAATAGCTATTTGTGTATTAAGAGAGCAAAATGGGACATTGTCAATTGAGAGGTCTAAATCGACAATGTCCATTTGCGCTCGAAACTAAATAACGATTAAATTTTTTAATTTTAATTTATTGTTATTTTCCATTCTTCTTGAGCTATTGCTATAATCTAATTTTAGTAAATGAATGCCCTATTTTATTTTTGTATTCCTTTACACAGTAGTACAGCATTTTGTTTGGTTATGTAATATACCGATCTTGAGCCTGCCAAAAAAATATTGACAATATTTAGTAGGATTTTTTTACAAATATGTTACTATCTATACCATTATGTTTATGTATGATGTAAGCCAAATAGATTACAATTACACTTTCTGGTACATAAGTATCCGAACGGTTCTGCTAATATTCGTTATGCCGTAGAGGTAACTAACTATACGTAAATATAAGCTTTTCAATCAAAATATGTGTTTGTACTTTGGGAATAAACTATTTTACTTTAGTTTTTATATCAATAAATTTTTACCTTCCGTCCTCTTTAGGTAAGGAAGGTATTGTCTTTAGCCAAAAAATTCGGTGGAGTATTTAATGAATAAGCACTTTGTGAGGTCCCTTGAATAAGATTTTAATTTTTTTACAATGATTATATGTGACGATAATTTCTCCTCCAATAACTCCAATACTACAAGTACAAAAAATTCAATTTCCTTATATTTCCGTACTCTAGATTCTTATAAAGAGCTGATTAGATTTTGATTGTAATTGATCAATCGGAACTACCCTCATTTGGACCTTTCAACTGTTTTTTTTTTTTAAACGCAATTAATATCATTTTTTGATATTTTATAAATATTATAGATTATTATATTCTCTATACGGTTTGATTGCATTTTATCTCATATTCAATGTCTATAAAGTTGTATAAAATATCATAAATTAGCCAGCTATGCAATAACCATGGAAACAGCTACTATATTTTGAAGATAATTCTGATTGACAGATATTATTTTTAAATTTTTTAAAAATATATGCAATACATTTTAGATTTAAGAAACATTAAATCGAATTTTTTTTCGAAAAGAATGATGGAAAAAATCAATCAAAATTAACTAATGGGCCGATAAACCATAACAAAAAAATAAATAAAATGAACACAGTATTCTTAAAGTACTTCTCAATAAATAACGATTAAGATAAAAAAAAAACGTTTTTTTTTTAATAATTACTTTGCGAGATATTTAAATTTATTTCTAGGGCCACAGATGACATCACACTATTGGTATCTTCCTCGCGCAGCCTACTACAGAAACTGGTGTGAGAAAGATAGCTATAGGTTTCTTTAAAGATCAAATGCAGTTATACCAAAAACAATTATGACTTTTTGGTTCCACGAATGGGCCCATAAACCAATTTTTTAAAATGAAAGTTCGCTTAATTTTGAAGCAATTATTAAAAAAAAATGTTATTTTTATCTTAATCGTTATTTATTGAGCAGTACTTTAAGGATAAAGTGTACATTTTACTATTTTTTGTTATGGTTTATGGGCCTATTGCTTTAAAATTAAACGAACCTTTATTTAAAATTTAAAAAAAAAATGGTTTATGGGCCCATTCTTATGTTTGCACTAAATTATCTGAAAATCTAATGGGTGTATTTTTTATAATTTTTGGAGGTACGATAATTAAATTATTTTACGAATTATAAAATATCACGTCCCCTCCCCCATTACGTGATATCTTCTATCCACATCAAATCTACATTCTCCATAACACCATGTTTTTTTCTGCAATTCCGAGATTGTTGAGCGGTACGCGTCCCCACCATTTCGTGATATCTTCCATCTCTACATTCTACATAGCACCATCTCACTTTCTCACACACTATACGGATTTTAATAGAAATAAAATGTAATTATAATTTGTATTCGTAGTAAATCTTTTACTTTGTTATTTTATAATTCAAAAAATAATTTGATTACGGTACCTCCAAAAATTATAAAAAATACACGCCTTAGTTTTTGAGATAATCTAGTGCAAACATAAGAATTAGTTAATTTTGATTTTTTCCATCATTCTTTTGCCCGTATGTATCGCCTATATTTACAAAAAAAAAAATATAAAAATTGACCGGCCACGGGACAACAATTTTTTTTATTTGAAAATATTCAAAAGTATTTTCATTTTAAAATATAGTGCCCTTTTTTCATGCTTACGGTTTAATAAATTCGAAATTTTGGTTTCTTTTATTTTTTATTTATTTTATTTCAATAGAAGTACGTAAAATTAGTCTTAGCGAGTGTTTTAAGACCCGTGAGTGACTAAAGATGCTTTATGTATGTGTATTTTATCAACGATAGAATTTAATAACTCAATAAAAAATATTAAAAAAACTTTTATTTTTGAATTAGGAGCACAATATTAAATGAGAATTTTACCACGAAAACAAAATATTCAAGATGGTATTGCAAATTTTGAGTGTTTAAAATTTTTAATCACTCGTTGGTAGGAAACCCGTGTCTAATGAAACCTTGTAACTAAACAACCGTTTTACGAATTCAAAACTGACATCAATTTTACGCACTATCATAGATAAACAAATTTTAATAGAACTGTCAAATAAATTAATAAAATTAAAGGTTATAACTCAGTTATTTATTTTGAATATTATTGAAGAAGATTATGAATAAAATAGTATACATTCCTCGGGAGTTCTATTACAGCGTCACGCTGTATCGGACCTCGAGGCTTCGGCTCTCGGTAATCTGCACAAACCCTCGGCTGTAATGAAATATCTCCCACTTCCGATTGTACTATACTATTTCCCACTTCCGTAAATAGGCTAATAGGACGTTGTTTGTAGGGATGTATGTCTCTTTTACCGTCAGGGTATCGGTTTCTATAACGACGGGATGTAAGTAAATCCAAAATGCATTACATCCCTACGCAGATGAGTTACTTTACTCTTTGTGAAATACCAGCATTAGATGTTTAAACTTTTGTCAGATATGTTTCAATTTAATTTCTTACGAAATTATCCTCATTTCACAAATATTTTTATTTAAAGACTACCATTGACGTATCAAATGTGACAGATGACAGCGTTTTTCTTCTTGAAATTTCTACAGAATACTAAGATCCTTTATTTCAAAATGTATCAATAGTCAATGGTATTCCTTGACATTTCTGACAGTAAATATGAATAACTATAAAATTTATTCTATAACTAATATTTTTTGTACTATTTAAACAACAAAAACATTTTTAAAGTTAAATATATTGTATTGCAATGTTTGTTATTTTTAAAAAAAATTATTTGTATAACGTTGAAATTAATTTTAGAAAAAGAACATAAAATAACAATAATTTCTATCTTATGTATGTAATTACATGGTACTAAAGAAAATATACCTTTAAAACCCCCAAAAGCGCATAATTGGAATCACAATTTTAACTGAAAAATTTATAAAATTATATAATATTTTATTGAAAATTATTATTGCAAAATATTTTCAGAAGCTCGTAATCTTTTTTCTACAATACCAATAACCAGGTGTTTCTCATTTATCATGTTTAAAAGGTTTAAAAATTAGCTCAGAAATTCATTTAGAATTACTCTTTGAAATTTCGAAAAAAATAATTTTACTAATCAAATAATTGAGTCGGCGTATAAATTTAATATCGAATATTAAAAAAACTTATGTATTGTAGTGGTTATTTTGTCGCCTACCCAAGAGCCGCCAAAGTAATATTGTTGTATTTACGCAACAACTTTGCTGAATTTGCTTCTCTGTTCAATGATTACGTATGTTCAAGCGTCGAGCGACCGATGATTGTTGATGCTGAGTTTTCGATTCCCTTTGAGCCATCGATTCCAATATAGTTTATCTATTTACCGCTAGGTCTACTCAAAGCGCCACTTCCTTACATTTCACGAAAATACTTACCGAATATGTTTTAATTACGAATATCTTCTATATTAAACAATAAATATTTACAATATTTATCTAAGAGATAGAGAAATGTATACAGTACGTCACACTAAACAAATTTTAGAAATAGAACTTCACGCACTTAAGAAAAAAAATAAAATTATACATTTTATTTTTTTTAAGTATGTTCCCAAAGATCAATTTTCGATTTTTTTTTTATATGATATGTATAATAATATTCTTCAAAACATATTAAAGTATGAACAAAATTGTAGGTTTAGTATAGAAGAAAAACATTAAAATGTGTGAAAAAAGTAGGTTTTTTGGATTTTTAAAATTGTTCTCGAAGATCATTTTTTTTAATTTTCACATATTTTATTCCTTATATTGTTATAAATATTTCATGCAAATTTAATCAAAATTGTAGGTTTTGAACTGGAGATATATTGAAAATAATATTTAAAATATTTTTTTGGCTGTATAAATAAACATAAATATTACTGAAACTATTTTATTTTGATGACAAATTGTTTCCTTTTTATTCGTGTGTACAAAGAAATCATATTACATCACACAATTTTAAATAAAAAATTAAAAACCTCTTTAGTAATTTTGAATTTCGCGCGCTGGGGTATCATTTCACCTTAAGTGCTATCAAAGAAAAAGTAAAGCTTGGTGGAAACTTACTTGCTGCTCTTAAGTTTGATTCTATGGTTTTTAGATTTTATTTTATGTAAATAAAATAATAGAACTTCAAATTTATTATTCAAGTTTCCATGAGAAATGTGGGGGCATAATAAATGTATTTAAAAAGGCTGAAAAGCTGAGAATACGTATGACAAATTTTGCCACTCGTTCGCTTTGCCGAAGGTTTATGTACATTTACATTCGTTCGTCAAGTGTAGACGATCGTTTGCGACGAATTAAGTGTGGTTCGAATGGCTAGCAGTGCGAACGAACGTTTTCCATCGGCTGTCGGTAAAAGTAAAAAGATCAAAAGAAAATATGAGCCACGAATATCTGGAAAGGTTGCTCTGTGGACTTGAAAATAATTTGCAGTAATTCGCTACCATTTGTCGAGAAAGGTGATTCGGCTCTTTGTTTTTTTTTTTGCGGAAATAGAGAGAAAGATTAATATGAGTGAAAATCAGTTAGTTATAGGGATTTGCAGCTCAGCGGTACACCGTCTAGCGGGCTATAAGCGAACTAGCCTAACAGAGTAACAGACATTACGCTATCTTACCATCCTTTACACTTTTGCGTGAGACTTGTGAATTTTGAATATTTCTGAAGTTAATTACATAAAAATCATGGCAAATAGGTACCGCAATAGGTACCGCAGTGTAATTCGTGGGACAAAAGAAACCCTAATCTAAGCTTCCATCACTTTCCCTCGGATAAAGAAACTGTCAAAGTTAAATCTACTTTTGGGGGTTATAAAACACTTAATAGAAAAAAAGCTTGGATTAATAGTTTAAAATAGGGAAAATTTAAAATTTTAAAACTACGCAAAGAAAAAAAGAAGAGAAAACAATGCACTGTTTGGTTGAATGATTTATACAGAAGTAGATAAAGCTAAGATGGTACGAACTTACTATTCGGATTGAATAATACATTTTTTAAAACTTCACCAGAATATCCTTAGATTTTGCCATTCTTTTAAATTCTTTTTAATTTTAATTTCTTAAGGTGTGTTGAAACTATACTATTATTATTTTATTTTAACTTTTAACATGAATTTGTTTATACTTATAGAATATAAATACCTAAAACCTGAAATTTATTACTGAAGAAATTATTAAATTCAATTAGTACATATGTATGTGCAATTTTAATAAATTTGTCAAGTCATTTTAAATCATGAAAGATATAAACAGATATATATATATATATATATATATATATATATATATATATATATATATATATATATATATATATATACAAAGAGAATGTACATGAATATTATATATTAATCTGAAGTTACCTACATGATTTTTCATCAAAATTTTATGAATTTTCAATAATACAAAATTTCGATGAAAAATCTTTGAATATATACATATATCATATATATATTTAAATTTAGTGCACTATTAACTTATTAAATTTAGATTTATTTTACAAAATTTAAACAAATTGAAAATTATTTAAAGTTATTTAAATAATTTTAAGAAAGTTATAGGGTAAATCTAACATTTTTAAAATACATACATACGATGTTACTATTTACATCGTATAGATCGCAATAAAAATTTCAAAGTTTTTTGTTTGCTCTATACACTTCACGATTATTCACTAGCACACCATGTTCACTTCACCAAAGCCTGAAAGGAACTGTAGTCTTTATTGTAAAAAACATAATATTAAAGTATCACATAATACACGTAATTCATTGTTTATTTATTATATCTTTTGTACTTTGCCGCTCAAAATAAATAATGCTTAGGTTTGTTTACAGGTTTTGCAAGGGGCCTACTACACCCAGCAATAGGATACGTACCTACAACACTGGATGAAAAGATAATAAATGACTTTTTATAAGAATAAATAAATAAAAAAGTAGTTTTTTTGCCTTTCCTATGTAATAACAAAAGAGACTGGGAAATATCCCAATTTTTCCGAATTTTCCTATCCTATCTTTTAGTATTATGTTCTATAGGTAGGAAAATATCCATCCGGTAGGATTCCGCCCTTTTATAAAGGGCTTACTTGAGCCCTTGGGCAAATCTGACCACGGATTTCATTTAAGCAGCTCCAAGTAAGTTTAACAATACTTGTCCCGCTTTTCTAGCATTTATAGTTCAGGAATTAGCGCAGGCCCTTCACTACAAACTTGAAGGGCAAATATATTGTAAACCAAAGGGTTTTCATCAATTCTGTGTAAGCGAATGGAAAGCGCGGGTTCGAATCCCCCCGATGCGTTATTTTCCGACCCTTTAGCTCTATAAATTAACGAATTTAATTGTAACTCCCTTCAGAAAACTTTAAGGGCTCATATCTCGAAAACAGCTGGGTTTTCAGCGTTTTCCTTAAAACGTTGTTCCATATTGGAATACGAATGAGTAATTTGGGCCAAACTACATCATACCAAAGTTTGAAGAGCGTGGGGAAATTTTCGAACATTTTTTTGATTTTTTTTTTTAACAAAAAAATTTCAATTTAACATAAAGTATGGCTCAATAAATAATAGTTAAAACAATAAAAACATTTTTTAAATAATTGCTTTACGAGATATTTCACATTTGCTAAAAGGGAAAATTGACGTCCTACAATTGTTATCTTTCTCTCGCAGCGTACTCAGAGCAGTGTGTGTGAGAAAGACAAGTATAGGGGAAATGAGACGTTACACTGATTTCTCGAAAATAAAATACTGTTAAACTAGGAACAATTAAGATTTTTTAATACTATGAATTGCTTCAAAACTGAATGAAGTTTTATTGAAAATAATAAAAAAAAATTGAGTGGAATACCGCATTAAGAAATGCATTATATCTCCTAAACTACAAAAGGTTGAAGGGCCGGACAAGGTTTTTAGACTAATTACGACCCGTAGAACACGAATCCGGTGTCACTTTTAAAATATGAGAACTCTTCATTCCTGTTATCCTGATACCATCAAAATTTTTCGACTCAAAACCTGAGTAAAGTTAAGTTAAGAAAAAAGTGTTATAGCTCCAAAACTATAAAAGCTAGAAGGGCTGGGCAAGATTTATTAGACTAATTACTACCCGTAGAACACGAATCCGGTATCACATTTAAAATATGAGAACTCTTTTCATTCCTGTTATCCTGATACCATCAAAAATTTTCGACTCAAAACCTAGGTTAAGAAGGAAGTGTTATAGCTCCAAAACTATAAAAACTAGAAGGGCCGGACTAGTTCTATTAGACTACAATCCGTAGAACACGAATGAACATAAAAAAATTCCTATGTCTTAATTTCCCTTATAAATGTTACATAACTACATACTTCCCTGTCTCTTTGTTGTGGTACATTCCCTTGAAATAAATGACGAGTTGTTAAATAAAAATTATATTGGTTTAAGAAATATTTATTGTTTATTATTTTCATAGCTTAAATTGTATGTATTTTATAAACAAATATGCTTAGGGATGTTTAAATAATAGTCTGTATAAATTTTACTTGTATTTGTAATTCACATTGTTATATTTCATGTAACTACCCTTAATGTACTTTGTAAATAAATAATATACTTACCCTTATCCTGAAAAATTAGAAATAGGGATGTTTGAATAATAGTTTGTATAAATTTTACTTGTATTTATTGTTTATTTGTACTTTACATTGTTGTATTTCAAGTAACTGCCCTCAACGTACTTTGTAAATAAATAATATACTTACCCTTGTCCTGAAAAATTAGAAATAGGGATGTTTAAATAATAGTTTGTATATATTTTACTTGTATTTATTGTTTATTTGTATTTTACATTGTTGTATTTCATGTAACTACCATTAATGTACAATTTATTATACAATAAAATATAAATTAAGATATAATTTGTTTATTTTTTACCACTTTACTACCCCTACACTTAGCAGCGCCTATTAGAAAAGGCTTTGCGCCTAAAATATAGGCAACCAGAAATACTACTCTACATTGAACATACATACGTACATACATCATTTTAGGGTTATACCTAATGGGAATATAACACATTGAATATGGGACATTTACAATGGGAACATTAGTCTCTCAAAATGGGATGATACATGGATGTTTGCAATGCGAATGGAATGTCAGCATTGTATCTGAATTTATTAAGTCTGAATAGATTGCTATCTACTACACAAGAGTCGTTATGTCTTCTATGATAGTATTTAAATCCCATTTCTAATATATCTGAGTACCAAAGGCATCGAAAATTATGTATGTACGTACGTATGTACACAAATGAAATTTTTAAAATCGATTTTAGACAAAGTTGAAACGTTTATCAATAGGTGCTGCCCCCTGGTGGCAGTTTTAAAAACTACATACGTGTAGGGACTTAGAAAAAAAAATCAATTTTTAAACAAAAATATATTTGTATTATATCAAAATTACAAGACTTTTTCTTATAAAATTCAAAGTTTATTGACATTACTAAAGACGTTTGACATTAAAGTAAATTGTTATTAGATTTGTTGACAAATTTAGTAACAATTGTGAACAGAATTATAACACGAAAGAAACGTAGAGGATATTTGTGTTTAAAAATTCTGTTCGTAATTATTTCTCATTAAGTTTGTTAACAAATTTGGTGACAATTTTTTAACGTTGCCAAACAGGCTTTAATTGTAAAATTGAAATGTTTGTTACCAAGCAAAATTATCATTATTTTGGTTGCAGATATTATAAACTATTTTGAATCTTTATTTTGTAATAAAAGTAACTTATATTACAAAATAAAGGTACAAAATAATTAAAATTTACAATCAAAATAATGATAATTTTGCTCGGTAACAAACATTTCAATTTTACAACTAAAGCCTGTTTGACACGTTAAAAAATTGTCACCGAACTTAGTAAGAAATAATTATGAACAGAATTACAACACAAAAGAAACGTAGAGGATATTTGTGTTTAAAAATTCTGTTCGTAATTATTTCTCACTAAGTTTGTTAACAAATTTGGTGACAATTTTTAACGTTACCAAACAGGCTTTAATTGTAAAATTGTAATGTTTGTTACCAAGTAAAATTATCATTATTTTGGTTGCAGATATTATAAACTATTTTGAATCTTTATTTTGTAGTAAAAGTAACTGCTATTACAAAATAAAGGTACAAAATAATTAAAATTTACAATCAAAATAATGATAATTTTGCTCGGTAACAAACATTTCAATTTTAAAACTAAAGCCTGTTTGACACGTTAAAAAATTGTCACCAAACTTAGTAAGAAATAATTATGAACAGAATTTTTACACAAAAGAAAAGTAGAGGATATTTGTGTTTAAAAATTCTGTTCGTAATTATTTCTCACTGTTTGTTAACAAATTTGGTGACAATTTTTAACGTTGCCAAACAGGCTTTAATTGTAAAATTGAAATGTTTGTTACCAAGTAAAATTATCATTATTTTGGTTGCGGATATTATAAACTATTTTGAATCTTTATTTTGTAATAAAAGTAACTTCTATTACAAAATAAAGGTACAAAATAATTGATATTTACAATCAAAATAATGATAATTTTGCTCGGTAACAAACATTTCAATTTTACAACTAAAGCCTGTTTGACACGTTAAAAAATTGTCACCAAATTTGTTAACAAACTTAGTAAGAAATAATTATGAACAGAATTTTTAAACACAAATGTCTTTACGTTTCTTTTGTGTTATAATTCTGTTCACAATTGTTACTAAATTTGTCAACAAATCTAATAACAATTTATTATAATGTTAAACATGGTTTAGTTATAAAACTAAAACGTTTGTTACCGAATAAAATTATCATTTTAATAGTTGTATTATTTGTTGTTAATTATTTTGCATCTTTATTCTGTAACTGAATAAAGATGCAGTACAATTGAACTCAAATAATATAACCACAATTTTATTTGGTAACAAACATTTCAGTTTTATAACTAATACGAAACTCTACATTTATATTATTAAAGTTTTAAGGTAAAATAATACTATATTAAGTAGAGTTTCGTTTACAATACTAATTTAACAAATTAAATCTTGGTGGTCCCTAAATAAGATTCCTTGTTCCCATTTTTAAAGGTACAAAGAATTCTTATTCAGTAGAAGACCGTTTCCGAAACTTTATATTATATTATATATTTTGTTACCACCCAAACCTCCCACTTACCAAAATATATAATATTTATTAATACAAAGCTTCGTTTACAATACTTAAAATATAACTTTGCCCTGACCGCGTCTAAATACTTAATAATAATTACAATTTTTACTAAAACTACCTACTTTAAAACTAAATGAACATAGGTATTAAATTAAAATAAACGCAATAAAAGTTTGTTTTATTGTTGTACATACATTTTAAACAAATGAAGAAAAAGCCATGGCCTGCGTCTCCAATCGGCACTGCAAACTTGACGATAGTGGCGGTGGGGAGTTCTTTTTAACTTTAAAACTATCTTAGAACTAAAAACGAAACCCTTTATTTAATAAATAGTATATATAAGGGAAACACCGCCCTCAAATGCCAAACCCACGTTCCCTTATATATACCATTTATTAAATACAGTTCCGTGTACAATAATACTTATAATCTAACTTAAATTATTGTAGTTCCCCCCTAAATTAAGTTAGTGAAGTGCGTAAAAAAGCCTATCTTACGGTAAGATCTATTTCAAAGAAAAACAAATCTAAAAAAGCCTATCTTACGTTAATAACGATTTCAAAGAAAAGCAAGTCTAAAAATGTCAAGTTACGTTAATTTTTCTCTCTCTCTCGAAAAGCAAAAACAACCCTTCCTACTTATATCTAAGCTATCTTATGTCTACGCGAACTATCTTATATCTAGATTAAACTAAGCTAAAGGCGTGTGAGAGAGAAAGAGTACGAGCTAAGCAAATGGTGAGAACGCCGTGGCGTCGAACGCCGTTGTTGGTTCTCACGGAAGTTTACGAGGGGGTTAAGCCGACCCCACGCGATGCAAGCATTTACGGCCTAATACACGAACTAGGTAGAGAGTACGGTAGCAGTCACATGTAACTACCTAGGGTACACGCCACCTACCTAGCTACTCCCGGAGACATTCGCCCGCGCCTCTCGCGGATACCCTACACCGAACGCGGTTATTAACCCGTGTGCTCAACAAAGTTAAATCAAACAAAAACTTTACATTGTCTTTAATTATTCGTTGCCATTACCATTAAATAATGATTACATTACGTTGCCTCCGGATGAGGAGAGCACATAAGGCCATAAGAGAGCTTTCTGTGTCAACTATGGATTAATGTCCCTAGAAACATTCACACAAGTGTGAAGCGATCCACCATAACAACAGGATTCACATGACGGTGCGTTGTACATATCAGTCCACTCAATTATGGCTATCGCGCACGAACCCTACCTACCCAGCCCCTCTGACCGTGTGAAGTTAATTGAATAAGGAACCCGAACACCCACATCAAAGTTTCGAATCTGTTACCTCCTTCCTGACTCACTCATCCATCCACCTGCAAGCATCCCCCGATACGTCCGTATTTTCTTTTCCCAAGCACTCTCCCTAGGTACCGTCTGGGTAACCCGCGTGTACGGTTACCGCTGCAACCGTAGACGCACGATTTTAGGATGATCGCCACGGGATGCACTTCAAATTAATCAATTTATTTTTAATTTTTAAAGAAAACGCGTGTTTGCTCGACGGCGCGATGAGCCAAAGTTTAATTAAAACCTGAAAATACATTTCCAAGAACTTAAAACTATAGTATTCCTCACGTACGAATGGCATTGCACAAGTTCAATTCGCTTTATAATCTGTGCTGACATAAAACTATCTTTTCCTGCATCAAGAAATGCACAAGCAACCATTATTGATACATCACGTGACACTAAAATGTTAAAACACACGTTAATGTATACGAACTATGTTGATTATTCCAAATTATTTCCTAAACAGAGTTACAACAGACGGTTGCCTTATGAACCGATTCTATAAACTGTGACAAAAAAAAAACTACTTCAATTACGTGTCTAACAAGCTTACACTTTATTGTGCGCAATGCCATTCTTACGTAAATAATACTAACACTTATAAAGCTACTATTACTTTAATCTTCTAGATGTCCGATTCCTGAAAGACAAATGCTAATCAATTGTTCCCAGATATTGATTTTATTGATAAATAGTCGATATTTCAAATTCAAATTGTTTGGATATCCTAAGGACATTTATTAATGTTATATTTAATTTACTATAGTACTCAAAACTGAATTTGATTTCTAGATAATATTTAGGCACATAGTCAAAATTCCTTTGACTATAAGTTCTCATGGTTGAGTACGAGAACAAAATAATAATTATGTATAGTCATATTCCCTAGACTACAAGTTCTCATGGCTGAGTATGAGAACAAGATGATAATTAGGCATATAGTCATATTCCTTTGACTATAAGTTCTCATGGTTGAGTATGAGAACAAAATAATAATTATGTATAGTCATATTCCCTAGACAAGTTCTCATGGCTGAGTATGAGAATAAGATGATAATTAGGCATATAGTCATATTCCTTTGACTATAAGTTCTCATGGTTGAGTATGAGAACAAAATAATAATTATGTATAGTCATATTCCCTAGACTATAAGTTCTCATGGCTGAGTATGAGAACAAGATGATAATTAGGCATATAGTCATATTCCTTTGACTATAAGTTCTCATGGTTGAGTATGAGAACAAAATAATAATTATGCATAGTCATATTCCCTAGACTATAAGTTCTCATGGCTGAGTATGAGAACAAGATGATTATTAGGCATATAGTCATATTCCTTTGACTATAAGTTCTCATGGTTGAGTATGAGAACAAAATAATAATTATGTATAGTTATATTCCCTAGACTATAAGTTTTCATGGCTGAGTATGAGAACGAGATAATAATTAGGCATATAGTCATATTCCTTTGATTATAAGTTCTCATGGTTGAGTATAAGAACAAGTTAATAATTAGACATACAGTCATATTCCTCTGACTGTAAGTTCTCACAGTTTAGTATGAGAACAAGTTAATAATTACGTATATTCCTTTGACTATAAGTTCTCATGGTTGAGTGTGAAAACTGAATATGCGAACAAAATATTTTCTAAAAAAAAAAAAATAAGTTCCCTACCAGTTCATCCATCGATGGCCGCCTATGACGTAGAAGATTTGTCTGGTGCAGTGCTGAATTCAAAGGTCGAAAACTGCATCTAAATTCTCCAAGTTTTTTGATGCATCAGACCAATCAAAGATCCGCCTATTAAATAATAATTATTAGTTTGTGGTACTCTTTAAACCATTTAAGAAATTGTTGGATAAAACACTTGAGAAAAGTAACCCTTTTTTTCTCACGTGCTATAAATAATGAATAGAAATGTACCATGCGACATTTTGTCCAACAGTTCTTGAATGGTTTCAAAATTATTCAAAATTAGCTTTAATTTGAATTCGATAAAAAAGTAGTTGCTATGAAATATATAAATGGTTATCTCAAGATATAAACATTCATATATTAACATTATAGTAATTGTGCATAACTTACTTTGCAATATTTTTTATTAAATGTACTTTTGGAATATCAAATTAAAACAAATAATTTTTTAAACCATTTAAATAACACTTGCATATAACCGCTTATTTTGCATCACTCTGTCCGTCACCTGGTTATATAATTGGAAAGTGGACCATTATTCAAATGTTTAGTTACTCGAGTGTAAATATTTCACAGCACTATTGGGATTTTCAAATAAGAAAACGCTAACTAGCGACAAATATTAGAACTACAAACAAAGGTACACATTTGGCATTTACATAAAACCACAACTTTGGGGCTACAAAAACTCTATTATACATACTTGAATTATAAATAAAAAATACTAATGAGAAAATATTACGAAAACTAAAACACAATTGACAGCAATGCTACGCTTATAAATGTCAACAAAAAGTGTACCATTGTTTAATACGATCAGCGCCCATCTTTTGATACTTGAAAATCCCAATACAAATAGAACTGTTTCAGAAAGTGCTTCAACTTTAACAATATTGGCTAGCAACTAGATTTGAACTAGTTAATTTATATTCTACGATTCGACTCTCAGATTGTAGTAAAGTATTGTAGATTACCAACAATATTAGTGGTTCCAACTAAATAATCACCAATAACTACACTAGCTCGTCACTATCCACTATATTTGATCCCCAATAACAACACTATTGCGGAGAGGCCTTTTATATATTTATCTAAAATAAAGCTAAATCAGCAACATTGAGGAATAAACTAATTAAGAAATAATGTAATCTAATACTTTCATAGTTAAAATGTCATTTTAATTTGTCTGGGACACTTTCTAGTACAGTACTTGATAGTAGTACTGTTTCAACACAATAAAATTTTATTCGAAGCATGGCTAACTAAACTGGTATTAAATAATCATAAATTAATACAACCCCACGAAAACAAAGGTCAATTCACTCCCGGCTTGAAATGAAAGCTTGGACCTTGCAAGGTTTAAGCCGACGTGCAATTCGCCGGGTCAAAATTTCGTTGTAAATGCCTATATGAAAATGCCTCTGCTTAGCTTACAATTTTAAGTCTGCCTGAAATTGTGCTTAGATCAAATATGATGTTGAATTACTTGTATAAATACCCGACGGACAGAGTCGTGCAAAATACGCAGTTATATGCAATAGATTTATTTAAATGGATTCTGAATAAATTTAAGAACATTGGGAGTAATTGAAATAATTTTAGGCTATTCTGAATGATTTTAAAACAATTAAGTAGTGCATGAAATAGTTTCACATACATAAAATGAAATTCAAATAAGTTCTAGACAATTCTAAATAACTAGAGGACTACATATTAGTAAATGTATAATTTAATCATCAATTGTACCATTTTTTGAAAAGATTTTATCTCAACCCATTTCTTGATGCAGTGCGCTGTACCCACAACTGGGTAGACACACGAAGTCAACACCGCGATTTTTGGAATCTACGTATTGAATTGGGTATAAATACCTAAAATTTGGTTACGAAAACTATTGAGTTTTCGGAGATCTAACATAAAAGAACACTACTTAATACGAATAGCAACATTTATTTTGTAAGAGAATAACAAAGTTAACAAAATACATAATAATGAATATGACAGAAGGTTACAATTGTTTGCCATGTATTTTAAATTACCAGTTATCACTTTTTGTGATAACTAGAGGGCTTTGAGTAGTTAGTTTGAATGCACATTTTTTTAACACACAGCTCCTCAAACTGTACTGCGAAGTTATTTTTAATTCTTCTGATTCATGTGATCTAATGTCGTCAACTAGATCCAATATTTGTTCTTTGGTAATCCCTTTGTAAGAACTTGTGTGGGCATATCTTCCGTGACTAAGTAGTTTAGTAAATCTCACAATCTTTAAGACCCTCTCGAACAAAATAATATTGGGTTTTCTTCTCTCATTTTTTCGATCACCTCTTCTGTCATTCCTTCGATCATCTCTTCTGCCATCCCTTCTAACATTAGTTATCGTCTCGTTTACGATCCCCTACACCGTCCCATGCGAATATTCCATTGTTGGAAGCAATGCCTGCAGGCCTTTTTTGTTAGGTTGTCCATAAGCTCTGCTGTTTTTTCTATAACTGTATCTCAGACCCAAATTTGATTCTCTTTAACGAAGATTTAAATTTTGAGAATAAAAGAAAATCAAATCTCTAGGTAAGGTGAGTACGGTTGATGTACCAACACGGTGATTTTGTTTCGTCAAAAATGTTTTCACAGACGGCGCGTTATCTTCAAGAATCCATGAATTGTTTTTTTTTTGACATTTCAGCCCTTTTTCTCCTCATCCTCAGTATGTCCTCCAGGCACCCAATCCATTTGAACAATTATTAGATTTCGACAAAAACGATGTCCGTGCACGGCCGAGGCCTTCTAATCTGCTGGTTTTTCTACAACTGAATCTCGGACCCAAATTTGATTCTCTTTAACGAAGATTTAAATTTTGAGAATAAAAGAAAATCAAATCACTAGGTAAGGTGAGTACGGTTGATGTACCAACACGGTGATTTTGTTTCGTCAAAAATATTTTCTCAGACGGCGCGTTATCTTCAAGAATCCATGAATCGTTTTTTTTTTTGACGTTTCAGCCCTTTTTCTTCTCATCCTTAGTATGTCCTCCAGGCACCCAATTCACTTGAACAATTATTAGACTTCGACAAAAACGATGTCCGTGCACGACCGAGGCCTTCTAATCTGCTCGAAAACTTGAATACTAGATAGACACTTATCACCATAAACTTTCTTCAGCAAATCGTAGGTTTCTGTACCGCATTTGTCAAGTGTCACACAGAAATTCATAATAACGCTAACATGATTGGATGGAAGGAAGATGACAAATTAATTGACACTGCATTGTTGCCAAATTTACAGGGAAGCCAAAAAAAAATCTCGTACTTTCCTCTGTTGTGGCGTTCTCGATAGGCAAAACGACCTTGGTCCGGAAAACATTTTAACATTCCGGTATATATTTCAGCACCTGCCAAAATATGATTTGTAATACATGAGCGATGGTGACTGAGTGCAATGTGTTGGTGGAGTAAAAAAAAAAAATTGATAGGAGGGTGAGTGCGGGATGTAAGATAATGGGTGCTCTGGGTACGTTTGCTCGTAACGTAAACGTATCTAGAGAGGCTCGGTTAAGTATATATAATGGAGTGCTGGTGTTTGCTTTGATGTATGGAAGTGAATGTTGGGCATGGACGAAAAAGCATAAAAGAAGAGTGAATGCCGTGGAAATGAGGTATTTACGTGGTGTTTGTGGGTATACAAGACGGGATCGCGTGAGGAATAATTTGGTGTATGAAGAATGTATGGTTAGGAAGAATGTTGTTACGAGAGTTGGAGTGAGTCAGTTGACATGGTTTGGTCATGTGGAGAGAATGATGAGTGAACGACTTGTAAAACGCATATATGTTGGTAAAGTTGAGGGTGTTCGAGTGCGTGGCCGTCCAGTGTGTAAGTGGATGGATGTGATTGGTAGTGTTTTGAAGGAGCGTGAGTTTCCGAGTGGAAAGAGAAGAAGAGCATGTATGAATACGATTATGAATGTGGCTGAGGCGAAAGAAGTGTGCTTGGATAGGAATGTGTGGCGAAGGATGATTGTTTTGTAAATATTGTGGTGTGAAGATGTATGGTTAGTAAGAATGTTTTATGAGAATGGAGAGACAGCTGAACTTTTATGTGGACGATGTGAACGAAGTATGATTGTACAGGAATGTGTGGCGAAAGATGATTTTTTGTGTAACTATTATTGTGGTCCGGATGCGGTTATTCGCTACCGAAAATCGGTCACTTTAATATGTTCCTCTGCTCTTATGTATGAATACGTTTGTGAATGTGGCTAAGGTGAAAGAAGTGTGCATGGATAGGAATGTGTGGCGAAGGATGATTGTTGTGTAACTATTATTGTGGTCCGGATGCGGTTATTCGCTACCGAAAATCGGTCACTTTAATATGTTCTTATGTAGGAATGCTATGATGATTGTGGATAAGGCGAAAGAATAATGTTGTTAAAGAGTGAAGTGAGTCAGCTGAGCTCTTACTCTTATCCCTTTTCCTATTGTTAATATTGTTTTCGGGTTTTTGCTAACCCACTAAGTGGGATACGCGTGATTTTATGTATTTATGTATGTATGTATGAGTGATGGTTACATTTTGTTACAAGTTGTTTTCTTTATAAAATTTTAATTAGCCAATCATTTTTGGCGGGTTCCGAAATATATACCGGAATGTTTAACTGCGTCCGTGAAACCACGACAAATTTGGTCTCGATCTGAGAGACCCCGATTTTTATACTATACTTTATTTCACGTAAAAAAATAGCAGATGATACTTGAGAGCCGATCGTTTTTACATGCATTAAATAATTGAAATTCGTGAAACCAAATTTCGCTAATACTAAATATTTTTATCTGTATGAATATTTAACGAAAACTTGTCAAACGTTACAAACCTAAATTTTTTTATCATGGAATAAAATTAGATTTTCCAATGGAGTAAGATACTGTCAACGAAAAATACTGGGCGCATTCAGCAAATTTCTTTGGTCACTGAACATCTGACCGACCGGTCACTGAACATCTGACCGACCTGTCACCGAACAAGGAGGTCTCTGCGGAATGCACTTTTCATTTTGACGTGGTTGAAACGTCAAATTATCGTAGCCTTAATTTTATAATATCTTTGTTATTTGTTAAACAATATGTAGTAGTTATTTAACTTTTCAATCAATTTATATTTATATTCATAATACATGACAACAAATACTTTATTTTCGGTGCTTTACATGTAAATAAATATTATATTGTTTTGCTGCACTGCACAGATAATGGATGACCTTAGTTTATTTCTACAAGCAGAAGAAAATCCAGTGAATTTAAATATTGCGCGCGAAACAAGTGACCACGTGACCAGGAACATCTGACCGTACTTTTTTTACGGTCAGCTGCTAGGTGACCGGTCTCTAGTGAACAGTGCATTCAGCAGAAAAATGGTGAACATGTTCACCGACATGTCTGCTGAATGCGCCCATTTTAACTAACACATGTGTTAATTGGCCATAATGATTTCAACAATTATGTCTCAATCATTAATCGCCCTCATTAACACACTGGATAGTTAAATAACTATTAACGATGAATAAATGTTTATTGAAACATAAAAGACGACGTTTCGGTCGTGGTTATGACCGTTTTCATGTCAATATTATTAAATTTTTAACTATTAATTTGGCAATTAACTGACAACTGATATTTTTCGCTTTAGTGAACTTTCTGTGTATTCTGACCAATCAGATAGCAGAGTTTATATCTCTATCTAAACCAACGCTATTTTCTTACGTAAAATAAAGTATAGCGTATTAAGGGTGTGTTAACAAAAAAAATCTGCACAAACTTTATAACCGTATCATTTAACTTTCAAAAGACAGCATATTAAAACAACTTTACCCTAATATAAACTATAGTTAAATAACATACCTGCATAAAAATTCGCCTCTAATCTCATTTATTTTTGAAAGTCCAGCTACTATTGTCAAAACATTCTCATTTTTGAAGTGGCGAAGTTTATTTTTAATTCTTTGTATAAAATTTCGTATGTCGATTAAATTTATATGCTGTACCATGAATGCCTTATTTATAAAAATAACTTTTATTTCCTTCACTAACTCTACCATCTTTTACAATTACAAAATTCTTATTCCAAGGCTTGAGATGCAGATCACACATCAAGTTTTTGGATTTATTAACTCTTGCATTTTGCTATACTTTGTACAGATTTTCTGTTTATTATTTTTATATTTCTTTCTTATAATGTACATGTGAAATTTTGAATTTTGTCAAATTTTCTTAAAGATTTTCTATCTTTCGCAATGGATTCCGTCTGAAGCTTCTTTTACTTATTTTCATTATTTTCCTAGCTTTTTTCCGACTACCTTACGCTCTTTCTAGTGATTTTCTGCTGTGAACTTTTTTCTCTCATCATACTTAGTTTGTCGTGGTATTTCCATTAGAACAAAATGATTGAGAGTGAACAATTTTTCCTATAATCTTTGTTTTAAATAAAAATCGCCAATAACTTAGATCATTTCTTTTCGAGAAATTTATTTTAGTTTTTGTAAACAACTGAAAGAAAAATTATATTATGTTTGGTATAAAGCCTGTTTTACATCATACTTTTTTGTATAGATTCTAGTACGAGATCCTTCCGAGAAATTTCTAGACAAATCTAGCATAACGTAAATCAGAAATTTTCATTCGAGATTCTAGTATAGAAATATACGCCCGGCCGTATATTTCTATACGAGTTTCGTACTAGATCGTTAATTCGCATGTGCGAATTCGTGATATCAACAGTTGCCAACTTTTGTTATATGTCATTTATTTTACAAAGTGTGAGGTTATAAATAACATTTCAATAACATTAATATAAAATGTCTAATACAACACAGACACATTTAAAATGAATTTTTGTAACTCCTTATTTTGTGTATTTTATCCATTTAAAAAACAAGTTAACTTTACAAATTTGTTAGGTTGGTATTCATTTATTTTGATTTAAAATACGATACATTCCGAAGATTACCGATTATACACAACTTGATAGCATGGAAATTGAATGGAACTTGATCAAAAATCTGTCTAGAAATATAGTATGCAAATAGACGAAAATAGTATAATGTCAAACGGGCTTTAGACTTTAGAATGTAAACTTCAATACAAAATGCTTGTTGCTACACATATTATTACGTTTTAAATAGTATTAATAAATTAAACTTTGTGCAGATTTTTTGTTAACACACCTCATTTTGATTGCCATTCTCGTTGCTTAATGACATATTTTTACGCACTAGTATTTAAAAATGTAACTTTTAAGAACTAAATAAAAATAATAAAAATTATGAAATTCTTTATTCATTATAAATATTTACAACTCAATTACTTAAATTACTAAGTTGAACATTTGATGTTTTTAGTTCTTCTTCTTGATGCAGGTAGAAATTGAATTAGAAATACTGCTGGTTTCTGATTCTTTGTCGACAATTCTTATTTCTTTAATTGCTGTTTCTTTTTCTTCCAAAATTCTTCTTGAATTTTTTTCTTATTCTCCAAAGAATTTTCAACGTAGCCTTCAGTAAAAGAACTTGAACGCTACTCTCCATTTTTTTATCTTTCTATTGACATCACAACCGTTGTTGTCAGTTGAAACGGGGTGCAACAGATTGCGAAAACCGATATTCCTGTATTAATGGGTTATGTTTGGGTTTAAAGTATTCACCCTGTATAGAAGAAGAATGAATAAAAGATCATCATTCACAGTCACTTCCATATTCCTCAATTTGTCGATGGCGTCGAAAAAATTTCTTAGATGGTCTCTTAACATCGTCGTCTTCACGCATTTATTGAGGTACGACCTGCTTCAGATCATTATCATCATCATCATCAATTAGTAAATTGTGTCCTTGAACAGGTTTCAACGGAAATGTATCCAAACTAATCTGTCCTGTGCCTCCCTCTTCAGACTCTCGTAATTTTGTCTGTCCTTAATTTCAGTTAACATTCCAATTTATTTTTCGTCCTCTTCCCCTTCACCCATGTATTTTCCCTTTAATTATAATTTTCTGTACACCATCCCTTCTTAAAATATGTCCAATAGGCACTTACACAATTGCAATTTGTTCGAGCGCATCTAGCGGAAAAGCATAGAACTAAAGGTTGCTATGGTTACCATTTACAAACAAAGCCGTAGACCTCTACACTCCAGCCATCATCGTTTTAGTTGAATAACCGAATGATCTATCAAACAAAAAAGTTGCCCCATTCAGATTTTCTGGTTTGAAACTCATTTTTATTTAACACAACGAACAAATCACAATAAATAATTAGGTTAACACTGAACAACAGATGTAAACATAATGACAGATAGGATCATGAAGCGGGGCGTAAGACAACGAGGGGAGGTTTGTTTGGGAGCATGATCTTCTATCTCTGTCTTGCATGCGACGTCAATTCTGTAGTATTATTCAGTTAGCTTTCCTCTCTCTCATTTCTTTCAAAATTCTTCTTTCTTCTCTTATTCTTCTCAACACCTCCTAGTTCTTAACCCACTCATTTCATCCAATATTCTTCAAAACAATCGTCACAGCCACATCTCAACTTTCTAAGTAATTTTTCTTCTTCTTCCGCATGGTCCACGTTTCGCAGCCATAGAGTATAATGTTTCATACAAGACATTTTGCAAATCTTTTTCGCAGTTCAATATTAATGCATTTAGATGTTTATAAACCTTGTATTTTACTGTATGCTGCCTTTCCCTGTGCAATTTTGCTGGCCACTTTGGATGCATTAATTGTTTCTATTTTTTCGCGCACTTTTTGCGATGTTGTGTAATCTTTAATTTGCTTTAATTCCGACGGATGTATCGCTAAAATACTGTCCGACATACCGTTGCTGTCACGATCTTCCCAATCCGCGAGTTCCGTTGCGTTTTTTTCACCTAGCTATGGTTTCACTTTTACCCTATGTATTTCCAGCCATCGTTTTTGATTAATATTGCCCGCATGTGAATTCGCTATGTAAAATCTGATTCACGAAAGATGACAATGGGGTCCTCCACCATAACAAAAAAATAACAAAATGTACAGTTTATGTTTAAAGTACTACTCAATAAATAACGATTAAGAAAAAAAAAACATTTTTTTAATAAATACTTTGGGAGATATTTGATTTTGTTTTCAGTGTCACAGTGACGTCACAGTATTGCTGTTTTTCTTGCTCAGCCTACTACAGAAATTAGTGCGAGAAAGATAGCAGTGGTTTGTGGTTTCGCTAAAAATCAAATGCAGTTAAACTAAAAACCATAATGACTTTTAAATACTATAAATTGCTTCAACATTAAACAGACTTTCATTTAAAATAATAAAAAAAATATGAGTGGAGAACCTCATTCAAGGGAACATGTTCGAAGAAAAAATATTAAGCCCTTCATTAAATATAATTATTATTACTTGGTTTACATCAAGTCTATATTTTCTTTCGTAAAAAACATAGCTGAAGAAGATAAAACTTTGAGAAAAGCATAATTTATAAAGAAACGATATTTTTAAACAAATTACATTTATTTTTTCAGTTAAAATATATCCACGAATATTTCATGTTTGTACGCCTATGGGTACGAAATGCAGTGCAGTTATTTGCAAGTAATTTTGCATCCGACGGCCTACAAATGACCTGGAATAGTCATCTTTCGTGAACAAACTATATCAAAATTGTCTAGCGATAACACAAGTATATACGCATCGTCGCACTCGAAGTCATTTTCCGCACTTTTTATGACACAAAATGTTCTGAAATCTAAAAATAACGAGCTCGAATTCACAAACTATATCGTTCGTATGTTTTTTCGCGCCGAGTTCAAATTTTCCACACTCGTCATTGTATCACCAACCGTGTTCAAGTGACAAATGAAAATATATTATTTAAACGGTCGTAACTTGGGAATCCCTTATCGTAAAAAGTGTACGACACATGATTCTATTTCTCTATAACTCTAGTATAGATTTTTATGTAGATTTCATATTTTTATCATATAAATAACACCGCGCGACAACATTATTAAAACAAAAATTATATCAAGGGCAATCATATCATACCGTAAGTGTGTAAATCAAAATAGTTTTCATAATGTCAATATTAAAAACTATAGCTGTTTACGTTTTGGACCAACTGTAGAGTTTGGTTCAAAACAGTTTGAATACGTTTCGTGTATGACGTCATTGTTTGCCTTATAGTCTATTCTACGAGACCTTCCATTACAGGGCCACAAATCCACGTGGTTTCGTGTGTACGGATTAGTTGTCGAACATATACTTAATATTATGTGAATTTCCGCGCTGTTAAAATTAATATCACAGTATACTTATTACTGTTTAAGTTCATCATTTGCCACTATAATTTTTACTTACTATTCTGAAATGTATTATAATCTTTAATCTTGTTGCTTCTGTATATACGAGTAGTGTTTTTTAGTTTATTATTTATTCATTCAAAATCTACATTTTTTATTAGGAAGTGAAAAGCAAGCATTGTATTTATTCATTTGTCAACAGTGTAAGAAATGGTAGTGGAATTACAATTGCGCATATAAATTATTTCAAAACTCCCAGTGTGTATCGCAGAATTGTATTAATTAAACCAATAGCAGAACTTTATTCGTCCTTTAGTGAAAGATCTCGTGAATCATAAACTATATTCTTCTATTTTTTGAAATATTTTAGTCTCAATTTTAGTATACTAAATTATAATCATCAAACAATTAATAATCTGTTTCACAAATTACCAGGAGGTCCGAAGAAAAGAATAAAAATAGTAAATAAATTCAAAAAGACTGATTTAACATTGAACTATTTTATAATTGTTAATAGAGATCCAGAAATATTCAACTGAATTTTACAGCTACTACAATAAGAAACTCAAATCAAAATTAAGCTTGAATTATATAATCTGCCTTTCTATGTATATATTGATTTGTTATTTTAAATAAACATATGACAAATATGAAACACAAAATGGAATAAAACTAACACGAACAAGATAAATTCTAAATTGACGCGTTGTCAATGGCAGAAAATCTACTTTCTCTTATAGTTATGTATATGTACAAAATTTGTTATAGCTGCCGCACGTAAGTTGAGACTGACACAGCATACTAGCTAATCTGAAAATATCGACTACAATTTCTTTGGCTTGTAAATGAATCTCCTTCACTTTATACCAATTTTAAATGTTCAAGTGTTTTTCTCGTTGTAATAAAAGCATATAATACTTACTAGTAATAGGTAACAATTATTGCAAATATTCGTCTAACCGTCAATATACGTAATCTCCCTATTTATTACAGTTTGACCCGTCCAAGTAGGTTCTGAGCATAATGTTCAATCTCAACTTAACGCGCGCCAGCTACAGAAATATGATCATATATATCACGTGATATTTTAGCGTCAAAATAAATTACAAGAGAACTCATATTAGAAAATATATTTTTTTTTAATTATTCGGTTATTTTTTAACATCATCCACAATGTTATAACATATTTTACCTTAAATTGTACTGCATTAAAAATACCCCATTCTTAAAATGGCGCTTACGCCTTTATGATATCATTGCCCTTGATATTACAATCATTACTGATTGACACACCCACAAATGGGTAATATGCCGTGATGATTTATTTATTTATTACCAAAAATTAATTTATTCAGCATGACTTACATTAGAAGATCTCAGCTCCCAGCATCTCTGCATATATGAACTCAACTGCTAGGCATCCATGCAAACTCGTAATCAATTATTCGGGAACTCGGCAATTTCCATTCACCTGCAAATTGACAAAAACATAAAAATTAAATTACTGTTTGCTGTTGAATGCATTTTAATCGATTGCTAATAAATAAATTACTTAAAAACATTTGTTATTGTTTAAATTTTCCTTTGTTACCAATATTTTTACTACGGAATATTAAATAAATTATAAAATTGTACCTACTCAAAACTTGACTATTATTATGAAACATTTTATTCTATACGATAAAAACATAATGAACTTATATAACCATTAATAGAGCAGGGGTATTATTTAAACTTACGATTGTTATTAATTTGCAACAATAGTTAACAATATTTCACTATTAAAACAATGGTATATTAACAATAAATGAATTTGTGTAAATAATCAATAATAATTACTATTTTTATTAAAACTACCTAATTTAAAAATAATGTTTAGGTTTAAATTAAAATAAACAGAACACAAAATAAAGAGATTATTTTATTGTTGTACATACATATCGCACCCCGACGAGAAGAGTGACACAAGTCCAAAAAATAGTTTTGCGTAAAACTTAAATTAAAGAAGACAGTTCTCGAATGTAAAGTTACTTACATTAGTTCGAAACGAAACGACATTAGCTACATCTCTCGAAAAATATAATTTTAATTTATGTCACTATTCCTGATTATTAGAAGCATATTTTTGACCAATTTTATCTGGTAAACTTAAAATTTCTAAATTTTGACTTGTGTCACTATTCTCGCCGGGGTGCGATATATTTTATAATTAAAGAGATTATTTTATTGTTACACAAACATTTATTTTAGTCTTTATGAAGAAGTCATGGTCTGTGATAGAAAAATTAAATTATAATAGTTCTATAGAATTGTATGCAGAAAGAACTTTGTTTATGTACTAACTCGAAAATGGACAACAATTATTAATAAAAATACCTCATTGTTAAAATAGCGCTTATGCCTTTATGATATCATTGCCCTTGATATGATCATCATTACTAATATCTGTGTACAAAATAGATTCACACACCCACAAATGGGTAATATGCTGTGATGATTTATTTATTATCAAAAGAAAAAAATGAATTTATTTAACATGACTTACATTAGAAGATCTCAGCTACTCGGAATCTCTGCTATCTCGTACTCAATTACTCAGGAATTTCCATCCACCTGCAAATTTACAAAAACATAAAATTAAATTATTGTTTGCTACTGAATGCATTTTAATCGATTTCTAATATATAAATTACTTAAAAACATTTGTTATTGTTTAAATTTTCCTTTGTTACCAATATTTTTACTATGGAATATTTAATAAAGTATTAAATTATACTAAAAGCTTGACTATTATTATGAAACATTTTATTCTATACGATAAAAACATTATGAACTTATGTAACCATTAATAAAGTTAGGATATTATTTAAACTTACGATTGTTATTAATTTGCAACAATAGTTAACAATATTTCACTATTAAAACAAAAATATATTAACAATAAATGTATTTTTCGCAGCAAAATCAAATAGATGTCTGCTTGAAGACTGCTGCTATACGAGTGACGATGACGAGTAAGAACATTGCAGACCAATACAAACTAGTTTAATTTAGAATGCCGGCTAGCTACAAACAAATGTTATCCGCGTAGTTTTCTTGATTTTGTTAATAAATGCAGAGAAAATTTTATTTAAAAAATATAAATAAAATAAGGGATGCACTTTCACTTTAATTAAAATGCAATTATTCATGAATATTCGAACGTAAAATTTTATACCAATAAAAAATATACCAAATTTAGTTATCGAAGTATGAATTTTTATTTAGATTACAAATACACAAAGTTCAGAATATACAATCATACAAAAAGGTTTCCGTACGGCAAGTTTCAATATATTTTAGGAAAAATAGCAGCAAACCCAATATTTTTTTTTATCCAAAATGAAAGTTATTATGTTAGTTATTATGTTAAATACAAAAGTCTCCGTACGAGAGTAATTTCTAATAACTATTTTAGGAAAAATAGCTGTCTAAAACCCAATATAAAACATTAAAAGTATTCATAATTTCATGACAAAAAAGTCTCCACACGATAACCAAAACATTTAAATAATAAACCACTTGTTTATGTTTTATAAAGAAATATAATATTTGATGGGGTTCCTTTGGTTGTTCCACTAGTAGCTAAGCGACGAGCCATTGAATCTACCAAATTTTTGGTCACCGATGACGTTATATTATGCCATCTTCTTGAAATTTATTGTTAAATTCTTTTTGGTTTATATACCTACTTGTTTCTTTCAAAAATTTTCATCGCTTTCTCGATCTAGTTAAAGTCCGGAGACTGTGGGGGATGATTAAGCTTATTTTCGATATTATACCATGCTATTCTCTTAGAAGATGCGAATGTGCCCATAAACCAATTTGTTAAAAATATTTTTAAATAAAAGTGCGTCTAATTTTGAAGCAATTCGTAGTATCAAAAAGTCATAATTGTTTTTTGTATAACTGCATTTGATTTTTAAAGAAACCTATAGCTATCTTTCTCACACTAGTTTCTGTAGTAGGCTGTGCGAGAAAGATACCAATCGTGTGACGTCACCTGTGGCCTGGAAATAAATTGAAACATCTCGCAAAGTAATTGTTAAAAAAATGTTTTTTTTTATCTTAATCGTTATTTATTCAGTAGTACTTTAAGGATAAAGTGTATATTTTATTATTTTTTGTTATGGTTTATGGGCCTATTATTTGTCGCATCGTTCTCATGCACGAAATTAAATTTGTCTGCTAACCCTATTTTGCGATACTTGCTTTATAAGGTAATGTTTGCTATCCATGATTGTTGCAATAATTACTATAATTTTCGTATTCCCGCTAACTAAATATACCCCAAAACATAATGCTGTCGCCGCTGTATTTTATTTTAAATGACTTAAATTTTCTACTTTTAATTCTTTATTAACTTTTCTGGTAACGTAAGTAAGTATAATACATACAGATTCGATAGAAGGCATAAATTTGAAGTAAACTTGAAATTTAAAGCATTTAAAAGTAATAGTTAAATACGGCGGTGACCGCATTATGTTTTAGGTGTATGTTTAGTTTATGTTTTTATGTTTATGGGGTCGCATAGCCGTCTGCGTATAGTGTCTGGTTGCCAGTGTGGTGACCCGGGTTCGATCCCGGCCAGTGCAGACTTTTAATCGCACAAAAGTGATCCCTGTGGTGCGCTCTCCACACCAGCAATGAGTGCTCGTGAGGTGACGTCTGGTATGCGCCCACACAAAAAAATATATCGTCATCATTACCGATGTCTACATGTATTGTAGATACTGGCTCACCCAGTAATAGATGATATGCCGTGATGATATATATATTTATTTATTTATAGAAATATTTTGTGAAAAATTCATTTTTGTACTTTAGCGGCCTAGAACACTAAAACATACATTGACTGGAGATTTTTAATATTATTACTTGTAATGACAGTGATAAGCGAAATTTTTAAACATATCGTTCGCTAATACTCCATCATTGAAATGTTTCATTATCGGCGATGTACACTGTCTAGTATACATATTCTAATAAACATTACGTGACACTCACTACCAATTAAATTAACAATTACAGCAGTCAATAAATCAAAATTTAAAATATGCTCTAATATAATGAACGAAAAAGTACTTCTAGCATAAATACCACCGTGCACAAATACTAATTACTATTTTTACTAAAACTAAAACAATTATTATTAAAAATACCCCATTGTTAAAATGGCGCTTACGCCTTTATGATATCATTGCCCTTGACATTATTATCATTAGTAATATCTGTGTACAAAATAGATTCATATACCCACAAATGGGTAATATGCCGTGATTATTTATTTATGTATTTATTATCAAAAGAGAAAGATGAATTTATTTAACGTGACTTACATTAGGAGATCTCAGCTACTCGGCATCTCTGCAAACTCATACTCAATTACTCGGGAACTCGGCATTTCCATTCACCTGCAAATTGACAAAAACATAAAAATTAAATTATTGTTTGCTACTGAATGCATTTTAATCGATATCTAATAAATTACTTTAAACATTTGTTATTGTTTAAATTTTCCTTTGTTACCAATATTTTTACTAAGGAATATTTAATAAAGTATAATATTGTACTCAACGCTTGACTATTATTATGAAATATTTTATTCTATATGATAATAGCATTATGAACTTATATAACCATTAATAAAGTTGGGATATTATTTAAACTTACGATTGTTATTAATTTGCAACAATAGTTAACAATATTTCACTATTAAAACAATAATATATTAACAATAAATGCATTTTTCGCAGCAAAATCAAATACATCTTTACTTCAAGACGGCTGCTGTACGAGTGACGATGACGAGCAAGAACATTGCAGACCAATACAAACTAGTTTAATTAGTTTAATTTGGAATGCCGGCTGCTTATAAAGTAATGTTATCAGCGTAATTTACTTGATTTTGTTAAATAAATGCAGATAAAAAAAATATTTAAAAAATAAAAATAAAACAAGGGATGAACTGTAAAATTAATTAAAATGCAATTATTCGTGAATATTCGAACATAAAATTTTATACCAATAAAAAGATACTAAATATTGTCATCGAAATATGAATTTTTATTTAGATTACAAATACACAAAGTAAAGAAATAAACCCAATATATTTAATAAAACATTTATGGTTTATAAAGAAATATATTATTACGATGGGTTTCCTTTGGGTTTTCCACCAGCAGCTAAGCGATCGGCCATTGTATCTACTAAATTATTTAGTTCATATTTCATATTTTCATGCACCACTCATGCACGGTTACAGATAGAATAACGGACAATGAAAATATTCAGCATGAAATTCTCTTTCTTTTCATGTCAGGCATGATTTTTTTACTTCATCGGATCTCGTGTTACAGACGTTTGAAGTTACATGATTATTCATCAAAATTTGTGTATTTTCAATAATACAAAATTTCGATGAAAAATCATCAAACGTCTGTAACTCCAGATCTGTTGAAGTAAAAAAATCATGCCTGACATGAAAAGAAAGAGAATTTCATGCTGAATATAGACTTTCATCGCCCGTTGTTCTATCTTTAAACGTGTATGAGTGTTGCATGCAAATATAAAATATGAACTAAATAATTGAGTTCAATTTCACGGAAACGACAGTCGAGTTCTACCGGTTTGATTTAGAACTATGATTTTTTGGTAGTAAATACCATACTTAAATAAATGTTTTATTTGCATACATTATACTGTACTAGTACTTTTAAAGATATAGAAAGTACTAATAATCTTCTCTCTTGCATATTTTGCTTAGATCATCTAACTTAAGTTATGTATGATCTAAGATATTTTGCTGTCAGCTGTCACAATTTTAGGTTAGATTACTATTTCATGTTGTGGAGCGTAATGTGTATATGTGTGTGTGCGTGAGAGAAATGTCTTTGTATAAGTATGAAACAGTGACGTCATAAATTTAGTCTGTGTTTACACCCGCATCTTTCAAATTATTTTATATTACTGTATTTGTTAAATGAGATGGATTTCATGATTTTATAAAAAAAATCGACCATTTTTTTTAAATGACCCCATTGGTGTTGAATACGTTGAATACATTTCAAAATTCCTTTTTATTGCTGTGTTACGTAATTTGATTTTTAAGTACCTATTACATAATTGTTTTTCAAATTTCCATATCGTTTTTAATATTTTAAACATGGCCGACGCTTTGAATTTTGGAAAACAATTGTCGGTTTTCAAAGAAATTTTGGTATTTTTGCCAAACTTTAAAAATTTGCAGAACTACTGTTTAAAATGGATGCATACTCAACTCCCGAATATTCAAAACTAGCATATGAATGCATAGAATCATTCAAATCCCGAATATTCAAAAACAGAATCGCGCATTGCACGAAAGCCAATCAACAGAATCACTCAAGTAAACCAATTCTATCCTTGGCTTGGCCACGCCCACGTATTCGGTATTTGGAATAATTCTGTGCATGCATATTCTGGTTTTGAATATTCGGGCGTTGAAGGCTTTTCTATTTAAATTACTTTTTTAACCAAATTTTTGAATATTTCCATAATTGAATCTGTATTTTTTAAATGACGCAGTCTAAATTTTGGGCTTCGAACAGAAAATACTTCTGTATTTATAAAAATTAAGTATCAAAATAATGGGTGTATACAAGTAACAACTCAAGACAAGAAAGTAGATATTAAAAATTAAATCCACCGCCACTGTAGTAATGTAGGGAAATTTTAGTTGAAGAGAAACGTAGGGATTTCGATTTGCAGTTTACACAGCCACAGGCCACAGCCAAGAAGAAGCATAACAAGCATAAGAAGAAGTATAGATACAGAACGTGAGACAAACGCCGGTTGATATTTTGTAAAATACAGATTACCTTATATTAACTTGTATCAACATAGTGTGAATATGTAAGTATTTTATTTCCCTCAGTGTATTTATTTTAAAATAGAACATTTCATTATTTATTTATTTTCAAGTAAAACATTGAAATGTTTTTGAGGTTATAATTTAAAATATCTCAAAATTGTACATGTTTTACATTAACTATATTTTAGGAGTCTCGTAACTAAACCCAAGTCTGAAATGACTGCAGAAGAATTAGCAGCACGAGAAGAGGAAGAATTTAACACAGGCCCTCTGTCTGTTCTAACTCAGTCTGTTAAAAACAATACGCAAGTTCTAATAAATTGTAGAAACAACAAAAAGTTGTTGGGTAGAATTAAAGCTTTTGACCGACATTGCAACATGGTATTAGAAAATGTAAAGGAAATGTGGACAGAACTCCCTAGAACTGGAAAAGGCAAAAAGAAAGTATGTTTTTATTAATTGTACATGTTCGTCTACTACTGATAATATTTTTTTCAGGCTAAACCAGTGAACAAAGATAGATTTATTTCCAAAATGTTTTTACGGGGTGACTCAGTTATTTTAGTTGTACGTAACCCCTGCGCTGTGATGCAGAGCAAGTAAAACAAATCAATTTTTGACTGCCTGCATTCTTATATATATTTATATACTTTTTGTAAGATACATATGTATTCAGTTCATTTTTTAATAAACGAATAATTGTCAAATGTATTTTTGGAAGCTCATGTGGCGGCGTTAAATGTGTTTAAATTAGGGCAAAAAATCGGTATTAAGTCCAAAAACATGATTTTGAAATCAATATTTCCATTACTAATAAAACCGGTAAGAATTAACCAGAAAACTATTGATGGCTGGGATGGGAAATAGAAGGCATATAACTTGGAAAATTTGAATATTTGCTTCCCAATAAAATCGTTATAAATCGTTATACACACATTTATGGACACTGTTATTATTTTTGCAAAACCGAAACCCTAGTAATACCGGTATACCGAAACTGATTCTATGATGATGAATCGATATTTTTAATGGTTACCATCCCTGATTAGGGGTTGTATAACCCGATGATTCTGATTACCCAGAATGGAACTTTTAGTTTCTAATTTTTATACCATTTTTCCGGAAATTATACAGCTCTATGTAATATTTATATCGTTGAAATCAGAAAAGCGCAGTAGTAATTGTACTACCCAATCTAGAAATGTTACTGTACAATATTAATCACAATAATAAACAACAAAAATCAAAATTAATATTTATTACACAAAACAAAATTACATATAAAAAAGTTTCTTGTATAATTAATTTGGTCAGCAAGTAGAGTTCGCGCGTTTAGAGAAAAAACATATCAGCGCAGTAGTAATTGTACAATTAATCTAGAAATGTTACTGTACAATATTAATCGCAATAATAAACAACAAAAATCGAAATCAATAAAACTAAAAGTATTTATTGCACAAATCAAATTACATTTTAAAAAAATTCTGTATGCTATACAGCTGCTATTTGTTAAGTTAAAACATCGCAATTTCACAAGTTGGACTTGTCCGGACGAATTTTGCTCTCTGCGCATATTTTTCCTCTGGGCGCGCGGACTCTAACCGTCGAACTCATATGATTCTACCATATTTAAATAAATAGATGAAAACGGAGGTATTTAATTTACAATTTACATGCTGACTGCTGCCAGTTTTATTTATATTTTTTCTTTTTATGGTACGTGGGTCATAGTTTTCTGTACAGATTTTTATATCTTGATCAAAAATAAATGTTATTAAATGTACGAAATAAGTAAATAGGAAAAGCATACAGATAACAAATGTAAGTAATCATCATTAATTAATTTAACTTTGGACACTCCATTACCAGGGCTATAACAAGGCGTCGCCGGTTCTTTCATATTACTCGAGGAAGCTCTTCTTGAATATGGGATTCCACTCATATCGAATTTTTATTTAAATTATATACAGAATTATTTCTTCCCATATAACAGTGTTATTGACGTAAACTTCTTTTCAATATATTTTATCACTTTTTTTATAAATGCTAAAATATATTAAACACCTCCAAAACACGCGGATTTTTCCGGGGTTGATGACGCTACCCAACCCGGCTCTCTTTTATTGGCCGACACTGTAAGTAGGTGTTTCCATCATCAAACCAGTGTCTGCCAAACTGTTTCATTGGAGTATTTGGTTATGGTGGTTATGCGACTACACACCATTATTTTTACAAATATGTACTTAAATACTAATAAACTACAACTACAATATACTAAATATAAGATAAATGAAAATAATTAAGAACAAAATGACATTTTCAAATATAAAGTGATATAACCTTAGACGAACATTGACAAATGATTTAGAACCTCTGGTAATACCAGACAAGACAGCAGCTGCTGAGAGAGAAAGCACGATAAAATGCCATTGCTCTCCGTCTCCACTACTGGGTTCGCTTACGTCGTAAGGCGGGAAACGGTGGATTCCAAATATTTGCCATTTTTTTTTTCTTTCATAAGAAGCCGAATTTTTTTAAAAAGAAAAATTAGGGAATTTCTGTATTTAAAAATACTATAACGTATAAAAAAAAATCGTGGAATCCCCTATTGTATACAACGTTCTCTTTACGGGTACACGATATATAAAATCATCTAAAAACACTCTGTTTCCATGATCGACGATTCCAAACTTTTTACGGAATAAACAACGATCTAATGACATATTGTTGAGTTTTTAACGATAGTTTGAGAATTAGGGTGTAACATATGAGATACCTGAACAGCTATTAAAGAAATTACACAATCCAGTGCTCGTATAACTTTTTCTTCGCTTAACTTCCCATACCAAAGGAATGTTTTTATGGCACTTGAATATGAATCGAAGTTTTCTACTGCTGATACAATATACAGTTGCGTGCAAAAGTTTTGAAACAATATTTATTTTTGTAATACATTTATAAAGTACACAACTGTTAGGGATGTGAATACCTTGTAATTGGTAGTTAACATATTTTAAAATTTATATTCATCGTATTTTATATGCTTGAACGAAATTGATCGTGTTCATAAATATTGCGCCACATTATAGCTGATAGTTTTATACGTTATTTTATTGAATTTTTTCATCAAATTCCGAAATTAAATTAAATTTGGACTATTGTCCATTAACATGGTAAAACACACCCACCTTCAGTTACGAGAATCCGTAATAAACCTTTTTTCGACAAGGAAAGGGTTCTCGCGATAGCTTGCTAAAGATTGATAAAAGCACAATAAATAGAATTATTATTACTAAATATAAATAGCCAAAATCATCAGCTGACAAGCAACGATGCGATAGGCCCCGTAAACCAACAAAGCGAACAGATAAAATAATTAAACTAAAATCTATAGCAGATCCAAGAAAACTACTGTGGTTATTACAAAAGAAATTCGAATAGAAAACCTTACCAATGTCAGCCAAGTACTTTGTCTCGAAGTCCTTAAGATGAAGAACATATTGGACATGTCATTTTTAAAAAACTTTTAGTTAGTAGAAGAAATAAAAAGGAGACTAAATGTTGCAAAACATATCAACATTGGAATGAAGTCGACTAGTGAAAAGTATTATTTTCGAAAGAATGAAAATTAGATTTTTTTGGAAATGACATTTTAAAAAGTCATTACTACCTTATACAAGAAAAAATATATCACGGTGATGGGGTTTTCAACAGGACAACGATCCTAAACGTACTTTAAAACTAATAAAGGAGTTTTTAAATCAAAATAGTCTGAATTCTTGACTAGCCATGCCAATCTCCGTATTTAAATCTAATAGAGGGTGAATTATGGAACCATTTGGAAAATGAATAGCAAAATTTAGCACAAAACTCTATTAGAAATTTAATCAAATCAATATGCCTCGACGGTGTGCTGACAGTGATTGCTTCAAGAATGTCGACAAAGTATTAAATATAAAATACAAAAGCGCAATACCAAAAAAATTATACTATTTTTTTACTACTTTTAAAGTATGCATATTTTTGGCTCAATACTTTTGAACATCATAAATTATTTTGATATCACATAAATTTATTTATGTAGTTTTTGGTTTATCATTTCAAAATACGTTATGCACAAATATATATGTTTATAAAAATTACTGTTTCATTTCTTTATCACTTTTACAATATATGATATAATGTAAAAATGTATGTGACTCATAACTTTTGCATGTAACTTTGTGGTGGATTGAGATAATCAATTCTTATTAAATTCATTGGAGAATGCACAGTTTGTTTAGAAGCTAAACGTATAATTAGTGAAAGGCAGAAATGTGATTCCTTCTCAGACGTAGGAGTCGTTTCTTTTTCTTCTGCTGATTTTGATATGGGAGTATTTTGTTTATCTTTCGACTCATCTGGTTTAGAGAATCTAGTCTTTCTTGCAATCAGAATTTCTCGAGGACTTGTCGCTTGCTTTAATTTCTTCGAGAGTGACTGAAAAATATTTACAACAATGATATACATATTTATTTTCGCGCCATTTGCTATAATATAAATCACATTTCGTCACACATTCCCATAAAAAAATATTTCTTTTGTCTCGTCCACATTTATATTAACATTCATAAAAGTTTTCATATTCCTCGCACTCGGAAACTTTCTCTTTTTCAATTTCACTTACACACTGGACGTTCAAACCCTCAACCTCGCCAATATATACAGTATTGACCATAAACTTATAAAAAAAAAAACTATTTTCAATTATACGTATTGCAGAAGGCTCAATAGTACATTTACTTCAAAAACGAATTATTATACGCGATACTATAACTGTGGACTTTGTAAATTTAATGTTTACGAAAAATCATTTTGCGAAGAACCATTTTTATACGTTCGGATTATTAATTTTCAAATCTCACTGGATACATTCTTATTAAGTTGCATGATAAATATTAATTCATATTTTTTAACCAACTACATGATACATTGATAAGATATACATATTGAACTTGGAAAGTTTGTAGATGTGGTTGTCATGACGATTGGAGAAGTATGGATAGATGGAGAGAGTCAGGAACGAGGAGGATTGGAGAAGAAAGGAGAGTTAACTAGATTGAACACACATACTTTAAGAAGAGATGGTACAGAGAAAGAGAGCGAAGAAAATTTGGAATATTAACTAGTGCAGGACAGATTAATATGGACACATTTCCGTTAAGATCTGTTCAAGGATAGAATCCACAAATGATTAAATTAAAAAAAAATGCAAGTAGTTGCAGTTTTTATGTCCAAATAAAAATAAAATTATACAAATTGAATAAATATAAAATGATTTTAACGTAGAATAAACTTGTTTTAAAGGAACATTAATCCTGTAATTATTTCAAAAAATCCCCTTCTTACATGAGTAATTGAAAATTTTAAAACGTTATCTTTACGACCAATACTGCACATAAGTTTTATTAATCGTTCAACTGGCATTCTCTTAAGATGATGCATGCAACAACGAGTTTTCAAAAAATTACCTGGTGTAATATTCGAACATATACACTTGCAACACAAAATAATAATCCAAATGTAAGTCCACAGCTATCGTTATCTCCAAAGGTTGGTAATCCAAAACTAGAGCCTACTTGCAAAGTCCATGAACTATAATCTCGATTATCTCGTAGTAGTCCATAAACTGGAGAACTGAATTTAATTATACAATTTGTTCCTAATCCTATGTCTATTAATCTAAAAACAACAAAACAATAAAATACATTGCCATATTTATAAATTTTCTACTAACTTATTCATAATTTCAATGAGAGAATTTCTGAAGGCAGAGAATTAAAAGTCACAGCTTCGTCGGATGGTCCATGCGCAGAGTAATACCTTAGAAGAAACGGTCTTACAAGTACTGCTGAACTATAATTTAAACTCATTTTTACTGCACCCTAAAAACATATTTTTAGTTTTGCCAGAAAAATAAAATATTACATTGTTTCTCACAAGAAGATTGATCATTGACTGTTCATGATCCATACTCCAATAAGTTTGATATTGAAATAGTTCGTAAAAGAGTATTAAATAAATTTTCATACACAATCAATTAATTTGTGTTATAATTCTTCTATAAAGTATCCACCATTCTTTTAATTCCCACGGTAAATTTTCTATATACTAAAATATATGATAAATAAATATTGAATTTTCTTATGTTATAAAGAATGACTTACCAAAAATCTATATACCTTGGATTCCGTAACATAACGGGAAGTTGTAACTTTTCCCATAAAGAAACATTAATGTCGGAACTCAAAAAATCTTTATTATTTGAAGACTGTGCATAATTTATCAAAACCTCAATAGATAGTTTTGCTAATGCAAGAGTATTTTTATATTCAATAAATTTTCTTACACAATCAATTAATTTATGGGGCAACTGCGTATGTGCAAAATTATAATTATAATCATTGTAGAATAATCATTAATTCATTCAATAATTTAAAACGCATAATGAAAGCTTTTTGTTCTGCATATTTTGGTACAATAGCGTCTACTTGTTTATTGTGATATTTCTCCAGAAATATTTCATATTCGCTGTTAAAAACACTATCCATTACGTCAATAAACATTGTTACAGTTGGGTTGGAAATAGCAACAGATTTTAATCCGATACAGTTAACAGTGCTTCAGTAAAACGAGGTTCTAAGTCTCGGTAACAAGCAGAAATGCATCAAGACCATTTTTAAAATAGCTCTTGTTCCAATTTTTCATGAGGAATAAATACAATTCCGTTGAAAATGTAATCAAATAAATGGCGTTTATGTTATAGATATGATCTTTTAAATGTTGCCTGCGTGCTTCCGTGATTATAATTTGAACTTCTGAGGAGAAGAAATTTGCTGACAAAAATTTTATAGCAATGATCAAGAAGTTTTTGAAGGACAACATCAAACAATCTGTAGAAGGCATATTATATTCAACTTCATAGCCCACTTTTTGATCATCCGAACTGATAATATATTTCAATAAATGTGTTAAATACGGTGGAGTTAAATCGATATCACCAATATCAGTTTTTCTTTGCGTTAAAAGTTGTATCAAAACAGACATTACTTTTTGTATCATACTAATATATTTGATCCCTCGTCCACTTAATCAATTTGTTTGCTCTTCCATACTATTTTTGCACGCCGTTTCCAGCCAGTCCGACCAGTAGATTCATTTAAAAAACAATGATACACAATTTTCCTTGTTTTAATATACTGATTTGGATGTAATTTATCCGACGCATACAATAACATTTCGAAAAGAAAATGGATGATTTGATAAAGGACATCCAAGTACGACTTATCCTTTTTCGCATACTAAATCAAGAAATTAGGAAATATCTTTCAAAATTTATATGTACAAAGTGATGAAAATTTAATTTTGGTCTACTATTAAAGAGTTAAATTTATTTGTTTTACTTTTTCAGGAACGCTTATATTCAAGTATTTTAACGAATTGGATATTTCTTCGTCCTTCATACAATTCATGAAGCATTTTGTAGTTTTATTTACATTATCCAAAACCTTATTCATCAAAACTGTATGGAGTTCATACATGTACATAGTTTGAATACTGCAATTCACACAAATGTTGCTAGATAGTGGTCTGTCGTATATTTTTTTTAAACTTATCTGAAAGGTAAATTATTTGACAATGACTACAGAAAGAATTATAAAAGGAATGACAATAAATACCTCAGTTTCTTTAATTATGTTTAAAGAAATATTTAAATGAAAAGATAAACAGCCAGAAAAAGATCTCATTGTATCGGGAAAAACACCGGTCGCCTTTTGTGAAAGCATGTAGTCCACTATCTGAAACAAAGTTACTTGTATTTGAAACATACTATTCATAATGTCTACAATACCTGAACATCAAATACATTATTTAATGACACCTTATAAATGTGATATAAACAGTCATTCAATGATTTGCTATCATTGACAACTTTCGTAATAGTTTCTGATTCCATTAACTGTTTTAATCCTAATTTAAAGGCTTTATCTCCAAGCTTTTTAATATCGAAAAGCATTACCTCCATTTTCGTTCCAATACATAATAGACTTAACTTGGAGTGCCTACCATATAAGCAACCAAAGCCCAAAACATAAATAAGAGGCAAAGTTTTTAAATAACTGATACAAGAATAAAATTTACTGTCTACTTGACTAAGAAATCTATTTTTATGAGCTACTTCTTTAATTCTATCAAAATTTACAGACTTTGTTTTAGTTTCATCTACTTCTTTTTTTTTAACGTTTCCATCCAAAACCGTGATTGACATTATTTCATTTTCGTAAAAATGTACCACCTGTTTAATCATTACGTTGCTTGGATATTCTGATACATTTGTAATCGAGACTTGATATTGATTGCTATAAACGTAGCTTCCTTCGAAAATTTTTCCATTATATAATTCTATCATCAGTCGACTCCCTTTTTTGTATTCTAATGAAGTCATGATCTGTAATTATAAGTTACGTTAAGGAATTCCAATATAAACTTACAACTTGACTAATATAATTACCTTTAAAATAAAATAGTTTTATCAAATACGTTATTTCCTTCTGCTTTTTAATGACTTACTAACGATAACGACTACACAACTACACTCCACACTAACGACGGCTTAGACCAGAGAAAAAGAAGACCGGTGAGCTCTCTACGGCTGCTGTAGCTGTACCACACAGACCATCTACACATATACACGTCAATACACGTGATCTACACTATGAGCTGAGAGCTGCCATGTATATAGGTATGTTATCTCTGGAGAGCTGTTACTGTAGAGCGGGAAAATTGGCGGGCAATCAGTTGCAGTGTTGCCAACCTCACAAAGAAATCCCCCAAACATTCTCAACATATCCCTTTTCAAACAGAAAAATTCTCGAAACTATTTATTATTTTTGAAGCAAAACTTTAATTTCAATTATACTAAAATGTTATTCAAATATTGTATAAATGTACTGATTCTTAAAATATTCCTTAATTTTTATGCAAAATCCCTCAATTTCTTTTAAATAAAAAAAACAATCCCTTAAGTTGGCAACAATATTAGCTGATATGATTGCCTTCGCCTCTAACTTCATTAGCAAGGAATGCATGCGCAGAAAACCAAATTGTGATCTTACTCCCACTCCCGATGGCTAAGCTTAAAATGAGGTGCGGGAGGCCACGTGACTTTGACAAGTGCTTGTGGGGCCCAACATGGATGCCAAGAATACGGCTTGTGTACGTTGCCTGTGTTGCCAAATAAATTTGAGTGTAAAATTAATAAATAAAATTGTAAAGCTAGTAATTATTAATGAATATCATGTTGTTTTACTTTTTAACACATAAACTTAATTTTTAAAATATACAAGACGTTCAACTTTCATCTGATGGTTTTCTTCAAATTTAGTGCGCCAAGAAATCTTTGTATCGTAGATGGCAGCACAAGTCGCATAATTTTTAAAAAATATTTTAAAAATTAAGTTTATGTGTTAAAAAGTAAAACAACATGATATTCATTAATAATAACTAGCTTTACAATTTTATTTATTAATTTTACACTCAAATTTATTTGGCAACGTACACAAGCCGTATTCTTGGCAACCATGTTGGGCCCCACAAGCACTTGTCAAAGTCACGTGGCCTTCCGCACCGCATTAGTTTCGAGTCAGTGGCGTAGCATTAGCATTTTTATGTTTAGACCACACTCCATTATGTTAAATATCTTGCACGCTACTGATTTTTTTTTTGCACCAATCGTATTTAAGTAGGGTATGGCAAGCGCGGGAGCTCGCCATCACTCGTGACGAGCACTGCATGATTTGAAAATATAATACTTATTTAGAATAAAAATATGAAAAAGTAATTTGTGGGCTACTATTTATAAATCTACACAAATTTTTAATTATTAGAAGTCATCGACCTGGATGAATTTTATAAAGTTAATTTCATTTATATTAGATACGAAGTGCAGAGCGCACAGTAGAACGTGAGAGACGCCGGTTAATATTTATTAAAATACAAATTACCTCATATTCACTTGTATTAACAAAGTGTGAATATGTAAGCATTTTATTTTAAAATAAAACATTTCATCATTTATATACTTTTTGTAAAATATATATGTATTCAGTTGGTTTTTTGATAAATGACTAATTGTCAAATGTATTTGTATTTATTGGAAGCTCATGTGACGTTAAATGTGTTAAAATCAGGGCAAAAAATCGGTATTAATTCCAAAAACAAGTCACTATTTTCATTTACTAATAAAACCGGTAACTATTACCCAGAATGGTACTTTGTAACATTTATATCTAACTTTTCATAACAATTTTGTAGAAATATGCAACATTTATGTCGTTGAAATCAGAAAAAATATCTACTGATCAATACTACTGAACTAAAAAATGATATACGCTACTTATTATTTAAAAATATATTTGTAATTTTGTTCTACCATTTGAGAACCACTGGTGAATTTTCGGTTTGTTATACAGTTTGTTTAAAAAATACCTAACTCGGATAGGCTATGAATAGAGAAACGTACATCTGATTATTATTCAATTCAAAAGTCAAGTTGTCAAAACTGATCTTGAAATGTAATTTTACGGAGAAAAGATAATAAAAAAGGAAACAGAATATTACCATTCGCAGTTTTCTAATTTATTTCCATTTCTAAAATGAGATCTAAGAAAAAAAGCTTTGATTATTTAGAAAACATTTTTGATAATATCTCGTGTCAAATTGACATTTAAATTAAGACCCTTTTCTATGTTCATAAACTACTCAGAGTTAGGGTTTTTAACACACTGTATTAGCTCCTTATTCCTAAACATTTTTTGTACATACAGTAAAACCTCCGTTATCCGAAATATCGTTTAACCGAAACGACCGAAAAAAAAAATGTTGTTAAACTACGAATGCTAACTTAACGGTGGCGTGCCATAGCAGCTATAAAACGCGGTCAGAAGAAAAAACAAAAGAAAATAAGGCATTTTCCAAAAAAAAAAATAATAATAATAATAATAGGCTTACTGAATAGTTAAAGTACTGTGTACTTCAAAAAACTATTCCTAATCTCTAACAATGGCATTTCAATTATTATCCGAAATTTTGGTTATCCGAACCCTCTTCTCCCGCTTTGTTTCGGTTAACAGAAGTTCTACTGTAATATTTTCACTAAAGGCATTTGTTCGTCCAACAAAGCACAAGGTACACAAACGGTTAGGACAATTTATCTGCTAACTACTACTATTTCAGCTTTTTATGCAACGTCGCTCATAGTCTTCTTCGCCGGCTCAATGGTTAGACGAACGCCTCTTAGTCATGAGTGCACTCGGGGTTCTGGGTTCAAATCCCACTAAGGCATGCTTGTTTGTGTATGTGAACCTATTCAGTAATTGGGATTTAATCCTGCTGAGAGGTTTAAAAAAAAAAACAGATTTTAATGTACTGACCAAAAATAACTGTAAAATGCAAAAATAATTTATTCTTTTTTTAATTATAAAATATTTATAAAATGTTACTCATTATGTAAAAAGTAGGAAAACCACACAGATAACAAATGTAAGTAATCATCATTAATTAATTTAACTTCGAACAATCCATTACCAGGGCTATAACAAGGCGTCGTCGGTTCTGTAGTTTTCTCCGTCAAATTACTTGGGGAAGATTCTTCTTGAATTGTATACAACGTTCTTTTAACAGGAACACGATGAAATACAGAATCATCTAAAAACACTCTGTGTCCATGATCGACGATTCCAAACTTTTTACGGAATAAACTACGATCTGATGACACATATCGCTGAGTTTCTGATAACCGTCTTTTAACAAATTCGTGGAAACTTTGCAATTCTGAGGATAGTTCACGCTTTATGAGACGAGCGTCATGAGCAAGTTGAGAATTAGGGTATAACATATGTGATACCTGAGCAGCTATTAAAGAAATTACACATTCCAGTGCTCGTATAACTTTTTCTTCGCTTAACTTCCCATACCACGGTAAAGTTTTTATGGCACTAGTATAGGAACCGAAGTTTTCTACTGCTGATACAATATATGTTGGATTCAGATAATCAATTCTTATGAAACTCATTGGTGATTGTACAGTTTGTTTAGAAGCTAGACGTTTAATTTGTGAAAAGCAGAAATGTGATTCCTTTTCGGACGTAGGAGTGGTTTCTTTTTCTTCTGCTGACTTTGGTGTGGGCGTATTTGGTTTATCTTTCGGCTCATCTGGTTTAGAGAATCTAGTCTTTCTTGCAATCAAAATTTCTCGAGGACTTGTTGCTTGATTTGATTTCTTTGAAGATGACTGAAAATATTGATTTTTAAAATATTTACAACAATATGAATCATCTTTCGTCACACATCCCTATAAAAACACACTTCTTTCGCCTCGCCCACATTTATATTAACATTCATAGAAGTTCTCATATTCTTCGCACTCGGGAACTTTCTCTCCTTCAACTTCACTTACACACCGGACGTCCAAACTTCGCCAACAAACAATATTGGCCAAAAACTTTTTAAAAAAATTGTGTACTTAGCCCGCACAGCTGAAGAGAAACTTCTTTCTTAATAATTTAATTAAATTCGTCTTTTGTTTCTATTTAACTGATATTATTATACAGGGTGGTTGATTTTTCATCAAGATACAAGAAAAAGTTATATAGAAAAGTTATTTGATACAACCTGGTGTAAAATTTAGCATAAACAATTTTTTTCCAAGGCCTACCAATTTTCCAGAAAAATATTTAATTTTGATTTTTTAAATGGAACACCCAGTATATTTTTACGGAATAAAATTCTAAATAAATTTCTCTTTACAATGATGTGTAACAAGTAAGGGTTTACCTTTAAATTATGTCTAATAAAGCAAATAGAAATACGACAAAAGTAGGCTGTGATATTCTATTGTTTATACCAGTAACATATGTCACAGATTGCTACTTGATATTTAAATAAAAGTATTAATAATTTTGTAAATCATCAATGCTAGTAATTCTATTACTTGATTTATTAGACACAATTTTATTCAACCCCTACGTAGCCAAAGTTCATGTGTGACAGAAGTTACAGGTATAAACAATAGAATATCATAGCCTACTTTTATCATATTTCTATTTGCTTTATAGGACATAATTTAAAAGTAAATCCTTACTTGTTACACATCATTGTAAAGAGAAATTTATTAAGAATCTTATTCTGTCAAAATATATAGGGTGTTCCATTTAAAAAATTAAAGTTAAACATTTTTCCAAAAAATTGATAGGCCTTGGAAAAAAATTGTTTACGCTAAATTATAGATGAAGTTGTATTAAACAACTTTTGTATATAACTTTTTTTTGTATCTTTAATATTTCAGAAGATATAAGCTGGACAATAAAAAATCAACCACCCAGTATAGTTTGCCGTTTTGTCCGTTATGTCCCGACAAAGTTAAAATTATACAAATTCAATAAATTTAATATGCTATTTTAAAGTAGAATAAACTTGTTTCAACGGAACATTAATCCTGTAATTATTTCAAAAATTTCCCTTCTTGTCAGTAATTCAAAATTTTTGAAGGTTGTTATCTGTACGGCCAATACTGCACATAATTTTATTAATCGTTCAACTAGCACTCTCTTAAGATGATGCAGGCAACAATGAGTTTTCAAAAAATTACCTGGTGTAATATTCGAACATATACACTTGCAACACAAAATAATAAGCCAAATGTAAGTCCACAGCTATCGTTATCTCCAAAGGTTGGTAATCCAAAACTAGAGCCTACTTGTAAAGGCCATGAACTATAATCTCTATTATCTCGTAGTAGTCTATAAACTGGAGGACTGAATTTCATTATACAATTTGTAGCTAATCCTATAATGTCTGTTAATCTAAAAACAACAAAACAATAAAATAGACTGCTATATTTATAAATTTTCTACTGACTTATTCATTATTTCAATGAGTAGTTCCGAAGGCAGAGAATCAGGTGTCATAACTTCTTCAGATGGTCCATGCGCAGAGTAATACTTCAGAACAGACGGTCTTACAAGTACCGCTGAACTATAATTTAAACTCATTTTTACTGCATCCTGAAAACATATTTTTAGTTTTGCCAGAAAAATAGAATATTACATTATTTCTTACAAGAAGATTGATCATTGACTGTTCATGGTCCATACTCCAATAAGTTTGATATTGAAACAGTTCATAAAGGAACATTAAAGTGCATTTAATAAGATCTAAAGCTACTGTTTCGACAGTATACCTCTCAAGAAGTAAAATATCGCAAAAATAGTCCTCATGTAAGCTGACAAACATTAAAGTTTGTTTAATGAATATGTGTCCATGTTTTTTTAACAAAAGAAGTAGTAACATTATAATTCTTCTATAAAGTATCCACCATTCTTTTAATTCCCAAGGTAAATTTTCTATATGCTAAAATATGATAAATAAATATTGAATTTTCTTATATTATAAAGAATGACTTACCAAAAAATCTATATACTTTGGGTTTCTTAACATAACAGGAGGTTGTAATTTTTCCCATAAGTAAACATCAATATCAGAACTTAAAAAATCACTACTATTGGAAGACTGTGCATAATTTATTAAAACTTCAATCGATAATTTTGCTAGTGCAAGAGTACTTTTATATTCAATAAATTTTCTTACACAATCAATTAATTTATGGAGCAACTGCGAATGTGCAAGATTATAATTATATTCATTACCTGGAGTAGAATTTAGTAAAAACATTAATTCATTCAATGATTCAAAACACATAATGAAAGCTTTTTGTTCTGCATATTTTGATACAATAGCGTCTACTTGTTTATTGTGGTATTTCTCCAGAAATATTTCGTATTCACTGTTAAAAACACTACCCATTGCGTCTACAAACATTCTCGTTATAGTTGGGTTGGTAATAGCAACAGATTTTAATCCACGCAAAGATAAGACCGTTACAGTCAACAGTGCTTCAGCAAAACGAGGTTCCAAGTCCCGGTAACAAGCAGAAATCTTCTGAACTATGCATAAAATGTCGTTATAACAATCAAAACCATTTTTAAAACAACTCTCGTTCCAATTTTTCATGAGGAATAGGTACAATTCCGTTAAAAATGTAATCAAACAACTGGCGTTTATGTTATAAATATGATCTTTTAAATGTTGTCTGCATGCTTCCGTGATAATAATTTGAACTTCTGAGGAAAAGAAATTTGCTGGCAAAAACTTTATAGCAATGATCAAAAAGTCTTTAAAAGACAACATCAGACAATCTGTAGGCGGCATATTATATTCAACCTCATGGCGCACTTTTCGATCTTCGTAACTGATAATATGTTTCAACCAACGAGTTAAAAACGGTGGAGTGTTAAAGAATTTAGTTAAAACCTCCAACAATGGCTCATCTACTTGACCACATCTTTTGTGAATTTCTTTTCCGATAATGTTAAATATTTCTGAATAAGTTTTGTCGCTCATATTTACATCTATGAATAAAGGAGAACATAGTGATGGCCAGAAATGTTCATCTTTTACTATATCTGCTATTAAAATTTCTTTTTGGTGCATCCATAAAACATGCAATAGTTCCATAATCCGGGATAATAGTGGACTACTAATTGTTGTATTTTCCTGTAATATTTTAACAAGTAGTACAAATCAAACAATAATAAAAAAAACTTACGGAACTAAAAGCGCATAAATATTCAACTAGAAATGTCCCAATTCCTTCGTTGAATGAATTTATAGATGTTGTAGAACTGACCGAAGATACTCCACTGCGGATACTTGTCTGGCTGGCTGAACCACTGACACTAGTACCAGAACCGGTGACAACATCAGTAACTTTAAAGAACGCTTCAGTCATTCCAGGTTGTTTTGGAACACTGGCTGAAATAAGTTCGATTATTGCTAGTTTCATCTCTTCACTTTCCAGATGATCTCTTAGACGATGAATAAACATCATTCGAACTTGATCAGGACTTAAATCTAGTGCAGCAAGCATAGACATTTGCAATTCCTACAAATATATAATTAAAAAATAGTGACAAAAGTACAATAGCGAACTCTAGTTGTAACAATGTCTAATAAAGAATTAGAAAAAAAAAACACTCGCCATGTCTCACAGTTATTAACCACAGACGCGTTTCGCTCTTATTGGAGCTCATCAGTATGGTGTAACCACGATTTAAAATATACTGGTTATGCCACTTGTCATGTTTTTCATTGTTTCTGATGGTCCGCTTGATACGTGTTTCTTTGAATAATCCGCTAGATGCGCTACATGAGAACGACCCTACCACAGCAAACTATTTTTACATAAAATATAAAAAATGAAATGCATAATGAATTTATTTTTAATATAAATTTATATATTTAATGGAAACCTGAATCAATACATTGTTAGAATTTAAAATTGGAAAAACTGAATAAATTGATAGAACCGCACGCTTCCAGATTTCCATTCGGTAATAATATCTTCTTCCCGAAAATGTTTTCAACAAACATCATTCAATCTTAATTCGCGATCATCTCTACTAATTGCACATTACCATTTTTTAAAAAGTGATATATCGAGTGGAGCAGCAAACAGAGATTCTTTTTCAGTGGATTTCTTGAAACCGGTTTCACATCTAGGAATGAAACATTTTCTATTTAATTTTCTTTTCATTTTGCATTGATTGCAATATCTTTCAACAAAATATTTATATTACATTACATATAATACGAATATGTACTTCAAAACTTATCGCTTTGGACTCTCGTTTAGTGCAGAGTGGCACAACCATTATATTTTAAATCGTGGGTGTAACTGACGATTCACTAACTGGGCACGGCATAAGATATTCAGATGCTGAAATCTTGTGAAACATGGCGAGTATTTCTGCTAATTCTTTATTAAAAAATGTTACATTAAAATACAAGTTTCATAAGACATGATTTTAGCGCACGTGTTTTATAAGGGACAAGTGCGCTAAAATGTATTATGAAAAGTGTATTTTATACAATTTTTTCTATTTTGGTTCTTTTGTCAAAAAATACGCACTACATATACATACATACACAGGTGCCTCTAAAATAAAGGAACATGGCTTAAACACAGATTCCTGAGGCTAAAATAAAACGATTTAACTAAACTTGCTTCTACCGGAAAGTGTACCATTTAGCCAGTATTCTGCTTCAAATTTCTTCGAAAAAATCAAAATAATTTTGCTTATAATAACAGATTCGATTTGGATGAAATTTGGTATGACAGTTCATATGGTTATGTCATCTTTTAAGATGATACTTTTTATTATTAGTGAACCACTAATGTAAGAGTCTTAGGTGTCCCAACATTGATTAGACCGTAACTTTTTAATGGCCACGCCGATAACGTGAATTTTTTTTTTTCAGAAAGATACATTCGATAGTAAACTTTTCTCTCTCTGCGTGATTTGTGATATGTTACGGTTCACACAGAAAAAAATAAAACCTGAGTGACTGTAACGTGAATTTTTAACCATATGAACTGTCATATCAAATTTCATCCAAATCACATAAAGCAATCTGTTATTATAAGCAAAATTATTTTTTTTTTGAAGAACTTTGAAGGAGAATACTGGCTAAATGGTACACTTTCCAACAGAAGCAAGTTTAGTTAAATCGTCTTATTTTAGCCTCTAAAATCTGTGGTTAACCCATGTCCCCCTATTTTAGAGTATGTCATTTTTGTCTATCTTTCTCTTTTGTAGAAAAGGTCCATTGTCTAGAAATGTAGTTACCAACCTAACAAAAATTAGGTTTTAGTTATTTTAAGAAGTTTCATAAAATACATATTAAATAACCAAAATAGAAAAATAAAATGAAAATAATAAAGGATACTTACTACTGTACATTTTTTTAATAATCTGCAAGCCAGATTCGGAATAACTTCATTAAAAGAATGATTTAAAAAACTAGCAATCGCTTGCACTGAATGAACTCCATCGCTCTCTGTATAAATCATGTGTTCCAACGGAGTTAAACCGTTATCACCAATAACAGTTTTTCTTTGTGTTAAAAGTTGTATCAAAATAGACATTACTTTTTGTATCACACTAATATATTTAATTCCTCGTCCACTTCGCCAATTTGTTTGCCCTTCCATAATATTTTGCACGCCAACATTTCCAATAGATAAAATACGAAGAAGAGTCCGACCACAAGATTCGTTTAAAAAACACTGATACACAATTTTCCTTGTTTTGGTATACTGATTTGGATGTAATTTATCCGACGCATACAAAAACATTTCGAAAAGAAAATGGATAATTTGATAAAGGACGTCCAAGTATGACTTATCCCTTTTCGCATACCAAATCATAAAATGAGGAAATATTTCTTTCAAGATGAATACTAAACCAGGAAGTTCAATAGTTTCAAAACTTCCCTCGTTAGCTAAGAATGAAGTTCTCAAGAAATTTACAAAAGAAATTACAAATAAATCGTGATGCTGTTCTCGTTCACTACGGACAATCATATTGCCAAGCTTGCCAGGTTCTAAGAAATTTATATGAAATATTTCCTCGTACGTAAAATCAATTTTGGCTAATTTTGGGAGTAAATGGTATGTTTCCATTTGAGAACATACAAATATGCGGCACTGAGCTAAGAGTTCACTACATACATCCATACACACTGCCAAAACTTCCATAGGTTTATTTTCTGGGTAGCATGAATATGTATCCAGAAGTTTAAAAACGCTATGAATAATTTCAATATATAGTTGGTTTTCTTTCAATACCCATGTACGTGTTTTTATTATTGCTAAAAGAACTTTCAAACCTAAACATACACTCTCATTGTATTCAGTCTGGCCAACTTCAGCTATCATCGCTTTTATTTCTGTTAAATATATAAGCCAGAAATTAATATCTCTCTTATAATGGATATATGTCACTCCATATTCTTTAGTAATTACAGCTTCAGAATTTGCAGGAATTACGAAAGTGTATTCCACTTTTATTATAGTTCTATCACTAAGTAATTTTACAGTATACGAGTCAGAATTATTATGTCTCTGAGTATGGTAAACTTTTGACGGATCATATATTTCTGTATACCATGGTAGATTATCCAACTGATCTATGACCTAAAAGATACATTTATTATAAAAATAAACTCTGAAAGTCATAATAAGAAACAAGTAATTGTAACTGTCAGTGAAGTCATTCAAAATTATCGGCGGCAACAGTTCATAGCTATGACGCTGCCATCTACGGTGAGCTTTGTCCAACTGCTCCCATTCTTTTGCGAAGTGCGAAATATTTATTTTAATTATGGCTGGTTACATTTGCTACATCCCGGATTGTGATTTGAATTCATTAATTAATAAAGGAATATTTTTTAATTTATTTTTTATGAATAATAAAGAAAAAAAAGTTAGTAGTGCCAACATAATTCAAACGATTAAAAACAGTATGTCACCCTGGCACTCTTTTCATCATTTCACAAATCTGCCGGTAGAGGCGCTATAGAAAGTAATATGGTCTAGTCTTAGTTTTATATCGCGATTCAAATTAAGCAATCTCTACCTGGTGGACAAAGTTTGAACTAAAAAATGTCTAAAATATATTATTTACTTTTCTTCACAGAAACTTTCTAGAGATTGCAGACTATTTAAAACATCCTTTAACACAAGTTTCATGTTTTTAAACTTTTTCAAAAGGCGTTAAATTCATTATATTAGTGACAGATTGACAGCTCGTACAGTGTTGTGACGTCACAACATTGATATATAATGGCGGGAAAAGTTAATTTGAATCGCCAATACTTTCAGATGAATAGGGTACTATACCATAGTCAAATTTGAATTATCTTAAATAAGAAGACGAAAATATACAAAAATTAATGAGTATTAGTGAAAAAAAAAAAATTGTTTAAATATTGATTAGGTCGCAAACTGCAAGCAATCGAATTTGATTACTAATTGGGTATAACTCGTTAGGTCCTAAGAATTTGATTGATTGCCTGATTTTAAAAAGGAGATTCGCGCGTCTACTGCTATCACCTTTAAAAGATTATGAACTCTCAAGTAGATGTATAACCTAACAAAAAATTTAACAATTTTGTTTGATGAATTGGTTTAATTATAATATCTAGCAATAATAACAATAATATTGTATTTATAATTAAGTTAATTTGTAATATTAATTAAATTAATAATGTCAGAAATTTGAAACAATGAAACTTCAAAACAAACACTAGCGCCGTCCCCCGTCATACTTTGTGTCATAATATTGTCAAACTGTTTCAATGTTCTATAGTTTATTAGGAAAAAAAAAATTATTATTTATGTTATTTATGCTTAATAATAATTTCTTCGTGCATATAACGTATAAGTCTTTATATAAATATATTTCTGCTATGCAAACATGAAAAAAATTGTCCCCTTTATAACTAACAGTTTGTCGATAACTGGTCAGTACCTGCTACGTCACGCACTAAATTCTTAAACTTTAAAAATTCATATCTCGCTCATTAAAATTTTTAAGTCGCGTTTGCACTAAAATTGTTATTGCATCCTGCTCTTACAGAAAAAATGGTTTAGGACCCTATTTATATAAATAAAAATAGTGGAATAGAATAACATATTTTATTTTAAACTCACCTGTTTTCCTTCTGGAGCTTCAGAAATAATAATAGCCTCAGCCAATTTCGCCAAAATATTTTTTTCTAATGGATATCGTTCAACTGCAGTAAGCCAAAGTGGCTGAAACTTATTCTCCTTGAAAAACTGATGGCATATATAGCGATTTTTTAGTAAAAATCTCATTATATCAGCAATCTGAGCAAATCGCAAATATTTATTACACGCTTCAATATTTTCAAAGCACAATGAAAACATATTATATGCAGCAATATGCGTTAATGCACCTACAAGACATTTATCCTACAAGAAATCTGATTAAAAAATAACTACAATTATTGTTTCACTTTCTTACATCAAAGAACATTTCGCTGGATACTGTGTCTCGGAAAAACTGATAACAGTCTAATGAAACAGCACGGTGCATGTATTTGTGAAAAATACTTTCATCAAAATCAGTTTTAGAGTTAAGAAGTAAAATAGCCCAGATGTAACAAGTAGCTCCATGTTCTTGACGATAAGCCATAGCCATTAATTCTGTACATAAATTTGATCCACTTAAATCTATTTCCGTATCTTTTTTCATCCTGAAATTTGAATACAGAAAATGAAAGCTTTCACGCCAAACTTTTGCAGGTGGCAGCACAGCTGTTCACATAATTTTGTGAAAGTTGACATTTTATGGCACATTCACAAATCGAAATTAGTTTTATGATTTATATATTTATTTCAAGAACATTGACACCATGTTATCTTATGAAACCATTCACAAAACGTGTAGTGAATATTATCATAATTTACTGTTATATTGTGTTAAATATAAATTTCATAAAACTAAAACTAATTCCGATTGGTGAACGAACCTTTAATTCCCATGTTCGCGTTTGCGTAGTATAAAGCATACCGCGTGTGAAGCAGTGACCTCTATATACATATAGAGGTCACTGGTGTGAAGTGAAATGAAAACATGCAATTTTTTAAGTTTTCGGTTTTTGGAAATGGATGCCCTATTTTATTTCTGCATTCCTTTACATAGCAATAAGGCATTTTGTTTGGTTATATAATATACAAATGTCAGATTCGACAGTTGAATGATAAGAAAAAATCTGGATGGGACGTGTCAGGAACTACATCGCCATTAGTTCCTTACTAAACGCTCTCTTATAAGATTTCTTTAATAATACGATGTTCAACATTTTGTTTTTTTTTTTTTTCGTTTTTTCTGAAAATTCGTCTAATAGTTTTTTAAAATTACTACATATTTTGTTTGCGTTTTAAAACATTGGTTTAAGTACAAAATTTATGAGAACGTAGGAAGGGAAATCTACGTCAAGTTTCACGAGCTAAACTACAGGATGTATCAGAGCTAGTGTAAAAAAAATAATATCGTATTCTTGAGATCATTTTGAGTAAAAAATGTCACATGAACATAGGTTCTATTCCTTTTGGTTACAAAGTTACAAGAGATATAAGTTTTATTAATATCAGCAATTAAAAAAAAAAGATAATCAAGATACCTACTTTTAAAATAAAAGAACAAAATCTGGATACATTAAATATATTTTTCTATTTCGGCGTTCTTATGAATCTATAAATGCATTGAAACACGTCGTTAAGAACTATAAACGCACTGTTTTTGGCATTTTTTGTTTTCTAGAGTTTTCAAAACTGACAGATAAATGACATATAACTTCATATTGCTGTCAGGCAACAATAAACTTTCATCTGTGAAGTTAAAGGGAAGCGCTACCAATATATCTAATAAAAAATACCAAGTCATATTTTTAACGTCGCATTCTAAAAATTATAAACTTACCTAAATAGAAAAAATAGTACAAAAAAAAACATGTTTCATAAGGTCTATTATCGCACTCGTCCTTTGTAAAACTTGAACTCGTACGTTAACAGACTACCTTATGAAACTTGTTTTTATTGTACTATCATTGTATTTCTTATAATAAGTATTCAAAATGTGCCCCTTGAGCTATAATGCAAGCTGACATTGATGAATCAGAGAATAAATTATTATGAATGGGGGATTCCACGATTTTTTTATATGTTATAATATTTTTAAATTCCGAAATTCCCAGTGGTGGCGAGCAATGACATAATATCGTGCTTTCTTTTTCAGCAGTTGCTATCTTGGCTGATGTTATCATAGGTTCTAAATTTAAACCATTTGTCAATGTTGCTCGGCTATCAAATTTAAAAATTTTATTTTGTTTTTATTTTCTTTTCTTTTACTTATCTTAAATTTAGTACACTGTAGTTATAGTTTATTAGTATTTAAGTATTTGTAAAAATAATAGCATGAAGTCGCATAAACTCATAACCAAATACTCCAGTGAAACAGTCTAGCAGTCACTGGTCACTGGTTTGATGTTGGGAACGCCTAGTTACAGTGTCGGCCAATAAAAGAGAGCCGGGTTCGGTTGCGTCAAGTCCGGAAAAATCCGCGCGATTCGAAAGTGTGTAATATATTTTAGCATTTATAAAAAAAAACATATAGGAAAGAAATTTGCGTCAATAACAGTTATATGGGAAGAGATAATTATGTATATAATTTATATAAAAATTCGATATGAGTGGAATCTCCTATTCTACAAATTGTATTCCGCAGTACTAAACCCATCCATTTCACAATAAATTTTAAAAAACTGAGGTAAAAATGTCTATTTCAGATTAATTTCGCATATTGTTTTATTGTTTATTCTTTTGTTTTAAAAGTAGGTTTCTAGATTTTTTTCCGTAAACGAAGGAATGTATATTAGACAAAACAATGAGAGCGTTCATGCCAAACTTTTGCAGGTGGCAGCACAGCTGTTCACATAATTTTGTGAAAGTTGACATTTTATGGCAGATTCACAAATCGAAATTAGTTTTAGTTTTATGATTTATATTTTTAATTCAAGAACATTGACACCATGTTATCTAATGAAACCATTCACAAAACATGTAGTGAATACTCTCATAATTTACTGTTAAATTGTGCTAAATATAAATATCATAAAACTAAAACTAATTTCTATTGGTAAACGAACGAAGTGAAATGTAAACAAGCATTTTTTTAAGTTTTCAGTTTTTGGAAATGAATGCCCTATTTTATTTCTGCATTCCTTTACACAGCAATAAGGCATTTTGTTTGGTTATATAATATACAAATGTCAGATTGACAGTTGAATTATAAAAAATCTGGAGAGGATAAATGTGTCAGGAACTACAATGCCATTAGTTCCTTACTAAACGCTCTCATAAGTCAAATAAGCTTTTACTATTTTTGGTAAAGAAGAAGAATATTTTTGTTTCGAAGTCATCTTTTCGCGATGCGCGAAATGATGACGTAAATGGCTTTTTCTTACGTGGCGGCCCTCTAGTAGAGTTCGTGGCAATAGAGAAGGGTAACACCTATTCTTTTTCAAGTTGGACTCGACTGAACGGATATTGGTCTCTGCGCATTTCCCTTCTCTATTGGTACGAGCTCTACTTTTCTCACTAATAGAAATAAAGAGAACTTACCATAGTTGGTTGGCAATACAAAGCAATAAGGCAATTTCAGAATATCGCAACTTATTTAAAACTTGTGGTTCTGCTAGTTCGAGAGAACGATAATAAAGTGGTTCATTTCCAAACCCATGCTTTTTGCAAAGTGTTACGATGCTTTTAAAATTAGATAACTGAATATTTGTGTTTCTTGTTATCATTATTAAACAATGTGTTACTTCTATAATTTCTCTCATATTTCTTTGTATCCAGTTTTTCTGCACCATTTCCGATACTTTTCCTGCCACGTCGCTTTTAATTTCGTTTATTAGATATTCCAGTTCTTCTTCTAACGCTTTCCATATACGTTCTGGGCTTACTTGTTCAACATATTCTTTATATATTTCACACAACGGGTGTTCGGAATTACCCATGAATTCTATGATATTTCTTAACGTTTTTATCAAAAACATTCGTTCTGAAGTGTAAAATCTCCAACAATTGTTCAACATAGGTAAAATTTGCATTTCATACTTCATTTTTTGGATTGTTTTGATCGAGCCACAGTATTCGTTTACTATATAACTTTTTAATATTTGCCATGCCGTAAGAGTACTAACATTCTAAAATACATAGATTAATATAAGTAAAATTAATGTTTCATTAAAAAATACCAAATGTTCTGCAGTTCGACTGATAAAATATGAAATATCTTTAGCGCGTTTATCAGTTAATTCAGGTTCTTTCTCCGCGTCACATTTCATGAACTGTAATATACCACGAAGTATGTTTTCTTTTTCATCAAATAACGAACTTTTTACTTCTTCTCGTGAAACACTTTTGAGATTTCCAGAAGTAATTTGCCAAACGCGTCTCCAGTATCTGAAAGCATATTGAATAATTTATGAACACAATAAATATTTAAAATAACTTACGGAAATTTTTCCTTGGCCATGTTTTCAATTTTGGTTTAAAATTAATCTGCAATAAATAATCTACTGTTGAAATGCAAATATATACATAACCTAAAACCAAAATAATAATTTGAAACGTAGATATTTAAAAAGAAAAATCTATGAATAATAATATCCTTGTAGATTCAAAAAGTATTCAAATTTTTATTTAAGGTCACAAAAATAAGAAAAATAATTTAACTATTTTATCAAAGTTAATTTTCCACACTTTTCAGTGTTTCAAAAGGCTTTCATAACCCCACATAACACAAACGCCGGTTGGTGCACGATGCTATTTGGTATGTGGTGCCAACTAGTGCTCAAAACATGAATTATTTCTATTTGTCAGCTGTTTATTCACTTTGACAAAAGATCCAAATAATTAGAAAAACAATGCATTCGTTACGTATTCCAAGTAATATAAACTACATAATTAATAAAATAACGAAAGTACCAACAAATGACTTTACAAATATTGTTAACTGTATGTATTTGATATAGTACAAGGTGTAAATCCAAAAGTGGGCAGTGGGCGTTCATGGGAAATCAGTTTTTCTTTGCACAAACGTTACCTAGTTATTTTATGAAAAAATACTTCAAATGAAAGTTATAGAAAATTAAATTTTGCATCTAATCATGTAAAACGATTATTCTAGCTCTCCATGTAAGTGAAAAAAATGAATAATAAGTTACTGCTTTTTTGAGCTTTTAGTCAAGGCAACCATGGATTGTCAAAAAAATAAACAATTACGTTGTTTTTAACTGTTAATTAGAACTAAATGTATATTAAAATAATAACCCAACACATTTAAAAACAACACAGTTGTTTATTTTTTGTCATAATAATAAACAATTCGAATGATCTAAATGCAAAATTTAAATTTCTAAAATTTTAGTTTTGCATAAAACAATAAGGTAAGTTTGTGCAAAGATAAACTGGTTTCCCATTTTAAACGCCTATTGTCCACTTTTCTATTAAGTACTAACAATTTTTTTTAGTAACACTGCAATGTATAAATGAAAATAATTATCAAAATATTAATTTTAAAGCCTTATCAACAAAATTAGCAATGCCATCACAAGAAGTTGAAGATTTTTTTGGAATGTTATTAATTTTAATTCGATGGTGCCAACAATTAAAATCACATTCTGACAGAGAAATTAGAAATGATTTAATTGAACAAGGCTTTCCTGGGGAATGGACTAATAATTTTTTAAATTTAGTATTAAATAAAGGAGACAAAATGTATATAAGTAGCAATTATATGGTACAAATGGAACAATTTAATTGGAAAATTGATATAAGTTTGTATAATAAGTAAGATTTCTATAATACATTTTGTTAATAAGTTAATAAAAAAATTTTTTTTTCAGCGCATTTAAAAGAACAATGTCACCTACAATTATATGGAATATAAAATTAAGTAATGGGAAACATTATACTATTGAAATAAGTTTGAAAAAATTTCATGAAATTCGCTTTAATGTTTCTACTATTTTAAAAGAAATAAGTAATGTAAAAAATAATAGTTTAATAAAAAAATAACTAATTCCTATTTACATCTAATTTTTATAATAGTTATTTATGCAACAAAAGTAAAAAGTATAGTTTTATTTCACGAATTGACTCCGAAAGCGTGACGTCAGAATCGACCGGGAATTACAAAACCTGAAAGTAGGCTTCCGGTTTCTTGACTGCATCTTGAAAGAGTTTATTGTGAACGAACCGAAGTAGCGCCAAATTTAAATGGCTGTCATTTGTCTTATTTGAAAACTAGAAAATGTAATGATGTGATTTTGTTACATATTCCTGTTTTATGTATTTAAAGTAAAAAAATAAATTAAAATATATGCGTAATTTGTTTTAAGAAACCTTATATTGAAATAAATTTTAATAAATTCCAAGAAATGTCATTCTTCAGCGAGGATGAAAAGATTTTCTTCTGATTCTAAGTTATAGACCTAGCAATTGTTTAAAGGAGTGGTATTCTGCATCTGATCACTTATTCTGTCCGTTCTTACTTTCAATTCGATTCGTAGTGTTTTAGTCGCGCTTGTTATCTCATCTGGTACGATTTTGAACTTTTGCAAATTACAGTGGTACAAGAAACTGCAGTGGAATAAAACCATGTTCATTTGGTCTGTGATGTCCATTGTCCATGAAATGGTTAATGACGCAGACCTTAATATTATAAAAGGAAAAGTGTATACATTATCTTTCTTAATTTTCGTTGGCTGTTACGATCTCTCACTACAGTTACTAATTTTGTTTATTTTATTTTTGCATCCGCTACATAACCTATAAATTTGTAACACGTATTCATTAACACTCTTTATATTATTTATACGTATGTGACAAATATATTTTATTATATGATAATCTACTTTTCAAATTTTTCATACCTACTTCTTTTATTTTCCATGTCCAATGTTTGTCATATGCATTATACATTTTATTAATTGACTATATTGCAAAATATTGTTATAAAATTAGCTTTATAAGAAACAATTTTTAATGCTAAAAAAGTTTTATTTACACTTTACACATTACAGCTTTGATGACAGCTATTTAAATTTGGCGCTAGTACGGTTCGTTCACAACAAACTCTTTCAAGATGCAGTTAAGAAACCGGAAGCCTACTTTCAGGTTTTGTAACTCCCGGTCGATTTTGACGTCATCACTTTCGGAGTCAATAGGAAAGTTTGAGCGAACGAGCCGTAGGCGAGTTCGTCAAATCCTATGAGTGAAATAAGACACTTTTTACTCGAGTTGCATACAATTTTTTTTACGTTTGCAATAAAAGTGTGAAAAAAAGCGCCATAACGTTTCATTATTTCACTCGTTTGTCTTAAAAAAGACAGTTATAAATCCATTTTAATGACAAAAGTGTACTTTATTAAAGTGGGTTTATACAGTGTCTTTTTTAACACAATAAAAGTGTGAAAAAAATATACTTTTTTTAACGCAAACGAGTGAAATAATGAAACATTATGGCACTTTTTTCACACTTTCATTGCAGACGTAAAAAAAAAATTGTATGCAACTTAGTAAAAAGTGTCTTATTTCCTCAGGATTTGACGAACTCGCCTGCGGCTCGTGCGGTCAAAATTTCCTATTCATGAAATAAGACTATATTTTTTACTCTTGTTGCATAAATAACTATATTATACCCCGACGTGAAAGTTGGTACTTTACACACTGCAAACAGTGCGTAAAGTAAACGATTTTCGTATCTTATTTACACATTACAGAACTATCACCATCAAAACACATATAATATTTACGTTTAGTTTTTTTCTGAACATTCATGTAATACGGTAATACTAAGTACTGCAGTATTCAACTTTAGATTTGTTATGTCAAATTTAAACTCTGTATTTGTTGTGTTCAAATTGTCGTCTGTTCGTTTGTCATATTTCTAATTTGTTTCAGGAATGTTATTTAAGGTCGTATAAAAAATCTTGTTTGCAACTCAGGTGTAAACAAGTTTTATGGCATTCAGTCAATGATTTTCGTAACTCGGCAAGCCTCGTCACGAAATATTTGACCTCATGTCATAAAGTTTGTGTTTACACACTAGTTGCACAAATAACTATTATATAAAAAATATTTTATTTTTACTATACTGTACAACAGCAATAAAAATTTATTTTGTTTTACATATGATACTCATTGGAATAATCATTTTTACATAATACTTTAAATAAAAAAAAAAAATTAATAACTGTTAGGTACATATGCAAACAGTATCACAACAACCCAAATTTGTAGCAGAATCTGAAATACTTAAAATATTATAGATATACTTACATTAAATAAATATATAATTTACCATATAACACAGAAGAAATACTCTTGCAACTGGATATCGGCGAAGAAATACTCCTAGACGTATACTGAACGTATTTATTGTAGAAATTGCACGTTTCACTTTACGTGTAACTCCTTCATCAAATGGAGACATCGTGAAAAAACTAGATTTGCCTTCATCAACATTATCCATGTTCAATACAGATGATGCTTGCTTGGAATTTAACTCCATTAACACTCGAGAATAATCATTCTAAAAATTTATAAGTACAGAAATTTATCATTTAATGAATAATTGATTTAAAAAAAATCTAAGCATAAATATGTACAGAGTGATCAAAAAGGCTGAAGCGTGCCGCTCCATGCGATTTTGACATTTGCTGCTTACTTAGTATGACAGCATTACTATTTCCACAGACGTACCTTTCGAATTTTGCCAGCTGTAGTAAGAATAATCTTAAGAACCGTCTTCTTTACGTTCACCCGAACGAAAATATGCTTCAAGAAAAAATTTGTCGCGCTTTTCATTAAAAACCATGTAGTTTTGATGAATAATGGAACATGGATATGTAATTTTGTCATTATTTTGAAAAGTTTTCACGTGACATTCAGTTATTTTTGATCACTCTGTACAATATCGTGCTATATAAGTAAACGAAAAATATGTTGCACTTTGCACACGACCCGAAAGTTCGTTATAAGCAAAAAATCGATAAAAAATTTAGTTCGTTGTGCGAAAAAAATAACATTGAACTTATGGCCGTTTCTTCCATAACTTTAAAATTGTATAAACGAGCTTTGTGTTTTAATAATAAATTACCTCCATTCTTTCTAACTGCAGTCGTAAAGCATTCCTTTCTGTTGTTAAAGTTTCTAAAGAATTCTGTTTCATAATCAATGTATTTGTCAGAACATGGTACTTTGATTCTAATTCGTCATTATCGGATGATGTTGAACGAGTTTCATTTTGTTTTTGAAGAAAAGTAATTTCTTCATTCTTTATGTTTATTAAATTTATATGTTCTTTTAAATCTTCGTACACTTTAGCTAATTCCTATGAATAATAAACGAAAGTAATAACATATATAATAGTTCTTAGTTTATATATTTACCAGTTTATGTTGTGTAATTTCATCTTCTAAAGTTAATCTAATTTTTTCTTCTTTATGAAAAGCTTGTCTCGCTGCAAAAGCTTCCTCTTGAAAAATAGAACACTGTTTTTGAGTGGCTGCCAAATCATTTTGGAGTATTTCGAATTTCTCATTCAATTCATCAACAGATTTTTGTTGATCATCACGTGTTTTACTGAAAGGTATTTTAAGGTGATTTTATCTTGGAGGCATTTACGATAATTTTTAATGAAATTGAAGTATGTTATTTTTAATGAGTTTTTACACACGTATGCAAATTTTTAAAAAGGTTTACCAACTATAAGCTGAGATATTTGAAACTGAAATAGAGCGAAAATACATTGACAATACAGGAATAGTACCTGACAAGGAAGGTTTTTTCGTAGTAACTCACATAATAAACGAAAAATTTGTACAAAAAAACTATGTAACGACTGTTTAAGTGACAATTTATACATCACCCAGTTACCAACTATTTTCGTAGTAATTCTATTCGAAAGTTGAAAAATATGCGATTTTCGATGGAATTTTCGCATTTATTAAAACAGTTATATATTCTTAATGTTTTCTTTATATACAACTTAATTATCTTAATATCACTAAACTATTAAAAACGAGATTTTTTTGCATTTTTTTTTTTTTACTTAGCATAACTTTTGTATGACAATAAAATTACAATATAATTGCGACACTTAATAAAACTGTTCTAATATGATATTTACAAAAATAACAATTGGCATATTTCACAAGATTTCAGTCTCTGAATCAACCTCTTGGTCATTTATCAGAGACTGGCCCACTCAACCAAAACCACAAACGCGTTTCGCTCATATTGGAGCTCTTCAGTGTGGTGTACTGACACCTCTAGGAGGCACTGACTAGGATGAGAGGACGGATGATAAACATCCCAAAATGATATGATGCCTGCATTTTGGGATGTTTATCATCCGTCCACTCAACCTAGTCAGTACACCACACTGAAGAGTTCCAATAAGAGCGAAACGCATCTGTGGTTCTGATTGAGTGGGCTAGTCTCTAATAAATGACAGAGAGGTTGATTCAGAGACTGAAAACTTGTGAAACAGGTCAAGTGTTATTATTTTAAATTTAACTTTTGTATGAGACTCTCATAATAGAACCTCCTTAAATTAAATTAAATACGATGACTGTTTAAATACTTACATTAACTTTGAAACATATTCAATTTGTTCATTGGAAGTTGAAGTTACCGGAGAATTTTCAATTTGTGCCACAAGTCGTTCTTTATCTTCCAGAATTTTTTGAGCTTTATTTCGATGTTTTTCCATTTCTTCTTGGGTAGCAGTTAATGAAGCCACAGCTTGTTTTAATCGATTTTTTAAAATGGCATTTTTGACTTCGTAATCGGTAATTGCTACTTTTAATTCGGCGATTTCTTTTTGTGACTTTACATATTTGCCTTCAAGTTCTTTAAGTCTGTTTTCCATGTCTTGCACTTTACTCGCTGTCTCACTAAATTCATTTAAGTAGTTCACAACTGCACTAGAGTCTAAAAAGGTTATATTAATAGTAAAATAACTATTAGACAAATATAACTACCTGATAATAATAAAGTATCTGATTCGGCAGCTGACATAAGCATATATCTGTTATCATTGTCGTCATTGTTTTGTATACTATGAACTGGAGATGACTGATCTCTCCACAAATTATTTAAAGAACTACCATCATTAAAAGAATCCTCTGTCTCTGACGAAAAATTAGTTTCTTCAATAGAACTTTGAGTTAATCCAGATACTGTAAAAAATTACAAATCATCACGACTTATTATCCATTTCTGGATGTGCCAGTCTGCTTTTACTTGCAGATTTCGGTAAAAATAACATTAACATGAGTTGAAAATTAAATTACCTGGTGCTAAGTCACTGCTCTCACTATTTTCGGAATTATTTGTATCACTATTTTCTCTAGAGTCATTTTGTACAAGGACAAGAGAAGCATTATGATCTAAACGATTTAACAAATCTTCAGCCTTTTCTGCAAGATTAGAAAGCCAAGCCATGGACACTTATATCTTCAATAATTTTCTGTAATTAATAAGACAATATTACTACATTTTTCGAAAATTTTGACATCTAGTTGTTTCGGTACTACTGAACCACAAGTTAATACGTGTTTCCAGTGAGAATGTTACTGAAGTGACATTTTTTTATTTTTAGTTATTTTTTCAAATTGATTAGTGTAACATTAAGGTAGTATTGTTGTTTGAATATACACGTATGGTATTTCAAAAAATACACATCTACATATAAAATTATTCGATTTTTATTAAAGTTTTGGTTATGTCAAAAATACAGAAATTCTCAACATGTTTGCGATGTTAATGAAGTGAAATTGCGTGTACATTTACGCAGATAATTTCACAAAGGAGCCATTTTTAAACTTATTCTGCCGTGAAAATGTTAAACGAAGAAGATGATGACTACATGTCTGATAAGTTTTTAAGTGAGAGGTAAATATAAAGAGGCGGACGTATTTAAAATATTTTTGTTTGGAATACTTTGGTTATGTATTTGGAGGGAAATTTAAACCAAAGAAACATATACAAAATAAAGCATTTTATCTACGACAGTGCGCGAATTTTCCGTTTAGTTGTAAGTTTGGAATTTGTAAAACGATTGTTTAGTAACAAGTACAAGATTTCATCAGTCACGTGTTGCCGAGCAACGAGTGATTAACATTTTTGAACATGCTAAATTTGCAAATATTTGTGAATATTTTTTTGTTAACATGGCAAATTTCTCATTTAATATTGTGATCCTAATTTATAAATAATAGTTAATTATGCTACAAGAGTAAAAAAGTATAGCCTTCTTTCGAATAGGAAAGTTTGACCCTACGAGCCGTAGGCGAGTTCGTCAAATCCTATAAGTGAAATAAGACACTTTTTAACTATATACCAAGTACTGTACTGTCTGAAAATTGACAAGTAATAACTTTTAGCGGTTCAAAATCAAAACATTGTTCTTCCCAAAGTCCACTGTAGTTGTGTTTGCGTGCGCCAAAATTAAAATTTGTCTAATCCATTTTAGTGTAGAAAGCAGTATTCGACCAGGTTTGCTGCATAGCAACAAGCAAAAAAGAGAACATGAATTATACAAGAAAAATCTTTCACTGAAAAGATCATTTAAAGAAGTTTCCAGAGAAAGAACAGCAGATGCACTAAATACAGCTATTCCTGAAACAAATAAGGGATTTAAATTACTCAGTAAAATGGGATATAAGCCTGGTTCAGGATTGGGTAAATCGAAAGCTGGTCCTTCCAACCCGATAGGAATAGAACTGAAAGATGACAAAACCGGTTTGGGTCAGAAGACATATTTAAAAGAAATAGAAAAATCTACAGCTGTAGCATTTCGGTCGACATTGAAGAAACGTAGAGAACTGAGCGATTTGAAATATGATTATAGTCGTATTCGTCGTGCATGTCGTTGTTTTGATGAAAAGGTATTTGTATATTTATTAGAGCTGTCTAAAGTATTCAGCTAACCGGTTAGCTGGTTTATGCGGTTTTTAATTCTTTAAAAACCGGTTAATCCGGTTAACCGCGATTAGCCGCAAAACCGATTAACCACGGATAGGCGCAAAACCGATTAACCGCGGATAGCCGCAAAACAGTTTAACCGCGAATAGCCGACAAAAACGGGTTAGTCTTCAAAAACTGGTTAAGCGATATTCGACAATAACCCTTTATCGTTTTTTTTTTTTTCATTGTCCATTATTATCTACCTATTATTGTGTCGCAAACTGAAAGGGAAGTATATATAAAATACGAGTAATTTATATTTTTGGCGATTAATCTGTTTATATAGTTTAAAAAATCCTAGCGATCCCAAGGAGCACAAATCAGTTTGTTATTAGTTCTATTTACTTTAAAAAAAACTTTTCTTAAAACTTTTTAACTTGCATTATACCTGTTATGCAATGATAATTTATTGAGGCGGGTGGGAAATCTATTCAACTAATTTACATGAAATGAATTATAAAACGTTTTAATAGCTATTATTTGACCAAATAATAAGTACCACACATCATAACTTCGCATTGTAGTTTAAAAGACTAGAATAAAGTCGTACAAGGCAAAATATCTTAAAAGTGTTATAATTCCGCTAACTGTAAGTTACAGTAACTACATTATTAGTTACAATGTCTTAATAAAAACTCTGTGTTCCTTGGGATTAACCGTTATCTAGCGGTTATCCGGTTAACAGTTTTCTAGCGGTGGATGGTTAATCGCTATTAGCCGGTTAATCGGTTAACATTTCCGACGGTTTTTGCCGGCACTAAATTTATCATAATGTTACCATATTCATATTTCAATATATGTCATAAAATATAAAAACTAACCACTATAACTTCTCATAATAATTATAAAAACTAAACATTAGTTTGTAATAAAATTGTTATTAGCAACTTAGTGTTTGGAAAAGGAATATATGACGTAAGTTTGGTAGATAGACTAGGAGGGAAAAAAGATAGCGATAGTTATAGATCAGTTCGCGATTATGTTGTAGCAGATGTGGCATATAACTATCTCTTTCCCTCTCAGTCTACCCGTCTTCTTCCACGATCTCACCATGCTCACGTCACATATCCCTTCCCCAAATTATTAATAATTATTTTTTCGTAAAGTACTAATAATTAATCGATTTAAAAAAAATACGGGTATTTTATTTTTATATGGACGAATTGACCGAGAAATTGATAGGAGGGTGAGTGTGGGATGTAAGGTAATGGGTGCTCTGGGTACGTTTCTCGAAACGTAAACGAATCTAGAGAGGCTCGATTAAGTGTATATAATGGAGTGCTAGTGCCTGCTTTGATGTATGGAAATGAATGTTGGACAGCATAAAAGGAGAGTGACTGTGAGTGGTTAGGAAGAATGTTGTTAAGAGAGTTAGAGTGAGTCAGTTGAGATGGTTTGGTCATGTGGAAATAATGACGAGTGAACGGTTTTTAAAATGCATGTGATTGGTAGTGTTTTAAAGGAGCGTAAGTTTCCGAGTGGAAACGGAAGAAGGATAGGAATGTGTGGCGAAGGATGATTGTTTCGTAAATATTGTGATGTGAAGATGAATGGTTAGTAAGAAAGTTCTTAAGAGAATAGAGTAACTCAGCTGAGTTCTTATGTATGGATGAGATGATGAATGTGGACGAGGCGAAAGAAGAATGTTGTTAAAGAGTGAAGTGAGTCAGCTGAGCTCTTATTCTAATCCTTTTTCTCATTGTTATTACTATTGTTTTCGGGTTTTTGCTAACCCACTAAGTAGGACACGCGTGATTTTATGTATGTAAATGAATATGTATTTTATTTTTTTTGTCTAATATCATATAAAAATTAAAATTTGATCACACCCCATTATTATTTTTTATAATTCCAATACATATTTATAATTTTTCAGGATGACTTGTTGAAACCAATTCATTATTGGTTCTGGCCTGATGAGTCGCTTCCTCTTCAAGAAGACGACAGTGACAATTCCTCGTCTTCGGAATCAGAGACAGAAGAAGAAAAAAATGAGCGAGAGAAAAGAGAAAATGAAAAATTTTTGACGCCAGAACAGGTACATTTTAGCTAATCGATTACGACGTAATTTTAAATATTTTTTTATAGTTGCAGCAACGCGTTTGTCAAATCTCTCGATATCTTCGTGAAAAGTATAATTACTGTTTATGGTGTGGATTCCAGTATGATGATGAGAAAGATATGGAAGAAGCTTGTCCAGGACGCACACGCGAAGAACATGCAGGAAGTTCAGGGACAACCCGGAGTGATCACGAAGAGGATTAATTTTCATTATTTTTATTTTATATGGTTGTTTAAGACTGATAGTATACTTTTATTTATAATAAACGTGAAATTTGAATGCACAATTTCTTTTATATACATTATGTTGTAAAATTGCATTACTTTGTTTAATAAGTGTGTTCTTTTTTTATAAAAAAATATTTTAAAATGAGAATAAATTAATAACGTATTCCTCAAATATACATAGATAATACTTTCATGCCCGGTTTTATAAAAGCGAATTAAAATTTTATCCGGGGATTATATATAAATCTTGGATGATATTATAATTCTGGATAAAATTTTAATTCGCTTTTCTTTTATAAAAAAAGTCTGCACTGGCTGGGATCGAATACGGGTCACCGGATTGGCAAACACACACTATACGCACACGGCCACGCGACCTCATAAGGATGAAAGAAGAAAAGAATAATAAAATTTAAATCCAAATATAAAACAAGTATTTGTGCAAATTATTTTGAGAAAATAAAATTTTATTTATACAACTGGTAAAAATTATAATAATTATCATTGTTTCATGTGGATTTGACTTTATAATGGGGTATTCCACTCAATTTTTTTTATTATTTTAAATAAAACTTCATTCAGTTTTGAAGCAATTCATAGAATTAAAAAATCTTAATTGTTCCTAGTTTAAGATTATTTTATTTTCGAGAAATCAGTGTAACGTCACATTTCCTCTATACTTGTCTTTCTTACACACACTGCTCTGAGTACGCTGCGAGAGAAAGATAACAATTGTATGACGTCAATTTTCCCTTTTAGCAAATGTGAAATATCTCGTAAAGTAATTATTTTAAAAATGTTTTCATTGTTTTAACTATTATTTATTGAGCCATACTTTATGTTAAATTGAAATTTTCTTAATTTTTTTGTTATGGTGGAATACCCCATTGTACTTTCACTTCAGAAACATAATAAAAAATTGAGACTGTCAGTGAAGTCATTCAAAATTATCGGCGGCAACAGTTCATAGCTAGGATGCTGCCATCTACGTTGAGCTTTGCCCGCCTGCTCCCACTGTAAATAGAAATAAAGTGATATCTTTGATGTTCAAAATACATAAATAATTATTAAAATGTTAATGAGTGGGCAGTTTACTGCTATAGAATCAAGAGACAAGAAAAAACCACGGAAAGAAAAGGAAAATTGAGAAATTTTTGATCCGAAAAAAGGTACATGTTCTTCTAGACTATTCTAACATTTTGTGGTTTGGCGCGAGCAGACATGTCTTCTCAAGCTCCAACGACCTTGAAATCCGCCTAAATGAATGCGTATGTCTCACTTCTCCCAGGGACCTTCTAGTGCTTGCAGTCCGCTGAAAGGTGTGCGCATGTCTCACTTCTTCCAGAGATCTTGCAGTCTGCTGAAATAAGTGCGCATGTCAGTTTACAAATATTTTACGTTTTTACTTGTATAGGTCCTAGAAATATTCATGTTTACAAAATATAGAACAAAAATATTTTTTTGAAATACTTTGGTGTTGTGCTTAGGTGAATATTTCAAAATTATATTCCAATTGGTTGCGGCGGGAAATTTAAAACTAGAAAAATAAATTGAAAAAAAATGTGTTAATGTAATATATTACATATTTTTTAACTTAATGCATTGTATTGTCTGAAAACTGATAAGTAATAACTATTTAGAAGTTCAAAATATTTCAAAACATTGTTCTTTTAAGGGCATTGTAGTCACATGTCTGTTTGGCGTCCATTTCTATCGAGTGTACAATATTTGTATCACCAATTGCATATTTTACTGCAGAAAGTAGAATTCGTTCTGAAGAAAAACATTTCTCTGAAAAGATCAATTAAAGAAGAACTGCAGATAGTTTAAATACTACTATTACTGACACAAATAAGGGATATAAATTACTGAGCAGAATGGAACAAACACCTGACTCAAAAATTGGTGAATTAAATGCTGGCCCTTCTAACCTTACACTAACAGAGCCGAAAGTTGAAAATACTGATTTGGTAATCGAAACTAATGTACCAAAAGAAGTTCCATTGACTTATCAATCAACAGATAAGGGACGTAAAGACTTGAGGCGTTGGGAGAATGATTATAGTCGCCTTCGTCGTGTCTGCCGTTTTTTGGATGAAACGGTATTTGTGAATTTATCATAATTTCTCTTTTTTCTAATACTGGCCGTCCAGTGCTTAAGTGAATGGATGTGAATGGTAATGTTCTAAAGGAGCGTAAGTTTCCGAGTGGAAACTGAAAAAGAGCATGTATGAATACTATTATGAATGTGGCTGAGTCGAAAGAAGTGTGCCTGGATAGGAATCTATGGCGAAGGATGATTGTTTCGTAAATATTGTGGTGTGAAAATGAATGGTTCTTATTCTTTAGAGAATGGAGTGACTAATGTATGTATATTAATGTATGATTTTTTTTTTTGGCTAGTATCATATATAAAATTTGATCACATACCCCATTATTATTTTTTATAATACCAATACATATTTATAATTGTTCAGGATGACTTGTTGAAACCAATTTATTGTTGGTTCTGGCCTGATGAGTCGTTTTCTCTCCATGTAGACGACAGTGACAGTGACAATTCCTCGTTTTCGGAATCAGAAACAGAAGAAGATAAAAATGAGCGAGAGAAAAGAGAAATTGAAAAATTACAGCAACGCGTTTATCAAATCTCTAAATATCTCCGTGAAAAATATAATTACTGTTTATGGTGTGGATTACGGTATGAAGATGAGAAAGATATGGAAGAAGCTTGTCCAGGACTCACACGCGACGACCATCCAGAAAGTTCAGGGACAACTCAGAGTGACGAAGAAGAAAATTAATTTAAGTTATTTTTAATTTATATGGTTGTTTAAGACTTATAGTATACTTTTATTTATAATAAACATGAAATTTGAATGCACAATTTCTTTTATATACATTATTGCATTACTTTGTTTAATAAGTGTGTTCTTTTTTTATAAAAAAATATTTTAAAATGAGAATAAATTAATAACGTATTCCTCAAATATACATAGATAATACTTTCATGCCCGGTTTTATAAATGCGAATTAAAATTTTATCCAGGATTATATATCAATTTTGGATTATATTATAATTCTGGATAATATTTTAATTCGCTTTTCTTTTATAAAAAAAGGCTGCACCAAAGGATGAAAGTAAATAAATAAAATAAATAGATTACCCATTACTGGATGTGCCATTATCTACATTACATCTACATGTAGATATCGGTAATGATGACAATATATTTTTACCGTGTGGTCGCTTATTAGGCGTCATCTCACGGGCACTCATAGCTGGTGTGGAGAGTGCACCACAGGGATCACTTTTGTGCGATTAAAAGTGCACTGGCCGGGATCGAACCCGGGTCACCAGATTGGAAACCAGACACTATACGCACACGGCCACGCGACCCCATAAGGATGAAAGAAGAAAAGAATAAAATTTAAGTTCAATGTGTTTGGCGCGAGCAGACATGTCTTCTCCAGTTCCAGTGATCTTGAAATCCGCTTAAATGAATGCGCATGTCTCATTCCCAGGGATCTTGTAGTGCTTGCAGTTTGCTGAAAAGTGTGCGCATGTCTCACTTCTACCAAAGATATTGCAATCTGCTGAAATAAGTACGCAACTATTTTACGTTTTTACTTGTATAGGTCTTTGAAATATTCATGTTTACAAATTAAAGAACATAAATATTTTTTTAAATACTTTGGTGAATATTTCAGAATTATATTTCAATCGGTTTAGGCGGGAAATTTAAAAATAGAAAAATAAATTGAAAAAAAGTGTTAATGTAATATATTACATATTTTTTAACTTAATGCATTATTGTCTGAAAACTGTTAAGTAATAACTATTTAGAAGTTCAAAATATTTCAAAACATTGTTCTTTCAAGAGTATTGTATCTTTTATCCACTTGTCTGTTTGGCGCCCATTTCTATCGAGTGTACAATATTTGTATCACCAATTGCATATTTTACTGCAGAAAGTAGAATTCGGTCTGAAGAAAAACATTTCTCTAAAAAGATAATTTAAAGAAGAACTGCAGATAGTTTAAATACTACTATTCCTGACACAAATAAGGGATATATATTATACTGAGCAGAATGGAACAAACACCTGACTCAAAAATTGCTGAATTGAAAGGTGACCCTGCTAACCGTACAGTAACAGAGCCAGAGCCGAAAGTTTACAAAACTGATTTGGTAATCGAAACTATTATACAAAAAGGAGATACATTGACCTATCGCTCAACAAATAAGGGACGTAAAGACTTGAGTCGTTGGAAGTATGATTATAGTCGCCTTCGTCGTGTCTGCCGCTTTTCGGATGGGAAGGTATTTGTGTATTTATCATAATTTCTATTTTTTTCTAATATTAATGTACACTTATTTAGGATCAAATAATGAAACCAATTCATTATTGGTTCTGGCCTGATGAGCTACATTCTGATGGTGACAATTCGGCATCAAAAACCGAAGGTGGAAAATCTAAGAAGATGAAAAGAGAGGACGACAGATATCTGTCACCGGAAGAGGTACATTTTAGTTATTCGTTATTGAGATAATTTTAAATACTTATTTTATAGTTGAAACGACGCGTATACGTAATGGCAGGATACCTGCGTGAGAAATATCAATACTGTGCATGGTGCGGATTTTCTTATGACGACGAGAAAGATTTGGAACATGGATGTCCCGGCATTAAACGGGAACAACATCTAGGATATTCGCAAAGCGATGAAGACGAGGATTAATTTTAAGGATTTTTAATGTTTAATGTTGTTTAAGACTGAGTAGAATACTCGTTTATTTATGATGTGACATTTGAATACACATTTTTTAATAAAAATCCTTTCCCTTTGTTTAATAAAAAAAGAAAACACAAAGATTTGAAACATTATTCAATTCATTTTCCCATTCTTTAACGATTAGTGTAGTAACATAACTTACAGCACCGACCAAAAATCTAAGCAACTTACAGTGTAAGTATATTTCCCTGCTTACGTTATTTTTTGTTTCCTGAAAAACCTAGTGTATTACGAGGGGCGGGATTCGCGAGGCAAATATAAAATTGAAATAGTTTATTTCATTATTTTATTTTTAGAAACGATAAATATAAATATTTTTCGTCAAATGTTCTCAAAAAAAAATTAAAATGTAGAAAAATTATTATAATTAAAATTCCACTTCAAAATAAAAAAGTGAAATACAGATACAAGATAAAAAGAAAACTATAAAATTATAAAAAAAATTAATACCATTTAAAAATTGTATATTTCGTATTTAAGTTCTTGATAATTAATAACTTGTCTATCTTAGATTTGCATAAATAGTGAAACCTAATTTTAAAATATTGCATCATTGATTAAATGGCATATATGGTTATCCAACGGTCTACAAAGCTAAACAGTGTTGCCGCAAATTTGAAAATACATTAGTAAATATAAATTGAAACAAAACTGGCAACAACGACCTTGATAGTGTAGTAGACGGTTTATAACGGATATGGAACATAATGGAATGGGGGAAACGGCTTCACTAGCGATTGCGCTCTCTTCATATTATTTGCCCACGTGATTTCACGAGACCTTTCATTGGACACAAGACAAGTTAACATGGTTTTGTGTCTCGTGATTGGTTGTCAAACAAACTGACGTAGTTTTCTGTGTCGTGATTGGTTGTCAAATAAACCGACGTGGTTTTGTGTATCGTGATTGGTTCTCGAACATTTAGCGCGTAATGCTATGTGAATTCCCGCGTTGTTATACACTGTTAAAATTAATATCACAGTTATAGTATTCTTATTTCCTGTTTTACGTTCATCATTTGCCACTGTAATTTTTATTTACTTTTCTGAAATTTATTACAATCTTGTTGTTTCTATTCGTCTACACATAGTGTGTTTTATGAAAGTTTATTATTTATTCAAAATCTACATATCAAATGTGGGGGAATTGTAGTTGCAGTTGCGCGTATAAATTATTTCAAATAGCCAAAAGAAAGTGAACAAGTATTAACCCGTTTCTTGGAAAAAAGTTTTTATCTACTGCCAACCGCCATCAAATTGGCGGAAACCAATCAAAATACATCCTGCGCAACGGGAACCAATCAAAGTACAGCCTGCGCAACGGGCTGCGCATTGCCATTGCCATTGTCTGTTCCTTGCAACTAAATCCGTTAATTCGTTTATGTTACGTATCAGTTTGTTTAAGGTCTTGTGAGTTTGAAATTCACGTAGATTAAAAATGGATAAAATTAAAAGTGAGAATAAAACGGTTTCTAAAAAGGACCAAGCCATACAGACAGATGAATCTTTCATTAGCCAGGTAGAATTAAAAATATTTTCTTTTTTATAATAAGTGTCCTATATATTTTTTAGGAACAACACGTTTATTTAAAAAATGAAAAAGAATTTCTGGAAAAGACATTATATTATGAAGAGGAACAATATACTCATCTGTTGTACAGAGTAAAAAAAGAGGACGAAATCCAGAATTTACTAAAAATTGTACGTAAAACAATGTTGTATTAATAGTTATTATATACAAGTTTTTGTAGAACATACAGAAAGAGAACAAAATAGAGCACTTACAAATAAAAACAAAGAAGCTGGACGAGAAAATAAAAGAGTTGGAACTGGAAGCAGAGAAGCTGGGTGAAAAAGTAATAGAAAAAGATCTTCAAATAAATAAGCTTACAAATCTATGCCGTCAACTCCAAACGGGAATGTAAGTAAAACAATCGTATAAAACTCCAAGCCCCAAGCTGTTTTTTCTTATGGGGATATACTCAAAAATATGAGAAGTCACGATTTTTGATCCTGTCTATTTTTTATTTGCCCTCAAAATTTGGGACCATTTGCAAAGAAAAGTTACATTGCTAAATTTTATTTTGCCAGAAAATAGCTATTGCTGATGCTTTTTCAGACAGGTCTTTTCTCTTGCATTTCTCTTTTAAATCGATGCAAGTGAGTAAATGGCCATATTGTTTGTTTTTAACAAAGTTGATTCTTTTTGGTACCCTCAGTTGTACGTATTCGCTTCACAATTACCTACATTTTTGGTCATTTCCTGGTGGTATTTCTTTTATCAGAGGGGTTCTCTATTGCTCTGTTCGGTTCAGGTTCGATTCAAGAAAATGAAAATTATAACGGTTCATCGTTTTTTGTTTGAGTTCGAGTTTAAGTTCAGAACACAAGCACAAAAAGATGCTAATATTCCTTATTTTTAAGGAAGTATCAAAAATTTTTAGTGAAGTGTCCTACATGCGCAGAGCGGCCACTTCTCGAACAGAACCTAAAAGCCGCTGTCTATCAAATATGAATTGTCAGTTAGGTAATGTTATAGTTCGTCTCTTTTAAAAAACCCCAACCAAAACAATATCTAACTGGTAATTCCTAATTGGTAGACAGTGGTTTTTAGGTAGATTCGAGAAGTGGCCGCTAGAATTGTCCGCTAGATTCCGTCTGGTGCGACAGTTCACTATTTTTTTGGGGCTCTGTCTGGACAGTGCAGTAGACACTTCCTATTTTTAATATATTAATTAATTGAATTTACAATTTTTAATTATACAGTGTGTTAATTAAGAACCTGGCCATAGGCGTTTAACATGGGAAAACAGTTCTTCTTTGCGCAAAAGTCCCCAATTAATTTTAGGCAAAAATGTTTCAAATAAATGTTGTAGATATTAATATTCTACGCCTAAATCACTAAACAGATTTAATTTTGTACGTTTAGTAACTTGTAAAATCTAATTTGAAATTGTACAAATATTGCTCATTTGTAGCGATACCCATGAAACTGAAACAAAATTACAAAGAAATTCATATCGTTTGAACTGTCAGAAATTTAATTTTATAGAGTACAGAATGTGAAAAAATAATAATAATAAAAGTTATTTAAGTGTTAGATTATAAAAATAATACATGTGTAGTGATTTAGGTGCAAAATTGAATTATCTGCAATTTTTAATTTAATTTTTAATTTCTGACAGTTTTAATCGATACGCATTTCTTTGTAACTTTGTTTCAATTTCATGGGTATCGCTAGAAATAAGCAATATTTTTATACAATTTCAAATTAGATTTTACAAGTTACCAAACGTGCAAAATTGAAACCGTTTACTGATTTAGGCGTAGAATATAATTATCTACAACATTTATATGAAAAATTTTGTCTAAAGTTAAATGGGGACTTTTGCGCAAAGAAAAACTGTGTTCCCATGTTAAACGCCTACGGCCAGATTTCTAATTAACACACTGTATATTTAGCAGATCTGAAACGAAACTGAATTTAAAACGGTTTAAATTTGCTTCAGGTTTATTGACCTAGATAAATATAGATTTGGTTCATCAAAAATTCGGGTTTTCGGTTCAGGTTCGGGATCAGATTCTGGTACCTGGTTTAAATTCCGTTTGGGTTATTATTAAATACAGTTAATGAAATCGAACTAAAGAGTATCAAACAGTGTATATTATACAGAAAAATTATAATTTAATACGTTCATTGCCGCGTGTCCGGAAATTTTATCGCCGGAAAATTGATCGCAGGGAAAATTTATCGCCTGGAAAATATATCGCCGGAAAATTGATGGCGAGGTAAATTGAACGCCGATAAATTAATCGCGTGGAAAATTGATCGCAAGGAAAATTGATCGCCGGTAAATTTATCGCGGGAAAAATTGATCCTCGGAAAATTAATCGCCAGAAAATTTATCGCTAGGAAACCTGATCGTCAAAGTATTGGCGTTAGGTTTTTGTTACAATTAGACAAAAGTCAGGCTTGGAAAATTCTGGCAGAGTTTTGTTCGGTTATTGTTGTTATAATTAGAGAAATATTCCATTTATGTAGTATAGTTAATTTTGTTGTCATCAATTTTTTTTCTGCGATGTTATTTTGGCGACAAATTGGCCTGGCGACCAATTTTCTGGCGCTAAATTTTCCCCGCTATAAATTTATCGGCGATCAATTTTCCTTGTGATTAATTTTCCACGCGATAATGTTCCTCGTGCTCAATTTTCCAACGATCAATTTTCCTGGCGATCAATTTTCCGGCGATCATTTCTCCTCACGATCAGTTTACCAACGATGAATTTTCTCCGTGATGAATATTCCGTGATCAATTTAGCCACGATGAATTTTCCGGGAACCTTATTGCCGCGCCAAATTTCGTAAAAAGGTCCCTGACATTACTCAATATGTTCTAAATAATATTAACTATATGTTCATCCATTTATTTTAGGGAAAGCACCGGAAAACTTCATGAAGAAAGATCTCAACTTGATAGGATTAAAAGAGTATGGTTGGACCAGATAATGTCTTTTAAGAACTACTATTTGTTTTATCTTGCCACGTAAGTAAATTATATGGATTAAGTGATAGGAAAATTATACTGGGTGCCACTCGAAATCCGTTACAAAGGCATTTAACATTGGAAAACACTTTTTTTTCCCAATATTATTTGTCCTGTAAACCTTTATGCGGTACTATTTTATTCATGGAAATTTGAAGAATTAAAAATAATGATCATTTCTTGAAATAACGCATCATCTATTTTATCACGTCTTTAAATTATTAAATTTACTAAAGACGTAAATTTAAAAATTTTGACACTCAAAGATTAAAATTTTTATTCTTAATCTCTATGATTAAAGCACCGCATAAAGTTTTAAGGGACAGATATTTGAAAAAAAAAAAATGTTTTATGTTAAACGCCTAAAAAACGGATTTCGAGCGCCACCCCTACAAATCAAGGACTAAAAACGAAATGACGGAAGAAACCGAAATTTTTATAAAAACGAAAACGCAGAATTTTTTTTTCGTTCATGATTGAAAACAAAATAATTAATGTTGATTATCTGCTTTAACCGTTATTTTATTTTATATTTATTTATAGCAAATTATTTACACCCAAATATTATTGAATTGCCAGAATAGATATCTATCATAATATATGTTAAACGACATATTCTTAGTTTCATTTATTGAACATTGATTGCTTTCATTTTTATTTTGTACACACTGGCGGTTATTTGTTACTTTAAGTTACTAAAATACAATATATTATAAATATGTGTGCAATTGTTTTATTAATCAACAAATAATTCAAAATATGTGCTAATAACTATTGTTTGTTATAAATTAAAAAGGAACAAGTTAAACCGGTTTTGCATTTCAAATCACGAAAACGAATTTTTTTTAACAAAGAACGAAACTAGTGAAAACGAAGTATCACGTTTTCGTTCCTTGTGGAAGCGAACAAATAATTTTCGTTTTTAGTCTCAGCGTGAAACTAAATGATATAATTAGATTAGTTGTATAGTCCGGGACACGAAAGATGACCTATGGAAAATATGTTAGCAGCACAAATCATTGGGCTCGTTCAGCACCCCTTCAGCGCTGGCAGAGATGAGCACCGCTGCGTGCCGATGATTGCCGAATGCAACTGCTGGACCAATTACATTCGCCCATTCATTGTGTTCGTCAAACTTCGCACGTCAGCGATGCCAGCGATGAGAGGTGCTGAACGCGACCACTGTCTAATATATGCGCTCCGTTTAAATCCACACGAAATACGATTAATTTACTTTCCGCATACCTAATATAACATATAACAGTTGCCCAAATAAGTTTTAAAGCTACGCAGCCTTTCTTATATTGGCAGTTGATCTGTGCAATTTGTGTTCGTAATAGATCCTGTCTTGTTTAAACTCGGATCACGAGCGTACACAAATGGGTTAGAAGCACAAAGTTACTGTAATAATTATTATTTGACACGCCGTCTATGGAATATCACGATATGAGCATTTCTTTCCCTTACCCCTCAAGTAAAGATTCGTGTCCCGCACTATTCATTGAAAGAGAGAAAAATAAAAACATAAGAATGTGGATGGAGCGAGCAATGTAAAGCTGCAAAATACGGGCCATTATTTTTTTATTTTTGTTACTTGTTCAATGGGAGATAACACGATTTTTTTTTATGTTATAGTATTTTTAAAAAAATGGTGTATTCCACTCAATTTTTTTTATTATTTTAAATAAAACTTCATTCAGTTTTGAAGCAATTCATAGTATTAAAAAATCTTAATTGTTCCTAGTTTAACAGTATTTTATTTTCGAGAAATCAGTGTAACGTCACATTTCCCCTATACTTGTCTTTCTCACACACACTGCTCTGAGTACGCTGCGAGAGAAAGATAACAATTGTATGACGTCAATTTTTCCTTTTAGCAAATGTGAAATATCTCGTAAAGTAATTATTTAAAAAATGTTTTCATTGTTTTAGCTATTTTTTATTAAGCCATACTTTAAGTTAAATTGAAATTTTTCTTATTTTTTTATGGTGGAATACCCTATTGCGTCAATAACACAGTTATATGAGAAGAAATAATTATGTATATAATTTATATAAAAATTCGATATGAGTTGAATCCCCTATTATCTCGAAAATTATAAAAGCTGCGAAGTTGGTTAATTAGACAAAAGTTGTCCTATATTAGGATGCCATTTTAGCAATGTATTGTTTATTCGGAAGAAATGCATAGGTCACTAGATACAGATAAATATATAAATTTTGCAGTTTTTGCAAAACTTCTAAGTATGAAATAACTCTAGATTTTTATTCGCACTTCTTTAGGAATTTTTTTTAAGCTCTTTCAAATACTTTCGATAGTACCAAAGTTACCTTACAATTTCATGTTTGATAATTATTATTGTCAATTAACATTTGAGGTTATGTTTAGGATCCTGAAGTTTCAAATTGGGAAAAACGGGAAAATATTCGGCTTTGTTTATAATAATATATTCGTAGGGGGAAAGTTTTATCCCCGAAATGTTCAACTAACTGATGTATACTTGTCTTACGAATATATTATTATAAACAAAGAATTTCTAAGGCCAAATATTTTTCCGTTTTTTCCTGTCCATTAAATAAACGGATAAGTACCATCTGTTATCATTTTGAACACGGTAATATGTCTTTTATTGGACAAAGTTAAAAAAATTATTTAAAATATTTTAACAACAATGCTGTTAACAAAAATGAAAATAAAAAGTGGCCCGTTTTTTTGCACCTTAGCGTACATCTGTCAACATTCTTAACCGTTTTTAAAACAAAGCTGTTTTTTTTTTGTTCAGTTTATTGTTACGTATGTTTTAGATTTGCGGACAAATGTAAAGGTATGATGTTGGAAATAAATGATCTTAAAAAATACACAACTGATAATACAATACCATCTTTGACTGAAATCGATGGTGATTTACTCTTATGGGAAAATTCGTTGGAATGCTCCACTATTAAATTTGCTATAACTTGTGTAAGCAATTTTCCTATTTACCTATGTAGAATATTTCGCAAAAATTTGGTTGCGTATTTAATTCTTTAAATGCCGAAATTTTGTCATTCATTTGATGCCTTTTTTAGCAATTTTATGATCAACTAATTAACAAATTATGTTCGAATGATTTTCAACATCCTATCGCATTTCCATGCCTATCTTTGATGCCAGAACCACCGAACGGATTTTTGAAATATCTGAAAAAAATTCTGGTTGATTCTAAACGTCTTGAGGAAGATTTGAATATGGCTAATTCCTGCACAGCATCAGGTTCACGCATGCCATATACCCACACGATATGTGATACTAACCTTCCAGAAACTAACGAAGATTTTAATTTAGAATTGGAGAAACTTACTGTAAGTCAGGAACAGAATGCGGAAGAAGAGATAAGAACTACGCCTTCTAATTTCGAATCGCCACAAGAAGTAACTGGCGTTGAACCGATTAGCTGTTGGCAAGAAAAACCGATACCAACAGAAAATTATGTTATTGAAGAAAAAATGCCAGAAGATACAATGCCGTAAGTAGAAAAAAATTACTACGTTTACATAAATATAAATAAATATACAGGGTAACAAATGAACTGGGAACCGGACGATTTTGATTACACAAAGTATTTTCAAGATAATAAGAATTTGTTTAGACCAAAATAAAGTTTTTCTACAGTCTGTACACAAAGTAGGCATTTGCGCTCGCTTTTGTCAACAGAAAATGTCACTTTGCCGCTCATGCGCGTTTTACATTTAGCAACATATTCAGCAACTCGTTGCGCAACTAGTTGTGCAACTTGTTGCTGAACAATTTTCTTGTGTATTACATTTGAAAACATATTTCAGCAACTTTACTAATTCTTTTAAATTTTATACCAACATTAATCTGAGGAAAGTTGGTAGTCTTAAAACAGTTGACAGTTACTAGATATGTTCATGTTTATTTATTGTTTTTGTAATTTTTTTATTTCTACAAAAATATACGTGTTGTTGTTCTTTGGGATTTAAAATTGTACCAAGCAAACAAAGAAAAGAAGATTGGCGGTCTACACATTCAACACAAGATTAATTGAGGTTAACCAACTGCAATATTTCATATTTCGATTGGTAAAACAAAAAATAACCAAAATATTACAAAATCTGGGGGAAAGTTGCTAGTTGCCGGCAACAAAATTAGAACATGTCCTATTTGAGGAATGAGTTGCATAACTAGTCCGCAACTTTGGTTTTGCATTCAGTAACTTGTGTTACGAAACTAGTTGTGCAACAAGTTGCAGGAAAGTGTTGCTGAATTTAAAACGGGCTGTAGAAAAAATTTTCGCTGTCCGAATTTCTAACTATAAAATATTGAGAAGTGTCACTTGTCTACATTCGTATTGGGAACGTTTAGTCAGGAACTAATGGCGCTGTAGTTACTTACACATTTACCATCTCCACAAGTCAGTCTGACATATGACTGCTCTGTCGGTATGTTACATATCCAAACAAAATGTCGTACTGCTGTGTAAAGGAACAGAAATAAAATAGGACATTCATTTACATAAACGAAAGTAAAAAATGCTTAGATTAGATTGAAGCAACAGCTCAAAAAGAATGGAAAATTACGATAAATTAAAAATTGAAAATATAATTGTTATTTATTGAGTAGTACTATAAGTACAAAATGTACATTTTATTATTTTTTGTTATAGTGGAGGACCCCCCATTGTGGCGACTGTAGAAAAAAAGTGTGTGTTTCGAGCGCAAATGGAAATTGTCGATTTCGAGAGAATGCCGCAACAACCTCTCAATCGACAATATCCCATTTTGTGCTCTTAATACACAAATACCTATTATACAATGCCATTTAAGATGTGTATTAATTATGGAAGATAATGTAATCGAGATGGTGTCCATCGCGTTGAATGCAGTTTTCTGCCTGAAATCTTCCATGGCACACTCCAATATCGCTCGAACAATAGTCATGATTTCCTTCATGTCGTCCAAATAGCGGCTTGTGAGCATATAGACGACTCTTCAAATACCCCCCCCCAGAAAAAATCACAAATTGCCAGGTGTGGATACCTTAGGGGCCACGACATATCTCTGATGTGTTGGCAGTATATGCAGTGGCACCATCTTGCTGGAACCACATATTCCGTTGATCTTGGTTTATTCGTTTTCTGCGTAGTTCTGGTATAAAATAATTTTGGATCATCTGAATATAGCGGTTAGACTTAATTGTGACCAATAACGCAAGTAGGACCAATGACACATCATATTTGGACGACATGAACATGAAGGATACAATTCGTCAGGGAATCATGACTATTGATCGAACGATATTGGAGTGTGTGATGGACACCATCTTGATGACATCGTAAATGACATTATATAAACTTTATTTTGGTGTAAATAACTCCTTAATATCTTGAAAATACTTTGTGTAATACTTATTTCAAAATCGTGTTGTCAGCCTGTATCATCACGGCATCTTACCCATTAATGAGTGTGCCAATCTGCTTTGTATACAGATATCGGTAATGATAATGACATATTCATACCGTTCGGACGTTTACCAGGCGTCATCTAACTGGCACTCATTGCTGGCGTGGACCACAGGGGTCACTTTTGTGCCATTTAAAATTCGAAATAAATTTTTGGCGGTCGGGATCGAACCCGATTCTCCAGATTCGCAACCAAAGACTCAAGCACGCGACCACGAGATCGGTTCCCGGAAAAATTATCGCCAGTAAATTGATCGCCGGAAAAATGATCACGAGGAAAATTAATCGCCAGGAATACTGATTGCCGATAAATAGATCGCGTGGAAAATTAATCGCTGAAAAATTTTAGTGCCAGATAAATCAGTTTTTAACGATAAATTTTCCGATGATCAATTTTCCTCGCGATAAATTTAGTGGCGATCAATTTTCCACACGATTAATTTACCGACGATCAATTTTCCCCGCGATAAATTTACTGGCGATTAATTTGCCGGCGATCAATTTACCTCGCGATCAATTTTCTCCGCGATGAATTTTCCTCGTTCATTTTAACGCCAAAAAAATTTCCGGACACGATGTAATTTGCGGTCGTTATCTCCTGTCATTTCCAGAATCGAAGTTCGGGTCTTAAGCCTGGAACCGATTAGTTTCGGTTTCAAAATCGAGATTCGTTCTGTTTCGGTTCCAAAATAGTAAACAAATTATTTTGTTGTTTCAGTCCAGCGCCACCAAAAATAGTGCTAGGTCCCGCCGATTTACTTGACGTGCTTCAGAAAAAATTTTCTTATACACCCGTGTATATACTTCAAGCAGCTATCACTTTACTTCAAAAAGCCAGAGGAGATCTTTCAGGCTTAGATAGCACAACATTATTAACAGAGCTTGAAAAAGTTATTAATAAACTATGCACATTGCTTTCCCATGGTACGTGGACTCCGATTGATGAGGTACCGCAGTCCATGAGCGGAAACGAAGAATCTAGTTCATTAAATACAGAAGTAAAACATTCCTGTAGCGGCACTGAAAAATCTAGTTCATCGGCTCCGATAAATACCGAGGGAAAGCGGTCCGTTAGCGAAATTGAAGAATATAGTTTATGGACCCCGAAAAATTTCGAGATAGAACAGTCGTTTAGTGGAACAGGAAAATCTAGTTCATGGACAGCTATGAATACCCCGGTAGAGCAATCCTTTACCGGTACGGAAGAACCTAGTTCAAGGACCCCTAGAAATACTGTGGTAAATCAGTCCTTTAGTGGAACTGGAAAATCTAGTTCATGGACTTCGACAAATACCGGAATCAAAGAATCTTTTAGCGGTATTGAACAATCTAGTCCATGGACTGCGATGAATACCGAGGCAGATCAGTCCTTGAGCGGTAATGAATCTAGTTCACGGATCCCAGCGCCAGCAAACATAGTGCTAAGTCCCGCCGATTTACTTCTTATATTGCAGAAAAAATTTCCTCACACACCCGTACGAATACTACAAACATCTATCAGTATACTAAGAAAAGAAAGAGGAAGTCTTTTAGGCTTAGACAGCATAACTTTATTACCAGACCTAACAAATATTATTACCGATTTATGCAAATTGATTTCAAGTCCTGCAAATAATATTTCCTTCAGCGGAATTGAAAATTCCGAAGAATCTAATTCATGTACTACGATGAGTAATGAGGTAAAACAGTGGTGCCAAAAAAATCTAGGGTACTGCACTATATGTCAAAATATATTGACAACTGAAAACAATAGGCAGTTGATATGTCAACACACATTTCATATACCAGTAAGATACTTATAAACATATTTAAATTATATTTGACTGCGTATACAGGATACCTGTTTTTCGAGGATCGCCATTGGGATCTCGGAAATTATTGAGACATGAAGTTGAGTTGGGCAAAAAGGGGCCCCATTGGTACGTCATTTTAAAGATGTTTTCCAGAAAAATGCATAGGTCACTACATAAACACAAAAATTCAAATTTGGCAGATTTTTGTTACAAATGTATTCAAAATATGAAATTTTTGTTGGCATTACATTAGGACACGTTTTCTTTCGAACGACGATGTTCAATTTTCTGTCCCAATTTGACTGTGTTCATATCTCTTATTGTTTCCGAGGTCCCAATGGTAAGATTAGAAAAACGAATATCCTGTATAGGATGTTTTCGAGCTTTCGTTTTTATTTTTGATATATCAAAATACCATGTCGTTGCTTGCTTGCAATTTTCATTTGTTTAACTGACAGATGTACTTCGTTATCAGTTGACAATGAAATTTCTTAAAAATTTTGATATATTTGAACATTGCTGTAAAATTACTCATGAGTGGGACTGTGCGATCTTAGAAATTTGAAATCGATTTGATCGATCAATCACAAAAGATCAATTTTTTCTAATAGAAATCGTAATATTATACCAAAAAATCGATTTTAATAAAGAATCAAAAGATTGATTTTAACAATAGATCGGAAAACCGATTTTAATAAAAGATCTATCTTTATTGATCTTTCTACTATGCATATGCACATCAAATCACGAAACAAAATTCACGAATTAACATCTAACGCGCTTCAAATGCCAAATACTACTGAAATTAAGATATTTTTTTTATCGATCTCTGAATAAATCTATTTTTTAGAAATACCGATCTTTCAGAATCTAAAAGATCGATATCTTTTAGAAAGATCATTTTTTCCGGAATCAGAATAAATGTATTTTTAATTGATCGATCTTTTCGAAAAAAAATCGATCTTTCAATTGATCGATCTTTTCAAAAAAAGATCAATCTGATTTTTTTTTTAAAAATATCAATCAATCGATCTTTTTCGCAGCCCTACTCATGACTATGTTTTGACCACGTAATAACCATTAAAAATTTAAAAATAATTACTCATCCTACAACTTTTACTAAGGTATTTTAAAATGTATCGCCTTTTGGTATGTAATATTTATAACGAACTCATTAAAAATAAAAACGGAAGTCCGGAAATACAATGACTATACTCTATTTTTAAACTATAGACAGTGTCTTAAAAGTTTGGCGTTGAAATCAACGCTTGTGAGTGGCTGTTTCGCAGACAGTTTTACAACCAATATAATTTCAGTTTTAACCTTCGTTCAACCATATAAAAAACCTGCGGAATGGCTACTCACAAGCGTTAATTTCAGGGCCAAACTTTTAAAACAGTCTGTAGTTTAAAAACAGACTATAGTACTAGTGTGTTCAAAAACTCGGAGTGGGCTATGAACAAAGAACATATGTCTTAATTTATAAGTATTTAATTAAATATTAGTTTGACACGAGATGTCACTAATGTTACCTAAAGAAATCAAAGCTTTTCTTCTTCAATCTTATTTGAGAAATGGAAATAAATTAGAAACATGTGAGTGGTAATACACTTTGTTCTTCTGTATTATCTTTTCTCAATAAAATTACATTTCAAGATCAATTTTGACAATTTGGCTTTTGAACTAAATAATGATCAGACATACGTTTTTCAGTTCAGAGTTAGGATTTTTTTTGAACATACTGTATTTACCTACTAGTAATGGGAGCAGGTGGTGGTAATACAAAGTAACTATGGCGCCACCATAGCCATGTACTTTTTAGAACAATGTAGTAAAATTTGTGCACTTTTATGCGCGCGCTAGCCCAAAGTACTCAAAATTGGAGAATCCGATATTAGAAGTGACAGTTACTTAACTATCTTATATTTGGATTCTTCTTTTATAATAATACGTTTTTGCGGTATACAGGGTGTCTCAATAAGCTTGCTCACTATTGGTAACTTTTTTATTTGAAGAGATACGAGGTTGGTTAAATGAGCAAAATTGTGCCATTTTATATTAGAAAATTGGTCATGTAGACAAAATAAAAATTATATCAGCGGTTCTCAAAATTTCGGACAAAATATATATTTTTTAAATGGAACTATATATTTTTTATTATTTTATTGGAAAGCGTATTTTTTTCTCTTTCCAATAAGGTAATGTTGTTTATGTACAATTTTTTCAAATAAACGAGTTATTTACAGTTAAAAATTAAAATGTTGTAAACTGTTTTATTAGTTTATTTAGCCAAGTAAGCCATGGAAACAATTGATTCCTTGTTTTTTGACGTTTAATAATTTCTCCCGTAAAGTTCTCAGTTCTCTATGTTTAATAATGTTTAATAACTTTACGAATGAAGAAAAGTTAGATATGATCTTGCTATATGGAAAGTTATATCTAGACACCAGTTATGTAGAACGGTCGGCTCTCTTTCCAAAAGAGCTGAAATGTGCGAAAGAAATAATGGCTTTCAATTTGAATATTTGCTTTAATTGTTTTGTTATTACTGTAAAATAAGTAAATAAAATAATAATTTTATAAAAGACAAATGTTTCCATGGTTTACTTGACTAAATAACTAATAAAAGATAATTTTTATCTTTAAACGTAAATAACTCGTTTATTGTACATAGACAACATTACCTTATTGGAAAGAGAAAAAAATACTCTTTCCAATAAGATAATAAAAAATATATGGTTCCATTTAAAAAATATATATATTGTCCCAAATTTTGAGAACCGCTGACACAATTTTTATTTTTTCTACATGACCAATTTTCTAATATAAAATAGCACAATTTTTCTCATTTAACCAACCTCGTATCTCTTTAAATAAAAAAGTTACCAATAGTGAGCAAGCTTATTGAGACACCCTGTATATACGCAAAAGTGTAAGTAATCTTTATAGTTTAACAAAAAAAAAGAACAATAAAATTTAAGTCCAAATACAAAACAAGTATTTGTGTGTGCATATCATTTTGAGAAAAATGAATTTTTAGTTAAACAACTGGTAAGAATTATAATAATTAACATTGTTTCATGTGGATTTGACTTTATAATATACTTTTAGGACAGAAACACAATAAAAAAAAATTGTCACTGTCAGTGAAATCACTTAAAATTACCCGCGGCAAAGCAACATGGCTATGATGCTGCCATCTACGTTATACTTTGCCCGCTTGCTCTCATTCGAATAAACTAACAAATTCAGTTGTTTTTTAATCATGTCAATGTATTTTTAAATGGTAGCTGTAGTTATGATGACGATGACAATGGATCTTTTAAATTTTTATTGCACCGTGACGTCATTTTTCATTGTGCCAATTAGTGAAATGTATCTTTTCTATTCAATGCGCAAACAACCTACTGCGCACTACATAAGGCATATCCCATTTGCCACTAGATCTGATCTAACTTACACTTTTCTGAATCGGCCCAGATATGTCATTCCAAGACAAACTTAAAAGTTGATAATTATAATCATTAGCAATAAAAACACTATGAAATTTACAAAATCAACATAAAAAAATCTGTTGTGGCCAGCACAAGACCTTCCGTTAATTTGATGTATTTTGTACAAAACCCATACCAAAAGTTCATTTGAAAAGATTCTATATATCCAGTAAAATTGGAACACGAACATAATACAATTTTTTTTTACAAATTTCATACAGAAAGTTCCTTGGAAAATATTCTATAAATCCAATAAAATTATCACATGAATATACATTATGTATACTCATATATAAATACTCTAAAAATGCGTACACTTACGTAACATTTTCTTTACAATCAAATAATATTACTCTCAAGTTTATATCTTTACTCATTTTTGAATTATTGCCCCAAAAGTCAAAATACCCCACATTTAGACAAAATTTTTAAAAATCTAATTTTTATGTATCTAGATGCTTCTCAATACGCTGATTCCAAACTTTGAAACCGCAGGTCGATATCTCGTTTCGTTCTCGAGATATTTAGATTCAAAGTTTTGCTCAAAACTGCCCATTTTTGGGTAATAACCCAAAAATGGGTCGAGATGTGAATTTGGCGACAACACCATTCGATTCTACGGGCAAAGTTACATAAGTACACCAATTTTCAGAATTTTTGAACACCGCATACAATCTCTAAAGCAAAATAACTAAAAATGGCCAAAAATCGCAAAAATCTAAGGTGTACCCCTTACGATTTTTTCAGATTTTGGCTATTTTCAGGGGTTTTCAAGCTTTCATTAATAAAAAATAAACCGGTTGGACAAAAATTATGAAAATTGCTACACTTATGTATTTTTGTGTGTAGAATCGAATGGTGTTGTCGCCAAATTCATATCTCGGCCCATTTTTGGGTTATTACCCAAAAATGGGCAGTTTTGAGGAAAACTTTAAATCTAAATATCTCGAGAACGAAACGAGATATCGATCTGCGGTTTCAAAATTGGGAATCAGCGCATTGAGAAGTATCTAGATACATAAAAATTAGAATTTTTGAAAATTTTGAAGTTTTTATCTAAATGTGGGGTATTTTGACTTTTGGGACAATAATTCAAAAATTGGTACAGATATAAACTTGGTAATAATATTATTTGATTGTAAAGAGAATGTTACGTAAGTGTACGCATTTTTAAAGTATTTGAACACCACCTTTCTTACTTAAAGGTGACGGAAGGTAAAAATACGTATCAAAATTTAAAACTAACGAGAATCCAAGAATGATTAAATTATATGGTAACTTTCCGTGCCTTCACTATCGCAAATTTATGTATCATTTCTTCCTGACTTGGTTATTTCGCAATGGCGTGTTCAATAAATTACACAAAACTAGCTTTGAGGGGCTCCAAATTTATATATTTGTCTTTAGTTTTTATATTTTTTGGGAGCCCCAAAAAGCCAGTGCCTAAACGGCTCACGCCTTAAGCCGCTACTGTGTCCACATATATGATGGAAAAAGCAAGTTTAGGTATTATTTAAAATTATTTGAAATCGTCACTAAATAGACATTAAAAGTTCAGAAATCGGTACTATTGGCGAAGAAAATGAACTTGTAGCCACGTAGCGTATCAGTGTTGTCGTTGAGTTGATTTTGTTATTTTCCAGTGTTTTGTGGGTTATACTTCATCTTATTTTTAATATCCTTAATTTTTTTTTACTTATTCTTCAATATTTTTTATTTGAGGAAGCTGATTATGGCTTTTAAATCCAAACAAAAAATGAACAATACAAACTGTTTGTGTGATTCCCGCTCGGGATAGAAAATGGAAATTAGTTTTTACTGTTTTCCCAAAAAATAAATGGTTCTATTTATTTCATGAGAATTTGCAGTAAGTTTTGTAAGAGCACTGGTCTGCAAACATAACCCAATTAGCTTAAGGTTATTTAAATTTACTTCCACAACTCCACGTAAAAATAGCAAGACATTATTTACTACTTCTTCCCTTTCGATAAAATTTCTTAAAGAATTCGGTGCCTCCAGATATGTAAATAATTCATGAGAACCAACTTGCTTATCGGCACCAAGATAGTTATCCATACTTAAAACATATGAAACAACCGGTATTATTGTATATTTTACTATACATAAAGAACGAATACTTTCCTTTAAATAATTTAGTACTTCAAATCAGTTGTTTACATTTAAAAATTTATAAACTTTAGTGATTTACTGCCCTTTTCCTCGCACTTATCGGCGCCAAGAAAGTTATATATCTAAAATATATTAAAGGGCCGATATAACTAAATATTTCTCTATAAATAAAGAATACTTTCCTTTAAACAATTCAAATTAGTTTACATTTAAAATTTTTTGAACTTTATAGGTTTATTTTCATATGGCTCAAACTGTATTAAGTTCTGTCACTTACCTACTATGCCGGCCATATTGTAAATACGGTGCTGCGTCTATCGGTCATTTTCGTTGCCCGACGATTTCAAACAAATGCAATGTTGCCAACCTTATAATAATTATTGTATATAATTTGAGTAGGTGTACGATATATAATTGCAAAAAAAATAATTCAGATGAAGAATATTAAAATAAAACATAATTTTAAGTGTTCTTTACGATAATCTCAATGTTCGGACGTTAGTATCATTGACTGTCAGACTGACAGTTACCTAAACATAACATATAAAAATAAAATATTCCTTTCATTTTCACAAATTTTCGATTTCAAATATAATTTAACATGCAGCTCGACACTGAAGTTCCATTTTATCACTCATATGTTTATTTTTCTCGGCCTTACGGTCTCTGCAACTAAATTCCATATTCGTGATAAAAAGTAGAACTTCAGTAACTTGATAATAACTATTAATGATAGAACGTCTGTAAATAATACATAACCTCAATTTTAGATATCCTCTCTGTATATAAAAATCAGTAATAAGCAGTTATCTTTTGTAATAATAGTTCTTACAATTTATATCAATTTCTAGTCTGATCTTAGTGGCAAATGTTGTATGCCCATATTTGTCATTTTTGTCCATCTCTCTCTTTTGTTGGAAAAGGTCCATTGCCTAAATATTGAACAGAACATAATTATGTTTTTTTTTTCAGTGTATAAAGCTATGGTTTTTGCATAATGAAATATGCCCCACATGTGGCAGATATGTCCGAAAGACGTACAATTAAATACCTGCATTCCTTTATGCCATTTAAACAAATTAACTTTTAGTTTCTGAGATTCTAGTCTGAAAATAGAACCGCATATAACGTAAAATAATCTTAGCATGTTTTATCATTTTATTTCAATCTTTTTTTGTTATTTTTGTTTGTATTATTTACATTTATGTTAAAAATGAAATAAAATATATTAACATGTCTATTAATATTTTTATTTTGGAGTTAGAAATAACTGTTTCGTTTGTTAGTAGATTGTGATAGCTAACCTGCATGTAGACTTCACAGCTGCCTATAGGTAGGTACTATAAGTAAATAAACATAATTGTACATTAAAATACAAGTTTCATAAGACTTGAATTTAGCGCACGTGTTTTCTAAGAATACGTGCGCTAATGTCTCATGAAACGTGTATTTTATACAATTTTTTCTATTTTAGTTCTTTTGTCAAAAAATATGAACATTGATTAGGAACATTTAATTTTTTATTTGATTGTTGGTAACAGCGATTGTCATTTACTTATTACTTCATTTTAATAGTAGGTATTCTAGAAATAATATTTACTTCACCTGTAGTTACCAACCTAACAAAAATTAGGTTTGTGTTCTTTTAAGAAGTACTTTATGATATCCAAATGAATTAAACAACCAAAATAGAAAAATTTACTATGAATATGTGACACATATGGTTTTTTTTTCTATTCAGAATAAATACTTACATATCTTTTAAATAATAATTATGTAATAAAACATTTTACAAATTAGTATAAAACACATACAACAATTTGTAATATTAATTTATTATTTTTACATACTATATATGTATTAAATACATGTAAAAATGCTGAAAAATGTCTACGCTAGTACGTAATTAATTACATGCTTATTGGTCATGTCTTTAAAGGTAAAGTTAAAAATATCAAAGATATTTTTTAGAAATGGCACTTTCTCATTGACCAGTACACAAGTTTGTGTTATGTTGGAATGCACTAATATATGCACTTTCGTATATAAAATGTATGTATATATATTATGTAGATCACAAATGTTTTAATATGATAACTAAACGACCACTTATAGTTATACTAGGTTCACTTTTATACAACATACACACACGCGCATTAATATCTCTTACCGTTAATATTTTCATTCTTATATATTTGCTAAAAGTACAGTGCGTTCAGAAAAAAAAAATCGGAGTAAGTTATGAACACAAAAACGTATGTCTCATTATTATTCAATTCAAAAGTCAAGTTGTCAAAATTGATCTTGAAATGTAATTTTAAGGAGAAAAGATAATAAAGAAGGATACAGAATATTGCCATTCACCGTTTTCTAATTTATTTCTATTTCTAAAATAAGGATTCAAGAACTGATTTCTTTAAATAACATTTTTGGCAATGAGCCAAACTGACATTTACTTAAATGCTTTCAAATTGACACGTTCTTTCGTTTATAGTCTACTACGTACTAGGATTTTTTTGAACACACTGTACATCAAATGATCGACATAAAAATTTAATTTATTGCACCTGAACAAGTGACATGGAATGAATCAATTGTACTTCAAGACGTAATTTCGTATTACTTGGAAGATTTATTCTCAGTCAATCGCTGCTTACGATAAGATAAACGGTAAACCAAAAGTAGATGTTCATGTTTTTGATAGTTGTACATGTCAATCACAGACTGGTAACCTGTTTTACATTATACTATATTAAATTAAAAACTCCTTAATCCTATTTTTAACCTAGTAAGAAACTTAGAACATATTAAACAAACAAATCGCATCCAAGTCTCAAACTAGTGATTTTTGATACTTTTAGTATCTAGTACGGCCGACATGCGTACTGGTCACCCTCGACAGTACCAAAATTTTTATAGTTGTTACAACTAATTTATGATTACACTTATGAATGACACAACATTATTTAGATATGTAATAATACATAAAGCCAACGTGATTTTTAAATAAATGATTTTCAAGCAATAAGCATAATGTAAAACAGGTCAAACAGCAAATACACATAAGGTAATCGTTTGATCAACTGTAGAAAATTACACCTAACTTAAATGGTATTGGTCTCCTTGTTTTTTACTGCTGCGGAATACTGTCAACGTTTGGAATGTAGTCTAGTGCCATTAAACAGGCAAATACTGTCATGACCATTTTCTGTTTCACTTCTGTTATGTCTTCTGGAAGAGCGTATACGCGCGCTCCAGTCTTACGTGCCATCGAAATGGCGTATTTAGCATTTGCCAGGTTTTCCTGAAACAAAACATACCTATCTAGATTCTATTTTGGTTAGCGTTATTTGAGAAATTAAGGTAGAATGGCAGCTTACAGTGGCGCTAGTGTTCCAGACCCAAAGCAATTTTTTTTACCCTTAGCCAGTGACCTCTATATACAAAATGGACCGGCGGCTTGAATAACTTGCGTGTATCCACCGAGAATACCACCCGCCTGACTGGTGGGGTGGCTATTTCTCTCTAACTTTCGTGTATAGTTGGACCAAGCAGATATGATCACATTTTACATTTTTATTTAACGCGAAAATGTATTTAAGCTTTAACTGAATGGGAATAAAACTAAAATACAATTTCAAACATTTTACTATTCTAATAAGTTTATCTGGATTAAATTAATTGAAATATAATTGATATATACTTTCATCAAATGATTTAACATATGAAAATCACACTGCAAAAATGGGAAATGTCATAATTATGTAGTTTTTGAGCAATTAAAAAAACAAGTTTATAGAAATAATGTTTTTCTGTTGCATGGCTATATTTAAAAGCTAAATAACATTGAGACTATCATCCTTAGTGCATTGTAAGTTTGTACATAAAATTCTACAGTATTTGATCTACATGACGCATATTTGAACTTATTTAAAATGCGATATTTCCCCTTTTTGCAGGGTGGTCTTCATATGTATTAAAAGCAATTTTTTAATTATCTATTACCAAAAAAGTACATAAACAAGTCATAACTTTTTATATCTTATACAAGGATAAGGAGATCAAAAGTAGGATTCTTAACGCCAAGCTTCTTAACAGGATTTAATTTCTTCTTCATGTTCATCGTTAATTCGTCGAACTGGTACTAGCCACGGGTACTAGCTGACGCATGCGTACTTCTCACTGTTAGAAAGAGATAACCACCCCACCATGACAGTTGAGTGGATACAGCTCGCGCTGTTGTATAGAGATAGGAGTCGCCGGTCCATTTTGTATAATATAGAGGTCACTGCCCTCAGCATATATTTGACGTTGAAATGTCAGATAAGGAGAGTTCTTTCATTCACCGATGGATTGTACGCGTGAACAAGAAATTCACCAATGGGTCTTTTTATTCAGCACTTTAAAAGCAATGAATTTCAAAATAGCATTCCTATTTTCACCGATTTGTTAAACAGAAATCTATCGGATCCATCAGGTTTGAGTGTTTGATGGATTTGATAATTTCTGATGATTTTTTTTTTTTTTTTTAAAATTTATTTAATTATTAATAGAGTTTCTAAATTGTCACTACTCGAATCAGTAGAATTTTCTTCATTGAAAATGAATCCGAATCGGAACAATTTAGTAATTTTCCCAATAAAAAACCCTCCATAATTACTCTAGTGACAAAGACAATTCTTACTCTAACCTACAATATGTATAACTTGGAACCCTTATTTCTTATATATTTTTTGTCAGTCATTTGTGTTTAAAAAAAATGTTGATCCTTGTTAGCATATTATGAACCATAATTTTGTAAACATGTTGTCTTGACTACATACTTGTTATTGTATTTTATCTGATGAAGGCAGCACTTCACTATCGAAACGTTGTTTAATAAATATACAGGAGCCCAAGTTATCGTGCTCGGGAAAGGTAAGAGATATGAAGTCGATTAATTAGACAAAAGTTGCCCCATTAGGAGACCAGTTTTTTTAGCAGTGTATTGTTATTTGATAAAAAAAAAATGCATAGGTCACTAGATGTAGGCAAAATTGTAAATTTTAGTTTTGTATTTTTGTAAATGTAAAATAATACTGGATTACGGTTTGCACCTCTTTAGGGCACTTTTTGGAATGACGACTTAAATTTTTAAAGTTCAAAATTTGGCATGTGATGTAATATATCCTCAGCAGTGGTCTACAAACTGTTAGAGGGTACAAATTTTTCATGTTCGCATAGCTGAAATATTTTTATATATGAATTTATACGTTATATGCATGAAGAAATTATTATCAAGCATAAATAACAAATAAAATGCTTTTTTTTCGTAATAAATTATACAATATGGAAACAGACTATTGTTTGAAAATATTGTGACTATAAACTATGGCGGCGGATGACGCTAGTGTTTGTCCATTGATGTTTTCTCGGTGGACGGGCATACAAGACGCGCGAATCTCGCTTTTAAAATCAGGCAACCAATAAAATTGCTTAGGACATGTTACATCAGACCAATTATTAATCGACTTCAATCGCTTGTAGTTTGCGAATTAATATTTACACATTTTTTTTTCTTCACTAATACTCATTAATTTACATATATTTTTACTCTTTTATCTGCTATAGTTACAATTTGACTATGATATAGTACCCCATTTATTTAATACGAATTTTGATTACAAAACAATATTCCCGAATTAATTTCAATAAATATGAATAAAATATAATAACTGACATTGTTGTCCAATAAGAGATTATCAACTCCGACAGTTATTTTCGTTTTACGAGAAATTAATTTCTGCAATTGCTATTGGCCTAAGCCTAAGGAATTAATTACCAAAATCTGTAGTAATGAAACGGTTTCACATATTTTAAAATAGTATATTAAAGAACAAATGTCATTTTATTTTATGAGAAGGAACCCTTCGAATAAAATAATCGACAATTATGACATGAGTTTTTTTATACTATTTTTTTATATTTGCACGTCCTGTGCCTCTTTTAAATAAAAAATATTGTCAAAATTTAGGAAATTTTGTCAGTTGGTGATGTTTGAAAATTCATTTGACAACTCTAACCTTATTTTTGTAGGACCATACGATATTTTCTATTTCATGCTAACTTTACTATTCTATTTCTTCTCTTATTCTTAGTTTTAAATTCAAAATTATATGAAAATAAAATTCGGAACAATCGTTTGTGTTCGTTTATTTAACAACATTTGAAATTTGATATTTTCTAAATTCTTAGCCACCAACCTTATAAAAGTAAATTGTACTAGTCTATTACTGCACTCGAATGAGCTACTAACGAACTCCTTTGGGTGCTGTAATAGCTTTATTACAGATGCAAAATAGAAAAAGTATTTTAAATTAAAGTTTATGCAATATTTTTCATAGTAATACAAAATATAATAATTTATTGTTATTTTCGTAAATAATTAAATAAAAAGATTGGCGCCGGAAATAGTCATGAAAAACAACCCCCCCTCCACTCCTGTGTCGTCGGAGCATATACAGCACGTCATTCATAGCCAATAGGAAAACGTGACGTCACATTCTGTGACTTTATCAAAATATTACACAAATTTCAATATTTAGTTGTAAAATATGTAATCGATATTTCGTGATATTTTTAAATTTGAGGATCTTTAACACGTTCACTGCGTTGAGGGGTTTAATTGTCCCTTACTAGACTTTCCTGTAGTGCGGCAAATTTTTGTGCGTATTTTCTATTTTGCGGAAGCTATAACTTTCTTAATTATTGTCGAAATTTATGATGATAGGTAGCTTTAAAATCGGTATAACTCATATTATTTAAATTTAGTATTCATTACATTAGGGTCAATTTTGACCCTCATCGCATATAACGTAGAAACACTCTACTTTGTGCGATTAGGGACATATTGTCCCTTACCCCTGTACAAGTTTTAACATGTCAGTAAAGACATGTTTATTCCCATTTCGTATCAGTTTGATGCAAGACATGAACGAAATAAGTATTCGTAAAAAAAAAATTCTGCTTCTAGCAGAAACATCGTTACATGATGCTAATAATACAAGTAACAAAAACAATGAAGCATGTAGAACTCCATTAGAAATCTATAGGCAGTTTATTACAGATGATGCGCAGACTGCCCCAACTGCCCAAATTTTTGTTTACCTTGTTTTAATAAAGTCCACATTTAAAGTCATAAATCTCTTATAATTAATATGTTATGTATATTTTCTTTTGTAAGAAATGCATTTTATTTTATTATTTCATAAATAAATAATTTAGTTCATATAATATTCGTGCTGATTTTAAATAAAAGTTACCCATATTATGATCTACGCTATATGCGATTAGGGACAAACAGTCCCATGGCGGGGCAAATGTAGAACAGATAGATGCCTGTACAACACTTCCCAGCATTCAAACCATCATTTTAGTTTCTCTTGTTGCAGCGAGATGGAATTATATGAAACAAAAATTTAGGGTCGAAATGACCTCTTACAGCATATTAGAAAAGTCTTTATAGGGACCATTCTATCCCTAAACGCACTACAGGAAGTACCACAAAAAAAGCCTCCGCAGTGAACGTGTTAAAGAACAATATCTTTTAAAATATAGTACTCAAAATTTTTCAAAACAAATGTAAAAAATGCTGCATGTCACTTACTTCTCCTGTTCCGCCGTCCTTTACAAGTTCATAGTTAATCGTCCCTGGCTTAATTGCATCAATAAGATCAATAACAACCTTGGCATCCGCGATGGTCGAATCTTGGAAACTCCGAATCGAGCTCTGTTTGTTGGCGGAAGCTAGCTTCTTATTGACCCACATAACAATTTCCTTCTCTACAATGGGGTTTCCGGTTTGTGCGAGTTGTGTGAGAACTGAGAGTGTGTAAGCTCTCATCAGTTGCCAAATCAAGGCTAAGGTAAGTGTTGCGTTTCCATCGTTAATGTCTTGACCTGCAATACCAACCAACGAAAATCTCAAATTTTTCCCAAGTTCAACAGCGTAGTTGCAATTTTCAAGCTTTTCCATGAATTTTCGAAGAGTTGTAAATTTGCGGTGTACCCTGTTCCATTGAACAATGCCGGGTTTAATGATATCGTATAGTTGGAAAATAACTAATCCATCTGCCAAATCAGAGTAGAGCCAATTGACGTGGGGACTGACCCCCATGGAGTTCATCCAGTTTCTGTAAGCTGAGAAGAGAAATCAATAATATAAAAATAGCCGCACTAATGTTTCAAATATCACAAAATCAATAAATAGCTTACTCTTTTCTTCGCGTGTTTCTTCGACGGTTTCTAAACCTTCGATTCCATTAGGCTGATCCAAGGCAGGATGGTTGTTAAATAAGTTAGCAACAAAGGCCAAGTTTAGTTTGTAAACGCCGTTTACTACATCTTGCGGTGTGACGAAACTTCTGCATTTTAGTTTAGCAGCTTGTTGCAACATTATTTCGGCTCTACTTGTCATTTCTCTTTCCTGTCAACATAAGAAATTAATCAGGAAATAGATCAACATGTCTTATTGAGCTTGATTAAATTAGCAAAATGGGTCGTCCACTCTATTTTTTTTTTTTTATTATTATTATTTTAAATGAAAGTTTGTTTAATTTTGAAACAATCCGTAGTATTAAAATTTCTTAATTCTTAAATCTAAAGGTGGGTTTATGCTGAAAAATTTAAGAATAAATATCAGCATGACGTCACGGAGGTACTCCCTTAGACCAGGAATAGAGGGGAGACAGGGCATTCTATGTATTTCGCCGTAAGAAGACTTTCCAAAACATCATAGCGACTTTCGACCTTATTGAAATATCAAAGTTAGCTGCAATCGACCAGATGTGTTACATATGTGTACAGTCGAACGAATAAGTTTTCAAAATCAACAAGCGTCACCCAACGTTATCAATCATTACTTTGACTTCTGACGTTCTTTGAATACATATTTCTTTAGTTTGATTCATAGTTTTCTTAGTTTTAAATTGTTTTATTTATGTTATGGATAATAAAGTGTTTATTTAGATTTGGTCAACTGTAACATAACAATATTTAACTGAACGACTAGCGATTCCAGCTGTATCAATAAGGGTCAAAATCGCAGAGATGATTTGGAAATTTACGCGTGAATATGCCTTGTCTCCCATCTATTCCTGGTCTAAGGGCACTCCTATCTTTCTCTCACTCCGCACCAGACTCTATAGTAGGTTGCGAGAGAAAGAGCGCAATAGTATAACGTCACAGTGACAACAAATTTCGAATATCTCGTAAAGCAATTATTAAAAAAATGTTTTTATCTTAATCGCTATTTATTGAGTAGTACTTTAAGTTCAAAGTGTACATTTTATAATTTTTTGTTATGGCGGAGGACCCCATTGTGCCATTATTACAAAGCTGGTGTTATTTGCAAAAATAAATTTATATCAGCAGTTTCCGAAATATAGGATCCAACTTTTTTTTTTTTTAAATAGGAACATATATGTTTTATTTACTAATTCGCTAGAGAAGTTAATTTTGAATTCAACGATGTAATGGGGTATTCCGGTGATATGGAAATAATGCAAAACAATAACTTTTTTCTATAGTTTCCATCTTCATATAGTAGAAAAATATAATAAAACATATTTAATAAAAAGTTTTAATTCATAATTTAATGTTACAAAATTGGAATTTTTACAGCTCTTGAAACGTCCTTGAAATTTGTGACGTCAAGTTGATTTTCTGTTGCTCAAGTTAATATTTTCGTTTAAAAACACAGATGGTGCCAGTAGTTAACACGCGCGGGTATATTTCTTGTTTGACATTTCGTCCACTTTATAATTATTACTCCTATTTTTACCATAAATAAACACAGGACAAACACCGAAATACACGCTGCTACTAAAATCATATGTAAACAAGCAAATGGCTGTCATGAACATGTGGATTTAGGCGCTGAAGTTCGTTGCAGATGAATTTTTTTAAAATTCATATCTCATGTGATGCATACATTTTCTTACTCAAAGTTAGATATTCAGAGTCCTACTTGTCTGTACTAATGTAAAAAAATATTTTTAAAAAATGTGGGAATACCCCATTGTTGTTTTTTTGAAAAATATGCATATTAAGCTATACAGGGTTGGGCAGAAAGGACGAACGTTTTTTTCAAAACGCCACAAAATTGATACTTTTTGCTTAAGAAAAAAATTATTGACAGGTAACAGTGTATACACTGTCAACTTTCACAAAATTATGTGCACAATTGTGCTGCCACCTGCATTCTACATACAACAGTAACATGTATTCATTTATTTCATTCGTGGCACTCTCATTATAGTCATATTTAAATCAAATTAATATAAAACTGTACATGGATTTTTTCTCGAAAATTCGTTATATGATTGTATAAATCGATTATATCGTTCAATTCAGAATTAAATTCTCTACTGAATAAGCAAATAACAAATATTGTTCCTATTTAAAAAAAAAAATTAAGACTCTTATTGAAACACCCTGTATTTATAATTAGTTTGTTGTATTTATAATTAGTCTGAACAAAAATGTCACATCCAACATAAGTAAAAGTTATGATAATTGCATGAAATACATGAATGTTAATAACTTTTTGCTGTTTTAAAATGTGTTTAATTAAATTTGAAATCATGTACTTATTGTTGTAATGTTCCCACATAAATATGTATAAGTGAATAAATTCCTCTCACCCTAAGAGCCTCTAATGTAACATCAGCGTCTTGCGGAGCAATTTGTTTCAACAAATAGCTGTAAACTTCCGAGTCCATTATGTCACTCTGGAAGTTGTTGCAACGTCTGTTAACCCCAGCCCGTTCTAAATGATAATTAACCCATCGGAGGAGAATAGCTTCAGGCGATAGTTTCATAAGATCATCTATTCTCTCTTCATCGTTAAGTAAGGCAGTTAGGCCAGGGCAGTGTTCAAGAGTAATCTGGTTAAATAAACCAATCCTGATTATTTGCCATAAAAGACCGAGGACTAAATGTGGCTTTCCTTTGGACAAATTATGTGCGTCTATATTAACAATATTACAGCCAATAGCTTGGGATGATACGACTGCTAACGTTAAATTTTCTAGCTTTTTATGAAGGGTAAGATTTTTTTTATTAATTGCACGTTCATCTATCGTTTCTGGGCAGGAGTGGTTGATTATTTTACTGGAAAAAATATTTGAAATTAATTAAAAATGTATGATTATATTCGTTGTTATTTTCACATATAAATGAGTAAAAAAGAAGGCATCATTAAAGAAATATTTTCTAGTGAACAAAAGAATAAAAACCTTGATTAAAAATTCTTAGATTACTCATTTATTGTATAGTTTGGGAATGCATATAAATTCCTAAATGCACACATATCACTTTGTACATATCTTGCCATATACATTTTCCTATCGTACAAATATTGCCTGTACATTTGTCACTGTACAAATCTGTACCATGAAGTTGCTACGTTTCAAAGAATTCAAACTTAGCGTGTTCACTGCATCTCGAATGGGAGCGTTCAGTAAGGAACGAATGGCGCTATAGTTCCTTACATATTTATCCCCTCCAGATTTTTTGTTATCATTCAACTGTCAACCTGACATTTGTGTATCATATAACCAAACAAAATGCCTTATTGCTGTGTAAAAGAATGCAGAAATAAAATAGGGCATTCATTTCCAAAAACCGAAAACTTTTGTTTACATTTCACTTCACACGTGGTATGCTTTGTAATGCGCAAACGCGAACATGCGAATTAAAGGTTCATTCGCAAATCGAAATTAGTTTTAAATAAATATATCATCACGGCATATTACCCATTTCTGAGTGTGCCACAATCTGCTTTATCGCAGATATCGGTAATGATGATGACATATTTGTACCGTGAGGGCGTTACCAGGCGTCACCTCACGGGCACTCATTGCTGCCGTGGAGAGTGCACCACAGGGGTCACTTTTATGCCATTTAAAATTCGAAATATTTGGCGTCGGTCGGGATCGAACCCAGTTCCCCAGGTTCGCGACCAGACACTCCAGCACGCGGCCACGGGACCCCATTAGTTTGTTTTATATTTAACACAATTTAACAGTAAATTATGAGGGTATTCACTACACGATTTGTGAATGGTTTCATAAAATAACATGGTGCCAATGTTCTTAAAATAAAAACATAAATCATAAAACTAAAACTAATTTCGATTTGTGAATGGGCTTTAAAGAAAACATTATTTTGTCATAACAGTGTATACACTGTCAACTTTTACAAAATTATGTGAACAGTTGTGCTGCCACCTGCAAAAGTTTGACGTGAACCCTCCCATTATACTTTAAAAACAAAACGTATTTTAATTTAAACATGTGTAATATTTGCATTATGTTTTAGGTTATGTTCACGTTTCTATTTTTTTATTAAAAGGAATAATATACATTTTATTTTCGAAGTGTACTTCGAGATGAGATAACGCGCCAAGTTTGAATTCACTGATGTGCAACAACTTCATGGCATAGATTTGTACACAATGACAAATGTACAAGGCGAGAAATATACACTATAACATAATATAAATTCAAGGGCCATATTTGTATGCTAGGAAAATGTATATGCCAAGAAATCTACAAAGTGATATGTGTGCAAATATTCCTTTAATTGAAATTTATTACTAAATAATTAGTGTAAAATACTGAAATATCAAAAATGTGTATTTTTTTAAACAGTTATTTCACCAGCAATAAACAATAGTTCTTGTTTACAAATGAAGCGTATAAATGTAAAAGCAGACATTTGACATTTTGTAATAAAATGATTTAGCCATCTATTCTTATTAGAAATTGATGAAGGATACGAATTTTTGAATTTCAGGAGCACAACATACATTTCAAACTGTTTGGTGTCTTAGCATTAGGTGCAAAAAAAGATATTTACGTAAGGCATGCAAGTGCAAAAGCAGATATTTGCCTTTGGACGAATCAAGTTATGGTTCTTCATTCACGTGATCATGTAGAGAGTATAATAATATAGTAAACAAATTAGTATTAACATAGCGAAATTAATCAGATGCATAAGCAGACCTTTTCAAGTCTTAGCAGCAAAACCAGACATATGTCATTTTTTAAACAAAATATCTTTTTAGTAATAAATTTGACATTTCTGTATAAAACACGCACTTTATTAAAATAATTAACAAATAATTTCTATGAAAACCGCAAGTTGATTAGTTAGTTTTTAAAATCTTGGTCAGTGTTGTGACTAATCTAGATCATTTAATCTAAATCACTGATCCAGATCATATAGCATGGTTTTTGATCTGATTTGGTTCTTTTAGGTATTCAGATTTTGATCTGGATCTAAAAACTATAATCTATGATCTTAAAAAAAGATCAAATATACGAGTGTGCGCCAGCAAGTGCAAGTTATAAACTGTCGTTATTCGTTACGTTCATTAATTTAGTACTAATAAAACTGAGTATGTGCCTAATTTTTCTACCAATGTGTAAGGCATAAGGCTATAGTTATATTCTTTATAATGGGGTCCTATACCATTTTTCTTTTATTTTTTTTTTTTTTCTGTAAGAACAGGATAAAATACGAATTTTAGTGCAAACGCGACTTAAAAATTTTACGTAATAAGCGAGATATGAATTTTTAAAATTTAAGAATTTGTGCGTGACGTAGCAGGTACTAACAAGTGATCGACAAACAATGGGACAAACTGTTAGTTATAGAGGGAAATTTTTTTTTCATGTTTGCATAGCTGAAATGTTTGTAAATAAAAACTTATACGTTATATTCATGAAGAAATTATTATTAAGTATAAATAACGTAAATAATAACCTTATTTTCCTAATAAATTATAGAACATTGAAACAGTTTGACAATATTATTACACAAAGCATGACGACGGATGGCGCCAGTGTTGGCCTGTTTTGAAGTTTCAATATTAATTTAACTAATATTATTATTAATTTAATTAATATTACAAATTGATTTAATTATAAATATATTATTATTGTTAATATTACTAGATGTTATAATTAAACAAATTCATCAAACACAAACTTGTTAAATGTTTTGTTAGGTTATGGAACATGACATTTTATATTCTTTTAAAGGTGACAGCTACAGACGCGCGAATCTCCTTTTTAAAATCAGGCGACCAATCAAATTCTTAGTACCTAACGCGTCATACCCAATTAGTAATCATCTTCAATCGCTTATAGTTTGTGACCTAGTCAATATTTAAAGAAAATTTTTTCACTAATACTCATTAATTTATGTATATTTTCGTCTTCTTATTTAAGATAGTTAAAATATGACTATGGTATAGGACCCCATTAATTTATTTTTTGTCTTCCTATTTAATTAATAAGAAATAAAAAGCATTTGAAAATAGTTACTGATCTTTTTTTATCATCTACGAAAACAGATTCCAAATTCCTGATCTGATCTGAAAAAAAAAAAAATCCAGATCTAGAACATATTAATTGGTCTAGATTTTTATAAATTGATCTGTCACAACACTGGTTTTGGTAGAGTTTTTGCGTTTTACTCAAAACTAGTTTTGAGTCAAATATCTGGTTTTGCATCTATACGCTTCAAATAATGAATGAAGATGTTTATTTTAACTTACCATAACATAATGCCGTCTTGTACTTTTTCATACAAAAATTTCCCTTCTGGATCAATAGGCAGCAGGTGTTTTAAGTCTGGATCGTTGCTTAAATTTGAATTTATCCAGTCTGAGAAGGCGAGTTGTTCTTCAAGCCTAACAGAATGCGTTGTTCCTTCGCTAGACGCATCTGACATACCGCCTAATGTTTCTAGGTTTTCTTTTTTGGATACTACTTGTTTGAAGGTATTGCCTACTTCATTTGCTTTGAGGTCTACGCACAGGGTTTCAAATTCATCGTATGACATTTTTCCATTGTTACTTCGTTTCATACGAAATTCATCTTCCATTTGACGTACTTTCCATCCTGGGATTTTGAAGCCGCATATGTCGAGGGCATCTTTAAGTTCCTTAAGGTCGATGTATCCATCACCATTTGTGTCGATCTAAATGAAAAAATTATAAAAGGCCAATAAGATAAAAATCAAATTTTTTAAATGGATATCTAAGCTTCAGAATAGTGATAAGATAAAAAGAATTAAAATTTCCTAACAATAAAATAATTAAGATAGTACTTTTTCCGACTTCTAATTAAGAAATTAATTACGTAATGCAAGATTATATTTTTAATTGGTTATAGAATAAATAAATATCAGGATAAATTCTAAATAATATTTATATTTACTCAGAAATTGTAATGACCAAAATAAAAGTGTGAAACCAACACATGGAAGCATTTACGACAATTTTTAATGAAATTTAGGTGTTATTTTTTCATGAGTTTTTACACATGTACGCAAATTTTTAAAAAGGTTTACCATCTGTGAGCTGAGATAAGGAATAGTCTCACAACCAGTGGTTAGTCTAAGATTGCTAACCGTACTATAATATATAGTATTATACTATACTTTGGTATGATGTACTATATACTGTTGAAAATAATATAATTCGTAAAAATACTATAGTTTTAAACATTGATAAAGTCAAAACTTTGAATGCTACTTTTAAACGAGTAAAGGTATGAACGCATCTTTATCGCCAATCTGAGTTTCTGATGAACATCTGAACTTCTGAACAGTACTTAGATAAATGGTTTGATTTTAGTGAGACGAATTGATTAAATATGCTCCAATATTTTAATTTAAAAAATGGTCTTGTGTTTAGCAACTAAGAATCTATTATTGAAAGTTCAGGTTTAAAAGAAAAGCTAAATATTAAAATTGATGATGTCTATTCCGAAATAAACATTTTGAACGAGGTTTACAGTAAATCAAGAACTTTGCTGATTTTATATATAAAAATACAGGGAAAATATGGCAATATGTTTTTAAAAAGGTGGATAATGTCTTTCCAAATTTTTTAAAAATAATTTCATACTTTCTCTCTATTTCCGCCACTTCTGCTTATAGAGAGAGAATTTTTTCGATCATGAATCAGCAGTGGAGAGAAGATAGAAATAGAGCAAGATTTTTAATAAAAAAATGAACTGTTTATACATATAAATTTAGAATTTCAAGAGTAATTTTTTTTCAAAGGACTAAGTTAATAACGTAAGATCTACAAAAAATACACATATAAAAAATAATTTATTTTTTTTAAACTACCTATATTTCCAACCATTTTTTATTGTCATACTATATTTTTCTTCCATATACTATTTTTTTTTTTTTTGCTTTGATCTCTAAAGTACTATACTACACTGAAAAAAAGTTGGCAACCCCAGGTGAGCCATAAGGTCTCACGCGAGCCCTTTGTTAAATTTAATTCGCGAGCCCCTTGTTGTTATCCTATTAATTTGTCGTCACTGACTGCCCGATCTTTTTTATGATACAATTTTGAGCTAGCCCCTTGTTAAAATTTTTATAGCTCACCATTGCTCACAAGGAAGGTTTTTTCGTAGTAACGTACATAATAATACTAAACGACAGATTTGTACAAAAATTTACCTAACGACAGTTCAAGTGACAGTTTATACATCGTCCAGTTACCAACTGCTTTTGTAGTAATTCTCTTCGAAAATTGGAAATTTACCCTAAATTATCAAAAATTTAAAATATCTTTTTTTGCAAATTCTTTTACTTAACAAACCTTCTGTATGACTCATGATAGAATCACCTTAAATAATCATTTAATCAACTTTTTTAATAATGTGTAGTCATTATAGTTATCAGTTATATCTTATTTATTTCAACGATAAACTATAATAATTTTTATTTAAATAGATATGTTACAATTTTTAAAATATGGCACAAAGAATCGTGTTGTTATAGTCTAATTTTGTTATGAAACGAATTAAAAACCAGAAAATTTTATGATAAGTCGTTAAAAATGAATTACTCTAACGGCAAATATTTAATTACTTTTCCTGAATCTCATTTACATAATGTTATATATATTAAATTATTTTAGGTATACATGAAACTGATATTGGTTGAAATGACAAATACACCGCGCCATTTGTAAATTTATTTAGCTAATAATATTTGCGTATGACTATGACTTCAATGCAAAGAACCGATATTTGATAAGAACCAAGGCTTAGTCAGTAATTTATTTTATTCTTTATCATCCAAGGGAATTTACTTTACTCATACATTTGCTAGTGACATTCAACTTAATTGTGCAGTTAGTTGCAATTTTAGAATACGATACCTATTTAAATGTTACCTTCACGGTGCGTTATTGCAATTACTAACAAACTTTTTTGTAATGCTTTGTTTTATGTTCTTATATAATGTTTCCTAAACTGTTTTTCTTGATTTTAAATAACTACTAAAGTGCAAAATCTGATTTTTATTAACTAAAATAATCCCTTGTCGTGCGTTTGACATTAAACATATCGCGGTTTCCACAAAATATTTTTTGATTACTGTTTATTTGGTTTACATATGTATATCATCTACAATCTACAGAGAACTGCCGCACCTAATCTGAGTAATAAACTTGATGATATAATTATTTAAAATTCAGCACGCCTATATTTTTTTTATACAGTACACTCATTGCAATCAAATTTTTACGTTTTCCAAACATATTTCATATTCATATAACCGATTACCTTAATCTGAATTTTGTATTACAAACTAAAAAAAAAGAGTGAGCAAGGAGTAAGACGTAAAATTAAATAACAATTTATGAACTCAAGAATATTAGCGCGCTAAATTAGCGAGTGAAAATTTAAAGAAAATAACTGGATTAATTTAAAGCGGTTCTTCATTATAAACTTTTTTCTCATAGTCAAGGACAGTTGTCTTTTAATAGCAAAAACAGCACTGGTTATTTTACCATAGGTTACTTACAAGTACAACAGAATAACATTTTGTGTTAAGAAATTTGTGTATTGTGATACAAAGAATTCAAGTATACATACATTTTATACACCTACTGAAATAAAACTGGTTTTACTTGTTATATCATATTAAAATATTGTTGTTAAGTTGTATATATTCAAAGTATTAGACTAATTCTTTTTTATTGTCTCACAAACATCGAATGTTGTAAACGCATTTGTTCCTCAATGATACTTAATTTTAAGTATACGTTGTACATATACATTAAAGTCATATGATAAAAAAGAAAAAATGCATATGAATCACTCTTGAAAGTGTACGTCAGTTCGATATTTAAAGAAAAACATGTTTGCTCAAAACTGTATACACCTAACATAAAATTAATGCTATAACATGATTTTTATCATATTCTAGGATTTAAGTAAACCGATAAGACTGTATCTAAATAAGATAAATAATTTTATTAAAAGAATATTACTACCTACATATTTTTTAAATGAATTAAAATTACTTTATTATTTTTTTATATGTACAATAATCATAATTTAACAAATAATAGACGTACTAAAGAAAGTTTCTCAATACAAAATAAACAACTTTCATTGCAATTTTGACATAAGAGTAAAAAACGAAACGAAATCCAACACGAAAAGTTGACAGAAAAGTGCACAAAGAATTCGCAGATCAATATTGCAAGTTAAAGTCCCGGAAATCGGGTGCAAGACATATTTCTCCAAAGAATATTTTAAGTCATGTTATATTCATAAAGAGATCGGAATGCATAGAAAAATTCTCAAGTATACAGAGGATTGACCAGAAAAATGATGAACACGCATAAATGAAAATGCATCATGTAATATCAGATATCGCACGCTTAGTAGTAACAAAATACGCGCAATATTTCTCAAGGTATCACTCTGTAGAAGACATTATTTAAATTATTTACTGATGTTATTCATACTCTGAAAGAAGCATGACTGAGTAAGCCGGTCATGATCAATGACTCATTGGGATTCGAAATGTCAATTTGTCTTCTACGCACACACATGAACACAATTTGAAAATTATTTATAATTTTCTTAATTTCATTATTTTATTATCAAGATTAATCGATACTTAACTAACTGTCCACTTTAGATAACATTTATTACAAATGTGATAACATTCTATGAAATTCACGATAAAAATGAAATTATTTAAAAGGTACACAATTATAATGAGAAAAAATAATAATTTCATGTATTAAATAATCGAAAGTAATTCAGAAATTAACGTTTTTGATGCTCTAGTAACCAAGACATAAATATTTACGTGTTGTTTAGCGGGTGACAGATGGGCGTTGCTTCTATTTCATGTTTCTGTTAATTTTACGGTAAATAAATTTATTTCTAACTGAATACAAAACCCTAATCTAATAATAAAGTAACTATTATTCATTTTGGTACTCACCGTCGTAAATTGTTCCTTAATTTCTGCCCGTTCGTCGGACGTTAACATTTTCCCGAGATCAGCCATTTTTACTCACACAACACTACACTGACTGACTGGACGAACTAACTACAGAAACTCCGTGTATATCGTTCTTTATCGTAATCTCTCAGTAGCGTCACAAGAGGAGGCGTGTTACAACTCTGCCCCTCCTAAAATCTTGCAAGAATATATTTTGTAAATTTAACTTTGTATTAGTATACAGCACCTATGATGTAACAATAAAAATTTCAATGTCAAAAATTGTAAACAAATCATGTACCTATATTATTTTTCTCAACAAAAAAAAAAAAAAATCATATGAATGAAATTTTTATCAAACTATTTTTTACTAATAAGTTTAAAATGAAATAGCGCCACCATAGCCATGAAATTTCTAGAACTATGTAATAAAATTTGTTCACTTTAGTATGCGTGCGCTAGGCCAAAGCATCCGATATTACAAGTGACTGATAGTTACTTAAAACTATCTTGTATTTGGATTCTTCTTTTAAATAATGTTCTTTTTATGTTCTTATAGTTTACCAAAGGATGAAAGAAGAAAAGAATAATAAAATTTAATACCAAATATAAAACAAGTATTTGTTTGTGAAAATCATAATGAAAAAAATAATTTTTTAGTTATACAAAAAAAAAAAATTATAATAGTTAACATTGTTTCATGTGGATTTGACTTTATAATTGTACTTTTACTTCAGAAACACAATAAAAATTTGTAGCTGTCAGTGAAGTCATTCAAAATAGACACACAATTGCAATTTACAAGAGCGCATCTTGCAGCAAAGCATAGAACTAAAGGTTGCTATGGTTACCACTAACAAACTACCTGTCATCAGCCATAGACCTCTGCACTCCAGCCATCGTTTTAGTTGAATAATCGAATGATCTTCAATATTATCAAACAAAAAAGTTGCCCCAGACACATCTTCTGGTTTTAAACTCATTTTTATTAAACACAACGTACAAATCACAATAAAGAATTAGGTTTAACACTGAATAACAGATGCGAACACAATGACAGATAGGAACAGGGAACGGGACGCAAGACAACGAGGGGAGGTTTGTTTGGATGCACGATCTTCTATCTCTCTCTTGCAGTGACGTCAATTTTGTAAGTGTCTATTCTGTGTCTATTATCAGCGGAAACAGTTCATAGTTATGATACTGCCATCTTTTCGATAGTTTTTCTTTGGCATTATTGGTAAATCACGTAAATCAACGTGCCTACAAAAAATGATAAAATACACGCCAATGTATAAAAACTATGTAGACAATTCCAAATTATTTCCTGAATAGAGTTACGAGATGTCGCCATATGCACATACTCTATAACCTGTGCGACAAAAAGAAACTACCTTAATTACGTATGTCGTCAAGAATCGTACACTTTTTACTGAGCAATGCCATTGAATTTTTTTTTTCAGCCCTGAAAAGGTATATTCCTATAAGGTTAAACTAAAAATTTACAGAAAATGGTTTTCGAATGAATTATGATCAAACATTTTTATCGAATAAAAATAATTAAATTCCAACGTAAATCGATATTATGTATGTAACATATCCCAAAAGAAAAATAATCTCCTACGCCGCTGGTATCCCCGCTCTTTCAGCTGACGCACAATACCTCCCGTATTATGAACAATACGCTCGTCATACACATATAAGTAGCAAGCAAAGGTGTGTCTACTAACATTTTCTAACAGTAATATAAATTCTCTTTGGAAGTTTGTAGTTTTAATTATCAATGTAGTTTCCCATTCCCATACAGATTTAAATCAGCAGACACAGCTGCGCCATCACATGGCCAAAATATGAATCACATCTGAGCATCTGACTAATCGTTCAACGTCTTTAAAGTTTTCAGAATTTGATTGAATTTATTAAGAAATCTGTAGAGTTAAAGATTTCTCTAATATCAAAATTGTATGAATCATAGAATAATAAATAGTGATTCAACTATGACCTTTGAGTAATAAAAATATGATTAAACACAAAAAATAATTTATTTAATATTTTAAAAGTAATAATAAATAAATGTTATGAAAGTATAACATTTATAGGTTTAAACAAAGTGTTATTATTTAGTCAGAGCATAACATATTACAAGAAATAAACTGCGCAATATAATTCACATGAATACAAACAAACTCGGATACATAAACAATGTTAATCAAATTCAGATCCAATGGTAATGCTAACTCCTCCTTCGAGTATGGTAGTCTGGTGGTACCATTTATTTGTATCTACGACGACTGAAAAACAGCAAATGAGGAGTAATTTACATATAATGGGATTCTGAGATATGAGTTGCAGTTATATGGGAATAACATAACTTACTTATTTCACCCGGATGTACAGCAGTTGATATTTCCGTGCACTGATATAGACATTCTGGTGGCGGCATTAATCTCCAAAGTTTTTTTCCGCTCAGTTGTGCTTGCCAGGATGGGTGCACTACGTTATCCACCTACAGATAAATTCGTCTAAATATCTTGCTCATTATTTTAAAATGCTACATTCATATTTCATACTGCCAAATAAAACAGTATTCCATAATACTATCTATCGGGTGGTGGCGGTTAAGGGTGAACCTAGGGATTTAAGATGTGATTGTATTTTTATTTTCGAGCTTTGGCACGATCCGGCCCGAAGCCCGCCTCGATTTCGAGTCGGGCCGAATCGGGCTAATCATTTTCAAAAGTTGAGGCGAGTCGGACTTTTGATTTAAAATAAAAATATGTTATTTTACTTCAAGAATTCAAGGTTATTCACTAAAGCACAATAATGCTATTGTGATATTATTACTATTGTTACTACTCGTATACTTAAATAAAAATGATTTTTGTTCCTACCATAATGATTTCTTGTCTTATTTTTAACCAGAAACAAAGTTAGATAAAAAAATCCTTATGTAAATGATATTTTTTGTATAAGAATTGTGAAAATGTTGCTTAAATTTTCGAACGCCTTTGGTAAACAAAGTGTTCAATATTCGCAGGTCTATAATTTTTATAACAAACTTACACTAGAAATGTCTCTTTTTTTAACAACTTATGTTAATTAATGTTGAACGTTTTAAGGATGTAGAGGTTTTTTTTAAGTTTGACATGAAAAAAGTTAAACATGTCGCCTCACATAAAAATCAAAATTAGGAATGCCGGATGCACTCAATTTCGATCTTTGACCCGGCCCGGCCCGATTTTAAGTCAATTTTAGAGCCGGGCCAGCTGATTTTTTGTCGAGTCGATCTTCGAGTAGGGCCGACAATTTTTTTTTTCGGGCCGAGTCGCCTCATAGCGGCCCGAATGCACCCCTATTTTAATGCAATTTCCTGCTCTCCTGTTATTCCAAAAACTGTAGAGTGCAATGTTGTTCAGAATTAAAAGTTGTATACCAAATTGTTTTTCTATTTTTATTTTGTTTTTGGTTTCTTCGCAATTTTAAAAAGAAATTTCAGAAGCATGTTATTGATATTATATTTTTTTGTAAGAAGTAAATTAAATAATGAATGTTTATTCGAATGAGGAAGGTGTCTTTATTATAAAAAAATATTATGGAGGAAATATATATAGAAGAATACAAAATTTATTTTCCATATATCAGAATGACGTTTGACGTTTATAATTTATGAAAACCAGAAAGAAAGAAAACAAATGCCATGGCTATTGCTAATAATTAACAAAACTTTTGAAATTTCTTTTTAAAATTGCGAAGAAACCAAAAACATAAAAAATGTTAAAACAGTTTGTATGCAGCTTTTAATTCTGAACAACTTGCCCCAAAATGAACAGGAAAAATATACACCCTATACACCCCTACCCCTAACCGCCACCTCATATTTATTTTTCCCTAGTAATTTAATTATTGCACAGAAAATAAAATCGACATTTAGATTTTTGTTTAATTTTCTTAAGTTCTTTATACGTCATTATGGGCCAATGAAATATAGCATTAAAATAAAATTTTCCAATAAAATAGGTGGAAGGTGGAATTCCACAATAAATTAATTTGTTTATGATTACATTTCATTTTTCGGACGTCAAAATAAATAAAGAAAAAATTTGAATATTAAATGTAATACATATAAAGTAAAATTATCAGAAAGTTATGGTTAATAATAGAAGAAAAAAAAAAAACAATATGTATGACATTATTTTGTCATTACCTGATTTATCAATAACATATTTAATATGTGTTGCAAATGCATTATAATGTCCCGATATATTTATTGATCTATGTTCGAAATGAATTTTATTTAAAAATTAAATAAATTTAGCAGATTTTTTTTCTGCAAAAAATGCATATTATTTTGCATATATGGTAATAACAGTAGCATATTTTATTGTTATATAATTCCTGTGTAATAAGTAAGTCATTGAAAACTGAATAATGTTTATATTAATGCATTAAAGACATCCACAATTATAAATTGTCATGGTAGATAACATTATATAAACATATTTCCTTGAAGATCTGAAGTATTTCTGTCACAATTTTCCAATTTACGTGAGTTTAATTTTATTGAGGAAGGTATGAAGGTCATACGATCTGTACAAGAAATATATTTTTAAAAATTTTATTTTAAAACGTCCATCTATAAAAGTTATGGTTATATTTTGCAATTATTTTCTGATTTAATTTCGTTTCATTTTTGGTAATGCAAGGACGAAAAGATTTATTTAAATTTGTAACACCCTTGACATAAGCAAAAAAAGTGTGTTTGTCACTTTTGAAGAAAATAATTAACAAAACATGAAAAATAAATATAAATATGAAATGAAAATAAATATCACGTTTTATTGCTCGATATTATGAAATAAGTGATTTCTCTACAATAATACGAAGGAAAAATCCTGGCAAACGTTATTTTTTTCATTTCTTGAGGTTTGACCTTATAGAAAAGTTTCTCTATCACTCAAGAAACTTATCGCGCGAAAATTCGTACATTCACTCAAATTGTCTATGCTTTTGAATAAAACAAATAACAACTTTTTTCCAATCAAGAACCACACAACGTTTCAAACAAAATCTAAACAAATAAATTAACCATTCAAACACTTTCTCTCCCCATCCTTCAACATCTCATTTGTAGTCCCAGCCAGACCTGCAAACTTACCATTCCTTACACGCGCCAATGTGTTACATATATCACTTTCATCTATATCATAATCATCTTCATTAACATTTTCACTAATGTACTCTAAAATTAACGTTATTTTAAAAAAATGATACACCTAATATGAATATGTATAAATCTATGTAATTAATAATATACAGAATGTTAAAAAAGTGTAACAAAACAATTTTTGAGGACATATAGCACTGACCAAAATCAGGGCATCGAACCTGAACCGGGACCAAACCGTAACATTTTAGCAAACCCAAACTGAACCGCAAATATTGAATTGAACCCGAATCGGAACCGAACCGAGTATTAAAATTCGAGTTCAGGGTTCGGCTCCGGTTCAGGTTCATTTTCAGTTCGAAACGCAGTTATAATATTTACATTTTACAGCCAATTATCGACGTTTTCTGTTCGTGAAAATTGTGTTCGTGTTCTTGACTTGCGTTGCATTATAAATTCCGACTCAAATTTATATTATTTCTATATAAAAATTGATATTCAAAAATCATTAATTCAATTTTCATTAGGTAGAACCAAACCTGAACCCGGAACAAAACCGCAAATTTTATTAAAGCTTGAACTAGAACAGCACACGAACCCATCTTTCAAAAAACAAATTAACCTTAACCTGAACCGAACCCAGTTTTTCGAGGGTTCGATGCCCTGACCAAAATGAGTAAAAAAGCTTAATCAACATGGGTCTGATCTTTAACCGTTTCCGAGAAAGAGGCCATTTTGTTTTAGGATCGAAAAAGAGTTGACAAAGATAGTAATCAAACAAAATTTTGTCTATGTCGAAGTCTAGTTACGAAGTTATTTGATAATTAAGTATTGACAAAGGTCGCCACATTTATCTTAGTACAATGGGGTCCTCCACTCTTATTTTTTCATTACTTTAAATGAATGTTCGTTTAATTTTCAAGCAATTTGTACTATTAAAAAGTCATAATTGTGTTTAGTTTAACTACATTTGATTTTTAGCGAAACCATTACTATCTTTCTCGCACCAATTTCTATAGTAGGCTGCGCGAGAAATATAGCATACTGTGACGTCACTGTGACACTGAAAACAAATTCAAATATCTCGCAAAGTATTTATTAAAAAAATGTTTTTTTTTTCTTAATCATTATTTATTGAGTAGTAACAGTGAGTATAAAGTGCGCTGGCAGTACTTTAAGTATAAAGTGTACATTTTATAATTTTTTTATGGTGGAGGACCCCATTATTTGATTATTTTTGAAAAACAAATGCATATCTAAGACGACCTCTGAAAGGTAAACAAAAAGTCTCATTTAATCAAAGTATTAACTCATAGTTTTCGAGACAGCAAAGGTAAACCCCATTTTTCACTGCTTTGTATCTCGGAAACTATTGAAAATCGGACCCATGTTGATTATTCTTTTTTAGTCATTCTGGTCAGTACTAATAGTAGTTTATATATCAAGGGAGTAAAGTTCGTCATTATTTGTCGAGAGCGAAGATTGAATCTTGAGGGCGTAGCCCGAGGGATGCAACCGCTTGAGGCAAATAATGACACTTTACTCCCGTGTTATATACAATATTTTATATACAAACGGAAAAGAAGAAGAATGAAGCACATTTCTATAAACGAAGAAAAACTATTTATTTTAAATTTAATTTTACAAAAATCATTATTATTTTTCCAAAATAAATATAATTAATAATATTCCTTATCTGTTAATCAATATCAATTAACAATGGACTTGAATCACTTTATTTCCCTAGAGAGTATCTTATTTTCATAGGAAGTACTTTATTTCCCTCGATAAATAATGAAGCACATTAAGTTAACATTATTTACCGGTTGTATATAAAGTATATTATGTCCTCAAAATTTGTTAGACTTGTTTATTTAACACCCTGTATATAAAATATTTACATGCATCTATACAGAAGCTTTAAAGTACAATGATTTATTGTTTGTCATACAATCATACAAAACTGGTTTAGCATTTTAAAATCCGTTAAAAAATAAATTTTAAAATAGGTAAGTATGTCAAGTTTTATGCATTCACTAATCGGGCACATTTAAATTTTAAATTATTTAATGAAAGTGAAAACAATGAAAGTGTAAAGTGTATGAGCATGGATTAACGCGAGAATTCTAAGATTAATCTACTTATCGGTTTTGTGTTATAAAATTTTTAATAGCTATTTATCAAAGTTTGCAGCTATAAATAAAAGAAATTAGGCATGTTTTGCATTTTTTCGTGATTTATAGATTAATAATTCTTTTTTGTTACATGTCAAACATATAACAGTATAATTGTTAATAAAAAATATATGTACCTATTTAATATTAACAAAGTATTAATTCATAAATTCCTAAAAAAAAATATCCTCTTTCGACTGGCGATACTCAATGTCCTTTATCACTGTTTGTTTTCGAGTTATGACGTCAAAGTTATAATTTTCTTATGGGTGTCGTAGTAAAACTATTGAAACGAGATTTTTTTTTTTGCTTTCCTACGATGTATAATTTATGTGTAATCAGAAAAATGCAACAATTATTATAATTATTGTTATTAAATTGCTTGAATAGTAAAACATATGAAAACAATGTAAAAAGACAATAATTTTGTAATTTTTAAATAATAAAAATTTTAACGTATAGTTCTCGTCACCAAAAATCGAGAGACAGTCGTAAACAGCTTCCTATACTATTAAACTAGAATAGAATAGTTTAGCACGGTACATCGCAAATTGCTTTAGTTTTTGAGCAAAACAATAACAGTATTCAATATTATTTATTTATTATAGGCAGAAGTTTTATGTTTCTTTGTGAACTTCAGTGGTGGATGGTTAAGCTGTTTATGACCGTCCCTCGATTTTTGGTGACGAGAATTATCATGTATGTTTTATGTTGTTAAAAACAGAAAAATATAAATGATTGCACAGCCTACTTTACGTTCCTTATAAAAATTGAAAGTTAAAATTAATTTCTCGAAAAATATTGAGAACTGCTGTATTTTTTAATAAAAAAAGTGCTTAGTATGAATTCAAATAATGAAGTTATAAGCAAAAATTTAAAATTGGAAATTTGCTTTTTCGCTAATATCTAGTAACATAAGCACAAAATATATACATTATTAAAATGAAAATGAACTACTAACGCGGTAACTTTTGTCCAATTAACCGATTTCGTATTTTTTATACTGGAATTAGAAAATTGGTCATTTATATTAAAATTAGCCATTAAACTGTATGATAGGGACTACTAGTGTTCAAAATGTTATGAGATTTGACAATATTCGTGTTTATGGGAAAAGCCCTCAGCACCCGAATATTCAAAACCAGAATATTTAACACCAGAATATGCACGCACAGAATGATTCAAAACTCGAATATTCAAGAACCGAATAGTGCATCGCCAGAAAGTGCTTTGCCCGAATGTTTACGTTGGTTAGCGATGGTTCTACTGATACGCTTTCGGGCAATGCGCGATTCTGTGTTTGAATATTCGCGATTTGAATGATTCTGTGTAAGCATATTCTGCTGTTGAATATTTTGGTTTTTAATATTTTAGTTTTGAATATTCAGGCGTTGAGTACGCACCCGTGTTTATTAGTTTATTATAAAATTGTAGTTTGCAGTTTTCACTTAATATCGCATAAATATACGAGTATTTATAGATATAGGGTCTCGTGGCCGTGTGCCTGAGTGTTTTTTTTCGCGAATCTGGGGTTCGATCCCAACCAACGCCAGAAATATTTCATTGCCGATATCTGTGTATATAAAGCAGATTGGCATACCCAGCAATGTCTAATATGTCATGATAATAAATTTATTTTATATTTGTGAAGTAAAATATATCGTCATCATTACCGATGTCTACATGTGTTGTAGATACTGGCACACCCAGAAATGGGTAATATGCCGTGATGATATATTTATTTTATTTTTTTGTATAGATATTAGAAACAAAAATGGAAATATATACATAATTTTAATTGGGAAATTTTCAAATATATAATTTACTGCCTGTATCATTCGACAATTCGCTGATCAATTATTAATAACAAATTACGTATATAAGTAATGTATTAGTGTTATCAGATTTATAAAATATCCCTGCATAGATTAAATATCTACGTGTACGTGTGATCGTTATCAACAGAATTTGATAAAAGTTTAACAATTTTTAAAACTATCGTCTAGTCCAGCATACTACATAATTCTACGCATGGCCTTCAAAATAAAGTAGTATTAAAAACATTTCTACTGTATTTAACACAAATGTAACTTATTCATACACTACTATGGTGATGTTAGAAAATAAGGTTTATGTGCAATAAAAAATTCATGAGAGCATTGCTCGAACTATGTGTAATCCACTTACATTGATATAAAATTTATATTCCCAGTGGGCTAATACAACTCTGTATGAATTTCATAGTCATTGACACGAACATGTCACTTTCGTCATTGTTTTTTGTACGAAGCGAAACATAATACATAAATTAATTTATCTTCTATGAACATACGCATTTGTTTATTCAATTGAGCTTATTCTGATCGTCATTTGTTATTTTCTTGTTGCAAATACAAAGATAACAGGTTTAAAAATTTGCATTTACGTAGTAGAATTAACTATATATTATCTGCACATTTTCGGTCTATGAAAAATCTACTTTATTTAATGTAATTTTGATTAATATAATTTGCCAATAAAACGTAATCTAAATATTGATAAAAGGACTGCAAAGCATGAAACAATGGGACAAATTATGTTATCTGATTGCAGTGCATATCTAGATTTTTTATTTGCAGATAATTTAAAAAATAAATATTAATTAAAAATGAAGACACCTTTAACGATCATTAATAACTTTTTTATACCAAACAACGTTTAACAAAAAAGTATTAAATTAATAAACTGAAAGTCGTAACTAAATTTTTTAGAAATGGAAATAAAATCACAAACACATGTAATGACATTTCATCTGCCAGATATTAAAATTTATCATTTTCATCAAAATAATACTATTAGTGATTATTATTAGCGATTTTATTTCAGTACCATGGCTAATACTTATAAAGTAACTTTTATAAAATTTTAAATTCAATTTACTCCGTTATGAAAAGTGTAAAATAAAATGTGATTATTGAATAGGCTATTCCACCGTAATCAAAAATAGTAAAAGTTTATTGAAAATATAAATGATAATAGTTAAAAGATAAGGAAAATTACATTTCTTTTATTATAAATGATTCCTTCTAGAAAACACAGGGAGTTTTGCTTTTGATGATGTAGGACATGTGCACGAGTGTTTGAGCAAATAGGATCCAAGTATGAACTCTGACTTTGAGAAGCCCCGCCTTAACTAAGAATATACTTCTTCGGGTGTGTCGGATCTGTTCGGATGACGTTCTAATTTCTTTGTTTTTATAAAATGACAAAAAAAGTGAAATAAATTAAATATAATAAATTATTTTGTGTCTCTAATAATGAATTATAATATTACAATTTAAATATACATTATTTTGTAATTTGTTTAACATTTTTTCGTGGCTTGTGAACCACTGTTTGTTTACTTCTGGTATATCCACATTATCTACGTCACAAAGCTAATTTAAAATTCGGACCTTAATATCTCGCTTATTTGGAGGAATTTTTAATTGGGACTTTGACATGTGGTCTTATATTTCTATGTACTTCAAAAAAAAAAAAAAAATTAAAAAATATCGTGGAATAGCCTATTACATGCAGAATTTAATTGTCTACAATTTTTATTTAAAGCATTTTTGTCTAAAATTAATAGGCCACGTTTGTGCAAGGAAAAACTGTTTTCCCATGTTAAACGCTTATGGTTCGCTTTCTGTGTTACACCGGGTTTATATTGAAATACATTAATTTTGCTTCACAGTCATAATAATATTTATACAGGCCCTTTTATTACATTATTTTATGCGTTGCTATATATTTTTTATGTATTTTTTTCTTTTTTCTTTTTTTACATTACAAGTACAGAGTCGGTTCACATACACAAACATCCATGCCTTAGTGGGATTCGAATCCAGAACCCCGAGCGCACTCATGACTAAGAGGCGTTGCTCAACTATTCAGCCACTGGAGTCGACATTATAGAGTACAGTGTCAACACTCAACACAACGTACTTTTTATAAGTAAAAATAAAGGAATATGACAAAATAATGTTTTTCTAATTAGAATAATACTACCTTTTTAGTTTAAGTTCTGTATTTTTATTAAATACCAACGTTTCGACTGCATACACTGCGGCCTTCTTTAGGGGAAAAGAATATAAATGAGAAATAAATAATTACAAAACAAAAGCTGAAAGACATTTTAATAATTTAATGTTTTTTTATTTTAGTGTCTTTATAAGCCTATAAAAGCACTGTTAAACACATCGTTGAGAAGATCTATAAGTGCACTGTTTGATACAATGTATTAACGTATACAATCAGACAATATTCATAACACACAATACATAAACTGTCAAAATATGTCTGTATTCGATTAATCGATATTGCATTTTAAAGTCGGTCGACTTTTTTGAAAAAAAGTCGAATAGAAGTCGACATATCGATTTTTTTTACCAGTCCTACCACCCAGTATAATTTTCTATAAAAAATATTGCATATTTTGGAATTTATACAGGATGTTTCTGAACCTGTGTCACAAATTTTACGGGTATATAATACTAGCCAAAATGAGTAAAAAAGCTTAATCAACACAGGCCTGATCTTCAATAGTTTTCGAGATATAAAGGAAGGAAAAATAAGGATTTATCTCTGGAAAACTAGACAGGGAATTTATTTTAACATGCAACATATGGCGAATCACTTCCATGGTTACTTACTATTGTCAAACAATGACAGCAATGTAATATTTGTCCATTTTAAAATGCAACATACAAAATTTGTAGTTTTGTATTATCAAAACTAATTTTCTAAAATTAGCCTACATATGATTAACAAGTAATCAAAACATCAATATTGTACATCTTAAAAAAACTTAAGCTTACAAAAATTCATAACTTTCATGTATTAATTGTTTAAAAAATACCCCTAATCACTCTGAGGTAATATTCTAGTCGGTCGTAAGAAGAATTGACACCATTTGTGATGTGTTTTGGAGGTATCTCCTGTGCTGCAATGCTATTTATAATGTTGCATTTTAAAATGGACAAATTTTACATTGCTGTCATTTTTTGACAATAGTGAGTAACCATGGAAGTGATGAACTATAATGTTGCATTTTAAAATAAATTCTCTGTAGTTACGACTTTCATTAAATGAGACCTTTTGTTTACCTTTGAGAGGTCATCTTAAATATGTTTTTATTAAAAAAAAAATTGTAATAAGTAAAATGATGTGGCGACCTTGACCAATAGCTAATTTTCAAAAAAGTTATTTACTGTTAGAAACTTGGAAAAAAGTTTCTCGAAAAATATATAAAATATAAATTATGTAATATTTTATATTCATGGGGGTCTCGTGGCCGTGTCTGGTTGCCAGTCTGATGACCCGGATTCGATTCCGGCCAGTGCAGACTTTTAATCGCTCAAATGTGATCCCTGTGGTGGAGTCTCCACACCAGCTATGAGTGTCCGTGGAGTGACTCCTGGTAAGCACCCACACGGTAAAAATATATCGTCATCATTACCGATATCTACATACATACATAAAACCACGCGTTTCCCACTTAGTGGGTTAGCAAAAACCCAAAAACAATAAGAAAAGGGATGAAAGTAAGAGCTCCACTGAATCACTTAACTCTTTAAAAACATTGTTCTTTCGCCTTGTCCAAAATCATCATAACATTCATACAAAGAACATATTAATGTGACCTATTTTCGGTAGAAAATAACCGCATCCGGACCACAATAATAGTTACGCAACAATCATCCTTCGCCACACATTCCTATCCATGCACACTTCTTTCACCTCAGCCACATTCATAAACGTATTAATACATAATAACATATTAAAGTGACCGATTTTCGGTAGCGAATAACCGCATCCGGACCACAATAATAGTATGTATTATAGATATTGGTACACCCAGTAATGGGTAATATGCCGTGATGATGTATTTATTTATTTATTTAATATTCTATTTTACATTTTTGTAATAATTTAATTTGAGTTTCATTTTATGAGGCGTCATCTACAAAATTCAAATATAAAAACATAAATATAAATAATACTTACGTGCATATGTGCACCATTTCCAGGTCCTCCCATAAAAATCCAACTCAACGCAATATTTTCGGAATTTTTCGGTAGGAAATAAGGCTGGCTATAATACTGCCTTAATATTTTCCCAGCCTGATCGTTACAGTTACTCCATCCAACATACCAAGGTTCAGTTCCGGGTTCCAACCTAGATCTTGCTTCGCTCATGTTAAAAACATCTCTCAGAGAATGAAATTCCGTTTTGTATGGGAAGAATTGACATTCGTCAGGCTTGTCAGAAGTTTCGTCATTGTCGTGATTGTAAATATGTCGAAAGAAGTCGTAGTTAAATGTTTGTAACGCTGGCCAGTTGATTGCCCCATCAGTAACGACTATTGGTACGCCTGTGTGTGCATACATTTCTTCAAATGTAGATTGGGATACATTTTTAAGACGTTTTACTTCCGTTACACTGTTACAAAAGTCGCAGTTTTCAGATTTGCGGAAGATTTTTGAAGTGTCGATTGGCATTTCGAGCAAACACTAACAAATAATTTAGGTATTATATCATTTATTATTCAAAATTTATTGCAGAAATTTTATAAAGTATGGTATTATAATTATAAACTTAGGAAAATGGTGGCACAAGTGACCAAATCTCGAATAAGAGAAATCTGTGAGGAAAGACAAAGGCAGTGGATTCGGTCCCTGCAACCGGGATTTATGAGTGCAGAGTGCACCTAAAAATCCCGGCAGTCGACGAACAGCTTACTTATAGCATTTAGTTTAGTTTAGTTTTGCACCTAGTGCAGCTAATGACGTCAAGCCCGGAGGGAGACCGGGGATGGTTGTCACAATTTTTGCTTTTGAATTTTTTAAGAGGCAGGATTTACAGTTACTCTTTTTATCATTAGCCTATCCTTTAGTGTATACCCTCAACTCTATTTTCCTGCAGTTTTAAGACCATAGCTTTAAGGGGTTATTAATTTCTTTTTATATATGAAGAAAATTAACATTCAAAATTTATCAATAAATTTTATTTAGGACAGCTAAATAAGTTTGATAAAGTGTAGCATTAATAGGATGTCAGTAATTTAAATTTAAGACACATTTTTTGATTGAAATACGAATTTAAGTAAATATTTAAGGGTCAATAATACATAAGTCAATTTCGGTCGCACTTTCACAATTTTGACAAGTATAAAAATTACTCAGTCGGGGGTACACGATTCGTGAGCCCAGTTATACACACTGAATCCATTTTTTCACGCGTGACTACTATCCCCGGGGTTTTTGTGACAACCTGCCCTGTACATACATTTCAGACAAATCACACGATTTGATGGAAATACCATATAACCTAACATCAAAGTTGATACAGAGTAACATCATGCAACCTTACTATAGATTCACAGAAAAATAAACACAGACTTCATTGAATAGAAAGTGAATAATCAGAGGTACATAATTATATTGTTCAATAAATACTTGTAGCTGCAACAACACAAAAGAACCAATAAAATCCATAGAATTGTCGCAAGGCATATGAAACTGCGTGCACAGACTCGAAATGATGTAAATACTTAGTAGTTTAGTTAATACTTTAGTTTTTTTATGGGGTCCCGTGGCCGCGTGCCTGAGTGTCTGGTCGCGAACCTGGGGGAACCGGGTTCGATCCCGACTGACGCCAAATATTTCCAATTTTAAATGGCACAAAAGCGACCCATGTGGTGCACTCTCCACGCCAGCTGTGAGTGCTCGTGAGGTAACGCCTGGTAAGCGCCCACACAGTAAAATATATCGTCATAATTACCGATGTCTACATATGTTGTAGATACTGGCACACAGAAATGGGTAATATGCCGTGATGATATATTTATTTTATTTATTTATACTTAGTAGTTCGAGTCACAACTCCTACATGGCAGTAGTGACTAAAAGCTGGGATAACCTACCCTTGTGACAACCAGCCCCGATCTTCCCTATGACACATGCATAGTGCATTTTAAATTAAACATGTTACAAAAGTCCAGTGCAAGTTTGTTAGCTGTCACTATCAAATAAAGATGTTAAGTAGCAATGGATATCACTACACAAGATTCAAGCTGTGAAGACTTATTTTCTTTACATCCATTGTACTTGCAGATTCTTTTTCCAATTGAAAATATATGATTTTGACAGAGTGCACTGTCAAGAACTGATGATCGTATTAAGTGCAAGAAAGTGCGCACTCAGTAAGGTTCAGTTTACTCAAAAAGTACAAATGAAATACGTAAAATTCATCTAGTGCGCTCTGATTGTATAAATGGAAAAAGAGTTAGTTATGCACTCAGTGTAAAAAATCACAAATAGAAAACGCTATTAGTTTGTATATTTCTCTAAAAACAACAATAACCTGACCTAACGCACAAAAGACACACTTGGAAAATTCGAGCCGAGTTTTGTGATTTTCATAAAACTTTGTCCATATACATTACACATACTCTATTTTAGAACAAAGTGAAGTAATTGAACACTCATTTTCACTTGTGTTGTGACTCAGAAGTGAAATCTATACTTTAAATATACTGATTTCGAAAACAAAATTAAGAAAGAACTATTTTCATTCTTTAATAACACATTAACATTTACTAAGAAGAGAATGTGTTTTTCTAAGTATTTTATTTATGATTTTGTTATGTTCGATAAAAGTAACATTTTGTACTTTAATGTTTTCGCAATAGTTATTATTTATTGATAATAATAATGTTTTTCAAATTTTATTACTAATAATTTAGAAATTTACTTTCATTATTGAAATATAATAAATGATAGAAAATATTATTAATGCCAATAATAAGAGCCCAAACTCCTAATAGTTCGGTCGCTTTATATTTTCAAATTATAAAACCAACGCAAATGGTGAGAAATGTCTTTCGATTAATTTAAAATATACCTAGATTTTAAACTTACAAAAACTGAATGTTATTCAAGTATTTAATATTGGGTACATCGCCTTTATTAGTAATACCAGCTTTAATGGGGTCCTCCACTCTAATTTTTTTATTATTTTAAATGAAAGTTCGTTTAATTTTGTAGCAATTGCAAGTTTTAAAAATTCTTAATTGTCTTTAGTTTAACTGCATTTGATTTTTAAAGTCAATGTGACGTCACGGCGACATTTCTATCTTTATCTCCCTCCGCACAAGACTCTACAGTAGGCTGCGAGAAAAAGATAGCACTAGTGTGACGTCACAGTGACACTGACAACAAATATCAAATTTTTCGTAGTCATTATTAAAAAAAATATTTTTTTAAATCTTAATCGTTATTTATTGAGTAGTGCATGTTTAACTACAAAGTGTACATTTCATTATTTTTTGTTATGGCGGACGACCCCATTTTGTTAAGCACTGCATCCCTAACTCCTGCAAATTTTTATGCAATGTCTTACAAGGTAGGTTTTACTGCACACACTGGATTTTTATGAAGTTTTTTATTGTGCCAAAAGTAAAGGATTTCGAAAGAAGCTAAATCTGGACTAGATGTCGGTCGAACTATTATCACCAGTCATTTGGCCCACAGTCTTTTTAAGTTTTAAATCTATATTTAAAGTAGCCTAAAGAATTTTGTATAAATTTCTAACCATTTGTGTAGCTTTATAATTTGTTGAAAATGTAAATCGGCCGAAATATTATGAGTTGTTTTTAATTCCAGTCACTTCTAAGAAATTTGTCTTAAAATAAAATTTATCATCGATATAAAATATTTAGAGAATGAAAATAATTACAAAACAATGTCAAAATGTAATTTATATTATAATATTAATGTCACATAAATCTTACCTGGTAATTAAAATTATTGCCCATAGTAATCAAAATGTATACAAAAACAAGCCCAAGTACAAATTTCAATGCACATTTTTTATTCTTTTCCCAAAACCCATTATCCCCATATTGCAAACTTCTTAATACTTGAAGAGATAATAACTCTTCTGCACTGATTCCATAATTTTGGGATTTTTTGAGGAGTGCTTGAAGTTTTTTCTCAGCCTTCAGCATCTTGTGTTGTTGGAAGTCGAAAAGAGACTGAGCATCCTGGTTAAGGGTTAAGGGCTGGTTATCAGAGAACACAGCCGTGAGTACCCAACCAAGTGAGAAATGAATCGGGAATTCATTGAGTGCACCTGATACCAGTTACGCCTACATATTAAACTTATATGGAGCCAGTAATTGAATACTGCGGTGTCCTTTTTTATTGTAATTTGAGTGATGATTCTGTGACGCAATTGAAATGAAGAAAATAGATAAATAAAATATATTTGCCGTATGGCAATTTTATTTTTCGATGTAGGGGTAATATTTTAGTTTTAACTCATATTAAATCTGTTTTTTCCACGTCTTTATTAAGTTTGGAAAAGCGTACATTTAAAAATTTTGTCACTCAATATTTTTCTAAATTTGGTGATAAATCACCCTATAAAGTCTTACAAGACATAATATTTGAAAAAATGAAAGCTATTAATACACAAGTATGAAGAGTTTACGATACTCGCCGTGGTTCGTATCGTAATTCATGCGAGTATATTAATAGTCATTATTCAAGAGTTCATACTATTTTTTACGATCAATAATAATAATAATTATTAAATAAACTATAAACCAATAAAGTGATCATAAAATTCGTCTTATCAAAAATCCCTATCGAAATAAAAAGAAACTCTGTACCATAATGATAATCTGAATCGAACTGAAAAGAAAATCTGTATCATAATGATAATAATCTACAGCAAAACGAGCTACCTCACATAATCTCTATATACAATAATAGCTATAGGTAATGGGTGCTCTGGGTACGTTTGCTCGTAACGTAAACGTATCTAGAGAGGCTCGGTTAAGTGTATATAATGGAGTGCTGGTGCCTGCTTTGATGTATGGAAGTGAATGTTGGGCATGGACGAAGAAGCATAAAAGGAGAGTGACTGCCGTGGAAATGAGGTATTTACGTGGTGTTTGTGGGTATACAAGACGGGATCGCGTGAGGAATAATTTGGTGTATGAAGAATGTATGGGTAGGAAGAATGTTGTTAAGAGAGTTGGAGTGAGTCAGTTGAGATGGTTTGGTCATGTGGAGAGAATGATGAGTGAACGACTTGTACAACGCATATATGTTGGTAAAGTTGAGGGTGTTCGATTGCGTGGCCGTCCAGTGTGTAAGTGGATGGATGTGATTGGTAGTGTTTTGAAGGAGCGTAAGTTTCCGAGTGGAAAGAGAAGAAGAGCATGCATGAATACGATTATGAATGTGGCTGAGGCGAAAGAAGTGTGCCTGGATAGGAATGTGTGGCGAAGGATGATTGTTTTGTAAATGTTGCAGTGTGAAGATATATGGTTAGTAAGAATGTTTTATGAGAATGGAGAGACAGCTGAAGTTTTATGTGGACGTTGTGAACGAAGTATGTTTGTACAGGAATGTGTGGCGAAAGATGATTTTTTTTATCCCTTTCCCTATTGTTAATATTTTTTATTTTTATTTTTTTTTTCGGGTTTTTGCTAACCAACTAAGTGGGATACGCGTGATTTTATGTATGTATGTATGTATGTATGTATGTTAATAAGTTGTGAAATGATAGTGTTTTAGGTACGCGGCGTGAAATTTTTACGCACGAGTGCAAGCGAGTCATACAACACGTTAAGTGCACAAAACACTCATTTCGCAATGTATTACACACAAGATTTTTATAATAACGTTTTAAAACAGATCATTTATTCTCAAATATCAACATTTTGAATTTTTCAAAATTAAAAAGTAGGCAGACGTCAGGTTCATCTATTCGTTGCCAAATGAAATACTTTTAAGCACTAGTGCTTAAAAGTAACATTTTACGCATTAAACTGTCACTTTTACGCATTAAATTGTCACTTTACGCATGAAACTGTCATTATTAAGCACTAGTGCTTAAAAGTATTTCATTTAGCAACGAAAATGACAATCAAAAAGTTGTTTTATAAAACGCTGCTATAAAAAATATTATAAGGCAATTTTACAGAAGACCTCCGATTAGAGAAGAAAATATTTTTTTAAACCAGTGGTTCTCACAACACAAAGTTATTTTCTTTTAAATGGGATAGTCCCATTTGATATTTTTTTTCTGAATTCAACCATGTAATCTTTTTATATCCTTACATAACCAAAATATTGAGAAAAATTCAATTGAAATCTAAATAAATTTTATTTTAGTTATTTTTCAGTAGGCTACGTATAAAAAACAAAAACTGTTATGTGTCAATTTGAATTTTTATTGCAAAAAGACTTACATTTTAAACGACCCTTAAACAAAAAAAGGGTATCGAAATTTTGACAGCAATGCACAATAATTCATTTGGCATTTCATTTCGACGCAATATTGTCAATTTAAGAAACGCTTAAAATTTAAGTTACGATGGCGAAATCGGCCATTAGTGCATAATTCACTATTTAAAGGTTTTAACACTATTTATAAAGTTATTGACAAATATTTTTGTTTTGTTTTAATTTGAGCTCAATTGTTTTTCAAATTACTTTTCAGAGGCCTCGACATTTCAGGGGTTGCTAATTAGCGTCTTTGCATCCGTAAACAAGTTCAACTATATTTCTATCTCCTTGACATATAAAAATATAAATATAAATAAAATAAATAAATAAATATATCATCACGGCATATTACCCATTTCTGGGTGTGCCAGGATCTACAACACATGTAGACATCGGTAATGATGACGATATATTTACCGTATGGGCGTTTACCAGGCGTCACCTCACGGGCACTCATAGCTGGTGTGGAGAGTGCACCACAGGTGTCACTTTTGTGCCATTTAAAATTGGAAATATTTGGCGTCAGTCGGGATCGAACCCGGTTCCCCCGGGTTCGCGACCAGACACTCAGGCACGCGGCCACGGGACCCCATAAAAATATTAGATTAATTTTATTAATAACCTATTAACATATATAGTAACTAAAAAAGTATTTTAAGTATTAAAATATTAATTTAAAATATTTATATTTTTTATAGATTATAATTGTTTTGATATTTCTTTATTATAAATATCTTCATATTGCATTATTTCGATAATCATAAATTCTTATTTGTATTATCATTACGAAAACAATAAGATTTGACTTATAATACCTATTTCCATTATCGGTAATGCTTTAAAAAATATTTGAATATTTATTAAACAATTACAAAACATTAACAGAAAACAGAAAAACACTAAACAATGAATTCAACGAACAGGAAATTGTGTATAAACATTTGGGTTCGCAGAAAATACTTCAAAATATCAACTTTGGGAATAACTTTTTTATGACATTTCAAAGAAATTTACATTAGATAAAATCAAAAGACTGATAAAAGCTACAGAAATCTACTTCAATATTTTATTAACTAGCCGATTAAACATAAACATTTATTTTATTTATAAAGCGTTAAATTAAAATAGTAAATTTTACAGTAATAAATTGCCTAGGTAAATATTTGATATTTAGTTTACAAGCGATATGTTATCTGTTGTCAAAAAAAAAACGACCGCTCCCAAAATATGAAAAAAGCAGCTCTGATACATTTATTTCTATGCATCTTGAATAGTAATAAAGATATTCAGCAAGGAATTGTAAAAAAATACAAAAGTTCTAAAATATTTTCACATATGTTTAAGTTTTTAACATGTTTTTTGAACAAAATGGATGATATTAATAATAAAAGAAGAAGTACAAAATACTTTAAATCATAAAGATGACATTTAGAAACCTTTGCATTTAAATGTTTAAATATACGGAAGTACTTCTCATTTTAAGTACACACTAAAAAGTAAACACTGGTAAAAAGTTATGATCATATATTTATCTAAGTTTACGTTATTTAAAATACTTATTAGTACATAATATATAATTCCTTTCTTTACCATATTTAGATTTAAAAAATTGTTTTCTATTTCCGGCTTCGAATTCCGCGTAAATTTCAATTTTTATAATCTCTTTGTCAACAAAAATGACGCATTTTTTTGTGTTGGTGATGTTTGATATTTTATCAATGTATTCGTAGTCTATTTTTACCACAAACTTTTACCTTTTTATCAAATTTCGGAAATAACAATGTGGTCATATAATCAGACAATGACTACAGAATGGTAAACACTGACATTTGCATTAATCTAATTATTGCAATATAGTAATCATATTGATAATGATATATTTTAGTTTGTTCCTGTTATGGTGATGTGTAGTACTCATAGTCGTATCAAGGTAAGTTTTTATTGGGACACATTAATGACGCCACTCTTATGTGCTTATTGAGTATAAATTGACTTCTTTCTCATCTGCATGTAGAATAGACCACAAGAAAAGCGAGTATAACGTTAATAAAAAAAACGTGAATTAGAAAGTCATGAGTTCGATCCCAGGTCAGATTTAAAGTTAATTTGAGGTACACAGGCTGAACACGTAAATAGTTATTTTCTACAACCATGCGTGAAGTACATACTTTACGTACTCTTTACAATGTGTAAAATGTCACTTTTCACGCACTAGTGTGTGAAAAGTAAATACGTTGCTAGGCAACATGAATATTCGGTTAATTTACTTCTCAATTAATACTAGCAATATTTGAATATACCTGTATACTCACACTCAGTATTATTAGAAATAGCACTAACATTTCGGTTGTAGGAAAAATATTGTATGCAACTCGTGTGTAAATAGTATTTTTTTATCTCGTGCTAATTTCCGTAAAACATCGCACTCGACCAAAAAATTACTACTTTACACACTTGTTACATAAGTAACTATTTCCAACAATCGTGCATAAAGTTCATACTTTACGCACTCTTTACAATGTGAAAAGTAAATATGTTGCTAGGCAACATGCACATTCGGTTAATTGACTTGTCAACTAACAATATTTGAAGATGCCTGTAAAACATCGCACTTGACCAGAAAAGTACTACTTTATACACTTGTTACATAAACAACTATTTTTTTCAAAGATCTGTCCAGTCAGCCGTTTTTAATTCTGAACATTTTTTGTATTTATATTTTTATTCTAAAATTAATAGGGCAGAAATTATAGTCATATGAAAATCGTACCATTTGAATTTCCTATGGTCCATAAAAAAGTAGACATCCGGTACAGAGACCGCGTTTTAATGTTGTATCTAAATATACAGAATGTTAGGGAATATTTTGGCCTAAATTTAAGGACATAAAAAAATGCAATAAAAAGTCCTGAGACATTTTTCTCTCCGGTTAACAGTTTCTTCTTCAAAATAAAAAAAATCTGTTGTGGCCAGCACAAGACCTCTCGCCATTTCCATATTAGGCTATTATAATATACATAATATACATTTCTAGTACACATAAAAACTTCTAATTACTCTATTATTATTTAATTCATTCTAAAAATAAGTTTCCTCCTACTCTTCTAAATGTTCGAGATTCTTCAAATTCATTGACGAAATTGGCGGTATTTCTTATGAATATATGTATTTATAATTTTAAATATTTTATTAATAATAAAATAAGAAATATTAAATGTGCTTCCCAGAAAAAGCCTTTAGTAATGTATCTGGATTTTTGACATTGACATTTTTTAGTCAATTACAAACATTTTAATTTTTCAACTGGTTTCCATGGAATTGTTTGGGCTGTGAGATTTATTAGAACGGATTATTTTATATATTTATAATTATCTATCTCTAAATCTATAGAAGATATAATAAAAATGTTATATGTATCGGATAGAGAATTTTATATTCTTTAATCTTTGTAATAACATAAATTTCCAAAAAATAATATTTAGAAGATCTTTTTGTTACCAAAAAATTTCAGCTCTTCCCATTAACGTCAGATTAACATATACGTAGTTAAATTGTGCTTTATAGAATTTGAGAAACCGTCCCTCCAACATCCACACACACGCACACACACTCACACACTCACACACACACACACACACACACACACACACAAACACACAAACACACGCCCACACACATACAATACACACATACACACACACATACACACACACACACACACACACACACACACACACACACACACACACACACACACACACACACACACACACACACACACAGAGAGAGAGAGAGAGAGAATTATAAAAATGTAAAAATTGGATTCTAGTGACCTTAAAACATGCTTATTCACTAAAATCTGGATATACGATTTTTAGCATAAATCCAATACCTCTTAGCGAGTGGTAAAAATGTTTTAAATACATATCCCAGATTTTAGAAACCACTAAAATAATGTATGCCTACTAAAAATTTTAAACTGCGTTTACGATAACACAGGAATTATTTCAGCAGTTCTCCAAATTTATGGTACATCATAAAAAATATTGGGAATATTGAAAAATGGTTGAGAAACTTTTTATTGCATTTTTTATTGTAGGGCTGTCCTTGAAATTCACCAAAGCATTCCCTAACGCCTGTAAAATATAAACGCTATTGATTTATAAATCAATATTTTTAGGGTTGTGTCTATTTTTAGGGACATTGGTCCTTCTAGTTAATTTATAAACAGAGTTGCAACCAACTTATCTTGTTACCAAATTACTAAAAAAATATACTTATTTGACTGGCGTACTGCTGGCGTATAATAAATAAAATATATAATTACGGTTATTTATTCATTGTTACGTGTATTGATCTCCTTTTCATAGTAAACCTAGTAACGACGAAATAATGATTTATTTCTGCTGTAGAATTTGTTTATTGTTCATTAAATAATGAGAATTCATAACTGTTATTAAAAAAGCACTATAGAATATAGAAGTCGCTTGCTATACAATCTACATAATGTACTTATGTTCGAATGGATAACTCATTAGCTTTTTCAAAAATTTTGCATAATACTTTTTTCTACAACAATGAGCAGTAATGTGTCTCCGCATATAAAGAGTGGTTGATTTATCATTGTTCAGCTTATATTTGCTGAAATATTAAAGATACAAGGAAAAGTTAAATGTGAGAGTTGTGTAATACAATCTAATTTATAATTTAGAATAAACAACCGGAAAAATTTTATTTTTATTTTTTAAATGGAGCATCCTATATATTATCACGGAATAAGATTCTCTTTACAATGATGTATAACAAGTACGGTTTTGCCTTTAAATTATGACTTATAAGGTGGACAATAAAAAACCAACCATTCAGCAATAAAAACTGGAACATTCAAAGATGCGGAAAAAATATATAATAATATTTTTATTTATTGTTGAGTTTTAAAAGGATTACCAGCTATATCTCATGGGTACTCATATTAACTACACAATTGCATAACTAAAATAATTTTAATGAAGATATAAAATTATAATTGTGAGAAAATCCAACAGTTCAAGCCATATAATGAGAATTTTTATGTCTAGAGAAATAAAATATACGACTCAAACATGTTATACTCGCTACTTTACTTTTATTTATTCCTTTCGTCAGGTTTTACAGCCGTATTGCTTGCAGAAAGATTTTATTTTGTTGTAAACAAATTTACGATATCCGATATGAAGTATATTTTAATATTTATTTTTTAAACACAGAATATAAATATTTAACTTTAACACACCCATACATTTATGCACTTATAAACACTGTTTTGTTTATTTCATTTCACACCATGTAGATTTAGTTGTTCAAAATGTTTTTAATAATAATAAATTATACATTTTTATAAGTCGTTTGTATGTATAACTTGACAATTGATAAAGAAATCAAGGTTGATAATATGACATAACAGTATTAAGTAATAAAATGAATAGTTTTCTTCTACAGCATGTATTTTTAATTGTGCTATTTATAAATATTAATAATAAAAATCATGTAACTACGTACTAAAAATACATAAATTATGTACATTGACAATACTTAACAAAGTTTAATAAATTACTTTTTGATATTAAGCATTGACACTTTTTAGTAAATTCAGAAATATAGGTCCGTATTACGAACGCACTATTATAATAATAGCGCTATTATGGTGTGCGCTTCTAAATTAAGTTTTGATGTTATGTATTGGCCAAATATGCCATTAGAATTTTGTATTTCGATAATTTAAAACATATTTCAATCATATGTATTATACAAAATTTTAAAAATATTTTTCAAACTTTTATGCAGTTTGCGTTTGTACACATTTTATTTGAATTTGCGCTATACTATCTACTGACATAAATTAAAAACAATAGACATCCATTATCTGCAAAATGTTATATTGAAATTATGTAGGTGACGCAGAACTTTTCATATTTATTCCATAAATAATTTATCGCCATTGATTATGTAGAGCTCATATATTTACTAGCATAATAGGTATCTTATCTGACAGCTATGTAATACGGATTGCCTGCGAATGAAAATCTGACATATTTTTAGAGTATGTTATATAATATTTATACACAAATAAAATGTGAATGTAAATTTTCCTCTCCATTTTCTTTACAACTCACTGTAATTTTAGTAGAGTAAAGTACTATTAATATGTAGTATCATTCACAGATGGTGCATAGTACACAAACTGAAAGCGCGGGAACTACTACTCGTTTAATGAAAATCGTCCGCAGCTTTTCTCCAGCGCGATATCCGTGCCTCCGTGCATTTATTAGCTGTCTCTCTCTGTTTTTTTACGCTATTCACTATTTAGCGGTCAAACCTGCGCTGAGTGTGGTTTAGTTACCAAGTCGGAGTTATTGTTTTAATTTATTATAACAATGGCAAATTATCACAAACCAGAAGCCAAAACAGTAAATGAACTACGCGACATCGCCAACAAATTGAGAATTCACTCTATACAATCCACCTCAGCAGCAAAATCTGGGTAAGTCGTAAATTCTGATTTAGCATATTAACACGGCGTGGTTAGGTACGTGCTAGAAGGTTATCTTATCAGGTAAGGGTCATTAGGGGTTGGAGGGGATAAAAATTTCTCGATAATGAATATCATTGAATTAAAATTACCGCCGATTAATATTTCAAAAGGGGTGGGGATAAGATTTGAAATTCTTGGCTCATCATGCTTCGGTGACCGGCTGTACTTCTCCAGAACACGTTAAGAAGAACGGGTGGTTTTGTTTGGGTCTGTTAGTAAAACCGGTCATTGTAACGCTCAATATTATAACAATGAAAGAAGAGTACAAAAAGCCTGATGTAGCTCTTTTGGAAGACATCGCTAATAGATTGAGAGTTCTTAGTGTTGAAGCTACTTCTGCTTGTAATTCAGGGTATGTATTAATTAAATTAATTTTACAGTCCCTAATATGACATTATTATTAATTTTCCAACAATTTTTATGTTATAATGAAGCCATTTTTCCTAAAACATTTTTTTTCTTGTCTAGACATCCAACATCATGTTCTTCAATGGCCGAATTAATGTCCGTCTTGTTCTTCCACACAATGCGGTACAAAATTTCAGCTCCAAGAGATGCATCGAGTGACCGATTCGTCCTTTCCAAAGGTCATGCGGCTCCTATCCTGTACGCCGCATGGGCTGAAGCGGGATTATTCCCCGTTTCGGATCTTCAAAACCTGAGGAAACTTGGTTCTGACCTTGAAGGTCATCCCACCCCGAGACTGAATTTCGTCGATGTAGGCACAGGGTCCCTTGGCCAAGGGCTGGCCGTAGCTTGCGGCATGGCTTACGTTGGGAAGAATTACGATCACGCTAGCTACCGGTAAGTTTCCGATTTCATTTTAACTGATAACGACTAGTTGTTATGGCTGCAATATGAAATCTCAAATTTCACATGTTCATGTTGTGATTCACCGAAACTCAAGTTGTGAAAAACAGAGTTCAAATTTTACCTTAATGCATCTCTGATAGATGACTAGACATTTGATTGGACTGCAGCCACTTGCCGCCGCCGGTTTCGGTTCAATAAGAAAATTACAGGGTTGTATTATTTTTAAAAATATTTTAGTAATCGCTGGTCGGGCAGTTTTATGCAAAGTCAGTGCATAAATGTATTGTGGGGTGCTTATTATTAAACTTTTATTCTTCAGTACGAAACATGACTTGTACCATTGAATAAATAATCTACTACTAGTAGATTATTTATTCAATGCTTGTATATTTATCTAGTTTTATCTCTTATCACATTTTTTATTTGTATTATTTATTTATTTATTCGTACTATTGTAAAACAAAAATTTAAAGAACACACTTCGATTTTTAAATTATTTTCTTAAAGTAAAAACTTATAAAAAAGGATATGAACAAAAAACAACGTTATTCATTAGTACCACAAGCTATTAGTATTAAGTTACATTTTTTCCTACACTTTTTTAGATTTTTTATCACATGTTTTTACTTCGTTGTCTACTAAATTTTTGTCTTATACAGGGCGTTTCACACCTTCGGGTACAAATTTTAAGGCCGTATAGTGTTGACCAAAATGTACTAAGCAAAATGTTGTGACCTTGATCAATATTTAATTTTCAAGTAACTTAACTATTAGATACAGAAAAAAAATGTAGTATATCTACTGGCATAGACATTTTTTCTTCCATTCTAAATCTAATACAAAATGGCCTCTTTCTCGGAAACAGTTGAAATCAGACCTATGTTGATTACGCTTTTTTTGCTAATTTTTTTCAGTACCCGAAGTTGTACTCTATATAATATCATTATAGGCTAAAATACGCTAAAATTAAATATTTTATTGTTTTTCAGCAAGTTTTGATTTCAATTCCGATTAAAGTTGCATCATTTGTCAACCTCGAACTAAAGTTGTTTTTGTTAGTCGGGTTTAGATTCATAGGAGAAACTATTATCTTGCTTGTTTAGATGAATAAATAGTGCACTAGAATGCAACAAGAATTTGGTACAGAATGTGTACGTATTGTTGTTTGTTTCTAAATTAAAAAAAAAGAACGAATATGTACCTACTTTATTTACATACGTATGTCAAAGTCAAAAGTACACCATTCTTAAAAAAGAATGTCATTCTATAGAAATGAGAAATGTGTATCGCAAAAAATGCGAAGTTTTTTAAGATTTAAACAAAATATTCAAGACAAAAGTATTTAATGGTAATAATTGCTTCTCTTCTTAACACATTTTTTTTATTCAAGAATAATTGAAATATTTTAAAAATATTGAATTAATTGCATTATAATTAACTACGTCCATATAAATCTATAATGTTTTTTTTTTAATTGATTTTTAAATCTTCTAAAATTTGGCTTCAGTTCAACAAAAAATTTAGTAAACAATGTTTTGTACTTTTATGACTTTGAAAAGTACGCGTTATATTTTGTGTACGTGACAGGAAGATGAAACTGGAGCCAAGATTTTGCTCTTAAGTTAAAAATATCCTTATCTTACTAGAAACTTGAGACTAGAACTATGGCGTACAGTTTAGGCAAATATTCTTAAAAAATAAATTCATTTTCTTTTAAAATGTATTGAAAAGTGATGTTAAATATATACTTGTTGGGCAAAAAATTAGTATAATAAAAATATTTTGCATGTCATAAATGCATATATTGACAATTAAATTAAAATATTTTATCAGAACTTTTTTCCTCGCACGGCAAATACAGATATTTATAATTACATATATGTATCTAAATTCAAGTTGTTACGTTTCACTGGCAGATGGTGCCTCATAGCTTTTTAACTTATTTGAACTGGAAGTTGTAAAACATTAGCTTTGAGAAAACTATTCAAATTCAAATCATACCGCAGTAACTGCAGATATATGCACTATTTAATTATTTATTTTAAAAAAATAAATACATCCTACTATTTTTAAGTAGAATAATATCAAAATATTCACGTATATCGCAAATCGATCACACATTTTTTATCATTATGTCAATACCCACAAAATATTCACATGATATTCACTTGTCTCATTCATGGCAATCTAATTCTATATAAAAAGTAACATGTATTCATGTTTTCTGTTCGTGTTACTCTCATTAAGTCATATTTAAATAAAATTTATATACATTTTTCTCAAATAAAACGATATGTGCGGGTATGAAAATATATAATTAAAATCAAAATTAATTCTCTAGTGAATAAGGTCTTGTACTTTAAGAACCACTTGCCAATTTTTTTTTCTGTTCATTACGTTAGTTATGTATATAAAATAGAAATTATTTGCCCGTTTAATCTTGTTTGTAGCTCTTATAGTTCCCGATAGAGTAATGGTGGCCAGTTTAAAATAATTACCCAGTATAATTTTGACAATATTTTTATTATAAGTACTAATATAAAAAACGGATATGTAGGCATTTTTTATCATTATGTCAATATCCACAAAATATTTACATGATATTCACTTGTCTTATTCATGGCAATCTAATTCTATATAAAAAGTAACATGTTTTCTGTTCGTGTTACTCTCATTAAGTTATATTTAAATAAAATTTATATACATTTTTCCCAAATAAATCGATATGTGCGGGTATGAAAATATATAATTAAAATCAAAAGTAAATTCTCTAGTGAATAAGGTCTCGTACTTTGAGAACCACTTGCCATTTTTTTTCTGTTCATTACGTTAGTTATGTATATAAAATAGAAATTATTTGCCCGTTTAATCTTGTTTGTAGCTCTTATAGTTCCCGATAGAGTAATGGTGGCCATAGTTTAAAATAATTACCCAGTATAATTTTGACAATATTTTTATTATAAGTACTAATATAAAAAACGGATATGTAGGCAGATTTTAAAATCAGTCTTTTTATAAAACGTCAAAGCTTTTTCAAGATTATAGGAAAATTTGAATGTTGTTTTTTTTATCTAAATATATCCGCAATGATAAGAATATTATTTACCATAACTGGATAAATATATATTTTATCAAACAGTCAATGTTCACAAAATAGGAAAAAGTTATAAATTCGTTATAAATTTACTAATTTTTCATTGTGATCATTAAATTTAGAACATTTATAGTTTATAAATAATATTTTGTAAGTAAGAATTTTATCAGTAGTTCAAGAAGTTTTATTGAGGTCAAGTTCTTTGCAAACCATAATAATTAGTGATATAAAATTTCTATTTATGGAATCGTACTTCCTTTTTTAATATCCGTTTTTTTTTTCTAAAATAATAAAATTCAAATTGAGAACTGAACAATATTTTTTCATTTGTTATACGGGGTTAGTCTGGGAAGAAAAATGGGGGTTTATATTTTAGTAAAATAATTATAGGTTGCTATTTAAAAAATAAAAGTGGAAAGTCGTATCTTTTAAACCTGATTTTATAAAAAAAATCTATATCTGCCATTAAATAGCATATTGAAAATAATAAAACTTTTATAGGAGCCATTTTTTTCTAATAATCACCTGTATTTGTTTTCAATGAGTGTGTGATAAAATTGATATTAGATTTATACAATTTCCTGTTCTCCTGTACATTTTACGGCAAAAATTGTAGAGCGCAAAGCTGTTCAGAGTTAAAAGTTATTTACATCCCTATGTAAATAAAATTTACTATTTTGTTTACTGTAAATTACCAGATATTTCTCTTGTACTAAATGTTATATTTATGTCGCAAAAATAACTTTTTATTTATACAGATATATGCTGTATATTTTCCTGTTAAATGTTCAACATAATATTTGCATATTTTCTAAAGAATTGTAATTCTCTGCCATTAGTATTTACGAATATTGTAAATTCATAATGTATATTGTTCAATATTACACACTTTAAGTATGAAATCAAGAATTAAAATATTCTTACCATGCCCGCAATATGTGGTTGCAAAACAAATTTTTCTTTCTTGAAAACATATGACTTTTTTATTTATACATGAGTTACATATATACTAAAATGACCGCGAAAGAATAACAAATCGACTGATATATAAATTATTATCAATATCAATCGTTCAACTACGAAAATCTTTAAATTCTTGTGCGAAGGCTAACGGTTTTCTTACACGCGTACGAGGGGAAAGGGCGACTGAATTCCAACTGTCACTGTGGGGTGTGGGGTGATCGTGGAGTACGGGCTACTATGATCCGAATTTCGCTATTTGTATTTTCTAATATAGGAATAAATAAATAATTGATTGTGCATAAATTTATTTAGGAAAATTTCTGTACAAAAATAATAATAGTATGTACTGTGTTCAATACTGATTATCCTGTGCGAAAAAAATACCAATAATAAAAATTAGCTTTAGGGGGATACTTCGAACTTCTAACGTTGTAACTTGTAACAGATCGTTTGAGGGGAATCATATCGGGTGATTAATCGGTCTGTTCTTTTTTAATATTTAGATTATTTTAAATATTATGAAAAAAAACCAAATAGTTTATTTTAAATTAAAATGTCTATAAATTTGCAGTATAGGTGTTTGTAAAATGCTTATATTTTCAAAATAAATTGTGCAATTTATTGTACGATACATTGTATGATTTATTGTGAAGTGTTACACTAGATCCGCCCTTGGTGCGGATATTTTCACAATTTTTTTTTTTTTTTCGTCAATCCAGCGTCTACTGTCTGATCGGTGATGGTGAATCGGCAGAAGGTTCAATCTGGGAATCACTGGCATTCGCCGGCCATTACAAACTCGACAACCTTTGCGTCCTTGTAGACGTAAACCGTCTGGGTCAATCCGAAGCCACTGCTCTGGCCCATGACATGGAAGTCTATCGCAGGAGGTTCGAAGCTTTTGGACTCAACCCAATCGTCGTTGACGGACACGACATCGAAGAAATATGCAAAGCTTTCCATTCAGCTTCGGTTACTAAAAACAAACCTACAGCCATTCTTGCCAAGACATTCAAAGGAAAGAACTTTCCTAAGATTGAAGATCAGGAGAACTGGCACGGAAAGCCAATGGGAGACAACACCGAAAGAATTATTAAGGTACGGCAAATTTATTTTGGCGGGATTCTAGAATACCCACTCCCCTTGAAATTACAATTTTTTTTGCTAAAATATGAAACACAAATTAAGAGCGCGGAAGCAGGTAATAGACACTTACAGAATTGACGTTACATGCATGAAAGAGATAAAAGCTCAGGATCCAAACAAATCTCCCCTTGTTGACTTACGTCCCGCTCCATGATCCTATCTGTTATTATATTTGCATCTGTCATTTAGTGTTAACCTAATTCTTTATTGTGATTTGTTCGTTGTGTTTAATAAAAATTAATTTAAAACAGAAGATGTACCTGGGGCAACTTTTTTCTTTGATAATATTGAAGATCATTCAATTATTCAACTAAAACGATGGCTGGAGTGTAGAGGTCTACGGCTGATGACAGGTCAAGTGGTAACCCATAGCAACCTTTAGTTTTATGCTTTTGCGCTAGATGCGCTCGTGCAAATTGCAATTGTGTAAGTGTCTATTATGTTTTTTTGCAAAAATAATTCTTTTTTTATTTTAAAGGCTGTACTTGTGAAAATTATGACTTCCTGCTTACAAATTAAAAAAAAAAATAAATAATGTAACGGTAACCTAACGCACAAAAATTTGACGAAATTTGGGTTTATAATTTAATGTAAATATATATGTTTTGTCTGTTCGGGTGGTTGCATGTATTTTGTGACAAAATGATTATTAGTTTTTTACGCTGTGTTTCTGAAAAATGTGATTTTTTCGCTTGCAAATGTTCAAAAAATACTTTAATATAACTGTAACCTAATCCACAGACCTCAATTTGACGAAACTCGAATGATTCCATTCATTTTATAGGCATTTAACAACCCTACCTTTTTTTCAGAAAAATGCCAAAATCACTATAAATATTACTTTCTGCGCCCTAATTTTTGTGGAATTTAGTGTTTTTATGGTTTCGCAACAATATACAGGGTGGTTGCGGTTAGGGTGAGCATAGGATTTTAATTTTATGCAATTTCCGGCTCACCTGGTCATTTTTCTGCCAAAACTGTAGAGTGCAGTTTTACAGATTTTAAAGTTCCACACAAAAAGTGTTTTACATGTTTTATTCTGTGTTTGATTTCTTCACAATTCCAAAAAGAAATTTAAAAAGTTCCGTCAATTAGTAGCAATGGCCGCAACTTATAACAATATTGCTTTATTCATATTAAAAAAAAATTGTAAAAAGTAAATTAAATAATGATGATTATTCGAATGAGGAACGCGTCTTTATCATAAAGAAATATTACGTTGAAATTTTTTGGTTAAAAAGTTATCAAATTGAATCCCTTTATTTCTGATCACGTGTGCGAAGGAAACCAATCAAAATAAAGGTAACCAATCAAAACAAACTTACACTGATAATTATCCTAAGACAATTATCACTTATGTCATTATGTTGCTAAGTAACAAATACTTTTTGACAGATAATTAAAGATTAATAGTTTTAATTTGAAAATGACGTTTTGACGGTATAATACTGAAAATAACGTTTCATTTAATAAAATACACACTTACACGCACAATAAAATACTCTATTATACATCAAAAATTAGAAAATATCATTCTATTATTACTATTAAACGTTTGCATCATAAAACAAATTTTAATAAGAAACTTTTCATTCAGAATATTGGTTGATCGATCAATGATACATAAAAACAAGTCAAGGCCACAAGGTTATTACTCCAATTTTTTTAATTTTTATAAAACATCTTGAAAAACTTGTATCTTTCTAGCATCTCCAAGGACTAATCAAGAACAAAGGCCCACTCCAAATCCACCCACAGAAACCTTTGGTTGAAGATGCTCCCGTTGTGGACATCACCAACATCAAACTGTCATCTCCTCCCAATTACAAATCTAGTGATATAGTCGCTACTCGTGCTGCCTATGGCAGTGCCATCACCAAATTGGTACAAAGTAACCCCAGAGTAATCTCTCTCGATGGAGACATGAAGAACTCTACCTTCTCTGAGAAGGTGAAGACTATTGATGCCAAGAGATACATCGAGTGCTTTATTGCTGAACAAAACTTGGTTGGAGTTGCAATTGGTGCTGCTTGCAGGGACAGAACAGTGGCATTTGTTTCTACGTTTGCAACTTTCCTGACTCGCGCTTTCGATCAGGTGAGATATTTTACTTTTTGATTATTTGATCTTCCAAATATACAGGCTCAAGGAGCACAAATCAGTTTGTTATTAGTTCTATTTACTTTAAAAAAACTTTTCTTAAAACTTTTTAACTTGCATTATACCTACCTGTTATGCAACGATAATTTATTAATTCTGACGTTTATGCGACGTTTATGTCAGGCGGGTGGGGCATCTATTCAACTAATTTACATGAATCTGAATTATAAAACGTTTTAATAACTATTATGTGACTAATTAATAAGTACCACACATCATAACTTCGCATTGCAGTTTAAAAGACTAGAATAAAGTTGTACAAGGCAAAATAACTTAAAAGTGTTATAATTCCGCTAACTGTAAGTTACAGTAACTACATTATTAGTTATAATGTCTTAATAAAAACTCTTTTAATATGTACTAAATTTTAATTATTGAATAGACAGTTTAATCAGATTTTTATAATTTCCTACTTCAATTGTTTTACGTTAAAAATTTTCAAATAGAAGCTTTACAGCTTAAAATTTTACATCTGAACCAATAATCACAATTATGGAAGCTTTGTAACGGCAGAAATTAGATATGAAAATATAGAAAATCACCCCAAATGCCATGGAAAAAAAACAAAAAATTAACAAATTTTAAACACTATCTGTGAAGTTGAATTAATTTATTTTTATTTACAATTTATCTTCAAGTGAATAATTATGTATTTAAATTAATAGATAATGTGGTCTCCCACCATAACAAAATGTACACTTTGTACTTAAAAGTACGACTCAGTAAATAATAATTAAGATAAAAAAAACATTTTTTTAATAATTACTTTACGAGATATTTGAAATTTGTTTTCAATATCACTGTGACGTCACACTATTGCTATCTTTCTCTCGTAGCCTACTACTAAGTCTGGTGCGGAGCAAGAGAAACATAGGAGTGTCGCCGTGACGTCATATTGACATTAAAAACCAAATGCAGTTCAACTAAAAACAATTAAGACATTTCAATACCACGAATTGCTTCAAAATTAAACGAACTTTCATTTAAAATAATAAAAAAATAGAGAAGAGGACTCCATTGTTCAGTTGAACAAAAATTATAAATAATACTTAATAAGAATAAACTAACCTAAACTGACATAAATGGTTAAACATTTGTTACTTTGTTTCAATTTCATGGCTATCGCTATTTTTAAGGTGATTTGTATTTTCATACCTAATTTCTGCCGTTACAAAGCATGCAAAATTAATTTTGCTTATTAATCCAAGTACAGAATTTTAAGTTCTAAAACTTTTATTTGAAACTTTTTTTACTTAAAATAATTAGGAAATTACGATTTTAAATGTTAAAGTTCGGGTGTTCGAGTCACCTTTCTAATGGACATAGCCTCTTCTCTTATGTTTATATAATATGATACTGACTTACATTTTCGCCGGTAGATTCGCATGGGCGCCATCTCTCAAACTAACGTCAATTTCGTTGGATCTCACTGCGGTGTGAGCATTGGAGAAGATGGACCTAGCCAGATGGGCCTTGAAGACATTGCTATGTTCCGTGCAGTTCCTGGAAGTACCATCTTCTATCCTTCAGATGCTGTCAGTGCGGAACGTGCTGTTGAAATCGCTGCAAACACCAAAGGAATTTGTTTCATTCGTGTTAATCGTCCAGCTACTGCCATCTTATATCCGAACGATGAAGTTTTTGAGGTAAATATAGCAATTAAATCTGATTCGCAATTTCCTGCTCCCTAAGGGGGGATTTCACCATTTTTTTTTTTTTTTAATATAATTTCAACTGAAAGTACAGGTGGAACAAATTCGAGTTCCGTATATGAAAAACTTATTATTATTATTATGCACCCTACAGAAAATTGATGTAGGTCTTTATGGGCCAACTTTTTTAGAGAACTTTAATAGGCACCACAGGAATTTTCGATCGCCTTTTGTTTTTGAGCTACAGGCTAAAATTTGTTTATGCTGTACAACTATATACCTATTAACTAATATATTGCGGATCCTATGCTTTTCTTGAAGGAAACACTGTGAAATGGAAATATCATTTCTGCATAAGTCTATCTCACACAAACACCCAACCGCGAATTATGCGCATGCTTGGAAACCTTGACTACTATTGGCTAACGAGGAAATCATGATCACTTTTTGCGAATCACAGAGTTCTGTTTATTAACGACTAGCGCGAGAAATTTTAAATTTAAATTTGAGAAATTAAACAATGTACCTACTATTTATTTTGTATGTAAATTCTTGAATATAAATATTAGTAATAATAAAAAACTGACATATTCTAGTGCTAAATTTGAATTAAATAATTTACTTTGTTGTACTGTAAAAATAATAGGAATACAATCTGGTCAGGATCAATTTATTTAGGTGACAATAAATTACTGTATGAAACACAAAGCAAATGCTTTCGAAGTGCAACTACAAACAGAAATGAAATCAAACGTCAAAGTCAAACCATGTGCTCGCTGCATCACCAGGGCAGCGTTCCAAAACCAAGAATACCGAGTTTTGGCGTAAAATATGATGTGTTGTGTTTTGGAACGAATGAGAGTTTTGTTGAAGTAAAAAATTGAAGCTAAATTAAAAATAATTTTATAAAACTAATAAAACTACTTATAATTACAACATTAATGTCAAGCCCGTAATAAAAGCGCTTTTATGGAGCACTCTCCTCAATATAATGTGAAAGTACGCTCCATAAAATCGCTTTCATTATAAAAGTATTCTCATAATACACGCCAACGTATTTACTTATGTTTATTTTCAACCAAAAGCATGTTTTCTTCCTCAAGAAGCCAAGAAGGCAAATTACTTCCATATGTAGAGAATCGTGAGCATCTACGTTTGAAAATATTGTGGAGTAATTTCTATACCCTCCTCGTTAGTAGAGTAAGTAGAACATCACTTTGGAGTAAATTCTGGCTGTTTTGGAACAGGTTGAGTAAACTCTGAGAGTAAGGTTATTAGTTTTGAAACGACTTTGGATAATTTCGTACTCTAAGAGTAGGATTTTGGAACGCAGCCCAGCCAGCGACGCTGTCAGCGTTAGCCAATAGTAGTCAAGATTTCCGAGTATGCGCATAATTGCTTGTTGGGTGTTTGTGAGAGATAGACTTATGCAGAAATGATATTTCCATTTCGAAAGATACGAGCATTAGCAATATATTAGTTAATAGGTATATGTGTACAACCTTTATTTGACGCTATTTTAGGGAAGTAGGAAATTTCGAAAGTATAATGTTAAATGTTCGAAAGTTTGTCACTACCCTGTTTAATCAATATATTTCTATTAAAAATGTCTATTTCAGATTGGCAAAGCTAAAATTTTGAAACAATCCGCCAACGACTCTGCATTGCTTATTGGGGCTGGTGTAACTCTTCACGAAGCTATGAGTGCTGCTAACGATCTCGCCAACGCTGGTGTAAATGTTCGTGTGTTGGATCCCTTCACCATTAAACCCATCGACAAGGAAGCCATTATCAGCAACGCAAAGGCTTGTGGCGGAAGAATCGTCACAGTGGAAGACCATTACTCCCAGGGTGGTATCGGCGAAGCAGTTCTCTCTGCTGTAGCAGAAGAAAGAGATATCGTCGTGAAAGTACTGGCCGTGCCCAGAGTACCTAGGTCTGGGCCGCCAAATGCTCTGCTGGACTACTACGGACTTTCTGCTAAGCATATCATGTCTGCTGTGCAGGATGTTATGAAGTTGTAAGAAGTTTGTTGAGCAAAAATGGGTACTTTACGACTTATTTTCCTCTTTTTAATAATTATTTTCGGGTGGGGTCTCAACACACGAAAACTTCAAATCACGATTTATGCATTTCTCGACTCCGTAAATAGCTCATGAACTTGGAGTACAATTTGTAAATAAATACTATCAATAACTTAACCTATAGTATTCTTCACGTAAGAATAAAGGGTATGACTCGTGATGACATACGTAGAGTGGCCGTCACGTAAGAAAAACTCATTTACGTCATCAATGGGACACTGGCACGTGACGTTTCAACATGGCGACTAGCTGATTCTTGATAAGCAAGCCTTCAGTTTACTGCTCATACACTCACCTTTACGCACTCTAATCACTTTTTCCAAAATAAAACAATAAGTGCCGTAAAATCACAATAAAAACTTACGGGCGAAGAAATATTGTCCCGTAAGTTTTATTATTTTTTTTACAGCATTTATTGTTTTCTTATGATGAAGGTGAGTGTATGAGCAGCGTTTTTCGTAAGAAATATTTGAGGATATTACTATTATTTAGTGAGTTCGAAGTTATTAAATGAAAACGAAACTAATGGTAGTTATTTGTGTATACTTTCATTGTACATGTTTCATGTACAAATATTTAAATATATGTAATTATCTTTAATAATAAGTATAAAAACCATGAAAAATTCATTTTTAAATAACAGAATCACAAAATTTGAATAGTTTTTTTTTAGTAAATTGTCTTTGCCAAGAAAAAAAAATATTAATGTATTCGCGACTCATGTTAAACAAACTCTACCTGGCGGACAAAGTTTGAACTAAAAAGTATCCAAAATATATTATTTTCTTCACAGAAACTTTATCACAAGTTTTATGTTTTTAAACCTTTTCAAAACGTAAAATTCAGTGACAGACTGAAAAGCTCGTACAGTGTTGTGATTCACAACATTGATATATAAAAGTTAATTTGAATCACTAACAATAAGCTTATTCGTAAAAAATACCATTAAAAATACATATTATGGAATAGTTCAATTTATATTAATTTCAGTGTTTATGTTTTCATTTAACAATACACACACACACACAGCACACACATGCAAAAAATTATACGAACTCAAATGAATGTAATGCAACTTAATGCTACAAGCTACTTATTTTAGCTTAATATTTTTCAAATCATATTTATAAATATGACTGCTTTGCTTTACTAGTAAATAATTCATACACTTATCTTTAATTATGGTTAGTTACATTTTAATATAGCATGTATAAATTTATGAAAAGCTGAATTTCTTGCACAGAAAACACATTCACTGTATAAGACGCAATGTTACTCTAAAGCTTGGTTGTCCAGAATCAGCTGTTCATCCGCCATATTGTGACGTAGGTGCAGGTACCCTACGTAGAACCACAAATATTCTAGGCAGTGGTATGCCATTTTATTCTTTACCAAATAGTGAAAGCGTATTTGACTTCAATTGTTTTTTTTTTTAATATTTATTTTAGTTGATTATTACAAATTATTTTTAAATGACATGTAAATATACTGAAATTTATATTATGCAACGAGTTTATAATGAGAGCTATTAATGCACAAGCATGAAGTTCATGCGAGTGTATTAATAGTCATTATACATGAATTGTATACACTATTTTTTCTACGACTATCTCTACTCAGGAAATAATTTAGAATTGTCAACATAGTTCGTATACATTAGCGTGTATTTTATCATTTTTATTTTCGTTTTGATTTACGTGTTTTATCTATAATGTTAAAGAAAACCCATAGAAAAACTATCGAAAAGGGCTAGAATAATCGTCTTGTCTGCATGTAGGTTTTTTGATGCAGAAAAAGAGGTTCCTAGTCGGCATCAGCACAGATTATAGAGCGAATTGAACTATCTATAAACGAAACTTATTGCGCAATTCCATTCTTACGTGAAGAATACTATATTCCGATTCAATTTGTACTCCAAAGCTATCTTTGTCGAACGGTGCATAAGTCAAGATTTGAGCATTTCGGTATACGCTAACTTCATGGGCTAGATTTGCGAAATCGAAAAATGCATGTCATGATTCGAAAAAGGCTATGGGCTATGTAAAAGTTTTCGTGTGTTTCATGCAAACCCATTACTTCTACCAAAAGTAGATGTTGAAGTTCATAGATGGACCAGTGAAAGCACAAATGATCTGATTTGATTGAAAAATAAAAAATAGACATACATATATCCATTTTTGCCAAATATATTTTTTATAAAGTTATCATTAAAATATATTCGCATTCCAATTTTATAATTATTAATGTTTCAGTTTTATAAATTTATATACTGTTAACCTATGCATTTATAATTACGAATCAATTGTTAATCATGCAGATTGTATGTGTTTCAATAAAAAAATAGTATTTTAAATATGTTGATTTATATCTTACCTTAATTTTAATTTAAATAAACAGACATACAATTCACAATCACTTCACAATTTACACCAACATTTTATTCTAACCTCTTCAGTCGTTTGTTTATTACACAACTTGTTTTAACTTAAAATTATTACCATTATGAGATAATACTTGTTTGTAATAAAAACAAGCAACGTCTAACAATAAGATATTCCTTGAAAATAGGCAAAATGACAACCTAACATAATATTAAAATGACATTTTAATGCTTTATTATAAATGTTTTAAATAAATGTTGACTATAAAACAAGTTGATACATTAAAGATAGAGGTACATATTTTTATAAACACTAAACGTTGAAAATTAATTTCAAAACTAAGTGAAAGGCACTACAAACGTGTAAATAGTATGTAAATGTGTAAAAAGGTATATTAAGAATAACAATAATTATAAGTGTATACATAAGTGATTGTCAAACATATTTACAGTTATTTCAAGGCACCACGAATTGGATGGATTTTTTAGTTACATTTTTGAGCACAAACATTACATTAGATAATGTTGCAATGTTTAAAAAATTATTTTATATAAAATACAATTATTAATAATAAATAAGGCATTTCCATTCATAATATCACTTATTATGCGAACGACCCTTATTATTTGATCTAATAAAGTAAAATTTTGCCTTAAAATACATAAAAAATATCAACTATATATGCTTCTTAATCATAATAAATCTATGTTTTATGCAACATAACATGAGCCAAGCTAATCACAAGATTTAACATTACGCATTCTTCATCTCTGTGATCGTAAGTACCTTGGATTTAAACGACAACGCGGTTATTCGCCTGGAATAACTACGAGTGCTCTTTCTGCCTTTAACTCTTCGGAGGTGGCGCCCAGTCTGACAGACCCGACCGATTTTATACCATACTGCGATTTTTTTGTTGGTTTATATTTTCAAAGTTAAACTTTTGTTGGTTTTTTGATGTAAAATGTTTGTTTTCATAAAAAAAGGTTCAATTCATCAATTCATATTATTAATTTGTAACAAAAATACTCCGGTAATACTTTTTTGACATGGGTCTCTCAGACCAATCGCCATCTCCCATGTCAAAGGGCGCCACTTCCGAAGGGTTAAATTTAAGTACCTTGTACTTACGATTACGATTTGAACAATATATAAATGAACATTTACAAATAGGCTTACTATTTCCACAACTTCTGTCGTTATGAACGTTCTACAATTACTCCAACGGCAACGGCAAATATAACAACAATCAATCAAAAATTACAATTTACAAATCCCAATACATTAACATTCAAAAGAAAGAAGTCATGGTAACAGAAAAATGGTTTATAAACGTGTTTATATAGAAAAATTACGACACGACTATTCTACGATTCATGTTGAGATGAAAAATGAATTTCAATAATATCCACCAAAATGTTATTAGCTCTTATATTACGAAATACAAACATAAAATAATAATGATTGATAAATGTGCATACATTCTATATGAAAAATGAACTAGACGCACGTGAAAAAACTGATCTCGATGTATATATTTATAATAGTAGTATTATAGTAGTAGTCGTAATAATAATAATAATATAATTAATAATAGTTATATGATTTTAAGTTTTAACAACACATTGGACGGTATTTTGATATACATGGTACATTATTCTCGTATTGTCTTAACTTATTGCTTTTCTACTTTTACCATGTTTAGTTATTATTTACTTACACATGTCATTCATGTATAAAAACGTGTTTCGTGACGTGACGTGACTTACATGTGACTGCAGCATTGCTTCACACATGTACGATATGTAAATACGTAACTACATATTTATAGCTGCCCCTTGATTTCATTTTGATTTGTAGCTGTACTCAATCAATATACCGTGAGTTTTTTTTATCAGTGAACATGGCCGTATGTCATTGCCATAGTTACATTTAAAATGATTGACAGCAATGTATTGTCGCGTTTCTTTTTTAAATGAATATAGGGAGTTGTCAAAGGCGCTTTTTTTCAGTCCGGAAAAATCGGATAGTACAAGTTCTTTCGATTTTTGGTCATATACCCCCACTACGAACTTCTGAATTGCGATCTGAATTTTCAAATCGCTTGGACCAATGGACCATTTGCATTGGGGTTGTGCGCATGATTAGAGTGAGAGGTCCGAACTGCCCTGTGAAATTATTTACATGTCGTTGATGATATGCGGGCCTATTCTGTAACTCCGTGGTTCATTTTTAACAACTGGTTAAAAATTTTAACCAATCAATTATGCTGAAATATATATCAAAAAATTGGATTTTTAATTGTCAAATCAATATCTACTGGATAAAAATTTTTAAAATGAACCACTGAGTTACAGAATAGGCCCGATGATCACATAACTTCATAGTTGTTTATGTCAATCTGTTTTCTCTCTTTGCCAAAGAAGTATTTTTGTCTTTACTAAAATCATGGTTGGTATACATTTTGTATCCCGGGGTGCAAAAACAAATAAAATGAAAACAAAAATGTGCCTGACAGGTTGCCGATGACAGCTGTCACTGTGTTGGTAGTTCGGTAGAGGTCACTTTGTAGAGAATACAATTTGAAGTTTTGCAATAGATGTCTCATTCTCAATGCAAATGATCAATGGTCCATTACATCAATCGGATTGCTAGTTACAGGGAGGTCCGCTGGTATTACCGTTTATATTTTGTGTTTATACACAAAATAAATATAAAAAAAAAATTCGGTTAGTTTGCGATATACGTTTATCGATATACTTATAATGTAAAATATCAAGGAACGAGCAATATACATTAATTTATGTTAACTTCAACAAATAACCAATTTTCTAAATTAATTTTTGTTTCACAAATAGTCATCATTACCGATATCTGCGATAAAGCAGATTGTGGCACACCCAGAAATGGGTAATATGCCGTGATGATATATTTATTTATTTATTTTAATTTTTGTTTCAAGAGAGGTTGACAGAAAAATGTCAGTAGCAAAATACGTTGATTGCAGTCATATGCAGCTAGTTCTTTTGAGACATGATTGTGACGTCATGTGATCGAATTGGATCGCGTACCGAAAATCTTTCAAAATGATATATACACAATTGCAGAAAATCAAAAAATGATATGTCTAAGACAAGTTTCCGATTTATTTGCTGCTACTTTAAATAAACGACCCAGTCCAGCAACTACAAGAAAAATCTATAATATTTATAGAACTACAGAATGTGTCAATGGACAGCATTAAAAGAAAATCAAAACAAGTATGGCAATTAATAATAAAAAAACATTAATTTATATAGTTAAATGAAAGACAATATCCTTTCGATAAAAAGAATTTCTGAAATTGACAGATGACAATTAAAAAAAAACGCGATAATACATTGCTGTCAATCATTTAAAAAGTAACTATGGTAATGACATACGTCCATGTTCACTGATAAAAAAAAACTCCCGGTATAATTCTCATATTATTGCTCTGCACTGGAAATCAATGTATGGTGGTTGTATAAAATATAATTTTCTTTTTTACTCCAATGAGCTTATTTACACGTGGTACGTATACAGTAAATCCTGGAATTAACGTAATAAAAAAATATTACGTTGTCAAGTTAATGTTAGTGAAACACGTCGGTAAATAAACTCTATCAAAATACATTTACAATATGTCGATTATTTTAACATGCAATTAAATATTTTTTATTATACGTTAATTCCAAGACACCTATACAGCTATATACATAATGAGTGAATCAAAAATTCTGCTTCTTTACTGATATAAAAACGCACTATCAAATAATAATAATAAACATTTAAGATAATTAATAAGTATATAGTTAAAACATATAAACGTCTTCAGAAACAGAATTTTTGATTTTTACGTTATTTTGACGTCAAGAGTACAATCATATCATCTTTTGTAATAAAAATCGATACTTTATTATACTGAGTATTTCATTAATTTTAAATTAAAATTTATAATCGTTCAATTCTATGTACAAATCAATAATCATTACGTACAAATTTTATTGTTTAAAATATATTAATACTGTGTCTGTTTCAAATGTTGCTAAAATTATTGAAATACTCATCTAAAGTTGCAAAAGCGAAAAAGTGCGCAATATATTTACAATATACAGATAACGTTGTAGCTGCTATGCTTTCACGTATTCCGATATATGCTTTCAGTCTCCGCATGAGCCGAATTTCTTTGCTTACTTAAGAATAAGATTATTGCCAGTATCGTTATCGTGTAGAATAGAAACTGTATCGCTTATGGAATATAGCACCCATCAATCATGTGTTGTTTCTGTGGATTGGATTCATTGGTCGGCCTACAGCCAAGTAAGGACGTTGTCTGATTTAGTCGTATTGGGGTTGATTAATGATTGAACGTCGTCGAGCATTACGTTCGGGAACTCTTCGCCTAGCTGTAAACAGGATCCACATTTTTATTATTTCTTTCCTGACATACATTTCATTATTTATACAGAGTACATAAATACCAGTACTGTTACATGGAGAGTGCAATGTTCATTTTTTTATTCAATTTTTACGTTTTAAACGGTCATTATTAACTCTATAGCAATAAAAAAAGAAATGATGCAGTTGGCAATACAATGTCATGCAAAAAAAAATAAAAAAAATAAATTGTACCTTGTTTCTGTTTAAATCGAAGAAGGATAATCTAATTTATCGTTCAGTATTATTAAAATATTTTTTATTTTCATTTTTTGTTATATAAAATCGTTTTGAAGTATATTTTTAAAAAGTTGCAAAAACCAGCCATGTTGTGACGTCACAGGTTCCGAACCTAAGTTCAGACTCATTTCAAACAGACATTTTATACGGACACAGAATTTCTAAAAGAATAATATATATATATATATATATATATATATATATATATATATATATATATATATATATATATATATATATATATACAGTGTGTCCCATTTAGAAGTGCCACCATTGGGATCTCGAGAACTATAAGAGATACAATGTCGGTTAAATGGAACTTTTTGTGCGCCTTTGGAAGGCCGTCTCAGATGTGCTTTTGTTTTTCCAAAAATTCTCATAGGCCACTAGATAATGACGAAAAACTGAATATTGTTGATTTTTTCTTTCTCAAATAACTTCTAAACTATTAGTAATTAAGAAAAACGTTTCAAATATAAAAGATAGATATTTTTATTAACTAACCAGTGGAGTACAAAATAAATTTTTATATCCGTAAATTTTCGAGATATAACACAAACTTATATTTTTTTAAATGGAACCCATATCTGATTTTAGTCTCAAAAAAATCAATATTTTTTTCTCTTTTCAATAATGTAAGGGTTTATTATGTTTTATATTTGTTTTGCTCCTAAAATTTAATTTTTCTCTTTATTTTCCTGAATTTTCTTATTATTTCCCAAAAAAACATTATTATTTTTATTAATTATATTGTATTTGATCAAAATAATTTGTTTTATGCCTTTATTACTTAATATTTTCATTTTAGACTCATAATTACAAATTACACTATGATGAGCCAAGGGCGACCTGATACAAAATATTATAAAAATTAATTTGATACGAATTTTGAGCAAAATTTTCTAACAAAATAAATTATTGAAATACAAGGAGTATTTCCAAATAGAAATCTACCAATATTTTCAAAATAATTGTAAATTGAATACAAAATAAGGAAAAAATAATAATTTTGAAGGCAAAACAAATATAAAACATAATAACCCTTACATCGTTGAAAAGAGAAAAAAATATTAATTTTTTTGAGTCTAAAATCAGATATGAGTTCCATTTAAAAAAATATAAGTTTGTTATATCTCAAAAATTTACGGATATAAAAATTTATTCCGTACGCCATTGGTTAGTTAATAAAAATATCTATGTTTTATATTTGAAACTTTTTTCTCAATTATTAATAGTTTAGAAGTTATTTGAAAAATAAAAAATCAACAATATTCAGTTTTTCGTCATTATCTAGTGCCCTATGAGAATTTTTGGAAAAATAAAAGCACATCTGAGATGGCCTCCCAAAGGCGCATAAAAAGTTCCATTTAACCGACATCGTATCTCTTATAGTTCTCGAGATCCCCATGGTGGCACCTCTAAATGGGACACACTGTAGACCAGGGTTGGAAAAAATCATGATTAATTTAAAAAAATCAAAAATCATTGATTTTTTTAAAAAAATCAAATAAATCATGATTTTTTGATTTTTAAAGATCTAGTGGTGTTATTGTACTTTTTTAATTGTGTTAAAAGCAATATAAATATTTTATTTCATAAACGAAAACGAAATCTGTAATAAACCCTAAAAGATGCATTTGAATTTTTGCATAAATTTAGTATATAAAATATAAATATAACGTACCCACGCGTGCGCCTCTTTTTAAACAATACATACCTAAATAAAATAGGTCAAAACATGTAATAGTAATCTGTTAGAATTCAAATACAGTCCATATTTTTGTTGTTATTTATACTTTTGTAGTAAATAAATTCATTTTTATTACAATTTGAATCTTTTTTTCATCTGTGATAAAAATCAGTGATTTTTTTAAAAAAATCAGTTGATTTAAATCATGATTTAAATCGTGATTTAAATCAAATGATTTAAATCAGGCCAACCCTGCTGTAGACTATAAATTGAGGATTACATATCTAAATATGCTATAATATATTAATATAACATCGTTCTATTCATTTTTATAAATATAATTCTCATTTGGCGTGAACTTATCCGCACGTTACATCAGTTGTTTCAGAATATTATTTTATTCTTTATTTTGGCACGAAACAACGTTACATTACATCAACATGTTTACTTTCATAAATTTTAGGTTATCTCCAAATGTCATTTTGACGTTTAAAACAGTGTGAAAATCAAAATGGTCGTTGCTTCGAACCTGTGACGCCACTGGGCAAGGGACGAAGCGGGGGTTTAGCAGCCGATTTAAGGAAAAATAAAAAATACGGGTCTATTATTTTTCACTACTCTATCGATTAAACTTATAAAAAAAAGTCGTGCATGACCTCATTCTGGGGATATTTTTCTTCCAGAGTTTATACAACACGAGGTGAACGCGGAAGTACTATTTGACATGTCATTTTGACATTAAATACAAATAGGTTATGTCAGACGTGAGACCTGACAGCTAATAGGATTTTGAGTGATTGAAATGCTTTAGATTATTGCTTATGGGTAATGTAAGAAATAAAAGTACGTAGGTAAAGGGAACAACAACAACCACTTTAATAAAAAATTGTAAATATCCCGAAATTCAAATTTTCAAATGTCACTGTCAACAACAGGAATCAGGAAATACATTTTTGTATTAGTGTTACCAATTTCAAGTAATTTTTTGTTAACTGAATCAGTTTTTTTTATCACTCTGTATAAGGAACTGTTTATTTGCAATTGAATTACAAAAAAAATCACCCCCACTGAATTTTTGAATCATTATGACAGCTTAAAACGTCACGTTATTTTGCTGTATTTAGTTACCTATTAATTTTAGAAAAAAAAAAGATAATTGTTATGATGTTTATCACTTGTATGAAATATTTCAATAAAATAGAAGTTTTTCACTTCGGAAGTGCGGTAAGCACACACAATTTTTTTTACCTTTCAGAGATCATCTTAGATGTGCTTTTGTTTTTCAAAAAAATCAAATAATTGTACAAAGACAAATGTTAAGGCGACCTTGGCCAATATTTAATTTTCCAATAACTTGTAACTATTAGAAATTGAAAAAATGTATAAAATTTTATTGTTTTTTATAGTCTACTGACAAAATTTTGTTTGGTCACTATTTTTGTCAAATTTTTTTCGATTCCAATACAAAATGGCCTCTTTCTCGGAAACAGTTGAAGATCAGACTCATATTGAATATTTTTTACATTTTGGTCAGTACTATATGTCTTGAAATATGTAATTCATTTTTTTTAACATTCTATATAATAAATTTCACGTAGACACCCGATATATCACGTCTCTTTTTGTTCTGTGAAGATCTTAATGGTTAAGGGTGACAAGTTCATCTGATAACATATTCTAACCTGGCTCGACTTCGTTTTATTAGTTTGCATATTTGTAATCGTATTCAATATCTTAACGTCTATAAATGTATTATAAATTTTATTCATAAAAAAATACAATAAATTCTTCTATTTATAATTGTCTTCAACAGGCTGACCACAAGCTCTGTTCTGTAATTTTTATTTTGATCTCCTGTCTAAAAACCAGATTGATAGTAAGAATGCATATTATGTAGCACGTTCAGCTTGTTTCCAGACAAGATCTGCTTCATATTTATGAATTTTTATCTTAATCCTTTTATTTCGTGGAACGGTAAGTAATATTCACTCAATAATACTTTGATTCAAAAAGAAAAAGATAAACAAATACCTCTCATCTTTATTTCAATAATGCATGCAGTCGTTAAAAAAATTCGGATTCGAAAAATAAAAATGTATTAACAACGTTTTTCTTAAATATGTTTTAAAAAACTTTTTCTTGTGGCATGAATAGAGAAACGTATGTCTGATCATTATTCAATTCAAAAGACAAGTTTCAAATTGATCATAAAATGTATTTTTTCTGAAATTCATTGTAACAGAGAGCAAAAGAATATGGCTAGTCGCCGTTTTCTAATTTATTTCTATTTCTATTCAATATCTCGTGTCAAATTGATATTTGATTAACTACATTTTAATTAAGACAAATGCTTCTTTGTGCATAGCCTACTCCGAGTAGGTTTTTTAAACACACTGCAAGTTTTTACCTAATAAATATTTAAATATTTATTGATTAATTCTGTGACTCATTGTAAGTTACGTTACTTGGTACAAAAAAATATTTTCACGCAAAATAAAACAAACAAAAGAACAATATGTTTAATGCGTAAAATGAATAAATGTTTTACAAACAGCTCTAAAGTCTCATAAATTACTCTCCGTTCATTTATAATACTCTGTGTGTTAGTCATAATATAAATATACATTGGTATTTATAATTATTTACCTGCAATGATGGAACTAAATCGTCAGTGGAATCTATATTGTCGTTAAGAGACGATATGTCAGGAGTATCCATGTTCGTACTGACTCCCCCTTCTGCAAGAAATTCATTTTATAGTTTCTTATTATTAACTGAGACCTACTGTTAGTGGTTTTCAAATTTTATGAAGAATAAATCAGAAAGTTACTGCTGTATAATATAATGATGGTTTAATGGTTGGCAAAATCGCTTAGTGGTTGATTTTTCACACGGTCAAACCACGGAGTCTGTAGATAATTATAAAAATCGTTGCATCTGAGTGGTTCGGCTTCCATTATGAGTCCGTTACAGGAGCAGGCGGTCTTTTCAACGCCACCATTATAATGCAAGTATGAAGTGCTGAGAACAGGTTGAATTCCTTTCTTATATTCCACTTCGCAACAACTCGCATGAATCAAAATTCTGCTTTATAATTTGCAAAAAAATTATGAAAAAATAATTAAAATTCTTTTCATATAAGTGGAACATGGAACAGTAATCTCATTTAGGTACAACTTTACTTGCATTATAATTGGTCATTTGAAAAACTACAAAGTCACCTAATACAGATTTTACGAAAATCAATAAAAACTGTATAAAATAAAGGGGCTGACATTTACTTTATGGGATGTGAAAATTATAATATATGAACTATTTTGGATTGGTAACGGTCCCAGAGGACCTGCAAAATAAAAAACTTGTATAAAAATCTGTTTTGTATCGAACTAGTTTTTGTAAAACATTAAATTCCAGCCCCTCTTTTATCCCAAATAAAATCACGGTTCTTGCCGTCTATGAAAAGATGATTTAGCAAAGAAGAAGAATTTGTGAAAAATTGGATTTGAACCCAGGACCTTCGTATTGTTTCTTATTCATGTAACATTAAAAAAAAAATCAGTGACTTCAAAGTGATCTTGTGACTCAGTTGGTTTTTCACAAATCCTTCTTCGATATTTATACTTTGGTATACTCTACGGTAACAAAGTTACAGAAATTCACTGTTGAAAAACAGTCTCTAGTGTTATATTAAGCGTCGATGAGACAGGGTTGTAAATAATCCGGGTTTTTTTTAGAAAAGGACAGCCCACTTGGGTTTTATTGTTTTTTCCGGGTTTTTGTGGATATTTTTGGGTTTTTCTGTACTTTTGTTTTATTTATTATATGTTAATTTATTGAATTTACGCTTCTGATATTGGACTAAACTTAATTTTAAGTTGTGATAAAAAGGATTTAGTTTGCCATTATTTCAAAAAATGAAATTCAAGTATACTGTCAAATATAGATATTTGACAGTTAAATTACGCTCATTTCTTAAATTAACGCATGCTAAATCTAGCTTTATCTCGTCTTTAAATTAACTTCATTCGGGCACCATAAGCGTAAATTTAAAATTATAACACTCAAAAATTCTGGATTTTATTCTCTAACATTGTATGTAGATAATTTTTGCAAAAACTTGTTTGCTATAGGCCTATAATTTTGTATTTCTTTATTTTACTCTATTTTAGTAGGTATACGAATTTAATTTAATTGAGTGGTGATTTCTACTAGGTTTTTCTATCCGGTTAAAACCCACTTGGTTTTTTCCAATACAACCCTGCGATGAGAACCAACACAGAACGGAGCAGAGTAACTGGCTTTTAGCGAGCTTCCAAATTATTGCTTTTAGACGTCGCCAAGCAGATTAAGGTAGGTTTAAATGCCAAGTCATATTTAGGCGTTTTACATACAGATAACATTGGGATTTATAATTTTCACGTCCCATAAAGAAAACAGTTACTAATAAATGATAATAAACTTATTTAGACTTTGATTAGTACATTGTGTTCAGAAAAACCTAACTCAGAGTAGGTTATGAACAAAGAAATGCATGTCTTAATTTAAAACAAGTATGTATTTAAATGTCAAGATATTGTCAAAAATGTTATATAAGAAATCAATGCTTTTCTTCTTGAATCTTATTTTAGAAAAGGAAATAAATTAGAAAATTATTAGTTCTCCTTCAAATTACATTTTAAAATCAATTTTGACAACTTGACTTTTAAATTGAATTGGACATACGTTTCTCTATTCATAGCCTAATCCGAGTTAGGTTTTTTTTAACACACTATATAATTTTCTTCGACTATTAACATATTTGTTGTTTAATAAATATGGATATTTTTAAAATATTCAATACAAGGAAAGATAACTTTTTTTAATGTTGTTTTTGCAAATTTAACTTATGTAGTTTTTTGATATGTCCGATTTAATTGTTATGAACAGCAGACTGCAGTCTGAATTAAAATATTATACTTTATAATAAGATTTACAATCAATTAGCCACAGTCTGCGTTCAGCGTATATCCTGGCTTGTGCCTTTAGATATCGCTTGTGAGATTCAAAATGAGGTTGTTCTGCACGAACTTGCGAATATAAACTGTATTGCTAACCAATGAACCATAACCAACTAGTTGATAACTTAAAAAGAAGTATACAGTGTTGTGCTTCTTTTAATATAAAAATTCTTAAGAACTATAAGACATTCTTGTATACCATATTTCAAAGTTATCAGCCCGTTGGCTGTAAAAGTTTATAATTATACAGTAAAGGGAATTTGAAAACCACTATTGTTTCTCTCCCTTACCACTAACGCAATCCATATTATCTATGACATTATCAATGTTCGCTAAGAAGTCTTCAGGGGTATGTGGCAAGGAATACGTGGGCCCCATTCCTAAACCACTGTCGGCCGATTCTTGGCGAGAATGATCTGCTATTCCGGACAAGAATGGGTCGATGGGCTGATCCGTACTGCTTCCTCGAAGCATTAGCTCCTGCTGCAAATAAATAACATCGTTAATAATAAAAAGATGTGGAGTGGAGCTCTTATTGTCTACTAAGGAATGAACATCAATTGATCTTTATGGGAAAACAAAAGGCTTCGTTTCATTTTGTATTCACAATAAGTATAAACAAACAAAAAATATCGCGGGCGACCTGGCAATAAATCCTACGTCTTTACAATTTAAAAAAGCGACAGAATCCATTTACTAATAAATGACTCATATTCTCTAAAAATGGAAGATACTAGATATTGCTATAGTCAGAAAAATTGACTCTGTCAAGTCTAGCAATAAAAGTATAAATATTGTAATTAAAAAAGAAGAATCCCTTAACCTTTAAAATAATTTTTAAACAACTATATACGTATTTCGAGAATTGACCTCTGGCATGGTTTACATGCTGAGTAATCTTCTCTGTCTATTATTTTGTAGTTTCTCCTGATGATGAGAACGTAGTTTTCGAAATACGTATATAGTTTTTTAAAAATTATTGTTAAGGTTAAGGGATTTTTCTTTTTCAAATATAATTTAACCTTAAGACTCTATTTCAGTTTTCAATTATAAATACCGTAATTTGTAAATATGATAAGGCGGGACATATTAGGGGTTTCCAAGTCTACGGCTTTTTTAAAAAACTGGATTTCAATGTTCATAATGTATAAGTAATATTAAGTTGAAAATAATCGTTAATTTTCTGATTTTTATTAGGCTACTATCAAAATGAAACTTTAATGCATTTAAATCGAGCGTTTAAAATTCAGTATCAGCCATGTTTGTGACGTGCTGGTCACTGGCAAATACTATTGGCTAATGGCGCCAGCCAAACGCGTGTGTCACCTTCTCCATGTTCGCGTTGATAGGTATGTATTAGAAAATACGGGTCTAATATTTTTATGTACAGATTAACATATTCAAAAGGAAGTATCTATTACACTGTCCAGACAGAGCCGCAAAATATTTTTTTTTTAAATAATTGGTAGACAGCGATTTTAGGTTCTGTTCAAGAAATGGCCGCTCTGCGAATGTGCGACAGTTCACCAAACTTTTTTGCGGTTCTATCTGGACAATGCAGTAGACACAGGATATTCAAAAATGAAAAAAACTTGGAAACCCCTATTGTCACTGCTTTACTACATTGAATATCAACGTGCTATTATTTGTGTCACTCTGTTGAAATGAAGACATGCATTGAATGGTATCCCTGCATAGTATGTACAGTAAAATAATTTTACTGTTCCTTTAAACATACATGCTATTTTTGTTTGAAATAATTTTTAGAAGTACAGTTTTTATTCCCACAAGAAATTATTTCAAACAAAAGTAGCGCATTTATGTTTAAGGAACCGTAAGATTATTTTACTTCTTCATTTCAAAAGAGCGACTCAAATAATGGCACGTTTACATTCAATGTAAAAGCAAGCAACGACAGTTATGTGCCGTCTTGTCATATTGGGATATGTGACCATATTCGAATTTCAATATATGTCATAAAATATAAAAACTAACTACTATAGCTTCTCATTATTATAATAAAAACTAAACATTAGTTTGTAATAACATTGCTATTAACAAATTAATGTTTTGGAGAAGGGATATATGACGTGAACATGGTAGGATCGTGGAAGAAGACAGACAGATTGGGAGGTATTCGCGATTATGTTGCAGTAGGCGTAATGCCCGTATTACACTAGCGGGTTTCGAAGCGGTTTTCGGGTGCGGGTACGGGTGGTTCTTGCAATCATACTGTGTGGTGCGGTTGCCGCTCCCGCTCCGCCACTGTTTTTTCGTCTTGACGTTTTATCGAAGGCGAGAATAGTTCAAGACAGAAGCGAACTCCCTTAATATGGGCCGCCTCTCTGTTAAATCTAGCACTAAAAATTCCTTTTTTAAAGAAAACAGATTCTTATCTTTTTTGTAAACAGTCATTATCGCCTCAAGTCAACAAAGCCAAAATGACAGAAAAATGCTGCACCGGCACAGACGAAAACTATAGCACATTGCAAACCAAGGCAGTCACGGGACAGTATCGGGCTGTGTGATTGGCTGCGGGTACGGTTGGCGGGAGAAAAAATAGCCTGTCGGCTATTCCTTCACCCGCAACAGCAGCCGCTAGCCGCCGTACTCCTATTGGTCGAGGAGTCACCCGCACCCGCCAACCGCTTCAAAACCAGCTAGTGTAATACGGGCTTAACATAATGAGAGCTGGCTTATAACTATCTCTTTCCCTCTCAGTCTATTCGTCTTCTTCCACGATCCTACCATGCTTACGTCACATAGCCCTTCCCCAAATTATTAAAATTATTTTCTCGTAAAGTACGAATAATTAATCGATTTAAAAAAATATGTGTATTTTATTTTTTGTCTTATGAAAAAATAAAAATTTGGTCATATCCCATTACGATATTTACAATTTTATTTATTTTTCTGATTATAATACAGGAAACTTTTAAATAACAATGTAAATAGCGACGCAAAATCTAAATGTACTAATAACTTATTTTCATATTTTCGCTAAACATGGCGGGTGACCTGGCAATACGTCTTGTATTGCCAGGTCACCTGCGAGCCGCGATATGTTTTGAAACTTAATACAGGGGTGTTATGTAAGTAAGTGTACAGCGTTTAACGCATGATAGAACTAACCCCATAGATAGTAAATCTGGCAATAATTTTTGTTTAACATGCTTTCTACAAGAGGCCTTTAAAACTGACCAATATCGTCATAGTTTAAAATTTTGTAAAAAAGTAAAAATCAATGTGTTTTCTGGAAAAAATATTTATTAGGGAGTTATTGCAACTTCTAAGATGAAAGAACGTAAACGTTAACCTTATGTAGAAAACACTTTATTTTAGAAATAAAGGACTTTCATTTTCAATGTTTACCGCATTTAATTAGTGTATTCACGCTAACGTTAACGCTAAAAGCAACACAAACGAGGTTACATCCACACTTTTCACCTAAACATAACCTCAAAAAATGCAGAACGTGTGAAGTTAAACGCTCTCCTTATTCATATATATATATAACGTGAACCTTATTTAGTACGCATGCGTAATCGGGCTGTCACGTGACTTTAAAGTGCCCGTTATTTTTACGTTGAAGCTGCAATAACTCTCTATTGTCAAAACTGACGTTAAACGTTAAGTATGCATGTATGTTTCCTAGACATTTCACAATAAAAATTATTTTAAATTATTTTGTACTCATCTATTTTATTTATTTGTTAGTGTAATTACTTATAATCAGTGTTCATAAACATGTAGTTTTTCATTACGAAAATCTGAAATATGCCGCGACGCTAACGATCTTATATGTCATTTGTGACAGGTTGACATTTTTTTTGCAGAGAACACATTGATTTTTACTTTTTTACAAAATTTTGAACTATGGCGTGATTGATCAGTTTTAAAAGCCTCTAGTTCTTGTAGAAAGTATGTTAAACAAAAATTATTGCTAGATTTACCATCTATGGGGTCACTTCTACCATGGGTTAAGCGTTGTACACTTACTTACATAACACCCTGTATTTACAAACTTAAATTTTATTTTTAGACATGTCTTTTTGAAAAATGAAATCTAGAAGATGAAAAATTCTTTCTGATTGTAATATTTTACAATATGTTCATTTATAAAAGTCCAGAATATAAATGAACTTATGTGAATGTGGATGAGGTCAAAGGTGTTTATTTAGACAAGGATATATAGCGAAAGATGGCATTGAAAAATCTTTAGTGTCAAGCCAACAAGAAAAAGGATACGAGACACAAAGCCAGGAATGAATACGTACGTATTTTGACTGCAGTATTTGTTTACTGGATGTGGATGCAATAAGAGGTATTTTTTCTTGTGAAAGGAAAAAGGCTTGAAGATGAATAGCTTATTTGAGAAAAATGAAGGAAAGAAAATCTAAAGAGAATTTGGGTTTGACTTTGTAACTTTGAACTCTACTGTAGATTGAAATCTATCAGATTTGAAATTTCCCCCTCCACACTATAATCGCCATTAGGTGTAGATTTGAAATCGACTGCTCGAGACCAATAGAATACAATCTACACATATAGATTTCGAAGGTTGCTCGGTAAGTTCACTGTGTTTTTTTGATTTTGTTTGTAATAGTAAATTTTGGTTAAGACTCACAGTTTATGTCTATTACCTTATTTACCACATTCAACAATACGTTGAAGACTATTTTAATTCAATTTTAAATCATTATTTATTTTAAACATATAAAAAATATTAAAAAAATATATTTATTTACATATCAAAATATGTACATATGGCCCATCCAGCGAATCAAGCGGTTTACGTCATAAATACAATATCACTAGAAACAATGACGTCATATGTTAAAAAGTTTACAAGAGATTGTAAAACGGATTAAAATATGATCTGTGGGTTGCCTTCATAAATCCAAATCTTTCTTAAAAAGGTAACACGTTTGGTATAATTTTTTTCCAGCGAAATCCAATTTTATTTAAAATATTCTGAATGATACTGCTTACGCCGTTATAAATACTTCATTCTTGTAGTATATGCAACACACTATCTAGTATTATGTGAGATCCTTAAAAAAATACAGAATATTACATACCATACAATTTCTCACTGTTTCTGTACATTGCGTACAGCGTTTGCCACACGCTGTACATATAGATTTAATTTTCAAATTATTACTAACAAATAGAACGAAATGTTACCTCAATATTACAATTCAGTGAAAGTAAGAGCCCACCAACCTATTTTTCATTTTCAAAATAAGTCAATAAATTAACTACAAGCTCTTGAATTTGACATGACAGAGCATTTGACATTTTGTCAATGAACAACGCAACCAAAAACAAAATGAAATCACAATACAGGTTGAAAAGTATAAATATAGACATATAATACTTAGTAATATACATGTTCAGAATTACCAATATTAAAAAAATATAATCAATCATACGTCATTTTGCAAAAATTTACAAAATTTTACTTAACAATAATATATCCAAATATAATTATTTCTATTACAGGTGTCAAATACATAATAATAATAAAAAAAAACCAATAAAATACCGTTAATAAAATATATTTAAAAAAACAAAGAAAATTTCAAAAATCCCTGAACGATGACATAAACCGCTTGATTCGCTGGATAGTCTATACTTATGTATGTCCCTTCCTTGTTAAATTATAATAAAAACAATGTTTAGTACAATTAGTTTACATTTTGCTGTAATAAAAATTTCATTGTCGTTGTTTTAATTCAAATATTTCATATAGTGCAAAACAAATCACAATTTTGCACTCACAGATCGTAATTAGAAGGAACTACTAATTGTAGGTGTCAATTTATGATTATTATTATTTTAAATATTTTACAGTAGAATTTACAAAATCGCTTCAACAAAGTATATTTCGACAGTATGGGAGAAAAGTGGAGGGGGAAATCTGAAATCTGATAGATTTCAATCTACAGTAGATTTCAAAGTTACAAAATCAGACCCCTGTGCTGTACTTAGTTTACCTGTCTCCTGATTTCCTGTTGTCTTTGTTTGAGGCGATCACGTTCCATTTGTAATGAAGCAAGGCGCATCTTCTGCTGAGTTGCCTGAATGGCTGACGACGACAAGGGGTTCAACCAGTTGCTCTGTGGTAGAAGAGCTCCAGCTCCTGGTGATCTTTGTAAATGTACCGCTAGAAAAGAAGAAAAGTCACTATTTAATTAACAATTCAACTTCAAATTAAATATACTAAAACTAATTCATGGTACAAGAATACAAGATTTGCTCACGCGCATGGTGTACCCCCACTACTCGCTCTCAGTGACGTAGGTCGGTACACGACTACTTGATTCCTTCATATCCACTCCTGTTTCGGTACACCTTTTTTTAATTTGTTTAAATTTATTGAAATACGTACTATAAAATAATGCCTTCTTGTGCTGTAAGCCGATGTCCCAATGGGCTACTTGCGTGGTACTGAAAATCCGATTTTTATCACTATATGCGTAATGTTATGTTGAAAACATATAAAAATATAATTTTATTTTAAAAAAATTATTTGTTTTTTAGTAAATTAAGAAAGATTTTTTTCTGTAACGTCATTATATTGAAGTGGAAAAGGGAACCATGTTTAAGAATGAAACCTTCAGATGGCATGACGTGCGAGAAAGTTTTAATTTGAATTTGTTCATTTCATTCTCTCTGGTTTCTCAAATACATTAATTACTGTACACATAGGTAGTTGCATGTAATTTGAAATATCGATACCAAAAAGACAAACTAAAATACTAACCTTCAAACTATTGTTGAAACGTCAAACAGGAGATCTACATTACCCGCACCAACATGCCGTTGCTATGGGAACTATAACTTTTAAAAATTCATGGAATGAAAGTATAGAGATCGATAATGAATAGTGCGAATCTAGCAATACATTTCAGTGCAAAAATAGAGATACCTGATCGTGAAAATATCGTTATTAGTTTGCAATTTCCTAGTGACACAGAAAATCAAACAACCATTGAACTGCACACTACACAAAAATTTAAAGGAAATTTAGGATATTTGCAAATACCTATAGAAGTTACCAAATGTTTCAAAAGAACAAGTATTTATATATGAATTAGGTATATAAACAAAATAATAAGAAATCCCCACGTAGATAAAAAAAAAATGATAAAAAATGGAAAAATATGCGCTCAATTTATAATACATATTATTGGACTCTATGATATTCCAATTCTTTACAATTTATTATTTAAAATTATACTTTATAATTTATATTTGAAGTTTTGAATTCTTTTATAACAATTTGTATTTATTTCATAAAATTATTCAACTACTATGAAGTAAATTAATTTAAGCAACTATAAAATATTATATTATAAATTAAATTGATGATGTTACCCTTATTTATTTATTACGTATGGGAACAGAAACATAAGAACATACAAATATAATATATAAAGTGCATGTTACCCTTAATAGTTATTTATGCAACAAGAGTAAAAAGTAGGAATGACGATGGGTACCCGGGTACTTGGAACCTACCCGATAATAATACACCCGGGTATAAAATTTTTTACCCGATTACCCGAAATATACCCGCTGCCCGTTAATTACCCGAACAGTTTTCAGCTGCCGGAAAAATTGTATCTAAAAGGAGAGCTTCTCACTACCATACCATAATTCATATAATTTATGTTAACTTTTTTATAGAGATACAGTAGGTATATTTATTTGTATTACTTATTGTTTAATAAATATATGTAAACAACAATAATAAATTTTATTAAAAAATGCACTGCTAATAAAGGTAACTGGTAATCAACAAATTAACGAATTATGTATATGTACTTAAAGGATAACGGGTAATTAAAGGGTATCGGGTAACTAACGGGTAAAGGGTAATATCCGGGTAGTTGTTTCGGGTACTCGGGTACCAAAATTATTGGAATTCGTCATTCCTAGTAAAAAGTATAGTCTTCTTTCACGAATAGGAAAGTAGGCGAGTTCGTCAAGTCCTATGAGTGAAATAAGACTGTATACTTTTTACTCGAGTTGTATACAAATGTTTTTTACGTCTGTTATAAAAGTGTGAAAAAAATGCCGTAACGTTTCATTATTTCACACATTTGCACTTTTATTAACAGACGTAAAAAAATAGTTATTTATGCAATAAGTGTAAAAAGTTATATCACGAAAAGGAAAGTTTGATCGAACGAGCCGCAGGCGAGTTCGTCAATTCCTATGAGTGAAATAAGACACTTTTTACTCGAGTTGCATACAATTTTTTTTTCGTCTGCAATTAGTGTGAAAAAAAGTGCCGTAACGTTTCATTATTTCACTCCGTAGCCTTAAAAAAGTGCACTTTTTTCACACTTTTATTGTATTAAAAAAGACATACTTTATAAATCCATTTTAATGAAAAAAAAGTGTACTTTTTTTTAACAGACGTAAAAACAGTATTTTAAAACTCGTTTCTTAATGCAGTAGTGTGTACCAAAATACGTCATGCGCCAATGTGGCGAATTTAAGTACAACGATGAACATATCTTGTATTCTTGTACCATGATACTAATTGTACCCATTACCTTGTTGATTCATTGTATTAAAAAAAAAAAAATAAGGAGTGAAATATATATCATAGATGTTATAAAAGGTTTTAATTTGCTTAAAAAGTAGTGTAAAAATATTTTGTATGTCACAGTCAACTCTCTTTTTCGAATTACGATTTTCTGAATATTCAAATTAACGTTCTGGAAAATCGAAATTCCAGTTTACCACCATTTTAGACTTAGACCATAATATATGATTTTTTTTTGTATATTTATTTCACATCTTGTACTACACCAATGATGTTACTGTACTCATATAGTTTAAAATATTTACAATTTAGGATGTATCGAACAACCCTACTGTTCCAGAAAATCGAGAGTTGAGTATATTGGAAGATAATAATGAAATAAATTGACACTCACGTATTCGCGGGTCAAACCAAGACGTGGTCCTCGTCTGGTGGTTAATAAAGTACACCTCCCCCTCGGGGGTGGCGGCCTGCTCCCAGCCGTCGGGCAGCGGGCCTAGCGCGGCGGCGGCGTCAGACGGTGATTTGTTCGCAGCACCTGCAAGCACAACAAGTGAGCAGGGGTGGACGCGCCACTAAATTTACTGAAACTAATCTACTTTACCAAACTACTTATAAACATTCAGTTTACGTAGTCGTGCCATAAATTCTGTCCCTAATGCAAGGGAGGCTTATACTACATAAACAATAAATCTGATAAACAATCGAATATTATTTAATTGTTAAATACTAATAATCTTTTAAAAAATAATATTGTTCAAAATGACCGCCTTTCTCTTTCACACATTTCTGCACGCAAAACTTCCAGAGGTGTGGAAGCTGCTATCTTCATCAAATCAGCCTTTAATGCCTCAATATTGCGGTTCGGACTTCCACAATCCAGAGGGCCAATTTTCAACGGCAATGAATTCCGGTAAATTCAGCTCTAACCAGCGTTACAACGACTACGCTTTGTGTGCAGGCACTGAATCTTGCTGAAAAATCCAGTGCTTACATGGATTTACAACTTGCTGTAATATGTCGCTCTGGTAATTTTCTGCTCGCGTTTTTACCACTTGTTCGCAGAAATGCAACTTTGTAACCCTCACCAAATCATCACTGACGATGGATAGTGGCCCCTTTCTATCTTCGGGATTTTCTCTGCAGCTTCCCGAGAGCTGTAAGCATAAACTATCATTTTGGAGGTTAAATTCAATAGACACTTACAGAATTGACGTCACATGCAAGAGAAAGATAGAAGATCATGGCCCAAACAAACCTCCCCTCGTTAACTAACGTCCCGCTCCCTGATTCTATCTGTAGTTATGTTTGCATCTGTCATTCAGTGTTAACCTAATTGTTTATTGTGATTTGCTCGTTGTGTTTAATAAAAATGAGTTTAAAACCAGAAGTGCCTGGGGCAACTATTTTGTTTGATAATATTGAAGATTATTCGATTATTCAACTAAAACGATGGCTGAAGTGTAGAGGTCTACGGAAAACTGATGGCTGATGACAGGTCTTTGTTTGAAAGTGGTAACAATAGCAACCTTTAGTTCTATGCTTTGCCGCTAGATGCGCTTGTGCAGATTGCAATGGACGGTTATGATTTTTACGTCACACGCAAGAAAGAGTGCGACGATTACAAACAAACCATCGCCATTTTTAAAGTTTTGTCTTGTCACATGTATCTTGACATTTGAGTTTTATATAATTCAATGTCTTCGGATGGCCATGGAAGCTAAAAGAATTTCACATTTGTTATGTATTCTTTATAGTTATAGCGAGAGTCACTGTTGCAAAGATCATACACTCACTTCGTATTTGGCACCATCTTACAACTGTCACCATGACAGCGATTTGTTTGTAAAATAGCAACGGAGGGAACTTAGTCACAAGTGTAGTTCAAGGAAAATATCAATAGATGGCACCACGAAAATATACCTCAGTATAACCCTTCATTGCAATTGTGTGTCTATGAGGTATTAAAGGCTGATTTGGTGAAAACAACAGTTTCCATACCCCTGGAAGTTTTGCGTGCTGCAATAGATGAATGTCCGGACCGTTTGCAGAAGTGTGTGAAAGAAGAAGGCGGTCATTTTGAATAATTTTACTTTTTAAAAGACTATTACTACTGTAACAATTAAATAACATTCGTTTGTTTATCATATTTCTTTTGTTTATGTAAAATAAGCCTCCCTTGTATTAGGGACAGAATTTATGACACGACTGCGTACAATCGAAATTCCACATGTTGCCGATTAACGTAGCCATAAAAAAAAATAATTTGGCATGGAAGTTCGACTGTATTACTGTATTTAAATTTATTTTTTATTGTTTGTATATCAATCTAATCTGTTCAGCTTATATATCTTTTTATAAATCTGTATTTAATATGAAGTTATTTCATTCGTTCATAGGCAATTGTACTTGCATTGGAGTGTTGCGAGTTGTCAACCTACACTAGCTACATCGTATTCGATATAATTTTTATCCTACATATATCTGCTTACTAATTACTGAGTGTACCGATCTGTAGTACAACTGGTGTAAATGTAATAGTTCGGAGATTTTTAATAATATTTCTACGGCTCGGTGTGTCTACCGGAAACAAATGAATATAGATCTACTGTAAATTTACATGTTTTTGGAAATGTCCCGGCGCCTTGCCCTTGGGCCAGTGCGTGTCTGGTGAGCGCGCGTGCGCATGCTCTAGCGCATACATCACAGAGCACGGCAGAGGAAGAACGGCTATGGGCCTAGCTCGGGCTAAACACCAGCAAGTAGTGCCGTGCTGATGCTGGTGCCTGCGCCAAGGCGGTGAGAAGGACGGGGTAACGGGGTGAATGGCTTGCACGGAGCTGCTGAGTTGCTAGTGCTCAGCACTCAGGCGCTGAGTGCGACTCAACTCTGGCAGAAGTTATGTCAGCTTACAGTCACAATCACGAATATTACAAGGAAAAAACTCCGAATATTTAAAACAAAAATAAATATAAAAAAAATACAAGTAACAAAAATTACTAGTACTACTTATTACTTCACTAGTTTATAAAAAAATGTTACTGTATGATTTTAATTTTAAAAAACAAACAATAAAATAAGGTGGTTGCGGTAAAGGCTGAACATAGGGATTTAACAAGGGATTTTAGTTTTACGCAGTTTCCTGTTCTCCTATTCATTTTCAAAACCTGTAGAGTGCAAAGTTGTTCAGAATTAAAAGTTGCATATAAAACTATTTTTGCATTTTTCATGTTTCTAGTTTCTTCATATTTTTAAAAAAAAACTAACATTTCTGTTTTTGTAGCAAAAGCCATGACAATTTTTCTTTTCTCTGCTTTTCAGAAATTATCCCGTATTCTTCGATAACTATTTCATTTCCATCATAATAATTCTTTATAATAAAGATACGTTCCTTATACGAATAAATATTAATTATTTAATTTAGTTAGAACATTAATATTGTTTTCTATATGTCATATATTGCGACTAATCAAAGGAACTTTATTTTTAAAACTGAAGAAACCAAAAACGATGGGGTCCCGTGGCCTCGTGCCTGAGTGTCTGGTCGCGAACCTGGGGGAACCGGGTTCGATCCCGACAGACGCCAAATATTTCCAATTTAAAAAAAATGGCACAAAATTGACCCTTGTGGTGCACTCTCCACACCAGCAGTGAGTGCCCGTGAGGTAACGCCTGGTAAGCGCCCACACGGTAAAATATATCGTCATCATTACCGAGTCTACATGTGTTGTAGATACTGGCACACCCAGAAATGGGTAATATGCCGTGATGATATATTTATTTATTTATTTAAGAAACCAAAAACATAACAAGAAATGTGAAAACAGTTTTGTATACATACAACTTTTGCTCTTCACAGTTTTACCGTAAAATGAACAGGAGAGCAGGAAATTGCGTAAAACTAAAATCCCATGTTAAATTCCTATGTTCACCCCTAACTGTCACCACCCTATTGTCTGATGTCTATCTTAATATTACATGTTTTGAAGTACAGATAACTTTGGTGACCCATTTAAGTACCAAACCGTGTACATTATTGCTCGAAAACAGAAATTTATGTAAATTTTTCAACACATATTTGGACAATAAATTCATAGTGTAGAATTTTTTTTTGTTTATATATATCATCAGTAGTAATTTCTGTCTTTGGACAGGTCTCGGCGAAAATGCTGCCTCCACACCACTCTGTCTTGATAGTGAAATAATTATATATAAGGTGGACTGGGGTAAGTTCGTAAACGGGGCAAGTGCATATACCGGTTATTTTTACTATAATATGAGCGAAATTTCTCTAGATAGTATGTAGTAATGTACTACAAGTTAATATGAGCTATTCGAGATAGATGTCGCGCAAGACTGATCCTGTTTCGTGTTGTACTCGCTTAAATCAACCAGTGATAAACAATCACGTAAGATGTACAATTGTCAATAATTTTGCTCTTACCCCGGTGCACATGAAACAAGTATTTTTAAATTATTAAAATATCTTTCAGAACTCATATTATTAATTGGAAAAATACTACCTTTTTTTTAGTTTATGTTCTGTATTTATTAATTTAAACCCAATGTTTCGGCACCATAAACTGGTGCCTTCTTCAGGGGATACATTGACATTAATTTTTTAATTAACAAAAATAACAAGTAACTAAGGTAACAAGAAATATTCATAAATGTTACCTTTTTTTATGTATACAATTTTCTAGACAATATATGCATGCCCGGCAATAACATGGACGGCGAACATGCATCTCCTTTTGCCAGAGGAAAAACCGTCCCAAAAACTGGCAGAGAAGTGATCTGTATAACTCAGAGACGCTTTATCGGTAGCGAAATACCGCAGCCGTACTCTTTATAAACAGATGTTAGAAAAAGGTTATAAAATTTTTATTAATATTACAAATTACAACATATTTAATATTGGAAACCATGCGCGACTAAGTTCTAATCCGTCACAATGATTGAGATTGATATTTCTTGTTTTATAAATCTCAATGGCTTCTCTAATTAATCTGTTGTTAAGTCGAGAAGGTCTTGCAATAATTTCCGTATCTTCAAATTTAATTTGGTGTAATTCTTCCAAGGCCTGTTCTGCCGGGCATGCATATATTGTCTAGAAAATTGTATACATAAAAAAGGTAACATTTATGAATATTCCTTTTACCTTAGTTACTTGTTATTTTTGTTAATTAAAAAATTAATGTCAATGTATCCCCTGAAGAAGGCACCAGTTTATGGTGCCGAAACGTTGGGTTTAAATTAATAAATACAGAACATAAACTAAAAAAAAGGTAGTATTTTTCCAATTAAGTATTTTTAACTCAAAGTTACGCTCTTGCCCCATTTTCGTGGAAAGTGCCGAGTAGTTGACATTTTGTACAATATCCTTTCAAAATGAAAATTTACAAGGAACATTAGAATCCTAGTTATTACTAATTATTCATTAATAACTGTGTAAAGTGTTTGATACCGACAGCGTTGAGTATTTACATACCAGATTGAAAATACCCAGGTTTAAATCCCAACTTTACAAAAACCAGTCTGCACTCACCCCACTTCACCTTATTCATCATGACGGTTTTTGAATAAAAAAATCGAAAACGGGAGTGCCAATTTGAGACGAAGGAGAATATCAACCAATTTATATATAACATCTAAAAAATAGGTAATTAATGTAATCAAATTCTATGTTTGCAAGTATGTCAACATACAAGTAGAATATATTTCACAAATAGTACTACTTGTTTTTTGATTTATGTATTTCTTCTTTATTTTTTTAATACCTCTTTAATATACTTAAAATATAGAGAGTATATTTTATTTATTTTTTCGTTTAACGAATTTGTCATTACTAAGTCTTACTTGTTAATATATTCCTTCCTAAGTGTGGTATATGATTTATTTATTTTGTATTCTATGGAATACATTACATTCGTAATTGTTGTACGTACCGGTAGCTGCAGTGGCGACAGCAACTTGAGGTTGGGCTTGTTGCGAAACAACGGTTTGCTGGTGTTGCTGCTGGCTCACCTGTGCGCTCAGATTCTTCCGTGGGTCTTCCCAAGTCGTGGTGCGTGTGATGTGGCTGCAAAAAATACCAATGTCAGCAACCATCTAATCTATTCACCCTCAAAATAGATTTGTTTATTTGCTCTTCTAATTGGGGACTCTACTACAAATACATATTTGCTAAAAATAACTTCCACTTTTTCCTATAAACTCTTGTCAAATACAACATTAGTGTTAAAAGCGTAAATTTAGTAACTGTTTATAGTTACTACAAATTTTGTAATGTTAAACTTTTATATGTTCAAATATTATTTAACTTTACTATTTATACAGGGTTTATACAATGAAAAATGCAATAAAAAAGTTCCTCAGCCATTTTCGACTTTCTCAATTATTTTTTTTATTTAACATGTACCACAAATTTGGAGAATAGCAGAAAGAATTCCTTTTTTCAACGTAATTGGTTACGTTGCTAAGTAACAAAGTTTAAAATTTTAGTAGGCATACATTAATTCAGTAGTTCTCAAAATCTGGGGTATGCATAATAGTATATTAAAGAACAAGTTTTATAAGACATGTAGTTTCGCACGCGCCTTTGCGAGTTTTCTAATTGACAACTGCGAAAAAAGTCTTATAAAATGAGTTCTTTTTACTCTTTTTTATATTTTGCGCCTTTTACATACTAAAATATTTTTAAAAAATTGCAAATATTAATCCCGAGTTAATTTACGGAAATTGTAAGTGAAATGTTGTACTTAGTTGGTAACATTGAATTGACCACATTCAATTATTATTTAAAGGTTAATGCCATTTCATATTTATGAACAGATTTAAGGAATTGAAAATTGAAAAATTGAAAAAAATTGAATAAAATTTAAGTGAATTTAGTGTTATGAAATCAATGGGGTATGTGACTAAATTTTGATTTTTACATATATGATACTAGACCAAAAAATAAAATACCCGTATTTTTTTAAATTGATTAATTATTCGTAGTTTACGAGAAAATAATTATTAAAACTTTGGAGAAGGGATCTGTGACGTCAGTACGGTAGAATGATAGAAGAAGACAGTTAGACTGAGATAGATATCACTTTCGCCATTCCATAACCTATCACAACATATCTATCTCAGTCTAACTGTCTTCTTCTACCATTCTACCCTACTGACGTCACAGATCCCTTCTCCAAAACATTAAATTGCTAATAACAATATTATTACAAACTAATGTTTAGTTTTTATTATTATAATGAGAAGCTATAGAACTTTGTTTTTATATATTATGACATATATTGAAATTCGATTATGGACACATACCCTATTGCACTCCGCCTGAGCTACGTAATATAGGTAGCTTAGACCACTGTAAATAATCTACTTCCTACAAAACAATTAACTAAAAATAAATTACGTAAAAAAGTAAATGTCATCTAGTATCAACCTTTTTAAAACAAAAAATTGCGTATCGTAATGACTTCATTATGAACGCAAAATCTGAAAAATAGTTTATTTAACATAAATTAATGAAGAGCTAAAATAATCGTTTCACATGATTTAGATGCAAAATTTAAATATATATAATTTTTATTTGAAGTATTTTTGCATAAAATAATTAGGTAACGTTTGAGCAAAGAAAATTGTCTATGTCTTATTTTTCGATTTACAAGCTGTATGTATTAGGTTGGTTCCTACAGAAACATCCGTTTAAGAAAGATGCCCGCTTAATAGAGACGTCCGTTATTAGAACTTTCTGTATTAGGGTAAGTTATTACTAAATATCGAGAGTACTTATGTTTATACAATGTATAGTTTTCATATGTGAACAAAAATATTGACCTGTACATATAATATAAATATCAATATTTTGGTAACATCGTAATTAAGATTTTGTTTATCACAACAATGATGAATATATGAAACTAATGTGTGTACCAATTAATAAATAAATTTTATTTGTTTTTTTTGTTGTGTTATTTTGAAATTCTTCACACGAGATGAAAAGCAAGAATCATGTGCAGAAATATTCACAAGAAAATGGAGCCTCTTAATTGAGATTATTATGTAATGAAATGCAAGGAATGAAATAACAAAGCAGTTATTTAATTAAAAGTATAATTTATACGAATGTTTAGAGCGCAAAAGTCTCATTAAGAAAAAATTTCTTTTTTCACGGAAATTAATTTAAAATAAAAAGAGTATGGTTGTTGTTAAGAGCAACATGCAGCTAGTGTACGTACATACGTACTCATTACTGCAATATTTCAATATTCATAGAGCAACCGAGCAACGAGCAACTGGTAACGAATCGCTGCATCCAATAAGTGGATTCCAATTTGATTTCCGCTAACACTAGACGCACATTATAAACGCGAACGAGAAGTGGAGATGCATCGCAATTTATTACTAACATGTAATAGGTACATGCTTACTGGCGTTCGGCCATAAGTGTTAAAGCCAATATATGTAGAAAAAAGTATTTAATATATTACATAAACAACAGTTATAAACGCCATTTATTCCTATTAATGTCAAGTGAATAAATATGAACTTCCGGTAACAATACGATAGAAAATAACATCATTGAATAAATAATGTATTCAGAAGTTCACGCTTGCCAGATTTGTTATTATTGGGAACGTGAAATTACTATAGGAAGGTCGGATTGTCTTAATGAAAACAAAAACTATCACCTAACCTAACCATAACCAAATTATACTTCCGCCGCAAAACGGATGTCCACTAAGTATGTGTTGGGTGTAATTAGCATAGCATAGCTGTAAAACTGGATTTTCGCCTTACACGAGATATTATTATCGTATTTTTAAATGTTGCTGAGTAATTCGTAGAAAACAATATAAATATACGTACTATATGTAAATATAATTACAAAATAAATTAGCAAGTAATAAAACGTAGACAAATCTTAAAGTGATTACACATTTCCATTGAAGAATAAGCAGACAAAAATGTATTACTCATTTATTGGCTGCGTGCTGGCTTATCTCTTGTCCTGAAGCCCGTTTCACATTATGCGTTTTTCGATATTAGAAAACTTCGGACTATTTTTAAGACATTAGATTTATCTTACAACTGGTACCTAGATGTCAAGGCGCTACTTTACTGCATGTATTTATACTTCAACAGTGAAAAAAGAAATAAAGACATCCACGATTTTTTGATTTTTTTAATAGGTTAATTTATAGATACAAAATATTAAACTTCTCATTTTTATTTTTTAACAAATTAATACTACCTGAGAAAAACTATTAATGACAAAGAAAATAAAGTGAATATGGCGTAAACAGAGAGCTACTGAAAATCTATATCGACGCGTATTTAACTCTTCAAAAAAGATTATCGTTATCGAAACGTTTATTGAGGTCTTTCTGTTATTGAAGTAAGTTTTGTTTCAGGTGTACAGCGGAGGGCATTCTACAGGCTTTTTCAAAGAAAGTGTAAAAAAAATTAAGGGCATATAGTACTGATAAAAATTAACAAAAATCTTAATCAACATAGGTCTGATCTTCAACTGTTTCCAAGATAAATGACAATCGAAGAAAAACTGATAATGATAGTGATCGAACACAATTTTGTCTGTCAGCAAATAGACTATAAAAAAACAATAAAATTTTATATGAAACATTTCTCTCAATTTCTAATAGTTACGAAGTTATATGAAAATTAATTATTGGCCAAGGTCGCCACAACATTTAACAATTATTTTTTTTTTTTTAAAAAAAAGCACATGTAAGATGACGTCTGAAAGGTAAACAAAAAGTCTTATTTAATTATAGTCGTAACTCTTATAGTTATCAAGATAGCAGAGGTAAACCCATTATAAACTTATTTTTCACTGCCTTATATCTTGGAAACTAATGAAGATCGGACCTATGTTGATTAAGCTTTTTTAGTTAATTTGGTCAGTACTATAAGCCCTTAAAAAATTTTACACTTTTTTTTAGAAACTAGACCACAGATTAAAATAAAACTTATGCTGTTTGAAAGATTATTTATTACGCTTTAACAAGAGCTTAAATTTATCAAGAGTGCTTATGTTTTTTTTTCAAGTGTAGAAACCGACCAAAAACAGCGCATATTTACGCAGTTGCACATGCACAGCGCATATTTACGTGGTTGCTATCATGAGTATAACACAGTTTTCATAGATTGTAGTTACACATAATTCTTTTTTCAATGGTGTATCAATTTCTAAGTGTAAATGTTAATTTGTTTCATACATTTCATTTTATAACTTTTCGTTTGAGAACACGAAAGGAATTCTAATTAGGCTCATGTTAAACCTTTCAAACAGCGTAAATTTTATTTTAATCTGAGGTCTAGTTTCTGAGAAAAATATTCAATGTTGCAAAATGATCGATTTCTATGCACGTATTACATATATATATTTCTGGTGGATTTATTTGCCGCATCCCTGATAAAAATCCGTTACTATTCTTGCAAATTTTGAATTTACTCCAGTTCATTTTCAAACGAAGTATAAATAGATATCCTAAATACATTCTATAAAAAAAATATAAATTTTACTTGTTTCAACAGACTCAAGCATATAAGGTTAGCAGTGACAACAATGTAAAATAACTTTTAATTTCACCTTTTTTAATAAAATACTTTATAATTTAACACTATTTTATTTAAAATAAAAAACATATTTAAGGTTAAAATTGATATGAGTAGACATTTATTAAAAAGGCGATGTCTTCTAAATCCGCATTGTAGATCAAATTAAAAGTATAAAACAAGTTTAAAGAAATCAAGTGCAAATAAAGTAGCGTCAAGTAGATGAGTTCTTTTGCCTTTCACTTAGCGGGACTGCGAAGAATCGAATTGAAGATAAGTAGAAACCGGTAGGTCATTTTGACAAAACGACTTCCGAGAATAATGCATGGCACAAAGATTCTAAAATTTACTTTCACGATGGTCAACACGCATTTAACTATATTCTTTAACTTCACCCTAAACCAGGGGCCCTCAAACTTTTTTGACAGTTGACTCCCTCAATAATTTCTCGATATTTTATTGTCCCGCTTTATTTCACGTACGCAATTATAACTAAACAAAAAACAATAATAATTAAAGATATATGCCTAAGACAGTTATGCATAACTATTATATAGTTACATTTAATTCAGTTTTTCCATCAATTTCCAATCATCCTATTTTAATTTTGCCTATCAGAGTTCGACTTTAGATTTTACACAACTTCAGTGCTCTAGTTAGGTGGAGATAATATTGCCCTGGGATCTCACATTTTCAGGATCTTGTCTCAAATTTCACGAATAGTCGAGACGAGAATAAAATTTCGAAATCTCGATTTACAATTCTTTTTATATATGTACATATTCCAGGTGTCCACAGGGGCACCCCTATTAACATTTTTATTTATAAAGATATCTAATTGAAAATTTGCATGCATAAACTTAAAACGTGTGGCATCATTTTTATGTATAAATGATAAACATATCACTTCCGATTTAACCGGAAGTGGCATCAAATTTTAAATAGAACACCGTGTATATTTTTACATGTATTATTTTTTTGCTGCAAAATTTGACTTGATATACTATCGTACGATAGTACTTATATATAATCAATGGTAAAAAGAAAATATTTACCTGCTATGTAAAGGAAATTTTTAACTCATCCACTCTCGTCTCGTCATATTTCTCCTTACTTCCTGTGAATGGTAGGTAAAATATAGGTACTCTATAATATAATGGCTTTATTACCCGTTGTTGGATGTAGCTATCTGCTTTGTACGCTAATATTCGAAATTATGATTGTGTGATCGATCTGATCAGAAAATCGATTGATCGATCAAAATGATCACAGACAACATTTAATCGATTACTCGATCTGATCGATTAATCAAAAGATCGATCCAACAGCTGTTCAAGGTTGTGTACGAATACGCGAATTATGAATACTACATTAGTTTTTGATATTCTGATTATTGTAATGTTATAAGGAATGAGTGGCCAGTACTGAAAAAATCAAATTATTTTGATTATTGTGAATACCTGCTTTTTATTCCTTTAGTATTTAATTGACGTAACAATGAAATCATTGATCTGATCAATTTTTGTAAATCGATTTGATCAAGATCGATCAATCGATATAATCGATCAAATTTAAGGATCGAAGTCCGATCACAATTTTTCAAGATCGTACAGCCCTAGTCAATAGTATACCGTAGATATCACTTTTGTGCATTTTCTTTTTACTGAACCTAATAAATCTAAAATTAATAAATAAATATGAATGTAAATGAAGAGGCAATTAAAATCTTTATTTATACCGACAAATATTTTGTTATTTTGTATATTTTAATTAGAAATATTTACGTAATATAAAAAAAATCGTACAAATTTCTACTCTCGTTTCGAGCTAAACTCGAGGGCATTACTCTAGTTTCATTTAGAAATATCGAAACAGGAATAAGGTTAATCTCGAAAATGCGAGATCTCGCGGCTTCACTAGTTTTCATATCCCATTAAACGTTCAGTACTCACTATTGAAACTACTGAGTATGAGTATATGGAGTACTAGTACATAAACTAGTCTCCCCTTCAATGTTTTGGACGCGAATTCAATGACAAATCTCTACGTATGATATCCTAGTCACCGTCTCGGCGTCATCGTCAGAGCGCGCCAAGGATTAACTTAGCGCCACGTCTAATGCCAGCCAGAGCCAGACATGACAGAGAAGCCATTTCGTATCTCTATTCATCTCTGCAAACAGTGCCATTTTCATGCTCATGACTATACTGGCACATAAACAGACATTTCTAAGGTGCTCAATCCATGATCTATGACTCAGGTTCGACCCTAGCCAAGATTACTCAAGATAAAATTGAAACAGTGTTGCCACACAAATGAATATACACAGTGCTGTAGTCGTAAAATTAGCAGAGCCGGAGGGTATACGCTGAAAATATATTTGGAAACATAGGGTATACGCCGAGGGGGAGGGGCAATAATTAAGAAAAAAATGGCGCCGCTGTAATTACATTTTTTCAAGAGATGTGAAGATGCATGTTTTTTCCCTTTCATGTATAAAATGAAATTGCCAGATCACAGAACATTTTACAAAGAGAATATATTTATCTGGATAAACTGTCTAAAGTCTAAACAGAACACAATATGCGCGCGACTATTATACAGGTTGCCGGTCAACAATATCTGCATAATTCCTTACATTGACACTTAATTCGAAGTTAATGTTATTTTTTAAATTTTCAACTAAAATTCAAAATACAAAAAAATAATCACAAAGAAAGAATAAAAGAATTAAATACTGCCATATGTATCAAAGTCGCAAACCTGCCTACTACGAATCGTACATTTTAAAAACGTGACAGTCCCGTTCAAAACGGTATACGGCTTCTGTATAACAAAAATCAAAATTAAAATTTCAATAATAGATGGCGACGCCAATCAAATAAAGTACATTTTATAAACACAAATATAATAGGGTATTCTCTCATGATTGCAAATATTAAAAATTTATTAAAAATATTAAAGTTGGTAGGTAAACAAGAGGAATAAAACAAAAAAAAAAACACATTATAAATTGATTGTTGCAAAAGATATAAAGCATTGAAACTTTGATAACGGACTAGTTGTACTATCAATGGAAGATCAGTTGAAATCCCTACTCCATTTTTAAATGTGGTAACACACCGCACAAGCGCCACTAATAGTTGAGAATGTCAAAATGTTTTCCTAGTACAATGAAAAATATGTAATCAATTACGTAGATTAATTATCTTATAATTTTCTTCAGTTTTTTGGTAATAGTATGTAAGATTGTAATGAAATATATTTTATTTCCTGCCTTTTTCAATACTTGGTCAACACCTTCTCAAAAAGCTAAGAACCACTGATTGTACACCACTGGTACTGACAACTAGTACGTCGTATCACGTGACACAACAAAATTAAACTTTAAAAATTAATATCTCGCTTATTAAATAGATTTTTTAACTCGGGTTTTCACAGGTACTCTTACATGTACCTGTTCTTTAAGAAAAAAAAAAAATAAAAAAAAATAATGAGATAATACCCTATTTCAATATAATTTCTAAAAAAATTATATTAATTGTTGGATAAAATTTTCATTAGTTAATTTAATATTTATAATTTTTGTCTCAAATATTTAAAAAAACATACGGTACACGCTAGGGCACCTAAAAAATCCAGAGGGTATACGGCGTATACCTTCGACTACACCCCTGAATATACATACCGTGGGTATTTTTTAACGTGAAACATTGGATTTATTATATCCATGGTTACAACTTGAGATTTGATTGACAGCAATGTACTTGCCTGTCCCATTTAAAATGAAACATAGGGAACGAATTTGACATTTGACAAGACGTCAAAAGAGATTAATTTTGTGTAAATAATTATACCTGCTTTCTAAATTAAATTTAGTTGTGGAAAAAATATTGTGTGTACCTTGTGCCCGAGTGATTTTTTGACTGCTTAAATTTCTTACAATATTTAAATATAATTAAATATAATAATACTTCTGTCAAATTCATTCCCTATGTTTCATTTTAAATGAGACAGGCAAATACATTGCTGTCAATCAAATGTCAAGTCGTAACTTATAGGAAAATTCATCGGTTGTCTGTCATATTGACAAGATGTCATTAGAGGTTAATTTTATTTAAATAATTACCTGTTTTCTAAAAATTAAATTTAGTTGTAGAAAAAATGTTGTGTGCACCTTGTGCCCGAAATATGTTTAGTGCTTTCGAGTGGTTTTCTGACTTGACTAAATTTCTTACAATATTTAAATATAATATTTCTGTCAAATTCCTTCCCTATGTTTCATTTTAAATGGGACAGGCAAATACATTGCTGTCAATCAAATGTCGAGTCGTAACCATGGATAGGACAAACCCAATGTTTCACGTTAAAATATACTGACGGCATATTAGTATCTACAAAAAATATAAAATTTAACATGTGATCTTAGTTTTATGCAAAACTGTAGAGTTCTTCAGAATTAGCAGTTGCGTTCAAAGCTATATTTACATTTTTTACATTGTTTTCGGTTTCTTCACAATTTCAAAAAGAAATTTCAAAAATTCTATTAATTCGTTGGGATAGCCATGACTTAAGACATTACAAAAAATCTGATGTGGTCAGCACATTACCTTCCGTCAATACTATGTATTTCGTACAAATCCCATACCAAAAGTTCATTGGAAAAGATTCTATATATCCAGTAAAATTGTAACACGCACATAACTATTTCCAACAAATTCCATACCGAAAAGTACTTGGAAAAGATTCAATATATCCAATAAAACACGAACATACACTATGTAAATTGCGTTTGACACTGACATTTGTCAATTAGAATTATTTGAATATATCAGCTGTTTCCATGATTATAGCAAAGCTGTTTGATTTATGATAGTTAATTTCTTTAAAATTCTTTAACTCTATATCTATTGAATAGGAAGGAAAATGTATAATCAAATCGTATAAACAATAAGATATGCTTTTATATTGATAATCATATAAAATGTCTAAAATGATATTTAACTGCGTAAAAACTGTTAAGAACTTCAAATAAGGAAACTTCCGGTTGACCAATTATAACCAAAATCTAATCAGTTCTTCATATGGATGTAAAGAAGAGGAATACCAAAGAATTACAATTTTTAGAATTGTAGTTATTGTCGGAGAAATTTTTGTCACACACATACAGACATCATCGTAAAACCAGTAAAATCGTATTCTAGGAACCCTAAAACGTGCTTAGCATTAAAAACTCACCACCGATTTTTTTGACCTAACGGTGACGAAGGTAAAAACAATATTATTTTATTTATATTTTGTCATTTTTTTTTTATAAAAATAAAATTAAGTAATAGATGTTTATTCCAATGAGAAACGTGTCTCCCAAATAAAAAAGTTTACGTAGTTTCAATACAACGAAGGATAGGAAGGAATTAAATACATACACACTAAACACTCATAGACGTATATTTGAAGAATTATTCATGATCTTGTTCTTTCATTTTCAGAAACAAACTATGATACTGCAACTGCTAGTTAACAAATCTTAATGTGTTCCAAATGTGGGTTCATAGGCCTAACCACAGCCTTTTATTTCTTTATTATACAAATCAACGATAGTAAAAAAAACACATTCCCGATATTAATAAAAAATCAACGTGTTCATTGGTGTTTAATAAATTCATGGCAATGAAAATAAAAATTGTAACCTAAAATCTGAACTGGTAATTGGTTAAACGTCAAAATGACTAGCAGTGACAAGTCACGTAATAAATACTGAATGGTCAGATCCAGAATTTCAAAATCGAACATAAACCAGAGAGAAAATAATAAATTTGAAATCAAAATTTGAAAATGTAAATTTATAAATTAAAAGCATCATAAACCAGCCCATAACTATACCATCAAAACCAGTATATAACATTAAAATATTTTTAACCTAACTAATGTGTGTAAAAGACTAAATGTGTAAATAGCCAATCGTTCTCAAATATTGTTATATTAATATGACAGAATTGTTGATATTCATATTAGTAGTAGTACATGTACGTTTGTTATTGGAATAATTTAAAATTAATTTATTTACTACGTGTTTCCTAGTCAAACACAAAATGAAACAAACATATAATCTCGTATAATTTAATAATAGTTTATGATTCAGACAACAAAGGTTTATGTTTATATTAATCCTAAATACATCAACCATTTTTTATATTGAAATTATAAATAAATCAGTAAATAATGAGAGTTTTTTTTATCGCAGTGAACATAGGCGAATAGTTACATTTAAAATGATTGACAGCAATGAATTATCGCGTTTTTCTTTTGAAAATGAACATAGAGAGTTGTCAAACTCATCAAATTGTCATCTTTCAAAATGATGTATATAATATGAGTAACACAAGTTTCTAATTTATTTGCTGCTTTTTTAATAAGGGACCCAGTCCAACAACTATTAAAAAAATCTATAATTATTATAAAACTATAGGGTGCGACAATGGACAGCATTACTAAAAATCAGAACAAGTAAGAAACATTAAATCAGGGACACAGCCAGGGGTGGGCCAAGGTGGGCCTGGCCCACCCTACAAAAATATCCTGGCTACGTCCCTGTATTAAATTATATATTATACAATTAAATAAAAATGACAATACCCTTCCTATAAAAAGATGTTTTGAAATTGACAGATGACAGTTTGATGACTTTGACAACTCCCTATGTCGTTTAAAAATATGCTATTTTACATTGCTGTCAATCATTTTAAGTGTGACTATGATAATGACAAACGCCGATGTTCACTGATAAAATAAAATAAAAAAAAAAAAAAAACTCCCGGTAGGTATATATGGCTATTTATTAGATCAGTATATTGAATAAATGATAGATATTTATAATAAAAAATCAGAACGTAATATGAACGGTCAGTATTACACCTCTTAAAATAAAAAAAGGGTTTCTCTAAAATAGGGGGACATTAAAAATTAGTTGTTGGACATTTGGATGTATGTATGAACCGTAACAGATATCACAAATTAAACAGAGAGAGAGAAAAGTTTACTATTGATGTATCTTTCTGAAAAAAAATAATTTCACGTTATCGACGTGACCATTAATAAGTTACGGTCTAATCAATGTTGGGGACACCTAAGTTTCATACGCTAGTGGTTCACTAATAATAACAAGTATCATCTTATAACTTATAACCATATGAACTGCCATAGCAAATTTCATCCAAATAGAATAAAGCGTTCTGTTATTATAAGCAAAATTAATTTCTTTTCAAAGAACTTTGAAGCAGAATCCTGGCTAAATGGTACACTTACCGGTAAAAGCAAGTTTAGTTAAATCTTCTTATTTTAGCCTCAGAAATCTGTGGTTAAGCTATGTCCCCCTATTTTAGAGACACCTGTAATTTACCCTAAAGTAACCTAACCAAACTAAAACTTAACCCAAACTAACCTAATTAACACTTATCCTAACTTAATTTAACTTGAACCAAATTTTCATGAATAAAATAATAATTCATTTGTTTAAATAATAAAAATATATTTATTAGAATTTTAAATTTTCTGTAAAAAAATTACGCAACAATAGAGAACAGATATGATGAAATGAAAAAGAAATTTTTTCAGACATTTTTATCACACGTGTGTATTGTGGGTGCCCTACAAGCAGGAGTAAAACATATAAACTGATATTTCAAATAATTCGAATTTTTATTTATCTATTGTAAATAATATATTCTGTTAAATCAAAAATAATATCAATTTATAAACGATTTCAAAAATAATTTCTACCATAATTATAATGTATATGTTTAGAAATATTTATTCTCTAACAGTGAAGAAAATTCCAATTGCAACACAGGAATGCTGATAATAAAAAAATGTACGGTATAATTTTTATATTCTGTTAAGTTAAATCAGTAAATTATGCTATAAAAGTTATTATTATAGACTGCATTTATTCTTGTCGAGTATTATAGATAGATTTATCTACTATTTTAATCTAATGTAATTATTGGCTTATTAATTAGTGCAACATGTTTGTGCATAAATTAATAACCTTAAAACTTTTAATTTATTTAAATATAACAAAAGCAACATAATATGTATTTATTACATAATAATTGACTGTTTTAGTTTTATTTCAAATTGAAAGCAAGTTACACAGAATACAATTCAGAGAAAATAGAAAAATAAAAATTTGTGAAATATTCAGATTCAATTTTAATTAACATTTCTGGCAGACAAAATTAGTTTTGTGTACTGTATAGTACAGGAATTCCAGAAATAAATAATATTTCAATTTAATGCAGTACACTGTTTAAGAAAAGGAACTACAGTTTATGCTTATTTTCTAAATTATAATCAGTTTGTTATTAAATAAAATATATAAATACATCATATTTTTGTGCGCACTAATTTCATTAACGCATATTTAGGTAGTGACAGTGACTCCCGCTATAATTATAAAAGAATAAATGACAAATGAGAAATTCTTTAAGTTTCCACAGGCATCCGAAGACATTGAATTATGTAGAACTCAAATATCAAAACACAAGAGGCAGAAGACAGAACTTTAAAAATGGCGATGGTTTTGTATTATGATCTTCCATCTCAACTTTTATATCAACTCTCTCTTTCTTGAGTGTGACGTGAAAAGTACAACCGTCCATTAGTTCCACATTCTCTCGTTTCAGCGAATAGATAGGTATATTAAATAAATTCACATAAAGCGTTTGTGATGAAAATCGGACGTTAAATGTTTACTGCAAACATACATATAAGTAAATGGTCGCGTTCAGCACCTCTCATCGCTGGCATCGCTGACCACCGAAGTTTGCCGAACACAATGAATGGATGAATGTGATTGGTCCAGTAACTGCATTCGGCAATCTTCGACGCTCAGCGGTGCTCATCGCTGCCAGTGCTGCCGGGGTGCCGAACGCACCCATTGTTTCGTTTCATATCCATATTTAACGCAGTGAACCAATGTAGTCTTCTTTCATAATTACTAGGAAATCTGAAATATTTAATTTTTTCTGATGAGAATTTACATGACATTACAAAACATATTTTTCTAAAACGTTAATTTTATCAGAAAATTCCATATTTACAAAACGCGAAATAAACACCATGAAATAAAGCGACAAATAAATGCGTAGTACTATTTGTTACTAAGAAAGTTACAAACAAGAATAAAATTGTTTTTTTATATTGTTTTCATTATTAATAATTACTCTATAATCAAAAACAAAATAATTTAAGTTTTTGTGTTGTTAAAATATTTTTTTATTGAAAATAAATGCTTGTCCTTCTAATCATTTTACTTAACAACAAGGTAGCTTCCCATTTGTAGTTCATAAGAATTTCACTACGTAGCGCAGGTGAATTATTTCTAAACTATAAGTAAAATGGCATGCAAATGCAAGGGATGTGTAGGGATTTATTTTTGTGTTAGTAGTGTATTGCTACAAACATTTCCCGTGTACTTTAAAAATAAAGTATGTTATTTCATTTTCATTATTTTCCTATGCCTTAAATATTTTTATGCACTTATTGAATGTTTTGACTAAAATTATAATAGTTAATTTTTAAAAATTTTATTGTACATGAAGGTAGTAAAATATGTAAAGTAGTATTCTAACCTACAAATCCTTTATTTTGTCGAAGATTCTTGAGTGTCAACATGTGCGCCATCTCTACCTCAACGATTTGGAGAGTTGGCATATGGGAGAGATGGCATACAATTTTGTTGTTATTAATAATACGTATTATTATTTTTTTTAGCGTTATATATGAAAAGGGAATTGAAGAAGAGGAGTATGAACTGGAAATGACTTAATTTCGCCCATAGATTATGTAAAAAAAAAACAAATTTCAGTGTAAATGAAGCATCCAAATATAAAAATTACTTCAATTACATTATAAAGACGACAGCGTTATGTAAATAGTGCAAAAGGAAGTCTGGATCTAATATACTTGGTTGGAAAGTAAAACGAATTAAAATGAATAAAACATAAAAAAATGCATGATGCGCCAACTCCCCTGTACATATCGGACGAAATGGTTTTTTTTTTTATAAAAAAATGTTTTATTTTTTCAGTTATATTAACATTGAATATTTTAAGTTTTGGAAACAATATGACATTAATATATAAGCAAAGTTTACTGTATAATTTATTTAACGGGTTTGTATATATATATATATATATAAATAAATATTTACACAGGATACAAAAAAGGAGCGCTATCTCTACCGACTTTACCCTATATTTAAATATATATTAAATTAATATTTCCAATTTTAAATGGCACAAAAGTGACCCTTGTGATGCACTCTCCACGCCAGCTATGAGTGCCCGTGAGGTGACGCCTGGTAAGCGACCAAACGGTAAAATATATAGTCATCATTACCGATGTCTACATGTGTTGTAGATACTGGCACACCCAGAAATGGGTAATATGCTGTGATGATATATTTATTTATTAAATTAATATTTTTGATACATTTTAAAGTATATCAAACTTAGTATTTATATGAAAACTAACCAGATAAATTATAAATATGAGAGAAAAATCAGTTGACGCCGGGATTTGAACCCGGGACCAACACATCTCTTGTCTGGTGCTCTCCCAGATGGTTGGTTGTCACCAGGGTTGATGTAGCTCAGATGGGAGAGCACCAGACTAGAGACGTGGTGGTCCCGGGTTCAAATCCCGGCGTCAATTGATTTTTCTCTCATATTTATAATCCATATTTAAATACTTATTTCTTTTCATTTGTTTCCTTTTAAGTGATAAGATATCATTTAATTTTTAGATATTAGTACAGCATATATTTTTGTTGTCATGTATAGTTTTGTAGCAATTAAATACATTTTTATTATAATTTGAATCTTTTTTCATCTTTGATAAAAATCAACGAATTTTATTTAAAAAATCAGTTGATTTAAATCATGTCAACCCTGCTTATTGTTAGGATAACTTTAATAATTGATATACAATTGATTCTGATCGTGTTATGAATTCGGATTTACAGAACCAAAATCGATCAGGGATAAATTATATTTCGTTTTAATGCACTCGTACTACTGCGCACTCCACACAATTCTTCATATATCTAATCTAATTAGTAAATAAATAAATAATCAATGGAACAATGAATGTTTACGAAGTAAGCAGAAGTATTCCACTCATGACAACGACAACATAAACATTCCCACGTTGAGTATCTTCATTTCTGTTGTGTGTTGTGTATCGCTTGGTTCTCGTTCTCATCCTTTTATCAGTAAATTAACAACTGTGTTCTTCGTTGTCTCACGCCATAAGTGTGTTATTGTGTTGAGCGCATGATATGTCATAGCGTCTCAGATAGCAAGATAACCCGCTATGATACTGGTGGGAACGGACGAAAATACTGATACGTACTACACCCGCAATGTAATTCAAAACACTATCAACACTATCGCACCGCACCGCCATCCATGAAATATTAGAATCAAATGAAATGGAAACTGAAACTGAACTGGAAGAGAGAAACTTATATGAGGTGGTTCAAACTGGATTGCATATGGCATATTACATTGAGAATCCAGTTTGTTTGGGTTAGAATCTACTTCATTTTTATTAAAAACTGTGTAAATATTTATTGATTAGTTCCTGAAAAATATCGTACCTTCGGAAGAACAATGACGCAAATGCAATTTTAATTTTTTTTATTAAAATTTACCAAAAGAGTCAAAAAACAAATCAGTGGAATCAGTGTTGTCAATTTATTAAAGGTGGAATTTTGGCTTTTTGAAACAAAAAGAGAAATAAAATATCTTAGTCTTCCATGAAAAAAAGTAAGACGAAGCTCTCTGTGAAATGTCAACCAGAACCTTTAAATGGAAATATTTATGAAAAGAGGACAATTTGAAAAAAGTTAAATTCATAAACATAAACAATGACAACGGGCAATTATTCCACAATAGCTAAAAGGGCCTAAAACATTATATTTAAAAATTATAATTTCTGAAGGTTCGTGTGCATTTCGAAAGTGTTGCCAAACATGTTATAAGTAACTAAGTAAAAAATAAATATTACTAACAAGATCAATGTTAAGTCGGTACACAAGTGTTACCAAACATGACATAAGTAACTAAGTGACAAACAAATATTCCTAACTGTATTACTGTGAAGTTAGTCCATTAATAATTTCCATACTACCAATAAAAATATAGTAAATTTTAAATATAACTAGACGAGTAAGTGTTGCCAAACTTGCCATAAGTAATATTCCTAACAAGATCAATGTGAAGTCGGTACACAAGTGTTACCAAACATGACATAAGTAACTAAGTGACAAAAAAATATTCCTAACTGTATTACTGTGAAGTTAGTCCATTAATTCATTTTTATTAAAAACTGTGTAAATATTTAGTGATTAGTTCCTGAAAAATATCGTACCTTCGGAAGAACAATGACGCAAATGCAATTTTAATTTTTTTTTTTTATTAAAATTTACCAAAAGAGTCAAAAAACAAATCAGTGGAATCAGTGTTGTCAATTTCTCTATAGAAGAAGTAAAACGTAAACATCAGTTTGTTGTGGTTTTCGTTACTATAACGACGCCAGTCCCAAAACTTAATCAGTATTAGCTAAGAAAAAATTTCAAAATATTTTATTTGAGATTTCTGATATAATGAAATTTGCACTTGAGTCATTGTTCTTCCGAATGTGCGATATATTATTCATTAAAGCATTTAAATTCAAAAAGACCTCAGTATTAAAAATATTACATGAAAAAATTTTATTCCATTCAACTACGTATACTATACACACATTAATTTGTTTTGAAGCGAATGACCTAATTTGCGGGGAAAATTCCAATTTTCATACGTTTAGGTATATACCCTGCGCAACAATATTACGTATATATTCCAGCCGACCCGGCCCGGCTTCGCACAGGTAAAGCTAGAATAACGATTGAGTAATTTTTCACATTTACTTCGGAGACATGTGCTGCGTAGGGAGCCGGCAACCTGCCTCGCATCGTACATGTAACAGGCTCCGCCCACTGTCCTCCCGATCCCGCACCGCACCTAGTTTTCTAAACATGTCTCGGGTACTTTTACTTATGTACATATGATGCAAGCTATCTCTCCGACAAATATAGAAAATCTGCTAACGGTTAAAACTTAACTATAGATACAAAGATAAAAAATAATTGAAATCATCCCCTATTGTACCGCCTTGTGGGATGATTTTTGAAAAACGCTGAAACACTATTTCTTACCAAAAGCATAAATAAATATATCATCACGGCATATTACCCATTTCTGGGTGTGCCAGTATCTACAACACATGTAGACATCGGTAATGATGACAATATATTTTATCGTGTGGGCACTTACCAGGCGTCACCTCACGGGCACTCATAGCTGGCGTGGAGAGTACACCACAGGGGTCACTTTTGTGCCATTTAAAATTGGAAATATTTGGCGTCAGTCGGGATCGAACCCGGTCCCCCCAGGTTCGCGACCAGACACTCAGGCACGCGGCCACGGGACCCCATAAAGCATAAATATGAATTTTTATATCCCTAACTTGAGAAATGATGGGTTCTCCATCTATTTCACCCTTTCAAGTTTTATTTTCGCGTCAAACGGTAGCCTATGTCCTTCTCCAAATTCCAATCTATCTCTACACCAAAATTCATCAAAATTGGTTCAGCGGAAGAAATGATGGATTCTCCATACAAACTTTCATCCCCTATTTCATCCCTTCAAGTTTTATTTTCGCGACAAAAGGTAGCCTATGTCCTTCTCCAAGTCCAATCTATCTACAGTATGTCCCCGGATTGAGTTTACAAGAGGAAAAAAAAAATTTATTTTTGATTTTACGAAAAAATGCCAAGGGAAGTAAAATTTTTGCTTGAATTAAAACGCATTTTTCATTTATTAAAACTTTTAATTAATGTAAGGTTCTTTTATTATAACGTTTTTTCGTATTTTGTCCTCCTAATAATACAGTTATTACATTGAATCTAACATGATTTTAGTTAGCTTTGAAATATTGACAAATGATTATTAATTCTAATTTCAGATAAAAAAACTACAAGTATTTTGATTTTCGCCGTTTTTACCTCTCGCTAAGAGAGGTATTGGATTCATGCTAAAATCACATATCGAGATTTAAGTGAATAAGCACGATTTAAGGTCCATATAAACCGATTTTAACATTTTTACGAAGTAGATATAATTAGAATTATATGTGTGCAGAAGACATGTTAAATACAACAAAAAACAGTATTTGGGTAAAGTTCTGTAATTTTTTTGTTATAAAACGACGATTCGATAGCGAAGTGCAATACAATACTTTTATAACATAAAATGGAAATGGCGAGAGGTCTTGTGCTGGCCACAATAGATTTTTTTCTGATATTAGAATTAATAATCATTTGTCAATATTTCAAAGCTAACTAAATTCATGTTAGTTTCAATGTAATAACTGAACTGTATTAATAGGAGGACAAAATACGAAAAAACGTTATAATAAAAGAACCTTACATTAATTAAAAGTCTTAATAACTGAAACGTGCGTTTTAATTCAAGCAAAAATTTTTCTTCCCTTGGCATTTTTTCGTAAAATCAAAAATAAAAAAAAATTTCCTCTTGTAAACTCAATCCGGGGACATACTGTATATATCAAAATTCATCAAAATTGGTTCAGCGGTTTAGGCGTGAAAACGTAACAGACAGACAGACAGACAGAGTTACTTTCGCATTTATTATAATATATTATATTATAGTATAGGATGTATATAACGTATTCAAATATTTATTTTTACCTTAATGTTACATTGATAGTGCATATTATGTGCAAAATTAATTTTTGGTTTTAAAACAAATCAAAATATATAAAAATAATTAAAATCATATGGCTAATATGTTGTTATAATTAATAAAGTACACAGAGAAGCATAAAAATGAACAGTCTACTAAATACACCCCTGACTACCAGATTTTACTTTATATTGTAATAATGTAACAATTTTTTTTAAAACTTCTTTAATGATAAGTTCACAACTTACTAGATCGCGAACAATATTATATGACACTTTCGTCACTTCAGATGTTTTGGTTAGTGCCGAATTTTCATCTTCATTATCTTTTAAATAGTTATAAACATTTCTGACTCTTTCACTTCTTGAAGTAAACACGTTCGTTTAAGTTTTACACGATCTTCTTCAACGGGTAAACTATCATTGTTTTCTTTTTCAAATGGTCGCTTATATTAAGTATGTATATTGTTGGTCGTGGTATGAAAATTAAAGTATTGCTACTGATTTTAACATTTTGAAAACTCATTCATATACGTTTCGTACGTCTTTGCTAATCTTATTTTCTCTAATTTTAATACTATGGTCACGGTATGTTACAACTAATATTATTTTTTTTCTAATTTGTAACAATGGTCAAAGACGTAATTTGTTTTTGCAAGTCCATTAAATATCAATTTTGAAATATATGTAATGCATACAAAGATTTGCGAATTTTTATTTTTTGCAGTCCGACCCTAAGCGAAAGGTTGTGCTACACCCAATTGTGCCCGTCTGCCACAGGCTTAGTAACTCAAAGCCATAACGGTAGAATTCTGTAAAAACTATACACTTTGAAGCACTGATTTCAAATTTTGAAGCCGCAAGTCGATATCTCTTTTCGTTCTGAAGATACTTCCATTTAAACTTTATCCGTTTTTGGGCCATAACCTAAAACTGGATGGAGATATAACCATAGCGACGTACGTGTACTAATTTTGAATTTTTTTGAGCAATTGATATAATTTGTACATGAAAGTATTTTTTTTTTGCAATTTTGGCTTATTTCGCATTCGCAGTGTAGCGTAATTTTGTCTGTAGAATCGAATGGCGGAGTCGCCAGATATGTATATTTTTCAGGTTCAACTTTGAACGCAAATACTCGTATCTGAGCCTGAGGAACTAACAAAAAACTAAAGAGTTACAGATATGGGTATAGAAACACATGGGGACCCATGAGGGAATCCAACGTTTCGAATTTTGCAGAATATCCTATTTGCAAAAAAAAAAAAACTTTAGGCTTAATGTCATTATTACAAGTTATCGATAAAGTAAAATAAATAACAAAATGTATAATAATAGCTCAATCATTAACAGCTATTTTTGGTAAATTTATTCTATATTTATATGAATTATTAATTATCATTAAATAAAAAATAATTAACTAATTTCTAATACTCAAAAACAATTAAATTGATGTTGGTGGTAAAATCTATTTATCTACTTTAGAAATTTAATATAACGAAAGCATATTTTATATAGAACTAGAAAATGGGATCTTCCACCAAATAAACAAATGGGTCATTTATATTACTGGACCTTAAAACTGTATTATGGGGACTATCAAAGTTATTGGTATTTAAAATATTCAAGTTTTAATGCCCTTAACTTCTGTGTCACAAATCTACTCTATTTCAAATTTTTACTACTTTGCCTTTGAATTCTATATTCAAATAAATTAATGCACAAAATAACTAAACAATATATGTAAGTAGTTTTTTATTAGTTAATTTATTAAATTGCTATTTATTTTTAAAATATTTATATATTTTCTATAAGTATTGAAATATATCAATTTGTGTGACTTCAATTATTAGCGAACTTCAGTATAAACCACTTACCAAAGCAACATTTCCTGGTTACTAGTTGTAACATAGGGTCCTCCATCATAACAAAAAATAATAAAATGTACACTTCATACTTAAAGTGCTACTCAATAAATAACGATTCAGATAAAAAAAACATTTTTTTTTTAATAAATACGAGATATTTGAATTTGTTTTCAGTATCACAATGACGTCACTGTATTGCTATCTTTCTCGCGCAGCCTACTATGGAAACTAGTGCGAGAAAGATAGCAATGGTTTTGCTAAAAATTAAATGCAATTAAACTAAAAACAATTATGACTTTTTAATAATTCGAAATGCTTCAAAATTAAACGAACTTCAATTTAAAATAATAAAAAAATAAGAGTGGAGGACCCCATTGTAATAAATTCATCCAAATACATATACGGTTTCTTGTAAATAACATAATGTACAGGGCATATATTTTGTATATTTTTTGTATTTTTATACATAAAATGAAGCAATTAAAAAATTTCACGTAAACCATTGATGCTGACGTCAATGCAGTATGTACAAAAACACGACTGACGTTTATTGTTAGAGACATCTGCACCGAAGCTTCAAAATTTTAATAATTATTCCATCCGTATGAAGCATTAATTCACGAAATAAAATATATGGAATTTTTATTTTTAAATCTTGAATAACAATAAGAAAATCTAATCCAAAAATTATCAAATTTTATACGGGCTAATTGGACTAAAATGTATTTATGTGGTCGAAATGTACAAACAAAAAGACAGAATTAATTTTATAAGTACAGGAGTTACTACTACTGAAATAGTTTGACTAATACGTTGACATCATAAGTATTTATTTATTTAGCATGTATTTGAATAAAATGGATATGTTTATAAAAAATAAGAAGTTGCAGCTATTATTATTATATCGTGCAAAAACTTTTTGTTGGATAAGGGCTGGTTTATGATGAATTCAATTTAGATTTTAAAATATAAACTCAAAACGCATACGATGGTTTATGAGTGACTTACAAATTAAGAAATTTGTAATTTAGATTTGGAATATAACTATATTTTATATTTCTAAATGTAAATTTCAAATTCAACCAATCACAGGAGAGAACTATTAAAACATGGCGGTAAGGTATAACTTGCTTCATCCCTCAGCTGTCTTTTCTGTTTGTGAGTTGTTGACATTTTCAAAATAGATTCACAGGAATAAATTGATATTTAGTTTTTTGTTAATAAGCAGTATTCACGTACATCGTAATTTGTACGACAAAGCAAATGAATTGTACAAAAAATAAAAACGTTTGCGTAATTTCAATGCAACAAGGGAGAGCAAGGAATTAAATACATGCATACACATACGAGTATATTTGAAGAATTGTTCATGATCTTGTTATTTGACTTTTAGACCATATACGTTTTTTTAAGTTTGTGATTGTTTTATTTCTTTATTATACAAATCAAAAATAGTAAAACACATTCCCGATATTATTAAATAATCATCTTATATTCATTAGCGTCTAACAAATTCTTGGCTATGATAATAAAATTGTAACCTAAAATCTGAACTGATAACTGGTGAAACGTCAAATGACAAGCAGTGACAAGTCACGCGACAATAACAGAAAATTGAGTAAAAAGTTAGTTATATTGAAAGTAGGTAAGATAAAATCATGATTGAGACGATAAAAGTTTTTTAAAAATTGTTAGTTTTTGAAATATTAGTGATTTTAAGCATCTCTACATCTACGTCACAACGATTGCTATCTTTCTCGCGCAGCCTACTACAGAAACTGGTGCGAGAAAGACAGCTATAGGTTTCTTTAAAAATCAAATGCAGTGGAACTAAAAACAATTGTGACTTTTTAATACTACAAATTGCTTCAAAATTAAATAAACTTTCATTTAAAATAATAAAAAAATTAGAGTGGAGGACCCTATTGATTATAAATTTTAAATCAAAATTTCTAAATGTAAATTTAACATAAACTATCCCTAACTTTAAAATTTAAAACTAATACATTTAAATCTTTTTGAATTTACAAAATTCAGTGTTAATTTTACAGAAAAACTATACAGAGTTAATAATTTTGAAAAATGGTTTTTCGGAGTCATTTATAATATTGTTTAATAATGGCATTTGTTGGTGTTTATACACAGAGGTTGTTAACCCATAACTACAGCCTATAAGTTTTGAATTCCGAACCACTGTTTTTGTTTTTGTTATTTATGGGTTTATGAAATTTGAAGCCAGGACTGACTTCTGACTTACGTAATTACACGTATTTTAATTTTTCTAAAATGTTCACATATGTAACCATCTGCTGACTAAAGTTGTTTACATACAATCAAAATTTTCTTAATGAATTTTAAAATTTAACAATAACCTAGAGAAATGGTACCATTACTATTATAGTTTACGTGATTTTAAAATGTTTGTACACATAATGATTAATGAAATGTCAAATTCTGAGTAAATTTCTACGAATTGTAAATATGCAATTCGTGTAAGTTTGTATTTTAGCTTTCTGTTTCTAGTGAATAGGTAAAACGTGAAATAATTCATAACTACTTCTGAAAATTGAATACAAATACAAAAGTGTTGGACACAGCATTTATGACTCATATTGTCTTATGCCAGGACTTAATTTAGTTTTCAAACCTATTATTACACTAAGAGAAAAATACATACGACACATTTGTCATACTCAATATCTACATTTTAAAAAAGAAAAATATACCCACGGAAAACTAACTCATTTTCATTTTTAATTAACTAAATCAGTATTTTGTTGTCCCTTTTTTTAGGTAAAATAAACTACTTTACTCAAATTTTGGTAGTTTGTAAATATTTAATTATCGAAGGCGTTTACTAGATGTCGCCACACTCAAAATGATGTACAAATTAAAGACCTTATTCTGTTCAAAATTGTAAGTCTTACAAATCTGTAAATATGTACAAAAACTCTCAAAAACACATCTATTTTTGTTGATTAATAAAAAATTATACATATCGCACCCCGGCGAGAAGAGTGACACAAGTCCAAAAAATAGTTTTGCGTAAAACTTAAATTAAAGAAGACAGTTCTCGAATGTAAAGTTACTTACATTAGTTCGAAACGAAACGACATTAGCTCCAGCTCTCGAAAAATATAATTTTGATTTATGTTACTATTCCTGATTATTAGAAGCATATTTTTGACCAATTTTAGCTGATAAACTTAGAATTTCTAAATTTTGACTTGTGTCACTATTCTCGCCGGGGTGCGATATATTAAATATCATGGTCAAATATTTCGAATTTTAAATGGCACAAAAGTGACCCCTGTTGTGGACTCTCCACGCCAGCAATGAGTGCCCGTGAGGTTACGCCTGGTAAACGCCTGCACGGTACAAATATGTTATCATCATTACCGATATCTGCGATAAAGCAGATTGTGACACATTCAGAAATGGGTAATATGCCGTGATGATATATTTATTTATTTTATTTATAAATATCAGAAAACTAAAACTAATTTCGATTGGTGAACGAACCTTTAATTCGTATGTTCGCGTTTGCGCAGTTTAAAACATACCGCGTGTGAAGTGAAATGTAAACAAGCATTTTTTAAGTTTTCGGTTTTTGGAAATGAATGCCCTATTTTATTTCTGCATTCCTTTACCCAGAAATAAGGCATTTTGTTTGGTTATATAATATATAAATGTCAGATTGACAGTTGAATGATAACAAAAATCTGGAGGGAATAAATGTGTCAGGAACTACAGCGCCATTAGTTCGTTTGAGAACAAATTGAGATTAACATCTACGTCATAGAAAAAATAAATTAGTCAAACACCCCATTTTGTTTTGTTTCAGTAATATAATAACCATATATCTATACGTAAAATACTTCAGAGGTCACTGGTGTGCTATGGAACCTATTCAACATTATTCTAAATATTTTTTCTCATACGGATTGACCGGATGTTTATACGTCCGTATAATCAATAATTCACAATAGAGTGATTACTGTATGTTTATTTTGCGAACTAAACATCTTGTGTTTAAAAGGCCAACCGAATACTACGAAGTCGAAGATATGTCAAGCTTCAAGAATAGGCGACAGAAAACGACATAATATTTTCTCTGTTTCCGGTGCAGCAAAATTCCCCGTATCGCTGTGATTAGATTTTGGCGCGAAAATATATTTCAGTGGTATTTTAAGAATGAATCGCGTAATACTTGTTGTGAATCTTTCAAGAATTGTTCTTTTTTCACACTCATAAAAAAAAGAAAATACTGGTAGAATTGTTAAATTGCATTAGCCAAAAAGATTGGAAGATTTCAAAGTATATAGTTACATCTGTCGTAAATACACATTAAATATTTTGCTGTGAAGCATTAATTTGCACATTTTGACAATCCAGCTTAAATCCGGTATCATAGTTTTGTAATAATTGCTTCCATAACTATCGAATTGCATATGTTCATCATATATAAAAAAAAATCGTGAAATATTGATTTGTAATTACTTTTCAAGGCAAAAAACATGTTATCTACAAAATGTATCCAGGAATAATGTAATTTATAAAAAAATGAATGAAAATTATGATACTTTAAAACATTAAATATGTTATTTTATCTCCCATGGTTACAGATATGCCAATCTATCAGATTTGATAAAAAAAGAAAGAAAATTTCTAATAATTCCAATAAATAAAAAAATCTTATGTGGCCAGACATTTCCCTCCGTCAATTCTATGTATTTTGTACAAACCCCATACCAAAACTTCCTTGGAAAAGATTCTATATATCCATTAAATTATAACACGAACATAAACTTTGTAAATTGCACTTGCAACTGACATCTGCCAATTAGAATTATTTGAATATATCAGCAGTTTCCATGATTATAGCAAAGCTGTCTGATTTATGAAAGATAATCTCTTTATAATTCTTTAACTCTATACCTATTGAATATGAAGGAAAATGTATAATCAAATCGTATACACAAAAAGATATTCTTTCATATTGATAATCACATAAAATGTCAAAAAATGATATTAAACTATGCATATTTTCAAGGAAAACTGTTAAGAACTTAAAATAAGGGAACTTCCGGTTGACCAATTATAACCAAAATCTAATCAGTTCTTCATATAGATGTAAAGAAGAGGAATACGAAAGAATTATAATTTTCAGAATTGTAGTATTAGAGTTATTGTTGGAAAAAAATTGTCACACGCGCGCACACACACACACACACACACACACACACACACACACACACACACACATCATTGTAAAACTAGTAAAATCGTATTCTAGGGACCCTAAAACGTGCTTACTCATTACAAATTCACCACCGATTTTTTTGACGATAGGCAATATTCAAACCCAAAGGTGACGGAAGGTAAAAAAGGAACAAATTAAACGATAAATAAAAATAATAAATGCTAGGTAAAAATAATAAATGTTAGGTAAAAAGAATAAATGATGCTCGATAAAAAGGTTAGATTTTTTCTTATTTACTTTGTAAAATCTAATAAAATAACTAGCGTTTATTATAAAATATCTAGCGTTTATTAATTATTTACTTTGTAAAATCTTATAAAATACCTAGCGCTTTATTGGCACACATAAAAAATCACCGAACGTGTCAAAATGTGTCGACAATTGCTGTGAAACCATACTAAGCGTGGTACATATGAACGAAACCTGGAATACACTTCACAGACCTATACTACTAATTAAGCATTAAAATAGTTCCGTGTTTGAGTTTCAAGGATATGAACTTGAGTTTCCAAAATTAAAACCGTGTAAAAAATATATCATGTATCAAATATGTTTCCTATTACAACAGATTTGTCGCATTTAAAAATACTATAGGTAAAAATTATGATCGCTTTTTTGTAAATATATTTCAGATATAGTCTTTCCTTTTATAGTCATGGATAACGACATCCCAGCTGGGTAGTATCATTTTCGCCACAAAGCTGATATGAAGCACATCATATCAACATAGAAATTAGAAACCATTATACTATTATATATTAAGCATTTTTACATTTCCGTTTCTCTTTGTACGAGTATATCTTTTCTCTGATACTGAAACAAATTCCATAAATCTAACTGAAAAATATTGCACATGTATTAGTAATAATAGTCAGTATGAATAGTATCAAGAAGTGGATAGATTTCCAAGAAGACTTACAAATAGAAAATTTCGTGCCTGCGCGAGATTTCATTCAAAAGAGCGCTCAATTTCTAAGAAATGATTCGTAATCTTACAAATATTGTGCACGCAGAATAATGTACTAAAGATAATTTATTTATTTTTAGCATAGTTTAATAGGTATGTTAAAAGAATAATAAATACTTATATGAAACCTGTTATATATTTCTCAAATTCCTAATATAATTTATAGATTTTATAATGATGATTCTTAAAATACCTAAAAAAAAGTCTAATACTCCAAAACTGCAAATTCATAGTTATCATCATTTTTATATTTAAAAAAAAAAAACAAGAAACAAATCTCAAAAACCAACAACAGCCCGAGTTTTTCCGGTGTCAGTTTTGTACGTTAGGTTATTAAGAAATTATTAAAACATCTTTCATAATACATTAGGAATAATACAACCCTTTTAGTTTTCGTTCTGTAAAATTTATAATTTCCAACGTTTTGGTACCATTAACTGGTGCCTTCTTCAGGAAAATAGCGAATGGTGCCGAAACGTTGAAAATAATAAATTTTACAGAATGAAACTAAAAAGGTTGTATTATTCCTATGAAGGAATGTTTAGAAACGAGTTTTCCGAGTGTGAGTTTTGTGCATTAAGTTAGGTTATATTAAAGAATGCTTCGAAAATTTGCAAGCTAAAAATGTCCAGATATTGAGAAAATGAAATCTTGTTAACAGTTTTGACCAATTTCAGGTGGTTCTTTCGTGATTTGACCGGGCAAATCTAGGAATGATCAGAGCCTAGATTTTATTTTTTTGCGATTTTCCCGGGAACATTTCAATATTCTCTAATCTCATACATACATAACGGGAGTTCTTTTTATCAGTAAACATGGGCGCATGTCATTGCCATAGTTACATTTAAAATGACTGACAACAATGTATTATCAAGTTTTTTTTTTTTTTTAAATGAACTTACTGAGTTGTCAAAGTCATCAAACTGTCATCTTTCAAAATGATGTATATAATTGAAGAAAAATTACAAATCATAACATGGTATAGTTCCAATATGAGTTTAAGACAAGTTTCCGATTTATTTGCTGCTACTTTAAATAAATGAGCAGGTCCAACAATTACAAGAAAAATCTATAATAAGGGATGTGTCAGTGGACATTATTAAAAGAAAATCAGAACAAGTAAGGTAATTAATAATAAGACACATTAAGTTATACAGTGAAGTAAAAATTACAAATTTCTGATGAAGATGTCATACCTATTTAGAATCTGTAAAATTAATTTCAAATGCAAAATAAATTAATAAAATGCGTGTTAATATCCTTTTCAATATTCTGAAGTGTAACAATTTTGTTTACCGGTACACAAAAGATTAAAATGAGAAACGCAATTTGTTGATTTCCATTTAAAGTTCTGTTTATTTTTATTGTGTAACGCGCATTATTGTTTCCCATAAAATATAATATATTAGAAAAGAAAATGATTATTTCTATCTCAAAAATATGAAACATGGTTCATATATAAACCATGTTTATATATTATTATATATTATATATGTATGTACCTGTTATGTATTTATGTATACATACATGTAATGCAAATGCATAATATTTAATTATTGTTTCGTAATTGCAGTTTTTATTTTAATAAAATAAACATTATAAAAATACTGCATTTTTTTCAAACATATAAGGATTATATTTCATTTCAAAATTATATAAAAATTCAATGTAATGTAAGATTATTTTTTAATAATTAAAAGAAATAATTTTATTTTTGTAGCATTAATTTTATTATAATAATACTAAATTAGTAATAATATCAAAAATTAATTATTTTTTTTTAAGATTAAATTAGTAATAATATTAGATTAAATTTGTGTATCAAAAATTAAAGTCTACTCTTCTTAGATTAAATTTCTGAACCAAATTTTCATTTTTCACGCGGTTACTTTTTAATCTTATATGTTATTATAAATTCTTATTTATTCTCAAAAGATTAAAAACAGTTGTAATCTTGCAAATATCGGTTTTCAATCAGATAGATGTGATGCAATTTTGGTCTTTATAAAATTAATAATTGTATCGATTTGACATATATTTTTAATCTTCTGTTTTGAGAGTGTAAGTGATGATAATTAATTGCAAGTTCAATAAAGATTAGAAATAAAATGATCTTTTTCTTCTCGAGTTGCGCTTTGCTCGAAAAGTTTTTTAAACAAGTTGAAAATTCAAATGACCTAGCAAGTAGCAGTCCAACTTAAAATGTCATATGAAGTAGAACTGTAGAACTGTAGAAAACTGAAATAATATTAATAATTGCCAACGTATTCACCGTAGTAACAGCAGGTGCCTATTTTTAAAGTGTAGACAGATTTTTTTATGTTATTTCTGACAAATCGTATCCATTATTTGATTGTAATGGGCTGGTTTATTATGAATTTAATTTATGAATTTACAATTTATAATTTAGATTTTAAAATATAAACTCACTTAAAACTCATACGATAGTTTATGAACGATTTACAAATTTAGAAATTTAAAATTTAGATTTGGAATATAACTATATTTTACATTTGCAAATGTAAATCAAAATCAACCAATTACAAGACAGAACTATTAAACATGGCGGCAAGGTATAATTTTGTTTCATCCGTCAGCTGTCTTTTCTGTTTATGAGTTGTTGACATTTTCAAGATGGATTTACAGACACAAATTGATATTTTGTTTATTGTTAATAAGCAGTATTCGCGTACATCGTAATTTGTACGACAAAGCAAATGAATTGTACAAAAATAAAAACGTTTGCGTAATTTCAATGCAACGAGGAATAGCAAGGAATTAAATACATGCACACTCATACGAGAATATTTGAAGAATTGTTCATGATCTTGTTATTTCACTTTTAGAAACAAACTATGATACTGCCCGTTGACAAATCACTGTGTTCATATGCCTAACCACGGCCTAACAGACCATCTACGTTTTTTAAATTTGTGTTTGTTTTATTTCTTTATAATACAAAATTACAAATCAACAATAGTAAAAAACATTCCCGATATTATTAAATTATTATTATTATTAATTATAAATAAATAAAATAAATATATCATCACGGCATATTACCCATTTCTGGGTGTGCCAATCTGCTTTATCGCAGTAAAATTCGAAATATTTGGCGTCGGTCGGAATCGAACCCAGTCCCCCAGGTTCGCGACCAGACACTCAAGCACGAGGCCACGGGACCCCATTATTAATTATTATTATTATTATTATTATTATTATTATTATTATTATTATTATTATTATTATTCGATCCCGGCCAGTGCAGACTTTTAATCGCACAAAAGTGATCCCTGTGGTGCACTCTCCACAACAGCTATGAATGCCCGTGAGGTGACGCCTGGTAAGCGCCCACACGGTAAAAATATATCGTCATCATTACCGATGTCTATATGTATTGTAGATACTGGCACACCCAGTAATGGGTAATATGCCGTGATGATTATTTATTTATATTATTAAAAAATCATCTTGTTCGAACATAAACCAGAGAGAAAATTGTAAATTTTAAATCAAAATTTTTAAATGTAAATTTATAAATTAAATTCTTCATAAACCAGCCCTAAGATATAGTGATATAAATTTTCGATTCTATTATTTGCAGTTGAACGAAATTAGTTATTGTGTGTAATTCTGGCTTACAAATATAAATTTATGATTCATGTTTAGGTAAATACTACAGGTTGTTCTTATGAACTGAAATAAACTGGATAAAAATAAACAAATTTATATGTAATTTCTGTTTGTATATTTAACAAACAATACATTGTTTTAAAATCAGGTTTGAGCATAAAAAACATTTTATTATTTGTTTCAATAAAATATTTATGTTTAAAATTTATAACATTAAACAAAAAACAGTTCATGTCAATATGTAACAGAACCCGTAGAATGATTATACTTCATCATACTTATAAAATACAACAAACGTCCAAAAATTCCTCTACGAGTATATAATTTCATCATTCAGTTGAGACATTTAAAAACATGGCTAATTGCAACAAGTACAACGTGGTCCACCTACTCGAAAACATATTTTTTACAAAATAGAAAATATACATAAAGTCTGTCAACATGAATCATATATCATATCAGCAGCCTCGCGCAAAATAGTCGACTTCTCGTTGTTTTATTAATAACTTGAAGTATATTTACCATGTTGGCCAAAAATAAATATCACTTCGTATGCAAATTGATCTACTGGCTTTTATTGTTGTTAGTTTTGTAAATTCATTAAAACTGATAAGTACATGAAATGAAATCTACTGTGAAATAATAATCATTTTTTTATCAGTGTACTAATAATTTCATGTAAAAAATAAATTAGGCTTTAAGATGACACTGAATACTGCGTGTTTGTTTATTTTATTCCATGATAAGAAAAATAAATTTATTATTATTTAAGAGATAATTCGGCATCCGGTGTGAGTTGTAGACAATATCGTAATGTTTTTTCATTTTTTCCACAATCATTTTCGACTTTTGTACATTAGATATTTATTACTTAACCTACAAATAAAGAACTTAATATAACCTTTCTTTCATCAGGTTCAACTTTTAACTTCGGAAAATGGAAAATTTTGCTAATGTGAATCACATATATAAAATTATAATTATGCAGAGAATTACCTCAACACAATGAAATTACGGCAATTGTTATTAAAATAATAAAATGTTGCAATAAATTTGATTAAGTACCTAATAAATATGCCGTAAAAAATTTCGATAACCTCCAATTCATTGTTAAGAATTTTAAACAATGAAATGTTTGTAGTTTAAACTGAGTTTTATATTAACAATACGAACTTAAATATGTTAAAAAATTCTTGTTATCATTCATTGGTATATTGATTTCTTGGAACATTGATTGGTAAAAGATTTCCGAAAGTTTTCGGCGGCCACAAAGAATTTATCCTTTAAAAAAAAGACATAAAAATATTTTACGACAATGATCAACAACATTTAAAAATATTTCAAGATAGTTGATATTTGTATATAGTTATTGTCTGAGATTTATCATAAGTAATATCATATTGCAAATACCAGAAGCTTTTTCTTTATCATTAAACATAATATAGGTATGCCATTACCATAGTTACATTTGAAATGATTGACAGCAATGTATTAGAGCGTATTTTTAATAAGAGAACATAGGGTACCTATTATAGTCAAAGTCATGAAACTGTCATTTTTCAAAATGACAGTTCAAGAAAAGGTACAAAATAAAACACGATATAATTCCAATATGATCCTAAGATAAGTTATATATGTTTTAATTTGTATTTTTTCTTGAATTGTCATTTAAAAAGATGATAGTTTCATGATTTTGACAAGTATAATACATTTCCTATGTTTAGCTTTAGTACATTGCTGTCAACAACAAACTAAATAATCCACAAATGGTGGGTTTATAAAAAAGACATTCAGAATTAACTAATTCATTTCCTTTTCACCTTTTGTAAACTATCAAAATGTAACATATTTCACATCATTCGCTTGGCACATGCGCAATATTTGTGATCAAAATTTACCAGGCGTGAAGCCATTGTTTATTGTTTGTATCGGTTAGAATTTTACTAATCATTTATAACACCTACAAAGGAAATTGTCTTCGTAAGCTGGAATAATTATTCAGTTACAGGTAACGTAGGTAATGATCACGTCCTATTTTGGCCTGAATTAGCACCGGACCACTTTGCCAGAATCGCTCAACAATGGCTAAGGGACAATATGAAAACAAGACAATACAACAAATATTCCATCGCCCAAAGCCCAAATGAACAATTTTGGGTCTTATGATAAAGTTCTTTGGTATTTATTTAGCAATATTTGTGATCAAAATTTACCAGGCGTGAAGCCATTGTTTATTGTTTGTATCGGTTAGAATTTTACTGATCATTTATAACACCTACAAAGGAAATTGTCTTAATAAGTTGGAATAATTATTCAGTTACAGGTAACGTAGGTAATGATCACGTCCTATTTTGGCCTGAATTAGCACCGGACCACTTTGCCAGAATCGCTCAACAATGGCTCAGGGACAATATGAAAACAAGACAATACAACAAATATTCCATCGCCCAAAGCCCAAATGAACAATTTTGGATCTTATGATAAAGTTCTTTGGTATTTATTTAAGATTATCATTTTAATATTTAAAAAAAGAGACAAATTAAGATTAAATATGGAGTTATAGACTAATCAGCATAGAAATATGGTTATGTTATGATAGGATACTAACCTATTCCATTTTTGATTCTTAGTATTGTTTGAAGTTTAGAGTGCATGCACCAGAGAGTTGAAGATTTATACATACTAGACTCTAGACTAGGAATGACGATGGGTACCGGGGTACTCGGAACCTACCCGATAATAATGTACCCGGGTATAAAAGTTCTTACCCGATTACCCGAAATATACTCGCTGCCAGTTAGTTACCCGATACCTTCAATTACCCGAACAGTTTTCAGCTGTATTTAAAAGAAGAGCTTTTTATTACCATACCGTAATTAATATAATTTATGTTAAATTTTTTATAGAGATACAGTAGGTATATTATTTATTTGAATTACTTTTTATTTAATAAATATATGTACACAATAATAATAAATTTTATTAAAAAGTAAACTGCTAATATAAGGGTAACTGGTTATTAACAAATTAACGAATTATGTATATGTATTTAAAGGATAACGGGTAATTAAGGGTATCGGGTAATTAACGGGTAAAGGGTACTATCCGGGTAGTTGTTACGAGTACTCGGGTACCAAAATTATCGGAATTTGTCATTCCTACTCTAAACCGACCGAAGTGGATTGGTGGTAGCGTGCTAGCTCCACGTGCCAGCGGTTCTGGGTTCGAATCCCGGGTAAGGTATGGATGTTTGTGTATGTCTCTTTCATCATCTCATCCTCATCTCTGCGATATGTACAACACAAGGATATAAAAATATGCTGCAAAAATTACTCACCCCCATATATATCAATTGTAATAAGTGTAACACTTTAAATACAATAAAGAATTATTATTATTATTATTATTATTATTATTATTATTATTATTCCTACTCTAGACTGTGATAAAATATAAAATATTGTCAAAAACTCAAGTATGAAACGGCAAATCCGCATAGTAACATAAACAAAAAATTTATGCCCGGTTTAAACACTTGTATGATAATATACTATTAACTTCATTAAAATAGTTTAGTAAAATAGAAATTGTTTGCTAATAGACACTTACAAAATTGACGTCACTGCAAGAGAGAGATAGAAGATCATGCATCCAAACAAACCTCCCCTCGTTGTCTTACGTCGTTCACTCTTCCTATCTGTCATTGTGTTCGCATCTGTTATTCAGTGTTAAACCTAATTCTTTATTGTGTTTTGTACGTTGTGTTTAATAAAAATGAGTTTAAAACCAGAAGATGTGTCTGGGGCAACTTTTTTGTTTGATAATATTGAAGATCATTCGATTATTCAACTAAAACGATGGCCAGAGTGTAGAGTCTACGGCTGATGACAGGTCTTTGTTTGGACGTGGTAACCATAGCAACCTTGAGTTCTATATGCTTTGCCGTTAGAGGCGCTCGTGCAAATTGCAATTTTTGTAAGTGTCTATTGAACTGACTTCGTAGCTCTTATAGTTCTCGAGATAGCAAAAGTGTTCAAAATATAATGAGCAGCCTGTATATAGAAATGTTAAATTTATAGAACTATATTAAAACCATAACAATTTTGTTACAAATAGAAGTCTATTAAAATTTACTAGTTACTTATTGTTAAAATGTTCAACATTTATCGACGTATTTTTAATGCAATAAATAAACTTTATATGGATATGAAGGCCTAATACGCATTTTTATTATTATTATTTATTTATTTATTATCGACCCATTAAAATTACAAAATAACTTTTCATATTATTACAATATATGTATGGAATGTAAACACAATTTTTACAAAATGCGCAACAATAGCACATGTTTGACATTGTTACAAACTTGTACGTATAAAACATGAAAAATTATACACATTTTAAAGTGTGTGTCCGAATGATATGTTTGTGTCCTATGACATTCCATATGATTTAGATGTGTATTTGTAGCATCAGTTCGTTTAATAGCCGCAATATAATTCATGAATGAAACGAAGCAGACAAGAATAGATATATTTGGCGAAAGGTTATTGCATACATGAACACATTTATCTGAGAACTGGGCATAACTATGCATGTACTCATGTACTTGCTCTTGCCTCTTGCTCTAAAGCTACACGCCTAACAAATAACTGAACATCTGACACTGCTACAGAACCAGGGCCCCTATTATATAATTAATAAAGATGTGTTTACTAACCTCTTAAAACACATTTATCCAGACATATCCAAACTTACTCTCATCAATGAACGTTATTTTTTATCGTATTTTACTATGTTTAAATACTGATATCATATATGATATTTTATAAATATACAGTTTTTTTTTCTAGTATGAAGTCATGGAGTAATGAATGAGGTACAAGTGACGTCATGGCAATAAAAAACTTGCGGCATAATAAACTATATTTATCCTTCCGTTCTTTAAAATATTTTTCAACAGATATTATTGGAAATGAATTTAGAACATTGGAAAATATAACACTTTATCAAATATACATTTATAAATAGTATATTAAACAAGGTATATATGACAGGTAAGCAAATAAACTGCAGCCTTGCGTTTGATAACGTCAAACGCACGAGTAAAACGAAAATATATCTGAAATAAGTTTATACAAAAACTATACACATTTCTTGTGCTTTTATAAGATGACTTCCGTTCTGTCACTGTGATATCAATAACAGATGATATTATTAGCTGTAATAATTCCAGAAGAAATGCCACACTCTTTGTTAAGAAGACAAACATATCGCCACTGTTTTATACTCTTTATTGAGTGAAGCAACCTGCTTTTACACAGATTTCAACATTGACAATATAAAATTAAAGAAGCACCATTTTCATCAATCTTTTTTTAAATCATATTGATCTCCTTTTTTGAAAAGATCGATCAATTGAAAAATCATTTATCCGAATTCCGGAAAATCGATCTTTTTAAAAGATATCGATCTTCTAGATTCTTAAAGATAGATCTTTCTAAAAAAATAGATTTATTCAAAGATCGATCATAAAATCTCTTGATTTCAACTGCATTTATTTGGCGTTTGATACGCGTTAGATGTTAAATTCGTGAGTTGCGTTTCGTGATTTGATGTGCGAAAGAATAGTAAATATTTCATCAAATCAATAAAGATCGATGTTTAGATCTCTTATTAAAATCGGTTTCTTGATCTATTATTAGAATCGATCATTTGATTCTTACTAAAATCGATTTTTTTAATATAGTATTTCGATTTCTATTCGAAAAAATCGATCTTTTGCGATTCATCAAAGCGATCAATCGAGAAAAATCGATTTTATCGAAAGATCGAAAATCGATTTCAAATTTCTAAGATCGCATAGCCACAGTCACTTATAGCTGTTGCAGAGATTGCACCACTGGTCTATCAATTGAAAGACCTCAATAAACGTTTTGATAATCATTTTTAAAGAGTTACTTAGACGTAGTTAGAAGTTTTCAGAGGGTTCTGTTTATGTATTTATATTCTCTGCAAAAAAAAGTTTTTTATTAGAACGGTCTATCTCCATCGAGACTTTTCGACTATCCCTTAGCAAACAATTATTGACGCGTCATTGGAATATCTTTGATAGTCCGTCATGTCCAACGAAGTACAGATAAAAATCGAAAATAGATCGTTAAATCTCAACTACACATTTTTTAAAAATTTGTTATAAATAATTATTTTGAGTAATAAATAACACTACAATGTCAAAAAATATTAGAGGATATTTGTTTAAAAAATGCTGAATTCAATAAAACACGACAAGGTAGATATAAGTTGCTGCCACCACCACCAGTTTTAGTAAATGTATTAAACAATCTGAAAATGATTGAGGCATTGGGATATTTCACTACGTAGAGATGGCGTTGTACACCAATGGCAAACCTTCGACAAGGGAGCACTTTTGTTTAACTTCCATATCATTGCTTGCAATAGTGTTTCTTAGATTCTTCTTGTATTTTGACTTTTCTCTCTTATTTCAGGTAGAGCATATTTACTGTTTCTTGTTTTATTAGTTGTAGCTGTATACTAATTATCATTTTTCATTTTAAACCAGGGCATCAAACCCGCCAAAAACTGGGTTCGGTTCATGTGAGAAATGGGTTCGGGTGCAGATCTGGTTCAAGCATTAATAAAATTTGCGGATTTCTTCGGGGTTCAGATTCGGTTCGACTTAATAAAAAATTAATTAATGTTTTTTTTTTAATCTTTATATAAAAATAATTTAAAATGAAAACAGGAATTTGCGCAAGACAAGAAACGAACATAATTTTTAAGAACAGGCAGAAAGGCAAACGCCTAACGCGTCGATTATCGGCTGTATTACGATTACGTTCACGTTTCGAACTAAAAATGAACCTGAACCGGATTTACATCCTGAACCGGAATTTTAATATTCGGTTCGGTTCCGACTCAGGATCAATTGAAAAATATATCTGAAGTTCGGTTGTGGGTTTGGGTTCCCTAAAATGTTACGGTTGGGTTCCGGTTTTGGTTCGGGTCAGATTCGATGCCTTGTTTTAAACACTTTAGTCAGTAGTTTTTAGGTTATCTTCACAGTTTAGTTTTTTCTTAGGGCCAGTTTCACAATAAATATTAGATTATAACAGTTTCAGTAATTGTAAATATTAGTTTTATTATCTATTTTCTACTAGGTATATAAACTGTACGCTCCTATGCAAAAGCATTCGAATAAAATAAAATTGCTCCCTTGCTTTAGTTCCAAATTTCGCCACCAGGTTCGCATTTTTATTTACATATTGCAATTGAGATTTTGTCTGTATGTTCGGATAAGTAAGAAGTATCCTCTTCATCTTCATCTCCATCTCCCATTCGTTCCTGTGTTGGAAGTTTAGGCTGGTGCCTGCTGCATGAGCACTGGTCGTAGCGCGCAAGCACAAAACGCGTGGGGAGTCCGAAAATAGAATATATAGGCCGGCGACCTTGTTTTCCAACCATGATGTATTTTAAGAACATTTGGCTTCGCTAGAACTTACGACGGTTATGTTGAAAGGAGTGAAGACGAAGACGCGAGGCGGCCTGGCTTGCTGGCGTCTTGGCGCCCGAATGTCGGGCCACAAATTGAACACATGCGCATGCGCGCCTAGCCACACGCGGACTGTTTATTTGGATTTACGGGATCATGGGACGAGACGGCCGACGGCGACTAAAGCTTCCTTCCAGGGCCGGCTTGATGGGTGTTCGAACCGTTCTCCCGAATAGGGCGCCAACAATTTGGGGGCGCCTGTTAGTCAAAACGGGGAAAATATTTCATTTACATTTAATGGGTGATCCAATAAGTGTTTCCGAACTTTTTTTTTAAACATGAATTTAAGGAAATCTTCGGTTTCTTTTTTATTAATAGAAAATGCTATGCATTTCATTAATTATGAATAATATCAATTAAATGACCGCCTCTGAACCTTCTGCAGCAGCCGATTCTTTCGAGGTAATTTTCTAAGACTTTTTCGTACATTTCGGGTGGTACCTCGGCTATAATTTGCCGGATGTTGTATTTTAGGTGCTCCGACGTTTTAGGTTTGTTAGGGTAGACACGACTCTTAGCGTAACCCTTAGCGTAACCCCACAAAATAAAATCTAGCCGGATGTTGTAGTTTAGGTGCTCCGACGTTTTAGGTTTGTTAGGGTAGACACGACTCTTAGCGTAGCCCCACAAAATAAAATCCAGCGGCGTCAAGTTGCATGATCTTGCCGGCCAGTTGATGCCACCAAAACGTGAAATAATACGACCTGGGAACTTTTCATGCAAAACATCCAACGTTGCACCCGATGTATAGCAAATTGCGCCATCTTGTTGGAACCACATGTCTTGCATATTAACATCTTCGATTTCGTGCCATTATCATGCGCCTATAGCGCTCACCATCGACTGTTACTGTTCAACCATAATTTTTTTGAAAAAGTAAGGTCCAATGACGCCGCCTGACCACATTGCGCACCAAATAGTAACTTTTTGGGCATATAATAGTGCCTCGTGAATCGCATTTGATTTTTCCTCACTCTATATGCTGCAATTTTGCTTATTAACATATCCAAATAGGTGGAAATGTGCCTCATCACAGAAGTAGATTTTCCTTGAAAACTCAGTATCAACTTCTTACTTCCTTGTGCTCTAAAACGCAATCTGTGTAAATTCTTCGCTGTACATGATCCATTTCGTAAATGTGTAGTTGTAAACTAATATTTGACACTTTGAAAACACGTGCTTATTGATAAATGTTTGATTTAGAGTGCTGCGAACATAGGAAACTCAAATTGGATCACCTTTATAAATAACAAGGCATCGAACTCGAACCTAAACCGATTCAAACCGTAACATTTTATCGAACCCAAACCTCGAACCGAACCTCAGATATATTTTTCAATTGAACCCGAATCAGAATCGAACCGAATATTAAAATTCGGGTTCAGGGTTCAACTCCAGTTCAGGTTTATTTTCCGTTCGAAACATAAGCGTAATCGTAATACAGACGATCACTGACACCTTCTGTGTTGCTGTCTGTATTGACTGTTCGTGTTCTTGTCTTGTCTTGCATTATAAGTTCCAGGGCACATTTTAAATTATTCAAAAAAACACTAATTCAGTTTTCATTAGGTCGAACTGCACCCGGACCCATCTCTCAAAAAACAAATTAACCTGAACCTAAACCGAACCCAGTTTTTAGCGGTTTCGATGCTCTGATTAATAAGGGCGCATCAAGAATTTCGAACAGGCCGCCGATTGACTTAAGGCCAACCCTGCTTCCTTTACAATCATTACAAAGTTCTACAATGTACTTTACAATAATAATGAACATTATACATCCCCTGGCAATAATACAAACAGCACAGCAGGAATTACAGATGTTCCTTGACAGTGAATCCCTGATTCCTCTACTTCTCAAATTTATAATAGAAGTGGATAGTTTCACATACAGTATGTAAGAATAATTAACAGTAATGCAAATTTTATTAGGTTAAACTCGATGAGATTAAATAAGGTTAGTTCACAGGATTACTTGTATTTTCTGTACAGAACAAAAAAAAAATAATGTATTCTTTTAAAATGTAATAACAAAATATATCATCACGGTCGGTGACACGAGAGAATCAGATTGAGGAATGTTTTAACGATAGCAAGATTGCTGCAAAGCGGCCCTACGATTAAAAATATTTTAAAAATATTATATTTAATAAAATATTAAGAAAACACTCGCCATGTTTCACAAGATTTCAGCGTCTGAATCAACCTTTCAGCCATCATCAGACAACGGCCATGCTAAGCTAGTAACCATAGACGCATTTCGCTCTTGTTAGAGCTCATCAGTATGGTATAACTACCGGCTCTTTGCAAAGACAATTCCCAACTAGAACTGATAAACTATCGATAGTAATTATCGATGTATCGATAGTTTTATTTTTATTTTAAATATCGATCGATAGTTCTATTTTGTTTCAAATACTATCGAAATAATTTGGTATATTTAAAAATTTAGAGCTTAATAGTTCTTCTTAATTAATCTTGTTTGGTTGGATATGTTTTGAATTTATCAATGTACGGCAAGGGCTACAGCTACAACTATAAGCTATAAGTTGGTATTTATTAAATCGTAAATGTATTTTTCTCAAAAAAGAAATGTTATCTAAGTTTATGCAAATATTATAGCACTGAATTTAGAATAAAGTTCTCTATCTAATAAAGAATTAAAAAATATATGATCCCATTTAAAATAATAAAGTTGAAGTTAAGTTTTTCAAATCCAGCATTTTTGTTTAATACACAATTATATTTCTCCAATATTTTTTTTTTGTACTTCGGACAAACATTCAAAAAATATTTAAACAGAATTATAAAATTCATGCCAAGGGTTAGAAATGGGAAAATTCCGTAATAAAAGTGGAAAATAATGTAAATACAAATTTCACATATAGTCAAAAAAATTGACTGTCGGGTCCAGCAATAAAAGACTACAAATATCGTAATTATGACAAAGCGGCATATCGCTCACTGCTTGCATTATGACATTAGGTGTCAACCATGATGTTGCCAACGGGTCATTATTTGCGCCGCTCTGATGAAATGAAAAACATGCTCTGTATAGTAAATTATAGTAAAATAATCTTACTGTACCTTTAACATAAATGCTATTTTTGTTTAAAATAATTTCTTATGGGAATGAGAATTGTAGTTCCAAAAATTATTTCAAACAAAAATAGTATTTATGTTAAAGGAATAGTACGATTATTTTACTATACAGAGCACTCGGGGCAGGCAGAAGTACCGGGCGATGCATGTCTTCATTCGAAAAGATCGGCGCAAATAATGACCTGTTTTATCCAATAAAGAAAACAGTAAGCGATATGCCGCTTTGTCATAATTTTGATATTTATAGTTTTATTGCTAGACCCGACTGAGTCAATTTTCTTGGAATAATACTACCTTTTTAGTTTAAGTTCAGTATTTTTTATTATTAAAACCCAAAGTTTCCGCGCCATAAACTGGTGCCTTCTTCAGGGCAAATTGACATAAAACCGTGAAAAAACAAAAACTACAATTAACCAAGGTATTTTCTTGACTATAGCACCCTAGAAAGTCATTCGCTGACCATAAAATTTTATTATAATCTATTCTTCAACAAAATACAAACCACCAATTTTACTTTGAAGTAATAGTAATTTAAAATGATCAATAATTGTCAAAAATTCGTGAATTATGCACCAGGGGTCATTTTTTTAAAATTCGAAATAATTTTGGTGTCGATCGGGATCGAACCTGGGTCCCTAAATTAGCGACCAGATACTCAGGCACACGGCCATGAGACCCCATAAGACTGCCTAATTGTGACATAAACCCTTTTTGACTCCATGGTTTTAATATATTTGAACATCTTCATATTAAAATCTAGTTAACCATGACTGGATGTATAATAAACTATTCATAATCAAAATAATTTTCTTCCTATCTAAACGTCGCAATAGAGACTTCAGTTTATTCTTATCTAAAACCAGCAAATATCGGCGTCATGACTGATATAAGATTCATTGATTACTAAGAATGAACCTACTCACAAGAGAAATAGTTGGTACAGATGTCTGACGCCTCCGTTGCATCTACTACAATATCAAATTGTTTACTATGATTTCATTTTTCATTTTTAAAATTCTTGATTTGTTATACACTAAGAAAAACAATTCTAAATTTGCCATATGGGATATAAAAAATTTAATTGCGAAATTAATATTAGCTTATCAATGAATAAATATTTTCCTTTCAATAAAAACATAAAAAATTAATTAATTTTTAAACAAGTTTAAAGAAATTAAATAAGGGTAAACAAATTCCTAAATTTATGTAGCAATAATTGTTATAAATATTAATTAACTACCAACATAGGCATAATAAATATTTCTGAATAATATTCAGCCATATTTAAGAGTCTACGAAATGCATATGGGATAATAAAACTTTAATTATAAAGTTAATATTAGCTTATCAATGCATAAATAATTTCCTTTCAATGAGGACATTAAAAAATATTACTTTCTAAATAAGTAAAACTAAAATAAGGGTACATAAATACTTGAATTTATGTAGTACTAATTAGTACAAATTTTAATTATGCATCCACATTAAATAATTCGCAATAAAGCTATAAACATTTTAAAAAGAAAAAACTGTGAAATACGTATACTAAAACGGGCCTATTCTGTAACTCAGTGGTTATTTTTTAACAACTGGTTAAAAATTTTATCCAATCGATATTGATTTGACAACTAAAAATTCAATTTGTTGGTATATGTCGACATACTTGATTGGTTATCATTTTTAACCAGTTGTTAAAAATTGACCACTGAGTTAGAGAATAGGTCCGAATAACCTATTTGAACATTGACGTCGAACGTACATACGTTAAAATTTAAAATTTATGACGTTTTATTTTTTATCATAGAAACATAATGTAATAGCAGAATTTATTACAAAAAAAAGTTATCAGTTGAGTAGGATAAAGAACAAATTATTTTGTTTAAAAGTGAACAGGTAAAAATCCATATGACATATGGCACATTAAAATTTTAATTATAAAAGTTAATTACTTTTTTAAAATGTTTTAAGAAATGAAATAAAGAATTTATGTTAAAAATATTAGTGCAATTTTAATAAAGCGCTAATATACACGGAATAATACTAAAAACACTTAACAGCAAAAATACTTATATAGTGCAAAATACACAATAACCTATTTTAGTGAAAGAACATATAAAAGTAGAACATTGACGTAACGACTACGTCACAATTCAAAATTGATGACGTTACGTTTTTTTTAAATATTCGAAACACAAACGATAGCAAGAATTTATTATAATATGTTTTTTAACCAGGAGGAGTAAATATGCAGTGTTTTAGCGTTGTCAATCGTTTATGGATTATTTTTGAGAAAAAAACTTCAAATAACAGTTACAGAAAAATTAAATGTACGCAATTTGTATTTGAAGGATTTTTCTTTAAAATAATCCATAAACGATTGACAGAGTTAAAACACTACACATTTACTCCTCCTGGTTAAATAACATAGTATACAGTGTGTTAAAAATCCTAACTCGGAGTAGGCTATGAACAATTTGAAAGTATTTAATAGTACTGTGAGGATCTGACAAAACATGGATCCGAGTACCCAGAATATCCGGTTCCTCGGATATCCGATGTTCGGATATTGAAGCGGATATCCGTAAATTTAATTCGGATTCGGATCCGGATTCGATGTATTGTTTACGGTTCCGGATTCGAATTTTAATTCTGGATCCGATTCATCATTTTGAATGTAAAGGCTAACATCTAGAAGTGAGTTCAAATTCAAACTGTTACAGTGGCCTGTTTATCTTTACAGCGGTCTGTAAACATCAATAAATTTTATAATACCCCTCTAAAATATACAGGTAGTTGGTGCAAATACAAGAAGGATATTTCTTAGAATATTGAAAATACTGTAGTTCTAAAATTTTTAACATTCAGTACAACAAATACTTCAAAGAAAATAAGATTAAGATTAAATTTGAGAAATAATGGTTACAGGTTCATTGCAGGTGTCGAAATACCTATTTATTTATAACATGCACGTGTTTCACATGAAAGGGATTGTTTTTCCATATCTAAAATCCGATAGTCATACTCATATGCGGATCAGGATCCAAAATCTAAAACTCAGATTCAGATCCAAAATCCGATACTCAGATCCGGATCCAAAATCCGATACTGAGATTTGGGTCCGAGATCCGGATAGTTCAACATTCAATTATCCGGATATCCGGATATTTTTGGATCCGAAACCGAAAATATCCGGATCCGGATTCCACCACTAGTATTTAATTAATGTCAATTTGACACGAGATATTGTCAAAAATGTTATCTAAATAAATCAAAGCTTTTCTTCTGGAGTCCTTATTTTAGAAATAGAAATAAATTAGAAAACGGTGAATGGCAATATTCTGTATCCTTCTTTATTATCTTTTCTCCTTAAAATTACATTTCACGAGCAATTTTGATATCTTGACTTTTGAATTGAATAGTGATCAGAGATACGTTTCCGTGTTCATAGCCTACTCCGAATTAGGTTTTTTCTGAACACTAGTAAAATATATTATCAGTTGAACAGGGTAAAGATAATACATTATTTTACATTATTTAAAAATTTGTATCACTTTGTATTAAAATTTTAATTATAAAATTAATATTAGCTTATCAATACATCAATAAATTCATTAAAAAATACGTATTTTTTAGACAAGTTTAGATTAATAAAATAAGGGTAAACAAAAAACAACACTTGGTACAAAGTTTAAGTAAGCAACAAGTGAGCTATTAATAAATATTTGGGAAAAATACTACAAACATTTTAAGAGTAAAAATATTTAATGCAAAATATACAATAGCCTAATTTGGTCCATAAATACAGTGAAATATTGACGTCATGCGTACGTCACAACTTAAAATCGATGACGTTACGTCTTTTTTTAACTTTAGGAACATACAAACAATAGTAGCATTTATTTTAAAAATAAATTATCAGTTGAGCATGGTAAAGAACAAATGATTTCGCCTTGTTTAAAAATGAACTCAAAGGTAATAAATGATGGCAAACAAAGCACTTGTTCGTTGTCAGTATTCGTGTATACACGCAAATTTTCAAAATAAACATTATGACAAATGCGTATTTGGATCAAAATTTAGTATTATTTCCAAAAATATAACAACTGATGACTACGTGTAGGAAAAAATAGATACATAACCGAGAGAAACAGATAAATGAACAGAAACAGAGAACCGAAAACAGAATCCTACCTAAAATAACCTTGGACTCTGGACCTGGACTCCACAACAGGAAAAATAAATCCAGGTAGACTAAGATAAACCGGAACACATCAAAGGCCTAACCCACAACAATTCTCTAACGTAGATTTCACCTGTGAATCTGGCTTTCGGCTCAGAATACAATTATATCGAGGGATTTATACATTTGCGGTTATTAGACTCGCAAAAAATTGTAGGTTATATGTTTCCCACAGATAGTTTGAAATATTTTTGACATTACAGTACGAATTTCAATAAACATGTAGTTGTTACAAACATGAAATTAAGTTATAAATCCACACAACAAATAATGTCAATGCTTATCGATTTAGAGCAACTCATATCAGAAATAATCTAAACTATAAATAAATTACCATTTCGCAATGTTTTCAAGCCATATTCCTACTGTAAAAATAGTAATCTATCATAATATAGATTGTATCAACATAAATGAACGGTACTGTATAATTACATAAACAAATATTATTCTTAAAAGTTTTCCAGTTATGTGACATTAAAATATACTTATAATTTTCACAATTTAGGACATTTGTAATACGCTAGAAATATAATTTCATAATATAATGAAAGGGTATACTTTAAAAGTTACTACAACTAATTTTAGTAAAGCACTTCAAATGTATTAAGTAGTTTGACTAATTCTAATGTGGAAAATGTTTTGAAAGCAAGGAGTTTTTTAACAAGGTACAATATCAGGGTGTTTTTCGCACTAGATGAGACAACACGTCATGTGCGAATGCGAAAACTGCAACTAGTTATACCTCGTCCAGATTTCATTTGAACAAATGACTTTTAAATCCTCTGTGTTAATCTTAATCTTTGCTACTGCGAATATTTTTACGTTTCACGCAAATATAGTTTCTTCTCAAAGTACATTATATGTCTATGAAAGTTGAAAATTGCTTGTAACTATTTAAAAGGGGAAAAGTTTTATTGGGGTTTCAGAGAACCATAGTTGACCTGTAAAATTCTTATCCAAGATGTTATGCTTGCTTTAACAATGAACGCTCATTACTGAATTGAGCAAATGTACCTTGGGTATATTTACATTTTGGCACTACCAGTTGCTCAATTCAGTAATGAGCGTTCATTGTTAAAGCAAGCATAACATCTTCGATAAGAATTTTACAGGTCAACTATGGTTCTCTGGAACCCCAATAAAACTTTTCCCCTTTTAAATAGTTACAAGCAATTTTCAACTTTTATAGACATATAATGTACTTGGGGTCCCGTGGCCGCGTGCCTGAGTGTCTGATCGCGAACCTGGGGAACCGGGTTCGATCCCGACCGGCGCCAAATATTTCGAATTTTAAATGGCACAAAAGTGACCCCTGTGGAGCACTCTCCACGCCAGCAATGAGTGCCCGTGAGGTGACGCCTGGTAAGCGCCCGCACGGTACAAATATGTCATCATCATTACCGATATCTGCGATAAAGCAGATTGGCACACCCAGAAATGGGTAATATACAGTGACGATATATTTATTTATTTATAATGTACTTTGAGAAGAAACTATATTTGCGTGAAACGTAAGAATATTCACAGTAGCAAAGATTAGGATTAACACATAGGATTTAATTGTCATTTGTTCAAATGAAATCTGGACGAGGTATACATGCACGACGTTTTACAATTTTGACATTGGGATATTTCACTACGTAGAGATAGAGATGGCGTTGTGCACCAACGTCAAACATTCGACAAGGATTTTGTTTAACTTTCATGTGCGTATCGTTACTGTCAGCAGTTTTTCTTTGATTCTTCTTGTATTTTGAATTTTCTTTCAGTGTTTATTATTATTTTAGGCTGAGTATGTTTCCTGTTTTATTAGTTGTAGTAGGAGATTAACTATAATTTTTCATTTTAAATACTTTAGTTAGTAGTTGTTAGGTTATGTTCACAATTTAGTTTTTTCTTATGCCCAGTTTTACAATAAATATTAGATTATAGTAGATTAATTAATTGTAAATAGTATTTCTATTATCTATTTTCCACTATATAAACTGTTCACGACCACGTAAAAACATATAAATAAAATAAAATAGCTCGCTTGTTTTAGTTCCAAATTTCGCCATCAGGTTCGCGTTCTTATTTACATACCCCACCGCATTTACTATTACGAGCAGGAAGCAGATATTTTTGTTAATAAATGAAATTGTATTGGTACTTAACTGTCAACCGAGATGTTAACATACAAAAAAAATGTCATTTACAAATTAATTGCAGTCAAATATTTAAACGTCTAATGAAGTGGGTGCTTCTTAGTCAAATGATGTTCATTTCACATATTTATATAATTATAAATCAATATTCATTCTAAATAAATTTGCTCCAAGCTACAAAATTGTTTTGATTTTCATATTGACACTGAGTTGCAATATAAATATGAAATCTCATATTAGCACATATGTCAATATAGCCACGATTTTGACATTTAAAATACATAATAACAATAAGTCACTATATTTAAATAAAACTGAATAAACTAATAATTTTAATTTGGAAATAAAAATAAACCAGGGCTTCATATATTCTGGCCTGGAAAGAAAAATAAATAAAACGTACGTAAAAGACGGAGATTCATAATTTTCAACAACTAATTAAGAACCATTTTCATTAGACTCACATAAATTCGTTGCAAAATGGGTGTAATAGAGAATCAGAATTATTAAGTGGTAAATGTAATGAAAATAATTTAACTTGTTTCAGTAGTATAACAAAAATCATAATTACTTATTCAAGAACTGTAAGCTAGTAAGCTTGTCCTGAACTACATACAAAACTAATAAAAGACCTGATACCAGTAAAACAGGATCTCACAACCTTTTCATGATTATGTACACTTGTAAAAATGGAAATTTACAAAGTAGAGCCAGGTTACAAAGTTCTCTTCACTGTTCACTACGTATAATTTAAACAGATATAAACTGTAGATAAGATATAAGATAATATACGCATATAAACATTTCTATATTTGGTTAATATAAAACTGATATATGTATGTATGTTTACAAGAAAAAAAATTATTAAAAACAAATTGTAAATAAACCAATCAATAGGTAATGTACCTTGAGTTTAAAAATGTATGTAAAAAACATAATATTTTGAAAACATTATGAAATAGTGCGATAATACTCCAGAAAAAGATAATATGTTATTGACCTTGAAAAATAATACAAAAACAAACAAAAAATAAACTTTTGTATTGTGTGAAACTTTTCACAAAATACGATACAAACATTTTAGTAAAATTTTAACATAACCTAAAAGTGTTACAGACCTGTTTGTTTATATGATTTTTATAGAAAACATATATAAAGAAAGGGAAGAATTTCTAGTGCATACATCATTAATATTGTAGTTTATTTCCTTTCTTAAATAATAAATAATATTCTAACGGTACCCACTGAGTAATAGCTAAACAAATAGTTAATCCAACCAACGTACTTAATCATTTACCGTTCATATTAACTATATAAATTAAAACCAAACGACCTTTGGAAAAAGGTAAATTAACGGCCTTGCTAATTCTGAAAACTATTTTTTATTTCGCGGTGACTATTACTCACAAAATAGCCAACGTTTTAATGACTTTTGTTAAGAAACATTTCGAAGAAAACTAGTCATCATATGATAATTTATCTGTTACCGGATCTGGCTTTAGTTTTTTTTAATCAGGATATTAATCTAAAGATAATATTAGCAAAAAAATAAAAGTTCATATTTTGGCTACATTTTAGTAAAATTAAATAATTAAATTTAAATGAATTTAATTTAATAGAAAGTCATCCAGCTATTGTAGGTTACAAACAAATGCCTGTAGTTGATATGTTTTCGATTACAAACTGGCAGGGTGATATTAGAACATGGGCAGTACATGGGTCATTTGATATTAGAATTAGACCTTCAAACTATTTATGATACAGGAGTAACAAATTTTTAAAAAAGTGATTAGTTTTTAAAATATTCGAATTTTTTAAACCATTTCCTCACATCTACGGGGGTGTAACACGAATACATAGGCGTTTAACATTGAAAATCAGTTTTTCCTTGCGCAAAAGTGGTCTACTAATTTTAGACAAAAATGCTTCAAATAAATTTTGTAGAGAATTAAATTCTACAACTGAATCAATGATCACATTTTCTTGTACATGTTTCGTAGCCGAAATATTTAATTTAAAATTTTATAAAAGTTACTTCTTTATAGTGTTAGCCATGGTATTGATATAAAATATCAGACAAATTTTATGACATTTTATGAATTTCATATCTTAATGTTCCATATAATTTATTTCAATAATATACACTTTGAACGTTTCGGGCAAGACTTAGCCCATCATCAGGAAATGACAACATGACGTCATGTAGCTTCGTCAGTTTTATATTTCATCGTTTCTATTATGCTTACCAATAAATCCTGGAGTTAAAATAGTCAAATATCATGTATAAATGTATTTGTAATTGGATTTCATAAAGGCAAAACAAAATTGGTCATTTGCTGATGGGCTAATTCTTGCCCGAAACGTTCAAAGTGTATATTATTGAAATAAATTATATGGAACATTAATGCTGGGTTTACGCAGGCAACTAAATTAAAAAATTAAATTATAAATCTAAACTAAACAAGTAGATACCATTGTTATCAATGACGTTTATGCAACTGAACTGAAGAATTAAACTAATGAAATTAAATTAAGAAGTTGGCTATTTTCAACTTTTAGTTTAATTTTATAATTTCTTAGTTTTGCGCCTGCGCTATTCGCGCACTTATGACAGATTTTCGCACCTAACCTATGAAAATGTGCGATGATAACAAAGTTTCTGCAGAAAAGAGCGACGAAATAGTAATTGGACTTATTCAACAGATTGTTTATTTTAATTTTTTCATCCTATATAAATATAATGTATCTCAATTTCACCTATAAAAGTTAGATTATACGAAATGACAAACATAAAATTCTGAATTTTAATTTACTGCATAAACGACGTTATTTTAGTTTAGTTTCTTAATTTAGTGGTTTAATTTAATTTCATAATTTACATGCTGCATAAACCCAGCATAAGACCTGTAATCATTTGGCATCTAATCATATGAAGGTTCCCAAAGGATATTCCAATTTGTATAAAAGTGATAGATATGGTGAATGACATAGGCTTCTAGTTGAACTCAAAACTTTTATTTAAGTGACTCTAGTAGAATTTTGTCCTAATATATGCAGAATAACAATTATATTAAATATATACTATATTAAAAGAATCTTCATCACAAAATTTACCAAACGGAATTAAGACATTATTATGCTAATCAGGCTGATTCTAATGAATTTATGATTAAATTATACAAATTTCTAGTAATAATTAGTGTGTAATTTCGCAAGAAATGTTTGAGAAACCCTGATTTCCGCATATTAAGCGTATGTAAATATACTATTCTTTATTAAATATGTATTTTACATATTTTAGTAATACAGTAATAATGATAATGATACCGACAATTTGCATTTAATGCAAAGTAATAAGCTAGTACTAAGCAGAGGCTCACAACACAGCATTATGTAAACAAAGTTAAAATATTGTAGATCTGTAGGTGGTAAGGCTGCAGTATATCGAGAGGAAATCTAACGCCAACTGATAGAAAGTAACAGTAAGAAAAAATTGTGTTAGCGCAATAAGCTGTTGCCTATTACAGGGCCGGGTCTACATAATTGACACCCGAAAGCAAATATCCTTGCACTTATCAAATGAATTATTTATACACAGATGTTTATACCGTTAATAATACAGCTTGAAAATGGCAGCAACAGCCAGTAAAATTACTTTTATATGTGAATCATATAACATCCAAGCTGATTTCAAAAATCATTCAAAATACTATCACACGTCGCTTAACGTTCAAAGTACAATGTGTTCAAAAAATCATAACTCGGAGTAGGTTATAAACAAAAAAAAACATATGTCAATTTGAAAGTGTTATTGTCAAAAATGTTATCTAAGGAAATCAAAGCTTTTCTTCTTGAATCCTTATTTTAGAAATAGAAATACATTAGAAAACGATGACAATATTCTGCATCCTCATTTATTATCTTTTCTCCTCAAAAATTTCATTTCAATTTGTATTTAATAATAATAATAATTTATTTGTCCATTTGATTATTTACATGATGTAGGATATGTCACAATACACAATGGCTCGTACCACGATCACGGTTTTAACTAAAACACTGTTTTAAGAAATGTCAAATTTCATTATTTATTGATGATAATAAATACTATGAAATTTATCAAAATATGATTTTAAAGCAGAACATAGTTTGTATTCAAACAAATATTTTTAAATAAATTGTTCTTCTAACATAAGGATGTAATTACATTTTGAAATTTGAATTTGACATTTCTTAAAACAGCGTTTCTGTTAAAACCATGATCGTGGTACGAGCCAATATGAATTAGATACAGTTACAATGTAATTAACAAGGATTATCAAAATATTGATTAACAGAGTAGTAACAATTGGTGATTAATTTTTGTTTTAATTTAAATTTATATTCTGATATATTACCACAATTTTTAATTTCATCAGACAAGCTGTTGTACAATGAAATACCCCAGTAGTAAGGGTCTTGTTCAAAAAATACAGTTCTATGCTGTGGAATTTGCAGGTAATGTTTACCTCTAGTTTCATAACTATGTATATTACACATTTTAACAAATTTGAATATATTCTCTTTGACAAATATCAAAACATGAAAAGTAAATATTGATGGAACAGTAAGAAAATTATGTTTTACAAATGTTTCTCTACATGATTGATTATAATGTAATTTGTACATATATCTAATAGCACGTTTTTGTAGTTTAAATACTCTAATGATGGACGAGGATGTTTCCCAGAAAGTATTTGAAGTATTTTTCTCTAAAATAAACCATAAACGATTGTCAGAGTTAAAACCCTGCACATTTACTAGTCCTGATTAAATAATATAGTATATATAGTATGTTAAAAAAATGACTCGGAGTAAGCTATGAACAATTTGAAAGTATTTAATTAAATGTCAATTTGACACGAGATATTGTCAAAAATGTTATCTAAGGAAATCAAAGCTTTTCTTCTTGAATCCTTATTTTAGAAATAGAAATACATTAGAAAACGGTGAATGACAATATTCTGCATCCTTCTTTATAAACTTTTTTCCTTAAAATTACATTTCACGATCAATTTTGACAACATGACTTCAAATGAATAATAATCAGACATACGTTTCTGTGTTCATACCTACTCCGAATTAGGTTTTTTTTTCGAACACACTGTATTAAATGACGAAGTAAAATGAAAACACCATAATATATGTATATTTGAAAAAAGAAAATCTACTTACGTCCATTTTATAATCTGTGGTCCCGTTCTCCAATAGAGGTTTCAGTACCATAATTTACCATTAATAACAAACAGAAAATTTAACCAGAGGTTCTCAGACTGTAAAACAAAATTATATTTTTTTAAATGGTGCCCTATATATTTAAATTACATTAGAGATTTTTTTGTGATTTCAATGACATAAATATTGTATAGAGTTGTATAACAATTATTTCGAGATAAATTGTATTAAAAATTAGAAATAATGTAAAAATATTGAAATAGACAATGCAATACACTTCTAATGATATGACTGTCGCCTAGTTATAATGAAATTCATATAACAAGAACACTATGTCGTAAAGCGATTTAGCAATTGCACCAATAAGCCAACAATGGTGATCCTAAGCTTATAATGCCGAGCCCTAATAAATCACAACAGCAGGCTATTCCAGGATCGGTACTGTTATGATTTATTAGGGATTGGCAATCAAAAGCTTAGGCTCACCATTGTTCGCTTATTGGTGCAATTGCTAAACCGTTTTACGAAAAGTGTTCTTGTTATATGAATTTTACTATACATTAGTAGTAAAGCCATTTTTATTACATTATTTCTATTCGAATACCATTTTTCTCGAAATTATTGTTATGCAACTCTATACAATATTTAAGTCGTTGAAATCACAAAAAAATCTCTGCCTAATGGACTTAAAACATATATAGGGTATCATTTAAAAAAAAAAATTTTGTTCTACCGTTTGTGAAGCATTGGTTGAATTTTCGGTTTATTACTGTTATATTAGACCCTTATTCTTTATCATTTTTTGTATATAATATTTTTCTCTAGTCATTAGTTCGCCCAAAAAAGCACTGGTTGAAACACCCTGTATATCGTTAACAAAGATTGGCATTTTTTTTTATTAATTACAATTGTTCAAAAACTAAACAAAACAATTTTAGTTTAGAATTATATTACAAACTTAAGGACCACAGACTTTGTCCGATCGCACATTTTGTGACCAGGTATATGTATATGTGACACTCCATACCTAAATTCAGGCATTGTCCAAACAAATTGCTCAGAACTTTTATTATTATTTATTTTATTTTTTAGAGAAAAAATACTTCAAATACAAATTGCGTACAATTAATTTTTAATTAATTTAAATAATTGTTATTTGAAGTTTTTTTCTCTGAAATAATCCATAAAAGATTGACAGCGCTAAAACACTGCACATATCCGTTGAAGTGGTAAAAATCGGGTTTGGGAATTTTCAAGTGTTCAAAACTAGTTCTGAGTAAAATTTTACGGATAATACCCGAATTTGGGTATAAAGTGTAGCATATACATTTAACAAATATTTCTTTCAAACCAAATCGGCCAATTTTCATCAATTAATTTCAATTGTTCAAAAACTATATGAAACAAATTTATTATTAATTTCAACAGATATGAAAAATAAATATATGTTCTTGGATTATAACTTCTTAGTATTAAATCCGGCAATTGTATTTTACGCATTTCATTTATTTAAAAATTATACAAACATATTATAATATTTATATCATTAAATAAAAAATATACATATATTCACATTTCACATATTTGTTGTGACAGCTCATTGGTGAATATTTGTTGATCGGTTTCAGCCGATGCTCAAATGCACTCTTGCAATTTATTCGGGACTGCAATAAAATAAATATTTCAGTCTTTATACCCTTACACCTGAGTTAACTTAAAATAATGATAGTTTAAATGGAGATTATTACTTTTAAGGAAATGTTACTAATAAATATACAACATATGTGTTGTCCATTAGGGAAGTAGTTGAAAAAATTCGCAGTGATTAAAAAAAAGATTGTGCAACCATAATGGGGTCCTCCACCAAAACAAAGAAAACATAAAATGTACACTTTATGCTTAAAGTACTACCCAATAAATAACGATTAATTTTTTTTAATAAATTCTTCACTGTCAGAGTAACGTCACAGTATTGCTGTCTTTCTCGCACTACCTACTGTAGAAATTGGTACGAGAAAGATAGCAATGGTTTCGCTAAAATTCAAATGCAATTAAACTAAAAACAATTATGACTTTTTAATACTACGAATTGCTTCAAAATTAAACGAACTTTCAATTAAAATAATAAAAAAAAAATAAGAGATGAAGATATAACTAAAGAAAAAACCCCTTAACCTTAACAATAAATTTAAAAACTATATACATATTTCGAGAACTAAGTTCTCATCATCAGTAGAAACTACAAAGTAAAAACAGAGAAGTTAAGATTACTCTGCATGTAAACCATGCCAGAGGTCAAAACAGCTCTTAAATACGTATATAGTTTTTAAATTTATTGTTAAGGTTAAGGGGTTTTTTCTTTAGTTATAACTTTACCTTAAGACTCCATTTTAGTTTAATAAAGAGATGAAGACCCCATTGTAAATTAAAAGTAACAGGCTGTATTAAAACTTGGAAAGTATATTTTTTCCTTTCATTTTTTCATCGTTATTTAGATCAGAAACAGTTTATTTTATAAATTTTAACTGATTATAGAAAACTTATAAAAATCAAAAGAAAGTTTATTTAAACTCTTTTCGAAAAAAAAATAAATATAAAAATGAAGAATTTAATTAAAGATAAATTAACTCTTTTTTAAATTAGTGAAGAGTAATTAAATGTCAGTTTATTAAAATGATAAGAGATTACTGTAAAGTTCTAGTAAATAAAAACAAAAGAAAAAAACTACAAAACAAGAGACACCGCTTCCCTTCAATTTACAGAATCCGGACTGCAGAGATCCTTTTTTTTTAATTACTACCCTTTTAGAAAAATATAAAACTAAGTAAGAAAATTTATCTTTAAGGCAAATAAGAGCAATTTATAAATGTGAAGGATATGTTTGATAGAGTGTAATTTTTTTGAATACATCTCTGTGCGGCTGTGCCCTTCCTATTTATAAGTCATTGATTTCAATTGTATTCCCTTTACCATTGTGTAGAGAAAAAAATATTGCGATGTACCGTGACCCAAAAACGTGATATTTGCCTAATTGTTAGCTACAAAATATTCTTAATGTTAAATACTACATTCGATTCCTAGAAATTTCAATGGCAGTCTCTGTTATTCCATCTCTTTCTCACTTATAAATCTAAATACCAATATCAAATTCAATTAATGTTATTGAGAAATAAATAGATAAGTAAAATCGAAAATAAAAAAGGATGCATTGAAGAAGAACTAGTTTATAGTAAAAGTCAGTAGTTTACTAGAAATGTCAAACTATTTTTAAGGTTATTTCTTGAAACAATTTCCGATATTTCGCATTATGAACGCTATTAATACTCTTCGATGACGAAATATACTAGATATACTAAACTACATTATATTAACTGACTTATAAATAAGAAAGTGAACATACATGAAAGCGAGTTATATAAATTGCAGTGGCGTATCTGGTTTTCATTTTTTGTGGTAAAAGGGGCGTGGCATAGGGCAAATTCTAGGGAAGTGCGTATTACATATGGTTTTAAATTTCTAATAGCATGCTGCAATTAATGAACGACAAAGAATTTTTACATTCGCCAACGAGTTTCTCCACTGCTATAACACTGCACAATAGAACCTATAAACCATAATTGAAACACAACAAATTTAATTTTGAATCATAAAATAGTTATTCATTTAAGAGTAAAGCGCAAAAATTAAAAAATATGTCAATAAAAAATATTTATACCGCAGTGAGTAAACGCGCTGTTGTGGAATAAAACAACTATAATGTAAAGTGCATATTTTAACTGTTATCTCGAATTTTTGTGTTATGCGTATTTGAATACCAAGTAAATACCATAAAATTCACAAAAGAACTTTATTTTTTCTTGTAAATATGTTTACTTTTCCCGAACATAGCAAATGCAATATATTAATTGTTGATATCTTCATACCTACTTATTTTAAAGAAATACTGTAAAGATTCTTAATTACTTAAAATTAAATAGCATTTAATGATCGAAAACTCAAAAACTATCACTAAATAAGTAAATAATATAAAATTAAAATAAATGTCATCACGGCATATTACCCATTTTTGAGTGTGCCAGTATCCACAACACATGTAGACATCGGTAATGATGACGATATATTTTACCGTGTGGGCGCTTACCAGGCGTCACCTCACGGGCACTCATAGCTGGCATGGAGAGTGCACTACAGGGGTCACTTTTGTGCCGTTTAAAATTGGAAATATTTGGCGCCTGTCGGGATCGAACCCGGTTCCCCCAGGTTCGCGACCAAACACTCAGGCACGCGACCACCGGACCACATAAAATTAAAATATGTAAAAATATTAATATATGGTATGGTGGCTGAGTGTCTAAGTGTCTGATCGCGAATCTGGGGCACCGGGTTCGATTCCAACCGGAATTTTCGAATGTTAAATGACACAAAAGTGACCCCTGTGGTGCACTCTCCACGCCAGCAATGAGTGCCCGTGAGGTGATGCCTGGTAAACGCCCGCACGGTACAAATATGTCATCATCATTATCGATATCTGTGATAAAGCAGATTGGCACACTCAGAAATGTACGAAGGCTTAGAGGGGCCACAGAAAAAAATAATTTATTCTTGACATTTCAACATTTTTTTTGAAAGTTCACCTTTCCAAAAAGTTGAAATTTCAACTTTTTTCTTGAAATTTCACCTTTTCAATAAGTTAAAAGTTCAACTTTTTTCTTGAAATTTCACCTTTTCAATAAGTTAAAAGTTCAACTTTTTTCTTCAAATTTCACCTTGTAAACTTGAAATTTCAACTTTTAAACTGGCAAATCATAATTTGAAAAAGTTGAAATTTCAAGTTTAGAAGTAGAAATTTCAAGTTTTAAAAAGGTGAAATTTCAAGTTTCAAAGGTGAAATTTCAAGTTTTAAATTTTTTTGCGTATGGCCCTTCTACGCTTACGTAGAAATGGGTAATATGCCGTGATGATATATTTATATTTATTTACTTTATTAATAGTAGGAAATAAATACTGGGTGTAACACAAAACCCGGGCCTTAAGGCGTTTAACATGGGATAACAATTTTTCCTTGCCCAAAAGTGGCCTATTAATTTAAAACACAAATGCTTCAAATAAATGTAGAAAATTAAATTCTGCATCTAAACCCAATAGTCATATTTTCTTTCGCATGCTTGGTAATCGAGAAAATTTAATTTAAAATTTTATTTAGGCCCGTATTCTCTCATCTTGAAGTAGCGCTACTTCCGAAAAATCGCTACTTCAACTGTCAAATGTCAACTTTAATATTAAAAATTAAAGAAGTAAAAATAAATTAAACTGTAAATAGCACTTATTTCAATTATTATAGGCTTCATTTACAAAAATATTAAACCTATTCTTGTCTACTCGTAAAATAAAATAAAATTTAAAAAATCGAAATATCGCTACTTCCGAAGTACCGCTGCTACAAGATGTGAGAATACGGGCTTCAGTATTTAAATTGTGAACTCATCAATCGGGCACTGTGATTTATTTATTACTGTGTTCAGTCCTGTTTAAATTTCTCTAATCTTGTTTTGTTTTCCCATCCTAAAAAGGCAAGTCTCTCTTTTGTCCAGCTCTTAGAAAATTACGTCAAAAGACGGCGCCTCGAGTATTTAGTTATTTATATATTTAATTTTCAATGAACGCTACTCGTATTATTTTTGTTAACTGTAATGATTTCATTCAACCGTTAACGCCATCAGTATTTTTAAAAGACGTCTGTCTAATTTTAATCGGTAGTTAAAAATCGTGTTATTCATAATGAGAGTTCTATAAAACATCTGCTAAGTTATTTTTGTATCTTTTGACAGGAAATGGGTGTGACAAAAAGAATATTAACTCATCACACTCAAAATGAATGTATTCTTTTACAAAATAAAATCCAAAATTTATTTGTTTTTCTTTTAATGAGAATTTATTATTAAATATATCACTAGAACATTATGTTATTTTTTTAACAAATCGCAATACATGCTTATACAAATTTGTACTGTACGGATACAACAAATATTTTATGTCTATGGTAAGCCCGGAAACATAGGGAGAATAATTCATTTATCATTCAATGAAACATTTTTCCTTGAATATTTAAATCAAAATGTATATATGAATTAAGTAAAAATTGTTCAGTGTTAAATATTGTAATTTAAAAATCGCAAGGTCAAGGTAGTGCTTAGTATATTGTGATATTTAGCAGTAGATGGACGAATATTTTTGTATATTAATAAAGTCATGCACAATTTTTCAATTCTACCTTTAATCGATAGAGGAATTAAAAATAATATACCCGTATTTTTTATTTTTCCCCAAATCTTTAATAATGAAAAAATTGCAATTAAAAATGATAATTTTTAAAATACGGGTAAATTTCTCCGCTTTGCTTCTCGCCCAGTGACATATGCTGCTCTCAGCAACGGCCATTTTGATTTTCACACTAGTTTCTAAACGTCAAAATGACATAAAGATAACCTGAAATTTACGAAAGTAAACATGGCAGTGAAACGTTGTTTTATGCCATCCTGCCAAAATACTAGCGAAAATAGTGAAATGAAAATTATATTTATAAAAATGAATTATAGCATTTCTTTCAAATATTTAAAAATGTAATTCTCAGTTTGTATTATATATATTTTTTCTTTCAAAAATGATGTGTTCATACAATAAGTCTTTATGAAATAAGTCTGAACCTGCAATTCCTGCAATTTACGTCACAACATGGCTGGTTTTTGCAACTTTTTAAAACAATTTTATACAACAAAAAACGTAAATAAAAATAATTTAATCATACAGAACGATAAATTAGATTACACTTGTTCGATTTTAAACAAAAAAAGGAGCACTTAATTTTTATTGCATAATCTCATTGAAAATGTACAAACTAACACTCAAAGTGAAATACGGAAAATTTGTGTAAATGTGTTTTCTTATGAAAGCATTAGGTATGTATAATACCATCATGTAATCTATGTAAAATGCATTCCATAAATGAGTTATTTGAACATGTTCTTATTTATTTATAATACATGCATATACATATGTATCCTGTAACATTATTACGTATGCGTATTAAATTTTGAACCAATTCAACATGTACTTTTCTACCAAATTTGTGTGGAACTATATAAACCAATTTTAGTGATTATTTTACACAAAATTTCATAGAGTGTAGCTTGATCTGATCGGTTATTTTGTTTTTAGATAAATTTGACCATTTTATTATTTTAAGTATCTTAATACTTTTTAATCTCGAAAATATTTATTGTTTACTATAGTTCAATGTTGAGAATATATGTCAAAAACTACATAAATTAAGTTCGTGTTACTAATCAAGGTCTCAACAATATGGGTGAATCTAGAACAAATAATATTATCAATTTAAACTTACAATGTTCTAATATAGGTTATTACCAAAATATTTACAAAATGATTAGTTTATCTGGAGAGTTTACTTCCGAAGTAGTTATACAGTTACCTACAATATTTGTTATACAAGATTAAAAATAAATAAATTTCCCAAGTCAGTATAATAAATTCTTGCTAAATAATGCAAAGTAATTTGACAACTTGTAATTTGTCTTCCGTTTGGAATACATTAGTATTACAAGTAAAAGTTTACGCGAGTTACATGAGGTCACATATTGTATTTATCTTTCCGGTTTTGCTTAATGAAGCATGATTATAATAACTATGCAAAAAAAAAAATACTGAATAAAAATTATATACATTTTGACAAAATGTGAAGTCATATAGATGCTAGATAAACAAAAAATATCTTTTGCAGGTAAATTAAATTGGATAAATTTTGAGAAACTAACCTAAATTTTATATAACAAAAGAGTTGAAAAAATATGTTTTAAAAACAAAATATATTAAATAACATTAAACGTCTAAATAATGCGATACTTTTAATATAAACTTGTTTGTAAACAAAAAATAGTTACAATAAAATTGCGTGTACTTAAAAGGAGATCCCAGTAAGCATACGTTGTAATTTTATCAGGTTCAAAATACGTCATGCAATACTTTGAAAAGTGATTCAACAAACAATTGAAGAATAATAGGTTATCAGTTGAAAACAGAAAACACTTCTGCCACCACATAATAAAAGAATTTGTTTCATAAAAATACTACATATCTCACAAATTTAAGGAAAAGAGTAAAAAGAGTACATAAGTATATAAAATGAAACCAAATAAAGTACGGAAACCTATAAATGGAGGATTATACAGAGACATCTGCCATCTATGGATATTTTCCTTTAACTGCACGAGACTCAGCTGCTATAATACAAACAAATCGCTGCCATGATGACATTTGAAATAAGATGTTGCCAAATATGAAAAAAGAAGTGAATATAATGTCTTTGCAACATTGACTCCCACTATAATTATAAAGAATACATGTCAAATGTGAAATTCTTTATTTCCATCGCTATTCGAAGACACTGATTATGTAGAACTCAAATAATAAAACATAACTGACAGAAGACAGAATTTTAAAAATGACGATGGTTTGTTTGTATTATGATCTTCCATCTCAACTTTTACATCAACTCTATCTTTCTTGCGTGTGACGTCAAAAGTATAAGCCTCCATTTGCGCGCCACTGTAAAATATGGCAGCTGATATAGAATAGGGCTGCGTGTGTCCCGCAATGGGGTAGGAAATTTATCATTTATTGAAGGAAATATGGATAAATATACGTATTTAAAAATTTTAAAGTCCAATTTAGTACAAAGTGCTGACAAATCCATACTAATATAATAAATGCGAAAGTAACTCTGTCTGTCTATCTGTCTGTCTGTCTATTACGTTTTTACGCCTAAACCGCTGGACCAATTTTGATGAATTTTGGTATAGAGATAGATTGGGCCCTTGGAGAAGGACACAGGCGAAAATAAAACTAAAGGGAGTAAAATAGGGGGTGAAAGTTTGTATGGAGAACCCATCATTTCTCAAGTTAAGGATATAAAAATTCACATTTATGCTTTTAGTAAGAAATAAAGATTTATAGAATCTTTTCAAAGGAACTTTTGGCATGGAATTTGTAAAAAATCGTATGTGTTAGTGTTATAATTTTATTGGATATATAGAATCTTTTCCAATGAACTTTTTTATAGCATTTATCTATTTTTATTTCATTACTTTTATTTCTAAAAATTCCCACAGTTGTTCAAATACACTAAAAATGCGTACACTTATGTGACATTCTCTTTACAATCAAATAATATTACTACCAAGTTTATAAATCTACCTATTTTTGAATTATTGCCCCAAAAGTCGATATACCCCACATTTAAATAAAAACTTCAAAATTTTCAAAAATCTAATTTTTATGTATCTAGATACTTCTCAATGAGCTGATTCCAAATTTTGAAACCACAGGTCGATATCTCTTTTCGTTCTCGAGATATTTAGATTCAAAGTTTTGCTCAAGACTGCCCATTTTTGGGTAATAACCCAAAAATGGGTCGAGATATGAATTTGGCGACAACACCATTCAATTCTACGGACAAAAATACATAAGTATAGCAATTTTGATAATTTTTGTCCAACCGGTTAATTTTTTATGAATAAAAGTTTGAAAACCCCTGAAAACGGCCAAAATCTGAAAAAATCGCAAGGGGTACACCTTAGATTTTTACGATTTTTGGCCATTTTCAGTTATTTTGCTTTAGAGATTATATGCGGTGTTCAAAAATTCTAAAAATTGGTGTACTTATGTAATTTTTCCCGTAGAATTGAATGGTGTTGTCGCCAAATTCATATCTCGACCCATTTTTGGGTTATTACCCAAAAATGGGCAGTGTTGAGCAAAAGTTTGAATCTAAATATCTCGAAAACGAAAAGAGATATCGACCTGCGGTTTCAAAATTTGGAATCAGCACATTGAGAAGTATCTAGATACATAAAAATTAGATTTTTGAAAATTTTGAAGTTTTTATCTAAATGTGAGGTATATTGACTTTTGGGGCAATAATTCAAAAATGGGTAGAGATATAAACTTGGTAGTAATATTATTTGATTGTAAAGAGAATGTTACGTATAAGTGTACGCATTTTTAGAGTATTTATATATATATGAGTATACATAATGTATATTCATGTGATAATTTTATTGGATTTATAGAATATTTTCCAAAGACCTTTCTGTACGGAATTTGCAAAAAATTGTATTATGTTCGTATTACAATTTTACTGGATATGGGGTTTGTACTAAATACATCCACCCTTACACCGAAAAGGTACTAAAAGGGTTATCAAATTAACGGAATGTCTTGCGCTGGCCACAACAGATTTTTTATCTTTGTATTTATAGTTAAGTTTTAACCGTTAGATTTTCGATATTTGTCGGAGAGATAGCTTGCACCATATGTACATAAGTAAAAGTACCCGAGACATGTTTCGAAAAGGGCGCTGTTAACAATCGAGAGAGCAGTGGGCGGAGCCTGTTACATGTACGATACGAGGCAGGTTGCAGGCCCTCTACGCAGCGCATGTCTCCGAAGTAAATGTGAAAAATTAAAAAATAATTTCCAATTTTATCAAGATAATGATCCCAAATACGCGGCCTTCATAGTCAAAAACTGCTTACTATATAACAGCCTAAAAGTAAGAAAAACTCCTCCACAGTCCCCAGGCTTGAATATTATAGAAAATTTGTGGTCAAAATTATAGAAAAAATTAGAAAACATCATATATCAAAAAAGAGATTTGGAATAAGTGTTAATGGAAGAATGGTCCAAAATTATCCCTGAATATACGGGAATTTTAATTAAATCTATATCAAATCGATTAAAAATGGTAATAAAAAATAAAGGAGGTTCAACAAAATAATTTTACAATTATCAAATGTTATTACTAGATATGTATATCATTTTCAGTGTGAGATAAACTTTTACCATTTGAGAACCTTTTTTTGTTGTATTGTTTTATTTTAAATTAAAAGTTATTAATAAAATATATTTCAGAACTCATATTAATAATTAGAATAATACTACACTATTTTTATTTAATACCAACGTTTTGGCCGCATACACTGCGGCCTTCTTCAGTGGAAAGAATATAAATGACAAATAAATAAGTACAAAACAAAAGCAAGTAACTAAAGTTATACAAAAAATCATAATATACTTACTTGCTTTTGTTTTGTAATTATTTATTTGTCATTTATATTCTTGTCCCCTGAAGAAGGCTGCAATGTATGAGGCCGAAACGTTGGTATTAAATAAAAATACAGAACTTAAACTAAAAAGGTAGTATTATTTTAAAAGTTATTATTTTTTATAAGATAAAGCCTAAGGATAATAAAATATATTTATTTTTGTAATAAATCGTTTTGTTTATTAACCATGGCAATTCAATTATTAGCGCATGTGTATCATTTTCACTGGGAGCCACTGTAAGTACTCGCAACAAAAATGTTTTCCAAAAGTTTTATGTTTTGAATGACTAATTCCCTGGGAAAATTTCAAATCAATTCAATTTTGAGACCGACGAATAAATCAAAAAATAATAATTTACACAATTTAACAAATGAAACTCCTATATTTTGCTACGGTATTCTCACGGTTATGCAAGTATAATCTTTATAAATCCGGTATAGACAGCCATACACTTAATATGAAAATGAAGTGGCCTGCGATTTCTGTTTCTCAGAACACAACTGATTGTGAACTAAACTTTCAATTTCTACATCAGACTTCGGTGTGTAATGTAATAGACACAGACATATCTTGTTCGTGAGTATAGAGCGACTAACGAGCGAAAAAGGCCAGACTCTATTTAATTGTTTCCTTGCCTTGTGAAGAACAAAACATAATGAAAATAGTTATTTAATTCGCATAAGGAGAACATTATCATGTTAGCAGCCGTACAAGCAACGAAAAATTACTGGAGACAGTATTTCCTTTAGTTTAAAGCAATTTTAAAACAAAATTCTACAGTGTGTTCAAAATAAACCTAACTCGGGGTTGGCTATGAACAAAAAAACGTATGTCAAATTGAAAGTATTTAAATAAATGTCAATTTGGCACGAGATATTATCAAAAATGTTATCTAGAGAAATCAAAGCATTTTTTCTTGAATCATTTTTAACAATAAAAATAAATTAGAATACGGTGAATGGCAATCCTTCTTTATTATCTTTTCTCTTTAAATTACAATTCACGATCAATTTTGATAACTTGACTTTTGAATTGAATAATAATCAGACATACGTTTCATATAGCCTACTCCAAATTAGGTTTTTTTTCTGAACACACTGTAGTAAAATATATTATCAGTTAAACAGGGTAAAGATAATACATTATTTTGCCCTATTTAATAATTCGTATCAGATATTTAAATTTTAATTATAAAATTAATATTAGCTTATCAATAAATCAATAAATTCATTGAAAAATACGTACTTTTTTAACAAGTTTAGATTAATAAAATAAGGGTAAACAACACTTGGTACAAAGTTTAAGTAATCAACAAGTGAGTTATTAATAAATATTTGGGAAAAATACTACAAACATTTTAGGAGTAAAAATATTTAGTGCAAAATATACAATAGCCTAATTTGGTCCACAAGTCAAATCTTTTCTTCTGGAGCCCTTATTTTAGAAATAGAAATAAATTAGAAAAAGGTGAATGGCAATATTCTGTATCCTTCTTTATCATCTTTTCTCCTTAAAATTACATTTCACGGTCAATTTTGACAACTTGACTTTTGAATTGAATAATAATCAAACATACGTTTTTGTGTTCATAACCCACTCTGAATTAGATTTTTTCTGAACACACTGTACAATGTGGATCTAGAATATTGGTAACATTTGCGAATAAAATAAATAACAACTAACATCTTCGATATAAATAAAATAGGAAAGAGTGAAAAGATAATGTCAGCCACCCGGATTTGAACCCAGAACCACTGCCTTGCCATGGCATCTTTGATATAATTTACGTCAATATATGAATTTTTGTTTTGTTGACAGTTGCCTTTCACGCATAAATCGGGAATGGTACTTGAAATAATTTTAAGGATAAAAATTAAGAAAATGCCTTTAAAAATAAAGATGAGTCTAAAATGATATCTTCAAGTATTCGTTATTAAAAAATAAAAAACTGCAAAATTTACATTTTTGCTTAAACAAAGTGGTAGCGGTTAAGGGAGAATATAGGGTTTTTACATGGGATTTTAGTTTTATAAAATTTCCTGCTCTCCTGTTCATTTTATGGCATAAACTGTAGAGTACAAAGTTGTACAGAATTAAAAGTTGCATATAAAACTGTTTTGTTCTAGGTTAAAAAATAAAACTAGTATACTGTTTTTTTTTTCATTATGACTTAATTTTTAACTATATTTCGCGATTTTAATATTTCGGCGCATGAAGGAGATTTGTGAAGTATATTTATTAATTTTCAGCACAAATCTCTATTTTTTAAAAATGTACTTATCCCCTTTTTTACACTAGAGGCTTCAATTTTAAAAAGAAATTTCAAAATTTCGGTTTATTAGTAGCAATGGCCATGGAATTTGTTTTCTTTTTTCTGGGTTTTCATAAATTATTTATAAATATCAAACGTCAATTTGACTTATGAAAAAGATATAAATTACCTACATAATAAATGTTTATTTGAATGAGAAACGTGTATATATTGTAAAGGAATACGGAATTTATTTTCCATAAGGCAAATTGACATTTGATGTTTATAAATAATTTATGAAAACTAGAAAAAAAAAATACAAGTTCCATGGCCGTTGCTACTAATAAACTGAAATTTTGAAATTTCATTTTAAAATTGCGAAGAAACTAAAAACATAATAAAAAATGTAAAAATAGTTTTTTATGCAACTTTTAATTATGAACAACTTTGCAGTCTTTAGTTCTTGCCGTAAAATGAACAGGAGAGCAAGAAATTGCATAAAACTAAAATCCTATGTTAATCCCTATGTTCACCCTTAACCGCCACCTGTATATAGTAACCTATATATTTTTCCCAGAAAACAAATACAAAATAGTCTTATAGTTTGCAAGATCTTAACGTATTAAGGCAAAAAATTCGAAATAGGCCATTTTGCAAATTGGCGAGGATAGGCTAGGTAAGTCTTGATATTTTTATAGAAATGGCTGTGGCCAATACGCGATAGGATAGAAGTGACCGTGGTCAATATGCAAAATGATTAGATTCGAGTTTTGGCATAACACATTTACAAATTATCTGGACACCCTATATGCGCAGTTTGGAACAAAAATTTAGAAAAAGTTTGTAGAGTATTGAGCATTTTTTGTAAAATTCAAAGAAATAATTAGCGATATCAATTACAATAATATTTAAATTAATACAACGCAAATCTAACAGTGCAAAGTTTAACATTTTTTTATTTATCTCGCTAATATGTAAGTATGTCGATCACATCTGTAATTTGGATGCAGGTGTGAAATTGAAAACAATTTTTTATTGATTATGTTGCTTTTAAATGTTATCGATTGCAATGCTTAATCAATAAAATAAAAATTGTACAACATAAAATTATATTTTGTTTTCATTCTTAGAATAATAAAGTTATAATTTCACACTACAAAAAACATTTTCTTTAGAAAATTTTTCCATTTATTATAATAATAATAATAATAATAATAATAATAATAATAATAATAATATTTACTTTATTGAGTAAAAAAATCTCAAAGGCGAGGTTCAGCCAAGGCTGTTCTTCCACCTAACCAGCATATTACAAAGAAAAACATAAGTAAACAAACAAAAATATGAAAAATATATATCAATAAACAGATGCACATATACATAAGTACTAAAATAGTACCTACCTATACATATTAAATAGAAAAATACAAAAAAATAAATACAAATGTTTGCATATACATTACCTATTAATTACAGATACAAGTTTTGTACATGTTTTTTAAATGTACTGTATGACAGAGATTTCCAATCATGTGGAATATTATTGTACAGTGTTGGAGCTAAGTATGAAAACGAGCTTTTAAATTTAGTTTTTTTGAATGATGGTACTGTGTATGGTATGTAGTACATACTATAGCTTTAGACCTAGAACATGTCTAAATTCCTCCAAAACAAAATATTTTCCTTTTACTGAAATAAAAATTTTGTAAGTAAAAGGGAAACCTTCCAATATAGAGTAATGAAAAGTTAATGTGTGGCATGAAAAATTTATCTAGAACAACGGAGTAGTATAATTTCAGTAACTGGTGGCTACAGTCTACTAATTGTGGAGCACACCAATTATTTTGAAAAGTCATTAACAACAATACTGTATTGTTCTAATAACGAGCATGTACCTGAAAATTAACAAACCATGAAATTTTCATTCAAAATGGGTTCGTTCACAGCAAAGTGAAGCTATCAATATTGCATAACAAGGATGATGCCATCTACTTGCATTAGTAGACAACGAGGAAGTAGATATTAAAAATCAAATCTATATTAATAATTTCGTTATTTTTTTCTTATTTGAAATTTAAATCCAATTCTAATACAAGAAGTACCTAGCGTAGGTAAAAAATAAACATGTACCAAAATAGTTTGGCTCATAGTCATACAAAAAAGTCTCCATACGACAATAGTTTTAATATATTTTAGGAAAAATAGCAGTTTAAAACCCAATATATTTAATCTTCTTTTAATCCAAAATGAAATGCAGTATTTTACGTAATTATAAATTTAAAATAAACAAATAATATACTTAATTTATTTAAATAATGGGAAAAACATTGAAAGTATTCATAATTTCATTACAAAAAAATCTCCGTACGATAACCAAAACATTTAAATAATATACCATTTATTTATGTTTCATAAAGAAATATAATATTTGGATGGTTTTCCTTTGGTTTTTCCACCAGTAACTATGCGATGAGTCATTGAATCTACCAAATTTTTGGTCACCGATGGCCGATGGCATTATATTCTGCCATTTTTCTTGTAATTTATTTTAAATTCTTTTTTCGTTTATATTCTTATTTGTTTTAAGAATTTTCCGCACCTTCTCAATTTGGTTAAAGTCCGGAGACCGTGGGGGTGGGGGATGATTAAACATATTTTTAATATTATATAGTAGGCATTCTGTGACGTCAAATAGCAAAAGAAAATACACGATTTAAGACAATTAACATAGTGCCATGACAAGAAAACAATAATATATGTTTCTTGTTTCTGACATATCTGACAGATTAGACATTTCTTTTTATTTTATTATTATTAGTATAATAGGGAGACTGAATCTAGAAAAGAAGAAAATAATCAAAAATTCTAATAAGAATAAAATAAAAAGAAATGTCAAAACTGTCAGATATTGTCATAAACATTTTCATGGCACACTGATGATAATTGCTTAAATCGTGTATCTTCTTTTGCTTCTAACTCGTATATAAGAAACAATTGAACAAACTCAGTCGATGCAGTTCTTTATTCTGAACATTTTTCTTCATTACACTTTTGTTCTAAAATTAATAGGTTAAGAGATTATCGCCAAATCAAAATTTTAACATTGAATTTTCTATGTTCGGAAAATAAAGTAGACACCCAGTATGTAGCACATTATAATTTTATTTTCCTGAAATATTTGCAAATCTTATCAAATTAAGCTTTAAAAATATTTTCATCAGATAGAGTGATAACTTGAGTAAATACACTCCATCATCTCTCAGAATATAACAAATAAAGCAAGTATTATTGCAATTGTAAAATGTTTTGAACTACTAATAAAATAATTATCCATTTCTTATCTTTATTGAAAGCAGTATTATGGATATTACTTTGCGAAACAAATATTGCACAAGCGATAAATTTAAATATCGATAGAAATATTGATAATAAAAATTGAGCATTGTTCAAAGAATCTATGAATCAATGATTAAGAAACTTTGATCGTATAGACTGCAATTACGAGAATTTATTTTCTATTTCGTATTTTGACATTTTGTATGATTGATGTGACTTGTGTTCGTTATATTTTCTGATATTTACCACATAGTCATGTAATGGCTGTAATGCATTTTGCGCCTCGAGTACTACACAGTTTGACATTTAATTCGCCAACAATAACAAAGGCAGGTGTGAAATTAAAACAAATTTTTATTGTTCAATATAAGATGTTGTTTTTTTTTAATTTTATCGATTGAAAATAATCAATAAGGCACGAACAGCTGAATATAAAATTCTGTTTCTAAAAACAATCATAATCTCAGAACAAAATTAGATTTGTTATTATTCCCAGAATAATGTTATAACTCCACATCATAAATAATAATTTTTTTATTTGTTTGTTATATGTATTTATTACACAGTATACAGGTGTCCCAGATAACATATACGTAACAATGCAATTTCGGAGACTAGAAGAGATATGACGATTCTCAAACGTACCAGTCAGTAACGTCTAGGGATACATTCGGGCCGGGCTGGCCCGGACTTTGAGGTTTGGATCGACTCGGCCCGAAAATAAAAACTGCCGGCCCGAGTCGAACATCGACTCGATAAAAAATCAGTTGGCCCACCTCGAAAATTCAGTCGAAATCGGGCCGGGCCAAAGCTCGAAATTGAGTGCATCCGGCATTTCTAATTTTGATTTTTATGTGAGGCGAAGTGTTTACCTTTTTTCGTGTCAAATTTAAAAAAAAAAACCTCTACATCATCATAATATTCAACATAAGTTATTAAAAAAAGAGACACTTCTAGTGTAAGTTTGTTATAAAAATGACAGACCTACGAGTATTTAACAATTTGTTTATCAAAGGCATTCGAAAATTCAAACAACTTTTTCACAAATCTTATACAAAAAAATATCATTTATATAAGCATTTTTTATCTAACTTTTCTTTCTGCTTAAAAATAAGGCAAGAAATCATGATGGTAGGAACAAAAATAACTTTTATTTAAGTATACGAGTAGTAACAATAATAATAACAACATCTCAATAGCATTATTATGCTTTAATGAATAGCCTTGTATTCTTGAAGTAAAACAACATATTTTTATTTATTAAGATGTGAAGTATGTTGTTATTAAATCATTTTGATCCTTTTTAACTCCATCCATTTCCATTAAAATATTAAGGAAACTGTGCATTTGATTGTATAAGATTTTTCGGGCCGACCCGAAAATTCGAGCTTTTCGGGCCGGGCAAAAATCAGAAGTCCGAATCGCCTCAACTTTTGCAAATTATTTGCCCGACTATTTCGGTTCGATAAAAAAATATCTTCGGCCCGGCTCGATGATTGACTCGAAATCGAGGTGGGCTTCGGGCCAAAGCTCATCGAGATCGAATGCATCCCTAGTGACGTCACAAATGTAGTTAATTTTTAAATGACTTGCCTTGTCTTCTTGTCCGTTTTGTTTACAGATCACTAGATATAACCGAAAATGAAAATTCAAGAACATTGTAATTTGTACGACAAAGCAAATATAATAATTTTATAAAAATAAAAACATTTGCGTAATTTCAATGCAACAAGGAAGACCAAGGAATTAAATATATGCAAACATACGAGTATACAAACTATATTACTGCCCGTCGTCAAAACAATGTGTTCCTAGACTATCTACGTCTTTTAAGTTTGTGTTATTTCTTTATTATATAAATAAACAATAGTAAAAAAACATTTCCGATATTATTAAAAAAAATCATCTTGTTCTTAGCATCTAACAAATTCATGGCTATGAAAATAAAATTGTAACCTAAAATTTGAAATGATAACCGGTGAAACGTCAAATGACAAGCAGTGGCAAGTCACGTGATAGATACTGATTAGTCAGATTCAGAATTTCAAAATCGAACATAAACCAGAGAGAAAATTGTAAATTTTAAATCAAAATTTCTAAATGTAAATTTATAAATTAAATTTATTATAAACCTGCCCTTAGAATCGTCAATTCTTTAATTTTAATGCTATCTTCTTTTTCATAGCCATTATTTATTCCTAAAAATATTTCAAATAACCTTCATGAAACAAAACAAAAAAATATGTTTCCCGTAAAATTTACCGAAACTCTGTTACGAAACTATTCTAAGTGGAAAAAATGTTTAAATGAAATTTGAATATTTCGATTATTTTAGAGCTATACAAAATTGTTGATTTTTGATGAAGATTCAAAAGATATTTTCACAGGATTATAGCATTAGATGAATAAAATACACAATAAAATAAATTACCAAAAAAAAACTAACGGTTATGCCAGAATTAACATTGAAATTGGTCTGTAACCTTTCTCAAACAAGCTTCGTTAAACACGTGTGCATTTTCTCATGGAGCAGGCCTCATAATGTTATTAATAAATTATTGTGGTGATAACATAACCTCGTATTTTTTCAGTTAGCACAGCTATATAGGATAACTAAAGTGGTTGTGTATCTTCCAAAACTAGGGTTTCCTTTTAAAAAATATCTGATGTGGACAACACATGACTTCCTTGTACGCCTGTTACACTATACATATTTTGTTAATAATTAAAATATGTATTATAACAGACCCAATCATAAAATTGCATGTATTGGACATAATTTGATATTGATATTAAATACTTTATTTTTTTGTTATTTTTTGTCCTAATTCATAGCAAACTTAATTACAGAAACCAAAAAGTACATAATTTTTAAATTTACATATCTCGCTTATACAAAGAGCTAATTTAATCATACTTGATATTTTCGACGCAGAATTCAATTTTCTAAAACTTTTATTTGAAGCATTTATTGTTAAATTCAAAAAAACACCATTTTTTTTTCAAGAAAAACTGATAACAGCTTCAAGTAAAGTATCACTTCCGCTTAGACTATTTTAACCAAAATCTATTATGTTATTCCCATTAATATAAAAGTATTAAATACCAAATTTGAGAAGTTTCGGATTATATTTTAAAATAGTTTTTCATTAAAATCTATTATAGGCTTCAAGTAAAGTACCACTTCCGGGTAGACCATTTTAACTAAAATCTATTATGTTATTCCCATTGATATAAGAGTTTTATATACCAAATTTGAAAAGTTTTGGACTATATTTTAATATAGTTTTTCATTAAAATCTATTATAGGCTTCAAGTAAAGTACCACTTCCGGGTAGACCTTTTTAACTAAAATCTATTATGTTATTCCCATTGATATAAGAGTCTTATATATCAAATTTGAAAAGTTTTGGACTATATTTTAATATAGTTTTTCATTAAAATCTATTATAGGCTTCAAGTAAAGTACCACTTCCGAAAGTTATATAATGACCAAAAAGGAAGGTGCACAACTAGATGTTATAACAGTCCTAAATACAAAATTTTAACATTCTACGGCTTTCTGTTTTTTAGTTATGCGAGATACGTACATACGTACGTACAGACGTCACGACGAAATTAGTCAAAATGGATTCAGGGATGGTCAAAATGGATATTTCCGTTGAAATCTGGAAACCGAAAATTTTCGCGATTACAATACTTCCTTTACTTCGCACAAGGAAGTAAAAATAGTTCCATTTTATAAATATAGTTTAGACTACAGGTTTTATAGTTTTTACCCTCCACACCGTCCATCTCAGTCTGAGGGAGTTATCGACAAAATAAGCCCCAGTAATTGTTAAAGTTTTATAAATTAATTGTAAATTATGTTCAGAGTTTTTGAAATAAAATACGTAGGCTTTGATATGCCTAGTTCATTTATTAAAGTCGGACGTTTCGTGCATTACATGTGCACATCCCCTGTGCTATAAATGAGCTGAAGATGTGCACATGTAATGCACGAAACGCCCTAATTAAATAACGACTTTAATAAATGAATTAAGAATATCAACGCCTACGTATTTTATTTCAAACACATTTCAAAACATTCCCAAAATTTCAATTACAAGTTCTGAGTTTTTATAAAGGTACCGTACCTAGTAACATCACACTTGTAATTACATAAACAACACCGCGACATACAAAGACTAGATATCAGAAGGCCCTGGGTTCAAATTCCAGTAAGGTACATGAAATTTTTCACAAATCTTCGTTATTTAAACGTTTTGATGTGAAGTTTAAAAATGTGTTCCACAGACAATCATTTCTATACCTGTTTGGAAACGATGATACATGTAAGTACAGATGTTCCAGAGTTATGGGATATGGGACGAGTACAAAAACGTTACCAACATTAAATATGTAAATAACCTAAAATATTATTAGGTTATGGGCTTTATTTATATTTTATATGAGTATACAATGTTATGTAAGTGTACAACGCTTAACCCATGGTAGAACTGACCCCATAGATAGTAAATCTGGCAATAATTTTTATTTAATATGCTTTCAACAAGAACTAGAGACCTTTAAAACTGACCAATCACGTCATAGTTAAAAAATTTGTAAAAAAGTAAAAATCAATGTGTTCTCTGGAAAAAAAAATGTCAGAATTGTCACAAATGACATAAGATCATTGACGTCTATTTGGAAATAACTCTCTGTACCTTCTTGAAGCAGCACGACTATTTTGTAATGCCTCACCATAAACCATATGCATGTCTGCATACTCTTGATTGGTGAAGGTCGGTAAATGGCATTTTGAAAATATCAAAAAAAACAATATACTCGTAAATTTACGTCTATGAAAAAAATGTTTAACGTTACTTTTGACAATCAATAGTTTTTCCAGAGAATACATTGATTTTTACTTTTTAACAAAATTTTTAACTATTACCTGATTGGTCAGTTTCAAAGGCCTCCAGTTCTTGTAGGAAGCTTGTAAACAAAAATTATTGCCAGATTTTGTCTCTTGGGGCCAGTTCTACCAAGCGTTGTACACTTACTTACACACCCTGTACAACCATTTAGCTATAATTAAATTAATTGTTATTAGTGAAGTGTTATGTCATTTGGAGAAATTTTATTTTTATTTTACACCCTGGCCGGGTGTAAAATAAAAATAAAATTTCTTCTGTGCGGTGCCGATTGGCGAATTACAATGTAGTTTTGAGTGTTATAATTTAGGACATACAGAAACATCCAAGCTTCTGGTGGGAATCGAACCCACGACCCTAAAGCCGAGCGGTGAAGGTCGCTTGAGCGCTGCCTCTAACCGCACGACCACCGAGGCCGCTATTTGGAGAATATAAAAACGATTGAGGGATAAGAAGAAGTTAGTTCGTTGTTGTGAATAATAGTATATTATGTGGCAAGTGTGTGAAGCTGAATTTTTACATGAGGGTGGAGATTGCGACACGAGCCGAAGGCGAGTATTGCAAACCACCCGAATGTAAAATAGGCTTCACATACGTGTTACATACTATACTTTTTCTACGACCTTGCAATAAAATATATTTTTCTTCACATTGTCATTCTTTTAACGCAAAGCCTCTGTATTATCGACTTGTATAACCATGGTTCCCAACGTTACGGGTGTTTAACAGCTTTGTTTTATTAAAATACAATTCAGTTTGTAATATTTAAAATAATGAACGGTGCGTGAAGTAACACTTCAAGAAATCAAACTTCACACATAAAAATTGATACGTGAAGTACTCACTTCACGCATGGGAGTAGAAAATAGTATATTATGTGGCAAGTGTGTGAAGCTGAAATTTTTACATGAGGGTGGAAATTGCGACACGAGCCGAAAGCGAGTGTTGCAAACCACCCGAATGTAAAATAGGCTTCACACACGTGTTACATACTATACTTTTTCTACGACCTTGCAATAAAATATATTTTTTCTTCACATTGTCATTCTTTTAACGTAAAGCCTCTGTATTATCGACTTGTGTAACCATGGTTCCCAACGTTACGGGTGTTTAACAGCTTTGTTTTATTTAAATACAATTTAGTTTGTAATATTTAAAATAAAGAACGGAGCGTGAAGTAACACTTCAAAAAATCAAACTTCACACATAAAAATTAATACGTGAAGTACTCACTTCACGCATGGGAGTAGAAAATAGTATATTATGTGGCAAGTGTGTGAAGCTGAAATTTTTACATGAGGGTGGAGATTGCGACATTGTCATTCTTTAACGTATTATCGACTTGTGTAACCATGGTTACCAACGTTACGGGTGTTTAACAGTTTTATTTTATTAAAATACAATTCAGTTTGTAATATTTAAAATAATGAACTGTGTGCAAAAAATCAAACTTCACAAACAAAAATTGATACGTGAAGTACTCACTCCACGCATGGGAGTAGAAAAAATATATTTTCGGTGCATTACTGGGTTTTTTGTGCATCCTTGGTTCCCATCCTAATAATACATGTAACTCTGCGCACGTGTGATAACATGAGTTGTGTATTTTGAAAAGATGCGTCAAATCAGTTATAGATACCTGCGTACATGTGATACCCCCTTAATATATAGCTAATTACGTCATTACAAAATAAAATTGTGGTTATCTTCATTTTCATTAATGCAGTGCAAACCTCAAATTAGTATTATCTATTATTTATTTACCTTTCCTTTATCACTAAAATGAGAATTATCTTGGTACTTTTTCCATAAACCATTTTTAATTGATAACTTGTATTTCAATTACCTTTTTCCAGTAATTGTACAAAAAATATTGTTCTGTTTTTGCGTAGCGCTAATCTTTGACTTCAGGTGATAATTTCTAAGAACCCTGTAATCAGCATTTTACGTCAACAAGAACACTTGGTTGATGTTGACTACCCGATAAAAAATTATACCTGTTTGAAGAATACACTCACTATTTTTTACTAACAAATATAACTATTGTGTTCGATAATTAAAGTTTGAGAAGAATACAATTCTGTGGTCACAGGGAATAAGTGATTATACCCTGGCTCATCGTAACCCAAAGGATCGCCATAAACAACTTCCGTATACTACAAAAATACAAAGGAACAGTTTAGTGCGGTTCACCGCAAATTGTCTTGGGTTTGTCACAATCCTTCAATTCCCAGAGTTGGTTAAAGGAAAAATTTAAATATCTTACGGGGCAATATACTTATGTAATTTATAATCCTACCCTAAGACACAAAGATACTTATTACAAAAATAAGAAAGTATTATTGGTGTATTATATGGTTCGAATTTAAGTAAATTAGCCTGGATTAACGTAGTTAATTTTGAGTTTCAATTCCATTAACGACTAATAATTTCGATATATTAAAGAAATTAGCAAAGTTTCCAAACTAAATTAGCAACTAACCCCATATAAAATTCACTATCAGAAAACATTTTGATACTTCTCTACTGGTGAAGTACACATAATTAAAATATATATACAGTGTGTTAATTAAAAATCTGGCCATAGGCGTTTAACATGGGAAAACAGTTTTTCTTTGCGCAAAAGTCCTCAATTAATTTTAGACAAAAATGTTTCAAATAAATGTTGTAGATATTAATATTCTACGTCTAAATCACTAAACAGATTTAATTTTGTACGTTTAGTGACATGTAATTTCTAGTTTGAAATTGTACAAATATTGCTCATTTGTAGCGATACCCATGAAATTGAAACAAAATTCCAAAGAAATTCATATCGTTTGAACTGTCAGAAATTTAATTTTATAGATTACAGAATGTAAAAAAATAGTAATAATAAAAGTTATTTAAGTGTTAGATTTTAAAAATAATACCTGTGTAGTGATTTAGGTGCAGAATTGAATTATCTGCAACTTTTAATTGAAAACTGAATTTCTGACAGTTCAAACGATACGCATTTCTTTCTAACTTTATTTCAATTTCATGGGTATCGCTAGAACTGAGCAATATTTTTATACAATTTTAAGTTAGATTTTGCAAGTTATCAAACTTGCAAAATTAAAACTGTTTACTGATTTAGGCGTAGAATATAATTATCTATAACATTTATGTGAAACATTTTGTCTAAAATTAATTGGGGACTTTTGCGCAAAGAAAAACTGTTTTCCCATGTTAAACGCCTATGGCCAGATTTTTAATTAACACACTGTATATATGGGTTTCAATTTCAAATGACGGTGGCGTAGCTAGTGCAAGTAATAATGTTAATGAACTGGACGTTTCTGTGAGAAAATTCAATGTTTGAAACTAAACCAAAAGAAGACACGACTGAAGCGGGACACCACAATGAAGTAGTTGAATTTAATTTGAATAAAATTTATTTACACGAACAAGGGATCCCGTAGCCGCGTGCCTGAGTGTCTGGTCGCGAACCCGGGGGAACCGGGTTCGATCCCGACAGACACCAAATATTTCCAATTTTAAATGGCACAAAAGTGACCCCTACGGTACACTCTCCACACCAGCTATGAGTGCCCGTGAGGTGACGCCTTGAAAGCGCCCACACGGTAAAATATATCGTCATCATTACCGATGTCTACATGTGTTGTAGATACTGGCACACCCAGAAATGGGTAATATGCCGTGATGATATATTTATTTATTTATTTTACGAACATGCGCAGCAGATTGTGTTAAATATTTATAATAAAAATAATATTTTTGTTATGAGAGTACAACTCTGTGTACAGCAGTGCCAGCATCCACAGTCTTATTTATGAGGGGTGGAAATTTGGGTTTTGTTGTGTACTTAAGTGAGAGGCGTTCCAAAGGTTTATGGCGATCCTTTGGGTTTCAACGAGACAGTATAATTAAGAAAATGAAATATTATATAGAGTAACGTTTTTTAATATTGCAATACTTTTGCAAAGCCTTATTTTGGAATGCATTTCGTTGGTTTTATTATAATCCAAATACCTTCCAAGTTCAATGTAGTCAATGAAATTAAACTAGGAAAAACTTTTCTGTAATTATGTTAGTATTTGATTATATTTCAACTTACACACTTATTCAACTATAGAGCTATATACTCCAAGAAATTTTAGCCATTTAAGTGTAAGTGGTGAAATATTTGTGCAGAAATCAACACTAAATTTAATTTTGCAAAATGTAAATGATAAAATGTAGTAAAAATTACGCAATATTAAATAATGTAATTTATAAAAATACTTTAGCACTTATCGTATTCCTAATTAAACAAGTTAAATCTCAAGGTACTAGTTTGTTGAGATATTTAGCAATAGATGGACGTATACAGGTTGTTAAAAAATAAGTGTCACAAATTTTGAGGGCATATAGTACTGACCAAAATGAGCTAAAAGAGCTTAATCAACATGGGTCCGATCTTCAATAGTTTCCGAGATATAAGGCAATGAAAAATGAGTTTCTTCCGTATTTACCTCTGCTATCTTGAAAACTGTAAGAGTTACGACTTTGATTAAATGAGACATTTTGTTTACCTTATCTTAGATGTGTTTCTGTTTTAAAAAAAAAATCAAATAATTGTACTGAGACAAAAGTTGTGGCGCCCTTGGCCAATACTTAGTTTTCAAATAACTTCGTAACTATTAGAAAGTGAAAAAAATGTTTCATATAAAATGTTATTATTTTTTATAGTCTATTTACTGACGTAGACAAAATTTTGTTTTATTCATTATCTTAGTCAGTTTTTCTTCGATTCTAATACAAAATGGCCTCTTTCTCAAAAACAGTTGAAGATCGGACCCATGTTGACACTAACAATGTACAAACTAACATTTAAAGTGAAATACGAAAATATGTGTAAATGTCGTTTCCTACACGAAGGCGTCAGATATGAAGATGTTCCATTATCCGGTAAGTCCAACATCGTAATTTAATTTATGTATGTAAAATGCATTCTATACATGAGATCTTTGAATATATTGTTCTTATTTATTTACAATACACACTATGAAACTTGTAACATCATTACATTTTCAAAATACATTAGTTTAGTTGGTGCTATATTACGAATTATGCGTATTCAATTTTGAACCAATTCAAGGTCTACTTTTATACCAAATTTGTAAGTAGCTAAATTGGCACAACATCGAGTAAATTATTTTCAATTCGGCGGGACCATGAAAAGCACAACGGGTCACTTACATTAGTGCACACGGCCACTAATGTCACAATTTACATTTCTGCTTATTTATTTGTATTTTGTATATACATACATTTTTCACAACTGTCAATATTATTTTAAGAGGCAAACCATTTTGTCATAAATTCACTTGACGTTTATTTACTAATTTACCATTAAGTGCAGACTTGTTTTTTATAAAACATAAAACACCCACGTATTCAGATTCTGACTATAGTTCATACTTTCAGAATCAGACTACACGTATTTCTATATTTTCAATATATAAATATAACACTTACTTTATAACTCATATTTGTTACGCTAATAACAATGATATATTTTTGAACACTTATGTAATGTGAAAATAAAAACATTTATATTTCCTATACATTACTACGTATGTATTTCAATTTCAAGATCACAATTTAATCTAATAGAGTTTAATGAGTATCTTTATCACTAATACAATGTAAAGATTCTAAAAAGTCAAAACATTAAAACAGTAATACTAAAAAAAAAAAGAAATTTGCATGACTCATACGAAGAGTAAATATTACGATGTACACATTGAAACGAAGGGTTATCAATTTAAAATGTATAAACACACAGCAATAATTTGCAGATTAATTAATTTTATCATAATTAATTTTGTTTATATTACGCTCTAGTTTTATATTGCATTGTATAACAATTATAAATATACATTTTTATTTCACACACCTCACACCTTTGCAAAAAGTTTTCTAATGCATAAAGTTACTTTTGTGCAAAAAATATATTTTTCCTACAACCGTGCGGAAAGTACATACCTTACGCACTCTTTACAGTGTGTAAAGAGTCACTTCTCAAGCACTAGTGAGTGGAAAGTAGTGCTGTGAGGATCCGACAAAACTTGGATCCGAGTACCCGGATCTCAAAATATCCGGTTCCTCGAATATCCGATGTTCGGATATTGAAGAAGATATCCGTAAATTTAATTCGGATTTGGATCCGGATCCAGATTTGAGTCCGGATCCCTTTTGGATTCGGATCTGGATCCGGATTCGATGTTTTGTTTACGGATCCGGATCCGAATTTTAATTCTGGATCTAATTCTATTAACTATATCAAACAAAAATTTATTGTGGATTATTTCATAATCAGATTTATTTGGTTTTGAAACTCCATGATAATACTTATACATTCAAATATTATCATCGGGTTCAATACTGAGAATATTCTAATCCGAGAACCGATGCGAATTCTGAAATTCCATATCTAAAATCCGATACTCATACTTATATTTCGAACCGGATCCAAAATCCAATACTCAGATTTGGATCCAAAATCCGATTCTTAGATCCGGATCCAAAATCCGATCCTCAAATCCGGATTCAAAATCCGATACTCAGATCGGGATAGTTCAACAATCAATTATCCGGATATCCGGATATTTTTGGATCCGAAACCGAAACTATCCGGATCCGGATCCCACCACTAGTGGAAAGTTCTTTTCAAACACTAGTGCTAGTGCGTGAAAAGTAAATTTACATTGCTAGGCAACATACACATCCGACTAATTTACCCTGTCAAGTAGATAATAACGTAGTAAATAATTAGGAAAGTAATAAAATTTATTAAGAAATATTATTGTATACTGCAAATGAAGCAAGTTTAATTATTTTTATGAATAGATTGAGTACTAACCTTAAGAACATTACCATTTTTTGACATATTGTAAACTCACCTAACCTAACCTAACCTAACCTAACCTAACCTAATTTTTAATATTAATATTAAATGTACAATTCTAGAAAACTAATCCACCTGTCTCCGAGATTCTTTCCAATGTTTAACTTTTTGAAAAGTATTAGTAACTCTTAACAATATTTGAAGATGCCTGTACACTCATACTCAGTATTGTGAGAAATAGCACCATTTCGGTTGTAGGAAATAGTATATTAAAGAATAAGTTTTATAAGTTTTTTTGAACGCGTCAAAATTTAGAAAACGAGTCTTGGCGAGTTTTCTAATTGACAAGTGCGAAAAAAAGTCTCATAAAATGAGTTCTTTATACTATTTTTTATATTTTGCGCCTTCTACATACTAAAATATTTTTAAAAAACTGCTGATATTAAACCGAGTTAATTTAGGGAAATTTGGAAGTGAAATGTTGTAGTTGATAACACTGAATTGACCACATTCAATTATTATTTAAAGGTTAATGTCATTTAATATTTACGAACAAATTTATGTGAATTGAAAAAAATTGTAAAAAATTTAAATGAATTTAGTGTAATCATGGAAGATGAAATCAAATGTACTCCGCTGAGCTACGTAATATAGCTCAGACCACTATTAATAACTTACTTCGTAAAAAATCAATTACCTAAAAATAAATTACGTAAAAAAGGGTTAAGTAAATGTCATCTAGTACCAACCTTCTAAAATAAAAAATTGCGTATCGAAATGAAGGCCATTACGATACGCAACTCCGTATCGTAATGACTTCAATATGAACGCAAAATCTAAAAAATATTGTATGCAACGCGTGCGTAAAATAGTGGTTTTATCTCGTGCTAATTTCCCCTTTAAAACACACTTGTTGCATAAATAACTATTGCGTACTGGAGACAAAATTTTCTGATATTTAACAACTTAATAAAAAAAAAATGTATACATATGTTACTTTTTCATGTAGGAAATTATACTTAATGCATTTTACTCAATTTCTATTATATATTATCAATTAACAAAAGAAATTACAATGTACTTATTATTAAAGTTAAAATATAGTTACTAATTAAAAAATATATAGTTTACAATAAGTGAATGGCTTATTCTAATTCACAAAACTTTCTTTTGCTTATAATAAAATAATTATTATCCGTATTATAAAATTTTACTAGACACTTCCCAATTATATTTAAACTATTTCTCCATTCTTAAAAGTTTTGTTTTAGTCATTATTTCGCTTAAAACAGGGCTTTAGCATGTAAAATCATATTTTCGTAATTTCCTGCTTCCCTAATTATTTTAAGTCAAAAAATTTCAAATCTGCGTCTGATTCAATAAACAAAATTAATTTTGCATTTTTTGTAACGGCAGAAATTAAGTATGACAATGTCTAAAATCACCCCAAAAATATAGTCAATTAAACAAAAAATTAACAAATGTTCACGATTTATCTGTCAAGCTCTTAGTTTATTTTTTATTATTATTTGCAATATCTGTTCAAGTGAACAATTATCTATTGAAATTGACCTGGTGACCCGGGTTCGATCCCGATCGACGCCAAAATTATTTCGAATTTTACACGGCACGAAAGTGACTCCCGAGGTGCACTCTCCACGCTAGCAATGAGTGTCCGTGAAGTGACGTCTGGTTTACGCCCACACGGTACGAATATGTCATCATCGTTACCAATATCTGTGCATATAGTGTACAAAACAGATTGGCACACCCAGAAATGGGTAATATCTTGTAAAGATATATTTATTTATTTGTATAATATTGTTAGTTCGTAAGGAACAGGGAACAATCAGCATTAGCAAGACAGGTACTTGAAATGTCATCTGTGATTTAACAGTACCTTATCTCTCAAGGTAAACACATGGTCGTGAATATATTAACAGAAAGAAGTTTACAGGTAGACCAAGAGCAACTATAAGTAGGCTTAGATATTTATGTCTCGCAATATAGACAAGTTATATACTTTATATAGTTCTCGTCACCAAAAATTGAGGGACAGTCATAAACAGATTAACCGCCCCTAAAATTAGAATGGAATAGTTTAGCACGGTACACCGCAAATTGCTTTTCTTTTGTGGGCAGAACAGTGACAGTATTCAGTCTTATTATTTATGACGGGCAGAAGTTTTAGGTTTTTTTGTGAACTTAAGTAATGGGCTGTTAAGCTGTTCATGATCGTCCCTCAATTTTTGGTGACGTGAACTCTAGAGCACAATCACTAAATTAAAATTTTACAAAATATGCATCTACCTTCGCTTTTTTGTCTTTTTGTACATATACAAATATTCAATTTTTTTTTTTGTTCATTGAACATTTTATTTAAATTTCAAACTGTATTTAAAGATATTTCATTAAAAATAATATCTACATATTATTGGGCTTCCAAAATTAAAATGCGCCACTGGTGCAGATTTCTGAACTGAGTGAAGTGTACATGTAAACAAAAACAAATAAATAAAAGTCAGGCTATGTACACAGAAATTAATATATGTCCAACTACAGCAATGAAATATAATCCAAATAAAGGAAATCAAATATTTTTTTATTAAAAAACCAATATACTGTTAATTAAAATATGACTAAAATACTCTTAATCTACAACTACTTACTAAAATTAACCCTATTAACTAAAATATTATTAAAACTATCACTAAATTGTTACTACTAGAAAGATCAAACTCAATTCTACCGAAATTAACAAAAAAAAAAACACTATACTACATCTCAAATTAAATTAAAACTACGAAAATTAGTCTCACACCAACTGTACTCTTATGGAAGCAAGCGAAAAATGTACCATTCGTTTGAATTTTGACGTTTGACGTCAGCGCCATCTCTTGATAATTTGGAAGCCCAATACTGTTTTTATACAAGTGTCACATTAGAATACGAAAAAAGATTTTTGTGAAAAATTCATGGACACCGGGATTTGAACCCAGGACCTTCCTAATTTTATATTGTCTCCTCTAATTAATTTTCAGTAAAACAATTAAATAGTATTTTGTCTACTATCCTTGTACATAATGTATTGTATACTATTCAGAAGAGATAATATTGATATTATTAAAACAAATTACGTCAAACACAAAATGTCAAAAAATAGCTGTCAATGTGTGCACTTGCTTATTATTCCATGGCACCACTGATTTGATTAATTTTAAAAATTTCTTCGATTTTTTTCTGTTCTGGATAATAAAAAATTATGAATTAGGATATTATTATATACCAATAACTGTTTAATGAAAAATAATACGGGGAGACAAGATTTAAACGCATCATCAAACAAAACTGAATTATTGTTTTTATAGATATAATGGGGTCCCGTGGCCGTGTGCTTGAGTGTCTGGTCGTTAACCTGGGGGAACCGGGTTCGATCCCGACAGACCCCAAATATTTCCAATTTTAAATGGAACAAAAAGTCACCCCTGCACTCTCCACACCAGCTATGAGCGCCCGTGAGGTGACGCCTGGTAAGCGCCCACACGGTAAAATATATCATCATTACCGATGTCTACATGTGTTGTAGATACTGGCATACCCTGAAATGGGTAATATGCCGTGATGATATATTTATTTATAGATATATTTAATTTTGAAATAACAAATGTAGGCCCTATGTAGGTTACATGTGCAACTGTCTTTATTTCGTACGTGTAACACAGGCTGCATAAGTTATTAAGATGCCGTTTCTGTCAGGTTTCCGGGCAGAACTGACTTGAAAAAACTAGTCGACTCAAAAAATTGTATTTTTTTATCATATCTTTGGATGAAGTGGAAACGAGAATAGTAAATCTTTTTTCAGTTGTAAATATTTAAAATTCTGTCCAGTTTAATTCTGTTGAGAAATCCACCTGCTGCGTGAGTCCGTGAAGTTCACATAAGCTTGAGACAAACTATACCTGTCTTGAACGAACAAATAGCGTTCGGTGTTGTTTAGCTTTTATATACGTCCTGTTTTCACAGAAAATGTCTATTTTTAGTTTTATTTCCTCTTTTCACTTTGTATTTTATGTGCTTGAAGTTTACAACAAAAGCTCCAAATGAACACATCCGAAATGGTTCTCTACAAGCAATAATAGAGATGATTTCATTCTAGTGCTTTTATTCAACAGGAAGCAAAACTATTAGAAATATTAGATACTTAAACATCTTTTTGTTCTTTTATTAGATCAGAAACATCGAACAAACAAAAATTATTACTCTAAACAAAGGAAAACACTAAAATATCAAGTTGTAAAAGACGTGATGTAGTGCTAGAAAAATAACTACCACAACATCGTGTGCAAGACCGTTTCTGATATCCGGATATATATTTTTGGTCTGTCAATATAATTGATATTCATGGCAAATAATCTATTTATTAATGTAATAATATTCACAGTTTTATTTCATATGCAATTTATTGTCAAATAATATTTGTATTATTAAATCTCAAAATAGCTATGCTAAAGTATTGTCTACCAAGAATGATAAAAAGGGTGTTGTCCTAACTCCTAACTGATCACTGATCCATGTTACTTAACTAAAATTAATCCAACAGCCGATTATTGACAACTGATACCTGATGACATCTGGCGGCACAGTTTGTAACTGTTTGGTTTAGTACTCTGGCTGATTTAACATTAAAACACCTACACAGTAAAAATGAATGTAAATAAAGGTAAAAGCAAAACTTATTGTTTGTTGTAAGGTCGTACGTGAGATGCACTCGATTTCGAGCTTTGGCCCGGCCCGGTTTGATGATCGACTCGAAATCGAGGCGGGATTCGGGCCGGGCCGAAGATATTTTTTATCGGGCTAATCATTTTCAAAAATCGAGGCGAGTCGGACTTTTGATTTTGGCCCGGTCCGAAAATTCGAGCTTTTCGGACCGACCCGAAAAATCTTGTAGTTCAATCAAATGCACAGTTTCCTTAATATTTTAATGAAAATGTATGAAGTTAAAAAGGATGAAAATGATTTAATAACAACACACTTCACATATTAATAAAAAAAATGTATTATTTTACTTCAAGAATTCAAGGTTATTCATTAAAGCATAATAATTATATTGTGATGTTGCTATTATTATTGTTATTACTCGTATACTTAAATAAAAGTTATTTTTGTTCCTACCATAATGATTTCTTGTCCCATTTTTGAGCAGAAACAAAGTTAGATAAAAAATCCTTATGTAAATTAAAATTATATTTTTTTATATAAGATTTGTGAAAAAGTTGTTAAATTCTTTGGTAAACAAAGTGTTAAATACTCGTAGGTCTGTATTTATAACAAACTTGCACTAGAAGGGTCACTTTTTTAATTACTTATGTTATCTAATGTTGAAATTTATAAGAATGTAGAGGTTTTTTACAAGTTTGACACGAAAATAGTTAAACATTTCGCCTTAACATAAAAATCAACATTAGGAATGCCGGATGCACCCAATTTCGAGCTTTGGCCCGGCCCGGCCCGAAGCCCGGGCCGATTTCGAGTCAATTTTCGAGCCGGGCTAGCATTTTTTTTTTGTCGAGTCGATCTTCGAGTCGGGCCGGTAATTTTTATTTTCGGGTCGAGTCGATCCAAACCTCAAAGCCCGGCCCGGCCCGGCTCGAATGCATCTCTAGTCGTACGTCATGAAGAGGACTATCGGCTTTCACAATTATCCTAACTTTGATGACAATATTGTAGTTATCACTAGTAAAATTAGTACAGAATTAAACATTGACGGGCACAATAACGGGTTTGCATTTCGAATTAAAATATCAATAAAATATATAAAATAAAGTTTTTAATGTATTACAATCTTAATTTCATCAAAAGCCGATTTTAGTGCACCAGTTTGTAAACACAACAGGGTAAATATATGAAAGAAAAAATCTTGCTTCTCCCATAAATCACACAATTAATATGTTGTGTGTTTATTAATTAAATTAATTAAAAAATATACATATTTAGTAATGTTCAATTTATTAAGTAAAACATCTTGAAGTCGAATTTGCATGTATAAATCTAAACTTGGCAGTAGTTATTATTTTCGCTAAATATAACGCTTTATTTTTTTGTCAGTGCTGAATTTATTAAAATACCTTCTACAAAAGATTAACCAGTTGGTTTTTTGTATAACATTTTTCGCAAATGTGCTATATTTGCAATATTTCACAACATGCCTGCAGAAGTAATACCAATGACAGTTAAAGAGTACTAAATAAAACGCACGTGTATTTTGCGACAGTGCTGCCACCAACGGGCGTGTCAGTTGTCAATAGTGTCAAGTGATCTATTTGTAATAGAGACGTGCCACTGGAAAATTCCTACAAAAAATTTTTTATTATTCCTTCAATCACGATTTGAGGGGAAAAAATATCTTCACTTTTTTCCCGATTTTTTTTTAGGAAAATGCAGACTGGCACACCCAACAATGGGTAATATACCACGATGATATATTTATTTATTTTAAATAGCTATTGAAATAATGTATGTGATAGAATTATAAAAAGTTTTTACAATTTTTTTTTTTCAAAAGTAAAATGATGTATGTTAATAAATGTTTATCATTGTTGCTATAAAAAATTAAATATATAATTATACAGTTTCGTATCCTGTACCCACCTTAACTCATTACAACCTGATGTTTTAGATTACCCTGATTTCAATAACACGAACTGTCAAAAATATATTCATGGCTATTACATGGTTGCCAATGTAACCAGACATTGCAATTAATAACTACAAGCAATGTCACTCACTTTCGCAACACAAATACAATTTTTTATTCACCGTATGAGTTTTTGAGTTGTTTGGTGCACGTGTACTTCAAAAACATATAAAAAAATTATATTTTTCCATTAAAAATTCTCAATACAATTAATTACGTAATATTATTAATATAGCAAAACATTTGCATAATTCGCAATCGAAAAGATAAACACAGATTTAATATAAAAAAGCGGCCCCTGGACGTGCAATAATTTTACAATATTATTTATTATTTGAACGTTTGTCAATATATTTTGTTAATTAAAACCTTTTTGAAATAAGTAATAGCAAAAAAATAGCTCGTGTAAAAGTTTTATTATTTCAAATATACTATCTAATGGCAGATACAGATATTTTTTTTTAAAGTCAAATTTACCAGATTCGACTATTAACTTTTATTTTTTAAATAGCAACCTATAACTATTTTGTTAAAATATAAACCGCCATTTTTTTTCTTTTGAATGACGTAAAAGTTTGTATATAAAAAATATGGAAAAATTCGAGAAGAAAAGAATTGAAAAATATCAGAAATTATTTTTATTCAAATATTCTAGGTGGCTATGTGAAAATAAACAAAATGTAACAATGGAAAACAACGAAATAAAATAGACATTTAATTGTTAATTGTTTAATGTGTTTTTTAAATTAATAAATTAACATTTAAATTTAATTTTTACATAGCCACCTAGAATATATGAATAAAATATTGTTCAATTATCTTATTTTTCTCGATTTTTTTCATATTTTTGATATATAAACTTTTACATCGTTCAAAAGAGAAAAAAAGGCGGTTTATGTTTTAGTAAAATAATTACAGGTTGCTATTTAAAAAAATAAAAGTTGATACTCGTATCTTGTAAACATAACTTTTTAAAAAAAATGTATCTGCCATTAAATAGTATACAGGATGTCCCATTTAAGATACGAATGCATTATTATCTCGAGAACCGTAAGAACTACGAGGTTGGTTAAATTAGACAAAAGTTGCCCCATTAGGATGCTATTTTAATGGTGTTTTGTTATTTGCGAAAAAATGCATAGGTCACTAGATACAGGTGAAAATGTAAATTTCGCGATTTTCTTTTTTTGCTTATAACTTTGTTATATGAAATAATACGAGATTCTGGTTTGCACTTTCTTAAGGCACTTTTATGTGGTGAATTTGCAGAAGTACTCAATTTTTTTTTATATCTAACCATTTACGAGTTACTGATAGCAACTTTTATTTTTCATATGGAGGTCATATTAAGCTATGGCATTTTTAAATAGAGATTTTTTTTAGCTTTACAATGATATAAAACAATAATAATTTATTTTTATAATTAACAGAAAAATAAACAAAAATTGTTATTTATACTAAAATTGAATTGAAAAAAGTAAATCGAAGGCTGCTATGGAAACAACGAACAACAATAAAAATGCAACAATTGAATTTCTGAATTTTACTTGACAATAATAGATTATTACGAGTAATAAAAATGAATTTTTCTCGTTGAGAAAAATATGATATGTTGAGTTGTTACATTCGTTGTCAAAGTTCGTTTATTACTCGTAATAATCTACTATTGTCAAGTAAAATTCAGAAATTCAATTGTTGCATTTTTTGTTCGTTGTTTCCATAGCAGCCTTCGATTTACTTTTTTCAATTCAATTTTAGTATAAATAACAATTTTTGTTCATTTTTCCGTTAATTATAAAAATAAATTATTATTGTTTTATATCATTGTAAAGCTAAAAAAAAATCTCTATTTAAAAATGCCATAGCTTAATATGACCTCCATATGAAAAATAAAAGTTGCTATCAGTAACTCGTAAATGGTTAGATATAAAAAAATTTTGAGTACTTCTGCAAATTCACCATATAAAAGTGCCTTAAGAAAGTGCAAACCAGAATTTCGTATTATTTCATATAACAAAGTTATAAGCAAAAAAAGAAAATCGCTAAATTTACATTGTCACCTATATCTAGTGACCTATGCATTTTTTCGCAAATAACAAAACACCATTAAAATAGCCTCCTAATGGGGCAACTTTTGTCTAATTTAACCAACATCGTAGCTCTTACGGTTCTCGAGATACCAATGCATTCGTACCTTAAATGGGACACCCTGTATATATAAAATAATAAAACTTTCATATGAGCCATTTTTTTCTATTACTTGTAATAAAAAAGTTAAAGGAGGGGGGGACCCCCTATATATTACAATTGCAATATTACTGCACAATATTATGGAAAGTCTAGAGTCTAGAGTCTCAATTTAATGATTGTATATGATCACGAGTAATTTCTCTGTATTACACTTCAGTTTTAATATAATAATATAAAATAAAACAACTTCAAGGCAAAAAATAAACCACAATATTACTGCGGAAATGAAAATTTTCAGTGACGTAAATGCTAGCAAAAGAAGCGCTTTGTATAAATTTGAAGGCAGTTTATCATGCACTCTTAATAGTACTGTAACAGGGAAAATTAATGCAGCCTCAATCAATAGAACTTCCGGAACGAAAATTACACAATTTCCTATATAACAATTAGCTAAAACAGTACGCCACGCAAGAAAAGAGTTGTATAGAACATTGTGATTAGCTGTACATGTAATGTAATAATCAGTATTGTTGCTAACATGAAGAATAGAAACATGTTAGTAAATGTCAATCAGAAAAGAACACCTCACTTTGTTAAGATTGTTTTCATGGAAATATTCACGACAGATTGAAATGAAATTTATGTTTTTTTTATCAGCTTTTTACACAAGTATTAAAAATTTTAAAAAGGTTTATCACCTGCCGACTCAGATATTTAATGGTAAAATAGAACAAAATTATGGCATTATAGAAATAGTATCCCGAGGGAGAGTGTTTTCATTATAATTCAAAGTTGGAATATATGTGATTTTCAATGGAATTTTCGCATTTATTAAAACAGTTACATTTTTTTTATTGAATATACTTAATGGTTCTTACTTTTATATGATATTTACAACAATGATTTAATTCTCTTAATAACTCTAAACTATTGAAAAAAATAGAACATGAACGTAGTGTTTCTTCTTTTTAAAGAGCAATTTTATTTTGTGTGGATATATTATTAAGAGTTAATTACAATTCTTTCTCAATTGTATTTGTATTACATATTTATTCCTATTGTAGAATATGCATACAATAGTTTTAAATTTTAATTCTGCATATAATATTATTCATTTTACTGATTATAATAAAACACTTACAATTAAATAAACGATATTACTGTTGTTTTCATACTGAAAATTCTAAACTGAATTAACATTATTTAGTTAGAATTATACTACCTTTTTAGTTTACCACCAACGTTTCGGCACTATAAAGCGTCTCTGAGTTATACAGATCACTTCTCTGCCAGTTTTTGCGGACGGTTTTTCCTCTGGCAAAAGGAAAATTTTCCTGAGAAGATGCATGTTCGCCGTTCAAGTTATCGCCGGGCATGCAAAAATAGGTAACATTTACGTACTTTTCATGTTACCTTGGTTAGGTACTTATTTTTTGCTTTTGTCACATTTTTTATGTCATTTTTCCCTGAAGAAGGCACCAGTTTATGGTGCCGAAACATTGGTATTAAATAAAAATAAAGAACATAAACTAAAAAGGTACTATTATTCTAATTATTAATATGAGTTCTGAAACCAATAAAACAGATGTCTATTTCAATATTCAACATATTTTCAAACTTCGTATGTAATGTAAAGGTGACATATATCAGTAATTCAAACTATTACTAAAAAAAACTAACCAGAATAATAATTTATGAAAGAAAATATACAATATTATGTAATTAACACTTTGCTCAATAGCCTTTATTATTTATAACAGCTTGCATTTGTCGTGGCATTAATTAGACAAATTATCGATGATTCTGCGGGCTATAGATTTTCCTGTATTCGTTATATTTTCAAATAATTGCTCGGAATTATTAACAATTATATTTTTTTTGCTAACGATTTTCCGCATATGCAAATTTTCAATTCGCATTATCCTATCTTTAACCGTGTAGATAGATGAAAATATTAATAATGAACAGTTAATGTTCTAATTTCTAGTTCCAATAACAGAGTGAGTTGTCATATACAAACATCCATGCCATATGGGGATTCGAACCAGAGTTCGACAGAGTGTTCATAACTAAGGGTTGGTTTATGTGTTTATGATGAATTTAATTTACGAATTTACAATTTATAATTTAGATTTTAAAATATAAACTCACTTAAAACGCATACGATTGCTTCTGAATGATTTAAAAATTTAGAAACTTGAAATTTAGATATGGAATATAACTATATTTTATATTTCCAAATGTAAATTTCAAATTCGACCAATCACAAGAGAGAACTATTAAACATGGCGGTAAGATATATAACTTTGATTTATCCATCCGCTGTCTTTTCTGTTTGTGAGTTGTTGACATTTTCAAGATGGTTTAACAGGAATAAATTGATATTTGGTTTTCTGTTAATAAAAGTATTCGCGAACATCGTAATTTATACGACAAAGTAAATGAATTGTTTAGAAATAAAAACGTTTGCGTAATTAAATATATGCACACTAATACGAGTATATTTGAAGAATTGTTCATGATCTTGTTATTTCACTTTCAGAAACAGTGTGCCCGTTGACAAATAAATGTGTTCACATCTGAGATGTACCTACTATTCGTAAATACTTGAACCGGTGTTTTTAATTGTAAAAATGTTATTAAAATAAATTGAAAAACAAAAGAAAACAAACATACTGTTGTAAAGAGAAAAAAACACTCTATCGAATGGTAGAGTAAAATTAATATGTTCCCATTTAAAAAAATTACGCGGATAAGCGTAACTCAAAAACAATTGAAGAAAAAAAAAATTCAAGTATTCTCAAATGTAGATCAAAATTTCTTAAAAAACTTTTGTATTGAACATAATTTCCTAAAATGAATATTGACGACAATAAATCGCCGTCTCCATACTTTTAACTAACCCTGTATGAATCAACAATAGTGAAAAACATTCCCGATATTATTAAAATATCATCTTATTCATTATCGTCTAACAAATTCATGACCTAATGTGTTCTCTTATTGAATATTGAATATCAAAATGCCAATTACCTTAATGATAAACATGTTTTTCATTGTGAAAGTATCAAATACCTGTTATCTGCCGCGACGCCAATGATCTTATATGTCAGTTTTGACAATCAATATTTTTTCCAGAAAACACATGGCTCGTATTACGAGCGCACTTGTATAATAATAGTATACTATGTGGCAAGTGTGTGAAGCTGAATTTCTACATGAGGGTGGAGATTGCGACACGAGCCGAAGGCGAGTGTTGCAAACCACCCGAATGTAAAATAAGCTTCACACACGCATTACATACTATACTTTTTCTACGACCTTGCAATAAAATATATTTTTTCTTCACATTGCCATTCTTTTAACGTAAAGCCTCTTATTATCGACTTGTGTAGCCATGGTTACCAACGTTACGGGTGTTTAACAGCTTTGTTTTATTAAAATACAATTCAGTTTGTAATATTTAAAATAATGAACGGTGAAGTGTGCAAAAAATCAAATTTCACACATAAAAATTGATACGTGAAGTACTAACTTCACGCACGGGAGTAGAAAAAATCGTTTTTATGGAGCACATTACTCATAAGAATATAATATAAAAGCGCTTTATTATAAAAGTACGCTTGTAATACGGACCCATTTTAATTTTTTTTACAAAATTTTAAACCATGACGTAATTGGTCAGTTTTAAGGGACTTCAGTTCTTATAGAAGGCATGTAAAACAGAAATTATTGTCAAATATAGATCTTATTAGATTAAAATAACACCATGTACAAGAAAATTAAAAAAATGTACAATACAATCGTGTTAACGTGAACACTCGAATATATAGACTACTCCGTAGTTTGAACAAGATATTTTCTAACATTGACTACCTTATAACGTAAACAACCTAGCTTTCGTTAATAGACACTTACAGAATTGACTTCACATGCAAGAGAGAGATAGAAGATCATGCATCCAAACAAACCTCCCCTCGTTGTCTTACGTCCCGCTCCCTGATTCTATCTGTCATTATGTATGCATCCGTCATTCAGTGTTAACATAATTCTTTGTGATTTGTTCGTTGTGTTCAATAAAAATGAATTTAAAACTACAAGATGTGCGAGGGGCAAATTTTTGTTTGATAATATTGAAGAACATTCGATTATTCAACTAAAACGATGGCTGGAGTGTAGAAGTTTAGTTCTATGCTTTGCCGCAAGATGCGCTCTTGAAAATTGCAATAGACACTTACAGAATTGACGTCATATGCAAGAGAGAGAGAGAGATAGAAGATCATGCATCCAAACAAACCTCCCCTCGTTGTCTTACGTCCCGCTCCATGATTCAATCTGTCATTATGTATGCATGCGTCATTCAGTGTTAACATAATTCTTTGTGATTTGTTTGTCGTGTTCAATAAAAATGAATTTAAAACCACAAGATGTGCGCGGGCAACTTTTTTTGTTTGATAATATTGAAGATCATTCGATTATTCAACTAAAACGATGGCTGGAGTGTAGAAGTTTAGTTCTATGCTTTGCCGCAAGATGCGCTCTTGAAAATTGCAATAGACACTTACAGAATTGACGTCATATACAAGAGAGAGAGATAGAAGATCATGCATCCAAACAAACCTCCCCTCGTTGCCTTACGTCCCGCTCCCTGATTCTATCTGTCATTATGTATGCATCCGTCATTTAGTGTTAACATATTTCTTTGAGATTTGTTCGTTGTGTTCAATAAAAATGAATTTAAAACCACAAGATGTGCGCGGGGCAACTTTTTTTGTTTGATAATATTGAAGATCATTCGATTATTCAACTAAAACGATGGCTGGAGTGTAGAAGTTTAGTTCTATGCTTTGCCGCAAGATGCGCTCTTGAAAATTGCAATTGTGTGTCTTTTGAACATAATGTATTCACTGCTTGTCGACTTCCTCTATTTACTTGTAAAACGTAGAAACAGCTTTAAAAGTTGATAGAAGTAATGTTGCTGTGCGCGGTGTTAGTTGTGCTATTATTATTTTATCGAATATTATTTTTCATATTTATTCCAAAATATGTCTAAAAACTATGTATATCTCTGTGAAAAAGCAAAAATTTTGTCTGAATATGACAATCTGGAAAAACAATTGGTTTGGTAACCTAACATCCTGCACAGCGACGCGAGGTTTCGATACTTTAATTACTTGGGCTGAACAAAATAATCTAGAATTAACCGATATTTTTTATGTAAAAAATATTCGCGAAAAAATTATTCTATCTTAGATTTCTGAACAAAAAAAAACAACAATTTATTACATCATATTTCCAAAGATTGTAAATTTTACACAATGTATGTATATTTTATAGTAAGTTTGGCTTACTATTTACTAAATACATGTAGATATGTAATTATTTATATTTATTTAATAGGGGTGCATGATTTATTACATATATTATCTCAAATTTTATTAACCTTCGGTAATGTAAACAGTTCGATAATATAAACAAGCCTGGATTTATTCTGTTCGCACTAACGCGATTGTACTATTGAATATGAATATTTGTAATATAGACATTTTCTATTAGTTTGTTTTTGTCTGATACTGTACACAGTACACATGTATTGTAAATTGTAACATAGATATAAAAAGACATGTTATTATTTAAACGATAGAAGATTCGAGTTATCAAAACGTACGTTCTATCAATAAGATATAAGTAATGAATATGAGATAAAGTATGTTTTATTGAGTAAAATACTGACAGGGTGGCATTTCCGGAATGAGAATTACACAATTTCCTACCGACAATTAAGCAAAACAGTAAATGAAGTGGTAAGAAAGAAGAGTGTGGTCGAACGTCGAACATGAAGAAACCAAGCAACGTAGAAGAACGTAAAATGTAGAAACACGATGATGTACTAAGTCGTGTAATGCAATTAAATGAAACGTTAGAATTCGCTGGTCGGCAGGTAGCGGTAAATTGTGACAGCATGGCAACGATACAACTGGTAGACAGAGACAAGAACAAGTATGATGGTCAGGTGAAAACGGAGGTTATACTTCAAGTTGAGTTGAGACAACGCCTATGATATTGCTTTCCCTGATGCGAGGCCGACTACAGACGAGACTACGACTAACGCGAACACGCATGCGCCACGCACGCACCAACCAAAATACCACTAAGGACATTTTTACAAGGATCAAAACTTATTACTATCGAAAACGTCTCCTAGACTCACTACTATTACTAGATCTGTATTGTCATACTCGCACAAGTACGAACGCTTAAATCATATGTGGGCAATATTCAGATATTTAAATACTATAAAATATTTAGTGATGCCGCGCGATCTCGCATTTTCGAAATCTCGTCTCGAATTTCTCGAATTTTCGACACGAGATTAACCTTATTCTAGTCTCGATATTTCGAGGATAGACGAGAGTAATGCCCTCGAGATTTGCTCGAGACGAGTGTAGATATTCGAGATCTCGATTGTACTATTTTTTATATTAAGTAAATATTTGTAATTAAAAAATAACAAAATATTTGTCTGTAAAAATTCTCGAATTTTCGAGACGAAATTAACCTTATTCTAGTCTCGATATTTCGAGGCATGGAGAGAGTAATGCCCTCGAGATTTGCTCGAGACGAGAGTAGATATTCGAGATCTCGATTGTACTATTTTTTATTTTACGTAAATATTTGTAATTAAAAAATAACAAAATATTTGTCTGTAAAAATTCTCGAATTTTCGAGACGAAATTAACCTTATTCTAGTCTCGGTATTTCAACGCGAGGCGAGAGTAATGCCCTCGAGATTTGCTCGAGACGAGAGTAGATATTCGAGATGTCGATTGTACTATTTTTTTTTTTATTATGTAAATATTTCTAATTAAAATAAACAAAATAACAAAATATTTGTCGGTATAAATAAATATTTTAATTGCCTCTTTATTTACATTCATATTTATTTCTTACTTTTAGATTTATTGGGTTTTAGTAAAAATAAAATGCACAGAAGTGACATCTATGGTATACTCCAATATTAGCGTACAAAGTAGACTGCTACACCCAACAAGGGGTAATAAAACCATAATATTATAGAGTACCTATTTTTGCCTACCATTCAAACACCAGACTTGGCAAAATAATGTTTTAATCAGTGGTACTCGTTTATTATTTTCTGCTACTTGTAATATTAATTTATTTACTATTTCTAATTATAAATTCGAGAAATTCGAGACTCTCAAGTCGAGATCGAGAGAAATTAAGGAACAATAGACGAGACGAGAGTGGATTGTTTCTCGCCATATTTCGTCTCGCGGCATCACTAAAAATATTTCATTTTTTGTATTTACATTACAAACAGTACAGTTTACAAACACAAAAGTATTTAAATGCTGAGAAGAAAACGCAAAATTGTATATGCAATGAAATAACAAACAAATCTTATAAACAATAACATTTTTTATAGAAACAAATCCGATTGTTCAGGAATTTATTCAATCAAATGTAATCAGTGTGAAAAATTATATATTGGCCAAACAAACGGAAAATTAGTACCAGATTTAAAGAACACATTCATCTTAAACACAAAAACATTTTTAATGGGGGATTCCACCAATTTTTTTTTTATAATTTCATCTGAAAATATTAGGAAAACTAAGACTATTGATGAAAATCCGGCGAAAAAAATCCTATTAATAAGCCAGTTATGGTTTCCCGAATTTTGAAAAGAATGACGTGACGTCACCCTTATGTGTTTTTTTTATCAAACTGTTTTCATCATGGAGCTACATGTTCTTGAAATATATGCTATTTTAAGTTATATTTACATAAAATAAATGAATATTATAACACTGTATAAGTCTACATACTTTATATTTACAGATGTATTTAAATTATTAAGTTTAATGCAAGAAATTTATGTTAAAATAAAAACTGTTTGGAAACTGCAGTACAGGAATGTTAGCCCCTCCTTTCGAATTTGAATTTCTTAACTTCCATTGGTAGTAATCCCCACCTCCTAACACGCTATTTGTTATGCATGTATAGGCGGTCTTTCGGTCGCCAATCAAAATATTATATATAGTTTTAATATTGGTGTCGAAGCGCTATAACAAAAAACCCCTTATTTCCGAAATATCTCAATTTCTTTTTTTATTAATATTCGTTATTCAGCATATACATTCGTATTTTTTTACTATTTTCCTTTTATTCGATTGAGGTGGAATCCCCTATTCAGCCATAGCCCTACATCATCATGAAACAGGTCATAACTTCTCCTCTGATAATGTTAAATGTTTAAAAATAAATTAGCACAAAAATCTTAATATGTTGGAAGCTATAGAGATGAAAAAACATTGACAAAATTTATTAAACACTGATTTGTTATCCCTACAGTATACCTAACTAAAAATTGTATTGTATTAATATTATACCAAATTTAACTATTTTAATACTTATTTTTTAATATCTTTAATTAAATTATCATAGGTAAATAAATTTTGTGACTTTGACAAAAAATATTTGAAATTATTTTAACATATTTATAATTACAATTTGTGCAACTGATGACTGCATGGCAGTGGAAATGTACATTTTGAATTAAAAAGATATATTACGAAGAAAAATTTTCTATTGTTGTTATTTAGATTAATATCTTCGCGTAACACAATAGGGTCCTCCACTCTAATTTTTTTATTATTTTAAATGAAAATTTGTTTAATTTTGAAGCAATTTGTAGTATTAAAAAGTCATAATTGTTTTTTGTTCAACTGCATTTGACTTTTAAAGAAACCTATAGCTATCTTTCTCGCACCAGTTTCTGTAGTAGGCTGCGCGAGAAAGACAGCAATCGTTGTGACGTAGATGTATAGATGCTTAAAATCACTAATATTTCAAAAACTAACAATTTTTAAAAAACTTTTATCGTCTCAATCGTTATTTTATCTCATCTACTTTCAATATAACTAACTTTTTACTCAATTTTCTGTTATGGTGGAGGACCCTATTAAATACTTTTGTGTTGTATTAACTTATTTATTTCTTATGGCAATGCAATCATCACAAATCACATGTAAAAACAAAATAATTATGAAGCGAACAACAAAAGTGCTCTATAAAAGTAAGTTCATAAATCGTAATACGGGCCAATATATTTAACAAGAAATAGTTCAATGTTTAAATATCATGTACGTAAAACTAAGGCATGTTTTATACACTAAACAATACATTAAATAAGAAATTGAAAATATGTCATACTTTATTAAATATTTTGCTGCGACTGTTAATATCATTATTTAGTAACCGTAAATACAAAATATGAAGGTAATAATTTTGTTTCAATTCCATGAATTCCAGAATTTATTTTCCGCAACATTTATTTGAAGCTAATATCAATAGATCAGTTTTGCGCAAGAAAAAATATTTTCCCATGTTAAATGCCTAATGCTTATGGCCCACCGATTTTGGGTTTTATCCACAAATTATACAAATACTATACAATGTATTCTACGAAATAAAATTTACTGATAAATCTTGATTTTTCTTTTTTTCAATTAATTAACCCGTGACAACTACCCCCAAAGTCCGTGACAACCAACCCGGAGTAGAAGCAGATTGCAACAAAAATTTGCTCGGGCAAAAAAAAATTAATAACTCCTTAAAGCTATGGTCTCAAAATTGCAGAGAAACAGGGCTAAGGGTACACACTAAAGAATAGGCTAATGATAAAAAGAGTAAATGTAAACCCTGCCTCTTAAAAAAATCAAAAGCAAAAATTGTGACAACAACCCCCGGTCTCCCCTACCAACATACATATTTCATATTAGGTACACATCAATGTGTCGCTATCACTATCTAGATACTTCCTTTTAAATTTCAGTTCATTTTTAAATTTAATGAATTAATCAAAATTGATGTATTTTACTTATATTTTCTTTAAATTGTAAAAGTTAACAAAATATCTATTGGGGTATAGGTTTATTTAAATCATATTTAGTTCTGTTTCGTATCAATATTGAAGACAAGCAGTCTATAAGTGGGAACTTCCTGCAAGTAAAAATTCGACAGACAAATTTCATATTTAATTAGTGGAAATTTTGTGCATTAATATTCGCCTTAACGAGTGCTATATAAAAATAAATAATTAATAATCTTCAACGTAATTAACCTTGTTTGCTACATATTTATTTCGTAGTAAAAAAGTTGCAACTCTGATAAAAATTATGATTCAAAAGCTTATTATATGCAAGTGTAAGTTATAATTTGATAAGGAACATTAGAATGCAATTAATACTGGACCAATATAAGGATGTACAAATCTGATGATTATTACATTAATTCTTTATTGATATACATGTTATTGCATCAATCTCCATTAATAAAAATAGTAAGTATGTTTTTTAATATAATTTGAATTATAGAAGTAGGCTATGAATATGTTTATCCTTAAAACTGAATAAAGCGGGATATTTAAATATTATTTAAAAACAAATACATAAATTCTAAATATACCTTGTTAAATATAGCTAATTGTGTTAATTGTAAATTACTGTTAAAGCGCAGTTTGATATCTGTTGCCGTGCCACAAAACAACCGAAAAACTGTATAATGTGTACAACCATTTTCTTATTGAAAGGTGAGGTAATCTATATGCATTTTAACTGATTTTACCCAAGAAATCGTTTTCACAGTATTTCATCACACCTTCATAGGCAAATATTATAAATTTAAAAAATAAAACACAAGGGCAGTACCGAATTTACAAAATGTGCTCAGAGGCACAGGACGCCAGAATGTAATAATTTATTATTACTATTGTGTAATAGTATATTGTATAACTAGTGCTGAAAGTTGGATATTTCACACGAACGTGAAGTTTTAGCCACGAGCCGAAGGCGAGTGCTTTAATCACGTGAGTGTGAAATACCTTTTCAGCACGTGTTGTACACTATATTTTTCCGACGACCACAAAAAATAAAACAATATAAAATTTTCATAAAAATATTAAAACAGATTATGTTGACATCATTGCTATCAGAATTCACCAAAAATTATTTTAAAATCTGATAAATCAGGATCCAGCCTTCTTAATCCGTGTAAATTTAGAAAATTATTTGCAATTGTCAAATTTTTACATATAAATTTTTAGGTTACTTCGCTCAGTTATCGCAGTGTGTGATAAAATCATTTCACACAGTTGCGGACGCATCTGATTGGCTAACGAGGTTTCATTTCACACAGCTTTGGTAGTGATGTGCAATGACCAACTTTCAGTAATAGTTTAGCGTGTGAATTTATGTACTTTTCTAGTGGTCGTCGGAAATAGTTATTTATGCAACAAGAGTAAAAAGTATAGTCTTATTTCACGAATAGGAAAGTTTGACCGAACGAGCCGTAGGAGAGTTCGTCAAGTCCTATGAGTCTGCTATAAAAGTGTGAAAAAAAGTGCAATAGCGGTTCACTTTTTCACCCGTTAGCGAAATTATATTATGTCGTTAGAATAATTATTGACATTGGCTACGTTACTCCAGGCTAATTTACTTCACATATTCAATTGTTTTTATACAATTTTTATTATAACATTCAATCGTGAACGATTCAATTATTTAAATACGAAGAAATATTTTGAGAAAAACTCATAAACTTCACCGGGATTTGAACCCAGAACCTCCGTATTGCCGGTACGATGCTCTCCCAACTGATCTATGAAATCCCTCTGAAGTCAATGAATTTTTCACCAGTCTTAATGCTTGTCTATATCCAAGTATATCTCCTTTCGGAGCATTGAGTAATTAATAGACAGCGCGACACACTTGGTGATTTAGGAACCACTCCCAGTAACTATATATTCAACTGTTTTTATACAGTTTTTATTATAGACAGGTGAAAAATTCATTTACTTCAGAGGGATTTCACAGCTCAGCTGGAAGAGCATCATACCGGCAATAAGAAGGTCCTGGGTTCAAATCCCGCTGAAATCCATGAATTTTTCACACAATATTTCTTCGTAATTTACTTAAATTCGAACAGTAATACAGCAATAATAATTACTTATTTTTGTAATAATTATCTTTGCGTCTTTGGGTAGGAATATGAATTACATATGTGTGTTATCTCATAAGATATTTAAATTGTTCCTTTAATCCAACCATGAGAATTGCAAGTTTTGTGACAAACCCAAGGCAATTTGCGGTACACCGCATCAAACTGTTCCTTTGTATTTTTATAGTATACCCCCCCCCCCCCCCACTAAGCGAAAAACAATTTAAATCCTAATAAATTATAATGAACATATCAGAGAAATGCTATTAAAATATAGTATTTCCTTATTGGTGAAGACTACACAAATTTACTGTACGACTAACATAACAAAATAGTAAAATATAAATGGCTAGTTTTGAAGATTTCGGAGATTTCGATACAGACCAAAGACCATTCACAAGATTTGCTAAATAAAATGGTGTCGCTCTGAAGAAACTAGCCCAAAAGACGAACAAATTCATGGAAAATCTGAATCCTGAAACAAGTGCTAGGGAGCGAAGAAAATTGCATAGAAAATTATCATCAGGTCCATGATGAAAATGGAGTTCATATAGCAACTGAAAACTGAACTAGACGTTTGCGACTGTTTATTTAACGATTGCCCAGGTTATTTCTTTCCATGTCCGAAATGCAATTCTACTAAATGTGGAAATGAGTGCAGAGTAAATCGAAAATATTTATACAAGCAAGTTGATTTTGAAGGGTGTGACATCTATGAAAAACGGTCTTATGAAAAAATAAAGATTGCAATTTTAATTTTATTATATTTCTTTAAACTCTTTACTGTATTATTCATCTATATTCTAAATGTTAATGTATTTACATACACAGGCTGTTCAAAAATGTGCTACAAATTATGAGGGCATATAGTACTGACCAAAATGAGTAAAAAAAATTTAATCAACATAAGTCCGATCTTCAACTGTTTTTGAGAAAGAGACCATTTTGTATTAGAATCGAACAAAAACTGTCAAAGATAATGGTCGAACAAAATTTTATACATGCCAGTAAATAGACTATAAGAAACAATAACATTTTATATGACACATTTTTTTTCACTTTCTAATAGTTACGAAGTTATTTGAAAACTAAATATTGGCCAAGGTCGCTACAATATTTGTATTAGTTCAATTATTCGATTTATTTTGAAAAACACAAATAAATCTGAAGGGGGTATCACACGTAAGCACATACACGCAATAGATTTTCTGCAACTTTGTCTATTTCATGTAACTTTTTGCGTATGATAAGAGACTGATTTCATGCAACTAGTTTACGAACATGTTTGAAAACTTCGCAGACAAGTTGCAGATACGTGCGTACAAACGATGTACGCATGCGCGGTTGAACTTAAAAGTCCCTAAATAGGCGTGTTGATATTTTGTTCAGTTTTGATTTTATTGATGTGAAATTTTAAAATGTGTTCAGACAATTTGGATACATACTTTGAAACAATGATTAATTTAATTGGAGATGTTTCCGAGTTATGGGATATAAGACCTGTTGAAAAACGTTACCAACCTTAAATATGTAAATGACCTAAAATATATGAAAATTTGCGCACGTGTGATAACAAGAGTTGTGTATTTTGAAAAGTTGCGTCAAATCAGTTGCAGGTACCTGTGTACATGTGATACCCGCTTAAGATGAACTCTGAAAGATAAACAAAAAGTCTCATTTAATCAAAGTCGTAACTCTTACAGTTTTCGAGATAGCAGAGGTAAACACCGAAAAAACTCATTTTTCACTGCATTATATCTCAAAAACTATTGAAGATCGGAGCCATGTTGATTAAGCTTTTTTTACTCATTTTGGTCAGTACTATATGCCCTCATAATTTGTGACACTTATTTTTTAACACCTGTTGATTCAAATAAAGGTAGTTTCTCGTAAGATAAAAAACAATAGTAACATAGTTGATGCAGTACAAATGAGAAGTGTATAGCTATAGATCAAAGTGTTTAGGCTTACGGCTTGTGGGCATTTTAAAGGGTATAAACATCCTCCTATTCTTCGGCACGCAGAAAGCAAACATACACATGAAGCGTTCCTTCACGTGCCTCTAGCGCAAGTCGGGAGTACAGCAGAATAACCGGTCACTGATGCCTCATGCTTCATGCCTCGCCCATCAACTTAGACGTCAGCCGAGCCGTCAGCGCACAGACCAGAGCTAGACGTGCCACACCACGCCGTGCAGGATTTTCAAAAGAGAAATTCAGATTTGCAAAATGATAACCTTACTTTTCTGGTTCTTGCGCCGTTCAATAATTACCTCAATATTTGTTAATCAGCAATGTTATTCAATGCTAGGGTGTATTATATTTTGTTGTATTTGTAATTATTGTTACCTATTTTTTTTTCTTTTGGTTACTTAATTTTTTCTAAAAATTAAAATATTTCAATAATTACTGCGTTTGTCAAGTTTTAGCAAGAGTATAGTATGACTAGCAAATGAAAGTTGACGTTTAAATTATTTTTCCTACAACCGTACGTAAAGTACATACTTTACGCACTCTTTACAATGTGTAAAATGCGTGAAAAGTACTTTTCAAGTACAAGTGCGTGAAAAGTAAATACATTGCTAGGCAACATGCACATCTAGATAATTTACTTGTCTACTAACAATATTTGAAGATGCATGTACACTCACACTCAGTATGGGGGATTACGGCTCAATCGAATTAAAGGGAAATAGTGAAAAAATACGAATGTATATGCTGAGTAACGAATATTAATAAAAAAATGAAATGGTATAATTGAGATATTTCGGAAATAAAGGGTTTTTTGTTATAACGCTTCGACACTAATATGAAAATATTTTGATTGGCGACCGAGAAACCGCCTATACATGCATTACAAATAGCGTGTTAGGAGGTGGGATTACTACCAATGGAAGTTAAGAAATTCAAATTCGAAAGGAGGGGCTAACATTCCTGTACTACAGTTTCCAAACAGTTTTTATTTTAACATAAATTTCTTGCATTAAACTTAATCATTTAAATACACCTGTAATTATAAAGTATGTATACTTATACAGTGTTATAATATTCATTTATTTTTATGTAAATATAACTTAAAATAGCATATATTTCAAGAACATTTAGGGCTATGATGAAAACAGTTTGATATTAAAACACATAAATGTGACGTCGTCAATCTTTTCAAAATTCGAGAGACCATAACTCGCTTATTAATAGGAATTTTTTCACCGGATTTTCATCAATAGTCTTAGTTTTCCTAATATTTTCAGATGAAATTATAAAAAAAAAAAAAAATGGTGTAATCCCCCATTATGAGAAATAGCACCAACATTTCGGTTGTAGGAAAAATATTATATGCAACTCGTGTGTAAATAGTACTTTTTATCTCGTGCTAATTTCCGCATTCGGCTGTTGCATAAATAACTATTATAGATGGTGTTTTTTTTTTCTTTTCATAATTTTGCTCTATTGCTGATGTACTACGAAATCCCAGAAATACAGTACTTTAGTCAAAAAAATTGACTCTGTTGGTCTAGCAATAAAACTATGAATATCATAATTATGACGAAGCGGCATATCGCTCACTGTTTGCATTATAACATAGCATGCCAACGGGCTATTATTTGCGCCGTTTTGTTGAAATTAAGACATGCTCTGTATAAAGTATAATCTTACTGTTTCTTTACCATAATAGTATATTGTATAACTAGTGCTGAAAGTTGGATATTTCACACGAACGTGAAGTTTGAGCCACGAGCTGAAGGCGAGTGGTTTAATCACGTGAGTGTGAAATACCCTTTCAGCACGTGTTGTACACGATATTTTTCCGACGATCACAAAAAATAAAACAATATAAATTTTCATACAAATATTAAAACAGATTATGTTTACATCATTGCTATCAGAATTCAACAAAAATTATGTTAAAATCTGATAAATCAGGGTCCAGCCTTCTTAATCCGTGTAAATTTAGCAAATTATTTGCAACTGTCAAATTTTTACATACAAATTTTTAGGTTAGTTCGCACAGTTGCGGACGCATCTGATTGGCCAACGAGGTTTCATTTCACACAGCTTTGGTAGTGATGTGCAATGACCAACTTTCAGTAATAGTTTAGCGTGTGAATTTATGTACTTTTCGTAGTGGTCGTTGGAAAATGCTATTTTTGTTTGAAACAATTTCTTATAAGAATAAAAATTGTAGTTTCAAAAATTATTTTAAACAAAAATAGCATTTATGTTAAAGAAACAGTACGATTATTTTACTATACAGAGCACTCAGAGCAGGTAGAAGTACCAGGCGATGAATGTTTTCATTACAGTAGAGCGGCGCAAACAATAGCCTGTTGGTATTAAATATTATAAAGCAAATACTGAGCGATATGCCGCTTTATCATAATTACGATATTTGTAGTTTTATTGCTGGACCCGAAAGTCAATTTTTTGACTATACATATAACTTTCTGAAAATAGATGGATGACTACGGTACCTGCATAATAGCATGGCTGCATTTAAAATATTTTAAATATTTTTCGTTTATGCCAACAGCAACAATCAACATAAGATAAAAACCTTTCTGTTTACTCCAAATGGTAGTAATAACAATAACCTTTAATTCTGTTCGCAGAGCCCAAAAATTTCCGATCAGTCTGAAACCAGTTTCAAACTACGCACGCGTACTAAAAAATTGACAATTCCCCCCAAATTTGGTTAAATTTTGGCACACCGTAATGAATCACCCTGTAAAAATATCATTAATACAGACAGACAATAATTTAGGTTAATTTGACATAATTTTTAACCTATAAAATCTGAGGAAGAGAAAATTGTTTTCCTCTAGGAAATATTGTAAAGTTTTGTTTATTTACATTATTGTATAAGTTCTGACTCAACAACTTTAAAATCTATAAAACCTCTAATGTTTCTGCTTAATTTGATATTCTGTGATAATTTAAGTGCATGAATATCTAATTGATTTTGTTCCGGTGTAATGGTTAAAACTCAGAGCAACAGGTATCATGACATGACCCATCAGCAATTTTACAAGAAACTTCAATTTTAAAACGTTTATGATTATGCTCGTTCATTAGTTCTAGTTGATCTTTATTTCATCAGACGGTATAAAATGATTACTCCAGCACAATAATGTAAACATTTGTTATCGTATCAGAGTACATTGTACATTGTCTGGATGATTTTTTTGTTGGATCTAATTACTTATATTATTTGTGTACATATTTCTTTTATCATTAAATATTATAACAATAAATTTAGGTAAAGTATAGATGGTGATGACACTAATATAAAAACCCAAAAAATAACAATGGCTTCTTATAATAAAAAAAAAGTAATTTCCAAAAAAAAAATATAATTTTATAAAATTTTATTTAAACATTGATTTTAATAAAAAATATTTGATTTAATTCACAATTCGAATTTCTACGATAAAAAATAAATATAAAACAACTTTTTATGAGATCATAAAAAACAAAAACTGCTATTTGTCAATTTAAATTATTATTATTTATTATTTTAAGGGTCCCGTGGCCGCGTGCCTGAGTGTCTGGTCGCGAACCTGGGGGAACCGGGTTCGATCCCGACCGGCGCCAAATATTTCGAATTTTAAATGGCACAAAAGTGACCCCTGTGGAGCACTCTCCACGCCAGCAATGAGTGCCCGTGAGGTGACGCCTGGTAAGCGCCCGCACGGTACAAATATGTCATCATCATTACCGATATCTGCGATAAAGCAGATTGGCACACCCAGAAATGGGTAATATGCCGTGATGATATATTTATATTTTATTTATTTATTTAAATTATTTAGGATGGAAAACAAATAGAACACTATTTATAAAGTTATTAACAAATATTTGCTTCGTTTTAATTAAAGCTTAACTGTTTTTCATACATAGACATAGCCTAAAAATAACTATAAAAATCAAATTTATTTAAATTTTAATTGCATTTTTCTCAATATTTTTGTTATGTAAGGATATAAAATGATTATATGGTTATGGTTGAATTCAGAAAAAAATACTATGTCGAATGATACTAAAAAATATACATTCCCATTTAAAAAAATAAATCTTTGTATTGTAACTTGAGAACCACTGGTTTCAAAAATATATTTTTTCTGCAGTCTATATACAAAGTAGGCATTTGCGCTCGCTTTTGTCAACGCAAAATGGCACTTTGCCGCTCATGCGCGACAAAGTAGAAAAACGCTCGCTGTCCGAATTTCTAACTATAAATATTGAGAAAAATCACTTGTCTACATTCATAATGGGAGAGTTTAGTCACGAACTAATGGCGCTGTAGTTACTTACACATTACCACCTCAACAAGTCAATCTGACATATGACCGCTCTCTGTCGGTATATCGCATAACCAAACAAAATGCCGTACTTCTGTGTAAAGGAATACAGAAATAAAATAGGGCATTAATTTACAAAAACGAAGGTAAAATATGCTTAGATAAGATTGAAGGAAGAGCTCAAGACTTTTGGAAAGTAACGATAAATTAAAATTAAAAAATATAATCGTTATTTATTTAGTACTGTAAGTACAAAGTGTAAGCACATTTTATTATTTTTTGTTATGGTGGACGACCCCATTGTGTGTGTTTCGAGCACAAATGGACATTGTATATTTCGAGAGAATCAATCTCAACCGACAATATCCCATTTTGCACTCTTAATACACAAATAGCTGTTTCCGACAACAGTGCGTAAAATACATACTTTAAGCATCATTCTTTACAATGTGTAACTTTTCAAGCACTAGTGCGTGAAAAGTAAATAAAATACGTTGCTAGGCAACAGTTAATTTACTTCTCAACTAACATTGTATTTTGTATTTCTTGTATATTCTTTTTATAATCGTCCTGTAATTGGAACTATGTAGTTCTGTAGGATAGATTGTTAAATAAATAAATAAACACTAACAATATTTGAAGATGCCTGTACACTCATACTCACTCATCATTATGAGAAATAGCACTAACATTTTGTATTTCATGTAAACATCGCACTCGACCAAAAAAATACTACTTTATACACTTGTTACATAAATAACTATTCTTCTCTAATCGAATGTCTCCCTTGGACTTCTATAAGATTGCCTTATAGTATTTTATTATATCTTTTATAAAAATTATTTAAGGAAACTCGTTTATTTGTTACACCCTGTATACAAAGAAATTTTTTTTTACATTAACAAAAAGTCTTGTACAAAAATAACGCTGTAAAGTACAGATAACAAATTCAAAAATCTATATTTCCTTTTAAAACCACTTTTTCAATTATACTTTTCCTCCACGAGTTGTGCATTTGCGTGTGGAGAGAGATTATAAATATTATCTATATTAGAATTGATAATACAAAGCAATTATTACGTAATAGCTTAAATGGGTTTGCAAATGTTTCTATAATGTAAAAGTAATACGGCCTGGAAAAACTTCTCAGAAACTTTCTCATAAATGTTAACGACTTATGACTCGTTCTGCATAATTTCATCAGAAATATACTTCACCCTAGCAAAAAAATGCCTAACCCGAAAAACCCATGATACAGCGGATATGAGATAAATCATGGTAATTTAAGAGCACCATATGAACATAAATGTGGACTGAAATTTTCAAAGATTTATTTTAAAATTTTATTTTTTCCTTCTTATATCATAGTACAAAAAACTAATTTCTATATTTTCACTATTTTACAAAAATGTGTCTATATTCCTGTCTGAATATATTAAATAAATAAAGTATTTTAGGTATGAAATAAATAAATATATCATCACGGCATATTACCCATTTCTGGGTGTGCCAGTCTGTTTTCACAAATGATGATGACATATTTGTACCGTGAGGGCGTTTACCAGCCGTCACCTCACGGGCACTCATTGCAGGCGTGGAGAGTGCACCACAGGGGTCACTTTTGTGCCATTTAAAATTTGAAATATTTGGAGTCAGTCGGTATCGAACCCGGTTCTCCAGGTTCGCGACCAGACACTCAGGCACGGTATGAAAAAAGTTTTACAATATTGTAAAGATCATTTCTATTTTATGAACAGTACAAAGTAATGTTAGCTATCATTAAAACAGTACAATTATTATTTCATGTACTTCCAATCACCTTAGTTACGAAATTAAGCCTTGAAATTACTGACAAGCAATATATCTTACTGTCTTACGAGAGTAATTGACAAAAATATTCACTTCTACTTTACAAATTCTAATATTTAATACCAAATTTTGCCTAAAACTCGTGAGAAAATTAAAACCTTGAAATCGCATTTTATTAATGAAATAAAATTTCGTTATGATTCATTTACTACATAAAACGGTTTACATTTAGATCCAATTGTCTTTTTCTTAATTAGTTATTGTTTAAAAAATTGGAAATTGATTGTTTTATACACACATTTAAAATTATGTTATTTCATTCACAATTTAAAAGTTTACACATTTCTAATTACATTTTTTTGTTCTTGTTTAATGTTAAAAAAAATCTATAAAATTATTTTACGTTTTCCCCAGGCATTCATATCACGGAGGAGACCAAGATATTCTTGAAACACTATACTATGTCCCATCCTTTGGAAGTATAGTTTGTCCATTCAAACCAGGAACTCAAGTCGAAGTACTATATATTTAAGCTCAAAGCGTAGATTTAGAAATTCAATTAATTTTTTCGGCGAATTAGTAGATAAATTTTTCATAATTCTAGATTAATAGTTATTTCGCTAGCAAGTGTTTCAATGAGGGTGATTAATGATTGAGACATTTTGTTGAGATTATTAATCGCCAATTAACACACGTGTTAGTTATAATATTTTTCAGTTGACTGTATTTTACTGAATTGTAAATCTAATTTTATTCCATAACAAAAAGATTTAGGTAAGTAACGTCTGACGCATAAGTTTTGACAAGTGTTTAGCAGTAGTATGTGGTATAAAAAATGGTGTCGTACTAAAATCGTTTATTAATAAAAAAAAAACATGCATTAATAGGGGTCACCAACGAATGATTTCCTATACATTAATATAACCTATTAACACACGGTCAAATGAAAAGTTATATAAACCGGATTAAATATTCGATAAATAATTCCTAGACTGTATATATTTATGTATTTACAAAAATCTATTTCCCGTTTTGTAAATTATTAGACTTAACAATTAACATCTAAATTTTCTTAAATGGTTCCGGTGGCTCAATTGTTAGAGCAACGTTCGGGGTTCTGGGTTCGAATCCCACTAAAGCATGGATGTTTGTGTATGTGAACCTACTCAGTAATTGGGATGTAATCCTGTTGAGGTTTTTATAAAAAAAACCCTTATATAATATTACAAAATTAGATATTTGTGACTAAATTGTAGATACTTCTCAAATAGAAAAATGTACGGTTGTGTAGTATACAGGCTGTTCGAAAGATAGAAAATCATACTTGGGGAATAATCAATCAAACCAATACAAGAAAAAAGTGCTAATAAACACATTTATGTTAATTATCTCGACCAGAGGCGTCGCATATGGGGAAGCCATGAAAGATTTTCAACGTTATTTTTTAGCTATACATTAACTATGTTTCATTTTTACTTATAAAATATTAAATACAATACAAAAATATTCAAAGAAGGTACTCTTGCGAAAACTTGATAAACGCAGTAATTTTTGAGATATTTGAATTTTTCTAAAAAGTCAAGTATTCAAAAAAAATTAAGTATCAATTAAGGAACAGTTCATATACATTCATTCAATCCATTAAATAAATGACGTCTAGAATGTTGCATACAAGTTCAAAGAGGGCATTACGAACATTTAATGTAATTTTAACAGTAACAAACATTACTAGAAATAAAATAAACAATTCAAACAAAACAATCCGAAACTGTTCGTTTCGGGATTGTATTGCTTTGACTGATGCATTTCCCAAATGGCCCCCTGGTTTTAAACATCCTGTATATGTGTTGAATGAAGGTAGCATTATCATTAATTTTTTTTCCTGTAAAATGTTTATCAAAGTAATGTGATAAAATATTGTGGAAATTATAATATGCCTCAATTAAATTTTAGTTGAAGAATACTTATTCCCATTTCATATTAGTTATTTCAGTGCGAAATTTGTCGAAGGTAGGGTCACGTAAATTTAAATTGGCAATAATAGTGCTATGATCGGATAATTTTATATTTTTTTTCGCTAATTACACAAGACGTATTTATATTGTTAGCATATTAATGATCTAGTTTTCTGTTATTTCTAGTATTTCTAGAACATAGTTTTTTTCGTATATCTATTACATAAAATGTAAGTTTGACGCAAAATTGTGTACAATACATATTTATTTACTACTAAATAATTCTTTTAAACTGTTAAGGCAGAAGTTATATCTCATAGATTTACAGTTTACAGAAAGAAAGATTTGATTACAACAATAAAATTATTGATTACAATTAAGAGTTGATTACAATAATGAAAATGACTAATAATTATGTCTTTAGTTTTCAATTTTTGACGCATTTCTTAATTTGCCGTCCCTAGAAAATGTGTAAGCTGCCTAATTTGACCCTCGTACATTTTTGTTACTTCAAAGATGTAAAAGCTTGCAGCCAAGAAATGGTAAATTCAATAAAATACATGATTTGTCAAACATATTATGTTTTAATTTTATACATTATTTAATAATACATTTTACAAAATAATACCTAAAAAGATAAACCAGGCGGGATTCGAACTATTCGGCTATTGAATGCGTTTCCATAATGGGCCCCTCACCCTTATTTTTTTATTATTTTAAATGAAAATTCATTTAATTCTGAAGCAATTCATAGTATTAAAAAGTCATAATTGTTTTTAGTTTAATTGCATTTGATTTGTAGCGAAACCATTGCTGTCTTTCTCGCACCAGTTTCTATTGTAGGCTACGCGAGAAAGATAGCAGTACTGTGACGTCACTGTGACACAAAACAAATTCAAATATCTCGCAAAGTATTTATTAAAAAATGTTTTTTCATCTTAATCGTTACTTATTGAGTAGTACTTTAAGTTTGCAATGTACATTTTATTATTTTTTTGTTATGGTAGAGAACCCCATTACTGGTTTTTATGAATATAAGTAATAATTAGTCGAATGAAAATTTAATAGCATTGATAAAAGGTGCTTGACATAGAGTCATAAACGTATTTATTTTAATAATATTATATTTATATTCTACTTAATTTTATTACATATTTATTATAATTTTGATTTTTTAAATATATATACCTACTTTGTATTGAATATGGTGTATTTCAGTTATTCTGTCATATGTTTTATATTTATATTTATAATTTTTCTTGTATTCTCTCTGATGATGGTATTAAACACGGAAATCGTTTAGAGATAATTTTTTTGTTCGTATTTTTATTTATTTTTATGTATATATTTTAATATTTCAGCATCAAATGTTATTTCAAAAATATAAAAAAATATATTTAAATACATTTAAAAAAAAATGTATCATCAAGTGTATGGAAAATGACCCAGCAGGGATTTGAACCCTGAACCTTCTATGATTGAAAGAATATATAATAAAGGGTCTGTATTTAATGAAATAATTTTCTTATGGTAGGTTCAAGTTGAAAAGAAAATATGTAAAGCACTACCAGTACTCATAAATTTACAGGGAGATAACACCCTCTGCTAGGAAAGATTTCCGAGCTGAATAACGACAGTTATTTTCATGTAAATTTATTAGTACGGACAGTGCTTTACATGTTTATAGTGGAGGACATGAGGGAATAGATTCCGCCGTATAGGGCTTCCAAATTATCAAGAGATGGCGCTGACATCAAACGTCAAAATTCAAACGAATTGTACATTTTTCACTGGCTTCCATAAGAGTACAATTGGTGTGAGACTAATTTTCGTAGTTTTTAATTTAATTTCGGATTTAGTATAGTGTTTTTTTTTGTTAATTTCGGTAGAATTGAGTTTGATCTTGTAGTAACAATTTAGTGACAGTTTTAATAATATTTTAGTTAATAGGGTTAATTTTAGTAAGTATAGTTGTAGGTTAAGAGTATTTTAATTAACAGTATATAGGTTTTTTTAATAAAAAAAATATTTGATTTCCTTTATTTAGATTGTATTTCATTGCCGTAGTTGTACATATATTAATTTCTATCTACATAGCTTTACTTTAATTTAATTGTTTTTCTTTCATAATGAACAATTTTGCTTAGATTTAGATACTATTTGCAGATTTGGGAATTGTAGTGTATCGTCTAGAAATATGGTGGAAGGCCAGCAAGTAATAAATAGTGACCACATAATATTATATAGTAAATATTTTCGGAGAAAACACCATCGTAACTTTAACCTATAAATTGCATATCTCCTAATTTGTTCATTAATTTTTTAAAAAACAAAAACTTACCTGTTATATTAGCACTAATTCAGATCCTACTAAGAATAAAACAATAATAGCCGAAAATAAAAGCGTATTAAAATTCGTATACAAGTAAATACAATCCCTGAATAAAATAACCACATTCGTACATGTACACTTCACTCAGTTCAGAAATCTGCCACCAGGGGCGCATTTTAATTTTGGAAGCCCAATAATTTTTTTGCGATCCGGGCATAAGCAAATTTTTCATTTTTCCAATACTTGATGGTACATTTTTTTAAAAAATGTAGTTAAATTTTTTATATTTTTGAAACAACACTTGATACTGTACCATTAAAATATATAAATAAAAACACAAACAAATGATCTCTAATCGACTTTGGTGTTTCATACCATTAGAGAGAATACAAGAAAAATTATAAATATAAATAAAACATATGACAGAACAAATGAAATACAACATTTATAATGCGAAGTATAATTATTTTAAAGGGGACCTCCACCATAACAAAAAATAATAAAATGTACAATTTATACTTAAAGTACTACTCAATAAATAACGATTAAGATAGAAAAAAAAAAACATTTTTTTAATACATACTTTACGGATATTTGAATTTGTTTTCAGTGCCACAGTGACGTCAGAGTATTGCTATCTTTCTCGCGCAGCCTACTATAGAAACTAGTGCGAGAAAGATAGCAATGGTTTCGCTGAAAATGCAGTTAAACTAAAACTAATTATGACTTAATACTACGAATTGTTTCAAAATTAAATGAACTTTCATTTACAAAAATTATAAATTAGAGTGTAGGACCCCATTATAATAAATATGTAATATAATTGAATTAAATAAAATTAAGTAAAATATAAAGTGATCAAAAATAATTGATTCAGTTGGCAATACTTGAAATTGTTAAGATTGATACATAAATTTATTTCCTGTTTCTGACAGTGAAATTTGATAATTTAAATTTAGGCATATTTGCATTTTTTTATTAAAATGGTTGTTGCTTCCTTTACCCACATACTTTTATTTCTTACATTACCCATACCCCAACAATCTAAAGCATTTCAATCACTCAAAATCCTAGTCCCTGCTCTGACATAACCTTTTTGTATTTATTGTCAAAATGACATGTCAATAATATTTCCGCCTTCACCTGGTGCAAACTGTGGAATAAAAAGAACCCCAGAATTGTATTGCCAACTTGATAACTCTGTATAATATAATTAACATAAATACGTTTATCTCTATGTTAACACTTTAAGCATGCTATTAAATTGACATTCAACTAATTACAGAGTATTGGTTAAATCGGGAAGTAATATTTATTCATGAATACGGTTTATCTTTTTATTATTTTTGTTTTACTTTGTAAAATGTATTAATAATTAAAATATAAAATTAAAACATAATTTGTTTGGTAAATAATGTATTTTATTGAATTTGTCATTTCTGGGTTGTAAGCTTTTACCTCTTTGAAAATAACAAAAATGTACGACGGTCAAATTAGGCAAATTACACATTTCCTAGGGACAGCAAATTAAGAAATGCCTCAAAAATTGAAAACTAAAATACATAATTATTTAATCAATAATTTTATTGTTGTAATCAAATATTTATTTCTATAAACTGTAAAGCTATGAGATATAACTTCTGTTACTTCAGATTAACTTAACTTCAGATTAAAAAAAAATATTTGGTAGTAAATAAATATGAATGACGGGTGGATATTTATATTAATATGCACTTTTACATAAGTATTATTATGTAAATCACAATTTTCCGTCAAACTTACATTTCATTCAATAGGTATACGTACAGAACAAAATGTATACGACCCTTCCGTTTACAATAAAGGCGTCAAGGTCCATATCTCCCCTATATACGTACGGCGCCATAGCACAGGTATTTTTCCCTGTCAGCAGTTCCCAAAAGTTGGGACCATTCAAAATATACAAGTATTTAAAAATTTATTCTCTGCCTCATATTCAATTTATATATAAACAATATATTTAGTATACTGTGTTAATGATATGAAATGCATAAGATACCGCATTTTTTAATGTAATTTAGTGTCCAAAAATTATAAGATTATACCTAATCTACGTTGCAAAGATGTGTATCTTTAAAATGAGTAAAATTTGAATAAAGGTATTATATTATTATACGAAACATTTAATTTACATTTTAAATAAGTTTTGCGTTATTTAGCAATATGAAAATGCACTTTGTGAACAATATTTTTAGTGCATTTTTAGGCTAATTTTCACAATATGCCTTAAAGGTAGGAAACTTTAAACAAAATATACTTCTTATAAGCAATTTATATGTATATTATACGCATAATCTTTAGATCAAATTTTAACAAAATTTTGTTAAAAAAAGAACAATTTTCAGGAAACAAATTCGCTTGTTTTCGTAGGTTATGATTTGTATTATTACACAAAATGATCAACAATAATAGATTCAGATGGCAATATTTGAAAAATACTTGAAATTGGTAATATTGATAAATAAATTTATTTCCTGTTTTTGACATTGTTGACAGTAACATTTGTAAATTTAAATTTGGGTATATTTACAATTTTTTATTAAAATGGTTGTTGTTTTCCTTACCCATATACTTTTATTTCTTACATTACCCATAGAGCAATAATCTAAAACATTTCAATCACTCAAAATTCTATTAGCTATCAGGCCCCTGCTCCGTCATAACCTTTTCGTATTTATTGTCAAAATGACATGCCAAATAATATTTCCGCCTTCACCTGTGTGTTGTGTAAACGGTGGAACAAAAAAATCCCCAGAATTGTATTGGCAACTGAATCAGTTATTTTTGATCACTCTGTATAAAGCAAATGTTAAATATTATACTTAAATTTGTTTAACATCCTACACAAGTCAAAAAAGATATTCAGCATATTATATTAAATTAGATAAATTTCAATATGGCATCATATGTATTTATATAAAAGTGGTAAAATATATAACATGCAATCATATTTGTACGAAGATATGATACTGGATAAGTGTGTTAAGTTCGAGAGCAATTTAAAAGTGAAAAACGTCTACTTCTATGCGTGCGGCATGTTCTAGCTTGTACCACACACATACAGTGCGTACCTACGTGTACGTGGCACTGTACTACTGACTAGCTGTAGCTTATCAATACTTTTTAATTGAAACGTACAACAAAAATTATATATTACAACCAAGTGCTACAGAAATAGTATAAAATACAAACTTTACACGTATTTATATATTTAGCTCCATGCATCATTGACATAGATAATATGTGTCATCCAAGTATTTTATAATACGAAGTAAATTATTTAAAATTCCATATAATAGAAATGCCAAACACAAGTACAAATAGAAAATATTTACATTATTTAACGCAGATTTCGATAATTGTTGAGGTGCTTAAACTGGTCATATTTATTAGTGAAATATAAATACAAGTTTATTTTGACACTATTTGAAAAACCTAGTGGTGTGGTATAAGCGTTAGTTGTTTCTGTCCTACGTTCGGTTATTCAGGTGCCACACAACGCGCTCGTATGCTGGCAAAGCAAAGGCACAGGTACATCGTAAAGCGGTACAGCTAGCACAGGTAGATAGATACCTCGGTTTCAAACCTGTGTTCACTGCTCTGCTCAGATAGACATACCAGCGATTGCCAAAATGTCTCACATACGTGAAATATACAGAATTTTAGAAAAGTTTACTATTGTATTTACGTAGGTACTTCAAATAATTATTTATTTATATTTATGTTACATAATTTTTTAAAACAAATATTTGATTTACTACATGAAAAAATAACTAGGCTTTGAATTGATATTTAACTGTACTTGTTGAGACTGTTTACTACATATTAAAGATTATTATTAAACACGAAAATTATATTTATTTATAAATATTCGACTTAGATTTCATAATTATAATGCGTACAAAAATTAAGACAACAACACATTACTATTTGTTTGTTTCTTCTCTTAATTATTAGGATTTATACTCTGCCTCATCCAAACCCAAAGGATCGCAATAACCAGCTTAAACACCCGTATACTATAAAAATACAAAGGAACAGTTTAGTGCGGTATACCGCAAATTGCTATAGGTTTGTCACAATACTTGCAATTCCCAGGTTTGGATTAAAGAAAAAAATTAAATATCTTATGAGACAATACACTTATATAATCCAAAGACGCAAAGATACTTATTACAAAATCATGAAATTATTATTGGTGTTTTACTTTGGTTAGAATTTACGTAAATTAGCCTGGATAGTAGTCAGTTTTGAGTGTCAATTATAGTAACGAATTACATATTATAATTTCGATATATTTAAGAAACTGGTAAAGTTTCCAAATTAAATTAGCAAATAACCCGGATAAAAATTATCCCCACTATGTGTTTGATACTACCCCAAATAAAATACATTATAAGGAAAAACTTAGTTTTGATACAACTTCTCTGCTAGTAAAGTTCACATTTTTTTTTAATCATGTGGCAAACGTGGGTTTTAAATGATGGTGACGTAGCTGATGCAAGTGATAATGGTATTGAACTGGACGTTTCTGTGAGAAAATTCAATGTTTGAAACTAAACCAAAAGAAGATACTACAGAAGTCGACGAAATTAATTTGAATAAAATTTATTTATACGAAAATGCGCAGCAGTAAAATAACTTAAAATTATTTTCTTTATTTATTAATATGTGAAAGATATTGTTAATAAATCATTTTAATCCTTCTAAATCCATCCATTTTCATTAAAATATTTAGGAAACTGTGTATTTGATTTAAATATGTTTTTCGGGCCGGCCCGAAAAGTTCGATTTTTCGGGTCGGGCCAAAATCGAAAGACCGACTCGTCTCAATTTTTGCAAATGATTGGCCCGATTCGGCCCGAAAAAATATATCTGCGGCCCGGCTCGTCGATTGACTCGAAATCAGGCCAAAGCTCGAGATCAAGTGCATTCCTAATCTTATTTATGAGGGGTGGAAATTTGGATTTCTTTGTCAACTTAAGTGATCGGAGTTCCAAAGGTTTATGGCGATCCTTTGGGTTTCGATGAGACAGTATAATTAATATTTATGTTAATGATTATTCTCATGTCTAGGCAATATATGTATGCTTTCCTTCCTATTTTTTTCTTTATATGATGATAAAATATTGCTACATTCGTTTGGCTTGAAAATAAATGAATAAGTATAAGTGAGTGTAATAAAGGCCGTGAGAAAGTTGAGCGCACAACAGGTACTTGGTACAGGTATAATACAGGTAGAAGGTTTGTTTGGACTTACTTGAGATAATAGACTTGTCCTTCAGGGGTGCGAGCCTGCTCCCAGCCTGGAGGCAACGGCGTGGGGTCGTCGGCGACGGAGCTGACGACGTCGTAAGAGCGCTGTTTGATGTGGTGGTGGCCGGCGGCGGCGGGTTGCTGCTGCTGGCCCACAGCATACGTCTGCTGCAGGGAGGCGGGCGAACTGTGTGCGCGGGAGTGTGCCACCTGGAGGCCTACGGCTGGGGCGCCGCCGCTCGAGCTGCCGCCCCCAGCTGACCCGAACGCTGAGTCTGCAGAGTTCTCACGAGAGTGTGAGATGGATGGGGACTTGGAGCCCGTGGACGGAGGGTCGAAGAACGACTTGGGGAGCTTCCTCATACGCAGAGGCACCTGCAGCGGTCGTTTCGAGTCAGGTTTCAGCACTGTGTCAAACAGTGCCTGCAGGTCGTTGTCGGAGTCTTGGTCTATGCGGACGACGAGTTTACTCGACTTTTGATCTACGTCTTGGTTTAATGCCATGTTTATATTATAGTGTGCCTCTTATACTTTGTTTTGTATTGGTTTAAAAGAGCCGTGGTGACACGGCACACAGCACGCACTTCTATAACTGAGAACAGTTCCCGCTATTAACGCACCCGTCTTGATTTCGTTGTATTAAACACAGCACTAACAACACTGAACCAGAACCGCACTGCAAGCTCTCATCAGCATCAGTTTCAGTCTCAGCATGCTAACTGGCAACTCTCTGTCTCCGTTCTTGCTTTGTCTTCTTATGATGGTGTTGTGGTGCCTTCTCGGTTCTCGCCTTCTGCTACCGTCGTCACTCCACTGTCCGCAGTCCGCTCCGCACTCGCCACTCGCACTGGATCTTAGATCTCGCCCGTCGTCCGTCGAGTCTCGAGTCGTCCAATGTCGGCCAACTAAGTAACCACTATCACCACCACTACGACACCAGCTACTCTTCTGGTTCGCTGTCTGACAGTTCTGGAATGTACAACCCACTTACACTCCCTACAAAACAACTACGCCACACTAAATAGTTCTACTCTACACCACAATCTTACTCTATTATACTACAGATGGCTCTCACACCAAACGCACTACTTTTACCGCTTTATTTAAAATTCTATCATGACATCTTTACAAAAAAATTTCAAAGTAAAAAAAATTCAAAAAAAGATATTTTAAATTTTTAATAGTTTAGCAGGATTTTTTTGTTGTAAATATATAAAAATTAAAAAAAACTAACTATATTCATGAAAAATAAAAAACTGTTTTAATAAATGCGAAAATTCCATCGAAATCACATATTTTCTAACTTTCGAAGAGAATTACTACAAAAGTAGTTGATAACTGGGCGTTTTTTTTGACAGTCACGTATAAACCGTCACTTGAACTGTCGTTAGGTAGTTTTTTGTACAAATCTGTAGTTTATTATGTGAGCTACTAACTACGGAAAACCCCTCCTTGTGAAACACTATTATTGCCAATGTATTTTCGCTCTAGTTTGGTTTTAAATATCTCAGCTCACGGATGGTAAATCTTTTCAAAAATTAGCATACATGTGTAAAAACTCAAGAAATAACATATTTTAATTTAATTAAAAACTGTCGTAAATGCTTCCATAATAGAACCGCCTTGTCAAGTGTTTCTATACTGCAAATATTACTTCTAATTTATATAATATAATATCTTGTTTAAATATTAGCTTAACATTTCAACAACTAAGAATATTAACTTACCTGTAATTATGCAAATAAGACGAATATCTATTAACAATATAAACTGTGCAAATAACAAGTACATGATTTTAATTTTCTAAAATTATTATTTGGTTGATGTACGATAAGAACAATCTAGTGTAAAGTTTATTACGTTACAAAAAATGTATATAAAATACAACTTCTAGTTAAAATATAACATCAATTTTCAAACCGTTAATGAGATTTTGAATAATCAACAACATGAAAATATTTTAATATCAGACGAATTCATTCTGTAGCAAATACATTATATTAAAATTTCAGCTTCTGATAAAAAATGAAGGAATTAAAACTTGTACTATATTAGAATATATAATAAGTCACTTGTGCTTCTAGTTTTGAATAGGATTTACTAAAATATATTTTTATAAAGTATTTGTCTCGTATTCAACTACCTGATCCGTTCTAATATTCATATTTCTCATTTTATTACGAATATGTACGTGTCTATGTAAGAAAGTATTATTGTACAATGTACAAATATATTAGGTATATTCAAATCAATCTGTACAGCTTTCAACTTAATTAAAATGTTAAAAACCATTAATTCTGTAACTTACATATTGCATTATTCTATTTACATGATCTGCTTCCGTGTTTATACGATCTTTGTACAATACAATAAAGAATATAACAAAATTATTTTACACAACAAGATTTCACAGTCTAAATTATACAAACAATTCCTTCTAGGAAACGTAAGATGTAAGTTACAGCAAAAATGTAAAGTTTATATATGATATTTCACAGAGCTAATAACAATAGTTGTGCCAGTCTTCAAAGTGCTGTCAAATATATTTTACCCATGTGCGCCCAAGAAATTCTAGTAATTTATATATATTCATCTTCAATACTTCATTTACTACTGTTTCTTAATCGTAATTATGAAGAATTTTAGTATAATTTGCTATTTAAAAAGTAAAACCTGTTTTTATTTTTCAATGTAGCGATATGTACATATAGTAAATTACTAGAAATTCATAGTTACTTGACTGCCGGAATATTATTATAAAGATGTCTTCTGATATAACACTGTGATATAAACTAGTTTGTCATAATAGGCCGTCTGTGTGCATTTGCAAGTATGTATTTTCGAAGCTGTACATGCCCAGTAAATACAATGTTTTATTCATTATTATTTGCTGTGTCGTATGATAAATAGTCAATTTTATTTATTTTCATCTAATATAAAAATATTATTATTTATAAATATATACAGAAATCTATGAAGGATGCTCCAAACTAATGAAATAACGCGCCAGTTAACAATAAAATATGCATACATTTCCAAGATAATAAAACGGGTAAACCGCCAGAATCATTCAAAAACCGAATACGTGGGCGTGGCCAAGCAGAGGTCACGTTAGGATAAGTATGGTTAGGAGATTCTATTTCGTGCAATGCGCGATTCTGTTTTTGAATATTCGGGATTTGAGTGATTCTGTGCATGCATATTCTGGTTTTTAATATTCGGGCGTTGAGTATGCACCCCAATATAACTGCTGAGACAATTATCAAATGAGAAAAACTTACATCATTGTTCAAATAAACGATAAGACTCACAATATTACTATTTGTTGCAGTGTTTGTAGTGTTACGAATTAAATAATAAATATTCCTTCCTTATCATAAAAATATGATTTTTACATTGTATATTTTACATACAGTCTTTTGCACATACTACCGTCTTAAACAAATTAAATACTAACAATTTAACGAGATGTTCAAAAATAACTGCGAAAGTATGATGTTAAACTCAATGAGAATCACAAACCTTCAAAGATATCAAATATTTTTCCTTCTTTGATACATTGCTTCACAAAAATTATTTTTAAAACTATAGAGATCTGTTTGACTCTATCTTTAAATATTTGAAAACTCACTTTATTTTTGTTTCATCAATACTTTCGTAGCCTGAATACTGCTAAAAAATACTAATAATACTACGTTTACACTTATAAATATATAAATCTAAAGACAATATTAAACAATTAAAAACACAATCATGAATAATTGTGCTGTATAAAAAATATGGCATAATAAAAAAAACATGTTACTTAATGGCGTATGTGACCATATTCGAATTCTATAAGCCATAAAATATAAAAACTTACCACTATAGCTTCTCATTATAATAATAAAAACTAAATATTAGTTTGTAATAATATTGCCATTAGTAATTTAATGTTGTGGAGAAGGGATATATGACGTCAGCATGCTAAGATTATGGAAAAAGACAGATAGACTGGGAAGGAAAGAGATAGTTATAGATCAGCGTCGCGATTATGTTGTGGTAGGTTATGGCATGGCGACAGCTAACAATAATTATCTCTTTTACTCTCCAAATCTTTAATATTTTCTCGTAAAGTACGAATTATTAATCAATATAAAAAATAAGGGTATTTTATTTTTATCTAGTATCATATTATGCAAAAATAAACATATAGTCACATACCCCATTTAAACAACTCTGGGGAATAAAAAACTTAACATACAAAATTATAAAAAATGTTATTTGGATATTACAAAAATAATTCAAATGCAATGTAAACGTAGTAATAAAACAGTTAAAATGAAAATGTTTATAGGCACATACATCTCGAAAATTCAAAAATACCCTGCCAAACCATTTGAAATGACGATCTCTATGAAAAGTTAAATGTATACTAACAATGGCAGTATTAAAAAGAATTAACAGATTTAATTAAAAGCTAAATCAAATGTTTCAAAGCAAAATGGCACTGATAAACTATTTCTACGTTGTGATTAAAGTAACACAATAATTCAACTATTGGCACTGCGAACAAATTGTTTTGTTTTAATATAAATATGTAAAAAAGATAACCTAAATGTAGCTCACTTTTTGCAAACTGTCACTGTGAGGGCATCTATAAGCACATTAGAAACTTATGGGAAATAGTATATACATATTAGCCAAAATGTTTCTCAAATTAAATGCATCTTTAAATTTTTATGTAAATCTACGTCATAGAATGCGTTGATTTCAATCATCCTCGTACATGCTTTGCGTTCCCATTGTAAACAAACTTAGCCATAATTAAATTTGTCAAATATAGTTGACCTCAATGCAACAGTCCTCCAAAGAGATCTATAACAGATGCTGATAATCTATCAATACCTAAAATCCACAAAACGAATATTTATAGAGATATATTGAGCTCCCTACTTGCGATTGTCGAATAAAGATCCTGTGAATAACGTTGCAAAAATATATTAACATAGAACAAAACATACAATAATCTAATAAAAAACTATTTTATTATTGCGTTTAGATTCGTATTCTCCTTGGAGATTTATTGATAGCTTAAAACTTTAGAAGTTTTGTTGCCTTCTCCTCTTTGTATTTAAAGCATCAATAATTGGTTGTCTTTTTGTTTGGTATCGCCTTCGTAACTCATCAATCTCTCGTTCCATTTCTGCGTCGAGATTCGCCATTCGTTGTTGTAACTCTTCGTAACTTAGAAATTTTAGCTAAAATTGAGATTTTTCTTATATCATCTTGTACAAAAATACTCGATCAACTATTGATAACTGATAATAGTTAAAAAAATCCCTAAACCTTAACTAAAATCGCTAAAACTAGATACTTATTTCGGCAGCTAAGTTGCCATCATCAGTAAACTTCCGTCTAAGAACAGATCAGTTTTGGATTACTCAACATGTCAACCATTCCAGAGGTCCAAAGACAAATTTAAAAAACAGAGCAGATTTGTTTTTGGATCTCTAGCATGGTTGACATGTTGACTAATCCAAACCTGATCTGTTTTTAGGCGTAAGTTTACTGATAATGACAACTTATTTGCCGAAATACGTATCTAGTTTTAGCGACTTTAGTTAAGGTTTAGGGATTTTTTAACTATTATCTATTTAACCTTAGACTCCAATAAAATTTTATTAATGATAACTGATACGACCATTGACGGCAGCACCGTCGCCGAGTTTGATTTAGTATTCTTAACTGTCATAGGTATTACTTCTGCAGGCATGTTGTGAAATTTTGCAAATATAACACATTTGTATAAAATTATTATACAAAAAACAAACTGGTTAATCATTTATAGAAGATATTTTAATAAATTTAGCACTGACAAAAAAATAAAGCGAAAATGAGAATTCTACATACAAATCCGACCTCAGGATGTTTTGTAGAAGGTACGTTAATAAATTTAACATTACTAAATATGTGTCTATGTATATATATTTTTTTTTTACTAGTGATAACTACAATATTGTCACCAAAGTTAGTATAATTGTGAAAGCCGATAGTTCTCTTCATGACCTACGACCGTACCACAAAAGTTTTGCTTTTACCTTTACATTAATTTTTACTATACGAGTTCTAATGTCAAATCAGCCAGAGTACTAAATCACATAGATGTCGTGACGCTTGGCGTCAGTCCGTTGTCAATACGTTCATGCGTATATTTGTAACGGGGTAGTAAAATTTAAAAGAATAAACATTATAATGTTATGAATTATTCTGAAAAATGACAGAATAGAGTAGTTGCGAAAAAATAAATGATATTTTTTCCTATTAATTATGAAATATAAACTAAAGTTCGCGGTGGAATTCTTGTGACGTATATTATTAATAATTATATAGTCCGACCAAGTGTTTTGGCCCATACAAGCTTGTTATAATACCACGACAAAGCAAATTAGTTGAATTATATTTTAATTGTATCATGCAAATATTTACAGTATAATTATAAAATTAAAATAACAGATACAAAAGTATTATTTAACAGTAAGTATATTTTATAATTATTTACTTGAATACCAGATATTCAATGGGAGCAACAAATGGTAAAAATTATAATAATTAACATTGTTTAATGTGGATTTGACTTTATAATTGTACTTTTACGTTAGAAACACAGTAAAAAAAAAAAACTGTAAACTGTCAGTGAAGTCATTCAAAATTATCGGCGACAACTTCATAATTTTGCCACAAGGTGGCTACACACTCCAGGGAATGTACATAAATGTCATTTTTAGTTAACATTTAACCTATGTTTTACGTGTAGGACGACTGATTATGTTAAATTCATATTTTATTTTTCTTTTCTACATCAGCAAATTTAAGACAAGGTTATGAAACTTGTGAATTTGCAAATAATTTAACACACACGAAACTGTCATAAGAGTAAACAACGTTAGTATAGAGTGCACCTCTAGGGCAAGAAAGACTGTGATTGGTATTAATAATATACGTCACACACGGGAAAATATGAAATAATATTTTTTTAAATTATATTTTGAAAATTATACAGTTGCCAGAAGTAAAACATGTATTAAAGTGAATAACTTGAACAATGGGGGATTACACCATTTTTTTTTATAATTTCATCTGAAAATATTAGGAAAACTAAGACTATTGATGAAAATCCGGTGAAAAAATTCCTATTAATAAGCGAGTTATGGTCTCCCGAATTTTGAAAAGATTGACGTGACGTCACATTTATGTGTTTTTATATCAAACTGTTTTCATCATGGACCTAAATGTTCTTGAAATATATGCTATTTTAAGTTATATTTACATAAAAATAAATGAATATTATAACACTGTATAAGTATACATACTTTATAATTACAGGTGTATTTAAATTATTAAGTTTAATGCAAGAAATATATGTTAAAATAAAAACTGTTTGGAAACTGTAGTACAGGAATGTTAGCCCCTCCTTTCGAATTTGAATTTCTTAACTTCCATTGGTAGTAATCCCACCTCCTAACACGCTATTTGTAATGCATGTATAGGCGGTTTCTCGGTCGCCAATCAAAATATTTTCATATTAGTGTCGAAGCGTTATAACAAAAAACCCTTTATTTCCGAAATATCTCAATTATACCATTTCATGTTTTTATTAATATTCGTTACTCAGCATATACATTCGTATTTTTTTACTATTTTCCTTTAATTCGATTGAGCCGTAATCCCCCATTCTTTCAGAAAAAAATGATTTAGAAAATGCGCAACTACCCTATTCTGATGAGTAAATTCAAAATTGTTTTAGTCAATATGATTTTCCATGCATTTTATTTTAGCACGGAAAAATATTGAAATACCCCAATTACGAAAGTAAAATGAAAATAAAAAATAAAAAGAAAAATACTTACAAATTCGAAGTCTCCATCGACAAATGGCCTTTGGTACTTAATTTGATTATTATCATGGTATCGCTGTAAATTGGGATCACTTGCCAAATGCACCATCCCTTCTCCAGCTTTGGAAGAAATCTGCCCCAACTGCAATTGCAGATGACTTTGAAACCTGTGGCGTTCAGCATTTGATAACTCTTCCAATGGTTTTGAAAAAAAGTAGCCACTACCCTGTTCATCTAAAGTCATTGGGCTCACTGGTTTTTGATTCAAACCATTGCCTTGTGACTAAATAAGAATAATTAAAAAATAAGAATTCACAAAAATTAGGCAATATACCTTTACTTCGGCTTCCTTTTTATCAAAATGATCTAAAAAGAGGGGGCGGTATTTTTTACCAACTTCTCCTGGACCAGTATCGTGTCCTATGACCAACAAAATATTTTAAAACTACAATTTTGAATGAATAAATTCAGTTTAAAAAAAAATAGGGCATTCCGGCATTTTTTCATTAGTTCAGTCTAGTAGGACTATAAATATATAATTTTGAGTAAGAAAATATATGTATCAAGTGAGATATGATTTTTTTAAAAATTCATCTTAATTCAAATTTTCTATCATGGCGCGCTAATGACGAGCATTTGACATTGACATCTGCATCAAACTTCAGCGCCTAAACACACGTATTCACAGACAGCTATTTTCCTATTTACAATTTTTGAACAATAAGTAGTAGGTTAACAAACAAATATCAAAGAAACACGTAATAATTAACACAAATACAAAATACACGCGCGTAGTAACTACTAGCGCCGTCTGTTTCTAACGGCATATATGAAATGAACAACATGTCGAATCTACGTCACAGTTTTCAAGGATGTTTCTAGATAAAATGTTTAAATTTTCTAACTTCAAATTATGAATGAAAACTTTCTCCTAAACATGTTTTACTGTATGTAAACTACAGAAAAAAGATTACTATTTTGCACAAATGCCATAAAACCAAAACACCCCATTATAAAATATTTATTAAACACAATTTTTGAAAACAAAACTGAAATTATACATAATAGTAAATATAAAAATGAATTTTGATAAGTTTTTTCACTATCACAAACTAATACATTTTAAGTCCTTACTTTTCATAGTTGCTTCATCGGAATCACTATTAATGACCATTGTACCGAGTTCAGATTGAAGTTCTACCATGGTATTGTTTTGTGACTGAGGCACTAAAGTTCCATCATCTACATTGGCATTCAAAGTGCCATCATCGCGATCAGGTACAAGAGTACCGCAGTCTTCTGGGTACTGGATCATAGTTTCATTGTTCACGTGATTATCATCGTCATCCTAAGAATAAAATTCTTTCAAAATAAAGTATTAACCAAATAAATAACTATAAAAAGCGGTAGTGTTAATAATAAAATTATGCAGGGTGTTAATACTAAGTCGTTACACCCGAAAATAGCAGTTAGAACTTATTAAAACAAACAACATTTCTTAGTTCCAATTTTTGATTTGGTGTCCCGGTTCGTAGTTATTGGAGTTCTTTTGTTTTTCGAAAAATCGTCATAACTCCCTTATTTTAAGGAGTCAGAAAAAATATTTTACCTTTCGGCTCTCTTAAACATTTGCATTTACAATTATTTTTTATTTTTCAAATAACAAAATGGCAATTGATCAAAAATTTCAAAACAAGATTTTTTGATAACCATTAATCAATTTTCGAAAGTAAAACATTTATAAAATCCTTTTATTCATTTACTTAAACTAAAAAAAAAATCTTTTGTTCTATTGTTCAAGGCAGGAAGCTACTTCGTTTTAAATGTTTTTTTTTTTTTTAATTAATACTTATCTGTAAATCAAGTAAATGAATAAAGATAGTTTAGGGATTCTATAAATGTTTTACTTCCGAAAATCGAAGGAGTGGTTACCAAAAAACCTTGTTTTGAAATTTTTGATCGATCGCCATTTTGTCATTTGAAAAAATAAAAATAATTGTAAATGCAAATATGTATTTTTTTTCGAAAGTCCTTAAAATAAGGGAGTTATGACGATTTTTTCGAAAAACAAATGAACTTCAATAACTACAAATCGGGAAACCAAATCAAAAATTGAAACTAAAAAAAGTTGTTTGTTTTAATGAATTCTAACTGCCATTTTCGGGTGTAACGACTTAGAATTAACACCCTATATAAATTAATAAGATGTATTATAATAATAATAATGTAAAAATTATAGAGGGATAAAACTAGTATCACACACATTAAAGGTTTGGGAGAAAATAATAGAATAGAATAGAGATTGAGAAAAGAAACATCAATACCGAAGGAACAGTTTGGCTTCATATTTGGAAGAGGGGCAAAAAAACGCTTTTTTGCCTTGAGACGGTTGTTAGACAAAAGTATGAAGAGATTCGAAAAGATCTGCATTTGGTTTTCATAGACCTGGAGAAAGCCTACGACACAGTGCCTAGGGATGAAATGTGGAGACGTATGAGGAAGAAGGGGGTACCGGAAAAGTACGAGCGGCTGGTAATGGATATGTATTATGAAACGTACAACAAAGTGAGAACAAGTATGTACGTTTGACAGAACGCTTTCCTGTGACAGTTGGTGTTCATCAAGGATCCGCGCTAAGACCTTATCCATTCAATATAATAATGGAGTATGCTCTTTGCAAATGACATTGTTTTGGTGGATAAAAACAAGGAAAGAGTGGAAGAAAAGTTGCAGAAGCGGAAGGAGACCGCCGGGGATGGAGGAATTAGGATCATTAGAACAAAAACCGACTACATGTGGTTCGGAGGAGATGGAAATAACGGGGATATTAGATTTTTGGAAGAGAAACTGGCTCGAACTGAAGTGTTTAAATACCTAGGCTCTTATGTCACTGAAAAAGGGGAACTGGATAGGGAAATTACTCACAGGATCTATGGATGGATGAACTGGAAGATGACAGCAGTGTTGTGCGATAAGAGAATTGGAAGAAGGACAAAAGGAAAGATATTTAAGGTGATTGTTAAACCAGCCATGATATATGACAGTGAAATATGTAAAAAAAAGTCCACAAAAAGAGGTTGAAAGTCGCTGGTGGATGATGGGTAAAATACGAAAGAATTAGGATTCGGAATGAATAAGATAAATGGCTGGAGTAGTGGAGGTATCAAGAAAGATTCAGCAGAGGTTACAATGGTTTGGGCATGTAATGAGAAGGGATGAAGACTATGTTGGAAGAACGGTAAGCGAAATGCGGGTGGTGGGTCAAAGAGGGAGAGGAAAGCCAGAGGAAGGATTGTGTAATAGAAAAATTTAGAGAAAGGGCGGATGATGCGTTGGACAGGAATGAGTGGAAAAGGAAAATAAGGAACAGCGACCCCTAATTAAATACGGAAAAGCTGAAGAAGAAGAATGAGATGTACTTACGCTTTCATCATTTGCTTGCTGTTTAGCTCCAACAACAACATTAAATGCCATATTACGATAACTTTGATTTTCACGAATTTCTCTTGCTTCTGCTATCATTTGATTTAATATATTCGAAGCTTTCGCGTTACCTAATAAATTAATTCCATATTAAAACATAAATAATGCAAGTCAGTCAGTTTTGTTTATAATTTAATGTCATTTGTTTTTACTGTACACAAAATAAAAACGACCACTGCCATTATTTTCTGTATTATTACAGTTACAAAAAAATACTAAAGAACAATGTTGTAGGAGGACATCCCATTAGAGAAGAAAGTATTTTTTTTTCAAATTAGAAAAAAATCTGTATCTAATGGACTTAAAAAATATATCGGATACCATTTAAAAAAATATAATTTTGTTCTATCGTTCGAGAACCACTAGTTGAATTTTCGTTTTGTATATAACATTTTTCTCTATAGTTATTATTTCGCCCAAAAAACACTGTTTGTTTTAAAGGAAACATCCTGTATAAATATTGTTCTTTAAATCTGTGAAATTTGCTTACCAATGAATTCATGCTGAAGTAGATCAGTGGCAGTAGCCCTCTCCTCAGGATTTTTGATTAGGCAAACACTAACAAAATCTATGAATTCAGGGCTCCATTGGTCAGGCTCCCGAAAAGAAGGCGGTGGTTTCGTGGGAATCATAAATATGGCACGCATTGGGTGAATATCACCATATGGTGGCTTTCCTTCAGCCATCTCTAAAGCTGTTATCCCTAAACTCCAGATATCAGCAACGCAGTCGTAACCAATCTCTTGGATGACTTCTGGAGCCATCCAGAACGGAGTACCGATTACAGTGTTGCGTTTTGCCATCGTGTCCTACCGACAAAAAATTGTAAACATATTACAATACAACTATGTAAACAAAACAACACAGTAGTTACCAGGTGTCAAGCATATGAATCATATAAAATATATTATGTGTTTAAGGAAGCATTTACGACAGTTTTTAAAGAAATTTAAGTTTGTTATTTTTCATGAGTTTTTACACATGTATACAAATTTTTAAAAAGGTTTACCATCCGTGAGTTGAGATATTTAAAACCAAAATAGAGCGAATATTGGCAAATAGGAACGTCTCACAAGGAAGGTTTTTGTAAAACTCACATAATAACCGACAGATTTGTACATAAAACTACCCAACAGTAGTTCAGGTGACAATTTATACATGAGTTTAAAAAAAAGTCCCGTTACCAACTACTTTTGTAGTAATAGGGGTTTCCAAGTTTGTTCATTCATTTCATCCCGGTTTTGCTCGTACGAACTGCCATTAGCCAATAGCATTTGCCAGTGTCCTGCACGTCACAAACATGGCTGATACAGAATTTTAAGCGCTCGATTTAAATGTATTAGAGTTTCATTTTGATATTAGGGTGATAAAAATCAGAAAATTAACGATTATATTCACCTTAATACATGATGAACATTGATATCCAATAAGTATTTTTTAAAAGTCGTAGACTTGCAAACCCCTATTCTCTTCGAAAGTTGGAAAATATGTGATTTTCGATGGAATTTTCATATTTATTAAAAGTTATATATTTTTCTTGAATATACAATATTTTTTATTTTTATATGATATGTACAATAAGTTAATTATCTTAATATTCCTAAACTATCAAAAATTTAAAATATATTTTTTTGCAAATGCTCACCGTTAGCTGGCCTGCAACCCCAAAATCTGCAAGCTTGGCATGTCCCTCCGAATTTAGTAAAATATTTCCAGCTTTTATATCTCTATGAATTTTTCTTCTGAGATGTAAATATTCCAAACCTTTTAATGTATCTGATAAAATTGTAGCAATTTCGTCTTCTGATAGAGTTTTCTTACGTAGTCGCATAATATCAGATACAGATCCAGCTCCACAATATTCCATAACAATCTATTGAATATCATTCTCAGTGTCAAAGAAATAAGCAAATAATTTTACACTTACCCACAAATCCGTGTTTTTGAAGTAACTTCCATAATATTTCACTACGTAAGGACTATCACATTGTTGCATAATTGATATTTCTTTAATAATTTCCTGAAGATCCGTGTCAACAGGTACTTGCTTGATGGCCAGGACCTGGCCAGATTCCTTGTGCAGGGCTTTATATACACTTCCATAGGAACTACAAACAGATGGTATAACATTTATAGTCACATGGAACAGTACGAATACATACCCTTCACCAAGCTTACAAATAATATCAAAAACCTCCTCTGGTTGCCTGGTCAAACTTTCCTCCGAGAGTTTTTTAAGTTCACTGAAAGATTAAATCGATTAATAAATACATGCCCAAAATCAATTTTTTTCTTGAAAACTAACATGTCCGGTTCTGGATTCATTTTGCAAATAAAACGATTTTAAAGAAAAGTGCTTTTCTTTTCTGTCACCAACACAATATTAAAAATTAAATCATTTGATCACAATTTACTGCTGTTCAAATATGATAATGTTTCATTTGAGACACTTGTACAGTGTCCACTTAAACTATACTAATGCTAAATGATTACAGCATTTCATTTGTTTAATTTCACCAAAATATAACAATTGAACGATTAGTCATTTAAATTATACTTTTGTTTGTATTTGATTTCTTGCAATATAAAGAGGTTAGAATTCTAATACCACTTAGTATAAACCGAATTTTTTAAGTAAACTCACTATATTAACAATATTATGATAATAAAGTCATAACATAAATAAATATCAAGCAATAAATAAACAAATGATATGCATTACCATGAAATACAAATTATATTTCAAAGGCATAAAATTACAGGTATAATTTACCTTTTGGAAGACATATCTGATTTCGAAACTAACTCTTAATATTTTTTAAACTATTTCAAAAACAAAATATGCACATTCATTATTAAATAAAATGTCAAAATTAAAAATGCATAGTAGTACAGAACTTATATTCTCGCTTCCATGATATCAGACACCGACACCGTACTTAATATCGTTTTCTGAAGAAATGGTTTGCAGCTTTGCTAAATCGCACACAATAAACCAAAATTTTAAAATTAAAGAAAAACAATTAATTATAATAACAACTTGAAACAAATTAACACAATGTATACCGAATAATGTAATATTAACGCGAAAGAATAACAATGTGGTAAGTTATTGTTTTATGAAAATTTGAAGACCACAAAATATGTTGTTTTAATCTGTTTATCTAGGAATTTACTGTATGTTAAGTATTATGTTATCATATATTATGTTAAACGAATATTTTTAATCTAGTCTACCGGATATCAATATATCTTCAACTACAGATAACAAAATGTGGTCAGAATATTTTTTTTATTTCACACTTTTCCCTCATATGTAAAATGCATAAAATATAATTTCATTAAACATTTTATACTTAAAGTTTTAAAAAAACAAAAGCTGCATTTATATTTCACATAAATATTACATATTTACAGTTTATAATAAAATGTATTTTAAAATATGTACGCAAATTGTTTGTTTACGTCCTGAATCCAATGTCAGCTAAACTAGGATTTTCACTGTCAAAAATAAAAGTATCAACAATAAACAATACGTATCTGCAAGGATTGAAAACAATATTTAAATAAATCTTTAAAAAATGGCATCAATTATTATGCAGAATGACAAACAATTTATAATAATAGACATCTAACATTATGCTAACTTAGAGACAGTATTTTAAGAAGAGTTCTATATATTTTTAATATATTAATAGATTTTATTTTTAAACTAATGTCAAAGACCTTAGCTGAGGAAAGGATAGACAAATAGCATAATTCTTTGTTTGCATTTGTGCGTCATTAAAATTCTATACTCATTTCCATATGTATAACAACGTAGGATATCCAAAACTGTATGTAAAATTGCACAGATCTGTACTGCGAAAAAATAAAATTTGGCATATTGTTGAACGTATTTTCCTTATTCTAAATAAACTTCAACATACAATTCATTATTTTCGTACATAGGCAGTATGCTCTTGGTTCCACATGATTTTTTTTTTTTGTTTGACAAAAAAATTATTTTTTACCAAATGTACAGATATAATTTCTAGAACATGATTTAATCAGTTGGTCGGTTATTTTCAGTTTTAAGTAAAGCACTTTTTATTTTAAAAATACTTCAAAAAGTTATTTAGAATTTTTTTTCGTATGCCACTAAATAGACAATATAATCTTGTATTAATTTTATTTTAACATTTTGTTGATAACTGAAGAGGAAAAAACAACCCAAATCAGTTTTTCCTTTATCTAGTTAGCTACGCATATTTTTAAAATAAACAAAAGCATCACCAAAATCCTCCTCGGAACAGCTTTTGTCCCACCAAAGTTACACTCCAGTTTTCAAAAAAGGCTGTAGTGTGCCGCTCTATACGATTTTGACATTTACCGCTTACTTAGTATGACAGTATTAGTACTTCCATGGGCATACCTTTCGAATTTTGCTAGCTGTCATAAGAATAATCCTAAGAACCGTCTTCTTTACGTTCGCCTGAACGAAAATATGCTTCAAGAAGAAATTTGTCACTCTCTTCATTAAAAACAATTAATGAAAAGAAATTATAAAGTTCTTTTCGAACGTACGGCAATGATATTAATCAAATGTCATGTACCTGTCATCATACGTTAAATAAATGTTGTAGATAATTAAATTCTGCACCTAATTCAGTATTTTTAACATTTTATTTTGCACGTTTTGTAAGCGAGAAAATTGAAATTAAAATTTTGTAAAAGTTACTTAGCCATGATATTGAAATAATATCACAATCAAATGTAATGACGTTTTACATGTCAGAAACGTATCTGTCACACTTATGACATATATTACCTGTCAAAAACGCTCTGTTTATGTCATCATTATTGAAAACTGAGAATTATTCACACGAAGAAAATAAGTAGTATTATTTTGATCGAAATTTCTGACAGGTAACATGTCATTGAATTTATTTGTGATTTTATTTCAATATCATGGCTAACACTTTAAAGGTCACTTTTGAAATAATCTCATACCAAATCTTAAATCTATTTTTAGTCTTTAAATTAAGTTTACTCTGGCACCAAAAGCGTAAATTTAAAAGTTTTGATAATCGAAATTTCAGAATTTTATTCTCGAAATCTCTATATATAAAGCATTGTATATTATTTTACGGGACAGATAATATTTAGAATTATACATACCATATTTTCTTACGTGCAGATATTGCTAATACAACCCTGGTAAACAATTGTAATTTTATTATCAATGGAAAATTTTACGAATGAAACTAAAACGAGGAATAATTCTACGCATTTTTCTTGAAAAATTGCATAATTTTTTCTGTTTAAACTTCCTCGGCACGTTAAACTATATTTAACATTTGAAATGAAACTATAAATAGAATATAAGTTTAAAACTGAAATAAATCCTGTCGGAAACGTAATTTGTTTTACAAAATATTTGTCTTAGCCACAAGTCTATAAATTTTAAGATGTTTCATGTATCCCAGGAGACTTTAACGCCGTCGGCCATCATTTTTTATGTTTATTATTTATTAAATGAAATGTTGAACTGATGTTACTAAATGAGATTCTATATAATTACTAATTACGTATATGCAGAGGCATATATTTTTTTGTTTTAAATTGTTAATTTACTAAAATATTTATTAATAATTTAAATTTTCACACCATTTAACAACAGATTCTATAATTAACAGTTTTAATAATAGTTTTATAAATCCAGTGCATGATATAATTTACTTGAAAATCGAATTTTTATCAAACATTTTACAGTAAGTTTTAATCAGCATTATATTCAAAAAGTTCGCGCCACGTATTCATAGTGTTATCAGTTCAAACAAATGAATAGCCTGTGATAAGTATTTTCTTAGTAATTCTGTGTTAAATGGAAGAGACAAAGGATAATTAGTTAAAAGAGATAATAGCTCATCGAAATGGGTCTTAATCAGTCGTAGCTGGAGCAGGCATCTAACTCCCTTGACGTCACAAGCAAATATTAAAACAATAATCCACTTGTTGAGAGTGTGCTCGTGGCCTTCAGGCAGTTTGTTGCTTGGGCTTCACAGCTAGCAAAAAATTAAAACAGCTGTTTGAACCGCGTTGTGCTGAGTGGAGGCAGAAACAGTCTTTCACTAGTAAAATGTGCTGCAGTGTGGTGTAAAATAATGTTCACTACGATTTATTTTCTACAAATTTATTCTGTTCACGTGATGTTTAGTTACAAAAGTGAATTTAGTAGTTTTTAGTGATAATAACTTCATTTATCTTAGATAATTTTGATTTATAATCAATTGAAGAAGCTCTTAAGATATTTTAATTCAATTTAAAAGTCTCGTGCAGTTAAACTTCTTTAAAAATGTCAGAAAAACGTGGGAAAGGGAACGGAGAAGCTGGAAATGCGCTCCTGGAGGAAAAAGAAGAAAACAGGATCAAGAAAATGGATAACAATGGATCGAAAGGGCAGCAAAGACCGGGAAACCGAACAGGTACTTTCTGTGATTTATGTTAAAAGTTAATTTAGTTTTTAACTTGTTTTTATATGTAATGAGATATTTATTTTTTATCAACAAGTTTCGTATTACTCTCGCTCATATTTGATTAGAAATATGATGAAATTTCTGCGTAAATTTCTAATAGAAATTTTAAAATCCAGACGTATTTTTGAATTTTCAATAATATTTACTTATCTACTCATAAATCTTTAAAGTTACTCGGTAAGTTCAAAGTCCGGTTCCCTCGAACCATGAAAATTATCACAAAATTCAATTAATATGTAAAAAAAATCGGTTTTGATAATTTAAAAAAACGTAGTTTACGAGATAAAAATTGCCGATCGCACATGTTTTAACTTTTATCGGCTATTGGTTTAATAGTAAGATAAAATCTAATTCAGATTTATATTGCTATATTTACAATATAATTATTAAATTAGCTGACATATCACTTGCGCAACGCGTTTTGCTTCAGTAAACTTACACCTCTTTTTGTAATTTAATACAAATTGATAGGTGAGTAACATTCAATCTAATAAATTATAACCCAAATGAACGATGCGTAGTATGTGGGTATAATTTATTACTTTTATGATTAAAACGACCTTACTCGTGATAAGATCAATAAATATTGTGTAAACAAAAAAATCAAATTTTATTCAATGATTTTCGGAATAATTACGTAATACGTAAAGTTTCCATGATAAAATTCTCAGTACGAAGAATAAGGAAATTAAGTGGCTTATTATTTGTAACAAAAAATACATTCGTATAAAAATAAATATTATTCTAATTACAATACTGCATATTCTTGGTTTTAGCTTTTCTGCAAAAAAAAAAAATGGTTAGTATTTTGATGGCTGAGCAATCTTCAAAATGGCACTTACAAATCTCACTAGGTTGTAAAAATATTAAGTCATGCGTATTTTCTCTACTTCCCACAATCTTTTCGGGCTGTCCTTTTTCACTATTTTTCAATTGGTCTTGTTCGGGCGGAAGGGATTGAATGAAATTAGAGAAATTTTTTGGTATAAACCCATTGGTCTCGGGGCAAAAGTTGAATCCCGTCCGCCAATATGTGACTAGAAATAATAAATATGTTACCATCAATTCGAGCAATGTTTCAAATGTGGTATTTCTAACAATATGCAGAATATAGTGTACAGAAAAAACCAACTCACAGCAGGGTATGAACAAACAAAGAAACGTATTAATTGAAAAGTATTTAATGGGGTACTGTAGTCTTAGATAAAAAAATATAAATATATGTAAATTAATGAGTATTAGTATTTTTTTTTTGTTTAAATATGAATTAGTTCGCAACTACAAGCGATTGAAGTCGATTAATAATTGGTCTGACGTAACATGTCGTAAGGAATTTGATTGGTTGCCTGACTTTAAAAGCGAGAGTCCCGCGCGTTATGCCTCGCCCACCGAGAAATTGTGAATGAAGAAACACAAGCGCCATCCGCTGTTTATAGTCACAATATTGTCAAACAGTGGTCAAACTGTTTCAATGTTCTATAATTAAGTAGGAAAAAAATAATTTAATTTGTTATTTATGCTTAATAATAATTTCTTCATAAATAAAAAGTATAAATTCATATATAAAAATATTTCAGCTATGCGAACCCTCGGATACCCTCTAGATCTAGAACTAACAGTTTGTCGACCACTGGTGAGGACATGCTACGTCACACGCCAAATTATAAAATTTAAAAATTCATATCTTGCTCATTATTTATAATCTTTAAGTCGCATTTGGGCTAAAATTATTTGTTCACACTGTTCTAGAAAAAAATGGTATAGAACCCCATTTGACACGAGATATTGTCAAAAATGTTATCTAAACAAATCAAACCTTTTCTTCTTGAACCTTATTTTAGAAATGAAAATAAATTAGAAAATGGCGATTGATAATATTCTTTTGCTGCCTGTTACAATGAATTTCAGGGAAATTACGTTTCAAGATAAATTTTGACAACTTGACTTTTGAATTGAATAATCAGATACGTTTCTCTGTTCATAGCCTACTCCACTCAAAGATAGTTTTGTCTATTAACAAATAAATTTGGATTTGGATCTATGTTTGATCACAAAATTTACTTACAGACACAGCAAATTTTGGAAAGTTTTAAAGCAATTAACAAAATTTTCTTCATTCACATTAATCACATTAACAAACAAATATTTGTCAGTGATCAACACATCAAGGACATTCCTTTAAAGTAGAAAATGTATCATAGAAATTTTTAAAACAATACACATAGCTTTCCAGAAAAATAGTCTCTCACTTTGTATATAAAACAAAAGTACACTCAGTTGCAAAAAAAACGGACTATTATTTTTTTGTTTTTATTTTCGTTAATTGTCTCGACAACTATAAGAGATACGAAGTCGGTTAATTAGACAATCCTATATTAGGATGCCATTTTAGCAATATATTGTTTATTCAGAAAAAATGCATAGATCACTAGATATAGACAAATATGTAAATACATATTACAATTAATAAATGGTGTCGGTCGGGATCGAACCCGGTTCCCCAGATTCGCGACCATATACTCAGGCACGGGACCCTATAAAAAATAAATTGTAATGACAGTAAATATTAGTTTGTTTTTTTTTTGTTTCTGAAAAACTTCAAAGTACGAAATAATTCCAGATTTTGATTTGCATTTTTTTAGATATTCTTTCGAATGTCGATACTCATTTTTTTAAAAATATGTAAATATTACAAATAAAATATACTCAGGCACGGGACCCTATAAAAAATAAATGGTAATAACGGTAAATATTAGTTTTTTTTTTGTTTTTGAAAAACTTCAAAGTACGAAATAATTCCAGATTTTGATTTGCACTTTTTTAGATACTCTTTCGAATGTCGATACTCATTTTTTATCACTACTGGATTTCAAGTTACAATACCAAAGTTACCTTACAATTTCATGTTTGATAATAATAAACAAAGTATCATCTGTTATCTTTTCTGTATACTGTAATAGTCTGTATTTCATTGGACAAAATTAAAAATTTTACTTAAAATGTTTTAAGAAAAATTCTGTTAACAAAAATGAAAATAAAAAGTGGCCCGTTTTTTTTGCACTTGAGGATTATGAATTTCGATAATCTTAGGTTTTTCCGCAACATCAGAAACTGTTTTTCAGGAAAAATAATTTTGTATCAACATATTGTCAGTGATTATTTTTAGAATTTAAGAAAACAAAAAGGATTCAAACATTTTTTTTTGTATGCTTACCGGAACCGGTGTGGACATCAATCGTCTTCGTACCTCGGACAATATATCTGTTGGGTTTTCTAAACATGATATTGTATAAAAAAACTGAATTTGATGATTTAATTGGAACGGTGTTTCTCTTCTTCAAGTATCTGAAATTAGAAAATATTACATTAGTAATTATGACTTGAAACCTTCAAATACAGTATGGGCAGAAAGAAGGACGTTTTTTAAAATGCCACAAAATTGATACTTTTTGCTTAAGAAAAAATGTATTGACATATTACATCTGGTGTCCGTTATCATTAATGCATTTCTGAAGGCGTTCAACGAAGTTTGCAAACACTCTTTCCAACATCGCTCTGTCATTTTGGGCGACTTCTACGCGAATAGCTTCTTTCAGTTCTTCCAATGTGCGGGATTTGTGTTCGTATGTACGTATCTTGAGCTGACTCCACAAGAAAAAATCGCATATGGACAAATCAGGGGGCCAAGGAAGCCAATGAATGTCACCAAACCTGGAAATGACTTAATCGGGAAAGAGAGGACGAATAACATCTACTGATGCTCTGGCTGTGTGGGCTCCTGAAACCGCACACGTCGGATAGGAACACGGTTTCTTCGTAAATCGGGCAAAAAGAAGTTGTGTATTATATCGATATAGCGCTCTGAGTTCACGGTAACAGCAGTCCCATTATTAACGATAACGGACACCACATGCAAGATGTTGTTTTTCACACTTGATTTTGTCAAATGCTATGTCATTACAAACTCAAATCAGATAATATTTTTTTTCTTAAGCAAAAAGTATCAAATTTGTGACGTTTAAAAAACCTCCGCCCTTTCTTCACAACCTGTATAATCCTGAGAAGACAATATAATGTTGTCTGTAAATAATAATGAGAGTTAAACAATAGGCCCATAAACCATAACAAAAAATAATAAAATGTACACTTTATCCTACTACTCAATAAATAACGATTAAGACAAAGAAAAACATTTTTTTAATAATTACTTTGAGAGATATTTGAATTTATTTCCAGGGATACAGATGACGTCACACTATTGGTATCTTTCTCGCGCAGCCTACTACAGAAACTGGTGTGAGAAAGATAGCTATAGGTTTCTTTAAAAATCAAATGCAGCTATACAGAAAACAATTATGACTTTTTGATACCACGAATTGCTTCAAAATTAAACGAACTTTCATTTAAAAATATTTTTAAAAAATTGGTTTATGGGCCCATTTAAAATTTAATTGTCATAAGATAAAGAATTAAAAAAAAATAATTAAGGTAGTGATGCTGGAGGATATTTCTTAATTAAATAATTTAAATTCAAACTTAAAGTGGGCCTGTATTACGCACTGCAAGAAGGCGTTTCATAATAGCGCTATTATTATAATGGTGTGTTCGCAATACAGGCCACGGTTAATTCACCTTTCATATAATATTTTACGTATGGCTTCATTCAAGTAGTTTAGATTTCACTTTTATAGGTAACATCAGTTTCATTTTCTTTAGAATTATAATGCTTAATACACTATTTAGCCAAGCATACAAGTGTTAAAAACAACTGCTTATAATAATTGAATAATTTCAAGGAATTATTGTTTCTCTTTTCTTTACCAGTCTTGTTTCAATAAAAAAGCAAATATAAGATCCGCCACAAATAAAATACAATTTAATATATTCTCATAGTACAAAACAGCAATTGTATACATGTTCAGATGAATATTTTCCTCGAATTTTTACTCAGGGTATATTCCAAAAATAACAAATTTTAACCATGGTTAACCAAAAGTGTTCCAATAATATTAAATGGTAAAAATTGTACATTTATGAAACATGGTTCCGCTTAAAATGGTTGCAACCGAAGCGCACCAACGCAACCATGATTTTTCCTCGGTTTTGCCGGTTAACATCTTCTGTCCTTTTTCATAAGATGTCAGATTTTATAGGTTAGTGTAGTTAGATACAATTTATTGACTCTTTGATTTATTTTCTACGGTTTACATTGTACGTATTTTAATTTTCCACTCCATAATTTAGGATTATGAAAGACGATAGACGTAATGTTTTGAAAGAAAATTATAGGGTTCCCGCGAATTAAACCGAACTGTTTCAATGATAATAGTCACGGGACTAGAACCAGTCCGTAACCGAAACCATGGTTTTGGTTATTATATTTTATTTTTGGAATATACCATCAATCGTATTTAAATAAATTACAAAGAAATAAAATTTTCCATAATGACACAAAAAGAACTTTTTTACAAATAAGTAACATTTTTACCTCACTAAATTATAAACATTTTGGCTGGTAGCAAGAACAAATGGTTGGGGTATGTGACCAAATTTTGATTTTTACATACATACATGATACTAGACAAAAAAATACCCGTATTTTTTTAAAACGATTAATTATTCGTAGTTTACGAGAAAATAATTATTAAAAATGTGGGTAAGGGATGTGTGCGACATCACCATGGTAGGATAGTGGAAGAAGACAAGTAGACTTGGAGGGAAAGAGATAGTTATAGCCAGTTGTGGTGATATAAACATAAAGTAACTATAGCGCCATCCTAGCTATGAACTATCTAGAAATATGTAATAAAATTTGTGCACTTTAATATGCGCGCGTTAGCCCAAATAAAAATTAGAGAATCCGGTATTAAAAGTGACAGATAGTTATGTAAAACTATCTTGTATTTGGATTCTTTTTTTTTAAATAATGCGTTTTTGTTATGTTCATATATTTTACCAAACGATGAAAAAAGAAAAGAATAAAATTTAAGTACAAATATAAAACAAGTATTTGTTTGTGCAAATCATTTTGAGAAAAATGAATTTTTAGTTATACAACTGGCAAAAATTATAATAATTAACATTGTTTCATGTGGATTTGACTTTATAATTGTACTTCTACGTCAGAAACACAATAAAAAATTGTAACTGTCAGTGAAGTCATTCAAAATTATCGGCGGCAACAGGTCATAGCTAGGATGCTGCCATCTACATTGAACTTTGCCCGCCTGCTCCCATAACCTATAATAATTTTTTTTATGCAGAGTAGTCATGTCATTAAAGTTTGTAACTAGATAATGACGTCACGGAATTACTAGGATTAAATGTTAAATGGTATACTAATTTAATTTTAACAACGAAGCTCAACTGGAAAAACAGTTAAATTTTGTATTGAAAAATACAAATTTGATACGCAACAAGGCAACAGTGATGAAATCTAAGAAAAAACAATGAACAACGTAAACAAATGTTATCATACAAAAAGATAAAAACGAATGAAAGGACACTAAATGCCGGTCGACAAGATACATGTCATATAAACGTATAAATATTGAAATCCAATAATGCTGAATAAATGAAAATATGAACTACAATTATTTTAAATAGATTAAAAATGCATTATAAACATTTTGTTCGACTTTCAAATAATAGTAAATTTAATTAAAATGTACTTTTCTTATAGTATGCAAAATATAATATTTATTTATCATCACTTGGCCATTACTACAGTTTGTTTGTTTTTTTCATATTGCAAAGACGTTGACCTATAACTATCTCTTTCATTCCCAGTCTATCTGTCTTCTTCCACGATCCTACAATGATGACGTCACATATCCCTTTTCCAAAATATTAAGTTGCTAATAACAAAAATACAAAAATTGTTTAGTTTTTATTATTATAATGAGAGCTATAGTGGTTAGTTTTTATATTTTATGACATATATTGAATTGATTATGGACACATACCTCGTGGACTAGCAATGTTTTATCACTGTCAATCATTTATGAATTATTTTAGAGAAAAATATTTTAAATAACAGTTACAGAACAATTAATTGTACGCATCTTTTACTTCAGGTATTTTTTCCAAAATAATTCAAAAACGATTGACAGAGAAAAAAACAATGCTCGCTAATCAGTTGTTCATGCTACCAGCCATTATTTTTATATTCTTTTCGTATTTTTTATCAATAATATTTTTATGCTTTGACATTAATATTCCCATTAATTTGTATTACTTTTAAACGATGATTTCATGTGAAATGTGTCCTTGTTACGGGGAAAACATGTAATAAAAACTTACAAATCATTTTGACATTCATTTCAAAACAAAAACACATGTTTTAAAGGAAAGTATGTACTTATTTGCATAAGATATTATCATTGTTTTGTTGATTGCAAACTACTTTGTATGAAGTATTATTATATCTAGGCGCAAATTTTTCTTAGTTTTGCAAAGACCCGTTATGATTTCAAGTTCATTTAATTATTACTCTTTATACTTCAAGTACACTTTCTAGTCAATAAAGAATAGATAAGCCTTCACTAGTGTTTTTATTGCGAAATAAGCAAATATTTTTACGTATTTATGTAGAATTTTTTAAACTTAACTATGTCGGTCATTGGAAAGATACTTAAAAAGTATTTACTTCAATTTACATTTAGGGTCAACCAGATTATTGTTGCTTATACATAAAAGAAAAACATTGAAAACAACACGTGTATTTCATTAATGCAGCTGTGTGGTTTCTTTATCGTTTATATTGACGTTATTGTTTTCCTAAATCTCTATTGTATTTGCCACGTCAAAATAGATACTGATTGTTAAATTATACGATAATTTGAAACTTGAAGGTCTCTGGAAAATTTATTGGTTATTTTTAACAAATAACAAACAGAATGTTTCACTTTCCTGTGTTGAAAATTATGGTTTTGAAAACGATATTAATCTTTTAATAGTGAAATGTGAACTATTAAAATGATATATGATGCATTATTTTTAATAAATAGTTATACCGGTTGTCTACTTTTTTATGGAAGGAAATAGAATGGAAAAATTTTCATATTGCTGTAAATTGTACCCTATTAATTTTAGAATTACAGTGTACATACAAATAATGTTCATAATTAAAAACTACATTAAATAAGTCTAAATTTATTAATATAATACGTTCTTGTTATGAGATAGACTTAAAATGGTTTATGATGAATTTAATACATAAATTTAAATTTTGATTTAACATTTACAATTTTCTGTCTGGTTTATTTCGATTTTGAAATTCTGGATCTGACCAATCAGTATCTATCATGTGACTTGTCATTGCTTGTAATATTTTGACGTTTCTCCAGTTCAACTTTTAAGTTACGATATTATTTTTATAAGTTATGGATTTGTTAAACCCTAATGAACAAGATGATTTTTAATAATAGCGAGAATGTTTTTTTTTACTATTGCTGATTTGTATAATGAAGAAGGAAACAACCACAAACGTAAAAAACATTTTGAAATTTACATTTGGAAATACAAAATATAGGTATATTACAAATCTAAATCTCAAATTTCTAAATTTGGAAATCGTTTATAAACCATCGTAATCGTAAATTGTAAATGTGAGACAAAACATATAATTCAAATAGTCGTATTGTTTGACTTTGAGAGATACAAGTTTATTAATTAATATTTAATTGTTAATATTGTTCCATTGAGTTTCTTCTGCGATGGTAAATGTATCCATGATTACTGATAAATAAATTAATGAATTCAATAATTATTAAAACTTTATGACAGATGTCATCTGCCCAACTCAAGTAATACAACTGTTTAACGAACGGAATGTATGTAAACAATAATTTCGGCCTGTTAAATGCAGTTATTAATTTTTTTACACTTTTTTTCTAAGAATTTACAGCTATATAAAAATTTTACTATTGTATTTCCTATGGTCTGCAAAAAAGTAGACACGCTGTAAAGGAAAAAATTTCCATGAATATAATCCTAAAACAAACACATAAACACATGTGTTTACTGTTTTCCATTGACTGTATGTATAATATTACTATCATGTCATTCTTATCATATTGATAACTATTTTGCTCAGTAAAAACGTAATAACAATAATAACATTGTTTAAGTGGGCGCAACATAATACAACAATACATTATTTTTATTTCATCAATTAGAATCTAAATAGGGCTACGCATGCGCTTGATTCGGAAGTACCGATTATTTTACAGTATAGATTCCGCATATGTAGAGAACAAAGGCAAGCTAGTTTTTCCGAATTTTATTTCAGTTGGTTTCTTAAAATTTTGAAACTAATATGTGTCGTTGATTGCTTAATAGTTTGGCACCGAATTAATAACACGTGCCCCTTAAATTACATTTATATTCAAATGTGACTAACAAAATATTAGCTTATTCAACTCATCGCAATGCGGTATTTTTGATAAAATGTACAGAAATTTAAATATAAGATAGGTAGTTATCCCATATTAATTAAATAAAGTTCATTGTTTGGGTGTTAATCTATATAGTGTTTTTTGAAAATAGTATTGTTTTCTGTGTTAATGTTTTGTTTTGTTGGCAGGTTCAGAAGTGACCAAGAAAAGTAATGAAAAGGTGATGAAGAAAGTGATAGTAAAAGATCAAAATGATAAAACCGAATGGGAGCTGGTCCCTCCAGATGGAGGGTGGGGTTGGTTAATTTTATTCGGGTCTATGTTGGTCAATATTCTCGTGCCTGGAACGATAAAGTCTTTCGGAGTCTTATTTGTGGAGTTTGTGGAGGCGTTCGAAGCCTCTCCTGCTACAGCAGCATGGATTCCTGCACTGTGTTATTTCCTCTACAGTTCCTTAGGTGATTTCCACGTAAACCAAGCTTCAATATGGATAAACATTATAAAATATATTGTGTTGTAGGTCCTCTGTCCAGTATTTTATCTGTGAAATATTCATATCGAACTGTCACATTATTAGGCGGCACTTTTGCTGCAGTAGGTATGATTCTAAGCTACTGGGCACAATCGATAGGCTATCTTTATATAAGGTATAGAAATCTACATCTCGTAAGTAGAGTTTTCTTTCTAATTATATTACAATATACTAATATCTGATTGTAGAATTTGAAAATTATGCTTTGTAATATAATTAGTCTACAAGTGAACACGGGAAACCGTGACATCGGCGTTTAACATGAAAAAACAGTTTTTCTCAAATATATTCTGACTCATAAAACATTATCTAATGCTTAAACAAAAAAATCTGGATTTTTTTAAAATTTACAGCCCATGACACGAAAGAAAAACGGTGTGAGGAATGTTAAATGCTATCAGAATTTCTGTAAAGTGGCACTACGATTAGAAATATACGCAATACATGAACCGCTTTGTTGAACAAAATTAACAATAACCTCTGCTAACGTACAAAAATAATTTTTGTAACCACCTTACGCACAAAAATCACTCTTGCAATTCAACTAAATATAACAATAACCTCAAATTTAAAAAGTTTGTCATCCAAAAATCCAGAATTATATTTTTTCAATTTATATGTACACGGTGGTGGCAGTTAAGGGTGAACATAGGGATTTACAATGGGATTTTAGTTTTACGCAATTTCCTGCTCTCCTGTTCATTTTACGGCGAAACCTGTAGGGTGCAAAGTTATTCGGAATTAAAAATTGCATATAAAACTGATTTTGCATTTTTTATTGTTTCTAGTTTCTTCACAATTTTAAAAAGAAATTTCATAATTTCTGTTAATTCGTAGCAATAGCCATGACATTTATTTTCTTTTTTTGGTTTTCAGAAATTATTTATAAACGTCAATTTGACTTATGGAAAATAAATGCCGTATTTTTCGATAATTATTTCCTTCGTAATAATTCATTATGATAAAAACACTTTCCTTATTCGAATAATCATTAATTATTTAATGTAGTTTAAAAAAAAATTGACAGAATATTAATATAATATTGTTCTCTAGAATGTCATAAAGCCATGACTAATGCTAATAATTATCAGAACTTTTGAAAAACATATTGGCGATTCAAATTAACTTTTCCCGCCATTATATAACCTAGTTCTGACGTCACAACATTGATGTACGACCTGTCACAATCACTATGTATTTTATACTTTTTGGGGAAGTTTAAAAACATGAAGCATATGTTATAGGATGTTTTAAATTTTTTTAATGTGACTGCAAACTTTAAAAAATTTCTGTGAAGTAGAGAAAATACAGTATTAAAAAAATCCAATCTCGGAGTAGGCTATGAACTTAATTAAATATCAATTTGACACGAGATATGAATCCTTATTTTAGAAATGGAAATAAATTAGAAAACGGTGAATGGCAATATTCTGTATCCTTCTTTATTATCTTTTCTCTTTAAAAATTACAATTCACGGTCAATTTTGCAGGGGTCTTAGTTGTCATAAATTCCTAAAAATTCATAAATTCACCCAAAAATCCTAAAATTGTCATAAATTAAAAAGTATGTCATAAAAAATCATAAATTCTACTAACAAATTCGAATAACTAATGCAAATCGACATCTTATATGTTCCAATAATTTTATATATTTTATTCAATTTTGACGTTTTGACCTGTCATTATTAACTCCATAGCAACAACTATAAGTAACACTTTTTTTACAAGTGAATTAAATTTTTTTAAATCACTCTCACATTTTTATTAATTCACTCTGCAACAAATATGTAATGCATTTAAAATAAAATCAGGCACGAAATTAACACTTACCATAGTATTTATTAGACATTATCAGCCATTTTCATTATTTTTCACAGCATATATGACAGACAATAAAGCTTTTTAAATAGACGACTTGACATCTATCATCGACGATTGTCATGCACAGACTACTAACTGATTAGTTTTTTGTTTTGTCAAAATTAAATATTATAATGGTTTTTATTACTATTTCGTCAAAATTGAATAAAATATTGTACAAACGCCGTGAGCTAAGAATGTTTATTCACTCGAAGAAATTAACTCACTCGCCCTTACGGGCTTGTGAGCTAAACTTTCTTCTCATGAATAAACATTACCTTAGCTCACTTGGTGTGTAAATATCTATTATGTAAGGGTATTTTTTATTTTGTTTAATAAACATAAAAGTCCTAAATTTGTCATAATTTTTGTTGATAAAATGTCCTAAATTCCTAAATAAGTTATTACATTTGTTGCTAAGACCCCTGATTTTGACAACTGGACTTTTGAATTGAATAATAATCAGACATACGTTGCTGTATTCATAGCCTACTCCGAATTAGATTTTTTTCTGAACACACTATAATTTATTGTGGACACATTTTTAGTTTGAAATTTACCTTAACTTAAACCGCGAATACGTTTCGCTGTAAAATGAACAGGAGAGCAGGAAATTGCGTAAAACTAAAATCTCATGTTAAATCCTTATGTTCACACTAAATCGCAACCACCCTGTACAAAGCATTACATAATACAGGGTGTAACACGTAGACCGACCACCGCCATTATTACCTTTATTATTATAGTTACAAAAAAATACTATAGAACAAAGTTGTAGGGGACCAAAGGGGACATCCTTTCAGAGAAGAAAATATTTTTTTAAATCAGTGGTTCTCAAGTTACAACACAAAGTTATATTTTTTCAAATTGGATTCTACATATTTTTTATGCCTATTCGATAGCATATTTTTTTCTGAATTTAACCATGTATTAATTTTATATCCTTACATAATAAAAATATTGAAAAAAAATGCGATTGAAATTTAAATAAATTTTTATTTTTAATATTATTGTACAGTAGGCCATGGATGAGAAACAAGAGTGATAAATTTAAATTGAAAATTAATAATTGTTAATTACTCCTTATAAATAATGTTCTATTTGATTTCCATTATTTTCTAAGCATAATTCTATTCTATTATTATGTATAGCATGTAATAGGTTGTATGAATATGATTTTAAATTATGCTTTTTCAAAATGCGCCATACGGACATATTAGAAATAAAATGTTCTTGAGCAATTTCGCGTGTGGATGAATTGGGATTACGCGCATAGAAGCTTAAAACTGCGATTTCTATTTCTTCATTGTTTCTCACGGGATGTTGCCTTTCACGTTTTTGTGAAAATGATCCATAGTTTTTCAAATTTCGTGCTAATCGCCTAATTACTGACCTCCCTGGACGCGGTTTGTTTGGATATCTCGTGGCATAAATATTGCACGCTTGTATGGCATTTTCATTACACTCACCATAAATTAATAATAAACGATACAAATCTTCATTTGTATAAACATCAGCCATATTGTCACAAAATAATCTCAAAACACAAAGATAACAATTTACAACAATTAGTACGCCAATTATTATTTGACAGCAGCTATATTTTGTTCTTTTGTTATTGTTTTTCATCCATAGCCTACTGTACAATAATATTAAAAATAAAAATTTATTAAAATTTCAATCGCATTTTTTTCAATATTTTTATTATGTACGGATATAAAACTAATACATAGTTGAATTCAGAAAAAAAATATGCTATCGAATAGGCATAAAAAATATGTAGAATCCTATTTAAAAAATATAACTTTGTGTCGTAACTTGAGAACTACTGGTTTAAAAAAATATTTTCTTCTCTGAAAGAATGTCCCCCTTGGTCCCCTACACTTTGTTCTATAGAATTTTTTTGTAACTATAATAATAAAGGTAATAATGGCAGTGGTCGGTGTACGTGTTACACCCTGTATTTGATGATATTTGAGAAAAACTGTTTTCGCATGTTAAACGTTTATGGCACGGTTTCTCGTGTTCACCTGTATATAAATGTAATATTAAGATGATTTCATATGATGAGCAAAAATATTTTTTAGTTACGGAGTGCTGGTGGGTGCAGGTGCAGGCCTATCATTTCCGCCCACTGTCTACATAGTGATAAGCTATTTCGTTCGCCTTAGAGGAGTAGCAAACGGACTGTGTATCTCAGGCTCAGCACTTGGATCAATCATTTTACCACCGCTATTACGACACCTACTCGAAACATATGGTTACAGGTGACTACTTCCCGCAGTCATATTTCAATTAAGCGTTTTGTTGCCTTGCCACCCTACTTGGACGGTAGTCGGTGGTCCTGCTTTCAATAACGGCTGTTTTCTAGAGGGGCTGTTCTTATCATGGGAGGAATAACTCTCAATGTTTGGGTAGGAGCTATGTTCTATCATCCTGTAGAGCAGCACATGAAACGAGTTCCCAAAAAAATCAAGGACGAAGAAGAAGAGGATGAAGATGAAGAAGAGCCACTCAGTGACGAGAAAAGCAAATTTATCATCACCGATGAGCAAAATGGGTCGGTTGTCAGACTAAGCCATCCTCTGGAAGAATGCGTGCCAGAAAACGAAATTCCTGATAAATCATTTATTCGCAGCGCGTCAAGCGCAGCTGTTCAAAACTATAAAAATCCTGTCAGCCCTGTCCCTGCTCGGGAACGAAAAATCAGCATGCCAACTGGAAAAGAAATACCTCGAAATAAATCCCACACTGTCTTGAAAGGCCAAATACATAGTACTCCTTCGCTATATGCTGTTCCTAAGACTGGTAACAGAAGTCTCGACATGTACTCCCATGGTCGCCTACCGACTTCGAGACAAAGAACTACTTCTACGCGATTACCTCGAAGAAGTCCTTCCACGAGTTCATTTCAGTACGTGAGCACACCATATCACGGCAGCACTTTGTCAGCGTTACATCCCGAAGAATTCGCCTCATCTTTAACCCTCCGATCTTTAAGTTTAAACCCTGTTAGCTCTTGTTGTAAAGGTTCAAGCGAAAAGGATGCCGTTCAAGAGAAAAACAAGTATTTTGACACCAGTTTACTGAAAGATCCTCTATATCTTGTGATTTTAATATCTAACTCTACCAATGCAATTAGCTATACGAATTTTATAATATTTTTACCTGCGTACGCACAAGCCCTAGATTTTGATAAGAACATGGCTGCTTTTTTGATCTCTATAGTCTCGGCTTTAGATTTAGTGGGTAGAATCGGTGGTTCTGCCCTATCAGATACGGGTTTACTCCCCAAGACGTGGTATTTCGTTGGTGGCCTACTCATATCCGGAATAGCTCTCGCGTTTTTGCCTTTAGCAAGCGGGCATGGGTATGGAATCTTATCGTGTTTTTGCGGTGTGTTCGGTTTGGCCTCAGGTGTATATGTGGGGGTTACCGCTGTCATTATGGCAGATATGCTTGGAACCGAACGGCTCACGTCATCTTATGGAATATCTCTGTTCGTAAACGGTATTTTACAATTGGCCGGGCCCCCACTTTGTGGCGCGTGGTTGCAGCAAGCCATCGGAGAGGATGAGGAAAATTTGGCTGTGAATTACAATTCTTTATTAAGTATACTTGGAATTGTTCTTGTCGTAGGAGCGGCTATTTGGGGAGTTGTTCCTTTTCTTAACAGACGCGAAGATAATAACGTTCAAGAAGAATTACTGTCATAATTACGAGTTCTGTAGCATGGATTCGGATTCCATAATAGATAATTTTATTTGTTTAGTTCAATTAGCTTTATTTTTATTGTTATCAGCCGACAATACTTAAATATACATTTTAATCATTTGAGGTTAATTATAAGTATTAATTATTGTATCTTACATTTTATACATGTATCAGTTTAAATTATTATAAATCGAGCTATTTACGGACATGTTTATATCATTCTCTGCACTTTGCTGTATTGTATGTATAAATAATTTAACTTTCTATTTCATACTTTTTTCTTTGCTAATTCATTTAAATAGATTAATGAAATATACGTAAATTAATTATTTTTGTATTAAACTTAATATTATACTTGTATACATTTATTTCACCAATTCTATAAGTTTTATCTAACGGATATACATATACATATATGTCGAAAATATTTTAAAATAATAAAATACTTTTTACTCTTTATTAATAATTATATACGTAATATTAACAATTCCTGAATAATTTATTTCCATTCTCAGTAGCGTACCAAGGGAGTGATTTTAGAAGTTCAACCCTTAACAACGTATACCGGATGTCCACAGAAAGGGGGCCCCATATTTACTTCTTTATTTATAAATATATATAATTGAAAATTTATATACATATCACTTTCGGCTTAATCGGAAGTAGCATTAACTTTCTTATTATAAATGGAACATCCTGTATATTTTTACATTTTTTTTTTTTTTGGTAAATTCTGCATACAATGATGTGCCATAAGTAAAATTTTGCAGCAAAAAACATTAGAACAATATTTTTAAATTTTTATGCAATTTAACATAAAAACAAATTAATTAAAAATTTTGAATTGCGTTAAACATTAAATTAGCAAAATTATAATAATACAAATATCCCGAAAAATAAGAAATCAGAAAAGATGTTCAAAATGGCCACAGTCAACTTTTGTTGTTTTAATTTGATTTGGTTGTATCATTTTTGCTGCAAAATTTAACTTGTAGCTTGTGGGACATCATTACATGCAGAATTCAACGTAGAATTAGAAAAAGTAAATATATACAGGTTGTTCCATTTAATATAAGAAATTGATGTAGGAAAAAAGAAAATATTCGGAACTGCAATTTGGATATAACCCTGAAGAGGATCATAGTTATGATCGAAACGTTGGTTTGAAATCATTAAAATCTTCCAGGCTGCAGTTCCGAATATTTTCTTTTTTCCTGTAAAATAAGAAAGTTGATGCCACATCCGGTTAAGCTGTTCATCATTTATACATACGAATAATGCCACATTAAGTTTACGCATATAAATTTTCAATTAGATATATTTATAAATAAAGAAGTTAATAGGGGTGCCCTGCTTTCTGTGGATACCCAGTATTGATATGCCTTTAAATTATTCTTTTACTACCTTCCGACCCCTCCCTTAATTTTTTTTTAACGACGCCTGTGTCCATCCCATTCGGTTTGCGAAATCACTGGGTGCGTTCGGCAGCGCTAAGCGCCGAATGCAATTCTGGACCAATCACATTCGTCGATTCATTATGTCAGCGAGGAGAGTTGCTGAACGCGACCATAAAAAAACAAGATCATATATTTAGATTATTTAAATAGTTTTAGCAAAACATATTTTACAAATGCAAATATTATTTATATTTTGTCATAAAAAATATTTATTAACACGTTATAATACAAACAAAAAGTAAAACAACATTAAACATAATATGTAATATTGTACATCTGCAAAGTTTATAAAGTTTGAAAACTATATACAGATGTTATGTAGTAAGCGTACAACGCTTAACCGATGGTAGAACTAACCCCATAGATAGTAAATGTGGCAATAATTTTTGTTTTACATGCTTTCTGCAAGAACTGGAGCCTCTTAAATCTGGCCAATTACGTCAAGGTTCAAAATTTTGTGAAAAAATAAAAATCAATATGTGCTATGAAAAAAAAAAATGATTGTCAAAACTGACGTGAGACGCTTTTTGCATTGACGTACAATTTATATTTGGTTAATTGAATATCAAAATTCCACTTATCTTGATAATAAACATATAGATTTTCATTGTGAAAGTCTCAAATATCTGCCACGACGTCAGTTATTTTATATGCCAGTTTTGACAATCAACATTTTTTTCCAGAGAACACTGATTTTTATTTTTTCACAAAATTTTGAATCTTGACGTAATTGGTCAGTTTTCGGGGCTTCAGTTTATAGAAAGCATGTAAAATAAAAATTATTGATATTTACTATTTTTGGGGTTAGGTTTATTATCGGTTAAGCGTTGTACGCTTACTTACATAACATTCTGTATATATTTAAAAGCAGAATACTTATAAAAATTAAAGTCAGATATGTGATGCACTTATATTTTGATAAATTACAAATTAGGCATTGTGTATTGAACTTTCATTGTTGAGATCAGTCCTGAACTTAATATCATAAACAAAAAAAGCTAAATAAACTGCAAAAGATATTTAACACACAAATTTGTAAATTAAAAAATAATTTAAATATAGTATGAATCAAGGTTTCCACATAACAGAACTCATTTTCCGATTAATTTCTGCTAATATAATCGAACACTGAATCTGTTTCTCCGGAGAAAGATGATTTATTAAATCATCTTCCTCCTCATCCTCTTTTTTCATCTTTCTTTTCTTAGTTCTAGTGGAAGATGTTGCATCTCGTTTTGGATCATCGTCATTGTCACATTCACTACTACGAGTCTTTGTCTATAAAATGTATATGTTTCTTATAAGTTAATAAACTCAAATTGTTTTCATTTACCTTTTTTAATTGTTTATCATATTCAAGTGCGTCATAATAATTTGGTTTCTCTCTTCGAACTCTTTGAGTTCTTCGTCTAATATCTTCGCCTGGGGATGGAACGCGAGTGGTTCGACGAGCATTAAAGAACGAATGTCCGCAAGGACAGGCTTTACAAGCTACAGGAACCTACCAATGCGAATTATTTAAAAATATATGTACATATAAAAAATGATCTTACTTGCTGATCACATTTAGGACATCCTTTTGCAATCATTTTATTCTTTTTCATATTCTGCTAAACCTGTTCATAATAATTAACTGCATTATTGCAAATATTAATATTATTTATTGTACTTTTTCAGTTATAAACATGTTTATTTTATCTAAAAAAACTGTACACTGTACACATTTGATAGATCATGCACTTTGTTTGTATCACAGCAAATGTCAGATTAGGTATTCATTGTGAACAAACGTAAATAGCATGAATAGTACCTAATGATTCGTCATTTGGAAGATGCGGCAAAATATTTAGAAACGTTAACATAAAAATTTACAAATATTTTGACGATTTTCTGAAATTTATTTCATATTAATCATGTGTTTTTTTTCGCAAGCGATAAGAATAAAGGAAATATATGAGTCAACTGTTTAGATCAGTGTGGATCAGTGGTTCTTAAACTTTTTCCCTGAATTTTTATATTTACAACTCATAACCTGTATGAATTTAATATTTATAAGATAAATACACACTTATGGATCCAATGGATTATATATTTGTACAATTTAGCTCAAATGTAACAAAAATAAAAATGTTATTTTCTGTAAGCCATAGGAGTTTAACATGGGAAATCAGTTTATCTTTGCGCAAACGTTATCAATAATTTTATGTAAAAATACTTCAAATAAAAGTTATAGAGATTTAAATTCTACATCTAAATCATATGCAACGATAATTCTAGCTCTTCAAATAATTGCAAAAAATACAAATTTTATGAGCTTTTTGTCTAGGCAGCCACGAATTTATGATAAATATAAACAAATGCCTTGTTTTTTTTTACTGTCAATTAGAACTAAAACAATTTACCCTTTTGTGTTTTGTGTTAATGTACAACTCTAATCTAAATTTAGTTCTCAATGACAGTTAAAAATAATGCATTTATTTATTTTTTGTCATCTCTAGACTAAAAAAAGTGAGTCGTCGCAGGACGCTTGGCAGATGTGAAACATCGAAATTGATTTTTATCGAAGGAAATGAAAATGAAAGTAAAATAAATATTTCGATATTTGTTAATAAATATTTGTTTTATTTTTATAAAAATGTGTACAAGACTGCTTTTTCAAATTCGCTCCGTTATACACAAGTAAAGCGATGAGCGTATAGTATAGAGGAATCAACGCCAATATACCGATACAAATGGCGAGCGTGGAGCGCCGAGTCGAGGCGGAGAGAGCCGACGAGTCACGAGGCCGGCTGAATGGCACGTCGCAACGTGCCATAGGAGCCGTATAGGCGAGCCATTAGATGTTTCACATTAAACAGCTCATAAAAACAGTAACTTTATAATTAATTTTTACGTTTATATGAAGAGCTAAAATAATCGTATCAGGTGGTTTAGATGCAGAATTTAAATCCCTATAACTTTTATTTGAAACATTTTTGCATAAAATAATTTACGCATAAGAAAACTGATATCTCATGTTAAATGCCTATGGCTCACTTTTCAATTTACATCCTGTACATACAAAAAAAATTATAAACACATTTCAGCGTTCACCCATAGTTGAAGAACCGCAGGATTAAATGGTTTAGATTAATGCGACGTAGTAGGTTTGTTCACATTGTTTAGTTTTGTACGTCTACCAGACGTACCAGACGTCTATTGTACACACTGCGCATGTAGCATTAATGTCACAAAGAAAAATATATAAAGCGGAGATGATATGTTAATACTTTTTAAACAGAATCTGAATAATTTTTGATTAATCCATATATTTTATTTATAATTAAAAATATGTGGCATCACTTGCAATCAGGGAGTTCTCCGGTTGATTGGTGTGAAGGAAATTATATGATATCATCAAACATAGCTGAATTTGTAAACACGGTAATTATATTTGTTATTATTATCAAAATATACTAATTTTTTATATTTTACAGTTCAGCAATGTCCTGTTTTTTCTTTTTCCTCCTGTGTTAATGCATCTTTTTAAAGAATATGGCAAATTTGTGAATCCTGCTATTCATATGATATGGTTCTTGCTAATATTGGTAGGATTATGTTCAGCATATTTTCATGCAACTTTAAGTCTAATTGGACAATTATTAGATGAAGTAGCTATTTTATGGCTCTTTATGGCAGCGTTTTGTATGTTCTTCCCAAGAAGATATTTTCCATATTTTTTACATAATAACAGGTGAATATGCAATATATTTTATATAAGCAATTAATTAAATTATTTTATTTTTCAGAATTATTTTGTCTGGTTTTGTGTTTTTTCCATCAATGATTGCCACTGGTTTAAGTTTTATTAATCCAGTGGTAAATGCTTTTGCTCTGATGACACTGGGACTTCCGACTATTGTCTTATTGGTTTATGAATTAAATAGGCAAGTAACATAATTAAATAAAGATACCCTTTATTAAAAAAAAATGAATTTCGTTAATTAATTGTATACAGGTTGTTAAAAAAGTAATTTTTTTGCGGGTATATACATTTCAATGTGCCGATTCTCAATCAAAAGATACCATATTCGGAAAAAATTCTTAATATTTATTTAATTCTTGAGGTGCGCCAGTAGCGAATACGAATTTTTTTATTAAAAGTAATGTATTATTCATATAAACCGATGTTAAATAAAATAATTCGTTATTTTTTTTTTAAATTTCGTGTCGGCCATTGGCACTAAGAATGTTCACTTAAATAAGAATTAATTTTTCGAAATTTGGAAAAATTATTTTTGATTTAGAATCAGCACATTAAAATTTATACAGAGTATTTCACGGATACAGGACACCTCTGTTTTCATTATTATTGGAAATAGAAGAAAGTCAAATTAAAGTTGTAGTAAATCGAAAAGGATATTCGCTTATTGAAGAAAAAATTTTAAAACCAGTGGTTGTCAAACTGTAATAACAACGTAATATTTTTTTTAAATAGGATGGTATTTTTTAGGCACAATTGATAGAGCATTTTTCTGAATTCAATAATTTAATCGTTTTATAACGACACAGTTTCACGGATACGACAATCGAGCTCTACCGGTTTAATTTGAAAATATGATTGTTTGATTCGGTATTTATTTAAATAAATATTTTATTTACATACCTTATACTGCACTAGTACTTTTATAGAAATAGAAAGTAATAATAATCTCTCGTATATTCAGCTGTCACAATTTTAGGTTAGATTACTGTTTCAAGTTTTCATGTTGTGGAGCGTAAATATGTTTTTTCTACTCCCATGCGTGAAGTGAGTACTTCACGTATCAATTTTTATGTGTGAAGTTTGATTTTTTGCACACTGTGCGCGAAGTAGCAGTTCACGCACCGTTCATTATATTAAATATTTCAAATTGTATTTTAATAAAACAAAGCTGTCAAACACCCGTAACGTTGGTAACGATAGTTACACAAGTCGATAATACATAGGCTTTACGTTAAATGAATGACAATGTGAAGAAAAAATATATTTTATTGCAAGGTCGTAGAAAAAGTATAGTATGTAACACGTGTATGAAGCCTATTTTACATTCGAGTGGTTTGCAACAATCGCCTTCGGCTCGTGTCGCAATCTCCACCCTCATGTAAAAATATCAGCTTCACACACTTGCCACATAATATACTATTACATTGCTGTCAATCATTTTAAATGGTAATGACATACGCCCATGTTCACTGGTAAAAAACTCCCGATATACAGGTTAGAGGTACTTATAATTTTGCGTTGTAAACAATATTTTTAATAGAAGAATTGAGATTAAAATAATTCATCATAATTTAGATGGTTATAAATTTGTATTATTGTATTATTCAATTAATATATCCATTTATTCAATAATTACAAATTTAAAACTTATGGTTTTTTTATATTCGTTGGATTGAATACATTCAATCATTTTTTATTTTAACTCAGTGTTCAAAAATTGTACTAAATTACAGTTTAAAATTGTACTAAATTGGGTTCAAGTGTACTGACGCGGGAAATTAAAAAATTTGAAATAAAAATGTCAAAAAACTCATATTTATATTCTTCTATTACATAAATAAATAAAAAACAAAAAAACATTTATTTATATCCTAAATAAATAAAACAGCCTTTTTCATTTTTAAATATAAATATTAATATTTTCAATTTTTTTTTGCATTCAATAAGTATTTTTTAATGCTCAAAATAATAGAAATTGTAATAGTAACTAACTAAATTTAGGGTTTTTCTGGTTACTAATACCTTGAATAAAGGAACCGCGAATTTTAAAATTATTACCAACGCAGTTCCATCTACTTGTGGTGTTGCAATCTACTATTTAAAACTGACACTTCCTTCAAAGTGAATTATCGCGCGAAATTCGATTTCCAATGTATTTTATTTTTAATAATGATAATAAAAATGTCATAACTTGCCAAATTTGCAAATTGTACTAGATTCCTTAAAGAGGTACTAGTGTACTAAAATAATTTCCATTGTACTAAATCTTGTACATTTGTAATAAAAACGGCAACACTGTTTTAACTAAACTTGAAATTATAATGAATGTGTTGCAAGTATACATACTCCTGTTTACAATTATAACTATCAAATTTTCTATTATTTATACTTTACCTAATGATTATAACGTTGGCGGATGCCCTCGGCCCTTAGAAAAAAATTATTACTCACTTTCACCAAAACAATAAATAGTACTTGCGTGAATGTTTTTACCTAACGCTACTACGAGATGAACTATCTGCGCGAATGTTTTGGTCTCACGCTACTGCGACACTGCGAGTCTGCGCTTGCGCGACTCAGTGTGCGCAACTGTTTATCTTAGGTTTATCTCCACCCTCATGTAAAAATTTCAGCTTCACACACTTGCCACATAATATACTATTGTGTGTGTATATGTATGTGTGTGTGTGTATGAGTATGAAACCGTGACGTCACAAATTTAGTCCGTGTTATAAACGCGAAAGTTTATTAGCAAATTTATGAATGAAAAGTCTCATATTTTATATTTCCATATTTATTAAATGAGATGGATTTTGCGTTTTTAAAAATCGACATTTTTTTTAAAATGACCCCATTCAAATTCAATTGATATTTAAATAAATTTGATTTTTATAGTTATTTTTCAGTAGGCTATGTACGTAAAACAATAGACACTTACAAAATTGACGTCACTGCAAGAGACAGATAGAAGGTCATGCATACAAACAAACCTCCCCTCGTTGTCTTGCGTCCCGTTCCCTGTTCCTATCTGTCATTGTATTCGCATCTGTTATTCAGTGTTAAACCTAATTCTTTATTGCGATGTGTACGTTGTGTTTAATAAAAATGAGTTTAAAACCAAAAGATGTGTCTGGGGCAACTTTTTTGTTTGATAATATTGAAGATCTTTCGATTATTCAACTAAAACGATGGTTAGAGTGTAGAGTCTACGGCTGATGACAGGTCTTTGTTTGTACGGGGTAACCATAGCAACCTTGATTTCTATGCTTTGCCGTTAGAGGCGCTCGTGCAAATTGCAATTTTGTAAGTGTCTATTGAAATAAATTAAAACGAAACATAAATATTTGTTAATAACGTAATAAATATTATTATTAAATTGCTAAAATGACAGATAGCAGTTTTTGTTTTTCATACATAGCCTACTGAAAAATAATTGTAAAAATAAAATTTATATCAATATTTTCGTTATGTAAGTAGATATATATGTAAAATGATTACATGGTTGAATTCTGAAAAAAAATGCTCTATCGAATGAGCCTAAAAAATATTTGTAGTATCCATTTAAGCATTCGTGAGACACGCTGTATACCCTCAAAAAAATACCCTTTTTAACACCTTTTATATTTTTTCTTTTTTAGAGTAAAATGTCAAAGAGTATATCGTTTGGGCGTGAGATGTACTGTAGTATGGCTACTCGCAGTCATCTGCTGGGTAAATGATCGTTTATGGTGCGACGCATGGTCATCCATTAATTTTCCATATCTACATGGTCTTTGGCACATTTTCATCTTTATTGCGTCTTATACTGCTTGTGTATTATTCGCGTACTTTTCCGTAAAAGAAGAAATGCCTGATCGAAAACCAGTGCTCAGATATTGGCCACGAAATAATTTCGAATTTGGAATTCCTTATGTGTCTGTGAATTGCTACATCAAAACTAAATTTATTCACAAACATGAGATTTGAATGGAATTGATGATAGTTGTTGTAAGGCTGTGTAACTGAGACTGAAGGGAAAATAACTACCTAAGTGACAAATATTTTATTGTGAATGCAAATGTACGGCAAACCTTCCTAAAAATTGTTTTCCAAAATAAATTTAAATTTAGGGCTCACATTTACTTTAATGGGATGAAATTTAAATAAACCCAATATATTTTTGGAATTTACTCGTTGATCGGTACCAATTTTACGGTGAGGAAACGAAAAAAATGCATACAACAGAACTAGTTTTTGTCCAACATTAAATTCCAGCCCCTCCTTCACCCCAGTTAAATCCACGGTTAATGAAGTTCTTGCCATCCCTGAAATGTTAGGGATGTTATATTAAGCGTCGATGGGAAGTCATTAGTGCACCCAAAAAAGCACTGATTGTTTTAAAGGAAATATCCTGTATAAAATTATTGCTTTTAGAGTAAGTTTAAGTGCCAAAAGTTAAAATTAGGAGTTTTCATAGAAAATTTTCTAATTTTAGCCATTTTTTTTTTCATTTCCTCGCCTTATACAAGGTGTTATGTATGTAAGCTTACAACGCTTAACCGATGGTAGAATTAAGGAGGTTCGAGCGAAACTAATGAGTCAAAATAATATTTATATTTTTTTGTTCTTTTAATTGCTAAAATAGTTGTAAAAAATTATAATTTTAATTAATATACGTGTATTGAGCCTCTAAGCACATAATTAATTTGTATTTAACAAAAAAAAGTACTGAAATGACCAGTATTTTGAACATATGTGATGGAAGAAAGTTATGTGGCAACAGCGCGTCTTGTAAAATTATTATATTAAATTTATCTATCAATTTCAGTAATCACAAATTTTAAAAACAATAAAACTAAATAGCTTTATTATATTCGAAAAAAAGTTATCCGTAATATATATACAAGTTGTACTTCAATCTTTTTCCTTTATATCAGCTGGGACGTGCAACGTTGCCAAGTCATTCTTCATCTGTTCTGCAACTATCGATGTAAAATGAAAACATAATGTTCAATATTAATTTTCAAATTAATTTGAACTCTAAAAAGGAATTATAAACTTCTCATAATATACTACAAGTCTTCAGTTTTATTATACTTGTTTTTTGTTCATTAAAATTGGAAAGATCAATATAAAACAAATAAAAAAAGTATCTACGGAAATGTTTCTGCCGTAAGAGCTTATGTATTAGAACATTGAAAACGTCAACTTTATAAGCGTATTTATAAGAAACTAGAAGGTGGAATGTTTTTTATTTTTTAGAATAGTTGGATAAGATATCATTCGTGATAATTACAAAATTTGAAACCATAAAGTTGAAAATTAATTTTTACACGAGAATCGCTCGAACCTCCTTAACCCCATAGATAATAAATCTGGAAAAAAAATTACATTCTTACTACAAGAACTAGAGCCTATTAAAACTGACTAATTACGTCGTAGTTCAAAATTTTGTTAAAAAAATGTGTTCTCTGTAAGAAATGGTGATTGTCAAAACTGACATATAAGATCTTTAGCGTTGTGGCAAGTAATAGGTATTTGAGACTTTCACAATGAAGAACTACATGTTTATCACTAAGGAAATGGAGGATTCCACGATTTTTGATTTATTTACATGTAATAGTATTTTTAAATACAGATATCCCCTAATATTTCTTTTTTAAAATTCGGCGTGTTATGCAAGAAAAAAAATGGTAAATATTTGGCATCCAGCGTTTCCCGCCTTTTGACATAAACGAACCCATTGGTGGAGAGTAATTCCTTTCTCTCTCTGCAGCTGCTGTTACCAGAGGTCTTAAACCATTTGTCAATATTGTGCGGATAATTATATTGTCTGCTTTATTATTAAATTATACTTACATAATGAATAATATTCTGCTGCCTTAATCAAATAGTAATACAAAACTGGAAAATGACGTTCAGCTGTTTAGCGCGTATAACCACAATAAACAAACCCTCTAGTGGAACAGTCTGGCAGTCATTGGTTTGTTGATGGGAACGCCCATTTACATTGTCTGCCAATAAAAGAGGCCGGGTTTGGTAACGGACTCGAACCCGGAGAAAATCCGCGCGTTTTGAAAGTATATAATATTTTAACATTTTTTTTAAAAATGATAAAACATAGAAAAGAAATTTGCGTCAATAATACAGTTATATGGGAAAAATAATTAATAAAAATTCAATGAGTGGAATCCCCTATTAACATTTTGATATTCAATAAATCGAATATAAATTAAACGTTAATGCAAAAAACGTTTCACGTCAGTTTTGACAGTCGATTTTTTTTTTCAGTGAACACATTTTATTTTTTTACAAAATTTTTAACCATGATGTATTCGTCAGTTTTAAGGGACTCGAGTTATAGAAAGCATATAAAACAAAATTTTACTATCTATGGGGTAGTTCTACCATGGGTTAAGCGTTGTACGCTCATGTACGTAACACCCTGTATATTGAGTTCATATAATTTTCATATTCCATAAAGTAAACATATACCGAAGTAATAAAATTAGTTTCACTTTAATTTGGACACAAAAATTCACACAGTCGTCATTTTAAAATCAATTAAAATTGATTTATTTTATTACTTTTTCCCTAAGTTTCAAGTGATAAGTTGATATTATATATTAGATCTGTACGATTTAAGTGTGTGGCGTTTTTTTTTTTTACATTGATAATCATATATGTATACCATTTTATTAAAGGCTTGTCAGTATTATATTTTACTTTAAAATATTTTTATTTATAGAATAGCAAGATAAAGGAAATATGTACTAGTATTTCGAAATATTGCAATTTTTGCCAAAGTACTGCTAATAATTAACATGTAGAATAATAATTATACCCATATTAATACCTATACCAGTGTACTCGTATTTTATATCATTGAATACATATGATAATATTTTAGACTTAGGCTTGAACTGGTTGTTAACAGGAACAAAAATATGCGTTTCTCCTGATTAAAAATATCTTATTTTTTCTACTTTATTGACATAAATATGTCCGAGACGCAAAAAACAACAGAAAATAGTTACAAATATGCTTACTACAGTGATAATTTCTTTAGTATTTGTAAAACATTTTATGTAACCAAAATTATGAATAAATTTATTTACAAGTATTAAATATGTGAAACAATTTGCAATTACCTTACTCAATAAATTACTTAAAGAGTAGGAAGATAAAAGTAAAGAGAACTCACGATTTAAAAATATTTTTGGCCAAGTTTCCAAAAATACTTCCGCATATATTTATAGTCTGGCATTCACATTGTCTGCGTCTTATTCTGAATTTGAACTTCTCAGAGAAACCACGTGCAAGTGCAAAAATTTGTCATCATGTGTACAAATTTCTTAATAGCCGATATAGTTTTCTCGCCGGAATTACCACCTGTAAACTGGAAAAATGGTAAGTTTTAATATTATTTTAACTAATCAAACTATTTTTGTATAATAACTTCCATAAGTACTAATAATTATTGTCGAATTAAGGAATAATTAAAGAAAATGTTAAAATACAATAAGGAATGTAAAAATTTGAAATATCGAATAAGATTTTGAATAGCAGCGCTGAATCGGCAAAAGTGAGTGTTTCAAGAATTAATTTGACATTTCCATTTTACACAAATGACAGAATATTGAAAGCGCATTGTGTGCATTTTAGAGTTGCATATTCTTATTAGAAAACGATTTTGTTTACGGTAAACAATTATATTCATTACATATTAATATTTATTTAATATTATTAAATAAATAGTTATATTAATATGAAAATAATGTTCAAACAAATACCTAACCTCTTTCCTGGCTTTATAACAACAAATTTTCTTTTTTTTTAACAAACTATAAATAAACTAAAAATATAAACGATCAAAAAAATTATCATTTATACGTTATCACCATGTTTCAGTAAAAATTTTACTGTAATAATTTCAATTTAAAACTAGAAAAATTAATGTACAAACCAAAGTTAAAGATTTAAAAATAATTAAATAGTACTACATGTTATAGCGAAGTGCATGAACTCAAGGTAAAAACATATAATCCCACTTGGTACTAAATATAGATCAGTAGTCAGTGTACTGAATCATCTTGCGTAGAACGCATTAGTAAAGAACTTTAAAAGTCTTTATATTTCATTATTTCTTTGAGACATTTAAAACTTTTTGAATTAAATAAATATATTAATATTGACAATGAATTTAAATATGTCCTTGATCAAGTTCGGATCTTGTCAAACGTTTACAAGTTTATTTCCTACACGTGGATATGTTTATTCACTAATTAACAATTTCAGAAATTCAATTACTCCTAAAACACAAAATACTCCCCGTAAGTAAATGAAAGTGAAACATTTATCATGAAACAAATGGCTTAATTAACCTAGTAGATAACTTTTAGATAAATATCAATTACGGCAAATTAATACTAATATTGACATAACGATTTTAATTACATTTTGTGTATTTAAGATGCGCGTTTTGTGAATTTCCGTTCATAGTTTTCTTGTTTCAGGACTCTTTGCAATGTCGAACCATTCTGTGCGCCCGCTTGTCTTATGTGGGCCCTCGGGCTCCGGAAAGAGTTCTTTATTGCAAAGATTGCTTAAACAATATCCGAATAAATTTGGATTTTGCGTGAGCCATACAACTAGAAAACCACGTCCTGGTGAAGAAAATGGGGTACATTATCATTTTACAGACAAAGATTCAATGGAAAAAGCCATAGACAATGGAGAATTCATAGAACATGCCAAATACAGTGGTAATTTGTATGGTACAAGGTAGGCTATTTTTGTATTGTTATGTACTATTTATATACAGGTTATTTATAATATAGCGATGTATGCAAGTATCTTTTTTTGTACAGAAGAATTGATATTAAAATAATTCATCATAATTTAGTGTTGCTATAAATTTGTATTATTGTATTCGTCAATTAATAATACCTAGAGCTTTTTTTATCAGTGAACATATAGGCGTACCTATGTCATTAACATAAAAAATCAAAAATATTTAATTTGTTACCTATTGTTTTTTTATGTATTAATTTATTGAATTTATTTGTAATGTCTCTCATACGAAATAATAATAATTACTATAGTTACATTTAATTTACGAGGGCAGTTTATAAAGAAATGTACCTAGCTATGAAGAAGACACATTGAACAAGACTTTATTTTTCAACATAACTTCCTTCAACATTAACACACTTTTCCCAATGTTTCTTCAACTGTGCCATTCTGTCAAAAAATAATATTTGTAAGATCTGTATAATAACTGTCAAAAACATAAATATTCTGTTTCAAATATTCTTTCCCTAAGATTTTTTTTTTTATATTTTTGAATAAAAAGAAGTTACTAAATTCTAAATCGGGGCATGAATTCGGACGCTTTTTTTCCAGGGCAAGTTTTAAGTTCTGAATAGTTTCACCATATTGTCTTGGCCTTTTTGGGCGGAGGGTAACCCTTATGAATCCACTGCATGGATTTTTTTTTGGTACCCGGGTTCCAGTAATATACCCATATTTCATCTCCAGTCACAATCTTAGAGAAAAAGGCGCTGTCATCTTTGAAAGCAGTCAAATTTTCTAGCGAAATTTCTTTCCTTGTCTGTTTCTGCTCTGGTGTAAGCAGTATGGGTATCCACCGTGAAGACACCTTCCTCATGCCCAAATTATAATGTAAAAATTTTCAAATGGTTTCAGATAAAGACAGTTTTTTTGGCAATAACATAAACTGTCAACTGTCGATGTGTAAGCACCAATTTTTCAACTTGTTGAACATTTTCTGCAATTCGTGCTAAAAGTGGTCGACCACATTTTGGATCGGTAGCGAATCCCTTCCCCACCGAAACTGTTTACACCAAAATTTTACTTTAAAATAACTTGGGGCATCATCCCTCATGAATAATTTTAGGACCATTGCCTTTTTGTTTTCATTTTATCACACTCCGATGCTCCAATTTAGTTTCACTAATTTTTCAATAAAAAATTCTACACTAAACTGTAATAAATAATACGATTTGAATGCAACTTATTGTATGAACTTAAAAATGTCACACAAATCTAACAACAACAAATTGTTATCGTTCGTCTTTTGTTTCATAGCTAGGTAGATATATTTATAAACTGCCCTCGTAATTTTAATAAACGACCCAGTCCAGCAACTATTACAAAAATCTATAATAATTATAGTACCACAGGATGCGTCAATGGACAGTATTAAAAAATTCTGAATAAGTAAGGTAATTAATAATAAGAAACATTAAAGTATACATTATACAATAGGCCCATAAACCACAACAAAAATAATAAAATGTACACTTTATCCTTAAAGTACTACTCAATAAATAACGATTAAGATAAAAAAAAAATTTTTGATACCACGAATTGCTTCAAAATTAAACGAACTTTCATTTAAAAATATTTTTAAAAAATTGGTTTATGGGCCTATTAAATGAAAATGACAATACCCTCTCGATAAAAAGATTGACATTATGACTGTTTGATGACTTTAACAACCTCCTATGTCCAGTTAAAAAACATTTTTTCTACTCCCATGCGTGAAGTGAGTACTTCACGTATCAATTTTTATGTGTGAAGTTTGATTTTTTGCACACTGTGCGTGAAGTGTTACTTCACGCACCGTTCATTATTTTAAATATTACAAACTGAATTGTATTTTAATAAAACAAAGCTGTTAAACCCCCGTAGCGTTGGTAACCATGGTTACACAAGTCGATATTACAGAGGCTTTACGTTAAAAGAATGACAATGTGAAGAAAAAATTATTTTTATTTGCTAGATCGTAGAAAAAGTATAGTATGTAACACGTGTGTGACGCCTATTTTACATTAGGGTGGTTTGCAACACTCGCCTTCGGCTCGTGTCGTAATCTCCACCCTCATGTAAAAATTTCAGCTTCACACACTTGCCACATAATATACTATTACATTGCTGTCAATCATTTTAAATGGTAATGACATACGCACATGTTCACTGGTAAAAAACTCCCGTATACAGGTTAGAGGTACTTATAATTTAGCGTTGTAAACAATATTTTTAATAGAAGAATTGAGATTAAAATAATTCATCATAATTTAGCATTGTTATAAATTTGTATTATTGTATTATTCAATTAATATATCCATTTATTCAATAATTACAAATTTAAAACTTATAGTTTTCGTTGGATTGAATACATTCAATCATTTTTTATTTTAACTAAACTTGAAATTATAATGAATGTGTTACAAGTATACATACTCCTGTTTACAATTATAACTATCAAATTTTCTATTATTTATACTTTACCTAATGATTATAACGTTGGCGGATGCCCTTGGCCCTTAGAAAAAATGAATTACTCACTTTCACCAAAACAATAAACAGTACTTGTGCGAATGTTTTTGCCTTATGTTACTACGAGATGAAGTATCTGCGCGAATGTTTTTGCCTCACGCTACTGCGACACTACGAGTTTGCGCTTGCGCGACTTTCAGTGTGCGCAACTGTTTATCTTAGGGCGGATTTACTATCAAAACTAAATTCTAGGAAGACCATTCTTTTCCCTGCATACATTATTTTTATCAACATAAAATAATTGTTGCACACAGCTGTGCTTTCACAAATTCAAAATTGCTGAGTTTTGGGAATTGGACAGTTGAGCTTATTTTTTTAAGTGTGCAATATTTAAAAAAATATACATTTACAGTTAAATTTAACAATAAAATAAAATAATAATGGCTGGTAGCACAAGCCTTGTTTTAACTAAAACGCTGTTTTAAAAAATGTCAAATTCAAATTTCAATATTTAAATTCACCCTTATGTTTAAAGAACGATTTTTTTAAAAGTACTTGTAAAATCATATATTGATAAATTTGATATTTATTTATAATTATTAAATAATGAAATTTGACTTTTAAAACAGCGTTTGAGTTAAAACAAGGGTTGTGCTACCAGCCATTGTGTTGAATTTAAAATTGACTACAAATATATTTCAAATTTTCAAATATTACAAAATTATTACCGAAATCTTCGAATAATAGCTGATTGACACACACACAGAAATGGGTGGTAAGTCATGATTATAAATTTATATTTAATTATTTAAATTTGTCATTATCAACAGTATTATTATAAATATATGTTCCAAAATTATGTTACAGGTTAAAATAAAATATTAAACAACCAAAAGTATCAAAAATATTCAGATTATTTTAAATTTCATAATTTATTATTATTTAATAAAGTACTTACATCGCTAGAGACTTAACCCTGCTCAGCCTATATATCCAGTACTTTATGTGGGATGTGGTAAATATGAAATATTGCGACTTCTGAAACTGAAACATATTATTGTCAATAATATATTTATTTTATAATAATAAAATTTAAATGAAACATTAAAAATTTGAAATTGAATATATTATACGTGAAGTCAGAAATAGAAGAAGTTTTAATTATTTTAAATTTTACAATTAAATTTTATTAAAAATCGAAATTAAATATGTAAGTTTTAATAATAAATATTACTTTAATAAATTTGGCTACCTGTTGTAAATATTCAGATTATTTAAATATGTAAAAAAAAATATTTGAATATATTTCTGAAGTAAAAAAAAAAATATCACCGCACTAGTATCGGTGTTACATGCAATGCTGAATGACAATATTGCGACTTACCACCTTTACTCTTCTAACACCTCTGCTGGACTGCAAACTGCAACAGTGCAAGATAGCAATAGTAACGGCTTACCAGTCGAGTGGGGGATTAGTTTTGTTTAAATTTCAACTATCTGATTGGACACAAAAGTGGTTGAAATTAGTTTTGTCCATTTGGTCACAAAAGGACTTTATTAAACTGTAAAAGATTTATCCGCAATTGCCACATATTTCTCAAAATATTAAGAAATAATATTCAAGAACTTCTATATAAATTACAGTAATGTGAGCTTTGTAACTATGTAAATTAAAAAAAATATATATCTTGTTAAACGACTGTGATGTGCAAAGTACCATTTACACATTAAAAATATTAATATTCACATATTTTTGTCAGATGAAAATTTATTTTCTATTATATTTATATTGTATTGTGCTGCATTATATTGGGACTTGTTCAACATCAACTTTAAATAAAAATAAATAAATTCATGATTGTTTGTTTTGCATTGCAGCAAAAGTGCAGTTCGAGCAGTATTAAATGAAGGAAAAATTTGTATCTTAGATATAGAAATTCAGGGTGCACAACAAGTTAAGGAAACAGATTTGAATCCTTTGATGATCTTTGTACAACCACCGTCACTTATAGAATTGGAAAAAAGATTGCGGGCCAGAAATACAGAAACAGAAGAAAGTATATTAAAACGTTTAACAACCGGCAAGATTGAAATGGAATATGGTAAATAATAATAACCTAGAAATATTTTTCATTTGCTGCATTATTAGTCTAAAATTCTCAAATTGAGACTTTTATTTAGTTTTGAAGTAATTATTACATATAAAACTGTTAAATTTAGATGATAAAAATAAAATAGGTAATATTTAGGTTAATTATTTTTTATATTAAAACAAATTATTGAAGTAGAAAAAAAAATAGTATTAATAGATAGTGCATGAAATACAACAAGCGTCAGTTATAAAAAAGGCGCTTCTTCTCTAGGCTTAAATATGATAATACCTATGTTTTTGTTTTTTTAGGTTTAACACCAAATAATTTTCATCATATCATTATTAACGATGATTTAGATCGTGCATACACAGAATTTGAAAAATATATACTTGATAATTTCAAAGTTGTTGAAGGTAAGGTGACACTAACTTGTCGAAAATATCTATTTTATTATTTACAAAATTTTAGTACGAAAAAACCAAAAATCTATGCAGTTCAAAATCCATTACAATATTTTTCCTACAACTGTGCGTAAAGTACATATTTTACAATGTGTAAACTGTCACTTTTCAAACATTAGTGCATGAAAAGTACTTCTCAAGCACTAGTGCGTGAGAAGTAAATACGTTGCTAGGCAACATGCACATTCGGTTAATTTACTTGTCAACTAACACGAACAGTACTCAGTATTATTAGAAATAGCACTAACATTTCGGTTGTAGGAAAAATATTGTATGCAACTCGCGTGTAAATAGTATTTTTTATCTCGACAAAAAAGTACTACTTTACATACTTGTTAATAAATAACTATATTAACTCTTTATTTTTTTCTTACAGAAAATTCTCAATAAATACTTCACTCGATTGAACTATAGATTTAAGTTTGGTAAATTAGTATTTTTGTATGAAAAAATTCTTTTCCAGAAGTGGATTTGCTTTTTTATAAACATTTTCAATACAGCATTTTTATATGTTTGATATGCGTATTTGTACAACTATGAGAGGAAAGTAATATATTACGTTAAACTTTTTATATTGATTTAAATCAGTTTTTAGTTTTTTAAATATAAAAAGTTGCTTAAATAATGTAATATAAAGTGTAGAATCATTTCAATGTTTAGATGTAATAATTGTTCCTTTTAGCTATTATTAATCTGTAGAAACTGTTAATTTTCATAAGATATTTATTAAAAACATCGTTTGAAATATACCAAATGTTACTATTAATTGCTATTAATAATTATAAGTAGCGTTTCAGTAACTAGAATAAGATTGTGAGATCAATAAGGTTTCTAGAAAGTACAAAACTAAAACTAGACCTTTTTATTAATAAAAACTGCTAAATAATCATTTTCTGTTTCCATTAGAGAACAAATTCAGGTGCCATTTTGCAGCCTAGTACGTGAATAGAAATGAAAATAAATATATCATCACGGCATATTACCCATTTCTGGGTGTGCCAGTATCTACAACACATGTAGACATCGGTAATGATGACGATATATTTTACCGTGTGGGCGCTTACCAGGCGTCACCTCACGGGCACTCATAGCTGGCGTGGAGAGTGCACCACAGGGGTCACTTTTGTGCCAATAGAAATGATAATATTAAAAACTCAAATGGGATCAGGCGGTGGTGGAATAGAGTAACTATAGCGCCGCTCTAGCTAAAAACTGTCTGGAATTATGTAATAAAAGTTGTGCAGTATAGTGTGCTCGCGCTAGCCCAAAGTACTCATAATTGGAGAATCCGGTATTAGAGTGACTTAGAACTACCTTGTATTTGGATTCTTCTTTTAAATTATGCGTTCTTTTTATGTTCTTATATTGTTTACCAAAGAATAAAAGAAGAAGAGAATAATAAAATTTAAGTCCAAATATAAAACAAGTATTTGTTTGTGCAAATCATTTTGAGAAAAATGAATTTTTAATTATACAACTGGTAAAGATTGTAATACTTAACATTGTTTCATGTGGATATGACTTTATAATTGTACTTTTACGTCGGAAACACAATAAAAAGTTGTAACTCAGTGAAGTCATTCAAAATTATCGGCGACAGTAGTTTATAGCTAGGATGATGCCATCTACGTTGAGCTTTGCTCGCCTACTCCCATTCTGTGTCAGAAAAGAAGTAGAATGATTGAAAACGATGTTTTAGAAATATGTTACAGAGATAACTGTAGTTATTACGTTCCATTAATATTTGTTATATATTTTGTAAAATTGTTATAATGTAGTGAATGAAAATATGTTACTTATAAACATTATTTTGCATAATAAATGTATGTAAAATAAATTTGTATTTATGTCGATATTATTTTTTATTAAACTCCTCAAGAATGCATCAAAGAAATATAAATGTTTTAAAGAACTTTTTGGTAACACCCACTAAACTAAATTGCTCGCCAAAAAATAGCTGTACTCTATTTGAAATAGGCATAAGGAAAGAATTTTGACAATAGATTCTTATGATTCTATTGGTTGCTAGGCGCGGTTGTCAAGCACGGTTTACACAAACACACTTCAAATATGATGCCAATTATGATTTTATTCTTTATAAGTGATGTGCGTTATTTATTATTGTACTGTCGTTTTTTCAGTTTTACGTTTACCTGGCTATTTCTCTGTATTTATTCTCTTACGGTTTTATGCAATTGGCGCTTTTTTTTAAACATTGGCAATGTTTTCGTATAAAACAGACTCTTAAACCACGCCTCAATTGTTAAAATTATTTAAACAGACTATATATGCTACAACAAATTTAATTAGCAATGCCGAAGTGACAGTAAAGTGCGCTGCGTACAATACAGGCAGGTAGTGAAATCAAAATTTTGTAAGTAAAACATAAGAAGAGTAGCGATGATGAAGTTAAATAATTTTAACTGTGGTAACATCCTCTAAATTAAATTACGCGCCAAGAAATAGCTGCAAGCTACAACAAATGACAGCGCTGCTGAACTGTCATTAAAGTGCGGTGCGTATGATACTACTGGCAGGTAGAGAAATCAAAATTTTGTAAATAAAAGATAAGGAAAGCAGCGGTGATGAAGATAAATATGATAATTTAGGTAATATATACTCATAGACTTATTCTGCTTAATTTTTAATTTATAAACTTACATTACTGTCAGTTTTTCTTTACAGAAAATATTTTCCTACAATAGACAATAGATTTATAATGGGTATCATAATAAAATTAATAGTACAAGGCGTAATCGCATCTTTAATTAGACTATGGTTAGTAACATCTGAATATAAGAAACTGATAGCAGATCGCGTAGAAATATCAACTCCTTTGAATTCTTGGAAGAGAGGTTAGTTTTTCATATACAAAACTAAATACTTATTTACATCTAATTTTTTAGTTACTGAAGGTGTACACCTCCTCATTGAACATGCGAATCCGTATGAAGGCGATCTCATTCATGAGCCCCCATTAAATTTGCATATTTACAAATATTTCATACAGTTTTCTCAGGATTATCTACATTGTGTGTTTATTTTATGTGATATTATAACCGCTAGTTTCTTATATTTGACTGCCAAGAAGTATTTAAATCTAGCATACAAACAACAACGCATAGTGTTAAAAGAAAACAAGGAATATGTAGAGAAACTCCGAAGAGAAAACGATAGAGAATCTGATGGTGACAAAGAAAATGTTGAATTGTCCGACGAAGATAAATTATTTTTGAGTTATTCTACTGTCACATTACCACCGACATATGTTTTCGCAGCATATTTATTCAACCCATACGTAATTTTTAACTGTGTAGCTATGACAACCACAGTTTTCAGTAATTTATATCTTGCGGTCTATTTATGCCTTCTCGTTCATAGTAAGTAATTCAAATTATAAACATTTTAAATACAATGCTCATGGCTCAGTACAGTACAGAGGTTTCCTTTAAAACTAGTTCATTTTTGGGCATACTAATGACTAGAAAGAAATGTTCAATACAAAAAATGATCAGAAGTAATAACAAACCGAAAATTCAATCAGTGGTTCTCAAATGTTTTTTTTACCATACCCTTTTGAGTTCATTAGATAGAGCATTTTGTCTGTTTTCGACGATATAGAAATTCTATAGGGTTGTATAACAATTATTTCGAGAAATATGATATTAAAAATTAGAAACAAAGTTACAGTATTGAAATGGGCTATGCAATACATAAGTATTGATACGACTGTTGTCTAGGTTACATTAGTAGTAAAACCATCTTTTATTACATTATTTCTAATTTTTAATATCATTTTTCTGGAAATAATTGCCATACTACCTATACAATATTTATATTGTTGAAATCCGAAAAAAAATCTCTGTTAATAGACTAAAAAATTATGTAAGATATCATTTAAAAAAATATAATTTTGTTGTACCGTTTAAGAACCACTGGTTGAATTTTCATATTGTTATTACTAAAAAATTAGCCCCTTATTCTTGGATCATTTTTTGTATTTAACATTTTTCTCTAAAGTCATTAGTTCGCCCAAAAAAGCACTGGTTATTTTAAAGGAAACACCCAGAACGGTTTTGGCAAATTTTTGCATGTTTATATCAAATTGTATAAATTACTGGTACCACATTTACGAAACTATTACTTTGGCCGTAAATATGACTATAAGAAAGAGCAACTTAATTTACATTCATTTTTATAATATTTGCAATTTTATAATTTTGATGTTTCAGAACAACTTTTGTTATGTTGCTTCGTCCTTGCTATATCTGCTAGTCAAACTTTGTATTCAGTTACAATGATTTTTCCAATTCTACTTAACTTAAATAAAAATGGAAAATCTTGTAAAGTTAAAGTTTTCTCGTACATTTTGTTATTTTTATCATTCTTAACTTCATTTCAATATGTATGCTATTTACTGAGCGGAGATTGGAGTTACATAGAAAATACGTACGGCTTCATGTAAGTTCAATTAATTTAAGAAAGTGTCTACTGCACTGTTCAGACAGAGCTACAAAAAGAAAAAAAAATAGTGAACTGTCGCACATGCGCAGAACAGAACCCAAAAACCATTATCTACCAATTTTGAATTGTCTGTTGGGCATTGGTATAGTTCCTTTTTTTTTAAAAAAAAAAAAACTCATGGAATTTTTATATAAATTATATATAAAATTCCCATAAGTATGTTATTGGCACAAATTTCTTTTCTATTTATCATTTTCCCATCATCAAACCAGTGTCTGCCAAATTATTCCACTGGAGTTTTTGGTTATGGTGATTATGCGGTTACACGCTATTATATTTACAAATACTAATAAACTATACAATATACTAAATTTAAGATAAGTAAAAGAAAGAAATTAGGAATAAAATGAATTTTTCAAATACAATGCCTTAGCCGCACAACATTGATAAATGGTTTAGAATCTCTGGTAAGGTAACAGCAGCCAAGACAGCAGCTGCTGAGAGAGAAAGCACGATATTGCTTTCCATCACTGGGTAGCTTACGTCTTAAGGCGGGAAACGCTGGATACCAAATATTTGCCATTTCATTTCTTCCATAAGAAGCCGAATTTTAAAAAAGAGTTAGAGAATTTCTGAAGTTAAAAGTACAATAACACAAAAAAAAAAAAATCAAAAAGTCGTGGAATACCTATTGGTGGACAGTATTTTTAAGTAAATTCTAGAAGTGGCCGCTAGGATCTGTCTGGTCCATTTCTGCGCATGTGCGACAATTCACTAATATTTTTAGCGGCTCTGTGTGGAGAATGAAATAGACACTCCTTAATTTAATTATAAAACAATATTTCATTTAATTTATTTCAGATTACTTATACCGGATTTGCAGCCAAATATTGGTTTATTCTGGTATTTCTTCACAGAAATGTTTGAACATTTTCGTGCTTTGTTTATATCAGCATTCCAAATAAATGTAGCATTTTTGTACCTCATTCCACTATCTATTAGATTCAGAAAAGATCCAGTTTTATTGGCATGTAGTTTGATCATTTTAACTGCAATTTTCAAATCTTACCCCAGTTTGGGAGATATTGGATTTTGTCTATCTCTTATTCCCATTTGGACATATTTATTCAGCTGTAAGTTATAAACTCTGGTGCAAAAAACGGGCCTTTTTTACTTTTGTTAATTGTCTCGACAAATATAAGAGCTACGAAGTCGGTTATTTAGACAAAAGTTGTTCTATAGTAGAATGCCATTTTAGCAATGTATTGTTTATTCAGAAGAAATGCATAGCTCACTAGATACAGACAAATATGTAAATTTTGCAGTTTTTTGTTTTTGTAAAACTTCTATGTATGAAATAACTCTAGATTTTGATTTGCACTTCTTTAGGACACTTTTTTAAGCTCTTTCGAATGGCTATCATAAATTTTTTGTCACTATTGCATTTCAAGTTACAATTTCAAAATTTCATGTTTGATAATGGGGTATTCCGGTGATATGGAATTAATGCAAAATAATAACTTTTTTCTATAATTCCCATCTTCATATAGTAGAAAAATATAATAAAACATGTTTAATAAAATGTTTTAATTCATAATTTAATGTTACAAAATTGGATTTTTTACAGCTCTAGAAACGTCCTTGAAATTTATGACGTCAAGTTGATAATCTGTTGCTCATTTCAAAGTAAATATTTTCTTTTAAAAACACAGATGGGGCCAGTAGTTAACACGCGCGGGTATATTTCTTGTTTGACATTTCGTCCACTTTATAATTATTACTCCTATTTTTATCATAAACAAACACAGGACAAACACCGAAATACACGCTGTTACTAAAATCATATGTAAACAAGCAAATGGCTGTCATGAACATGTGGATTTAGGCTCTGAAGTTCGTTGCAGATGTCACCATCGAGTTGACGTCATAAACGCGCCATGATAAGAAAATTTGAATTGCGATGAAATTTTTTAAAATTCATATCTCATGTGATGTATACATTTTCTTACTCAAAGTTAGATATTCAGAGTCCTACGGGTCTGTACTAATGTAAAAAAATATTTTTAAAAAATGTCGGAATACCCCATTATTATTGTCCATTAAATAAACCGATAAGTACCATGTGTTACCTTTTGTACGCTGTAAAGGTACATTTATGCAGCCTACTTTTTATTTTATTTTTTCTTTTTCGCTTTTAATTTTACTTTAAGTTTGGTACTTTATATAGCTACTTTTAGTCTTCGGCAGACAAGCGCAGATGTGATTTTTCTGGCATATAAGTAGTCGTAAATATAAACAAATAAATATAGCCTGTCAAACTGGACAAAAATGTACGGAAGCATAGAAGGGCCAAGGGTAAACATTACTTTTTAACTGGTACTACAACTTTTTAAATTTGTATTACCACTTTTTAACTGGTACTACCATTTTTAACTGGTACTACCACTTTTTAAACTGGTACTACCGATTTTTAAAGCGGTACTACCAGTTACTAGTCAAAAGTGGTAGTACCAGTTACCAGTTAAAAACTAGTAATACCAATTAAAAGAGCAGTAATACCATTTAAAAAGTGGTAGTACCAGTTAAAAAAGTGGCAGTACCAGTTAAAAAAGTGGTAGTGTCAGTTAAAAAAGTGGTAATACTAGTTATAATACAGATTTCAAAACATTTTATTTTAAATAATATTTTTACTCTTGGCCCTTCTACGCTTCCGTACATATGTAATATTTTGTGCATGTGCTGTTAACTTTCAGCTTTACACATTTTCTAATTTTTAAAAACAATAGTGTTAACAAACATAAAAATAAAAAGTGGCCCGTTTTTTTGCACCGGAGTGTACAAAATTAGAAATTATACAAAATATTTTATTGTTATTCCTTTTACAGATCTTCAACAAGGTTTTATCGTAACATGCAACTTTTTAGTAACTACAGTATTAGGTCCAATTGTGTGGCATTTGTGGATTTATTCAAGATCGGCTAATGCAAATTTCTACTTCGGAGTTACTTTGTCGTTTGCAACTGCTCAAATTTTTCTTGTTACTGATCTGTTATTTGCGTATATTAAAACAGATTTTTGGTTGAAAAATAGCCATGTGAGAAATATGGAATCTGATACTGCAAGGTTAACATTAGAATAATATGTATATAGCAGGATAAATGTGTTATGAGAAATAATCCTGTAAATAAATGTGAGAGTTGTTGTAATATTGATATTGTTCCTTTCGTACCAAATAAATAATTTTTATTTTATTTTTTATGGATAGTCAAAAACAAAGCATCGAACCCGCCAAAAACTGGGTTCGATTCAGGTTAATTTGTTTTTTGAGAGATACGTTCGTGTGCGGATATGCAAGCATAAACCCGTCATTACACGCACAAAAAGCAATTTAAACGTTGCACGCACTACGGGGATTCCCATATAACACGTACTAACAAATAGAAGTTCATAAAAACGAAAACCTAATCTTGGTTTTCGGCATGGCATTTGGTAAGAATAGGTAAATGTGGGATTCCCCGAAAATACACTAATTCAAAAAATATAGTAGAAGGGCAAATTTTAGGAAGGTACTAAAGATCTGGCATAATTTTCTAACGAAATTATAAAAATATTCAAGATTAATGGCCGGGGAAAGGCCGGCGGCGAGTTAATAAAAAATTGTGATTCTGGTTCGGTTCGACCTAATGAAAATAGAATTTATATTTTTTTGAAAAACATTCTTTATAGAGAAATAATTCAAAATGCGAGCCGGAATTTAAAATAAAGTGCTGTTATGTGAAAATTTAATTGTTTTTATCTTGTTCTTGTAGATGGCGCTTTAAGGCATTTTACATTTTTTATTCCTTTTTTTTAATGTTATAAACAATATTTCCATTGTTTTAGTTCTTTAGTTCATCTGTAATATGAATTATAAAATATTTATTTTTGTCCGTTCCATTCATTTTTTGTATCTGCGCCTGCGTATTTTGTTGCTATGCGTATGGTGCTTTTTAGCTTTTTTAGTGACTAAGTCGCAATTTACCTTTGACCAAATATCCCAAAAAAACGAATATCAACAGTGTTGTGTGTTAGTTAAATGTCGGTTAGAAATTTTAATATAGGTATGTAGAAATATATGACGAAATAATTGTTTTCTAAATAAGGATTTTGGATAAAAATATGTGCAAAAGTAGTATGCAAATAGTTATATAGTGATTTGTTTATGTTATAGCGGGAAATACCTGTACGAAAATATCAATTGGTTAAGTGGTAAGAAATTATAAATTCCAAATTAAATCATAATGTATAACAATTATTATACCCATCATATACTAATGCAACGATACAGAACAAAAATATTGTACAATTAATATTATCGTAAGGCATTACAAAATATAATATAAACAATGTCAAGGGAGAAACATCTAGACTGGCACTAGTAGTATTTACTCTTAATCAGGGGTGATTAAGCTATGACTAAAATAACAAGTTTACTTGTTTTTTAATCATTTCAATGTATTTTTAAATGATAGCCATGGTAATTTGTTATTAGAGTGACTAAAATTGTGAGTAAATACTACCAGTCATTAAGAGTATACAAAATATCATTAATTTCTTGCACATTAATAGGCCAATTCGGAACAAATCTGTAAATCTTATAGATCTGTAAATTTGTAAAAAACTGACAAAAACGAATCTATTTTTGTTGATTGATGATTAATATAAAATTATCCATAAGAGTGGCAGTTTTTGTTGCGATTTTGTTCATCATTTACAGATTTATCGATCGATTCTGTTCATATCTGTAAGTCTTACAAATTAAAAAAAGTGACAAAAACACATCTATTCTTGTTGATTAATATAAAATTATACATAAGTGTGGCAGATTTCGTTGCGATTTTCGTCATTATTTACAGATCTGTAAGACTTACAGATATGCACAGAATCGATCATTTACACAGATCTGTTTTGAGAAAAGAAAATATTAAATAAGAATATTGTGCATGATACAACTTTATTAATTTTTGTTTTTCTTTCAGTCCTAAAATGGAAGCAAACCTTGTACATATTTTTACAACGGAGACTAACTGCGATGTAGTCACTGCATTTGAATATCTCCAGGCAAATTTATGGGATTTACAGGCAGCCGTAGAATCATGGAAGGCAGCTAATAAGGAAGAAATGTTAGGAAAAAATGAGAAAAGCGAAGGTAAAATAAATGATATTTTGTTTATGTTTCCACCAGAATAGGCATGCACAGAATCATTCAAATCGCGAAAACAAAATTGCGCATCGCCAAAAAGTGCTTCATCTGAATCATTCAAAAACCGAAAACACGTGGGCGTCGCCAAGCGGAGCTCACGTTATGCCCGTATCACACTAGCGGGTTTCGAAGCGGTTAGCGGGTGCGGATAGGGTGCGGGTGGCGGTTCTTGCAATCATACTGTGCGGTGCGATTACCGCTTCCGCTGCACAACACCGCCACTGTTTATCCGTCGAGAACAGTTTGAGACGGCGGTGAACTCCCATAATATAGGCCGCCTCTTTGTTAAATTTAAGACTAAAAATTCCTTTTCTAAAGAAAACAGATTCTTGTTTTTTTTTAAGCAGTCATTTTCGCCTCAACTCAGCAATTCCAAAATGACAGAAAAATGCTGCATCGGCATAGACGAAAATTATAGCACATGTCAAACAAAGGCAAACACTTGACAGTATCGGGCTTTGTGATTGGTTGTAGGTGCGGCTGGAAGAAATAGCCTGTCAGCTATTCTTTCTCCCGCAGCCGCTAGCCGCCGTGCTCCTATTGGTCGAGGAGTCACCCGCATCCGCACCAGCCAACCGCTTTAAAACCCGCTGGTGTGATACGGGCATTAGGATAGGTTGGTTAGGTGATTCTGTTGATTGGCTTTCGGAAATGCGTGATTCTGTTTTTGACTATTTGAGATATAACAATTCTGTGCATGCATATTCTAGTTTTAAATATTCGGGCGTTGAGTATGCACCCCCTCATTTTTAATAATTTTGTTGCAGTTAAAAAATTATCCAGAGGCATATCAAGAGCTACCGATAACGTTAATTTAGTTAATCGAGCTCGGAGCGAATTTGCTGAAAAGTTTACACCTGCATATTTTCCTAAATCTAACTGGGTGGATATGGATACACCTGGTTTTTCATTTACGTTACCAGACTTTTCCATATATGGCGAAGATTTCCGTAAATTTTTAGAAAAGGATTTAATTGAAAATTCAACATTAGTATCATTAGAACAATCAGCGCGATTAAATTGGTGGGTAGAAAGCGGGAATATCCAGGGCCCGTTTCGAAAATTATGGCCGTTATCAACAACCGGAGATGGTAACTGCTTGTTGCATGCAGCGTCTTTAGCGATCTGGGGCTTCCATGACCGTTTACTAACTCTTCGAAGAGCGTTACATAATTACCTAGAAACCGAAACAAGTAAATCCATCACACCTCTGTACCGTCGTTGGCGATGGCAACAAACTAAGTTGAATGAACAATCAGGGTTTGACTATTCTGAACCAGAATGGTTAAAGGAGTGGAGAAACATTATATCATTGGCATCTGTAGAACCTCGTAAGAATGGTAATGGCGCAAATGACCGTTCCGTTGGAGGTGTTAATCTATCACCTACTGCAAGTACCTATGAAAGTTTAGAAGAGATTCATGTATTAGTATTAGCGCATATTCTACGCCGTCCAATTATCGTTGTAGCTGATACAATGCTTCGTGATATGAACAATGAACCGTTCGCCCCCATACCATTTGGAGGGATTTATCTTCCTATGGAAATTCAGCCAAAAGACTGCCACCGTTCACCATTACTCTTAACGTATGATATGGCACACTTTTCTGCTTTAGTAGCGATGGAAAGTGCTGATAAAGAAAGCCTCGAAAAATTATTTGCATGTGTACCATTAGTAGATTCTGAAGGAGTATTGTTACCAGTTCAATTTTGTGTGGATCCTGGTTCTAATTTTAATTGGTGTTTAAAATACGAACAATCATTCATAAACAGTTTAATTCCTACCGAAAAAGAACAGATTGCTTTATTAAAAAGATATTTAGACGTCGTTGATATATCAGAGACTGACACCGTTAGTCCAGACATTGATTCAGAAGATGAAATTGAGAAAAGATTCGTAGAAGTTACAGATCTTGGTGATGGAGAAACAACACTATTTAGTAGTAGAAATCGTGCTGCAAAGCAATTACAGTCAGTGGCTCGTCAGTTTGGCAGTATTGGTAAATCAATGAGCAAGAAATTTCGAAAAAATTTGGGTTCCTTTACTAAAACCGCGACGAAACCAAAAAAGAACGACAGTCGTAGAATGTTGTGTGCAGCGCTTTATCATAAACGTCATGCATATCAGGATGATATGATAAGAAATTATTTAATTCATGCACAAAAACGCTTTCTTTGTACACAAAAAGACAAAGTGGATTTGAACACTGATAATATAAAACTTCAGGAACAGGCATTATTAGAAGGTCCATTGAAATGTATTAATGCTAATTGCGATTCTTACGGTACAGTACTTACTAGTTACATGTGCGAAAAATGTTATGAGACTCAAAGAAATGAAGAACTTTTAAATATTAATTCCGATTCAAGATTTGGAACCGGGCGTTCCAAATTTTACCGAGATTCAGACATTGAAAGTTACGATGCATTAAAGAACATCCCTGTTTCAAAATCTAACATAAATCCTAATCGTACCTTGTACTTGTCTAAGAGTACATTCTATTATGATAATGAAGAAGATAACACTGACCAAACTCCTGCCAATAAAACTAAATCTAGTATTAACACTATTCACGTTTCTTCCACATCTGCTGACGAAGCAGAAAGTAATAATAATAATAATTCGAACAGTCCCATAAAAGTTCCCCCACCTTCACCGCGCGAAGTACGACATATTTCTAAATTTGATTTTGGAGATATAAACGAAAGTGTTAACCGTAACTTTATATCGTGTGAAAATTCCTCAAATTTAAAATTACCTAACGCAGACTTGGCGGAATATAATTGTGTTTCACCATCGGATATAATTTTGCGTAATCAAGACGGCCTAGAAAACTTTAAAAATCATAGCAATACATATAAAATTCATCCAGAAGACGGAAAATATAAGCAACATATCGACAGCTCGAATGCAGTATATCATACTGTAAATGATTTAAACGAAAATAAGGATTTTGTTCAAGAAATTATACATGAGTGCGATAAAGACCGCAATAATTTAAAGGAATATAATTTTAATCCTGCGAAAACTAAGGAAATTCATTGTAAACCACCTTATAGCGATATTTTACAACGTTGTAAGTCCAAAAATTGCACAAACGTTGCATCGGCTCATACGAATTTCTTATGTACTGCATGCAATAAGTAGAGACTCGCAGGTTCGTCATCATAAGTTTTTTTCGTTTGTTTATATAATTAACATGACATTTTAAATTAATTGTGTCGAAATTAACAGACTGCAATCGGGAAAATAATTATAGTCAGTTGAGTTTGAAACTCAATAACTTTCATTTATAGACTACATTATAGACTACAATATGTATGAATGAAAAAACAATTAAATGTTGGAATCATAGGCTTTGTGAATAATTTAAACGCTATTTTTTTCGATTTCTTTATAACAATTAAAAAAGTACAATGGTTAGATCCCAGCTTCTATTAATAATTAAAAATTGAAATTTAATGTTTATTCAAAATGCAGTTTTTATATAAAATAGTAATAAATTTTTAGTTGAAATTGATCAATTTAATTTCAATAATTTTTTTACTGTTTATGCATGTGAACGCATTATGCGCTTTTACAATAAAAAAAATATATTAAAATTATACTAATAAATTTTAAATAAAAATTCATTAATATTTTATATAAAAATGGCATTTTGAATCAACATGCCAAATTTCATTCTTAATTATTATTAGAAGCTGAGATCTAACAATTTTACTTTTTTAATTGTTATATAGTAAATATAAACCAATAAAAAATAAAAACGTGGTTACAACATATTAAAATTTATTTTTTTTCTATTCATTTATATTGATATTAGAAATTAATGAAGTTGATCATTTCTTCAAACGCGCTGAAAATGGGAGTCATTTTTCATACATGTATATTTTTATTTTTATAATAATTTAAAAATATGAAAATTAACATAATTACGTAGAAATGTATAGTCTATAAATGAAAGAGTTTTTCATGAGTTTTGAATTTTTTTAAGCAAATTGTTGTTTCAAACTCAACTGACTATATTTCCCCGATAGTAAGAAAACCTGTCTCTCTATCGAAATAATCCGATTTTAGTTTTGTTTGATTTTTGTTACCAGTATTTTTTACTTAGATATATTCCGTTCGCTCTAGTCTGACAACTGGATTTTCGCTGCATGTTCGACAAATTGAAAACGAAAAATTTGTAAGATAGCACGAAATCAGTTCTGTCCAGTGATAATAGAAATATATATTTTTTGTATGCTATAAGTGCCTGAGTTTAAATTGTGCCTTGTCAAGCAAAGCAATTGCTAAATAATTTGCTTACTTGTGGCTAAAACTTGAGTGCGTTTTTGAAAAAAGAAATTAGGTGCCAAAAGTAATTTTTATTACTTAAACCTTTTAGTATATCTACAAATCAAAATACAAATACGGCACTATTATGCTTTTTCAATAATTTATTGGGTTCAAGTTTACATATTTTAATATTGTTAATTTTTTGTGATATATTTATGTTAAATACTCGAATTTGGAGAATCCATATAATTTTGTTCGTTTATTTTACGAGTATGTAGAAAGATAATTTATCATACTAAAACTTTACTAGCTACTGACTGTGTTAGACTTAGTATATGCGTAATCATTATGTGAACCTGTGCTGTGTCATGAGAAGTGTATTATCTTAATGTTTAAGATTTTTATATATTGATATACAATATTGCATCTTCGTTAAAAAGCAATAGGTATTTATTTTATAGGAAGTTGATGCATATTGTATTACCGAATATATATGAGCCAGTAAAGTTTTAGTATATTTATACATTAGGAACATACGGAAGCGCTGAAGGGCCACTACAAAAAAATTCCAAGTGTAAATTACTTTACAAAAATGTAAATTCCAGTTACAAAAGTGCAAATTTCACTTAATAAAGTCTCAATTACACTTACATTTAAATAGATATAACAATTACCTAACGCACAAAACTCGGCCCGAGTTATCAAACGTAACTTTTGTGCGTTTGGTTAGGTTATTGTTATTTATTTAAGTGTTAAGTGTAAATTACACATTTTTAAGTGTAATTGACACTTTTTTAAGCGTAATGTACAATTTGAATAATTTGTTGTAGTGGCTCTTCAGCGCTTCGGTAGGAACAAATAAAATTATTTATAATTCACAGTGATTTTTTTTCTAAATTTAGTCATAATAACTAATAATCCTTGCAGCTTTATTTTTATACAAGTATAAATATTTAATACCGTATTTTATAAATCTTTAACATTGTAAATAAAGATATGTTATTTATGTAAAATGAAAAGTTTAATAAATTTTGAGTTGAACACTTAATAAAAAATTATTTTTAAAATATTGATTTGTTGGGGTAGTGTAAACGCGCCGATATTTAAACAGGAAAGAAAATAATAGTGAAGTTAGCGAAACAAAATGGTGTCTTTGTAGCCTTTGTAAGTATGCGTGCTTTATATATGCACTTGACGCCTTTAGTTTTATGCTTGGTTCATATGTTCATTTTTGTTAAATGTGGAATGTGAGTTTTACAGTGGTTATTTATTTAGTTTAAATGTAACTTATTATTTTATAAAGTTTCTTCGAAAATTAAACAACTGGAGCAACTATTATTGTATATATTTTTATTTGTGTGTTTTTAAATACAAGAAAATTTGTGTAGGAAGCAGTAGTGCTAAGCAGCAACATTTTTACTGTTACTGAAACCATAAAATATACACCAAGTAACATATAATAATTGAAATGTGTTTACGTCTCGTTACTTGCCGATTTTGTATATAAACTGTTGTATAATCTGACATGAAGTATTCAGAACTGGGGAGAGTAACATTAATATATAAAGAAGTTATAATAAAGACTGAAAGACTAATGTGTAAGTGTGTAATTTTCCTTCGTGTGTTTTGAAAGAAGTTTCTAACCAGTGAAATGAGTCATCTGTCACCGTTTCGGTTGTCAGCACCCAACCTAAATTCTGAGTTGTCAACAACAAGTTCAAATCCGAAGAAACGAAGAAAGAACACACAAAATGCATTACAATCACAAACAACAATGCAAGATCTATTGCCACCCCCATTGTCTGGGTATGGTGATACGATAGTAGCATCAAATCCATTCGATGATTGCCCCAGTACGATGAGTGCAGTAAATATGGTTCGGAATCAATCAAATATGGGGCTAGGTCCGCCTGTTCCAGGACCAGGTCCTGGGCCAGGGCCAAACGGAATGGGAGGGGGCGGGATGCCACATATGAACATGTGCAGGCCTATGGGTGCAATGAGTTCACCTTTGGGAATGGGATCACCGATGATGCACAGCCCAAATGGCATGCAGAATAATCACGGGCATGGGGGACATGGTCACGGGCATGGGCATCTGTTGAGTCAGCCGATGATGATGAACGGACCTAGAATGAACCCGGGCCCGCCCCCTCCTCCGGGTGGTATGGGTGGCCACATGGGAGGTCACATGAGCCACAATGGCCCACCTATGTTGAATAGCCCTAATGTAAACATGAACGTAAACGGACCGATGGGAAGCCCTATGCATGTCAACCCCATGAACAGTCCGCTTGGACCGAATATGAACGGCGGGCCAATGAACTCAGGACCTAATATGTCTAACCCCATGGGCTCAGGAGTTGGAGTAATGAATGTTAATGGATTAAATGGACCTGGGTGCCCAGGTCCACCTCCTCCACCACCTCATGTGAGCGTGAGCCAGCAGATGAACGGCCCTATGGGGAATCCAATGGCCATTAATTCTGTTGCAGGTGGTCCAATGGGTAAGAGATTTTTACTTTTATCTTATAGCGAGTTTCTGTCACTATACAGGGTGTTTCATGTATGGACAGTACAAGGCTTCGGAGTAAGAATTCTAGGTATCAACACAAAATAAACCCCAATAAACATTGGTGCTATAATAGAGATACCGAAGATTTATCGTAAGTGAAGTATAATACTGAAATGGCAGAAAATAGTTCGCTTACCTTGTATACCCTTTTGTTTACTTTATTACATCTATTATATTATATTATTACATCTGTCATTTAATATTATTAGAAAATTTGTAATTCAAAAAATAGTATTGCAAAGCCTTTGTAGGTATTTAATAAAAATGTAATATTTTAATCATTCGAAATTGTATTTTTAATTATTTATTGAATGCAATCGTTTACATTTTGAACATTTGCAGTAAGATTCATTTTATAATTATTTATGACCCAATAAATAAATAAAACTAGCCTACTATTTCCTGATTTTTATGAAATGCTCGGTATCTCTATTAGGAAGAATTATGGCACCAATGTTTATTGGGTTATTTGTTTCGTTTTGGTATCCAGAATTCATACCCAAGCTTTGTACTGTTACAAAAAACATTCTGTATAATGTGAAAATAGTTTTGATTTAAATTATAATAAAATAAAATATAGCATTGATAATTAATTTCATGTTAGTGTAATCGCGAACAATATTTTTGTTACAAAATAATGGTAACTCTCAAAATATAATCCAACAAAAAATTCACAGTATGATATAAAATCGGTCGGGTATGTCAGAATGGGCGCCACCTACGAAGGGTTAAAAATTGTTCATAATAATAGTATGGAATGAAACTGAAGTATGATCATAACAAAAACATGTAAATCCCAAAAATTAGTCGAGAGTAACCTGAAAATTTATTATAGAGGATGTGCAACAAAACGCCGAACATAGGATTTAAAAAAAAAAGCGGAAATTGACTCCCATGTACATTTTAGAGCAAAAGTACGAGAATGAAAAGTTGTTTAAAAATAATTTTTACATTTAATGCAATAGAATGTCTGTAGCACTAGATATTTATTATTTTCTAAATATCTAGTGCTACAGGTGTTCTATTGCATTAAAAATACATTTTAAAAGTGAAAATTAAGTCAATCAATCTTTCAGTTTTGTACTTTTGCTCTAAAATATTCAGGAGAGCCAATTTTTACACATTTTTAAAATCCTATGTTAAACTCCCTATGTTCCGTGTTCGTTGTACACTTTGTACAGTCAATGACACGAAAGAAATCCTGCTAATCCTTAATATTCCCCAGACCGGTTTTCTTTCGTGTCATTGACTGTATGTTAAAGACTTTTAAAGTAAAAAAGTTCTGTTCCAAACTTTTACAATACGGAAGTGGATTGATTTTTTTTTGTTTTATTACCAATGGCACTCTAAATAGCTAAAAATTATAATTTTTATTATGTCTCTTTCGTGAACGAACCGCATGTAAATAATAATTTTGGACTTATTAAATGCAGTTTTTAATTGTCAACATTTTTTTGTATTTACACATTTGATTTAAAATTAATAGGGCAGAAATTACACCCGGTACACGAATATACTAGTGTCCACAGAAAGCGGGGCACCCCTGTTAACTTCTTTATTTATAAAGATATCTAATTGTAAATTTGTATGCGTAAACTTAACATATATGTTATTTTTTTTATGTATAAATTATAAATATATCACTTCCTGTTTAACCGGAAGTAGCATAAACTTTATTATTTTAAATGAAACCCCTGTATATTTTTACATTTTTGAATTAAACTTTAAATTTTGAATACAGTGATGTGACACAAGTCAAATTTTGTAACAAAAACCTTAAGAATATTTTTTAAAATTTTTGTGCAGACATGAAAACACTAATCTAATAAAAAAATATCGATTTGCATTAAACATTTTTATTAATTTTTAAAATTGTTGCATAAAAAACAATTTCAGCAAAAAAAGAAGCTGCCGGTTTCCAAGTTATGATATATAATGGGAACAGAACAGGCGAGCAAAGCTCAACGTAGGTGGCAGCATCATAGCTATGAACTGTTGCCGCCGATAATTTTGAATGACTTCACTGACAGTTACAATTTTTTGTGTTTCTAACGTAAAAGTACAATTATAAATCAAATCCACATGAAATAATGTTAATTATTTTAACTTCATTTTTCTCAAAATGATTTGCACAAATAATGGGGTATTCCACTCATTTTTTTTTTTTTTTATTTTAAATAAAACTTCATTCAGTTTTGAAGCAATTCATAGTATTATAAAATCTTCGTAGTTTAAGAGTATTTTATTTTCGAGAAATCAGTGTAACGTCTTATTCCCCCTATACTAGTCTTTCTCACACACACTGCACTGAGTACGCTGCGAGAGAAAGATAACAATTGTATGACGTCAATTTCCCCTTTTAGCAAATGTTAAATATCTCGTAAAGTAATTATTTAAAAAATGTTTTCATTGTTTTAACTATTATTTATTGAACCATACCTTAAGTTTAATTGATTTTTTTTAATATTTGTTGTTGTTTTTATTCTTTTCTTCTTTCATCCTTTGGGAAACTACAAGAACATAACAAGAACGCATTATTCAAAAATAAATACAAAATAGTTTTAAGCAACTATCTGTCAATTCTCATACCGGATTCTCCAATTATGAGAACTTTGGGCTAGCGCGCGCATACTAAAGTGCACGAATTCTATTACATAGTTCGAGAAAGATCACAGCTATGGTGGCGCTATAGTTACTCTACATCACCACCGCCTGCTTCCATAGATTTAAATAAAGCCACAGCCAACTTTTGTTGTTTTAATTTGAATTTGTTTGTATTATTTTTTGCTGCAAAATTTGACTTGTATTCAGAATTTAACGTAGAATTCAAAAATGTAAAAATATGTAGGGGTGTTCCATTTAAAATAAGAAAATTGATGCCACTTATGTCAAGTTTACGCATATACTTTTTCAATTAAATATCTTTATAAATAAATTAGTTAATAAGGGTGCCCCGCTTTCTGTGGACACCCGGTATAAAGTTATGTTTGCAGGTCCGCATGGTCCTCCAATGAACAACAACTTCATGATGGGTCCAATGGGCGCATTATATCCCAAGCCGATGCCTGTGAGTGCGGGGAAAGTGTATCCAGCGGACCAGCCAATGGTCTTTAATTCACAGAACCCTAACGCACCACCGATCTACCCGTGCGGCGTTTGTCACAAGGAAGTGCACGACAATGATCAAGCCATCTTGTGTGAAAGTGGGTGCAACTTTTGGTTCCACAGAGGTTGTACCGGCTTGACGGAGGCGGCGTTCCAGCTTCTCACCGCTGAAGTGTACGCGGAGTGGGTGTGTGACAAGTGCCTGAACACAAAGAACATACCAGTCGTTAAATTTAAACCATAGTCCGTTTGTAAATAGTAAAATTATATACGTACGTGCACTAGGAAACGAACGCAACCGCACTCACTTATGCTGGAATTCGATTCAAATCATGTCAAATTATCCAGAAATAAAAATTGTCCAGAAAGGGTATCGTGTATTTGATAGTTGAATAAAACTAAAAATATATATCATCAAAATGGTTGTTTATTTTTTTAATAAAGGCACTAAACTGGAAAATTATTTAGCAAAGATAATGTTGTCCATTCTCTACGAATGAAGATTGGCAATTACGCGTTGATACAACGACCTCATCTGTAATGTGATATTGCCCGATGTCTCTACCGGATACTGGTCACAGGTGAATCCGAAAAGAAAGAACCAACGACCTATCCATAGCCCAAAGATCGCTGTTTGGGCTGCAATGTCCGGAAGAGGCATCCTTGGCCCTTATTTCCATGAAGATGAAAGAGCGCGTAATTGCAAATCTTTGTACGAGATTAGAGGATGCCAGCAGTGTAAAAATCAACATCTGGACAACATTATTTATGCTAAATAATTTTCCAATTTAGTGACTTTATTAAAAAAATAAATAACCAGTTCGATTATTTATATTTTTTGTTTTATTCAACTATCAAATATCTGATACCCTTTCTAGACACCTTATAGTATAATTTTGTACAACTGTAAAAGCTGAATAGGGAAGTAATTTGTATAAAACATTTAATTAGTTCCTCTTATCGTTTAAGTTTTAAAAATACAACTGACATCCTATTTAAGACGTGAACAAAATTGATAGTAAACCTATTTTTTATTAATGAACATGGAAACATTTCTATACCGGGTGTCTACTTTTTTCCCGAACATAAGAAATTCGATGTTAAAAGTTTTGATTTGGCAATATCTCTTTACCTGTTAATTTTAGAACAAAAGTGTAATGAAGAAAAATGTTCAGAATGAAAAAAAGTAGAAGAAAATACACGATTTAAGGCAATTATACGAGTGTCATGAAAAAAAATGTTTCTTTTCTCTGACATCTGACAGATTTAACATTTCTTTTTATTTTATTATTATTATTAGAATAATAGGAAGACAATCTACAAGAAAAAGTAATAATAATAATAATCACAAATTCTAATAAGAATAAAATAAAAAGAAATGTCAAATCTGTCAGATATGCCAGAATTAAGAAACGTGTATTTTCTTTTGCGTCTAACTCGTACATAATAAACAATTGAACAACAAACTTGGTACTCAATCGGTGGAGTTTTTTATTCTGATCATTTTTGTTTTATTTTGAATAACCTAATATAAGTTTTCTATTAAAATGTTTGCATCTATCTAATAACAATACAACTAATCAGCAATCAATCAACACGAACCCTTATACGTAATTCAATAACGTTTCCTTAGATTCAAAAGAACATTAAAATGTTCATTACACTTTTGTTCTAAAATTAATAGGTAAAGAGATATCGCAAAATCAAAATTTTAATATTGAATTTCCCATGTTTGGAAAAAAAGTAACACCCGGTAGACTGTTTGCAAAGTTTGCTATTTACATCGTTTACAGGTTTGTTAGAATTCAAGCATTTGAAAGTGAGAAATTCACAAGTTTCATTTGAAAACATGAATTTGGTTCAAATCAGTTTACTTGACCTGATCTGTGATATATGAATATTAATTCCATACTATTGTATTCTTAACAGTGATTCGCGGCGTGTTATTTGAGATTTGAGCCGCTTGTCACTTAGTGAATATAATTTATTAAAAATCTGTTTGCTACAGTTTGCTAATTGTTAATAAAATACTCTACGATACTTGACTAGTTAAGAAATTTATGGAAGTGATATAACCATTGCTCAAAATTGAGTAAACTGCTTTTAAATATTTATTTTATCGCCAAATTTTGATTTTAATATTAAATTAAGAGATATCATTTTTATTAATATTTATTTTTATTTGATTTAATTACATTATGATTATGATTTGATTTTAAACTCCTTTCTATTTGTTAATCTATTTTATGCTGTGGTTATAACACAACTTTAGAACAAACTGAGATATTAGTGTCTTATTTAGTCTTTTATAAAACCCCTAGCCCACGTTTATACTTTTAATTTACGTTATGAAACTTGTGTTGAAATGCGGATGCTAGTTTTATTTATATCTTAAGTAATGTTACATTTTTTACGTCCGCATTATTATAATATAAAATCGCTGTTTGTGATTTTCGTTTGATATTATTTGCACTTTGTTGATTTGTACGAATTACGCGTGAGATATGTTTACCGGCAGGTTTATAGGACTTTATAGTGTTATTTTTGTGACTCGAGTATAGAATATTCGAATAACATTTTCGTCTTATGACGGCGGACTCTCTAGTCACACGATACATAAAAATACCTAATTAATTAAATTTGTAACAGCGATAAAGTTTGATTTGTAACTAACCGCTTTGTTATTCCTAGTAATGCCATACCTCTAAATTTGGTATGGCCTAAGTAATGTACATATTTAAGATGCCAATATTTCATTTAGATTGTATGAATGTATGTGCTTGTGTGTTGTACATATATTGTCTTTTATATTACATCTGTGGTAAAATTGTTTGAAAAAAAAATGAACATTGAAATTAAATTATATTTATTTGATTTAAACTTATTTTAATTTTGTATTTTAGAAGGACATCTAAATTCTAAAAAGAGATGGTAAGTATTATATCTCCTAGGTAAGATTCATTACACAAGAATGTAAAAATAAATCTAAATTAATGAGTATAATCATTATTACTGCATATTTATTATTTACAGAGTTGTAAATCAGCTGACTACGACGTCGAACCAATTGCAAACATTATAAATGTTTGAAGTTCTCCAGCGAATAATAGTATGTAGACAAAGGCTGCGGGATGAATCAAAGAACACAAAACACAAAGAAATGACAGACATCAGAGAACAAAATATGATGAAAATCTTTAACTATACATTAAACAACTAATTTGTAGTATTAATTTAGTATTCTAGTACAAGTATTTAGTATCATTTTATTCAGTGTTTCGCTTTGAGTCTACTGATGTATAATTGACACTTATTTAAACAATTTTCTTGCTGTTGAGATCACGTGAACATTTGTTTGAATTTGATTGGTCAATTGGTTCGTCGATAGTATTCGCTAGTGAAATAGAGCAATATGACGTCTAGCGGCGAAAATATGAACTAGTACATGGTAGTAAGTCCTAGCCGAGGTAGCGGCGAACGCATCGTTTCTGTCACTTATTTAACAAATAAATCACGAGTGGATTGATTGAAATTTGTAGGCTATACTTCATTTTACGTTTTTACATGCATTGAACATTGAATAAATAATTTTGTGAAACCAAGCTTTGTCAATAATAAATATATTTATCTGTAAAATGTCAAAATCTAAAATTGCAACAAAATATGGTTAAACATTACTTAATTCTGTAGATTTTATTTGACAACTGACAGGCGATATTTGTTTCGTTTCTGTGAAATAGGTTTATATTCTGACCAATCAAAGGGTAGAATTTATATATCCCTAACTAAACCAATGCTATTCTTCCGTGAAATAATGTATAATAACAAAATCTAAAACTTCAACACTTTTTAGTTGCGTTTAATCTATGTACGTCATTAGCACGCAGAAATCCAGAAATAAGTAATTTCCATAATTTTCCGAAAACAAGAACCTAAATTCTATAGAAAAATGTATTAGAGAAATTTGCCAATTTGAAATAGCTGGTAGACGAAAGTTATGCATTCATATTTTAAAAATGGGAAAGGAACCGAGTAAAAATAATGCTTGCTCCTTGAATTTTGTAAAGCAAGATTATATTTTGCCGGGTATAACTACAAGATATACTTAGTGTCTTTATTAAAATACTTCGGAATGAAATCTAAACTTGTAGACCTGCCTGCACAAAGATGACAATAAAATAATAATACTTATCTCTCCATTGATCTACCAAAGACTGTAATAATGCAGTACTATGTAGATTCAAGAAAACAAAGACTCGAATCATGTAAATTCAAAATTTGTATTTCAAACGCTGCAGTGTGTAAGAATACAGTTGCGGGAAACGAAGCATCTACCTTAAATCGGCCATATTGTTACGTCACGTGCTAAGCTCCTCCTCTTCTTCACTCGCGAATAGATTTTTTCCCATTTGCACGATACGTACTTACAACACAACAATAAAAAATATAGATTGTTTTTATTCAATCATTATAAAATTCAAAATTTTTAATATTGAATATATTCTTTCAAATAAATGTTAAAATTGCTTGTATTATCGAGAAAATCGATAAATCAATAAAAAAAATTATCAGATCAGCCTAAATCAATATAGGTTCTGCCATCTCTAGGAAAAATCCTGAACTAATAACAACATTTATAATTAATAACAAATGACAGCTGGTACGTAATAATAAAACAAATGCACAGGATTAAAACAAAACTAATTTTTACCGTTTTTGTCTTATTTGTCATCGGTTCTCGGTTCTGGAACCAAATCTCATCTGTTCTCGGTCCTGCCGAAACTCATCGATTCTCGCTTTTGGAACCGTAACTCATCGGTTCCCGGTTCTGGAATCGAAACTCATTGGTTCTCGGTTCTGGAATAAAAACTCATCGGTTCTCGGTCCTGAATTTATGAAAAAAAAAAAAAAAACAGAAAACAAGTTCCATGGCTATTGTTACTAATAAACAGAAATTTTGAAATTTCTCTATAGAAGATATAATAAAAATTTTAATATATCGGATAGAGATTTTTTAATATTTGTAATAACATAAATGCGAAAATTCCATTGAAAACCACATTTTTGCCAGTTTTCGAAGAGAGTTACTGTAAAAATAGCTGGTAACTGGACGTTTTTTTACTCATGTATAAACTGTCACTTGAACTGTCGTTAAGTAGTTTTTTGTACAAATCTGTCGTTTATTATGAACTACGTAAAAACCGTCATTGTGAGATACTATTCCTATAATACCAATGTATTTTCGGTCTATTTTGGTTTCATATACCTAAGCTCTCGGATGGTAAACTTTTTTAAAAATTTGCATTTACGTTTTGACATTTAAAAATATTAGATATAGAAGAATTTAAATTATTTTTTTAATGTATCGTCTCTCAAGCGCATCTGTTATTTTGTTAAGCGAAACGTAGTAAAGAAATAGACACGTCCGGAACTATGCAAAATAAAAGATAATCCAAACGCGGGACCGTGTTATACAGCCTACTTAAAAGCATATAATAACAAACAAACCGGGCCGAGTTTTCCAAGTGTAGGTTTTGTGCATTAAGTAATGCTAATGTTGAAGTGTATTTGGAGAAATAGTTTTAATCATTAAGGCAGGGCCGTATCCAGTATTTCATTTCGGAGGGGGTTCTGGTTATATAATTATATTATTTTTCAAGAATATTAACATAAGCAGTTTTTTATAGACTGTCACTCCTTGTTTTGACTGATAACCATGGTTGTGGTATCAAAAGAAAGATAAAAAATATCTGCATCAAAAGACAAATTTAATAATTAATTTATTAGACTAAAATATTACATAATTTACATTTATTTGTTGTCATTTGATACAATTTTTATCTTTCTACTGATACCACAACCACTGTTGTCAGTCAAAACGGAGCGCAACAGTTTGCAAAAAACTGATTTCCCATTTTAATCTTTTAGGTACACCTTTAAAACTAACCACCCGATAGACAATTCTCAGGGAAATAATAAAATAAAGGGAGTGTCTACTGAACTGTCCAGACAGAGCAGCAAAAAAATTAGTGAACTGTCGCACATGCGCAGAGCGGCCACTTTTTGAACAGAACCTAATAACCGCTCTCTACCAATTATGAATTGTCAGTACGGTATTGTTGTTAGTCTTAAAAAAAAAAAATCCAATCAAAGCAATACCTAACTGACAATTCCTAATTGGTAGACAGTGGTTTTTAGGTAGATTCGGGAAGTGGCCGCTAGAATTGTCCGCTAGATTCCGTCCAGGTGCGACAGTTCACAAATTTTTGTTGCGGCTCCGTCTGGACAGTACAGTATACACTTCCTAAAATAAAACAATATTTTGGCCGTTATGTATATCTATTTAATTGTAAAAAAGCAATTGGGAATGTTATATTCGCAGTTTGGGGCGCGTGCTATGATAGCGCTAACATCTTGGTTAGACTTCTTTAAATTTTTTAGTATTTTATTTTACATTTCAGGGGGGGTTTGAACCCCCAAATCCCCCCCCTTGGATACGGCCTTGCATTAAGGGGTTTATGGGGATTTAATTTTTTCCTCACACTGACAGGTATTGGATTCATGCTAAAAATCACATATCCAGATTTTAATGAATAAGCACGTTTTAAGGCCCCTACAATCCAATTTTAACATTTTTATTATGATATCTGTGTCTGGATATTGGAGGGACGGTTTCTCAAATTCTATACGACTGCAGACCAATTTAAACAAACTAATTTTTAACCAATTCCACTAATTCTCAGGTAATTCCATTAATTTCCTGGTAATTCCATTAATTTTCAATTCCGGTAATTCCACTAATTCCCAAATAATTCCACTAATTCTCAAGTAATTCCGGTAATTCCCAGGTAATTCCGCTAATTCCTAGGTAATTCCGGTAATTCCGCTAATTCCTAGGTAATTCCGGCAATTCCCAGGTAATTCCAGTAATTCCCAAGTAATTCCGGTAATTCCCAAGTAATTCCGCTAATTCCTAGGTAATTCCAGTAATTCCTAAGTAATTCCGCTAATTCCTAAGTAATTCCGGTAATTATACTAATTTCAGCAATTCCCAAGTAATTCCCAGGTAATTTTTACTAATTCCCAAGTAATTCTGGCAATTCCGCTAATCAAACAAGAAAGGCAAGTAATTTTGTACTACAGCAAAAAAACTATAAGAGGTCACAAAATACAATATTTTTTAAGGCAGTAGTAAAATATAATAGTCTACCAAACGATATTAAAATATGCAATTTAAGAAATTTTTGTGCAAAAATTAAAAGGTTATATTTAAATAGTTTATTGAAATATAATTAGGTATAATGTAAGAAAATAAATTTATATATATATATATATTTTTATATCTGTTGCCAGAGATATTTTTATTTTTATAGCCATTGTTTAATTTTGTAAAAAAGGCTTATATGTTAAACAGAATATTTTTTCTTTTTAATTTATATACGAATTATGTATACAAATGTGTTATTATAGCAACATTGTGTGCTAAATAAATAAAGATTATTATTATTATTTTATTATTATTATTAATATTATTATTATTATTTTTTTTATTATTATTATTATTATTATTATTATTATTATTATTATTATTATTATTATTATTCCTAGTGAACTCCTTTAATTCCTATGGAATTCCTCAAATTCCATCTTAATTCCTCTAATTTCATAGATATAAATTTCTCTAATTGCTATTAATGCCAATTCCTATTTAACTGTACAACTAATTTCTACGTGGCAGACCCGTTGGGTTTTAAAACCCGGTGCCTCTGCCTCACGTCTTCAGCGCCTTTTTCTCGTCTAATCTAATCGCTATGTTTAAAAAAAAAGGATCAGAATTTTTAAAAAGCGGAGGTAAAATTTTTTATTCAAATCATTTTAGTCACAAATGACAGCTGGTAATAATGCAAGAACAAATGCACAGGATTAGAACAAAAAACAAAACTAATTTTGACCATTTTTGTCTTATTACAAGGTGATATCTTGTAAAAAACATTTGTTTATTTAAAAAATTGATATGCAAATATATTATATTTCAGGTACTGTAATCCAGTTTCCCAAAAGTTTTGGATAAATAAACTTTTAGTAAATTAGTACCAAAATAGAAATTGGTTTGGGGAAGTAAACCAATTACAAATACCAGTTTCGTATAAGAACTAGTTATAAAAACCGGTTTTTGTAGAGAACAAATTTATTATTTCTTTTGTAGAACTTCAAAATGATTCCATATTTAGTAATCAGTGTTGTATAAAATACTTGAAAAAACGTATTTCAAATAGAAAATACAAAATACTAAATAAAAGTATTTCATCTGTTTGGTAAAATACAATTATTTTATTAGTATTTCAAATATACTAATATTTCAAATACTTTCAAGTATTTCAAATACTTTTACTTTTAATTATTTGAAAACAAATAAGATATGTTAGGGTATTGTAAAAATGTTTTTTGTGTTCAACTTAATCGCGTAATTTTATTAATATTAAAAAGAAACTCGTACCATATCATAGGCAAGTGTTTATTTAAAAAAAAAAATTAGAGAATTATTCCATGTTATTTTACTAACAGACAACATTCGACAGAGGATTTCTATTTCAAATACATAAATCTATTTCAAATACTTGAGTATTTTAAAATACAAAAACGCATTTCAAATAAAAAATGTATTTCAAATATTGAAAAATAGTATTTCATATAAATAATAGTATTTTAATGTATTAAAATATAAAATACTTGTGGAAAGTATTTCTACTAAAAATGCCAAATACTTTTATTTTTAAGTATTTCAAATAATTACTTAAAATATTTTATCTAATTCAAATACTTATTTCAATTACATATATTTCAAATACTATACAACACTGTTAGTAATAAACAATTCTGGTTCATCATGCATGAATGCTACACGTTGTAATGCCCCTTAAACCAAATATTATGTATTATAACATACGGGATGTATATTTGTTAATTTGTCAATAATAATCATTATTACATTATATTTCTTATTTACAGATTTATAAATTATCTGATTACGACTTTCAGCTGAATGCAAACATTATAAATGTTTGAAGTTCTCTAGCGAAAAATATTGTTTTTTAAGGGATGAAATATCGTAGGATTAAACTGCAGGGGTTGTTTTTATATAGAGCGAGAGCCACAGACAGTTTTCGGGACGAATGACGAATCAAGACAAAACACGCAAATGACATCAGAGAACAAAATATGATGAAAAACTTTGACCATACATTAGCATTAGACAACTAATTTGCTTAAGGCGTGAGCCACTTAGGCACTGGCTTAGGGCGCCTGGCTTTTTGGGGCGCCCAAAAAATATAAAAACTAAAGACAAATATATAAATAAAAAATAAATCAATGTATGGAATATATACTTGTCCTGTATTATAAAATTTTGGAGCCCCTCAAAGTTAGTTTTGTGTAAATAAATTGTGTAATTTATTGAACATGCCATTGCGAAATAATCAAGTCAGGAAGAAATGATACATAAATTTGCGACAGTGAAGGCACGGAAATTTACCATATAATTTAATCATTCTTGGATTCTCGTTAGTTTTAAATTTCGATAGGTTTTTTACCTTCCGTCACCTTTAGGCAAGGAAGGTATTGTTCAAATACTCTAAAAATGCTTACACTTACGTAACATTCTCTTTACAATCAAATAATCCTGTTTATATCTCTACCAATTTTTGAATTATTGCCCCAAAAGTCAATATAGCCCACATTTAGATAAAAACTTCAAAATTTTTAAAAATCTAATTTTTATGTATCTAGATACTTCTCAATGCGCTGATTCCAAATTTTAAAACCGCAGGTCCATATCTCGTTTCGTTCTCGACATATTTAGATATAAAGTTTTGCTTAAAACTACCCATTTTTTGGTAATAACCCAAAAATGGGCCGAGCTATGAATTTGGCGATAACACCATTCGATTCTACAGACAAAAATACATAAGTATAGCAATTTTCATAATTTTTATCCAACCGGTTCATTTTTTATTAATAAAAGCTTGAAAACCCCTGAAAATGGCCAAAATCTGTTTTGCGATTTTTGGCTTTAGAGATTGTATGGGCTGTTCAAAAATTCTGAAAATTGGTGTACTTATGTAATTTTGTCCGTAGAATCGAATGGTGTTGTCGCCAAATTCATATCTCGACCTATTTTTGGATTATTACCCAAAAATGGGCAGTTTTGAGCAAAACTTTGAATCTAAATATCTCGAGAACGAAACGATATATCGAACTGCGGTTTCAAAATTTGAAATCAGCGCATTAGGAAGTATCTACATACTTAAAAATTAGATTTTTGAAAATTTTGAAGGTTTTATCCTAAATGTGGGGTGTATTGACTTTTGGCTCAGGGCGCCTATATATCTTGAGCCGGCCCTGCTAATTTGTATTATTAGTTTAGTATTCTAATACAAATGTTTAGTATCATTTTATTCAGTGATTCACTTTGATCTACTGATGTATATTTTTAGTTAAAAATAAAGGATAGTCTTCTTAAAAAAAAAATTATATTCGCCATACTAAGAGCAAAGAATATCAACTTATTACATGTGTAATAAATTAAATAATTTGTGAATCTGTGTAAAACATTAATCTAAACATTTAAATTTACAAGACAAATTAAAAAATAGAATTGTATTTTTTACATGGATCTCTCCGGGTCTCTCAGACCAGGCGCCACCTCCTGTGTCATAAGAAGGGTTAATAAAAATTTCTTTAATTCATTAGAAGTACCTATTTTTCTGTTTTATAAAAAAAGTTAGTGCCAATTTCCTTTATTAATCGTGAACAACTTTTCTTGTCTTGTTATGATCCTTGTATAAAGTTATTTATTTGAATTTATCGCTTTTTTGCACTCTGTAAAACGGTCACAGCGCTTCAAAAAATAGGACGTAAACATCAAAGCCGCCGACCGAAGTGTCCTGGCGCGTAGTGCAGACCACGGCCAACTATCTCAGTATTAGAAATTTAAAAAAATTAAAGAACTGAAGAACTACCACTAGGTAATTTGAAAATAATGATATAATAGTAAATATAGGTTTAATTATTGTAAATGATAAAGAGTCAAAATAATTTTTATGGCAATTTATTCTTGAATATATTATAAAACATTTAACTTTGAATTGCAATAATAATTGATTTGCCCTTTAACTTTGACACTAACTTTCTCTGTCATTTTGACGCTGCTGTCTCTGATTGGCAGTTCTTCTGTTTTTTAACTTTAAATTACTAATAGTGAGATATAGTTGACTCTGGTCTGCTACTATCTTCAATATAGTTTCAAGGTTACGGCTGCATGTTCACTTTGGTCGTAGTAGTGTTTTATTTAATAGTAAATTTTGAGGTCTATATTATTTAAAGAAAGATTTTAATAATAAATACTATTTTACTTAAAATCAAATCGTTCAAAAATAGTTGTTTCACCAAAGGAAGTGATTATTCAGGATTTGATATATTTTATACTGAATAACCTAATATTATCTCAGACGTGTGATACTTTTGCGTTTGAAATGTTTGACAGTACAACTAATCAGCCTTCAATCACATATACAAAGGAACAGGAGACTAAAATATTGGAAGGAATTAAATTAGTTCAGAACATAAGACAACAATTTGCCTTTTTAATTGGAAACAGATTTCCAATTAATAATTTGGAAATGGTTGTTGAACCTGTACAAGTAGAAGACAACGTCACTAAATTTGAAATAATATCGGATATTACTGTGCGACCAGCCGATAAAGATTTAAAAAAACCATGGCGCTTAACGGTAAATTGTAACAAACGAGAACAACCCTATACCTTTACATGGAAAAACCACAGTAATACACCGAGCTATAACCGAGACGACTTTAATTTCACTAGGGAAAATAATATATAAAAATGTATTATTTTCCGAGCCTAAAAACGGGTTCATTCCTCTCGCCAAGTAAATTAAATATTTATTTTAATTTATAAGTATATTAATATTGTTTTTGTATAGAAATCGTCGAAAAAAAAGCAGAGGAATAAGAAACGGAATCGTTTACCATCCGCCGAAAAGTCCAACACTGACTCAGAAATCGATGTTGTTGGTTTAATTGCAGTTCAGCGAGCTGAAGAAGAAGTATGTTTTTCAATAATTAATCATTTAAAATGTATATTATTATTATTTTTTTGTAGGATCTGGAAGCGGTGGACTGACTATTAAATATAATAACACAAATTGATTATTGATTAATTTATATTATTATTTTGTTAAAAGTACGTGTATTTTCTGGGTGCATACTCAACGCCTGAATATTCAAAAGCAGAATATGCATACACAGAATTATTCAAATTTCGAATATTCAAACACAGAATCGCGCATTGCCCGAAAGCGTATCAGCAGAACCATCGCTTACTAACGTAAACATAACCTAACGTTTGCTCCTCCTGGCCCCGTCCTCGCCCCGCTCTCGTCAGTGACCTCTGTATAGAGGTCACTGGCTCTCGTGCTCGGTTTATGAATCATTCGGCAAAGCGCTTTCTGGCGATGCACGATTCGGGATTTAAATGATTCTGTGCATGCATATTCTGGTGTTAAATATTCTAGTTTTGAATATTCGGGTGTTCAGGCTTTCCCTATATTTTCATACTCATTAATTAAAGAATATATTTTTATTTTTGAATAAAATATACATTACATAAAATTCTGAGCATTGAGATATTGAATTTTTAAAATTTTCTGAGTTAAGCATGGGGCACATGGAGTGGTATACAGTGTGTCCCATTTAGATGTGCCACCATTGGGAACCCTTATATCACCCCCTTCAAGTTTTATTTTCGCGACAAAAGGTAGCCTATGACCTTCTCCAAGTTCCAATCTATATACCAAAATTCATCAAAATTGGTTCAGCGGAAGAAATGATGGGTTCTCCATACAAAATTTCATCCCCTATTTCATCCCTTCAAGTTTTTCTTTCGCGACAAAAGGTAGTCTATGTCCTTCAAATTCATCAAAATTGGTTCAGCGGTTTAGTGTAAACGTAACAGATGGATTTTGATTATTTCCGTTCTGGGGTAAAGACGTGTAGGTAGTGTACTGCTGTAGTAACTTTAAGGACGCCTTCCTGGTGCTTGAAGAGATTTTTGGACACCAGCAGGACCTGGAGATTTCATTTTATCATGGTTTGATCATATTTTACTATTTTTATATTATTTTGTAGCTTAGGATGTAGCACGCATTGAATTTAATAAACAGAAAATATTATTGATATATTTAAATCATTAGTCATGTCATTCTATTTTAATTGTACCATAATATAAATTATTGTATTACCATAAAATTTCAGTACACACAGTTAATGAACGATATTTCAAATTTTATTTAGGAATATATATAGAGTCCGTGCGTTTAGAGGAAAAACAAATCAGGGCAGTAGGAGTTGTACTACCCAACCTACAAATGTTGACTCTACAACATCGCTCACAATAATAAACAACAAAAATTGAAATCAATGAAACAAAGAATTTATTGCACAAAACAAAATTACAATTAGAAAAATTACATTTAAAAAATACCTATACTGTATACAGATGTATTTGCAAAAATAAAACATCGTAATATCCCTACTTTCACATTTTGCTCTCTGCGTAAGTTTTTTTTCTGGGCGCGCGGACTCTAACTGTTTTTCGCAACATTAAAACTTCCTGCTGTTTGGAGAGATGTCTGGACTCGTAGAGGACCTGGAGATGAAGCTGGAGTTATAATTTATGCATTGTAAGTTCAAATATTATAACATAATTTTAATTACTTTATATATTAGATTACACAGCATTCATATTAGCTGGTCGGTAAAAAAAAAATACAAATGTCCTTTAAAACGGTAGATCGCAAATTAAAAGTAACATGCACCTATTGAAAAAAGAAGTTTGGAAGTCTGTTTTTATTTTTTTTCTGTTAGCTTAGGAATAGTAACAGAATTTTATTTAACCACTCAACAGATATAAGAGAAATTTCTTTTTTTTAGCACTTGTTATTTCTTTAAAAATATAATAAAATATGCTCAAGTAAGGGTGACGGGTATGCAGATAACTTCAGAAAGGAGCCATTTTAAATTTCTTATTTATATTCTTCTATGTAAAATATTAGAAAAAGAAGAAGACGACTACATGTCCGTTAAAGTTTTGGATTAATTGTTTTGTGTGTAAAGCGTAAAGTTAAATAAATAATTTCATAAAAATGGAGATACTTTTCGAAGTGTTTTTTATACTGATATTGCTTTTATTTGCAATAATAAGTTTCATTGTTGTGGTGGGCATTATATTACATTTAATAGGATATTAGTTAAAAAAAGTTATTGAAGTGTAATTATTAGTTCATTTATGAGTTATAAACGTTTATGAATAAATATAAGTTTTAAAATGCAAATTTGTCGTGGAAAGTGGTGTTCCCACAAGTTTATATATGACAAATGCAACGATCATTTGAAGAGGACCATCATATTAACCGCAAATGGACTAAATGCAGCTTCTACTGAAACAAATTTGGAAATTATTCAGTAAAATGGGATATAAACCTGACTCAGGATTAGATGAATTGAAAGCGGCTTCTTCCAAGTCAATAGGAGTAGTACTAAAAGATATCGTGTTTTTTTATACAAGACAAATTTGAAAGAAATACCATAGCATGTTTTTGGATGAACAGGTATTTCTAAATTTATCTTCATACTCTTATATCTAATATAAAAATATTTTTCAGGATGATTTATTGAAAATGATTCTTTCTGGCCTTATGACCCAGCTTTCATCAAAACACCCATAATGAATATTCGTCTTCATAATTATAAGAGGAATTTTTAATCTCAAAAGAGGTACACTTGTTAGCTAATGTGTACATATTAAAATAGTTTAAAATATTTTTTTTTTATAGTTACAACTCATTGAGCAAATGTCACGATACCTTTGTGGAAAGTATTACTGTTTATGGTGCGTGTTCAATTTTAATTAAGATTAGGAAGAAGCTGTAGAAGATGCAATCGCGAAGAAATAGAACATAAAGGAAATTTGCGGACCAATATGAGCAACCACGAAAAATTTGCATTTTTATTAATTAATATAGTTGTTAAAATGAATAGAATTCTTTTATTTTCGAAAAAAATGTTACATTTTTCTTTTGTTTGTTCAACTAGTGTACAATTTTGAGTTCTAAAAAAATACATTTGGTAGAAAAAATGGGTATCTGTTTTTTTATTTAACTTTTGTTGTATATAGCAGGGACCTGAACCAAAAACTATTTATTGTTCAGGAAATAAATGGCGGTTGTTTAAGAAAATGAAAATTATAACGGTTCATGAGTTTTGGGTTCGAATTTTGGTTTAGAGAGGTAAATGATTACCCAGCACGACAATATGGTGATATTTAATTTTAGAATCATATTAATAATTTAATTTACTATTTTTAATTATATTTGTAAGATATATTGACCTTGGGAAATTAAGGTTCGGTTTGGGTTCGTCAAAAAATCGGGTTTTAGGTTCACGTTCAGTTTCAGGGCCCTGATTTAAAGTAAAAAGAAAATAATTGACATGATATATCATTTGGTAATATGTACTTAATCAGCAAATAAGTTCAAAAACTTATTTTATTTATATTACATTATTTATTACAATTAATTATTTATATTCTAAGATGAGTAATTAAAATTTACTTATATTTTAATGGTTACATTGATGTTCGTATAGTAAAAAACCCTTAATGTGAAATAATATTTTTGGTACTTAACACTTAACAAATGGAATTATATATTTATACATGGCTTACGAACATACAAAAACAAAAGTTAGTCTAGCATTCATTTTTACAAAGTAAATGAGTTGTAAGTAAAGTATCGAAATCCAAAACTATAAAATATACACTCAAAAATTACACATTACTTGATTATTTACAAACAAATAATCACGTTTATTTTATAGAATATCTTAAGCTAGAGAATAACTTCGGAAACGACTGAATCCAAAGATGCAGGTAACGTCACTCACGTTTGTGAAAGCAAGCATCATTTTAGATAGTCGCGTCCGATACCAAAAAAATAATTAAAGATATTTTCAAAATCAAGGAATTAAGCAATAGGAATTGAGGCGTCAGTTGTCTGCCAAATCATTCGTCAATTTAATGATATTTCAAATATTTTTTATATATAAAGCAAGCGGAAAAAAATATAAAATAAAAAGTTGCAAAGTGTACAAGAGTGTAGAGTTGAGCATAAATAAATGTTAAAACGTATGAATATTTATCTACAAATTGTCAATTAAAAAATAAAATAGTAATCAATTTTTATACAATTAATTAATCATAAAACTGATACAATATTTTTCTACTCAACTCTGTGGAAGAAATACAACTTTCTGAACTATGTATAATAAAGTACAGAAAAATCAACGATTTACTAGCATTTTGACAAACTAAAACTTTACTTATGCGATAAGTAAAAATTAGGAATATAATATCCAACAGTAATTATTGTACAGATTATGCTGATTAAAAGTGGACCCAACAACCAGCCTCTCGTAGCGGAACCAGCGACAAATCCCATCCACTAGCACGTAATGATCAAAGAATGTGCAAAAATTAAACCGATAATACACAAGTGAAGAAAGCGGGGGCGGACGTCGCCGCGCTTTCTTGTCTATTATTAGACAAATAATAAAAATAAAATAAACACACATTATATCTAATCATCCATAGATTCTTTCTTCGGGGAATCTTCCTTTGCGGGCGAGTGACTGCGTGATTTTGACTTACTGCGCCCTTTACTTACAGACCTCGATCTGGATCTATCTCTGTTCAAATAAACATTTTGTTAATAATATACGTGAACCATTACTTCGAATGCAAACATTACTTGACAGTTTGTATTCATTATTTTATGTTACTAAAAATATTAACATTACCTTATATACATGCAGTTAAAACAGCATGCTTTACGTACTCGTGCCATAAATTCTGTCCCTAATACAAAGAAAGGCTTATTCTACATAAATAAAAGAAATCTGATAAACAAACAAATGTTAATAATAGGGGAACCCAAGTGTGACGTGGATAATACGGAGGAGAAGGATTTTTTAAATAAAAACCATAAAAACTCTTAATCACACTGTTCTATATTAAAAATGTGACCAGTTTCGGCTACTTAGTAGCCATCATCAGACCAACCGGAGACTACAATAAGAGAGAGTACAATGTATACTACAAGTTAATGTGCAAGCAAATACTGAAAATGGTTCATTTGTCGAAGGAAGTGAACTTTGAAAATATTTTAAATTATTATAAAATACAAACATAAATAATTATTATTTTTCAGGCATTTTCTGATTTCAATAATTTCCAAGATAATTTATGTTTAAATGACACTAATATCACCCATTACCTCTTCTCGATATGCTACTGTAACTCAGATCCTCTTCTTGTTCACGCAGGATAGTCACCCCTTTTTCAGATTTTTTCGAATCTTTTCCTAATTTTGAATAGCCATTTTTAATTTTTTTTTCACGTTCGCCACATGGTGCTCAGAGTTGTATTTTATAATAATTTAAAATATTTTCAAGGTTCACTTCCTTCGACAAATGAACCAATTTCAGTATTTGCGTGCACATTAACATGTAGTATTAGAGAGTCATTGCAGCTTCAACGCAAAAATAACGGGCACTTTAAAGTCACGTGACAGCCCGAGTGCGCAGGCGTACTAATAAGGTTCACGTTATATGAATAAGGAGACACGTTATGTGCAATGGAATAGCGAGCGTTTAACGTCACATGTTCTGTATCTTTTGAGGTTATGTTTCGGTGAAAAATGTGGATGTAACCTCGTTTGTGTTGCTTTTAGCGTTAACGTTAGCGTGAATACACTAATTAAATGCGGTAAACATTGAAATTGAAAGTCCTTTATTTCTAAAATGAAGTGTTTTCTTCACAAGGTTAACGTTTACGTTCTTTCATCTTAGAAGTTGCAATAACTCTCTATTGTTGTGTAAGTAAAATCTTATATTTATTAACTTTTTATATTTTTACATTATAGTCTCTCTTATTATAGTCTCAGGTTGGTCTGATGATGGCTACTAAGTAGCCGAAACCGGTCACATTTTTAATATATAGAAGTGTGATTAAGAGTTTTTATAGTTTTTATTTTAAAAACCCTTCTACTCTTTATTAAATGAATGTTATTTAATTATTACATACTAATAATCTTTAAAAAATAAAATTATTCTGCAAACGTTCCGGCTACTCATCTATTAGCACGCAAAATTTTCAGGGGTATGAAAGTTGCTGTTTTCACCAAATTAGCCTTTAATACTTCAGTTTAATTTAATCGCCAAAATAATAAAGTTTATGCTCACAGCTTTCAGGAAGCAGCAGAGAATATTCCGAAGGTAGAAAGGGGCCACCACCCAGCGACAGCTATGATTTGATGGGAGTGTCTTCTGACGGGGTTACAAAGTTGCATTTCTGCGAACAAGGGGTAAAAACGCGAGCAGAAATTACCAGAGCAACATATTATAGCAAGTTGTAAAGCCACTTAATGTCTCCTTATTCCCTGGAAAGCACAGGATTTTTCAGCAAGATTCAGCGCCCGCACATAAAGCGAAGTCGCCGTAACGCTGATTAGAGCTGAATTTACCGGAATTCATTGCTGCTGAAAATTGACCCTCTGGAAGTCCAGACCTCAATCTTTTAGACCAACAATTGTGAAATGTATTAAACCAACAATTGTGAAATGTATTAAAGTCCTGCTCCAAACCTGATCGCAATATTGAGGCATTAAAGGCTGATTTGGTGAAGACAACAGCTTCCACACCCGTGGAAGTTTTGCGTGCTACAATAGGAGCAGGCGGGCAATAGCAACATCCTAGCTATGAACTGTTGCCGCCGTTAATTTTGAATGACTTCAATGTCAGTTACAATTTTTTATTGTGTTTCTGACGTAAAAGTAGAATTATAAAGTCAAATCCACATAAAACAATGTTAATTATTATAATTTTTACCAGTTGTATAACTCAAAATTCATTTTTCTCAAAATGATTGCACAAATACATTATTCTTTTCTTCTTTCATCCTTTGGTAAATTATAAGAACACATTATTTAAAAGAAGAATCCAAATACAAGGTAGTTTTAAGTACTTATCTGTCACTTTAATACCGGATTCTCCAATTATGAGTATTTTGGGCTAGCGCGCACATATTAAAGTGCACTACATCAACACCGCCTGCTCCCATAGATGAATGGCCAGTACGTTTGCAGAAGTGTTTATTGTTTATCATATTTCTTTTGCTTATGTAGAATAAGCCTCATTTGTATTAGAGACAGAATTTATGGCACGACTACGTATACAACTTCATTTAATGGGATGGATAATATTTTAGTGAAAAGACGCGTGCTAACTACAAGCTTGATTATGATCAGCTTTAAATATAGACTTATAAAGCTTGGTGAAGATGATTGCACATCGTTGATGGAACAGAATCACAAGTAAGTTTGAGATCACAACACAAGGCCGCGCATATAAGCGAATTAAAATCAGAATTAAAACAATCGAACTTGTGTGTGAATGAACCTGAAGACACGAACTTACTTAGATTGTGCTGTTCCTTTAGATTGAGATCGGGACTCTCGTTTAACCTCGGACCTTGAACGAGATCGGGAACGTGATTTAGACTTAGAGCGCTCACGAGATCTAATAAAAACAGCAAAAGGAAACCAAAAATAAACTATCTACAAGATGTAACAAAAAACGGAAAGGAAGAAATCAAGTAACTAATATAGCAAACCAAAGATGCGGTAAGTAACTAAATAAACAAAAATAACTAAATTATAACAAGCTGGTACAAAATATTGTTGGTTTTTTCTTACTTTGAACGAGATGGTGATCTCGATTTCGAATGCGCAGGTGATTTGCTTTTGGAACGACCGCGAGATTTTGAGCGGCTACTACGACGGGATCGACTTCTAGAACGACTGCGGCTGTGAGACCTAAAACAAATTGAAACCAAATTACAATACTACATAGCTTGAATTATATATTTTTCCATCAAACCTACGAAAACTTGCAAAAAAAAAATATATTTTATACATACACATTTAAACAGATTCTTCATTGTCCTATTTGGTTAACTACATTAGTAATAACGACGGCAATTGTGTAGCCAAATGCCAACCTTTTTAGTATAATTTAAGCTTATATCTATGTACCTAAGGAGTAAAAACAAGAATTAGGGCTAAGTTAAAAAAATAAGTTTACCTTTTTATAGTTAAAAAAAAACTTACTCGGAATAGGCTATGAACAAAGAAATGTACCTATGTCAAATTAGAAGTATTTTTTCTACCCCCACACGTGAAATGCGTACTTCACACCTCAATTTTCTCAAGGTCGTAGAAAAAGTATAGTACGTAACGCGTGTGTGAAGCCTATTTCAGCTTCACAGTTGCCACATAATATACTATAATTAAATCTCAATTTGACATGAGATTATTATCAAAAATGTTATTTGAAGAAATCAACGCATTTTTATGAGGGGGCATACATACTTCTGATATTAACATACATTTTTTAAAAAATATTGAGTATTTAACTTTGATTTTAAAGGGAAAACGAGAAATGCTACTAATTTTCGTTTTCCTCTTAAAATCAAAGTCCAGTATTAACAGATTTCAATGCAGGTTAATATCGGATGAATGTCCAATGTTTAATTTTTTTAAATGTTAATAGTTCTAGTATAGGAACAATTTATGTGAATTTTTGGTTCATATTTTAGTACAGGAATAACCTTTCCTCAGAAATCTTATTTTAGAAATAAAAATAAATTAGAAAACGGCGAATGGCAATATTCTGTTTCCTTCTTTATTATCTTTTCTCCTTAAAATTACATTTCAAGATCAATTTTGACAACTTGACTTTTGAATGAATAATGATCAGACATGCGTTTCTCTACTCACAGCCTACACCAAGTTAGGTTTTTTTTAACTATACATTCAACTGTATATTTTTGTTTCCAACGTACCTCGATCTTGAGCGGGATCTTGTACGGCGCCTAGAACGTGAACGCGAACGAGAGCGGCTGCTGGAAGATCTAGAACGACGGCCACTACCACGACGCTTATCTTCAATTAATCTGATTCTTCGACCATTTAAATCAGTTCCATCTAATTTTTCAATAGCATTCTTCATATCAGAATACGACGCAAATTCAACGACACTGTAAAAGAGTCATATTAATTATGAACAAAAACAAAGTATATTGTGATATTTACCCTTCATTTCTACGCTGTTTGTGTGCGTCTGCGTAAGTAACTTCACCTGCTTGACGCATATAATCCTTCAGATCCTGATTAACATAGGAAAAATATATTACTACATATAATACATTATACAGGTTGATTCACATAACTTTACAAGCCTGACCAACTTTAAATGCTATTTTCTGCGCCTTTTAAACAATTTTATAATCCATTCATGACATGGATGAAATTTATGTCATGAATGGATTGTAAAATGATTTGAACCACGCAGAAAACAGTATTGAAAGTTCGTTAGGGTCGTAAAGTTATATGAATCACTCTGTATATACATATATAAATAATATTGAAAATATAATGTATTTAAGAAAAAAAATGACAGAAAAAGTAAGAAAAACCTTCCCAATGTTTAACAGGAAATAAATCCAGAGAAAATAATATAAAGAAACATAATATTATAGTGCTCAAAATTAGGTAACATTTTGTTGTTATCTAGAAACTAGTAATATCAATATCCCATAATGATCCGTAATATTTAAAATTTCATGTAGATTTTCTTTTGTCTGTATTGGAGCTTCCTTTGGTATTCAGTGTATTCATTACATTACATTACATTTCATTCTTCTCTTTCTCTTTGGTATTCTACCAGTAGATGGGAAACACTCTGTCCCACTTGAGCTCCTATCCATTGGCACGGTACGATTGCGAACCTAGAGGAATAGCCATTTGAAAGTGTGACAGATGTCGATGCCCAGTTGATTGCGCCAGGCCAAGAGGGATGATGTCGATTTCGATCATGGTTCGGAATGATAAACCGACGCGGGGATGAATGGAATGGATCGGAAGGAAAACCCAATTGAGACTATCCTGGCACTGGTCGTTGAATTCGAGAATGTAGAATGGTTTGATTGTGAATGTTCCTAATTTCGAGCACTGGTCTGTTATTTATATACATACATGACATGAGTACAATACAACGTCTATGTCTATGTACATATAATAATGATAATACATAATAATAAGAAACGTGTTCCCGTACAAAGTGATAATTGGCGGCAGCAAACATGCTAGAGGTGGGCCTCTATGTGCAAAGTGAACGATTTACCTGATGGCCTTTGCGCCCCTGTGCGTCAGTGCGCCGCACACCGCGCTCGGCTCGGATTCGGGGGCAATAGACCATTGACCACTGACCATTGGCATTGACCATTGCGAGACCAGAGGAGAGGCAGAGGGTTGTACTGTAACTGTACCCAGTCCCAGTTCCCCGGCTGGCACTAAGGAATGGGGGAATGACGAACTTGGTGCCATGCCTTAACTCTTAGCCGCCAATTTGTTTTGTTCATACTTCCGTTGCTTTGGTTTGTACTGACTGTGACTGTGACTCTGACTTGTTACACTCGGGTTCAACTCAATCGGTTTGGTTTGGACTCGGTTCGGTTCGGTATGTGATTGACCGGAGCACCCTGACCCTAACCAATCGGATTGGATCGATTGCACATCGCATCACCATCACATCGATATGATGTCAACACCAACACCCTAGTGTAAGGTACGGTACACCTCCCTTCACCGGAGGGGGAGCGAGCGTCTCTTTACAAAAATATAATTACTTTTACTTTATACATCAACAACAACTCAACTCAAGGCATGTGAATGCACGTTAAATAAAAACTAGTAGGCTCAAATACCATGTAACATCTAGTATCGGAAATGAAAAATATGACTCGAATAACTGGGGAGTGTCAGGTGGAATATGTGTTATAGGGAAATAACAAGAAATGAACTGGTGGCGTTGGCATTGACGTTGGTGTTGCTCGCAATCCCTGTCACTTCCAACAATGCGTGGCGTCCAAGAACCCTCTGGTTGAGTGGTTGTGGCTATCAGTCCCTGTCCGGGCCCGGCTTTGGCTTGGCTTGACTTGGTTTGGCTGGCTCCGCGCGAATACGAGTGGGACTAGGTCATTAGGAGGACGGGATTCTAGAGATGTGAATTGGAACAATTTTAGCAACACATTACCATTGCTTTTTTTCAGTTCATATTTATTCACCATACTACATAACTCATTGTGTTATGGTCAATAAATTACAATAAATACACTCAAGTGCAAAAAAAATCGGGCCACAATTTTTTTATTTTTGTTGTCTCCAGAACTATAAGAGCTACGAAATCGGTTAATTGGACAAGTTGTTCTAATGGAGGGTTATAGTTTTGACGTCACACGCAAGAAAGAGTTGATGTAAAAGTTGAGTTGCCATTTTTAAAGTTCTGTCTTCTGTCATTTGTGTTTTGATATTTGAGTTCTGCATAATTCAATGCCTTCGGAAACTTAAAGAATTTCACATTTGTCATGTATTCTTTATAATTATAGTGGGAGTCACTGTTGCAAAGACCTTATAACTCATTTCTTTTTTCATATTTGGCACCATCTAGTTTCAACTCTCATCATGACGATTTGTTTGTATTATAGCAGCTGAGTCACGTGTAGTTCAAGGAAAATATTATTAGATGGTAGCATAAAAATATGTCTCTGTATAACCCTCCCATTGTCACGATGTCATTTTAGCAATTATTGTTTATTCAGAAGAAATGCGTAGGTCACTAGATACAGACAAATATGTAAATTTTAGGATTTTTTTTTTTTTGTTTCTTGCAAAACTTCTAAGCATAATACAACTTTAGATTTTGGTTTGCACTTTTTTAAGCTCTTTCGAATGGCGATACGCATTTTTTTTTATCACTACTGGGTTTCATGTCATAATACCAAATTTCACATTTGATAATTATTGTCCATTAAATAAACCGATAAATTCAATTTGTTGCCTTTTTCTACATAGTAATAGTCTGTCTTTCATTGGATAAAAAAGTTTTATTTAAAATGTTTCAAACACAATGCTGTTACCTAAAATGAATAAAAAAGTGGCCCGTTTTTTTGCACCTGAGTGGATATAAAACATTTAAAAACTATGATTATGTGTGCCTTTAAGCAAGGATATCAGTATTAACAAAACTAAAATTTTTATACTAACTTATTTTTCAACAATAACGTGCATGTAAAATTTTTGAAAAACGTTAAAAATAATAATAACATCTCTAGAAGGTTTGTGGCTAAAAAGCTAATAACGGACGGTATGTTTGTTAAAAAGATTTCCAACCCAAAAACCCGAATATAAACGGTATCGCAAGCATGCATCGTTCGCGAATGAATTTATGATAAAATAACGGTGAATTGAACGAAACGGCATGACATTAGGTAAATAATGATCCACGATGTTTAGAAGAACTTACCTGCCAACTCACGCGGCTGGACAAATTTTCCACTGTCAATCTATACTCCGTTCGAGTAGGCGGGCCGTATCTACAAAACGAAATTATTAACATCCATAAACTATTAAGTTCAAATAAAAAATAACTGAGTGCTGAATTATACCAGATAAAATAAATAGTGATCCTGAATGACTGAATTGTTTTTTACTTTAGTTCCAAATTTCGCCACCAGGTTCACATTCTTATTTACATTTCCCAATAACAGACACCCAGTATTTAATTAAAAAGAATAAATATTCATACCTATCATGAGAACGCATATCTGGTTCTCGGCTGTAAAATAAAATATATTAATTAAAATTCAATTAAATATTTCAGTGCACAGGGTGATCATTCGAGAATTTTTTCTTTTTTACATTTTTGAAAAAACACAAATTTACTTTACAATAGGGGAAATAATTGAATTATAAAATAATAATCGACAGCCTTTTGAAATATTTCAAAAAATAATTCAAGAATGTATAAAATATTGTTTCATTGATACTGTTGTTCAAGTAACGCTTTGAATTTATTTGAAAAAATATTAGTATCCATAAAACAAGTTTTTTTTTTTTTCTTTGAAACTGTCAAACCAAGTACCAAGACAAATAATATTTTACCAAAGTATTTGACAGTTTTTTATTTAACACAATAATTAATCTATTTTTAACACGTTTTTAAATTAAGTTTACTGTGTTACTAAAGACAAATTCAAAAATTTTATGCTCTAAATTTCTTTTTCTTTTTTTTTTAAACCTCTCAACAGGATCAAATCCCAATTACTGAGTAGGTTCATATACACAAACATCCATGCCTTAGCGGGATTCGAACCCAGATCCTCGAGCACACTCATGACTAAGAGGCGTTGCTCTAACCATTGAGCCACCGGAGCCTTTGTAAAGAAAATATTTGAAAGAAAAAAATTAACTGTTTTCACATATTTGTGACGGATTCTCGTATTCACCCTGTTTGTATACTATGTGTATAGAAATGATGTGTACGTATTATGTGTATGAATGAGTAATGAGTGATGAGTGTAAGTGCAGTGTATTTGTATGAGAGATGAGTCAAGTGTCTGCTTTGGTTAAGCAGCTTACTTGTCACGACTCCGCAAGCGCGGAGGCGGACCGTACCCTCTTCCGCTGCCACGCCACTGGTCACTACCCCTCGGAGTACCCCGTGCCCTTTCTACCGACACCCTGCAACACAAAACATATATTTATCAATTTAATTATGATGACTGTTAATCAATAAAACAATATCAATGGGGTATTCCGGCATTTTTTAAAATTTTTAAAAGAATGGGATATTCTAATGATTTTTTTTTATTTTTTTTTCTGAAACTTTCACGTATATGTATTACAAATCAAAAAATTTGAGTTCTTTTTTATTTAATTTGAGCGAGATATGAATTTTTAAATATTCTTTGAAAATTTGAATTTTACCGGATGTGACGTATGAGGGACTTATGACATTTAAATGGCGGAGCACGTTTACATAAGTACAAACACAACACTTGGCGCGGCGGTGTATCTGTCATTCGGCATTTTATGTTTGTTTGGTTAGTTATCGCTTGTTTTCTATGTATTTCAATTTTGTTTACGTTATCTAAGTGAATTTTTCGTAATGAAAACTTGTATTAACAATAATAACTATTGTAAGAACCAAATTAGAAAAGTTGAAAACTTGTGAACATATAAACGTCATACAACTAACACGATCAAGACAGCTCACAATGCATCAATGGCGGGACAGCTGTTTCCTGTATATGGTATAATCATGCACAAAATTTTTTAGATGTCATGAGTTCCTCGTACGTCACAACCCACGTGATACCAGTTCAGCGGTAAAATAAAATACAAGAAAACTCATGTTAGGAAAAAAATATTTTTTTTTTCATTATTTGGTCATTTTAAAGCATAATTCACAATGTTATAACATTTTTTACCTTAAATTTTACTACATTAGAATACCCCATTCAACAAAATTCAAATTATGTATTATGGCGCGAATATTACAAGCATCCTGCTTTGGACCTTTTATATCAAAAGACAGAGATAAGAAAACGTAGGTTAAGAAACAAATATCAAAGAAACACGTGATAATTAACGCAAAGTGAATAAAATATCAAATACAAAATACACGCGTGATCTAACTATTGGCGCCATCTGTTGTTTTTAATCGCATATATGTAATCTGAAATGAGAAACAACATAATGAATCTACACCAGTTTCCAAGGACGTTTCTAGATTTGTAAAAATTTTCTATCATTAAGTTATGAATGAAAACTTTTCCCTAATCGTTTTATTGTATTTTCCTACTATAGAAACAAGTTACTATTTAGCATAAATTCCATAACACCGGAATATCCCATAATGATTTTTTTTCACATAAAAATTTTATGGAAAAATTTATACCTTTCACCCAATAACTCCTTGCCGTTCAATTCATATACTGCATCATCTGCATCTCTATAATCGTCAAATTCCTGAAAATGAAAAAGAATAAATGGTATATAACTTGAAATGATGAGTTAATATGAAAAACTTACCACAAAGGCAAATCCATTCTTCATAGCAACTTCCTTAATTCTGCCATATTTTCGGAAAAATTTTTCTAAATCGCGCTCTCTAACGCGGTACGTCAAACCGCCTACAAAAACACGTGTACCCATATCTGGAATAAAAAATAAAATTGTTTTTTAATACAGTTATTTTATTACACAAATGTAGAAATTGTAGAAAATAACTTTTAAAACCTTTATTTTACTTAGCATCACAGGGGTCACTTTTCTGCCAATTAAAAATACGAAATATATCTTTTTGGCGTCAGTCGGGATCGAACCCGGCTCCCCAAATTCGCGACCAGACACTCAGGCACGCGGCTACGAGACCCCACATCTTGGTCGGTATTATTGTTATATGTGTTAATTACATAATATAAACAAAAGGAATATATTATTTTACTTCAAATATGAATTAAGTAAACTTTTAAAATATCTAGTTTTTAATATATGCGGATGTTTAAAAGTAAACAAATTTCTCATCAAAAAAATCATTCATAAACAGTAAGTATAATTATATTCAATAAGCGATATAGTTAAAGGTGCCTTTCACACATGAAAATTAAATTGCGTTTTACTATAAATCAATAACATATTTCAAAACTTGTTATCAAAAAGATAAAATTTGTTCAAAAAGCACATATTTATAGAAAGCAAACAAGATACGACAAAAATTTACGGATAAAAACACTGATAAAAATATTAACCAATGCGAGTACAGGCAGAAGTAAAGTAAGCTAAACTTTCATCTCACCTACTTCACATTTTTTTTTCAATATACAAATTAGGTCAGAACACACATAAGCATAGTTATATTATTTTTGGGTCTGTACAATATACACGAAATCATACTTGCATCATTTCTATTTGCCGCAGAAATCATTGTTGTGCACACGTATTTTCCAGAAAAAAAAATGGCGAATAATCTGGTTCCACGAGTATTTAATTTTAGTGACATACACAGTAGCTTTTTCTTCAAAAAACATTATTTTTTCCGCAAATAAAGATAATACATAACACATTTTAATATAATAGAATAGTATTTGGGCAAATATTAACATACTGCACATTAAAATAAAAAGTAATTACGTAATTCAATTTCACTTACCTTATTTTCTATAATAAACTTAAAGCAATATTAATATTACTTATTATATTTAATAAACCACTACACAACACCAATATGAAGTGAAATAATAAATATCTGAATTGAAAACAAGTATCTCAAACGAGGGACGCTACTCATCTGTACTCGGAAGCAAAAGGAAAGGTGTTGTCTGCGTAACGATTTTTAATAACCGGATGAACAGGTTTCCCAGCAGCGGGAAATTTAAAATTAATTTCAAGTTTCGTTAAATTTAAGTTTATGTAGAAGTATTTTTAATATTTGTATTACATTGATAGTAACTAGTTTCAACATTTAACATAAAATATTTATGTGTAATACTTATATAACAATTTAAAATTATAACTTTTATATAGTACCGAGATTATATTCTTTCCTGTGAAAATGACCGGCAAATTTAAAATATAAACTCCTTACAAAATAATAAATAGTAGACAAATATAATGTATTTCTTTTAACTTTTATATTTTATTAAATTCTTAAATATTACTAATTATATGTATATAGCAATTTTTTTAAAATTATCAGAAAATATACAACATTTTAAAAAATGTATAGTTTCTATGACAAATAAAATAAATGAAATAATTTAAAAAGTTTAATAAAAATTTGAATCGTTGAAAAATATTTATTTTTTTATGCAGCAAAATTGTTTATTATTTAAAAATACTTTTTTGACATTCAAAATGTAAAATAGCATAAAAATTCTTATAAACATTCTTAATAAAAATTGTTTTTTAAATGTCTATTGAAATTATATCTTAAAAATTGAAATCCTTTTTCTATGTAGTACATTCTGTAGTACAGGACGAACATATTAGTTACGATGTACGTTCCGCATTGAGACACGGTTAACTGTGTTATCTTATTTTAGTAGGCGGAATACAATGACAGTGGTGATGTGAATGGTGTTATGATCTGTCACTTTTTATTTTTCGATTACTTTAATAGACATTTAAATTAAAGTTTTCAATTCGGGAATGTTTTGTAAGAGTGTGAGGTTATTGATTCAGTTATGGCACCACCCCCAGTTGTAACAGGGTTATCACCAATAGAAGGGCCTCCTGGTACTAGGTTAACCATAAGAGGAGAAAATTTAGGAACTAGCCCTAATGATCTCATAGGTAGGCGTATAATACCTGTATAATTTCCTATGTAAAAAAATATTTTTATAGGTTTAACTATTTGTGGGTGTGATTGTTTGCTATCTGCCGAATGGAAATCTTCAGCAAAAATTATTGCTCGCTCAGGTCCGGGAAAAGGAAAAGGTGATATTGTTGTTACTACAAGAGCTGGTGGGGTTGGTACATCAACGGTGCAATTTAGAGGTAAATATACCATGAGTTTCAGCCAAGATACAATATTTACTAGTTTGTCATTAATGTATTACTATGGATACTAGTAATACTTACTGTGCCTTTCTAGATAAAATGCAACATAAAGTTGTCAATGTCAAATGAACTTGTCATCACGCTTTAAAGATATTTACTGAGGAAGAAAAAAATCGAATGATTACTTGGTACATTGCTGGTTATATTTTGAAAAATGTTTGCTAATTTATCTCTTGGACGTCCTAGACCAAATCCTTTTATAGTTTCGAGAATATTTACAAAATTTAAAAGTGATGGATGTTTATATAAGAATCATACGAAAGGGACAAGAACAAAACTGCGCGAACTGAAGGAAATAAAAATAATTTACTATGTGCATTAGAAGAAAATAATCGGAGGTTTCCACCGAAATCAAAATAGTGGAAAATAACACTATTACACTAATATATATTATAATACATTTATGAAAGCACTAATTAAATGGTTAAATATGTTTCTATTTTCTTTTAATTGTATGAAAACATTATACTGCGTTTGAAACGTCAGACAGTGACGTCATAGTCCGGATCGGTTTTGCAGTTTCGATTTTACCGGTCAACATGGGAGTGGTTTATAGTATTCTCACATACATTAAAAAAATTCAAAAATATATTTTAAATTATTTATATTTAAAACTTTTTCCTTTGATAATTATCTATTTTATGTACAAAAAAAATCGTTGCTATGTATGTTAGTTCAAGAAAACTGTAATAGGTTTGTATCAATTCAATAGCTCCATCTATTGAGCATTAGCGCAAACATATCCCACCCATACGTACTATCGTGGCGGTAAAAATTGGCTGTTTAAACGAGCTACGAAAAACACTGTTTTTGATATATATTTTTTTTTACAGAAAACCTGTTATAAAATAAGTTTTATTTATTCTAATACATATAACTTTTAATATATCGAAATATGCTTTCAGAACTCATTATAAAATTAAACAATATTTGGGTTTAGTTCTGTTTTTTTGTATGTTTTATATTAACCATTTATCAATGTACCTTTGATTTTATATACTTGTAGTCTTGACTACATATTTATTTATTTATGTTATTGTTATTAAAACCTGAAGAAGACAGTACCTTGCTGTCGAAACGTTGTTAATTTAATAAAATATCTACAGAACTAAACCCAAATATTGTTTAATTTAATAACATATAACTTTCCATGAAGAATAATAAGGAAAAATTGAAAATAGTGGAAACCTCTACTTCTGTATTTAGAATTTCATTCTTATTTCAATATCACCATGAGTTAAGATATTGCTTTATTACTTTCTAAATCAGTAAATTATGATGATAAGTTCATTTAACATTGAAAACCTATGTCGCATTTTATCTAGAACGATTCATTACCTATGTGAAACTAGTATTCATGGTAATACATTAATCATTAATGACAGAATAGTAAAAATTGTATCTTAGCTGAAACTCCCAGTATACAATTAGTAGTTGTGGAATAAATGACATCTTTGATATTTTAGGTTACTACGAAACTATTGGTCCCACCAAGGAAAGTGCAGTTTGGGTGGAAGAAGCCCCTGTACAATTATTTTGGGGTCGTAGGTCTTTATCTCCTAGTAGTTACCAGCATGAAGATCCTCTTGGTTTGTCAGTGGAAGGAAATGAAAAGAAATTTCCAGAAGACGATTTGCATGAACTTTTTCAGCTCGGATCTGGCGATATAGCATCCGAAAATTTTTCTGCTGGGTGGTTTTTGCTTGAAAATCATCATGCTACTAGTTTTAACGATTTAAAAGCTGGTTTATCATTTCTGCGGCGGAAAGTGGAAGGGCAAAAAGAAGGACAGTTATCATTTTTAAAAGCTAATGTTGGCTCTGTAATTGACCAGATCGACACGTTAAAATCATTAAAAGAAAAATTTGAAGAAGACAAACAAAAATATGGCTCTGAACCTGTGCTTAAATTAGAAAAAGCGATAAAAGAATCCGTACATGAAGCTAATAAACTTTTCGAAGACGTTTTAACAAGAAGAGATAGAGCTGACGCAACACGGAGTGCTCTAAACGTACTGACGAGATTTAGATTTCTGTTTTGTTTACCATGTGCCATTGACCGTAATATTAAACGTGGTGACTATGACATTATTATTAATGATTACTCAAGAGTGAAAAATTTGTTTAGAAAGACTGACGTCCCTGTGTTCAAGAAAGCTTTAGCGGAAATAGAAAAACGAGTTTCAAGTCTACAAGAAATGTTACACGACAAGCTTCAACAGATGCCAGTAAGCGTTGAAGAGCAAAAACGCATTATCAGATACCTTGTAAATTTAGAAGCTGAAGGTGAGCCTGCTTGGGATGCTATATGCAGTCATTCTGAATATATTACTCATCGGCTTAAACAGTGCTACGAAGAACATAGAGCTACAGAAACTAGTCTGGCCGAAGAATTAGGGAAAACGAAGAATGCTTATCCAGGTTCCAAATATCATAAGTATAATGCAGTTCAAGATGCTCAAACCATGCCGCAATCTGTCTTGTTTGTGGAAGAAATTTGTGAAATTATGTCAACGTCATTTCCTGATTTGTGGAAACTGGGACAAGCTTATTTTTCCGGAGAATTGCAAGTTAAAGTGGAACCGGGTCGACAAACAGGTTTTAAGGTAAGATTATAAATTAGTGAGTTTTCACATGTTAAAATAAATAGCGTGTACGTTAAAGTCATTTTACTTTCAATGCGCATGCGCACGTATTTATTTTTACGGTATGTATATTGGGATATTTCACTACGTAGAGATGGCGTTGTGCACCAACGTCAAATCTGCGACAAGGGAACAGTATTTATTATTATTTTAGTTAAAGTATATTTCTTTGTTTCCTGTTTTATTAGTTGTAGCAGTAGATTAATTATTATTTTTCATTTTAAATACTTTTTTTTAGTAGTTTTTAGGTTATCTTCACTCTTCACAGTTTAGTTCTTTGCTTAGGGCCAGTTTTACAATAAATACTAGATAATAGTAATACTAGAAAAGCTGTACGCGACTATGTAAAAGTATACGGTTAAAACCAAATTGCTCCTTTGTTTTAGTTCCAATTCGCCACCAGGTTCGCATTATTTAAATTTCCGAATGGCGTTTACCTTATTTATTTGTCTAGAAATAGCGCCCGTTGAAAACTGCTTCATATTTGACGTTAAAGCAGACATAACCACACTTTTAGAGAAAGGTAGTTGCAGCGTTCTAGTTACATTTATTTTGCTCAACGGTATATAACGGTTGCAAGACTGTATGTAGTAGTTGTCTGGTACTTTTAAAAAATAATTTATCAAGGCATCGTTGAAATCTTTCTCACTTAAATTTGTCACCTAACTCAAAATCAGAATAACACTTTCTAAGTTATCTTCCATTTCCCTTGTTTTACAGTTAAAATGACGTGTATTTTTTATTTTCCTGTTAAATATTTGCCACAGTATTTACATATTTTCTAAAGAATCGTAATTCTCTATCATTAGTATTTAAACGTATATTGTAAATTCATAATGCATATTGTGCAATATTACATGCTTAACTACGAAAACCAGAATTAAAATATTCTTATCATGTCCGTCATATGTGGTAGCAAGCCAATTTTTTCTTCTTGAAAACATGAATTTTTTGATTTACTGCATGAGTTATGTACCAAAATGATGGCTTGGAATATAAATTTCGAACTGCATACATATCACTCTGTACTCTGCACATTTCACGCCTTGTATGTATCTATACCATGAAGATGTTGCACATCAGTGAATTCGAACTAGGCGCGTTATCTCATCTCAAAGTACACTTTGAAAGTAAAATATATTTTATTCCTATTAATAAAAAAATACAAACGTAAACCTTACTTAAAAAAATAATGCAAATATTACACGTATAAATTAAAATTCGTTTTTGGTTTTGAAGTGAAATTCGAGATGTAGTGAACGCGCCAAGTTTGAATTCTTTGAAGTGCAGCAACTTCATGGTATAGATGTACACAGCGACAAATGTAAAAGCAATAAATGTACAGGGCAATATAACTCCACGGAACATATTTGTCGGACAGGAAAATGTATATGGCAAGATATGTACAGAGTTATATGTCTGCATTTAGGAATTTATATGCATTCTCATTTATTTAGGTGGTAATTTAACACAGTAATTTACCGTGAATTATCAAATTTTATTTATCGTCGTAAATTTTCAGTATTTCTTTAAATGTTATATTTTTAATATAATATGTTTTGATGTACAGAATAACGGGAATTTTTACGTTCACGCTATTTTAACGTTTATGATAACTCTCTATTATGTGTGATATGAAGTTTTATGTCTTTTTTGCAGCATATAGTTTTAACGTTAATGGATAAATTCTGCAAGACATTGCGATCAGCTCTATTACCCCACACATTTGACAAATCAGTCGATAGAACGCAACACGGCGTCTGGCCATTATTAGAAACAGATGTAATAGCATCATGGCTACCTCACTGCTTACGATACGTTCGTTCAACGTATAGCATCTTCATACGATTAGATTTACCTAGTGAAGCTTTAGACATTATATCTGCATTAATATTAAACTTACGCTTACATTGCATGACAGTACTTTTCAAACAAGCTATTGAGCAGATAAAAACATTAGAGAAAGAAGAAACTTGGAAAATAGTTTTTTCAAGTGGACATAGCGGTATAACTCAGCTTCCGTTAAAGTTTGAAAAAATTGTTCAAGAAGTAATACAACTTGTAAGAGAGTCCGTTTTGGTGAGTGAACAAAGAGAAGGACCGTTATTTGAAACTACTCCCGCACAACGAGAATTAGAAAAACAAACAAATGTTTTACTGCAGTGTTTTTGTAATACATTGAACAATTTGGCATATCAAAATAAAAGCCATGATGACGAAGATCATTCAACTGCAGTTTCTCAGCTAATTGGAAGCCCAGTCTTGTACAGAGGTTCTGAAAAGTCAAACTCAATGCCTATTTGGGAACAACGATTACTTACTATGTTGTCAAATTGTCAGTATACTAGTAACGTTATCTTACCAAAGATTCCTGAACTATTTACAAAACACGGCTATCCTGTTCCAACTGCTCCAATAGACAACATGAAAGCTTCATTGTGTAATTTAGACAAATCAATATTAGATACGTATCTCGAACAAAAAAGCGATCCTTTAGTGGGGACAATTGAACCTAGCATGTATTTAGGTAAATTTGATTGGGATACCAACATAAAACCAACAGATATTAAGCCTTACGCCAAAGAATGCATAAATAATTTAATAGGTGTCCATACAGAAATACATAGTGTATCCCCAGCCTTAGTAGAAAAAATTTTAACTGAAGTTGTAGAAATTGTTGCTGAAGAATTGTCTAGGCTTATGTCATGTGTAAATAAATTTAGCGCTTATGGAGTATTACAAGCCAGGGCTGATATCCAAGCATTACAAGAAACTTTGCAGTTTTATACCACTCCAAAAGCAAAGTATGTTTTTTTTTGGCAGTCTACTGCACTGTCCAGACAAAGCCTAAAAAAAAATAATGAACTGTCGCACATGCGCAGAAATGGACCAAAGGGAATCTAGCGGCCACTTATCGAATATACCTAAAAACCGCTGTCTACTAATTAGGAATTGTCAGTTAGGTATTGTTATAGTTTTTTTTTATTTTTTTTTTTTTTAATTAACAATACCTAACTGATAATTCATAATAGGAGCAAACGATGGTGATATTGAGTAACTACAGCGCCACCCTAGCTATGAACTTTCTAGAACTATTTAATATAATTTTTGCACTTCAGTATGGACGTGCTAGCCCAAAGTACTCATAATTGGAGAATCCGGTATTAAAAGTGATAAATAGTTTTAAATGCGTTCTTGTTATGTTCTTATAGTTTACCAAAGGATGAAAGAAGAAAAGAATAATAAAATTTAAGTCCAAATATAAAACAAGTATTTGTTTGTGGAAATCATTTTGAGAAAAATAAATTTTTAATTATACAACTGGTAAAAATTATAATAATTAACATTGTTTCATGTGAATTTGACTTTATAATTGTACTTTTACGTCAGAAACACAATAAAAAATTGTAACTGTCAATGAAGTCATTCAAAATTATCGGCGGCAACAGTTCATAGGTAGGATGCTGCCATCTACGTTGAGCTTTGCCCGCCTGCTTCCATTAGTAGATAGTGGTTTTTAGGTTCTGTACGGCTTTGTCTGGGCAGTGCAGTAGACACTTCTTTTTTTTACACGCGTTGAATAACATTTAATTATGATTATTTTTTTAGAATATTCTTTAATGAAGCATTAGAAGCCATTCCAAATGTAGATAATCAAGATGTAAAGTAAGTATTGAAAAGTAAAGCAAATGTAAATAATTTACAGATATTTTTATTTTTCAGAAATATAGAAAATATATTAAAGCAATTTCGAAGTAGAATGCGTCTTCAAATATTGTGTTTCAACACAATGCATCAAAGTAATGGCCCTGTAAAATGTTAGTCTGAGTAAATAATTTATTTTCCTCAAATAAATACAAAAGCTATTGTTTTATGCAATTAAAATTCCGAAATCGTGTAGTACAATAAGTTATTTTAATTATTTAGATATGGAGTTTGCTCCCATGGTGCTGTCAAAATGTAAAAAAGTATTTTGTTTAATAGTAATTTTACATGTTTATATTTATAGCAATGTAACAATTGTACATAATGAATTGTATAAAAGTTATATAATCTGTATCGTTAAAATAAATTGATAATAAAAAGTACTAACAAGATAAATTATTAATAATTTATATTATCAGTGATAAAAAATCAAATATATTCCCCTTGTGTAGAACTAAAGCTTTACAGCTGCGTTGGTTTTGTCACATAAATTTGGTCGATCAAGATAGGGGGGTAAGGGGCGCCAGATAGTAAAAGTTGTCGGCAAAATCGTTCCAGTGTACATGAAGCAAAATATTGTTATCAGTAGTGACATTTTGTTAATTATGCCTAAAAGACCGTGTCCTTTTGATTTAAATTGTTTACCTCAATTAAAAATACATATGGGTCAAAAAGAATATAACTTAAAACATGAACAGGCTATGACAAAAATCCATGGTGAGTCTAGGTTATGTTTTGAATACATTGTTATTTTTAAATTACATATATAAACAAGTGTTTTATTTTTATTATTTTGCCAGATAAAACATTGCAATTATTATTTAATGGCGCCAGAGAATTGTATAAACTAAATGGGAATGCAGTGAAAAATAAATCCACACACGGTATTGCTGGAATAGAAAATAAATGTAGTTTTAAGGTAACTTTTACTAAAAGTAAAGAAGTATTTTTTTATAGAAAATTATTAGAATGTTTCAGAATATTGTTCAGTATGTAATGATTTAAATGTCGCTGAAAATAAATGCTCATTTTGTGATACATGGATATGCCAGATGTGTAGTGCAGCTTGTTGTAAATGCAAACAAACATTTTGTGTAGCACATTCATTAAAATTGTAAGTGTCAATTGAGAGTAATAATCGAATAAGCACTGACAATAATGTTGGTTGTAGGTACGACCAAAATGATGATTGTGTGTGCCTAAACTGCTAAGAGAAAATGATTTTAATTAAAAGATGTTTGAACTGTTGTTAATTGTGTAATTATAATTTTGAATGTGTATATTTGTAATTATGTTATTGTAATAAATGATTATATGATACAATTTGTTTTTGCACAAAGTATTATTTCTTTTACTAGATGTCGCATGTGTTTACGATATAGCTTCTTTCTCTAGTTATTATTTTTGAACGGAGATTTCTCAAAATGGCCGACAAGTAGAGTATTTAAGTTATCTTTTGTTGGCTATATATAATTTGGCCTTGCTTTCGGTTTCGAGAGGATCTGAATCTCAAGTTGAACGACTGCTGTGATGAGCATGCCGTACATGTTTATGATTCTATTATGTACCTAAAAGTACGATGTTGTGATTATGGTTAGGTAAATCAAATCAATAATATGTGCGAATGAAAAAATGTTTTCATGAGTAGTAGAGTTTCTGTGTGCGTTTAAATAAATATAAATGGACATTTATTCAATAAGTATGAGATTATATGACAATTCATTGATTCGCGATGGCGCTGTTTTCTTCATTTATTTTACCACACAAGTACGTAGATTTTTACTATTGCAATTAATTTCCTATAAAGAGGACGTGTGTATTGTTGCCTATCTGCAGCAAATAAATCTACTTGCCTGCTCTTTTAGAGTATGCAGCCAATGTGCAATGCTTGAGCTTTAGCGCGTGTATTATGGATTGCCGGTATGTTATGTATTAATATAAATGTACAATGATTGTTATCGTAATTTTACATTTGTTTTGTTTACGTGCTTGAAAAGAAAGGTTGGTTTAGTTGCATTACGGCGCTATAATTATAAGTAAATATTTATGCAGATGTTTATGCGGTTCACATGCACATGCACTCATGTAATCACTGTCAGAGCAATCATCCCCATTCGTTCTATTATTTATAGCTGTCGGTGTCGGAGGAACTGCGTAAACATGTTTACTTTTTCATTCACTTGTCGTCGATACCCATTGGAATAGTGTGCTGTGTAACGGTTTGCAGTTAGGCTTTGTGTCTTTGCTCTTTACTTTGACTTTAATTTAATTGTTCCGCATTATTTTAACCTTGATGTTGAAGCAATGTTACACTTCAGTCTCCGTTAAATTTTTAAGGTCACCTTCCCCCTCTAAACTGTTCTAAGATCATTCTTGGACTCTATTCATGACATGTTAGGTTCGCTGAATTGTTTGTCATTTTATTAGGATGAAAAAATTAGAAAAAATTGTTCCAGAAGATAAATAAATAAATCGCCTGTATCCTGTAAAATTTATATTTGCGTAAATTATAGGCTTGATATAAATAAATTTATTTTATACTATAATTGACGCACACCTACTGTACAAAAACGTCCATTTAAATTTGATTCTTTCAAGGTAATGCATAATTAAAGTTGAAAAATCAAGTGATATATTGACCTTGAATTTTTAGTTTTTAATAGTCTCGTGGTCTGCGCGGAGTGCTCGGGGGAAACTACAAACTAGCTAGACAGGGCCCGATGGTGCTTGTGTACGAGTGCCTAGTCATGGACTTGGAAAAGGGTGACTGTGACTGCTTTTGCTTTATTTGTGCTCACTAGAACATCGTTTGCAGTCTGTTATTAAGTTTCTGTTTTGTTTATTCATATTCATATGCCGCAGTGGTTGCCGTTGCCATGGCTAATTTATATCATAGTTATGCTGTAGTGCAACTTCATTCATGTTAAGTGTAATTATCACCCTATGTTGCTGCACTATTTACCCATCTGCGCGTCGTTTCATCTTGTCAAGTTAGGATGAGCACAGAGCACATCTTGCGCTAGGTCTTGTGTTGTTTTACCCTAAATTGTTGTGTCATTACGTGTTGAACAGTGTCATCCACTTTAAACAGACATGTTTTATTAGTGAGAAAATTAACTAATTATTTTATTCGTCAAATGTAAGTGCTTTTATTTTTCCTGTTTTTACTTATTTAGGTATTAATGTTAGCTGAAATACTTAAGACTTCTATATGTATTAGTATTATTGACAATGTAAACAATAACCGCATTAATATGAAATTTACATTATGATTTGACTTAAGAGTTTTTATGTAGTTACGTACATGTTTTTTGGAAATATTGACAAAAATTTAAAATATGACTCAATTTTATATGAATTACGTAATTAACTAATTATGTACAAATAATTGAAAATGTTCAAAAATGTACTCACGCTCCAAGAGACAAACTAATGATATGATAAAATTTATTCCATTATTTATATATAAATTATTCTGAAACAATAAAAAAGTAGATGTTATTATGATAAGTAACAAGAAGGATGAAAGTAAAAGTAGCGCGCATAGGAGAGCTGATGTGATTACTCTCAACTTTTTTCTTCCCTACTTTTCTTTGCGCATATTTTACTTATAAGTGCTAATTTTTGTAAGAACTTCGAACTCCCAGCAAAATGTATCGTCGATATTAGATGGAAGACACGTGTAGCTAAGATTGGGATAAAACGGTCAATGTCTCAACTCAACTTGTTCGCGTTCGCACTCGCTGGAGCTAGTGCATAAGCTATAAGCTGTTCTGTTCCACACTTGCCAATGAGTGAAAGTTGACTGGCCCTAGAGTAGGTTAAGCAGTGGCGTATCATCCACTTTTTCTCACACTTTTAACCATTTTAACCCTCAGAATAATAATAACCTAAATTACCATTTTCTACAAAAAATTTCAATAAATTAATTTAAAGTGGTATTATCATGACAATCTCATATAAAAGTTTCGCTAAGTAATGAATTTATAATACTAGATAATATAGGGTTATTAAAAGAATTAAATGGTTGTTGCAAATATCAAAAAAAAAATATTAGCACCTATATTCAAGAAAAATATACCGTGTGGTAAGGCATGAATGTGTACAATACGTAGGGATTTAACTAAAACCAATAAAATTACCCCTAACCTTAAAATTAATTTTTAATAAAAACTAAATACGTATTTCTAGAACTAAGTTCTCATCATCAGTAGTACGAAATTAGGAAAAGTTAAACAAAGTAGCCAAGATTACTCAACATGTCAACCATGCCAGAGGTTCTAACAACTCTAGAATGGGATTTAAGATGTAAAAACAGTTTTTCAATTGCGCATTGCTGCCCAAATTATCCTCAAAAATTAGGTATGAAAATGTGGAAAATCATCCCAAAAATAGTGATAGCCATGGAATTGAAACAAAATGTTAACGATTTATGTGTTAAGCTAAGTAGTTTATTTTTATTATTATTTGTAATCTCTGTTCAAGTGAACAATTATCAATTTAAATTAATAATTGTTCACTGTCGTGAACCGTCGTTGGGTAGTTTTTTTTAATCAAATCTGTCGTTTATTGTATGAATTATAAGGAAAAAACCTTCCCCACGGGATGCCATTTCTATAATGCCAATTGTAGTCTTGCTCCAATTTAGCTTGAAATATCTGATTTCGCATGATACCATCTTAATAATGAATAAAATATTTTTAATTCAAAACTAACATGTTTTTCACTGTATATTTTTTCTATAATAAATTATTTATTTCTCAACAGGATTATATATATTTTTTATCCAGATACTACAAATTTAGAAAAATATTAATTAAAATAAAAATACTACAATTTGAAATTAGGTCAAAATGTAATTTAAAAACAAAATCAAATTACAAAGTGAAAAGTCCAAAATTAGACAATTCATTAATGTCAATATAATATTAAATAGTAGAGATAAGTTATAGTTCTAACGATTAAATATTTGTGTAAATAAAAAATCTCTAAAAATATTAAATACAAAAGATTTTCTATATAGAAAATTATTAATAGGTAATCTTTTTTACTGTAGGAATATTCGATGTGCACTGATTAAATATTGATTATTTTATTATCGATAACGTCACAATAACTTCTGAAGTGCAGTTTCATTTGTGACAGAGTGGATTACATGTGTGGAAAAATAAGATTAATAAATTCTAATTACTAATAATTTTTTGCAGAGAGAAATGCCGAAAAAAGTGACTACTCACGTTGTACTTTGGTCTCTTGGTTTTTCTAATCTGTGCACTGGATGTAAAAATAAAAACAACATCTTGTAAGGTATGGTTATACAAGTAAATATTTGTACATGATATGATACCAATATGTGTCGCAAAAAATGTTTCTGTTATTATACTTTCTTATAACTGGTACATCCGACATCCTACGCTGTATTTTTATGTTCACGAGTTTCATTTACATTTTCGTATTTGTATACGAGAATGGATGTTCGAAAAGATACACAATTTTTACAATAGTTACATGTTAAAATTTCAAAACAAAACAGTTAAGATTTTTAAAAAATTAAATTATTATTTTATTATTATATTCAATATTAATCAATGAAAAGAAATCTTCAGTTTCTCTGTGTTGTTATACAGGGTAGTGGCGGTTAGGGGTGAATATAGGGATTTAACATGGGATTTTTGTTTTTTTACGTCGAAAACTGTAGAGTACAAAGTTGTTCGGAATTAGAAGTTGCATACAAAACTGTTTTTTCATATTTTTATTGTTTCTAGTTTCTTCGCAATTAAATTAATAAAAACAAATTCAAAATTTCTGCTAATTCGTAGCAATAGCCATATGTGTGCCTTTAAGTAGGAAGTAACCTATTTGAACACATTTTGAGACAAAATTACCGTGTCTAAAATGATTATGTATACCGGAGTTTTTTTATCGGTGAACATGGGGGTATGTCATTACCATAGATACATTTAAAATGATTGACACTTGACAGCAATGTAAAATCGCGTTTTTTTTAAACGACATATGGAGTTGTCAAAGTCATCAACTATCGTCTGTCAATTTCAGAAATTCTTTTTATCGAAAGGGTATTGTCATTTTCTTTGAATTGTAACGAGTGTTCAATAAGTGTTTCCGTCCTGGTTGGCTTTGGGCTGTGAAACGCATGTCTGCTTAGTATTAAACTCAACTAAAACGTTATAGTTTGACATAAATCAAATTAAACCGAAATTTATTTTTGAACTGTTTTACAGTAAAATGTTTACTCAGAAAAAAAAACAGTTATAGTGGTCATATTTTTGCAATGGTCAACGAAATGAAAACGGAAATTAAATGCATGAAAACAAGAATTTCGCCAAAGATTTCCAAATTTCGTTCATGATGACGAACTTCAAAGTGGTTACGTCGAACAAGATTCTAATAGACCACATATTGCACAAGCTAATTTGGAATAAATGCGAGAATTTTTCGATGATCGACTTATTATTAGTAAAAACCGATATCCTCCAAGATCATGTGATTTGACTCTTTTTTACTATTTTGTATTTTCGTGTCTAAAAATTCAATTTATAAAACTCCAGTGCACACCATAGACGTCTTACCAAACAATGTTAGCAAATTGATGAAAATATGCTTTATGCGTGTGTTCGAAAACATGAAACACCCGATCAATATTTATGTTTAAATGTTGCAGGAGAACATTTTCAGCATCTACTGTAATACAACTTTATTAAAACACTGCGTGTTAGAAAGACGTTTGATATTTTGTTTAAGGTTAAATTGTATGAATCAAGTATAGACATATGTTTCTCTACCCATTGTCAACAAGGACGTAAAGACTTGAACACCCGTTATAATGTTTCTTATTATTAATTACCTTGTTTTAATTTTTTAAATGCTGTCCATTAACGCATCCTGTAGTTCTATAATTATTACAGATTTTTCTAATACTTGCTGGATAGGATTCGCTTATTAAAAGTACCAGCAAATAAATCAGAAACATGTCTTAGCGATCAGGTGTGGATCACCAGATGCTTGATTGATATGTTTATACACTGTTTGTACATTTGAAATGCACGGTATATGTGAGGTATACATTTGTATTATTTATTTGTGGCCGCAAACGTGTAGTATTTTCCTAATTATCCGAAGGGTTGTTTGGGCAACCCTGGGTCCATTGAGCCGTGTGCTCCAAAGGTGTGAGAAACACTAATAAGTGGGAGGCTAAGATTCACGTGAGGTCTGGGACCCGGTGATCGTAAGCTAAGCTTTCATAACTCATAACATGTTATGATTTGTACTTTTTCTTCAATTATTGAATACATTATTTTGAAAGATGCCAGTTTGATGATTTTGACAACTCCCTATGTTCAGTTTAAAAAAAAAAACGCTTTAATACATTTTAAATGTAACTATAGTACAGACATACGTTTAAGTTCACGCTCGGTATTAATGCATGTATTCTAAATTACAAGCAAATCTTGTGTATTGTTTGATGTTTTAAATTTAAAAATAGTTTTAATTTGTCATTTTGTTCAATAAAAACAAAATGTTTTTTTCGGAAAATAGGTTGTTTCAATCATATCATACCCTAGTTTAGTTTAGTGCGCAATGTTTTGCTTGCTTACCTTTGCCTCATTCACAAAGTAATTGAGATCAATTTAAGTGCGTACGGTTACTACTTGCACTTTCTATCTCCGTGTTCACATGCAATGCACACATCATAGAAACCCACGTTAGACTTCGTTATACAATAATCAGCTTTGACAAATTATGCCGCAGATAAGAAAGGGACAGTATGTATAATTCACAAAATAAGACTCTAAATTTTTAATTGAAAGATTCAGATTGATGTAAATTATAAACAATAAAAAATGACATAGATGACAGATTGTGGTACACGAGCAACTCGATAGAAAAGACTGTGTTAGGCCTGATTTTTCAATCGGTAGTTAACTCTCAGATAATTGTTAACTAATAATCAAAAATAGAAATACGTTTTCCAAATAATAGTTAACTCTTCAACACAAGTTAACTAGAAGTTATCTTAACTAGCAGAAAATGTAATAGCCAAGTGTTAGATTTCTGATCATAGCGAATAAAAATAATACTGGATTTTATAACTAAAGAAAAAACCCCTTAACCTTAACAATAAATTTAAAAACTATATACGTATTTCGAGAATTAAGTTCTCATCATCAGTAGATACTACAAAGTAGAAACAGAGAAGTTAAGATTACTCAGCATGTAAACCATGCCAGAGGTCAAAACAGCTCTGAGGAATAAGGGAGAGAACACGGGTTATATAGGGACAGGAGTCATAGGTGAATGGATACCTAATTGGGTATCTAAGATTAAACAGAGTAACTGTCTTATATTAACTCATATAATTTAGAATTTGGGATGGGACCTAGGTCCGCATTCATCAATTTATCTTTAAATTTATGTATTATCAAACTCTCATTATTATCAACTTGTTTCAATAATTTTATATTAGAATTGTCAATTTTATGATTATTAATAAACATATGTTGTGCTACGCTAGATTTATCAGGATTATCGCTTTTTAAATGATAGAAATGTTCTTTAAACCGAGTATCAATTTGTCTTTTAGTTTGCCCGATATAAACTTTATTACAATCTTTACAGTCAATTTTATAAACACCGGATTTTTTATTATTATCTATTTTATCTTTAGGGTTACCTAATAATGATTTAATGGTGTTATTTGATTTATAAGTTACCGTTAAATTTTGATTTTTAAAAATTTTGTTTAAACCTTTGGTGGCATTATCAAATGGTAATGTTATATATTTATTATTTTTATTATTAGTTGGCGTTAAAGTTGTGAAATCTAATACGGATTGACGATTTTTAAATTTATGGACTAGTTTATCTATAATTTTAACCGGGAATCCATTATATTTAGCTATTTCGTTAATATATTTCAATTCATTTTCAAAACGTGTTTTGTTTAACGGAAATTTGGTCAGTCTATTAACTGGATTTTATTGAGTGAGACTCTACGTATTCTCTTAAATTTCCATAAAGATATTGAGCTCTAGTTTATGCAAGTATATAAATCAATGTCATAAGAGTATAAATTTCAAGAAAATATTATTCTAGTCAAATGAAAGAAATTTTGCGAAAAATTTATGTTATTTGAAGACAGACATTCAACATTATGTAAAATATTGTAATTATAACATGACGCAATATTTTAGTTGTCATTACCTTCTGCCAAATTTGACTTTTGACATCCATAAATTTTGATAAGATCCATATGAATATACGAATTACAGTAACTAAAATATGTTATGAACAATATCAGAGATATTTTAAGTATTAATTACGTACTTTATATGAAACAATATAATATATTCATAATTTTGATATTCCTAGAAAATATTTCAAACATTAATTTTTACTTCCATGACAATTAAATGTGAAACATGATTATCAACATAAATAAAATATAGCTAACTTTTAATTAGCTAACCAAATACGTAAATTGTTTGGAAAAACCTGTCTGTAGTTTACTTTCAGTTAAGCTCTAGTTAGTAAACCAAAAAGTTAAATAAATAAATATAAATAAATATATCATCACGGCATATTACCCATTTCTGGGTGTGCCAGTATCTACAACACATGTAGACATCGGTAATGATGACGATATATTTTACCGTGTGGGCGCTTACCAGGCGTCACCTCACGGGCACTCATAGCTGGTGTGGAGAGTGCACCACAGGAGTCACTTTTGTGCCATTTAAAATTGGAAATATTTGGAATCTGTCATATATAATAACCTTTTATTCATATGTAATAATCTATTTTTTTCTATTGTTTATAAATTTCCACTATATGTTTGTTTATATTTATTTGTATATATTGTACGGTGCTGCACTGTTATTGGGACTTGTCCTGTTGTGCAGTCACAACTTAAATAAATAAATAAATAAATAGGCGTTTGGCATGGAAAAACAGTTTTTCCTTACACAAAAGGGCCTTATTAATTTTAGACTACTACTGCATCAAATAAATGTTTTATTTTGCATATTTTGTAACCAAGCAAATCGAATTTATAATTTTATAAAAATGACTTTATAAAGTTAGCAGTTATTAAACATTCTGTGCCATTTCATTTTTTGTACGCATATTCGTAGAATAAAATGATGAAAAGCTCACACATACTTATTTCTATTATTTAGATTAAGGATTTTCGAGATATTGAATTCTGTTTAGAAAATTTGGAATATAAATGTTAAGGAAAATCTAAATGTGTGTCTATATAATTTTATAGCTCAAAATTCAATACATGACCTTTTGTAGAAAAATCATTAATATACATGGTCTAAACATTTTATGAGTATAGGAGACCGTTTTATGTCGATATTCTATATTTTTACAACAATATTTCTGAATATAAAGTGGACAGTCTGTCTACGGATAATATTGTGATATCAAAATATGGATAGAAGGAGTGATGATATATTTATTGATAGCAGAACATTAGTGTTAGTATTCAATTAATAACATTGATTTAAACTTGGCGTATGAAGTTGTTCTTGAAAGCAATTGTGAGTGTGACGCTCGACTGGGCGTAACGTTTTTAAAAAATCTCTTCTTTTCGTAACAACTCGATGCCGGCTTCTCGGAATGTTCACGAGTGGATGCATACAATTATTATAAAAGCCAAATTTGGAAGTTTTATACAAAAATAAACTCAAGTTCGTCTCAATAACAAAAACAGAACAGTACATACTGAAAATATTATTAGAGTATATTACTAAATACAATTAAATGCGACCGTTGATGTTATACTTTGAAATTCGAAATTGGGTACTTCTTAATAGTTTATGATGCATTTTATGATTTTAGTGTTACCCGCATTTTTTAGTCAACATAAATTAGCAGGAATATACGGGAGAAGTAATTTTTTAAAAATATTAAAATTTCAAAAATTACGCTATTAATGAGCTGCAGTTATAAATCAAACTTTACGATAATAGTATTGGATTTTTATCAGGGATACAGCAAACAAACTCACTAGACAAATTAGATACAACTTTACTTGGGTGGCTCTTGAATGCTGCCCGCTTTATATGTTTATGTACCTAACCAATTTATTTTATCTGCAAATAAAAATTCTTTATCAACATTTATATTTATTTCACTTAGGGCTGGTTTATAATGAATTTAATTTATAAATATACATTTAAAAATTTTGATTTAAAATTTACAATTTTCTCTCTGGTTTGTGTTAGATTTTGAAATTCTGGAACTAACCAATCATTATCTATCACGTGACTTGTCACTGCTTGTCATTTGACGTTTCACCAGTTATCAGTTCAGATTTTAGGTTACAATTTTATTTTCATAGTCATGAATATGTTGACGCTGATGAACAAGATGATTTTTTAATAATATCGGGAATGTTTTTTACTACTATTGATTTGTATAATAAAGAAATAAAACAAACACAAACTTAAAAAACGTAGATGATTTGTTAGGCCGTGAGTTGGCCTATGAACACATTGATTTGTCAACGGGCAGTATCATAGTTTCTTTCAGAAAGTTAAATAAGATCATGAATAATAATTCTTCAAATATACTCGTATGAGTGTGCATGTATTTAATTCCTTGCTACCCCCCCCTTGCATTGAAATTACGCAAACGTTTTTATTTTTGTACAATTCATTTGCTTTGTCATAACAAATTACAATGTTCGCAAATACTGCTTATTAACAAAAAACAAAATATCAGTTTGTTCCTGTGAGTCCACCTTCAAAATATTAACAACTCACAAACAGAAAAGACAGCTGACGGATGAAGCCAAGTTATACCTTAACTCCATGTTTAATACTTCTCTCTTGTGATTGGTCGAATTTGAAATTTGTAAATCGTTTATAAACCATCGTATGAATTTTAATTGAGTTTATATTTTAAAGTTTACATTATAAATTCGTAAATTAAATTCATCATAAACCAGCTCTTAAGGTGACTTCGGCTGATCTTGAAAAAATAAATGAGAACTGAAACGGTCGATCTATATCGAATTAATTTTTTTTTATTATCCCTTAGCAAACAATTATTGACGCGCCACTGGAATATCTTTGACTCATTTTGAAACTAAGAAGGTATAAGAAATATTGTTGCTCTGTATATTTTTACATGAATTTTTCTTTAAAATATTTTGTTGGACATTTTGACGTACTGAAAAATAAAATCAAAATAAATTTAAAATTTGTAATTTATAGTTTTGACTGAAAAATGAAGAAAAATACAGTACATGAGAAAATTGGGGCATGCTAAAACTAAAAGTTAAAGAATGCGCTTCTATTCGTTAGAATTTCTGTGTCGAAACATTGGTGCTTTAATTAACAACACTTTGGAAGATGTTTATTTAGAGCTCGCTGGTCGTTTTATAAACGACCATTCCATAATGATTATCATCTAACTTTAACCGGCAACTAATAAAATATGCGCAATGTTATTAACAATTTAAAAAAATACAATTTTAGAATTCATTATAATTAAATAACAATTATTTAAACAATTTTGTATTAGTTCACTATTTGATATTAGCAAGAATAAGTTAAAATTTATAGTTTAAAAATAAATAATAATATTGGGTATGTGGCAGTTTTGTAGGTCTGACACTCGATTGAATTATTTATTACACAAAAGTTACAAGTATAATCCTTGTGATGATTGTTATTTACCAGGTGGTGGCGGTTAGGGGTGAACATAGGGATTTTAGTTTTATGCAATTTCCTGCTCTCCTGTTCATTTTACGGCAAAAACTGTAATGTGCAAAGTTGTTCAAAATTAAAAGTTGCAAACTGTTTCTGCATTTTTTATTACATTTGTTTCTTCACAGTTTTAAAAATAATTTTTTTTTTTAGTTAAATGGGAATTTTTGGTGTTCATTTAAGGGACCATCTCATATGTTTGTTGTTTGTATAAAATTATACAAGTTGGTAATTACCGAGTGAACAAAATTTGTAAAATTTGAATTTCATATGAAATAATTACGTTATTAATCTACTTTTAAACTGACACGTGTCTGAATTGATTTTATTATAATTTATTTAATGAATGCTTTATGTTATTACAGTGTATTTTAAAATGTGAATAAAATTTAGAGCAACGGGTTTTTCTAATTCGAAAAGTGAAATGTAGGACAAAAATTATCTAAAATAATAACGTTATTTAGATAAGGTTACAATGCGAATTGCTTCAAATATTAAACAAAAAAGGTTTAATGTATGGAGAAATAAAACGACATCGGTAATAAATCATTTGTTATATATTTATGTGATTTACTGTGGTAAATATAATACAGTAAATAAACATGTAATAAAATACTCATTACGCACTGTTAAAAATATAAAGTGTTAAAATCTAGAACGTATACCTATAGCGACGAAGAAAAAATAGTTTACTCCTGTTTTATGGCCGTATTTTATTACATTTATATGTACGAATATAAAACTGTTGATGTATTATTTTTTTTTTTTGTAATAATATTTCAATAACTATAATACATTGAAATATGAATTGTATATACTATAAAATTCATGTCAAAATATTTTTTTATTTTGTTTATAAACACAAAGAGAAGTAACTGATCAAAGAAAAGTTAGTTACGTAGATTGAAAAGAAATTGATTTACTGAAGGAAAACACAATCAATTTGTGTTACACTTATTTCATTGTCTACCTTATTTTTTATTTTTATTATTATTATTGTTGTTATTATTATTATTACATTAAACATTTTCTTGATTTTAATACATATAAAAACTAAATGAGAAAATATCTGTTTAACAAAAAATTACAACAGTATTGATATTTTGTTTGTTTTTCTTAGAATTTTATATGTGTTTTGCACGAACAAAACTTACAAAGAAACGTACCAATTTTTGTTTTATCTATGTATGTCATCAATAAATTAATTGCTGTATATATTTAGGTACTATGAAATATTATTTCTTGTTCTTATTTATGTTATATTCTTTTATCAGTTTGATATTTTTTTTCTTTTTGTTGTATGTATTTAAATTATAATGTATATGGTACAGGAATAAATAAATTAGTAACTATGTACATTACTTAGTGAGTACTTTATCACTTTCTGTATCAGAAGATAGTAGTACAAGTGCTGATTTTACGACTACATGTATATGTTAACGACAAAGTGTGTAATACGGTATTTTATAAACTGTCGCTAGACATTTTATATAATGCGTTGTCGAAATGAGTAAAGTATAAAAATTCTTCTTTGTATAACAAATTTTCCTTGTGTAAAAGTGGCTTATTAATTTTAAACAATAATGCTACTAATAAATGTTGTAAAGTAGAGAATTAAATTATGCATATATATCAATAATCACATTTTATTTTGCACGTTTCGTAACCGAGCAAATTGAATTTAAAATTTTATAAAAGTTTCTTCTTTGTAATGATGGCCATGGTATTGAAATAAAATCCCAAACAAATGTAATGATATTTTACCTGGTTTTTCTGCAATAAAACTGTAAATATCGTAATTATAACAAAGCGGCATAACGCTTACTGTTTGCTTTATAATATTGGATGCAAAACAGGCCATTATTTGCGCCGATCTTTTGGAATGAAGACATGCATCGCCTGGTAATTCTACCTGCCTTGAGTGCTCTGTAGTAAAATAATCTTACTATTTTTTAACATAAATGCTATTTTTGTTTGAAACAATTTTTGGAACTACAGTTTTCATTTTCATAAGAAATTATTTAAAAAAAAATATCATTTATGTTAAAGAAACAGTAAGATTATTTTACTATACAGAGCATGTTTCTGTTTCAACAGAGCGGCACAAATAATATCCCGTTGTCACCCAATGTTATAATGCAAGCAGTAAGCGATATGCCGCTTTGTTATAATTACGATATTTATAGTTTTATTTCTGGACCCGACAGAGTCAATTTTTCATATTATACCGAGACCCAAATTCCAAACAAATGTGATGACATTCAACATTGTCCCTGGTTTTTCAGCGAAGTTTGGTTATATATCTATACCGGGTATACCGTGAGTATTTTTTAACGTGAAACATTGGGTTTGTCATATCTATGGTTACGATTCGACATTTGATTGACAGCAATGTATTTGCGTGTCCCATATAAAATGAAACATAGGGAACGAATTGGACATTTGACAAGACGTCAGTAGAGGTTAATTTTGTTTAAATAATTATACATGCTTTCTAAATTAAATTTAGTAGTAAAAAAATATTGTGTGCACCTTGTGCCCGAGTGATTTTCTAACTTGGGTAAATTTCTTACAATATTTAAATATAATACTTCTGTCAAATTCAATCCCTATGTTTTAATTGAGACAGGCAATTACATTGCTGTCAATCAAATGTCAAGTAGTAACTTATAGAAAAATTCAGCGGTTATCTGTCATATTGACAAGATGTCATTAGAGGTTAATTTTTGTTTAAATAATTATACCTGTTTCCAAAAAATTAAATTTAATTGTAGAAAAAATTTTATGTGCATCTTGTGCCTGAAATATGTTTAGTGCTCTCGAGTTGTTTTCTGCCTTGGTTAAATTTCTTACAATATTTAAATATAATACATCTGTCAAATTCGTTCCCTATGTTTCATTTTAAATGGGACTCGCAAATACATTGCTGTCAATCAAATGTCGAATCGTAACCATGGATATGACAAACCCAATGTTTCACGTTAAAAAATACTCACGGTATATATACTTGAAATATAGGGAATACATTGTTATTTTTTTCATTTTGCTGTAGTTTCTGACTTATTAATTTTATAGAAAAGTTGTAAATAAAAAAGTTGTTCAGAATTAAAAACTACACTAAAATTTCTTTTTATTTTACGAAAACACGCAAATTAAAATTTGCAATTTACAGCATATTTCAGAGTGCCATTGAATTACTGATGTTTTATTTGTTTTTATATTTGACATTTAACTTTTGACATATTATTATTATAATTAATTTTAAATGTTATAATAATATACCATTCATGAATCATTTTCTACTTTCTTTTTGTTTAATTATACTATTAATAATAATATAAAATTATTTATAGACAAGAGTAGAATAATGAGATTTGTCAAATAAAAAATTAAACATCAGTAATTCAATGGCGAATTTTAATTTTCGTTTTTTTTTTTCGTAAAATATAATGAAATTCTGATTAATTTTATTCTAATTTTGTGTAGTTTTCAATTCTAAACAACTTCTTTATTTACAACTTTTCTCTTCATTTAATAGGTCAAGCAAAATGAAAAAAATAGTATTTCCTATATAACGGATTTCAAGTAGACACCCGGTATAAAAACCCTGAGTACCCGGTACACAGAACCAGGTAGTTTACCTGATACTGTAACCGCGGTTTAACAGTAAAGATAACTAGAATTTGTAGGCAAAATTAGTTTCTTGCCATGTATTAAATAGTGAATTCATTTTTTTCAATTACTGGAGCTTATTAAAAAAAATATAAATCTGCAAAATTTTATTTTCGTTTATATCTAGTGACCCATGTAATTTTTTTCCTAATTTAACCGGCTCTTATCAAATGCTGAAATATTATGCTCATTCATTTAAATTTAGTAAAGGTAGTAAATAAACGGTGGTCTTGTTTGCGGTGTGTGACATGCCTATCTGATGGTCTGAGTAGAATCCTAATATTTTTTGTTATATCTGTACCATCCGAATGAATGCATCAGCATTTCACTTGTTAGGGGACTGCCGGACTACGGACTACCGACTGCGGACTGGGAATGATCCGTCTCGGTCTCACCCGCCGCCAAACGACCTTGAGTTTGGGATTAGGTTAGGTTAGGGATGCAGACGAAGTCTGGCTCTGGCTCGGGACTACGTGACAAAAGTTACGTTCGTGTTCGTATACAGCCTAATCGGGTGCATCTGTACAGGAATTTCTCATTTATAATACATTGCAGATACCTGTTCTACTCATCGCTACATTTCTTGCAGGTAAACATTTACCTGGTGCTAGTATTGTCCCCTACATAAAAAATAACAAACTATTAAATTTGAACGTTTTTGCTTTTAGACTGCGTACACTTTTGTTATGCTACTTAAACAGGAATAAATATATTAGTAGGTCTATTAGTCAGATTAAGCGTGACAGTTTCGTTTAAAATATCAAGAGTATATATAATTTATGCTGCAAAAAATATTTTTTGTATGCTTTTACTTTTATTGATTATCCCTTGTCAAGTTTTACTGTGAGCTTACTACCACATTCTGCAATATGAATACAAAATGTTATATCTAATATATTATTATGGATAATAATATATACATGTACAATCTATATACCGGGTAGAGCCGGGTTGTGTAGAATGCAAAGTTGTACAAAATTAAAAGTTGCATACTAAAATGTTTTTACATTTTTTATTATGTTTTTGGTTTTATTACAATTTTAAAAATAGTTTTCAAAAGTTCTGTTAACTAGTATCAATAGCCATGACTTATGACATAGAAAAACATTATTTTATTCGTATTGTCAATTTTTTTGTAGAAAGTAAATTAAATAATGAATATTTATTCGAATGAGGAACATGTCTATTATAAACAATTATTATAGTCCAAATAGTTATAAAAGATTACAGAATTTATTTTTTATAAGTTAGATTAACGTTGATAAATAATAATTTACGAAAACCAGAATAAAAGAAAACAATTGCCATGGTTATTGCTCTTAATGAACAAAAATTTTGATATTTATTTTTAAAATTGTTGAGAAATCATAAACATAATAAAAAGTACAAATTCCGTACTAAAAGTTCCTTGCAAGAGATTCTATATTTCTACAAATTTTATACCGAAAGGTACTTGGAAAAGATTCCATACATCCAATAAAATTATAACACGAACATAAACTATGTAAATTGCACTTGACACTGACATCTGTCAATTAGAATTATCTGAATATATCAGCTGTTTCCATGATTATAGCAAAGCTGGCTGATTTATGAAAGTTAATGTCTTTATAATTCTTTAACTCTGTATCTATTAAATATGAAGGAAAATGTATAATCATACCGTATAGACAATAAGATATTCTTTCATATTGAAAATCACATAAAATGTCAAAAAATGATATCTAACTGCGTTTTTTCAAGAAAAACTGTTAAGAACTTCAGGTAGGGGAATTTCCTGTGGATCAATTATAACCAAAATCTAATCAGCTCTTCATATGCATGTAAAGAAGAGGAATACGAAAGAATTATAATTTTTAGAATTGTAGTACTGGAGTTATCGTCGAAGAAATTTTTGTCACACACACAGACATCATCGTAAAACTAGTAAAATCGTATTCTAGGGACCCTAAAACGTGCTTATTCATAAAAACTCCACCAATTTTCACGGCATATTACCCATTTCTGGGTGTGCCAGTATCTACAACACATGTAGACATCGGTAATGATGACGATATATTTTACCGCGTGGGCGCTTATCAGGCGTCACCTCACGGGCACTCATAGCTGGTGTGGAGAGTGCACCACAGGGGTCACTTTTGTGCCATTTAAAATTGGAAATATTTGGCGTCTGTCGGGATCGAACCCGGTTCCCCCGGGTTCGCGACCAGACACTCAGGCACGCGGCCACGGGACCCCATGCACATCTTATATATATTTATAATGTATTTTGACCTCTGTAACTCGAATTTCTGAACTCGAAAGTCTTCATAATTCGAAACCACTCACATGCCCCAGTAACATAGTTGTCTCTATAACTCGAATTTTCAAGCACAATTTTTTTTTGCATTATATTATGCTCGTTAAAGACGAAGATTATCGCTCCTTCCTACCAGGAAATGATAAAAGCATTAGAGGAAGAAATATTTAGTTTGCTCAATAAAATAAGGAAATTTTATGAGTTAAGCATGCAAAAAAACAAACATCAATCATTATTAATTGATTATTTTGAAAAATTATATTTTTGTTCAACAACCCATTTTTTGTTTTAAATAATGTTTAAAAATATTTTAGAATTATGTATTTTTTTAATAAATTCAACTTGTTAATAAGTATTCTTTTTCTCAAACTCGAAATCTCTAGTAATTTTGCGGCCCCTTGAGTTTCGAGTTATAGAGATTCGACTGTAATTTCACAATTTTTCGATCCCAATCCCAATAGTTAGTTATACATATACGTTTAAAATCAATTACAGTAATTATAATTACTAAAACTAGTGCGGTTTTTGAATTTATATAATTTTTTACAACTACATCTGCGCAATGATATGCGTGAAATTGTGTCGCCCTACTGCCCCACCACAACCGGTCAGTGGCGTACGAAAATTCGCAATGAGGATATATTACGTGATCTGATGAGCCACGGTACCGCTCCTAGATTATTTCAAAATTTCTGTTTTGTTTTGAATAATTTTTGTAGCAAACTTTCGCGTGCCACTCTTACTATTATGACGTCATGCGTGTCGCGGGTTGGGCGTCTTTGATATAAACAAACCAAAACCTAACCTAATCGATCCGAACCTAATATGTTGTATGAACATTTTCTCAATGTACGTATATAGCTGTCCCACTTCAATACAAGCATATCTTTAATAAATATTGTTTGAAATAAGTATCTACATATATTATTATTTTCACTTTATTTACCAAATATATTTAAGTCAATATTTTTTTAAAAGAACTTTGAAAATAACGATTTTCAAAAGACTTATTGACTTAAAATATCACAGATTTTTTTTTAAAACAAATTGTTTTTATATTAATAATTAATACAAATAAATATTTACATTAAATTGTAATGTACTGCATACTATTATTTTTCATATCCCTGTGTTGATGCTAAATGTTTCTTATTTATTACAAAATAGGTCCATAAACCATTTTTTTTAATATTTTAAAATGAAAGTTCGTTTAATTTTGAAGCAATTCGTGGTATCAAAAAGTCATACATAATTGTTTTTTGTATAGCTACATTTGATTTTTAAAGAAACCTATAGCTATCTTTGTCACACCAGTTTCTGTAGTAGGCTGCGCGAGAAAAATACCAATAGTGGGACGTCATCTGTATCCCTGGAAATAAATTCAAATATCTCGCAAAGTAATGATTAAAAAAATGTTTTTTTTAATCTTAATCGTTATTTATTGAGAAGTACTTTAAGGATAAAGTGTACATTTTATTATTTTTTGTTATGGTTTATGTTACGATCAGGGACTCGAACCGAAAAATTTTGGGGTCCGATTACGGTTAACGGTTTTTGCATTAATAAAAATTCGTTTTCGGTTATCGGTAACGGTTTTTTGAAAATATGTCGTTTTTGTTTCGGTTATATAAACAAATAAATTTCGGTTTCGTTACGGTTTCGGTTTTTTCGGCTTCGGTTAAGTTAAAATTAAAAATTAACTGTTTTTATTTTTTGCCAAGCTTACAGGCACAGAATTCTCGATAGATGGCTCTGCATGTGGTTAGTTACCTCCGACATCTTGGATAGTTTATCATTCGTCCACTCAACCTAGTCTGTGCCTCCTAGAGGCTTCAATGCACCACACTGATGAGCTCCGATAAGAGCGAAACTCGCCTGTGTTTCTGGTTGAGTGGGCCAGTCTCTGTTAAATGACCGAGAGGTTGATTCAGAGACTGAAATATTGTGATACATGTCAAGTATGATATTTTAAAATTTATATTAGAACAGTTTCACTAAGTATCGCCACTGTACTTATTTTAATGTATGAAGTCGATATTTTTTGTTTAGTACAATATTTATACCGGTTCTTTAAATTTACCGTTTAAGTACCGATATTATTTCGGTTCGGTTATGTTTTCGGTTACAGAATAAATTTATGTTTCGTATCGGTTTTCGGTTTCCATATTTAAAGAAATAAAATATAGGTTTCGGTTTTCGGTTACGGTTTCATAAAAAGTCAAATATCGGTGCGGTTTTCGGTTACGGTTTCATTACATTTCGGGTCCTTGGTTGCTACTAGTGATGCCGCGAGTCGAGAAACGACGAGAAACAATCCACTCTCGTCTCGTCTCGAATTTTCGAGACGAGATTTCTCTGCACCTCGTCTCGTCATGTTTTTTCTTACCTTCTCTCGATCTCGACTCGAGAGTCTCGAATTTCTCGAATTTATAATTAGCAATTATAAATATATTAATATTACAAGCAACATATAGGTAAAAGTACTCAATAATATCATGGCTTATTACCCGTTGCGACAATCTGCTTTATTCCAATATTGGTAATAATGATTATATTCGTATAGAGAGCGTAGGCTTTGAGCGTGGAGAGTATACCATTGAACTCACTTTTGTGCATTTTCTTTTACTAAAACCCAATAAAACTAAAATAAGTAAATGAATATGAATGTAAATGAAGAGTCAATTCAAATATTTATTTTTACCGATTAATATTTTATATAATTTTATTAGATATATTTATATAATATACACAAATTTCAAAATCGAGATCTCGAATTTCTACTCTCTTCTCGAGCAAATCTCGAGGGCATTTCTCTCGTCTCGTCTCGAAATATCGAGACGAGAATAAGGTTAATCTCGTCTCGAAAATTCGAGAAATTCGAGACGAGATCTCGAAAATGCGAGATCTCGCGGCATCACTAGTTGCGACAGAATATAGAATTTAATTTTGCTTCTCTGATTAAAACTTATTATTTTATGTTTATACCTCCTCGAATTATTTATTTATTTATTTTTCATTTGTCTATAAACATTTGAGTCTAAATTTGGCTAACTACGATTTCATAGTTTATTGCTTTCATCGTTTTTTCGTATTATTTATTTCTCTCATTTGTTTTCGTTGACGAAATTCTGTTTCCTGTGAATTATCTCTTCCTGTGGACGATTATTCTTTTATCATTGAACTTGACCTCAGTTTTGGGGGTTTCGAAAAGTGACGTTCGTTTCTAGATAAGTCTGTATACAGACAATACTGACTAGTTCTTCTGAGAAACGTGTTGTTTTGGTTGAAGTGTTAGTTAATATGTATCATAAATCACCAAACTCATAATTAGTATTGTTACATGGTTAGAATGCAGTTCTTGCACTAATAAGATTTATTTTATATTCCTGGAGATATGAGCTGTCATTTTCTGTTTTTTTTTTTTATCACGATATTAATAATTGTGGTTTTGACCTGTGCTTTTGTTAAAGTGACGTTTTACGTCATTATAATATAATGTGATAGTCCATTTCTTTGTCATTATTATTATACCGGGTGTAACACGAAAACCGAGCCATAGGATGGGAAATCAGTTTTTTCTTGCGCAAAAGTGGCCTATTAATTTTAGCCAAAAACGCTTCAAATAAATGTTGTAGAGAATTAAATTCTGCATCTACATTTTCTTTTGCACGTTACGTAACCGAAGAAATTGAATTTAAAATTTTATTAAAGTTACTTCTTTATGCCATGGTATTGAAATAAAATCTGAAACAAATTTTACGACGTTTTGCCTGTCAGAAATTATAAAATATAATTTTCATCAAAATAATACTACTCAATGTTTTGTATCTTCTCCTCCTGTGCATAATTCTCCATTTTCAATAATGATAACTCAAACAGAGCTTTTCTAACAGGTAAAATATGTCACAATCTGACAGATAAGTTTCTGAAGGTAAAACGTCACAATCTGAGAGATACATTTCTGACAAGGTAAAGTGAATGTCATTATATTTGTTTGTAATTTTACCTATCAGAAATGCTTTGCTTTGAGTTATCATTACTGAAAATGGAGAATTATTCACACGAAGAGAAGATAGTAGTATTATTTTGATGAAACCTATAATGAGGTCATGCACGACTTTTTTTATAATTTTAATCGATAGAGTAGTGAAAAATAATAGACCCATATTTTTTATATTTCCTCAAATCGATCTTTAATCATGAAAAAATTGTAATTGAAAATGACATTCTTTAAAATGAGGCTGCTAGACCCCCGCTTCGTCCCTTGTCCCATGACGTCACAGAGTGAAAGGCACGACCATTTTGATTTTCACATTGTCTTAAACGTCAAAGTGACATTTAATGATAACCTAAAATTTATGAATGTAAACATGTCGATGGAACGTTGTTTCGTGCCAAAATAGAGAATAAAATAATATTCTGCAATATATTCAATGTCTCACATGCGTTTATAACCTTCTACCGTCTAATTCAAAGATTCAAAAGTGAAAGAAACATCTGATGTAACGTAGATAATTTCACGCCAAATGAAAATTATATTTATAAAAGTAAATAGAACGATATTATATTAATATATTATAGCATATTCAGATATGTAATCCTCAATTTATAGTTTATATATATTTTTCTTTTAGAAATTATGTGTCCATATAAAATGTCTGTTTGAAATGAGTCTGAACTTGGTTCGTAACGTTGTGACGACAAAACATGGCTGGTTTTTGCAACTTTTTAAAAATATCATAATTTAAAACGATTTTATACAACAAAAAATATAAATAAAAAATAATTTAATCATACTGATCGATGAATTAGACTATCCTTTTTCGATTTAAACAGAAAAAAGGTACAATTATTTTTTTTTTGCATGACCTCATTTCTGACAGGTAAAATGTCATAAAATTTGTTTGAAATTTTATTTTAATACCATGGCTAACACCATAAAGAAGTAAGTTTTATAAAATTTTAAATTCAAATTTCTGGGTTACCAAAAATGAAAAAGAATATATGGCTATTGGTTTAGATGCAGAATTTATTTGAAGCATTTTTGTCTAAAGTTAATAGGCCATTTTTGTCCAAGGAAAAACTGTTTTCCCATACGCCTATGGCCCGGTTTTCGTATTACACCCGGTATTTTATTATTGCAAAATACGTTTTATAAGATTGCACGAACCATCACTGGCCACTTACATTGCGTTAAACCACATATCACAATCAAATAAATGTAGTTGTCTCACTAGCAATTTCATTTTGCGGCTTAAAATAATCTAAACCAACTAATCATAATCTATCCCAACTAAATTTACGTTAATATTTGGTCAGTGGTCAGGAACAGAGTAAAACGAATAAAATAAATTAATTAAAATATGGATAGGGTGAATTGAATTAATGTTTTTTGAATAACAATCTTTATATAGAAATAATTTAAAATACGAGCCGAAGTTTACGCAAGACAAGAATCGAACACAATTTTCATGAAAAGTCAACAGACGCAAAAAAGACGCAACACAAACGCCCAAATCGTACTGTATGCTGTTGGTTTGCAAACCGTCATAACGATTCACGGATTTTCTTCTGAGCCTGATTTATAGATTGCACAGAATAGAATGGAATAGAATAGAATAAGGAATGGAATAGAATAGGAATAGAAATTTTTAAGACTATTTATAGATTGCATAGAAAATAAGACTTGGAATAGAATGACGTCACTTTTGCACTAAATTAACTATATTTATTGGTGATTTGAATAATGTCATTGCTTGTTTTTGCAATAAAATATAGTATTTCTGCAAAATAAAGCAACGAAGTTACAACAAGTCTCACGAATATTATCGAAGCACGCCGAATGGAATAGAATGGAATGGAATAGAATAAGAAATAAAATTTGGTTATATCCTATTCTATTCCATTCTATTCTATTCCATTCTGTGCAAGTATAAATGGTTCCATGCATTTACATTGGTTTATATTTCTATTCTCTGTGCTATTCTGTTCTATTCTATTCCATTCTATTCTATGCAATCTATAAATCAGGCTTAACGGTTCGAGTTTACGCAGTTGTACGATTTTGGTCAGCTGTTTTGTTAATAATTATTAACCTTGTAATTTGGAAGTGAAAGCGTCATTTTTTATTATACATAAGTACAATTTAAATAAAAATGATTGACGAATTTTCATTTGAAGAGTCGTACGAATCGAAGGAATTTCCTTCTAGTGATGAAGACAATCTGGAAATGTTTGTCGAAAATCCAAGGCAAAAAATTAAAATTATTTAGAAGACACAGTACCCCAGTCAAACTTTTGACAGAAGCAATCCGAATTCGTTCCAACAAATAGACAGTTCACATATAATCTGAGAGCAAACAAAACAAATCACGGACAGTCAATGATAGAATCATGAACCATCAGAAATTTTTTGTTGGAACAAATCTAGTAACAAAACACAATTTTCACTTGTCAACAACGTTACTAACGTGGTGCTAACTTGTTAAAATTAGTGCTGTGAGGATCCGGCAAAACTTGGATCCGAGTACCCGGATCTCAAAATATCCGGTTCCTCGGATATCCGATGTTCGGATATTGAAGCGGATATCCGTAAATTTAATTCGGATTTGGATCCGGATCCAGATTTGAGTCCGGCTACCTTTTGGATTCGGATCCGGATCCGGATTCGATGTTTTGTTTACGGATTCGGATCCGAATTTTAATTCTGGATCCAATTCTATTAACTATATCAAACAAAAATTTATTGTGGATTATTTCATAATCATATTTATTTGGTTTTGAAACTCCATGATAATACTTACACATTCAAATATTATCATCGGGTTCAATACTGAGAATATTCGAATCCGAGAACCGATGTGGATTCTGAAATTCCATATCTAATATTCGGATCCGGATCCAAAATCCAATACTCAGATTTGGATCTAAAATCCGATTCTCAGATCCGGATCCAAAATCCGATACTCAGATCCGGATCCAAAATCCGATACTCAGATCCGGATAGTTCAACAATCAATAACTATCCGGATCCGGATCCCACCACTAGTTAAAATCTTACAAGTTAGTAACTAGTAAAGATTAATTTTCAAAAGTATTAGGCGGTATGAATAAATGAAATTTACAAGTGAATAACAAATAAAATAGTTATTTTAACCCTGGATAGTCACACTACTTTCACAGTTACACGACCGTCACACTGGGGTCTAGGAAACCATAGAAAAAAGCTATTTTCTCATAACCGGATGTTATTTTTCTAGGGATTTCCCTATGGAATATTTGTTTAGGATTATAATAAGAAAATATACAGGTAATCTGAACCATACGTTTGATTCAAAATACAGCATTTTTCCAAAACTTAACTTTTTTTATTTTGGACTCTGAAAACAGATAGGTACTTAAGAACAAAACTAACACTCGTACTTAAAAAATTCTCTTACACAGAAAATAACATTAATTAATTAATTAAATAATGGGGTAAAAAAAAATGTTGCTAATATTTTTAGAAAAATAGAATCTATGACACTTATTGTCCATATTGTAACATAAAACATCCCAAAATATAATACTTTTCATTCATAATTTACTTAACAGATATTCGCGCTACGATTTTCTGTGACGTCATGTATCGGCTACTCACACAACGACACTAGTCACACGTACATGAAGGTCACAATGTCACAAACTTGAAACGCAAAGTTAAACGTAAGTTCAGAGTAAACTAACCAAATATTTTTAAAGCTGTCAGAGGAAAAGTGCGCTCTATTCAATCTTTTTTGTTTCATAAAGATTTAATTACTTCATTAGAGAAATGTTATTTTTAATTGCAGGTTTGTGTGCTTGATATATAATTTAATACATAAAAGTGCAATAATTGTATATTTATAATGATAATAATGATAAAACATGGTGAAGAAGAACTGTGCAGTTCCAACTTGTGGAAACAATTTATTAAAAAATCCAAAAAAACTATTTATAAACAATCTTAATTTACATTTTGTCCGCCAGGGTGAACTGGAATCGTTCAGATACATGACGTATGCGCTCACATGACCTCATTGAGATTTGAAATTGACCCCTATTTTTAAAAAATTTTATCTACAAAATAATGCACATAAATGGCGTGAAAATATTATTTACATATACTGTAACCGGTAGACTGCCAGGAAAAAAATAAAACAGAAAATGTGGCATGACCCCATTATGATTAATTTCGTCTCACAACTATAGCTGTGCACACATTATATTATGATAAAACAAAAAATAAATAAATAAAACAGAACAATAATTAGAAGTTTAAAGATAGATTTCGAAATTAACTGCAACATAATTAGTCACACTGGGGTCTCAGAAACCCAACTATACAAAATTTTGAAAATAACTTACCTAAATCAAATAATGGCCGGATAACTGCTGTACCCACTGCTAATAGTGCCAAACTGAATTTACAAAGAATTTACGCGAGTGCAGCAAATGTGAAAGAGAATTTTGAGAATCGTTTGGTTTCTTAGACCCCAGTGTGACGTTTCAGGTTAATTTATATTTTACAGTCAAATTTAGATTTTGTATATTTTATGTACCATTGTCGCATTTAATTAAATATAAGATTTATAAGTTGGTGGCTGAAATCTTTTTAAATCTACGACATCCAATATTTTCGTTAAAGATAACTATAAGAAACTCTCGTTATCGAAAATGTTTCAAATGATAATTTATACAGAGTAAGTAGAGTAACAAGCAGAATAAAAATCGCTTAAATAGAAATTGTAAAGTGTGTTTTTGCAAACCCTAGCCTAGTCTTGCCACGTGTGTATGAAACGCGTGATTTGCCATTTTGATGTGTGGTCTAGTTCGCGGTCCCTTTGCTTAGCACGTTACTGCCATAATACGCGAAAGTTGGTGCTACTTGCGTTAGTATTTGAAAGTTCCATATGCTATTATTTGAAATGCAAATTCGGTACGTTTCACTATCAGTATTTGCGGATTTGGAATATCAAAATCGAAATTTCCAATTTGTAAGTGTGCAGAATTTCGCGCTTATGTCGTTCTACGGTGACACAGAAAGACCAAAATAGAATGTAATAAAAATCGTGTACTGAAAAATTTGTCATTTTCATTTTATAGGTACATAAATAAATATATTGTGCAACTTTTTTTCATATTTTGAACATGCACTGTTTATTCTTTATAATATTTATACTTTTGACAATAATAATAATAATAATAATAATAATAATAATAATAATATGATATTTAAAAAATAATGCTTGACATGTTTCACAAGATATCAGCGACTGAATCAACCTTTCGGTCATTTATCAGAGACTGAAATCTTGTGAAACTGAAACATGTCAAGTGTTTTTTACCTTCCGTCGCCTAGGTAAGTAAGGCATTCGGTGTTGAGTTTTTAATGAATTATCATGTTTTTGGGGCCCTAGAATACGATTTTACTGATTTTACAATGATGTGTGTGTGTGTCCGACGATAACTTCAACACTTACAATTCTAAAAATTATAATTCTTTCACATTTCTCTTCTTTACATCTATATGAAGAGCTGGTTAGATTTTGGTTATAATTGAATAACCGGAAGTACCTTTATTTGAAGTTTTTAACAGTTTTTATTGAAAAAACGCAGTTAAATATCATTTTTTGACATTTTATGTTATTATAAATATGAAAGAACATTTGATTGTTTATGCGGTTTGATTACGCATTTTCCTTCATATTCAGTAGTTATAGAGTTAAAGAATTTTAAAGAGGTTAACTTTCATGAATCAGCCAGCTATGCTATAACCATGGAAACTGGTGATATATTCAAACATTCTAATTGACAGATGTTAGTGTCAAGTGCAATTTACATAGTTTATGTTCGTGTTATTATTTTATTAGATTACAAGAAATTTTCGGTAGTCAAATCGTATTCTAGGGACCCTAAAACGTGCTTATTCATTAAAACGCATCACCGATTTTTTTGACCAGAGACAATACCTTCCTTACCTAAAGGTGACGAAAGCAAAAAATGTAAAAACAGTTTTGTACGTAATTTTTAATTCTGTACAACTTTACACTTTATAGTCCGTATAGTAAAGTGAACAGAGCCGGAAATTGCATAAAACTAAAATCCTATATTTAATACCTGTTTACCCCTAACCGCCACCACCCAAACATAGAGAACAATGTGTACCATTTATTAATATAAATAAATAAATATATCATCACGGCATATTACCCATTTCTGAGTGTGCCACAATCTGCTTTATCGCAGATATCGGTAATGATGATGACATATTTGTACCGCGCGGGCGCTTACCAGGCGTCACCTCACGGGCACTCATTGCTGGCGTGGAGAGTGCACAACAGGGGTCACTTTTGTGCCTTTTAAAATTCGAAATATTTGGCGTCATTTATTAATTTGTTACATATAACATACGGTTCTATTTAGACATTTATATTTTATAATTAGGTACCTTATATTTTCATGAAATATCTTAGACACGATAAAGGACAAAAAATGATATACTTTCAGTTCGTTTATTTAATTTGGCATATACGTATTTATTTTTTGCATATTTCATCTTTTTATAACATATCCATCGTAAAAGAAAGTCTCTAAAATGAATTCATATTTAATTTCGCCATTTTACAAAAAACTGAACAAGTTATTAAGTTTTACTGAAGCCAAGCTGAAGTATATATGAAAGGAGACCAATAAAAAGCAGTGATTCACAAATTCACATATTCTGCGTATTTGTAACAGAAACGTTATTTTCTTTTGCGAATTATTCCACTCAGAGGTGGTTTCATGGAGACCACGTTGCTGTTTACTGTTAAACATTAGGATGGGAAGATAGAACATTGACGTCACATACTGATTTCCATATTGCAGTTTGAGAACAAGAAGCCAGCGGAATTCTACACCGCGTCATTCAATAACTTATTGACAACCTTCAAATTTATAAATCACTTTTTAAATTTCTATTTTTGATGCATTCTTTTGACCAATTTTTCGAATACAATAAGATGAATTAGAAAATGTGTTTAGTATTAGAGATGCATTCGGGCCGGGCGGGCCGGGCTTTGAGGTTTGGATCGACTCGGCCCGAAAATAAAAATTACCGGCCCGACTCGAAGATCGACTCGACAAAAAAATTAGCTAGCCCGGCTCGAAAATTGACTTGAAATCGGGCCGGGCTTCGGGCCGGGCCGGGCTAAAGCTCGAAATTGGGTGCATCCGGCATTCCTAATGTTGATTTTTATATTAAGGCGAAATGTTTAACTTTTTTCATGTCAAACTTATAAAAAACCTCTACATTCTTATAACTTTCAACATTAGTTAACATAAGTAGTTAAAAAAGAGACCCTTCTAGTGTAAGTTTGTTATAAAAATTACAGACCTACGAGTACTTAACACTTTGTTTACCAAAGCCGTTCGAAAATTTAAACAATTTTTTCACAAATCTTATATAAAAAATGTAATTTACATAAGGATTTTTTATCTAACTTTGTTTCTGCTCAAAAATAGAACAAGAAATCATTATGGTAGGAACAAAAATCACTTTTATTTAAGTATAGGAGTAATAACAATAATAAAAGCAACATCACAATATAATTATTATTATTTAATTAATAATCTTGAATTCTTGAAGTAAAATAATACATTTTTATTTATTAATATGTGAAGTATGTTGTTATTAAATCATTTTGATCCTTTTTAACTTCATCCATTTTCATTAAAATATTAAGGAAACTGTTCATTTGATTGAACTATAAGATTTTTCGGGCAGGCCGAAATCAAAAGTCCGACTCGCCTCGATTTTTGAAAATGATTAGCCCGATTCGGCCCGATAAAAAATATCTTCGGCCCGGCTCGATAATCGACTCGTAATCGAGGCGGGCTTCGGGCCGGGCCGGGCTAAAGCTCGAAATCGAGTGCATCTCTATTTAGTATATTCTACGCATATGTTTTTAGACACGTAATTTTTACATACCGGGTGTAACATAAAAATCGGGCCATAGGCGTTTAACATGAGAAAACAGTTTTTCCTTGCCCAAAAGTGGCCTATTAATTTTAGACAAAAAATGCTTCAAATAAATGTTGTAGAGAATTAAATTCTGCATTCTAAATGTAATTAAATTCATCATAAATTAGCCCTTAAGTATTGCCGCAGAGGTGCTCCAGAATCAAGCATATATATTTCTGAATACAGTATCTTTTTACCCGTATTATTTACAGTAAATTTGGTTATTTAAGAAAAATAGCTATCTGCATTATTAACGCAGATATTTGTTAATTCATTGTCGCGTTAATACGAGTAATTTATATGCGATAAATAATTCGTAAATAAATGACTTTGGTTATATCAGATTTGATACATATATTTGTGCAGAAATCAACATTAAATTTTGTAAAATTTTGCACATTTGAGTGTTGCCACAAGACGGACCTCAACAAGACCAGACTTGAGGTCCGTCTTGTCTTGGTCTAGGAGTTCTTTATAAAAAAAAATAAAAAATACGTATCACATATTTTTTCATGTAAATTAACATATATAATTTTCAAAAATTGTGAAACTCCCCCATTGTATATAATATTTCATTAAAACCTAAGAAAAGCAGTACAATTGCGATTCAAAATTTCCAAAAAGAAATCTGCGATATTCATTTTTATAGTTTTCTATGAGACTATGAGTCTTAATTTTTGTTTTCTTCAAATAATTAATATAAAAATATACGTACACATAGACAATACCGATTTTTTTTATTCTTATTATTATTTATTACGAATAGAATATTTTATTTCAATTCGATGCTTTTCGAATAATTGATAATACGTTTCTCTTATCAGCGATAGGAAAATAGTAAAATTTAAACATTTAAAAAAAAATAGATATCACATTATTTGGGAATAATTACTAGGTGTATAATTTTATTTGCAATAGATTTAATACATGTAGTTTCTACCCTGTATGGCCTATACTTCCCATTTCAGAATATACCTACTTTAAAAAATATTCTGTTTTGAGTATTGATTTTTACTTATTGACTCTGCGTAAATAGAGTTTATATTGTAAAATATAAATTATAAATTGTAAATTCGTAAATGAAATTCATCATAAACCAGCCCTAAAGTTTGAAATTTGAAATGTAACAGAACATAATATTTATTTACAAAATTGGCAAATTGTATAATAAAAAAATCTGTTGTGGCCAGCACAAAACCTTCCGTCAATTCGATGTATTTTGTACATATCCCATACCAAAAGTTCCTTGAAAAAGATGCTGTATATCCTGTAAAATTTTAACACCAACACACTATTTTTTACAAATTCCATACCGAAAGTTCCTTTCCCTATTTTATTAGGGGTCGCTGTTTCTTACTCTTCTCTTTTACTCATTCCTGTCCAACGCATCTTCTTCACATAATTCTTCCTCTCTCATATCTACACAGTCCTTCCATTTCTCTTTGGCCTTTCTTGTACTTCTGGCATTGAAAATTCCAATCTTGAGGCGAGTCTGCAACTGCAAGTCACTTGCGAGGGACACTCTATCACATTCACATATAACTTTCTGACCCTATACTTTCAACTTTGGTTTTGTATTTGACACTGACATCTGTCAATTAAAAATATTGCTGTTTCCATAATTTTAGCAAACTGACTAATTTTTGAAAGTTAATCTCTCTTAATGTCTCTGTAACTCTATATGTATTGAATCTGAAGGAAAATGTATAATCAAACCGTATAGAGAATAAGATATTCTTTCATATTGATAATCACAAAATGTCGAAAAATGATATTTAACTGCGTTTTTTCAAGAAAAACTGTTAAAAACTTCAAATAAGGGTACTTCCGGTAGATCAATTATAACCAAAATCAGCTCTTCACATGGATGCAAAGAACAGGAATACGAAAGAATTATAATTTTTAGAATTGTAGTATTGGAGTTATCGTCGGAGAAAAATTTGTCACACACACACACACACACACACACATACAGACATCATCTTAAAAATAGCAAATTCGTATTCTAGGGACCCTAAAACGTGCTTATTCACTAAAAACTCACCAACGAATTTTTTGACCAAAGACAATACCTTCCTTACCTAAAGGTGACGGAAGGTAAAAATAATATTGCGAACGTTTGAAACATATTTTCATAAAATTAATGATGTGTGTAAAATTTTCGTTTATTGGTTCTGTTGACCAGATAATATATATCGTTATTGTTGAAATCTATATAAAATATTTACACACCCATAATAGGTATAATAATGATATATTTATTGTTATTTATTATAAGGAAATTACATAATTTCTCATATATGTTAAGATATTTTTTGTACGGAGAATGGCTAGAAGAGAACTACAACTACCACATCTAAAAAGTCGTTGCGAATTTAGTAAGAAAGTAGTGGAATAAAAGCGCACATATTCGTTTTACTACAACGGTTTCCTGTCTTACTTCTAGGCGCATTTATATAACAAATCGGCATATTGCGTATGTGATGTATAACAGTCCATAATATGCATTTGGTTGAGATAATACTCGTTTCATTAGGTTTTCAAATGCGTTGCTACGTTAGCTGCTCGGGAGCTTCAAACGTTCTTGTTGCCGACGGTTTTCGTGGTGGCGCTTTAGCTTCTTACAATGAGATCGACATTTTTCAAGCTATTTACCATTTAAGTTCTGCCGTAGACGTAGACATCACAATAAATTTATTAGTTAGTGAATTATGGTTATTTTTAATTTAGGTGAGTCAAATTTTTAATATTTGTATTTACTTGTAAAATGATAATTATCTTTACTACTATTTACTGATTACTTCGTATATTTGTTTTTGTTTTGAAATATTTATCCCAACATTTAATATAAGTGTTATGATAATTATTTTAATTTTATATTTATTGCTTCATACATTATTCCAACATTATTTTAATATCTAAAAATAATATATTCTTTTTGGCACAATCATATTGTCAATCAAAATTCGTAAGAAAGAAAATAATATCTTTCTACTCACGTACTTATTGGCGCTACTGAATTCATTATGAATTTTTAGCCGAAAATTTTGATTTTTGACACGTGTAGTCTGCAAAAGTTATTAACCCTTACAATTTTGATAATAAACTGGAATTTTTTATTTATTATAAAACTGCAGTCCGAATATTAAAATTTATCGTTTCATATCCAGTGACCTTTGATTTTTTTTCAAAGAAATATAAAAATATCTGCAAATAACTGCCAGATGTGATGCAAAATATTGTTAAAAATAAAATACATTTATTGATTATTTTATATATTTTTCTTTTTACGAAATTTGTAACATCGTTTTCAATTTTTTTTTTGTAATATTGCTTTGTTTAAAATATGTAATAATTATTAGTATTACTTAACAAATAATTACAGAGACCTAAATAATATTTGGAAAAAACTATAATTTACATGACATGATATTGACTTTTTATTGTTCTTTGTTCAGTATAGGTACGTGTTTGTTGCCAAAAGTGATAATTTAATTTGATTTAAATATGAGTGGAACTTGGCAAAAATGCATTGTATTTAAAAATAAAGTTTTGCATAATATTTAAGTCTTTGATGTTTGTAAATAGTGTGGACGTAGACTTGAAATATACCTATAATTACATGAGCTTATTAATATTCATTTTTTCGAAGAACGGATCATTTTCACATATTATAATTTAATGATTTTTCGTTGCTGTGCATTTATTTCTCTATTGAACATCAATAATAAGGTTTTTGAAAATCATTTATGGTTTGTGACGTCTTCAACCTACAAGAAAGAGAGATATTACTAGTTCCCTGAGAGATAGAGTGAATATAGCATAATCGTAAAGTTAAACACAACCATAACCTTGTTACAGAACCTTCCATCACTAACCACGTGCTTTTGTTTATTTTACATTTATTTAAATCAAAGCGCGTTATATTAACTTTAGGTAAATAAAAATGATTTGTAATGTTTTTTTAAGAAACGAATAATCTAACCTCTTATAAGTTTCTCAGGCACGTTTGGAAAGTGTCAATATAATTTTGTATTTACGCGACAATACTGTACGACCTTCATTAAAATCGTGGCAAATTAACCAATTCGATAAAGTCGCACATGAATATAAAACAATATTTTAGTTTTGTTGACATATTTTAGGATAAAATTTATATACAATAACAATTTTTGAAATTGGCGTTGTTTTGGAAATACTTATTAAGACGGTTCAGTGTTTAAAATGCCGGTATGATTCCTATATACCTATTTCCGATTTTTAAATCGCACAAAAGTGAGTATCGTGGAAACCCCCCCTTCCATAAAATGCTGACAAATCTGTACCTCTACCTACTTTTCAGTTATGCCCCAAAATTCATATACCGGGTGTCCCATATAACATTACGTTCTTGAATATCTCGAAAACAATGCATCGTAACAAAAAGTGTGCCAAATCAAAACCTTCATAGTTTTTGGGGGACATCAGATTCTGACAAAATGGCCCACCGACCTCCCAGGGGGGGCGGGAAAGGGGGTCAACTTAAAAATATTAAATGGGACCCCCTATTTTTTATTGCAGATTCGGAAAGAGCGTAAAAAAATATGTTGGTTTTATTCAGAAACTTTTTTTTGTATTCCCAAAAGGTGGCAATGCAAATTTGCTAGAAAAAAATTAACCGATTAATATTTTATTAATAATTTGATAAAAAATGACGTTTTTTGTTTCAATAAATACACAAAATTGTAGAAATATTACTCCTCAACACTCAGGGGGAATTAAAAGAAAGAAACTTTTTAAAAACTGACTATGGACAACTCGATTTCATCAGAAATTAAATCTACATTTTTACGATTGCAGCGCCACCTGTTGGGAGTACAAAAAAAGTTTCCGAATAAAACCAACATATTTTTTACGTTCTTTCCGAATCTGCAATAAAAAATACGAGGAATCTTATTTCCCCCAAAAACTATGAAGGTTTTGATTCGGCACACTTTTTGTTACGATGCATTGTTTTCGAGATATTCAAGAACGTAATGTTATATGGGACACCCTGTACACCCACCTTTGGGTAAACTATTCAAAATTTTCAAAAAACTATTTTTATGCTATTAGATACATTTCAACGCGATTCAAAATTAATATTTCTTTTAGTTCTTGAGATATTTGCTCTGAAACTTAGACCACAGATATATGACTGGCGACTTCGCAATTTGAATCTATGAGCAAAATTACATAAGTATCAAATTTTCAAATTTTTTGAACAATGGGTAGGTTCTAGACAACTGAAAATGGTCAAGAATCGCAAAAAACTTAAGGCGATTTTTTGAGATTTTAACCATTTTCAGTTATTTTATTTTAGAAATTGTATCCATTTTTTGGTTATGGCCTATAAAGTCCTAAAAACGGGTAATTTTTTAAATGTAAATGTCTCGGGAACTAAAAGATCGACCTGCGGTTTCAAAATTTGGAATCAGCACATTAAGACGCACCTAAATGTACAATAATTGGAATTTCGTAAATTTTGACAATTTTGGGGAAAATTGATATAATTTTGGTTTTGAAGTCTATAACGTGACTGGGGCAAAACTGCACATATTTGTAATAAATTTATTTTTCATTGAGCATCTTCAATATTAGACATATATGATTCATTGAAGTCCAGTGGCCGCGTGCCTGAGTGTCTGGTCGTGAACCTGGGGGAACCGGGTTCGATCTCGACCGACGCCAAATATTTTTCGAATTTTAAATGGCACAAAAGTGACCCCTGTGGTGCACTCTCCACGCCAGCAATGAGTGCCCGTGAGGTGACGCCTGGTAAGCGCCCGCACGGTACCAATATGTCATCATCATTACCGATATCTGCGATAAAGCAGATTGTGGCACACTCAGAAATGGGTAATATGCCATGATGATATATTTATTTATATTTATTTTTTTATTTGGTACTCAAAAGAGTTCTACGTTTAGTATTAAGATATAAGGCATGTACTGTATTAAAAGTCATTTATTATGTAAATATATATCAAAAAAATATTTAAAAAATAATATGATTCAAATCGGCCTCTGCTTACTAAAAACCGCAAACAGCGTTAGTGTTGTTGTTTTACTGCGACGGGATGCGAAATGTCCAAGTGACAGTTGATATCTGACAATAAAATAATTAGAAATATTTATCAACCAAAGAAGTTACCCTAACCCCGCAAGACATACTTAGCAATATATATATATACGAGTATATATATATAAAGGAATGTTATGCCCAAACATCGAATTGCCCAGTGCCCAGTACCGAAATTCGTGTTGTGGTCGTGTTTTTTATGAATTGCCAGTTAGGTTACGGTACATTTTTTTTTTTTAAATACAAACAACGTAACCTAACTGGCAACTGATAGATTGGTAGACAATGGTTGTTAGATTGATCAAATTTCGGTATTTGATCGTTCAGTACCCGTCCGCAACGCGTTGTGGCTGTTTTTTTCGTACAATGGGCGAATTCACTGTTTGGGCGTAACATATAGATTTGTCATAGACAAAGCAACATGTCGGAACTCAACTGCAACGGAAGTAGGAAGCGGTACTGCACAATGGCGGGAATAGGCATTCCTGTATTTTCTATAAAAAATTCTCCTTTGAAAACAAGAATACTTCCATTTATTAACCCTACGTTAGTCGTTAGTACATATGTAGACCACGCATCTTTGAAAAGTAATAATTCAATAATAATAGAACAGCTCTGCAGGCCTTATAGGCCCATGGCTTTTTTTACATATTTCTTTCCATTCTAATCTATTTAGAGGCTTTATTTCCCAGTTTTTTATATTGAGTCTATTTAAGTCTTTAAAAATACGGAATCACACCATTTTCCCTTAGGATGTCCTATGTTCTTCTTTATTCCTGTCCTTCCTTTGAAAACCTTCTTCACTATTCTGTCCTCTGGTACCCGCATTATATGTTCCAATAATTCAAACAACATATTCAGCACGCTAAATGTATTTTATAGTAGTAGTACTTTGAGTTTTTGCAAGTTAAATATTAGCGGTCTACCATATTGTAGACCGCGCGACTAACCTTGTTATATTTTATATCCGTACCGAGATTTTTTAAATTTTTGTTACTATTATTTATTGATTTTCTTTATGCGTTAAGTATTGTTGTTAATTATAGATGTAGACATATCTCTACATATTTGCATAAAAAAAAAACTCTTTTTACCTCCACCACATACTTTAGGCGTATTCCATTTGCCACTCGGATCAGATTTAACTTACACTTTTGAATCAGTTCATTTATTTTGTCATTTCATTTGCACGGATCAGTTTGCCCCCACCACTATATTTACTGAACCTGCTCAGTACGAAGTAATCCTCAAAATACTTGGTGCAGTTTGCTCAGTTACGAATCAGTTTGGTTCAGTTTAATAAAATTGTGAGTAATTTAAATTCAATTTCTGAACATGGATACATTACAAGTATATAATGCAGAAAATAATACAAAGTACACATTAAAATAAAAATAGATACCACAACTGTATTTTTAATGAAGACTAAAACGCCAAAAAGCATTATTTTTTTTTACACACATAAGCATAACTTCTCAGTAGGTACATGATAGACTTCATTTTATTTTTTTATGTAGTTCTTCCTTTATAAATTACAAATTTATAAAATATGTTGATTATTTTATATGTACATATTTTATTTAGAATGAGGTTTAATTTTTTTTTATAAAATATAATTTCTTTATTATTTTTTTTACAAATATTGACAGTAACCGTATGGTGGTTGTTTTATTTGCACATCTGAACCTCTAATAAGTGATCTGAACAATCTGAACTGAACAAAGTGAACTAATCTGAAAGCTTGGCAAATGGAATACTACTCCTGTCTTTATATTATAAAGCAATGTTTAAACAGTGTACACTGGTAGACAGCGCGACTAAACTCGTCACAAAAGTTCGCGCAACTAACTGAGGGTTAAAAATCAAAACAAGCGATAACTACCCCATTATCGATAGTATTATTGAGCGTGTAGGGTGTCTGGAAAGATTGAATTCATTCCCGATCAGCTGTTGCTGCTGGAAGTTTGGAGATTTGGGGCGAGGGTCATCATGTGCGAATCTGCGAGAGAGAAAGCGAAAAGCGACTCATAGCCATGCCATAACCACCACCACGGCACAAACCACGCTAGTCGCGTCGCTTCGCCGTAGCCGTGGTCTTCTCTGGTCGTAGTCTTATTTCAGTGCGCTTGCGTTTGTGTCGCGGCTCGTGCGACCGACACTACACCCGCTAGCTGTTCGTGTTTCGTGGATAACTTGTGATCGTGATCCGTGATCCAGTGTTAGTGATGAGATGAGTGGATCATGAAGTAATGCATACCAAAAGATTTGAGGTAATCATAAATGTAGTAAACCACGTGCCGGTTAACCTATATCAAGGAGATTGTCACTATCTTCAAACTTTTCCTTTTCACACATTTTACCATTATTTCACTTTCATTCACACTTAAAATCATCGTTAAATCACTAATAATACTTGTTGTCTCAACAGTTTCACTCATTTCTATTTATAAACATCTACCCTTTCAACAAAACAAACATTTACTAATAGAAAATCAAGAAGTTTTTACTAACATAACATATAATTTTCGTCCGCTTTTCAAGTCATAAAATCACCTGTTGACAGAATTATTCTTTTTATTTTCATTTCAGTATAAACAACCCTTTCACCATTACTTATTTATTACTTTTACTTAATCAATTTTTTATTTACAGTTTGTATTTAAAAATTCTAATGTTTGTTTGCGAAACAATTGACTAATTCTGAATTATGGTAAATGTTTGAATATTTTTAAACATGATCAATATTTTTATTTTAAATTTAAATATTATTATTATTAGATATTTTGAGTTTATCCAAAGTGTCTTCTTGAGATTAAAAATGTAATAAATAAGTTTGGCACATATTTTGATCCGCGATAAAATGCTAATATATGACGCAAAAATGTGGAATAAAGTGATAAACCATAATGTGTACAAAAATTTTTGTTGGACTAAGAGTAAGGTTAGCTTTTTATCAAGGTTTATCTAAAGTTCGCTGTCGTCTTCTTCGCGATTACTGTGGCCAGAATATTTCGGTACAGTCGGATTTTTTTTCATTATTCATGATGCGTCTTATACTACATATGTACGATGCTTGTCTCAGGTGTAACGCTGATCAACTCAATGTGTTTACTTAAATTATTGACAAGATTGCCAAAAATGACAACCTTCCATACAGAAAAATATTAAATCTGGGAGAAATTTTCAGAATGTAAAAGATAAAAAATGAGTTTATGACATTTTTTTGATAAATTATGGCGTCGTAAAATTTAAGAAGAATTTTTTAATTATCTTCGGCGTATGGAAATTATTTTGCAGCATACTTTTATGCGTTTGTGGACATATACATTCTTTTCATTACTGCCGGGACAAAAGGTCATAAGTCGATTTTCTCAATTATTGCGTTTGGAGTAAATTTTATAACTAAAACATGTGCCTAAAAAGGTCCCAAGGAAAATTGAAAATCTTGCTAATATTAAAACACAAAATGATATGTAGAGGGTTCATGGAAAAGGATATGTATTTTTTATTGGTATTTTCAACCGTATTTACGTATGCCTATAAACTTCCACTTATAGCCATATGCATAAATGAAAAACTCGACTTACGATCTTTTTTCCCGGTAGTAGCGAATTTTTCTTCAGATTATTCTGCTAAAATTATTATTCCAAAAAAATTATACAGGGTGTTCATCGCCAAGGATGAACATACGGATTTAATAAGGGATTTTAGTTTTACACAATTTCCTGCTCTCCTGTTCATTTCGCATCAAAACCTGTAGAGTACAAAGTTGTACAGAAATAAAAATTGTAATACAAATTATTATTTTTTTGTTTCTTTTTTTTTTTTAAAGAAATGTCAAAAGTTCCGTTAATTAGTAGCAATAGCCATGCCTTATGTCATTCTAGAAAACAGTATTAATATTCTTTGTTGAAGGGTTGGAAGGACCAACCGTTGAGTAGTTTAAAGGCTTAAATGGTCCACGTATGTTGTAAAAATTCTTTATTTAGGGACGTTTCGAGCTTAAGGCAAGCCCATTTTCAGCTAACGGTAAGATATACAGCATTTGAACAAACCTCCGAATCAATTCGGAGTTGGTGAAAAATACAGTACCTATTATTATTGTATATTCACCGTTAGCTGAAGATAGGCTTGCCGTGAGCCCGAAACGTCCGTAAATAAAGAAATTTTACAACATACGTGGACCATTTAAGCTTATAACTTCACTTTTAAAATATTTATCTTCTGTCATTTTATTTTGTACAAACTAAATTAAATAATTAATGTTAATACGAATACATATCTTTTATCATAAAGTATTATTATGATGGAAACATTTATCGATGAATGCGGGATTTATTTTCCATAAGTCAGATTGACGTTTGACGTGTATAAATAATTTTTGAAAACCATAAAAAAGAAAACAAATGTCATGGATATTGAGAAGAAACTAGAAACATAATAAAAAATGCAAAAAATTTGCATCTTTTAATTATGAACAATTTTGTGCTCTACAGGTTTTGCCCTAAAATGAATAGGAGAGCAGGAAAAACTAAAATCCTATGTTAAATCCCTATGTTCACCCTTGGCGATCAACACCCTGTATAGGAAATGAATTACATTGTTTAGTTACCGCTAATTTTGGGTAATTCCTATTTTGTGTTGTAAATTTTTTTTACACGACAGTATTACATAAAACTGAAGACAAATTATATTCATATAAGCGTTTTTCATGTTTGATAAGTCAAAATATTTTAAATGGGAAGTTGATAAATATTATTGTCTGAAAATTGAAAGTATAATTTGTTTTAAAATTCATATAAATTCATGTATTTTTGCTTAAATTTCATACATTGCTTTTGAATTCCCCGAAAGCTATTTTGAATCTGTGCAGCAAATCTTGATTGGCATGGATTGTTTACTACATTGTGCACGTTTTGTTTTTGCGTTGTTTTTTAAATGTTAATTTCGATGCGTTAATAACAAAACAAAAATGGTCAAGAGCATTCGGCTTTCTTCAAATTGCTATACCCGCAGACTGAAATGACTTTCCTATATATACCCTGTATGTACGATAATGACATGGCAAATTCGCTGTGATTATATGTCTCCTGACATAGTCCTTGATTTTGTTTAATAGAGCGGAAAATGATTCATATTTTTATACTTCTACATTGTTTTGTGTAGATCATTGCAAGGGTCAAATGCAGTGTACTCTATGTGAAGGATACTGAGATAGCAACTCGAGAATAAGTATAGGATAATTATGTATATTTTCATATTAAAACTATTAATAGATTCTTTCAAAATATTGTGAATTTTGTCGGATCACGGTAGATTACATCGTGATCCGTGTGAACGTGAACGCGATTATATTTTAAATTTTGAGTCATGACGTGAGCATTAGGGATTAAAAACTTATCACGATTGATCGGGTGGGACAGAAATTTTTTCGGGCGTAAGTGATAAGTTTTCTCGTATTTTTTACCAAAACAATTGAAAAGCTCTTGGCATAAACAACCATAGACTAAATAAAATGTGATTTAACAGCGACATGTTCTTTCAAGGATACCAAACAGTTATCTTAGTTCCAAGTTAATACATTTTAAAGTTTGAGCGTTTCTACAAAAACATCATATAAAATGTCTAATTATTATGTAATTGTTTATCAATGTTTATTTTTCTATTTTGGATGTTTCCAGTAAATAGTTTTCTTATATTTAAATCTCTCAGGCACGCGGCCACGGGACGCGAACCTGGAGGAACCGGGTTCGATCCCGACAGACGCCAAATATTTCCAATTTTAAATTGCACAAAAGTGACCCCTGTGGTGCACTCTCCACACCAGCTAAGAGTGCCCGTGAGGTGACGCCTGGTAAGCGCCCACACGGTAAAATATATCGTCATCATTACCGATGTCTACATGTGTTGTAGATACTGGCACACCCAGAAATGGGTAATATGCCGTGATGATATTTTTTTTTTATTATATTTAAATCTGATCCTGAGGTAAATGAAGGTACAGAAACTTATAAAAGAAAGGAAGAAGGAAGTTATTTGTTTCTTTGATTATCTTAAATTCAAAAAATTGACTAAGATTGTTTTTGCAAAGAGCTCCTCAATTCTGGTTTTAATTTCCATATTTTGTTTTAGATTTTTTTTTATTATTATTAATATGTCGAAATATGTCATCAATTTTTTTTTTGGAAAATATTTTTTATATTACATGAAATTGTACTTAGAATTAGCTTCGGTTTTACTAGAGAAAGTTATATCGGGTGTTTACTTGAAATCCGTAATATGAGGAATACAATGTTATTTTTATCATTTTGCTATAGTTTTTGACCTATTAATTTTAGAGAAAAGTTGTAAATAAAAAAGTTGTTCAGATTTAAAAACTACACAATATGGGGCTAAAATTAATCACAATTAATTTTTATTTTACAAAAAAAAAAAAAATCGCAATTTACAGCATAATTCAGAGTGCCATTGAATTACTGATGTTTTATTTGTTTTTATTTGACATTTAACTTTTGACATATTATTATTATAATTAATTTTGAATGTTATAATAATATACCATTCATGAATCATTCCGTATTTTTTTGTGTTTAATTATACTTCTATTGTTTATTGACAAGAGTTGAATTATGGGATCTGTCAAATAAAAAATTAAACATGGCACTCTGAAATTTACTGTAAATTGCGAATTTTAATTTGCGTTTTTTTTTCGTAAAATAAAATGAAATTGTGATTAATTAATTTTAGTCTCATATTGTGTAGTTTTTAATTCTGATCAAGTTTTTTTTTTACAACTTTTCTCTAAATTTAATAGGTCAGTAAGTATAGCAAAATGAAAAAATAGCATTCCTATATTACGGATTTCAAGTAGACACCCGATATATTCGCGAGCGTAAGTGACCGTGAATCAAACACAAAAAGTGGAGTGCGATTGGTCGTAAGTACATTTTTAGTTTCGTGAGGGCGCGTGACCGTGAATAAAAAGTTACTCACGCGTCCACGGCCATATTTTATCCAAATTTCAAATTTCTAAATATTTTCGGTTGATATGTCAGATACCGCGAAACACTATTCAAATTCATTTCCAGCTTAAGGTTCTTTTAATTTCAGCATTCAATTGTTCGTGAAATGTCAACCGGTAACTGTTTTTATTCGCAGAATATATTAGTAGTTAAATAAATATTGTTTTTGGAAATTAGTTTTTATAAATGACGGATCCCGGTTCTAAAAACTCGAGTTTTAATTTCGCTAAAGATCTATATCGTAAAAAGTGGTACTCTTAGATATAATGGGGTCCTCCACTATAACAAAAAATACTAAATTGTGCACTTTGTACTCAAGAATTAACGATTAAGATAAAAAAATACTTTTTTAATAAATGCTTTGCGATATATTTGAATTTGTTCTCAGTGTCACAGTGACGTCACAGTATTGCTATCTTTCTCTCGCAGTCTACTATAGAAATTGGTGCAATGGTTTCGCTAAAAATCAAATGCAGTTAAACTAAAAACAATTATGACTTTTTAATACTACGAATTGCTTAAAAATTAAACGAACTTTCATTTAAAATAATAAAAAAAATAAGAGTGGAAGACCCCATTAAAAGTCCTTATGCTTTGTGATCGTATTTGCTTTTGGTTATGAAAATAGGCTAATATTTAGTGAAAATATATATGTCTGCAATTCCAGATGTAACATAACAAATGACAAACAGTGTGTTACAGTGTGAAAGAAATATAAAATTGCAAAACATGTTTGTATCATGTGAATTATCTCATTATACTACAAGCACATATTTTGACTTAGAATGTCGAAAGAGCATTTTTATGAAATATTCAGCATGTTAAAATACATGCTTATTGAATATGGACTAGATTTCGAAGGTCATGCTTTTATACCTACCTGCATACATGTTACATAAGTCACTTTTCGAGTCCCTTCAGTCAACACTTTATTTATTTTTATATTGTTCCCAATCAGACTCTAGTTTGTTCTAATTTTAGGTTAGTTGTTTAAAATCCGTGTTCTCGCATGCTGTTCGTTCATTATTCTGCTTTTGCTTTTGTCTCGGCTTGCTTGCGGCGTCATCGCCGAAATATTTGTTCTTTTGTTAATTAACTGACATTTCCACATTATTTGTTATCCATTTTAGTACCTAAAACACTCATTTGTTTTTCTTCAAATACATTATCTTCATTTCATTCGAATGCTGTAGGTACTGGTTTTAGTTTGTTTATTATTTCACTCTACAGTGAAATGTTAAATGTACAAGTAATTTAACCTTTAAATTGTTTAAATTTAGGAATGTTGTGCAACATAGATAATAACGGAAAGCCAAATTATACAAAAAAGGTTTAGGACTGTTCATGAAACTTTTAAACAAATGAATTAATCACAAAAAAAAAAAAAAACTAGTAATTACCATAGAAAAGAGAAAGAAAGAAAAAAGTTGTTAAAAGGATAATATAAATTAATGATAGGTACATTTCTTTCTTTCTTTCTTTCTTTCTTTCTTTCTTTCTTTCTTTCTTTCTTTCTTTCTTTCTTTCTTTCTTTCTTTCTTCATCTTTTTCCTTATAGGTGTCGGAATTTTGAGATTTTTTTAGTTTCCTACGAAGTTCTATAGGTACTCGTTTCGAGACCGACGGTACTAAAGCAGTTGGCGTACTTAACCCGTACGATAACTGCTGATTACTATGCAACCAGTGCGGCAGCGAAAATACTCCTATAGCTAGCACCATCTATGTTTAACATGGACAACTGGCCGGGTCGTCGCATGCGATATTGAATTTGTTGAATATAAATAAATATATCATCACGACATATTACCCATTGCTGGGTGTGCCAATCTGTAGTGCTGTCGTGGAGAGTGCACCACAGGGGTCACAATATTGTGCAAATTAGAAATAATTTTGGTGCCGGTCGGGATCGAATCCGGATCCTCAGATTCGCGACCAGACGCTCAGGCACCCAACCACGAGATATGTAGTAAAATATTGATCATCTTAATAATTTAATTTTAATTCTAATGTGAAAGTACGATTTACCAGTTGCACGTGAGTCCTATGGGTTGTTATTTCCAGATTCGTAATCTAACATTCCTTATGGAGACCAATTTCTTAATATTTTCTTTATATCATTATTATATTTTTCTCTTCATTTTATTCAGTTTTGTTTTGACTCTGCTTCATATAATGTGTTCCTGTTATTTCTTTGCGGAGCTTGGGATCGGAATTCTACCTGATGCTTTTTACTCAATTTTCACTTGTAACTGTACAGTAAACCCAGTAAAATATGGGACACATGATTTATGGCACCTAAATTCTGAAAAATATTCAGATATAGTCAGAAAAATTGACTTTCGGGTCCAGCAATAAAATATAAATATCGTAATGTTGACAAGGCGGCACACAGCTGTTAATGCTTGTTTTTACATTGAATGCCATCGTGTGTACCGCTCTGTTGAAATGAAGATGTGCATTGAATGGATTTCCTGCCTACTCTGTAGACAGTAAAGTAATCTTACTGTTTCTTTAACATAAATGTTTTTTTGTTGAATGCAAACTGCAGTTCCAAAGAGATTAAGATGCCATAGTTAATAGAAAACAAGAAATACATACTTGGTTGTTCCTTAATTTTTCTGGAATATATGTATGTTTAATTCAATAGTACCTAAACACAATGAAGAACCCTACAATAGATAAAATAGAGACATGATAGTGACAACAATGACAACTCCATTGACACTTTATTTAAAAATCGTATTTATATAGCTAGAAAAGTAAAAGCTAGGTTATTTGAATTTTAAGGGTTGGTTTTTGATGAATTTAATTTACAATTTATAATTTAGATTTTAAACTATAAACTCACTTAAAACGCATACGATGGTTTATGAACGATTTACAAATTTAGAAATTTAAATTTAGATTTAGAAAATAACTATATTTTATATTTCCAAATGTAAATTTCAAATTCCACCAATCACAAGAGAGAACTATTAAACATGGCGGTAAAGTATACCTTTGCTTCATCCGTCAGCTGTCTTTTCTGTTTGTGAGTTGTTGACATTTTGAAGAAGGATTCACAAGAACAAATTAATATTTTGTTTTTTGTTAATAAGCAGTATTTGCGAACATCGTAATTTGTTACGACAAAGCAAATGAATTGTACAAAAATAAAAATGTTTGTGTAATTTCAATGCAACGAGGGATAGAAAGGAATTAAATACATGCACATTCATTCGAGCATATTTGAAGAATTGTTCATTACCTTGTTAGTTCACTTTCAGAAACAAACTATGATACTGTCCGTTGACAAATTAATGTGTTCATAGGCCTAACAGGACATCTACGTTTTTAAAGTTTGTGTTTGTTTTATTTCTTTATTATACAAATCAACAATAGTAAAAACAAAACACTCCAGATATTATTATTTATTTTTATTTATTTACACGCTTTGTAATACTACAAGGTATGTAAGCGGTGATTTGAGGGTGAAATTTTTGCATTTTTCCTTTCTTGTTATAACTTTTCCATGTTACATTATTCGCTGATGAAGATGTAATGATGAAAGCCAGACACCTCAGCCATGTCTTACCCGGGATTTGAACCCGGAACCCTTGGACCGTGAAGCGCAAGCGCTACCGCTACTCTACCTGGGTCGGCTGATATTATTTTTAAAAAATCATCTTGTTCATTAGCGTCTAACAAATGCTATGAAAATAAAATTATAACCTAAAATCTGAACTGATAACTGGTGAAATGCAATGGTGGATCTAGACTTTGTTAACTGCAGTGGCTCAGTATTAAGTGAGGTAGCGGGAGGCAAATATTTGCGAGGCCCTTTGGTGAGGTAAGGTATACAGGCGAAATTTTTTTTTCGTTCAAGGTCAAATACAGAAATAAGTTTTAAATATCAACTTTTTTCTACTCGGGTTGTTGCGTGAGGCCACGGGCAATTGTCCTGCTTGCCACCCCCTAAGACCGCCACTGAAGCGTAGGTAATTTTTTTGAAAGTTACCAACATTTTTTTCTGAGATGAAAAGCTATAATTTTTAGGTACTTTATTCTCACAGTATTTGGACATTAAAGTTAATGAATCTATTGTTTTGAATTATTTAATTAAAGTTTATCTGCAATAAACAACAGATGAAATTAATGTGAAATTAAGAATAAAGGTGGGTTTATGCTCGCAAAATTTAAGAATAAAAATAAGAATAAGAATAGTGATAAAGTTAAAACAGTTATAACATACGACTCGGTTTATGCTGCAGAAATAAGAATAAGGAATAAGAAATAAGAATAAGGAATAAGCCAAAGTTCGTTTACTTTTAACTTTACGCCTTATTCTTATTCCTGTAAGCGAAGAGCGCATGCGAGTCAACTGTCAAATACTTCAAACAAAAAAATTGGTCATTCACATTGACGTATTATAACTAACGTTAGTTATAATACGTCAATGGTCATTCATTATTCATTCATAATAATCGGTGTAGGCGAAACATAATTATGTCAAATTTAGTGATGGATTCTCTTCTTTCCCAATTAATTGAATTAGTGCAGACAAAATAATATTTTGATTGTACTTCATTTTAACAAATTAAAAAATAATAATAATAAAATTATAAATCTTATAAATGTCAAATCAACGTTGCTACCACTATGAGAATAATAAATGTAACTACTTTTCACTAACCTAAAAACTTTAATATCACTACTCTTATTCTTACGCTTATTCTTATAACTGGCAGCATAAACACCACTTATCGTTATGTTTAAAATTATTCTTAACACTATTCTTATTTTTATTCCTATTCTTAAATTTTTCAGCATAAACCCACCTTAAGTAAAAATTATTACTAATATTAATACTATGTATTAAGTTATATACAATATAGACATGTCGATTCCTGGAATCCTGGGTGCTCGCATGCGATGCGCCAGAGCGCCAAACCCAAACGCAAAACTGAACAACATGAAAATCACCATGTAATACAGATCATTTCTTTTAATTCAATCAAAAATAAGTAAAAAATAATATGCAAATAAAATGATTTTTGAAATATTTCATTTACATTTATAATAATTTAAAAAAAAGTTACAGTGGCTCAGAGAATTTTCACAGTGGCTTGAGCCACTGTAAAAAGGGCCTAGTTCCGCCACTGGTGAAACGTCTAATGACAAGCAGTGACAAGTCACGTGATTGATACTGGTTGGTCAGATCCAGAATTTCAAAATCAAACATAAACCAGACAGAAAATTGTAAATTTCTAAATGTAAATTTATAAATTAAATTCATCATAAATCGCCCTGCGGTGTACGCGATTTTCTTGCAAGCCAGTGTAAAAATTGCAGTGGTTTCTGAAACCAGCTGTATAACGACCGAACTCTGTGCAAAGTTATAAAATTCAAAATCACTTTTCCAAGGCAAATTTCAAATCTTTTATTTTACAATGTTTATAATGATATTTATTAATTTCGTTTCTTATACAGAGTTGAAAAGAAAAGAATTCAAGAAATGAGTAAAAACGTGCTTGAATCATTTATCTCATTTTTTTGTGGTAACGTATTGAAGTCAAAGTCAAGTAATTACTTGTTAGGGTATCTAGAATGTTAATGGTTTTCGGATGGCAGATGTGAATCTAACGTGTAAGTTTCAAATGTTCATGGACCGTGGGATTCACACCTTTTGATCTTAATTTCGTAGTAATTACAGTAGATAGAACGAGAGTAAAGTGCTCCGTCGCTCAGCTGTTAGTTTCTAGATCAGTGATACAAGAATGAATGAAAGTGCGTTTCGTAGCGAAAAGAAAAGAAACGTTGTCATAGGCGTTTTATTTTTATTTTATAAAATAAAGGTTATGTTGATAAAAAACGTAACATTATCACTTAAAAAGGTGTCAAATAGAAAACTTTCGTTACGAAAGAAATCAATAACAAAAATGAACTAGTAATTGCTTAGAATTTATTTTAACTAAGTGAAACGAACAGGCTAGACTTTAATTTTTTTGAACTTTGCTTGTCATATGCACAACCTGTCGATTAAAATCAATTCGTAAATTTCCTTTACAAATTAATTACATGTACACAATGAATAATTAATTTGTAAAGAAGCTGTGAATGATTCTAAGTAATTAATGTCAATGTTTGTAAACATTTTCAATGCAATAATTAGTAATCATTTATTAATAGAAAATGGTTCTAAAAATAACTAGCCATTTCACTTTCAAAATATAATCAAGTTACCATTTATTGATTTGTTTATTTTCAAAAGAAAACATGTAAACAACATGGCTGTTGCTTTGTAAAAAATGTACTGTTTGGATCATACATCTTGTTTCGAAATGCTGTAAAATAAAATGTGATATAAAAAATGTAAATAATGCTTTTACATTTGAATGAATAGGAATAAGAATAGAGGAATTTCCTGTGAGACCTTTTACTTTTAAGTTTTAAATTAAGGTTATAAATTATGACAAAAACGAACAATAAATCTAGAATAAAAGTCATCTTCTAAAAATGTTTCCTTTTGTCATATGAGAAAATAACAATGTATATTAAATTTAAAATTTTGTGTATTTGATAAAATAATTTTAATATTGAGCATCCATGTCCTTGAGTATAAATTTGTTATTTCGCAACTACAATATACTTTCATTATCATTATATGGTACGAAAAATACATTGGATGCGCAAATTATCCAGGAAAAATATTTGTATACCTTGTTTGACAACTTCTCAAAAGATATTCAGACTTTCACTTAATTACAACTAATTTTTACATACGAAGAAACTAAAATTGCAGTTAAGTGAACCAGGTCAAAGATAGTTTGCCATTTGATTTCGGTAAACTGGTCACTCCCAATAAAAATTAAAACTTTTAGTTATTGTCTTAGAAGAATCTAGAATGTTCTTCATTTTTTTTCAATATTTTTTATAATAGTTATTTATGTATCAAGATACTGATGTTCTACTTTTTATCGCGAATGTGGAATTTAATTGCCCAGGCCGTAGGGCCGAGGAAAATAAACCGTATGAGTGATAAAAAGGAACTTTAGTGCCGAGGTGCATATTATATTTTATTTGAAATCGAAAATTTGTGAAAATGAAAAGAATATTTATTTTGAGGTTATGTTGACAAATCTGTCAGTTGCTGTCAATCAAACAAATGAACTAATGTTCAATGTTGCAAACATATACGGAAATTGAAGTTATCGTAATGAAAACTTATTTATTTATTATTATAAATTCACTCTACAGGATGAAATCCCAATTATAGAGGAATTGCTTATCTCGTCATGCGAGCAGTAAGACTTACAATATAAAAATAGAAAAAGTTAAACAATATTAAACTAAACTAATACTAAATATGAATTATAAATTATATATTGCAAGAAGCATAGTTGATGGTAGACAGAAATTTCTTGAATCTGGAGATGCTATTAGAAAATATGTCTAGCTCGATTATTTTATTTACAACTTTGTCATGGTTTAAACACATCTGTAATGTTAATAGTAAAATATCGAACTCTATGAGATGCTTTACATCTCTCGCCATGCTCAGTTGGGAATTGTCTCTGGAAAGAGACAACAGTTATACCATACTGATGAGCTCTAACAAGAGCGAAACGCGTCTATGGTTACTAGCTGAGCATGGCCGGCGGCTGTTGATGGCCGAAAGGTTGATTCAGACGCTGTAATCTTGTGAAACATGGCGAGTGTTTTCTTAAATATTTTACATCTGTAATGTACAATAATTATGATAAGGTTGGAAACACTGCATTTGCATGAAATCGTCGTATAATGGATTACTGTTGTGCCGATTTCTGAACATTTAATGACGATTTTTGTGCACTTTAGTGATGATTTCAAAATAAAAATTATAGTATGTTAATTTTGATTAATATAAAATTGTAAATGAAAACATGTCAAATTCATAAGAATGATAACTTTGAATGTTACTTCAATCATATAATAAACAAAATAAGATAAATATATTTTTAAATAAACACTTGTAATAACCTAAAAATTATATCTTCGTTTCTTATTCGAAGAAATATTTTTTCGTTATTATTACAGTGATAATGTAAGTGATTAAATTTAACCTTAGTTTTTTTGCTGCAGAAATAAAGATAATTTTTTAATAAACAACTGCACTGAATAAGATTTTGAAACATTAATTATTGCATTGTTAATTAGTGGCTTATTCATGGCAGAAAAATGATAGTCTGTGAACAGTGAAACTTTAAGAAATTGTTTCTAAAAGAGATAGCTCTGTGAAAAATTAGATACACCTACTGAAGATATTTAAGGTAAATATATTAATTTACATTGTGATTTTGTTGCCTAACAAGTATTTCTTTTTTCGTTTTTGATCGTCTCGTTTGTTTGACCTTTACTCACTTACTCAAGAAAAAATTGGAGTGGTCACGAATTTCTTATACACAATTTAAATAAATATATTTTTATACTTTTTTTTTTGTAAATTCTACACTTTAAATAACTTTGGCCCGTATTACGAGAGCACTTTTATAATAAACACGCTGTTATAGAGCGCGCTTTTACATTATATTCTTATGAGGATTGTGAGCGCTTTTATTATAAAAGTGTGCTTATAATACGGGCCTGTTTTTAGAAACTGTATTTCGCTATTTCAAGATTGTAATTATAACACTCCAAGTCTGCAATATTAAAATATTAATGAAGTTTGTATTTATTTTTCTTTTTTTAATTGTTTCGTTTGTTTAACTTTTATTCATTTACTCAAGAAAAAGTTAGACCGATGACGAATTTCTGGTACACCATTAAAAAATATTTTGTTTTTGTACACTGTATAACTTGGTTTTTAAAGATTGTTTCCTTATTTTATGATTGTAATTATTATAATCATAATTGCTTAATTTGTAAACTAAAACAAACGAAAACTTGACAACATTTTGAAAAATGTCACAATTCCAAAGAAATTAAAATAATAGTATCTACATACACATTCGTAGTTTTTATTAAAGTTTATATAAATTAGTTTCTTTTTAAATTCGCGTACATATTACGGAGATAAAAGTGCTGGTCAATTTTTTGAAGTAACTTAAACAGGATACGATCTCAATTATAGAATTTAACCAGTTACTTATGCAATATAAAATAAATTAAGCATTAGAAAACATTAAAATCAGTTACTTCTAGTTCTTATTAGTTAAATTAATTTTCTTTATGGATAAACTAGTTTGACCTAATTAAAATTAAGTTTAATAAAGCTATTAGGGAAAACCAGTAATATCTATTTCGGTGCTTGCTATTTTCTGTTATTAATGTCTGCTTGTATTTAAGGTATAAGTTTAATTTATAGACAAAAAGTACGTATTTCGAAATACTACACCATATGCTATTTTACTTTTCTATATAAGCTGTATAAGTTCAAATTAGATTTATGAAATTTTTGTAATATAATTTTATTCATACGACATACATTTTAATTGACTAAAATTTAATTGAATGGAAAAGGAATAGTGTAGTTGCTTAACATTATCACACCATATGATGTTTATCATTTTACATCAGTTTATAATATGGCATATTTCAATCTAACAACTGATTTTGGGTCGCGCGTCATAGGCGTCGTTACTAAATGTATTAAAGGGGACAGCGAGAAGCAATAAAGATAGTGCACATCGCATAGGCGTGCTATGGCATTTTGTATTTAATAAACAAACAATTAGTTTGCATCCATAAACAAATGATTTTACAATCGAGATAGTGAATTGATATATAGTATTTAACCAATTAGAAGTACTTGGTGACAACCAATTAAATGCAATTTAACATTGTTTTGAAATAACTTCACGTTTCTGCGATTAATTTCATACTTGTTTTTTGTTATAAATTATATTAACTGATCATTCTATGTAGTTTATTGTTTATTCTAGTTGACAAGTATACCAAAACAAAAGTTTCATTGAAATATTGTTTTGATTTTGGCAATGATTGATATTAAATTTCAAGTTCATTACCAGATACATTGCACACTTGAAAATTACAGTGTGCAACCTTCAGAAAATACTTGTAGTTTTATTGAAATTTTACTGATAATTTCATTTTAAGACTATTTGCGTCCTCACGGAAACTGACTCAGTGTATCATATTGTTGTACAGATAACAAAATGTAGTTTTTGACATAGTACACACTTACACAGGCGCCATGTACAATATACTCGTAGATGAATTATTTATTTTGTTTAAAACTAGAAGCATAATATTGACATATTATTTCGTTATTACATTTGACGCTCGTACGCATTATAATAATTATTATAGTATGTATGTCGATAGACTAAGGAAATATAGCTCGGTTAAATTTGGTATTAGTATAATAATGCTGGATTTATGCAAAATGTAAATTATAAAATTAAATTAAGCCACTACATTAAGAAACTATACCGTGAGTATTTTTTAACGTGAAACATTGGGTTTGTCATATCCATGGTTACGACTTGATATTTGATTGACAGCAATGTATTTGCTCGTTCCATTTAAAATGAAACATAGGGAACGAATCTGACAGAAGTATTATATTTAAATATTGTAGGAAATTTAGCGGAGTCAGAAAACCACTCGAGAGCACTAAACATATTTCGGGCACAAGGTGCACACAGTATTTTTTTACATCTAAATTTAATTTTTAGAAAACAGCTATAATTATTACAAAATTAACCTCTAATGACATCTTGTCAACATGACAGATAACCGTTGAATTTTCCTATAAGTTATGATTTGACATTTGATTGACAGCAATGTATTTGTCTGTCTCATTTAAAATGACACATGGGGAATGAATTTGACAGAATTATTGTATTTAAATATTGCAAGAAATTTAGCCGAGTCAGAAACCATTCGGGCACAAGGTGCCCACTATATTTTTTCTACAACTAATTATAATTTAGAATGCAGGTATAATTATTTAAACAAAATTAACCTCTATTGACGTCTTATCAAATGTCAAATTCGTTCCCTATGTTTCATTTTAAATGGAACGGGCAAATACATTGCTGTCAATCAAATGTTAAGTTGTAACCATGGATATGACAAACCCAATGTTTCACGTTAAAAAATACTCACGGTATTAAAATAACGTCGTTTTTGCAGTAAATTAAAAATGGGGTATTCCACCATAACAAAAAAATTTAAAAAAATTCAACTTAACATAAAGTATGGCTCAATAAATAATAGTTAAAACAATGAAAACATTTTTTAAATAATTGCTTTACGAGATATTTCACATTTGCTAAAAGGGAAAATCGACGTCATACAATTGTTATCTTTCTCACGCAGCGTACTCAGAGCAGTGTGTGTGAGAAAGACAAGAATAGGGGAAATGTGACGTTACACTGATTTTTCAAAAATAAAATACTGTTAAACTAGGAACAATTAAGATTTTTTAATACTATGAATTGCTTCAAAACTGAATGATGTTTTATTTAAAATAATAAAAAAAATTGAGTGGAATACCCCATTAAGAATTTTACGTTTGACATTTCGTATAAACTAACTTTTAAAGGTGAAATTGCGGTACGTTTACTAAAGTGTTTGTTTATGTTGCTTATATGCGGCTACATGGCTAAACGTCATTTTTTATTTATGTATTATTATTTAATTAAGGCGGTAGAATATTATTCGTTATTAAATATAATTTAATAATAAAGCAGACAGCCTCACTCCCTCACAACATTGACAAATGGTTTAAGACCTCTGGTAACAGCAGCCAAGATATCAGCTGCTGAGAAAGCACGATATAATACCATTGCTATCCACCAATGGTTCGTTTACGTCGCAAGACGGGAAACTAAATATTTACCATATTTTTTTCTTCCATAAGAGGCAGAATTAAAAAGAAAAGATAAATTAGGGAATTTCTGAATTTAAAAGGACTATACATGTAGAAAAAATCGTGGAATCCCTCATTAACTTTTTTCCAACGATAAAACCCGGCAGAAAATATTATACGGGAATACGCTATTCACTTTTTTTAAAGTGGACTTAGTGCAACATTAGTTGAAATATTTTCTTTTCTCATTGGTATAATGAAACTCGTAACCCGGTTTTGATAAGAGGATCTGATGCATCATTATTGATACCGTCTTTTGTCCGTCGATAAAACCCGGTATCAGATATACGACAGGAAATATTATTAGGGTATCCGGCATAAAACTTTTTTAAAAAAGTGGATCTAGTGCAACATTTTGAAATATTTTCTTTTCGCATTCGGATAATAAAACCTGGTACTCGGTATCCGACAGTAAATATTTTCCGGTTATTCGTTACCCGGCTTTTTTTTAATGGTTTTGAACCCGATACCCGGCTGTATAAATATTGGTATCCGCTACTCGATTTTTTTTAAAAAGTGGATCCATTGCAAAAAATTAATGAAATACAACAAACAAAAATAATTAAAACACATTATAAATTTATTGAAAAAAGAAAACTATATATTTGAACAACTCCAATCCTTGTGTCAGCATTTTCATTATTTTTTGAGTTATGTATTAAACATAGTATTTGTTTAACGCGGCTATAACAACTACTGAGATAACTTACACTCTTGGATCTAATTCTTTTACACACTTGCATTGCACAGACTTGCAACTATTATTAATTCGTAACTTGTACGCATGTGCACTCTCTAGATAATTTATTGTTTATTTCATTCAGGGTTGAAAAAAAACCCGGGTTTTATTGACAAACATCGAAATATAGTATGTATTATTTTTAACTTTAGTTTTATAAAGTATCTTAATAGACATACACAAGTCGGCGTAATAGATAATAGATATTAATATTATTATTTTTTTTTTAAGACTAATGTAATAAACAATAAATTAACTAGAGAATGTACATGCGTACAAGTTACGAATTAATATTAATAGTTACAAGTCTGTACAATGTAAGTGTGTACAAGAATAAGATCCAAGTGTCACAACTAATAGTATGTTTAATACACAACTCAAAAAATAATGAAAATGCTGACACCAGAATTGGAGTTGTTCATATATTAAAGAAAAACTGTGCAAAGTTCGCACAGGAATGAAAAATATATTAAAAATGATCAAACACGAAGTACATAAAATGAAATTGATTGTAAAATATTGACGGTGACAAAAATTGATGTATATATGTGTGTACCATATAAGTATGTACCATATTTAAATAATAAAATATGATTTCATAAAAGTGAGTTTTTAGATGGGTTTTTTGGGTATTTTTAGATGATTTTTTTTTTAAAAAAACCCGGGTGGGTTTTTTTGGGTCGGGCAAAATTAGAACAACCCTGATTTCATTACAGTCTTAAAAAAATATATTAATAATATTAATATTTATTATCTATTACTCTACTTGTGTATGTGGATTAAGATACTTTATAAAACTAAAATTAAAAATGATACATACTATAATTCGATTTTTGCCAATAAAACCCACTTTTATTTAATAAAACCCGGGTTTTATTAAAAAACCCAGGTGGGCTGGGTTTTTTTCAACCCTGATTTAAATCAATAGTCACATTTTCTTTTTCATGTATGGTAACCGAGCAAGTTGAATTTGTTTTTTTTATAAAAGATACTTCTTTATATAGTGTTATGCCGGATTCATGCAGCATTTTTCATTTTATTTTAATTTAATTTAATTTAATTTAAATTTTAAAGATAAATGTATGTTTTCATATGTAACCATTCACTCATCCATTTAATTTAATTTTCATTTATCATTTAATTTAATTTATCAGATGGTTATCTGCCATCTTTTTGAATTAAAAGATAAATTTCATGCTTACTGCGCATGCGCTTAACTGCAGTTTCGAAGTCTGTTTATTTTGTTTTGACATTTGACATCCTGTCTTGTCCAATCGATCAATATCTTCGTGATCTATTATTCTCCGTATCAATATTATGGATATCAACGACTAACTATCAATCAACTAACCTCAATACAAATACAAAAAATGACATTTGACATTTAAACACATTGTACGCATGCGTGTATTTAATTTATTTAGGTTTTCATGAATGCTACATTTAAAAAAGATAAATGGAAATTAAATTAAATTATAAATATAAATTGCTGCATGAATCCGGAAATTTTAAAATATAGTTTTTTGTACCTTCTCTTCCTGTCAATAATTCTCCATTTTCAATAATGATAATTGTAAAATTACAAACAAATATAATGACATTTTACCTGTCAGATACGTATCTGTCAGACTGTGACTTATTTTATCTGTCAGAAAAGCTCTTTGAGTTATTATACTTGGATGGAGAATTATTCATAGAAAGAGAAGACAAAAATCATTGAATAGAATTATTTTGATGAAAACTATATTTTATAATTTCTGATAGGTAAATTGTCATAAAATTTGTTTGACATGTTATTTCAATAACATGGCTAATACCATCGACCTTTAAACTAATGGACCAAGTGTCTCCTATTCTTTTATTGTTAGAATAATGCTCCAACATAAAAGGATAGAAATATATATTCTGTCCTTCAACAGTACGGAAATTCTCAGTTAAAGTATATTGCGCATGCGTTCGTACTCATTGTACATCTTTTTCAGTTATATGTAAACCTCTATACATCGCTCTCTATCACTAAATAGTTGTCAAAATGTACATTTGACGTTTCATGACTGTATTATTTACTTTTTTGGAGAACATTAAAATTATTTGTCAATACATACGTATATGTGTTGTGAGCAATGCGACAAAATAATGGGGAAACGGTGTATTTCGTGCAGTACGTACGCTGTCCAGCTGTGTCATTTCATATATGTAAGTTCTTATTAATTATTACTTGTCGCCTATAATATAATATGTATACAATATATTGTATTAAAAATATATGATAAAACTAATTATCCACAAAAAAATTAAATCTATACTCTTAGCGATTATGCACCAAGTATAACAAGTTAGGGACATATCAAATTTTTCATTTTGCCGCGTTTTCTTAACTTCCGTACTGTTGAAGGATAGAGATACTGTGTCTGCACCGTTATGGCGGGACAAGCGTTTTGCTCGTACGCAGCGTCTATTAGTTTAAAGGTCGATGGCTAATACTATAAAGTAGAAACTTTTATAAAATTTTAATTCAATTTCCTCGGTTACGCAACGTGTAAAAGAATATGTGATTACTGATTTAGATACATCATTTATTTGAAGCATTTTTGTCTAAAATTAATAGGCCACTTTTGCGCAAGGAAAAACTGGTTTCCCATGTTAAACGCCTGTAGCCCGGTTTTCGTGTTACACCCGGTACATACCTAGTCAATAGTTATTACAGACTACAGTTTTCAAATAAATTAAAAATATCAACATATAATGAAAAATTCTGACATTTTAATAATGTGCCTGAACACTTGAACAAACAGGACATGTCCGGGAAAATTCGGACCTTTGAACAACCGAACTGTAATCTCTTTTTAATGCTTTAATAATACATAACATTAAATCTATCTCAGTATAGAATTACCGTTATATTATATATTGATTTATTTTATGTGTTGTAATTTGTTATTGAAATGAATTTTTCGAATGAAGCATATTGTTTAATATTCATGGTTTAATTGATTCAAGATTAAATTAGGTGCAGGTGCAAGCGACATAACGTTAGGTGTATTGTGTATATTAAAATATCATTAATATGCTGTGCCTATAAATTATTAATCGAAAAGGTGATTAAAATATTTGTTTGTCAAAAACATGTGGAATAAAATATCTTTACAAAAATATTTAATATTGATCTTTTTAAGATATGTTTTTTAATGTATGTATATCTAAAACAAAAAATAATGATTATTTAATAGTAATAATAATAAATAGAAAGGTCTAATGACATATCAATATAAAAATTACTGTTTCAAAGCTAGAACAAGCTTCAGCGTTTTATGTGTGAGATAAATAACAAATAAAAAATAGACAATGCAGTGAACTTAATATTTATTTTGATGCCAGTATCTTGGCGTTATTTGCTTTATGTACTATCACAGAATTTTTATACGCATTATGTTTAAAGTCCTATTTCATAAATGGTACGTAAACGTAGGAACATTTTTAAATTACTATCTTCACGTGTGATACATAATTTAAAATTTTCTTTCCGATAACATATGTATTTTTTCCTTTTCGAAACGAATTTTTATCGATCGCCTACACCAACTGTTATCTGTCTCCAAATTGGGTCATTTAATCTGGGAAAACAGTCAGACTATAAGAATTACTACTGATAAATATAATGACAAATTCTAAATTATACTTCGCAGTTTTTGGATATGTGCTTGCGTGAACTGTGTACTTGTACTAACGGAAATACTGCAATGAGATTATGTATTTTGATGAAACAGTAGGCGTTTAAGTGTAATGAGAAGTATTAAGAATTACACGACAATTTTGGATGAACCTATTTTAAGAAGACTGTTTAGGGACACGTTAATTACCTAACATGAAATTTACGTACACGCTAAAACGTTATCATCACATCACCGCTTTTGACATAGGTATTTAACGTGTACCTTTATAGTTACACACCATGCACTTTAATTCATAATCAGAAATGATTTATTTTTCGAAATATAACATTGACTCTAAACTCACAATGTCACAATAGTATATTAAATAACGAGGTTTATAAAACATGCTTTTTTTTTTCGCAAAATGTAGAAAACTAAATGACAAGTGCGAAAAAGTCTATATTTTTAATATTTTCGTCTTGTATGTACTAACATATTTAAAAAAAAAACTGCTTTATTAAATGGAGTTGATGAATTCAAAAATACTTCAAATAAAAGTTGTAGATATTTAAATTTTGCATCTAAATCATGTGAAACGATTTTTCTAGCTCTTAATTATTATTAATTATAGTTACAGTTTTTATGAGCTTTGGATTTATGACAAAAACTAAACAAATGCATTGTTTTTAACTGTCAATTAGAACTAAAACATTTTACCTTTTTGTGTTTGGTGTTAATTTATTTCTCTAATCCAAATTTAGTAATAAATGACAGTTAAAAATACCGCATTTGTTTATTTTTTGTCATAAATCCATGGCTGCCTAGACTAAAAGCTCATAAAAACTGTAACTTTATAATTAATTTTTTTATGAAGAGCTAGAATAATCATTTCACATGATTTAGATGCAAAATTTAAATATCTATAACTTTTATTTGAAGTATTTTTGCATAAAATAATTAGGTAACATTTGCGCAAAGAAAAATTCCCATGTTAAACGCCTATGTCTCACTTTTCGATTTACATATGTGTAATGTTGTAGTTGGTAACATTGGATTGACATTTATTCAGTTTTCAGTTATTGGAAGTTCATATCAATTTTGATTTATGACGTTTGAAAATTTAAGTACATAAATGTCATCTAGTACCAACCTTCTAAAACAAGAAATTGCGTATCGAAATGAAGGCTTTTACGATACACAAATGAGTTTCGTAATGCCTTCATTATGAACGCAAAATATAAAAAACACCCAAACATAATCTAATTTATTTAATTGCAGTTTTGTTTAAGTTCAGCGCTGATGCTGATAGTTTAGAAACAACAATTAAGGCTTTTCGTCCGTAATACAAGCGCGCTTTTATGGAGAGCGCTTTTACGTTATAATCTTATAAATGTGCTCCACAAAAGCACTTTTACAATAAAAGTGTACTCGTAATATGGGCCTCTGTTTTTTATTATTTGACGAAATTTCCAATCGTAAAGTACATTTTACTTTAATTATATAGGGTGTTTCACGGATATGGGACACCTCTATTATTTTCTTTATTATTGGGAATAGAAGGAAATCATTCAAATAAAAGTTGTAGTAGATGGAAGGGGGCATTCACTTATAAGAAAATATTTTTTTAAACCAGTACAATACAAAGTTTTATTTTTATAAATGGTATGGTATATAATTTTTTAGGCTCATTTGGTAGAGTATTTTTTTCTGAATTATACAATCATTTTATATTCTTACAAAATAAAAATATTGAGAAAAAGTTAACTGAAATTTAAATAAAATTTGTTTTTATATTTTTCAGTAGGCTATGTATAAAAAACAAAAACCGTTACCTGCCAATTTGAATTATTTAGTGCATAATTCACTATTTAATGGTCTTAACACTTTTTATAAAGTTATTAATACACATGTTTCGTTTTAATTTAAGCTGAATTGTTTTTCATACATAGCCTACTGAAAATAACTATAAAATTAAAATATATTTAAATTTTCAACAATGTATTTCAATGTAACAAATATATGAACCCAACTGTATGCAAAACAGATTGTAAAATGTATTTTTTAAAAAAATTTATAGCTCTTGGAAATGGTATAAATATAAATTATACCGAAACTTTGAGGAATTGATAACATGTAATTTTATTCAAATTCCGAATATTTATTTCTTCGTATCAACTTGTGGACGCTATTCTTAATGCATTAGTCTAGTAGTAGAAATGTCCATTGTTAACTTAAAAAAAAAAAAACTAATCTATTTTTTGTGAGTACGGATAATGAATTGATAATAAAAAAATTAATAATTCTTGCAATTTATTTGAAAGGGGCTCCTGGCAGTAACAATTACCGTTGATGGTGGTATTAATGTGGGAAAAATAAATAATTTTTGACATAGAGTATTTTTTGCTCGTTCAAGACAGCAACGACAGCAAGAGTGAAACTGAATGAGTAGAGACCATGCACTTCTGCAGGCCGCAGGTGTGCATGTATAGCGGTACACTTAGGTCGCGTCTGTCGTGTCTCGCTTGTTCACTTCAGAAACAGAAAGTCATTCTGCAAATATTAACCGTGGAATTTACACGCACTGCATACAGATATGATAAACGAGCCCGTATCTATCATACCACAATAAATATTATTCATCAGTGGTGCGAACTGTGAGCATGGGCAGCAGTTGATGAAGGTATAATAACCTTAAGGAAATAGGGGACTATTCATTTCTATGTTCTATTTTACCTTCTTGAAGCTTGCTATATGATTTGCGAATAAAACTGCCAAACTTGTACTTTTATTATATATGTTTAATTTTATTCTGAATAATTCGTCGTTAATAAATATTAGTATCTACGTAGTCGTGCCATAAATTCTGTCCCTAATACAAGGAGACTTATTCTACATAAACAAAACTAATCTGATAAACAATCGAATGTTATTTAATTGTTACGTACTAATAATCTTTTAAAAAATAAAATTATTTAAAATGACCGCCATCTTCTGTTACACACTTCTGGATTGGAAACGTTCTTGCCATTCATCTATTGCAGCACGCAACACTTTCAGACTGAAAAAATCCAGTGCTTATCAGCGAACAAGGAGACATGCAATGGCTTTACAACTTGGAACTATGGAAGTTGTTGTTTCACCAAATCAGCCTTTAATGTTAGTCCAAAAGATTGAGGTCTGGACTTTCAATTTTCAGCGGAAACGAATTCCGGTAAATTCAGCTTTAACCAGCGTTAACCAGCGAACAAGGAGACATACAAAGGCTTTACAACTTGCTGTAATATGTCGCTCTGTTAATTTTCTGCTCGCATTTTTATGCCTTGTTCGCAGAAATGCAACTTTGTAACGCCGTTATAAAACATCCCCACCAAATCGTCACTGACGCTGGGTGGTGACTCCTTTCTACTTTCGTGATGTTCTCTGCTGCTTCTTGAAAGCTATGAGCATAAACTCTATCATTTTGGCGGTTAAATTAAAGGAGGTATTCAGGATGATTTGTTGACAACAGCAGCTTTCATAATCTTGGAAGTTTTGCGTCCTGCAATAGATGAGTAGCCGGAACATTTCGGGAGTGTGTGAAAGAAGAATGCGGTCATTTTGAATATTTTTTTTTTTAAAGATTATTAGTATGTAACAATTAAATAACAGTTTATTTATCAGATTTCTTTTCTTTGTGGAGAATAAGGCTCCCTGGTGTTAGAGACTACTTATACGAACAGTTTTAATTTCAAACTGATTTATAATTAATTGGTACTAATTTCAAGTACTTTGGAAGTAATTCTAGCAAGCTAATTCCTCCGCAGGGAACGTGATGGGTCCAGATGATGACGGCAGCTCTGTAATAGCTCCCGCCAACCAAGTGTGTGACGGATCTTGCAACGGAAACGTGTGGATGTCAGCAGCAGAAATGGCCGGTCATACTCACACCACGACCATCTCCAAGTCAAAGCCACGGAACAACAACAACGAGTCAACAAACGGCGAAGTAGCTCGCGAAGCAGAAGAAATCTTAGTATTAAACGTTGGAGACGTCGAACAACCAGGAAGCCTCAAGTCTCATGGCAGTGATGCAGACCTTGCGGACGACAGCGACACCGAGTGCGGACTCGGGCCTTGCGCACCGCGATGGATGCAGGTTTTCGCTTCCAAACAGGCCTTCCTCGTTGTCTTCTGCATTACCTGGGTGCTGCAGGGGATGTACTATACCTACTTCGTCAGTGTCATCACCACTATTGAAAAACTTTTTCAAATACAGTCAAAAACCACGGGTATCATAATGAGTGCTACTGAAATTGGCCAAATCGGCTCGTCGTTGTTGTTGACGTACTACGGCGGTCAGGGCCACCGACCGAAGTGGATCGCTTGGGGAATGGTTCTGTTCGCGGTCTCCTCGTTCACCTGCTCGCTACCGCATTTCATTTATGGCGAGCAGTTGATCCACGCGAATGATTTACTATTTAGCGGGGTTGCCTCAACTGTTGGAAGCCCCTACGGCAACGGAAACGCGAGTGAGGTAATGCCGCCGAATTTGTGCCGCGCGCCCGTCCTCAGCGACCCGAATTGGTTAAATGACACAACCCGTAACTATCATTCCAAGCACTGCGAAGAAGACTACCTCAAGGAGCATAGAATACAATCCAAAGTCACTACTATTGTTTTAGCCATATTTTTCATCAGTTTACTAGGAGTTGGTATGGGACAGACTGCAGTGTACACTCTTGGAATACCTTATATAGATGACAACGTAGCTAGTAGAGAATCGCCTCTCTATTTTGGTAAATTTATTTAAAAAATCGACATTTGTATAGATATAACACAATGTTTATTTTAGCAATAACAATCGGCGTGAGAATATTAGGCCCTGCGTTGGGATTCATATTGGGATCATTGTGTACCCGATTGTATGCTGACTTAACAATTGATCCTCAAATAAGTCCGACCGATCCGCGATGGGTTGGCGCGTGGTGGTTAGGTATACAATGCATTTCTATCTGTTTGCTGTCTATCTAACAAATGATGTTTAAAGGTCTGGTGCTGGTGTCGTCAATGTTGTTTCTTGCCTCTATTGTTATGTTTGCCTTTCCGAAAAGACTAAACAGCGGACGGCCACCTCCTCGTTTACATCGCACAGACGCGAAGAATCCCAGCCTTCGAGGTAGACTTGTGTATTTAGTAATTTATTGCAGATTGTTGGACGTATTTGTTGTGTGTAGATTTCCCAAAAGCTGTGAAGCGCTTACTGAAGAACGACATTCTCATGTTTCGAACGGCTAGTAGTGTGCTGCACATACTTCCTATTGCTGGACTGTATACGTTCTTGCCCAAATATTTGGAGTCGCAATTTCGGCTTGCTGCACATTCAGCCGCCATGATCTCAGGTATTTTTGTAAGTTTTTTATTCCTTTTCAGTGAAGATATATGTTTTTGTAGGAGGCGAAACGTGTGTAGAATAATTTACAAGAATATAAAAGGACAAGTTTTACGTAATATCCATAAATAAACAGATTTTAGTATGAATTTGTAATTTTAAATTTTGTCACTCATCGGTAGTCATTGTCCTTGTATTAGATTCTAATGTCTCATTTACATGATGATATATGTACAACGTTTTGAAAATGATACCCGTATATACAGGATAACTACGGCTGCGACTACTGAATGTTGAATGCTGAATGTGAAATATTTTGCAACGTGTTGGTTTTGTTAACAGGAGTTGGCGGCATTCTAGTGATGGGTCTGGGCATCATCATCAGCGGAGTGTTTATCTTACGTGTGAAGCCAAACGCGCGCTTCGTCGCAGCGTGGATTGCATTTACTGCTGTCGTCTATGCATTAGGTGTGTTGCATCTCCACATCTGTTCTTCTAAAAATAATCTACACTTGGAAAATTCCAGGAAATTTTCAAAATGAGATACTTTTTATTTATATTTCTGGAATTTTTAAATAAACTGCGGAACTTATTAACACAAAGGTTTTAATTTTTTGGGTCGTGATACCTTGTATTGCTATGATAACTTTAGAAGAACTATGTTCGCCTATTCAGGGTGTAGATGAGGGACGAAAAACCTTTTCTTTTTTCAAATAGCTCTCATCTTCAGTATTTTATAAATTTTAGTAAAATGCTACAAAATATGTATGGTTTTTGTAAAACAAAGACTTTTAATCATGTTAAACAACTTACACAATTCACAAAGTAGGTGGTGTCTAATTGCATTTATGGTATAACATAGCTTACAATGCAATGGGGAAGTTTAGCATGGTAAAAATTCTACATAACATACTATTTTCTCACAAATATAACACAAATGACTGCTGAAATTGAAATTAAAAATTAAAATTATTGCTCCATTTATTTATAATTAATATTTTTTGGGTAAACTTTAAGTACGTCACAAGTCAGTTATGCGCAAACTCAGAGCGAACGGTGAAATCGAACCATTTGAACGTAGGTCGTAACAAAGCGCAAAAGCGCTTCACTGGTAACCGCAACCGCGTGCGTCAGTGTATAAATCGACATACGTTACGCCAAGGCTCTACCGACATCATCACAGCTTAAAATCGGCTTTTCCGGAAAATCTGGGCATTTTTTTTTTAAATAAAACGTGTTACATTATTTTTCAAGTCATTTACCATGGAATAAAAAAAATAAAAAAAAATCGCTAAACTTCCCCATTAGACACCACCGACTTTGTGAATTAGGTAAGTGTTTTAACACGATTAGAATTTTTTGTTTTATGAAAACCATACATATTTTGCAGCATTTTACTAAAATTTATAAAATACTGAAGATGAGAGCTATTTGAAAAAAGAAAAGATTTTTCGTCCCTCATCTACACCCTGGATAGGCGAACATAGTTCTTCTATACATATTTTGCAGCCTTTTGATAAAATTTATAAAATATCGTAGAAGAGAGCTATTTGGGTTCTCGAAACGTCCTATAAAGATTAGAAATCTATAGGAAAAATAAACTTTTTTTTTCTCTCTTTTTCTTCCTGATCTATATCTTGGAGGCGATTTATTACACAAAGCATTAAAAAAATCTTGTTTGGTAATTTTCCAAATAGAAAATAATGAATGCTTGTTTCTAGGAATGGGCATACTGATGTTCATTGGCTGCCCCATGGATGATTTCGCTGGCTTGCAACAGGGAGAAGGGTTAGTATAATTTGTTATTCACAGTGAAATTGCAAGTGAGTAGGCAGCCGCTGTGATGTAGCCGCCAGTGTTATTTTCGTATGAACTGTCACCGTTTGATTTTTAGACTGCCAAGTTTCCAACCAGTATGCAATACAACATGCGAGTGCGACCGTGATAAATTCAGCCCGATTTGCGGCCAAGACGGCCGGACTTACTTCTCTGCCTGCCACGCGGGTTGTCGAAATCTCACCGTAGTTGATGGAAAAATAATAGAATTTTCTGACTGTCTTTGTGTTACTCTTGATGACAACATCCATGTTATGGACACTCCACCTGTTGAACCTAGTTTCTCTAACCTCTATGGCATGGCTAAAATCGGCTATTGCGAATTAGAGTGCTCTAACTTTATCTGGTATATTCTTCTATTTTCTATATTTGTTTTTATACACTCGACGTCAGAAGTAGGAAGCATGCTACTGATACTTCGATGTGTTGATCCAAGGGACAAGGCTATGGCTTTAGGGTTAATACAGTTTGCAATAGGATTGTTTGGAAATGTTCCATGTCCTATAGTTTATGGCGCTGTGGTCGATTCAGCTTGTCTGGTTTGGGAGATGGCGTGTGGAGAACAAGGCGCTTGCTGGCTCTACGACTCGAACGTGTTTAGGATGTTTTACCATGGTACGTTATCTGACTTCAAATATTTGATCAATTGTTCTTAGATTAGATGTGACAGTTATATCGGGATTAATTTACATTTAAACTAAAACCAAATTTAAATATTTTCAATAGGCTATTTCAGCTCAATTGAATGGGGGATTCCAGCTCAATCGAATTAAGGGAAATAATTAAAGAAATATGAAAGCATATGCTTATTAATGAATATTAATAAAGGAATAAAATGATATAATTGAAATACTCCCGGAAATAAGGGTTTATTTTTGTTACAGCGGCTCGACACGAATATGAATTCAATTATTTTGATTGGCGACTGAAAGACCGGCTATAAATGCATAACAAATAACGTATTGGCCTTACTACCAATGGAAGTTAAGAAATTCAAATATCAGGGGAATGGCTAACTCTCCAGCATTGCAATTTTCAAACAATTTTTTTTTGGACACAAATTTCTTGCATTAAACTTAATAATTTAAATACACTTCCATGTATAAACTATGTAGATTTACACAATGTTATATATTTTGTAAATATAATTTAAAAATAGCATATATTTCAAGGACATTTAGGTCCACAACGAAAACAGTTTGATATAAAAACTTATATTCGTGACGTCACATCAATATTTTCAAACTTCGGAGGACCATAGCTCGCTTATTAATAGGATTTTTTTCACCGGATTTTCATCAATAGTCTTAGTTTTCCTAACATTTTCAGCTGAAATTAAAAAAAAAAAAATGGTGGAATCCCCCATTAAGAGAAATTTGTTGCGAAGGTGGTTGCTAATGAATATTAATAAATAAATAAATATATCATCATGGCATATTACCCATTTCTGGGTGTTCCAATCTGCTCTATCACAGATATTGTTAATGATGATGACATATTTGTACCGTGCGGACGTATACTAGGCGTCACCTCACGGGCACTCATTCCTGGCGTGGAGAGTGCACCACAGGTGTCACTTTTGTGCCATTTAAAATTCGAAATATTTTGCGATGTAATTAAAATACTTCGCAAATAAGGGTTTTTTATTGTAGTCACTTGACGAATATGAATATATTTTAATTGGCGACTGAAAGACAGCTTATAACTGTATAGCGAATAGCGAGTTATGAGGAGGGACGATCCGCCATGGAAGTAAAAGTTTTGAATAGCGGAACAGAACATTGTTGTTCTCAAATAGTTTTTATTTGAAATACATTTGCAACTGTAAAGTATGTACACTTATTCAGCGTTGTAATATTCATTAATTTAGAAATAGCATATACTTCAGTAACATTTAGCTCCACGAAGACAACAGTTTGAGGTGTGAACTCATATTCGTGACGTCACAATTATTTTTTCAAACTTTGGTGGACTATAACTCGCTTATTAATAGGATTTTTTTCATTGGATTTTCATCAGTAGTTTTAGTTTTAGTCTTATTATCAAATTATTTTCGCGGGCTGTCTTTTTCAGATTGGTTTAGTAAATATACTTTCTTTTTCCAGGGACAACTGGGGCAATTTTAATGTGCGCATTTTTCGTGGACGTGTTAGTATGGTACAAAGCTGGAAGCATAAATTTCGTAGACGAACAACAACCTCAAGAAGAAGAATTAAATCCCATAGCAGGTAATGAAAGTGAGTATATAATGCCCATAACTTGGTTAGGGTACAAAAGTCCAGTAAATGATGTTCACGAATATGGATGATGTATTATGCTCTTTATTCTATAGCAAATCGGATTGAGAAATGAAGGACCAGTAGCCCGTAAGGCCGGGATGAGGTGCTGTAGTATACGATAAATACCGAATTTTCGTATGCATGATTACTCAAGGACTTTTAATTGTTTTTAACTATTATTTTAAGATTGTTGGTTATTACGAGCATCAGTTTTAAATACCAGTGTATCTCGGTAATCAACGAAGAATTTATAAATATTTCTATTATGTTGTTATTTTTATACAGTTTTCATTGTAAATAGATAGATTTGTATAGCAAAATGGACATGTGAATATATAGTGGGATGTTCTTAATGAAACCATGCCGGACGATATATGTTGCTTGCCAATTCTTCTCCTGATGACGTCATTACTTGGACAACTTGGACAGCAACAATACGGAAGACAGTTTTGATATTAACTGAGTTTGAATGTACCTATCTCATAGTGTTGCCGCGAGACGAGAAACAATTCATTCTCGGAGATTTCTCTTCGTCTCGTCTTTTTTTAATCTCGACTCAAAAAAAATTAAAAATCCCCCCTTCCCCCCTTTCTTTTTTTCGAAGTGCAAAACCCCCCGCTGCACTATATCTTTGTATGTGAGTCTCGAATTTGTAATTAGCAGAATGGTTGGTTAAATTCACATTAATTTTACAGTAATAAAAGAGTGCTTGTACCAGTGATACTGAGTTAAGTATTTACTTTGCACAACAAATAAATATTTTCTTTTATTAATCATCGCAGAATATTACCCATTGCTGATTGCTGGGTATGTTAATCGGCTTTAATGAGTACGCTAAAGGAGCCACTTTTGTGCTTTTTTCTTTTCACTAAAATACTATAACCCAAAATTAATAAATAAATATTAATATAAATGAAGAAATAATGAAAAAATTTTTACTGGCTAATATTTTTCTTATTGTAGATTATACAGTATGTTCAGAAAAAAACCTAATTCGGAATAGGCTATGAACACAGAAACGTGTCTGATTATTATTCAAGTCAAGAGTCAAGTTGTCAAAATTGATCGTGAAATGTAATTTTAAGGATAAAAGATAATATAGAAGGATACAGAATATTGTTATTTACCGTTTTCTAATTTATTTCTGTTTCTAAAATAGGGATTCAAGAAGGAAATCTTTGATTTTTTTAGATAACATTTTTGACAATATATCGTGCCAAATAGACATTTAAATAACCTTAAACTGCTATATTATGTTGGACAATCACCTAAATACTGACCCCCAATTTTTTTTTTATTGTTTTATTGTAAAACTTTGGCATGAATAACATTTTATTGGTGATTAATTCTATTTTAAGGTTTTAATTTGACAGTAATAACAAAATAACCTTTATTATTTTCTAAGAACAGAAACAATTGCAACAAATATAAAACGATGTACTTTTATGAGCGTTTTATAGAAAAATATTAAAATAAAAAAAAAAATATTCCACAATGGATTGAAGTCTGTACGAATTCTTCTTATTAAGTTCACAGTTTATAATACTATATAAAAGTATATCAAAAAATGTCATTACCAAAAAAGTCTTAAGTGTTTATTTCTATCTTGTTTTCAATCACTACGTTGCTGATAGAGATTGTAGTAGAGATTTTGTGGGCCTTACATACCTCATTATTGCATGTGGAGCACTTAAGGGGATGACACCTTCGTTTTTTATGTCTCATTTCTTTCAATGTCTAGCAAGTCACCCATCGTTTGAATCACTGTTCTGTTCATTATCTTTGCTGTGGGTGCTCAATTCATCCTTAGCATCGGAATAATAACTTATATAGGCATCGAAGGCCAATACCTCTAATTCGTGCTCTGTAAGCGGCCGTTTTGTTCATTTTAACAAAATGTTAATTATAATAAATAGTAACTCATATGTTAATATATCTTCAAAACTATGCAAGGCACGTCACTAACGCATGTGGCATGTGCAACTACTTTAAATGTTAGGAGAATTCTAGGAGGGGCGCGCGGCTGTACGAAATAGAAACAATAGTAATAATCGAACGAAAATGACTCTGGGTCAGATTTGACCTATCATATCAGTTGAGGGATAAATACTTGCAAATTGACATACGTTTTTTTGTTCATAGCTTCTCCGAGTTAGGATTTTTTTGAACACACTGTATTAGATTATACCTATATTTATACAAGGTGTTAAAATATAACATTTAAATATATAAAGAGTATTTAATATGATCAAAAAGAAGTAACAGAATTATAGTCTTTTGAAAGTGCTCCTCGTCAAATTTTATTATAACTCTGGTACTAGTTGCACTAAAATTTTGAACCTTGGTATGAGAGTACTACTTATTTAGATACATGTTTATGTTTTCTTTTGTTTCCGTATCTCAGCCATAGGCGTCTGGGGAAGCCATAAGCTTTTTAAATTTTTTTTTATCTATCAACATATTTTACCTTATAAAATATTACATACAATAAAAAAATACACAAAAATACACTTGATAAACGCAGTAGTTTTTGAGATATTTTAGTTTTTCATACCAAGATTCAAAATTTTATAAATAAAATAAATAAATATATCATCACGGCATATTACCTATTACTGGGTGTGCCAGTATCTACAACACATGTAGACATCGGTAATGATGACGATATATTTTTACCGTGTGGGCGCTTACCAGACGTCACCTTACGGGCACTCATAGCTGGTGTGAAGAGTGCACCACAGGGATCACTTTTGTGCTATTAAAAGTCTGTACTGGCCAGGATCGAACCCGGGTCACCAGACTGGCAACCATACACTATACGCATACGGCCACAAAATTTTGCCCTTTAATTATTTAAACGTTATTTTTTTACAGCCTGTATATTTAAAAAAATAGTTAGAGTTTCTATTCTCATCTCGAACAAATGTAGAGGACATTTATTCTCATCTCGTGTCGAAATAACGCGACGAGAATAATGTTGATGTCTCGAAAATTCAGAAATTCGAGACGAGATCTCCAAAACGCGAGATCCCACACCCCCCACGGCATCACTATATCTCAACTGTTAGTTACCAATGCATTTGCAGCAAATATCATCCAGCAACGGTATGCATGCTTTGTACGTACGAATGTAACGTTTAGTAGTATAATATAAGTAAGAAATAGTTCATCACTGTGATAATACATCGTATAGTTGAATACTCTTTCGTAATGATAAATACATGGTTTTCTATATCGGTTCCTCGAATTGCGATTGCATTTGAATCATGTCCATTTTGCCGGTTTTATTTCTGTGCTTGTTTTTTTTTTTTTATTAAATTTTATTTGAATTTTTATAATTAATTGTAATTGGAGACTAGTATAAATTACTCCAAATTAAGCTAGAAAATTATGAAATGTCTTGTAATTGTTAATCAAAAATTGCATGAATTTGAATAATAATTTGGAACATATCTTTTGTTAAGTTACCATATAAGTAATCTTAGAATGAGCAACATTAACATACCACCAATACATCACAGTTATATTTGTGTATTTTGATTTGTAAATGTTCAGAAAATGTGTATGTGTGTCTGTTATAAATGAATGTGTATATAAATGTAATTTTAGACCAATAAATAATCATTTAAATAGTTGTAATGTAGATTTAGGGTAAATGTTGCTCATTCCTGGTATAACCTAATACATACATATATTATGTACATTATAAATGGTTTATTGTTTATTAATCAATTGTTTTATCGAATGTTAATAATAAATTGTAGCTAAGTGAACAACCAGTAAAATATTTTGAATGGTAAAAACTTAACAAAAGGCGAATGGGATATTTCTTTGTAGTTAGCACAAAAGTATCGTATAAATTAGAATAAAACTATGTTGTATTTTCCTATTTTTTATTGCCAATTTTGATTAGGATCTTAATTAGGATAGCGAAATATCCTGTTCGTAATTGGTGTAATCAAATTTTAGACATGAATAATGTGTATAAGTAAAATAGTTTTACGGACTCTGGATAGTTAATCATTTTATTTTTAAAATGATCTAGTGATGATATGGAGAATAGAAATGTCATATTTTATGTTTCAAATAGGCAATATGTTAATTCGGCGCGTTATTTTCTCAAACCTATCTTGTGCCATATGTAAAATGGAAATTACATTAATTGTATGATTGTATTATCATGAATTGAGGGTAATATCTGTTAGCTACTTGAACGACATTGATATAGTAAAAAAAATGCAGAAGAGTTACGTCATAAAAACATCACAATATGAAAAAAAAAAAACTAGTAAAAAAAAACGAAGAAAATAAATACTATATTTTGCATACTATAAGAAAAGTACATTTTAATTATTTGTCGAACAAAATGTTTTTAATGCATTTTTATCTATTTCAAATAATTGCAGTTCATTATTTCACAACATGTTGCCACTACTGGATTTCAATATTTATACGTTTATATGACATGTATCTTGTCGACCGGCATTTGGTGTTCTTTCATTCGTTTTTATCTTTTCGTATGATAACGTTTGTTACGATGTTCGTTGTTTTTCTTATATCACTATAAAATTTTTATTTTTCAATACAAACAGTAACTATTTTTCCAGTCGTGCTTTGTAGTTAAAATTAAATTAGTATACCAGGCAAACCTAGTAATTCCGTGAAGGCATTATTTAGTTACAAACTTTAATGACGTGACTACTCTGCACATTTTTTTTTACTATAATATGTATATACATGTTTTGCAATTACCATTTATACTAAAGGTATACAGGATGTTTTTTTTTTTATCAGGGCCACTATTGGTATCTCGGAAACTAAGAGACGATTTCGAAACATATACGAAACACAATAACATTTATATCATTGACAAGAGAAAAAAAATGAGAAAATTTATACGGTAAAAATCAAATATACATTCCATTTAAAAAAATTGTAGTATGTGCTATATCTTGAAAATTTATCAATAGAAAAAACATTTTGTTCTACTCTCATGCGTGAAGTGAGTACTTCATGTATCAATTTTTATGTGTGAAGTTTGATTTTTTGCACACTGTGCGTGAAGTAACACTTGAAATAGCACTTCACGCACCGTTCATTATTTTAAATATTAGAAACTGAATTGTATTTTAATAAAACAAAGCTGTTAAACACCCGTAACGTTGGTAACCATAGTTACACAAGTCGATAATACAGAGGCTTTACGTTAAAAGAATGACAATGTGAAGAAAAAATATATTTTATTGCAAGGTCGTAGAAAAAGTATAGTATGTAACACGTGTGTGAAGCCTATTTTACATTAGGGTGGTTTGCAACACTCGCCTTCGGCTCGTGTCGCAATCTCCACCCTCATGTAAAAATTTCAGCTTCACGCACTTGCCACAATATACTATTGTATGCCACTGGATAGACAATATAATATTGTAACATTTTTATTTGAAACATTTTTCTTGATTTAGGAGTTATTTGAAAAAGAAAAAATAACCAAAATCAGTTTTCGCCATTATCAAGCAATCTATGCATTTTTCTAGAAAAACAAAGGCATCATTAAAATGACCCTACAATACGGCAACTTTTGTCCCTTACATGGAAGTAGCTCTTTCAGTTTTCGTGATATAAATAGTGGCCCCGATAAAAAAAACACGCTGTATACTTTATATTTCATTTTGAAATCAGAAATTTTGAACAAAAAAATTTGTTAGTTACTAATTTTCAATTCAATATAAATAGGATGTTGCTTTTTTCAAATTTGCTATATAAAACAAAAAATATCTAAAAAGTATGCGTTTATTATTTAGACAAATTGATTACATATAGACAAATTTAGATATTTATGTTATAAATAAAATTATTTTTCAGTTTTAGAAAAGGTGGCAGCTACGTAAATATATTATATATATTTATATACTTATAAAGAACAAATGAAAGAAAATTTAAAAGCAATAAAAAATATCAGTACAAAATCTATTCCATAGTCTTTAAAACACTGCCCTCGCAATCCATAGTATGCTACTTAAAAGTACTGCCACTAACTCGTTAATTTTAGATATATTTTAAATAATAAACAAATTATTACTTCTTAGATGGTTAGATATTAACATACATACCTCTTTTATGAATTTAATTTTTTTAAATAATTTTATATATTAACTTATGGTTAGACCAAAAAAATAGTCGTTCTAAAATTCAGACTGGCTCAACTGAGGTTAGTTAGATAGTATGGAGATCTATATTTTAAAAATATGTTTGTACAGAAATATTTTCACATGACTGATTACTGTAAACTGTACTGCATAATTGTTCATGTTATGCATGTAAAGTGTAGTGTAATGAAATGGATTATTGTACGTACCTATATCACAGATTGCTTAGTTATCAAAAATACATTTTTAAATTATAGTGAAAAAAATGTGTTTTTGATAATTTAATTTTTGTAAAATAATGTAAATGTACACGTTTGAGAGACATGTTTGCAATGGATCTGATGGAATTACTCAAGCATCACAATTTTACGATAATACCTCTGAAAATGTAGTAATTGTAGTTAAAATACATTTATACATCTTGTGTTATATTTCTCTTTATGTTTTCCTGATACTTTTTATTATTATTTCAGAAGGTTCTACGAATATATTTTAAATAGCATGATACCTGAGGTAGGTAATGACTTTTTTAATAACTTTTTAAGTATACCAATATTATTAAAAGAATTATGTAGGTATCTATAAATATTATTAACATTGAAATGGAATTCAATGAAATTGTAAATTACAAAAATTAGTAAGACAATAATAGTGAAAAAAATTACAATATGTTAAAAAGGAAAATTATTACCAAATTTAAATTTGAATTTTATAAAGTATATAATCGAGTTAGTTACCATGGCAACGTAATCTGTAGCTAATGACTTTAGAAAATTACAGAACAGTTATTTTCTCCAACACTATTAGTGAAAATCATTTGTATCTTGTTCTAAATTAGTAAAATATTTAAATAATTTTCGATTTGATTTCACTCGTCCCCGCTCCAACTAAACCCAACCCACTGCCTAAAGTTTTATACGTATACGTGGACGGTGAAGTGAAGTAGGTACATATGAAATGAATATTTTTATTGGATTTTACGTAGCGTGACTGAGTGTGTGTAAACAGCTGTTGTAAATAATTCTTATTAAAATCAACTTTACAAGTGAAAATAAAAAAATGGCAGATAGGTCTGCAAGAAATTCAAAAAAGCCATTTAATCCATTATTAAATGTGTCAGTGACAGGTGCTACTTTAGAAGAATTCACGCAAAATGCAATCTTGTGCCCTGCTGCTGAACCTGTGCCTGCCCCAGTCCTGCAGACAGTACCATTAGATAGTAAGTTTATTTAATATTTACTATGTAGCATAATTAATCTGTAACATAAATATAAATTGACATTTTGTCTGTACTGACATTTTTAGGTTAGGTAGATAAAACTCAATATATATTGTTTATTTTCTAAACGTTTTATTACTACATTTATAGCTTTCAAATTACAATATTTATAAAAAAAGAAATATAAAAATAAAATTAAAATCTTGACGAAGCAACTTGACCTCGATATCTTGGTAAGTCCAAAGAGTCTTTCTTTTTACAACAAAATTTTCTGATCAATATTACTGCGACAATAACTAAAATCACGAATAAAAGTACTCCTAAAGTAATGGCAACAATCGATCCGGTGCTTAATGTTGCATCTGAAAAACGAGGCTTTAATAAGTAATTCTTAGTTCCTATACTTGTGTCATACTGTATGCATCAGCTTTGTATGTTCGTTTATTATTATTTAAATCAATTGCTGTTATATCAAGATATGGTTGACAACAATTATTACTGTAATATAGGGTTACAGTTTCTTTTGTACCGGAAATGTATCCATTAGGGCTGTATAATCCTGCCGGTTCTGAAATAACTCTTAATAAACCTAAAATGAAAAAAAAAATTATTGATTTTTTTCTCATGTGGAATATAGGAGGGAACCTATAATAATTTTATACACAAGATGATTACAGAAGTAGGGACAAATGGTTATCTTCTTCATATTAATCTTAAACCTATAAGCTGTTTAAATTACAAAGTTGGGGTCGAATTTAAATGCCACTTATTCCTGTGAAAAGGTCTTGGCCCTGAACTTTATTTCCGGCTTCTCCGGAAGCGACATCATCTTGAATTTTTTAAATGGAAATATATATACCGGGTGTCTAATTGGAATTCGTTGTATAAGGAATACATTATTATTTTTTTCATTTTGCTGTAGTCTCTAACCTATTAATTTTAGAGAAAAGTTGTAAATAAAAAAGTTGTTCAGAATTAATAACTACGCAATATGGCTAAAATGAATCACAATTTCTTTTTATTTTACAAAAAAAAAACTCAAATTAAAATTCGCAATTTACACCATATTTCAGAGTACCATTGAATTTGTTTTTATTTGACATTAAACATTTGACACATTATTATTATAATTAATTTTGAATTTTATAATAATATATTATTCTTGAATCATTTTATACTTTCTTTTTGTGTTTAATTACACTTTTAATAACTATATATAAAATTATTTATTGAAATGAGTAGAATTATGACAGCTGCCAAATAAAAAAAATAAACATCAGTAATTCAAAGGCACTCTGAAATTTGCTGTAAATTGCGAATTTTAATTTGCCCTTATTTCGTAAAATAAAAAGAAATTGTGATTAATTTTTGTCTCATACTGGGTAGTTTTTAATTCTGAACAACTTTTTTATTTACAATTTTTCTCTAAATTTAATAGGTCAGTAATTACAGAATAATGAAAAAAAATATTGTATTCCCTATATAACGGATTCCAACTAGACACCCGGTATATACATCAGGTTTTTCTACTGTTTAGACAGTAAATCGGACAAAAAGCTCAAGGGCGGTAAGTGAATAATTTTCACATTACCTTAGCAACAGCCGAGGCAACAGCTTTAGAATTTATAATAAATCATAGATGCCTTAAGTACACCAACAATTCATAATTTAAATTTTGACAATATTTTTTAAATTTTATTCGTTCAGTAGTATAAAAATGGTACAAAATGTGCGATCGTGCAAAAAAATATAATAAGCATCACAGACATTAAGTGCATTTATACGGCTTTCGGATAATAGTATCATCTAGCGGTAAACTACACTTACCGTCCTTAATACTTAAATAACTATTTATATTTTCTGAAAGTAATGGGGTACTCCACCATAACAAAAAAATAAAAAAAAATTCAATTTAACTTAAAGTATGGCTCAATAAATAATAGTTAAAATAATGAAAACATTTTTTAAATAATTACTTTACGAGATATTTCATATTTGCTAATAGGGGAAATTGATGTTATACAATTGTTATCTTTCTCTCGTAGCGTACTCAGAGCAGTGTGTGTGAGAAAGACAAGTATAGGGGGAATGTGACGTTACATTGATTTCTCGAAAATAAAATACTGTTAAACTAGGAACAATTAAGATTTTTTAATAATATGAATTGCTTCAAAACTGAATGAAGTTTTATTTAAAATAATAAAAAAAATTGAGTGGAATACCCCATTTAAATTAGCTTTACAAGGATACCTAACACCAGCATTTCCATAACAAGTTAACCTAGTTATTAATTTTTCAAAATGATGTAACCACAGAATAGACATTCATACAGAAGCGACAGTCAGAGAGAGAAACGAAAATTAGAGAGAGAAAGAGTATGCCAACAAATTTAAAGGGCTAATCGGATAAAATCGGATTGTTTCGGCATATCTTCGTATCTTACTATTCTTTGTTCATTTCATTATCTCGACGAGAACATTTTCTGTTGGGGTCAATAATAAAAATATATTGAGAAACACAAATTGGTTTCTAATAAGAACAAACATGTTATTTTTTCAACAAACGATAGGAAAAATCGTTATCATAAAGAAAATCATTATATTTCACATATTCTGGAGGAACTGTTATCTCAGCTTGTCACGCCCATGTATTTTAGGGTTATGGCTAATTCAAGCAAACCAAACACGTCTTCTCACTTTTGACATATGTCATTTTGTGAACCGTTTGTGAATTTTAGAAGTGGTGTTAATTTCTAATAAAATGGAAAAAACGAAGAAGGTAGAATCGGGAGGACTTGTTTGTTCATATAAAAACTGTATAAGGAGATTTAAAAAATGGAGAAAGCGAAATGTAAGTTTTTTTCGTTTCCGAAAGATCCATAAATGTAAGTAATGCAAAACGACTTCCATATCATGCAAAATGTATATTCACTTAATAAATATAGGTGTAAAATGTGGTTCAAGGCCTGAGGAAGAGAAGATTTGATGGAGAAGGATATTTGGGACATATACATTGAATCTGACGTTTGTTTCCCACGTCAAAGATATGGAAAATTCTGCATTGTATTGAATTTGTAAAATTGACGTATTTGTTCAATAAGAACATAATTATGTGTTTATTTTATGATTTCTTCTTAATTCGTTAATAAAATTAAAATTTTAGTACTTTTGTGTTCTAATTTTTCTTTTACCATTTAAAACAATTTAAATTTCGCGCGTAAATTTGCCAACAAATTTAAAGTTCAAGGTCATAAACATAAAATCGCAACAACAATGATGTAGACAAGGAGTGTCGCTTCTGTATATGTCTATTCTGTGGATGTAACTTTAATGCATTCTGTTTGCCTCGACATTTGTAGGTAGGTACCTACATTTTTTGGAGGAAATATTTTAACGTTTCATTTGTTTTGATTATTTTGTTAAACTAAAGAAACTAATTATTATACTATAATTGATAGCATTTTATTCTAAGAATTTTATCGATTTCTTTGTTTCAATTTGTTCGGAATTTGTTAAAGGTTATATATGAATTTTTACAGTTTTTACTCCCCTGTGGGGAGTCCACCCAGGGTACCGCTTTTATGTGATAAATTAATAGAAATTTAAGTTAACTGTTTTAAAAATTGTCTTGAATTATAAATATTTTCTCTAATTTTCTTACCGGATTCTGCGTCTTGAGCTGTAACTTCAATAGCCCATATACCAGAGCTGCAAGAACTATACGGTACTTCCATGCAAGTGCTAGTGTACTTGTAATTCAAATAAGGAATCGTGGTGTCAGTCAATTTGGACGTACCACTATTTACATATAGCATAGCTGATTTCTGAGCTCTCACTTCACCGTATGCAGTCAGAGTTATTAAATCAGTATATTGTAAAGTTGATGATGGAGGAATAAAAGTGTAGACTGTTACTTCTATTGAACCTTTTGGTGGAATTCTTGCACTAAAAATATGCAACTTTTAATTCCGAATAATTTTGCCCTGATGACGTTCGTGCCCCTAGATACTAGGAATGACGATGGGTACCCGGGTACTCGGAACCTACCCGATAATAATGTACCCGGGTATAAAATTTCTTACTCGATTACCCGAAATATACCCGCTGCCCAATAATTACCCGATACTCTTTAATTACCCGAACAGTTTTCAGCTGCCGGAAAAAATGTATCTAAAAGAAGAGTTTTTTATTACCATACCATAATTAATATAATTTATGTTAAGTTTTTTTTATAGAGATACAGTAGGTATCTTATTTATTTGTATTATTTTTTATTTAATAAATATATGTAAACAATAATAATGAATTTTATTAAAAAGTTAACTGGCTAATATAAGAGTAACTGGTAACTAGCAAATTAAAGAATTATGTATATGGACTTAAAGAATAACGGATAATTAAAGGATATCGGGTAATTGACGGGTAAAGGGTACTATCCGGGTAGTTGTTTCGGGTACGCGGGTACCAAAATTATCGGAATTCGTCATTCCTACTAGATACTTTATGTTTACCTTCTTGGTACCAAATCCCTGAGCATACTTTTCTCATCTTGTACACTGAAAGGCACTACTATGGACCTGTCAAAATTATTTGTAACTTCAAAAATGACTTTTGGATTAGATCCTGCAGTTGCCAATAAATTAGATTGCACACTGGATTCTATGATAATCCTAGGAAGGTCCCTAGTTTCTCTATTTGGCTCCACGTACGAAATACGTGAAAAGACTTCACCTGCGAATAATGATTCGTAGAAAATAAGATGTTTGCATTTAAAAATTATGTTTCCGTGTTGAAGGTATGTAAAACAATCGTGGAGGAATGATGTATGCTTGAAATAGTTATTTACTCGGTTATTTACTTTTAAAGACAGGGAAGTTCGTTTTTTCATGACGAATATGGAGATAACCATAATAAATCATGAAAAGGAACTTTAATGACGAGATAAGCATTAATTTTTTTTTTCTGAAATCGTATAAGTATTCAAAATTACTGAATGGTAGGTATATATAACCTATTTTCATTTAACCAATAAATTTAAAATTGTACAAGAATTTAAAACAACTGTATACTGGACATCATTTATTTTAATTTTATAATTGTATTCCATATTAAAACGTAAAATGTGTTTTGCGAAAATAAATATGGCATCGTTGTATTTTACTTCCCTTTCTCTGCCGATTTTGCGGCAGGAAATAATAGTTTACATGACGATTTCAGGAAAAATAATATGAAAATATAAAAATAGTAGAGTGGACATTTGCTTCTTGCCAAATTTTAAAAGACCTTAAATCATAAATTTAAATTATTTTAAGTTTTGAATTCGATACTTTCTCTTTTCCTGAGATGTTTGAGAGGTGTGCTACGTCACTTGACGATCGTTAACATACAGCGTGTGAGGAAATAAAAATCATTAAATCTTAATGTGACCTTTTGGAACTAAGCCCTGCATGTTTAGAATGAAAAGGTATGATGGCGTTATTCAAATTTTTTGAATGATCGGCCTACTTTGATAAAATCCATTATTTGACAATTTCGTTTCAGGTAAAGTGCCTTTTCCGTTCACAATACGCCAAAGTTTTACTAAAAAAAGTTGTTCAGAATAATAAATAATGGCCTTATACAAAATTTCAAGAAGATCTACCTACTTTGTATGTTATATACGCTGTATGTATTTCTCAATTTAAAAATTCATTTATAAAATACTTTATAATTTACCATCATTATTAATAAACTTTATATTAAAATTTATATACAGGACTTATTTATTTCTAAAAGTAGGTAATAGTTCAATTACATGAAGTCCAAAGTAATGCAATTTGTAATTTCGATGTAATGATTATTATTAAATAATGAGTAATTATGTGCCAACTCATATTCGAGTAAAGAGTCATTTAGAATTTTTATTTTTAATATTAGCAAACTAAGTAAAAATTTCACTTAAATGTACCTTGTTCTGTAGAGCCAATAATCTGTACGTAGAATGATTCTTTAGGCAATGTTACATTATCTGAAATGTTTAAATTGAAATTTCTACTGTTCTCATTCCGGATTTTCATGTTTTTAATTGAGTCGTATGAATGGATATAACGTCCCAATTTATCAATAATAGTAACATTGTTTATTTTTGATATTTTTCCATTTAGGTTTACGTATATTTCGTTATTACTTGGTGCTGTTGAATAAGTTGATTCTGAAATATAATGTTGACATTTTATTTGGAAAGAAAATGAATAGTACAATAATATCGTAAATTATTATTCATGCAATATATGTCAAATACGTTTTGATGGACACAGAATATTGACGAACGTTCAGTGCAACTATCAGACAATCATTAACATCATTCAATCTCAAGTATTGTGCAAAATTATTAAAAGTCTGGATTTCAACTTTTTGTTGAATTAATATCTGGTAATAGATAATACAGGATAGTGAACATAAGGATTTAACATGTGACCTTAGTTTTATGCAGTTTCCTGCTTTCCTGTTCATATATGGCAAAAACTGTACATTGCAAAGTTTTTCAGAATTAAAAGTTGCATACAAAAGTGTATTTATATTTTTATTCAATTTTGAAGTTTTAATCTGTTCATAACAACAACTATAAGTACATATATAAGTATAACTGTTTATTTGCTAGAGAATTAAAAAAAAAATCATTCTAACTGAATTTTAAGTCACTTTGACAGTTTAAAACGTGAAAATTGAATAAATAACGACGATCGTCATGCACAGAGTACTAATTGATTAGTTTTTTATTTGTCAAAATTAAATTCATAATGGTTGTTACTACTATTTTGTCAAAATTGAATAAAATATTGTATAAATCATGTGAGCTAAGGATGTTTATTCACTCGAAGAAATTAATCCATTCGCCCTACAGGCTCGTGGCCTAAATTTTCTTCTCATGGATAAACTTATGTTAGCTCACTTGGTGTATAAATATCTATTGTTATGTTTTTGGTTTCTTCACAATTTTAAAAAAGAATTTTCAAAATTTCAGTTCATTTCTAGCAATGATGGAATGTTTAAACAATACCATTTTATTCATATTCTTTCAAGTTTTTTTGTAAAAAGCTCGGTGAAAAGTAAATTAAAATTAAAGTGATATTTATAAATAATTTATGAAAATCAGAAAAATAAAACAAATGCAATGGCTATTGCTACTAATTAACAGAAATTTTGAAATTTCTTTTGAACATTGCAAAGAAACCAAAAATATAATAACAAATATAACAACAGTTGAATGCAGTTTTCAATTCTGAACATCTTTGCACTTTACACTGTACGTTAAATCTAGTGCTGTGAAGATCCGACAAAACGTGAATCCGAGTACCCGGATTTTAAAATATCCGGTTCCTCGGATATCCGATGTTCGGATATTGAAGCGGATATCCGTAAATTTAATTCTGATTTGGATCCGGATCCTGGTTTGGGTACCATATCCCATTCGGATCCGGATTCGATGTGTTGTTCACGGATCCGGATCCGAATTTTAATTCTGGATCCGTTTCATCATTTTGAATGTAAAGGCAAACATTTGAATGTAGACTGTTGTACAGACAGCGGTCTGTAATCAGCAATAAATCAAATAATACCCCTCTAAAATAGCCAGGTAGTTGGTGCAAATTTTTCTTACAATATTGAAAATTCTGTAGTTCTAAAATTTTAACGTTCAATATAACAAATACTTCAAAGAAAACGAAATTAAGATTAAATTTGAGAAATAATGGTTACAGGTTCATTGCAGGTGTCGAAATACCTATTTATTTATACCGTGCATGTGTTTCACATAAAAGGGTTTGTTTTTGTTACCTACTTATTGTTCTGTGGAATCGAGGAATTTCCTTCTTAGCGGATGCTAAAAGTTTAACATCGAAAATATACCGCCTATTAACTACATCAAACAAAAATGTATAGTGGATTATTTCATAATCAAATTTATTTGGTTTTGTGACTCCATGATAATATACATTCAAATATTATCATCTGGTTCAATACTGAGAATAGGTACTCGAATCCGAGAACCGATGCGCATACTGAAATTCCATATCTAAAATCCGATACTCATACTCATATTCGGATTCGAATCCAAAATCCAATACTCAGATTCGGATCCAAAACCCGAAACTCAGATCCGGATCCAAAATCCGATACTGAGATTTGGATCCGAGATCCGGATAGTTCAACATTCAATTATCTGAATATCCGGATATTTTTGGATCCGAAACCGAAACTATCCGGATCCGGATCCCACCACTAGTTAAATCCCTATGTTCACCCCAAACCACCACCATCCGCTATATTATATTCTGTACTTCATAATACTTTGTCCTAAGGTATCTCGATTCAAATGTATCGCCCGGTTAATATGTAAGCAGAAGCAGTAAAATACCAAATTACCTCTTATTTAATCACATGAATGAGTATGAGGCGCCGTTTGGGCTTTCGCTATATATAATATTTTACAATGGCGATATATACAATTTTCATTGTGATATATAGAAATTTTCATTGCAATATATACAAATATCGTTGTCTAATATATATAAAATTTCGCGATGGCGATATATAAAATTTTCATTGCGATATGTAAAATTTGCATTGCGATATATAGAATTTTTAGTTCTATAAAATGCCGCGATATAATGAGGGCGTTAATCCTGAAACAACTGATCGAGTATCCAGCGTCCTTGAGTGGGTAACACAGAAATATACACATGTTGCCAACGTAAGTTTAATTCATAGACAAAGAAAGATATATACTAGACCGAGCTTCCATCATGGCGGCAATGTCCAGCTTTGTGCCGAATTGAATAATATCGAGACGCTAATTCTAGAGTAAATTCTACAACATAATGAAAAAAAAGTAACTATGCAGTAACTTAAAATATATATTTTACATCATTTCTTCATTTCAAAATAATAAAGCTCAGTTGCCCAATAACAAGTATGAATAATATTTAATTTACATTATTTTTACAATAATTATAATAAATATTTTCTTCTGTTGTAGTGAATTTTATTTATTTATGTTGGCAGCGCAGCAATCTGTCATTTCTGTTAGCGAGAGTCCTTCAAGTTTATTTCTGTGGTTAGTATTTGTTTACAAAGCTTGTTTCGGTATTTGCTTCCTGTACAAATAATTTTTATTATTGAATTTGATTTCTTTCAGCCTTTACGGTGTACATATGTCTATGTTTTGTTAGTTTCAGAAAACATATTTTTCCTAGTTTTAAATTTCCCGCCTTTCTATTAGCGTCTCGTTATGGCGCCCATCGATTCTATTTGGCACAAACTCCCAACATTGTAAACTCGGTCTAGTATATATCTTTCCTTGTCTATGGTTTAATTGTATGTACAAGATCGTAAAAAAGTGAGCGCCCTCATTATATTGCGGCATTTTATAGAACTAAATATTCTATATATCGCAATGAAAATTTTATATATCGACATCGCGAAATTTTATATATATATATTAGACAATGATATTTATATATGTTGCAATGAAAATTTCTATATATCACAATAAAAATTTTATATATCGCCATCGTAAAATATTATATATAGCGAAATTTTATATATATTGGGCATAATATATATATTACAGAAAATTTTATTTTGTCCCAAACGGCGCCTCATAAATGAGATTGTTTGTTGTAAATATAGCGGAATGTAGTGTTGGTTGCGTAGGAACGGCGCAGCACCGCACCGCACTGAAATAAGACTTTTGCCCTATGTCGGCAGCAGCGGTATTGTAGTTATCACTTTTTTTCGTATAACAGTTCTGTAGTTCTTTAGATTGTTTTAATTAACACATTTTGGCTTTAAATATAGGTTATACAATGATATATTAAGTGCATTTACATGTGGAGATTACAGGATGTATATTTTTGACAGCAGTAGTTCAAAGTTAAGGGCATCTGACCCGATTCGACCTTGACATGTTCAATTCATGTTTTAATGCATTAACAAAACAAACAATGTAAATGATATTGCAAAAGTTATAAAATAAAATAAAAATCTGTATTATATGTAGCATTGTTCGTGTTTACCATATATTTTAAGATATACAGGGTGTTAAAAAATAAGGGTAAAATATTTTAAGGGCATATAGTACTGACCAAAATTAGTAACAAAGCTTAAAGGCAGTGAAAAATTTATCTATCACGAAAATTATAAAAGTTACGCCTTCGATTAAAAGAGACTTTTTGTTTACCTTTCAGAGGTCATCTTAGATGTGCTTTTGTTTTCCAATAAACATCAAATTATTGTACTAGTTCAATATTGTGGCGACTTTGGTCAATATTTAATTTTCAAATTAAAAAAAAAATGTTTCATACAAAATTTTAGTTTTTTTTTTTAATTTTATAGACAAAATTTTGTTCAATCACTATCTTTGTCAGTTTTTCTTCGATTCTAATACAAAATGGCCTCTTTCTCCGAAATAGTTGAACAGATGATTAAGCTTTTTTTTTACTCATTTTGGCCAGTACTATATGCCCTTAAACTTTTTTATCCTTATTTTTTAACACCCTGTATACAAAGATTTAAAGATTACTACACAAACAAAAATATTTTTAAGCTATTCCATGGATAACTTTTCAAAATATTATGAATGAAAATGTAAACAGTCATAAATTGACGTTTACACAACGCATATGCACATTTTCAATATTTTTTTCTTAAAGCGTCGTTGTGTAATTTGAGCTACATGACGCATAGAAAACAATCTTTGACGAAGTGATCAAAGTCTGTATGCCTATCTAGTATGCTCACATGTTGACAAGTCGCATAAATACTCTTTAGTTGAATGTTAATTATCCTCTGTACTGTGTAGAACTGCTTCCTGCATTTAGAATGTAAGTTATACATATAAATTTGTTATTTGTTGTGTATTGTTTGAAGAGTTCTGTTCTGAGTAACTGTTGTGAAGGTTGAATTTTGCCGGCCGGTATTTTATAGGTACATACATTAGTTTACAGAATTATTAATATGTGTATTTATGTAAAATATGAACATTATATTCACTGTGTATACATGCAGTAAGATGCGTGATATAGGTAAATATTAATTATTATGACCAGAGCAGTGGCTTACTAAACACTAGACTAATATTATAATAATTATTATATTTTTTTATAATTGTTGTACACTTTTAAATTGTTTCATTCAGAATGTATATTTTTATAGAATATACCGGGTTGTGGCGGTAAGGTGTTGAAGGGATTTAAAGTGGAATATTAGTTTTATTCAATTTACTGCTCTCCTGTCCATTTTAAAACTGTAGAGTGCAAATTTTTCCAAAATTAAAAGTTGTATACTGTTGTACTGTTTTTATATTTTGAATTACTTGTTTTTGATTTCTTCACAATTTTAAAAATAAATTTCAAAATTTTCCTTAATCAGTAGCAATAGTCATGACGTATGGCATTATAGAAAACAATATTACTCATATTCTGTCATTTTTTTAAATAAAAAGGAAATTAAATAATGTATGTTTATTCGAATGAGTAATACATCAAAATATTTGCAACCAACAATATTGTGGTGGTAATGTTATTAAATTATAAATTTTATGTACATATATTTTTGGTACTCTTCTACACTGTTTTTTTAACCACCGCTGCTCTGGTTGATTATTTGACACAACACTGTTAATAATAAATAAATCATTCAGGGTCGGTTTGTTAATAATTTTATTGCTAATTATTTGATGAGGAACTTTGGAAATTATTGTATTGTACACATTTTATAGCAAACTGCAGCAATGATAATTTTTCTTAGAGATAATTATATTAAAAATTTCTATTTCCGGTTGACGAACACTAAATAACACAGCAATGAGCAGCCGTCATACAACAAAACAAATAGTTATCGAAGAATATGGCATGTATTTTTTATAAGTTAAATTGATGTTTATACCTAAATAATTTATGAAAAACAGAAAAAATAAATTAAATTGTAAAGAAACTAGAACCATAATAAAAAATGTAAAAACAGTTTTGTATGTAACTTTTAATTCTGAAAAACTTTGCACTCTTTTTTTGCCGTAAAATGAACAGGAGAACAGGAAATTGCATAAAATTAAATCCCTTGTTAAACCCCCATGTTCACCCGTAACTGGTACCACCCGGATTCGAAATATCATTCTTGAATATACTTAATGTTTTATTTTTATTTTTATATGATATTTTCAACAACAATTTAATTATTTTAATAATGTAACAGGATGGAATAAATTTAGCATTCCATCGCTATTAACCAGAAGTACAGTTTGTTCAGAAAACACCTAATTTGGAGTAGGCTATGAACAAAGAAATGTATGCCTGATCATTATTCAATTCAAAAGTCAAGTTGTCAAAATTGATCATAAAATGTAATTTTAAGGAGAAAAGACAATAAAGAAGGATACAGAATATTACCATTGACCGTTTTATTTAATTAAATACTTTCAAATTGACATACGTTTTTTTTTGTTCATAGCCTACTCCGAGTTAGGATTTTTTTGAACACACTGCATACAGGATGTTAAAAAATAAGTGTCACAAATTATGAGGGCATATAGTACTGATCAAAATGAGTAAAAAAAGTTTAATCAACATGGCTCCGATCTTCAACCATTTTGTATTAGAATCGAACAAAAACTGACAAAGATAGTGGTCGAACAAAATTTTGTCTATGCCAGTAAATAGACTATAAAAAACAATAACATTTTATATGAAACATTTTTTTCACTTTCTAATAGTTACGAAGTTATTTGAAAACTAAATATTAGCCAGGGTCGCCACAACAGTTGTCTTAATACAATTATTCGATTTTTTCTGAAAAACAAAAATACATCTAAGATGACTTCTGAAAGGTAAACAAAAAGTCTTGTTTAATCAAATCAAAAACTCATTTTTCATTGCCTTATATCTCGGAAACTATTGAAGATCCGACCCATGTTGATTAAGTTTTTTTTTTCATTTGGTCAGTACTATATGCCCACATAATTTTGTTACACTTATTTTTTAACACCCTGTATGTAATATTTCATATAAGGATATAGAAATTATATTCGCAATTTAGAATTTTTAAGCCGAAACAGGTATGCTGCCACCGAATTATTTTTACGGATAAACGATGAACTATTAAAATTTAGAATATCTGTTTTCGTAAATTCTTTTACTTAACGAAATTTTGCATAAGACTGTTATGATAATACCACCTTAACCTGAAAACCTTTACCTTCTACAACTTCCGCCTCGATATTTAATTCAGTTTGCGCGAGCACTGTCACATTGTACTCTTTTCCATCTCCTGCGATGCTGACTTCCCATATGCCTGCTATGGGTTTCGTCACCTTCGCCGTATTGAATCGGATGTGCGCCCAGCCAGGTGCATGCGCAGTAGACGCACCAGGTGACAGCAAACGCACTGACATGAGGTTGAGCAGATCTGTGGTGTAACCTGGTGCAAAATGTGCTGAGATGATGGTGTCAAAATCGTGTGGGTTGAGTGAAAATTGTTAGGTTAGTTGCGGGTTATTAGGTGAGCATGAATTTGCATTTTAAATTAGATTGAAATAGAAATAGAAAGTGAATTTTGTTTTTGTTTCTAATAAATTGAAAAATTTGTTAATTATTAGAGAAACAATTCAAAATTTATTGCATTTCTTTATTTTTTCATTAATTTGAAAATAAATACATAGATCTTTTATTGTATTCAATTGCCACAATATTTGTTTAACAAACAATAACGTTTTTTAGTGCGTTGTATTTCGATACCAACATAATTAATTATTCATTATTTTAAATGTCAACGCAGATACTTATTTTGGCGACCATATTTTGAATTCCGTTTGTGTTTTTCGTAATTAAAATTTTTAATATATAAAAACTTTTACAGATAATAATTTTATGACAACAATGTATATTTAGTACAAGTTATTGTTTTTGATAAAAGCAATATTTTTTGTCAGTTTATATGATGAAATAAATTGTATTTTTATAATTTTATTTTATCTTGTTTTAAAAAAATACTTAATTACTTTTATTTATTAACAAATAAAATTGGGTGTTATTAGTATTTTAAATTGATATATCGTTTGCGAATATTGTAAGTTACAGTAAATTGTTTTTAGTTATATATATAAATATTGAAAATTTGGGGTCCCGTGGCCGCGTGCCTGAGTGTCTGGTCGCGAACCTAGGGGAATCGGGTTCGATCCCGACAGACGCCAAATATTTCCAATTTTAAATGGCACAAAAGTGACCCCTGTGGTGCACTCTCCACACCAGCTATGAGTGCCCGCGAGGTGACGCCTGGTAAGCGGCCACACGTTAAATATATCATCATTACCGATGTCTACATGTGTTGTAGATACTGGCACACTCAGAAATGGGTAATATGCCGTGATGATATATTTATTTTATTTATTTATTTAAATTTTTATAGGCATATACGATTATTTTGATAAATTTGTTTTTATTTTGTGACCTTTACGTTAATGACGGGACTAATATCTCCCAGAGATTACTAAAATATATTGTTCCAAAATTGCGGGAAAATTGCAAAACATTGTAATATACAGGTGAACACGAGAATGGGGTCCTCCACCATAACAAAAAATAATAAAATGTACATTGTATGCTTAAAGTACAACTCAATAAATTACGATTAAGATAAAAAAATATTTTTTTAATAAATACTTTGCGAGATATTTGCATTTGTATTCAGTGTTACAGTGACGTCACAGTAATGCTATCTTTCTTGCGCAGCCTTCTATGAAAACTGGTGCGAGAAATATAACAATGGTTTCGCTAAAAATCAAATGTATTTAAATTAAAAACAATTATGACTTTTTAATACTACGAATTGCTTCAAAATTAAACGAACTTTCATTTAAAATAATCAAAAAAATAAGAATGGAGGACCCTATTCGTGACATAGGCGTTTAACAATTTTTCTTAAATTGCTGTTTGTTCCGTAAGACTTTTAGGTTGATTTATACATGAAGATTTAAACAATAAAATTGTGAATTTTTGTGCTAAAATTATTAAATTATACTTCTTACATTTTAGTAAAATTTAGAGATGTGATAAAAAAGGATTTAGTATGCGATTTTCAAAAAATTAAAGGGAAAACCAAGACACATGTCAAAAACAGATATTTATCAGTTAATCAACGATTATTTCTAGAAATAACGCATATTAAACTCTGCCTTTACCTTATTTTTAAGTTTTGGATACTACAAGCATATAAGTTAAAAAAAATAACACTTAAGAATTCAGGATTTTATTCTCTAAAATTGTATGTATAAATAAATAAAATATACACAATCTGCTTTATCACAGATTTCGGTAATGATGATATAAATGACATATTTGTACCGTGCGGGCGTTTACCAGGCGTCACTTCACGGACACTCATTGCTGGCGTGGAGAGTGCACCACAGGGGTCATTTTTATGCCGTTTAAAATTTGAAATATTTGGCGTCGGTCGGGATCGAACACGGTCCCGTGGCCGCGTGCCTGAGTGTCTGGTCGCGAACCTGTATGTATAAATCATGCTATAAAGTTTTACGGGACAGATAATATTTGAAAATAACTGTTATGTTTTACATCTACTATGTCACAGTTTCTGGTTGTTCATCATATTATATACAATATAACATATTTTTTTTCAAATGCAATAGCATTGAGAAACGTTGCGTTCTTATTTTAAATGAATATAATAATAGAAAACTAGAGTTTTGTTTCTCTGCATTTTGATTATGACATTTAATACTAAAATTGAAAACATGTGTGATTATTTTAGTATACATGTACTAACCAGAAGGCGAAGTTAGAATTGCGCTATTAAAATCTCCTTCAATAATGATGTCTATAGTTTTTACAGTGTAGTCAATAGGAAATTGGAGTTTTTCTTGATAGTGTAAGGTTTTTTTGATTAGAATTTCTTCCTAAAATAAAATAATAAGACTTCTTTGTTCAGATGACTAGACAGTAAAAATAAAATAACCTTTGATCCAACCGGCTCGTCAGAAAATGATTGGTGTACGTTTTTGCAACCTGTAGTCATATTGTTGTTCTCTAAATAAAAAGTTCCACTTGAGTGGATAGCTGCTTCTTTTACTAATTTTTCTTCCTGTCCTTGAGAAGTATGAAGGCCACTCCATATTACATACAGCTATAAAATATTTTGAACACTTTATATTACATTTTTTTTTAAATAATAACAAAAAGGCAACAATTTATTTGTTCTGCATATTATTTAAATGAACAGTATTTTATTTTCAGTATTTTTTCATAAATGTTCCGTATTTTTTATAAATGTTCAGTAGTAATAATAAATGCTCAGTAATACAAGACTTGTTTTTTTAATATTAAAAATAAACGTTCAGTTAAATAATATTTGTTCAGTATTAATAATAAATGTTTTGTGAGTTAATATATGTTCAGTATTTAAATTAAATATTCAGTGTTTTTCATAAATGTTCAGTATTAGTAATAAATGTTCAGTATTAATAGATAATAAATGTTCAGTAAAACATTATATGTTCAGTATTTACATTAAATATTCAGTATTTTTCATAAATGTTTAGTATTAATAAAAATTGTTCAGTAAAATAATATTTGTTCAGTGTAAATAATGAATGTTTAGTTATAGATAGCATCCAGGGGAATGCACACAAAACTCTGTGTATCTTGCCATATACATTTTTTTATTTGCAAAGGCACGCTAACATATGTTTTCTTTTTCTGTAACATAATCTCGTTAGTGATTGCTTGGGCGATGTGACCTGTGAAGCAATTTAGTTAATAATGGATATTAGTGACCAGAACTTGACGGATCGTAATAAAACGATTAAACACCTCTCAATTACGTTCACAAAGGAACCTTAAATATCTGCCATAAATAAAAATGTTGCCACTGTCACTGGTTTCTCAAGTTTTGCACAGAATTGGGCTCTGTCTTAACAAAAATGAGTACCTATAATATTTACATAAACTGTATTTATGTAATCCGAATTATACAATGTTATTGAAATGTTTAATTTAAGTACAGTATGTACAACTAACATTAATGTTAAAATTGAAAAAAAAAACGTGTATTGTTAAAACAACAATAATAATATAATTTTTCCTTGAATTCGACCCTGGGCATTGGAAATATTCTAACAAACATATAGCAATTTGCGGTCTCAGTGTTAAAAGGCTCTTTTGTATTTTTATATTTGGGGAGTGTTTAATCGTTTTATTGCGATCCCTCGAATTCTGGTGACTTATACTACACGGGGATGGTACTTACCTCAATGTTTTTCGAATATAATGTTTGCAAATGTAATTGAAATTAATAAAAATAACGCAAAATTTGAAAAATATGAACAAATATGCACATCACAATAAAATATGCAAAAAGTACAAGAAACAGGTAAAATATGCAAAAAATGTAAAAATATATATTTTGCAAACAATCCGAGCTTTACTAGTCAATGTGTGTTTAGCTTATGTTTGATTATAGTTATTTTCGTAACAAGTTATGAAATATACCAAATATCATGCGAGTGTAAATTGACGCACGACGCGTAGCGGAGTGCAAGTCAATACACACGAGCTAAGATATTTGTATTTCATAAGTTATGAACATTATTTTTTAGAAGAGCATAAATAAATTTTAATTTTTTTTTCAAAACTGAAATTTAGGTTCAAACGTACGGACAGTTGACAAATGAATAATGTATACATATAGCCAGAAAATAATGACATAGTAACCTAGCAACTATTACGATATGAAATATATCGTAACACTAATGTGATAAGTTCAACTTTCAGTGTTAGGATACTACGTTGATATGTCATACTTATCACAATGGTCGTCTAAAAAAGTTATTTTTATAACTCGGGTGGGCATGATGGTGCATTCACGTGCCTTTAGTGTCTTAAAGCGCGGCACGTTAGCGTGCCTGTAGCCATGGCGTATTCAATTATAACATGAACTTAGCAAAAATAATTATATACTAAAAAAATATTTTTTTACTGATCAGATATGAAAAAATACTGAACAAAAATGTTTTTTTTTTTTACTGAACCAAATTGTTATTTATACTGAACAAATCAAATAAACTATTCTCATTACATTAAGCATTTTATAAAAATTTAAATGAAATATGATTGCTCCACTTAAAACAAATATTATATTACATTTTAATAGGAGAGTACTAATTAACAGATATTTCATGAGTACATATTAGTGAAAAAATATAATTCGGAAATTTAAAACTCAAAAAGTAATTGGAAAAATTATTTATTTTGAATAAAATCGATTTAGCGTATTAATTTTCCAATATTTATTATAAAAACAGTTTTGTATGAAACTTTTAATTCTGTACAACTTTTCACTCTACAATTTTTGTCGTAAAATCAAAAGGGGAACAGGAAATTGCATAAAACTAAAATCTTATGTTAATCCCCATGTTTATCCCTAACGGCCACCACCCGGTATATGAATTGTATTGCTTTTAGATAATGTATTTTAGCCTTAGGAACGGAGATAAATCGATATCTTACAGCACTCATATAAAATGCAATTCTGTTAGCCCTTGTATCCCTGGGGAATTGGCCTCCCGGACCTTATGCGGGTAGCAAAATCCATAATTGCTAGTCTTTTTTCTTTTGTATAAAATATGCACGCTTACCTACCGTACTTTTAACTATCGTTACACTGCTTATTTTAGCGTATTTAACATAAATCAAGTTTTAAAATTTTGGGTTTAGTAATTGAAACTTAGATGAACTAGTAACAAAAAAATGAATTTTGTAATGGCAATTATGTTGTGATTAATTTCAAATTACAATTAAAATTCGCATTGTTTTGAAATAATCAGTGAAATCTCGCCGCATTATGACGTCAGCATTTAACATTGCTATGATGAAACGGCGCTAGATGGCCAAATATTAGTTTAGTACATGAACCCAAACTATTACTTTATCCAATTTGAAGTCTTTTATTTCTTTTTATACTTACTCGAATTTGTTTTTGTTGTAAATTAGTCAAAGTTAACTGTGACAAATCTTCATCTATAGGCCTCTTTCCTGTTAAAAGTAAAATAGCACTACTTTTCGGTAAAATTTGTACGGCTTTTAAAATAGCGAAAAAAGTCACACTTCCGGTTGTATCTGACATCATTTCCGGAGTTCTGGTGATCTCATTTCTGATATAATTTTTGAACTGTTCCAAATTTATGCGTGATTGTGCCAAAACACTTGTTACACCTGAAAATTTATTATTTTATAATTTCTAACACGTGCACATATTTTTAAAAGAATAATATATTAGAATGATTAGGAATTTCGTTAATTTATTTATATGTCAAGGTTACCTATTTGGGTACAGCAGATAAATATAAACTGAGATGCGCTCGAATTTATTTTTAATTTCTCTCATAATAGTGATTGCAGCAATGCCTAATACCAACCTAATTTTTACTTTGGCAAGCCCCAAAACATTTTTCAAATATATTTTCTTTTGTGCAATAATGGCAAAGTTGAACAAATAATTTGTTGCAAAAAATTGTGCATGATTGAAAGAAAAAATATGTCAACATTAATTTATGTATTTAATGTAATTGACCTTTTTAACATAAAAATTTTGAAATGTTAATATTTGTTCGTCAGTAAATTTTTCACGGTAAATTTTATTTTTGTTTTAGCTTATGTTGGTAGTTCTGGCACAAATTCTGTCTGTATGTATGCATAATTTCTGATTTTGTGTATTTAACCTAAATTTAAATCTAAAAGTATTGGAATTTGGATACCAATAATTTGTGATAAAAAGGGTAGCTACTGATAAAATAAAATGAAAATATTACGCCATTATGCGTTAATCTTTCGGAAGAGGGGCCCTTTTCTGTGACATGGCAAGTTGCACCGGGTCTGAGAGACCTGGAGAAATCCATGTAATAAAATATACTACCGGGGTATTTTTGATACAAAATAATGGTATGAATTGATGAATTGAATCTTCTTTTTATGAAAACGAACATTTTACATAAAAAATTATACAAATAAAAATTAACTCACAAAATAAAATCCAACAAAAAAAATCACAGTACCTATACTATAAAATCGGTCGGGTCTGTCAGACTGGGCACCACCTCCGAAGTGTTATAATACGTAACAAAATAAAATTTAAAAATGAAAATGGGTATACTATTTTAGAAAATGTAAAATATGCAGAGTGTTTCCTTTAAAATAACCAGTGGTTTTTTGGGCTATCTAACGGACTTTACAGAGAAATATTATTTATAAAAATGATCAGGAATAAGGCAGTAAGGGGTAATTTATCAGTAATAACAAGTCAAAAATTCAACGAGTGGTTCTCAAACGGTAGAACAGTATTTTTTTAATGGGGTATGTGACCATAATCGAATTTCATTATATAAGTCATAATATATAAAAACAAACCTCTATATCTTCTCATTATAATAATAAAAACTAAACATTAGTTTGTAATAATATTATTATTAGCAATTTAATGTTTTGGAGAAGGGATCTGTGACGTCAGTAGGGTAGAATGGGAGAAGACAGTTAGACTGAGATAGATATGTTGTGATAGGTTATGGAATGGCGAAAGTGACAGGTGATGTCTATCTGTCTATATCTATCTCAGTCTAACTGTCTTCTATCATTCTACCCTACTGACGTCACAGATCCCTTCTCCAAAGTTTTAATAATTATTTTCTCGTAAACTACGAATAATTTAAATTTAAAAAAATACGGGTATTTTATTTTTTGGTCTAGTATCATATATGTAAAAATCAAAATTTAGTCACATACCCCATTGTAACGTATATAATGTTTTAGTCCATTAGATAGAGAATTTTTATTTGATTTCAACGAAATAAATATTTTTTTCTTACTCCTATGCTTTAATATATGTACTTATTAATTATGTGTCATCTGTATTCGAATAACACTCATTATGATTCGGATTTTATTTTAAGTGGCACAAAAGTGACCCCTGTTGTGCACTCTCTACGCCAGCAATGAGTGCCCGTGAGGTGACGCCTGGTAACCGCCCGTACGGTACAAATATGTCATCATCATTACCGATATCTGCAATAAAGCAGATTGTGGCACACTCAAAAATGGGTAATATGCCGTGATGATATATTTATTTATTTTATTTATGATTCGGATTTTCATTATCATACAGATTATCATTATGTTACAGATTTTCCTTTCATTATAATTTAGATTGTCATTATGATATAGATTAATTTTTTCAACCAATTTATTGGTTTATGGTTCTTTTTTTTTAAATTATTAGTTGTAGAAAACATAGTGTATGCAACTCATGTATAATGACTCGCATGGTTTACGATACTCGCCATGGGTCGTATCGTAAATTCATGCTAGTGTGTTAATAGCTATCATTATAAATTCGTTGCATAATATACTAATAGGTTTGCAAAACATTTATTTCGAGAAAAATCGTAATAAAAATTAGAAATAATGTACTGTATTGACGTAGGCTATGTAATAAACAAATGATACAGGTGACAGATAGTTTTGTTAGTAATTACTTATGTTATTAATTGTTTGCTTTCTCTATTTTAGACATAAGAAAATTATTTCTAATTTTTAATACCATTTTTCTCGAAAATTGTTATACAACCCCATACAATATTAATATTGAAATAATAAAAAAAATCTCTTTCTAATTGACTAAACAATATAATTTTATTCCACCGTTTGAGAACCACTGGTTGAATTTTCGGTGTGTTATTACTGATAAATTAGCCCCTTATTCTTGATCAATTTTTGTAAATAACATTTTTCTCTAAAGTCATTAATTCGCCCAAAAAGCACGGGTTGTTTTAACTCTGCACTAGTAGCGCCAAAAAATGTAACGTTATTGGTTCCGTGGAGTCTGACAGACTTCGTTAATATATTCGCCATTAATTTCAGTTTCTGGAGTCTTACAGACTCCACGCCGCCAATGCGGGATTAAAGGAAACATCCTGTATAAAATATAAGAGAACTATTTGGTTCCGATCGGTCAAATTTAAACTTGAAAATTACATATTTCAAATAGCAATAGTGGTGCTCTCTCTGACAGTTTTGAGAGACCGTGAAGTAATACCTTCAACGGTACAGATAAATTGTCATAACTGAAATATTCGAATAGAAACAGAGTGACACACCCAGAACTATTCCACATTTAAGTTTTCTTAACTTTAAGTGCTTTTCGTTCATTTGTTTTTAGATTTTGTACTTTTCAGGGCATCGAACCCGTACCTGAACAGAACCAAAACTGAAACCATACCGTAACATTTTAGCGAACCCAAACCCCGAACCGAACCTCAAATATATTTTTCAGTATTACCCGAGTCGAAATCGAACCGGGGATTAAAATTCAGGTTTAGCTCCGGTTCAGGTTCGAAACGCTAGCATAATCGTAATAAAGTCGATCTGCGTTGCTGCCTGTGTTGACTGTACGTGAAATTGCGTTGCATTATTAATTCCGGTTCGTATTTTAAATTATTTCTTTATAATGATTATTATTCAAAAAACTTGAATTTAATTTTCATTAGGTCGAATCAAACCAGAACCTGGAGCGAAACCGCAAATTTTATTAATACTTGAACCAGAACCATACACGAACCTATTTGTCAAAAAACAAATTAACCTGAAGCAGTTTTTGGCGGGTTCTAAGTCTTGGTACTTTTACTTTCTTTCCTTCCGATTATGATTATGAATGATAAAATCTGTTCTCTTCAACTCTAGAAATGAATGAGTACTCACCAGAAGCATTGAATTTCATTAACCAAAATTCATTTCGAATGTTTGCGTTGTTGAGAAGTTTATTAGTAAAATATTCAGTGTTCAAAAGTGCCTCACAAGTGTCGTCCATTAGAACAACCACTGGTTGATATTGAAGAGTAGCAAGAGAATTAACCAATTCGTCAACTACTTTATTTTTCTCCTTAGGCACAGTTGGTTCAAAATTATCCGAAAGAATTCTTGGTTTCTTTTGATAGTTTGTATTTAAAGTTGTATGTTCTGGGACATAATAATAAAAAGATGCTTTATTTGGACCGTAATACGGATGTAGAACTTCAGTTTGCATTTCAGTAAAGTTTTCCGCAGATACGAAATTTTTAATAAAACAAATTAACAAAATGATGCATAATTTGAAAGGACCGCACATTTTGAAAGTGATCACTTAAACTATATCAGTTAACTGGAATTCTTAAAGGATTGTAGTAGATTTTTATGTGTTTTGTGACGTTTATTTGCGGCTAGGAGCGGATATTGTCATTCTTACTCAACAGATGAATGTGTTGACATAACATAGGAATAAATATTGCGTACACCCTCAAAACAATAAGATACATTGCTTATCAGTTCCAAAAAGAGATTGATTACTTAAATACATATTGTTTCATTGGAAAATGAGTAATTACAATATATGCGTAAAATGAAAAAGATCAGTGAAAATAGGTCAATATTTAAATTACGTTAAAAGTGAAAAACCCGAATTTTACAACATAGTGTATGTCATGAATTTTCATATGAATAGTGAGATAATAATGTGTAAGAGTAATTTTATCCTGATTATGCATATTGATTATTTTTATCTTTTAATAATCAGCTTATATTAATTTCGTAGGGGAACACGAGAATCCGTGACATATGCGTTTAACATGGGAAAACAATTTTTATTAAATACCCTCTTTCACGTAGTAATAATAATAAATAATATAAGAATAAACTTCTGAATTTTTTGTTTTTCTGCTTCAGTAACTGAGTAATAGTGTATTAAAAAACAAGTTTCATAAGGCAAACTGTTAACCTATGAGTCCACATTTGAAAACGAGTCGCTTGGCAGCGAGTTTTACAAAGGACGAGTGCGATAACAGGCTTTGTGAAACATGTTTTTATACTATTTTTTCTATTGAGGTAATTTAATATTTCTATTAGATTTTTTAAAAATTCGACTTGTCAAAAATATTACTTGTTATTTTTTATCATTGATGTTGGTAGCGCTTTCCGCTAAAAAAATTAAATTCACAGATAAATTTCATTGTTGACTGATAGCATTTTGTGGTTATAAAGGGTGTTTCAAAACATGTGTCGGAAAATAAAGGGTGAGATTGGTTGGCTAATTATAAGAAAAAAAGTTCCTATTAACGTGGTCCCGCAAACGCACCGTTTTCGAGATACAGGGTGTAAAAAAAATTGTTATGAAAAGCATGAAAAAAAGTAGCAACATGATCACAACTAAACGACAATTGTCAATAATTTTAATGTCAAAACAAATGCATGAACGCAGACGACTAGATCAAAAATAAATGTTTTTATCAACAACAAAACATGTTGCTACTTTTTTTCATGTTTTCCATCATAAAATGCCGTATTTCTCTAAAACGGTTTACGTTAGAGCTTTTGACTAGGAGTACCTTTTTTGTGTAGAAAATATTGGTGCTTCACAATGTGCTTTCAGAATGCCAATTTCCCAAGTGACATAGAAATTAGGGCCATAAAAACCTCACGCAACCCTAAAATCTCCGTCAATGGCACATGAAAAAAATTGAATAAGCGCTTAAAAAGTAGCTAATATGTGTACAAAAGCTGAGTTTTGTATCTCAAACGGTTCTTGAGATATCGTCAAAAAATAAAAAAAAAAAATTTTTTTACACCCTGTATCTCGAAAACGGTGCGTTTGCGGAACCATGTTAATGGGAACTTTTTTTCTTATAATTAGCCAACCAATCCCACCATTTATTTTCCGACACATGTTTTGAAACACCGTGTATGTCAGTTTTAAAAGCAGTCCATGCCAATTCTAAAAACCGAAAAGCGCCAAAAACCATGCGTTTATAGATCTTCTTAACGACGTGTTTTCCGTGCGTTTATAGACTTATAAAGACACCGAAATAGAAAAACCAATTTAAAGACGTGGCAAAAACAGGTTTAGGATGCGTTATTTCAAGGCGTGAATGTCAATTAACTTTCAAATAATGATTTTTGACAAGTTACTTGGTTTGACAGTTTACTTGTCGTTCATTTTTGGAAATATTCACGTACTAAATCCATTTTACCACGACTTTAAATTAAGCGTAAATTTAAAAATTTTGTTCTCTAAATCTCTTTGTATAGAGAGCCGCATTAAGTTTTACGGGACAGATGGTATTGAAGTAAAATTGTTTTCCTATCACGGTTTTTTCGTGTTTATCCTGTGCTTTTAATTTAAACATTATTAAAAAATCCCTTTGAAAAGTTATAAATTAAAAATGAAATGTTAAAGCAAATATCACCTTTTTGCTATCGGTTTTTAATTTCGTTTTTCTTTATATTTCTGGCGTATTATAATAATTTATGTAGACTTTACAACGTTAAATAGTAACTAACTTGAGACGTATAGTCAGACGTATAATACTTTCAAAATTACTAAATGATCATTTTTCCTAAATTATTTTTCTTTTCAGATCATCCTGAAGAAAACCCAACAAATCCACCAGCCAATTTCCCAGACAACCAAGAAATCAACAACCAATTTCTAAGAAAAGACCAGCAACAAGCTACGTACCAATTCGACTCATATAACCAAGAATTTAGTTCTGTCAGCGCTTATCAGCCTCAACCATACAACACTGTTGGTTTCAATCCAATTAGCTCTGCAACTGCTGAATCCACTGCATCCACTTTGCTGTCATCGTTTTCGAACATTCTTAGCTTTGGCAGTCAGTCGAAAAAAGAAACTATAATTGATGAACCGCAAGGTCCAAATCCGAATTCATTAGAACATTTATTAAGTGCAACTGGAGGTGAACCAAGTGTCAGTTCTATTCCTTTGTACTCAGCCAGTGCACATAACGTTGCACTTTCTGGGCCACCTTTACCGCCTTCTAATTTAGCTGGACCAAAACTTACGTCTAGTTTGACTGGGCCACCTTTACATGGTCCGCCTAAGTCTGCATTGAGCGGACAATCTGTGTATTCTGGACCACCTCCACCTATTCCCACATCATTAGGAATTTCACCTGTACCTACTTCTTTAGCTGGATTACCTCCAACGCAAATAATAAATCCTACTTTTCCTCCTAGTATATCGCCACAGAGAGTACCTAGCCCTGTACCTGGTTCGGGATTGTCTGGTCTTTCTACATTCTCTGAACTTAGTTTGCCACCTTCTGCATTATCTGGGCCTTCTATCCCTGTTGCTACTTCTGGATTTTTTGGACCTCCAGCACATTCTTCTAGTTTATCTGGACCTCCAACACCTCAATTAAGAGCTTCGCCAGGATTATCTAGACCTCCTACAGGATTATCTGGACGTACTGGATCTTTAGGGCCTCCTGCGAGATCATCTGAATCGGTATTTCCTCCTACGACATCTTTCTCGGGATTTACTGGACCAGGTTTGCCGCCTTTATCATCTGGACTTGCAGTAGGTTTATCTGGATCTGTGGAATCTACCTCCGCATTATCTGGACCTCCAGTACATACTGCTTGGTCCTCCGGACCAATCATTCCTCCTGAAGGATCTACTTCTGGATTGTCCGGACCGATTGTACCTCCTGGGCCGATTTCAAGTGCTAAAGGTAAGAATAGTCTTGGTCGGTTAGTAGTATATCAAATTTAGGTTGTGGAAAAGACCATATCAAAATAAAAGTAAACTAACTTTGCTTTTAATTAGCTAAATCATTAGAACATAAATTGTGTTATCACTGCATGATACATTAGTAAAAGTAATAAATTATGTTTTTTAATTTCACTTCGACGTTTTGTACAATTCCACCGAGCATGACATATCACAGATATATTTAGGTCATTCTAGCCAATTATAGTTCGGTATCAGTATTATAAAATTTGGTTTAAAAAATAGTTTTGATATTTATACAGTTTTATTTAATAATAGAAATGATGTAGCATGAATTAAAAATGATAAATGAAAATAAACAATAATATTTTAATATAACCCATGATCACTATAAATAAGATTGATTTAAAAATAAAATTTAACGATATTTAAAATATGAAATAAATAATGTAAAAAGGCAAGTAAAAAAATATCGACCTTTATATAGATTAAAGAATATTGTAAAAATAAGTTATTTTAAAATATTAAATAATGAACTAAAATAAATAATGACTGTTTAAAAAACAAAATGAAATCTGTGGGATATTTGCATTTCTGGCTAAACGATCTATTAACTTAACTGTCGATTAAAACGAAAAATATAGCACGGATAGTGTAACATAATTTGTAAAAATTACGTGTCAATATTTTGATGGGACATTTTTCGTTTAAATTGACAGTTAAATTAACAGACAGTTTAACCAGAGAAAAACAAGTATAATGGCTAGAGTTTTGAAGGCGTGAGTTCTGTGTTTATATGCATTACTCAGCACCACGATCCCATTTATTAAAATTACAAAAATATTAAGAAAAAATGGATAAAATAGATCTTTAAATATTGTTAAATTAAAATTATTTTTTTACATTTTCTTTTCTTTTTTGAATATCAATTATTACCGTGTCAATATAAAATATAACATTTTATCGTTAAAATTTCAATTTTATTTTATAAATATCATTTATAGTTTTATACATATTTTATAAAGATTGTTATTAATATTTTTAATATATCATTACATTAATTCAGATATCATTAGAAATTAAACAATTTTAAAAATTAATAATGTTGCTGGTTTTGAGGTTACATACATTATAACAGTAATTTTTAAAGAATTTTTTGTGACCATGGAATATGAAAAACTATTTTCTGGCTATGAAATAATTGAAAGTATGTATAAATATTTTCTTGAATTTTCTCAGAATAATGATGAAATTGATATACATTATATTTAAAGTGCAAAGTGCACCTTTGCAATTACACGTGTTTGTAATTTTGTGTACAGTATTGACCATAAATGCAACATTTAAAAATTTTCAATTACAAAAATAAAAGGAATTTTAGAAATAAATTACAGAATTAATGTTCCCTTGGAACAAATTCATTACATTAAATTTATAAAATTCAATAAATTTGTATAACTTTTATTTTTGACAGGACATAAATAATATTGCTACCACTTGCATGTTTTGAATTTCAAGAATCATGTAATTGTTTAAAAAATATGATTAGTATTCACAAATTATGGGTTATATTAAGACTGTATCCAGCGAGATTCGAAAATTAATAATAAAATGATACTGCACAAAATGATATTTCGAAAACATTTATTTTACATAATTCCATAGAATCGTATATAATATGCCGTTTTAAAAGTAAAAGTACTATTGAGCCTTCTACAATACCTGTAATCCCTTTATTACTTGAAAGTAATTGTTAAAAGTTGCTATATTTATGGCCAAAACTGTATATCTTAAATTTGTGGTAAAATGTCATGTGTTGTTCGTTATTCATTTAACAGTTTCATCAGTTGTGCAAAACAATCTTTGAAATTAAATCTCACTATGATTTTATTTTTAAATAAAAGAATACGACATTTGTTGAACTGGTTCATTTTATTTGTGCTTTTGGTATTAATAATAATTGTTGTGAAGAGGGCTATATATGCAGTTTATTACGAAAAATATTAACTATGTCGTTTAATATAAAAAAAATTGTTTGTGTGCTAGGCTCAAGCAACACTTTCCGACGACAAAACCAAAAACGTGCAGTGTATGCTCCAATTCCGGGATTCTCTTCCACTCCCGTGAGTCTACAACAAGGGACAGATTCTAACCTGTATTATCCGCCTTCTGGTCACGAACATCAACCTGTTGCAACAAGTAGTATTAACCCACCACAACCGTCCATTTTTACCCCAGCTCCTGCTCCTATTGTAGAGTCCCAACCGTCGAATTTGCTGGTTCCTAGTGAAATCAGCGAGGTCCAAAGTTTGGACGGCACTCCTCCTACTCTCCTTTCTTCTGTTATGAGTGATGTGTCCACGAATGCTAATCCTGCGACGCTAGACTCCAGCACGACTGTACATTCGTTGGGAAGTGTGACTCCTATGGCCGCAGAGATGGGGCAACCCAAACAGAATCCCGCTTTGGTAAGAGAATTATATTTTACCAAGATTTTCATAGTTCGGATTACTTTTTGTGTTTTGTCTTTGGTGGTCATTTAGGGCTACTTTTAATCATCTCCTTTAGGATCAAAATCCATTAAATCCACTTTAGCAAAATAATCAGATATCATATTGCAGAAAAAACTGTTTAACTAATTTCTAGAAGCAACAGTATAACTGAGTCCTGGTTTTCTGGATTTTTTAATAATGCTCTGATCAATAAATAGCAAGGAACACAATGAATTTGTTTATTATAAAACCACAAATTCAAAAATAAAAATTTATTCAGTGGCGTTTGCAACCAAAGGTACAATTTAATGGAATATGAAAGTAAATATAGTGTATTTAATGGCTTTTGACAGAGGACGAATTATTTATAAACAAGACACAGAAAAAATATCATAGGAAAAACAAAATCTTAAAAAATTAACAATATTCAAACTAGTTATTTACGTAACAAGTGTGTAAAGTAGTATTTTTTGGTCAAGTGCGGAAATTAGCACGAGATAAAAATACTATTTCCTACAACCGTGCGTAAAGTACACACTTTACGCACTCATTACAATGTGTAAAGTGTCAATTTCAAACACTAGTGCGTGAAAAGTAAATACGTTGCTAGACAACATGCGCATTCTGTTAATTTACTAGTTAACACTCAGTATTGTTAGAAATAGCAACATTTCGGTTGTAGGAAAAATATTGTATGCAACTCATGTGTAAATAGTATTTTACACACTTGTTACAAAAATAACTATTTACGCACCATTTGCATACAATATTTTTCCTACAACCGAAATGTTAGTGCTATTTCTCTCAATACTGAGTGCGAGTGTACAGGCATCTTCAAATATTGCTAGTATTGTTGACAAGTAAAATAATTGAATGTGCTTGTTGCCTAGCAACATAGGTATTTACTTTGTGATACTTTACACTTAGTAAAGAGTGCGTAAAGTATGTAATTTACTCACGGTTGTAGGAAAAAGCTATTTTTAGAATTTCAAAACGGATTTATTTGTTTTTCCAGTATTTAAATATATCGAGTCATTGGTCTGTTTTTTTTTTTCTAATAACTCGATTATTTTAAATATTATGGAAAAAAATCAAACCAAGTTTATACGATTTTCTACATATAAGTCCAAAATTATTGTTTATATGCGTTTCGTTCATGAAAGAGAGGCGAGACAAAATTTATAATTATTACCTATTTACAGAGTGCCATAAGCAATAATACAAATGTTTAAAAGTTGTATTGCTTGAGTTTGGCATGTCATAGCGTTTTAACAATTATTGATTTCATTAATAAAATATCAGTAATCATGGATACCTTACAGAAAAAAGCCCAGTGGAATTATATTAACAATTAAGTATCAATTAATAAACTTTTTTTCTGTCAAAGGAAACAATTCGACTGTTTGAATTGTATGTTTTATCTTACGGCTTTTTTATTTACGATTATCTCATGACAAGAACCTATTATATCAATAAATTTAGGCTCATTTGATGCAGGTTTTAATTCTGAACATTTTATGTATTTACACTTTTGTTCTAAAATTAATAGGGCAAAAATTGCAGCCATATGAAAATTGTACCATTTTTTATGGTCCATAAAAAAGTAGAGGATTCACATTTTCAATGAGTGTAGAAAATGTATTTTGTTTTCATTTTTGTTTATTTATTTGTTTCTAATTGTGTTTATTTATACATTACTGTTGCAATAAATTTTTAGAACACTGCTCCATATCGTCCTGTGTACCATCACTGGTTCCACTGTAGGGAACTTGAAGGCCGCACATTATGGATACCATTTTCCATGGTCGATTCTTTAGCTTTAGAAGCTGCCTTTGTCTCAAGTTAGTATGTCTTTTATTATATTTTTTTGGTATTCTAATTGTGTTTTTCTTCAGCCGATTTGTCTCCCGAAAATATGGTAGCCACAGATGGTGGTCGTTACGATGTAAATATTTTGCGGCGTCAAAGAACTGCTGTATATTGGGAAGGTAGTTCTACGGAAGTAAGAAGATGTTCGTGGTTTTATAAAACTACAAACGATGGCAAGTTCACACCTTATGAGGAAAACATCGCTACGAAATTAGAAGTAAATTTTATTTAATATTTTCTGTAGGTAATTTTATGCTACAATAATTTAATTTTAGGAAGAATATAAGGCGGCCTATGAAATGAATCAATGGCACAGAAAAATTGATTTGCCCAATGGGGAAACTGTAGTATTCCAGTCATCAGACATATTAGTCCTATTTCCACAATCTTCACCTTCTGAAATGTGGAACCAATCTCCAGTAAGTCTCATAAATGTGATGAAATATCAGTCTTTTATAGTGCTCGGAATACCGGTGGATCCAAAAGACCACCCGCTCACCCGTATTTCAGCGAATACGGGTCGGAATTGATTCTTTACCCATAAGAACCGTAAGACCCGTAAGACGTATTTGACCGTTTTCAACTTCACATACCAATGTTGATTTATGTGATTAAGCATTTGACATAATATAATTAGTTTTAAAAGTTAAGTTAGCAATTTGTAATATCGATTTGTAAGATAGGCACCATTATGAATAATTTAAATGCAATAATAGCTGCATTCTTTGTACCAATATCTCACCTCACTTGTTCTCAAAATGAGATGAGATTGAAATGAGGTGAGCTGAGATAGTTGCTTAACAAATAGAACGCAATTTAGAGAAAGAACGGAATACCTGTTTATCATATGTTTTATTTATCAGTATGTTGACATTTTCATTTTGTTTTCGAATTTATTTTAAATATCTGACAAGATGGACCCGCTAAGACAATAAAATGTCAAAGAATAAATCTACATCGTACGAATTTTCATTGCAAATAATATCATAAAACAATTCAATTTATTTATTAAATTTAGAATTAAAGAAATACAATTTCGCTTATCAATATTCAATCATCAACATTAACACTTTCTTAAATATTCATTTTTAAATAAAAAATAACATTGAAAAAAGACCCCCACTCCTCAACTGAGGTGAGACACTCAACAAGCATCACCCCGCTAGGTAGCTCAGTATCGGCAAGGGGGGAGGAATCCGCCTCACTTCATCTCATCTTAGTTGGGACAAATAGAACTGTCAAAATTACTGAGACAACTGAGGTGAGCTGAGATGAACTGAGATTGTGTGTAAAAAGAATGCACTTATGTTATCAGTCTGCGCTTTACACAAAACGTCAAGTCTTACCGATATGGTTCTTACGGGTAATACGGTTCTTATGGGTCTTACAGGTGTTATGAGTGAAGAATCGACTCCGACCCGTATTTCATTTGGTCCGAGTGAGTGGGTTTTTCCCTTTTAACTAAATATCCAGTTCTTACTAACCTTAACTAAAAACGCTAAAACTAGATACGTATTTCGGCAACTAAGTTGCCATCATCAATAAACTTACGTCTAAAAACAGATCAGTTTTGCATTAATCAACATGTCAACCACGCCAGAGGTCCAAAAACAAATCTGAAACACAGAGCAGATTTGTTTTTGGACCTCTGGCATGGTTGACATGTTGAGTAATCCAAAATTGATCTGTTCTTAGACGTAAGTTTACTGATGATGGCTACTTAGTTCCGAAATACGTATCTAGTTTTAGCGTTTTTAGTTAAGGTTTAAGGATTTTTTAACTATTACGTATTTAATCTTAGACTCTAATAAAGTTTTATTATCTAAGTCCCCAGCCCTAGTCTTTTAACATGAATTTATTTTAGCAAAGTGCTTTGAGACCAAGGGTAGTAAAAAGGGGAATGGACGAATTTGACATAGACGAAGGGGAACCAACAAAAATCGACCATTTATTATTCCTTGTCCATGGTATTGGTTCTGTATGTGACTTAAAGTTTCGTTGCGTCGAAGAAGTTGGTAAGTAATATACTTTTTTTTTTATACCGGTGACGGTTATTTTCCTACTCGACTGTTTTTATGCAAAAACTGTAGAGTACAAAGTTGTACAGAATTAAAAATTACATACAAAATTGTTTTTATATTTTTCATTATGTTTTCGGTTTCGTCACAATTTTAAAAAGACAAGTTCCGTTAATTAATAGCGATAGCCATGACATATGATATTATTATAGTAAGAAAATAAGATTATTTTATTCATATTCCTTTAATTTTATTTGTAAAAGTAAATTAAATGAATGTTTATTCAAATGAGGAATAGGTGTGTCTTTATTATAAAAAATTATTGTGAAATACAACACGGTATTTATTTTCTATAACTTGAATTGACGTTTATAAAAAAAATATGAAAATCGGAAAAAACAAACAAGTGTCATGGCTATTGCTACTAATAAACTGAATTCTTTGAAATTACTTTTTAAAATTGTGAAGAAATGGAAAACAATAAAAAATCTGATGTGGCCAACACATCACCTTACGTCAATGGGGTATTCCACCATAACAAATTTTTTTAAAAAAATTCAATTTAACATAAAGTATGGCTCAATAAATAATAGTTAAAACTATGAAAACATTTTTTAAATAATTACGAGATATTTCACCTTTTCTAAAAGGGAAAATTGACGTCATACAATTGTTATCTTTCTCTCGCAGAGTACTCAGAGCAGTGTGTGTGAGAAAGGCAAGTATAGGGGAAATGTGACGTTACACTGATTTTTCGAAAATAAAATACTGTTAAACTAGGACCAATTCAGATTTTTTAATACTATGAATTGCTTGAAAACTGAATGAAGTTTTATTTAAAATAATAAAAAAATTTGAGTGGAGTACCCCATTCTATGTATTTTGTACAAATCCCACACCAAAAGTTCCTTGGAGAAATTCTATATATCCAGTAAAATTGTAACACGAACATATACTATTTTCTACAAATTCCATACCGAAAGTTCATTGGAAAAGATTCTATAAATCCAGTAAAATTATAACACGAACATGTAAATTGCACTTGACACTGACATCTGTCAATTAGAATTATTTGAATATATCAGCTGGCTGATTTATGAAAGTTAATTTCTTTATAATTCTTTAACTCTATCTATTGGATATGAAGGAAAATGTATAATCAAACCGTATAGATATTAAGATATTCTTTCATATTGATAATCACATAAAATGTCAAAAAATGATATTTAACTGCGTTTTTTCAAGAAAAACTGTCAAGAACTTCAAATAAAGGAACTTCTGGTTGACCAATTATAATTGTAATTTTTAGAATTGTAGTATTGGAGTTATCGTCGGAGAAATTTTTATAACACGCACACACACATAAAGCCATTATCGTAAAACTAGTAAAATCGTATTCTAGGGACTCTAAAACGTGATTTTTCATTAAAAACTCATTACCGAATTTATTGAACAGACAATACCTTCCTTACTTAAAGGTGACGGAGGGTAAAAACAGTTGTTGCCGTAAAATGAACATGAGAGCAAGAAATTGCATAAATCTAATATCTCATGTTAAATCCCTATGCTTATAGCAAATAATTATGTTCGTTTTCTAAAATGTTAAATTTTATTTACAGTGGATGATTTTCGAAGCATTTCTATGCAACTTGTTCAATCGCACTACAAGTCTTCCTGGGATAAAGGTCTCGCAAATCGAATCGAAGTTCTTCCAGTAAGTTGGCACAACCAGCTACATTCAGAAGAAACTGGTATCGACAAAAAATTAAAGAGTATAACTCTTGAAAGCATACCTAGATTACGAGACTTCACGAACGATACCTTGTTAGATATCCTCTTTTATACAAGCCCAATTTATAGTCAGACAATAATTTCTACCGTTGGAACAGAATTGAATAGAATATACGCTCTGTTTAAGCAACGGAACCCTGGATTTAAGGGCAGTGTATCATTAGGCGGTCACAGTTTAGGATCTCTGATCTTGTTCGATATTTTGTGCCACCAAAAACATCCGGAAAAAGATGACGACAAAAGCTCTGATGGCGAAGATGATCTTCAAGTGAGACGCAAACCGCCTCCTTACCACAGGCGTATGAGCCGAAGAATTAGCTACATGATGGGAGCTGTTGGCACCGGACAACCGCAACTAACTTACCCTCATTTAAATTTTCATCCTATTGCATTCTTTGCTCTCGGTTCGCCAATTGGAATGTTCGTAACCGTTCGTGGATTGGAATCCCTAGGAGAACATTTCGCTTTACCAACATGTCCAGGCTTCTTTAATATTTTCCACCCGTACGATCCGGTGGCTTATAGGGTTGAATCTTTGATTAACTCTGAGTTAGCTAAGTACAGCCCTGTGTTGATTCCACATCACAAAGGGAGAAAACGCATGCATTTAGAGCTGAAGGAAACTGTGGGTAGAATAGGAGCTGATCTTAAACAGCGCATAATAGATTCAATGAAGAACACGTGGAATTCTGTGTACCAAATGGCGATGTTCCATCGATCGGATAAAGCAATTGAAGCTGAAGTAGAAAGGGTAAAATTCTTTTTTGTTTAAATATTATTAAGTAGTAATTCTTTTTGTTTAAGGTTATAAGAGAGCAAGAAAGAGCTTCTGAAGAGCAAGATCAGTTAGTTACGGAATCCCCTGCTGAAGAACAGCCTCCGGATGTTTGCTTTGGTATTCTCAACAACGGAAGAAGGATCGATTACGTACTTCAGGAAGCACCATTCGAATTTTTCAATGAATATATCTTTGCCTTAACTAGTCATGTTTGTTATTGGTAAGTAATTTAGTCTTTTCAATGGTTTTGCATAATTTCTGTAAGGAATAAATTCTGCGATTAGGAATATGCAAATTTTAACTTTATGTAATATTGCAACTGACGATAAATCTCTTAACAATCTGACAGGGTTATGTAGTGAAAATTTACTCGACATCGGTACACAGCAATATGGATTAGACATATTGTAAAAGAAATATAGATGCAAAAGTATATAAGAATTAAGAAATAATATGATAAAAGAAACTATAAACACACGAAAATTAGTATTTAAAAAGACTGTTTGGTAAATATCAAACTGATATATTAATGAAACAATAAAAAATTACGAAAATACACCACTAGAACTTAAAATAAAATAAGAAAAATGAAAAAAATGCAGTTACATTATATTATAATTTATATTTATCGAATTAACGGTAATTTAAATCGATAAATTACAAAGGATATCAAAGACACTACGCCTTTTTTATATCGAGAAAGCTACAAAACACCTTGTTTTTGTCAAGTAATTTGAATGATACGAAGAGAAAACATTTATAGTAGAAATCATATTGCAAGAACACTTTGTCGTAAAACGATTTAGCAATTGCATCCATAAACCAACAATGGGGACCTTTAGTTTGTGGTTACCTACCCCTAATAAATGATACCAACAGGCAAGGACAGGGCCGGTTCCTTTATATTAAGAATTATTTGAAAGAAAATATTTCACGATATTTTTATATAAGATTTAAATATTATAAAAACAAGTATAGACAATAAATTTTAAAATTAATGCAGGTCACTATTATAAATTACCTACCAAAAACTTCTTTTATTTTCGTGGGATTAAGTAATTATATATTTGAAATAGGCTCACTTCTTTGTGCATAATTTGGAAATACGAAACAACGAGCAAGAGAGGGCAATGACTCGTTTTCCATTTTTAGAAGATTAAGTAAATTACGAAGTTATACTGAGAGAGGAACCTTAAAATACATTTTTTGTTTTCTTTTTTATGTAGACTGTATTCTGAATTTTTATCCAATAAAAACATTGAAAGAAAAATCGAAATTTTATTTTTTAAGTGTGATTCTATTTGTCAAAAATTATAACGAACCGTTTTGTAACTTTACGAGTGTTTATGAATATGGGCATTAATCTTCTAAAAATGCTCGTACAATTTCGTATTTCCAAATTATGCACAAAGAATTAAGCGTAATATATAATTACTTAATCCCACGAAAATAAAAGAAGTTTTTGGTAATTTATAATTCAGTGACCATGTTCTGCATTAATTTTAAAATTGATCGTTTGTACTTGTTTTTGTAATAACATTTAAATCTTATATAAAAATATTGTAAAATATTTTCTTTCAAATAATTCTTAATATAAAGGAACCGACCCTGTCCTTACCTGCTGGTATCATTTATTAGGGGTAGGTAACCGCAAACTAAATGTCCCCATTGTTGGTTTATGGATGCAATTGCTAAATCGTTTTACGACAAAATGTTCTTGTAATATGATTTCTACTATATAGTTGTATGAAGCGATCTAAGGAACTCATTATAGAATCTGCCAATTGCCTGTTATAAAGTTTTACGTGACTTGCGGTAAAGGTTCCTTACCCAATGTAGTTTCTTCTGACATGGACCGTACTCGAAATTTGCGTTCAAGATATTTCCTAATTAAGTTATATGGATTATAGTATTCCAATAATAATGCGTTTTAAATGTAGGTACTTCTTCTAATATTGAAAAGAGATTAAAATGTTATAAGGATTACAATACATTCAAACGTAAGTTTTAAATACAATCAGTTATTATATAATAATAATATGTTTAAACGTACAGTTATAATATATTTTTTTTCCAAATCTGACTGCATATGTACTGTGGACTGAATCTCTATTTTATTATAATGTGTTTTTTTTTTTGTCATATGTAACTCCACTGTAGTCAGAACTAAATCTCTTTTTGTTTTTCTTAAAATGTGATTTTTTTGTAATATGTAAATAATTTTTCGCGGTATACTAAAATTTTGTATTTACTGTCTCATTTCTTAATATTTTCAGTTTACAAAATTTATAGAAAAATTCAGTATGATTTTTTTTAATACGGGCCATTTCTTAGCTTTCATGGCAAGCCTTCAAGTTTGAATAATTTATGATTCCTGACCGCTAAGCTACCTAACCCTCTATAAAAGGTTGTAGACCCTGGATGTCAGTTCCTTAGATCCAAATGAATGGAGTTAAAAATGATCAAAATGATTTAATAGGTCTGTTCGTTTGTATTACACTAACTTGTACAAAATGTACCGAGAATACGTTACAGTGTAGTTTCGTGCAACGTAGTACAGACTTGTTTTCGAAATTCAAACGAACACTAATTAGCCAAGTTAGTGCAGATTGTAGGTTAACTAGCAACGCCATTTATAAATATGGATAATTATTTTTCCATTTAGTTAATATTTATTGCAATTCTTTCAATATGAAAGATCCATTAATACTTATTTTTTGTACTAAATGTGAATTACACTTATCTATATAGATTTTAATAGTTTTCAGTTAAATTAAAACTTTTTTTTAATAAATATTTTGTATGCAGTGATATATTACTTATTTTTCCATTTTATTTCTTTGGTATTCTTAAAACACATTTCCTTTGATTCATTTTTAGAATATAGAATAAGATTTTGCAGATTAACGAAAAAATTATAGTTACAAGTATGTATAAACGACAACCTATGTGACAAATTGTGACATCGTTGTAAACACTGCGCACTGCACTAACTCGGGAGGTAGTACAGTTAAGACAAGTTAGTGCAACATGCACGACTACAAACGAACACAGTGCTGACAACTTTGAACACACAAACGAACATATTTTTCAAAAAATTACAAGTTAGTGCAGCTAGAACCACACAAACGAACAGACCTTATAACATCTTTCTCATCTTAATATATAAAGACAACAATTTTTAGTTATTTTACTTCAAGAATGTTATTATTATTATTGTTGTTATTATTATTACTACGCGTATACTTAAATAAATGTGATTTTTATTCCTGCTATAATGATTTCTTGTCTTATTTTTGAGCAGAAACAAAGTTAGATAAAATAAACTTTTGCGGAAATGAACAAGATTTGTTAAAATTTTTGTAAAATTTTGAACGCCTTTTGGTATACAAAGTGTTTAATACTCGTAGATCTGTAATTTTTATAACAAGCTTAAGCTTGCACTAGAAGCGTTTCTTTTTTAACAACTTATGTTAACCAATGTTGAACGTTCTAAGGCAGTAGAGTTTATTTAAGTTTGACACGAAAAAAGTTAAACATTTCGCCTCATATGAAAATCAAAATTAGGAATGCCGGATGCACTTAATTTCGATCTTTGGTCCTGCCCGACCCGATTTCGAGTCATTTTTCGAGCCGGGCCGGCTAATTTTTTGTCGACTTGATGTCCGAGACGGGCCGGCAATTTTTATTTTTGGGCACAAGTCAATCCAAACCTCAAAGCCCGGTCCGACCCGACCCGAATACATACCTATCTCTAGTGCAGTGAATTTATTAATCTTATGCAAATTTATTTTAATTTTTCAGGGAATCAGAAGATACCATGTTGTTAATTTTGAAAGAAATTTACAACTCTATGCACATCAACCCTGATAAAGAGATTCCCCAGCAAACTATGACTATAGACCGATCAAGTCCGTCCCCAGTAGCTGACGGCAGTCCTCGCAGTCTGCAAATGCCGAACTTAATGCAACCTACTAACTTTAGTTCCAATCAGAGCCCACCACCCACACAGGGGTTCATTCGCAAGACATAATATATGTTATATGAGTGGCTCTACAGACCACTTCTAAATAGGTACGCGCCTTATTTAATTCATGACAGGCAGATTCGATAGATGTAAATATGGAATGGGCTGTGAATAGCCACAGAACTGAACATAGATTGGACTAAATTAAATTTATTATAAGAGTATAGTTAATTTTTGAAGCTCTTGACAGTTTGTTTTTGTTCTTGCTTTTTGTTGCATTATGTTTTATATTACTTTTGTTTAGCAGCCAATCGAGTTATTGTTATAATAAAAACTGTGTCTTAAGTTCTGCAATAGTTATATTTTAAAGAATTATGAAGAATAATAGTTTAACAAAATGTATGCAGAAAATTCGTATTTTTACATCAAAATGCTATAATGGTAATAATCTTGTTTCATACCGGGTGGCGCTCGAAAAATTAAAATATTTTGAATATTTACTTCCATTAAAACTGATTGCATAATTCTAATAATTAATAGTTCAAAATTAATAAGGAATAATTAAAGAAAATTAAAACATGTTAAGGCCCATTCTCAGTGCCTGTCATAGTCATAGTTTTTGTTAGTTGTCATAGTTTCAAACAGTTTGGTAAAGCGAAATACATATATCCATTTCCAGTGCTTGTTTTAGTCATAGTGTTTAGGCATAATTATAAACATAATCACAAAACAAGCACTGGGAATGAATATATGTATTTCGGTTTACCAAACTGTTTGAAACTATAAATATTATCCTCTGCTTCTCAATTATGGGTAGTGGATTCGAACCTATCCAACTTCTTTATTTTCTTTTTTTATTTTTTCTTTGTATGTATTTGATACAATCAAATAAAATAGGTTATAATAAAATTTGTATGTATGTAAAATTAAAACAAAAAATAAAAAAGTAAAGAAGTCGGGTAGATTCGAACTCACGACCCTTAACATGAGAAGCAAAAGCGTTACCATCGTGCTACAAAACCTCTTTTGTTAATCTTTCTTTTATGGAAGATAATATTACTTTAAATTTGCTATAACATTTTTAATTTTCTTTAATTAGCCGCCTCGGTGGTTGAGTGTGTAAAGGCAGCGCTCAAGCGACCTTCACCGCTCGCCTTTGGGGTCGTGGGTTCAATTCGCACCAGGGGCTTGGATGTTTTTATATGTCCTAAATTATAACACTCAAATAAAAAATTGTCATTGGGCAATCGGCAGCTTACCAAAGGCCAGAGGGGTAAAAAAAATTCTTTAATTATTCTGTATTCATTTTGAACAATTAATTATTTAAATGCTGCAATAGGTGTTCACGAACATATGTGCAAAGTTTTATAACAATCAGTTTTAATGGGAAGCAAATATTCTAATTTCTTTTTAATTCTAAATGCCTATGTAACGGATTTCGATCGCCACACGATATATTACTAATAATAATTAAATATATTTATTTTGTAAATATATAAATGTGAATGATTTAAATTTTAAAATTTCGTATTTTGCGTCGAATATTACCGACAACTTTAAATATTATTGTGAATGATTGTATTTGTATAAACCAAAAATATGTCTTGAATTGTATAAATGTAGTAACATTTTATTGTTTGCTATTGCAGAACAAATAATAATCGTTAATTCAAAATGAGATTGGTTTATTTTGTGCAATATTTCTGACATTGTTAAATTTATTTATGTCTATGTTAGGTGCAACAAGTGAAGTTGTACAAATTCTGTATAAATTTTTCAGATTTTAGAACAGTAAGTTTTGATATCACATTAGAACTAATCATTAAATAATTTTGTTCAAATACACAATTTTTATTTCAAGAATAAAAATATATAGATAGATAGATAGTCTTTATTCGTGCCCCTAACCTTTTTTTTTAAATATACCCTTATTAGAGATTAGTTTGAGATTGTCTCCTTTTGTATAATAAGCTATGGGGACACCAAAGAATATGAATATAACTTTGCAATTGGTAATTTAATCTTTCCAAAGATAAAACTTCTGTTTTGCATAATTAACGTAAGGAATAAATTCCGCGATTAGGGATATGGAAATTTGATGTGTAGATGCATGCATGATGTGTAATTGTACTAGTTTGCATAATCTTAGATTTATTGTAGGTTTTGTTCCGTATACATGGATCACAAATATGTTAACATGCAATGTTCATTTTATGAAATAGTTTACACGCACCGTAAATTAATTGTTCATTTTTATGCTCTCAAATTAATCATATTTTCAAATAACAAGAAATATAAATTTTATACTGATTATACTTTTAAAATTTAAAGCCTATAAAACTAAAAGAGCATACCTACTCTTTTTAACAAGTAAATAAACAAAACGTCGTCTGAAAAGTTTGTAAGTGAAAATAATGAAGTATACTATCATTAAATTCGTATTGTTTTACTTATATAAATGTAGTGTGTTTTGTGTTTAGTTAATTATAATAGACAGATTAATGAAAAATAATTTAAGTTTATGCAGTGAATAAATTATCTGCTCTTGCGTTGAAAAACTTCATTTCCACGTATTCTGCATAACGAGGTAAGTAGTAAAAGTTTTAAAAATACGTTAAAATATGCTAATTTCACTCTTTGCCTATTAAAAATTCTTATGAAAATAATGATGACAATGCACAGGAGTTGAGATAAACTGAGAATTTTCGCAAAACAACAAAAAATACCAGCTATGTTGAGGTACGAAAAATAAAACCTTCATTAGTATGCTTCAACATGTTTAAATTCACTAAAAAAACACAAGATCTGGAACAACATTCAAGCTTAATTAAAAGTAATAAACATTTTTAATAAAATGTATCCGAAGCGCAGAGAATTGATCTGTATGCTATTCACACTATGCACTACAATTAGTTATTTTTTTTATAGCTCACTGAAAAACGAATTCGCTATTCTATTGCTAATGTATATTGCTTTTTAATAAATTCTTGACACCTGGCATAAAAGTTTATATTTAATATGTCCTTAGATTTGTTTGTGATTTTATTTCAATACCATGGCTAACAATATAAAAAATTAAAATTCAATTTACTGGGACTCAAACCGAGCAAACTAAAATGGTTATTGAATGTGACGTAGAATTTAATTATCTACAACATTTATTTGAAACATTATTTTCTAAAATTAGTGGGCCACCTTTGCGCTAGGAAAAACTATTTTCCCATGTTAAACGCCTACGCCACATTTTTCATGTTATAGTATAGGCAAATACAAGAGCTACCTCATGCTGTGAGTCAATATCGAAAAGTTAACCAACCAAATTTCAGAGGAATAAACAAACAATATACACTTATAAAAACAGGGATATATTCAGTTTTATATCACTTTATTTACAGAAAATTCATTATTATTGAAAATCATATTTCCTGGAATAGAAAAAACAAAAAAATATTTTTTCTACTCCCGTGCGTGAAGTGAGTACTTCACTTATCAATTTTTATGTGTGAAGTTTGATTTTTTGCACATAGTGCGTGAAGTAACATTTCACGCATCGTTCATTATTTTAAATACATATTACAAACTGAATTGTATTTTAATAAAACAAAGCTGTTACACACCCATAACGAGGCTTTACGTTAAAAGAATGACAATGTGAAGAAGAAATATATTTTATTGCAAGGTCGTAGAAAAAGTATAGTATGTAACACGTGTGTGAAGCTTATTTTACATTCGGATGGTTTGCAACACTCGCCTTTGGCTCGTGTCGCAACCTCCACCCTCATGTAAAAATTTCAGCTTCACACACTTGCCACATGATATACTATTTCAATATAAGTCCCTTGCTTTTGGATACAAGTATTACATCGTTTCAATGACATCTTTAATCCATTATAAAGATATTCCTTTGAGTTGTCCGTAAAATGCATTTCAACAGCCGCTAATTTCGTTACCGTCTATAAATTTTGTTGCCCTTAGTGTTGTTTTGAGATTTGGAAACAAAAAATAGTCACAGGGGGCTAGATCTGGACTATAAGGCGCATGGTCAATGTCTACGAAGCCACATTCAGCAACGGCAGGTTTTGAAAGTCTTGACTTGTGGCCTGGTGCATTGTCGTGAAGCAACAGGGCAACTTGCGTGACAACACAAACTGACAGATATTTTAAATAAGATAGGTGCAATTGTTTTGTAAATTGTCCGAGAATATAAAAACGACCTCTCGTAGGTAGTAAATAAAGGAAAATAAGATTAAGTTCAAATTTAATTTCACATAATTTATATTTAACTAAAATACCTATCGGACCAGTACGATAGGTAAGCAGACCCCCTGCAGATCTGGACTAAACTGCTATTAGTAGCTTCCACGCCCCTAGCTCTTATATATTTGCGTCTACTATACACCTGGTATAAATTTAAGTGCCTCTGCAACTGGTGCCGGTTCCCAAAAACAAATGATCAACGGGAGCCGGCGCGCCGACTACGGTGATACAATCTAAATGACAGCTGGCAGTCACCTGACAGTTTTCATACTTGGTCCGAGTTTTCCAAGCGTGACTTTTGTGCGTTAGGTGAGGTTATTGTTATTTTTAGAGAAACATCCCGACTTTAGTTATGACGTCTCATTTGTTATGACAGAAATGTTATATTTCTTTAAAGATTATAATAGCCTAACCTATCGCACAAAACTTGGCCGAGTCCAAAGCTAGCAGCAATCAGCATCGGTGCGGATGTACTGCCTAAATTTGAAGAGTTATTCAAAGTAAAAAAAAATTTTCGCTAACCGTACGTAGTTGATGCTATTATGTCATTAATTTTTGTAAAAAAAGTGGGCTATTTAGGTATAATTTATATCACTATGGCAATAGTACATAAAGTAAATCATTTTTTGGACTAGTACGAAAAACACATCGACATTATTTATACAAATAGTCAGATTAAAAAGATTAAATTCCGAAATAACTTCATTAATAAAAATAAATCGAAAACAGTAAGGTTAGTATTTTTCTATTAAACTTATTGTTATGTTACATAAATATATTTTCATTTGGCGCGTCAACAACAAATCGATTAATTTTTTCTTTAGTTAGAGTCTTGGACTTCTTAGGACGATATCCTTCAGATTTGTCTTTTAAGTACGGTACATTTTTGAATAATTTTTTATATTGACATTATTATTCACAATTAAAGTAGCTCTCAACATGGAATACTGCGCCCATAAAGTAGATGGCTTTACTTCGTTAAATAAATGAGAAAAATATTCAATAATTACGTTCTCAGAATATGATGCGGAGTTTTATTACTTTTTCCAATCCATAAATCGTCTATAGCAATTCTTATAAACTTCTCTTGATTTTTGAGGTAACATTTTAAGGGTAGCAATATTTCTGATTCTAATATACCAGGTGGTGTACTCACTGAAATATATACTAACTGGAACTCGCATACTCTACCTATCAGCGTACGCTGCACTGAAGCCTCATTGAACAATAATGGCTGGTCCTGTTCGCGCACGTTCGTGCCGAACCGAACCTAGCCGAATAACTCGTATCATAGCTGATCGCTTTGTTTTCATATTATGCTTCATTTATTTAAACATGCGCCACACGAAATAATTTCCGTCTACTCACGAACTGTCTCGATGTTTGCCGACTACTCCAGCAGCAGGCTTTCAATATGCTTCACAGTCACGGTTCGTACGCGCATTCCAGTTAGTATATATTTCAGTGGGTGTACTAGATATATTAAAAGATTCTACATCACTATCACTTTCCATTTTTTATTTTTAATAGGTAATCCTTGCAAATTTATCATCAAAATGTATATTGTTGAGTTTTGACGTTTACAAAATATCATATTTATATAACATTTACGGTTGTCGTTTTTGTCACGGTAGAAACAAATTCATTGTTGCGTCATGTTGCATATGTCAGTTTTCAAGAATTTTTTAAATTTGTGTAGATAAAATAAGTTGAATGTTATAATGCTTCATTTTAAATTGATGGAATTCTTTAGTTGAACGGTTGGCGAAAAAATATTTCATTCATGCAAAAAATGCTAGTTGAGACTCGCGTTGTCCGGCAACCGTCTTACTCATGCATTTTTTATATTAATGAAACAAATAACTATAATTTTTGTTTTCGTAATATGAAATAAATATAATAAACGGTTTTTGGCTTTTGCATCCCCGCTGGGAACGGCTCGAGTTGAATGAGATTAGAATAATTAACACGTTAACTGCGGAGTTAAAATAAGGGAGTATTGCGTTACTAACGATACATACCGCCGGCGATATGTAATTTGTTTTTACTGTGGTGCGATACATATCTCCAGGGATATGTACTAGATGTTGACTTTAGTTCCATCTTATGTACAGATAAGTAACTATCTAGAAGAAGAATCTATCTTTAGGCTGCATGGTATCTTAACTTATTTAGACTTTTTGTTATAATTTTATTAATTTAATATTTATCTAGTATTTTCAAATCTGTTATAAAACATTAAAAAAATAACGCTAAAAATCTTAGCTAAAGCCTGGATTACACGATGAAGTTTTTATTTTCAAGTGACTTGAAAAATTTCTTTATAAGTGACCTTACAAGTATATTTACAAGATCAAGATTTGCGTGAATTAAAATATTCAAGTGTCAAAATTCAAGTTATACTTACATTAAGATTTTAGTTACTTCTCTATCCCATTTTGCCATTTTTCAGTTTAATATCGATCGCTTGTAACACTACTTATATACATCAAAAATATAAACACAAATGACTTTTGACAGTCACTTGACAGTTAAAATTTATGGGGATATTTAAGAAAAAAATAGCGCATGTTCCAGTTTTTCTTTAAAAGTTTTTCGTTAAAAGTCTATTCATTTGTCTCTCTTGCTCTCATGTCATTGCGCGAGAGAGAAAACTTGAAAAGAAAAACTTTATCGTGTAATGCATGCTTAATAAATTCTGAAATATAAAATGTCAAATACTTTATTATCTTTTTGTTCAAAAATGCCATAGCTAAATAGAGACAGCTATCACTAAAAATATGTTAAATTTCACACGTTTGCAAATATAACTTATGAGAAAAATAACAACCAAGAAATCTCGGAACAGTTTTCCGAGAATCGAGATCTCGGCAAATATTTCTCGTCTCGTAAAATATATTTTTCATTCCTGTCTCGTCTCGTCGAGACGAGAAATCTCGAGTACGAGACGAGACGAGAATCGAGAAATATCTCGTCTCGACAGAATCACTATATGTTATTAAAATGTTCATGCAAGTTTTTACAAACCCCCGGCGACATGTACCACACAGATATAATAAAGAATTCATTGTGTGCGTTGCATATCGCCCGAGATATGTACTGTGTTATTATAACCTAATGATTCTGTAAAAAAGGACATTTAAAATGCTACAAGAATCGTTAAAATCTGTCCACAAATAAAAATTATATACTCTGCGCATCTGAAGAATGAAAAGGCGAAATTCGCTTACGCATGATGTCACCATCTGGTTACATATCGCGGGCGCTATGTATCGCAATTAACGTGTTAAGCAAATGTGACTTAGGTTAATAACTGGATGGGTAACCGCAGATATTGATTTATAATAGTTTTACTGACGCACGTAAAATTTATAATGAAATAGATATTTTAAATATGTAATACTGAAGGTGGGTGAAACAGAAATAGAAATAATTAATCAGATTAAAACTAAAATTAGGCTCGTGTGTTGGCGATTGTGTATTGCTGGATGCTGGCCTTCCCGTGTAGACAATAATCATTCGCTTGCGGAAATAAAGGGTTAGCACACCGCAAAATCACAGCGGCATACTCTTTCATAATTTATTCATTAACAATCAACTGCGCACGGCGTACGCTCGCGTCTGCAAACATGAGTCTTAGCTTGACCAATTCACTTTTTCGCTATTGCTATCGTATCGTTCTCTTCTGTGTTCAGCGCACCCTTTATTATCATATCTTATTTAATGCATTCCCGTGAAATAAATAAACCATAAATAATGAAGGGTTCCATTAAAATTTAAATGCCCTATAAAATTTTCTATATACATAGAATGCTTTCTCGAATATACAGCGTGAATGATTTATTTGCTTCCTTCTATGTTTTTATAAAAAACTCAAGAGCAAATATTACTTTCTAAAACACCAGCTGACAGGCAGGGCTGTATTTATATTTTTTGATCCTGAGGCGGTGAAAAACTGTTGGGCCCTCTTTTATTTTACAATAAAATTACTGACAAATTTAAATATTTTCTCTGAAATTTTTAGCAATGGGCTACTTGCGTACCTTTTTTTTTATTTAATATTTTTGAAGAGAAGGTAAAAACTTGCTACCCATATTTTTTCATTTGACAAAATTTTTATTAATTAGCCAGAAAAAAAAATAATTTGATTATTTGAATACCCGCCATGTATGACGTAGAATTACGCCGCACCAATGAATAGTCGTAAAGCCACAGCGTGGTGCCGTCCCATAGTAATGGTATGTTTGTGCGGGTAATGTAGATCACCTGTTTGACGTTTCAACAATAGTTTGGAGGTTAGTATTTTAGTTTACCTTTGGTATCGATATTTTAAATTACATGTAATTTTCTATGTGTTTATTTATAAAGTAATTAATGTATTTGAGAGACCAGAGAGAGAGAAAAATGAACTAATGTCAAAACTTTCTCGCACGCTGTGCCATCTATTGATAACATTCTTAAACATGCTTCCCATCCCCCAGTTCAATATAAAGACGTCACAGAAAATTTTCTTTCTTAATTTGGTAAAAAACAAATAATTATTTTAAAATAAAATTTATATTTTTATATATGTTTCCAACATAACATAACGTATATAGTGACAGAAATCGGATTTTCAGTACCACGCAAGTAGCCCATTTAGAGAGAGTATAACAAAACTCAGTGAAATCAAAACATTGATTTCAAATACAGTCGAACCTCTATAACTGCGAAATTACTTCGAGTTATAGAGATTTCGAGTCCGAGAAAAAGCATACTTATTGCAAACAAGTTTAATTTATTAAAAAAATGCATAATTCTAAAACATTTTTAAACATTCTTTAACACAAAAAAGGTTATTGAACAAATAAATAAAATAAATAAATAAATATATCATTACCCCGTGGCCGCTTGCCGAAGTGTCTGGTCGCGAACCCGGGGGAACCGGGTTCGATTCCGACAGGCGCCAAATATTTCCAATTTTAAATGGCACAAAAGTGACCCCTGTGGTGCACTCTCCACACCAGCTATGAGTGCCCGTGAGGTGACGCCTGGTAAGCGCCCACACGGTAAAATATATCGTCATCATTACCGATGTCTACATGTGTTGTAGATACTGGCACACCCAGAAATGGGTAATATGCCGTGATGATATATTTATTTATATATCATCACGGCATATTTACTCATTTCTGAGTGTGCCAATCTGCGTTGCACACAGATTTCGGTAATGATGATGACATATTTGTACCGTGCGGGCGTTTATCAGGCATCACCTCACGGGCACTCAATGGTGGCGTGGAGAGTGCACCATAGAGGTCACTTTGGTGCCATTTAAAATTTGAAATATTTGGCGTCTGTCGGGATCGAACCCGGGTCCCCAGGTTTGTGACCAGACACTCAAGCACACGGCCACGGGACAAAAAAGCGTACACAAATAAGTTAAAAATACAAAGTTACTGTAATAATTATTATTTGACAGCGTTCATGGAATATGAGGATATGAGCATTTCTTTCCCTTACCCCTCAGGTGTCCCGCACTATACAGATAGATATACAGGTGTATTAAGATAATGGGACAGTGCCGTTTATTCGTGTATGTGAAAAGATACAGAAAAAAGTGATTAGGATATTTTGTAAGGGATAGACGGGTATACATTTTAGCATAAACTTTATTATCATAAATCCAGTGGTACTCAAACTATAGAGCAATATTATATATTTTTAAATAGCATTATATATATTTTATTAACTCATTAAATAGAGAATTTTGTTATGATTTCAACGATATAATAATATCATAACCTTACATTGCGAAAAAATTTATAAAAATTAATTCAAAGTTAGTATTTCATTTCTACTGTATCTAAGTAATCTGAGCAAACATTCAATCAATAAAACAAAAAATTTATTTTAAAAGTTGAATTTATTGTCAAAATCGTAGCTTACTTGAATGTAATAAAACTAAAATAAATTTTATTTTGTTTTATTGGTTGAATGTTTGCTCAGATTACTTAGATAAAGTAGAAATAAAATATTAATTTTTATCAAATTTTTCGCAATGTAAGGGTATGATATTATTATATCGTTGAATTCAGAACAAAATTCTCTATTTAATGAGTTAATAAAATGTATGTAATGCCATTTAAAAAAATATAATATTGCCCTATAGTTTGAGTACCACTGGATTTAAGATAATAAAGTTTATGTTAAAATATGTCCCCCTTTATGCCTTACAAAATATCTTAATCACTTTTTTCAGTATCTTTTCACATACATTAATAAAATGCACTGTTCCATTATCTTGATACACCCTGTATACATACTTTAAAATAAATATTTCGATTTTTTTGTAATGGAGAAATTTATTATTTTTAATTTGTTTTACTAATAAAAAATATACAATAATTTTCAATGTCGTATTGAGTTTTTTTTAAATATACGAATATAGCATTCTGATCCCGTGAAAGATGTGAAAAAGCTACATTGTTCTAGCTGCCCATTTTTGTAATATATTTTTCATTAACTAAGCATACCATTATAATTTTTCTTCCATATTCTCATAATATAATTAAATCCATAATTAGAGTAAATTAATGTTAATTCGATAACACTAATGTGTTCAAATAACAGCTAGTTATAATTTCAAATCAGTTTCCTCGCTATATTACATTCTTGCAGTTAGAACCTTGTTATTCTAGACCCACGTAATATTATTTTCTATAATGTCATAACTCACGGCTGTTGCTACTTATTAACAGAACTTTTGAAATATACGTAACATAATGATTTTCATTTTGTATTAAAAAAATATTAAATATATTGGGTTTTAGACAGCTATTTTCCTAAAATACATTGAAATGGGGGATTACGGCTCAATCGAATTAAAGGAAAATAGTAAAAAAATACGAATGTATATGCTGAGTAACGAATATTAATAAAAAAAATGAAATGGTATAATTGAGATATTTCGGAAATAAAGGGTTTTTTGTTATAACGCTTCGACACTAATATGAAAATATTTTGATTGGCGACCGAGAAACCGCCTATCCATGCATTACAAATAGCGTGTTAGGAGGAGGGATTACTACCAATGGAAGTTAAGAAATTCAAATTCGAAAGGAGGGGCTAACATTCCTGTACTACAATTTCCAAACAGTTTTTATTTTAACATAAATTTCTTGCATTAAACTTAATAATTTAAATACACCTGTAATTATAAAGTATGTATACTTATACATTGTTATAATATTCATTTATTTTTATGTAAATATAACTTAAAATAGCATATATTTCAAGAACATTTAGGTCCATGATGAAAACAGTTTGATATAAAAACACATAAATGTGACGTCACGTCAATCTTTTCAAAATTCGGGAGACCATAACTCGCTTATTAATAGGAATTTTTTCGCCGGATTTTCATCAATAGTCTTAGTTTTCCTAATATTTTCAGATGAAATTATAAAAAAAAAATGGTGTAATCCCCATTATGGTTGACCAGAGACTTTCTTGTGACTTATGCAACCAGGCATACATGTATGCCGCACATGTAAGAAAAAATATTTTTTTGCAATATTAGTAAATTTGTATATAAATAAATACATAATACAGAATTTTTAATTAATTACTACATATGCAAATTTATCGTCCATAAACAATTATTGTTTTCTGTTTATTTCAGATATATTTATTTAAAATGTTGTCTTATTTAGAGAAATATAATACATTTTCTGTTGAAAATATATATATTGTTTATATTAATTATTGAGATGTTATTACAAAATAATTCATGTTTATTATTTAATGTTTATTTAGCATTTAATATTACATACATTTTGTAGAAAACGTTATAAAATGATGAGAAAATAAACGTATATTTGTTTATTGTTTGAGAATCAATACCTTTACATACTTCCCATTTTAGAGATAGAACGAGATTTCCACAATATTCTGTTTTAGAATTTTTAGGAAAGTTTACATTTAAAATGTGTTGAAAAGTTACATGTAATTTTGTTTCAGCAGAACCGAACTAATACTTTTGACGCTAGAGGCAAGAAACAAAATTTAGTCTACCCTCATGTAAAAACTCACACTAGGTATAAATGTGATATGATAAAATAAAAAATTTGCACCCTCAAATCCTTTTGCTCGCGGCTACGTCCCTTTTACCGCGCTCTAGTTTCACTGTACACCCCTGGGGCAGGTTTAAAATTAATAAACAAAATTACTGTTTTTCTCGTTGCTCTTTTGTTATATTCCATTGGTAAAATTATGCTATAGTAGGAAATTCTATCATACATGTACACCAAAATGAATATAAAACATAGTTTGTTCAAAATATTAGTTTTCAATTTTCATGTTTTTTAATTTGGTTATTTAAGGTAATAATAGTAAAATATTCAATGTTTAATAAATGTAATGTATAATAAGTAAAAAATTGTATTTTTAAAACAAAAAAAAACGTTAATTAGAATTTTAATTCCGTATATTATTCTACCATCAAATACAAATAAGTCCTTACAATGGGTATTTTCAAAGTATGTGCGAATAAGAGGATCTTTTTTTATACGTTGTTCTTTATAAAAAATAGTAAATATATATTTTATTGTTCATACAATGGCCCATAAACTAGCGAGGTGCTAGCGAGTCATAATGACGTAGGTATATGCAACACATACCCGTAGTACTGGTAACACGACTAGATGGCAACCCAGTCATATACCTATTAATTAATATATTGCGGATCCTTTGCTTTTCTTGAAGGAAACACTGTGAAATGGAAATATCATTTCTGCATAAGTCTATCTCACACAAACGCCCAACCGCGAATTATGCGCATGCTTGGAAACTTTGACTACTATTGGCTAACGAGGAAATCATGATCACTTTTTGCGAATCACAGAGTTCTTTTTATTAACGACTAGCGCGAGAAATTTTTAATTTAAATTTGAGAAATTAAACAATGTACCTACTACTTATTTTGTATGTAAATTCTTGAATATAAATATTAGTAATAATAAAAAACATTGACATATTCTAGTGCTAAATTTGAATTAAATAATTTACTTTGTTGTACTGTAAAAATAATAGGAATACAATCTGGTCAGGATTAATTTATTTAGGTGACAATAAATTACTGAATGAAACACAAAGCAAATCAAAGCAAATGCTTTCGAAGTGCAACTACAAACAGAAATGAAATCAAACGTCAAACCATGTGCTCGCTGCATCACCAGGGCAGCGTTCCAAAACCAAGAATACCGAGTTTTGGCGTAGAGTATGATGTGTTGTGTTTTGAAACGAATGAGAGTTTTATTGAAGTAAAAAATTGAAACTAAATTAAAAATAATTTAAAAAAACTAACAAAACTACTTATAATTACAACATTAATGTCAAGCCCGTAATAAAAGTGCTTTTATGGAGCATTCTCCTCAATATAATGTGAAAGTACGCTCCATAAAAGCGCTTTTATTATAAAAGTATGCTCGTAATACACGCCAACGTATTTACTTATGTTTATTTTCAACCAAAAGCATGTTTTCTTCCTCAAGAAGGCAAATTACTTTCATATGTTGAGAATCGTGAGCATCTACGTTTGAAAATATTGTGGAGTAATTTCTATACCCTCCTAGTTAGTAGAGTAAGTAGAACACTTTGGAGTAAACTCTGGCTGTTTTGTAACAGGTTGAGTAAACTCTGAGAGTAAGGTTATTAGTTTTGAAACGACTTTGAATAATTTCGTACTCTAAGAGTAGTATTTTGGAACGCAGCCCAGCCAGCGACGCTGTCAGCGTTAGCCTATAGTAGTCAAGATTTCCGAGCATGTGCATAATTGCCTGTTGGGTGTTTGTGAGAGATAGACTTATGCAGAAATGATATTTCCATTTCACAGTGTTTCCTTCACCTACTCTTATGGGAAAGATACGAGCATTAGCAATATATTAGTTAATAGGTATATGAACCCAGTAGTCGACATTTCTAAGCCATTGAATACATATTTATAAATGAAAATGTTGAGAATCACCTCAGCCATGGAATTAAAACAAATAAATGAACAAATCTTTGACAGTTTATTTGTCCAGGTAAGCTAATTTATTTTTATTAGGTATTATTTCTAATTTCTGAACAATTATAACAATTATCTATTAATTTAAATAGCTAATTGTTCATATTAACAGAAATAATAATAAAAATAAATTAACATAACTTGACAGATAAATCTTTAACATTTTCTAATTTTTTGTTTCAATTCCACAGCTATCGCTATTTTTGGGGTGATTTTCGACATTTTCATACCTATTTTCTGCCCTTACAAAGCATGTAAATTTTTGTTTTATACATTTTATTTGACTTTTTTTACCTAAAATAACTAGTGAAGCCATGGGCGCCCGCATAATTTTTTTACAAGGTGGGTCGAAATTTTTTATAAGTAGGCAAATTATAATGAATATTATGTATTAAATCAACTTAGATAAGTTAATGAAAACATATTAGTAGGCTGAAAATAACAGATTTGTTTAGTTAATTTAAGTACAATTTAGATGATTTTTTTTCTCTGTAGGGCTAATGCAAGAATGTATATTTGCCTTCTAAGTATTAAATTAAAAGAATAATGTTCTTTAAAATAGCCTCAAATTTGAAAATATCACGAAATATTTTGCAATTAATTATTGAAATTTGTGTAACATTTTGAAGAAATCACGTGATCTGAAAGTCAAAGTTCATACAGCTTAATATGTGACAAACTTTCGCCTAATTTTATTTATAAATAATTTAGGCAGCTGTTTTTCTTTTGGCTATGAGGAGGTATTATTGTTATTGCTATGAAAAATATTGCCTAAACTTTCATTTAAAATACTTTTTAAAAATGTGAAACCGGCTCATTAATTATTTAAATAAAAAATTGTAAATTTCGAATATTATCCAAATTTATTAATAACATTTTGTACTAATATGTCTTTGTTTTTATTAATTTCTTTCCTGGGAACACTTAATTACCATTCCTCATTTCAACTCTTCAGCTATTTTATACTTATATGAGTTCCTATAATAACTAATAGTAACAGATCTTCTATTAAAATATAAGAAAAATGTCGTTATCAATAATTATTAAAAATACGTAATACATTGAATTGAAAAAAAAAAAGAATTACTTATATTTAAAAAATAAGATATACAGGCTGGTTGATTTTTCATTGTCCAGCTTATATCTTCTGAAATGTTAAAGATTCAAAATAAGTTATATACAAAAGTTGTTTAATACAACTTGATCTATAATTTAGCATAAACAATTTTTTTCCAAGGCCTACCAATTTTTTGGAAAAATGTTTAACTTTAATTTTTTAAATGGAACACCCTGTATGTTTTGACAGACTAAGATTCTTAATAAATTTCTCTTTACAATGATGTGTAACAAGTAAGAATTTACCTTTAAATTATGTCCTATAAAGCAAATAGAAATATGATAAAAGTAAGCTATGATATTCTATTGTTTATACCTGTAACTTCTGTCACACATGAACATTGGCTACACAGAGGTTTTCCTTTGAATAAAATTATGTCTAATAAAGCAAGTAATAGAATTACTAGTATTTATGATTTACAAAATTATTAATACTTTTATTTATGACAGATGTTACTGGTATAAACAATAGAATATCACAGCCTAATTTTATCGTATTTCTATTTGCTTTATTAGACATAATTTAAAGGTAAACCCGTACTTGTTATACATCATTGTAGAAAGAAATTTATTTAGAATTTTATTCCATAAAAATATACAGAATGTTCCATTTAAAAAATCAAAGTTAAATATTTTTCTGGAAAATTGGTAGGCCTTGGAAAAAAATTGTTTATTCTAAATTATAGAACAGGTTGTATCAAATAACTTTTCTATATATCTTTTTCTTGTATCTTTAATATTTCAGAAGATATAAGCTGGACAATGAAAAATCAACCATCCTGTATAAATGAAAGGGCGGTCTGTCTACTCATTCGACCCCCTTGTGGCGCCCATGAGGCAAGCAGAAAATTACGAAAGTGTGATTTTCACTTTTCACATGTTAAAAAGTCCTGTTTAGTTTTTAAGTATTCAGCCAATTATTCGTACATACTGTGCGTGCAAATAGCTTTACCCACATACAAATTTTAATTTTTAATAAAAAAAAATACACGTATATACTTAAAACGCGAGCTTTTTCAGGTAATAATGCAAAAAAAAGAAACAATGCATTTTACTTACTTTTAAATTTTTTACTACTCGCATTAAAATAATAGGTACGTTCTTTGAAATATGAGTACGCGTGTCAAAAGAACTGTCATTTAATTTAGATTACGTGATGATACCCATTTTGTTATTACCGAGCAAAAAAATGCAGGTTTCCTACCTACCTACATTAACGCAAAATAAAAACTACGAAATAATGAGTCTAACACTCAAATATAATCCAAAGTGTATTTTCGTGTAGTGTTTCTATTAAGCATACGTACAAGTATTATATAAAAAGGATTACACAGTTTTGTTTTCTGCTTTGCTCTTTTACTCTTTGCTTTAAAGAGGCGAAGGCGAAGCTATAGAAATGCATGTTGAAAGTGCGCATTCAATAAATCGAAAAGTACCCCAAACAGAAGTCAAATTGCAATTGGTATAAAACTAGAAATTGTTATGAAATTTTGTGGATGTGAATATTTGAATAGGGGAATATGTCATCATTCAGAGTATGTCACTTTTGTGACGAATAACGAAATATGACTTCCTTGCATAGAATATTTATTCTTGAGTATTTCACTGAAATTTCAAATGTATGAATAAAATAAAATTGTACACAAATTTTCTATATTTTTATTTAAGTACAAATTTATTAAATTACATAATTTGATTTATAATTTTTAATAGATATTAAAAATTTTCTACTTTACACAACTTTACGTACCTAGCACGATCAATCATATAAAATGTAAGTTTCAAAGTTATTTAGAAAATGTTTTCCAAGATACAATAACGATATTTATATCCCCTTGTTTTATTATTAAATTTATCATTTTGTTTTTATATGTATCTTCAAAAAGGGAATGGTCTGATTCTATTAAGAATATATTTATGAGCTAATGCACACAAATAAAAATTAATGTTACTCATCATTGTGCATAATAGAAAATTGTAGATAGAAATATAAGACTCGCCTGTAACAAAGAAAAATATATACATATATTAGATATAGCACAAATATGTTAAATGTTTGACATAATATTTACATATTTTATAAAGAATTGTATTCTGTATCGTTAGTATTTAATAGCTATTTGTGTATTAAGAGCCCAAAATGGAATATTGTCGATTGAGAGGTTATTCTCTCGAAATCGACTTGTCCATTTGCCCTTGAAACAGAAGCAAGAATTTTTTTATAGTCGCTTCAATGGGGTCCTCCACCATAACAAAAAATAATAAAATGTACACTTTGTATTTACAGTACTACTCAATAAATAACGATTATATTTTTTAATTTTAATTTATCGTTATTTTCCACTCTTCTTGCGCTATTGTTTCAATTTAAGCATTTTTTACTTTTGTTTTTGTACCTACATAATTTCGAAAGATGAATGTCCCTACGGTCAGTTAAAAAAAATTGATAATACATTGCTGTGAATCATTTTAAATGTAACTATGTTAATGATATACGCCCATGTTTACTGATAAAAAAAAAACTCCTAGTAATAGAGATGGTCTTTGCGATACGAAATATCGACATAGTATCGATACAATAAAGAAAACTGCTGGATCGATACTACTTTTAAGTACTGATGTCCTTATCGATATACAATATCAGTAAAAAATAATATAGATTTTAATTTAGAAATTTTCTTGTAGGTACTTTAATTTAAAATTAATATTATTTGTAATTACCAAAAATTTTCTTTGTATTTTTTCTTCATATTATTTAAATAATTATCTATTTATGTACTTGCATGTCCATATTGTGATATATTTTAGAAAGAAGTACTGTTTATTTTATAACACTAATTAAAATTTACTAAAAAATAATTCACTATCAAATTTATTAACATATATATATATATATATATATATATATATATATATATATATATATATATTTTGCACCATGAATTTATGTAGGTATCGAAATTATCGAAATTCTTATTTTTGTATCGATACCGTATCGACAAGACCATCTCTATTTGGTAATAATTTATTTATTTATTTATTTATTCATTCCTCTGATCATATACATGATATAGGACAGTCAAAAAACAAAATATATATACATAGAAAAAATCTATAACAATGCAAAAAAATAATAACTTACATACACTATTTTATGCAGACATATATTCATTAGTTGTGTAGAAACATTTATTAATTAAATACCTTTTAAGTACAGTTTTGTATTTGCTGTTATTATTGATTGATTTAATTTCATCCGGTAATTTATTATACAAAAGTGCTCCCATATAATAAATGTTTCTTTCATACATAGTTGTCCTATGATGCTGTATAATTAAATCATTTTTGTTGCGAGTATTATAAGTGTGATAGTCGCAATGTTTCTGAAAATCTTTATAATGTCTTTTTGTAAAGACCAAGATGTTATAAATATAAAGAGAGGTACATGTTAATATTTGAAGTTGTATAAAAGTAGTTCTGCACGACTCACACCATGATAGGCCAGCCATGTATCTTAGGACTCGTTTTTGAATCGTAAAAACTCTAGAAATATCCGTAGCAGAACCCCAAATAATAATACCGTAATTAAGTACGGAATGAAATTTAGCATAATAATATGATTTTACAACGTAATAGTTAACAACTTCCTTAAGGCGTCTTATGACATAACATACCTGATTTAATTTGCTACATATATAATTAACATGACAATTACCAGACAAAGATTCGTCAATCTTTATTCCTAAAACTTTCGTACATTTAACTTGTTCTAGAGATTTTCCATTACATTTAATTAAAACACTTGAAGTATTGTCTGGTCTATTACAAAATTTTATAACTTTGGATTTATCAGTGTTAAGTATGAGTTTATTTTTGCTTAACCACACGCTTAATTTCTCTAATGTATAATTAGTTTGTTGAACTGCATTAGTTCCTGATGGATTGAAGTTAAGCAAAGATAAATCATCAGCATATAAAATAAAAGATCCATTTTCTATATAATATTTTACATCATTTACATGTAATAAAAATAATAATGGTCCAAGAATTGATCCTTGTGGTACTCCAGTTTTATTTACACATATTTCAGATTGCACTGAATTAATTTCAACAACTTGTTTACGATTATCTAAATATGACTGAAGCCATAGTAAGCAAGTACCACGAAGACCATATTTCTCGCATTTATACAATAATAATTTATGGTCTATACAATCGAAAGCCTTAGACAAGTCAATAAAGGTACCAATAACTGATTGTCGCATATCTAACAATGGATATATTTTTTCAGTGAGATCTATTAAGGCTGAAATGCAATCAAGTCCTTTTTGAAAACCGTGTTGTTCTTTAATAAGAATTTTATATTTGTTTATAAATGACATAATTTGGCTGTACATGACTTTTTCAAAGATTTTGTGGAATGGTGACACTAAAGTCAAAGGTCTGTAATTACTAATGGAACTTTTATCTCCATTTTTATATAATGGCACAACTTTCGATGTTTTCAGGGCAGATGGGAAATGACCTTTTTCTAGAGAAAAATTTATTAAAGTAGTTAATGGTACAAGTATAAAATTGCTAATAGTTTTAATTAGATTATTTGACATATTATCTATACTTGTAGAATTACTGTTATTTAAAGATGTTATTATATGAGACAACTCAAATTCATTGACTGGACTTAAATAAATGGAGTTAATGTTGTCCTTAATATTATTATCATTGTTAATATTTTCAAAATTTCTATCTGTTTGATTTGTCTCTAACAGTTTTTCTACTGAAGTACAAAAATGCACATTAAAAGAATTTGCAATAGATTTAGGATCTGTTATTGACGTATTACCGATATTAATTTCTTTAATATTACGCGTATTGGTACCATCACGTGTATTTTGATTAATAATTTGCCAAGCTGATTTGGAAATGTTATTTGATTGTTGTATCATTGTGTCATTATATTGTTTTTTTGTTGTTTGTATTCTTCTGTTATGTTTACGTTTGTAGTTATTATATTCTTTGTTGGATATAATACCACAATTACGTAAATGAAAAAGTTCTTTTAACTTATTAGAAGATTTGACTATTTCAGGTGTTACCCATTTTTTATTACTTCTTATGGAGATTTTAGAAATGACTAAAGGAAAAGCTATGTTATAATAATGTGTTATTGTTTGAATGAAGATATTATACATAGTATCTACATCATTACTATTATACATTTCTTGCCAATTTTCATTGTTCAGTAGATAACAAAAGTATTGTATATTTTGAGTAGAAAAAAATCTTTTTTTAGTAGGGTTGATGTTATTGTCTATATTGTCATTTATGTTAAACAGCATAGTTTGTGCGGAATGATCAGCTAGTCCGTTGTGATGAACTTCACTTTGGAAATTAGAGGAATTTAAATTTGTGAAAATGTTGTCAATACAAGTACCTCCACTGGAAGTCAGACGAGTAGGTGTGTTGATTGTGTGACTTAAGTCAAATGTCTTGAAAAAGTCTAACAAATCGTTACGTTTTTTGTTATTCACTAAAATGTCTATATTAAAATCACCACACACTATTAGTTTACATGTTTCATTAAGAGTTACTTTATTTAAGAAAGTTCCAAGTTTATTGAAAAAAATATCCAAGTCACCATCTGGTGATCTATATATGAGTACAATGTAATAATTTATTTTTTGAATATTTATTTTTATTGCAACACATTCTATGCTTTTTTCTTCACTAAAGTTGATTTTTATTTCATTAGCAGTTAAATGTAATTTTACGAAAATTAAAACACCACCACTATTTAAATATGATCTAGTATAATAAGTAAGCAACACATAGTTTTTAATCACAATAGTATTAATTTCATTTTCATTTAACCAGTGCTCGGAAATACATAAGATATCAACATTATGCACTGAGACAAATAATTCAAGCATATCTATTTTATTACGAATCGACTGTATGTTTTGATGCATAATTTTTAATTTATTAGTTATTATTACTTCAGAATTTTGTTTTATTTTGTTATTGTTTGTGAATTCGAATCTTTTACTAAAAAATTATTCTGATTAGGGTTATTGTTTAGTTTATTTTTAATGTTGAAATTAAACCTTGATACACTTACTCCCGAAGGCCAAAAGTCAGTAGTATATAGGTCATCTTTGAGGGAAAAATCTACACCTACTTTAAAACTTTTGTACGTAGCATTTTCTTTTTTAGCTAGTTGGATCTCCTGGATTATGAAATTCATATCCTGATTCTTTATCTTAGATTTTAAATAATCTTCTATCATTTCGGTGGTTGTATTAAGAGTAACTCTAGAAACAAAAAACCATGCTTTACGTACCCCAGTAAAAGTACTTTCGGTTTTATTAATAATCGCTGTTCCAGTTAATTTATTTCTTGTTCTCCTAGTTCTATTTTTAACAACTTGAAAACCTAGATCCATTTCATCACTTTCTGTCATATTGGTTTTAGAATTTGAAATTTCAATGTTTGGTTGCATTGTTGTTGTATTTTTGTTTATAGAGGTTGATGAATTTGTCGAGCACGACCTGAGTTTACTGGCATACAGTAGATTTTGTTCTTGGCCTTGGCCTTGGCTGAGTGTTGCAGTGGCCTTGCTGTTTCTTACCTCAGTTTGCTCGTTTAAATCAATCCCAGATGGATAAGTTGATTTAGGAAGTGCTGCCGCTGAGTTGTTTACAACGGTATTAGGCTTAGCATTATTTTTTATTTTGAGGTTATTTGTAATTTCATTTAAGGCATTATTTTGATTGGTAATTATTTTATTTTGATTGTTGATTAACATTAAACATTCTTCAATTTTGATTTTAAGAGAAGAAATCTCCTTATTCATAGAGATTAGTTGTACATCAATTACCTTGCATGAGTCACAGAAAAATTTTAAGTTGTTATATTTTTCTATAACTTTTATATCTTTTTTAAATGGTGCACACGATAGATGAATAACTTCACCACACATTCCACTACATTTAATAGTTTTTTCTTCTGCATTTAGCACTAATTTACACTGTAAACACAGAGATTTACGATTATTTTGCTCTTCATTCGCCATGTTTACTACATATATAATATATATAATAATAATGGCATTATGTTCGGTTTTAGTAAAAGAATCCTTCAGATATATTCAGGGGTATAAAATTACCGTAATTTATTTGGTAAATTATCATAGTAATTTTCCGTAAATTACCAAATTTCATTTACCGTCGAAGAGCATCAGTAACTTTTTTAGGTTAATAAGAATACCGGCGCCCGGAGGCTAGACACATCCTTTTTATACTAAATGTTATATTTTTAATATTATAATTTATAATTACCGAATTACCCGGTAATTGTACATACTGGATTTTTTGTCATTCATAAAAACTAATATAATTATAAAGTAGTGAAAATATGAATGAAATTATGAATTATTATTAATTGGAAATAGAAATATAAATATAGTACATATTATTATTTCGATAAATTTGTTGGTTTTACTGAGAAAGGTTTATAAGTTAAGGATGTAAACAAAGTTGTTTTGTGAAATAAGATGACGCTATGCGATGTAAATCAGAAAGGTAAAGAAAGAGGATCTGATCTATATTAAGAGCGGAGGTGTAACAGTACATCCGCATCTGCATCTATTTCGGTATCGTATTTGCTATTTGCTGCTCGGCGTTTGAATGTACAATCTCCATCTACCCGGTGTTCATTATAAACGCGAATTCGATATCGAAAGCAGAACAACTGTTGCTCATTCAAATGCTACGTTCTACGCTCCGCAGTCTACAGTAAACGTAACTGAATGTCTGCGTCTGTGAACAGTAACAGTTCTGGGTTGGCGATTTGATGACTCGTATTTAGTATGTGCAGAAACTGCTGGAATTTATGGATTTATTTATAGGTGATAAATATCTTATAAGTTGAAAATGGCTTAGTCGCCTATTGGTCAAGTTTCCTGTAAGATATTTGACACACGTTAATACTCGGCCCGTGTTTTAATGTACAAACATAAAACCGAACTTTAATGCCGCGAGAGGAAATGTAAGTTGAAATAATAAAAAGCAAATATGCGCTGCATACGTTCAAAACAAATAGAGCAAATTTTATCTTTGTCAAAATAATAAAAATATAAATAAAACCTAAATTCCAACCTTTATAAAAGTGATAGATTGGGGGTATTTAACCCGAATCCTTATACACGAAATTAAAATATACATCTGACGCGAGTGAAATTAATGGGGGAAATTAAAACAACCATTGAAACCGGCATGTTTAAACTTTAAAATCACACACGAATATCTGTTTCTTTGCGCCCTCCAATTCCGAATTGAGCCCGTATTATGAACGTTATTTATTTGTCTTTTCATCAGTGTCATCGTTACCCGTTGTGTTACTACTATTGCGTACGCTATTCCGGTATCCACTGCTGTTTCAGTACTCTGTAAATAAAATTTTCCACTTGCACCAGCTGATTACTATCGATCCTTTGTGGTTGCAATCATAATTTATTAACTCAAGTGATTAAATACTCTGTCAATATTAAATTTATACTCTCATATTTATTTCGATATATCGTAATAAATAATCCAATAATGCATTCTACTTACTGGCCAATGAATGCTCAATGGTTTTCGATAGATGTGTCCATTGCTATATGAGTAGATTATCTACCTAGATTAAGACTATATGGTTCTCAACAATAATTATTTACTTTATAAAAAAGGAATAAAATGACAAAAGTGATCCTTCTGGTGCACTCTCCACACCAGCTATGAGTGCCCGTGAGGTGACGCCTGGTAAGAGCCGACACGGTAAAAATATATCGTCATCATTACAGATGTCTACATGCGTTGTAGGTACTGGCACACTCAGTAATAGGTAATATGCTGTGATGATATATTAAAAAAAAAAAATCTGTTGTGCCAGCACAATACCGCTCGCCATATCCGTTTTGTTACGTAAGTAATTAGCATTTATTGTACACACAAATAATTCTAATTATATCTATTCTTTCATTTTATAAGGAATCTTGTCCTTTGTCCTACTCTTTTAAAATGTTAAGAATGGTTCTAATTCAATGACGGGTATTTCTTAAGGATATATGTACTAGTATTATTAATATACATACCTAACTACAATTTTAAATATTTAATTAATAATTCAATAAGAAATATTAAATGTGCCTGAGTGTCTGGTCGCGATCCTGGGGGAACCGGGTTCGATCCCGACAGAAGCCAAATATTTCCAATTTTAAATGGCACAAAAGTGACCCCTGTGGTGCACTCTCCACACCAGCTATGAGTGCTCGTGAGGTGACGCCTGGTAAGCGCCCACACGGTACAAATATGTCATCATCATTACTGATGTCTACATGTGTTGTAGATACTGGCACACCCAGAAATGGGTAATATGCCGTGATGATATATTTATTTATTTATTTTACTTCTAAGAAAAAGCTTTCAGTGATGTCAGCAAAACTGTTGATTTTTGACACTGACATTTATATGTCAATTACAAACATTTGAATTTGACAACTGATTTCCTTAGTATAGACTGGACAGTGCGATTTATTGCATTAGATTTTTCTATATATTATATTTTGTTTATCTCTAAATCTGTAGATATAATAAAATTTTTAGGTGTATTAGATAGAGAATTTTATGTTGTTCAATAATTGTAAAAATAAAAATTTTCAAAAAATAATATTTACAAGATTTTTTTAAGAAAGTACTTCTTCCGGTTATCCAACACATCTATTACCTATATATAACAAGTCAAAGTAAAATCATAGTGCCGTTTCACGTAATCCATAATTTCTCAGACCAGTTTTCTTTCATGTCATCGACTGTATGTGAATATTCAGCAGAGCCCGCAAGTAGACAACCACTAAAAAGTACTTCACGGCAAATGGGATCGGGAAACTGACTCATGGGGCAGTATCTGGCTTCATGAGAACTTTGGGATTACTTCCAGAAAACTAAGAGACGGCCATGTTAGAATGGATCTTACAGATCGCAGTGACAAAAGTGATTAACGCTTAAAGGTCTTAAGGCGATTGCCGGTGCTTTGCTAAACAGCACTTTAGTAGAAATCAAACTACACTCGTAAATATTAAGTTATAACTTCAAACTTGATACCATTGTATAGCAGATAGATCAATGCATGGGGCTGACCAATTATTTTGCATAATTATTAATTTCTATTGCATTTAAATTTAGTTCAAAAACATCATAAAAATGGTTATTTTAAAATTTATTTTTAACACGAAAACTGTAATTTATACAAAAAATGTTTGGGTCACCCCCATAGCGCCCACCTTTAGTAGTAAGTCTGTGAAAAAAAATCTGAATTATCTCTTTTAGTTTAGCTGTGATTTGATTTCTACTAAACCTCTTTTTGCCGTTTATTTCAGAAATCGGAACGATAGACTATGGAGGAGAAAGTGTTAGGAGAATATGTTCCCCCTCTACTACACACATCTCTCTCACTCCAACAATTTGCTTCACAACACGGGCTGAGTTTTCCCCTTATGCTTTAAACAAGGACAAACACATATAAAAGCAGACAGAGAGAAATAAACTTAGCAATCTTAAAAGTAGTGGGGGAACGTAAGAAGTTTGTCTGCACTAGTGTCATACTAGCTACAAAACTGATTTCTCTGAGCGACCGGCAATGCTCTTAATTAATTTATAAAAATAATAAATAACCACTTTCTATATTTATTTATAAAACAAGATATTGAAAGGTTGCATTAATGTAGATTATTTTCAGAGTGACTTTTTGCTTGCAAATTTATAATAACGAAGTTGAAGTGAAAAAAGAGGGAACAAATTGCAAGACTTGTCTCGTACTTGACGATATGTATCTCTCTCTCCATCGCCATCTCGAAATGAAATCATTTGAATACATTTGTTCCAAAATCACTAGGTTGTTTTGTAAAATTCCTTGCAACAAGTGCAGAGCAGACACTGGCAGAGGCAGACGCGCTTTCAACTGAGTCAATTACGATCAGAGGAGGCGAGGCAGACAGAATCTCGCATCTCGTAGTCGCAAGAAGCTCGATGAGACGATGAGGGAGCACGGAGCAGCGAAACGAAGCAACTACTTGCTTTGTCGTACGGAGAACCCACCTCTCGCATTATAAATTTATATTAATCCGTAACTAGGCTTTATGTGAATAGATGGCTTGTAATAAAGGAACCAAATTGAAAGATTACATAATGTCTATGCATATTCTACTTCAATTCGCTTTCACTTTGTACCCTAATAGCTTTCTAATTATGCCGAATGGATATCATTTCTAATATATTGCTTATTTACCTAAGTAACTTGTTGCAGTTCTAAAAACAAATTTGTGTTTAACCCTTAAGTGATGAAATGGTAACAACTCGACAATTTTATATGTATATTGGGTTGATAAACATAGAAATAGGCTTACAAAATCAAGGAGAATTTAAATAAAGGAAGAAAGAAATGATGAAAAATTCAATGGTCCGCATGGATTTGAACCCCGGACCTCCTTATATCTACTGAGGCTCTCTAACCAACTGAGCCACGGAGTCCGTCCCATTGAAGTCAATGAATCTTCCACAACTTCTTTTTTACAATTTTCTTAGGTGAATACACTATCCTAAATGGAATAGATATAAAGCGCATTGTTTCGCGCTGAGTATTCATCTATTCCGTTCAGGAACTGTACTTACCTTCGAAAATTATAAAAAAGAAATTGTGGAAGATTCATTAGCCCAGTTTACACAGGGTTTTCGTTTTTTTTTTTTTTTTTGAAAATTATTTACTATTTTATTTATTTTGATAATTTTATTAAGTTGTGGATATAAAAATTGAATGAAATATTCACACATCTGAAGCACAGTATAAATATAAAGAGTTTTGCACTTCTCAGCGGAGTTTTTAATCTAGTAATTCGACAGCACATCGCCTAAGCTTCGACTCCTGGTTTATACATATGCGTATAATAATAAATAACAAAAATATACGCTGTGTTAAATGTTTACACACAAGCTGTGCAGGTGGAAATTATTATGAATTTTTATTAGTGTAATAAATTAATGTCAGCATATATTTCTTTTTTTTTTCAATAAAAAACATACAAAATTTTACGAAGACCATCCGGCATTCATGAACTACCAGATCGTTGGGAGGCAAGCGTAAACAAGAAGAGAATATATTTTAGATTAGTTCATGTAGTTTCTTTATAAAAAAATAAATAAATTTTGAAATCATTAAAAACGCTACGAACTTATAAATCATCCTAATACATTAAATTTTACATTTTCACTTAAAAACAAAAAAAATTAAAGCAAATGTCTTTTCCAAAAGTGAAATTAACATGGCTTTGAGAGACCCCAGGCCAACAGTTGTGTTCAGTTTTACCCACGTCACCAGTTACGGGTTAAAATTAATTAAAATAGTGTGATCAAATAAAACAGAGTGCAGTGTTTGAAAATTATGCTTCGTTCAAGTTAAATCCATTATATAACTTTATATTTTCGATCCATATAGTTTCATATGCAACCTTTTTTAATCTTACTTAGCAGCTTAATAATTCAATCTCTTAATTAAAATTTCATTAAAGTAATGTTAAGTAAAACATATGCATATTATATTATCAAATATTGAAATAGTAAAGTTAAAAGTATATTGCGCTAAAGTTTATTGTGTTTTATCAAATATGTTATGGTATATATATGTGCATAAAACACATAAAATAAGAACTAGTATGTGTATATGTTACGCCCAAACAGCGAAAAAAACAGCCACAACGCGTTGCGGTCGGTGAAAAACGAAATCTGATCAATCTAAAAACCACTACCTACCAATTATGAGTTGCAAGTTAGGTTACGTTATAGTTTATATAAAAAAAAATATACAAACTGTAAGGTATCCTAACTGGTAATTTCTAAAAAACACGACCACAACACGAAAAATAATCAGATTTCGGTATTTAGTTGTTCAGCATCGTCCGCAACGCGTTGTGGTTTTTCTATCTTCGCTCGCTGAGCGAATTCGATGTTTGGGCGTAACATATATATCATAGAGGTTTAAAATTGTACAATCAATTACCTTCTGTTGTAAAAAACTTAAAATCAGTCAGAGAATTTAAATTAATACAATTATTGTAAATATTTATATGTAATTTATCTCAATGTTATTTTCATTATGTTTCTTTGTATTTTTTTTGAATTATTTAACGTAATGCTGTTTATAAATTATTATTATTATTATTATTATATACTATTATTAAATCAAGTTGTAAGCGCGAAGTTAAACTATACAGGGTTTTATATTATGAAATACATATTTTTTTCCGGTAATTATATTTTGTTCTTCAAGACTTAGTCTTTTCATAATTCTAATCAGACATGACATTCTAACAATAATAAAATCAAAAGAAATGTCAAATCTGTCAGATATGTCAGAAACAACAAACAAATTAATATTTTATTTTTCAAGGCACTCTGATAATTGCTTTAAATTGCGTATTTTCTTTTGCTTTTAACTTACATATTGAGTGAATACTAAATGGGGTATTCCACTCAATTTTTTTTTATTATTTTAAATAAAACTTCATTCAGTTTTAAAGCAATTCATAGTATTAAAAAATCTTAATTGTTCTTAGTTTAACAGTATTTTATTTTCGAGGAATCAGTGTAACGTCACATCTCCCCTATACTGGTCTTTCTCACACACACTGCTCTGAGTACGCTACGAGAGAAAGATAACAATTGTATGACGTCAATTTTCCCTTTTAGCAAATGTGAAATATATCGTAAAGTAATTATTTAAAAAATGTTTTCATTGTTTTAACTATTATTTATTGAGCCATACTTTAAGTTAAATTGAAATTTTTCTTATTTTTTTGTTATGGTGGAATAGCCCATAATTTTCACACCTAAAAGTTCAGAATTTTATTCTTTAAATCTATATCTATAAAGCACTAACGTTTTACGTAAGGTACAATATTTGACAAAAATTATTTTTCCATGTTTAATGTCTGTCATGGTTTTTCGTGTTCACCATGTATAAGAAATAACTGAACAACATATCTAGTATTCAATAAATGCAGTTTTTAATTCTGAATATATGGGGTCCGTGGCCGTGTGCCAGAGTGTCTGCTCGTGAACCTGGGGAACCGGGTTCGATCCCGACAGACGCCAAATATTTCCAATTTTAAATGGCACAAAAGTGGCCCCTGTGGTGTACTCTCCACAACAGCTATGAGTGCCCGTGAGGTGACGCCTGGTAAGTGCCCACTCGGTAAAATATATCGTCATCATTACCGATGTCTACATGTGTTGTAGATACTGGCACACCCAGTAATGGGTAATATGCCGTGATATATTTATTTATTTATAATTCTGAATCTATTTTATTTTTAGTTTCTTTAAAATACCTCGTAGTACAATTTAGTTGAAATACTATGTAAAGTTACCGCCTTCTCAAGGTGTGGATAAAAAAGAAGAACATTTGTATTTTTATAAACACATATTCAATGTATTGGAACGTTTCGGAAGCTGGAAAAATTCCATCATCAGCCAATCTTTAATATTGAAAACTTTTACATCAGGGCATTCACGAACAATCCTCATGACAGGTATGGCCAGAAATACGACGTCGGAAAATGTATTACATGTGAAAAACGTTATGAATAGTTAAATTGGCAGGGCTGATTCCAGTCCCAAAACCTCCCAACATCGAAATTAAGGAAACAACTAGGGAAGCAAATAGTCCTCCCTCCAAACATAACCCTGAGGGAATCCCACCAGCATCCAGAAAAAGACAAAGGACAACCAAAAAGGACACATCAACAACACGATGAATTTGGATACAAAAACACTAACGAAAACACATGGCTAAACGCCATTTTTCGTCGTAGGACAGTTGTTTTCTTAATTTCGATGTTGGGAGGTTTTGGGACTGGAATCAGCCCTGCCAATTTAACTATTCATAACGTTTTTCACATGTAATACATTTTCCGACGTCGTATTTCTGGCCACACCTGTCATGAGGATTGTTCGTGAATGCCCTGATGTAAAAGTTTTCAATATTAAAGATTGGATGATGATGGAAGTTTTCCAGCTTCCGAAACGTTCCAATACATTGAATATGTGTTTATAAAAATACAAATGTTCTTCTTTTTTATCCACACCTCGAGAAGGCGGTAACTTTACATAGTATTTCAACTATTTTATTTTTACTCTTTTGCTTTAAAATGAATAGGTAAAAACTTACGCGAAATTTTTAACATTATATTTAATTACGAAAAAACTAGACACATAAACATATGGAGTTATATTGTATTGAAAAGTATGGAAGGTCTTAGGTTAGCATAGAGTTTTTCATGTAATTATAGCACGTATTATCGAGTGAAATTTATGGTTAATCCAGTGTTAGATATTCAGTAATTAATTGGCAGTGCACCATTGCCGCTTTTGAGATTAACGTAGGCGTATACTCCTGATTCTGGGTCGTATGTCGGCTTTGATGTAACGTAATATATCTCAATTCTGCATACCAGTTACACGGGTGATAAATAGCCGATGAATATCAATTGCTATAAGCGCTGTAATACCGTTGTTATCTAAAGGCTGCGCTATACACTGTTTCATACCGACGCTGACGTCCACGCACCGTCGGGACGCGCGTGAGTCGGAGGATTTGTTTGTTCTATGTTTCTGTCAAAACGATATAAAACCCGAACGAAATATTGCGGTAATTATTCAACCATTATTACAACTTGCATAAGGATGTTATGAAGGAGATTGATACGAATAAAAAATTCACTACCAGGGAAAAAGTCACTTGAAAAATTGACCTTTACTTAATCTTTTTTACAATGGGGTCTTTCCATACTTTTCTTTATAGTTTTTCTGAAAATATAACTAAGCAAAGATATTAATGTAGGTTCATTTTTACCTTCCAAAAATGGATAATACTTAAACTACGAATTTTTGAAAAAAAAAATCAATGTCTCATGTCGTCAGTTAGCGATGAAGTAGCACTTTCCTCCAGTGGCCAAATCTGAAACTACTATACAATATTTCACAACCATCTTTGCTTATAACAAGTGTCTTTATACTTATTAACACACACCAATATTATAAATTATAATTCTTATATATTAAACTAACGCAAAGACAAAAAGAAAAAATTACGGCTATCGAAATTCTTGAGAAAAATAGAGGGGAAAACAAGACTGGACAGAATTGAAAACACAACCTACAGACAAAACTTAAAAGTAAAAGCAATAGAAGATAAGATAGCAGAAGGACAGATGAGATGGTATGGGCATGTAGAAAGGATGGGAGAGGAGAGAATAGTTAAAAAAGTGTTTGAAGCAAAAATTGGAAGAAAGAAACCACGAGGACGACCAAGAAGAACGTGGCTGGAAGAAGTAAAGGAGGCAGCGCAAAGAAGGGGTCTAACTTGGGAAGAAACGAAGACAGCAACACAAGATAGAGCAGAGTGGAAAGAAATATGGAGAAGACCAACGAACCAGAACTCAACCCCCTCCCCCGCAAGCCGGGGGAACGCCTTACACCCGTGAGAGTAGAAAGGTGCAGGATTAAGTAAGTAAGATATATGAAACTAAATAATACTTATCCTGATAGATCAGTGTCTTTTGATCACTTGCTTAATACGTTCAATATTCGTAGCTTACTGCATCGTAGACAAGTTATATGCGTTCACTATTTGTCTAAATTAATTCACGGGACAGTTGATGACCCTCAATGTGTTTCACTTATTAATTTTCATACTCCTTCTGTGTTCACGAGAAGTTCTCAAACATTTTATTTACCTTCTGCCTGTACTAACGTTTTTTATAAATCGCCTATTTACCAGATGTGTTTAATCTATCAACTTAAATTTAGTGATGTTGATGTTTTCCAATATTCTCCAAAGAAATTTCATTCTTTCATTGTATAGTAGTCTCTTAATTATTATTTCTTATTTACTTTCTGTAATGCTATTTCACTTTTTTGTATTTTTGTATGTTTGATCTACATTTTGCATCGTATTTAAATGTTATGTTGTCTTTATTTTATAAGATTTTTTATGTGATGTTTTTTATCCTGCTCTGTAATTGGATTTATTTGTTGAGCAGTGTATGTTAAATAAATAAATAAATAAATTAAATCCCTAAAATAATAATAATAAATAGAGACTAGAAGACTAAATAGAAACAGTTTTTAGTCCCCAAGAGCCCGATTCTAGAAAAAGTTTAAGCTAATGCTCATTTTTGGATTAGCGAATTCTATTTTATTTTGACAGTTTATATCTTAAAATATAGTCTAATATTATGTAGATTGAATTTTAAATATCGAAATAGAATAGAATTCATTAATCCAAAAATGAGGATTAGCTTAAACTTTTTTAAGAATCAGGATGCTAATGAATTAGAATTTATTATAGGTTAGTTATATTAATCAAATATAAAGAAATCATGTCAAGATGGTTGATTTTTTTTGAAGAGGTCTAATTTTGTAAGGGTTTTTTAGTTTTGTTTGTAATTTTATTATTATTAAGAATTATTAGGCGTACTGTGGCAATAAGTTATATAACGTGTACCATATTGTGAATTGAAATCCGCAGTTAAATATCACTTTTAGTTCCGGAACTATAAAAGTTTCATCCCTGTAGCTGTCTGTAGAGAAGTGATTTTTTAATTTATATTTGTGACACAAACAAGCGCACATGCAGGCGTAGGCTTGTATACTTCCTGCAGTTTTATTTTAAAACATAAAAGATAAAAGATTGCATGAAATTTGATTGAGTCAACAACAACGAAATACATCTTGTGGGCAAACAATACATCAAACGTTAATAACGTTATAGAGACTACTGACTGCTCGACGAAAAACAATTACATTTTCACATTCCCTTCGCCCTGTGTTACTATTACGGGCGCATTATCATAGATCACTTTGACGAAGCCATGCATGGAGCTTATGAGCCTGGAGGCTCGGGCAATGTAGAATATGTACATACGGCATATGCCAGGGGTTCCCAAACCATTACTTGCAACATACCTCTATTTTTACTTCCTTGTACGAAGTAAAGGAAGTATTGTAATCGCGAAAAATTTCGGTTTCCAGATTTCAAAGGAAATATCCATTTTGAGCATCCCTGAATCCATTTTGACTAATTTCGTCGTGACGTCTGTACGTACGTACGTATGTACGTATCTCGCATAACTGAAAAACGGGAAGCCGTAGAAAGTTAAAATTTTGTATTTATAACATCTAGTTGTGCACCTCCCTTTTTGCTCATTACATAACTTTCGGAAGTGGTACTTTACTTGAAGCCTATAATAGATTTTAATGAAAAACTATATTAAAATATAATCCAAATCTTTTCAAATTTGGTATATAAGACTTTTATATCAATGGGAATAACATAATAGATTTTAGTTAAAATGGTTTACCCGGAAGTGGTACTTTACTTGAAGCCTATAATAGATTTTAATGAAAAACTATGTTAAAATATAATTCAAAACTTTTCAAATTTGATATATAAGACTTTTATGTCAATGGGAATAACATAATATATTTTAGTTAAAATGGTCTACCCGGAAGTGGTACTTTACTTGAAGCCTATAATAGATTTTAATGAAAACTATATTAAAATATAATCCAAAACTTTTCAAATTTGGTATATAATACTTCTATATTAATGGGAATAACATAATAGATTTTGGTTAAAATGGTTTACCCGGAAGTGGTACATTACTTGAAGCCTATAATAGATTTTAATGAAAAACTATGTTAAAATATAATCCAAAACTTTTCAAATTTGATATATAAGACTTTTATATCAATGGGAATAACATAATAGATTTTGGTTAAAATAGTCTAACCGGAAGTGATACTTTACCTGAAGATGTTATCAGTTTTTCTTGAAAAAAATGGTGTTATTTTGATTTTAGTAATAAATTTTATGATTGGGTCTGTAATAATACATATTTTAATTATTAACAAAATATGTATAGTGTAACAGGCGTACAAGGAAGTCATGTGCTGTCCACATCAGATATTTAATTTAAAAGATGGTGCACTTGTACTTGTAGTCACGTCATTAAAGTTCGTAACTAGATAATGACGTCACGGAATTACTAGGTTTACATGGTAACAACGAAGCACAACTGGAAAAACAGTTACTGTTTGTATTGAAAAATACAAATTTGATAACCTCAATGTTTGGAGGTTAGCAAGTGTCAATCTGACAGTCACATAAATATAACCTATATAAATAAATGTTGCATTCATTTTCACATTGTTTTGATGTCAAATAAAATTTAATATGCACCTTGGCAATGAAGTTCATTTTTATCACTCATAAATAAATAATGAAATATATCATCACGGCATATTACCCATTACTGGGTGTGCCAGTATCTACAACACATGTAGACATTGGTAATGATGACGATATATTTTACCATGTGGGCGCTTACCAGGCGTCACCTCACAGGCACTCATAGCTGGTGTGGAGAGTGCACCACAGGGATCAGTTTTGTGCGATTAAAAGTCTGCACTGGCCGGGGTCGAACTCAGGTCACCAGATTGGCAACCAGACACTATACGCATACGGCCACGCGACCCCTCATATAGTTCATATTTCTCGGAATTACGGCTTTACTAGATTCCACATTCGTGATAAAAAGAAAAACTTCAGCACCTTGATATATACATAACTATTAAATTGCCACGATTTTTTTATAGTAAATGTTATATAGCACACGAATAACATTTTTATTGAAACAAATAAATAATTTATTGTGTCCAAATTTGTTTTGGAAAATTACTATAAAAAATCCTTCAGATATACTAGATCATAAATGCCGTATAATGATTTTTGTTAATTCAGAAAAATTGTAGTACAAATATGAAGAAATAAATAAATATTTTGCCTAGCATTTTTACCTTTCGCTAAGAGAGGTATTGGATTTATGCTAAAATTCGCATATCCAGATTTTATTGAATAAGCACGATTTAAGGTTTCTAGAATCCGATTCTAACATTTTTAAAATGATGTCTGTGTGTGTGTATGTGTGTATGTGTGTATGTGTGTGTGTGTGTGTGTGTGTGTGTGTGTGTGTGTGTGTGTGTGTGTGTGTGTGGATGTGTGGATGTGTGTATGTGTGTATGTGTGTATGTGTGTATGTGTGTATGTGTGTATGTGTGTATGTGTGTATGTGTGTATGTGTGTCTGGATGTTGTAGGGACGATTCCTGAAAAACTATAAGACTTAAAAAATATTTAACTGCAGTTTCTTCAATCTGACATTCCTGGGAAGGGCTGAAAAGGTTTTGCTAACAATTGAACAACCGGAAGTAGTAGTTTCTTAGAAAAATTCTTCTAAATATAACTTTTTGGGAGTTTTTTTTTATTAAATATTGAAGAACATAAAATTCTCCATCTAATACACTTAAAATGTTTATTATATCTTTTACAGATTTAGAGCTAAAGACACTATAATTTATAGAATAAACTAATCGTAGAGGCTAAGGCACTAAGGAAACCAGTTGACAAATTCCAATGTTTATAACACAGTTTGTAAATGACAAATGTCATTGTCAAATATCAACAGTTTTAGTAACATTCTAATAGCTTTTTCTGGGAAGTATATTTAATCTTTCTTATTGTTTTATTAATTAATATTTGAAATTATAGGTAAAATTGTGGTAAAATGCATATATCCATCAGAAATACCGCCAATTTGGTTAATGAATTGAAAGAATCTCTGACATTTAGAAACTTCCTCATACAATGAAAAATAGATATAATTAGAATTATAGGTATGTGTGCAGAAGACATGTTAAATGCAATAAAAAACAATATTTGAGTAAAGTTCTGTAATTTTTTGTTATAAAACGACGGTTCGAAAGCGAAGTGCAATACAATATACTTATATAGCCTAATATGGAAATGGCTAGAGGTCTTGTGCTGGCCACAACAGATTTTTTATTTATTGTAATATGAAGCAGTCTTCATTTCACAAATATATCGGCAGTTGTTCAAATATTTTTCATTATAGAGTCTGTTCATCAAATATAACTTCAAACTGTTGTGGAGAGTGCACCCGTGGGTTGCTGTTTTGCTACGAAAAAATTTGAAATGGGTTAGATTTAAAATGCAACCAATCACTTAGAGCACTTGGCTATGCTTACTGATTTTGTATACAAGTGAAGACTTTAATTCCACAATGCACAATTTCAGTAAATTAATCTTCTATTAGAGACCAATCATTCTAATAAGGGAATTACATCTATTTTGTAGTAGTTTGATGTAATCAATTATTCATTTGACCTATGAACTTAAATTTATCATTTCGATATTATGACCGGTACGTTCTAAAATTGTATTCACGATGTACATATGTATATCAGTAATAAAACTATTACTTTATTCAACAGTATTTGATATGTAAATTGATGCATGTAATTGTGTATAAAAATAAGAGGTAAATGCTTTCTAATTAGGAGAATAGTTTCAAACTAGGAATGGCGAATTCCGATAATTTTGGTACCAGAGTACCCGAAACAACTACCCGGATAATACCCTTTACCCGTTAATTACCCGATTCCCTTTAATTACCCGTTATCCTGTAAGTACATATACATAATTCGTTAATTTGTTAATTACTAGTTACCCTTATATTAGCAGTTTACTTTTTAATCAAATTCATAATTATTGTTTACATATATTTATTAAATAAAAAGTAATATAAATAAATAATATACTGTATTTCTATAAAAAACTTAACATAAATTATATTAATTACCTATGGTGTGGTAATAAAAAGCTTTACTTTTAGATACAATCTTTCCGGCAACTGAAAACTGTTCGGGTAATTGAAGGGTATCGGGTAATTAACGGACAGTATATTTCGGGTAATCGGGTAAGAAATTTTATACCCGGGTACATTATTATCGGGTAGGTTCCGGGTACCCAGGTACCCATCGTCATTCCTATTTCAAACATTTATTTCTATTTAAACGAATAACCTAACGTACCGAATATATAATATCCGATTATTCTTTTATATTGTGTATGAAAATAGTCTTAGACTATGTTTGTCTTTGCCAGAGGCTCCACATTTTTTATATGGATGCCATATTTGAAAGTTATACCATTAAAAAAAATGAACATCGCCACTCGGATGAACATAAAAAAGTGCTAGATAACTTGCATTCAGCAGTATTAAAATGCAAGTTATAATGTCATTGAAACAATAGTAGTCTTGCTTATGTTATGTAGAAGATTATAAACATAGAAATGGCCTTAAAGGATCAAGATTATTATTAACAACGTTTCTGTGACGGCCATTTGTTCACAACATTATAAAGCACATTGTTTCGCGCTGAGTATTCATCTATTCCGTTTAGAATAGTGTACTCACCTACGAAAATTGTAAAAAGAAATTGTGGAAGATTCATTGACTTCAATGGGAACGGACTCCGTGACTCAGTTGGTTAGAGTGTCTCAATAGATATGAGAAGGTCCGGGTTCAAATTCCTGCGGTATCATTGAATTTTTCATAATTTATTTTTTCGTTTATTTAAATTCTCCTTGATCCTTCAAGGCCATTTCTATGTTTGTAAACTTCAAATAGGATCATCAGTAATTATTATCAACGTAATGTATAGTCCGGGACACGAAAGATGAACTATGAAAAATATGTTAGCATAAATCACTGTCTAATATATGCGCCCCGTTTAAATCCACACGAAATACAATTAATTTACTTTCCGCCTACCTAATATAACACATAACTGTTGCCCAAATAAGTTTTAAAACTACGTAGCCTGTCTTATATTGGAAGTTGATCTGTGTAATTGGTGTTCGTATCAGTTCCTGTCTTGTTTACACTCGGATCATAAGCGTATACAAATGAGTTAGAACCACAAAGTTACTGTAATAATTATTATATCACGGAGTTTTTGGCATATTACGATATGAGCATTTCTTTTCATTAACCCTTAGGTCAAGATTGGTGTCTCGAATTATAAAAGAGTTAAAAAAATTCGTTACCATACCGCGAGTCTAGAATTACAAGGTTGTAACTGCAAGTTTTTGGCAAAATGGGATTTTGTATAGTTAGGTTCCATTAGGCATATTCTAGCTTTTTTTTAACATTAGTTTTTAGATATTGTTGCCCATTTTCGAGATAGTACAGAAACAAAGTTCTATCTGCCAAAAATTTAATCAAACGTGTCGGGACAAGTTCTATCTACAACATAGTACAGATATATAGAAATAGCTTAAAACAAGTATTTCCTGAGCCAAAGAAGCTAAAAAGAGGTTTAGAAATTAGCGTCGAGAAGTGGAATGCTTTGAAAACAATGATAGCTCTAATGACTGAGCAATCTGGTATAAAACAATATTAAAATTAAATAACATTTTTTGTAATGGAGAAATTTATTATTATTATTACTATTATTATTTGCAGCGCATAAATGTATTGTTTTCATGTACCACTAATAAAAATAAATAGGTAATAATTTTCTATATTAATTAAATAATCCCTAAAAAAACGCTAAAACTATATAAGTATTTCGGCAACTAAGTAAAACCTATGTCTACGAACAGATCAGTTTTGGATTACTCAACATGTCAACCATGCCAGAGGTTCAAAAGAAAATCTGAAAAACAGAGCAGAAATAGATTACTCAGTATGCCAACCATACCAGAGGTCCAAAATTGTTCTGAGTCAGAAGTGGAAAGGTGCAGCTTTTATAGGGCTAAACTGGTGGTGGGGGGCGAACTCATAGAGCGTGTCATACTGGGTTTCGAATTTTAGGTATCTAATAATGTAAATAATTTTGAATTTGGTATTAGTCCTAAATCTGAATTTAAAATTTTATCTTTGTTTTTGAATATGGAAATGCTTTCATAAGCATCCAAAAGTTTATTATCGCCAATTTGTTTCAATAAAGTTAGGTTGCTGATGTTTATATTGTGATTTTCTTCGAACATGTGTTTTGTAACACGTGATTTTTCAGGATTTCCGGCTTTTAGACAGTACATATGTTCTTTGAATCTTGTTTCAATAGTCCGTTTACTTTGTCCTATATATACAAAGTTCTAACTGTCTATTTTTGTAATATTTTTTTTCGGTAACTAAGCATACCATTGTAATTTTTCTTTCATATTCTTATAATATAATTAAATCCATTATTAGAGTTAATAAAAGTTAATTCGATAACAATAATAGCGAGTTAAAATTTCAAATCAATTTCCTCGGCGTATTACTTTCTTGCTATTCTTGTTATTCTAGATCCGCGATATGCTTAGTTTACAGGTACCAGAGTGCCATGTAAAAATATTAAGATGCTTTTTCACCTGTGGGCCCACAAAAGAGAATGTTTGAGAGTCTCAGACATATGGGATACGGGTATACTGAGCATACATGTACGTGTAGGGGAAAACAACGCAAGCACGCACATAGCCGAGGGAGATACGAGATAGGCACTACGCACATATGCTTCCTACATCAGTGTACCCACTGGCAGGTCCGATTATAATTAATTAACTACTTTTTCAATCCATATACCAAATCCATTTGATGGACGCTCATGGCTATTTACTGAGAGTGCATCAATGGATTATACAATATATTAAAGAAAAATAATCACAGGGTATCTAAATTTTTATGTTGTAAACAAAAGGGAGTTATTGCAACTTCTAAGATGAAAGAACGTAAACGTTAACCTTATGTAGAAAACACTTTATTTTAGAAATAAAAAACTTTCAATTTCAATGTTTACCGCATTTAATTAGTGTATTCACGCTAACGTTAACGCTAAAAGTAACACAAACGAGGCTACATCCACACTTTTCACCGAAACATAACCTCAAAAGATACAGAACGTGTGACATTAAACGCTCGCTATTCCATTGCACATAACGTGTCTCCTTATTCATATAACGTGAACCTTATTAGTACGCATGCGCACTCGGGCTGTCACGTGACTTTAAAGTGCACGTTACTTTTGCGTTGAAACTTCAATAACTCTTTAATAACAGATAATAATACAGTCTTACCTAACGTGACCATACATCCCGTTTTAAACGGTACTGATCCGTTTTCGTGCTATCTGTCCCGTTGTCCCGAACGAACACTAAATTGTCCCGTTTTCGCAAAATGCACGATGCGCTAGTAAATATTTAATAAATAATTTTTTTTAAATAAAATTGGAGCCTGAAGGCCTTATAATTATTATTGAAATATTCTGAAGAAAAGTAGTTTCTTAACTGGATTGGATAATTAGGAAGTAAATTATTCTGAAATGCAGTTATGTAATTTTTTTTTTATTATTTCTTCAATGTTTCAAGCCTACCAAGATCATCCTCAGGAAGAAATAAATTAATTACCGATGTTTTACAATTATAAGTCCATATGCTTCTATGAGCGCGCAGAGAAATTTTATCTTTGACTTGTAATTATTTTAAATTGTGAATGCCCTTTACGGCAATAATTGCAAAGCATTTGTAATTGTTAAAAATTAATTTATTTTTTCCTGAGGATGATGGTAGGGTCGAAAAGTTGAAGAAATAATAAAAATATTTGCATGACTTCCCAATTGTTTATTATGTTTTTGATTGCAACGCAATTTTAAAAGAAATTATAAAAGTTCCGATGTTAAGTAATAATAACCATGAATAATAGAAAACAATATTATTTTATTCATTTTTTGCAATCTTTTTTGTAAAGAGTAAATTAAATTTTTATGAAGTAAATTGAATAATGAATGTTTATTTGAAAAAGGAACGTGTCTTTATTATAAAGAAATTTTACAGTGGAAATAATTATAAAAGAATACGGAACTTATTTTCCCTAAGTTATAATGACATTTAAATAATTATGAAAAAGAAAAAAAAAAGAAAACAAGTGCCAAAGGCCATGGCTATTGCTACTAATGAACAGAGATTTTGAAATTTCTCTTTAAAATTATAAAGAAACTAAAAACATAAAAAATATAAAAACGTTTCGAATGCAACTTTTAATTTTGTACAATATTCTTTTGCCGCAAATTGAACAGAGGAGCAGAATATTGCATAAAACTAAAATCTCATGTTAAATCCCTATGTTCACCTCTAACCGCCACCACTCAGTACATAAAACGGTGAACGTTTAATTCTGAATATTTTTAGTTTTAATTTCAAAATTATTAGTACCTAACACCTTAATCCCTCACAATATTAGGTGCTATTAATTTTGAAATTAAAACTAAAAATATTCACTGTTTTTTCGGTTTCCAGTTTGGAGGCGAAATTATTTCTACTTTTTGGAGATTTGTACGCAAACACATTCCAGTTATGACTTTTGAGTCAATATGTACACAATAATCTAATACTAGAGGTAAGAATTATTAAAACTTATATATAACTTTCAACTAAGATATGTTTATATTGTAGAAAACAAATTTCAATAAATGTTTTTAAAATTGTTGATGATGAGAGCCTTGGGTCTCTCGAAACGTCCACAACTGTAATAAAAACAGTGTCGAGATTTCTCGGTTGTTATTTTTTTCATGAGTTATTTTTGCAAACGTGTGAAATTTAACATATTTTTCATGATATCTGTCTCTATTTACCTATGACATTTTTGAACAAAAAGATAATAAAGTATGCAACATTTTATTTGTCAGAATTTGTTTAGCAAGCATTACACGATAAAGTTTTTCTTTTCAAGAGACTTGAAAAGTTTTCTCTCTCGCACAATGACATGAGTGCAAGAGAGACTTCTAACGAAAAACTTTTAAAGAAAAACTGGAACATGCGTTACTTTTTCTTAAAACTTCATACAAATTTTAACTGTCAAATGTCATTTGTATTTATATTTTTGATGTATGGGATAGAGAAGTAATTGATGTAATCTTAATGTAAGTATAACTTAAATTTTGACACTTGGATATTTTAAATCAAGCAAGACTTGATCGTGTAAATATACTTGTAAGGTCACTTATAAAGATACTTTTCAAGTCACTTGAAAATAAAAATTTCTTCATGTAATCCAGGCTTTAGATAAGACATTTAGCGTTACATTGTTTTTAATGTTTTATAGCACATTAGAAAATGCTAGATAAATATTAAATTAATAAAATTATAACATAATAAAATTTTGACACATCAAACGACAAATATTTAGCTTTTTGTTTAAAATACTATTAATACAAAATTGTATAAAGTGAATAATTAGTTTATGGGACCAAAATATACATATTAAATTTCCGTCGAGAAATCTCGGTGAGAATCTCGGCCGAGACGAGACTCTACTAAACGACACGAGAAAAATTTCGAGACGAGACATAATTTTATGAATTTGAAACGAGATGAGACGAGATAATGAATTTCTCGTCTCGACCGAATCACTACCTGTTTACAAATTTTAAAGGAATATTGCTGTTGAAAGTATAATATCCTATAAACTGATTGATTTTAAAATTTGATCTTTAAAAAACCACTTCGTTGGTACTCTTTTAGTAGAGCCTGAAACGCGACGGAATATGGAGTGTATTATTATTATTATTTTTAATAATCTTTAATATTGTGTTTTCTCACGTATACAAAAACAAAACGCATAGGCAGACCTCCTATGAAGAGATTAGAAGAGTGTCGATGATATTTTGCAGGCCTTTTCAAGGGTGTCATAAATTACTACAGGCGTCTCGTGGCAATACAATGTCTGGGACAATCCCAACGTAAGGGTATCGCCAGGGTAGGCATGAGGTTAGCGTGGGAATGTTTACAGCTCAAATGAATATAAGAATTTACAGTAATATTTAGCATGTTTGACAATTAATAAACAACTAACATGACTGACTAACATTAACTAATTTATTTATAATAGTAACAGCACGAGAAATAATGTAAGAGTATAGTATTAACTAAAAAAGCATAAGTTTTCTTAAAAGCCGGCCCTGTCGTAGGAAATTGAAATATAAAAGAGTAAGTAAAAACCTCAACGATAAACAAAATGATTAAAGAAATGTTTTACAGGTTCATTTCGGATGTAAGTAAACATTTTGTATTTGTTTAATCATTGTTATATTGTATGAATAGCAACAATTTAGGTAAACCGAGAGTTAGATTAATATTAAAAGAAGCGGGAGTTAAAACCAGTGCTACAGCAGTCCATCTCTGTCCCACGCATCAGGCCGAGGTTTAAAGTCATCTTTGTCTGAGTAGGGGTAAAATTCACCACTACCTCGTGGCATCCTTGTCTTTTACTCAGAATACAGATGTGTATGTCTTTGTCTAATATATAGGGCATATGTGACTTTTTGAATGCATCTAATTAGCAAATCAACCGGCGAGAAATCCTTCCACAACCCTGCACCGGAGACCCAAGGTGGCTAGGTGGGATGAGTACGGACGAATTGGGATCAACAATTATAAGCTGTCTCCGTCCAACATATTATTTTCATATGCCGAAACTACCCTACTACGTCAGGACATCAGCAAATGAGATGCGAAGTATTAAGATGATTTCTTAGAAAGTTCTGTCTGTTGCAGTTTTACCTATGGACATCTAATCTTCTATCATTTCCACCACCCATTTCTAGGGGTGGCGCTTGTGTGTTTAAAACTGGGCGCCCAGCGCTCGAAAAGGCATCTTGGTTTCGGCCAGGATCACTCTCTGGTAGTAATACTAGTGTATAATATAAATATATTACCAGAGAGTTGCTCAGCCTCTATGGTCCATATACTGATATTAATAAATACCTGGAGGCTGTGGTATTGGTGTTACACCTATATATTGCTGTCAGTTGTTGGCTAAGCCTTCAGCTGCAGTACTGGGATAATTTTTGAACGCATTACGCGGTCAGTAGGTGAAAGGATAACAGGGAACTGCACGCTCCACTCAGTGGTCCAGTTGCAATTTTCCAACCTCGTTGCTTACTCCCCGCACGGTTGCGTCGTTGATAACAGGGAACTGCACGCTCCTCTTGGTCCAGTTGCAATTTTCCAACAACGGCGTATTCCGTCAACTATACACATATATATATCTTATATTATCCCAGTTACTAATTATTGTAACACCATGCCATAAATGAGCATACTTAATAGCAGACAGCTTTTGCTTCTGAGAACTTATATACACACTGGTCAAACGGCTAATAAAGGGATATATTCGGACATCTTGTATGTCTGCGTTTAGCCATACGTTCGACCCATCATCCACCTGGGGGATCCGCCCACGGTCGTAACCACGGCTGACCAAGGCACCGCTGCACCAGTGCCCGACCCCGGCCTGCCGCCGTACGCCCGGCGGTTGCGAGACGTTGCCTGCGCTGCGCCCGGTGCCGCTACGCGTTCGAGCCCGCTGCCAGCCACGGCCCTGCTCAGGGCATACTCCCGGCATCCCAGGCCTCAGTAACAAACATTATTCTTGTATATAAACATTTGAGCTTTTCATGTCACTTGATGAATAAACGTTGTTTATTGTTGAATCTGTGTTTTTTGCTTGTATTATTCCTTGCACTACCACGACTTCAAATCAAAGAATTCTGGGCACTATTTATTTATTTACATAACACAACGTAGGGTAATTAACGATCACGATCTATATGTACGAGGGGGTGGTAAAACATACTGCCGCGTTACAAGCCTCTGTAGGGCAGCAGTAGGTACACCTCTGTCAATTGTTCAAAAAAACCGAAAAACAAATATGACTGTTTTTGAAGCTCCCCTGGAACAAAATTTTTACTCTATCAAAGTAGGCTAACATTCTTTAAATTTAAACTATATTGTCCTTTTCCCTTTGAAGTTGTTTGTCAAATCAAGATCAGACGAAAATATGTATGTAAACTTTGTAGAAGGGCCGTGTTTTTGAGGCTCATATGTGCAACAGCAGACTACTAAAAATTGGTAAATATTGTTATTTATGGAAAATGCAGATGTTTTTTTATTTCTCAGTAGGCAATATTTTTTCTACTTTCGTGTAATTATCATGCATGCGTTTTTGAATGTGACTGGTATTTAAGCTAATTAAAAATGTTATTCCGGAGTTAATATAATGAATAAATGAATGTATATCATGATTAAGTTTAAAGCATTTCCATGTTCCCGTGTTCGATTTAAGGGTACTACGTTTAATGCTACTTGAAACTTCATGAATTTTCAAAGTAGATCATGTTTGTGAATTCATTATCAATAATAGTAATAATTCGATTTTGAAAGAGTATTTTTGTAATAAGGTCCTGGAGGTAAATAAGGTCCACGTTAATTAGAAGTGAAATATTTTGGATAATTAACAATCTTTATTGAAAAAGCTTTGTTCATGTTAAGTTAAAAAACAGCATTAATTAAACTAATTTTCATATAAAAGTACATTATTAAAATATTTTTTTTATAAAAATGTGGTAGTATAAGTTCAAAAAAATTAAACATTTTGAGAAACATCAATACGTAATAATACTTTTCTTTTACTTAGGAGCTGGATTTAGATACTTTTGGCATAATTCTAGCCTAAACTGAGCCATTGTGCAAGTTTTAAAATTTATTTTCTGACTATATGAAACAAATGTGATATGTTTGGTATCAAAAAATTCGTATTTTTTTTATTTATAATATGCACTAAAACTTTTGGCGTCTAAAAAACTGTTTTTCTATGTTGTAGCCCTATGATCCGTTTTAAAATTTACACCCTGTATAAGTATTCTAGATTGTCCAGTATAATGGTATCCATTACGAAGCTTTTCTTTCACAGGATTTTTATATACTTACTGGTCCTTTTTGATAAATTCTGATACAGTACGTTGCAAGAGAAACAATGTATGTATGTATTCGTTTTTATATCATTCCTACCTGTTGCCAAAAGCAATGAATTTCCATCTATAGTTCAATTTGCAAATTTGAACTCATAACAAAACTAATATTTTCTTTCAAAATAATACTTTATTATATTCTTAAGCTATACTTACGAGTATATATAAAGTATGTACACAAAATACAGTGACAGATGTGTAACATTGGAAAACAGTTTTTTTTTCAATATTCTTCGTTCTCTGTCCCACAAAACTTTAGGAGGTGATTTATACATACAGGTTCAGAGAACAAAGTTCTGATTTATATATATATATATATATATATATATATATATATATATATATATATATATCTCCAAAAAGTAGAAATAATTTCGCCTCCAAACTGGAAACCGAAAAAACAGTGAAATTTAATTGTATATATATATATATATATATATATATATATATATATATATATATATGCATTACATACATTTGCAGGTGTTTGAAAAACATACAGTCAAACTGCCAGAATTTGTAGAGGGCGCAAAACAATCACTTTTTGTTAATACAGTCATACAAAAAAGGCTCTGTATGACAATAATTTCAATCTATTTTAGGAAAAATAGCTGTCTAAAACCCAATATATTTAATATATATTATGTTATACATATATACAGGATGTTCCATCTAAGTGCTACACTATTGCTATCTCGAGAACCGTAAGAGATACGAAGTCGGTTAAATTAGCAAACAATTTCTATATTACAAGACTATTAAAATGAGCATCACAAAAATTATTTTCAACCAGTGGTTCTCAAAATACAAAATTCAAATTTTTAATTTTAAATGAGAACCTACTTTTTTTATTCATCTATTCGATTCAGCATTTTTTCTGAATACACGATATAAAATGTTTATACCCTTACATAACTACATGTAATCAGAGTGCCATGACAAAAACAATTCAATAAAAAGATTTCTACCCTTACAATCAGCGCGAAATATAAATGAAATATTGTCGTTTTGATAAAAAAAAATATTGTATGCATCTCGTGTGTAAATAGTATTTTTTATCTCGTAAAACATCGCACTCGACCAAAAAAGTATTGTCTCTGCAAAGAGACGGCAGTTATACCATACTGATGAGCTCTAACAAGAGAAAAACGCGTCTATGGTTACTAGCTGAGCATGGCCGGTGTCTGATGATGGCCGAAAGGTTGATTCAGACGCTGAAATCTTGCGAAACATGGCAAGTGTTTTCTTAATATTTTATTAAATATTGTTTCACCTAGAGTTCGCTATTGTACTATTATTATTTCAATAGCTGCCAGTGTTTTTTGGCGATTCTTCGATAGATGGCTCTACATGTGGGTACATTTCCCTCTTAAGTCAACTATCTTTTATGAGATGTTTATATCTTTCGCAATGCTCAGTTCTCAGTTGGGAATTGTCTTTGCAACGAGACGGTAGTTATACCATACTGATGAGCTCTAACAAGAGCGAAACGCGTCTATGGTTACTAGCTGAGCATGGCCGGTGTCTGATGATGGCCGAAAGGTTGATTCAGACGCTGAAATCTTGTGAAACATGGAAAGTGTTTTCTTAATATTTTATTAATATTTCAAAAAAGTATTATTTTACACACATGTTTTATAAATAACTATTTCTTTACAAATGATTTTTGTTGCTCTTCTGCTAAAACGGCTCATTTGCGGAAATGGGTTTATTAACAAAAATTGATTATTTTGTTATCCTCTACAACTTCTGGTATATTTTTGAAATAACTACGTATATGTAGCTACATATTCGTATTGTTCAAACGTAAGTTTTATTTAAAAAATGAAAACTTTTTTGAACTCCATTCAATTAGCCGTACAAAAATTGTTTTCCCGTCAGGGCGAACACGAGCATACAAGGGTATGATTGAATCGTAATTGGGCGTCTAGTTTAAGGTTATGTTATGAATAGATCCGTGCGATGCCGATAGCCACTAGGGCAGCTTGATCGCGATCGCTGAGTAGAACAACATTAACATTGGATTCCACCATCTGTAATTATAGCCACGGGATATATTCCATACTCTCCATATACACTGCTATATTTTCACATTGTTCTAGATTCGCTCACATGAACAAATGAACTAAATAATTTAGTTCATTTTTCATATTTTTATACACCGCTCATATACGGTTAAAGATAGAACAAAGGACGATAAAAGTCTGTATTCAGCATGGAATTCTTTTTCTTTCTATGTCAGGCATGATTTTTTTTATTTCATCGGATCTTGAGTTACAGACGTTTAAAGTTACATGATTATTAATCGAAAATTTGTGAATTTTCAATAATACAAAATTTTGATGAAAAATCATGTAACTTCAAACGTCTGTAACTCGAGTTGCGATGAAGTAAAAATATCATGCCTGACATGAAAAGAAAGAGAATTTCATGCTGAAGATATATTTTTATAGTCCGTTATTCTATCTTTACCCGTGTATGAGAGGTGCACAAAAATATGAAAAATAAACTAAATTACTTAGTTCATATTTTATATTTTTGTGCACCACGGTTAAAGATAGAATAACTTACAATAAAAGACTATATTCAGCATGATATTCTCTTTCTTTCTATGTAAAGCATGATGTTTTTATTTCATCGTATCTCGAGTTACAGACGTTTGAAATTACATAATTTTTCATGGAAAATTTGTATTATTGAAAATACATAAAATTTCGATGAATTTTTTTCTTCATCGGAACTCGAGTTACATACGATTGAATTTTCATGATTTTTCAACGAAATTTTGTATTATTGAAAATACACAAAATATCGATGAATGTAACTTCAAACGTCTGTAACTGAAGATCCGATGAAGTAAAAAAATCATGCCTGACATAAAAAGAAAGAGAATTTCATGCTGAATATAGACTTTCATCGTCCGTTATTTTATCTTTAACCGTGTATGAGCGGTGCATAAAAATATGAAAAATGAAGTAAATTATTTAGTTCATATTCACCTACCCAAATTATTTTATATGTATAATAATTATCGTAAGGTTGGTAATACTGCATTTGCCTGAATTCATCGTATAATGGATTATAATTTAGTGTCGATTTTTGAACTTTTAATGGCAATTTTTGTGCACTTCAGTGACGATTTCAAATAAATATTTTTTTAAATAATTGTATTACGGACATATAACTACGTTCGGATATTAAATTACCAGACCAGTAACTCTGGACGTTTTTAAATACGAATCAACCTTAAATAATATATGCATTCATGATTTTTTAATTATTCCACTCAGACAAACTACGTCCATTTGAACATTATTTGTTCGACAAAATTCATTAGCAAATATTTACATAATATGAAAATGGCATACATATTAATTTGATATACATAGTTTTTTAAACGAGAATTTTATATTGAACGACTGTAATTATCTATGCGGTTTTTAATTAATATTAACTTCAACGTTCATATATGATAACATGACCTGCCTATTCGATTTCATTACTAATGTTAATTAAAATATATGTTTGTAATTTGTATTACCTACTGGATAAATTATGCTAACAAATGAATTTTCATAAGACTAACTAGAATTTAACAATATGAACAATAATTTGTTTATAGTTAATATAAATTATATTCTACCGCATTCAATAACTTATTAACTATAAATCTATACACTGAAATTGTTCGACGTCATACACAGCGAACAGCACGAGACACAGCATATGTTTACTTGGCGAAATTAATTATAAATAACAGTTTACAAAAAAAAATATTTTAAACGTAAATTACTCGTTTATATGAAAAAATGTAATTAAAAAACATTCCCTTATTGAAAAGAAAAAAGTGTTTCCTATAAAAGAATAAAAAATAGATGGTTCCATTTAAAAAAATTATATTTTGTCCCACATTTTGGAAACCGCTAATACAATTTTTTTTTGCTGATATCAGCAATTATCTATTTTAACATGGCAAAATCTTAATTACGAAAACCAGGATTAAAATATTCTTACCATGTCCACAATATGTGTTAGCCAGCCATTTTTTTCTTTCTTGAGTTGAAATTGAAAACATATGATTTTTTTTTTATTTACTACATGAGTTATATATCAAAATGACCACAAAAGATTAACAAGTCGACTGATATATAAATTATTGTTAATAACAATTGTTTAGTTACAAAAATCTTTAAATTATTGCGAGACAGTTTACGGTTATCTTATTCGCGTACGCGGGGAAACGGGGAATGAATTTCAACTGTCGCTGTGGCGTGATCGTGGAGCACGGGTAACTATGATCCGAATTTCGCTATTTTATTTTCTTATACAGGATGTCTCTTAAATAGCCCCCTATGATGAAATTTGGTATGGAAGTTTATATAGTTGTATGTCATCTTTTAAGATGATACTTGTTATTATTAGTGAACCACTAGTATGTAAAACTTACGTGTCCCAACATTGATTAGACCGTAACTTTTTAATGGCCTCGCCGATAACGTAAAATAATTTTTTTTCAGAAGATTTTTTAAAAGATGACATACAACTATATAAACTTCCATACCAAATTACATCCAAATCGAATAAAGCGTCCGGTTATTATAAGCAAAATTAATTTTTTTTCGAAGAACTTTGAAGCAGAATTCTGGCTAAATGGTACACTTTCCGGTAGAAGCAAGTTTAGTTAAATCGTCATATTTTAGCCTCAGGAATCTGTGGTTAAGCCATGTCCCCTTATTTAAGAGACACCCTGTATATAGGATTACCATACGTAAAATTGAAAAGTCCGGACAAAAAGCCTGATCTCCTTCGAAAAGTCCGGACATTTTTATCGTAAGCGTCGGGAGGGGGTGGGGGGGGGGGGGTGGTTGTCAATGGTGTTTGATCGAGGAAGGGTGTCTCTCATTAGCGCTCAATCTAGTAATATTTTAGAAATATGACATGCGATGATTTTTATAAAAGTCATTAAAGAAAATAATCTGTTTAATAAAGAGGGTGAATACGAAAGATTTGAAAAATCTAATTAGTTAACTGCCAATTTTTAAAAATGTTATGTAATTTAAGTGAATTTTGTATTCTGCAAAGAGGTTGTTTTTTGTTTAAATGAAATTAGAATAGTCACAAAGATTATTTTTAATTTGCTATTTTGAGTTTATCATGCACAACAGAAAGTGACAAAGATTATTTTTTCAGTTGATTGATATCATTAATTACGTTAGATAATGTTTATTGTTTTGTTGGATAGATTTTTATTGTTTTCGTAAATAATTAAGTCTGAACAATTTCAAAATCCGGGCGGAATCCTGACAAGAGCCTAAAAATCCGGGCATGACCGGACCGGACATATCCGGACGTTTGTTAATCCTACTTATATAGGAATTTTATTGAAACAAATAAACAATTTATTGTTAAAAAAAAATTCTATACAAAAATAAATAAATAAATAATAATAATAATAATAATAATAATAATAACAGTATGTATCTACTACATTAGGGTTTTTTTTAAAAAAATAATGACTTGTGGCATATCATTGTACTCAGAATTTAACATAGAGTACGTAAAGTTTAGGAAATAAATTTTCAATTAGATATCTTCATAAAAAAAGAATAGGGGTGCCCAGCTTTCTGTGGACATCCGGTATACAGTGATAATGTTTGTAAATTTTGCACATTTATGTCAAAATTTAACATATTAGCAATAAGTTTGAATTTTTATGAACCCGGGCATTAGGAAGTAAAAGAATATGCAAGAAATGGGATGTATTTATAGATATTTATAAATATATTATTGAAGAATGAGGTTATTTTAGAGGAGGTATAATGGAATCCCGCTTTGTACGTCAAAATGTTTTTAATGCGAATGAATCCAACCGCGGTAGAAAGGAGAAAATTTAAAACATTATTTCAACATGAAAGTGTATTAGTACGCAACGAAGTGTTTATTTAAAAGGAGCAGCGAAGTACGCAAATGTTGATTTCCGTTTTATGTTCCGTGTAAAAGAATTTTAATCCTTGTGTTTAACTGAACAGCAGAACAGAACAACAGATCCAAAGGAAAGAAAAAGTTAATGAAAATAATTAAAATGAGTAGAGACTAAAAGTATTTTGGTCGTGCTGTCAACTACATACAAGGCAATCAAATGGAAGTAGTCAAAGGTTTGTTAATGTTATCCTCTGGCGGTAAACAACTCAAGATCAGGGAAAACTCAGTGGCGCTGCGATATGGTTTTCTCCTTTTATTACCCTAAATTAAAAAAAAACAGCGCTTTTTTGGCAAACCCAATGTCTTTAGAGAAAATTTTACATACAAAAATTGATCAGGAATTAAGCTAATCTATCAGTAATAACAATGAAAAAATATGGGATCCCGTGGCCGCGTGCCTGAGTGTCTGGTCGCGAACCTGGGGGAACCGGGTTTGATCCCGACAGACGCCAAATATTTCCAATTTTAATTGGCACAAAAGTGACCCCTGTGGTGCACTCTCCACACCAGCTATGAGTGCCCGTGAGGTGACGTTTGGTAAGCGCCCACAAGGTAAAATATACCGTCATCATTACCGAAGTCTACATGTGTTGTAGATACTGGTACACCCAGAAATGGGTAATATGTCGTGATGATATATTTATTTATTTATAAAAATAATATAACCTATGGTTCTCAAACGGCAGAACAAAATTGTATTTTTTTTAAATGGCAACCTGAATATTTTTTTTATTAGACATTGTTTCACCTAGAGTTCGCTATTGCATTTTTTTTAAATTTTGTTTGTTTAATATGTACTTTATGAAACTCATTTGGATGTCATAAAGTACTTCTTCAAAGTACTCAAACCTAATTTCTGTTATAATAATGTAGGGGATCCCAAGTGTGAGGTGGAAGTAAGAAGAAGGGTTTTTAAAAATAAAAACCGTAAAAACTCTTATGCCCGTATTCATAGTCAATACTTCGCTACGACTCATACTTGAGTATGCCTTGAGTACCAGAGTTCGTTTCATAGTCGCTAGTTGTTTCTTCATTCGTACTTCGATCGAAGGTTTACTTGAGGCAAGCTCCAAGCAACCTTGAGTAATGCTCAAGTAATGCTTGAGGCTTTTTTTAAATTTTCAGTAGACTTGATCAATATATGAAAAAAACTGTCAAACTGTCATTTCCATCACATATGACATTTAAGTTAAATAATGAATCATGGAGATAATCTAGAATTTTTAGAATGTCAAATATACTATTTGATAGAAAAATATTAAAATTTACAAATATACCAACATAGTTATTACAAATTCTCTAAAATCCTCCCTAGAAAACCAAGAATTCACGAAGTTTCGACTATGAAACATATGATGTGCTTGAATGTTGAGAACGACTGGAGTAATGCTTGGCGAAATAATACTCAGTACGAGATTAAGCATCGACTATGAATACAGGCATTAATCACACTAAAACTATAATATTTCTTGAGCGCAAAATTTGTAAACAATTCTTTCTTCCTAGGGATATCGCTCAATTGCAGCTGTAGACACGTGTTTCGCTCTTATTAGAGCTCATCAGTACAGCGTAGCTAGTTAATAGGTTAATGTCCACCTATTAACTAGCTATGCTGTACTGATGAGCTCTAATAAGAGCGAAACACGTGTCTACAGCTGCAATTGAGCGATATCCCTAGGAAGAAAGCATTGTTTATTAATCACACTGTTCTATATTTGAAATGTGACCGGTTTCGGCTACTTATGATACTTGATGGCTATTAAGTAGCCAAAACCGGTCACATTTCAAATATAAAACAGTGTGATTAAGAGTTTTTACGGTTTTTATTTTAAAAAACCCTTCTTCTCCCTAATTTCTGTTAAGTTGCTAGCTATATTTTTAGACAATAGCCTATTCTGCAGTAATCAAAAATACTAAAAGTTTATTGAAAATGTGAAAAATAACTATTACAGGTGCGGAAAATTCAATTTTTTTTATTATAAATCTCTCTAAAAACTAAGCGAGTGTTTGAGCAAATATGATACAAGTATGAAGCTCGAATTTGTGAAGCCACGCCTTAACTAAGAATATAAGGTGAAATAAATTAAGTGCAATAATTTATTTTATTTCTCTAATAATGAAATATAATATTATAATTTAAATATACATTATTTTGTGATTTTCTCAACATTTTTCATAAGTCTGTGAACAGTGTGAACCACTGTTTGTTTAGTTCATTACCTACGTCACAAAGCAAATTTAAAATTCGGACCTTAATATCGCGCTTATTTGGAGGAATTTCGGAATTTCACATGAGGTCTTATATTTTTATGTACTTCAAGAAAATAATAAAAAAAAAATATCGTGGAATAGTCTACTGTCATTTTAAATTATTATATTTCTAGAAGACCGACTATTGAAATGAAGTAACAATGTAAGTAAATGTCAATCACTGTTACCAACAATTAAATAAAAAATTAAAATTTCCTAATCAATGTTCATAATTTAGAAAACGAAATAAAGAATATTTTTATATAATTATTAAAAGTGTAATAAAACACAAAAAGAAAGTATAAAATGATTCATGATTGATATATTATTATGACATATGAAATTAATTAATGTGTCAAAAGTTTAATGTCAAATAAAAACAAATGAAACCTCAGAATTCAATGGCATGAAATATGCTGTAAATCCCGAATTTAAATTTGCGTTTTTTCGTAAGAATATTTTTAAATATTTTTTGACAAAAGAACCATAAGAAAATATACGTTTCACGAGGGATTTTAGCCCATTAGAAAACACGTTTGCTAAAATCATGTCTTACGAAACTTGTATTTTAATTAGCCCATTAGACAGAATTACTTTTTCAACAAATTAAAAAAAATATTGTATTCCCTTTATAAAAGATTTTAAGTAGACACCCTGTATACAAAACTGTCGCATTCAAAACATGAAAGAAGACATCATAACATTTATTTTAAAAGTATCATTTATATTTTATTTATTCTGTGATAGTTTGCTTACAATTAAAAGAATTTTGCATGTTGCGCTACTGTAAACAAAAATGATCGCTTTCATGCGTATATAACAAATTTGTTCGCACGCTACTGTGCTGTGTTTGTGGACTTGCAGTATTTACTTTTGTTGAGTTTCATTGGCGCTACATCAAAGAAAATTTGCCTCAAGACTCAAAGAAATATGAACCAATGCGCGTTCTGCACTGTGGACAATAAAAGCTGTACTTATTTCAGGCCTGTGTATTCTTATCTTATTTTAGCAACTTCATTAAACTGAAAAATAGATTAGAAATTGCATTCTGTTCACTCATAATTCTGTAAATCTTGTTCATTGTTTTCTGTTGACCGATAAGACCAGATCAAAAAGCGATCTCAAATTAAAAATATTCGCAATAAGAATTAATCTAGGAATATTTTAAAATATTTTATTATTTTATTTAATGGGGTCCCGTGGTCATGTGTCTGAATGTCTGGTCGTGAACCTGGGGAACCGGAGGGACCCATGTTAATTTAACTTTTTTTCTCATTTTGGTCAGTACTATTTGGGACACTTATTTTTTAACACCCTGTATATATATATATATATATATATATATATAATAAAGCAGCCTATAGGCCCCTTTGGCTCTTGGATCAGTGTTCGCCGCACCCCCTGCACCCCGATTGCTATGACACTGCTTGAAAGTACATGTCACTGTATTTAACTCATATTTACAATATCTGGACTATTTTTGATAAGAGCTTCTCAATTGTTTTGATTTAAATATGTGTATTAAATATCTGATGTGGACACCACATGACTTCCTTGTACGCCTGTTACACTATACATATTTTGTTAATAATTAAAATATGTTCCTTATTATAACAGACCCAATCATAAAATTGCACGTATTTGATATAATTTGACATTGACATTAAATTCTTCATTTTTTTGTTATTTTTTGTCCTAATTCATAGCAAACTTAATTACAGAAACCAAAAAGTACATAATTTTTAAATATACATATCTCGCTTATACAAAGAGCTAATTTAATTATACTTGATACTTTCGACGCAGAATTTAATTCTCTAAAACTTTTATTTGAAGCATTTATTATGAAAATCAAAATAACACCATTTTTTTCAAGAAAAACTGATAACAGCTTCAAGTAAAGTATCACTTCCGGTTAGACTATTTTAATCAAAATCTATTATGTTATTCCCATTGATATAAAAGTATTATATACCAAATTTTAAGTTTTAGATTATTTTTAATATAGTTTTTCATTAAAATCTATTATAGGCTTCAAGCAAAGTACCACTTCCGGCTAGACCATTTTAACTAAAATCTATTATATTATTTCCATTGATATAGAAGTGTTATATACTAATTTTGAAAAGTTTTGGATTATATTTTAATATAGTTTTTCATTAAAATCTATTATAGGTTTCAAGTAAAGTACCACTTCCGAAAGTTATGTAATGACCAAAAAGGGAGGTGCACAACTAGATGTTATAACAGTCCTAAATACAAAATTTTAACTTTCTACGGCTTCCCGTTTTTCAGTTATAAAGATACGTACGTACGTACAGACGTCACGACGAAATTAGTCAAAATGGATTCAGGGATGGTCAAAATGGATATTTCCGTTGAAATCCGGAAACCGAAATTTTTCGCGATTACAATACTTCCTTTACTTCGTACAAGGAAATAAAAAGATATTTGGAAAAAGGTAGATTATAAAATAATGTAGGAAAAATATTGTTCTTTATAAAAGAATTATTAGAGATGAATTTTCTTTCATGCAAGATAATGATCTAAAACATACATCCAGGTTAAGGACAAATTTATTCGAGTAACAGGTTCCACAAAAAAATATGAATATGCCCGCAGGCAAATCCTTTTGTGTGGTAATGTATATTTTTTGATTATCCTTAAAATATATATATTTGCTTTCCAATTATCTCTTGAAGAATAGTAAAAAACATTGTTAATGCCATTACATCTGAGTCGTGCAATATTATTTATATACAAAGAAAGATAAGAAGTAGAAAAGAAAAATAAATGTATTTAAATTATAAAGATTAGGTAGATGTCGAAGCTTCTTAGTTTTAAAATTAAATTACGTAAAATTTACTGGATTATAACAGGAATTTAGCCAAAGGCAAAACTTTGAAATATTTCATTTTTATTTCTTCGTATTTCGCATTGTTTTGTTTCTTAATCAAAGCAAAAGAAAAATGTTTTTTCTAGATTTGTGTTGGAAGGACCATGCTGGTATTAAGAAGTACAAAGAGGAGTAGAGAAAGAAAATGGAAACAATGTAGATCGCGTGGTGTTTGACATAAATATTACGGAAACGAACGTACTTAACAGGTATGGTTGTGCAGGAAAATAATAAATATTCTTAATCATAAAAATGTACCGGTAGTCGAGAGGTCGATCAGCGGGGTACGGTGGATGAAATTCAGTGACGAATAAGAAAGGAATTCATTTTTTAAAATTATACTGCACATAAATTAAAGGTTGGAATGCAAAGCTTAATAAAATCATTCATATCTTTATAGATTTTTTGCCATTTGCTGTATTTAATATACTTCAATTTTATCCATGTTAAGGAGGTTCACTACTAGTCGTTGAAATACGTGGAAAAGCTGTTCGGTTTTACCCTTAAAGTCATCTTACAACAATTTTTTTTTCGAAATAAAATTGTATCAAATAGTTTAAGCTTGCCTCTTTTGAACTCAACGACAATTTTTTAATTTTTTATTATATTTTATTTGTTTTATTGCCGTGAAGTATATTGACAGCAGTTTAACGCAAATGTCGGATCAAATTTGGAAAATTTCTTATTACAGAGACAAAGAGATAATATCAAATTTTTTACAATATCAAAATATTAATTGCTATATTGATAGGAATACGAAACCTAATATTCGCGCAATAATATGTCGATAAGTAGTGCCATCTATTCCAATCAACTAAGCGCCACCCCTGTACAGTAACGTATAAAAGTTAATAATAATAACAAAATTCACGTGTTTGATATTTGTACAATGGCTCAGAGGAAAAGTATTAAAGACAGGATAAAGTTATATACTGTATATATATATATATATATATATATATATATATATATATATATATATATATATCTATAAATTAATAAGTCGTGAGGTAATTTATCGAAAACTTTCGAAAAATCAGTATATATGGCATCCACCTCAATTTGATTATCCATGGCATTTAGAATATAGTCAGTAAATTCCAAGAGATTAGTTTTAACTGAACGACAGTATATAGTTGTTTTAAATTCTTGTACAATTTTAAATAGAGTTCCTTAAGTTTTCAATGTGATTTATGCCCGGTTGCACGGACGTATCTTAAATTTACACTTAATAAAACTGAACTTACGTTAAGTATCACTTAATTTTTATCTACTGTTGCACACATATTTGTTTTAATAACCTTAAGTAAGTGTAGTTTATATATTTTTAAGCTGTTTACGTTGTACTTCTAAAATAAAATTTAGGGATTTTTCATGGTTGATTTTGTTTGTGTCAAAATTTGGAGGTTATATTGGTAAGTTCGATTCAAATAGAATTATACAGCCCGATTCACAAAAAAGTTTAAGCTAATCCTCATTTTTGGATTAGTGAATTCTATTCTATTCCCATATTTAAAATTAAATTTTCATGATATTATCAATAAAGGTAGATACTAGGAATAGATTAGACTATATTTTAAGATATAAACTGTCAAAATTAGAGTAGAATTCGCTAATCCAAAAATGAGGATTAGCTTAAACTTTTTTATGAGTCGGGCTGATAGTTCTTAAAATTGAAGTGTAATTAAATATATTCATTGTTTTTAGCAAAATTGGTATCAGACGAAAAAAGAAAGCGAACACGAAGTGCCAACTAATTAAATTAATAAGTAAAACATTGAAAGAAAAATGAATGCAATACTTACATGTCGTTATAAAATTCAATATTATTTTCTATTAAAATCAGTAATTGCAATACTGTATATTTGGTTAATCGAAACCGTTGAAAAAAAGCATGATCAGAAAGAGTATGAAAATGATCAGATCTGTCGTACATTTGCCTTGGTATTCCGCATAAAATTAAATCCAATGTATCTAAATCGTCATCATCGACAATAAAATCAATAACTTCTATGATTCTGATAGAAATTAAAAACTTTTCCATTCAATATAACCTCACTACTTACTGAAGTGCAAGATAAACCGTTAATTTCGGAGGCTTAAATTTATGGAAGCCTTAAGATGTTTGTGGAGAGTTTAGCGCACGGTGCAACGAAATAAAACTAAACTTAAGGCTAAACTAAACTTAAATTCTTAAGTGGTATCGGTGCAATTGGGCATTACTTGTTAAATAAATATAGGTTATATGTACCATTCAGTAATTTTGAATACTTATACGATTTTAGAAAAAAATGTAATACTTATCTCGTCATTGAAGTTCCTTTTCATGGCGTTTCGGCAAACAATCTCCATATTCGTTATGAAAAGACGAACTTCCCTGCCTTGACAAGTAAATAACTATCTCGATGATTCAAAAACCTCTATTCTAATTCAAATTGACTTTTCAAAGGCCTTCGATATGATAAATTTTAACATGCTTCTAGCAAAATTAGAATATTATAATTTCTCTCGTAAGGCACTTGATTGGTGTCGTAGCTACTTAACTGATAGCAATTTTTCTGTACACATCTCTAATAAATATGGGGAAACCACATCGTCTGATTTGCAGTATCTGGGTTCTGGTGTCCCTCAAGGATCAATCTTAGGGCCATTATTCTTCTTGATTTTTATAGCTGACATGCCTAATACGGTTGCTCACAGTTCGATGCATTCATATGCAGACGATACTCAAATTTTAACATCTTTCTCAAAGGAAAATGAACAATATAGAAAAGCTCTACTCAACGAAGATTTGAGTAATGTCTGTACCTGGGTTAGGGATAATGGTCTTAAGATAAATGCTGAAAAGTCTACTATGCTAGTAGTAGGCAATTATAGTTTCAATACACCGATTCTACTTGATGGCGTCCCATTGCAATGTACTGAGGTCATTAAAGGTTTGGGAATGTATATCGAAAAAGACTTAAATTTCAGGCATCATTTAAATAAAAAACTCCTTGCAGCAAGATTGAAACTGAAACATTTGTATCAGTTTAAAAATACTCTATTTTCTGCTACCAAACTTAAAATCGTTCAATCTCTAATCTATCCTTTGTTTGATTATTGCGGCTGCGTATATGTCCCTAATTTGTTTAAAAGAGACAAACACCGTATTACACTTTTCCAGAACTCCTGTCTCCGATTCATTTTTGGTGTGCGCAAATATGAACATGTGTCTAATTTTCGACACAAAGCTAATATGCCCTACATTGATGATCGAATTAAATATTTATACCTATGCCTAATTCATAAAATTATTAAATGTGATACACCGTGTTACTTGTCTGCTAAGCTAACGGAAAAGCGTTCTTATTATGCTTTACGCGGCTCGTCGTTTCTTAAAATCCCTTCCTTCAAAAAAAGTAAGTTTAAGGGTTCATTTTCGTATTTAGGGTCTACATTGTACAATAATATTAATATGGATTTGAAAAAGCTTTCTTTAAGCGCTCTCAAGATAAAATTAAAAAGTATTTTTCTTGTTTAAACTTAATTTGAATTGAAAACATATTAGTACTAGTACTCTTTGTATTCAATATTCTATGCTTGTGTACTAATGTCTATATAAATTAATTTTCTTTTGTTGTTGTTAAACTGGGTTAGGTGGAAGATCAGCATTGTAGATGAACCTCGCCCTTAATGGTATATTTTTTTTATAACCATTAATAAAGATTATTATTATTATTAACTAATAGGGTTATTATGAAAAAATATGGCAGAGTATAAATCGAAGAAGGTAATAGTTTGTAGATAAAAGTGATTCTTTTGTGAAATCTGCAAAAGTTTAGTAGTATATGTGAAAAATGGAATGAATAATTTAGTGAGGCGGGTAGTAGTGGTAGGTAGGAGTGAGAAATAGTAGATCCGCCACTGGGAATGGTAACGTAACGGGAGACCAAGATGATGGCGTAGGGAGTAAGAATGGGAACGGAGGACGAGGGACGGAATAAAGAATTCCGTCGTAAATCTTGCGGCGTAACGCGACCCGCGCAAAGATTGTTTCCCGCACGACAAATTTAAATATTCTCGAAGCTCGTAAATGAATTGGACTTATTTCGTAACGCCGAGTATATACATACGGCATACGGCAAGCTACAGGGCTTTATCCCGTTTTAGATTACACGTTATTTTATTTCATTTGTTTTATACCCGGGTGAATTGGGGTGCGGTACAAACCACTCGAGCGCGTGCGCACACTCAGATTTGCACAGCAAACACTGAACTATTCACTCGTCAAATCAACGACTATTCGTTTTATTTCCTTTATTTGTCGCTTTATACAATCTACAATGCAGTTATTGTACTTCGGTTATTGTTGCGTACCGCTAATTTTACCAATCCTGCCTTCCGTATACCCTTTACAATAAATCCAGCCTGTGTTATGTGTTTTCTGCTATTCTGCCTGCTCTGGGCATTAATGTTTACTGTTTTCAGTTTGTTGTTGAAAAAATTATTCTTTAAACTTCTGCTCTATATGCATTCGATTCGCTCTCTAAGAGCAGACTATTCGCTTCAACTTTTGTTGCTCCATGTGCGTTGCTAGTTGCATTTCTACTAACACAATACAATTTTGTTGTTTTAATACCGCGTACAAATAATATTTTACTTTTTCCCCAGGAATAAAAGTTCTTTAAATATTATTAACACTGCACTACACCTCGCTTTCACAACATTTCATTTGTAAAAGAATAAAATAAATCTATCTACATGCTTTCATTGCTAAATTTTTTCGTTGAAATTTTTAAATATATAATTTTTTGTTGTGTATAAAAACGATTCACGAGAAACGCATGTTAATACTTACATTTAAAAAATCTAAACAAAATAATTATTTTATCAATTATTTATTTCAATAATTATCTGTGTACCGCCTTTTCGAGGTGGGGAAAAAATGGAAACATAAAGTGTTATAAAATCATTGTATTGGTAGGACGTTACGGAAGAATTGCAATGCTTCCATCATCAGCCATAGCTTGTTACAATATTGTATTATCATACCATTTAAAGAAATTTTACATTAAAATTTCATCATTGTATTGAAAAAGTGGGTAGGCAGGTCAGCTTTTGTTTGTAAAACTCCTAAAAATCATTGTTTAATTAACTACTGCAGTGCACTCTCCACGCCAACTATGAGTGCTCGTGAAATGACGCCTGGTAAACGCCCATACGGTACGAACATGTCATCCTCATTATCGGTATCGGCGTACGTTAAACATGAAAAAATGGTTTTTCCGTGAGCAAAAGGAGCCTATTAATATTAGACAATAATGCTTCAAATATATGTTGTAGAGAATTAAATTCTTCATTTAATGCAAAAATCATATTTTATTTTTCACGTTATATAACAGAGAAAATTGAATACAAATTTTTATATAAGTAACTTCTTTATAGTGTTAGCCATGGTATTGAAATAAAATCTCAAACAAATGTGATGCCATTACCTGTCAGAAATTATAAAATATAATTTGCATCAAAATAATACTACTTAATAATTTCTCCGTGTGAGCTATATTCTCTATGTTCAATAGTAGTTACTCAAACAGAGCGATTCTCAAAATTAAAATATGTCACAATGTGACACATACATTCCTGACAGGTAAAATTTCAGTGTTTGTAATTTTAATTCAATACCATGGCTAATACTATAAAGGAGTAACTTTTATAAAATTTTAAATTACATTTGCTCGGTTATGAAACGTGCAAAATAAAATGTGATTGCATTAAATACAGAATTTAATTCTCTACATTTATTCGAAACATTATTGTTTAAAATTAATAGGACACTTTTGTGTAAAGAAAAACTGTTTAAATAAATAAATAAATAAATATATATCGCACCCCGGCGAGAATAGTGACACAAGTCAAAATTTAGAAATTCTAAGTTCATCAGATAAATATGGTCAAAAATATATTTCTAATAATCAGGAATAGTGACATAAATCAAGATTATATTTTTCGAGAGATGGAGCTAATGTCGTTTCATTTCGAGCTAATGTAAGTAACTTTCATTGAAATATATACTAACTGGAATGCGCGTACGGACCGTGATTGTGAAGCATATTGAAAGCCTGCTGCTGGAGTAGTCGGCAAACATCGAGACAGTTCGTGAGTAGACGGAAGCCTGCTGTTGGAGTAGTTGGCAAACATCGAGACAGTTCGTGAGTAGACGGAAATCATTTCGTGTGGCGCATGTTTAAATAAATGAAGCATAATATGAAAACAAAGCGATCAGCTATGATACGAGTTATTCGGCTAGGTTCGGTTCGGCACGAACTTGCGCGAACAGGACCAGCCATTATTGTTCAATGAGCTTCAGTGCAGCGTACGCTGATAGGTAGAGTATGCGAGTTCCAGGTAGTATATATTTCAGTGGTAACTTTATATTCGAGAACTGTCTTCTTTAATTTAAGTTATACGCAAAACTATTTTTTGGACTTGTGTCACTCTTCTCGCCGGGGTGCGATATATTATCACGGCATATTACCCGTTTCTGGGTGTGCCAGTATCTACAACACATGTAGACATCGGTAATGATGACAATATATTTTACCGTGTGGGCGCTTACCAGGCGTCACCTCACGGGCACTCATAGCTGGTGTGGAGAGTGCACCACAGGGGTCACTTTTATGCCATTTAAAATTGGAAATTTTTGGCGTCTGTCGGGATCGAACCCGGATCTCCCGGGTTCGCGACCAGACACTCAGGCACGCGGCCACGGGACCCCATAAAAACTGTTTTATTATGTTAAACGCCTATAGCTTGGTTTTCATGTTACACCCGGTATATCATCACGGCATATTAGTCATATTACCCATGGCTGGGTGTGCAAATCTTCTTTGTACGCCGATATCGGTAATGAGGATGACATGTTCGTACCGTACGGGTATTTACCAGGCGTCATTTCACGAGCACTCATTGTTGGCGTGGAGAGTACACTACAATAGTTAATTAAACATTGAAAGAGTGGTTAATTTATGGTGAATACAAATATCCGTCACATAAGCGTTTAACATAGGAAAACAGTTTTCTCAATTGTTATCTGCTCCTTAAAATTTTATGGGGTGCTTTTGTACATAGAATTTTAGAACATAAATTTCGGAATTTTTTGATAGCAAAATTTATTTATTTCTTAACCGATTAAACTTAATTTCATGATTTATTAAAAGTGGATCTATGGTCTGATAAACTATAGATAGTTCTTTAAAAGTTTAGCGCTGAAATCAACACTTATGATTGGTTCTTTCTTCTTTCCCTAATGGTTTTACACACTGGGTCATGGCATGTATATATTTAGTATATATTTATTCAACCGTCGAATTATTTCCAAATATAGTGTTAACAAAATTGCAACTGTATAAATGATAAAAAATAGACACGGTTATACACTTTCAATTACTGTGTATTTACTTGCGATCATCGGCCCCTTTCAATTTTATATGCGAAAGTCGAAGTTCTATTGAAGTTTGAAGTAAATTTCAATGTCAATGAATATATTTACTTGGGGTTATTGCCAAATATTCCGCAAAAGAATTGAATGTTATGCAAAATAAATAAAAAGTCGTATTTGTAAGGTTATGTCAATGTTTAATTGTCATCGCAACGCGAAATATTCGCATTGTTGTCATGTTGATTAATCTGTCTACTGTTTTATTCTATTTTTGCATATTTATTGCGACAGATGCTACACAGAATAGAAAGAAAGAAAATAGGGAAATACACGTAAAGTGGTTTCTCGCTGTTTTTACTTTCCATTGTTTCCATTCTTGCATTCTTAACGTATAAAGGGGGAAATAATTTAATTTTGATTTTTATTGATCTTGAGATTTTGATACATATTTACGAATTTTTTGTTTTGGAAATATGCGTTCTGTTTTAAGGGAATCTGAAAAATTTAAATTCGGAATTTTGCTTTCTCTCAAACAAAGCGAAAAGAATGGATGCATTGTTTGTAAATTTAAAAATCGTACAAATACCCTTATTAAACCGATTTCTACAAAAAAGCATCAGAAATATTTGTTCTCAGTGAATTAGCTTTTATTCTTTTTTACTTCAATATGAAATATTATTTTTCCTCTACTTAAATAGTAAAAACAAACAATACCATTCAGCCAAGTCAATAAAATACGTAATCATTTTACAAATAAATATATCATCATGATAATAATATAAATTTATTGCAGTCTATTGTATTATGTTTATTGTTCATAATCAAAATGACATTTGTAAATTGATACTTGTGAAGATTACATTCATATGATATGACTTCAAATGATTACCTATAAAAGAACTTGTATGATTCATTTTAACACGTTAACTATTGTACTATTTATTAATACTATTAATTATGTTTCAATAGCAATGTATACTTAATAAATACACAAACAGGTAATGATTACACAACATTTAATCCTGTACACAATATAAAATAAACTACAAATCTAACAATTCATTTACATATTAATATTATTAATGAAGTATTTATAATCGATGTTTGGTCAGTGAAAATCAGATTTTTATACGCAATTTTGAAGTAGGTACTCACTAAATTCTAATTTAGAGTACACATTCATTAATAAATAAAAGTAGATAATAGTACATTAAAACACAAGTATCATAAGGCAATCTGTTAAAATACGAGTCCAAGTTCGGAAAACGAGCCGCTAAGAGAGGTATTGGAATCATGCTAAAAATTGCATATCCAGATTATGGTGAATAAGCACGATTTAAGGTCCTTACAAACCGATTTTAACATTTTTACGATGATGTGTGTGTGTGTGTGTGTGTGTGTGTGTGTGTGTGTGTGTGTGTGTGTGTGTGTGGATGTGTCTTTGTGTGTGCGTGTATGTATGTGTGGATGTTGGAGGGACGATTCCTCAAAAACTATAAAACTAAAGACCAATTTAACTACGTATTCCTTAATCTGACATTAATGGGAAGAGTTGAAAAGGTTTTGGTAGCAATTGGTCAACCGAAGGTAGTAGTTTCTTAAAAAAATTCTTCTAATTATTATTATTATTATTATTATTATTATTACTATTATTATTATTATTATTATTATTATTATTATATCTGCTATAGATTTAGAGATAGGGAGTTATAAATATATAAAATAATCCATTGTAAAATGAATCAAAAAGCCCATGGAAACCATGTAAAATGTTTATATTTGACATAAATGTCAGAGATATTACTGAAGGCTTTTTCTGGAAGTACATTTAATATATCTTATTTTATCATTAATTAAATATATATATATATATATATATATATATATATATATATATATATATATATATATAGCTGCCGCACGTTAAATTGGCACTGTCCTTGAATGGGGAAAACCTAAAATTCGTACATGGACAAGTCGAGATGTAATAATAATTATAATATGCTACTGGTATAAAAAGATATGGGATTTATTTATAAGCCAAAGTATGTACAATATTAGTACTTAGTACTTACTGTACATGTATTTCATTACATACCCTTCAGAAATACTGCCAATCTCGTCAATGAATTGGAAGAATTTCGGACATTTAGAAGACTAGGAGGAAACTTGTTCATAGAATGAATTGAAACATAAAGAATAGATATAATTAGATTTTTATGTGTATATACGGATGAAATTAGGTATAGTAGAACATGTAGTTTATTAGCTTTTCAAACTTCCAAATTCTAAAAAATACGAAATACGACAATGTCTAGCTAAAATCTGCGTACTCCAAAATGATATGTGGTACTATGTACTAAAGTAGCTTAAAATCCTACGACTTTAACGAGGAGAATAATAAAACTGACATTACAGATGATGAAGAAGAAACATAAACATTAGATTAAGGACCCAGATTTAACATTTTCAATTTTATTATATGAAAAAAGTAGTTTTACCCACTGTATTGTATTAAATGTGTTTAAAACTTTATAGAAACATACAAAATTATATATATATATATATATATATATATATATATATATATATATATATAAATAATTAATTTTAAGATTCATTAGAATATTTTGTAATGTTACATTCAAAATGTTGTCACTGATGAATAAATAATAAAAGTATTGTTCAATTAAAGTTATGTTGTTATTTATTTTATTATTTTTGGTGGCAAGAACGAGGTAGCGCCACAATTTGTTACTAAATAAATTATGTATAAGAAAATATTATTAATTATTATCTACTCGATATTTAAATTTTTGCTTTTATAAATATTTTTTAAATGGAAGCCATATTTGATTTTTACTTCATCAGTCGTTTTTCCTGATTTTTTGCTTAAACTTGTTGAAAAGTGTTGGACAGTAGTTCTTCCATTTTCCAGAAAATCAATTAACTAAATTTCATAATTTGGATAAATTTTATTCAAGAATACTATTGAAATCTCCAAGATTATTTTATGTAAATATGCATATATACCTAATAGTTAATTTTAATATGTATATGTTGTAATAATAGTTTAAGGTGAATGAACTTTTATTACATTAATTATTTATATTTATAATCTTCTAAAGTTTTATCTCTCTCAGCGTAACTAAATGTTATTAGATTTTACTGTAATACATGTAAAATATGCTCATCAGCAACGCATAGCTACTTGTTTGTTAAGCAGGATTATACGTAGCTACTTGTCTATTAAGTAGGATTTATAATAATGCAACCTAGGATGCAATACAAAGATGCAACATAGACGTAAATGCAAGCAAAAGTACAAACAGTAAAGTATCTAAAGTATTACTTGTATTGTGTTAGTATCATAAACGAATGTAATATTTGTAATTTTGTTTGTTTAATTGTATTGTTTAAATTTGTAGAACAATTTTTTTCCATTAACTGTAAAAAACTTTTCTAATTAATATTAGAGATGACATTTTTGGATGACATTACACAGTTTTCGTAAATTACATACTAGATATGTATGAATGTTGTTTATAAATAAATGGAGACAAAATAAAAATTGGTGTAGTTTTGGCATTTTTAAACACATAATAATACATTTAAAAATTTTCATGTAAAACGATGACATTGACGTCATTACAGTCATTACATAAACACACGACTGTCGTTAGTAATAAAAAGTGACATCTACACTGCAGCCAAAACAGAAAACATTTACGCTAAATATTTAATAGAGAATTTCTATTTTTAATAACATTTAATTTTTATAGATACAAATTCACTTTTGATCACATTTTATTGGTTGCTATGGATTTGTATTTATATTTAAATCAGTAATGATTTCAGTTGATAAAGTGACACTTTCAAATTACTTGTTAGAAGATTAATATAATTTCTGTTGAAATTTGCTATTGCTGTATATTTTTTTAAAGCTTTTTCTACTCATTTTGGGTTAACACGCGCTCAAGGTTTGTACCCGAAGTTTGAAACACCTTGTATAACTCATATTTATAATACTTGGACTATGGTTGTTTTTAACTAAAGAAAAAAAAAAAACCCTTAATCTTGACAATAATTTTAAAAATTATATACGTTGTAGTTATTAATTATTAAGATGACTTCCCAGTCAACGGAGATAAATAACTACTTCAAACTTAAAAAATATTAAATTGATAAGTGCGGACATTTTGTTTCTTAAAAATTATAAAATAAATTAATTAAATTAGTTTATCACCATTTTTGGCTAACTTATTCATGAGTCAATTTGAAATTGAATTTAGGAAAAATAACAAAGATTTTCCTAGAGTTTGGATGATATTTTTGCTATTATTAATACCAAAATTTGCGATTTAAATAACTTTTTAGCCATAACTAAAGAAAAAACCCCTTAATAATAAATTTAAAAACTATATACGTATTTCGAGAACTAAGTTCTCATCATCAGTAGAAACTACAAAGTAAACACAGAGAAGTTAAGATTACTTTGTAGTTTCTACTGATGATGAGAACTTAGTTCTCGAAATACGTATATAGTTTTTAAATTTATTGTTAAGGTTAAGGGGTTTTTTCTTTAGTTATAACTTTACCTTAAGACTCCATTTTAATTTTACTTTTTAGCCAGATTAATTTCAGTTTTTCCTTCAATTAAATTTACAATTGAAAAAGAAACCAATAAACATTTACCATTTTTGGATACACTGATTGTTAGAAACAAAACTAAACTAGAATTTGACATATATAGGAAACCAACGAATACTAATCGATTTATAACAGCTGACTCGAATAATTTTTGGCAACTTAAATTAGCAGCGTTTAACTTTTTGATTAATAGACTGACCAAACACGTTTTGAAAATGAACTGAAATATATTAAAGAAATAACTAAATATAATGGATTCCCGGTTAAAACCATCCTTAAACTAGTGCATAAATTTAAAAATCGTCAATCCGTACTCGATTTCACAACTTTAACGCCAACTAATAATAAAAATATAACATTACCATATGATAATGCTAAGGTAATGATAAGGTTTAAACAAAATTTTTAAAAAACAAAATTTAACGGTTACTTATAAATCAAATAACACTGTTAAATCATTATTAGGTAACCCTAAAGATAAAATAGATAATAATAAAAATCCGGTGTTTATAAAATTGACTGTAAAGATTGTAACAAAGTTTACATCGGGCAAATAAAAGACAATTTGATACCCAGTTTAAAGAACATTTCTATCACTTCAAAACCGGCATTCCTGATAAATCTAGCGTAGCCCAACATATGTTTATTAATAATCATAAAATTGACAATTATAATATACAATTATTAAAACACGTTGATAATAATCGATATTTAGACGCACACGAGAGTTTGAAATATGTATATAAATTTAAAGATACATTGATGAAGGCGGATCTAGGTTCCATCCCAAATTCTAAATTATACAAGTTAATATAAAACATTTACTTTGTTTAGTCTTCTAGTTTTTACTGATATGGAGAACGTAGTCTTGAAATACGTATATAGTTTTTAAAATTATTGCTAAGGTGAAAGGGTTTTTGCTTTAGTTATAACTTTACCTTAAGACTCCATTTTAGTTTTTAATTATATGGTTGTCAAAAGCTCCTCAATTATAAGCTAGTAATTTTGATAATTACGCTACTGACGTTAACAACTTTCTTATTAACTTTGTTTTGCTTTTTTATTTTTTCTTGGCTTTCCTGATTCATAAAATAGAATGTCATAAAAAAAATGCAAGTATAATACTGTTGACTGTCGTTTATTTTTAGATCATAGAACTTTCAAGTTCTATTGTTTGGTTACGCGGAAGGCTGTCTGGTCTATCTTTAGATACTTGGTTGGTGATATCAAGTACAAAACAATATGTTAACAAACAATATTTGTTGCGAAAAATGACCTTTATATTGAATGCTTGGTTTGTCGGACGTAGATGTAGTAGCACACAAATATGAAACTTAGGTCTCTTCTACATTGAGTCGTTGTTTGCATCTTGTGTTGCTTTACAAAATAGTACAATATGAGCATTTTTACTTTTTCACCTTTGTATAACATTATCGTAACAGTGCTACCTCTGGCAATGCTTTTTTAAAGTGGGTATGGCTATTTTCACAATACGGGTTCCAACAATTCTCTATTTGTGCGTTAGGTTATGTTAGTAAAAGTATGATCAGAAAAGTCAGAGAGCCACGATTAAGTATTTTTCTGTTGATTGAATTATAATTTTTGAATTATACCTAACGTGACCATACGTCCCGTTTTCACGCATCTGTCCCGTTGTCCCGAACGAAAACAAAATTGTCCCGTTTTCGCAAAATGTACGTATAGTAGAGTTCGCGCGTGGACAAATATAAGAATCTACTTAATTACTCTAATTTTCTTTATATATTTCATTCATCAATAAATATAGCTTCCCAGTGGCGGCTTGTCAGGGTAGGCAGGTTTGCGACTTTGATACGTATTTTCAGTGAGTCTTTAATTCTTTTATTTTTATCGTTGTGTTTATAGTTTACCTACGTAGTGTTTTTGTATTTTGAATTTTAGTTGAAAACAAAAACAAATGTAATGGCTTCTGCTTGGAACTCTAATTTAAAAGATAACATCAACTTCGAATTAAGTGATAATGTAAGGAATTCTGCAGTTATTGTTGACCGGCAATCTGTATAATAATCGAGCCATATTATGTTGTTTTTAGACTTTAGACAGTTTATCCACGTGTCTACAATCCATTTATTAATATATAATTAATATAAATAATTAATATATTCTCTTTTCTAAAATGTTCTGTTATCTGGCAATTTATTTTTGTACATGAAAAGAGAAAAACATGCAGCTTCACATCCCTTGAAAAAATATAACTTTCAATTATAAAGCATTTGACCTTGAATGAAAAAAAAATTCGCCTGTGGCCCCTTTTCTCTACATACCTTTGCTTGACTTACTGTCCCCACCCCCCTGAGCCGTCCCGTTCTGTGATTTTAAAAAAATGGTCACGTTAGTTATACTTCTCAAAACTCATATACACCCACCTTTGAGTAAAATATTCAAAAATCTACTTTGCAAGAATTTTTATGTCTTTTAAGTATTAAATTTAAAAAAGTAATATTCAGTAAATGGCCTCAAATTTGAAAATACCACAAAAATTCATATATATACAGGGTGGTTGATTTTTTATTGTCCAGCTTATATCTTCTGAAATATTAAAGATACAAGAAAAAGATATATAGAAAAGTTATTTGATACAACCTGGTCTATAATTTAGAATAAACAATTTTTTTCCAAGGCCTACCAATTTTCCAGAAAAATATTTAACTTTGTTTTTTTTTAAATAGAACACCCTGTATATTTTTACGGAAAAAAATTCTAAATAAATTTCTCTTTACAATGATGTATAACAAGTACAGGTTTACCTTTAAATTATGTCTAATAAAGCAAATAGAAATACGATAAAAGTAGGCTGTGATATTCTATTGTTTATACCAGTAACATCTGTCATAAATAAAAGTATTAATAATTTTGTAAATCGTCAATGCTAGTAATTCTATTACTTGCTTTATTAGACATAATTTTATTTAAAGGAAAACCCCTACGTAGCCAATGTTCATGTGTGACAGAAGTTACAGGTATAAACAATAGAACATCGCATAGCTTACTTTTATCATATTTCTATTTGCTTTATAGGACATAATTTAAAGGTAAATTCTTACTTGTTACACATCATTGTAAAGAGAAATTTATTAAGAATCTTATTCTGTCAAAATATACAGGTGTTCCATTTAAAAAATTAAAGTTAAACATTTTTCCAAAAAATTGGTAGGCCCTGGAAAAAAAATTGTTTATGCTAAATTATAGATCAGGTTGTATTAAACAACTTTTGTATTTAACTTTTTTTTGTATCTTTAATATTTCAGAAGATATAAGCTGGACAATGAAAAATCAACCACCCTGTATATATACAGGGTGTCTCAGGACGAGCTTACGCTATCTATATTTTAAATACTATTTAATACTATTTAACGAAATTTGGTATCTAGAGGTTATCCAACATGCCCGTTTTAACTAAAATATTTTCAGAGCAGTAGCACTTCCGGTTTGACCGGAAATTGACCTCAACTTTCTTATTTTAAATGGAATACGCTATATTTTATTTTACCATTGAATGCAGCGGAAAATTTTACATATGAAGCAATAAAAACATTTTACTCATGATCAACTACTTCCGGCGTTATTCAACTTTTTTTAATTTTTTGTCTGAAATCCGGCACATTTTCAAAACTCTGTATATCGGGAACGAGATCGAATTTTTATAATCTGAAAAAAGCCTTTTATAAAGGAGACTTTAAGCTACATTATCCATAGAAGAATCCTCGATTATTTATAAAAATGTGACGGGTACGTTACACCAAATTTACATTTGACAAACTTCAAAAAAGACAATTTTTTTAAATGGAACCCCCCCTTTTTTATTACATACATGTGTGCTACGACAAAAAATAAGGGTACTATATGTAATATGCCCTATGTTAAAAGTTGACAGAATTTCAGTAAATTAGAAAAACATGTAATCTGGGTATAATTATTTTATTAATATGAATAAGTAAGCCATGGAAAAACAATGTTTGTTTTTACAAACTCATATACTTGATTTCTTAAATAATTTACCGTTGGATCAAAGGAATTTAATATGGTACCAGCATGATGGCGCTCCACCCTACAATAGCCATAGAATAAATAATTTTTTGGAAACAATTTTTGAAGATAGGTGGCTGGCAAATAATGGACCACATAGGTGGCCTCCTCGTTCACCCGATTTAACTCCACTTGATTTTTTTGTTTGGGGTTACATCAAAAACGTCGTCTATCAAAAACCTTTAACTACTAAAGAAGATTGCCAACATAGGGTACGAACAGCATTTCAACAACATCTCTCTTCGGATGATAAAAAATGCTACACAAGAAGTATTGAATAGAGTAACAATGTGCTTAAATATGAAGGGAGGACAGTTTGAATATGTATTAAATTAATCATAGTTTTGTATTTAGAATTTATTTGTTTTTTCCATGGCTTACTTATCCGTATTAATAAAATAATTATACCCAGATTACATGTTTTTCTAATTTACTGAAATTCTATCAACTTTCAACATAGGACATGTTACATAAAGTACCCTTATTTTTTGTCGTAGCACACATGTATGTAATAAAAAAGGGGGGGTTCCATTTAAAAAAATTGTCTTTTTTGAAGTTTGTCAAATGTAATTTTGGTGTAACGTACCCGTCACATTTTTATAAATAATCGAGGATTCTTCTATGGATAATGTAGCTTAAAGTCTCCTTTATAAAAGGCTTTTTTCAGATTATAAAAATTCGATCTCGTTCCCGATATACAGAGTTTTGAAAATGAGCCGGATTTCAGACAAAAAGTCAAAAAAAGTTGAATAACGCCGGAAGTAGTTGATTATGAGTAAAATGTTTTTATTGTTTCATATGTAAAATTTTCCGCTGCATTCAATGGTAAAATAAAATATAGCATATTCAATTTAAAATAAGAAAGTTGAGGTCAATTTCCGGTCAAACCGGAAGTGCTACTGCTCTGAAAATATTTTAGTTAAAACGGGCATGTTGGATAACTCCTAGATACCAAATTTCGTTAAATTATATTAAATAGTATTTAAAATATAGATAGCGTAAGCTCGTCCTGAGACACCCTGTATAACATTTAATTTTTGAAATTCGTGTAATATTATGAAAAAAAATCACGTGATCTGAAACAGTATGTAAAGTCAAATGTTTTCTTGTTGGCTATGAATGACGTGCTGTATGTACTCTGATGTCACAGAAGTGGGGGGTTTATTTTTAATGACAATTTTTGGCTCCAATCTTTTGACTTAATTATTTGCGAAAATAACAACAAATTATGATTTTATTACTATAAAAAATATTGCATAAACTTTAATTTAAAAACTTTTTGAAAAATATGAAACGGGCTCATTTACTATATGTTCAAACTGTATACTATATACATATCTAATGTTGGTATTTAGCTAAGAAACTACAATGTAATGTTTTCGTGTGATTGGAATTGAGAAAAACCGCCTTTGGCAAATCCTCGACGAAGTAGAATCGAAACCAAATTAGAATCAGAATCCTTAGTAAAATTACAAGCAACTACGCGTAGTAGCTACACATTGGTCGTATACTCGTGTCGTACACATACATACTTCATCGGAGCTACAGTTTGCGTTTACCTCAAACAAATGATGAATATTTTAGCAGATTTCCAGCCACTGCTACGAGAATAATGGAGTCAACGTTAACGGGGACGTCAAGGAGAATGAACGAAATAAAAGTTTTAACCAAATATGTGTATCTACATACCTTTGATTCGAGGCACCCTCGGCTATTTTCAGTTTCGTGTTTTCAGTTTGCGAACGACCTGACCGCGGGCTTTCTCCAGAAATAATTTACACGAAACATATGATGTATTTACATTTCAAAATTTCATGCTCACCTACAGTATAGCTAAACCAGTCACTGGTTTACATTTTTTTTCATTCAAAATCAAAATTTCTCGTTTGTATACTTTTCAGTTAGGGTAGGGTGAATATTCAGTCAGAAATAACAACTGAAATTTTATACGGGTTGGGCAGAAAGGACGGACGTTTTTACTACGTCACAAAATTGATACTATTTGCTTAAGAAAAAATTTATTGACAGATTTGACAAAATCAAGTGTGGAAACAACATCTTGCATGTGGTGTCTGTTATCATTAATAATGGGACTGCTGTTACCTTGAACTCGAAGCGCTATATCAAGATGATAAACAACTCCCTTTGGCCTAAATTACGAAGAAACCGTCTTCCTATCCGACGTGTGTGGTTTCAGCAGGATAGGGCGACAGCCCACATAGCCAGAGCATCATTGGACGTTATTCGCCCTCTCTTTCCCGATCGCCTCATTTCCAGGTTTGGTGACATTCATTGGCCTCCTCGGTCCCCTGATTTATCCATATGCGATTTTTCTTGTGGGGTCACCTCAACATACGGACATGCAAACACAAACCCAGCACATTGGAAGAACTGAAAGAAGCTATTCGCGTAGAAGTCGCCCAAATTGACAAAACAATGTTGGAAAAAGTGTTTGCAAACGTCGTAGAACGCCTCCAGAAATGCATTAATGATAACGGACACCACATGCAAGATGTTGTTTTCCACACTTGATTTTGTTAAGGCGATTGCCGGTGCTACGCTAAACAGCACTTTAGTAGAAATCAAACTACACTCGTAAATATTAAGATATAACTTCAAACTTGATACCATTGTATAGTAGATAGATCAATGCATGGGGCTGACCAATTATTTTGCATAATTATTAATTTCTATTGTATTTAAATTTAGTTCAAAAAACATCATAAAAATGGCTATTTTAAAATTTATTTTTAATACGATAACTGTACTTTATACAAAAAATGTTTGGGTCACCCCCATAGCGCCCACCTTTAGTAGTAAGTCAGTGAAAAAAATCTAAATTATCTCTTTTAGTGTAGCTGTGATTTGATTTCTACTAAACCCCTTTTTGCCGCTTATTTCAGAAATCGGAACGATAGACTATGGAGGAGAAAGTGTTAGGAGAATATGTTCCCCCTCTACTACACACATCTCTCTCACTCCAACAATTTGCTTCACAGCACGGGCTGAGTTTTCCCCTTATGCTTTAAACAAGGACAAACACATATAAAAGCAGACAGAGAGAAATAAACTTAGCAATCTTAAAAGTAGTGGGGGGAACGTAAGAAGTTTGTCTGCACTAGTGTCATACTAGCTACAAAACTGATTTCGCTGAGCGACCGGCAATGCTCTTAAATGCTTTGTGATTACGAACTCAAATCTGTCAATATATTTTTTCAATCAAAAAGTATTAATTTTGTGACGTTTTAAAAAAAAGCCGTCCTTTCTGCCCAACTCTTTATATACATTAGACAGTTTGATGAAAATGAACATTTAATTTTTAAAAACAAATATAAAATGTTTTAGATATTTATTTATATTTTTTGTTGCTTCTGTGTCTCAACGAGAGGCGTCTCATGTGTGGAAACAATGAACGTTTTTCATTTTTACCTATTGACATTTTTTTTTTAATTTTTACTTGAAATTAAATTATCTCAAGAACAATTTTTAGCAAGAGTTACCTTTCTTGTATATTTTTGCATTGTATATAATATTTTATAAGTAAAAAATAAATAAAAAAATAACGATGAAAAATGTTCAAGGCTTCCATATGAGACGCCTCTTGTTCAGATACAGAAACAAAAGAAAGAACGAACATGCATCTAAATTAGTAGAACCCTCATACCAAGTTTCAAAACTTGTAACAATTAATTTTCGGACTCTTTTTACTTATTTTTGATCATATTATATGCCCTATATAAACATAATGATTATTAATAACTCCTGACGAACACAGATTTTTTTTTGTCTAATTATAATTAGATATTATTTTATTAGGCTATATGTCTAATAATTATTACAATTTACAAATCTTAGGGCCGGTATTATAAACGTTCAGTTAAATTTAGTTCCATAGTAAATTTAATAAAATGAACAAATACGAATCAATTCCCATGTTCTTATGACATTTACATTATTGCTGTCAAAAATTCGCGTTGCATTTGTTCGTTGATTAAATTTACTAGGGAACTAAATTTAACTGGACGTTTATAATACCGGCCCTTAGTTTAACATTTTAATTAATCTGAAATAAATCATAAATATTTTGTAAAAAATCGCATAATTTAAATATGCAAATGGTTATTTTAATTACTTATTTTATTTAATTTTACTATATTTTGGCTTCATTATTTTTGTCCTACAATTTTCGGTAATTTATACAATGAATTAGGTAAATTAAATAGAAAATTTAAATATATATTTAGTTAGATAATTTCTTTATTTATGTTTAGTTCAATACAAAATGTAGTCATTTAATCTAATTTTGTATTTAATTTCACTATAATTTGTTATTACAAATTTAGAAAATTTAACTAAATCAATTTAGATAATTTAATGAAACATATTAGTAGGCTGAAAATTAAAGAATTAGTTTAGTTTTTTTTTTGTGAAGGAACATGGGCTCTCGAAATTGGTAGAAGCCAAAAATTAAATTTTCATTATGAATGCAATCCAGAAATTTTATTTTTCCTAGCAATCAATTATGTTTTAACTGTACGTCGTTATAAATTGAATATTAATATTTACGAATAAAGGTGGATTTATAAGTCGCACAGCGCACAGAAATAATTTAGCATAGCATAGCACAGAATTTGAACAAGTAGAAATATGTACAACCATTATACCTCGCACAGCGCATAGCGGCGCACAGAATATAATTTAGCACAGCACAGGAATTGAAATTGACCAATGTTCATATTCCTATGCGCTGTGTGTGCCATGGGTATGTTCGTAGGATTTCGGGATAGTTCGACTTGATATTTGAAATAAGCGCCACGAGAGCGTTGAACATATTAGCTTTTAATAAGGAATATATTACTTTTAAATGGCACAAAAGTGACCCCTGTGGTGCACTCTCCACGCCAGCAATGAGTGCCCGTGAGGTGACGCCTGGTAAGCGCCCGCACGGTACAAATATGTCATCATAATTACCGATATCTGTGATAAAGTAGATTGTGGTACACTCAGAAATGGGTAATATGCCGTGATGATATATTTATTTATTTATTTATTACTTTTTAAATGATATTAGGGTTAATTTTACAATCCCAAGTTAAAATTTTAATTCGAGTAACGATGATCGACTGGAGATTGATGTGGGAGAAAAGAAAATATTCGGAACTGCAGTCTGTACGCTTTTATTGATTTCAAACCAACGTTTCGATCATAACTATGATTTTAACTTCCAGGTATATCGGATTACTGACGGAATAAATTTGTCATTTGACAGTTTATTTTGTTTCAGTGTTTTTTATTTAACTGGAAGCTGAAATTTTAACCAGAGATTGTAAAATTGACCCTTAGTAATCTTCGTACGTTAATAATTTTACAAACAAAAAATGTCAACATATATATATATGTGAAAGGTAATTACGACTGTAATTAGTTAAGGAAACTGGATAGTGGGTTTGACAGTCAATTTGTAGGCTTAAGTGTAGTACACTCTTTTTAATTTGTCAAGTTTTCGGTTATATTTTTAACCATCCTCAGGACAATTAGTTGAGATTTTTTTGTAGAATATACAGCATTTACAAACATGTAATTTTGAACATGCACACGCGCATGGTTTAGTAAAATAATAACTCGAAATAACTGAATTACATATTAAATTTTTTTGGCCAAAATAGTCATCACAGTAAAATTGATAAATTACAAACTAATAAAGTAAACAATATATATATATATATATATATATATATATATATATATATATATATATATATATATATATAACCAACTTCATTAGTCTATGTTTCTATGCAATTTATAAAACCCCCAAGTAAATTCTGTGCTGTTATTGCTGTGCTGTGCTATATATATATATATATATATATATATATATATATATATATATATATATATATATATATAAAAATTATTTTCTGTGTTTTAAATTCACCTAAGCATGTAGTTGAAGTAATTGTTTACTATTTATTGTTGTTATACGATATATTTTTCATACTTAACGGAAAAAATAAATTTCAATGTGTGTTTTCCTTTATTAGCCAAAGGCAGTAAGCGAAAATCAATTTAGGATTTGAAAAAAACAGCAAACCTATTGAAAATTTGTTTTTAAAGGTATAAAAATATATGGCATTTTCTTTTTCCAAATATAAAAAGTAAGTACTTAACCGTTCATCGATTTACGATTTATTTTTTATTTATTACTTATGATTATGGAATCGCATTACGGGAATGTGATATTTTAGAAATGAGATGAATAACATTGATTCAATACTCACATTTATAAAGTTATGGTGAAATTGTCGGTTATTTCAACATGTTGAAGGTAATGTGCTGGCCACATACAATTTTTTCATTTTTATTTAAAAAAAAATTACATACATAAACGCAAAAGTATTTGAGATATGTATGTTAATTAAATAAATATAAATAAATACATCATTACGGCATATTACCCACTGTTGGGTGTGCCAATCTGCTTTGTCACCAGGCGTCACCTCATGGGCACTCATTGCTGATGTGGAGAATGCAACACAGGGGTCACTTTTGTGCCATTTAAAATTTTAAATATTTGGCGCCGATCGGGATCGAATCCGGTTCACCATGTTCGCGACCAGACACACTGGCACACGGCCAAGGGACACCACATGGGTATTTTAATTGGATAAAGAAAAGCTACTGGAATTCAGTTAATAGTTTTCCTTTACCCAGCAAATTTCCCGGGAAGTCTAAGAACATCAATGTATTTTAATATTTATTCGAGACGTATATTGTTTCTCTACTCATAGCCAGAACAAGGTGTCTTTTTCACCATAATGATAAGCTGATCTGTCATTACAGATGAACCTTTACATTTTAAAATTTTTGGCTGACTCGGTTTAAAATAAGAATATTTGGATTTGTACTGTTCTTTCACTCACCAATTCAATTATTTCTTATTTTAAATCAGCCTTCGACACAATTCCCTTGTTCGAAACTACATAAACTCATGCGTGATTGTTAGCTGTAAAAATGTTATAATGTTACTAAAAAAATCGTCGACTATTTCCCGTGGCATGTCCGTTGCATGGCCTATCGACCAGATCTACCATAGACGCAGAATTTTTTTCTAACACGTTGCCACGTTACGTTCTTGTGTGATTAATTATAAGCGAAGATATAATAGGGTAACGGGGCAGTTTATACGCAATTTTACGCATAATGCGTGAAGTTTTGGTACAAACTGGCCGAGTGAGTGGCAACAATGCCGAATACCGCAACGAGCATGCGTGTCACCAGGTGGCACGCGTCCTAATTTTGAGTGACACGCTACATCGCGTTCTAATTAACCAATCAAATAAGAGACATTTCCGCAGATCATTATTGGGGAACATATCATGAATTACAATTACAATTAACGTTTCGTAATACGAACATTTTTCAAATGTGACTTGGGGGTTCGATGCATTAGTTTCCAATAAATCAAAGAGAATTATTGCTAATTTGTAAAACATAGTGCATTGTCTTCTTTCAAAAACAAAATCAATAAATTAGTTTGCTGCAGGGAGGTTTATATTCACAGCTAGGAATTAAAATTTATATTAATGTCGCGGAGAATAAATATAATTATTTCAAAGTTCAAATTTCATTACATTTATTTGTGATTTTATTTTAATAGCGTGGCTAACACTATAAAAAAAGTAACTTTTATAAAATTTTAAATGGGGTCATTTCACATTTTCTGATTTATTTTTTTCTTGAAAAAATAGGTCAAATTAAATATGTATGTGTATGTTTTCAATCTTACAAGTCTTTAGAATCAGAGATATGATTTTTTAAAAGTTGCGTCTAATTTCAAATATTTCAACGGCTGACGACACATATTCACGGATACGACAGTCGAGCTCTACCGGTTTAATTTAGAACTATGATTATTTGGTTTGGTATTTATTTAAATAAATGGTTTATTTACATACCTTATACTGCACTAGTACTTTTAAAGAAATAGAAAGTAATAATAATCTTCTCTCTTATATATTTTGCTGTCAGCTGTCACACTTTTAGGTTAGGTTACTGTTTCATGTTATGAAGCGTGTGTGTGTGAGAGGGAATTGTCTTTGTGTGAGTATGAATTTGTGTCGTCACAAATTTAGTCCGTGTTTAAAAGCGCGAAAGTTTATCAGCAAATTTATGAATGAAAAGTCGCATATTTCAAATTATTTTCTATTACTGTATTTATTAAATGAGATGGATTTCATCGACAATTATTTTTTTTGAAATGACCCCATTGGTTACGAAACGTGCAAAATAAAATGTGATTATTGAAATTGATTTCCCGTGTTAAACTCCTAGACACACTTTTCGTGTTACACCTGGTTTATATCTTAAACATTGCTTTACATATAAAAAGCAAGAAGACAGTTTACCTACACAGGGTGAAACTTATAATTATGTAACTCGTTGTAAATCACATTTAACTTAATCCACAATTAAGAAAATAAAATAAAGTATAATCCAAATTATTTTGGTTTGGTTATATGTATTTTTTTTTGTGTACCATGCAAGACAAAACATGCTATTCAAATAGTCGTATTGTTTGACTTTGACAGATAAAAGTTAATTAATTGATATTTGATTGTTAATATTTTACCATTGATTTTTTTCTGCGATGGCAAATGAATCCATGATTACTGACAAATAAATAACTGAATTAAATAATTAACAAACAGATGTAATCTGCCAAACTCAAGCAATACAAACTGTTTAACATTTTGTGCTATCGCTCGTGGCAATCTGTAAATAGATAAAAATTATTACTTTTATTTTACCTCTCGCAAAAGAAACGCATATAAACACTAATTTTGGACTTGCTAGATTTAGTTTTTAATTATGAATATTTTTTATATTCACACTCTTTTGTTCTAAAATTAATAGAGCAGAATTTACAGCCACATGAAAATTTTACCATTGTATTTCCTATGGTCCATACAGAAGTAGACACCCGGTATAGCAAACTCCCATAGGATATTAAAACGCTACAACCATAAAAAAATTAAAATTCCATCTTTTAGAGAGAAATTATTATTATTATTATTATTATTATTTTGTGAATGAATTTCTAATAAATTGACTTAACAAACTGAATAAAACCAAGTTTAAATTTTAAGAGTTAGTGGTGCAACTGGGCATAAATAATAAGTTCTAATTTATAATTTATATATGAAATGTCGTTTCTGTCATAAACCTATATATATATAATTAATGCTTTTTAAGTCTTCATTGTATTTTTCATTGTATGTATGATGTTAATTTTAATTTTCTTTTTATATGATGTATTTAGTCTTTGAAATAAATAAATAATTATTATTTGTTATTTCCCACCGGGCTTGCGGGCTACAATGATAATAATACAAAAGAAATATGTAAATTATTTTCTTAAAAAAGGAACCTATTAACGATGACATTTACAATAATAATTAATTATATGTTACCAACATATTTTGTGACAAATAATATGTAGGTATATCAACTTTTTCTATGAGGTTTGTATTAATACTCACGTAACAAATAAAGTAACACCTGTGAATTTTTAGAGCAGTTAAAGAAAAGTATATTGTCGTCACTTCCACATTCTTCATTTTATGATGTGTACAACGCTATAAAATTATAAATTCTTGTAAACATTTTTTGTTCATAAGTCAGTATAGCATATACCCGGAGCGTGATTCTAATCCTTTTATACTTTCAACTTTAAACATTACACCCGTACTTTATCCATCCCAACTTTTCGACTGTCGTAACTTGTTTATTAAATATTAAACTTGTGCAGAAAGTACAAAAGAAGAAATGAATTCTCAAATTTTATCAAGAAATGTTCTCGAGTAAGATAAACTGAAAAAGGCGTTATGGAAAATGTTATATTAAATATTAGTGAACAATAATCCGTAAACCGTTTGTTGGTGTTATTTACACTGTAAGTTTTTAATGAAAATGCTCAACATTCGCAGTGGAAAATGGGGTTTTCCACAATACTTTTTATTATTTTTTTATGAATTTTTTTTTAAACTGAATGTAATTTGTAGTTTTAGAAAGTCATTATTGTTATTTCTTAAGCGTAATAATTTTCTAAACATTCTCATTTAGAGCTCAAACAGTGGACTTCATTAATAATTGGAGTTACATAAATTGATCTTTTTCAGCAAGTGTGTATAAAGTAGTACTTTTTTGGTCGAGTGCGATGTTTTAGAACGAGATAAAAAAATACTATTTTATACACGAGTTGCATACAATAATTTTCCTACAACCGAAATGTTAGTAGTGCTATTTCTCATAATACTGAGTGTGAGTGTTTGTAGGCATCTTCAAATATTGTTAGTGCTATTTCTCAAATACTCTTCAAAATTTAACTTAAACATTTGAAATAATTTCAGAGACAAGTAGAATAGTTTTCTAGAATTGCACGAATTGTACATTTAATATTAATATAAAAAAAAATAGGTTAGGTTAAAACTTATAATGTTAAAAAAATATTGCTCTTCTTAAATACAACATTCCATACATTATTTTTTTGTATTTAATTAACTATTTGACAGACAAATTAACTGAATGTATACGTTGCCTAGCAACGCCTATTTATATTTTACTAACTAGTGCTTGAAGAATGACACTTTATACACTGTAAAGAGTGTGTAAAGCATATAATTTACGCACGGTTGGTTTCTAGGAAAAATAATTTTTGTAGTCAATAATTGGAAATAAGTGTGGATAAATATGGAATTTAAAAAAAATAAATAATAAAAAAACTATGTATATTAGCTATGGCACCCGACGGAGAAGATTAGATGGAGGGAGAGAGTCAGGAACGAAGAGGTGTTGAGGAGAAGAATTAGAGAAGAAAGAAGAATTTTGAATGCTATAAGAAGAAGAAAGCTAGCTTTGCTTTAGGGAGGCTGTGGCAGATCTATGAAGAAGGGGGGGGGGGATAAAGGAGGTAATTACCACCCCTAAGAAAATTTAAAATATATTTGTTGCTTTTTTCAATTTATACATTTTGTATTTTTTTAATTATAAAACTATACTTCTTTGTAAAATAATTAATAAGGTGGTAATATTCAATAACAAATATATATTAGTAAAAATTTAGTTGAAAACTTCTTAATTTTTTCTAAACTTTACGTTAGATCCGCCCCTGCAAAAGTAAAAGCTTTTCATAGTATATACACAAAAAGTAAAAACTTTTCAAGGTAAAAGTAAAAGGATTTCATAGTATATACACAAAAAGTAAAAACTTTTCAAGGTTTTAACATAAAAAGTAAAAGGTTTTCATAGTATATACACAAAAAGTAAAACCTTTTCAAGGTACTAAACTAAAAAGTAAAAGGTTTTCATAGTATATACACAAAAAGCAAAAACTTTTGAAGATATTAACATAAAAAGTAAAAGGTTTTCATAGTATATACACAAAAGAAAAAACTTTTCAAGGTACTAACATAAAAAGTAAAAGGTTTTCATAGTATATACACAAAAAGTAAAAACTTTTCAAGGTATTAACATAAAAAGTAAAAGGTTTTCATAGTATATACACAAAAAGTAAAAACTTTTCAAGGTAATAACATAAAAAAGTAAAAACTTTTCGAGGTAATAACATAAAAAGTAAAAGATTTTTATAGTATATACACAAAAAGGAAAAACTTTTCTTGGTACTAACATAAAAAGTAAAAGGTTTTCGTAGTATATACACAAAAAGTAAAAACTTTTCAAGGTATTAACATAAAAAGTAAAAGGTTTTCATAGGATATACACAAAAAAGAAAAACTTTTCAAGGTACTAACCTAAAAAGTAAAAGGTTTTCATAATATATACACAAAAAGCAAAAACTTTTCAATGTATTAACAAAAAGTAAAAGGTTTTCATAGTATATACACAAAAAGGAAAAACTTTTCTAGGTACTAACCTAAAAAGTAAAAGGTTTTCATAGTATATACACAAAAAGCAAAAACTTTTCAAAGTATTAACAAAAAGTAAAAGGTTTTCATAGTATATACATAAAAAGTAAAAACTTTTCTAGGTAATAACAAAAAAAATAAAAGATTTTTATAGTATATACACAAAAAGGAAAAACTTTTCAAGGTACTAACATAAAAAGTAAAAGGTTTTCGTAGTATATACACAAAAAGTAAAAACTTTTCAAGGTATTAACATAAAAAGTAAAAGGTTTTCATAGGATATACACAAAAAAGAAAAACTTTTCAAGGTACTAACCTAAAAACTAAAAGGTTTTCATAGTATATACACAAAAAGCAAAAACTTTTCAATGTATTAACAAAAAGTAAAAGGTTTTCATAGTATATACACAAAAAGGAAAAACTTTTCTAGGTACTAACCTAAAAAGTAAAAGGTTTTCATAGTATATACACAAAAAGCAAAAACTTTTCAAAGTATTAACAAAAAGTAAAAGGTTTTCATAGTATATACACAAAAAGTAAAAACTTCTCAAGGTAATAACATAAAAAGTAAAAACTTTTCTAGGTAATAACATAAAAAATAAAAGATTTTTATAGTATATACACAAAAAGGAAAAACTTTTCAAGGTACTAACATAAAAAGTAAAAGGTTTTCGTAGTATATACACAAAAAGTAAAAACTTTTCAAGGTATTAACATAAAAAGTAAAAGGTTTTCATAGGATATACACAAAAAAGAAAAACTTTTCAAGGTACTAACCTAAAAAGTAAAAGGTTTTCATAGTATATACACAAAAAGCAAAAACTTTTCAATGTATTAACAAAAAGTAAAAGGTTTTCATAGTATAGACACAAAAAGGAAAAACTTTTCTAGGTACTAACCTAAAAAGTAAAAGGTTTTCATAGTATATACACAAAAAGCAAAAACTTTTCAAAGTATTAACAAAAAGTAAAAGGTTTTCATAGTATATACACAAAAAGTAAAAACTTTTCAAGGTAATAACATAAAAAGTAAAAACTTTTCTAGGTAATAACATAAAAAGTAAAAGGTTTTTATAGAATATACACAAAAAGGAAAAACTTTTCAAGGTACTAACATAAAAAGTAAAAGGTTTTCATAGTATATACACAAAAAGGAGAAACTTTTCAAGGACTAACCTAAAAAGTAAAAGGTTTTCATAGTATATACACAAAAAGCAAAAACTTTTCAAGGTATTAACAAAAACTAAATGTTTTTCATAGTATATACACAAAAAGTAAAAACTTTTCAAGTTTTTAACATAAAAAGTAAAAGGTTTTCATAGTATATGCACAAAAAGTAAAAAGTTTTCAAGGTAATAACGAAAAAGTAAAAACTTTTCAAGGTAACAACATAAAAAGTAAAAGGTTTTCATAGTATATACACAAACAGTAAAAACTTTTCAAGGTACTAACATAAAAAGTAAAAGGTTTTCATAGTATATACACAAAAAGTAAAAACTTTTCAAGGTATTATCATAAAAAGTAAAAGGTTTTCATAGGATATACACAAAAAGGAAAAACTTTTCAAGGTACTAACCTAAAAAGTAATAGATTTTCATAGTATATACACAAAAAGCAAAAACTTTTCAATGTATTCACAAAAAGTAAAAGTTTTTCATAGAATATACACAAAAAGTAAAAACTTCTCAAGGTATTAACATAAAAAGTAAAAGGTTTATGGTATATACACAAAAGTAAAAACTTTTCAAGGTACTAACATTAAAAGTAAAAGGTTTTCGTAGTATATACACAAAATATAAATACTTTTCAAGGTATTAACATAAAAAGTAACAGGTTTTCATCGTATATACACTAAAAGTAAAAACTTTTCAAGGTATTAATATAAAAAGTTAAAGGATTTCATAGTATATACACAAAAAGTAAAAACTTTTCAAGGTACTAACATAAAAAGTAAAAGGTTTTCGTAGTATATTCACAAAAAGTAAAAACTTTTCAAGGTATTAACATAAATGTAAAAGGTTTTCATAGTATATACACAAAAAGTAAAAACGTTTCAAGGTACTAACATAAAAAGTAAAAGGGTTTCATAGTATAAACACAAAAAGTAGAAACTTTTCAAGGTAATAACATAAAAAGTAAAAGGGTTTCATAGAATAAACACAAAAAGTAGAAACTTTCCAAGGTATTAACATAAAAAGTAAAAGGTTTTCATAGTATATACACAAAAAGGAAAAACTTTTCAAGATACTAACCTAAAAAGTAAAAGTTTTTCATAGTATATACCCAAAAGGAAAAACTTTTCAAGGTATTAACATAAAAAGTAAAAGGTTTTCAAAGTATATACACAAACAGTAAAAACTTTTCAAGGTAATAACATAAAAAGTAATAGGTTTTCATAGTATATTCACAAAAAGTAAAAACTTTTCAAGGTACTAACATAAAAAGTATAAGGTTTTCATAGTATGTGCACAAAAAGTAAAAACTTTTCAAAGTAATAACATAAAAAGTAAAAGGTTTTCATTGTATATACACAAAAAGTCAAAACTTTCAAGGTATTAACATAAAAAGTAAAAGGTTTTCATAGTATATACACAAAAAGTAAAAACTATTCAAGGTATTAACATAAAAAGTAAAAGGTTTTCATAGGATATACACAAAAAGGAAAAACTTTTCTAGGTACTAACCTAAAAAGTAAAAGGTTTTCATAGTATATACACAAAAAGCAAAAACTTTTCAATGTATTAACAAAAAGTAAAAGTTTTTCATAGTATATACCCAAAAGCAAAAACTTTTCAAAGTATTAACATAAAAAGTAAAAGGTTTTTATTGTATATACACAAAAGTAAAAACTTTTCAAGGTACTAACATAAAAAGTAAAAGGTTTTCGTAGTATATACACAAAAAGTAAAAACTTTTCAAGGTATCAACATAAAAAGTAAAAGGTTTTCATAGTATATACACAAAAAGTAAAAACTTTTCAAGGTATTAACATAAAGAGTAAAAGGTTTTCATAGTATATACACAAAAATTAAAAACTTTTCAAGGTACTAACATAAAAGTTAAAAGGTTTTCATAGTATATACACAAATCGTAGAACCTTTTCAAGGTATTAACATAAAAAGTAAAAGGTTTTCATAGCATATACACAAAAAGTAAAAACTTTTCAAGGTACTAACATAAAAATTTAAAGGATTTCATATTATATACACAAAAAGTAAAAACTTTTCAAGGTACTAACATAAAAAGTAAAAAGTTTTCATTGTATATACACAAAAAGTAAAACTTTTCAAAGTACTAACCTAAAAAGTAAAAGGTTTTTATAGTATATACACAAAAAACAAAAACTTTTCAAGGTATTAACATAAAAAGTAAAAGGTTTTTATAGCATATACACAAAAAGTAAAAACTTTTTAAGGTAATAACAAAAAAGTAAAAACTTTCAAGGTAATAACATAAAAAGTAAAATGTTTTCATAGTATATACACAAAAAGTAAAAACTTTTCAAGGTACTAACATAAAAAGTAAAAAATTTTTATAGTATATACACAAAAAGTAAAAACTTTTCAAGGTATTAACATAAAAAGTAAAAACTTTTCAAGGTACTAAGATAAAAAGTAAAAAGTTTTCATAGTATATACACAAAAAGTACAAACTTTTCAAGGTATTAACATACCTTAATACCTTGAAAAGTTTTAAGTTCTTATGTATTTATTATCAAAAGTGTTTACTTTTTATGTTAATACTTGAAAAGTTTTAACTTTTTATGTATATACTATGAAAAGTGTATACTTTTTATGTTAATACTTGAAAAGTTTTAACTTTTTATGTATATACTATGAAAAGAGATTACTTTTTATGTATATACCTTGAAAAGTGATTACTTTTTATGTTAATACTTGAAAAGTGTTAACTTTTTATGTATATACTATGAAAAGTGTTTACTTTTTATGTTAATACTTGAAAAGTTTTATCTTTTTATGTATATTCTATGAAAAGTGTTAACTTTTTATGTTAATACTTGAAAAGTTTTAACTTTTTATGTATATACCATGAAAAGTGTTTACTTTTTATCTATATACCTTGAAAAGTTTTAACTTTTTATGTATATACTATGAAAAATGTTTACTTTTTATGTTAATACTTGAAAAGTTTTAACTTTTTATGTATATACTATGAAAAGTGTTTACTTTTTATATTAAAACGTTCAAAAGTGATAACTTTTTATGTATGTACTATGAAAAGTGTTTACTTTTTATGTCAATACTTGAAAAGTTTTAACATTTTATGTATATACCATGAAAAGTTTTAACTTTTTATGCATATACCATGTAAAGTGTTTACTTTTATATTTATACCTTGAAAAGTTTTAACTTTTTATGCATATACCATGAAAAGTGTTTACTTTTTATATTAATATCTTGAAAAGTTTTAACTTTTCATGCATATACCATAAAAACTGTTTACTTTTATATTTATACCTTGAAAAGTTTTAACTTTTTATGCATATACCATAAAAAGTGTTTACTTTTATAATTATACCTGGAAAAATTTTAACTTTTTATGCATATACCATGAATAGTGTTTACTTTTTATATTAATACCTTGAAAAGTTTTAACTTTTTATGCGTATACCATAAAAAGTGTTTATTTTTTATAATAATACTTTGAAAAGTTTTAACTTTTTATGCATATACCATAAAAAGTGTTTAATTTTTATATTAATACCTTGAAAAGTTTTAATTTTTTATGCATATACCATAAAAAGTGTTTACTTTTTTATTAATACCTTGAAAAGTTTCTAACTTTGCATGCATATACCATTAAAAGTGTTTAGTTTTTATATTAATACCTTGAAAAGTTTTAACTTTTTATGCATATACCATAAAAAGTGTTTACTTTTTATATTAATACCTTGAAAAGTTTTAACTATTTATGCATATACCATAAAAAGTGTTTACTTTTTATGTTAATACCTTGAAAAGTTTTAACTTTTTATACATATACCATACAAAGTGTTTACTTTTTATATTAATACCTTGAAAAGTTTTAACTTTTTATGCATATACCATAAAAAGTGTTTACTTTTTATAATTATACCTTGAAAAGTTTCTAACTTTTTATGCATATACCATAAAAAGTGTTTAGTTTTTATATTAATATCTTGAAAAGTTTTAACTTTTTATGCATATACCATAAAAAGTGTTTAGTTTTCATATTAATACCTTGAAAAGTTTTAACTATTTATGCATATACCATAAAAAGTGTTTACTTTTTATGTTAATACCTTGAAAAGTTTTAACTTTTTATACATATACCATAAAAAGTGTTTACTTTTTATATTAATACCTTTAACACTTTTTATGGTATATGTATAAAAAGTTAAAACTTTTCTAGGTATTAATATAAAAAGTAAACACTTTTTATGGTATATGCATAAAAAGTTAAAACTTTTCAAGGTATTAATAAAAAAAGTAAACACTTTTTATGGTATATGCATAAAAAGTTAAAACTTTTCAAGGTATTAATATAAAAAGTAAACACTTTTTATGGTATATGCATAAAAAGTTAAAACTTTTCAAGGTATTAATATAAAAGGTAAACACTTTTTATAGTATATGTATAAAAAGTAAACACTTTTTATGGTATATGTATAAAAAGTTAAAACTTTTCAAGGTATTAATATAAAAAGTAAACACTTTCAATGGTATATGCATAAAAAGTTAAAACTTTTCCAGGTATAAATATAAAAAGTAAACACTTTTTATGGTATATGCATAAAAAGTTAAAACTTTTCAAGGTATTAACATAAAAAGTAAACACTTTTTATGGTATATGCATAAAAAGTTAAAACTTTTCAAGGTATTAATAAAAAAAGTAAACACTTTTTATGGTATATGCATAAAAAGTTAAAACTTTTCAAGGTATTAATATAAAAAGTAAACATTTTTTATGGTATATGTATAAAAAGTTAAAACATTTCAAGGTATAAATATAAAAAGTAAACACTTTTTATGGTATATGTATAAAAAGTTAAAACTTTTCAAGGTATAAATATAAAAAGTAAACACTTTTTATGGTATATGTATAAAAAGTTAAAACTTTTTAAGGTATAAATATAAAAAGTAAACACATTTTATTGTATATGTATAAAAAGTTAAAACTTTTCAAGGTATAAATATAAAAGTAAACAGTTTTTATGGTATATGCATAAAAAGTTAAAACTTTTCAAGGTATTAATATAAAAAGTAAAGACTTTTCATGGTATATGCATAAAAAGTTAAAACTTTTCAAGGTATAAATATAAAAGTAAACACTTTTCATGGTATATGCATAAAAAGTTAAAACTTTTCAAGGTATTAATATAAAAAGTAAACACTTTCAATGGTATATGCATAAAAAGTTAAACTTTTCAAGGTATTAATATAAAAAGTAAACACTTTTCATGGTATATGTATAAAAAGTTAAAACTTTTCAAGGTATTAATATAAAAAGTAAACACTTTTCATGGTATATGTACAAAAATTTAAAACTTTTCAAGGTATTAATATAAAAAGTAAACACTTTTTATGGTATATGCATAAAAAGTTAAAACTTTTCAAGGTATTAATATAAAAAGTAAACACTATTCGTGGTATATGCATAAAAAGTTAAAACTTTTCCAGGTATAATTATAAAAGTAAACACTTTTTATGGTATATGTATAAAAAGGTAAAACTTTTCAAGGTATTAACATAAAAACTAAACACTTTTTATGGTATATGTATAAAAAGTTAAAACTTTTCAAGGTACTAATATAAAAAGTAAACACTTTTTATGGTATATGTATAAAAAGTTAAAACTTTTCAAGGTATTAATATAAAAAGTAAACACTTTTCATGGTATATGTATAAAAAGTTAAAACTTTTCAAGGTATTAATATAAAAAGTAAACACTTTTTATGGTAATATGTATAAAAAGTTAAAACTTTTCAAGGTATTAATATAAAAAGTAAACACTTTTCATGATATATGTATAAAAAGTTAAAACTTTTCAAGGTATTAATATAAAAAGTAAACACTTTTTATGGTATATGTATAAAAAGTTAAAACTTTTCAAGGTATTAATATAAAAAGTAAACACTTTCAATGGTATATGCATAACAAGTTAAACCTTTTCAAGGTATTAACATAAAAAGTAAACACTTTTTATGGTATATGCATGAAAAGTTAAAACTTTTCAAGGTATTAATATAAAAAGTAAACACTTTTTATGGTATATGTATAAAAAGTTAAAACTTTTCAAGGTATTAATATAAAAAGTAAACACTTTTCATGGTATATGTATAAAAAGTTAAAACTTTTCAAGGTATTAATATAAAAAGTAAACACTTTTCATGGTATATGTACAAAAATTTAAAACTTTTCATATGCATAAAAAGTTAAAACTTTTCAAGGTATTAATATAAAAAGTAAACACTATTCATGGTATATGCATATAAAGTTAAAACTTTTCCAGGTATAATTATAAAAGTAAAAACTTTTTATGGTATATGCATAAAAAGTTAAAACTTTTCAAGGTATTAATATAAAAAGTAAACACTTTCAATGGTATATGCATAAAAAGTTAAACCTTTTCAAGGTATTAACATAAAAAGTAAACACTTTTCATGGTATATGCATAAAAAGTTAAAACTTTTCAAGGTATTAATATAAAAAGTAAACACTTTCAATGGTATATGCATAAAAAGTTAAACTTTTCAAGGTATTAATATAAAAAGTAAACACTTTTCATGGTATATGTATAAAAAGTTAAAACTTTTCAAGGTATTAATATAAAAAGTAAACACTTTTCATGGTATATGTACAAAAATTTAAAACTTTTCATATGCATAAAAAGTTAAAACTTTTCAAGGTATTAATATAAAAAGTAAACACTATTCATGGTATATGCATATAAAGTTAAAACTTTTCCAGGTATAATTATAAAAGTAAAAACTTTTTATGGTATATGCATAAAAAGTTAAAACTTTTCAAGGTATTAATATAAAAAGCAAACACTTTTTATGGTATATTGATAAAAAGTTAAAACTTTTCAAGGTATTAATATAAAAAGTAAACACTTTTTATGGTATATGTATAAAAAGTTAAAACTTTTCAAGGTATTAATATTAAAAGTAAACACTTTTTATGATATATGTATAAAAAGTTAAAACTTTTCAAGGTATTAATATAAAAAGTAAACACTTTTTATGGTATATGTATAAAAAGTTAAAACTTTTCAAGGTATTAATATAAAAAGTAAACACTTTCAATGGTATATGCATAAAAAGTTAAAACTTTTCAAGGTATTAATATAAAAAGTAAACACTTTTCACGGTATATGTATAAAAAGTTAAAACATTTCCAGGTATAATTATAAAAGTAAAAACTTTTTATGGTATATGTTTAAAAAGTTAAAACTTTTCAAGGTATTAATATAAAAAGCAAACACTTTTCATGGTATATGCATAAAAAGGTAAAACTTTTCAAGGTATTAATATAAAAAGTAAACACTTTTTATGGTATATGCATAAAAAGTTAAAAATTTTCAAGGTATTAACATAAAAAGTAAACACTTTTTATGGTATATGCATAAAAAGTTAAAACTTTTCAAGGTATTAATAAAAAAAGTAAACACTTTTTATGGTATATGTTTAAAAAGTTAAAACTTTTCAAGCTATTAATATAAAAAGTAAACACTTTTTATGGTATATGTATAAAAAGTTAAAACTTTTCAAGGTATTAATATAAAAAGTAAACACTTTTTATGGTATATGTATAAAAAGTTAAAACTTTTCAAGGTATTAATATAAAACGTAAATACTTTTTATAGTATATGTATAAAAAGTTAAAACTTTTCAAGGTATTAATATAAAAAGTAAACACTTTTTATGGTATATGTATAAAAAGTTAAAACTTTTCAATGTATTAATATAAAAAGTAAACACTTTTTATGGTATGTGTATAAAAAGTTAAAACTTTTAAAGGTATAAATATAAAAAGTAAACACCTTTCATGGCATATGCATAAAAAGTTAAAACTTTTCAAGGTATTAAAAAAAAAGTAAACGCTTTTTATGGTATATGCATAAAAAGTTAAAACTTTTCAAGGTATTAACATAAAAAGTAAACACCTTTTATGGTATATGCATAAAAAGTTAAAACTTTTCAAGGTATTAATATAAAAAGTTAAAACTTTTCAATGTATTAATATAAAAAGTAAACACTTTTTATGGTATATGTATAAAAAGTTAAAACTTTTCAAGGTATAAATATAAAAAGTAAACACTTTTCATGGTATATGCATAAAAAGTTAAAACTTTTCAAGGTATTAATAAAAAAAGTAAACACTTTTTATGGTATATGCATAAAAAGTTAAAACTTTTCAAGGTATTAACATAAAAAGTAAACACTTTTTATGGTATATGCATAAAAAGTTAAAACTTTTCAAGGTATTAATATAAAAAGTAAACACTTTTTATTGTATATGAATAAAAAGTTAAAACTTTTCAATGTATTAATATAAAAAGTAAACACTTTTTATGGTATATGTATAAAAAGTTAAAACTTTTCAAGGTATAAATATAAAAAGTAAACACTTTTCATGGTATATGCATAAAAATTTAAAACTTTTCAAGGTATTAATAAAAAAAGTAAACACTTTTTATAATAATAATAATAATAATAATAATAATTTATTTAACTATATTACATTGTATTAGACAAGTTTATAGTACGTCAAATAATTACAAAATAAAAACAATGAATTGTGAATAAACATGTTACAAAATTTGTTTCATATCAACATTCAGATATTCTTCTACATCATAAAAAGCATGTTTTACCAGAAAATTTTTAATTCTGTTTTTAAAAGTTTTGTGATTCATATTTTTTATTTTCTCGGGCAATTTATTATACAGGTCTAAATTTAATGAACACTTAACAGACTTCTGTAGCCTGTAAGCAGGTTTGCGCAATAAGTTTGCAGATCTAGTGTTATAACGGTGGCAATCTCCATTTTTAGTGAAATTTAAATAGAATTTATGTACTTCAAGTACTGAGTTTAAAATATAAATAGATGGTAGAGTCAATATACCTAAATCTTTAAAGCCTTGTTTACAATGGTCTCTATATTTAAGGCCTAGCATGATTCGTATAGCTGTTTTTTGCATCCGAAAGATTTTTATTGCATTTGGAGAGTTCCCCCACAGAATTGTCCCGTAAGATATTAGTGAGTGGAATAAAGAAAAATAGCTAACTTTTAAAGTAATCATATCTACAGAATGTTTCAAACGTCTAAGTAAGAATAATATTCCGGATAGTTTCTTACTAAGAACTAAAATATGTGAAGAACCATTAAGAGATGGTTCAATATAAAAACCCAGAATATTTACAGGTTTCCCTTGCTTGCAATTTGTCCTGTTTGATATAATTATTTTTTGCGTTTTGTCCTCATTTAACAATAAGTTATTTGCGGCAAACCATTCTTTAGCTCGGTTTATATCGTTATAACTATTTTGTAACAGAGTATCAAAGTTATTATTTTTACTAATGAGGGTGGTATCATCCGCAAACAGAATACTATTGCATGGCCGAACACTATAAGCGCTAACTTTAGTTTCCTTTATTTCAGTTCTGTAACTCTTAAGTTTTGCTTTATATAGTTTATGAAAGTAATCACTTTTAGTACTATTGAAACAAATACTTAAGGCTTCTAACTCTTTTCAAGGTATTAATATAAAAAGTAAACACTATTCATGGTATATGCATATAAAGTTAAAACTTTTCCAGGTATAATTATAAAAGTAAAAACTTTTTATGGTATATGCATAAAAAGTTAAAACTTTTCAAGGTATTAATATAAAAAGTAAACACTTTCAATGGTATATGCATAAAAAGTTAAACCTTTTCAAGGTATTAACATAAAAAGTAAACACTTTTTATGGTATATGCATAAAAAGTTAAAACTTTTCAAGGTATTAATATAAAAAGTAAACACTTTTTATGGTATATGTATAAAAAGTTAAAACTTTTCAAGGTATTAATATAAAAAGTAAACACTTTTCATGGTATATGTATAAAAAGTTAAAACTTTTCAAGGTATTAATATAAAAAGTAAACACTTTTCATGGTATATGTACAAAAATTTAAAACTTTTCATATGCATAAAAAGTTAAAACTTTTCAAGGTATTAATATAAAAAGTAAACACTATTCATGGTATATGCATATAAAGTTAAAACTTTTCCAGGTATAATTATAAAAGTAAAAACTTTTTATGGTATATGCATAAAAAGTTAAAACTTTTCAAGGTATTAATATAAAAAGCAAACACTTTTTATGGTATATTGATAAAAAGTTAAAACTTTTCAAGGTATTAATATAAAAAGTAAACACTTTTTATGGTATATGTATAAAAAGTTAAAACTTTTCAAGGTATTAATATAAAAAGTAAACACCTTTCATGGCATATGCATAAAAAGTTAAAACTTTTCAAGGTATTAAAAAAAAAGTAAACGCTTTTTATGGTATATGCATAAAAAGTTAAAACTTTTCAAGGTATTAACATAAAAAGTAAACACTTTTTATGGTATATGCATAAAAAGTTAAAACTTTTCAAGGTATTAATATAAAAAGTAAACACTTTTTATGGTATATTTATAAAAAGTTAAAACTTTTCAATGTATTAATATAAAAAGTAAACACTTTTTATGGTATATGTATAAAAAGTTAAAACTTTTCAAGGTATAAATATAAAAAGTAAACACTTTTCATGGTATATGCATAAAAAGTTAAAACTTTTCAAGGTATTAATAAAAAAAGTAAACACTTTTTATGGTATATGCATAAAAAGTTAAAACTTTTCAAGGTATAAATATAAAAAGTAAACACTTTTTATGGTATATGTATAAAAAGTTAAAACTTTTCAAGGTATTAATATAAAAAGTAAACACTTTTTATGGTATATGTATAAAAAGTTAAAACTTTTCAAGGTATAAATATAAAAAGTAAACACTTTTTATGGTATATGTATAAAAAGTTAAAACTTTTCAAGGTATTAATATGAAAAGTAAACATTTTTCATGGTATATGAATAAAAAGTTAAAACTTTTCAAGGTATTAATATAAAAAGTAAACACTTTTTATGGTATATGCATAAAAAGTTAAAACTTTTCAAGGTATTAACATAAAAAGTAAACAGTTTTTATGGTATATGCATAAAAAGTTAAAACTTTTCAAAATATTAATAAAAAAAGTAAACACTTTTTATGGTATATGCATAAAAAGTTAAAACTTTTCAAGGTATTAACATAAAAAGTAAACACTTTTTATGGTATATGCATAAAAAGTTAAAACTTTTCAAGGTATTAATATAAAAAGTAAACACTTTTTATGGTATATGTATAAAAAGTTAAAACTTTTCAAGGTATTAATATAAAAAGTAAACACTTTTCATGGTATATGCATAAAAAGTTAAAACTTTTCAAGGTATTAATAAAAAAAGTAAACACTTTTTATGGTATATGCATAAAAAGTTAAAACTTTTCAAGGTATTAACATAAAAAGTAAACACTTTTTATGGTATATGCATAAAAAGTTAAAACTTTTCAAGGTGTAAATATAAAAAGTAAACACTTTTTATGGTATATGTATAAAAAGTTAAAACTTTTCAAGGTATTAATATAAAAAGTAAACACTTTTTATGGTATATGTATAAAAAGTTAAAACTTTTCAAGGTATTAATAAAAAAAGTAAACACTTTTTATGGTATATGCATAAAAAGTTAAAACTTTTCAAGGTATTAACATAAAAAGTAAACACTTTTTATGGTATATGCATAAAAAGTTAAAACTTTTCAAGGTATTAATATAAAAAGTAAACACTTTTTATGGTATATGTATAAAAAGTTAAAACTTTTCAAGGTATTAATATAAAAAGTAAACACTTTTCATGGTATAAGTATAAAAAGTTAAAACTTTTCAAGGTATTAATATAAAAAGTAAACACTTTTTATGGTATATGTATAAAAAGTTAAAACTTTTCAAGGTATTAATATAAAAAGTAAACAATTTCAATGGTATATGCATAAAAAGTTAAAACTTTTCAAAATATTAATAAAAAAAGTAAACACTTTTTATGGTATATGCATAAAAAGTTAAAACTTTTCAAGGTATTAACATAAAAAGTAAACACTTTTTATGGTATATGTATAAAAAGTTAAAACTTTTCAAGGTATTAATATAAAAAGTAAACACTTTTCATGGTATAAGTATAAAAAGTTAAAACTTTTCAAGGTATTAATATAAAAAGTAAACACTTTTTATGGTATATGTATAAAAAGATACAACTTTTCAAGGTATTAATATAAAAAGTAAACAATTTCAATGGTATATGCATAAAAAGTTAAAACTTTTCAAGGTATTAATATAAAAAGTAAACACTTTTTATGGTATATGCATAAAAAGCTAAAACTTTTCAAGGTATTAACATAAAAAGTAAACACTTTTTATGGTATATGCATAAAAAGTTAAAACTTTTCAAGGTGTAAATATAAAAAGTAAACACTTTTTATGGTATATGTATAAAAAGTTAAAACTTTTCAAGGTATTAATATAAAAAGTAAACACTTTTTATGGTATATGTATAAAAAGTTAAAACTTTTCAAGGTATTAATATAAAAAGTAAACAATTTCAATGGTATATGTATAAAAAGTTAAAACTTTTCAAGGTATTAACATAAAAAGTAAACACTTTTTATGGTATATGCACAAAAAGTTAAAACTTTTCAAGGTATAAATATAAAAAGTAAACACTTTTTATGGTATATGTATGAAAAGTTAAAACTTTTCAAGGTATTAGTATGAAAAGTAAACATTTTTCATGGTATATGAATAAAAAGTTAAAACTTTTCAAGGTATTAATATAAAAAGTAAACACTTTTTATGGTATATGCATAAAAAGTTAAAACTTTTCAAGGTATTAATATAAAAAGTAAACAATTTCAATGGTATATGTATAAAAAGTTAAAACTTTTCAAGGTATTAACATAAAAAGTAAACACTTTTTATGGTATATGCACAAAAAGTTAAAACTTTTCAAGGTATAAATATAAAAAGTAAACACTTTTTATGGTATATGTATGAAAAGTTAAAACTTTTCAAGGTATTAGTATGAAAAGTAAACATTTTTCATGGTATATGAATAAAAAGTTAAAACTTTTCAAGGTATTAATATAAAAAGTAAACACTTTTCATGGTATATGCATAAAAAGTTAAAACTTTTCAAGGTATTAATATAAAAAGTAAACACTTTTTATGGTATATGTATAAAAAGTTAAAACTTTTCAAGGTATTAATATAAAAAGTAAACAATTTCAATGGTATATGTATAAAAAGTTAAAACTTTTCAAGGTATTAACATAAAAAGTAAACACTTTTTATGGTATATGCACAAAAAGTTAAAACTTTTCAAGGTATAAATATAAAAAGTAAACACTTTTTATGGTATATGTATGAAAAGTTAAAACTTTTCAAGGTATTAACATAAAAAGTAAACAGTTTTTATGGTATATGCATAAAAAGTTAAAACTTTTCAAGGCATAAATATAAAAAGTAAACACTTTTCAAGGTATTAATATAAAAGGTAAATACTTTTTATAGTATATGTATAAAAAGTTAAAACTTTTCAAGGTATTAATATAAAAAGTAAACACTTTTTATGGTATATGTATAAAAAGTTAAAACTTTTCAATATATTAATATAAAAAGTAAACACTTTTTATGGTATATGCATAAAAAGTTAAAACTTTTCAAGGTATTAATAAAAAAAGTAAACACTTTTTATGGTATATGCATAAAAAGTTATAACTTTTCAAGGTATTAACATAAAAAGTAAACACTTTTCATGGTATATGTATAAAAAAGTTAAAACTTTTCACGGTATTAATATAAAAAGTAAACACTTTTTATGGTATATGTATAAAAAGTTAAAACTTTTCAAGGTATAAATATAAAAAGTAAACACTTTTCATGGTATATGCATAAAAAGTTAAAACTTTTCAAGGTATTAACATAAAAAGTAAACACTTTTTATGGTATATGTATAAAAAGTTAAAACTTTTCAAGGTATTAATATAAAAAGTAAACACTTTTCATGGTATATGTATAAAAAGTTAAAACTTTTCAAGGTATTAATATAAAAAGTAAACACTTTTTATGGTATATGTATAAAAAGTTAAAACTTTTCAAGTTATTAATATAAAAAGTAAACACTTTCAATGGTATATGCATAAAAAGTTAAAACTTTTCAAGGTATTAATATAAAAAGTAAACACTTTTTATGGTATATGCATAAAAAGCTAAAACTTTTCAAGGTATTAACATAAAAAGTAAACACTTTTTATGGTATATGCATAAAAAGTTAAAACTTTTCAAGGTATAAATATAAAAAGTAAACACTTTTTATGGTATATGTATAAAAAGTTAAAACTTTTCAATGTATTAATATAAAAAGTAAACACTTTCAATGGTATATGTATAAATAGTTAAAACTTTTCAAGGTATTAATAAAAAAGTAAACACTTTTTATGGTATATGCATAAAAAGTTATAACTTTTCAAGGTATTAACATAAAAAGTAAACACTTTTCATGGTATATGTATAAAAAGTTAAAACTTTTCACGGTATTAATATAAAAAGTAAACACTTTTTATGGTATATGTATAAAAAGTTAAAACTTTTCAAGGTATAAATATAAAAAGTAAACACTTTTCATGGTATATGCATAAAAAGTTAAAACTTTTCAAGGTATTAATAAAAAAAGTAAACCCTTTTTATGGTATATACATAAAAAGTTAAAACTTTTCAAGGTATTAACATAAAAAGTAAACACTTTTTATGGTATATGTATAAAAAGTTAAAACTTTTCAAGGTATTAATATAAAAAGTAAACACTTTTCATGGTATATGTATAAAAAGTTAAAACTTTTCAAGGTATTAATATAAAAAGTAAACACTTTTTATGGTATATGTATAAAAAGTTAAAACTTTTCAAGGTATTAATATAAAAAGTAAACACTTTCAATGGTATATGCATAAAAAGTTAAAACTTTTCAAGGTATTAATATAAAAAGTAAACACTTTTTATGGTATATGCATAAAAAGCTAAAACTTTTCAAGGTATTAACATAAAAAGTAAACACTTTTTATGGTATATGCATAAAAAGTTAAAACTTTTCAAAATATAAATATAAAAAGTAAACACTTTTTATGGTATATGTATAAAAAGTTAAAACTTTTCAATGTATTAATATAAAAAGTAAACACTTTCAATGGTATATGTATAAATAGTTAAAACTTTTCATGGTATTAATATAAAAAGTAAACACTTTTTATGGTATATGTATAAAAAGTTAAAACTTTTCAATGTATTAATATAAAAAGTAAACACTTTTTATGGTATATGTATAAAAAGTTAAAACTTTTCAAGGTATTAATATAAAAAGTAAACACTTTTTATGGTATATGTATAAAAAGTTAAAACTTTTCAAGGTATTAATATAAAAAGTAAACACTTTTCATGATATATGTATAAAAAGTTAAAACTTTTCAAGGTATTAATATAAAAAGTAAACACTTTTTATGGTATATGTATAAAAAGTTAAAACTTTTCAAGGTATTAATATGAAAAGTAAACACTTTTCATGATATATGTATAAAAAGTTAAAACTTTTCAAGGTATTAATATAAAAAGTAAACACTTTTTATGGTATATGTATAAAAAGTTAAAACTTTTCAAGGTATAAATATAAAAAGTAAACACTTTTCATGGTATATGCATAAAAACTTAAAACTTTTCAAGGTATTAACATAAAAACTAAACACTTTTTATGATATATGCATAAAAAGTTAAAACTTTTCAAGGTATTAATATAAAAAGTAAACACTTTTTATGGTATATGTATAAAAAGTTAAAACTTTTCAGTGTATTAATATAAAAAGTAAACACTTTTTATGGTATATGTATAAAAAGTTAAAACTTTTCAAGGTATAAATATAAAAAGTAAACACTTTTCATGGTATATGCATAAAAAGTTAAAACTTTTCAAGGTATTAATAAAAAAAGTAAACACTTTTTATGGTATATGCATAAAAAGTTAAAACTTTTCAAGGTATTAACATAAAAAGTAAACACTTTTTATGGTATATCCATAAAAAGTTAAAACTTTTCAAGGTATAAATATAAAAAGTAAACACTTTTTATGGTATATGTATAAAAAGTTAAAACTTTTCAAGGTATTAATATAAAAAGTAAACACTTTTTATGGTATATGTATAAAAAGTTAAAACTTTTCAAGTTATTAATATAAAAGGTAAATACTTTTTATAGTATATGTATAAAAAGTTAAAACTTTTCAAGGTATTAATATAAAATGTAAACACTTTTTATGGTATATGTATAAAAAGTTAAAACTTTTCAATGTATTAATATAAAAAGTAAACACTTTTAATGGTATATGTATAAAAAGTTAAAACTTTTCAAGGTATAAATATAAAAAGTAAACAATTTTCATGGTATATGCATAAAAAGTTAAAACTTTTCAAGGTATTAATATAAAAAGTAAACACTTTTTATGGTATATGCATAAAAAGTTATAACTTTTCAAGGTATTAACATAAAAAGTAAACACTTTTTATGGTATATGCATAAAAAGTTAAAACTTTTCAAGGTATTAATATAAAAAGTAAACACTTTTTATGGTATATGTATAAAAAGTTAAAACTTTTCAAGGTATAAATATAAAAAGTAAACACTTTTCATGGTATATGCATAAAAAGTTAAAACTTTTCAAGGTATTAATATAAAAGGTAAATACTTTTTATAGTATATGTATAAAAAGTTAAAACTTTTCAAGGTATTAATATAAAAAGTAAACACTTTTTATGGTATATGTATAAAAAGTTAAAACTTTTCAATATATTAATATAAAAAGTAAACACTTTTTATGGTATATGCATAAAAAGTTAAAACTTTTCAAGGTATTAATAAAAAAAGTAAACACTTTTTATGGTATATGCATAAAAAGTTATAACTTTTCAAGGTATTAACATAAAAAGTAAACACTTTTCATGGTATATGTATAAAAAGTTAAAACTTTTCACGGTATTAATATAAAAAGTAAACACTTTTTATGGTATATGTATAAAAAGTTAAAACTTTTCAAGGTATAAATATAAAAAGTAAACACTTTTCATGGTATATGCATAAAAAGTTAAAACTTTTCAAGGTATTAACATAAAAAGTAAACACTTTTTATGGTATATGTATAAAAAGTTAAAACTTTTCAAGGTATTAATATAAAAAGTAAACACTTTTCATGGTATATGTATAAAAAGTTAAAACTTTTCAAGGTATTAATATAAAAAGTAAACACTTTTTATGGTATATGTATAAAAAGTTAAAACTTTTCAAGTTATTAATATAAAAAGTAAACACTTTCAATGGTATATGCATAAAAAGTTAAAACTTTTCAAGGTATTAATATAAAAAGTAAACACTTTTTATGGTATATGCATAAAAAGCTAAAACTTTTCAAGGTATTAACATAAAAAGTAAACACTTTTTATGGTATATGCATAAAAAGTTAAAACTTTTCAAGGTATAAATATAAAAAGTAAACACTTTTTATGGTATATGTATAAAAAGTTAAAACTTTTCAATGTATTAATATAAAAAGTAAACACTTTCAATGGTATATGTATAAATAGTTAAAACTTTTCAAGGTATTAATAAAAAAGTAAACACTTTTTATGGTATATGCATAAAAAGTTATAACTTTTCAAGGTATTAACATAAAAAGTAAACACTTTTCATGGTATATGTATAAAAAGTTAAAACTTTTCACGGTATTAATATAAAAAGTAAACACTTTTTATGGTATATGTATAAAAAGTTAAAACTTTTCAAGGTATAAATATAAAAAGTAAACACTTTTCATGGTATATGCATAAAAAGTTAAAACTTTTCAAGGTATTAATAAAAAAAGTAAACCCTTTTTATGGTATATACATAAAAAGTTAAAACTTTTCAAGGTATTAACATAAAAAGTAAACACTTTTTATGGTATATGTATAAAAAGTTAAAACTTTTCAAGGTATTAATATAAAAAGTAAACACTTTTCATGGTATATGTATAAAAAGTTAAAACTTTTCAAGGTATTAATATAAAAAGTAAACACTTTTTATGGTATATGTATAAAAAGTTAAAACTTTTCAAGGTATTAATATAAAAAGTAAACACTTTCAATGGTATATGCATAAAAAGTTAAAACTTTTCAAGGTATTAATATAAAAAGTAAACACTTTTTATGGTATATGCATAAAAAGCTAAAACTTTTCAAGGTATTAACATAAAAAGTAAACACTTTTTATGGTATATGCATAAAAAGTTAAAACTTTTCAAAATATAAATATAAAAAGTAAACACTTTTTATGGTATATGTATAAAAAGTTAAAACTTTTCAATGTATTAATATAAAAAGTAAACACTTTCAATGGTATATGTATAAATAGTTAAAACTTTTCATGGTATTAATATAAAAAGTAAACACTTTTTATGGTATATGTATAAAAAGTTAAAACTTTTCAATGTATTAATATAAAAAGTAAACACTTTTTATGGTATATGTATAAAAAGTTAAAACTTTTCAAGGTATTAATATAAAAAGTAAACACTTTTTATGGTATATGTATAAAAAGTTAAAACTTTTCAAGGTATTAATATAAAAAGTAAACACTTTTCATGATATATGTATAAAAAGTTAAAACTTTTCAAGGTATTAATATAAAAAGTAAACACTTTTTATGGTATATGTATAAAAAGTTAAAACTTTTCAAGGTATTAATATGAAAAGTAAACACTTTTCATGATATATGTATAAAAAGTTAAAACTTTTCAAGGTATTAATATAAAAAGTAAACACTTTTTATGGTATATGTATAAAAAGTTAAAACTTTTCAAGGTATAAATATAAAAAGTAAACACTTTTCATGGTATATGCATAAAAACTTAAAACTTTTCAAGGTATTAACATAAAAACTAAACACTTTTTATGATATATGCATAAAAAGTTAAAACTTTTCAAGGTATTAATATAAAAAGTAAACACTTTTTATGGTATATGTATAAAAAGTTAAAACTTTTCAGTGTATTAATATAAAAAGTAAACACTTTTTATGGTATATGTATAAAAAGTTAAAACTTTTCAAGGTATAAATATAAAAAGTAAACACTTTTCATGGTATATGCATAAAAAGTTAAAACTTTTCAAGGTATTAATAAAAAAAGTAAACACTTTTTATGGTATATGCATAAAAAGTTAAAACTTTTCAAGGTATTAACATAAAAAGTAAACACTTTTTATGGTATATCCATAAAAAGTTAAAACTTTTCAAGGTATAAATATAAAAAGTAAACACTTTTTATGGTATATGTATAAAAAGTTAATACTTTTCAAGGTATTAATATAAAAAGTAAACACTTTTTATGGTATATGTATAAAAAGTTAAAACTTTTCAAGTTATTAATATAAAAGGTAAATACTTTTTATAGTATATGTATAAAAAGTTAAAACTTTTCAAGGTATTAATATAAAATGTAAACACTTTTTATGGTATATGTATAAAAAGTTAAAACTTTTCAATGTATTAATATAAAAAGTAAACACTTTTAATGGTATATGTATAAAAAGTTAAAACTTTTCAAGGTATAAATATAAAAAGTAAACAATTTTCATGGTATATGCATAAAAAGTTAAAACTTTTCAAGGTATTAATATAAAAAGTAAACACTTTTTATGGTATATGCATAAAAAGTTATAACTTTTCAAGGTATTAACATAAAAAGTAAACACTTTTTATGGTATATGCATAAAAAGTTAAAACTTTTCAAGGTATTAATATAAAAAGTAAACACTTTTTATGGTATATGTATAAAAAGTTAAAACTTTTCAAGGTATAAATATAAAAAGTAAACACTTTTCATGGTATATGCATAAAAAGTTAAAACTTTTCAAGGTATTAATATAAAAGGTAAATACTTTTTATAGTATATGTATAAAAAGTTAAAACTTTTCAAGGTATTAATATAAAAAGTAAACACTTTTTATGGTATATGTATAAAAAGTTAAAACTTTTCAATATATTAATATAAAAAGTAAACACTTTTTATGGTATATGCATAAAAAGTTAAAACTTTTCAAGGTATTAATAAAAAAAGTAAACACTTTTTATGGTATATGCATAAAAAGTTATAACTTTTCAAGGTATTAACATAAAAAGTAAACACTTTTCATGGTATATGTATAAAAAGTTAAAACTTTTCACGGTATTAATATAAAAAGTAAACACTTTTTATGGTATATGTATAAAAAGTTAAAACTTTTCAAGGTATAAATATAAAAAGTAAACACTTTTCATGGTATATGCATAAAAAGTTAAAACTTTTCAAGGTATTAACATAAAAAGTAAACACTTTTTATGGTATATGTATAAAAAGTTAAAACTTTTCAAGGTATTAATATAAAAAGTAAACACTTTTCATGGTATATGTATAAAAAGTTAAAACTTTTCAAGGTATTAATATAAAAAGTAAACACTTTTTATGGTATATGTATAAAAAGTTAAAACTTTTCAAGTTATTAATATAAAAAGTAAACACTTTCAATGGTATATGCATAAAAAGTTAAAACTTTTCAAGGTATTAATATAAAAAGTAAACACTTTTTATGGTATATGCATAAAAAGCTAAAACTTTTCAAGGTATTAACATAAAAAGTAAACACTTTTTATGGTATATGCATAAAAAGTTAAAACTTTTCAAGGTATAAATATAAAAAGTAAACACTTTTTATGGTATATGTATAAAAAGTTAAAACTTTTCAATGTATTAATATAAAAAGTAAACACTTTCAATGGTATATGTATAAATAGTTAAAACTTTTCAAGGTATTAATAAAAAAGTAAACACTTTTTATGGTATATGCATAAAAAGTTATAACTTTTCAAGGTATTAACATAAAAAGTAAACACTTTTCATGGTATATGTATAAAAAGTTAAAACTTTTCACGGTATTAATATAAAAAGTAAACACTTTTTATGGTATATGTATAAAAAGTTAAAACTTTTCAAGGTATAAATATAAAAAGTAAACACTTTTCATGGTATATGCATAAAAAGTTAAAACTTTTCAAGGTATTAATAAAAAAAGTAAACCCTTTTTATGGTATATACATAAAAAGTTAAAACTTTTCAAGGTATTAACATAAAAAGTAAACACTTTTTATGGTATATGTATAAAAAGTTAAAACTTTTCAAGGTATTAATATAAAAAGTAAACACTTTTCATGGTATATGTATAAAAAGTTAAAACTTTTCAAGGTATTAATATAAAAAGTAAACACTTTTTATGGTATATGTATAAAAAGTTAAAACTTTTCAAGGTATTAATATAAAAAGTAAACACTTTCAATGGTATATGCATAAAAAGTTAAAACTTTTCAAGGTATTAATATAAAAAGTAAACACTTTTTATGGTATATGCATAAAAAGCTAAAACTTTTCAAGGTATTAACATAAAAAGTAAACACTTTTTATGGTATATGCATAAAAAGTTAAAACTTTTCAAAATATAAATATAAAAAGTAAACACTTTTTATGGTATATGTATAAAAAGTTAAAACTTTTCAATGTATTAATATAAAAAGTAAACACTTTCAATGGTATATGTATAAATAGTTAAAACTTTTCATGGTATTAATATAAAAAGTAAACACTTTTTATGGTATATGTATAAAAAGTTAAAACTTTTCAATGTATTAATATAAAAAGTAAACACTTTTTATGGTATATGTATAAAAAGTTAAAACTTTTCAAGGTATTAATATAAAAAGTAAACACTTTTTATGGTATATGTATAAAAAGTTAAAACTTTTCAAGGTATTAATATAAAAAGTAAACACTTTTCATGATATATGTATAAAAAGTTAAAACTTTTCAAGGTATTAATATAAAAAGTAAACACTTTTTATGGTATATGTATAAAAAGTTAAAACTTTTCAAGGTATTAATATAAAAAGTAAACTCTTTCAATGGTATATGTATAAATAGTTAAAACTTTTCAAGGTATTAATATAAAAAGTAAACACTTTTTATGGTATATGTATAAAAAGTTGAAACTTTTCAAGGTATAAATATAAAAAGTAAACACTTTTCATGGTATATGCATAAAAAGTTAAAACTTTTCAAGGTATTAATAAAAAAGTAAACACTTTTTATGGTATATGCATAAAAAGTTAAAACTTTTCAAGGTATTAACATAAAAAGTATACACTTTTTATGGTATATGTATAAAAAGTTAAAACTTTTCAAGGTATTAATATAAAAAGTAAACACTTTTTATGGTATATGTATAAAAAGTTAAAACTTTTCAAGGTATTAATATGAAAAGTAAACACTTTTCATGATATATGTATAAAAAGTTAAAACTTTTCAAGGTATTAATATAAAAAGTAAACACTTTTTATGGTATATGTATAAAAAGTTAAAACTTTTCAAGGTATAAATATAAAAAGTAAACATTTTTCATGGTATATGCATAAAAAGTTAAAACTTTTCAAGGTATAATATAAAAAGGAAACACTTTTTATGGTATATGCATAAAAACTTAAAACTTTTCAAGGTATTAACATAAAAACTAAACACTTTTTATGATATATGCATAAAAAGTTAAAACTTTTCAAGGTATTAATATAAAAAGTAAACACTTTTTATGGTATATGTATAAAAAGTTTAAACTTTTCAGTGTATTAATATAAAAAGTAAACACTTTTTATGGTATATGTATAAAAAGTTAAAACTTTTCAAGGTATAAATATAAAAAGTAAACACTTTTCATGGTATATGCATAAAAAGTTAAAACTTTTCAAGGTATTAATAAAAAAAGTAAACACTTTTTATGGTATATGCATAAAAAGTTAAAACTTTTCAAGGTATTAACATAAAAAGTAAACACTTTTTATGGTATATCCATAAAAAGTTAAAACTTTTCAAGGTATAAATATAAAAAGTAAACACTTTTTATGGTATATGTATAAAAAGTTAAAACTTTTCAAGGTATTAATATAAAAAGTAAACACTTTTTATGGTATATGTATAAAAAGTTAAAACTTTTCAAGTTATTAATATAAAAGGTAAATACTTTTTATAGTATATGTATAAAAAGTTAAAACTTTTCAAGGTATTAATATAAAAAGTAAACACTTTTTAAGGTATAAGCATAAAAAGTTAAAACTTTTCAAGGTATAAATATAAAAAGTAAACAATTTTCATGGTATATGCATAAAAAGTTAAAACTTTTCAAGGTATTAAAAAAAAAAGTAAACACTTTTTATGGTATATGCATAAAAAGTTAAAACTTTTCAAGGTATTAACATAAAAAGTAAACACTTTTTATGGTATATGCATAAAAAGTTAAAACTTTTCAAGGTATTAATATAAAAAGTAAACACTTTTTAAGGTATAAGCATAAAAAGTTAAAACTTTTCAAGGTATTAACATAAAAAGTAAACACTTTTTATGGTATATGCATAAAAAGTTAAAACTTTTCAAGGTGTAAATATAAAAAGTAAACACTTTTTATGGTGTATGTATATAAAATTAAAACTTTTCTAGGTATTAATATAAAAAGTAAACACTTTTTATGGTATATGTATAAAAAGTTAAAACTTTTCAAGGTAATAATATAAAAAGTAAACACTTTTTATGGTATATTTATAAAAAGTTAAAACTTTTCAAGGTATTAATATAAAAAGTAAACACTTTTCATGATATATGTATAAAAAGTTAAAACTTTTCAAGGTATTAATATAAAAAGTAAACACTTTTTATGGTATATGTATAAAAAGTTAAAACTTTTCAATGTATTAATATAAAAAGTAAACACTTTCAATGGTATATGTATAAAAAGTTAAAACTTTTCAATATATTAATATAAAAAGTAAACACTTTTTATGGTATATGCATAAAAAGTTAAAACTTTTCAAGGTATTAATAAAAAAAGTAAACACTTTTTATGGTATATGCATAAAAAGTTATAACTTTTCAAGGTATTAACATAAAAAGTAAACACTTTTCATGGTATATGTATAAAAAGTTAAAACTTTTCACGGTATTAATATAAAAAGTAAACACTTTTTATGGTATATGTATAAAAAGTTAAAACTTTTCAAGGTATAAATATAAAAAGTAAACACTTTTCATGGTATATGCATAAAAAGTTAAAACTTTTCAAGGTATTAATAAAAAAAGTAAACCCTTTTTATGGTATATACATAAAAAGTTAAAACTTTTCAAGGTATTAACATAAAAAGTAAACACTTTTTATGGTATATGTATAAAAAGTTAAAACTTTTCAAGGTATTAATATAAAAAGTAAACACTTTTTATGGTATATGTATAAAAAGTTAAAACTTTTCAAGGTATTAATATAAAAAGTAAACACTTTTTATGGTATATGTATAAAAAGTTAAAACTTTTCAAGTTATTAATATAAAAAGTAAACACTTTCAATGGTATATGCATAAAAAGTTAAAACTTTTCAAGGTATTAATATAAAAAGTAAACACTTTTTATGGTATATGCATAAAAAGCTAAAACTTTTCAAGGTATTAACATAAAAAGTAAACACTTTTTATGGTATATGCATAAAAAGTTAAAACTTTTCAAGGTATAAATATAAAAAGTAAACACTTTTTATGGTATATGTATAAAAAGTTAAAACTTTTCAATGTATTAATATAAAAAGTAAACACTTTCAATGGTATATGTATAAATAGTTAAAACTTTTCAAGGTATTAATAAAAAAGTAAACACTTTTTATGGTATATGCATAAAAAGTTATAACTTTTCAAGGTATTAACATAAAAAGTAAACACTTTTCATGGTATATGTATAAAAAGTTAAAACTTTTCACGGTATTAATATAAAAAGTAAACACTTTTTATGGTATATGTATAAAAAGTTAAAACTTTTCAAGGTATAAATATAAAAAGTAAACACTTTTCATGGTATATGCATAAAAAGTTAAAACTTTTCAAGGTATTAATAAAAAAAGTAAACCCTTTTTATGGTATATACATAAAAAGTTAAAACTTTTCAAGGTATTAACATAAAAAGTAAACACTTTTTATGGTATATGTATAAAAAGTTAAAACTTTTCAAGGTATTAATATAAAAAGTAAACACTTTTCATGGTATATGTATAAAAAGTTAAAACTTTTCAAGGTATTAATATAAAAAGTAAACACTTTTTATGGTATATGTATAAAAAGTTAAAACTTTTCAAGGTATTAATATAAAAAGTAAACACTTTCAATGGTATATGCATAAAAAGTTAAAACTTTTCAAGGTATTAATATAAAAAGTAAACACTTTTTATGGTATATGCATAAAAAGCTAAAACTTTTCAAGGTATTAACATAAAAAGTAAACACTTTTTATGGTATATGCATAAAAAGTTAAAACTTTTCAAAATATAAATATAAAAAGTAAACACTTTTTATGGTATATGTATAAAAAGTTAAAACTTTTCAATGTATTAATATAAAAAGTAAACACTTTCAATGGTATATGTATAAATAGTTAAAACTTTTCATGGTATTAATATAAAAAGTAAACACTTTTTATGGTATATGTATAAAAAGTTAAAACTTTTCAATGTATTAATATAAAAAGTAAACACTTTTTATGGTATATGTATAAAAAGTTAAAACTTTTCAAGGTATTAATATAAAAAGTAAACACTTTTTATGGTATATGTATAAAAAGTTAAAACTTTTCAAGGTATTAATATAAAAAGTAAACACTTTTCATGATATATGTATAAAAAGTTAAAACTTTTCAAGGTATTAATATAAAAAGTAAACACTTTTTATGGTATATGTATAAAAAGTTAAAACTTTTCAAGGTATTAATATAAAAAGTAAACACTTTCAATGGTATATGTATAAATAGTTAAAACTTTTCAAGGTATTAATATAAAAAGTAAACACTTTTTATGGTATATGTATAAAAAGTTGAAACTTTTCAAGGTATAAATATAGAAAGTAAACACTTTTCATGGTATATGCATAAAAAGTTAAAACTTTTCAAGGTATTAATAAAAAAAGTAAACACTTTTTATGGTATATGCATAAAAAGTTAAAACTTTTCAAGGTATTAACATAAAAAGTATACACTTTTTATGGTATATGTATAAAAAGTTAAAACTCTTCAAGGTATTAATATAAAAAGTAAACACTTTTTATGGTATATGTATAAAAAGTTAAAACTTTTCAAGGTATTAATATGAAAAGTAAACACTTTTCATGATATATGTATAAAAAGTTAAAACTTTTCAAGGTATTAATATAAAAAGTAAACACTTTTTATGGTATATGTATAAAAAGTTAAAACTTTTCAAGGTATAAATATAAAAAGTAAACATTTTTCATGGTATATGCATAAAAAGTTAAAACTTTTCAAGGTATAATATAAAAAGGAAACACTTTTTATGGTATATGCATAAAAACTTAAAACTTTTCAAGGTATTAACATAAAAACTAAACACTTTTTATGATATATGCATAAAAAGTTAAAACTTTTCAAGGTATTAATATAAAAAGTAAACACTTTTTATGGTATATGTATAAAAAGTTAAAACTTTTCAGTGTATTAATATAAAAAGTAAACACTTTTTATGGTATATGTATAAAAAGTTAAAACTTCTCAAGGTATAAATATAAAAGGTAAACACTTTTCATGGTATATGCATAAAAAGTTAAAACTTTTCAAGGTATTAATAAAAAAAGTAAACACTTTTTATGGTATATGCATAAAAAGTTAAAACTTTTCAAGGTATTAACATAAAAAGTAAACACTTTTTATGGTATATCCATAAAAAGTTAAAACTTTTCAAGGTATAAATATAAAAAGTAAACACTTTTTATGGTATATGTATAAAAAGTTAAAACTTTTCAAGGTATTAATATAAAAAGTAAACACTTTTTATGGTATATGTATAAAAAGTTAAAACTTTTCAAGTTATTAATATAAAAGGTAAATACTTTTTATAGTATATGTATAAAAAGTTAAAACTTTTCAAGGTATTAATATAAAAAGTAAACACTTTTTATGGTATATGTATAAAAAGTTAAAACTTTTCAATGTATTAATATAAAAAGTAAACACTTTTAATGGTATATGTATAAAAAGTTAAAACTTTTCAAGGTATAAATATAAAAAGTAAACAATTTTCATGGTATATGCATAAAAAGTTAAAACTTTTCAAGGTATTAAAAAAAAAAGTAAACACTTTTTATGGTATATGCATAAAAAGTTAAAACTTTTCAAGGTATTAACATAAAAAGTAAACACTTTTTATGGTATATGCATAAAAAGTTAAAACTTTTCAAGGTATTAATATAAAAAGTAAACACTTTTTAAGGTATAAGCATAAAAAGTTAAAACTTTTCAAGGTATTAACATAAAAAGTAAACACTTTTTATGGTATATGCATAAAAAGTTAAAACTTTTCAAGGTGTAAATATAAAAAGTAAACACTTTTTATGGTGTATGTATATAAAGTTAAAACTTTTCTAGGTATTAATATAAAAAGTAAACACTTTTTATGGTATATGTATAAAAAGTTAAAACTTTTCAAGGTAATAATATAAAAAGTAAACACTTTTTATGGTATATTTATAAAAAGTTAAAACTTTTCAAGGTATTAATATAAAAAGTAAACACTTTTCATGATATATGTATAAAAAGTTAAAACTTTTAATGGTATTAATATAAAAAGTAAACGCTTTTTATGGTATATGTATAAAAAGTTAAAACTTTTCAATGTATTAATATAAAAAGTAAACACTTTCAATGGTATATGTATAAATAGTTAAAACTTTTCAAGGTATTAATATAAAAAGTAAACACTTTTTATGGTATATGTATAAAAAGTTAAAACTTTTCAAGGTATAAATATAAAAAGTAAACACTTTTTATGGTATATGTATAAAAAGTATTAAACTTTTCAAGGTATTAATATAAAAAGTAAACACTTTTTATGGTATATGTATAAAAAGTTAAAACTTTTCAATGTATTAACATAAAAAGTAAACACTTTTTATGGTATATGTATAAAAAGTTAAAACTTTTCAAGGTATTAACATAAAAAGTAAACACTTTTTATGGTATATGCACAAAAAGTTAAAACTTTTCAAGGTATAAATATAAAAAGTAAACACTTTTTATGGTATATGTATAAAAAGTTAAAACTTTTCAAGGTATTAACATAAAAAGTAAACACTTTTTATGGTATATGCATAAAAAGTTAAAACTTTTCAAGGTATTAATATAAAAAGTAAACACTTTTTATGGTATATGCATAAAAAGCTAAAACTTTTCAAGGTATTAACATAAAAAGTAAACACTTTTTATGGTATATGCATAAAAAGTTAAAACTTTTCAAGGTATAAATATAAAAAGTAAACACTTTTTATGGTATATGTATAAAAAGTTAAAACTTTTCAAGGTATTAATATAAAAAGTAAACACTTTTTATGGTATATGTATAAAAAGTTAAAACTTTTCAAGGTATTAATATAAAAAGTAAACACTTTTTATGGTATATGTATAAAAAGTTAAAACTTTTCAAGGTATTAATATAAAAGGTAAATACTTTTTATAGTATATGTATAAAAAGTTAAAACTTTTCAAGGTATTAATATAAAAAGTAAACACTTTTTATGGTATATGTATAAAAAGTTAAAACTTTTCACGGTATAAATATAAAAAGTAAACACTTTTTATGGTATATGTATAAAAAGTTAAAACTTTTCAAGGTATTAATATAAAAAGTAAACACTTTTTATGGTATATGTATAAAAAGTTAAAACTTTTCAATGTATTAATATAAAAAGTAAACTCTTTTTATGGTATATGCATAAAAAGTTAAAACTTTTCAAGGTATATAAAAAGTAAACACTTTTCATGGTATAAGTATAAAAAGTTAAAACTTTTCAAAGTATTAATATAAAAGTAAACACTTTTTATGGTATATGTATAAAAAGTTAAAACTTTTCAAGGTATTAACATAAAAAGTAAACACTTTTTATGGTATATGCATAAAAAGTTAAAACTTTTCAAGGTATAAATATAAAAAGTAAACACTTTTTATGGTATATGTATAAAAAGTTAAAACTTTTCAAGGTATTAATATAAAAAGTAAACACTTTTTATGGTATATGTATAAAAAGTTAAAACTTTTCAAGGTATTAATATAAAAAGTAAACACTTTTTATGGTATATGTATAAAAAGTTAAAACTTTTCAAGGTATTAATATAAAAGGTAAATACTTTTTATAGTACATGTATAAAAAGTTAAAACTTTTCAAGGTATTAATATAAAAAGTAAACACTTTTTATGGTATATGTATAAAAAGTTAAAACTTTTCAAGGTATTAATATGAAAAGTAAACATTTTTCATGGTATATGAATAAAAAGTTAAAACTTTTCAAGGTATTAATATAAAAAGTAAACACTTTTTATGGTATATGCATAAAAAGTTAAAACTTTTCAAGGTATTAACATAAAAAGTAAACACTTTTAATGATATATGTATAAAAAGTTAAAACTTTTCAAGGTATTAATATAAAAAGTAAACACTTTTTATGGTATATGTATAAAAAGTTAAAAATTTTCAAGGTATAAATATAAAAAGTAAACATTTTTCATGGTATATGCATAAAAAGTTAAAACTTTTCAAGGTATAATATAAAAAGGAAACACTTTTTATGGTATATGCATAAAAACTTAAAACTTTTCAAGGTATTAACATAAAAACTAAACACTTTTTATGATATATGCATAAAAAGTTAAAACTTTTCAAGGTATTAATATAAAAAGTAAACACTTTTTATGGTATATGTATAAAAAGTTAAAACTTTTCAGTGTATTAATATAAAAAGAAAACACTTTTTATGGTATATGTATAAAAAGTTAAAACTTTTCAAGGTATAAATATAAAAAGTAAACACTTTTCATGGTATATGCATAAAAAGTTAAAACTTTTCAAGGTATTAATAAAAAAAGTAAACACTTTTTATGGTATATGCATAAAAAGTTAAAACTTTTCAAGGTATTAACATAAAAAGTAAACACTTTTTATGGTATATCCATAAAAAGTTAAAACTTTTCAAGGTATAAATATAAAAAGTAAACACTTTTTATGGTATATGTATAAAAAGTTAAAACTTTTCAAGTTATTAATATAAAAGGTAAATACTTTTTATAGTATATGTATAAAAAGTTAAAACTTTTCAAGGTATTAATATAAAAAGTAAACACTTTTTATGGTATATGTATAAAAAGTTAAAACTTTTCAATGTATTAATATAAAAAGTAAACACTTTTAATGGTATATGTATAAAAAGTTAAAACTTTTCAAGGTATAAATATAAAAAGTAAACAATTTTCATGGTATATGCATAAAAAGTTAAAACTTTTCAAGGTATTAAAAAAAAAAGTAAACACTTTTTATGGTATATGCATAAAAAGTTAAAACTTTTCAAGGTATTAACATAAAAAGTAAACACTTTTTATGGTATATGCATAAAAAGTTAAAACTTTTCAAGGTATTAATATAAAAAGTAAACACTTTTTAAGGTATAAGCATAAAAAGTTAAAACTTTTCAAGGTATTAACATAAAAAGTAAACACTTTTTATGGTATATGCAGAAAAAGTTAAAACTTTTCAAGGTGTAAATATAAAAAGTAAACACTTTTTATGGTGTATGTATATAAAGTTAAAACTTTTCAAGGTATTAACATAAAAAGTAAACACTTTTTATGGTATATGCACAAAAAGTTAAAACTTTTCAAGGTATAAATATAAAAAGTAAACACTTTTTATGGTATATGTATAAAAAGTTAAAACTTTTCAAGGTATTAACATAAAAAGTAAACACTTTTTATGGTATATGCATAAAAAGTTAAAACTTTTCAAGGTATTAATATAAAAAGTAAACACTTTTTATGGTATATGCATAAAAAGCTAAAACTTTTCAAGGTATTAACATAAAAAGTAAACACTTTTTATGGTATATGCATAAAAAGTTAAAACTTTTCAAGGTATAAATATAAAAAGTAAACACTTTTTATGGTATATGTATAAAAAGTTAAAACTTTTCAAGGTATTAATATAAAAAGTAAACACTTTTTATGGTATATGTATAAAAAGTTAAAACTTTTCAAGGTATTAATATAAAAAGTAAACACTTTTTATGGTATATGTATAAAAAGTTAAAACTTTTCAAGGTATTAATATAAAAGGTAAATACTTTTTATAGTATATGTATAAAAAGTTAAAACTTTTCAAGGTATTAATATAAAAAGTAAACACTTTTTATGGTATATGTATAAAAAGTTAAAACTTTTCACGGTATAAATATAAAAAGTAAACACTTTTTATGGTATATGTATAAAAAGTTAAAACTTTTCAAGGTATTAATATAAAAAGTAAACACTTTTTATGGTATATGTATAAAAAGTTAAAACTTTTCAATGTATTAATATAAAAAGTAAACTCTTTTTATGGTATATGCATAAAAAGTTAAAACTTTTCAAGGTATATAAAAAGTAAACACTTTTCATGGTATAAGTATAAAAAGTTAAAACTTTTCAAAGTATTAATATAAAAGTAAACACTTTTTATGGTATATGTATAAAAAGTTAAAACTTTTCAAGGTATTAACATAAAAAGTAAACACTTTTTATGGTATATGCATAAAAAGTTAAAACTTTTCAAGGTATAAATATAAAAAGTAAACACTTTTTATGGTATATGTATAAAAAGTTAAAACTTTTCAAGGTATTAATATAAAAAGTAAACACTTTTTATGGTATATGTATAAAAAGTTAAAACTTTTCAAAGTATTAATATAAAAAGTAAACACTTTTTATGGTATATGTATAAAAAGTTAAAACTTTTCAAGGTATTAATATAAAAGGTAAATACTTTTTATAGTATATGTATGAAAAGTTAAAACTTTTCAAGGTATTAATATAAAAAGTAAACACTTTTTATGGTATATGTATAAAAAGTTAAAACTTTTCAAGGTATTAATATGAAAAGTAAACATTTTTCATGGTATATGAATAAAAAGTTAAAACTTTTCAAGGTATTAATATAAAAAGTAAACACTTTTTATGGTATATGCATAAAAAGTTAAAACTTTTCAAGGTATTAACATAAAAAGTAAACACTTTTTATGGTATATGCATAAAAAGTTAAAACTTTTCAAGGTATAAATATAAAAAGTAAACACTTTTTATGGTATATGTATAAAAAGTTAAAACTTTTCAAGGTATTAATATGAAAAGTAAACATTTTTCATGGTATATGAATAAAATGTTAAAACTTTTCAAGGTATTAATATAAAAAGTAAACACTTTTTATGGTATATGCATAAAAAGTTAAAACTTTTCAAGGTATTAACATAAAAAGTAAACAGTTTTTATGGTATATGCATAAAAAGTTAAAACTTTTCAAGGTATAAATATAAAAAGTAAACACTTTTTATGGTATACGCATAAAAAGTTAAAACTTTTCAAGGTATAAATATAAAAAGTAAACACTTTTTATGGTATATGTATAAAAAGTTAAAACTTTTCAAGGCATTAATATAAAAAGTAAACTTTTCAAAGTATTAATATAAAAGGTAAATACATTTTATAGTATATGTATAAAAAGTTAAAACTTTTCAAGGTATTAACATAAAAAGTAAACACTTTTTATGGTATATGCATAAAAAGTTAAAACTTTTCAAGGTATTAATATAAAAAGTAAACACTTTTTATGGTATATGTATAAAAAGTTAAAACTTTTCAATGTATTAATATAAAAAGTAAACACTTTTTATGGTATATGTATAAAAAGTTAAAACTTTGCAAGGTATAAATATAAAAAGTAAACACTTTTCATGGTATATGAATAAAAAGTTAAAACTTTTCAAGGTATTAATAAAAAAAGTAAACACTTTTTATGGTATATGCATAAAAAGTTAAAACTTTTCAAGGTATTAACATAAAAAGTAAACACTTTTTATGGTATATGCATAAAAATTTAAACCTTTTCAAGGTATTAATATAAAAAGTAAACACTTTTTATGGTATATGTATAAAAAGTTAAAACTTTTCAAGGTATTAATATAAAAAGTAAACACTTTTCATGGCATATGCATAAAAAGTTAAAACTTTTCAAGGTATTAATAAAAAAAGTAAACACTTTTTATGGTATATGCATAAAAAGTTAAAACTTTTCAAGGTATTAACATAAAAAGTAAACACTTTTTATAGTATATGTATAAAAAGTTAAAACTTTTCAAGGTTTTAATATAAAAAGTAAACACTTTTCATGGTATAAGTATAAAAAGTCAAAACTTTTCAAGGTATTAATATAAAAAGTAAACACATTTTATGGTATATGTATAAAAAGTTAAAACTTTTCAAGGTATTAATATAAAAAGTAAACAATTTCAATGGTATATGTATAAAAAGTTAAAACTTTTCAAGGTATTAACATAAAAAGTAAACACTTTTTATGGTATATGCACAAAAAGTTAAAACTTTTCAAGGTATTAATATAAAAAGTAAACACTTTTTATGGTATATGTATAAATAGTTAAAACTTTTCAAGGTATTAATATAAAAAGTAAACACTTTTTATGGTATATGTATAAAAAGTTAAAACTTTTCAAGGTATAAATATAAAAAGTAAACACTTTTCATGGTATATGAATAAAAAGTTAAAACTTTTCAAGGTATTAAAAAAAAAAGTAAACACTTTTTATGGTATATGCATAAAAAGTTAAAACTTTTCAAGGTATTAACATAAAAAGTAAACACTTTTTATGGTATATGCATAAAAAGTTAAAACTTTTCAAGGTATTAACATAAAAAGTAAACACTTTTTATGGTATATGTATAAAAAGTTAAAACTTTTCAAGGTATTAATATAAAAAGTAAACACTTTTCATGGTATATGCATAAAAAGTTAAAACTTTTCAAGGTATTAATAAAAAAAGTAAACACTTTTTATGGTATATGCATAAAAAGTTAAAACTTTTCAAGGTATTAACATAAAAAGTAAACACTTTTTATGGTATATGCATAAAAAGTTAAAACTTTTTAAGGTTTTAATATAAAAAGTAAACACTTTTCATGGTATAAGTATAAAAAGTTAAAACTTTTCAAGGTATTAATATAAAAAGTAAACACTTTTTATGGTATATGTATAAAAAGTTAAAACTTTTCAAGGTATTAATATAAAAAGTAATACTTTTTATAGTATATGTATAAAAAGTTAAAACTTTTTAAGGTATTAATATAAAAAGTAAACACTTTTTATGGTATATGTATAAAAAGTTAAAACTTTTCAATGTATTAATATAAAAAGTAAACACTTTTTATAGTATATGTATAAAAACTTAAAACTTTTCAAGATATTAATATGAAAAGTAAACACTTTTTATGATATATGTATAAAAAGTTAAAACTTTTCAAGGTATTAATATAAAAAGTAAACACTTTTTATGGTATATGTATAAAAAGTTAAAACTTTTCAAGGTATTAATATAAAAAGTAAACACTTTCAATGGGATATGCATAAAAAGTTAAAACTTTTCAAGGTATTAATATAAAAAGTAAACACTTTTTATGGTATATGCATGAAAAGTTAAAACTTTTCAAGGTATTAACATAAAAAGTAAACACTTTTTATGGTATATGCATAAAAAGTTAAAACTTTTAAAGGTATAAATATAAAAAGTAAACACTTTCAATGGTATATGCATAAAAAGTTAAAACTTTTCAAGGTATTAATATAAAAAGTAAACACTTTTTATGGTATATGCATAAAAAGTTAAAACTTTTCAAGGTATTAACATAAAAAGTAAACACTTTTTATGGTATATGCATAAAAAGTTAAAACATTTCAAGGTATAAATATAAAAGGTAAATACTTTTTATAGTATATGTATAAAAAGTTAAAACTTTTCAATGTATTAATATAAAAAGTAAACACTTTTTATGGTATATGTATAAAAAGTTAAAACTTTTAAAGGTATAAATATAAAATGTAAACACTTTTCATGGTATATGCATAAAAAGTTAAAACTTTTCAAGGTATTAATAAAAAAAGTAAACACTTTTTATGGTATATGCATAAAAAGTTAAAACTTTTCAAGGTATTAATATAAAAAGTAAACACTTTTTATGGTATATGCATAAAAAGTTAAAACTTTTCAAGGTATTAACATAAAAAGTAAACACTTTTTATGGTATATGCATAAAAAGTTAAAACATTTCAAGGTATAAATATAAAAGGTAAATACTTTTTATAGTATATGTATAAAAAGTTAAAACTTTTCAATGTATTAATATAAAAAGTAAACACTTTTTATGGTATATGTATAAAAAGTTAAAACTTTTAAAGGTATAAATATAAAATGTAAACACTTTTCATGGTATATGCATAAAAAGTTAAAACTTTTCAAGGTATTAATAAAAAAAGTAAACACTTTTTATGGTATATGCATAAAAAGTTAAAACTTTTCAAGGTATTAACATAAAAAGTAAACACTTTTTATGGAATATGTATAAAAAGTTGAAACTTTTCAAGGTATAAATATAAAAAGTAAACACTTTTCATAGTATATGCATAAAAAGTTAAAACTTTTCAAGGTATTAATAAAAAAAGTAAACACTTTTTATGGTATATGCATAAAAAGTTAAAACTTTTCAAGGTATTAACATAAAAAGTAAACACTTTTTATGGTATATGCATAAAAAGTTAAAACATTTCAAGGTATAAATATAAAAAGTAAACACTTTTTATGGTATATGTATAAAAAGTTAAAACTTTTCAAGGTATAAATATAAAAAGTAAACACTTTTTATGGTATATGTATAAAAAGTTAAAACTTTTCAAGGTATTAATATAAAAAGTAAACACTTTTCATGATATATGTATAAAAAGTTAAACCTTTTCAAGGTATTAATATAAAAAGTAAACACTTTTTATGGTATATGTATAAAAACTTAAAACTTTTCAAGGTATTAATATGAAAAGTAAACACTTTTTATGATATATGTATAAAAAGTTAAAACTTTTCAAGGTATTAATATAAAAAGTAAACACTTTTTATGGTATATGTATAAAAAGTTAAAACTTTTCAAGGTATTAATATAAAAAGTAAACACTTTCAATGGTATATGCATAAAAAGTTAAAACTTTTCAAGGTATTAATATAAAAAGTAAACACTTTTTATGGTATATGTATAAAAAGTTAAAACTTTTCAAGGTATTAATATAAAAAGTAAACACTTTTCATGATATATGTATAAAAAGTTAAACCTTTTCAAGGTATTAATATAAAAAGTAAACACTTTCAATGGTATATGTATAAATAGTTAAAACTTTTCAAGGTATTAATTTAAAAAGTAAACACTTTTTATGGTATATGTATAAAAAGATAAAACTTCTCAAGGTATAAATATAAAAAGTAAACACTTTTTTTGGTATATGTATAAAAAGTTAAAACTTTTCAAGGTATTAATAAAAAAAGTAAACACTTTTTATGGTATATGCATAAAAAGTTAAAACTTTTCAAGGTATTAACATAAAAAGTAAACACTTTTTATGGTATATGCATAAAAAGTTAAAACTTTTCAAGGTATAATAAAAAAAGGAAACACTTTTTATGTGTATATGCAAAAAAAGTTAAAACTATTCAAGGTATTAATATAAAAAGTAAACACTTTTTATGGTATATGTATAAAAAGTTAAAACTTTTCAAGGTATAAATATAAAAAGTAAACACTTTTCATGGTATATGCATAAAAAGTTAAAACTTTTCAAGGTATTAATAAAAAAAGTAAACACTTTTTATGGTATATGCATAAAAAGTTAAAACTTTTCAAGGTATTAACATAAAAAGTAAACACTTTTTATGGTATATGTATAAAAAGTTAAAACTTTTAAAGGTATAAATATAAAATGTAAACACTTTTCATGGTATATGCATAAAAAGTTAAAACTTTTCAAGGTATTAATAAAAAAAGTAAACACTTTTTATGGTATATGCATAAAAAGTTAAAACTTTTCAAGGTATTAACATAAAAAGTAAACACTTTTTATGGTATATGCATAAAAAGTTAAAACATTTTAAGGTATTAATATAAAAGGTAAATACTTTTTATAGTATATGTATAAAAAGTTAAAACTTTTCAAGGTATTAATATAAAAGGTAAACACTTTTTATGGTATATGTATAAAAAGTTAAATCTTTTCAAGGTATAAATATAAAAAGTAAACACTTTTTATGGTATATGTATAAAAAGTTAAAACTTGTCAAGGTATTAATATAAAAAGTAAACATTTTTTATGGTATTTGTATAAAAAGTTAAAACTTTTCAAGATATTAATATAAAAGGTAAACACTTTTATAGTATATGTATAAAAAGTTAAAACTTTTCAAGGTATTAATATAAAAAGTAAACACTTTTTATGGTATATGTATAATAATAATAATAATAATTTATTTAACTATATTACATTGTATTAGACAAGTTTATAGTACGTCAAATAATTACAAAATAAAAACAATGAATTGTGAATAAACATGTTACAAAATTTGTTTCATATCAACATTCAGATATTCTTCTACATCATAAAAAGCATGTTTTACCAGAAAATTTTTAATTCTGTTTTTAAAAGTTTTGTGATTCATATTTTTTATTTTCTCGGGCAATTTATTATACAGGTCTAAATTTAATGAACACTTAACAGACTTCTGTAGCCTGTAAGCAGGTTTGCGCAATAAGTTTGCAGATCTAGTGTTATAACGGTGGCAATCTCCATTTTTAGTGAAATTTAAATTGAATTTATGCACTTCAAGTACTGAGTTTAAAATATAAATAGATGGTAGAGTCAATATACCTAAATCTTTAAAGCCTTGTTTACAATGGTCTCTATATTTAAGGCCTAGCATGATTCGTATAGCTGTTTTCTGCATCCGAAAGATTTTTATTGCATTTGGAGAGTTCCCCCACAGAATTGTCCCGTAAGATATTAGTGAGTGGAATAAAGAAAAATAGCTAACTTTTAAAGTAATCATATCTACAGAATGTTTCAAACGTCTAAGTAAGAATAATATTCCGGATAGTTTCTTACTAAGAACTAAAACATGTGAAGAACCATTAAGAGATGGTTCAATATAAAAACCCAGAATATTTACAGGTTTCCCTTGCTTGCAATTTGTCCTGTTTGATATAATTATTTTTTGCGTTTTGTCCTCATTTAACAATAAGTTATTTGCGGCAAACCATTCTTTAGCTCGGTTTATATCGTTATTACTATTTTGTAACAGAGTATCAAAGTTATTATTTTTACTAATGAGGGTGGTATCATCCGCAAACAGAATACTATTGCATGGCCGAACAAAGTCACTAAAATCATTTATGTAAATAATAAAGAACAGAGGACCCAAAATAGAGCCTTGTGGAACCCCATGCTCTATCTTTTTATTATCTGATACTACACCATTTATAAATACACATTGTTCACGATCTTGTAAATACGAGGAGAAAAATTTTAATGCTAAACCTTTAATGCCATAATGCTCTAGTTTCATTAAAAGAAGTTCGTGTGAAACACAGTCGAACGCTTTTGACAGATCGCAAAGTGTCAAAGCTATGTGATCACCATTTTCGAGGCCCTCAATTATATCGTACATAATATTTAGCACAGCCTGGGTTGTAGAGCGACCACTACGAAAACCAAACTGTTGATTATCAAGTAATTTATTTTTATCAAAATACTCAATTAAACGATTTTTTACAATAATTTCAATAATTTTGGAAAAAGTTAAAACTTTTCAATGTATTAATATAAAAAGTAAACACTTTTAATGGTATATGTATAAAAAGTTAAAACTTTTCAAGGTATAAATATAAAAAGTAAACACTTTTTATGGTATATGTATAAAAAGTTAAAACTTTTCAAGGTATTAATATAAAAAGTAAACACTTTTTATGGTATATGTATAAAAAGTTAAAACTTGTCAAGGTATTAATATAAAAAGTAAACATTTTTTATGGTATTTGTATAAAAAGTTAAAACTTTTCAAGATATTAATATAAAAGGTAAACACTTTTTATAGTATATGTATAAAAAGTTAAAACTTTTCAAGGTATTAATATAAAAAGTAAACACTTTTTATGGTATATGTATAAAAAGTTAAAACTTTTCAATGTATTAATATAAAAAGTAAACACTTTTAATGGTGTATGTATAAAAAGTTAAAACTTTTCAAGGTATAAATATAAAAAGTAATCACTTTTCATGGTATATGCATAAAAAGTTAAAACTTTTCAAGGTATTAATAAAAAAAGTAAACACTTTTTATGGTATATGTATAAAAAGTTAAAACTTTTCAAGGTATAAATATAAAAAGTAAACACTTTTCATGGTATATGCATAAAAAGTTAAAACTTTTCAAGGTATTAATAAAAAAAGTAAACACTTTTAATGGTATATGCATAAAAAGTTAAAACTTTTCAAGGTATAAATATAAAAAGTAAACACTTTTTATGGTATATGTATAAAAAGTTAAAACTTTTCAAGGTATTAATATAAAAAGTAAACACTTTTTATGGTATATGTATAAATAGTTAAAACTTTTCAAGGTATTAATATAAAAAGTAAACACTTTTTATGGTATATGTATAAAAAGTTAAAACTTGTCAAGGTATTAATATAAAAAGTAAACATTTTTTATGGTATTTGTATAAAAAGTTAAAACTTTTCAAGGTATTAATATAAAAAGTAAACACTTTTTATGGTATATGTATAAAAAGTTAAAACTTTTCAATGTATTAATATAAAAAGTAAACACTTTTGCTGGTATATGTATAAAAAGTTAAAACTTTTCAAGGTATAAATATAAAAAGTAAACACTTTTCATGGTATATGCATAAAAAGTTAAAACTTTTCAAGGTATTAATAAAAAAAGTAAACACTTTTTATGGTATATGCATAAAAAGTTAAAACTTTTCAAGGTATTAACATAAAAAGTAAACACTTTTTATGGTATATGCATAAAAAGTTAAAACTTTTCAAGGTATTAATATAAAAAGTAAACACTTTTTATGGTATATGTATAAAAAGTTAAAACTTTTCAAGGTATTAATATAAAAAGTAAACACTTTTTATGGTATATGTATAAAAAGTTAAAACTTTTCAAGGTATTAATATAAAAAGTAAACACTTTTTATGGTATATGTATAAAAAGTTAAAACTTTTCAAGGTATTAATATAAAAAGTAAACACTTTTCATGATATATGTATAAAAAGTTAAACCTTTCAAGGTATTAATATAAAAAGTAAACACTTTCAATGGTATATGTATAAATAGTTAAAACTTTTTAAGGTATTAATATAAAAAGTAAACACTTTTTATGGTATATGTATAAAAAGTTAAAACTTCTCAACGTATAAATATAAAAAGTAAACACTTTTTATGGTATATGTATAAAAAGTTAAAACTTGTCAAGGTATTAATATAAAAAGTAAACATTTTTTATGGTATTTGTATAAAAAGTTAAAACTTTTCAAGATATTAATATAAAAGGTAAACACTTTTTATAGTATATGTATAAAAAGTTAAAACTTTTAAAGGTATTAATATAAAAAGTAAACACTTTTTATGGTATATGTATAAAAAGTTAAAACTTTTCAATGAATTAATATAAAAAGTAAACACTTTTAATGGTATATGTATAAAAAGTTAAACCTTTTCAAGGTATTAATATAAAAAGTAAACACTTTTTATGGTATATGTATAAAAAGTTAAACCTTTTCAAGGTATTAATATAAAAAGTAAACACTTTCAATGGTATATGTATAAATAGTTAAAACTTTTCAAGGTATTAATTTAAAAAGTAAACACTTTTTATGGTATATGTATAAAAAGATAAAACTTCTCAAGGTATAAATATAAAAAGTAAACACTTTTTTTGGTATATGTATAAAAAGTTAAAACTTTTCAAGGTATTAATAAAAAAAGTAAACACTTTTTATGGTATATGCATAAAAAGTTAAAACTTTTCAAGGAATTAACATAAAAAGTAAACACTTTTTATGGTATATGCATAAAAAGTTAAAACTTTTCAAGGTATAATAAAAAAAGGAAACACTTTTTATGGTATATGCATAAAAAGTTAAAACTATTCAAGGTATTAATATAAAAAGTAAACACTTTTTATGGTATATGTATAAAAAGTTAAAACTTTTCAAGGTATAAATATAAAAAGTAAACACTTTTCATGGTATATGCATAAAAAGTTAAAACTTTTCAAGGTATTAATAAAAAAAGTAAACACTTTTTATGGTATATGCATAAAAAGTTAAAACTTTTCAAGGTATTAACATAAAAAGTAAACACTTTTTATGGTATATGTATAAAAAGTTAAAACTTTTAAAGGTATAAATATAAAATGTAAACACTTTTCATGGTATATGCATAAAAAGTTAAAACTTTTCAAGGTATTAATAAAAAAAGTAAACACTTTTTATGGTATATGCATAAAAAGTTAAAACTTTTCAAGGTATTAACATAAAAAGTAAACACTTTTTATGGTATATGCATAAAAAGTTAAAACATTTTAAGGTATTAATATAAAAGGTAAATACTTTTTATAGTATATGTATAAAAAGTTAAAACTTTTCAAGGTATTAATATAAAAAGTAAACACTTTTTATGGTATATGTATAAAAAGTTAAAACTTTTCAATGAATTAATATAAAAAGTAAACACTTTTAATGGTATATGTATAAAAAGTTAAACCTTTTCAAGGTATTAATATAAAAAGTAAACACTTTTTATGGTATATGTATAAAAACTTAAAACTTTTCAAGGTATTAATATGAAAAGTAAACACTTTTTATGATATATGTATAAAAAGTTAAAACTTTTCAAGGTATTAATATAAAAAGTAAACACTTTTTATGGTATATGTATAAAAAGTTAAAACTTTTCAAGGTATTAATATAAAAAGTAAACACTTTCAATGGTATATGCATAAAAAGTTAAAACTTTTCAAGGTATTAATATAAAAAGTAAACTTTTTTTATGGTATATGCATGAAAAGTTAAAACTTTTCAAGGTATTAACATAAAAAGTAAACACTTTTTATGGTATATGCATAAAAAGTTAAAACTTTTAAAGGTATAAATATAAAAAGTAAACACTTTCAATGGTATATGCATAAAAAGTTAAAACTTTTCAAGGTATTAATATAAAAAGTAAACACTTTTTATGGTATATGCATAAAAAGTTAAAACATTTCAAGGTATTAACATAAAAAGTAAACACTTTTTATGGTATATGCATAAAAAGTTAAAACTTTTCAAGGTATAAATATAAAAAGTAAACACTTTTTATGGTATATGTATAAAAAGTTAAAACTTTTCAAGGTCATCATCATCTTTGGCGCTACAACCCTTGGTGGGTCTTGGCCTGTTCTAGGATCAGCTTCCAGTCCTTCCTATTCCTCGCCTTGGCCTTCCAGTTTCTAATCCCTAGTTTTTTTAGGTCTTCTTCTACCTGGTCTTTGAATCTGGATCTAGGTCTGCCTTTCTTTCTGGTTCCGGCTGGGGTTTGACGGAATATGTGTATTAATATAAAAAGTAAACACTTTTTATGGTATATGTATAAAAAGTTAAAACTTTTCAAGGTATTAATATAAAAAGTAAACACTTTTTATGGTATATGTATAAAAAGTTAAAACTTTTCAAGGTATTAATATGAAAAGTAAACACTTTTCATGATATATGTATAAAAAGTTAAAACTTTTCAAGGTATTAATATAAAAAGTAAACACTTTTTATGGTATATGTATAAAAAGTTAAAACTTTTCAAGGTATTAATATAAAAAGTAAACACTTTCAATGGTATATGCATAAAAAGTTAAAACTTTTCAAGGTGTTAATATAAAAAGTAAACACTTTTTATGGTATATGCATAAAAAGTTAAAACTTTTCAAGGTATTAACATAAAAAGTAAACACTTTTTATGGTATATGCATAAAAAGATAAAACTTTTCAAGGTATAAATATAAAAAGTAAACACTTTTTATGGTATATGTATAAAAAGTTGAAACTTTTCAAGGTATTAATATAAAAAGTAAACACTTTTTATGGTATATGTATAAAAAGTTAAAACTTTTCAAGGTATTAATATAAAAGGTAAATACTTTTTATAGTATATGTATAAAAAGTTAAAACTTTTCAAGGTATTAATATAAAAAGTGTACACTTTTTATGGTATATGTATAAAAAGTTAAAACTTTTCAATGTATTAATATAAAAAGTAAACACTTTTTATGGTATATGTATAAAAAGTTAAAACTTTTCAAGGTATAAATATAAAAAGTAAACACTTTTCATGGTATATGCATAAAAAGTTAAAACTTTTCAAGGTATAATAAAAAAAGGAAACACTTTTTATGGTATATGCATAAAAAGTTAAAACTTTTCAAGGTATTAACATAAAAAGTAAACACTTTTTATGGTATATGCACAAAAAGTTAAAACTTTTCAAGGTATTAATATAAAAAGTAAACACTTTTTATGGTATATGTATAAAAAGTTAAAACTTTTCAGTGTATTAATATAAAAAGTAAACACTTTTTATGATATATGTATAAAAAGTTAAAACTTTTCAAGGTATTAACATAAAAAGTAAACACTTTTTATGGTATATGCATAAAAAGTTAAAACTTTTCAAGGTATTAATATAAAAAGTAAACACTTTTTATGGTATATGCATAAAAAGTTAAAACTTTTCAAGGTATTAACATAAAAAGTAAACACTTTTTATGGTATATGCATAAAAAGTTAAAACTTTTCAAGGTATAAATATAAAAAGTAAACACTTTTTATGGTATATGTATAAAAAGTTAAAACTTTTCAAGGTATTAATATAAAAAGTAAACACTTTTTATGGTATATGTATAAAAAGTTAAAACTTTTCAAGGTATTAATATAAAAAGTAAACACTTTTTATGGTATATGTATAAAAAGTTAAAACTTTTCAAGGTATTAATATGAAAAGTAAACACTTTTCATGATATATGTATAAAAAGTTAAAACTTTTCAAGGTATTAATATAAAAAGTAAACACTTTTTATGGTATATGTATAAAAAGTTGAAACTTTTCAAGGTATTAATATAAAAAGGAAACACTTTTTATGGTATATGTATAAAAAGTTGAAACTTTTCAAGGTATTAATATAAAAAGTAAACACTTTTTATGGTATATGTATAAAAAGTTAAAACTTTTCAAGGTATTAATATAAAAGGTAAATACTTTTTATAGTATATGTATAAAAAGTTAAAACTTTTCAAGTTATTAATATAAAAAGTGTACACTTTTTATGGTATATGTGTAAAAAGTTAAAACTTTTCAATGTATTAATATAAAAAGTAAACACTTTTCATGGTATATGCATAAAAAGTTAATACTTTTCAAGGTATAATAAAAAAAGGAAACACTTTTTATGGTATATGCATAAAAAGTTAAAACTTTTCAAGGTATTAACATAAAAAGTAAACACTTTTTATGGTATATGCATAAAAAGTTAAAACTTTTCAAGGTATAAATATAAAAAGTAAACACTTTTTATGGTATTTGTATAAAAAGTTAAAACTTTTCAAGGTATTAATATAAAAGGTAAACACTTTTTATAGTATATGTATAAAAAGTTAAAACTTTTCAAAGTATTAATATAAAAAGTAAACACTTTTTATGGTATATGTATAAAAAGTTAAAACTTTTCAAGGTATTAATATAAAAAGTAAACACTTTTTATGGTATATGTATAAAAAGTTAAAACTTTTCAAGGTATTAATATAAAAAAATAACACTTATTATGGTATATGCATAAAAAGTTAAAATTTTTCAAGGTATTAACATAAAAAGTAAACACTTTTTATGGTATATGCATTGAAAGTTAAAACTTTTCAAGGTATTAATATAAAAAGTAAACACTATTCATGGTATACGCATAAAAAGTTAAAACTTTTCCAGGTATAATTATAAAAGGAAACACTTTTTATGGTATATGCATAAAAAGTTAAAACTTTTCAAGGTATAAATATAAAAGTAAACAGTTTTTATGGTATATGCATAAAAAGTTAAAACTTTTCAAGGTATTAATATAAAAAGTAAACACTTTTCATGGTATATGTTTAAAAAGTTAAAACTTTTCAAGGTATTAATATAAAAAGCAAACACTTTTCATGGTATATGCATAAAAGTAAACACTTTTTATGGTATATGCAAAAAAAGTTAAAACTTTTCAAGGTATTAACATAAAAAGTAAACACTTTTTATGGTATATACATAAAAAGTTAAAACTTTTCAAGGTATAAATATAAAAAGTAAAAACTTTTCATGATATATGTATAAAAAGTTAAAACTTTTTAAGGTATTACTATAAAAAGTAAACACTTTTTATGGTATATGTATAAAAAGTTAAAACTTTTCAAGGTATTAATATAAAAAGTAAACACTTTCAATGGTATATGCATAAAAAGTTAAAACTTTTCAAGGTATTAATATAAAAAGTAAACACTTTTTATGGTATATGCATAAAAAGTTAAAACTTTTCAAGGTATTAACATAAAAAGTAAACACTTTTTATGGTATATGTATAAAAAGTTGAAACTTTTCAAGGTATTAATATAAAAAGTAAACACTTTTTATGGTATATGTATAAAAAGTTAAAACTTTTCAAGGTATTAATATAAAAGGTAAATACTTTTTATAGTATATGTATAAAAAGTTAAAACTTTTCAAGGTATTAATATAAAAAGTGTACACTTTTTATGGTATATGTGTAAAAAGTTAAAACTTTTCAATGTATTAATATAAAAAGTAAACACTTTTTATGGTATATGTATAAAAAGTTAAAACTTTTCAAGGTATAAATATAAAAAGTAAACACTTTTCATGGTATATGCATAAAAAGTTAATACTTTTCAAGGTATAATAAAAAAAGGAAACACTTTTTATGGTATATGCATAAAAAGTTAAAACTTTTCAAGGTATTAACATAAAAAGTAAACACTTTTTATGGTATATGCATAAAAAGTTAAAACTTTTCAAGGTATAAATATAAAAAGTAAACACTTTTTATGGTATTTGTATAAAAAGTTAAAACTTTTCAAGGTATTAATATAAAAGGTAAACACTTTTTATAGTATATGTATAAAAAGTTAAAACTTTTCAAAGTATTAATATAAAAAGTAAACACTTTTTATGGTATATGTATAAAAAGTTAAAACTTTTCAAGGTATTAATATAAAAAGTAAACACTTTTTATGGTATATGTATAAAAAGTTAAAACTTTTCAAGGTATTAATATAAAAAGTAAACACTTTCAATGGTATATGCATAAAAAGTTAAAACTTTTCAAGGTATTAACATAAAAAGTAAACACTTTTTATGGTATATGCATAAAAAGTTAAAACTTTTCAAGGTATTAATATAAAAAGTAAACACTTTTTATGGTATATGCATAAAAAGTTCAAACTTTTCAAGGTATTAACATAAAAAGTAAACACTTTTTATGGTATATGTATAAAAAGTTAAAACTTTTCAAGGTATTAATATAAAAAGTAAACACTTTTAATGGTATATGTATAAAAAGTTAAAACTTTTCAAGGTATTAATATGAAAAGTAAACACTTTTCATGATATATGTATAAAAAGTTAAAACTTTTCAAGGTATTAATATAAAAAGTAAACACTTTTTATGGTATATGTATAAAAAGTTAAAACTTTTCAAGGTATTAATATAAAAAGTAAACACTTTCAATGGTATATGTATAAATAGTTAAAACTTTTCAAGGTATTAATATAAAAAGTAAACACTTCTTATGGTATATGTATAAAAAGTTAAAACTTTTCAAGGTATTAATATAAAAAGTAAACACTTTTTATGGTATATGTATAAAAAGTTAAAACTTTTCAAGGTATTAATATAAAAAGTAAACACTTTTCATGATATATGTATAAAAAGTTAAACCTTTTCAAGGTATTAATATAAAAAGTAAACACTTTCAATGGTATATGTATAAATAGTTAAAACTTTTCAAGGTATTAAAATAAAAAGTAAACACTTTTTATGGTATATGTATAAAAAGTTAAAACTTTTCAAGGTATAAATATAAAAAGTAAACACTTTTCATGGTATATGCATAAAAAGTTAAAACTTTTCAAGGTATTAATAAAAAAAGTAAACACTTTTTATGGTATATGCATAAAAAGTTAAAACTTTTCAAGGTATTAACATAAAAAGTAAACACTTTTTATGGTATATGCATAAAAAGTTAAAACTTTGCAAGGTATTAATATAAAAAGTAAACACTTTTTATGGTATATGCATAAAAAGTTAAAACTTTTCAAGGTATTAACATAAAAAGTAAACACTTTTTATGGTATATGCATAAAAAGTTAAAACTTTTCAAGGTATAAATATAAAAAGTAAACACTTTTTATGGTATATGTATAAAAAGTTAAAACTTTTCAAGGTATTAATTTAAAAAGTAAACACTTTTTATGGTATATGTATAAAAAGTTAAAACGTTTCAAGGTATTAATATAAAAAGTAAACACTTTTTATGGTATATGTATAAAAACTTAAAACTTTTCAAGGTATTAATATGAAAAGTAAACACTTTTTATGATATATGTATAAAAAGTTAAAACTTTTCAAGGTATTAATATAAAAAGTAAACACTTTTTATGGTATATGTATAAAAAGTTAAAACTTTTCAAGGTATTAATATAAAAAGTAAACACTTTCAATGGTATATGCATAAAAAGTTAAAACTTTTCAAGGTATTAATATAAAAAGTAAACACTTTTTATGGTATATGCATAAAAAGTTAAAACTTTTCAAGGTATTAACATAAAAAGTAAACACTTTTTATGGTATATGCATAAAAAGTTAAAACTTTTAAAGGTATAAATATAAAAAGTAAACACTTTTTATGGTATATGTATAAAAAGTTAAAACTTGTCAAGGTATTAATATAAAAAGTAAACATTTTTTATGGTATTTGTATAAAAAGTTAAAACTTTTCAAGGTATTAATATAAAAGGTAAACACTTTTTATAGTATATGTATAAAAAGTTAAAACTTTTCAAGGTATTAATATAAAAAGTAAACACTTTTTATGGTATATGTGTAAAAAGTTAAAACTTTTCAATGTATTAATATAAAAAGTAAACACTTTTAAAGGTATAGGTATAAAAAGTTAAAACTTTTTAAGGTATAAATATAAAAAGTAAACACTTTTCATGGTATATGCATAAAAAGTTAAAACTTTTCAAGGTATTAATAAAAAAAGTAAACACTTTTTATGGTATATGCATAAAAAGTTAAAACTTTTCAAGGTATTAACATAAAAAGTAAACACTTTTTATGGTATATGCATAAAAAGATAAAACTTTTCAAGGTATAAATATAAAAAGTAAACACTTTTTATGGTATATGTATAAAAAGTTAAAACTTTTCAAGGTATTAATATAAAAAGTAAACACTTTTTATGGTATATGTATAAAAAGTTAAAACTTTTCAAGGTATTAATATAAAAAGTAAACACTTTTTATGGTATATGAATAAAAAGTTAAAACTTTTCAAGGTATTAATATAAAAAGTAAACACTTTCAATGGTATATGTATAAATAGTTAAAACTTTTCAAGGTATTAATATAAAAAGTAAACACTTTTTATGGTATATGTATAAAAAGTTAAAACTTTTCAAGGTATAAATATAAAAAGTAAACACTTTTTATGGTATATGTATAAAAAGTTAAAACTTGTCAAGGTATTAATAAAAAAAGTAAACACTTTTTATGGTATATGTATAAAAAGTTAAAACTTTTCAAGGTATAAATATAAAAAGTAAACACTTTTCATGGTATATGCATAAAAAGTTAAAACTTTTCAAGGTATTAATAAAAAAAGTAAACACTTTTCATGGTATATGCATAAAAAGTTAAAACTTTTCAAAGTATTAATAAAAAAAGTAAACACTTTTTATGGTATATGCATAAAAAGTTAAAACTTTTCAAGGTATTAACATAAAAAGTAAACACTTTTTATGGTATATGCATAAAAAGTTAAAACATTTCAAGGTATAAATATAAAAAGTAAACACTTTTTATGGTATATGTATAAAAAGTTAAAACTTTTCAAGGTATAAATATAAAAAGTAAACACTTTTTATGGTATATGTATAAAAAGTTAAAACTTTTCAAGGTATTAATATAAAAAGTAAACACTTTTTATGGTATATGTATAAATAGTTAAAACTTTTCAAGGTATTAATATAAAAAATAAACACTTTTTATGGTATATGTATAAAAAGTTAAAACTTTTCAAGGTATTAATATAAAAAGTAAACACTTTTTATGGTATATGTATAAAAAGTTAAAACTTTTCAATGTATTAATATAAAAAGTAAACACTTTTAATGGTATATGTATAAAAACTTAAAACTTTTCAAGGTATAAATATAAAAAGTAAACACTTTTCATGGTATATGCATAAAAAGTTAAAACTTTTCAAGGTATTAATAAAAAAAGTAAACACTTTTTATGGTATATGCATAAAAAGTTAAAACTTTTCAAGGTATTAACATAAAAAGTAAACACTTTTTATGGTATATGCATAAAAAGTTAAAACTTTTCAAGGTATTAATATAAAAAGTAAACACTTTTTATGGTATATGCATAAAAAGTTAAAACTTTTCAAGGTATTAATATAAAAAGTAAACACTTTTTATGGTATATGCATAAAAAGTTAAAACTTTTCAAGGTATTAACATAAAAAGTAAACACTTTTTATGGTATATGCATAAAAAGTTAAAACTTTTCAAGGAATAAATATAAAAAGTAAACACTTTTTATGGTATATGTATAAAAAGTTAAAACTTTTCAAGGTATTAATATAAAAAGTAAACACTTTTCATGATATATGTATAAAAAGTTAAACCTTTTCAAAGTATTAATATAAAAAGTAAACACTTTCAATGGTATATGTATAAATAGTTAAAACTTTTCAAGGTATTAATATAAAAAGTAAACACTTTTTATGGTATATGTATAAAAAGTTAAAACTTCTCAAGGTATAAATATAAAAAGTAAACACTTTTTATGGTATATGTATAAAAAGTTAAAACTTTTCAAGGTATTAACATAAAAAGTAAACACTTTTTATGGTATATGCATAAAAAGTTAAAACAATTCAAGGTATTAATATAAAAAGTAAACACTTTTTATGGTATTTGTATAAAAAGTTAAAACTTTTCAAGGTATTAACATAAAAAGTAAACACTTTTTATGGTATATGCATAAAAAGTTAAAACTTTTCAAGGTATTAATATAAAAAGTAAACACTTTTTATGGTATATGCATAAAAAGTTAAAACTTTTCAAGGTATTAACATAAAAAGTAAACACTTTTTATGGTATATGCATAAAAAGTTAAAACTTTTCAAGGTATAAATATAAAAAGTAAACACTTTTTATGGTATATGTATAAAAAGTTAAAACTTTTCAAGGTATTAATATAAAAAGTAAACACTTTTTATGGTATATGTATAAAAAGTTAAAACTTTTCAAGGTATTAATATAAAAAGTAAACACTTTTTATGGTATATGTATAAAAAGTTAAAACTTTTCAAGGTATTAATATAAAAAGTAAACACTTTCAATGGTATATGCATAAAAAGTTAAAACTTTTCAAGGTATTAATATAAAAAGTAAACACTTTTTATGGTATATGCATGAAAAGTTAAAACTTTTCAAGGTATTAACATAAATAGTAAACACTTTTTATGGTATATGCATAAAAAGTTAAAACTTTTAAAGGTATAAATATAAAAAGTAAACACTTTCAATGGTATATGCATAAAAAGTTAAAACTTTTCAAAGTATTAATATAAAAAGTAAACACTTTTTATGGTATATGCATAAAAAGTTAAAACTTTTCAAGGTATTAACATAAAAAGTAAACACTTTTTATGGTATATGCATAAAAAGTTAAAACATTTCAAGGTATTAATATAAAAGGTAAATACTTTTTATAGTATATGTATAAAAAGTTAAAACTTTTCAAGGTATTAATATAAAAAGTAAACACTTTTTATGGTATATGTATAAAAAGATAAAACTTTTCAATGTATTAATATAAAAAGTAAACACTTTTTATGGTATATGTATAAAAAGTTAAAACTTTTCAAGGTATTAATATAAAAAGTAAACACTTTTTATGGTATATGCATAAAAAGTTAAAACTTTTAAAGGTATAAATATAAAAAGTAAACACTTTCAATGGTATATGCATAAAAAGTTAAAACTTTTCAAGGTATTAATATAAAAAGTAAACACTTTTTATGGTATATGCATAAAAAGTTAAAATTTTCAAGGTATTAACATAAAAAGTAAACACTTTTTATGGTATATGCATAAAAAGTTAAAACATTTCAAGGTATTAATATAAAAGGTAAATACTTTTTATAGTATATGTATAAAAAGTTAAAACTTTTCAAGGTATTAATATAAAAAGTAAACACTTTTTATGGTATATGTATAAAAAGTAAACACTTTGTATGGTATATGTGTAAAAAGTTAAAACTTTTCAAGGTATAAATATAAAAAGTAAACACTTTTTATGGTATATGTATAAAAAGTTAAAACTTGTCAAGGTATTAATATGAAAAGTAAACATTTTTTATGGTATTTGTATAAAAAGTTAAAACTTTTCAAGGTATTAATATAAAAGGTAAACACTTTTTATAGTATATGTATAAAAAGTTAAAACTTTTCAAGGTATTAATATAAAAAGTAAACACTTTTTATGGTATATGTATAAAAAGTTAAAACTTATCAAAGTATTAATATAAAAAGTAAACACTTTTTATGGTATATGCATAAAAAGTTAAAACTTTTCAAGGTATTAACATAAAAAGTAAACACTTTTTATGGTATATGCATAAAAAGTTAAAACATTTCAAGGTATTAATATAAAAGGTAAATACTTTTTATAGTATATGTATAAAAAGTTAAAACTTTTCAAGGTATTAATATAAAAAGTAAACACTTTTTATGGTATATGTATAAAAAGATAAAACTTTTCAATGTATTAATATAAAAAGTAAACACTTTTTATGGTATATGTATAAAAAGTTAAAACTTTTCAAGGTATTAATATAAAAAGTAAACACTTTTTATGGTATATGCATAAAAAGTTAAAACTTTTAAAGGTATAAATATAAAAAGTAAACACTTTCAATGGTATATGCATAAAAAGTTAAAACTTTTCAAGGTATTAATATAAAAAGTAAACACTTTTTATGGTATATGCATAAAAAGTTAAAATTTTCAAGGTATTAACATAAAAAGTAAACACTTTTTATGGTATATGCATAAAAAGTTAAAACATTTCAAGGTATTAATATAAAAGGTAAATACTTTTTATAGTATATGTATAAAAAGTTAAAACTTTTCAAGGTATTAATATAAAAAGTAAACACTTTTTATGGTATATGTATAAAAAGTTAAAACTTTTCAAGGTATAAATATAAAAAGTAAACACTTTTTATGGTATATGTATAAAAAGTTAAAACTTGTCAAGGTATTAATATAAAAAGTAAACATTTTTTATGGTATTTGTATAAAAAGTTAAAACTTTTCAAGATATTAATATAAAAGGTAAACACTTTTTATAGTATATGTATAAAAAGTTAAAACTTTTCAAGGTATTAATATAAAAAGTAAACACTTTTTATGGTATATGTATAAAAAGTTAAAACTTTTCAATGTATTAATATAAAAAGTAAACACTTTTAATGGTATATGTATAAAAAGTTAAAACTTTTCAAGGTATAAATATAAAAAGTAAACACTTTTTATGGTATATGTGTAAAAAGTTAAAACTTTTCAAGGTATAAATATAAAAAGTAAACACTTTTTATGGTATATGTATAAAAAGTTAAAACTTGTCAAGGTATTAATATGAAAAGTAAACATTTTTTATGGTATTTGTATAAAAAGTTAAAACTTTTCAAGGTATTAATATAAAAGGTAAACACTTTTTATAGTATATGTATAAAAAGTTAAAACTTTTCAAGGTATTAATATAAAAAGTAAACACTTTTTATGGTATATGTATAAAAAGTTAAAACTTTTCAACGTATTAATATAACAAGTAAACACTTTTAATGGTATATGTATAAAAAGTTAAAACTTTTCAAGGTATAAATATAAAAAGTAAACACTTTTCATGGTATATGCATAAAAAGTTAAAACTTTTCAAGGTATTAATAAAAAAAGTAAACACTTTTTATGGTATATGCATAAAAAGTTAAAACTTTTCAAGGTATTAACATAAAAAGTAAACACTTTTTATAGAATATGCATAAAAAGTTAAAACTTTTCAAGGTATTAATATAAAAAGTAAACACTTTTTATGGTATATGTATAAAAAGTTAAAACTTTTCAAGGTATTAATATAAAAAGTAAACACTTTTTATGGTATTTGCATAAAAAGTTAAAACTTTTCAAGGTATTAACATAAAAAGTAAACACTTTTTATAGTATATGTATAAAAAGTTAAAACTTTTCAAGGTATAAGTATAAAAAGTAAACACTTTTATGGTATATGTATAAAAAGTTAAAACTTTTCAAGTTATAAATATAAAAAGTAAACACTTTTTATGGTATATTTATAAAAAGTTAAAACTCTTCAAGGTATTAATATAAAAAGTAAACACTTTTTATGGTATTTGTATAAAAAGTTAAAACTTTTCAAGGTATTAATATAAAAGGTAAACACTTTTTATAGTATATGTATAAAAAGTTAAAAAATTTCAAGGTATTAATATAAAAAGTAAACACTTTTTATGGTATATGTATAAAAAGTTAAAACTTTTCAATGTATTAATATAAAAAGTAAACACTTTTAATGGTATATGTATAAAAAGTTAAAACTTTTCAAGGTATAAATATAAAAAGTAAACACTTTTTATGGTATATGCATAAAAAGTTAAAACTTTTCAAGGTATTAACTTAAAAAGTAAACACTTTTTATGGTATATGCATAAAAAGTTAAAACTTTTCAAGGTATTAACATAAAAAGTAAACACTTTTTATGGTATATGCATAAAAAGTTAAAACTTTTCAAGGTATAAGTATAAAAAGTAAACACTTTTATGGTATATGTATAAAAAGTTAAAACTTTTCAAGGTATTAATATAAAAAGTAAACACTTTTTATGGTATATGAATAAAAAGTTAAAACTTTTCAATGTATTAATATAAAAAGTAAACACTTTTTATGGTATATGTATAAAAATTTAAAACTTTTCAAGGTATTAATATAAAAAGTAAACACTTTCAATGGTATATGAATAAAAAGTTAAAACTTTTCAAGGTATTAATATAAAAAGTAAACACTTTTTATGGTATATGCATAAAAAGTTAAAACTTTTCAAGGTATTAACATAAAAAGTAAACACTTTTTATGGTACATGCATAAAAAGTTAAAACTTTACAAGGTATAAATATAAAAAGTAAACACTTTTTATGGTATATGTATAAAAAGTTAAAACTTTTCAATGTATTAATATAAAAAGTAAACACTTTTTATGGTATATGTATAAAAAGTTAAAACTTTTCAAGGTATAAATATAAAAAGTAAACACTTTTCATGGTATATGCATACTTACTTACTTACTTAATCCTGCACCTTTCTACCCTCACGGGTGTAAGGCGTTCCCCCGGCTTGCGGGGGAGGGGGTTGAGTTCTGGTTCGTTGGTCTTCTCCATATTTCTTTCCACTCTGCTCTATCTTGTGTTGCTGTCTTCGTTTCTTCCCAAGTTAAACCTCTTCTTTGCGCTGCCTCCTTTACTTCTTCCAGCCACGTTCTTCTTGGTCGTCCTCGTGGTTTCTTTCTTCCAATTTTTGCTTCAAACACTTTTTTAACTATTCTCTCCTCTCCCATCCTTTCTACATGCCCATACCATCTCATCTGTCCTTCTGCTATCTTATCTTCTATTGCTTTTACTTTTAAGTTTTGTCTGTGGGTTGTGTTTTCAATTCTGTCCAGTCTTGTTTTCCCCTCTATTTTTCTCAAGAACCTCATTTCGATAGCCGTAATTTTTTCTTTTTGTCTTTGCGTTAATGTCCATGTTTCAGCTCCGTGTATGAGTATAGGTGTCACTACTTTCTTAAATATTTGTACTCTGGTCTCTTTCGGTATTTCTTTCTTTCCTAAGAAGCTGTGTTTGATGCTATTGAATATTTTGCCTCCTGTTGTTCTTCTTTCTTTTATTTCTTCATCAAATCTTCCATCTTCTGAGATCATTGACCCCAGGTATTTAAATTTTTGGACTTGCTGTAGATTTTCATTTTTTAGTTAATAATAATAATAATCTCTTTATTTCTGTAGACATGTACATACATATGTAGAAAGCGTCAAAAGTACATTTACACAAAGTATAAAAATATAAAAATAACCAGAAAGTTGACTTCAGTCTTGACTTACCAGAGTTAGTCTAAATTAGTTTCAAAGTATTCCTGTAAGGAATAGAAGCTTTTGTCTATTAAATACTTTTTTAAAGTGTTTTTAAATTTATTGTATTGCTGAATTTTAGATATATTAACCGGTAAGGAATTAAATATTCTTAGCCCAATAATATTAGGAGTGTTATTTGTTAAGTGTATTCTGGAGTATGGAATTCTGAATTTATCTTTTTTACGAGTATCGTGAAGATGAATATTTTGGTTGAGCACGTAGTTAGTTTTGTTTTTAAAAATAAAGAGACAGATTTCAAGTATGTATATACTCGGCAGTGTTAGAATGTTATATAAAGAAAATAGTTGCCTACATGTAGATGATCTACTGACTCCTACAATACAACGGACAGCCTGTTTTTGGGCAATAAAGACATGAGACGCCCAAGAGGACGCACCCCATAGTATAACTGCGTATCTTAACCGAGATTCAATTAAGGCAAAGTAGGCCATCCTAAGCTGGGTGATATTGAGATAGTTTTTCAGATATCTAAGCAGATAACATGACCTATTTACAGATGTTATAATTACCTCGCAGTGGGGTCTCCATGTGCCTAAGTCATCAAGGGTTGTTCCCAGGAAGGTGGTTGTTAGAGATTTTTTCACGATTTGACCGTTCACTTGAATATCAAAATCAATAATCTGTCTAGTTTGCCAATTCCTGAATTGCATAAATATGGTTTTAGATCCGTTTAAAAGGAGATCGTTAGTGTTAAACCATTGAGAAAGTGATTTTATGTTGGTTTCACATAGGCGTTGCACTTCATTTTCATTAGAGCCTGAAACTATTAGGGACGTATCATCAGCATACTGAATGACTGTGGTTCCCTCCCCGACAGCCTCCGGTAAATCATTTATATAAAACAGGAATAATATCGGAGCTAGGACTGTACCCTGTGGCGTACCAATATTGATTTGTACTTTGTCAGAATTTACATAAGTAAAAGAATTATTCTCATTTTTAAATTTTAAAGATACATATTGTGTACGATTACTCAAAAAACTGTTAATCCAGTTGTGAGTTAAACCGCGGATGCCGCAGATATTTAATTTATCTAAGAGCTTTTTATGATCTAAGCAATCAAAAGCTTTAGATATGTCACAGAAAATTCCTGCGACAATTTTTTTATCTTCAATATCAGAGACAATTCTATCATGTAAAGCTTGAACGGCATTTGTTGTTGACGTTTTGGACCTGAATCCATATTGATTTTTATTAAGAATTTTATATTTATTGATGAATTGTTCCAGTCGATTTATGAAACAATACTCATAAATTTTTGAAAAGATAGAAGTTTGGGCTACCGGTCTGAAATTATTAATGTTGTCTTTTCCTCCCTTTTTATGTATTGGAGTGATTTTACTTTGTTTGAGGCTTTCGGGGAAGGCTCCGCAACTAAAAGACAGATTTATTAAAAACGTTAGTGGGACTATGATCACACTAAGGATTTTTTTAACTAAGAAACTAGGTACATCATCTGGTCCCGAAGACCTTTTATTTTTTAGTTTAGAGTTTAATAAAGCCAAGGCTTCTAATTCATTGAGAGGTGTTAAAAATAAGCTGTTAGTAACGCTTTTAATAGTATTATCTGACGGTTTTTTTTCTTTAGGTATCATAGCTAAAGTGTTAAGTGGTGCTTGTTCAAAATGATTGTTAAATGAATTGACTATCAATTTTGGATTTTCGATATATTCGTTATCTATTTTTAGTTTTATGTTATTGTCCTTGTTGTTCAAATGGGACTGATTTATGAAAGACCACAGGCTCCTCGTTGTATTGTCCGAGTCAGTAATATTTTTTTGAATAAAATTTCTTTTTGTGTTTTTGACAAGTTTTTTATGTGTATTTTTTGCATATTCATAGTGGGTTTTTAATAATGGATATTGTTTTTGTAGAATATAAAATGATTTTAAGCTTGCACTTGATTGAATTATGTCCTTTGTCACCCAATTTTTTGTTCGAGAGGTACTATTAAAGAATTTGTAAGGGAAACAATTGTTAAATAGAGATAAAAATTTTTCATAGAAAATATTAAATGCTGCATTACTGTCCGATTCATTAAAAACTAGATTCCAGTCAGTAGTTTCGAGTAAGTTTGCAAAATTATTAATATTATTTGGGCTAAACGATCTACGATTTGTACCGGATGTACTGGATGGTAAATTAAAGTCTAGTTTCGACTGATATAGGGTAGTTTTATGATCCGATAAGATGTTAGTATCAGTTTTAACATAATTTGATGAAAGATTAGTGAAGATGTGGTCTAAGGTATTTTTACCTCTTGTGGGTGTATTAATTAAGCTTCTTAAATTAAAACTCAGTAGTGTCGTTCTCAGCATTTCAAAATTTCTCTCATCTCTGGTAGGATCAAGATTGAAGTCACCAGTCAAAATAAAATTGATACCTGGTTTGAATAGATGTTCTAAAACAGACATTAAATTATTATAAAATATATTAAAATCTCCTTTTGGAGATCTATAACATGAAAGAATTATACATTGTTTGCCTGATGAAGTGTTTGTATTTGGTTCATGGAAAACACCACATATTTCTATTAATTTATCACAACAAAAGGTACTTAAGTCTAAAGCGGAACAAGAGAGGCTTTCGTGATGCCAAATACCAACACCCCCACCTGCATATTCATTTCTGTTGCGAAAAGCACCTAAAGTAAAATCTGGAAAATGTATATTTTGGATTGAAATATCATTGCGCCAGAGTTCTGTAAAGCAAAGAAATTTTATACCACAGTTTTGTGTCAAGTATTCAGAGATAAGTACGTCTACTTTAGCTGACGTCAATGATTGGCAGTTAAGTGATAAAATATCAAAATCTGAACACTCTGTAGATGTTATGTTATAGTTTGATTGCGGGTGGTCAGTTATGTCACTAGCACAGTTTATCTCATTATTAAGAATCTGCCGACTCACACTGTTTGCTGCATCATGCACTTCTCCTGCTAACCGTCCTTGAGTTCTTTCTTGCGTGGGTGAAAAAATCTCGTGATGTATGCTCCTGCAGGCCATTTATTTGGATCCATGGCTGAGTTGAGATTTTGTAGATCGATAACTACTTTGAAGGAAGAGTAGTATTCGGGATGTTTTGATGGAAGATCTGTACAATTAACTTCAGGAAAATGTAATTTCAAACACGTCTCGATATCTGCAGCCTTTGTACCTGATTCGATTCGTGAAACATATAAAAACGCCTTTTTAGGTGCTGTTTTGACACTTCCGAAGTTCATAGCAGAACCGATTAGTGAGAATTTAGATTTATTATTATTCTTAGATCGAAAACTTTCGGTTTTTTTCTTTTTTTCCTTTGTTTTGGTTTGGTCAGACATTTTGTTTGCATCTTTCTTCTTGTTATTATCATCTGTCATTGACAGCTTAGTATTTTCCTCATTATCAATCTTCTCTAACGGTATCGTATTTATCAACTGAGGTTTTATGTTTTTTGTAATGTCATGACTTTCAATTTTGTCATGTTTCACCGCTTCACTGTAAGATGGCGCACATGGTATTTGTTCCTTAGATTTATTGATTTTTTCGGTTAACAAATCAATTAAATGATTTTTGTCACTTATTATTACATTTTTATCATTTATGATGACGTCTTTAGCACGTATTATTTCTTTTAGATAATAAATTTCATACCGTAATTGTATTACGTCGTCTGAAGTCTCTCTTGCATCGGAGAGTTTTTCACAACATCTTGTCGATGTGTCTGTCACAGGTAACTGCCTTTTTTCACAACATGATTTATGAAATAACGTATCACAGTTTTCGCATTTCACTAATTTATTTAATGCACTTCGGTTGCAAAGCTTACATGTAATTTTGCCATTTTCGTTTAGGACACCATTTGTCATATGTTGTATCGTGTGGTGTTGTTCATTTCTTCCTAGTATCATGGTTTTCGTTTTTTCTTTATTGATCTTCATGTTTAATTTTTGTAGCGCTTTGTCATATATTTCTATATTCCTTGTTAAGGTTTTTTCGTCTTCTGCTATGATGACCATGTCATCTGCATAGCATAGTTCTGCTATTTCCACTCTTCTCAATTTCCAATGTCCTATGTAGTATTTCTTTACTTCTTTCTTTGTCTCTTTTATTCCTTCGTCAAGGATTAGCGTAAACAGAAGCGGGCTCAAAATGCATCCTTGTCTTACTCCGGCTGTAGTTTCAAATGTATTGGAGGTCTCTTGTTTCACTCTTACATAGCTCTTAGTCTTTGAATATAGGCTCTGAATTCCTGTTATTAACGTATTTGATATTCCCCTTTTTCTTAGCGTTTTCCATATGTCTTCTCTATTGATTCTATCAAACGCTTTCTCTAGATCAATGAAGCAAACATGTACGTTTCTCCCTTCTTTTATTGCCTTTTCCCCTATTTGTCTTAGTATGAATATCGCATCATTTACTCCTCTATTTGGTCTAAAACCAAATTGAGTTTCCTCTAACGATTCTTCCAGCTCTGTTCTTAGTCTACTCTCCAAGATTCTTGCATATATTTTGGCCACTGTGCTTATTAGGGTAATTCCTCTATAGTTCTGACACTCTCTGCTATCTCCTTTTTTAAATATTGGTGTTATGATACCTATTTGCCATTCTGTTGGTGTTATTCCTTTTAGCGCTTCATTCATTATGTCTTTAAGTTCTTGTAGTGCTGATTCGGGTAGTGCTTTCAGCATGTCTGCTGTTATTTTGTCATGTCCGGGCGCTTTTCCTCTTTTGGTTTTTCTTATTGCTTCTATTATTTCTTTCAAGCTTATTTCTTCTTCTTGTGTTGTTTCTGTTTCCTTTGTTCGTGTGCGATGACTTTCTTGTTGTTCTTCATCTTTAGTATCCTTTCCCTCTAGTAGTTCTATGAAATACTGTCTCCATCTGTCCATTATTCTGTCTTCTTCTGCTATCGTCTTTCCTTCCTTATCTTTAATGTTCGTTATTGTTGCTGTCTTCTTTTGTCTTATATTTTTAAGTGTTCCAAAAAATAATTTCTGGTTTTCATTGTATGCGTTTTTCATTTTTTCACCAAATTCTCTCCATGCTTTTTCTTTTTCTTCCTTTATTACTCTTTTTACTTTTTTCCTTTGTTCTTTATATTTTTCATAGTCAATAGGTTCTTTCGTTTGTAGATATTTATTCCACTTGTTCTTTTTTTCTTTCACTGCAACTTTTACCCTTTCCGACCACCATCTAGTTTTGTTTGTGTTTCTGTTCACTATTCTAGTAGTGCCGCAGCTTTTTTCTGCTGCCTCCAGTATTGTCTTTTTGAAGTTCTCCCATTTCTTTTCTATGTTTCCTTCTTTTTCTTTTGCTTTTTTCTTAAACTCTTCGTTGACGTTCTTTTGAAATTTTTCTTCTATCTGTTGTCTTCTAAGTTCATGGCATTTTATTTTCTTATTTACTATCTTTCTTTTGGTTTCGTTCTTTGTGATCACTTCTTGCTTTAGTATCATTGTTACAAGGAAATGGTCGCTTCCAATCTCTGGTCCTCTTTTTACTTTTATGTCTTTTACTCTATTCCAGCTGTCTATGTTAATTAGGAAATAATCTATAATCGATTTTTCATTTCTGCTTATAACTTGTCTAGTTATTTTATGTATTTCTTTGTGCTTGAAGTGTGTATTTCCGATTTTAAACTCATTCTCTAGGCAAAACTCTATTATTCTTTCCCCGTTTGTATTCTTCACATTCTCTCCATTCCTTCCTAAGCACCACTCTATTCCATCATTCTTATTTCCTACCCTCCCGTTAAGGTCTCCCATTATTATTACTCTCTTTTCACTTCTGTCTACTATTTCTTGTAGTTCTTTAAAGAAGTTATCTTTTTCTTCTTTTCTTGCGTCCTCGTTTGGTCCATAGCCCACAATTAGCGTGTATTCTTCGTTTTCGTCTCCTTCCTTAACATTTATTGATAGTAGTCTTTCGTTCAATAGGTTTTCTTTAGAAACATATTTCATCTTATCCTCTTTAATTAAAATTGCCACCCCTGCCTTGGCGTTTTCTTTTTCCGATACTCCTACCCAGTACATCCAATATCCATTTTGTGTTTTTGTGATTCCTTTGCCTTTCCTCTTTGTTTCTGTTATACCCACGTAATCTATATTCATTTTTGCCAGTTCTTCTGTTAATTCATATTCTTTCCCTGTTAAACTTTTTACATTCCATGTTCCAAATTTTATTATTTTCCTTGGTTTATTTACTCTATTTTTTTATTTTGCCCTTCCCGTACTTAATTATATATGTTTTGTTGTTCCTTATCGTATCCTTTTCCTTTGCTTGCGACGTCTTTCCTTTTTGTTGCAATTTTCCTCGTTTTTCCCTTAGTTTTTTGACGCAGTACCTCCTTCTTCTTTGACCTCTATCAGCTTCTTTTCTGTTTTGTCCCATTTCCATTCCTTTCCATTTATTGTTATTTTCTGATAGCCTATCTTCAATATGTCACCTGCCTTTTTATTCTTCTCCGCTGACATTTTTATTTCCTTTTGTATTTCGCGCTCGTTTCTTGTTAGTTCGTTGTTTATGAAAATTTTGTCCTTTAAAGTTCGTAGGTTCTTTTTGTTCGCCATTACTATTTGTTTATCTTGAAAATTTTCCATTTGTACCTTACATGTCTTCTCTCCTATCTTTAGTGCTTCCTTCACTTGTACATTAACTCCAATTTTCTTGTGTATGAAGTCTTCTACGGTGTTCTTTAGGTCATTTCTGTTGATTGAGTCTGTTCTTAGCCCTACAATCACGAAATTATTTTTGATTTTTTCTTTCTCTAATCTCTCGATTCTTTCTTTCATGTCGTTCAATTCTTTTTTGATCTCTATATTTTCTTCCTTCAGTTGTTCATTTATCTGTTTCATTCGTAGTAGTTCTTCTTGGTATTCTTTCTGATCCTGTTTTATCTCTTTTGTATCATTCTTTATTTGTAATATAATTTTCATTAAATCTCTTAGTTCTATTTTATCACTTTCTTCTTTGTTACTTTTGTCCGGTGTTCTCATAGTCTTTTTACTTCTTTTTGTTATATCTTGGCCATCTGTACTCTCTCTCTTCCTTTTACTGTCATCCGACGTGTAATCTTCTCTATCCGATGACATATTTGCACAACTTTCCTGAGTACGGGCCTGACTAAATTTTTATCTTGTTTGCACGCTCTAGCTGCTCCGCCACTACTCGCTTACGCTTGCTTACCGCTGTATTGTATGTCCTTGGCTACTGTCTCGCCACTGTATACACTTTTTACTCTAATTTAGAGCTTCTAGGCACTTCTCACTCCACTTTCTTAATTCACAACACTATCTTATTTCACCAGAGTTTATTTGTTTCCTATGGCCGCGAATTAATGCGTGATATCTTTCGTTTATCGAATTTGAGTATCGCCGCACGATCTGCACAACCGTCTTCACTGCCTGCCACAACTCAACCGAATGGGTAGTATGAATCTTCCCGGGAGACGGTATGCTAGAACCGCAACTCAGCAATATTCAATTTGCACTAAGTTCATAACAGAAATGTATGTCAAGGTATATGCATAAAAAGTTAAAACTTTTCAAGGTATTAATAAAAAAAGTAAACACTTTTTATGGTATATGCATAAAAAGTTAAAACTTTTCAAGGTATAAATATAAAAAGTAAACACATTTTATGGTATATGTATAAAAAGTTAAAACTTTTCAAGGTATTAATATAAAAAGTAAACACTTTTCATGATATATGTATAAAAAGTTAAACCTTTTCAAAGTATTAATATAAAAAGTAAACACTTTCAATGGTATATGTATAAATAGTTAAAACTTTTCGAAGTATTAATATAAAAAGTAAACACTTTTTATGGTATATGTATAAAAAGTTAAAACTTCTCAAGGTATAAATATAAAAAGTAAACACTTTTTATGGTATATGTATAAAAAGTTAAAACTTGTCAAGGTATTAATATAAAAAGTAAACATTTTTTATGGTATTTGTATAAAAAGTTAAAACTTTTCAAGATATTAATATAAAAGGTAAACACTTTTTATAGTATATGTATAAAAAGTTAAAACTTTTCAAGGTATTAATATAAAAAGTAAACACTTTTTATGGTATATGTATAAAAAGTTAAAACTTTTCAATGAATTAATATAAAAAGTAAACACTTTTTATGGTATATGTATAAAAAGTTAAAACTTTTCAAGGTATAAATATAAAAAGTAAACACTTTTCATGGTATATGCATAAAAAGTTAAAACTTTTCAAGGTATTAATATAAAAAGTAAACACTTTCAATGGTATATGCATAAAAAGTTAAAACTTTTCAAGGTGTTAATATAAAAAGTAAACACTTTTTATGGTATATGCATAAAAAGTTAAAACTTTTCAAGGTATTAACATAAAAAGTAAACACTTTTTATGGTATATGCATAAAAAGTTAAAACTTTTCAAGGTATTAACATAAAAAGTAAACACTTTTTATGGTATATGTATAAAAAGTTAAAACTTTTCAAGGTATTAATATAAAAAGTAAACACTTTTAATGGTATATGTATAAAAAGTTAAAACTTTTCAAGGTATAAATATAAAAAGTAAACACTTTTTATGGTATATGTATAAAAAGTTAAAACTTTTCAAGGTATTAATATAAAAAGTAAACACTTTTTATGGTATATGTATAAAAAGTTAATACTTTTCAAGGTATTAATATAAAAAGTAAACACTTTTTATGGTATATGTATAAAAAGTTAAAACTTTTCAAGGTATTAATATAAAAAGTAAACACTTTTTATGGTATATGTATAAAAAGTTAAAACTTTTCAAGGTATTAATATAAAAAGTAAACACTTTCAATGGTATATGCATAAAAAGTTAAAACTTTTCAAGGTGTTAATATAAAAAGTAAACACTTTTTATGGTATATGCATAAAAAGTTAAAACTTTTCAAGGTATTAACATAAAAAGTAAACACTTTTTATGGTATATGTATAAAAAGTTAAAACTTTTCAAGGTATTAATATAAAAAGTAAACACTTTTTATGGTATATGTATAAAAAGTTAATACTTTTCAAGGTATTAATATAAAAAGTAAACACTTTTTATGGTATATGTATAAAAAGTTAAAACTTTTCAAGGTATTAATATAAAAAGTAAACACTTTTTATGGTATATGTATAAAAAGTTAAAACTTTTCAAGGTATTAATATAAAAAGTAAACACTTTCAATGGTATATGCATAAAAAGTTAAAACTTTTCAAGGTGTTAATATAAAAAGTAAACACTTTTTATGGTATATGCATAAAAAGTTAAAACTTTTCAAGGTATTAACATAAAAAGTAAACACTTTTTATGGTATATGCATAAAAAGTTAAAACTTTTCAAGGTATTAATATAAAAAGTAAACACTTTCAATGGTATATGCATAAAAAGTTAAAACTTTTCAAGGTGTTAATATAAAAAGTAAACACTTTTTATGGTATATGCATAAAAAGTTAAAACTTTTCAAGGTATTAACATAAAAAGTAAACACTTTTTATGGTATATGCATAAAAAGTTAAAACTTTTCAAGGTATAAATATAAAAAGTAAACACTTTTTATGGTATATGTATAAAAAGTTGAAACTTTTCAAGGTATTAATATAAAAAGTAAACACTTTTTATGGTATATGTATAAAAAGTTAAAACTTTTCAAGGTATAAATATAAAAAGTAAACACTTTTCATGGTATATGCATAAAAAGTTAAAACTTTTCAAGGTATAATAAAAAAAGGAAACACTTTTTATAGTATATGCATAAAAAGTTAAAACTTTTCAAGGTATTAACATAAAAAGTAAACACTTTTTATGGTATATGCACAAAAAGTTAAAACTTTTCAAGGTATTAATATAAAAAGTAAACACTTTTAATGGTATATGTATAAAAAGTTAAAACTTTTCAAGGTATAAATATAAAAAGTAAACACTTTTCATGGTATATGCATAAAAAGTTAAAACTTTTCAAGGTATTAATAAAAAAAGTAAACACTTTTCATGGTATATGCATAAAAAGTTAAAACTTTTCAAGGTATTAATAAAAAAATTAAACACTTTTTATGGTATATGTATAAAAAGTTAAAACATTTCAAGGTATAAATATAAAAAGTAAACACTTTTCATGGTATATGCATAAAAAGTTAAAACTTTTCAAGGTATTAACATAAAAAGTAAACACTTTTTATGGTATATGCATGAAAAGTTAAAACTTTTCAAGATATTAATATAAAAAGTAAACACTTTTTATGGTATATGCATAAAAAGTTAAAACTTTTCAAGGTATTAACATAAAAAGTAAACACTTTTTATGGTATATGCATAAAAAGTTAAAACTTTTCAAGGTATAAATATAAAAAGTAAACACTTTTTATGGTATATGTATAAAAAGTTAAAACTTTTCAAGGTATTAATATAAAAAGTAAACACTTCTTATGGTATATGTATAAAAAGTTAAAACTTTTCAAGGTATTAATATAAAAAGTAAACACTTTTTATGGTATATGTATAAAAAGTTAAAACTTTTCAAGGTATTAATATAAAAAGTAAACACTTTTTATGGTATATGTGTAAAAAGTTAAAACTTTTCAATGTATTAATATAAAAAGTAAACACTTTTAATGGTATAGGTATAAAAAGTTAAAACTTTTCAAGGTATAAATATAAAAAGTAAACACTTTTCATGGTATATGCATAAAAAGTTAAAACTTTTCAAGGTATTAATAAAAAAAGTAAACACTTTTTATGGTATATGCATAAAAAGTTAAAACTTTTCAAGGTATTAACATAAAAAGTAAACACTTTTTATGGTATATGCATAAAAAGATAAAACTTTTCAAGGTATAAATATAAAAAGTAAACACTTTTTATGGTATATGTATAAAAAGTTAAAACTTTTCAAGGTATTAATATAAAAAGTAAAGACTTTTTATGGTATATGTATAAAAAGTTAAAACTTTTCAAGGTATTAATATAAAAAGTAAAAACTTTTTATGGTATATGTATAAAAAGTTAAAACTTTTCAAGATATTAATAAAAAAAGTAAACACTTTTCATGATATATGTATAAAAAGTTAAAACTTTTCAAGGTATTAATATAAAAAGTAAACACTTTTTATGGTATATGCATAAAAAGTTATAACTTTTCAAGGTATTAACATAAAAAGTAAACACTTTTTATGGTATATGCATAAAAAGTTAAAACTTTTCAAGGTATTAATATAAAAAGTAAACACTTTTTATGGTATATGTATAAAAATTTAAAACTTTTCAAGGTATTAATATAAAAAGTAAACACTTTTTATGGTATATGTATAAAAAGTTAAAACTTTTCAAGGTATTAATATAAAAAGTAAACACTTTTTATGATATATGTATAAAAAGTTAAAACTTTTCAAGGTATTAATATAAAAAGTAAACACTTTCAATGGTATATGTATAAATAGTTAAAACTTTTCAAGGTATTAATATAAAAAGTAAACACTTTTTATGGTATATGTATAAAAAGTTAAAACTTTTCAAGGTATAAATATAAAAAGTAAACACTTTTTATGGTATATGTATAAAAAGTTAAAACTTGTCAAGGTATTAATATAAAAAGTAAACATTTTTTATGGTATTTGTATAAAAAGTTAAAACTTTTCAAGATATTAATATAAAAGGTAAACACTTTTTATAGTATATGTATAAAAAGTTAAAATTTTTCAAGGTATTAATATAAAAAGTAAACACTTTTTATGGTATATGTATAAAAAGTTAAAACTTTTCAATGTATTAATATAAAAAGTAAACACTTTTAATGGTATATGTATAAAAAGTTAAAACTTTTCAAGGTATAAATATAAAAAGTAAACACTTTTCATGGTATATGCATAAAAAGTTAAAACTTTTCAAGGTATTAATAAAAAAAGTAAACACTTTTTATGGTATATGTATAAAAAGTTAAAACTTTTCAAGGTATATATATAAAAAGTAAACACTTTTCATGGTATATGCATTAAAAGTTTAAACTTTTTAAGGTATTAATAAAAAAAGTAAACACTTTTTATGGTATATGCATAAAAAGTTAAAACTTTTCAAGGTATTAACATAAAAAGTAAACACTTTTTATGGTATATGCATAAAAAGTTAAAACTTTTAAAGGTATAAATATAAAAAGTAAACACTTTCAATGGTATATGCATAAAAAGTTAAAACTTTTCAAGGTATTAATATAAAAAGTAAACACTTTTTATAGTATATGCATAAAAAGTTAAAACTTTTCAAGGTATTAACATAAAAAGTAAACACTTTTTATGGTATATGCATAAAAAGTTAAAACAATTCAAGGTATTAATATAAAAAGTAAACACTTTTTATGGTATTTGTATAAAAAGTTAAAACTTTTCAAGGTATTAACATAAAAAGTAAACACTTTTTATGGTATATGCATAAAAAGTTAAAACTTTTCAAGGTATTAATATAAAAAGTAAACACTTTTTATGGTATATGCATAAAAAGTTAAAACTTTTCAAGGTATTAACATAAAAAGTAAACACTTTTTATGGTATATGCATAAAAAGTTAAAACTTTTCAAGGTATAAATATAAAAAGTAAACACTTTTTATGGTATATGTATAAAAAGTTAAAACTTTTCAAGGTATTAATATAAAAAGTAAACACTTTTTATGGTATATGTATAAAAAGTTAAAACTTTTCAAGGTATTAATATAAAAAGTAAACACTTTTTATGGTATATGTATAAAAAGTTAAAACTTTTCAAGGTATTAATATAAAAAGTAAACACTTTCAATGGTATATGCATAAAAAGTTAAAACTTTTCAAGGTATTAATATAAAAAGTAAACACTTTTTATGGTATATGCATGAAAAGTTAAAACTTTTCAAGGTATTAACATAAAAAGTAAACACTTTTTATGGTATATGCATAAAAAGTTAAAACTTTTAAAGGTATAAATATAAAAAGTAAACACTTTCAATGGTATATGCATAAAAAGTTAAAACTTTTCAAAGTATTAATATAAAAAGTAAACACTTTTTATGGTATATGCATAAAAAGTTAAAACTTTTCAAGGTATTAACATAAAAAGTAAACACTTTTTATGGTATATGCATAAAAAGTTAAAACATTTCAAGGTATTAATATAAAAGGTAAATACTTTTTATAGTATATGTATAAAAAGTTAAAACTTTTCAAGGTATTAATATAAAAAGTAAACACTTTTTATGGTATATGTATAAAAAGATAAAACTTTTCAATGTATTAATATAAAAAGTAAACACTTTTTATGGTATATGTATAAAAAGTTAAAACTTTTCAAGGTATTAATATAAAAAGTAAACACTTTCAATGGTATATGCATAAAAAGTTAAAACTTTTCAAGGTATTAATATAAAAAGTAAACACTTTTTATGGTATATGTATAAAAAATTAAAACTTTTCAAGGTATTAATATAAAAAGTAAACACTTTTTATGGTATATGCATGAAAAGTTAAAACTTTTCAAGGTATTAACATAAAAAGTAAACACTTTTTATGGTATATGCATAAAAAGTTAAAACTTTTAAAGGTATAAATATAAAAAGTAAACACTTTCAATGGTATATGCATAAAAAGTTAAAACTTTTCAAAGTATTAATATAAAAAGTAAACACTTTTTATGGTATATGCATAAAAAGTTAAAACTTTTCAAGGTATTAACATAAAAAGTAAACACTTTTTATGGTATATGCATAAAAAGTTAAAACATTTCAAGGTATTAATATAAAAGGTAAATACTTTTTATAGTATATGTATAAAAAGTTAAAACTTTTCAAGGTATTAATATAAAAAGTAAACACTTTTTATGGTATATGTATAAAAAGATAAAACTTTTCAATGTATTAATATAAAAAGTAAACACTTTTTATGGTATATGTATAAAAAGTTAAAACTTTTCAAGGTATTAATATAAAAAGTAAACACTTTCAATGGTATATGCATAAAAAGTTAAAACTTTTCAAGGTATTAATATAAAAAGTAAACATTTTTTATGGTATATGCATGAAAAGTTAAAACTTTTCAAGGTATTAACATAAAAAGTAAACACTTTTTATGGTATATGCATAAAAAGTTAAAACTTTTAAAGGTATAAATATAAAAAGTAAACACTTTCAATGGTATATGCATAAAAAGTGAAAACTTTTCAAGGTATTAATATAAAAAGTAAACACTTTTTATGGTATATGCATAAAAAGTTAAAACTTTTCAAGGTATTAACATAAAAAGTAAACACTTTTTATGGTATATGCATAAAAAGTTAAAACAATTCAAGGTATTAATATAAAAAGTAAACACTTTTTATGGTATTTGTATAAAAAGTTAAAACTTTTCAAGGTATTAACATAAAAAGTAAACACTTTTTATGGTATATGCATAAAAAGTTAAAACTTTTCAAGGTATTAATATAAAAAGTAAACACTTTTTATGGTATATGCATAAAAAGTTAAAACTTTTCAAGGTATTAACATAAAAAGTAAACACTTTTTATGGTATATGCATAAAAAGTTAAAACTTTTCAAGGTATAAATATAAAAAGTAAACACTTTTTATGGTATATGTATAAAAAGTTAAAACTTTTCAAGGTATTAATATAAAAAGTAAACACTTTTTATGGTATATGTATAAAAAGTTAAAACTTTTCAAGGTATTAATAAAAAAAGTAAACACTTTTTATGGTATATGCATAAAAAGTTAAAACTTTTCAAGGTATAAATATAAAAAGTAAACACATTTTATGGTATATGTATAAAAAGTTAAAACTTTTCAAGGTATTAATATAAAAGGTAAACACTTATTATAGTATATGTGTAAAAAATTAAAACTTTTCAAGGTATTAATATAAAAAGTAAACACTTTTTATGGTATATGTATAAAAAGTAAAAACTTTTCAATGTATTAATATAAAAAGTAAACACTTTTTATGGTATATGTTTAAAAAGTTAAAACTTTTCAAGGTATTAATATAAAAAGTAAACACTTTTTATGGTATATGCATAAAAAGTTATAACTTTTCAAGGTATTAACATAAAAAGTAAACACTTTTTATGGTATATGCATAAAAAGTTAAAACTTTTCAAGGTATTAATATAAAAAGTATAAAAAGTTAAAACTTTTCAAGGTATTAATATAAAAAGTAAACACTTTTTATGATATATGTATAAAAAGTTAAAACTTTTCAAGGTATTAATATAAAAAGTAAACACTTTCAATGGTATATGTATAAATAGTTAAAACTTTTCAAGGTATTAATATAAAAAGTAAACACTTTTTATGGTATATGTATAAAAAGTTAAAACTTTTCAAGGTATAAATATAAAAAGTAAACACTTTTTATGGTATATGTATAAAAAGTTAAAACTTGTCAAGGTATTAATATAAAAAGTAAACATTTTTTATGGTATTTGTATAAAAAGTTAAAACTTTTCAAGATATTAATATAAAAGGTAAACACTTTTTATAGTATATGTATAAAAAGTTAAAATTTTTCAAGGTATTAATATAAAAAGTAAACACTTTTTATGGTATATGTATAAAAAGTTAAAACTTTTCAATGTATTAATATAAAAAGTAAACACTTTTAATGGTATATGTATAAAAAGTTAAAACTTTTCAAGGTATAAATATAAAAAGTAAACACTTTTCATGGTATATGCATAAAAAGTTAAAACTTTTCAAGGTATTAATAAAAAAAGTAAACACTTTTTATGGTATATGTATAAAAAGTTAAAACTTTTCAAGGTATATATATAAAAAGTAAACACTTTTCATGGTATATGCATTAAAAGTTTAAACTTTTCAAGGTATTAATAAAAAAAGTAAACACTTTTTATGGTATATGCATAAAAAGTTAAAACTTTTCAAGGTATTAACATAAAAAGTAAACACTTTTTATGGTATATGCATAAAAAGTTAAAACTTTTAAAGGTATAAATATAAAAAGTAAACACTTTCAATGGTATATGCATAAAAAGTTAAAACTTTTCAAGGTATTAATATAAAAAGTAAACACTTTTTATGGTATATGCATAAAAAGTTAAAACTTTTCAAGGTATTAACATAAAAAGTAAACACTTTTTATGGTATATGCATAAAAAGTTAAAACAATTCAAGGTATTAATATAAAAAGTAAACACTTTTTATGGTATTTGTATAAAAAGTTAAAACTTTTCAAGGTATTAACATAAAAAGTAAACACTTTTTATGGTATATGCATAAAAAGTTAAAACTTTTCAAGGTATTAATATAAAAAGTAAACACTTTTTATGGTATATGCATAAAAAGTTAAAACTTTTCAAGGTATTAACATAAAAAGTAAACACTTTTTATGGTATATGCATAAAAAGTTAAAACTTTTCAAGGTATAAATATAAAAAGTAAACACTTTTTATGGTATATGTATAAAAAGTTAAAACTTTTCAAGGTATTAATATAAAAAGTAAACACTTTTTATGGTATATGTATAAAAAGTTAAAACTTTTCAAGGTATTAATATAAAAAGTAAACACTTTTTATGGTATATGTATAAAAAGTTAAAACTTTTCAAGGTATTAATATAAAAAGTAAACACTTTCAATGGTATATGCATAAAAAGTTAAAACTTTTCAAGGTATTAATATAAAAAGTAAACACTTTTTATGGTATATGCATGAAAAGTTAAAACTTTTCAAGGTATTAACATAAAAAGTAAACACTTTTTATGGTATATGCATAAAAAGTTAAAACTTTTAAAGGTATAAATATAAAAAGTAAACACTTTCAATGGTATATGCATAAAAAGTAAAACTTTTCAAAGTATTAATATAAAAAGTAAACACTTTTTATGGTATATGCATAAAAAGTTAAAACTTTTCAAGGTATTAACATAAAAAGTAAACACTTTTTATGGTATATGCATAAAAAGTTAAAACATTTCAAGGTATTAATATAAAAGGTAAATACTTTTTATAGTATATGTATAAAAAGTTAAAACTTTTCAAGGTATTAATATAAAAAGTAAACACTTTTTATGGTATATGTATAAAAAGATAAAACTTTTCAATGTATTAATATAAAAAGTAAACACTTTTTATGGTTTATGTATAAAAAGTTAAAACTTTTCAAGGTATTAATATAAAAAGTAAACACTTTCAATGGTATATGCATAAAAAGTTAAAACTTTTCAAGGTATTAATATAAAAAGTAAACATTTTTTATGGTATATGCATGAAAAGTTAAAACTTTTCAAGGTATTAACATAAAAAGTAAACACTTTTTATGGTATATGCATAAAAAGTTAAAACTTTTAAAGGTATAAATATAAAAAGTAAACACTTTCAATGGTATATGCATAAAAAGTTAAAACTTTTCAAGGTATTAATATAAAAAGTAAACACTTTTTATGGTATATGCATAAAAAGTTAAAACTTTTCAAGGTATTAACATAAAAAGTAAACACTTTTTATGGTATATGCATAAAAAGTTAAAACAATTCAAGGTATTAATATAAAAAGTAAACACTTTTTATGGTATTTGTATAAAAAGTTAAAACTTTTCAAGGTATTAACATAAAAAGTAAACACTTTTTATGGTATATGCATAAAAAGTTAAAACTTTTCAAGGTATTAATATAAAAAGTAAACACTTTTTATGGTATATGCATAAAAAGTTAAAACTTTTCAAGGTATTAACATAAAAAGTAAACACTTTTTATGGTATATGCATAAAAAGTTAAAACTTTTCAAGGTATAAATATAAAAAGTAAACACTTTTTATGGTATATGTATAAAAAGTTAAAACTTTTCAAGGTATTAATATAAAAAGTAAACACTTTTTATGGTATATGTATAAAAAGTTAAAACTTTTCAAGGTATTAATAAAAAAAGTAAACACTTTTTATGGTATATGCATAAAAAGTTAAAACTTTTCAAGGTATAAATATAAAAAGTAAACACATTTTATGGTATATGTATAAAAAGTTAAAACTTTTCAAGGTATTAATATAAAAGGTAAACACTTATTATAGTATATGTGTAAAAAATTAAAACTTTTCAAGGTATTAATATAAAAAGTAAACACTTTTTATGGTATATGTATAAAAAGTAAAAACTTTTCAATGTATTAATATAAAAAGTAAACACTTTTTATGGTATATGTATAAAAAGTTAAAACTTTTTAAGGTATTAATATAAAAAGTAAACACTTTCAATGGTATATGCATAAAAAGTTAAAACTTTTCAAGGTATTAATATAAAAAGTAAACACTTTTTATGGTATATGCATGAAAAGTTAAAACTTTTCAAGGTATTAACATAAAAAGTAAACACTTTTTATGGTATATGCATAAAAAGTTAAAACTTTTAAAGGTATAAATATAAAAAGTAAACACTTTCAATGGTATATGCATAAAAAGTTAAAACTTTTCAAGGTATTAATATAAAAAGTAAACACTTTTTATGGTATATGCATAAAAAGTTAAAACTTTTCAAGGTATTAACATAAAAAGTAAACACTTTTTATGGTATATGCATAAAAAGTTAAAACATTTCAAGGTATTAATATAAAAAGTAAACACTTTTTATGGTATTTGTACAAAAAGTTAAAACTTTTCAAGGTATTAACATAAAAAGTAAACACTTTTTATGGTATATGCATAAAAAGTTAAAACTTTTCAAGGTATTAATATAAAAAGTAAACACTTTTTATGGTATATGCATAAAAAGTTAAAACTTTTCAAGGTATTAACATAAAAAGTAAACACTTTTTATGGTATATGCATAAAAAGTTAAAACTTTTCAAGGTATAAATATAAAAAGTAAACACTTTTTATGGTATATGTATAAAAAGTTAAAACTTTTCAAGGTATTAATATAAAAAGTAAACACTTTTTATGGTATATGTATAAAAAGTTAAAATTTTCAAGGTATTAATATAAAAAGTAAACACTTTTTATGGTATATGTATAAAAAGTTAAAACTTTTCAAGGTATTTATATAAAAAGTAAACACTTTCAATGGTATATGCATAAAAAGTTAAAACTTTTCAAGGTATTAATATAAAAAGTAAACACTTTTTATGGTATATGCATGAAAAGTTAAAACTTTTCAAGGTATTAACATAAAAAGTAAACACTTTTTATGGTATATGCATAAAAAGTTAAAACTTTTAAAGGTATAAATATAAAAAGTAAACACTTTCAATGGTATATGCATAAAAAGTTAAAACTTTTCAAGGTATTAATATAAAAAGTAAACACTTTTTATGGTATATGCATAAAAAGTTAAAATTTTCAAGGTATTAACTTAAAAAGTAAACACTTTTTATGGTATATGCATAAAAAGTTAAAACATTTCAAGGTATTAATATAAAAGGTAAATACTTTTTATAGTATATGTATAAAAAGTTAAAACTTTTCAAGGTATTAATATAAAAAGTAAACACTTTTTATGGTATATGTATAAAAAGTTAAAACTTTTCAAGGTATATATATAAAAAGTAAACACTTTTTATGGTATATGTATAAAAAGTTAAAACTTGTCAAGGTATTAATATAAAAAGTAAACATTTTTTATGGTATTTGTATAAAAAGTTAAAACTTTTCAAGATATTAATATAAAAGGTAAACACTTTTTATAGTATATGTATAAAAAGTTAAAACTTTTCAAGGTATTAATATAAAAAGTAAACACTTTTTATGGTATATGTATAAAAAGTTAAAACTTTTCAATGTATTAATATAAAAAGTAATTACTTTTAATGGTATATGTATAAAAAGTTAAAACTTTTCAAGGTATAAATATAAAAAGTAAACACTTTTTATGGTATATGTGTAAAAAGTTAAAACTTTTCAAGGTATAAATATAAAAAGTAAACACTTTTTATGGTATATGTATAAAAAGTTAAAACTTGTCAAGGTATTAATATGAAAAGTAAACATTTTTTATGGTATTTGTATAAAAAGTTAAAACTTTTCAAGGTATTAATATAAAAGGTAAACACTTTTTATAGTATATGTATAAAAAGTTAAAACTTTTCAAGGTATTAATATAAAAAGTAAACACTTTTTATGGTATATGTATAAAAAGTTAAAACTTTTCAACGTATTAATATAACAAGTAAACACTTTTAATGGTATATGTATAAAAAGTTAAAACTTTTCAAGGTATAAATATAAAAAGTAAACACTTTTCATGGTATATGCATAAAAAGTTAAAACTTTTCAAGGTATTAATAAAAAAAGTAAACACTTTTTATGGTATATGCATAAAAAGTTAAAACTTTTCAAGGTATTAACATAAAAAGTAAACACTTTTTATAGAATATGCATAAAAAGTTAAAACTTTTCAAGGTATTAATATAAAAGTAAACACTTTTTATGGTATATGTATAAAAAATTAAAACTTTTCAAGGTATTAATATAAAAAGTAAACACTTTTTATGGTATTTGCATAAAAAGTTAAAACTTTTCAAGGTATTAACATAAAAAGTAAACACTTTTTATAGTATATGTATAAAAAGTTAAAACTTTTCAAGGTATAAGTATAAAAAGTAAACACTTTTATGGTATATGTATAAAAAGTTAAAACTTTTCAAGTTATAAATATAAAAAGTAAACACTTTTTATGGTATATTTATAAAAAGTTAAAACTCTTCAAGGTATTAATATAAAAAGTAAACACTTTTTATGGTATTTGTATAAAAAGTTAAAACTTTTCAAGGTATTAATATAAAAGGTAAACACTTTTTATAGTATATGTATAAAAAGTTAAAAAATTTCAAGGTATTAATATAAAAAGTAAACACTTTTTATGGTATATGTATAAAAAGTTAAAACTTTTCAATGTATTAATATAAAAAGTAAACACTTTTAATGGTATATGTATAAAAAGTTAAAACTTTTCAAGGTATAAATATAAAAAGTAAACACTTTTTATGGTATATGCATAAAAAGTTAAAACTTTTCAAGGTATTAACTTAAAAAGTAAACACTTTTTATGGTATATGCATAAAAAGTTAAAACTTTTCAAGGTATTAACATAAAAAGTAAACACTTTTTATGGTATATGCATAAAAAGTTAAAACTTTTCAAGGTATAAGTATAAAAAGTAAACACTTTTATGGTATATGTATAAAAAGTTAAAACTTTACAAGGTATAAATATAAAAAGTAAACACTTTTTATGGTATATGTATAAAAAGTTAAAACTTTTCAATGTATTAATATAAAAAGTAAACACTTTTTATGGTATATGTATAAAAAGTTAAAACTTTTCAAGGTATAAATATAAAAAGTAAACACTTTTCATGGTATATGCATAAAAAGTTAAAACTTTTCAAGGTATTAATAAAAAAAGTAAACACTTTTTATGGTATATGCATAAAAAGTTAAAACTTTTCAAGGTATAAATATAAAAAGTAAACACATTTTATGGTATATGTATAAAAAGTTAAAACTTTTCAAGGTATTAATATAAAAGGTAAACACTTATTATAGTATATGTGTAAAAAGTTAAAACTTTTCAAGGTATTAATATAAAAAGTAAACACTTTTTATGGTATATGTATAAAAAGTAAAAACTTTTCAATGTATTAATAATAATAATAATAATAATAATAATAATTTTATTTCCGGAGATCATAATTACATGACATGGGAAACGTCAACAAGAAAGTTACATAAAATCGTACAAATATGTACCACTAACGCATTAAATCATAATTAAAATAAAAATTTTATGACTTATCATTAAGAAATTCCTCAAAATGGTAATAATTTTTACTCAGTAAATACATTTTTAAATCATTTTTAAATTTCATTTTTGTATTAATATCTTTTAACTCCTGAGGTAATTTATTATAGAATATCAGTCCATAGTAATTTGGATTATTTTTGACTTTATTTACTTTTATGTGCGGAATAACCAAATTCGATTTCCCTCTAGTATCGTAAGAATGTATGTCACTTTGAGTTAACAGATTATCTTTAGAAAATCTAATGTGCAGAATAGTATAATAAATATAGATGCAAGTAAGATTTAATATATTTTCTTTAGTGAAGACTTCTTTGCAAGAGGTTCTATTTGTTAATAAAAAAATATTTCTAACTGCAGCTTTTTGTAATCGAAACACTCTTACAGCTGAAGGTGAACATCCCCAGAAGATTATCCCGTAGCTTATTATGGAATGAAATTTTGCGAAATAATATGTTTTTGCAGTGTTAACATCGGTAAGTATTCTTATCCTTTTTATAAGAAAGCAAAGGGAGGCCAAAGTTTTGCAAATATTGCTAATATGATCATCCCATTTTAGATTCTCTTGAATTCTGATGCCTAGAACTTTGGCACTTGTAACTTGTGGTATCAGTTGATTAACACATCGCACAGACAGACTTTCATTTTTCTTGGTTCTAGAAAAACTAATGACAGCTGATTTACTTACGTTTAAAGATAAATTTAAAGAAGCAAACCAGTACGCTAACTTACTAGCAATTTGAGAAATTTCGTTTTGATCGGACACAAGAATTGAAACGTCATCAGCGTAAGCGACGAATTTTTTTGATTCCAATAAGTTAGCAACCCCATTAATATATATTATAAACAAAATGGGGCCTAAAATGGACCCCTGTGGTACTCCACAAGTAATGTTTTGTGAATTTGATTTTTGATTATTGTACATCACTACCTGTTTCCTGTTTTGAAGATACGAAATTATCCAATCTGCACATATACCTCTTAGACCATAATAGTTTAAGATAGTAAGTAACTTTAAGTGATTCACGCAGTCAAACGCTTTTGATAAGTCAATGAATAATCCGTAAATGGTATTACCCGAATCAAATTCTTTATAAATGTTATCTAAAAAACTGATTAGAGCCGAAATAGTACTAGATCCTTTCCTGAAACCGTGTTGTTCAGTAATTAAAATCTTATTCTTTTCCAGGAATGACAATATTCTCGACAGTATAACTTTTTCGAAAATCTTATGAAATACCGATACTAATGTTATAGGTCTATAATTGGATACTAATTCTCTGTTACCGTTCTTATATAACGCTATAACTTTAACGTATTTAAGAGCGTCAGGGAATATGCCTTTACTTAATGATAAATTTATGCAATAAGTTAGGGGTATTATAAGCATTTCATAGCAACTTTTCAGTAGACAGTTTGAAATATCATCGAGTCCCGTAGAAAATGAATTTTTTAGTGATAGTATTAGCGAAACTAACTCCGATTCCGTAACAGGATGCAAAAATATGGAGGCAGCGCAGTGATTGTGATTCTGAAAATTAATTTGTCCGTTTGCCGAAGAAAGTAAATTATTTTGGACGTTATGAGGTATTCTTGTAAAATAATTGTTGAACATATTAGCAATATCTACAGAATTACTTACCGATTCACTTTCATCTGATAATTTGTCAATAGTTCTTTTTTCAGAATTTGTATTTATATTATTATTAATAAGTTTCCATATTTTACTTGTATTGTTATTACAATTTTGAACTAATTTAGAATTATGGTTATTCTTGGCATCTCTGATTAAGTTGCGATAACTGCGTTTAAGCTGATTGTAATATTCTCTAGTGATAAGTCCCATCATATATAAATCATAGCAAAGTTTCATTTTTCTTGCATGGAATTTTATTTCATCAGTTATCCACGAGATTGATTTATTTTTGCAATTTTTAATTTTTATTTTAGGGTGAGTCAATGCATAGTGGTACATAAAAATATCAATAAAATTTTTAAAGCACCTATTTACATCATTTTCATTAAAAACAGTAAGCCATTTTTCATTTGACAATGAAAATTTCAAATTATTCAAATTATGTTCTGAAAATACCCTTTTCTCTGTTACAATATAAGGGTTTATCGTAGTTCCATCATTTTTTACGTGAATATATTGAGCCGAGTGATCCGATATATTGTTATGTACAACGGCAACATCGTAATTTTCATTATTAAGATTTGTAAAAATGTTGTCTACACAAGTTTTACTGTTCTTAAAAATTCGGGTTGGCTCATTTATAGTATGGTGTAAATTGTGCGCGTTCATTAAATCTATAAAGGCTTTTTTTTCCTTACTGTTTGTTAAAAGATCAATATTAAAATCTCCTAATACAAAAAAATTTATATTAGGATCACTTTTAAGTATTTTTTGTAAACAAAATTCTAACTGTTTAAGAAAAACATGAATATTGGAACTAGGAGCTCTATAAACCGTTAAAATGCAGTTTGTAAAACCAGAAATTTTAAATTTGATGGCACAACATTCAAATACAAATTCTACATTTAGATCTTTGATAAAGTCTACAGCATGGTAGTTTATTTTACTGCTACAAAAAATATTCACACCGCCATGACTATGCACTTTTCTATAATAGGCATTTGCTAAGGAAAAACCTTTGATAGAATATGCTAATTGCTCCTCCTCGGATAACCAGTGTTCTGTAAGGCAAAGAACATCACAGTGTTGTGAAGCTAGAAACACTTCCAAATCATCAATTTTGTTTCTTATGGACTGAATGTTTTGATGCAGAATACAAATAGGTGTAGCGGGTTTGGTGGGTGTAGGTCCACGATTCTTGCAACAGCTTGGTGCAGTTTTCACAGAAAAAATCGATTTTATGTTTTTGGTTTTGTTTTGATGGTTCGATGAAAAAACCTAGCCACTTACGTACCGCTTGGCCATCTTTCTGCCTTCATTATTTCTTCAAAATTATGAAGATGTATAGTAATCTTAAAAGATGAGAAATATTGTGGGTGTTTGGACGGAAAATCTTCTACTTCTACTTCCGGAAAATCTTGTTTCAAAAACGATGTAATATCAGAGCTACTTGTTCCTGGTTTTATTCGGGATATGTAAACAAATGCTTTTTTAGGAACTGTTAATAACTGAATAACTGAATATAAAAAGTAAACACTTTTTATGGTATATGTATAAAAAGTAAAACTTTTCAAGGTCATCATCTATGGCACAACAGCCCTTGTAGGGCCAAGGCCTCAAGTACCGTAGGTACTCGTTTCGTGACCGTAGTACTAGAGCAGTCGGTGTACTTAATCCGTGCGACGACCAATGATTGCTATGCAACCAGTGCGGCAGCGGAAATACTCCTTCTACAACTAGCACCACCTATGCTTTAACATGGACAACTGGTCGGGTCATCGCATGCGAGTGCGATTGATGCCTGATATTGTGGCATTTAGCCGGCCGGTAGATTCGAACCGAGGAACCTCAGATTCGATCTGAACATGTAGAGACATAGTGCTTTAACGCGCACGGCCACTACACCGGCAAACTTTTCAAGGTATAAATATAAAAAGTAAACACTTTTCATGGTATATGCATAAAAAGTTAAAACTTTTCAAGGTATTAATAAAAAAAGTAAACACTTTTTATGGTATATGCATAAAAAGTTAAAACTTTTCAAGGTATTAACATAAAAAGTAAACACTTTTTATGGTATATGCATAAAAAGTTAAAACTTTTCAAGGTATTAATATAAAAAGTAAACACTTTTTATGGTATATGTATAAAAAGTTAAAACTTTTCAAGGTATTAATATAAAAAGTAAACACTTTCAATGGTATATGCATAAAAAATTTAAACTTTTCAAAGAATTAATATAAAAAGTAAACACTTTTTATGGTATATGTATAAAAAGTTAAAACTTTTCAATGTATTAATATAAAAAGTAAACACTTTTTATGGTATATGCATAAAAAGTTAAAACTTTTCAAGGTATTAACTTAAAAAGTAAACACTTTTTATGGTATATGCATAAAAAGTTAAAACTTTTCAAGGTATTAATATAAAAAGTAAACACTTTTTATGGTATATGTATAAAAAGTTAAAACTTTTCAAGGTATTAACTTAAAAAGTAAACACTTTTTATGGTATATGCATAAAAAGTTAAAACTTTTCAAGGTATTAATAAAAAAAGTAAACACTTTTTATGGTATATGCATAAAAAGTTAAAACTTTTCAAGGTATTAACATAAAAAGTAAACACTTTTTATGGTATATGCATAAAAAGTTAAAACTTTTCAAGGTATTAATAAAAAAAGTAAACACTTTTTATGGTATATGCATAAAAAGTTAAAACTTTTCAAGGTATTAACATAAAAAGTAAACACTTTTTATGGTATATGAATAAAAAGTTAAAACTTTTCAAGGTATTAACATAAAAAGTAAACACTTTTTATGGTACATGCATAAAAAGTTAAAACTTTTCAAGGTATAAATATAAAAAGTAAACACTTTTTATGGTATATGTATAAAAAGTTAAAACTTTTCAATGTATTAATATAAAAAGTAAACACTTTTTATGGTATATGTATAAAAAGTTAAAACTTTTCAAGGTATAAATAAAAAAAGTAAACACTTTTCATGGTATATGCATAAAAAGTTAAAACTTTTCAAGGTATTAATAAAAAAAGTAAACACTTTTTATGGTATATGCATAAAAAGTTAAAACTTTTCAAGGTATAAATATAAAAAGTAAACACATTTTATGGTATATGTATAAAAAGTTAAAACTTTTCAAGGTATTAATATAAAAGGTAAACACTTATTATAGTATATGTGTAAAAAATTAAAACTTTTCAAGGTATTAATATAAAAAGTAAACACTTTTTATGGTATATGTATAAAAAGTAAAAACTTTTCAATGTATTAATATAAAAAGTAAACACTTTTTATGGTATATGTATAAAAAGATAAAACTTTTCAAGGTATAAATATAAAAAGTAAACACTTTTCATGGTATATGTATAAAAAGTTAAAACTTTTCAAGGTATTAATAAAAAAAGTAAACACTTTTTATGGTATATGCATAAAAAGTTAAAACTTTTCAAGGTATTAACATAAAAAGTAAACAATTTTTATGGTATATGCATAAAAAGTTAAAACTTTTCAAGGTATTAATATAAAAAGTAAACACTTTTTATGGTATATGTATAAAAAGTTAAAACTTTTCAAGGTATTAATATAAAAAGTAAACACTTTCAATGGTATATGCATAAAAAATTTAAACTTTTCAAGGAATTAATATAAAAAGTAAACACTTTTTATGGTATATGTATAAAAAGTTAAAACTTTACAATGTATTAATATAAAAAGTAAACACTTTTTATGGTATATGTATAAAAAGTTAAAACTTTTCAAGGTATTAATATAAAAGGTAAATACTTTTTATAGTATATGTATAAAAAGTTAAAACTTTTCAAGGTATTAATATAAAAAGTAAACACTTTTTATGGTATATGTATAAAATGTTAAAACTTTTCAATGTATTAATATAAAAAGTAAACACTTTTTATGGTATATGTATAAAAAGTTAAAACTTTTCAAGGCATAAATATAAAAAGTAAACACTTTTCATGGTATATGCATAAAAAATTTAAACTTTTCAAGGAATTAATATAAAAAGTAAACACTTTTTATGGTATATGTATAAAAAGTTAAAACTTTACAATGTATTAATATAAAAAGTAAACACTTTTTATGGTATATGTATAAAAAGTTAAAACTTTTCAAGGTATTAATATAAAAGGTAAATACTTTTTATAGTATATGTATAAAAAGTTAAAACTTTTCAAGGTATTAATATAAAAAGTAAACACTTTTTATGGTATATGTATAAAAAGTTAAAACTTTTCAATGTATTAATATAAAAAGTAAACACTTTTTATGGTATATGTATAAAAAGTTAAAACTTTTCAAGGCATAAATATAAAAAGTAAACACTTTTCATGGTATATGCATAAAAAGTTAAAACTTTTCAAGGTATAAATAAAAAAGTAAACACTTTTTATGGTATATGTATAAAAAGATAAAACTTTTCAAGGTATTAATATAAAAAGTAAACACTTTTTATGGTATATGTATAAAAAGTTAAAACTTTTCAAGGTATTAATATAAAAGGTAAATACTTTTTATAGTATATGTATAAAAAGTTAAAACTTTTCAAGGTATTAATATAAAAAGTAAACACTTTTTATGGTATATGTATAAAAAGTAAAAACTTTTCAATGTATTAATATAAAAAGTGAACACTTTTTATGGTATATGTATAAAAAGTTAAAACTTTTCAAGGTATTAATAAAAAAAGTAAACATTTTTTATGGTATATGCATAAAAAGTTAAAACTTTTCAAGGTATTAATATAAAAAGTAAACACTTTCAATGGTATATGCATAAAAAATTTAAACTTTTCAAGGAATTAATATAAAAAGTAAACACTTTTTATGGTATATGTATAAAAAGTTAAAACTTTTCAATGTATTAATATAAAAAGTAAACACTTTTTATGGTATATGCATAAAAAGTTAAAACTTTTCAAGGTATTAACTTAAAAAGTAAACACTTTTTATGGTATATGCATAAAAAGTTAAAACTTTTCAAGGTATTAATATAAAAAGTAAACACTTTTTATGGTATATGTATAAAAAGTTAAAACTTTTCAAGGTATTAATATAAAAAGTAAACACTTTCAATGGTATATGCATAAAAAATTTAAAATTTTCAAGGAATTAATATAAAAAGTAAACACTTTTTATGGTATATGTATAAAATTTAAAACTTTTCAATGTATTAATATAAAAAGTAAACACTTTTTATGGTATATGCATAAAAAGTTAAAACTTTTCAAGGTATTAACTTAAAAAGTAAACACTTTTTATGGTATATGCATAAAAAGTTAAAACTTTTCAAGGTATTAATATAAAAAGTAAACACTTTTTATGGTATATGTATAAAAAGTTAAAACTTTTCAAGGTATTAACTTAAAAAGTAAACACTTTTTATGGTATATGCATAAAAAGTTAAAACTTTTCAAGGTATTAATAATAAAAGTAAACACTTTTTATGGTATATGCATAAAAAGTTAAAACTTTTCAAGGTATTAACATAAAAAGTAAACACTTTTTATGGTATATGCATAAAAAGTTAAAACTTTTCAAGGTATTAATAAAAAAAGTAAACACTTTTTATGGTATATGCATAAAAAGTTAAAACTTTTCAAGGTATTAACATAAAAAGTAAACACTTTTTATGGTATATGCATAAAAAGTTAAAACTTTTCAAGGTATTAATATAAAAAGTAAACACTTTTTATGGTATATGAATAAAAAGTTAAAACTTTTCAATGTATTAATATAAAAAGTAAACACTTTTTATGGTATATGTATAAAAATTTAAAACTTTTCAAGGTATTAATATAAAAAGTAAACACTTTCAATGGTATATGAATAAAAAGTTAAAACTTTTCAAGGTATTAATATAAAAAGTAAACACTTTTTATGGTATATGAATAAAAAGTTAAAACTTTTCAAGGTATTAACATAAAAAGTAAACACTTTTTATGGTACATGCATAAAAAGTTAAAACTTTTCAAGGTATAAATATAAAAAGTAAACACTTTTTATGGTATATGTATAAAAAGTTAAAACTTTTCAATGTATTAATATAAAAAGTAAACACTTTTTATGGTATATGTATAAAAAGTTAAAACTTTTCAAGGTATAAATAAAAAAAGTAAACACTTTTCATGGTATATGCATAAAAAGTTAAAACTTTTCAAGGTATTAATAAAAAAAGTAAACACTTTTTATGGTATATGCATAAAAAGTTAAAACTTTTCAAGGTATAAATATAAAAAGTAAACACATTTTATGGTATATGTATAAAAAGTTAAAACTTTTCAAGGTATTAATATAAAAGGTAAACACTTATTATAGTATATGTGTAAAAAATTAAAACTTTTCAAGGTATTAATATAAAAAGTAAACACTTTTTATGGTATATGTATAAAAAGTAAAAACTTTTCAATGTATTAATATAAAAAGTAAACACTTTTTATGGTATATGTATAAAAAGATAAAACTTTTCAAGGTATAAATATAAAAAGTAAACACTTTTCATGGTATATGTATAAAAAGTTAAAACTTTTCAAGGTATTAATAAAAAAAGTAAACACTTTTTATGGTATATGCATAAAAAGTTAAAACTTTTAAAGGTATTAACATAAAAAGTAAACAATTTTTATGGTATATGCATAAAAAGTTAAAACTTTTCAAGGTATTAATATAAAAAGTAAACACTTTTTATGGTATATGTATAAAAAGTTAAAACTTTTCAAGGTATTAATATAAAAAGTAAACACTTTCAATGGTATATGCATAAAAAATTTAAACTTTTCAAGGAATTAATATAAAAAGTAAACACTTTTTATGGTATATGTATAAAAAGTTAAAACTTTACAATGTATTAATATAAAAAGTAAACACTTTTTATGGTATATGTATAAAAAGTTAAAACTTTTCAAGGTATTAATATAAAAGGTAAATACTTTTTATAGTATATGTATAAAAAGTTAAAACTTTTCAAGGTATTAATATAAAAAGTAAACACTTTTTATGGTATATGTATAAAAAGTTAAAACTTTTCAATGTATTAATATAAAAAGTAAACACTTTTTATGGTATATGTATAAAAAGTTAAAACTTTTCAAGGCATAAATATAAAAAGTAAACACTTTTCATGGTATAAGCATAAAAAGTTAAAACTTTTCAAGGTATAAATAAAAAAGTAAACACTTTTTATGGTATATGTATAAAAAGATAAAACTTTTCAAGGTATTAATATAAAAAGTAAACACTTTTTATGGTATATGTATAAAAAGTTAAAACTTTTCAAGGTATTAATATAAAAGGTAAATACTTTTTATAGTATATGTATAAAAAGTTAAAACTTTTCAAGGTATTAATATAAAAAGTAAACACTTTTTATGGTATATGTATAAAAAGTTAAAACTTTTCAATGTATTAATATAAAAAGTAAACACTTTTTATGGTATATGTATAAAAAGTTAAAACTTTTCAAGTTATAAATATAAAAAGTAAACACTTTTCATGGTATATGCATAAAAAGTTAAAACTTTTCAAGGTATTAATAAAAAAAGTAAACATTTTTTATGGTATATGCATAAAAAGTTAAAACTTTTCAAGGTATTAATATAAAAGGTAAATACTTTTTATAGTATATGTATGAAAAGTTTAAACATTTCAAGGTATTATTATAAAAAGTAAACACTTTTTATGGTATATGTATAAAAAGTTAAAACTTTTCAAGGTATAAATATAAAAAGTAAACACTTTTCATGGTATATGCATAAAAAGTTAAAACTTTTCAAGGTATTAATAAAAAAAGTAAACACTTTTTATGGTATATGTATAAAAAGTTAAAACTTTTCAAGGTATTAATATAAAAAGTAAATACTTTCAATGGTATATGCATAAAAAGTTAAAACTTTTCAAGGTATAAATAAAAAAGTAAACACTTTTTATGGTATATGTATAAAAAGTTAAAACTTTTCAAGGTATTAATATAAAAAGTAAACACTTTTTATGGTATATGTATAAAAAGTTAAAACTTTTCAAGGCATAAATATAAAAAGTAAACACTTTTTATGGTATATGTATAAAAAGTTAAAACTTTTCAAGGTATTAATATAAAACTAAACACTTTTTATGGTATTTGTATAAAAAAGTTAAAACTTTTCAAGGTATTAATATAAAAGGTAAACACTTTTTATAGTATATGTATAAAAAGTTAAAAATTTTCAAGGTATTAATATAAAAAGTAAACACTTTTTATGGTATATGTATAAAAAGTTTTAACTTTTTAAGGTATAAATATAAAAAGTAAACACTTTTTATGGTATATGCATAAAAAGTTAAAACTTTTCAAGGTATTAACTTAAAAAGTAAACACTTTTTATGGTATATGCATAAAAAGTTAAAACTTTTCAAGGTATTAATATAAAAAGTAAACACTTTTTATGGTATATGTATAAAAAGTTAAAACTTTTCAAGGTATTAACTTAAAAAGTAAACACTTTTTATGGTATATGCATAAAAAGTTAAAACTTTTCAAGGTATTAATAAAAAAAGTAAACACTTTTTATGGTATATGCATAAAAAGTTAAAACTTTTCAAGGTATTAACATAAAAAGTAAACACTTTTTATGGTATATGCATAAAAAGTTAAAACTTTTCAAGGTATTAATAAAAAAAGTAAACACTTTTTATGGTATATGCATAAAAAGTTAAAACTTTTCAAGGTATTAACATAAAAAGTAAACACTTTTTATGGTATATGCATAAAAAGTTAAAACTTTTCAAGGTATTAATATAAAAAGTAAACACTTTTTATGGTATATGAATAAAAAGTTAAAACTTTTCAATGTATTAATATAAAAAGTAAACACTTTTTATGGTATATGTATAAAAATTTAAAACTTTTCAAGGTATTAATATAAAAAGTAAACACTTTCAATGGTATATGAATAAAAAGTTAAAACTTTTCAAGGTATTAATATAAAAAGTAAACACTTTTTATGGTATATGAATAAAAAGTTAAAACTTTTCAAGGTATTAACATAAAAAGTAAACACTTTTTATGGTACATGCATAAAAAGTTAAAACTTTTCAAGGTATAAATATAAAAAGTAAACACTTTTTATGGTATATGTATAAAAAGTTAAAACTTTTCAATGTATTAATATAAAAAGTAAACACTTTTTATGGTATATGTATAAAAAGTTAAAACTTTTCAAGGTATAAATAAAAAAAGTAAACACTTTTCATGGTATATGCATAAAAAGTTAAAACTTTTCAAGGTATTAATAAAAAAAGTAAACACTTTTTATGGTATATGCATAAAAAGTTAAAACTTTTCAAGGTATAAATATAAAAAGTAAACACATTTTATGGTATATGTATAAAAAGTTAAAACTTTTCAAGGTATTAATATAAAAGGTAAACACTTATTATAGTATATGTGTAAAAAATTAAAACTTTTCAAGGTATTAATATAAAAAGTAAACACTTTTTATGGTATATGTATAAAAAGGAAAAACTTTTCAATGTATTAATATAAAAAGTAAACACTTTTTATGGTATATGTATAAAAAGTTAAAACTTTTCAAGGTATAAATATAAAAAGTAAACACTTTTCATGGTATATGTATAAAAAGTTAAAACTTTTCAAGGTATTAATAAAAAAAGTAAACACTTTTTATGGTATATGCATAAAAAGTTAAAACTTTTCAAGGTATTAACATAAAAAGTAAACAATTTTTATGGTATATGCATAAAAAGTTAAAACTTTTCAAGGTATTAATATAAAAAGTAAACACTTTTTATGGTATATGTATAAAAAGTTAAAACTTTTCAAGGTATTAATATAAAAAGTAAACACTTTCAATGGTATATGCATAAAAAATTTAAACTTTTCAAGGAATTAATATAAAAAGTAAACACTTTTTATGGTATATGTATAAAAAGTTAAAACTTTACAATGTATTAATATAAAAAGTAAACACTTTTTATGGTATATGAATAAAAAGTTAAAACTTTTCAAGGTATTAATATAAAAGGTAAATACTTTTTATAGTATATGTATAAAAAGTTAAAACTTTTCAAGGTATTAATATAAAAAGTAAACACTTTTTATGGTATATGTATAAAAAGTTAAAACTTTTCAATGTATTAATATAAAAAGTAAACACTTTTTATGGTATATGTATAAAAAGTTAAAACTTTTCAAGGCATAAATATAAAAAGTAAACACTTTTCATGGTATATGCATAAAAAGTTAAAACTTTTCAAGGTATAAATAAAAAAGTAAACACTTTTTATGGTATATGTATAAAAAGATAAAACTTTTCAAGGTATTAATATAAAAAGTAAACACTTTTTATGGTATATGTATAAAAAGTTAAAACTTTTCAAGGTATTAATATAAAAGGTAAATACTTTTTATAGTATATGTATAAAAAGTTAAAACTTTTCAAGGTATTAATATAAAAAGTAAACACTTTTTATGGTATATGTATAAAAAGTTAAAACTTTTCAATGTATTAATATAAAAAGTAAACACTTTTTATGGTATATGTATAAAAAGTTAAAACTTTTCAAGTTATAAATATAAAAAGTAAACACTTTTCATGGTATATGCATAAAAAGTTAAAACTTTTCAAGGTATTAATAAAAAAAGTAAACATTTTTTATGGTATATGCATAAAAAGTTAAAACTTTTCAAGGTATTAATATAAAAGGTAAATACTTTTTATAGTCATCATCTTTGGCACAACAGCCCTTGTAGGGCCAAGGCCTCAAGTACCGTAGGTACTCGTTTCGTGACCGTAGTACTAGAGCAGTCGGTGTACTTAATCCGTGCGACGTCCACTGATTGCTATGCAACCAGTGCGGCAGCGGAGATACCCCTTCTACAGCTAGCACCACCTATGTTTTAACATGGACAACTGGTCGGGTCATCGCATGCGAGTGCGATTAATGCCTGATATTGTGGCATTTTAACGACTACGCACTTAGCCGGCCGGTAGATTCGAACCGAGGAACCTCAGATTCGATCTGAACATGTAGAGACATAGCGCTTTAATGCACACGGCCACTACACCGGCAAGGTATTAATATAAAAAGTAAACACTTTCAATGGTATATGCATAAAAAGTTAAAACTTTTCAAGGTATAAATAAAAAAGTAAACACTTTTTATGGTATATGTATAAAAAGTTAAAACTTTTCAAGGTATTAATATAAAAAGTAAACACTTTTTATGGTATATGTATAAAAAGTTAAAACTTTTCAAGGCATAAATATAAAAAGTAAACACTTTTTATGGTATATGTATAAAAAGTTAAAACTTTTCAAGGTATTAATATAAAACTAAACACTTTTTATGGTATTTGTATAAAAAAGTTAAAACTTTTCAAGGTATTAATATAAAAGGTAAACACTTTTTATAGTATATGTATAAAAAGTTAAAAATTTTCAAGGTATTAATATAAAAAGTAAACACTTTTTATGGTATACGTATAAAAAGTTAAAACTTTTTAAGGTATAAATATAAAAAGTAAACACTTTTTATGGTATATGCATAAAAAGTTAAAACTTTTCAAGGTATTAACTTAAAAAGTAAACACTTTTTATGGTATATGCATAAAAAGTTAAAACTTTTCAAGGTATTAACATAAAAAGTAAACACTTTTCATGGTATATGTATAAAAAGTTAAAACTTGTCAAGGTATTAATATAAAAAGTAAACACTTTCAATGGTATATGCATAAAAAGTTAAAACTTTTCAAGGTATTAATATAAAAAGTAAACACTTTTTATGGTATATGCATAAAAAGTTAAAACTTTTCAAGGTATTAACATAAAAAGTAAACACTTTTTATGGTATATGCATAAAAAGTTAAAACTTTTCAAGGTATAAATATAAAAAGTAAACACTTTTTATGGTATATGTATAAAAAGTTAAAAATTTTCAAGGTATTAATATAAAAAGTAAACACTTTTTATGGTATATGTATAAAAAGTTTTAACTTTTTAAGGTATAAATATAAAAAGTAAACACTTTTTATGGTATATGTATAAAAAGTTAAAACTTTTTAAGGTATAAATATAAAAAGTAAACACTTTTTATGGTATATGCATAAAAAGTTAAAACTTTTCAAGGTATTAACTTAAAAAGTAAACACTTTTTATGGTATATGCATAAAAAGTTAAAACTTTTCAAGGTATTAACATAAAAAGTAAACACTTTTCATGGTATATGTATAAAAAGTTAAAACTTGTCAAGGTATTAATATAAAAAGTAAACACTTTCAATGGTATATGCATAAAAAGTTAAAACTTTTCAAGGTATTAATATAAAAAGTAAACACTTTTTATGGTATATGCATAAAAAGTTAAAACTTTTCAAGGTATTAACATAAAAAGTAAACACTTTTTATGGTATATGCATAAAAAGTTAAAACTTTTCAAGGTATAAATATAAAAAGTAAACACTTTTTATGGTATATGTATAAAAAGTTAAAAATTTTCAAGGTATTAATATAAAAAGTAAACACTTTTTATGGTATATGTATAAAAAGTTTTAACTTTTTAAGGTATAAATATAAAAAGTAAACACTTTTTATGGTATATGTATAAAAAGTTAAAACTTTTTAAGGTATAAATATAAAAAGTAAACACTTTTTATGGTATATGCATAAAAAGTTAAAACTTTTCAAGGTATTAACTTAAAAAGTAAACACTTTTCATGGTATATGTATAAAAAGTTAAAACTTTTCAAGGTATTAATATAAAAAGTAAACACTTTTTATGGTATATGTATAAAAAGTTAAAACTTTTCAAGGTATTAATATAAAAAGTAAACACTTTTCATGGTATATGTATAAAAAGTTAAAACTTTTCAAGGTATTAATATAAAAAGTAAACACTTTTTATGGTATATGTATAAAAAGTTGAAACTTTTCAAGGTATTAATATAAAAAGTAAACACTTTCAATGATATATGCATAAAAAGTTAAAACTTTTCAAGGTATTAATATAAAAAGTAAACACTTTTTATAGTATATGTATAAAAAGTTAAAAATTTTCAAGGTATTAATATAAAAAGTAAACACTTTTTATGGTATATGTATAAAAAGTTTTAACTTTTTAAGGTATAAATATAAAAAGTAAACACTTTTTATGGTATATGCATAAAAAGTTAAAACTTTTCAAGGTATTAATATAAAAAGTAAACACTTTTCATGGTATATGCATAAAAAGTTAAAACTTTTCAAGGTATTAATAAAAAAAGTAAACATTTTTTATGGTATATGCATAAAAAGTTAAAACTTTTCAAGGTATTAATATAAAAGGTAAATACTTTTTATAGTATATGTATGAAAAGTTTAAACATTTCAAGGTATTATTATAAAAAGTAAACACTTTTTATGGTATATGTATAAAAAGTTAAAACTTTTCAAGGTATAAATATAAAAAGTAAACACTTTTCATGGTATATGCATAAAAAGTTAAAACTTTTCAAGGTATTAATAAAAAAAGTAAACACTTTTTATGGTATATGTATAAAAAGTTAAAACTTTTCAAGGTATTAATATAAAAAGTAAACACTTTCAATGGTATATGCATAAAAAGTTAAAACTTTTCAAGGTATTAATATAAAAAGTAAACACTTTTTATGGTATATGCATAAAAAGTTAAAACTTTTCAAGGTATTACCATAAAAAGTAAACACTTTTTATGGTATATGCATAAAAAGTTAAAACTTTTCAAGGTATAAATAAAAAAGTAAACACTTTTTATGGTATATGTATAAAAAGTTAAAACTTTTCAAGGTATTAATATAAAACTAAACACTTTTTATGGTATTTGTATAAAAAGTTAAAACTTTTCAAGGTATTAATATAAAAGGTAAACACTTTTTATAGTATATGTATAAAAAGTTAAAAATTTTCAAGGTATTAATATAAAAAGTAAACACTTTTTATGGTATACGTATAAAAAGTTAAAACTTTTTAAGGTATAAATATAAAAAGTAAACACTTTTTATGGTATATGCATAAAAAGTTAAAACTTTTCAAGGTATTAACTTAAAAAGTAAACACTTTTTATGGTATATGCATAAAAAGTTAAAACTTTTCAAGGTATTAACATAAAAAGTAAACACTTTTCATGGTATATGTATAAAAAGTTAAAACTTTTGAAGGTATTAATATAAAAAGTAAACACTTTTTATGGTATATGTATAAAAAGTTAAAACTTTTCAAGGTATTAATATAAAAAGTAAACACTTTTTATGGTATATGTATAAAAAGTTAAAACTTTTCAAGGTATTAATATAAAAAGTAAACACTTTCAATGGTATATGCATAAAAAGTTAAAACTTTTCAAGGTATTAATATAAAAAGTAAACACTTTTTATGGTATATGTATAAAAAGTTAAAACTTGTCAAGGTATTAATATAAAAAGTAAACACTTTGAATGGTATATGCATAAAAAGTTAAAACTTTTCAAGGTATTAACTTAAAAAGTAAACACTTTTCATGGTATATGTATAAAAAGTTAAAACTTTTCAAGGTATTAACTTAAAAAGTAAACACTTTTTATGGTATATGCATAAAAAGTTAAAACTTTTCAAGGTATTAACTTAAAAAGTAAACACTTTTCATGGTATATGTATAAAAAGTTAAAACTTTTCAAGGTATTAATATAAAAAGTAAACACTTTTTATGGTATATGTATAAAAAGTTAAAACTTTTCAAGGTATTAATATAAAAAGTAAACACTTTTCATAGTATATGTATAAAAAGTTAAAACTTTTCAAGGTATTAATATAAAAAGTAAACACTTTCAATGATATATGCATAAAAAGTTAAAACTTTTCAAGGTATTAATATAAAAAGTAAACACTTTTTATAGTATATGTATAAAAAGTTAAAAATTTTCAAGGTATTAATATAAAAAGTAAACACTTTTTATGGTATATGTATAAAAAGTTTTAACTTTTTAAGGTATAAATATAAAAAGTAAACACTTTTTATGGTATATGCATAAAAAGTTAAAACTTTTCAAGGTATTAATATAAAAAGTAAACACTTTTTATGGTATATGCATAAAAAGTTAAAACTTTTCAAGGTATTAACTTAAAAAGTAAACACTTTTCATGGTATATGTATAAAAAGTTAAAACTTTTTAAGGTATTAACATAAAAAGTAAACACTTTTCATGGTATATGTATAAAAAGTTAAAACTTTTCAAGGTATTAATATAAAAAGTAAACACTTTCAATGATATATGCATAAAAAATTAAAACTTTTCAAGGTATTAATATAAAAAGTAAACACTTTTTATAGTATATGTATAAAAAGTTAAAAATTTTCAAGGTATTAATATAAAAAGTAAACACTTTTTATGGTATATGCATAAAAAGTTAAAACTTTTCAGGGTATTAACTTAAAAAGTAAACACTTTTCATGGTATATGTATAAAAAGTTAAAACTTTTCAAGGTATTAATATAAAAAGTAAACACTTTTTATGGTATATGTATAAAAAGTTAAAACTTTTCAAGGTATTAATATAAAAAGTAAACACTTTTTATGGTATATGTATAAAAAGTTAAAACTTTTCAAGGTATTAATATAAAAAGTAAACACTTTTTATGGTATATGTATAAAAAGTTAAAACTTTTCAAGGTATTAATATAAAAAGTAAACACTTTTTATGGTATATGCATAAAAAGTTAAAACTTTTCAGGGTATTAACTTAAAAAGTAAACACTTTTCATGGTATATGTATAAAAAGTTAAAACTTTTCAAGGTATTAATATAAAAAGTAAACACTTTTTATGGTATATGTATAAAAAGTTAAAACTTTTCAAGGTATTAATATAAAAAGTAAACACTTTTTATGGTATATGTATAAAAAGTTAAAACTTTTCAAGGTATTAATATAAAAAGTAAACACTTTTTATGGTATATGTATAAAAAGTTAAAACTTTTCAAGGTATTAATATAAAAAGTAAACACTTTTCATGGTATATGTATAAAAAGTTAAAACTTTTCAAGGTATTAATATAAAAAGTAAACACTTTCAATGATATATGCATAAAAAGTTAAAACTTTTCAAGGTATTAATATAAAAACTAAACACTTTTTATGGTATTTGTATAAAAAGTTAAAACTTTTCAAGGTATTAATATAAAAGGTAAACACTTTTTATAGTATATGTATAAAAAGTTAAAAATTTTCAAGGTATTAATATAAAAAGTAAACACTTTTTATGGTATATGTATAAAAAGTTTTAACTTTTTAAGGTATAAATATAAAAAGTAAACACTTTTTATGGTATATGCATAAAAAGTTAAAACTTTTCAAGGTATTAACTTAAAAAGTAAACACTTTTTATGGTATATGCATAAAAAGTTAAAACTTTTCAAGGTATTAACTTAAAAAGTAAACACTTTTCATGGTATATGTATAAAAAGTTAAAACTTTTCAAGGTATTAATATAAAAAGTAAACACTTTTTATGGTATATGTATAAAAAGTTAAAACTTTTCAAGGTATTAATATAAAAAGTAAACACTTTTCATGGTATATGTATAAAAAGTTAAAACTTTTCAAGGTATTAATATAAAAAGTAAACACTTTCAATGATATATGCATAAAAAGTTAAAACTTTTCAAGGTATTAATATAAAAAGTAAACACTTTTTATAGTATATGTATAAAAAGTTAAAAATTTTCAAGGTATTAATATAAAAAGTAAACACTTTTTATGGTATATGTATAAAAAGTTTTAACTTTTTAAGGTATAAATATAAAAAGTAAACACTTTTTATGGTATATGCATAAAAAGTTAAAACTTTTCAAGGTATTAATATAAAAAGTAAACACTTTTTATGGTATATGCATAAAAAGTTAAAACTTTTCAAGGTATTAACTTAAAAAGTAAACACTTTTCATGGTATATGTATAAAAAGTTAAAACTTTTCAAGGTATTAATATAAAAAGTAAACACTTTTTATGGTATATGTATAAAAAGTTAAAACTTTTCAAGGTATTAATATAAAAAGTAAACACTTTTTATGGTATATGTATAAAAAGTTAAAACTTTTCAAGGCATAAATATAAAAAGTAAACACTTTTTATGGTATATGTATAAAAAGTTAAAACTTTTCAAGGTATTAATATAAAAACTAAACACTTTTTATGGTATTTGTATAAAAAGTTAAAACTTTTCAAGGTATTAATATAAAAGGTAAACACTTTTTATAGTATATGTATAAAAAGTTAAAAATTTTCAAGGTATTAATATAAAAAGTAAACACTTTTTATGGTATATGTATAAAAAGTTTTAACTTTTTAAGGTATAAATATAAAAAGTAAACACTTTTTATGGTATATGTATAAAAAGTTAAAACTTTTTAAGGTATAAATATAAAAAGTAAACACTTTTTATGGTATATGCATAAAAAGTTAAAACTTTTCAAGGTATTAACTTAAAAAGTAAACACTTTTCATGGTATATGTATAAAAAGTTAAAACTTTTCAAGGTATTAATATAAAAAGTAAACACTTTTTATGGTATGTGTATAAAAAGTTAAAACTTTTCAAGGTATTAATATAAAAAGTAAACACTTTTCATGGTATATGTATAAAAAGTTAAAACTTTTCAAGGTATTAATATAAAAAGTAAACACTTTTTATGGTATATGTATAAAAAGTTAAAACTTTTCAAGGTATTAATATAAAAAGTAAACACTTTTTATGGTATATGTATAAAAAGTTAAAACTTTTAAAGGTATTAATACAAAAGGTAAATACTTTTTATAGTATATGTATGAAAAGTTTAAACTTTTCAAGGTATTATTATAAAAAGTAAACACTTTTTATGGTATATGTATAAAAAGTTAAAACTTTTCAAGGTATAAATATAAAAAGTAAACACGTTTTATGGTATATGTATAAAAAGTTAAAACTTTTCAAGGTATTAATATAAAAAGTAAACACTTTTTATGGTATATGTATAAAAAGTTAAAACTTTTACAGGTATTAATATAAAAGGTAAATACTTTTTATAGTATATGTATGAAAAGTTTAAACTTTTCAAGGTATTAATAAAAAAAGTAAACACTTTTTAAGGTATATGTATAAAAAGTGAAAACTTTTCAAGGTATTAATATAAAAAGTAAACACTTTCAATGGTATATGAATAAAAAGTTAAAACTTTTTAAGGTATTAATATAAAAAGTAAACACTTTTTATGGTATATGCATAAAAAGTTAAAACTTTTCAAGGTATTACCATAAAAAGTAAACACTTTCAATGGTATATGCATAAAAAGTTAAAACTTTTCAAGGTATTAATATAAAAAGTAAACACTTTTTATGGTATATGCATAAAAAGTTAAAACTTTTCAAGGTATTAACATAAAAAGTAAACACTTTTTATGGTATATGCATAAAAAGTTAAAACTTTTCAAGGTATAAATATAAAAAGTAAACACTTTTTATGGTATATGTATAAAAAGTTAAAACTTTTAAAGGTATTAATATAAAAGGTAAATACTTTTTATAGTATATGTATGAAAAGTTTAAACTTTTCAAGGTATTATTATAAAAAGTAAACACTTTTTATGGTATATGTATAAAAAGTTAAAACTTTTCAAGGTATAAATATAAAAAGTAAACACTTTTTATGGTATATGTATAAAAAGTTAAAACTTTTCAAGGTATTAATATAAAAAGTAAACACTTTCAATGGTATATGCATAAAAAGTTAAAACTTTTCAAGGTATTAATATAAAAAGTAAACACTTTTTATGGTATATGCATAAAAAGTTAAAACTTTTCAAGGTATTAACATAGAAAGTAAACACTTTTTATGGTATAAGCATAAAAAGTTAAAACTTTTCAAGGTATAAATATAAAAAGTAAACACTTTTCATGGTATATGCATAAAAAGTTAAAACTTTTGAAGGTATTAATAAAAAAAGTAAACACTTTTTATGGTATATGCATAAAAAGTAAACACTTTTTATGGTATATGCATAAAAAGTTAAAACTTTTCAAGGTATTAATATAAAAAGTAAACACTTTCAATGGTATATGCATAAAAAGTTAAAACTTTTCAAGGTATAAATATAAAAAGTAAACACTTTTTATGGTATATGTATAAAAAGTTAAAACTTTTCAAGGTATTAACATAAAAAGTAAACACTTTTTATGGTATAAGCATAAAAAGTTAAAACTTTTCAAGGTATAAATATAAAAAGTAAACACTTTTTATGGTATAAGCATAAAAAGTTAAAACTTTTCAAGGTATAAATATAAAAAGTAAACACTTTTCATGGTATATGCATAAAAAGTTAAAACTTTTCAAGGTATTAATATAAAAAGTAAACACTTTTAATGGTATATGTATAAAAAGTTAAAACTTTTCAAGGTATAAATATAAAAAGTAAACACTTTTTATGGTATATGTATAAAAAGTTAAAACTTTTCAAGGTATTAATATAAAAAGTAAACACTTTTTATGGTATTTGTATAAAAAGTTAAAACTTTTCAAGGTATTAATATAAAAGGTAAACACTTTTTATAGTATATGTATAAAAAGTTAAAAATTTTCAAGGTATTAATATAAAAAGTAAACACTTTTATGGTATATGTATAAAAAGTTAAAACTTTTCAATGTATTAATATAAAGAGTAAACACTTTTAATGGTATATGTATAAAAAGTTAAAACTTTTCAAGGTATAAATATAAAAAGTAAACACTTTTTATGGTATATGCATGAAAAGTTAAAACTTTTCAAGGTATTAACTTAAAAAGTAAACACTTTTTATGGTATATGCATAAAAAGTTAAAACTTTTCAAGGTATTAACATAAAAAGTAAACACTTTTTATGGTATATGCATAAAAAGTTAAAACTTTTCAAGGTATAAATATGAAAAGTAAACACTTTTTATGGTATATGTATAAAAAGTTAAAACTTTTCAAGGTATTAATATAAAAAGTAAACACTTTTTATGGTATATGTATAAAAAGTTAAAACTTTTCAAGGTATTAATATAAAAGGTAAATACTTTTTATAGTATATGTATAAAAAGTTAAAACTTTTCAAGGTATTAATATAAAAAGTAAACACTTTTTATGGTATATGTATAAAAAGTTAAAACTTTTCAATGTATTAATATAAAAAGTAAACACTTTTTATGGTATATGTATAAAAAGTTAAAACTTTTCAAGTTATAAATTTAAAAAGTAAATACTTTTCATGGTATATGCATAAAAAGTTAAAACTTTTCAAGGTATTAATAAACAAAGTAAACACTTTTTATGGTATATGCATAAAAAGTTAAAACTTTTCAAGGTAATAACATAAAAAGTAAACACTTTTTATGGTATATGCATAAAAAGTTAAAACTTTTCAAGGTATTAATATAAAAAGTAAACACTTTTTATGGTATATGTATAAAAAGTTAAAACTTTTCAATGTATTAATATAAAAAGTAAACACTTTTTATGGTATATGTATAAAAAGTTAAAACTTTTCAAGGTATAAATATAAAAAGTAAACACTTTTCATGGTATATGCATAAAAAGTTAAAACTTTTCAAGGTATTAATAAAAAAAGTAAACACTTTTTATGGTATATGCATAAAAAGTTAAAACTTTTCAAGGTATTAACATAAAAAGTAAACACTTTTATGGTATATGCATAAAAAGTTAAAACTTTTCAAGGTATAAGTATAAAAAGTAAACACTTTTTATGGTATATGTATAAAAAGTTAAAACTTTTCAAGGTATTAACATAAAAAGTAAACACTTTTTATGGTATATGCATAAAAAGTTAAAACTTTTCAAGGTATAAGTATAAAAAGTAAACACTTTTTATGGTATATGTATAAAAAGTTAAAACTTTTCAAGGTTTTATTATAAAAAGTAAACACTTTTATGGTATATGTATAAAAAGTTAAAACTTTTCAAGGTATAAATATAAAAAGTAAACACTTTTTATGGTATATGTATAAAAAGTTAAAACTTTTCAAGGTATTAATATTAAAGGTAAACACTTTTTATGGTATTTGTATAAAAAGTTAAAACTTTTCAAGGTATTAATATAAAAGGTAAACACTTTTTATAGTATATGTATTAAAAGTTAAAAATTTTCAAGGTATTAATATAAAAAGTAAACACTTTTTATGGTATATGTATAAAAAGTTAAAACTTTTCAAGGTATAAATATAAAAAGTAAACACTTTTTATGGTATATGTATAAAAAGTTAAAACTTTTCAAGGTATTAATATAAAAAGTAAACACTTTTTATGGTATATGTATAAAAAGTTAAAACTTTTCAAGGTATTAATATAAAAGGTAAATACTTTTTATAGTATATGTATAAAAAGTTAAAACTTTTCAAGGTATTAATATAAAAAGTAAACACTTTTTATGGTATATGTATAAAAAGTTAAAACTTTTCAATGTATTAATATAAAAAGTAAACACTTTTTATGGTATATGTATAAAAAGTTAAAACTTTTCAAGTTATAAATTTAAAAAGTAAATACTTTTCATGGTATATGCATAAAAAGTTAAAACTTTTCAAGGTATTAATAAACAAAGTAAACACTTTTTATGGTATATGCATAAAAAGTTAAAACTTTTCAAGGTATTAACATAAAAAGTAAACACTTTTTATGGTATATGCATAAAAAGTTAAAACTTTTCAAGGTATTAATATAAAAAGTAAACACTTTTTATGGTATATGTATAAAAAGTTAAAACTTTTCAATGTATTAATATAAAAAGTAAACACTTTTTATGGTATATGTATAAAAAGTTAAAACTTTTCAAGGTATAAATATAAAAAGTAAACACTTTTCATGGTATATGCATAAAAAGTTAAAACTTTTCAAGGTATTAATAAAAAAGTAAACACTTTTTATGGTATATGCATAAAAAGTTAAAACTTTTCAAGGTATTAACATAAAAAGTAAACACTTTTTATGGTATATGCATAAAAAGTTAAAACTTTTCAAGGTATAAGTATAAAAAGTAAACACTTTTTATGGTATATGTATAAAAAGTTAAAACTTTTCAAGGTTTTATTATAAAAAGTAAACACTTTTATGGTATATGTATAAAAAGTTAAAACTTTTCAAGGTATAATTATAAAAAGTAAACACTTTTTATGGTATATGTATAAAAAGTTAAAACTTTTCAAGGTATTAATATAAAAAGTAAACACTTTTTATGGTATTTGTATAAAAAGTTAAAACTTTTCAAGGTATTAATATAAAAGGTAAACACTTTTTATAGTATATGTATAAAAAGTTAAAAATTTTCAAGGTATTAATATAAAAAGTAAACACTTTTATGGTATATGTATAAAAAGTTAAAACTTTTCAATGTATTAATATAAAAAGTAAACACTTTTAATGGTATATGTATAAAAAGTTAAAACTTTTCAAGGTATAAATATAAAAAGTAAACACTTTTTATGGTATATGCATAAAAAGTTAAAACTTTTCAAGGTATTAAATTAAAAAGTAAACACTTTTTATGGTATATGCATAAAAAGTTAAAACTTTTCAAGGTATTAACATAAAAAGTAAACACTTTTTATGGTATATATATAAAAAGTTAAAACTTTTCAAGGTATTAATATAAAAAGTAAACACTTTTTATGGTATATGCATAAAAAGTTAAAACTTTTCAAGGTATTAACATAAAAAGTAAACACTTTTTATGGTATATGCATAAAAAGTTAAAACTTTTCAAGGTATTAACATAAAAAGTAAACACTTTTTATGGTATATGTATAAAAATTTAAAACTTTTCAAGGTATTAATATAAAAAGTAAACACTTTCAATGGTATATGAATAAAAAGTTAAAACTTTTCAAGGTATTAATATAAAAAGTAAACACTTTTTATGGTATATGCATAAAAAGTTAAAACTTTTCAAGGTATTAACATAAAAAGTAAACACTTTTTATGGTACATGCATAAAAAGTTAAAACTTTTCAAGGTATAAATATAAAAAGTAAACACTTTTTATGGTATATGTATAAAAAGTTAAAACTTTTCAATGTATTAATATAAAAAGTAAACACTTTTCATGGTTTATGCATAAAAAGTTAAAACTTTTCAAGGTATTAATAAAAAAAGTAAACACTTTTTATGGTATATGCACGAAAAGTTAAAACTTTTCAAGGTATAAATATAAAAAGTAAACACTTTTTATGGTATATGTATAAAAAGTTAAAACTTTTCAAGGTATTAATATAAAAGGTAAACACTTATTATAGTATATGTGTAAAAAGTTAAAACTTTTCAAGGTATTAATATAAAAAGTAAACACTTTTTATGGTATATGTATAAAAAGTAAAAACTTTTCAATGTATTAATATAAAAAGTAAACACTTTTTATGGTATATGTATAAAAAGTTAAAACTTTTCAAGGTATAAATATAAAAAGTAAACACTTTTCATGGTATATGCACAAAAAGTTAAAACTTTTCAAGGTATTAATAAAAAAAGTAAACACTTTTTATGGTATATGCATAAAAAGTTAAAACTTTTCAAGGTATTAACATAAAAAGTAAACAGTTTTTATGGTATATGCATAAAAAGTTAAAACTTTTCAAGGTATTAATATAAAAAGTAAACACTTTTTATGGTATATGTATAAAAAGTTAAAACTTTTCAATGTATTAATATAAAAAGTAAACACTTTTAATGGTATATGTATAAAAAGTTAAAACTTTTCAAGGTATAAATATAAAAAGTAAACACTTTTTATGGTATATGCATAAAAAGTTAAAACTTTTCAAGGTATTAACTTAAAAAGTAAACACTTTTTATGGTATATGCATAAAAAGTTAAAACTTTTCAAGTTATAAGTATAAAAAGTAAACACATTTATGGTATATGTATAAAAAGTTAAAACTTTTCAAGGTATAAATATAAAAAGTAAACACTTTTTATGGTATATGTATAAAAAGTTAAAACTTTTCAAGGTATTAATATGAAAAGTAAACACTTTTTATGGTATTTGTATAAAAAGTTAAAACTTTTCAAGGTATTAATATAAAAGGTAAACACTTTTTATAGTATATGTATAAAAAGTTAAAAAATTTCAAGGTATTAATATAAAAAGTAAACACTTTTTATTGTATATGTATAAAAAGTTAAAACTTTTCAAGGTATTAACTTAAAAAGTAAACACTTTTTATGGTATATGCATAAAAAGTTAAAACTTTTCAAGGTATTAACATAAAAAGTAAACACTTTTTATGGTATATGCATAAAAAGTTAAAACTTTTCAAGGTATAAGTATAAAAAGTAAACACTTTTATGGTATATGTATAAAAAGTTAAAACTTTTCAATGTATTAATATAAAAAGTAAACACTTTTTATGGTATATGTATAAAAATTTAAAACTTTTCAAGGTATTAATATAAAAAGTAAACACTTTCAATGGTATATGAATAAAAAGTTAAAACTTTTCAAGGTATTAATATAAAAAGTAAACACTTTTTATGGTATATGCATAAAAAGTTAAAACTTTTCAAGGTATTAACATAAAAAGTAAACACTTTTTATGGTACATGCATAAAAAGTTAAAACTTTTCAAGGTATAAATATAAAAAGTAAACACTTTTTATGGTATATGTATAAAAAGTTAAAACTTTTCGATGTATTAATATAAAAAGTAAACACTTTTTATGGTATATGTATAAAAAGTTAAAACTTTTCAAGGTATAAATATAAAAAGTAAACACTTTTCATGGTATATGCATAAAAAGTTAAATCTTTTCAAGGTATTAATAAAAAAAGTAAACACTTTTTATGGTATATGCACAAAAAGTTAAAACTTTTCAAGGTATAAATATAAAAAGTAAACACTTTTTATGGTATATGTATAAAAAGTTAAAACTTTTCAAGGTATTAATATAAAAGGTAAACACTTATTATAGTATATGTGTAAAAAGTTAAAACTTTTCAAGGTATTAATATAAAAAGTAAACACTTTTTATGGTATATGTATAAAAAGTAAAAACTTTTCAATGTATTAATATAAAAAGTAAACACTTTTTATGGTATATGTATAAAAAGTTAAAACTTTTCAAGTTATAAATATAAAAAGTAAACACTTTTCATGGTATATGCATAAAAAGTTAAAACTTTTCAAGGTATTAATAAAAAAAGTAAACACTTTTTATGGTATATGCATAAAAAGTTAAAACTTTTCAAGGTATTAACATAAAAAGTAAACAGTTTTTATGGTATATGCATAAAAAGTTAAAACTTTTCAAGGTATTAATATAAAAAGTAAACACTTTTTATGGTATATGTATAAAAAGTTAAAACTTTTCAAGGTATTAATATAAAAAGTAAACACTTTCAATGGTATATGCATAAAAAATTTAAACTTTTCAAGGAATTAATATAAAAAGTAAACACTTTTTATGGTATATGTATAAAAAGTAAAAACTTTTCAATGTATTAATATAAAAAGTAAACACTTTTTATGGTATATGTATAAAAAGTTAAAACTTTTCAAGTTATAAATATAAAAAGTAAACACTTTTCATGGTATATGCATAAAAAGTTAAAACTTTTCAAGGTATTAATAAAAAAAGTAAACACTTTTTATGGTATATGCATAAAAAGTTAAAACTTTTCAAGGTATAAATATAAAAAGTAAACACTTTTCAAGGTATTAATATAAAAGGTAAACACTTATTATAGTATAGGTGTGAAAAGTTAAAACTTTTCAAGGTATTAATATAAAAAGTAAACACTTTTTATGGTATATGTATAAAAAGTAAAAACTTTTCAATGTATTAATATAAAAAGTAAACACTTTTTATGGTATATGTATAAAAATTTAAAACTTTTCAAGGTATTAATATAAAAAGTAAACACTTTCAATGGTATATGAATAAAAAGTTAAAACTTTTCAAGGTATTAATATAAAAAGTAAACACTTTTTATGGTATATGCATAAAAAGTTAAAACTTTTCAAGGTATTAACATAAAAAGTAAACACTTTTTATGGTACATGCATAAAAAGTTAAAACTTTTCAAGGTATAAATATAAAAAGTAAACACTTTTTATGGTATATGTATAAAAAGTTAAAACTTTTCAATGTATTAATATAAAAAGTAAACACTTTTTATGGTATATGTATAAAAAGTTAAAACTTTTCAAGGTATAAATATAAAAAGTAAACACTTTTCATGGTATATGCATAAAAAGTTAAATCTTTTCAAGGTATTAATAAAAAAAGTAAACACTTTTTATGGTATATGCACAAAAAGTTAAAACTTTTCAAGGTATAAATATAAAAAGTAAACACTTTTTATGGTATATGTATAAAAAGTTAAAACTTTTCAAGGTATTAATATAAAAGGTAAACACTTATTATAGTATATGTGTAAAAAGTTAAAACTTTTCAAGGTATTAATATAAAAAGTAAACACTTTTTATGGTATATGTATAAAAAGTAAAAACTTTTCAATGTATTAATATAAAAAGTAAACACTTTTTATGGTATATGTATAAAAAGTTAAAACTTTTCAAGTTATAAATATAAAAAGTAAACACTTTTTATGGTATATGCATAAAAAGTTAAAACTTTTCAAGGTATTAACATAAAAAGTAAACAGTTTTTATGGTATATGCATAAAAAGTTAAAACTTTTCAAGGTATTAATATAAAAAGTAAACACTTTTTATGGTATATGTATAAAAAGTTAAAACTTTTCAAGGTATTAATATAAAAAGTAAACACTTTTTATGGTATATGTATAAAAAGTTAAAACTTTTCAAGGTATTAATATAAAAAGTAAACACTTTCAATGGTATATGCATAAAAAATTTAAACTTTTCAAGGAATTAATATAAAAAGTAAACACTTTTTATGGTATATGTATAAAAAGTTAAAACTTTTCAATGTATTAATATAAAAAGTAAACACTTTTTATGGTATATGTATAAAAAGTTAAAACTTTTCAAGTTATAAATATAAAAAGTAAACACTTTTCATGGTATATGCATAAAAAGTTAAAACTTTTCAAGGTATTAATAAAAAAAGTAAACACTTTTTATGGTATATGCATAAAAAGTTAAAACTTTTCAAGGTATAAATATAAAAAGTAAACACTTTTCAAGGTATTAATATAAAAGGTAAACACTTATTATAGTATATGTGTAAAAAGTTAAAACTTTTCAAGGTATTAATATAAAAAGTAAACACTTTTTATGGTATATGTATAAAAAGTAAAAACTTTTCAATGTATTAATATAAAAAGTAAACACTTTTTATGGTATATGTATAAAAAGTTAAAACTTTTCAAGGTATAAATATAAAAAGTAAACACTTTTAATGGTATATGTATAAAAAGTTAAAACTTTTCAATGTATTAATATAAAAAGTAAACACTTTTTATGGTATATGCATAAAAAGTTAAAACTTTTCAAGGTATTAACATAAAAAGTAAACACTTTTTATGGTATATGCATAAAAAGTTAAAACTTTTCAAGGTATTAATATAAAAAGTAAACACTTTTTATGGTATATGAATAAAAAGTTAAAACTTTTCAATGTATTAATATAAAAAGTAAACACTTTTTATGGTATATGCATAAAAAGTTAAAACTTTTCAAGGTATTAATATAAAAAGTAAACACTTTCAATGGTATATGAATAAAAAGTTAAAACTTTTCAAGGTATTAATATAAAAAGTAAACACTTTTTATGGTATATGCATAAAAAGTTAAAACTTTTCAAGGTATTAACATAAAAAGTAAACACTTTTTATGGTACATGCATAAAAAGTTAAAACTTTTCAAGGTATAAATATAAAAAGTAAACACTTTTTATGGTATATGTATAAAAAGTTAAAACTTTTCAAGGTATTAACATAAAAAGTAAACACTTTTTATGGTATATGCATAAAAAGTTAAAACTTTTCAAGGTATTAATATAAAAAGTAAACACTTTTTATGGTATATGTATAAAAAGTTAAAACTTTTCAATGTATTAATATAAAAAGTAAACACTTTTTATGGTATATGTATAAAAAGTTAAAACTTTTCAAGACATAAATATAAAAAGTAAACACTTTTCATGGTATATGCATAAAAAGTTAAAACTTTTCAAGGTATTAATAAAAAAAGTAAACACTTTTTATGGTATATGCATAAAAAGTTAAAACTTTTCAAGGTATTACCATAAAAAGTAAACACTTTTTATGTTATATGCATAAAAAGTTAAAACTTTTCAAGGTATAAATAAAAAAGTAAACACTTTTTATTGTATATGTATAAAAAGTTAAAACTTTTCAAGGTATTAATATAAAAAGTAAACACTTTTTATGGTATATGTATAAAAAGTTAAAACTTTTCAAGGTATTAATATAAAAGGTAAATACTTTTTATAGTATATGTATAAAAAGTTAAAACTTTTCAAGGTATTAATATAAAAAGTAAACACTTTTTATGGTATATGTATAAAAAGTTAAAACTTTTCAATGTATTAATATAAAAAGTAAACACTTTTTATGGTATATGTATAAAAAGTTAAAACTTTTCAAGGTATAAATATAAAAAGTAAACACTTTTTATGGTACATGTATAAAAAGTTAAAACTTTTCAAGGCATAAATATAAAAAGTAAACACTTTTTATAGTATATATGTATAAAAAGTTAAAACTTTTCAAGGTATTAATATAAAAACTAAACACTTTTTATGGTATTTGTATAAAAAGTTAAAACTTTTCAAGGTATTAATATAAAAGGTAAACACTTTTTATAGTATATGTATAAAAAGTTAAAAATTTTCAAGGTATTAATATAAAAAGTAAACACTTTTTATGGTATATGTATAAAAAGTTAAAACTATTCAATGTATTAATATAAAAAGTAAACACTTTTAATGGTATATGTATAAAAAGTTAAAACTTTTCAAGGTATAAATATAAAAAGTAAACACTTTTTATGGTATATGCATAAAAAGTTAAAACTTTTCAAGGTATTAACTTAAAAAGTAAACACTTTTTATGGTATATGCATAAAAAGTTAAAACTTTTCAAGGTATTAACATAAAAAGTAAACGCTTTTCATGGTATAGGTATAAAAAGTTAAAACTTTTCAAGGTATTAATATAAAAAGTAAACACTTTTTATGGTATATGTATAAAAAGTTAAAACTTTTCAAGGTATTAATATAAAAAGTAAACACTTTTTATGGTATATGTATAAAAAGTTAAAACTTTCAAGGTATTAATATAAAAAGTAAACACTTTCAATGGTATATGCATAAAAAGTTAAAACTTTTCAAGGTATTAATATAAAAAGTAAACACTTTTTATGGTATATGCATAAAAAGTTAAAACTTTTCAAGGTATTAACATTAAAAGTAAACACTTTTTATGGTATATGCATAAAAAGTTAAAACTTTTTAAGGTATAAATATAAAAAGTAAACACTTTTTATGGTATATGTATAAAAAGTTAAAACTTTTCAATGTATTAATATAAAAAGTAAACACTTTTTATGGTATATGTATAAAAAGTTAAAACTTTTCAAGGTATTAATATAAAAAGTAAACACTTTTTATGGTATATGTATAAAAAGTTAAAACTTTTCAATGTATTAATATAAAAAGTAAACACTTTTTATGGTATATGTATAAAAAGTTAAAACTTTTCAAGGTATAAATATAAAAAGTAAACACTTTTTATGGTATATGTATAAAAAGTTAAAACTTTTCAAGGCATAAATATAAAAAGTAAACACTTTTTATAGTATATATGTATAAAAAGTTAAAACTTTTCAAGGTATTAATATAAAAACTAAACACTTTTTATGGTATTTGTATAAAAAGTTAAAACTTTTCAAGGTATTAATATAAAAGGTAAACACTTTTTATAGTATATGTATAAAAAGTTAAAAATTTTCAAGGTATTAATATAAAAAGTAAACACTTTTTATGGTATATGTATAAAAAGTTAAAACTATTCAATGTATTAATATAAAAAGTAAACACTTTTAATGGTATATGTATAAAAAGTTAAAACTTTTCAAGGTATAAATATAAAAAGTAAACACTTTTTATGGTATATGCATAAAAAGTTAAAACTTTTCAAGGTATTAACTTAAAAAGTAAACACTTTTTATGGTATATGCATAAAAAGTTAAAACTTTTCAAGGTATTAACATAAAAAGTAAACGCTTTTCATGGTATAGGTATAAAAAGTTAAAACTTTTCAAGGTATTAATATAAAAAGTAAACACTTTTTATGGTATATGTATAAAAAGTTAAAACTTTTCAAGGTATTAATATAAAAAGTAAACACTTTTTATGGTATATGTATAAAAAGTTAAAACTTTTCAAGGTATTAATATAAAAAGTAAACACTTTCAATGGTATATGCATAAAAAGTTAAAACTTTTCAAGGTATTAATATAAAAAGTAAACACTTTTTATGGTATATGCATAAAAAGTTAAAACTTTTCAAGGTATTAACATTAAAAGTAAACACTTTTTATGGTATATGCATAAAAAGTTAAAACTTTTCAAGGTATAAATATAAAAAGTAAACACTTTTTATGGTATATGTATAAAAAGTTAAAACTTTTCAATGTATTAATATAAAAAGTAAACACTTTTTATGGTATATGTATAAAAAGTTAAAACTTTTCAAGGTATAAATATAAAAAGTAAACACTTTTCATGGTATATGCATAAAAAGTTAAAACTTTTCAAGGTATTAATAAAAAAAGTAAACACTTTCAATGGTATATGCATAAAATGTTAAAACTTTTCAAGGTATTAATATAAAAAGTAAACAGTTTTTATGGTATATGTATAAAAAGTTAAAACTTGTCAAGGTATTAATATAAAAAGTAAACACTTTCAATGGTATATGCATAAAAAGTTAAAACTTTTCAAGGTATTAATATAAAAAGTAAACCCTTTTTATGGTATATGCATAAAAAGTTAAAACTTTTCAAGGTATTAACATAAAAAGTAAACACTTTTTATGGTATATGCATAAAAAGTTAAAACTTTTCAAGGTATAAATATAAAAAGTAAACACTTTTTATGGTATATGTATAAAAAGTTAAAACTTTTCAAGGTATTAATATAAAAAGTAAACACTTTTTATGGTATATGTATAAAAAGTTAAAACTTTTCAAGGTATTAATATAAAAGGTAAATACTTTTTATAGTATATGTATGAAAAGTTTAAACTTTTCAAGGTATTATTATAAAAAGTAAACACTTTTTATGGTATATGTATAAAAAGTTATAAACTTTTCAAGGTATAAATATAAAAAGTAAACACTTTACATGGTATATGCATAAAAAGTTAAAACTTTTCAAGGTCTTAATAAAAAAAGTAAACACTTTTTATGGTATATGTATAAAAAGTTAAAACTTTTCAAGGTATTAATATAAAAAGTAAACACTTTTTATGGTATATGTATAAAAAGTTAAAACTTTTAAAGGTATTAATACAAAAGGTAAATACTTTTTATAGTATATGTATGAAAAGTTTAAACTTTTCAAGGTATTATTATAAAAAGTAAACACATTTTATGGTATATGTATAAAAAGTTAAAACTTTTCAAGGTATAAATATAAAAAGTAAACACGTTTTATGGTATATGTATAAAAAGTTAAAACTTTTCAAGGTATTAATATAAAAAGTAAACACTTTTTATGGTATATGTATAAAAAGTTAAAACTTTTAAAGGTATTAATATAAAAGGTAAATACTTTTTATAGTATATGTATGAAAAGTTAAAACTTTTCAAGGTATTAATAAAAAAAGTAAACACTTTCAATAATATATGAATAAAAAGTTAAAACTTTTCAAGGTATTAATATAAAAAGTAAACACTTTTTATGGTATATGCATAAAAAGTTAAAACTTTTCAAGGTATTAACATAAAAAGTAAACACTTTTTATGGTACATGCATAAAAAGTTAAAACTTTTCAAGGTATAAATATAAAAAGTAAACACTTTTTATGGTATATGTATAAAAAGTTAAAACTTTTCAAGGTATTAATATAAAAAGTAAACACTTTTTATGGTATATGTATAAAAAGTTAAAACTTTTCAAGGTATTAATATAAAAGGTAAATACTTTTTATAGTATATGTATAAAAAGTTAAAACTTTTCAAGGTATTAATATAAAAAGTAAACACTTTTTATGGTATATGTATAAAAAGTTAAAACTTTTCAATGTATTAATATAAAAAGTAAACACTTTTTATGGTATATGTATAAAAAGTTAAAACTTTTCAAGGTATAAATATAAAAAGTAAACACTTTTCATGGTATATGCATAAAAAGTTAAAACTTTTCAAGGTATTAATAAAAAAAGTAAACACTTTTTATGGTATATGCATAAAAAGTTAAAACTTTTCAAGGTATTAACATAAAAAGTAAACACTTTTTATGGTATATGCATAAAAAGTTAAAACTTTTCAAGGTATTAATATAAAAAGTAAACACTTTTTATGGTATATGTATAAAAAGTTAAAACTTTTCAATGTATTAATATAAAAAGTAAACACTTTTTATGGTATATGTATAAAAAGTTAAAACTTTTCAAGACATAAATATAAAAAGTAAACACTTTTCATGGTATATGCATAAAAAGTTAAAACTTTTCAAGGTATTAATAAAAAAAGTAAACACTTTTTATGGTATATGCATAAAAAGTTAAAACTTTTCAAGGTATTACCATAAAAAGTAAACACTTTTTATGTTATATGCATAAAAAGTTAAAACTTTTCAAGGTATAAATAAAAAAGTAAACACTTTTTATGGTATATGTATAAAAAGTTAAAACTTTTCAAGGTATTAATATAAAAAGTAAACACTTTTTATGGTATATGTATAAAAAGTTAAAACTTTTCAAGGTATTAATATAAAAGGTAAATACTTTTTATAGTATATGTATAAAAAGTTAAAACTTTTCAAGGTATTAATATAAAAAGTAAACACTTTTTATGGTATATGTATAAAAAGTTAAAACTTTTCAATGTATTAATATAAAAAGTAAACACTTTTTATGGTATATGTATAAAAAGTTAAAACTTTTCAAGGTATAAATATAAAAAGTAAACACTTTTCATGGTATATGCATAAAAAGTTAAAACTTTTCAAGGTATTAATAAAAAAAGTAAACACTTTTTATGGTATATGCATAAAAAGTTAAAACTTTTCAAGGTATTAACATAAAAAGTAAACACTTTTTATGGTACATGCATAAAAAGTTAAAACTTTTCAAGGTATAAATATAAAAAGTAAACACTTTTTATGGTATATGTATAAAAAGTTAAAACTTTTCAAGGCATAAATATAAAAAGTAAACACTTTTTATAGTATATATGTATAAAAAGTTAAAACTTTTCAAGGTATTAATATAAAAACTAAACACTTTTTATGGTATTTGTATAAAAAGTTAAAACTTTTCAAGGTATTAATATAAAAGGTAAACACTTTTTATAGTATATGTATAAAAAGTTAAAAATTTTCAAGGTATTAATATAAAAAGTAAACACTTTTTATGGTATATGTATAAAAAGTTAAAACTATTCAATGTATTAATATAAAAAGTAAACACTTTTAATGGTATATGTATAAAAAGTTAAAACTTTTCAAGGTATAAATATAAAAAGTAAACACTTTTTATGGTATATGCATAAAAAGTTAAAACTTTTCAAGGTATTAACTTAAAAAGTAAACACTTTTTATGGTATATGCATAAAAAGTTAAAACTTTTCAAGGTATTAACATAAAAAGTAAACGCTTTTCATGGTATAGGTATAAAAAGTTAAAACTTTTCAAGGTATTAATATAAAAAGTAAACACTTTTTATGGTATATGTATAAAAAGTTAAAACTTTTCAAGGTATTAATATAAAAAGTAAACACTTTTTATGGTATATGTATAAAAAGTTAAAACTTTTCAAGGTATTAATATAAAAAGTAAACACTTTCAATGGTATATGCATAAAAAGTTAAAACTTTTCAAGGTATTAATATAAAAAGTAAACACTTTTTATGGTATATGCATAAAAAGTTAAAACTTTTCAAGGTATTAACATTAAAAGTAAACACTTTTTATGGTATATGCATAAAAAGTTAAAACTTTTCAAGGTATAAATATAAAAAGTAAACACTTTTTATGGTATATGTATAAAAAGTTAAAACTTTTCAAGACATAAATATAAAAAGTAAACACTTTTCATGGTATACGCATAAAAAGTTAAAACTTTTCAAGGTATTAATAAAAAAAGTAAACACTTTTTATGGTATATGCATAAAAAGTTAAAACTTTTCAAGGTATTACCATAAAAAGTAAACACTTTTTATGTTATATGCATAAAAAGTTAAAACTTTTCAAGGTATAAATAAAAAAGTAAACACTTTTTATGGTATATGTATAAAAAGTTAAAACTTTTCAAGGTATTAATATAAAAAGTAAACACTTTTTATGGTATATGTATAAAAAGTTAAAACTTTTCAAGGTATTAATATAAAAGGTAAATACTTTTTATAGTATATGTATAAAAAGTTAAAACTTTTCAAGGTATTAATATAAAAAGTAAACACTTTTTATGGTATATGTATAAAAAGTTAAAACTTTTCAATGTATTAATATAAAAAGTAAACACTTTTTATGGTATATGTATAAAAAGTTAAAACTTTTCAAGGTATAAATATAAAAAGTAAACACTTTTCATGGTATATGCATAAAAAGTTAAAACTTTTCAAGGTATTAATAAAAAAAGTAAACACTTTTTATGGTATATGCATAAAAAGTTAAAACTTTTCAAGGTATTAACATAAAAAGTAAACACTTTTTATGGTACATGCATAAAAAGTTAAAACTTTTCAAGGTATAAATATAAAAAGTAAACACTTTTTATGGTATATGTATAAAAAGTTAAAACTTTTCAAGGCATAAATATAAAAAGTAAACACTTTTTATAGTATATATGTATAAAAAGTTAAAACTTTTCAAGGTATTAATATAAAAACTAAACACTTTTTATGGTATTTGTATAAAAAGTTAAAACTTTTCAAGGTATTAATATAAAAGGTAAACACTTTTTATAGTATATGTATAAAAAGTTAAAAAAATTTAAGGTATTAATATAAAAAGTAAACACTTTTTATGGTATATGTATAAAAAGTTAAAACTATTCAATGTATTAATATAAAAAGTAAACACTTTTAATGGTATATGTATAAAAAGTTAAAACTTTTCAAGGTATAAATATAAAAAGTAAACACTTTTTATGGTATATGCATAAAAAGTTAAAACTTTTCAAGGTATTAACTTAAAAAGTAAACACTTTTTATGGTATATGCATAAAAAGTTAAAACTTTTCAAGGTATTAACATAAAAAGTAAACGCTTTTCATGGTATAGGTATAAAAAGTTAAAACTTTTCAAGGTATTAATATAAAAAGTAAACACTTTTTATGGTATATGTATAAAAAGTTAAAACTTTTCAAGGTATTAATATAAAAAGTAAACACTTTTTATGGTATATGTATAAAAAGTTAAAACTTTTCAAGGTATTAATATAAAAAGTAAACACTTTCAATGGTATATGCATAAAAAGTTAAAACTTTTCAAGGTATTAATATAAAAAGTAAACACTTTTTATGGTATATGCATAAAAAGTTAAAACTTTTCAAGGTATTAACATTAAAAGTAAACACTTTTTATGGTATATGCATAAAAAGTTAAAACTTTTCAAGGTATTAACTTAAAAAGTAAACACTTTTTATGGTATATGCATAAAAAGTTAAAACTTTTCAAGGTATTAACATAAAAAGTAAACACTTTTCATGGTATATGTATAAAAAGTTAAAACTTTTCAAGGTATTAATATAAAAAGTAAACACTTTTTATGGTATATGTATAAAAAGTTAAAACTTTTCAAGGTATTAATATAAAAAGTAAACACTTTTTATGGTATATGTATAAAAAGTTAAAACTTTTCAAGGTATTAATATAAAAAGTAAACACTTTCAATGGTATATGCATAAAAAGTTAAAACTTTTCAAGGTATTAATATAAAAAGTAAACACTTTTTATGGTATATGCATAAAAAGTTAAAACTTTTCAAGGTATTAACATAAAAAGTAAACACTTTTTATGGTATATGCATAAAAAGTTAAAACTTTTCAAGGTATAAATATAAAAAGTAAACACTTTTTATGGTATATGTATAAAAAGTTAAAACTTTTCAAGGTATTAATATAAAAAGTAAACACTTTTTATGGTATATGTATAAAAAGTTAAAACTTTTAAAGGTATTAATATAAAAGGTAAATACTTTTTATAGTATATGTATGAAAAGTTTAAACTTTTCAAGGTATTATTATAAAAAGTAAACACTTTTTATGGTATATGTATAAAAAGTTAAAACTTTTCAAGGTATAAATATAAAAAGTAAACACTTTTTATGGTATATGTATAAAAAGTTAAAACTTTTCAAGGTATTAATATAAAAAGTAAACATTTTCAATGGTATATGCATAAAAAGTTAAAACTTTTCAAGGTATTAATATAAAAAGTAAACACTTTTTATGGTATATGCATAAAAAGTTAAAACTTTTCAAGGTATTAACATAAAAAGTAAACACTTTTTATAGTATAAGCATAAAAAGTTAAAACTTTTCAAGTTATAAATATAAAAAGTAAACACTTTTCATGGTATATGCATAAAAAGTTAAAACTTTTGAAGGTATTAATAAAAAAAAGTAAACACTTTTTATGGTATATGCATAAAAAGTTAAAACTTTTCAAGGTATTAATATAAAAAGTAAACACTTTCAATGGTATATGCATAAAAAGTTAAAACTTTTCAAGGTATAAATATAAAAAGTAAACACTTTTTATGGTATATGTATAAAAAGTTAAAACTTTTCAAGGTATAACCATAAAAAGTAAACACTTTTTATGGTATATGCATAAAAAGTTAAAACTTTTCAAGGTATAAATAAAAAAGTAAACACTTTTTATGGAATATGTATAAAAAGTTAAAACTTTTCAAGGTATTAATATAAAAAGTAAACACTTTTTATGGTATATGTATAAAAAGTTAAAACTTTTCAAGGTATTAATATAAAAACTAAACACTTTTTATGGTATTTGTATAAAAAGTTAAAACTTTTCAAGGTATTAATATAAAAGGTAAACACTTTTTATAGTATATGTATAAAAAGTTAAAAATTTTCAAGGTATTAATATAAAAGGTAAACACTTTTTATGGTATATGTATAAAAAGTTAAAACTTTTTAAGGTATAAATATAAAAAGTAAACACTTTTTATGGTATATGCATAAAAAGTTAAAACTTTTCAAGGTATTAACTTAAAAAGTAAACACTTTTTATGGTATAGGCATAAAAAGTTAAAACTTTTCAAGGTATTAATATAAAAAGTAAACACTTTTTATGGTATATGTATAAAAAGTTAAAACTTTTCAAGGTATTAATATAAAAAGTAAACACTTTCAATGGTATATGCATAAAAAATTAAAACTTTTCAAGGTATTAATATAAAAAGTAAACACTTTTTATGGTATATGTATAAAAAGTTAAAACTTTTCAATGTATTAATATAAAAAGTAAACACTTTTAATGGTATATGTATAAAAAGTTAAAACTTTTCAATGTATTAATATAAAAAGTAAACACTTTTAATGGTATATGTATAAAAAGTTAAAACTTTTCAAGGTATTAATATAAAAAGTAAACACTTTCAATGGTATATGCATAAAAAGTTAAAACTTTTCAAGGTATTAATATAAAAAGTAAACACTTTTTATGGTATATGCATAAAAAGTTAAAACTTTTCAAGGTATTAACATAAAAAGTAAACACTTTTTATGGTATATGCATAAAAAGTTAAAACTTTTCAAGGTATAAATATAAAAAGTAAACACTTTTTATGGTATATGTATAAAAAGTTAAAACTTTTCAAGGTATTAATATAAAAAGTAAACACTTTTTATGGTATATGTATAAAAAGTTAAAACTTTTCAAGGTATTAATATAAAAGGTAAATACTTTTTATAGTATATGTATAAAAAGTTTAAACTTTTCAAGGTATTAATATAAAAAGTAAACACTTTTCATGGTATATGCATAAAAAGTTAAAACTTTTCAAGGTATTAATAAAAAAAGTAAACACTTTTTATGGTAAATGCATAAAAAGTTAAAACTTTTCAAGGTATTAACATAAAAAGTAAACACTTTTTATGGTATATGCATAAAAAGTTAAAACTTTTCAAGGTATAAATATAAAAAGTAAACACTTTTTATGGTATATGTATAAAAAGTTAAAACTTTTCAAGGTATTAATATAAAAAGTAAACACTTTTTATGGTATATGTATAAAAAGTTAAAACTTTTCAAGGTATAAATATAAAAAGTAAACACTTTTTATGGTATATGCATAAAAAGTTAAAACTTTTCAAGGTATTAACTTAAAAAGTAAACACTTTTTATGGTATATGCATAAAAAGTTAAAACTTTTCAAGGTATTAACATAAAAAGTAAACACTTTTTATGGTATATATATAAAAAGTTAAAACTTTTCAAGGTATTAATATAAAAAGTAAACACTTTTTATGGTATATGCATAAAAAGTTAAAACTTTTCAAGGTATTAACATAAAAAGTAAACACTTTTTATGGTATATGCATAAAAAGTTAAAACTTTTCAAGGTATTAACATAAAAAGTAAACACTTTTTATGATATATGCATAAAAAGTTAAAACTTTTCAAGGTATAAATATAAAAAGTAAACACTTTTTATGGTATATGTATAAAAAGTTAAAACTTTTCAAGGTATTAATATAAAAAGTAAACACTTTTAATGGTATATGTATAAAAAGTTAAAACTTTTCAAGGTATAAATATAAAAAGTAAACACTTTTTATGGTATATGTATATAAAGTTAAAACTTTTCAAGGTATTAATATAAAAAGTAAACACTTTTTATGGTATTTGTATAAAAAGTTAAAACTTTTCAAGGTATTAATATAAAAGGTAAACACTTTTTATAGTATATGTATAAAAAGTTAAAAATTTTCAAGGTATTAATATAAAAAGTAAACACTTTTATGGTATATGTATAAAAAGTTAAAACTTTTCAATGTATTAATATAAAAAGTAAACACTTTTAATGGTATATGTATAAAAAGTTAAAACTAAAGGTATTAACATAAAAAGTAAACACTTTTTATGGTATATGCATAAAAAGTTAAAACTTTTCAAGGTATAAATATAAAAAGTAAACACTTTTTATGGTATATGTATAAAATGTTAAAACTTTTCAAGGTATTAATATAAAAAGTAAACACTTTTTATGGTATATGTATAAAAAGTTAAAACTTTTCAATGTATTAATATAAAAAGTAAACACTTTTTATGGTATATGTATAAAAATTTAAAACTTTTCAAGGTATAAATATAAAAAGTAAACACTTTTCATGGTATATGCATAAAAAGTTAAAACTTTTCAAGGTATTAATAAAAAAAGTAAACACTTTTTATGGTATATGCATAAAAAGTTAAAACTTTGCAAGGTATTAACATAAAAAGTAAACACTTTTTATGGTATATGCATAAAAAGTTAAAACTTTTCAAGGTATTAATATAAAAAGTAAACACTTTTTATGGTATATGTATAAAAAGTTAAAACTTTTCAAGGTATTAATATAAAAAGTAAACACTTTCAATGGTATATGCATAAAAAATTAAAACTTTTCAAGGTATTAATATAAAAAGTAAACACTTTTTATGGTATATGTATAAAAAGTTAAAACTTTTCAATGTATTAATATAAAAAGTAAACACTTTTAATGGTATATGTATAAAAAGTTAAAACTTTTCAAGGTATTAATATAAAAAGTAAACACTTTTAATGGTATATGTATAAAAAGTTAAAACTTTTCAAGGTATAAATATAAAAAGTAAACACATTTTATGGTATATGCATAAAAAGTTAAAACTTTTCAAGGTATTAACATAAAAAGTAAACACTTTTCATGGTATATGTATAAAAAGTTAAAACTTTTCAAGGTTTTAATATAAAAAGTAAACACTTTTTATGGTATATGTATAAAAAGTTAAAACTTTTCAAGGTATTAATATAAAAAGTAAACACTTTTTATGGTATATGTATAAAAAGTTAAAACTTTTCAATGTATTAATATAAAAAGTAAACACTTTTTATGGTATATGTATAAAAAGTTAAATCTTTTCAAAGTATTAATATAAAAGGTAAATACTTTTTGTAGTATATGTATAAAAAGTTAAAACTTTTCAAGGTATTAATATAAAAAGTAAACACTTTTCAAGGTATATGCATAAAAAGTTAAAACTTTTCAAGGTATTAATAAAAAAAGTAAACACTTTTTATGGTAAATGCATAAAAAGTTAAAACTTTTCAAGGTATTAACATAAAAAGTAAACACTTTTTATGGTATATGCATAAAAAGTTAAAACTTTTCAAGGTATTAATATAAAAAGTAAACACTTTCAATGGTATATGCATAAAAAGTTAAAACTTTTCAAGGTATTAATATAAAAAGTAAACACTTTTTATGGTATATGCATAAAAAGTTAAAACTTTTCAAGGTATTAACATAAAAAGTAAACACTTTTTATGGTATATGCATAAAAAGTTAAAACTTTTCAAGGTATAAATATAAAAAGTAAACACTTTTTATGGTATATGTATAAAAAGTTAAAACTTTTCAAGGTATTAATATAAAAAGTAAACACTTTTTATGGTATATGTATAAAAAGTTAAAACTTTTCAAGGTATTAATATAAAAGGTAAATACTTTTTATAGTATATGTATAAAAAGTTTAAACTTTTCAAGGTATTAATATAAAAAGTAAACACTTTTCATGGTATATGCATAAAAAGTTAAAACTTTTCAAGGTATTAATAAAAAAAGTAAACACTTTTTATGGTAAATGCATAAAAAGTTAAAACTTTTCAAGGTATTAACATAAAAAGTAAACACTTTTTATGGTATATGCATAAAAAGTTAAAACTTTTCAAGGTATAAATATAAAAAGTAAACACTTTTTATGGTATATGTATAAAAAGTTAAAACTTTTCAAGGTATTAATATAAAAAGTAAACACTTTTTATGGTATATGTATAAAAAGTTAAAACTTTTCAAGGTATAAATATAAAAAGTAAACACTTTTTATGGTATATGTATAAAAAGTTAAAACTTTTTAAGGTATTAATATAAAAAGTAAACACTTTTTATGGTATTTGTATAAAAAGTTAAAACTTTTCAAGGTATTAATATAAAAGGTAAACACTTTTTATAGTATATGTATAAAAAGTTAAAAATTTACAAGGTATTAATATAAAAAGTAAACACTTTTTATGGTATATGTATAAAAAGTTAAAACTTTTCAATGTATTAATATAAAAAGTAAACACTTTTAATGGTATATGTATAAAAAGTTAAAACTTTTCAAGGTATTAACATAAAAAGTAAACACTTTTTATGGACTATGTATAAAAAGTTAAAACTTTTCAATGTATTAATATAAAAGTAAACACTTTTTATGGTATATGTATAAAAAGTTAAAACTTTTCAAGGTATTAACATAAAAAGTAAACACTTTTTATGGACTATGAATAAAAAGTTTAAACTTTTCAATGTATTAATATAAAAAGTAAACACTTTTTATGGTATATGTATAAAAAGTTAAAACTTTTCAAGGTATAAATATAAAAAGTAAACACTTTTTATGGTATATGCATAAAAAGCTAAAACTTTTCAAGGTATTAATAAACAAAGTAAACACTTTTTATGGTATATGCATAAAAAGTTAAAACTTTTCAAGGTATTAACATAAAAAGTAAACACTTTTTATGGTATATGCATAAAAAGTTAAAACTTTTCAAGGTATAAATATAAAAAGTAAACACTTTTTATGGTATATGTATAAAAAAATAAAACTTTTCAAGGTAAAAATATTAAAAGTAAACACTTTTTATGGTATATGTATAAAAAGTTAAAACTTTTCAAGGTATTAATATAAAAAGTAAACACTTTTTATAGTATATGAATAAAAAGTTAAAACTTTTCAAGGTATAAATATAAAAAGTAAACACTTTTTATGGACTATGAATAAAAAGTTTAAACTTTTCAATGTATTAATATAAAAAGTAAACACTTTTTATGGTATATGTATAAAAAGTTAAAACTTTTCAAGGTATAAATATAAAAAGTAAACACTTTTTATGGGATATGCATAAAAAGTTAAAACTTTTCAAGGTATTAATAAACAAAGTAAACACTTTTTATGGTATATGCATAAAAAGTTAAAACTTTTCAAGGTATTAACATAAAAAGTAAACACTTTTTATGGTATATGCATAAAAAGTTAAAACTTTTCAAGGTATAAATATAAAAAGTAAACACTTTTTATGGTATATGTATAAAAAGATAAAACTTTTCAAGGTAAAAATATTAAAAGTAAACACTTTTTATGGTATATGTATAAAAAGTTAAAACTTTTCAAGGTATTAATATAAAAAGTAAACACTTTTTATAGTATATGAATAAAAAGTTAAAACTTTTCAAGGTATAAATATAAAAAGTAAACACTTTTTTTGGTATATGTATAAAAAGTTAAAACTTTTCAAAGTATTAATATAAAAAGTAAACACTTTTTATGGTATATGTATAAAAAGTTAAAACTTTTCAAGGTATTAATATAAAAAGTAAACACTTTTTATGGTATATGTATAAAAAGTTAAAACTTTTCAAGGTATTAATATAAAAAGTAAACACTTTTTATGATATATGTATAAAAAGTTAAAACTTTTCAAGGTATAAATATAAAAAGTAAACACTTTTTATGGTATATGTATAAAAAGTTAAAACTTTTCTAGGTATTAATATAAAAAGTAAACACTTTTTATGGTATATGTATAAAAAGTTAAAACTTTTCAAGGTATTAATATAAAAAGTAAACACTTTTTATGGTATATGTATAAAATGTTAAAACTTTTCAAGGTATTAATATAAAAAGTAAACACTTTCAATGGTATATGCATAAAAAGTTAAAACTTTTCAAGGTATTAATATAAAAAGTAAACACTTTTTATAGTATATGCATAAAAAGTTAAAACTTTTCAAGGTATTAACATAAAAAGTAAACACTTTTTATGGTATATGCATCAAAAGTTAAAACTTTTCAAGGTATAAATATAAAAAGTAAACACTTTTTATGGTATATGTATAAAAAGTTAAAACTTTTCAAGGTATTAATATAAAAAGTAAACACTTTTTATGGTATATGTATAAAAAGTTAAAACTTTTCAAGGTATTAATATAAAAAGTAAACACTTTTTATGGTATATGTATACAAAGTTAAAACTTTTCAATGTATTAATATAAAAAGTAAACACTTTTTATGGTATATGCATAAAAAGTTAAAACTTTTCAAGGTATTAACATAAAAAGTAAACACTTTTTATGGTATATGCATAAAAAGTTAAAACTTTTCAAGGTATAAATATAAAAAGTAAACACTTTTTATGGTAAATGTATAAAAAGTTAAAACTTTTCAAGGTATTAATATAAAAAGTAAACACTTTTTATGGTATATGTATAAAAAGTTAAAACTTTTCAAGGTATAAATATAAAAAGTATACACTTTTTATGGTATATGCATAAAAAGTTAAAACTTTTCAAAGTATTAATATAAAAAGTAAACACTTTTTATGGTATATGTATAAAAAGTTAAAACTTTTCAAGGTATTAATATGAAAAGTAAACACTTTTCATGGTATATGTATAAAAAGTTAAAACTTTTCAAGGTATTAATATAAAAAGTAAACACTTTTTATGGTATATGTATAAAAAGTAAAAACTTTTCAAGGTATTAATATAAAAAGTAAACACTTTTCATGGTATATGTATAAAAAGTTAAAACTTTTCAAGGTATTAATATAAAAAGTAAACACTTTTTATGGTATATGTATAAAAAGTTAAAACTTTTCAAGGTATTAATATAAAAAGTAAACACTTTCAATGGTATATGCATAAAAAGTTAAAACTTTTCAAGGTATTAATATAAAAAGTAAACACTTTTTATGGTATATGCATAAAAAGTTAAAACTTTTAAAGGTATTAACATAAGAAGTAAACACTTTTTATGGTATATGCATAAAAAGTTAAAACTTTTCAAGGTATAAATATAAAAAGTAAACACTTTTTATGGTATATGCATATAAAGTTAAAACTTTTCAAGGTATTAAATTAAAAAGTAAACACTTTTTATGGTATATGCATAAAAAGTTAAAACTTTTCAAGGTATTAATATAAAAAGTAAACACTTTTTATGGTATATGCATAAAAAGTTAAAACTTTTCAAGGTATTAACATAAAAAGTAAATACTTTTTATGGTATATGCATAAAAAATTAAAACTTTTCAAGGTATAAATATAAAAAGTAAACACTTTTTTATGGTATATGTATAAAAAGTTAAAACTTTTCAAGGTATTAATATAAAAAGTAAACACTTTTTATGGTATATGTATAAAAAGTTAAAACTTTTCAAGGTATTAATATAAAAGGTAAATACTTTTTATAGTATATGTATAAAAAGTTAAAACTTTTCAAGGTATTAATATAAAAAGTAAACACTTTTTATGGTATTTGTATAAAAAGTTAAAACTTTTCAATGTATTAATATAAAAAGTAAACACTTTTTATGGTATATGTATATAAAGTTAAAACTTTTCAAGGTATAAATATAAAAAGTAAACACTTTTCTTGGTATATGCATAAAAAGTTAAAACTTTTCAAGGTATAATAAAAAAAGGAAACAGTTTTTATGGTATATGCATAAAAAGTTAAAACTTTTCTAGGTATTAACATAAAAAGTAAACACTTTTTATGGTATATGCATAAAAAGTTAAAACTTTTCAAGGTATTAATATAAAAAGTAAACACTTTTTATGGTATACGTATAAAAAGTTAAAACTTTTCAAGGTATTAATAAAAAAGTAAACACTTTTTATGGTATATGCATATAAAGTTAAAACTTTTCAAGGTATTAACTTAAAAAGTAAACACTTTTTATGGTATATGCATAAAAAGTTAAAACTTTTCAAGGTATTAATATGAAAAGTAAACACTTTTCATGGTATATGTATAAAAAGTTAAAACTTTTCAAAGTATTAATATAAAAAGTAAACACTTTTTATGGTATATGCATAAAAAGTTAAAACATTTCAAGGTATAAATATAAAAAGTAAACACTTTTTATGGTATATGTATAAAAAGTTAAAACTTTTCAAGGTATAAAAATAAAAAGCAAACACTTTTTATGGTATATGTATAAAAAGTTAAAACTTTTTAAGGTATTAATATAAAAAGTAAACACTTTTTATGGTATATGTATAAAAAGTTAAAACTTTTCAAGGTATAAATATAAAAAGTAAACACTTTTTATGGTATATGTATAAAAAGTTAAAACTTTTCAAGGTATTAATATAAAAAGTAAACACTTTTTATGGTATATGTATAAAAAGTTAAAACTTTTCAAGGTATTAATATAAAAAGTAAACACTTTTTATGGTATATGTTAAAATAGTTAAAACTTTTCAAGGTATTAATTATGGTATATGTATAAAAAGTTAAAACTTTTCAAGGTATAAATATAAAAAGTAAACACTTTTTATGGTATATGTATAAAAAGTTAAAACTTGTCAAGGTATTAATATAAAAAGTAAACATTTTTTATGGTATTTGTATAAAAAGTTAAAACTTTTCAAGGTATTAATATAAAAGGTAAACACTTTTTATAGTATATGTATAAAAAGTTAAAACTTTTCAAGGTATTAATATAAAAAGTAAACACTTTTTATGGTATATGTATAAAAAGTTAAAACTTTTCAATGTATTAATATAAAAAGTAAACACTTTTTATGGTATATGTATAAAAAGTTAAAACTTTTCAAGGTATTAATATGAAAAGTAAACACTTTTCATGGTATATGTATAAAAAGTTAATACTTTTCAAGGTATTCATATAAATAGTAAACACTTTCAATGGTATATGCATAAAAAGTTAAAACTTTTCAAGGTATTAATATAAAAAGTAAACACTTTTTATGGTATATGCATAAAAAGTTAAAACTTTTCAAGGTATTAACATAAAAAGTAAATACTTTTTATGGTATATGCATAAAAAGTTAAAACTTTTCAAGGTATAAATATAAAAAGTAAACACTTTTTATGGTATATGTATAAAAAGTTAAAACTTTTCAAGGTATAAAAATAAAAAGTAAACACTTTTTATGGTATATGTATAAAAAGTTAAAACTTTTCAAGGTATAAATATAAAAAGTAAACACTTTTTATGGTATATGTATAAAAAGTTAAAACTTTTCAAGGTATTAATATAAAAAGTAAACACTTTTTATGGTATATGTATAAAAAGTTAAAACTTTTCAAGGTATTAATATAAAAAGTAAACACTTTTTATGGTATATGTATAAAAAGTTAAAACTTTTCAAGGTATAAATATAAAAAGTAAACACTTTTTATGGTATATGTATAAAAAGTTAAAACTTTTCAAGGTATTAATATAAAAAGTAAACACTTTTTATGGTATATGTATAAAAAGTTAAAACTTTTCAAGGTATAAATATAAAAAGTAAACACTTTTTATGGTATATGTATAAAAAGTTAAAACTTTTCAAGGTATTAATATAAAAAGTAAACACTTTTTATGGTATATGTATAAAAAGTTAAAACTTTTCAAGGTATTAATATAAAAAGTAAACACTTTTTATGGTATATGTATAAATAGTTAAAACTTTTCAAGGTATTAATATAAAAAGTAAACACTTTTTATGGTATATGTATAAAAAGTTAAAACTTTTCAAGGTATAAATATAAAAAGTAAACACTTTTTATGGTATATGTATAAAAAGTTAAAACTTGTCAAGGTATTAATATAAAAAGTAAACATTTTTTATGGTATTTGTATAAAAAGTTAAAACTTTTCAAGGTATTAATATAAAAGGTAAACACTTTTTATAGTATATGTATAAAAAGTTAAAACTTTTCAAGGTATTAATATAAAAAGTAAACACTTTTTATGGTATATGTATAAAAAGTTAAAACTTTTCATATACATAAAAAGTTAAAACTTTTCAAGGTATTAATATAAAAAGTAAACACTATTCATGGTATATGCATATAAAGTTAAAACTTTTCCAGGTATAATTATAAAAGTAAAAACTTTTTATGGTATATGTTTAAAAAGTTAAAACTTTTTAAGGTATTAATATAAAAAGCAAACACTTTTCATGGTATATGCGTAAAAATTTAAAACTTTTCAAGGTATTAATATAAAAAGTAAACACTTTTTATGGTATATGTATAAAAAGTTAAAACTTTTCAATGTATTAAAAAAAAAAGTAAACACTTTTTATGGTATATGCATAAAAAGTTAAAACTTTTCAAGGTATTAACATAAAAAGTAAACACTTTTTATGGTATATGCTTAAAAAGTTAAAACTTTTCAAGGTATTAATTTAAAAAGTAAATACTTTTTATGGTATATGAATAAAAAGTTAAAACTTTTCAATGTATTAATATGAAAAGTAAACACTTTTTATGGTATATGTATAAAAAGTTAAACCTTTTCAAGGTATAAATATATAGAAAGTAAACACTTTTCATGGTATATGTATAAAAAGTTAAAACTTTTCATATGCATAAAAAGTTAAAACTTTTCAAGGTATTAATATAAAAAGTATACACTATACATGGTATATGCATATAAAGTTAAAACTTTTCAAGGTATTATTATAAAAAGTAAACACTTTTTATGGTATATGCATAAAAAGTTAAAACTTTTCAAGGTATTAACATAAAAAGTAAACACTTTTTATGGTATATGCATAAAAAGTTAAAACTTTTCAAGGTATTAATAAAAAAGTAAACACTTTTTATGGTATATGCATAAAAAGTTAAAACTTTTCAAGGTATTAATATAAAAAGTAAACACTTTTCATAGTATATACATAAAAAGTGTACTTTGTATGTTAATACTTGAAAAGTTTTAACTTTTTATGTATATACTATGAAAAGTGATTTCCTTTTATGTTAATACTTGTAAAGTTTTAACTTTTTATGTATATACTATAAAAAGTGTTTACTTTTTATGTATATACCGTGAAAAGTTTTAACTTTTTATGTATATACTATGAAAAGTATTATTTTCATGTTAATACTTGAAAAGTTTTAACTTTTTATGTATGTACTATGAAAAGTGTTTACTTTTTATCTTAATACTTAAAAAGTTTTAAGTTTTTATGTTAATACTTGAAAAGTTTTAACTTTTTATGTATATACTATGAAAAGTGTTTACTTTTTATGTATATACCTTGAAAAGTTTTAACTTTTTATGTATATACTATCAAAAGTGCTTACTTTTTATGTTAATACCTAGAAAAGATTTAAGTTTTTATGTATTTATTATGAAAAGTGTTTACTTTTTTGTTAATATTTAAAAAGTTTTAACTTTTCATGTATATACTATGAAAAGTGTATACTTTTTATGTATATATCTAGAAAAGTTTTAACTTTTTATGGATATACTATGAAAAGTGCTTACTTTTTATGTTAATACCTTGAAAATTTTAAATTTTTATGTATATATTATGAAAAGTGTTTACTGTTTATGTTAATACATTGAAAAGTTTTAACTTTTTATGTATATACTATGAAAAGTGTTTACTTTTTATGTATATACCTTGAAAAGTTTTAACTTATTATGCATATACTATGAAAAGTGTTTACTTTTTATGTTAATACTTGAAAAGTTTTAACTTTTTATCTTAATACTTGAAAAGTTTTAAGTTTTTATGTATATACTATAAAAAGTGTTTATTTTTTATGTATTGACCTTAAAATGTTTTAACTTTTTATGGATATACTATGAAAAGTGTTTACTTTTTATGTTAATACTTGAAAAGTTTTAACTTTTTATGTATATGCTAAGAAAAGTGTTTACTTTTTATGTATATTCCTTGAAAAGTTTTAACTTTTTATGTATATGCTAAGAAAAGTGTTTACTTTTTATGTATATTCCTTGAAAAGTTTTAACTTTTTATGTATGTACTATGAAAAGTGTTTACTTTTTATGTTAATACTTGAAAAGTTTTAACTTTTTATGTATATGCTAAGAAAAGTGTTTACTTTTTATGTTAATACTGGAAAAGTTTTAACTTTTTGTGTATATACTATGAAAAGTGTTTACTTTTTATGTTAATACTTGTAAAGTTTTAACTTTTTATGTATATACTATGAAAAGTGATTACTTTTTATGTATATACCTTGAAAAGTTTTAACTTTTCATGTTTATACTATGAAAAGTGTTTACTTTTTATGTATATACCGTAAAAAGTTTTAACTTTTTATGTATATAATATGAAAAGTGTTTACTTTTTATGTTAATACTTGAAAAGTTTTAAATTTTTATGTATGTACTATGAAAAGTGTTTACTTTTTATCTTAATACTTGAAAAGTTTTAAGTTTTTATGTATATACTATAAAAAGTGTTTATTTTTTATGTATTGACCTTAAAATGTTTTAACTTTTTATGGATATACTATGAAAAGTGCTTACTTTTTATGTTAATACCTTGAAAAGTTTTAACTTTTTATGTATATACTATGAAATGTGTTTACTTTTTATGTATATACCTTGAAAAGTTTTAACTTTTTATGTATATACTATGAAAAGTGTTTACTTTTTATGTATATACCTTGAAAAGTTTTAACTTTTTATGTATATACTATGAAAAGTGTTTACTTTTTATGTATATTATGAAAAGTGTTTACTTTTTATGTTAACACTTGAAAAGTTTTAAATTTTTATGTATATACTATTTAAAGTTTTAATTTTTTATGTATGTACTATGAAAAGTGTTTACTTTTTATGTATATACTATGAAATGTGATTACTTTTTATGTTAATACTTGAAAAGTTTTAACCTTTTATGTATATACTATGAAAAGTGTTTACTTTTAATGCATATACCTTGAAAAGTTTTAACCTTTTATGTATATACTTTGAAAAGTGCTTATTTGAAAAGTTTTAACTTTTTATGTATATATTATGAAAAGTGTTTACTTTTTATGTTAATACATTGAAAAGTTTTAACTTTTTATGTATGTACTATGAAAAGTGTTTACTTTTTATGTTAATACTTGAAAAGTTTTAACTTTTTATGTATGTACTATGAAAAGTGTTTACTTTTTATCTTAATACTTGAAAAGTTTTAAGTTTTTGTGTATATACTATGAAAAGTGTTTACTTTTTATGTATTGACCTTGAAAAGTTTTAACTTTTTATGGATATACTATGAAAAGTGTTTACTTATTATGTAAACACCTTGAAAAGTATTAAATTTTTATGTATATACTATGAAAAGTGTTTACTTTTTATGTATATACCTTGAAAAGTTTTAACTTTTTATGTATATACTATGAAATGTGATTACTTTTTATGTTAATACTTGAAAAGTTTTAACTTTTTATGTATATACTATGAAAAGTGTTTACTTTTAATGTATATACCTTGAAAAGTTTTAACCTTTTATGTATATACTATGAAAAGTGTTTACTTTTTATGTTAATACATTGAAAAGTTTTAACTTTTTATGTATGTACTATGAAAAGTGTTTACTTTTTATGTTAATACTTGAAAAGTTTAAACATTTTATGTATATACTATGAAAAGTGTTTACTTTTTATCTTAATACTTTAAAAGTTTTAAGTTTTTATGTATATACTATGAAAAGTGCTTACTTTTTATGTTAATACCTTGAAAAGTTTTTATGTATTTATTATGAAAAGTGTTTTATGTATATACCGTGAAAAGGTTTAACTTTTTATGTTTACTTTTTATCTTAATACTTGAAAAGTTTTAAATTTTTATGTATACACCATGAAAAATGTTTATTTTTTATGTATTGACCTTGAAAAGTTTTAACTTTTTATGTATATACTATGAAAATTGCTTACTTTTTATGTTAATACCTTGAAAAGTTTAAACTTTTTATGTATGTACTATGAAAAGTGTTTACTTTTTATGTATATACTATGAAAAGTGATTTCCTTTTATGTTAATACTTGAAAAGTTTTAACGTTTTATGTATATACTATGAAAAGTGTTTACTTTTTATGTATATACCTTGAAAAGTTTTAACTTTTTATGTATATACTATGAAAAGTGTTTACTTTTTATGTTAATACTTGAAAAGTGTAACTTTTTATGTATATACTATGAAAAGTGCTTACTTTTTATGTTAATACCTTCAAATATTTTAACTTTTTATGTATATACTATGAAAATTGTTTACTTTTTATGTATATCCCTTGAAAAGTTTTAACTTTTTATGTATACTATGAAAAGTGATTACCTTTTATGTTCATACTTGAAAAGTTTTAACTTTTTATGTATATACTATAAAAAGTGTTTACTTTTCATGTATATACTATGAAAAGTGTTTACTCTTTATGTATATACCTAAAAAAGTTTCAAGGTACTAACCTAAAAAATAAAAGGTTTTCATAGTATATACACATAAAAGCAAAAACTTTTCAAGGTATTAACAAAAAGTAAAAGTTTTTCATAGTATAAACACAAAAAGTAAAAACTTTTCAAGGTATTAACATAAAAAGTAAGGTTTTTACAGTATATACACAAAAAGTAGAAACTTTTCAAGGTACTAACATAAAAAGTAAAAGGTTTTCATAGTATATACACAAAAATAAAAACTTTTCAACGTAGTAATATAAAATGTAAAAGGTTTTCATAGTATATATACAAAAAGTAAAAACTATTCAAGGTATTAACATAAAAAGTTAAAGGTCTCCATAGTATATACACAAAAAGTAAAAACTTTTCAATTTACTAACATAAAAAGTAAAAGGTTTTCATATTATATACACAAAAAGTAAAAACTTTTCAAGGTATTAACATAAAAAGTAAAAGGTTTTCATAGTATATACACAAAAAGTAAAAACTTTTCAAGGTACTAACATAAAAAATTAAAAGGCTTTTATAGTATGTACACAAAAAGTAAAAACTTTTCAAGGTATTAACATAAAAAGTAAAAACTTTTCAAGGTAATAACGTAAAAAGGAAAGGGCTTTCATAGTATATACACAAAAAGTAAAAACATTTCAAGGTATTAACATAAAAAGTAAAAGGTTTTCATAGTATATACACAAAAAGTAAAAACTTTTCAAGTTAAAAACAAAAAAGTAAAAACATTTCAAGGTAATAACATAAAAAGTAAAATATTTTCGTAGTAGGTATATAGACAAAAAGTAAAAACTTTTCAAGGTACTAACCTAAAAAGTAAAAGGTTTTCATAGTATATACACAAAAAGCAAAAACTTTTCAACGTATTAACATAAAAAGTAAAAGGTTTTCATAGTATATACACAAAAAGTAAAAACTTTTCAAGGTATTAACATAAAAAGTAAAAGGTTTTCATAGTATATACACAAAAAGTAAAAACTTTTCAAGGTACTAACATAAAAAGTAAAAGGTTTTCATAGTATATACACAAAAAGTAAAAACTTTTCAAGGTATTAACATAAAAGGTAAAAGGTTTTTCATAGTATATACACAAAAAGTAAAAACTTTTCCAGGTACTAACATAAAAAGTAAAAGGTTTTCATAGTATATACACAAAAAGTAAAAACTTTTCAAGGTATTAACATAAAAAGTCAAAGCTTTTCATAGTATATGCACTAGATGTAATATATACACTAAAAGTAAAAACTTTTCAAGGTATTAACACAAAAAGTAAAAATTTTGAATGCTATAAGGAGAAGAAAGCTAGCTTTGCTTTAAGGGAGCGGGAGGATGGTATACAGAAAATTATAATTGAAGGGAAAATGCATGGGTGAAGGGGACAAAGAAAATTTGAAATGTTAACCGAAATTAAGGACGGGCAGAAGTAAGAAAGGCTGCAGAAAGAGGCGCAGGACAGATTAGTACGGAGACAACTTTTCCGTTGAAATCCGTTCTAGAGCAGAATTTATAAAGTCATGATGATGCATCGTAGTCCAAGGTGTGATTGCCACTGGCAGCCTATGTCATTCAACATATCTTTCACATTCATACAAGCGCATGGAGTATCTATCTAGCGTGGCATCATAAATTTAAACAAGTGGTATTTGATTTACTTCTATCGTTTCGTTATTTTCAGCATTCATGTAGTAGAAAATGAATTCCGTATTTCAAAAAGGCGATAGCAGAAGGCTTGAAAGTATTGAAAATTTAGAATTTGACGTACATATAGAGACGAGGAAATGGTATTACACAGAAAAAAAAAAAACTATCTAAATTGTAGTTATATGAACTAAACAAATTCCTTATTTTTCAGTCTACTAATAAGTTTCATTAAATTATCTAAGTTGATTTAGTTAATTTTCTAAATTTGTAATATCAAATTACAGTAAAATTAAATACAAAATTAGATGAAATGACTACATTTATATCGTAATAAATATTGAACTAAATATAAATAAAGAAATTAACAAAATACGTATTTAAATTTTCTATTTAATTTACCTAGTTCATTAAATAAATTACCAAAAATTGTAGGACAAAAATAATGAAGCCAAAATATAGTAAAATTAAATAAAATAAATAATTACAGTAACCATTTACATATTTAAATTAACGAGTTTTTTACCAAATATTTGTTATCTATTTCGAATTAGTTAAAATTCTAAAGTAAGATTTGTAAATTATACTGAATTTTTAGACATAGTGCCTAATAAAATAATATCTAATTATAATTAGACAAAATTTCAATTAGATTTTTTCTGTGTGTAACCTTTTAATGTTTAGTTTTAATATACATAAATGACCCATGTCGTGGAAGACCCCTTTCTGTTTTTGTTTTCTGTACATATTTTTTATTTTTTGAAGCTTGTCACCTTCAAGATGGAGTATATTGGGTGAACTCTCCCACTCACCCTTATTTTACACTGTACCATTATTGGAAATTGTTTAATTCTACAAGTATACTTCCTAGGTAAAAACAGTAGGCGCAACGAAGAAAAAAAAAATAGTTCAACCAAGAAATACATTAAAAATTCACCGTGAAATTAAACTGAATAAAATGCGAGTTATTCATTTTGTGTGAAGTTTTGTGACACGCAAATAACTGCAGTGTTTATTATAATTACTAAACCCACGCTGCTGCAGTATGCATTAATTAAAAATAAAACTAATATCTACTTTCATATACAATACGCTAATTTCCGGATTTTAAAATTTCGATTTAATTCGTTCAAATGAACTTTAAATTATTGTCTCTATTTTTGTACACCGTATTACATTGAGCAAATAAAATTCGCTTACTAAAGCTGGGTCCACATTGAAACGAATATTGTCAGTTAAAATTTTTTGTTAGTTCAGAACATAGTTCGTGAAAAATTCTTGGTAAAAAATGTTAGTTAACATGATGTCCACACTATAATAACAAAATATGTCTGGCACAGTTTTAAAAATAGGAAAAAAAGTTTTGCCTTTTCCTAGATTTGCAAATCGAATACTGCATTGGCTTTAAAGTTTTTATGAGAATGTCATCATCAAATTTTTAATATTTAATAAATTTAATTAGATGCAAACTTTCTCGCCTGAGCAGTCTTTCCAGAAAAAGTACTTCTGTAATTGTAAACAATTTGTAATACAAAATATAGATACATTTTATGCTACAAGACCTACGAGTATATTTACAGGTTTGAATATCATAATATTTATTTTCATTGAAGTTTACCTATTCATTTTTGTTAGCAAACATTGCTATTAGGTCACAAAATGTTAGTACAAACACTCTACTTCTGCTGACAAATGTTAGCGAATATGTTAGCAAACACTGTTAGCTAACAATATTCGTTTCAATGTGAACCCGGCCTAATACATATATTTTGACTATGTAATAATGTTATGAGATACATATCGGGTGTAACACGAAAACCGGGCCATAGGCGTTTAAAACGAGAAAACAGTTTTGCTTTGTCCAAAAATAGCCTATTAAGTTTAGACAAAAATGTTTCAAGTAAATGTTGAAGAAAATTAAATTCTTCATCGAAACCAATAGTCATATTTTCTTTTCCATTTTTGGTAACCGAGAAAATTGAATTAAAATTTTATAAAACATTTCTTTTTGGTGTTAGCCATGGTATTAAAATAAAATTTCAAACAAATTTTATGATATTTTACCTGTTAGAAATTATAAAATATAGTTTTCATTAAAATAATACTACTTCTTCTCTACGTGTGAATAATTCTCCATTTTCAGTAATAGGCTATTCCACGATATTTTTTAAAAAAATTTTTCTTGAAGTACATAAAAATATAAGACCACATGTGAAAGTCCGAGTTAAAAATTCCTCCAAATAAGCGAGATATTAAGGTCCGAATTTAAATTACCTTTGTGACGTAGGTAATGTGGATATACCAGAAGTAAACAAACAGTGGTTCACAAGCCACGAAAAAATGTTAAACAAATTACAAAATAATGTATATTTAAATTGTAATATTATAATTTATTATTAGAGACATAAAATAAATTATTATACTTAATTTATTTCACCGTTTTTTGTCATTTTATAAAAACAAAGAAATTAGAACGTCACCCGAACAACAACCGAACAGATCCGACACACCCGAAGAAGTATATTCTTAGTTAGGGCGGGGCTTCTCAAAACCGGAGGTCATACTTTGATCCTATTTGTTCAAACCCTTGTGCACATGTCCTGCATCATCAAAAGCAAAAATCCCCGTGTCTTCTAGAAGAAATAATTTATAATAAAAGAAATATGGTTTTCCTTATCCTTTAACTATTATCGTTCATATTTTCAAAAAACTTTTACTATTTTCACTACTGTGGAATAGCCTATTATAACTCAAAGCAGAGCGTTTTTGATAGGTAAAATTACAAAAAATATAATGACATTTTACCTTGTCAGAAACGTATCTGTCAGATTGTGACATGTTTTACCTGTCAGAAATGTATCTGTCATATTCTCACATATTTTATATGTTAGAAAAGCTCTGTTTGAGTTATCATTACTGAAAATGGATAATTATGTACAGGAAGAGAAGATACAAATCATTGAGTAGTATTATTTTGATGAAAACTATATTTTATAATTCCTGACGGACAAAATATCATAATTTGTTTCAGATTTTATTTCATTATCATGACTAACACTATAAAGAAGTAACTTTTATAAAATTTTAAATTCAATTTCCGCAGTTACGAAACGCGCAAAACGAAAATCCGATTACCGATTTAGATGCAGAATTTCTCTACAATATTTATTTGAAGCATTTTTGGCTAAAATTAATAGGCCAAATTTGCGCAAGGAAAAACTGATTTCACGTGTCAGACGCCTATGGCCCAGTTTTCGTGTTGCACCCGGTATGTATGTGTAAGAACAATGGCTGGTAGCACAAGCCCTGTTTTAACTAAAACACTGTTTTAAGAAATGTCAAATTTCAATATTTAATTTCACCCTTATGTTTAAAAAACGATTTTTTTAAAAAATATTTGTTCGAATACAAACTATGTTCTGCTTTAAAATTATATTTTGATAAATTTGATATTATTTATTTTTATTATTAAATAATGAAATTTGACATATCGCACCCCGGCGAGAAGAGTGACACAAGTCCACAAAAAATTGTTTCGTAAAACTTAAATTAAAGAAGACAATTCTCGATTGTAAAGTTACTTACATTGGCTCGAAACGAAACGACATTAGCTCCATCTCTCGAAAAATCTTGTTTTAGTCACTATTTCTGATTATTAGAAGCATATTTTTGACCAATTTTATCTGATGAACTTAGAATTTTTTAATTTTGACTTGTGTCACTATTCTCGCCGGGGTGTGATATCTTAAAACAGCCTTTTAGTTAAAACAAGGCTGTGCTACCAGCCAATATGTTTAAAGATATTGTTTATAGAAATGTAGAATGTATTTTACGTATATTAAATTATGGTATTGTACTTACCGGGAAATGAAGAATCTTCATATCTTGATGTCTTTGTTTAAGAAAACACCTTCACACAAAAAATTCATATTCTACTTTAATTGTTTGTTTGTACATTATTATTTCATACACAGAAATATAACATGTCCTTCCTCCGGTAAATATAACAACAAACTAACAACTATGTGTACCTTGCGAATTTTAACTTGTTTCATTAGGAACACGATATCACTGCTCACAGTACGGAATTAAATTTATTTAAAAATATTACTATAAATAGTGTAATAGTGTAATATTTTTATAAATTACATTACTTAATTAATATTTTATTTTTAATGGGGTCCCGTGGCCTCGTGCCTAAGTGTCTGGTCGCGAACCTGGGAGAACCGGGTTCGATCCCGACAAATATTTCCAATTTTAAATGACACAAAAGTGACCCCTGTGGTGCACTCTCCACACCAGCTATGAGTGCCTGTGAGGTGGCGCCTGGTAAGCGCCCACACGGTAAAATATATCGTCATCATTACCGATGTCTACATGTGCTGTAGATACTGGTACACCCAGAAATGGGTAATATGCCGTGATGATATACAGGGTGTATCAAGATAATGGAACAGTGCCGTTTATTCGTGTATGTGAAAAGATACAGAAAAAAGTGATTAAGATATTTTGTAAGGCATAGAGGGGGACACATTTTAGCATAAACCTTATTATCTTAAATCCAGTGGTACTCAAACCTCAAACTATATGGCAATATTATATATTTTTAAATGGCATTATAAATATTTTATTACCTCATTAAATAGAAAATTTTGTTCTGAATTCAACGATATAATAATATCATACCCTTACATTGCGAAAAATTTGATAAAAATTAATTCAAAGTTCGTATTTCATTTCTACTGTACCTAAGTAACATGAGCAAACATTCAATCAATAAAACAAAATAAAATTTACTAAATTTTATTACATTCAAGTAAGCTACGATTTTGGCGATAAATTCAACTTCTAAAATATTTTTTTTTTTAAATATAATATTGCCCTATAGTTTGAGTACCACTGGATTTATGATAATAAAGTTTATGCTGAAATGTGTCCCTCTCTATCCATTACAAAATATCCTAATCACTTTTTTCCATTATCTTGATACACCCTGTATATATATTTTTTATATTATTTAACACTACAATTTTTACAACATTTTATATTTACAATGTAGAAGATTTTACAAAATTTTTAAGTAACAATCTTTAATGACTAGTATGATAAAAAAGTACATAGTTTGGAATAATAAGTATTAAATTCAAAATATGCCATAATTCATCAACAGGTGTAATAAAATTATTATTAAGTGCTTCTAAATTGACGTATAAAAATTTGCCATGTTGTACTACATTTTTCAAAGGCAATTTATGCATAGAAATTTATCTCGAACTATACAAAAATGTGAAACATTATGTGCTTTTAATGTTGCAATTATTTTCTTGTACGAACTTTTTGTCATCAACTTGCCCTATAATTCGCAATTATTTTGGTTTGAATTATATAGCAATTATGCTCTACCAAAAAAGATGTAAGCAGCTGTACATAAAGTCGGCAAGTAAAGCCATATTCAAAATACGAAATTAGTGGTACGTGTTAGTAGTTATGGTTAGTGGTTATAATTATTAGTTAGAGATTGGAAAACAGCGTTAACAATACGTGAAATTAAACACTATTCATTCGTAATTTGAAGTAGTCCTCAAAATTATCACAGATGTCACAAACTTCGAAAAAAGTTTTGGAGGTTGGAGGTTGGAGTTGCTTTTTCCTATCTTTTGTACCATTTCGTACCTATGTGTGGTGTTGCTGAGTAAAAAAATTAGAATTTTTATATTATTATTACATAATAATGACAGAAGAAGCATTTGTAACCCACATTGCAGAAAAAATGTTTGTATGATAATAGTCATGCAAATATTAAAAGTGCATCTTTGATTCGACAAGTATTCAAAACAGTGTTTCTTTCAGACCCTTTTACCCGGGGGTGTTTATAAATGTTTCGGGGGGGGGGGGGGGGGGGTTTAGGGTTATAGAAAAAGATCAAATGCCTTATAATTAAAAGTTACATTTTTTCAAGGGATATGAAACTGCATGTTTTTTCCCTTTTATGTACAAAAATAAATTGCCAGATCACAGAACATTTTAGAAAATAGAATATAGTTAACGGATTGTTGATTTTCCTGGCAAAACAAGTTATTTTTATGTTCAAATGCAATGCACTTAAGTATTCTGTATCGTACCATGTTAATTTTTACAGCTTGTTAAAATTTGTAGCCCGTAGGAACGAATGTATTATCTGTCATTTAAATTTTTTATTCATTGTCTACTATTAGTAACGAAAAATGTTAAAAGTTCCGTTTTCAGTGTTTGTTTGATTATTAAGCCATTACTGCATTATTCCATTATTAGGTTTGGGTCCTTACATTCATGTCTACATAGTATTAGTTTTTAAGAATTAAAGGAACGAACATAGATACGTTTTGCACATTTTCTTTCAACACATATCAACTATTATTTGACATTTTTAATATAATCTTCTTCGGGGGGGGTTTTCGTTTGTCTTCGGGGGGGTTTGGTCCCCCCGACCCCCCTCTGAAAGAAACACTGATTCAAAATCACTTAACGAACTTAGTAATAATTCTTCTTCATTTGCAGATGATTTTGATTCACTTCTATTTCACTATTTTCACACAACTGTCAAAGAGGCTCAACAAATGTCAAAACATATATCTTTTTCTATAACATATCTAACCCATTCTACTCTGTGCTGTGATTGGCTATTTTTGTTTGGCGTTTAAAAACTCTTGCGCTAACTGAACTTAGCACAGACCTGCGTTGCGCTACTTTCGTTATTGAAAACGGTGTAGTACAAGTACGTATGTCAAGCTTTTTCGCTAACCATAACTGCTAATACTAACCCCTAATTTCGTGTTGTAAATGAGGCTTAAAAGTTTGTGTCAAGTACCAGTTTCTGACCGTACCGTTTACTGGATCTTACTTTAGTTACGTGGACAGTATGTAGGTATAGTCCTTTTCAATTAGATTAAAATGTCGCTTTTATGGAGCGCACTTTTACATTATATTCTTATGAGGAATGTGATTTATAACAACGCTTTTATTATAAAAGAGCGCTCGTAGGTTATGCAAACACTAAGGGCCGATTTTTCAATCTCTGGTTAAAAATTTAACTTCTAGTTAAGTAAACAATATTACATCGTTTTGTTGACAGCAATGATGAGTCTGTCATTTGATAGTTCATTTGTTTCAATTTTGTTTATTTAACTCGTAGTTAAAATTTCAATCAAATATTGAAAAACCGGCCCTAAATGATTTCAACATATACTAACCATGCAGCAGGGCCGGCTCAAGATATATAAGCGCCCTGAGCCAAATTAGATTAGAGCGCCACCAACCGTTACAAAAATTATTTCTGATTTTTTGACTTAAAAGAAAAAGATAAACTTAAAAGTTGATAATATATAAATTATAATCATTACCAATAAAACACTATGAAATTTACAAAATCAACATAAAAAAATCTGTTGTGGCCAGCACAAGACCTTCCGTTAATTTGATGTATTTCGTACAAATCCCATACCAAAAGTTCATTGGAAAAGATTCTATATATCCAGTAAAATTCTAATACGAACATAATACAATTTTTTATAAATTCCATACAGAAAGTTCCTTGGAAAATATTCTATAAATCCAATAAAATTATCTTATGAATATACATTACGTATACTCATATACGAGTATAAATATATACCTCACATTTAGATAAAAACTTCAAAATTTGCAAAAATCTAATTTTTATGTATTTAGATACTTCTCAATGCGCTGATTCCAAATTTTGAAACCGCAGGTCGATATCTCTTTTCGTTCTCGAGATATTTAGATTCAAAATTTTGCTCAAAACTGCCCATTTTTGAGTAATAACCCAAAAATGGGTCGAGATATGAATTTGGCGACAACACTATTCGATTATACGGGCAAAATTACATAAGTACACCAATTTTCAGAATTTTTGAACACCGCATACAATCTCTAAAGCAAAATAACTGAAAATGGCCAAAAATCGCAAAAATCTAAGGTGTACCCCTTACTTTTTGGCCATTTTCAGGGGTTTTCAAACTTTTATTAATAAAAAATGAACCGGTTGGACAAAAATTATGAAAATTGCTATACTTATGTATTTTTGTCTGTAGAATCGAATGATGTTGTCGCCAAATTCATATCTCGACCCATTTATAGGTTATTACCCAAAAATGGGCAGTTTTGAGCAAAACTTTAAATCTAAATATCTCTAGAACGAAACGAGATATCGACCTGCGGTTTCAAAATTTGGAATCAGCGCATTGAGATACATAAAAAGTAGATTTTTGAAAATTTTGAAGTTTTTATCTAAATGTGGGGTATATTGACTTTTGGGGCAATAATTCAAAAATAGGTAGAGATATAAACTTGATAGTAATATTATTTGATTGTAAAGAGAGTGTTACGTAAGTGTACGCATTTTTAGAGTATTCCTTACCTAAAGGTGACGGAAGGTAAAAATACCTATCAGAATTTAAAACAACAAGAATCCAAAAATGATTAAATTATATGGTAACTTTCCGTGCCTTCACTATCGCAAATTTATGTATCATTTCTTCCTGACTTGATTATTTCGCAATGGCATGTTCAATAAATTACACAATTTATTTACACAAAACTAACTTTGTGGGGCTCCAAAATTTAATAATACAGGACAGGCATATATTCCATACATTGATTTTTTTTGTTTATTTATATATTTGTCTTTAGTTTTTGTATTTTTTGGGGGCCCTAAAAAGCCAGGCTCTTTAAGCCAGTGCCTAAATGGCTCACGCCTTAAGCCGCCACTGCCATGCAGGTACAATTTTTAATGAGTTGGTTGGTATAGTTTTATATAGTTACATAACTTCACAGTAATATACAATAAATAGTAGAATAGTAAAGTGTATGGTACAGAAACTGGTAGTTGTAACAAACCTTAAATGAATCTATTGACGTATTTTCCATGATAAATCTGAGAACAGCTGTCATATGGAAACGATGAATAGGTACATGCATGACGTGCTGTTAAATATGGTTAAGTTTTATATAAGTTTGTAATATAACAGGCGTTGTCGACAAACATCATTGGCATAGGTACTGTTTGCTAGCTTATTACTGTGCAGCATAATGCTAATCGATAAATTACTTGTATAGAATAAGCCGCAAACAAAATGTTGTGAACACGTTGCTTTTGTGAAGGGTGTGAACAGTAAATGTTAAGCCGACTTGGATTTTATTTCATGAAATTGAATATTCCGGTGGAACTTTAAAGGAATCGAAGCAAAATATTTTTGAAAACGCGTATGAATTAAAATTGCTTAATTTATCAACAGTTTGGAAGGGAATATTTTTATTGCAAACATTTAATTGAAGAGATTTTAACAAAAACAGCCTTAATCTCTTGTTTTGAATTTCAGATAACTAAATATAAAACTATAATATATATATTATATATTTAAAGATAAAACTTTCCAGCTTCCTTACTTTACTTAAAGTTAAAAAATCTGTTGTGGTCAGCCCTGTCCGTTTTGTTACATAAGTATCGAATTTAACATTTCTTGTACACTCAAATAATTCTAATTATATCTATTCTTTCATCCTATAAGAAATCTTTTCCTACTTTTCTAAAATGTTCAAGGTGGTTCCATTTCATTGACGGGATTGGCAGTATTTCTTAAGGATTATGTACTACTACTATTAATATACGTACCTACCTACAATTTTAAATATATACTTAATAATTCAATAAGAAATATTAAATGTACTTCCCAGAAAAAAGCTTTCAGTAATGTTAGTAAAACTATTGATATTTGACACTGACATTTATCTGTCAATTACTAACATTTGAATTTGACAACGGGTTTTCTGAACTGTGAGATTTATTGCAACAGATTATTCTATATAATATATTTTCTTTATCTCTAAATCTATAGAAGATATAATAAAAATTGTAAGTGTATTAGATGGAGAATTTTATGTTCTTTAATATTTGTAATAAAAATTGCAAAAATTAATATTTAGATTTTTTTTTAAAGAAACTATTACTTCTGGTTGTGCACTTGTTATCAAAATCTTTTTACCTCTTCCTATTAATGTCAGATTGAGGAATATGTAGTTAAACAGGTCTTAAATGTTATACTTTTGAGGAATCGTCTTTCCAACATCCAGACACACACACACTCACAAATACACACACAGACATCATCGTAAAAATGTTAAAATCGCATTGTAGGGACCTTAAGACGTGCTTATTCACTAAAATCTGGATATGCGATTTTCAGTATGAATTCAATACCCCTCGTAGCGAGCGGTACAAATCTGATGTGCCCAACACAATAAATACTTCTCGCCATTTAGTATTCATTAATTTAAATACATTCATACTAATATACTGTATACTAATACTGCAAATTATATTGAGTTCCTTTGCATTTCTATGTACTATTTTCTTTTTAAAACGTCATCAATAATAATTTGACATTTTAGTTTTTCGGCTGTGACATTTAACTGTCAGTTACATTATATTTCAGATATGAATTGTGTAACTATGGAATTGTGTTTAACTTTAAAACATAGGCTTCGGGATTTATAAAATAGATTATTTTTTAAAATTATATGTAGAATACAGGTGTCTCAATAAGCTTGCTCACTATTAGTAACTTTTTTATTTGAAGAGATACGAGGTTGGTTAAATAAGCAAAATTGTGCCATTTTAAATTAGAAAATTGGTCATGTAGACAAAATAAAAATTGTGTCAGCGGTTCTCAAAATTTGGGACAAAATATATATTTTTTAAATGGAACCATATATTTTTTATTATCACATTGGAAAGAGTATTTTTTTCTCTTTCCAATAAGGTAATGTTGTTTATGTACAATTTTTTCAAATAAACCAGTTATTTATGGTTAAAAATTAAAATTATGTAAACTGTTTCACTAGTTTATTTAGACAAGTAAGCCATGGAAACAATTGATCCTTTGTTTGTTTGACGTTTAATAATTTCTCCCGTAAAGTTATCTGTGTTTAATAATGTTTAATAACTTTACAAATGAAGAAAAGTTAGATATGATCTTGATATATGGAAAGTTATCTCTAGACTCCAGTTAAGTAGAACGGTCGGCTCTCTTTCCAAAAGAGCTGAAATGTGCGAAAGAAATAATGGTTTTCAATTTGAATATTTTCTTTAATTGTTTTGTTATTACTGTAAAATAAGTTAATAAAATAATAATTTTATAAAAGACAAATGTTTCCATGGTTTACTTGACTAAATAAACTAATAAAAGGGAATTTTTATCTTTAACCGTAAATAACTCGTTTATTTCAAAAAAAATGTACATAAACAACATTACCTTATTGGAAAGAGAAAAAAATACTCTTTCCAATAAGATAATAAAAAAATATATAGTTCCATTTAAAAAATATATATTCTGTCCCAAATTTTGAGAATCGCTGATACAATTTTCATTTTGTCTACATGACCAATTTTCTAATATAAAATGGCACAATTTTGCTTATTTAACCAACGTGGTATCTCTTCAAATAAAAAAGTTACCAATAGTAAGCAAGTTTATTGAGACACCTGTATATTGAAAAAGTATTAATGCATACCTGTAGAAAATTTAATAATCTTCCATTTTTATAACACAAATTGGGAAAAAATGATATTTAAAGGTATTTTTCGAAGAAAACCTATTTTGAGATTCAAGTAAAGTGCCGTTTCCAGTTATCCGATTTACACCAAAATCTAATGACTTCTTTTCATATTAAAATAGAGCCGAAATTCAAAATTTAATCAATTATAGCATTTGAGTTGGGGCGTTAAGAGGGCCCACATACACATACTCTCTCTCTCTTTCGCACACACACACACACACACACACAGACATCATCTTTAAAATGTTAAAATCGGATTCTAGGGACCTTAAAACGTGGTCATTTACCAAAATCTTGATATGCACACACCAGTATTTACGTTGTCGTTGCGTTTTAAACTAGCATATTTTCAGTTTTCAGTTGGGAGAAATATGAGTACTACTCTCAACAGACATTATCTCCTGGTGCTATTGTAACTTAAAATGAGACACTAGCTTATTTTTTACGATTTCAAATAAAATAATAATGTTAATTAACATTTTACTCATTTTCGGTAAATAAATAGTAATAAAATAATAGTAAAATAAAAAAGGCATCCTAAATCCCTTGAGAACAACGATAATACAGAAGTAAAATAGAAAAAAAAAAAATAGCTGCATTTCCCGGACTCGCCTGTTGGATTGGCAAGTTTGCCGGATCGGGCTATGTGTGAAAATGCTCATTTGTGGTGAGTGTGAAACAGCCTTAATGTTAGTGTTCGACGAGCATACCCTCCTTTCGGAGCATTGAGTGCTTATCAGACAACGCAGCATACTTGGTATTTATTAATTGAATCGTTCACGGTTCTGAATTCTACAATAATAATATATAAAAACAGTTGAATATATGTGTAGTTATTTGTAGTATGATAAAAGCAGGCGATATAATTATATATTATAACAAGCTCGTTTTTGCAGTTCTATATTCATATTTTGCAGTTGCTTTAACTTTTCTCTATATTATTTAATATTCAAATGTGTACATTTATTGACAAACATATTTATTTTCAATTAATGTACCTAGCTATTGATGAAAATATAATTTAATTTTTGTATGTAAATAATGTGGTGAAATAAATTTAATCACATTGATTTTCAATTATTTCTTTACATGAAGAAGCGCTGAACCTGCAACTGCTTATTCGACAAAAAAGGAATTTTCAATGTACAGATATTTGACCTTGAACTCAAAAGAAAAATCACCCTTCCCCACTTATCCTTGAATCAAAAAAGTGCAGCTCCAAATTTTTAAAATTATTAGATCACAAAATTAATGAAATAGAAATTCGATTTATTTATATGGTTATGTATTGTCTATAGAAATCTTATTTTCCTTTTTTACCTCTCCCTAAGACAGGTATTGGATTCATGCTAAAAATCGCGTATCCGGATTTTTGTGAATAAGCACGTTTTAAGGTTCCTAGAATCCGATTTTAACATGTTTTCGATGATGTCCATGTGTTTGTGTGTGTATATGTTGAAACCATGGTTTCTCAAATACTATGAGATTTAAGACATGTTTCACTACAGTTTCCTCAATTTGACATTAATGGGAAAAGCTGATTAGATTTTGGTAACAACTGGACAACCGGAAATACCAGTTTTTTTTTTTAAATAATAAATATATTATTCTTAGAAAATTTATGTTATTACGAATATTAAAGAATATAAAATCTCTATCCTATACATTTAATTTTTTTATTATATTTTCTATAGATTTAGAGATAGAGAAATCTAAATATATAAAATAATATGTTGTAATGAAACTTACAACCCAAACAACTCCATAGAAATAAGTTGAAAAATTAAAATGTGGGTCAAAAATCCCGAGATATTACCAAAGACTTTTTCCGGGAAGTACATTTAATATTTCTTATTTTATTAGTAATTAAAATTTTAAAATTATAGGTAGGTACTTGTATTACATATACCCTTCATATATACCGCTAGTCTCATCAGTGAATTGGAAGAATCTAGAATATTTAGAAGAGTAAGAGGAAACTTGTTCCTAGAATGAATTAAAAAATATAAAGAAGAGAGTAATTAGAATTTTTTGTGTGTTCCAGAAATGTTAGATATTTACAATACTTCTATAGCCTAATATGGAAATAGCGAGAGGTATTGTGCTGGCCACAACAGATTTTTCACATATGAGGAGCTACATTTCAAAAGGAATAATATCCACTTTAAAAAAATTTGAGTAAAATAAAAATTTTTATTACATAAAAACAGATTAAGAACATTTTGAAAATTCTATTACCTAAAGTTACTATTGAAGAAAACCTATCCCAAACATCTATTCTTTTATCTGTTTTATGTAATTTTTTTAAAGTGGATATTATTCCTTTTGAAATGTTCCTCGTCATTTGTATTTGAGTAATAATTGTTGACAAGAATAGAATGATCGTACCTACCTTTCGCAGGAACTGCTACGGCTGGTCTTTGATATAGGTTACGACCACACAAGTCACTATTCCTGCTAATATACACAATACAATACACTTGCCTTGTATTTAATTATCGCAAATGCACTTAACTGCACTAAAGTCGATTAAAACTTCGCACTAATAGATTGATTTTTAATTAGTCGTTTAATGAATGAATTAGGTTGCATTATTTATTTATCGAACACCGTATCTTCCTAAATTGAAATATTCTAACAAACATGTTTATAGTTCTTTTAATAAGTTATTTGAAAAGATTGCGTTCAGCAGTTAACAGGTAGAATTAGGGGCGATATAAATGTTTAGTCACGTGCGTCGTTGCATGAAATAAGCCGTTCCATCAAGGGCTCTTAATAAGAAATGAAATATTGATAATAATGATGATAATCGTAACAGGTTCCGGCCAGAAGTATCGTTTACGCCTTTACACGATTTCAAATTAATAGACATGTTTAAGAGGCTAGTTCAGAAACTTGATTTTACAAATTAATTTTAGAAATAAATTATTGTATACACAAAATTGATAGGTAAAAGACTTTTTTGAATAGATTCGAGAATGCGATACAAAATTAATAAAATGCGAATAATGAAATTACCATAAAAATAAATTTTTTTCTATTTGATAATAGGGTTCGATTAATTTTGAAGCAATTCGTAGTATTAAAAATTCTTAATTGTCTGTAGTTTAATTGTGTTTGATTTTTAATGTCAATATGACGTCACGGCGACACTCCTACCTTCCTCTCGCTCTGCAGCATACTCTATAGTGGGCTTTGAGAGAAAGATGGCAATAGTGTGACGATACATTGACACTGATAACAAATTTCAAATATCTCGTAAAGCAATTATTAAAAAAAAAATGTTTTTTTTTTTATTGAGTAGTACTTTTAAGTACGAAGTGTATATTTTATTATTCTTTGTTATGGTGGTATTTTATTTGGACTGTGAATGTACGGTTCTTCACATAAAGATGGCATCGCGCAATAAAAAGTATTTGATTCTTGACGACATACGTAATTGAAGTAGTTTCTTTTTGCCATACGGGTTATAGAGCCTGTTCATAACGCAACGTATGTCTTAACTCAGTTCAGAAAATAATAAGGAATTGTAAACATAGTTCGTATACATTGGCGTGTATTTTAGCATTTTTGTGTTTCGTGTTGATTTATGAGATTTGCCATTTATGTGAAATAAAAACTGTCGAAAAGGGCTAGAATATTAAATGAATTGAACTATCTATAAAGAGAATGCCATTCTTACGTGAAGAATATTATACTCGCTTCGTACTTACAAAAGTGGAGTGTCCGAGACGTACTTTAGAAAATGAACTAGCAAGCAGTAGTACCGTCCTCATCATTGAAATGGGTGATTTATCATTAATTTGGTTGGTTGGAACACCGTCCCTTTGTTCGTCGCGACGCCGCAAGGGCTGCAGTCCGAAGTCCGCTCCCCTGATCCCGACGCTCCATCCGGGTTCAGGTCCACCTTACCCGAATTCTCTGACTGATTCGATAATGTTTAGCCGTTGTTAGACCGTCCATTTAAGTAAGTTTTTAGCAGTTAGAGGATAAAGATGAGGAAGCATTGTATCTGGAAGGCAAATAGGGATTGGAAATGGGAGTTGTGAAGTTGTGGGAAGGAAGTCAAAGTAAAGCAGAGTGGAAGTTGTGTCCGTCAGTTTGTGGCGAATGACATTGCATAATTAACAACTTTGTTTCATTTATTTGATATCTCAGTTATTTGTACAACCACATGAAGGGCAGGGCAAGTGGTTTGTTCCTGGTACACTTATGACACTAATACAGCCGTATATATGTGGGTGCTTCTACAGTTTAGCGTGCAAGTTTACATACTGTCTTTAACAAACATATATTTATAACTATATATAGCTGATGCCCTTTTACAATGAACCACCGTTCGTTTTTGTAAATATTTTTTTCAAAATAATACTTGTCGTTCTGTACTATTCTATATAATATAATCTGCGGTATACTTGTTAATCTTGTATCAAAACTTTCTTCCATTCACAAGTACCTATATTTATATAAAATGTTCTTTAGTTTTGTCCACGACATCACGTTAGGCTACACATATATACTTATATACATATCATAATGCATATATACATACATATGTATATATATGTGAATATTAATTTAATTTATTTATCTATATCGTTCTGAATAATCAATTGTTGCGCAACGTCGCGGCCCATAGTCGTAGCTACTTGGCCGCGACGCCAAGGACTCGAGCGTCCGCGAGCTGACACGCGCGTCAATGCGTCTAGGCTAGGCGTCTATGCGTCAAGCAAACGTCAACGCTCTACATGGTCTCAACTCGAAGTTCATGTCAATTCGCGTCGCTCCACATCCGCGCACTTACAGATTATTAATACAGTAATATACATGGTACCACAATGTGTCTTTTACATGACATCACATCACTTGGAATGCATATAATTTTATGTACAATAATATTACAACATTACGCAACGGCTATGTGTCGGAGGAACTCGTACTCGCACTCGCACTCCGTGTAAAACGTACGGGTACGGCTGATGTGTCTGCAAACGGGATTAGGAGACGGGGAGATGTAGTAGGTACAACGGTACAACAGAGCGTTGTATTCGTATTCGATTAGCGGCCGATGAATGGGGATAGCGGATAGGGTGTAGATGTACAGCTAACAGTGGACAAGGATAAGGACAGCAACAGCTCGTAAACTGTACGTCGTAGGACGGTGCGGTGGTGCGTGCACATGCCTTGCAGGATTGTCTGAGCAGAGTGCACGCACCTCCTGTACGAGTTATGGACCACGAGTGCCGATGGCCACGCCGTTGACCACGCCGCACGGTACATTAAGGTGAGTGCATGACAGGTGATGGAAGGAGGAGATGCGGAGCCAACTACAACTACAGTAGTACAGTCCACTCAGCAACACCTCTCCTCGCAACATGGCATATCAATCTACAAACTACCGATAACTCTAACTACACTTATAATTAAGTCTTTATCACCAACAGTCAAATATAGAGCAGACAACAGTACTCATATATTTGACGCATATATTTATATTTATATACGTATATATATATATATATATATATATATATATATATATATGTATATATGTATGTATATATATGTATATAATTTATATATAACTTTTACAACTTATAGTGTATAAGATTATCTGAGTTTTTTTTTTTATTTATATTTTTAATTTAGCTACATTTTATAATTATATATCTAAAATTTTGTACAATGAAACATTATCTCAACTTAACAAAAATGATCAACAATATATGAGAAACAAAAACAAACAAATATTTGGCTGGTTTTGTAAAACGAAACCATCAAGTTATAACAACGTGGCAGGTAACGAAGTAGGAAATGAAAAGTGAAAACACGAAAATAACGCGCAATTAATCTAGGTGGGTGAGAATGACAAGTGGTGAATGCAGAAAAATAAATAAAGGTAGAGTTGTGGGGGACGACAGCCGAGACGACAGCGGGTAGCCGAGAGCCGAGATGAACATGACCGAGTTGACGAGACTGAACGCAGGTCTTGGACTCGCAGGATGCAGAACGCAGCAGACGGTGAACGGCGGAACGGCGAAACCGCAGAACGTCCTCGTAGAACGCCGAGACGCTGAGACGGCAGAACGCAGTCGGTGGCCGACAAGCAGCCATTCAGCCAAGCAGCGCGGGGTTAGCGGTAGCGGCGACCGTTTTACCATCAGACTAAGAGACTAGGCGCGAGCCAATCTTCGTCCGCTAGCTGCCAGTACACAGAGAACAGGCTGTATCAGTGGTCGCGGCGGCGGCGAAGGTCCGAACTCAGCTCTGAAGGCCACCAGCACCACACTCAACTCTAACTCATTCAACCACGCCACGCGCTACCTCGCCACTTGCCACGCGGCCACCATGCACTCGCACCACCTCCAACTCCTATTCATATTCATATACATAATCATGTTCATGTTCATGGCCGTGTGACACCGGCAGCGATAGCGACAGCGACAGCGGCAGGAAACGGAGAGAGCAGGGCTTGTATAGGTTTAGAGCCTGTGCAATGCACCCGCAACTAGTAACGAGTCATTCTACTACCTCATTCTTACTTTTACTCTTACTCTTACTATCCTACATTTACATTTACATATACAGTTTACTCTTGAGCACTTATCACAAATCAAGTAATTCATTCGACTTACTTACACTTTCACTGTCAACTGTCTATATCATTTACAATGCACCAACTTCTTGTTTCATCGGTCTGATTGTCAACATATATGTATTTATTTTCTTCTCTTTTATAAAACGAACGACTTGAAAAATAGTTTGTTGTAATTGACTGCGTAACATTCAGCGTATATAGCATATATAGAATATAGGCATATAGCAGTTGAGACGAATTGACGAATGAAACAAGAATGTTTTGTTGCGGGGTTTTATGGGGGTAGTGATTCGCGAATGACTCGTTGAGCGGTTGAGCTTGAAGGAAGAGCGCCAGATCGGGTGATGGAAGTGCGAAGGCAAAGGCGGTGGCGGTGCAATAAGCGGCTCGGCTCGTTTTGTCCCTGCTCCACCCTGTGTTTCCATAACCCGTAATTCGTAATCAATCGTAACTCGTAACGCAGAACACGAAACACGAAAACACGAACATGTGATTGCGCAAACAAAACACAACAGCGAAAACCATGGATTGGATGGACTTGAACGTGTGCAAGTGATGACCGGTGACGGTGATGGTGACGGTGAAAGTGACTGGTGGTTGTGGTGATGACGTGAAAATTTGGCACGAATGACGCGGATTGAGTATATAACGTGACATCTGGTTCTTGTTCAGACATGGATTATTAAATCAGGATGATGTTCTACGAATGTCTATCTCACTGAGCCTGAAAGAAAGATACAACACAGACTTAGTGTCAGATCCAAACGTCGGACGACATAGGTATGGTATAGTAGTATACAGTAGAGCCCGGCCAGACCAACTGACAATGACAACTAGTCAACTACACAATATTACATGATTCAAATCCAAATCTAGACGCATGCCACGTGCGCTTGCGAGACGAACACCTCCAAAATTGCTTCTACGAAGCCAAACGTTTCAAGACAAAAACACAATGGTATACACAAAACGCAAACTCGTATACGTATGATAGATGTATGTTTGTATAAACGGCAATAAGATTGAGGCACGCGGCACGCGGCGCGACGCGACCCAACGCTGCGCGAATCCCGTCCACCGGCGTGCCGTGGCCAGTGGCCCCACCAAACACATTCACCAACTATCGCATCGAAAGCTACTAACAGAACTGCAACTGCAGGGGAAAGAGCAACAGCAACGGCAACTTTTTACTTAAAACTGAGGTGCGTGCAGGTTGCAGTGGTGCAGCCGTTGTGATCGTGCACACGTGTATGTAACGTGCGACGTGCGAGCCACACAAGACACAAGCTACACAGCAAGCCAATACAACACAACATAGACAGGTGATTACTTGGTACTGTTGGATCGGGAACATAAGCCCTGGAGCTTGCTGCAGCGCGGCTCCCTGCGCGGTGATCTGCGGCGTCCCCGGCAGCTGTGGCTGCCCTGGGATCCCCTGCCAGGTGGCGGGCACTTGCATGCCCATCCTACACACAATCAAACCAATACTACTTACACTTTCATTCAAAAATTTTCACTAACCATCAAATGACATTTGGAACGCTGTTTCTACTAGTTCACACGGTCATTACAACAATACCAATATTATTTAACATAGCCACTCGAAACAATGTAACTGTACTCAGCAGTGTTAAAAGAATATTTAAAAATATAGTGTGAACCAGACACGGAGCGAGAAACCTGTCAACAGGTCAATAGAAATAAATTGTAGAAAATACCAAATATGACTATAGTAGCCAATCACAGAATACAGCTAAGTTATATGGTTGAAATAGAACGCATATTACATGAACTATATCTATAGACACCAGACATAAAAATATAACCAACAGAACGAACAGGAGAGGCACACAGTTGAAAAATACAAAGATCCAAGAAAGATTGACAAAAAAGTAATAACACGACGAAGGAAAACCAGATTAGAATATTAAGACTACAGAATAAAAACGTCGCGGCAGAAATTGGAACTGTAATAATACTTTTAGGTAGATTTCAAATTAACATAAACTATTGACAAAAAAGAGCATCTCGTTTCTATTAATAGTGAAACGGAATTTCGAGTTAAAATATTGCTATTACTTTTGGTCGACCTAATATGGAGTGTGACCACCAGTGTAACCAACTAAACGTAGAAGAAACTCGACCAGGATTTCATTTTTAAAAGGCGAACAGATGGTCAACGTAAAATGCCCGAGTGTGATTCAATATATTAACATTTCCATGATTCGTAGGTACACTCGCTTGACTGTGTTAAGGTAGAATTTTTTTTTTGTGTTTAAAATACGGACTTGTTTTTAGAAAATAGTTTTCGGGAGAAGTTGAATTTATAATAGTAATTTAAAATTTAGGCTTTAACACACCACTGGTTATAATAATAATGAATGACTGTTCCTCGGATTAATGAATCAAACTGCTTTAGTGCAAATCAGGCAATGATAAAGATATGATTCTTCTTCGTGTTCCACAATGGAGTTACGCGAACAATTTATTCAATTCTAAATTTTTAAAACGTTTATCTGAATTTCGATATACAACCGAGAAATTTACTTTCCCCGTTATATCTGATCCAAATTTCTAAAAGTTGATGATTAATTTCTCTTCCAACACAGCGGAATAACACAGTGGTAGAGTGCACCTCTGGAATCAGAGATCGTGGGTTCGAATCCGGGCCATGTCTGGAATTTTTCTCGATTGAGCTTGTTCCCATTACATTTCCAAGTTGGGATGTAATTAACTTGGCAACCACAAAGTTATCTGGCACCAACTAGTGACTGTAACAAGGGCCCTGTACAGGGTATCACACATGGCATCTAAACAAGGGGTTGAAGATCCCGAAATATAAAACATACGTACATAATAATTTCTCTTCGAAAAATATAATTTTTTCTTACCCCATATAAGATTGCTGGTACCCAGCGAACTGGCCATACGTATACCCTTGCATGCCCTGCAAGAACTGCCCTTGCATTTGCGCGGCAGCAGCCGTAGGATAGCTCTGAGGGTACCAGTAACCAAGTTGTTGACCGTAGGCCCCGTAGGCGCCGAATTGGGTCCCTGCTAGAGGTTGGCCGGCCACAGGAGCGTTGTTGGGGTCACCAGATTCCTTGCCCCATGAACACTTCACTACTTGCCCGTTGATATCTGTGTTATGGACTGCAACTATGGCGTGCGTTGCGGATTCTTTCGTTGAGAAACTGGAGAAAAGAAGGATGATGTATTTTTTATATTTCTTTCAGCCGAATTCACCATTAATCCGCTGAATAAGGAATCAAGTTGATCCGTAGATTAATGTTTATTCTAATTCACCATTTTGATTTTGAATCAAGGAATCATGATCAACAGATTCACAGTTTTGTTTTGGTTTTTCACAGTTAATTTTATTCGTGATAATTGTACATTCCGTTAAAAAGTATTAATATGTAAGTTTTTAATTTACATATATTTTTATTTTGATATAGGTTAAAATTACATTGATTCCAAAATAGGAGTGCTTTTAAATATAGTGAAAATAAAAGATATAAAAGTATATTTGAAAATGATAAAACCATTGCGATTTTAAATAAAGATAAAGAAGAAAGACTAGGCAAAGTTATAAAAGAGTATAACTGCCAGAATAATGAGAACTATAGATGTCAAAATTAAGATGACAAGATGTGATCAGTGCTTGATTCATGTACTACGTTTATATCAGGTTCCGGACAATCTTATACGTAACTAAGGGATAGAGTTTGATAGTGCTGTAAAAATAGATGGCAGCAATATGTACTTTTTTGATGATATTCTATTTTGTTCATCTAGGCAGCCACGGAAGAATAAAAGAAGACAAATTTAATAGTAAAATGCAAATGTCACTAGATGAATTATTTACTGTTTACTGGCCTATAATTGCATCTACAGAGTGTAACAGAAATAAGTACATTAAATTTAACCAGTACAAAAATATTTCTTAGTAACTTTTTTCGAAATCGCAATTTATTTTTTGGAAAAAACTATTTCCAATTTCGAGACATTTAATGGTGAATTAGAAAAAAGTGACATTGACAGAACTCGCCGAGAGCAACAATAATTCTCAATAACAGTTTTTGAATTATCAATTTTTTTTAGTATTTTCAGGCAAGTAATGTATTTTTTTTACAAAACTTTGAAGATTTTTAACACAATATCTAGAAGGTTTACAAAAAAAAGTTAGCAAGAAATATTGCTACTTTCGACGAATTCTATCACTGTTTAAATTTAAAGTGCTTATTTCTGTGAAACTCTGTACATGATTTCTTTTGTGGTATGTAGCAAAATTATTATAATTAGAAATTGATATAAACATAAAACAATAATATATAGCTTAAAGTTTAATTTTATTATTTAGTTATATGGAAATGCACCACAAAGAACTAGAAAATGCATAAGAACAAAATCAAATCTGAAATTTTCAGCAAATCGGTACTTTTGGGTAGTATTTAACGTCTTAACCATCTTATCAAAAATATTTTATTTACATGTATTTAGTTATATTTATATCATAGTAGTATTTAAATAATCCATAATTTATATTATATAAACTGTATTATTTTATTTAAAAAAGAAATATATTAGGTAAAATTAGTAAACTTCGTTGCCATGATTTTTTTACTTTTAGTAAGTGTGCTGTAAATGTAGATGGCAAAAATACATGGGATTGTCCGGTTTCTCTTTAGATATTTGGTTCGTGGTTCATATGTAGTTTTGAAAATGGTTTTAGTTCTCAGTTAAAATTACGAGAAATTGTTTACATGTAATTTTCAAAACAAGTCTACAGATAGATTTGAAAACAGTTTCGGCGCATGCACATTAGGCTGGTATAAGTAGCATCATCTATACTCCAAATAGATTGTTTTGCCATTATTCCATTTTTTTTTACTTCATATTACTACGCACTAACTACACAACAGTGAGTTTATTCGTAGATCAGTAACATAAAGCGGCAGAAACGTTATGCCATGTACGCATGCGCAATATCGAAACTGAATTTTAAATGTTTAAAACTAATTTTTAAGTCAAACCCATGAATTTTAGTTTTGGTTTGAGATAATTCAAAACAGTTTTGACAGTGTATAAAAGGCGTTTTAAAAACTAAAGACTTTTGAAAACGATTTTAAAAATTGCATGTAAACTCAGTAATGGAATATGACGAATCAGTGATCATGGATTACTAGATTAGCTTGATTTTTAATGGTGATTTAGATTGATTCAAGAATCAGCGTTGAACTGATGTGGATTAACTCTTGATTCAGGAATGGTGAATTCGACCGTCTGTGAATATTAGAACAGAATCGTATTTATGTATTTAAATTTTAAAATCAAGTCCTTAAATGAAATTTCTTATATAAAGTGAAATAAAATAGGTTGACAAATTAGAAACATTACACAAACAAGCAACCACAATGCCTGCAATGTCGATCGTCTATGGCTGACTGCGATTCACGTGCAACAGCCATATTTTCAATAGTCTTAACCTTCAGGTAATCGTTCTAGATAACGAATATTATTTCCTGACACCTTGGGGGACAGCAGAATAATTTCATAAGTTTTCTCTTATCCCCGCAAGTTAACTCGTAATGTAACCGCGTACGGACATTTAATTACTTACCAAAAATATTCTAGAAACTTTTTATTTGCACTCGGTAATAAATCAATTTAAAAGGTGATTGGAAACGCAGATAGAATATTACGTAAAGGTAAATAGAACCAAATTGAACTCCAACTAATGATTAATAATGATGGTTTGCCAAATAGGTGTATGTACATAATATAAGTCGTTTGTTAAAAGTTAATAACCACCAACTAATAATGATATATAAACACAATAATGTAACTCGATTGTAAATTAGCTCTAGTATTAATTTATACAGCAAGCAAATGTTCGTAGGCTACATAAAACGTATGAAATATTATACCGTGTTGAAGAATTTGTGAGCCGCGAAAAATATGTGAGTAATATTTTACAATAGATTCATTCAGGTAAATACGTAGAGCCTACACAGTAAATAAATTAGTGTATATGGGAGAACGTATGTGCTCGTATTAATAACCTCTTCTCCAGGAGAATATTAAAATTTGTTGCGCTCGATTGCGTTGTGAGGAACATGAGAACTTGGAAGTTGGCATTCAGTAAGGTAAGGTATTCTTTCATGCGAGATATTCCGTTATTCTCACATCAAAGCCACGACCGTTTATGCTTTATAACCAGGAATTAGATTTAAGCTTCAACCTAACGAAACATGCAGCTTATTCTTTTTTGTAGATATATCATATTTACAGACAACACGATAAAATGTGCTTTCTGAACTTATTTCTATAGTGTGCCGTTTTATTTATGATAGAAAAAGAGATACTCACCGCACGAATGCGTAGCCTTTTTCTTTAAATACCCTTATTTCTTGTATGGATCCGAACGGGGAGAATGTCTTCTGCATGAGGTCCTCGGTTAATCCGTTTGTTAGTCCTCCGCAATACACCGTGCAGTTGGTGGGCGAACTCTGGTTGTAAACTTCGTCGAATGTCAACGGCTTGGAGTTTACTGTGAATAATATATGACACATTATAGTTGCTAGTTGAATATATGAAATGTGATGAACATCGTGCATCATTAACAGTATTAATGTGTGAGTTAGTAAATTTGAACCCGGGACCCTTTTCGTGCTCACGACTAAAGGAGGATTTATAACTAACACAGAACATGGAACATAATTTAGCACAGATAAATTTAGCATAGAAAACATAGAACTTTGTCAGGGGGTTTTATAAAGTCACACAAAATATAGTGAAAATAAGAAGTAAAAGAAGAAGTACATGTCATTTTCAAATAATAATAATAATAAGAAAAACATATGTTTCACAAAGTGAAATTTTTTATAAATTTTTCAGATTTGATTAGAGATGCACTCGATTTTGAGCTTTGGTCTGGCCCGGCCCGAAACCCGCCTCGATTTCGAGTCGATCATCGAGCCGGGCCGAAGATATTTTTTATCGGGCCGAATCGGGCTAATCATTTTCAAAAATTGAGGCGAGTCGGACTTTTGATGTTGGCCCGGCCCGAAAATCTTATAGTTCAATCAAATGCACAGTTTCCTTAATATTTTAATGAAAATGGATGAAGTTAAAAATGATCAAAATTATTTAATAACAACACACTTCACATATTAATAAATAAAAATGTATTATTTTACTTCAAGAATTCAAGGTTACTCATTAAAGCATAAAAATTATATTGTGATGTTGTTATTATTATTATGATTTTTGTTCCTGCCATAATGATTTCTTGTTCTATTTTTGAGCAGAAACAAAGTTAGATAAAAAATCCTTATGTAAATTATAATTATATTTTTTTATATGTATAAGATTTGTGAAAAAGTTGTTTAATTAAATACTCGTAGGTCTGTAATTTTTATAACAAACTTACACTAAAAGGGTCTCTTTTTCAACTAGGTACTTATGTTAACTAATGTTGAAAGTTGTAAGAATGTAGAGGTTTGACACGAAAAAAGTTAAACATTTCGCCTTAACATAAAAATCAACTTTAAGAATACCGAATGCACCCATTTTCGACCGGCCCGGCCCGATTTCGAGTCAATTTTCGAGCCGGGCTAGCTAATTTTTTTGTCGAGTCGATCTTTGAGTCGGGCCGAGTCGATTCAAACCTCGGCCCGGTCCGACCCGAATGCATCTCTAGATTTGATGTCGAGTTCGTGTTATTATTTGGTTTATCGTTGTCGTAAAGTCAAAACCTTGCATCTATAATACAAAGTTTAGAGAAAATATAAAAAAGTCTTTAATTCAGTAATGTTAGTTTGCAATATATGCTCTTTTGGTCGTCAATTCTTTATAGAATGGTAACAAAATTAACTAATGATGAAGGGTATAGTTGAGTTAAATAAGCGGTAGACATGAGATATAAGTTCTCACCCTAGATTTGCAATCATTTTCAAATACAATTACTTAATATTTACTATAAAACTAATTAGTTACCAGAACGAAGTAATCATGTAACTCAGAAATGTCAAAAATAGAGATACGAAGTTATGAATTTATAACGACAATATTTAATTTTAATTTCAATATATCGTAAATGCTTCCATGACAGTATCACCTTAAGCTCTATACATAGATACGTTGTGTTTGTTCATCATTAAGCTAACACTTTGAAATCTACTAAGAAGTTGAAGGAAAAAAGGGAAAAAAGACAATCGATTAAGTGAGGAGTTTTTCGCTAGGAGCGATGTTGAACTGTTGAAATTTGTCTAGTTTGTACGCGCGATATGTCTGTTTTTGTACTGAGAAACTTTGGCTCAGTTTTGTGAAGGTGATCACGCGTGGACGCTGATCACTAACATCACAAATAGTTTCGGACTTTGTTCAGAAGTGATCAAGAATGAAAGCAGTTTGATGATGTATCTGTCACATTTCCCAGTTTATTATATTAATCAAAGAAATCAATCTCAAGTTACTAACAAGGAAAACATATTTAGTTTCAGCTTTAATAGGAATATAAATTTCTTTCCTTAATTACTTGATTCTGATATACGAGCCACTTTAACACAACGTGGATTAATTTTGCAAAGTTATTCTAACGAATTCAGATTAGTACGTAGGCGAATAATTGTTCCAATAAGCAATTAGCTGTATACTAGAATGTATTCAAACAGCGTGTACTATGTACTACCTCAACAGACATTTTGTAAACAGCAACGAGTAGTTCCAATTCCGCGTTGTATACAATTGTTCAGATTTAGTTACATTCTCAAATTAGGGTTGAAAACTGCATAGAAATGTTGTTGATGCATGTTCAGTGCAGCATCCAAATGATCGAAGAGAAACAGCCGTACTGTACTGTAACTGTGCTGGGGCAAATTTGCGTTTGTTAACCTGCGGCGTAACACGTGTGCGGTTCTCGACGCGAAATGAACATCTCGTAGCGTGTGCATTGATCACGTGACGCAATGCGAACACTGGGCAAGATCACGCAACGCACGACCAATCCACACCCCCATGTCCTACGACGTGCGCTGTACGGCTATGACTATGCCATGAGTATGACTAAGTCGTACGCATTGCAGATAGGGCTTGCAAACCTTTTCTTTAACCATTTATACGTTTTAAATTAAATATACGACATACGACTCTAGGGGCCTGTTCCACCAAACTTTACACTTTGCACTTTTCATTTGCAAATTCTTTGCCACCATTGACACATAATTTTGTAAATATAAGTGAAATGTCATACACAAAATAAAAGCTGTTCATTTAATATTTGAAATTTTTATTCCATCGTTACAAATTAGTTTTTTTTCTTTATAATTAAAAATTTTGTTGCAAACATGTATGATTTTATATATAAAATATTTTGACAATAAATTTTGACATTTTAGATCAATGAAACTGTAAAATTGTTAATGAAAAGTGCAAATTTTAAAGTTTAAAGGCTTGTAATAGTTCGGCTGGTTTACATTTCCAACAAATCATAAAACCTACACAAATGGTGAGAAGTTTCTACAAAATTCTTTCGACTACTTTAAATATAGACTTAAAACTTGCAAAAACTGTGGGCCACATGAAATAATAATGATAATAGTTCGACCGGCATTTAAACGGTCATCTTCTAGTCCAGATTTATGCCTAATATTTTTTACCTTAATGACATTGCATTTTGTTACAAAAAACTCAATAGAGATTTTATTTTTATAAATATTATATTATTACCGTAAAATATGCAATTTCAGCTTAAATTAACAAGAAGAAACAATTAAATTTTAAACTAAATTAATTTTAACATACGAATCAGAACAGTTGGGTCTCTATTTTAATATTGCGTTGCGTATCCTTTATTGACTATAATTCTTACGCAGTTTCTTTTTCAATTTATGCCAAGAGGGACTCAATTTACGACACATCCGGACTACTTGAAATCTACTTTAGAAAATATTATAATTTTCAATGGGGTCCCGTGGCTGCGTGCCTGAGTGCCTGGTCGCGAATCTGGAGATCCGGGTTCGATTCCGATCGATGCCAAATTTCATCTAAATCAAATAAAGCGTTATATTATTATAAGCAATTTCTTTCTTTTTTTTTCGAAGAACTTTGAAGCAGAATTCTAGCTAAATAGTACACTTTCCGGTAGAGGCAAGTTTAGTTAAATCGTCTTATTTTAGCCTCAGGAATCTGCGGTTAAGCCATGTTCCCCTATTTTAGAGACACCTGTATAGCGACAAGGCAAGTGCAGAGGAATAACAAACTATTATAAACTTATATTATATTTCAACTTTGTTATCTTTATAAGTCCAAATATTTCCAATTTTAAATGGCACAAAAGTGACTCCTGTGGTGCACTATCCACGCCACCAATGAGTGCCCGTGAGGTGACGCCTGCTAAGCGCTCGCACGGTATAAATATGTCATCATTATTACCGATATTCGTGATAAAGCAGATTGGCATACCCAGAAATGGGTAATACGCCGTGATACATTTATTATATTTATTGATGGTTAATACTTATATTTTTCGGTACAACAATCGATTCGGGACATTTTATGATTCATGATTTATGTATTTTATTTGGAACAATAACCAGTGGACATGACATAAGAAGAATGAAAACAAACGCTCCAAAAATATTAAATTTCGTTTTACTAAAATATTTTCTGAAATTCTTCTACGTCCTTTAAAATCTTGTAATCTATTCCCCGGTCTCCTTTCTTGGAGTAAACAACATTAAAAATGTAGTTCTATCATAAAGTAATAAAGCATGTAATGACAAAAGAAACTAAAAAATAACATCAAGATGGTGTAGCAAACAAATTTTTGACATCGGAAGAGCGATAGTCCATTTGCAGGGTTACCCAGTGTATATAAAGTATCCTAATCTTCAGCGTCCAAAGCACGCACTTGAGCACTTGGGTACTTGACTTTCAGCTGAGCTTCAGCAACAGAGCTCTTGCTCTTGCGTCAAGATCGAGATTTTCATTATTTCAGACTTCTTGAATTAATCAGACTGCAAACAGCAACAAACAAATACTGCGCATCGCGCCACACATAAAACACTTGCTTCCATTTCAAGACGAATCATTAACTAACAGAGCTCCGCGGTTTCATACCACACTGTTCTCTACTCCTAAATAAATGAAACCAATACAAATGATGCACCGAGATATTTAGTTCGATCTGGATAATTTGGTTAAGTAAGCAAATGATGTTGGAATGGAAATGTGGGAGTAAAAGCTGACCGATTTTTGCATGCGGTGGATGTTATGTTTCTGACGGAATGGTTTTAACAAAAATAGGTTTCCATCAGAACATTTGTTTGTAAGAATAAAATTTCGCATCAAAAGCAATACTGTACGTATAAACAAATTTAATATCAGGACATTCACATTTTCACATATCAAATGTGAAATAGACTGTCCAAGATGATATACGAGCCCAAGTTTATAATACGATATAACTAAAGGAAAAAAACCCCTTAAGCTTAACAATAATTTTTAAATCTATATACGTATTTCGAGAACTACGTTCTCATGATCAACAGAAACTACAAAGTAAAAAAAGAGAATTTTGAGATTACTCAGCTTTGAGCTGTTTTGACCTCTGGCATGGTTTACATGCTGAGTAATCTTAAGTTCTCTGTTTTTACTTTGTAGTTTCTACTGATGATGAGGACGTAGTTCTCGAAATATGTATATAGATTTAAAAATTATTGTTAAGGTTAAGGGGTTTTGTTTCCTTTATATTATAACTTTATGTTATAACTTTACCTTAAGACTCCATTTTAGTTTTTAATTATTCATAATACGAGTAGTTCGACAAGTATACATTTTGTTTGAACAAACAAATTATAAAAACTACGCAAATAGTGAGACATTTCTACAAATTTCTTTCAACTACTTTAAAATATAAGGTGGTAGCATGAACAAGTGATTAAGGGTGATTAGTGAGGAGTTGATTAGCAGTGTTAACTCTGTCAATCGATTATGGGTTATTTTAAAGAAAAATACTTCAAATAATTAATTATACACAACTTTTATTTGACGTATTTTTCTCTAAAATAATCCATAATGATTGACAGGGATAAAACACTGCTAATCACCCTTAATCACTTGTTCATGTTACCACCCATAGAATTTAAAGTTACAAAAATTGAATTCAGGTATTCCGCTATTTAATATTGGGTTGAATCATCCACAAGCTCTGCACATTATTCTGTTAGAGTATTGTCCCATATGTCTTGCAAGCGAGGTTGCACTGTATGCACTAGATTTTTATGAAGTTTGCATCATGGGCCAAAAGTAAAGAGGTAGAAGATAATCTGGACTGGAAAGTAGTCGAAAGAATTTTATAGAAATGCCTTACCATTTGTGTATGTTTTATATTTTGTTGAAAACTTAAGCCGGTCGAACTATTATGAGCTTGGGCTCATAGGTAAAATGGATAACAATATTAAATGAGGAAGTGTTCTGAAAAACCCAAATGGTAGCCGTACCGAGTTCATCACGGTTGAAAATATGGGAACCAGAGTTTTGTGAGTTAAGTTATTAAGATATATTATTAGAGAAATAGCGAAGTCCAAACTCATGATTTTGGCTGATGTCGGCTGCGAATATATGGTAGCCAAAGGCACTGACTACTAATAAAAGAAGAAGGTTAAGTTCGTTATTGTCTCATGCAAAACACTTTCTATTGAATAACTTTAAAGAATAAAAATGATATTTGAATATTTTTAATATGAGGTCCCGTCGCCGCGTGCCAGAGTGTCTGGTCGCGAACCTGGGGAACCGGGTTCGATCCCGACCGACGCCAAATATTTCGAATTTTAAGAAAACAAAAGTGACCCCACGCCAGCATTGAGTGCCCGTGAGGTGACGTCTGGTAAGCGCCCGCACGGTACAAATATGTCATCATCATTACCGATATCTGCGATAAAGCAGATTGTGGCACACTCAGAAATGGGTAATATGCCGTGATGATATATTTATATTTATTTAAAACTAGTTTTCAAGTCAAATTTTAGTTTTGGTTTGAGATAATTCAAAACAGTTTTGACACTGCATAAATAAATATTAAATATTAAATTATATCTATGTATGTTAGTTCAAGAAAACTGCATTACAATAGCGTTTAGCAAATACTGCTTTCAATATTTTTTTTTACAGAAAACCTGTTATAATAAAACTGTTTTATTTATTTTAATACTTATAACTTTTCATAAAGAATAACAAAAAAATATTGAAAAATAGTGGAAACCCCATTGGTTCGATTGTCGTGTTGTATTTCCTAGTTCTGGCTGACCACGATGGCGTTGCGGCTTTGTATACCGAAGGTCCTGGGTTTGATTCCTCGCCAGGGTGTATATGTGGGGAATGTTGTTAACACTAGAAGCGCCGAGCCGCAGCTACTACCTTAAAGAGCCAAAGGGGTCATTTCTGTCCCTTCAGTAATTTTGTGGTGAAATTTTAAATCTGTTAATAATTTTTCATAAAACGGTATTTCTGCTAAATTTTGTAAGAAATAATATAATAATAAGTTGTACATAGTGTTATGGGCAATCGAAAATGATATGAACTAAAAATAAATTCTTAGAATAAAGTATAATGTATTTTGTACTTTTACTGCCCGTGACAATTTACACAAATGGATGATACTTTGATTGTAGCTGTGCACTTGTTACCCTTATTTGCCTTATATCGGGATTTTATTTGATATTTTCGTCTGTCAGGTAATTTTTCATCTTCAACTCCAGATTCTTCGGGTTCTTCGTTGGTTACACGATTTTTTCAATGTTCTTTCGCGAGTTCTTCTGCTAAAGCTAGCAAATTTCTTCGAGAAATTTTCTTTCCAATTTTAAATGGCACAAAAGTGACCCCTGTGGTGCACTCTCCACACCTGTAATGAGTGCCCGTGAGGTGACGCCTGGTAAGCGCCCACACGGTAAAATATATCGTCATCATTACCGATGTCTACATGTGTTGTATATACTGGCACACCCAGAAATGGGTAATATGCCGTGATGATATATTTATTTATATTTATTTAGTTTCTTTATACAAAATCCAAGAATTTATTCCCGCTATATCTAGAATATTATAAAATGTGTGTACTGGCCATCTGCGAGAAGCTGCTTTTACAGAATATTTTCTGCACATCTGATCAAGTACATCTACACCATATTTACTCTCATTATAAAACCCTATAGTTTCGGGTTTTCCTTATTATCTTGTCCAATTTGCACGTCAGAATGCATTGCACTCATTACAATCACATTTTTCGTTTCTTTGCCCTGATAAACATTGAATGATATACTAAACTTTAGTAAAACTAACTGGACAAAGCGGCAACGACTAATTTTGTACTTGTCAATGAGAACACGAGAATATTTTTCAATGTCTGTAATTATTTACAATGTAGCGCTTTTTGAAATAATAGTAATAATAATAATAATAATAATAATAATAATAATAACAATAATAATAATTATATATGTATATATATTGTATTTATAAGGAAAGGGAAGAATATATTTTGGCATTTATTCATTTATTTTACCTGGGGACAAAAATGTCCCCTTGGCATTTTGAGGCAAATATGGTTGTAAAAATATAATTAATGGAAACACAAAGATCATATTCAACATAGACATTCTTCTATAAAATTAATGAAAAGTCACGAAATATCAAGAACTTAACTGGAAAAACGCATAAAATACATGTACTTAAATTTCATGCGGGGACATATTTGTCCCCTTGGCGGTTCTAGTGTTAAAAGACTAATAATAATAATTTCCTTGTTCTGATATGTTGGTATTTGAGAAAAGACGTTGTTAGCGAATAAAGGTTATTTAGAAAATTAGTCGTAAAGGGAAAACATTTATCGTTTTTCTTAATATAGCCCGAGATAGGAAGTCCGTGGATGAGAATTTATACGGTAGTAGTGAAAACGGTTTCGTAGTCTGTTTACTCATTTAATATGAAAATGAATAGAAGTTATTGGTGGTAAAGATACATAAATCAGAGTTACATTCTATTAGTTTAATATGCAAAGTTGGTGAAGTACCGCGCAGCCGTCTGATTTGCGCAGGTAACAGGTGAAGTCGCGCGGCCAGGAGTTGGGGACGAAGAACACCCCTGCAATTACTCGCGGGTACAGCTGACCTGTATGCACTGCACCGCTACCGTAAAAAACCAAGCAAAATAAAACCGTTGGGTGCATGCAACGTACCTAATTACCGTTACACGGCTACGGCTACGACTACGACTACCTCTACCGCGTCAGACTGATCGAAACTTTTTTCCTGCAGAACTAGAACTACTACTACAATGTCACCCAGCCTTCATTACTCTACTATGCTTTATTCATGCCTATTGCCCTAAAATCTCCACAATACGAGCCCAGGTTCATATTAATTTGGCCGGTTTACATTTTCAACATATTATAAAAGCTATACAAATGGTGAGAAATTCTGTAAAATTCTTGCGTCTATTTCAAATGCAGGGTGTTACAGGACTAGTGTAAAAAAATTAATACCGTATTCCTGAAATTATTTTGACTAATAAATGTCATATGAACATACATAGGTTCTATTCCTTTTGGTTACGGAATTAAAAGAGATCTAAGTTTTATAAATAACAGCATATTAAAAAAATATATTCAAGATACACATCTACATATAAAAAAAAAAAATAATAATTGGATAAGGTTTAGTGCGGCGGAAAATAATTTATAGAATTCATAATTCTCTGATACGTCGTTGTCAGCTTGGATAGAAGCTCAAGGACCACATATTGAACATTTATTATAAGAACTAAAAATAAATATATTTAATGTTTCCATATTTTGTTCTTTTATTTTAGAAGTATGTAGATATCTAATTAAAAATTTAAAAAATCTGACGTGGCCAGCACATTACTTTCCGTCAATTCTACATATTTTGCACAAATCCCATATCGAAAGTTTCTTGGAAAAGATTCTATATATCCAGTAAAATTGTAACACGAAAATATATTATTTTCTACACATTCCTTACAGAAAGTTTCTTGGAAAAGATTCTATATATCCAATTAAATTGTAACACGGACATATACTGCATAAATTGCATTTTACAGTGACATCTGTCAATTAGAATTATTTAAATATGTTAGCAGTTTCCATGATTATAGCATAGCTGGCTGATTTATGAAAGTTAATCTTTATAGTTCTTTAACTTTATATCTATTGAATATGAAAGAAAATGTGTAATAACATAAAATTTTAAAAAATGGTATTTAACTGCATTTTTTCATGAAAAACTGTTAAGATCTTCTAATAAGGGTACTTCCGGTTGGCCAATTATAATCAAAATCTAATCAGCTCTTCATATGGATGTAAAGAAGAGGAGTACGAAAGAATTATAATTTTTAAAATTATAGTGCGTTATCGTCGGAGAAATTTTTGTTACAGACACACATAGACACAAACAGACATCATCGTAAAACTGGTAAAATCGTATTCCAGGGACCATAAAACTCACTATCGAATTTTTTGAACAAAGACAATACCTTCCTTAGTATTTATAACAATTTGATCCCTTGTAATTCCGTAATCAAAAAGAATAGAACCTATATTCATGACATTTTTTACTCAAAATTATCTATGGAATATGCTAAATTATGATACACTCTGTACAGACTTAAAACTTACAAAAAGGGTTAAAAGACGGGAGAAAATAGTTCGACCGATATTTAAAGGGTCATTATCAGGGTCATTAGTCCAGATTTATCTTCTCCTGAGACCCTTTAGTTTTGGCATAATATGAAAAACAACTTCGTTAAAATCCAGTGTGTACAGTAAACCCTTCCTTGCAAGACATATGGGACAATAATCTAACAAATGAATCATATCATTATTAATAATGGCGATGTAAACTAATATTAAATGGCAGAGTGGAATTTTTCACCTTTTGCTTTACTTAGGTTTTACAATTTGTTTGTTTAAATTGTAAACCGGCCGAACTACTATCAGCCTGGGGGTTCGAATTCATAAACAGTTGAGCAGTTGTATTGTTTATACACAATACCTCTCGTTCCAGTTTATTCTATTCTTATTGCTTTGCTGCTTGCATTTCTTCGTGCACTTGTATAGCCTAAGTTAAAGTGCATTCATTTTTAAAACCATATTTTGCGTTGAGTTTATTTTCTGGTGAATCCTTTTTGGTTCGTCAATATTGATGCACTAGTGTTGGTGTTAAGTTGGATCGATACTACCTCCAAGTTAAACGGAATGTCTGATACCGTAGATCCGCGCCTATATTAGTTTCATTGCCGCATGAGTCGTTTCACGGTATTAACCTAACTGACATTCAAAGTTCTGTTGAATTATGGTCTCTTCGATATTCACCAGGACTGATTCTGATTCGTTGTCTAGTGTTATAGGCTTATCGCGTGGTAACAATAAAAATAAAACCACACCACCAATCGAAATTGGACTAGTTCCTCTATTTTACTAAGAATTTACTTGCAATTAAAAAGAAAACGTTTGTTACTAAAACAACGTAAACTGAATTAGATTTTAATACCTAAATAAGTATTGTTTTCAATTTTGGATTATTTTGTTATAAAAAACTCTTAGTAATTATATGTATTTTACTTTTAAGACCGTTAGAATGTCACTGAATTATTTGCAGAATTTCTTAGTCATAAAAGCGTTCTAGGTATAAACCAAAACAAAATAAATATTAATTTAATAATTATGAAAGCTCTTTTTATACCACAATTAAAATGAATCGAAAAGTAGTTGCGGTAAATAAACCCAGCAAAAAAAATAAGACATAACTCTACTAGGGTGCTCATAGAATGTCGCCCGCTTTATACCTGGAAAACTGTACATTGAATCCCAAAAAACTCTTTCCCTCGTTCGGTTAGTAGTGTTGTACTTCTGTAGTCTTCAAGTTCAAAAACCGGTGCTGAGGTGGTTACAAAGTAACCGAAACCGATCCACCTTTATATTAAAGAATAGTGTGAAAAGACTTCGGGGTTTTTCTTTTTTTAAACCTTCCTTTCATCCTTAATTCAACTTCACACTTGGGTGTACCTTCATTCATTTTCTGGTAAATGTCAAATCACTTCATAATTTTGTTCCAACAAAAGGATGCTGCAACAACGATAACTAGATTTTTTCTATATGTACTTATTCAATACAAATATCACTAATATGTTATTATTTGACAGTTGTGGATAAAGTATAGTATATTATTCGTATGTAATGGCTACTACTCATTCGAATGATTTACCTTCTTCTCGTGAGTATATACATTGAATAATAAACTATTATTCTATAACCTTTATAATTTGAAAGAATGAACCAGAATTCGAGATATCAGAGCCACTTCCGATTATTGTTAATATAAGAACAACTCAGTTGTGGCTGTATGACGTAAGCTGTGGCAAAGTAATGACGTCGGCGAGACGGCCTTGTCGGTGTGAAGGTTGGCGAGAGAGCCCCAACTGGGCGCAATGTTTTTTTATGAAGTTATGAATATTCTGTTTCCCGCTCCCATGTTTCGCGTTTCTTAATCAAGAGCAGTGATGTAGCGGGCAGCAGGCTATGCGGGTAGTGGGCAGCGAGTGGTTCGTGCGCAGGTAATATATCATGAGGAAAATAATGGAAAACGCCTCTACAACGTTAGCTTCGGCGCCCGACTCGGGATAAAGGTGAACCACTTTGAAAACATAAAACATATAAGTACGGCATCTCGAGCGTCGACAGTATCCTGAAATCGGTAGTTGATTGGGTCAACCAGACGAAAGTTATAGACGAGGATCGGATCGGGCGACGCTGCCGGGCCTACGAGACTCGCTTATGTCCCACTCCGTACCCGGATCGTCCCGGGGGATATCTACACCAACTTTACTTTTCTGTCGTTGCCGATCCCAGAGCTTCAATTCCCCACTTCCAGTTCCTTCTGCCTGACCCCCGTCTTTCCTGCTCACTTGAATATATAATAAATAATCACTGCATTTATCTACCCACATTTTCTTATTAACCGCCGAAAACTCCAAAAAAGATGTAGTAAAATTCTTTCGATTTGGATTTTCCATAAAAAATATCCCGTAAGTATAATAGAAGGTGAGTTGATTGCATTTAGATTCCTTGAGGTAAGGAATCGTATCTCACATTTGTGTCAAAATCAGGGTTGGCAAAAATCATGATTTATTTAAAAAAATCAAAAATCGTTGATTTTTATTAAAAAATCAAACAAAACATGATTTTTTTATTTTTTTTTTTTAATTTTCAAAGATCTGTTGGTGTTAATTCACTTTTTTAATGGTTTTAAAATCAATATAAATATTTTATTTCATAAAAGAAAACGATTCTGTAATAAACCCCAAAAGATGCATTTGAATTTAGCAAAAATTACGTAGTATATAACGCGTCCACGCGCGCGCATCTTTTTTATCCATGCCTACTTAAAAACAGGTCAAAACATATAATTGTAATCTGCCAGAATTCAAAAAGGTAGCAAAAAAATACATTTTTATTATAATTTGAATCTTTTTTCATCTTTGATAAAAATCAACGATTTTTATTAAAAAATCACTAGATTTAAATCATGAATTAAATCATGATTTAAATCATGCCAACCCTGGTCAAAATTGAGATAATGCTTTTTCAGGAACTTAAATTATATTATGTTGAAGAATCGTCCTAAGATACAATGTTGAGAATGGGGTTAGCCACCACTGTAAAATTTTTAATGTTTAGGCATAAATTACTTTTTATAACGCTTAAATATTTCTGAAAAAAATATAAACAATGTTATACGCATTCGAGCAAGCTTACAATTAATTTATAAGTAATTCACTCATTTGCCGGCTTTTAGTTACTACGTCACGCTCCCTGCAACAGGAAAGTGAGACAAATATAGTACTAAGAGAGAGAAATACAGTGGAACCAGGTGGAATCATTCCACCATTTTACACTTTTAACGTTTGGTTCTTAGTTAGAGGTTATGTTTAGTGATTGTGATCTGGTAAAGACTTGTAATTATTGTAAAGTAGACTGTTATTATACAAATATTAGCATTTAATATGTTTGGTTAGTTTGTATTGTAATATAATTATTTTCGTAACAAGTTATGAAAAATACCAAATATCATGCGAGTGTAAAGTGACGCACGACGCGTAGCTGAGTGCAAGTCAATACACACAAGCTAAGATATTTGTATTTCATACAAGTTATGAACATTATTTTTTAGACGAGCTTAAATAAATTTTACTTTTTTTACAAAACTGAAATTTAGGTTCAAACGTACGGACAGCTGACAAATGAATAATGTATACATATAGCCAGAAAATAATGACATAGTAACCTAGCAACCGTGTCAACTATGACGATATGAAATAAATCGTAACACTAATGTCATAAGTTCAACTTTCAGTGTTAGGATACTACGTTGATATGTCATACTTATCACAATGGTCGTCTAAAAATATATTTTCAAGTTTACAATATATTTTGTTTCCCGGTTTCACATTTCTAACTTCTGCACGTATATATTTTGCATTATTTGCGAAATAATTATTCAATAGCAATAATAACAATTGGCAAATTTCTAGAATGCACGTGTTTTCACAAGATGTGAACAAACAAGCTTCTATCGCTGCTCCATTGGAGGCGCTTGTGTCTATAACAGTTATCTCTCTTTCCGGTCTCAGGGAGAATGACGTTGAACGAAATTTGAATTTTGTATCACATTTTAATTATTAATTTCTCATACATTATAAATTATTTTTGAGTGAAACTACGATTTATATACTATAATTCTTCCATACTTCCATAATATAAAATGAAAAAAAAAAAAAATGCTGGATAACCCCATTATCGAACTGGAATTTTTCAAAGGCAAAAAGTCGTTGTTCCAAAGAACGATTTTGCGCAAATAGGCCTTTACCAGATTGGTAAACAATCGTCTACTAATCTTTGTGTTACTGTTTGTTAATCAAAATTGATGGAATTTAATTGTACTCAACTTTTATTGAAGTATTTTTCTCTAAAATAATACTTAAATGATTGACATCACTAAAAGACTGCTATCTCCTCGCTAATCACCTTGAATCACATGTTCATGCTACCATCCAATGATATTCGGAGGTAGAATATTAGCAAACCATCATTCATCTTCATCATTTATGGCACAACAGCCCTTGTAGGGCATAGGCCTCAAGTACCGTGGTACTCGTTTCTAAATCGACAGATACTAGAGCAGTTGGTGTACATAATTCGTGCGACAACCACTGATTGCTATGCAACCAGTGCGGCAGCGGAGATACTCCATCTACAGCTAGAACCATCTATGTTTAACATGAATAACTGGTCAGGTCGTCGTATGCGAGTGCGATATACTGGCATTTTAATCGAGGAAAAGTGGACACCCGGTATGTTTATAGCATAAAAAAAAAATATAAAAATATATCATCACGGCATATTACCCATTTCTGGGTGTGCCAGTATCTACAACACATGTAGACATCGGTAATGTTTATAGCATGCTGATTAATTATAAATAAAAAAAATATCTGCGCTATTAATCTTACACTACAAAGTTATCTTTTAAACTGACAGTTTACACCAATAAATTACAAATGAAATTGTGAAAAAACAGGTGTTATTAATGCTTTTAGAATAAAAATAATGATAATTAACAAATCTAATCTTTATATAAAGTAAGAGTTTGATTTTGTGTTTCATAAATAATTCTTGTCGGAATACATTATTAATTTACTAAAAGATTTTTAACAGATAATGCTTATACATACAGCATAGTCTGTTTTAATGTACAAGCTTTAATATTCATCGTGTTTTTCATGTAATTGTTTTAATTCTTTTCACTTTCGTGCAAACATTTTATCGATCACAATAATTATCCATGTTCCAATAGTAAACAAATTCTATTTAGCCGAATTCATATACTGTATGTCTATTAAAATCATGATGTAATTTTTGATCATCCCTATTTTACATTTTCGTAACCTGGAGAGCTAATATTTAAGAACAACAAATAATAATATAAATTTTTAGAGGAAGGAGATTAACATATTTTGTTGACATATAGCTTGAGGCATACAAGAGAAAACAAGAACATTGTTGTAAATGTCCAAAACAAAACCCTGTTACGTTACTTTGTGTTTCATGAAGCAAAATATACAAAACAGAACTGCTGTTTTCTGAAACTTCTTCAATATACGAGCCCAGACTCCTAATAGTTCGGTCGGTTTGTCAACAAACAAATTATACAACTACGTAAAAGGTAAGAAATATCTTTTTTTTATGTTGGTTGACGGACGTTCTTGATATTTGTACTAATTTTATTTAAAAATATTATTTGCACTAACTTATTATTATTATTATTAATTGGACCAAACATAACTAAATTATAAATATGCTGATGCATCATTAGGCTAAAATACTCGCGTTACGCGAAACGTGAGTCAAAACTCAAACTCTAGATGACTCCTCGCCATGAGATTTTACATGTTTGCTCTATAAGAGTACAAACCAGACTGACTAAAATACTAAAAAAGTTATCATCTTCGAGACAGGATCTATGAGAGGTTTCAGGATGCAGGGTATCTCACGGCCTTCATAACCAACTATCAACCCTATTCGTAGGCTTGCAATAACTTCTAGACTTAATTGCCAATACTATAAATGTCAAGACTGATGACATCTACACTAGTTAATAGACAAAGAGGATAATTATTTCCAAACAGAATTTAGACTTATATAAAATAAAATAAATAAATACATCATCACGGCATATTACCCATTTCTGGGTGTGCCAGTATCTACAACACATGTAGACATCGGTAATGATGACGATATATTTTACCGTGTGGGCGCTTATCAAGCGTCACCTCACGGGCACTCATAGCTGGTGTGGAGAGTGCACCACAGGGGTCACTTTTATGCCATTTAAAATTGGAAATATTTGGACTTATAAAGAAAACAAAGTTGAAATATAATATAAGTTTATAATAGTTTGTTATTGCTCTGCACTTGCCTTGTCGCTATACAGGTTTCTCTAAAATAGGGGAACATGGCTTAACCGCAGATTCCTGAGGCTAAAATAAGACGATTTAACTAAAATTGCCTCTACCGGAAAGTGTACCATTTAGCTAGAATTCTGCTTCAAAGTTCTTCGAAAAAAAAAAAGAAATTGCTTATAATAATATAACGCTTATAATTAATCTTTTAAGATGATACTTGTTCTTATTAGTGAACCACTAATGTATGAACCTTAGGTGTCCCAACATTGATAAGACCGTAACTTTTTTAATGGCTACGTCGATAACGTGATATTATTTTTTTTTTCAGAAGATACATTCAATAGTAAACTTTTCTTTCTCTGTGTAATTTGTGATATCTGTTACTTACACAGAAAAAAATAAAACCTGAGTGACTGCACCGTGAATTTTTCAAAATTAATGTAATCTAGCAATCTATCCAAATGTCAAATAACTAATTTTTAATAACATAATAATAATAATATTGGATTACATCGCCTTTATTAGTAATAGCACCATTTTTCTGTTAGAGTAGCGTCCCATTTGTCTTCCAAGGCAGGTTATCTGTACGCACTGGATTTTTACGAAGTTTTTCATATTGTGCCAAAAGTAAGAGACTCTGTCGAAGATAAATCTGGACTAGAATATGACCTTTTAAATGGCGGTCGAACTATTAACACCCGTTATTTGGCACACGGATTTTGCAAATTTCATGTCAATATTTAAAGAATTTTGTTGAAATCTCTCACCCTTTGTGCAGATTTTATAATTTGTTAAAATGTGTGCCAGCTGAACTATTATGAACCTGGGCTCGTAGTTTGCAAAATATTTTACAGAATAGTGTCCATTATGCAAAACAAACATGCTTTGAGACATTATCTTGTGTAGTACAACGCATAAAACAAGATGACATATGGAAATGACCGAAATTAATGCATGCAATTGATTTACTCCATGTATTAATTGTAACTACATCGTTTATTGTGCATTGAGCAATTGCTCTATTTTCGCAATATTGATGAAACAACTTATTACGTTCATGTCATTCGAAATGTCAGCAAAAATAATGACGTGTACTATCTGCTGCAGGAATAGAATCTAATAATCATTATCATCATTATCTTATACATAAAACACAAAGTATTTATAATATTAATAGGTGCATGTTGTATTTTCTATATTACATTTGTACAGAATTAATAAATTACACATAGTTCGGTGACATTTTCACTTGCCTTATAATATATTAATACCCTAATATGGTATTGATTTTAAGTGTATAACGTTAGCAATGAACATTGGATGACTATTTTGTTTTTAATTACAATTACAATACCATGGTTAACACTATTGGAGTCCGCAGAATAGTATGCGATATCAGTGGAATTTTTGGAAACTAAATTAATGGCTGCCAGTAGCACATGTCAAATATGTAAACGTCAAAAATCATCGTATCATTTAACATAAAAAGGTATTCTCACGCTCAAAATTTATAATTTCATTTGAAAATGTGTGAAATATAAGCGAATTAAAGAAAATGAACATAATATACATTAAAAAGTGCTGTGTTAAAGGGTGAAAATAACAACAAAATTCAAGACATTCCATAATTTTTGGCAGAGAAGATAAAGTTGACCGATTGAACGTATGGAAAAGACATTTAAATTTACCGCTAAATTTTAATCCGATAAATAAATATGTCGTCTCTTTGCATTTCACAAAAATAGATTATAACAAAATTTTGCAGATACATTATGTAGTTTTAATACTACTACTGACAGTACTTATTGATAAATAAAAATTGTAGATTCATTGATTTTACTAATATTTGTCCCCGTAGATTGCAGTTCCAAGTTATAATGGCCATAAGTGAAGTATTAATTAAACCCGAAATTACGAATTGTTGACCCTCATCTATGTTTCTTGATAAAGGTTTCGACCGAACCACTGGTACGACACTACTTATACGTGTGTATTTGAGTCTGGTGACCTTCAACAGGCTCGCTTAACGCAACCTTTGCGCGCTAGCTACGGCGTACGTAAGATATTTGCCTAGGTGTCTAGGAAGAAAGATTATTTATTTCGATATCAATGTTAATACTATAAAACTTAAACATTTGAAGCCTTTTATGCAACAATATATAGCACCCGGCATTAAGCCTAATAGTCTAGTCCAGTAGTTCGGTTTTAGCCGAAATATTCTTGCGCTGAACTGTCCTACACACGAACGCCGTCACTCCGTCACTGGCACAGCCGGGCGTACTGGAGTACGCCCAATCTCCTTGCGTTACCCCTCCCTGGTCTAAGTTCACGCACACATAGCCATGAGCACACGGACGGCAATACATACAATAGTGTCGCTTCTGCTGTCGTTAGACATGTATATTCTTTGACTGAACAAACTGAAAAATCGTATTGAGTTGAACTGTGACAATATTTTGGGTAAGAAAACCCTCATTCAGAATGTATACAAATTGATACGACCTAGTAGCCGCCAATGGATTCTGAGGGTTTCAATAATTAGTTATATATATATATATATATATATATATATATATATATATATATATATATATATATATATATATATATCATTCGGTTTACAACGTTCTTCGACGTCTTCCGATTCCTAATCTCCATTCATCTCTATCTCTCCATGCTTCGTCCTCTAGTCCTCTTTTCCTTATTTCTTCATTGATTCCTTCGGTCCAACTTCTTCTCGGTCTTCCTCTTTTCCGTCTCCTTTGCGGTTTCCATTCTAGGACCTGCTTAGGAATTCTTTCTTCTGGCATTCTTTGTACATGCCCATACCATACTAACTGTTTTTCTTTTATGTATTCTGTTATTTCGTGTTCGTAATTCATTATTTCTCTTATTCTATCATTTCTTATTTTTTCTTTTCGTGATTTTCCCGCTGATCTTCTCATGTAGTCCATTTCTGTGGCATTTAGCATCTTTTCTGTATTTTCCTTAAGTGGCCATACTTCGCTACCATATGTCATAATACTTTTAACAACCGTATTGTATATTCTCATCTTATTTTCTTTGGTTATTTGTCTGTCCCATAGTATTCCATTGAGTAGTGTAATAGCTTTTCTTGCTTGTGTATTCCTATCTTTTATTGCACGGTCTAATTTTCCATCATTTGTAATTTTCATACCCAAGTAATTATATTCTTTACAATGTTTTATGCAATCGTTATTTTCTAATATTAGATCAGTTTGTTCTCCTCCGATGCACATATACTCGGTTTTATTTATGTTTAATTCCAGTCCAAATTTCTTATATTCTTCAATAAGTTTCCTTGTCATAAAATTTAAATCATCGTAGTCTTCAGCCATGACAATTTGGTCATCGGCGAAGGATAAAGTGTATACCGTGTCATTCCCTACTTGTACTCCCATATCTTTACACTTCCTTTTCCAATTTTTTAGAGCATATTCGAGGTAGATTTTAAATAGTGTAGGTGACAGACAGCATCCTTGTTTCAGGCCTTTTGTAACTTTAAATCCAGGTGTTAGTTTGTTCTTAACCCTAATTTTTGTTACTGAGTTTTCATATAATGATTTTACAGCTTTTATGATTTCAATATTAATATTTGTTACTTTTACAAAATATAAAATTCGATATACACGGTTACGAAACGTACAAAATAAAATGTGATCATTGATGTAGATGCAGTTTTTTAGCGTTACGGTAAATTTAAAAATACATAGATAGTAATCTAACTTATTCAGACATGGTTAATTTTCTTTGGAATATTAATATTCATTTCAGTTAAGATTATAAAATGTTTTTTAATACTCATATTTATAGCTTTACCCCTTGGTGTGGGGTAAACCGAACCCAATAGCATGTTTAGGGGATTAACCAAAGATCTTGTCTACTATTATACAAGGTCGCAGTTGTGATATGTTGGTTGCTAATCGTAGTTATTGTTAAAAATAATAAAAATGATAAGATAAGGGGACGTCAACATGAACAACTTATTCGTATAGAAGGCGTGATATATTTATTTAAAAAATGGTGTAAGTTATTTTTCTGTTGGCAGCAAGAGCCAGGAGCGGTAATAACAGAGCAGTGTAATACGCTTTTGTTAGGGAATGAAAAATCACTTGAACGGTAAATTGAAGATAGTTGAATGATGTGAAGGAGATCGAATATGTCGCAGGTCGGCTTGGCTCGCTACCAATACTATCTGCTTGGCCTGGACCGAGACGGAGGCAAATATTTCTTTGGTCAGTAACAAAGTGCACTCGACTAGCCACAAAAGGAAAAACGTGCTGCAATTACATTTGACTTACACGTTATACGTTTATTTTCTCAAATGAAACTAAAATTTTACGTTTCCGGTTATTAATAGTTGACCCAAACACACTTCAAAGCCCATAAATTACTTTTATTATTGCGACACGGAAATCTCTTATTACGTTTATGCGCCAGCCACAAACTGCTACCTTATGATAATACAATCCTATTATTACATTTTTGCTTGTCAAATAAAATATCAAAACACTATTTCACAACTTTTTTCTCTAAAAAGACTAATTGCACTTTTTCTGCTAATGAAAATCAACACTGAATTAGTGGCCATTATTAGCTGTATTCTTTTTGGTCAAAATCTCGGTTCGTCTCAGCTCACGTCAGATACACTCAGTAAAATGCTGTTCTTTCCGATTTAACTCAGATGAGCGGTATTGAGTGTACTCACATCTCTCCTTACTGAAGCTGTATCACCCGCGAAATAACCTCAAAATGATCTGAGCTATTCAGTTCAGTAGAAGGGGTAATGTTGTGAGAAGAATTTGTAGGTTATAAATGTATTATGAAAGTTGAGACTTCGTGGTTGAAAATTAGAATGTCAGATACTTTAATGAATTAGAGTTATTCGCTTATCAAGAGCTAAGCAAAAAATATTCCAAAAAGAATATATCTATTATTGATAAAAGTTACAAGATTGCATTTTTTAAAATATTATGGCAAAGAAAAAACAATCAAAAATGTTTAGACATTTTCAAACCATAATGTAGGTACACTATTATGGATGTATGACATATATATCTTTTTTTTTAGTTTTAAAAATAATTGAAGAGCGCTTAACAAAATTACTATAGTCTATTTTTCTTTTTAGCTTCCTTACTTTTAAGTTGTAGAATATTAGAAAATTATTTATTGGATACTAAGACCACCACTTTGAACTCTCCCTTGAAATAGCGGTTCGGAATCAGACAATAGGGTCCTCCACTCTAATTTTTTTATTATTTTAAAAGAAAGTTTGTTTAATTTTGAAGCAATTTGTAGTATTAAAAAGTCATAATTGTTTTTAGCTCAACTGCATTTGATTTTTAAAGAAACCTATAGCTATCTTTCTCGCACCAGTTTCTGTAGTGGGCTGCGCGAGAAAGATAGCAATCGTTGTGACGTAGATGTATAGATGCTTAAAATTACTAATATTTCAAAAACAAACAATTTTTAAAAAACTTTTATCGTCTCAATCATGATTTTATCTTATCTACTTTCAATATAACTAACTTTTTACTCAGTTTTCTGTTATGGTGGAGGGCTCTATTGGATACGCAAGATAAAAAAAAGATGAATGTTTATATTAAAATGTCTCGGACATTCCATCATGTTTATTGATAGTAGAATGAGCTTAATTTTTAAACGATTTTGGTGACATTTTGTTTTTTGAAATTGGTGTAACACAAAATATGTAAGCAAAAGACAAAAAAATCACTGCCACCAACCTAACTATTCTACCAAAAATATTAGATATGCGCCTTGTATTCGGTTATTATTCGGTATTCGGCATATTCGGTCACTTTTTGTTTATTCGGTTTTAGCCGAATTATTCAGTTATACGTACCGAAAATTTGGCATTTTATTGTTTATTTCTGGAGTTAATAATTCATTCAAAACAAAAATATTTTGTCATATAGGTAGTTTTTATTTATTTGAAAATGATTATAACGGATGGTCAAATAAAAGTGCAACATTTCAATGTCCAGGTATTTTTTTTTTTTTAAATCAAGTATGTTGTGCTCAAATTATGTACGACGGGCAACGTCGAGTCTGTCAGCGCAATTGCCGTTCAAACTGTTGAATATTAGGCCGAATATTTAGCTCGGCCGCTATGAAATTCGGTTGTTCAGCAAAAATTGTATTCACTTTTATAATATAAATTGCAAATAATTTTATGTTAAATATTGTCCGGCTTCAAATAAACATGTTAACATGTACCATAAAATAAAATAAAAAAAACACCATGTACCATTACTAAGATACTAATGATCTTGTATGTAGATGTATTAAATTATCTAAGCAAAAAATAACTGCCCGTGAGAATGCTTATTTATAAACTGTAACATTACAAATATAGTAATATTTTTTTTTCAGCTCTTCATTCACATACAAAATACAATGGTTACATGCAGTTAATTTTAGGTTTCAGTCAAAATTACGTGAAACTGTTTACATGCAATTTTCAAAACAAGTCTATAAATTGATTTGAAAACAGTTTCGGCGAATGCATATTTGGCTGGTGTAAGTGACAGATACTCTTCAGTGCAAATACTTCGTTTTGCATTTTTTTCCATTTTTTTTTTTTTTTTTACTTCGTATCATTATATATTAAAACTACGCAACTGTCAGTTATTTGTAGGTTAGTAACATAAAGCGGCAGAAACGTTTTGTGATGTACGCATGCGCAATATCGAAAATGAATTTTAAATGTTTTCATGAGTAGTTTTGAAAGTAGTTTTCAAGTGAAACCTATGAATTTTAGTTTTGGTTCGAGACAACTCAAAACCATTTTAACATTGTATATTTGACGTTTTCGAAACTGAAAATGTCTTTAATACTAGGATGCATAAACGGGGCTCTCAGGCCCGATGTAATATTTAATTGTTTATAATTTGCTTAAAATAATCTTAATGTAATTCTTCGTTTTAGTATGCTCTAAACGGGTAGTTATTCGACTATTTTTAAGTCGATGTGATTAAATAATTTTGAGAATTGGAAATAATATATATTTTTCATCATTATCCTCTATTTACACAAATCGATCTACAAGACCTATAGGCAAATATATCGCATTAAATACGTCCCAACTTATTATTACTATCTGTATTCTTCATATTTGATCGTAACAACAAAATTCTATGCGCTAAATGTAAAAATAATATCTATGGTCTAAGGTACCTACTATACAAATCAATAAAAAAACACCTTTTATATAATAACAATGTTAATTTTGATGTTTAATTAAAGATATGTACAGTAAATGGTATCCTTGGGTTAAAACGGTTGGAAAACTGCATGCAAACTTAGTAACATGTTCACATGGTAACAGCATTATTTTCATAGGAAATGATAAGCAAATAATGGATCAATCTTTTTAATTTATGTACTGAAGTATAAATTTAATTTTTGTTTTTTTTATTTCTAATAAAGCAAAGAATATAAAACAAATAAACAAATTGAAACAAAAAGAAGATAATTGCATGTTCAATTCATGCTTTAAAGTTTTCTTGTTAGCAGCGGAAATAGAAAAAGTGTTTGAAATTCTCAGATATATTTGTTGCACAAAAGGAGAATGTTTATATTTGGCTGTATATCATTTTTATGCCGGAGAAATATGTGTAATGATATTGTTTAACGTCTTGCATGTCAAGCAGGGTTTCCGCGCGCGTATTTCATTTATTATTGGTACTAATGGTGCACAATGGGGTGTTTAAGAATGAAATGTTGTTGAAGAGATACGACAAACGAGATAAATGTTCTCCTCGCAGGGCTAACGAACAGCCACAGAGCAATTCTATTTCAAGGGTTATTTGTTCAAATATTACAATTTTTAACAGTAATTAGTTTAAAACATGTTCAGTCAACCGAGAATTCATTCTCTCCTTTTTAAACGAATAAATTTAGACAATCGTTATTACAATTTTCATAAAACAAGGAGTTCAACAATTTTGACTCGGAACGCAGACGCCCTTTGGACTTTTTTTGACAATATATAAAATTTAAAATCTGAAATAATATGTATTTTGTATGTTTCTTGCTACTTTTAAGCCTTGTGCTGTCGCCTTTTTGAAATCAGGAATCCATTTTTAGCGAAACAAATGCAGCAAATTTGGGAACAACAATTATTTCTAGGCTTTGCAATGAAGAATGTGAAATAAAAAATGGGTTTAAAAGCAAAAATTGTAAAACTTATGCTGGGTTTATTTAGACAATTATATTAATAATTTGTAAAACTAAACTAAACAATTAGAAACCATTGTTATCAATGTCGTTTATGCAACTACATTGAAGAACTGAATTAATGAAGCTAAATTAAGAAGTTAACTGTAGTATTCTTCACGTAACAATGGCACTGCGCAATAATGTTTCGTTTATAGGTAGTTCAAGTCGCTCTATAATCTGAGCTGACATCGACTAGGAAACTATCTTTTCTGCATCAAAACACGCATATGTAGACAATATTCTAACCCGCTTTGATAGTTTTCCTTTGACATTATTGACAAATCACGTAAATCATCACGAAACACAAATATGCTAAAATATACAGGGTGTTTCAAAGACAATGTAAAAAATTTAAAGGGCATATAGTACTGACCAAATTGAGTAAAAAAAGCTTAATCAATATGGGTCCGATCTCCAATAGTTCCCGAGATATGAGGAAGTGAAAAATGAACTTTTACGGGGTTTACCTCTGCTATCTTGAAAACTATAAGAGTTACGACTTTCATTAAATAAGACTTTAGGTTATCTTAGATGTGCTTTTGTTTTTTTAAAAATCAAATAACTGTACTAAGTTAAATATTGTGGCGACCTTGGCCAATATTTAATTTTCATATAACTTCGTAACTATTAGAAATTGAGAAAAATGTTTCATATAAAATTTTATTGTTTTTTATAGTCTATTTACTGACATATACAAAATTTTGTTCGATCACTACCTTTGTCAGTTTTTCTTCGATGTTTTATTTATCTCGGAAACAGTTGAAGATCAGACCTATGTTGATTAAGCTTTTTTCTGATTTTTATCAGTACTATATGCCCTTAATTTTTTTACACTTTATTTGAAACAGCCTGTATATACTAATGTATACGAACTATGTTGGCAATTCCAAATTATTTCCTGAGTAGAGTTACGACATACGTCATCTTATGAACAGAATCTATAACCTGCGTGGCAAAAAGAAACTACTTCAATTACGTATGTCGTCAAAGATCTTAAACTTTTTATTGCGCAATGCCATTCTTACGTGAAAAATACTATATTTTCAACTTTAAATTTTATAATTTCTTAGTTTTGCGCCTGCGCTAATCGCGCCCTGATGTTAAAGCCTAAACCTAACCTATGAAAATGTACGACGATAACAAAGTTTCTGCAGAGAAGAGCGACGAAATACTAATTTAACTTATTCAACAATTTGTATATCTATTCTTTTTATCCTATATAATTATAATATAACGCAGTTTCATTTATAAAAGTTAGATTATACGAAACGACAAACATAAAATTCTCAATTTTAATTTACTGTACAAACGACGTTATTTTAATTTAGTTTATAATTTACATGCTGCATAAACTCACCATGAACCACTAATGAGCTTCATTTTGGAAGATGATAAAAAACATTGTATTATATTAAAAACAAAATGTACATTCATCCGAAACCCTATTTAATCAATAAGCGATCATTTTGTTGTGAAACTAATTTCACCTAAGCCATACTAGATTTGTCCGTGTGTCATTAGTGTGAACTAAATTCTCGTAGATTTGGCTTTTATGTGTTCGCTTGCATTGGTGTCACAATACGGACAAATCGAATTCGCATTCATACGCTAAATAAAACATAGCGACCGTTAGATATTCAATACCAGATACAAAGGAGAGAGTTCAAATAGGGTACTTGTGCCTTTAATTTGAAATGGGAAATAGTTTTATTAAAGGAAAGTAAAGAATTGTGTAAGAATTTATTTTAAAAAATCGAAAAGGTGAACAGAGGTTATTTTATTTAATACTGTTTGCAATTCAGAAATATGCATTTTGCTAGTGTAATGTAAAATTTTAAATTTCTATACGTAGAGAATATACACAAAGTAGACTATGTAAACAAAGTAGAAAATATCGACATGTACGTATTTCCAGACTACAGATTTGTAGTAGTTTTGTGAATCTATAATTTGTATGTAACCTTGATCAAATTTAAAGAAAATAATATATGTTATTTTAAAAATGACATATCCAAATTTTTATAAATATATAATAATAGAATTTGAAAACAATCTCTTTTTCTTTCGCTTCCTTTGCTTTTATATTACTACGCATTTGCACAGGTGACGTCACAGAAGTTTTAATGCCATTTTTCTCGAATTAATATTTAACAAATTTTAAAAATTATGGGTATATTATTTTTAACTACATATATAATTTGATGGATTAAAAAAATATTCTCCATTTGAGGAATTCAGTAAGTATTAAAACTTTATGTCAGATAAACTCAAACAATACAATTAATGTTTGTTCTTTTTCTCATAGCTAAAAATTACAACTTTCATTTTGCCACATGCGAACGAAACGCATGTAAACAATAATTTTGTATTTACATATTAGATGCAGTTTTTAATTCTGTATTTACACTTTTGTTCTAAAATTAATAGGGCAGAAATAGACACTTACAAAATTGCAATTTGCACGAGCGCCTCTAACGGCAAAGCATAGAAATCAAGGTTGCTATGGTTACCCCGCCCAAACAAAGACCTGTCATCAGCCGTAGGCTCTACACTCTAGCCATCGTTTTAGTTGAATAATCGAATGATCTTCAATATTATCAAACAAAAAAGTTGCCCCAGACACATCTTCTGGTTTTAAACTCATTTTTATTAAACACAACGTACACATCACAATAAAGAATTAGGTTTAACACTGAATAACAGATGCGAACACAATGACAGATAGGAACAGGGAACGGGACGCAAGACAACGAGGGGAGGTTTGTTTGGATGCATGATCTTCTATCTCTCTCTTGCAGTGACGTCAATTTTGTAAGTGTCTATTATACCCATATACAAATTTTACCATTTTGTATTTCCCATGATGCGTAAATAAAGTGACACCCAATATATAATAATAAATTAGTGTATTGATTGTTTTCTTTTCGCAATAAATAAATATATCATCACAGCATATTACCCACTGTTTTTTTAAGAATTTTCATGGTACAGTTTGCAGTAAAAAAAAACAACGTTAAATTTACTAACTATTTTTTAAAGTAGGTAATCTCTTAATCCTTATCAAAAAATTGTTTATTCAACTCGTGTATTTAATTTGCATTTATAGTTTAGGAGATATCGTCATTTTATTAAAAGCACATGCTGCAGGCCGAATAATGTCGTTTACTAGGAGATCTTATGAAAACACGGTTAAACAAAACTTTTGGTGGTAAATTCAAAATGGCTCTTGGATGAAGCTAGGGTAAATCGCTAGAAAATAGCATAATTATGTAATTCAATTTATTTGTTTAATTTAACGTATATTGTTCCGATAAAAGTGCGTTCATTATTGAAAATCCATATAAAATAAATGAAGGAATATTTGAATTAAAGGAAAACGTATAGACTTTATTTAGATGTGCCGTACGTAATGTTCATCACGTTTCGTTAGTTTTTGTGTAGGAATAAAAAGAAGCGTACGATACTCACTGTCGCTTTTCGGAGCAGGTGGTTTTCTAGTCGCCCAGTTGGTACGAATGCTTCGACTGCCCAGCCACTGTCCGTTCATGGCAGCGATGGCGCTTTCCGCTTCCTGCAAAACAAACAAACGCACCTATAAAAACTACGCCAACAAATACAATTGCATTATTTATATTAAATTCCCTGCCCTAAATGAAAATAAAAATAACTGAACGTTGTGCCAGCCATTAACACAACAAAATATAGTTTTGTGGTAAGCGGTGTGTTGCATTTTACGTGTTCGCACGTGCTTATATGTACTTATAGTTGTAAAGTAATTAATGCATTATAAACAACAAAAATACGGAAATTAAAACAGCTGATGTTCAGTTATACGTTGTATTCGTTTATTTTCTTTCTTTTGTTTCCTTTTCCGCTTAAAATTTTCGAATTTAACGAGCTACTTATATTATATTGCTTTTATTACGATAAACCTACTGACTAAAGAACAGAATTATATTACAGTTAAATAGATAGCGTAAACGTATTTTATCTGTCACACCAGCAAAATAGAAAACGAACTAAAAAGTCTCATTTTGATTGCTGAGTTAGCAAATTTAGTGAGAAAAATTTCAATGATACCTTACTAAATTGAAACACAAAGAACGGTTAAAATAAAAAAAAATACTTCATACAGTTGTGCAAAATAAAATATAACTAAAACAATGCAGCTATCTTTCTCTAAAAGTTAGGTTATGTCTACTTTACAAATATAAAGTACTCGTAGATTTTGACGTACGCTGTTTCTGGACATATACGGTTAAACCTATATTCATATAGTGAAAAAATTACGTATATATGCGCATCGATGTCAAAATGAGATTTAACGTGTACGCTATTTATTTTAACGCTATGTGAAAAACTCGCTATTGTATCCAAATCTTTCGCTCAGTATAAGAGCAATAATCTACAATAGATGAAAAGATTTTTTAAAAATGAAAATGAGGAAGAAAAGAAAAGAAGAGCATATATGAATACGATTATGAATGTGGCCGAGACAAGAATGTGTGGCGAAGGATGATTGTTGCGTGAGTAACTGTAGTATTTCGCTAGCGAAAATCGGCCACTTTAGTATGTAAAGATTGAGGAATATTTGCTGTATGAAGATGTACGATTAATAAGAATGTTGTTGGGAGAATGAAGTGAATTAGCTGAACTCTTGTTGTTAATATTATTTTCGGGTTTATGCTGACCTACTAAGTAGGATACGCGTGATTTTTAAGTACAGTGGCTCCCAGTGAAAATGATACACGTGCGTTATAAATAATTAAATTTGTATGGTTAATAAACAAAACGATTTATTACAAAAATAAATATAATTTCTTAGCCTTAGACTTTTCCTTATACAAAAATAATAATAACTTTTAATACAATACAACAAAAAAATAGTGTTCTCAAAATGGTAAAATTTAACCTCACACTGAAAATGATACACCTAGTATAACATTTGATAAAAGTAAAATTAATATTTTATTGAACTTCCTTTATTTTTTATTACCATTTTTAATCAATTTCGTATAGATTTAATTAAAGTTCCCATATATTCAGGGATAAATTTGGATCACTCTTTCTTTAACGCTTGTTGCAATTTGCAAATATCCTTTTTTTATATGGGGTCCCGTGGCCGCGTGCCAGAGTGTCTGGTCGTGAACCTGGGGAACCGGGTTCGATCGCGATCGACGCCAAATATTTCGAATTTTAAATGGCATGAAAGTGACCCCTGTGGTGCACTCTCCACGCCAGCAATGAGTGCCCGTGAGGTGACGCCTGGTAAGCGCCCGCACGGTAGAAATATGTCATCATCAATACCGATATCTGCGATAAAGCAGATTGTGGCACACCCAGAAATGGGTAATATGCCGTGATGATATATTTATTTATTTCTTTTTTGATATGATGTTCTCCAATTTTGACCACAAATTTCTATAATATTCATGCCTGGAGATTGTGGAGGAGTTTTTATTATTTTTGGGCAATGGGGTCATGCCACATTTTCTGTTTTATTTTTTTCCTGGAAGTCTACCGGTCACAGTATACATAAATAATAATTTCACGTCATTTGTGTGCACTGTTTTGTAGATATAATTTTTTAAAAATAGGGGTCAATTTCAAATCTCAATTATGTCACGTGAGCGCATACGTCATGTATCTGAAAGATTCCAGTTCACCATGGCGGACAAAATGTAAATTAAGATTGTTTATAAATAGGTTTTTTGGGTTTTTTAATAAATTGTTTCCACAAGTTGGAACTGCACAGTTCTTCTTCACCATGTTTTATCGTTATTATCATTATAAATATACAATTATTGCACTTTTATGTATTAAATTATATATCAAGCACACAAACCTGTAATTAAAAATAATATTTCTCTAATGAAATAATTAAATTTTTATGAAACAAAAAAGATTGAATAGAGCGCACTTTTCCTCTGACAGCTTTATGAATATTTGGCTAGTTTACTCTGATCTTACGTTTAACTTGGCGTTGGAAGTTTGTGACATTGTGACCTTCATGTACGTGTGACTAGTGTCATTGTGTGAGTAGCCGATACATGACGTCACAGAAAATCGTAGCGCGAATATCTTTTAAGTAAATTATGAATGAAAAGTATTATATTTTGGGATGTTTTATGTTGCAATATGGATAATAAGTGTCATAGATTCTATTTTTATAAAATTAGCAACATTTTTTTTTTGGCATGACCCCATTATATAGTAACCAGTTCTATGTAGGCCGTGTGTTTGGAATCATAAAATTTGAAATTAGTTTTTATACCCAATTTGTCAGCACTTTGCACTAACTTGGGCTTTAAAATATTTAAATACATATATTTATCCATATTTCCCTCATGATAAATTTCCTACCCCATTCCAAGAAACACAGCCCTATACCATTATATGTCAGCCGCCAGGTTTTACAGTGGCGCGCAAATTTATAGGTTTCAGTTTTTCATTTGGTTTTCTCCAGACATTTATTCGTCCATCTAATGCCAATAAGTTAAATTTACTTCCACCACTAAATATAACTGATTTCCAAAAATGTAAATCTATATTTATATACTTTGGGGTTTATTTTATATGGCTTTTTACTAGCTACTCTGCCAAGATAGTAATATTTACTTTATATTCTTATGGTTTCTACACGTGTTGAAATTTGACTGTTACGTGGGGGAACCATTTTGGATATTTCATTAATAATTATGAGGCCTTCAAGTTCCAATTTTATTTTAAAAAATTATTTATTTATTAATTTGGACGTTTCGAGCTAAATCCACTCATCTTCAGCAGTTGATTATGGGCCGTGTTAGCGGCATGTTTTATTGTTGAGGTGGTGGGCCCATGCTCCACCTGATTACATAGAAAACATTTCATATGTTTCTACAATTGTAAACATCATATAAAATTGAAACAATGTAATTCTGCATCAACATTTATTTTATTGTTTAACGTCAACTCCTAGTTGCTGAAGATGAGCGGATTTAGCTCGAAACGTCCAAATTAATTAATAAATAAATAAAATTTTTAAATAAAATTGGAATTTGAAGGCCTTATAATGGGCTACCTGCGTGGTACTAAAAATCCGATTTCTCTCACTATATACGTAATGTTATATTGAAAACATATATAAAAATATAAATTTTATTTTAAAATAATTATTTGTTTTTTACTAAATTAAGAAAGAAAATTTTCTGTGACGTCTTTATATTGAACTGGGGGAGGGGAAGAATGTTTAAGAATGTTATCAATAGATGGCATGGCGTGCGAGAAAGTTTTAATTTGAATTTGACATTAGTTAATTTTTCTCTCTCTCTGTTCTCTCAAATACATTAATTACTTAATAAATAAACACATAGGTAGTTACTTGTAATTTAAAATATCGATACCAAAAAGATAAACTAAAATACTAACCTCCAAAATATTATTGAAACGTCAAACAGGTGATATACATTACCCGCACAAACATACCATTACTATGGGCCGGCACCACGCTGTGACTTTACGACTATTCATTGGTGCGGCGTAATTCTACGTCACATATGGCGGGAATTCAAATAATCAAATTTCATTATTTTTTTTCTGGCTAATTAATAAAAATTTTGTCAAAAGAAACAATATGGGTAGCAAGTTTTTACCTTCTCTTCAAAAATATTAAATAAAAAAAGGTACGCAAGTAGCCCATTATTAATGAAGTTTCTACACATGGTTTCTTTTCTAGATATGTTTCCACTTCTATAACAAGCTTTGGGCCGCTTAATGTGTGATTTTTTTTTAAATTTCTTAAAATCAGCGTTCGTCTCGGAGAGTAAATATTTTTTAGAAAGTTTTAGTTTTTTTGCTAATCTTTTTTATTTTTGAAACTTTCATAACATACTATACAGTTGCAGGAGCTTTCTTGCAAATTTTAGATATATTTCTAAAACTATTTTCATTATTATAATAATCAATAAATACATGAGTTTTTATAAAATATATGAATTTTTATCGTACACACATAGTGGTATCATGTAAAAGACTACTAACAGGCCTATTCTACTAAAAAAATGTATAACGATATCGTTACTGAACGACTGTCGCTAAGCATTTGGTTAAACGACTTTAATAACGACAAATGCCAAAAACCTATTCTACTAATCATATCGTTATAAATTATCGTTATCAGGATTATAACGATAATATCTAACTTCATGTATATTTTGACAGAAAAAAATTTCATATGTTTTTCAATTTAAATTTGACATATCGATTCATTGTTTGTCTATTTAATTGAATTTGACAATTTGACAATGGATATAAAGAAAAGGGTGTCGAAGACAACTCAAAGACAGTATGAAATATATGCTGAAGAACTGGAAAATAATAGTTTATTAAGAATTAATAAATTGTCCACTGAAGAATTGGAAGAAATATGGAGAAGACTTACAAGTCATTTAAATTCTGTGGGACCGGGTAAAAGAATCTGATGTATCACGCAGAGTACGATTATATAATCTGGCATCCCTATACAAATATATAATTTTTAAATACATAGATAGTGCATCTATGTATATATCAATATATTAAATAATATTATCTAAATCTAAATTTTGAAATATATTTCTGAAATATAAATAAAATGTCTAATATTAAAAAGTATTATTAATAAAATTGTACAGAAGTGAATAAATACTCATCTTTGCAGAATCTCTTACTCAGCTACAATTAATAAAATATCTTCTTCACCCATTTTTACTTTGGTCTCAAAATATGTCAAACTTTACGACTTCAACGATGCAAGTGAACTTGTCGTTATTAAACGATATGAAATAACGACATGTAACGATTCATAACGATAAATAAATTAGCAGAATAGGGTTTTGGCAAAAATCGTTATCATAACGACTTATCGCCTGGTAACGAGTCATAACGATACATAATTTTTTAGTAGAATAGGCCTGTAAATTAACAAATTTTCTTTCATTATTTAAATAATAAACGAGTAATTCTTTATATTTTTTAGATGTATCATTTTCAGAGAAAAATATTTCTTTCATTTCTTTCACCTATAAATACTGACTAAATTATAAATATTTTTCCATAAATTATTTCTAGGAAGACATAAAAATACTGTAACAGATGAAATATAAGTTTCCCCTGATATTATTAAAATTATTTGACGATATTTAAATTTCTTAGCGGTGTATCATTTTCACTGGGAGCCACTATATGTACATATATGAGATAAGTAATACTAATTGTTTGTTTATATAAAAATATTAGCAAGTTTTAGGTTTAGTTAGAAGCTAAACATCTGTGTTTTCATAGATTGAATTTCAAATTTTGTGCGTAGGAAATCTCAGTCATTCCAGCCATTTATCATCGAACCCTAATTGTAGGATTAAGGGGAAGCTTTAAAAAAGTTTAGGTAAACGCGAGGATGATAAGTCGTGGAAACAGAAATAATACGGTGATAATCGAGGCAAACACACTCACAAACACACACAGAGACATCGTGTGCGCGTGTGCGTGGGTCGTTGGAACACTTGACAATTTCATTTTTCACAAGACGCATGTGGTAATCCACCGAGTCACACAAATATCGCAGTCCGGTGAAGGCTTTTATCATATTATGTAATTAAATGGCCTATATCATTACTGTAATTGCTTGCCCCGGTATACATTAGCGCGACGGCATGTTATCTTTTATTCATGTTCATTTACTTGGAACAACATTCAGCACTATTTTATCTAGAATCTGTCAAGTTCAACATGTAGAGAGAACAACCCAAGTTGGAGAATTATTGATTCATTACGGTGTGATGTGCGGCTATGATAAACGGGGCAAATATTTTAGGAACTAACCGATGAAGAGAACGAAAACGAGACCGACTACCAGCTTCACGGCACGGTTCACAACCATTGCGTTTCGGTTTTGTTTCATTACATTAATTATACATACATTTCCCAATCATTATACTGCTTTTACATCCTGTTACAATGTTTTCTCAATCAACACATATCAAGAATTGAATTCTGTTTATTTTGAACTCGATCCAAAGCCAACCAATTTTTTTTTGGTACACAAAATTATACATTAATTAATCAAACAGTTTTGAGTTATAGATTTCAATTTCTAGCCGAGCTTCAAGTTAAAGTTTTATAAACTTCTTTAGAGTTTATTTTTAATGGGTTATTTGACAAATAATTAACGATCAAGATTTTAATAAAACTATATCTGAAATTAGAAAAATATCGGAAAACGCTTTTAAAATTTGTATTGAGCATGGACATAGTTTTCTCAAATATTATCTGTCTCCAAAAACATTATGTAGTGCTTTATAGATGCCGATTAACAGCTCGATTCTCGAAAAAGTTTAAGCTAATCCTCATTTTTGGATTAGTAACAATTTATTTTAGAATATAATCTAATCTATTCCTAGTATCTACTTTTTTAGATAACATTATGAAGATTCAATTTTAAATACCGGAATAGAATAGAATTCAATAATCCAAAATTGAGGATTGACTTAATCTTTTTTGAAAATTGGGCTGTTAGAGAATAAAATTAAGAATTTTTAAATTGACGCATTTAGTGTCGAAGTAAACTTAATTTAAAGAAGTGGTAATAACGGATTTAATATGTATTCCAAAAAAATTAACGTCAAAACAAGTAACCTGTCAAAAACAGATATCTGATAGTTTGTCAAAGCTCATTTATTGAAATAATCACTGAAATATATACTAACTGGAATGCGCTTACGAACCGTAACTGTAAAGCATATTGAAAGCCTGCTGCTGCAGTAGTCGGCAAACATCGAGACAGTTCGTGAGTAGACGGAAATTATTTCGTGTGGCGCATGTTTAAATAAATGAAGCATAATATGAAAACAAAGCGATCAGCTATGATACGAGTTATTCGGCTAGGTTCGGTTCGGCACGAACGTGCGCGAACAGGACCAGCCATTATTGTACAATGAGGCTTCAGTGCAGCGTATGCTGATAGGTAGAGTATGCGAGTTCCAGTTAGTATATATTTCAGTGGAAATAATGCATTACTAAATCTGTTTACAACGTCTTTAAATTAATTTTGGGGCATTGAAAGTGTAAGTTTAAAAATTTTAACCCCAAAATTCAGAATTTCGTTCTTTAGATCTTTATTTTTAAATCACCACATAATATTTCAATGGATAGACAATATTTACGAAAAACTGTTTTCCAATGTTAAATGCTTATGTCACGGTTTCTAGCGTTCGTCTGGATATTATACAACAATGAAGAATTAAAAATAATTTAAAAAAAACTCAGGGAATAGAGAGGCAAAGTAGAAAATTTATAATTTTAATAACATTTGGTTATTTTATTTTGTTTAAAAGTTTGCTATTCCTAGCTATTGTTAAAGGAATAATACCTATAATATACAATGAAACACTAAAAACACACTGTAGTAAACAAAAACAGTAGCCAGTTAACAGTGACTACAAATCGTGATTAACCTGCAGGATTAACCAAGAAAACTCTCTAATAGGGACAACCGGTTAACCGATTAAGATTTATATCATCATATCCATCTAATAATCGGTCTAACTGGCTATTAGTAAATATTCTTAATTAAAATTTACTTAGATTAATAAATTAATATTATCGTTAATTTTATTAAAATTTTGTTAAAAGTTTATTATTACAAAAACCAGTACATGAACTATTGAAGTTTACTTGACTATCCGGTTATTCACAATTAATAAGTAAACTAATATCCAATGCCGATCTAAAAGTTAATTTACCATCGCACTATAAATTATCTCTATTTTTTAACACAATAAAAAAAATTCTCATAAAAAATTTATCCTTTCGTAATGCTCCAGGAAGTTAAAGTAATTGCAAGTATTATACAGATCTACTTAGAAGATAATTTTTTTTTTGCTTTTTAATAAAGATAAAAATATAATAATTAGAAAACAACTTAACGAATATTAGTAATTAGTATTAAAGAACATAAGTGTAAGGATAACCTTGCACGTTCTAGAACTAACTCATAGATTTTTCTATGCAGTCAAACTATTAATATAAAACCTAGTTAGCTCTCGAAATATTTGTTTTCTTTATCATTTCCTATCATAATATTTGATGAATCAATATTTTGACCTGTTAGCGTTTTCTACTTTCGCTTTAAATGATATTTTTTTTGTAAAATATGTGGTTTAACATACTGCTGTTAGAAATACTCGATTAACTCGTCATTTGAATAACCTGTTGACTGGTTAATACGGTGTACAAGAAACACAATCAGAATTTTTCCTGATGGCAGCGGTGGAATACTAAAATTGTATTTCATTCTATTACATTTGTAATAAGTTACAGTATAACTTAAAAATTCTGTTTAAGGTTTATTAGAAATCAGTTTTGGAGTGAAAACTTTTTTAGGTGCACCTTGCACACTTTTCCCTCGGCAGTGAACAAAGCTGATCCGTCATGCTTGACGCGTCAAGGTCATTTGGGTAAAATCGGGAAAAGCCGAACGATACGCGTCACGGTGTTCGGGTCATAGCCTACGTTATTAACACAAGGGTAGGAAACATCACAATATCTGTCAAAATGAAACTCTAGTTCCAAGCTCGCCGTTTTGGCGTAACTTATTCCTGCTGTCATTACAGATATCTGTATCTGTGCACTAAGCAGATTGGATTACCTATGCCGTGATATATTTATTTCGTTATTTATATATAAGTACCTAAATAAAATTAGTTATATTTGTATTTGTTGAGATTGTATTTGTTTTTAATTTTGAAAAAACCGTATTAACATGTGGTTAGAACTGCTAAATTGATTTTTGAAAGTCCAAAAATGACATTTAAATGACAACGGGAATAAATTGCGCCCTCATCACTGGTTTTAAAACTACAGAATTTTGGGGTTTTTGGCCAAATTTCAAAATAAAATTTGAGTTGTTCGCAGCCTTCTCCTACAAATTGAAATTCTTTCTTGAAAATTTTGTTAGAACTAGATTAGAATGCTCACAGGACTTTGACATCTTATAAAAAAATATGAATGTAAACCCAGTACACTTAAACATTTAAGTTTATAAAGCTTTCGGGGGCAGTCAAGAGATGGCATTGCCGCACGATCCGAATGTCATCTATTTAAGTTTTCACTTCGGACGTGCGGTCTTAAGCACACATTTTTTTAGTAGCTATAAACGTAAATACTCGTATATGATGATTTTTTTAGTGAAAGAATGTGCGTATCTCATTGCAGTTTATAGAAAGCAAAAACTAATGTTGTATTCTAATTTCTAATCAACATTTATACCCTCATTTGTCGTAGATGGTTTTCATGCTAGCGATTTCAATAATTACAAGTGATAAATCAGGATAGCTATAAGAAAAACTGATTTTCAAAATTGAAAGTTGAAAATTTGACAGACTTGGATGTTCACTGAAGGTTGCAGATAAAATAAAAAGTCAAGGAACGATCGCAAAGCGAAAGCGACAAAATTAGCCTCTCTCTATCATATCAGTTATCCTAAGTAAAGGTTAGATAAGGGTTAGTGGGTATATGAGAACAGCCATTTCAATAAATGGCTATTATGAGAACAGCCCAAATGGGGTTAGACCTTTGAGGAAGACGCACCTTGAGGAATAGAGAGGTAAGGGCAAAGGAAATCTCGTCTCGTAACGGGAATGCTCGCATTAGGCACGCGCCCTGCAAAGTACGGTCACAGGAGTCCCTACAATTTTTCAATTTCTTCCAAATGCTGGTAAGCACAATTTTCACAATCGTATATTTCAATAATTATTACTACACTTTCAAATATTTTTAATTTTGTTTCTTTTAAGTTAGCTATTGGAGAGTTTACAAAAAATCAGTATTATTACCTCATTTTTTTATAAAATAATAAAGCATTTTCACATAACCTCAAAATAAATAGCGTAAACATTAAAGTTCATACTGAGTTAAATGCGCATACATACGTTAGTTTTTCCCGATATGTATATAGCGTTTAACCTTATTTGTCCATAAATAACGTTCGCCGAAAACTATTTAATGAGCATTTGAAGTTAAAACAAACATAACTTTTTTAAGATTTTAGAATTTTCAAATTATTCTTTATCAACATATTTTTAAAATTTTCTTCAGTTCCATTTAGAAATGAAGCATTTTAGTTGAAAAAAGTAAAACAGAAAAGATTAAGAATTTAAAGGTGATTTAGTTTATATATTAATTGGTAATAAATGATACACAAACAAATTGGATGAAGTTACAAGTGGACCATTTGTTATTATAAAAATTTTTGAATCGATTTCGAAGTATATTGTAACAAGAGAAGTAAAGAAGCAAATTTATTCCACAGCAGTAAATTGTTGCCTTACTCTTTTTTACCTGAAAAATAAGAAGAGTCTCCGACCATTGAAAGTGTAAATTTATTTAAGCCTTAGGAAATTTTTCGAAAAATACATAATACAATAAAAATCAAGAATTTAATTCAAGATAAAAGTTTTTCTTTTTAAAATGTTTAGATGTCGTGTATGAGATGTCAGTTTATTTAAAAGATACAAGATATTAGTGCAAAAATAAACTACAGCTCAAGTAAAAAAATAATACACATTTGTGTTAACGTATTATTAATTTTCTTTTTCAATAGGTATTAGTTTCTCTTAATTTAAATAGTCCGGGTTGCACATAATTTTGTAATAACTTACTATAGTTTTCGGGGGCTGCTACGAAATTATTTTTAATGACCACCCTAATGAACCCAGTAATAAAATGTAATGAACCTCATATTTTTGCATGTGGTATAAAGGTTTAGAATAGAAAACGTGCATAACAAATTATTATAAAATATAAATAACAGAATAACCATGGGAATTCTAATTATTTTTATTTAAAGCAGAATAACAAAGTATTGTGTGCATGAAATAATGAAAGAGAAATAATAACATTAGTACAATAATACGAATTTTATTATTTTAACATATAAATATCATAATTTAGTTATTTTGTAACTATTTCTCTTTGCTAAATAACAAAGTATATTTATTTATTTATAAAGTATTTTTATTTGATACTGCAACTAGTACTTACATATGAATATATTAAAAATTTTCGACACATTAATTTTAAAACGTTAGTAAAATTTCCGTACGCGAAACAGTTTACAATGAAGCAAAATCATAAAAATAACACGTTCGTCGATAATAAGTCACCTATATAAATTTTCATGACTTGACAGTACTAAAAACTTTGAAATTTCCATTTGGTAGTTTTAAAATAATAAAACGTAATCGCTAAACAAAAGTTATAATTCTAAAAATGTTGTTGCGTTAATTTATGAAGACTGTAATGAAATGTGATTTATTATCCAGATGAAAGCAATTAAGAAATTGATTTGAAATGTTGGAAATGTCAGTACAATGAAGTCCGGGTTTACGATATTTTTATGTAGAGAATGATGTATGGCTATGGTTCGTGCTATCGTAGTATTTGGGATAATGGCGTGATGTCCGTATGCAATCATGGTATAATTGTATCGCGCGAAGTGTTGATGGAGCATGGAGAGAGAAACTGCCATTATTATTTGCAGATTTTCAAATAAACCACCGCAGTATGGTCGAATGATAAAGTACAAGGTTATGAATCGCACAATCCCTGTTCTATTCAGGCTTAAATAATGTATTGCCCATTGCAATTTACAATTCAGAATTCTAGGGTGATAACTGGTTTTATATATGAATACCTCACGGTGAACAGACAAAATTGAATGGTGTCAATCAGACATTTTAAGTTCGAATGATATGTAGAGCCCAAGCTCATATAAAGAAAAAAAGAGTTCAAATTTTATCTAATTAATATGTAAGTAATATGTCTAATATTTTAGTATAGTTCAAGATTCTCACTTTAAAATATGAACTAATCTGAAATAGATAATAAATATTTTGTAAAAAAATGTTAATTTAAATATGCAAATTGTTACTTTGGTTAATTATTTTATATACCTAACTTTACTAAATTTGAGCTTCAAAATTTTTATTTACACAATTTGATACTAATTTAACTAATGAGTTTGATAAATTAAACAGAGAATTAAAATATATTTTTAGCTAATTTCATTGTTTATATTAGATTCAACATTTATTACCATGTAGTTATTTCATCTAATCATATTTAATTTTATTACTGTATTTTGCTGCTATACATTTAGAATTTAGATAATTTAACTAAATCAACTCACTTCATTTAATGACATATTAGTAGTATAAGGAATTTATCTATCTAATATATAATATATCTAATTTTTTTTTTAAGTGTCGTAGTTCGGCCAGCTTAAATTTTCAACAAATTATAAAACCTATACAAATTTCTAAAAAATTCTTCAGACTCATTAAAATATAGATTTAGTATTTACAAAAATTGTGAGCCAAATGATGTGTGAATAGTTCGACCGGCAGTTAAAGGGTCATCTTCTAGTCTAAATTTATATACTACCCAGACTCTTTACCCTTGGCACAATATGAAAAATATAGAACAATATTGTAATAGAAAAAATATACAATGTCTAGTAGAATTAAAGCTATTAACTTATATATAAAAGTGAAAGTTTGACGTTTATACAAATCTACACCATTTTGCATATCGACGCTAAAGTTTGTAGAGATGTTCTTTCAGCTTCCATACGCATTGGTATTGGTTTCGAGAGCATTCGGGAGTATTCGTAAGTACTCTAAAGTGCGCCAATATAATAAAAACGCAAATATAAATACAAATCATCACCAAATTTTGCAGTTTATTGATTATTATAATCTTTTTTTGTTTTGTTATGTTTTTGATGGTTGCTCATTCCGCTGTTATTTAGTGTTCGTCAACCGTGCAGTTATTTATCGTTTCTCGAGCTTATTGATTATCGTTGATTATCGATATAATTTCTTTCACTTTGGTTTGTTGTATGGCGGCTGCTCATAGCTGTGTTATTTAGTGTTCGTCAACAGTAAAAAGAAAATATATAATATATTTATCTGTTAGAAAATTGAACATTGTTGCAGTTTGCTATAGAATTTGTACAATACAATCAGGAACCTGAAACTGAACCGAAAAAACCGAAGCTTTATTTGTCAAGGTCAATAAAATTTAAATAAATAAATAAATTTAATTAAAATCTGTAAATTCAAATAAATTTTAAAATGTTTTTAAATCTATTAGCACTACCAAATTTTTGTTCTTGTAATAATTTACAACTCTAAACTGAATACCGAACCCAAACTCAAAACTGATGAACCGCTATAATTTTCATTTTCTTGGACCGAAACTGAACCTGAATCGATATTAATTCCCTGAATTTGAACCGAACCTGAACCATAAATACATTTCGGTTCAAGTCCCTGAATACAATAATATCCAAAGTTCCTCATCAAATATTTAGCAATAAAATTATTAACAAATCGACCTTAAATGAGTTATTTATTATTAACAGTATGTTGTGTCAAAAATCAACTAGAGTTGTCCCTATGTGTTAAAGTGTTCAACAAAGCAGCGGTGGTTAAAAAAAAACAGCGTAGAAAACTACCAAAAATTGAATATTCGTAAAATTTATAATTTAATAACAATACCCCATAATATTGTTTGTTGTAAATATTCGCAACGGGTACGGCTAGTTGCTAATAAAAGCGATGTAACCAAATGTATGAAAATTGGAACATAACTAACTGCAAAGTGCATCTCGGCAAGTTTGCGATCTTTGATCGGTTGCGAGTATTGCGAAGGTTATTAGTAGACGTTTAAGGCGTAAACAATACGCTTTGTATTACTATTGATAATTGTATGACGCACTAATTAAATATCTCGTAAGCTTTAGAGAACGAAATGTTATACCTTCGATTAAATGTATTACATTCCGCAAACTAGGAACTGGCCTGTAATTAGTGATGTTACAATTACAAACAAAAACAATAATGCAATGTGCCAACGACCCGTTGCTCCTCATTCAAAACTTTATCCTGTAAGCTTAAATGCTTTCGCCAGTGCTTTTCAATCTTTCCAACGGACACGTTCACTCGCAAGCTCAAAAAGAGTTATTAGAGTATTATCTTCAAACATGAAAAGAATAATGACATGCTTTTTTTCTCGTCAAAATAATTAAAGTATTTTGTATATTCGATGCAACATTGCATGTTTCAAAAAGAATTTATCAAATTATTAACAGTGAAAAGAATGAGATAAAATGGGGTGTTTTACAAAACAATCAAAATAAAATTCTATAGATGAAATGTAAAGCGCGGGTATAATTTTATAAGAATTCATTAAAGTTGTTACACCGGTCTAGATAATTAGAAACCTTTCAAGGTCTTCGCTTCCCTTATTTCACTCAACGCAATCAGACTGATAATAATAACTTGATCCATTCAAATCAGAAACAATGATTCTGTCAATCAATAGCCGAAAATGGTACGGCGCTCTATTCATTTTTGATTGTACTAAGTTCTGTTCCACACAGTTCACTGGGGTAGTTAATTATAAAAAGTAAAGAATACTTTAGTTACTCTCGATTGTAACTATACAGGTGTCTGTTTATATATATATATATATATATATATATATATATATATATATATATATATATACCGGGTGTCTACTTGAAATCCGCAATATAAGGAATAGAATAATATTTTTATTTTCATTTGATTTAGTTACTGACCTATTAAATTTAGAGAAAAGTTGTAAATAAAAAAGTTGTTCAGATATAAAAACTACACAATATGGGACTAAAATTAATAACAATTTCATTTTATTTTACGAAAAAAACGCAAATTAAAATTCGTAATTTACAGCAAATTTCAGAGTGCCATTGAATTACTGATGTTTAATTTTTTTTATCTGGTAGATCTCCTAATTCTACTTTTGTCAATAAATAATTATACACAAAAAGAAAGTACAAAATGATTCATAAATGGTATATTATTATAACATTCAAAATTAATTATAATGATATGTCAAAAGTTAAATATCAAATAAAACATTGGTCATTCAATGGCACTCTGAAATCTGCTGTAAATTCCCAATTTTAATTTGCGTAAAATGAAAAGGAATTGTGATTAATTTTAGACCCATATTGTGAAGTTTTTAATTCTGGAAAACTTTATTATTTACAATTTTTCTTCATAATTAATGGGTCAGAAACTACAGCAAAATGAAAAAAATAACATTGTATTCCCTATATTACGGATTTTAAGTAGACACCCGGTATGTATGTATAGATATATATGTTAGCGCTACAGGCCTTCGGGGCCTTGGGCTTCTATTTTCTTCACAAGTTCTTTCCATTTCTTCCTGCCTTTGTACAGTTCGTCACGTTTTGTTCCCTTAGATTTTTTATAGCATTTATCCATTTTTTCTTCGGTCTTCTTCTTCTTTTCTTTCGTCATTCAGGTCCTAATACAGTTCTCCTTGTATTTCTACTCTTCGGTATCCGTGCAACATGCCCTAGCTAGCCATCTCGCTTTTTTTGCTCTAATCGAGTGACTGTTTATAAATAAATAAAAAAAAGTGGTGCAAATGGTGTATAAATAGAAGAAAATATTTTTTCAAGAAGGCCGTGATAACAAAAGAGCCGGGCATCCTAGCACACCCACTGATGAAAATGTGACAAAAAAATATGTACTTAGTAATCGTCGAATCACTTTAAGGGAGAAATATATTGAAATTGAAATTTAGCATTTGCTAAGTGTCATTTTGATGAAGTCAATATGAAACCCACAGTTTCGAAAATATTTACAAAATTTAAAAGTAATGGATGTTTAGGTAAGAATCATACGAAACGGGCAAGAACAAAAACTGAGCCAACTGAAGAAAATAAAAATAATTTACTACGTGCAATACAAGAAAAAATCAGCTGCCTACAAAAGTTTTGGCAAATCAATTAAATATTAGCAAAGCTTCTGTATTTAGACCAGGGACCTGAACCGAAACGCATTTATGGTTCAGGTTTGGTTCAGATTCAGGAAATAAATGTCAGTACAGGTTTAGTTCTTTAGTTTCGGTTCAAGAAAAAAAAATGATGACGGTTCCTCGGTTTTGGGTTTGGGTTCCAATTTCGGTTCAAGCAAAAGCACAAAAAGATGATAATATTTATTATTTTTAAAATCGTATCAATAATTTAATTTGAATTTACAATTTTTAATAAATATATATTTAGCAGATTTGAACCGAATCTGAATTTAAAACGGTTTAAATTCGGTTCAGGTTTATTGATATTGACAAATAAAGGTTTGATTTGGCTTTAGGTTCATTAAAAATTCTGGTTAATTCGGGATTTCGGTTCAGATTCGGGTTCATTTTCGGGTCCCTGATTTAGACTATTTCATTTTCGTTATTTTCAAAATCACAAAGAGTTAAAATACTACTCTTATTACTTTTTTATGTTATTTATAGCAATAAGTTGATTTAACATTGACAACCTATGTTGCATTTTATCTGGAAAGATCAGTATAAGTAACTGGTGTCCATAGTAATACAGTAATGACAGAATATTGCATCTTAGCTGAAACTCACGGTATTTTATACGCTTTTTGATTTAATACACTGATCTGCATAAGTCGTGAAATTATGGGGATGAGACAATTTTTCATTTATATTTTTATCGTTACACTTTTTGTGTCGGTGATGCAGATGAAATTATGAAAGCACACACTCACAATATCCATGCCTTAATCCGGGTTTGAATCCGGGACCCTCGGGTCATGAAGCGTAAGTTACTGCTACTGTTACTGTTATTGCAGTTTGAATCATTTAAATTCACAAGAATGATGTGGGACCTCTGGCAAGCACTGAACGCAGAGTAAACAGCAACTGTATTTGTGGTGCAATTAAGTAAATCGTAGCACATCAGATGAAATTTTTATTATTGATCATTGTGTTGACTGTACTGTGTGGGCTGTGGGGTTTGGGAAGCGAGAAGGGAAGTAATGAAAGAGATCGTTCGACTTTAGTAACTAGGCGAAAGGCAATGAAGCAGTAGGGGACCGCAAGAATGCGTACGGCGTAATGTGTGGCCAATGCATCAATTATATTTTAATTAAAATAATATCTACAACATCCCGATTATTGTGTCAGAATTTACGCGTAATCCTATTAAAAGTACGCAGAGAAGGATTTTGATAATTAATTAAAATATCTCGCCAATGGAATATATAAAATGTCAAAATCCATTTTCATTTAATATGAATTGTGACTTTGCGGTGTTTTTTCGCATTTTATTTTATTATTCGTGTAATTATATTAAAATGTTTAATGTAGCTTTTGGCTCATTACTCATATAATACCTATCCCTTTCAGTATATAATATATGCTCACCAAAAAAATATGTGATAAGAATTCTGCTTAGTCTAAATATTACGACCGGAAGTAGAAACATTTTTTTTTATCTACATTTATATATCGGAGCTTAAAAAAGGTTCACGCGGAAGAACTCATTTTTTACCAGAGACACGAAAAACTAATTAGGGGTTAAATTTCCTACATAAACTCATTTTTTCACTTAATGTTAATGTAATACATTTGTTTTTTAAATTATATAAAAATATTTTGAGTACGTTGAGTTAGAGTACGGAATATATGAATTTTATATCAGAATTAAGTAACATAATGTTTAATTTTAAAAAGAAACATTTTAGTATTACGGAAATATATTTCTACTGGATTTAATGGATTTGAGTATACTATACAGGAAGAAACATGAATACGTACATTAAATTTAACCAGTGGTAAAACTTGTCGAAAGAAACAAAATTCCTTAGTAATTTTTTAAAGCATTTTTATCCCCCTTTAAATTAACGACTCGTTTATGCTGGGTTTATGCAGCATGTAAATTGTAAAATTAAATTAAGTGACTAAATTAAGAAACTAAATTAAAATAACGTCGTTTATACAGTAAATTAATAAACTGACTTTTATAGGTGAAATTGGGGCACGATATATGATGTATTTATATAAGATAAAAAAAAAATAGATATACAAATTGTTGAATAAGTCCAATTAGTATTTCGTAGCTATTCTCTGCAAAAACCTTTTTGATGTCAAAGTGCGCGAGTAGCGCAGTCGCAAAACTAAGAAATTATAAAATTAACCTAAAAGTTGCAAATAGCCTTCTTAATTTAGTTTCATTAGTTTATTTGCATAAACGTTGTTGTTGATAACAATTGTTTCTACTTGCTTGTTTAAGTTTTAAATTTAGTTGTTTGCACCAGCATTAGATATTTTTATAATTTGATGATGATTGTTGCGCCAGGAACTATTATTGTGGTCTGGATACCGTATTTCGCTAACGAAAATCGGTCACTTTAATATGTAAGGAGTGAGCAATATTTGCTGTATGAAGATGTACGGTTAATATGAATGTTATTAAGGAAGTGAAATGAGTCACCTGAAATATTGTTATTATTATTATTATTTGGTTTATGTTAATCCATTAAGTGAAATATGAGTGATTTTTATGTATATATGTATGTGTGTATTTATTTATTTGATTCACAAGTACTTAATAGCAATGTTTAAGACAAATGTCAGTTGTCAACTTTTGCAAATAAATTTTGACAATAACCAAAAGTCGATTAATAATTATTGATTGAAAGTTGATACCAATGTTCCTTGGCTGCATTGTCAAGTTTGCTCTAGGTTTAGCAAAATAGAGTTTAGCCGTTCATTAGTCGGACATGGATTCGATAGGTTGATAATGAAATGTGTAACAAAACTTTGAAGAATGTTAAAAGAATATCTAGAAAGTTTACAAAAAAAGTTACTAAGAAATATTATTGCTTCCAGCGTGTTAAATTTAATGTACTTATATCTGCTACACCTTGTCAATCTGCATTTATGCACAGATATCGGTAATGATGATGACATATTTGTACCGTGTGGGCATTTACCAGGCATCACCACACGAGCACTCATTGCTGCCGTGGAGAGTGCACCACAAAGGTCTCTTTTGTGCCATTTAAAATTCGAAATGTTTGGCGTCGGTCGGGATCGAACCCGGTTCCCCAGGTTCGCGACCAGACACTCTGGCACGCGGCCACGGGACCCCAAATGATAATTAAGAATTTTATTTTTATATTATTTTGAATTTAAAACTAAGAATAAGAAGAAGAGAAGAAATAGAGTAAAGTAGTAAAGTCATAATTTTTTGAGGTCGATCGGGATCGAACCCGGGTCCCCAGATTCGCGAACAGATAGCGAGGAACACGGTCACGAGACCCCACACATAATAATAGTAATGTAGTTTGAAGATATTGACGTACGGTTGAGACTGTGCTTATTAAAGTAGCTTGATGTCTCAAGCTTTACTTATTACATATATAAAGTTTCTATCGATTTTGTTTTTGAAATCCTAAAAATTATTTGGAAGAGGAAATGTACACTGTTCTTCCCGCGTTCTTGTTCTCTTCTTACCCTCATTCTCGTTCTCATTGGCCAGGCCGTTGAGGTGGAGGTGTTGTGTCCTTATCCAGACCAAAAAGGGAATATCATCTTATATCGTTCAGTACAAAAGCTTTGTGCTTTGGGTAACGCTAGCAAACGACTGGGTTTACATTTCTCTGGCTATCTTTTTGTTATGGATCTCATTTCAGTGAAATTGCCAGACTTGTCGTTTCTGGAGTTTGTTCTGCGCTGCCGCAGCTGTACTCCTCGGACTCTCCGTTGCGCGTTTCCGTCTCTGACTATCGCATGCTTTGCATTGCCAGCACAAGAAACGAACAACAACGCATGAGAATTATAACACCGCATCCGCATTCTCTGCGCCTACTGCCTACACCAGGGGTCCCCAACCTTTTGGAGAAGCGGGCCACATATGAATTTTAAAAATATTTGACAGGCCGGATGTTAATTCATATTGGAAATCCTATTGGATTATAAATGTAAATAATCTTAACCCTGGAACGTCACATTGGGATTTAGAAACCCAACGATTCTCAAAATTCTCTTGCACATTAGCAGCATTCGCCTAAACTCGATGCCACCTCTTTGTAAATTCAGTTTGGCGCTGTCTGCAGCAGGCAAAGCAATTATCCAGGTATTATTTGATTTAGGTAAGCTGTTATTTTCAAAATTTTACATGATTGAGTTTGTCAGACCCCAGTGTGACTAATTATGTTGCAGTTAATTTCGAAATCTTTCTTTTAACTTCTAATTATTGTTCGGTTTTATGTATTTATTTTTTTGTTTTATCTTAATATAATGTGTGCACAACTATATATGTTCGAGGAAATTAATCACTATTTAATTAAATATTAATAAATAAATAAATGAATAAATTAATTAATGTTTTTTTTCTGTTAAAAGAATTTTTTAACGATCTTTAAGAAATCTAAGTTTAGTACGAGTATTAGTTGTTAGTATCTGTTTTCAGAGTCCAAAATAAAAAAGTTAAGTTTTGTAAAAATGCTGTATTTTTAATAAAAATGTATGGTTCAGATAGATTATTACCTGTATATTTTCTTACTAGAATCCTAAATAAATATTCCATAGGGAAAATCCCTAGAAAAATAACATCCGGTTATGGGAAAGTAGCGTACCTTTTTTCTAGGGTTTCCCAGACCCCAGTGCGACGGTCGTGTAACTGTGAAAGCAGTGTGACTCCAGGGTTAAATTATACTTATCTTTTTTGCTACCAAAAATTGATGCAATATTTTTGGCATTTTTTTTTTCATTTTTATTTATTCACATTCTTTCATTAATGCACAAAATTGAATCAAATTTTCATTTTTAATAGTAACTTAAGGTGGTTCTATCGTGAAAGCATTTACAACAGATTTTAATGAAATTTAAGTATGTTATTTTTCATGAGTTTTTACACATGTATGCAAATTTTTAAAAAGGTGAGTCCGTGAGTTGAGATATTTGAAACCAACATAGAGCGAAAATACAATAGCAATATAGCAATAGTGTCTCAAAGCAAAGTTTTTTCATAGTAACGCACATAATAATAATAAATTTATACAAAAAACTACCTAAGGACAGTTCAAGTGACAGTTTATACATAAGTGTAAAAAAACGCCCAGTTACCAGCTACTTTTATAGTAATTCTCGATGGAATTTTCGCAATTATTAACCCTTTAAGGCCCAAATAATAATTCTATTAATATTTACTTTATAAACTTCAAATAACATAAATAAATGTATCAGGCAACAGGGCCGAAAGGATTTTTGAAAAAAATGTTGGTATCCCCGAATGACCACTAGGACAAAAAATAAAATCAATTTTACGTAGAAAAAAACGGGTAGGCCTTAATGTTCCAAGTTTTTTTATTACCATACAAGTAAAATAGGTGCAGTGGACGTTTCGGGCAATAAATTAGCACACTATCAGAAATTTTAAATTTAAATTTTTAATTCTAAATCAAAATGGAACAGCATATATTGGTTTTACAAACGATGAAAAAGAAGTAATCTCCTTGGCAACAGGAGAAACTCAGAGTTGTCACATTACCCCGGTGGTTTTGCCGCGAAACCACATTCAATTTTCAAAAATTTAATAATGAAAGATAGATTCACGAAACAATTGGTCACATATGGCAATCTAGTAATAAATATATAATAAATGTACGTAACAGCCATTGTTTTCCACTAAATTTTCAAATTTTACCAATATAAGCAGTGAAACCTGTCAAAACTCACATCACAAAATTTGAACATAAAATTATAGCATACCGATACATTTGGAATCCTACTTATATTACATGTCAAGAGATGGCACTGCTTGCTATCATGTTTGTCGGTGGTTTACGGTTTTAAACACTAAAACGCAAGAAATAAATTTTGTGAAATGTGGTTTTATAGTGAAACCACTGGGAACAAAACGATTAAAACCGTTATATATTTTTCTTGAATATACTTAATGTTTTTTATTTTTATATGATATTTACAACAACAATTTAATTCTCTAATTAATCGTAAACTATTAAAAATTTAGAATATATTTTTATAAATTCTTTTATTTAGGGAAACTTTTGTATGAAACTGTCATGATAGAACCACCTTAAACACAGTATTAGGATAAAGATCAAAGAGTTCTAATAATTGTAAATTTTCATCAACACAGTTGATCGAAACCTCAGAAAGATTGCGAAAAAGCTAAAATATTTTTGAATTATTTTTAAAATCATTAAATTAACCCGCAAATTCGTCTTAAATAATGTAATATTTTGAACATGATCTTATAAAATTTTTAACTATACAAAGTTTTCATGGAAAATGAAGAAAATTCTTTTGAACAAAATAAGTAAATAAATAAATGATTACAGCATATTATCCATTGCTTTGTACGCAGATATCGGTAATGATGATGACATATTCGTACCGAGCGGGCGTTTACCAGGCGGCACCTCACGGGCACTCATTGCTGGCGTGGAGAGTGTACTACAGGAATCACATTTGTGCCATTTAAAATTCGAAATATTTTTGGCGTCGGTCGGTGTCGAACCCTGGTCACCAGATTCGCGACCAGACACTCAAGCATTCGACCACGATTTTTAAATAATTGTAGATAAAAAATTAATCAAAACTTACAAAAAATTGTATTAATAAATATAAAGATCAGTTCAAAAATTACCGCGGGCCGGTCATAAACCTTTCCGACCCACGGGCCGTATGTTGGAGACCACTGGCCTATATCATCGCTGCCTATAGATTTGGAAATGATTAGGACCGTATATAAACCGTAACCGCGACTTCCAACTGGCACAGGAACGGCTTCATAAATTATGTTAAGTTTATTACTAAATTGACTCGGAAGCCCAAGCAATGCAAATTGGCCGCAGGCATAGAATAAAAATATACACCGCTAAACTTTAATAAAAACTTTTCTAACTTTTATTCGTATATACAAGAACATTTATTCAAAAACGAAACACCAGTTTTACAGTCAACATTTATTTGTTCATTTCATTAAATTTAAAATATAAAAAGAACAGTAAATCATAAGTTTTGCAGTTATACAGTAGCAAGAGCGGCATACAATACAAATGGAGATTGTACTTTTTTGTTTTGATTAACTTAGCGTTGCAGTTTATAATTGCTCTTCTCAGCAATATGTACTAAAATAAAATAAATTTTATTCAATACACTTTATGTTTTTATGTTCTTTTATTATAAATTCTTTGTAATTTTCCATAAAACGATACAGCGGATCTAAACGTTTTTCTACTTCACTTTAAAACTTAATTTAAAATGAATTGCACTTTTTAAAATTATATTTCATTTCCCTTTACTTTTGTACAATGCAACAATTATTGTTTGAAATAAACTTATATTCAAATTAGAGAAGCAGCTAATGTTCATCATCATTTAGTGTAAAAACCTTAGAGCATTAAAATCTCTATAACCAAAAAAAATTAATAAAATTTCAAATACTTTTAACTGTCCTAAATTGTATAATCTTATAGAATTTTTATTAAGATGTACATCTACTTTATATCATTCGGTTATTTTCTGCAACACTTGGTAGCATTGATAATTATATGTTTATATTTCAAGGTTATTAGACAATTTGAAAAACATTTTCATCGCGTTTGAAAGTTTTTAGTTTGTTTATTATGTCAGTCTTTTTCAAGACCATTACAAGTTTATATTTATATTGTTTCATTACAAATCTTACCCTAGTAAAAAAAATTATACACGGCAGCACCACGGCCGCACTGAGTGCCTTTAAACATTCCGGTATATATTTCGGCATCCGCTAAAATATGATTGGTTGTGACGAAATATTTCAACTAATAAGAGCTGGAGTGGCCATAATGTTGAATGGTGCAGGTCGGAATGTTCAAGAAGCAAGTACAGTATATGTTACGTATTTTGTACAATATTTCAAAATTTGAAATTAACTTTATACTTTTATTTGTAGGATACATTTGAAACATTTTGTTATTTTTTAAATATATATACTTAGTTTCAAAAATAATATTTTATTTAAAAATATTGTACAATGTACATTAATGTATATTAATAAATTTTCAATTTTCTTATCTTTATTAATTTGTTATTTGTTTCACTCTTTTGTTATTTGTTTATATTTATATTTATATCATTTTTTTTCTACCTGATGATGAGGTAATACCTAGAAATGTACATTGTACAATATTTTTAAATAAAATATTATTTTTTAAACTAAGTATATATATTTAAAAAATAAAAATTTGAATATTATAAAGAAAACAACCTGTAACAAAACCTAACCATCAGCCATGTATTACATCTTCGTTTCACGGCAGGTAAACAGTAGCAATATTTCGTAGGTGCACATTAAAGAGTTGGCGCTGAAGCGACAAAATAAATGACAGAAAAATTCAACATTATGGCAGTGAACTTAGCACTCCTGTTCTTATAGGTTGAACAATTCCGCCATAGCCAATCATATTTTGACAGAAGCCGAAATATATACCGGAATGTTTAAATGCGCACCAGGTCCGTTTGGCGAATAAGCACGACTGCACGCCTTATTACGTAGACATGCACCGCAGTGCTGAGACCGCTTATTACCTCCCGCTACCCTTGGTAAGGGAGGTATAGGGATCGAGCTAAAAATCGCATGTTGAAATTTTGGTAAATGACCACGTTTTAAGGTCCCTAGAAACCGATTTAAAAATTTTCACGATGATGTCTGTATGTATGTGTGCGTGTGTGTATGTTTGTGTGTGTATGATCCTATTCTAATATGGAAAGAAATCAGGGACCTGAAATTGAACCCGAACCTTTATTTGTCAAGGTCAATAAAACTGAACCGAATTTAAGTCTTTTTAAATTTAAATTCAGTTCAGATCTGTTAAATATATTAAAAATCGTAAAATTTTAATTATTATTATTTTAAATCCACTAATTTTACCATCCTTTTGTGTTTGTAATCATTTTCCTCTTTGAACCGAAATTCGAACCCGAACCCAAAACCGATGAACCGTTATAATTTTCATTTTCTTGAACCGAAACTGAACCTGAACCGACATTTATTTCCTGAATCTGAACCGAAACCGAACCATAAATACTTTTCATATCATTATGAAAATTAAAGATTATTGAATTTTTTACAGGTATACATTTATAATTTTTCTATGCATTTTACAGATAAATTTAAAAAATAATATGCTTTATAAATCCTGAAGCCTAAGATAAACACAATTCCTTTGTTACACAATTCATATTTCAAATGTATGTAACTAACAGATAAATGTCACTGTCACAGAACCTATCATTTCAAATTGGTAATAGTGACATTTTAAAAAGAAAATAGTAGATAGATCAATAGTTATATGCAAAGGAACTTAATACAGTTTGCAGCATTAGTAAATATGTAGGTAGTATATATAATTAATAAAAATTAAATGGCCGGAGGCATGGTGTTGGCCACATCAGATTTTTTTTTATTATTATATTGTCTACGAAGTAAGATGTGTGGCCGTACTGTGCACGTAAAAAGGCGTAGTGCCGTAGGCAAACCTACGTAAATTTGCAAGTTAATGAAATTATAAATAATAAATCTAGTTCATTTTTATCTACTATAAGTTTAATATAAAATTTCTTAGTTTTTGCAACCAACGATTACAGTAATGACATGAAAAAAGATTTATAGATAAATAATATCAAAAAAATTGCAGGTCACGTTTAAATAATTTATATGCATATGCTTGTGAGAACTCATACACAGTGCTATAAAAAGAGCGACCACATATTGATGAAATTGCATGATGGAAACTTTAAATTATTAATTATTTGAAGTTGATTAGATTAAGTTTAGATCGAAGTTATGTGACAGGAATGAATAAATTAAAACTGCGCAGTTAAGTTTATAAAATATCGATCTGAGTGGTATAGTAGGTAATTACTATATCACAGTACGTTACGATCCCATAAATTCGTTTATAGTTAAACAACAAATCTGTTTCTCATCTAGCAGAACTAGCGGTTTTAGATCGTTTATGGTTGCAACCGCATCATTACATCATCCCTTGGGATTGAACTACAGGAAACCGCAGCATGTTACTGATTTAAGAAACTGGAGGGTGAAGCAGTGATGGCGATAGTGACGTACTCGACCCTGCACGGTACGCACGAATCGCATTCACGTTTCATACCCTACCAAACTATCTCACTTGCAAATGTTGTTCGAGCTCGCTTGTTTTAATTTTAATGAAAATATAATGAAAGAAAAACAAAACAAGGTGTTTTTAAACTTGACGATCGAAATTTAAGTTTGTTGGGGAGGTTAATTCGAGTGATAAACGTCATATAAGGAGTATCAACCTTTTGAGGATGACCCTAGATACAAATATAGATGTATGTATGTATTTAAATAATGCATGTTCTAGACGAAACCGCTGCAACCCGCAATACCCGTACTGGTCTGGAATATTCACGGTTTAACTACTCATATATTTTGGTCTCTAAAAACGTAGATATAAAACTTGGTATATTTATTACATAGTATAAAAACATTATTTTGTAAGCGGTAATGGTAAAATTTTTTAGGGTTTAATGCATTTTTTGAATTCATTTTTCGAGATTTTTTTGCGAATTTGTTGTTCCGTTATCAGTATACAGGGTGTCCCATTTAAGGTACGAATGCATTGGTATCTCGAGAACCGTAAGAGCTACGATGTTGGTTAAATTAGACAAAAGTTACCCCATTAGGAGGCTATTTTAATGGTGTTTTGTTATTTGCGAAAAAATGCATAGGTTACTAGATATAGGTGAAAATGTAAATTTAGCGATTTTCTTTTTTTGCTTATAACTTTGTTATATGAAATAATACGAGATTCTGGTTTACACTTTCTTAAGGCACTTTTATATGGTGAATTTGCAGAAGTACTCAAAAAATTTTTATATCTAACCATTTACGAGTTATTGATAGCAACTTTTATTTTTCATATGGAGGTCATATTAAGCTGTGGTATTTTTAAATAGAGATTTTTTTTAGCTTTACAATGATATAAAACAATAATAATTTATTTTTATAATTAACAGAAAAATGAACAAAAATTGTTATTTATACTAAAATTGAATTGAAAAAAGTAAATCGAAGGCTGCTATGGAAACAACGAAAACAAAAAAATGCAACAATTGAATTTCTGAATTTTACTTGACAATAGTAGATTATTACGAGTAATAAAAATGATTTTTTCTCGTAGAGAAAAATATGATATGTTGAGTTGTTACATTCGTTGTCAAAGTTCGTTTATTAAAAATAAAAGTTGCTATCAGTAACTCGTAAATGGTTAGATATAATTTTTTTTTGAGTACTTTTGCAAATTCACCATATAAAAGTGCCTTAAGAAAGTGCAAACCAGAATCTCGTATTATTTCATATAACAAAGTTATAAGCAAAAAAAGAAAATCGCGAAATTTACATTTTCACTTGTATCTAGTGACCTATGCATTTTTTCGCAAATAACAAAACACCATTAAAATAGCCTCCTAATGGGGCAACTTTTGTCTAATTTAACCAACATCGTAGCTCTTACGGTTCTCGAGATACCAATGCATTCGTACCTTAAATGGGACACCTTGTATATCAAGAAACAGTCTGCAGAAATACATTTCGACATCTTTTAGCGACTAAGTCTTGAATTTTTGCAGATTTCAGTAATAGACATATCCAAGGCAAATATTTTTTTAAAAAAATACGCATTGTATATAAATTTTAGCCTTAGATATGTTATAATGTTTAGTCGATAACACAAAAGAAAACCGGTCTGAGGAATGTTAAGTGTTAGCAGGATTTCTGTGAAGCGGCACTATGATGAGAAATATTTTACTTTGATTTGTTATACGTAATATGTCAACCGCTCCAACCAAGAGTAGTAGATTGCTCCGAAGCAAAGCTCATGGTTTATTAGATAATCACGATTACGTAGAATACTGTCTCTTACCAAACCGGTTTCCTTTCGTGTCATCGATTGTTGCTAATGTTTAATTATAAATTATTGAATTCAAAAAAGTAAAATTAAAAACATTTAATAATGTTGTGATGGCTCGACCCCAATACTGCTAACTTCATTATGCTTGCTGCTGGCACATATGCTTTGTTGTCGAAAATAAGTTTTAAATTACCTACATAAACCGATATTTATTTAAATTATATATGTATATTAAATAAATATTGCTATTCATTTAATGTAATATATATTCAAAAAGTAAATCTACAAATTTAAACACAAAGCAAAATAACATACATTGCTTCGGGCTATTTGATGCAAATCAACGATATAAACCAATTTAAAAAAGCTATACATTTATTTACATTTCTTGACAGTTTTGTCATGCGGATATTTTGAAAGGTTTTCATTGGCTAAAATTTTAAAATTATCAACCTATAAAGTGACGTGCATGGTACAAATTTTTTACGCAATTATAAAGGTACACGTTAAATGCTTACGTCATAAGCATTGATGATGTTTTAGCGTGTACCTTCATTTCATATTAGATACACATTAACTTGTCCCTAGGCACAGCCTACTTTATAAAGAGTAAACGGAGAATACATGGTGTTTTTAAACTTGTGTCACAAATTTTAAAGTGTATATTTCCCAAATATAAGGCAAGAAAAAATGAGTTTTTACGGGATTACCCCTGCTACCTCAGAAATCTAGTAGAGTTATGACATCGATGAAATGAGACTTTGTTTACATTTGAGAGTTCATCTTAGATATGTTTTAATTTTTTTTATATTAATTGTAATAAGTAAAATGATGTGGTGACCTTGACAATATTTAATTTTCAAATAACTTCTTAACTATAAAGAAGTGATAAAAAATATTTTTTTTTGTATATTTATAGTCTATTTATTGGCATAGACAAAATTTTGTTCTATCACTATCTTTGTCAGTTTTTCTTCACTTCTAATACAAAATGACAAAGGTATAGAAACACCTGTATACTGGACAAAATAATAATGGATTTCTCGGCAGTGATTGTAAGGAATTGTATTGTTGTTATTCCATAAAGTAGTTAATTTTATTTAAATTTCCAATATTTAGTTACAAATTTTGCAACTTCTTCAGGGAATACTAAAATGTACAATACTTTTGTATAAAGGTAAGTTACATGATTTTATTTGTTACTTGCAAATAGTTTTAACTGTATTAGTCATTTGGCAATTAGTTGATATCAGAAACATTCAATTTTAAAATTGTAGTTTTTAAATTCACTGATTTATATATTTTTTAAAGAATTTTGACAATTGCACAAACACATGTTATATAAATTAATAGTTATTTAACTATCAACTGTGTAAATGAGGATGATTAATGATTGACACATTTTAACGCGTTCGCTACTCTCATGCGTTAATTGTTAAGATTGTATTTTACTGAAATGTAAAATCTAATTTTATTACATAGCAAAAAAAATTAGGTTAGTAAGTCTCACACGCAAGTCTTTGTTTGTGTGTTTGGGTGTTTCTGTGTATATGTGCTCATGTGTTAATGATTGACAATTGTTCAGCAATGGTATATGGTATCTGAAGTTACGTACTAAAATCGTTTATTTAATAGAAATCATACATTAATAGGGGTCATTAATAAATGATTTCCTATACATTAATATAACCTATGAATATATGGTCAACTGAAAAAGAATTTTAAAAAAGTTTTACGAAATACTGCGTGATCGTCACATGTTGAACGTATAAATTTTTCTAGAAATTTAGGGTTAGGTACGTGTTATCTCAACACAAAAAAGAAAAGAAAAGAAAAAAGTTAATTAGCGCGACAAAAGGAAAGTGGTAAAATTTTTGAATGTAAATAGTTAATTTATATTAGAATTTATTAATAATAATATAATTCCGTACAATCACTGCTGAGAAATCCGTTATTTTTTATCTATCAACAAGTACGGCGTTATTTCCTCCTAACACCCTGTATATTGTTCAATGTATTTAATAATCATGATGCTATTTAATGTATTTTCGATTGTTTTGTGATTTCAAGAGCGATCTTCTCGGCACGAAAGAGAACGGTAACGTGGTTGTGTGTAGTAAGCTACGGTTGAAGAAATACAGTGTGTTGCACACTACTGTAAACAAGCGTTCTAATTTCATGGCGGTAAGTCCACCTGGGCTGCCATAACTCCGGTTGGTTTACGACGCGCTATCTCGTGTTCCTGCTACCGTTGTATGAGGGTGTCGCACGACCACGCTATACAAATGGAAACGAAAATATATATTTTACGCCAGCAAACTTTCAGTACAAATGCCAGAATTATTTATTTTAAATGGAGTTTAATTCTACCAGCGAAATAATATTACAATAGCAATTGTTTTACAAAAGATTTTATGACTATATTGTGTTAAACTTATTTATAAATTTTAATAAATTGCAAACTATAGTTGCAGGTGGATTGTTAAAAATATCGTATTGTTATTTAGTTAAAAATTGTAGAAATTTTTTTTTTGACCGATTTCACCACCGATTCCTAAAATGTTGCCTTGCCAGGAATTTCCTAAATTTAAGAACTGCCTAAACTGATGCTTATCCTAATAATAAAAGTGCAATAGAGCACAATATAATGGCGACACTTGGTGAAACAGTTTAAATAATATATTTAAAAAAATAACACTTGACATGTTTCACAAGATTTCAGTCTTTGGATCAATCTCTCGGTCATTTATCAGAGGCTGGCGCACTCAATCAGTACCACAGGCGCGTTTCGCTCTTATTGGAGCTCTTCAGTGTGGTGTACTGGCGCCTCTACGACTACGACGCATTGAGTCGGCTGAGTGAGCGGATGATAAACATTCCAAAATGATAAGTTGAATGCAGCAGCAAGTAGCTACATGCAGAGCCATCTATCGAGAACGCCGTGAGCTTAGCCAGCCAAATAATAATAGAATTACAATAGAGTACAATATGATAGCGACACTTGGTTAAATATTTTAAATAAGACTTGACATGTTTTACAAGATTTCACTCTCTGAATCAAAGACTCTCTCTTATCTATTTTGGATTTTTTAATAATAATTTAAAAATAATTTTAATTTCAAATAAGAATTTAAAATTAGACAACTGGAACGTATATGACACTTGGTTATATTTGGCATTTTTGTAAAAAAATATGAATTTAGTTATATGTGAACATCTAATGTAATATCTCTAAATGTAAAATTAGGAATAATAACGATATATTTATATGTATTTACTAATTAATTTTATTTCATATATAAAGTCGTATATATAAATATCTAATGCTGTCTTCTAGTCAAAAGGAAATTATTTTCAAAACCATTTTTCATTACAAAATTTAAAATAATTTGTTTTTTTTTCTATCTTGTGCATTTTATTTTGAACTGATAGCTGTCAAACGTTAGGAAATATATGCTTAGTGATTTGGACATTAGAAAACATATACCTAGGCTAAGTAATTCCTAAATCAAGATGGGAAATGCTTAGCGGTTTGGCACATAGCCATTACTTACATTTTAGGTATCTGTGATGAAATCGGCCATTAATATGCTTCTTCACAAATAAAATTTAAATATGTATATACATTAAAAAAAAAAATGTATTGGGATTTACGTTTACCACTTTTTTTTCTTATATTTCCTAAGTGTATCGTTTATATGCTTATTTTATTTAAATTTCTTGAATTTGTTTATCGAGTTTCATGTTATATATAATCGACTTTTTTGATATAATAATGGACGATTAAAAGAACTGTCAAATTTTCAATATAGCACGTTTAAAGCATCCTTAAAAGTTAAAAATCATACTATCATAAAATATATGGCTGCTTTTATTTATGTATCGTTTATATACATTTTTATTTAAATTTCTAGAATTTGTTTATAGCGTTTCATGTTTTATATAATCGACTTTTTTGATATTATAATGGACGATTAAAAGAACTATCAAATTTTCAATATAGCACGTTTAAAGCATCCCTAAAAGTTAAAAATCATACTATCATAAAATATATGGCTGCATTTATTTATATATTGGAAAGGTAATAAATATTTATAACTAAAAAGTAAAGAGGTAGTATTGTATAGTGTAGTAGGTATATTATTGGAATTTAACGATATCGTGAAACTGATGAGACAATACCAATAAGTTATTTACGATATGAAATTTAATATCCATTCCCATTCGGATAAGTAGCAAGGTGGCGAACGGCGAAGGACGAAACTGGTTAACAGAAGAGAGGCAAAGAGAAAGAGAGTAAACGAACAGGACGAGAAATTGCTAAAATTTCATCGCCGGAAACGGAAATATCAAATGTTGATATGAACATTACCAATAGGGAATATTAATGATATCATTTAACTTTAATGTGTACCAAATTGAAGAAAATCGACGAGCTTAGCTAACAAATGAATAAAGGTTTTTCAAATATTGATGAAAAAGGAAAGTAGGATGAAAGTAATAAAAATATTAAAATTTGAATACGTTAAGGCGCATAGTTTTGACCAGTTTGTTAATAAAATTCATAAAAGAATCGATTGGTGATAAAACTAAAGTCAGAGCTTGTAGCCATTTATGGGTAGAAATTTTGTACTCAAAACGGTCAAATCGTTAAGCACACTGTTACTGTTATGAATCTAATATTTAAAATCTTTATTTAAATATGCCCTTATTGAAATATTTGAATGAAAATTTGTATTTATATCATATGTATTTTAACCCGAGAAATCTATTGGTGATAAAATTAAAGTCATAGCTTGTACCCATTTCTGAGTAGAAATTTTGTACACAAAAATGGTCAAATAATTATGCACACTTTTATGAAAATACATATTTAAAATCTTTTTTTTAAAAATGCATCCGTTAAAATATTTGAGTGAAAATAGATACTTGTATGTACTTTGACCCGAAAAATCAATTGTTGATAAAATTAAAATCATTGCTTGTACCCAGTTCTAAGTAGAAATTTTGTACCCAAAAAAGAGCAAATCATTATGTACACTTTTATGAACTTCATATTTAAAATCTTTATTAAAAAATGCATCCGCCAAAATATTTGAATGAAAATTGGTATCTATTTGTATTTTGTCATTTTTACCCGAGAAATCTGTTGGTGATAAAATTAAAGTCATAGCTTGTACTTATTTCTGGGTAGAAATTTTGTAATCAAAAATGGGCAGAGATGTACCCAATTTTGATGATTGCGCCATTCGATTCTACGTGTTTTCTTCTATAAGTATACAAATATTGAAAAATTATCAAATCATTAAAAAATATTTGGATGAAAATTTTCCAGTTTACAAATATAAATAAATAAATATATCATCACGGCATATTACCCATTTCTGGGTGTGCCAGTATCTACAACACATGTAGACATCGGTAATGATGACGATATATTTTACCGTGTGGGCGCTTACCAGGCGTCACCTCACGGGCACTCATAGCTGGTGTGGAGAGTGCACCACAGGGGTCACTTTTGTGCCATTTAAAATTGGAAATATTTGGCGTCTGTCGGGATCGAACCCGGTTCCCCCCGGTTCGCGACCAGACACTCAGGCACGCGGCCACGGGACCCCACACAACTGATATTATAAACCAAGAAGGTGAAAAAAAAAAAAATGCAAATAAAATTTATTAAGTGTTGTACGTATTCTACATTATAGCAAATATTTTTTTTCAGTTCCCTTTTGGAGTTACGGTAATTTTAAGATTCATTTGCAGTAACAAACTACATTACAACAAATCTTGTATAACATATTATGCAGTGTAAAACATGCTTTATAAAAGTTTAGCTATAACACAGCAATTTTCCATGTATTATAAAATAAGCGATCAAGGGCTGACCTATCATATAAGGTAGCAAACGCACTGCGCCACTAAAAGCAATATTGATAACATATATGCCGGATGTGGGAGCGTCTCGCGACCTGAAATTAAAATATTAAAAAAGCACATTTACAGCGAGGTGTTATGATTTCCCAGAGGCAGCGCGGTAACTCCGCTGCGTGTGACTAGCCTAGGTGTGGTTATATTAGCTGAGCTCGTAACCTCTGCTTCCACACACACACCAATTTATTCACAATGATGTATTTTTATTATCGTCTTTTGAATATACAATTTTTAAAAGACATTTATAATGAGATTTCTCAATTGAAATCATGATTGGCCTGATTTACGTATAACATTTGATTTAATCGCGATTGAAATGATTTGTTTTTAATCCACGATATAACCTAAATTTTATGAAATGAGAAGCAGAAATTCAATAATAGCAATTTCATCATCTGGTGTTTTCGTTAATTGCACCACAAATACAGTTGTTATTTACTCTGCGTTCAGTGCTTGGTAGAGGTCCCACATCATTGTTTTGGATCTAAATAATGCAGAGTACAATATTATAAATTGAGAAGCAGAAATTCAAAATAAAGATTTCGCCCCAAGTTGCATTTTAAATTAAACGCAAAACACTGTATCTTGTTAATGAAACAGATTTTTTTATGTTTATTTTATATTATTGATAACCACATGATGCACAACAACATGTAAAATTGAAATAAATATTGTATTTTGATGTGGTTATTATTTTGAATAAATTTGAAAAAAATACGTTTTGAGAGTAAACCAAGAGAATTTTTTTATATAAAGAAATAAGAAACTTTATAAAATATCAGTACCTAATATAAAAATTAAATTGTTTTATTACAGTCTTAAAAAATCAAACTAGAGTATATAAAAAATGAAATGAATATAAAGAAAGATAAATAATTTCATTCTAGTTAATTTTATGTTAATAACGATACACATTGTTTGTTTCTGCAATAAATTTCCATTTTTAGTCTAACATTGTCTTTATATTTTCGTTCAAATATTCGCTTGGCGTAGCATATTCTTTCCGTCTATTTTAAACATTTGGAAATAAAAATATAAAAGTTGCGTTTTGAAATTCACATTTTGTTGTAAATAAATACTAAATTCTGAGATTCCACTTACTTTAAATTCAATTATCTTCGTTTTTTCGATGCTTATTTATGATTTCTAATTTAAATTCAAATTCTACGGTTTGTAATGAATATTATATATTTAAACTATCTTAAATAAATCAAAGTAACTTAATTTGTGTCGTAATCGCCACGCTTACACAACACGAGTTTTTAGAGCTTCTTATTTATTTTGCGACGAATATCTATTTATACCTATTTTATACTCATTTTTAATCATTAAATACTTTATAATTTTAGCTGATTACATTATTAAAGTAAATCATGCTGGTTTTTGATTTATTTAAAAATATCGTAAATTTTGCCAGCCCTGATTAAAATGTATACGTATATATAAATAACAGAAAGAAGTTATGTGTATTTAATACATATTGATATTTTATTTGTTGTGCAGTTAAAACTTTTTCAATATTTTTAAAAGTTGCATAATAGTTATTTGTGCAACAAGCGTAAAAACTGGAAAATAATTGACATTTGAAATGACTAAACTCAAGAAAATATTTTGTAATATTAAATATACCAGGAGAAAAGAGAAAAGGTATATCTGTATAGGGAATATGAGTTATTTAATGCGTTTGAATATCGCACTCGTTTATTTTTTTTTTATAAATATTTAAAACAACATGTCAAAGTTTAAAATTATTTTATAATATGTTCATATTAAACCCGTAATCCGTAGCAGAGCCGTAGTCCAGCAAAATACAACATTCATGTAAATTCATTTAGCTATAATTTTGAAATATCACAAATATAATTTCAATGGGAATGGTTGTCTGAGCGTTGTTTGAATTTACATTTATTTTGGGAATTAAGTACGTAATGAAAACATTAAATGGAATTAATCGATAATGTTTTTAGAACGAGGGAAGTACACAGGTAGGATATGTTTTTTTATTAGTGCCAAATGGAACCATTAAACAAAATTTATAGAGGGGCTGGAATTTTTGATATTTTACACAAACAAAGCTAAAAAGAACAATAAAGAAAAATAAGAATTACAGAGGTGAAAAGGAAAAGGGAACAACAAGTTTTGCTGAAATATTTACAATTAATACCATTTTTGATAATATAATTTAGACATTTAAATTTAAACGGATCTGAGTGCCATTTTTATGTTTTAAATCTAGTCAACAAAATGTATACTACACGAAACAAAAACGATAGTTACCAGTTTGCCTTATATAGGATGTAACAGAAACAAATATATTAAATTTAACCAGTCACACACCATGTTGAGAGCAACAATATTTCTTAGTAACTTTTTTTGTAAACCTGCTATATCTTGTGTTAAAAAGTTTTACTACAAATTTTATTACCGGGCTAAAAATAATAAAAAAATAGAGATTCGTAAAAAAATATAGTTGCTCTCAACGAGTTCTGTCACTGGTTAAATTCATTGTAGTTATTTCTGTTACATCCTGTATTCATATTCACCTGTTGTTTAAATAGGTACATGATAAATAATTGCAGCCTTTCGCCGCATGTCATAATATTTTAGTAATTTTATTTATTTATCAATATAATGTTCGTAGAATTTGATTTGAAATAGGTTAATTAACCAGCGTGTTGAAACATTTTTTGTATAGGTTACTATATTTCAGACCACGGTTATTAATAATTTGAATAGAAAATAAATAAATATTTTTAACTATATGTAATATAAAATAAAACAGAATAATAGCATGTTAAAACGAATGATGGCAGGTATGGTTTTAAAAAAAAATAATCCTCTTCTGCTGTTCCTGCGACTTTTAAAAAGTAGGTATGCTTTAATTACAACAGGGAGTTATAGAAGAAAGAAAAACAAAAGATATGTGAGATAAATATGTGTGTGACCCTAAGAAATTTATGTTAGAATATTATTTTTACTGAAGAATTGCCGATGAAGGACAAGTAATTCTACAATTCTTTTCTTTTTAAGACTGTGTTGAGTAAATACAGTTTTCTATATCTATTAATAAAGAAGAAATAGATGCCATATGAAATGTATTTAGTTATAAATTATTATATTAATAATTTAACAAAATTTATTTCAATTTATCAGTAACGTAAATAAAATATTATTTTCAGTTGAAACTGCATTGTTTCATTTCATTTTTCAAAATATCGAAATGAAAATATTTCATTTTAACATAAATGGGATCGTTCAGAGTAGTAATATGCCACAATCGTATTTTCTGCATATTTTGGTAACTATATTTGAATGAATTTAAAATTTATGAAAGAATCCAGGCTAGAAAGTACCCTGTTCAGTTCTTTTCGAGTGAAGTAAACTCTGTAAAACGTAGCAAACATGTATTTGGCGGAACACCTATTTAAAGAGTAAGTAAGTTTTGCAGCACAAAAGTCGAGATAAGACAACTTGTAAAAAGATAAAGTTTACACTTACTGCTTTTTTGATGAAAGAAACGAATCCATATCCTTTTGATTTTAAAGTTTGAGGATCTCGCACCACTCTGCAATCCCTGAAACAAAGAAAAACGTTTTAAATACGTAATAACATCCCTAACAGCTGACAGTAAATATCTCATCTTTCATTTACACAATGAGCGAGGCGTATTATTAAAATATGTATGATTAACTTTCGTGTCGGCCCTTTTAATGTTTTCTAATATACGTTAACTAGCGACTAACAGTCTTAAATATTCATCACATTCCAACTTCTGACGAATGAAAGGGCGAACACTAATAACAAATTCACCTTTCTTGGCTCGCTCAACGAAATACATTACCAACTCGTTGTGTTAGGCAGCTAGGCAAACTTATCACCTTCATTAAGAAGTTATATAACTATACATCATCTACGATTTCGTATCGTAATGGTAACCGATTTTAGTTTTTATAACTCGAATTAAATTTCGTAATCGGGGAGTTAATTTATGATGTAATACCACAATTTATTGTAATATATATAATATGTAGATTCTAAGCCGGTTAGGCAAGAATAAATATGATAATAATAATAATAATAATAATAATAATAAAAATAATAATAAATTTCGCAATCGTGAGTATAGCAATTTGCTTTTATTAATAAATTTTGATAATGATGATATAGGGGGTGTTATTTGAGGAAGCGTACAACACTTAACCCATAGATAGTAATTGTGGCAATAATTTTTGTTTTACATGCATTCTGTAAGAATTGACCAATGGGGTCTTCTACTCTTATTTTTTTTATTATTTTAAATGAAAGTTCGTTTAATTTTGAAACAATAAACGTAGTATTAAAAAGTTATGTTTTTAGCTTAACTGCATTTGATTTTTAGCGAAACCATTGCTACCTTTCTCGCACCAATTTCTAGTGACTGCGCGAAAAAGATACTGTGACGTCACTGTGACACTGAAAATAAAATCAAATATCTCTCAAAGCATTTATTAAAGAAATGTTTGTTTTCTTAATCGTTATTTATTAACTAGTACTTTCATAAAGTGTACATTTTATTATTTTTTGTTATGGTGGAGGACCCCATTAAACCATAGTTCAAAATTTTATAAAAAATAAAAATTAATGTGTTCTGTGGAAAAAATGTCATACCTGTTACAATTAACATATAAGATCATTGGTATCACGACGGATATTGGGTATTTGAGACTTTCACAATGAAAAACTACATGTTTATGTTTAAAATAATTAGCCTTTTCATTATCAATATATAGAATATAAATTGTACGCCTATGTAAAAAAAAAACTTTTAACGCCAGTTTTGACAATCAACATTTTTTCCAAAGAACACATTGATTTTTTACTTTTTATAAAATTTTGAACTATAACGTAATTGGTTAATTTCAAGGGGCTCCAGTTCTGACGGACAGTATGCAAAACAAAAATTGTCATATTTACTATCGGTTCAGCGTTGTACGCTTACTTAAACACACCCCGTATTTCTACCGAATAAGACGGTGACCACACTTTACCGTAGATATTCAAAATAGGTGTGTAAAGTGCACCATTAGAGTCACCATTGTGCAATTTAAAAATTGGAAAAAAAATTACGTTTGGACTACACTTAGATTTCAACCAAATAGTTATTGAGGAATTATGTGCGGGAAGACGATGAGGACATTTTCAATTGCGCGAATGCGTAGAATACGTCTTTTGTACGAGCACTGGTATTAATCATATCATTAATTCAAAATCTTTATTTTAAAACGAGCATAAAAATAAGTAGGCAATGACCATTTGTTTTACTAGAAATATTTGTTTTACTAGAAGAATTTTATTAGTTTATCAATAATTAATCCTAAATGTATAACTTTTAATAAAGGAAAATCCACGTAAGTTGTATTTTATAGACTAAATTTTATTATTATCAAGACCGATTTATTTTAGAATGCCTCAAAAGGTCAGTGGATTTTGCAATTTTTACACTTGAGTCGAACGGGAAGTAGTTGTTCCTAGTCGAATGCCATTTTGAAGGTTACGAGTACAAAATTGTCATTTAACGAGCTCAGTCACTCATTCCACAATTAAAGCATTTAAATCAAAAGAATTTAAGTGCAAAAAGGTATTGAATAAGATTTTTACAAGAACATTTTCTGTGAGCGAAGTCTAATGTTTAGAAATGGAAAAATTCTGAGAGACGATGTTGTTTAGAAAGCGTCTCTATGTGAAAGATTGGCCTTACAGAAATATGCATTAATGTTTATCAAAGGATATTGAAAGGATAAAAACTAACTGCGCTAGTATAAATCGATTCAGAACTGAGCATTTCATTACCTTGAGATAAAACTATACAACAGTTTTACAATATCACTATAGATAAAATTTATATTTTTTGATGCACGAAAGTGTGTCATGTCAACCGTAAAAATGCTACATCATCGAAAATTTAATCATATTCGTAGTTGTAAGGTAACCAGTTAACCACTTGTACCCTTTAAAAAAAAACTAATTCGGAGTAGGGTATAAACAAATAAAAGTATGTATTAATTTTAAAATACAATTAAATGTCAATTTGACACGAGATATTGTCAAAAATATTATCTAAAGAAATCTTTTTAGACTTTATATTAGAAATGGAAATAAATTAAAAAACGGCGAATGGAAATATTTATTTGCTGCCTGTTAGTTTTTATGTACCTAAATAGATACATTTAAAGAACAATTTTTGCAACTTGACTTTTGAATTGAGTAATGATCCGACATACGTAGGGATGAACTCGATCTCGAGCTTTGGCGCGGTCCGGCCCGAAGTCCGCCTCAATTTCGAGTCGTTCATAACTGTTCTCATTTTTAAGTTTTTACTCCAAAAAGTCATAAATACTTGCATTTGGTTAAAAAGTTTAAAATATTCAAAAATCCAATTTTCATGTATCTCGTAATTCCCAATGCACTGATTCCAAATCATGAAAACACAGCTCGATATCTTTTTTAGGTTTGGAGATATTCAACATCAAATATTTTCTCAAAATTACCCATTTCTGGGCTAGATATCTACCTACTTTTGAATTATTGCCCCAAAAGTCAATATACCCCATATTCAGATAAAAACTTTAAAAATTTCAAAAATCTAATTTTCATGTATCTAGATACTTCTCAATGCGCTGATTCTAAATTTTGAAACCGCAGGTCGATATCTCTTTTCGTTTTCGAGATATTTAGATTCAAAATTTTCCATAAAACTGCCCATTTTTGGGTAATAACCCAAAATGGGCCGAGATATGAATTTTGCGTCACCACCATTCGATTCTACGGATAAAAATATATAAGTATACCAATTTTGATAATTTTTGACTAACCGGTTCATTTTTTATGAATAAAAGTTTGAAAACCCCTGAAAACGGTCAAAATCTGAAAAAATCGTAAGGGGTACCCCTTAGATTTTTGTGATTTTTGGCCATTTTTAGTTATTTTGCTTTAGAGACTGTATGCGGTGTTCAAAAATTATGAAAATTGGTATACTTATGTAATTTAGCCCGTAGAATCGAATGATGATATTTCCAAATTCATATCTCGACCCATTTTGGGGTTATTACCCAAAAATGGGCAGTTTTGAGCAAAACTTTGAATATAAATATCTCGAGAACGAAAAGAGATATCAATCAGCGGTTTTAAAATTTGGAATCAGTGCACTCAGAATCTAGATACATGAAAATTAGATTTTTGAAAATTTTGAAGTTTTTATCTGAATATGGGTATATGTACTTTTGGGACATTACATCAAAAATGGATAGAGATATAAACATGCTGGTAATATTATTTGATTGTAAAGACAATGTTATGTAAGTGTACACATATTTAGAGCATTTGAACAACTAAGTGAATTTTTAGAAATTAAAGTCTTAAAAGAAAATTGTTATCGCGTTATTCTTGTATGAGTATTAATGAAAAAAAAAAAATTAATTCGTTCGAAAACTACAAGCAACTGAAAGTTTGTGTGACGTCACGTAATTTTAAAAATTTTAAAATTCTAGGGTCCTTATAACGATGATTCTTCACTAAAATCAGGATATGCGAAAAGTGAAAAAGTTCTTTAAATTTTCGAACGCCTTCGGTGAACAAAATGTTAAATACTCGTAGGTATGTAATTTTTATAACAAACTTACACTAGAAGCGTGTTTTTTTTAATAACTTATGTTAACCAATATTGAACGTTATAAGGATGTATTTTTTTTTAAAGTTTGACACAAAAAAGTTAAACATTTCGCCTCATATAAAAATCAAAATTAGGAATGCCGGATGCACTCAAGTCGATCCAAACCTCACAGCCCGGTCCGAATGCATACCTAGACATACGTTTCTCTGTTCATAGCCTACTTCGAGTTAGTTACTTTTAAAGTTACGTCGATGTCTTTTCAACAGTTTAACACTTCGACAGTCCTAAGTTTTGGAATGAAAGCTTGAAAACATCCAAAAAATGCATTAACATCCACTGACATAAAGCAGGATGAAAGTCAACGTTAAATTCTTAAAATTTAATTATCCCAATTTGAATAACACAGCCAAAACTAAAATGAGACAGTGAGAGGATTTTACCGAAAAATTTGATCATTTACAAACGAAGAGTTGACATTTTAATCTGCTTAAAGTGACACATCAAAACAAAAATTTATTGATTTTTACGTTTGATATGTTCAAAGAAATTGAATTTAATCAAACACAAATGTAAACTCTTTAATTCATTCAATTTTTATGAGTGCGTTTGAATTAGCTGTTCAATGGAAATTTTAGTAATTATCTGAAAGACAGCGTGATGTGGTGTTTTCATGATTAATTAATGTATTTATATGCTTTTAAATGCGATCATATTCTTATAATATGCTTTAACTGCGACTATATCCTAGATTGCTCATGAATTTTAGTATATAGCCTACTGAAATTTGTGTCAGAATTGCGTATTTACCCCAATTATTTTACGATAGCGATATAACACTTTAATTATAAAAGACAATCATTACAAGGTTCTAAAGTTTCTTTATTATTTTATATGAAAACTATTTGATCCCACGGCGTCGCCCGCGTAGTTTGTAAAATATATTAAACTCTGTAGAATGAAACATTACAGTTGCCATAAAAAAAGATTACTATTACTTTTGTAGAATTGGAAAATATAGCACTTTCTACGTATTTCACAAACAACATAAAATTTTATATTAATTCATCTATATTTTAATTTAATTGTAGTTTTCTTTCATTTGTAAATATTACGTTATATTATTTAATAATTTATGACGATTGGTTTCGTGTTGGCTACATCTGTCTTATCTTCATCATTTTCCATAGTTTATTGATATTTTCTTTTCCAATAAATTACATTTAAATGCATGGAGTCATTTCGATCCATATTTATAATAAATTAGGTATATGACATTTATTTATGTATGGAAAGAGTTACAAAGATTTTAAAAAGTAGGTCGGTTATGTGTTAGCTACAACTGCTTTTTCCATATTAGTTTACATATTATTGATTTAATCTCTTTAAATAAATTATATTTAATTAGACACCTTCACTTCATTCTACGCTCATAAATACAGTATTCTCTATGTAAGAATGACATTGCGCAATAATACTTCGTTTATAGGTTGTTCAGAAATATTTCAATATGCCTTTACGTCGTTATTGGCTGTGAGTTGTGAACTACATGTTTATGTTTATTCATACTATACATTAAACAAAGCGTCAAACGTCATTCAAAATGAGGAGAGGGCATCTTTTAGAACAACAAAAATGTTCCTAATGGCCGATTTCACCACCAATTCCTAAAATTTAAGTAATGCCTATGTGCCCGATGTGCATCACATAGGCATTACCTAGCAAAATTTCATTTTCACCAACCGCTAAGCATTGCCTATCTCGATTTAGGAATTAATTAGCTAGGAAACTGTTTTCCGATGTCCAAATCGCTAAGAATTTCCTAATGTTTGACCTGACACTTTAAAATAAAAATTGTACAAGTTTGTTGCATATTTTGATAATTATAACGAAGTAATAGAAAGATATGTACAAAAGAAAGAACAAATTATTTTAAATCCTAAGATGAAAAATGGTTTTATAAAAGATTTCCTTATGAATAAAAGACAGCATTACGAGTTTATAATATGAAATAAAATTAATTAGTAAATATATATATATATATATATATA